>JASKUP010000072.1:0-10000000 GCA_030448955.1 Trichopoda pennipes | reverse complement strand
CTCTATTTCTTATTTTTCTAAATGACCTTCTGCATTGCATTGCATGAGTAGGGGACACCCCCTGAGTACTGGTCTAAAAAAAAGCCGACGATTTCCTTAGTAGCATTAGACTCACATATAAAAATATAAAATAATATAAAATGGCGTTTAAGATTTCTAATAAATTACTGATAAGCAAGCAAGTTATTTACTTAACGGTATTTTTAATTTCAATAGAATTTTAAGATAAGAAAACAATTTTAAATATATGTCCAATTTTGGGCCGCCTGTCATAAGTAACACGAATAATTTTAGTCACCAAATTGATATGTTTTGATGGAAATCGACCATCACTACATGTGTCGATGGGGGGAAAACGGTAGCCCAGTCTTCTAAAGGCTAGTAGGGAGTCAACTGGAAGCTCCACGTTATTTCCACGGAAGCCAGTAAGCCCCAGAGTTCAGCCAATTGGTTCTTTAGCTTTTTAGCTATTCTCTGTCTGATTATTGAGGTTGACCCTTCGGAAGTATCGTGGTGGTTGTGCTTTCGCGGCCCTCATGAATTTGATTAAGGGGCCAGGATTATTTCACCTTTACTGAGAACGTTGGGTTAATGATCCGGATTCAGTGACCATGCTTGTCATGTGTTCTGGACCAACAGTTGGAAAGTCTCCAGTTCTTCAGCAAGGAGTGGGGGTTGGCGGCCCTGCTTCAAAACCTCCGAAATTGCAACTAGGAATAACCTGTTGCTAGAAATTAGTCTTCGGCTTCATAGGGTGCGGCGCATGTATTATATCGCCCATATGGTTTGACCACCATCGAGTTATGGCATACACACGCTAGGTACCGACGTAAATCCTATCACGCATGTCGCGAAGGCGTTATGCCTTGGAAGTTTGCGATAGTAACATAATTCTATTAAGACACAAGTTGACTGAATCAATATCATCCATATTTAATAAAAAACTTGATTTGGTCATGAAGCGTTAATGATCCTAATCGATCGAAACGTAAGCTCCAGCACTACTTTTAAAGCATAAAGCGTAAGTAATTTCACCAGCTTTACAAGATTATGCTGATCGTAAATGCCAAAAAGTTAGCGCAGTCTGTTAGCCCGATTGACAGTAAAGCCTTTCGTATAATGTAAGAAGCATCCTATACAACTAATTTGCGATTTTAAAAACACGAACTGGAAATTGCTTCAGAAAAAACCTGACAGTGATTCTTTTGAAATAAATCGCTTTGAATGAATGCTTTACGTTAATGATAATTTAATTTGACAACTGATTTGTGAATATTTACTTTTAAAATCCATATGATTTTTTCTTTTATCGTGTATTTATTTCAGTTTGTTTTTTGTAATCCCGCTTCTTTTGTTAAACCAAAGTTATCTTTAGTCTCTTATTTTCATTGGCGCGATTTAATTATGAAATTGTTAAACGTTTTATAAACTTCAGCTGTTTAAATAAACAATAACTGTAAACCGTTTTGCCTATTTGAGATATATAACTGAGTGCCATAAAGTATTCTCTTGTGTAGTACAAAAAAACAAAAGTTTTATGCCATAAACTAACTGACACTTAAAACAAGCACTTCCGCTTGTTTGGCAAAGCGAAGCGGATACACTACGACAGCTATAACTAAAAAAATGGAGAAGAATCATGTTCATACACTAAACAATTCAGCCATTTTAAATGCTAACACTTGCATACGAACCCATCTGCTGACAAAGTATCACCACACAAACGCATTCATATTTTTTTAAAACCATTGATGTTTGAAAAATTTATTCACACTCAAAAAATAAAAATGTATACATTCTTAACAATTGTAGGAGCTTATATATCATGCAGTTTTATATATACAAACACACATACACTAACACACACATATACATATATATCCACACGCATTAAAATATAAAGTGAATTTATTTTGTAATAAAATTCTTTTATACTGATTTGAAATATTTTTAACTTCTTCTTTTTCGTTTTTTCTACCCCGCTCCCCCCTCAATAATTTATTTGCATGCTTGGTAAACCGGTTTGTTTTCAACATGTTTTTATGACTTTATTTTCAACATCTACTGCTGCATTCAACAAATAATGTAAATGGCTGACTACGGCATGTAATTGTGTGTGTGTGTGTGTGTGTGTATGTGTTTGTAATGGCTACTTTAAATCGGTTATTTTGGCAACTGTTTCAAACCCATACTAAACTCAAACAATGTTGTTTTTGTTGTTTTTTTTGCTGTTATAAAAATGACTTCAAATGAAAAACTTACTGCCACTTAAATTATTCTTGTACCGATGGTGTCTGTTTGTGTGTTCTACTTTTAATGTTAACAAAAATGTGACAAAAAATAAACAATATATTTGTTACAAATATTTATTTGTTTACATATTATTTGTTTTACGGTTAAATGTTTATATGTATGTTTATTTGTGCGCTTTTGTGTTTGTTTTTCTATTTTCCATATGACCCTCACCATAACAGATGTGAACCAAAGCGGTGAAATTGACGTTAAGGATTTCGAATTGGCCATTGAGGTAAGTTGGTTATAGAACAAAATACAAAAGAAACAAAATGTTAGGACCAGAGAATATGGCAGAATATGCTTCTGCTGGTTAATATGCATTATTTTATATATTCTTATCTAAAGAACAAACGAATAGGAAATTATTCAAACACTAAAACAATGTATAACTAGAAAAGAATGCTGTATAATTTAATAATAATAAATTAGAATCTTGCAAAATACATAAACAATTGAAAACTTCAAATTTTGCCACATTATAGTGCTACAAAATAATGAAATTTTGCTAAGCTTTCACTACAACTTTAAAAATTTAAATCACTAAATTAATAAAGCGAAAAATAAAAAATAGATTTGAATTATGTGAAGTCTTTGTCTAACTAAATAAATACTGGATGATTATAAATATATTTTGTATTGTTTATGTGAAATCAGTTATTTAAATACATCATGTCTGCAATTCATACTACTTAAGGGTGAGAGACGCGAAGATTGCTGGAGATTAACATAGCGATCTATAGGTAGTTCATTTTTCTAGTTTTCCTTAAGAAATAACATACAAGTTGTAAATAATATAATTTTGTTTTAATAAATTTTCAATTTAATGAATGTGTGAATTTTAATTTTTTTAGATTTATAAAAATGGTTAAAACATTTTTTTTTTAAATTTTTTTTAACAATTAAAAATTTTTTATTTTTAAAGAGATCGTAATTTTAGTATAACTACTACAATTTGTTTTTAGGCTTTATCCTCAAGAAAATAATAACAGATATATTATCTATTTTTTACCTTGCAGATTATTTTCTTCCTATTGCGATAAAAATTATTGTGAACAAATTTTTGCTTAATGTATAAACTCAAGAGTAGTTATTTTTGTTTCTAAAAAGATCACTTTGCTGCTTGAATTAGCTCAATTATAAAGGTGATTAATCATAATTATTTTTGGTTTTCTTCAATACTTTCAATCAATTATTAATATATTTTGCTGACCACATATTCAAAGGTAATTGTGAAACAACTTGACGGTTGTACACTTACACTTTTCCATACTTTGTTATTTTCAAACTTCTAGGGTTAGCATCTATTAAACTATCCGCCAGTTTGTTCACTTCTAGGGTAGTAGTATCCCAACTTAATCATTCTAATTGTTAAACATCTTCTTCATAAATGTTCCATGGTTTAAGTGAAGTTTTTTTTTATAAAGAGGTTTTACAAAATAAAACAAAAACTTTTAAAAGATGATTACAATTTTTATCGCATTTTGAAGAGAAAAGTTCGGCTTTTATGAATGAAAAATTATATCTGGCAAATGCCCACCGCGACCACGCTGGCATTTTGGCAAAGTGGCGGTTTTATTTTGTTAATAACATCACGGATTTTAAGTATTAAGGCTGTAATCGTCCTTCTGATACCGCTACTCTGTCCTTAAAATAGCCCCATAAAAAATAATCCAGTAGTGTTAAGTCATACGATCTGGCCGGTTACTTAACTGTTGATTGTCGTGAAATTATACAATCGGGAAATTTGGTTTGCAATAAATTCATTGTTTTATGGGCTGTGTGGCATGTGGCACTGTTCTGTTGAAACTACATGCCAGTGATATCTACATCCTCACTAATAGGCCAAAATTGAGTTGTTAGCATCTGGCGATAACGTGATCCATTCACCGTTACCGCATTTCCAGCCTTATATTCGAAAAAAACGAACCAAAATCGCATCCAGACCACATAGCGCACCATACAGTGACACGTTAACTGTGTGATTCGATTTTACATCCGCGCCTGGCCTTGAAGCCTTAAACAGATGGTGGACCAAACCACTGCATAAATTGGAACGTCATGCTCGTCTTAGGAAGCCGAAGCTAGAACTTTCTAGTTGCAACTTCGATGATTCCAGAGCAGGGCTGCAAATCATCACCCTTGCTTAAGAGTTGGAGACTTTCCAACTCCTGCCCAGAACACATGTCTAGCATGCTCACTGGACTGGATCATTCACTTAGCGTGTCATTAACAGTGAGATGATACTGGCCACCATAATAACCATTATACTGTTATGGAAACCACAACCACCACGATACTCCCATATAGGGGCCAACTTCAATAATCAGCCAGAGAACTATTAAATGTCTAAAGAGACAAATAATGAACTCCGCGGGCATTAATGATTCCGGTGGGAATAAAGTGGAGTTTCCAATTGTACCCCTGCTGACTTCAGGGGACTGGGCTCCCTTTTTCCCCCAGTTGCACTGTGTCCAGATAGTCGAAGTTCTATAAAGATCATATATATGTGCCCCCGGAGGTAGTGACACGTTAAGCATGCAAAGGTTTATCAATAAGCGCTCTAGTATTTTCAGAAATGCGGTAATTTTGCATGTTGTAATTTTTTTCCCGACAGACCAGCCGAATGAGCTGAGCGAATCTACGAAATGTGAATGGCTGGTGGGCTTCAATTCCTGCACCACTTGAAGCTTGTAAGGCTTCAAAGTCAAATCCTTACGCAAAATTTGACATGTGATGGTTTTGGATAACCCCAATTTTTGAGAATGTTGAGGAATTCACAAATTTGAAGTTGCTTCAATACTGTGGCTTACGATTGCAATGTGTTTAGTTGAACGACCTGTTCGAACACACGTTAGTGTTCGCGCATTATGTGTCGAGCCTGTCGACTCAAATTTGACGACCAAATTCTTAGTAGCGGTCTCAGAAGGAGGATTATGTTTTCCGAAAATATCACAAATTTTGTGAAATGTAACTTTAAGAGAACTACCCTTTTCATAGTGGATTTAAATTATTTAGTGAGATTTTCGTGCGAATTTGAATTCATTATAACAATTGCCAAGCCATCTATTTTGAATACGTCAAAAAACTAAATGAAAAACAAACTTTTTATTGAAAAACTGGATACATGTTTCTCACTGTTATGAATAGGCCAGTAAACGGCCCTCCATTGGCTCGGTCGACTCAATTTGGCCAATGCGATCATAGAGTTCGATATTTCAGTTTTTTCTAAGGTGTCATTGTCTGGTTTTTAGATTCACATCAACCCCTGCTTTCGATCATATATTCCATTCAAGTTTCACTAGTTTTGAACTTCTCATGATTAACACCAAAAACAGATGCCTAGTTTTCTAGATTGATAATTTAGTCAGCAGAAGCGATTTAGCCATGAAAAACTAACATGTGAAAAACTTAATTATAATGTAGCTCTAAGTACACGGAGTTTTATCCTTAAAGTTCTTGAATGCAGTGACGATGTTAATAAAGAGTAATGTCACATTCCATTAAAAATAAATATCTTTTTCTAAGGTTTTAGATAAATTACATGTAATTTTTGTAATTAGTTATTTTTAGACAAAATAAAATTCGCTTTACCGCTGTATTGGTTTGTATCTGCAAGTTAGTTTATTTGTCATATGCAAAATATTTTTTTTGCTCAAGTAACGCTGCGTTTTTATTTATTTTTATTCAAGTACTCTATGATATGGATTTATGCATATTTCCCAGTAGAAGTTTTTATGTCTATTTACAATAAATATGCTGTGCTTGAAAGTTGTTGTATTTTCTTTTTTTTTATCTTTATAAACTTCACAGCGTGTCTGCACATTACGTGGCTGGGCTAAGGGTACACCAAAAAATAAGGAAACCCATTGTGTCATGTTGGAAATTTGGGAAGGTTTACGTTCAAAAGCTGACAAGGACAACGATGGTCAGGTATGTACATATTTATGCATATGTAAAAAATGTTTGGTATGCAAATTAATTTTTTCTTTACTCTTCAAACGACAAAACTAAATTTTACACTTTTGTGATGGTTTATTGTTGACACAGAAATGAAGAAAAGAAAATTTAAATAGAAAATACAATGGAAGAGTGGGTGTGGGTATGGATAAAATTGACAAAATTTTTCAAGTTAAAATTTTACTGCTGCTGTTGCCAATAAAATCAAAACACAACTTAAAAGCAAATCATTTCTATTTCAACCTCATAAAAGAATAAGAAAACTACATTCATCTATCAATAGAAAACGTCTCTTGTCAATTGCACAGTTTGATTGCAAAAATGCAAAAAATCAACAAAATATTCAATTGCTGCATTTTAATACAAATTTATTATCGTGATGTAAAGAAAATATTTTAAATTCTTTTGTATAAGATCGTATATTACGACTTCTACATTTTCTGAGAGTGTATTTTGCAAGAAATGTGTTTCCTTTATTTTATTATGCAAAACACAATAAACGAAAATACTTTGTGTTTTGCATCATTGTCCTTTAGCTTTTGTAAATTCCTTTATTTATATCTCTACCATTTTATATTATTTTTCAATTGTACACGTTTTAGTTTTTTACTGAAATTTTGCATTCAACAAACAAATTTGCATATTGTAAACATTTATATTTTGTTATTTATTTATTTTTGTTTTTTAGTGTTCAACAGAACAAATAAAGAAGGTATTCATTAGAATGCAGCTGGAAAGTAATTAGTGATCAAGTTTCGGTTAATCAATTTCTGCATAAAAGTTTACTTTTTTAATACTAAAAATGTGGCAATTTTCCAGCTTAAATTATGAAGGCTTTAGGCAAGAAGTTACACTGTTAAAAATGTGTAACGATTAAAATTTTATGCAAAATGATAAATAAGAGACTACTAAGTATAATAACATTAATGCCTATGTACCAGGTACTCTGTCAAAATATTATAGAGTTTATTTAACATGTGTAAGCCAGTAATTTACGCAGCAAAGGACGGATAAACTGAAGGGCATATTTCTGCCGATTTTTTTATTGAGTTTTTGCTGAATTAAATTTTTTTTTATGAAAAATATGTAATAATTTCATCTTAACTGACGCGTTTTAGTAATTTTTCTTTTACAGTAGAAACTATTTTTAAAATAATATATTTCTGTAATATAAGAACAACACCTCAGGTTATAAGCACATGATTAAAATTTTTATTGTATTCCGAAAAAAAAAAGTTTCGCATTTATGAATGAAAAATTATGTCTGACAAATATCCACCACATACACGCTGACAGATGTCGATTCTTTTTTAAAAGTTTTTAATCAGTTTTTGAAAAAGTGGCACTCCTATTTCGTGCTTAATAGAGCCGCACAAAAAATAATCCAGTAGTGTTACATCACACTATCTGGCTGGCCACTTAACTGCTGATTGTCGCGAATTTATTTTGCAATAAATTGATTGTTACATTGGCTATGTGACATGTGGCACCGTTCTGTTTAACTCACATATCAGTTGTATCAATGTCGTCAATAATAGGTCAAAATTGAGTTGTTAGCATCTCGCGAGAGCATGATCCATTGATCGTTACGGCATTTACAGTCTCATCTTGGAAAAAAAACGGTCCAATCTTGCCTTTAAAACACATAGCGCACCATGCACTGACACGTTGAGCATGCAAAGGTTTCTTAACTATAGTATTTTCAGAAACCAAAATGAGGGAATTTTGCTTGTTGAGATACCCTGACAACTGAAAAGGAGCTTCGTCTGAAAAATTGATTTTTTTAGAAAAACCGATTGCCCCTGAATGAAGTGAACGAATCTACGGCAATGTGAAATATCGGCTGGCTTAAATTCTTGCACCAGTAAAAACTTGTAGGACTTTAAATGCAAAACCTTGCGCAAAAATCGCCATGTGTTGGTTTTGGACAACCCCAATTGTCGAAGAATTGACGAATTCGGATCTGCTGCTACGCGTTGTGGCTCACACAAATGAACCACCCAGTTGTTTGAGCCACAACGCGTTGATGTTCACGCCACACGCGTTGATGTTCGCACATTTTGTATCGAGCCTGTCGACTCAAATTAACCGACCAAATTCTTAATAGTGGTTTCAGAAGACGATTATGTTGTCCGAAAATATTACGAATTTTAATATAACTTTAACAGAAGCATAATTTTCATAGTGGATCTTAATTATTTTAATGTGATTTTCGCGCGAAATTGAATTCATTGAAACAATGCCAATGCATCTACTATGAATACGTCAAAAAACTAAATGTCAAAACTACTATGTTTTTGATGTGGCGACAATTGAAAAACAGACTACTTGTTGAAAAACCCGATACAATTGAAATCATCTTCCGTGTCTTTTTATACCACTTCATCACTTGTTGGTCATTTAGTGTAATTAGTAGAAATCATATATTTCAAATTTTTAACACAAACGTAGAGTTCAGCAATATTTTCAGATAAGACTTCAAGTTATTTTAATTATTGAAAAATCTTAGAACATAGAAAGAAGATTTGCTCATTTAAAAATTTTGTTTACTTTCAGATTTTCAATTTGATTAAAATTTTATTTGTCTCAATTTAATAAAAAAATAAAAACCATATATTTTTAATAAATAATTACTTGAGGTAATTAAATATTTAATTAAAATGAATAAAAAAATTCCAAATAAATAATTAATTGAATCAGTTTGAAAGGTAAATAATTTTTAATGTAATGGCAATAATGGAAATACAGCACCAAATTCAAGCTTCTGTAAGTGTGTATTTGTAAATTGTCTGAGTAAAATAAAGAAATAACCAAGTAAAAACTAAAAACTATCTAGCGGCATGTAGTAGGGTATTCAACAAAAATTTGGCAACTTTAATATTTAAAAGACGGGCCTTGTTAAAGCAAAATGACTTAAAGCAGAAAAGAATTGTTTTGTCGTTAACGCGACTTACTTTTTATGAGTAGGCAATTGCAAAAAAATGGAAGTAACCAATGTTAAAATGAATGAGTGAATGAAGGAATGAATTTTCCCAATTAGTAAGTACGAAATAAATAGATTCCTTATGACATGTGTAATTTCTTTTCCATAACTATCGGACAATGTCTGAGCAGTTTCAGCAAATCAAAAAAGTTGATTAAATTTACTAGTTGAACTGTTTGGCAGTACATTGAGGTTAACAAACGTTAAGTCAGTCTAAAAGTCGCAATTTATTCTGAATTTAATTTCTATTTTTAATACAAAAAAGTAATTATTCATTAATACATTTACTTCATTAAATTATAAATGGAAAAATTTCTCAATGTAGAAGATCCTTAGAAGAAGCAGAGAAAGAAATTTTTTAAAATTGTTAATCATTTTTGTTTTTATAAAATATAACTTCCTGAAGAAGCTTTCCCAGGGCGGAGCGAAATATTGAAAATATTCATGTTAAATTTAATTAAAAAGACCATGATAAAGATTAATACTTATTTATTTAAGAAGAAAAAAAGGTCGAATAAAAAAACCAATCATAGTTTTAAAACCTTAGTTATAAAGAATAATTAATTTATTATACTAAAGTAAATAAAATACAAAACGCCTCCATTTGTGGTCTAATAACTACGAAAGTTATTAAAAATGGAATATCAGTTTATAACAGAAAAATACTCTTTCCTTATTCAAGTGATTTTCAGTGCTAAATTTGTTGAATTGTAAATAATATTAAATATTTTATATTACTGATTGTTCCTACACTTTGTTAGAAAATATAATCACATCTTTCAAATTGTATAATAAATATTTCTATACATTCACATGCGAAAAAACAAATTCGTAAATTGTTACAAAACTAGAATATAAAATATTTTCATTCATTCATTAGTTTTAAATTTACAAATATTTCGTTTTATGTGAAAAATTATTAAAATAAAAACTAGAAGAGTTTATTTTAAAAATAATATTTTAATGGTTTTTCCATGATGGTACGGTGAAAATCTATGATTTGTGGCCGCAGATATTTTAGGCTTTTTATTTTAATGGAAAATATAAAATATGATAGTTTCATCATTATATAAATTTATTGAATAACCAAAAAAAAAATATATGAAGCTTATAAAACCAAATATATGAAAGTATTATTTAAATTTTTTTTATACGTGAAATAAGGGATCGTTTGACTGATAAAAATTTGTAAAAGTTTATACGCCACGTTTATTTAAAAGTTTTTATTCGAATTTTAAATTATGTTCGCTTTACAATATAGAAAACTAAAATGTGGGGTGATTTTTTTTTGGTTTGGACTAAGAAAAAACACAAACAGTTTATAAATAAATAAGAAACTATTGTTAATAATAACTTCTAAATAAATTTTATTTTGTTTAAAAAAAATCAAATAGTTTTATAACTTCCGTTATTTCTATGGAATAAACGAATGATTGATTAATAATTAATCACTCATGCGGCAATTTACACTCTCTCACGTAAAACTTGATATCAAGCCCCATTAGAAAAACATATATTTATCAAATATATATGGTTGCACGGTGCGGCATTTGGGCAATTTTCTATTCGAGTAATAAAAAATGACAATTAGCTATTATCCATGAAACATTGTTCCAGCACTTAAAAAAAAAACGGATGGATATATGAAATTAAATACTTTAATATATTGCTTTCTGCAACTTTAAATCTACTCTGGACTCTTAAATACTATCAGAATACTTTGTGAACGTAACTTAAACTAAAATTTCACTTCGATGCATTTTATTTGACTGTTATTCTTATAATATTTAAGCGTAGTTTGTAAAAGACTTTTTCCAGAATAATTGAAAGTTTATGATTTTATTTTCTAAAACCTGAAATTGCAAAACGTGCCAAGTTTATATTTGTTTCACATACAAACATTCCTTTAACATTCTTAATTAAAGTTCAAAAGATAAGACAAAATATATTAAATTTTTAGTAAAGTGTAAAACTTTACTCCTTTCTGACTATATGACTCGCACTCATTTTATCTAAATTTAAAGACGAGTACAACTTTTGTCTGGGACACCTTTTGGTTTTTATTTTTTAAAATCAAATTTTTTAATCTTATTGGTCGTAGTATTATTTATTCTGTTTAAGCTTTACATTTCAATCTGCAACTAAAAGATAAGGCCATATGAAGACTTCCTCTATATTCTTATTTCATGCATTTAGTAGTTGGTGTAGTCGCAGAGAAACGCCGAGACACAGATATTTTTTTTATCGTTAGAATAATGACATTTTAAAAAATGTTCCTACGTACTGCATATTAATTTAAATGATTAAGAACGTTTTTGGCTGCTCTTAGAGATAAATTTTTCATTATCCTTTTATTAACTGAGTATATTGGAATATTCCACGAAAAAAATCTTTCTTTTTAAAATTTTTTCACTATAACTATAGTTATCTCAAAAATATGTTATTTATAGATTTAAGTCTACAATACCATACAGTGGTGGCCGTTATATTAGATCATTCGTTAGAATAGTTGCAAATTCATTTTATTTTATGCATATAAAGAAATCAAATAGTTTTTTCTTCCATTGAGTCTAAATGTGGCAGCTATTATAAAAAATATAGAAGAAAAATATTAATGGACTCGTACAAATAATTAAAAAATAATTTCAACTTTAATAATTTTTAACTTAATTTTAATTTCTGTCAAATATTCTTAAACAGTCTTAAGTTCTGTTTTGATTCCCTTCAGTGAAAACCGTTGTTACTGGTTGCCTATTGTGTACTCTCCACTGCTATCTAAAACGCGGCTTGATAACGATGTCATGGCATCGAAAGTGCTGGCCGTTTATATCAGCCAGTAATGACGGTTTTCACCGAAAGGAATGAATGACAACAGTATTTTATTTACTGGTGAAACAAATCTGAAGTATTTTGCAGAATATATGCTGTTCTTATTATTATTTAAGATATCTATCTGACATGCTTTCAATCAAATGCCCGTAAAGCAAAGAGGGCAAAACTTTTCATATCGCCTTAATTATATGATTGAATTTTTTTCTTTAAATTTTATCACATGCTTATTTTAAAACACTAATATTTCTCCCTGTAAGCAGCACTTCTCAAGCCACTGAGTATGCCTTCGATCATTATTGTGTACGATACTCTATAAAACAGACATGTTTTTTAAGCGAATGGTTCATATGATTTTTTTTGTGATTATCAAAACCATGTGGTATTTGGATGATAAATCTATTTAATAGAATGCTATAAACAAATCCCCATCGGAAAAGCTTAGATTTACAGTTTTTCCATCAAGTTTTTTTTGTCAAATTTTTCTTTAAACATTTTTTTTGTCAAAACACGGGTTTCTTTCTTTATGCAAAATAGCAGCGAATAAAATCTCTATTAAACTTACATCTTGAACGATACTTTAATGCCATAGGATGTCCTCACTTAATCCTGTGCTTAGTTCTGGAACTTTGAAATGAGAAAACATTTAACATTCCTTTTATAGTTTTCGCTTGCTGTTGTTATTTGCTGAATGCTCTTTGTATTTTTATTGTTTCTGTAAATTTACTAAAATGTTGTTTGATGGCATTGTAAATTTTCCACAAGCAAATTCCAAATTGTATACCAGTCTCACTCTAAATTTTAAGGAACTCCCACATACATTTTTTGGTTGCAAAATTAAGTAAAATAAATAATATATTAAAACTCATCTGCTCTCGACACAGAGCAACACACACATACTATTGAAACAGCTTTAAGTATTTGCCGTTCCTTGTACTCAGCAATTCTTTTACATGATATTACGATCTACGGATAGACCTCTAAAAATAACACCATTAAATTTAATACTTCTATTAACTACTGCTATCGGGCAACTTCAGGGGTATTATGCTCAACTGCCTTACAGCTTTTCAGTTGTTGCACGAAAATAACTCTGTCTCTTTCGCTTCGGGATCAATTACAGTATTTTTCTGAAGGATTGCATGAGACTTTTTGAAATCATCTTAATGCAGCTACATCTTTAACATCTTCTTCAACTTGCAAGATTATTTCATTAATAAAAGAAGAGCATAACATCTCCATTCCTAATAAACCAGAAATCGCCGATAGGTCAAAGGAATTCGTCTTAGTTGATGAGAGTTTTAAAATGTATGAAAAAAGAAGTACAGAGCCATACATTTTTAAACAACTTATGACGCAAAAAAAAAATAGATTATTCACCTGAGCTTATCCTTTTACTGATGGTTCGTTTTTGCATGGTATAACTACTTATTCGATAATTAGATAGTTTTCAGCAGCAAAATTTTAAATTTTAACTAAAATGCGTTCGCCAGATCATACTCGAATATCTACCGCTGAAATGATGGCGATTAAGTCAGCAATTTTTTATTCTATCCAGCATGGAGTTAAAACACTTATCTGTACAAACAGTACAAATTTTTATACAAAAGTCATATATCTCAAGCGAAATTGATAAAATAGGAACTATATTCAGCCAGCACAGTAAATCTTAAAACAAATGTATACAAAAGTACAGTATTCTTTAAGAAACTATTTTAATTATGTATCTATCATTGTACTTTCACTACCTGTCTCATCTCTTCTCTATCCCTTTCCTAAAGAATGTAGCACGGTACTTGACTAAATAGGTATTGTTGCCTCAAGTGCTACTTCTCTTTAAAAAAAGGAAAAGTTTATGACAGCAACAAATACATTAGCAATCATTCTTACTAGATTTCAAATAGAAAATACTTTAGGGAAAGTAAAAAAAGTGAAATTGGGCGAAATTACAATATTATTGAAATAAAATGTATACTGTAGAATGTATACCAAATTATTAACTAATAAATGAAAAATAAATGATGTTAAAAAAGGAAATGAATATAAAAAACAAAAAAAAATTTACCCTATATAAATTTAATTTTAAATTAATTTAAAAATTACAATAAACCAGCACAATAATTTTCAAATAGGGGTCATCTTCTAAATATTTTTACATCCACATTCATCTACTGTAATAATAGTAGAAAATTAATTATACAGAATAATTAATTAAATATTTATTGTTTACAAACTTAATACGAGTATACAGTACACTTTGCTGGAAGCATTCATGTAAATAAATAAATAAATAAATAAAAATATGACAACGACAAAATTATTTTTGAAATACTAAAAGCAGCCCAGTGATTAATTACAAATCAATTACAAAAACAAAGACCTCCTCGTATGACATTTCCATTCACACTCATGAATATTCATTCACAAATGAAACATAAAAATATAAATGAAAAAATATCTTTTGAATTATTTTCACTATTTGCAACAAATGTTCATGACAACAAAATTAAGATTAATACTTTATAATTTTTACTACAGTCGAATAGCATGCAAATAAATTATTCAATTCATTTGTAATTTATACAATATTCATTTTCAGTTGCATTTATGTAGAAATTGTTTATTTTTCTACTGCTGACATACAATTTTTGACGATTTGAAATAACATACAGCATGCATAAACGCCGGTTTATCATTTTAAATTTTGACTATTATTGCCGTTCAATAGCTGCCTTATAATTAGGTTACAATGCTAACGGATATTTTATGTTGGGCAGAAAGTTTGATCTGTAAAAGTTTTCTTTGCAATACAAACGCTTTTTGAAGATGTCTGATGTTTAAAAAATCACCAAAGGAAGTAGCACCACAAAAAATTAAAAAAAAGAGATGGCCATAAGCAGCTTTAATGACCATAAGCAGTATGCACAAGTCAAAATCCAATCAATTTTAATTTAATTGTAGCCAAACCTTAATTTATAAGGCTACAGCTTTATTCTTGTGATACATTTAAACTTGGACTGTAATACTCCTCTGCAATGCCTGAATAACAGTTTGAACTAATTGGACAAGAGGCTTAGAAATCAAAATCTTTTAATTATCAAGCACTCTAAGACTCTAAAGCATAACATGCGTATTTTTGGCATTTAGCTTTTTGACGTATTCGTAGTAGATGCAATTGTCAATTGTTTCAATGAATTAAATTTCGCATGAAAATCGCACTTAATTACTTAAAATCCACTATGAAAATGGTTGCGTTAAAGTTATATTTCGTAGAATTCGCGATATTTTTGGACAATATAATCGTTCTGACATAGCTATTAAGAATTTGAGTTGACACGTTCGATACAAAATGTGCGAACACCAACGCGTCTTCGAACGGGTCTTTCAAGCAAAAATATTGCAGCTGTGAGCCACACTGTTGAAGCAGATCCATTTGAGGTTATCCAAAACGGCCACATGGCGAATTTTGCGTAAGGATTTGACTTTGAAGTCTTACAAGGTTTAACTGGTGCAGGAATTGAAGCAGACTGAAGCACATTTTCGCTTTTCAGGGTATGTCAACAAGCAAACTTGCTGCAATTGAGCTTCTGAAAATCTTAGAACGATTATTGAGAAGCCTTTGGATGCTCAACGTATCACTGTATGGTACGCTATGTGGTTTGGACGCGTGATTAGCCTGTTTTTTTTAAGATAAGGCTGGTAATGTGGTAACGGTTAATGGATCACGCTATCGCGAGATGCTAACACCTCAATTGGCCTATCATTGACGACGTGAGATGTGGTTTCAACAGGATGGTGTCACATATCACACAGTCAATGAAACGGTCAATTTACCATTTTTTCCGACCGATAATTTCACGACAATCAGCAGTTAAGTGGCCAGCCAGATTGTGTGACAACACTACTGGGGGATATGTCAATGACAGAGTCTATGCGGTGTAAATCGAATCGATTTCAGCCTTAAAACTCAAAATTCGTGATGTGATTAATTAAATAGGATCGCCATTTTGCGAATAGTGTTTAAAAATGTTGATAAAAGAATCGACATGTGTCAGCGTGTGGACATTTGTCAGATATGATTTTTCGAACTTTTCTCTTCGTAATACAATTAAAATTTCAATCATCTTAATCTAAATTTTTGTTTTTTTTAGAAAACAACCCTCTTACTAAAAAAAACCCATTTCCTAACTTGTTTACTTTGTAACTCATACTTTATTCTGCATGTTTGCCCAAATTTTTATTTTGCAGAATATTTGTTCAGGAATATTTTGTCTAACATAACACCACCCGATTTATTGTCATTCGATTGTAAATGCATTATCTCAAAAGTACTGAGCAACCTATTTCTCAAAAATGTTTGGTACTCTAAATATGCATATAATAGGCATACATGATTCATACAATTGTAATAAAATAGAAAAATAAAAATAGTATTCAACTCAAGCGTATTTAAATATTCCTTTAATAAAGCTACCGCCAATGATCATCCGTTTCTGACAGTTTTCATATCGTATGGTAACAATGATCATCCGTTTTTGACAGTTTTCGTATAGTATGGTAACACTTTGTATTATTATAAAATCAGCTAATGTGAGATAATGTCATATCAAAAAGAAAAATTCAAATATAAATATTTTCAAATAAATACACAAGACTTTTACAAAAACACTGTGACAAATGGCAATGTGAGACAACACTGAAAGAATACAAAAGAAAAAGATTCAAAAATATAAACAATAGTTTTTTTTTTATCTGCATATTTCTGTTCTAACAATTTAACATAATTGAATTCTGTTTACCAAGATTTAACAGACTAATTTCAATATTTCCTTTTAGTTAAGTTAAGGTAGAAAGAATACCCGTGTTAATAAGTTCAAAACCAAATATATGATCCTGAGAGAATACAGGCTGTTAAACTAAAGAAATAATGGTAGGGTAAGAGCCGAGAAAATTGAGAAGAGTTCAGATAATGAACGGTAATTGCTAACAAATAAAATGGTCCTCGCTACCAACTGCAGTAGTCGGGATTATGTAATAGACTTCAATGACAGAAGTAGGAAGAAAGTTTTGGAGTGTTTAATTTTTCAATATTCTGCCATTCTTTTTTAATATTTACTTTAAAATTTATCCTAAAGTCTTAGACTGACAGAAATATATATACGTGCATCTAATGACATAACAAATAATTTTGAGAAATCGGTATAGATATATTTAATTTGCGTAAACTCAGTACTGTGTGATTCGATTTACATTCGCGCCTGGCCATGAAGCCTTAATCAGATGGTGGACCAAACCACTGCATAATTTGGAACGTCATGCTCGTCCTAGGAAGCCGAAGCCATAATTATATGCAACAGAACTTTCTAGTTGCAATTTCGATGATTCCAGAGCAGGGCTGCAAATAATCACTCCTTGCTTAAGAGTTGGAGACTTTTCAACTCCTGTCCAGAACACATGTCTAGCATGCTCACTGGACTGGATCATTCACCTAGCGTGTCATTCACGGCGAAATGATCCTGGCCACCATATTAAACAAAAGACCTGATATGGGGCCGCGAAACCACAACCACCACGTTACTCCCATATAGAGGCCAACCTCAATAACCTCAATAACTAATAAATGTCTAAAGAGACAAATAATGAACTCTGCGAGCTCACTGATCGCCGTGGAAATAAAGTGGAGTTTCCAGTTGAACCCCTGCTGCCTTCCGGGGACTGGGCTCCCTTTTTCCCCAGTTGCACTGTGTCTAGATAGTGGAATTCTATAAAGGCCATATTTATGTGCCCCCTGGGGGAGTTAAACTCAGTACTATGGGTCGGGTTTATATATAAAGGAAACTAAGATATATGATCATCTTTGATGTCTTACAAAACATAAAAAGATCGAAAATAATTAGCTGAAAAATTTATTTAAAGAATATAAAACTTTAAAATAAAAAATTAATCGAAAATAGATCACCACATCAAGTTGCAAGGGTTCAAGTCGATACTAAAATTATTATTATAGCATCTCTATCTACATACCTTAAAACTAATTCCATAAAAATCATTTTGATGTAAAAAATAACAATAAAATAATTAAACTTTTTTGGATCTTTTTTAACATAAAACTTAAATTGTTTCCTTGTGAAAGGCTCTATAAACATAATTTAAGATTCTTTTGAAATATTCTTTGTATTAAAACTTAATTACCACCACCTACATTCTATTAAATAACACGCCAATTTAAAATTCTTCTTAAATATAACTCATCTTTGCTGCTGTAATTGCCACAAAATGCTGTGGTCGCTGAAAAGATTTTCTTACAATAAAAAAGAGAAAAATAATTTTGCCATTTTGTTCTTATATTTCAATTCTTTTGTATGCTTTATTGCCTGTTGTGTGATGATGTTGTGTTTTACATTAAATATACCCAAAAGCATCAGCAGAACCAACAACAAGAAAACAAAATAAAAAATAATAATTTACACCAGCATTCACACATTCAAAAGAGAAAATTATAAAGAAAATGTGAAATAATTTGTGAGCATATTGCCTGGACTCACGTTTATTATCATTTTTGTGTGCCGTTTTTATTGTTGTTCTGTATTCAATTTAAACATTTCAATACAACAAGGAAATAATATGACATACAAACATTTATTTACCCCATTCTTTTTTCTCTACCCAACATAATGTCAACACCTACTGGCATAAGGCCAAAATAGTGTCACAATTACAGCAACCGAAACAACAAAGACAACTTAAAACTAGGCTTAACTACAATGGAAAATGTGAAACAAAATACTCGAAACCCAAGTATTTATGCTTTTGTAGGAGTATTTCGTTGCACAGTAGTCGAAACTAACAATTAATTGTGTATGCATTTATTCATACGAGTGTTTCATTACTTTTGATTTCCAATGACCTACTGAGTTTATTGACATTATTTTTTCTTATTATTAAGAGTTTAAAAAAACATTTTAATTCTTTTATTTTCTAACAGGCATTTAACTGTCATATCGTGTGTTTGATCTTAAAGTATAATTTTTTTATTATGAATAAAACAAAGCTGATAATTGTTTTTAAATTTATTACGATTATCATCATCCAATGATACGTCATCACTATCTCTTCCATGTTTATAAACAAATTTATTTAGTTGGTGTAAGGAAGTGGTCGACTGGTTCTGCAAATGCTCCTGCATCGTTAGAGCATTTTTATTGTTGACGCAAAATGTCTTAAAATTGCTGATGCCAACTGATTTCAAGAAAATTAAAAAATTTTATTTGTTACAAAAATAGCTTATAATAACAGAATAATCAATGAAAATTTTTTGAAATTTTTTTTAAAATTCAACTTTACAACATAGTCACTTTTTATCCGAACTGGGTAACGCTTTTCGAAAATTATAAATGATATAGGGGCAATGGGCGCAGTACCTAATTTAAAAGGAAGAAATATAAAGCTTTTCGAATGAAAATTAGTAAATTTTTGGATGCAGTAAAAATTTGGATGCAGTAAAGATATTTGGCGCAGCGAGGTTTTGTGGCAAAAAAACATATCTGGAAAAAAGATGAAGTCGTTTATACTTTTTAATACTTTAGAGACTATTACGTCTGTTCTCGCGATAGCAGGGAGCCCAGTCCCCTTCAAGGCTAGTAGGAGTCACCTGGACAATCCACATATTTCCACGGGAAATCAGTTGCCCCAGAGTACACTATTTGTTCTCTTTAGACAATGATGTGCTCTGACTGGTTATTGAGGTTGGCCCGTATATGGGAGTATCGTGGTGGTTGTGGTTTCGGACCCTCGTGAGAGTTTGTGGGACCAGGAGTTGGAAAGTCTCTAACTCTTTAGCAAGGAGTGAAGGCTGCGGCCTACTTCGGGCTTTCGAAACTGCTACTAGAAGTGACCGGAGGATATACGTATTCAATGGCCTTCTAGGGCGTGGGTGGTGTCCAATCAACCAAGTGGTTTGACCACCATTTGATTATGACTATATAGTAGGTGCAGATGTAAATCAAATCACGCTTTGTTCTGTTTGTAGCCTTCCCCCCGGGGGCACATTTATGGTCTTTATAGAACGCTCGACTATCCAGACCTGTGCAACTGGGGGTATAAGGGAGCCCAGTCCCCTGAAGTCAGCAGGGGTACAATTGAAAACTCCACGTTATTTCCACGGGAATCAGTGAGCTCGCAGAGTTCCGCTATTTGTCTCTTTAGACATTTAGCTGTTCTCTGGCTGATTATTGAGGTTGGCCCCTATATGGGAGTATCGTGGTGATTGTGGTTTAGCGGCCCCAAACAGGTCAGTTTTTAATGGGGCCAGGTTCATTTCACCTTTAATAACAGCTACCTGGTGGAATGTTCCTAGATCCAGTGAGCATGCTAGACATATGTTCTGGACAGGAGATGGATAGTCTCCAACTCTTCAGTAAGGAGTGGTGGTTTGCAGCCCTGCTCTGGAATCATCAAAGTTGCAGTTAGGAAAGACCTGTTGCTAGAATTAGTCTTCGGCTTCCTAGGGGGTGAATGACGTTACTTTTCATTCCCAGTGGTATGACCACCATCTGATTAGGGCTCACCGACAGGCGCAGATGTAAATCTTATCACGTAATGTTCTATATGTAGCATTCATAAGTGTGAAGAGCCAGACACGTTTTGCATGTTGAAAAAGAGGCTTATCACTAAAAAAAAGCATGTCGACATGTTCAAATGAGAACGTTTTAAATTCAAATTACGACTTTCCTCCAGCAATCAATTTCTCTTAGTAAAGCCACATCGGTTGTTTCGTTCACTGTGCTACGCACACTAAATACTTGCACTCGTCTCCGCACTTAAATACTTTATAGAGTGAAAACTGTAAAAGGCGACAAAAATGGACGACAAAGAAAATATTTAGCAAAATGAAAACCATATAGAAAACGAAAACGAAAGGTTATTTTTGTGTTAACAACTAGAGCCGTAATTTAAACAAAATTGGAGGTGAAATAATCATATGAACTTTTTCTTTTGCGACAAAAAAATGCAATGACCTGAGTTGTAGTTTAAGGGCAACTTATTGTATATCATTTTTATTCTAGGTTAACATTTGTGAAAAACGAAATAATAGTTTCGTGAAAAAGAAAATAAGAAATTTTAGAATTTTTAAACTGCAATACCAACAAAATGCAAACATTTTTAGCTAAAGTTAGCTGAGTATCAAAATGTAAAAAGTTCTACAAATAACAATTTTCAAAATCTTTAAGTTACAATTGGATATCCTCGAACATCTAACGCCATTAGCGTTAATTATTTATACAAAATGTAAAGTGCGTATAATATTCAATGGAATAACAGAATGTACAATTTACCTAAAAGTAAAACTAATTCTTTTGCTTTTCTAAACAAGTAGATATTAAAGTGCCGACAACTGTAGCCAAAATTGTACAAAATCATTTGTGCAATTCACGTTAAATAAAACTCATCTACAACTGCCTAAGAGTAGGCAATGATTATTGTTCTTTGGTTGAAACATATTTATCTTTTTACACCTTTATGTGCTGCCATTTAAAACGGTTCATAAGTATTCCCTACAAAGAGGGAGGGAATAAATATAAATGTTTGCAAATTTATTATCCACGAATTTCATATAAATTGTAATTCTTTATGGCCAAAAGCAAGATAATACAGTTGGGCATTTTTATGCGTGGTCATATTAAACTTGTTAGACTAGGTGTGGCCGGGGAGGAGTTAACAAAAAAAAACATAACGTTTAATAAAAACAAATAGAGATGATATGTTATGTATGTGTGTTAATGATGTTAATGATAGTAATATTTTGTTGATCATTGGAATTTGTACCAAATGAGGCCATTCAGAAAATATGTATCTAATGTGTATATTCCAGTTTTGTTTAAGCCAATTACTTTGAATGAGGTAGAGGTTGTTAAATTGTAGTAAGCAATAGCGTTATGCCCTAACAACAGTTGGTTTAAATTGGAAAGACGAGTAAGTAAGTGTTCTTTTTTTGTGTTATGCATAGTGACCTTGTTGTAACTTGAATTTTGTAGCATAAACACCAGCATCATATTTGCCAAAAAACAAACCAACACTAAATGTACAAAAAAAAGAACTATAACGCTTCGTCCAAACAGCAATTGACCCTTAATGCAGCAACCAATAAATCTTATTTAAATATTAAAAGAATAAAAAAAAATAATGGAAAAATTATTGAATTCAAATTTATATGAAAGCAATCCTAACCTTAAGATATACATATATATTTCAATATAGTCGTTATGGGGTTCATGCAAGGGTTAAGTTGTTTTTAAAAATATAAAAAATAAAAATGGCAAAGTTTTGCTGCACACAAAACTATGGCCTACTTTTTGAATTTTATTTCATTTTTAACTTTTTTTTCCATATTTAAAAATCTTCTTCAAAAAATAATAATAAATTTCTTTTACTTTTAAAGATAGTTGTTTAAAGTTCTAAACATTGTGAATGTAAATTTTTTGTATCAAAATATAAAAATAACCATTACGTGTTCACACAAAAATGTTCAACTATTTAGAAAATTGTACTTTATAATCTGTTGTATTGTTTTTCTTATTGTTTTGTGTGTAAGCCTTTATATACTTCAAAAGCCTAAAATGTTTAAGGCTTTTATTAAAATGTTATACAATTGTTGCCTAGTTGATAGGGATTTTAACCACTAGTCATTTGCAGTATACTCTTAAGGGCTTACAAAATTAACAACATTGTTATTGAATATGATAACAAAATTGATGGCTAGAAATAGAAAATATTAAATATTCGTGTCTAAATAGACTTTTCAAGTAAAAGTCAGAACTATAAGGCTAAGACCGGATATATTTTTTAGCCTCTGAAATTCATCATTAATTTTCAATAGGGAATTAAAACTTTCCTTCTATACTTAAAAATATTTGTGTTAAATTAAAAATATTAATTTACGTAAATGGAATTACAAAATTATTATTGGAGACCTACAGATTTTCCAGCGAATACAAGTTGCAGGTTTGGTATTAAAAACTTATAACGTAAAAAATGATCTTTATCATTTTCTTGATAACTTAAAACTCCACAAAGCTGACATGAATTTATTTATTTTATATTCTTTTATTATAACTTAAAAAACCCAATAGGTTCACACATAAACAAAAACGGACAACAAGCATGATCGTAAAAGAATTTAGTTAGGAAAGAAGACCAAAGCAATAAAGAACATCATAAACATACAATTACAGATTATTATGTCACATGAAGAAAAAAGAAAAAAACCCAATAGGTTCACACATAAACTAAAACGGACAACAAGCATGATCGTAAAAGGATTTAGTTAGGAAAGAAGACGAATGAAAAAGGGACGACAAATTAGGTAAAAAGAGACAAATGAAAAAGGAGAGAGAGAGAGATGCAGGCAAAAAAGACAGTAAGTGACGAACGCAATAACACGAAGGGAGACACGAACTATATAAACACAACTAACAATAGAACGCAACTAGTACGAAAAGAACACTGAAGATGGCAAACAGCCGAAACCGGTTTGTTCACAAACCAAATTGACGAGGGTCGACGGAAAACCGTACCCAAATAAAATTAATAAAATCTACTTTAAGACTTCAGGAAGAACTGAAAGTATAGTGCACAGTGGGATATTTAGGCAAAAACATTTAAATAAATATGAACTTTCTAAAATTTAATTTAGAGGGAGTATGACTTTAGTCATAGCCCATCAAAAACAATTCACTGCAGGCTTATGATAAAAATAAATTTTTTATAAGATCAAAATATGAAAATTATGGAAAGTTAACATTTACTCTACGTTAATATGTTTAGATTCATTTAATAATCAATAAAAATATATATATTTAAAATGTATTACTACGGGGGAAAGCATATCCATTTACTACTACTCATATATCTCATCAGTGAAGTTTAAACCAAAGTTTGTAAAAAAAATTCAAGAGTTTTATATCGTAAGACGAATTGATTAAATGAGAATTCCCAATTAAGCAACACAACAAGCCACACAACACTACACACTAAATACTTCTCTACAAAAACACAGCAAATATTTCGAAAATATATTTTTATCTATATATATAAAAATGAAATGGTCTACGTATGTAATGAGTTGGCGTGAGAACGGCTGGAGCGATTTGGCTGATTTTTGTTTTATTCGATTCGAAATTCAGGAGATGGTTTGTATGACAAAAAAAAAATTATAATATTTTCCGGAAAACTTAGAATATTCATTTATTAATTTTCCTTTGTTGTTGTTGTAAACACAAATAAGTTATTCACGACTCAACATGTTCGTTCGAACTGGTTTGATGAAGCTTATGTATGTTTGTATGCTAATGAGTTTGTATACGTGCAAACACACGTATGCATTCTTAGCATACGCTAAAAAAACCTGTAGATCAAATTAAAAAAAAAAAAAACACACAAAACAAACAGAAAACAAAATAAAAGGCCAAATAAAGAGAGGCAACATCTTCAATTTCGGCGAAACCAAACATTGTTCTAACATGTCAACAGTCAAAAATGTATTTTTATGTTTGAAGATTTTATTTAAGTCATTACTATAAATAGCTGCCAGATCTTTTAGAGATAATACCGTCACAATTTTGGGGAAAAAATCTTACTTTATTTAAAATTCACAATAAAATCACATGTACATAAGTATGTAAGTAGATTGCATGTTTTTCAACACTTTGAAATATGTATATTGTATGGAAAAAATAAAACGTTCAAATCCTTTGGTAAATTTGTTTTGAATTCAGAAAAATATGCATTTTAAGTTTAATTTTTACAGTTTTTTTCGTAAAAGTGTATAAATTTACACCATAAAAATATACTTATATAAAAAGTTGACTTACATATGTACATATACATACATACGTTTTCATAAACAACAGAATTTGCCAGGAGAGCCCAACGAACATGATACGTTTTCAATAACTAGACTTTATTTCGAAGTAATTTTTCTTCGCATGAGAAAATTTAAAGAGCACCTCGAAGAACTAAAGTTTTTAACACATTTTTAAGAAAAAGTATTAATTTTTTTATACGTGTTTTTATTTTCACTTTTCAATATACTATTCATTTTGCAATATCATATTAGTGAAAACATAAATAAATCGTTTTAACTTCTCAATTTTTTACTTAGCCTACGTGTAAACAAAATTCCTAAACAGTGCTCAGTGATTTAATTTAGACGTGTTGGATAATACTAAAAGTGAAAATTAGAATATATATTCTACATACATATGGACTTATGTATATATCAATGCTTTAAAATTTTTCGTGCGATTTGATGCACATAATTTTAAAATTAATAGTTTTTATAAGAGAAGAAAAACCTTGATATATAAGATAGTGAGGTCTTAAATATATTAAGTCACCGACAATTACACTTCACTTTGAAGTTAAAAAATAATTTTCTACTCGATGCAATTTTAACGATACATACATATGTATATCGCTTATATGCTAAAAAATCCCATATCAAAATTCTTTTGTTCTAAAATTTTATTGCTAAAGTAAAAAAAAAAAATAAAAAACTTCAGGTTTATCTATCTATCTATTCTTAGATATTGTTAGGCATTGACAGTGAAAAAACCGACTGAATCTACAATAGGCCAGATTTCGTTTCCAATGGGCTCTTGCTAATTCACAACTTTTAAGGATGAACTAATTGCAAAACTGTTCACATACGTTGCTCAAAATTATAGCGATTACCTTTTGTTAAGTGAAAGAGCCATTTTGGCTTCAAAAAACAAATACGTTGATTTAATAAATTCAAAAACCCAAAGCTTAAATAATGGCGAACGGTATTGGTATAAATCGATTGGTTCCATTACCGATCCTGAAAATGTTGATAACTACCCCGAAGAGTTCCTGAATTCATTAAACTTACCGGGAATGCAACCACATAACTTCCAGCTTAACCTTGGAGCAATAATAGTCATGTTACGTAACCTGAATCAGCCAATACTATGCGAAGCTACTTATTAAAACGCTGATGGCAAAAACTTAGCAATTATAATTATAGGAAAGTTTGCAGGTGAAGAGCTGCTTACTCCAATCTCCAATTTCCCGTTCGCCTTGCATTCGCAATGACGATTAATATATCCAAAGTGTGTGGGTTAAACCTAGAATCCCAATGTTTTTCCCACGGGCAATTGTATTTCGCATGTATGTATTTCGCATGTTTTTTTTCTCTACCAACAGAAAAGCAAAAAATTTTGTTTACTATCAAGCCTTAAAATGAATGAATTTAAATAGACAAACAAAAAACGTAAGCATATAACCTTTTTTTTTGTTCTATTTATTAATGAATTACCTTAAGAACTATTTAAACAATAAATTGAAAAAATGTTGTGCCTTCTTTGTACCGAAATTTTTTTTCTAACTATATATGAGATATTAATCATTAGCTTCCGAGCGAAGCCAGATCATACAGCAAGTTAATAATAAAAATTTTGTGAGAATTTCATAAATATTAATTTTTAAAGGAATCTAGTACAAGTTAATGTAGATTAATTTAAAAATGATTCCAAAAAATAAAATTCTTTATTTCTACTATATGTGCACGTTGCGTTTCTTTACAAATATTTTTTTGTTTTCTTTATTTGCAAATTACATATGAGTGCCTTCCAAAAAAACTCATGTAAAAAGATCGCCAATAAATAGTGTTTTCGAAACATTTCCTGTGGTTTTGAGTTTTCAGATCAGCTAAAATTAACAAATTATTTTGTCTTTGAAAACTTAAAGTCTCGACTTTTGTAAAATTATATATGAGTATTTTTTGTTGTTGTTGTTCTAAATTATATAATATAAATAAATTATAAAATATTTTTAAATTATATAATATTTTTATAACTTTTTCTTAAGTTTCTATATTTTTTTTATTGTTTACAGGTTTCTGTTGATGAATGGTGTAATATGTGGGACGCCTATGCCAAAGATCCCAGCTCCGTTATGGATTGGCAAAATAAATATATGAATTTTATGTTTGATCTTGAAGATGCTTCCACCGATGGCAGCATTGATGTTTCCGAATTTGCTTTAGTCTGTTCCAGTTATGGTTTAGAAAAGAAGGAGTGTGAAGAGGCCTTTGGAAAGATGGCTCAAGGTAATGCAGAAGTAACACGTGAACAATTTGCTGCCTTGTGGGAAGAATATTTCTCATCCGAAGATCCATCAGCTCCTGGTAATTTCATTTTTGGCAAAACTTCATTTTAACAACTTTAAATCAAGGAATTAAATAAAAACAAACAATTTTGTTCAAACTTGACTTTATAAAAGAAAAGATATCTAAAACACACTGGAACATATTCAATTCCTTAGAAAAATAAATAATAAAAAAAAATAAAAATAATGAAACAAACACATATATATTAAAATTATAAAAATATTTAATAAAACAAAAACGAACAATTTAAATTATGAAAATCAATTAAAGAATTTTTAAACAAATTATTGTTTTTCTTATTTTATTAACAGAAACTATTGTTATAAAAAAAAATATAATAAATAAATAAATTGACATGGAATTAGTAAATTACAAAGACAGATACAAATAACACATAATAAAAATTGTTAGAAAATTACAACTTTAATTATTTTAAATAATTTAGATTATTTAACTCAAGAATAGAGGATATAGATGATAACATGTTTTTTAACAAACAACAACAAAAAACTTAATTGAAAAAAATAAATTATTGGCGCCACAATTTGCGGAAACAAAACAGCAAACTAGATCGAAAAAACAAATAGTTCCGTCTCAGTTGTTTACTTTAATTCCAAAATTACTTTCAAAATTAAAATTGTTAAATGTTTTGCTACAAACAAACAAGGAAAATTAAAAGAAAAATAAATAAATAATTAAATAAAAATTTTATGTAACAACCAGATCAGTGTTCTAACTCTGAGTGTTATTTCACGAAAAATAATTATTTTATCAAAATACACTTAAAGAATTAATTGGTTTTATTTTTAGCTACTAAATATTTTTTTTTTGTAAAATTGAATAAATGAAATTCTTTCTGGAAATTCGCTATAATTTAGAAGATTTAAAAAATTGTAGAAAATAATTTACCAAAAGTAATTATTCTTAGTCAACTCGGATTTAATTCAGTCAAATTTTAAGCCTAGAATAACTTGTACCGCAGGAGTATATAAATTTAAAGAAGACTTGAACACAAAAGCACACATTTCTTTATATATAATTGAACTGTTTTTGTGATAAAATAGAACAAGTCCAGAATTTCGAACAAAAACGCTAGCATTTTGTATTTTTTGCTTTTGTTAAACACGGAAGGAGAAGAAGAAACACGGAATTTGTTCTAAGTATGGTAACATTGTTGATAGAATAAATGTCACAAATTGATCAAATAAAATATATCGGCCTGTTGCTCAGGAGCAAGACGAGAACTTTAAGCAAAAACGCTAGCTTAAAAAACGAAACATGTAATTGAAAGGATATTAGTTGCTTCATTTTAATGAACAATTGTTTTCTCTAGCCCTTTTTCGCTTTTTTACAAATATTTAGAAACTGAAATAAAAAGTATTTAAATTCTGGAGAGATTTTTGGTTTTAAAATGAGAAAAGAAAAATTGTTCTCACAATAAAGTAGATGCTATCTCTATCTATCTGTGATATGACCTTAAAAGTGTACGAAAAAGGCGTAGTGTCAAAGGTTCCGATTTTTTTAACTATACCAACATAACAGGCAACGAGACAAAACGAAATTATTTTATATAAAACTTCAAAACGACCCAGAGAAATAGAATCTATTGCTTCATATGATAAGCTGAAGTCAAATCAGGAAGACTGGATTAATGCATAAAATTTCTAGTTTTTATATTTGTTCTTTATTCTTACAAATTATTAAATAAACTGCAGGAATCTTTGAATTTTCTCTTTCTAAAATCAATATTTCCTTGAAAACTGTTATGGCAGATATAGATATAATCTGAAAAAACCTTAATTTCAATTTTAAAATAACAAAAAATTAAAGGTAAAATTCTAATCTACTTCATCATTTCATAAATCGGTCACCTTGGTTGTGTCCCTTCAATCGTTAAAATTATTATTATTATTTACATTATTTATTCTTTAGTTTATAACACGAATAAAGAATTGCTTATCTTGATGTAAACTAAAACTTGTTGAGGTTTAATATTTTATTTCAGTGCGCACTTTCTATTTGTCGGATTACAGTTGTTTTTTTCTTTACTTATCATAGAGTCTTTTTCAATGGTTGTTAAATATTAAATTTCGTAAACAGTTATTTTTCGGCGTTGTGTGGTATTGTCGAAATAATATTTCGTTAAAGATTATATTCACTTGCTAGCTATTTATATCGATATTCATTCTTAAAGCTTTAACACGCCTCTCCTATTTTCTAGCAAATAGCTTTCTGATCATATTATATAAGCTTGGCCCTTTGTCTTTTTGGAAATTTTTATATTTTATAAAAATCACAAGACCTTAGCTCTACCATGTTTTCATCAAGAATAGATGTTACCAGTCCAAGCAATACTATTTGCTGCCTTGCTTTTTATGTAAAAATTTACTTATTTCGTTCTAAGATTCTGCAGGAGTTTTTAATTTTCTTCACTAATCTGAATTTTTTAGAGTGCATTTGTTGCTTCCAATTTTTACCGGAGTTACCTTTCTAATTAAATAATGCATCCAATGTGAATTTTTGGAAATGTGATATTTTAACACGAATAAAAGTAATTTTTTCACTTAACTATACTTAAATTAATTGTATACTTTTTCTTTATAATTTAACACTTGAACACAAATTAGTTTTCTAAAGAGAGTTAATCTTTACATATATTAGAAATCGGGGAGAAAAATTAGGTTACACGATATCTATGCCTGCTTTATTTCGTTGTATAATTTCGAAAATATTTTAAAGATTTCGAAATGTTTTTATTGAGCATTTGGTGCGCCATATAACTTCCAGTCTCGCTTAAAAAATGTTTATATTTTCGTATAAAACATAAATTTCTATAAAACCATTATTTCAAGAATCTCTCTAGGAGAAACTTTTGGATATTTATAAGCAAAAAACAAAATTTGTTTTGTAATGATTTAATGATTCATGTTAATAATATCATTCCCTATAAAGTGGATTTAGTTGATCCATCCATTTAATAGTAGTTAACTTGGTAAGAAATAACTTACTATTTCCTTATAAAAAAACTGTCAGCATATTTTAAACATGTAGAAGATTTCATATCTTCGTTTTTTTGCACTATTTTTATAACGTTGTAGATGTCTGAGTATAATTATCCAGATGATCCAGACTGGCCAATGTTTAAATAAGAAAGAGTTTACAGTGTTAGCCAGACACTTATTTAATACTTTTAACAGCTAACTGCTGCAGTTATGTTAACAAAATTTTACAATCGAAAAAAAGGAAATCAGCATTTTAAAAATTGTTCCACTTGAGTATAAAATTGCTTTTTTTTATTTTTTTTATCGACCTTTTTATATTTTAAATAAATATCTGTTATTCTTTTCAGCGGTCTTTTTTAATTGACAATATATATTTTCTTCGATATTTCGCTTTCCTGTGGAAAGCTTCTTCAGGAAATTATTTTTTATAAAAAAAAATTAAAAAAAGAAGAAGAAGCTTTCCACAGGAAAACGAAATATCGAAGAAAATATATATTGTCAATTAAAAAAGACCGCTGAAAAGAATAACAGATATTTATTGCTTTTTTAAATGATATACATTCAGGTAATTTCTATAAAAATTATAAAAATAAAGTTAAATTTTTATAGTTTTTTTAACCGATCTTTTTTTATTTATCTTTAATAAATATCTTTTTTCTTTTTTAAGATCTTTTTTATATATTTTTTCTTCTCGATATTTCGCTTTCCTTTGGAAAGCTTCTTCAGGAAAAAGTTTTATATTTTTTGTTTTCAAAAATATAACTTTTTTTTCCTGAAGAAGCTTTCCAAAGGAAAGCGTAATATCGAGAAGAAAATATATATAAAAAAGATCTTAAAAAAGAAAAAAGATATTTATTAAAAATAAAGTTAAATGTAAAATAATATTTAAAATAAAAAGATTTCTCCTTGTTGTGTTTGCTTATTTTCTTACCGTACAAACTTCGTAATATTTTATTTATTGATTACAAATCTTATTTACATAATTTGGTTAAGTGTTGTATACCCACGATTTTTTTTAGCTACAATTCTGTAAAAGCTATTAAGCGGCTACAAAACCCTGTAAGCGGCTAATTAGTTACGTTTATTTTTTAATGGCACGCCTGTAGTATAAAGTTTGTAAGAATATCACATAATTGTTTGATAGTTTGAAGGCATTTCGATAAAAACAACCAGACAAGAATTTAAATTTTAAATTTCAAATTATTCTGGTTGTGAACAGAAATAAAATTTTCGTTTTATCTAAAGTAATTAAAAAGTCTTAACAATTACACAAACTTAAATATAAAACATGTTTAGTCTCATAACACAACCGAAATAATGTTATAGTATACAAAAAATATTACACCTATTAAAAGTTTTATTTAAATACAAATTCAAATTTAAAGTTATAATTATTTAAAGTATTTATTTTATTATTATTTTCAGTTTTATTCGACCTTTTTTTTATTTTTTTTAAATATTAATCTTAATCTTTTAAACGGTCCTTTAAATTATAACGATTTATTTTTTTCTGGATATTTCGCTTTCCTGTGGAAAGCTTCTTCAGGAAATTATTTTTTATATTTTTCAAAAACAGTTATTTTTTATATTTTTCAAAAAAAAAAAATAATAAAAATAAATCGTTATAATTTAAAGCACCGTTTAAAAGATTAAGATTAATATTTAGTATTTATTTTATTAAATATGTGATTAATATCAATGATTTAGTTATATTAATCTACGTTTTAAAATAAATATTTGCTGATATTTTTACAAAATATTTATTATTAATAATATATTTTAAATGTATTACTGCGAAGGAAAGCATTTACATATGGCCACTTCACTATTGCTTATTTCGCTCAGCAGTGGATTTTACCCCAAAATTTTGAGTCTTATATCTAAAGCTAAATTGATTAAATGAGTGTTTTCATTCAACCAACACAGCTAAAAGACAACAAACAAAAATAATTTTAATTTTTAATCTTCGTACATATGAAATGGTTATATGGATAATGATTTCGCCCGCAGTAAAACATTTTAAATATATGTATATATTTTTTTTTTAATAATAATTGTTTTATGACAATATCATAAAATATTTATTTTTAAAAGAATCTAGCAGAAACTAACGAATTAAAAATGATTCCAAAAAATAAAATTGTTGATTTAATTATATTTTAAATTATTAAAGAAAAAATGTTTGATTAAATATTTAATTAAACCAATTAATAAATTAATTAAGCTTCTACTTGCTTCAAATAAAGTTTGTAATAAATGTATACGACCACATCCATTAAATATCAGTTTTTTACTCTCTACAATCTGCAAAAACCTTTTCGAAAAATGCTGGAGAAATAACTTCTAAAAGAATTGTAAAATAAAAGTTAGATTTTTAAATTTCTTTTCTCCGTGCTGAAAACAAATTAAATTGTTACCCAACGACCGATACTTGAGCATATTATTACTAACCGAATACCATTTTTACTTTACTTGTAAATTTGAAATTTGTATTCATATAAAGTTATGCTTCGACTCCAAACTTTAACCCACAATACTTTGTCCACTCTTTCTTCTGCTTTGCCATTAATATTACCACTGTACCTGATTAAAAAATAAACTAAAGATTTTTTTCCAGACAGCTTTAATTAAAAATGAAGTTTTTTTTTGATTTTAATGGGTCACATCGATAAATAGTGAAAACCTGTAATAAATAATTAAAAGTTAAATGGACGCATATTTTTACTGCATGTGTTCAAGCCAATTTAATTCTTTTTGTGTAATTTAAAATATTACATTAATTTAAATTAAATTATAAACAACAAAAACTATGAAAAACGATAAAAATTTAATATAATATATATTTATAATTAAATGTTAAATGTATGTAGATATGTGATGTCAATTTTTAAATTTTAAATGTAACTCGAACTAATAAAGTACAGAAGAAAATTAAATAAAATTGAAATTGTGTTTTAACAAAAAACTAATCTAAATGATATTAAATAAATTAATAAAATATTTACACACCTGCATGACGAGGTAAATTATATGTTTCTCACAAATTTTATAAAAGTTAATTAAATTTATGTTGCTGTTTTTTAAATTTTATTTAATGCGGTGGAAGGATGAGCAACGTGACCGGAAAATAAATTAAGCTGAGTCACAAAAAGAAATATTCGACTTGAACAGCATACTATATTATGTAACAATATATGTATGTATATTTGTTTGAATATTATGGTAATTGTGCTATCTGCCTGATTTACTTTTTATGCATAAAATTATTATTTGTGATAAACATTCTGGCCGCTTTAAATTTTTAGGAAGTTGGCTTCTTATAAATATTGTAAAATATTTTGTTGTAATCGTGGAATATGACGTTCATTTCCATTAGCGTGGTTTTGAGCAGATCAAGTATTTTGCTATTTAATTTTCTATTAAATTTTCTTGCCACCAAACCCTTTTTAAATGTATTTTAAACCGTGTTTTTTTATTGGTTTTGTCCCTGTCTGGGTTATTCAAGTTGTAATCCCTGCTATCTATTCATATTGGATATTTTTTTTTAAAAAAACTGACATGATTTTAACATGACATGAGTTTAAAAACAAAAATTTTCATTTTTACAAAAATTGTGTTTTATACGAAAAAGAATATATAAATGTGCAAAAGCAGAAAACAAATTAACAACTAAAAACTATTTTTAAAATATAATGACTTGTTTTTCTTTTACAGTTAAAATGATTAACAAATGCTTTAAGCTCTGCATAATTCTTTGAAGCGTTGTCCATAAAACTAGTTGTGGCAACAAAAACAACGTGATAGTTTTGACATTTAATTTTTTGACGAATTTATAATAGGTGCATTAACAATTGTTACAATGAATTCAATTTCGCACGAAAATAGCATTATATTCCACTGTGAAAACGCTGGTTCTGTTAAAAATTTGGTCGTTAATTTAAAGCGATAGGCTTGATGTGCGAACATCAACGGGTGTGTAGCCGGGTCGTTCGTATGAAAACATCGCAACCGTGAGCAACAATGTTAAAGCAGATTCAAATTTGTAAATTCTTCGACGTTCTCACAATTGGTGTCGTCCAAAACCTCCACATGGCGAATTTTAAGAATTTGACTTTGAAGCTTTACATGGTTTCAATTGAATCTGATAAACCATTTGCATTGCTCAATTCATACAGGAACAACCGACCGGTTTTTCTGAAAAAAAAATTTTTTCAGACGAAACCCAACAAACAAAATTGCCGCGTTTGGGCTTGGGAAAATCATAGAGCGAGGAGAAACCTTTGCATGCTCAACATGTCACTGTATGGTGCGCTATGTGGTCTGGAGGCATGATTATGCCTTTTTTTCGGAATATTAGGCTGGCAATGGTATAACGTTATCGCGAGATGCTAACAACTTAATTTTGGGCTATTATTGACGATGTTGATATTACTGACATGTGGTTTGAATAGGACGGTGCTACATGTCACATAGCCAACGAAGCGATACATTTTTAGCAAACCATATTTCCCAATCGCATAATTCACACCACAATCAGCAGTTAAGCGGCCAGCCAGATCTTCTGAGTTAACACCACTGGAATTTTTGTTTGGCTATGTTAAGGACAGAGTCTACACGGAGTCAATCGAATCGATTTTAGCCTTAAAACTCAAAATACGTGATGTGAATAATGAAAAAGGATCGCCATTTTGTCAAAAAGTGATTAAAAACATTAATGAAAAAATCGAGAACTGTCAGCTAGGTTGTGGTGGACATTTGTCATTTGGAATTGCCAAACTTTTCTCTTCGTAATATAATAAAAATATGAATTTATTTGTTTTATTTTGTTTTAGAAAACAAACTTCTTGTTTGAAAAACAAAAGTATAAAAAACAAGAACTAAGCAAGTCATTATTTCTGAAAGATGTGTGTGTCTGTATGTACCTAAATGGAATAAATGTAATTAAAACAGCCGCTGGTACCGTTGGTAAAGATGTCTACGTGTCTGTTTGTAACAGGTCATCGTTTAACTACCACCAATGACGGTTTGAATAAATAGAAAACAGCAGTTTAAGCGTCTCGGAGTCTAGATATGAAAGAAAAATCCATATGAAGCCACAACGAATGAGATTGTTAAGAGGCCTGTAGTAAGAGATCAGCCACTGCTAAGATAGAAGGCGTATATATATTAAATTAAGGTGGATAAGATCAGTAAAAAAATTGGATACAGCTGATAAAATACGATGGTCGTAACAACATAACAACAGTGTGCCGTTCAGATGGCTGCACAGATCATAGGCACAGATAGTGTGATTCGTTTTACATCCGCACCTGGCTATATAGCCTTAATCAGATGGTGGACAAACCACAATTGTATAATTTGGAAGCCGAAGACATAATTCTAAGCAACAGAACCACCTAGTTGCAAATTTAATGATTCCAGGGCAGGGCTGCAAGCCATCACACCTTGCTAAAGAGTTGGAGACTTTCCAACTCCTGCCCAGAACACATGTCTAGCATGCTCACTGGACTGGATCATTCACTTTGCATGTCATTATCATTGAGATGATCCTGGACACCGTAATAACCAATATACTGTTATGAGGCCGCGAAACCACAACCACCACGTTACTCCCATATAGGGGCCAACCTCAATGATCAGCCAAAGAACTATTAAATGTCTAACGAGACAAATAATGAACTCTGCGGATCACTGATCCCCGTGGAAATAAAGTGGAGCTTCCAGTTGACTCCCTGCCTGTCTTCAGGGGACTGGGCTCCCTTTTTCCCCCAGTTGCACAGGTCTAGATAGCTGTTACGTACTATAAAAACCATAAATGTGCCCCCGGGGGGCACTTTGAAGCTCTACAAGGTTAAACTGGTGCAGGAATTGAAGCCGACGGTCCACTCACATCGCCGTAGATTCACTCAAATTATTCAAGAGATCATAGGCACATATTTGCTTAACGGGTATTCAGCAACTTTACGCTCACGCTAAAGTAACACAGCGATATAGTGTAGATGGCTGAGTTACTTTTTTAGCGAAACTGAAACTTTCTTTTTACAAAACTCCGAAAACCCTTCAGCACATTTGCTTCATGCTTTTCTGATTTACTTTTCATTGTAAGTGCGACTGAATGGTTATTTTTATTTAGCCGAATTTGATAACAGTAATTTAAGACACCTTATCAAAATTTAACCAACGAATTCAATGCATATTCAAATGCTTTATAATCGTCTTATTATTTTCTGATAGAAAAAGTATTTAGCTCATTTAAACTGAAGTGTTCTCCGAAAATCATCTTACTTATCTTCCACACTACGGTCAATCTCTATATATCAAATGTTTTTCATAGCTGTTAATCTAAAAACCAAGCTCTTCTTGGATATTTAATCTTTGTATTTGCTATTTTAGCTTGAACTAGGATAATTATATATTTTTATTCGCCGAACTAATCTAGCCAGAAAACTTAACAAGAAGTCTACTATCGTTCCCACTTACTATTAAATAATAATTTATGGTGTCACTATCCAGTAGGTATTCAAACTTTGCAACTGTACTTTTAAAAATAATTTTAAGCTGGTGGTGTTATTTATGCTTTAATGCTTTTGTTTTTATTTACAAAATCCACACATTTCAATCTCTAATGTCAGCCAGAAGTTATTTTTCTATAATTTAAACATATCCGTTTAATCCTTGATGGTTTTCCATGTTTTTTTTTTTACATATAATTAATTTTAAAATTTAATCATCATCATTTAATCATCATGGCCATATTATCATAAAATAATTTTTAAAATTCTGCATTCAATATGCTGCTTTTTTAGCGTAAAGCTAAGTGAACGGTATCCTTTTAATTATGAGGAATTAATTTAATTAATAAATTTTTATATATTTTCTCATACAATATCATATTCTCTTCAGAAAAATTTGTTATAAAGGTTTAAATTTGGATTTTTATATTAACATCTCCTTTATTATGTGATGATCCCATGAAGCCATACTTTAATTATCTTTAAATAGACAGGGCAAGCATTTGATTAATATAATCGATTATATTTTATTTTAAACTGGATTAAAATTAAAAATATATAATAATTTTAGCATGTAAGAAGCACTTCAAATGTCTGTATACTTCTCTTTCACTAAATCCCTTTGCGAAGTCATTTATTGAATTTAGCAAAATCCTTAAATAAAATTTGTAAAATATTTATTTAAATTCTATGGTTATGATGCCTTAAAATTAATTAAAATTAATTTTTCAAATTATTAAACAAAGTGTTTGATATTATAAAAAATGGATAAGTTAATTAGGTTTAAGTTTATGTTTGCTTTAATTCCAAAATTTTAATTAAGAAAATAAAATTATTTACAAATTTTTGTACTCATTTTTTTAAGATACGAAAAATGTTGATGATAGTTGTAGCTTTTCAGAAAACACTGTTTGCTGATATGGAGATACAGCTATTTTAAGTTTTTAGTTAAATTTTCATATAAAAATCGCAGAGTAGCGAAGTGTTCTCTCACTGTTCATGCATGTGTGAATATGTACATTTCATTTTTTAGCCGCTTTTTCTCATACATGTGTGAGAGACTACAAAACATTTTGTGTTTTCTCATTTGCGAATGCGACGATTTATTTTTTTTTTCTATTCATAAGTGAAAAAATGAGAAACACACAGTGTTCATTTTTGAATATTTACAATTTTGATAATTTTTCATAAATGAAAAGATCGTAAAAATATGTGCGTAAAGCATTCGCGTACATAAACGCACATATTTGCTAATGTGCAATTGTTGGCGTATGCAGAAAAAAAATGTTTTTTTTTATTTCTTTCAGAATACGTTGCAAAATTGTATTTTGAGTTAATATGTACCCATGTGTTTTTACTACATTTTACAGTAAACTGCGATTGAAGGTAGAAAACTTTTTCACGAGAGAGAAATTATGAGAAATTTTAATAAAATTTCAAAGTTCATAAATGAACATATAATTTATGAAAAAGAACATTAATGAGAAGAAGCTAATTTATCATTCATCACATATGTATATGACTAATAATTCTTGTTGTTCGCATTCATGTATGAACATAAGCAGAACATTTTTTGTTGTTCGTTTATGAGCGTGAAAAATAAATATAAAATTTTAGATTTTTCATTTATGAAAAATATCATGAATGTTGATTTTTGAATATTCATAAATGAAAAATTCTGAACCCTGAAAAATCGATTTTTTGTAGGTGATCTCTAATTATGCTTATTTTTGCGATATTCCTCTTATTTACGGAGATACAGCCATTTTATGCTGATATTAAATTTGTGATGCTTTTTAAAAACAGAGACTATAAAAGCTTGTAAATAAATTTGAATATTTTTAGAATTTTAAATTAAGATGAACTTGAACTCAAATAAATAATTTTTTCAACAAAATAAGTTATGAGTATTTTTAAAGCTAACAAAAAATCAAAAATAGTTTAAAGTTAATTAAAATGTTTCGATATTCTTCTTTTTATTAAAAACTTGTTGATAAAGAGCTTAAAAAATAGGAGCATATAAAAGAAGGAACTCTGATATCGCTTCTGATATAGTCAACTTTCTGTGTAAGATTTTATCTTCCATTTTATACAGAAGGCTGGCAAAGAAACAATGTTCTTAAAAAGATGAGAAGAAAATGTTTTTGAATTGATTCTTTATGATGGATATGAACGTTAATGCTTTTGTCATATACAAAAAATTTAAACTATATAAAAAGTCTTATAAAAGAAGTATATAATTGTTTTTTGTTATAACCAGACCAGTGAATTTGCCTCACCGTCATAGTAATTTTACTTAATGTCTAAAAAATTATTTGTAATGATACAATGAATAATGCCAATAATTAAGAAATAAGTTACTGATTCCATAAAAAACAACCATCAAGTAAATACTGCAAATAAACTTTCATCCGAAACATCTTTTTTTAGGCACAAAATTCCCGACATTTTAATAGCGGTTGAATAAAATGTTTATTGAAATGTAATAGCAGATGTTTACCCTCCAAAATATTCTATTTGTAATTACAGGCACAAACCATGTTTCGCCATATGCCGTCAAAATCGACCTTATACCCAAAAAGATATTTTATGCTGAAAATGGTTTTAGTTTCATTAAATTTATATGGAATAGAAAGTTCATCAATAAATCAATATCTGTGACAGTTAAGGGGATTTGAAAAACTTTTCAAGTAAAAATAATTTATGCTAAAGAATTTTTTGAGAAAACAGTAAATAAAAAAAATTAAATAAAATTAATTAATTAATTAAATTAGTCGATGGCTACAAAAGATTAAATGATATGATTTCATATAATCATTATTTTTTAATGCAAATATACTTAAGGTAGTAATTTTCAATCGTGCCGAAAGTTGTGTGGTTTGGTATCTATTCAATCAACGAGTAATTATGAACTTGAGTATAACCACAAAACTTCAAACGAACTTCAAAAATTCTCATGACAGAAGTAAGAAAAATGTTTTCAAACCAAACAATCTAAGAGGTTAAATTTAACAATTGAAGTGATGGCGAATTGTTCAAAGAAAAGTGTCACGTTTTAATTAAATTGTAATATGTAGTATGCCTTGTTTTAACCACATGAAGTATACACTTTTGTACTACTAGAATAAAAGTACAAACTACGATTTAACCTTTTCTACTTATCATATTTGTTAATTGAGATATTTTGCTTTTCATCTTTTCTTTGTTTTTTTTTATATTTGCTTTGCACATTTTACATTCAATGTCAATATAAGTATAATACAAACTATTTTAATATTATAATAAAGAAAATAGTAAAAACTTATACTTTTTAAATTCTGTAGTATGTAGCAAATTAATGTAAAAAATACATGTTTATCTTGGCGCTCAATTTATGACTGTCCTCGCCCTTAACATTAAAAATAATAAAATAGTAATTAAAGAAAGCAACTTAAGAGCATGAACTAGAATCAATGAATACGAAAGAAACCAACAAAACCAATCCACTCTGTGATACAGACTAACAACAAACAATTAAATATATTCATTCATGTTAAAAAAAATATAAAAATTATCTTAGTTGCCAAAATCCTTGTATGCACAAGGATATTTGTAATTATACATATATATATGTATATATATATATATATATATATATATATATATATATATATATATATATATATGTGTGTGTGTGTGTGTATTTTCTCTTTCTTATTTAGCTTTTTATTTATCTCAATATACGAGTATTTTAATATTGTTATGTTAGCGCTCATCATGCCATTGCTTGGAGGGCGAAATCACCTTTTTATCTAAAATTGCAAATATTTGCATAAATTGCATAAAATTTCTTTATCTCGGTTTTGTAATTTAAGTGCAATACAGTTTGTCCACTAAACATTCGACAAAAACAACTGTAATAATAAATACAACAACAATAAAAAACAATAAAAATAACTTAGCAGCAGTAAGAACTGCTGAAACTGCTAAAATAGTAGTAAAATGGTAACAAAAATAAAGGCAACAACAATAACAATAGAAATTCTAGAAAATATGAACGAGTCAAGGGTTATAAAAACGTTCATCTTAATTTGTTGCCTTAAGTCAATATAAATGCATGCGTGGTAGTATTTATAAGTTAGTAAAACATTATTGGGGACTTTTTTTTTTTTAAGAGAAGTAGCACTTCAGGCAACAATGCCTATTTAGTCCAGTACCGTGCTACATTCTTTAGGAAAGGGATAGAGAAGGGATGAAACAGGTGGTGAAAGTAGAAGGATAGTCGTAAATTAACTGCCGTATAAAGACAGCACAGCGACCAGTGACTATGCCTTTATCGCTGAGCAACCCCACCGACAGTCAATTTATATTTTTGTAGTGAAAAATAACCAAGGTCTTCGGTGGAAATCGAATCCACAACCCCCATACTGACAAGCTAGTACACTACCTACTAGCCTACAGGGGCACCTAATATTATTGGGGACTTGATAATTTACAAAATTTTCTCTTTATGGCATATTAATAATTGTGGCAAATTTGTTGTAATGTTTTTGCTAAAAAGCATGTTTTAAGCATTTAGTATATTTTTAAAGCTAATTATAACGGAGTTGCATTAAAAGTATGTTATTGCAAATTGAAAAACATATAAATATTATATAACATTAATTTAAATTAATAAATCATTTCATTTTACTTAATCATTTTATTTTATTTAATTTAAATTCTTTGATTTTATTCTGCGGTTAGTTGTAACGAAATAACTGGGTTAAATAATTTAAAGATAAAGTTACTTAATTAGCTAGCAGCTTCACTAGAATGTTACTTCAGCAGAAACAACTTAGATTTTTTAAATAAAAGTTAAAGTTAAGGTTTTATTTTAATTAAAGTTTTTTTTCTAGTTAAAAAATCACCCTTATTCTGTTTGGCGACGGCAACATTGTCGTCGATTTTGAGGCTACATCACTTAAACACAACATCAATACTAATTTGGTATTACCTAACAGTGTTATGACGACGTTGCCAGTTTATCGATAGTTTTAATAAAATACAATACACATATCTAACATTTGAGTCATCTGATTCATTTGTGTACTATTTTTGATAAAATTGTTGTAAACAAAATATAAACTGTGTGAAAAAAATTGTATTAAATTGAACCTAAAATAAATTAAAAATCAAAATAAATTAAAATCAAAATATTTAGTAGATTTGCTACACGCTTTTACTGAAGGGCTCAGTATATGTTGATTAAATATGCCGCCTCCAGTAGCTTTGCATTGTATTTTGCTTTTTACCATCTTTCTTTTTACTTTAAAATTTAAGTCGCGCCAAATCGGTATGTTGAATTTTTTGTCAAATTTGTATTTGTAAATAACTATATACATACCATACCTTTTGCCATCCAAGGGCGTTTAGAGCAGTTGCAACACTTTTCCATTGTTATTTAAAATTACTCAGAGGTACACTACCTCTTTGAGCAGTGATAGAAGTTTTCCTAATTCTTCCACTAATTTTTCAAATTGGTTGGCGTTGGCAATTTTAATTTTTTAATTTTTCCATTTTCCATTTTATTTGTACTTTTTTATATTTTTAGTTTTTTAATCTTTTTAAATTTTTGTTTATACGACGGCACGACACAAAAATCACAAAAAGCAATTTAAGGCAACATCAACATCAAATTTTCTTAAAAATACCAAACATATGTTGCCAGTCAACGATAAGTGGCAACATTGCCAACGAGAATACGGAATTACAACAAACGATATAAAACGACGTCGTCTTGTATTGCCGTCGCCAAACAGAATAAGGGTGACATTTGCAGTATAAATATATAATTTGCACGGATTATGAGAGTAATCGGCCTTATCTTCACTGACTTTATAAATTGTATCACTCTCTAAATAACAGCTGGTGAATAAATATATTTTTTTTCACTGTACTGGGAATAAAAATATTAAACGTACACTCGCATGAGCAAAATTTTAACCAGCTAAACATACATTCGACTAACTTGCATACACTGAAAGAAAAACATATTTACCCCCTCTTGCTATATTATATTCATGCTATCTTTGGTCTTTTTGTTTTAACCATCATCCACTTAATCAAAATGTATTTTACATGCTGATGTCCTTTTGGTTAATTTGTTGTATGGTTGCTTAAGTGCTTGCATCTATGAGTTTGTGTATCTATGCTTTATTTATGTGTGTTTGTATTGTTTGCATATTTGCTTCTACACACTACAGTTCAAGTAGATTTGAAATGCTTGGCTGAGCATTTTTATTTTCTCTTTTCAAAGGTGCTTTCTGTTAAATGCAATAGAAGAAAAAAGCCTACGAATGGGTAGATAGAAGCTCGAATCATTTAATGTTTGTTTAAATATATTTATTCATATGTTAATATGTTTACAAGAGTGTATGTGTGCGTTTGTTTACTTATGCCTGGTTTCATGATGCCTGTCTTAATTTATACAACAAATGTTGCAAACATTTGCCTACAATGCAAATACTGTATGGCGCTCTTAAATGCTCTTGTTTTTTAATTTTAATTTTGCTTGTTTGCATTTTGTGTTCACTTACTCCAACTGTCCTCAAGTTTTTGGCTTCGCATAAGTGCTTTTATAAATGTTTCATTCATGACTTCGGGCTCTTTTTTAACAGTCTCTCTCTCTTTCTTTCGTTATTCATTCTGCTCATATAAAATGTTTACAAATTTGGTCTTGTGATTTTAATTCATTTGGCACAGGTATGTTTTAAAGTTGTATACAATAGGAAATAGAATCTATTTTTGTATAATAATACAAATAAGCAAACAACATTTTGTGGTTTAATTAAGACGAATTTATTTAATGTTTAATTGTTGTTGTATTGTTGCGGTAAAGAGCTTAGAGTGCTTTTTGACAAATATGATTTAAGTTAAGTGTTTCCAACAAACTATTAATAATAAAGTTCGAAATTATATTAACATTTCCATGAACCTAAATTTAATGAATGTTGTAGTTGTAGGCGTATACTTAATGAACAAATGGAGATAACTATATAACTCATACGTTTCGAAGCATGTGAAATTAACATAAATAATAGATTTAAAATAGTTTTTTTGGAGTTAGTTTTTGGATTATTTCGCTTTAAATATAATAAGCAGTTTAAGCTTTTCTAAAATATGGTTAAAGGTTCTCTGACGAATTGAGTTGAACAATTAATGAAATGGCCATAGAAAGTAGCTTCATCGCCAATAATCAATTTAGTAATTTTACATAAAATAAATTTGGGTTATTAGTACGCTGAAAATTGAACCAAAGTAAATAAAATAATAAAAATAAAAGATATTGAGAAATTTTACTCAATAAGTATTGGGTTTTTCAACAAACAGTTTGTTTTTCCATTGTGGCAACACCAACAACATGATAGTTTTGACATTTAGTTTTTTGACATATTAACAATTGTTAACATGAATTCAATTTCGTACAAAAAATCGCATTAAAATAATTAAAATCCAGACGAAGCCCATCTGCACTTATCAGGGTGTTTCAACAAGCAAAATTTGCGCATTTGCTCAACATGTCAGTGTATGGTGGGCTATGGCTTTTTCAAAGAAAAAGCTGGCAAACGTCCAACACGACCATGCTGATAGTTGTCGATTCTTTCATCAAAGCTTTTAATCACTAATTGGCAAAATGGCGGTCCTATTTCGTTAATCACATCATGGATTTTAAGTTTTAAGTCTGATATCTATTGGCTCCGTATAGACTTTGTCCTTAATATAGTCCTACAAAAAATAATCCATTAGCGTTAAATTGCACGATCTGACTGGCCACTTGGTTTGCAAATTTGGTTTGCAATAAATTGATCGTTTCATTGGCTGTATGACAGGTGGCGCCGTCCTGTTGAAACAACAGGTCAGTGATATCTATTTCGTCCACAATAGGCCAAAAAGGAATTGTAAGCATTTCGCGATAGCGTGACCCATGGACCGTTACCACATTTCCAGCCTCATCTCCGAAAAAAATGGCCTAACCGCCTGCAAACCACATAGCGCACCATACAGTAACACGTTGAGCATTTAAAGGCTTCTCAATAATCGCTCTTGGATTTTCAGAAGACCAAATGCGGCAATTTTGCTTGTTGGCATACCCTGACACGTAAAAATGGGCCTCGGCTATACAACATAATTTTTTCATTAAAACCATCCCATTGTTCCTTAATAAATTTAGCGAATCTTAGGCGATGTGAATGGTTGTTCGGATTCAATTCCTGCTGAACCCTGTAAGACTTCAAAGTTACTAAAAATTTGCCTTGTGGTGGTTTTGGATAATCCCATTTGTCGAGGAGTAGACAATTTTTGATCTGCTTCAACACTAAACTGTTTTCAGTTGAACAACCCGGTCCAACACGCGTTGGTATTCGTACATTTTGTATCGAGCCTGTCGACTCAAATTTAACGAGCAAATTTTTAATAGCGGTCTCAGAAAGATGATTATGTTTTCCAAAAATATCACAAATTTTACGAAATGTAACTTTAACAGAACCACCATTTTTATAATGGATTTTAATTATTTTAATGCGAATTCCTTGTAACAATTGCCAATGCATAAACTAAATGTCAAAACTATCATGCTCTTGGTGCTGCCATATTATGGAATGTAAATAAAAAATTGAGTGTTAGTGATTATCAGGGTACGGATTTGCACACTCATGTGCAGCACACGCACATGAAGGCAAATAAGCACAAAAAATAAATGCGCACATGCACATGCGTAAGTGCCAATTTTTGTATGTGCCTAATAAACGCACATGTGCAAGTTCAACTTGCGTAGGCACATATCATGTGCCACTCTTAAAATGTACGGCATATGAGTGCACACGATCTTGCACATTAATATATGTATGTGCAAGACGAAGAAGTACAATAATAACAACAATAAATTGTAGTGTTTTGTTGTTATGGAATGTTTTGAATATTTACCCATTTAAGAATAATTTTAACTGCGTAGTATAATGATGTGCATGAAGATGTGCATTCATGTGCCTGTACTTTGCACTTGGCACATGTGCGTGTGCTTCTATTGTCCATGCACACTCATGTGCCTTCATATTAAGATCAAAAATTGTTGCACATATTCATGTGCATGTACACAAATTTTGGCACATGTGCTGCACATTCATGAATAAATTTCTACTCTGGTGATTATACGGCTTATTGAATGAGAATTAAGAGGTAAATATCAATGCTAGCTTTTTCAGAGTAAACACAGTCTACTACACTAACAATTAAATAAATTGCATTTTTATAAACAAATGTTAGGGGTTCTAAGCATAATATTTTTCAATAAATTCGGGTTCTATTATTGACAATATAGATTTAAAGTATTTTGTTTTTAGTTTTTTAGGCATTTGTTTATTATCACAGCTTCTTCGAGTTTATTTCAAATCTATAATTTTATTTTAAATGCAATTTTCTTTTCGGCAACAAAGTTAAATGAGAACTCACAAATATTTATTTAAACAAATTGTTTTTGTTTTGCCAATAATTCTCATTTCTTATTTTTTAAACAATTTGTTTTATTGGTATTATATTGTTTGGTTGTCCTCCGCCAGTAGATGAATTAATATTGCCATTTCCCGTCGTAACTGGCCGGTTTGTATATGATGGCGAGCGCTTTCGATGCGTATGCATCATTATCAAGCCACTATAATAACAGAACTACCTGAACGCCAACACTACTCACCAGTACAAACTAAACCGTGGCTTGATAATGATGCATACGCATCGAAAGCGCTCGCCATCATATACAAACCGGCCAGTTACGACGGGAAATGGCAATATTAATTTGTTTTATTCTTTAAAAATGTGTTATCTTTAAAGGAATCAAAATAATAATTTATATGTATTGCGCGATTAAACTTTTCTTTAATAAAAATAAAAAAGTTTTTTTTTTTAACTTGTAAGACAGCCAATTCTTTAAAATTACCACCCGTTTTGCATGGTTGAAGAATTTGCTAGTAACCATTCACAATAAAGCAATTGTTTTTGTTGAAATTATTTGATACCCTGGAGATACAACTCTGCTTTACAGCTGACAAAACATATTGAATTGTTGTTAAATTTTAAAGGCATGCTAATAGTGTGTAGACTGTTATTAAAAGAACCACCTACATAAACAAATTTTATTTATAATAAATATTATCAAGAGAAAAGGGAATAATGTCAAATATAGTGCAATACATTATAGTTCGTAGCGACTTAAAGAACATCCTGAATTGGCCTTTGGGAGCTGTTATTGCTCAATGTTGTCATGCGGCTACTGCCATTATGCACTTGCATGCCGAAGATGAGGTTACAAGATTATATTTCGCCGATATGGACAATATGCATAAAGTTGTTTTAGAAGTAGCCACTAGTAGTCAATAATACGTAACTTTTTAAGTAAATTGAATTTTCTCTATTTATTACAGGCGAAAGATGAAGCTGCCCTTGTAAAATTGGCCAGCAAACTAAAGGAAAATGATATACAACATAAATTGTGGATAGAGCAGCCCGAGAATATACCCACTTGTATTGCTATTAAGCCTTATGAGAAAGATAAAGTCCATAAACATGTTAAACATTTAAAGCTATTAAAAGAATAAATGTGCGGTATTGATGGGGATCGTTGAAAGGTACGGCAGAAAAGCTACTGTGGAAAGATTATTATTCGTTAATGAGTTTTTAAGATGATCAGTGTTCCTGAGAGCCAATTATTTTTCTGCTTTAGATTTGTATTTCAATATATTTAACTACCTAGATCCGCCTTCATATATGTATGTGTTAAGTGAAAAAAGATTTACACAAGAATATACAGATGTATTTACGTATGTATGTACTATGTACCTATTTATTCTCTTCGAATTTAGTTTCCTAGACTATGCGTTTGTTGTTACTCATGAACATAAAATTAGTTTCTTATTGAAAAGCTTGAACAGTAATGATTCTCAAGAATTAGCTTGTTTAAAGACAAAAGATTCTTCAAACCTCCTCAGGGAATTGAAGGCCCATAAAGGTTTGTCTTAAATCAGATTTTGGGGGAGTTAGTATTTTCACATTATTTCATTATTCACATTTTTTTGTGGAAATATTTGCAATTTTAAAAATTACAGTGACCAACTACTAAAATGAAATTGTTAAAGTGCAAATTACAACTGAAAACAAAAACATTCTATGAAACGAAAAATTAGGTTCGTGATAGCTTCGAAAACTATTTATAACGAATACAAACCTCAGATGTGTACAATCGGCTCAGTATTTTTGGAGGAATGCATGTTTAAACTTGCTACTAATCCATGCACATATAATATATAACAAAATTTTAAAAACAAATAAACTAAAGAGGCATAGTAGTTTGACAAATTTGTTTTTAAAGGAAATTAAAACAATACGAACAGCTACGTTTAATTTTTTTTTACAGACACCACAAATAAACTAAAGCATGCTTTCGAAAATTGGCACTATTTCAAAGTAGTATAAAATGTACATAAAGTAGCTTTAAGTCTTAAAATTATGAAATTTTGATATAAAAATAATGCTATTGTACTTTCCAGATTCGGTTTGGAACAAGATAAAACAACTGTAATATCTAAACAACTGCTGTTATGCACAGGTAAACTTTTGTGGCACATATAGGAAATTTTACACTAACCCGCCTCATTTTTTTCTTAATAGTTGTTTGGTGGTTCGAACGATTTTACTTTGTACATTATACTTTTACATTCTTATTTGCGTTTAGTGTTTGGGCGAATGGATCGAACGTTGGCTATATTAGTTCAGTTGGAGTAACAGCCAACACAATATTTGAAGAAAAGTAACCGCTAAAGTTTTTATATTTTGAACTATAAATGTAATTAATAAGATATTGATATGAACGCCTGATTTGATATTTTGGTAAAGTAGGGTAAAGTAGTTTTAAAATTGTTTACTTTAGAATATAGTAAATTTTCATAAGTAATATACTTATAAGCCAAAGAAATTTTTGAGTAGGCAAACGCCTACTTACCAGAGTAGCGAAGTGTTCACTCACTGTTCATACATGTATGAATATGCACATTTCATTTTTTAGCCGCTTCTTCTCATACATGTGTGAGAGACTGAAAAATATTTTGCGTTTTCTCATTTATGAATGCGACGATTTATTTTTTTCTTTGTATTCATAAGTGAAAAAATGAGAAACACACAAGTGTTCATTTTTGAATATGTACAATTTTGATAATTTTTCATAAATGAAAAGATCGTAAAAATATGTGCGTTAAGCATTCGTGTACATAAACGCACATATTTCATAATGCGCAATTGTCGGCGTATGTAGAAAAAAAAATGTTTTTTTTTATTTTTTTTAGAATATATTGCAATATTGTATTTTGTGTTAATATGTACCCATGTGTTTTTACTACATTTTACGGTAAACTGCGATCGTAGGTAGAAAATTTTTTCACATTCATTTATGAGAAATTTTATAAAATTTCAACGTTCATAAATGAACATGTACATTTATGAAAAATAACATTAATGAGAAGTAGCTGATTTATCATTTATCACATATGAATAAGACTAATAATTCTTGTTGTGCGCATTCATGTATGAACATAAGCAGAACATTTTTTCTTGTTCGTTTATGCGCGTGAAAAATAAATATAAAATTTTAGATTTCTCATTTATGAAAAATATTATGAATGTTGATTTTTGAATGTTCATACATGAAAAATTCTGAACCCTGCTACTTACTTTATTTTATTTCTCTATAATATATTCTCAATATGTTGACTAATACGATATTTACTGGAAATCAAATACAAAGCATTTTAATATATAGAACGTGAAAAATTGCCTATGATTATTTTTAAATAACTTTTAAGGATTTTAATCTTAGAGGTGCTGCTTTAAACTCAAATTTTAAATTTTGTAAAATAAATGGCAATTATTTTGCTAAATAGATTGTTGTCTATGTTTGGCCTTGAGGTCTTGAAGTTTGAAGCATATTTTTTGTTTCCAAGCAACAACATTTTATGGAACATAAGTAAATAATTTATTAAACATAATGTCCTTGTATAAAAACTAAATAAATTAAATTTTTATTTACAATATTTCCCCAGACAATTGCGTGGCATTTTCAGGAAAAGAAAAATGTATAAACAAATTTTAACATAAAAAAAATATTATTACAGTCGGTTCTGAGGACCGGGAAACCCTCAAGTTATTCAACAGTCACCTTTGGACTGTGAATGGGGAGCGATATAGTGATGTGATTGAAAAATTTTTAACGCCACAACTGCATGATTTGGGCTTGGTTAACAGGTGGTATCAAGAAGACGGTGCCAGATCGCATACAGCCAAGATTACAATGGAATTATTGCGAGACCTGTTTCTACAACAAGTTATTTCAAGCAATGTTGATGTTGATAAACCTCCACGGTCGCCTAGTTTGACTGCTCCGGCCTTCTTTTTGTGGGGATATACAAACAAACCAGAAACGCTTGAGCAACTCAAATAAAATATTCGTGATGAAATTAATGAAATACCACGTGGAATGTGTGAGAATGTATTGAAAAATGTGCTCAAAAGGCTTTCATTTGGGAGGCTAGCAGAGGCGGACATTTATGTGATGTTGTATTCCATACATAATTGCCGACATTAAATAAAAAATGTATAAATATAAAATCCATTCTCTTTCATTTAATCAAAAATTATAAACAAAGTAGTATACCTTCCCGGCGGCATCTATTTACTTTTTATATAAAGACCTTAAGCTTAAAAAACATTATTTCCGAAATATTAAAAAGGTCAACTGAACTGTAATTATTATGTGGATATATTAAGAATATTGTTTATCCGTTTAATATACTTATTTATATTAAATATTTATTGCCTTTTGGGATTAGTTATTGCTTTTTCTCTTACCTTAAGAAAATTAATTTTTAGATATTGATAAAATCACTTGTCAATAAAACAAAAATTAATTGAGTAATTAGTTATAATTTTATTTATCATTTAAATAAGCAGAATGAATAGTTAATTTAATAATAATTATCATCGTCAGAAAAAAATAATATTAAAAGCTAACTACAAGACTTAAAATTAAACAGTTGGGTGGTTTGTTAACTAATAATAAAAGAAATCGAATATGGGAAGCTATGACACAACATGAATTATTATTAATTAAATTAAAAATGCTTTAATTATTATTAAATTTAATGCTATTATAAAAACTGTTAATATGTAAAATAAATATCAGTGAATGTTTTGTAAATATTTTTATTTTATAATGCGTTTTTATTTGTAAAAAATTATTTGCTGTAAAAAATTATTTGCTTATTTGAATATAGAAAAAAATATATAAATTAAATACTTAAATACAACATATTAATAATCTTTAATTTTACATAAATATTTTGGCACAAAACAGAAATTGCATATGTAATGGAAATATATAAATAATTTGCATTTTATATTTTTCTTTATGTATAAGATGTATATTAACGTCTTTAATATACAAAAGATAAGGGAAACATAATTATACAAATAACCAATATTATTTATGTATTATATTATTTATTTATTTTTTACAAATAATACTTTCGTTTCGCTTTTCGTTTAAACAATTATTTTTCTAAATAGTTCAGTTTTATATTAGTAGAATTGTTAGCTGATATTGTATATTTATCATTAGAATATTTTGCAAGATTAATTTATTTTTAGGGCCATTTGAAGCTGCGTTTTAAGATTTTCATTATTAAATACCAAAAGCTACATAGAAAAGCTTTAGGGAAATTTTTTTTTATTTTTATCAGGGTTGGGCTACTAAGACACAACATCATCTACCGGCGACCACTTTTTGGTATAGTTTTGATAACTACTTTAATTTCATCCCTAAGCCATGCTTGCCAATTATCCTGTAAAAGAAGTATTTTTTTGTTTAAATCATCACAATATCAAATTTTTTGTTTAATTTTGAAAGCACAAATACTTTTAGAGGTAAAGAAGGGTAACTCGAAAAGTCCGAACAATTAAAGTTTATAATTTTCTGTAAGACCTTCAAGACAATATTTTAGTTAAGCTTCTCTAAGACTTATTTATGTATTATATAGCAAATTAGATTCATGTCCCTTAGAATAGTTTGCAACAGTGTTAACAAAACAAGTGGGAATTTTTGTTGTTAGAATCAAATTTTTCTCCCACATATTTATAAAACATCCTTGTTACCCTTCTTTAAAAGAAAGATTTCATTAAAATACTTTACTGTTAAATTTAAAATTTATCGCCACAAAAAACATGTATTAAGCGAAATAACAGCCACCACCAATAAAATCTATTATATTTGAAAAGACGTCTGTTGAGGTGCTCTGGTGCCTTTTGTTAAGTGTTTTTGATTAAATTATTTCCTAGTTAATTTGAATATTAGTACAACTACTTTGAATATTGAGTAAAAGTTAATTTTTTTATAAAAGACAGTGTGAACTACATTGTAACTGCTTGTCGTCAGCTTCATTAAAATTTCATTAAAGTGAAGGTAAATGTTTTTAAGTGTTGTTAATTACAAATGTCACCTTTCCAAGCAAAAGGTGCTAATGGGTTAATACCCATTAAAAAATGAGTTGTATTTTTGTCGTTAGTTTTCAATTACAAATCTGTGTGGGTAAGGGAGTGTGTGTGTGTGTGCGTGTGTAGTTCACAAATATTTGCGTTTGTTATTATTAACACGTTAGTTTTTTTAAATGATTTTAGCACTTTTAGATTTTCTTTCTTTCATCTAAAATTATGCTCTTCTTGTTTGGGTTTGTGAAATGCATTTGTGTATAGATGCATTAATCGTTGTGTAAATTATCTTGATATTCATCATATTCATCTTCGTTCTCGTTTTGTTCTTCATCTTCATCCTCTTGTTCATAATCGCTGGCATTGTTACTTTCCGGACCCGTTACATCGGGCAAATAATCTTTGTGGACCGGAGTTGATATAACCGGTTCCTAGATATTATAAAAATCGTTAAAAAAATCTACTGTTAGTATTTATACAAAAAAGCATTAATGTGTTTTTCAAAGCATGCATTTACTTGAACCAAAACCAATTAAAAAAATTTTAAAAAATATTCCAATTATTCTTTGTTTTGTTCTTGTTTAATTCATGCTAACCTTAGGTGGTCGCCAACCACAGCCCGGTAAAGGTAAGCCATCGGAACCCAAAGGACAGGGAGCATCCAAACCTGGTACTCCCTGTTCACCTTTATCACCTCGATCACCTTTACGTCCTCTTTTGCCCGGAGGTCCTGGATCACCTCTAGAACCTTTTTCACCTCTGGGACCTTCTTGACCGGGTATGCCATCAGTACCCTTTATTTATTATAACGGCATAACATTTAACGTAAGAACACACACAATTATATAACAATAACATATTTAGTTAGTATGTTGCAAAACAAATATTTTTTGTAGATTGCAGTTAAGCATTGTAGTTTGGAAGGGAAAGGCGAAACGAAAAGATAAGAGAAAGAAAAGGAGAACAATTAACATGCAGTATTGTTTATAACATAATTAGCTATTAAATGTATATGTGTCGTAATAATATTATTTAACGTTACTTACAGGTAGACCAGGATCTCCTCGTTCGCCCTTTTGACCAGTTTCGCCTTGAGCGCCCTAAAATTTAAATTTGTTTATTGTAAGAAATATACATAGATCTCTTTGAAAATGCATCGCTGTGGTGCATCTACTAAACACGGCATGTAATAATTCAAAAAGTAGAATATCGAAAAAATAGGCACTTCAATAGATGCTGTGCAAAATAAATTTAATCATCATTTGCAAACTAATTAACAAACTAAACGTCAGATACAGCAAGGTAGTGCATTTTCAATTTCCAGCTACTACTTACCTTCATGCCATCCAACCCTGGTGGTCCCTACATGAAGGTAGTAAACAGAAATAAAAAGAAAAAATTTAAGGAAATTTATTAAATTCACCGAAATTACAAAGAAATTATTGGAAATAAAAATTAATGCAGTTAATTTAAATAAAAAATATATAGAATGTGACAAAATTTGAGGTTAAGTTGTACATTATCTGTCAAATGAATAAAGGTCAAGAATTAAGTTGTTATCCTTGACAAAAATTTGATAAATTTTAAGCACGGAACGTTAAAATTTTGAGCAAAGAATTAAAATGATCAAAATGGTGAACATAGTTACTGTCACTTCATAACATTCGAGCAGCATTTTTTCGTAATCTGCAAATTCAAGGCTCACGGCCTTGTTGCTGACAATAGACCAAAACAATACGCTCGTAGTCACCGTAGGATGCAAACATGGACGCTATACAGTAAAATGTTCAGAATGAGTCTGGTACATCACCCGGACAGAGTTCGCAACAATTAGGCATAACTAGAGTCATAAAGATTTTCACATTCACGCTTATAAATTTCAATTTGTTCAAGAATTAATGGCCGGCTTTAATGTTTTCCGTCGAACGTTTGTGAATTGGATGTTTTAAAAAACTGAACAGAAATAAAGAATTTTTCAACAAAATCATCAATTAAGCGGGTGTATCAACAAATAAAATTGTTGTATATTGGACTCAGAAAACCAAGAAATAGTCCTCGAAAAAACATATTCAAAGAAAGAAACCGTGTAGTATGGTATGTGTTCAGGCGGCACCATCTTCTAGTATTTTTTCGAAAATGAGCAAGGAAAAATCATCGTAACCGTGAATTTCCTGGGTAACCAAATCATGATCAATAATTTTTTGTGGCCCCAATTAGTGACCTTTGGTTTCAGCAAGACGGCGCCACAAGTCCCACAGTCACCCAGTTAATGCATTAAAAATTACCCGGTTGCCTAATTTCTGAATTTGACGATGTGAATTGATCTCCTAGTTCTTGTGTTCCCCCCGGGGGCACATTTATGTGTCTTGGTGGAATCTCACCATCATTATATGTGTCACCGGAGGTAAAAGGGAGTTCAGTCCCCTAAAGGCTAGCAGGAGCCAACTGGGCAACTCTACGTTATTTCTAAACGGGTATCAGTAAGCTTTTTAGCTGTTCTCTGACTGAATGATGAGGTTAGCCCTTCGGTTGTTGTTCGTGATTGCTATGGTTTCGCAGGCCCGCATGAAATTATTAAGGGGCCAGGACCAAGAACACAGCGTGAATGATCCGGATTCAGTGAGCATACTTGTCACGTATTCTGCACCGGGAGTTGGATAGCCTCCAACTGTTCAGCAAGAAGTGGGGGTGGCGGCCTGCTTCTAGCTTTCGAAGTGCATAGAGGATAAAGATATCCGACGGCATCCTAGGGCAAGATTGACGCTACATATCACCCAATTGGTTTGATCCGGCTAGGTACTGATGTAGATCTTATCTGGGGCCATTGGAAAAACCGAGTTTCCATGAAAAACCCACAAAGAACTGACGCTCTGAAAGATGAAATTCAGCACCGCATTAACGAGATGAGCGAAGTTTGGTTGCAAAATATTCTTTAATATTTTGTGATAAGAATGGCTGTGTGCCGAAGTGCTAGATGTATACGTTTGCCCGACATCATATTCCATTATTAATTTAGATATTTCTACTTTACATTGGTAATAACAAAACTGCTGATGTAAGAAAAAGCTGTGTGTTTCGAGCTAATTTACTTCCTAACCTCAAATTTGTCCATCCTTTAAAACATCCTTTAAAATAAAATATTTAAGCAATAATAATTTGAATAATAAAAAAAAAACAATAAATAAAATATAATTGAGTTTAAGTTTAAATAATACAAACTAGTTTTGTTAGTTCCCAAAATACTTAAATAGTAAACACTTTTTTTTTAATTTTTATCTTTCTGTAAAAAACTCATCACTTTATTGAATAATGAATGCAGACATAAAATTAACTTTTTAATTAATATTTGTTTTTTGTTACTTTTTACCATATTTCAACTAAGGATGAAAAACATACTAGATCCTTCTTATTAGTAAACAATTAATAAAATGTTTTACATTAAAGATTAAAATAGAGGAAACATATTCACAATAATATCTTAATTTTTTTATTTTCCTTTTTTATATTTATTATTATTGTTTGTCGTGTGTTAGTTGACATCTGTTCATTCCTTATTTAAATACACATTTATGTTTTTATATTTTATAGTTAATATTTACTACACTCTTACATAGCAATTCCATTCATTATACTATAAATTACATTCCATACATACATACATACATACATATATGCTTCTCATATGCTTTGCAAAGCACTGTTTTAATAAAATGAAAATGTTGTCATTCATATAATTTGTCAATTATAATTTTTATTTAGAGTCGTAGTTACTATTCTTACTCTTGAAAAAACTTCATATATACAATGTGTATGTAAAAATTATATACATACATTCATGAAAAAAGTGAGTATAACATATGTTATACATTATAAATCTTGAAGAAGTAGGTTTATATAGTTTGGATAATAAGAAAGATAATTTTAGAAACTTTAGCATTGAACTGCTTTTCATGTACTTAGCTCAATAACATATGTAAATAGATATAGAAAACTCTTGTGAAATAAAAATGAAAATATTGAAATTCAAAGCCTGGCTAATGCCTTTTCCTAGTCCTCAATTCTTCGTGTAACACGAAGAACAACATACTTTGGGTTTTTATAATAACAAATTATTTTGTATAGCAAATTTTTGTATAACAAGTTTAAAATATTTTTTTTAAATTCTGCCAGAAACTAATAACATGTTCTAAAACTTAATATTAATGGGCGTTCGTGTACTGTACAATTGCATTCATATAACCATACCTCTAAAGTAATTAAAGCACCGAAAATATAATTGTTTGTTTTTGGTTTTAGGTGGCAGCAATAAGTTTATTTCCGAGAAAAATATATAATATGTTTTAACACTTTATATTTTCTGATTAATATTGTTACGAAGATGCTAATTTTAAGTTTAAGAAAGAAAATAATTACCATTTAAAGAAAGTAAATGAAATGACCTATTGTGTGTTTTTATAAAGTATGTAATTTCAAAGAAATCTTTGAAAACAACACAACAACAATATGCCTATTTAAAATTCCAAGAAATAAGTTTAACAAACAGATAATGAAAACAACTAATACAGAATAAAAATGAACACAGCTAAAACAGGCGCCTACATTAAATAATGATAACAACAACAATATGTGATTATGTTGAAGTAGAATTTTCTTGTATATGCGAGAACTGCTCAAAACGCAATAAATTTACATATAACCACCATCTACTGGGCAATAGTCAGTTCAAGTGAAAACATCCTGAAGTAAAGGCATAAAGCAGCTTTTAGACTTAAAAGTGGTAAAGTTACCATCGTGTATTTTTGTGTGTTTAAAAGCAAATAAGTAAATCAATTTTTATATCCAAACTATTGCCACATGTTTCTAAAATTTGTTTCTTAATAGGTAGTAGCAATGTGTCATAGTGTGTATTGCCAAAGGTACGGAGTTCTCTTTGTGCAAAATGGTTTATGAGAATGTAAACTTAATGCCATTAAGTTGAAAAAAAAAAAAAATATATGTATATATATATATATATATATATATATATATATATATATATATAAATCTATTTATCAGTTAAATGATCATCGAATATATATTGTATGTGATAAGATTAACGTCAATGCCTGGCTGTTTGGCCTTAATGTGGTGGTGGTCTTACCACTTGTGCATGAAAAGCGGCCATCCACGCTGCAATTTTTGAGTGCAACGTAGGAGGGGCGTGCCCCCATCCCTTGCCAAAGAGTTGGAAACTATCCAACTCCTTGTTTTGTTGCATGTGCAGGCTAGGGCAATGGATGTTAAACCTGCGTTAACATCTATTCGGATACTTTTTCAAAGCATCAATTAAACCAACAGCAACCACGTAACTCTCCGAGTGGCCTTACCAATAACCAGAACAGGGCTGTAGCCCTACGGACTACTGGTTTCCATGGTACCAGTGTGAACGTATTAAGTTCACTGACCGAATTTTGAGAGTTCTATTTCTCTTTCAGTTTGGGACTCCTGATAGCCCAGGCGGCTGGTGCAGCATTTTACCTCCGAGAGCACATGTCAAGATGGGGAAGTGTTCTATGAAGACTGCGTGGCCCGAGGAAGATTTTAAGCTGTTGTTGGTAAAACATTGGGTTTCGAATTGCCATGTTTTTTGCAACTTTATGCTTTATTGTTGTAAAACTGAAGTTTTCAAAAGCCAATGAATTTTATACTGAGAGTAAAAACTTGCCAAATGAGAATTAACAATAATTCTCATTTTGTAAAATTGAGGCACATTCACATTAGGACATTATTTTTGCATCAACCATTATAAATTTAAATAAACTTTTATTTAAATCATTTAAAATTCCATTGTTTTTATTACTATTAAGTTTTTTCTTACTTATTTCTATTTTTTATATTATTTTAGGTTTTTTTGTGGATTGCAAATAATTTCAGTTTTAAAGTATTTTAGAAATAGAGAGAGAGGGAGAGAGAGAGATACAAAGAATATAAATATAAAATTGCGATAATAATTTAGTTAAAGTTATTAAAGCATAATTGTAGGTATATAAAGTTTTAATTTGAGGAAAATTTATAAAGTTAATTTATTATGAATATATGAAATATAGCTTTAGACGGTTTAGTTAAATTTTTACTCATATTTAAATTAAAATTATACAATTTGGTTACGATATAAATTTGTATATACAGAAATGAAATTGACATGCTGTTTGTTTGTTTGTTTGTTTATTTTTGTTAAATATATTTTTTAAGTTTTTTTTTCTTTTGCTTTTTCATAAGTGTGTATACTAATTGAACAAAATTGACATTAAATATAAGAATTTATTAAGTTTTATTTCAAATTTATATAGAATTTTTAAACTTAAGTTAAGTAGGTATTTATAAGTATTAAGAGTTGGAGAAAAATGGAAGGAAACTTTTGTTTGAATATTTAAGTTTGTTACAAATTTACAATTATCTTTAATTTATTTTTTAAATTCTCATATAATTGAACATATTTTAACTTTTTGGCTAATTTATATGTGTCACTTTTTTTTCAATTTCTTTTTATGTAAATAAACATTTTCTGTTTAATTCAATTATTTAAAATATTTATTAATAATAAATATTTTTGCTTTAATTTTTTTTATATTTATTTTAATGTTTTTATTTTATTTTGTTGTTTTCTTTATTGTGAAACCCATAATTTTAGTTTATTTGCATTTTGTTACATACATTTATAATTATTTGTTATATATATATATTTTTTATGGTTTATTTATTTTAATTAAATTAAAGTTTTTATATTATGTTTTCTATGAATTCGTTAAATTAATATTTTATTATTATTCATTTATATTACACCTATCTAAATAATTACATAATGGTTTCGTCAATTAATCAGCTGTAAATTAATTTAATTCTTAATTTTATAAAATTTTTTATCGCACTTTTTATGTATTTAATTTTTAATTTATTTTTATGCAATTGTACACTACCAACTTTTTTATTTTTATTTGTTTGTTGTTGATTTTTATTTTGTTTTGTATAATTTATTTCAAGCTTTGGCATCTTCTCTTATCTTTTGTTAATAATTTTTAATTCAAAGCCCATGGACGGTACCTAAATCTTGTATATATATATTTTTATTTTTTAAATCTTTAATTTATTTTGTTTATTTTCATTTTCATTTTAACTTCATATGTGTTAAGCAGCCATAGAAAGCACACTAAATGTCACTTTATAATTAATTTTTAAAAGGGAGAGAACAGTTTTTTGTGCCTTTAAGTTTTGTCTTTTTAATACTAAAGATAACGTAAAGTAAATGTTAATCATTGAATGTAAAAGTAAGGTAATGTCCTATTATTAAATACCAAATTAAAAGAGTTCAATTTTGGCCAGTTAATCACATGATTATTAATCGTCGTAAACGAACGGTGACAAATATTTTTTTCTCATTTGTCATTCAAAATTATCTACCAAAAATTGCTTTTCCTGATACCAGAAGTTTGACTTCAAGATTATTTTGATTTAGAATAAAGTATTCAATATTATTTGAAGATTAGCTTTTAGCCATAGTTCAGGCAAATAATTGTTTAAAATTGAATTCCAAGGTAATAAGCTTTAAATTGGAGTACAAATCCAAAATCCTTATTCGTAATTCGTAAAGTTCTCCAATGGCATTCAAACAATATGAAGGGATGATTAAAAATCAAAATTTATATGAGCCGTTCAATGCGGATATCGATTAATTCCAATTTTTGAAAAATCCTACATTTATGTGCAACGCACTTGAGATATTTATAAGTTTTTATATTTATAATAACTTTCCTGAATAATAATTATTAACACCATTAAACGACAATTTTTTTTTTGTTGGTCACTGGATAATAATTAATTTATTTCAGATATCATTTTGACTAAATCCATACTTTTATCCAAATTGTTTCAATAGCGCAATTGAAATGCACTGAAAGCGCTGAATGATAACGATAAATTTCTTAGTGACGTTTTACTAGACTTAAAATTAAACTTTAATTGTATTTGGGTGTGTATTATTATAAAAAAAATATTTCAATTTGTCAGTTGTTTTAAAAAACTTAATGTTGTACCGTTATAACCAAGATCAATAAGACTAATAACTATATGGATGTGGATTACTTTTAATCAAGTGATGATTCTTTAATACGATTTATCAGTAGAAAATCTGACTCAAGAAGATGTTTAAGGTTTTCCTCGGATTCATCTGATTGCAGCATATCCCAACAAACACATTGTTTGGAAGAAAAAGAAGTCGTAATCCTGATAATTGGACACGAAATTTGCAAAAGCAGAAAATAATAAGAGGTTTAGCATACAGGAATAGAGAACGAAATTTAATACCTGCGAAAACATTTGTGGATATTAATTGCAATTGCCACCAGATGTGCAACCAACAAATTACTTCGGGGGAGAGAGAGGCATTCTACAATATACATTTGACCTTATATTATACATGGAACTTTATATCGGATTTCTTGACTTCCTGTTTTATGGAGTTAATCGATTTGTACACTGAATGGCTCACAAAATTTAAAGCTGTAAACTTATTATAACCGCAAAAAAAAATACTACGAATTATTTTTAGAAACCAAAATTTCTGTTTGATAGTTACATGTTTAGAAACTCTTACACTGCGCGCCATAAGTCAGTATCTGATGACCATATATATAATTAATTAGCATGTTTATGTGTAGGTCTGTTTTTTCATTTTCAAATTTGCATAAATTTAACCTGAATATTTGATTGTCTTCAGGGCCTCTTAGTTCAAACGCTTTAAAGTTTCTCTTGCAAGCGTCTTCTGCGAAGCTATATTTTTTAAATTTAAAAAAACGATATACGTAAACGATTCATATCATAATCTTGGATTCGAAAATTATTTTTTTTTGTCTATTTAGACTGCACTATACTTTACTTTATTTTAATGCAATTTTATGTTTATAAATAAAATAACGTTTTATTTTTTGCACACAAAATTTTACAAACACAAAGATAAAACTCTACTTTCTGTAAATATTACAACTTTGTCTTTACCGGATTTGGTTAAAAATGCTTTTTGGTTTCTTTTAGTTAATTGATATGATTGGGTTTGAACTTTTAACTTCTTTTATATATATGTATATATATATATTTTTTTTTAATATTTAAAAATAATAAAAAGGATAAAATATGATGTACAGATTCAAAGCTTTTTCGTTAAGTATATTTTGTGCTTTTACAAATTATTACACTTAACTTTAATTGAACTTTTCTCATAAATGTTTTTTTTTAAGCTTTAAGTTTTCTGGCGAATTTTCAAATTAAGTGAAAAATTTATATTTTCCTGTTTGGTTTCATCCATAAAAGCAGAAAATATTATTTTTGTTTACAGGTGTTTTTAGTTTTTGTTTAATAAAGAAACTTGATGTAATTAATTATTTAAGTATTCATATATGAAATTATTTTAATTATATAGTTGTTCGTTTATTTGTTTTGATGATGAAGTTAATTAAAGAATTTTGATTTGTTTTAATTTATATTGTTTTTATAAATACAATTTTATTATTTACTTTATTTATATTTTTTGTTTTTTGTTTTTTTCAGAATATTTGAATTCGTTTCTAGCATTAAGTGCCTGTGCAAATTTCATTTGAAAATATTTGTGTCATTGTTTTGTTTGCATTTTAAAAGGTTAATTTTTTTTTTGCATTTTTTAGTTGATTATTAATTTAATTTTTATTAGGATTAGTAGTTGCCCCACACCTGTTAGAAAAGAGAAAATATTTTACGTTTTTAGTCACAACTTAATTAAAATTAACTGTAAGTTAAGTTAGCTACAACAATTTTGAATATTATAAATAAATTTAATTTCGCCAAAGCCAACTAAGTTAATATCGTATAACTATTATTATTATTCACTTACCGGTAAACCAGCTTTCCCGGAGGGACCACTAGGTCCAGAATCTCCACGCATGCCCATAGGACCCTAAAAAATCGTTTAATAATATAAACATTGTTTTAAATAGTTACCCGAAGAATTTAACAATAACAATTTATTGTAATGCACTGTAAATTATTGAAAAAATATAGAAGCAGAACATACCGGTAAACCCATGGGTCCTTGGTCACCTTTCTGGCCCTTCTCGCCAGGATCTCCTTTACGCCCATCTAATCCTCTTTCGCCTGTCTGACCAGGATGGCCAGGAGGACCCATAGGACCAGGAGGACCGGGTGGGCCATATAACTAATCATTAAAAGTAGACTTTGAAACAATTGTTAAAACACTTCATTTCCTTTACTTACATATTCTATGGTGGGCATATGTGGAGCATCTGACATACCATCTTGATCTTGACGTCTACGCATTTTTCTATACTTCTAGTTAAAGGACTGATCAAAAAACTTTCTTTATGTAAAATTGAAAACTATTTAAATACTCACTGAATCGCCACGATCTCCTTTGTCACCTTTAACTCCCGGATAGCCAGGAGGTCCGGGTAAACCTGGCGGACCCATCAGGCCCGGAGGTCCAATATCACCTCTGTCACCTTTTTCTCCGGGCGGTCCTTGATAGCCGGGCAAACCAGGTGGCCCTTCTATGCCTGGCTCACCTGGTAAACCATCTAAGCCACGTGGACCCAAGGAGCCAGGTTCACCGGGCTCTCCGGGTTCACCCTTCATACCATCCCTACCATCACGACCATCCTTGCCGGCAGATCCGGGTGGACCTGGAGGTCCTCTTAACAATGTTACTGGTGGATCATCATAATCTTCATCTTTAGCACCGCCTGGTCCGAATATCTATTAAAATCATAATGTTAGGGAAAAATATAAATTTCGCTTTAATTTTTAGAAAGTACAACGATTTTTAACTCGTATTTAGCTCAGCCTTTCTACACACTCTGTAAATATTGCATTTGTTTGGATTTTTAGCCTTTAGGGGTAACAGTTTTTTATTGACGCAAACATACAAATATTGCTCTCAGTATTATTTTTTTTTGTTTTTTGTTTGGTATTGGTGTAAAACGATGGTAAAAGTGTTTATCTGTTGCAACTATGTTGTTTTATATTTCATTTTTCACTCTCGTTAAAGGTGTAAGCTGGTGCGTTTAACTGGTGCGTTTAACATAAAAGTGCTTTTAGCTTTTTACCACTAAGCGTTTAAGTGAATTTGTGTGCATATAAATATGAATGTAAGTACTTTATTTTATTACAACAAGGTTTATCAAGTCTCTAAACAGGAAAGAATTTTACTACCACTCTTTTATATTCCGTTACCACAATTTCTAAGATTTCTTTCACCATTAATTTTGCATACCTCGTTGTATTCATTTAAATATAAACTCATTTTAGTTGGCTGTGTAGGTGTGAGTTGCATAGTTTAGGTGTTGTTAATTGTGGCTTATTTCGCATGCTTCCTCACTCTTATAGTTTTTATAATTTAAACTGTTACTCATTGCTTTGATGTATCACTTACGTTCGTGTATTAAGTTAAAATTCAAGTAATTTTTAAATAAATATTTTCTTATTAACATACATAACATAGTTTTAACGAAGCTTTCAGGAAGCTATAATAATTTTTTTATTTGGTGATTTTGTAATTTTTGTTAGAGAAAATTCTTTTACGATGAAAAAATAACTCGATTGAATGGATTGTGCCTTGGATAAATATAATTGTATATTATATTATTAATTCCGTTTTCAGTATGCTTACAACCTAAAATTATTTAATGTAAAATCACTGTATTGATTATTGGTGGTAAAGCTACTTCTTATGGTCATTTCATTGATTGCTTAAGGGACCATTAACCATATTTTAGAAAAGCTAAAGCTGCCTATTACATTTAACATTTTTTTGACCAACTGAGAAGTAGATAAAAAAATCAGTAAACACAAGCATAAAAGTTTAAACAAAGTATCTATTAATAGTGATCTCATTTTTCTTGCATTTCTTCATGTACGTGGTTAGCTTTTTTTGGAGGTATACATTTGGGTTATCACACTGAAAACTGAGCTAATATAAAAAATTACTCCGACAGATCTACTTTAAATATAATTGATTATGTTGTAACATGCCTATTCAGTTGCAGTACAGCCACCATGGTTGAGTTGGTGCCTGTTTGTGGGGCAATCAGAAAAAGTTTCGTGACTTCAAATGCCAATTGAGTCTTAAGAATAAGAGCTGTAAAATAACTGTTTAACCCTTAATTACAGACGACCTGTATTTTTTACCGGGAAGCAGTTTACATTTTTTTAATTGCGGGGAATCCCTTTTAGTTAGGCATTTATACGTTTATGTAGCTTTTCGGGGCTTAGTATTACTTTGTTTTTTGAAGTGTCAGTTGTGTGCAGTGCAATTTATTTAATTTATTACTATTCAAAATTCATAACCCGTAAAAATTACCGGTTGTCTGTGTTGAAGTAAGTGTATTTTTAATTCGTGTTATAATTAAACTGGAAAAAAGTTAGTTTTATTTATATTACTTTTCTGTATTTTAGTTTTATGATATGGTAATGGATGGAAAAAGCAGTCCGGGCACTTCAAAGAGAGTTAAAATGGGACAGCAAAATTTTGAAGAAACTGTGGAAAGATTGCTAGAAGAAATTAATTCTGATATGAGTGATTTAGATTCAGATTCTGATTGTGTAGAAAGCGCTCATGATACTACATCAGAAATAGGAACAGAAGATGAGCACATTGATAATTCACCCACCAATGTCGCTGAAAATACCAGTCGCTGGCCAATGGCTATTTTTTATAGAATTCTAGCTATAGAATCTGTGATTTCATTTATTGCGTATGAGTCATATCGAGAAAAATAAGAAAATGATTTTTCTAAATAATTAGCAATGATGTTGGTACAACCAGAAATGAAACGTATATTTCAAAATACACACCTTCCACGCGAAATTCGACTTTCCTTACATCGTATACTAAAATTGATAAATCCATACCATGAAGCCATTCAGTCAAGCAATGCAAAACGAATAACCTGCAGGAGGTGTCCAGCTAACAAAGAAATGATATCAAGACATATATGTGTAATATGTAAGACTCCAATAAATTTCCAATGCACTGAAAGAATTTGCAAGGAATGTGGCACATGAGATTTTCACCAAATTTACTTCTTGCAGTTTTTTTTTAAACATATTTTTCTTTTTGATTGTTATATTTCGTATCTGAATATATTTTATTTTAAGTTTCTATAATAAAATGAATTTTTATTTTGTTAAAATGTTTTTTGCCATTTTTTCACAACGTTAAAAAAAAATATTGAAAAAGGTAATTGTAAATATTTTTCTTAAGAAACTTGGCGATTTTATTTAAGCAAAGATCTTTACAACTTTTCCTACATCTGGATACTCTAGAAATATATAGCAGATATATATTTAACTAATTTTTCAAGTACTTTACAAAAATTTTGTAATTTTAAAATAACCGGCAAAAACCACCAGTGGTCTGTATTTACGTTCATATAAATTAACGTCTGTTGTTAAGCGTTAAATCGTTTGTTTACGCTGAAAACTAAGCATCTGCAAAAGAAGCGGACGACAACAATCGATATATAGATGCGGCAAAAAATAAGTATTTGAAATCTCGCTGGAAACGAAGAGAAGAACGTAACAACAGTATGTGGATGCTTGCAAGTTTTTATTGTTACTGTGCTAGTAACTTCACCTGGTAAGGTTTATTCGGCCTACATTTTAATAATTATATAATATATATATATATATATATATATATATATATATATATATATATATATATATATATATATAACACAACTATTTATAATCCATTGCGAGCAATTCCATCCAGGAAAAATATCTTTGTTTCTCGTTTGGCAAGTGATACTTCTATTGATGATGTGGACTACTACATAAGATCTAACGTTGGAAGTAATGCAGATATTCGGATACATAAATATATATATTCTGAACCAAGATCTATCGCTTCTTTCAAAATTACAGTATCTGCGGATATATTTAATATTCTTTTGGATACTAACTTCTGGCCTATAAATACTTTAGTTAGAGAATACAAGTACAAAGAAAGACCGAGAGCAAATAATATTGGCGTACTTCATGAACGTGAAAGCAATATTCTAAAAAACTAAGCAGTGATACTTCGAGCTCATTGTCGTTACTCTATCAGAATGTTCGTGGCTTGAGAACTAAACTGTCCAATTTGTATATACAAAGTTTTGATGTTCACTACCAGATTATTGTACTTACTGAGACTTGGCTTAATAATACTTATCTTAACACCGAAGTCCTTTGTAATAAATATAATATTTACCGTCGAGATCGTGGTACTCATGGTGGTGGTGTTCTCATTGCTGTTTCCAGCTCATTGCATTCTGAACAGCTAGTTAATCAATCATTGCTTGGCATTGAATTTGTATCAGTTGTCATTAAAATGAAGCATAAGAATATTATTATAACTTGCTCTTATATTCCTCCATCGTCTACACATTCGTTATATATTCAACATGCCGAAGCTATAAGATCTGTTGCTAATAGTTTCAATAATACCGATTCTTTTATAATCATGGGTGATTTTAATTTGCCTTCCGTAGTTTGGAATTATTTACCTGATGATAATTATTACGTACAAAGTAAACTCAGTGATTGCTGGAATGACTTTTTCAACATTTTATACGATATGAGCCTGTTTCAAATAAATGGTATAATGAATGATTATTCAAAGATTCTTGATCTAATTTTTGTAAATGATATTGATGACTGTTATGTTAAAAGAACGACGCCTATTTCTGTTCCTGAAGATCGATACCATCCTGCTATTGAATTATTTGTATCTATTCCACCTGATTGTGTTTTACAGCCCTTGGTCAGTGTAAAGTCTTACAGTTTTAAACGAACAAACTACTATTTGTTAAATGAGCTTATTTTAAATACGAACTGGTATGATATTTTAATCCCTCCCGTAAATTCAGATGTTAATTTAGAAGACACGTTTGGACTTTTTTATCACAAAATGTATTCTTTTATGGATTTGTGCACACCTATGCAAATTATGAAACCATTATCTGGACCTCCGTGGAATAATAAACAATTATGTCGTGCTAAGAATAAAAAGAATAAATTGTACAACACATTTAAAAGAACTGGTTCTTCTGTAGATTATTTTAAATATTCTGTGAGCCGTGCAGAATATACAAAATTAAACAGCATACTGTACAAAAATTACTTAACTGCGACTAAATTTAATTTGAAACGTAATCCTAAGTCGTTTTACAAATTCGTTAATTCAAAGAAAAAAACTTCTGGTTATCCTGCTGTGATGACATATCAACAAAAAGTAACAACTGATGATGCTCTTATTAGTGGTATGTTTGCTGAGTTTTTCGCTACAACTTATTCTGTTAAATTGTTTGATGATACAATTGAGTATCCATTTCCATTAGCTGAAAGTCAATCTATATCCTTACCTAATTTCGATATATACATGGTCATCAGTGAATTAATAAAACTAAAATTTTCATATGATGTTGGTCCTGATAAAATTCCCAGTTGTATTTTAATTAACTGTGCTGAAGCTTTAGCTATTCCGCTGACTATGTTATTTAATTTATCAATTAAATATGGATATTTCCCAGATATTTGGAAAAGTTCCTTTATTGTTCCATTGTTTAAATCTGGCAACAAATCTGAAATTGAAAATTACTGTGGAATTGCAAAGTTAAGTACTGTACCTAAATTGTTTGAAAAGATTATAACTGACAATATTTACTATCAAGTGGCAAGTATCATATCCCCGTGTCAACATGGTTTTAAAAAAGGTTGTTCTACATCCACTAATCTTCTTCACCTTACGATCACAATAAATAGAGGCTTTTTACATAGGATGCAAACAGATGTTATCTACACAGATTTTAGAAAAGCATTTGACAAAGTTAATCATTTACTTCTTATCAAGAAACTTCGAACAATGGGATTTACAAATCTAAGCATAAAGTGGATATACTCGTACTTAACAAATAGATCACAGATAGTTCGTTTCAGAAGCAAACTTTCTAAAAGCATAACTGTACCTTCAGGTGTACCTCAGGGAAGCCATCTTGGTCCGCTTCTTTTTTCATTATTTATTAATGATTTGCCAACGATAATAAAATTTTCATCTATCTTGATGTATGCCGATGATGTAAAAATTTTTTTAAGTTATAATAAATTTATGGATCATAAACTACTTCAAATGGATCTGGATTCACTTTATGAATGGTGCAACGTAAATTTAATGGAGCTTAATTTATATAAATGTAAATTAATGAGATTTGCAAGATCTAATCATATTATTGCAAATTATGTCATTGGTGATCATCAATTGGATTTGGTAGAAAGTTTTCTAGACTTAGGTATTTTACTAGATCCTAAGTTGAAATTCATCGATCATATAACATTCGCAATAAATAAGGCTAGAGCTATACTTGGCTTTATTAAACGCTGGTCAAAAGAGTTTAATGACCCGTACATTGGGAAAACATTATACATGTCACTTGTACGTCCGATTCTGGAATATGGATCAATAATTTGGGATCCCATTTATCAAATTCACTCTGATGCTATTGAATCGGTGCAAAAGCAATTCATGTTATTTTGTCTTCGTGTATTACGATTTAACCCAGTTAACTTGCCTTCTTATTCGTCTCGACTTGCTCTTATTAAGCTGCCTACTCTAAAAAGCCGTAGAACTATGCTGAACGTATCATTTGTCTTCAATATTATTAAGGGAGATATCTGTTCCGGATTTTTGATCACCGAAATTTCGTTTAATGTTCCTCAACGTACATCCCGCAATTTTATTCCTCTATTGGTAAAAGTTTTTAGAGCTAATTATGCTGATGCTGATCCTCTTAGAAGAATGTGTTATGAATTTAATCAATTGTATAGATTTATAGACTTTTCATTAAATGCTAATGTTGTAAAGAATGCAATTGTAAATTTTCTAAACTCATAATTTTGTATTTTTTTATTTTTGTTTTATATTTTTTTGTAATTTATTTAATTTTGTGTAATAATAATTTAATATCATTTATTAGTATCATAAATTGTCTGTAAGGAAATGTTTCCATAGACATATAATAAATAAATAAATAAATAAATAAATATATATATATATATATATATATATATATATATATATATATATATATATATATGACAGGCAAAACTCGCGACAAGCCAAAATCTTTTAGCTTCTTCTTTTTCTGTGTTCTTTAAAAATCACCCAAACAAATTTTCAATAACTTCTCTTTCTTCATAAATTTAAAAGTTGTGGTACATTCTTCAGCCAAAAGTTAAAGGGCAGGTCTAAGGTTGTTTAACAGTATTCTGCCAGCCAGCTTTTAATGCCTTCTGACTTACCAATTTCGAATTTTGTATTTAAACATTCCATTTTTTTGAGACCTTGCAAGAGTGACTCGATAGTGTTTCAAAATAGGAAAAAGTATAAGGAGTTTTTTTTTAACTTTTTAGACAAATTGTTGTTTATTTACAAAACATTTTTTTTCATTTTCACTGTCCAATGTGCAGTATGCTACTATGCTCAAACTTAAGTTGACATTGCAGCATATTAAATAGCTATAAAAGGTTTGAAGCGTGGAAAAATATTGTATTTTAAGAATCGAAATCAATGTAAACTTTATTCTAGCGCGTTGCTGGTAAATAGTCAACTGTAGCAAATGTTTAGGTTTTGCCAAAAACATTTAGGATATTAATTGGCCCAAAAGATTGCCGAATTTGATTTGTTTATCGCAAACTTTATTTAATTACCTTCTCCAAGGCTAACAAAATTTGTTAAAGCATATATTTTGCCCATCAGTAAGGGTTAATATAAAAAAGAACTATATGCATTAAAACTAACTCTTTAAATAAACTAAAAGTATATTTTTGAAAAAATACTACATTGTCAACTCAACATTTAACCTTCAACAAATCCATAGATTTTCGTTATATTCCCCATATAAAGATTACAAGAGAACACGATAACTTAAACTAAGTTTTAAAGTTTTTAACAATGTCTTGTTCATGTCTACAAAACAAACAAAAAAAACTTGTTTTGGACACTTTCATGCTGTTAATTTTTAACAAAGAAAAATATATTTTTGGTTGAATATAATTTGAGCGAACTGAGGACAAAAAGAACAGTTAAAACATATTGCATGAATTCTTAATGTTCAGCTATCACTCTAAATAAATAACCCAGCAAAATGTCTTTATGTGGAATGAGTAGAAGTTTAACTATAAAAACAGTTTTAGTTGTATTGTAGTGATAGAGAGTATATAGTGATAGATAGAATAGCAAAAAAACGAAACAAAGTTTTCAAACAATTTTTTTTAATAACCATAAAGTTTTAAGGAAAATTCACACACACACACAGAAATATAAATACTTTAAAGCTCGGCTGTTTCTTCTTGGTTAAAGACTATTAAGAAAATGACTAAATAAAACAGAAGGACTTTTACTCTCATTTGATTCGGAATAATAAGAATTCTACACAAAGAAACAAGGTAATGCATTCTGACTGATATAAGAAAAAAACTATTCTCTTCTTTTTGCTATTTGTTTTTAGTTATCTTTATTTTTTTATTTGCTTTGTTCATCATTTTTAAAGTCAAACAAATTTGTTGTTAAAATTATTAAAATAAGACTAGTGCAGAATAGAGCAACAAAAAACCATACTGTTGCTGTTGCAGCAACATTGTTCAAGGGAACAGTAAAGAAATAAAAGCAATGAAATTTAAGAAATCTACTTTAACAAAAATATACAATATTATACCAGTGTATGTATGTATGTGTGTATGTATATGTATGGTATTTTATAACACAAGGACAATATAAGATATTAAAGCAAAAATATGAATACAACAACGGCAACAAAGCATAAGCAATTTCCTGTGGCATGTTAAATATGAACAACAACAAAGAGATAGAAAATAATCAAAAAAAAAAAAATAGAAAACGAAAATGAAGCAGCAAACTTTACTTAAAAGTGTGATGATTTATGTATCGGGGTTTTCAACAAGAGGGTTGTTTTCAATTGTGCCAACACCAACAACGTGAGTAGACCGTTTTTTTTTTTGGAAATGCGTGATAAGATTTACGTCAGTACCTAGGTGTGTAAGCCATAACCCGACGGTGGATCAAACCATTGTGGGAGATATGTAGCGTTGCCCTGGAAAGCCGTCGGATACGTATATCCTCTAGTCATTCCTAGTCGAAACTTCAAAAGCTTGGAACAGCCCGCCACCCCTTCTTGCTTATGAGTCGGCGACTATCCAACTCCTTGTCTAGAACACATGACAAGCATGCTCACTGAACCTGGGTCATTTACTCTGTGTTAATATGGTCTTTATAGAACTTCAACTATTTAGATACAGTGCAACTGGGGAAAAAGGGAGCCCAGTCCCCTGAAGACAGGCAGGGAGTCAACTGGAAGCTCTACTTTATTTCCACGGGGATCAGTGAGCCGCAGAGTTCATTATTTGTCTCTTTAGACATTTAATAGTTCTCTGGCTGATCATTGAGGTTGGCCCCTATATGGGAGTAACGTGGTGGTTGTAGTTTCGCGGCCCCATAGCAGTATAATGGTTATTATGGTGGCCAGGATCATCTCACTGATAATGACACGCAAAGTGAATGATCCAGTCCAGTGAGCATGCCAGAAATGTGTTCTGGACAGAAGTTGAAAGTCTCCAACTCTGTGTGATGGTTTGCAGCCCTGCCCTTGAATCATTAAAGTTGCAACTAGGTGGTTCTGTTGCTTAGAATTATGTCTTCAGCTTCCTAGGACGCCTGTATGACGTTCCAAATTATACAATTGTGGTTTGTCCACCATCTGATTAGGGCTACATAGCCAGGTGGAAACTCCACTTTATTTCCACTGGAATCGGTAAGCGCGCAGGGTTCCGTTATTTGTCTCTTTAGACATTTAACTGTTCTCTGACTGGTTATTGAGGTTGGCCCCTATATGGGAGTATCGTGGTGGTTGTGGTTTCGCGGCCCCATATCAGGTCTGTTATTTAATATGGTGGCCAGGATCATTTCGCCGTTAATGACACGCTAGGTGAATGATCCAGTCCAGTGAGCATGCTAGACATGTGTTCTGAACAGGAGTTGGAAAGTTTCCAACTCTTCAGCAAGGAGTGATGATTTACAGCCCTGCTCTGGAATCATCGAAGTTGCAACTAGAAAGTTCTGTTGCATAGAATTATAGCTTTGGCTTTCTAGGACGAGCATGACGTTCCAAATTATGCAGTAGTTTGGTCCACAATTTGATTAAGGCTTCATGGCCAGGCGCGGTGTAAATCTAATCCCACGTTGATCCTTAATAATTAGTCAGAGAGCAACTAAAAAGTTAAAAAGCCAAAAAGCTGAACTCCGGGGCTTACTGATACCCTTGGAAATAACGTAGAGTTGTCCAGTTGGCTCCTGCTAGCCTTTCCGCGACTAGACTCACTTTTACCCCCGGTGACACATATAATGATGGTGAGATTCCATGAAGACATATCAGTGTGCCCCCGGGGGGAATATCGCAAGATGCTAACAAATCAATTTTGGCCTATTACTGACGGCATGGATATCACTGCCGTTTTCCCAAAAAGTTATTACAAACTTTGATTAAAGAGTCGACATCTATCAGCGTGGTGGTCATAGCGGACATTCGCCAGGTATAATTTTTTATTCATAATTGCCGAATGTTTCTTTTCGTAATACAATAAAAATTTGAATCTTCCTATAAATTTTTTTGTTTTATTTTTTTTTTTTTTAGAAAACATACTTCTTGTTGAAAAACTTTTTGTTATCCATACATACAACTGCATATGTATTTCTTAACACATAAACGTACTTTTTTTTGTTCCAAAAGCACATGATAATTCTTAGAAACGCATTTTAATTTGAGGCTCGTTGCGCCAGCATAAGAATGTGCAAAACATTATATTGCTTTCATTTTGCTACATACATATCTACATAAATATATTAACATGCCTTCATATCCCAATATAACAAACACGTACATTGTTGTGTTGTACTCGTATTTAAAGGATTGTTATTGCTGCTTGTTTAAAAGTCATTAGCTAAAACTAAGCATGTGTGACTATGTTTCTAGTGTACAAAATGTGGTAGTTTGCTAAAAACTCATTTTTGTTATGGTTCGCTGACGAAAAAGTAGAATAAGAAAAGTCTTAATAATAGAAATAACAAAAGTCTTAATAGCAAAATATATGTTTATATAATCAGCCATGTTGAACATTAATACATACATAAATATCCCTTAAACAATTAAAATTGAAAATAGAAACCCAAATGAAATTAAAAAACAGGTTTCTTTCATCTCATCATATGAATTCTGCAGATGAATTTTAGTCGCAAAGCGAATAATTTTTAAATTCTTTTTCTTATCTAAAAATGTCAAATTAGTGACTTCAGCTGTAGGGAAGTTTTATTTTGCCTAGATCTTTTTTTTTTTTATTTTAGCTCTTGGAAAAAGTTGTTCTTTCTTTTTATAGTTGATTACCGATTTGACGCACTAAATCAAATTTTATTCGCTCGTTGCCTTGAGAATAGCATTTGCACTATGACTACAAATTACGACTTTGTTTATCTTCTATTAAAAGTGAAGGAGAAGGACGAAAGGTAGATTTAAACATATTATTATGGATGCGTCTTGCTTAAATTTTAAAAGAAAATGATTAAGTAATAAAGTTAACAACTGGGTATGCTGTTTACTAACAGCGTAGTATGCTAAGAAAACTTATACACGTAAGACAACAACTTTCTAGTTAGAAACTGCATAGAAATCTTACAAATGCAAAACAACAACAACTGGCTATGCTGTATACTAACTGCGTAGCTTTCTAAGAAAACTTAAGCACACAAGACAACAACAGCTATCTTAAAATAAATTCCAGGAAAAACATTTAACAGCATAAAAACAAAAACAAAAATATACACAGACCAACAGGCGCCTTTACATTGAATAAATAATATAACAACAACAAAATGTGATACAAAGGCAGTAAAAAATTCTTAATTTTTGTGGAATAGTGGGTCAGTTAAAACATAAACCTCGTGAAGCAAAGACTTGCATCTTTAGTAAAGTGTTCTGTTGTGCCAACATACAAATTTTACTTTGTATGTAGTTAAGGTAAATAAACTTGTAATTAATTTGAAAACTCTAAGATCTGGTGTTATTTATTTTGCAATAAAGAACTCAGCAACAATAAAACTTTTATAAAAGGTATAAACGTAACAATATATTTTGTCCTCAAAAACTGCAAGAAAGGCATAGACGAAGTCGGCCGACTGATGAATCGGTTGTTGTATGCCGATCAAAATAATTATTTTTAAGCATTCAGGCACTGAAGAGCTCGCTGGATAATAGAAGCCGTCGTAAGCTTGTATTAGGGACACCAGATGTCAATGATGCTAGTATTGATTACTAGTCCAGTTGTTGGCAAATTAATTACGAAGGCTAGAGTGCCAAATGAAACCCCGTTGACAATATACAATTTGTGATGAACATTATTTATAGAAAATCATTGTTTTAAAAAACGTCCTACAATAAGTCCACCATTCCCATTTGAGGACGCACATTTTATTCGGAACAAAGAAATCTCTTCTTTTTTTAATTGGTCTCTAAGAGTTATGTTAACACAGTTATTTTCAAAACTTTACTTCCAGTTTATATTGGGGCCAAATACGTTAATACTTTAAAAGTTTAAGTTCTATATAAAAGTGAAGTTTTGATAGAGAGTTTTTCAAAGCTTATTAATTTAAAATAAAATAACTAATATGCAGAAAATGCAAAATTTACTGTTAGTGTCCTACTTTTCCCCTTGATAGATAGGAAGACTGAGGGATGTAAACTAATTTCTCTGCCTAAAATAAAATTTATAGTTTTTATAACAAATTTCTTATTTTTAGCAGTACTATTTTCAAATAGTGTTGATTTTAAATTAACTTAAATTTAAATCTATTTGTCAGCCTTGTATGTGTTTTTAATAAAAACTCAACAAAGAGCCAGATCATTATCCTTCTTTTTATAATTATTCCCTGCAACGCATTTCATTTGCTTATTGTTTTTCCAGTGTAGTTAAGCCTTTGTTTTATTATAGCTTATTTAGAGCGCACCAAAAGAACTATTTTTGTAGAGTTATCTTAATAAAATGTTTTCTACACTTTTATAAAAAAAAAATTACCAAAAAAATATGTTTTTTAATTCCGTTTTTTTTTAACAAATTTTCTCGTTTTTTTTTTACTTTGTAACAAAAGCCGGTTTATTACTGGAAAAATTTTTATTACAACATATAAAACATAAGTATGTTTGAGAAACATAAAAAATATAATTGTATTTAAGCGTTAATAAGCTTTAATTAGTGGGAGTGCTTTTTGCTTAATATTTTTAACCACAGTTTTATTCGTTATTATGATAAGATAATATTTATTTATTTTTCTTTAATGGTTTTGTTATTGATAGGAATATAAAATATTTATTTCCTTAAATTGGGAGGATTTATGTGTTTGGCTAGATAAATGCTTTGATAATATAACAAGTCTCTGTATGTGTTTAATTATATTAAAAGATTTAAGATTGAAAGGACAATAAATAAAAGCAATAAAATATACAAACTCAATTTTGAAGACATGAGTAAATATCAAAAAGAAAATTAAAAAAATATACATTTATAGTTTCTTAAAGCAGACTAGTGTTTTTTAAAATTGGGCAGCACTTTGGTTTCCATTTTAGGGCCTAATTAAGGTGCCAATATGACCCCAAAGAATATATAAGCGAACGCATATATTTTTCACTGTAGTTAACACAAATCTAACAAAATTTTTAAATTTTTTATTACTTTTGGAAATCCAGAGGAAAGAGTTTAAAAATGTCAAAAAATTTTATTAAAATCTAAGACAATACTCTTTTCGAAGTAATAAGTTGTAATTCCTTAAACAGTACTGTATTTTCACTCCATGTTAGTTATGCTCCACAAATTATTCTTTATATTGATTTTGTAGAATTAAAACATGTATTTATTAGGAATGTCCAATAACTGTTTAGGGTCTTCTTTTGAACTAATAATCAACATTTCCATTTTTGGCAATCAGAATGAATAAAACTTTTGTGCGCTCCTATATAATGATGACATGATTCATAAAAGGGCGACCGAAAATCGTTTATTTAATTGAGTCATATTAATCAAATATTTTTAAAATAATATGATTGTCCAACAATTTTGTTTTCTTATTATTAAGGTTGATTATTACATTAGTTATATATGTACATCAGCCCAGTTTAATGCTTAATCATTTAATAAAGCAATTACAAATATTATAGCTCATTTAAAAGATAATTAATTTATTACGACCTGTGGAAACGATGAACACTCAAGATAGCAAAGAAATATAAGCCATATTATGTTAAGTTATTTGTGGATTATGTTAGAAAATACAAAATTAGCTTGTAACCCGTGGACACTGCTTTAACAATATGAAAAAGTTATTTTGTTAGACAATTTTGCAATACATAAGAAATAAAATATATCAAATTATTGTTTCAAATGATATTACAGGAAATGAAATTGTATATTTAATTATTTAGCCGCAGTAGGTGTTGGCCTACGAATAAAGAAAGAAAATAAGCTTATAAATTGTTAATATCAATTTTCTTTTCTTGTGCTTCAGTTTCAGCATTAAATTGAAATATAATTGGCGTATTGGGATAGTGAACGCTTATTTGGTTGGGTAACTGTGAAAAACAATCTCTTTTTTTAAATGGAACGCTTATACAATTAGAATGATATTTTCAAAGCACTTATTGAAGCTACTATTTTTTTACTCTCTACTGAACCAATTGAAACAAACTTTAAATTGCTTACTGCAAATATCGGATTATTCTACAAAAAGTTTATTTTTCAATTGTAGCAACACCAACAACATGAAAGTTTTGACATTTAGTTATTTGACGTATTCACAGTAGATGCATTGGCAACTCTTGCAATGAATTCAATTTCGCATTAAATTAAAATAATTAAAGTCCACTATCAAAATGGTGGTTCTATTACAGTTACATTTTGTAAAATTCGTGATATTTTCGGACAACATAATCATCCTCTGAGAACGCTATAAAGAACTTGGTCGATAAATTTGAGTCGACAGGATCGATACAAAATGTACAAACACCAACAGTTGTTCAATCGGGTCGTTCAACTGAAAACATCACGCCCGTTGGCCACAGGGTATGTTAAAAACCAAAACTCCCGCGGTAACGCTCGCGAAATGCTAACAACTTAATTTTGACATATTATTGACAACGTGGATATCACTGATATGTAACTTAAACAAGACGGTGCCACATGTCAAACGTTCAATTTATTGTGAGCCAAATTTCTCGATCGCTTAATTTCACGAATTGCACTAGATTATTTTTTTGTAGAACTGTAGTACGAACAGAGGCTATACGGAGCCAATCGAATCGATTTGAGCCTTAAAACTTAAAATCCGTGATGTGATTAACGAAATAGCACCGCCAAAAAGTGTTTAAAAACTTTGTTAAAAGAATCGACATCTGCCAGTGTGCTCGTGGTGGACATTTTCCAGATATTATTTGTCATTTATAATTACCGATCTTTGCTCTTTGTAATACAATAAAAATATTTATCATCTTAATCTAATTTTTTTTGTTTTATTTTAGAAAACAAACTTCTTGTTGAAAAATAATTTATGTAAACTATGATAAAAATCTTCTTCATTTTTCGATTATTCAATTAATTATTTGTATGTAATACTTTTTTTTAATTTTAATTAATCATATAAGTCATTAGCTACAATAACTTTTTCTTTGCTAACCCTATTTCTTTACAGTGAATCTTTTTCTATCAGCACCGTTCCTTTTTTCAAGGAACATCTAAAAGATCGTCTTTAATATAATACAACATATAAAGAGAAACTTAGAAAAACAAAGATAAAAAATAAAGGCCTTATAATAAAGTATAACAATAAAATATTCAATAATATCTCTCAGTACATCCATAATTAAAACGAACAGCTCTTGAGTAAAAATAAAATATTTGCCATTCAGGCGTATGAGTTACATACACAGTTACGTATTTTTTGTCGTATTTTTATTGCTTTCTTTATATACCAGGAAATTATTATGGGCGTTTTATTTATTGTGTTTGTTTGTTTGTTTTCTTGTGTTAAATAAAACTTCTTTGTCAATAGAACACATTCCCACTTAATTAAAAGTTTATTTTTTATTCTGAAAAAAAAAACAAAAAACTGTTTGTCATCCTAATCTCATGTTAGAACAACCACTGAAAAACTGTAAAACTTTTATGCATAAATTCTTGTATCTCATATTTGAGCGAAAAAAAAATAATATTAAAAACCCTGCTACAAGAGTATCAGGAAAAAAACCAAATTTAACGATTGTAGAATCAGAGAAAAGTTGGAAAATATTTTTTAGGCGAACAAAAATTTTAACAAATAAACTTTTCTTAAAAATAAAAAACTAACGTTCCAACACTTAAAAAAGTCTACTGATTGACTGTCACAAGGTTTATTTTTTCATTTTTTCTTTTTGTTTTTTAATTTTTTTTTGTTAAAGAAAGAAAACAGACAATTATATTTTTTTTAGTTTTTGTTAGTATTTGAAATAACGCTTCTTGTTAGCATTAGCCAAAAGCCAACTTTGTAGTTTTAAAAAATGTTTCTTATGAAATAATAAAACACACAATTTTTAATGAAGATAGTTTATGTTTGAAAAACAAATTAAAATTTTTTGTAGAGTTTTTATTTAATCTACGTTAATATATGCTACATTCGTTTAATAAATATTTTATGATATTCTCAAAAAATATTTATTATTAAAAATATATATATATATATTTGAAATGTATTACTGTGGGAGAAAGAATATCTATATGGCCAGCTCATATATCTCATCAGTGGATTTTAACCCAAATTTTTTATAGAAAATTCAAAGGTATTATATCGTATGCCAAATTGATTGATGAGAGTTCTCATTAAAAAACACTTTTTATTTTCAATATTTCTACATAAGGGTTTCATTTGTAAGCTATTCATATGTAACATGAAAGAAAGAAAAAAAAAATTCTAAAGAATTTTACAAAACTACAACGTGCTCATGCACTGGAAATAAAAAAAATGTTTTTTGGAATCATTTTTTGTAATTAACAAAGCCCCACAAAAACGATCCAGCGGTGATAAATCACACGATCTGGCTGGCCAACTGCCGATTGTCGTAAAATCATGAAAATCGGGAAATTTGGTTTGCAATAAATCATTTTCATTGGTTGTGTGACATGTTGCGCCATTTTGTTAAAACCACATGTCAGTGATATCCACGTCGTCAATAATAGTCTTAAATTGAGTTCTTAGAATCTCGCGATAGCGTGATGTATTAAACGTAACCGCATTTCCAGTCTCATGTTCTAAAAATAAAAAACCAATCATGCCTTTAGAGCACATAGCCTACCAAGCAGTGGTGGGCAAAGGTTCTCAATAATCGCTCTAAGATTTTCAGAAGTTTGTTGACATACTCCGATAAGTGAAAATGGGCTTTGTCTAAAAAAATAATTTTTTCAGAAAAACCAGCCGGTTATTCCTTAATGAATTGAGCGAATCTACGATGATATGAATATTCGATAGGCTTCCTGCACCAGTTGCACTTTGTAAGGCTTCAAAGTCAAATCCTTATGCAAAATTTGCCATGTGGTGATTTTAGATGATCCCAATTGTTGAGAACGTCAAGGAATTGACAAGTTTGGATGTTTAGCGACCGGGACGAACATGCGTTGGTGTTCGCACATTATGTATCGAGCCTATCGACCTAAATTTAACGACCAATTTTTTAATAGCGGTCTCACATATTGTCCGAAAATATCACGAATATTACGAAATGTAACTTATGCTATGAACACAACTGAAACGAACGACGAAATTATCGCCGCAAATATTCGCCGTCAAAAATAAAACACATTGGTGTATATGAAAATGCACACAGTCACAACGTCGGTCGAAATTCGTTGTACGCGGCGAACTTGAAATAGATTAATTTCAATTTCTTACGCCGACGAACGACGAACAAATCAGTACCATGTGGCCATTTTGATTTTAGTTTTCAAGTGTTTTAGTAAAAAAAAAACTAATTTTTTACTTTAATAGTTTTTATTTGAAGTGCTAAGGTTTGGTTTATTATATTTTTGGATTATAAAACATGTTTGTGGTGTTTAATTTTTTGTTGTTGGTAATTTTAAATTTTTTAGCAACCAATTTTTTTAATATGGTCACCCCATCAGCTGTTCAACTATAATAAGATAAAATTAAAAAACTGAGAAAATGGATACAACTGAAATTATAATTGAAAATGTTAAACTTCATGAATGTTTATACAATCTGGGATCAAAAGAATATAAAAATGCCCAGAAAAAGACAGAAATATGGGAGAAAATTGGCGGCTTGGTAAATTATATTATATTTTTGCATACAAAAATGCAATATTTAGGTGATGTTTGCAGAAAACGCTGGAAAGGCCTCCAGGATACATATAAACGTCGTAAACGAACAGCTCAGCTTGCTTCCGGTAGTGGCGCACCAAGTCCATCAATAATTATTTTTACAAATTTTGAATTTCTTTAATTCATTTGAATTTGAACAAACAATAAACAACTTTATCAATCTTAACAGATGTTTTTATTTTTTCGTCGTTATTGTGCCTCATACGATGAATTTACACAGAGAATTTTAACCGGCGTATTCGTCGTGTTGGACTAAATTCGTCGTAAGTCCCAGTTTTGTTCAAAGCATTAAATAGAACCACCATTTTCATAGTGAATCTTAATTATGTTAATACGATTTTCGTGCGAAAGTTAATTTATTGTAACAATCGACTGTGGCTACATCAGAAATCTGAATGTAAAAACTATTGAAAAACATACTTCTTATTGAAAAACCCGATATTATTTTTGTGTTGTTACTGTGAATTGTTCTAATTGAATCTTTGCTAAAACATGAAAAATTGGCACGAGAAGGCAAATGCAGTTAATATCATTGAAAAATCGGTTAAGAAATAAATCCTCTTGCCATGGTTAAAGGCATGCTTCGATTTACAAACATTGTTAAATATCATTACAAATATCATTAAGCCTTATTCTGTCGAGAAATTTCTAAAAACATATGGAGCATATATGAGAGTTGTATTCGATATCATAGTTTTGTCTCATTCGCCCATCAAACATGATAAACATCTTGATTGAATTTTACTTGTTCCGCTCTATGTGAGCATACATACTACAACTAACACAGCTTCGTTAAAAATTTTTTAAGATTCTCATTAATTCTATCAAAATTTATATCAAAAAGACTAAAACGAACCAGCAACAAGTTCATGCTACAGTATTACTTACATTTTGGAAAGATCTGTAGCCCACTTGTTATACGTCACTGGCTACTAACTACTTAAACAAGATTATCAGAAACACTATCAAAATTTTTAGAAAAACCAAAAATATATTTTTTAAAGTCCAAAAACTTTCTCAACAATTTTCTTGTTTCCTTCAAAAGAGAAATATCATTAAAAAAATCATAGAAAAACTATTGTAAAAATTCATTGCTTCAAACTGATGCAGGGAAAATCTGTGTTAAAGATAATTTTAAAAAAACTTATTTGGGAAATTAAACCACTTGAGAATAAATAAATTAAAGTAAATAAATAAATTATCGCTGCGATTTATAAACATCATTGAAGAACTTATCTGGCCTTATCCTGTTGAGTGGCTTGTAAAAAGATGTGGATCATATAGAAATTTGTATTCTATTCTTGGTTGATCATAGTTTTGTCTCGTTCACTCTAAAGGTACCCATGAACCGTGATTGATTACCCCTCTATATGAGCATAAAATATTGGATATTACAATTAATACAACTAATTCTATTCGTATACCTCCGTTAAAGAATTTTTAGAAGATGTTCATTGGTTCTATCAAAATTAGTACGAAAAGACTATCAAGAACAAGTGAAATAAGTTTTAACAGAAATTTTTCATTCCAAACTTTTACTGCCGTTTTTGAAAGGCTTGAAGCCCTCTGGCAACTGGCAACTAATTGCCTAAATATTACAAAAAAAAATTTATTAAAATTTTTAGAAAAACCACAAAAATATATTTTTTTAAGTCCAAAAACTTCTTGTTTTCTTCAAAAGACAATTAAGAGTAAAATTATTTATATCTTCATCGGTTTTTTTTCTTAACAATCTGCAAGATAGTTAACATTTTTTTTGTGAGAAAAGAGTTTATTATTTTAACATTGTATTTTGAAACATTTATTTCTGTACAGGGTATTATTTCTACACGTGTTGATGTACTATGAAGATTTAATTTTATTTTATTTTGCTTTATTTTGTGTTATTATATTTCATTATATTTTTATTTTTTTTTTTGAATAAATGTTTTATGAGAATATCATAAGATATTTATTTTTTTAAAAAAATTTTTTTGTAATAAATATTTTGTGAGAATATCATGAAATATTTATTTAAAGGAATTAAGCACGAAATAAAATTGATTTAATTTTATTTTATTTTGTTTTATTTTGTGTTTTTAGCAATACTGGCGGATTTTATTTCTATTTTAGTTAGTTTAACATTATATATTTCATTATTGTTAGGTAACTCAGTTGGAAAAGTGGCGGCGTGGGCGTATGACTTAAAGGTAGGGGAATGATTATTAGCAGAAGAATTTAGTGGGAAAAACATCAAGGCAGGAGCATTAGCTATACCTTTCCTGTTTATTATCGTTGTATTTTTTTTTAAGTCTTGATACTAAATTTTAGTGTATTCTTTACAATTACAATTGATATAAAAATTAAATTAAACCAAAACTGAAAATTAATAATTTATTTATATAAAGACAATCTAAAAATCATTATCAAAAACTATTTAATTCCTGTTTTTTTTAAGAAATAATTAATAGCCTTTTAAAGAAAAGAAATCAGCCAATAAAAATTTAAGAAATATTCTTCTGGAAGAAGTGAGAGTCCTTCTTCTGAAGCATTTTTTACTCTTTTGTTTTGTTTCTTCTTTTCAGCGCACTCGTGTTATATTGTAGCAGCTACAGTCTTTTAAGCTAAATATATCCGCTGGAATAGAAGCTTCTCTTTCATAAATTAAAAAACTAAAATAAATCATTAAACAAAAATATTTTTTTAAATATCCTTTAATTAAATATGTTTATTAAATGTATTTTTTTTAGTTCCTAATTAGTAAATTTTTTATATTTAAACAAATTTATTTTATTTTCTTAAAGAGCAATAAATCAAATAAAATAATTTTGTAGAAAAATTTTTTGTTTAAATATGTTATTTGCATAATTGCAATAAATGGTATTTTAATGCTGTATTGTATTTGATTATTAATGTTATTTATTTTTTTTTTGCTAAAAAGAGTATTGAAATTATTTTTTAAAATACAACGGGAAGTGAGGAAGTGGATCTTAGAAGTTTTTGCAAAATATAAAATATGCCTTTGGCATATTCTTCTTTTCTCCACTTGCTTAATAAATTATTTAAAATTGCCTCATAAGAAAATAGTTATGTATGAAATGATTTGATATAAAAAGTAATATGTCTTAAAGCATTAAGTTTCTTAATACAAAGTACTTAAAACTTAAAGACAAGTCATTGCCCGTAAAGACTTTATCGCCTGTCTACCATAACTCACATACAAAATTCTAAATTACATTAACGTTCTGTTCTGTTATTGCTGTTATTTTACTTTTGTAAGTTGTAATACACATATGACACATTAGATGCAAATTACATGAAATAAACTTGTTAATGCATGTGTTTGTATTTGTCTAAAAAGCAGTACAAACATGTTTATATAAATGTGTTAGGAAAGGGGGGTGTGAGAAAAAGTGTAAGATCCTTGAGACTAAGTGAAAGTATATACATTTAATATCACTTTCTCTATGTACTTAGGCCTACATACTCATTTACGTATATAAATACTCACATATGTCGTGTATGTGCTAAAATTTTTTGCATATATTTAGGGGTTTGAAGAAATAGGCTCACATATGTAGTTGTGTTCTTATATAATGTGCGTAAATAAATGTTTATTCAATTCAAATGTTAATAAAATGTGTATAGAACTGCTTTTGAAGTACTTAAGTGGGAGAGGGAAATTGCTATTTAACTTAAGCTTTCCTAAGAGGAAAGTTATGTTTTAGAAAACAAATCTGTTAAATCTATTTAAATTACCTCAGAAGTATATTAAAAAAAATATTCAACAACATATATTCATAGATATGTATATACTTTTTATACATTTTAGCTTTCAGTTTTATTCCATTAGGTCTTTTAATAAAATATTAACCAACACATACATATACATATGCATATGCATTCGCACGTAATTTGGCACAACAGGCAAGAAATTTACTATACGCATGGTTTTATATAAATATCGTTTTTGTTAGTAATTTAAAAAACCGCCTTTCTCTCCTTTCAGAAAAATAGCATATGTATGCGTATGCATATTTTGTAGGGAAATCTACTTAAGTATTAATTTATTTAAATTTGATGACGTTTTTCTAAAAACTTCAAAACAAGGCATTGAATATATATTTGAGAAGGTAATTGGAATATTTTCTTTAAAAATACAAATAAAATATTTACGTTATATTTTTTCTTCTTATTTATACCATTTTCAAAGTAAGAATTAATAAATTTATGCAATTTAAGCTTAAAATTGTAATTTTTTTCTTTAATATCTTTAATTTTTGAAATTAATATTTAAACTACTTTAGTTCAATAACCAAAAGAATAATTTTTAATTACGCCAAAGTTTATGAATATTTTAAATTTGAAATTTATTAAGAAAGAAAAAATATTTTGTGTATATACATTGTGCACATTAAAATGTTAGCCTTTTGCATTTCAGGATTAAAACCGCGTAAGTACAAATCACGCCATTATTGAGACATACTTTAATTCGAAGTTTTATTTTTTCCCTACTTATTACTTTAAAGTACATAAGTTTGCCGAGGCTTACCTATCACAGTTCAAAAATAACCATATTTGTGTGTTCATCACTTTCAAATCTCCCTTATAGTATTTGTAATATTTTACTTTACTTCTTACAGATAGAAGGCTCTTAGAGATAGAAGGCTGTGACAAATAGATTGACAGACATTGTAACAAAACCAAAAGGGTTGCATTTTTGTGTACAGAATTAAAAACATCTTATATGTACAAAAATAAACTTTTAAATGGAATGGGAACAGTCTATACCCCTTAAGGCTATCAAAATTATAACGATATTTTTAACTTAAATTTTATTTTTTTCAGAAACAACAACAATAGATAAAAAATTAAGCCATAAAAATATTAAAAAACCGAAAATTTCCTTTCAAGCTGATTTTGTTTTATAGCTTTAATAATTGGTAGGTAGTAAATCTAACAAATAAGGGCAACATATTCACTTTATCAGTTCTTATATAAAAAAATGGACAAAAAGCCCTTAAGGTGAAACAAATTTATTTGTGAAAAATTCTTCAAAGAATAAATATTTTTATTTAATTTTAAATTCATGTACAGTGGGCAACATATTACTAATATTTCAGTTTTGTTTCCTCTACATATATTTATTAAGGAGGCTTAAATATTAATGGCTTAGCATGAAGTTAACTAAGCTGGATCTGTGCAACATATATTGACACCAAAAATATAAATATAGAATATAGTTGTAGATCACCACAACAATCTCTAATGATATTAAGTGCCGGGCCGTACAATAAAATACACTGAGACCCTTCCCAATACCTTGGCTCGTGTCAAACTCAATCTGTTATTGTTATGAATACGGCTATAAATATTTAGAAAGACAACAAACTTTAAAACACATTAATTTTGAACCTTATAATTTAATTTTAATTTAAAAATATCTTAATAAGCCCATGATTCGGGACATCGACATGGTGAAATTTTTAAAACTAACCGAGATGGGAAGTTTTTCAGTATGAATATAAATTATTGTTCTTTGTTATGAAAAATATCTTTTAATCGTGGATTGGTGGTTTTCTCAACAGAGCAGGTTGCTTGCCATATTTCGAGGTTCCACTTAAAAAAAAACTATTTATAATTTTTAATAAAAAAAATTTTTTAAAGCAGAAAAAAACCCCGGTATTAATTTTAGAAAATGCCGTTTGGCATTCCTACCATTTATGAAATTAAGTTTATAGTAATCTGAAGATCATATGTTGTTTCCGGTGTTCTCAAACAAAAATAATAAGTACTGTTGTCATTCCTGGCTGGCTAAGCGCGATGTAATGATATCGTCTTGGAACATCGACCGAAACAGCTGACAAATTTAATCCCAGCGGAGTTTACAAACTTAATTGTTTGCACCTGCAAACATGCTTGTATAGGAAAAACTGGACGAGCACTAAAAACAAGATTTATAGAACAGATACGCTCATAAAACGAAAAAAAATATTACAACTTTGCATTACACCTTAAAACACGCGGGCGGACACCAAGGGAAATAAATGAATGTATGAGCAAAAGGCTAGACATTCTTAAAAATATGGAAATCTAAAAACAAAAGCTTTTAACAGTGAGATTATAAACACGACCTCAGCCACAATTTTCACACCACGAGAACTACTCAAACACCCTCAGACGGCTACACCTACCTGGGTAATAATAATAAAAGATGAAAATATTACTTTCGCCGCATAGTAAAGTAGATAAGACCTAACTACCTAAACCCTAACACTGATTCACCAGTACAGATTAGAACACGACTTGAAAATGATGTTTTCACATCGAAAACGCTCACCGTTAATACTAAATAAACAGCCAGCACAGTCGGAAAGGAATGACAACAGTATTTCATTTCCTGGCGGAATATGAGTATTAAAAAAATTATTCTTTAGTAGTGGCAGTGCATGAGTTGTTTAAAACCAAATAGATGGAAAACAGCTGGTTAAATTACACTTAAAAGCGAAAACAATAATTTTGTATCAGCTAAACTAAATAAACACTTTGCGTTTATTACAGGTACAACGCTAAACTACAAGTGTCTTTAACTTTTAACCTAAAGTTTTTTATTTAGAGATGCCATAAGATATAATAAAAAATTAATAAGGAACTGAAATATGCTTTTTAATATTGTCAGCCTAAAATAAAGCATCTTCTAATAAAGTAATTCTACTTTATATGATTAAAATTGCCACTACGTTCAATATTAAGTTGTCAACAAGTAATCGATTTTTGCTGGGATATGGCCATTATTTTGAAACTAAAAAATTTAATTTACAAAAAGGCTGTGAAAACGGAAAATAGATAAACCTGGCTTAATAAAGTAAACTTAAAATAGCTTATTATTATTTAAAAAAGAGTTCGTTTAGAAATATATCGACAGCTTGTTAAAAGCAATATTCATAAAGCTAAATATTTGGTACAATCTAGTCCCTTACAGCCGAGTCTTAACAATACATAGCACTTTAGCATACAAATTTTTTCTTGATTCACTGAAAATTTTCCGTCATATGCAGGCCATTGTGTTTTTGAAAATAGGTTTCAAATACATTTACAAAAAAAAATGTACAAAACACAAATTTATTTTGGTTGGCTTCAGGGCCTGTCTCATTATTTGTATCGAAATAAATATTTAAGCAAAAAATGCAATAAACCAGATAACAGTCAAGAAAATTAATCAATGAATGTCGCTTTAAAAAGCATGGCCATTTAAATACACATTTGTGTTTTTCATCGATTTTTCATGTTTTGCAATGTATTTTATAAATTTATTGCCCAGCAATTACTGTGGGTGTTGATGCAGGAAGTCATGATGAAGATTCGTAGCCGAATGTGCGAGTGTTTAAATTTATAGCAAATTAATTGTCATTTATTTAACACACCGGAGCAATGAATGCCACGTAAAAGACATTAACAATATTTTTATTGTAAATATTTTGTGTTATTTTATTTATCTGTTTGCTTTTATAGTCTACATAGTTTTTACAAGTTGGATAACTTATTATGCATTTCAAATATTTTCAGGTATTTTTTCCAATATGCTCCGATTTTCATAAAAAAATATCAACGTTATAAAAAAAAGTCCACTGAATGGTGTTGGCGCTCGGGTTAAATTATATAAATTAAACAAGCACTTTTAATTTCAAAGATATACAGAGATATGACGTTAAGGAATATATATCAAAAATAAAAATGTGTGTAAAAAACCTGGTTGGCTATTTAGAATATTTTTTTGGGGAAGCAAAAATGTTTTTGGGATTTTTCGTTAATTTTCAGTTAAACGCCATAAAAACTAAATAGAAAGACTCACATAAGTTTCGATATAAATAGTCTTTCGATATATAAATTAGTTTCGAAAGTGGCATATAGTCTATAGTAAGCAGGGTTATGATCTATAAATACTTGCAGCTGAAAACATTGAAAAAAAATTATTAGTTTAATAGGACAGACAAATGACATCGATTACATTATTTAAAAACACTAAAATCAGGAATAAAGAAAACAAAGAGACAGCCTATACAAGGTGACGGCACAAAGAAGGTTTACTTCATAGTTTGGGTATGATTTTATGACAACCCGCGTCAAACCGGTTTCGGCTATTTGACATATTCAGTATTCTCTCTATACTAGTTTACTCATAGCATTAAAAACCAGCGACTCTCTGAGGCATAATCTCGCGACATCGACAGACTATACAGAAGTACCTGCAAACATACTTGTATAGGACAAACTGGACGAACACTAAAAACAAGACTTATAGAACACATATGCTTATACAAACGAAAAAGGGAACACTCCAACTTTGCACTACACCTTGACACTCACGGACGCTCACCAAGGGAAATATGAATATATTAGATCCTAAAGTGGATATCCTTGAAAACATGGAAATCTACCAAACAAAAACTTTTAACAGTGACATTATAAATGAACAGGTAAACACCAATTCAGTTACAATTTTCACATCACTTAAACTACTCATACACTCGAACAAACGAAAAACACTTAAGATGACACACGGAAATATTAAAAATTAGCCTCGCATAAATGCCAGATGGTGGGCATTCTACCTACATGAGTAGATACGATCTTAGTGAAAGAACTACCTAAACCCGAACACTGGCTCACCAATACAGTTTAGAACATAGCTTGAGAATGATGGCATCACAACGAAGGTGCTCGCCGTTTATAGCAAACAAACAGCCAGCTAAGATGGAAAAGAATGACAGCAGGACATCGTTTGTTATTTGCGAGCAAACTTCTCAATTGCGTTGTAACCTTTATGATTGGAAGGTCGTGGATTTCAACCTGGATGGACTATATGGATATAACTGCTACTTCCATTATTTAAAAACATCAGAGTCATTTCTAAACCCCTATTTTAGCAGAGAGGACTGTGTCTTTGCGTGAGGTACTATAAAACAAGAAAATTATTATTTCAAAGCAGTGACTGGAAACCTATAAAGCTGAACTTAATTTGTTTTTACAGGACCATATAGATTTTTTAGAAACTCCGTGAATTCTATCTTCTCTGTCACATCGTTTAAACTGTTTGGTTCACCTGTTCAGTGTATATAATGCCCAAGCAGTTACATATTCAAGTCATTAAAGAATAAAGAAAGGAAGAAATATCATTGAACCATTTCATGTTACTTAAACACCATATGCGTTATTATGAACAGTGGAGGATCATTACGAGTTAAGAGCTTCCTAATTAAAAAATAAATAATGAATAAGTAAAGTGTTCGTTAAATTATGTTTAATGACTGTAATCAAATGAAGAGAAAAATAAAATTTTCCTTTATTTTTTTCTTCAAAATTATCCTAAAAACACCACGGCATTTATTTATTTTTTTTAATATTTTTAAAATTTTTTTGCTGATAGTATAGTTTTTGATATCAAAAAATATCTGCTGCTGAATAAAACATTTCATATGGCTCTAATCAAATCATGCTCCTATTTCCTATGTATACTTCTCCAAAGATCCTTCTAGTAGTAATTACTTTATTAAAGTGTAAAATCTAAATAATCCTTTGGTTTTTGGCATGGCCACCCATTATAAAAAATAAACATTTCAGAAGGCTGCATGACGTTACATTTTAATTTCATTTTAGCAGTGACAATTAATATTTACAAATTTACTTCTCATTAAGTGTCTGCAGGGATAAAGCTTTTTGCCGCAAATGTTAAAAGTAAAATTTACACATTTTTTGTTTTGCTGCTTTAATTATTTATGTATAAAACATGTTCAAATTGTGCAAATATATATTATTTGTATATTTAAACAAACACTTGCTCATATTCACTTATACAAACACATTCATTTATAACCATTTAAAATCGCATACATATCAAGTGAGGGGAAGAGAAAACTAAAAATTTCCATTTAAATTGAAAAGTTCATGACGCGTCACAAAACTTTTGGTGTGTGCGTGCGTGTGTGTAGTAAAAGTATTGTAGCCTCGGGTTTTTATTAAATGCGTATAGTATGGAATATTAAAAATTTTACATGTTGAAAAAAAAAAGCAAAATCTGTTGGTAGCATTTAAGAGTCAACAACAAATGACCAATTTTTCTGTTCCTAAACTTATCGGACTCAGCAGAGGGTCATTCAATTGAAAAACCATTTAGATGTTGCTTTTTTTCGTATTTGTTGTTGTATATTTTTTTTCAATACAACATTAATGGTTTTTGAATGGTTTTATAGGGCAGAGTGTGGGTTGGAAATTAAGTGGAGATTAGAGCTGCTTTCAATTTAATGTGCGCATTTCATTCTTTTGATTTCAAATTGATACGCAAAGCATTATTTGCCATTTTGTAATTTATGTATTTTAAAATTATTTACATACACATATTTTTTAATGTTATTAAAAAGTAATAATACAAGCTAGAGATTAGTATTTTTATTTTTTGTTTTCAACTTATTTGATTGGGTTTCATTAATTCTGATTTTGTCTCTTTTTACTTCCACCTTTTGCAAGGATTTTAAAAAAGGTTAATGGTTAGTGGAAAAAAAACAAAATTGAAATTTATAGCCTCAAACATTTTTAGGAATTTTAAGGTTTTTCTATTTCTCTTTCATTTTCAAACTGTGCAACTGGCCATCATTCTTTATGACTTTTACTTTTTCTTTCCGCTTTGTAATGACACTTACACAAAAGTCATTGGCTTGAAAAAAAGCTGTTACAAGGAATTATTTAGAAAACAGTGAAATGTTATTTTTTGTGGAAGGGGAGGACTTAACGCATGGTGTTATCGCTATGTGAATTTCTTTTTTCTCTAGTTCTTCTTTGGGAAGTGGTAATAAAGTATCAATTTTAAACAAATCGATCGGCTTTTTCAACAAGAAATTTCTTTTTCAATTGTGGCAACAGCAACAACATGAAGTTGTGTTATTTAGTTTTCCGGCGTATTCATAGTAGATGGTTACAATGAATTCAATTTCGTTTGAAATTCGCATTCGTGATATTTTCGAACAACACAATCGTCCTTCTGAGATGGCTGTTAAGAATTTGGTCCTTAAATTTGAGTCGACAGGCTCGATACAAAATATGCGAACACTAAAGCGTATTCGACCGGATCGTTCAACGGAAAACATAGCAGTCGTCAGTCGTCAGTCGTCGACGTTCTCAACAATTGGCGCTCTACAAAACCACTACATGGCGAATTTTGCATTAGGATTTAACTTTAAAGCCTTACAGGGTTCAACTGGTGCTGGAATTGAAGCCGAACGATCATTCTCACCGCCGTAGATTCACCCAATTCATTCAGGAACAACCTTCTGGTTTTTCTGAAAAATCCCATCATTTGCTAGGGTACATTAATAAGAAAAATTGCCGAATTTGGACTTATAAAAATTCCAGAGCGATTATTGAGAAGCCTTTGCATGCTTAACGTCTTACTGCATGGCGCGCTATGTGGTCTGGAGGTGTGATTGGGGTATTTTTTTTAAGGATGAGGCTGGAAATGCTGTAACGATCAATTTATCACGCTATCATGAGCTGATAACAATTACTGCATGGCGCGCTATGTGGTCTGGAGGTGTGATTGGGGTATTTTTTTTTAAGGATGAGGCTGGAAATGCTGTAACGATCAATTAATCACGCTATCATGAGTTGATAACAATTGACGACGTGGATATTAATAACATATAGGTTCAACAAGACGGTGCCGCATGTCACATAGCCAACGAACCGATCAATTTGTTAAAACCCAAATTTCCCGATCGCATAATTTCACGACAATCAGCAGTTAAGTGGCCAGCCAGATCGTGTGGCTTAACACCACTAAATTATGTTTTCTGTGGCAGTGTTGAATCGAATTCAGCCTTAAAACTCAAAATTTGTAATGTAATTAACGAAATAGCTCCGCCATTTTGCCAAAAAGTGGTTTAAAACTTTGACGAAAGAATCAACATATGTCAGCGTGGTCGTGGTGGACATTTTCCAGATATTATATGTTATTCATAATTGCCGATCTTTGCTCTTTGTAATAAATAAAAATATTTATCATCTTGCATCCATAAATGCTGATGTTCTTAATCCGAATTTTTTGTTTTATTTTGTATTAAAAAACAAACTTCTTGTTGAAAAACTCTTTATAAGCCCAAATCAATTAATATAAATTTCAGAAAAAAAGAAAGAACAGAAGGTTTAGGATATATTTGCTCCATTTAAATGAATAATTTCTTAGTGGGGAGAAAATTCTATTTCTTTTGGAGAAGTATTATTTTGCATTTTAACTTCAGTTGCGAATTTGTTATTGCACAAGAGCTTTTGTCCTGTTTGTTTTTGCTGTAAAAAAGTGAATAGAAAATATCGTTGCTGTTTGAAAATTATTATATTCGATGCAGAAATGAACGTTGAACTAAACTGGCTGGAGCAATTAAATATTGATCTTGAAATGATTTTTAATAATAATAGAAACTGAGGGTCTTGTGGAGCCCATTGTTAAACTTCTAAAAGCTGAAGAAATTTTTCTCCTACGACATTCAGCAGCCATTTGAAACTTTCTTGTATGTGTTGTAGCAAAAATTTATATACATAAAAAATACCAACAATATATTACAAAACAATATAATACCAAATATATTTAAAAAATATAAGATTTAAGGAAATGTTACACTCGTTTCAATTTTTTTATGCATTGAAAATATTATGATTTTTATTAGCTTTAATAATTCTATTTAATATTTTTGGCTCAATGTTAATTTCGGTTAAAACATTTCAGGAAATTATTAAAAAAAAAAGAATGAAAAGTGTTACGACCTGACATGAACAAAAAATGAAAATTACCATTGCAACGAACGTAATCCTTACAAAATAAATTTCGTTACATTTACCAATATACGCAAGTTAATTTAAGAATATGTTTGCAAACATTGTGCAAAAAAGTTTTGCAGGATAAAATGCTATCGATGACCACAATTTTTTCTTATATTAAGGATAAAAAAATTATTAACGCTCCATTAATACTTAATACTTCATCCCTTCAGTGCTTTATCTAAAGCAAACACCACATAAGCATAGCCAAAAGGATTAACTTGAATAAAAGCTTCGCAAATTGTTAAACAATTTAAATACATGTTCTTGGTTTGTCCGGTATCACATACATAAAAAATAAACATTTCTTCCCCTTTTTGTTCCTAGGAAACGAGTTAAACTAAATATAAAGCTCTTTTATTTTTCTCTTTGCTGAGGTAATTTTCCCCAATTTTTTTTTTTTTATTTTAAATTTATATACTTTTCTTTAAACAATTTTGTGGGCAATTTTTATGACTCTATTTAATTTTTTGTCAGCATAACCTGATCTTAGTGTTTTATTATATTTCTGTTTAGAAAGAAAAACGAAAAAAAAATACACGAAACAAACAACATGTAAAATATTGATAAGATGTGTAGTTTTTTCTATAGGGAGTAGTGATGTTCATTTCTTTATCAGGATTTTTGCTTTTGGTTCTCTTAGGCTTAGACGCCCTGAATACTGTTAATATATTAATAAGGGGTTGGTTGTCTTTTACTTTGACGTATGTAAACATCATCTTTTCTGTTTCAGCTTTTTTATTTTTTATTTTATTAACATAAATTTTGACATAAATGTTTCATTGAGTGTAAGATATGATTTTTTTTTTATAAAAATGCAAAAAATATGGAAATTAACTCCCCTTAAGTTACTTAAAATACTAAAAAAAAGGATGAACTGATAAAGACGTTCACATGCGAAAATATATACTCTACTTCTTTGTTGGCACTATGGAGTCTATGGCATACCATAGCAACACTTAAGTTAAACAAAATATAAAACGGAAAATTTAAGGAAAAAAAGCGATATTAATGTTATTTTCTTTAGGATAATTTTCATACTCTGTAAAAGTAAATATTTAATTTTAAGTGGCCCATTAAATCCTTTTATTCTTTGTTGTTTGCGGCTCCTTATACTGTAGTTATTATTGTATTCCTGAATATCAACGACATGTAGTATGTCAAATAACTCGAATATTTATTTCTTAATTCTTAATACTAAAATTCCCCTAAAATTTTCTTGGTTGGATTCTTAGCGAAGCCTTGTTTTCTTGAAAAATATTTTTCTATCTAAACGAAAACTAAGTTTCTTAATTTTACCTTTGGAATTACATCTATTTTTCTGAGGCGTTTAGAAAACGACATTTATTTCAAAAAAGCCCTGTGTCCCTTATAACATCCTGAGGCCATTTAGTTTTACTCGACGTACAAAACAATATAAAGAGTATAAAATTAAAATTTTTGAATATGTAGAAATTTTGGCGTTTTATGCTACAAAAGTTGTAACTCAACTGTAGAAATTTACGGGAAAGAAGAATAAATTAAAAAAAGTCATAAGTTAAGACCCAAAACACCAAACCCGTTTTTAATAACCCAGCTTAACGGAAATTAACCAGCAATGCCTTCTCTGACCCAAGAAACCTATATGTAAAACGAAAAGTGAAAATTTAGATACAGAAATGAATAACTTCAGAAGAATCCACCATGTACAACACTTATGCCTGTTTATTTTAATTGATTTTTGTTATTGCGTTTTTCAACAAGACGTTTGTTTGTAGCAACAGTTTAGACATACTACTATACTACGATTTGTGTTGTAAAACTTTTTAACTTATTTTTTATGGTTGACAAATTCACTTGAAAATTTATCTTCTGTATTTTTATGTGTCTGAAAGATATCATTTTATTAGCACTTATACGATAAAATAATATAATTAAAGCAACGACAAATATATGTATATGCCCGTATAGAAAGGAGTCTTAGTTTATGGTATTTTTAAAATATAAAAAATATTGTGTTGTTTTTGTTATTAAATTTTTTGGTTTTGAAATATAGTTTATAGTTTCATCATACAAAAAAAAATAGAATGACAGAAGATTTCTGTGTAAAGTATAAGTAAAAAGTTTAGTCTGCAGAAAAAGTATTGTTGCTAAAAGTAAAGACCTCCCTTTTATACTTCATAACCCCTAAAAATTAAAGCATACTTTAACATGATATCGGTCATTATGTTAGAGTTTTTGTTTTGTTTTATTTTCCATTATTATGTTGTTGATGAGTTTTTAATGATTTAATTAAAATTGAATTATTTACATACAGAATTTAATTTTTAGGTTTTTTTATTTGCTGTTTTGTTCTTTTCATTTAATTTATTTGTTTAAAACTAACAGGTTATGAGATGTGTCTAATAATAACTCTGTTATTTTACATTTATATACATAAAGTTTTAAACAAAATTTTAATTAAGCTAATGATAAGGTCATGTACTTTAAAAGTGTTATAAGTACATTTTTAATATTATTGCATTTTGAAACTATTTTCCCCTTAACATTTTCCTTTGTATATGAACACTATTTAATTTATTTATTGTAAAATTAGGGACATACTATTTAACTTGTATTTCGGATTTGCTATGCTTAACTAAAGTTATAAATTATTGGCTTTTGTAAGATGGAAGCTACATTTCGAGTGGAATCTATCTTTTGTAATAGACTGGTCTATAAATATACCTATGATTTTTATAAGTAGAACCGAATTCTGTCTGATTTCTATGTAAAGTAATCGTAGGGAGATATAAAATATTAATATTAACTTTAACTTATCATCTTCTGTATAATAAAAAACTTTAATTTTTCTATTTTTTAAAACCTGTCACTATATTGTTAGAATTATTGATAATAAAATGTTTACTAATGCTTGAAAGTGTTTGATAGCAATATCTTAGAAACTTCCTAAATGCCCAAATCATGTTAATGAAAATTAAGAAATCAGTTTTCGTTATCGTATTGCTCTACCATAATACAAAGCGATTTTAAATTGAAGATTTATACGCATCATCTCTGACACATCCCAATAACGTTTATATTAGTAGGAAAATCATTTAAATAAGTCCACAAAACAATTGCCGGATAAGCAATTGGCCACTTCAGTTAATGATATACCTAGAAAGACACCAAAAAATACTGGACAACATCGAAAGCTAATCAAACAGAAGAAAAACAGGGGAGAATCAGTAATATTGCAGTTGCTCAGCCTCTGTCGACCGGCTGTAAAATTAGTCATAGTTATAAGAAAGCATCTTCACAGATAACTTAAGAAATGGAGGAATATCATTCGTACTCGTAGATGTGGTTCTTGAAAAATGTCTCCTTTATTCTTTTATGAAGAAATGGAAACAAAAAAATTAAGGAGAGACATGGTGAAAAATTTCGTCTTTTAAGGATTTAAAATCAAATTTAGACTTATTCACATATCCCGGCAAGATAAAAACAAAGTTCACTGACTGCGCACATTCTTCTCATATATTGCATAACATTTGTTATTTATATTTAATAAATATCTAGTTTCTTTTTTAAGATCTTTTTTATATATTTTTTTTCTTCACGATATTTCGCTTTCCTTTGGAAAGCTTCTTCAGGAAAAAATTTTATATTTTTGAAAACAAAAAATTATTAACAAATTGAAAAAAAATGTTTCAAAACATTTGACAAAAACATATAAAATATTTTTTCATACATACATACAAAAATTTTAAAATTTTCCTTGTTTTTGTATGTTTGAATATTTGAAAATTTTAAAATTTTTCTATGTACATATGTATGAAAAAATATTTTATATGTTTTTGCCAAATGTTTTGAAACATTTTTTTTTCAATTATTTCAAAACCATTAAAAAAGTTAGTAATTTCATATATCTGTGGGAGTTTTTCTTTATTTTACAAAATTACTTTTAGTTTCTGTGTAAAGATATTTTCATTCCGTTTTATTTTACAATATTCTCCTACAATTTTTCTCTATTATATGATTTTGACAATTTATTATTGCTGCTGTTACAAGTAGTTTTCATTGTTGATAATATTGTTGTAAATTATTGTTATTATTGCTGTTGTTGTCAAGCTGACACTTTTATTTGTCATTTAAAGTCATCTTAAAAACATAAAACATGATAAAATGAACAAAAGACAAGAATATACATAAATAATTTTTTTTTTTTCATTCACTTCAAATACTTGCATGTATATATATATAGTGTAAATATACTTACACATACATACAATATTTTTATAACACATTGCTTTTATTATTCATTTTCTTATTTATCGTCAAGTATTATTATTGTGTTTTGCCTTCGAGTGCTGAAATCTCAAACTGAAAATCTAATGATCTTTTCTTCTTATATAAAGAAATGGGGCAGAAGGACTCATAGGAATGCCTTCAATTGTCTTGTTTTGTCCCAGTCTTCTGAGCCACTTAACATTTTTATTGGCACTTGAGTTATAAACAATTTTCAGCTTGAAAATCTTAGTATTCATTTTAAGCTGTCGCATTACAAGCAGCAAAAGCAATAACAACACTATTATCATCAGCAGCGATTTAAGCATCGATTTTATTTGTATTAGCAGCAGTAGTCGCATTTAAAATGGCACAATAATAGCATCGACTTCTCGTCATCAATTGGCATCATTTGAGGAATATATACAAAAAAAATTCTTGCCTGCTGTTATAGAATATTTTTCAGTAAACTATTGTTTTTCTTTACCGTTTATATGTAAGAAGTGCTGTAGTCGCATATTCATGTATAAGTTTACACCTACACAAGCCCATTAGTTGTAGCCTTTGTCAGCTATGAAAATTTGTTGTAAACAGCTGCTATTCGCTGATATGTATTTGTGATTGTAAGATAATATAAGAGGGATTTTCCTAAATGACTCTTGGGTGGTTATTTCTCTTTTAATGTGCATATTGCAAATATTTATATGTTAAGCAAAGCAGGAAAATTAAACCAAAATATCTTATTACAGATGCATTTTAACTGAAATCATAACGTTTAAAATAAACGTTTAATAAGTCGAAAGGCAGTCCATTAACAGCATTTAAGAGATCAAATTTTAGTTTTTAGGATAATAATAAAGTACTTCAAAAATAACAAGTCTCCTTCTCTTACATAGCATAACAGCATAATATAATTTTTGAAACAATTATTTAAGCTAAAAATACTATCATACTTTTATAGAAACTGCTTTTTTTTATTTTTCTGAAAATCTGAATAAAAATTAAAGCTTTTATTGATCACAGTATTTTATTTATATAATAATCGAATTGACTAAGTGAACTGATTTATATTCAAACTCAAGTAAAATTTTTCATCATTTACTCTTACGGCTAAATTTTACACATTTCTCCTAACACCTAATACGACCACATTTAGATTAAATTTTAAAAAATCTCATACCTATTTTTATTAATTTAAAATAAATATTTTTTTGCTCCGTTCAGAAGATTTATACATTTACATAATTTATTAAAAAATTCCATAGTTTATTGTTTCCAAAAAATTTTATTTCAAAATTTTAATAGTAAATTAAAATTGTTAATTTGAATATTGGGTTATCCAGTCCTGCTAGTATTGAACAGTTGCTGAAAACAAAGTTTTTAAAATTTAAGAGATTTAAGCTATTTGTTGAGCTTAAGGTGGCTGGGTACGTTAATGTATTTACTCTCTTTTTTGTTTTCTGAAATTATATACGTGTTAGGAGAACATTTTATTTGTCTTTTTACTAAAGAAGAAGTTTATTTGGCACACATATATACATATACATATATTAAGGATAGCTTTAGAAAGATGTTCATGTTATGAAAAATGCATAACGATACGTACGATAAGTACTTATGCTTTAAACTACAAGATTCTAAAGCTGATGATGAGGTTGACGATGCCGCAACTACTTTAGTCATTCGTTGGTTGCTACTTGTGTTAAAGTATGTTGATAAAGACAATAACGACTGACTCGTTGACGTTTGAAGTATAAGAAAAAGCAACTTGTACTGCTCTTATTACACTGTACTTTAGCTGTTTTACTTACCATATAGGACGTGGCGCTTAATATTGTATGTCAAGTTATACTTGTACTACTTCAAACACATCTATACAACTTGTTCATCTACAGCCATCTATAATGGCTTTAAAGTATTTTTCATAAATTTGTGTTTGTATTGGTAATAAGACTTCGTCACGTCTTTCGTAATACACATTTTATTCATTCATACTTTCGCCATCAACAGACATACAAGGATATCAATACTTCTTTCTTTTTTGAACATTCACTCACACATTCACGCTTTATTTCATAAGTATATTTACAGCATTTATTTATTATCACTTGTGCTACTTCGTTCTTTTTTTCTTCATCATTTAATATTTTTGATGTGTTTTTTTCGATAACTTTTCACACATGTCAGTATTTTTTCTCAGCAAAAAACATTTTTTTTTGTTGTGCTTCATAACATTCTTTCTATTTTTTTTAATAATTTTCTAATACCACAGTCACCAATATTTTTCAGCCTGCACAAAACGAGGGTAAACTGATAAGGTTGTTCTAAAAAGTGAGAGAATAATTAGATTATAATATATGTATGAGCTAAAATTCAGATTTTCTTATTTTTTAAAGGCTCTGAATCTGAAATTTGGAATTATTTAATATGGAAAAATTCTGGATTTTCAAGATAAACTGTTGGTTATAGTAAATGTTAACTACTCAAGAAAATATATATTTTTAATGAATTTTAAAGAAACAATTTCATTAGGAGCGGCTGTTGTTTTTCAGTAATATAGAATAAAATGTAGGCAGAAAATGTTAGGCATTAGTTATTATAGCTCGAGCTAAGTAGTAGGGAGTAGTGGCTCATTTGTACATGTGAGTGAGTGAGGAGTTGCTGTAAAAGGTGGGATACTTGTGAAAAAATATATTTTCCAGGAAACAAAATATAAATATATTTAAAAAAATGCTACATTTTTTTTATTCATATAGCATAATTTCCATATATAAAAGTTATTATTTGTTACACTAGTTTGCTATTCTCTTTTTTAGCAACAGACTGATTATTCTTCTTATCTCGGAGATCTTGTATCATGCTGGAGTAAAAACCAGAACGTCTTTGCGAAAATGTCTTTTGTGAAAATCTCTCCTATAATAACTTTTCAAGCTCTTTATTTTAGCTTAAAAGTAAAAGTAAGTTTTTGCGATTTTTAAAAGAAAATTATTAAAAGATTATCTTAGCTTGATTTTTCCAATTTAGTTAAGCTAATGATTTTTTTTCTAGAAATATATTTTAAAAGAAATTCCAAAAATATATTTTGAAAGTAAAATATAAATATTTACGTTTTCATATTATTTATATTCTTAAATAAGAAAATAAGTGTTATTCACGTAAAAACGGTCAAAAAAAAGCTTTTTTAACATAACCATTTAATTTATGCATTTAAATGAAATTCCTTTAAAAAATGAAATAAAATAAAATCCATCAAATTATTTTTTAAACTTCTTACCAAAATTTATTATATTTTTAAATAAAATCTTTGTGTTGCACAAACCAGCAGCACAGCAGTTTCGTTCACGTATAATAAGCAAAAACAAATCCAACAACAGTGAAAAAGCAATCAACGCATTATGCTGTTATTATTTTTTTTACTTTATGTCTTATATAAGAGATTTGAGAATTTCTTTTTACTTTGATTTTTTCCTTTATCAGCGCACACTTTTGTCTTTGTTGTAATGTTTGATATTAACTTGATTTAAGGGAATTATGATTCTAATACAGAAACGTGATGTTAAAATTTCGATGCTGTTGTAACATAAAGAAACCTTAGCATTAGCAAGAGTAGCAATGGCGATGCCGTAGTTTTAATAAACTTCACACAAAAAAAAAAAAAAATAAGAAATAAATACTTAAGGATAACAGATAAGACTTAAATGCTGAGTGGAATAAATTTTGTAAGCTAAATCGTCTTACTTTCAACTACATCCAGTTTTAACTTTAATTTATATATTATTTTAATGGCAATTTTAATTATAAGCCTTGAATGAGAGTTTTCAAAAAGAAGCGAATTTTCATTTAAGGATAAGTGAAAATTGAGCTTTGCATAAAGAAATGTGCTGAACAATAATTAAAAAATATGAAAAATTTGAATTCTGATTTTGCGTGCTTCGAGTACATTTTTATCTTAATTCTCGAAAAAAAACCTTCTTTTACGATGTACTGTTTGTTGCGCATTTTATAGCAAAATAGTATTTAATAGTCATACGGCTTGTTGGAAGTTATAACCAGAGTAGCGAAGTATTCACTCACTGTTCATACATGTATGAATATGTACATTTCATTTTTTAGCCGCTTCTTCTCATACATGTGTGAGAGACTAAAAATTATTTTGTTTTTTCTCATTTGTGAATGCGACGATTTATTTTTTTTCTTTCTATCCATAAGTGAAAAACACAAGTGTTCATTTTTAAATATTTACAATTTTGATAATTTTTCATAAATGAAAAGGTCGTAAAAATATGTGCGTTAAGCATTCGCGTCCATAAACGCACACATTTGATAATGCGCAATTGTCGACGTATGCAGAAAAAATTTTTTTTTTATTTCTTTTAGAATATATTGCAATATTGTATTTTGAGTTAATATGTACCCATGTTTTTTTACTACATTTTACGGTAAACTGCGATCGTAGGTAGAAAATTTTTTCACGTTCATTTATGAGAAATTTTATAAAATTTCAACGTTCATTAATGAACATGTACATTTATGAAAAATAACATTAATGAGAAGTAGCTAATTTATCATTTATCACATATGAATAAGACTAATAATTCTTTTTGTTCGCATTCATGTATGAAAATAACCAGAACATTTTTTGTTGTTCGTTTACGAGTGTGAAAAATAAATATAAAATTTTAGATTTCTCATTTATGAAAAATATCATGAATGTTGATTTTTGAATATTCATAAATGAAAAATTCTGAACCCTGGTTATAGCTGATCTTAAGCACAAAGTCGTGACATTAAACAACTTGATGTTAAGGTAATTGTAATACAGTACACTCGCGATAATATGAATACCCTATTATATGAACACCCCAAAATATGAACACATTTTTTCTTCCATTGATTACTCTAAAATGTGAACTTAGTGTGAAAGCTTTAAAATATGAACAACTTATTTTTGAAGTTCTTAACGGACTTTTATCTAAACAGTGATAAAATCTTTGCAAACAGGGTTGTAAATAAATTCTGGTTCAATTGCATAGTAAGCAGTATAATTTTTGTATATATATACATACATACATTTAAAAAAGAATAAGTTTTAAACTTTAAAAGAAAAATCCGAAGTTTTGGAGCATTTACAAAAGGAGCAAGTGTTACTAGCTTAGCGAATAAAATTGGGGTGAAAAAATCTACAATTTGTGGAATAAAAAAAACAGAAATTCGATTATTAAATGTGTCAACAATACCTAACCTCGACCTGGAAAAAGGAAGACTGTGTGAGTACCCAAAAATGGAATATGCTGTATACCGGTGGTTTCTGGATATGACAGACAAAAAGTTTACTATAAATGCACTTATGTTAAAAGAAAAGGCCAAATATCTTCATAATAATATTAAAGAAAATGCTTTGAAGTTCAATGTCAGCGATGGATAGCTTCAAAACTTCAAAAAGAGGCGTTCGCTTGCTTCAAATATCTGGAGAAAAACTTTCTTCACAGCCCCACTTAGTGGATCCTTTCATAATGAAGCTAAAAAGTAAAATTGAAGAGTTGGGATGGGTCAATGACCAGCTTTATAACTCTGATGAATCCGGATTGTTTTGAAAATTGCTGCCACAAAAGAGCTACGTGCCATCATCGGAAAAAACAGCTCCTGGTGCAAGAACTGAAAAGCAGCGGGTAACTTTCTTGTGCTGCGCAAACGCCGCAGAAACTCACCAACTTAAACAGCCTCGCTGTTTTTAGAATTTTAATTGTCTTGTTCATTATAGACATTCTAAATCAGCTTGGATGACAGGAGCCATTTTTAAAGATTGGTTTCATCTTTTATTTGTTCCGGAAGTAAAATTTGTAAACTCGAGCTAATTACCATCTCACAACTTATTTTGTATAATTTAGGTTAAAAAAATTTTACCAAAAAAACAAAGTTGCCGCTGAAAGCTATTCTCCTAATACACAACGCTCCATCTCATCCATCGGAGGATGAACTTAAAACTGGGGATGGCTGTATTTTTGCAATGTTTATACCATCAAATCTGACCTCGCTCATACAGCCTATTGATCAAAACGGCATCAAGATTACAAAACCCTATTATAGAAACAGTCTGCTAGCTTCAGATACTGCAAAAGCGGGATGTTTTCTGGATTCTATGAAGTAGACCATACTTAAGGAAGCCATAACAATTTTAGAATCCGCATGTATTCTTCATGGATGGCAATGTATTAAAAAATGTTGGATAAACGTTTTAAATATGATCCGAAATCGAGACGATCCTGAAGATGAAATACCTTTAAGTGTTGTTAGAAACACCCTGATGATGAACTTGGTTGATTTAGAAGAAAGTGCAGCTAATGTTTTAAATTCTTTGATACCTGAGGTTTGCATTTCGGAAAATGTGTTTTTAAAACAAAGTAAAGTTTTGACTTTACTATAGGTTGAATTTACGGCTTTGAACATTCAATCGAATGGAAGGAGGTCACTGCAGAGCGTAACGAGAGTGAAGAGTAATTTTTAATAAGGCATTGGAATGGGCCGAAAGTGAAATGGTTGATCAATGAGATTTGAACGTTTTGAGACAGTTAAGAGAGCAAGCCGTTTTAAAAGTGGTTGCACAAAAGAAACAGCAAAGAAAAATAACAGATTTTTTCACATCAAATTGTTTGTTTTTTTTTCGAAAGTACATAATATGTTTATATGTAAAAAGTAACACATAAAAAATTCTACATACATAATAAATTGTTATTTCTTGGGGAAAAGGGAAAATTAAATGTCATTTGTAAATATGAACAATCTTGCAAAAGTGAACTGGCTTGGTCTTAATTAGTTCATATTATCGCGTGTGCACTGTATTTTAAATGTAACCTTTAATAATAAAGAAACCAATTTCTGCTTCTGATAAACTTATCAACCGATTGCATCTGAAAAAGTTTTAGATGATTTTGCTTATAAGCCGATTAAGTTATTTAATTTATTCAATTTTAACGCTTATCTTATCTAAAGAAAAACAAAAGCATTTTTAGACATTGTACCATATGTTGTAGGAATATAAATTTAAGATATAACTTGACATTGAAAAATGTAGCGCTATATATACATATACTAAGATGCAGAACTGTCATTACAATTTTATTGCCAAATTTTTAGATTTACTTCCTAACTCCATCTGCCTTTTTGTTGAAATTATCTTGCAGCATGTAAGAAAAAGTCTAACCAGATGATTATTAAGTGTATAAACTGTATCAACATGAATAGAAGACTTAACCTAGAACTAGACGTAGATCATATGACCACGAGTAGAGACTGTCCGGTATTTCAGAATAAGCTAAATGCTAAAAAGAGAAGAATTGGTATATCAGATTAACAATCAGAACAAATTCGAGGAATATATACCAATACATCAGGGAATATAAATGGTATATATACAAATGCTCAAGGACTAATGAACAATTTCAGTCAGGTTGAGATAATAGCGGCAATGAATAGGCCAGAGTTTTTAGTTCTAACTGAGACGCATATAACAAGTGATATAGAGGAACAGGAATATCAGTTGGAAGAATACAACCATTACGTTGCATTATCAAACTCAACACGAACAGGTGGAGTGATAATGTATTTTAAAAAGGAATGGAAGGTGAATAAATTATATGAGAAAATAGATGATTACAAATATTGGATGTCCACATATCTGGCAAAAAATAAGAACACAACGATACTGATGACGGCGGTATACAGGTCTCCAAGTTACGGAGAGGTGGAATTTTGTGAGGCATTTGAAGAAGTTGTTGAAAGGATATGCGAGACGAACTACGATATAATCATTGTTGGAGACTTTAACATTGACTGGAATAGGAATGACACTTACAAGAATAGAATACAAGCAATTTTAAATGATAATGGACTTAAACAAATAGTTTCCGAGTATACGAGGGTGACAGAGAATACAAGGACATTAATAGACTCCGTTATTACGAATACAAGTGATGTAAAAGTTAAAATTAATAGTGCGAATAATATAGGAGACCACGAGGCAATAGATATATGTATTGAGAATAAAAGTATTAAATATAATACAAAGAGACAAATGGAAATATTTGAGTATAATGGAATTTTGTTCAAGAGAGAATTGGAAAGGAGGATGTACCGTTATGAAAATGAAAATGGAGATATAAACGGCATTACATATAATTTTGATTATTGGATTGAGAACACAATAAAAAAATTCACGTTTATAAGAACAATAAATGAGAAAACCAATGACAAAAGATGGTTCAATAGGGAACTAAGATTACTCAAGATAGATAAAATTGCGAAATATAATACCGCAAAAATATATAACACAGGCGAAGCATGGAACAATTACAAATTGATAAGAAACATATATAAGACAAGGATAAATTATGAGAAGGACAAATATATAAAGAAAAGGATAAATAACGCCAAGGACCAGAAACAAATGTGGAAGGAAATTAAAAAAATAGTAAATAATAAAAAACATAATGTTATAAAATCTGTGATATTTGGACAAGAGGAGATTACCGGAGAGCAACGAATTGCAGATCAATTTAACTATTACTTTGTTAACAGTATTAAGGCAATTCGGAATTCAATAGAAAATGTGCAATATTGTAACAATATAAATGTAATAAATAAAAGATTTAAGTTTCGGCCAATAAACCTAGAAGGACTCAAAACGATATGTAAGGAAATAAAGAATAAACCAGACTATAATAATGTGTCGATGAGAATATTTATGGAAAATTGGGAATTAGTAGGCAGAACAATAATGAATATAATAAACAAATCACTGGAAATAGGAGTATTCCCGGAAAACTGGAAAACATCATCAATATCACCAATACAGAAAATTGCAGATACCTTGATATGCGAAGAATACAGACCAATAAATACATTGAAAACAATTGAAAAAATTATGGAAAAAATCGTCAAACAGCAGTTGGAGAAGTATTTCGAAGATAACGAACTATTCTCTCGATGTCAATCCGGATTTAGAAAAAAATTTTCTTGTGAAACGACAATAAATTATGTTATAAATAAATGGAAATATGTGAAAAAAGGTAGGAAGATAATGGCATTGTTTTTAGACCTCAAAAGAGCTTTTGAAACGATAGATAGGGATATTTTAATTGGAAAATTGAATATATATGGAATAAAAGGAAGAGAATTAGAATGGTTTAAATCATATTTATCCGGAAGAAAACAGATGGTAAAGGTTAATAATATAAGATCCAAAAGCATAGATAATGAATATGGAATACCACAGGGATCAATTTTGGGAGCGTTACTCTTTATTATATATATAAATGATATCCCAAATATTGTGCAAAATTGTGAAATTATCTTATATGCTGACGACACACTTATGTTTACGGAAGGAGATACGGAAACGGAATGTATGGGAAGTATGAAAGATGATATGAACAGAGTGGATAGATGGTTGAAGATGAATAAAATGAAATTGAATGAAAATAAAACAAAAATAATGCAAATAAATATGGACAGTGGACCTGAATTTGAAATTAATAACCAAGTAATAGAAACAGTAGATCGGTTTAAATATCTCGGTTTCATAATAGACAGGAAGCTAAAATTTAGGGAACACGTAGAATATATATGCAAGAAAATTGGAAGGAAAATCGGATTTTTTAAAAGAATACGTGGCAAAATATCCACATTAACCGCAATAAGCATATATAACACCATCGTAAAGCCACATTTTGAATATGGATCAACAATTCTATATACATGCTGCACGATGGCACAAATAGAGAGACTTCAGAAAATGCAAAACAAGGCTATGAGGTCATTATTGAGATGTAATATATATACGCCGATAAATTTTATGCTATCTGCGTTGAAATGGTTGAGTATAGGACAAAGGCTTAGGATGAACACACTCTGTTTTATTCAGAAAATGAAATTAGGAAATGCACCACAATACCTTATTGATCAGTTGAACTATGTTGGAGATGTACAACCATATTCATTACGAAATTCTAACAACTTCAGGCTTCCAATGACCACAACAATGTTAATGCAACAATCCATTTTCCATAAGGGACTGAATCAGTACAACATGCTTCCAAATGAAATTAAACTCGAAACTAATATAAATGTATTTAAGAGAAGGATCATATATTACATAAGAAATAACAGTGATTAAATTTATTTTCTTTTATAACTTTGTTGATTTTACTCCTTTTGTTTTGGCTTAGATGGTTGTAAAATCTTATACTATATTTTAAAATATTGAAATTGTTGAATATGAGAGTATAATCTATACTACTTAATAATAAATAAAAAAAAAAAAAAAAAAAAAAAAAAAATGTGTCACTGCTATTATCTCTAGAACTGGCTACAATTGTCGATAACTCTATGAACTATACATCTTAAGATTACCCACGATATATGTTAAGCTTACTGTAAAGTGAAAGCTTAATTAATTAGTAAGCGACTAAATTAGTAAGCAATTAAAGAATTATACTTTAAAAATGCACACCACTACAAAACCACTTAAAAATGATTACTAATGCATTGGTGAGTAAACAAATTTAAGCAGTTGCCCTTTATGCCATCAAATTGAACCCATTTAATTTTTAGTGAAACGATCGAATATTTTTGTTGCCATGCAGTTTTTCGCCACTTGCCGTTTGTAAAATAAAACTTTGAATTAAAACTAAAAGCATTTTCGCTGATTTGTTTATATTTTAATAATTTCAAGGGGTTTACAAGGATTCCTTACAATAAAATATTTATGTTAGGTTTGGTATAAAAAACTTTAAAATTGTATCCAACGCAGCCAAATAATTCTATAGTTATACCAGAGCAACTTGATACTACAAACAACTTTTTTGTTTTAAATAAAAAAATAAAATATGTGCACAGTTTTTACTACTGCCAATTCTAATTTTTACACATAATTTTAAAGGTGAATTAAAATGATAAGGATAAATACTTGTATCTACACTATTGTTATTTCTTGTCTTATCTGGCTGTTCTGAAGTCAAAGGCGAGCGCTTTCTGTTTGTACTGGTTTGTACAGGTAAGTCAGTGTTGGCGTTCACGTAGTTCTGTTGTTAAGTTCGTATCTATTCAGGTTACCAGAATGCTAGCCACCTGGCATTTTTATGCAAAGTAAATTTATCGGTACCTCTGGCTTTTATTATTATTTAGGTGCGGGTGTCTATTCGAGGGCGTTTTTCGTTTGTTTGTTTGTTTGCATGAGTAGTTTTAATGGTGTGAAAATTGTGTCTGGTGTCGTGTTTACATCTTTGTTTATATTGTCATGGTTGAAAGTTTTTGTTTTGTAGATCTCCATGGTTTCAAGAATATCTAGTCTTCGTCCTTTTTTGCTAGGATGTAGTAATGTCATACATTCATCTATTTCCCTTTATGTGTGTCCGTGAGTGTCAAGGTGTAATGCAAAGTTGGAATCTTCTCTTTTCCGTTTGTATGAGCGTATGTGTTCTGTAAACCTTGTTTTTAGTGTTCGTCCAGTTTGCCCTATATAAGTTTGTTTACAGGTACAGGCGAGTCTGTATACTCCGCTGGAACTAAATTTTTCAGTTGTTTCTGTCGTTGTTCTGAGATTATGTCTCAGAGTGTTGCCAGTTTTTAATGTTGTGAGTATTCCTTCTTTGTGAAAAAGGTTAGTTAGTCTGTATATTTCTGGTCCAGTGTAAGTAAAGGTGTGCCGTCGTACTGTATCGGCTGGCTCTTTGTCTTCTTTATTTCTGTTGTTAGTTTTGTATTGTCTAAGAAGTTTATCGATGGTAGTGGCCTTGTAGCCGTTATTTATAGCTATGGCGTAAATTGGGTCGAGTTCTTTATTCTACTTATCTGGAGTTAGTGGGATTATCTTAAGCCTGTGTATCATATGTCTAAACGCTGCTAGTTTATGTTGGGTAGGGTGGTTTGAGATGTTGTAGTTGGTAGTGTCCGTTGTAGTTGGTTTTCTATAGAAATGTTGAATAGTCAGTTCCTCGTGTTATAGTGATGTCAAGATGACCAAAACTTCTGTCTTGTTCTTTTTCCATTGTGTACGAAAATTTACTATGAATTGTGTTTAAGTTTTCTAGAATTTATTCGCCGTTGTCTTGTTCGAGGATGCATATAATCTCATCTACGTTTCTATAGTAATGAGTTATTTTGTGTTTTTCCATTAGTGTTTTTACGTGTAGTGATTCAAAACGTGCATGAAAATTTCCATGAAGATTGCGGAGGAAAAATAAACAACATAATACTTATATCTATAACCTACAATTGTATTTATTTTTTTTTGCGCAGAACTTCTTTTTATCCAAAACTATACAAAACTATGGTGCTGATATGTAAGCTATCTAGGCTTACCTAAAATAACGCAGGTGCTTTATGACTTTTAGGATTGAGCACTTTCTAAAAATGTATTGTTATGGATGTGTCTTGCTTAAGTTTTAAAAAAAATTGAGTAATAAAGTAAACGAAATAACTAGGTATGTTAGGCTGTTTACTAAGTACCGTAGTTTTCTACGAAAACTTATACACGCAAGACAACAACAACTTTCTAGTTACAAACTGCATAGAACTCTTATACAGCCAAGACAACAATAACTACCACAAAATCAATTCAATGAAGAAACTCTAATAGCGTAAAACTAAAAACAAAAATACACACAGACCAACAGGCGCCTATACTTTGAATGAATAACATAACAGCAACAAAATTTGACACACAGGATGTAGAAAATTCTTCTAGCGGACAGCATCTGAGTAGTTAGTTAGTTAGTTTAAACATGAACCCCGTGAAGTAAAGAATTGCATCTTTAGTAAATTTATCTGTAGTGCCAACGTACAAATTTTACTTTGTGTGTAGTTAAAGTAAATAAACTTAATTATTTGAACACTCTAAAGTCTGGTGTTATTTATTTTGCAATAAAGAACTCAGTAACAACAAAACGCTTATAAAAGGTATAATAATAAATTCTAAGCTAGAAAATTATCTCCAAGCAAAAAAATACTGTACCAAATAATTTATCGTGTCATAAAACTTTCCATGTTCGATTTGTATAAAAATAGTTCCAATTTACCAGCCCTGATTAATTATATTAATTGTTAAACAATTAATGTGTAGAAGAAGATCTTTTGGCATCGTTTTTTCAGATCTTTTCATTATTTTATAAAATCCAAAAAATGGAATTGTAAAAATTAGGTTTCAAATAGTGAAAAATATTTAAACAAGCTCTGACAACGCTGTTACATGCACAAACAAAAATAAATATTATTAAAATTTCAAATAGAATCAAGATACTCTAAAAATTATAATTTCCAAAAACCTTTCAAAAAAACAAAATTTAAATCTTATAAATAATTCACAACAAATTCATTGCAAAACTTTGCTTTTTTTTCCAATGTCTTAAGAAGTGACATACAAATTTGAAATTTTAACAGTTTAAATTCTTAACCATTAAATATTCTGATGAAACTCTTTTCATAACTAGTTTTGCTATGAAATTTTATTCCAACTTAACATCTTAATGTATCTTAACGAGTGAAGTGTGTAGCACCTGAGTTACACATTTGCAATTCCAATGAAGAATACAATAATACAATGCAACATTTGTAAAAAAAATCATAAACAATTTATGTTACACTCTTTCTTGATTTATTTTTGTAAATTAAAATTGTAAAACAAAAGAGTTAAAATGCGAGCTACAATTTATACTTAATTTCAAAAGTTGCTAACACAGCTAAAGGCTTTGTTTTTAACTATTTTTTTAATGTTATTTCAATTGTATATTTATTTAAAATTTAAACACAGATTTAACACAGATATGTTGAAAGTAGTAGGCGTTACTTTTTACGTAAATAAAATATAAGAAATAACTTGTCGAATTTGAATCAAACGTGATGTCTTGAGGGCAATAGCTGTTATTATATATTTGTTTGTTTTATGCAGCCGTTTTTATTTATTTTGTTTTAAAATATATTTTTGTGGTTTTAATGCCTGAGAATAAATGAAAAGTTCTCTGATCTTAACTAAGAGCTCTAAAATGCCATAATATTTTTTTTAATATAAAAAAAATATTTAAAATGTGCTACGGTTACTAAAAAATATAAAATCGCTATGATACAATTTCTACAGAATTTGTTTTACTTTATTGAAAATCCAACAATCTTGGGAACGTTCAAATCAGCAAATTTTTATTAAAACTTTTTCATTACCAATAAATTATTGAAAAATTTTAATAAAAAAGTTTTTGCAATTTCAGTAAAGAACTTTTCGTTTATTAGTTATTTTAAAATTGAAAAGCATATTTTTTGTGGGCTTATTAAAATCGTAAAAATTACTTTTTGGAAAATAAAAGCAGAAGACAGAAAATTTGTCTGATTATTGGAAAAATTACTGTAGTTAGAAAGAATTTATTGGTAATGCAATATCTGTTTCAGTAGCTGGTAGATATTTACTGCTTAATGTAGAAAAATTTGAACATAGATGATATAAACCAGTTTCATAAGTTTTTAATAAAAAATATAAATTATTGAGAATACATTATTTTAATGTTTTAATTAAATAATATTAAAATAATCAAAGTTTCTTCGATAACTATCCATTAATTTGTGTATTGTATATTAAAATTTGCAAGTATTGCGTTTTTTAACGAGAAAATTATTTAACAAAAAAAATATTTGGATGAAGATGATTTAAGTTTTTATTGAATGAAAAATAATATCTGTCAAATGTCCCATAGGACCACGCTGACATACGTCGATTCTTTCATCAAAGTTTGTAATCAGTTTTTGGCAAAATGGCGGTACTATTTCTTTAAGTACATGATGGCTTATAAGTTTTAAGGCTGAAATCGATTCGATTGGCTTCGTAGAGACTCTATTCTTAACAAAGCCCTACACAAAATAATCAAATGGTTTTAAATCATGCGATCAGACTGGCCATTTAACTGCTGATTGTCGTACAATTCTGCACGATATGGATGGGAATTTTGGTTTGCAACAAATTTATCGTTTCATTGGCAGTATGACGTGTTACACTGTTCTGTTGAAACCACATATCAGTGATATCGACGTCGTCAATAATAGGTCAAAATTGAGATCTTAGCATCTCGTGATAGCGTGATTCATTGGCCGTTATCGCATTTCCAGCCTCACCTTCGAAAAAAACAACATACAGTGAGAGGTTGAGCATGCAAGGGCTTCTTAATTATAGTTCTAGGATTTTCAGAAGCCCAAATGCGCCAAATTTTGCTTGTGGACATGCACTGACAAGTGAAAATGGGTTTCGTCTGAAGAAATTAATTTTTCAGAAAAACAATCCAGTTGTTCCTGAATTAATTGAGCAAATCTACGGCGATGAGAATGCTTGGTTGACTTCAATTTTTGCGCTGGTTGAACCTTGTAAGACTTCAACGTCAAATCCTTACGCAAAAATCGCCATGTGGTGGTTTTTGGATAACACCAATTGATGAGAACGTCGAGGAACAAGTTTGAATCTGCTTCAACACTGTGGCTCACGGCTGCAATGCTTTCAGTTAAATAATTCGGTGGAATACGCGGTGGTGTTCGCACATTTCGTGTCGACTCAAATTTATTGAACAAATTCTTAAAAGTGGTCTCAGAAGGACGATTATGTTGTCCGAAAATATCACGAATTATACGAAATGAAACTTTAACCGAACCACCATTTTCATAGTGGGTTTTAATTATTTAAATGCGATATTCGTGCGAATTGAATTCATTCTAACAATTGTCAATGCATCCACTATAAAGACGTCAAACAACTAAATGTCAAGACTAACATTTTCTTGGTATTGCCACAATTAAAAAACAAACTTCTTGTTGAAAAACAATATTTGACGTAATAACAAAATGTTGAAATGTAATATTTGTAAATTTTAGGTCTATAATTAACAAATTTTTCCAAATATTTTAATAAACATAAATTTTAAGAATTCTTATGAGTATAGCAAAAATTAAAAATATACTTGATTTTGAAATTTAAGCATTAAGTTGTAGTAACTACGAGAATTTATGAAGAAAGCAACAACACTGTCAGCCATAACAACCACAATGCAACGAACATCTTGTTAATATTCTTAATTTTATATTAAAAAAACATAATAATAACTTCAACGAACAAATAAAATTTGTTGTAATTTCCTATAACAATATCCTATTTTTGATTTTATATGTATAAAATACATTTTCTTCTGCTTTTTCCTCCCGAAAATTTTTACTCTTAAATATTATTTTTTTTTTTTTGGTATTGATTATATTGATCAGTTTTGGCTCTTTGTATGGTGTGTGTGTGTGTGTGTGTACGTGTATTGTTATGTGCTTGTTTACATGATGGATAAAGGTGGCAAAATGTTAAAACATCAATTTTATTTCTCATGTGTTTTACCATTTATTTTGGTAATTTCTACTACATCATCTATTTATTTGAAAGCAACGACATCCTATTTATGTAGTAATGGACTCAATATATGTGTAATTGTTGTTGTCATACGTTTAGAGAATTTGACATGAAATTGAAGTAGTTTGTCTAAAGAGTATCTTCCTACAGATGTCGTAAAGTTTTGCCAAAGAAAGCAACACATTAGTAACTAAGAGCCATACATGTTATAAGTTACATGCATGAATGGTTAAATATTTATCTGTATGATTTAAAATTGAGTATGTGTTTTTCAAAGTCTGAATGAATTCACAACATTTAAGTTGGTTAGTTGGTTATGTGTAGAGATGGAGGTGTAAACGTTTTCATTTCACCTAAAGATAATATCTTTTACTCGTTTTTAAACACATCAAATGAATGACTACTTATGTTGTTGATGCACGAACATGTTGCTAATAATAATAAGAATAATAGTATTAATTTTTTGTATATTTACAATAAAGTGTTCTGTTTCTTATTATATCATTATATAACTTATATTATGTAAAAATTACACTAGCACGTTAGTCACAATCAAACTTAATAAATGTTGCAAAAAAGTGTTTTCATTTAAAAAATAAACAAATTTAGGAAAAAATATATTTTAAAACTTAAACATGGAGAAAGTTCAGCTAATAGTAATTCGGTTAATAACATTAAGCGATAATTATATTTTTAGCTTTAACCATTTTTCAGTAATACTCGTTATTTTACTTTTTGTAATTATTTACTGAAAAAAGGTGTTTTACTTAACCAAAGATCAAACGATTTCAAACCATTTTCAGTCTGTTTTTCTATAACAAGGAGAAAAATAAAAAAATCTTTAAGAAAATGTTATTTAAGATACTCATTTATTAACTCATCAAAGACTGCTTTCTTGTTCTTGAAACAATTTTCCGTTCTTGATTGATTATCTTTAACTTTTGAGGATAATATTTCACATTGCACAGTGACCTGATGCTTTTAAGTACTTTTTGTGTAGTTGCAATTGCAAACCTTTGATATGCCATTAAAACTGGCTATAACTCGTTATACTTATCTATTGTTATTAATTTCTTTACATATAAAATTTTAAAACTATAAATATCTGTTATTCTTTTCAACGGTCTTTTTTAATTAACAATATATATATATTTTTTCTTTTTTAATTGTTATAATTTTTGTTTTTGTAAAATATAAAAATAATTTCCTAAAGAAGCTTTCCACAGGAAAGCGAAATATCGAAAAAATTATATATATATTTTTAATTAAAAAAGACCGTTGAAAAGAATAACAGATATTTATTTAAAATATAAAATGGTCGATTAAAAAAATAAAAAGATTTTAAAACTATTTTAAAATCGTTTAAATTTTTTAAGTATTACTTTAGTTTCTATTTTTGAAAAAAGTCTGTAATATTGTTAGCTTCTTAGCAAAAGATTACAAAGATAAAAAATGATGCTATTTTGAATTGAATTTTGTAAAATAATTATCAAATCTTTTTCCTTTATTTCTTAAAGAGCCATTTATTTTTGTCTATCGTTGCAGAAATGTTTGGTGCATTAAAATTTACCTTGAATGAAATATGTCCCTGGCAAGGAAGTCGGCCAGAGACATATTGCATTTCATTCGAAAATTTCCTTTTTTATCTGTATATTCTTAAGTGTCACATTTTGAACCAAAACTTAAGTGTACAAATTTTAAGTTTGAAACTTTAGATGCCCAATTTCGGAACTTGGACATTTAGTTTTATGTTCGATTAATTTGAACATTTCCTTTTTAGAGGAGTAATCTTTCAATCCTATACATCGTGAAAATTGTACTTTTAATTATTTGTAAATACTCTTTTAGAGAATTACTCCATAGAGAATATATTGTTACAAAGATGCTTTGTTTAAGTTTTAAAAGAAAACAATTATCAGTAAAAAAAATAAACGAAATGACCTATTGTATCTTCTTACAATTTGCGCAGTTCCTAAAAAAATCTTATAAACACAAACCAACAACAACATGATTAGAAAAATATCTACGACATAAAATAAACCACAGAAAGCAGAAACAACTAGTAGAACACTAAAACACACAGCGAAACAGGTGTCTACACTAAATAATTATAACAATAATATGTGATGTTTTTAAACTAAAATTTTCTTGTTGATAGGAGAAACACTCAAAACAGATATATAAGCACCATCTGCTAAGCATTAAAGTAAGTTAAAGACATAAAAGTAAAAAAGTATCTTTTAGGCATTGCAATGAATATACGTACAATCGTGTATATATGTGTAGATTTTAAGTGAATAAATTGTGTAATTTAATTTAAAAATTCTGAAGTGTTGTGTTATTAGAACTCAATACAACAAATCGTTTATTAAAGGAATAAACGTTACAATATTGTTATTGGATGAGAAATCTGTCATTAAATAAAAATAGAGACTTTATATTACTTATTTTTAATTTGCTTTCAGTTTTTGTTATCATATTCAAGCAAATAAAGCACCTTCCAGTTATGTGAATAAAATTTTTTTTAAGCCCTACAGTTCCTTGATACTCCGAAATAAATAGTGTAATAACAAAACTTCATTTAGAATTTAAAAATGTTGCTTTATAAATTTTAAATTCCAGAAATTATTGTTTTTTTTTGTTGATAAAGTAAGATATATTACGTATAAAATAAGCCATTCTAATAACTATAAGAAAATTTTGACCAAGTTTTCGGGCAGTCTACTTATTGGAGAATCCCTTCTCGGGTTATGGTGAAATATACTTACTAAACCCTTAACTATTTGTCGCGTCTCTTAAAAAAATCTATGCATGAAAGCAAAAATAAGAAACTTAAGGTAGTGCTTAAGAAAGCCTAAGATATCCATTATATTGAATGTTATTCAGTTATTAGAAGTTACTTTAATCAATTAAATTTTATAAAAATATTAAATGAAATTTCTCTACTCTAGTGTAAATCAGCAAAGTAAATCCTTCTCTAGCAGTTCTGTCTTCTTTGTTAAGAGAAACAATTAAAATATAATCTTTTTATTAAATTTTTTTAACACTTTTGAGGGTTTGATGGTGTAAATTTTTGGTTTATATTATAACATTTTAGTCTGTCTGATAACAACATCATTAAACTTTGTTTTCCAAAAAAAAAAAAAAAACAAAAAAAATGCGGTGTGTCACAGTAGAAACAACAGATAATTATACCATAGTTTGTAACAAAAGAAGCAGGAGTAACTGAAGCAGTGGATAATTGGATACCTTTAACTAATTAAGAAAGTATGCATCATACATGCACACAGATAAAATAAACACACCTAAGTTAGAAATTTTTGTCAAACTTAACACTTTCAGCATTAATTTTTATGAATGTTTGTATGTGCGAAAACTTTACTTGCAGCAGAAATATTTTATGAGCGATAATGAGAATTCTATTGCCTTTAGTAAACAAAGTAAGTGAATTGACAATAGCTCAATAGCTCGTATATCGTCTATCAAAAAACATATTAATTTAGGTATATGGTTGTGAACAGTCAATTTTATATTTTTAATTATTAAAAATCATATCAAATTGAATCAGGCATGGGAACTTTTAACCAATAACTATGTAAAGTAATTTTCAGGAAAATAAATTTAAATTGTAAGTGAGCAACTTCGTTAAATAATCGCTCGAAAATTGTACAGAAATATAAATAAATAAAGGAAAATTTTTATGCTACAAGCCATGCGTTATACTCACTTAACAGGTTAACTATTAGGTCCGTTAGATAAAAAAGTAAGTCTCAGGTATTATCCTAAAACATATTTTCATAATATATAACCAACAATAAGCATAAATTGTAAAGTAAATTTACTGGAAACCATATAATATGATAACAGAGGCTACGAAGTTGAAAATTGTAGTGTGATTTCTAAAATAAATTTAAAATTAAAAACTATATATTAAAGCTAGTTGCTATATATAAAAAGCTTTTATGTGGATATTGAAATGGTAAATAAGAATACCCTGCCATAAGAAAAGTGACTAAGAAATTATCTTAATAACAAGCTTTACCATTCATTGATCTGGTATCATTTTTTTTACCTTAAAGTTCCAAGTGCTTCAAAGTTTTTTGAATCGCAAATAAAATCTGTTACATTTTTCTTTTTATTCACATGATTATTCGTTTAGTAAAATAACGCTGTTTAGTAAAATAACGGTGCCCCTGAAGGCTAGTAGGCAGTGTACTAGCTTGTCAGTATGGGGGTTGTGGGTTCGATTCCCAACGAAGTCCTTGGTTTTTTTCACTACAAAAATAAAAATTGACTGTCGGCGGGGCTGCTCAGCGATGAAGGCACAGTCACTGGTCGCTGTGCTGTCTTTATACCGCAGTTAATTTCCGACTATCCTTCTACTTTCACCACCTGTTTCTTCTCTTCTCTATCCCTTTCCTAAAAAGAATGTAGCACGGTACTTGACTAAATAGGCATTGTTGCCTGAAGTGCTACTTCTCTTTATAAAAAAAAAAAAAAAAAAATAAAAAAAAACCTTACTTAACTGTTTTGCTCACAACACATTTCGTGACTCCAGCAAAATTCCTTTGTTTAGCCAACATGGACCTTTAAATACAACTCAGTGAGATTGGTATTCCTTGCTAAAAAAAGCCCTTAACTCATATCAACAATGAATACCACAAGCTCTTGCTTTATCTGAGTAAGACTTTGTCGAGTATCTAACCATGTAATTGTCTTATCTGCGCTATTTTTGCATAAATCTCTTACACCAACTAATTTAGCGCAGCTACACAATATTTGTTTCCCTTTCTTTAAAATGAGACTTAACGAGATATAAACTACTTTAATAATTATTCATATTTAAATATTTTAAGCCTCTGCTGGTCAAGAATAATTTTCTTTATATTTAAGGCTCTGAACTTATGATTGTCTTTTTAAAAAATAACCCGACACTGACGTAAGCAAACTCAGACACCGCGACTCACATTGGGGTATTTGATCATCAAAGCGGAGATTAATTGAAGAATGAAAATTGGGATATCCGATTAATGTTTTATACCCGATTATTGTAGACAAAATTCTCCATCACTAGGCAAAAGAATCGATAACATATGTTGTTTTATTCAATTTTTGCTTTGTCTCAAAGTTCGTAATTTTTTTCGATTTTTTCGCGTGTTTACAAAAAGTGAATTTTTTGTATTTTCAAGTGCCAGTTTTTCTATTTTTGCCATTAAAAAAGCGTAATATTATTATGGATCCTTCAAGTTCAGGTAATTTCTAACAAAAAAGCAGTTGCCGGTCGACATTTACCTGTTAGAACTAATTTTAATCATTTATAGAAAAAAGGTCTCAATTTTAGCCATTCTTGAGAAGTATGTAGAGTTTTAAAGTGGTACCGGTTAACTTCGTGTTCTGAAATTTATATATTTTTAAAGCTTAGAAACTGTACTAATATAATAAACAAAAACATTTTGCGCGTTTTTGCGCCAATTCGATTTTTAACAAAGTTTGTAAAACAAACCCATGTCGTCGAAAGTGAGAGAAGAACCGTGGCTTTAGTTTCTGTTTTGTTTTTGTTTTCGCTTTCGTTATCATCATCATATATTGTTGTTATTGTTATTTAAATTTGTTTATTGCAATATTAGTATGCACTCTACCCAAAAATAATATGTGTGTTCTGTTCATTGTGTTGTTTGGTTTATTTAAAGTGCAGGGTAAGTTTATTTTGTCTTCGCGCTCGTGTTCTTAGACAATTTTGTATAACTTAATTTAAATAATAGCTAATATGTATAAAATAAGTGTGTAGTGTTACTTTACATTAACTATTATATCTATTTTATATGAATACAATTCGATGTGAGTGGTCGTGGTGGTATATTTCGGGTTACAACAATAACAACGTCAATGACGTGCTGCTATTTTTTTGTTAAGTGTTAATATATAGAATGTGTTGTTCCTGCTCGTTATTTTGGTAATTGATACAAGAAATATCACGCGAAGATTCTGAATACAGTGTTTATATTTTAGGAATAAACTCAAAAAGATTAATTTCTCGGCGAACACTTTACAGTATTATTAAAAATGCTGAGGCTTCGCACTTGTTGAGGAACTAGAGGATTGTAGCTCCGATTACAGTGACTAAACTAAATAACACTTGAATAAAAAATCAGGTCATAATATTTTATATGGGTTTTAAAAATATATATAACAATGTCAATTTTTTTTCAGATGATACAACCATTTACTTTTGGTGAAATTGTTTATAAATATAAATGAAGAATCAAAATTTCAAAGTTTTATTTAAATTTTTTTATTGTTTTCATTAGGTAAATTTGTTTGTAACAAAGGGGGCGTGGCACCGCCCTAATCCACCTCGGCTGTAATTCATACAGTACGATCAACATATATACCAAATCTCATCTTTCTAACTCTGATAGTTCATGAGATATAACCATTTTAATTTTTAGGTTATATGGGCGGTGCCACGCCCTTTATCCAGTCACAACCAAGTATAGCCAAGTACTATTACACGGTCAACAGTACCACATTGGAATTGTTTCATGACAATCGGTCTATTATTATGGCCTGCAGAGCGATTTTTAATAAGGGGGAGTGGCACCGCCCACTTTTCCAAAAAAATTTTATCATATGTCACTCAGGGATAACGTATCATTCTTATAGTGAAAGAATTTTTCAAATCGGATAAGTAGTTTAATTGATCTCCGTTTTGGGGGTCCAATACCCCACTGTGCGACTGCTCATCATAAATTAACTAACTTCTCTTTTATTCTCTTAATACCACCCACACTTATTAGTGGTAGAAATAACAATTGATTGGGCCATTTTTTTTTTGCGAAGACAAAAACCAACATTACTGAAAGCAACTGTACTTTTTGTTCCAAGAAACATATTCAAATTATTGGACACAAATTTCTTAAATAATTTTACAAAATTATTGAATTCTCATCAACTTAAAAAATTTAATATTTTAGCAAGAATTGACACTTTAAATAATCTGCATAATTACTTACACGATAGTGAATAAATGTTGTCTTTTATCGTGTGCAACATCTTGTAGTGCTGTTGATATTTGTCGCTCCATGTCGATTTTGTATAGAAGACAAACAATAATATTACAGCTTGATAAAATACATTTACTATTTGAGTAAAAATTTTTAAAACTTTAAATAGAATAGTTATGTTGATAATAAAAAAAAAATATTTTATGGGCGCAGACGAACTTTTAGAATGTCAATACTGAGAGATAAATAATAATAAATATGATAAAATCATGTTTCAACATGCATTTGGGTTAAATAATAGAAGGAGTGTCACATAATATTTTATAATATTTTTCATATCTCATTTTTAGCTTAAAAATTACAATTGTAAAATATTTCTGTTTGTTGTTTTGAAAGTTGCAAAATAATACATCAGGCATTATTGAATGCAATATTTACAAATTTACAAATTTTTGTTTCTGAATATTATTTTCACATTCTTCTTATTAACAAATATTTACAGATTAGTAGTTTAAAGAGCATTTCTCATTGCAGCTAATTTGTATAATACAAGAGAATGTTAAAAGTATATGATATATACATACCCGCTTTCCTCTCTTGCCTCTGGGTCCTTTTTCTCCGGGTGGTCCTGGTGGACCAGCTGGACCGGTATCGCCCTTCTCTCCCGGGGTACCTGGTGAGCCTAAAAATAATTTAAAAAAGTATTGTTAAAATTTAAAATTTATTTTTAATAATTGTTTTTCTATATTAAAGCAAAATTTATAACCAATTAAAGCAACAGCTAGAATGCAATTGTGGCTACAGCTTTGTAATTTAAGTTCCTATAATGGCAAAACTAAAAGAAAAAATGGTTTAAAATATTTTATAAATATTTAAGGCCAGTAACGATATCGTTTAGCATTTCAATTACAGACAGTCACCGTATTATACGATTTACCAAAAAAAACATACGTAGGTACGTGTGTACAAAATTACGTAAATTATAAATCTGATTTAGAACAATATGTTTTTGTGGGACCAATCATTTTTAACATCGCGAAAATACCAAATTTCTTTCTTATCAAAAAACTTTGTTACCTTTATGTTGCGTTTAAATTAAAATTAAAGCAGATGTTCAGAGTTTAACAATAAGTAATGAGTTCGTTCTTGAATTTACACTGTATACCTAGTGATTTTGGGATTAAACTTAGAGATAAAATTGTTCATATCTAGTTGCTTTAACATATAGACTAATTCAAAGAATGCTAGAAAAGGTTGCAATAAAACATAAAGCACATTTTATGCTATTGACATATGAATTTCAATGTTCTCTTTAAAATTAACCACATATAAAGGGTTTTTGAACAAGAAGTTTACTTTCTAAAACAAAATAACACAAGAAATTTAGGTTAAGATGAAACAAATCTTTATTGTATTACGAATCTTTATTGAATTATGAATGAAAAATCATATCTGGCAATGTCCACCACAACCACGCTAAGAGATGTCGATTCTTTCATCAAAGCATTTAATCACTTTTTCGCAAAATGGCAGTCCTATTTCGTTAATAAAATCAAGGATTTTGAGATTTAAGGGTGAAATCGATTCGATTGGCTCCGCATAGACTCTATCCCTAACATAGCCCTACAAAACTGCTAATTGTCGTGAAATTATGCGATCAGGAAGTTTGGCTTGGAATAAATTGATCGTTTCATTGGCTGTGTAACATGTGGCATCAGCCTATTGAAACCACATGTCATTGTAAATCCACGTCGTCAAAAATAAACCAAAATTGAGTTGTTAGCATCTCGCGTGATCTATTGGCCGTTACATCTCCAGACCACAAAGTGCACCATGCTGTGGCACGTTGAGAATATAAAGGCTACCCAATAATTGATCTAGAATTTTCAGAAGCCCAAATGGGACAGTTTTGCTTGTTGACATACCCTTATAAGTGAAAATTTGCTTCGTCTGAAAAAATGAATTTTTCAGAAAAAAAATCCTGTTGTTCCTGAATGAATTGAGCGAATCTACGGCAATGTGAATGGTCGGTCGCTTTATTTCCAGCATCAGTTGAAACTTGTAAGGTTTCAAAGTCAAATCCTTACGCAAAATTAACCATGTAGTGGTTTTGAATAATCCCAGTTGCTGAGAACGTCAAGGAATTGAGACATTTTTTTTTTAAGAGAAGTAGCACTTCAGGCCACAATGCCTATTTAGTCAAGTATCGTGCTACATTCTTTAGGAAAGGGATAGAGAAGAAATGAGACAGGTGGTGAAAGTAGAGGAATAGTTAGAGAAATTAACTGTTGTATAAGACAGCACAGTGACCAGTGAGTATGCCTTCATCACTGAGCAGCCCCACCGACAATCAATTTTTATTTGTAAAAAACCAAGGTCTTTGTTGAGAATCGAACCCACAACCCCCCGTCTTGTAAGCTAGTACACTACCTACTAGCCTACAAGGGCACATCACTACGACCACTATAAGCGTATTGTTGTGGTCGGTCTATTGTCAGCAACAATGCCGTGAGCTTCGAATGTAGCGATTAAATTACACTTAGCAGTATCAGAAGGAGCCTAAAGTATGGTGTTCAAATTTTCACTATTTAATAGTAAATTCTCACAATGTTCCATACTTAAAATTTCCTCACTTTTTACTCAATAAATGTTAAAGAATGACGGCTCAATTCTTGACATTTAATCATTTGAAAGACCTTAACCTTGAATTTGCATTTAAAAACCTGATATTTGCATATGAAAAATTGTACACCTAAAAATATAGAAAAGAGGCACTAAACTTAACTTAAAATTACTCTCGCAAAAATCAATAAATTTACAATCAACAGTTAAATACTTTACATATTTTAAATTAAAAAAAATATTTTAATAATAAAATTTGTATCATATCATAAACTAGACTAGATGGCTTTTTTAAGGATTATCCTACAAATTATTAATAAATTTATTACCAATAACTCTCCGGGGAATATTGCCGTAAATAGATAAATAACTTAATTAAGAATGCAGCTTCAATTCAACAGTAAAAACTTAAAAAAATTTAATTAAGTTTTGATAATATTTTCCGAGCTAATGGAAAATGCTGTATTTGTGTGCTCCTCAAAATTACCTATTTGGATATGTTTCAACACTGTGGCTCATGACTGCGATGTTTTCAGTTGAACGACAAGATCAAACACCCGTTGGTGTTCGCACATTTTGTATTCGGCCTGTCGACTAAGATTTTACGACCAAATTCCTAATAGCGGGGTCAGAAGGACGATTATGCTGTAAGAAAATATCACGAATTTTATGAAATGTAACTTTAATAGTCACCATTTTCGTACTGGATTTTAATTGTTTTCATGCGATTTTCGTGCGAAATTGAATTCATTGTAACAATTGCCAATGCATCTACTACGAACACGTCAAAAAATTATTATAAAAATTATCATGTTGTTGGTGTTGCCACAATTGAAAAATTAGCTTCTTGTTGGAAAACCTGATATTTAATTAAAAAAATTGAAAAATGTAACAAAAGTTACAATCATTCATTTATAGTGAGATGAGAATATTTGTATAACTAATCCTATCCCTTCATCATAGATAAGCAAAACAAGTTGTACATCTTGCGTCAAGTATTTAAATGATAATCAGCACCGCTATTATAGACTCAAGCGACTTAGCTCATAAACTATAGATTGCAAATTAAGCAATTAATTTTGCTGAATTTAAATAGCTCTTATACCACTGTAAAATTATAGTATTTCAAGGAATTATTACCTGTTTTATTAAGTACAACTGTATAAGCCTTTTATCTATTTTTTTGTTTTCAAATATACATATAAATTTTGCAACAAAATGCTGTCTATATCTGTGTATAAACTTACAATTTATAGATTTGTATGCTTGAAAATACTATTTTTATCTTTAGTATATATTTTCATTGCAAATTCTTTTTTTATTGTCTAGAATTTCTCTTCTAAATTTACAAGTACTGCTTTTTATTGGCATATAAATTTTAATAACATTTATGTAGAGGTTTTTCTTGTGGTCTTTAGAGTGTAATGCTTTCTAAATATATCTAACTCTTAATATTCTCTATCTCTCTATTCTTGTTAAATATAAAATTTATTATTTTATTTTATCTCGAAGTGTTATTTAAATGCACTTTAAACACATAAAAATAAACTCAGGTACCTTTAGTTATAAAACAAACTTATGATTTATAAGAACTACAATTGAGCTTTGATTTGAGCAAAAAGAATACAGAAAATTTTTATTTTAACGAGGTGTAAACTTATAATTTTTACAAAATAAAGTTTTCTTTATACTTTTAGGTATTGAAATATATAAAGAAAAAAGATTTTAAACAAAAGCCAATTTTACGATTAATTTATACTTTCATACCTTTAGAAGTGTGTTTTGTTTAAAATGTACAGTGGGTCCGTATAAAGTGGGTCAGTATAAGGCAGGTTTAAAATACAGTAAGAGCTATTAGAAAATGAAAATCTAGAAATTTGTTAAAAAAAAAAACTGATCACATTCAATTTCTTAACAGAGGGTATATACATTGTTAAGTAAATTTCTTTATAGTTTTAAATAATCTCCTTCTCCTGCATTTCTTGTACTTCTCCATCGAGTCATTTCATTTCTGAGATACATGGGATAATTTGATACCTTATAATTAGAAATGTGCAACCTTTTAAATGTAAAAATTTTTTAGGAAAAACATATTGCATTTAACTAACTGCGACCAGCAATGGTTAATTATTATATCATTTATTTCATTTTTATTTTTACTTACTTCTAATACTTGTTTCTTAATAAGCATTTTGCTGTATGGAAATGTTTACAGCACTTGCGATAGCAAATCTTACAAACAGGTACTCAAACAATCACATCATTGCTTTGGTTCTGGAGGTTAAACCCAACCAGTTTTAATTGAAAAAAGGACTTTATTAGCTCTTATTTTACCTGATGTTTCACGAGTAAAATTAATTTAAAAAACTGTTTAGCCTTGACAAATAATATGAATTTAGGTTATACATTTTTGGAGCAAACTTTTTTGGAAAGAAAATAAAATAGTCCTCATAATGAGACATGATAACAAAGCACTTTGTGTCTTAATTGAAATATATCATAACATTTCTCTACTATTAAAATGCTACTATTTCTTGGCGTCTTTTTTACCCTGGGGGCTTTGGGTAGATTTTTACTTTGGTTTTTACAAATGTATGCCATCATCTATACGACAACAGTCTATAAATCCGGTGGTACTTCAACTACTTCATAGCTTTGCGCCTGAAAGTAAGTTTGTTTTATGTATTGCCCTTTAAAGCAACTCATCCTTTGACGCTTTTTTAAAATAATTATGTTTATTTTAGTCAAGTCTTTATTGGCGTGTTCGCCTTGCTTAACACGTAGTTAGTATATTTTGTTTTTGAAACACACATATACACCACACTTCTTAGTGGTGGAAGCTATTTTTTATATTTTTAAGACTCAAATCTGTTTTCATATATGGACAACATATAATATATTTTTGAAAATCTAAACCAAAAACGCGTAAAGTGTCTCAAAGTAGACGTAAGAAAGTTTTTTAATTCATTTAAAATTCAGAGCATTTGTTGTACTTCGTTATTACTTTAAGTATACTTCCTTGGGTATACTTTATAAATTTTCTATGGTTTAAAAAAGAACTATTTTTTAAAATAATTTATGTACTTTTTTTGACTCAAATTTTTTTTTTCAGATTACTTAATTTGTTTTTCAGATCATATATAAATACTTTGGTATCAAATATGCTAAAAACTTTATTTCAAATATACTTTCAATACCATTTTTTAGCACTAATATTTTGAATGCATTTTTAAAATTGCATTTATATATTTTATTTGTATTAAAAAAAGCTCCTCTTTAAATTTTTTTATGTGTGTGTACATCCGTATGTAAGTATGAATAAACAAGTAAAATTAAAAATCAATTTATCAAAAATTGTGTATAAAGGAAATAAAATTGTTTTAAATTTAAATAATTTTTTGTTGCTATTCTCTGTAGCTGCCTGCCTGTCTGTACTAATTTATCTGTGTTTAATTTTTTTTTAGTCTTAAGCTCTATTGAATATAAATTTATGACACTTGCTGTGGATTATTGGTTTTAATGTTTGTTTACATTTTATCTTCTCGAAAATAAATGGAAACAAATCTGTTTTTAAATAAATACCAAACAAACTGTGTATAAATTATTCAGTTTAAATTACAATGTCGTATGAAGTTTGTATATATACATACCGATATTCATGCATATGCATAATTTAAAATTAAAGAACAAATTTGTAGTGGTTGCTAGTTTTAGTAAAAACTGATTACAAAGTATGTTAAAAATGTTCGAATTTTCGAAACTTCGATGATGCCATGCCCGCTAATTCACTTCAAAGCGTTTGAATCCTTTTTAATAAAATTTTAAATGTTGAACAACCCATATTATCTAAATTTGATTTTCTCCAAATATTGAAAGCGTAGCTTAGAGCAAAACAGTAAACACAATTAATCAAATTTTGAGCTCGTGTATCCTTACTGGCAGGCTTGATAGGTTGCTCTTAAAAGATTTATCTCCAACATTACTTTTATTATTACAAAAAAAATATCTATTTCCGCTATATTTGGAGCAAAACTCACGTATCATATACAAGTATCATATACAAGTTTACATCTTAATCTTCTCAATCTTTGCATTTGCTTCATAACTGAATTGGTTGTGAAGGGAAACATGAGGGAATGATAGTAGCGAACAGCGTTCGTATTCGGTACGCATTCGATGAAACAACTGAACCCGCAAGTGTTAAATCCCAATGAGAATCGTTCTTTAAGAAACCCAATAGTTTACATGCTTCTCGATATGTTTGGCATTGGTGCCCATTTGCAGTTTTCAAATGCGTAAATGATTTTAGTCTACGTAAATTTACCAATAGCAGTCGCAAATAAAAACATTCATCATTTCTAGGGTGAACAGTATACATGCGACCTAGTGCTGGAGAGAAAAATATTAAAAAAAAAAAGAAAATTTTGGTTGCAAGTGAATGGTGTGTTTCGAGCTAAACCCCTTAAAGGGAGTCACCTTCGATCATTTTCCATAAAGACGTTGTCTGGAGTTAGATATTGCAACAAGATGGTAAAACATTCAATACATTCTCTGAAAGTATATGTCCTCTTTTCGCTCCTCCTTACCCTATTGTGACGTTATTAATAGTCACTTAGTCTAAATCTGACAGAATCCACAAGAAGATGAAAATTCATTATTACACTCTCTATCATCAGCCTTAAGTATAAAAGCTCGATAGGTCTAAAAAAGCAGCAGACACTATTTTCTCGTTAAATTGATGGCACAACTGACTGTGCCCTGTTTTCTAAATGACAATAAAAAATGATTAAACAACTTAAATTGTTATTTTATTCTCAACTGAAACATGGGCATTTTTTAAAAAGTTGCAAGAATCTTTTTTTTTAACAGAAGAACAAAAGAAAATTTCTCTTTTATGTTGAGGGGCACACCTCTATCTTTGTGGCCTTTCCTTTTTCCATATCATAACTATTTATTACTAAAAAACTAATTAATGAAATTCAAAGAAGGAATTATATATATAAAGCGATAAAAGGAGCACTAAGGCTTTTAACAAGATTAAGGAAATTAAAAAAAGGGTACGAAAAGAACACTGAAGATGGCAAACGGCCGAAATCGGTTTGTTCACAAACTAAATTTGACGAGGGTCTAAGCACATATCAAATTAAAAATAAATATCAAACTTGTGAGATTCTGTCGGTTTTATCAGTTAAATTGCAAAGCTTATGCAAATATAGAACATCAGCGACATACTCTATCATGAATTTTAATTTAACAAAGTGTTGAGGTGAACATAGTAAACCATGACAAAATCACAGAGTTCACTCTTTTGTGTTTTCCTTTAAATAAAGCTAATTGTGTGACTGATTTTCACAAATTTAAATTTCTGATCTTGAGCAATTTGTCGAAGGTCTCATCATTACTTTTAATGATGCATGAGTGACTTGTATAAATCGAAAATAAAACAGGAGTCAATTCAAAGCCCCGATTTAAGTAAAAACAGCAGAATTGACTGAAAGTTTTTCAGATAAGTTTTTTTTTTTAATTTTAGCATAGTCTAGCTGAAATTGCTTTTTTCTTTAATTAATTTTACAAGCACATATTAACTCCCCCTCAAATTTTCTGGGTTTGTTTGGTTTTTGTTTTTATTTTAAAATTCATGTTTTGCATACAAAAACAAAAATCATAAAATAAATATATTTAAATAAACAAAAATCTTGGTAATTACGAATAATGTACACGGCCAGTTGTATCATGTTTTTGGGTGAGTTTTCATTTCGTGTAGCTTCTCCACATTCTTGGGGCTTGATTGTTTATGTTATTTGTTTTTCTTTCTTTTTCGGTTTCATGTTGTTTTGTTTTTAATTAAGAAATTTAATATCTCTAAGATCTTTATTTATTAATTAATAATTAATTACAATAATATAATTATAGTAATTAACAAAGAAAAAGAGAACTAGCTACTAAGGCTTTCGTCTTATAAAATTAGACAAAATTATTTTACAGTTTAACATAAATTTATGGAGAATTTCCATGTTGATGGCTGGATAAATTGGGTTTTGTTGAGAAAAGTTTAACACTCGTCCAATATATGGTAAATGGTAAGTTGCGTATTACGGGTAGAGCAAATAGATGGTTGGTATCTATCTATATTAGTTATTATGAGTAGCGAGTTACATTTCGCTATTAGGTTTTTTACGCTCATTTCTGAAAAATTTTCTTGAGCAGGTATATATACATTGCGCAGGGATAACTTTGTACCGATGTCTAATCGTATTATTTTTTATTTTATTTATTGCTGTTAATATTTTTTTGCATTTTATTACATTTCATTTAGCCCAAAAGTGACTTTTCGATGATAAATTGGTTTTATTGATGTGAGATATCTTCAATGTCAGAATGGGTATTTTTTTATTCTTTAGAACTGTCTAGAATTAATTATATATAAGTGGCATTGTAAGGTTTAAAGCAAGAGCGCACATGTTTCAAGATTTAGTAAAGTCAAAAACCTATCTATAGGCTATACATTTTGGAATTTTGTGTTAAAACACATTATTTTTATTCGACCTTTTTTATTTTAATTAAATATGTTTTAAACTTTTAAACGGTCTTTTTAATTAAATTTTAACGATATATTTTTTCCTATGGAAAGCTTCTTCCTGAAGAAAATACCATTTAAAAGATTAAAACATATTTAGTTAAAACACATTTTTAAACCAAAAAGGACTAGCTTGAAAAATATATAAAAAAGCTAAACTCCGTTGCTTATACTACTGGCAACCGGAAAGCAGAAGGAAGGACTTCATATTACAAAGAAGAAGAATCTGAAAATCAAAACAGATTCAAATAAAACGCAGATATTTACATTAAAAATTAAAAGTAAAGCATTGATTACATGGCTTTTGTGACACATATCAGGCATAATTCGAGCATTCGCTGAAAAAACCTCGAAAGTCACTTAAATCTGGTCCACTAGTTGAAAAATCAATAAATACTTTTTTAATTTAAAGAAATGTCTAGCAGTGAGTATCATTTTTACTCTAAAAATATTAAAAAAAAAATGTTATAAAAAGTTTATAATTTCGAGCCCACTCTCTAATCTGCTGCAAGTAAATGTGTGTTAGTATTTCTATAAATAACTTGTTGATGTAACAAAAGAAATTTTTACTGTTTAATAAGTAGGAATGGTAGGGAGAGAATTTTTTCTAATTTACTTAATTATATAAATTTTGTGTGTTCGTTTTGTGTGGTTTATTAAAAGACTTTATTAAATGCTTTAAATACCAGTATTCCTCAACCCACACGTTTTCTCACATAAAGGACAATGAGTCTTTAGGCGTTAGTTTTACTATCTATAAAAAGTTTTAATTAGTTAATGACACATAGAGCCAATATTATTTGTTATGTAAATTAAAAGCAATTCTACCAAAAATAGAAAATCAATGAATTTAATATGTTTTCTTGTATATTATTGCATTATTTTTTTAATCTCGCTTTTAGAATTTACGTCATAATTAGGATTCAATGCCTTTTTCCAAAATCATGAGAACATGAACATTTCCTTTTGCACCAACCATCACATCCTATGACTGTAAGGCATAATATCGCTCAAGAATCCACTATTAATACAAGGCCAGCTTTAGACAAATGCAAAACATGGATAAATTTTTGAAAATTCAGTAAAATCTAAATTTTTTACTCCTTTTTTTATTAATTATTTTAAAATTTAAAATGATGTAAAAGCTTCAGGAATATTTTAAATACTGTATGCAATAACACAGATTGAATATACCTCTCAAATATATTGAAAGCATATTTTTAAGCTCTTTAAAATAACTGCATTGTTCATGAAATCAAAATCCTACTTTAACCCTCATAGCCCTCATTCTTTGCGTGTTATTTACGTTTGTGATATAAAAATAATTTCACCATAATAAATTGTGTGTCATTTATTTCCCTAAAACATTTTGTTAAAAAAGAAAATTTTTTATTTATTCAATACAGACAGACGCCTTGTAATTTGTTAAAATAAAAATAAATAACTAAATTTTATTAATGTTGTTTTACGTGATTAAATCGTTCGCATTTATATAACAAAACGACAAAAATTCAATTTTCATACTCATTTTATATGAATTGATAACTTTGTATTTTGTTTACATTTTTTATTATTTATTGATTTTATATTTATGATTAATTTCAATTTGTGTCTGGCATATTTAATGAATAAATATTAAGCACCAATTATTATACATAAATATTTAAATACAACGAATATAAATTAAATAGTTTTTGATATCAATTTAAATTAAAGTGCGACATTACAAATGAAAATAATTACAATTATGTATGTAAATGACCATATTTATTGACATTAATAATTGTTTTGGGTATAAAATTAAACAGCAGTAAAACGTGATCTGTTTACAAAATTAAGTATCATATTTTAGTTTAAAAAAAAAATTTATTTAAAGTTTTCTTCGAGTTAAATGCTGATTAAATTTCTATTACTGATAGTTTAACATGTAAATCTACCTTAATTGTTGACCAAAAAATTGCAATGATATGGCGTACTAAAATCAGATATTTAAGTGATTTTAATGGTCTATCGGGAGAGTTATTCTATAATTATATTGTGGATATATTTCATATGATTTCATATATTTAGACTTGTATCTCTTATACTCTTAAAATTCCTTGGAGCTATTACTATGATTTACACATTTTCGTATTTTTATGTCATTTGTGTCTAAACATTCATGTTTTTTTTACTTATTGTTGGAAATGTTATTTTCTACTTTGACTACAAATAGGCTACCACTTAAATAACTGTCTTACAATCACATAATCTTTATAATTCTCTTTAATATAGTTAAGAATTTTCTAAATGATTATTTAAAGTGCCCACACATCTTATACAACCGTCTGCCCAAAATTAAATCTCGTTAAAATACTTCATATGTTATTTCAACTTTTACTAAGGGCTCTATTCAACATTCAGGATACGGTCGTATACTTAAAGAACCTTCTGAAAATCATTACACATGGCGTCTTTAAGTTAAATAAAAGCTATATATATATATAGTCAAACATTTTGGTCATACTTAAAATAAAATAGACAACTATTTCATATCCGAAAACCGCCTTATACGTGCACTACTATGTTATACTTAATTTGCGGTATTAAATTCAGATTAGCGTCACGATTCTTACACTATTTACACTATTACACTATTAATGTTTGAAGTGAATGTTGAAGTGGCTTAATTTCGTTGTGCAATTACTGCAGGCCTTTCTTAAAAAATGCAGCCTTATTCTATATCAACTCGCTGAATGGTCAATTCTAATTTATCGGAGTAGAAAAGTGAAATCATATTGTTACGGATGTGTCTTGCTTCAGTTTTAAAATAAAAAATTTAAGCAACTAAGTGAACTACTGGATATGTTGTTTACGAACTACATGGCTTGCTAAGAGAACTTATGGCACAACAACAAAATTTCTAGTTACAAACCGTGTAGAAATTTTATACACAAGCAACAATAATTTGATATGCTGTTTACTAACTGCCTGGCATGCAAGACAAAAAAAAACAACAAATTTCTGTTTACTAACTAAACGCGCAAGACAACAACAAACATGTATGCTGTTTACCATCTGCGTAGTTTTCTAGCAAAACTTATCTACACGAGACAACAATAAATATTTTGAAATAAATCCCAAGCAGAAACCTCATTAGCATAAAAACAAAAATACACACAGACATACAGGCGCCTATACATCGAATAAACAACATACAACAATAAAATGTGATACAAAGGGAGTAGAAGATTCTTCAATTTTCTAGACTTTAAATGGACAAATATAAACAGGGCAGCGTCTGAGTGGATAGTCTATCCGTATAAAATTAAACCTCTTGAAGAAAAGACGTGCATCTTAAGTAAATTGTTCAGTAAAGTCAACCTTGTATAGTTAAAGTAATACACTTGTTATTAATTTAAAAATTCTAAAAACTGGTGTTATTTATTTTGCAATAAAGAACTCACAAAAAAACGTTAATAAAAGGTATAAACGTAACAATATGTTCCCAAAGCTAATAATTAAATGAACATAGATAATTCTGTTGGGCATCCAATTAAGACACAAAACAGGTAGTACGAATGTGTATATATCAGTCATCGTTAACTAATATATTTTTGCTGACAAATTAATCACAAAGCCACTTTCATGTGATAAAAATAATAGTACTAGTAAGTTACAACTAGATCTAATTCTACTTGTACTTAAACTGCTGTTTTACACCCAGCCTTATTACGGATACTTGTAGAAGATTTTGTCTCTACACAAAATGTCTTTTTAAATTTTCTTTCTTGTGCAGTTTTTAAAATTCTTACCAGTGTACGCATACAACTATTGTGTGAGGTACCTGAAATACCAATTAATATTAAGGATACTTTTAAAGAGAAGATGTCCCATTTTCTAGAAATAATTTTACCGATTTGAACTATACTGGGCACGTGGCAAAAACTTTAATTAATGTAATATTGGTTAATGCAGAGTAAGTTGCAGGCGTGAGCTTGTAAAATATACCCATTTTCATGACACCTTAGATGACATTTGTAAATTTGGAATAAATTTTGCAAATATCCGAATTATACAAAAAATAATAAATTGTTATCTAACGTAGATATGTGAATATTTTTTATATTCTTTTGCTTGACTATCTGTTTATTAAATATTAAAATAAAAACAGTATTTTATAATGAATAACATTTTTTAACTTTTCAACGTGCCGCATGCAACAAACCTTTCTCTTATAATATTAAAATATATCTTATTTTGACTTGAGAGCTATAAAACTGTTGCGACCCATCATATATAAAAGAGTCAGCAGATTATGTTTTACAAGACATCATAATAACATCTAAGGGAAATAACAAAATTCCCTTTCCCCATAATCCTCCTTTTCGTAAATGTTAAAAATACCCGAGCATACCGACTAAATTATTAATTTAAGCTGTTATTTTGCTATTTAGTATTGTAAAGAGCTATAAACACTTCCACATAGTAATAATGAAGCATGTTGTTTCTTTTTGACTCAATCTAAAAAAGGCGTTTTTCATGCGTCGTTCCTATATTCATCGAAATATCCATATATATTGTGTTTGCCTTCGAACACAGACTATCATCTTAATTCTAACTCTGCTGGTTTTTCCCTTAAATTTTATATATGACAACTGCTCATGTACCAGGCAAATAGTTTTCAGCAAATTAAATCTCTTGTTTGAATTTAAAAATATTAAACATTTTTTGACTGCATTTAGAATGCAGCTTTCATTGTACAAACTTTTGTTTTAGGCTCACAAAAATTTAATTAAAATTATTTTAAACAACGAAATTTTAAATAATTAAATAAATTTACTTAATCAATTATTAAAGAGATCATTAGACTTAAAACAATAGAGAGATAATTTTATTATATAAAAAATAGCTAACAGCAGACATTTGATATAGTTTAAACTTTTAATTATTTTACCAAAGATTTTGTGTGTGTGTAACGATTTTTTTTAAAGTGAATTTAAGCTTTAATTAATAACAAAATAAAGACTCTAAAGGAAATCCTTATAGTATTCATAATTTCTTAAATATTAAATTCCTTTTATTATTTTCTAAAATATTTAATAATCTGCTTCGCAAAATAATGCGTCAAATAGCTTAATTAATCTTTAACTTTTTAAAGAATTTAGTCACAATTCCCAATGATTTTTTTCAACTGTTTTTGTACATAATCAAAATATCCAGGCAGTCAGCATAAATTGACTTAATTCTAAATAAGCCTAAAACCAGTACTCAAGTGAGTACGCCAACCTTTCAAAAAAAAAAACAGCTACAACATCAAACAACAAAGGACGCAGCGGGATAATAAAACAATAACATTAATTAGCAATAAATATCTGGAAATCCCTTCAACGTCATTGATGTCTGTCGTAAAAGACAGGATCAATAATAAGCAATAAACAAACTTTAAACCTATACCTAAGTTAACGGTGTTGTAGAGAACTGTTTTTTTTGGCAGAATTTCTGGTGTTCTATTGTTTTTCAAATATGTTCGCTTAAAGTTGGGGTTTCATTATATTACGTCTTACATTTGTGAGAACTTTAATATGGCTGAATTTTATCTTCATACTATAATTTTTCGTGATAGTTTTCTAAAGTTTAGATTAGATTTCTATACAATTTTCTAAGTAAAAAATGTACCCTAACCGCAAGTTAGAACAGGATACTTGAAACAAAATATTGTAGTAATATAATAGTAATAGTAGATTCTGTGAAAGTTTAAATTTGGAATAACGTGTTATTAATATTTACATTCATATCAAGACGATAATTTTTCGGCTTAAACAGCATGTTAATAAGAAGGAACTGAGTGACATCATGTACCATTTTATATTATAACCAGAGCAGTTTAGGTTACTAGTATTACTAGAATAATTCTGTGCTTTGATGTTTAAAAAGTATGCTGCTTATTTGCAGCAGATTTTGCTTAACGCTGTAATCTAAAAAACTTTTTGTTGAAATTTACAAACTTTACAGCATTCAACAAGTTTTTGTAAAATTTCAGTGGTAACTTTTATGTTTTTTTTTAACTTGTGAATTATGGCAAAACAGAAATAAACTTCTTTAATAGTATGATTTTTTTTTAATACTTAATCATCCTGAATCAAAATCAACTCTTGTTAAAGTTAGAACATTTTAAATTCTCTGCAAGATTAAGTTGTTGCATGTTTTTGCTTTTTATGAAATATTAAAATAATTTGCCATTAATCTGGCTGTTAGACTGGAGTTTTGTCTGTCTGTATACGTACACACATACATATATACTTTGAAAAATTCAGCACTTTTTATTACAGTCAACAACTCATAAAACGTATGTCTGAATGTGTGCTTTTCGGGTTATTTATGTGCAAATATGTGGAATATGTTTGACTGTTTGCTATAGCATTAAATGCCATAATTTAGTCTAAATGTCTTATTTTCTTTTCCATAATTTGTACTGAATATAATAGTACATATAAGCTAGTTATACTGTAAAAAGAGATTATTATATTTTGCTTTAAATTCTTACATAATTTATGGATATAAATCATGCATGCACACACACACACATATCTTACGCTTATTATCATAAGATAATTCTTTTCTTAAATAGCTAAATTCTACATTGACTACATTCATTGGCATATTGTAAACTAAAAAAAAAAAAAAAACATTTTAAATTTTTTTAAGGAAAATGCAAAAAATGTATTCTTAAGATGTTTAAAATCCAAATAGAAGAAATTTTTAAAATTTAAAATAATTATTTATTTAAAAATAAAACAATAGTTCCTGGTTGGAATCTTTTATAGTTTTTTCTTTTTAAAGAATATGAAATAGTATAAATTTCTTGCAAGGGAATTCACATAATTTTTATTTTCATTTTGAATCAGTTCAAAGTGCTCAAAGAATACAAACTCAAGATTTATTTTATCGTTTGTGAAAGCAAAGTAAATACCGTACACAACAATTCAGAACGGATGGCCATATATACTACGATCTAAGTCTTAGGGATATCTTTAATGAGCAATAAATATCACTAAAAGTACGTTATACATTGCAAAACTAAATAATCTTAAGTACACGTGCGCTAAAAGGACATTGCAGTCCTAAATTTATTAATTTTATTTTAAATTTATTAATTTTAAATTTTAATTAATTAATATCTTTACTGTATTTGATGGTTTTTTTAAAAAAGAAGCAGAACCAAATTTGTCTGTTCCTTGACGTTCTCAACAATTGGGGTTATCCACACAGATAGTGTGATTCGTTTTACATCCGCACCTGGCTATGTAGCCTTAATCAGATGGTGGATAAACCACAATTGTATAATTTGGAACGTCATACATGCGTCTTAGGAAGCCGAAAACATAATTCTAAGCAACAGAACCACCTAGTTGCAACTTTAATGATTCCATGGCAGAGCTGCAAACCATCACACCTTGCTAAAGAGTTGGAGACTTTTCAACTCCAGAACACATGTCTAGCATGCTCACTGGACTGGATCATTCACTTTGCGTGTCATTATCAGTTAGATGATCCTGGCCAACATAGTAACCATTATACTGTTATGGGGCCGCAAAACCACAACCACCATGTACTCCCATAAAGGGGCCAACCTCAATGATCAGCCAGAGAACTATTAAATTTCTAAAGAGACAAATAATGAACTCTGCGGCTCACTGATCCCCGTGGAAATAAAGTGGAGCTTCCAGTTGACTCCCTGCCTGTCTTCAGGGGACTGGGCTTCCTTTTTCCCCCAGTTGCACAGATCTAGATAGCTGTTACGTACTCTAAAGACCATAAATGTGCCCCCGGGGGGTGGGTTATCCACACATTGCGAATTTTGCGTAAGGATTTGACTTTGAAGCTCTATAAGGTTAAACTGGTGCGGGAATTGAAGCCGACGGTCCACTCACATCGCCGCGGATTCACTCAAATTATTCAGGAACGAACCAAAAACCAGCTGTTTTTTGAAAAAATCATTTTTTCAGACAAAGCCTGTTTTCACTTGTGAGGGTACGCAACAAGTAAAATTGACACATTTGGGCTTCTGAAAAGCCTACAGATGTCCTTGCATGCGTGTAACTGTAGGGTGCACTATATGGTTTGGATGCGTGATGAATGGATCATGCTATCGCGACAACAACTCAACTTTGGCCTATTTTTGACGCTGCGGATATTACTAACATATGGTTTCAACAGGATGATGTTGTGTGACACAGCAAACCAAATTTCCCGATTGCATAATATCACGACAATCAGCAGTTAAGTGATTAGCCACATCGTGTCATTTAACATCACTAGGTTATTTTTTGTGGGAATATATTAAGGACAGGGCTAATCGAATCGATTTCAGTCTTAAAACTCAAAATCCATGACGTGATTAACGAAACAGGACTGCCATTTTGGTAAAGAGTGATTAAAAACTTTGATGAAAGAATCGACATCTGTCAGCGTGGTTGTGGTAGACATTTGCAAGATATCATTTTTCATCCATAATTGCCATACTTTTCTCTTCGTAATACAATAAAAATTTGAATCATCTTAAGCGAAATTTTATTTATTTTATTTTAGAAAACAAACTTCTCTTTGAAAAACATTTTATTAAATCGGGTTTTTTGCTTTTTAAAATCATTAGATTTTGATATCGAATCGACATTTTAAAGTAAATAATTCGTCACACAGTTTGAGAGCTTCATTGGCAACTTTTAAGTAATTACCCCACCTTAATTATTTTAAGTGTAGTGTCAGATGTAAAGAACTCATCAAACTGCAAACAAACTGAAATTGTGGCCATCTCGCAGTTTAACACTTAAATTATCTTGATGTTTAGACAATTTGATAGGCAATACAAAAATACAAGAATTCAAGAGTAACTGTAAATTAACTGAAATACCAGCATGTCAATACTTTTGATATTAACAAAGTACACAATTAACACAGACACACTCACAGTTGTCATACAATATAACAGAGAAAACATTTTTCATACACAAGCACAGTTTTTGGTATTTTTGTTAGTTCAGATTTATGTCCTGTATGTCTGTCTTTGACAACAAAATATTTATTTTCATTTTGCGTTTTTATGTTTTGATTTACCTGGTGGTCCTGGAGGTCCAGGTGGACCTTCAATAATGCCAGTTGGAAATTCATCACCTTTGATTGTTGTGGTAAGGCCACGTTCACCACGGTCGCCCTTATCACCCTTAAAAGTGAAAATTAAAAGAAAATAAAGTAAATAAAATTTACTAAATATCCAACTATAGAAAAAAAATTAAAAAAAGACAAGAAAGTAAATACCTACAGTCAGTCGTGTGTAAATACTTAATTATGAAAAAGGACAAACAGTAATTCTAAAACTTCCTTTTGTTCTTTTATCAAAAAAAAATAAATAAATGAATGTGCTTTTTAAGGTCAAAAACAATAGTTTGACATAATATTTATTTTTTAAGTAAACAACAGAAAGGACATTATTATTATTATCTTTGTCTTTTTGTTATTCTCAGGTATCAAGAGATATTTTATGTATATACCTTTTGTTTGCTATTGTATAGATTTACAATAGTTTGTTATTTTCTTTTACAAAGGAAAACAAATCTATGATGTGTGGTATTCATTATTTTTGGTTGCTTTTGCGTTTTTATTTTTCTCTCTTTGTTTTATATCAAAATGTTTGTATTATATGCTTGACATTTTGCATACCTTTAAGCCTGCGGGTCCTGGTGTACCAATTGGTCCCATGGGACCTGGCTCTCCTGGAGGTCCCGGTGGACCTGGTGGTCCTGTTTCACCTGGTGGTCCCATTTCACCATTTGTACCAGGTACACCCATCTCACCAGGTGGCCCTGGTGGTCCTGGAGGACCTGGTTCTCCGGGTTCTCCCTAACAGAAAAATAATATTTATTTTTTAAATATTTAAAAAACACCAACAAATATACACGTCTAACAAAAAATTATTAAAAACATGCTTTTAAGCAAAATTAATAGCTCATGTTAGATTTAAATATTGAACTTTTAGGTAAACTAAAAAATAAGTATACATTTTTAAATGACTGTTTAATACTCGACTACAATCTAGGCTACTTGTTATTATATGTTAAATAACTTATTAAAAAAATTATACTTTAACCTAGCACGTTTTATCCGTTCATGAAAATGTGTAAAACTTATTTTAATTGCTGACTGCTTAAGGGCGTACTTATATCCTAATCCTTGCTTTTGGGTTTAAGATTTGTTTTCAAGTTCAGTATTGAAAACAATTTATGTGTGACCTGTAATGCTTAATTTTGTAATCGCAGTACTAGTATCTTATATTCGGGTTACCCATTTCAAACCAACTATCGCTATTTATACTTAAACCTTAATTATACAGTGATAAACATTCGTTTGACCGCACCATTTTTTTTTCTATTTTAAGAGAAACTAAAAGGGCTTTAATTATTTTTTTTAGCAAAACGATTAAGTGAATTATTAGCTTAAAAGTAGTAAACAAAAATTAAACATATTTCACATTCGTAATACGTAATCGATAACAAACTAAGAATTTAAGTGACATTCGTTTGAACGCAGTTTCCTTTAAATTAATAAAAAATTAAAATGATTTTCAAAATATTAAAAGTTATTATGCACTAATATTTAGTAGGACCACCTTCACTTCGAATTACCAAAAATATTCTATTCGTCATTGAGTTTACAAGGCTTCGAAGAGTTTAAATTTCAATACCCAATCAACATTCTTTGACTTTTTCTTTCAGCTCATTAACAGTCCAAAACTGCCTTTTCTTTTCGTATACCTTATCTGCAAGGATTCCCCATAAGTTTTCGATTGGGTTACAATCGGGACTGCATGCCGGCCATGGAAGTAAATCAATGTTATTGGTAGAAAATCATTCCTTACATTTTTTCGATACATATATTGCCGCGTCGTCCTGTCGGAAAATATACTCATTGTCAGAATTTTCGTCAAGTTTTGCAATAAGGACATCTTCCAGAAGTTTCAGGTACATTTATGAATTCACTCTGGTGGTTATAAATCAAATACGAAGCTTGAAGTTATAAGAGAATGGTCCCCACACCATAACGCTTCCACCACCAAAATTTCGCTTTGATCGCACTGGCTCAAATCATGCCAATAACAACTGTAGCAATCTGGACCATCCAAGTTAAATTTTTTTTCATCTGAAAAAATAACTTCTTTCCATTCATTAGTCCATGACATGTGTACTTGAACAAAGCTAGACGTCTCTCCTTGTGTACTTTAGTTAGTCATGGTTTAGACTTAATTTTTTTCCATTTTATCGATGGGGTCACAATCAAAACACGGGCTATGGTTCGCGTAGTAACTGGAAGATCAAGTTTGTCCTTTATTTCTCGACAGGATAAGCGATTTCAAGTTGCTTCATGGCGAATCTGTCTTTTTTGACGGGTCGTAATTTTGGATGATCCCTTCGTTAGAACCTTAATGCCATACTTTTTGCGAAGTTTTAAATAATTTCTTTCAGAACGCATTATTATTCCAGCAATTTTTCGATTCGTCAAAATTCACAAATTAAATAACATTTTCTCTTAACGCGTTTAAACGATTGTCTCACGAAAAACAGCAACAATTTTTCAAAAGAACGAATACTTTCTATAAAATAATCGTAACACTAATAATTGTTATTGTTTTGTAAACTGCGCTTAATAATGTAAATAAAAAAACAGAAAAGAAACTGTTCTCATAAAGAGTTAAAAAAAAAACAACTTAAAAATAAAAAAGTAAGTGCGGCCAAATGGATGTCTATCACTGTATAATTAGTCAGACGGTTTTGCTATAATTATATTATCCTTTTATACTGCCCTCTTTGCTTACATCTTACACTCTAGATTAAGCTCTAATAAGCGACTTCTTTTAGTCGAAATATTCTTTTATTCTATATTGAGGCTTTTAGCACATTGACTACTACGGCCGCTGCTGCTATCGTGTGCTGAAGAACTGTGTAGGAATGTCAAACGGGAGACGCTTAAATACCAGATTTCACGGAATAGTTTATCAAATAATTTCCGTTAGGTTTCTAACATGAAAATTTGGGGAAAATTATGTAGTGTAATTTGGTACTATTTCTATATAAAATTAAACTTATTTTTCATTTTTCAAAACAATCTCAATTTATTGGAAATTCTTTAACATTTTGCCTTTTTAATTTTGGAAATTGAAAAAACGAGAATATTGGAATATTACAATCTGCCTGAAGATTTAAGGTTTGAGGCTAATATTGCTCTATACTTAACTTATATTATACTCATGCTACGTTGTATACTATAATATACTCTCGTATATCTTGTCTGCTATTATGTATTTATACTATAGCTTTATAAATATTGAACTGTTTTATTCTTTGACGTTATTATTATTTGAGTTGCTAGGTATTTCGAATTCTACTTTGTAAATACTGGCTAAAATTTATCTAATTCTGCTAACTTTTACTTATAGTAAGTTGTTATACTCATGCCAGTCTTTTGATGCCGTATTCTTAGACTTAGAATTACCCTCCTGAATGCAGACATCTTATTTGTTCGTTTATCATTTAAGACTCACACCAAACTATGGATTTTATTTTATACTCAGACATCCTCGTTATCCTACTAAATTTTCTTTTTTTATTTCCAAACAGTGATATGCTCATACTATATTTGATTAACACCATTTTAAAAAAATCCCTTTAATTAAAAAAGGTTGGAAAATTTTAATACCGTTTTTAAGAGAAGATTGGCTTCAGCAAATTCTTATGCTTTAAAAATTGTTTTGAAACTAAAAATAAAAGTAAAAAGAAGTTATTTGTTGTGACAGTTAAAGCAGCCACATAAAAGGGATTTATGCAATTAGCTTACTACCTGAATCTTATAGCTTCATTTCATTTTCGGCAGAACACCAGAAATATTCATTATACCGAATGACATAAAATAATAAAACTATCCCAAGTTATACTACTATTCTCTATACGGTTTCTGTTGCAATATTTATAAAAAAATTGTTTGAGAAAATGTTGAAAGCCTTTAGCATGCAATTAAAATTTTGTTTTTAAAAATCTAAATTATTCTCTTACCTTTAACTGTATTACAGTTGCCATTGAGATATTAACACCGGCGTCTTGTAAACCCTGTTTAGTTGTTTGTTAATTTATGTTTTTATTAAACAAATTTGTTAATTTTTTTTACAAAAAGCCACCGTTATTTTTAAATAAATTTTAACATAAAAATAGAAAAGAAAATGAAAATTAAATTAAATTAAATAAAAAATTAAAAAAAAAATAGAATTAAATAGTTTAAAATACAGTACACAACTTAAAGTATTTCAACTTTTACACAATTAAAACAAAAATTTTTATATAAATATTATTAAACAAAAATGTGAAATTGAAAAAAAACTAACAATTTTATGCTGGTCTTCTTATGTTGACCCTGAACAACATTAATTTTGTTGATACAATGTTTCAGTTTTTTTCCTCCATCATAAATTTCTAAATTGTAGTTAATGAAAAATTTATTAATTTTTGTTTAACAACTAGAACGAAAGTTCTTTTTGTTTTTGAAGCCATAATTTTGGACCACAATATTACTTTGTTTACACAGTGTTAAGTCGGTCAGAAAGTTAATGTGTTCTTTAACACATTGTTTTGAAGCATAATGAACGAATTTATAAAAAATTATAAAAACAAACAACCTAAATAAAATTGGAAAAGTTTTTGCTTATTTTAAATAAAACCGCAGCAGACAACAAAAGAACAAACAAAAAAAAAATAAGATTATTTTTACAAAACAAGAAAAGAATATTTTTTAAAATACTGGAGAATACAGGATTTAATATATAAAGAATTCTAGTTAGCAACAACTTTAATTTTAAGTTTTAAAAATAAACTTTTTTCCTTTCCTTGCTTATTCAATTGTCTTACAGTATATCTTAGGGCACTTAATAATGAGTGCAGACAATAAAGAAATTTTCAAAAGTTTTTCAAAAAGTTTAAAAGAAAAATAAAATATTCATTAAGTAAAAGCAACGAAAATACAAAGTTGTTAATAAATTAAAAAAAACAAACGAAAAAAAAGCAAAATCAAAATGAAAGTGATAAAAACATTTTGAAGCTAAACAACAAAAAATTAATTGCCACTATTAAATCTTACCTTTTTTTGAACAAATCAAATAAGGATACAATTAATTTAAATACCTTTAACTACATTCAACATTAATTACGAAAAAGAACAACAAAAAAAGTAAACAAAATCTACTGCGATTGAAAAAGTTTTTAAGAAATTTTTGTTTTCAAATACCTTTACGGCTACTATTTCAGCATAACCTAAGGTACCGCCATGTAAAGTCGTTACCGACCTTTTAAGACCCTAAACATAAAGAGGTTGTTTTAGCAATGAATGCAGAATAGTACAGACAAATTAAAAAAAAGTATTTTAGTAAACAATTTAGAAGATGCAAGAATTAATAAAGACAATAATTAATTTACCTTAACTGTTTGAAAAACATCAATGCCAGGATGACCCACATCACCTTTAGAACCCTTATCACCAGGTCTTCCAGGAGCACCTTTCTCACCGTGAATGCCATTTATGCCCTTGAAATAAAAATTATTATATCTTGGATATTTTGATGTTTTTTTATGTTTGCAGTTTACTTACAGCTTCTCCTTTTTCACCTTGATCACCTTTTTTACCACGTTTCCCCCGCTTTCCGGGTGGACCAGGTGGGCCTGGTGGACCTGTAAACGAAAAATTTGAAATATGTATATTTTGAAGTACATTTTAAAAATAATATAAGTTATAAAATTTATTATTTTCAGTTTTATTCGACCTTTTTTTTATTTTTATTAAATCTTATTATATTATAACGATTAATTAATTATTATAACGATTAATTTTTTCGATATTTCGCTTTCCTGTGGAAAGCTTCTTCAGGAAATTATTTTTTATATTTTTCAAAAACAAAAACTTATAATTTTAATTATAAATTGTAATATAATTTTTATAAAATTTATTTTATATTCTTGCTTAAAAATATATCAATAGGAGTTTATGCTCATTAAGAGCTCAGCTTAAGGTTTTTTACCTGTGTATTGTTATCAGAATAAAGCATGCCAAATTTTTAAATTTTTAATTATTAACAAACAACTTTTTGTTAATAAATGTGTTGTTAAGTAAATGTTGGGTGGAAAAATAGTTTTAAAAAGAGTTGTGTATAAGAATATTTGTTACAAACCATAAGAAAACTTTAGTTTGTGCTACTTACTAAAACAGTTTTATGGTTAACATTACAAATGAAATTTACGTTGTAATTAATTGTAATACTTTTACCATTTTTAAATAGATAGAAAATAAAATTTAAAACTACTTTTAAAAATTTCATACGAAATAAATGCCAGCCATATAAATCCAAAAGTTGCTTTAAAATGTTGTTAGCCACATTTTATACGGTCTGCAACATCTATATAAAATTAAGCCCAAAATGGGTATCCCTTGGTTGCCAGTGTTTGACGAAATGTGCCGGATTTCCACCAAATTTTTACAGTACCTTCGTAATGGTCGTCCGCTGGTTTGTATCTTTATTTCATGCGTTTACGCACAATAGTGCGTCCACAGTGCGTGTTTGAAACAGGACAAATTTTTCAAAAAAATCAAAAATTTTTCCATTGCTTCGACTCAATGTTTTGTATCAAATGAAATGTGTCTTTTCGTTTGTACGTTACTGTGTGTTTGTACTTGTACAGAATGCGACGGCAATACAAATCGAAATATGCTCATGTTCATAGCAAGTGGATGGGCAAACAAATAGAGAATTTTGTTTTCAATATTCTGTTGCATTTTTAGTGTGTGTGTATGATTTCCGTATTCAATTGCAAAATGATCCATCAGCCGAACGTTTTTCAAAGCATTTGTTAGATTTTGGAAATGGTGCAATTCCAATTGACCCCACCATCAAGATAATTTTTTCAAATAATTTTTGGCTCTTTGCACAATCAAAACAAGAATTGCTCACAAACGTATTTTCCGGTATTGCATAAAATTTAGAAACCATGATTGGTTGGGGGAAAGAGCTATCTTAGCTGCGAAAAATGCAGATGTTTCGGATGTCAATGTGAAAATTTTGAATGACATTACCGGGGAAATTTTTACTTACAAATCGGTTGACTCTGTTACCAATCACGACGATGTTGTAAATTATCCAGTCGAATTTTAAAATTCGCTTGAGTTATTTGGACTGCCGCCCCATCGCCTACAAGTGAAAGTTGGTGTACCAATTGTTTAGCTTAGAAGTATCTGCCAGCCACGACTTTGCAATGGGACATGTTCAGTAGTCAAAAAAGTCATGAAAAATGTGATTGTGGCAAAATTTTTAAAAGGAAAATATAAGGGCGAGGATGTGTTGATACCACGCAGATTTGTCCTTTGTCAGTTCCCCATATTTTGTGCTTTTGCAATGATTCCTGTTTTTCGCACGATCAATTACATGTATGATGTTCACGTTTTAATAAACCAACTGTTTTGTTTGTCTATACCTCGAACCATAATCGATCGAAGAATGTCGTCGTATATATAAAATCATTGCAATAGAATAAGACGTCTTATGTAAGCACACAAAAATATTGAATTGTGAAAAAGATAAAATTATTAAAAAAAACATAAAAACGAAAAAGAACAAATTGTGTTCTTTCTGATAAGTTTTCTTGAATGATTGAATTTTTTGGCGCACACAAAAATGAATGCTGCAGAATAAAAACAAACCACAAATGGCTTGCAAAGCAGTCACGGGTACGCTAGTTATTTTATAAAAAGTCCTATTGATTATTTTTACTTATATTTTGACATTTTACATATAAAGTTGATTACACGCTTTATATAAGTTTTATATTGTTGTCTTAAATGTAGAAATTTTTCACCTTTTTCATTCGACATATTATGAATACAAATATCCTTAGCAAGGAAATGGTCGAGAAAACTTTCACTATCCTATTTTATTTATATTCCCTTCATAATCATTACCATTTCTGCGACAACTTGTAGTAGATTTAGTTTATCCACGGAGGGTACGTGAACCATTGCTGTTCAAATATTTTATTATGATTTAGATTCGATTTTTAGATTTTTTTTTTGCGGACGATATAAGTATTTTCTATAATTGTAAATATGAAAAAGTATTAAGAACACAAATTGAGCATAATGCAGCTATTTTATCCGAGTTCTTAAGATTTTATAAACTGGTTTTATATGCTAACAAATCCAAATTTGTCAAATTTAAACCATATAAAGGGTCCGCCATCTACCGTTTTTTTACTCAACTAGTGCTTATTTCGTGAATGGTGTCACTTAGCTCATGTTTGATTTGACAGATAATTAGTTTTATCCTTCCGCTGAACGAATATGGTTGTGTATACGCTTGAACAACGCTGGGAAATATTGAAATATTACTTTGAAAATCATGGCAATGTTGCAGAATGTGTGCGAAATTTGCGTACGGATTTTGGAAGAAGAGAAGCACCGTCAGCTTCGTATGTTCGTTATCTTGTGAAAAAAGCGATAAACCAAAGCGTGAAAAGCCAAAAACAGTCCGTACACCTGAGAATATTGCTGTTGTGCCAGAAAGTGAGCGTGAAGCGCCATCAACATCAATTCACCGTCGTGTTCAACAATTGAACATTTCAGAGACATCATTGAAACGAATTTTGCATAAGGACCTTGGTATGACGCCATACAAAGTCCAATTGGTTCAGGAGTGGAAGTCAAATGAAGCTCATTTTGATCGTGGTGGGTATGTAAACAAGCAAAATTGTCGTATTTGGGTTCTGTGCCCCAACCCGCCCCATGCATTGAGAAGCCGACGCATCTAAAACGAGTCAGTATTTGGTGCGGATTTTGGTCCAGAGGCATAATTGGGCTATTTGTCTTCGAAAATGAGCAAGGAGTGGCTATTACAGGCAATGGCGATCGTTATCGGGCCATGTTGAACGAATTTTTGTTCAAAAAAATTTAAGAGGAAAATATTGCCAATATTTGGTTTCAATAGGACGGCGCTACGTGCCACACAGCCGAAGCTACACTCATTGTTTTCCGCCCTATTTTTGAAGATCGCATTATCAGCCGCAGAGCTGATTTGGCCAGCTCGAAGCTGCGTTTTGATATCGTTGGACTATTATTGTGGGTTGCCGTCAAAGATCAGCGTTATGCCGACGAGTCAGAGACCATTGACGCTTTAATGAACAATATTCGTGAAGCCATTAGTGAAATACAGCTGCACACAATCTATAATGGGATCATCATATTGCACATGTAAAGGCTAAACGATTACTTTATCAGTCCTAAATTCATCCACGTAAGAACTTACCAATGATTTATGAATGCAGAACAAGTTCAGCTCTTCAACTCTTCAATCTTTAAAAATTGGCTTTAGTCTTCCATTGCGATTTAGAACATTGGATTTGTATAAAAAAAATATGCAAAATCTGTTCCTCCAGTAAGAGTATAATATAACCAGCAATAGTTAAAATATATCTTTAAATGCTTAAGGAATATTGGTTCTAATTCTATCAAGTTTGAGCACAATATGTCGGCAGATCAAAGATTGACACCTAAGTGCAGTCCGGACACTTAAGTTTTTGGGAATGTCGTTGGAATTACTTAACAAAATATTCGTTACGCAGAACCGAATGAATTCAATTTGATAGCAGTCTCTCTTGACAATATTTTGATGTGACCAAGTTCTAATAAGTAGTTAAGAATCTTTTTACTTAACAGTGTCGAAACGCTTCTTACATCATAATAATTTTCGTTGTCATAAGATTGGGTCTTTTTTTGGAGCTTCCCTCCTTTTTTAAAGGAAAAAAAAACAGTAAATTCAAATTTAATGGGGAATGTTTATTATCATTTGAAAGAACATTCTTTGCTATTTATATTTTGAAGATTATGTATTTCAAATGTTGGCTGCGGCTACACGTCTCAGATGGTCCATCCTTTATTTCAATATATTTATTTAGTTTTGCACAACTTTGTTAAGAATGCTGTTAAACAGCACACTGTTATTTGCGGCTGTTCTGCTGGTCACACCTGCTATAATTATTTATAGGTGAGTTAAAACGTCAACATCTTACCAATATAAAATGATTTGGTAAAATAACTTTTTAAAAACGGCTTAACAGAATTTAATTACATTTTTGGTTTGATGTTTTGCGCACTAAAAGAGAATTAAAATTTTTTATTTTAAAGCATAGTTTTGTTTCACTTGTATAAAGGTATTTAACGTACTTTCTTAAACATATTTAATCTTTCTCTGTTAATCTTTAAAATGATTGCAGTTATTAATGACTGATAAGACCTTTTTAGTTGGAAAGCTATATTGCATCAGAGTTTGCTAAACGTGAAAAAATTTCGCTTGTCAGCGATATAATTAAATCTACAAGAGATATTAATTGATCGTGCCTAGAACTTGTTCCTAGATCTTGTGATTTAGTAAAAATTCATTTCTTTTAACGATCATCTGTGCATTAGTCGGGAAAAGGGAAATTTCTTTTAAACATTCATGGCAATTTTCGGTATTAGAGTGGCCAGCTATTTGCCTTATTTTTCTTATCCGTAACTATATTCTGTTTAACTCCTGCACAAAGTACCTTTTACAAAAGTTGCATAAAGTTGTTTTAGAGCTGACAGTTTTATGGTGTCTGTCACACGTTGGTGGTAGTATACAACTCTTGTAATTCATTTAACTTAGAATCGTGTGCCTGTATTCAATTGTGTACTTGTTACTTTTTTACAACTCCACTTGCTTTTGTGATTGCTTTAGTCCTTGTATATATTTATTTGACTTTTACACTTTACAACAGGATATCTTGGCTGTGGCGTAGTGAGTTTATCTGTTTATGTGCTTTTGTGTGAATGTGTGTATTTTTTTATATCGTGGCAACCATAAATAGCTTGAGTGCTTTGGTTACGCATCAACACGTTTTTAGAACGTGCTACAGTGGCAATTGAACCTTGCTTTTATTTTCAGGTCTTTGTTGACAGTAAAAGTAAGATTTTTAGTTTTTGTACTTTTTGCTGTAATAGCGTGAATTTTGCAGCAGAAAATCATAGAGTAAAAGTGGAAATAAAAAACTTTCTTTCCAACAGATGTTTAAGATATTTGTTTTTTTTTTTTTGATTTTACAAAAATAAACTTTTGTTCATTCGTTATTTTTTACGAGGTCTTTTTGTGTTGGAGAAGTTTTGAAACTGAAAACTTAAAATTGATGAGGGATTTATGCAATAGAAAATAAAAAAAAACTTTGTGCGTAGCCTAACGAATATCTGATTACATTTTTACTATCAATCTGAACAACGTTTCTGTATGACTTAAAATTTTACTGCAGATACGACAATGTTTTATTTAGAATATAAAAAAATTTTACAATCAAGTATAACTTATATAACATTTAATCTCTGAACCCCAATGTTATTACAAGTTATGTGTGTCCGACAAGCTATCGGACTGAACTGTAAGGAAACGATTTCCCTAGAGTATGCTCAACGGCGTCCAAGGTTGATTCGGTATAAATCTTCAGCCTTTATTTGCCACTAATCTGCTTAACGGCAACTCACCCTCTTTGCTCCGTGTGCCGTGTAATGGTATGCGGAGGTATCTCAAAGATAGGTATCATGTATCAACAGTTAACGGAAATAGCCAGAACAGCGGAAATAGTGGAGAGTAAAAACCACTAGACCACAACTTCACGCTGCTCTGGTGATTCTCAGTAGCGACTGCCCAGCATATTTTGAGGCCCAAAGTTCCTGTGTAAAGTATACATCAATATAGCCCGTCTACTGCTCGTTACTCACCGATGCTACTATGGCCAGCACCACGAGATAAGAGTTAGTGTACGAGGGAAATACCCAAAACACCGGAAATTGTACAGAGTAAAAACTGCTAGACCATAATTTTACGCTGCTTTGGTCATTATCAGTAGCAACTGTAAGTACAAACCGGGCTGGGTAAAAACTATCACATCAGTTTGTAACCTCGCAGTATTTGCCGAGGATACTCAGAAATATTTTCGTGCGATACGCTCCTAAAACTATTACCGATTATCTGTCGGCTGGCTGCACATCAGCTAACCCTTTGTGCATAAAGTTCTCCTTTTCGCCACCTCACACACGTATACACCCAAGCATATACCATTTCCACAATTGATGTATAAAACAGCTGGTAGTTGGGTTCATTACCAGCCGCTAGTTGTACCATCACGTAAAAATGGTGCTGCCATTAAATTTTAAATATAAAACTTAAAATTATAATTCTAAATTAAAATTATAAAATAAAATAATAATTCATTAGACTTAAAACTATAAATATAATTATAAAATAAGTTGCCTGTGTCGCTAAAAACGACCATCGTTACTTTTAGCGTTAATTTAATTTAGTTTTTGAACACATACTAAATTTTTGGCGAATTAACAAAATGTCATAATGAACTCATTACCTTTAGTTAATGTACGAGTGAAATATTGTTTCAATTTGTTATCCGTTTAGAAATGTTTGGTTTTTTTCTAAAACATGTATTTGGTTTTAATCTCACTATGCTTTGCTATACTATATCTAACTTCTTATCCTGAAAATCATATTTCTTATCCTGAAATGCATATTTTATACTACAGCTAAAGTCGTAAACTCATGCTCTTTTGTAAACAATTTTTCGTATAGTTTTGCATTAAAAACTTTTGAAACACATACAAGTATCTAATTAACACTGATTTATTGCCTAAAACTCAGGCAGTTATTTAATTGTAATGTAAAATAATAATAATAATCAACATCTAATAAATATATCAGAGTATATTTTTAAATATTATCTGCCGCCTTACACTTTCGTGTAAAGGGATAATTGACTTTCAATTTTATTTCCACATTTTTGAAGACATATCAATAACGAATATAATGGATGTTTTAAAAAAAAATATTTTTTCAGATTATTTCTTGTTGAATTGACAAGGATAATTAATGTTGCAATGATAATAATCATCTTATTTTAAATTTCGAAGTTTATAGCAAGTCATGTTCTATCGATGTTTATGCTTCCTTTTGCTAATGGCATCAAGTATCTGAACATGGTAATTGAGCGTTTTGTGTATTATTAACTGTAAACATTTATGCGTACAGCACTTACACACACTTATAATTATTATACATGAATACACACTTCGGGCTACGTTAAAGTTTTAACAAAACTCTTAGTATTAAGTTATACTTATACTTATGCTCCTGCTTATACTACTTATTTAGTACATGTTTATTGAATATAATTATACTGATTCGTATACTCTTAAAGACTTTACTGGCGCCACAAAAGCTTTATGCTTAAATACATACATAACAATATATCAATTAATTGGGCTTTATCTTAAAAGGGTTAAGCGGATGAATAATTGATCGAGTTGAATATGCTAATACCGGATTAATATTAAATTTAAATTTTTCAATATCCTGAAATATATACGAGATTCAAGTATTACGTTAGAAAAAATGAATATTTGCCACTCTGCCCACCTATACTCTTTTAAGTTTAAAACTAAAGAGTGAGTTTATTTTTTTTTTTTAATTTTGTACATTTTTTTAACAAACTTCAAGAATTTGTAAATTCATGACATCTACTAGCTTTTAAATCGTTTACGGTGTTTTTGCTCTCGGATTATGATGACTAAAATGATTCTAGAAATTGTGGGATTATTAATATACATTTATAGTTATATAGGGTTTTTCAGCAAGAAGTTTGTTTTTCAATTGTGGCAACACCATGGTAGTTTTGACATAGTTTTTCAACGTATTCGTAATAGATGCCTTGGCAATTGTTGCAATGAATTTAATTTCGCACGAAAGTCGCATTAAAATAATTAAAATCCGCTATAAAAATGGTTGTCCTGTTAAATTTACATTTCGTACAATTCATGATATTTTCGGACAATATAATCGTCCTTTTGAGACCGCTATACAAAATTTGGTCGTTAAATTTAAGTCGATAGGTTCTTTAAAAATGTGCAAATACCAACGCGTATTCGATTGTGTCGGAGCCGGGAGCCACATCCAAATTTGTGAATACCTCGACGTTCTTAACAATTTGGGTTATCCAAAACCACCAGAGGGTGAATTTTGCAAAAGATATTGACATTGAGGCCTTACAAGTTTCAATTGGTGGAGAAATTAGAGCCGACCTACCATTCACATCGTCGTAGATTCACTCAATTCATACAAGAACAACCGGCTGGTTTTTCTAAAAAAATATTTTTTTCGGACGAAACCAATTTCCACTTGTCAGGATATGTCATCAAGCAAATTGCCACATTTGGGCTTCCGAAAACCCTAGAGCGATTATTGAGAAGTCTCTGTATGATCTAAGATAAGGCTAGAAATAAGTTAATGGTTAATGGATCACACTATCGCGAGATGCTACAACTCAATTTTAGCCTATTATTGACGACGTGGATATCAATAGTACGGTGTCATATGTTTTCAACAAAACCGTTATTTTGCCAATGAAAAGATCAATTTATTGCAAACCAAATTTTCCGATCGCATAATTTCACGAGAGTCAGCAGTACTTTAGGATTACTTTTTGTGAGGCTATGTCAAGGACACAGTTTATATGAAACCAATCGAATCGATTTAAGCCTTAAAATTAAAAATCCGTGATGTGATCAACGAAATGGGACCGCCATTTTGCCCAAAATAGATTAAAAACTTTGATGAAAGAATCGACATCTGTTTGCCAAACTTTTCTCTTCGTAATACAATAGAAATTTGAATTATCGTAATCCAAATTTTTTATTTATTTTTAGAGAACATACTTCGTATTGAAAAACCCTTTATATGTGTACTATTTTTTAAACTCTTTTAAAGCTCTCTTTTTTTAAGAGTTTCATCTAAAATTTTATTTTTCATTTTAAAGTAAGTCTTAGCTCTTTTCGGAAATCAGTCAAAAACTTTTCCTGGAGAATTTCGAAACGAATTCGATTAACAGTATACTAAATGTGTTTCAAAACTTAACAAATAAAGGGTTTCAATTTTTTAGACTTAGTCAAGTTCGGCAAACGTATCTCATATTGTACCTCCAAAATTAAAACTTAAAACTTAAAAAAAAACTAGTTAAATGGCTATTTTTCTTAAGCATAGATTAAAACATAAATATGTAAGCGATTATATAGATCCGCGATCTGAACATACGTCCATAGATATAAATCACTTAGCCCAAAGATAAATGTGTTATTGCATATACAGTAGTAGGCCTCAAAAGGCAGTCCTACAGATATTATTTCGTTCTAGCACTTCTGTTACACTTTAGCTGCTTAGATGCATTGGGGAGGTCTTTTTTGAATGAAATTGTATGATATTTGAATTAGTTTTGCATTTGCTGCTATGTTTGTGAGAAAGAGTGAGGATCCTATTTACAACATTACTAAAAGAGTTTCCAGATGTAGATAATCAAATTGCTAGTGTGTGAAATGACAAGCTTAATATGTAAAGTATATTGAACATGCTCTAATATTTAATGAGAAAAAGTTAGAAAACATCTGTTTTTACCAAAGATTAATTTCTCACTTATATATTTTGAAATTAATTAAAGTAAATTTAAGACTAAACAAAACAATTCTCAAACAATTTCGACGTAAAATTCAATTGTATTTCGGCTTTCAATATGCTTCAACTTTTTTAAGTTGCTTGAGTTTAAAAAGAATAAATGATAATTGAAAAAATTATAAATTTTTAATTTGCATGCAAATGAGGGCGCATTGGAATATTCAATTAAATAAGTACCAAGAAAACAGCCTTCAAAAAATGATAAAAGTTTAATTTTATTTTTGCACGCTTCTCCATTATGGCACCCCTGCTGGTACTTAACAACGAAAACAAAAAAGTGCTGTTTATAAAAACCCTAAAGAAATTGCAGAATCAAAAAGTGCTAAAATATTCATAACTTTATACTGTTAAATAATTAACAACACTTTCAACAATTAACTTCCAATTGTACCCTTTTCTTATAGAAAATGTGATATAACAAAAAAAAAGAAGAAGAAGCATGTTTTAAGTTAGAACATGCTAAAAATCTGTTGAGCTCTAAAATGTGGCCTGTATAATTACAGTCATTAAGTAATTTTGCGTTTTGTCATCGAAAAATAAACAAAGCTACTTTTTTGTGAGTTGTATAAGAAACACAAAAATAAATCAGCGTGTAAGTGGAAACAGGAAATTCAAGTTGTAATCATTTTAATTTTAAAGAAACATACAATTATGCCAAGAAACGGAAACCAAATTAAATTAAAGGGAAAATGTAAACTTTAAAGAGCCTTGATTAGTGAAAAGGTCTATGTACGATAAAGATGCCTTGAAATTATATGCTTAAAATATTATTATTGTTATTACAATTTAAGTTAATGCAGAAAAAGAATCAGAAGTAACCAATTTAGTTTTATAATTTAAAAAGAGTTTTGCAAAATTCATGCAAGATTAGAATTTTCTTACATTTATAAATTAAAATAATAGATACACAGCTTACACTTACCGATGACTAAACAATGGTTAACACGGGAACCTATTTTGATCCCTTTGAACTAAAGGGATCAAAATAGGTTCCTTAATCTAATGTTTTTTTGTAACTAGTGCTTATTTCGTGAATGGTAACATGATGTGATTTGATTTACATCTGCACCGACTAGGTAGTCATAATCAGATGGTGGGCAAACCACTTGAATGATTTGCAAACGTCATTCACGCCCTAGGAGGCGATCGAATACGTATACCCTCCGGTCACTCCTAGTAGCAATTTTGAAAGCCCGAAGTAGGCCGCAGCCTTCACTCCTTGCTAAAGAGTTGGAGACTTTCCAACTCCTGGTCCAGAACGCATGAAGCTTAATATAATTAATATAATTAAGAACGACGGCATTCATACTCACTGGACCTGAACCATTGATTGTGTTCATTTTGAATGATTCGACCCACAAACTTTCACGAGGGTCTCAAAATCACAACCACCACGATACTCCCATATAGGGGCCAACCTCAATAACCAGTTAGAGAACAGCTAATTGTCTCAAGAGACAAATAGTAAACTCTGCGGACGTACTGATTCCCGTGGAAATATGTGGATTGTCCAGGTGACTCCTACCAGCCTTTGAGGGGCCTGGGCTCCCTTTTACCCCGCAAGACACCAGTCTAAATGGAATAGTAGGTTCCAAAAAGACTATCATGTGCCCCCGGGGGGATCATGAATGGTAACACTTAGCTCATGGTTGATTTGACAGATAATAAGTTTTATCCTTCCGCTGAACAAATATGGTTGTGTATACGCTTGAACAATGCTTCGCTAAGTGGGCCTGCGATCGACTTACAGAAGATGCCGATTTTGCAAAAAAAAATAATCTTTTCAGATGAAGCTCATTAATCTCGGCGGGTATGTAAACAAGCAAAATTGTCGCATTTGGGGCACAGAAAACCCGCACGTATACATTGAAAAGCCGACGCATTCAAAACGAGTCACTGTTTGGTGCGGATTTCGGCCCAGAGGCATAATTGGGCCATTTTTCAGAAGTGGCCGTTACAGTCAATGGCGATCGTTATCGGGCCATGCAGAACGAATTTTTGTTCACAAAAATTGAAGAGGAGAATATTGGCAACATTTGGTTTCAACAGGACGGCGCTACGTGCCACACAGCCGAAGCTACACTCGATGTTTTCCGCCCTATTTTTGAAGATCGCATTATCAGCCGCACAGCTAATGTCGTTTGGTCACCTCGAAGCTGCTTTTTGACACCGTTGGACTATTATTTGTGGGGTGTCGTCAAAGATCAGCGTTAGGCCGACAAGTCAGAGACAATTGACGCTTTAAAGGACAATATTCGTGAAGCCATTAGTGAAATACAGCTGCACACAATAGATAATGGGATCATCATGTTGCACATGTAAAGGCTAAATTATTATTAGGGTTTTGAAGAAAAAAATTGTTAATACTAAACGATTACTTTATCAGTCCTTAATTCATCCACGTAAGAACTTACCAATGATTTATGGATGCAGAACAAGTTCAGCTCTTCAAACTCTTCAAGCAGTACAAAACAAATCTTTAAAAATTGGCTTTAATTTTCCATTGCGATTTAGCACATTGGATTTGTATAAAAAAAATATGCAAAATCTGTTCCTCCAGTAAGAGTACTATATAAACAGCAATAGTTAAAACATTATCTTTAAATGCTTAAGGAATGTTGATTCGAATTATATTCAGTTTGAGCACAATATGTCCGCAGATCAAAGAATGACACCTAAGTGCAGTCCGGACACCTAAGTTTTAGAGAATGTCGTCTTGGAATTACTTAACAAAATATTCGTTACGCAGAACCGAATGAATTCAATTTGTTAGCAGTCTCTCTTGACAATATTTTGATTTGACCAAGTTCTATGACTAGTTTATAGTCTTTTTACTTAACAGTGTAGAAACGCTTCTTACATCATAATAATTTTCATTGTCATAACATTGGGTGTTTTTTTGAAGCTTCCCTATTTTTTTAAAGGAAAAAAAAACAGTAAATTCAAATTTAATGGGGAATGTTTATTATCATTTGAAAGAACATTCTTTGCCATTTAAAAGTTATTTGGCGGACCCAAAGGGAATGCAAGTATTTTTGCAGAATTTCAATCTTAAGGATACCAGCATTTTTTTTATGTATTGCCAAAATAGATGCCGTTAAAAGTGGTGTAATTGTTGAGAGTGATCTCTCTGATTTTAGGCCAGAGATCTTTTAGTCTCTGTCAGGCTAACTGGTTGGAATATGTTTTAAGTATTCTAAAAAGTTTTCTTGGTTGCTTAAAGGCTATGTCCTTGTTTTTTTTTGTAAAGGATATTGATCGCTTTCTTTTTTTGCGATGTAGGAATACATCTTTCTTTTGATATTTTCCTGACTACAAACAGTCAATGTAATTTCTTTGTGTTTTATAGTTGGTTTATGTGTCAAGTAAATTCTTTAAATGCTTATTTCATACTTTTCTTATTAAGTTGTCACTGCTATTATCTTATTTTGATATTTCTTGAAATATTTTTTGTAATGATTTTAACGTGCATCTCTTGTTTTTTGTTTTTTCTTTAAGTTTACTACAGCCACTGCAGTAAAGTATACAATGAATTTCATTATATATAAATAGTTTGTTATAACTCGTGTTTTGTTTTTAATAAAATACTTGAATATGTATTTTAAAGTTACAGAAATAAAACAATAATTAAGTCGAAAAATAAAAGAAAACTTTATAAATTGTTGTACCAAAGTTAACTGCTTATGATTATGTCTCACAATACTTCTTTTTTTTCATACATTTTACCCATTTAAGCGTTTTTAACCTTCTATTGAAAAATTTCTAATTACAATTATATTCAAATATATGAATTTTTACTATCTGGCGTCATCATTATTTTATTTATTTACGGGTGGCTTTTGACATACAAATTAATTGTCATTATGCATATTGTAACAGCGTAGTTTAATTTAAATTAAATAACAGTTTATTAGCTTTATCTATCATAAATAATAGATAATTATTACAAGAAGGTATTAACTTTATTTAGCTAAATAATTGACAAGCCGTAAATTTTATCATATATAAACACTACTCTTATTCCAAACATACGTACATATATACATGCTCGTTATTACCTATAATTGATATTGAAAAAAAAAACGATGGTAAATTTATGTAAAATTAATATTTGAAGTAAAATATAGAAAGGCCATGCATTAAAACAAAAGGTAATTTGTTTTCCCTTTCTCATTCATGAACTCTTTTGCACATAAACACAGTTAAAAAAATTTTTAATTATAACAGGACAGACTTATGTATATTTATATGTAATAATATGATTGTTTCATTGTATGCAACAACATTTTAATTAGAAAGAAAGAACACAAGACAATACCCTTCTATATTTATTTCAGCTTAGCAAACATTACCAAGAAAAAATGGTCGCCTCATTTGGAGATAGTTTGGAAAGAGACCAAGGGAAAGAAAAATCCAAAATATGGCTGTAGATAAAGTCCAACATAGGATTAGATTTAATTTTAGAATGATGCGTGTTTGCCAGCAATATTTACTTTCATCTACTAATCAACCTAGGCAAGTTGGCTTCCTCAGCATAAACAGTGTATGGAGAAAATATTGTCTAAAATGTTTACGTTAATGTCCTAAAAAGTAGAAATAATAAATAATCACTAAGCCACGATAATTCTCTGCACAATATTAATGCTCAAAGTTTAGCAGTTTAAAATTGAGGCCCTAATCTAATTTAGTCCAGATCAGCTTCCGAAAGTGAATTAATTTTCCATCGATCTTAGCCAAATCTTCAATAATAACTTTGATGCTTGCAGACCTCAAGCAGAACACCACAACTTTTAATTATATCTAAAACCTACATCGCGTTTCTGTAAATATAGTGAGAAATATCATACATGAAAAGATTATAACCCAAGGTAGATGAGCTATAGTTTTTAAAACACTCTTTCATTGCTTACATCGGTCTTTTAAACAAGAAGTTGGTTTTTCAATTGTGGCAACATAAAATACATGAAAGTTTTGACATTTAGTTTTTTGTCGCATTCGTAGTAGATGCAGTGCCAATTGTTACAATGATGTCAATTTTGCACGAAAATCGCATTAAAATAATTAAAATCCACTATAAAAATGGTTGTCTGTTAAATTTACATTTTGTAAAATTTGTGATATTATCGGACAACATAATCGTTCTTCTGAGACGGCTATTAAAAATTTGGTCGTTAAATTTGAGTCGACAGGCTCTTTAAAAATGTGCAAATAACGAAGCGTATTCGATTGTGTCGTTCAACTGAAAATATCGCAGCCGGGAGCCACAAGTATTGAAGCAGATCCAAATTTGTCATGGTATGTTTATCCAGAACCACCACATGGCGAATTTTGCATAAGACTTGGACTTTGGCGCCTTACAGCATGAATTGAAGCCAAGCAGCCAATCCCGTCGCCTTAGATTCCCAGTATTCATTCAGGAACAATCGGCGGGTCTTTCTGAAACAATCATTTTTTCAGCCGAAGCTCATTTCCACTTGTCAATACGAAAAATTTCATTTGAGATTCTGAAAATCCTAGAGCGATTATTGAGAAGCCTTTGCATGCTCAACGTGCCACTGTGTGACACGTTATGTGGCCTGTAGGCGTAATTGGGCCTTTTTTTTCGAAGATGAAGTTGAAAATGCGGTAACGGTCAATGGATCACGCTGTCGTGAGAAAGTAACAACTTAATTTTCTCCTATTATTAACGACGTGGATATCACTGACTTTCACTCACTGATTTTAACAGAACGATGCCATATGTCACACAGCCAATGAAACGAAACGTTTAATTTTATGTTTGCTGGGTGTAAACGCGGCATAACATATTAATTAAGAATAGTAAAGATATTGATATTCATATTATTGCTATAATTTAACACTTATTTGAAATGTTTAGACGTTGATAACCAACAATTGGCACTGACAACTTGTATCATTTTCTGTGTCATTTATTCCATTTTAATCGAAGGTATTGAAGTATGTGGATTCATATGTATAAAAAATAGATTAAAATTAAACAAATATTGTTAATTGTTATTGTTGCTATAATTATATCGTTTTATAAAATCTTATTTAAGTGCAACAGGTTATTATATCTATTATTAATTTGGTCGAAATATTTTGTTAGTAAAATTTTGATGGGTTGCAGCCTTTTTTTAAATGGGAGATAAATGCATAAGTTATGATGATTTCAATAAGAATGGTATTGAGTAGCTATTTCAACGACATACTCTGATCTATGTGGGTGTATACATAAACAATTTCAAACATATTTACACTATTGTGGATAATTTTTTACGTGTAAACTACACCTTTATTTTACAATTAACATTTTCTAAGGTGAATTTGGTCGTGTCATTTTAATAGTGACTGATTATGAGATTTTATCCGTATTCTAACTGCTTACTACATACACCACCAAAATAGGTAGATACGAACGAAGAATGCTGATGAAGGGATGCAGCGAGTTTGTATCGTTTGGTTATTCATCGTTTAATTAACATTTTTTTTAATTTAATCACAACTACAAAAAAAAAAAATATAACAACAAAAAGTTCTTTTAAATATTGTAGAATCATATAAAATATTTTGGAAATTGTTTATTATTTTATTTTGACCGCATCGTTTAAACCACTTTAATATAAACACAGCAAATAATAGATTCCAGTCTATCGATATTGTTCTATTATTTACTATAATTAACAACTATTGTTTTTGGTTATTTTTACAAAATAAGTCAGTTTAATTAAATGTAGCAACAAAAACGACACCAACAAACCAAAAACATTTCCGGATTCTAAATGATTATAAATTATAAAGTGCTTTAATTTGCAGTTGAAACATTTATACCATTTACATAACATTTTAATGTTTGATTGCATTTGTGTGTAAATAATTTATTTTAATTGCCTAAATAAATGTAAACTTCCCTATTTTTTCTTAAATGTATATTTCGTTATCACTTTAGTTTTGTTTGGTTATTTTTAAAATTTACATAACTTTTATGCAGCACAGAGAAAAAAACTTGCAAATAATTAAATAGATAAATAATTGTGGTTGAACAATCTGTATCTATAAATAAGCCAATTAGGAAATTTTGATATTTTAAGAAAGAATGAAAATTAAAATTAAAACACTTTATCTAATAGGGCTTTAAAAACATAAGAAAATTCTAGGTGTATAGAAACATCAATTTAAAAGTCGTACTGCATTCGTTGCTCCTAAAAGACATTTATAAAAAGTTACGGCATATGCATGTATTTCTCAAATAAATCTGGCTGTCCAAACTTTAAAAATAAGCAGTGAAAAAACCTGCCATAAATTGCAATACGACGGACGCAATTTCAATTTATTAACAAATTTTTTGGCAAGCGCGGTAAGCAAAATGGATGGACATGAATATTTCTGGGCATTATTTTCATATGTTTTGTATATATTTAATTGCTTCATGATTTTAGCAGTTCATACGATTATTTGTGATACATTAAACATTTTTCAATAAGTTTTTTTTTTTTTAAACAAAATAAAACAAAAACATTTAGATTAAGATGATTCAAATTTTTATTGTGTTACGAAGAGAAAAGCTCACTTTTTTGGAAAATTGGCGGCCCTGTTGCGTTAAATCACGGATTTTGAGTCTTGAAGCTAATATCGATTCCCTTGGCTTCGTATAGACTCTGTCCTGAACATAGCCCCATAAAAAATTATCCAGTGGTCTTAAATCACACGATCGGGCTTGCCACTTAATTAATTGTTGATTGTCATAAAATTATGTTTTCGGGAAATTTGGTTTGCAATAAATTGATCGTTCCATTGGCTGTGTGACATATGGCACTCTTCTGTTGAAACCACTTGTCAGTGATATTCACGTCGTCAATAATAGGAAAAAATTTAGTTGTCAGCATATCCCGATAGCGCGATCCATTAACCGTTACCGCATTTCCAACATACAGTGACACGTTGGCTTTGTCTGAAAAAAAAAATTTTTTCAGAAAAACAAGCCAATTGTTCCTAAATAAAATGAGCGAATCTAATGTGAACCAGTTGACCTTGTAAGACTTCCAGCACCACCATCTGGTGGTTTTGTATAAACCCAATTGCTGAGAAATTGACAAATTTGGATTTGCGTTAGTGTTCGTTAATTTGGTACTGAGACTTCAATGACCAAGTTCTTAATAGCGATCTCAGAAATACGATAATGTTGTCCGAAGATATCACATTTCATTTTACGAAATGTAAATATAACAGAACAACTATTTACACAATGGATTTTAATTATTTTAATGCAATTTTCGTGCGAAATTGAATCCATTGTAACAATTACCAAGGCATCTATTGCGAATACGTCAAAAAACTAAATGTCAAAACTGCCATGTTGTTTGTGTTTCCTAGATTGAAAAACAAACTTCTTGCTGAAAAATCCGATATAAGCAACTACAATCGATTGAAGAGCTCATTGCAATTTTAAAAGAGAATTAATATCCAAAACTGCCATCATATAAATTTGCTTTTAATCATCTTATTAAAGTAGAGTAGAGTGATTGAATAGAAGTAATTAGATAATGAGTGGTGTTTGATTTTCTCACGTAAAACCTTCTTGTAATAACTCTCCCTTAAGTAATTTACAAATTAGCTACAAATTTAAATTTCTTGCGAACAAAAATGTTTGCACTGTCATCTAGTTTAAGTGTCCTTATTTCAAATTTGATTGCTATTTCCCCCTTTTTGCTCATTATCCTAGAATATACAGATATAATAATTTATGTATGTTTCATAAAGACCGAAACTAATACAAACAACAACACATTTTATACTGAACAAGGTTCCGGTTTTTGCTACTAAATAAGAACGAAACGTTTACACTAAAACCAATCTAATTTTTTTATTTGCGTTTATAAATAATTGCTTGACAACATGCAAAACACAGCTATTAAAAAAGATCAGACAAAATTTTTATAAATTGTTCCCCCAAAAGTTTAAAGGTTTTGAGGGATTTTGATCGATTTTCATCGCTGTAGAAAAGATCGTCAATTTTTCACCTTTAAGAATGTAATGAAAAATTTTTTCTGTACAATGATGAAATTAAACAGATATTGTTACGTTTGTTCCTTTTAATAAACGTTTTGTTGTTTTGAGTTCTTTTATTGCATGTTCTATTATTGTACTTTAGAGTTTTAAATTAAGCTAAACGATTTAGTTACTTTCAACACACATAAAATTAACACGATGGTAACTTCGTTGTCTTTACTCACGGATGACTCAACTTGAATTCATTTTTTTTTTGCCCAGCAAGTGGTGCTTATAAAGTTGTATTAAGTGGTTCTCGCATATGCAACAATGTTCTAAGTCTTTAACATCTCACCATATTGTTGTTGTTATTATTATTCAGTTTAGGCGTCTGCTTAGTTGTGTGTTTTGTTTTGTTCTGTGTTAGTTGCTTTGGTTTTCTGTTGTTTATCTATTTGGTAGAATTACTTATAAGCATGATTTTAGGCTGTGTGTATAAGATTTCTTAGAAAACTACGCAGTGTGTAAAATTCACAGTGGGTCGTTTCATTCACTTTTTTACTGCTTATTATTTTTTTGTTAAACTTAATAAACCATCTTCGTAACAATATTAATAATAAGCATTGTAAATGTTTAGTTTATTAAAATGTTTTGTAATAAAGAATTACAATTTTAGTAATGTAATTGAAAATTTCCTTGTACTTTCGACTTTCACAAAAAAAAAAACAAAAATTAATATGCGGTTTTTTGTTTAAAATAATATTTTTAATATTTGCATAATAATTTCAACAAATTTTGTATATAAAAATGTATTGACCTTTACCAAGTTGGCTCTTTATCGCCGACTGCTGTTACTATTTAAAAATAAAGTGATTTGGTAAACACGTCCACTGGTAACGACATTTCTTCAAAATCGCACCCATATATAATAAGCGAAAGGGATATCGATCAACCTTCGAACAATTCTGTAAAGTAAATATTGTCAAACATGTAGCAGCTATTTCACAACGTTAGAAAACAAAGCGCCAAGAGAGGTTTGGCCAGCATATTTTTAAATTGTTTATATTTCGCCTTTTAGCTGTTTCTGTTTTTAAAAATTATTTTCCTCAAACTTTGGCGGAAATGTATGTCACACAAACAATTAAACTAGCAATTTGTTGCAAACCAAATTTCCCGATAGCAAAATTTCACAACAATCAGCAGTTAAGTGGCCGGCCAGATGGTGTCATTTAAAATCACTGGATTATCGTTTTTTTTTATCGAATCGTTTTCAGCCTTAAAACTCAAAATTCGTGATATGATGAAATACGACCACCATTTTGCCATAAGGCGATTAAAAACTTTGATGAAAGAATCGACATCTGTCAGCGGGGTCGTGCTGGACAATTGCCAGATATCATTTTTCATTCAAAATTGCCGAACTTTTCTCTTCGTGATACAATAGGAATTTGAATCCTCTTAATCGTAATTTTTAGTTCTCATTAATAAAATAAAATAAATAAAAGTATTTTCGAATACAAACTAATTTCAAAAACGTTTCATTTCCTAGAGGCTACATTAAACCATGTGATGTTTTATGCGATTATATGTATTTTTTCAAGCGGAAGGACAAAATTAGAGTAGTGCTTAATTTAATAACATTTCTAATTAGCCATTATTGACGTTCATTAGTCAGCTGATTAAATAATTATTTGTTAGAGCGTATGCATTTCCCATATTTTCATTTGTAGATAAGTATTAAATACTTAATTATTATTTATTATCATACATTTTTATACTTTAGTTTATTTATACTAAACTGGACACATATTCTTACATTTATATTCTTATGTTTATTAATGAATATGAAGTAGACAAAGTATTCATGAAATCAGTTTAAATGTTAAAATATATAGATTAAATGCTTAATAGAAGAAATAGAGTCATTAACATTTACCCAGCCAACACACGAGTGTAATTTATATAAATAAAAATGATTTGCCCAGGAAGTTCCTTAAGGATAAAAATAAAAAATTAAAAATATAAATAATCACATTTGTTTCCCATGAAAAGTTAATTAAAGCATCTGTACACAACTGCTAAGCATTTGATGTCAGTTAAATAAAAGCAAAAGAGCAATTAGGTTACCAGTGGTATACCTTTGGTTAGCCTGTGTTGATAATTCAAATTAAAAATTTTTAAAATTTGATTTAAATTTTTTGTGACAGAAATTGCTTATTAAACTTTAAAAAATAGGATAAGAATGTTTTAAAAGGCCCTTAAAATATTCAATAAAATACAAATTTCAAGCAGAAGTTTGTTTTTTTTAACAAAATAAAACAAAATTTAGATTAAGATGATTCAAATTTTTATTGTATTACGAAGAGAAAAGTTCGGCAATTATGAATGTAATATGATATCTGGCGGATGTCCACCACAACCACGACCACGCTGATAGATGGAGCTTCATTCATCAAAGGCTTTAAAAACCTTTTGGCAAAATGGTGCTCTTATTTCGTTAGTCACATCGCGGATTTCGACTCTTAATGCTGAAATCGATCCGCACAAATAATAATCCAGTGGTGTTAAATCACACGATCTGGCTGGCCATTTAATTGCTGATTGTCGTCAAATTATGCGATATGGAAACTTGGTTTGCAATAAATTGATCGTTCTTTTGGCTATGCCACATGTGGCACGGCCCTGTTAAAACCACATGTCAGTGATATCAACGTTGTCAATAATAGGCCAAAATTGAGTTGTTAGCATCTTGTGATATCGTAATCCATTGATCCGTACCGCATTTTCAGTGCCATCCGAGTCACGTTCCCTGCCCACATACAGCATGCAAATGCTTACTAATAATTGCTCTAGGATTTTCAGAAGCCTAAATGCGGCAATGTTGCTTGTTGACATACCCAGAAAAGTGCAAATGAACTTCGTCTGAGAAATTGATTTTTTCAGAAAATCCAGCCAGTTGTTTCTGAAAAAATTGTGAGAAGCTGCGGTGATGGAAATGGGTCTGCTTCAATTCCGGCACCCTTTGACCCTTGTAAGGTTTCAAAGTTAAATCCTTAGGCAATATTCGACATGTGGTGGTTTTGGATAACCTCAATTGTTGAGAACTGCGAGGAATTGAGAAATTTGGTATTGCTTCAACACTATGGTATGGGGTTGTATTGTTTTCAGACGCACGATCCGGTCGAACGCGCAGTTGAGCTCGCGTATTTTGTATTTAGCCTCTCGACTCCAATTTAAAGACTAACTTCTTAATAGCAGTTTCAGAAGGACGATTATGTTGCCTGCAAATATGACCAATTTTACGAAGTTCAACTTTAACAGAACCACCATTAGACCACCATAGTGGACTTTCATTATTTAAATGCGAGTTTCGTGGGAAATTAAGTTCATTGCAAGAATTGCTAATGCATTTACGACGGATACGTCGAAAAACTAAATGTCAAAACTATCATGCTCTTGGCGTTGCTACAATTGAAAAACAAACTTCTTATTGAAAAACCCAATACTTATGAATATATCGTCTAAATTAGAGTTAAAGCAAAAGCTTATTCCGATTAAGGTTACTGGGCTATTTTACAATCATTTGTTGCTCTTAAAAATGTGAAGGAATTTCATAAGGAGTTTACATCTTGAATAACAATTAGATAACTAGCACCCGATAAATAAATTAGAATTTTATAACTCCTACAGTTTTGAAGGGTTATAATTAAAAGATATATTGGTTTAAAAGTCAGAATAAGATTATACTAAATGGTAACTTTTAAATAAAACACATGCAAATGTTTAACGATTAAACGTTGCATTTTTGTGTTTGCAACTCTGAGTGTGAGAAGATTAATTTATGTTCCAAAACAATTGTCATTTATTATTTCTTACGTTGCAATTATTTTGTTAAATTTTTGTATCTTTATTGAAATCAGTCGATTATTTTAAGCTAAATTATTTTTGTTTAGAAAGTCTTTAAGGTTAAGGATGGAGAAATGGTTATTTTCCAAGTAGAATTAACGAACAACTACATACTTATTCAACATTTAAAATTGTGTTTGCTGGGTAGAAATTCTTATTTATAGACTGGACTACGTAAGGAATTAAATTTTAATTTTAGTATAATCACAACAAAGCTCTTAATATTTTAAGCTATTTTAGGAAAAATTTATAAATTGTTTGCTTTTGTATTCAATGAACACTTCTTTAAGTTATTCATACAGTCAATATATTTAAAATTTATAAATTAGAATTTAACTACATCCAAAGTATACATGACAAATGTGTTTTATATAATATAAACTAAAATTTTTTGTTGGATAAAATTGTTGTTAATTAAAGCTTATATTTTTCTAATAAAAGATAAGTTTTTGTTTTATTAAATCTGTCCTTTGTTTTTGATATTATTTTTAATAATTGGTTCACATAAAAGTTCGTGGTATATTTTGTTATAAATGCTTTAAGACAGCGTTTTTTTTTTGTAAATGGTTTTGTATACCCAAATAAAGTATGTTTAGTTTAGCTTAAATTCGTGTATATAATGAATTTCAAAGTTTATTAAGGAACAAGAACGAGTTTACATTAACGGAAATAAGACAAATTAAGCACATAGCAAATGCTTTACATTTTGTGATTTGGGAAATTTTTACCAGAATACGCAGTAGTTCTAGGTAAAGTACCGCGTATTAATTCAATGAATTAAGTAAAATGAATATCAAAAATTTTATCATGAAGCCCTTACATTTAGTTAGTTAGTAAAAGTTCTCATACCACCTGAAGTTTTGCTTTCATTTGTTCATGTATCAGGATATTCACACGTATGTGGCAACACCATCAACATGATAGTTTTGACATTTATTTTTTTCACTTATTCGTAGTAGATGCATTGGTAATTGTTACAATGAATTCATTTTCGAAAATATCATTAAAATAATTAAAATCCACTATGAAAATGATGGTGCTGTTAAAGTTATATTTCGTAAAATTCATAATATTTTCGAAGAACATAATCATCCTTCTGAGATACTTATTAAGAATTTTAATGTTAAATTTATGTCGACAGGCTCGATACAAAATGTATGAATACCACTGCGTGTTTTACCGGGTCTATAATGATATTGTAATACTGGCAGGATCGCCATGTAATGATATAATAATTTTTAGAGATTGAAATCAAATATACACATGTATATATGTATATGTGCAAAAGAAGAGTATATCCTTTTATTATCGAGCGAAAGGATACTCTAATCAACTTGGCGTCTAGCGCCCCATATCCCAATGTTTATACGGTGGAGATGCGCCAATTTACCTTGTTCTTACTCAGCGAAAGGAGCGCAAGTTAAAGATTTTATCGACCAAGTTCTTTGCCTGTCCATTAAAATCTGTCCCTTCTTGGTACAGAATTCTTTATTTATACTTAAAATTATTCTTGTTTACTAATATTGTTTTTAGCCTAATTAAAACTAAATTGTGTGGATTGTTGAATAAGCATTCTCCCATGATATGAACTAACTTAAATTACAGGTTAGTTGAACTTATAGTATACATTTCTGCATTTAATGCATCTTAAAATAATTGGGTAATTTTAAACCTTTTCATTTCTATATGTAATGGGTACGTGACAAGGCGTGAGCCCGCAAATACTATATGATGTGAAAACATCGTAGCCGTGAACAACGGTGTTAAAGCAGACCCAAATTTGTCTATTTCTCGATGTTTTCAATACTTGAGGTTATCCAAAACCAGCACATGGTGAATTTTGCGCAAGGATTTGACTTTGACTTTAAGGCCTTACAAGGTGTAATGTGACCGACAATTGATATTGCCGTAGATTCCCTCAGTTCATTCTGGAACAACCGGCGGGTTTTTTTTAACATTATTGTTTCAGACGAAGCCCAGTTTGACTTGTCAGGATATGTCAACAAGCAAAATTGCCGCATTTGTGCTTCTGAAAATCCTATAGCGATTATTGAGGAACCTCTGTATGCTTAGCGTTTCACTGTATGGTGCGCTGTGTGGTCTGGAGGTATGATTGGACCTTTTTTTCGATGATGAAGCTGGAAATGCGGTAACGGTCAATGGAGTTCGCTAGAGTGAACATGACTGACATGTGATTTCAACAGCGGGGTTGCACATATCATACAATCAATGAAACGATCAATTTATTGCAAACCAAATTTCCCGATAGCATAATTTCCGACAATCAGCAGTTAAGTGGCCAGCCAGATCGAGATTGGATTATTTTTTGTGGGGCTATGTTAAGGACAGAGTTTAAGGGAGCCAATTAAATAGATTTCAGCCTTAAAACTCAAAATCCGTTTGTGATTAACACAATAGGACCGCCATTTTGCCAAAAAGTAATTAAAAACTTTGATTGTTAGCGTGGTCATGGTGGACATTTGCCAGATAATATTTTTCATTCATAATTGCCAAACTTTTGCTCTTTTGAAAAACACACTCATTTACTATGCTTAACTGTAAGCAGCGAAATTTTGGCTATAGATTATAGCCATTATACAAAAAGCTCTGAAAGCCATTTGCTCGTAGTGAAACTAAGAATTATCAATCTGAAAAGTATAATTCTCTATTTATGTAAATATTGAAATACCCTATAGTTACACATGAAAAAAGGACAAAAAGCAATTGTAACAAGAACAACTTATATTAGCATTACAGAACATTATCATAATCATATTTATCCTTTGCACGTGCATTTTCACTAATACACTTAAACTTATTCACATAGGCAAAGTTTCGTTACTTGTTACTTGTTTCTATTTCTGGATAAAAGAAAGTATCACATGACAATGATGACAAAAAATGATAAATTCTTACAAACTTTCAAAACGGCACTCATGCATATGCATTAATAAGTATAAGAACATTCACACATACAAATTTATATGTAAGAAAAACGTTGTGTAAGGTAAGCTTGTCTCTGGTATTATCCTAGAATTACAACTGGTAAAATAAATACATTCAGGCACACAAACCTACAAGCAATAGGTGGGGGATTTATAAAAAGAGATATTCTTCATGCAACCAGGCAACATCCAGAGCATTACTAATGCCTTCACTGGCACAAAATTTTATTGGTTGATCTTTATGTTTTATCACAATTAACTTAGAGTGAAAAATATTGCAGTCAGAGTAAAAGAAGGACATTAAAGTCCATTTGTTCCATTAATATCATTTTTTTGTGCTATATCAGCCCCCCATTCATTTGCATTTACTTTGTCCATTGTTAACTTTTGCTGTTGGTGCATGCTGTTGCTTTTTTCAGAACAAGGATGTATTCGTACACAAAACCGTGTATTTATATTCCCAGCTATTAAATTAAATTTTGTTGTTATTTTTAAAAAGTCTTCGCTCTTAGTTGAATACCAATGTTGTGCCGGGAATATAACAAATGATTTGTTTTAGAAGACTTGTCAGAGAGGTAGTAGGAATTTTACAATAATAACAACAGCATGCAATTTATTTTAGAAAAAGTTGCAAAAATAATTGTATGATTCATGACCGAGTCAAATCTTTTTTTAATGAAAAAAGCAAATTTAAATAATAATTTCAATTAAATACCCAAAGATAATTCTAAAGACTCTTTAAAGTATTTAAAATTCGTTTTAGCTTTACTTGAATTTCCTGCTGCACTTTTTATGCTGCCACAATTTTAATATTTATTAGAAGGGAAAATAAACGTCCTTGTGTCCTAAAGTCTTAAATTTTATGCACAATCACTACAAACACTCCCTGGCAATTCGCAACAACCAAGAAGTATTTACACTGACACATTTACATGTATCACATGACTTTAAAATGCAAAAACAAGCAAAAATATCTTTTCATATAGCAGTCACACTGCCACACATACACACACACACACAAGTGCAATAATTCTTATATACTGATAAATGTTGAAAAATGGTATGAGATCGAAATAAATGAAATGATATGAATGAGACATTTATTTATTGTCTAATTTTAACTTTGAACTAATTGAACGGACAAAAGATGAAACGGACAACGTGAGGTGTGCTGTTGTAAAACAAATAATTGGTCTTATATAGAAAACTTAAATTGTGAATAAACTACGGTTTCAATTTGTAGTTGTAAAAAATCGGCATTTGCCTCTACTAAAACATGGCACGGTTTACCCACCTCGCCTGGGAAAAGTTCAATAAATTTTTTTCTAATTAATTGCAAAGAATTAAAGTCGAGAAGAAAGGAACAGAAAAGTTGAATCTGTATGATATTATAGGCTTCGAACAGAGCACAAAAACTTTCTGTAGCTTACAATAAATGAAAGTTATTCTACTAAATGGTTTTACACTGAAGGTCTTAATAATATTTCTTCGACTTGATAACTATTGAGAAGTGTTAGTGATTATGAAAGCAATGTATACGAAATATGAAATTATTGAATTATGACAGTGAGTCTAGTTGACTTTAAGTTTACCGATCGATCGTGGCCGTTTTTGCGACCTAGGAAGTTTCGAAGAAATGCGTGATAAGATATACGTCGGTACCTAGCGTAGGTATACCATGACCTGACGGTGGGCAAACCACTTGCGCCATATGATGTGGGCGCAGCGCCCCAGAAAGCCAAAGACTATTTTCTAGCAACAGATTATTCCTAGTTGCAATTTCGGAGGTTTCGAAGCAGAGCCGCCAATACCCACTCCTTGCTGAAGAGTTGAAGACTATTCAACTCCTGGCCCAGAACATATGACAAACATGCTCATAGGATCCGGATCATTCACCCAATGTTCTCAGTAAAGGTGAGATGATCCTGGCCCCTTAATCAAATTCATAAGGGCCGCGAAACCACAACTACCACGATACTCCCGAAGGGCCAACCTCAATAATCAGACAGAGAACAGCTAAAAGGCTAAAGAACCAAGTAGCTGAACTCTGGGGCCTACTGATTCCCGTGGAAATAACGTGGAGCTTCCAGTTGACTTCCTGCTTCCCGGGGGGGGGGGGGGGGGGATAAAGTCACGAAGAACTAGCCAAACAAAGGTTACTAGAAACAGATGGCATCTTGATATTGCTGACCATTTTTGGGTTTTTCAGCGACCCATTTCATAGACGGCCGCCGCTTTCATTGATATCATCCATTTCAGATTTTAATGTTTAAAATATGTTCCAAGCATCCATTACACATACCGGGACAATAACTCTTAGTAAGTTTTGTGAGCCTAGTTAATAAAATTGTTTTTAATTACTAAACAACACCGACAACATGATAGTTGTGACATTTAGTGACAGTGAATTCAATTTCGCACGAAAATCACATTACAATAATTAAAATCCACTACGTATATCGCGGTATAATGATGATGCTTCCTTACATTTAGATATGTTATGCGTTGCTAAGCATTGTCCCAAAAGAAGGTAATTCTGTAAAATTCTTTTATTAAGGAAATGGAAACTAATGGCATAGATTCTGATGTCCTTAATTTAGTCATATAATAGCATTTTTTAATTATAACCATATTTTTCGATCACACTCCTTGCGCACTGCAGCTGTAATACACATTCAAAATAAGGTAGCAAAAACCAAAAAAAAAAAAAAAACAAAAAAAAAACTGGAGTAAAAGCGACTGACAAACAACATCTGGATCCTTTGTGGCACATCCATGAACTTACGCAACTTACTCGTGAAACGTACGAGTTGTTGCTCTAGTCAGCATTTTGTATCCCATTCATACTATTCATATAAGACGTGCAGTTTAAAATTTGTGTTTGAACTCCGACTTGACTGCCATGTCGATTTTTTTTTCGTTGGGAAACTTTTTAAAATGAATAAAATAAAAATTTCTTTTCTCAAAAGTTTTTTCGTTTTTATTTCTTTAACACAAAAATAAACTTCAAACATTACACACTCAAACGCATGAATAAATGCAACGTCACTACAACAAACCCAAGCAAAATTAACAAAAGTGACAGCAATACAAGTACTCGTACGCAAGCAGTATCGTAATACAAATGAAAAGGATATTTATGCATCACATGCAATTTCTACTTCTAGTTGGAGTTCAACATATGCACGCATGTATAATAATACAAATACTAATGAACATTTTAACACAACATCTTTTTTACAAAAATGCACGAACACGTAGTCATACTTATTCTTATACAAATACTCGAACTCGCTCATTCATATCCTTTACACTTGTTCTCATTTTAGATAAAACTTTAGATTAAGTTGCTGTCTTTTTCCCAGTTATACATGACAATTTTGGTAGTAGAGGCCTTTGCTTGTGAAATATTTGAAAAATGAAAAGTGCTGTTGTTACTTTTATTGAAAAAATTTTTGTACAAAAAAAATTATGATATATTTTTTTATATAAAAATTGTGGCTGATAAAATGCTTTTATACACAAATTCTGACTGATGGAATTGTTTTTATAACAAAATTATAACTGATGAAATTTGTTTATAAAAAAATTTTAAATGAAATCTTTTTATAAAAAAATATGACTATTTTAACTAAAAAATTAATACGGTTGAACTGTGTTGCAGTAAAATTTTGACTTCCTACTATAGAAAAATTATGTAAAAATAATATAAAAATTATAACAATTAAATTTTTTGTATAATCATTATGACATGAAATATTTTTATACAAAAAATAATAATAAAAAAATTTTGAAAATTTTTTAACTGATGATTTTTTTAAAAAAATAATCACGACTGATTAAATTCTTTTATAGAAATATTATCACCGATGATATCTTTTTATATAAAAATTATAACAATAAAATTTTTATGAACAAATGACTGATGAATTATTTTTATACAAAAAATAATTAAAATTATAAAAATTTATTTTGAAAATATTCTTTGACTGATGATTTTTTTTTATAAAATAATCATGACTATTAAATTCTCTTACACTAATATTGTCACTAATAATATCTTTTTATATAAAAATTATGATCGATGATATTTTTTTTCATAAACAAATTATGACATGAATATTTTTATACAAAAAATAATAAAAATTTAGAAAATTTATTTTGAAAACATTTTTTGACTGATGATTTTTTTTATTAAATTATTATGACTGATACAATTCTTTTACAGTAATATCTTTTTATATAAAAATTATGAACGATGAAATATTTTTTTATAGAAAAATTATGACATAAAATATTTTTAAAAAAAAATAATAAAAATTCAGAAATTTTATTTTGAAAACATTTTTTGACTGATGATTTTTTTTTTATAAAATAATAATGACTGATAAAATTGTTTTATAGTAATATTGTCACTAAAATTTTTATATGAAAATTATGAACGATGAAATATTTTTTTATAGAAAAATTATTACATAAAATATTTTTATACAAAAAGAAAAATTAAATTAAAATTAAAAATTATCAAAAATTATTTTAAAAAATATTTTGACTCATGATTTTTTTAATAAAATAATTATGACTGATAAAAGTTCTTTACAGAAATATTGTAAGTGATGATATCTTTTTATATAAAAATTATGACTGATGAATTATGAAATTTATTTTGAAAAGTTTTTTTCACTGATGATAATTTTTTAATAAAAATTAGGACTGAGGAAATTTTTGACATAAAATTTCTTTACAGAGAATGTTCTATGGTCTAGAATTATCAAGATACATTTTCTGGTACATGGTACTGGCAATTCATATTTTATATTTAAAAGTACTTGCTGTTGTAGAGCATCAGAAATTCGCTGGCGCCTGATGTAATATGAAACATGTATGTAAACTTTTACTTATTTGTCTTACTTTTTGTTTTTGATTTTTCAAAAGAAACGCTTTTATGCATGCAGAACAAGAAATTGCATTTCATTATTTATTTATTTTCACAAATGTAGAACACAATCAATTTTATGCAACTTTAAAAATGAAATATTCTCATAAATTGAAAGCAATAAAGTCAGTATTTTGGGAAAAATTTCAAATAGAAACAAATATGGGAAAGTGAGAAAAAATTCTTAAAATATCTTATATTTAAAATACGTGTTAAACAAATGTATATTTGGTCGAATGTCTTATGCTCCATTTAACTCTTTTTATTTGTTATTGTTTTGACTTTCAATAAGTTTTATCTTGAAAACTATTTCATTTATGATTGATAAACTTTATACTGAGACCTTTTGGGGCGTTGTACAGTGAAATATAAAAGAAAAAAGCGAACATAAAATTTGAAATTTCTAAAAGATTACAAACTCGATGCAATTAAATACTAGTTCTTTTAAATGTCTGTAAATTAAATCTATACAAGGGCTAATACACCTTTTGTGTGTTGAGTAAAGTATCGGTTTTTTTCGATTGTGGCAATACTAACAATGTGATAGCTTTGACATTTAGTTTTCTAAGGTATTCGTAATAGATGCGTTGGCAATAGTTATAGTAAATTCAATTTTGCACGAAAATCGCATTAAAATAATTAAAATCCACATGCAGTTAACAATTCGTAAAATATCATATTCTCCGACAACACAATCGTCCTTCTGAGACCACTATTAAAAATTTAGTTGTTAAATTTGAGTCGACAGGCACGATACGAAATGTGCGAACACGGAGTTTTCAACCGGACCATTCGACTGAAAATATCGTAGTCGTAAGCCAGTGTTGAAGCTGCTTCAAATTTGCCAATTCCCTGACGTTCTCAACAACTAGGATGATCCAAAATCATCTCATGGCGAATTTTGCATAAGCATTTGACTTTGAAGCCTTATAAGGTTCTACTGGTGCAGATATTGAGGTCGAGCAACCAGTCACATTGCCGTACATTCGCTCAATTCAGGCTGCTTTTTCTGAAAAAAACCTTTTTTTCCGACGAAGCCCATTTTCACTTGTCAGGGTACGTCAACAAGCAAAATTGCCGCAATTGGGCTTCTGAAAATTTTAAAACCTTTGCATGTTGAACGTGTCACTGAATGGTGCGCTGTGTGGTCTGGAGGCGTAATTTTTTTTTTCGAAGCCGATGCTGGAAACGCGTTAACGTTTAGTGAATCACGCTATCGTGAGATGCAAACAACTCAGTTGTGGCGTATTATTGACGACGTAGATATCACTGAGATTTGATTTTAACAGGATAGTGCTACGTGTCACACACCCAATGAAATTATGAATTTATTGCCAACCGAATTTCCCGATCGCATAATTTCACGACTATCAGCAGTTAAGTGGCCAACCAGATCGTATAATTTAAAACCACTGTTTTATTTTTTGTCGGGCTAAGGACAGACTCTATACGGAGCCACTCGAAACGATTTCAGTGTTAAAACTCAAAATGCGTGATGTGATTATCGAAATAGGACCGCCATTTCGCTTAAAAGTGATTAAAAACTTTGATGAAAAAATTGAAATCTTTCAGCGTGGTCGTAGTGGACATTTGCCAGATATCATTATTTACCGAACTTTACTCTTTGATATACAATAAAAATTTGAATTACCTTAATCTAAATTTTTGTTTTAATTTGTTTTAGAAAACAAACTTCTTGTTGAAAACCTGTTTATTAGAAAAATCAAATTGATTTATTTTAATGTTTATTTATGATGGCAAATATTGAAGAAGAAGTAAAATATTTCTTGCCCATTTGCCCGAAATCTGTAACTAGAGGTAACAATAAAAATCTTTTCAGTTTTAAGACATAGCCTTGCCGCTCGCAAAGTTTTAAGATCTCAATTAAAGCTTATAAATCGAAAATACATCGGCTGTTTTCTGGCCGTTAATTCAAATTTAAATTTAGTACTGAAAGTTATTTTTCCAAGTAATTATCAAACGATATTTAAATATTGATAAACGATACATTTATTTACGTCTGGAAAAACAAGGGAATTATTATTAAAAGAATTGAAATAAAGCACTTTAGAATTAACTGAATCTAAACACAATAAAATGATGAATAAAATACAGCTAAAGTATTTATGCAATGAAGTGTTTAACAAAAATAAAATGTCATTATTTATTTAATAAATTAGGTTATGGGCAGGCTACTAAAACATTGCACTGTAATAGGATAGACCTATCATATAAATGGGTTTTTAAATATCACTTTTCATCTTACAAATGTTTCTATTACCATTTTGAATAACTCTGATTTCTTAAATTTATTTCCCTAGATGATTTTCCCTAAAGTGTGAATTATACTTTCAAGTATCGTTCATTCTTTCTGTCTATTAACAGTGTATAATTTTATCTAAATATTTTCTAAAAAAAATATATATGTATGGAGTTAGTCTTTTTGGCAATTGAAGTATTACTCTTATTATTCATTTACATATACATTAATACCATAAAACTTAAAACTTTATAAAAATAATACAATGATGTGACATATTTTGACACATTCATATGTAAAGTATCAATTGAAAAAATGAACGGCTCATATTTTATATTTAAAACACTTTTTACATACAATTTATTGAATTAATTTTAATTCATACATTTAATCAAATATTTTGATGGTTTGCGTTTTATATATATTTTTTTTTTCCTTTCAAGCGTTTTATTAGAGTGATTTTTGCATAAACAAATGAATAAATGAAAATTTTGAAATTTCTGCCTTTTTATATTTACATTACTCTTGTAGTTGTCAGTGATTCCGGTTTGGTTTATTTATATGCACGTTTTTTATTTTTGCTTTTGTTATCTGACTGGTGCGAATAATTGGACAATGTTACATTTATCAATGATATAGTCACTCCCTCTTGCATCATCATAAAAACATAGTCACATTTACTTCAATCTTTGCTGTGATTTATGTTTATGTTTCTCCCTGCCATAACGTTGTTAAAGTGTTAAATGAATGGTAAAAATGGGGGTCATAGGGCAGAGAAGGAGAAATTATATGTTCACTTTTATAAACATACATGATGATGTTGATGTTGCTGTTGTTGTATGGCTGTCAGTCAGTCATGTTATTATTGTTGTTTGTGCTGATGTTTTTATTATGCATATTGTATTTTAAGGTATCGCACATTGTTATCACAGATCAGATTTATGCTTTATGTAGACAGTAACTCACATACCATTTCATTGAGGTTTTCTTCATTCATTCAATTTATATAAAACCAAACATTACATTGTTGTAACAAGACAAATGATACAAATAATATTAATTTTTTTGTGTTGATGCTGCTGTTGCTGTTTTATATGTATAATTGCATACACTTAGCAAAATGTGTATTAAGCTAAAAGATTTCAGCACTTTAAAAAATGTACATATATATATTTTGTATATTGATTATAATTTTTATTCGACCTTTTATATCTTAAATAAATATGTATTAATCTTTTTAACGGTATTTTTAATTAAATTTAACAATATATTTTTTCTAAATATTTGCTTTCCTTTGAAAAGCTTCTTTTTATTAATTAAAAAGACCGTTAAAAAGATTAATACATATTTATATTTTGTATATTTTCATATTTATAAATAACATGGATTGCTGCGAAGCCTGCATGGACTTAACTACCTTTAGATTAAAAGTATTTTCTTTAAATCTTAGCACAAAACACAGTAGTGTTGCTTAATGATCCCTCGTAACAAATTAAAGTTTCTCCCTAAAGCCCGATATCTTGGAAAAACACTGAGTGATATACTTTTACTGTCAAGAGACTAAATATATGTACTTGCCTGGCCGACCATATTGTATTTACACCACTTTATAAAATACGATAAAATCTTAAAATCCCACCGATACCCCTTTTTGTCGTTACGAAAAAATATATTATACACAATAAAAATTGGTGATAATGAAACCGATACGAATTGCAAACTTAAGTCAGGGATCCAAAAAAATATTTTATTTTTTTAAATTACAGATAAAAATCAGTAACAAAAATATGATGGAATATCTTCTGCAATTAACAAAAATACTAAAAAATTTGTGTTACCATAAAACTAACAATTATCAACTTTAATTTCCTTGACTTTTATTCTAAAAGTGAAGTATAACTTATTATTATCGAGGTTTCAAGATGTACTACTTCCAAGAAATTAAAAAACCAGTAATAAATTATATAAAGGAAAAACATAATAATAAACTAACTTTTATTTTCAAGTAAAGAAAAGTATCTTAAAAAATACCTTTATTTCGCTTAACCAAAAAAGTTTAAAAAATCCTTTAATTTTTTTTTTTGGATAGTAAAAATAAACTCAGGAAATAACTTTTATTATTTATTATTTTATTTTATTATAGGTCCTTTTTATAAATAAAGACCTAGTGCTTAATTAATAAATTACTAATAAAATATTAAAAAGGTCAAATAACTATAATTATTAAATCTACAAAATTATTTAATATTAAAAAACTGGAACCATTGAATCCCCTAAAATAAAAATGAATCAAGTACAAATATGGAACTCGAAAAACTAAAGTACCATCTTTTATTAAATTTGGCTTTAAAAACGGTGTTGCACCAGAAAATGAGCATATCTGGTTTTATAAGTAGAGCTTATACAAGATCTTTCGACTCCCTCTATAGTAGAATTATAGCATACAGTAAACAGAGCTTTATCTTCCTCGAGCTTTTAATAATTTCCCACAAGCGCTCAAAATTCAAGTATTTAGAATTTAAACTATTTGTGTGCATAGATACTTTAATAATGCCGAGGTATATTAAAGCTAAGTAACTCAACACGAGAGTTTTGGGGCAGAAGTAATTGACTAAAGATGAAAGATTCGTGATTTATTCTGAGGATCACGTTGTGAATAAATAATATGTTTTATTATTTGCAAATCACCAAATCATTACTGAGTCTATATTAACTCAGCCGCTAATTTTTGAGATTGCCTTTTTGAAGACAGGCTAATAATGACTTTGACAATTAAATGCAGAATTTTCACCACCTCTTTCGTCACCACCCCGGGAGTACACACTCTTGATGAATTTCTTCCCTATGACATGTGCTTTCGGGGGTAAAAGGCGGCACCAGTCGCCTGAGTTCGCAGGAGCCCCAAACTGGAAAAGACACTGGACTTTCGATGTCCTACCAGTGAAGCTAATAATATACTGTTCTGTTATTGGTTGAAGGACAACGGAGGTGGAGCTGTGGTTTAATCTGACTTTGAAGAAAGTTCCAAAAAAATATTAAAACAGGTTTAACACCCAATGTTCAAATCTTCAGCAAGCAGTGGCGGCCCTGTTCCAAACACTAATTGCAACTAAGGCGTGCATCTGAAGGCGCGGGGGAATGCTTTTTTCACCCAGTGGTAAAACCACCGTCAGATGAAGGCCTCGTTAACCTATCGTCAATAGCCATTTATCATTTGTTAGTTAAACTTTGGACAAACAAGTTTATACGGCAACTCATTGCTGTAGCACAGGCCATGATGTCTGTAGCGCTGATTATTGTCATGTAAATATGTCGTATTACATTTTTCTTTTTTTCTTACTTTGCTTTACTTTTGCATATATTTATTTTCTTATTAGCATTTAAGAAAAGAATTTGTATGCACAATGGGCATGTATATATTTTGTCAGTTGCAATTAAGCAGAAATAGAGCTTTAAAAGCAGTGAAACGGGATTTAAAATTAAATAGTTATCGTCATATTATTTGAAATTTGTAAAATATCATTACATTACCAATGAAAATATCACCGATATCATTATATCTTTGCTCATAAACTGATTTGTTTCCATAATAAATACACAACGTTTAGTCTTATAACCATAACATAAATAAAATTCCAAACTACATAAAATATTATGTCCAAAAGTAAGGAAAAATTGATCTTATAATTTTCAAAAGAAATGTATTGAATGTTGTACGCTTTACTGTAATCAATTTTATTTTAAAATTTTTTTCTAAAAGTGTATATTTGATGAACGAATATGTAAAAAAGTATGTAATTGTGTGATAGAAATATTTACAGGTTTTGCTAGTGTGTACATAATATATTCTCATTATTTGTAGTGTCTTGTTTACAACGCATTTACTGTCACTGATGACATTACAACTCCTCTCTTTACACATTTAACAAATGCTGTGATTCTGGTGGCACTATGACTGATAAGGATTAATTTGTTTACTCTTTTACACTCCCACAAAACGCATTCATATTATCCGCGTTTGAAATGTTTACAACAGGATATTTATTCAAATATGAGTATGGCAGTAACAATATTTGGCAAACTATTGCAGCATTGTCATAATCTACGTCATTCATACTACATGTGCAGTTGGGTTACTTAAAAATAAAACAGCATTACTGTGGTATCAATAACAATTCTTGTGACAATATTTAACATTGCCGGGCTGCGGTAATGTTGATATTTGTATTCATGTTTAAGCGACAAGCGGAAAAAGCTTCAATCATATGAAGTCAGCCCATAAAAAATATTCAATAATAATTGTGGCAGCGGTTTTGCACAAAACAAAGCAAAAATAAAAAATTATCCTTCATTAATGATAGTTTACAGAGAGGTTTTTTTAAGAGAAAAATCTGAAGAGAAAAAAAGCACTTTTATTTATTTATTTATTTATTTTTTCATCTCTTATAATTAAAATTATAATAAATCTTAAGAACTAAAGCACTTGTAACTAAGACTATTGGCTACAATTTAAATGTTAAATGATTTTAAATAGAATGAATTTTTTGCTAAAAATAAACAACTAAAAATTTTACAATCTATTTTGAAAAGAGATGAGTTTAAGAAATTATGTATATCTATGGAAGGATATTTTAATAAATTAATAATACTATTTAAATTATTTATATTTATACGAACGTGTTGCAGGGAAGGACAGGGCTTTTATTAAATATTAAAAATTATTTAAAAGATGATTTTTTTAACAAAAAAAAAACAATGTCTTATTAAGATAAATATGTGACAGTTAAAGATCACCTCTTTTTTCATAATATTTTTCCTTACGTATTTAAGGCAGGAGAAAAGCTTGCTCTGTAAACGTTAATCATACACTAAGTTGAAAATATTTTATATTCGATTTTCCATTAATGCTTGCTTTGAGACAATTTCGGAAGCAAAATAATTAACGATAGTGCTTAGTACAAAAAACAGTAAGATAACTTAAAAATTGTTGTTTCAACTAATTTTACAACCTTACAACCGCTTTTCTATCTGTTTAATCTTTCTTGGAAATAATTCTTTCATCCGAAAACTAAATATAACGAGAGATGAAAACTATAGCCATAATATGGGCTTTTTTTGCACCACTAATATGTATAAATTTCTTACGTTGGGCCATCAGTGTTGGTCTAAACATTATTTTTTCTGTTTTTTTTTCTGTATTTACTAGTTGTTTGTTCGGTGTGAAGGGAGACCGCTTTCGATGTGATTTCGGGACAACGACCTACTATATACAAAAGCGGACAAAGGAAACACAACTGTAGTAATGAACAAAAACGATTATATAGGCAAAACGCAACAATTTATATAACAGACCAATTGCACTAAATTTAAAAATGACTTAACTGAATCTACCAAAAAAGAAATTAAAACACTGCTAACGGAAAAGTACATAAATACGTGAACATGAACTGAAGACCACCAACAATTAAAGCACAACTAAAAAATTACAAACCTGCTCAAGCATATCACCTGGCGAAAGAAAAGATAAATTTCCAAAACGCATATACGGTACGTAATACACAAGACCTTTTTGATAAACTTCAGGACATCAAGATAATTGAAAAAGTGGTACTCGTTTCCTTTGACATCAAGGATCTATATACCTCAATACCAATACATGAAACCTTAGATATTCTACGCGACACACTATATAATTTATAGGACAACCAATAAATCACCGACCTTATAGAAATGGCAAGCACGACAATAAAAAATAACTACTTTCGATTTAATAACCACTTTTACAAATTACCTGATGGAATCGGTACGGGAAACCCAATTTCCGCAATCTTCATGCATCATCTCGAATTATTACTAATAAAAACACATACATGCATCCTCGAACAAGACAACGACTTAAACACAATCCATAATAAAATTACATACAGAATGGAAAAAAACAAGGCAATAATTTTTTTTGTGCTTATATTCTCCAACGGGGTTTACTTTAATTGGGTATGATTTTACGTCAACCCGCGTCAAATTTGGTTTGTGAAAAAACCGGTTTCGGCTATTTGCCATCTTCAGTGTTCTCTCTATACTAGTTGCATTTTATTGTCAGTATAAATAACGGCTACAAACCCACTACTCTCGACAAACTTCTTAGACAATACAACACTAAAAGCAGGAGTAAAGAAGACAATGAGATAACTGAGGCAACACGACGGCACAATTTTACTTACACATATACTTATATAGACTATGTAACTTTTGTCATAAAGCGGAGTTTACAGACTTACTTGTTTGTACCTGCGAACAAATTTACATAGGAGAAAGTGGACGAACACTAAAAACAAGATTTACAGAACACGTACGCTCATTCAAACGAAAAAGAGCATAATCCAACTTTGCATTACATCTTGACATTCACGGACACACACCAAGGGAAATAGATGAATATAAGACATTTCTATATTATAGCAAGAAGGGAGAAGACGGGCATCCTTGAAAACATGGATCCTACAAAACAAATATTTTGAACAGTAACATTATAAACGAACAAGTAAGGACGACCTCAGACACGATTTTCACACGGACACTCGTATCTAGATAATAATAAAAAGCGGAAATATTGAAAATTAGCCTTGCATAAAGTGCCAGGCGGCTGGTATTCTACCTATGTGAGTAGATACGATCTTAGCACAGAATTACCTTAACCCTGACTCACCAGTACAGATTAGAACACGTCTTGAGAATGATGTTTTCATATCGAAAGCGCTCGACGTTCATACCGAACAAAAAGCTTTTTATAGAAAAGAATGACATTAACTGGCGGAAATAATTCAAAGAACTTAAAAATATATGCCCGTAAGTTACTTTTTAAGGGCATTTCTCTAGAAACAACATTTCTTTGAGTGGATGAAATTATTGTGTAAATAATGCTTTTCATTTTTATATGTAAAAAGTGCTTTTATATTTTTATGTAAAATTTGAATACGATATTTGATTAGAAAATCAGATTTGTTTGAAAAGAAATTAGCATAAGCCTTTTAAAGAAAATTAGATTATTTTTCACATGTTGACAATTCTAAGCTTTTTAACCTTTAGTTCTGTTTTTTTAGTTTCTACTTTTACAGTTTCTTTATTCTTGCCATGTGCTTATTTTCTTTTTCTCTTATCGCTTTTAAGACAATTGTTTGGAAACATTTTTTATCGTCCATTTGTTATCATAAGAAATCAAAGTTAAGGTCAGACGCAGCAAATATCTGACGCTGATTCTGGCCTTGTGCAACTTTCAAATTTTCCATAAAAATTTAAAGGATACTGAAAACCATTAATAATATCATTAATAATAATGATATGTAATTTAAATGAATATATGTGTGTCTATATATAACTTTTAAGTGATCGTGTTCAGTACGATTATTTTTAGATTTCTGGAATGCTTAAGGTTGAGTTTAACTTATTTCGAGGCCATCATCAAATTTATCATAAAATATGAGTGAAGTATAATATTCGGGGGTTTTTTATTTCTTTCGTTTTTAATAAATATTTATTTGAATTTATTCTACGTTAATTTGTGCTAGATTCGTTTAATAATAAATATTTTATGAGAATTTATTAAAAAAATATATTTGAAATGCATTACTGCAGGACAAAACATATTTATATGACCATTTCACTACTGCTCATAGAGCTAATCAGTGGATTATACCTCAAATTATCTAATATCCTTATATAGCCAAATTGATTAAGTGAGAGTTTTCATTGAACCAACATAGCAAACAGACAACAAAACTTAAAAATTCTTTTATACAAAACACAGCAAACATTTGGAAAAACTTATTTGAATTTTATATTTTAAATAATAAGTTATAATAAGTTCTTTGTGTTGCTTAATTTTGCTTATGTCGCCATAATTGGTATATTTTTGTCTTATCTACTTAATGCTTAATTTTTAAAATATTTATATTTATTTGCGTTGTGTGATCTGTACCCAAACATCATCATATGACAAATAGAAAAATGTTGAATAATTCTAAAGTTCTACTAAGATTTTCTGTTTTGGAATTTTTATTTTCCATTTTCTGAAAAATAGAATATGGTAATTTTTATACTGTCATTGTTTGTATGAACTACTTTTAATATTCAGTTTAAATCACAATACTGTCACTTTTTTCTGTTTCCATGTCGCCTTTCTCAGGCAACTTGCCTTCATTCAACACAATTTAGATTTTTTTTAAAGCATTTTTTTTATTGCCTTTTCATCTCGATAAGATTTTTTTATATAAAGTCATTTTCAGTTTCATTTATAACATTTTCCCACTCCGCTCGAACACACATGCAGAGAAGGGATTAGATTAAATAAAAAAAAAATAAACTGAATTTCAATCTATGGATAAAATATGTTTATTTAAGCTGTTTTTTTTCATTTGGGTAACTGTTTTTGTTTTTTCTTTTTCTATTTTTTGTTGTTGTTGTATTTTAAGCTGATCCAGTTGTTGGTTTTTTTTCTACTTTTATTTTTTAGCATTTATTATTTTTCGATTATAATTATAATAAAATAATAAGTACAACATTTGCTTTTCATTAGATTATAGCCAAACAATGGAAGTTTATTATCGTATTAATATTTTATTACTACCAATAGTTTTCTATTTCCTTGTCCCTCACTTCATTTAAATCATTTTGGATGTTATTTTATAATTAAAAATTAAACATTTTTAAAAAATGGTGATGGCTGTATTGTTAGGGATTAATAATGTCTAGTTTTGTAAATAAAAAATAAATTGATAATAAAACATAAATATCTCATAAAAATCAATAATCGTTTTTGGTTAAAGAGGTTCCCATATTAAATTTATTTGGAAAAGTAAAATATATCAAATATTTTTAGAAATATTTATATTCATATATTTGTAACACAAATATATTTGAACATTTTTAAATATCAAAACAAAACCCTCATTCAGTTTTTGTAACAATCGATAGTCGAAGTAAATTACGAATTTTTAAAAATACTCGTTAATAAAGATTTCTATCAGTGTTCGAAAAATAAAACTGTACGCTATCATAACGTACTGGTTTTAACAACCACAAAGATTTAAACGTAAACAGTGAAAAAATTGCTTCCAAAAGCATCAACAACTCATTTAGACAGATGCAAAACGCTGCTTACTTGCATTTACTACATATTTTAAACTGTTCTTATTAACAAAAAATTTGCCTTAACACTCTCTCTTAAAAAAAAATTATTATTATATGTATATTTATTTTTTTTTTTTTTCATTCAACAGATTGCAAGTCTATAGACCTACTTTATCTAGAAGTCTTATGGTTGAGATCAATTTAAGAATAAAACAAAACTTAAAGAAAAACACCTAACGACTTACATGACATTAATTTTACAAATACCTGAAATTATCAATTTACTATTCTATCCCCTAGTTTGCTACGTATTATAATAATATGAAAATAATTTAATCCATTTTCTCCTTTATTTAATATTTAAATTTTTTTTTATTTTAGAAATGCATACCTTACAAATCACACCATCAATACTACTCAAGAACAACCAATGACTGATTTACTAATTAAATTAAATTTTAAAAAATTAAAAAAAAAATTAAATTTTTATTAATACATAATTAAAAAAATGCATTTCTAAAGTTTCATTTGTAACTGAAAATAATTTAAAAGACTACAAAAATTTTGCTTTACAAGAAAGCTAAAACTACGCTAAAGATCATTCAAAAAGTACACAAAAGTTTACTAAAAATCTACGCTAAAAATCATTAAAATAACGCAAACTAATAAAAATACTTTAAAGAACACAACGCAACCAATAAAACTTACTATGGAAACTGTTAAAGATCGGTACACATATGTACATTAAAAGTTTACTAAAATTCGCTAAGACAAAAAAACATTACATCACGTTAGTATTTGTGTTCATCAACCAAAATCCATTGTGTACGGTATTTTGTTTACGTACACATACACAAACACTAAAAAATATTCTTCTGCATTTTGTATTTCTTTGAAAAAAAAATTGTTTGTGTACTGATCTCAAAATCTACAGTACATAACATTAACGTAGCGTACTTTAGTCTTCTCTTTATCGAACACTGATATCAATGCTTTTAACAAATACTTCTACTTCAAATATAAAACAAAAAATGCTAAAAATCAATGATTAGTTAGGACGAAGTTTATGGAACGATTGCTACCAAGGTTAAAACATTCCATATCTGTGTAAATAAAGTTAAACGTATTTCTACATTGTTAAGTAATAATCTACAAAACAGATAACGCAAATGATACAGCTTAACATGAAACCTAAGTCACGTTAGTGAACAATAGTATTTAATTTAAATAATAAATATGAAACAGTCTATAGGAGCAATAATTAAGCTAACGACGAAGAAAGCCACATTATTACACATTAATTTTGTCTTAAATGCAACATGTTTTACTAATGATTTGTCTAAAATTTAATTCTCATTCAGTTCATATAAACTCAAAATGAAATTTTGGAAAGCCAGCAGATTGCTATTTAAATAGTTCAAATTACATTATTATACATATTACATTAAATTATACTTCTATTATGCTGCATTAATGCTTGTAATTAATTTGTTACATATTGCTCACCGAGGGCCGGCAAATAAAAAGTATCGCAATTGCATATATTTTTCTGTAAATAGAATTTCGCTGAAATTTGCCTTGGGTTTTTTTTAACAAGAAATTTGTTTTCTAAAACAAAATAAAACAAAAATTTCGATAAAGATGATCTAAATTCTTATTGTGCTACGAAGAAGTTCGGCAATTACGAATGAAAAATGATATCTGGAAAATGCTCACCAGGACTACGCTGACAGATGTCGATTTTTTCTTCAAAGTTTTTAATCACTTTTTGGTAAATTGTAGTCCTGTTTCATTAATCAGATAAGGCTGGAATCTTATAGACACTGTCCTCAACGAAACCCGAAAAAAAAAATCCAGTGGTGTTATATCACACGATCTGGCTGGCCACCCAACTGCTGATGGTTTCATTGGCAGTGACACATGTGACACCGTCAAGTTGAAACTACAAATTGAGTTGTTCGCATCTCACGATAGCGTGATCCATTTACTGTTAGCGCAGTTCCTACCTCATCTTAGAAAATAAAAAACGGCCCAATCACGAGAGCCCAAATGCAGCAATTTTGCTTGTTCACATATCCTGACAAGTGAAGATGCGCTTCTTCTGAAAAAATAATATTTTCAGAAAAACCAGCCGATTGTTTCTGAGTTAAGTGAACAAATCTAAGTCGATATGAATGATTGGTCGGCTTCAGTTCTTGAAAGGCTTCAAAATAAAATCCTTACGCAAAATTCGCCATGTGGTCATTTTAGTAACTGCGAGGAATTGACAAATTCGGATCTGTAGGCTTTTGATGTTCGCACATTTTGTATCGAGCCTCCCGACTCAAATTCTTAATAGCGATCTTAGAGGGACGGTTATGTTGCAAAAATTCATTATAACAATTGACAATGCATCTACTAAATGTCAAAATTATCATGTTGTTGGTGTTGCCACAATTGAAAAATTAAATTCTTGTTGAAAACTCCGATATTAGAAAATCTTCTATAATTTGTCTTTTTCGCACTTGGCCCAAAATTTCTTTATTTTTTGTAAAAAAGAATGCTGACTTGTATATTAAAAAAAAGCAAATCAACACTTTGCCTGTAATATGCGAGTACATGATTTTTACAAAAATTTAAAAATAAAAAAATTTTCTTCTGACATGTATTTCATTAAGATGCCTCTTTGTGATCCATTATTTTTTTATTCAAAAAAATCACATACATTTCTGAAAGAATTTACATTTTTTGTTGTTGCTTCTTATATTCAGTCATACTTGTAGGGAATGACATAAATATTATGATAAAATGTGTTGCGGTATTGTCACTTTTCGCTTGTCACATCATCACTCATTCAATCTCTGAAATATTTGTTCGTCTAGCAGTCAGGAAAAGCAATAAAAAAAGAGATTGTTTTCCATTTGTTTTTGCTGGTGACTTTGTTTCTTCAATAGGGTTAAAATAAATGAATTATTATGTTAAATAATACACTTTCAGACATAAAACATACAGTTTTGACCATGAAATATAAAGGATGAATGACATGTGTTTACTAAAAAACAAGATAAAAAAACAAATTGTTTCTTCGAAAGAGAGAAATCTATAGTTTTTTATTTAAGGCGATCTTTATGACTTGAGGTTACTTATTTTTGTGTCAGTGAAATTTTAAATAATGCTAATTTATGATGAGAAGTATTATGTTTGTGTGTGGACATTTTTGTTTTGTTTTTCATTTGCTGCATTTATTTTTTGACGTATTTTTTTTTTGTTTGGGTAATTATTTTAATGGTAAGACCAACAAATACGGCTAAAATAATATTATATCTGTAAATTAAGAAATATTCAAGCATAATTAACAAAATATTAATTCTTTGTTTGCAGTTTAAGAAACATAAAAAACAACTTTAACTCTCAAATCAAACAGTTGTAGTATAACTACAACCACGAATATTTTAGCGAACACAATAAAAGTGCATATTAATATTTTGGGAAGCCCTTATTTAAATGACCTTTATGTATCGGGTTTTTCAGCAAGAAGTTTCTTTTTTAACAAAATGATAGTTTTGACATTGAGTTTTTGGACATTTTCGTAGTAGATGCATTGGCAATTGTTACAATGAATTCAATTTCGCACAAAAATCGCATGAAAATAATTAAACTTCACTATAAAAATGGTGATTCTGTTAAAGTTACACTTCGTATAATTCGTGATATTTTCGGACTAAACAATCATCCTTCTGAGACCGCTAATAAGAATTTCGTCATTAAATTTAAGTCGACAGGCTCGTTACAAAATGTGGGAACACCAACGCGTGTTCGTTCAACAGAAAACAATGCCGTCGTGAGCCACAGTATTGAAGCAGAAGCAAATTTGTCAATTCCTCGATGTTCCAAACAAATGGGGTTATCCAAAACCATCACATGACGAATTTTAAGTAAAGTTTTGATTGTGAAGCTTTACAAGGTTCAACTGGTGCAGGTATTGAAGCCGATCACATCGTTGTATATTCGCTCAAATTATTCAGGAACAACCGGGTGGTTTTTCTGACAAAATCAGTTTTTCAAACGAAGCCCATTTTTTCTTGACAGGGTACGTCAACAAGAAAAATTACCGCATTTAGGCTTCTGAAAATCCTAGAGCGATTATTGAGAAGCCTCTGTATGCTCAACGTGTCACTCTATGTTGGGATGATGTGATAAGATTTACATCTGCACCGGCAGTGAGACAATCAGATGATGGTCGAACCACTGTGAATGATATGTAGCGCCATTCTCTCCTTAGAAGGCCGTCAGATACGTATATCCTCCAGTCACTCCTAGTTGCTATTTCGAAAGCCCGGAGTAGGCCGCAGCCTACTTCCTATTGAGAAGAATTTGTAAAATATTTCATACAATTTTGGTGAAGTTTTTGTAAGCGACTGCGCAGGCAGTTGATTTGCATTTTTCGGTTTTAGGTTGTATTTCTCAACAGCCTTTAAATATTCGTATTACTAGTGATCAACTATTCACTATTTATGGGCAATGCATTGCTATTTTTAAATCCTATTTTAGTAACCAGTGAAGTAAAAATATTTTCATTTTAGTTATTTCTATTTACCGGGTTTTTCTAAAATAGAAAAGTTATAAAGCCCAATGATTGACAACGTTACGCTTAGTATGTTCTTCCTTAAGCGTTTCTTCTTTGAGTGATTAGTATCAGTGACATTTCGGAATGCAATAAGAAGCTAGAAAGATTCTGTTGTAGAGAAATTTTTGTACAGATTTTTTTTACATTTGTTTATTTTCACTAAAAAACGCGTTCAACAAAGTACTTTAATTCCTCGATAAAAAAATTAAACTAGTTTTTCTTTGTATGTTACCAGTAGTAAAAGGTCCTTAGAGTGCCCCAATAACAACTGCTTTCAAATTTTATATATTTTCATTTCTAATTTATTTCACCCATATTTAATGAATGTCATACTTTTTAATTTTAAACACTTCATCACCAAAAATAAACTGCGTTTATAACATCCACTCTGTAGGGATTTAATTCAAAATTTTTCATATTTAAATATTTATAATGTGAAAGTGCAAAAGCATGTAACAGTTTGACAAAATGCAGCTGAATAATATGATGACAATTTTTTTTATTATTAAAATATTTTTTTTGTTATATTTAATGTTTTCGATTTTCATCTTAAATACACAAAACAGATTGAAGGCATTTAAAATATGTTTTAACACACATCTAGACATTTATTTATTTGTTGTTATTGTGTGCGTATTTTTTATGATTTTTTTCTGCAATATTGCAGTCGAAATTCAACAAACAACAAATTTGTTGTGTCTCCTTTTAATGCCCTTAAGCTTATTTGCTAGCTGTCGAGGTTGTGGCAGTAGCAGCTGTAAATGCTTTTGTTGCTACAAATTGTTGTTAAACAACATTATGAACTCTCATACATACATTTGATTCCATTTATATAAATTTTTTTTTAAGTTTTTTTTTTTTCTTTGTAGCCATAATGTTGGCTGTATGTAGTCTTGCATGTTTCTGTTTAAATTTTTGCATTATATCTCGTATATACTCATATGCAAATAGCGCATTATCTAAGCGTGTATGTACGTAATTGTAACTTTTCATGATTCTCCATTTGACTATAAATTTAATACGTGGTTTTTCTTTGTTGGCTGCGTTGTATATGGTGCTTGCAACACTATTTCGCTTGCAGTATGTCTGCGACATCTGTCCAACAATGAGCAAGTGCATACTACAATTACAACAACTAAAGAACAAAAAAAAAAAAAAAAATAAGAGAAAAGAAAAAATAATAATAATAAAAGAGCAACAAAATACATCTCATAATTCAAAACGCTTAAGGCTGTGTTTCTCTTTTTTTTATTTGTAGATTTTTATAACAAGTTTTATACACATCTTTGGCTGCTGCCTCATGTCATTTATTCATGTTGCATTTGCACTTTTCTCTCATGTACTTGTTATTTGTTGTACATGCAGAAAGACTGAGCGACATTTAGTCAAACAAACCAGCCACAGTGGAATTACAAGAAACGAACATAAATTAATTTAATAAATTTATTTTATATTTTTCTAATCTTCAAGAGTTTTTTTTAAATAATTTTTTAATATTTATTTACATTCCTTCAAAATATTTATATGGAGAATTTGGTGAAAGAGAAACATTTACCGAAATATAGAAACTGGGAATAAATAAGATTAGAGTTATACATTTTGAACCATCACATTGCAAATTTGGCGTAAGAAGTTGACATTAAAGCTTCTGAAGGTTCAACTGGAGCAGGAATTGAAGCCGATCGACCATTCACAATGCCGTAGATTCGCTCAATTCATTCAGGAAAAACCGGCTGGTTTTTCTGAGAAAAAAATTTTTTTAGACAAAGCCCATTTTCACTTGGCAGGGTATGCTAACAAGCAAAATTGCCCCAGCTGGCCTTCTAAAAATCCTGGTGCCTTTAGATGATCACGTATGGTGCGCTATGTGGACGTGATTAGGATGGTTTTTTGTTCGAAGATGATGCTGAAAATGCCTCAACGGTCAATGAATCACGCTATCGCGAGATGCTAACAACCCAATTTTGGCTTATTATTGACGACTTATATATCACTGATATGTAGTTTCAACAAAATGGTGCCACGTGTCATACATCCCTGAAACGCTCAATTTATTTCAAGACAAATTTATTGATCGCGAAATAGAAAACTCACAGAAGAATTTAACATTGTAAAAAATATCAAAAATAAATTAATTATTCAGTTCATAGAGGCAAAAATCATAAAGAGAAAATATAAAGAAAAGAATGACTTGATCCTGCGTATACCGATGATTCCAACGATTTACTATTCCCGCTTGTCTGGCCTCTGCGATGACCATAAACAAATCACAAGGCCAGGTGTTGGAAATTTGCGGAGATAACTTTCGCACCAGAAATCCGTCATCTTTGTGTATTAACGCACCACAAAACAAAAATATGGTTTATCAAAAAGCTTTACATTGATTAACAGACAGTATGGTAATTGTGTGTGACCGTCAATACCAATAACTGAAACCTTACAAATAGCGAGTGTTTTAGGCATGCTTCGTTTTGTAAGTATCTAATTGTTGTCATCTGACTATTTTTAAGCAGCATTATTTGAACGAGTACACAATTTTTAAACCATGTTGTAGCTTTTAAATATTTATAAACTATTATAAGCAACATCATAATACTCAAACTTGACCTGCAGATAAAAATATTATATTAATATGCATTGTTAACAAGTTTCAAATTAAGTGGTATAGCCAGTTTATACTAAATGGTTTTGCCAACTTTATTTTGTAGGCTTCTAATATTTGTGGCGAGACAATTTTTCAAGCAACATCATGTGAAAATAATAATAAATCCTCATTCATATCGAGCATTTTTTGTTATTAATTACGAATTTCTTTTGTTTACTTTAAGTTTATTTTACATAAAAGTTTAGCTTTTTTATTTAATATGAAGTCTGCCGGGTCATACAGTAACTTATACAAATTTCCTAAGTTAATTCACCTCTGGCCCCACGGTCTTTGAAAATTTTTTAATTTCTTTTATGTTCTCATTTACAACAACATGTTATTCTAATGTTCGTTTTAATCAACTATTTCTACAGCTGTAAATGATATTGTATTAAAATTTAAGTTAACGAGGTATCATTTATCAGAATTTAAAAAAGAACGCTTAAAGAAAAATAAACCAAAACGAACTGTAGAATTAACTTCACTTCTATTCAGCTGCAACCTTTAACCGCAATCTTCGATTTCTTTAAAATTTATATTTTTACATTTTATCTATGTACTTCAATATTTTATATAAATTTAATATGAATTTAAAATTCCACTGTTCTTTGAATTTCTTTAAAATAAATTTTAAAAACTTTTTAATATCGCATATACATATCGCAAAACCCCCTGTAGCTCCATTACCAACAAATAATATTTAGAAAGCTTAAAATCCAGCATCACTGCATAGTAAACTATATGCCTTAAATGGGTGAAATATTGTATCTTTTTATTTTACCTTACGGTCTACATCCTTGCAATATTTTTCAATTCAACTTTAAAAAAAATAAACAACAAAATTGAATTTTAGTGTATTTCCTCCCACCTTTTCACTCCAAAAATTTTCGCTCAAATATAAGTTTCTGTTCGAATGTGTATTTCTGTGTCTGTTCGTTAGTTTATTTTCCTGTTCACAAAAAAGTTTAACATGTTTTAGCCGTTGGCTTTGTTCAACACAAACAATAAATTGCATGTACCACGCGCATTTTGTACCCGGCTAATGGTAACAAATTTGTCTGGTTAGAAATATACACGAAGGTGCGAGTATTTATACTCTTATTTTTCTTCCAAATAAAACAATTGTATATGTATCATATGTGACAATAAGGGGGAAGAAATTAAATTATTGCAGGTTTAGCGAAGATATATAAAATATTATTTAATAATATTTGTTGCCATATTATAGATAAAGACAACATATTTGTAGTGATAGTTACAAAATTTGTGACAATAACAATAATTTTCCATTATGACAGGCATAAATAAATCAGCATTTTGAACGCAACGCAATCTAGCCGCTAGCTCTTTCGTTAAAGTTTGAGACCTAAGCAAGAGCATCAACGTTGTGTCTTGTTAACTATTTTTGTACAGAAATAAAAGATAAACAAAAACGTTAGGTTGTCCTGGAGATAACTTAATTGTCAGCCAACTTCAGTAACAAAATCACATATTTCATACGTTTTATAGTTAGTTAGCGCTTAGCACACTAATTGAAGTAAAAGCTCTCTTTCTATCAGCTCACGAATAGCGTAAAGTTCCATTCTTTCTTCTACCCTATTTGTTATTCTTTTGAATGGCCTTCTTCGTCAATATTTTAATTCTATACACTCTTTGGCAGATGAAGGCCTTTTGTCATTCTTATTTATTCAGTAACAGGCCGCAAAACATGTATGAAATGTTCAATCACGATCTCAGAACAATCTCCGAATGGGGTCATGTGAGACTTAATGTTGAACATGGTTACGCTGTAGCTGTGTGTTTGGAAGTGATGCTGCATCTGTTATTTTGTGTGAGATAAGTAAAGGGGTTTTCAGCAACAAGTTTGTTTTCTATGGTTTCTGAACTAAAAAAATAGATTAAGATGATGAATCACTTTTTGGCAAAACGGCGGTTCTATTTGTTTAATTACATCACGGATTTTGAGTTTTGAGGCTGAAATCAATTCGATTAACTCCACATAGACTGTGCCCTTAACATAACCCTACAAAAAATATTCCAGTGGTTTGCAATAAATTGATCGTTTCATTGGCAGTGTGACAAATGGTACGTCCTGTTGAAACCACATATCAGTGATATCCATATCGTCATTAACAGGCCAAAATTGCGTTAGAAGCATCTCGCGATAGCGTGATCTATTGACCGTAACCGCATTTCCAGCCTCATCTTCGAAAAAAACAGTTCAATCACATCTCCAGACCACATAGCGCATCACACAGTAACAAGTTGCATGCAAAGGATTTTCAATAATCGCTCTAGGACTTTCAGAAACCCAAATGCAGCGATTTTGCTTGCTGACATACCCTAACAAGGGAAAATAGGCCAGTTGTTCCTGAATGAATTGACCCAATTTACAGCGATGTGAATGATCGGTCGGCTTCAATTCCTGCACCACTTGGACATTCTAAGGTTTCAAAGTTAAATCCTTGCGAATACGTCGAAAAACTAAATTTCAAAGCTATCATGTTGTTGGTATTGCCACAATTGAAAAACAAACATCTTGTTGAAAAAAAACGATCTAACAAGGAATCCGAAGCACGTGATGTTCTTGGCATGAAATTCGATGGACTTAGCACATTTTTCAGGTTTCTAAAATAGCTTTCAGGTGCCTTGGTTTTCCAAAACGAAGTAAAAAATACTTCACTCCATCCGATATTCGTACATATCCATCCAAAAATAGAAAACAGCTGTCATGTATGGGCCGGCGCCCCAAATTTTAATTTCGAATTGCTCGACCGTATACAAGAGAGGGCCAAGAAGCTCTTTGGGGACAGTAGGCTCTCAAATTCTCTGGATTCACTAAAGCATCACTCACTGTGGATTGTATGCCACTGTTTTATCGTTGCTACAATGGTGTGTGCTCTAATTATATTAAGAACAATTACTTGCACGTTTTTACGTTAAACACGCATTATAAGGAAAATTAATTTTTAAGCAGAACAGTTCGTATGTAGAATAAACTCCCTTCAGAGGTCTTCCCTGTCACTTTCAATGTAGGAAAATTCAAATATAATGTCTACAAACACTAGTCCCTCTATCCTCCTCCCAACAGCCTAATTTCCTAGTTCTGGCATTGCATGAGTAGGAGTCGTCCCCTGAGTGCTGGTCCGAAAAAATGAGATCAATAAATGAAATGAATATTTGCCATAAATTCGGGAGTACTCTTAATTGAAATATAATTCAACCGGTAGAAAATCCTCCATTTTGCAAAAATTAAGAAAAATATTTGTGAAAAGTTATAAAGAAATTAAAATATATTTTAAAAATATAATAAAAGAAAAAAATTATGATTTTCATTTTATGAGCTGTTGCGTTTTCTTAAAAAAAAAGGAAATGTAAAAAGACTTTTGCAGGAAGAGGGTACTAGTTTGGCCGAAGATAAAAGATGGTCTGAAGAATCAGAAGCAAAAACAATTTAGAGACTAAAAAGTATTTGTTTACTTGTTCTTGGGTGCTATTTAATCAGCGTCTGTAGGTAATAAAGTTTAAGATTAAAATTTAAACGTTTTTAAAATTTGGATAAGTTTGTTACTCATTTACGCAAAATATTGATTTTTGCAAAAGCTTAAAATTAGGCTAAGCTTAATTGAAAAAAAAACTTTATATTTTCAAGCTCTTATTCATTCAATTTGTTTTTCGTTTTATAACATTGAATAAATCTCAATCAATTGTTACTATTGTATCTGATACAATTATTTATTTATTTTTATATTTTATTTAGTTTATATATAAGTCGGATGATTCTGTAAACTTTTATTTTCTTTTGACGTTTTATATGCATTTTATTATCTCCGATTTTATCTTTAAGTTGTGTTTATATTTGCATCTCTATTTCTATGCAGCTACACCTTTAACAATAAAACTAAATTTGTATTTAAATGTGTTCATATCAAATGGAATACAAAATCTATTTATTATTTTTTAGTTAAAAGACAAAAAAAAAAAACAAAAATGTAGAATAAAAACTTGAGTAAATAACAGACATCCTGCTGTTTAGCATTTTGCAACATCATAATGATAAAGATTGCAATAGCTGATAGCATCAGCATGAGCAGCAGTAAAAAGTATCACACGGATTCTTTTGATATTTCTTCTTAAAGTTTCTGTATAAAATGAATTTAGTTCACGTCGTTATTGTAATCATTCTTAGGAACATTTTGCATCATTGTCAGTCGTATGAAAAACAATTTATTTGGAGTGGTAATGATAGCATTTTTGTTTTATGTGTCACTTAAAAAAGGACGAATTTCAAGTTGAATGATATAAGAAAATCAGAGTGGAATTGTGCACTTGAATAGCATACTGAGATTAGGCAAATTAGACAGCGAAAAGCCTGTTTGGTTCAGTACAATGTTAACAAATGAATTGGGGTGAACATGTCAGCTATCGCCAAAGAAAACAAAAAAAAAAAACTTTCAGTTTAAAGTTTCCTAGAATTTTTGTAGATGGATGTGTTCTAAGGAACTTATTAAATATTAAATCACCCCCTAAATGTATTTTATTGTGGAAAAGCTAATAATGATTCTAAATAAATAACGTTCTAGTCATTCTTGGTAGATTAGATAAAAACACTGTTAATGTTAAAGACATACAGAACGCGAGAAAGTAGTCAACCGCCTTCCAAGCTCGACAGAGTACCTGTTCCTATGCCGAAGATATTTTCGAGCGGTTGAAAAGATTTTAGCAGATCTCAACGTCGACAAGTCTCCTGGGCCGGATGGGATACCAGCACTCGCCCTGAAACAGTGCTCTTTGACGCTAGCGCGTCTGTTAGCAACCCTTTTCAGCATGTTGTATCATGTCGATGAAATTCCAAAGTGCTGGGAGGTTGCTAAAGTTGAGGCTAACAACCCCGAAAATTACCGCTCAATTGCAATTTATTCTGCACTTTCTAAGGTGATGGAAAGTATGATTAATTTTCATTTTGTGAGATACCTAGAGTCCAACAGCTTACTTAGCGACTGACAGTATGATTTCCGTAGGTGCCGCTCTACGGCCGACTTGTTAGTTTTCCAATCTCAACAATGGTGCAACTCCATACATCATTTCGGCGAGAGTCCCCCCACCCCCGGGGGCACATTTATCGGTCTTTATAGAACTTCGACTATCTAGACCTGTGCAACTGGGGGTATAATGGAGCCCAGTCCTCTGAAGTCACCAGGGGTGCAACTGGAAGCCCCGCGGTATTTCCACGGGAATCACTATCCCGCAAGGTTCCCGCTATTTATCTCTTTAGGCATTTAGCTGTTTCTCTGACTGATTATTGAGGTTGACCCTTCGAGAGTCGCGTGGTGGTTGTGGTTTCGCGGCCCCCTAACAGGTCTGTTTTATATGGTGGCCAGGGTCATTTCACTTTTAATAACACCTACCTAGTGGAATGATCCTAGATCCAGTGATCATGCTAGTCATGTGTTCTGAACAGGAGTTGGATAGTCTCCAGCTTTTCAGCAAGGAGTGATGGTGCAGCCCTGCTCTGGAATCATTGAAATTGGTTCTAGGAAGGACCTGTTGCTAGAATTAGACTTCGGCCTCCTAGGGCGTGAGTGGCGCTGCTTTTCACTCAAAGTGCTATGACCACCATCTGATTAGGGCTCACTGCCAGGTGCAGATGTAAATCTTATCACGTAATTTTGGCGAGATTAAGATGGTGTCTCTAGATATTTCCAAGATTTTAGTAGAGTGTGGCATGATGCACTTCTGTCAAAACTTGCTGCTTTTAGTGTCGGCGATAATTTATCCAGATTTATATCGAGATTTCTCAGGAATCGCACTATACGACTTATTATAGATGGGATTTCATAAGACGAGTTAAGGATTTTTCAAAACGACCTTCTTTTTCAAACTTTCAACCCTATAACTCTTTTGCAGATGACAGCACCATTTGTCGTTCGTATTCATTTGGTAATCGTGAGCTCCAAAAGGCAGAACATGAATGATGCGCTCAATCACGATCTCGCGGCGATCTGTGATTGGAGTCGTGTAAATAGAGTCGATTTTAATGCTCGTAAGACGCAATGTTACATGCTTACGCATAGAACTGTGTTCGGAAATGGTTCTGCATCTCTTACAATGGGTGATATAGGTATTAGGAAATCGGAAGCTCTTGATATTCTTGGCATGAATATTCAGTGTGATGTTCGATAGAAAAAACACATTTTTCAGGTTTCTAAAGGAGCTTTCAAGTAGTTCTGTTTTTATGAACGGTGTAAGAGATACTCTACTCCATCCGATCTTCGTACTATTAATACCACCTATATCATGTAAGGGCCGACGCCCCAAAGTCCATTTTGGAGTTGCTCGACCACGTACCGGAAAACTCTATTGATTCCCTTGAGCATCGACGCAATGTAGGTTGTATTTCACTGTTTTATCGTTACTACAATGGTAAGTACTCAAACGAAATTAGGGAACTTGTTGCCAAAGCTCAAACATATTTGCTTTTGACTCGATTTTCATTGAAAGCGCATCCATTTGTGGTGATTGGCCATTGAATCACACTACGTATTATAGGGAAAATTCGTTTTTTAGCAGAACCGTTTGTATGTGGAATAAACTCCCTCCAGAGATCTTTCCTCTGACTTTCAGTGTAGGAAAATTCATATCGAATGTCCACAAACACTACTCCCTCTTGTCTCCTTCCCATAGCCTAATTTCCTTGTTTTGGTTCAATGCATTGCATGGGTAGGGGTCATACCCTAAGTACTGGCCCGAGCGAAAAAAAAAAAAATAAAAAAATGGAACGTGAATTTGATTAGAGGAAATATCTGAAGGTGATCAAGCATGTGACTAGTAATTGGCTGGGTGCTGTGAAGGATACTCAAAGTATATTTGTACCATATAGACACTGTTTAAGAGTTAGCCCTATAAATATAAATAAGAACAAATGATTCATCCTATCAACCTAATCTTACATTATCTAGGACTTTTCTGCTGTAAATATTATTCTCTTGCGCTAACAAAAAAGTTTAAGTACAGTAAAGTATGCAGCTTTCTGAATATTCTTTCCGTACGAGACATGTACGGAAAGAATATTTTAAACCCTGCCTCAACTTAATACCTAGAAAGACAAAAATTCATTAGTCTTTAGTTCTAGTTAAAAAAAAAATTAATTGCAGCCATTATTGTTAAAATCAAATAGACAACCTTTAAAATTGCATCAATATAACAAAATTTTACGTTAATATAATTAACGTAACTTAAAATGTTATTGACGTTACTAAAATTTTTAACTTTTAGGAGTTGGTTATTTGCCATATATAAATATATTTATGTATTTATGTACATACATAAAAGCAACTGTAAAATACCCAAATAAATAAAAGAGACTGCAACCTCATCATTGTAAAATAATTGTACAAATATTTTGTCATGTTTGATTATTTTTATCCCCTTATGACTATATTGTTTATCGCTAGGTATCTAACTAGAAAACAGCAACTGTAATTCTTGTTACCTTTATAAAGCGTTAAGCTCCTTTTTGGCATCTCCAACAAACAGTTAAAATCTGCAAATATTTATAAACGAATGCCAAACAACTGTGACTACCCGTTTTATGTTTGTGCTGTTGGAGTCTTATTAGAACATAAATACTTGTTTAGCACCCACATATAAACAACATTGATTTGTTTTTAGTTATGCAGCTCTGTGTGTGCATTCAACATCTACCGTAATATTTTGTCTTTGCAAAAATGCTTGGTTCGTAATATTTCTGCATAGGATTTATGGCCAGATACGAGTATTTCTATGTAACCCTCTTAAAAAGAACTTTGTGTGTGTGTGTTTCAATATCTTAGAATTGTAATAGCCACACAAATGACATTTTTATAAGATTTAATTTTCAAGAGAACGATTTACACAATAATCTATTTTTGTAGAACTAACTTTTCTTTTATTTTTATTAAATATTTGTTGTAAAGCTGCTTTCCTATTTTAATTTTTAAAATAAAGTTTTTTATGGAGTGTCCCGATAGAAACCGTGATTCAAGTGAGTATATGAAGTTATGTTTAAAGTTGTTTAAATTTACTAGAGTATGTGGTACTATATCTGCCATAACGACAAGTATAAAAATGTTTAATTACAAATAAAAGGGTGCCCTATTCACAGCTACCGCAACAGGCCATAATTAAAATAAAAATCTAACAATTTAAACTGCAACTTCAACCAAAAACAATAAACACATAAAATTTAAAATTAATTAATTCCTTTTGGCATTTAGAGCATTGCTTTATAACGTTTTGTGCGGAGTGTACTTTGCGTATACCCAATTTTAATTAAAAGTGTGTTATTTATAAAATGTACTATTTCAGCAAAATTATTTTTTAAGATAATTACTTCTCTGCACTGTTTTATGAAAAGTACTTTCAAGTTACGTATCCTTGAAAGTATCCTCTGCTTAAAAGCGCTTTAATAAAATTGAATCTTTATGAAACACAATTTTCCTTAACAGATGTTGTTTTAATAAAATTTGCGCTTTTATAAAGTAAATTTTAATCAGAAAATTATATAAAACAAATTTTGTAAAAATAATTTTGGTAAATTAAAGAAATAGGATTTTAGGGCACTATTTGAACTGTATCTTTTCCTTAAAGAACTTTTTCAAAAGCTATTTTCTAGATTCCTATATATTTTACAGTTTTGTTTCAATAGCTCAAAATTATAGCTTTGTTAGACTAAAATATTTTTAAAAAGGTCTTTTTGCAAAAACTTCAGATCGTTAAGCACTCTGAAATCTATTAAACTATCTGGTTTGCGTTGCACTTTTCCATATTTCTGCTTTTACTTTTGCTAACGTTTGATAATCTTAATTGAAATGAAATATTTTTTCACATCGTTTCACCACTACTTTTAAAATTAATTTTTTTAAGTCGTTTTAGGTTTTGTGTTTTTCAAATTTTATGATAAAGCCGTGCTGCACATTTAGTTTTCTTAGTTCTGCATTTGCGGCGTTACTTAAGCAAAAAAAAAATTAAGACTTTAAATGATTTAAAATTTCTTGCATAAAAAACTGCTTAACAATCAATAAATAATCTATTTCTTTGCTTTGTCAAGCGAAAAACGAATCCTAAATCAATTGATTTTGTAAAAATAAAAGGAAATGGTGAAAGTGTTTAGTACTTCAACCTGAATTCCCAATATATCAAGTTTTTTAACAGGAAGTTTGTTTTTCAATTGTGACAACGCCAACAACATTCTAGCTTTGATATATAGTTTCTTACGTACTCGTAGGAGATGAATTGACAATTGTTGCAATGAATTCATTTTCGCAGGAAAATTGTATTAAAATAATTAAAACTATTTCGCAAAATTCGTGATATTTACGCAAAACTTTATCCTCCTTCTGAACCCGCTATTACGAATTTGGTCGTTAAGTTTGATTCGACAGGCTCGATAGAAAATGTGTGAATACAAACGCTTGTTCAACAGAGTCGTTTAACCGAACACATCGCACTCGAGAGTCACAGTATTGAAGCAGATCAAAATTTGTTAATTTCTCGACGTTTTCAACAATTGGGGTTACTCAAGCATCGCTGCTGATTCGCTCAATTCAACAGGAGCAATCGGATGGTTTTTCTGAAAAAATAATGTTTTCAAAGGAAGTCCATTCCCATTGGCAGGGCATGTCAATAAACAAAATTGCAGCATTTGTGGTTTTAAAAATCCTAGAGCGATTATTGGAAACCTTCGCATGGTCAACGTATCACTGTATGGTGCGCTATGTCGTCTGGAGGCGGTCCCACGTTTTTTTCAAAGATGAGGGTGGAAAACGGGTAATGGATCACACTATCGCGAGTTGGTAACAATTCAATTTCAGCCTACTATTGACGACGTTGATGTAGCTGGCATGTGATGTCAACAGAACGATGCCACATTTCTCCCAGCCAACGAAACGATTAACTTATTGCAATCCCAATTTCCCAATCGCATAATTTCACGACAACCAGCTGTTCAGTGGGCAGACAGATCGTGTGACTACTTTTTGTGGGCCTGTGCTAAGGACAGATTCAGTACAGAGCCAATCGAATCAAGTTCAGTCTTAAAACTCAAAATCCTTGATACGATTAACGAAATAGGACCGCCATTTTGCCAAAAAGTGATTAAAAACTTTGATAAAAGAATCGACATCTGTCAGCGTGGTCATGGTAGCCACTTGCCAGATATCAGTTTTATAATTCCAGAACTTTTCCCTTCATAATACACTAAAAATTTGAATCATCTTAATCAAAATTTGTTGTTTTATTTTGTTTTAGAAAACAAATTTCTTGTTGAAAGACTCTTTATAACTGAAATTTACCAGGATAATATTTGTTTTAATTCCTTTTTGTCTTTGTTAAATTTTCAAACTATTATTTTTTAAAGTTTCAAATATTCTTTCCTATTTATGCTGATGTTAAATGTTTTCGAAACATTTATAGAAATTAAGCACAAAGCAAATTCAGGTTTCTCCTGTTAATCTTTTCTTTTTTAAAATTAAATACGCTGTCACCTCTTTTGTATATACAACATTTGCTTTAGGATAAATATTTATCAGACATTGTTGAATGAATAGGATTAGTATTATTGTAGACAAGTTTTAGTGTTATTGTAGTAGATTTTGTAGAAATATAAGTGTTTGCTGTATCACTCCTTACCTTCTTACCTTTAAATATTTTGTGCGTGTTTAAAGCATTTAATGGTTTCTTTGTATTTATGAAGAGAGTTTATAAATTCTTTTTAATCTTTATAAAGGATAAGATTACACAACTAGATATTTTCTTTAAAAGTATTTATAGAAAATATCTATAAACACTTTTGTTACAACTCGATAATGATCTGTGAATTTTCATGAACAGCTTAATCCAGTGATTTAAAATGTGAAGAATTTATAATTCCTCAGAAATAGCCATATTTATAAGCGATGAATTCTCGAAAATTTTAATTTAAAATCTTTAATTTAATTATCGTTTTTTTCTATAAATGAAATTTGGAGTGCAGATTATTAAATATCTTTTCCTTAGGCCATACCCTTTGGAAGAGCCGGCATTATGGTAATAAATTATTATTAAATTATAAAAATTATTAAAAAAATAAGTAAATAAAAAACTATTAAAACTTAACGATATTAAGAAAATGCTAGTTTTTCTTATCTCATACAATAATGTTGGTCGGAAAATTTAAGCGAATTAGAGGAATGTCTTTGATAAACTCAACGTACAAAAGAGTTTGTTCGGCACTGATTGCATTGCTATTCTCAATTCAACCGCCAGTTGAAATCACCATTTGAAACTCTGCATGGTTTGGTTAAGAAAAAATATGTTGAGACACATCTGCTCGTCAGTAGTAGGGTGTGTTTTTGTGTCTGTAACAGTTTTATGTCATAAAAATGTAAAGCAAAATGGAAAATTTTTAAAATAAAGTTGCTGCAAATCTTTTTGTATACTGTCCAAATATTTCACTTTTTTTCACCAACTTTTCCAATATTCGTTATCTATTTTGAACACACATTACTTGTATGGTGTAGATTAAAGAAATTGAAAGCATCATGAGTTTTTCTTATATCGGATTTTTCAAAAAGCAGTTTATTTTTCAATTGTGGCAATACCAACAACTTTATAGTTTTGACGTTTTTTTATTAATAAATTTAATTCCACCGTATTCGTATTAGATGGATTATCAATTATTACAATGAATTCAATTTCACAATTTCAATCGTATTAAAATAATTAAAATCCGCTTTGAAAATGATATTTCTGTTAAAATTAAATTTCGTAAAATTCGTGATAACATAATCGTCCTTCTGAGACCGCTATTAAGAATTTGATAGTTAAATTTGATTTCACAGGCTCGATATAAAATTTGCGAATACCAACGCAATCAACAGAGTCGTTCAACCGAAAACATCGCACCCATGAGCCACAGCGTTAAAGCAGATCAAAAAGTGTCAATTTCTCTAAGTTTTCAATAATTGGGGTTACCCAAAACCACTACATGGTGAATTTAGCACAAGGATTTGACTTAAAAGCCTTACAAGATACAACTGCCGTAGAAATTGAAGCCAACCAACCATTTATATCGCCGTAGATTCGCTCAATTCATTCAGGAACAACCGGCTAGATTTTCTGAAAACATCATTTTTTCCGACGAAGCCCATTTTCATTTGTAAGCACATGACAAAATGCAAAATTGCCGCATTTGGGCTTCTAAAAAACCTTGAGAGGTTATTGAAAAACCTTTGCATGCTCAACGTGTCACTGTATGGTGCGCTATGTGGTCTGGAGTCGCGATTATACTGTTTTTTTTTTCGAAGATAAGGCTGGAATCAATAAACCACGCTATCGTAAGATGCTAACCCCTCAATTGTGGCCTTGTATTGGCGACGTGGATATCACTGACATGTGATTTCAACAGGATGGTGCCACATATTACACAGCCAATTAAACGATCAACTTATTGCAAAACAAATTTTCCCATCGCATAGCTTTATGACAATCAGCAGTGAAGTGGCCAGTCATATCATGTGATTTAACACCACTGGACTATTTTTTGGGGGGCTATGTTAAGAACGGAGTCTATACGCAGTCAAACGAATGGATTTTAGCCTTAAAATTCAAAATCCGTAATATGATTAACAAAATAGAACCGGCATTTTGCCAAAAATTGAAAAAAAAACTTTTATAAAACGTGGTCGTGGTGGATATTTTGATTTAAATTTTTTGTTTTGGAAAATAAACTTCGTATTGAAAAACCTTTTAATTTTTTATGACTTTTTTTAGTAGTTAATTAGAAAGCACTAGGTCAATTTTAATAAAAAATCTTTAAAAAATTTTTATTTTTTATTATTTTTTTCGATATTTCGCCACACCGTTGGTTGGCATCATCAGGTAAAACAACCAACCAACGGTGTGGCGAAATATTGAAAAAATAATAAAAACTAAAAGTTTTTTAAAGATTTTTTTATTAAAATTGACCTTGTGCTTTGTAATTAACTACTAAAAAATATTAAAAAGGTCAAAAAACTATAACTAATATATATTTTTTATCACTTTTACATTTTTTATACAACTATGAAACCACACACTATGAATATTATATGCATCTGCAATCAGTTTTAAAAAGATTGCCGTATTCGTATGCTTTAAAATATATAATGATTTCTTTAATCTTTATCGTATGTGATATTGTCATTAATTCAATCACCTCTTTATGGCTTTACTGTCCAGTATTAATGTGGTTTTTTTTAATTTTCTTAACACTTTTTGTAATTTTAGTAAATTATTTTTTTCTCTTCTCCGTTCTCTTATCTTTACAATTTCAATTAACATTAAAAACGGTAATCTTTCCCAAGTTTACAATCTGATTTGTAATAATTGAATTTTTATAACAATTTCACCAAATAACTTCTTACTATATTCTATATTATAAAATGTTAGCAATTCAACACACAATGATAATACCAAAGTTACCTTCTTAAAATAAAAACATAAATTTAAACGACTAACCCCACAAAAAGCAATGACAATAAAAAGTGTAGAGTGGAATAAGAAGACCAGAATAAAGAGACCAGAATTAACCAATAAATTTTTATGCTTGTAATTTAAAAATAGAATATTTAAGAACGAATATTTATTCTCAATTGCAAATAACGTTAATACAACTTTAACAGAAAAACTTTTAAATATTTCTATGAGATTATATTGATATTGCATCATTAGTTTGCACGGATAAAGAGCAATCGAAAAAGCAGCAAATATGTAATCGAGAATCCATAGAAACTGAAATTGCTCTTGAACTAAATAGTTTTCAAGTGTACTTTTTTGTTTCTTATCGGTTAAATAGCCATAATATTTTCTAGGATACCTGTTTATGTCTTTTCTAAATGGCAAATAAAAAATTTTATATTTAAAACATGTTGCTGTTTTTGCTCATGCTACTGCTATGTGTTCTCTTGCCTTAATTCTTAAGAACTTAATTATACCAAGAGGATGCATTAAACGAGCAAAACTAAACTAAACATAAAGATGAGACTGCAACAGAACAAAAACAAACAAACAAACTTGAAAAAAAATTAAAACTTGAAAATTTATGGTTAAAATTGTTTCATTATACGCAGTGTGCTAAAAGAATAGATAGAAAATTTAAAAGTACAGTAGAAATCTATAGATTTACCCAAACGCTCCAGACACCGACAACTAAAAACTTTGTTAAGTATAAAATAAAGAAAATAATTTGAATTTTTTTTTAAATTCCACACTTAGAGAAAAATACTTAATAATAGAGAAGAAATCACTTCCAATAAAAGTTATGGTTTTTAATTTATATTATTTATTTTAGAATAAGCAAAATTTTTGTTAATGCTTTATCATGATTTTTTATGACTCTCCATCTCTGACTTTTACAGTGATGCCAAATGTTTGAGGAAAACGTGGGAGCGAAATGTTCGTAAAGTAACGTAGTAACGTCATTTGTCATTTGCTAAATGTTAAAGAATACTAAAATTTTGTGTAATATTTTTAATTGTTAGCAAAAACCTTATTGTTATCTGTGGTTTTGTTAAAGTAGCCGATCGTTGCTAAATTATAAAATCCTGACTGGTATCGTTAAACTATTGCACCTTTTTTAAATCAGAGGAGCAGTAACACTTCAAATAATCAAATGCAGAGTTGTACAACACGAATCACTAATAATCTTCTTCGCCACTTTTTACTCTATCCATTAGCCAATAACACAACTAACAAAATTAATAAGGAAATATTCCGCTTTCTAAAATTCCTTTTGGAAAAATCATACCATACAAATTCAAAGATATAATTGTTGTTAAAACCTTTATTTTTAATAGTTTTTATATACAAAGAAATAGACAAAATTGCATCATAGTATGAAGTCCAAAGCCGAAATAAAATCTCGTATACCAAACAAAACATATAATTAATTTTTATTGAAATTTAAAAATTAGTTTATATTGACAGTAATTTTGACGTAAAAAAAAAAATTTAATTCAAACATTTTTTGTTTCAATTGAACTTTTAATTGACTTTTTTTTATTTGTAATATCGTAACTGAAAAATTATGTCAAGATTTTCAGTCTACATTCAGAGTAAAAGTATAGCTAAACTCAAAATCAGGGCTTGTTGGTGATAATAATCAAAGTCATATACAAGACCTTAAAACTAAGTCCTTTAATGGCGATGAAATTTGGGTCATGTAGTAGGAATTTCATAAAGAATAAAAATACTCTGAAGGGATAAATTTATTCTCGGCATTACTTAGTCCTTTTTTATCCATGCAAATTGCTACAAATTCGTTATACACCACTATTGTAACAAAAGATATTATATATAATAGTTATAATTTTTTGACATTTTTTAGTAATTAATTTTAAGCACTAGGTCTTATTTAATAAAAAATTTTTAAAAAACTTTATTTTTTTTTTTTTGGAAAAAAATAATAAAAAATAAAGCTTTTAAAAAAGTTTTTATTAAATAAAACCTAGTGCTTAAATTACTAAAAAAAGATATTATAGTTGTTGTAGCAAAAGCTAACAATCTATTTAAAACTTCTTGCTGGTATAATTCTTCACTTGAAAAGGTCTGTAGCGATAGCGAGAATAAACTTTTATATCCTTCTGCATCAAACAATGGGCCAAGATATCTATCACTTCAGGTTTTAACTTCGTTTTATTCGAAACGCTTGGTTGTGCCAAACTATAAGTTGTTGAAAACCAATTGGGTATCCGTAGATAGAACTAAACGATAACAGTTAGTGAATGCGAGCAGAATATTGTTCAAAAAATTACTAAAATAATAGCAATAGCATGGTAAATGTATTTCCCAATGACTATGCTTGGTTGTGAGTAATCGGTTTGAAATCGAAAACCTCTTCGTATTTTATAATCATTTCTTCTATTGATACTAGTCCTTTACTGCTACTATATGCTATACTAGTACTATCTAAAACGCGGTTTAATAATGATGTCATCGCATCGAAAGCACTCGCAGATCGGAGCAAATAAACATTCCGTAATGACGCTTTTCATCGAAAGGAATGACAACAGTATACTATATAAGCATAAAAGCGGAGGCGCTTAGCTACGAGGAGTCATTGCTATCAGAAAGACAGAAAAAGCTGCTAGGGATGGATAGAAGTATGTACTTTAAATGCATAATTCCGAAATTATTGTATAAGTATTTTCCACCAGTGTAAATTAGATTGCACACTTTAAAGTCAAATAAAATACCCAACTTTGGAACATAAATAATCATCAAGCCAGTACTTAATAGAAACAAAAAACAATACTTATAAGAAAAAAAAACTTGATAACAGATAGATAACCCATTCTATAAATAAAACTGTTGAAAAAAACGGCAACAGGAAGTATAAGGAAATTACTGTTTGGATTTTCTAATACAAAAGCAGCATCGTAAGCACCACAGAAAATGAAAAGTCATGGCCATATTTTCTTTTAGCTATTGTACGAATACTTTAGTAAAACTTTTTCTCATGTTTAAAGTTTTTCTCCACACACTTCTCATATACTGTAAGGCAACAACTGAAGCAGATTTATATTTTTCCAAGACCAAGGTTAAAAGAAACGAACGAAAGTACGTCAAGACGATGAGTCCCCGGTGAAGTAAGCGTTTGAAACAACAAGAGAAAAACATAAAACAAAATTTAAAAAAAATCAAACAGGAAAACTTAATGATAAGCTCTTTTAAATGGAAACTAAGCCAAGTGTGTTTAGAAACAATTAGATTGTGGTAGGTAGTATTTAGATTGAAAAAAGGGGAAATGAGGGAGGGAAATTGCTGCTTAGTTGGTGGTATAAAACTACGCACTATTTTATATCGATGTCTTAATAAGTTCTTATTAAATTTCATTTTTTTTTGCTACTAATCACTAAGCTTCTATCAACTCGATTGCATTTCTATTAAATTTTGTATTGAAATAAATATCTATCACTAATTGTTTTTTTTAGTGATGTTGTTAAGGTTCGATTCTGAGGGATATTATTCAAAATTAAAGATTTATGAAAAAGTATTCCAAAAAAATGTCGTGAACATTGTTGGGCCTACCTCATTTCAAATTAGAATCCCACTTATACAAAGTTTAAAAATAATTTGTTGTATATTTATTTCGCACCATCGCAGCTACTATCTTAGATCATACGTGAACACAACGCATTACATTTTAACTGCATTCGAAATTGTACTAAACAGTAAATTTTTACTGATACTCCAATTTTATTTCCATTATCTTTTTATTTATGTATTGCCTTCATAAATAAAAAGATAATGGAAATAAAATTGGAGTATCACATGTCAAGAAAATAAGGTAAAATGGGTTTTCAACAAGAAGTTTATTTTACAATTGTGGCAACACCAACAACATGATAGTTTTGATATTTAGTTTTTTGACGTATTCGTAGTAGATGCCTTGGCGATAGTTACAATGAATAAAATTAAATTAAATTTCGCACGGTATGATGCGCTATGTGGTCTGAAGCCGTGATTGGCCCACGAAGATGAGGCTGGAAATGCGGCAACGGTTCCCTCCCGTGGGTACATTGATATGATTTGATGGAACCTTGCCGTCATTAAATGCGTCAATGGGAAAAACGGGAGCCCAGTATCCTGCAGGCTAGCAGAAAGTCACGTGGAAGCTCCACGTTATTTCCACAGGAATCAGTAAGCCCCAGAGTTCAGCTTATTGGTTTTTTAGCTTTTTAGCTGTTCTCTGTCTGATTATTGAGGTTGGCCCTTTGGGAGCACCGCGGTGGTTGAGGTTTCACAAGCCCTCATAAATTTCAAGTGAGGAGCCAGAATCATCCTACCCCTACTGAGAACAACGGGTGAATGATTCGGATCCAGTGAACATGATTGATTGATTGAACATGATTGGATAGTTTCCAACTCTTTAGCAAAGAGTGGGCGTTGGCAGTCCTGCTTCGAAATCTCAGAAATTTTAACTAGAAATAACCTGTTGCTAGGAATTAGACTTCAGCTTCCTAGTGCGCGGCGCACGCATCATATCGCCCCTGTGATTTGACCACCGTCGAGTTATGGCATACACTCGCTAGGTACTGACGTAAATCTTACCATGCATGCGGTAACGGTCAATCGATCACGCTATCGCGAGATGCTAACAACTCAGTTTTGCCCTATTATTGACGACATGGATATCACTGATATGTTATTTCATCAGGACGGTGCCACATGTAACAGCCAAAATACCGATCAATTTATTGCAAACCAAATTTCCCGATAGCACAATTTCACAACAATTAGCAGTGGCCAGCCAGATCATGTTATTTATCACCACTAATTTTTTTTTTTGTGGGGCTACGTTAAGGCCAGAGTCTGTACGGAGCCAATCGAATCGATTGCAGCCTTAAAAGTCAAAATATGTGATGTGATTAAATCAATAGAACGGCTATTTTGGCAAAAAGAGATTAAAAACTTTGATAAAAGAATCGACATCCATCATATTTCATTCATAGTTGTCGAACTTTTCTCTTTGTAATGCAATAAAAATTTGAAGCATTTTAATCTAGATTTTTTGTTTTATTTTGTTTTAGAAGACAAACTTCTTGTTGAAAAATCCTTTACTTGTGCTAAGCCTATAATTTTTATCACTTTTCTGAAGGACTCTTATGAAGATTAGTGCTGCATAAAACCTACACTAACATTCTAAATGCGCTCCCCTAGACCTTCCTGAACTCAATCTATTTTACTGAAATTTCAACCTTGACCCATAATTCGTTAAAATCCCAAAGCTGGGATTCTAAACCAGCCACCGATTTTAGTTATATTGAAAGGTATAAAGAAAAATTTCATAGCAATTTTTTTATCACCTGTTTGCCGAAATTAAGCACAACTGAAAGCATTTGGGAAAATTATTTTTAAGCAGCATTTTATAGCGGCTGTAAAACCAGAAGTCGAAAACTAAAAAACTGTAGTTCATTTCGCAATAAGGACTAACTTCATAGTCAAAAATGACTTGTCAAGGACATAGCTGTTCCGAAATATTTAAATCACCATAAAGATCCAAGTTCGCAAGCTTCCAGCGCAACACACGATCCCTGTAAACATTGATCTGCATTCTAAAATTAAAAAATTCTCATAATTATCGTTTTACTTATTTTTTAAATATAATTTATGAGGGAATAGTATGCGTGTTTCTTTTTATGCTTGTTGGCAAATTATTTAAGCAAAGCTTGCTGTTATAATGAAATGCAAACAAAAAAAAAAATATAATTGGCCATAATCCCCAATGGATACATAATTTGCAAATCCTTGCTCTTTTACGCGTTCGTTTTGCTATTTAACATTTTGTTATTTTTTGTTTTTTTGCAAAGCACATTTAATGTGCCACTTACTTAATAATCATATGAACTCTGACCACACTGTGTCGAATGTCAAGTTGGTCTTTGCTAAAAGTACTACCACATTTTGTATATATTTGTTAATGTTGTTATAACTGTTGTTAATACTGTTGCAGCATGATGGTCTGCCGCTGTTACTTGTTCTAGTTAAAAATGTTGCTGTGCCTTTGTAGAAGCTGTGTGATTGTATGGGTGTATGTAGCAAACACTCTTCATAGTTGTGTATAATTAATGAATTGCCACTTCAGATAAATTACTTTTGAGTAACAGCCACTTAACTTTATAAGAGGGCTTATAAAAATGTTGCAATAATTCTACCGCTTGCCATACTGCTGTACTTGCATAAGTAGTAGGATGTTAGTATTTGTGCAAATGAATGAAAAATGAAAGTGTGTGTATTTTTGGATTTGTACTTTTTTTTCACAGCATCCGCTTGCTGCCTGCAGAAATGAAATAATAAATAAAACATAAAAAGTGACCAACGATCTCAGTAACTTAGACACAAAAACATACCATGTGTCATAATAAATAATAAATCTTGTTCGTTCATATATGTTGGCCCTTTTCTTCTTTTCCATCTAATGCTCCAGCTCTTGTTTAATGCTTTAACTATACAACTGCAAAATGCAAACAGTTGCAGTAATAATTTGCGCCTTTTATTTTATTCATTTACTTTTTTTTTTGTAAAATTGCTCATGCCGTTCTGCGCCCAATTCTTTTCAAGTACTACCCCCAGTAAAGGCATGAATATGGTATAAAGCCCTTATGCAGCGCTGAAGTTGGTAATGCTGGTGATGATGATGTATTTGTTGCAGATACATTTGTTATTTTAATTACTCAGTATTTAAAACTATGCATGGATTTTATGGTTTATGAGTTTGTTTTGTTTTCTTAGTCTCGTTTTCTTTTACCATAAATACAGCTCCCTGTATGATTATAGCTGTTGTTGTTGTTGTTGTTGTTGTTGTTGTTGTTGTTCATACATGTAAGATTTTTATTAAGTAAAATGCTACAATGGAGTTTGTTATGACTCTGTCTATGACTCTGTCTAATGTTTGAATTTTATAAATATTTCTTTACTCTGTGTGCTTGGCCTAACTCCAGGAGTTTGAAGTATGAGTTGATATTAAAGAGGCGTAATAAGGTGTCCATGTACATTTAAACAGTTTTTACTTCTACGTGGGGTGTAAATTTTTTATGGAGTCTATTGTTACATTTGGTTTTGTTTTCATTTAATAAAAATTTATTTATTACTCGAAGAAAATTAAAAATATTATTATGAGTTGGTTTTAAAATTAAGACTTTAACTGTAAAAAAAACAGTGTAGGGCGACATGCTAAAAAAAGAAAAATAAATAAATATTGCAATATTTAGGCGCTTATGCCACATCTTCACATAAGCCTTTCTAAATTGCAATACCGCTTGCAAAGTTTGTAATAAAATAAAAATTAAAATATTATTCATCAATTAAGAAATGAAACAATAAAAAAATGTAAAGATGCTTGGAATCATATCTATAGTTTTTGTAGCTATATCAGATTTGAGTTTTAAATTTTAATTTTAAATTAGTAGAATTCGTTGAAAATTTGCCTATGACTTAAAGATGTTAAGTGAAGCATATAGCGCTATTACAAACAATATTACACTCAGTTCAAGCTTGATTGTTCAATTTATTGGCGACCTTTTAAAGTCAAAATTACTTTCTTTTGTTGCTAACAGTGTGTAGTCTTTTTATAGATTCATTTCTAACTTTCACTTCTCACTCTGATTTAGATATTGAAGAAAGGAAATAAGATGATAAGTAGTAAAAAATTTAAAGTTATCCACAATTGCAATAGGGAAAAAAATCAGAGATTCATGTTCAAGATTGTTGATTTTATGTTATCACTTATCAAAGCGAATGCGCCAAAATCTAAGAAATTTCCAAAAAAATGTTCGGAGTATTTAAAGCAATTACCCCATGTCATTTTTTTTCTGAATAGACGATGATAACTTATACTAGGATAAGCAAATAAGGGTGTTACCGAACGGTATGCAATTCATAAGAAGAATCCGATGTAGACAGGAAAAATTTTTATATTTTTTATTAATTACTAGCTGGCCCATATTTGCAGCAGCACTTAAAAAATGCAGACCAAACCGACGTACCAAACTTTGCTCAATACCGTTATCAGGAGCAAAAATAATAGATTTTTAATTTGTGGCTTGTATGGGAGGTACCACGGCCCTTTGTCCAATTGGATCGATTTGTAAATCTAAACCACCCGGGGCGCCACCCAAACGTACACAAAAAAACTTATGCAAATCGGTCCAGCCGTTTAGAAGGAGTTCAGTCACAACACACATACAGTAGAATTTTATATAGAAAGATATATAACAATATGTTGTATAACTCTATTTGCAATATGTTTCTATGGAATCATACCTCCGGTTTTAACTTAGGAAAATTTCGAAGATGCGAAAATAAAATTCTTCGAATGATCAATCCGTCATAAATAGTTTTATGTATCTGAAGTAAAATCCGAAACAGTGTTGCATACTAAAACGCATTTAAAAATAACCTAAAATACATTTTAATCTCCTACCCAAATATCAGGGAAATGAAACTTAGTAATTGCAGGAATTTAATTTAAAAAGACTTCCTAAATATAGTTCAAACAGTTATTTAAATTCATCAACTGTTTAAACAATGATTGCATAATTTAAGGACTATTCCCCTCCAATCGTATGGTCATCACATAATCTAGGACAGTCGCCGGCGATAAGAGTCGAATTCTGAGAATTAATGATTCGGTTTCTTTGAACAATTGTTGAATTATGTGCTGAGTGACAGCTAGAGTACGCACAGATTATTAAATACACTTAACAGAAGTTTCATATACTTAAATCTCTGTATAAATTCTATTTAGAAGACGAGCAGCTGCAAGCTTATTTAGCACACATTATTGCAATGTTTATGATAATTAAATGTAACTAACTTCAATAAAGTTGTCAATCAGATGTACGATTAATATTTTTGCTCTGCTTACACTGGCAGAAAAAATTGTAGGAACATGCTGCATATTGAAAATTCAACGTTAAAAAGATTATAAATAGAGGATTATATATTATTTCAGATTTCACTGGTTGATAAAAATTATCGCGTCCTTGGTTTAGACAATCTATAACTAATTATTATCAAATAAGAAGAATCTCTGATGTTATAAAATCATGAATTCATTTATCATATAATCCAAGAAACCAATAAAGTGCTATTTCTGCTATTAAAACTAACTACATCTGCTTCAACACTATAAAAGTTTGTCACACCCTAGAAAAGTTTGTCATTAAAAAAAACTTGCATTTGCTGAATGCTTACTATCCTAGACATTGTCACTTTATATGCTTGCATTTTTATATGTGTACATATATATATCTATGTACACATATAAAAAAGCAATTTTAAAAAATTTGCATGTGTAAAAATGTTTCTCATTTCAAAAGTTTTTAAGCAACAAATACAAAAGGGAAAATTTTCATTAGCTTAAATTGGAAAGAGGAGAACAACAAGTCACCAAGAAAAAATCTTTTAAACAACAAATTCAAAGTTAATTGTAATTAAAACAATTAAAGGATTTGCTTTGTCATTTTTTAATAAGGATGCTGAGTCAAAAAAGTTTTAATAAAATTCAAACAATTTTCTTGACTTTTACGCATTATGTATTTAAAAATTCTTTGATGACAATTTTGACATAAAATTAAGTTAAACTGATTACAACATAAAATAAATAAAATTATTATTATGTAAATGAGTACCGTAAGAGCAGATCTTTAATCATGATTATGTTACTTTGATTATATTTATTATAAATTTTATGTGGAAATTTATTTCGATTTTTAATGTTTAGATAACAACTAAATGTTTCGATTATAAATTTTTTAATGAATTTTAATTTGTTTGTGACTTCAAGTGTGATCTTAACAATTACCGTGAAATTAGATTAACTAGTTAAATTAATTATGATTATTAATTTGAATTTAAGGAAATATATGATAATAATAAAAACATTTTAAATGAGGCATATTCAGAGTTGACTTTTAAAATTATTTTTCGTTCTAATATGCATTGATGTATTTGTTACCATTACTATCCACATTTAGATGAATTTTTAGTGTACTTTTCATTTTGTTTTCGAAAAAAATCAATAAAAAATTCGTAATCACAATTTACAAGCCAACAAAAGTCAAATATTTTTGAATAAATATTAAGGTTCGTCTATTTCTTTGTTATGTTATAAACATACATTATAACCTTTAAGTTATGCTGAATAACAACCAGGCGCAAGACAAAATCAGAAATGTCAAATAATCAGTCATAGATATTACATTATCGTCGATGAATTGAATTTGAATTTTTTTCTTGCAGCAAAGACTTTGTGAATAAGTAAGTTTTTAGTATATTTGTCTCCTTGCCATTTCTTCTCAAAATTGAAAACTCTTGAGGCCATGTTATTTCACAATAATATAAATGGAAATAAAGACTGAATGTATAAAATCCGAATATTGAAAGTTCTGGATGAGTGTACTTTATAGGCAATAGCTTTGCCATTAATGGCTACGATCGATGCTTCTTGACGATAGTAAAAATTCAACTTTCTTTTTTAATACAAAAAAAGATTTCTGTGGCGTGAGAAATATTCAACCGAGTCCTTAAAAATTATTTTTACTTTTTTAGCTTTTACTAAATATAACTTAGATTTTCACTGTATTTTTTCAAAAAACAATTTTGCATAAATTTAAAATTTCCTTCTACTTTAGTCAACGAATTTTTTTAAGCATTTCAATTGAAAATGGTGTTTCTTGGACAACAATGTCAATGGTTGCGAATATCATTTTGTTTGAAATGAAAACTTTTATTCCATCCGAAAAAAATTTCGATTAAAACCAGATCAAAGTCTTGGTTTAATTAGACATGTAAGTAAATATGCATTCAGGTCAAAAGAGGAAACATTCAGTATCTGACGTAGAAACAAAAACGCAGATTCTGACTCGCTACGCAGGGGTACATAGGTGCCCCTGTAGGCTAGTAGGTAGTGTACTAGCTTGTCTGTATGGGGGTTGTGGGTTCGATTCCCAACGAAAACCTTGGTTTTTTTTCACTACAAAAATAAAAATTGACTGTTGGTGGGGCTGCTCAGCGATGAAGGCATAGTCACTGGTCGCTGTGCTGTCTTATATACGGCAGTTAATTTCCGACTATGCTTCTACTTTCACCACCTGTTTCATCTCTTCTCTTTTCCTTTCCTAAAGAACGTAGCACGGTACTTGACTAAATAGGCATTGTTGACTGAAGTGCTACTTTTCTTTAAAAAAAATTATTTTCTATTAAAAATATAACTAAAAAGTATTTTACAAATAATCGCATATTTTTAAACTCACCATTTAAGTTTTATATTCAAATCATAATGTTTTGCAAAACATACCTGCAAAAGAACAGAGAGAATTTATCATTATTTTTAATTAAATACTTTTAATAATTAAAACGAAAACTAAATAAATATATAGAAAATACTGACACCGCAAATTTACATGTTTAATGCAACTTGCTGATGATAGGCAACAAACTGATTGTGAAAGATTTGTGTATCAACAGGTTGCAATGTCAGTAAAATATTTTACTTTAATTTGTAAAAATTATTTGGCTTCTCATATTTTTATTTAGTTAAAAATTAGTAGTATATCTGAAGAGTGTGCATGGCTGTTCTTGCAAATAATTAAATTTTTTTGTTTTTTTTTGGGAAAGTAAATCAGAAGGTACTGTTGTCATTCCTTCCGGCTTTGCTGGCTGTTTGTTCGGTATACCCCCCGGGGGCACATTTATGGTCTTTATAGTACGTAACAGCTATCTAGATCTGTTCAACTGGGGAAAAAAGGGAGCCCAGTCCCCTGAAGTTAGACAGGGAGACAACTGGAAACTCCACTTTATTTCCACGGGGATCAGTGAGCTCGCAGAATTCATTATTTGTCTCTTTAGACATTTAATAGTTCTCTGGCTGATCACTGAGATTGGCCCCTATATGGGAGCATCGTGCCGGTTGTGGTTTTGCGGCCCCATAACAGTATAATGGTTATTATGGTGGCCAGGATCATCTTACTGATAATGACACGCAAAGTGAATGATCCAGTCCAGTGAGCATGCTAGACATGTGTTCTGGACAGGAGTAGGAAAGTCTCCAACTCTTTAGCAAGGTGTGATGGTTTGCAGCTCTGTCCTGGAATCATTAAAGTTGCAACTAGGTGGTTCTGTTGCTTAGAATTATGCCTTCGGCTATCTAGGACGAGCATCTCGTGCCAAATTATGTATAGTGGTTTGTCCACCATCTGATTAAGGCTACATAGCCAGGCGCGGATGTAAAACAAATCACACTCTGTTTGTTCGGTATGAAAGGCGAGTGCTTTCGATGTGATGACATCGTCTAAATTCTTTGTGAAAAAGGTTAGTTAATCTATATATTTCTGGTCGTGCTTAAGGTAGTGTGCCATCGTGTTGTATCGCTTGTCTCTTTGTCTTCTTAATGCTGTTTTAGTGTTGTCTTAGAAATTTGTCGATAGAAGTGGCTTTTGTAGACGTAATTTTTAACTATGTTGTAAGTTGGGTCAAGTTCTTTGTTTTATTTATCTGGAGTAAGTGGGATTATCTTAAGTCTGTGTATCACATGTCTAAATGCTGCTAGTTTATATTGGGTAGGGCGGTTCACGGTGATGTGGATAGTAGTGTCCATCATGGATGCTTTTCTATATATGTCAAGTGCTAAACAATCAGTTCCTCGTGTTATTGTGATGTCAATACATCACAAAGAACTCGGCACAATTCACACCATAGTTAAAAATGACGTCTACAAATCGGCTATATAAATGTACAACAGAAAGCAACTTTATTTCGTTATAGCTTAAATATAAAAATGTAAAAGCATATAAATTGTTACAAATAATATGGTAACAAACGCATCTTTGCATCTGAAATAGAAAAGTACTTAACATTGAAAATTACTAATTTTCAAGCCTGCCTTAATTAAATATTTGAAAAATTTTCCTATTTCATTAAATTTAAACTTTAATTTGAATAACTGAAAACCCTATGAAATTGCTATTTTAAGTGGTGTTGGCGTTATAACGTTAAAAAGTACTAAAACATTTTAAAATGGAATTTTATGCAGAAAAGTATAATCACAGCACGTATTATAAACAATAATTACAAAGAAAAAACAAACAAAAGCAACAAATAAAGTGGCATTCAACCAACATGTTTTTCTATTCAAGAGGTTGCAATTTACAGTTTCCTCGTACAATTTTTCAAGTGTGTTAAAAAAAGATATTTATGCGCTACATTTATTTGGGCGTGTTTATGTGAAAGCTAGTTTATTTTCTTATAACAAAAATTCAATTAAATTTATGATGCACAAAACAAATATAAACAATTTACAATTATTTTAGCTATATTCAAATAAAAAGACGGAGGAAGTCAATGAGCTGTTAGAAAGGCATTAACAAACAAATATTTTTAAAGGTAATTGCTAATTATTTCTAATTTTTCAAAAACTCTTTTATTAGCTGATTTACTTTTTGAAATTGTTTAAGTCCTCCGCAAATTTCGTTAGTGGAGGGTGTATAAAAAGCACTAAAACTGCAACTATTTTAAGCCGAGTTAAAATTGCTTAATGCTTATCTGCAAAATATAGTAGACGTGCTCAAATTCTAAAATCCAAGTTGTGTCTCTTTGTCACTGAAACTGTACTTTAATTTATCAGAAGTATGATCCTTAAGGTGCAGTCTTAGTACTTAGTGTATGACACAAACGCGTGACTTTTTGAAGTTTGCTTTCAAATTATTCACTGACATAATATAAATAATAATATGTAGGTTTTATAGTAGTTAATTATAAAGCACTAGGTCAATTTAATAAAAAAATTTTTAAAAAATTTTTATTTTTTATTATTTTTTCGATATTTCGCCACACCGTTGGTTGCTTCTTCTGATGATGCCAACCAACGGTGTGGCGAAATATCGAAAAAATAATAAAAAATAAAAGTTTTTTAAAAAAATTTTTATTAAATTGACCTAGTGCTTTATAATTAACTACTAAAAAATATTACAAAGGTCAAAAAACTATAACTAATATATATGTAGGTTTTATTTAAATTCTATTGCATTTTAATTAAGTACTCGTAAAATAAAGCTTTGCGGAGACATCTTAAATTCAGGTGAGCAAAAATAGTTTATTTCTTTATCAGTCGTGCTTTGTATCAAATAATGCGGTCGTTGTGACCCTTTCATCAGTTAGCGTAGCTACTTTTCTTAGAACATGTAGAATATACTGGCCAAGCCGATTTCCTTTTCTATGCTTCCCTCGGTTTTGATTCCACCCTATAAATCATAGCTCTGCAGGTCATTCGATCTCTATCTAAGTTTGCATTCACATTACATAAAGGGATTTTCAACAGGAAATTTTTTTTTCTAATGCGGCAACACCAACACAAAAATTCACATTAAAATAATTAATATCCACTATAAAAATAATTGCTCTGTTAAAGTTACATCTCGTAAAATTCGTGATATTTACGGACAACATAATCTTCCTGCTGAAACCGCTACTAAGAATTGGATAGTTAAATTTGAGTCGGCAGGATCGATACAAAATGTGTAAACACCAACGCGTATTTGACCAGTTCGTTCAACTGAACACATCGCAGCCGTGAGCCACAGTGTTGAAGCAAATTCAAATTTGTCAATTAGTCGACGTTTTAAGCAATTGGGGTTTTTGTGATAAGATTTACATCTGCGCCTTAATCATATGGTGATCAACCCACTGGTAATGAAAAGTAACATCATTCACTCCATAGAAAGCCGAGGACTAATTCTAGCAACAGGTCTTTGCTAGTTGCAATTTCCGCTGTTTCAAAGCAGGGTTGAAAACCACTACTCCTTGCTGAAGAGCTGGAGACTCCTGGTCCAGAACACGTGACTAGCATTCACTGGTGGAGAAACAGCTAAAAGTCAAAGGATACAACTAGCGGAACTCTGGGGCTTACTGATTCCCGTGGAAATAACGTGGAGCTTCAGTTGACCCCTGCTGCCTTTAGTAGCGAACTGGGCTCCCTTATACCCCCAGCAGACCAGGTCTAGATGGTTAAGTAATCCATAAAGACCGATAAATGTGCCCCGGGGGGACAATTGGGGTTATCCAAAATCACCACATCGCGAATTTTGTATAAGGATTTAATTTTGAAACCTTAATAGGTTCCACTGGTGCAGGAACTGACATCGCCGTAGATTCGGTCAATTCATTCAGGAACATCAGGCTGATTTTTCTGAACATTTTTTTTTCAGACGAAGCCCATTTTCAATCCTCAGCATTTGCATGCTCAACGTGCCACTGTAAGGTACGCTATGTAGTCTACAGGGGTGATTGGGCCGTTTTTCTTTTTCGATAAGGCTGGAAATGCGGTAATTGTCAATAGATCAAGCTATCGCGAGATGATAATAATTCAATTTTGACCTATTATTGATGACGTGGATAAGCAGCAGTTAAGTTGTCAGCCAGATCGTGTGGATTTAACATGACTGGATTATTTTTTGTGGGACTATGTTAAGGACAAAGTTTGTACGAAGCTAATAGAATTGATTTCAGCCTTAAAACTCAAAATCCGTGATGTAATTAACGAAATAGGGCCGCCATTTTTCCAAAAAGTGATTAAAAACTTTGATGAAACATGCGACATCTATCAGTGTGGTCATGGTGGATATTTGCCTGATATCATTTTTCCTTCATAATTGTATAACTTTTCTCTTCGTAACACAACAAAAATTTCAATCATTTTGATCTAAATTTTTTGTTTAATTTTGTTTTAGAAAACAAACTTGTTGTTGAAAAACCCTTTATTAATAAAAAAAAATTAGAACAGAATTACGACGGAAATATTGATTGATTGAAATAGTGATTTAAGGACTTTGCTAACTTTCCTCAGATACATAGGTCTATCTATGCCAATGTCCGTAGTTTAAAAATATGTATGAGTTTTGTTGAACACTTTTTCATAAAAACTTTTTCCAGGTTCTTTCTTATTTCTTCTTTATTGTTTTTAATTTAATGGTGGCGCTTTCATTAGACTTGACCACATGGGGCTGCTGCTGTTACTGCTACAAATATCCTAAAAATAAACTTAAACAATCAAGTACTTGAAAATATACATCCAACTTTATTTACACCTAGAAACACTAAAGTTTAAAAAAATAAGCAAAAACAAAAATATGTGTTTTATTTTTATTATTCACTTTACTATTCCCCAGGTACTTTTAAAATGAATTTGATGTCTAGTAAAATTTTATTTTGTTTTGAGCTTAAAGGCAAAACAAAAAAATGTATTTTTTGTATATAAAATCATATTTCACTACACTTTCTCTCTCTCTTTCTTTCTCTCACTGTTTCTTTCTCCTTCTTCTTTCTGATCATAATTTCCTCTTTGTTGTACTCAAATATGCTTGATACTTAAGACTACTAGTTATAACTGTGTTGTTATTGTTGTTGTTATTGCAATAAGCAACGTGTTGCTTTATTTTCATAAACTTTTTCCTTAGGACTCGACGGCTGCTAAGAAGTTCCTTTATTTGTTTCCTTTTTCTTGCTGGCTTGTGTTGATGTAATTGAAAATTATATTTTTCGTTTTCCTTTTTTGACGTGTTTTTTTTATTAAGGCTGCTTGCTCTTGAATGTTGTGCTTTTTTTTGAAAGCAGTTTTGTTATTTTGATTTGAATACCACAACTACTGCTACAATTGTATCTTGTTACAATTTCATTATAGTTAACAGTGTGTTATTTATTGTTACTTTTTTTTCTGAAAATTTTCGCTGCTTTTTATTGCTTTTCTTTACTTTATTTAACTTCAGTATTTATTTGTAATAATTTTCCATGAACATAAATATTTGAGATATAGTTTACTTTTCAATTTATTTGGCTGTTGTTTCGCTTGCTTCTCTATGGATCGTAAGTTATTAGCTTTTTTGTAAAATTGTTTTTTGTTAATTTTTTATTGTTTAAGTAAATTTTATTTTTGTGTACATTTTCAGTAAAAAGTTTTAAGTTGCAAAAAATGTCTAAAAGCTTTTAAGTTGATTGCATTTTTTTGGAACAGATTGAAAAGGGATATATTTGAGATTCTTTTAACTTTATTAAATTTTTTATGTCTGTAATTTTAAAATGGGGGTAGACAACGGAAAGTTGTAAAAATAACCTTCAATATATTTTTAACATCGAATATAATTAAAATGTAATGCATTAAGTATTTACTTTTTTTTAATATTTTTTACAATACTTTTACAATAGCCGGCACTGTGTCCTTAAAGATTCTTTTCAATAGTTTGCTCGCTTTAATTTACCTTGTCAACTACTTTCTTTCAGTTTTCAAACAATTTTTTTACTTAATATTTGCATTTCAGGCTTCTCTAAAATATTTACGGCCGTATGCAAAAAAAAGTCTTACTGGAGCTTTAAAGTACACATTATTTAATAAACACTTTAAGCCTAACAGGCCTTTTTTAAAAAGTGTATGCTTTAAGTAATGAATGCTTTGGCGAATTTAGTATTTTGATTCTGGCAATGCTGCTTTGATGTATAAAATGAATATTATTTCACTCGGGTAGTTAGATCCATAAAAAAGTTTTTATTGTTTTCAGTTAAATTAACATATTTCTTTTATGTTTTTCTTATAAATCCTTTCAATAAAAAAATAAGAATAAAATAAAAGAAAAATTTGCAAGATTTACGATAAACCTAAACAGAAATTTTTTATTTTAATAAACTAAGTATTCGCATAACGAGTTTTGTTTAAAATTTGTGTAAAATTGTCATTTTAAATAATTTCCAAAAATTGTATTTTTGTAAAATATAAAATCTCGGGATATAAAACATTTTTTATATTGAATTGCATTTTAAATTTTAATTTTCATTATCATTTTTATACTACAATTTGTTTTTCTTACAAAATTTTTTTTTACTTATAGTATACAGCTATGGGGAATGGTCAGCAATTCAAACATAGAGATATTACAAAGATATCAATCCAAAAGCCTGCGGGTAATTTTTAACGCTCCATGGTTTGTGTCAAATAATTCTACTCACTCTGATCTCTGTATCCCCAAGATAAAAGATGAAATAAAAAGGCTTAGCAGCAGTTATTTAGAAAAGTTAAGCCTTCATAGCAATCCATTAGCAATTACCATACTTGATGAAACTGTTGAAGTTAGAAGACTTAAAAGACATCATATCCTGGATCTGCCGTTTAGGAATATATATATATATATATATATATATATATATATATATATATATATATATATATATATATATATATATATATATATATGTATTTGTGAATATATGCACTTATATATATTCATATTTATTAACTGTATTAGTTAATTTAATTAATTTTTTGTTATCAATACAATGCTGTTCGCAATGGAGTTCAACATTTTATGTGTTTTTTCTTGTATCAAATTTACTTATTATCCTTAAATGGATAGATTTCAAATAAAAATTTGAAAAAAAAAATTTTTTTCAATTGAGCCGTTTATTTTAAAAGTGGCATAAGTCACATTTTCATAAAAATCGATTAAATGGGAACACTTAATACAAAGAAGAAAATTATTTAGGGGGCTTAGTGTGAAAGAAATAGAAACATGTAATAAGTGTTTGATGAAATATTGCACTTTTAAAAAGTTGTGTGATCATTAGACTTATTTTAATAAGTGCGAAAGAATAACGCAACTTTATAAATTATATTATAGTAATATCTAAAGCAGTACACATAATTAGACTTATTTTATTAAACTAACTTTTATTGTCAGGAAGTTGCTTCGTGTTGTATAAAATATTTAAAGAATGTCACAACTCTAAAGCATATTATTGCATATAGTGACTAAGTGCACAGGTTATAATAGTAACATATAACTGGCATCAACTTGGATGAAAATTGTTCAGTCTTCAGAATACAATATTGAAATTCTGGATAAAAAGTTTTTAATTTAATAATTAACATTCATACTTAACAAATGATAGTGACTTTGATATAATGGAAACGGCCTTGAAAAAAACATACGTTTTATACATTCCAGATGATTATTATAGCGTGATAGTCGTCTGCCGAAAAAAATTTTTCATAGTTCATAATATGGAGAAAAAAGATTTTATTTCAACACAATTATTCAAAATAAATTCCTAACTTTGGATTTGTCACCAAAAAGTTGAAGACCTAGATGTTATACCAGTTACACGCTGTTTCTTCAGTAAAATACAAAGACATGATGACTTTAAAATTCTTAAAATTAACAAAGGTTTAACAAAGGTACTTTAAGGTAAACACCTTTTTTGCTTTTAGTTTTCATTCATACGCATGTTAGTCTTAAATTTCTTTGAAATTCTATAATTCAAGTCTATATTTACATTTATTCTATTAGTTCCTCATACGATTTTTGTTTATTTCGTTTTTTGGAAAACATGTTTACACGAAATTAATTCAAATACAATTATCGATGCTAGCCTGGTGCTATACTTGACCATATAAATTTTTGTTAAAATTTTTTCTCTGCTCACTTTTTATGTTTGTGTTCATTCAATGTTAAAACCAAATTGCACACATATGTTAAACAAGTACCACAAAAACCACATCAAAAAAATCATTTAAATGTTACAAATAAAAAGGTTCACAAACGAAGCAGCATAAAAACAGAGTTCTAGCAAATAAGTCTGACGAAACAAAATTGCAACAACCACCTGATAAAAATCAACAAAATAACGATAACAAATTTTACAAATAAACAAAAGAAAAAGAATTAAAAAATTCTTCAAATAATGCAAGTTTTAAAAAAACGGATCATGAGTTTGCAAATTCTTAAATAATGTTACTATCGCAAATCTGTAAATGGACTAAGTAAAATATACTGTTTTATTTTAGTTAATTTTTCAAGCATGTGTGAAAAAATTACGTTTATTGATTTGAAACACAACCTACATTGCGAGGCTTAAAACCTTTAAGATTAAGGAAAAATTACATTGGCGCTTGTAAGTTGGTACATTTTTATTGCTTCTATTCTATTGTCTGTCATACTTATTTCATGTGCAAAGTAAAACTCACACTATTGCGAATATTGTAGTTTTCTAGATTTAGAAAAATAAATAGTCTTCTTGTTTTACTGCTCGATCATATATTATCCAAACTAAAATTTGCAGTAGCACCACTAACATTATTCTTCGTATAGTTTATTTATTTATCTATATTGAGTCTATAGATTAAAGATTCCTACAGACAGTAAATAATAATCATACATAACACTTAAATTTAGTTATTCAAATATAAAATTAAATAATATTTAACAGCATTAACATTTAAAGAAAAATCAATATCAAAATATCAAAATCAATTTATTAAACTCAGAACAAATTTCTAAAAATTTTAAATACCAATGGATTAAAATATCGCGCAGGATAAAATGGAACGTTAAATGAAATATTGGTAATCAAAAAAGCTGAAGAGACATTTAACATTATCGTTCAGGTTTTAGAATTGGCAACTTTATTATACCAAGTATACTAGTGTAGGATGGTAGAATTAAGGGATACCATTGTAAGCCTCCAAAACAAAATGACAGGAACTGCTTTTTCACCAATTCCGTGCTATTACTACGAGTAGGAACCTTATTAATTGGATCCTTAATTATTCATCCGTATTCCGAAATAGGTCTGACAAGAGAAGTATAAAGATGTTTTGTGGTATACGGATTACTAAACTTCTACGCCCAACGTTTTATAAATCCAAAAACTGCATGTGCTTTGTTAGTGGCTAACGAAATATGTCGTATAAAATTTAATTTAGCACCGAATAAAATTCCAAGATCTGAAGCTATATTTAGTTTCTCAAGTTCGTAACCCTTTACAACATATTGCAGGTTTGTATGACATCATCAGAAGAAACACATATATTTTCACTTTTTATGGCTAAACTGCATAAAATTAACATAGCAGCATGAACTAAATACATCTAAGACTTTTTGCAGAAGAATGTGGTCAGCATTACGACTATATGTTTGAAATATTTGCACGTCGTCTGCATATAATGTTTGAGCATTTAATGACTTTGCGTAGATCATTAGCAAACATAGAAAATAACAAAGGAACCAGATTGTTAACCGGCGATATATCAGATGAAACAAAAATTTCTTTGAAAGTAAGCGTGTTAAAATGAACGTTTTCAGTTCTGTTTGACAGATATGAATTAATATACATAAGCTAATTGTTCGTGAATTCTATAAGGTTAAGATTCCTTACCAGAAGTTTGTGATTGACCTTATCAAACGCCTTACTAAAGTCAGTGTAAATAATATCAGTTTGTTTTCATTGAACAAAACCTCGATCAACTAACAGTTAAACAATCCGTTCTAAAACCATGCTGAGCAGGAAACAATATAGACGAAGCTTGACGGGAAAGATGATCAGTAACAATTTTCTCAAAAAGTTTAGGTAAAGCGCTAAATTTAGCAATATCTCTGTAGTTGGCATCATAATTCCTACAACCAGATTTAAATAATGGAATAATCAAAGAATCCTTCCACATTTTAGGAAAGTAACCAAATTTTAATAATATGCGGAAGATTATTGTAAGAGATTTTACCAGTGCCATAGCACAATTATTAAGAATGCAACTGGGAATACCATTCGGACCATATATCTATTAAGATTTAAAACTTTTTAAGCAGCTAAAAATTATTGTCACCTTATTTTCTCCAAGTTCTTATTATTATTATTATTATTATTAAAGAAATTAACTTACAATTCAAATTCTAAGCTAATTTAAAATAGAGGCAATAGCAACTAAGGCCTTCAGCTCACAAAAAAATAATAATTATTACTTCTACAACAAAGTTGAAATAGGATAGGATTGGTCTGTTTCTATATTATAAATTTTAGTAATCAAATCTGGTGGTACAGATTAGTAGACTTTAAGTAATTTACTATTATAGATATGTTCTTATCAGTTGGATCGGCTAATAGTTGTAACGGATCTTCGCTTTTGAATATGTTGGCTCTTTGGGTCGAGAAGAAAGGACAAGCTGTTAATAGATGTGTTGGATCAGTCGGGTAGGAAACGCAGCAACTGCACGGTGGGGTGATTGGTAGATTAAGAAGGCACCCATGTGTTATTTTTGTGTGACCTAATCGAAGCCTGGTGAATTTGATGAGATCAATTCGGTTCGTGTTCTTAATTTTATCAAATATATGGCCTAATTCAGCGCTATTATTAACTTTTTTGTACCATTCCGATGTTTTTTGAAGAGTGGTGTTTCTACTTATGTAATATGAAGTAATATATCGGCATAACTCCGTGGGGTTAAAATTGTTCATTGTAATAAGAGGCGACTTAAGAGAGAACTTTGCTGCAATGTCGGCATATTCGTTTCCAGCAATATTGCAGTGGCTGGGTACCCAGATTAGTTTTACGTCCGGATGTCTCATTATAATTGCATTTCGAATTTTAACGGTGTACATGTTGTTGTTAGATGGATTTAAAATAGACTTGAGTGATGAAAGGAAATCAGTACACAAAGCGAATTTCCCCTTTTTGTTTTCAATGTATTGCAGTGCTCTGGTGATCGCTATTATCTCTGCTGAGTAAATGGAACTGTAATGTGGTAGGTTTCCTACCTCAATGACTTTATTTTCTGTCGTAACACTGTATCCTATTGCATTTTCATTTTTCGAACCGTCAGTGTATATGAAGGTGTGGTTTTGATGTTTCCGCATTATTTCTTTAAAAAAAGTAGGAAATAGAGTAGGGTCAAGGCTTTTTGAGTGCTGGTACAGAGACAAGTCGATATTGTCCTTGTTAACACTCCATGGCGGAAAAAGTTTCCTTTTGTTGCATGGCATTGAAATTGATACATTAAGACCTTTGCAGTTATCCAAGTTCTTATTATTTACGGAGATATTGCAATTTTTAAATTTTTAGAAAATTTTCATTTAAAAATACGCTCTTTTACGAAATATTCATTCATTCATTTTTTAATAAATATTCATATAAAAATGGATTTTTTATAAAATATATAGGTGATCACATAATAAGCAAATTTTCCCGCAATTTGTATCGTTTACGGAGATATAGACATTTTAAAATGTTTACGAAATTTTCATATAAAAATCGGATTTGCCTGCTTTTAAAACTTTCTAGCAAATTTTTTGCAAACACGGGAATATATGTTTTCAATTAAATTTTTGGGGGAATTATTTTTAATTTTTAACGCTAAAAATTGTTTTATTGTTAATTAAATTTTGTACTTTTATAGAAATTCCAAAAAAAAATTCCAAAAAATGGGATTTAAAAATGTTTATGCTTTAAAACAAGCATCTGACTTAAAGTTTATACAAAATATTTATATTTTACAGAAGGTTATCGCTCAAGTATTTACAAAAAGTTAAGTAATATTGCTAGGTATTTTTAATAAAACTTTATTTTTATTGAGTTCTTTTATTGCCAAATAATAAAATACGCGATTTAGTCAGAGGATTATTACCTATTCGCGTTTATACACAAAAATACACGATGGTAACTTTACCGCTTTATCAACTTTTGTGTCTTCACTTCAGAGAGGGGAACTTTATATACTGTTTTGAGAGATTTTAGAATCTACTAGAAAACGCTACTTCATTCGCATTTACTACAGATACCGTCGTTATTATTATTCGGTATAGTTGTTTGTTTGGTTGTGTGAATTGTTTTTCTGATTGTTTTTATTAGTTCATGGAATTTTAATCTAGCATGTTGCTATTGTTTTGTGTTCATAATATTTCTTAGAAATTGCTTGATTTCTTAACAGACACAATAGATCATTTCACTTAAACTAAGTGACACTATTTTAATATATGATTTAAAACAATCGCTAAGAAATAAACTCACAAGTTTGTATGATAACCGTACAGCTTAGGTTCTCCAAAGCTAACTAAATGCTTTGGAAGGCTTATCAGTGTTATTTTGTCTTTAAATTAAAGGCTGATAACGATCTTATCGTGAGAGCTTATAATCTTTTGTGCCAACTGACTAGTTAGCAGATTTACATGTCATTAAAACTGATGGCATTGTGAAAGGAAGATTGTATGAATATATATATAAATATGGTATCAACAAGTAATTAAATCATGGCAATCATTTTCTTTGTCCACAAATCAGAATAGTTAGTCTATTCTGATTTTTTAAGAAACTAAGAGATTTTTATAAAATATATCGTAAATGTAGAAATTTAATGCGCCTAGTTTTGCAAGAAAAAAATCCTTTTTATTTCCTGTTTCATTGCTAGTTTGTTCCACGCCTTCATTAATTTTTTTATCTATTGAAAACAATATACAAGGGATTTTTTATATGCGTTACTGAATAGACTTCATCACAAGTAGAAGTTGATGAATGGGATAAAGAACAAACAAAACCTGATTCAAAGGAATAGGCAGACAGACAGACATACAGATGGTCATTGGGATATTCTACGTTAGAATGAATTGCTACAAAATAACTAAAACTTGAAACAGGAAAACAATTTTCGTGGGATATTGTTAATAAATCGAAAGAGCCATGGTAAAAAAAAATTCAGCATAGCGACGTCTATGTTTATAACGAATATGGTGATACAGCTATTTCATGTTCTCATGCGAGCAGATAGCGTTGATGATTTTGCTGATTGTTAAAAGGCTGACGAATGCCTTTGACGACGCATTGGTTTTGTTTGGCTAGTTTTCAATCATTTGCATCCATTAATCAATTCAATTTAATTCAAGAGTATATTTTTTTATTTTGTTACTCGCGTAGATTAACAACAGAAACTAGACAAAAAACGCACGGGACAAAAAACAATTAAAAAACATCTAAATCGACTGAAGTTATTTTTACAGTGGAGTGATTTAACAACATGAGCACGCCCACTCTTGCAGATTGGTGTCTGGTTAGGTTGATTTCTTTGTTTTTTAAACAAATATTCTTTCCAATTTGCATGGAACTTTTTTAATTATTTTATATTGGGTTTCTTTCTCTTGATCATGAGTCCTAAATGCTACAAGTATTAATAAATACTAAAACACATCAGTTTGCAGCTTTCTATAGCATATTATGTACATATTTTTAATATCTAAGAACGTGTCGGTAAAGATTTGCTTTTAATTTTCTAGCATCTAGTTAAATCGTTTAAAAATTGTTTGCTTTTAAAGCTTGTTGAAGCCAGGATGCAATAAAACATGACGTGTGTGAGTTATTAATGAAATAAAACAATTTTGTTATAGAAATGAAATAAAGTTTATAACATTAATTAAAACTACAATTAAATAATTCTTTTTCAGTCTGCGTGACTTTAAAATTAAAACAACATATTTGGTAGCCCTGTTTTAGCCATTGTATACGCTGATTGACATAGATTTACAATTTCGCCAGTACCTCTAAAAGTAGCAAAGATGATAGAATTCCAAGTTCTATCTTTTTTAACGTATATATCAACGTGGATCGAAAATAGATAAGAAATTTAAATGCGGATTATTGGAATTGAACCTACGACTTTAGACAATAAAAAGAACAACAATATTATTAATTTAGCAGCATGTTTTTAAAAAATACTAACATTTCTCTCTATGAAAATATATTATTTGAAGTGTTTATTATAACTAACAAACCAAATTTTCACATTCAAAAAAGCTGCGAAAATAATAGATTTTCATTCTGTAGAAAATTTCACATATCTCTCACATAAGTAAGAGCCAGATAACACAAGTATATACGTTTTGCTTCTAAGCAACCAAATGCTTTTTCTCACTTTATATGGGGCGCTAGATACGAATCTGCACTCCATTTTTTGATATTGATTCTAGTTTTCGATATATAAAATAAACACATTTTTTACAATTTTTACAATTCTCGATTTTATTCAATAAAAAGTGCTAATTTACAAGTGAAGAGCAGTCGAACTGAGCTGCTTGTACAATATCTTGAAATTATACATATGCTTCTGCTTCAATGGAAGTTAAACACTTCGTAAAATGTTACATATTGTATCATAGCATTCCTTTGTTTGTACCGCATAAGTAATGAGAATTGATGGTTTTATATTTCCCTTGTATATCAGAGGAGTTTTCAGTATGCATTTTGAACCTTCTGTGAACAAATGCCATAAATTTACATCGTATGGTGTACTCATCGCAACAAACATACCATTGATGTCATAGTAGAAGCATATATTCTCCTGATTTTTGAAAAACCGTAAAAGCGTCTAAATTCTGATTCTATATGCAGTGACTTTTGTTTGAGTGTCATTCCTGCTTTCGTGAAGCGAGCAATTCTGGTGATTTGTTTCGATAAATACAAATCATGAACCAAATCATTGAATTCACTTTGCGAAACTTCCCTGTTCGTCGCTAATATACTGCAAGTTTCCAAGGAATTTTCACTCGTACCTAGACACTAATGAGATAACTCAGGATATTTATATTTTTCTAGTTTTTTGCATTTGGACCGATGACAAACTTTAAGCAAAAGTTACAATCATCTAAATGATTTTTCGATGCTCTCAATAACATTAGTAATGAAATTGAAAAACATACCTACTTCTTGACAGCGTGACCACTTGCATAATGTTGTGATACACAAAACAATATCGGTACCCACGACTTGTTAGTGCTTGATGCAAAGAAACCAATATAATAAAAATATGGATTTCTGATCACATTAGAAATAACTTTCACACTTCTTCTGATGATATAACATACGCAAACACAACAAAAACACTAGGAATCAATTGTATCTTTACATTTTCAAACGTTTTGGATTAAAGAAACACTTTAAAAATTCAAATTAAATAGTGCCTTTATCGACACCAACAGCTGACTGTCATTATGATAGCGCAGTGCTGCCAACATACGCGAACTCACAGACTAAACCGAGTTGCAAGTTTTATTGACTCTGTTAAGCTGTTTTCTGTAGAAGAGTATGAAACAACAAACAAACTTTTGTGTTCCAAGTTTTATTTCCTATTATTTCATTTTAGCTACATTTTCATTTTAGCCTACACAGTTTATAAAATCTCTTTTAGTCAACTGGCCCATACACCACTTTCACATCTATGTGATTTGCATTAAGCAATCGTGTCCTTTTATTTTGTTGCATAATGTCTTTTAAGTTAAAAGGGAACAATAAAAACCGTTTCAGTGACAAGACCAAAGACATTAAATTAATTCAATTTATTTGATTGTCTAAATCTTGAAACATGAACACCATGCTTTCAACCCTTTTGTAGTTTGGCAATAAAAGCTTTTTCTATCTCTTCCTATTTGCAATGATATTTTGCATTAGATTGCGGTAAAGTTGTATTACTAAAAGAAAAATTCGAAAAATAGTTTTTTGGTCATTTTCAAAGTTATTTAAAAATCCGAAGCGTGCAATATAAAGGGTTTGTCAAAAGGAAGTATGTTTTCTAAAACAAAATAAAACAACAAAATTTTTATTGCATATCGAAGAGAAAAGTTCGTCAATTACGAATAAAAAATGATATCTTCCAAAAGTCCACCACGAACATGCTGACAGATATCGATCCTTTCATCAAAATTTTTAATAATTTTTTGGCAAAATGGCGGTGTTATTTCGTTAATCACATCATGGATTTTCAGTTTTAAAATCGATTCGATTGCTTCCGTACAGACTCAGTCCTACAAACAAGTAATCCAGTGGTGTTCAATCCTACAATTTGGCTGGCCACTTAAGTGCTGATTGTCATGAAATTATGCGAGCAGGAAAATTGGTTGGCAATCAATTGATGGTTTCATTAGCAGTGTGACATTTCGCAGCGTCATGAGCGATATAGACTTCGTCAATAATAGGCCAAAATCGAGTTGTTAGCATATCACGGTAGCGTGTTCTATTGACCGTTACAGCATTTTGAGCCTCATCTTCAAAAAATCAACGGACCAATCAAGTATTCACACCACATAGCGCACCGTACACCTGACACATTGAATATGCATAGGCTTCTTAATAATCGCTCTAAATGCGATGTGTATGTTTGGTCGGCTTCAATTCCTGCACCAATTGAAACTTGTAAATCCTTACGCAAAATTCGCCATGAGGTAGTTTTGGATTACCCCAATTGTTGAGAAATTGACAACTTTAGATCTGCTTCGACACTGTGACTAATGGCTGCAATGTTTCTGTTTAATGACCCGGTCAAACAGCAGTTGATGTTCGCACATTTCGTATTGTCGACTCAAATTTAACGACCAAATTCTTAACAGCGGTCTCAGAAGGACATGTATGTTGTCCGAAAATATCACGAATTTTACGAGATGCAACTTTAACAGAACTACCATTTTCTTTGTAAATTTTAATTATTTAAATACGATTTTCGTGCAAATTTGAATTCATTGTAACAATTGCCAATTAATCTACAACAAATACGTCATAAAACTAAATGTCAAAACTATCATGTTGTTGGTGCTGCTACTTGCTCTTGTTGAAGAACCCGATATTTCATTACTTTATTACCATAAAATGTTTCGAATTAACCTTAATCAGGAAATTCTTTTATGTTCAATTTAAAAAAGGACAAAACAATAGATTTGCTTTTTAGCATTAGTATTTTAAGTAAAATTTAAACAAATACAACTAGGCTTGAATTTGGAAATTCTCATTTTCATTTTTATTCTTTTCTGTTTTAATCAATTTTTTTTATTTTTTATTGTAAAGAAAAATTAAAAAAAAAAATAGAAAATTTTCGGAATTTTATAAACGATGACCATATTTCTTAAGGAAGCAATTCTTCTCTGTATAATTATCTTGTTTTAAATAAACTAAATTATAAAAAAAGTAAAATCTATTGGATTAAAAAAAGTCACAAAATTTGTATTATTCAACAAAAGGACAACAGCTGTATTTTTATAATTTAGGATGGAAAGTTCACAACAGACATTTGCAAAATTTTGCTGTTGGGAGTCATTCAAAATAGAAAATGTGAAACAATATAGAGCTGCAAGACAAGGCCCAGTCAATGATTAAAATGTCAAGTAAAGCGTAAAAGTAAAACAAAAATTATTAAAACTTTAAAAACCAAATAAAATGGTTTCATAATTTTAATAAGAAGGTCTACGAATCCAAAGAAGATATTCAAAACTATTTTTAAATACAATACTTCCCAATGTAGTTATTTTATTTTGTATCTTTTTAAAATTGTATAACTGCATTTTGAAATATTTTCTGTCTGTCCTACAATATCGCAAGAGTTCTTATTTCGCACAATTACATTTTCAAGAATAATAAATAAAATTTAGATTTTTGTCTTAAATGCGATTCTATGGAAGAAGGAAGTCTTTTGATATCGTAGGATAGTTCAGTTTTATTCACGAGGTTGTATAATAAATTTATATCATTTAAAATAATACCCTAAAAAAATTGAAATTAACTTTTATTAATGAGTTTAAGACATTGAAGATGAATTCGAAGATGATGCTTGCAGATTTTTAATGTGAAGCTGGTTCATAAACAGCTATTCAGTGCTCCATTAATGTGTTTTTTAAGCCTGCCATTTTCCGTTTAAAGCAAAGTTACCAGTTAATAGCAGCAGATAGATAGTTTATTTAATTTCGTGGTTATCCCAGATATCACTGTTAGTAACTTTAATTAAAGTTTTAATGTTTTTATTTGATCTTCAAATAAAACGTTAAATTGGTGATATTTGTGATAAAGTTTTAAATAAACATAACACATATTGCATAAATTTATTAAAATTGCTTGCTTTTGCTAATGCAAAAATAACCCTCAAATTGGGGGCGAATAGTTTTAAAAATATCCGTGATATGTTTTAATTTAATTTTGGTGTAGAAATCTTGAATTTTTATTTTGTTTTTAAAAACTCATTGCTTTAGTTCAACCCTGTTTTAAAACATTCAACCACAAATAGCTTGAATATCATTAGCAATATGTTTCGTTATTTATTTAATTTTGTGAAATATAACAAAAAGTAAAAAAAAATTTTTATACAATTCAACTTTAAAAACAGATGAGTCCAAAAGGGGCAGTTATTGCTTTTGAATACTTTACTGAAACTGATTTTGAAATAAAATTGATTTACTGAATTTTTTTTTTCTTAATTTGTTTTTTTAAATATTTTCTACTTGAAACTTTTCTAATGACCAAGCGAAAGTAAAGGGGAACTAAAGTGTTAGACACAAGAGGTTAATACTTTTATAACAACAACAAGAATAGACAAGATAAGAAATTTATGAAATGCTAATTTTTTAGATTCAATGTACAATTTTAAGGCTCTATGTGTTAAAAGTTATAAAATATGTTTATTGATTTAAATTTTTAAAATCGAAATATCGGTGAACAGGTGAAAGTCATAAATTTTTTGTTAAACTTAAGGCAAATGGTAGAATACGAAAATAAATTTCTAAAATTAAATTAAAAGAAGTTCTTAAACCATCGATGAAATAATATTAAGACCATGGCAAAATAATTCACAAGGTGTTTAAGGGCAGTAGCGGCTTTTACATTTTTTGGCATTAAAATTACATATTCTTAATACGTACTTTGACATCTAAAATTAATACCCAGCAAACCACTTCAAGGAGAAAGAAAATTTACTGACATATTTTGCACTCAAATTAATAATCACCTAATCACCTTAACAAACCTATTTGAGAATATATTTTTTGATGAGTTTTCTAGCTCTTTTATTTATTTCAGGTTTTATTTATGGCACCATAACAAAGTAATCTATATATAAAAATTAAGCCCAAAATAGGTGTCAGTTATTTGTCAGTGTTTGATAAGATACGCCGTCGGATTTCCACTAAATTTTCACAGTACTTTTGTAATGGTCGTTTGCTGGTTTGTATCTTTGCTTCATGTGTTTACGCACAATAGTGCGTCTACAATGCGTGTTTGAAACATTTTTTCCAAAAAATCAAAATTCTTTTTTAATTGCATACTTCGACTCAAGTATGGTGTTAAAATTATTTTGCTTAGAAATATCTGTCAGCCACGAATTTGCAATGGGACACGCAAAAATTTTAAAAGGAAAGTATAAGGGCGAAAATCTGCTGATACCGCGCATTCCTATGAAACCTCCAGCTTTGCCGTTTGATTTGAAATGGCTTCAGTTCCCCATACGTGTTGCTTTTGCAACGATCCCTGTTTTTCGCGCGGTCAATTATATGTTTGGCTATACCGCGAACCAAAATCAATCGAAGAATGTCGCATATATAAAAACATTGCAATAGAATAGGACGAATTATATAAGCACACAAAAATATTGAATTGTGGAAAAGATAAAATTATTAAAAAAACCTAAAAACGAAAAAAAAATTCTGATTAATTTTCTTAAATGATTGAATTTTTTAGCGCACAAACGACTTGCAAAGTAGTCACGGGTACGCTAGTAAAATAATAAAAAATTACAAAAAATAAAACAAAAAATTTAGATTAAATTGATTAAATTTTTATTATATTACGAAGAGAAAAGTTCGGAAATTATGAATGCAAAATGATATCTGGCAAATGTACACTTGGACCACGCTGATAGATATCGATTCTTTCATCAAAGTTTTTTAACACTTTTTGACAAAATGACGGCCCTATTTCGATAATCGCAAATTTTGAGTTTTAAAGCTGAAATCGATTCGTTTGGCTCCGCATAGACTCTGTCCTTAACGTAGCCTTACAAAAAATAATCCAGTAATGTTAAATCGCATGATCTGGCTGGCCAGTTAACTGCTGATTGTTGTAAAATTATGCGACCAGGAAATTTAGTTTGCAAAAAAGTGATAATTTCATTGGCTGTGAAAAACCACATGCCAGCGGTATCCACGTCGTCAATAGTAGCCCAAAATTGAGTTGTTGGCGTCTCGCAGTAGCGTAATCCATTGATCGTTGTCGCATTTCCAGCCCCATCTTTGGAAAGAAATTGCGCAATCACACGCAACATATAGTGCCACGTTGAGCATGCCAAGGCTTCTCGCTCTAAAATTTTCAGAAACCTGAATGATTTTGCTTATTGGCATACCCTGACAGGTGAAAATTAGCTTATTTAGAATAAATGATTTTTTCATAAAAACCAGCCGGTTATTCCTGAATGGAGTGAGCGAATCTATGGCTATGTGAATGGTCGGGTGGCTTCAATTCCTGCACCAGTTGAACCTTCAAAGGCTTCAAATTCAAATCCTTACGCAAAATTCGACATGTGTTGGTTTTGGATTACCCCAATTGCTAACAATGTCGAGGCTCACGGCTACGATGTTTTCAGATGAACAACCGGGTCGAACATGCGTTGGTATTTTTACATTTTGTATCGAGCCTGTCGACTTAAATTTAATGACCAAGTTTTTAATAGCGGTCTAAGAACCAGCATTTTCATAGTGACATTTTGTTTATTTTAATGCAACTTCGTGTGAAATTGAATTCATTGTAACAACTCTACGAATCTGCTACGATTACGTTAAAAAACTAAATGTCAAATCTTGTTAGTGTTGCCATAATTGAAAAGTAAACTTCTTGTTGAAAACCCCGATACACGTTCTTTTACTTCCTTTTGCATATTTTTCCTCTGAAACCATTTTGCAATGCGTGCGTTAAAACAAAATGTTGGTAAATTTAAGAATTTATTTGCTTAGGAAATGCATTTTAAACTCACGTTTAGTCGGGGCCTTATACTCACAGTTGAAAGACATATGTTTTTAAAAGTTCCTTTTAGGATGCAATCTTGTCTGTAAATTTTTAAATTTTCTTTAACTCACCTTATTACATTTGTCTTTCGATGTTAGATTAAAACTTATAAATTAGAAATTATTAAAAGAATAATTAAGTGGTACTTCTATATTATAGCACAAGCCTGTTTAAGAAATTTTTGGAAAAATTTACTCAGATTATTACGAACTGCAGTCATCGGATCAATTATAGCGCTATAATTAAGATAATGAGCAAAACTAAACTTTTGATAATGTGACAGAGTTCGATTAAAAATGGGGTAAACATAAACAAATATTTTAACCTTTAATTGTATTTTATTTTAAACATGCCTTCAAGTTCTAAGCTACAGCTTCATAAATCGACAATTCATATTGGGATAAATACAGTTAGTAAAATTATTAATGGGGTTACAGAATGATAGCTTTATCATAATGACTGCCGTATGAAATGACTCGATAAATTTTTAAGAAACATAGCTCCTTAATGTTTATTAATGGCCTTTGACAATCCGGCACAACGACATCGCTCTGCACGCTTAAGTATACCATCATGTGTGCAAATAGAGTTCTACATGGACGTACATCTTTTAGTTATCGCTATGGATTTTAATGAATTGTAATTAAAAGTGAAAAGGATGCTGAAAGAGTCACGCTGGGACAGGCAAAAAACCTCTCAAGAGCTCAAAAGAAAGTTCATACAGTTGTGTGTATATAATTGCGCTACCTTGAAGTAAATAATTTCGTTACTGCCAGGTTATGAAAATTTTAAGTATGATCTCGACGAAATAAAAATTAAAGATGATTGTGTAAGACTGAGGAAGGTTAAGATAACAGGCTATTATGCCTATGAATACCTACCTAATACTAGCCAGGTATTAGGCTTAAGATCACCTATAGCAAATCAACAAATATTTTAATAACGAAAGTCTTTGTGATCGAATCAACAGCCTTTACGAAATCATTAAAAGCCTTGAAAAAACGAATTTACCCTGTCTGAAAAATGTACTAAGTCCAATTTTAAAATAATTATCACAAGTATTTTTCTTTAAATGTTTTCTACAAAAATTATAGTTTTTATGGCATTTAAAAATAATGATTTTATTATGGTCTTATTTTTAATTACATCACGTTTATTGTTCTACATTTCCAATCAATTGAACAACACGCGTAACACAGCAACATTTTCAACTCCGATAAATTTTTTTTGTATGTTTTCTCTTGTGTGTTTCATGGATTTTGCAAATTTAAATAACAACAAAAAAAGGAGAAAAATCCGACTTTTTTTTCGCAACCAATGAGCCGCAATTATCGTGGGTATCCAGTGTCGGTGTAATGTTTGTTTATTTTAATGTCTGCTCTTTTTCTAAAAAAAAAACAAGAAATATATCAGCAAAACAGCAAATAAAACTCAACACTTTTTTCCACTCACACCCCCAAATGTCAATCAAGCCGCTTTTAAATGCTGCGTATGCTGACTGTTAAAATGAAATAATAAAAAAGCTATTCCCGGCTGTCGATGAATTGACGAATGATTGTGTGGACGTAGTCACATTAAAAGAAGGATGTTTGTATATATGAATATTATTGATATTCCATATATTTACATTATTACTATTTACATTGGCTTCTCTGGTTTTGGGGGGCTTAAAATATATTTTTTTTGTTTTTGTTTTTATATTTTTATTTATTTATTGAAAAGTATTTATTTATTTTTTCTTTTTTTTGCATGAATGTTGAGTGTGTTATTGTTTATTCATTTTTACTTTTTGTTGCTGTACTGATTATATTTTATATTTTCTTTCATTGTTGTTTTTATGTGATACACTTTGAGCCACTTAAACTGTGTGGATTGTTACACAACATTGAAAGAAATTTCAGTTTAAAGGTCTTATGAGTATCACTACAATAAAATGTTCTAAAGTTAAAGTTAAATTTTACCCCTTTTAGTTTTGTTAAATTTAAATGATTTTTTGCGTTTTTCTCTTAATAAATTTAAGCCCACCTCACAGTTCATGGCGCGACATTAAAGATGATTTTATTTACTATTTACATTCCCTTTGAAAAACACACGGTCTTTTGGAGAGTTATACTCTACTATCCGGTTTTTCAACAAGGAGTTTGGTAACACCAACAATATGATAGTTTTGACATTTAGTTCTCTGACGTATACGTAGTAGATGCCTTGGCAATTGCTACAATGAATTCAATTTCGCACGAAAATCGCATTAAAATAATTAAAATCATGGTTCTGTTAAAGTTGCATTTCGTAAAATTCGTGATATTTACGGACAACATAATAGCGGTCGTTCTGAGACCGCTATTAAGAATTGGTCGTTAAATTTGTGTCCATAGGCTCGATACAAAATGTGCAATCACCAAAGCGTGTTCGACCGGGTAGTTCAACTGAAAACATCGCAGCCACAGTGTTGCAGCTAATCTAAATTTGTCAATTCCTCGAAGTTCGGGTTTACCAATATTTGACTTTGAAGACTTACAAGGTTAAACCGATGTACGAATTGAAGCTGACCGACTATTCATCGCCACAGAGTCGCTACATTGATTCAGAAACAACCGGCTGGTTTTTCTGCAAAAATCATTTTTTCAGACGAGCGATTGTTGAACAGCTTTTGCATGTTCAACGTTTCGCTGTGTGATCTTGAGGCGTGATTGGTCCGTTTTTTTCGAATATGAGGCTGGAAAGTTTTGCCTTTTATTGACGATGTGGATATCACTGATGTGTGGTTTCAACAGCATGGTGCCACATGTCACACAGCCAATGAAATGATCAATTTATTGCAAACCCGATTTCCCGATTGCACAATTTCACGAAAATCAGAAGTTAAGTGGCCGCCAGATTGTGTGATTTAAAACCACTTGATTATTTTTTGTGGGGTATGTTAAGGACAGAATCTATACGATTTCAGTATTAAAACTCAAAATCCGTGATGTGATTAACGCCATTTTTCCAAATCGTGATTAAATACTTTGATAAAGGAATCGACATCTGTCAACGTGGTCGTGGTGAACATTATCCCGATATCTTAGAAAACAAACTTCTTGTTAAAAAATCCCTTTACAAACGAAGTACAAACGTCCATCGACAAAAGTTTGTTTAAGTTTCTGTAGCAAAGAAAAGACTTGGAAATTTATCCTTAAATAATTTAAAATCATCAGCTGAACGCTAGACAGGTAATTTGTTCATAAATTTTAATAAATTCAGAACAGAGATGTCCGCAAGAAGTTCGCTTTTCAGCTTTAATATATTTAACAGAAATGTTTGCACGTATTATCTTAAGCCTATGGATCTCTAATAAGAATGTTATTATAATTTAAATTATCTTTAATTTTTTGCTTTTAGGGACGATCACCGTATGATTAGAAATGCTAAACCAAACTCTTTAGACTGCAATACCAATTTTGATATATATCTTACCCCTTGGAATAGACTGTTGCTTTGTACACTAATTTTTAACATACTATAATGATTTTAGCATAGGTAGAAAGGTCCTTCGAAATCTTTTTATTACTATTTCAAAAACATTTCATTTAGTGCATTAATTTTTACTGTGTATCCTTTTGGTATTGATCATTCGTCATCTTAGGTGCAATAAAAATTGATGTTTTTGTTGGTTTGGTATTAATGCTTGATATTTTAAGCAAATTTGTATACCTTCGTGCAATTTGTATAGATTTGAGTGGATGTATGTATGCATGTATTTGTGTGACCATCAGCATACTGATACACGTAAAACTGAGTACAGCAATATTTCTGCGTACACGTATTTGCATATAATGCTGTGTACACTTTTAAATAAATGGTTGAAGAAGTTTAATACGTGCGTGCAATTATGGACAAATTGTTTCGGAGATGAATTGTATTGCATATATGATGAATTTTGTATATGTTGTATAGTATTTTTCCCTTTTATTTTTATTATGACTTGCTTTTAAATTTGCCATTGCATTTTGTTTGTTTTTATTACAAATCATTATGTTTTATATGCCACAGCATCGGTAGCAGCAACTCCTTCTTGCTGCTACACCCACATCATGTTTATTCAGTCTGCATTCCGTTTAAAAGTTTTTAATTGACTTTGTCGCTGCATTAAAATTGTATTTTCTTTTTTTTATTGATTTTTCCATTACAGAATTCAATTGATTACAGTAATTTATTTTCAAGAGCTACGCAATTAATGAAAACAAAATATATTTAAAGTCAGCAAATTGAATTTTATTATTTTGTTGTTAATGTTGTTGCTTGCTGAAACCACAGGAATGTATTTTAACTTCATTTTACAAATCTACAGTTTAATGGATTGTAGGTACAGTTTACACAAAAAGGGGTTTCAAAAATTCATTTTTGGCAAATTTAGAACAAATAATTATAGGACAAAGTCTTTTAATTCAAATTAAATAATTAAATAAGCTTTTGGTAACGCCATCATCGAACATATTTAAGTTTCACTTCTGAAGTGTCTCTAATCATTAAATAATAATTTCATTACTTTTGCCAAAAGTAACCTAGTTTGGGTTTCAGTTTCAGATGTGAAGTTTAAAATAAAGTTTATAATATTATTGCCAATAAATTCATTATTAAACTGTTTGTGGATGTTTAATATATGAATGATTTTTTTTCATATTTTTATTAAACATATGAAAAATTTCATAAAGTTATATTACAACAGTTTTGTAGTTGTTTTTTATCACAAATATTCATAAGTTTTTGTATTGTATATTTCGCTATTGTACTTCACAACGAAATATAAAAATATTAAATAAACGAACATTCCTCATATTTACCCAGCAAAATTAAATAGAACTTATAATATTATTCCCTTTTTTATATGTAAAATAAACTTATTGCTGAGCTTAAAGCACAAATACTTTTGTAACAAGTTGATTTTCAAAAATAAAAAAATTTATTATTACAAGGATTATAATTATAATCAGATTCCAAAGCTCCAAAAATTCCTACTTAAATATAGACATGGTCAATGAACGATGCTAAACAGATGACATAAATTTGCAGTTTCGTAGTATACAAATTAGCAAGCTCAATCACAATTCTTTATAATTTTTTAATTTAATTTTTCGTAAAAATTTTTGATTTCGAAGAATCTAAAAATATTTAAAATGTCGTTGAAAATTTAATTCTAAAGATATTTTAAAAAAGTCAACTAAAATCAAAAAATTAAAAATGTTAAAAGTTTTTAATATATTAAAACGTAATTTTTGAGTACAACAGTGCAACAGGTTCCTAAACGTCCGGCGCGCCGGTTCTATGTTTTTGATTTTTGTTTTGAGATTTTTGAATATTTCGAAATCTCTTAAATTGCAAGTAGTACATGAATAAAATATATAATCTACTTAGATTGATTAAAATTGTTATGTTTTTTATGTTATGTATTATTTTTAGTGGCCCGTCAATTATACTTTATGCAAAAAATTCAAGCTCGTATTAATTTGAATTTAAAAAACGTTTTTCGAATAATGTACAAATGTTATTGGGACAACGGTTTTTAAATGTTCCTTAAAAAATAGTCTGGGAAAACTTTGGAGAACAATTAATTTTTTTTTTAAATAACTTTGCCTCGTTCACGTCTATTAACCCTAAAAAAGATTTAAATCTAAAGAAAGGAAAACTGATAACGTTTAGAAACATTAACATATTGAAGGTTTGTCTATAGCACTGTCGAGCCTTTTCACACGATTTCCACTCACCACTAATAAATAATATAACTTCACTCAAAAGTTTTATGGATATTTTTAATTTAATTTTTTCCGTATAATTGATAAATCTCATATAAAACTGTGCAATGAAATCGGATTTTGAGTTTTAAGGCTGTAATCGATTCAATTGGCTTCGTATAGACTCTGTCTTTACCACACCCCACAAAAAATAATCCAGTGGTGTTAAATCACACGATCTGGCGGGCTACTTAACTGCTGATTGTCGTGAAATTTGGTTTGCAATAAATTCATCGTTTTATTGGCAGTGTGACAGGTGACACTGTCCTGCTGAAACAACAGGTCAGTGATATCCACTTCGTCAATAATAAGCCAAAATTGAGTTACCGCATTTCCAGCGTCATCGAAAAGAACTGGCCCAATAACGCCTCCAGACCATATAGCGAACCATACAGTCACACGTAGAGCATGCAAAGGCTTCTCAATAATCGCGCTAGGATTTTCAGAAGCCAAAATGTGGCAATTTTGCTTGTTGAGGTACCCTGACAAATGAAAACGGGCTTCGTTTTAAAAAATGATTTTTTCAGAAAAACCAGCTTTCTGTTGCTGAATGAATTAAGAGAATCTACGGCGATGGATTTTGTCGCTCGACTTCAAACCTACAACAATTGAACCTTGTAAAGTCAAAGGCAAATCCTTACACAAAATTCGCCATATGGTGATTTTGGATAACCCCAGTTGTTGAAATCGGCGAGAAATTGAAAAATGTGAATCTGAGTCGGTACTGTGACTTACGACTGAGATGTTTTCTGTCAAACACCCGTTGGTGTTCGCACATTTTGATCGAGCCAATCGACTCAAATTTAACCACCAAATTCTTAATAAGCGGTCTCAGAAGGATGTTTATGTTGTCCGAAAATATCACGAATTTTACGATATATAGTGGATTATAGTGGATTTTAATTATTTTAACGCGATTTTCGTGCGAAATTCAATTCATTGTAACAATTGCCAATGCATCTACTATGAATACGTCAAAAAACTAAATGTCAAAACTATCATGTTGTTGGTGTTGCTAGAATTGAAACACAAACCTCTTGTTGAAAAATCCGATGCTTTTCATTAAATTTTTTAAAAATTTGTCTCTGTATTATCGATAATTCTCATATTAACTTGGACACTGAAATCTTTAATGTTTAAACAAAATTTTCCAGTATTTTTAGGAAAAATTTCGTGTAAAGAAGTGTTTAGAATTCTTTTTTTTATGTTTCAAATATCCACAGATCTTTTATATAAGTATTTTTACACATCTATCGATATTTTTGTATCCAATTTCTTCTGTTATCGAAAATTTATTTTAAAAGATTTTACGACTTTATCGGTTTATTATCTTAGGTTTAAAAATGGTTTTGTTGATAATTGCAATCAAAATATTTGCAATGATGCCATTAATTTTTGAATGTAATCGACAATTTTGTTTTTTTTTAAATTTGTACTGAAGTTATTAAATTTGATCGAAAATTTTACATTTTAATAAAAAAACCAATATTTATAATACAAGCAATAAAAAATTATTCATTGAAATAAAACAGTTGTTTTTAACATTTTTAAGGCCCAATAATGCAACCTGAATAATTTCTTCTATTGTTTGCTGGGTGTTTTTAATTATGAATGTTCGACAAGTGAAATTTGTTTAAAAAAAAAGAAATCAAATAATTATACTCAACCACTCATAGAAATAAATCTTTTTAGCGTTTTGTTAAGTATTTTTATTTTCATTTCAATACACTTACTGTTGTATTTTCATTTTTACATTCAATTGCAGTCAAATATGCAGCAGTTTTATAACTTTTTAATATCCCCAGTTATAAGTGTATGTATTCGTGTGTATATGTATGTGTTTTTAGTCGTTTTTATAGTTTTGCTCATTTGAGTGTGTTTGAATTTTTTAATATTCTTGTGCGAAGGTCTGTATTGATATTTGACTTTGAGAGTCGTTTTGTTACTTTTATGATGCTGCTTTTTGCAATATGAATCTGTAAATGTTTATATTTATGTTAAATCACAATAATTTTACCCAATATAATTTTAATTAAAAATTTATTACGCCTGTTGCCTGTGCAGCTTATGAAAACAAATATAATTTATTCTTTATTCTTTTATTGTTACGGTTATCTTAAATAATAATAATAATAATAATCATAATGTAAAAATAATTATTGTAAAGTAAAGCATATGAAATACAGCAGTTTAAAGAGTTTTTAAAAATTTAAAAAGATTAAAAAACCTTTTTAAATGTTTAAAAATAATACTAAAGGCTTCATTAAATTTTTATTGAATTTTAAAGCAAGTGGAAAGCAACTTAACTTTTAGTAAAAGAAACGGCAAGTTTTCAATTCTTCGTTTTTACTTTAATAGCTTTACAATTTTATTATTATAAAAATAACATAATGCAAAAACACATTAAAAGGCTGCTATAAAATTAAATGCAAGATTTTTAAACTTTTCCTACTTATAATAAAACTGGTTTTAATGAGTATAATGATACGCTGATTTGCAGGAAATGAAAAAGCGTAGAAAAATAATTACAATGATCTAAACGGCTTTAAGAAATTTCCAACACTTAACTTTCTTAGCATTTTTGTTATTTGCAAATATATATAATTTTATTTTTTTGTTTTTCAACTTTTGCCCTTAAACAATTTAATGTCAATTTAACAGAGTAACTTAAGAAATAAAAAGTAGTATGAATTTACCTAACACTATTACAAATATTTAACTTTAGTTTGCTAACATTTAAAGTTTTTGCTGCTAAGACAATATGGCCACGAAAGTGAAGATGAAGAATAAAATGCAGAAACACATTTTCGCAACAGTGACATTAGAGACAAATTTAACAACCATCTTAAAAATATTTTGAAAAACTAATAACTAAAACAAATATTAAACTTCGTTTAACCGGCTTACAATGCAATACTAACGACTGTTACACAATAAAAGTTAAAATAACAAAAACTTGTTACCAAAACGGAAATAAAACACGATAACAATTTTCAATGAAAATTTTATAAAAGAAAATTGTAAGTTAGAAATATTTCATACAAAATAGAATTTTTGTTTAAAAAATGAAATAGAATTGTAACGAAACTTTTAAAAATAAAACACAATTACATTTTACCCAGGCATGGAAATTTGAGATTTTCAAAATAATAAATTTTTTGTAGCCTTAATTGAAGTTGGTAATTTTTTCCTCACATTTCGAATTTTTGCATTGTTCTTTACGCAGACTTGGGGGATATCAATTACAGTTTGTAATTACTCAATTACATGTATTTGAAATTGGAATTTTTTAATTACAATTACATTTAAATTTTGCAATTGTAATTGAGTTTTTTTTTAATACAATCACAACTACTTGAAAGCTGTAATTAGATTATTCCAATTAAAATTACTGATAATTGTAAATGAAATAAAATGAAAATTTGAAGTACTAAATGCTTTTTTTATATTTATTGTGAAAAAATATTTAATTAAAAAAATTATCAATTACATAAAAATTATAAAAAAATAACAATCCTATTTAAATAAATAAAGTTGGCATGATATTTAAAAATAAATAATATAACCAAAGTAAGGAAAACCTAAAAGATTTTATATAATTTTGTATAACATGTAATTAAATATTAAACATTTCCACGAACTCTTGTTATTTCTCTCTGCTTTTTTTGTATACTAACAATAGTATTTCATTTACTGGCGAAAAAAATGTAAACAACTTAATAATTTCCACTTAAAATTTTCATCCGTTAATCTTGTCGTCTTGGTATTAACATTATACTAGCGAACAAAAATAACCTTTCAACTGGTGTTGAAGATGTTAACGTAAGTATTCGACTGTAGAAAAGCCTTTAGTATTGTAGAATAGATTTTGAGGCATTTTAGAGATGAATTAAGATCGCATAAGCAAATCTGAAATTAAAATTTCTGATTACTTCCTACTTAACAATCGGGTGTATTAATGTCTACGGAATATAAAATCAAAAAATGTATAAATGAAGTTTGAAAGTATTAAACATTTTGAAAGCGATAATTACCTTCATGAAGATGTTCACCATAATCGAATACCTAATAGCTCAATGCCACATTTTTTTTTCAAATAGCATTTTTATTGTTTTAAGCTACAATGCAAGAGATTCGTTTTTAAGATATACTTAATATTTTTAGGAATATAATTGGAAGTAACGATTACTACTTTATTACAATCACAATTACTCTTAATTTGTAATTAAAATTTTCCAATTACAATTACATGTAATTACTAATTGAAATTTTCCAATTACTAATTACAAGTAATTGTAATTGAAATTTTTCAATTAGAAATTACAAATAATTGTAACTGATTTTAGTCCCTGATTTCAATTGCAATTACTTGTAATTAGTAATTGGAAATTTTCAATTACTAAATACATGTAACTAAATCTTCCCATGTTTGTCTTCAAAATATTTTTTAGATTCTAAAAATTATTATCGAGTAAGGAAGACAACTTTGAAATTTCTACTTTTTCCATTTTATTTACTGCGTGTTTAGCAATTTTTCTCTTACAAAAATAAATACTTTGACCAATGCACAAATTTTCCATCTCTGCCTTATACAATCTAGTTCGAATGAATTAAGGATAAACTTTAGAGTTTTTATAACAAAATATAAAAAGGAACTTATTTCCTTTATTGTATTAGAAACAGGACAATGTATGTATTGATTTTTTAAAAATGAAAACTTAATGTGCTATAACAACAACAGCATCGGAAGCATTTAAAGAGGACATTAAATAATAAAAAATAAAAAAACACATTGGGGACATGTTCTTTTTTTTAGAATAGAGAGAACAACAAATGAAGCACATCATTACTAAAAACAAGCAACAACAAAGAAGCAACCTAAAATTGTGCTTAACATAGCAACAAATTTGCCTAAAAGCTAAAACAAGCAGGAAAACGAATTATAAAAATGTATGTCTTTAAATTCCAAAATGTGTTATTTAATATAAAATTAAATTAATAAAACAATTCTTTTCCCAGTTGTGATGGTAATTAACCATGTGAATTTAAAGGTGTTTTTTAAAGCAGTATAAAACTTTGAAATAGAATAAACCAATGATAAATTTTTTAAATTGGCATGATTTTTATTTAATCAAAAGATGATGTTCTGGCATTATAATAAATATGACTTGTGAAATATGATCGCCATGGCTGGCTGGACGTAGTCTAATCTGAAGTCTTAATTTTCCATAATATTTTTCATCATTTGTGACTCTATATCGAAAATAATATGGCGGATGTTGTTAAATATGGCGCTGTCACACAGATCATGTCACAGTTTTACCCAGTTTTTTTTACACAGTTTTATGGTCTTTATAGAACTTCGACTATCTAGACCTGTGCAACTGGGGGAAAAAGGGAGTCCAGTCCCCTGAAGGCAGCAGGGGTCAACTGGGAACTTCACTTTATTTCCACGGGAATCAGTAAGCCCCAGAGTTCCGTTATTTGTCTCTTTAGACATTTAACTGTTTTCTGGCTAATTATTGAGGTTGTCCCCTATATGGGAGTATCGTGGTGGTTGTGGTTTCGCGGCCCAATAACAGACAGGTCAGTTTTATATGGTGGCTAGGATCATTTCATCTTTAATGACACGCTAGGTGAATGATCCAGTCCAGTGAGCATGCTAGACATGTGTTCTGGACAGGGGTTGGATAGTCTCCAACTCTTCAGCAAGGATTGATGATTTGCAGCCTGCTCTGGAATCATTAAAGTTGCAACTAGTAAAAACCTTTTGCTACAATTAGTCTTCGGCTTCCTAGGACGAGCATGACGTTCCTATTTATGCATAGTGGTTTGACCACCATCTGATTAAGGCTCTATAGCCAGGTGCAGATGTAAAACTTATCACGTAGATCATGTCACAGTTGATTTATTGAAGGCAACGTTCGTGCAATTTTCTGTAAGTATGCGTGAAGTCGCTATTCTATGCCGAAAAGCCCGAAACGTTTGACCACTTAGCTTAAAGGCGTAAATTGCGACTTCACTTATACCATAGCAAGTAGTCTAGCGGAATTGAATTGCACGATCTTGGATGTCATATTACGGAAGGTCATATTACGGAAGGTAAAACTGTTTGGTTACCAAACGTTTTATTCAATAAATTAATTGTGGTACGATCTGTGTGACATGTTGCATCTTATATAAACCACGGCTCCTGCATATCATGGTTGCTCAATTGATGAATCAAACGGTCAGTAATTAATTTCACCGACCCATAAAGCACACCAAACAGTCAATTTTTCTAAATATAATAGTGTCTTGAGAATTATCATCAGTCCAAATACGGTAGTCCTATTTATTGACTTTTCAATCAAATTAAAGTGAACTTCATCGCTAAACAATTTAAATACGTTGATAAAAATTGGAATCAACGACAATCTTGTTTTGGTCTCATTTACCGACTCTACGCCTTGCTAGATGATCGTATGGCTTCAATTCTTGTACGAATGTGATTTTGTAAGCAGGCAAACCAAGACCTTTGCGCAATATCTTCTCCAAAATTAATGAACGAACACATAACCAATTTCTATGCACGATAGCGGTTAGACTAATTGAGGTTTTTCTCTACACTTCGTTATACCACAGCAATAACTTCTTCTGGGGATACTGTACTACATCTTTATGGAAGAGTGTTGTAGAAATATTCCATAGTTAACTCAATAGCTAATCGACGAAATGGAAAAGCTGATTATTGTGCCTGAAGGGCTCCGAATCTACGCCAAATAATAGAAGTTTCCTGTTTCCCCGAAAGCTAAAACATATCTTTTTAGTACTATTCAAGGTCTACAGAATATATTTTCAACTAGCCTCCGATAGAGCAGCAATTCAACTAGATCTGAAAATATTATGTTGGCCTGTCTATTTGAGATTAAATGTATATTTAACTATTGTGAAAAAACGAACTTGCCTAGATGTTTCAGGAGCAGATATAACCTTAACAGTGAAACTACTTAAATTCGAACGCTGATATCTTCACATTGAAAGCGCTCGCCGTTCATACCCAACAAACTGGCAAGAAAGACGGAAAGGAATAACAATAGTAGAATTAATCGACTCACTAATTTCTCAGAGAAAAAAATTTGAATGTTTTCAATAAATTGCACTTTAATTTAATTGTATCGATAACTCTTTTAGAAAATGTATCATCATTAATTATAATTTGCATTGAAAATTTTTATTTCTTTTAACTTTAAAATCTTAAAACAAAAAGAGTTTTCAATTGCAATTTCCATGAAGTCCCTTTTGCATATTTTCAAATTTTCCCAAAGTCAAGTAGACGTATATATGTATTTATTTTTTTAATTTTTTTAATAACAGCACAAAAGTTGCACAACAACTTCTGCCAGTCTAAAGTTTTAAATAAAAATGCGCTCAATTTTTGTTTTATTTTGCTGTTGAAAAAAGGCGTGAGTTCCTTCTTGAACCTCACATCACCTAACCTACACTCTATTTAGTGGAGTAAATAAACTTTAGATATTTTCTTTTTTATGTGGTTTCTGCCTTGTTTTAAATTTATTTTTATTTTTATTCCTTTTTGCAACATTTTTTGTTTCATCTTTTTTTCGGTAGCAATATTTTTTAACAAATTGTATGAATTTTACAAAGTAACACTTTTTTAATTAATTGCCAAAATGTTGTAAAAGTCATTGTTGTACAACAACATTTTCATAGCCGACTTTTGTGAGTGACTCGAAACGAGTACAAATACTTGTGTTGTATCATGTCTTGTTATTGCTGTTGTTGAATTGTACGTTGGCTGCAATATTCATTGTTGGTTGGTTTTAACTCTTTCGATTGCTGCTGTTCGCTAGTTCTTCAAGTGTTTTAAGACCAGTAGTGCTATTTTTTTGTTTTTTGTTAAAAAATTTACACTCGTTCATTTAAAGTAAACAATTTTTCATATATTTTGCTTCTAAAGATCCTCTTCGAAAAAGGAAGTTTTTAATTTTTTTTTTAAACAGCCGTACATCACGTTTCGTTTTTAGTTCAGCTTGTTTCTTGTATCTATAACATTTTGTTATTCTGTTTTATGGTTTCGTTTTCTTATTATTGGAGTAATTTTTACAAATTGTTGACATTCTATTAAGTGTTAAGTTTAAAGGCCAATATAAAATTGTGCAAAAATGATTTTCATTAAGTTTTTTTTTCTTAAAATATACAATATAACGCTTAGGAAATCATAACAATGTTTCAAAATAAAACAAAAATATTACTTAAAATTTAAAAAAGAAGAGAAATTATTACGAAAAATTTTGTGTACAAAAATTATAACTGATGAAATTTTTTTATAAAAATTATAACTGAAGAAATTTCTCTATAAAAAATTATGACTGATGAATTTTTTTTTTTAAACTGTGTCTCATGATGTTTCCTGAAAATATCAAGTGAAATTTAAAAAAAGTAGACAAATTGTGACGAAATTTTTTTTTTACAAAAATTGTCACTGATAATTTTATTTTTGTAAAAATTATGACTGACGAAATTTCTTTATAAAAAAATTAAGACTGATGATATTTTTTTTAAAACTATGACTCATAATTTTTTCAAAAAATATCAAGTAAAATTTAAAAAGAAGAATAATTATAACGATTTGTTTTCTTCTACAAAATTGTGTCTGATGAAATTTTTTTATTAAAATTATGACTGCGAAATTTATTTTATAAAATTTATTACTGTAGAAATTTCTCTATAAAAAATGATGACAGAATATATTTCATAAAAACTGTGACTTATAATGACATAATATTTTAATATAAAAGTTACAACTGAAGAAAACTTTCTATAGTAACAATATCACATGAAGTTTTGTTATAAAAATATTATGATATAAAATTCTTTAATAAAAGAATTATGTATAATGAAATTGTTTAATAGAAAAATTATGGCTGATGATAATTTGTAGGAGAAAAAAATATATTTCATTTCTTTTTCTATAGAAAAATTATGACTGATTTTATTTGTTAATAATTAACCTTAAAATATTAATTCTATTTTCCCAACTTATTATTTCTAACATTGATATTTTAAAATTTTTCTACTACTAAATAAAATAAATAAAAAAATAAATTAATTAATAAAAATATCTGTTAACAGTTTATCAGCTTATTACACTGTTGAAGAACATAAATTCAAAGCGTTTTTATTTTTATGAACTTTTAAGAATTTCTGTTCGTCCGGTAAAATGCAAAAAATGAAACGTGTTTTTCATTTTCTAATATAATTTACATTCTTTTTTTACCTGTTGCGCTTTAAAAAACTTTGTAAGGAAAAACCTTAAATTATTCCGTGGAATTTGTTTTTTATAACGGGTGCTTTTATACAGTTTTATAACTTTAAGTTGGCAACACTTTTTTAGCCAGCGACCATTTTATCAGCTGTCAAGTGATTAATGTTTATTTTAGTTTAGTTTAACATTTCAGCATGAATAGACTAACGCCTGCACAAAACTTTCAAGTCATGGAAATTTGACCTAAAACCAAATTGCTGGTGATCCTGATTTTAATAAGCGAATTTTATTTAGCGTTTAAAGCTTAATTTCATTTGAATAGATTTACCAAAACTGCTGTATATAAAATGATGATAATCCTTAAGTGTATGTTGAGACATCGGTACTTGTATAAAAGCAGACTCTTTTGTGCGCTTTATGGGCTGGTGGAATAAGTGTTCCTTATTTCTTTAAAATGTTACATTTTATGGTGACTGCTATTCAGCCCTGGTGAATTGAACAACTATGACATGCAGAAGCTGTGGTTACTACAAGACGGCACAACATGTCATACAGCTCGTTTCGCAATTGATTTATTGAAGGACACGTTTAGTAACCACATAATTTCACATTTCAGACCAGGGATCTAGCCTCCGAACGTGCGATTTTACGTGGTTAGACTTTTATCTGTGGGTATAAGTTAAATCGCTATGCCGAAACAATTAACCACCTGGACGAAAACATTCCTCACATTATACGGCCAAAGGTTAGAATACGGCCAAAGGTTAGAATACGTCCAAGCTAGCCATGACGGTCATATAATAGAAATCATATTGGAATTTCAAATATAAATGCCAGACGATTATCTATCGAATCAAGTATGTTTCATATCAATTTAAAAATTTCATCTGTGTTTCATTCCATTTCAAATTGCCATACCCCTATTAAAATTACCCTTTATTCTATACTTTACTTTTTCCATTCACTTAGTTTTTTTTAAGATGAAAAGGAGTTGAAGAAAATTATTTTTTGTTTTGGCTTGACATCTTAAAAGTCAATTAGTTTGGCAGTCGTTTGCCTGAGTAGTTCAGATGATTTGGTTAATTTCGTTTGAGTTTTAATTAAATTGAAAACTGTTTTATTTTCTCTTGATATTTTTCTTCATTTATTATGTAAAATGAAAGAATCCAGATTTTTCTTTATAATTCAAGCACGCAAGCATTAGATAATTTGTGTCCGTTTACTTAACAAAACAAAAAAAAAAAAATGCCTTAAATCTATTAAAAAATCATCATTGCTAGAAATTCTTCAAAAAAACATAATTAATTTTTTTTTATATTTCTTGTTTTCTTTAGCTCCACAAGAAAAATATGTAACAACAAAAAAACAAAAACAAACTATCGAATTTAAACTCGATTAATTTTTAATTAACACTTAACAAAATAATGTACATACACATCCGAACTTAGGAAAAGAAGAAAGAAGGCGGACAAAAAATCATCAACAAATGCTTTTAACCTTTTAGGGTCACAAAATATTAGTTCACTGTTTTGGAATTTGTGTTCTTCTTTTCGTCGACATCACTACAATTTATTTATTTGTTAACATTATTATTATTGTTGTTATTGCTATTATTGTCGTTATTTATTTTGTAAAGCTGACTGTGTTAAATCTCTAGGGTCCTCTTTAACCTCATTCATCCATTCATTCTTGCGCTTTCAAACACAATCAAAACATTCATTCTACTTATCCGCATCCACAATCAAGCATTTTAAATTAACAAATGTTCAACACACGGAATTTGTTTTGTTTGTCGGATTAATTTCTCTCTTTTTTGTTTTTTTTTTTGGATTCTTTAAAAAAGAAAAAAGGTGTGTCAGTCACATTTTAAGTTGTTGATCCGATTATGTTGTCGTGATGTTATTTAATTCTTTTTTCTCTCTTTTTTTTCCGTTTGGTACTTTATTTGTTTATTTATTTTTTTATATTGTATTTTTTATGATTTTGACCTTCTCTGGCAGTTAAACAATTTAAAATACATTTTTACCCTTTTCAAATTATTATTTATGATTTAAAAAAACGAAACTCTTATTGGAATATCAACAATATGTAAGACCAGGATTTAATGTACAATAAAAAGATGCTATTGCCTTCAAGTTAAGGGTTTTATAGGACACTGAGAACAGATGATAATTAAAGGTTTAGTAGTGAGAAGAAAATGTAATAACAATAAATATTTATTAAAAGTCGGACAGATGTTAAAATATTAAAGAAGATTCTGGATGTTTGTTACTTTATAATTTATTTTAAAGATTTTAAAGATTTTGGTTCAGTCGACTCTATGAGTCTAGGTTTCAATGAATCTGACTTAAACATCGCTTTCATACCAACAGGATGGTCAGTTGGTCGACCGTTACTGCTTTTCTGTGAAGGCGCTGCATTCTCTCACTCCCGGTCGTAGTAAGATTAAGGAGCACGAAGTCAAGAAGATAAATTTTCAGATTTAAGTAGTTTTTGCTTCTATCTTTATTCTTCATCATCGAGTTTGTTCAGTTGTTTACCGCATCTTATAGGACATTCATAACGGTTCATAATAGTCCTGCGAAAATCTTTAAATACCTCTTGTCAGTACTTTTAGACATTAATACTAATTATGTTATTTCGTCAATAGTTTAAAATTAAAAGAAAATATGATTAAAGAAACGCTCTTGATATTTTAGCTAGGAAAATAACTATGACGTTTAAACAACTAAAAAAACTATTCAAGTCTCAGGAAATGTATTCGTGATTTAGGTTATTCAACTGTCATTAAAGACTATTTAATTTGTACTCTATTTATGTACGTGCCGAAGCTGGCTTACAGCATTCTATTGTACAGTAAAGATGACAAGAGAAAACGCAGCTCTATGTAGTCATTATGACGATATCGTCATAAAGGAAACATTTTACCATAACGCTTCACCAGGCCCAATTCATTTTAATAACAGAAACGTATAAATAGTTAATCATAACATGTTTAATTATAAAATGTATACATATACAGCACGGTTTATTTTAAAAGTATTTATATAAATTTTTCAATGCCAAAAAATGCATACATATATATTTATACTATTTTTAAATTGTATCCGTTTTTATACTTTCGTTTATAGACAAGATATTGCATTTCAATAATTTTGTGCATATGCATAGATTTGGCAGCTTACACAGAACTAACAAAACTGATGGAAATACATTTTTTCAGGAGTAAAATTTAAATATTTTTACAACCAAGTATTACTCCATTCATTTCAGTTGTATTTTAATACCATTCTCATAAACTCCTTATATGAGGTTTAATAAAAATTATTTATTTTTTATTTTTTAATACCACCATCTTATAGTCGAAATTAACGATCAAAGGATGTTCGTAACGGACCTATAAATATAATTTTGAAACTATCAGAATTAGTTTTTTGCTGATATATATTTTTGCATTTAACAAATTATGATTTTTATGATCATATCACAACCATATTTTCATCTCTGGGTACGCCTTCTATATTTTCAAACATAATACATTTCACAAGTTGGAGCTACCAGTCTTTAATTGTGAATTGAAAAAATTAATATGTTTATTTCTTATTAGGAAGTTTTATTTCTTAAAGAAACTCCATCTGAAGTAGATAGGTGTATACCAAATCGTCAAAACTAACAATTTTTAAATTTTTTTCTTGGATTCTGGAATGATGGAATTTTTGTTGCAGACTAAGTTTTTTAACTTATAGATACTTAACAAATTTGCAATAATTTAAAAAATATAAAATCAAAAGTGTTTTCTTTGAACGACAAAACACTGTTAATCAGTTGTTATTAACTCTAAATATTATTTTAAAATCCTTTTGTAAGTTGTGTGCCACCATCAAAAGAAATGTTAATATAAAACTTATTCTTAAAAGATATTGTGGTTAATGAGCTTCAATTTTTCATGCTATTTGGCCTAATTTGTTGTAGTGCCAAATGTTTTCCTTTCTTTACAAATAATGTAGTAATCATTTTGAGGAACAGTAAGTAGGTGAATGAATGTCTTTTCATTTCTCTACATCTTGGCAAAGCAAACATTTGACCCAATAATAAAGTCGACCACAACTCTTTAAGTGTTCTTTAAGTGTTTCAATTATAAAAGTTATAAAATAATTTGAATTATATTTTGTTCTTATCTTTTTATCTTTTTTTTCACTTATTTTTCTTTGTGGTTGTGTTATAGGGGATTTATTATACGAATGCTGCAGCAAGGCAAAAATAAATGGAAATATTTTTCTCTTTTTAGAGGATTTTATATTTTATATTTCTCTAACACTTGCTGCTTGAGTCGTTTTAACGCTTTTACTCAGTTAAATAATAAGTGCTTATGGCATAGGCAAAATATACGAAAAGCTTTACACTTAACGAAAATCGCATTTAAAGAAAATTTCAGAGGGTATGAAACACCCACGTCTCTTTTTTTATCTGAAAAAGTAATCACTTTTTCTAATAGTTGCATTTTTCGGAAAATTACTGTTTATAATTTTCTAAGAAAGCTAATATAAATATATATAACTTTTGTTGTAGCATTCTATATCCAAAAAGTAGAAACTTAATCTCTTATTCTATCTTAGAAACCGTAATAGAAAAACTATTGAAATTTTCACAGATATATCACTACAGCCACTATAATAATCAATACTATCCAAATAAAATTCAATATGGGAACTGTAATAGATTATATCTATGTATAACTATATCTGCTATAGTAATATTCAAAAATATATAAGATTTCACGTACGCGACTTCGTTTTTAGTCACAAAATTCAGATACAGACCTAGCTCCGCTATAGGAACAGGTACAAGAGCTTATAAAAGCAGGTCGATTTTAACGTACATGAAATTAATTTATAAAATTTATAATATTGAATGTTAGGAAATTATTTATATGATAATTTTTATTGTTTTTTTAACCGATCTTTTTTTATTTATCTTTAATAAATATCTTCTTTCTTTTCTAAGATCTTTTTTATATATTTTTTTTCTTCACGATATTTCGCTTTCCTTTGGAAAGCTTCTTTAGGAAAAAATTTTATATTTTTGAAAACAATAATAATAATAAATTTTTGTTTTCAAAAATATAAAACTTTTTCCTGAAGAAGCTTTCCAAAGGAAAGCGAAATATCGTGAAGAAAAAAAATATATAAAAAAGATCTTAGAAAAGAAAAAAGATATTTATTAAAAGAAATTATTTATATTTATATTGTGAAGAATTATATTTATTTTTAATTTCCAATATACTATAGCAAATATTTTGCTAAAATTTCAACAAGAATTTTTAGCATCTGCATTAAATTAAGTGTAGCAGAATACTGGGTGATGGCTAAGAAGACACACGAAATGGAAAAATTTCAGAAGACAAAATGCTTGAAATAAATTGGCAGGGCTGTTAATGCCCTCCCCCCCCTCGGAGGCATAAGTATATATCTTGATAGAATCTCACCAACATTACATGTGTCATCGGGGGTAAGAGGAAGTCCAGTCCGCTAAAGGCTATCAGGAGCCAACTGGGCAACTCCACGTTATTTCCACGGAAATCAGTAAGCTCCAGACTTCAGCTTTTTAGCTGTTCTCTGACTGATTATTTAGGTTGCCCCTTCGGGAGCTCCGGTGGTTGTGGTTTCGCAGGCCCTCATCAAATGATTTCGGAGCCAGGATAATTCACTTTTGATCAAGAACACAGGGTTAATGATTCGGATCCAGCGAGCATGCCTGTCATGTGTTCTGCACCAGGAGTTGGATAGTCTCCAACTCTTCAGCAAGGAGTGGCTAGAAGATAGGGAGTGACTAGGAGATAGAGATAACCGACGGCTTCCTAGGGCATAGGTGACGCTACATATCACCCAATTGGTTTGATCCAGCATCAGGTTATGGCTTACACAGCTACTAAATTCCTATCTGTAACCTTAGAACTTTGCATAAATTATTTATTGTATAATATAATGAGGATGAATGCAAAATATTTATTTAAAACTTATTGCCACGTATAAAGGTATTAAGCCTTAAGACTGCTAGAGTTGGTACAGTAACCTATTACTTTACTAAAGCAGGGTAAACCCCAAGCCATCCCTTTGACGCAGGAAAACAATTCTTGTCTTTTAACCAATGCATTTCTCTGCATCTCTCTGAGACACAACACTGAATATAATAAACTTCCAGATATTAATTTTAATCGGCTGTTTTAGTCATCTGGTTAAGCAATTTTGGAAAAAAAATTAAATGTATTTGCCACCACTTTTGGCAAGTATGTCCACTAGGCAAAAATCGTAGTAATGTATCCACAGGATGTGTTACTTTCAAGAGACATTACTCTATCATGACTAAATACCAAATTAAACAGATTCATTGATACTGCTGGACATAACACCATTGTATATAATCTCTGATGGTACTATTGAGCATGAAGGTTTATGCTTGCTGCAGGTGAACTTTGCAAATAAATACTTGGAAGCTGGTGATTTAGGCGAAAACTGCAATCAGCAAGAAATACGCTTTATTATATGTCCTGAGTTAAGCGTTTAAGACCTATCGCCAGCTCTGCTCATGATTGGCTGTGAACCATGAGCAGGCTATTAAAATTCCTTGCAATTGGCTGGAAATTATGAGGAAAATAGTCCCAGAGATTCATCTAGGCGGCGCATGTATCATATAGTAGCCATTGACGCTTTACACTTCCAAGATTCTTTACATCAGTATCGCAAAGAACTTATGTTGCGTGAATTGAACAAGGCTAATTATAGCTTCTGTCAAACAATAAATGATAAGTGATTTCATTTACATGGGCGGAGTAGTACGTTTTAATAAAACGTTGACTAAATGAGGATATCTCGCCCCGAAAAAATGGGATTTTCTCTGTTTACTTTTGTCAGTTGCAAAGACATGTGGCATTGTCCGGTTGAAATGAAATCTCAATGATATTCACGTCGTCAATAAAAGGCCAACATTGAGTTTTTATAATTCCGCCTGTGGCGTTTCTATGGATCTAAGAGTGCCTATCGAGGTAAGAAGCGAAGGAACTATGTATGATCACTTGCAGTTCGACTTCTCATAACATATATATTGTCATATAGAATGTTAGTACAGCTTCCAAAATAAATAAATGTTGATGCATTATTAAAAAAAAAATAATAATGCTTTACTTCTGCGACAAGTTTGAGAAAAAATGGATATTTTTAAACTGTACAAATTGCTCAGTGTTACCTGTAGGTGACCGCCCTTAAAAGAAATCAGGCGAGTTTATTTAGCAATTTTTGTTTTTTTTCACTTTTTTATAAAAAGAGAAATACCTAAGCTATTTCACCAAAAACAGATGATCAAAATTTTTGTCAACTTCTCTATAGAAATTAAAGAGTTAATTGCGATATAGCTTACATATATATCAGATTTTGAAATGAAGAGATCCATACCCCATTTCGCCGTATTTTATTTAGAAATTCACCTACGGAAAAAATTCACATTGTGTCATTAAAAATAAAATGAGCCATTTCCTTTTAAAATTCGCAAAGCTTCATGAGTTAATTAAAGAAATTCGAGATATTACTTTTAGAACGCATCTTGTGATTTAGTCCATGTTTTATATACTTATTTGAGGAATTTTTTTTATTTCAAAATATTTAAGTTAACAAAGAGTTATTTCATGCATTTGCTTAATGCTTAATTAGAATGTTTAATTAGATAAAAAATGCTTAAAAAAAAGCAGAAAAAATTTGAAAAATTAAATATTTATTCTACTCAAAGTGTTTATAAAAGTTTTTCCAACAAATAGTTTTTCTTCTTAACCACAAAAGAATAGATAAAAAATAATGCTATAATCAGACAACAATAAGAAATCAATTTTATTGACCTATAAATCTATTAATCAACAAATAACAAACAATAGTTTGCCGAGAAGGCCTATAAAAGTAATAAATTATTATTGAAACTGCATATTAAGAAGAAAAACAATACAATAACAAGAAATACAGCAACAAGAAATACAATTGTAGATAAAATACCAGCACGTTTCAGACTCTTTTAAGAACTAAAAAATATAACTAAAATACAAAAAAAATGCTTAAAGACAAAAGAACAAAAATAAAAATATTTTGTTAAATAAAATACGAGTATATAAATCATAAAATAAATGTATGACACATTAAATAAAAATGGACATTAATAAAGAACGAATTAATCTCAATAATAAAATTTTTTTGTATAGATTTTTATTTGTCGTTTTGTTTTATTTTCTATTCGAAATATTTTTCAAATAGTTAAAATAAATAGGAAAAAAAGAACAAAATATACTTAATTAATTTCAATAACACAACATTTTTAAAGTCATAAGATTTTGTTAATGAAAGCCACTTGATAAAGGCAAAGAATTATTTTTATTAAAATATTAATTTAATTATGAAGAAACTAAATTAATAGCACATAATAAACATTGCGGGATAAAAATGACAGCCCCATTTCTAAATAATATTCTGATAACAATATATACTTTCTGTTAGTTGCCAGACAACTGGATACTTGCGTTGAATTTTAAATAAAATTTTATCAAATGGCCATTTCTAGAAATATTAAAGGAGTTCACATAATTGAGTGTCATAATAAAGCTGGTCATTGTTACCTAAGATGATATAAGGACAAGCAATCAACCTAAAGAAGCAAAGCTTAAAGATCCAAAGTTAGGAAAAACTGCCCGTTATTCAATTCCATCACTTAAGTAAGTTATGCATTGCGATAGTAAGGGTTTTCAACAAGAAGTTTCTTTTCTAAAACAAAAAATTCTGTTTGAAAAGATTCAAAAAAGTTCGGGAATTATGAAAAAGAAATGATCTCTGGCAAATATCCACCAGGACCACGATGGCAGAAATCGATTCTTTTTAATTATATTTTAAGATTTAACCCATTTTTGGAAGTCTCCGTTCTTAACATAGCCCCACAAAAAATAATCCAGTAGTGTTAAATCACACTATCTGGCTGGCCACTTAACTGCTGAATGCCATGAAATTATGCGAGCAAGAAATTTGGTTTGCAATAAATTGATCGTTTCATTGGCTGTGTGACATGTGGCACCGACCTGTTGAAACCACATGTCAGTGATATTCTCGTCGTTAATAATAAGCCAAAACTGAGTCTTTGGCTTCTCGCGATAGCGTGATCCATTGACCGGCCCAACAACGGCCCAATCACCCCTTCAGACCACATAGCGCACTATACAGTGACATGTAGAACATGCAAAGGCATCTCAATAATCACTCTAGGATTTTTAAAAGCCCAAATGCGACAATTTCGCTTGTTGAAATATACTGACAAGTGAAAATGGGCTTCGTCTGAAATTGTTCGGGAATTAATAGAGTGAATCTATAGCGATGTGGATAGTCGGTCGACTTTAGCTCCTGCACCAGTTCAACCTTATACAGCTGTAAAGTCAAATGGCATAATTCGCCATGAAGTGGTTATGGATAACCCTAGTTGTTGAGAACGTCGACCAAATTCTTAATAGCGGTCTGAAAAGAATGATTAGGTGGCCCGAAAATGTCACGAATTTTACGAAATGTAACTTTAAGAGACCTACCATTTAAATTATTTTAATGTGATGTTCGTCCTAAATTGAGATCATTGTAATAGTTGCCAATGCATCTGCTATGAAAGTGATAAAAAACTAAATGTCAAAACTATCATGTTGTTGGTGTTACCACAATTGGAAAACAAACTTCTTGCAGGTACCCCCGTAGGCTAGTAGGTAGTGTACTATCTACTAGAGTCCGGGGATTGTGGATTCGTTTCTCAACAAAGACCTTGGTTGTTTTCACTACAAAAAATAAACATTTACTGTCGGTAGTGCTGCTCAGTGATGATGGTCTCTTTGCTGCCTTTTATACAACAACTAATTTCCGATAACTTTGGCTTTCTAGAAATGAAAGCTGCCCGGTAAACAGGCATTAGTGCCTGAAGTGCTACTTCTCTATAAAAAAAAGCTTCTTCTTTAAAAACCCGATACATCAATATGTAATTACAACCAACACTCGGTGTTAGCGAAATACTTAAAAAAAATTAAAATTTTTGCAGGTTACTGATAGAAAAAATGCTCCAAACTTCTCTCTTCAAAAATGTATGGAGAAATACGAAAAAAAGTCTCACGTACGACGTTTAGCGGCCCCGTATACCGGCCATTAAGACATTGTACTTTCTTACACCTTCATTTGAAAAACAAAAGCTCTTTTTTGTCCTAATGAAACCACAAGTGTGTGATAATTCTGGAGTCTCACCTAGAAATTAGAACTTTGTTTAAAGTTTAGTATTGTTCCGTAGTTCTAGGTACAAAGTGACATAGTCCAGGTTCCGCAAGGTAATGCTCAGAATAGTTAGTTCTTTTATAATGGTATTTCCTGAAAGTTCCTACAAGTTACTAATTTGGAACTTTACATTTACAGAATTAATGTACTTGATGTATTGATGTATTCCTTATTAAAAATTTTCATTATTATTTTTCTAAATAGGAAAAAATTATTTATCTCGTAATAACCTTTGAACCTTAGAAACCCTCATTTGCGTTCTTTTTTACTTTGAATAAAACCATACATATTTATTCGATTCTCTTTCCTTTTAACTTACATCGTAAACATGGATGCAACAAAAAGAAAAACCAATAGTGTACATATATAAAGAGCATCATTACAATGGTTTAATGAAAGCAGATAACATAAATACAATAGTATGGAAGTAGGAGTAGAAATAGATGCGATGCAAAGAAAATCAATATAACAAACATATTGCAGCAGAAATTCTTTCAACAAAAGATCAAGGAATGCCAGTTTAACGACCAGTGAATATAACATTTATGCAACAAATAAAGGAAGAATAAACAAGATTATTCTGAAGTTTAAGTAAACCATTTTAAAGTTATTTTCTTTTTTTCCCCAAATACGTTTTGTATGCAACTTTAGCAAACAAACAAGAAACATTTAAATAGGGGCGTCAAACTTTACAAGTCATTGATTGCAAAAAGTAATTTGAAATATAAAATTTAAAAGTTGATTCGAAAGAGGTGCTGCTATTGGAATAAAGAAAACTTTTTAAAAATCCAAACTATTCTTATGCCAGTCTGTGAGTAGCCCTTAAAAAGCATCTTTGCGCAGTCATGTAAATATTTTTCTTTTTCGTAGTTGATTGCCTGTCTGTCTGTCTGCCTTAAAAGAATACCTTTTGCCTAAGCCTCCTTCTTTAAATAAACAGTTTCATTCGATCTTCATTTCAGGCTGAATTGCATTTTTCCTTTTGCCAGTTTAATTTTATTTTTTTGCAAAGGTGTTGGCTCTTAATAAATTTCAAATGTTTATGAGAAGATTGTGTGGTCTTTGCAACTCAAAAAGCGAAAGAAAATTAAAAAAGTTTTTTGTTTTTAATTTTACGCAAATTATTTGTTTGTTATTTAATCTTGCTTCTTCTTTATGGCAGTCTTTAGCATTTTATTTGCTGCCATTTAAATAATTTTAACACTTTAACATTCCAAATGCAAATTTTAGTTTTCTTTTTCATTATAATTATAAGCACTTGGAATGATAAAGATCTATGGAAGTTGAAATGTTTCTTCGTTTTTTTTTTGTATTTGTTGCTTTTGCTACAGAAATGTAAATCTGATGGAATTAGTTTTATAATACGAGGAGTTTGGTAAATAATACCAGAGCTTTTGAAAAATTTTAACCAAAGTATATTTAAGGGCTCGAAGGACCATAAATCTTTGAATACAAGTTTTTAAATAAATAATTAAATAATTATAAATGTTTGTAGATGTATTTTTATTTTTTTCTATTCTTTCCTTTTTTTAACAATAATATACAATTTCTACATTTTCTTTTTAATAATTAAAATTTTTTTGAGGTTAGTTATTTAATTCTGAATTCGTTTGCTTGATAGATGTTGTGACTTTGTAATAATTAACAGATTTTTCCATTATGATTTTGTTTCGTTTTAATAACAATGTCCGTCCTTTTTGTGTCGATTCGTAATAAGTAGAATTTTGAAATTTTTAACAGCAGATGTATTACTATAGGCACTATAACAATTGCCTTAAAATAAAACTAAAAACTGGCATGACATTCATAAAACAGTTTAAATTAAGGCAACACTGAAAATTACCACCCAATAGCAATTTGTTTTGCACTTTCTAAACTATGATTAATTTTCCTCTTTTAAGGTAGCTGGAGCCCAACATTTCACTTAGCGACCTAGATTACGGTTTTCGTAGGGGCGCTCTACGGGTGACTTGATGGCTTTCCTGTTGGAAAAATGGTGCAACTCTTATACACCAATTCGGAGAAAGGTGGCTCTAGATATATCCAAGGCATTTGATAGAGTGTGGCATGATCCACTTCTGTCAAAGCTTGTTGCTTTTGGTGTCGCTGATAATTTTTCCAGATTTATATCGAGTTTTCCTAGGAATCGTACTATACGAGTCGTTATTCCCCCCAGGGGCATATAAATATGGTCTTTATAGAATTCCACCATCTAGACACAGTGCAACTGGGGAAAAAGGGAGCCCAGTCCTCTGAAGACAGGCAGGGAGTCAACTGAAGCTCTACTTTATTTCCACGGGGATCAGTGAGCCGCAGAGTTCATTTTTTGTCGCTTTAGACATTTAATAGTTCTCTGACTGATCATTGATGTTGGCCCCTATATGGGAGTATCGTGGTGGTTGTGGTTTCGCGGCCCCATAACAGTATAACGGTTATTATGGTGGCCAGGATCATCTCGCTGTTAATTACACCCTAAGTGAATGATCCAGTCCAGTGAGCATGCTAGACATTTGTTCTGGACAGGAGTTGAAAGTCTCCAACTCTTTAGCAAGGTGTGATGGTTTACAGCCCTGCCCTGGAATCATTAAAGTTGCAACTAGGTGGTTCTGTTGCTTAGAATTATGTCTTCGGCTTCCTAGGACGCATGTATGACGTTCCAAATTATACAATTGTAGTTTGTCCACCATCTGATTAAGGCCACATAGCCAGGTGCGGATGTAAAACGAGTCACACTATCTATACGAGTCGTTATAAATGGAATTTCATCAGGCGCATTCAAGATTAATTTAGGGATACCGCCAAGCTTCGTTCTTTCTCCTATCCTATTTCTTATATTTCGAAATGCCCTTCTTCGTCAAACTTTCAACCCTATATACTCTTTCACAGACGGCAGCACCATTTATCATTCTTATGCATTTAGTAACAGAGCGAACCAGTTGGAGGTGAGTTACAAAAGGCTTGATCTCGCAACAATCTCAAAATAGGGTGGAGTGAACACAGTCAATTTTAATGGCCGCCCGTTAGACACGCTATTGCATGCTTACGCTAAGATCTGTGTTAAAAAATGGAGCTTATCTGTTACTATAGGTGATATATATATTACGGAATAGGAAGCTCTTGATGTTCTTGTCATGAAAATTCAGTGTGAGACGGTAGGAGAAATACTATTTAAACCACCTATATCCGTCCGAAAATGAAATACGTCTCTCTTGTATGGGCCGGCGCCCACAAAGTCTACTTTGGAGTTGCTCGACTGCGTACATGAGAGTGCCAAGATGCTCATTGGGGACAGTAGAGTATCCAACTCTATTGATACTCTAGACAATGACGAAATATGGGATGTATTTCACTGTTTTATCGTTAAAACAATGGTAAGTGTTCTAATCAACTTGTTCCCGTTGCTCGCATGTTTTTACCTTTAACTCGATCTTCATTGAAAGCGCATCCATTTGTGGCTTATTGGGCACTGAATCATACTACAGGGAAAATTCGTTTTTTAGTAGAACAGTTCGTATGTGGAATGAACTCCTTCCATAGGTCTTTCCTGACACTTTCGAATATCCATAAACACTACTTCCTCTTACCTGCTTCCCATGACCTAATTTCCTAGTTCTGACACAGTGCATTGCATGTGCAGGGGTCATTCCTGAGGCCTGGTCTCAAAAAAATCTATGTGCGCATTAGGAGAAGACACAAAATATGAAACATGAAATTATAGGGTATTCTAATAATGCCACGATATTCACTTACTTGTTTTTAAATCTTAAATGACATTCAACTGTCATGCATGCTATAACAACAAATACAAAAATATAAAAAATTATTTTAAAATATAAAGGATGTTCTTTTAGTGACTTTAGTTTTTAACCGTAGCAGCCAGACATGTAGAGTTTTCACACAGTATGCGCAAATATATCCGCTATAAAATTAAATGTAAATAGTAAATTTAAAGGGTTCTTACATAGAGTACGCGATTTTGACGAATATGGGATTATCTCTTAAACAGTTACAGACTGATGCTCGAAATTTTCACAGAATATGCGAATAAATTAATGATAATTCGTTTGTGACCTTTGCATATTTTTTAACACACGAATAGATTGTGGAAAATTTAACTTACGAACTAATTCTAAATTTAAATTTATTGGTTTTATTATTTTGAAATTAAAAACATTATTGTGCAAGTTGAACATAACATAAAATGACACCACAGCCAATCAAATACTTTCCGCAAACTTGATTTCAAAGGCCAAATGGCACAACTGTTTATTTATTCTCACCATAATGTGTCGAAAAAGAGGAAAGTTTGTTACTTATATTTTATACTTTAACTGATTGGTTTTCCTGATTGGAAATGCAATTGAAAATTTATTTCGAAGGTATTACAATGATTTTGTAAAAATTATGCATTCTTATGAAATATTCTTTTAAAAATGTTATTCAATTTTATATTTATTTATTTTTTTACGTTTCTTAAGTTTTCCAAATAACTGTTTGGAACTTTCATTACAGTCTAACAGTTTTAAATACAATTTGCTGTATAATTCTGGGCAAAAGCAAAATATAAGAAAATATAATGCAGATAAGAATAATAAGACAAGCAAAACTTAACAGTTTATTTTTCTCAATAATAAATATAAAAAATTAAACGTATTCAATTCGCGTAGGTTTTTCTTGGATATGAGAACATTTTTTATTAGAAATCTGCAACTAAAAACATGACTGCGATTTAAAATAATTTGTTTCGGTACAACTCTACTCCGTTATAACGAACTCATAATATAAAATTCATGTCAAAGAGTTGCAACGATTTTTAAAGATCCTTGCTCCGCTGGGCGACCAAGCCACATTTCAGGTTTTATGGATATAGAGACACATTAGCAAGTAGCCTTAGGGACTCATTATGAGTAGCCCTAGTAGACACATTAGGATTAGCCTTATTGTAAATAGTCTCAATTCTCTTGCACATTCGCCTTTAACTTCTTATTCCTCCTTGCAGATTACTAAAGTGAAGACTTAACATTAACAACGAAGTTAATTTTTAGTTAGTTAAAGAACGCTGAAAATGGTACTACTTCCAACACTAAAAAGAAGCAGTTTATGGAATAAGATTAAAAGTTACTAAACACAAGTTGTACAATCGCACTTGCTATACGGATAATCATGATTTTAAATCACAATAGCAACTTTAAGGATAACGAATATTTTTACTTATTATTGTATAAATACGGTAAATTATTGGACTGCACAACAGTTCAATACCTCCCTAATTTTCGATCAGGAAAGATAGATTGATGAAGGCGCCAGTAAGTTAGAATATTTGATATGATGGTGAACATGCCTATATAATGAAACAAAGACATCGTGATACAAACTTCATGAAGACTTAAAAGAAAGTAACGCTATAAACCAATTGAAAACGGTAGCCGTGACACAGTTAGTCTGGATGACTGTGCGAATTAAACGTACATGAGGAGTAAACCAGACACCAATTAGTACAAGATTCTTCGATGTGTCCGAGCCACAAAGTAAGAAAGGTGCTAAGTAGCATAAAATAAAAACTTACATGCTTGTATTTGCAATTAGGTGCCCCTGTAGGCTAGTAGGTAGTGTGCTAGCTTTTCTGTGTGGGGGTTGTGGGTTCGATTCCCAACGAAGACCTTGGTTTTTTACTACAAAAATAAAAATTGACTGCCGATGGGGCTGCTCAGCGGTGAAGTCATAGTCACTGGTCGCTGCGTTATCTTTTATACGGCAGTTAATTTCCGACTATCCTTCTACTTTCACCACCTGTTTCATCTCTTCTCTATCCCTTTCCGAAAGAATGTAGCACGGCACTTGACTAAATAGGTATTGTTGCCTGAAGTGCTACTTCTCTTTATTATTTAAAACCCATTTTCTCCCAATTGAGTCTTTAAATGCTGTTGTTTTAAGCATACCTGACCTTCTTAGATTAGTTATCCAACCATTCTTACAGGAGCACAATATTGAGTTGATGGTATCGAAAAAATATTTGCAATATTTTCCTGTAGATTTGCATTATCTTTGCATATTTTAGTAAGTATTTCGTTAAAAACAAAATTCACTTTAAAAACATCACTGTGGCTCCAATAATGTGAGATAGAAAAAATGTTGTGTTACTTTCTAATACAAATACTGAAACGAAAAAAACGCAGCCTCAGGTGTCGTCTCTGTTTAGGTTTAAACAAATATAAACTTAATACAAGTCACACAGCCACACATACACTTAATGAAATGTAAAAAAACAATATTTTTAATACGAAAAATGTTGTTGCATGGATTTCGCTTAAACAATTCCTAGAAGCAGTTTTTTGTAATAAAATGACTTGGAAAATAAATGCCACTTAATGTTGAGTCAAGAAAGATGTTTCGGTTATATCTACTTGAAAATTAAACTTTTAAAAATTTTATTTTCTTTGCAAAGCTAAACAAATTTAAAACAAATTATACATACATGTATACATACATACATAGATACATACACTAAGGATAAATTGCTGCAATTCGTTTAATTGTAAAGCTTCAAGATTTAAATGCGGAATGAGTAAACATTAGTTTTAAGCCATTGTGAGGCAAGGCGGCTTATTTCATCCCTTCCTTAGTATTAATTTTCAAAATTACGAAGCTTGAACTTTTCCGGATTCCTAAATCTCGCAGGCTTCTCAATTTATGAGTTTTTGTGGTAATAATTTTTAATTCGCTTAAATTTACATCAAATTACTAACAAAAAAATTATTCGCTACTTTTTATAATGCGATATCTTTTAAATGGCTATATCCGCCATCACCAATTTGCGCATCCATCTACCTTAGCTAGTGTACGCTATTAATATTATCTACCTGAACAGCCAGTTTTGTAATTAAAAAAACGACAAATATTCATAATTAATCGATATTGAGTTCATTATACAAAGTTCACACATAACCCAAAGCTTTTCTCGCTGTTCCCATTATTAATTGTCCTTTATATTTCTTGGTGCTATGTGCCAGCCATCTCTGCAACAACGAATGAAATTTTTTTTGCAAAATTTTCAAGCTTATTATTTGACATAACAGTAGAGCCTGTGACTATATTATAATGATTGTTACGAAGGAAGCATGAATGCATTGGTACCTTACCTGTAAATAAGTATACTTAGTTTTGTAGTGAACTATTTCAGTAAAGTTATCCGATGAGAAATCTTTAATTTGGCTTAAGTCCACGTATATTTTAATTTCGAAATTTATGAAGAAAAAACATATAATAATTTTTGCGATTATTTTTAAATAAAAACAGACAAAATAACCCAGTTTTCGTTATAGTATTAAAATAGTATATTAAAATAATTGAAAATATTAAACCATAATGTACAATAATAAATGTGAGTGGTACCGCCCTGTTGAAACCACATGACATTAAACAAATCACCCCCCAGACCACATAGCGCACCATACAGTGACACTGCTTGAATGTGGCTCACTACTGCGATCTCTTCAGTTGAACAACCCGTTGGAATACGTGTTGGTGTTCGCACAATTTTTATCAAGTCTGTCGACTCACATTTTACGACCAAATTCTTAATAGCGGTCTCAGAAGGACGATTATGTTGTCCGAAAATATCAAGAATTTTACGAAATGTAACTTTAAAAAAACCATCATTTCCCTAGCGAGTTGTATTTATTTTAGTGCTATTTTCATGCGAAATTGAATTCACTGTAACAATTGCTAATACATATAGTGCGAATGCGTCAAAAATCTAAATGCCAAAACTGTCGCGTTTTTAGTTTTGCTACAATTGAAATTCAAACCTCTTGTTGAAAACCCTGATATATAGAGGGTCCGGCAAATATATATATATTTTTTTTTTGTTTTGAATGCTATAAACAAAACTACACAGCTTCGGCTGTGCGGCACGTAGCGCCGTCCTGCTGAAACCAAATGTTGCCAATATCCTCCTTTTCAATTTTTGTGAACAAATTTTGTAAAAAAATAACGATCGCCATTGACTGTAACGACAACTCCTGAAAAATGGCCCAATTATGCCTCTGGACCAAAACCCGTACCAAACAGTACCTCGCTTTGGGTGCGTCGGCTTTTCTGTGCCCCAAATGCGACAATTTTGCTTGTTTACATACCCGCCAAAATCCATGAGCTTCATCGGAAAAGATGTTTGTTTTTTGCAAGATCGGCATCTTCTGTAAGTCGACCGCAGGCCCACTTAGCGAAGCGTTTTTCAAGCGTATATAAAAGCATATTGGTTCAGTGGAAGGATAAAACTGATTATCAGTTAAATCAAACATGAGCTAAGTGTTACCATTCACGAGATAAGCACTAGTGGAAAAAAAACCTTAAATTGCGGACCCTATAGTTAGTCAAAGCGTTTAGGATTGTTTAACTCTGAAATAAGCATTAGTCACGCTTAGCTTTTCTTTATGCTCATGTCTTCCCACCCAAATCTCTTTTACGTTTCTGAAATACTTAGTCTATAGACGTTAAACTTTATTATTCTCAAGTGACTGTAAGAAAAAAAAGCAGCTAACAATAAAATTGCTTATTTTTTAAATGAATTTTTTTCGCATCGTTGCTGCTGCTGGTGCTGCCTTATTTAAAAGTCCATAAATATTTATTATTGAACATTAAAATTCGTCTCAATATTTGTTGCTGCGGGCATCAAAAATCTTTTATTTCTTTATTTTAAATTGCTACACCCTGATTTAGCAAATCTCTTGTGATATTTCGTGCAAGTTGTTATAATCAATGTCAACTCGAAGGAGAGAAAAAATATTATGGCATCGCATCATTTACTAAATATTTCAGTTTAAAATACAAATATGTTCATTTAGTCATTTATTCGTTTATTTATCCCATGCCCATGCCCATGCCCATGTAGCAGTAAAATCAACTCCCTTAACAAATATCATGTTTAACAACAACAAATACAATTAATTTAGTTGCTGATACTAAAATTGTATCATTTATGTCAGTTTCATTTTATTTTCAGTAAAAAATTGTTTTTTATTATTTATTTTGTATAAGAAGACAGTTTCTTGTGGTTAAGTCTGATGGGAAATGCTGTATCTATTTGTTGGATGTTGGTTGTATTTATGTATGTAGGTGCCTGTGATCAAGTATGTGTGTTATTTTATTGTTATTGTTGTTGTTTTATAAATAAGTTCCTCATCTTCTATCCGTAAATGGTGTGAAAGAGTCATTATTTCATTATCGTTAATGGCCCTAGACTCTGAATTGTTTATAACAAGTTTTTGTATCCCGCAAAATGTAAAATGTATTTGAGTCTCTGAAAATATACTCGTATACGGAAATGTTATTAATACTAAATTTAATATGATGAGATTCGAAAACATAATCACTGTCACTGCTGTCCATTGGACTTCAGCTGGCATTGTTGTTTTCATACTGAAATGGTTGGCTGGTTGGTTGTTTGTGACTGGTTTTTTTTTTAGAAAATTAATAAACTAGATTTTGTTTTAAGCATGAGTTTGTTTATTGTATTAAACTTTACTATTATTAAATATCTCCTTTTTTGTTTATTCATATTGTTACTATTATTGTTGGACTAAAAAAGATCCATTAAAATACAAATACAAACAAAAACTCAAGAGAATTAAGTGGATTTTCCTAAGCAACAATGACCACAGATCAAATGACAATCACCGTACTTGTAAAACTCAACACATAACAATGTCGAAACTAACAGCTACAAAATATATACAAATTTATGTTAAACTATGCATAAAATATCTATGCAACAGACAAAAAGCAACATAATCTAATATTAATACATAGACATGTGTAGTTATTTAAGTACAAACTCACAGTGTCTGTCTATATAAATTAAAAAGGTGTCAACAACAACAATGGACCATTAATACAACAACAAAATTAAAATAAAAAACACAAAAGCAACTTCAATGGATATTAAAAATTTTATTTTTCACACTCTTTCCATTTAAATACCGACCGCTGTGTCCAGACATTTCATTCATTCATCTATTTTAGTTTATCTGGAACCCCATCTACTTTAAATATTTTATTCTAGTCTACTCTAAAATAATGTTAAAGTCACACTCTTTGTTATTTATTTATTCTGGATGTCTTTTTTTTGTTTTACATTTTTTTTTTGTTATTTTTTTGTTGCTTTGTAAAATTGTTGGTATACCTGTCCCTTGCCTTTACCACTCTTATTTAAGTTGTTACGATTTGTATGACATTGTGTGGCGGTAATATACATGTGTTTTGTGTTTTTAATGACCATCAACTAAAGCAATAGGGGCTTAAATTACTACATCTCAAGAAATAATGACTCAATACAAATGTATATTTAACTTTTAAGCAAAAAATTTATCACAAAATTAATAGGCTAAAACGCACCTTCTTAAAAAATTTATGAAGCACTACCTTTAGTTGGCTTTATTAAGGACTATTATTTAAATTCACGTAAGTCACTTTTTAATTTAAATTGACCAAAAATATTTATACAGTAGGATCTGTAAAAGTGCACACAGGTTATAATTTGCGAGAGTCTACTGCATAAAACAATTGTTATATTATGCATTTTTAAGTTTTCCAGATGTATTATTAAAGGTAGTTTTTATTTGTTAACGCGTTGCTTTCTTGCTTTCTTTTATATTTGAACAAAAAGTTAATTGACTAATTAAAATTCTTATTCAATCAATTTCGTTTCAGACTACACACGTGAAAGAAATCATTGACATTCACAGTATTCAGCGCGGTTGTGATAAATAAGTTATAGTCTGTTAAAAAAATAATTTAGTTACAAGAAGAAAGTTAACATTTTTCTATTGCACTGAGTAAAATAAACCGGAAAATTATAATTGTTAAAAAAAATATTAAAAAGAAACTAAAACTAGAAGTATGACCTCAACCTTAAATATTTATTTGAAAGGCAATTTAAATAACTATATGGTTTCTTGAACAACAATATGATTATGAAAAACTATATGTTAGTTAGTATAACATATAACTCAATCATTGTTATTCAATTATGATTATCTTAACTATAATTTTCTTTGCGTTCAGTTTCTAAACCGAATTTGAAAAGATAATGTCGGCAGTAGTTAAATTGTAACACAGCTGTGCTTTACTTACAGAACTTCATAAAACTTTTTGATGATGCATTTTTTGTCATAAAGTCGCAAAATTGAAGGTGGGAAAATCTTAATAATTTTATACTTGTTAAGCTCCAAATAAATTTAAAAAAATATTAAATTATACAAAAGTAGTTCTAAATATGGGTTAATTGCAATGCAATTATTGTGAAGTAATAAATTTGTCAAAAGAATCACTATTAATAGACGACATTATTAAATTTTATCCTTTTGGTTTTGATTTTTCTTTTTTACCTTCAAAAACTGTTTAATTTAAAATTTACATGGTGCATTTACAATGCAAACTAAAATCAAATCTAGTTCGTTTACACCAGAGTTCCCCAAACTGTTTTTGTGTCGTAGACCCCTTGCCATGTTTTTCTGTATTGGGTACACCCCCTACTTGCCTGATATTGATTTCCTGTAAATTTCTAACTGTAGTGAAGTTTAGTGTTAAAAAATTAAAGTAAAAACACATGTTAATTTACACCATTATTAATTGAATTTAAATTAAAACTACTCAAAATAAAATTTTGTATGTGTTATGTAAAATATACGTAACATTAAATAAACATAAAATATACTATAAATAAAATAACATAAGCAATAAGTCAATATTTTTAGTGAGAAGGATGAACCTGATGCTTTAATAATAAATTATCAACATTTAGCGTCAATTTTGTAAGGTATAATCTTAAATATCCTTGGCTAATGATGTCCGTCTGTTTGGTAACAGCGCTGAACTCTCTTTCCACTATGTATGACGATGGAAAGGAAATTAAAAATCGTGCACCCTCATTTTCATTTCATTGACCCCCAAAATTTTTTTCGCTGACGTAGACCCCCTGCAGGTTGTCATAGACCCCTAGGGGTCGATATAGACCACTTTGGGAATTATTGGTTTACACTGATTTCTATTTATTTTGATAGTAGAAAATGTGAGCTGCACAACAAACAGTAAACCTGGTTTTTTATTACCACCTGCTTGCGAAATAAATTTGTTAAAATCTAGTGATAAGGAAAATTGTGTTTTGTTCGGGAAATGTAATCAAAATTTATTAGATTTTGCTCGAAATGTCTTCAGTGTAATTTAAATGCTTTAAAAGAGTTAAATGCAATATATGTTTTCATGAAAGATACTAAGTACTTTTTTCATTTGTTTCTTTTTGTTTTTGGTACTAAATTTTTCATATAACTTTTAGATACAAATTTATGTACTTTTACTTACGTTTTTATTTTTTTTTTTGTTTTTGCCTTTGGATTCTTCCTCATGAGTCGATTTAATTCTAAAAATTCTTATAGAGAATGAAGGAAAAAATTAAATATTTCAATAAAAATTAAAAAAAAGATTTAAAACGTCTGAACTTAGCTGCGCAATAGAGTTTCAAAGAAGGGTACCACAGATATATAAATTTTGCCATTGATTGACAATTCTTTTTCGTATAATTTTTAAATTTTTATTATGTTTCCTTTGGTACAACAAATGCTTAATTTCTCGGTATCTTAATGATGATAATACTAGACTGGACTGGACAAAGTATTCCCTGTGCAACTAAAAACTAATGAATCTAATTTATTTATTAAAACAAGAGAAAGAGATACTATGTGCGAATGACAAGGACAACCCGTCAGATGAAGACTGTCACTGTCCACTGACGTGGATAATAACAAGAGAGAAATCGAAAATGATTTCGAGGTTGGCAACCATGTGCTTACTTAGATCATAATGTTGGTGTAAAGAAAATCATCTCGCCATCAAAACTAATTAATCAAAAAAGAAGAAGAATTAAGCCATTATGTCAGACCTGAGAGAGCAAAGTTTATCTGACTTCACATTTTCAATAGGTTGATTATATCCCTAGTTGAAATGTCCGCATGTTTGTGGTGCAACCCAAATGCATTGCTAAATATAAAGCTCAAGTCACGCCGTTTAAATAGTCATATCATATCGAATTTTTAATACGATAATTTACAAAAATACAAAATTGGATTGAAGATGCCATTATTATTTATTTAAAAAATAACAGAAATCGTATTTCTGGTAAGATTTAAGTTACCACATAATTTATTATTTTTTATCAATTTAACTTTTTCTTTAAAGATTTTGAAAATATAAGCAGCAATTTTATTCGTGCTTGATTCCTTTTCAAATAAATATTAAGTGATATTCTCACAAAATATTTATTACAAAACAATTTTCATTAAAAAAGAACATCTTATGATATTCTCATAAAACATTCTTTCAAATAAAAATATTTGTTTGTATAGAAGTGTTTTTGAGTCTTGATGTCTAGGCTATGTTGATTTTATGGAAAAAATTCTTATAAAATCAATTTGGCTTTGGATATAAGACACTTAGATTTTTCTATACAATATTGGGGTAAAATTCACTGATGAGCTTTGTGAGCGAAATTGAAATTGCAATATGAATGTGCTCTCCCCCATTACAAAACATTTCAAATATTTTTATTTGAAAGAATGTTTTATGAGAATATCATAAGATGTTCTTTTTTAATGAAAATTGTTTTGTAATAAATATTTTGTGAGAATATCACTTAATATTTATTTGAAAAGGAATCAAGCACGAATAAAATTGCTGCTTATATTGATAATGATTCCGAATAATTATAGATTACTGATTTTGAAAATATTTTTTTTTCTATTTTTTTTCATACGTGTCACAGTGAAAAAGGTGATATTGAAAATACTCTTCTTACGATTTTTTGTTGTTATTTTTGTTATTCCTTAATACAATATTTGCAAAACTATATAAAAACGACGACGAAATGCGGCCCAGAGGTTAATATAGCATAACAAACAAATTACCAGTATTCATTTTCTCTAAGATGAGGACGTCTTTAAAATAATACAACATAAACAAAATTCGCTGAGACCGAAGCACTTGACTTCTTCTATTATAAACTCAATTCTTGCTGAAAATAGGTAATTTTTTATTCAAATATATTAAAACTTATAAAAAAAATTGTATTAGTGTACTGCACCTAAATGCCAACTGACCAACACATGATCAAGTGAAAGTCATATTAATTAAAGTAATAATTTAAGATTTCACCCACGAGATCAATGTGATAAAGCCTTATTTTATTAAAAATGTTATAAAGTGTAAAAATTTTTATGATTTTTTGCATTGTACCAAATTCCAAAGTTTAGATGTGTGTGTTATAATTTAGTGTTAATATGCAAATCAACCCACCAACCAACTAGCCAACTAGCTAACGAACAAACAACAACCCAGCCAAACATTCATTCATCCATTTAGCTTGTCTGTACTCAATTTATAAATTTTTTCTTTTTTTTTGGATACAGAATTAAAACCATATCATGTAATTCTATATTGATGTCTTTGTTGTTTGTTTTGCAGAGGCATCAGACCAGCGAACAGGCGAATAAATTCACTGTTGTAAATGTTTAGTTCAGTTTAGTTTACATTGTTCTTTATTGTTGTTGTTGTTGTTGTTTTTGTTTTAACTGCATTGACACTTTAACACTCTAGAGATTTTTTAGTTCCCATTGTTAAAATATATATATAGTTTTTTTGTATATAACGTTGTTGTTGTTGCTTTTAGTCAATCTTTACAAGCTTTTTACGCGTTGTAATCAGTTAATTGACACTGTATTTTATATATTTTTATTTATTTGCTTTTGTCTCTAGTATGGTGCAACTTTACCTTGTTGCAGGTGCAGTTACATTTTTTATTGCGACCAGTTAGTGGATTTGGATTTTGTGTAAAAGAGATTTGAGTCCTTAACTTCCAACTACTAGTGAAAATCATTCAAGTACAGTATATTTTATATATTATTGAGACGGGAAAATTTTTTTCCTAACAAGTAAAAATTTTAAATGGCATATTACGTCATTCCAATTTTAAATTCCAATTTTAAATTCTTATAGACCGTGAAGCAAAAATTGAATATTTTAATAAAAATTAGGCAGTTTTAACAATTTGTTTTTGAAAATATAAAAAATAATATCCTGAAGAAGCTTTTCAAAGGAAAGCGAAATATTGAGAGAAAAAAAGAAAAATAAATCGTTATAATTTAAAGGACCGAGTAAAAAGATTAAAATTTAATAGAAATTAGGCAGTTTTAAAATGTCTGAACGAAGCCGCGCAATAAAGTTTCAAAGGGTACCGCAGATCCGAAAATTTTGGAAATGAATGACATTTATTTTTTTATAATTTTCTAATTTTTGTTTTGTTTCTCTTGATTAAACAATCAATTGAAAGATTCTGCAGACATCTCGGATCTAAGCTGGATCTTGCATTGTTTGAACAGAATATTCCCCTTGGGAACCAAAACATGATAAATGTAATTTATCTATTAAAAAAAGAGCAAGAAATACTATCCGAGAAGACGACGTGGAAAGATGTTGAAAATGATTTGGAGGAATACAGCTAGGATCGTGCTTCCTTAGTTCATAATATTGGTTTCGAAGGTGTAAAGAAAATCACTTCGCCATGGACACCAGTGAATCAATAATGAAAAATAATTCAGCCATATGTCAGACCTGCGAAAATAAAGTTTATCTATCTTCAGATTTTCAATAGAGTAATCATATCTTTAGTTCACATGCCCGGATGTTTTTGGTGCAAGCCGATTGCATTACCAAACATAAAGGTCACACCCTTTAAATTTTAAATATCCTGTACGACAGTTTACAAAAATACAAAATTTGATTGAAGATGCTTGTTATTATTTATATAAAAAATAAGAGAAATGTTATTTCGTAAGATAAACACTTTTTAATAAAGCTTTTGCAGTGAAATAAAACAAAAAATGATTTAATTTTTAAGGAAAAGTGGGCCGTTTTATCTTATAAAAGAAATATTGACTTCTTTTGCTGTTTACGGGATTCTTTCTGTAATAAAAAAAAACCAACTTTAATGCATGCTTTCGAACTTCATTCTAACTATCCCCCCCCCCCCCCCCCCTCCACAAAACAAAATAATTTATCTACAAGAAAATTCAGTCTTTTTCAGTCTTTCTAATCGTTGTACTATCGTTTTTATGTTTTGTTTCTCATCATCATTACCATCATGCGAAATTCTTTAAGATTTACATGTCTTTTTATTAAAAAAACCAAAAAAATGAAAAAAATTATTTACGTTATTTACGATTTTATGTCATTTTTAGTTTGATTGTCATCTGCATGTTATTTTGCAAGATTTTGTAGAAAAGAAAGGAACAACACGCAATCACCAGACTGTCATCAAAAGGCTTTAGAAATACACATATTCCCGTATTTCTATCTTTTTATCTCTCTGTTTGTCTACGTGTGCTTGTATTTAAGTGTTAACACCAATTCTACCAATCTTGCAATCTTTTACAAAATACTCTTTCACTTTTGGATTGTTTATGTGGATTTGGTATCTGCGTGAAAGATGATGATTTATTGCTTAAACAATGCTTTTTATTTTATGATGTCATAGACTTTATACCTTCATTTTCTTTGTTCCACGTTTCTCTAACAAAAACACAATGGCAACTAAACGAATAAAAAAAATATTAAATCGAGGTGGTTAAGGCTTAAGAATAATGAAAACTAAAATAACAAGACTAGGAGGAGTTTTCCGACAAAGATAGACAAAATACTATAATTTTTCATTTGGTTGTAAAAACAATCAACAAAATTTAACTTCATCATCATCATCATCAAATCATAAACCAAGAGTCTGTTTAAACCAACACACTTCAATCACATGTGGATAGATTTATTAAAATTCTTAAGCCAAAAACAAGAGAAACAAAAGCTATAATTTAAATGGGTATTTTCTTTTGGATGTATAATATTCAAATATCAATCTGGAGTCCATTTCGGTTTTTTTCTAAAATTTATTCGATGACTTTTACTGGCTAGTTTAGGGCGTTTCTGTAGGGTAGTGCATGAGAAATAGAGAGGCAGTTTCTCTTTTGGCGAAACAACAATTAAAATATAATATAGATTTTTAAAAGAAAACCGCTGTCGCGATATGCTACGGCATATATATACCAAGCAACATCAAATATGGGACACTCTTTAAAGTTTTTTTTTCTTAATATAAAGAACATTTTATAAACGTCTTGCCTAAATATCAACTATCTACGTCTATCGCCTTCACAAACGTCAAATTACGTCACCTATGTGGACACCCTTTACTTCATATTTTAAGTAAATGGTTTTTCAGCCTTTTTTTTTTAAAATAAATAAAACCAAAATTTACAATTTGTATTGCGTTACGAAGAGAATTATGAACGAAAAATGATATCTGACAAATGTCCAGGACTACGCTATTCTTTAATCAAAGTTTTTAATTACTTTTTGGCAAAATGGCGGTTCAATTTCATTAATCACATCATGGATTTTGAGTTTTAAGGCTGAAATTGATTCGATTCGACTTTATCCTTAACATAGTACTGTGGTGTTAAATCACACGATCTAGCTGACCACTTAACTGCTGATCGTCATGAAAATATGCGGTCGGGAAATTTGGTTTGCAATAAATTCATCGTTTCATTGGCTGCGTGACATATGGCACCATCCTGTTGAAACCACATGACAGTAAAATTCATATCGTCAATAATAGGCCAAAACTGAGTTGATAGCATCCAGCGATAGCGTGGTCCATTGACCATTACTGCATTTCCAGTCTTATCTTCAAACAAAAAAAACGGCCCAATCATGCCTCCATACCACTTAGTGTACGATTCAGTGACACGTTGAGCTGTTCAATACTCGCTCTAGAATTTTCAGAAGCTCAAATGTCGCAATTTTCCATGTTAGAAAAGTGAAAATGGGCTTCGTCGGAAAAAATAATTTTTTTGAAAAAACCAACCGGTTGTTCTTAAATGTATTGAGCGAATTTACCGCAGTGTGAATGGTTAGTCGGCTTCTATTCCTGCACCAGTTGAACCTTCAAAGGCTTCAATGTCAAGTTCTTATGGAAAATTCGACATTTGGTAGCTTTAGATAACCCCACGTTAATGATAACGTCGAGATATTGACAAATTTGGATCTGCTTCAATACTGTGGCTCAAGGCTGCAATGTTTTCAATTGAAGGACCCGGTTGAACACGGGTTGGTGTTTTGTATTGAGCCTGTTGACTAGAATTTAACGACCTAATTCTTAATAGCGATCTCATAAGGACGATTACGTTGCCCGGAAATATTACGAATTATATGAAATGTAATTTTAACAGATCCACCATTTTCATAGTGGATTTTAATTATTTTAAAGCAATTTTGGGGCGAAATCGAATTCATTGTAACAATTGCTAATGGCTCTACAGCGAACACCTCAAAAAACTTAATGTCGTGACTATCATGTTGTTGGTTTTGCCACAATTGAAAAACAAACTTCTTGTTGCAAACTTGATATTGTTTATTAATGTTGCTATAGTAAACATAAAACTACATCCTACGTAATGATCAAGTATTTTATTATAGCGGTTTAAGTCAATTTGCATCACCTATAGGGTCACCCTTAAAGATTTCTTATGCATAACTTTTGCTTATGCATAACTTTATTAAAATTTTCTATTGATATCTGTCACGGTAAACTGACACGTAAAATCATGTGTCATATGAAGACACTTCTTAATTTTTAAATTTCTGAACTTTTCTATAAGCATCATCTTTTAATTAAAAAAAAAAATGTCGTTAAATTAGTTCAGAGATATTACGATTATGTGGTCACAATTTTAAAAACATATACAGACGAATAAATAACTTTTTTTAAGTTGTCAAAAAAATCTCTGGAATAATTAACTGCAATATTCACGAATAATTCTAATTAAAATAATGCATGGCAATGATTAAAACATAATTTTGTAATTATAATCATGTCTTTTAGCATATTGCTTATTTACTTAAACTTCTTTCCTCCTTAAAATAATTAAGAAAAATCCTTTCATATTTTAACTTCAATTTCTAAATTTTGTTTTTATTGCACCGGTTGTGGCAACCTTAAACTTCTTTTTGTATACAAAAATAGCAAAATACATATGATTGTGTTAATACTGCTGCTGTTAAGCTTATCTGCTGTTTTTATTTGTTTTTCACATTTCGTAGATGGTAAATACAGGTTTTATGCGAATGCTGTTGCTGTTTGTGATGACGAGAAGGATGTTGATGATGTATAATAAATGGCTTCATTCTTGGGTGACAAATAGTCCGGTTTGTTATTGTTTCATATGTGTTGTTCTTTTTGCTGATTTGACAGACAGAAAAAAATTGTATAAAAATGTTTACTTATTTTTTATTTTTCTTTAACGTTGTGTCATCTGTCTTGTCTGCCATTTATTTATTTTTTAGTTTAATTCTAGGCGAATGATTAAGATTTTGTTATTTATCAGGCAAAAATATAAATGTGTTAAAGTCTGTGTGTGTGTGTGTGTGTGTTTGTGTGTGGCTATTTGTATATTCTATATAAGTTCAAAGGAGGTGACTAGGAAACGCCTTTTATAGTCTGAATATGATCTATGGAAGCTTTAAGTAACAAATATATTATATTGGACATTCAGTGGGTTTTCAAGAGAAGCTATAATTTGTAAATTTTGACACATTTCGTGTAGATAGATTTTTCTTGTTCAAATGCATTTTTTAAAGGATGTTCCTTTTTAAATATGCACATTCATAAGTATGGAAGAGAGTGGTATTGAAGTATGCCTTTTTGTGAGGAAACAGAATCTAACACTGGTTGGACTCTGAGTTGGTATAGAGAGAGAAACAAAGCTGCTATTTGTTAAGTTCAAAGAATGCTTAACCAGCTTTAAGGTTCTTGTAGTCTACTTGCTTGTAATTTTCTGAATGTTTCACAAGACTCCAAATAAGTAGTAAATACAAAATGACAGCGACATTTGAACAAATGAAACATACCCAAAAATCTATCAAATTTGTTTCATTAGAAATTTTTTTTCATTTTTCATGGCCTTCTTTAAAAACCAACAACATTCTTGAATAGGCTTGCAAAAAAAAATTGATCAAAAGCATGGAAATTTAAGAAAGCTGCAAGCTACAGGCAATTTATAATTGTTTATCAACTGCACTGTCAGTTAATACGAATTAAATCATTTTTAAACTGATTTCAATTATTATTTTAAATTTAATATCGGGTTTTTAACAAGTAGTTTATTTTTCAATTGTGACAATATCAATGACATGATAGTTTTGACATTTAGCTTTTTGGCGTATTTGTAGCAAATGCATTGGCAATTGTTACAATGAATAAAATTTCGCACGAAAATTGCATTCCAATAATTAAAATCCTCTATGAAAATGGTGGTTCTGTTAAAGTTACATGACGTAAAGTTTCGAACAATATAATTATTCTCCTGAGATCGCTATTAACACTTGGTCATTAAATTTGAGCCACCAGGCTCGATACAAAATGTGCGAACAGCAACACCATATTCGACCGGGTCGTTCAACTGAAAACATAGCAGCCGTGAGCCACAGTGTTGAAGCAGATCCAAATTTGGCAATTCCTCGACGTTCACAATAATTGCGGTTGTCCAAAACCACCACTTGGCGAATTTTTCGTAAGGATTTGAGTTTGGAGCCTTACAAGGTTTAACTGGTGCAGGATTTGAAGCCGACCGACTATTCATATGGCCGTATATTCGATCAATTCATTCAGGAACAACTGGCTGGTTTTTCTGAAAAAATAATTTTTTCAGGCGATATTCATTTTCACTTTGACAAAAATCTGCAATTTATATGTCAACAGGAAAAATTGCCCAATTTGGGCTTCTGAAAATAGAACGATTATTGTCGGAGGTGAGGCTAGATATGATGTAACGATCAATAGATCACGCTATCGCGAGATGCTAACATCTTCCTTTTGACCTATTTTTATGTTGTGGATATCACTAACATGTGGTTTCAAGAGGGCGCTATCACATGTCACACAAGTGAAACAATTAATTTATTGCAAACCAAATTTCGTGATTGCATAATTTGACAAAAATCAGCAATTAAGGGGCCGGATCACGAGATTTTGCAGCACAGAATTATTTTTTGTGATTAACGAAATAGGGCCGCCATTTTGCCAAAAATTGATGAAAAAGTTTGATAGAAGAATCCACATCTGTCAGCGTACAGATATTTGACAGATATCATTTTTCATTCATAATTGCCGAAATTTTCTCTTCATAATACAATAAAAAATTTAATCATCTTAATCAAAATTTTTTATTTTAGAAAACCCTTTATAATTAACCTACAATGGAAATAAATAATTTAATTTTCAGGAAGCATTTTTAATTTAATATAAGGTAATTTTTACCAGATTCCTTTAAAAATGTCCATTTCAATATGCTTTCCGCCACAGTAATAGATTTAAAATATTTTATTCAATAATAAATATTTTATGAAAATATCAAGAAGTATTTATTTTTAAGGTAATCTAGCACAAATTAACGTAGATTGAAATAATAAAGTTTATTTATCTTACAATATAATGTGCAAAATTATTTTGTTTTTCAATTTTAGTGCTTTCAATAATTTCAGGTTAAAAAAAGTTATTTTACAAAAATTTACTTAGAAATCCAGGACCTTTTACATTCTTCTTTTTTTTTGTTTTTTTTTTTTTTTTTGTTTGCTACCACACCCTTTACATAGTTGTTTGATGTGTTCACTTAGCGATAAGACTAAAAAATAACAATTGTATTAACGAGTGAATTAACGCTCATTGAAATTTGACACAAGTATACGAGACAGCCTCTTAGAGTTGAAAAATTTGTATTTCGATAGAAAAAAAGTCTTGAAAGCCGGTATAATTATTTCTGTGAACGGAGCATATGCTAAATGAAAACGAAGCAGTATTTGTGATATGAAAGTCAGGATTGCAATAAATGCATTTTGATCTGAAAATAATTTTGAGCCCTTTCACTTTTTTTACCAATTCAATCTACTTTAGAACTAACAGTCAAGTAAACAACTGGAGTATATTTTGAAGATTTAAATATTTTCTATCACTTAATTTTCGAGGCATGTGATTTATACACAGAAGACTTAGCGACCTGCTTTGCTTACAGATTTTTAAAATATTTAAACTTTATTGAATTTATGAGGCTAGTCATTTTAAAAACGCCTTAAAGTTTTAGGATCGTAAATTAAAACAAAAAAAAATTTTTGTAACAACAAAATATCAATAATTTTTAATTCCATAATTTACGATCATAAACTTTATAAAAATATCCATGTATAAAAACAACAACAATAAAAAAGCACACATAAAAAATATAAAATGAGCGTCATTAAACCAAACAGTTTCCAGTTATTATTAAATTAAATGATTTAAAGCTCAATTAATTAATGACACTGGCGCGTGAAAGCCAGAGAGAAAATTAAAACAGTGTAAAAATTTTTAAATGGAAATTTATTACTTGGTCAGATTTGCGCTTGCAGGCCTCCAACGTTAAATAACACTTTTAAATATTAAATAAAAATCACTTATTAACACACAGCCACTTTAAGAAAAGAGCTGAAGAATAAAATTAAAATGAATTTAAAACAAAAATTTTAATAAAAAGAAAAATGAATTGAAATGACACACCCATTGGCAATTCAATAATCAAAATGAAAAAATCTTACTGAAATCTCTTTACTTTCAAGTTACATTTTGGCATCGGCCTTAATGTTCACAGACTTCATATGAAAGGAGAGTGAAATGCTTAAAATAAGTCTCACACCGTCTGATGTATTATTAAATTGAATTTGGTAGCATAATCTGAATGTAATAAGCCGATGTCCAACAAATACTATAAATTATTTTCTCTTTTACACCCTTTCGCTCAAGACCTATATCTTCATTTTATTTTGTCTTTTTTTCGTTTTAATGCTTTTTTTACATTTTATGTTTAACTCCTGATAATTCTCTTATTTAACTTGTCTCCTTAACTCATCGCCACCATTTCTTGTTTTTGTTCATTCTTCACTGGTTAACATCATCATCACAATCAGTGTAATACTTTCATTGGCATCTTTTTTCTAGCAGAATTCGTAAAGAAAATTTATTTATTTTCTTTTCCCTTGCATTTCTTTTTTATCTTTTTTTTTTAGTTTGTTGTCAGCAGTAACAAAGTACTGCAACTTTTCTTCTCCACACATTCTGATACCAGCCCTAAATCAATCTAACGTTTTTTTTATATATTTTCTTTTATTTTATATTAATGCTGTGGAAAGTATAGGAAGCTTTACCCTACAGCATTTTAAAGTTTCATAAATGTTCTGAGCAAGAGGCTTAATAATGAGTAAAATTAATGTTTATCTTTGTAATAATTATTCGTTGAACTATTTAATTATATACTTAAATGAAACAGTTTCATGCAGGCCTTAATTCATAATTTTTTATTTTTTTATTTATTAGGAAAGGAACTCAATCTGCTGTGGCGAGAAGAATAAGAATAATAAATAATAAAATTACATTTGTTGCTGACCTACAGCCGGCAAGAACACATACAAATGTATGTGGGGATGATTAAGGTAAATATAGAAAAAGCTTTAGCTGGTGTACAAAGTTAATGTTTACAGAGTACACTACCTGGCGAAGAATGTGGCGATTTACAAAAGGTGTCTAAGTTTTTTCTATTTTCTTTAAAAATTAGCCTACCAAATAAAAATAATTTTATTTTTAAAAAAATTAGCAATGGAAAAACAACTAGACGCTTAAACTTTCCTAACAATTTTAAATTTGGTTTAAGGAAATGGCTATTTAAAAAATTTTTACCAATTTAAAATCATTGTTTCTTTTAAAAATATTCATGTCGAAATATATTTTTAAATTTGTAACTACCTTAATATTAGATCAAGTAGAATTTTATGAGTTTTCTTCTTTTCTGTATACCCATTTTAAGATAAAGACATTTATTACATTTCACTCTTTCCTTTTACCGCCAAGTAGGACAAAAGTGAGAAAATTGTTAAAAGGAGTTCATGTTTCAATTCCTGTATTGCTTACTAGGGGTCATTGCCCTTAGTCTTCTCTTCCTTAAACACCAAATTTATACTCAAACTGAGGATTTTTAAAATGCGAATTTTATTGGAAAAATCTAAAATATTTGAGAATTTTCGAGATTTTCTATTTCATTATTTTTGTAATTTTATTATCCTTCTAATTATATTTTTTTTAAACACCATAATCTAAGAATTTCGTTTAAAATATCGATATCCCATTAAGAATTTAACGTGATGTTTATGTTCAAAAAATACTAAAATTGTTCCATCATATTAATTTCAATAACAAAAAATTCAAGCTTATTTTAGAATAACGTATCAGGATGCCGCTACATCAATACAAACAAATCAAATTCAAATTAGAATTTTGACACCTGTTAGTTAGTGAAAATAACTGCTTGTTTGCATTTGTTTAACTGTGTTGCCAATTTTGTTTCTTTTTTTATCTGGGCTTGGCGAAGTAATTAAGGTTTGGTGAATTGATTCAAATCACTTTAAGGAAAAAAATGGGAATCAGTATATAATTTACAGAATTGGTAACACTTTTTAACTCTTAAACTTTTAGAATATATTAATCGATTTAACTTAGACTCGTTAAAGATACATGTACATTCATACTTGATATATTTGGCTAAAGTATTACTTTCAGTAACAACAGATATACTACTGTGTTAGTGGTTGAGACATTTGACTAAGATGTAACTTCAAGGACGAAATCATTTCACATGGGGATACAAAAGTGTACAGAAGCCAAAGGGGACAGTGTGGTAGATAATAAACATTTTATATAAAAAAACTGTGTTTTAATGGACCCACCTTTGTTTTTGTGCTAAAGTAATAATCCCAGTACAATAGAAACTAAATCTATATTAGCGTTTAAAAGATCATGAATAAAATAATAGGATTCTGACGATTTTCTGAAGAAAAAAATGATAGTTTGGGCAAACAAACTCTAAAACATTTGGCAAAAGAGAGCAGAATAATCGGAAGCATAATATTCTCGCTTACAAAGAATTCTTAAATGTTATACGAACAGTTTACTTAAAAAAGGTTCTTCCAATGATCATCAAATGATGTGCCCTTAGTTAAAAATATTTTGCATGTAAGACATAGAGATTTACGGGACGAGTGCTATAATTTTTTATAGCAGCTACCACGAATCAATATTGTTCATTACATCATTGTGAACATTACTTATAGATTGCTGAATGATCTTAAATAGACTTTGAAATTTCTATTATATTTTCAATTTGATTTAGATGATGTAAGCAGTAAAAATATAAGATAGAGTGAAGTATCTGTTAAGTAACGCTTACATTGGTGATATTATTATTTGACACAAATGCTGACCGCCGCAGAGTTATAATTTTAAAAAACATATTGAATCTTATTGACATTATGGCAAAGAAAATGATCAGTTAACTCAATTCACGTACAAATGTCATATCATGAGCCTGATGTGATTACAATCCATGATATTTATTGCTTTTTTGGCGATATCATAATGACCAAAAACTACGAATAAATCAAAGCAGGCATGTCTGTTCGTTTGTCTCGGGTTTTACAACAAGAAGCTTGTTTTTCAATTGTGACAATACCAATAACATGATAGTTTTGGCATATAGTTTTCGGACCTGTTTGTAGCAGATGCATCGGGAATTGTTACAATGAATTCAATTTCGGAAATTACATCGCATTAAAATTCACTATGAAAATGGTGGTTCTACTAAAGTTACATTTCGTAAAATTTGTAACATTTTCAGACAACACAGCAAATACTCCTTCTGAGACCGCCATTAAGAATTTGATCATTAAATTTGAGTGAACAGGCTCGACACAAAATGGGAATTGAAGCCGACCGATCATTCACATCGTCGTAGATTCCCGTAAATTCGCTCAAATCATTCAGGAACAACAAGTAAAATTGCCTCATTTGAGCTTCTGACAACCCTCAGGGTGATTATTAAGAAGCCTTTCCATACTCAGCATATCACTGTATGGTGCGCTAAGTGGTCTGGAAGCGTGATTAGGAGGTTTTTTTTGTCAAAAATGAGAGAAATACGGTAACGGTCAATGGGACACACTATCGCGAAATGCTAACAACACAATTTTGGTCTATTATTGACGATGTGGATATAATTGTATTTGGTTTCATCAGGACAGTGCCACATATCGATCAGAGTGTGATTTGTTTTACATCCGCGCCTGGCTATGTAGCCCTAATCAGATGATGGACAAACCACTATACATAATCTGGAACGTCATGCTCGTCCTAGATAGCCGAAGGCATAATTCTAAGCAACAGAACCACCTAGTTGCAACTTTAATGATTCTAGGACAGGGCTGCAAACCATCACACCTTGCTAAAGAGTTGGAGACTTTCCTACTCCTGTCCAGAACACATGTCTAGCATGCTCACTGGACTGGATCATTCGCTTTGCGTGTCATTATTAGTGAGATGATCCTGGCCACCATAATTTTCATAATTCCCTTATGGGGCCGCAAAACCACAACCATCACGATGCTCCCATATAGGGGCCAACCTCAATGATCAGCCAGAGAACTATTAAATGTCTAAAGAGACAAATAATGTACTCTGCGAGCTCACTGATCCCCGTGGAAATAAAGTGGTTATCTCCCTGTATGACTTCAGGGGACTGGGCTACCTTTTTCCACCAGTTGCACAGGTCTAGATAGTCAAGTATTCTACAAAGACCGATAAATGTGCCCCCGGGGGGCCACATGTCGATCAATTTATTGCAAACCAAATTTCCCAATCACATAATTTCAGGTCAATAAGAAGTTAAGCGGCTAGCCAGAACGTGTAATTTACGACCGCTGAACTAAGTTAAGGACAGAGTCAAAACGGAGCCAATCGGATCGATTTCAGTCGTAAAACTCAAAATCCTTGATGTGATTAACGAAATAGGACCGCCATTTTGCCAAAAATTTATGATAAAACTTTAATAAAAGAATCCACGTCAGCTTGGTCGTGATGGACATTTGCCAGATAATTTTTTTTTATTCATTAATTTCAAGATACAATTAAGAATTTTAATTATCAATAATAATTATAGTTATTTGACCTTTTTTAATATATTTTAGTATGTTATTATTAAGCACTAGGTCATTATTTAATAAAAAATATAAAAAATTTTATTTTTTATTATTTTTTTCCAAATTTCGCCAAACCATTGGTTGGCATCATCAGGATAAACAAAAATAATAAATAATTATTTATTCATATTTTTTATATTTTTTATTAAATAACGACCTAGTGCTTAATAATTAACTACTAAAAAAATTTTAATTATCTTAATCCAAATTTTTTTTTATTTTTATTTTGTTTTAAAAAATACACTTCTTGTTGAAAAACCCATTGTATAATACTGGGATTTATAAGCTTTAATATAATCTTGTTTACCTGATTTTCGACTGGATTGTAGAAATGTTTTAACCTTGAATTTTCGAAGTATATCTAAACAAGAAAGACACAGGCATCCATTATTTTTAAATTTAAAAAAATTCTTGACAATAAATTGATTTAAGGAATACAACCTGCCTATTATAGAGTGCATTACAGATGCCAATTATTACATTCTTTATATTTTGTTCCTGTAAATTTTATTTCTCTACAACCAGTTCATTTTTTCCTGTGACCATAGTGTTTCTTTTCTGTTGAAGCGTAATGCTGGTAAAAATACGAGTAACGAGATGATGTTATCAATTTTCGTGGTATTACTTGTTTTAAGTTTTGTTTTTGTGGTTGTCTTTATTATTTTTACATATAGATAAAGTTATTCTCTTGCTTATGAATAAAATTTAATAAAATGTTTTTTAAATTATTAAAAAAAAAACGTTTACTAGATTTTTAAAATATATTTTTTCCTAGCTGTAAGACCTTGTGTTCCATATTAATTGCCTCCAATCTTGGGACAATCTTTTTTGACATTCTTGTTTTTTTAAATTTACTTCATACATTCATTCATCCTTTAAATTTTCAAGACAATCATCGATCATTGTCAAGTTTCTATATGTCTGTCTGTCGGTTGGTCTGTCTATCTGAGTTTACTGACTGTTTGTTAGTTTCAAAAAACCTTTTCGCTTTATACCGACCGCTCTTATAAATATTGGTAGTACGTACGGCTGACTGTATGTTTGTTTTTCCGCCTCACTTCATCATTCCATATGATAGTGATGGAGTTTAATAAAATAAAAAATTGTTTTAGAAATTTATCTTGAAAATAAGTTATAATAAAGCATGTCTTTGTTATTATTCTTGTTGTTTTTGTCCTTAAAAAATGCTTTTTAAAATTAAGTTGTTATTCCATGTAAATGACATATTGAAATGTAGTTTTGTTATTTTTATTTCTTCTTTTTCTCTTTTTATTTTTGTTGCACATGTAGCAGGACACACAAAAAACTATTAATTTTATTTTAAAATGGCATCTGTGTTGTATTTGGTCTATGAATTTTATTATTATTATTTTTATTATTTTTATTTCCAGTAGCTTACTTGCGCTTGCCTTTTCTTTTTATTTTTTTGCCACAAATAAAATAAACTGCCGAGAACCGTATGACAATAAAATTTATTTGATTGTTGAAAGTGGTTTTGTGGTCTTATTTTTGAAATTATTTTTATAATTTAAGGGCCAGGCATCATTAATTGGTCAGTTCTATTTGTTTTGTTCTGTTCAAGTTTATGTTTTAGATTGATTGGAGTATTTGTAATTGAATGACAAGTACATGTCATCAATTATAGTGGTCAGAAAATTTTGAGATATAAAAAGTTTTATTTTTCACATTTGTTATCGTACTTACAATTATTTGTGATATGAATGCACTATTAAGCTTTAAGAAACATACCTGAAAAGAAAAAATAAATAATTAAACAATGTTATAGATTATTTTTTTCAATAAACAGAAAAGCAATTGCTTAGAAACTATTTTTATTGTTATTTAAATTGCTTAAAATACAACTATGACAACTGAATAATTTTTAGTTATTTTAATTTGTTCAGCCAGTAAATGAAATACTATTTTCATTGCTTTCAGTTAAAAACCGTCACTACTGGGCTGTTTATTTGGTACGGTCGACAAGCCTTTTCGATGCTATGATATCGATGACACCCAAACAGTCATTAACGAGGGTTTGCATCGAAAGGAATGACAACTGAATAATTTTACTTTGAAAATATTAGTTCTTAGAAATGAACGTCATCCATTTTCAATTGTCAAGGTATGTCATTACTGAAAAGTCTTTGCATGCCCAACGTATCACTGTATGATGCGCTATGTAGTCTGGAAGCGTGCTTGGGCCTTTTTTCAAAGATGACGCTGAAAATGCGGTAGTGCTTAATTGATCACGCTATCGCGAGATGCTTACAGCTTAATTTTGGCCTATAATTGACGATGCACACTGAGGATTTTTGTATGGAGGTGAGGAAAACAATATGTTTATCAAAAATGTAATAATTTCATCACAAATTTAATTTTATTTGTATAGTAATCCGCAAAAGTAATCAAAATAAGGAAAGTTAGGGAATGTAGGTCGTTACCTACAATGTAAAAAGCCATAACTAACACAAAAAATTTAATTTATTTTTTTAATTTATTAGTTACTAGCGTGCCCGTGACTGCTTTGCAAGTAATTTCTTCGACATTTTTTGATCGATTTTGGTTCGCGGTATTGAAAAACAAAGCACGTGAACGTGATACATATAACTGAAAGTGCAAAAAACAGGGATCATTGAAAAGCAACAGGTATGGGGAACTGAAGCCATTTAAAATCAAACGGCAAATCTGGAGGAATCATAGGAATGCGTGGTTTCAACACATCGCCCTTATATTTTTCTTTTAAAATTTTTGCTTCAATCACATTTTTCATGACTTTTTTGACTACTAACATATGTCATTGCATCTGCCAAGTGTGCATGCATACAGCGCCATCTACTGGCAATATAGCATTTACAATCATGTTTTTTTATGGGTTCTTGAGTTAAGATAGCGTTGTAAAAAAAATGTATGTGAAAATGAATTTTCTTCATAATTTTTTTTTTGGGAAATTTTCCAAAATTTTCTTTAAAATATTGTATTAAATCAAATTTAATTTAAATAACTAAGGAAAGCTGATAAAAGCTGAAGAAAATTCCAATATTTATGTTACTAAAACTCCAGTAACATATGTCATTGCATCTGCCAAGTGTGCATACAACGCCATCTACTGGCAATATAGTATTTACAATCATGTTTTTTATGGGTTCTTGGTTAAAATAGCGTTGTAAAAAAAATGTATGTGAAAATGAATTTTCTTCATAATTTTTTTTTTTGGGAAATTTTCCAAAATTTTCTTGTGTATTCTTCTTATTTGGCCGGAGACCTGTCCGAATTGGTGCTAATCACCGAAATCGGTCCAGGCATTCTCGAGTTATAAGCGTAGTAACTAACATCACTTTCTTTTATATATATAGATTTTAAATCTATTTTTAATTTGTTATTCTAAAAGAGCCTTAACTTCCTCGCTTGCTTATAACACTATGCTTTACCTGGCTAAATTAAGGCGTAAAATACGAGATCTGATGTTTCCATCATTCGGTGCGTAATATCTTCTTTCGTGGCAATTCGACTGCATTTTCTGGAGTGTCTAAGGTGATATTTTTTATAGTCTTTGTTATGACTTTCCTGAGCCTCTTTGGATAGTAGGCCTACACTTTTCAGTTATATCCTTGCCATGAGTCAGAATTTTGTGAAGTGTAGGTGGGGGATATTTTACCACTCGCACAGTGCAACAAACTCTTTTGCCGTCTCCAAACAAAAATCACCAAATTGTTTTGGATCCACTACCTCGGCGATTGTTATAGTTTCGAGAATTATTGAAAACCTCTTGATTATGTTTTCATCTAGACCCGCGATTTCGGAAATCGAAGCAGGCTTGGCAAAGAATCTTCATGACGTATTTCCTGAATTTGTCGTAACTTAACAGCATCAACCTATATTATGTCTTTAAGTTCGGACGAGTATTTGAGTCGACTTTCCCATGTTTAAATTCAATATTTAAAACACAAAAAAACGCTGATGCAGTGTCGTTAGCTCACATAATAAAATAATATTCGTTTTGATATTCTTAGCTTTAAATTAAGTTGGCTCGGTAAAACATACCAGTACTGAGATTGAGACGGCTATATAAAAAAAAAAAAAAATTAACAGTCAGATCGGGGTAATTCTTTTTGATTTGATTGTACCATTAATCCCCCAGGGGCATATAAATATGGTCTTTATAGAATATTCCACTATCTAGACTCAGTGCAACTGGGGAAAAAGAGAGCCCAGTCCCCTGAAGTCAGACAGGGAGACAACTGGAAACTCCACTTTATTTCCACGGGGATCAGTAAGCCGCAGAGTTCATTATTTGTCTCTTTAGACATTTAATAGTTCTCTGACTGATCATTGAGGTTGGCCCCTATAAGGGAGCATCGTGGTGGTTGTGGTTTTGCGGCCCCATAAGGGAACTATGAAATTTATGGTGGCCAGGATCATTTCACTTATAATGACACGCAAAGTAAATGATCCAGTCCAGTGAGCATGCTTGACATGTGTTCTGGACAGGAGTTAGAAAGTCTCCAACTCTTTAGCAAGGTGTGATGGTTTGCAGACCTGTCCTGGAATCATTAAAGTTGCAACTAGGTGGTTCTGTTGCTTAGAATTATGCCTTCCGCTATCTAGGATGAGCATGATGTTCCAAATTATGTATTGTGGTTTGTCCACCATCGGATTAAGGCTACATAGCCAGGCGCGCATGTAAAACAAATCACACTCTGTATCATTTAGTCTAAAATTTCAAATTTCAATTTGACTTCTTTCCGCGAAATCCCTAGTGTGCGAAATGGATGTTACTGACGTGTGGTTTCAACAGCATGGTGCCACATGTCAAAATTTCTCAACAATTGCTCTAGGATTTTCAGAAGCCCAAATGCGGCAATTTTACTTGTTGATTGAATGGATTGAATTGAGCGAATCTATGGCTATGTGAATAGTCGACCGGCTTCAATTACTGCAACAGTTGAACCCTGTAAGATTTCAAAATTAAACCTTACCCAATATTCGCCATGTAATGGTTTTGGATAATCCCAATTGTTGAAAACGCCGAGGAATTGACAAATTTAGATCTGTTTCAAGACTGTGGCCCATAGCTGCGATCTACTTCGATCTGGTCGAACATGCACTGTTGTTCGCACATTTTGTATCGAAACTGCCGACTCAAATTTAACAACCAAATTCTTAATAGCGATCTCAGAAGGACGATAATGTTGTCTGAAAAAATTAGGAAGTTTACGAAATGTAACTTCAAGAGAACCACCATTTTAATGGTAGATTTTAATTATTTTAAAGCGGTTTAAGTGCGAAATTGATTTCATTGTAACAATTGCCAAAAAACTAAATATCGAAACTATTATTCTTGCTGAAAAACCCGAAAAACCCTGAAATAAACATTAGTTATTATTTTTACCTGAAACACGGCTGTTAATAATATAAAGTGGCTCAAAGTTTTCCATTTTGGCATGGTATGGCGTTTAATAGCGCCAGCAAGGATCTTTTTCCACATGTTTATTACCCATTATTTCACAATTCAACGATTTTAGGAAAAAGTTCGACACAAAACCGATAATTTATAAATTGGAATTATAACCGCACGTAGAGAAACGTCATTAATAGTAGACTTTATTGCAGAAATATTAATTTTATACACAAAATTTATGAACATTATTTCTAGACTCCAACTAAAGAGGGCATATTATTGGCAAAATTGGGCAAAAAAGCGTAACAAATTGCACCGTTCTTTTATAAACATTACAATTGAAACCATATATGATTTCTAAATAAAAATATATAGTGTAACATAGCTGATGTCACAATAGACATTTCTCAATCCTACCAGTCCTTATATTTTATATATCAGCGAAGTAAAAAAAATTCTTAAACTATAAAGTCAATGGTGAATATGATAGCATACAGTCAATTAGAAACCAAAATACTTTTACAACGAGAACATAATTTCATTAGCTCTGAACTACCATATATATTCCTTCTTATGTTCCTTCGTAAATTAATATAGAATATAAATTCTCTACAGAGAAGTTGTAATTCATGACTGCTGTCTTTTGATTTTTTGTAGGATTTTTATTAATTTTGAACAAAAACTGTCATTTCTCTAGTTAATAAACTTGTCCATTTTTGTGAAATGTGTGTAGGCGAATTGGCTGGTCAGTTGACTGGCACATACGAGTACACTTGTCATAGGAATATTTTATTTGCAACAAAGCTTCATTACTTGTTTTTTTTTTGTTGTATGATTTTTACACCACAACTCTAGTCTATAGGACATTGTTTATGTAAATGTAGATAAAAGAGAATAAAATTTCTTTATTTTGATCACAAACCAGTTGTCACTTAGCAATAATACACTATACTGTCAACTCGAAACATATGAGTGCAATTATAATCATTATCATCATCATCATTATCATCTTGTTCACCATCGCCAATATGTAAGAGAAAATTTTACTCGCAGTTAAAAAGAACACGTTTAAAGCTGTAAAAGTGTTTCCTTTTATGGTAACAATTCTCGTTTATATAGTGACTCTACAAGGATTTTTCTCTGCAGAAAATCTTTATGCTGTTGTGGGCTACAAATAACAGGAAGAAAAAAGCAGCATGCACAGAGTGCACCAAAAATAGAGTTTTTGTTTTTCTTTTAAAAGTAATTGATTAATCGTCAATGAATTTTTATCACATTTAAATTCGGCCAACTGATTTAAATCAGATTTTGCAACAGTAAAAGCGTTTCAGGAATTCGCATAATTCAGCGGTTTCCTCGAAGTTGACAAAAGTGCTCAAAGATAAAAGTGACAAGCTGCTATTAAAATACTGAATAAATTATTTATATTTCTTAAGAAAGTATATGACAGATGTTAAATCCTAGAAATAAAGACTGCCTGAAAAACATCCTTTAAGGAAAAAACTTTTTTACAATCTCCTGTATTTTACAGTTAAAAACTCAATACTCTCCTAGTTCTGGCTTCAAATTATAGCAGTTTTTATTTTAAGCAGTAGACTTCTGCTTTAGCTGGGTTCATGTTTTTTTTTTTTATTCATGTTTTGCCTTTTTTTATCGTTGGGCAGTCACGTTGCACCACAATGTTCTTTAACACTATTTTATGGATTAAACAAGTCAACTGCTAAATTAAAAGCCGTATAAGCAGTTGCTTGTTATGGTGGCATTTGCATGTGTTTTATGTGTATGGGCGAACGTAGAACAAGAAAAACTTTAAAGACATTTAAATGGACAAATGGTATACAATATTAACGTTAAAGACTTCTTTGGATTTTACACTCGTAGACATGTGCATACACACATCCATACATAGAAGCAGACAGAAACAAAAAAACACATTCCTAAACCCTAAGAATACAAAATGTTAATGGTTTTTTAGTTGTGGCAAGAATAACTAAGAATGTTGATATCAGTTTTTAGACAGTATGTCAGAGGTGTAACTGTTTGCTTAACAAATATATAGGTTAAGTAAAAGGTGCTCGTTTGGACTATTATCGATAAGAGTATTTTCCCTAAGTACGAGTATTTATGAGTGTGTGCATAAAAATGTCGTTAATGAGCTCTGATAATAAACCGTTTTTTTTTTTTGTTTTGTACAAGAAAAGAAGGTCTAAAGTTTTTCTTTATAACGTTGATGGTGTTGTTGTCGTATCCGTTCTTGCATCATAATCAAGTGACCATTAAAAAATCACTTTATGAAACAGAAAAAGACTTAAACCACAACTGCTGCTAAGAAAAATATAATTTTTATTTTTTCTTTGTGGTTTAAAGGGTTTTATCTTGCGTTAAAGCGCCAAACAGTTATCATTCTCTTTATTTCTTCTTTACGCTTAAATACTTGTTTCCTTGTCTCTTTTATTGCGGCTTTGAACAGCTTTTTACACTTTCATTGATGCGTATTACAACGCAGGTTTATTTATTTTTAAGAAATGCTTCATTGCTCAAAAATAAATAAAAAAATTAAGTGTTTACGAAGAATTCATAAGTAAAGAGTTTGGATTAATTATCACCTTAAGGCGAAAGAAAATTTTAATTTCTTATGTGGATCTTTTGTAGGTGTACAAATAAAGGTAAAAGAAAAATGAATAAAAATTTAAGAATTATGTTTTAAGAATTAAATTGTTTTCTAATTAATAACTTGATCATGTTTGTAGACTATGACCGCTGATATTTGACTCATTTGACTTACATATGTATAACGTTACAACAAAGAGTTATTTGAATATAGACATTATTAAAATTTCTAGTTTTAATTAAATAAATTAAATAAACAGCGAGTAGGATCACCAATTCACCTTAATAAATGCAGAAGTATAGTCTTTCTGGAGAGGAAATAAAGAAAGAATTAAAAAAAGTTTGGTAAATTTTCATAGATAAACCTTCTTCTAAATTTCAGATGATAGTGGCTGAGAGCTCCTCAGATATCGCTAACTATTCCAACGACAAAATAATTAAGGGTTTTGCAACCAGAAGTTTGTTTGAAAAATTATATCTGGCAAATGTCTACCACGATCACGCTGACAGATGTTGATTCTTTCATCAAAGTTTTTAATCACTTTTCGGCAAAATGGCAGTTATATTTCGTTAACTACATCACGAATTTTGAGTTTTAAGGCTGAAATCGAGTTGATTGGCTCCGTATAGACTCTCTCCTTTACATAGCGCCACAAAAAATAATCTAGTTGTGTTAAATCACACGATCTGGTTGGCCACTTAACCACTTAAGTGCTGATGCAATAAATTGATCGTTTCATTGGCTGTGTGACATATGACAATGTTCAATTAAAACCACATGCCAGTGATATCCACATCGTCAATAATAGGCCAAAATTGAAATGTTAGCATCTCGCATTACCAGACCACATAGCGCACCATACAGTGACACGTTTAGCATGCGACGGCTTCTCAATAATTGCTCTAGGATTTTCAGAAGCCCAAATGGGGCAATTTTGCTTGTTGACAAATGGGCTTTGTCTGAAAAAATGATATTTTCCTGTTTTTCCTAAATGAATTGAGGAAATCTACAGCGATGTGAATGATCCGTCGCCTTCGATTCCTGCACCACGTAATCGTTGTTGCGCAAAATTTGCCATGTGGTGGTTTTAGATAACCTCAATCTTTGAGAACGTCGAAGAATTTACAAATTTGGGACTGCTTCAACACCGTCGACCCGGTCAAATACACGTTGGTGTTCGCACATGCTGGGATTCAGTGTTAAAAATGTTGCAAATCTACTTATCTTTGCCCTATTATCTTCTGCGTTTCTGTTTGACAGAAGTAGATCAACAGTAGCTTCACCACTGAAAAGGGTGGTATGCGTGTGAAACGTGTAAAGTAGCTTTGCTGATTACAATATAGGTGCTGATGTTAATTTGTCAAACAGAGCATTCCTAATTATGAGTTCAAAAGCAATTTTACTTTAAAAATAAGTTGGTTTTGGTTATCACTATTTTTGAAGTAAATGAAAAATAACAGCACAAACATCCTGGCATATAAATCCACCCAGATAGGTTCCGTAAAAAAAAAGTTTCGTACTAATTTATCTTTTTATTTAATTCATCTCTCTGTCTTTTATTAAAGACAAATTCCTATCGGTAAAACGAACAATTGGCATATTCGAAAATTACAAAAACACCCTTTAAAATTTAAAGTTATTTTTGGCACTTGTTTTTGTAGCGCGCACATTTAGTCATACTCACGAAATGTCTGCGAACTTTAGTTGAAAATTTAAAACCATATACGTCAAGATCCTGTCATTTTACTTTTTGGTTCTGTACTTGTTTTTATAGCGAACATAAAAACAATTAATGTGTTATAGGGTTATGGGTCACCCTATAACACAAATTTGTGTTTTTTCTATTTGCAGCAAAAACAATAGGGTGACGTTTAAGGAACCCTAACAATTAAGTTAATTTAAAAATATTCGTGGTATATGATCGAGTACGTGTACAAAATAGTACACGACTTTATATTAGAAACGAGGAAGTTGCTTACTAAACCTCAATGTAGCAGTATTTAATAAGGAAACTAGCCAGGTAACAGTGTAAGATAGTCGTAGTTAAGCTGGTTGAAAACTGACCTGGTTTGTTAAACAGGTAATCGTACGTTGTATCTTCGAAGAAGTGTTTTGAAAGTCGTGTAGCACATGTGCTATTTTTACTAAATAATAGATCGAACATACAAATTTAGCGAGAGCCACAACGAAAAAAGTTTTAGATATAGGTAAAGCGTAAAGTGACGCAGAATAGTAAAATAAAATTTTTAAGAATGCCAAAAATGTAACAAAATTGAAGGCTTTTATTATACAAGCAACAGAACATATGCAAAAGCTATTAATTTTAACAAATTTTATGTCATGTCAAGAAATATAAAAATGTTAACGATTTGGCATATTTTCTATTATTTTATTTATTTATTTATTTATTTATTTATTTATTTTCGATGTCCCACACACAAGACTTTAAGTCTCATATTGCAGTGTAGAACTCAGTACAAGTAAGTACAAGCAAAAATATAATCAAAAGTTTAACATAAAATAACAAAAGTTCAGCAATAAAAAAAAGAACAAAAAGAATAATAACAAAACGAATAAATACATAATTGTCAAAATAAAAATATATATTAAAAATTAGTTAACACTAGCTTACAAAGTGACAGACTATATTTCTTCTGAAATGATGTGCGTTACTAATAATTTGAGAGCTATGGGGAATTTCGTTCCAGAGTCGTATTGCATAAATAAAGAATTGGAATTGCGATACAAGAGAGCTGTATCTAAAACAGAGTAGTCTTTTGCCTCTATTAAGGGTTGAAAACTTCAATCGCTCATATAAATGCTCGGGTTTTCGCTTGTATATAATCTTCTGCATTAGGATTAAGACTCTTATCTTCAAATAGTCATCAAGACACATGCCATAAAGTTTATTAACATAAGAAGAAACATGATCAAATCTTCTTAAACCATATACATAACGAATAATATTATTGAAAGTCACATTCAGTCTGATTTTGCTAATACTATCGCAACTCGAAAAAAGTTCACACCCATATAGTAAAAGTGGCATCAAGTATGTCTTAGCAAGAAGTATGCGAATATTTAAGGGAGTGCAACGATGACTTTGCCAAAGATTTCTTAACATAGCGGATACACGACCACAAGCAAAATTAATATGGTCAGGCCAAGTGAGGGTGCTGTTAAAGTAAATTCCCAGATTTTTAGCAACGTTTACAATCCCGATGGGTTGGCTATTTAAGATTAAAACAGGAATATAATCAAGTTTCAATAAATTCTTCTTGATGATCAAACATTTGGATTTAGTTGGATTTATCTGTAGGCCATTAGCAGTAGCCCATTCAAATATGCGATGAAGTTCATCATTTAAAACTCTTACACAAGCCTCAACTGATCTAATATTACAACTTATATAAAGCTGCACGTCATCAGCATATAATCTAACTTTACAATGTTTAAGTGCTGCTGGTAGATCATTGACATATAGCGCAAACAGTAGGGGACCCAAGATTGAGCCTTGTGGAACACCTCGACTCAGAGGCAAAGTAGTTGATTTTGAGGCACCTAGTTCAACAAATTGACGTCTGTCAGATAGGTAAGAGAAAATCAGATCAGCAGAAGTTGATGAAAACCTATAAAAAGATTTTAACTTGTCCCTTAAAATGTAGTGATCAACAGTGTCGAAAGCTTTCGAATGATCCAAAAGTACCAAAAAAGTAACATTGCCACAATCAACTTGTTGTCTAATATCCTCCGAAACATCCACTAGCGCCGTTATACAGCTGTGATCCTTACGAAAACCAGATTGGCAATTTGTAAGAATGTTATTCCTCTCAAGGTATTGAGTCACCTGATAATGAACCAACCTTTCAAAAACTTTCGAAAGGAACGGTAGGATTGCTATCGGCCTGTAATCAGAGTTAGATTTTCTCATAGGGATGATTCTTGCAACCTTCCATATTTTTGGGTAGCAGTTGGTAGTCAAAATCTTGTTGAAAATGAACGTTATTATTGGCGCAAGTTGTGGTAAGAGAATCTTAAGAAACTTTGGATCTATCCCATCAGCTCCTATTGCATTGGACTTTACTGACAACACACCACAAAACACATCATTACGAGTAACATTAGTGAAATAAAAGTTATTGTCTAAAGGAGCATTGGAAAAGCAGTAGTAATTAGAGGTAGGTGTAACCGCACTAATATTTAAAAATTTTTCGTTCAGAGTATTTGCGTCAATGCCATAGAACTCCTGATTAATAAACTTGCCAATTCCGATTTCACGAACTGCTTTCCATTTCTTCCTAGAGTCACTTGCTGTGGAAAATTTAGCTACGTAATAATCAGATTTAGCCTTCTTAATTAATCTGTTCGTCAACTTCCTTGCAACGCGGTATGATTCATGCATTTCTGGGGTTCTAAAACGCTTCCAGCGCGAATATAATAAGTCCCTGTGACCAATTGCCCGCTTAATATCCTGAGAAAACCATGGCTTACTGTGCTTACCCAAGGTTTTTGTCCTTAAAGGTACTGCAAGATTGTACAAATGATTCACATTATGTTGCATAAGTTGAAGCTGGTGGTCAACAGAAACAACGTTATATATCATACTCCAATCGATGTTACAAAATTCCCGTTCTAAAATATTATAATTTACGTTTTTAAAGTCTCGATAAGTAATAATTTGAGAAGATACATGTAAATGAAATTCAAACGTGATAAAGATAAGATCATGACAGGAGAAACAAGGGGCAGATAGTTGATCATATAGTAAGACTTTGGAGAGATCACTTACAAAAAAAAGATCTAGAAGTGTACTACTAGTCATAGTAAAGTGGGTAGCATTAGTTCTATTGGGTAAATCAAGGCCAAGAGGTGATAGATTATTAGTCAGGTAGGAATCGACTAAGACATTAGAGTTAAAATCACCTGTAAGAATGACGTCTTCGTAAGCAAGAGCGTAAGTCTGGAGAATGTCGACAAATTGTCCTATACAAATACGATTACTCGGTCTGTAAATACAGCCTAATAATAGTTTTCTACCCTCGCAACTAATTTCGAGCAATAAGTACTCTATTAAGGTAGCCGGTGTACCAATATTGGTATTGCTGTTAGAATCGGAAGACTTACTGATTATCTTAGAGGCAATTCCTTTCCTCACATATATTGCTATACCACCATAGCCGTTTCTATCAACCCGATTTATATTATATCCCAATAATGAAACAGATAAATCAGAAAACTCAGGCTTAAACCACGTTTCACTTACACAAATCATATCAATGCCAGAGCCTTCAAAAATAAAACGAAACTCGTCAATTTTCTTTCTCAAGCTTTGTGCGTTGATATGGCAGATTTTAATACCACCCCTCTGCTTAGACAAAACTCTTACCATATTCGCCAGACCGTCCCTGGAACGAGTTCTGCTATTAGTTGTATTCGCCATTAGCATTTATAAAAATAAAATTAATATTCGTATACGTAACGCACGCACAATATAGTTTGTCAGAGAAAGTTGAAATCATTCCAGAAAAATTAAACATAATGTTATAATAAAAATAAATGTAAGTAAAATTGCAAATAAAATTGTAAATAAAATTGAAAATAAAATTAAAAATAAAATTGAAAATAAAATTGTAAAAAAATTAACAGCAGTTAACTGCAGCCGAGGACAAGGATCGTTAAATATTTTTGTCGTGAAAAAGCCGCTGCAGCTCATCCATAAATTCAATGTGCATTGATTCTTCAGAATTGTGATGCTTTATATAAACTAGGCCACGGTAGGTATAAACTGATTTTATGATACCTGCTTTTTTCATCTTATGAGCTTCACGGAAAATTTTGTGGTTATGCGGCGTTAGCAGCAGGAAAACAGGGAAAATCCTTTTTCACATACAGCGCCATCTTTAATACATAGCATGTACTACAATGGCACCGGTACGTGGTGTGTGAGTATCCCTCACGAAAATAAGTACGTTTCATTTTAAGTAGATTGCGCCGGTGCATAATACATTGTTTGACAGCTACTCATGCGCACGTGACATTGAGGTTAAAGTTATTCTTTTCCTAACAGTTCAATTGGAAACCATCAAATCAATCACGCGTATTGCGCAAATTTTTACTCAACTTGAACAGCAGGCATTTGTGCTAAAGTTGGTAAGTTGAACTGTGTAAATTATGTGGATCGTGCATTGGAGGTTAAATTCACCAGTCTGTTTATAGTCCAAAATGCCGAGAAGACGACGTGCGAACATCGGCCGTCGCACAAGACATGCCAGCCAGCAACAAGTGTATTCACATAACTTAATGCTTGCCTGAAGGTATCACCTTTGTGTAATAACGTAAAAAGATTATCGCTAACCACTAATATGAGAGTTCAACTTTAAAATGATTAAAGTGCTGTACAATTTTCCAAACAAATGTTAGCTGTTGGAAATGATGAAGTGCCAGTTAATCAGACAGCTGGATTAATTACTCTTACCAACGACTTTTGCCGATTTGTAGTCTATCAATTAGCTCTTATTGAAAATGTTTTCCGAAACATTAGTGAGAATTATCAGAATTATACTTGGTTAAGTCAACGACAATTTTCGCTCAAAAGAATAATGATGTACACGCACTCAATTTCACAACTCAATCAAAAATCGATGGCGATTTGGTAACATAGATATCCGTTGATTACAAAACAACCCCCAATTTTGCAGTAAATTATCCAACGGACTCTCTGGAGTTACCAGGATTTCCAACACATAACTTGTGACTCAAAGTTGGTTCAGTTATTAGGATATTGCGTAATTTGAATCCACCGCGACGGTACTCGACTTGCGGTGAAAAGACTTATGCCGAATTTAATTGAGGCAACCATTAGTAAGGGAAAGTACGCAGGTGAAAATGTATGTATTCCTCGAATACCAATGATTCCGACTGATATTCCGTTTGACTTCAAACGATTGCAATTTTCGGTTCGCCTTGCGTTCGCAATGACAATTAAAAAGTTGCAAGGGCAATCGCTTAGTGTTTACGACATAAACTTAGAAAACTGATTGTTTTTTACATGGGCAGCTATATGTTGCGTGTTCACGAGTTGGGAAACCATCCGCTTTGTTTGTGTTAACTTCAGACCAAAAAACCAAAAACACAAAAAATGTGGTTGACCAAAGAGCACTTTACTGAAACGGATAAATTGCGAACACGTATAACGCTTCGATTCAGTATTTACTTTGGATTCACTTTCATTTTTTACTTAGAGAAGTTCGACTAAATTCCACTTCATTTTTGTAATCGAAATGAATTCATTACTGTTGTGCAATGAAATAAAATTTTTCCTTTTCAAATATAAAACAAAAAACATAATTTTTCTTCATCTTTTAATCCCCAAACGAAATGTTACAAAAAACGAAGCCATCTGATGGCGAAACGGAGTTAGCCGGGTTTGTCAGTATTTTATAATTATGTACAATGGAGGAAACGCTTGGTAACACCGTTTAACGGATATTCAGACATACGTAAAATACTACCTATCGCCTAGTTTTTACGCTCAAATGGTATATACCAAGATATGAGTGTTAACATTGAGTCTTGAACAGTAATATTAACTCATTTTGTTTTATGTGTAAGAATGAAAAAATCTGATAGATTGTCATGAACTAATTATATTGTCTTTACCTTTCAACATTAATATAAGAAATGATAAATGGGTGGTTAGATTGATCTAACCACCCAACTATTGTATTTCGAAGAAAAGTTTTAAAGAATTTAATACGGAGCAAAGTCAAAAATTGTATCCTTTTTGTTAAACATTATTCAAATCACATGGATTACAAAGCAACTTTTTGACAAGACTTTGAAATAAGCAAACAATTCGTTTATATTATATTTTTCTAAAGTTTTGCTTAAGACTATCCTTTAATACTTGTTCTCAAAAACTTATGAAGAAATGTTTTAAGAAAAAATAAATATATTTTCCATTTTTAATCACTTTCTACCATTTTCTTTTTCATATTAAATTTATATTAAATCAGAAATAAAAATTTACCTCAAATTCTTCACCAATGCTGCCAGATTTGTCCATAAGTGTACTTAAGAAAATTTCTATTTTTTTACAAACGTTGGAAATCAGTTTAATTTGAATCGGTATTTCGATTGTTAACAATGTATTCTGTGGCTTTTAGTCTGCACACTTTTTAGGTTTTTGTGATAAAAAGCGTAGTGAACTTTCGAACAGTTCGGGTTCTCAAATAATAACAATAATTTATAATTTTTTTAGGGTGTTTGGAGATAAAAGTGCACATCTTTTTGAAGAAATTTACCGGCTCTCCTCGATTCACATAAATCTATTATTCACGTTTTTGCATCGAATATCGAGAATTGGATAAAAAAATTTTATTTTTATTCCTTAAATTAATTAAGTTTAAACGATTTTGCAAAAAGTTGTCATATTTTTAAGTGCTTTCTTGCAATTTCTCAATGCCTCGATTGTGGTTTAGAAAATGGCCAGTCATTATACGAAACAGCCTTATTCTATCCTTTTTCAGTGCACATCCGTATTTCGTATTTCGCGAAATTTCCATAATGACTTAATCATTTTTACCCAGTCACTTTCTCGCCGACAAATATTTATTTTGGATTTTTTACTGCTTTGCTTTCACAGTATTACGTACAAAATACACCGTAGAGTGAATTGTTACATTAATTTTTGAAGGAGTCAGTAAAACATGAGCCCCTGTCTTTAATAGTTCATCGTTTAGCTGTATTAAATAAAACCAAATAATTTTAACCAAAGTGTAAATTAACGTTTAACTTCTTCCAAACACATGAAAAGAAATTATCAAGACTATCACCTCAAAACAATTTTGGGAGATAATTATAACTTTAAAATTTTTGCTACTTTATTTTTCCCATTATCTACTTTATCTACAATTTTTTCGTATTTTTATTTTCACTATTTCAAAAAAAATTGATAAAAAAAATTTTATAAAAATATTTTGCCTTCAATTTAATAATTTTTTATTTTACATATTTTGACGATTGTCACAATCTTTCATCTGGCAAATTTGCTTGCCCCATCAGAAGCATGGTTTTTTTATTTATTGCTGTATTTTGTTTTTGTTTTTCTGTCACTTTGTAGCAGATACGTAACAATATTTGAAGCAAAAATTTATGTTAATTTATTCTTGCCGTTTTATAACTCAAGTATAACTCAGTAATTCCGCCTGCTTCTGTTTAAATTTCAAATCTTGATAGTCATTATTTGCTCATTGTAAGATTAAAGTTTAAGATTTTATTTAAGCTTAAAAATATGCTTTTCATTAAAGGATTTAGTGCAAACACTAAAGTATTAGAATTGAAAATATGTGATAAATAAGAATTACAGTAATTCGTGCTTTTATTGTATCCTAAAGGATGTGTGACAAAAAACGTATTGTAAAGTGTTTTTATACTGAATTTATTTTTCTTTTTGCTTTCAATTAAAGGTGTATTGCTAAAGCTATTATAATAAAAATGTACAATTAAAGGGTGTTCCTAAAGTGAGGCAATATTCATAATAATAAAATTGTTAAGAATTTAAATTAATTTTTACTTTTTTCCGCAGCGTTAGTAAAACTAAATACACAATTGCAATAAGCAGAAAAGGAAACCTTATACTAAAGCGCACCTGATTATAATATTATCTTCACATACGTATGGCTTGTAATATAATAACCAAACAATTCGTAAGATGTAAACTAAAACTAAAATTTGTAAGGGCAGATATGGTTTTTGAACCATAATAAGGATATTTAGTATTTACGCATTTTATTGAGTATGTCCGCTATAAAAATACGTATAACAACCACTTTTATGAGGTGTTTCCATAGAGACCGATATTTTGACTAAAATGGCTTTGTTCTTTAATTTGTGCAGGCAGACTCCTGAAATTATGCTTATCTGCTATAAACATACAAATAAATAAAAAAATAAATGAAGCGTGTAATTTGATTTGCCATTTCTTAGTTTTTTTAACAATAATAAACTAGGAATACGTGATAAAATTTGCATCATTACCTAGCCATGTGACTATAATATCACTTGTGTAATATGTAGAGTGCACCCACACCCTAGGAATCTGATGGATAGCTCCATCCAACAGGCCGTTACTAGTTGCAATTTCGGAAGCTTGAAGCAGGGCAGTCACCCCCCACTCCTTGCTGAAGAGTTTGAGACTGCCCAACTCCTGGTCCAGAATTTATGGCATAGCATGCTTACTGGATCCGGACCATAAACCCTGTGCTCTTGGTTAAAAGTGAGATGATCCTGGCTCCTTAAGCATTTCATAAAGGCCTGCGAAACCACAACCACCACGATACTCCCAAGGGAACTCTGGGGTTTACTAATTCCCATGGAAATAATTGTAAGCTGCCCAGTTGGCTGCTGCCAGCCTAGAGGACTACACTTTCTTTTACCTCCGGATGACACATGTCTTAATGGAAAGATTCCATTAAGACATATATCAATGTACGTCCGGGGGGAAATATAGTAGGAATGACGTGATAAGATTTACAACTGCACCTGGCCGTAGACCTTAATCAGATGGTGGATTATTACCACCGTGGATGAAATATAGCGTCATCCTCGCCTTAGAAGGCCTTCGGATACGTATATCCTCCGGTCACTCCTAGTTGCAACTTCAAGTGCCCGGAGTAGGCCGCAGCCTTCACTCATTGCTGCAGACTTGGAAATCATCCAACTCCTGGTCCAGAACGCATGAAGCTTAATATAATTAACAACACGACGGCATTTACACTCACTGGACCTGGACCAGGACCATTCATTGTGTTCATTATGAATGATCTGACCCACAAACTCAAACGAGAGCCTCGGAGCACGCAGCCATCAGCATACTTCCAAGGGGCCTACCTCAGTAATCAGTCAGAGAACAGCTAAATACCTAAAGAGACAAACAGCGGAACTCTGGGGCTGTACTAATTCCCGTGGAAATAGTGTGGATTGTCCAGTTGGATTCTATTAGCCTTGAAGGGGACTGGGCTCCCTTTCACCCCCTCCCCCAATACACAAGTCTAGATGGTTGTGTGATCCATAAAGACTTATAACGTGCCCCCGGGGGGGGGGGGGGAATAGTAGGAATGTAAACTTATGCAGTGCACGTATTACCAGTTCACTAAACAAGACAATATAAAAAATTTTGGTATTAAGTTGCTTTGCCTTGTTCCCCCAGTAAATGAAATACTGTTGTCATTCGTTTCGGCGAAAACTGTCATTACTGGCTGCTTATTTGGTAAAATCGGTAAGCGGTTTCGATGCGATTACATTATCATCAAGCCGCGGTTAAGATACTACTGGAGAGTTAGTATTACCTCCGTTGGTAAAAACAGTGTTGCGTTTAGGTCGTTCTTTCACTAGGATCATCTTTATTCTTGCAGGGAAATTGTCCCGTCTTGTGGCATTCTATACGGGGCTAAGTTAATATTTCCTGGGTAAGTGTGTCCATCTAAAGTTTCTTTTCGTTTGATAGGGTATATGAGTAGTCTCAGTGATGTGAAAATTAAATCTGTGGTCATGTTTACCTGTTCGTTTATAATGACAATGTTAAGAGTTCTTGTTTTGTATATTTCCATATTTTCAAAAATGTCAAGTGTTCGTCCTTTTTTGTTAGGATGGAGTAATGTCATACATTCGCCTATTTCCGTTTTACTGAGAAGAACTAACAAAAAAAATAAATTTATTTTACAACTTAATTTTTTTATTTACTCCTCCTGATTCGTATCATTACACTCGAAATTTCATGTGGTAAAATAAATAACAAATCAATTAAATATATTTTACAGTGCTGTTATTTAACGTAAATATTTGTGGGAATAAACAGTAACTCTTATATGTGATTAGTTCTACACTATTTTATTTTTCTTTCTATTCACCAAATATATCGAAAAAGGATCTAAGGAATTATTTTGCCTAACACTTAACTTTTAACAGTAAAAACATTTTACATAAAATATAAAATTATTTTCTTATTTTAAATTTTACATATATTTTCTTTAGCGCAAAGAAAAAAAAAGGATCCAAACAAAAAGTGAAAAAAAATAAATGGTTTTATTGTTAAGGAAAAATCAAATTTCCTGCTATTTCCTTTCAGTATTTTACACACACATACATAAAAAGATGGCAAAATAAAATATAAATTTAAATAAACCAACCACACGTTTAACATCAGCCAGAAATAAGAAAAGAAATGTTAACTTGAGTAAATCAAGTAAGAGGTCCTGCTTTAAAGCAGCTAAAGTTAAAATATACGAAAATAAACCTCGAATATATTGTTATCTTGATTTAACATGAGATTTTTTAAAAACCAAGACAAGTTTGTTTTAATAATGAGGCAGGTGCACTGTTGCAAAAACTTTAGCATGCCTTGCATGAAAGTGAAATTAAGTTCTGCGATATTATAGCTTAAATTAATAATCCACCAGTATTTAATACTCATGTTTTCTTCGGTTCAAAATTGGGTTGTCTTCAATTGAAAGATAGTGATCGTAGCTTCATAGTGTGAAAGTTTACTAGAATATTTTAATTTTCGAATATACTAATCCTGAATATTAAAAAGGGGACCGCTTTCTTAAGAAATCAAATCATAAATGTAGAACAGTTATCTGCGGGACTGAAGTCAGATTTTCATTTGGTAATAGTATTATTAATATAATTAAGGTTGAGCAATTGATAAGCTAATATATAAAGTCGTTAGACAGAAAAGCAATAATCACAATAGTATAATTTTGGAGGACCCAAAAGTTGATAAACTAGTAAAGATAAAAGAAATATGTGATGTTTGCAAAGAGTTTCAGAACAGCAACATACGTGAGTATATGAACCTGCAAGACTCATTTCCATTACTCTAGATACTTGCAATTAAGATAATCTTAGGAATGTTATACTATCCGTAAAATTGGTTAATATACTTCAATTTAATTTTCATCACTAGAACAAAACTTTCCTTTGATAAATGTGGCACAAAAGGCATTATTTCTTGTCATCTTTTTAAGTGTGGTTAACAGATACGGATATAACTTTTTAGTATCGTACTAAGTTTATGAGAAATCCGTATTGCAAAAAAAAGGCAGTAAAGAGTAAAGTTTTTAAAGTACTTTTTTACTGATTTACTGGTATGGGCTCTCTATTCCAATCAATTTACTGTAACTACAAACTAAATTTCAGTAAATATTTTACAATTCTGAATACTAACTCAGGCTGCCTGTGTATGTATTTAAAAGCCTATGTGAAGTGAAAAGGCGTCGTACGCCGCAAGTCAACAGTCAGATCGCTGTATTTAGAAACAAATGATGACCTTTAATAAACGTTACTCGGAAGTCATTAAAGATTTATTTTTCACCTTCTCCTCTGACAATTTTCTATATAAGAAATATTAGCATTCAGTTATTTTCTCAGGCATTTTTCTTTTATAGTTTGTAGTCAAAGTTCTTCTTATTTCGTAGAGCCAAACATAAATACTACTCGTATATGTAAACATTTATTGCAAGTTGATTAATACTTTATTAATGTACAAAAAATTTTAAAAGATTGAAATACATACAGACAACTCTTGTGTTTGGAAAAATTACTATTAATTAAACAATTTTAGCAAATATTTTTTCTAAATAACCTTGATTTTCACCTTCTAGAAGTAGTTTAGCTTCTACGTCTATTTCAATAGAAGTAGTTTTCCATTTTAGCCGGATATTGGAGATATAGGGATCTGATGTACATAATAAAATAACAATCAAGTCTTCATTGCTAAAATATCTAGAAATTTTTCTTGTGTTGTGCTCGGGAAAGAAGCTGCAGTCTTTGTTTCGTTTTTCTTGCGCCTCTTCAGATAGATCTCCTATTGGTAGAATATTGTGTTGAATTATTTGTTCCCCATGGTACAAAACTTTATGAACTGTGGATGGCATATATCAAGAATATTTTTTGTTGTAAAGTACAGCTGTTTTTTTTTTGCGTACTCCCCAAATTTTTTTGCATTTATCTTTCTGCTGCATGCTAGACCTTATAAAATAATACTGAATCTCCTTATAAGTTCCAAATCTACTCCTGTGATAGATGCTGCAGTTTTTGGATCTGAAAAAATCTTATTGCAGTGTTTCCATCATTTGTGTTCCCTTCTCCTTAGCTGATCGACAATTAGGCCTTGTTCTAAATGTTTTTCTTGAATTAGTTTTTTTTTTTGTTACTTTTTTCTTCATTTTCCTTATTTTTTCTCACTGCTTCGCCTAATGGACCAAAATCCAAATCATAACCCATAAAACGTGTTCTAGTATGAAGACGGGACAATTCAAATTCGTATGCTGCTTTAAAAGTCTCATCTTCTGGAACTGGATGTCTTAATTGACTTGATGTGTTTTTGCATATAATGCAGCTTGCATGATGCTTTTGTATCATTTAAAACTTGTGCAATTTTTCCATCAATCATTGTGAGACACATTTTAAAATTTACTTCGATTTCCTGTTCATCAACAGTAAATATTACAGGTTGAAGATCTTTAATTTCATCTTTTATTTTTTGGACTTCTTCAGTTATGAAATTTTTTGTTTCTTTTTTGAAAGTAAATTTTATTGGTCTGCAATATTTTGTTGACGAGGGTATTTCATTTTTCCATACTATTTTACAATCAGTGCAAATCAATTTAAAAAGCAGAGTACTTTTGTGACCTCCTAAATTATATCAATTTACGTTATTTTAAGTAGGCATAATATTTTTGTGACTAACTGTGCATGACTTTGAGATTGACTAAAAATTTTTGTTTTTCTCTGAAAATACGCATATTCATCTAAACATAAGGGCGTTTTGAAAAATAAATAAAATGCTTAGAAAATAGCAAAACAGAAAAAAATTTTTAATTCCATTTTGCAAAAAATTTTTTTAGAATTTGAGTCAAAAAATTGTTCTGGTGCTCACGTGCCGGGTATACAATGGGCTGTAGGCGTTTAGGCGACATTTAGGTCTATGACACAGTGCTAATGCTTTTGCATTCCCGAACGAACTTTAGAAGTTATGGTCTATTTAGTAAGAGAGTTTAGAAAAAAATTGGACCTCTACAAAAAATCTAAAAATCAGAAATCAATCAGAAACAATTCAGTTTCCTTATACTAATAGCTAACAAATTACGCTATTATACATAGTTTGTTTAAAAAACCTTGTACAACAAAAGAGTTATAGATGCTTAAAAATTAAAAATTTACCAAGAAATTTCTCATTTTAGCAAAATACTGAAAATGCTCGTTTTGAATCACCCTGTTCAGTGTGATATAGTTAAAATAAGGTTTAAATTTTTTGGCTCCCGAGGTACACTAGTATCTGCTTTGGAATGAACTTTAAAATTTTACAATTGGGGACCATGAAAAAATGCATTTTTGGCCGCCTTCTCGTAAAATGATCCACTGTGCAGCGGCGTTAAATTGCTTACAACTCACATGTCTTCTACTATATATTTGTAAATACAAAAAATTAAATAACGTTCACCAGCTTTTATTGCTAGGCTAGTCAGAATTGGTGAATAAGGAATGCGCAAATTGTCGCTAAGTTTGAGTCCTTCTTTAAGTGGATGCAGATGCAGATAGAGAGAGAGAGGGAAATTTGCGAAACATCTAAATTTTGAGCATGATCCAAGTTTAAAGTCCTCAAATTAAGATCTACAAACTGCTTGCTTATTTTACTTTGAAATAATAGTTAATTATCTTAGTGAATTTTTAAATTTGTAGCTGTCATAAATTTATTTTTATTAAAACACCAATTCTCAAATATAAACAATAGCTGATTTATATATTTGGTTTTGTGCACCATAAAAGTTGTTGATGAGTAATAAGAATGTACACAGAGTGATGGACTTATGGCTCACGACATTATAGCTTTATATAATATACCATCGCCAAGATTGAGTCCTGCATATCTTGCAAAAATTAGGACTAGCGATTTCGTGGAATGACTCAAACGCAGAGTGATGTCTTATGCAGATCAGGTATTTTTTTAATTGCTTAAGTTAAAAATTTAATTTTATTGTCCCTTAAACACTATTTTAAAAATTCGTATCTCTATTATTTATTTTATTAACAAACTGTGCAAAACTGTTTTTGATTTGGCTGAATATAAATTTTACGTTTTTGAAGTTTCAGATGAATACATCATCAATATCGTTACGAAAAGTCTATTTTTAAAATTTTATTTTTCGAAATGTACATATAAAACAACAAATGTCGATATTTTCTTCTCTTTTTGCTCGTTTGTTGTTTTTGTTTTTTTCCAAATTTTACTTCATGTTGCTTCCATTTAATAAAATTTCAAAGAACTTTTGTTGTTTTTTTTTTGTTGTAATGACTTTTCCACAAAAAGTATCGTTTCGAAATATTTATTAAACTAATAAATTCTTTATGAAATTTATTAAAGACACGTGTAAACTTTTTGTATTTTAAGAATTTTTGTTCATAAATTTTATTTCTTGTATATTTTTATTAGTGTTATCAGGGGTTTTTTTTTGTAAATTTAATGTTTTTGAATTGTAATGTTTGCCTTGTGTTTGCTTTGGATTGCATGTTGTTTATCTGGCAGAGAGTGGAAAATGCTCAGTCGAGAATATAACAGAATTGCGTGATATAATACCATTTGTCGCCTTAAAGTGTTAATATTTTTTTGTAATGTTGCTTAATATTACTTAACTTTTTTTTCTGTTAAGTTCTTTTATGTTTGGGTCTCGCCCTGTTTAACATTAAATGTTTCTTAATAGCTGGCCAATAATAAAACTTATCATCTTCATTTTTATCCCCCATTTAAACTTAAGCATTATTGCAATCCCCAAAACAACAGACATCTCATTATCTATAGAATACAGCCACCTCAGTAGATGGCGATCAATATGAAGTTGTGGCAAGTGGCATAAGTGTGGGGTAAAGACATAAAAACAAATTATCATTAATTAATGATATAATTAACAAAAACTGTCATCATTATTTACTTGTTTTCTAATTTGTTCTTAATTCTCCTCACTAGTGCTATAATTCGAATAAAACTATTCGGTTTTGTGAGGAGTCGTTTAAATTAAATTATATGGTTTCCATTATCATGCCATAAGAAAATTTTATATTTTTTAAGATATCAATTTTTGTCTTCTTAAAAATCCTACTAATTCAACATTTTAGGACGTAATTATTAGTATTTATATTTATTTTAGGACGTAATTATTGTTATTTCGAACCGCCTTCAAAAAGGGGGAAGGATTTTTAAATTTTTAAACCGAAATAAGGAATTCCTTTTAAAATGACAACCTATTTGCAAAAATCATTTCATATTTGATGGCTCTGTGCTTGTCAGTCTATTTCAAAATAGATTTTTTTGAATATTTAATGTTTAATAAAGAGTTTCTTATTAAATCCTCTGATAAATTTCGAACTTCAAATGATTTTTTAAATCTTAAGATGAAAGTTTTTTTATACTTAGATTTACTTTATGAAACTAACTTTAATTTAATTTATTTTTTAATAATTTTATTGTTATAGTTCTTGCGGAAAATTATGTTTTAACTTTTAAATAAAAAATAGTAAAAAACAATATAAAAATATTTTTATAAATACCATTTCCCTTGGGACACAAATTTGAAGATTTAGCATTTCATAATATAGCAGATGTTCCAGAGATTGAGCGCTATTGACAGACTGATAAACATTGTGGCGAAAGTAGTAGGACCACGTGACTACTCTTGTATAAGAAACCCTAAATCAGAACCTTGCAACAAATACTTTTTCCAAAAAGTTATATAGGTTTTTTCAACAAGAAATTTGTTTTTCATTTGCGGCAACACCAACATCATAATAGTTTTAACATTTGGTTTTTTTAAAGTATTCGTAGTATAAGCATTGGCAATTGGCATTAAAATAATTAATATTCACTATAAAAATAGTGGTGCTCTTAAAGTTACATTTCTTATAATTCGTGATATTTTCAGACAACATAATCTTCCTTCTGAGATCCCTATTAAGAATTTGGTCGTTAAATTTTGAGTCGACAGGCTCGATACCAAATGTGCGAACACCAATGTGTGTTCGACCGGATCGCTGAACGAAAAGATCACAGCCGTGAGCCACAGTGTTGAAGCACATCCAAATTTTTCAATTCCTCGACGTTCTCAATAATTAGAGTTATCCAAAACCACCACATGGCTAATTTTGTCAAGGATTTTATTTTGAAACCTTACAAGGTTCAACAGGTGCAGGAATTAAAGACAATCGACAATTCATGTGGGCGTAGATTCACTGAATTCGTTCAGCAACAACAAGCAAATTTGCCGCATTTGGGCTTCTAAAAATCATAGAGCGATTATTGAGAGAAGCCTTTGCATACTCAACGTGTCCATGTGTGGTGCGCTATGTGGTCTCGAGGCGATATTGAACCGTTTTTTTATTTGAAGATGAGGCTGGAAATGCGATAACGCCCAATGGATCACGCTTTCGCATGATGCTAAAAACTCAATTTTGCATTACTATTGATGACTTGGATATCACACATAAAAGTCTTGTTGAAACCCCCTTTAATTCCAAAAAATAAAATTTTAGAAAAAACGAGGCATTTTACTTAAATTCTACGGAAATTGTTGTAACATTTGTTGTAACATCTAACCCATTTTGAATTCAAATTTGCTCATTTTTTCTTGTCAATGTAGAAAAATTTTCAGTATTATTTTCATCTTTCTAATTACCTATATTTAAACAGGGAATGGTTGAGATTTCAACTAGATGCACTTTTCTGGGTTAATAAGGAGACACCCTATACATCTCTTCTTAACAAACTCTTTTATATAATATTCATGATGGGATATTTATTAGTTAAGTAAATTCCAAAAGAGTCGGGTAAAGTCTTAATAAAAATGAATAGGGCAGTACAGCACTTTAGGATAAGCGAGACACGGGAAATGAGGGCTTGAACAAATAATTCTCTGACAGAAATTCGATGAGATTTTGGGTGATATCGACCGTTTGTAAAAATAATAATAAAAAAGAATATTGAAAAAACCACCTTTTTCAGGAAGGAGCCTCTTCTTAGTAAATATTTTTAAGAACTGAAGTGAATATATGAGGACTTAAACTATCGTGATGTCAGCTATCGACAATTTTTAAACATTTTTCAGGAGGATTTAAATTATTTTTATGTTAACTAACGAGGATTTTTTTAAATGTTTATAAATATTAAATTAAATCAAATATAAAACGATTTATCTTAACCATTTATTGGATTACAACATAGGAAGAAATAGCAATTTTTTTTTGTCTTTTTTAAAGTGTCTCTTATGAATTAGACTTCTGTTTCTTAAAAAAACAATTGTCTTATTACGTGATGAACCACATGATATAACTCATGATAGTATATACGTACAAAAATGACTGACTGACTAACTGATTTGACTTTTAAAACTGATTGTCTATAATATTTTTGAATTCTTTTCATTTTTGAAACATTGTGTGTGCTTTTGGTAAATAGTTACCATTAATTGGGTTTCTTTTGTTACGGTTTGTCCTTTTCAATTATTCTTGCCTACCACTCCTCAATATTTGACAATATGGATTTCTTTATTTTTCTTTTCCTTTTTCTTTTAAAATTATCCTTACTTTTCATTAACATTAAAGCTAGCAACAATTGTATTATGCTTCTCTTTACTTTAACTCAACGAAATACTGTTTTATAACCAAATCTCATACATGCAGTATAAATTGTATGAAACAAGCCTTTAATACGTGTTCCATATCATTTCTTTCTTGGCTGTGTGAGTGTTGCCAACTGGCATTTTATTTATATTTGTTCTTTGTTTTTTTTTTTTTTTTGTTTTCCAGTTGTCTTACATTAAAATTGGTAACAACTACAAGTGCAACAACATTTATACTTTACCACATCATGTCCAACATGTTGTTGTACATATACCACAGTCAAAGACAGACCTACAAACAAAACTTCAAACACTAGCATAGACAAAATGTCTGTGGGGCAGACAGACTTTTGTAAGGAACATTCGTTGCAGTTTTGTTTTTAATTTTTTTTCACAACTTTTTACATTTCGATTGCAAACATGTTGATGGAGGCCAATAAATGACAGTTTGATGTGTTGCAAAGATGAAAGAAGAAAATAATAAAATTAAAGCTACAAATTTTACCGTTCCTTAAACTTTAAAGTACAATTTTTATATGGAAATTTATTTACACAAAAAACAATGTGTAAATTGTGTAAGTTAGGGGTTATCGTTGCACCTCCAAATATGTTCAAAACCTCTTATTTCTCTAATACTTCTAAAATTAACGCAAGTTTAAAAAATCAAATAGAAAACTGCTTTTTATTTCGTTTGCAATTTTAGTAAATTCGTAGCAATCAAGTGCCTATTCAAGATGCATGCTAGAATTGTTTGGAAAAACAAAAGAAGTTCACTATTACTAAATCACACGAGCTGAATATTTGTATTCATAAATTAAAATATATTATTATGTTGAAATTACATGTGCTCCACTTAAGTTCATTCACTTAACAAGCAAATATCGTATATCTGCTACAACTAAAAGCATAACTTCGTAGTAAACGTCTCACATCCATGAAGTGTTTAGAAAGCATACCAGGCTCAGATATGATATTGTTACGTTTATACCTTTTATAAACGTTTTGTAGTGAGTTCTTTATTGCAAAATTAATAACACCCGATTTCAGAGTTTTTAAATTAATTATAAGTTTATTTACTTTAACTACACACAAAGTTGACACTGCAGTACAATTTACTTAACTAACTATCCACTCAGACGCTGCCTTTTTACATTTGTCCACTAGAGGTCTGGAAAAATTAATTTCATTTGTTACATTTTGTTGTTGTTATGTTATTCATTTAATGTATAGATGCCTGTATGTCTGTGTGTATTTTATTTTTTATTTTTATGCTGATAAATTTATGTTCCTGCAATTTATTTTAAGATAGTTGTTGTAGTCTTGCGTGCATAAGTTTTCTTAGCAAGCCTTAATTAAGTATTTTTGACGTGGTGTTTTTATTTACTTATTTGTTTTAAGACATTGGCTATATTTTTGATAAAATTTATAATATAAGAGCAGTAAGGTTAGTTCTGATAGCATGTTTCGTTAAAAAGTTACAAGCCTCTTAATTGGAAAAATATAAAAACTTACGTTTGTTTTTAGGATTTTTCACAAAACGGTTGTATGGTGTTGTTGCTTATATAATTGAAACTTACTTCGGTACTAGTAAATTTTTTTAGACTATTCTAAAGACAACCTATAGCAAATGCGAATTAAGGAAAAATTGCGTCAATAGTTGTAACGATTCACCCTTCAGCCCTATCCAAACACACACAAATAGACAATTTTAAAACAAAATTTACCAAAATAAAAATTTACATCAAAATTCCTCGGAGTACAAAGTACCGATTGAAAAAAAGTAAACAGATTATTCAAGCACTATATCTTGGATACATATTCCAAAAGGGATCTGACAGTTAACAAAGCCAGGGTGACCAGTTTTATAAAAAAGGCAATTTTTGGAACATTTTTCCGCGTTTAAGGAATTTATGTGTTAAAATTAAAAAAAATAAAAATTTTATTTTACCATTTCATAAGAAACCCCTTTTATATACATTTCTTCAAAATCTTTTAAGAATTTCTCGACCTGTTTAGATTTTGTGATAATTCTATAAATTCTATATTTTATTTTTTAAACAACCACTTGAACGTGAAATTTACAGTGTTAAAGGTAAATGACACTTAAAAAATACGACGTATAGAAAAATAATAATAAATTGTAAATCTAAACGTCATGATCTCTCCTCAAATATCATCTACTTGTATAAAGAGCAAATACTTTAGTTGTAGGAGTTGCGTGAACCTCGCCTTCTAATGAAGTTTTTCTCTTTTTTCTATGTAAAAATCAAAAATGTGTATAAACCCATCCTAAGCTTAGAGTTCTACCTATGCTATTCCTATTTGAAGTGGTTACAAATCACATTTAATAACTTGGAATATTATATATGAATATCAGGTAACTTTTGGAAAAACCTTTAATTTTTTGTATCTGTTGTTATAGCTGCTATAGTAATAGATTTGAGAAAATTTCAAGATCCTGTCAATTACAGGCGGATAGGTATTACAGCGACGACAATATGGTTAAAAATAAAATGTAAAATTAAATTTACAATACACCTGCCAATGGAAGTTTTGGAGAGATTTAGTATCAAGTACAAGAGATGGAAACAAGAAAAAGTTAATGAAATTTGGGGAGTCTAAGGAGCATCAAAACAATTTTTAAATTATTTACATAAGGTAAACAATTTAAAAAATGTCAGTACATGTATGTTAGAAAATCTAGTAAAAAAAATTATTTTTAAAAATATCATTTTATATGAAGAATACGACCAGTCATTTATGTTACTCCCTTACTTCTCTTACTCTAGTGTACTTCTCTTAACTTTCAATATTTCCTTATAATGCTAAGTAAGCAAAATTTGTAAAATTAATGTAATTAATAAGAAACGCGATCTGGATCTGATATAAATGAGTTAAGCTTAAAAAAAAAGTGGCAACAAAATTAATTTAAACACGGAAATAATTTGAAAATTGAGATAAAGAAAAGTAGGAGATCAGTAGTTTTCTATGTTTCTCTACTCATTTTCCATTTAAATCAGTTTTAAAATGAGCATTTATCCATAATTGAAAGTACCCATGGCTAGAATTGTGTTACTCGAATATCTGTAACGTCATGTTTTTTTTTTTGTTTTTTTTTGCCTTATTGGCTTTTTATCCTTCTTATTTTTGTAGATTTACAAACACACGGTAATGGAAACACTTAGTCATATGCAATATGGTAACTCGTAGATAATTGATGCCTTCCTATAATCATTTTTCCATTATTTCTAAGAGTATGTGTGTTACCGAATTTTTGTAGTCATCCCCAATAGGAACATAAATGTAGATGTTTGTGCGTTAAATTTTATATCTGTTATGCACACACATTGTTGTAAAGTAAAGTTTGCATATTAGCAGTTGTGATGTGTTGCATTCATGAGAATGACATATTTTTGCAATTCCAAACATTCATTGACACATACTTTTAAAGTTAAAAATTGTTTAGTACTTAATATGACAAATACACACAGGGACAATATGGTAATTTTTCAGTAATAGTATTTTTGTTTACGTTTGTATGTAGTGGTGTGTCAATGTTAAAGTACTAATGTTTTCAAAAACTTGTATTACATCGCACTTGGACTTGTTTTGTATGTTCAAGAGGCATTTAATGCGTGTCCAAGTAAATATGTATGTAAATTTTTTCGATTTTATTCACACAAATTGCAGAACAATAAATTCAATTTTTTGTATCACTATCCTATTAGAAATATAATTAAGAATTTTGAAAAGTATAGGATTTATTATTCGATTAATATTTCTAATAAATTTTTAATAGAATTTTGTTTTCAAATTTAAGCTTATCATGTAGGATTATAGAATATACTTACATAAATTATCTTGAACAATTAATTTTTGCTATATTATATAATTTTATTTTTTAAAAATTTACCACAATTTGTACAAATTTGAAGAAGAAATGTGCAAAATATTTGTATCGAATTTTCCACAAATTTACTATTTAAACATGCTTTCATTTTTTTCTAATTGTTTCCATGTGATATTACACAAATTTTGATAAAAATTTGAACATTCGTCATACACCAGCGCAGCTATCGAAACCCCAGCTCTGACAAAATTCGATATTACTATCTTTTGTGTTTTACAAGCAGTATTTCAATTAACTTAGCGACGACTTTTACTCACTGCTATGTTGACAATTTTTTCTTTAACTAACGTGCCATTGAGGCTAATTCCATTATTTTTCTGTTGTAGTTCTTCTATATACAGACTCTTTCACCAACTTATCTACTTCGGCTAAACAACAACTAATTTTATTTGCGTTTTTAAACAACTTACTACCGCAATATACCAACAAAAATGGGTTGTCTTTCTATCGGATTTTTAAGCAACAACTTTGGTTTTCAATTGTGGCAACCCCATCGATATGATAGTTTTGACATTTAGTTTTTTGACGTATTCGTAGTATATGCATTGGCAATAGTAACAATGATTTCAATTTCGTACGAAAATCGCATAAAAATAGTTCAACTCCACTATGAAAATGGTGATTCTGTTAAAGTTACATTTCGTAAAATGATATTTTTGGACAACATAATCGTCTCTCTGAGACCGCTCCTAAGAATTTAGTCGATAAATTTGAGACAAGGAGCTCAATACAAAATCTCCGAACATCAAGGCGTGTGACCGTTCAACTGAAAACATCGCAGCCGTGAGTCAGAGTGTTAAAGCAGATCCAAATATGTTAATTCCTCAATGTTCTCAAAAATTGCGGTTGTCCAAAACCAGCACACGGCGAATTTTGTGTAAGGATTTGACTTTGAAGCCTTACAAGGTATAACTAGTGCTGGAATTAAAGTCGACTGACTATTCACACAGCCGTAGATTCGCCCAATTCATTCAGGAAAAACCGGTTGGTTTGTCTGAAATAATTTTTTTTCAAACGAAACCCATTTTCACTTGTCAGGGTATGTCAGCAAGTAAAACTGCCGCATTTTGGGCTTCAAAAAGTCCTAGAGCAATTATTGAGAAGCCTTTGCATCCTCAACGTGCCATTTTGTGGTGAGCTATGAAGTCAGGAGGCGTGATGAAGATGATGAAGATGACGCTGGAAATGAGGTAACGAATGGATCACGCTATCGTGAGATTCTAACAACTCAATTTTGGCCTATTATTGACGACGTGGATATTACTGGCGTGTGGTTGCAATAGGACGGTGCCACATGTCACACAGCGAATGAAACGATCAGTTTATTGAAAATTTCCCGTTCGCATAATTTCACGACAATCAGCAGTTAAGTGGCCAGCCAGATCCTATGATTTAACACTACTGGATTATTTTTGCAGGGCTATGGTAACGACAGAGTCTATACGGGGCCAATCGAAACGATTTCAGTCTTAAAACTCAAAATCCGTGATATGATGTGATATAATTAATGTCTGCGCAGCAACCGAAACGGCAACGTTATGCAGCTCTGGCAGGAGTACGATCTTCTGTGTTTTTAAAGCTGAATCTCAATTAATTTAGCAACGTGTAATGACTAATTTTTTCCTTAACAAAACTTTCAGTGAGGCTTACTCCATAATTTTCCTGTTCAACTTCTTCCATATACAGGCTCTGTCACGAACTCATCTACTGCTGGAAAACAACAACTATATTCCAGAAGTCATAAAGAGCTGTTTTATATTTTATTTAGGTTTCTAAACAACTTACCTACCGCAATATACCAAGAACATTTGGCTGTCCTTCTACTCTAAAGTCTGTTGGGATTTTATTTCATAATCTTTCTATTTAATGAGCGCGCAGACACCGTCCCACTTCTTGGTGGAAGTAACATTTTGCTCAGCTTTGTTGCTTCATACATGTTAATATTTACAAATGCTAAATTTTTAACAATAACGTTTTATTTTCTTCAATTAGTATATAAATTAAGGCATCTAAATGTTTAAATATTTTCAATTTTGTCATATTTTCTGTTATGTTTTTGTTTTCATATTTGTATGATCCAAATAATAGAATAAAACCTTGTTAAATATTTTACGACCCTGGAAATGACAAGTTCCGTATTATTTGTTATTGAATGAAAAATATACAATATCAGTTATTGTTCGTTGTCCATTATAAACTTAAATTCGGTAACAACATTAATTGTGTATGAAAATATAATAGATATTGAAATTAAATCAAAAACATTTCAAATATTCTATTTTAACGTTTTCTATTAACAACAAATTTTACCTGTACTTATTTCCTATTAAATGATAAATGAGAGGATATCTTCAATATCCAGCTTGGTTGATAATTAATTTCAGCTGCTGTTAGTTATATCTATTGCACTTTTTCACAATCAAAAGATAAACCTCAAATGAGTGGTAGCACAGAGTGCTGGAAGTAAAGTACATCCATACAACCATACATGCTATATCCACCGACCACTTAAATATACGAATATAATTGAAATCTCATGAACACTCAACTACTTGACGATTCACTTCTAATTTGGCCTGAAGTTTGTGTGAGAGCCTGTGAGTATGAAAATGTGAAAATGTCATTGACAAGCTAAAACTCTTAATCAAACTCATATAGAAAATCAATGGCCAAACGTATTATCAATGAAAAAATCTACACACGCAAACAAACAGGGCATACAGAATACATACATAACGCATAATATCCTTAACAATGTATGCAGGCATGAGATTTAGAATTCTTATCGTTTTTTATTTTACAATTCTGTGTGTATGATTTTGTATTTATGCATGAGAGATATTTTCAACCACCCATGACATTACAAATAGTCAATAATATTTATGAAACCCATACAAACACATTCATTTCTCTTTATGTTTTCAAACATACTGTAGTTGTATTAGTATCCACATGTTCCATGTCAATGATTTAATGATGTATGTTTTTTAGTGTCAGGGTATGAGTTATAGTTTTAAAAAAACATTTCTGCATGATTTCTATTTCACTTTTTATTTGAATATTTGCTTTAATTTCCTTCTTGGCCACTGCTATTTGGTCCATTCATTATTTTATTATTTGATTTTATTTCAAATTATCTGGAATTTTTTTTTTGTAAAAGAAATTTAATACTTTATTCAAAAAAGCTGGAGCAAAATAGTATAAATTTAAAGGAAAATTGTATGGAAACATATATTTTTAGACAATACATAAACATATACATATGTATACACATATATGCATAGTCATATGTAAAGGGTTTTTCGACAAGAAGTTTGTTTTCTTAAACAAATTAAATCAAAAATCTTTGATTAAGATGATTTAAATTTTTATTATTGTATTACGAAGAGAAAATTTCGGCAATGATGAATGCAATAAAATATCTGGCAAATGACCACTTTTTGCCAAAATAGCAGCAGATCAGTGTTATAGACTCTATCCTTAACATAACCTCACAAAAAATAATCCAGTGGTGTTAAACCACACGATCTGCGTTAGGAAAATTTGTTTTGCAATAAATTGTTCGTTTCATTGGCTGTGTGATATGTGGCTCCATGCCGTTGAGCATGTAAAGGCCTCTCAATAATCATTCTAGGATTTTCAGAGGCTAAAATGTGGCAATTTCACTTGTTAACATACTCTAACAACTAAAAAAGGGTTTCGTCTGAAAATATGATTTGCTAAACGAATTGAGTCAATCTATGGCGATGTGAATGGCCGGTCGGCTTCAGTTCCTGCACCAGTTTAACCTTGTCACCATACAGTGACAAGTTGAGCATGCAAAGGTTTCTCTTCGCTCTAGGATTTTCACAAGCCCAAATGCGGCAATTTTGTTTGTTAACATACCCTGACAAGTGAAAAAGGGCTTTGTCTGAAAAAATAATTTTTCAGAAAAACCGGTCGGTTGGTCCTGTATGAATTGACCAATGCAAATGGTCGTTCGGCTTCACATGAAACAATGTAAAGCTTCAAAGTCAAAAATTCGCCAAGTGTTGGTTTTGGAAAACCCCAAATGTTGAGAAGGTCGAGAAATTAACAAATTTGGATCTGCTTCAACATTGTGGCCCACGGCTGCGATGTATTCAGTTGAATGACCCGGTCGAACACGCATTGGTGTTCGCACATTTTGTATTGAACTTGTCGACTCAATTTTACGACCAACTTCTTAATAGTGGTTTCAGAAGGATGCTAATGTTGTCCGAAAATATCACGAATTTTCGAAATGTAACTTTAACAGAGCCAACATTTTCATAGTGGCTTTAAATTAAGTTTAATGCAATTTTAGGGCGAAATTGAATTCATTGTAACAATTGCCAATGCCCCTGTAGGCTAGTAGGTAGTGTACTACATTGTCAATCTCGGCGTTGTGGGTTCGATTTACAACTAAGACCTTGGTTTTTTTCACTACAAAGATAAAAATTGACTTTCGGTGGGGATGCTCAGTGATGAAAGCATAGTCACTGGTCACTATGCTGCCTTTTATACGACAGTTAATTTCCGATAACATTAGCCTTCTAGAAATGAAAGCTGTAAATAGGCATTGTTGCCTGAAGTACTACATCTCATTAAAAAAAAATCTACTACGAAATAAAAAACTAAAAACAAACTAAATGTTGTTGGTGTTGCCAACTTCTTGTTGAAAAACCCATTATAAAAGCTTTTAAGCCCATATATGTATGTGCTAGGGTGAGCACACAAACAGTTGTGAAATTAAGAAAATATACTGACATAAACAAAATCTGTTACACCCTCAGATTTATGAAATACAAACCACATTTATTATGTTGCCCTGTGCTATCGTGTCCTGCTCTTAATTTATCTTAAGTTTGCCAATTGGGCTAAACTTGTGTTTCAAAGAAAATTAAATTTGATTTATTTCAAATTGTTTTGGGCTTTTTTCATAAAGATAATTTAAGCAAATAAAAGGAATAAAATTAAAATTTATTAATAGACCGTTTGTCTAACAATTGATTCTATCTTTTATATGCTTGACCAATTCATCTTAGTAATTTATACTTCTGTATAATATTGACAGCTTATGCTGATGTATTCTGAAAGACTGCATCAGGATATGTAGAGAAATATACAAATTTTATAGAGACGAAGTAAGAAGTCAAAAAAAATTTTAAAATTATACGCAAAATCCTTGCATATTTGATAACAATCCGTTGAGTTTTTAATAAATTCGAATATAAAAAAAATATTTAGTTTTATGGGAAACAAAAATAATTCATATAATTTTTTATCTGTATCAATTTTCTTTAAAAATTTGTATTTAAAATGTGCTACATCTGGCAACGCTACTGTAAGTATATTAAGTATATTATATTAAATTTTATTGTCTCATTAGTTTGTTTTATTAGCAACTCATGCATTCGAATATTTCATTATAGATCGAATTTAAATTTAATATCTTTATTCGAATTTATATATCATGAGTTATGGTTAAAATCTTTATCACTTGGCATTTGCAGATTGTGTCATTGGATGTAAATTTAAATTAAAATTAAAAACTGCAGGCGCTCAAACCTCACACAGAGTCAAGCGTATAGTTTACTACAATACAATGTTTCAGTTTATTGTTTTTGTATATTCATTTATAAATAATTTATTTATTGTTATACTTTGTATTAGTATGTTTTCTGTTGTTGTTGTTTTTTTTTATTTTGCTTTGTTAGTAATTTTTATTTTAATAAGTTTTCTGATGTTTATTTGAAAATCATGCAAATGAATTTGCATTTAATTAAATTTTTTATACCTGAATTGATGTGTTGTGATTTATTTTCAAAAAATTTACTTTACATCTTTAATTTAATGCAATAGTTGTCTTCTTGAAGATAACACATATTTCAAATTCCACAATAAATATTCAAAGGTGGTTTTTTAAGCTCTGGATTATTTGTTTAAGAAAGGGTAAATATATTTTTGCCATCGCAAAATTTGTCTGATTTTTATTTGATTATTATCGGTGACCACTTAGAAGGTTTCCTTTCGAAAATCTCTAAAGAGATCTTTCCAAATAGGCGAGGTTTTTAGTTTAACAATGTTACCTCCGATCTGGCAAAACCGGAGGCGGTAGACTTGAAGGGTCAGCAGATGAACATGTGATTTGCCTTCAGTGGAGGTTTGACAACAGTTTTTTTATTGTGTTCTCAAAATGAGTGACAGAAGTTTCCAACCACGGTATGCTATCAGGTTCTGCTTCAGACTTGGGCATAGTGCGGACCTACGGAAATAGTATTTTGTCAAAGTTTTACAGTAGTTTTAGGCATTTTTGGAAGGAAGGCCTTCAGTTTCAAGTACCGCAAATGTCGACAAAATCCTGGATGTTGTGATGTCAGATCGTCGGTTGACAGAGTGTGATTTGTTTTACATCCGCGCCTGACTATGTAGTCTTAATCAGATGGTGGACAAACCACTATTGTATAATTTGGAACGTCATACATGCGTCCTAGATAGCCGAAGCCATAATTCTATGCAACAGAACCACCTAGTTGCAACTTGAATGATTTCAGGGCAGGTCTGCAAACTATCACACCTTGCTAAAGAGTTGGAGACTTTCTAACTCCTGTCCAGAACACATGTCAAGCATGCTCACTGAACTGATCATTCACTTAGGGTTTCATTAACAGCGAGATGATCCTGGCCACCATAAATTTTATAATCCCTTATGGGGCCGCAAAACCACAACCACAACGATGCTCCCATATAGGGGCCAACCTCAATGATCAGCCAGAGAACTATTATATGTCTAAAGAGACAAATAATGAACTCTGCGGCTCACTGATCCCCGTGGAAATAAAGTGGAGTTTTCAGTTGACCACCTGCCTGTCTTCAGGGGACTGGGCTCCCTTCTTCCCCAGTTGCACTGAGTCTAGATAGTGGAATATTCGATAAAGACCATATTTATATGCCCCTGGGGGGATCGTCGGTTGACAGTTACAATCATCGGGGAAGAGTTTAATTTGACTCATACCACCGTTCATCAGATTTTGACGAATGAATTGGGGGTAGGAAAACTGCGCCAAAATGGTTCCAAAGAACCTTTTGCAAAACAAGAAAGACGTTAGGAAGGCAAGATGCCTAAATGAATTGGTGATGAGAAAAGTCTGCGCCAAAATGGTTCCAAAAAACCTTTCGCAAGACAAAAAAGAAAGGGAGAAAAGGTTAAGGTTTTTTTTTTGCATTTAATTGAAAATTATCACCATTTTCTGAACGTGACATTACTGGCGACGAATCTTGGGTGTTTGAATACGACCCGGAAACCAAGCGCCAGAGCATAGAGTGACACACAACAATCTCTCCAAGGACCAACAAAGCAAGAATGGTAAAGTCTAAGATAAAATGTATACTGATTTGTTTTTTCGATATCCGCGCAATCGTTCACAAGGAGTACTCGTATGTACCTCAAAATAAAACAATCAATTAACACTTTTAACGGAGGTCCTTGAAAGATTTCGAAAAAAGGTCATTTATGTGAGACCAAAAATTAAGAACAACTTACTGTTGCATCACAATAATGCTCGCTCCTTGTCATACAGCAATTTCACTAAACGAGTTTTTGGCCACTGTCACTACCCAGGCTCCATATTCCCCTTACTTAAGTCCATGTACATTTTTTTCTCTTTCCGAAGCTGAAAAGTCATCTCAAGGGAACTCATTTTGGGACAATCGAAAACATTTAAATGGCTGTAACCGACCAGCTATTCCAGTATCGGTCTTTCAGCACTGCTATGAAGAGTGAAAGAACCGTCTCTAGCGCAGTGTGTTTTTATAAGGAAGATAATTTGAGGGTGACAATATAAAATTGTAATTTTATTTGCATAAAAAGAATTTAAATAATCGGTCTCATTATCCAATTTACAGTTCTCGTATACAATTTTGCATTCAAAATTAGGTAAAGTGGAGATCAAGTACCGTGCTACATTCTTTTAGGAAAGGGATAGAGAATAGATGAAACAGGTGGTGAAAGTAGAAGGATAGTCGGAAATTAACTGCCGTATATAAGACAGCACAGCGACCAGTGACTATGCCTTCATCGCTGAGCTGCCCCACCGACAGTCAATTTTTATTTTTGTAGTAAAAAAACACCAAGGTCTTCATTGGGAATCGAACCCACAACCCTCATATTTACAAGCTAGTACACTACCTATTAGCCTACAGGTGCTACTTCTCTTTAAAAAAAAAAAAAAAAAAAACAAGAAAATAGAGTGTAGATGCTCCCAAACATGGTCGTGGTGACCAAAAACACAAGCACTATTTGACTGATCATGTTAACAAAATGTATTATAACTTTAAGTATTTTAAGATTACAGCTATATTAATACTGTTTAACTCGGCTCAAGTTCACGCTTACGATTATTAGCAGAAATCAACAAATAATATATATGTGACAACAAATAAAGAGAACAAAGAAAAAAAAGTTTGGTTTGTATAGGGATTTCGTGTAAATAAATAACCACTGATTGAGGCGCGACGATAAAATATTGTCAATAGCCAGTCAAGAGGTGCAAATCTCTAATGTCAATATAAGACTTTTGTAATAATATGGAGACGGTTGCAAGGATTCTTAATTAGCAGCTGAGAACCTAAAAGAATTATGAATTTATTACTACTCTGTATCTTGCTGTTATCGACTTCGCAGATAAGAGGATTTAAGAAAAAGTCATTGTTAGTCTTAAATACAAATGGACCGATGAAACCGATACTAATCGGCTTTTGTAATATAAAATGTTTTAAAAGCAAACACTGGAAGGGAAAAATAACAATTTAACCTTTTTTCTATTGGTTGTATCATATTGACTAATAAATATGTCAGTTTTATAAATTTAAAACAACTCCCTTTCACTGCCTAAAACGTATAACATTCCACTGGATAAAACTTTTGCAATTTTAGCACGGTTTTTTGTTTTGCCAAGAAGAAAATCAAAAACTCAATTCAATTTGTGCATGAAAAACCAGTAATTTTTCAAACTTATTCAGCCTTTAACAACTTTTAATAAAATATCAACAGTGGCTAACCCACCACAACATATGCACGTTGATGCCAAATTCACATTTTACCAAAACGTCGGCATTGATCCCCTTTAACTCCCACTATGGATTGATGACAAATTTGCTTTTCTTTCATTCTTTTTTATTTTTGGATTAAGAAAAACCAAAAAAATACAAGGAAAAATCAAACAACAAATTGTGATTGGAAGTTTAAAAAAAAACAAGAAACAACTTGTGTATCATACAACCACCAGCGTGTGTTGTACGCGGACATTTATTTATAGTTTCATACACAATTGTAGAGTGATTTTATATGCGGATTTTTAAAATTCTGGGAATGAGTGAGTGACGGTATGTCTGGCAGACTGATTTTTTGGCTGCATGCTTTTTTTTTATAAATTGCACTGGATGCTGTTTAAGACATTAAGCTGTAAGTGCAGCATTCTTAGTGTCACATATTTTATTAAAATAAAAAATAAGATAAAAACATATTAACAAAAAAGAAAATATTCGCATAGCAAAAGTTTCATGTTGATACTTTCATGGCATTTCAATTGTGTTTGTTTATTTGTGTGACTTCATAGAGACAATTTAATGGCCAAAAAACTTGAAAAAATCTTAAAAATTTACGCATTAGAGTGAAGTTGTCACTTATAGTTATATCTTATTTTTTGAAACATTATATCCGATTCTATTAATAAGATAATTAATGCGGAGGAAATAAACCAACAAAATTTGTTCTTAGAAATTTCCAACTTAAAAGGAAAAGACTTGTATGAAATAAATATTGTGTTAAATTGTTTTCTTAGTTTATAAATAAATAAAATTTAAATAGTATTATTTTGCTTTAAATCCAATTTATTATTATTTTTTTTTTGCAGTTGTGAAATTCCATAGAAAAATCTTTGGGCATTGTGTTGCTAATGTGAGTGGAAAAGAGGAAACTGTAATACGAACATACTGCTATTGGTAGTTATCTATTATAAAAAGCGACCAAAATTGCTTTGGTTCCAATACCATGTTGCACTGAACTTCTTCAAGTGTTAGTTGACGCATATCTGCACATCGAGCCCTCTATCAAGGATCTTCTACAAGAGCTAAAAATTATACAAAAATAATTTCCAACAAGCTTACGCTTAAATTTTTCCTTTTTATGCTGCTGAGTGTCAGCTGAATGGAAGTTTATATCTTTTTTATATTAAAGTCTTGTTTATTAACACCTAAAATTGGTAGGTAAAATTATCCTTACTATTTTTTGGATCTGCATTTTTTGTAAACTTGAATAGTATTATGGATAATAATTTTTCTATGTAAAAATTTATATTCTATCCTTAGGGGTTTTATTACTAAATAAAAAATTTAACTTGATCCTACAGAAATAGTTCAAAGAAGAACTGAATAAAGTTTCAATAATTATTTCGAAAGCAAAAGAGATAAATATTGTGTTAATAGTCTTGATTGCTTTTGGTATAAATTTCCATTTTATACCAAAAGCAAATTTGTAGCGGACGTTTCCTGTTTATACTTAACTTCTGTTTATACTTTACACTTTATACTTTACTAAATATCTTTTTTCTTTTTTAAGATCTTTTTTTATATATATTTTTTCTTTTCAATATTTCGCTTTCCTTTGGAAAGCTTCTTTAGGAAAAAATTTTTTATATTTTTGAAAACAAAAAAATTATAAACAAATTGAAAAATTGTTTCAAAACATTTGACAAAAACATATAAAATATTTTTTCATACATACATACAAAAATTTTTAAATTTTCAAATATTCAAACATACAAAAATAAGGAAACGGAAATAACAAATAAATAACAAATAACAAATTCTCTCTTATGAAATGATTATAACAAATTATGTGTCTTTTTAATTAAGTACCTATAATTCTGAGCTAAATTGTCTGTGTCTGTCTTGAAATTTATTCTCCTTACATTTGGTACATTAACAATTTCTAACATTTCCAACATATAACGTCTCTTGTAGTTTTTTTCTATATCTAATACTGATGTTTCATCAAACTTTGGATAATGATTATATTTCTTACAATGTGAAGATAAGGATGTCGTCTGTGTTGAAATATTCCTATATTTTTGGTCACACCTGTGACCAGCTAACCTCGTTTTAAGTTTATTTTTTGTTGTCCCAATATAAACTTTGTCACAGTTCACCTGGTCATTTCCTCCACATGATATCCTGTATACTACATCAGATATTTCCATTTTTCCTATTTTATCCTTCATACTGCTAAATAATTTACTTAATGTGTTATATGTTTTGTGTGCAATTATATATCTATCTGTGTCATATATTTTAGACTTTCTTAATCTTTCTGATATTCCAGGAACATACGTTAATGATTTATAATTTCTTGGCTCTGCCGTAGAATTTCCTTAATTATGCCTATAACTACCATATTGTCTAATTAATCTGTTAGTTAATTCTACTGGAAAATCATTGTTATAAGTTATAAGTATATCTCTTATTGTATCCCTATTCTTCAAATGAAATTCTCTATCACTTATAGTCAATATTCTGTCTATCATATTTTTCGCTGTGTTTATTATCATTTTCCTTGGATGTTTTGAATAAAAATTAATAATTCTTCCAGAAGATGTTGGTTTCTTATACCAATCAAATAGTAACTTATTTTTCTTCCTTATTATTAATATATCTAAATATGGAAGTCTAGATTCTAATTCTCTTTCAATCGTAAATTTAATATCCGGATGGAAACTATTCAATTCTGACAAAATGTCATCCACTGCATCTTCTGAAGTTATACTTTACTTTTATTTTTAATTTTTTTATATTTGCTTTTACCTCGAATATAAAAGTCTGCCTACTGCAGTTAAAAAAATTAACAAAGATTATACAATTAGCTTACTCTTTACTTTAGAGGTTTTTTTTTGTTTGTTTTACTTGTTTGTGTAGCGCACATAGCTTTATTTACACTGTACAAATTACATCTTTCTTCCTTTCAGAAATTTGGAAATACTTTTTTTGAACCTCCTTTAATTTTGTACTATTTGCTATTATACCGACTATAGAATATCTTTCTGTGAAAATTTCAATACGAGAGATGAGGGCTGTAACAGACAAAAAGACATCGTAGGGAAAGCAATAGTGTTACGGTTCACCCTTTATGAACAGAACCCTCAAAAATCTTAGTGCTTGAATTTGAAGGTTTTTAAAATACGTTTATAATTAAAGAAAATTCCTAATTTGTTTTTATATATTAACGCAAGGATATATACGCCTATTTTATGATATTAAAAAAATATCCTTTTTCTTTAGTCCAATTTATGGCTTTTTCATTTAAGCCGTTCGAAAATTTCCATCCGGATTAGGATTTAAAAGTCATCGATTTCTTAATTTTTGATTTTAGCAGGCTTTCAATTTTTTAATTCTTTGTACGAAATTGCAAAAATTATTTGCAAATTTAAAACACGATATGACCTTAAGTACAGAGTTGCTTTGGTAAAATATCGGTCACATTAACAATTTTCAGGGAAGTACTAAACAATACGCCTTCAGCCCAAATATCCACCATATAGTGATACAGAGCAATATTAAAGAAAGTCAATGTGCTTAAAATGATTTTGATCGCAAAACCAAACTACAGGTGGCCTCATGTGTTTTTCAATAAGAAGTTTTTCAATTAAGGCAACACCAACAACAGTAGTTTTGACATTTAGTTTTTTGACGTATTCATAGTAGATGTAATGGCAATTGTTACAGTGAATTCAATTTCGTAGGAAAATCGCAAAAAAAATTAAAATCCACTATGATGTTTTCGGAGAACATAAACGTCCTTCTGAGACCGCTATAAAGATTTAGTCATTGAATTTAGGTCGACAGACTTGATACAAAAAGTGCGAATACCAACACATATTCCACCAGGTAGTTCAACTGAAAACATTGCTGCTGGTAGCCACAGTGTAGAAGCAGATCCAAATTTGTGAATTTCTCGACGTTTTCAAAAACTGGGGTCATCGAAAACCACCACATGGCAAATTTTGCGTAAGGATTTAACTTTGCAGCTTCAGAAAGTTTAACTGGTGCAGAAATTGAAACCTACCGACCATTCACATCGCCGTAAATTCGCTCAATTCATTCAAGAACAACCGGCTTGTGCTCTGAAAAAATCATTTTTTCAGACGAAACCCATTTTCAGGATATGTCAACAAGCAAAATTTGCGGATATGGGTTTCTGAAAATCCTAGCGCGATTAATGCCTTTGCATGTCAACATGTCACTGTATGGTGCGCTATGTGGTCGGGAGGCGCGATTAGCCAATTTTTTTCGAAGCTGAGGCTGGAAATGCGATAATGATCAATGGATCACGCTGTCGCTAGATGCTTAGAACTAAATTTTGTCCTATTACTTTCGACGCGGATATCACTGACATGTGATTTCAACAGCACAGTGCCACATGTCACAGAGCAAATGAAACGATCAATTTTTTACAAACCAAATTTCCGTTATTCGCAAAATGCTAATAACTCAATTTTGGTCTTTTATGGATGACGAGAATATCATTGAAGTGTGGTTTCAACAGGACGGTGCCACATGTCATATAGTCAAAGAAAAGGTGCCCCCGGAGACTAGTAGGTAGTGAACTAGTTTACAACACGAGGGTTGTGGGTTCGATTTCCAACAAGGACCTTGGTTTTTTTACTACAAATAAAAATTGATTGTCGCCGGGCCTGCTCAGTGATGAAGGCATGATCACTGGTCACTGTGCTGTCTTATACGACAGTCTTATAGGATAGTTGTAACAATCCTTTTACCTTCACCACCTGTCTCATCTCTTTCCCCCCCGGGGGCACATTTATGGTCTTTATAGTACGCAACAGCTATCTAGATCTATGCAACTGGGGGAAAAAGGGAGGCCAGTCCCCTGAAGTCAGACAGGGAGACAACTGGAAGCTCCACTTTATTTCCACGGGAATCAGTAAGCTCGCAGAGTTCCGTTATTTGTCTCTTTAGACTTATAATAGTTCTCTGGCTGATCATTGAGGTTGGCCCCTATATGGGAGTATTGTGGTGGTTGTGGTTTCGCGGCCCCATATCTGTTTATGGTTCTATGGTGGCCGGGTTCATTTTACCTTTAATAACACCTACCTGGTGAAATGTTCCCAGATCCAGTGAGCATGCTAGACATGTGTTCTGGACAGGAGTTGGAAAGTCTCCAAATCTTAAGCAAGGAGTGATGATTTGAAGCCCTGCTCTGGAATCATCGAAGTTGCAACTAGAAAGTTCTGTTGCATATAATTATAGCTTCGGCTTCCTAGGACGAGTATGACGTTCCAAATTATGCAGTGGTTTGATCCACCATCTGATTAAGGCTTCATGGCCAGTCGCGGATGTAAATCTAATCACACACGTTGTCTCATCTCTTCTCTATCCCTTTCGTAAAGAATGTAGCACGGTACTTGATTAATAGGCATTGTTGTCTGAAGTACTACTTCTCTTAAAAAAAAAAATTTCTTGCACGGCAATCAGCAATTAAGTGGCCATCCATATCGTTTGATTTAACACCACTGGATTATTTTTTGTGGGGCTATGTTTTGGATAGGGTTTATAGGGAGCCAATCAGCCTTAAAACTCTGTACCCGATATATGATTAACAAAAGAGGACCGCCATTTTGCCAAAAATGATGAAAGCATCGACATCTGTCAGCATGGTCGTGGTGGACATTTGCCAGACATAATTTTTCATTTTTAATCGACGAACTTTTCTCTTCGTAATACAATAAAAATCTGTATCATCTTCATTAAAATATGTGGTTTTATTTTGTGTTTGGAAACAAACTTCTTGTTCAAAAACCCTTTAGTTTCAATATTTTTTAAATATTCGGTAAGACTTAAAAAGCTTTCTTTTCACATGTAATGTTATATTTGATCGTAATTCTGAACTTTCATTATGTTGTTTAAGAGTCACCAGCATCCCTGCAGGAACAGGTTTGAGCGACATAGACAAATGAAAGAAAAATTTATCGAACATTTGAATACTTGTTTATTTTCACAAGCACTTTTTAATTTTATTGGAAAAACTACCAAAATTCCTTTATAAACAAATTTATACAAGTTTAATTTACTGTTACTAAACTTTAACTTAATTACAAAATATTTTTAAGCTTTGTTTGCTAAACAAATATCTTAAACACAAGCTCAAAATTAGATTAAGTCTGTTAAAAATTTAGTACCAAGACGGTAACGCCATTCATTATAATATTGTTAAAAAATGTGTTAGTGCAAAATTGTATGTGTATTAGTTTTTGTTAACTATTTATAGCTGGGACTTATTTGCATTAATAGCTGCAAGCTGAGAAATTTAAACAAACAAATTTTCCCAATTCTAAGTGTTAAAAAATTTCACTGGTTGTATTCCCTATTCTATACAAACGAAGAATTTTTATTTTTAACAAATTTTTATAAAATAATTAATGTAGAGGCACATAGAGAATAGCTATTCTCCATAACAATATTTATTCACTTTTAAAAGATTTCCCTTTTAAATTTACATTAGTTGGTTTAGTTTCATCCGTGTATTGTATTTTGTATCTGGTAAAGTTCTGGCTTCAATTTATGTTGGCTGCTGGCTTTGTTATTGTCCCCAATAAAATATTTTTATGTTTTTTTATTTCATTATAAATTTCATAGCAGATGGAGTAGCTATGTGACTTGTTCTCATTCTGGCTGTAGTGTTTTATTATTTGCGTTTTGAGGGCAAAACACCAATGTGGCTTGTCACCTTCATTTCTGACTTTCTACTTGGTGTTCTATATGTTTTTGGTTTCATATGAACAAATATAAATTTATTATACAACGTTTACTATACTGTGCGCACTGTTCTAAATGCATACACAACAACCATTAACAATACCAAAATGTTGTTAAAATTTTTTTGTTTTATTTTTTTTTTGTTGTTTTTGCATTCTTTTTATACTTTTATTATGTTTTTGGCAAATTTGGTAAAACATGATTAAAAGTAGGGTTTGTGTTGCAGAATAATTTGGAAAATGTTTTATTGCTTTTGGTGGCAGCAGCAGTGGTTGACAGCATCCGAAAAAAAGGAATTTAATTATTTAACTAGAAATGTTTGCTTTAAACAAAATAATGGGGAAGAAACTAAAATTGAAATTAAAGTTATTTTCCCTGTATTTTTCCAAACATGATTTTTAATTATTTTTATATTGCTGTCCTTAAAAGCGTTATGATATAAAACTAAAGTTGTTTTTTGTTACTAGAACTCACAAAAATAAAATTATTTCCAATTTTCACCTGTTTGCTATAAAAATGTCTCTTTGATTTAAAGCTTCCACTCAATGATCTAAAAATGTTTTTGATATAAGAAAACAAAACACTAGTGATATTTAAGCAGACAATAAACAAGTTGTAAAATTTTGTGTAGGCGATATATATTGAAAAATGACGCCTACATTACGTTCACTGGCGAGTATCACAGCAACACAAAATTCCTTTAAGTAGATAACTCACGCAGGCATATTTTTTGTTTTTTTGTTAATTATTTTCAGACAATATTTTTTGTAAATAACTTCAAGATAAAGATATACGAGGGCATGGTGATATATTTTTTTTATAGAAATTACAGAAAGTCATACAAAAAGTTGATAAATTTTATAGGAATTTATTAAACTTAAATTAACTGAAATTACAAAATGTCAAATTTTGATACGAATTTATAACCCAATAATTGTTTCATAAGATATAACAACTTTTGTCTAAAAGAACATTTACTAACTTAACCAGAGATTTAGTTACCTAAAGCAAGTGCTTTCGCAATTAGATGTTATACACGCTGTGGCAACACCAACAACATGATAATTTTGACATTTGCTTTTTGACGTGAATACAATTTCGCACAAAAATCGCATTAAAGTAATTAAAACCCACTATAAGCCCATGCAGCCGCGATCCACAGTGTTGCAGTGTTCAAGCAGATTTAAATTTGTCAATTCCTGGACGATACGGCGAATTTTGCGTAAGGATTTGACTTTGAAGCCTTACAAGGTTCAATAGGTGCAGAAATGGATGCCAACCAACGATTCAAATCGGCATAGATTCGCTTAATTCTTTCAAGAACAACCGGCTGGTTTTTCTGAGAAAATCATTTATTCAAACCCATTTTCACTTGTCAGGGTACATCAACAGGCAAAACAGCCGCATTTTGGCTTCTGAAAATCCTAGAGCGATTATTAATTTTTTTTTCGAAGATGTGGCTGGAAATGCGGTAACTGTCAATGGATCACGCTATCGGGAGATGCTAACAACTCAATTTTGGCCTATAATTGACGATGTGGATATCACTGACATGTGGTTTCAACGGGATGGTGCCATATGACACACAGCCAGTTAAACGATCAATTTTGTGCAAACCAAATTTCCCAATCGCTAGGTCGTGCGATTTAAGACCAAGAGCCAATCGAATAGATTTCAGCCCTAAAACATGAAATCCGTAATGTAATTAATGAAATAAGACTACCATTTTGCCCAAGAGTGATTAAAAACTTTGCTAACAGATTCGACATCTGTCAGCGTGGTCGTGGTGAACATTTGCTAGATATTATTTTTTATTCATAATTGCTGAATTTTTCTGTTTGTAACACAATAAAAATTTGGGTCATCTTAATCTAAATTCTGTGTTTTATTTTGTTTTAAAACAAATTTCTTGTTTAAAAACCTTCCAAATGAATCAAATGAGATTAAACTAAAAAGGTTAGGAAATGGGAAGGTTAAGTTAAGAAGAGTGAAAGCCTACATATCAGAATAAAAGTCTACCCACAACATAAAATATTCTTATTGTGGTCTTAGTCCCTGAAATAATGGTAGTTAAAATAGGTATTATGATAGCCCACAGTAATTAATAATTAATTGATTTAAACAGTTATAGTAGCCCTAGAAATAGCGCTCTTTATTTTATGGCAAAATATTTTTAGGTTATACATTGCTTTTAAGCTGCGACAGGACTCACGATAGAGTCAACTGTAAAGCAAATTATCGCACTTCGCTCTTGTTTTAACATTTATCATCAGTATGCTCTGGAAAATCATCATGAACAGATTGGCATTGGGATATCCCTACTACATTATCAAGACTAACTTTACAAATTTGCATTAAATCGCGCATCTTCTTAACGCAAAACTGTGTTCAAAAAAATTGCAGGATATGCAGTGAAATCAAGCTACAATTTACTCTACTACTACTAGAAAAATGCAGCGCTTGCCGTTTACTTCCTGGTGATATGTTAAATCTTCTTCATTAAGATTTGGTGCCAGTGCTGGCGTTACGTTAACGCACCATACTGAACAAGTTTTACTTAAATCTGGCTGGCCTTGAACTGCACAGGATGTGGTTTCCGTAGGTTGGCATTAGGTAACGTATAAAGATCACAGCCATAAACTTATTGAAGTAAAATATACAAGGTTTAATGATTTGCCACATCTTGATTATTTCCTCTCAAGTCGTTGGTTTATGCTGATAAGCCAGAAATGAACTGATGGCTTGGAGGATAATACCATTCATGCTATTCGTGACGTATAGACTGCAATGTTTGGGAAAATGGCTTAAAGTTAAACATACAAAATGACTTTGGCCATGTGATGGAAATTATTTCCAAATATTATTGCGATGTCTTGATCTTTCGAATAAATACATTTTTGTGTTACAATTGCAATTTTTTTTTCATTATTTTTTACAATTTAAAATTTTGTCGTCTGCAAAAAAACTTAAATTTTATCAAGATATTTTTAATTTATAAATTTTTTTCTATTTTTCAATGTTTAAAACTGATTTAGTTTATTTCATATCATTTATTTTAAGGTCTGTAAAATATATTATAATTTATCTAATTTACCTTCAAATTATATTTGTAATTTGCCATAAACTTAAGTTTATTTTCTTATTTAGACAACACAAATTTTCCTAAACATCCTCCTACTGCAAACAAATTTGTGTTTAGCATACGGATGAGTGCATTTTCATATAAAATTACTAAAATTATATTAAAAGTTTTATTATGTCTCATACCTAGAAGCAAATAACCACACGACAAGTGTCACTAACTGTTACCATTTTCGGTCATAATTATAGCAGAAAAAAGCAAACGTATTATAGCCCCAAATTAAGTTTAAACCATAAGATTTTTTAAAGGTAAAATAATACAAGCTATAAAAGAGAATCTTTATGGTAACTGTGGCTCTATTTCATGTGATATAAATTATTCATACAATTTAATTTTCTAATAAAATCCAATAAAAATGGGTGTGGTTAAAAATATTTACTTAGACATTTTATTAATTGGAAAAATTGTTACACATTTTAGGTAATAGTCCTTAAACAGGCAAAGGAAAATAGCAAAATCCTTTCAACTTAATAAAAATTATCACCGAAGTTATGACTAAAATAAAATAGCAACAAAAAATAAGACCAAATCAAGTTAGTCAAACAAACTTTTTCTCTAAGTATTTGTTAATGTTTTATTTAAGTTGGAAGTCATAAACATACTTTTAAATATTTGAGTTATATTTGTATTATTATTATTTTTTTTGTATGTTAGTGTCCCAACCTCAAAACTTTGATAAGTTTTCAGATTAGGACTCGCAACATACTGTTTGATTTTACAGTTGTATTTCTCCTGGGCTTGTGACAAAATTTATGGTCTTTTGTAGAAGTTTTTATTACTTACATGTTAGGGAAGAATGTCCTGCAGTTAAATATCAAGTTTTATAATATGAATGATACCAAATATTAGAGTCAAATAACAAAATACTTTGCAATTTATGCCGAGCAAGAAACTCTAGTATAGCAGTCTTTTTTTAGTAATATAAATGGGCTTCGAAAGTATTATTTTAATCTTAAAATACATATCATGGATTTTACAATACTTAGCTTGTTAATATTTTCAAAAGTATTAAATTTTATTTATTTATTTACTTTTTTCATCTACAGAATTAAATTTCTACAGATTACTTTACAATATTAATTATAATGTTTGAATAAAAGAAGCTTGAACATATTATAACTGACATTAAAATTTAAATGTGGGTTAAAACTATTACATAAATGCAAGCATCTTGCAATCGGCCCATTAATTGCATAATTCGTTCTGAAAAGACGTTCTTCAAACATGCGATTATTTCTCAAGTCCCTAGGAGGACTGTATAACGTAAAATAATTTTTAATTTCCGGGCTATCAATATTGTCAGATAGTATATTATAAACAAATAATAATGAGGAGCAAGATCTACGATGCTCTAAAGATTGTAAGCCTAACATTTTCCTCCTAACATCATAAGAAGGTAGTTCATGTGGCCAAATCAATTTTAAAGCAGTCTTAGTGAATATCCTCTGAATTAGTTCAATACGATTTGATGGGCCTAAATGACTAGGATTCCAAACAATGGAACAATATTCCAAGATACTTCGAACCAACGAAATGTATAAAGACTTGAGGGTGTATGCATATTTAAAATCTCTAGAATTTCTTCTAATGAAACCAAGCATACTATAAGCTCTAGAAATAACATAGTCTTGCTTAGAGAATATTAATTTAGTGTCAAAAATGACTTCTAAGTGCTTAACTTCAGCTACACGTTTAAGCAGGAAACCACCAAGAGTGTAATCAAAATTTATTGAACCCGAAATATAAGCATATGTGACAACACAACATTTTGAAACATTAATACGTATGCCATTTTCAAAACACCAGTCAGACAGTTTGTTAAGATCAATCTGTATCTTTTCGCAGTCACCAATATCGCCAATAGTAGAATACAATTTCAAATCATCAGCAAATAAAAGACAGCTGGAAAACTTAAAATTCAATGGTAAATCATTGATAAAAATTATAAAAAGTAACGGACCAATATGCATTCCCTGAGGAATACCTGAATAGGCATCAATTATATCAGATGAGAATGAATTACCAATTTTAACCTTAAGTTTTCTATTGGTCAAGAAACTATGAAAGAATGCTAAAATATTTTTCGAAAATCCAAATGTACAAAGCTTGAGCAGTAACAGATGATGGCTAACTGTATCCAATGCCTTAGCAAAGTCAGTGTATATAACATCGCATTGGTGCTTACTCATCATAGCAGATACAATATCACGGCTTAATAATAGTAAGTTAGTCGTTGTAGACCTATTCGGCATAAAACCGTGTTGCCGGTCGGAAATAAAGCTCTTAACATGCTCAAATAGTTTACCCTTTAAAATATTATCAAATATTTTTGCAAATGGGTTTTGTTTAATTATGGGCCTATTGGTAACTAAGCTACGATCTCCAGATTTAAAAATTGGAATAATGCAACAAAGCTTCCAGCAGTCCAAAAATTTACCATATTTTAATTTAATTTTGCTTATATTTCTGTAAAACACGCCAGATATTTTCAAACTCAAGTAGATATAATTTTGCAAAACTTGTCGCAACAGATAAAACAGTGAAAGCAAGCTTTTATTTTTTTTTTGCTGCCTAAAAATGCAGCCCGTTAACATTGATATTATCCTAAAATAGATTTATATCTACTCAGGTATTTTAACAAAAATTCTTCATGGTTTGGAAATTGCAAACAGCGCTCGAGTTCTAAATAGCTTGGCTTTCTTCTAAGAATTTGTCTTAATTATTCCTATTTTCTTCGCTGTTTCGGAAAAATGTAATTCGTGATTTTAAAAAAATGTTTGAAAGAAAACACTTTATCTTTTCGAAGTTATAAAATACAAGGTTGCGCTATACAAAGATTAAAATGGCTGGAGACATTTTCTACATAGAGGAAACACTTAATAACAAACCATGGCAAAAAAAGCGAAAAAACACTTAATTCTAAAGTGGTTATTTTTAAGCTTGTTAGAGGAACTTAGAGTAGCACTCAAAGTATGTAAATATCAAGCAATAATCGGGAGAAAAGGCAACTATATTCTTAATATTTGAGAGAATGGGTAATTGGAAACGAATATAAACATGCAATTGTAAATATTTAATATTAAATCTTAATATTTTTCAATTTTGTAACTTGTTAAAGTTTTTACTGCGCTCGCTACGATGACTGTCCATCTGGCATATCAGGGCCTTCTATGGATGGCACCGTAACAGAAAGACTCTTGAAATTTTACCAAGTATATTACTTTAGCCGCTATATCAACAAATTGTAATAATTTAATTGTGCTCTTAAAATTAATATTGTTATTGTTTTAACTGTGACAGGCAGAATCGACCAATTTTCACAGTGAATGTAAAACTATATCTGATAGAGTAACACGTACAAAAGGTTTAACTTTAAATTAAGGGATGATGCAAGTTGATGTAGGTGGAATTGCTTTTTGAAAACAAAAGGTGCGCATTTTAGGTTGAAATATTTTAATTTCTGCTATAGGAAAAAGAAACAAAAAATTAAAAATATAACTAAAATAAAAGAGGTGTTCCCATAGTGACCTGATTTAAATTTTTAACCATTTTAGGTAAAAATGTTAATGTTACATGGAGTATGTACAAATATATCTATATATATAAAAGAGGATGTTTGTATGTATGTAAGAAATGGACTCGAAAACGGCTGGGCCGATTTTGATGAAATTTTCAGAGAATCTTCAGAATATTCAGGCGGGTGACACTGTGAAGTCCGATTTTTGATTTTCGGTCTGTGGGCGGAGGGGCGTGGCAAAACCCACCAATGACATACACATATTTATTATTTTTTTTTTCTTTTTTATTTTATTTTTTAAAGCCATTGTTATGCTTTTCAAAACGAGATATCAATCTCTTAAATCGGTTATGTAGTTCCGAAGATATTTACAAAAAAAAACTCACTAATATATAATAAAATATCAAAATTTTAAAACTTTCGAAATGTTGAATTCGCTTGAGTTATCTGGACTGCCGCCCCACCGCCTACAAATGAAAGTTGGTGTACCAATTATTTTGCTTAGAAATATCTGCCAGCCACAACTTTGCAATGGGACACGTTTAGTAGTCAAAAAAGTCATTAAAAATGTGATTGAAGCAAAAATTTTAAAAGAAAAATATAAGGGCGATGTGTTGAAACCACGCATTCCTATGATTCCTCCAGATTTGCCGTTTGATTTTAAATGGCTTCAGTTCCCCATGCCTGTTGCTTTTCAATGATCCCTGTTTTTTGCACGGTCAGTTATATGTATCACGTTCACGTGCTTTGTTTTTCAATACCGCGAACCAAAATCGATCAAAAAATGTCGAAGAAATGACTTGCAAAGCAGTCACGGGCACGCTAGTTGGCTATAAAATTAAATATTAACAATATATTTAAAAAGTAAAGTGTTTCCATAGAGGGTTTGATTTTGACAAACATGGCTTTACATCTTAAATGGTTGTAGGTAGATAATTGTAATATCTACTAGTATTAGAAGAAGGACTAGACATTTTTGAAAACGTATAAATCTACAAAAGGAAATATTTTAACAATGACGTTATAAACGAGCGGGTAAACACAACCTCAGGCACAATTTTCATGCCACTAAGAGCAATCATACACTCTAACAAACGAATAACAGCCTTAGGCGGACACACCTACCCGGATGGTCGTATAGGACAGGATGGCGGGTAATCTACCTGAATCGGTGGATACGATCCTAATGAGGGGACCACCTAAGCCCGAATACTGACTGAACAGTACAGTCTAAAAGACGGCTTGATAATGATGTCATCATATCGAAAGCGCTCGCCGGCCAAAATGGACAAACAGCCAGTAGTGACGGTTTACACCGAAAGAAAATGACAACAATATACATTTTTGATATTAGAATTTTTAACATAAAACTTTTATTTGGAATATTTTAATTTTTTTAAAACTCAAAAATGTGTGTTTTGCTTAATTAAGATAATGCCAACTTATATGTGTCTTATAATCATGTATACGAAATAATACAAGCAATACAATAATCAATTGAAACAGTTAAATCAAATTGTCTAACAAAATTATGGCCGAACCAATAAAAGTAAATATTTTTTATTAATATTTTATTAATTAAAATTTCTGAACATCCTAGCAAAAAATAACTAAGACTATACATACTAGAAAACCTATAGACAAAATGCTATCCGATTTTGATATATATTTTCTTATCTCTTAAATAAGATATTCAGATACTTAAATAATTTTAAAACAGCAAAAGTTGAAACAGATATAAAATAAATTAATATGGTGGCTCATATAAGGTATAGAATTTTTCCGGATCCTATTCAAACAAAGAAAGGCTAACAACACTGTGTATTAAAAAATGTAGTTATTTATTTTCTAACAAATGTTCTCATTTCAAACATTTAAGTGATGTAGCCTTCTCTTATTAGCCGACGTTTGTTACCAACATGTTGCGTGTAAAATATGAATAAATTGCTTTTGTTATTGTATAAAAAGTAATAATAACAATACTTAACATTTTCTCATTTAGACTAAACTTAATATGGAGAAGAAAGAAAAAAAAATACATACAAAAAAAGTTTTCTCTTTTCTCTTTAAGTAGTAGAGAGTATTAACACAAATTTGGATGCCTTTTGCAACTTTTCAAAAAGTGGTGTGAGTGTGAAATAAGGCAGGCAAATGGTGTTGACATTTGCCAGCAATTAACAACATGAACACAAATGTAATGAATTATAAAAGAAACAACATCAAAAAATTAAAACATACTTGAAAAAATGTGTGGCAAATAAAACAAAGGCAAGTGGAAAAGAAAAAGTGGCATAATATAATCTATGCGGATTATACAAATGAATGAATGAAAGACTTGCCACAAAAAATTTAATACATTAAACAAAACTTTGAACATTTAGAAGATACTTTATACTCCATAAAATGAGATTTTTAGCAACACCCATACTACGTACTGAAACAATTATATTCGATATTTTTGTATGTATAGAAATGTGTTTAAGGGACATTTGCTTTACACGCATATATGTATGTACTAATGAATGCGTGTATGTTTCATCCATCTACTTGTATGACTAAAATATTATTTTCAACATCTGTGTTCATTCTTGGAATTAAACTCTGCCATAAGTACATTGTTATGTGCGTATGTATGTTTTACATGTGTGTTTGTGTATAAAAGTATTAATGCTACCACACTGTTCACTGCTGTTTACTACTGTATAGTGTGTTCATGTATTAGCATCATTTGTTGGTTAAACTGTTTGTATTTCTCGTTTTCCTCCTCCTCCTCCTCCTCCTCCTCCTGCTTTGTTTCACATAAAAGTTTTACGACCTCAAACTGTGTGTCTAGGAATAAATGGTTTTTGTGGCGTTTTGTTTTTCAAAACTTGAACGGAGCAGTAAATGGTGCGAATTTAAAGGGATTTTTGAAAAGTAGCCATATCATTTCACTAATGAATTTATATATATAATCATGATATTAATCTGTCAATATTTTGGTTAAAGATTTTTCAAACAAAACTGAAAGATTTTAATTTAAAAAGTTTGTAGAGCAATAATAATGCTGATGTTTAGAAGTTTCTAGAAAATAAAAGTTTATGGCTAAAGAAAAAAATCAAAGAAACGTAAAAAGGCTAAATGATGGATAATACACAGGACATTTCCTTAATCGTTTTCTAACCAAAATCATATTAAGAAAACTATGTGCGGAATATAATTTTCCTTGTAAACGAAACGTAAAAAGGCTGAATGAAGAATAATTCACAGGACATTTCGTAAATCTTTTTCTAACCAAAATCGTATTAAGAAAACTATGTGCGGAAAATAATTTTTCTTGTAAAAAAAATTATTATATTTGAAAGTATGGGCAATTCCATGAATATGCCAATCTTCCAAAAAACTCTTTTTCCATTTTACTAAGGAGGTATTTATAGCATTTTACAATATTAAATAGTCTAATAGAAATATCTATACATTTCAAGAAAAATGAGCAATTGCACTAGATACGAAATTGCAGTTCAAAGAATGTTTATAGGGTACAGTGTGTCACGTACGATATTAAATTCTATTCATTATAATATCATCCAAAGTCTGAAAAGAAAAAATATTTACATTTGAAGAATATGAAAATATGCAAATTATCCATATCTCTAGCTGTAACTCATAATCACTTCTGTTTTATGTCACGTACGTTGCTTATTTTGTTCGACTTTATGGATCATACTGTATCGAATGTACTTATTTTTTTTTAATGGAATGACCCTATTATTTTTTGGGCACTTCTTGCACAAAAAGCAGTCTAGATAGATGTCTTCCACGTCTTAACATGTGCTTGCGGGGGTAAAAGGCGGCAACAGTCGCTTAGGCTAGCAGGAGCGCTGAAAGAGACATAGGATAGGACTCTCAAAATCCGGCCAGTGACCTTTATACATACATAAACTGGTACCACGGTAACCAATTGCTCGCAGGCCTGTTTTGGTTATTGGTAGTTTAATCAGGCTTTGAAAAAATTTCAGAAGAAACGTTAACAAGTTAACATCCAATATCCTTGCTTGCGCATGCAACATGACTAGGGGTTAAATGGTGTCCAACTCTTCAGCAAGGAGTGGGGCACGGCCGTACTACCGCGCACTTGAAAATTTTGACTAAGCTGCGTATGCAGGCAGGTATGTATGCATTTTAGACTGTGGATAGAAACTTTTTCCTATACACAGTGATAAAACCACCGTCAGATAAAAGCCTCGGGGCCAGGTGCTGATTTTAATTTTATCAGGTATCCTCATTTTATGTGCCGCTATTTTTATGATTAATTTATTAACGCTCTTATATATTTACATGTTCGTTCAAGGCATGTTTTTTAAAAACACTGTTTACACTGATATTCTACACTGTTACAGCAATACTTAGTTTTGCGTACAACTGAAAGATGGCAAAAATTTTTATTGGCTTAAAAATATTAATTCAAATTAATCTTAAGCGTTATTTAATTTACTGTTGTTAAGCAGAATATTATAAGTTCAACTCCCATTAGAAGTATAAACATAGCAATAATTGCTATTTAATAGCGATAATTGTTTATGAAGCGAAAAAATGGAACTCAGTGGCTCACTCCCTCCCCAAATAAAAAAAAAACATATATTTTGAAGATGCAGTTGATCAATTGTCAATGATGGCTGCTTATTAGAGCAACAGATGAGATGATTAAGTGGTTGAGATCGACAAAGTGCTACTGAATGGTAATTTCGAGATAAGATTTGAATCTGCACTTGACCGAGGGCTAATTCTAGCAACAGGTCTTTCCTAGCTGAAATTTCAGCGGTTCCAAAGAAGGTAAAACAACAGATTGTGAGCTCAAGTCTCTAACAGAGCAACAGAACTACAAGAAAGTATTTAGTAGTTCGAGTCCTGCCAGAGTTACACATACATAGAAGCACATATTTGCAAAGAAAAATAAAAAAACTTCAGAATAGAATAAAGAATAAAAAATTAATCAATACTTTTTCTTTTGAATCTTTAAAGACTATAAAATTTTTCTAAATCCCAAGAATAATTTAAAAGAAATATACTTGTTAAATATAAAATCCTATTTCAGTACTTCTTGTGCTCCTTGGATAATTTTTTGACAACATATACTTTTACTCTTACCCTCGTACTTAACTTTGTCTCGTTATGTTGTTGTAATTAAAAAATTTAGTGTTTGATTTAATTACAAAGGACTCTTATTTATTTTGCTTTGTTGCAGTTAACATTCCAGCTACCTTACTGGCAACTAAATGTTCCAATAAAAAGTAACGTTCAACACGAAATCCCTCATCTGCCGCAACAACCTTTAAAAATATTGTTGCGATTTAACTACGTCAAAAAATCTCAAACAAGGTAATTTAAATAAAAGCTTTGGCAATTATTTGAAACATTTTGGTTTTTTGGCCAATAATCAATGGACTATGACTTCCTTCGCATCCTCAATGCAAACAGAACATGTGACTACAACGAAATGACGACATTTAATAAAGTAAAGTAGAGCAGCAATACGAGAATTATTAAAACTAATTTGCATAGAAAAAATAATATTAAAAAACTCACCTGCTTGACAGCCGCACTCGCCAGCTACTGTTCCTCCCAAACGTTCATGTGAGGTTGAACCACTGCCACCGCCCATACCCGTCTGACGACGATGCTGTTGTCTTCGGCTCAATTGTAATAGGGAAACATCACGTCTTAGACGATGTAGTTCTCCCACTTGCCGTGTTAATAAACGAACAGCTTGTGTAACATCTTTGGCATCTTTTAAATGTAAAATATTCAAATTTCCAACATCGTTAGTGGCACTAAGAGATTGGGAGATATAATCCGTATCAGCAGTATCCATATCATCTTCGTCATCATCCATTTCATCGTCCTCTTCATTGTTGTTGTTGTTGTTATCGTTATTGTAACTGTTATGTTTATTTCTTAGAAATTGTTCATGTTGTTGTGTCAGTGTATAACTAACATGTTGCAATTGTTGTTGTTGCATTTGTAATTGCATCTCCAGATCCATTAGACGTTCATCGAATTCCCTTAAATGTCTTAGCGTCCGTTCCGTATGCGTCTGTCGTACATTGCAGTACAAAGAGAAAGCCAAGGATGTGACGCACATGATAAAAAAAAGTAAATTTAATAACGATAACGATGTTTTTGTTGTTGCTTTTGTTTTGTTTAATAAGGTTGTGGCTGATGAGGAGGAAGATGATGAGGGGCATAAGCCTGCTGTTAAAAATGAAGAGCTGGTTAAATTTTTCATATGAAATGAAGGAGGTTGCTTTGTTGATGTTGCTGCTGTTGTTGTTGATGTCGTTGCTGTTTTAGCTGCTGCTACTGTTGTGGAGGAAATTTTACTGTTTGTTATTACAGGACATTTTTTATACACTTCAGCATTGAGCTGCTGTTGCTGATATTCTGAATGTAGGTGACGATGGGGATGATGGTGCTGTTGAAGTTTTCTTGTATTTTCATTTGAGGGAATTTTATTTGTTTGATTAAGTTCTTCTAGACGACTAGTTTGATGCGTTGTAGCTAAAGCAGTTGTAATCGCTGCTGCTCCATCGTTTTCTGCGTGATGTGAAGTTAACATTTGTTCTTGCTGTTGTTGTTTTTCCTTACTATTCGTTGTGCAAAAATCTGTCGTTATTATTGTTCGTGGCAACATTTTTTTTAAACTTTTCAAGGACATTTCATTTTTATAGTTTTCTTGATATGTTTGTGTTTTGGTATTATTGCCACTACAACTGCTATGATGATGTTGTTGATGTTGTTCTTTTTCTGCTGGTGAGTCCTTTGCCAGCATATTGTTTGTCAAGCTTCTTGTGGTTGAGGGTGTCTCAGCGCCCTTATCTATGCTGCTCATAACTCTTTGTTGTCAGTTGTCTCACAATCACCAAAGATGGTTTTATTTCCTTTGTGGAACTGCCTGTGTGTGAAAGAAGTTATTATTCTCTCAGTTTTGGTTTTGAGTTGATGTTATAAACTTTTTTGTCTGCTTTTATGAGGTAATTGTTTTTTATCCAGTTGTGACAATATGATGTCCCTTTTGTTGTCAAAACATGTAAAAGTAAACTAAATATAAACTATTTCTAACTACAGAGTCCTTAGGGGCATCCCATAAACATGAACAACGTAACAAGAAAGGAAAATATAGAGTATAATGGATGTGCAGCCAGCAGTGGGTAGAATAGTTTCCTGTCTTTATAATAGAGTTGACAGATACGTCCTTTTTGTAAAAAAAATTATGTCTTATAAATATTTTTGAAAATATTTAACAAGAACATTTTATATTTATTTATTTGTTGTTTTTTTTTTTTGCTTTTGTTGTTGCGTTTTTTGTTTTTTGTATAATTTTTTAAATAAATAACACAGGGGGATATTAAACAAATATCAAGAAAGTTTTCTAAGTAAATGTTATATTTAAAAAAATATCCTTCTTACGCAATGTCCTTGTTAAATTTATGTGTTGAGAAATTTTATACTTTTAAATACTTTTTTCAAGTTTTCTTTTACGGCAGTTGTTTACTGTAACACCATGCATGTTTTATTTGTCATCTTAATTTTTTGTTATTTTTGTTACTTTTTATAAAAACTGTTGCCAACTTGTTGGTGTTTTATTTTTATTTCTTTTCGTAACATTTTTTCTGCTAATGCTTTTTGTTTCTCTTTAATTTAGAACCTGTTCAAGTGTCATCTTTTTAAGATTTTTTTTATTTACTCCGGTTACCAAGAAACGAATTTAATCTGCAGAGAAAAGTTGAAAAAATAAAATAAATATTAGAGATGAAAAAATGCAAACAATAATAAAGTTAAAAATCTAAAGGACTTAATTTCAGAATACAACTTTAAATTATGAGCCAGCTTTAAAGATATAAAAACCTGTGCACTTAAAAAAATTAGTTTAGATCAGTTTTCTTTCACATTTATTATACTCTGTAATTTGAGCTCCGATATATCGATCAGGTGTCATAATAAAATGCATTGAATGTGTTATGAAACAGAAACAAAATACTTTTCAAGGACCTATATTACAAAAATAATAACAATGCAAGAAACTTTAGTTATCCTACGCGACACACTATACAATTTATACGGCAAACATAGAATCACCGACATTATAGATGTTGTAAATACGATAATAAAACAAAACTACTTTAGATTCAATAACCACCCTTACAAATTACTTAACGGACATGGAAAACCAAATTTCAGCTATCTTCATGGAAATTTGTATGCAACACCTCGAATTACTACATATAAAGACCCTGATGGAGAAACACAAAACAAGAACACATTACTAATAGATAAGTAGATGACATCGTATGTATCCTCATGTGTTTAAGTTGGAAAAATGGTTAAAGAAATGGAGAATAGCAGTCAATGAGCAAAATGGTATTCATATAACGTTTACTCTGTGTAGGCAAACATGCGCATCAGTTAGAATTAACAGTCAAATCATACCTCAAAAGGTGAGTGTTAAATATCTCGGTATTCACCTAGACAGGCGTTTGCCTTGGAAGATGCTAAACTGACTCAATTAAGACTAAAAACAGCTCAAGTACATTGGCTGATTGGAAGAAACTCTACACTGAGCTTGGACTGCAAACTTCTAATATATAAGACTATTTTGAAACCACTTTGGTGCTACGGTATTCAATTATTTGGCACTGCCTCAGTGACAACTGTAGAAAGAATACGGAGGAGACAAAATAAGATCCTTTGAATGATCACAACCGCCCCATGGTATATCAAAAATTCCACTATTCATAAGGACCTCAACCTTCCCTTGATAAGAAAGGAGATTGTTAAACACGCATTAACTTATAGAAACGAGCTTGGATATCATCCAAACCTCCTAGCCCGCAACAATCTTAACGAAAGTGACTACACTCGATTGAAGAGGAGAGACACCTTGGCCCTTGATCGAATTTGAATAAGATGGAGATCATTTATTTGCTTAAATTATAGGCATCCTATTCAAATTATAATATGAAATATATATTTTGTCCAGCAGTGGCCGTACTTAATTGGAAAATTCTAGTTTTAAGATCTGAATACTTACTGCTAGTTTGAAATATTTTTGAAGATACAATAAAAAAAGAATAATAAAAAAGAAATAAAAGAAAATTCTCGAACTAGACAACGTCAACAGACTAAAACACAATCCATAATAACACTACATACACAATGGAAAAAGAACAAGATAGAAATTTGTATTATCTTGACATCACAATAACACAAGGAACTGACTGTTTAACATTTGAAACCTATAGAAAACCAACTACGATGGAAATGACCATCCACAGCACATAAAACCACCCTACCCAACATAAACTAGCAGCATTTAGACATATGATAGACAGACTTAAGATAATCCCACTTACTTCAGGTAAATACAACAAAGAACTCGACACAATTGACACCATAGCTAAAATTATGGGCTACAAATCCCCTAGTATCGAAAAAATTCTTTAATACATCACCAAAAACAGGAATAAAGGAAACAAAGAGACAACCTATACAACACGGCGGCACTCTTTTATTTACACGGAACCAAAAATATATAGATAAGCTAACGTTTTTCACAAAGGAGGTTTACTCACAATATTAAAAACCAGCAACACTCTGAGAAATAGTCTCAGGACATGGACAAAAACAACTGAAAAATTTTGTCCTAGCGGAATATATAGAACAAACTGGACGAAAAAGAGAAGCCTCCAACTTTGCATTACACCTTAACACTCACGAACACACACCAAGGGTAATACATAATTCTATGAAATTGTCACGCCAATTACCATTACCAAAAAGGAAGAAGACTAGACAGTCTTGAAAACCCGGAAATCTACAGAACAAAAGCTTTTAACTGTGACATAATTCACGAACACTTAAACAGGACCTAAGACAAAATTTTTGCACCACTAAAACTAAACGAAAAACGAAAAACACCCTCAGACGGACATAATAATAATAAAAGACGGAACTATTGAAAATTAGCCCCGCATAAAGTGCCAGATGGCGGGCATTCTACCTACATGAGGAGATACGAACTTAAAAACAGAACTATCTAAATCCGAACACTGACTCATCAGTACAGATTAGAACACGGTTTAAAATGATGCCGTTACAATGAAAGCGCTCGCAATTTATAGCCAACAAACAGTCAGAATGAATGACAACAGTACTTTTAAAGAACTTGCTTAGAACCTTAAAACAGCTAACAAAGTTAGGAAGTAAAACTAATAACCTCTCAAAACTGTGTTTTCTAAAGTAACGATCATCTTTTAGAAATATCTCTTAAATCTGCAACTATAAATAAAAAGCTACTGAACATTCTAAAGGAATAACACATCTTTTTGAAATGGACTCCTTAAAAACACAATTGAAAAAGTTATCTAAAAAAAATTATCCACTAAAAACGTGGCCTGTTACTTAATGTTATAACTTTCAAAAATATTAAGGTACTTTAAAAAGTACCTTTTTAATTAATACAACAAAAGTGTATTAAAGTTAAAGGATATCACAAATTATGCTAGCAAAAAATACATTTAAAAGTGTTTCCAAAACTTGCTTTTAAAAAAGTATTTTTTTAATCACTTTTTTTTAGATGAAGTCCATTTTTATTTGTCAGGGTATGTTAACAAGCAAAATTGCCGCATTTGGAATTCTGAAAATCCTAGAGCGATTATTGAGAAGCCCGACGTTTTCTTGTTTTGTCGAAGATGAGCCTGAAAATGCTGTAACGGTCAATGGATCACGCTATCGAAAGATGCTAACTCAATTTCGGCCTGTTATTGACGACGTGAATATTATGCACATTTGGTTTCTACAGGGCGTTGCCACATGTCACACAGCCAATGAAAGGATCAATTTATTGCAAACCAAATTTTCCGATCGTATAATTTCACTTTCAAACAGCAGTTAAGTGGCCAGCCAGATCGTGTGATTTAACACCACTGGATTATTTTTAGTGGGGCTATGTTAAGGATAAGGTCCATACGTAGCCAGTCACATCGATATCACGCTTAAAACTCTGTAAAATGATTAATAAAATAGGATCATTTTGCAAAAAAGTATTTAAAATGGTGATGGGGGTATTTTCGGCATAATTCCCGAGCTTTTCGCAATACAATACAAATTTCTTTAAGGAAATAAACTTCTTGTTGAAAAACTCTTTACATATTTTGGTACTGTTACTTGGAAATACTTTAAAAAAGTACCTTTAAAAAGAGCCACCAAAAAAAAATACGTTTCACAAAAGTACCTTTTAAAAAGTACGTTTAAAATTTTCTTAATTTATTTCAAGTTTCCTAAAAGATTTCTAAACGTTTGAAAACCATTTTCTAACCATGTTAGAAAATTTACTTTCAAAGCATTCATATTTTATTAAAAAAAAATTTTTGTTTGCAATATAAATTGTAAATATTGGGAAAAACGATTTTTTTTAAAACTACGCCATTAAAAAATTATTTAAAAAAGTTCCCTGTTAAGAATTTACCACAAAAATACTCTTAAAGTTTATAATATTATTTTTGAAAACAGCTACTAGCACTTCTTCAATGACACTGCCCTTTAATGATTGTCTTAAAACACTTTTGCAATAATAAAGTACCTTCAAGAAATCGCCTTTTATGAGTAACATATAATAAAATATATAATCAATAACGGCATTTATTGAAAAACTATGCTTTAAAAAAAGAAAAGTCTTTTGAAAAATGATTCATAAACTTAAATCATTTCAAAAACATTGATTTTAAATGGTACCTAAAGAAAAAGTACTTTAAATAAAAAAATTTTAAAAAGCTCTGCACAACAAAATCGTTTTGTAAAAAGGAGCTATCGGAAATTAGTTTAAATAAAAAATCTTCCTTCTGTTTTTTTGTGTACAAAAGCTTTATTCTGCTTCTTATTATCGTAATTGAACTTATTTTTGTTCCTTTTTATTCATTGTTTGAAACTTATTTCAGTTCCCTTGAAAGCAGTTAAGCGACAGACCCGACATTTTTAGTAAATTTGTGCGTGTGTTTGTGTATTTGAGAAAAAAAGTGAAGTTTCTGAGATTTGTGATTATGTTTAAATCGTATTGGTCCGTCCATCTCTGTTAGACAAATAAAAATATTCTTTCTAAGTTGTACTTCGATTATTCCCCACTGATTATAAAGTTTTTTTTATTGTTCTATATTAAAAAATATTTACAGACATGACTACAAAGAAAATTTACAGTAGGAGTTCATGTGCTTATTTGTAGTAAAAGTTCAAACAAGCATGTAGAAAATTTTCTAGGAAAAATAAATTAATATAAAGGGTGTTTTTATATAGGTATAAATTTTTGAAATAGAATAAAATAAATATTAATTTTTTAAGTCGTTATAAAATTTACGTTATTCGAAAGATAACCTTCTTACATTATAAGTTAAGTATGACCTCTGGCATATGACTTTAGGGAGGTTCGATCATAGTCTAATCTGAAGGTCCGTTTTTCATTGAATTTTTGCAACAGTGTATCGGCAATAACGCGTCGAATGTTTTCCTCCAAATGGTCAATCGTTTCAGGCATATCAGCATACACCTACACAGGAAATAGTATAGCGACGTTAAACCGCACGATCTTGGAGACCAGTTTACAAATTCAGAACGTGAAACTATGCGGTTATCACAAGTATATCACGGTTGTGCAATTGATAAAGAAAAGTCAGTAATCATGACTCTATAGCGGTCACCATTGACCGTAACTTTCTGATCATCTTCGTCCTTAAAGAAGTGCGCGCCAATCATTCCACCAGTCCATAAAGCACATCAAATGGTCAGTCTTGCTAGATGTAACGTTAAGGATTATCAATTTTCCAATTGTGGTAGTTTTTCTGACGTATCCATTCAAACAAAAGCGAACTTTATCGCCAAAAAAAAGCTTCGTTTATAAAATCGGGAGAACAGTGATTTTTAAAATAAATTTTCACAATATAAAAGCGTTGTTCAGGGTTTAGTCTATTCTAATGATATGCCAAACCAAAGCAACGCTAAATCATTTAACAGCTGATAAAATGGCCGGCAGCTTAAAAAGTTGCCAATTTAAAGCTCTATACCTCTATAAAAAACAACCGATATTTGTTTGTGTTTTTTATTGCAATTTCAAAGCAGTCAACCACACTAAAACTGACTAACATTCTAACACTTAGGAACTCTTAACATCTAATTTCAGACAACCCTTGCTTGCATTGTTATTATTCCCAAAAGCAATAACCTTTTCCTGTTGTATTTTATTTTTATGTTATTTTTTATGCAAGTGTGTTCTCTCAATTCTTTGTATTTATTCTTGGCAATTTCCGGAATTTTAGCACGCACTCTGGTTAGTTTTTTTGCTTAATTTCCTTAAATTTACAAAACTAACAAATTGTTTGATGTAACAACAAAAACTAAATAAATAAATAAATTAAACTAAAAAAAAACACACAAAAAACAAAACTGATAGTGTATAAACTTAAACAAAAGGCAAATGTTAAACTAAAAAAATGTAAACGTCCACTTACTCACATCCATCCGACTACTTTTCGAGGTAGAAATTATTTAATAAACTTTAAATGGAACACAACCAAAAACACAAAAAAAAACAAAAAACAAAACTATAAAAGGAAAAATAACAATTAACTAGTATTTTACACCCACACTTTTTGGTTCATCAAACATTAAAGTTTTCCAAAACTCACCTCATGATCTTCATCTACTCACATGTTGTGAATGGAGTCTGTTAAAGTTTTACTCAATAAACTTATTTTGGGTTAAAAAAAAAGTAAGCAAAATGTATTTTTAGGAAAGTATCCCTAAGGAAGTAATTAGTTTTAATATAAGTCTCAGCAATACTTATATTAAGCGTAATTAGAAAATGTTTCCGGAGGGTGGTACTATAGGGCCCTTTCACAAAGAGAAAAACAAATGTTATAGGAAAAAATGTCCATGAGAAGGAAATATGTTTGGGGTGTCAAAATTTTGTTTAAGGGTTTATTTAAGGCAGGCTTATGTACGCCACTGTAGCTAAAAGATTTTGTAGGTTTCCTTAGGGAGCAGATATAAAAGATTATTGTATGTATGTGTGTTTAGTTATTTTACATAAAAAGTATTGAAAATTGTTGATACGCATTTTGAACAAAATAAAAAACCTTCAAAGCTTTTTTCCATATGGAAAATTTGGCATGTAAAATTAAATGTTTTTATGGCATCAAAATAAGTAAAAGGAAAAATATCAATTTTCTTAAATTATAAGTTTTTTTTAGTAAAATATTTCGTGGCATAAAAATCAACTTTTGTGCTTTCTTGGTTATAATGTTGCCTTGGATATTTATTTATTCAAAATAGGTTTTTGTTCTCTGCACTTGGTAGGAATGCGTGATCAGATTAACATCAGTAGCTAGCTATGTAAGCCATAACCTGATGATGGATCAAACCACTTGGGTGATGATGTGATAAGATTTACATCTGCACCGGCAGTGAGCCATAATCAGGTGATGGTATGTAGCGCCATCCTAGAAGGCCTTCGGATACGGATATCCTTCGGTCACTCCTTGTTGCAATTTCGAAAGCCCGGAGTAGGCCGCAGCCTGCACTCCTTGCTAAAGAGTTGGAGACTATCCAACTCCAGAACGCATGAAGCTTAATATAATTAAGAACACGGCGGCATTCATACTCACTGCACCTGGAACATTCATTGTGTTCATTGTGAATGATCTGACCCACAAACTCAAACGAGGGCCTCGAAACACATAGCCACCACGATACTCCCGAAGGGCCTACCTCAATAATCAGTCATAGAAGCAGCTAAATGCCTAAAGAGACAAATAGCGGAACTCTGTGGGCTCACTGATTCTCGTGGAAATATAGTGGATTGTCCAGTTGACTCCTACTAGCCTTGAAGGGGACTGGGCTCCCTTTTACCCCGCAAGACCCAAGTCTAGATGGCTATTGTAGGATACATATAGACTATCATGTGCCCCCGGGGGGAACCACTTGGGTGATATGTAGCATCACACTCGCCCTAGGAAGCCGTCGGATATATCTATTCTCTAGTCACTCCTAGTTGAAACTTCGAGAGTTGGAGCAGGCTAATACACCCACTACTTGCTGAAAAGTTGGAAACTATCCAGCTCCTGGTCCAGAACATATGACAAGCATGCTCACTGGATCCGCATCATTTGCCCTGTGAGTTGATCCTGGCCCCTTGATCATTTTATGAGGACGGCGATGCTCCCGAAGGGCCAACCTCAATAGTCAGTCAGGGAACAGCTAAAAAGCAGAACTCTGGGGCTTATTGATTCCCATTGAAATAACGTGGAGTTTTTCCAGTTGGCTCCTGCTAGTCTTTAGAGAACTGCATTCCCTTTTACCCCCGGTGGTCATGTAATGATGGTGACATTCCATTAAGACATATAATCGTGCTCCCGGGGGGGGGAACTTGGTAGGAATATTTAATCTTTTAATCACATGGACTTATTGGCCTTCACATTGTCATTATTTTAACCATCGTTTCCGCCGCTATATCTAATTAGACATGAATAGTCTTACAAATTGAAACATTTACTTAAGAAACTTAGCCGATATTGCACTATTATATTAAATGATGTAGTTTTAGCTTACATAAGCAATCCAGGAGTAACTTGTGTCCACAATAGTTCACATGAAAGAAGAAGAATGAGTATTCTCTATTTAAATAGATTTTAAAATATCTGAAGTGTTGCGGCGATTATTTGAATCCACATCATCCTAAGCAATAAAGCGCATATGAGCCTTGGTTATAATTGTCGCATTGTGAGACAGATAACCCTCAAGGAAATATATACAGCATGCAACCTCATCCTTAGGCTATGGGCTCATTAAATCATATTTTTTCGGAAATAAGCTAAGTGAAGACTTGACTGTTAATAGTGTATAAAGAGAACACTTAAGATGGCAAAAAGCCGAAACCGGTTTGTTCACAAACCAAATTTGACGAGGGTCGACGTAAAATCATACCCAATTAAAAAGTCTTATATGGAAACATGATATCCAAGTTCTTTTTTATTAAATTTTATATCATTCATGTGACAATCAGAGTTTTAAATGAGACCGTATCATACAGCGTTTATTTATTTAGAAGCTAAAAATTTAAAAACACTTTCCTTTCGTAGATGGCAAACGATTTAAGAAAAAAAACTACAATTTGTATTTAGTTAAAATGTTAAGTAAACTCTGGAATGCTCTTTACAAAAGTTTAGTTTAAAATAATTTAAAAGCAATTTTAATTAAGTTTTTTACCAAAGAAGTTTACTAAATTCCAAAGAGTAGCTAAAAACATACACTCTACTATCAGTAAAATTACTAACGCTGAGTAGATACATCTTTTGTTTGCGTCTTTTTGTACTGCGCTGGTAGACGTCGAGACTTTTGTAAAGTTTACGAGACTTGACTAGACAAAATGATATTCATGAAAATGAGCTTCTATTCCATGTTATTAGTTGCAGCAGTAAAACGATGTATTGTTTTTCTATGTAGTTTGTAGTTGTTGTACAAGTGCAAGTATTCGTGTGTTGCAAAGTGTCTGCATGATTTACAACTTAGTGCAAGATTTTTTTATATCCCCTCGTTTTTTTTTTGTGTTTTTGTCTTTTCCTTAAAAAATATGCACAAGACAACATCAGCCATGAAAACAAGAACAAAAACGGGGTTTCTCTAGTGTAAAGCATGATTTTGATTAAATGAATTTCCTTTAATTTTTTTCAAATCGTTGTTGGTTTTTCAGTTCTCTCAAGTTATAACATTGTTAGAATCAAGAAATTTTTCTTACTCCTTTTACTTTTCATATGCTTCCTTAAGGTTGCTTTATTCTTTTGTTTTTGTTATAGTGTTTTTCTTTTTGCTTGGTATGGCAAGCAAGTAAGTTTTTCTTAATATACAAATTGGTTTAACAAGAAATTTAAGTTCTACTTAATTTGTGAAATAAATTAAGAATATTCAAGTTTTTTATTTAAGTGTGACTTTGGCGCATAAATTGCTCCTTCATTTTTAATTTACGTATTAGTACAACTTCTCAATGCACTCAAGCGTTAATGAAGTGATTGCAATAACATTTTTGTTATATAGAAAAAGGCAAATAGTACATATAAATATTGAAGGTGGTAACGAAGTTGAGGCAAGGATAAGAATATCAATTGCTTAATTTTCAAACTGAAGTTATCTCAAGTAATCAATGGCATTAAATTAAGAAAACTTGTGTTAAAGGAAAATACTTTGAGATGTAAGGCAAAGATATTGTTGATAAAAAGTCTAAATGTACGACTTAATCAGCTAAGTGTATGTGAGTATTCGATTCTGGTACAATTAAATTTATTAAGGCCACTTAAATCCACATATTTGTAAATAAAAACACGAATGATTCCATCCCATGTTTGTGACCCGATTTGCCTTTCATTTGCTTTTATTACTTTTTCTTTTTTTGATAATTAAAAGCTTAAATCAGGTTATCGATAGCGACACTATTAAAATTTGATTATTGTTTTTGTACCTTTTTTAAGGCTGGCATTGAAATTGTAGATATCAAATGGTGGAAGTGGGAAACCCTTTAATTTGAAATTTATTTGCTTCAAATTTTCTCAAAAACGCTTACTATAGTGGACTTTACTTCTGTAGGGTACTCTCTCTATCTCTCGCTGTCTCTTTTCCATTTATCTTTCGCTCTTGGTACATGTAGAGATTAGCTACGATAGTATAATAAAGTTCACAATCGTGTAAAAGTGAACTTCACACAAAATTATATGCAGTTCGAAATTGTACTCTTTCAAATTCTGCTCGTAGTTAGGCAGATAAATATTTCCCAAAAGCTTCACCTTAAAGATGACTTTTCTTGTTTTATTTTAAGCTTGCTGGCAAAATAAGAATCTATTCGCAGGTGTATAAAATTAAATAATAAAATTATTTTGTTTCAGTGCAAGGTAAAATCCAATTTTTTAATTTCTAAATCAATTTTTCGATTTGAAAATTCGGTGTTTTATACTTTAACTTTACTATAAATTTACTTTCAGTATACTTATATCGAATGTATTTTGTTCAAAGCCTGTCAATTAGCATGAGCATAGTGAGACTTTAAAACATTGCGAGTTTAACTTTTTATAGCAGAGTTCAATTTACGAAACTTTTAGACATAAACTTATATTGGTCATGGTGGCTTATTTTTGGCTTAACACGGTTGCTATTGTAATAAACAAAACTGTCGCATATGGAGTGAAACTAATTTACAGCACACTCCATTATATCCGGAATAAGCATGGTTTGTTGCGTTTTAGATTAGGTGGCGCCATTGGATTTTATTTCTTCAAAAATGAAACCAAAGTACGCGTTACTTTCGAAGGAGATCATTGCCGCGCATGATTCATGAACTTTTGTTTAGAAATATAGATGACTCTGGTCAAGATATCGATTACCGAAATAAAGGTTGGACGATGTTGATTTTGAAGTCAATTTCGGATATAATTCTTAGGAATTTTTTTTTCGTTAGGACGTTCGTTCAGGGGATGACACCTTCTCATGCAATGCATTGTTCCAGAACTAGGAAATTAGATTATGGGGAGGAGGAAAAAGGGAGTAGTGTTTGTGGACATTCGATTTGAATATTCCTACATTGAAACTGACGGAAAAGACCTCTAGTAGGATCAAATACGAACTGTTCTGCTAAAAAAACGAATTCTCCCTGTAATGCGTAGTGCGATTCACTTGCCAATCGACCACAAATGGATGTGCCCTTAATGAATAGCGAGTCAAACGCAAAAACGTGCGAGTAACAGGAACAAGTTCCCAAATTTCGTTAAAGCATTTAAAACAGTAAAATACAACTCACATTGCGCCGATGCTCAAAAGAATCAGTAGAGTTGGATACCCTACGCGGTCGAGCAACTCCATAGGTGCCCTTGTAGGCTAGTAGGTAGTGTACTGGCTTGTCAGTATGAGGGTTGTGGATTCGATTCTCAACGAAGACCTTGGTTTTTTTTTCACTACAAAAATAAAAATTGACTGTCGGTGGGGCTGCTCAGCGATGAAGGCATAGTCACTGGTCGCTGTGCTGTCTTATACGGCAGTTAATTTCAGACTATCTTTCTGTTTTTACCACCTGTTTCATATCTTCTCTATCCCTTTCCTAAAGAATGTAGCACGGTACTTGACTAAATAGACATTGTTGCCTGAAGTGCTACTTCTCTTTACAAAAAAAATAGACTTTGGGGCGCCGGCCCAAATATGAGAGTTGTATTCCATTTTCGGATGGATATAGGTGGTATAAATAGTACGAAGATCGAATGGAATGAATTATTTCTTACACGGTTTTAGAAAACCGAGGCACTTGAAAGCTTCTTTAGAAACTTAAAAAATGTGTTTAGTTTAGTGAACATCACACTGAATTTTCATGCCAAGAACATCAAGAGCGTCCGATTTCGTAATACCTATACCATCCATAGTAACAGAACGCAGAGCTATGCGTAAGCGTCTTACGGGCCTTAAAATCGACTTCATGTAGGCGATGCCATTCCCAAATTATCACTATCATTCATATTTCGCCTTTTGGAACTCACCTCCAACTGGTTCGGTCTTTTACCAACTGAATACGAATGACAAATGATGCTCTCATCTGCGAAAGAGTTAATAGAAAAATAAGAAATAAGGTAGGAGAAGGAACGAAGTCTTAGGATGCCAGGTAAAGTCACTAAATTGTTCTGAAAGAATAGACGGACTTAAATAACGTTGAACTCACAGATACACAATTCAATGAAAACGAGACAAAACTAATGGAAAAAGGATTGAAACATAATTTACCTTTTGACAGAATACAGAAGACGATTGAAACACAGATTGTAGATGCTGAGGCAACTATCGCTCAATTAGCAACCGACCGCCAAGAACACATGAGACACAGAGTGGCCGACATACTCGAGAAAACGATAAAAGAACACAATAAGAAAAAAACGAATCCAAACGAGCAAAAAATTGCTAAGCAGATAAGGGCAAAATTACGAGACAATGACTTAATAATTACAAAAGCTGACAAAGGAAATACGACAGTAATAATGCACAAAGAAGAATATATAGACAAAACACAACAATTTATACAGCAGACCAACTGCACTAAATTCAGGAATGACCCAACTGAGTCCTTCCAAAAGGAAATACGCAACCTATTAAAACGCTGCAAAACTTTTACTGACGGAAAGGTATCCATGTACATGAACATGAATCCAGGACCACCGACGCTCAAAGCACAACCAAAAATACACAAGGAAAACATACCAATGAGACCCATTATAAACTACAGACCTGCACCGGCATACCACCTAGCTAAACACCTCACCAGCGTACTTAAGGAAAGGATAAATTTACAAAACACATATACTATACGTAATACACAAGACCTCGTTGATAAACTTAAGGACATAAAAATAACCGAAAATACGCGACTCGTTTCCTTTGATATTAAGGATCTATATACTTCAATACCAACACATGAAACCTTAGATATTCTACGCAACACACTAGACAATTTATACGAAAGCCAATACATCGCTGATATTATAGATATTGCAAAAACGATAATAAAACAGAACTACTTTAGATTCAATAACAACTTTTACAAATTACCTGACGGACTCGGTATGGGAAACCCAACTTCCGCAATCTTCATGGAAATTTTCATGCAACATCTCGAATCACTACACGTGAAAACACTCATGGAAAAACACAAAATAACTCATTACTATAGATACGTAGATGACATTATATGCATCCTCGAGCAAGATAACGGCAAACAAATTCTAGAAAGCTTAAACACAATTCATGATAATATTACATACACAATGGAAAAAGAACAAGACAGAAATTTACATTATCTTGACATCACTATAACACGAGGAACTGACTATTTAACATTCGACATCTATAGAAAACCAACAACAACGGACACTACCATCCACAACACCTCAAACCACCCTACCCAACACAAACTAGCAGCTTTTAGACATATGATACATAGGCTTGGGACAATTCCACTTAATCCAGATAAGTACAGGAGGGAACTCGACACAATCTACGCCATAGCTATGAATAACGGCTACAAAACCACTACCATCGATAAACTACTTAGACAGTACAACACTAAGAACAGAAATAGAGAAGACAAGGAGACAGCCGATACAACACGACGGCACACCTTTACTAACACAGGACCAGAAATATACAGACTAACTAACCTTTTTCAAAAAGAAGGAATACTCACAGCATTGAAAAGTGGAAACACCCTCAGACACTATCTCAGAACAACTACAGAAACAACTGACAAATTCAATTCCAGCGGGGTATACAGACTTACCTGTACCTGCAAACAAACCTATATAGGGCAAACTGGACGAACACTAAAAACAAGGTTTGCAGAACACATACGCTCATACAAACGGAAAAGAGAAGATTCAAACTTTGCATCACACCTTGACACTCACGGACACACACCAAGGGAAATAGATGAATGTATGACATTATTACATCCTAGCAAAAAAGGACGAAGACTAGACATTCTTGAAAGTATGGAAATCTACAAAACAAAAACATTCAACAACGACATTATAAACGAACAGGTAAACACGACCTCAGACACAATTTTCACACCATTGAAACTACTCATGCCAACGGGCAAACGAAAAACACCCTCAGACGGACACACGTACCTACATAATAGTAAAAGACGGAGGTATCGTTAGGTTCACTTTGCATACAAATGCCAGGTGGCTGGTATTCTGCTTACCTGAATATATACGAGCCTAATAACAGAACTACCTGAACGCCAACACTACTCACCAGTACAAACTAAACCGTGGCTTGAAAATGATGCATACGCATCGAAAGCGCTCGCCATCATATACAAACCGGCCAGTTACGACGGGAAATGGCAATATTAACGTTGAACCACTTTACCTTAATTTTAGTTCAGTTTTAATTTCTATCCAGTCGTACTTTGGATTTGGTTATGTCTGATTTATAAGTTATTTCTTGTTCAGTTAGTTACTACGTTTATCTTTGTGTAAAATCTATTAAATGTAAAATGTATTCTTAAAAATTAAGAAAATTAATCAAGAACATTTGTGCTTAAAACTTGTTAAGTAAGCATTTTCTAAAATTTCGTTGAAAAATAAATAACAAAAATGTAATAAGTCGAAATTACCCAAAAACAGCATGTTTTTACAATCTAAAAGTTTAAATATTTTTATATTTGTTACATGTATTTCTAAACAACAAATAACACATTGTTGTATTAACTTACAGATTATGTAAAATAAAAGATTTTTCATCTTCTTTTTAAAAAAAATTCTTGAGTATCATTTTTTGTTTTCTGAAAAGAAACTCTTTTTTTTGTTTTTTTTTTCATCTTAAATGTTATTTAGAAAACTACTTCGACTACCAAAAAGGTTAATCGTCAACAATAAAGTGTTGTTTTTTGGCAGTTGCTAGATAAGAAGAAAAACAAACCAACAGACAAAAAATAAATCGTAAAAAAGGACTTAAGTTAAATACATACAATGTATAACAATATAGTTATTAAGCATATACATTGATGCATATAAGCATTAAGTATATTTTTTTTTATATAGAAAACTGTGAGGTTGGTAATTTTGTGAAGTTGTGTGGAAAGGATAAATTTAGTAAATAAACAACTACCAGAAATCCTTTTCAACATACAATATCTATTATATGCACACACGAAACTTCAACGTAAACTAAAGCACAAATACTGTTTTTGTTTTGTTATATAAAAGAGATAAGGTCGATTCCTCTTACTGATTTCTTTGTACAATATTAACATTAAAGAAACAGCTACCGACCACAGGAGTATATGAGTTTTTGTGTTTGGATTATTCACTTTTTCTCTTTTCTGTTGTTTTTTGTGCCTGTAGTTCTGATGGTGCTAAAACATTTTCTGTTAATATTTATGTTTTACAATCGTCTGAAATTTAAGCTTGTTCTACAGTTACTGGAGAAAAACTAGAGTTTTGTTAAAAAAAATTTTTTAAACAGAAGAATATCATCACGATTTATTTAATAACTTTATACGTTTCCAAACAAATTAGTGAGCATTTCATTATTAAATGGATAAATTTTGTAGTTAATAATTAAATTAAATTTCTTAATATGCATCCAAACAACACAGTGATAGATAGTATGTCGCAATAAATTATTGTGATGAAAAATTTTAGCCAATTTTGTCACGATAAATAAATTGCCATTACAAAAATAAAATTTAAAAAACATTTAAAATTTTTTCAAAATTGCCAAACTAATAAATTAGTTATAATTATAATAATAAATTATTTATAACAATTTATTTTATTTATATAAAATATCTATAATTTTTCATTATTAGCAAGCAGAACATGTTAAGTTTGTATGTGTGTAATGTATGACCAGTGTATGACCGAAACATAAAAAATAATATTTGATTTTAAAATTATTTTAGATTCCCTCTAGCCAATGATTTAAGTTATCTGCTGATTTAAAATCGCTAAAAAACTTAAATCAAAATCTGGCCAAAAAAAAATTTAAAATAACTAAGTAATAAAAAATTAAAGTTATAAATAATTAAAAATGTATATAAAAATTAACTAGCGAAAAAAGATATTTTTAAATAAGACTATTATATTTTTATTATAAGATATTCATGTTGGGGTTTTCAGCAAAAAATTTGTTTTTCAATTGTGACAACACCAACAAAATGAGAGTTTTGATTTTTAGTTCTTTGACGTATTCGTAATAGATGCAATGGTATTTGTTGCAATAAATTCAATTTCGCACGAAAATCGTATTAAAATAATTAAAATTCACTATGAAAATAGTAGTTCCGTTAAAGTTACATTTCGGAAAATTCGTGATATTTTCGGACAACATATTAAGAATTTTGTCGTTAAATTTAAGTCGACAGGCAATATGTATGAGATCACCAACGACCGGCTCGTTAAATTGAAAACATCACAGCCATGAGCCACATTATTGTAAAAGGTCCAAATTTGTAAATTCCTCGACGTTCTCAATAATTGGAATTATCCAAAACACCACAAAGTGTGATTAGATTTACATCTGCGCCTGGCCATGAAGCCTTAATCAGATGGTACATCAAACCACTGCATAATTTGAAACGTCGTGCTCGTCTTAGGAAGCCGAAGCCATAATTCTATGCAACAGAACTTTCTAGTTGCAACTTCGATGATTCCAGAGCAGGGCTACAAATGATCACTCCTTGCTTAAGAGTTGGAGACTCTCCAACTCCTGTCCAGACCACATGTCTATCATGCTCACTGGACTGGATCATTCACCTAGCGTGTCATTAATGGCGAAATGATCCTGGCCACCATATTAAACAAAAGACCTGATATGGGGCCGCGAAACCACAACCATCACGATACTCCCATAAAGGACCAACCTCAATAATCAGTCAGAGAACAGTTAAATGTCTAAAGAGACAAATAACGAACTCTTACTGATCCCCGTGGAAATAAAGTGGAGTTTCCAGTTGTGCCCCTGCTGACTTCAGGGGACAGGGCTCCCTTTTTCCCCCAGTTGCACTGTGTCTAAATAGTCGAAGTTCTATAAAGACCATATATATGTGCCCCCGGGGGGTCAAAAACCACCACATGGCGAATCTTGCGTAAGGATTTTACTATGAAGCCTTACAAAAGCCAGCCGGTTCAGGAATTGAAGCCAACTGACCGTTTACTTCGCCAAAAATTCGCTTAATTCATTCAGGAACAACCGGTTGGTTTTTCTGAAAAAATCACTTTTTTCTCAGACGAAGCCCATTTTCACTTGCCAGGGTATGTCAACTAGGATTTAAGCTTCTGAAAATCATGGAGCGATTATTCAGAAGCCTTTGCATGCTCAATGTATCACTGTGTGATGCGCTGTATGGTCTGAGGGCGTGATTGGGACCTTTTAGTAAGGTAAGGGTCAATGGACAACGGTATCGCGAGTGCATAACAACTAAATTTTAGTCTATTATTGACGACGTGGATATTACTGATAAGAGGTTTCAACAGGATGGTTCACATATCACACAACCAATGAAACGATCAATTTATTGCAAACCAAATTTCCGGATCGCATTTCACGACAATCAGCAGATCGCGTAAGATTATTTTTGAGGGTTTTTTTAAATACAGAGTCTATACGAAGCCAATCGAATCGATTTCAGCCTTAAAAATTCGTAATGTGATTAACGAAATAGGACCGCCATTTTGCCAAAAAAAGTGATTAAAAACTGTGATAGAAGAATCGACATCAGTAAGCGGGGTCATGGTGGATATGTGCCGGACATCACTTTTCAATCATAATCGTTATACAATAAAAATTTGGATCATGTTTTAGAAAACAAACTTCTTGTTTAAAAGCCCTTTACTTTCGACATAATTATGGTTATTTACATATATAATTCAGGCATAATAAAATATTAAAATATTATCGGTGTATGTGTAAATAATTTTAGTTAACTCTAATGCGTTCTTATAATTTTTCTCCAACGTTTGATTACATTTTAAATAAAATAACTGGAACTATAGGGTATTATGCGATTTATGTACTGTAACAATTTACGTGATTTTTTTGTTTTTCTTTTTATTATTATTGCTGTGTTATTTCAATTGCTGTTATTGATCTTATTTGATATCCTTCTAATTTAAATCAATTCACATGTATTTTATTCATGTGTTTGTAAAAGCTTCAGCTTTCAGCATGCATGTGAAGTATTTATTTCATTTATTCAATCTTTTAGTCCCTTAACGTTTGACAAGCGAGAACCACAACAACAATAACAACAACAATAACGTCGAACGATTTAAAGTTTAGCCCAATAACTTTTTTTCTGAAATAACAGCAAGAACAACAGATTTCAATTGATGACGACCACACACTGATAACGCCCCTCAAATGAAAAATAATGCTTTACGTTGGCAACCAACCTGCTAGACATTACCGTTTCATCAAAGTTGTTACCGCAAATACAAGACCAGACACAGCTCTTTCTAATTTAGAGTACAGTAGAGATGAAAAAATATCAAAAAACAAAAACTCTTCAAAATTTTAATGTTTTATAAATTAATATGCAATTTTATGTCAAAAATCTTGTAAGAACTAAAGTTAGTTATTGCAGAAGTATAAGCAATATAATGCTTTTTCCATAAAATTAGTGTAGTTAATCCCAAGGCAGACTTATCTATGCTAAATGTAATTAGACTTAAATTAAAAATAAAATAAATGCACACTTAAATTAAGCAAATGTTAAGGTGAACTTGTATTTAACTATTGCTATCAATCAAATTGATCGATAACTGCTTAGAACTATTCTAGAAGTAAATTAGAACTAAACTAAATATGTGCTTTATATCTATGCTATTATAAAAATAACATTTTTTTACAATAACATTATGCTGGACCTGAACTCCAACTGAACAAAATATTGTACAAGATCTCAAATCTAGATCTGCGCTTGCATTCATGGAGAATTGTGCTACAATTTATCTAGAACTAAACGAGAACTGAAAAGGAACAACATCTATATTTGGAATAAATCGTAAACTGAACTAGAATTTAATTATTAATTTAGAATTACTGAACGAGAATTTAAAAGAGATTTAAATAAATCAGGGTTCAGAATTTTTCATTTATGAACATTCAAAAATCAACATTCATGATATTTTTCATAAATGAGAAATCTAAAATTTTATATTTATTTTTTACGCGCATAAACGAACAAGAAAAAATGTTCTGCTTTTGTTCATACATGAATGCGCACAACAAGAATTATTAGTCTTATTCATATGTGATAAATGATAAATTAGCTACTTCTCATTGATGTTATTTTTCATAAATGTACATGTTCATTTATGAACGTTGAAATTTTATAAAATTTCTCATAAATGAACTAGAAAAAATTTTCTACCTACGATCGCAGTTTACCATAAAACGTAGTAAAAACACATGGGTACATATTAACTCAAAATACAATATTGCAATATATTCTAAAAGAAATAAAAAAAACATTTTTTTTCCTGCATACGCCGACAATTACGCATTATTAAATATGTGCGTTTATGTACGCGAATGCTTAACGCACATATTTTTACGACCTTTTCATTTATGAAAAATTATCAAAATTGTAAATATTCAAAAATGAACACTTGTGTGTTTCTCATTTTTTCACTTATGGATAGAAAGAAAAAAAATAAATCGTCGCATTCACAAATGAGAAAACACAAAATAATTTGTAGTCCCTCACACATGTATGAGAAGGAGCGGCTAAAAAATGAAATGTACATATTCATACATGTATGAACAGTGAGTGAATACTTCGCTACTCTGAAATAAATCCTCCACTTGCAATCTTTCACATGCAAGGGGAATGTGACGTGTATTTTAAATGTAAATTGCACAGATATCTATGGAATTTTTACCCCTTTTTATGTCTAAAATGAGTTAGAAATCAAAAGAAATTATATTTTAAATATTAACCATGCCAAAGCAGACCTAAAACTAGTAACCAATAACAAGGCAGAGATACTGGAGGCATTGAAAAAGATAAATAATAAATTTTATCAAATAAAACGAGGAACATTCTAAAAAGAAAAAAAAATTGTGATCTCAAGCCTGAATAAAATATTTAATATTATTTATAGTTTGTAAAGTAAAAGAAAGCAATATGTTATTGTTAAAAATAAAATTAAACAATTCTGGTTTTAGCTATATTTGCTCTTAACTGCTTCAGTTAAAAATTTCGAAACCACAAAAGAGAACAGCATAAACCTAATAGCAACAAAAAAAAACATAAATGGAACCCGGCTTCTAAAAACTGAGGAGTGCAAATATGTGATGTTGCTAACAACGACAAGAAGTCAAATTGATTTAAATTTTAGTTAAACATAAACCCCAACAACAAAAAGGATAGGAGAAAAAATTAAAACCTTATAATCATGCTTAAAGTAACATGACGATGAATATACTTTTGCTGGTGTTTTTCTCTTTAAATGCCACTGATAAAGATCTGATAGTCGTCGATAGTCGTTTGAATGATGTTGGCAAGTAATATGGAGATGAAAAATAAAACAAAAAGAAAAAAAGCAATGTTCCGGACATGCATATGATTAGATTGACTTATTGCCAAAATATTTATCTGCATGGAGTTGATGATTTTTTCGAAATACATTCTCGTACTTGTGCATGATGTGATTGTTGTTGGTCTGTCTGTCTTTTGACTTATCTGAGTGACTTTCAACTCAGGTATTTTTTGTCATTTTATTTTCTTTTATTCTAATTTTATTTAAGCAATAATTCAAAGTGTTCTGACAGTCGCATTTCATTCAAAAGCTTCGCCATAAAATGCTGCAACTAAATAGTTGTAGATATTGGCTTTTGTAAAGCAAAAAAATTTACGTTCATATATCTAGTGACTTTAGTTTTTATTTAATTTAAAAATACTTTGTCATTTCATTAAAATTTAATTACAACGAGAACAATTTTTTGTTTTAAAACAAATATTTATTTTTCTTCAAGTTCTTTAGTCACATATTTAAACACTTCATAGTGAAATTTCTCATATTACCATGCAGACCTCTGCTACTTATGGCATGCGAAAAATGTGTTTGTTTCACTGTAAACTGAACTTTGTGTTCGGTTATGTTGCGTGTCTGTCTGCAATGCAACCTTTTTTTCAATGGTATTTTCATTATTAGGTTCTAACCTAAAGTAAATATTTTGATTGTTTTAGGACTTAAATTATACAAAATTAATTTGAAAAATGCATTGCCTGGCAGCTGTAGTTTTATACAAAAACAGGGTGTTTAAAAAAGGCATTATTTTTTACTTGAAATAAATTTAACTTTTTTGGAAAATATAAAAATTTTTTTTTATTTATTACTTCTTGTATCACAATTACGTTTAAAGTTCGGTCTAGCTCTATTTAAGATAATTTTCTTTTAAGTTCTAGTTTAGTTCTATTCCAATTATAATCTAGATCTATAGTATGATTGTTATTAAAAACAAAAAAAAAAAACATTAGTCTTGGCTCTCCTGTATTGCAGACTAAAATCACTGTTGGTTCAGTTTAAGTTTATTACTAACCAGTGTAGGTTTTATATCTACTTCTATTATAAAATATTTTTTGCAGCCTCTAGTAGTAATTAAATCAAGCTCAATTCTACACTGCATCCCTACTAATTATACCGTTTCGTGCTTTCTTAAATCTCTTTCAACTGCAGTTCTGCTCTAATCTAATTATTTGATCCTGTTAACAATTTAAAACTTAACGAATTTTTAAATTTTTCTATCGGTTATTAAAAATCAATACTGCTTCTACTGTTAAATTTGTGTACACTTTGAAAAACTTTGCGTCATTTCACAAGTTCATATACAATCTAACTTTATTTTAAACATTTATTTTCACCTTAAAAGTCCATCAGCGTCTACTAGAATCTATCATAGTGGCACTAATAGAACTATGATATAACATTCAGGTCAATTAGAAGAAAGAGCGGAAGTCTCTACAGTCATTCACGGAATTATATGAGATATACACAGAAGTCTCACATGACTGGTCGATTTTTCCTTACAATAAAGTACTTATATCTTTATCACAAGGTTAATGTCATAGCGACAGCTCCAAGAATGTACGTGGTTTTATTCAGAAGGACTATATGAAATAGCCCTTCTGAATAATATTGAAAATAATTACATTTTTTGTAAGAAATAAAAATTTGAAATGCGGCTGACAGATGACTCAAAAAATTATTTTTTCTCTTCCAATAGTTGTGGAATTTTTTAGGCAACCAAAGTTAAAATTTAGTGTTATTTCAGTAAAACTAAAGTAGAAATATCTTGACGTACCAAGTTGCAATGTAAACTATATTTGAGATTGAGTTTAATACGTTTATGCTTACTGTTTTCTTCTAGTTCGGTTTCTTTTCTATAAGGTTTTCCTTCTATTTTAATAAATTTTATTAGTGTTTGCTGTGTTACTTTAACTCAGGCGCCCTCAGACGGATACACCTACCTGAATCGTAATAAAAGACGAAAATATTAGATAAGCCCCGCCTGAAATGCCAGGCGGTGGTCAGTCTACCTACACGAGAAGATAAGACCCTAATGAAAGAACTACCGGTATGCGAACACTGACTCACCAGTACAGTCTAGAGCGTGGCTTAAGAATGATGTCATTATATCGAAAGCACTCCTCGATTATTCCAGACAAATATCCAGCAATGACGGTTTACACTGAAAGAAGCAATAGTTGAATTTATAACCTCTGGTTAATTTAAGAAAATTGCATTTCTGTGTAGGTGCCCCAATAGGTAGTGTACTAGCTTGTAAATATGGGGATTGTAGGTTCGATTCCCAACGAAGACCTTGGGATTTGTTTCACTACAGGGATTAAAATTGACTGTCGGTGGGGCTGCTCAGTGATGAAGGCATAGTCACTGGTCGCTGTGCCGTCTTATATACGGTAGTTAATTTCGGACTATCCTTCTATTTTCACCACCTGTTTAATCTATTCTCTATCCCTTTCCTAAAGAATGTAGCACGGTACTTGACTAAATAGGCGTCGTTGCCTGAAGAGCTACTTCTCTTTAAAAAAAAAATTAAATTCTCGCATTAAATAAATGCGAGGTTTTCCAGATTCATCCTTGATTTTAATTTCTTTTGACAGATGACCGACCACATTTGTTAGCTAAACTTAAATAATTCTTATCTAGATTTCTATTACTTAATGTCCTGCCTCCTTTTCCATATATATAAACATTTTCTTTTTGCAAATAAAGAAAATTGCTTAAGAGGTTTTTTATTTTATTCATCGCCATATTGCTTGGGCACATGTTTTAATTTAAATTTATTGTTTATAATACAACTAACACTAACACCTGCCATAATAATTAATATTTAATAATTTCTAAGGATACTAAAAGTAACTCTTCTAAGTAGTTATTAGCACATTTAATAAGTTAATTATATAGAACTATATATCTAAATAATAATATTAATATGTTTAAGCAACAGCACAAGCTAATGCACATGTTTGTATAAATTTAAATTATAAAAACGTTATTTATTATGTCTACAAAGTATATTTATGTATTTGTGAAAGTTCATAAAATATACCTAGCAAACATGCAAGTTTATATTTAACTTTTGCTGATGGAAAACTTTTTATAGTGATTTGAAAAACAAGAAGAATTGGAAAATATCAATTAAAAAATGGGAGCTTTGCACCTAAAAAAATCTCTATTGCTCTTTTTTAGTAACTTATTTTCAAACACTCTTTTTAAATCTGTTTAAAAATGCAAGATGCAAGAAGGCATGAGAATTACTTACTTGCAGTCTTTTACTAAGATAACGTAGAATTTTCTAAAAATGTGAGTAAAGATTTTTTTATAAGCAAATTTTCAAGCAATTCTTTACATATACATGACAGCTTATTCCTTAAAAATTATAATTGTTTTAATTATTTTTCAAATTAAATATTCTGCAGTATTTTCGTTTTTTGTTAAATTACAATGCTTGAAAATAAACAAAACGTTTCGCAATCTTTGCATGCAACGACGTTAACTATTCAAAGCTTTTCAGTTATTTTCTTCACTTGCAATATGAAAACGAATACTTCTTGAATGGTAACGAGAGCAATCCAAGCAACTCTTCTTTGGTTCACCTGTAACTATTCTAATCGGTAATTGCGTTGTATAGTTCTCTAAGATATAATCCGCTTTACCACAATATTCGATAATAATATGGCCATTGGTAAGTTTTCTAAAATAAAATATTAGATAATGGCTATCGCTGTTAGAAAAAAAAAGTCACTCAGTCTGTAGCAGCAAATCTTTCGATTGCGCAGGTTCGTCTGCAAAACAGTTGTTTTTGTTTGTAAGAAATTTATTCGCATTTCTGTTTTCCTAAAATATGTGGGGATATGAATCCAGCACTTTTACGGTAACTAACCAATATCTTCCTTCGCCTTTCAATGCAAATTTCATTTTAAATAATTTTTTAAATGTTGTCTTCTTTTACTTCCGTCACATTAAAAATGAAAGCGATTCCTTTTACTATTACTGTTCGATGAACGAACTATGAATTTACATATTTCTTCACGAATAGTTCGATTTACTTAATATTTGCAAGTTTCCCGAAGACAGTTGTGAGAATTTTTCATTTAAACAAAATTTTGCTTTCATTTCTTTTATTACACGATAATGTATTTTTTCATTTTATTTATTTAATATCAAAGCAAAGAAACCGAGGAACTCAATTAGTAACTGACACGCTTTTTCCCACAACGTTTCGAATCTTGCTTTCATTGTTTTCTTTTTTGTAAATTTACTAAACTGGACTAAATGGCAAACGTACTTTGTTTATTTTCATACCCTGCTATATTATAACTCAAGCAATAGTCGATTATTTTTGATGCGAGACTATATCGGGGCGTTATAAGACGTTTTTTAAGAGGAAGTTTGTTTTTTAAGTGCGGCAATACCAACAACATGACAGCTTTGTCATTTAGTTTTCTGTCGTATTCGTAGTGGATGCACGGCAATTGTTACAATGAATTCAATTTCGCTCGAAAATCGCATTAAAAAATTTTGAAATTCACTATGAAAATAGTGGTTCTTTTAAAGTTACATTTCGTAATAATCGTGATATTGTCGGACAACATAGCCGTCTTTCTGAAACCGCTTTTAAATTTTAGTCGACACACTTGACAGCATATGTGCGACCGGGTCGTCCAACTGAAAACTTCACAGCAGTGAGCCATAGTGTTGAAAGAGGTTTGTCAATCCTGAACGTTCCCAACAATTGGGGTTATCCAAAACCAACACATTTGCTAAGGGTTTGACTTTGAAGCCTTATAAGGTTCAACTAAGGCAGGAATTAAAGTTGACCGACCTTTTACATCGCCGTAGATTCGGTCAATACATTCAGGAATAACCGGCTGATTTTTCTGAAAAAATCGATGTTACAGACAAAGGCCATCTTCACTTGTCAGGGTATGTTATGAACATGTTGGCCGCATTTGGGCTTCTAAAAATTCTAGAGCAATTATTGAGAAGCATGCCCAGCATGTTACTGTATGATGCGCTATGTGTTATGGAGACGTGATTTCGAAGTTAAAGCTGAAAATACGGTAACTCTCCATAGATCATGCTATCGCCAGATGCTCACAATTAATTTTGATGGCATGCATATCACTGACATGTGGTTTGAATAGGACGCTGTCATATGTCGCACAGTTAATGAAATTATTAATTTATTGCAAACCAAATTTCCCGATCGCCTAATTTCACCACGATCAGCAGCTAAGTGGCCACCCAGATCGTGAGATTTAACACCACTGGATTTTTTGTTTTTGCTATATTAAGGACAGAGTCTATGCGAAGCCAATTAAATCGATTTCAGCTATAAAACTTAAAATCCATGAGGTGATTAACGAAATAAGACCGCCATTTTGCCAAAAAGTGATTAAAAACTTGATAAAAGAATCGACATCTTTCAGCGTGGTTGTAGTGGACATTTGCCAGATAACATTTTTCATTCGTAATTGTCGGACTGTTTTCTTCGTAATACAATAAAAATATAAATCAACTTAATTTAAATTTTTTATTTTATCTTGTTTTAGAAACAAACTTCTTGTTGAAAACCAATTTATAACAAAACACTTCCAAATATTTGATATTGATAAGTAAAGCACTCACCAAATGGTATATTAATACCAAATGAACACCAATTTTTGCAAAAATAGTTGAAAATTCAACTTAAAAATAACTAAAAAAAGTGATCTTAATTTAAAGTTTTTATAATTAAATGTTTGCTTGGTGGTAACATGTCACCAACAGTTTAATTTGTTTGCTTATATGAAAAGCAATGTTTGCTGATATTAATACAAATACTTGTAACAGCGACATACACAAGGATACTGAAAAATTTTGACCTCTACACATAGTATCTCTAACTATTAAAACAGAAATAATATATTATAGGGAGTATAATAAAAATAAAGTTTTATAGGGAGGCCAAGCCAGTGCTTATTTTCTAATTTCAAACTTTAAAAGAGAAAAACAAAAAAAATAAAGGAAAAACCGAAAATTTAATGAACATTTTTTATACTATAGGGTTCCAACCCTATACGGTCTTGGTTATGTTTTCATGTTATACGATTTCGTAAAAAGAATTAATAAGACAAAATTAACTTACTGCAAATTTTAAACTTTATTATACGAACTCGTAAAAAAGGGGTAAGGAAAGCATCGTAAAATAACGTGTTTTTTTTGCCATTTTTAAAGTGTGTAAGGGGTTGTTTGCAATTCTTTAAATAGCATTTTTGAAGCAAATAAAGGACTTTTATTGGAGATCCAAACTCCAGGCTACTCTGAAAAATGTAAGTATAAACATTATGCACATGAAAATCTTTGCTGATAACCGAATGATTAAATAGTTAGTTGACATAAAGAAAAACTCATATTATTGTGTAAGCAAGTCCTTGTTTTTTTGAGGCTTGCAGCACTGTTTTAGATATTAATTTATAATTTAACTTTAACATTTCAAATTTCCTTTTTAAATTAAACTTACAATAGTTAAATCTGGTCTCCTTATTAAATCCATTTATCTTTATACTTTTCATACATACGTTCTTATTTTACCTTTATGTTAATATAAAATATGTCAGTTTTTCTGAATGAAATTATTTTTCCTTAACATAACACAAAATAGTAAACAAAAAAACAAAAGTAGCAAAGAAGAAAAATAGTATTTTAATGGTGTTCCTGAAACGACGAACAACGTATCTGGTTTAAAGAAACAAAAAAATAATATTGTGACTTAAACAAAAAAATACAAAAAAAAAAAAAACGAACAGAAAAACACATTAAAAGGCCAGGCCATGTATGTGCCTTTTTGCTGTTTTTTTTGTTGTTATTTTTATTTTTATATTAAACCTAAACAGACAGGGAAATATACAAAAAGCAGACCAAACAGCTAGTGCTCTGAATGGACATTGAAAAAAAAATTATTTAAGGAGCTAGACTGTATAACAGGGCTTAAAGGAAGCTTAAGTTGGTTACATGTACAATAGTGTGTGTTAAAGTAAATTTTATAACAAAACCAAACATTTAACAGAATTAAATAGGTGGCTTTAAATGTTTGAATAAATGACACCACAGAACAATTAAGGACTACAATGTTTTTATTTTTCTTTGTTTCTTTATTTTTTTTTTTTGGCTTGTCGTATTTAACAAAGTATAAATATAATTTGTTTTTTATCACAAATTAAGTAGAAATAATAGAAAAATTAAAATTACTCTTAACATATAATTCATTTGTTTTATTTAAAGCTAAGCAAGACATACACATCCATTAAGAAAACGTGCACAAAATCGAAGTGGTAATTAAGCAGACCATAACCAACAACAGGTTGTAGAACCAACTTAAGTTATAACCTAAGTAAAGCTAAATATTAAATAAAGAATATGCAAAATTTTTTACTAAGTATAAAAATTAAGCTTGTGAAAACGTAATATCCTCCTTTGTTATTTCATATTGATCCTAAAAGTCCATACAGCTGGCAGTTTTGGCATAATGCCAATAATATATTTTATAAATAAAACAGTGATTACTTAACGGGTAAACGACTTCCTCAGTTGAAATCATAGGAAACATAAGTTTTTATTGCAACTTTCAAGCACTGTCACCCGTAGTGCAATAGCGAAAATCTTAGTGACGTGAAAAAAAATTTTTTTTTCTAAAGACCTTAGACCTGAGACAGACCTTCAAAATAAAGTTTAAATATAAATAAATTTATAAATTATTTTCGTTCTCAATTTCACTATTTTAAACAATTTTCAGTAAATAATATTGCTATTTTCTGTCCTAACTGGTTGGTTTGTAGTCGAAGGCGAGCGCTTTCTATGCGAATGCATCATTCTCAAGCCGCGTTGTAGTTTGTACTGGTTAGTCAGTGTTGGCGTTCAGTTTTGTCATTAGGTTCGTATCTATTCAGTTAAGTGGAATGCCAGCCACCTGGCATTTGTATGCAAAGTGAATTTATCGATACTTCCGTCTTTTATTATTATCAGTAAATTTTACGCAACAAAATTTTGAATCTTAAATCAGTGAAAGGCAAGAAATGCTAATTTTTAAATTAACGTTAAAATATAAATTTCTTTCTTAAACTCGTTTTTCTCTACTCTGCTAAAAGGCATTATGTGCTAATAGTGCATTTCGTAGAAATAACCCTTTTTGAACAAAATGTCACCTTTGGCCCATTTATCGGCTATGCCAAAAATCGGTTCCAAAAACTTAAAACCTTAAACTTAATATAAAGGACTAAACAATTTTAATTTTGGAATTTTCAATACACAGTTTGCGGAACCGTTTTTAGTTTGTCTCGCAAATTAAATTTAATAAGTTTATCAATAATAAAGGGTTGTTCAACAAGAAGTCTGATTTTCAATATTGAAATTTTTATTGTATTACGAAGAGCAAAGCTCGACAATTATGTATGAAAAATGATATCTAGCAAATGTCCATCACGACCACGCTGACAGATGTCGATTTTCTCATCATTTTGAAAAAATGGCGGTCTAATTTCATTAATCAGATCACGAATTTTAAGTTTTAAGGCTGAAATCGATTCGATTGGCTCCATATGGAATCTGTCTTTAACATAGCTCAAAAAAAAAAATCCAGTGGTGTCACACACAATCTGGCTGTACATTTAATCTTCCCCCAGGGGCATATAAATATGGTCTTTATAGATTATTCCACTATCTAGACACAGTGCAACTGGGGTATAAAGGGAGCCCAGTCCCCTGAAGGCAGACAGGGAGTCAACTGGAAACTGCACTTTATTTCCACGGGGATCAGTGACCCGCAGAGTTCATTATTTGTCTCCTTAGGCATTTAATAGTTCTCTGGCTGATCATTGAGGTTGGCCCCTATATGGGAGTAACGTGATGGTTGTGGTTTCGCGGCCCCATAACAGTATAATGGTTATTATGGTGGCCAGGATCATCTCACTGATTATGACACGCAAAGTGAATGATCCAGTCCAGTGAGCATGCTTGACATGTGTTCTGGACAAGGAGTTAGAAAGTCTCCAACTCTTTAGCAAGGTGTGATGATTTGCAGACCTGTACTGAAATCATTAAAGTTGCAACTAGGTGGTTCTGTTGCATAGAATTATGGCTTCGGCTATCTAGGACGCATGTATGACGTTCCAAATTATACAAAGTGGTTTGTCCACCATCTGATTAAGACTATATAGTCAGTCGCGGATGTAAACCAAATCACACTCTGTACATTTAATCACCCCCGGGGGCACATATATATGGTCTTTGGAGAAAGCAACAACTTAGACCTGTGCAACTGGGGGAAAAAGGGAGCCCAGTTCCCTGAAGTCAGCAGGGAATTGAGCGAGTCTACGATGCGATGTAAATAATCAGTTGCCAAAATTCGCCATATGTGGTTGTTGAGAACGTCGAGAAAATGACAAATTTGGATCTGCTTTAATACTGTGACTCAAGACACTCGTTGCTGTTCGCATATTTTATATCGAGCGTTTCGATCCAAATTTAACGACTAAATTCTTAAAAGCGGTGTCAGTTAAACGATTATGTTTTCAGAAAATATCACGAATTTTACGAAATGCAACTTTAACGGAACCATCATTTTCATAGTAAATTTTAATTATTTTAATGCAAAATTCTTAATAAATTGAATTCAATGTAATAATTACCAAAAAATCTACTACCAATACGGCAAAAAACAAATGTTGGTGTTGCCACAATTGAGGAGCATAAGTCTTATTGAAGAACTTGATGTTTTCTCATTCTAGTAGGGGTAAAGAAAACAACAATCAAATATCAAGTCATAGTGGGCTCTTTCATATGCTCACCCGTTCATTTGAAGTTTAAAAATTTTTTATTTGTTGATAGAAATAATACATTCTCTGTGTTTTATTTAATTCAATGTGTGTCTTTAATAATTTAAGGGAAAACTCTTTATTATGTTGTTCGGTCGCCCTCCGCCAGTAGATGAAATAATATGGCCATTTCCCGTCGTAACTGGCCGGTTTGTATTCGATGGCGACTGCTTTCGATGCGTATGCATAATTTTCAAGCCACGGTTTAGTTTGTACTGGTAGTAGTGTTGGCGTTCAGGCAGTTCTGTTATTAGGTTTGTATATATTCAGGTAAGCAGTGAACCTAACGATACCTCCGTCTTTTATTATCTTGTAGGTACGCTCGCTCGCCTTCGAATACAAACCGGCCAGTTACGACGGGAAATGGCAATATTATGAAAACTCTTTAGTTTATGCGTTTTTATTATGTTTTATTAAACCTTCTAAAGTAATGCTCTCTGAAAACTTCAAATGTCTATTTATTAAAACTCCACAAATAGAGGGCGGTGGCATGCGAATGATAGGACACCTGACAAATGTCATTAATAAATAATTAAAAAGCCATGTTTTAGTTAAAGTTTTCTTACTTTAATTATAAAATATGATTTTATAGTCTAGATATAAAATAATAATAGAAATAGCAGAGCAGTTTGTAAGTAACAGTAATAGCAGTGGGAGAAATATAGAGAAACGCAAATCGTGACTTTTCTTTACGGTATTCGCTTTCAAAAAAATATAAAATTGTTAAAAGTTCACGTGTCAAATTTCATTCTCTAGTCAAATAACTCGCACAGGGCATTGGTATTTAAATTAACAAATAAAATAATATACTGAACAAATAGAAGGATAATTCTAGGTAAATTAAAACAGTCACTCAAAAATAAACACACGCAGTGGAAGGCACAAGGTTTTAAAACAAGCAAACAGAACAAACCCTAACAACATTTAAAACTTACATACACATACATATAAAGGGTATACAATTTCCGAAAAACAAAAAATTAACATAAGGACCCGAAGACCAGAGGCCACTTAACTTAGTTTAACACAAGGTTGGCTGATTAATAAGGCACAAACAGGAAGAAGTGAGCCAAATTGTTTTATTTTTGTTTAAGGATTTAAATAATTTGCTCATTTAAGACTTATTGTTATTCCTGGCCTTTTTGTGTTTGTGTGTTATCTTTTTTTTAAATTTTTTATTGTTTGCCATACAACTTACAACCAACTCCAGGTTAATTTTTACCAGCAACACTACATTATGTATTTTATTTCCAGGCACTTCTTGTGTTACAACTTCACCTTTTTTTTGTTTGCTGCTATACAACTGCTCATGTGTTTATATTTTTTTGTTTATAATCTTTTTGTTAATAATATCTTATATACACATAGAAACACATAAATGTTACTGTATAAGTTTTATTGTAAACTTTTACCACAGTTAGTGCGAGTACTCGATTACTCTTTTTTTAAATTCATTTTTTTGTTTTTAACCGCCAAGTAAAGCTTGTTTGTATTCCCATAATTGCTTTGTGGTTATGTTGCATTTTTATATTCCTGTGCTGCTTCTTGTTCGTACTTCCTTTTTGCATACGAATGTAAACTACATACAAGCTCATTACATACACTTTTATAACTTTTGTTTTCTTTTTTCGTTTAAGTATCAGAGTATGTGACATTATAACAGGCGACACTAATACCTGACAAAATGCCATTTGTATATGGAATAAGTGAATAAAAACCTATATTCAAGTTAAGTCAAATGCTTTTAAGACTGGCAACCGTACTAAGAAGGCAAGTAACTATTCAACCAACCAACCAGCCATTCAGCTAGTCAGCCATTCAAATAACCAAAGGCAGACAACTTTAAATCTTGTAGAAGTTTTATTGCACTTTTTGTAATTTGTTTCTTTAACAACTATTTTTAATATAACTACTGGGACGCTTGCTGTAATGTGTGTTTCTACACAGAGAGAAAATATGTAATATATTATTGTATGAGTGATTATTTAAAGAAAATACTAAAGGTGTTAAAATATGCTTTAAATAATCTTATCTCGTTGGGAAGGTGAATTTGTTTCAATATCAAAGAATTGTTATTTTTATTGTGACTAATATTTTTGTTGAGCCAAATATATTGAAGCGAAAGTCTGATTTCGATTAAATTTTATAACCAATTTGATTTGCGGTATACTTCTTGAATAACCAGCATAATAGCATAACAATCAAAATACATTTTACAATTCTCATAGAGTTTATTAACAGCCGATAACAGACGAAAAGAATAGAATAGCTAGTAATAGACCTCAAAGAACTTGACAAATATTAGGATCATATATTGGTAACGAAGGCTACAAAGTAAAGAACTTTTGTTCTTTTTAGCTAAACAAAATGCTACTTGTGATATAGAGCAGAAAACAAATGTAATAAAAATAGGCTTAGCCTTAATACAGTAATTTCTTTTATTTTCTTTTCAATTGTCATACTATCGTAGAATAGCTTTAACAGCCAATCTTTACTTCCCACTAAACACAAATTTTATGATAAGAGAAATTTCAGAGAATATAAGACTTGCCCGTGATTTAAACCAATCCTCTCATATGGATGTAAATCATGGGCGTCGACAAGGAAAAATCAAAACACGATGTAGTAGGTAAAACGAAACGAGAACGAACGGCACTATTCGAACAAAATTATCAACACAACCGTTAAACAATAAAATACATCGCCAAGACGGTTTAGTCATGTTGCCGCAATTCTAGAGAACCTCCTGCCTAAGAGGCTATTAGAAGCACGCGAGAGAATATAAAGAAGAAGAAGAGTAGACTGACATCATGCCATCAGTGAATGAACTGGAGAGAAAAAACGAAACAAAATAGTGAGCTTTTAACAATTTTATATTTTTTTGAAAGCGAATGCCGTAAAGAAAAGTCACGATTTGCATTTTTCTATATTTCTCCCACTGCTATTACTGTTACTTACAAACTTCTCTGCTATCTCTGTAAAAGCATATACTCTGCAATCCTTTATATCCTTTATATCTCTGTTCTGAGGAGATGTTTCTTTCATTATACATGAAGCGGTTAGAACTTGCATCCAAAACAGAACTATAGCTGATTGATCGTTAAGCCGACAAAAATTGGAGCCTCGCTGAAATGTAACGCAAAAGTACAGTTTTATTACGCCATGAAACATCTTAAAAATATAAGAAAAATGTTATCCTGTTTAAATCTTTTTTCCTTTTTTCAGCGTATTTCATTTTTATTTGTCGTTTCATGAGTCACTTAAGTCATTTGTAGAAAAACGTGTTTGACTTCATGTCGTATGTCTTTCAAGAAATTTCTCTTTTTTTTTTTATTGTCTTCTATCGTATGATTTGTAGTAACACTCGTATTTAAAGGATTTTTTTTTTCATTTCCATTTTGCTTCATTTAGTTTTAACTTGTGTTGTTTTCTAACAAAATGACAAAAGAAAAATATGTTTGTGTGCATGTGTATTTAACGAAATAAAACTACAATTCTGCATTTACTTGTAATTCTTTGCTTCTTATTAGAGTTTTGTGCAAAAGCAATTAATTTTTAACTGCAAATCTTTTATTTAAAAAGGTGACTCTAACTCATACATATTCAACACATTTTAAATGACGGCTTAGATTAACATTTCTATGGCATACAGGAAGAAACCAATCCTGGTTGGTTGTTTAGCTGGTTAGCTAGGAGGCGGAAGGGTACGTCATGAAACTTAAATACTGTAAAATAGAAGCAAAAAAAAAAATGCAACATTTTCACTATTAACACACTAAATGGTGATTTTTATATAGGTACATAATTTTAAGTTAACAGTTATCTGTTATGTATAGTTTGGCGTGACATTTAAACATGAATAGACCGACGATTGACGCTTTCAAATTGTATTTTGAAAATGGTGGTTTATAATTCATAAGCGAATTTTGTTTGGCGATGAATATCGCTAAAACACCATAATACGATTAGATTAATGATAGTCCTCAAGTGTATGTTGATTCAGCGTTATATCCAGAAAACCTAACTGTTTTGTTTGCTTTATGGGCTGGTGGATAAATTGGTCCGTCCTTCTCTAAAAGTGATGCTGGTCAAAACATTATAGTCAATGTTACCGCTACATAGTCTTGATTACTAACTTTTTCGTTTATTAATTGAACAACCACGATGAGCAGGAGCTGTGGCTTCAACAAAATAGCAAAACATGTCACACAGCTTATGCCACAACTAATTTACTGAGGGAAACGTTTCATAACAGCATTGTAACAGTTTTAGACCCGTGAATTAGCCTCCAAGGTGGTGCCTTTTACCGCCACTAGACTATTTTCTGTCGTGATATATGAACTCGATAGACAGCCACAAATGTTGGCAAAAGTCATCGAAAATTTGACCTCCAGATAAGACTATGTCCGAGCCAGCCATTATTTAAATTATGATGTCAGATTATTATCTTTCAAATAAAGTAAATTTCATGTTGTCAATTTTGTTTTATTCCATTTCAAAGTTCTATACCTTAATAAAAATTACCCTATACTACTACTAATTATATTGGCTGTGACTCAGCAGCTAAAGCAATCACAATTAAGCACAGCGTTTTCATTATTAAAACATTAACTTGTGTGAACGTTTGTGTGCATGTTTTTTTGTGTGTGTATATGTATATATTAAGTCTCGCATTGTTTAACATAAAGCGTTGGCATGGTGGTGGTTTAGTCAATTGTGCGCTGCTCCTGGCCAGGTCTAAAGTAATTAAATTAAGGTGTTAAACCTTTGGAATTTAGTGATCTTTTATAGGTTTTTGTTTTACCCTTCCACTCGGTTTCCTTAACCTCATTTTGTATAATTGCAGCAGCCAGAATTGCTTGTGCTTCTACGAAGGATTTATTTTCTTTTTAAACGAAAGAAATAAAAAACTTTTAAAATCTAATTGTATTTATGTGAGTTGTTTTTAACTATATGGGAAATTATTCTTTAAAATATATTTATTTTGAAAATATTTTGCTGCACTTTAATGCGATTTGTTTTTTAAAAATCTTATCTCAAAAAAAAAACGTTATCTGCTTAATAAGATAATCCGTTCAGGGTTATAATCAGTATTTTCTTTTAGGTTTATAATTTTCAATGGTTCGATAAAAATATTCTTACTAACGATTTTTAAGGACTTTTACTTTTTGAACTTGCCTAAGGTGACCTGTAGAAAAGTATAGCAAAATTATAAATCATTATTGTGTTATGGGTGAAGGATCTTAATGGTTGTTTGACCAAAAAATGCCGACGCTAATTTTAAGGTTCCCATTTACTTTAGAAAACATTTTATACTGTGTATTTAACCAGTTTTTGCCACAAATCTGCTGCAGTGATACGTTTTGCCCCAATTTCATTTGCTGATGATGCCGCAAAGATGTATTTATGAACAGTGCCTACATTAAGATTAAATTTTTAAAATTCTTAATTATTTTTAATTATTTAAAGCAATTAATGATTTTTTGGATTATATTTTTATTGAAGAATATTTTGCAACTGAAAAATTTAACCTTAAACTGACTTTTAACACACATTTCAGGAAAGTAATTTTTTCAGATAAAACATATATTTTAATATATTTATATATACATTAAACATAACCAAACATACTGATTCCAATGGAATGTGCGAATGTTTGTAGAAGTATTCATATATCTGAATTTGAAATACATACTATAATTTAATCAATCAATCAATCATCAATGCCAAATAGTACTTGAAGGCAGCATATTCACATTTATTCATTTCGCTGATGGATGTGCCATACCACTACATCTACAGCACTTTTGGTTTTTTTTTTGTTACAATATATTGGTTACATATGGTATGTACATTTTCATTATATTATTAAATCAACAATATTTAATAAATGTATTTTTAATCCAATTGTTCATTATACCAGCAGCGTGTGTCATTTGCCAAAGAGGAAATGTCGTTGCTTAAGTTTTAAACCAGTTAAATTTCAAAAAGTATTAAATGCTAAACAAAAAATCTCTTCAGATATTATTTTACAAACGTTTTTCCAAAAGCAAAAAAGAATATTGTATTTCTGCTAAAGGTAAATTCTTTACCTATTGTTACATTTGTAAAGTAATCTTCGAAAAGGTACTTAACATGAGCTTTTGTTGTAGAGATGAACTCCTCTTGTATTAAGTACAATTTTTCGCCAGCACTTTTAAGGTTCTGTATCCAAAAAGTAAAAGCGTAAATAACCCTTTTTACCACTGTTCCTTTACAAGCTTTTTTGTAGGAACTGCTACAACAGCGAGCAATTAAATAAATTTGAAGGGTGTCCCCCTAGCTGCCTTATATTCCCTTATATCACCTTTAACAGTTTATTTAATTTCTTTCAATTTATAAAGAGTATGGGAGTTCAAAAATACTTCAAAATTAATTATATAAATAAATAAATTTAAAAGATATTTTCATGGTGACATTATTTTCACATAGAGCTGTTAAAACGCCTTTAGGCAGGCATATTTAATATACACAAAAACAATAATTATAAAAAACATGGTCCACAAGACTTATTTTATAATAGATTTGGAAGCAAAATTGTTTATTATAAATATAGTAGTTTAAGTCTTCCGAAAATTTTTAAAAATTAAAATTTAAAGGATGAGTCATTTATCACACATTTTATATGTGAACGCAACTCCCAGTTTTCCATTTTATTTATATGAAAAAAAGAAGTATTCAATATGTAGCAAAAGGTAGTTGCAGCAGCCATTTGAAACTCAAGTCCGACGGTTTTTTCGAAGCTCCACTTTATTAAGTTTCATTTTTAAGTTTCCAAATTAATGAAGATAACTCTTTGTGCAAAAATCATATTTGCTCTGCCGGTGATAATAACATTAAATTCTACAAAATATGGGGTCTTTCAACAAGAAGTTTTTTTTTCAATTGTGGCAACACCAACAACATGATAGTTTTGACATTTAGATTTTTAATGTATTCGTAATAGATACATTGGCAATTACTACAATGAATTAAATTTCGCACGAAAATCGCATGAAAATAATTAAAACCCACTATGAACATGGTGGTTCTGTTAAAATTAAATTTCCTTAAATTCGTGATATTTTCTGAGACAGCTATTGAGAATTTGGTCTTTAAATTTAAGTCGACAGCCTTGATACACCAATGCGTGTTCGACCGGGACGTTCATGTGAAAACATCGCAGCCGTGAGCCAAAGTGTTGAAGCAGATGCAAAATTGTAAATTCCTCGACGCTCTCGACAATTGGTGTTATCCGAAACCAACACATGGGAAATTTTGGGTAGGGATTTGACTTCGAAACCTTACAAAATTTAACTGGTGCAGAAATTGCAGCCCACCGACCGTTCAATTCATTTAGGAACAACCGGCTGGTTTTTCCGAAAAATTATTTATTATTAAAAAAAAAAATTTTATGTATAATTGACAAAAACAAAAAGCAACAGCCATTAAAATTCTAGCTGTAAGTGAAGAAAATGCAGAGGGTGCTTAAACTTAAGAGTGAAAAAAGGGCAAAAGAAGGAATGGTCAAATTTTGAATTGAATAACATCAACGAATGCATTACAATTTTTTTTCAGACGAAGCCCATTTTCCCTAACAAGTGAAAATGTCAACAAGCAAAATTGCCACATTTAGACTTCTGAAAATCCTAGAGCGATTGTTGAGATGGTTTTGCATGCTCACCGTGTCACTCTGTGGTGCGCTATGTAGTCTGGAGTCGTAATTAGGCCGACTGTGTTCGGAGATGAGGCTGGATATCCGGTAACTGCCAATGGATCAAGCTATCCCGAGATGCTAACAACTCAATTTTGACCTATTTTTGACAACGAGGATATCACTAGCGTGTGGTTTCAACAGGATGGTGCCACATGTCGCACAGCCAATGAAATGATCAATTTATTGTAAACCACCGTTCCCGATCGCATAATTTCATGACAATCAGCAGTAGAGTGGCCAGCCAAATTGTTTTATTTAACACCACTGGATTATTTTTTTGGGGCAGAGTTTGTACGGAGCCAAACGATTTCAGCCTTAAAACTCAAAATCCGTGATGTGATTAATGAAATAGGATCGCCATTTTGCAAAAAGTGATTAAAAGCTTTGATGAAATATTCGACAGCTGTCAGCGTGGTCGTGGTGGACATTTGCCAGATATTATTTTTTTAACATAATTAACAAACTTTTCTCTTCATAATACAATACAAATTTTAATCATTTTAATCTATTTTTCTATTTTGTTTTAGAAAACAACTTTCTTGTTGAAAAAATCCTTTAGTATCTAAAGTAATAAAAAAATAAAAACTTAGCTTAACGATATTTATGCAATACAATACAATACGTTTTTAATCCTTTGAGGCTACATAAAAACTAATTAATTATAATTTTAAAAGTTGTTAACTTAATAAACAATTAACCCATTTTTCATTCGTTCTTTATTAATTGAAAAAACTTTATTGATACTTTAACTAAAATACTATTTAATTATTGTGATTATTAAAACATTAAAGCACCTTAAACTTTAAATGTTTCATGTGATGCTTCAATTGTTTTTGCTATTCATGAAGCTAAGAAACCACCCACATTCGAACTCTTGCCCAAGTTAGTGCAAATCAGGACAAACCTCTTACGCTTTTTAAAAACCCCTTAATAATTTTATATTTGTGAAAATAAATTTAAAAAAAAAAAAAATTTATGTATAATTGACAAAAACAAAAAGCAACAGCCATTAAAATTCTAGCTGTAAGTGGAGAAAATGCACAGGGTGCTTAAACTTAAGAGTGAAAAAAGAGCAAAAGAAGGAATGGACAAATTTTGAATTGAATAACATCAACGAATGCATTACAATTGTGAATAAAATTTTCAATTAGTTTTATTAAGGAGTTTCAAGTGCAAAAGTTCAATTTGATATTTGTACTACTTTTGTTTTTGCTTTTGTTGTTTTAGCTTTTGTGTATTTAAGTAAAATTTGCATTGAAAATTTTTGTCGCTGATTTTTTAGTTGCATAAATTGTTGTTTTCGTTGTTGTTACAAGTTTGCTTTTTTTCAAGTATTTATAATTTTCTTTTCCTTATTCATTGTTTATTGGCTTCATTTAAATCAATTGATTTCAAATTGAATTGTGTGTGTAAAATTTTCTTTTATTTTGTTTTTTTTTTCACTATTTTCTCAAATTAATTTAAATGAAATCCTTTCTATTGTTGAGATAATTTCAATACAAAATGAAAAAACTGAAAATGTTAGCAGCAGCTTTCATCTGAAACAATTTCATTTCCATTTAAATGAATCGGTCAAGGTATCTGTATCCCTAGCAGTGATATTCTTTTAACATGTTAATGACTTTTCAAGGTTATCTGGATGCAAATAGAATACAAAAAAAAAAGAATTTATTTTTTCCAAAGTTTTAAAGCATTCAAGCACTGATAGCAATTCTGTAATTTACACCATAATTATTACACCGATGTTGTGTGATGGATTTGAAAGACCAGCCAAAACAGGTTGCTTTTAAATACTAAACTGGATAAAAAAGCTTCCTCCTTCAGAAATTATTTTTATATTTTTTGTTACTTTAAAAAATATGTCGTCGTACTTTTTTTAAAATATGTCCTTTTGCTAAGAGAAAATACTTTTTAAAATTTTTCTAAAATAAACTTTATTTAAAAATTTTTATAGTTTTTTTTAAACGATCTTTTTTTATTTAAACGATCTATTTTATATATTTTTTTCTTTTCGATATTTCGCTTTCCTTTGGAAAGCTTCTTCAGGAAACAAAAAATTTATTCTTGAAAACAAAAATTCAAAAATAACATTTTTTTTTTAATTTTTCCAAAGGAAAGCGAAAAAATATATAAAAAAAGATCGTTTAAAAGAAAACAAGATATTTATTAAAAAATTTTATATCATAACAGTCCGACACAAAAACAAATTTACCTCAAAATGTACACAATAAATTTTTGTTTTTTTGCGGAGCAATATAGAGTTATCTTTCGATAGAGAGTACATTTTTTTGAAACAGGATTTTTTTCTACATGTAACTTTTGAAAGCGGTGTTTTAAATAGTCTTTTTTGCAAAAGTTATTTTAAACTATAAAACTTTCCACAAAACTGTTTTTACAAAAGATCATTTTTACAACCTGCTGTTCCTTTTCCAAAGGACTAATTTTTTTAAACCATATTTTTTTTAAAATAAGTACATTTGCAAGTAAATTCTTTTTTAAAAATTTTCTTTCTTAAAGCTGCTACACCTTTCAAAAAGTGGTTTAAAAGAAGACCTGCTTATGATCTTGATAATTACAAAAACGTATTTGTCATGCACCACCATTTTAAAAAAAAAATTTTTTTAAATGCTGGGGTATGTTGTTCAAGTTTCGTTCCTTAACGGTGAAAACATAATTCAATTGTTGTAGCTGCAATGTTTCTCATAGACTTAACATAATAGGTAGATACTTGATTTTTGCAGAAGAGAAAAGGAAGAAGCTGTTTTTTGCAGTTAGAGTTTAAAGGATATATATGGCCGTCAGAATACGTTTTAAAAATAAAATAATAAATAAAATTTGAATCAAAAAAGACTTGACTTGAAAAGATTTTTGTGTTTCATATAATAATTAAAAGAGAGTTTCTATAGAAAAATTGATTTGCCATAAACTTGTTTAGATTAAAAATTTTTAAATTTTCCGCAAGTAATTAAACAAAACTTAAAATCAAAAGTTGACTACGGAATCGTTTAGAAGTCACACATGGCTGATTTTTATTTTTTTTACCAATTTTAACAAAAGACTAATTGTTTAAAATTAACTTCTTACAATGCACTAGAAAATTCAATTGAAGAAAGCAATCATTTTTAATAACATAAATTTAAAGTTGCAAAAATATGAAAACAAATAGCTGACAATCCGTGCAGTACATAGTTCGATTAGGTGGGTAAACTCCTATAAAAAACAAGAACTGTGCGAATATAAATATAAATTTATAAAATATAAATTTTATTTAGAAGCTTTTAAATTTTAATGGTACACAAGACCTTTTAAAAAAAATTTATTTCTTATAAAGGGTTTTTCTACAAGATGTTTGTTTTCTAAAATAAAATAAAATAAAAAATTTTGACTAAGATGATTCAAATTTTTATTAAATTACGAAGAGAAAAGTTCACTAATTATAAATGAAGAATGATTACTGGCAACTGTCTACCACAACCATGCTGACAAAAGTCCATTCTTTCATCACACTTTTTAATCACCTTTTGGCAAAATATGGGTCTCGCATCACGGATTTTAAGTTTTAAGGCTAAAATCGATTCGATTGACTCCGTATAGACTCGGTGTATAGCCGCACACATACAAACAAAAAATCCAGTGGTGTTAAATCACATAATCTGGCTGGCCACTTATTTGTTGAAGGTTGTGAAATTATGCGATCGGGAAATTTGGTTCGAAATAAATTAATTGTTTCATTGGCTGTGTGATATGTGGCACCTTCCTGTTGAAACCACCTGTCAGTGATATCCACGTCAATGGGCCAAAATTGTTGTCGCGCTAGCATGATCTTTTAACCATTACCGCATTTCTAGCCTCATCGAAAAAACTGCCCACACATAGCGCACCATATAGTGACACGTTGAGCATTCAAGGGCTTCTCAATAATCACTCTAGGATTTTCAGAAGCCCAAATGCGGCAAATTTGCTTGTTGACATACTCTGACCAATTAAAATGGGCTTCGTCTGGGCTTCAGAAACACCAAACGGTTATTGCTGAATGCATTTAGCGAATATAATTTTGCTTGTTGATATACCCTGACTAGTGAAAATGTGCTTCGCCTGAAAAAATTATTTTTTCAAAAAATCCACCCTAAATAAATTCTAAGAATCTACGGCGATGTGAATGGTCGATAGGCTTCAATTCCTGCACAAGTTAAATCTTATAGAGCTTCAAAATCAAAACCTTACCCAAAATTCGTCATGTGGTGGTTTCAAATAATTCCAATTGTTGAGAACGTCGAGGAATTGGCAAATTTAGATCTGCTTTAACACTGTGGCTCGCGGCTGCAATGTTTTCAGTTCAACAACCCGGTCGAAGAGGCGTTGATGTTCGCATATTTTGTATCGAGCCCGGCGATTACAATTTAACGACCAAATTCTTAATAACGGTCTCAGAAGGACGATTATGTTGTCCGCAAAAATTATGAATTTTACGAAATCTAACTTTAACGGAATCATTATTTTTACAGTGGATTTTAATTCTTTTAATGCGATTTTCGAAAAATTTAATTTAATTTATTGTAATAATTGTCAATGCAACTACTACAAATACGTTAGAAAAGTAAATGTCAAAACTAATATGTTGTTGGTGTTGCCACAATTGAAAATTAAACTTTTTGTTGAAAAACCTGATATGTGTTTATGCTTAATTATGTCTTTGACCATTAGTGACCAAAAATAATCTCAGAGTACGACGAGATTGTGCCTGATCTAATTTTTGTCATGAAATTAGGAGATAACAAATTTTAAAGACCTTAACAAGAAAACTGACAAATATTGAATAAACAAAATACGTAAGATAATGCACCTATTTAACTTCAAATAGCTGTGGCCAAAAAGTTTTAAAATTTTCTTTAGTTTATGTTTGAAAATAAAAATATTACTGCGTTTGGCGCATTTGTTTTTTTTTTTTAATAAATTCACATTTTTATGGACCACCCTATAATACACAATTTTTTTAATTTTATTTTCTTTCTTTCTCTTTATAAACATTTACTCGCAGCAATAATCACAGTAATAACAATCATCAGCAATCTGCTCTTTTTCTTTCTGTTAAACTCCAGCAATCATAATGAAAGTCCATCGTATAACAAACGTTAGTATTAAAATCATCATAATTATATTCAATAACAGTGCCAGCAGTCTGGAGAAGAAATCTATACACGATAAAACAGAAATGTAATAAAATAACAAATAAGGAAATAATTTAGAGGCTGGGGATAAAAACCGAAACATGTTAATTCCAAAGTTTTATGATAATGATTATTATTAGTGTTACAATGGCTTTATTTTATCACATAATTTTGTAGGGCTGATGTTGAAGATAAAGAGTTACTAAAAGTTTAGATACTCAACAAAAAAAAATTACAATAAAGTACACATTTATTATTACATTTCAGTTTCCCTTTTACCTCTTGTAACTGGCATTAATTCAATTTGCCGTTGCTATTGCTGATGTCTGTTGCCTGTTGCCAGCCATAACCGAAAAATATAGTCTATTAAAGTTAGACTAAACAGTTTTAATGGCCATCGTCAGCAGAAGTCAAATAAAAATATGAATTTTTTTATTCTTCTTACACTCAAATTCAACTGGTTAAGCGAGTGTGGTGGTGAGGTGTCTTCTAATGTGCGAAATATTCATGGATGCTTTAAAAAATAAATAAATAAATAAAAATGAAATTATGAAACTAGAAATTTTTTTTTTCATTTTTCGTTTTACAGACATAAAGTCAGCATCAACACATAAATGTCATGTTATTATTTCCGCGGCTAAATTATGCATAAATGAATGAATGAACGAGTGAGAGAGTGACTGAACCAGCCAACGAGGAGTACTTGTGTTAAGTTTGTATTAAACCGATAAATACCACTCATAAATATTTTTATTTCTGTTGTGTGGGTAAATGTTAAACTAGGGGTGTGTTTGTGTTTCAAACATATAATTTTTTTAACAACGCCTATTTGAATTTTAGTGAAATGTGGGGTAACAGTTACTTTAAACCTGTCAGATGTAATTTTGCCTGCAGCAGAAGATGAAAATTAAGAAATTGTATTCGTATTCCAAGAAGAAACTCTTTGATATATTTAATACTCAGCGTTAAAGCATTAATTATACATTTAAAATACTTATTACGGTTATGAATTTGAAAGTGTGTTTAATGAAAATTAAAGCAAAATAATTGCTTCAATGATATCTTAACTTGTATTTTTGCTAAAAATAACTTTTTAGGGTTTTTTTAAGTATTTCTAATGTGTTTTTTTTTTAATTCAAACTTGTAACAAAAATTTTTTTAAAAAAAAAGAAGAAGGTACTTTTTTAATTTCTTGCTCAATGAAGGAAGAAATTACAAAAAGCACCTTCTTAATAAATTTTATTTTTACAATATATACAGTATATACAATATAAATATTATTATATTATATAAATTAATTTTTTATTAAGTTTTGCTTTTAGAAAAATTCATTTCAAAATAGGTACTTTTCCGAACTTTTTTAAAAGCGATAAATTTTAACAAGTGTCTGTTTGTGAAAAATTTTTCTATACAAAGAATACTTTATAATAGTCAGATATTCGTACGTAACAAAAGTAAGTAGGCACACAAGGAAAAGGGGTTATCGAATATGAACTAATAGTGATATTAACTTTTTATATTAAAATCGTGTGTGCTGGAGGAGGCAGCTTTTAATATTTAAAATTATAAATTTGTAACTATCACTTTTCAATTTAAACAAACAATAACTTTTACATTCACTTTACAGTCTGCGGACATAGACCTAAAAATAATAGCGGCGAATTAAGAAGCTTCTCCGTTTTTGAAGTGATTGTAAAATAGTATCTATTTGAAAATTGTGTTAAGGACCAAAATAAAAATTTTTTTTTTCATATAAAATATGCTCTTCTCTCGTTTATATCTCTGCCCTTGCTGTTGCTATCTTTTATAATATTGTTGCCTCAATATTGTACATATTACTTGGTTGGTTTGGCATTTAAATGTACTGAATACTCGTTACTATTATTGCTGTTTTTTATTATCATAATAACGAATTTCACATAATAATGATAATAATACAAATCATAATAGTCATAATGCCTCTTTTGTAGTTATTGATGTAGATTATTGCTATAAATTTCTTCAGTCAGTCACTGGGATGGACGTAATGATTCGGTCATTCAAAAATTATTACGTTTGTTCGTTGAACCATGTTAGCTCGCTCACACACCCGCACGTAAAGAATAGCCGCTGACTTCCTCGTCATAAACAGCATATATTTGCCGCCAAATTCATTCAAGATGATCATTATCGTAATCTCGTTGTTTAATGTTGTGCAAAAGCCGGCGAGTTTTTTTCATTTTTAATGCTTTAATACCTTCCAGCTTTTACTTCATGAATACATAGAATCTCAGAGTACTTGAATAATATGACTGCACATACAATGAAGAAAACTCTACAGACCCTGCAGTTGTGATTATTTTTTGCAATTTCAAACATTATAAGCATCGATAGATAAACTAGCATTTATTCAATTCCCACCCTACGATACTTAAATAATATGAGTCATTCAGCCTTAAGTTTTAACATTTTACATAAGAAACGTCTAAAATCTTTTCACTTTCGTGAAATTTTGTTATGGATTCAAAATAAAAAGGAAATGTTTTTATTGTAAAAATGGCGTAGCCTTCCTTATGCCAGCTTTTGTACGCTGTCTAATACTTTGCTGCGATTTTGCTTTCAAACACAGCCTTTACGATACTTAAAAGCGTCATTTAAATATATTAAGTTTCATTTGACAAATGAAAGCCACAAGAACAAGTAATAAAAAGCAGATTGATATTCACGTCATGCAAAACTATTTTTTGTTAAGTAAAGATTGCAAAAATGGCGAAATAACTAAAAAGATAACGACTGCAAAAAACAATGCATTTGAGCCGAACATTACACGAAAAATAATCCCAATGTGAGCAAAGCTACTCTAAAATTATTTTTCAGCCAGGCATGGCTGGCTGTATCTTTTATTTCACAATCAATCAAAATAGACTTCAAATTATTGAAGCAAAAATTTACACTCACTCCCCTCTTTTTCCAGCATTTCCCATTTTATTTACCACTTATACTAATTTATAATTTAAAATTGAATCAAATCATTGTTGAATTAAAGTGTTTGTCATGCAAAGTTCGGATACCAGAAAACTGCTTAAAAACAGGTAATCGATTAAATAGGGAAATTTTTCTTACTTCTCCAAATATCAAAATGCTGAATTATAAATACTAACCGTTAACTCAATGATTTGCAAGTTTTAGTAAAAAAAGTCAAACGCATTAATTTTGCGACCAACGTTTAATCCTAAAACGAATATTCTTTACAACTGCTGGGTTAAAAATTCAATTCCACATATTTTCTTTATTTTTGTTGTTTGTTGCACTCTGCCCAATACACACAAAAAAAAAATTTACTGGGAATCAGCTGCTCTACTTGTATAGTAACAATCATCATATTTGAATTAATACGACGAACTACTCATAGACGTCCAGTAACATGCAAATGCTTTGAAATTAACCCCTTTTGGGTATGAATGCAGCAAATAACAAATAATAGCAGCATAAATTTTACATCATTGTGTATACTGGACAGAGAATTGAAAGAGTTAAAGTATTTATCGTTTTTTTTAATTCTAGAATCGGTTAGAAAATATTTTAATAAATTTTTTGGGTTTTCATAGGCCTTCTGTTTTAATCAAATTTAAATCGCCTGCATGAAATTACATGAAATTTTGAAAATGACCGAAATCGGGGTTTTTCAACAAGAATTTTGTTTTTTAATTGTGTCAACACCAACAACACGATAGTTTTGACATTTAATTTTTTATCGTATGCATTGGCAATTGTTAGAATGAATTATATTTCGCACGAAAATATCATTAAAATAATTATAATTCACTATGAAATTCATGATATTTTCGAACAACATAATCGTTCTTCTGAGACGGTTTTTAAGAATTTGGTCGTTAATTTGAGTCGAAAACATCGCAGCCGTGAGCCACAGTGTTAAAGCAGATACAAATTTGTCAATTCCTCGACGTACAAACAATTTTTCTTAAGCATTTGACTGGTGCAAGAATTAAAGCGCCGGTCATTCAGAAACAACCGGCTGGTTTTTCTGAAAAGATAATTTTTAAGCCTTTGTAAACTCAACGCCTCACTCCATGGTCCGCTATGTCAGATAGAGGTGTAATTGTACCGTTTTTTTCGAAGATGAGGCTCGAAATACCGTAGCGGTCAATAGATCATGCTATCGCGAGATCCTAACATCTAAATTTTGGCCTGTTATTGACGGTATATCAATGATACATGTGGTTTCAATGGGACGGTGTCACATGTCACACAGCCAATGAAATGATCAATTTATTGTAAACCAAATTTTCCGATCGCATAATTTCACGACAATCAGCAGTGGTCAGAGAGATCATATAATTTAACACCACTGGGTTATTTTCTGCGGGTCTACGTTAAGGACAGAGTCTATACCGAGTCAATCGAATCGATTAACGAAATAGGACCGCCATTTTGCCAAAAGGTGATTAAAAACTTTGATGAAAGAATCGACATCTAACAGCGTCGTCTTGGAGATTTGCCAGATACCATTTTTCATTCATAATTGCCGAAATTTTTTCTTCGCACTACAATCGAAATGAATTTTGAGTCATCTTAATCTAAAGTTTTTGTTTTATTTTGTTACAGAAAACAAACTTCAAGTTGAAAACACCACTACAAGTCTAAACTTTAAAAAAACACATTAATAATATTTAAAAACCCTCGAAGCAATTATTTTGCTTTAATTTTTATTAAACACACTTATAAGCGTAATAAGTATTTTAAATCTAAATTTAATGTTTTAATGCTGAGCATTAAAGACATCAAACAGTTTTTTTCGAAGGCGAATACCATTTCTTAATTTTCTGCTGCAGGCAAAATTACATACGACAGGTTTAAAACACAATAAAAATTCGAATCATCTTAATCAATATTTTTTGTTTTAGTGTTTTAGGCAAGAAACCCTTTATTTGTACTTCAGTTTGACGGAAAATCTGTAAGGCAACAAATTTTTATTTTAAACCAGGCTCAGCAAATAAACAAAATATAGTAAATCGAACATACATAGACAAAGTGGAAAATTTTATTGATGGATTAATTTTCTCATTATATTACAGTTTTCATATGTTAATCATAAAGAAATTATTTCGAATTTGCTTATGATCAGAAGCAATTAAAACTTCAGAAATGTTTGACTCTTTACATAAAACTTTGTAAAAATTTGTAAAACTGTTAAGACCCGCAATGAGGTCAAATTAACAAATCCTGTTTACATAACTTCCATCTATTCAATTAAAGCTTTTAATTAATACTCTCTTAAACAATTTCTTTTAAATTTCTTATTTTCATAAACCTTTAATCACATTAGGTTAAATTGTTTAATGTTCTGTGCTGTCATTTTGATGATGTTATTTCTACTGCTTTATTGTTGTGTCTACTATTTCCTCCTATTCATAATTCACTACAATTATTTACATGCCAGTCCAACTGAATTCATTCACTATTTTCTCCTCTGTGTATTGTGTCAATTTCTTTTTTTTTCTTAATTTTTAAGTGCATTTGCGGAGAGATAAACGAGAATTAGCAAAAACAAAAAAAAAACACAATTCCTATTTATTTTCATTTCGTTTAGTACGCCTCAACGCGTCTCCATCTCCTTTTGAAATTATTTCCTATTGAAGTTAAATCGTGTTGCTTTCGCTATTGTTGTGGTATTATTGTGAGTTGTTAAGCCTGTTTTTGTGTTGCTATTTCACTATTTTCATTTCCCAAAATATAAAGCATATAAACAATTATATGTAGAGTTGCCAGACTTGTGTTTGTATCAAATGCAACTGAAATCAGTTTTATGATTGCTATTACAACATGGTTTTAATGTTATTTTCTTAAAACTTCACTTTAGCTAAAGTGAGCAATAAAATGACCTTTAAATACAGGGTGTCTGTGTGATTAGATTTATATCTGCCCCTGAACTATGTAGTCTTAATCAGATGGTGGTCAAACCACTGCATAATTTGGGACGTCATGCTCGTCCTAGGAAGCCGAAGCTATAATTCTATGCAACAGGTCTTTCCTAGTTGCAACTTTAATGATTCCAGAGCAGGGCTGCAAATCATCACTCCTTACTAAAGAGTTGGAGGCTATCCAACTCCTGTCCAGAACACATGTCTAGCATGCTCACTGGATCTGGGAACATTTCACCAGGTAGGTGTCATTAAAGGTGAAATGAACCCGGCCACCATAAAACCATAGACTGATATAGGGCCGCGAAACCACAACCACCACGATACTCCTATATAGGGGCCAACCTCAATAATCAGTGAGAGAACAGTTAAATGTCTAAAGAGACAAATAACAAACTCTGCAGGTTACTGATTCCCGTGGAAATAAAGTGGAGTTTCCAGTCGTACCCCTGCTGACTTCAGGGGCTGGGCTCCCTTTTTCCCCCAGTTGCATAGGTCTACATAGTAATGGAGAGCTACTAAGGACCATATATGTGCCCCCGGGGGGTAATACAGGGTGTCTGCCGGGAAGGTATACTACTTTGTTTTGCTGCCATTTAAGTAAACATTAGTCTTGACAGTTCATATTCGATAAACTAACGTGTTTTAATCGTTACAACATTTTATCAAAATCAATCATAGTTTACAGTGACGATGAGATGTGAGTGACGAGGCACATTTTCATTTTAATGGATATGCGAATAAACCGAATAGTCAGTTCTGGGCAATGAGAGATCCTCAAATTGTTCAACAGTCAACCTTGCATCCATTAAAAGTGACAGTCAGGCGTGCAATTTGGTCAGGAGGAATGGGGAGCGATATCTAATATGAGTGGAAACTTTTAAAGGCCACAACCGCATGCTTTGGGCTTGATTAACATATGCTACCAAGAGGACACACAGCCAGGATTACAATAGAATTACTGCGAGAGCTCTTTCCACAACAAGTTATTCCAAGAAATGATCATGTTGATTGGCCTCAACGCTCGCCTGATTTGAGTGCTCCGGATTTTTTTTTTTTGTGGGAATATTTGAAAAGCAAGGTTTATGCAAACAAAACAGAAACGCTTGAGCAACTCAAACAAAATATTCGTGATGAAATTAATGAAATACCGCGTGAAATGTGTAAGAATGTAGTGAAAATGATCAAAAGGGCTCGCGTTTGTGGACTAACAGAGGCGGACATTTATCTGATAATGTATTACATACATAACTGCCCTTCGATATTGCAACAATTAAGAAATCAAATTTTTTCTTAAAAATATTTTTCTTTAAAATATATAGTGGCAACGACTTACTTCCAATTCCTAGCTCAAAATCCTTTTGTTTCCAATTTAAAAAAAGTTAAAAATGAAATTAAAATATCAAATAATAAATAGCGAAATCTTTTGATTAGCTAGGCTAGTCTGAAGCTTGGATTCTAATTAATTAATTCTGTTGGATGTAACAGGGTCTGCATGGAATAGATAATGCCAAACGTCGATTCAGAATGTTGAGTTCCCCATAAATCCCACCTCAGTTCAAGATTATGGAAAACACAGATCTTTAATTAGATTGAACTATGTAGTGCTGATGTGAAACTGCGTTAACAAATGATTACAGCAAGAATCAAAGTTTATTCGCCAGCTACAATATAGAATGTGCAAGACCTTTAAATCGCTTTAACACAATATCCGCAAGAAAATAGAATTGGATTCGTGCAATAAGACATCACGTCCCGTATTGCGCGGGAACCCTTAAAGAAACTGAGGAAAGGAAATTTTCACTTTAAATATTTTTTATATAATAATAATAATAAGAATATATTTTTATTTTGTGGCAACACTGATCATACTCACATAAATATTTAGTCTTAAGTTTTGTTCAATAGGAAGTATTAGAAGGGTATCAGAGATGTTAAACGAAATTTTCAAAATTATTCAAAACGTTTTATAACTCAAATATGCTTATTTATTCTTAAGTCGTATAAGAAGACATTTATCGTTCAAATGTTCAAATGTTTACTTTACTTACTTCCAACCCAGTAGCGTGTAGATAAGGTTCTTCAGGATAGGATATCTTTTCCATGAAAACTTCTTTAAGGAAATGACAACAAAGCTTCATTATTAATATTTCTTTATCGGAAATGAACACTTCTTATGACTCCAACGCGATTTATATAAACAAGATAAGAACAATTTTTATAAACACGAGAATAACATAATTTCTTTGTAAAGAACAACAACAACTAAAGAACATTTAAATTTCGATTTATAAATAGGAATAATATGTTAACGTAAACCGTATTGCCTTTTCTCCGCCCTCTCACACACGATTTACAGCCCAGTCAGTAGTAGCTTTAAGGCTTCATTAAAATATAACACTTTGTTACCTTGAAAGAAGGCGAAATAATCCTAAAAGTTATTCATGAATTCTGTGGCGGTATGTATGCTGTTCACAATAATTTTAAGCCTTTTTTTTAAATAATATAAAATCTTCCGGAGAGAACCATTTTATTTTGATAAGACTTTTTTTGATTCTAATTGCAAAACATGAGAAATTTGAGTCTTCTCTAATTTTAATTCAAAGTTTTTGTGAATTTTAGAAAATCATGAAATAAATTATTTCCAAAATTAATTTAGATTTTTGTTTGAAAGTCAAAACGGAGCATGTAGCAAGTGTCAGAAAAATGGTGCACTTCACAATCATGATGCAGAGAGCGAAGCAAATACTTCATTTTGCCGTGAAAACTTAGGATTTTTATATTTTTACCAGAGCTGTAAATGAATCATTTTCTTTTTGATATTAATCAATTCGTTACGAATTAGCTTAGTTTTTTTCACAACAAAAAAGAATTGACTGAAATTTAAATCGATTCAAACGAATTAAGCGGAAATAAATTTCAATTCGATTCCAATTCAAATGAATTTGTTAAGGTTAATTATTTCCAATTCATTTAAATTGAATTAATTTTTAATTAAATTAATTTTGAATTGAATGGATTCTAAATTCATTCAAATGAATTAGAACATTAAATTGCAATTCAAATGAATAATAATGAATTTCAATCAAACCAATTCAAGAGCAGCTTTAGAAAGAATGAATAATGAAAAATTTCTTCTTCCAAAATGAAAATACTCAGCACAAACATTAAAAAGCCTAGTCGTGGATCCAAGCCAATGTTTGTGTTTGGATCTTGTTTCTTCAAGAAGAACTGATATTTATTTTGAAATATATAAGTATGTATATAATGGGACTTTCAAATCTAAGAATTTTTTGTCATTGGACTTGGTGCTGTCTTTTTTTTGATCGGATTAGCACTGAGGGGATGACCCCTACTCATGTAATGCATTGTATCAGAACTAGGAAATTATGTAATGGAAAGGAGGAAAGAGGAAGTAGTTTTTTGTGGAGATTCGATTGAAATTTTCCTATATTGAAAGTGACAGGAAAGACCTCTGGAGGGAGTTTTTTCCACATACAAACTATTCTATTAAAAAAACGAATTCTACCTGTAATTCGTAGTGCGATTCACTGGTAACCGAAACAAGTTCCCTAATTTCGCGTAAGCAGTGACCACCGTGGTAACGATAAAACAGTGAAATACAGCCTACATTACATCGATGCTCTAGCAAATCAATAGCGTTGGATACCCTGCCATCCCCCGTTGCTCGACGGTCTTGGGCGGTGAAAAGAATTAATTGAAAATTTGCTGATTCAGTGCATGAATAATTCGTGAATTAATTCAAAAATGAATGATTCACTTACAGCACTGATCCCTACCCATGTTTATACACTATTTTTTGGAGAGTTTTTATTAAAAAAAAAAATTCAATAATGCTTGATAATATTGTTATCGTTGCTGCTTTACCACCCCTATTTTTAGGAAATACACACAAAGCAATGCAACGTTGTGTTTTATTTGCTTCTATTTGCTTTCATTCATTATTATTGTATTCGCCGGGTGTGTTTAAATGCGTGTGTGTAATGTGAGAGTTTTATTTCTGGGTTTTTAGTAAATACATTAAATAGGAAATTAACTTTTCTAAAATTTTTTAAATTAAAATTGCTTTTTTGTGTTCGTTTAAGTTTAGAAATCATAGTAATAGGAGGAGCAGATTAAATTAAAATGCTGTTGAATTTAAAAATGGCTTATTAATTTTGTGATGTTATTATCTTATAAAATTTTTATTTATTTATTTTGTCTATAGTTTTGCAAAAAAAAAAAAATATTTTTAAGTAATAATCATGTTGTGACTTAAAAAAATTTTATTAATATTTTTGGAAAGCTGTTATTATTTTGTGTACTTTGTATTTCCTATTATCAAAATCAAATTTAAACAATTTAACTGTGTTTAATTAAGATAATCTATTTGTTAGATCTCTCTGAAAGCCATGGCATTGTAGATTTCAGAACTATAGAGGTTATATTTAAAATTTGTATAGGTTTTTAGTAATAGAATTCAGAAAATTCTGAAGTCTACAATGCCATGGCTTTCGCCCCCTATAGTCCGCTAAGCCGCGCCCTTCCAATTTTGACTCTTTTTTGGGCATTTTTGAAATGCCCCTCATATGGCAAAATGCATATTTTCACATTTTTCTAAATTCTATTACTAAAAACTTATACAAATTCCGAATATAACCTGTACAGTTCTGAAGTTTACAATGCCATGGCTTTCGCCCCCTATAGTCCACTAAGCCGCGCCCTTCCAATTTTGACCCATTTTTGGTCATTTTTGAAATGTCTGTACAATACTATACAAAAAAATGCAAGCATTTTTCACTCTCTTTTTTTTAAATTGTTTTATTTTGACTTTTATCTTTTATTATGAATAAATAAAGTTAAAATTTTTCTAAATATATTTGCTTTTTGTATTATTTATTTCATGTTCGCCCCAAAATGTTAAAGTAATTCAACTCTTTTAACTTAATATTTCATGAGCAAGAGGTATGTAAACTATAACAGCGTTGCCAAAACGAAGCTAACTTTCAGAGTTAATTTCACACACTTCTTTAGCTAAACATGCAATTGACTCAATTATTTATTTAATTTGAAAATTAATAATATAATTGAAATAGTTAAAAAGTTAAGTAAATTTCAAATAGATATTTAACAAATAAATATTTTAATAACTGCAAAATGTGCTTAGAAAATCTGGCAATAAGAAATCTGTTCCATCATGCAAGAAAGAATGTGCAGGAATTAAGGCCGACCGACCATTTGCATCGCCGTATATTCTCTAAATTCATTCAGGAATAACCGTTTGGTGTTTCTCAAGCTCAGACGAAGCCAATTTTAGTTGGTCAGAGTATGTCAACAAGCAAATTTGCCGCATTTGGGCTTCCGAAAATCCTAGAGCGATTATTCAGAAGCCTTTGTATGCTCTATGTGGCACTGTATAGTGTGCTATGTGGTCTGGAAATGCGATAACGGTTAATGAATTACGCTATCACGAGATGCTAACAACTCAATTTTGTCCTATTATTGATGACGTTGATATCACTGAGATGTAGTTTCAACAGGACGGTGCCACATAGCCAATGAAACAATCAACTTATTGCAAGCCAAACTTCCCGATCGCATATTTTATGACAATCAGCAGTTAAGTGGCCAGTCAAATCGTGTGATTTAACACCATTAGATTACTTTTTTCTGGGGCTATGTTAAGGACAGAGCCTATACGAAGCCAATAGAATCTATTTCAGCCTTAAAACTCAAAATCCGTGAAGTAATTAACGAAATAGGACCGCCATTTTGTCAAAATCTGAGTGAAAACATCGATGCCTGTCATCGTAGTCGTGGTGGACATTGCATAGATATCATTTTTCATTCATAATTACGGAATTTTTCTCTTTGTATACAATAAAAATTTGGGTTCTCATAATATTTTTTTTATTTTATTTTGTTTAAGAAAACAAACTTCTTATTGGAAAAGTCTTTATTAAAAAAAAAAAATTTGAATATATTATTTTGTTTCTAGCAAGGAATTACTTTTACTAATATACCAAAGACAGGTTTGACACTCATAAGAAGTTATATAAACAAAATTTTCTTTAGTTTTCAGAACTAAAATTCCAGAAAACTAAACAATATGTTTGATGGTGATTTTCACGGATCTGTTGAAACGAAATAATTTAAAAAATCAATCATACTGCGACGAAAAGGTTAAAAAATTGGTGTGTTAACTGTTCTGTATTCAAAAAAACAATAAATACTTTATTAATAAAAATAAAGTCTTAACATTATATACATAACTAGCGTGCCCGTGACTGCTTTGCAAGTCATTTCTTCGACATTTTTTGATCGATTTTGGTTCGCGGTATTAAAAAACAAAGCACGTGAACGTGATACATATAACTGAAAGTGCAAAAAACAGGGATCATTGAAAAGCAACAGGTATGGGGAACTGAAGCCATTTAAAATCAAACGGCAAATCTGGAGGAATCATAGGAATGCGTGGTTTCAACACATCGCCCTTATATTTTTCTTTTAAAATTTTTGCTTCAATCACATTTTTCATGACTTTTTTGACTACTAACATATGTCATTGCATCTGCCAAGTGTGCATACAACGCCATCTACTGGCAATATAGCATTTACAATCATGTTTTTTTATGGGTTCTTGAGTTAAAATAGCGGTGTAAAATAAATGTATGTGAAAAATCACCGAAATCGGTCCAGGCATTCTCGAGTTATAAGCGTAGTAACTAACATCACTTTCTTTTATATATATAGATATAACACTTTTCTAACAAAACTAAAAAAAAACTATTACCAATTTTCTTGTAAAAGTTTAAAAATTAATCCTATAATTAAGGGTGTTCAAATTTATTAAAAGTTCAATATATATATTATCAATTTTCAATATATAAATTTTCAAATGAATAAGGCCAAACACAGTATTTTATCAAAATTAAATTAAGCTGCTCTAGTTTTATTAAAACTAACGCAAAAGTGTTTGTTGGATTGTACAAGTGTGTATTTTAATTGATACTTATGATTTCAGCTTTTATTTCATTTATTAAACGAAATATTTTCTTATTATAATTTTTCTTATTTGTAATATTTAAATAAACACGTAATTTTGTGGTTTATTTTCTTTAAATATTTCTTAATGTTTAGTTTATTCGATTAGACAAATAATTTCAAACTAATCGATAAGTTATCGACCCCTATCATTCAGACTCAATTAACTGAAGAAAATAAAACCACAACAAAAATTCTATGTGTTGAGTAAAATTTTATGGTAAGAGAAACATTTCTTTTAATTATTACATATTTAATGTTTAATGTTTAATTATAAAAAATATTGTGTTTAAATGCTTTAATCTTAAATCGCTGAAGTCTACTGAAATTTTTTTTTAAATTTAAGTTCTTTGAAATTCATTCACAAGCTTGTAATTTAAGATAAATTATAAGATATTGTTAATCAGCTTTGGTGTTTTCATCAAAAATAAATATCTGTGTGCTGCACCATGGGGCAGAAAAGAAATATTTTGGAAACAAATATGATTTTGCATGGATTAATTAAAGTATTAAAATAATTTTTAGAAAAATTGTATGCAAATTTCCGAAAGCCAAATTGTTTTGGGAAATCATATTTAAAATATTTAAATATGGATTTTTGATTTAGTGAAAAAAGGTGGTAGCATTTCTCTTTTAGTGAAACTTTATTCCCATCTAGGGAATTTATGAAGATAAAGATCCTTAATTTTAAAGACCAATAGAAAAAATGCTGATCAATATTCAATCAAGCGCAACTAAGTAAAAAAACATTTTAGATTTAGACAAACGTATAAGAAAATTCCCTAATTATTAATAAAAAATCCCAAAATCCCAGAATTGTTTTTTAAGAATTTCTTCGCGAAAATCTACATTTATAAAAAACTTTTAAAAATAACTGTATAGGGCAGTATAGAGGGTCTTTTAAAGCCCATTCAATCTATTGATTTCAGTTCTCCATAATTTTAAATTTAATTAATTAAATTTAATAACAATTTCTTGCAGTCACTAAGAAATTTCATTTCTATGAAGGAAGTATTGAAAGTGCTTTCTTAAATTTAAAAAAAAAATAATTATTCAAATGCAAGTAATCTGCCAACTTTAAAAGGCTTTTCAAGTTTTTATTTTAAGATGCTAACGCACCACTTCTTAAAAATGTATAAAAAAGATTTAAATTATGCTTGCAATCCCCTTCAAGACTAGCACTAGAAATTTTGTCTCAATAGATACTAAAGTATGAAGCTACCATCCCATTGTGCTGTATTATATTATAAAATATTTAATATCTATACAAATTTTTCGGAAGTTCATTTTGGACTTTCTGTAGATTATTATCTACTTTAAATGCAATGTTAAATTTTCTAAACAAATTTCTATTTGATTGCGTATGTAAATTAATATTTTTTGTTTTTGTTTTATTTTTATATTTTGTCAATAGCAAGCATCAACAACTATAACAACAATGAAATTCATATAAAATGTTAATATTAAGTATGCATGAAATGTATCCATGTATGAAGACAAAATAAAGAAGAAAATAGTTTTAAGCATTAAGATTTATAATGATTAACCTCACCACCCCTGCTTGAAATCAAGTAAAGAAAATTTTAAAATATTTGCTATTCTACATAGAGACGTTTAGATATTTTATTTATACTTACAAAAAATTTTTGTGTTTTATTTTCTTTCTTTGAAAACATTTGTTTTGTTTGAAGAACCATTAAAAGACCTTAATGAAGTACTTGAGTACTTTTTACATTTTTTTTATTACATCTTGATTTTATTTTTATATTTATTTTTTTCCGGCTTCATAATTTATATTAAATGTTAAAATGTATGAAAGTGTGTGTATGTTTATAAAGAATTGTAACTTGCAGGAAATTCAGTACCTTGGGATCCTCTTAGAAAGGTTGTTTTTCTCTTCTCTTTGCATTGACTCTTCAGAAGTCATCATTACAGTGACTTAATTTCAAAAGTCAATTATGAGATGTAAATTTTTTCTCTACTTAATAAAAATTCTTCATTTTTTTATGATTTGCTACATAACATAATTTTACGTTTTCATTCTGCAACAGTACCAGCAGCATGACTACAACTACTAAGCAACATCTTAAATACACAAAGTTATACAATTTAAAAGAAACGACAGAAAAAATTCATTTCAATTTCTTTTTTTTTTTTTTTTTTGTTAGAAATTAAAAGATGATGTTTGATAAGCAGCAATAACAAAAAAAAAAAAAACAAAGACTTTATGTACTTAACTGCACGACTGTGACTGTGACTGTGACTATAAATGATTTAAGTAGGTAAATATTTACAGAGAAGAGAAAAAAAGAAATGACAAAAAATTGTGCACTTGTTGTTTGATGTTTTGCTATATGATACAGGAGGGAGGTTCTTACTTCATTCACCTCTTGCACGTACAAGATGTAGAGTACACAGTTTAAAATTGATTTCAGAGACATACATAGTATATTTTAAAATGTTTCTTTATTTGTTAAGTTATAGTATCAAGTTTTATATAACCATTTAATGGCTGTGATAAGAAATGTCTATAGATCTTTGCACTTCACTCTCTCTATTTATTTATTTATTCGTTAATGTCTTCCTAGTAACTGATGAATAAATACGAAAATTAATCTTAATTTCAATATCTATTTATTTACTTTTTCTTTTTTGTTTTGTTATTGGTTACATTGTAGAGTAAATTGTTCTTAAAAGTAATTTTAACCTTTAAGACAATTAATATAGATGGTTAAATAAATAAGGTAACGATTTCTTTTTCTCTTCACTCGTAACACAGTTTACAAAGTGTAGAAGTCGATTTAGGTTAAAACTTATAAAGCAATAAATTACACAATTATGCCTCCTGATTGAGAGTAAATTTTGTTATAATTTAAAGAAAAATTAAGCAAAAATATTTTAAAGATAAAGGAATTATGTATTGATACACTATCTATATCAACTACATAATTTAAAAAAATAGATTTTATTTCTATAATAAATCTTACATCAGTGATTTTAGTTGCTTAAACACTATACAAAATTAAACCTAGAAAATGGAAAAATAGCCTTAAAATTAATCTCGATTTTGAGACATGTTTCTCGGAACAATTTTTATTCTTCTTCTATTGATAAAAATCCAGCTTAATAAAAAATATATATTTTTACACAACGAAAAGGATGGTTTTTCTTAGACTTTTCAATTTAAAATAACACTAATAGCAGTAGATAGTTCAAGTTATAACACACAAAATAAATAATTATACGCTTTACAGCTCATGTAAAGACTATTTTATCCCGTCAATAAGAATAACTGCAGCTAGAGCTCTTTATTTTAATTAATTTAATTAATTTTAAATTTGCATATTCCGCGTTTATGTTAAAAGCATAAAATAAAAACATAGCTGAGGCTTCTTTGAATGTTCCTTGTTTGGTTTCCTCGTTTGTACTTAAAGAAGAAGCATAGCGTCCAAGCCATGTACCATTACATGATGCTACCGCTTCAAATAATGGGGTTTTCAACAAAATATTTGTCTTTCAATTGTGGCAATACCAACATGATAGTTTTGAAATTTAGTTTTTTGACGCATACGTAGTAGATGCATTAGCGATTGTTACAATGCATTTAATTACGCCCGAAAATCGCACTCAGTTATAGTTACATTTCATAAAATTCGTGATATTCTCGAACAACATAATCATCCTTCTGAGACCACTATTCGGAAATCGGTCGTTAAATTTGAGTCAACAGGCTTGATACAAAATATGCGAATACCAACACGTGTCCGACCGGATAGTTCAACTGAAAACATCACAGCCGTGAGCCACAGTGTGAAAGCAGATCCACATTTGTAAATTCATCGACTTCCCGACAATTGGAATTATCTAAAACCATCACAAGGCTCAACTGGTGAAGAAATTGAAGCCGACGAACGATTTACATCGCCGTAGATTCGCTCAGTTCACATGCAGGTACAACCGGCTGGTTTTTCTGAAAAAATCAATTGTCAGGGTTTGGCAACAAGCATTTGGGCTGCTGAAAATCTTAGGGCGATTGTTGAGAAGCCTTTGCATGCTCAATGTGTCACTGTGTGGTGCGCTATATGGTCTTTAGGTAAGATTGGGCCGATTTTTTTTAATCCGTGATGTGATTAATGAGATAGCACCACCATTTTTCAAAAAAAAAATTTATATAAAGCTTATATGAAAAAACTGTCATCTGTAAGCGTGGTCGTCGTCGGATATCTGCCATTTATTATTTTCCATTCATAATTGTCAAACTTTTCTATTCGTAATGCAATAAAAATTTGAATTATCTTTATCAAAATTTTTTGTTTTATTTTGTTTTAGAAAACAAACTTCAGGTTGAAAAACCTTTTATTTATACTAATAAATCAAATACTAACTCTCCAGTACTATCTCAAAACGTGGCTTAAAAATAATGTTTTCCCATCAAGAGCGCTCACTGATCGCATCAAACAAGCAGCCACGGTTTTACGGTTTTTATCGAAAGGAATAACAACAGTGTTACTTAACCGTGTTTTTAAGTTTTCCAAAAATATTGATTAATATTTATTTAGCTAACATACACGCACCTTCTAACTTATCCCCAAGCTAATGATTTAAATTTTCATTTCATATTTTAATTGGCATAAATAAATAATTTCGATTTTTATGTTGAAAGAGAAAATTCACTTTAGTTTTCTTCTTCTGTAAAATATGTTTTTTTCTATCGTATACATTTCATTTAAAAGTAAATTTATTATTATCTTGTCTTATGCCGTCTTAAACAAATGTTTTTCATTTTAATCATCATTTATACAAAATACTCCTACTTATTTGCAACTAATTTGCAAAATTCCCTGCAGATAAATTTCTTTTAATTTCCCTTAAGATATTTAGGAAAAGTTTATTTGTTTTTTTTTTGTGTCAGCTCTCAAGCAACAACAAAAGAAAAAATATTTAAAAAAAATCAAAAAATAAGTTAAAAAGTAGAAAACAGAAAAGAAAAGTGAAACAAAATTAAAATATTATGAAAACAAATTGAAATAAAATTTTAGCACTTATTTTTATTTTAATAAACATTAATTAACTGTGTGATGATTTTTAACGCCATCGTCAACATCTTTATTGTCTTCATTCAAAATTATTACCATCATCGTCGTCATCATCATTATCAATGGCACCATCAACTTTTTTGTTCATTTAACAGCCGGCATTAATTTCAGTTCACCAAGAGCTACACAACAACGACGACAACAAAGGCAACAACATTAGCATCAACAAATTTACAACAATTATCATTGATTAAAATTCTTTGATTTTGTTTTGTTGTATTTGTTGTTTTGCCCAAAGCTGTTGCTTTTCTATGGCGTTTGATTGTGCAAATTAAAATTTAAACTGAAATCCTTAGAAGTTTTTGTTTAATTCCTGTTTGAAAATGGGTTTTTTATTTATAGAGTTGAAGTTAGAGTTGCATCTGTAATATTTTATATATTTCTTTTTTTATAATAAAACGTTTTCAACAGAGGCAACAATAGCAAAATAGCAACATATCAAAACAATATCCTTTCAATCTTTTTCTTTTAAATAGAAAATTAATTTTTTTTTGTAAAATTACATGACACCAAAGACTTTAACAATTTTAAAAAATGACAAGCAAGAGCATGTTTACGGATTATTTACATGAGGGTTGTGCTTTGAGTGAAAATTGAAGAAAATGCTAAACATGTCTTAAGTGCATCGTCTCAGAAAAATAATTCTATCTTTAAGCATTTCCCGACGATTTATACGTGCATATCTGGTGACAAAAATAGTTTGCCACTTTCCCAGGTAAAATGTGGCACTGCCAAAATTTTTACTTTTTGCATTTTTTTTATTTTTGTTAATGTCATTTTGTAAAGCCCTTTGGGCATATCCTGAGCGCTTAAAAGACTGATAGGACATCATTCCGTCATATTCCCAAACATTTGCTTCCCACATTTCTGTAACTTTTTCACTAACATATAAAATAAAAGGTTGCATTGCATTATTTTGCACTTTTTGCATTTTTATTGGTTATATCGGGTTTTTCCACAAGAAGTTAGTTTTTCCATTGTGGCAACATCGACAATATGATAGTTTTGACATTTAATTTTTTGACATATTCGTCGTAAATGCATTGGAAATTGTTACAATGAATTCAATTTCGCACGAAATAAAATAATTTAATTCCACTGTAAAAATAATGATTCCGTTAAAGTTAGATTTTGTAAAATTTGCGATGTTTTCGGATAACATAATCGTTCTTCTGAGACCGCTATTAAGAATTGTTCGTTAAATTTGAATCGACAGGTTCGATACAAAATGTGGGAACACCAACGGATGTTTGACCGCGTCATTCAACTGAAAACATCGCAGCCGTGAGCCACAGTGTTGAAGCGGATCCAAATTTGTCAATTCCTCGACGTTCTCAACAATTGGAGTTATCCAAAACCACCACATGGATATTTTTTTATTGACTTTAAAGCCATATAAGATTCAACTGGTGAAGGAATTGAAGCCGACTACCATTCACATCGCCGTAGATTCTTGCTGGTTTTCCTGAAAAAAATTATTTATTTAGAAAAAGTATTTTTCACTTGCCAGGGTATGACGTGATAAGATTTACATCTACACCTGGCCGTGGGCCTTAAGCAAATGGTGGATCATTACCGCTGTGGATGGTATGTAGCGCCATCCTCGCCCTAAGAGGGTTTCGAATACGTATATCCTCCGGTCACTCCTAGTTGCAACTTCAAAAGTCCAGAGTAGGCCGCACCCTTCACTCCTTGTTGAAGAGTTGGAGACTATCCAACTCCTGGTCCAGAACGCAAGAAGCCTAATATAATTGAGAACATGACGGCATTCATAAATGATCCGACCAACAAACTCAAACGAGGGCCTCGAAACACACAGCCATCACGATACTCCTCAATAATCAGTCAGAGAACAGCTAAATGCCTAAAGAGACAAACAGCGGAACTCTGGCGCTTTACAGATTCCCGTGGATATATAGTGGATTGTCCAGTTGACTCCTACTAGCCTTGAAACGGACTGGGCTCCCTTTTACCCCCGCAAGACACAAGTCTAGATGGTTGTGTGATCCATTAAGACTTATAATGTGCCCCCGGGGGGACTTGCCAAGGTATAGGTCGAGTATTGAGAAGCACTATGTGGACTTGAGGGGTGATTGCGCCGTTTTTTTTTTTCCAAAATGCAGCCACGGTCAATATTCCGTGATGTGATTAACGAAATAGGACCGCCATTTTGCCAACAAAATTATTAAAAACTTTGATGAAATAATTGACATCTGTCAGCGTGGTCGTGGTGGCTATTTGCCAGATATCATTTTTTATTCATAATTGTCGAACATTTCTTTTTCCAATACAAATGTATTTGCAGACGTAAAAATGTACGAATAGATCCGCTAAAGTTTTTGTCTACTCTGGAATATTTTATTTGATTTTTGCCTCATTCACAATTCCTTTGTGAGTCTTTGAATCTTGAATCCTTTGAATTTACAGAAACTTTGCTTTTGATTTTAAAACAGCTGACGTTTTATAAATAACAGGGACAAAATCTTTAAAAAATTAATGTAGAATTTGAATTTGGTATTTTACATCCGTGATGTAAGAAAACGCTAATTTTTGTTAGCCAAATTCTCAACGTCTATCGCCATGCAAGTATTTGAAAAAGTCTAAGACTCTTCCTACGGTCTGTTTAAAAATAAAAGTACTATTTCCAATGAATACAACTCCACACATGTGTACATATTTATTTATGTATGTGTATATGTTTTAGAAAGGAAAAGTAAATTTTTTTTCTTGCTTTAATTTCTCTTCATACCGTGTTGTTGTTTTTGTTATTGAAACTTTTAATGGCATGACATGAATGTAATAAATGACAGATAGCAATCTGTGTCAGAAATTGCTGTGTTTTCTTTTCTCGCTCCCTGTGTCGCATGATAAAATTAAATAGAGCACACTGCGACAAGCAATTTTATAGAAAATTTAGGTAAAAGTTAAAACAAAAAGTAGCAGCATCACAACTTTGACTCACCTTCATCTTTCATGTTGTCGTTGGCATAGCCAGGTTTTTGCATTGCGCTGTCATGGAAGATTGACTTAAATTTTATCAAACAAAAGGTGTGAGGGGTTTTTTACGTACAGTTTGAGGAAGGAAATTGTAGGAAACGCTATAGAATTTTTGCGCTGAAGCAAATGTTAAACAATAACACAATTATTTTAAAATCATTTTTGTCAAGTGCTATTAAAACAAGTAAGGGCTTTGGTTTCTTTTACTCTTCATATACATTTAACACCTCGTTTTTATTTATTTGCATACAGAAGACAGTTAAATCACGGCTAGATTTTGTTAAGGAATGTGTGTATTTGAAAAGTTGTGTGTGGAAGGAATGTTGCCAATTCAGCTATTTGATATCCATTGTCACCTCTTTTCAATGGAAAAAATAATAAAAAAATCAAAAGATAATGGAGACCCTTAGCTCGGAGAACAAAGTATGGTTGTGAAATGGATTTATATGGTTACGGTGAATAAATTTAATTATTTTAAACAATATTTTGGGTTGTGGTGAATAAGTTTTTAGTACCGGTTATTATTGCAGTCGTACTCCACATGCACAAAGGCCCCAATATCTTTGATTTTAACTAAAAATTATTTACTGAAACTCTCATCACATTAAATTTTTGGAAATTTTATTATTTAAACCATAATTATTATTTATTTTTATGCAATAAAATCGTGACTGAAAATACGCTTGGCTGAATACATTTCTGCGATATTAAAAAAATAAATAAATTAATAGGCAACTTGAAGCAAATAAAAAGTTAAGCGTAAACTTCTCAAAATGCCACCAATATGATTTATTAAGTTGAAAAAGCAAATAATTATCAGTAAAAAAAGGAAGCGAAACGATGCGCTGTGTATTTTACAAACTGCGTAGTTTTTAAAGAAATCTTATACACACAAGACAACAACAACTTGCTTATAACAAATGCTACCGAATAAGATAAACAACAGAAAACAAGAACAACTAACACCGAACAAAACAAAACGCACAGCCAAGCGGGTGCTTAAACGGAATGATAATAACAACAGCAATAGGGGTGATATTAAAGTATAATATGCGAGAACCGCTTAAAAAAATTATATACACACCACTTGCTGGGCAAATGAATTAATTAAAGTTGAATCATCAGCGAGTAAAGACAACAAAGTTACCATCGTGTTTATTTTATGTGTATTGGACGTAAATAAATCGTTTAATCTAAATTGTTTAAACTAAAATACTGTGTTATTTTGCAATAAAAGAACTCAAAATAACAAAACATCTATTAATAAGGATAAAGTTAACAATATGAATAGCATTAGGCTGGTATAATAGATTATAATATTTATATACTGCGAACACAATTATAGTTCTATTTTAATTAGCATTTTTAATTTAAAAAATACTTTGGATCCAATAACATTATAATACAGGATTTGCCATTATTATGGTTGCCATGACCACTTTTTGGAGTATATATTTTTTATATATATTTTTTTTTTTGAAAAGAGAAGTAGCACTTCAGGCAACAATGCCTATTTAGTCAAGTACCGTGCTACATTCTTTAGGAAAGGGATAGAGAATAGATGAAATAGGTGGTGAAAGTAGAAGGATAGTCGGAAATTAACTGCCGTATAAAGACAGCACAGCGACCAGTGACTATGCCTTCATCGCTGAGCAGCCCCACCGACAGTCAATTTTTATTTTTGTAGTGAAAAAAACCAAGGTCTTCGTTGGGAATCGAACCCACAACCCCCATATTTACAAACTAGTACACTACCTACTAGCCTACAGGGGCACCTAATAAATATAGATGAACTAAGTTATTTATTATTCGAATTTTCAAATGGTTTTTATTCGGTTAAGTATATATATAATCGATAAAAAATTTTAAAATTGTTGTAAGTGCAAAGTGTATTTAAGAAAAAAATTTGGATCAGTGATCATTAAAAAGTCCTAACTCAGAAAATGACCCCTACTCATGCATTGCACTGTACCAGAACTAGCAAATTAGGTTATGGAGAGGAAGCAGTGTTTGTGGACATTCTATTTGAAGTATCCTACATTAAAAATGACAGGAAAGACCTCTGGAGAGAGTTTATTCCACATAAGAACTTTTCTAATTAAAAACGAATTCCCCCTGTAATGCGTAGTGCGATTCACCAGCCAATCGACCACAAATGGATGCGATCTCAACGAAAATCGAGTCAAACGTAAATCCGTGCAACTTTCGGGAACAAATTCTCTAATTTCGTTAGAGCACTTACCATTCTAGTAACGATAAAACAGTGAAATACGACATACCTTGCATCGATGCTCTAGGAAATCAATAGAGTTGGATATCCTACCTCTCCTGTACGCAGTCGTACAACTCCAAAATAGGCTTCGGAGCGTCGGCCCATACATGAGAGTTATATTCCACCTTTGGACGGATATAGGTGGTATAAATAGTATGAAGAGCGGATAAAGTGAAGTATTTCTTACACTGTTTTAGAAAACCGAGACATTCGAAAGCTTCTTTAGAAACCTGAAAAATGTGTTTAGTCCATCGAAGATAACACTGAATTTTCATGCCAACAATATGAAGAGCTTCCGATTTCGTAATATATATATCACCATAGCGAGAGTAATGGAACGATTACGATTAAGCTGTGAACAAAATTTTTTTGATAAATTCTTAACGCATTTAATAGAATCTTTTCTTATACTTCAGCTATCATGTATAAGAGAAACCTTAATGTTCACAAAGATCTAATTGAAATTTTATTGATTTCCCATAGTTTGGCATTTCCATTCCTCAATCTGTAGTTGGCAGTCTTGGCAACCAGTTCACTTTGCACTTACAACAATTTTAGAAGCAAAATTAAATAAGAATAAAATTAATTTGTGCAAGAGCAATGTGCAAATAAAGATAATTTTATGTTAAAGAATTTTGTTGGAAATATAAAAGATTGTAATTTGAGAAATTAAATTTGCAAATGACAGAGTGTAATCAATGTTGAACAAAAAAAAAAAAGGAAAAAAAAACAAGACAGAACAGAACAGGACGTATTCAAGGATGTAAACTAAAATTAAAATGTATTGTTTTCAATTGAATGAGATTCATTTATCGTACATAATAGTAAAATCGACATACAAAAATTGATCTTTGTAATAGCTTAAAAAAACTTACTGTTCACTGTCACGTCTCAGTCCACTCTTCAACGGTGTAATTTTTGTTGCATTCAAAATGTAATACAAAAACTTTAAAAACAAAATTTTTCGAACACTTTGCTTCCCACGTATTATTTAGTTAAGTTATATTTAAAGATAAATATAATAATTATTTAGAACAAAAATGCTTATTGAGACTTACTTAAGTTTAATTATAATATTGATGTAATGTGACACTGTGGTCATCACGATTACCAAGATTATTCGGCTTATTATTGCTTCTTTAAATTTTATCTGCATCAGTATTGCTTTATTTATTCAAATTACCCGATACTGCCTCAATTTTAAATGTAACAAAACAATAATAGCAGGAAGTTTCTGCCGTATCAAAAATTAATCGGTTCCTTGTTTAAAGGCGAAATCATTAAACATTATCGCAATGCACTTTAAGAAAATTAAAATAAATCAAAACTCGTCTTGATCATTTAAATTCATTCGATTAATGTCGGCCATACACTGTGTATGGTGTTTGCGTTATATCACAAGTACTTGCTAGTCAGTGGCAGACTTGAGGACTGCATGGCCAACATAAGAATAATGTCATGACGAATAAAAAGTTGCTTCCCGTCTTGCTTGTGAGTCAAGAAAAAATAATACAATTTTTTTTTAAGGTGTGTCTAGACTTTCGATGTGACAAAGAGGTTATTTTTTAACGCTACTGTACCAGTGCAACATTATTTAAAATCAGTAGGTGAAGAGTGTTTCTATTCCGACTTATAGACTGAAATACTTCCCGTCTAACTACTATTTGTATTCTTTTATAGTATAAGAATACTCCGAGTACAGCAGCCTGTCATATAAATTTCCTAGTTATGAAATGAAATATTGCTGTAGTTGTTGTATGTCTATCAAGCGGGAGTTGTTTTCGGCGCACAACCACCTTGTGCAATCGGTGAATGAGCCAACAAACATTCCTTGTGTTGAAGGGTACCAGAGTAATACACTTGACCTTTTTCTATCTTCACACCTTCAAAAGTGTGACGTTAGTGTTCGGAAATTCCAATCTCTGCACGATCTCCGCCTCTTTTTCATATTCAGAACTTCAAAACATTCCGATATCAGCAACTAAACATTAAAAATATATTTATAAGAAGGCTCGTTAAGATGAGCTCAAGGAATTTTTTAAGCAATTTAATTGGAAATGGTGTTTCTTGGACAACAATGTCGGTGGTTGCGAATATCATTTTGTTTGGAATGAAAACTTTTATTCCATTCGAAAAAAATTTCGATTAAAACCACATCGAAGTCTTGGTTTAATTAGACATGTAAAAATGCATTCTGGTCAAAAGAGGAAACATTCAAGATCTGGCGTAGACACAAAAACGCAGATTCTGACTCGCTACGCAAAGGGCAAGATCTTGTGTACGATGGGAGGCTTAGTGCTACAACAAAAGCTTGTGGTCATTTGTTAAAAGAGTAAGGGATAATTTTAGTTCATCAATTCCGATTTTTTTAAAGAATGGCCAAATATTAAATGACCCGGTTGTTAAAGCTAACCTTTTGGTTGGTGTATTTGCAAATAATTCTTATTTGCCGGAAAGCAGTCAACTACCACCCAAGCTCGATAGATTATCCGTTACTATGCCAAAGATATTCTTTCGATCTCAAATCACCACGTCTCTAAAAGTCTCTAGTCTAGAAATAGTGCTCTTTGACGCTGACGCGTAAATTAGCTGCCCTTTTAAGCACGTTGTATAATGCCGGCGAACTTTCAAACTGTTGGAAGGTTGCTAATGTAACACTGATTCCCAAAACTGGTGAGGCTAACAACGCTGAAAATTACTAGCCAATTACAATTTGTTCTGCACTTTCTAAAGTGGTGGAAAATATGATTAAATTTTATTTTATAAGATACATGACAATATGGTTTCCGAAGGGGGCGCTGTACGGATGACGTGCTGGCTTTTCTGTCGAAATAATGGGGCAACTCCATACATCATTTCGGAGAGAGAAAGTTGGTGTCTCTATATATTTTTAAGGTATTTGATAGAATGAGGCATAATGCAGTTTTGTCAAAACTTGTTGCTTATGGTGTCTAAAGATCTCAGGAATCGCACTATACAAATTGCTATACATCGGATTTCATCATACCCCCTTCTCAGATGACAGTACCATTTATCAATCGTATTTACTTAGTAATAAACCGAACCAGTTGAAGGAGCATTCCGATTGGTGGAACATAAGTAATACGCTCAATCACAATGGCATTTAGCAACTGAACGAACGATAATAAAAATAAAATTAGCAAAAGCAATTTTTAGGACAGCTAACGCGTTCTGCGTTTGTTTAAGTTATTAAGGAAAAAAAATTTCATAACAACTTTTTTCTCTTCTTAGAAAAGACAGAAAAAGTAAAACATCAGCTGATTTAAAAAAACTTCTCTTAATTTATCTAAATTTTTGTTTGAAATATTCACAGTTTAAATTAAGATAAAATTTCATTATTTTAAAACGGAAAAATTCAATTTAACTGTAATAAAAATTAAAGTTGATTTAGTCTGGTCCATACTAACAATTAGATTTTTTACTTACGTCACTGAGTGCTGCAAAACTCAAAAAATTATTGCCAATATTTTTAGTACTCAATAAAAAAAAATTCGGCCTAAAAAACTGAAGACCTAATTAATAAAAATAAATAAATAAAAAAAAATATTTACAAATTATCTTTTTTATTTTTGCTATAAAATATATGAACTTAATAAATAAATAATATAGACTTTCATATTTAAATATGTTAAAGCAAAAAAAAAATCTTGAACACTTTGGCATGAAATATCAACCACTCAAATACGAGGTCGTTTCCTGTTGTCAATATATATAATTTCACGTATTGGTACTTGTTGTATATATAAAATTGAAATTTTTAATTTAACGTGTTGATGAATAGACTGTTTTTTTTTAATTTTAATTGTGCCACATTCAATACTCACTCGTCACACCATCCTTGCAACTCTAATCATTTTCCCCTTTTTGTATATTATTTTTTTAATATATTAAGTTTTTTCTTGGCTCTTATTCTACATTTTAATAACCATTTATTCACACGTATAGTGTTACCACTCAGTATTTATGTATGTGTTCTTTTACGAGACAAAAAACTTTTCGAAATCAAGTGGCTTTAGCGCTTGTAATCATTATAATGGATATAGAAAAAAATTTAAATATAAAGAGTCTTTCAAAATAACGGGTAAATGCTGGTAAATTTTGTTATTTGCATTATTTTTATATAAAGATAAAGGAAAATCGTTGTATCAAGTTTTGGCGTCCAGTAGGAGGTTCTTTTTATTGAAGCGGGTAGTCTTTCTATTTTTCTAGTAACGCACATAACGTAAGTGGCTGTTAAATCATTTCCGCTGCTCAGCTGTAGCCTGTTTGGTTAGTACTAGGATCTTTAGAAAACAGGCATCTTAGGTGCCTTTTTTGAAACGTATTTAAATCTAAATTATATTTATTCAACTAACGCACATATTCGCAAAAATTTAAGAAGATACTTCAACTCTTTAAAAGTTTAAGTTGTAGAAAATTTCCTTTAGGAGCCGTAAAAGAAATGCTACATATTTAGTTTGAAGTGGTTATTGTCTTAGGTAATGAAACAAAAATTTATTTTTGTGTTTAATGCCAAAAACTGTTCACTTATATTTAAAAAAGCTCTCCGTATGCTAATTCTTACGAAAGAAGAAATAATAAAAAATTTAAACTGAATATATTCGGATTGAAATAGATTCTTAAGTCCTAACTGGACTTGTCAACCAGCCTTAGTCATATTTTTAACAATATATCAAGCAAGCTCCCCTCATACTGATAAATTATAAAAGTTTATAAAAAATTAATGAAGCCGTTGAAATTTCTTATGCATCCTGAGAGCACAAATTCGTGTTCGAAATTTGGTAGTTAATAACTCAAAATACACTAAGACATTTCGTTCAATTTTACATACTTTTCTTAATGCGAATTTGTTCCCTCAAGAGAGTTTATTGTATCTTAGGTGTTGGTTAGCTTTAATGGTGTGGGCTCCTATTCCAGCCGCTGTCAATTTTTTAGCAAAACTAAAGTAGCAGCTTCATGAACCATAATGTGTATATTTAACACCAGAGGTGGTGCGATGCCAATTTTGTAAGAAATAAAAAAATTCGGTCAATCATTTTTTTCTCTAGCTATCTGTTCTGTGTTATTTGTTTCCAAAATAGATAACATAATTAATTAATTTGCTATTTTTCCTAAGTGTTTCTTCTCTTAAAAAGCACTATTAGCGAATGCTGAAGAAACCAAAAATAAATACTTGAAACCCTTAAGCGTTTGAAATTCTTGTAAACTCAATCTTCTTACTTGATAAGATTCAATTATTAGCAGGGACAGTAAGATTTATTGGAAAATAGGACATAAATTTTTATCCAAGAAGAATCATATGAGGCGTTTGCATTTGAAGAAGATTTTCGATGAGAGCACATCCTTTTGTGGTTGATTGGCCAATGAATCGCACTACGCATTACAGGGAAAATTCGGTTTTTAGCAGAGCAGTCCGTATGTGGAATAAGATCCCTCCGGAGGTCTTTCCTGTCACTTTCAATCTGAGAAAGTTCAAATCGAATGTCCACAGACACTATTCCCTCTTTCCCCCTTTCCGTAACCTAATTTCCTAGTTCTGGCACAGTGCATTGCATACGTAGGGGTCATCCCCTGAGTCCTGGTCCTATTAAAAAAGGAAAAAACAAAGATAATGAGCCTGATAAAAAACAACACCATAGTAAAAATATTGCTTATTAATAAATATAATTTCTTGATTCTTGCGTTTTTTCAATGCTGTTTAATAGTTTAGGTAGGCTTGCAGGGAACTGATGCCTTTATGAGTAGCAGTTGTTGGCCTCACAACTGATCCACTGGATACGATTTTCATATTAAGTTCTATCACAAAGATTTTAGGGATTTTTTCCCGCCTTTACATAACAATCCCAATTTCCCGCTTGCAAAAGTTGTGTACATCGAAACCTGTACCCTTGTACATTAACAGGTTGGTCCACCGCCCACCTAAATTTTGATGATCTTTTGCTCTCTTACCTTCACTCACCCTTTACTTTTTACACTGTCCACGTTCACTTTGGTCAAACTACTAGCGTAAACGATAATGGGTTCGAACCGATTGGACCTGTCTGCCGTATCCAAGCTAAACTGGTAAAACTTTTGTTTAAACTATTTTCAACATACAGTGAACTCGCAGAAACGTGAACACCCAGTAACATGAACATCCAAAAACATGAACATTTTTTTCTTACATTGACTACTCTAAAACGTGAACAAAGGCTGAAGGCTCTAAAACGTGAACTTTTTATCGAACGTTAAAATTGAATTTTGTAAGCTTATTTAAACATTTTGGGATTCCCCGCAGAAGAATCTCGTAGTTTGGTTGTTGTAAACAACTTCTGTTGCAGGATAAGTAGTTTTGTTATTACCGCGGCAGTTCTACTGGAAGCATCTCTCTGTGCTGGCTATGCACATAAATAATGTAAACTAGTGATCTCTAAAAATATTTTTATTGAAAATATGTCTAATAAAAAAGCAAAAGAATTAACTCTTCAAGAAAAGTCAGATATTTTAGAGCTTTTATGGAAAGGTTCACCTGTAATTGGTTTGACGAAAAAGTATAATGCCGTCAAATCGACGATTTGTTCAATAATTTAATTTCAAAATGTGTTAATACATTTTCGGGTCCTGGAAAACGGAAGACACTGCATTCTTCGGAGCTTCCAAAAATGGAAAGATCTCTATACTAATTTAGAAATTAGTACCCTAGAAACCCTTTTGCAACCCATAGTAGCATAATACATATATTAAAATATGGCAGGAACTTACAAAAAGTAACAAAACATATCTCATAGGTGAAAAATAACGTACTTTATTTTAAATTAAATAAAAGATAAAAAGAGACTCAAATATGTTATAGAAAAAATGCAATCTAAAACATGAACAAAATCGAAACGTGAACACCCTCGGTAAAAATTAGTTCACGTTTCTGCGAGATCAAATATTTTAAGACGAAAGTTTTATAATTCTTAAATTAGATTTTTTTAAAACAAAGACAAAGTAGAGTCAGCAGCTTTAAATCTGTTAGTTTTAATAATATTATCTAATATCTTTATTAATCAGAATATAATTTTCTTTTAAATTATGTGTCCTCCAAATAAATTAACGCTTTGGCTGCCTTTTAATTCGCCAAACAACGTACATGGGTGCGAAAGAACCGTACAAGTGTTCCTAATTCCGAGCCGGTCATTATTGAATATATTTTATAACTTTACCCGTTTCAATTGAGTTACCCTTTAAACGAAATCAAAATATAAATATAACCCAAAGTTTTTCATATACAAATTTTCAATTCATTCAAAAATATATATGCATATGGCGCCCACACCATCCGCTCGAAAATTGCAAAATATTAAAAAAAAATTAAAAAAACTTCACTGAAGCCCAGTAACACCCGCTAAGACTATATGCAGCAAAAGCAGCCGAAACAAAATAAAAGCATGAAACAGAATTCATTGAGTAGGAATGAAGGCAAAAAAAAAAGCTGCATATAAAAACCCATTGTCAGCCACTTGGGCAACTGTGGTCTGAAGCTTGAGAAATGAAAAACACAAATTTAAATGCTGTTGATGTTGCAAGTGCTGAAGTGGCTGATGATGTTGCCGCAATGACTGAATAGCTGACGAGTTGGTTGTATAAGATTTTGCAGTACAATGATTTCAACTTCAAATGCAAAAAAAAAACAAAAAAACAAAAAACATTTTTAAAAAGCATGTGTGACTCTTTAAAGCAAAGTTAAGAAGTGTTAGAATTTTTTTTTCAAAATAGTTTTAGCATATAACTGACGGCCTTTAGAAGAAATAATTTTAAATTATTAGACTTTAATTATAATATTTCAGTGTTAAAATTAATTAAAATAAAGTGATATAATATATTGAACAAAAGGCAGCTATTTGCTTCTTTAGCCTCTATTGTGGTAAAAATAATTGTTCCCTTTTTTGTTTTTACTGTCAATAAGTTGCAGTAGTAACGCAGCAGCAGAAGTTGTAAATATGCAATAAACTTCTTTTCGAGTGCTTTTCCCTTTAATTTCTTTCATTTTATTTTTTATATACCATCATTCTTAATAATCCACCCTGTTTGGTTTGTGCCAAAATATGAGGATATTTTTATTGTTTTTATACAACTTTTCTTGTTTCATTACACAATAATAAAATTCTTTACAAAATTCTTTTCACATGATTGCAAAACTCCAGCACAATAACACAATAAAACATTCGACTTAAAACTGGCTCATTCGGTAATAAACATTTTTATTGCAATTTACCTTTTTTAGATTTTTTTCTTTTAATTTTCTTATTGTATTAAATCAATTTTTGTTAAAATTTTTTATAAAACACTTAAAATTTTTTGTAATTTTGTTGTTTTAAATACTTCTTTCGACTGCTTAAAATGCTGCTTTTAATTTATTTGTCACAACACTCACTCATGCTCCATACATTGTTGTACAAAATTAAAATTAAGTTTTTCTTTAATATTTATATCAATCATCGTTTAACATTCCTAACACGTACACGATTTCTCCGCGAAACGTTTTAAGACAAGACTCGCTTTAACTGCAAGTCACCGTGCAACTGAATCTAGAACCTGTGCTATGTTCATCATCACATATTAAATTGACTTACAACAACTAGTTGTTTTCAGAGTGTGATGTTTTTTTTTCAATTTGCTGCTTTGAGTGAATGAGTTTTATTACTCTTAAATGTATGTGGTGTGTTTTATATATTTTTAGCAGTTTAACTTATTCACCACCTCACTGTGTATATTTTATAAGAAAACGTGAAAGTCACGGTGCATTAAGGAAACACGTTTAATATCTTCAACGGACGCATGAATACTAAAATGCTTGGATTTGTTTGGTTCGCACAAGAGTGTTGAGTTTTTCCAGCCAGTAACTTTCAATGTTATCAATTATGCGTTTTTAACTTTGATATATAACTTTTATGCTGACATGCATTCTCTCGCTAAGATTTTAATTTTTAGATTTTTTGCGTGAATGTAAAGTGCATGAAATACTTAAATAGCTGAAAAATGCATAAAATTTGAAAGGCTTGCTAAATTTAATATTAATATGTTTTCTGCGAAACTTGATAAATGCCAGCTGCAAAATATTGAGAAGCTTGGACAAACCTCTTCCCTTAAATAAGATTATTTTGCATTATACCCTTGTTTACTTAAGCAAATTTGTATATAATTAAAGTTTTTTATATTATTTTGTTATTTTAAGCTTTTTATTATTTTTCACACAAGAATCGGCTGTTATTCGAACTCACAACCAACAAAGCTAATACGGTTGCTCAACCTTAATTAATTTTCTTTAAAATATAAAGGATGTATACCAGCCCTGTACAGAACATGCGTGATACGATTTACATCGGTACCTAGTTGTGTAAGCCATAACTCGACGGTGGGTCAAACCACTTGGGTAATGCGTAGCGTGCACCCACGCCCTAGGAAGCCGAAGACATAATTCTATGCAACAGGTCATTCCTAGTTGCAATTTCGGAAGTTTCGCAGCAGGGCCTCCAACCCCCACTCCTTGCTGAAGAGGTGGAAACTATCCTACTGGTCGAGAGAACAGGACAAGCATGCTCACTGGATCCGAATCATTCACCCTTTATTATCAGCAGATGTGAGATGATCCTGGCCCGGTAATTATTTCATAAGAGTCGCGAAACCACAACCACCACAATGCTCTAGAAGGGCCAACCTCAATAATCAGTCAAAGAACAGCTAAAAGGCTAAAAATCTGAACTCTTGGGCTTACTGCTTCCCATGGAATTGACGTGGAGTTGTCCAGCTGGCTCCCTGCTAACTTTTTGGACTCCTTTTTACCCCCGGTGACACATGTAATGAGGGTAAATTTTCGTCAAGACATACATATAAATGTACTTTCATTTGGGTACGATTTTCCGTCGACCCTCGTCAAATTTGGTTTGTGAACAAACCGGTTTCGGCCGTTTGCCATCTTCAGTGTTCTTTTCGTACTAGTTGCGTTCTATTGTCAGCTGTGTTTATATATTTCGTGTCATCCTTCGCGTTATTGCGTTCGTCACTTTCTGTCTTGTTTTGCCTGCATCTCTCTCTCTCCTTTTTCGTTTGTCTCTTTTTACCTAATTTGTCGCTCCCTTTTTCATTCGTCTTTTTTTCTAGCTAAATCTTTTTACGATCATGCTTGTTGCCCGTTTGTGTTTATGTGTGAACCTATTGGAGTTTTTTTTTATGCCTCCCCAGGGGGAGGCACGTTATATGATTTGGTTGCGATATAAAACTCTTGAGTTTTCACGCAAAATTTAATTAAAATCCTTAGTAGCACATTTGATTGCTTTAATAACAAATATCATTGTGCTAGATTTCTAGCACAATTAATGTAGATTAACTTTAAAAAATAACTTTTAAAAATAAATCGGTTATTTCGTATTCGAAATTTGTATTCTTCTTCATGCTTACATTACAGCGTTAACAGTTCGTAAATTTATTTGACCTGTTGGTGTTATTCCATCATTGAGATGATTATTTTAAGGATGAGATCGATTCGATTGGCTCTGTCTAGATTCTATCTTTAACATAGCCCCACAAAAAATAACCTAGTGGTGTTAAATCACTCGATCTGGCTGGCTGATTGTCGTGAAGCGATCGGGAAATTTGTTTTGCAATTTATCGTTTCACTGGCGGTGTGATATGTGGCGCCGCCCTGTTGAAATCACATTTCAGTGATATCTACGTCGTCAATAATAAGCCAAAATTGAGTTGTTACCATCTAGCGATAGCGTGACGGTTACCAACCTTATCTTCGGACACTTTCAGAAGCCCAAATGCGCCAATTTCGCTTTGTTGACATACACTGACAAGTGAAAAGGGACTTCACCTGAAGAAATGATTTTATTAGAAAACCCTGTCGGTTATATCTAAATTATTTGAGCAAATCTACGGCGTAGCCAATGGTCGGTCGGCTTCAGTGGCTGCACCCGTTAAACCTTGCAAGGCTTCAAAATCCAATTTAACGAACAAATTCTGAATAGTGGTCTCAGAAGCACAATTATATTGCGCGAAAATATCACAAATTTTACGAAATGTAACTTTAACAGAACCACCATTTTCATAGTGGATTTTAATTATTTTAATGCGATTTACGCGCGGTATTGAATTCGTTGTAACAATTGTCAATTGCGAATACGTTAAAACACCCTTTGATAAGTTTTATAGAGCTTTAAACGGCTCATACTTTGCAAGACATAAACGTCACAATTTTTAGTAATAAAAGTCAAATGTGTAATCCTTCATTTTAATTGAATTTGTTTCGGAAGTTCTATTATATTGCAAAAATAATATTACATTACAGCGCATAGTTGTTTTAAGTCTTATTTTACTAACAATATAAAATATATTAAAATAATAATTTAATTATTACTTTTATTTTTATTCGACCTTTTTAATTTAATTAAATATGAACAAATCTTTTAACGGTCTTTTAAAAAATTTAACGATTTTATTTTTTTCTTTCGATATTTCGCTTTCCTAAAGAAGCTTTCCACAGCAAAAAAAATAAAATCGTTAAATTATTTAAAAGACCGTTAAAAAATTAGTTCATATTTAATAATAATTTAACAAAAGTTTTATTATTTCTTGAAAAACTCACTAAAGTAGCAGCACTCACAATTCTTAGACCCAGTTTACATTGTGCAACTTTTGTCGCTGCAACTCGTACTTTATTGTTGTAAATAATGTGTGTAAAGAGAATAGTGGTAGAGTTACTCTCTTCCCCTATTCCCTTTACTCACATTATTTGCAACAATAAAGTACGAGTTGCAGCGACAAAAGTTGCATAATGTAAACTGGGTCTTATTTAATTGGCAAAACAACTGCAGCGAGTTTTATCACTCGTCTATTTAATACTCTCTTATGAAAATTCGTTTTCTCTTTCTAAATAAGTTAATCTCTTCCCTGGTTGATGAAATTTCCCGTTTCTGTTTACATTTCATTTTGTGGGGCCAAACAGCAAACAAAAAAAACTGTTCTCATTACAATTGTTGCTTTAACTTCACTAAAAAGGGAAACACTTACATTAAGTGTTCCCACAATAATTGACTGTTTGAGTTTTCCCTATGAGAACAAAAAAATGTGTTTTCGTTTTGGTTTTCCTTAGAAAGTTTACATTTGGTTAACAAATACAGACATTTTTACAGATTCTTTTGCATGTACCAGCATATTCTCTGTTTATGCCTCAATGTGTGTAATTTTCTCAATGAAAATTGTATTCTACGTCGTTGTGTAATTGTGAACTCATAAGAGTAATTTTTAAATGGCAACCAATTTGATTTTTGCGCTCTGATATGTTTGTAAAAAGCATCCGTTCCCATTTCCGGTTTCCGGTTTTTGCTACAACTTTATCATACAAAAACGTTTAGAAATATTCAAAGGATATTCATTATAATAAATATTTGACAAAGGAAAATGTGAAAAACATAAATTAAAATTATTTATTCATTGGTTAAGACATAATAAGTTTTTGTAAAATTGCGTTTTAATTTAAAACAGTGCCAACGAGCTGACGTTCATTTCATTTAGTTTTGGGCACAAAAACCATTTAGCTTTTCGCAAGCGAACAAAAATAATTTTCCCCTTTTAAACAAAATATTCCAGATATATTTTAGCTTGTCTGCCGTCTAAAGAAGGCGTTACTAAATATATGAATATAATTGTATTTGTATTTTATTTTGATTTGCACAAGTGTCTGTCTGTGTTGTTTAAATCAAATCAGATTTCTATCAATCATTTTAACTTCCTTTAAGCCAGCTAATCAGCAGGGCTTTTTTTCCAAAGCGACAGTTATTTTGTATCTTTGGAATCATGGAGAGCAGTTAACGTTACAAACATCAGGAAGGACAAAAAATGATATAACGAAAAAGTTAAAGAAAACAAGAATAACATCATTTGTCATTTCCTTGTTAATCGTTAATTTTCCAAATGTATTTTGGTTACTTTTTTATGATTTATATTTGGTATGAGTGTTTCAATGTGCGTTGTTTGTTTCGGTTATTTTATATATGCTTTATTTAAGCTTTAAACTGAAAATGTTAATTTATTTATACGAGAAAAGTTTAAACTTTCTTCTTTTTTATTAACAGTGGAAAGTTCTCTACAGGAAAACATACCTATGACTTGTTATGAATGTTTTTGGTTTAAATAAATATTTGAGTAATTAAGTATTCATAGTTCGTCGCTATGACTAAATATTTGCAAGAAAAAATATTTACGTGACCAGTTATTCGGAAATATTTTCTACTACACTTTATTGTTTTATTAAAAAACTAATTAATTAAAGTATAATGAACTTTTAAAACTTTGAATACTTTAATTTTTAGTTATAATTAGTTTTTTATTATCAGAAAATTGATTTTTTGTAATTATTTTTGTGTAGAATATACTGCCAAACTAAATGAACAGTAGCGAAGTGGTCATATGGATGTTCTTTCCCCGCAGTAATACAATTTATGTTATTTTTTTTTTTAATTAATATTTCATTAGAATGTTTGGAAATCTTTATTCTTGAAGAAACCAAGCACTTTTCTGAATAACTGCACAGAATATTATTCCTTTTAATAAACGTTTTGTGATTTTGAGTTCTTTTATTACAAAATAATAACACAGCACTTTAGAATTTTAAATTAAGTTAAACAATTTATTAAATCTTAATCTTAATCTATTAAATGGTCTTTTAAATTATAACGATTTATTTTTTTCCGATATTTCGCTTTCCTGTGGAAAGCTTCTTCAGGAAATTATTTTTATATTTTTCAAAAACAATTAACAATTATAACAATTTCAAAAGAACAATTTTTGAAAAACATTTGACAAAACATATAAAATAATTTTCTTCATACATACAAACATACAAAAATTAAAATTTAAAATATTTAAACATACAAAAACAAGGAAACGGAAACTAAATAACAAATTCTTTCTTATGAAATAATTATAACAAATTATGTGTCTTTTGTATTAAGTACCTATAATTCTGCGTTAAATTGTCTGTGTCTGTTTTGAAATTTATTCTCCTTACATTTGGTACATTAACAATTTCTAACATTTCCAACATATAACGTCTCTTGTAGTTCTTTTCTATATCTAATACTGATGTTTCATCAAACTATGGATAATGAATATATTTCTTACAATGTGAAGATAAGGATGTCTTCTGTGTTGAAATATTCCTATATTTTTGGTCACATCTATGACCAGCTAATCTTGTTTCAAGTTTATTCTTTGTTGTCCCAATATAAACTTTGTCACAGTTCACCTGGTCATTTCCTCCACATGGTATCCTGTATACTACATCAGATATTTCCATTTTTCCTATTTTATCCTTCATACTGCTAAATAATTTATTTAATGTGTTATCTGTTTTGTGTACACTTTTATATCTATCAGTGTCATATATTTTTACTTTCTTAATCTATCTGATAATCCAGGAACATAAGTTAATGACTTAAAAATTCTTGGTTCTGCCATAGTATTTCCTAAATTATGCCTATGATTATCATATAATCATATTGTCTAATTAATCGGTTAGTTAATTCTACTGGAAAATCATTGTCATGAAGTATATTTCTAATTGTGTCCTTATTCTTCAACTGAAATTCTCTATCACTTATAGTCAATATTCTGTCTATTATATTTTTCGCCGTGTTTATTATCATTTTTCTCGGATGTTTGGAGTAAAAATTAATAAGTCTTCCAGAAGATGTTGGTTTCTTATAGCAATCAAACACTAACTTATTTTTCTTTCTTATTATCACTATATCTAAATATGAAAGTTTAGATTCTAACTCTCTTTTCATCGTAAATTTAATATCCGGATGAAAACTATTCAATTCTAACAGAATATCATCCACTGATGTTATACAAAATAAATCATCTACATATTTTGTGATAATCCTTACTTTAATATGCATTTTAATAATACGTGTATTCAGTAATTCCTCCATCACAATATCAGCTATAATTGGAGATGCCGGAGAGCCCATAGGGAGGCCCTCTTTCTGTTGATATATTCTATTATCAAATTGAAAATACCTGTTGTCTTCAATGCAAAACTTAAGAATTCGTATTTTGTTCTATTATCCGCCATTTTTCCTCTATAATTCTCAACGCTAAACTAACAGATTAAGATTTAATAAAAGTAAGGTTGAAGAAAACTGAAAATAATAATCAAAGTTAAACGATTTATTTATTGAAAAAACACCCAAAATACACACGATGGTAACTTTTCTTTACTCGCTGATGACTCGAACTTAAATTCTTTCATTTAGCAAGTGGTGCTTCTATAGTTGTTTTAAGCGGTTCATACACATACACACATTACCCCATGTTGTTTTTTATTATCATTCAGTTTAGGCACCTGTTTGGCTGTGTGTTTTGTTTTGTTCTGTGTTAGCTGTTTTTGTTTTCTGTTGTCTATCTTATTTGGTACAATTTCTTACGTTGTGCTCGTCTTGTGTGTATTTGTATTTTTTTAAAAGCTTAATAAATCGTCTTCATAACGATATATTTTTAATCAGTTTTAGGAGTTTGTAAAAGCCATAAATTCCACAAAAGATTCTTTAGCGTTTAGTTCTCTTTCCATGTGAAGCTTTTTTTGTTTTTTATATCCGATAACATCTTCTCTGGTTAAACTTTTAAATGTTTAGTTTTTAGTTTGGCGTTTATGATATACGAAACTTTAGTGCTTTTTGTGCTGCTTTTTAGACATAAATTTTTTATTGAAATACATAATTTAAAAATTATAGTTTTTTTAATAAATTTTTAGCAAAAAACTATGAAAATACTCGCATTTTGAGAAAACTCGAGAAAGGGTTTTTAGACAAATTAAGATTTCAGCTAAAGTAACCATATGGAAGCACAAAAAATGTTCTTAAAATATCTAAATATCACTTTTACTTATGTAAATATTTTTATTAAATTCGTAGCAAGGATACGGGCAACCGTCATATGACTTTGAAGCCTTACAAACTTAAACTGGTGCAAGAAGAGTCCAAATTGAAGCCAACCAACCATTTCCATTGCCTTAGATTCGATCAATTCATTCAGGAACAATGATTCAATTCATTCCGAGAAATCATTTTTTCAAACGAAGCTCATTTTCACTTGTCAGGTTATGTCAACAAGCAAAATTGTCTCATTTGGGCTTCTGAAAATCTTAAAGCGATTATTGAGAAGCCTTTGTACGCTCAACGTACTGAAATGTGATTTCAGTAAGACGATGCCACGTGTCACACAGTCAATGAAACGATCAATTTTGATTGCAAACCAAATTTTCCGATCGCATAATTTCACGACAATCGGCAGTTAAGTGGCCAGCCAAATCCTGTGATTTACTGGATTAGTTTTTGTAGAGCTATGTTAAGGACAAAGTCTATCCAATCGAATCGATTTCAGGTATAAGACCCGACTCGAAATCCGTAATTGGATTATTGAAATGGATCCGCCATTTTGCCAAAAAGTGATTAAAAACTTTGAAGAAAGGGTCGACATCTAAAAGCTTGATCATGTAAGACATTTGTCAGATATCATTTTTCACTCATAATTGCCGAACTTTTCTCTTCGTAATCATTTTAATCTAAATTGGTTTGTTTAATTTTGTTTTAGAAAACAAACTTCTTGTATTAAAATCTTTTATAAATTAATTATAAATAACTAGCAAACCCGGCGCCACGTTTGCCACCAGATGGCTTCGTTTTTTGTAACATTTCGTTTGGGGATTAAAAGATAAAGAAAAATTATTTTTTTTGTTTTATATTTGAAAACGAAAAATTTAATTTCATTGCACAACAGTAATGAATTCATTTCGATTACAAAAATGAAGTGGAATTTAGTTGAACTTCTCTAAGTAAAAAATGAATGTGAATCCAAAGTAAATACTGAATAGAAGAGTTATACGTGTCCGCAAATTAACCGTTTCATTGAAGTGCTCTTTGGTAAACCAGATTTTTTGTTTTTTGGTCTGACGTTAACACAAACAAAGCGGATGGTTTCCCAACTCGTGAACATGCAGCGTATAGCTGCCCATGTGAAAAACAATGATTTTCTAAATTTATCGCGCAAATACTTAACGATTGGCCTTGCGATTTGTCAATTGTCATTGCGATCTTTCACCTGCGTACTTTCCGTTAATAATGGTTGCCTCAATCAAATTCGGCATAAGTCTTTTTACCGCAAGTCGAGTACCGTTGCAAAGTCGCGGTGGATCCAAATCACGCAATATCACAATAACTGAACCAACTTTGAGTTGCAAGTTGTGTGGTAGAAATCCTGGCAACTCCAGAGAGTTCAAAAACTCCGTTTGATAATTTACTGCATCATCGGAATTTGTTCTAGAATCAACGGATTTGTATGTCACCAAATTGCCATCGATTTTTGATTGAATGGTGAAATTCGGTGCATGTACAACATCATTATTCTTTGCGGCGAGAATTGCTTGTTTACTTAACCAAGCATTATTCTGATAATTCTCACTAATGTTTGGGAAAACATTTTCAATAAGAGCTAATTGAGAGACTACAAATCGGCAAAAGTTGTTGGTAAGAGTAATTAATCCAGCTGTCCAATTGTTTGGGAAATTTTGCAGCATTTTGAGCATTTTGAAGTTGAACTCTCATATTAGTGGTTAGCGATAATGTTTTTACGTTATTCCACAAAGGTGATGCCTTCAGGCAAGCATTCAATTCATCTGTAGGCGTTGCAAGGGGAATTACTGGCAACGTCTGCCTGAAATCGCCTGCCAACAATATCATCAAGCCGCCAAAGATGTTTTTATTTCGCCGAAGATCCTTCAGTGTGAAGTTAAGTGCCTCAAGTGATTTCTTATGTGCCATTGTGCACTCATCCCAAACAATAAGCTCGCATTGCATCAACAGTTTTCCCATTGTACTGGATCGTAAAATATCGCATGTTGGAGTATCAATTGCGTTTAAATTGAGTGGCAACTTAAGCGCAGAATGTGCAGTACGACCGCCATCTAGAAGAGTCGCCGCAACTCCAGATGATGCTGACGCCAAAGCTATGTCACATCCAAATCAAATCAAGCCAAAATCAATGAAATGACAAATGTTTTCCCTGTTCCTCCAGGTGCGTCCAGGAAGAATAGACCATTTATCGCAAAAATCTTTCGTATAATTGTTTTTGCTGCTCATTTAGCAACGGCATATTATTTCAAACGAATTCCTGCAATGTATCAACATTGTATTGCAGCTCTCGATTTAATTCTTGGTTGGGTGCATGGTGCATGGATCGATTTGGCGCAATCTTTCCTACTTCAATCAGTAGCTTATTTGCAATAGTCAAGCATTGATCCTCAATCAGAATCAATCCTTCATTATATATTTCATTGGTTATTTGCATGTCGGGATTATTCGTTCGAATGCACAAGCGACGCAAGATATCTTCACATATGTCGACTTTGCACTTGTTCCGTAACTGAATTGGTTGTGAAGGGAAACATCTGGTGATGATAATAGCGTTCGTCTTTGGTACGCATTTGATGAAACAACTGAACCGGCAAGTGTTAAATCCCAATGAGAATCGTTATCCAGCAAACCCAATAGTTAACATGCTTTTCGATATATTTGGCATTGGTGGCCATTCACAGTTTTCAAATGCGTAAATGATTTTGATCCACAACATTTACCAACAGCAGTTGCAAATAAAAATATTCATCATTTCTAGGATGAACAGTATACATGCGACCTAGCTCATGGCGCCCTCTACTTAAAATGAAACGTACTTATTTTCGTGAGGGATACACACACACCACGTACTGGTGCCGTTGTAGTACATGCTATGTGTCAGATATGTACCCCCACAGGGGCATATAAATATGTTCTTTGTAGAATTCCACTATCTAGACACAGTGCAACTGGGGAAAAAGGGAGCCCAGTCCCCTGAAGACAGGCAGGGAATCAACTGGAAGCTCTACTTTATTTCCACGGAGATCAGTGAGCCGCAGAGTTCATTATTTGTCTCTTTAGACATTTAATAGTTCTCTGACTGATCATTGAGGTTGGCCCCTATACGGGAGTATTGTGGTGGTTGTGGTTTCGCGGCCCCATAACATTATAATAGTTATTATGGTGGCCAGGATCATCTCACTGTTAATGACACCCTAAGTGAATGATCCAGTCCAGTGAGCATGCTAGACATGTGTTCTGTACAGGATTTGAAATAAACTATAAACCTCACGGAGCCCGAAACCTTTCCAACGAATGCAAAACCGTGGAAGGAAAACCGGACTTATTTTTATATTACAGATTATGATAAATTTTTTAATTATTAGACTAAAAACTATTTAGCTGTGCGCTTTATTAACTTCAAATTCCAAAATAAGAACAATAAAATTTACAGAATAAGCAAAAAGAAATAAAGCAAATTTATTATTTAAAGTAAAAAAGCCCAACAAATGAAACTCGTTTAGTTGAGGCCACAATATATCCGTTTCCACTATTGATAACAATTTTGATGGCTGTAAAATAAAAAATATAATTTCAAAAAAAATTCAACTTTTAAACTTCAACAAAATCGTTTAAAAAACTAACATTTCATATGTGAAATACCTTCAAGAAATATAATTCTTCACGCTGTAGAAAAGAATCTTTAACTTTACGCTGACTACGATCAAATAAATAAGTTACAAATATTAGGGAGTACAATTCCAAAACAATACTCAGTAGATAAGTGATAAAAGTGCTATACAGATGATGAGTCGTTACATAAAAATCCAAGACGGCATAAATGTTGCACAGAATCGTAATAAAATGCACTAAAATTGATAAGAATATGCCAAATTGGAAAGTATTTCTAAATAGCGCAATAAGCTCCTGCAACATATTTTGTAAGTTAATTAGTTGTGACATTTTCAGATCATTTATTATAACATGGCAGCATTCCAGCTCCTTTTCCAATTGCAATGAAAAACTTAAAAAAATCAATATGAATAAAAAAATGCTCAAGTCGAAAACGATGCCCATTCCTTGTAAATAATGGGTGAATAAAAATGCCACTATACTTTGAGTTGATAAACGTGATGCTGCCGAGAATAGATATGGCAAATCAAGAAATATCTCATAACAACCTAAAACCATTTTTAGCACCAGCGCCATTAATATTTTAAAGTTCACAAAGTTCTTTTCCAAAGTTTCAAACTTTAAAAGCATTTCATTGATTAAGTTTAAAATTTTTACAATACTCTCACGATGCCAAATATGAGTGGCCATTATGAGCAGAGTACAGAGCACATCCATAGCCATAGTAAATTTTGCAATCATGATAAATAGATAATCCTTATTGCGCCGTGTGTTTAAATATAAATCTGTCATCATTTGACCCATAAACGGAGAGGCGACCGCATAGAAAATTAACAACAATATGGCCATGGCTGTTACCAAACGGTGAGTACGAAATTTCCAAGTTACTGCTAATCGCACTGGAAAATTAATTTTCGATAATGAAGACGTTGCTGCAGACGCTATAGGAATGAAATTATTTTTAGAACTTTTATAATACAAAAATGGTGCCATTAGAATAATTTGATTTATAATGATCAACACACGTATAATCAGAAAAAATAGTTTATTCCAACATTGACGCATATTTGGCGCTTGACGTAACGAGTGATAGTTAAATAATTTCCTTTTAAGCATGATGCTGCTGGCAATAGCTGTTGAAGTAATTTTAGTTGTTTTCTAAAAAAAAAAGAAATAAGCAATTAAACACATGTTACTGAAGAAAAATGTTATAAGTAAAGATTTAAAGTATTTACATAAATATAGGGTTTTTCAAAAAGAAGTTAGTTTTTCAATTGTAGCAACACCAGCAACAATGATAGTTTTGAAATTTAGTTTTTTGGCATATTCGTAGTAGATGCATTAGCAATTGTTACAATGAATTTAATTTCGCACAATAATCGCATTAAAATAATTAATATTCCACTATGAAAATGGTGGTTCTCTTAAAGTGACATTTCGTAAAATTGACGATATTTTCGAACAACATAATTGTACTTCTGAGACAGATATTAAGAATTTGTTCGTTAAATTTGAATCAACAGGCTCGATACAAAATGTTCGAATGGTCGTTTAATTGAAAACATCGCAGCCAATAATTGAGGTTATCCAAAAACACCACATGCAATTTTTACATAAGAATTTGACTTTGAAGCCTTACAAGGTTCAACTGGTGCAGGAATCGAAGCCGACCGACGATTTACATCTTCGTAGGCTTCTAAAAATCCTAGAGAAGTCTTTGCATGCTCAACGTGTAACTGTATGGTGTGCTATGTAGTCTGGGGGCGTGATTGGGTCATTTTTTATTGAATATGAGGCTGTAAATGCGGCAACGGTCAAAGGGTCGCGATATAGGGAGATGCTAACAACTAAATTTTGGCCTATTATAGACAACGTGGATATCACTGATATGTAGTTTCAACAAGACGGTCCAATAAAAAGATGCTTTAAGAAAAACCAGCAGATTGCTCCTGAATGAAATGAGCGAATCTACGGCGATGTGAATGGTCGGTCGACTTCAATTCCTGCACTAGTTGAAACTTTTAAGGCTTCAAAGTTTAAACGTTACCCGAAATTTACCATGTGATGATTTTGGAAAACTCCAATTGTCGAGGAAATAAGATATTTGGATCTGCTGTAACGTGGTTTTATTCATCGGCTGGGGTAGCATAGCCGTGTCCAAGGTCGTACTTACGGATCCACAAACCTTAAGTAATAAGATGCTTGATTTTAAGTAATTTCTTTATTGAACTTTAAATCTTATTGTTCTATATATATTTATATTACGAGAAATAATCACGATAACTAAAGATAAGCAGGTGATGAGCCGAAATACAACAGGTTCGGTCATTTACAAGCTCGGTTTCTGGAGGAGCCGAAATAGAACAGTTTCGGTTATTATCAGGTTCGGGTCCTCGATGAGCCGAAATACAACAGGTTCGGTTATTACAGGTTCGGGTTAACAGGTTCGGTTATTATCAGGTTCGGGTTCTCGGTGAACCGAAATACAACAGGTTCGGTTATTACAGGATCGGGTTCTGGAGGAGCCGAAATAGAACAGGTTCGGTTATTATCAGGTTCGGGTTCTCGGTAAGCCGAAATACAACAGGTTCGGTTATTACAGGTTCGGGTTCTGGAGGAGCCGAAATAGAACAGGTTCGGGTCCTCGATGAGCCGAAATACAACAGGTTCGGTTATTACATGTTCGGGTTCTGGAGGAGCCGAAATAGAACAGGTTCGGTTATTATCAGTTTCGGGTCCTCGATGAGCCGAAATACAACAGGTTCGGTTATTACAGGTTCGGGTTCTGGAGGAGCCGAAATACAACGGTGTTACCTAACTCTAGGTTTCTACAATACTACAATTTGTCTTAAGCTAGGGGAACAGTTACTTAATATTACTTAACTTTAGGTTTCTACAATACTACAATTTGTCTTAAGCTAGGAGAACAGTCAGCCGAAGCCGCTGTGGGGAACAGTCAGCCGAAGCCGCTGTGGGGAACAGTTAGCCGAAGCCGCTGTGGGGAACAGTCAGCCGAAGCCGCTGTGGGGAACAGTCACCCGAAGCCGCTGTGGGGAACAGTCAGCCGAAGCCCCTGTGGGGAACAGTCAGCCGAAGCCACTGTGGGGAACAGTCAGCCGAAGCCGCTGTGGGGAACAGTTAGCCGAAGCCGCTGTGGGGAACAGTCAGCCGAAGCTGCTGTGGGGAACAGTCACCCGAAGCCGCTGTGGGGAACAGTCAACCGAAGCCGCTGTGTATTATTTATCATACCCAGCCCCTTGCCGGATATATATTCAAAATTCCTCTAAGCTTACCGAAGTAAACCAGAAGGCTTGTCGTATAGATCGTTTCTAACGTCAAGACTTTGATGCTACGAAAACCCTGTTTTGTGGGCATCGCAACTTACCGACGGTGTATCAACTTAGATTACATATACAATTATTCTCATACAATGTATGAGAATTATAAGCTGATATACCGTCTACATGTGAAAACACAAGAATCCCCAGCAACCATCTTGGTATGCATTACGGGCACTCCCAGCAAGCATTGTGGTGAGCGTTATAGTCAAACCAGCAAACGAACTGGAATCGGAGCCGGGAGAACTAACGTTGATCGTAAAACTAGGCATGTAATGTGGAATAATATGAATTCCTCTCATAGAATTCGTATTTCCACGTTACACTGCTTCGACACTATAGATTACGGCTGCATTGTTTTTAATTAAACGACCCGGTCGAATAATACGCGTTGATGTTCGCACATTTTGTATCGAGTCTCTCGACTCAAATTTAACGACCAAATTCTTAATAACGGTCTCACAAGTAAGATTACATCGTTCGAAAATATCACGAGTTTTATGAAATGTAACTGTAACAGAACCACGATTTTCATAGTGGATTTTAATTATTTTAAGGCGATTTTCGTGCGAAATTGAAGTCATTGTAACAATTGAATACCCAAGACTTGAAGTTATTGTCGTTTGCGACAATTAAAATTTAAATTCAATTTCGTGCGTGTGAATTTATTGTAACAATTGTCAATGCATCTACTACGCATACTTCGATCAAAAAAATGTTAAAACTATAATATTATTGGTGTTGCTTCAATTTAAAAACAAACTTCTTGTTGAAAACCCCGATATGTATGACCTTATGTACTGAACAATTATAGATAGAAAGTTTAGACAAGGTATGTATTACAATTTTTTTTCCCATATTCTCTGACCCTTGGACACCTATCTAGTTTGAACTCTTTCGCTTTTAGATCACATTTTCTCTCGTGGATTTAGTTGACTCAAAGACAAATGTGGTGTTAATCTATCCGTTATTAGCAATAAATAATTTTTCCTAGTTATTTTTTTAATAAATTTTTAAAAAATTTTGTCGGAATTGTCGGATACACCTAACTCAGCGGTTACATTTTTTTAAAATTTTTTTATTTACTGCATAAATTTCTAAAAAAAAAAGTTTCCTTACAAAAGACAGAGTGGTTAAAAATTTTACTATTAAAAACTAATTCACCCACAAATAGATGAAAAGTACTTTTCCTGTAGCGTACAGTAAGACCCATTTGGTGAAAAGAAATATATATACGTCAAAATCACGCATCTGTGGGAATACATTTATAATTATAGGTTTATATTTTGTTATATTTTCGGGCGATTATGCTTCAAAAAATCGGTAAACTATTCAGTTTGCAATTTTATTATTTTTATTACCAGTAAAACCAATTTCTAAGTATAACCTTTGATATAAAAAGAAAAATAATTCAAAATCATTAATATCTTTCTGCGACCTTAAGACTTGCTTGATAAAAGAAAGAATAAATAGCGCAAAGCAGACAACACCTGATTGCTGCTATTTTGAAGCAGAGATAGAGCATATAACCCATTATAGCTTATATTTGGCTCGCAACTGCAAAATTATAAATAAAATGAATTTCAGCAATTCCTAAATTATTAAAACTATAAATTTAAAATTCCCTAATTTAACACACCAAATATGCCAACTTATTGTTATGAAGATGATGATGAAAGTAAACGAAACGACCCACTGTTTATTTTACAAAGTGCGTAGTTTTCTAAGAAATCTTGTGTGTATACATACACAAAACATGCTTATAAAAAAATTCTACCAAATAAGATAAACAACAGAAAAACAACTAACACAATGCAAAATAAAACACACAGCCAAGGTGGCTCCTAAACTGAATAATAATAACAAACAACTATATAAGCAGCACTTGCTAGGAAACTAAGTTAATTCAAGTTAAGTCATCAATGAATAGAGACAACAAAGTTACCATTGTGTTTGTTTTGTGTGTATTGAAAGAAAATAAATCGTTTAACTAAATTTAAACTCTAAAATGCTGTGTTATTATTTTACAATAAAATAACTTAAAATAATAAAACGTTTATTAAGAAGGAATAAACGTAACAATATTTATAAAAATAACTTCCCCTAGTAGATTATAAACTATTCGTTTTTGAAGATGAATAAATTCTTTTAAATCTACTTACGCTATTGCATATTTTTCCAAAAGATTTGTCAGAACTTTGTTTATTCTTCTTCAGTTAATTTTTAAATCGCGTTTTTTACTTTTGGTTTGTTGTTTTGGGTTTTTATTATAAACGGATATCTGGTCAAGTGTTTTACCATATGTGCGAATAAGGAAGGCAAGTAATTCTTATATAAAAACAAAGAGACTAAGTGTTTGTATCCTTTGAATATCCTGCCTCCAACACTTTGGTTGATTATTGTTTTTTATGTAAAATTTGTTTTGTTTTGCCGCTGCTGTCTTTACTGTTGTAGTTGTTTGTTCAATTGAATTTGCAACAATAGTTTTTTTATTGTTACTAGTTAACTGAATTTTACATGGTTCGTGTTTGTGTGTGTGTGTGTGTGTGGCTGTATGCCATTCTCGTGTTGTGTTTTATGTGTGATTAATAATTGAAAGTATTTAAATGGACACTTGGTTCGTATTGAGTCATTATTTATGAGCTTTGGGAGTAATTTTGTTTGTTCTTTTTTGTTGTAGTTCTTGTTGTTGTTTCCTTTTTTTTATGGAGCCATTTTTATTTGAATTTTTGAAAACTTTTGCTTTATCCTTAGGGCTTTGGTGTTGTAAATAAGCAAATGTTGGTATATGCGCGCAAATGTGGCAGACATATTTTTCGAGTCATATTAAATTTTTATACATTTTTTTTATGTCGAGTTTATTTTAGGTTTTATTTGTCACAGAAATACATGTCGCGTCTGCAATTGTGTTATAAAAAAAAAGCAAAGGATTAGTATTTTTTGTTTTTCTCTCTTTGTTGGTGATGTTAACGTTTTTGTTTTTTTTTTTTTTTGTTGTTATTCTAGTTCACATAAAACATGTTGCTGCTACAAGTTGTCATTTCAAGCAAATTGAACTCCAGGTTTTTTTTTCTGTTTTTTATTTTTGTTTAAACAAGACTAAAATTTTCTGATTTCTGTTTTTGTTCACGTACCAATATCGAGTTGTCTTTTGTTAGTGTTGTTTTTTTTTGTATCCTTTTTAGTTTATTTGGAGTTTTATTTTCCTAGGAATTTGGGTTTTATTTTCCTTTTTTCTCGTTGTGAATTATTTGTCAATCGTGCAAAATGATTTAGTATTCCAGCAAAGTGAAAATCTCGTGCTGATCCTTATGTTATTTAGGATTATTAGTGTCTGCAGAATTTTAAAGTTTATAAATCATGTTGGGCTAGTATTAGACACGATTGTTGTCATTAAGGTATAAAAAAGGATTTAATTATTTTTATTTATCAACGATATGTTGTTAAAAAAAGAAAAAAACTTTATTTTTGTTAAGCTGAAAAAGAAATAGTAGAGAATTTAAAATTTGTACAAACATTTATCACATGATTAAGAAGTGCTTTAAATAATGATTTTATATTATTCTGCTACTATAAACTTTTAGTTTTTAAGTTTCGCTTTAACAAATTAGTAGCACTGTGTTCATCTATATGGTATATTTAATAATATTTAACATAATTCCTGATATTTTTTTAGTAATTAATTTTAAGCACTTGGTACTGATGATGCCAACCAACGGTGTGGCGAAATATCGAAAATATAATAAAAAATAAAGTTTTTTTTTTTAAATTTTTTATTAAATAAGAATATAAGAAATATATAATAAGAAATATATAAAAAAAAATATATATATAAGAAATATTAAAAAAGGTCAAAAAATTATAACTATTATATATAATTCTTGATATTTAAATTATTTAAAAATTTTTCATTTTTCTGTGAGATTTCCAGTTTGAGCGAAGTTAAAATTCCTGAAAGTATTTTAGTTTTAAACATACATATATACAATTTTTATTATTTTATTCTTTTTTAGCTTGAGGTAAGTTTTTCTCTTTTTTATTGACTTTTCCCTATATTTCGATCAACTTCATTGATCATCTTCGGGGGATCTATAACACAATTACAATCACAAATAAAAACATTAGCACAAAATTACAACAAATTAAAATAGTTACAATTACCAATTACATATACACATAAATACATACATGCAAATCGGGTTTTTCAACAGGAAGTGTGTTTTTCAATTGTGGCAGCACCAACAACATTTTAGTTTTGGCATAAAGTTTTTTAACGTATTCGTGGTAGATGCATTGGCCATCGTTACAATGAATTTAATTTCGCACGAAAATCGCATTAAAATAATTAAAATCCACTATGAAAATGGTGGCTCTGTTAAAGTTACATTTCGTAAAATTCGTGATATTTTCGGACAACGTAAACGTCCTTCTGAGACCGCTATTAAGAATTTGGTCGTTAAATTTAAGGCGACAGGCTCGATCAAAATGTGCGAACATTTTACAACGCGTGTTCGACGGTGTTAAAGCAGATCCAAATTTGTCAATACCTTGATGTTCTCAATATTTTGGGTTATCCAAAAGCACCACATGGCGAATTTTGGATTTGATTCTTAACCCTTACAAAGTTCAACTAATGCAGGAATTGATGCCGACCGATCATTCGCTCAATTCATTCAGGAACAAGCGGCAGGTTTTTCTTTAAAAATCATTTTTTCAGACGAAGCCCATTATCACTTGTCAGGGTATGTCAACAAGCAAAATTGCCTCATTTGGCAATCCTAAAGCGATTATTGAGCAGCCTTTACATGCTCAACATGCCATTGTATGGCACGCTATGTGGTCTGACAGCAAGATTGAGGCGTTTTTTTTTCAAAGATGAGGCTGGAAATGCGGTAACGGTCAATGGATCACGATATCGTAAAATGCTAACAACTTAATTTTGGCCTATTATTGACGACGTGGATATCACTGACATGTGGTTTCAAAATTCAAATCAAATTTTCCCATCGCATAATTTCGTGATAATCAGTAGTTAAGTGGCCAGCCAGATTGTGTGATTTAACACCACTGCAATATTTTTTGTGGGGCATTGTTAAGGACAGAGTCCATATGCAGGCAATCGAATCGATTTCAGTTTTAAAACACAAAATCCTTGAAGTGATTAAAAACTTTGATGAAAGAATCGGCATCTGTCAGCGTGCTTGTGGTGGACATGCGCCAGATATCATTTTTCATTCGTAATTGCCGAACTTTTCTCTTCGTAAAACAATAATTTAATCCTATTATTACGTTTATAACTTTTATAAACGTTTTATTGTGAGTTCTTTATTGCAAAATAAATAACACCAGTTTTTAGAAATTTTGAATTTATAACAATTTTATTTGCTTTAACTACACAAAGTTGACACTTCAGAACAATTTACTTAAAATGCACATCTTTACTCGATTTTACACTGGTTGGTTATCCACTCAGACGCTTCCTCCATTTATACTTGTCCAATTAAAGTCTAGAAGATTTAAGAATCGTCTACTCCCTTTGTGTGCATTTTGTTGTTGTATGTTGTTTATTCGATGTATAGGCGCCTGTATGTCTATGTGTACAGTTGTTTTTGTTTTTATGCTGATAAGGTTTCTGCTTGGGATTTACTTCAATACATGGTAAACAACATGTATATTTGTTGTTGTAAAATTAGTTTTTGTCTTGCGCGTTTAGATGATAAACAGCATACATTTATTTTTTTCTTGCATGTCAGGCAGTTAGTAGACAGCATATCAAATTGTAGTTGTATGTGTATAAACTTCTACCCAGTTTGTAAACAGCAGTTCGCTTTATTGCTTAATTGTTTTATTTTAAAACTTAAGCAAGGCACATTCGTAACAATATTATTAAACATTTTTTGTTTTATTTTCTTTTAGAAAACAAACTTGTTGTTGAAAAACCCTTTACATTATTTCATGCGCTTTTTTTTAAGTGAATTTAATATTCTTGCTAAACAAATATTTTCAAATAATTACTACATCCAAACACACACACATAAACATACATATACATACATACATAGAAAACGTCCACGCTCGCCCTTAGAGAGGTCGTTAACAGGGACGTGCACCCACTCCTTGCTGAAGAATTGGAAACCATAAAACTCCAAGTCCTGTTGTAGGCGGCTGGTATCGCCTCTTATTCCCGAAGGCATATTTCAAAATAGGGAAGAGATTAATTAAGACTGCGGGCTCATAAAATATAGTTTATCTCAACACCCACTCGAGGATTATCATCACTCCAAATACGGCAGATTTGTTTATTGAAATTGCGCTTCATCGCTAATAAAAATTGGGAGCAACGGAAATATTGTTTACCCCTGTAGGCTAGGAGGTAGTGTACTAGCTTGTAAATATGGGGGTTGTGGGTTCGATTCCCAACGAAGACCTTGGTTTTTTTCACTACAAAAGATAAAAATTGACTGTCGGTGGAGCTGCTCAGCGATGAAGGCATAGTCACTGGTCGCTGTGCTGTCTTATACGGCAGTTAATTTCCGACTATCCTTCTGCTTTCACCACCTGTTTCATCTCTTCTCTATCCCTTTCCTAAAGAAGGTAGCACGGTATTTTTTTAAATAGGCATTGTTGCCTGAAGTGCTACTTCTCTTTTAAAAAAAAAAAATTTGGCAGCGTTGTTCAGTCTTCGGTCTATTCATGTTGCAATATCATACCAAACTCAACGTTAACCATATGAAAGCTCACGAAATGGCCAGTTAAAAAAGTATTGCAGCCCAAAACTCGTTACCTTTATAAAAAAACACCCGATAGTAATGGTGTTATTGGGAATTGTGTATTAAAAACATCCAAACTTAATATAGTGCGTGCCACAGCCAAATTGTTAATTGACAATAAATTCGGTTTGTGCCAAAGAATGTGAGGTATGTACTTCTATCCAATTCTCGCCTTAAGTTACCAACTACGAAAACTACAAATCATTCACAATAGTTTTTTAGTACCTTGTAACTAAATGTCATTACAACTGGACTCACTAGATACATTTTGTTATTATTATGAATTTTTAAAGCATCAAGAGAAGAAATAAATTGTTTAAAAGGATACACATACATATGATGTGTTGTAACGATTTGTTAGTTAAAATTGTCAGCTCTTAGTTATTTTGGTATTAAAAAAAAATGTTTAAATATGGCAACAATTGTTCCCCTGTTGCAAAATATTTTTGTTCTATTTTTAAAACCACTATTTCAGCAGAAAGGACACTATTAGAAGGATAAAATTTAATTTACTTAGGCATTTCAAACCTCTTAAGATTAGTTAAGGTCTTAACTGGTGAACATGCATGATTGGCCACACTTTTCATTACATTCACAAACCAACAGCTGCTGCGCCATCTATCAAAGAGTGTAATAATACAAAAGTTTATAACTTTAACATCAATTTGATAACAGTCAATTTAGTGAGCTATGCATTAATCATCTTGGATAATTTTCCATAAAATTGTTTAATGTAATAATTTTAAAATACATAAAAAATAGACAAACTTAAGGTAACAAATGTTTATTACAATTCATAGTTGTCATAGAAGCAACAAAAACAATAGTAACAATAATTAAAAATGAAAAAACATATTTTATGTAAGACATGCATGGTAAAAGAGCCGGTTCTTGCTCTTCTAAACATCCCATGGGGAACCTCATTCTACAAAACAATAATAAAATTTGCTTTAATAAATTTTATTTTCTTAGAAATTCAAATCATTATTCTCTACAAGTTAAACTGTACCTCACAACAGAGCTGTTAATGAATCATTAATTTTTGAATTAATTCACGAAATATTCATGCAGAGAATAACATATAACAAAAGAATTTGTTAAATGAATTGCAATTCGTTTCCAATTCAAATGGATTTCTTAAGGTGAATTGCAGTTCATTTGAATTGAATTAATTTTGAATGAATTCAAACTAATTAACTATTCACTGCCAATTCAATTGAATTGAATTGATTGAATTTTAATTGATTTTGTAGGTAAATCTCCAGTAAGCATTACTGTCGTTTTTTTTATTCAGATAGCAGAGTGTGATTTGTTTTACATCCGCGCCTGGCTATGTAGCCTTAATCAGATGGTGGACAAACCACTATACATAATTTGGAACGTCATGCTCATCCTAGATAGCCGAAGGCATAATTCTAAGCAACAGAACCACCTAGTTGAAACTTAAATGATTCCAGAACAGGGCTGCAAACCATCACACCTTCCTAAAGAGTTGGAAACTTTCCTACTCCTGTTCAGAACACATGTCTAGCATGCTCACTGGACTGAATCATTCACTTTGCGTGTCATTATCAGTGAGATGATCCTGGCCACCATAATAACCATTATACTGTTATGGGGCCGCAAAACCAAAACCATCACAATACCCCACGAACTATTATAAGTCTAAAGAGACAAATAATGAACTCTGCGGGTTCACTGATCCCCGTGGAAATAAAGTGGAGCTTCTAGTTGTCTTCCTGTCTGACTTCAGGGGACTGGGCTCCCTTTTTCCCCAGTTGCACTGAGTCTAGATAGTGGAATATTCTATAAAGACCATATTTATATGCCCCTGGGGGGGTAAACGATAGCAATTCAAGGACAAGGCTTTTCAATTTTTGTACTGAATATTTTCATTCCGTTAGAAGAAATTTCCATTTGTCACTTCCCCTAGATCCGCTGTTGAATTTTATTGATTGCAGCTCATTTTTATTTCATTCATTTGAATTGCAATTCATTGCTCTCAATTATTTGAATGAATTCAAAATGAATTCCAATTCACTTTACCAAAGTCGTTCGAATTAAAAATGAATTGCGTAGAAAACCAACAACAACGGACACTACCATCCACAACACCTCAAACCACCCTACCCAACACAAACTAGCAGCGTTTAGACATATGATACACAGGCTTGGGATAATTCCACTTACTCCAGATAAGTACAGGAGGGAACTCGAAACAATCTACGCCAAAGCTATGAATAACGGCTACAAAGCCACTACCATCGATAAACTACTTAGACAATACAACACCAAGAACAGAAATAGAGAAGACAAGGAGACAGCCGATACAACACGATGGCACACCTTTACTTACACAGGACCAGAAATATACAGACTAACTAACCTTTTTCACAAAGAAGGAATACTCACAGCATTAAAAAGTGGAAACACCCTCAGACATTATCTCAGAACAACGACAGAAACAACTGACAAATTTAATTCCAACGGGGTATACAGACTTACCTGTACCTGCAAACGAACCTATACAGGGCAAACTGGACGAACACTAAAAACAAGGTTTACGGAACACATACGCTCATACAAACGGAAAAGAGAAGATACAAACTTTCCATTACACCTTGACACTCACGGACACACACCAAGGGAAATAGATGAATGTATGACATTATTACATCCTAGCAGAAAAGGACGAAGACTAGACATTCTTGAAAATATGGAAATCTACAAAACAAAAACATTCAACAACGACATTATAAACGAACAGGTAAACACGACCTCAGACACAATTTTCACACCATTGAAACTACTCATGCAAACGGGCAAACAAAAAAAAACTCACTCAGACGGACACACGTACCTACATAACAGTAAAAGACGGAGGTATTGATAAATTCACTTTGCATACAAATGCCAGGTGGCTGGTATTCTGCTTACCTGAAGATATACGGACCTAATAACAGAACTGCCTGAACGCCAACACTGACTCACCAGTACAAACTAAACCGCGGCTTGAGAATGATGCATTCGCATCGAAAGCGCTCGCCATCGAATACAAACCAGCCCGTTAGGACGGAAAATGGCAATATTAATTGCAATTAATTTTATAGATTGATTTGAATTGGAAACGAATTGAAATTTATTTCTGTCTAATTGAATTAACTTCATTAAAATTTTATACAATAATTTTTGGTTGTTAAGAGAATTAATTCAAAATTTAGCTAATTCATAATGAATTGAAATAATTCATTTACAGCTCTGCCTTACACTAAGTTCATTAAAGTAAACACCTGACTTCAATCCAAAAACATTTAGTTGGTTTTAATGTTATAAACTGATTTTGTAACCCAAACAAAAAATAATAAAAAATTTAATTAGATCTAGCGGAATAACAGCTGACATACAGATAATAAAAAAAATTCATGTCACATAAATTATTATTTAAATATAAGAATACGAGTATATACAACATTTCGTTACAAGTACTTGAACCTTAAAATAATTACGGTCAACAAGACAATACCCATATGCACATGCATATGTATGTATGTGCATAAAATATGGGTCATTTGAAACTGAGTTTAAAGGAAAAGTCTTTTAAATGTTTTAATTTGGTTTTGGGTGAAACTTTTGTAAACGAAAGTTTTCAAATGAACTCTTGTAAAAAAATGTTTTTGTAGTTTTGTTTACAGCAAATCAGCATTTGCAACAGTAAACAGCATTAAAAATTATTGCTGCTACATCTAATTTCGTGCATGGCAGTGGCAGTGACATTGCAAAATAAAATGCATCTGTTGACAACTTAAATACAGCCTTGAAAACTTTAAACGCACAAACAGACACACACACACACACACCTGCCGATTGAGTGAGGAAAAGTCGTAGTTGCAAAAGCATAAAAATATTTAAACTTGAAATTGTGGTAGTTTTTTGTAAATGAAATCAAAAACGTTAAATTTGAAAGCAGCATTTTAAATATTAAACGAAAAAAAAACTGCTGTTCAAGTTTACAAAAAAACATAGAAAAAACATTTCCTTTTTAAGCCTTAAAAATTGAAGTAGAAAATTTGTTCACCCCATCATTTGTATTAACGAAAGACAGCTGGGTGTTAATTGTCCTTATAAAGGTAAATTATATAAAGGCAGCACCAGGTCGAAAAACAAAACCTTGGTTTAGACAATGTTATAAGATTTTGTTTTATTGACATAAATTACAATTAGCCTGGTTAGCCAAAGTCATTCCAATAAACCATTTATAAACCATTATAAGCTAAGCCGAATAATATATCAATAAGATAAATTTCAATTCGTTATTTGTTAATTCTTTCCTTCTTCCTTTCCTTGTGAAAAACTATTTATTATTTTCTTATTTTTTAATTGCAAATATGTATGCGATTATACTTAAAACATGTTTATTGCATTATTTTTAGTTAAACTCATTTATTTTCAATCAATTACAATCATTTACTAGTTTTTACAAACATAAGAAAATATATATGGAAAATTCCGAAATACACTGTAGACTGTAGGTGAAAAAAATTTCAGCAATAAAATTAATTTTCTCTTTGAAGTTATAAAAACAAATCAAGCCGCTGCACAAAGGTTTTGTGCAAAGATAGAACTGTTTTAAAATTTGTCAATCGCTTCTTAGATTAGAAAACTAAAAGAAATACTTTCTGAATAGAAATAAAGCAGTTGGCGTTTTGCTTATCTACTTGCTTTGAAATACTTTTAAGAAGTAAGTGTTTCCTGTTAAGCGACCACTAGGTCACATGAAAGGTTCAATTCCATAATTCTATTCTAAACTCATGATTGAATGTTTTTTTAAAATTATTTGTTTAAACAAATAATCAAACAATTTAAAAGAAGACGTGATTAAATGAAAATAGAAAATAAAAACACCAAATACCTTATTGATGACATGTTAATATGGGCTATTCCATGAAAATGTCAGCCACACCTGAAAAAATAACACATTCTAAAAGCTCTTTTCCAAATTGACTCAAAAAGTAAAAACATACTCAAAATTGAATATTTGAAAGTATTTATAATTGCATTTTACAATAAATAACAGGTTAAACTGATTATCTATTGACAAAATTTAAGAATTTAACATTTTTTAAGTGTAGGGTACAACTGTTTGTATAAGAAAAAGAAAATATAAAGTTCGGTCGCTTGTAAGTGTTCTGAAATAGAATTTCAAAGCGACATTTATATGAGGTGTTTTTATAGAGGTATAGAACTTTTTAAAAGAATAAAACAATGATGAGTTTTCAAATTGATTCGAAAGATAATGTTCTGGCATTATAATGTAAATATGACTTCTAACAAATGACCGCTAAGATTCGCTCGGCAGTAGCCTAATATATAAGTCCAATTTTCGATGCCTTTTTTTTTAATTTGTGGTCGTATATCGGCAATAATGTGATAAACATTGTCTGATGTAGACTAGCGACTTCACATAACCGCACAGAAATTAGTCTCGCAGCAAATAGTCTGAAGATCAATTTACGGCTTCGCAACGTGTGCTTCCTTTAATAAATCACTTACAGCACAATCAGTGTGACATGTTGCCCCGTGTTGAAACCACAGCTCCTGCACATCATCGCTGTTCAATTCATTAACGAAAAACTCTGTATTTCTGGCTTTGTAACGGTCACCATTGACTGTAATACTCTAAATATAATCGGTATTATAGAAGTACGGAGCAAAATTTAACAACCCATAAACGTTATATTATTTTAAGTTCTTTTATTACAAAATAATAACACAGTACTTTTGAGTTTTAAATTAAGTTAAACGATTTTTTTACCTTCAATACACACACAATAAACACGATGGTAACTTTGTTGTTTTTACACACTGATAACTCGAATTGAATTAAGTCATTTGCCCAGGAAGTGGTGCTTATATAGTTGTTTTAAGCGGTTGTCGTATTTACAAGAATATTAGAAAGGGTTTTTCAACGAGAAGTTTGTTTTCTAATCAAAAATAAAAAAAGAAATTTAGACGAAAAAAGTTCGGCAAGTATGAACAACAACAAGCAAATCAATCAGCAAACATTTGCGAAACGTTTTCTTTCTGTCGAAATGTTGGTAAAAGAGGATGATTTTAAAATAATAAATTCTTTTTCTTGCACAAAACAGCCAGCCACACGAGTTTTCGGGTAGATTGCCTTAACTGCAAAATAATCAATTATGTATATAAAAAATAATCTATTACAGAGTATGTGACTTTTCAACAAGAAGGTTGTTTGCTAAATCAAAGCAAAACAAAAAATTTAGATTATGAATGAAAAATAAAATCTAGTCTACCACGACCATGCTGACAGATGGCATCAAAGTTTCTAGTCACTTTTTGACAAAATGAATGATGATATTCACGTCATCAATAATAGGCCAAAATTGAGTTGTTAGTATCTCACGATAGCGAGATCCATTGATCGTTACCACATTTCCAACCTCATCTTCGACAAAAACGGCCCAATCGCGCCTCCAGGCCGCAGAGCGCATCATACAGTGACACATTAAATATGCAAAGGCTTCTCAATAATCGCTCTAGGGTTTTCAAAAGCCCAAATGCGGAAATTTAGCATGTTGTCATACCTGAACAAGTGGAAATGGGCTTCGACTAAAAAAATTAATTTTTCAAAAAAACCAGCCGGTTGTTGCTGAATGAACTGAGCGACTCTACGATAATATGAATGGTCGGTCGGCTTCAATTCCTGCACCAGTCTAATCTTGTAAGGCTTATGCAAAATTGGTCATGTGATGGTTTTGGATAACCCCAGTTGTTAGGAACGTCGAAGAATTTACAAATTTGGATCTGCTTCAACATTCTAGCTCACGGCTGTGATGTTTTCAGTTGAACGACCCGGTCGAACACGCGTTGGTGTTCGCATAATTTGTATCGAGCCTGTCGACTCAAATGTAATCACCTAATTTTTAAAAGCGGTTTCAGAAGGGGGATTATGTTGTCCGAAAATATCATGAACTTTACGAAATGTAACTTTAACAGAACTACTATTTTCATAGTGGATTTAAATTATTTTAATTGTAACAATTGCCAATACATCTACTGTGAATACATCAAAAAACCAAATGTGTTGCCACAATTGAAAAACAAATTTCTTGTTGAAAACCCCTATACATACTTACAAACGGTTTTAGACCATGCAAGATTTATTCTTAAATTGATCATTTTATTTTTATTTGGGTATGGTTTTACGACGACCCTCGTCAAATTTGTTTTGGTTTCGGCTATTTGCCATCTTCAGTGTTCTCTTTATCACTAGTTGCATTTTATTGCCAGCTGTGTTAATATAGTTAATTTAGCTAATTTTATCTTTTTAATGTTTGCTACCAAAAATTATAAATGGCTCACTATATGATTCTATAGGAACACCCTTTAAGTAATATTTTCATTCTTAGTTCTGTTGTTATATATCTCACTGGCTTATCTATTGCGGCTCCAGAGAATGTTTGCTTGTTAGCAGCACTCTGTTTAATTTCTCTATTAAGTTCGATTGCCTGCCACACGTTTCGAAAGGTGCAGCCTGGAAAGAGGAAGAAACATTGAAGCGATATTAAATGTGTTATATATTTTTGCGTTTACTTCTTCTTTTAATTCACTATTTATTTTTCGCAGAGTGATTCACTCTGAAAGAGAATTATTCACCAGGCCAACTCTTTGTTGGCAACTCCAACTTATAGACCTTACATTATCTTGTCTACAATTTAGATATAACTTTATTGTAATTTATCCATTTTTCTTGAACACACAGTGGTAATTTAAAAAAAAAGAAAATTTCCACAAATTTCTTACTGCCATGAATGCAATGAGCAAATAATTTAAGGTTTGGATATCATAAACCATCTTATCTATTTGCTTTTTGACAATTTTTCTTTACGATTTGAATAGTTTGTGATTTCAGTTTTCTTTTATTTTCACTGTGCATCAGCTAAAATGAATAATTTGTATCTTAACGATTTTAATACAGTTTATGAATAGATAATTGATTGTATGACTGGCTGACTGACTGAATGTTATTTGTTTATGCTGCATGTTCAATAGGCATTTAACCATCAAATATCTCTTAATGTAACTGCCGGCTAATAATAGCCGCATTGCATTCATTGAAATAGTTTTACGCATGCGAGCTTTCATGTCATTTGGTCTCTTAACATAATACAAATATCGATTTAAAAAACGCATTGTTATGTATGTTATTTTCTTTTATTTTATTTAATATTTGTATTATTTAATTTCTTAAATCCATTTCAATAATATGTTTGCTAACTTGTTCTTTTTGTTTTGAATTTTATTGTTTGATCATAAATTTTTATTTTGTGTTATTATTTTTTTTAAATAAAAAGAACCAGTTTTGAGATCTAACTATTTTCTAAACTTTGTTTATTCTATATCTTGAAATGAAACAAAGATCAATTTCAATGCTTCAAGTATGATGTGTTTTGCTTTCTTTTCTTTCCCTCTTTTTTTGATTTTCTTTCGATTTTGTAATATTTTTATATCTAATGGATAATTTATTCAATAAAGTAAAAGATTCTGTTGAAAACTGCATGATTTTGTAACAATTCAAAGTATTGTAAACCGCTAAACGAATAGAATGGGCACAGCAAGAAAAGAAAAAAATATGTGAGCTTTAGAAAAGAAGAAGCAAGTCTGTCTTAAATAACTCGTTATAGTTATTTAAGAAAACTTTTAACACCTTTTTGCTGTTGTTTTGTTTTCTAAGAAAATTATAATATTATAGGGAAAATTAGGGATAGCAGGTGAATGTGTACTACTGATAATTAACTTTAAGAAATTACATAATTTGTGGAATTCTATTTTTGTTAAAAAAGACTTAGAAAAATTAGATGTAAAATGTTTATTTTTTGCTCTATTAAAAATATAAAGTTTGGTGAAATTTTCACAAAACACACACATAGAACGAACCTTTATAGTGAACAGAGAGGGTACAAAACATTCGACACTACCAGATACCCATTATTCTGGTTATTGTTTAACAAAATTTTTTTATTAATCTCAAAAGAAATTACGTTACAATTTCTTTAGTTTAATAACTTTTAATTAACGCTTTAAGCAGTATAACTCATTCATTGAATATTATAACACGCACTTGTAAGTTCGAAATTGAAACTCATTGCATGTGTTTAGAACTGACGAAAGTTTCTTTTCAGTTTGATGTGTTAAACTGGTGTTAAGTGCCTGTATCATAATACTTTTTGTGGTGATTTTAGTATAGAAATAAAAATGAATATTTTAACATTTTGAAGTATTAAAGTAAATTTTCAAAATTAAAATTAAAAATACAAATTATTTTTTCTGAAGAGAAGTTCTTAAATAATTGTTAAATTATTTTAAGTTAAAATAAATTTAAAAGACGTGCATATTCATACAGCTCTTACTCCATATAAATGCAGCATAATTTTAAAAATTCTATAGATAATTAATAGTGCAATTAGAACACTTTGTTCAAAGTTTGTTAATTAAAACTACAAATTTGTGCATATTGGTCTGAGCAGAAAAATCCCAACAATATGTAGTTGAACCGAATTCATAATTAAATTTTAATTTAAATGTATTGTGGTTTCATAACACTATAATATTTTTTTTAAGAATTTTATAAAACGCCAAAAACGGTCTTTGAGTTTCAAATATAAAAATGTTCAAACTTTCTTTTTAATTTTTTAATGCTAAATTTTCTTTTCTTATTCCATTAATTTAAAACTGCCAATATTCGGTTAAACAAACAAAAAGTAGGTGTCACCAAAAATTGTTTTATTAAAACAGAAAGCTAACACAGTTAGTCCTGCACTCATATTAGATATGCAGTTGAAAATTTTTAGTTTCGTGCCTTAATCAATGTATGGCATGCGACATCTTCAGTTTTCTTCTTAAGATGTTAAAAACAATTTCTGTTTATTTTTTGTATTTTTTTTTCATCTAAATAGCAGAATTTTTTATTTTAATAATATTTCCCAACTAAGAAAAGGTTTAAATAATAAAAAAATAGTCTTTCCATACAGTCACACAATTGTTAGAAATGTTGATAGGAAAAGCAGACGATTCTATCAATCAGGTTGTTAGAATTTTGAAAAAGCATAAAAGGTTTGCGTATAAAACACTTGGATTTGAATTAAATACTCTTTAAAATATATGATAATTTTAAATAGCATACGTTTAAAAACAAAACAGAAACTTGAGAATAGTATAGAGTATCCTTATTTCGTCCAATAAAAAGCAAAACAATCCCCGTCGTAGAGAAAGTGTCATAAACTTTTATAATCATAATGGATGGTATTTGGAAGTTGTATTTATATATCTTATGCCGTTTGTAAATTTATTTGTAGATGATCAGAACATAGCTAAAGATCTGATGAATAGTTCCCACACTTCGAAAAAGAGTTAAACAATAAATCATCGCCCTCTGATGCGGTACTATTTTCAACACGAACGATTCACGATTTTAAATATGTTTAACATAAGATTAAATTATCTTAATAATTTATCAGCACTAACATAATTCTATTCCTTAAAAATAATTCCTGAAACCATGTCAAATACTCAGCTTTGTAGCTGAAATAATGTTTCAGATAAGATAAAGTACATAAAATTAACTGATTCCATTTTCCCTTTATGGCCTAGTGATAACTAGGTCAAATGGTCTGAGATAATTGGTTGCATAAAAAATTTCCCGGAATCAAATTGTGATCTCTTAACCAATATATTAATAATTGCTTAGTATATCAGCAAAAGAAATAAAACACAAAAATGATAATAATAATAAAATCAATAAAAATAATAACTAAATAAAGAAACTGAGTCTTATTAAAATTCCTTTGAGAACAGAAAATTTTTGTTCCTAATTATTAACCAATCTGTTACGTAAAAACATAAATTCAAATAATCCAACATCTGGCATTAATTCCATATATTTTCTTTTCGCAATGCAAGTAACATCTTTCGTCCAGGTTTTCGTAGGGAAAAAAAGAAAAACAAAACAAAAGCTTGAATTTTTACTGAGTATTGGGTTGTTAATGTTATTTTGTAAATTTGTAATACCTTTAATTTGAGAATCTTTAAAATATTAACGGGAATTTTTATAAAGAATTATCAAATTTTTTCTTTTAATTCTGTTATGTACCGCATTTTTGAAAACTTCCATTTTTGTGGGATTCTATCAAATGCTAGAGGGAATTTGTTATTTTTATTAATTTGGGAAGAATTTAAATCTTGCATAGCAACAGTGTTGAATTTATAATTTTTGGAATCTTAATGTTAATGATATATATATATCTGGGAACTTGATGTTTACATTATTTTGGAAATTTTCAATTCCCTACTGGGAATTGTGTTTTTATACTAACGTGGCAACTCCCAAAAAAATTATTTTTAATGTATTAAATTTTTCTGGGCATTGTGTTATTAACACTAATATTTAATTTGTAAATATTTTGTGAAAACAGTTTTGATTGAATATATTGCTACGTTTATACCTTTTATAAACGTTTTGTTGTGAGTTCTTTATTGCAAAATAAATAACACCAGTTTTTAGAGTTTTTAAATTAATAACAAGTTTACTAATTTCAACTACACAAAGTTGATACTACTGTACAGTTTACTTAAAATGCACGTCTTTACTTGATGAGGTTTAATTTTTCACTGACTGATTATCCACTCAGACGTTTCCATTTAAAGTCTAGAAGATTTAAGAATTTTCTACTCCCTTTGTGTGCATTTTGTTGTTATATGTTGTTTATTCGATGTATAGGCGCCTGTATATCTGTGTGTATAGTTGTTTTTGTTTTTATGCTGATAAGGTTTCTGCTTGGGATTTATTTCAATACATTTGTTGTTGCTTTTGTAAAAAAAGGGTTTCTTAGAAAACCACGCAGATGGTAAACAACATGTATGTTTGTTGTTGTAAAATTAGTTTTTGTCTTGCGCGTTTAGATAATACTTTTGGAAATTTGATATTTCCATTAATTTGTAATTTTTTGAAATCTTTTCATAGAACTAAGCTTTTTCATTAACGTGATTATTTCTAAAATCTTCTTGGCAGTTTTCTTGCTTTCATTAGGTTAATTTACATTTTTTGAAAATATATTAATTTTACTGGGAATTATGTTATTTAAATAAAATTGGAAATTTGTAAATATTGTGTGGTAATAGTATTGAACACTTATTTTCGGAATTTAAAAATTAAAATTTTGTTTTTGTTTTTTTTTTTGGAATTGCATATTTGTTTTTGTGTTTTATTTTCAGGCAAATTTGTGACTCCATTAATTTTGACATTTATAAATACCTTCTTTAATTTAGGAATTTTTGAAACCATTCTAGGAATAATTTTATTACATTAAGTGGAAAATTTTTAGAAATTCTCTTTGGAAATTGTGGTATTTTTAATAATCGATTTGGTTCTTTCTTAATTTTAATTGCTCTAGTAATTCAATATAATGAAATTTTAGCTATCACAAAAATAATTAAATTTAAATTTGTAATGTGAACGTTAACACATTATAAAAAAATTTTAAATAACAATTAAAAATATGAACTTAAGCTTTACTAAAAAATTTTCATTAAGTTTTATACTAAAATGAATCAATTGACATCAATGAAATTTAAAACTAAACACCACCTCTTATCACAAATTTGAGTTTTAAGTAACCACTTAACGCGTGGTATTCAAAAACTTATTGAAAACACATTTATTCAATTATTTTTTTAATTTTTTCTTTATTACTAGTGAAAGAGTTATGATCATAACTCACATTATTTTCCACTGGGTACATAATTTTATAGACTTGTTAGCTTTTGTTAATTAAACTGTTGTCTCTTTTGGTTTTACAGTCTTAACAAGTTCTCTGACTTTTTGTTTAGAGGAAAAACTAAAACTCAAAGTCGAGCTTGAAACATCTTTGCAACTAAAACCAGAAACCAGTAGATGTTTGAAAGCGCTAAGTGTTGCAAGTGTTAAGCGGCTAAATATGGAAAATTAATATTAAAATTATTTTTTAAATAATTCCTCCTATTTAAAAAGTGTTTATTTGAAAAGTCTAACAAGAAAATAAAATTGGTGAATAATAAATATTTGAAAAAATAAAAACAACAATTTATTTTTATTATTTAAATAAATAAAACCAGCAGCTTTAAATAATGTTATTAAATTGATTTGAAAATGTTAAAATAAACATGTTGCTGCATCATGTTTAAATTGTGTGGGTCAAGTTTAATAACCCACTTTACCTTTTAAAGGATTTACAACAAACAAAAAAAAACACACCAGCTGAGTTGTATTTATAAAAATAACGGCGCAACGATCTTAAAACCATAAACTTGTGGTTTTCTTAATGGTTAAACTTGCAACGCTTCTCTTCATTTGATTTGCAGTTAAATAAAATGTTTTTTAAACTTTTATTTGTGGGTATAAAAACCAAAAGTTATTTAAGTTTTATATGGATTTCATTGATTCTCCTGATGTTGCTACAAGTTGCAAAAGGCAAGTTCAAAGTTTTATTTATTTTTCTTATTTTTGTGCGTTTTAATTAAAATCACTTAAATGTACGTGCAGTCATAGTGTAAATAAAATAGTTGGAAAATATTAAATGTTTGTAATATATATGTATGTTGCTGTAGACAACTGTTATTGCCTCATCTGTGCTATTCAATTCCAAACTGGACATGTTCAGGTTCATGTCGTTGGTTTGTAAAACTTCCACGAAATCTATGATGTGTGGCATTTACCAACGTTTAAAACACTAAAACCGTTTAATATCATACCCAGGCTGCAGAAACTGACTGCTTGTTAGTCATGTGTATGTGTGTGTGTGTGTTAAGTGTGGATTTTTAATCCATTAATTTTGTTTGCTTTATAAACATGTTTGTCGCTTAAGTCTTTAAGTTTTCTGTGTGAATGTTTGTTCAAAATGATCCGTTAAATAACCTCCTTTTATATGTACTTATGTGTGTGTGTGTATATTTATGTATTTCACAGTGGGTTTCTAAGAATTTAGATGTCAAATATATGTATGTATATGTATATTTAAGAATTTTAATAATTTTTTATTATTTGAAATGAACAGAAAAAGAAATTTCTGTATAATATTCATGTTAAAAAGATAAATCATAATATTGAATTGTCCCCAACTAAAATTGTTTAATTATTTCAATGAAATACATTTGGAAAAAATTAGTTCAAGGTCATTGAATTTTCAACCTATTCACTTGTAAATAAAAACGGCTTGCAATACATTTTGGTTAGGGATCATGCAACATATTACGTTTTGCATCTTTAATTCATATTTTCCAATCAATTACAATACCTAGAAACTTTTGCAAGCCTCACGGTGATATCGAGAATTAAGTTATAAGCTAACCGAAGAAAGATCATATTAACCATGGCGTTCCAACATTTACTCTAAAGTAAGAAAATCCAATAGATTGCGGAATTGGGAAAAATCGCTAAGTTGCTGTGCCTTGTATGAAAAGCAATTGCAAGCAGCATGCGTGACTCATATCTCTTTAGTTATAACCGAAGGGTATAGTTAATACATCCATTTGCTAACTTATAGCAATCAATTTTTATCTAACACATGATTTTTGCTTGTCTTTTATTGGTTTTACATAAGTATTCAGATCGGAAGATTTTAAGGTACTTTATTTGAATATTTAATAAAAAATATTTTAATCATGTAAAAAATTTGATTACATAAATAAGAGTTCATAAACACTGTGATATTTCATTTCACCAAATTCTCATTTATATTCATCGCATTTTGTTTAATTTAGGTTGATTTTTAAATTATAAGTTGCGTAAAATAAAATTAATAAATTAAAAATCAATAAATATCTCTTATTCTTTTTTACGGTCTTTTTAAATTAAAATAACAAACCAAATTTGACGAGGGTCGACGGAAAACCGTACCCAAATAAAATTTTTTATCTTTAATAAATATCTCTTATTCTTTTTTACGGTCTTTTTAAATTAAATTAACAATATATATATTGTTACCGGTTTCGGCTGTTTGCCATCTTTAGTAGAACACACTCTACGAGTACGAAAAGAACACTAAAGATGGCAAACAGCCGAAACCGGTTTGTTTCGTTGATTATAACCCCGTCGGAAAAGCCAAGCACATATCGAAAGATAAAAAAGGTCGATTAAAAAAACTACAAAAATTATAAATTAAAAATTAAATTATTTTAAAAATATAGCAAGATGTAAATACTTTTGAAATATTTTTAAAATTCATATTCTATTGAACAATCAAAAAGGACGTGAAAAAAAATCAAACAAAATAAATATAAATAAACTTCAGAGGAAAACAAAAGCCCACGTGTCTCCAAAATTATATTTTTAATGCTCCTTTAGTTGCTTTATAGTGAGATCTCTTTGAAAAAAATGTAATTTAATATTATTAAATGAGTAACAATATTATAGTTTACTTAGAATGACAATATTGCAAACTAGTTTACATTATCCTGCATGTACTTGTAGTCAACGCTATCCAAAATTGATATCAAACTTCTTCTACTTTGAATAGAATAGCATAAAAGCATTTGGTACTAAATGCAAGAAAATTAATATAAAAGTAGTTAGCAGATACGGATAGAAATTCTATTGAAATATTGTTTGTGTATTAAATTTATATTTTATTAAATCTTAATCTTTTAAACGGTCCTTTTAATTATAACGATTTATTTTTTTCTCGATACTTCGCTTTCCTGTGGAAAGCTTCTTCAGGAAATTATTTTTTATATTTTTCAAAAACAAAAATTATAACAATTTGAAAAGAAAATAAGAAAAAAAAATATAAAATAATTTTCTTCATACATACAAACATACAAAAATTAAAATTTTAAATATTTAAACATACAAAAACAAGGAAACGGAAACTAAATTGTATGAAGAAAATTATTTTATATGTTTTGTCAAATGTTTTTCAAAAAATTTTTCTTTTCAAATTGTTATAATTTTTGTTTTTGAAAAATATACAAAATAATTTCCTGAAGAAGCTTTCCACAGGAAAGCGAAGTATCGAGAAAATTATAAATCGTTATAATTTAAAGGACCGTTTAAAAGATTAAGATTAAGATTTAATAGAAATTAAAAAAGGTCGAATAAAACTGAAAATAATTTATATTTTACATAATTTTTTTTTTTATTTCAAAGCAATTTTTAATTTTCTTTTTTACTTTACATTAGAAAATATTCTAAAAAATCAGTATTTTATACAAAAACTTCTTTAATTTTCTGCAACATTAAAAATACCTGCGAAATTTCATTCGTTTCTACTTTGACACTATCGGTTTTCTCAAAAAGAAATTTATTTTTTTTTTTGTGACAACACCAATAACATGTTAGTTTTGATATTTAGTTTTTAGGCGTATTCGTAGTAGATTCATTGGCAACTGTTACAATGGATCCATTTTTGCCCAAAGTCACACTAAAATAATTAAAATCCACTATGAAAATAGTGGTTCTGTTTAAGTGACATTTCTCAAAAAATTTGTGATATTTTCGGACGACATAATTGTCTTTCTGAAACCGCTATTAAGAATTAAGTCGTTAAATTTGTCAATTCCTCGACGTTCTCAACAAATGGGGTTATCCAACATCGCCACATGGCGAATTGGGCGTAAGGATTTGTCTTTATAGCCTTACAAGATTCAACTGGTGCAGGAATTAAAGATGACCGACCATTCACATCGCCGTAGATGCATTTAGGAACAACCGACTGGTTTTTCTGAAAAAATCATTTTTTCAGACGAAGCCTATTTTCACTTGTATGTCACCAAGCTAAATTGTCGCATTGAGTCTCTTGAAAATTCTAGAGGAATTATTTAGAAGCCTTTGCATGCTCATTTTATTGCAAATCAAATTTCCCAATCGCATAACCAAGCGAATCGATTTAAAACCCAAAATCCGTTATGTGATTAACGAAATAGAACCAAAAAGTGTTGTGGAAATTTGCCAGATATCAGTTTTCATTCGTAATTGCCGAACTTTTCTCTTCGTTATACAATCAAAATTTTAATCATCTTAATCAAAATTTTTGTTTTATTAGGCTTCTTGTTTTTTTTTTTTTTTTTTTTTTTTAAAAAGAGAAGTAGCACTTCAGGCAACAATGCCTATTTAGTCAAGTACCGTGCTACCTTCTTTAGGAAAGGGATAGAGAAGAGATGAAATAGGTGGTGAAAGCAGAAGGATAGTCGGAAATTAACTGCCGTATAAAGACAGCAACAGCGACCAGTGACTATGCCTTCATCGCTGAGCAGCTCAACCGACAGTCAATTTTTATCTTTTGTAGTGAAAAAAACCAAGGTCTTCGCTGGGAATCGAACCCACAACCCCCATATTTACAAGCTAGTACACTACCTACTAGCCTACAGGGGCACCTTTAGAAGTAATTAAAGGATTTATCACTTTACATACTGAAAAACAAATTGTTCCACTTGTTGAAACGGTTTTCATTAGCATCCAAGATTATTTTCGACCTTTATAATGGACTACATATTTTTCAAATTTTTTGCTTTTGGGAAAATTCGCAAAGCTGTCTAATATACTGGCAAAACAGTGCAGCGTCTATTTTTCGGGAGCCATAACGAAAGATTAAAAACACTTACTAGACCCTATTGTGTTCGCTGCAATGTCTTTCGATTTGTTAAAGCCCTCTTACTCTGTTACCTAAACAGATAGATTTTGGAAATGTTCATGATAAAAAAACCTAAAAATTAAATGCTATTCCGAAAGTGAAGTGAAATTGCATGAAAATGTCGTTATTTTTTTAACTTTAATAGACAGAAATTTTAATTTGCTTACATTGTGTATATAAAACTACAAAAAATAAAACTCTAGATTAAAGTGTGTTCCCATAATGACTTGATTTTAAAGCATAGAGCATTATTTTTGTCGGCAGTTTAATTAAAGTTGAAGTACTAAATTGTTTGGGTTTGTTTCGCCAGAGAATGAAATACTGTTTTCTATTCTTCGGCTATATAACGCCTTTCATGGCTGGAAAGACGTTACATAGAGAAGAAGTTGAAGTATTTTTATGTTCACTATAACAACAAATACAAAATGTTTAAAATAAAACTAAAATTTGGTACAACAGTAACATGGTTTTAACGTATACGGCTCTACCTACCCTAGTAGGTAGACATTTAGAATAAGAGCGAACGGATGTATGTAGAACAATGTTCGTAAAAAATTAAGTGTGAACAATAGATTCAAATTTAAAAGGTATTTCCATAGAGACCGTAACTTTGAAATGACTATATTTTTTAATTCGTTACAGGCAAATATCTTGATCAAACCTAATGAATCTAATAAATATGTTTGAACAAAAAGCTGCACTGTCTCATAAAGGAATGTGGATGAAAACGAAACGAGAAAAGCCTGGATTAAAGATTATTAGTGCATATCACAAAACTTTTTTCAAAAATACACATTTTAGCAGCAAAAATAATTTTAGTCGAATAAATTTTTTTTATGGTTCTTTTGTTGTCCTTTATTTCGTAAACATTTTTCTTAAAGTAAGGAAATTAATAGTTGGATGAATTTATAATCTTTATACTTAAAATGTGCAGCCCCCAGCTATTGTTGCGCGATTTATTTAAAAATAAAAAACCTAGACTTAAGTAATAAGTTTACTTAAATAAATTTTCGTTAATATAACCATTAAACGAAACTTCATTTTTCAGGTGTTTATAGCCACTGTAAATAACTTTTCAAACATTTAATTTCTATTTTCAAGCTTCAAAACTCATAACATGAAATCGGGATGAGGATGAGATTGTTGTATTGAACCGCTTCTGGTTTTTCTTGTATTAAATCATAAAACTACAAAATAAAAATTGTAGTAAAAATAATAATTTTTTGTTTCGCTTTTTATCTTCGTCTACACAAAACATGTTTGAAGCCTTTTACTTAACTCCATCGAACATTTCAGTGGCTAATGTAAGAGTAGAGTATAATTATTTGTGTAATTAATGTCTTAAGCTCTGTAATTTTTATTACAAAAATTCTTCCTGATTTTTAAAATGTAGACAGCAATTTAAAGATAAATATTAAATCAGGCGATTATTGTTGCTGTCTGAAATATCTCTGAAAAATTTTTTAACTACAGTATATATGTATTTATGTACAAATACAGATATATTCATATTTATATATACATGAGCCTCCTTTAGCTGTCAAGTGAATTAGTTTTTGTTAATATTCTCCTAATAAAGTCCAAGTGCCTGTTATAGCAGTGTGCCGCTTTCAAAAGTGTCTTAACAAGTTGAGATTCTTCACTGATTTTTATTTGTGCCATCAGTTTTTAAGTTTGTTTTTCTTTGTTCTCTATAACCTGTTTTCAATATAAAATTTAGATTATTGTTGAATTGATTACTTTTGTCTAGTTTTGATTAATATTGAAACTAAGAATTTATAAACTCTTAATAAAAAAAATATAAAATCAATTGCTTTTGTTAATGAAAATGCGTCTTTACAAGTAGGACAATTGAAAAAAAGGAGGTTAGGAGAATAATGTAAAAAAATGGAGTAAAGATTGAAACTTTACATACGAATTTATTCAATAAATAAAGTGTTTCTATGATTAAATTTTTAAGACAGTAAATTTATTGCAAATTCTATTAGTTTATTGAAAATATATTAAAGTTATTCAACTTACTCTTTATCTATTCTAAAGTACTACACTTATTTATCTACTTTTTTACTTTACACTTTACCAGCATTTGGTAGGTGTAGCTGTATAATAATAATTTTTCGCTTTGCTTAGCTAAATTTTTGTTTGACTGGGTACAATAGTTATCCTGGGCGTTAGCACTCTTTATAAAAACTTGTTGCACAAAATTTTAAAACTCTAACTATTGCAATTTCCTGGAACAAAATATTTAGTGTCATTTTATATTTTTGAAGGAGTTTGTTTAAAAAAAGTCTCAGACTCCATTTACTGTAGCTTCCAAGATACCAGATGATGACTACCCTATGCAAAATGTCACGCGTACTTAAAATTTCAATAAACTATATGTATAGACGATTTTACTCACTGGACCGCTAGTAATAAGCTACGATAATTTCAAGAAGATAAGGTATAGAAGAGAGGAAAAATGTTTAGTCAGGATTGAGTTCTTTTGCTTTTTATTTTTAAAATTAAAAAAAAATGCTTTTAAATGATATATAAGAACTTAAATCAAAAGCATCTTCTGTATTTAAAGCTATTTCACTTTCCTTTTTCACTACCACTTCTACCAGCAACAAAAGCTAAAGGGTTTTTCAACAAGAAGTTTGTTTCTTAAAACAAAATAAAACAAACAATTTTGGATTAAGGTGATTCAAATTTTTTAGTAGTAAATTATAAAGCACTAGGTCAATTTAATAAAAAATTTTTAAAAAACGGTGTGGCGAAATATCGAAAAAATAATAAAAAATAAAAGTTTTTTACAACTTTTTTATTAAATTGACCTAGTGCTGATTCAAATTTTAATTTAATATCGAAAACAACTGTACAATAATTATGAATAAAATAAAAATTTCTTGCAAATGTCCACCACGACCATGCTGATAGGTGTCGATTCTTTCCTCAAAATGTTTAATCACTTTTTGGCAAAATGGCGGTCCTACTTTCTTAATCACACCCCGGATTTTAAGTTTTAAGGCTAAAATCGATTCGATTGGCTCCGTACAGACTCTGTTCTTTAAACATAGCCCCCATAAAAAATAATCGACTGGTGGTTAATCATACTATCTGGCTGGCCTCCCCCCGGGGGCACATGATAGTTTTTTTGGAGCCTTCTATTCCATCTAGACTGCTGTTTTGCGGGATAAAAGGGACTAGTAGAAGGACTAGTAGAAGCCACCTGGAAAATCTACTATATTTCCACGGGAATCAGTGAGCTCGCAGAGTTCGCTATTTGTCTCTTTATACATGTAACTGTTCTCTGGCTGGTTATTGAGGTTGACCCCTATATGGTGGTTGTGGTTTCGAGGCCCTCGTGAGCGTTTGTGGGTCGGATCATTCACAATGAACACAATGAATGGTTCAGGTTCAGTGAGTATGAATGTGTTCTTAATTATATTAAGCTTCATGCGTTCTGGACCACGAGTTGGAAAGTCTCCAACTCTTAAGTGAGGAGTAAAGGCTGCGACCTACTTCGAGGTTTTGAAATTGCAACTAGGAGTGACCGGAGAATGCACGAATTCGAAGGCCTTCTAGGGCGAGAATGGCGCTACGTACCATTCACAGTGGTAATGGCCACCATCTGAGTATGGCTCACTGCCGGTGCAGATGTAAACCTTATCACGCAATCTGGCTGGCCACATAATTGGTGATTGTTGTGAAATTATGCGACCGGAAATTTTTTTTTAATAAATTTATCGTTTCGTTGGCTGTGTTACATGTGGCGCCATGTGATATTCACGTCGTCAGTAATAAGCCTAAATTGAGTTGTTAGCACCTCACGATTGCGTCATTCATTGACCGTTACCGCATTTGCAGTCTCATCCTCGAAAAAAACGGCCCAAACATGCCTCCAGACAATATAGCGCTCCATACAGTCACACGTTGAGCATACAAAGGATTCTCAATAATCGCTCTAGGATTTACAAAAGACCAAATGCGGCATATTTGCTTGTTGACATGTTCTGACAAGTGAAAATGAACCTTGTAAGTCTTCAATGTCAAATCCTTATATTACCTTGTATAACCTAAATTCTTGAGAACGTCGAGAGTTTACAGATTTGCTTCAACACTGTGGCTCACGTTCAGTCGAATACACGTTGGTGTTCGCACATTGTGTATTGAGCCTGTCAACTTAAATTTAATGACCATGAATGAATTCTTTATAGCGGTCTCAGAGGGACGACTATGTTGTCAAAATCACCATTTTCATAGTGGAAATCTTTTAAATAAATTATTAATACCGTAAAAACATCCTTAATTTTTTAATTTTGTAGATAACAGCTAAAATATATTTTAATAATAAATTTTATCAGAAGTGGCCAGTTTAACAATGTTAACAACATTTTATATTTAAAATATTACAGTGCTGCTACATTTTTTTTAACTGTATAGCGATTTCAAAATTTTAATTTGGCGTTTTTTTGCGCAGAATAAAATTAAGCAACACTGAGAAAACGCCAAAAAGTCAATCAAAAATATAAACGAATAATTAAAATTTTTCTTATTTGTCTTTCTCTAACTGTACCTATTTGAGTCTACCATTTTATATTAAGAAAAGACGAAAAAAAGTCGATGTCATTACGGCTTACATGTTACATTATAACAAAAATGTTTTCTTTAGAAATTTGTATTTATTGAAAATAAAAACGTCACAACAACTTTAATTTAAATACTAAGCATCTGTAAACATCTAAAAAATCTATAAAATTATATTTAAATAGTCATTGCCATCGAAAGTAACCTGCACCGTTTTTTATAAAGTTTCCAATATATTCCTAAATTTGTATAACTACTAAGCTTATGCTATTATGCTATTGAAAACCATAGAAAGATATAAAAGTTTTATGAGCATCAATATAAAAAAGGGCTATTGAAATAAAAAATTATTTCCATACAAAATTTAATTATTTGTTTTTATATATTTAAATATATTTATGACTTAAATGTCGCTTATAAATTCGTTTTTCGAATACTTCTTTTCTGTGGCTGGCTTTTAAAATATAGAAAATTAATTAATTCTTGTTTTGTCAATCATTTTTATTATATATTTAAACTTAGTTTTATTCCAATGGGTTAAGTTCATCCGTCACAGTTCTAATAAAATATTTCAAAATGTAGGCTAGATTCCTTTAAAAATAAATATTTTCTAATATTCTTATAAAAAAAGAAATCCTTATGTAGAAAAATTGAAAATCAAAAGTGTTTTTGTTTGGAAATGTTTGCTGTGTGTTTGTGCAGAAGTATTTTTGAGTTTTGTAGTCTTTTTGCTGTGTTGGTTCGTTGAAAACTCTCATATAATTAACTCTCATATAATCAATTTGGGATAAAATATGATATGCGCTTTCCTCCCAGTAATACATTTCAAATATTTTTTGAATAATAAATATTTTATGAGAATATTATAAAATGTTTATTTTTAAAGAAATCTAGCATAAATTAACGTATTAAGTTGTTAGGATTTGTTTCTTTAGTAAATGAAATACTGTTGTCATTCGCGTCTTTGCTAGCTGCTTGTTCGGTATGAAGCGCGAACCCTTGCAATATGAAGACATCACTCTCAAGCCGTCTTTTAAACTATACTGGTGAGTCAGTGTTCGTAGGACTTTTTTTAAGGTCGTATTTACTCATCACCCCCCGGAGGCATATATATGGTCTTAATGGAGAGCTACTATGTAGACCTGTACAACTGGGGGAAAAAGGGAGCCCAGTCCCCTGAAGTCAGCAGGGGTACAACTGGAAACTCCACTTTATTTCCACGGGAATCAGTAACCCGCAGAGTTCCGTTGTTTGTCTCTTTAGACACTTAACTGTTCTCTGGCTGATTATTGAGGTTGGCCCTTTATGAGAGTATCGTGGTGGTTGTGGCTTTACGGCCCCATATCAGTCTATGCTTCTATGGTGGCCGGGTTTATTTCACCTTTAATAACACCTACCTGGTGAAATGTTCCCAGATCCAGTGAGCATGCTAGACATGTGTTCTGGACAGGAGTTAAAAAATCTCCAACTCTTAAGCAAGGAGTGATGATTTGCAGTCCTGCTCTGGAATCATCGTAGCTGCAACTAGAAAGTTCTGTTGTATAGAATTATAGCTTCGGCTTCCTAGGACGAGCATGACGTTCCAAATTATGCAGTGGTTTGGTCCACCATCTGATTAAGGCTTCATGGCCAGGCGCGGATGTAAATCTAAACACACAGTTGTATTTACTCATGTAAAGCATTCAACCCTTCACCTGGCATTTTGTACGAGGCTAATTTTTAATATTTCCGCCTTTTATTATTATTGTCCGTCTGAATGCGTTTTTCGCTTGTTCGAGTGTATGAGTAGTTTCAGTGGTGCGAAAAATACGTCGGAGGTCGATTTCCATGCTTTCAAGAATGTCTAATTTTCGTCCTTTTTTTTGCTAGAAATGTAGTAATGTCACACATTCATCTATTCCCTTGGTAAACGTCCATGAATGTTAGGTTGTAATGCGATGTTGGAGTTTTCTCTTTTTCGTTTGTATGAGCGTGTGTGTTTTTGGAAATCTTGTTTTTAGTTTTCGTCCAGTTCGTCCTATATAATCATGGTTGCAGGTAAATGTGTACACTTCGCTGGAACTAAATTTGTCAGTTATTTCTGTCGACGTTCTGAGATTATGCTATGTGTTGTATTGTCTAAGAAGTTTGTCGACAGTAGAGGCTTTGTAGCCGTTATTTTAACTTAAATTAGGTGTAAATTAAGTGCCCCTGTAGGCTAGTAAGTAATGTATTAGCTTGTCAGTATGGGGGTTGTGGGTTCGATTCCCAACGAAGCCCTTGGTTTTTTTTTTCACTACAAAAATAAAAATTGACTGTCGGTGGGGCTGCTCAGCAATTAAGGCATAGTCACTGGTCGCTCTACTGTCTTATATGTCAGTTAATTTCCGACTATCCTTCTACTTTCACCACCTGTTTCATCTCTTCTCTATCCCTTTCCTAAAGAATATATCACGGTACTTGACTAAATAGGCATTGTTGCCTGAAGTGCTACTTCTCTTTTTAAGAAAAAAAAAATTGTGTCGAGTTCTTTCTTGTACTTATCTGGAGTAAGTGGAATTATCTTGAGTGTGTGTGCCATATGTCTAAATACTGCTAGTTTATGTTGGGTAGGGTAGATCGAGATGATGTGGATGGTAGTGCCCGTCGTAGTTGATTTTCTGTAGATATCAAATGTTCAACAATCTGCTTCTCGTGTTATTGTGATATCAAGGTAATGCAAATTTCTGTCTTGTTCTTTTTCAATTGTGTATGTAATGTTATTATGAATTGTGTTTAAATCTGTTAGAATTTTTTCGACATTGTCTTGTTCGAGGATGCGTATGACGTCATCTACGTATGTATAGTAATGAGTTATTCTGTGTTTTTTCATCACTGTCTTTATAATTCGAGATGTTGCATGAAAATTTCCATGAAGATAGCTGAAGTTGGGTTTCCCATGCCGAGTCCGTCAGGTGATATGTAAAAGTGGATATAAAATCTAAAGTTATTCTGTTTTATTGTCGTCTTTGCAATACCTATAATGTTGGTGATGTATTGTTGGCGTACAAATTGTCTAGTGTGTCGTATACGAAAACTATGGTTTCTTGTATTGGTATTAAGGTATATAGATCCTTGATGTCAAAAGAAACGAAACGCGCGTTTTTCGTTACGTATCGTATATGGATCTTGTGAATTTATATTTTCTTTAAGTAGGCCGGCGAGGTATTTAGCCAGGTGATATGCTGGTTCAGATCTCTAGTTTACACTGTGTCTTATTAATATGTTTTTTTTTTGTATTTTCGATTGTGCTTTAAGAGTTGGTGGTCCTGGGTTCATGTATTTGTATACTTTTTCGTCAGTAACCTTCTTGCAGTGTTTTAATAGACTACCTATTTCTTTTTGGAAGGATTCAGTTGGGTAATTTTTAAATTTAGAGCAGATGGTTTGTTGTATACATTGTTGTATTTTGTACATTACTACAGTCGTGTTTCATTGCCCGCATTTGTTACTAGAAGGTCATTGCACCTTCTTTGAGATTTGTCTTTGTTTTACTGCGTTCCTTTATCGTTTTTTTGAGTACTTGGTGTCTCAGTATTCTTGTCGCTCGGTTAATAACAGTGTAACAGTTGCCTCGGCGTCTACAATTTGTGTTTTAATTGTTTTTTGTATTTTGTCAAAAGGTAAATATGTTTCAGTCCCTTCTCCATTAGTTTTGTCTCGCTGTCATTGATTCGTAAGTCTGTTAGGTTTTTTGAAGCGTGAGAGAACCCCTACTTTGGGGTGTTTGTCGGTCCGTTTTGTAAATTTTCGTTCTATGCGTTTGTACTTTTCACCCATCTGATTTTTGTAGCCTGTCGCGTTCATACCGTACAAATAGCCAGCAATGATGGAAAGGAATGACCACAGTAAATTAACGTAGATTAAATTAAAACTGATTCCAAAAAATAATTATATTTATATTTCAAAATAATTATAAAACAAGGAGCTAAGACTATCTTCGTTAGTTTCCATATCAAAATTTTTTCTAAATCATTAGCTCTATTTAAACATTAATATTTTCCTTTTTCAAAATTGTTTTTATTATTTCTTTTCTAACAAAAAGAATTAGAACAGAAATGCATACAATCATAAATTTTTAATTAATTTTAAAATACATCTTCCTATCATGCAATCGAAATAATGCGTTTTATTACAATTTCATTAGTTTTTTTTTTATTATTAATTTCGCTTAAAAAGCGAAAGAGTTTCACAACTCAGGCGAATTGTGTTTCGTACAATTAAAATGAAGTGAAAACAACAATTGTATTACCAATGTATCTTTAAGATCGTGCGAAAACATGGCAAACAAAAAAACTATAGTATTCGTCACACAATTTGAATTTTTTCCTTAAACAAAATTAAACATTTTCCTTGCTTGAACTTAAATCGCAAAAAACAACATTGTAAAAAATAACTTTATTTGCATTAGGAAAAAATCTAAAATGAAACTTTTTTAAAAGAAACACAAAAAAACTTTCCATCTCCCACAAATAAACACAAAAAACAAACGAAAGCAACAAAAACCGATAGATAAAAAAGAGAAAGAAACTTTGCTGGCAAATAATCCGCCAACAATTTTAGCCCATAATATAGTTTCTTCATTAAACTTGATGCACATTTTGATGACGATTGCAACACTTGTTGAAAACAATGCATCTGCATTTTAAATGCAGACAATTTTTTTTAGAAGTCAACATTTCAACTCATGTCTTCTTCGTTTTTCGAAAAGAGCATAGAAAAAATACACATGTCGTCTTAATATGTACTGGTGTTGTTTTTGTTTTCGTTGCTGTTCATTATGAACAGTTTCCCACCCTCATGACATAATTAATTTCAAACTATGTTTGTTTTTTTCTAAACTAACGTTGCATCCGTTTGTAAATATTGAATTGCTTCCAATTGCAGATTTCATTTAGTTTAAAATAAAAAAAATATAAAAAACTGCTAAAGCTAATATACACTCCTGTTCATTTGATTAAGCCCATCTAATTTCGTTTTACTAAATACCTTTTAAGTCAAAAAATTATTTACATTTGCAACGTCAAATTTACAGGTTAATTACACTTAAAAATTTCAGCGCGAAAAACGTGGTAAGAAACTGTTAATCTAGAAGTCATAAGCTTTCCTCTGATACAATCTACTTGTATCGGGTTTTTTAACAAGAAGTTTTTTTTCAATTGTGGCAACAACAACAACATGATAGTTTCGAAATTTAGTTTTTTGACGTATTCGTAGCAGATGCACTGGCAATTGTTACAATTTCGCAAGAAAATCGCATCAAAATAATCAAAATCCACTATGAAAATTCGTTAATTTCGGACAACATAATCGGCTTTCTGATGCCGCTATTAAGAACTTTCCGTTGCTTCGACAGACTCGATGCAAAATGTGCGAACACCAACGCATTTTCGACTGGGTCATCCAACTGAAACCATCGCAGCCGTGAGCCACAGTGCTGAAGCAGATCTAAATGTGCCAATTCCTCGACGTTCTTAACAACAAAGCCCCTACATAACGAATTTTGTGTAAGGATTTGACTTTAAAGCCTTACAATGTTCAACTGGTGCAGGAATTGAGCCGACCGACCATTCACATTGCTATAAATTCGTTCAATTCATTCAGGAACCATTGGCTGGTTTTTCTGAAAAAATCATTTTCTTAGACGAAGCCCATTTTCACTTCTCGGGGTATGTCAAAAATCAACGTGTTACTGTATGATGCACTATATGGTCTGGACGCGTAATTGGGGCTTTTTTTCGAAGATGAGGATGGAAATGTGGTACCAGTCAATGAAATAAGCAAACCTAATTTCCCCCGATCGCTTAATTTCACGACAATCTCCAGTTAAGTGGCCAGACAGATCGCGTTTTTATAGAAAAATTATTATACTTTCAATTTTATAAATTATGACTGCTGATATTTTTCTATAGAAAAATTATGACTGCTGACATTTTTCTATAGAAAAATTATAACTGGCGATATTTTTCTGTAGAAAAATTATAACTGATGATATTTTTCTATAGAAAAATTATAACTGATGATATTTTTCTGTAGAAAATTTCTAACTGATGATATTATTCTATAGAAAAATTCTGATGATATTTTTCTATAGAAAACTTCTAACATGATATTTTTCTATAGAAAAATTATAACTGATGATATTTTTCTGAAGAAAAATTATAACTGATGATATTTTTCTATAGAAAAATTATAGCTGATGACATTTTTCTGTAGAAAAATTATAACTGATGATATTTTTCTGTAGACAAAATATAACTGATAATGTTTTTCTATAGAAAAATTATAACAAATCAAATTAATATTAAATTAAATTGATAATTTTTATAGTTTTTAAACGATCTTTTTTTTATCTTTAATAAATATGTTTTTTCTTTTTTAAGATCTTTTTTTATATATATTTTTCTCTTTTCAATATTTCGCTTTCCTTTGGAAAGCTTCTTCATTTTGTTTCAAAATGTTTTGAAACATTTTTTTCAATTTGTTAATAATTTTGTTTTGTTTTCAAAAATATATAAAAAATTTTTTCCTGAAGAAGCTTTCCAAAGGAAAGCGAAATATTGAAAAGAGAAAAATATATATAAAAAAAGATCTTAAAAAAGAAAAAACATATTTATTAAATTAAATTAATATTTCTGTAGAGTAATAATGAAAAAGACTAATGATTTTTTTCTTTAGAAAAATTATGAGTGATGAAATTTTTCCCAGAAAAGTAATGACTGTATTTTTGTAGGAAAATTTAATTGATTACAAAGACTTTTACTGTTTTAATTTAAAATAGTTTTTTTTATAATTTGTTCTATTTTTTAGAAAGCGTGCTGTTTTCTCATCTCACAAGATTTTTTTGCTATTGGTAGTTTTTGTTGTAGGACGGTTATTTAGAAATTGCAGTGTAAGTTTATTATAATTTTTTTGTCATTTTGCTTTTTGTGGCTCTTTTTTTGGTATGACAAATTTAATGATAATGCTTAAATTATCGCAAACAACTATTTGAATGCTGCGGTTTTTCTTGATATTATAAATTTCTTTTTTTTTTTTTTTGTTTACAAACAGGTAAAATTATCGTTTAAATGGAAATGATATTTTTTAAATAAGTTGATTTACCAATTAAAAGTTACAAACGTTAAATATCTGGTAGCCAATATAAGGGACCTAAGATTTTAAAAGGATTGGAAAGAATTAATAACAAACATATATCAAATTTAATGAACTCTTTTTGGCGATGCAAAAATTTGCAATTTATATAAATACAGTCAAATTTTTATATCGCTATTCGTTATTCATTTCGCTACCGCCTACTTAGCTCTTGAGAACAGAATTTACAATTTCTAAGCGAAATTAAAGATAGTTGTGCTAACAAATTCGCTAAATTAGAATAATAAAAATTAAAGACAAAAATAAAAGTTTAAGTAAAACAACAATATTCAGCGTTGAATATATTCTTTTGAGCAACTGTGGTCCAAAATATTTCAACTAATTTGTTTATTGTTATAACGAATAACAAAACTTTAACAAAAAAGCTATTTATAAAGATTTGCAACAACACAAAAATTATTTTTAAATTCTCTATGCTTTCTACAGATGTACAAACTATTTAATAAACAAGACAGTTAGCTTTTCGTAGTTATTGTAGCAGATTTTTTTGGCGTACACGTACAGAAATACAGGTATGAAATATACAAAAATATTAAGCTGCCAGATCTTTTTCATATTCAAAAATCTTTTACGTGTAATTCCACCTACAAATGCAAATTGCAGTTGAAAGAGGAATTTTAATTGAATAAAACGTTAAACAGAGACGTTGTGTTTTTATATTGATAAAGTATAACACATAACAATGTTAATAATTAATATGAAAAAAATCAAACTTTTATACAAATGAGTTTTTATCCTCAGTTAGAAATAAGTTTTTCCAAACCAATAAACAATTAATTGTCGAGATAATAACAAAAGTAACATCATTCTTTATCTTTCTGAATATATATACTGTATCTTTCAACAAAATATTTTCTCTTAGAAAAAAATTTTCGGTTTTTCAACAGCTATCCGTAATTTATGTTCGGTATAAATTAAATTTTTTCGTTGAACCGTCAGTAAATGCTGGGATTCCTACATTATTCAATCCGACTTTATCACCACAACTTTGCTGTCATGCTTCACGGTAGTTACTTCATTTATTTTGCTGATCTTCTCATTAATGCATCGCCAATTTAATTGATTTGCGTCAAGTACCTCAAATTTACTTCCGTCTATAAAAATAACGTTACCACAGACCGATTTTTCTTTGTGTTCCACGACGACCATTTGCATGCATCGACAGGTCGTAATTAGTAGATTTCATTTCAAGTGGTTCCAAAACTTCCTGTCATATTTTTACTGCATTTTGCAGTTTTTCTGATTTGATCTGATTGATCTTTTGTCGCACTCTTATCCATTTCAAAATGTGGACACGCCACGAAATAACGAATGCCATTTTAAACATATAGAACAACAGTAAATTAATTTGGATACAAAAAAATATAATCGAAAATTTTTTACGTAAAAAATTTGAAGCATGAAAAAAGTGTTTATGTTGTTGTTAAAGCGTTAAAGTTGTTCTTAAAGTATTATTCATTTCTATTTATGCATGAGAAAATTTTAATTTTTAATGGCCGAAAAAGGAATTTAGAAAAAAATTTAAGGTGTACTTTTTCTTTTGACGCTTGCTGTATGTACTGCTAAGAGAGAGTTTGCAATTTGAAAGTAAATAAATTATTATTAATATTAATAAATTTTAAATTGACGAATTTATCATATTTAATTTCATTTTTCTTCGTGTTGCTAAATTTATAATTTTAATTTTAATTTTTTTTAGGCCAATCTGGTTGTGCTTTTCACGACGGAGTCTCAGCAGAGAGTGAGGGTGTACGTTTTATACGTTTGCGTGAAGATGCAGAAATCGGTAAAGATGTGCTTGTGCTGAAAGCATATCCACGATCAAAGATCTCTTTGCAATCAGCTGATAATGCGGGAGATCACAAATATTTTGCCATACATGAGGTGAATAGCACAGCAGTGGTAGTGACATTAACAAGATCACTAGAGGATCTGGTTGATAGAGATGTACCAAAAAATTTACTTAAATTTCGTATACTGTGTGCAGGAAAAAATGAGAAACTTGAAGAGGGTAGTTATCTGTCTGTAACGGTTTATATAGAAGACGTAAATGACAATAAGCCGGAATTTCTTAATACACCATATATTGTGGACATTGAAGAAAATACTTCTCCCGGCACAATTGTGTTTGAGGGTATACAAGCTTTCGATCGTGATAAACCTAATACACCCAATTCAGAGGTACATTTTAGCATGTCTACAGTACCAGAACAATTGTCAGCAGATGGTAGTCCATATTTTGCCTTAAAAAGTCCTCATCGTCCTTTATTGATATTGAAAAAGGAATTGGATTTTGATACGGGCATTCGTTTATTCAGCTTGCCTTTGTTTGCCTGGGATCGAGGTACGCCAGCGAATCAGGTTAACACTACCATTACTATAAATATTAAAGATGTGGACGATTTACCACCGAAATTCACTGAAGGGGTTTATCGCACCAGAATCAATGAATTTTATCCGATGACGGTAGGTTTTTCTATTTATATTTAATTTTCAAATTAAAAATAAAATGTACATTTAAAATTTTAAGGGCATGTCTATTCGAATACCTTTGTATTTTGATCCACCCATCATGGCCTTCGATCAGGACTCTTTAAATGCAACTCTAATTTATGATATTATTTCGGGCAATGAGCGTAAATTATTTCGTGTCAATCCTCATAATGGTGTCATGTATTTGCAAAAGGAAATCGATTTAGAAGAGGAAAGTTTACCAGGAAATACTTTTGTGTTACAGATAGAAGCGAGGCAAAAGGACAATCCCTTGAAAAAAGCTTTAGCAAGGTAAATTTTGCCTTTTTAAAGGTGTTGCACCGATCTAAACATATATTTAATCACAATTATTTTTGTAGAATTGAAGTGGAAATTCTTGATCTAAATGACAATGCACCCGAATTTGAAGCTGACTTTTACAATATTTCCATTGTGGAGAATTTGCCTACCGGCTTTAGTGTCCTGCAAGTTAATGCCATCGATCGCGATCAAGGAGAAAATGCCGAATTTCTTTATAACCTTAAAGAGCAGCCAAATGCTAATGGTGCTTTTCGCATAGATTCACGCTCTGGCTGGATAACAGTTTACGATGATCGTTTGCTAGATCGTGAACAACGTAAATCTGTACATTTGGAAGTTGAGGCCTTAGAACGCACACCTTCATACATGGAAGATATAAACCTGAAAAGACCAGGTCCAAGTGCTGTTAAAGTCGAAATAACATTGCTCGATCAAAATGATAATACACCGAAATTCGAACATGGAAATTTATATGAGTTTAAAGTTCCTATAACATCACCCCTGGGTTATGTAATTGGACAGATTGTAGCCTTAGATCCAGATGAAGGGCCTAATGGCATGTTAATTTATGAGTTACAAAGGCCAAAAAAAAGCGGTTATATACCATTTAGATTGGATAATAAGAATGGTACGATCTATGTATCTGGGCCATTGAGAAGTGGCAGAATTGCAGTGTTTGTGGAAGCTAGCGATCAGGTAAAATTAATCAATTGCTTTCCTTAAGCAGTTTTAATACTTTTCGTATATTTCGTGTGTTATGGAGGAAAGTCAATTTATCTCTACAAGGTAAAATATGTAATAGGAATATAAAGCAAAGTAGTGTGATAGAAAAATAGTAAAGTGGTGAAAGTGTCTAGAAAATTTGTAGGTCGTTAAACTTAAACAGAAATTTTTTTTGCTTCATTCATAAACAAACACTTGCATCCTAAAAGAGCTCGACTACCTAAAGATATCAAAGATTAGTTACTCAAAGTTCATAGTGTATATCCATCTCAGTTTAAGCTTATATAAAATTGTTTAAATGCCTTTTAACTATATCGTACATTTACAAATAATATTTTTGGAAACCATTAATTAAACCTATTGTCGGATTTTAAGTGGCCGATATGCAGATGTGTCAAATAATTTACCGCTGGAAAGTCTGCATGACAAAAATAATTTTTATTAAATTTTTATAGTTTTTTTAAACGATCTTTTTTATCTTTAATAAATATCTTTTTTCTTTTTTAAGATCTTTTTTATATATTTTTTCTTCTCAATATTTCGCTTTCCTTTGGAAAGCTTCTTCAGGAAAAAAAAATTTTTATATTTTTGAAAACAAAAAAATTATTAAAAAATTATTAATAATTTTTTTTTGTTTTTAAAAATATAAAAATTTTTTTTCCTGAAGAAGCTTTCCAAAGGAAAGCGAAATATTGAGAAGAAAAAATATATAAAAAAGATCTTAAAAAAGAAAAAAGATATTTATTTTTATTAAATTTTATTTGAGGAAATTATTTATTCTTTTGACGGGTTTTCGAGGATCTGCACTAAACACTATTTTTAACAATATGATTTGTTACTAAATAACCATTTTGCAGTTTAAAGAACCGAGACAAAAATCATTCAGGTCGAAAAAAATTCTTTCGTAGGACACCCATTTTTATGGTTCCGTACTCAAAAGGTATCCTAACGTTATCCCTACTGTCCATCTGTCCTTTACTTCTACCTCTGCAACTGTAAAAGAAAGATTCTTTAAATTCTAAAACAATAAACGGTGTCCCCATAGTGAGGTGGTATAAATAATAATATTGTTATTTTTGAGTTCTAATAAGCAGAACGAATAAGAAGTACAGTATTCTTATGTTAAAAAGGGTATCCCAAAAGTGACGCGATTTTCACATAAGTTTCATCATTTTCGAATCGAATCGCTTTAAGTTTTAGTATTTTTATGTCCGCTATAAGAACGAATACACAATATAAAAATGAAACTAGAATATAAAGGGTAATTTTAACGAATATTATCGAAAGGTAATATTTTTTAAGAAAAGATAAATTAAAATTTATCTTTGCTTAAAAGATGGCCCGCCTCTTAATTAAAGTGGTAACGCTACTTTTGTCTAAAGGGAAGTGTCAGTTGACTCTCGTCTAAGTTTAAACAAGCTGCAACATTTTCTTTATGTTTGGCAGCTGGCGATAACAGACATCCGCGTGTTGTGAGAAGAAAATGGAAATAAGTGAATCTCATACTATCCGATATTGTTTTTTCCTAACCGGTATGTTGTGGTAAATTTACACAATACGAACGAATTTTTTACGACGTTTCATAACCGTGGACGAGTAACGGACTTACTGACCCGCCTTCGTATTTTTTATTATTTTGAAATAAGTTCTCAAATTTTGTAAAATTCTTGAGTATATAGGGGATTTAGGACTTCAAGCCTTTTATTAGAAATAACATTTATGAACTTTAATATAAAAAGCAATTTTTCATTTTCAGCCCCTAAACCCTTCTGAAAGACGTTTCTCCCTTGCGGTGATTACAATAGAAGTCTACGCTACTATTGATGATCAAGCCATTGACTTTATAAGTGCACCGTATGAGTTTTGGGTGGGAGCTAATGCTCCCCTAGGAACATCAGTAGGACAAGTACGCACTACGCTAATATATGAGGGAGAAGATGAAATAATGTACGATCTATTGCATACCTACTCAGAGGGAGTACCCTTTGCGATTGAAGAAAGATCTGGTATTATAACTGTAATAAGAGAATTGTCTGAATTTAGTCGCAAAATCTATTTCTTCGAGGCAGTGGCAAATTATGTAAGTAAATCGAAAAATAAAAATAATTATTTCATTTTATTAAGGACAACAACCCCAAAAATGTAGCTTTTTGCCAATTCAACTCAAGCGTTAATCATGTCACGCAGTTCCCAACCATTAACTACAATGTCTTCTTCGGACCTAACTGATGAAGGAGTTTTGATAACAAATGTTACCATACATGTGGTAACAAAACCAGAAAGTCGAATACCTCTAAGACCAGTCATAGAGTATGTAAAGTGTAGAAAATTATTGTAGTTTGAATTATTTATCTCAAATTTCTCATTACAGGGAAATTAATATGAATATTATAAAGTTTCATATTGAAGAAAATATTGTTGGTGGCATTATTGGACAATTGTTGTATAAAAATGGCATCAATATTTTTAATAACGATTTAGAAACCTTCAGAAGTCTACCCGCTGAAACGAACATTACACTCAACTCCCGAATACGCCATAGAAGTCAAAGACAACAGATAAGAAAACGTTTGCCCCGACGTCTGGTGCAAGATAGCAACATTAAACTGCGTTATATTATAGCCAATCAACAAGAAGTAATCAATAAAATAACCATAACCGAAGATGGTACTTTGATCACTTTGACTGGTTTGGATCGAGAACTTAAAGATAAATACGATTTGACGGTGATTGTGGAGTACACCACTGGTTTGGTTAGTGGAGCCGGTATATATCAAGTAGAAATAACAGTAAATGATGTCAATGATAATCCTCCAGAATTTGAAGATGTAAATTATATGGGTCTGATTAAAGAAAATAGTCTTAAGGGTGTCGAAGTGGCTTTAAATAAACCTGTGCTAATAGCTGACAAAGATTTGGATAAGAATGCTGAATTTAAGGTGTTGCTGCAAGGAGATTATAATGAACTGTTTAAAGTGGAACTAGTACAACAAGATAATGCCACAGTATTGAAAAGCCCTCAAATATTTGATATCTATAACTTGACCGAACAATGGAAAGAGGACTTCAAATTTCTCGAAATGCAAACGAATTTGAAGCCGATAAACTTGAAAATGAATAATCAGCCATTTTTTCGAATTTCTTATTCAGGCCTAAGGCCACTAGATCGTGAGAAAGATCAAATTTATTCATTTAAAATGTTAGCAATCGATTCGGGCGGCTTAACTTCTTATGCCAATTTAAATATTCTAGTTGCAGACGCCAATGACAATGCACCCATATTCGAAAGGATTTCAGTTTTTAAGGACTCTAAGGTAGAGATCAGGGAATATACTACTGATATGGAAATATATTTTGTTGAATCATCTGCCAACGTTGTGGCCCCCATAGCTTCTCTGTCGTCAAATATAGTTATACCGCCATATTTCATACCAGGCTCTCCTAGACTAAACACAGAGGAAAGCGTATTCAATAGCACCCAAATAGGCAGACCTAGATCTAGGTTAAGAATGCGCGCTAGATCTAGAATTTCAAGAGCTATGTTGCCTCTTACTAAGTGTCCCTTGTTTGCTGTCTATGAAGATACGCCAGTTTTAACAAAAATTCTGCAAGTGACAGCCACAGATGAAGACTTTGGACAAAATGCCCAGATTCGTTACGAATTGATTTCTGAGCATGCAGAGCGATTACCAGGAGTTCAACACAAACCTCAAAATATAAAGTTTTTTGCTATAGATAAATTAAGCGGGGAAATAGCAATTAACTATCCGCTATTAGCCAACATTGAAATCGTGCTAAATATCACTGCTTCCGATATTGGCAATTTGCAAGATTTTACCTGCATAAGATTTGTCGTTATCGATGTGAATAATCATGCTCCTGTTTTCAAAAAAACTTGGTATAGTTTTGATACTCAGGAAGGCGATTATAAAGATGCGGTGCTGGGCCAAGTGTTAGCAGTTGATTTGGATTTTGGTGAAAACGCCAACATATCATACTCGCTTAGTGAAACAGATTTACCATTTACAATTAAACCCATTTCGGGAGTAATCAAGATTATTGCTTCACTGGATCGAGAAATTAAAGATAAATACAATTTTCAAGTTATAGCCACGGACAATGCAGTACCATTATATCGGCTCTCCTCTTCTGTAGAAGTAGAAGTAAATATTTTGGACATCAATGACAATCAACCTCAATTTATTGGCTACGATGATATCACTAAGGCAGAGCTTTATATACCAGATGTAGCTTACAAGACCATGAAATTGCCTTTATACAAGGCTTTTCTGGATCGTAATACCAAACCAGGCATGTTTGTTAAACAAGTAAATGCTATTGACAAAGACTATATTGGAAATGGCAATGGGCTGGTCTTGTACTCACTACTTCACCAGGAGGCACATGGGATACCTGTTTTCAATATAGACTCAAGAGAAGGATCAATTACCACTTTAAGCAACTTTAAAGGTTATAACGATTATGAACATTTAAATGTGACTGTTGTAGCTTCAGACTTGGGTAGTCCTTCACTAAGCTCTACCGCCATAGTGTTGGTTAATTTGCAAGGTCAGGCTTTAATCGAAACAACCACCTCCAAGCAAGAAGAAGTAATAAACTTACAAAATGCTTCCTTCTTTGAACATCAATACTATGAAATACAGCTATTGGAAAATAATGAAACTCCTACTGAACTTTTGAAAATAAATTTTACCAAAGACTTTAACGCAGAATCTTTACGCTGGTCCTTATGGGTAGAACAAGGTTTGGATGCCCAAGAAGATGGTCAGATTTTATTTGAATTTAACCCAAAAACATCAAAACTTTATGCTCTACGATCATTTGATCGTGAGCAAAATGATCAGTATCAGTTGCGTTTAAGAGGTGACAAACCTAGCCGTGAGGCTAGAACCTATGCTCGTTTATCCTATCCCGTTATTGATGAACGTTTAGAGGGCTTGGAAAAAAATGAATGCCGTTTGGTACTTAAAATCTTAGATGAAAATGACAACGCGCCAAAGTTTAAGCAATCGGGACAACCGATTATTTCAGTAGTACTACGTTCAGCTACGTTCGGCTATCCCATAACGCAAGTAGAAGCCTTTGATCCCGACATAGGCCTAAACTCCGAAATACGTTATCGTTTGCTAAATGAACACTCACATTTATTTGGCATTGATGAAATTTCTGGGAAAATACGATTGATTTCTAATATAGAACCTTCAAATGATCGAGTATATGGTTTTGATGTAAAAGCCACTGATCGTGCGGGTGCCGATGATGGTCGCAGTAGTATTGTGAATGTTTTTGTCTATATTATCGATGAGAAGAAACAAGTTCGTATTGTGGTGGCTGGCAAGCCTATTGAGGTTGAGAAAAAAATCGATGCTCTTGTGAAGGGTTTAAGTGAGGCAATTGGCATGGAAGTCAGAGTACGTTTGTTGGAACCCCATATCGGTAGTTTAGAACCAACGTAAGTCTTTCTTTTATTATATTAATTTTTAATATTTGTTATAAATAATTTTTTATTAAAGCACAAGGTCTTAATGTAAAAATAAATAAAATACATTCTTAGTTTGCTTACGATATTTCGCCACACCATTGGGTGGTATCTTCCAGAAAATAAAAGTGTATAAACAGTTTAACAAATTAATTAATTTTTCATTTATTAACGACATTTCGAAAACAAAATGAAAAATTATTTAAGTTTTATATAAAGATCTTGTGCTTGACGAATAAATTATTTATAAAATATTAAAAAGTAGCACTACTATTTACAAAAGTGGACAAATAAAACACGACTGTAGTAACGTAAACAAAAGATTATAAATATGCAAAACACAACAATTCAAAAATGACCCAACTGAATTTTTCCAAAAAGAAATACGCAACCTATTAAAACGCTGCAAAACGTTTACTAACGGAAAAGTATACAAATACATGAACATAAATCCGGGATCCCCCAACACTCAAAGCACAACTGAAAATACACAAGGAAAACATACCAATGAGACCCATTATATACTACAGATCTGCACTAGCATATTACCTGGCTAAACACCTTACCGGTCTACTTAAAGAAAAGATAAGTTTACAAAATACATATACGATACATAATACATAAGACTTTATCGAAAAACTTAAAGACATCAAGATAACCGAAAATAGCGACTCATAAACTTTGACATACCTCAATACCAGCACATGAAACCTTAGATATCCTACAAGAAACACTAGACGAAAACCAATGCATCACCGGCATTATAAATATTGCAACGACAATAATAAAACAAAACTACTTTAGATTTAATAACCACTTTTACAAATTACCTGACGGACTCGGTGTGGGCAACTCAACTTCGGCAGTCATCATGGAAATTTTCATGCAACATCTTGAATCACTACACTTAAAAACAGTAATAGAAAAACACAAAATAATTCATTACTAAGGATATTTAGATGACATCATATGCATTCTCAAACAAGACAACGCTGAATAAAATTTTGGAGACTTAAACTCAATCCATAATCAAATTACATACGGAAATGGAAATGGAAAAAGCACAAGACAAAAATTTGTATTATCTTGACATGTCAGTAACACGAAGAACTGACTGTTTCACATTTAACGCCTATAGAAAACCAACTACGATGGACACTACCATCAACCTTACCTCGAGCCCTACCTATCGAACATAAACGTAAACTTATGATACACAGACTCAAGATAATCTCACTTACTCCAGACAGCAAAGAATTCGCCTTAATCTACACTGTAACTAAAAATAATGGTTACAAACCCACTACTATCAACAAACTTCTTAGACAATACAACACTAAAAGCAGGAATAAAGTAGACAAATAGACAACCGACACAACACGACGGCACACTTTTACTTATACAGGAACAGAAGTGTATAGACTAACTAACCTTTTTCACAAAGAAGGAATACTCACAGCTTTCAAAACTGGCAACAATCTGACACATAATCTCAGTACAAGGACAGATAGAACTGATAAATTTAGTTTCAGCGGAGTGTACAAACTTACTTGTACCTGAAAACATAAATATATAGGGCAAACTGGACAAACAATAAAAACAAGATTTACAAAACACATACGCTCATACAAACGGAAAAGAGAAGATTCAAACTTTGCATTACTTGACACTCATGAATGCACACCAAGGGAAATAGATGAATGTATGATATTACTACATCCTAGCAAAAAAGGACGAAGACTGGACATTCTTGAAAACATGCAAATCTACAAGACAAAAACTGTTAACAATGACATTATAAACGATCAGGTAAATACGACCTCAGACACAGTTTTCATACCACTAAAACTTCTCATACACTCGAACAAACGGAAAGCATCCTCAGATCAACACACGTGCTAAATAATAATAAAAGACGGATATATTGAAAAATAGACTTGCATAAAGAGCAAGGTGGTTGTGAATTCCATCTACATGAGTAGATAAGTCTTTAACAACACTTAAACTTGAACACTGACTCACCAGTACGAGTTAGAACACGCCTTGAAAATAATGTCTTCACATCGAAAGCGCTTGTCGTTTTCAGCGAACATACAACAGCCAGAAAAATAGAAAGCAATAACAAAAGGGTACTACTGTAGTCATTTTTATTTCTATTTTTTGACACGGTGTCTCAGTCCAAATTAATTAGCAGGATCTCTTTCATTTTCAATTTTCTTACGTAGCCACTCTTATTGCAACATTTTCTGATTCGATGTCTCGTCTGACAAGAATCATGTTCGTTTGTTCTACAGTTTACTTATCCAAAATATTTCTCAAGTTTTAAAAAGAAAACTTTTTAATTTTAAAAATTATTAAGATACGAGGCTTTAGGTCAATGAAACACTTAAACCACAGAAAAATGTAAAATGTTATTAAAAATGTTTATTTTTGTTTGATCTAGGACCGATGCGTACATTTATGCCATTGATTATCGTTCAAACTCCGTCGTTGAAATGGAACAGTTGCAAGAGTAAGTTTTCTTTTTGACACATGTGATTTTTATTATTTAATTTATTATTTTCTTTCGAAAGGGCTTTGGCTGCTATACAATTGGATACCCTGCAACATCATCAACAACAACAACTGCTGCAAAACAATCCGAATGGGCACTGGGATTCCAGTAAGGCAATGCCTCGCATTATCGAATTAACTGAGTTTGGTCAAATGCCTACCAAATCCACACATAGTGCAGCATTCTGGAGTAATTTAGAAATTTTAGCCATTGTATTCGTAGCGTTTTGCGGCATTGGAGCCACCTTTACAGCGCTCTGTTTTATGTGTATGCGACAAAAACGGTAAAATAAAATTTTAAATTGTTTAGAATTTAAGAGCATTATAATAACGCATATAATAATACCGACTGATGATTATACATATTCCCACTTATTGCTTAGAAAACGATAAAGCATTTTTTTAACTTAAACTTTTAGTTCTTAAGCACTTATTCTTAACATAAACATTTCGGAATAAACACTTCATCATTGAGAAAAAGAGAATATTCGAATTGTTTTAATTATTTGTTGCAGTTCAAGTTGATAGTTATTGGAAATGCAATGCAATGCGATAAACATAAACTGCTGTTAATAAAAAAATAACGGTACATTCTGTATCGATAACAATTTAACCCCATTTCAATCCATTTGTGTATAAATAAAACGCGAAACAATTCTAAGCTTCTCTTGCAAAACTTATAAAAAATTCCAATAATTCAAACAATTTTCTAGTTTAATTAACGGCTAACCATGTTGCCAATATTCTTTTAAGATGCTTTAAGAGCCGATTATGTATTAAATTATAATATTCTTTTATTTTCTTTTATGCTCTATTCCATAGTGGTCTTTGGTCACAACAAGAATTTCCATCATCCGAAACTGGTTTAACTTATACAATAGCACGTGCTGGTCTAGATTCATGCCGTAGACGCCATAATCAAACTCAGGCCGTAATACAAGATCAACATCACCATCAACAACAACAACAATTACAAAGGCAGAGTCAACGTAAATGTGCCAGTTTATGTATTGTTTTGTTAATATCTGTATTGGTGTTTCTTAAACACTGTATCATTCTTATTTTAGATTCTTTATGTTCTTCTGGAAAAACTCAATCAACGGCAAAGGCTACACAAAAATTATCTCAAGATTGGAGTGTATCTAAGTTGCAAGCAACGCATCATCAACCACAACCTATCAGTCAGACACTTTCTTCCTTATCAAAACAACAACAACATTCCTCATCTCATTTTCATCATCATCATCACAGTCATAATAATCAACAATCGCAACAGCAACAGCAGCAGCAGCAAACAATGCAGCATCAATATATTCCTCAAATACAACATCAGCATCAACATCATCATCAGCATTTAAATAATGAGTGAGTACCACAGATTTCTTTATCGTTCACAATTTTCAAGTTAAATATTGGCCATCATATTTTGATCAAGTTAAATATTGGCCATCATATTTTGATGCGAAAGCTTAGAGCACAAAGGATATAAATAAGTTCAACTTTATAAACAACTTTATTTATAAGCCTCGTGTTACAGCCCCTTCATATATAATTTATGAATAATTTATTTTATCTGTATTTTTAAATAATCCCAGACACCAATTAGGAAATATTTTTTTCTGATTTGTAATTTTCGAACAATAATTATGGTATTTTTTATTAAACTTCTTTAACCACATTTACAATGTATTGTAATGTATCGGGTTTTTCAACAAGAAGTTTTTCAGTTAGGGCAACACTATCAACATGATAGTTTTGCCATTTAGTTTTTTAACGTATTCGTAGTAGACACTTTGGCAATTGTTACAATGAATTCAATTTCGCAGGAAAATCGCATTAAAATAATTAAAATCCTCTATGAAAATAGCGATTCTGTTAAAATCACATTTCGTTAAATATGTAATATTTCCCTTCTGGGACCGCTATTAAGGATTTGGTCGTTAAATTTGAGTCGACAGGCTCGATACAAAATATGTGATCGATCGGGTCGTTCAACTGAGAATATTACAGCCGTAAGCCACAGAGTCAATTTGTCAATTCCTTGATGTTCTCAACAATTGGGTTTATCCAAAACAACAACATGGCAAATTTTGCGTAAAAATTTAAATTGAAAGCCTTACAATGTTCAACTGATGTAGGAATTGAAGCCGGCCGACCATTCACATCACCGTAGATTCTTTCAATTCATTTAGAAATAACCGGCTGGTTTTCTTTTCAGTCGAAGCCAATTTTCACTTGTCAGGGTATGTCAACAAGCAAAATTGCTGCATTTGGGCTTCTAAAACTCTTAGAGCGTTTATTGAGATGCCTTGGCATGCTCAACGTATCATGGATCACGCTATATCTAACAACTCAATTTTAGCATATTATTGATGATGTGGACATCACTGGCATGTGGTTTCACGAGATGGGGCCGTATGTCACACACCCAATGAAAATAAATATCCCGATCGCATAATTTCACGACAATCAGCAGTTAAATGGTCAGCCAGATCGTATGATTTAACACCTTTGGATTATTCTTTGGACAGAGTCTATATGAATCTAATCGAATCGATTTCAGTCTTAAAACTCAAAATCCGAGATGTGGTTACGAAATAGGACCGCCATTTTGTAAAAAAGTGATTAAAAACGTTACTGAAAGAATCAATATCTGTCAGCGTGGTCATGGTGGACATTTGCTAGATATCATTTTTCATTCATAATTGCCAAAATTTTCTCTTTGTAATACAATAAAAATTTTAATCATCTTAATCTAAATTTTTTGTTTTACAAAAACAAACTTCTTGTTGAAAACCCTTTTATAATTTTTAAATAATTTATTCTATCTCTACTTGCTTTTAAATATTTCTAAATATCAGTTAGGAATAGTCTAGTGTTTGAAAGAAAATATTGTTACGAATGTGTCTTGCTTAGGTTTTAAAATAAAATAATTAAGCGAACTACTGTTTACAAACTGTCGGCGTAGAAGTTTATACACACACAACTACAATTTGATATGCTGTTTACTAACTGCCAGGCATGCAAGAAAAAAAATACATGTATGCTGTTTATCATCTAAACGCGCAAGACAAAAACTAATTTTACAGCACAAACACACATGTTGTTTACCATCTGCGTGGTTTTCTAAGAAACCCTTTTTTTACAAAAGCAACAACAAATGTATTGAAATAAATCCCAACCAGATACCTTATCAGCATAAAAACAAAAACAACTATACACACAGACATACAGACGCCTATACATCGAATAAACAACATATAACAACGAAATGCACATAAAGGGAGTAGAAGATTCTTAAATCTTCTAGACTTTAAATGGACAAGTATAAATAGGGAAGCGTCTGATAATCAGTCAGTGTAAAATTAAACCTCATCAAGTAAAGACGTGCATTTTAAGTAAATTGTTCTGAAGAGTCAACTTTTTGTAGTTGAAATTAATAAACTTGTTATTAATTTAAAAACTCTACAAACTGGTGTTATTTATTTTGCAATAACGAACTTACAACAAAACGTTTATAAAAGGTATAAACGTAACAATATATTTTTCTGATTTCTAATTTTCGGCCAATAATTATCATATTTTTTAAAATTTAACCAAGCTTTCGTTTGTATTGAATTATTTCTCTTTAATAAAAATATTTAAAATTTAACTTTTTGGAATCATTTTTAAATTTAATCTACGCTAATTTGTGCTAGATTCCTTTAACAAATATTTCAGATATTCTTATAAAATATTTATTATAACAAAAATACATATTTAAAATGTATTACTGCGGGGGAAAGCATATGCATATGGCCATTATAGTTCAACTGTGGATTTTACCCCAAATTTCGTTTAGAAAATTGAAGAGTCTTATAACGTAAATAAGAATTCTCATTTAAACAACACAGCAAATAACTAAACTCTAAAACACTTCTAAACAAAAATACAGCAAAGGGTTGCCTTTGGAAGCCATTCATATGTAATTTGAAAAGTAAAGAAAAGAAAAAATATTTGTAAAGAATTTTACAAAAACGCAATGTGCACATGCAATAGAAATAAACAATTCTACGTTTTGGAATCATTGTTAATTTAATCTACTGTTTTCCCCCGCAGTAGGAATACATTTCCAGCGTATATTTTTTTTATAAATAAATATTTTAACAGAATAGCATAAAATATTTATTGAAGCAATCGAACATACAATAACATAGATTAAAATAAAAATAGTTAAAATAAAAACAAAGAAACATTTTTTTAAAATTAAGCAATTTTATTTTTCGTGCTTGATTCCTTTAAATAAATATTTCATAATATTCTCACGAAATATTTATTACAAAGGTTTTTATTAAAAAATAAACATTTTATGATATTCTCATAAAACATTTATTCCAATAAAAATAAAAATATTTTAAATGTATTACTGCGGGGGAGAGCACATCCGTATTGCAATTTCACTACTACTCAAGTAGCTCATCAGTGAATTTTACCCCTATATTGTATATTTATGAGAATATCATAAAATGTTTATTTTTTAATAAAAATTTTTATAATAAATATTTCGTGAGAATATCATGAATTATTTTTATTTTATTATTATTTTTAAAAAATATTATTTTCAGTTTTATTCGACCTTTTTTATTTTTATTAAATCTTAATCTTTTAAACGGTCTTTTAAGTTATAACGATTTAGTTTTTCGATATTTCGCTTTCCTGTGGAAAGATTCTTCAGCAAATTATTTTTTATATTTTACAAAAATAAAAAATTATAACAATTTGAAAAGAAAAATTATTTGAAAACATTTGACAAAACAGAAAATTATTTTATATGTTTTGTTAAATGTTTGCAAAAAATTTTTCTTTTCAAATTGTTATAATTTTTTGTTTTTGTAAAATATAAAAAATAATTTCCTGAAGAAGCTTTCCACAGGAAAGCAAAATGTCGAAAAACTAAATCGTTATAATTTAAAAGACCGTTTAAAAGATTAAGATTTATAAATTTTTTAAAATTGTAATCTGTATTTCAGCCAAAGACAACGAGAATATATTGATGTTCCTTTACCTAAATCTGTAGTAAAATCTGCTGCTTTAAGAAATGCCAGCTTATCGGAAGATGATGGAAGTTCATCATCTCCTTTCGTTTTAAAATACAATGCCTGCCAGCCAGTTAACAATCTGTGAGTAGAATGACTTAAATAAAAGTTTTTTTTTTAAATATTAAAATTCTTTCAAGCTCTCCACATTCCTTTGAAACATCCATGTTTTCTTTACACTCCAACGGGCAAGATTCAGGAGTTGATTTTCTCAGTAGTCGAGAGTTGTACGAAACTTCACCAGATTCTTTTGATTCTCAAGGCCGCAAAAGCTCTCATCAATCCTTGTGTCCCCGACATGCTAAAGAACATTTTACAAATAAACAAAATAAATCGAATTTAATTAAAGCAACTAGCAAAATGGACATAAATAATACCGATTCTAGGTTGGTCAACATTTTTATATAAAAATTTATTATTTTATTCAATTTTAAATTTACTCTCTTAAAAATTTTTCCATCTTGCAATCTTCAAGTGATAATTATGAGGATTCATTACAAAATGTTGATGCTTTAGTAGTAACAAACTGTCGGTCATTATGTGATCACCATTTACAACAGCAACAGCAACGCCATCAAGAACTCTATAAGAATACACAATTTGAGAAAAAATCATGTGTACGTCACTCATTTTCGGGTGTCAAGGATGATTTGATGCAAAACTCACCACGAATATCATTAAGATCCCGTGGCCATATTTTACGTAATTCTATGAATGATTTAGAAGAACGTCTACATAATTTGGAGCAATCGTTTAAGAGACCCTTGGATTATGTTAGCAGTAGTAATAAAAATATCAATACCATGAATAATTCTTTAAAGTTTTAAAAAAGTTTACATCAGACTTATTTTAATGAAATTATGAGTGCAATATTAAAGCTTAAGTTATTGTTGTTAGAATAATTTCTAATTATATCTCTTAGTGTAAAGTACCTGCTTTGTAGACGGACAGAATTCAGAAAAACTTCTTTTGTTGTAATATATATATATATATATAGAAGAATTATACTATTTAGTTTATTAAAAAGTTTGTTGGTTGTGTAAATAAATAAATAAATAAAAACTTACAGATTTTAAAAATATAGTACAACCGTCGTTATGCAGCTTAATGCTGACATTTTTCTAACTTCGACTGCAACCCAGTTTTAATACATTTGCTATACAAGATTTTGCAGTGTGTTATACACTGAAAGCGGTTCTTATTTGTTTGTTGTAAATTATTGATATAAATTTTTATGACTTTAAATTTTAAAAAATAATATATAATAAGTAATTTATAATTATTCGCAATCTTTTTCAATATAAGCGCAATTTTATTTCGTGCTTGATTCCTTTAAATAAATATTTCATGATATTCTCATAAAATATTTATTACAGAAATTTTTATTAAAAATATTAAATAAATAAATATTAAAAATCCAAATAAAAATAAAAAATAAATTGGAAGTGCATTGTAATGGGGGAGAGCATATCCATATTGCAATTTCACTATTGCTCACATAGCTCATCAGTGAATTTTACCCCAATATTGTATTGAAAAAACCTAAGAGTCTTATATCCAAAGCCAAACTGATTTTATGAGAATTTTTCATAAAATCAACATAGCATAGACAGCAAAACTCAAAGATACTTCTGCACAAACACAGCAAAACATTTCAAAAACGATTGATTGAAAATTTTTGTTTTGTAGTGTTTGTATGGAAGTGTCTATAAGACTGCTGATCACACTAAATACAGAGCATTAACTTAGCGTCATGAATATTCAGCTTGGCCATTGATTTGGCCTATTGACCGGACTTTATATATAATTTTATGTGCTTGGGATAATCGTAATATGTCCATTTGTTTTCACCAATAACAATACGATGCAAAAATCAATTCTTTTGTAGCGTTCAAGTGTAATTTCCGACATACAAAATCATGTTTCAATATCTCTCGGTTTTAATTCGTTTCGACCCCAATTTCCTTGCTTTTGAATAAATCTCAATGCTTTTAAACATAGGGAAATATAGGCTTGTTGTGCGACTCACAATGATAATGCAATTTTTTCTTGCTTTTAACAAAAATGCTTCGTGGAGTAATATCCAAATTCCTCATCTTCAATCTTTTTTCAGCTGACCAGACATCTGCTTGTCTTCTATGGCGAAATCAGCACTTTTGAATTGCGCATCGTTCCCAATTTTTTTTATGTTAGTGCAGTTATTTTGCCGTAAGCTTCTATTAACAATCGATAACTTTCAGTAGCCGTTTTCTTCAAAATCTTTTAGGCACAAAAGACGACATTATTATAGCGATTGAAAACAATGTGTGTTAAAACTACAAAAAAATATACTCTGAATCTTATGACTGGCAGGGTTGCAGTTACTTAAACCAAATGACCATGTTCCCAAGCGACCTCTTAAAGAACACTCTTTCTATTTTATTTATATATATCGTTCTTCCCTGATAAGAGGATTAAGCCTAAAGTGGTAACAAATTTCTGCTTAGGGTTTGGCGATTTGTCTGGAGACACTTTAAATGCTTTCGAGATTTTTCGGGGATGTATATTTAACATTGTAGTTACATAAATTAACTCAATAAAATGCGTTTTTGTTTTTTTTTTGTTTGCTTGTTTGATGTTTATTCGTTGGCTGAATTCTCTATACTACTTTTATGATAGAAGTTTGAGACTGCTTAAACCAAAGAAATTTGATTGCAATGCAAGAATGCGATCCCGTTAGCTTTCATATACAAATTTACAGAAGTGTTCTTATGTGCTTAATGAGACAAAAGTAAGTAAGTATGTACATACATATGAACTGTTTTCCCGTAAGCAAATTAATAACAATAGCGGTAAGTTATTTAAAAGAGTTAATTACTCGTATAATATATCAAAGAAAAGAAATTTTTATTTAAAAGAGTTAATTCATCGTATAATATATCAAAGAAAAGAAATTGAATATAATGTTTTGACCAAACAAACATTCTGTTGACTGTATCTGCAAATCTTTCCGTAAGGCAACCCAACAACAACAAACATGATAATAATAAAATGTATATAAATGATAGTAAAAGTTCTTCTTGCGTTTCACAAAAGCTTCCAATTCCTCATCTGCAAACTTTTTCGGCTGACCGGGCTTCTCCTTGTCGATAACTTTTAGCCAAAATTTTCATCAAATGAAAGAAGATTACCAGACTACCCCGCAAAACATCTTATTATAGCGATTGAACGAAATGTGTGCTTCCACTCGAATACTAAATTATAATGACAAATGTTTACCCTCCAAAATGCAAACCATATATGATACTTACGCCATGTTTTGTCCAAATCGACATTATTAACTTGTAAATCCAATAAATAAAAAAAGATCTCTTGTTTAATGGACACTAAACGGAGCAGACGTAAATTCCAAAATCAGGATTATTAAGCAAATCTTCAAAACATTTCATTAATCGATTAGTTCTTTCGTATTGCTAATAACCATTAATTGAAAGTAATCACCTCTTAAGTAATGTTTCTTTGTGTAAGTGACTGAGTGCTATTAGTGCACCTTTCTACTGTAAATGAATTAATTAAGTCAAGTGCATAGATAATTTTGAAAATTTATGAGTTTTGCCTCTGTTACTCACTGTATGCTAAATGTGTTCTCTTATCTTAAAAGCATAAAATATTAAAATTTCATGTGTTTGCAAAATATTTTCACAAGCATTCAGTTTTATTTTAATGGGAACATTTTAAGGTTAACGCCCGTTTATTTTTAGAAATGTGATAATTTATTAAAGCAAAAAAAACTTAATTTTCTTCCCAAGAGGTTGTGATTTATATTTCCATGTTGTCAAACAAAACGCCTTATTTTCAAGAAAATCTTACAAAATGTGGGTCACACAAAAAGCATAGTAAGAATTCGCTATCATTGTGCAAAAGTTAATTTTTGTAAAATTAAATAAAAAGTTTGATTATTTGGCGAACCTTTCACATAACCTCTCACACAAATGATAATTTCCACCGCCCATAAACAAGAATTAAACAAAAACACTTGAAATGATTTTATATAGAAAATTTTTTTAATTTAGCGAATTTAATAATTTATTCATTAACACTGTTATAAAAGTAAATAAATATAAAAATATTTTAGTCGAAGAATTTTTTAAATTCCAAACAACCCTGCCAATTTTCATCAAAACCGGGAACAACAGCTTTAGCATTAGCATACCATCTAGCAACGTTGGCGTATTTGCTGAAATCAAAACCAGAAACTTCAAAGGTACTGGCGCTGGCCAATAACGCCAAATCGGCCACAGTCAGGGTATCACCAGCAACATATTGTTGACCCTCTAAGAAGGTATTCAAGAAATCGAAAGCTATTTCGATTTTCTTATACATTTCGGGATCAGCGGTGGCCTTTGCGAAAATTTGTGGGTAGTAGTAGTCAGCAAAGCTTTTATAGAAAGTACCCATATCAAAGTACAAACGTTGGTTAATTATAGCTCGCTTCTTTGGACAGTTGGGATATAAGGAATCGGTTTTACCGTATTTCTCAACCAAGTAAACTATAATGGGTCGAGATTCCCACAAAATTAAATCACCATCGACCAAAGTGGGAATAGTGTGTTGGGGATTAATTTTTAAGAATTCAGGTTTTAAGTGTTCGCCAGCTTGCAAGTTTAGCAATTTTTTGTTAAGCTCAATGCCAAGAGTTTTAGCAGTCATTATGACTGAGCGGCAGGGAGCTGAGCCAGGCTTATAATAAAAATCAATAGACACTACAAATAAAAACAACAAAAAATAAATAAAGATCAAAAATAAATTAGAAACTAAGTATATTTTCAAAGCGGACGTTGCTTAACAATTCTTATTGTATTGTTTTTTTTTCGCTATTTTGCGAAAGTTAACAATTGAGATTTTGCACAAAAAAAAACAGCTTCGAGGTAATTTTCAAATAAAAAGTTTAATTAAAAATTTTGTGTATAAAAATTGCATGTGTTTAATAGTTTTTTAATTGTTGCTGTTCATTAGAAATATAAAAGCAAATATTTAATTATTTCTTATTTCTGTTTTGTTTAAAACAAGCACTGTACTTTAGTTTTAACTTTATTTCGTTGTGTTTTCCACTCACTTTCGATGTTTAAGTTTGACCTGACTGTGAAGGCAACAAATTCAACGTACAACTATTTGTGTCTGGCAGTTTTAAAGCTATTTAAACCAAATGATGATGATCATGCTCTTTTTATATCTCTTAAAAGTATACTTTGACTCTTATAATAGGCAGGGTTGAAGCTCTAATGATGATACTCTTAACGGACCTCTTAAAAACCATTCTGTCTCTTATAATTATATATACATATACATCGGTGTTGCCAGATGAAGGCATTAAGCCTTACGTAGGATTAAATTTAAGCTTGCTTTTTGGTCATTTGTCTGAAAACAGTTTAAATGCTTTCCTGATTTTTCAGGGATGTGTATTTAACAACACTTTAACGTTATTGCAACATTTTTATAATTCCATGTTTTAATTATTTTATTATTGTGAGGAATTATTTAATCAGCAGTTCGTATATTATGTCACCCGATATAAAGGGTGAAGAAGCTACGATTTTGAGGCTTGATAATTTTTTTCCAACAAATGTTAAAACGATTCTCATCACATTTGATTCGTTTTAAAACAACAAACATTTTGCAAACATCTTTGGCCAACCTATAAATATTGTGATGTCCCTAAATTAACACTATTAGTGTTACGCTAATTCGACTATGTTCGCAAAATGTTTTCTTTTGACAATGCGTTTCATGCATTTTGCAGAAATATTTACACTTTCAACTGTTGCAAATGGGTTAAAAATAATCTTTGTAACGAAGGGAAATATTTGTAATATTAACGTTTTTGTACAGGGTGTCCGTTGGGGATTGAATTAGGCGACCGTGTAAGCCAATTAACATCATCATTTCCTGAAATAACTTGTTGGGGAAAGAGATCTCGCAGCATTTCCCATGTAATCTTGGCTATATGCGATGTGGCACCGTCTTGTTGATATCACACGTAAATCAAGCTCAAAGCATGCAGTTAAGGCGTTAAAAAGCTTTCAATCATATCACGATATCACTCCCCATTCACAGTTAACGTTACATCCTTTTAATTTTGAAAGAAGTAAGGTCTAATAATTCCTTCTAACCAACTTCCACACCAGACTGGAAGCAAAGGTGACTGTGAAATAATTTGAGGGTTTTTCATTCCCCAGAACCGACTATTCTGTTTATTCACATATACATTCAAATTAAAATGTTCCTCGTCACTCATTATGACTTTTTTTATGCAAATCAGGGTTTTCATGAGCGAGCTTTAACATCCTATTGACTTATGTACGGCGACGGAAATGGTTTTGTAGAAGAAGCTCTTGTGTCAACTGAATCTTATGTGGATAAAAATGCAAATTCTTGTGAAAACTTGTGGCCAAAGTTGTTCTTTGAAGACCAAGCTACTGAACACGACGTCGAATTGAAGTTGATGGATTGTTTGGAACACTTTTTTGAGCAGCAGTAATGTGTTCCGGCGATCTTGTAGTACGTTCTAGTCCATGCTTGGGCACATCACCTACAGACCCTCTTTCTTCGAAATCATTCACTACACGATAAATAGTCCGTTTTGTTGGCACGTTGTTTCTCCCAAAAATTTCACCTAACTTTGTCATCGTCACAGTAATTGATGCTTAATTTTGATAAAATTTTTTAACGATTAAAACATGTTAGTTTATCGCATATTTTTCCATAATAATTTTCCACGTGTCTACTTCACGACTGCCAAATATGAACTGTCAAGACTAATGGCGGTAAAACAAATTATTTTTATTTAGAAACAAAGCGTAACCACGATCTGTAAATCCAAAGCCAGGCAGCAATAATTTACGAAACGCTTATGATAGACACGATCCGGTTATATTAAATATAAATTCGAAAAGTTCACCATATACCAATTTGGAAATTTACAAGAAAACGGTAACGCTAATTCTGATACATTTACCTTAATGGGAGCATCAAAAACTATTGTAAAAAAATTAACAGGTTGACACACATTTATACACACTTTGCAATAGTGGTATTAGAAACTATAAATCTGATTCAGCCTGTTTTCTTTCATTTGAACGATTTTACTGTTTTGAAAATGAAATTTTTAACTGCGTTTTAAAATAATTAATTTTTTCCCGTCCCTACTTTTGTTTTGTTTTTGTTTCGGATCAGCACTCAGAAGATGATTCCTACACATACAATGCATTGCGCCAGAAGTAGGAAATCAGGTTATAGTTTGTGGACATTCAGTTTGACAGGAAAGATATCTGGAGGGAGCTTATTCCACATACGGACAGTTCTGCAACGAATTTTGCCTGGCCAATTAACCACAAAGGAATGTGCTATCACCGAAAATTGAGTTGAACACAAAAGCGTGCGAGTTTCAAGAACAAGTTCCGTAATTTCGTTAGAGCACTTACCATTGTTGTAACGATAAAACAGTGAAATACTACCCACATTGCGTCGATGCTATAGAGAATCAATAGAGTTGGATACCCTACTGCCGCCAAAGAGCTTTTTGGCCCTCACTTTTACGCGGTCGAGCAACTCCAAAATAGACTTCGGAGCGCCGGCGCATAAAAGAGAGTTGGATTCCATCTTTTAATGGATATAGGTGCTACAAATAGCACGAAGATCGGATGAAGTGAAGTATCTCTGACACCGTTTTAGAGGCTCCTGAAAGTTTCTTTAGAAACTTGAAAAATGTGTTAAGCACATCGAACATAACACTGATTTTTCATGTCAAGAACATCAAGAGCTCCGCTTCCGTAATATTTATATCACCCATAGTAACAGATGCAACATCATTACCGAACACAGATCCATTCCGCCGTTTGAAACCCACCTTCAACTGCTCCGGTTTATTATTAAATAAATACGAATGAAAAGTTAAAAGTTTTCAAAGAAGGTCATTTAGAAAAATAATAAATAGGGTAGGAGAAAGAACGGAGTGAAATCACCCCCGGGGGCACATATATGGTCTTAATGGAGTGCTACTATGTAGACCTGTGCAACTGGGGGAAAAAGGGAGCCCAGTCCCCTGAAGTCAGCAGGGGTACAACTGGAAACTCCACTTTATTTCCACGGGAATCAGTAAGCCGCAGAGTTCGTTATTTGTCTCTTTAGACATTTAACTGTTCTCTGACTGATTATTGAGGTTGGCCCCTATATGGGAGTATCGTGGTGGCTGTGGTTTCGCGGCCCGATATAAGTCATGGCTCTATGGTGGCCGGGTTCATTTCACCTTTAATAACACCTACCTCGTGAAATGTTCCCAGATCCAGTGAGCATGTTAGACATGCGTTCTGGACAGGAGTTGGAAAGTCTCCAACTCTTAAGCAAGGAGTGATGATTTGCAGCCATGCTCTGGAATCATCGAAGTTGCAACTAGAAAGTTCTGTTGCATAGAATTATAGCTTCGGCTTCCTAGGACGAGCATGACGTTCCAAATTATGTAGTGGTTTGGTCCACCATCTGATTAAGGCTTCATGGCCAGGCGCGAATGTTAATCTAATCACACAGTTGTACCCCTGAATTAATCTTGAACTCGCCTGATGAAATCCCATCTATAACAACTCGCATAGTGCGATTCCTCTACTGTTTAGTCTGGCGTTTAGTGAGTCTATATTTTGATAACAGCTATGTGTTCAGTATAATTTCAACAAGATCTTTGTGGGAAGCTCTAAGCAGTTTGTTTTTAAATCATCGGAAATTCGTGCGTAAAATCGTCACCCATCTTGACGTTATTTTATGTAAAATAATCCATTTACCACATAAAAAAGGAATCTCTGTTCGAGCTTCAGAAATTCCAGCAGGTAAGGTCATTTTAAAGAATGCATTCATTTTTTGAAAGTATATTTTGTGCAAAATTCTTTAGTAGGATTCAGTCATACTACTTTATTTAAATATGTATTCTAAAAAGTCACTGACGAAAAAGATTCTAATTGTTAAAGAATTTTTTATAATTAATTTGGTATAATCACCCCTATTCTGCGTTTCGATTAAGTCTCCGCATTCAGTTCCGTTGCGATCGAAAATTGGTATTCTGTAGAAAAACGGAATCGAAAGAAAAAGAAGAAGACAACAATGTTTACAAAATTAATAGCATCACTGTGGAATGTGGAAATGAAATAGCAAAATAAGCAAGTTTGTTATCATTTTTATAAACAATTGTAAAATTAAATACAAATATATTTATTTAATTTTTTATGGTTAAAATAAAAACAAATGAAATATTAATTTTAATTCAATACAATACAAAAAACTTTTAATTAATAAAAATAAAATAATCACACACAAATCATACCTACTTTTTTCCATGCACTGGCATTTTTTGTTGTAGGACCTAGTGCACTGAGGACGCCTGGAAGAAGTGGCAGAACACTTTGATCGCTTGTGGTATCCACATGCAACGTCTGCTTTAGACGCCATTAAATTTGCCAATTTTTCATTGTTGTTGTTTTTAACCTTTAAAACACATTATATTCGGGTACAAAAATTAAAAATTTAATAAAAAAAAAATAATTTAATTAAAAATAATTTTAAGTGTTTTTTTATCGTTTCTGAACATTTTATCTCATTTTCTACTTACATTTTTTTCAATTTTAAACTTTTTAACAAAAAAACACAGATAAAGAAAACCCCTCCGTTAACAAAAAACCAACTGAGAAAAACGGAGCTCCGATCGTAATGCAGAATACATACAATCGAAAGAAACTGAGCGGAATCGAAACGTAGAATACCAAAGTTGACAGACGGAGAAAATTTCGATTCGAATCGAAACGCAGAATAGCCCCAAATAATTTAAAAAAGTGTGCCTGACAACCCTACAATACGTTAAAAATATTTAAAAGAGAAAATTGCAAAGAAAAAGAGAGAGCAATACAGCACAACTGCATGTAACATCGTAAGTAGAAGAATATCAAAGAGTAAAGCTTATCATGAACTTCTGCTGGCTAAGTTAATTATTTCTCTTATTACCAACAAACAAAAATTCCTTGACTTTTATTTTATTATTTTTTTTTATTTCTAACAGTACATTGTATATAAAAATTATTGTGCATTCTTTTCCGTTTAACGAAAATTAAAAACAACATACATATTCATATTTAATTGAAATATTTCTTAAATTCCAAGCACCCCTTCCAATTTTCATCGAAACCGGGAGCAACAGTCTTACATTTAGCGTACCATCTTGCAACGTTGGCGTATTTACTGATATCAAACCCTGCCACCTCAAATGAGCTAACTGTGGCCAACAAAGCCAAATCGGCAATAGTCAGGGTATCCCCAGCGGCATATTGATGAGCATCTAAGAAGGTATTCAAGAAATCGAAGGCTATTTCGATTTTCTTATACAATTCGGGATCAGCGGGAGCCTTGGCGAAAACTTGTGGATAGTAGTAGTCAGCAAAACTTTTGTACAAAGTACCCATATCAAAGTATAAACGTTGGTTAATTATGGCTCGCTTCTTTGGGCATTTGGGATATAAGGAATCGGTTTTACCATATTTCTCAACCAAGTAAACCATTATAGCACGCGACTCCCACAAAGCAAAGTCACCATCAACCAAAGTGGGAATGGTGTGTTGGGGATTAATTTTCAAGAATTCAGGTTTCAAATGTTCGCCACCCTGCAAGTTTAATAGTTTTTTGTTAAGCTCAATACCAAGAGCTTTTGCAGTCATCAAGACTGAACGGCAAGGAGAGGAACCAGGCAAATAGTATAAATCCATTTTATTAACTACAAATAAATTAAAATAAAACAATAAAACTTAAAAAAAATGCTATTTAAACTTCATTAATTATCTTCTTTTTTTTCATTTCAGGCAATTTTAAGCTAAAAAGAGTTGCGCTTAAGCTTTTTTCACAAATAATATGACTCGCAATTATTGAAAATTTTCTCAACAATTTAAGCAAAGGTTTTACATTTTTTATAATTTAAAAAACTTTTGAAATTATGCCATTTTATTAATTTTTCAATGACTTTTTTACACAATATAAAAAAAAATACTTTAGTTCATTGCCGGTTTTTTTCCGTTACTTATATCTTCCACTTACGTTAAATACTGCGAACTATTTCAACTGTAAACGTTACAAAATTCAATAATATACTGCGTTAAACTAGTAGAGTTACAGCTATTTAAAGCATTAGATGACTACGCCAGACCTCAGCTAACACACTCATATCTTTGTGTAGAAACTCCATGAAAACAGAAATAAGCACACAATAATTCACTAGCAATAAGTCGGCAGTGCTGTTGATTGTAGCGATTTCTCACCGATCGTGATGATGATACCTGGCGGGTACTGGATGGGTGCTTTTTTGTTAATTTTTTTTTCGATAAGACTTTGTATCTGCAAATAAACGTTAATTTATGAATTGATAAAGATGATAAATAAAAAAAATTATAAATCGAATGGACAGTTTAAATTAATTAATTTAAATAGAACTGAAAGTCTGTGGTGAAATGTAAACACAGCAAAAACCATATTAAAGTCTTCGTTCTCATACTTGTGTGAGTACGGCGCAGCAGCTGAATTTTGTGTTTTATACACTTATACTTATGTATATCAAATTAAAGCAAGTACCATTATTGAAAATTTAATAATGCTTCGATTATTTATGTTAGACTTATCATTAATACCTTTTGTTTTAATTAATACTTTTGTTGTAATTTAAGAAAATAACCATATTGGGGAAAAATCTCAAAAGCATCTAAAATTTTCCAACAAAAATCTCATTTCTTTTAAAGTATTTTTGATACAAATCCCTTATCAGGCAACACTGGCACACATTACTGTTTTGATAAACAAACAAAAGTATAAAAAAGAGTCAGGATAAGCTTTTGAGAGGAATTGCCAGAGAGAAATATTTTACAACAGCAGAATGACACAGTCTTTTTCTTTTTGCTTTTTAATAAATATTTGCACTATATGTGCTTTTTTTATAAAAAAAAACTTCAAAACTTACATCTATACATATATGTATGTATGTTCATATGGATATGCTGATCACTACACTAAAACTACATGCATACATACATATATATGTACATGCTTTTAATAATTAATTTTTAAGAATAACACGTTACTAAAACATAATTTGGGAGTTCTGAAATGCAGTGAGGAATTCCAAAATATATTCATACATACAAACCGTTTACAAATATTTTACTTTCAACTCTGTAATAAAAAAAATGCACACTGTTACATTTCTAGCTTTAAATTACTATATATGTATGTATTTACATACCTCATTATATACATACATATGTATGTATGTATGTATTTGACTTTTTTGTTTTTTAACAAACACACAATATTCTCACCATGAGTTTAGAGATAATTTTTCCTATGGATGTGTATTTGACAAACAGCACTACGCTTTTTCTCTATTTTTTGTCGATCGTTTTCGTTTGGTTATAAAGCACACAGAATATTAATATTTATATAAAAATTGCTGTTTCAAATGAGAAATATACAACAACCGGGGAATTATAGAATACTGTAATAGTTTTTCTCTTTAAACATAAGTATAAGGCATATACATATATATACAGTCGCACAGTAAAGTCTACATACCTTAATGAAAAGCAAGGTTTGGAATTTTTTGTAAACATTTTAGCATTCAAATTTATTCCAAACAAACAATAAATTTCAACAAAAAAATTTTTATCCAAAAATATTTATTAACAAAAACAAACAAAATTCATTTTTTAAACCCAGAAAAGTCTACATAATTTGCAAAGAGAATATATTTCCCTTAAAAGGAAATAAAAAGACAACAGAATTAATAATTGGTGGGCCCGCGACGACTTTCTAGAACAGCATTTAATCTATTTTTCATGGAATTTACCTAATGCGACGATCCAATTCATCCCATAAATTCTCTATGGGAAACAAATCCGGTGACTAGGGTGGGGAATTAAGTTAATGGCACAAATTATATAGTAGTCATTCCTTGACAACACACGCGGTATGTTTTGGGTCGTTATATTGCTGGAAGCACCAACCCACTGTAAGACCTAGTTTACTCGCGGATTGCTTCAAATTAGCTTTGAGAATGTTCACGTATACCATGCGATCCATATTAATATCAATAGATGTTAAAATACCCAAATGATATGCAACCCCAAATCATAATAGAGCCACCAACCGTGCAAGTTTTTGGGCAATAATGCTTTATTATTTCGATGCCATACTTTTTGCTTGCCATCATAGCCAAACAAATTGAACTTTGTTTGCATCATTATATTTCTTAGCAAATTCAACTAGTTTCTCCATATTAATTTCGCTGATGAATGGCTTCTTTGGAGGCACACGGTTGTGGATTCAATTACTTCTCAATAAATGCTTTACCATTGCTGGATGCACTGAAGCAATATTCTGAGTTTTTGCAATTTCTATTGCTGGTATCCTGGGATTTTCTTGCACGTCCAGCAAAATGTTTCGCTTAGCACGTGGTGTCAGTTTACGTGGGCGAACACTTCTTGGTTTGTTTTCTACACTATTAGTTTGATTATATTTCCGAATAATTGTTTGAATGCTTAATACCCGATCAGTTCTCCCATCTCTCTTAAATATTTTTTCCTTATAATATTTCACGATTAACTGTCGTACGTTAACGCCGATTTTTTTACCCATTTTGGTTAAATTTACACAACTACAATATTAATATCACAGACAACGGCGAACAAATTCTAAAAAACTTAAACACAATTCATGATAAGATTACATACACAATGGAAAAAGAACAAGACAGAAATTTACATTATCTTGACATCACTATAACGCGAGGAATTGACTATTTAACATTCGACATCTATAGAAAACTAACAACGACGGACACTACCATCCACAACACCTCAAACCACCCTACCCAACACAAACTAGCAGCGTTTAGACATATGATACGCAGGCTTGGGATAATTCCACTTACTCCAGATAAGTACAGGAGGGAACTCGAAACAATTTACGCCATAGCTATGAATAACGGCTACAAAACCACTATCATCGATAAACTACTTAGACAATACAACACTAAGAACAGAAATAGAGAAGACAAGGAGACAGCCGATACAACACGATGGCACACCTTTACTTTCACAGGACCAGAAATATACAGACTAACTAACCTTTTTCACAAAGAAGGAATACTCACAGCATTGAAAAGTGGAAACACCCTCAGACACTATCTCAGAACAACGACAGAAACAATTGACAAATTTAATTCCAGCGGGGTATACAGACTTACCTGTACCTGCAAACGAATCTATACAGGGCAAACTGGACGAACACTAAAAACAAGGTTTACAGAACACATACGCTCATACAAACGGAAAAGAGAAGATTCAAACTTTCCATTACACCTTGACACTCACGGACACACACCAAGGGGAATAGATGAATGTATGACATTAATACATCCTAGCAAAAAAGGACGAAGACTAGACATTCTTGAAAATATGGAAATCTACAAGACAAAAAAACCTACATAATAATAAAAGACGGAGGTATCGGTAAGTTCACTTTGCATATAAATAGCAGGTGGCCGGTATTCTGCTTACCTGAATATATACGGACCTAATAACAGAACTGCCTGAACGCCAACACCGACTCACCAGTACAAACTAAACCGCGGCTTGCGAATGATGCATTCGCATCGAAAGCGCTCGCCATCGAATACAACTCAGCCAGTTAGGACGGAAAATGGCAATATTAATTAAACTTTTGTTTAACTAACGGTATATAGTAAAGACGCCTGAAGTTATTGGCAGTTATTGTATGAGTACAGACCTTCATTTTGTGAACTCCATTTCAACGCCATATGCAGACTTTTCTGTGTTTGAATAATTAATTTTTTAAATATTTTTGGATTAAAATTTTTTTGTTAAAATTTTTTATTTGTTGTTAGATTGGATTTGTTTGGAATATATTTGAATGCTACAATGCTCATAGAAAGCTCGAAACCTCGCTTTTCAATGGGGTATGTAGACTTTACTCTGTAACTGTATATAACCTACCGGTTGAAAAATTAGGGCGTGTGAGTTGAAAATTAACTTGTTACGTCAAATCTTTGATACATTGTTTGCATGTACATATATACATACATATGTATGTATATGTATCCAGCCATACTTATAGGTACATATTTACATTAATATTTTAATGAATGTGTTACAATGTATGGATGGAGGTGTGGGTAGAATAAATTAATTAATCAAACAAGGGAAATATATCTACATAAATATATCAACACTTCTGTACATGTGTGCATTACACTAATCATACTTATTGAATTCATTCTACAATTCCCTTCACTCTGCGTTATATCCAACTCAGGTATTTAAAGTCTACTTCCATTTTTGTATAGTCATTAGTCAATTCGCTAAATAGTAGTCATTGCTAAGTTACACATTTAAGTAGCTGGCTTCAGTACACAAGTCTATTCCCTGCCGAAACATTCGAAAAATCGTAATCTACTTAGGTACGTACATATGTATATAGAATTAGAAAACCATTGGTTTGTGATTGCTGAATGAAAGAAGCTTTTTCCTGCCCCTTTTCAAAATGCTCAGCGTGCTCATAAAATTATGAGCTGAATTGTTCTCCACTTAGTCTTAGCTTAACACTACATGTTACTAATTTGTAAGAATGCTTACATAGGAGTTAGTGTTAAGAAATACTACATCGTCTCTGTAACTTACGCTTTATAATATAAAGTAACAAAAATATTATGTTTAACTGTTATTTCGTGATATGATTTACATATGCACCTGGCAGTGAGCCTTAATCAGATGGTGGTCAAACCGCTGTGAGTGAAAAGCAGCGCCACTCACGCCCTAGGAGGCCGAAGTCTAATTCTAGCAACAGGTCCTTCCTAGTAGCAATTTTAATGATTCCAGAGCAGGGCTGCAAACCACTACTCCTTGCTGAAGAGCTGGAGACTTAACAACTCCTGTCTAGAACACATGCTCACTTTATCTGGATCATTCCACCAGGTAGGTGTTATTAAAAGTGAAATGATCCTGGCCACCATATAACACAGACCTGTATGGGGCCGCGAAACCACAACCACCACGATACTCCCGAAGGTCTAACCTCAATAATCAGTCAGAGAAACAGCTTAATGCCTAAAGAGACAAATAGCGGAAACTCTGCGGGCTACTGATTCCCGTGGAAATAACGTGGAGCTTCCAGTTGTACCTGACTTCAGGGCTCCCTTATACCCCCAGTTGCACAGGTCTAGATTGTCAAGTATTCTATAAAGACCGATAAATGTACACCCGGGTGGAGGGAGGCGTGTTTAACTGTTATATGAGAAATGTTCCGCTTACAGAAACGAGGCACGGAATCAAATTATTGAGTAATCAAGGTAAAACAAAAAAAAACCGAAGGAAGTTGGCTGGTGCAAAATCGCTACAAAATACAAAGAGAAATGTAACACTCTTCCCATTTAGTACCACCTGTTAAAAAATTACTGTCAAATTTTGAGCAAGTACCGTCATTTACTTTTCGTTTAACACGTATTCAAAATATATAACCGCGTGCATTTTTCTAAAAATGGAAAAGTAAATTTCGAGTGCTCATTAAACATTATTTTTTACGAAAAAAAACACCGTCAATCTATAGCGACACTGCACCAGCGATTTCAATGGTTTACTGGCTTTCGTTGTGGTCGCACACGTACAAATGACACTGAACGTTCTGGGCGACCAATTGAGGTCAGTATACCCGAAAGTGTCGAAAAAATCCGCGATATGGCAGTGTGGTTTCGGTTTTAAATGATCAGCGTTTGCTCTAAATTGACCATAAACAGAAACGAGTGATAACTTCAAAGGATTGTTTGCAGTTGTTTAACCGCAATTCGAAGGAACTGTGGATGAAACATGGATCCATAACTGCACTCCGAAGACCAAGCAGCAGTCTAAACAATGGATTTCTCCGGATGAACCTGCTCTAAAGAAGGCCAAAGTAAATTTATTGGCCAATAACATTATGACAACAGTTTTTGGTACACACGTTCGATAATCTACATTGATTACCCTTGAAAGGGAAAAACAATAAACGGCGAATATTATGCCAAATTTTTAGACCGATTTAATGAAAATTTAAAAAGAAAACGACCCCAAATGTTTAAGAAAAAACTTCTTTTTCATCAAAATAACACAGGGGTGCATATGTGTGCAGTTTCAATGGCAAACCTCTGTGAATTAGGTTACGAATTGGTACCTCATATACCATATTCTCCGGATTTAGTCCCTAGTGGCTACTTCCTAGTTTCAAACCTAAAGGAATGGTTCAGTGGAAAGAGATTGAGCTCCAACGATGAAATTATTGACGAAACAAATGCCTATTTTAAGGACAAAAAAATCCTATTTTTTGTAAGGGATACAGAAACTGAAGCAATGCTGGACTAAGTGTAAGTAACACAATAGTTAAAAGGAGATTATGTTGAAAACTGAAATTTTGTTTTGCAAAAAAAAAACTGTGTGTCATTCAAAAAGTCACAAATTTATTGATTCACCTTCGTAACATTTTAGAAAACAAAAATCGAACTTGTTTAAATTTCCCTAAAGAAAAAAGAAATTTCCCTAAAAAGCGAATATTGCCAAATGCTTAAGTTTCACAAAAAAATTAAATGGCAATTTAAGGAAATATATTATATTATAAAATTGTTAATAGTTAAAAATTGTTTAAAAGATTTTTAATTTTATATAAATAAATAAACTTCAAATTGATTCTACTTTTCTAAGCAATTAATTATACGTTTGGGCAATATTAATTAGAAAATTATTTGTCTCGATATAAATTTTTCTTAAGAAATTTTAGAGGTTACGTTTTTACTAGCATCCTGCTAAATAAGCCAGCGTCACCAAGAAGTCGCAGCCATATTTTTAGCTCTGCTAAATATACGAGTATATGTACATATGTCGCCAAACGGTACATACGGTACTGCATTGATACACATTTTTTACAATATAAACGGTTACATTGAGATATACAGAGCAAAAAATGCCATACAGATTAAATACTTGCAGGAATAAAAACAGTTTTCCTATATTGAAAAATAAACAAAAATGCAATTAATATGTTTGTAAATCAAGTTTCTCTTTTGTAATAAAAAAAATGGTAAAACAATAACGAAAACATTAATGAAAACAAGTTACAGCCCACAACATTCACCAAATGCACTTTTAAGCAACAATTTTATTTGCGAAACTGCAGCAACTTGAAATCTATTAACCTTTGAATGGCCTCTTAGCTATTAGACTGACAATATTAATTTAAGTGTTTTAAAAAAGTTTTTTTTTATCGTAAAAATTATTTTTGGTTTAAATCAGAATGATGATTAATAAAAAAAATTATTATTTTAATAAATTTTCTTTTGTGACTGCAGGAAAGTGTCTTTTACCATAAAACGATAGAAAGATTATATTAAAGGATTGTTGGGATATACCGGAAAGGCAGATTAGATTACTAAAGCACTTATTATGAAACTGAGCAATGAAAACATTTAATTAAAATACATACACTGGAAATTCTGTTCACCTTGAAGTTTCAATGAATTTAAAGGATTTTTCAACAACAAGTTTGTTTTTTAAAACAAAATAAAACAAACAATTTAGATTAAGATGGTTGTATTACGCAGAGAAAAGTTCGCCAATTATAAATGAAAAATGATATCTAGCAAATATCCAGCACGACCAAGCTGACAGATATCGACTCTTTCATCAAAGTTTCTAATTTCGTTAATCACATCACGGTTTTAGAATTTTAAGGCTGAAATCGATTCGATTGGGCCCGTATTAACTCCGTCCTTAACATAGCCCCTCAAATATTAATCCAGTGATGTTAAATCACATGATTTGGCTGGCTATTTAACTGCTGATTGTCGTGAAATTATGCGATCGGGAAATTTGGTTTTCGATAAATTTATCGTTTTATTAACTGTGTGACATCTGGTACCTTCCAGTTGAAACTACATGTTAGTGATATCCACGTCGTCAATAATAGACCAAAGTTGAGTTGTTAACATATCGCGATAGCGTGGTCCATTGATCGTTACAGGATTTGCAGAAAAAAAAACGGCCCAATCACGCCTCCAGACTTTCAAGGGCTTCTTAATAATCGCTCTAGGATTTTCAAAAGCCCAAATGCGGCAATTTTGCTTGTTAACATATCCGGGCAAGTGAAAATGGGCTTCATCTGAAACAAATCTACGGCAATGTTTATGGTCGGTCGGCTTCAATTCCTGCACCAGTTGAACCTTGTAAGGTTTCATAGACAAATTCTTCCGCAAAATTCGCCATGTGCTGGTTTTGGATAACACCAGTTGTTGAGAACGTCGAGGAATTGACAAATTTACATCTGCTTCAATACTGTGGCTCATGGCTGCGATTTTTCCAGTTGAACGACCCTATCAAACACGTGTTGGTGTTCGCAAATTTTGTATCGAGCCTATCGACTCCAATTTTAGCGACCAATAGCGGTCTCAGAAGGACGATTATATTGTTCGCAAATATAACATATTTTACAAAATGTAACTTTAACAGACCCACCGTTTTCATAATGTATTTTAATAATTTTAATGCGATTTTCTTGCACAATTGAATTAATTTTAACAATTGCCAATCTATCACTATGAAGACGTTGATGTTGTTGGTCGTGTTGCCACAATTGAATTGTTGAAAAGCTCGATATAAAGCCCGGCCAACCAGTCAAACAAACGTTATATTTTGAAAGACCAGTCAAAAACTATTTGGAAAACACTGGATGCGAAGCTTTGGCTCATCGGTCTTCATCCTTTAGACTAGCACTTATTTCAATCTATGCAGAATGCCCTTACTGATTTTAGAAATTGGCAGCAGTTCTTTTGCGCGAAATCCGTATGATACCAAAAATAAAATGTAGTGGGTAACGATAAACAATATTTAAAATAACGTATCAACTCATTTTGTTGTTATAATAAATGCATTTTCGCATTTTCAAGCAAAAAAATCGACATTATTAACTTTTATATCAATTACAATTGTCAAACTCAATTAACACTCAATATAACACAGATTCTCGTCCTTGAAAATCGAAATTTGTGCGAAATATCTTGGGCTTAAATGTTGATGAACATGATGATAAAACAAATATAAGCGATCGGTAACTATTTATTTTAAATTTGAAATTTAAATAAATTTTAAGTAAAACTTGGAACATGTGCAAACTTTTATTTTATTATTATGTATTTTGTATTTATTACTGGCTCGAGAGTTTGAGTTCGATGGAAAAGTTTTCAGTTCGTTAGACACATGACGTTAAAAAAGCCTAAGCTAAAAATTTAACCCAAATAATGTAAACATCTACTAAATTAAAAATGTTTAATTAAAAATAGATTTTACTATAAGCTGTTGTTTCTTCTCTAAAGAAAAATCAATAATTGTCCATTTTAATCAAATAATTCAAGTTATATATATTAAAATGCGATATCTAAGCCAATCCCCGTTTCATATGGTGTTCCTCAAGGGAGCCATCTCGGACCCCTTCTTTTTTCATTACTTATCAATCACTTACCTGGTGTTATCAAAATTTCTTTTATACTAATATGTGCGGATTAAGTTAAAATATTTTTTACATATAATAAATTTGATGATCATATGCTGCTACAGATTTTAATTCTTCACACTCCCTGTGTAAATAAATGTAAATGTACATATGTATTTCTTCCTAAAGAACCATTTAAAAGTTAGATATTCTTTGGATGGCAATGAGCTGGAAAATGTTTGCAATTTCACAGATCTTGGAATTATACTAGACCATAAACTAAATTTTATTCAACATATTTCTCTAAATGTGAGCAAGGCAAGATGCCAGCTTGGTTTTACTAAATGTTAGACAAAGGAATTTGAAGATCCTTACTTTACGAAATAGTCATACTAGTCGCTATTTTGGTTCAGAGAGCGCAACAAGTGGTTCATTTTGCCGTCTGAACATGGTATTAGATATATTGATGAACCGTGATACCACATGAAACCGTACAACAATGTCATATTTATCGAAAATAATATCACAGAGTTTTTCCTTTAATAGTTATGTAAATAGAAATAAATTGTAAATTAAATTTAAATATCAATATCGCATTTGTAAAAATACTAAAACATTCTTGAATTATTAATAAAACAATTCTCCTGATGACGCCGAAAAATATAATGATGAAACGTTGAGGAAAAGGATCAAGTAACTTGTTTTATTTGCGTTAAATTGAAATAAAATCTAAAAACATAAATAAAATTATTATTATTATTACTTCACATACTTTTTTATACATTTCTCTTTCCGTTACTATAAAATGCAACTATGTATGTGTCTGCTTAAACGAAATTGCTTGTTTTATGTCACTGGTTCGCCCATTTCTGGAATATGGAATAATTATATTCACAGTACAAAACTTATAGCAACGCAATTGAATCAGTGCCATCGTAAGTTACCATCTCTGAAAATTTGCAGAACTATGCTAAATGCCATGTTCATTTTAAATACAATTAATGGTAAAACCTGATCTAACCTTTTAATTGAAATTATATCTTTTTGTGTTCCGCAGCGACCTACCCGATACTTGAGTCCATTAGATATTCAATATTTTAGAACGAACTATGCAAACTCTAATCCTTTTATTAGATTTTGTAAATTATATTTTTGTGTTGATTATACCTTTAATGAAAATCTGATAAAATGTAATATTGTGTTTTCATTAAATAATTGCATATAATTGCTATTTTTTTTTCTCTCATTAAGTTTTGTAACTACATACATATATACATACAAATTTACTAATAGTCTGTAAGAATTATAAATTCATAGACTTAAATAAAATAAATACAAATTATTCAAATGAGTGAGTGAGTTGGTGATATTAGTCAAGTTATTTTCTTATATCTAAATTTAATTGTTAATAGCAAGTCATATTATAGTTTTAAGAGAAAATGAACTTTTTATGCTACGCACTGTGATGTCTACTACTAAAGGTTAATAAAAAAAAATCATAGTTTTTTGACAGCATTTATTTTGACGTTTAATCTTTATAATGTGTTGAATGTTATTTCCATGGTGAGCTAAGGCCCAACTATAATATGCATAAGCTGACTTGAGCTAATGTCAAAAATTGAACGAAAAGTTTGTCAAATGCTAAAGTGAATCATTGAAGACTTTTACGTGGCTATATTTTACTTACATGAATATAGAAATTACTATGCACAGTTGCACATTTATCTTATTCGTACTTTTGCAAAAAAATAATTTCGTTCTAAATAAAAGAAATTTATGAGCAAAAAGGCGTTTAATAATCATATTTTGTATACTTAATACTATCCTTATACAAATTTATAATTTTTTGTTAATAGTTTTAAAAAAATTACGAACGAAAAATTACACATAAATCGCTTTATGTATTATTTGGGCCAAAACTACTAAAAAGTACAACTGTGTGCATCATTTATAAACTATAAAAAAATTAAATTTTATTGCAAATTGTGTGTTAAAAAATGGAAAAGAAAATAAAATGTTTAAAGGCCCTCGTTCCTTTGAATTGCCGTTATAATAAAACGCGTCTCTTTTGTCATATAAGCTATTTTTTTCTGTACATTTTCTATTAAATTTAGATAAAATATTTTTTGGCCTCCATTAGAATTTGTTTACTAATATAATAACACAATGCAAAACCAGCAGTCTCCGTACGGAATGTGCGATCAGTTTCTTACTTTGCTTATGCAACTGATATTTGCCGAAACTTGACGAAAAGTTTTGTTAAGTACATTATAGTTCGCCACATATGATTATTAGGTATTTGCACTGTTGTTTAAGTTGGCTTCAGCCTGCATATGCATATTATAGTTGGGCCTCTATGGTACGTTTCAATAAAATGAAATGTATAAAAGTTATAATAGATTTTTTTTCTTTTATAATTTATAATTTAATTTTAAGAGCATAAGAAGAATTTATTCAAAGTAAAATAAAAAAGTCCATGATAAGAAAATAATAGTTACAGATGTAGTTTTCATTACAGTGCAAAAATCTGTAAACTGCAACTGACTCTCTTGATACAACGTAATTTGTTATGCCCGGAGTTGCTAATTATACTTTAGAAAACTTTCCATACTTTGGTGACTTACGCACCGTTGCCTCAATTAGTATGTTTCGCATTTTTATTACCCTAAAGGTGGCTTTCTCGTTGTGGAGAACGGTTTTATTGAAGTAAACAAAAAATGTATAAAGCCGCGTTTTAGGTAGTGCTCTAAAAACGAATCCAAAGCACTCGCCGATCGTATCAGACAAACAGCTACTAATGAAGGTTTTCACTGAAGGAACTGATAACAGTATTCTATTTATTGGCGGAGAAAATCAGAACAAGAAAACAGCAACCAAAATTATATAAATTTTAATATTTTCTCAAGTAACGAAGTTGTAAAAAAATATAAATAAAAGATTGTCTTAAAAATTAAAAAAAGGTTTTATAAGTGGACAAATATTGGTAAAATTTAATCATTTTAGATTTAGGTACACAGTTTCAAATGATTTATTAGTGAAAATTCAGCTGTCTTCATTTGTTGTAAACATACTTAGCTCGCTCTTAATTTTCTATTGCAGAAGTTAAGAGATAAATTTAGCTTTGATTGCCGAATAAAGGGAGCACAAAAACATGCTGAAAATATGATGCAAAATTTATTTATTGTATTTTGCCACCGACTCCACTGTGCATTTGAAAAAAAAATTATATTTAATACATTTGTCACCAGCTAATTTGTTTCTTCATTGTCATATAAATTAATTGCCTCATTAAATATTTTCTCTTTTATTTTTTTTGTTCCTTTTAAATCCTCCACTGTGGAAATGCCCACATACATTTTAATCTTTTATTTATAATTAAACATTTGATATAAACATTTTCTTAAATAAATATACAACTTTGTTTTCAGATTATTACAGTAACAAATGCAACAATTTATTTTTTTTTATTCAGTAATAAATAAATGAAATATAAATATTTATTTAAGGGTATAATAACCTCAAGTGCAGAAGCCATAATAGAAATTAATCTTAACAAACTTATAACTAGAACGCTAAAAAACAACTATTTCTAGTTATGAAAAAACAAGGCTTTATCGTGACAATCATTAGATTACAAGAGACGTTCAGAGCAGCTTTCTGTAACACTGTGTTACACTAAAAAATTTAAGATATAATTTAATAATTCGTTCTTAAATTAATCCGAAGCACCTGGTGTCAGAGATGGATCTCGTTAAATTAGCTGCAAAACTTTTAATTCAAGAACGAACTCATCAGGCATTGACTTCTAAATTCTAGCAGCTTTGGTAACTAAATTCTAAAGTTGTATTCTTCTTTTAATTGAGGGGAGGGTAAATTCAGCTTCAGTTTTTTTTAATACCAATGTAAAGTAGAAATACGAGAATTATTAACGGAATATAATATCAGCTCACCTCACTCCTTTTCGCAAAGTGTTGACCCCTTTTTGCAACAAAGCTTCGCTTATTCATCAATGCAGCGTCGAATTTCATCTGTCACAACATCATTCCTTTGTGAGTACTTCACGTAAATTCGGTCTTTCAAATGTTCCTACAGAGAGATGTAATCACAGGAACAAAAACCAAAGGTCACTGATATTAACATTAGCCAGTTATGGCCACATGAAATTGATTATTATGTTTTGGTAGCGCAGAGAATTCCTTGAGACAGTGTTTCCTTGTTCATTTTCGAAAAAGTGAGACGATGATACCGCTTGACCACAACCCGCACCATATGGTCACTTTCTTTAGATTCACATTGCCGTATATTCGCTCAATTCATTCAGGGCAAAGCCCATTTTCACTTGTCAGGGCTTATCAACACAAATTCGCCGCGTTTTGGCTTCTGAAAATTCTAGAGAAGTATTTTCATGCTCAACGTGTCTGTATATGGTGCCTATGTGGTCTATAGGTATGATTGGGACGTTCTTGTTTTTTCGAAAATACCTTTGGAAATTCGGTCACTGGAATAGGCTACCACAAGATACTAACAACTCAATTTTCACCTATTATTGATGATGCCACTGATATCACTGGCATGTGGTTTCAACAGTGCGATGCCGCATATCACACAGTTAATGACACGATCAATTTATTGCAAAACAAATTTTTCGATCACATAATTTCACGACAATCAGCAGTTAAGTGGTAAGCTAGATCGTATGACACCACTGGATTATTTTTTGGAGGGTTATGTTAAGGATTGAGTCTATACGAAGCCAATCGATTCGATTTCAGCCTTAAAATTCAAAATCCATGATGTAATTTACGAAATAGCATCGATATTTTGTGTAAAAGTTATAAAAAACTTTGACGAAAGAGTTGACTGTCAGCGTGATCGTGGTGGCCATTTGCCAGATATAATTTTACATTCGTAATTGCCTAACTTTGTTCTTTGTAATACAATTAAAATTTTAATCATCTTAATCTAAATTTGTTGTTTTATTTTGTTTTGAATAATAAACTTTTTGTTGACAAACCGTTTATTTGAAAAAGTGTTTAGCTTTTTTAACTGATTATTACGGTAAGTTGTAAATATATATGTATGTATGTAGTTATATATCTATGCATATATGTACAGGCTTTGTTCTTTTGGGCCTTTGAAGGAAGGAAGAGATCCGTAGGAGAAACCAAAGTTAGTTGTGATTTTAAACCTACTCCCCCCTATGAGGAAATATTTGTGCGGTGGTACTGTGGGCACAATTGAATAAGATTGGTTTAGCCTGTTAAAGTCTCGCACTCCTAGGTCTACCAGGTTTTTACGAAGATTATTGTCTAGTATTTAAAAAAAAAATGCATGTGGCTATGTATGTTCTTAGTATATGTACACATGAATTTAAGTATATGTAAGCATAATTCTACATTGTTTTGTTTTTATTTATTAAAGTTTTATTGCTTTTGCTTTGTATTTTACTCTCATTTTATTGTTTTATAAACTCGCGATCTCTACACCTCACCATGACAAAGCGAAAAAACTAAACAAATAAAACTTAAAAAAATCCACAAAAAATAATAAAAGCTACAAATTAACAGAATGCGTCAGTTTTAAATTTAAATAACAACGAAATGGGTGCCTGTATAAGATAGTAAAAAATCGCCAAATTTTTTATCTACTCATGATGAGAATTTCGTTTGGAGGGAAAACCTTAAATACATTTTTTTCATTATTTCAATTTTAATTAGCCAGTTAGCTGTCTTGTTAAAGACAAGATGTAAGTATTTTGAGGTTTTCTTTTAACAGTTTTCTTATTTATTTTTACAAAAGAAATCTTTGAGGTTTTCTTTGCTGAAATGCTATTAACTAAAAATGATTTTTAACCACATAACATGTTACAAGCGTGACCACTTACATATGTGTAAAAGAATGAGTCATTAAAAAGAAATGGTTAACAATTTATAAAATATAAATTTAATTTTATTGCAAGAAAAGATTAAGGTGAACATATTTTTTTAGCCTAAAAGTTAGTGAAGGATCTTAATGTAGCTGATCGTTAGAAAAATATTTTGTTTTCAAGTCTGGCCAAAACGTCATCATCTATATGGTATATAACGCTTTCCTGTTGAAATCAAATGTCGTTCCGCATAATTTTTTAATTCTATTTTACGAGTTCTTTCGTTACTTCGCACATGCGAATGCTTACATATTCAAAGCAGTCAATATTTTTCTTTGTTGTTATTGAATAAATAATTTTATATCTAATTAAAATTCGTTTATTTTTTGAAAAATTCTTATGCCAAAATATATAATAATCCTAAATGTATCCTACATTTTGATGTATCGTATAGAAATTGTTTTACAGTTTTTAATTCGAAATTATTCAGATTTTTGAAAAAAAAATTTTTTAAAGCAGCGGTCTTCGGACAATTTAAAAATTTGAATATGTGCAAGGTATATTCCTTCATTTTCCTTTTTATTAGGAAAGCCTAATAAAAATATTTTGTAAAAAATATAATAAAAGGCACACGTAAAGCTGGCTAAAAAATAAAATATTATTAGTGTTAAAATGATGGGGCGGCTAAAATGTTTTTTGGTTTTCACTAATTCTAAATGATATTGACAGTGAATACAAAATTTTCTGTGCGGCTTAAGCACATTTATCGAAAAAATTTAGCATAAAGAAATGTTCTTTTCTTCTTCTTCTTTTCTTATGCTACTTAAAAGTTGATCAAAACTTAAAACAAGCTAGTTAAAATATCTATCGGACATACCTAAATTATCCCTTTAAGCACAAGACCTTGCATCTAGCTTTTACCGTCATACTTGTGTTGTGAGAAATAATATCAATACTTTTTAGTTTGTAAAAACCACTGTATAGAAATAAAAATAGCGATAAAACCGCTTAATTGCCCAGAAAATAACAATACTGTCATGATTTTCAACAATAATAAAAGAAATTAAAACAAGCCAACGTCACTATCTGACGTTGACTGTGGTCAAAGTCGGATTTTCAATGAGTTTCGATGGTATATAGTAAAGTGCTTACTTTGAACTATTGCGGGCTCTTCGGGAAAGCTGCCCAATAGACAACAGTGCATTTTTTGTATTATGGCTTCACCATGAATAACGATCTCATGCATTGTTAGATTTTCAGGGCATACCAATATTTCATCTTAGCGTATTTTGACTAAATTTTCATTTTTCTTTTCGACACTCCATCCATTTTTTCACTTAATTGCTCAAAAAGAATATTGTACGTAAACAAAACAGTGTTTTAGTTTCACATAGGAGAGTCAGCAATTCTGTCAGATGTTCAAAAAGTTTTTATCCATCAGCATATTAACATGAGTAAGCCTTTGTCCAAAATATAATTATTAGTTATTTGGATCAAACTTGATGTTTCTCTCTGCAATTATAATTGAATACCATTAAATTTACAGCCAGATACGATTAATTACATCCTTTACTATTTGTACATACACATGTATTTTACCTTAGGCCAATTTTGTATAGACATACTGAAGGACTTATTTAATATTAAATAAATGAAATTATAATCAAGTTACAATAATAAAGGGTGTTTTTTTAAGCCCGATAGAACTTGAAATTGTAAAAAATAACACAAAAAATTAAATTTTAATCAAAATTTCTTTTTTATTCGAAGGATCAATACGTGACATTAACATTTGAAAATGATTTCGGGCATATGGGCACCGCGGCTGTTCTTGACGAAGCGCATTCTGGACGTCCAATTTTGGGCCACTTTTTCGAGCACTGCTGGGCGTATGTCACGAATAACACGAACAATGCTGTCCTCCAAGGCGTCAATTGTTGCTGGTTTATCAGCATAAACCAGTGACTTCACGTAGCCCCACAGGAAATAGTCGAGTGGTGTCAAATCGCACGACCTTGGAGGCCAATTGACAGGTCCATTTCTCGAAATCAACTTATCGCCAAATTTTGATTTCAATAAGTCGATGGTTGCGTTCGCTGTATGGTACGTAGCGCCATCCTGTTGAAACCACATCTCGTCCGGATCAATGTCATCCATATTTTCAAACAAAATATCATTGATCATGGCGCGGTAACGATCTCCATTGACCGTAACGCGAGCTCCGGCCTCATTTTTGAAGAAATAAGGTCCGATGATGCCACCAGCGTGAAAACCGCACCAAACGGTGCATTTTTCTGAATGTAATGGAGTCTGTAGGGTCTGTTGTGGGTTGGTCTCACTCCATATGCGGCAATTTTGCTTATTAACAAACCCGTTAAGCCAAAAATGCGCCTGATCGCTGAACACAATTTTGCGATAAAACAACGGGTCAGTTGCCAACTGCTCTAGAGCCCAATCGGCGAAAGAACGACACATATAATTGTCTCGTGGCTTCAATTCCTGCACCAGCTGGATCTTATACGGATGTAGGCCGAGATCTTTGCGCAAAATTTTCCAGGTAGTGGACGGACAGAGCCCCAATTCCTGCGACCGACGACGAATTGGTAAATTTGGATCTTCTTCCACACTTTCGTTTACAGCGGCGATATTCTCTTCAGTACGCACATTCCTTCGACGTGTTGGTGTTATTGCATCCTCTAGAGAGTATGTGGTACGAAATCTATCGACAGTTCGACGAATGGCTTGTTCAGATGCACGATTATGTACGCCATAAAAATGACGAAGTCGTCTATAAGTTGCGCGAATCGACGACTGATTTTCAAAGTAAATTTGGATAATTTCGTAGCGTTGTTCAAGCGAGAGTCTATTCATGATGATTTGTCAGAGTATACTGAAACAAATAAAAAAAATGTTTCATCAAAATTTCATTTTTTGTGTTACTTTTTACAATTCAAAGTTCTATCTAGCTTAAAAAAACACCTTTTATTATAAGCAATGTATAAAACAAGTACCAAATAATCCTTTAAACATTTAAGAAATCTCCAAATCTTAAACAAGATTTTTCGTCCCCATTTTGGGTATAAATCTCCTTATCTGGCAACACTGACAGCAGCAAATACAAAACGGCAAGTTAATGAGTTAAAATTAAGATTAGATACAGGCAACTATTTAGGCGGTCTAGTGAAATGGAGTGTATGCTAGTGACAGTAATAAAACAATTTATTGCCATACAAGTGTGTACATACATACATATGTTTACATACATACATATACATAAATATATATACATATGTATAGAATGCCATTAAAGGTTTGGCTTATCAAAACAAGTGCTTAGAATAAAATAAATTATTCAAACAATGAGTGTAATTCATGAAAATTTAATATTTATAAAATTACTAATATTGTTGTTGAATACACTACTCATAACAATAAACAAACAAACAAGAAAAGTGTTTCAGCAAATAATCTAATCTTTTTGATTTTGTTTATACAATTGTAGCTAAAACAGAATATTTTTTTATATTGACTTTTACTTAGTTCTACAGCATATTTGTCGAACACCTGCAGTTAGAAACGATTCTTTAATGGAAGACATAGTCAAGCGTTTCGCTTAACCAACAGTAAACCAGTAAGCCAGTGAAAAAATGCTTCATCGCTTAAAAAGATTTTTTTCAAAAAATCATCATTTACAATTTTGTTGTTTTATAAATGTTCTTCAGTAATGCAAATGCATTTTTTCCTAGGGTAACGTCTCATTTACCACAAATCGTCCACATATCGTCCTCTGATTCCTTTTCTCTTTTAAATTTTAATTGTCGCAAGTGACAACACCTTCAAGTTTTGCTTATTCAATTGTTACAATGAATTCTAATTCGCACGAAAACGCAGTAAAATAATTAAAATCCACCAGAAAATGGTGGTTCTGTTAATGTTGCCATTCGTAAAATTCGTGATATTATCGAACAACATAATCGTCCTTCTGAGACCGCTATTAAGAATTTTGTCATTAAATTTGAGTTGACATGGAATGTTCGATTAGCACGTTCAACTGAAAACATCGCAGCCGTGAACCGCAGTGTTGAAGCAAATTCAAATTTGTCAATTCTTCGACGTTCTCAACAATTGGGGTTATCCAAACTCACCATATGGCAAAATGTGCGTAAGGATTTGACTTTGACAAATGGTGCAGGAATTGTATGGTGCAGGAATTGAAGCCGACTGTTCATTCACATCAGCGTAGATTTGCTCAATTCATTCAGGAACAACCGGCTGATTTTTCTGAAAGAAGCCTATTTTCACTTGTTAGGATATGTCAACAAGCAAACTTGCCGCATTTGGAATTCTGAAAATGTTAGCGCAATTATTTAGAAATCTCTGCATACTCAACATAACACTGTATGGTGCGTGATTTGATTTACATCTGCACCGACTATATAGTCATAATCAGATGGTGGTCAAAACACTTGGTTGATTGGACATCAACCACGCCCTAGAAGGCCATCGAATACGTATATCTTCCGGTCACTTCTAGTAGCAATTTCGAAAGCCCGAAGTAGGCCGCAGCCTTCACTCCTTGCTAAAGAGTTGGAGAGTTTCCAACTCCTGGTCCAGAACGCATGAAGCTCTTTTTTATCAAGAACACGACAGCATTCATACTCGCTGGACCTGAACCATTCATTGTGTTAATTTGAATGATCCGACCCACAAACTCTCACGAGGGTCCGAAACCACAACCACCACGATACTCCCATATAGGTGCCAACCTCAATAACCAGTCAGAGCACATCTTTGCCTAAAGAGAACAAATAGTGTACTCTGGGGCGTACTGATTCCCTGATTATGTGCCCCCGGGGGGAGACACTGTATGGTGCGCTATATGGTCTGGAGGCATGATTGGCTCGTTTTTTTTTTTTTCAATATGAAGCTGGAAATGAGGTAACGTGTCACGCTAATGTGAGATAGCCTAAATTTTGGGCTATTATTGACGACGTGGTTGGTTCTCGCTGATATGTAGTTTCCGTTTTGCCAAAAAGTAATAAAAAACTTTGATGAAAGTGTTGATATCCGTCAGCGTGGCTGTGGTGGAAATTTACTGATATCATTTTTCATTCATAATTGCCAAACTTTTCTCTGCGTTATACAATAAAAATTTAAATTATCTTCACCTATATTTTTTCTTTTATTTTAGAAAACAATCTTCTTGTTGAAAACCCTTTATATTTGATTAGTTGAAATGTAGAGTAAAAGATAGAAAAAACAAAGAAGCATTTAAAAAAAGTCAGCATTTAGTATAATTTATGCCCAAAAGGTACAACTGAAGACAGCAATTTGAGCATTTTCATTTTACCTCAATTCTGATGGTAAGTCCCGTAGACACTCTTGCAGAACTACTTATGCTGCTACTAATTTTTATAGAATCGATATATTTACTATGGCATCAGGTATTGCATTGGCTGAAAGGGTTCGTTTCCTTAATAGCGATCTAGTTCGGAGTCCCTTCAGAGAGGTAGATATTTTTCAACGATTAATCTTAATAAAGCTGGTACCTTTTAGCAGAGTACAAACCTCCATCCTAATTTAATCGTAGAAGCGTAAACACTTTGGATATCTTTAATGTAGTGCGCTGCCCCAAAGACAAGTGACATATTTGGAAAATTGGTGTTAAGAATAATAAAATGAATGTCACCAAGTTGTAAGACTATGGCAAAGCTATAAATATATTAAAAGTATAATATGAAAAGTTCTTAAAAAATACTTGTAAGGAAAAATTAAAATAAGTCCTAAACTTAAACAGTTTCCTCTTACATTCCCACTGTATATTTTTTGTTCTATGAGTATATGGAACAACCCCCAAATGGTGTCTAAAAACGTTTTTTTTTTGTATTGATTTTTTCAAAACGTTAACTAAAAAAACGTTTACTAAAAGTGGGTAAAGCTCAAGGTTGCGATAAAGAATGGTTTATAATTTGGTTAATTTTATTTACTTTCAATTCACAACATGACTCACTGAAAGATATTTTTGTAGTAAAAATTCCAAAATATATATTTAAACCAGTTTCAAACGTAAGCTCTAATGACGTTTCAAGTTTAAGTAACTGAATTTTAATTACTTTTTTTTTGTAACCTTCGAAAAAGCAAAGTTAAATATTTCTATTAAATCTACACATGTGAATGTAACAATTTAATAATTATGAAATCTTTTTATGAATGAAATGTTTTTTTATACATAATGAGAGTGTGTTGTTTTAATTTTAACTAAAAATTGTATTGAAAATAAATTACTATAACTCTCAACTTGTAACTTTGATAAAGTAGTCATGCGCAAATATTGTTCGTTTGCACGCTACTTCTATATTTTAAAGCACATCTATTGTATTCAATTTAAATTTGTAGTCATGTAAAATACATGTAAAATTGTAAACCTATTTGTAATTTTAAATTAAAAATCGAAAGTTAACGCGGTTTTTTAAGTTTAATTCTACAAAGTTGTAGTTTTGTTAAAGCCTTAAAATTTCTTTTTTTTGGGTTTTTTAAACAACTCTCATGTGGTTTATGAAGTTTTTATATTTAAGAAAATATATTTTTGACTTTTATAAAAATTTGAATTGAAGTTTCTTGATAAATTGGCTTAATGACATAACAAAATACGTATAGATATTAACTTTGCTAACCAACAAATAAATTACATTTTCATTTTAAAATGATATAGAAGGTCAGTATAATGTTTTTATATAATATCTGTTTGAAAATTTGTAACTAAACAACATTTAAACTGACAGCGATTATTAAGCTACTAAATGCACTTTTTTCGGATAGGTTTGTTCCGCTTTTTATCCTGATCAACATCTGCAACTTTGCTTCAGACACAAAAGAGATATTTCGTACAGTATACTGTGATATAACCGTGTTAAATTATAGAAAATATAATTAAAAATCCTTCTTGAGTAAAAACTTTACAAAACCTACCGTCTTTGGTCCAGTTTTCATGACCCAAAATCACGTTATGTATTATGTAAATAAAAAACAATATTTCTTATTAAAAAAAAAATTTTAAAGTGGTAGACGGTAAAAAAAATTAAGAAGGTCAAAAATGGTAGCCGCCCCTGTAGAACATATTCTGCATTTGTAGATCAAGAACGTTACCGTTTGTTTGTTTTTATGTTTATGAATGTCGTTAGTAAAAAGCATTTGTAAATCACATTTTGTAATGCCAGATATTTCACAGTATTCATCAATATAAATAATTTTGTTAAACACTTTTAGGCATTTGCCATTTATCGCGTCACTTTTACTAATATTTGTAATATACTATGTATTAGACTGACCATATTTTTTTTTTGTTTTGAATCAGGGGAACAGCCCTACACATGCAATACATTGTGCCAGAACTAGAAAATTAGGTAATGGGGAGGAGGAAAGAGGGATTAGTTTTTGTGAACATTCGACTTAAAGTTGGAGTTGGAGTTTATTCCACAGATGGACTGTTCTGGTAAAAAACTGTACTGCGTAGTGCTATTCTCTCGCCAATAAACCACAATGTAAATCGAGTTAAACACAAAAACGTGCGAGTAAAGGGAATATTTTCCTGATTTCACTAGAGCACTTACCATTGTAGCAACGACTAAACAGTGAAATGCAATCCACATTACGTCGATGCTATATAAAGAATCAGCAGAGTCCCCAATATGCCTCTTGACCTTCTCCTATACATGGTCGAGCAATTCTAGAATAGGCTTTGGGGCGCCGTCCCACAGATGCGAGTTGTATTTCATTTTTGGACAGATGTACGTGGTATAAATATTACGAATGATGTGATTTGATTTATATCTGCACCGACTAGGTAGTCATAATCAGATGGTGGTCAAACCACTTGAATGATTTGCATACGTCATTCACGCCCTAGGGGGCCATCGAATACGTATATGCTCCGGTCACTCCTAGTAGCAATTTCGAAAGCCCGAAGTAGGCCGCAGCCTTCACTCCTTGCTAAAGAGTTGGAGACTTTTCAACTCCTGGTCCAGAACGCATGAAGCTTAATAAATTTAAGAACACGACGGCATTCATACTCACTGGACCTGAACCATTCATTGTGTTCATTATGAATGATCCGACCCACAAACTATCACGAGGGTCTCGAAACCACAACCACCACGATACTCCCATATAGGGGCTAACCTCAATAACCAGTCAGAGAATAGCTAATTGTCTCAAGAGACAAATAGTGAACTCTGCGAGCGTACTGATTCCCGTGGAAATATGTGGATTGTCCAGGTGATTCCTACTAGCCTTTGAGGGGCCTAGGCTCCCTTTTACCCCGCAAGACACCAGTCTAAATGGAATAGTAGGTTCTAAAAAGACTATCATGTCGCCCCGGGGGGAATATATATTACGAATATCGGATGAAGTGAAGCATCTCTTACAACGTTTTAGAAAGCCCAGGCACTTGAATTCTTGCTTAGAAACTTGAAAAATATACTTAGCCTGTCGAGCATCGCACTGAATTTTGATGTCAAGAACATCAAGAGCTTCCGATTTCGTAATACTTATATCACCCATAGTAGCAGATAAATTATTGCATCTTGCGGGCATTAAAATCGACTCCATTTACACAAACCGATTCTGAGATTGTGGCAAAATTGTGATTGAGCATATTATTCATATTCCGCCTTTTGGAACTCATCTCCAACTGTTTCGCTCTATTACTAAATGAATATGAATGACAAATGGTGCTGTCATCAACGAACTCTTTCGAGTTTCTAGCACTTAAATTAAAATTTTCAGCTACGACTGTTTGTTTTTTTTACGTTATAAGAAGGAATGTTACCATTTCATCTTTAATATTTTTTAACTTTTATAATCTGACAATATCTAATATTATTGTTGATTTTAAAGCAAACATAATAATATTCTGTTGCATTTCAAATAATTGTCTTTATCCATTTATCCATTATTATTATTCTTCGCCGCAAACAAACATTAGAAAAATATAGACGAATTGATAGCCATTCTCCTTTTTTCGATTAAAAACAAATAGCCGTTTAAGGCACGGCTTAAAATTTTCCAAACGTACACCAGTTTTTTCACGCACTTGCTGTGATATAGCTTCGAAAAAAGAAGTTTTTTCTTATAAATATGCACCAGTCTACTATTAGTTTTAGTCATAGAAATTTTATTTGAATTGTGTTTCTCCAATTTATTACATTGATAACATCCAATTTTATTGCATACAATATCTTAATTTTTATTTGTTTATTTTGTTTGCTTATGAGCCAGTTCACATTGGATTAGTTGTGCTGGTCTAACATGGCAGTTTGTTGGCATTTTCGGTGAGGGGGGTAGTTTTTGGTTGGCACAATTTTTCTACCAGCTTCAACGCCGCACAACGAGAACAAAACCACTACACATGCATTTATGAAAACACAGGTCTTGTGTGTTTTTTTTGCAGAGCGATTTTTAGTCTTCAGTTGGCTATCGTCGTGTTAATATGAATATGAATTCAAAAGTAAATGAATAGATTTTATGATATTTATTTTTATCTTTTTTACCTAAATATATTTTAATTTTTGAAACAGTCTTTTTAATTAAATTTTAACGATATATTTTTTCAATATTTCGCTCTCCTATGGAAAGCTTCTTCAGGAAAAATTAATTTTTAATAACAAATTGAAAAAAAAAAATTTTATTTAATTAAAATAAAAAAGGTCGAATAAGAATAAAAATAATTTTACAGATAATAAAATTAGAAAAAAACTTTTTATCATCACTTAATCCAGCCATATTTATTTTGTAATGCGTATACGGTGGTGTATACCGAATGAAAAACAAACATGAAATGAATAAAAAACACTAACACACAAAGGTGTGTATACGTATACAATTTTGTGCTAGAACAATTAGTCTAGTGTGTTGGAAAAAAACAAAAGTTGTGCTGAACAAATATTAATCCAATGTGAACTGGCTCATAGAGCCAATTTATATTTTTGTTTATTATTGAAATCAGCAGTTTTTTGTGCTAAGGCAGGTTTACCGTCTTTATGATAAATATATTTATTATTTTATACATAAAAATAGTTGCTATGATTTGCTATAATGTTAACGGATCCACGAAATAAAGTCAGTTATACGAAAAATGCCTTCCTTGTTGTTGCATAGCCGCAGTATTTGCTATCCGCGTGTGTTTATATTACATCCCAATCGATAAGCTGATGATGAATGTCTAGTCAGTTCGGTTACTCTTAATATTATTAATTATTGTAAATTCTGTGTAAGTTTAAAGCGTCTTTACATTTAGTACCATAGGAAAGGACATGTTTTTATGGAAACACCCTTTAAATTTTTGGGTGATTACCTGTTATCAAGGGTATGGAGTATACGCTAGTTAAACATCATACGTCGACATCATGCATTTTACAGTCGGACCTATACGAGGCATAATGTTTCTTACAAAATATTGGTCAAGAGAAGGTAGAGTTCTAAGTTATAAACAATAATAATATATGTCTTGAATAGCTTCTCCTCTCTGGAGACGGTTAAAAACTGAATAAGAATAATGAATGTTTATGCCAAATTTTCCAAATAAACTGTAATTAATTGTTAAAAAAAATTTTTCCCCACTTCGATTAGGCAGCAGTAAAACCAGCATTCCAGCACTTGGAGAAATTTCCGTAAAAAACAGTTAAATTATATGAGAATTTTACTGTAAATGTAAGCTTTCCAAATACGAAATGCTAGAAAGGCTGTTTGGATGAACAAAAGTTAATCACAAGCTTCTTCGCAAAGTAGCTAAACAAGAAAGAAGATTGAGGAAAACGTTTCGCTGACACATATCTCATAAATAAATTTTTTAAAACCACAACTGCATGATTTGGGCTTGAACAAGACGGTGCCACATCGCATACAGTCAGGATAACAATGAAATTACTGTGAGACCTCTTTCCACAACAAGTTATTTTAAGAAATGGTGATGTTGATTAGCCTCCACGGTCGATTGATTTGACTGCTGCGAACTACTTTTTGTGGGGATATTAGAAAAAATCTCAATTTAATGGAGAGTGCACTCCCTGTAACGAAACTGAACATTAAAGCTGTGTCTCTAACATGTTTAAGCAGTCATTCTTGATGTTTTGGAATGCTTATTTGAAAGGCAAGGCCTATATCAAATACGTTATACCTTTGAAGACTAATAAAATTAATTAAAAAATGCTGTTTAATATATTCTTTATATAAATAGTAATAATTATTATTTATGTAAATATTTATTTCTCGATTTGTTGAAACACCTACACATACATACATTAGTTTAATTTAAAGAAAACTTAAATTTTTTGTCAATATTTAAACGGTAATTTTTTTAATTAAACTCTTTTTTCCTTTTCCACTTAATCGTTTCAGTTGTTTTTCTCGGCCAGTGTGTTTTGCATTTCACTGTATTTACGTATAGCACTGCGTACAAATTCTGAAGCACGTCTTACTCTATCTGGTGTCATTTCTTCCGCCAACATTCGACCGACATTAGATGCGCCATTACCTCTTAGATAAGTAACAGCTTTAAATGAAATATCGCACAATGGTGTCAAATTGCAGATGGCCGTTGTAACAGCACCGCCAAAAAGTAACATTAAAATAACTCCTATTACAGTGGCAACGATCCGAAAAATAGTCGAGTTCATTAGGGCAGGAAATATAACATTGGTAAGAGCGGTTATTGGATTGGCGCTATTCGATGAAACGGTACCGCTCGCCGATATGCTTGAAGATGATGGTACTAAAAGTCCTTCATAGCCTGTTTGTACAGCATAAGGGGCTGGATAGATAGGAGCAGGGGCATAGCCAGGATAGCCGTAGGGTCCAAAAGTACCTGCAAATTGGGCTAGATATTGCTGAAAGGCTTCAGGTGTTAAGTAACCACCGTATATTGTGGGATCAAAAGTACCACTACCAGTGCTACCAGATGAATGATGTTCGGGTAACTGCAAAATAATAGATTTTAAAATTTTTTTTTGCATAATTATTTAAACTTTTAGTAATGGGAATATGAAAATTATTCAATCTAAAGATTTTCATTAATTTTATTGCACCGCTCTGAATATAAATTATCCTGTTTTTTAATCAAAAAGTTATTTATTTTGTGCGAACTTGTAAAGTAATCTGAAACAAATTTAAAAATAAGTGAATAATATAACAAAACATGGAATAAATTAGATACTAAGTTCATAAGGCGAAAGCAGTAATATTTCCTTTTAATGGTTTGGACTTACACAAATTATTTTATTACAAGTAAACACTCTCTGAGAACTTATGTCATTCCTTTTCGTCTTTTCTGGCTGTTTATTCAAAACCACCACATGGCCAATTTTGCGTTAGGATTTCTCTTTGAAGCCTCACAAGGTTCAACTGGTTTTTTTTGAAAAAAATCATTTTTACAGATGTAGCCCATTTTCACTTGTCACTTGTATGTCAACAAGCAAAATTGCCGCATTTGGGCTACTGAAAATCCTAGAGGGATTTTTGAGAAGCCATTGCATGCTCAACGTGTCACTGTATGGTGCGCTGTGTAGTCTAGAGGGTGATTGCGACGATTTTTTTTTTCGAAGATGTGGCTGGAAAAGCAGTAACGGTCAATGGATCACAAGATGGTTACAACTCAAGTTTGGCCTATTATTGACAACATGGATATCACTGACATGTGGATTCAACAGGACAGTTTAACATGTCACAGCCAATGAATCGATCAATTTATTGAAAACCAAATTTTTCGACCGCATAATTTCACGACAATCAGTAGTTAAGTGGCCAACCAGATAGCGTGATTTAACACCACTGGATTATTTTTTGTGGTGCTATATGTAGGACAGAATCAATAAGGAGTCAATCGAATCAATTTCAGCCTTAAAACCCAAAATCCGTTATGTGATTAACGAAGGACCACCATTTTGCGGTCCTGTGATTAAAATCTTTTATGAACATCTCGCAGCGTGGTCGTGGTGGTAGTGGACATTTGCCAAATATCATTTTTAATTGATAATAGCCGAAGTTTTCTCTTCGTAATACAATAAAAAAATAAATCATCTTAATCTAAATTTTTTATTTTATTTTGTTTTAAAAAACAAACTTCTTCTGGAAAACCCTTTTACTTAAACTCATTTCATAGATGAAACTCGAAAATAGAATATTTAAATAAAATCGTGTGAAAACTAAATATTCTTTTCCTGAAAGGTTGCAATTACTCAAGGTTTCAGTTTTTGAAAATTATAGCAGCAGATTTTTTAAAATTCGTATTAAAAAAAAGTACAAAAATTGGTACCACCCTTTAGCGGCTTTTAATTTTGCCTACAAAATGAGCTTTTATAATCTATAGCACGTTACAATTTTATAACAATTTTAGTTTTACTGTATTGATACGTATAATAGAAAAATTTTTTTCAAAGATTCAAAAGAAAATTTTGAGAGAATCGTTTTTCTTATTTTTAATCACTTCTTTAAAAAAAATATAACTCAAAAATCAAATTTTATGAAACTTAAAACAAGTGATGCTAAATGAAATAAACGATTTTTGCATTATGTTTTAGACCTGAAATGTGATAGCAGTACTTTCATCACTTTCAAATTAAATTTTAGTTTAATAAACTTTGATAATAGCGTTTCCTAAGCTCAAAAGCTTCATAAAACTAATGCAGTGATTTTTTTTTCATAAATGCATTATTATACAAGGCGTCCGCCGGGAAGGTGTACTATTTTGTTTTGCCGCCATTTTGATAAAAATTTTAGTTTTGAAAATTCATATTTGGCATTCGTGAAGTGGCAAATTTATTATGCAAAAATATTCGATAAACCAACCTGTTTTAATCGTTAAAACATTTTATCAAAATCAATTATTGATTACTGTGACGACGAGAAATGTTTGGGAGAAACAACGTGCTAACAAAACGCACTATTTATCGTGTAATGAATGATTTCAAAGTAAGAGGTTCTGTAGGTGATAGGCCCAAGTTTGGATCGACTGAAAACTTTTCTGTGCTCACGTAAGTGTTCTAAACAATCCATCAACCTCAATTCGACGCAGTGCGCAAGAGCTTGGTCGTCAAAGAATAACTTTGGCCACAATTTTGCACAAAGATGTGCATTTATTTCCATATACGATTCAGTTGACACAAGAGCTTGTTCTACAAGAGAGAATGTAATGAAAAATGTGGCCAAAAGAGCTCGCATTTGTGAGGCTAACATTTATCTGATATTGTATTCCATACATAATTGGCGACATTAAGTAAAACATTTATCAATATAAGATCCATTCTCTTTGATTTAATCAAAAATTATAAACAAACAAATGGATACCCTGTATAGTCAAAAGTTAATCATTAATACAATTGTATTTATGTATTTATGTTCGATTATAAACAGATGAGCTATGCTGGCACATTAAATGGAGCTTCACCATTTGAATGTACCGCCACTCACAGCTTGTGTTCCATGAACTTGGTTTCACTTGCTTTTATGTCTGCACTTAGATTAAAACTTTTGTATACAACAACTTAACATGATTATTAAAAGAATATTTTTTTATCTAATCGATAGTTGAAAAAAATATTTATTTACCACATATGTTGGCTGCTGATTTGAATTTGATGTCTGTAAATCATTGTCTGAATTAGAAGTTGGACTTGGAATTGCTGGATTTTTGATATCCTCCGTTTGCTGATTTTTTTCATTTGTGGTTTTTTCAGCAGCAGCAATATTCAGCGTGGATGATGACTCAACTGGCACGGCTGTTGCATGAGATCCTAAAGCTACTATGGCTGTTATATAAAATATTTTTTTAAAAGGTTTCATTTTTATCGCTAAACTTGTATGCTGTACACTCTTTCCTTAACTTAGCACAACTATTTATTTATGCCCGGCTGCATGTCCTTAACTATTTATACTAGACACCATTCAGCCCTGCAGGATATTATAAATATGATCACTTAATTTGTTTGGTCCTTTTCTGAGAATTGTTTTAAGAAATATTTATGGCAAAATTATGTTTTCCGTTTTTGCACAAATTTTCCACTACCTAAACGGATAAGTGTATTAAATGGTAAATATCCTGTTTTCTTAAAAATTTTTAATTACTGGTGCACAGGTATTTGGTGTGTTGTATTGTGTTTTGAAATTTTAAATATGTAAATTGTATTGTTATTGTGACAAATTCTTTGAATTACAGGTATGCGCGTTTGAAGCAAAGTATGGCCTTACGGAAATATTTACAACTGAGAAGCACTTAAAAGTTAGTCTCAGCTGCAGCGTCTATTTCTCTTAACTGTAGGTTGTTTTAATAACAGTCTTTGGCCACATTCAATTTTCCTCTTATCCAAATTTATATTAAAATTCATATACATTTTAAGATGTTTCTATTTCGTTTACTTCGCCTGTTTTATTTCCGCGGTGAGGATTTGTTTGTTCAAGGTTCTTAATGTCACTTTATTTCTTATTCTCGCCCTAAGATATTTTTTTTCTTCTTTCATAAACAACTAATGATCGGTAAAAGACAAGATGTAAGTAAAAACACCATTAGCCCAATACAATTTCCAAGTTTTTTTCACTCAGCTGAAATTCAGTTTAATTTCTTTATTTACAGGTTAAAGATTTTAGAATTATTGTGCGTGTATCTACAATACAATACAATAGTTTCTTTGATTTTAGCGCTATTGCTAATATTTTCCTGTATACAAATTTTGTGCTGCATCATTTTTATTTGCGTGGAATAATTTTCTTATTCTCCTTTTTTATTCCCTTCTTTGTCGACTTTTCCTGCAGAACTTTTGCAAGATAAGAATTTTTTTTCCAAACAGTCATTCTTAGCGAAATATTTATTTCTTTTCCTTACTAATTCACTTTATTGTTATTTTATTTGTTTTTCTTATTTTTTTACTGCATTCGATTTTCTATAAAATATTTGAGCGCATTCCTTTCACTTGGAATATTCATGATGAGATTTAATTTTTGCTTTTTTTACAGAGCTTTGAAATATAAGTTCATTAACACTTTTTATCTGTGTCTGTAGAATAAAATGTAGTGTATTTTTTTTTTTTCTTCTAATATTTTTCAAAATTTAATTTAACAAATCAAGTTCACGTTATAGAAATTATAACTTCATTTAAATGATTTTAATGTGCACTTCCATTAAAATGCAGTTACAAATTTAATTAACAATAAGTCTGTAATTTGAAATTAAAGAGGCATACGAGGTATTTCGTAAAAATAATAGAAACTTTAAAATAATTTTTTGTATAATAAAATCTGTTTAGTACTCGAAAAAATACGTCTGAACTGAGTAAAATAAAAACTCTCTTAAATCTGCACACAAATTTGCATAAACCTGTTATTCTCTTTGGATTCTTAGCATTTATAGTTTTAGTTTTTAAAAATTAATATAATATATATTTTTAATGGTTATGGACAGGTCATCGAACCTACCTCAAAATTTAATGCAAACGAAAGTTATAGAAATAATAAAATCGGAGGCTATTTTAAGTTAAGCGAACTGCAGAGATTAACGATAATACATCATGCCTTGTATATAAAATCTGTATAAATTAACCCTTATTAAAATCGGTCCTCAGCCTGACTATCTTATTTTTCGTTTTTCGATTGGGCCTTATAAATCTAGATGGAACTACTGTTTCAAATTCGCATAGAAATGTTAAAAACTTTACTTTTTCCTAAGTTTTAGATTTTTTAGCTTTTTTATATATTTTTATTTGGGTACGGTTTTCCGTCGACCCTCGTCAAATTTGGTTTGTGAACAAACCGGTTTCGGCTGCTTGCCATCTTCAAAGTTCTATTCGTACTAGCTGCGTTCTATTGTCAGTTGTGTTTATATAGTTCGTGTCTCCCTTCGTGTTATTGCGTTCGTCACTTTTTGTCTTTTTTGCCTGCATCTCTCTCTCTCTCCTTTTTCATTTGTCTCTTTTTACCTAATTTGTCGTTCCCTTTTTCATTCGTTTTTTTTTTTTCTAACTAAATCCTTTTACGATCATGCTTGTTGTCCGTTTTTGTTTATGTGTGAACCTATTGGGTTTTTTTATATATATTTTTTTTGTATATATATACCGAGTAAACCCCTCCCCCCGGGGTTACATTTTGACGGAATCTCACCGTCATTACATGTATTTTCGGAGGTAAAAGAGAGATCAGTCCCCTTCAAGGCTATCAGGAATCAACTGGACAATCTACTATATTTCCATGGGAATCAGTAAAGCCCTAGAGTTCAGCTATTTGTCTTTTTAGCCTTTTAGCTGTTCTCTGACTGATTATTGAGGTTGACCCTTCGGGGGTATCGTGGTGGTTGTGTTTTCGAGGCCCTCATTTAAATTATGTGGATCGAATCATTCACAATGAACACACTGAATGGTCCAGCTCCATTGAGCATGATTGCCGTTGTGTTCTTAAATTTTAGTAAACTTTATGCGTTCTGGACCAGCAGTTGGATAGTATGCAACTCTTCAGCAAGGAGTGAAGGCTGCGGCCTGCTTCGGGCTTTTGAAGTTGCAACTAGGAGTGACCGGAGGATATACGTATCTGAAGGCCTTCTAGGGCGAGGATGACGCTACATTTCATCCACAGTGGTATGACCCACCATCTGGTTATGGCTTACACAGCTAGGTACAGATATAAATCTTATCACGCATACCCAGTTAAACCATGCTATCTTACGTTTTTTGGTTGAGGGATAGCGTTAACATTACTTCAGGATGGTTCCTTTTTTTTGGTTTTATTTTTTTTTTTTTATTTTTAACACCCCATCTGAGCATCCACGTTAAGCTCGGCTTTCTTTCCTCTTTTTCGCAGAGTTTTACTCTTGCTTTTTACTTTCTTTCATCTACAAACATTTTGTACCTAATATATACCTTGTGACAGTTTTCAGCTCATGGCGAGTCTGAATTCACCTGTGAAATTAAAATAGAGTGTAACATATTCCAAAGTTATCAATATTTTTTTTCTGCTTCCATTATTTTTTTTTTTAAAAGTTGGCGGAAATTTATTAATTTATTTTGAATAAATTTTTTAATTTATTTTAAATAAAGAAAAAACGCTTGAAATCAGTTAATGCGAATGGAGAATAACAAATTAAAAATTATATAAAAATCTTTAGTATATATTTTGTCTTAAAGAATAAGAATAACGAAAACCTTACAAACTAATTAAGTATAAACACACCCATAACACCAAATTTTTAAAGGTCTTATTTATATTGTTTTTCAACTGTTTTAGAAAACAGTAATAAGGATACTTCTTACCCTTTTCCGCTCTCATTAATATATTTTGATTACTAATAGAATAGTTTGTTGCTAAGCAACTTTAGGTCAGTAATAGAAAAACTAAACAAACAAGTTGTATAATATTTTAAGCAATTATTCCAATAGCACAACAGTTTCTGCGGGCTTTAAGTTGATGAAAGTTAAAAATAAAAACACTGTTACCACTTAATTGTATATATTTACTTGTTCAACTATAGTTAGACATTTACAGAACAAAATTCTTTGATAGTTTCGGATTTGACTAAATATTTGATCAACGTGGAGAGATTGTGTGGATAGTAAAACTGGGTAATTGCATAGAAACAGTACAAGTGGTGCAACACAAATTCGTGCATCAACTGAAGTAAGTTGTGATTTAAGTCATTAACATGTTGTTAAAGTATACCTTGGGCTAATGAGAAAAAATTATTAGAGTGATATCCATCCATTTATATTTTACTTTTATTTTTATCCAACATTTTCATTTTACCAATATTTTTCTATTTGTTAATATGAATTTTAAACCTTGTGCTTTGTGTTGTATTTTTAGCAATTAAATCGATTTTGATTTTTTTTATATCATTATTGATTTTTACTTATACACACATGTTAACAGGCATAACATGTAAATTTTATCTATTGGTATTGTTGTATATACCAATACAAAATTCAATAATAATATTTTCAACAACTTTTGAAGCTATTTGTCATTTTAATTTGAATTATGTTTGAAGAAACAACGAACATTGTTAAAGAATTTGTATATTGCCTTTTAATTAGAGGTGGTAAAATGACACCAACCTTGTATTATGTATCACAAAGTGCACCATGTCGCAGCGTCTTACTTTTGGCTAAGATGCTAGATCTTGAACTTGACTTAAAGATTATTAATATTCTGGAGGGTGAACAAATGAAACCCGAATTTCTTGAAATGAATCCTCAACATTGCGTGCCAACTCTAAATGATAACGGTTTGATACTGTGGGAAAGGTAATTTAAAAAAATTATTAAAAAGCAAACATGAAATTTTTTAAATTTTGTAAAATTTCCTGCGTTTTTAAATATTTTTATTTTAACTCTAGTCGAGCTATATTATCGTATATGGTTGCTGCCTATGGCAAAGACGATAGTTTATATCCTAAAGATATTCGTGTACGTGCATTAGTTGATCAACGTTTGATGTTTGATTTGGGTACACTGTATCAACGGATGGTGGAATATTATGTAAGTGTTTGTAATATTTTTCAAAAAAGAAGATTTTACAAAAATATTTTAACTCTTGTGTACAGTTATGTGAAATGAAAACCAATTTTTAGTTACAAAAATTTTATAAATTATTTTAAAGACTAACACCTATTCAATTTGTGATTGCAAGTAGTGATAATGCAAATTTTTTTAGAAATAACACAAAGATATTAAACAGTATTCAGAGTAAATAATGAAATATTTTTAGAATTTTAAATAAAAATATAGAATAAATAGAAAAATCAGTTTTTGTATAAATTTTCAAATACAGGCTGTCCGCCGGGAAGATATACTAACTTATTTGTTTATAATTTTTGATTAAATGAATACAATATCTGATAAATGTCCGCCTCTGTTAGCCCCACAATGCGAGCCCTTTTGAGGACATTTTTTATAACATTCTCACACATTTTACCAAAAAGCGATCAAAGACTTTGATGAAATAATCGTGGTCGTGGTGGACTTTTGCCAGACTTCATTTTTTATTCATAACTGTCGAACTTTTCTCTTTATAATACAATAAAATTTTAAATCATCATTAATAAATATCTCTTATTCTTTTTTAAGATCTTTTTAAATTAAATTAACAATTTATATTTTTTCTTTTCGATATTTCGCTTTCCTATGGAAAGCTTCTTCAGGAAAAATTTTTTTTTAATTTTGAAGAAGCTTTCTATAGGAAAGCGAAATATCGAAAAAAAAATATAAATTGTTAATTTAAAAAGACCTTAAAAAAGAATAAGAGATATTTATTAAAGTTAAAAAAAATGTCGATTAAAAAACTACAAAATTTTAAATCATCTTAATCTAAATTTTTGTTTTCATCACGAATATTTTGTTTGAGTTGCTAAAGCGTTTCTGGTTTGTTTGCATAAACCTTGCTTTTCAGATATTCCCACAAAAAGAAGTCCGGAGCAGTCAAATCAGGCGACCGTGGAGGCCAATGAACAACACCATTTCTCGAAATAACGTCTTGTGGAAAGAGGCCTCGCAGTAATTCCATTGTAATCCTGACTGTATGCTATGTAGCACCGTCTTGTTAATCAAGCCTAAAGCATGCAGTTATAGCGTTAAAAAGTTTTCAATCATATCACGATATCACTTCCCATTTACAGTTACCATTACGACATTTTCAAAGAAGTAATATCTAATGATTCCTCCTGGCCAAATTGCACACCAGTTTGATGCAAAGGTGAATGTTAAATAATTTGAGGGTTTCCTATTCCCCAGAACCGTCTATTCTATTTATTCACATATCCATTCAAACGAAAATGTACCTCCTCACTCATTATTATTTCTTCATGAAAGTCGGGGTTGTCATGGGCGAGCTATAACATCTTATTGGCATATGAACGGCGGCGTAAAAGGCCTTGTGGAGGAAACTTTTGTGTCAACTGAATCTTATATGGAAGCAAATGCAAATCCTTGTGCAAAATTGTGGCCAAAATTGTTCTTTGAAGAACAAGCTCCTGAGCACGGCGTCGAACTGAGGTTGATGGATTGTTTAGAACACTTTCTTGAGCAGCAGTAATGTTTTCAGCCGATCTTGCAATATATTGTGGTTCATGCTTAGGACCCTCTTTCTTCGAAACCATTCACGACACGATAAATAGTGCATTTCGTGGGCACGTTGTTTCTTCAAAAAACTTCAATTAACTTTCCCATCGTCACAGTAATCGATGATTGATTTTGATAAAATGTTTTAACGATTAAAACACGCTGGTTTATCGAATATTTTTCATAATAAATTGACCACGTGTCTACCTCACGGCTGCTAAATATGAACTGTCAAGATTAATGCCTACCAAAATGGTGGCAAAACAAAGTAGTATACCTTTCTGGCGGACACCCTGTAGAATAGATATAAAAATGTTCAAATATTAGTCACTGACCGCAAATAACCGAAAAGAGCCTAATTTAGTCTGACAACTACCTGAATGAAATAGAAAATTAAGGATACGACTACGAAGATTTTCGAGCAGGAAGTATTGAAGTTTTAAGTTAGCACGAGAAAGCCTCTTTTTTTTGCATTAAAGATTGTTCTAAATTATAAAAACAATGATACGAAAACAGATTCAATATCGGCGAGATGTATGAAGTAGTGAAGCTAAAATAATTTCAATATAATTATAGATTTTAATGAAGCACAAAAATTATATTTGAATCGTCAGACCATATTCAAGATTACCGCCTGAATTTATGCATATTTATGAGGAGTGGAAAAGAAACTGACAAGCATTTTCGGCATTAAGTCACTGTGTCTTTAAAGCAAATGTGAGATGCAGTGTATGCAAAGTCAAATTTCTAGTATGAGAAATCAGGCCATTTGCTAATAGAACATGAAAGGCCCGTTAATGATTACTAAATGACATTTCCAAAGAGTAGTGTCGCTTGATAGTGCAGCACTAAGTGGGTAATAAACTCCATCTAAAACTAAATATAACCATGAGACCGATAGTACACAAATACCGTGAGGAAAAGTTGAAGAGAACTCTGAATATACAGTTAAATAGTACGTGAAACTGCTTTGTGGTTAAGCCCGAATATTGATCTAACGGTAAATATTTAGATTTTAATAAAATTCATCTATTACTTTTATTTTTATTCGACCTTTTTTTAAATTTTATTAAATATGAAATAATCTTGGAATCCCGTGGAAATAAAGTGGAGTTTCCAGTTGTACCCCTGCTGACTTCAGGGGACTGGGCTCCCTTTTTCCCCCAGGTGCACTGTGTTTAGATAGTCGAAGTAATATAAAGACCATATATATGTACCACCGAGGGGTCCATGAGACCTACAGTAAACATATATAGGAAAAGTTGAAAAGAACCCTAAATAGAGAGTTAAATAGTACTTGAATAGTACTGCTTAAAGGTTAAGCCAGATGAACCTGAATATTCGTTATAGAAAATTCATCATTATGATGAATTTTTTTAAATTTTATTAAATATGAAATAATCTTTTAACGGTCTTTTTAAATAATTTAACGATTTTATTTTTTTCGATATTTCGCTTTCCTGTGGAAAGCTTCTTCAGGAAATTATTTTTTATAAAAAATTATTTTTAAATTATTTTTTATTTAATTTATTTTTTATAAAAAATTATTTTTATAAAAAATAATTTCCTGAAGAAGCTTTCCACAGGAAAGCGAAATATCGAAAAAAATAAAATCGTTAAATTATTTAAAAAGACCGTTAAAAGATTATTTCATATTTAATAAAATTTAAAAAAATTCATCATAATGATGAATTTTCTATAACGAATATTCAGGTTCATCTGGCTTAACCTTTAAGCAGTACTATTCAAGTACTATTTAACTCTCTATTTAGGGTTCTTTTCAACTTTTCCTATATATGTTTACTGTAGGTCTCATGGACCCCTCGGTGGCACATATATATGGTCTTTATATTACTTCGACTATCTAAACACAGTGCACCTGGGGGAAAAAGGGAGCCCAGTCCCCTGAAGTCAGCAGGGGTACAACTGGAAACTCCACTTTATTTCCACGGGAATCAGTGACCCGCAGAGTTCCGTTATTTTTAGACTCTTTAGACACTTAACTTTTCTCTGGCTGATTATTGAGGTTGGCCCTATATGCGAGTATCGTGGTGGTTGTGGTTTCGCGGCTCCATATCAGTCTATGGTTCTATAGTGGCCGGGTTCATTTCATCTTTAATAACACCTACCTGGTGAAATGTTCCCAGATCCAGTGAGCATGCTAGACATGTGTCCTGGACAGGAGTTGGAAAGTCTCCAACTCTTAAGCAAGGAGTGATGATTTGCAGCCCTGCTCTGGAATCTTCGAAGTTGCAACTAGAAAGTTCTGTTGCATAGAATTATAGCTTCGGCTTCCCAGGACGAGCATGACGTTACAAATTATGCAGTGGTTTGATCCACCATCTGATTAAGGCTTCATGGCTAGCTGCGGATGTAAATCGAATCACACAGTTGTAGGTCTCATGGTTATTTTTAGTTTTAGATGGATGCAGCACTTAGTGCTGCACTATCAAGCAACACGAGTTTTTGGAAATGTCATCTAGTAATTATTAACATTATACGCGCCGTAATCGTTAAATATACATTCTAGGCATTGTCATTGTATTATATATATGTGATAATATCCTCCCGCACTTGCTATGTCACAAATAACATTGGCATCACAAATCCATTGTTGTTTACACAAGATAAACTTTAAATGGTTTAAGAGCCATAGAGTGCAATTGCCCCATTTACGACTTTAGAAGCATTCAGGCCTTATCCAACGGACGTAGCGTCATACCACTGTTTTCTCGAACAAGTCTTATGCCATAGATCCGTACGTGTAGTTCCTTTCGTACTACGCAGAAATGCTGCCGCAATAACATAATGTTATTAGTAGGGTAAAACTAACCTATCTCACGACGGCCCAGCACATGTTTGAAGCAAAAGAAAACAATGAAATAAGATGTTTGTCATGTTCGTGTATAAACCAAAAGTATGCCGAATATTACTTTTTAACACTAGATTTACCAACAATTTTACCTACCTACTTATACCAAAACCAGTTAATGCTTTACCTTCTGGAGGGATTTATAAAAAGTATTGAAAAAATTTAAAATTGATAAAAAATATAAGTTTTATTTTAGTTTTAATGAAAATGATCAAAGCTTGGTACATGTTTAACAAATAGAAATTTTTTTCGGTGCATTTTCCACACACATTTTTCTTGCAGACGTCACAATTTATTGTGGTTTTGTTGTTATTGCAAAGTCCTATTTGGCACCATTTACGAGGTGGGCTGGCTTAATGCGATGTTGTTGGATTGTGAGTACAGATAGTCAGACGTGAGCTCTTGGGCGAGGCGAAACAAAAAATCTTTCCTAGAAATATTTTTTCCCGTTATATTTTTATACAAAATCCATGAATTGATTACGGCTAAATCTAAAATATTGAAAAAGACTTGAAGGGGCCACCTTCTGGATCCTGATTTCACGCTATACTTCCTTGCCATTTGATCCGTCACATCAACATCGGTGACGGAAGTTTCTTCGAATTGGTGTCAATTTTGACGCCTTTGTGCTTAGTACTCAATAGAACAACTTTTTTGTTGGGCTTACTCTTATAGACTGTAAGTATACAGTCATTTGTTTCATATAGAAATGTTGAAAAACATTCCATTCCATCTTTTTTTTTATTTGCCAATTTTTAGAAGCCCCCGTTTGTTGAAACGTACTGGTTCAACCAAGGCAGTATCGTTGGCCAATAACTTAGAAGCCAAAGGAAGGCTGGTAAAAAAATTGTCAGTTGTCACACATCTACCTTTCATCATATAAGGTTCTATTAGTTTTGTTACAACAAATTCACTGAGAGGAGTTGATAAATTTTGGTTTTCATTTTTTGCTAAATAGGGAAAGCCATTTACGACATATTTTGTTTCAACATCAGACGCCAGCCAGAATTTTATCCCAAATTTATCTGGTTTGTTCGGCATGAATTGTGTGAATCTGCATCTAGCCTTTGTTGGAAACAGTTGTTCATCTACTCTTATGGATGCTACTGGCTTGAAACAGTTTTGACTATTGTCGATAAACTTATCCCAAACTGTAGACACAAGCGCAAATTTATCCGTTTGTAGTCGTTGACTTCTTTCATTTCTTTTGTCAAAGCGAATAAATCGCAAAATTTTAGTGAAATCATTCCTGCTCATACTTTTGAAAAAAAAATCAGGACCTCATTTTTTATTCCATAAATATGATAACTTGAGACCTTTTGCTTTATATGCACCACGGCCATATAATATTCCAATGAAAGCTTTTAATTATTCCTGTGTAAGTGTCCACTTCTTCCCTAAAACTCTAGAGGCTTCTAATTCAGTGCATTTTCTTATATGCCCTAGTATAAGATGATCAGTCAAGGCACTGCTTATCTCTTCTTACATTATATTTCTTTTAGCATGTGCTGTAGGCCCAGATAAATCTTTGAATATACAATGACTTGGTAATCTTCCAACGGCACCTCCTTCTTCTAATTTTTTCCAAATAGTGCCATTTGCAGAAACTTCAATTTGTGTATTTTTTGTATTTTCCTCTTCAGAGCTCAAAGAAAGCCGCATACGTCTTTGCTTTTGCATTTTATGAAAAATTTCATTGTCTTCTTCGTCGCTCGATTCATCTCCATTAGTTTGATCAAGTTCCTCGTTATCGCTTTCAATATGAATGCTTTCATGACAATTATCGCTTGTATCGATTTCGTTTCCCAAAAATTCACACTCACTATCATACATGTAGTCATCTCCTTCCTTCCTCTTGCAATTTTAATTTTTTTCGTTTTTCAATTATTCAACTAGTGGGTAATAAATATAGTAATAACACTAATAAAAATAAATATTTATTTCAGACACGTAAAAAAGTTTACACTGTAAAGAACATAAGTCAATATTTGAATGATGATGAACTAAATTTTTCTACCAAATTTATAGTGTAAAGCGGCGAAAGATGGTGAATACTCGAAAAAGATATGTTATACACATACAATATAGATAAATAGAAAAAACATTTTAAACGTTTCCCCCGTAGTAAGGGACTTTCCCAAAATTTGATGAATATATTGTATTTGCACATTAGTTTATAAAAACTCATACCAGTCAAAATGACTGGGTCCGGCATAAGTACCAGAAATAAAAAATATTTTTTTTTCTGTTGGTACAAAATCGAAATAACTTATTAAATTAATTAAAACATAGACAGAGTAAATACTTATGAAATAAAAGGTTATTCCAGTCATTTTGACTGGTGTTAAATTACCGTCTTTTGTCAAACGTAGAAAAAAAGTAAATATCGAAAACAATGTTTTTGCGAATTGAGCTTTATGCATCATCTTCGTGCATTGTTTTCAGAAGCTAAATATATTTGTTTTAATTTAAAAGGAAGCAACAACATACTGGTTTCTTTAATAAACTTATTTTTAAATGTTTTAAAGTATAAGATATTAGTCCTTGGCAGGCACATCAGTAAATAGCATTTACTATTTACATAAATTTCTAATAATAAAAATAAAACATATTTAACATTTCGTAGGCTTTTAAATTGCTGCTTTAAAAATGTTTTCAATTTTCTTTTCTGTTTTCTATTTTTTCCAAATGGCTAAATTGTATAATTTTTCCAAGTTTCCAACCATGTTCATGGGAGCACCACTTGACGAGACGAAAAAAGCCAAACTTAATGAAGCCCTTGGATGGTTTGATGACATTCTTAAAAATAGAACATTTTCGGCAGCTGAACATTTTACTATAGCTGATTTAACTCTAATGGTGACTGTTTCTCAATTGGAAGCCTTTGAATTTAATTTACAGCCGTATAGTCGCGTTAAAAATTGGTATGAACGATGTAAACGCCATGCTGAACCATATGATTATGAGGTATTTAATATTAGCAAAAAACTAATGATTTTTAACAGAAATTTATTTCATTTTATTTTGTAGAATATTAATGGTAACCCTGCTATGGTTTTAGCTGAAATGTTTAAAGATAAGTTGAAAAAGTAAACACACTGCACTGCACTGCACTGCACTGCACTGCACTGTTGTAATAAATGTTTATGGGATAACACGAATTTATTGAAATATAAAAAACTGTAGCATACGTTTAGACGAATCTTTAACATTTTAACTTAAGAGTCACAAAACTTAATTATTATATTTGTATAATGTAATTTATGTTAACATGGTTGAATTTTAAATAAATCTTTAATACAAAAATTTTAATTGATATTAATTTTTCAAATTTTTTTTCAATACATTTTTCTCTCAGGTCATTCATCTGGCTAAAGTGTTATAAATTGATTGTTTACACTCAAGTAATTCATTTATTAATTGGGTCATTCATTTCCTGTTACAATTTTATAACATCTAAAATTTTAAACAAAAAAAAAAAAAAAAAACTAAAAGACCAGTGAAAAGCAACAAAAAAGCTCATAGCAAAATACAAAAGACATCCTTGGGTTTCACAGGGACATTACAACAACAACACGAGTGTACAAAAAAAATTGATTTGATTTTTATTGAAAATTAAATTTTATAATAAATAATCAGTCATATTGTCACACAAGCGATATGATTATGTCTGGATGACTAATGTTTTAAGACCACAAAATACAGTGGTGTAAAAACAATCAGCTAAACACCAAAACTTGAGTGTTTTCTTCACAGCTTATGTTTTTTTTTTCTTTTGAGGGAGGAATAAAAAATAAAAAAATAAACGAACCAATTGAACGCAAAAATATGAATGAAATATTTGTAAAAATGCCTTTCAAACAATATTACCAAATAAATAGCAGGAGCCACCAATTTGCGTGAAAAAAGTCGCACTATCTCCTAAGCTGTTATAATATTTTTGTATCGCGTTTTTCAACAAGAAGTTTGTTTTTTAATTTTAGCAAAACCAACAACACGATATTCGTAGTAGATGCATTGGCCATTGTTACACTGAATTCAAATTCGCAGGAAAATCGCATTAAAATAATTAAAATCCACTATAAAAATGGTGGTTCTATTAAAGTTACATTTCGTTAAATATGTGATATATTCGGACAAAATAATCGCCCTGATGTGACCGCTATTAAGAATTTGGTCGTTATATTTGAGTCGGCATACTCGATACAAAATGAGCGAACACCAACGCGTGTTCAACCGGGTCGTTCAACTGAAAACATTGCAGCCGTGAGCCGCAGTGTTGAAGCAGATCCAAATTTGTTAATTCTTCGACGTTCTCAACACTTGGGATTATTAAAAATCGCCACATGCCGAATTTTGCATAAGAATTTGATTTTAAAGTTTTAAAAGGTTCAACTGGTGCAGGAATTGGAGCCGACCGACCACTCACATCGCTCAGTTTATTCAGGAACAATCGGCTGATTTTTTCAGATGGAGCCGATTTTCCCTTGTCAACAAACAGAATTGCTGCATTTGGGCTTCTTAATGTCATAGAGCGATTATTGAGAAGCCTTAGCATGCTCAACGTATCACTGTTTGATGTGGCATGTGATCTAAAGACATGATTGGGCCGGTTTTTTTAGTAGATGAGGCTGAAAATGCGGTAACGGTCAATGAATCACGCTTTTGCGAGATGCCAACAAATCAATTTTGGCCTATTATTGACGACGTGGATATCACTGACATATGTTTTCAACAGGACGGTGCCACATGTCACACAGCCACAGAAACGATCAATTTTTTTTTACAATCAGCAGTAAAGTGGCCAACAGGTTCATATGATAACGATGACACCATCAGGATTATGTTAAGGACAGAGTCTCTACGGAGCCAATCGAATCTATTTCAGGCTTAAAACTCAAAATCTATGACATGATTAAAGAAATACCGTCATTTTGCCAAAAAGTGTTTAAAAACTTTGATGGAAGAATCGACATCTGTCAGCGTGGTCGTGGTGGACATTTATCAAATATATTTTTCATTCATAATTGCCGAACTTTTCTCTTCTTTTCTCTGTAGGCTAGTAGATAGTGTACTAGCTTATTAGTCGGGGGTTGTGGGTTCGATTCCCAACAAAGACCTTAGCTGTTTTCACTACAAAAAAAAAATAAAAATTGACTGTCGGTGGGCCTGCTCAGTGATGAAGGCATAGCCACTGGTCAGTTAATTTCCGATAACATGGGCCTTCTAGAAATGAAGGCTGCCCCAGCAGGCTAGTAGGTAGTGTACTTAGGCTAACAATCAAGGAGTGGTTGCTTTCACTACCAAAAAAAGTAAGAGCTAGAGAGCTATGTAACTATCCTTCTACTTTTACCACCTGTCTCATCTCTTCTCTATCCCATTCCAAAGAATGTAGCACGGTTGTGACTAAATAGGCATTGTTGCCTCAAGTGCTACTTCTCTTTGAAATAAAAACTAAATTTTTTGTTTTAGTTTGTTTTTGAAAACGATTGTCTCCGTATAGCTCCGTTCTTAATACAGCCCTACAAAAAATAATCCCGTGGTGTTAAATCACACGATCTGGCTGGCTTCTTAACTGCTGATTGTTGTGAATTTATGCTATCGGGAAATTTGGTTTGCAATAAATTGTTCGTTTCATTGACTGTATGACATGTGGCATCATCCTGTTTCAACATTTCAATGATATTCACGTTGAGCACAGTGATAGGTTGAGCATGCAAAGGCTTTTTAATAATCGTTCTAGGATTTTCAGAACCGCAAATGCGGTAATTTTGCTTGTTAAAAATGAGCTTTGTCTGAAAAAATGTTTTTTTCTGAAAAACCAGCCAGTTGCTCCTGAATGAATTGAGGGAATCTACGGCGATGTGAATGGTCGGTCGGCTTTGATTCCTATAACAGTTCAACCTTGTAAGGCTTCAAAGTCAAATCCTTATGCAAAATTCGCCATGTGCTGATTTTGGATAATCCCAATTGTTGAAAACTTCGAAGAATTGGCAAATTTGGACCTGCTTCAACACTATGGCTCACGGCTGCGATGTTTTCAGTTGAACGAGCCTGTCGAACAGGCGGTGGTGTTCGCACATTTTGCTTCGAGATTGTCGACTCAAATTTAACGACCAAATTCTTAATAGCGGTCTCAGAAGAACGATTATGTTGTCCGAAAATATCACGAGTTTTACGAAATGTAGCTTTAGCAGAACTTTCATTTTCATAGTAGATGCCAATGCATCTACTACGAATACCATGCTGTTGATGTTGCCACAATTGAAAAAGAAACGTCTTGATGAAAAACCTGATTTAATGAAAATTAGTCTTGAGTGCTTCTTAAAAACAGCCAAATCTACCCATTATTTTTCGACATAACATAAGGCAGGCAATACAATTTTAGATTCCAACAGCACCATGAAGCACCATGAATGAAGAAAAAATCTTCTTCTTCATTCATTCAAACTTGAAAACTAAATAAAGGACTTTTTAAAAATCTGTTATAAACATTTTTATTTTACTCACACTGTCAGTTGCAGGAATTGGTTTTAAATTAGCTTTTTATGTGTAATGATTCTGTTTATTTTTTATACTTAACCATTTCATGTGTCTTTTATATTCTATTATTGTCTTTTAACTGGATAATAGTTTCACAGCCTGTATGTAGCAATCTTACAACTGGCCAGTTTCAAAGCTGTTTCTGCAGCCGCGATTATGACAATGATGATGAAATAGTTACTAATAATGGCGATTACACTCAGGACGATGTAGGTCGCTGGTGAGACTAGCTGCCAAAGTAACAGTGTTATGTTAAAGCATGTTACAAACTTACTAGACACTATTTATAAAAAATATATATAAACATCACATACTTAGAACAAGTACCTACACACTTACATAACATACAATACTAACAACCACAATAGACGTACATACTTATGTAAGTATGTAGATATTTAAACTACTATTTCCGTTTCCTTCATTGAGATAAAAACACAGAGAACAAGTCTTAATATGGAGCATTCCTAAAACAAAACAAGAAAAAAAAGAACAAAATTTATGCACAGCCCATAGTGGCGATATAAAGTGGTAAATTTATATAAAATTCATTATGAGTTTACCGGATAAAATGGAATTTATTTTCAGTCAATCGGTAACAGTTAAAGCGCAAAGTTTTCATTGAGTTGGTAGTTATTTTTATAAATAACTTACCTTAGCCACAAAAATAATAAAAGTGATACCAAATAATACAAATTTTAACGATAAAGTGACACAACTGATAAATTTAAACTCAATGCCTAATGCAAAGATGTTAAAATTAGTTATAATTTTATTGTTAATAATCACACATATTTATGATGAGAAATTGATTTTGGCTGATAAGACTAAAAATTTGCTTTTAGGTATGAAAAAATATTGTATTGAGAAAAAAAATAGTAAAAAAAAATTTAATAAAATATTTGTTTATAGAATGTTCATGTTTACATGCCCAAGAGCGCAATGCTAACTCTACATCGCTTTCAATGGTGGTCTTGAATGCCTCAATGGCTCGTCATGCCAAAAATGATTGTTTCATTGTTTATATTACGGGATCAAATGACGAAATTGTTTCAGTTAGATTCGGGCATTTACAACTACGACCAAAGTAAGTTAATTAAAAAAATTAAACCCCAAATCCGCTAAGCAAAGCACTTCCAAAGGCCTTTTTTAAATCATCTTAAGCCTGACTTCACACTAGTACGAGGAACTGGCTGTTTAACATTATATTTATAGAAAATCCACCACATCGGACACTGCCATCCACATCATCTCGAACCACCCAACCTAACATAAATAGCAACATTTAGATATATGATATACAGACTTAAGATAATCCCACATACTTCAGATAGTTACAACAAAGAACTGGACACATTATACACCATAGCTAAAAACAACTGCTACAAACCCACTACTATCAATAAACTTCTTAAAACATTTTACAGTACAACACTAACAACAGGAATAAAGAAAACAAGGAGACAACCGATACAATACGACGATACACTTTTACTTACACAGCACCAGAAATGCATAGATTAACTAATCTTTTTCACAAAGAAAGTTTACCCTCAACACTAAAAACCAGCAATACTTTGAGAAGTAATCTCAGGACATGGACTGAAACAAGTGACAAGTGTACGTGCAAACATAATTATTTAGGAAAAACCGGGCGAAAACTAAAAACAAGATTTACAGAACACATACGCTCATACAAACGAAAAAAAGAAGACTTCAACTTACCATTACACATTGCCATTGAAGGAAAATAGATGAGTGTATGACATTACTACATCATAGTAAAAAAGGACATTCTTGAAAGCACGGAAATCTACAAAACAAAACTGTTAACAGTTAAAACGGCCTCAGACATAATTTTCACACTACTAAAACTGCTGTACACTCTAACTGCCCCTGTAGGCCAGTAGGTAGTGTACTAGCTTGTAAATATGGTATTTGTGGGTTCGATTCCCAACGAAGCCCTTGGTGTTTTTCACTACAAAAATAAAAATTGACTGTCGGTGGGGCTTCTCAGCGATGAAGGCATAGTCACTGGTCGCTGTGCTGTCTTATATACGACTATCCTTCTACTTTCACCACCTGTTTCATCTATTCTCTATCCTTTTCCTAAAGAATTTAGCACGGTACTTGACTAAATAGGCATTGTTGCCTTAAGTGCTACTTCTCTTAAAACAAAAAAAAAAAAAAAAAAAAAAAAAAAACAAACGAAAAACACTCTCAGACGGACACACCCACCAGGATAATAACAAAAGATGGAAATATAAGATTAGCCCCGCATAAAATACCAGGTGGCAAGCAATCTGCTTGCATGAGTTGCTACGACTCTAACGAAAAAACTACTTAAACCCGAACATTGACTCACCATTACAGTCTAGAACACAGCTCGATAATGATGTCATCATGCGCTCGGCGGTCATACCGAACAAAGAGCCAGCAATGACGTTTGACACCGAAGGTAATCACAACAGTAAAACTTAAAAGTTGGATGTTCGCAAAGGCACGGTGTAAAACTAATTTTTTCCGGGAATGTCTAAGATCAAATTGATGTTGTCAGCGTAGTTATTATCAATCAAGTTTTAATGGTATACTGATCACAAAAATAATCAGTAAATTTTATTAACATTTTATGTGCATTTTTAGTAAAAATTTTTAAGAAAGACAGTGGGACAAAAAAGATGTGTTTTGCCTAAAAGTATTACCCTTATTCGTGTTCGTTACAATTCCATACTAAATGCTTAAAATTAGACTAGAAATATATCAATAGTATGGACAGTGTTGGCAGAGTTCGCTCGAGCACTTTAGAGGTATACGAGGGTGGGTCTACGAGTCCGTAACTTGTTTAATTTTCGCCTTCTACGTCTGCTGTCATTGCATTCATTGCTAGCAGACTTGCACGCGTTTTAAAAGGAAAACAGTAAATTTCGTACTGTGTGGTGCTGATACTTCGTCTCCAGTATTGTTGTTTCACTTAAGAGTGACATTATAAACGAGAAACGTTTTGACAACTTTTACAAAATACGTTGGCTACTAGTATTTAACTTACTATAATCTGTGATCATAGTAGCAATATCGTCTTTTCTTACATAGTTCAGCTATCTCTCTCGACCCAGAAAGAAAATGGAAGAAACAAAAATCTATGTGAGAATTTTGTTCATAAATTGGGAAAAGTTTTCACATTTCTTATTAAATTCTATCCACAAATATTTAAAATTTTTAAATTTAGCCTATGGTACAATGGCTGTATAAGAAAAAAAAAGGTTTAAGTCTTGAATGCTTTTTCATGTTTAAGAAATGTAAATTTTAAACTTTGTTGACTGTTTATAATTCTCAGTAAGTCAATTAACTAAAATCCACTGATGAGCTGGCATTACTTTGCCCTCAGGTATTAATTAAAAAGATTTTTTTTTACATTTTGTAAATATTTTAAAATTTTTTTAATTTTTCTTTTTTTGCCCGAAAAAACAAAATAACATTTCCGCAATACATATTAATTCCAACTGATGTGTAAAAATTTCTTTTAAATTAACCCAAAACATTAATTTTTCTTCTTGCCCATAATTGAATGGGATCTTGAATTTTATGTTTATAAAATACGAAAATAAATTACATAAATTTTGCTCTGTCTTATTAAACATAAAATTTTTATTTATTTTTTATATATTTTAAATAAATTTATATTTCTTTTAAATCATCTGTTGAAAATTTATTTATCGCGACGTTAACTAAATTAATCCAAATAGTTAGTTTGTTGTAAAATATAAATAAAAATGAATGTGCTTTTTTCAGATTTTGTATAAATCGCAAATGTTTAGCTAATTTCTTATTAAAAAGTATTTTTTTGTTGCACTTCATTTGTATCAATCAATCGTTGAATATAAAGCGTTACCATTTTTATTTAAGACTCAACTAGCTATTTTGTATTTTATTGTATTGGTGGCATTTTGTTGTTCGATTTATGCAGCTGTGATATAACATCATTTTATATATATATAATACCGTGGAATAGATGTGAAATGTTGAAAATAATAGTCTCCAATACATTCAGAAGAAGAAATGGAGTTTAGAATTTAACAATCATCCATATATATATATAAACTATTTAGAGCTTATCCTAACATGCCACAGTAAAATGAATGAACTAAGATTAACGATCAGAATGTAAAAACAGCTAGCACAAAGTAAGGCACACAACCAAACAAACACCTACACAGAATATTAAAGTACAATGACATATTGTGTCTGTTTAAAAATAATAAAATTTCTAAGAATTCTTATTGACATAAACAAAACCATAACATGCCACAGTTAAATTCCACGAACTAAGATTACCGATCAGAATATAAAAACAACTAACACAAAAGAGGAACACACGCAATCAAACATGAATAATAATAACAATGTCATCTATATTTGATGATGTTGAATTAGAGTTTTGCAGTAAATTCTATAACCGCTCAAAACAGAATATGAAAGCTCCCTCTCTTGGACAATACTTCAGTTTGCTTGTGAATGAGATCGAGTGAAGTCATACAAATATATACAGCAGCGTTTAGGCATAAAATTGTTAAAGTTACCGTCATTAAGTTTTATGTGTATAATATAAAATATCAGGCTAAATAAATCGTGTAATTTATTTTAAAACTGTAAAAGTAGTGTGTTATTATTTGACTATTAAAGAACTCAATAAACTTAACGTTTCTTAAAGAAATAAATGTAATAATACTGTTACGTTTATACCTTTTGTAAACGTGTTGTTGTGAGTTCTTTATTGCAAAATAAATAACACCAGTTTTTAAAGTCTTTTAATTAATAACAATTTTATTTACTTTAACTACATAAAGTTGACACTACAAAACTATTTACTTAAGATCCACGTCTTTAGTTTACGAGGTTTATTTTTACACTGACTAACTGTCCACTCATACTCTGCCCTTTTATAGTTGTTCATTAAAAGTCTAGAAAATTTAAGAATCTTCCACTACCTTTGTATCACATTTTGTTGTTGTATGTTGTTTATTCAATGGATAGGCGCCTGTATGTCTGTATGTGTATTTTTGTTTTTGTTTTTATACTGATAAAGTTTTTTCTTGGAATTTATTTTAAGATAATTATTGTTGTTGTTTTTGTATAGATAAGTTTTCTTAGAAAACTACGCAGATAGTAAACAGCATACATGTTTGTTGTTGTCTTAAGCGTATAAATTTTCTATGCAGTTAGTAAACAGAAATTTGTTACTGCCCTGCATGCCACGCAGTTAGTAAACAGCATATCAAATTGTTGTTGTTTGTGTGTATAAAATTTCTAGGCAGTTTGTAACTAGAAATTTTGTTGTTGTACATAAGTTTTCTTAGCAAACCACGCAGATAGTAAACAACATACCTAGTAGTTCTTTTAATTGCTTAATTATTTGCTTTTAAAACTAAAGCAAGACGCGTCCGTAACAATACCTTTTATCTGCATGCAGGGAAGGGAATATTTTTTATACTTTTCGTAAATTTGTAAATAACAACTTTTAAATGGATTGCAAAACGAGATATTTTGTGCAACTAAAAAAATTTTTAATGGTATTTTTTTCTAAAATTCATGAAATCTATCAAATGCCTACAGTTTTCTTTTAAAGTTCTGCATATTTAAATGAGGAACTACACAGCTATGAACTTTTTAAAAAAAATTTGCATTTCCTTGCTTCTTGAGCTCCAGAACATTTAAATGAATTACATATTCAAGGAATTACATATTCAAGGAGATATTTCAGTTTGAACTTTTAGAAAATTCCGATGTGTTAAAATGATTTTTACTTACACTCATTAACCACTGTTTTTAATTTAATTTTCACTATTTCGTTTGAATAGCGATGTCTTAAAGTGAAACTGGCATGTGAAGTATTGACTTTTAATTTTTAGTTTTTGACTGAAACCAAATTCAAACTTTCAAAGTTGGGATATCTCCGTCTCTCTCACATAAAACTACTTTCATATGAAGAAATGTTAAAATATTATTTGAAACGAATATTTGAATATTTATAATTAATCTAACAAAAATGCTTTCTTTATAAAAATTTCAAATAAATACAAATAAAATTCTGCTTAAAGTCCCCAAGCTATCTGCAAATATAATAAACTATAATTTAGAACGTAACTAAAAAAGCTTGCCAGACTTTGTTATACTGGCACAATATTAACGTTTTTTATCGCTTGTGAATTGAATAGTATTGTAAATAAAATTACATAGAGCTGGGTAAATACAGTGGCATCCAAAACACAAATTTTATTATTTTTCGAAAGTATTAAGTCAGAGAAATTAATTAAATCAAACAATATTCCTAGCATAACAAGTTTCAGAATATATAAAGCAGTTGTGTTCTGTATTTCTCAATAAAATATAGAAAATGCTTTTTTGGATTTGTAGAAATCGACAAAAAGTATTTTCTTCGAAACTTTGTATACAATTCTTTTAAAAGTAACTTTAAAAACCGAATTTTATCTAACAAACTTTTACGGTATAATCGTAAGTTATATTAAGGAAATCTACCACAAAAGATAAAGCAAAAAAATAAAAACATAATAAATCCAAAAAATTACTCAAAAATCGATTAAAATATAATGACATTTATCTTAATGTTGAAGCAACAAAGATTCATATTCATAAAAAGTGGCGGCATGGCTAGGACAAGTTGAATGTACGATTTCTTTTCTAAATCATTAAAAAAAACATTTTTTTTTTGTCAGGTAAATGTTTTATTTATGTATTTGAAAAAACCAATTTGATGTTCAATATGTGAAAATTTGTGTCAGCACTGTACATCAAACGAAAAAGTATAAAAAAAATTAATTTACAAAGTGTCGATCATTAAATTAAAGATGTAAAGAAAAATTTGATTTTAGTTACAATTGAAAAGTCAACGGAATATAAACTAAATGTGGAAAAAACTTACGAAGCAAAAGAAATAATATTAAAAAAGGAAAAAAACATTTTAAAGGATTTTTAAATTTAACAATTAAATAAAAACAAAATGACTAGTGAACATGCTATATCATTTGAGGATTTAGAAAAGGTACTCATAACTATAGTCCTTTGAATTGATTTAAATTTATTAAAATTTTACTTGTGTTAAATCTGTAGCGCCGCCAAAAAGCGGCTGCAGTTCGTAAACCTTCTGTCATAGCACCAGTTGTGGAATCTGAATCAGAAGCCATGAGAGTAATTAATGAAATTTTTAATCCAACATTAAAATTGCCAATCACTAAAGGACCTTACAAACCTCCCGACGAACTATCAACTGATGATTTTGATGCAATGCGAGATTTAGATGTGCGAAAATTAGCTGAACTAAAGGAAGTAAGTATGTAAAAAACAACAATTTTACAAAAGCACCAACAAATCTTTTGCCATAAAAAAAATCCTTAAGAAACTTATTTTATTTTATTTCTGTAAAATCACATGGTTTTTGGTGTTGATTGAAGCATAGAAATTAAATTAATATGTTACCAATGAGTCTCCTTGTTGGTCGAATTTAAAGAGCCTGGCTTTCGTTTTTCTCAAACAAATTTCATAGCTGCACCAACAAATCTTTTGCCACAAAATAAATATTTAAAAAATACGATTATATTTTATTGCTGTGAACTCTTATAGTCTTTAGTGTTGATTACAGTAAAAAATTTAATTGATATGTTTCCAATGAATCTTCTTGGTAGGCGGACTTATTAAGCCATATATGGCTTTCGTTTTTCTCAAAAAATTTTCGTGACCTTGAGTTTAAATGCGGACTCTAAAGGCAAGGGCCATAAAAACGTTTATCTTATTATATTACTTTAGAGATGCATAATTTGAAACCAATCAGGCCCCCCCCAAAAATATGTATGCACGAATAAATGAATATATAATTTCCGCAAGTTTCTTTTTTAATTGAAGTCAACATTTTGAAACTTAAATATTTTAGATTTTTAAATGTCCTTTACTATAAAGGCTATCCTTAAAGTATATATTTGGTTTTAAAGATTTATTATTGTTATTTATATTTTTAATTATTAGAGTTTCAGAAAATGTTTAATCTAATAATAAAAAAAAACAGCTGGAAGCCTTTCAATACTTTAAATGCCTTTGGAGGCATTTTCATCATTTTCCTAATGACAGATTGATTTTTGCACTGCATGGTAGATTTCGGTTGACTCGATCCAACTGTTAAAGCAAACATCCTAGTATTCTGTTTGTACCCAACTGTACAATGTTCATTATATACCCATTTGAAGACAATCTTAAACATGATCACATATAAATTTCGAGCCTTAGAGAACTTTTTGTATATGAATACATATCGCATCCTAAATACAAAAGGGTCACAACTCAAAATTTTCTAAAACTGATATTTAGTCATAAATTAATTCAGAGTACACTACTACTATCTCACATCTATTTTTTTTTTTATGTCTATTTTTGTGTTAAGTGAGTTGCTTTTGCACGATGAACTAAAGAGAATTATTTTGAGTTGCGAAAATGTTAGTATTTTGTTTGATTACCGAACGTAATTAATAATGGTAAAAATACTAAATGGTAGATTTAGTGTAATTATAATTATAAATTTTAAATTTTTGTTATATGACTTTGCAAAAAAATGTATGCACTAAATTTCATTTCATTTTAAGGAACCATTCAGATTGGTTTATGGCAATTGAAATAAAAATTCATATCATAAGAATGTGTTGCAAAATTTTTATTTAATCGTTTAGAAATATTTTAAAAATCCATTATTTTCTCTTTAATGAAGGTATTTTTATTATTTGATACCGATTGTGATGGTTTAATATCAAAAGATGATTTACGATTTACCTTTGGAGCTTTAGGTTCTGATGTTACCGAAGAAATGCTGGAAGAGATGTTAAAGGAGGTACGTACATTTAAAGCAAAAATTTAAACATATAAATATAAATAAAGTCAAGTATTGCTTATTATTTTTAAAAAAATATATTCAAGGCCAAAGAACCTTTGGATGTGGATGCATTTGTAAAACTAATGAGTTTTCGCACAGTCGAACTAGATCCCGAAGATGTGTTGCTTGAAGCCTGGAGTAAATGGGACTTGTATGGCACCGGCAAAATTGAAGAAAAGAAGTAAGTGATTAATTTTTACTATAACAAAACAGCTAAGCAAGTAAATTGCAATTTTTGTTCTTTTGTGTTGTTTAGAATGTATGAAGAATTAACAAATTATGGCGATAAACTGTCTTTAGCTGAAGCGAACGAAGCCTTAAGGCATGCACCTTTAGCTAAGCCCAAAAACTTGGAGGATCCTCCAATGATTGATTATCCAGCTTTTTGTCGTTTATTGAGCGGCGTAAGAAAACGCAAAGAATCTACAGAATAATATTTGAATAACATTTCTAATACAAATATAATTTATAACTTGCTATTTAATAATCAAAAATTGTTTCTGTTATTTTATTTTCTCTTTTGCTAATTTATTTTGGAAATAATTTAATATTTAATAAAAAATGCCGTCATTGATTTATTTAAAATCTTAATTCAATCCAATTCAATTTACATTCATCCGTTTTATTTCCTACACAAATTTAACATCCGCTTGCTATACGACTTTTGTATGTGTGTATGTGTATGTAAGTATTTAAATTTTTCTATTTGTAATTGTTTAAGCACTTTGAATATTGGGGTGTGTATGTGTATGTGTGTAATTATATATGCATATTACATTTTAAAATTTGAAAAATGTCTTGTTCTTTTTCAATTGCAGCTGCTTAGATTATGTTGAGATTTTTCCATATTTACGCGAACCAGTTGTTGAAAATACCACAATACCAGAATATTTATTTTGTAATCAAACACGAACATTCACAACAATTTCGCCACAAAATAGCAGTACGAACAGCAATAAAAATACCAACATCAATAAAAAATACTTGTCCAGTTCATTAGCCATGTCTAATATTGGCTCGTATGCCAATAAATCTTACGCAGTGGCTACCACAACCATCAGGCATTTAGATGATTTACCGCCACATGAATTTATTTATAGTTCGGGTAAAATATTTGCCATACGATTGCGTTTCTTTAAACCTGTGCCGCCAAAAATTTATGATTGGTATTTGAATGTCAGTGTGGAATATCGATTTTTAAAGAAAAGTAATTATTATTTTGAACTTTTAAAAATTCTTCAGGTATGTGATGAAAACCGTTGGAGTTCAAAATTAAAGTGAATTTTTGAATCCAAAAATATGTGATAAATTTTTATTTTTCCATTTTTGTTTTTATTTCTGTTTTTATTTCTGTTTTAAAGCACAAAATCAATTTAAAGAAAAAAATTAAAATCAACAGAAATTTTTATAAAATATGGTTGAAATCACCAAAGACCATAAAATAGCTGTATTTGGTTGTTTTTTTTTTCAAGTGCTTGCATCAAATTGTGAGCTTCAGTTCAGTCACTTTTTCACTTTAAAATCAATAAACATTGTGAGTATAGTGTGCCTTTAGGAGTGATTTCCATGATTTAGTTATTTGAAAAAGTCTCTGGATATAAATTCAAAAGACAAGATCTAAAATGATGTACTGTGTTTTCTAGTGTTACTCATTCTGTGGCTCTTGTCAGATTTATACCCACCAACATTTTGTATTAACGTATCACGATTTTGGGTGATTCGGGCAAGAATGAAATTGATAGATATATGCGCTTTTGTCAGTGCAGTCATGCAGAGGAAAATGAGGTGCCCCTGTAGGCTAGTAGGAAGTATACTAGCTTGTCAGTATGGGGGTTGTGGGTACGATTCCCAACGAAGACCTTGGTTTTTTATTTCAGACTGTCGGTGGGGCTGGTCAGCGATGAAGCCATAATCACTGATCGCTGTGCTGTCTTATATACGGCAGTTAATTTCCGACTATCCTTCTACTTTCACCACCTGTTTCATCTATTCATTATCCCTTTCCTAAAGAATGTAGCACGGTACTTGACTAAATAGGCATTGTTGCCTGAAGTGCTACTCCTCTTTAAAAAAAAAATAAAGAAAATGAGCTCTGGGTTCAACCTATTTTACTTACCACATCCTTTTAATTCCTTCTCTCTAACCAAGACTTTATTAAAGTCTGAACTACAGTTTCCATGTTTTATTTAAAATCTCATCTGCTGTACCTCTCTTTACTACACAACTCACATACTAATATCGTTTGGTGTTCTATCTAATGCACAATCGTCTTCACTAAATTATTTACTGCGGATGCTTTCTCTTTTTATTTGACGCCCAGGAAGGTCGAACACGACTGTTCACACTTTTTTTGCCTTTAGACGAACTTATTCAACGCAACTATCTAACATTAATTATATGGGGTTTTTCAACAAGAAGTTTAATTTTTAATTGTGACAACGCAAATAACATAATGCTCACTTAGTAGAAATTCGCTATAAAATAATTAAAATCCATTATGAAAATAGCGATTCTGTTGAAGTTACATTTTGTAGAATTTGTGTTATTGTCGGACAATATAATTGGCCTTCTGAGACCGCTATTCAAAATTTGGTCGTTGAATTTTAGTCGACAGGCTGGATACAATATGGGCGTACACCACTGCGCATTCGACCGGGCCGTTCTATTGAAAACATCGCAGCCGTAAGCCACAGCAGATCCAATTTGTCAATTGTCAATTTGGGGTTATCAAAAACCAAGATATGGCAAATTTTGCGTTAGAATTTGACATTAAAGCCTTACAAGGTTCAACTGGTGCGAGAATTGAAGTTGACCTACTCTTTATATCGCCGTAGATTCGTTTAATTCATTTAAGAACAACCGACTGGTTTTTCTGAAAAAAAAACATTTCTCAAACGAAGCCCATTTTTACTTGTCAGGATTTGTCAACAGGAAAAATTGCCGCATTTGAACTTCTGAAAATCCTAGAGCGGTTACTGAGAAGCCTTTGCATGCTCAAAGTGTCACTGTATGGTGTGCTATATTGACTGGACGCGTGATTAGGCAGTTTCTTTTCAATGAGGCTGCAAATGCGGTAACAATCAATGGATCACGCTATCGAGAGATGCCTACAACTCACTTTTAGCCAATTATTGACGATCTGGATATTAGTGAGATGTGGTTTCAAGAGGGCGGTGTCATATGTCACACAGCCAATGAAACAATTAATTTATTGCAAACCGAATTTCCCGATCGCTTAATTTTACGACAATCAGCAATCAGCCAGATCTAACAGATCTATACGAAGCCAATCGAAACGATTTCAGCCTTAAAACTGAAAATCCGTGATGTTATTAACTTAATAGGACCGCTATTTTGCCAAACAGTGATTAAAACCTTTGATGAAAGAATCGACATCTGTCAGCGTGGTCGTGGTGGATATTTGCCAAATATTCCATTCATAATTGCCGAACTTTTCTTTTTGAATCATCTTAATGTAATTTTTTTGTTTTATTTTGTTTTCATGTTGAACAGCCTTTAATTTTTTTTCTTTTCAATGCTTTATTGGGATTTGAACTTATAGGTTTCTGTTGAACAAACACGCTAAATACATATGTATGTGCTTCTACTAGTGTAGTCGCCTCGGTTTACGCTTATGCTAACTTCTCTTTTAGTTTGTCTAGACCCACCAAGTTTACTTGTGAACTCTTGTTTCCCTTTAAACTGAGATAATTCAACACTTTTTAAGGGCTAACATGAGCTTTAAGCTTTGTTTGGAACCTTAATTTTCTAACGATATTTAAATAGATACGAGATGTATTAATTATTATTCTTATCACATCATGCGGACAAAGACCATTATTTATTTAAACTTCCTTCCACAAAACGTATTAGAAAATGAATTTGAACTAACTTTTCTAAATTGCAAATCACTTGTATTATATTACGAACGCAATGGGAATTAAAATGAAGTGATCACATTTTAATCACATACCTGACTATTTTATTTTAGTCTTATTATCGATATAATTATAAACCCTACTTTCAGACAATTTCAGAAATGATGGTCGCTTATTACCAGGAACTTTTTGCGATTATTACTTCTTCGCTTATCCAGACGAGCCTGCAAATAATTTACAAATATGGAAGTATTTTCATTCACCTCGTTTTCCAGCCAAATATCCTGCTCACATAAAATGTTCTTATAAGTTTATTGGCAGGCCTGAAACTCGGGTAGAAGTTATATTTGAAGAATTGCATATAACCAAAAAAGGCTTAAGGCAATTTCACTTATTTTATTTAAGAATTTTTTTTTAGCTTTAATTTTCTTCTATTTCTTTTTCAGTTGCAATTTAGATAAGCTCACAATATTTGATGCCGAGTCAGCAAATATGAATGCTGTCATTGATGTTTTATGCGGCATGATTACCAATTCTCGTCACATTCTAAGCACTGGCCCGGACTTACTAATTGAATTCAATGCCAGTTCTAATGTCACATCAAAAGGCTTTAGAGGCAAATTTAAATTTCTACAAAATGATATTGCAAATAGTATAGCAACTGGTGAGTTGTAAAAAATTAACAAATTTTGTTAAAAAAATTTTTTTAAAACATGTCGATTTGATTTTTTAGATTCACCAATAGTGGGAGAAATTAATGCAACTGTTCAGCAAGAAGACAACAATATCTCAGCATTTGGTATTACAGAAAATACGAAGATTTTTAAAGGATATAAAGAGGGTAAGCAAAAATATTGTTATTTGTTTATACTGCTACGGAAGTTGAGTCAATATGTTAAGGTAACCGAAAAAATATTATTTCTAAACACTAACACAAGAAATAAATTCTGGACAAGGGTAAACGAAACATCTTGAATCTGGCTACCAGATCTTTACATGTTAAAGAAATCTTAAGATTTTACTCGCCTAGATATGGTAATTTCGTGTTTCGTGCAGTATGGCAATACTAAGTTAAACGTCAAATAAAAAACTAGAGATTACATTATAATTAAATTTGTGTGTTAACAGTGTTGTCAACAAAATTTTAAAATTAAGTGAAAATGGACATATCACAGAAATAATAGTCGTCATATTTTACACACATAATGGCTAGAGCATGGTTTCAAAATTTTTAATTTAATAGTACTAAATTATTATTTAGTAACGCTAAATAATAATGTCATAATATTATTTTGGCGCTTATTTGTTTAAAAATTACAATTTGAAAAGCGGTTTTCAACAAACAAAATAATAATGTTTAAGATGATTCAAATTTTTATTGTATTACGAATAGAAAAGTTCGACAATTATGAATGAGATATTATATCTAGCAAATGTCCACCACAACTAGGCTGACAGTTGTCGATTCTTTCATCAAAGTTTTTAATAACTTTTTGGCAAAATGGTGGACCTATCTCATTAATCACATTACGGATTTTGAGTTTTAAGGCTGAAATCGATTAGATTGTCTCCGTATAAAATCTGTCTTTAACATAGCCCCACAAAACATAATCCAGTGGTGGTGATGTTTTTTTTTTTTTTTTTTAATAGAACCAGAACTCAGGGGATGACCCCTACGTATGCAATGCACTGTACCAGAACTAGGAAATTAGGTTATGGGAAGGTGGAAAGAGGGAGTAGTGTCTGTGGACATTCGATTTGAACTTTCTCAGATTGAAAGTGACAGGAAAGACCTCCGGAGGGATCTTTTTCCACATACGGACTGTTCTGCTGAAAAACGAATTTTCTGTAATGCGTAGTGCGATTCACTGGCCAATCAACCACAAAAGGATGTGCTCTCATCGAAAATCGAGTTAAACGTGAAAACGTGCGATTATCAGGAACAAGTTTCCTAATTTCATTAGAGTACTTACCATTGTAGTAACGATAGAACAGTGAAATGCACCCCACATTGCGTCGATGCTCTAGAGAATCAATAGATTTGGATACCCTACTGTTAGCAATGGGCACTCTTGGCCCTCTCCTGTACGCGGTCGAGTAACCCCAAAATAGACTTTGGAGCGCCGGCCCATACATGAAAGTTGTATTCCATTTTCGGACGGATGTAGGTGGTATAGATAGTACGGAGATCGGATGGGGTGAAGTATCTTCTGCACTGCTTTATAAACAGAGTCCAACGAACATCACACTGAATTTTCATACCAAGAACATCAAGAGCTTTCGATTCCGTAATACTTATATCACCCATAGTAACAGATGCAACGAAGATCTATGCGTAAGCATGCAACATTGTGTCTTACGAGCATTGAATTCTACTCGATTCACTCGACCCCATTCCAAGATTGTCGCAAGATCGTGATTAAGCGTATCATTCATGTTTTGCCTTTTGGAAGTAACCTCCAAATGGCCTGGTCTATTACCAAATGAATATGAGTGACAAATGGCGCTTTCATCTGCAAAAGAATATATTGGGTTGAAAGTTCGACAAAGAAGGTCATTTAGAAAGATAAGGAATAAATAAGGTAGGAGAAAGAACGGAGCCTTGCGGTACCCCTGAATTCATCATGAACTCGTCTGATGAAATCCCATCTATAACAACTCGTATAGTGCGATTTCTGAGAAAACTCGATATAAATCTCGAAAAATTATCACCGACACCAAAAGCAACAAGTTTTGACAGAAGTACATCATGCCACACTCTATTAAATGCTTTGGAAATATCTAGAGCCACCACCTTGCTTTCTCCAAAATGATGTATGGAGTTACACCATTGTTCCGACAAGAATGCCAACAAGTCACCCGTAGAGCGCCCCCTACGAAAACCATATTGTCGGTCACTAAGCAAGCTGTTGGACTCCAGGTATCTCACTAGACGAAAATTAATCATACTTTCAAATACCTTAGAAAGTGCAGAACAAATTGCGATTGTAAGAACCCTTTTAACCGCTCGAGCTCGAAAAAATATCCTCTGCATAGTAACTGATACTCTGTCGAGATCTGGCGGTGGTTGACTGCTTTCTGGCAAAAAACAATTATTTGCAAATATACCAGCTAAAAGGTTAGCTTTATCAACCGGGTCAGTGAATATTTGATCATTTTTTGCCGTGAAATCATGCGATCAGGAAATTGGGTTTGCAATAAATTGATCGTTTCATTGGCTGTGTGACATGTGGCACCGTCAGTGATATTCACCTCATCAATAATAGGCCAAAATTGAGTTGTTAGCATCTCGCGATAGCGTGATCCATTGACGGTTACCGCATTCCCAGCCTAATCTTCGAAAAAAACAGGCAATAACACGTTGGGCATGCAAAGTCTTCTCAATAATCACTCTAGGATTTTCGGAATCCCAAATGCGGCAATTTTGCTTGTTGACATATCCTGACAAGTGAAAGTGGGCATCGTCTGAAAAAATGATTTTTTCAGAAAAACCACCCGGTTGTTCCCGATGTGAATTGACGATTGGCTGCAATTCCTGCACCAGTAGAATATTGTAAGGCTTCAAATTCAAATCCTTAGTTAAAATTCACCATGTGGTGGTTTTGGATAATCCCAATTGTTGAGAACAACCAGGAATTGACAAATTTGGATCTGTCTCAACACTGTTGCTCACGGCTGCGATATTTTTAGTTGAATGATCTGGTCAAACATAATAGCGGTCTCAGAAGGATGATTATGTTGTTCAAAAGCATCACGAATTTTACGAAATGTAACGTAAACAGAACCACCATTTTCATTGCGGATTTTAATTATTTTAATGCGATTTTCGTGTGAAATTAAATTCATTGTAACAATTGCAAAGGCATCTACCACGAATACGCCAAAAAACAAATGTCAAAACTATTATGTTTTTGGTGTTGTCACAACAGAAAAACAAACTTTTTGTTTTAAACCCCGCTATATTATTCAGTTTCAGGGAATTGATATCTAATTTATATTAAATTCGTGTCACACAATCAATAACGCATACACATTCCCTAGATCTTCTGAGACTCATTTAAAAAACAGACTTCAGAAACTTTTTTAAATATTTTAAAAACACGATTTAGTTAAAGTCTTTACTGAAATAAAGAAAGTATTCAAATGCGTTACCAATTTTCAATAGTGATTTTTTTGATATAAACCAAACAAAGCAAAACAAAATAAAATAAAAGTTTGTCTTTTATGAAACAGTTGTTTCTTTTTTTTTTGTAGTTGGCCTTAATTTTAAACGGATGCGGAAACAAACCTTAGAAACGGATGTGGCTGTAGTTTTTATAATAGTTGAAATTGTAGTGTGATTATGATAGTAGCATTTAGTCTTTTTTTATTGCATTAACTGCTGTTATTCACCATAGATCCCAGCAAAGGTTTTTCTAATAAATTAAATTTTCGATATTCAATAAACATTGATTGATTTAACTTTCTTATTTATTTTGGACTGTATAGCTTTCTCGAAGATAAAAAGTTTTAGTGGAAAGCAATCCTTTGCTATTTTACTCTTCTGTGTGGTTTATATACAACTTATTTTCTATTGCACTATTTCTTACAACATGGCTAAAACATTTCCTAATTTACTGCATGTTAAAAAATGAGGCGCAGATGTTATCACAGCAATCTATTTAGTCATATGCCAATAACGTCTTAATCACCTTGATAACATATTTGTTCTGATAGATTTGTAACTTAGATCCTCAAAAAATTCTGTCGCTTGCATAAACATAACAGTTCGAAACAAAGTATTATTTAAAACCTCCATTTGGAAATGCAACTTTTTAGTCTGTTGTCCAATCTTTGATCGTTAACTAAAGAAACAAAAATTTTAAGATGGAACCGACAGAAAAGTTTATGCTCTTTTTCCGCTAAGTAGTGGAAATTGGAGGACACTACTGCCAATTTAAATAAAATTTTTCAGGGTATCCCTGCTTGCAACTCTTACTCAACAGCCTAAAATTGTCAGCAAAGTAAAAAACTAAAAATAAAGTGACTTTACCAGCTTCAAATAATAATGCGTCTAACACTATGGGTTCTCAAAAACTGTTCTAAAATAGTGTGAAATTTATTTCTTTTCACTACTCGTTTCCTTTCCAATGAAGAATAACATCATTAAATTGTAACTTTGAAATGTTTGCAGGGATATCGCTTATATATTTTAAGTATTTTTTTTTCTTGTTTGCCTGACTACATTTGTCTACTTGCACTTTTACAAAATATAGGGTGTTTAAAAAGTCTTAAAATTTTCTAGGTGAGCTGGCGTGTGGTTCCTAGAAATTTTATAAATTAATTCAGCGTTTTTAAATAAATAAATGCATTTAAATTTATTAAAATTAGTAACCCGTTTGCTTACAAAGAAACTAAACATATCTATAGTAGGGGTATAGTCGAGGTTAGGTATTGAATTTGTAGTTTTTAGTATCTCTGTGCTTGTTGTAAAATAGAAGGTAATGAGTTCAACTCCCGATAGTTAGGGTGCTTCAAGAGTGAGTAAATAGAAAATGTAGAAACTTGCAGGAATCAAAATAAAAAAGAATAAAGTCTATTGTGTGTAGCCGCGGCGCCTGAAATAGTTATGGAGCGTATATTTAGCAAGCAGCAGCTGGCATGGCAAAAGAGCACCTTTACTGCAAAAAGAAGACTTATATCATTATTAACTGTATATGTCTTCAGTTTTAAAAAATTTTAAAAATTTTATAAAGCAGGTTTTGAAGAAAAGGGGAAGACATCTATTCCATATTTGACCAAATATAAAAATCGACTATTTTCATTTCGAAATATTTATTTTCGTAAAAAATTTGACTTTAAATATTCCATTTAAGTCCCATAATTATGTTTATTAATCTTTATTTCGAAACATTTTTTGAACTACCCTGTATCTCTTTTACTTTTATTTTTTATTACTTTAAATCCCATAATTATGTTTATTGATCTTTATTTCAAATGTCTAAACAATTTTTGAACTACCCTGTATCTCTTTTACTTTTATTTTTTATTACTTTAAATCCCATAATTATGTTTATTGATCTTTATTTCAAATGTCTAAACAATTTTTGAACTACCCTGTATCTCTTTTACTTTTATTTTTTATTACTTTAAATCCCATAATTATGTTTATTAATCTTTATTTCAAATGTGGAAACATTTTTTGAACTACCCTGTATCTCTTTTACTTTTATTGTAGTGTCCTGTCTTTTTTTGTTTTTTTGCTCTTTTTTAACCCTTTTTAGTTTCGTTTTCATTACCTTCACTAGACTTTAGTCCATGAATGTGATTTCTTGCAGTACTCGTAACTTCATTTTTAAATATTTACTTTCATATTCCTGTACTTTCACTACTTATTAGTACTATGGGCTAGCATAGATGAACAAATAAAATATTTTTTTTTAAATATAATTAAATTAAAATGTTTATCTTTTCACAAATGTCTAACAAACTTCAAGCAGTAATGACACTTTGCATTCGTTTTATCCGTTTTAAAGTTTTAACGGAATTTCATTTCCCATTATGCAATGTACAAAGAAATTTCCATGTGCTTTTAAACAATTTGTTTCCGAAAAAAGTAAATCGAATATGAAAGAAGCTGTGGAAATTGTATAAAAAATGTCCGTAGCGATAAAGAAGAAAATTATGATTTTGTTTATATAAAAATGTTTAAATGCGATTACTGTTCAGTTGATATTCGTTTGTCTGGTAAATCACATCGCTCAGTAATACAATAGAATATAGCAAATAACAAATACCAAAATATTCTTTTAAGATAAGTGTTTAAGTTTCAATTTTATGCTTAATTAAGTAAATTACCATGTGAATTTGTATTGCATATTTAATGCTTTGAAAGTGTTTTAGAAAAAGGGCGCCAAGATGTTGGCATACATAATGTGTATTTTTATACTGTTTACTTCTACCAACTGTTTATTATGCTGTCCAAAAGCTAACATACCAACATCATCCTTGCTGCTCTCAACCTTATCAGCTGGGCATTCGAACAGTGTTTTAGAGGATGTTACGCAGAATGCTTTATGTTTATTTAGTAACATATTTGCTATAAAGAATAATACTATTAAAGTTATAAACTCAACTAATAATAGTAAGTTAATTGAATAATGGATTAAATGTGAAAAATATACACTTGCTAAAAGAACTGTTATTTTTATGTATGATTAATTGATTTTTCTTTTATAACGACTTTTTCAACAAGAAATTTATTTTTCAATTGTGGCAACACCAAAAACATGATAGTTTTGACAATAGCAATTGTTGCAATGAATTCAACTTTGCATAAAAATCGCATTACAAAAATTGAAATCCACTACGAAAATGGTGGTTCTGTAAATGTCACATTTCGTAAAGTTCGTAATATTTTCGGACAACAAAATCGTCCTTCTAAGACCGCTATTAAGAATATGGTCGTTAAATTTGAATAGACAGGCTCGATACAAAATGTGTGAACGCTAACGCGAGTTCGACCGGATCGTTCAACTAAAAACGTCGCAGCCGTGAACCACAGTGTTGAAGCAGATCCAAATTGATCAATTCGCCAACGTTCTCAACAGTTGGGATTATCCAAAACCACTACACGGTGAATGTTGCGTAATAATTTGATTTTAAAGTCTTACAAAGTTCAACTGGTGTAGCAATTGAAGCCGTGCAACCACTCACAAAAAAACATTATTGATTAGCTCACTCTTGTTTAAATTTGTTATTAAAATATATTTTTGCTGTTAACTAAAATCTTAAAAATTAAAAAATTAAGTGTGTTTTTACGGCATTAATAATTTTTTAAAAGTTTTCCACTATGAAAATTGTAGTTTTGACAACATAGTCGACCCTCTGAGACCATTATAAAGAATTTGGTCGTTAAATTTGAGTTGACAGACTCGATACACAATGTGCGAACACCAACGAGTGTTCGACCAGGTCGTTCAACTGAACGTTAGCCGCAGTGTTGAAGCAAATCCAAATTTTAAATTCTCGACGTTCTCAACGATTGGGGTTATCCAAAACCACCATGGGGCGAATTTTGCGTAAGAATTTGACTTTGACGCCTTACAAGTTCCAACTGGTGCAGGAATTAAAGCCAACTGCCCATTCACATCGCCGTAGATTCGCTCAATTCATTCAGGAACAACCGGCTGGTTTTTCTGAAAAAATAATTTTACAGACGAAGCCCATTTTCACTTGTCAGGATGTGACAACAAGCAAAATTGCCACATTTGGGCTTCTGAAAATCCTAGAACGATTATTGAGAAGCCTTTGCATGCTCAGCGCGTCATTGCATGGTGCGCTTTGTGGCCTGGAGGCGTAATTGGGCTGTTTTTTTATAAGATGAGGCTGTAAATGCGGTAACGGTCACAGGATCGTGCTATCGCAAGTTGCTAACAATTCACTTTTGGCATATCATTGATATGTGATTTCAACAGGACGGTGTCACATATCACATTGCCAATGTCACATATCACATTGCCACATATCACGAGCAATTTATTGCATACCAATTTTTAACGCCACTGGATTATTTTTTGTGGGGCAGAAGACAGAGTCTATATGCAGCCAATCGAATCGATTTCAGGCTTAACACTCAAAGAGAAGTTTCCTCACGAACCAAGAAATTAATATGGGGTTTTCAACAAGAAGTTTGTTTTCCAAAGCAAATTAAAATAACAAATTTTGATAAAGATGATTTAAAAGAAAAGTTCGGCAATTGTGAATGAAAAATTATATCTGGAAAATGTCCACCACGATAATCCTGACAGATGTCAAATCTTTTACAAAAGTTTTTAATCACTTTTTGGCAAAATGGTCTTTCTATTTCGTTAATCATATCAAGGCCAATCACGCCTCCAGACCACATAGTGCACTATGCAAATGCTGCAATTTTGCTTGTTGACATACCCTGACAAGTGAGAATGGGCTTCGTTTGAAAAAATGATTTTTTCAGAAAAACCAGCCGAGTGTTTTTGAATGAATATAGCGAATCTACGGCGATGTAAATGGTCGGTCAGTTTCACTTCCTCCACCACTTGACCCTTGTTAGGTTTCAAAGTCAAATTATTACGCGAAATTCGCCATATCGTGATTTTGTTCCCCCCCAGGGGCACATTTATCGGTCTTTATAGAACTTTGACTATCTAGACCTGTGCAACTGGGGATATAAGGGAGCCCAGTTCCCTGAAGTCAGCAGGGATACAACTAAAAGCTCCACGTTAGTTCCACGGGAATCAGTGGCCCGCAGAGTTTCCGCTCTTTATCTCTTTTGGCATTTAGCTGTTTCTCTGACTGATTATTGAGGTTGGCCCTTTGGGAGTATCGTGGTAGTTGTGGTTTCGCCGCCCCTATAACAAGACTGTTTTTAATGGCGTCCAGGATCATTTCACTTTTAATAACACCTATCTGGTGGAATAATCCTAGACCCAGTGAGCATGCTAGTCATGTGTTCTGGACAGCTCTTCAGCAAGGACTGATGGTTTGCAGCCCTGCTCTGGAATCATTGAAATTGCTACTAGGAAGGAGCTGTTGCTAGAAGTAGACTTCGACCGCCTAGGGCGTGAGTGGCGCTGCTTTTCACTCACAGTGGTATGATCACCATCTGATTAAGGCTCACTGCCAGATGCAGGTGTAAATCTTATCACATAATATCGTGGTTTTGGATAACCCCAATTATTGAGAACGTTGAAAAATTAGACCTATGTTGAAATTGTGGCTCACGGCTACAATATCTGTATTTGAACGATCCGGTCGAACACGTGTTGGGGTTTGCAAATTTTGTATCGAACCTGTCGACTCAAATTTAACGCATAAATTCTTTATAATGGTCTCTGAAGCTCGATTATGTTGCCCCAAAATATCACTAATTTTACATAATGTAACTTTCACAGAGCCGCCATTTCCATAATGGATTTTAATTATGTTAATGCGATTTTCGTGTAAAATTAATGCGAATAAGTAAAAAATCTAAATGTCAAAGCTGTCATGTTGTTGGTGTTGTCACAATTAAAAAACAAACTTTTTTTAAATATTTCATTGCATACAATGGTTTTGGAAAAAATGTAGGAAAAAAATATTCAGTATTTAAATTTAATTGTGAGCTATTAATTTTTTTGGGCTTCCATCATCGGGAGAGTGATGCTATTTCCTGTTTAATTAATAAAATTAAACAAATTTAATTCCAATTAAAAATATACATTTGAAAAGATGCAAATATTTATTTTGTGCAATCTGATAGATTTGTAGATATGACGTTTAACTCTTCCCATTATTGTGTTGTTTTTCGCCTTATATTTAATAATATTAGAAATAAATTTTAAGATGTCTTACACTACTAAAGATTTTATTAAAATTGTACTGTTAATGAAGTTAATAGCATTTCAAATAAATTATTATAGAGATAAAATTTTTAATTATAACGTTTGTAGAATTTAAATTTTAAATTAATGTATAAATTAAACGATTCCACTCATAACTACTCTATTTTTTTTATTCTATTTAGAAGTACTTTAATTAGATTAAACGTTGGAAAAAATTGTTGTTATTGTGAGCGATTCTATATCAAAATAAAAATGTACATACATACATACTTAATCTTAAATAATAGTGCAATGGAAAAATGCGCAATCTTAACTAAAAATTAATTATTGTTTTCGCCAGAAATTTGTGAATATTAGGGAACTGTACTGAATGATTTCAGGTTTTTTTTTTTATTAAATTAATTAAAGTTTTTGTTATTATTATAACATGAAGTATATTATAATGATGTTGTGCTATTGAAAAAATTGATTGATCATATTAATAAAGCAATAAAAAATCACATTTTTTTGTATTTTTTGAAAAGATAATATTTTACACTAAGAAAAATAATTAATTAACCACAGAGTTTAGGCTCAGAATAACAGGGTAAATAAGAATATTTTTAAATTAGAAAATCTCGAAATAAACAAACATTGAAAGCATCTCCTGGGTAAGAGTTTTGTAGACATACCATAGTTCATCTTCTTCATGAGAAATATTTATATTTCGAATATAATTAGTATCAAGTCCAAGTTGTGATAAAATGCATAGCATCTTAATACCAATTTAATTTACTTTAAATAACAAGAAAGTTTTTCGAAACCATTTATGTTTTTATTATAAAAACCCAAAGAAATTTAACACTTATTAAATAATAATTAGAGACTAATAATATAATAAAATTAGACTAGTTTAGAAAAAGTAGTTTTAGAATTATCCATAACAGCCACAAAACTCCAAAACCAACCAAGCCCTGCACAGCACAGTGGGCAAAATACAATCTGAAATTAACAACAACAACAAAAAAAGAAAAATTACTTTAAAACATAAAATTAAATGAAGTTAAACAAATTCATGTAATAATTACTGCAACTTCTGCATTTAAAAGTTTAGAAGTATTAGAAGAATTATTATTGATAACATAAGAATTTTAATTAATTAAGGTAACTACGCCCATAAGTTTCGGAAACGAGTTTTAGTAAATTTTTTGCCAAATAAGTATATCGTTAATATATAGCGTGACAGAATTTTTGCAAAATCCATTGGAGGAACAATAAGTCGTGATTTTTAATACACGATAATTTTTAAAAGATGATAATAAAATTGCGTGCGCCTTAAGCAAAACAATATCCGCGTATATATACGGCGAAATAGGCATAGCAAAAGTAACGCAGTAAGGGAGGCAAAAGTGTTGACTGCGAAAATCCACCGTATAGACTCATTATTGTGTCCAGAAATGAGGCTTAATTTTGGTCCATAAGGGTTTGTTAATAAGAAAAACTTATGGAATGAAATCAATGCAGACTTAACTCCTGTTTACACGCTGGAAGTATCGTCGAATTTTATGTCTACAAAAATTAAGCTGAAGCTTATGTAACGGTCGATTAAAACCGTTAATGCACCAGGATAAAAGCCTTTTGCTTAAAAACCATATAAGACATTGACTCCGAGGGAATCGTTTTATTTGGATAATAAAATAATAAAAGAAAAACATATTGAAAAATACATAACGAAGATATCACTGTTTTACACAACTGAAACAAAAACACTCTTAAACGTCCTGTAGGCTAGTAGGTAGTTAACTAGCTTCGTTCGATTCCCAACGAAGACCTTGGTTTTTTTCACTACAAAAATAAAAATTGACTGTCGGTGTGGCTGCTCAGCGATGAAGGCAAAGTCACTGGTCGCTATTCTGTCTTATATACGGCAGTTAATTTCCGACTATCCTTCTACTTTCACCACCTGTTTTATCTATTCTCTATCCCTTTCCTACATAATGTAGCACGGTACTTGACTAAATAGGCATTGTGACCTGAGTGCTACTTCTCTTTAAAAAAAAAAAACAATACAAAAATTTAACATTCTTTTGACTAACTCATACCCCCATATATATAATTGCATAAAAAGAAAAATAACCAGAAAGAGCTGCCAGATTTTTTCATAATAAAACTGTCTAGAAGTTTTACCTCGCCTGTGTATAAGAAATTACTCCGTCGAACGGAGCAGTTGCTTGTGTATAGCAAGTAGTGCTTTTATACTGTTGATATGACTCATTAGCTGTGTAAATAAAGTGACTTTAAAGAAAAAGGGTTCTTGGTGTGTTTTAATGAGTAAATTAAAAATATCTAAATGACGAATACTATATTTTATAAAACAAAAATCACGGATATTAAATTTATGAAGAAAATGTGTTTAATATTGCTTGCAACTCCTATTTTAAACTATTCCAAGCTGAAATTACAAACTTTTCTTAAAACTTTTCTTAAAATATTTTGAAAGTCAGTCAGAAAAGATAACAATTGAAATTGGAAGTTTAATTTCCATATTTAAAAAATCCAATTAGTATCCAATATTATTTTGAAACGTGGCAACCTTATATTTCTAATATCGCTTCCCATTACAAAAAAAACTTCCTTGTACTACACATTTAGCATATGCCACTTAAAAAAATTAATTTACATAATTAACAAAAATATTGTGAAATAATTGAAAATAATTAATTACCTTCTTAATAATTTTTTCGCCTTGGGTATAGTATCCGGTTCATCTTTTGCCAAAAATTTCCTCAATCCAAATAAGCTGTTGTAAAAGTATTTACTCCAATCTAAATTTGCCATATCAAATTTATATAATTTTTGATCTTCAGGACTCATAGACTTCCACAATTGTTTTGCATTTGTTGTATCGAAAGTAAATTCATTATCCAAAAAATAACGTAACAAACCACATTGTTTGTGGATCTTCTTATAAGCTCTTGTCATTCTAGAAATTCAAGTTAAAATCAAATATTGTAATAGAAAATTTAAAATTATTTATTTTAATAAAATTTTGTATATACCTGGGTTTCTTGCCGATTATAATCAAAAGAAAATCAATTAAATAACCGGGCACAGTGTGATAAACAAAACAACAAAACTTATAATAAACAATATTGCTGGCAAATATTAAAAATGGATACCAAATCATTGTCGACAAAGGTATTTGAACACCATGAACTTGCACAAATTTTTTATAGGCTCCCCATTCTAAAGTGTTTGATTTGTCAGGTACCAAAGTGTAAATGGGCGGGTCTTTAGAAGGCCTAAATTAAAAAATTAATTCTTTTTTTTTTTGGATATTTTGATAACAAAATAGAACAACTTTAACTTACACTTGTTTTACAGCAGTAGCCGTGTACCAGCCACAGGCCAGCATCATACTGGCACAAAAATCTACAGGCACTAAACCAGCTTTATTCGTAGGACAGCCATACATTACTCTAAGCACACCGTAGGCACTGCCATAGAGGACACTCATAGGTCCATATAAATTATCTACCCAACCTGTTAAAGGTTCATCACTAGTGGGCAAAACTAAATTGTTTAAGAAAGCATTGTTGAAATTAAATTTTTATAATAAAATTCGCATAAAATATAACTTATTCCGGGCCTAAATATACAAATAGGCAAAGTGCCAGCATTAGTTAATACTGCCGCTTCAGCTACAGACTTTGTAAAGCAATAGGTGTTGGGAAACTTTCCCACCAATTCACTTTCCATATGATCCAATGTTTTTTCACCCAATACGTCTTTGATTTGTAATAGCTTTTCACTGGAAACGCTCAAATATTCAGTATAGTATCGTTCGCTGGCATGTAGTACCAAACAGTTGGCAAAGGCCGAGGAAACATGCACAAAAGACTGAAATTAAATTGAAAGAAACGTTAAAAAAAATTAGAAATAAAACTTTTTAGTTCATTCGAAGAAATCTAAGGCTACGTCTTCTTTCAGTTTTAATTCTTAATTTAATATCCAAAATTCTAATTTACTAAAATATTATTTTAAAATTAAAATTAAATTTTAGACTGGCTTAAGTTTAAATAGTTTTCTTTTTTCGTATTTTTAATTTATTTTAGAAAGACAGTTAAGTTACTATAAAATGTTTGAAGTGTGAACAGAAGTACCGATTAATTACTTTTTTCATATTTTTTTTCTGCTGAAGCCTCTAAAAAGGGAAATGTTTATAAAGCCGCAAAATTCAAGTCATGCCACTTTACTTAACTTTTTATTTTACAAGCGGTCTTGCTGTTCGATCGTATATTTAATGGAAAGTGTTATAATAGACTTTCGAGCTTTCAAAAGACTTAGCATTTTTGCTATTGTTTACTACTACTGTCGTAAGTAAAAACAATTCTCATCTTCTTGTTGAGATTATTTTATCGGTAACACCAACAACATGATAATTTCGACATTTAGTTCTTTGAAGTATTCGTAGTAGATGCCTTAGCTTTTGTTACAATGAATTTCGGACGAAAATTGCATTAAAATAAATAAAATCCACTATGAAAATGGTGGTTCTATTAAAGTTACATTTCGTAAAATTTGTTAAATTTGATTCGACAGGCTCGAACACCAACGCTTGTTCAACCGGGTCGTTCAACTGAAAGCAACGCAGCCGTGAGCCACAGTATTAAAGCAGATTCAAATTTGTAAATTCCTCGACGTTCTCAACCATTTGGTGTTATCCAAAACCACCACATAATTAATTTTATGTGTGCGTTTGAATTTTAAGCCTTACAAGGTTCAACTGGTGCAGGAATTGAAGCCAACCGGCCATTTACATCGCCGTAGATTCGTTCAATTCATTCAGGAACAACCAGCTGCTTTTTCCTAAAAAAATAATTTTTTCAGACGACGCCCATTTTCACTTGTCAGAGTATGTCAACAAGCAAAATTGCCGCATTTAGACTTCTGAAAATCCTAGAGCGATTATTGAGAAGCGTTTTCATGCTCATAACGGTCAATGGATGACGCTATCGCGATAACTCAATTTTCGCCTATTATTGACGACGTGTACATGTCATATAGCCAATGAAATTGTATAATTTATTGCAAACCAAATTTCCCGATCGCATAATTTCACGATAATCAGCAATTAAGTAGGCAACTAGGTTGTGTAATTTAATCCAGAAAAGAGTCTAGACGGAAGTCAATCAAATCGATTTCAGCTTTAAAACTCAAAATCCTTGATGTTATTAACGAAATAGAACCGCCGTTTTGTCAAAAAGTGATTAAAAACTTTGATGAAAGAATTATTTCTCATTCATAATTGCCGAACTTTTCTCTTCGTAATACAATAAAAATTTGAAAATATTTAATCTTGTTTTTTAATTGTTTTAGAAAACAAACCTCTTGCTGAAAACTCCTTTATAAAGAATTATTTGTAAATACAATAACATAAATTTATTATTTATTGTTTTTTTAACCCATCTTTTTTATTTATCTTTAATAAATATCTTTTTTCTTTTTTAAGATCTTTTTTATATATTTTTTTCTTCACGATATTTCGCTTTCCTTTGGAAAGCATCTTCAGGGAAAAAAAATTTTATATTTTTCAAAAAAAAAAAAAAAACATTGAAACATTTTTTCAATTTGTTAATAATTTTTTGTTTTCAAAAATATAAAACTTGGCATTTTGCTATTCTTTACTTTTAATAATAATTAATAAATAATTCTTATCTCTGGTTGAGTTTATCCCTTAAACATTTTTCAAGATAAATCAAAGCTTTTGCTCTTCCTATTTACTTTTAAAATAAAATATTGCATAAACATAAAGAGATTTATTTAAATCGACTTTTACTTAAAAAATTCTTAAATAATCATAAGCATTCACTTAATTTATAGAAGCAATTAATAATAACCAGTTTTTATGATAGAAGACCCATTACAGAATAAGTAAAATTTAATACACCAAGTCATTATTATGCAAAAAATTTCACAAAAACATTTATGAAAACAATTAAAAAAGTAAAAACAATTAAGTTGATTTCAAAAAAGTGTTTGTTAGAATAATTTTAGTTCGGATTTTCATAATTATTCGTTTCAGAAAATAATTACAAGTTAGATTTTGGTTATTAATTAATAATAAAGATTTAAGATTTAACATAAAATTTGCATTTATAATTAGTACTTTTTTCTTCCATTTTTTCTAGCTTACAGGCCAGGTTAATTTCAACTGCAAATATTCATAAGCGTATCCACTCATAATTTGAGAAACAAATAGTTTTTTGTTTTGTTTTGTTTGGAAATTAAAGAAATTGTGTAACAAAAAACTTTTCCAATTTTCAATACATCGTTTACATAACTTTTCTTGAATGTAAAATCTACAATAAATCAGTTGCTAAAAGCTTATGCACAGTGAAATAGTGTGGTATGTGAGAGTTAGTAGCTCTATTAGTTGCAATGATCTACGCACACCTGGTTATTAAACATACTCTAAGTCTGATCTGTGAAAAATAACATTAAACTAGTCATATAAGCAAAGCAACACAAAACAAAAATACAAGTAAAATATTAAAAGAAATTGTCTACATGATTATTTTGAAAATTGGCTTTTAAAACAAGTTAAAAGTATTATTTTATTAAAAAGTATTCCGCCTCTTCTTTTGTTTAAATAGTTTTAAGCGGTTGTGTGTTACGCGATACTTTTGTCTTGTAAACCCATATAAACTAGCCAATGGTTATTAATATAAGTGACTTACATCTACACACACAAATAACAAAACGTGTGGAATTATTTAATGGAGGATAAGCATATGTAACATTAAAAATACACTGCACAATAATTGCAATAAGTATTCTAGACGTTTCTGTTACCAAACATGTGAAAACAAAATTTTATAAATTTTAACTTTTGAAAATAATGCTGAAATGAATAGAGAGAGAGAGAGATATTATCGACTATTTTTACATAAAAGCCCGACCCAAAAGTTTGGTTTTATAATGTTCTTATTTTTGCATTTCCGTTAAGCATTTATCTCACACCTGCAATTAACCCTTCACCAATTACGATGCCATATTGAAGTAGCAAATACTTGGCATATTAAGTGGGCAGTTTCTCATTTTCTTTTCTCTAGAGAAATTCCTGCAAAAGATATTTAAAAAATTATATTCCTCAGCACAAATAGCAGCACTAAAGTTTCATTTTACAAATTGTTTTATATACTGTAATGATCTCAAAATTATTTCTGTTACTTTGGTTACTTCATGAAAGTCAGGAGACGAAATTTGCTAACTGTTGTTTCTTATCAAAATGTCCTAAAGGGCAGGTAAATTTGAGGTTAGAAAATAAATTGTCTGTCAAATGATTAAATTTCAATAATCGAGCGTTTTTGATATTTATTTAGTAAAAAGTTAGGGAATTTTACACCCTTGAGCAAAAAATTTTAATTGTGAAAATTAACTATTAAAATGGTGAAAATTCACTTCGTAGAATTCAAGCGGCTTTTCTTCATAATCCGGCTGCTTCTTGGACCACTGTGCATAGTTTGATCGCTAAATCCTAGGCTCACGGTATTGTTGCTGATAATAAACAAAGCGATATGCTTGTAGTGGGCATATTAAAGCAAACGTAGCCGCTATACAACAGGATATTGAGAATGAGTATGGAACATCAACTTGGCAACCACTAAAGATACTCTGTACAATTTTGTGCATTAAAGTCTTCATCTTTACGCTTGTAACATGTTCAAGAATTAAAGCTGATAGTTAGAGTCAAACGTTTTTAAAACGTTTGTGGATTGGCTGTTTGAAAATATGAATGAAAACTACGCATTTGTTAACAAACGGTTACGGTTACGTAAACAAACAAATATGGGGCTCAAAAAGTCCACAAGCAGTCCTCGAAAAACCATTACATTCAAAAAAAGTGATCGTATGGTGCGGTTTGTGGTCAGGCGTCATCATCGGGTTGTATTTTTTCGAGCAAGGAAACGCCCTCACCATGAACGCCCAAACCATGATAACTATTTGTGTGGCCACAAAGGGATAATGTTGAGGTCAACGACCATTAGTTTCAGCAAATTATGCATGAAAAATTTCCCGATTGCTGGATTTGGCGATGTCAATTGGCTGTCGAGTTCTTGTGATTTAACACTGCTGAATTATTTTCTCTAAGCCCATTTGAAAGCCACCTTTACGTGTACAGCCCACAAACAATTGCAGCACTGCATTGCCAAGTTAAACGAAGTTTTTTTGCAAAATGTGCTTCAAAATTTAGAAAAAAGTGTGAACGTATGCCGTCGTGCTAGAGGTGGAAATTTAAAAGTGGTCAAAAAAAGTGTGCGTTTCAACCTAATTTATTTGGTAACCTTGAATTTACCCACCCATATAAATGATGACAGGCGTCATATATACACATTACACATTTTGTTCAACTAAATTTATCATTACAGAACGCAGCAAACAATACTATAAAAAACCTCTCTTGTGCATTTTCCCCCACAGATAGCTCCCCAATGGATATATATTATTTTCTAAATAAATCACAGCATCCGTCCCATTTTGTCCTGCCAAGCTAAACTGTGTTAACATTATTCAAAGAATTTTAGATAACAGAATTGATTCAAACATTTATTCGCTTAGGTAACTTTTATATTTCTCTACAATGAATTAATCCTTACTCTTAAATTCCAAATAAATTTTAAAGCGTTTGTTTGAACAATTCATACAACTTTCGTCCGTCGCTTACTGTATCAACAGTCTTTCTATGCAGTTGCCCTTATTTTTTGGTTTAAAATCACCCCCAGTAGTAGTAAAGTTGACAATATGCCTAAGCAATTTTCAATGAATTATGTTTTTAAAAGACATTTTGTAAGCACCGTTCTTATAAACAAAAAGGAAATTGTAGAAAAATTCAAGTTTTTATGGAATATTGGAGATTACGAGCGTTTAGACTAAAAGGAATTACAATTACCTCATTTTATCATCTCCTTGTGAAGGCTTATCTCAAAAATATTCGAAGATATTTTATATATTAGAATTAATAATCGATTACAATGAATTCTGAATTATTCAGAAATTAATTGATAATTATAGTCATGTGTTAATTACCTTTATAATGTTTAAAAAACGGTAACAATTTTTAAAAAACAAAAATTTTTAATTTTACTAAAAAATATCTTTTTTCTAAGATAAAAAAGATCGTTTAAAAAAACTAAACAAATTTACTAAACAATATTGGAATTTTATAAGCAACTGAAATGTAATGAAAGCATATATCGGGTTGTTTTTCAATGGTGGCAACACCAACAAATGTTGCAATGAATTCAATTTCGCACGAAAATTGCATTAAAATATTTAAAATCTACTATGAAAATGGTGGTTCTGTTTAAGTTACATTTCGTAAAAATCATGATATTTTCGGAGAACATAACCGTCCTTCTGAGAACGCTATTTAAAATTTTGTCGTTAAGTTTGAGTCGACAGTCTCTAAACAAAATGTGCGAACACCAACACGTGTTTGGCCAGGTCGTTCAACTAAAAACATCGCAGCCGTAAGCCACACTATTGAAGCAGATCCAAATTTCTTAATTCTCAACAGTTGGAGTTATCGAAAGCCACCACATGGCAAATCCTAGAGCGACATGCTCAACGTGTTACTAAATGGTGCGCTATGTGGATTGAAGGGCTACTAAAATCCTAGAGCTATTATTGGGAAGCCTTTGTATGCTCAACGTATCACTATATGGTGAGCTAAGTGGTCTGGAGGCTTGATTGTGACGTTTTTTTTTTTTTTGAAGATGGGGCAGTAAATGGGGTAACGGTCTTTGAATCAGGTTACCGTAAGATGCTACCAACTCAATTTTGACCGATTATTGATGACGTGGATATCACTGACATGTGGCTTCAACAAGACGTTGCCACATGTGGCACAGCCAATGAAACAATCAAAATATTGCAAACCACATTTCCCAATCGTGAAATATCAGCACTTAAGTGGCCAGCCAGATCTTGTGATTTAACACCATTGGATTATTTTTTGTGGGCCTACGTTAAGGACAGAGTCTATATAGAACCAATCGAATCAATTTCTACCTTAAAACTTAAAATCCGTGATGTGATTATCGAAATAAGACCACCATTTTGCCAAAAACTGTACGAAAACTTTGATGAAAGAATCGACATCTGTCAGCGTTATTTTTCATTCATAATTGCTGAAATTTTCTTTTCGTAATGCAATAAAAATTTAAATCATGTTAATTTAAATTTTTCTGCTTTATTTTGTTTTAGAAAGCAAACTTCTTTTTGAAAAACTCTTTATTTTAAATGTTTAATAGTTTTGATTTAATTTATTTCAGTTTATATAGAATCATATTTTTAATCATTGAAAAAAAAAGGGTGTTGGAATTATAAATCGATTTTCGGACAGATAAAATAAAACATTAGTTAAAACTTCAATCTGCTGTTTGGCCACCACCAAATAAAAATGGTCGCGCACCTACTGTGTAGTAATATTTTTCTCCACTGGTTTCTGAATAATTCAAAATTTGTTGAACAGATGAGTTCGAGGCATGTTATCCCTCATCTAATAGTGTTATGAAAATTAGATAAAGTGTTAGCGAGATATGGTATAAAACTAATATGAACTCCTAACTATTTACCATGACTTAACTATTTGCCATCGGTGCGTAGTAGTTTTTTGTTTATTATTATTATTATTATTATTATTTATTAAATATTAATCTTAATCTTTTAAACGGTCCTTTAAATTATAACGATTTATTTTATTTCCAGAAGCGAAATATCGAGAAAACAAAAATAAATCGTTATAATTTAAAGGACCGTTTAAAAGATTAAGATTAATATTTAATAAAAATAAAAACAAAGGTTGAATAAAACTGAAAATATTATTATTATTATTATTATTATTAATATTATTATTTTAATTTTGTTACGTGGACTTTAAAAGTGAATTCACAGAAATTTACCATAACGACAATTTAAATGTAGTAAAATAGTTTTAGCTTTTTATAATTTCATTAACAAATGATTTTGTTAAGTTCAATGTTAATATTGTTATTAATTTATAACAAATTATTTCAATTTAAATAGAACACCCATATTTTCAGTTATTTTTGCAATAAATTATTTGACATATAAAGACGCGTTTCACTGTTAACTAAATTTTAACATTTGAGCATCAGGTAAACCACTACCTGTACAGTTATTAGATAAGTTATGTATTCACATAATTTGATTATAATTGGTATTTGATATCATGATGATGATAATGGAGCGTTTTTTTGCCCCCAAATAATTTATTTTTATGGGTTTATTCAGACTGCATAAATAAAAAAATTGCCATTTACATTAGCAGTAAGCAACAGAGACCATTAATCTTATAAATAACTGAAAAGGAAAGGATGTTTTAGTCCTGTTATATGCACCCCGAAATAAACTTATTCTAAGTATTGATTTAATTTATTTAAATGGAATCATATTTTGGATTATTAATCACATTAAAAATAGCACTTTCAATTATAAATCGATTTTGAAACAGATAGATAACACATCAAGCTAGTTTCTAACCACCACCACGAAATAAGAATGGTTACTCGTCTACAATGTAAATCATTTAAAAGTTTCTCATACTACCTGATTAACTGAATAACTGTTTCACTAATATTTACTTGGCTGTTTTGTAATGGCAATCAGCAAAGTTAATGTAGCATTACTACGATTCGTTCATGTATGCTGTATTTCAGATCAAATGTAAAGATATATATTGTAGATGAAAATTATATAAAACTCTTGTTCAACTTGTTTTTCTTTGTTTCCTTATCCTTGTGTGTAATATAATCTACACACGCCGTTATTGCATCACTATTGTGTTTTGATTTTCTGTATGAAATAAATCTATAAATGTTTTTCTAAAATTTACACATTTCCTTTGGTTTGCTAATATTTTTCTACTGTTTCAAATCAAATACCCGCAAACTAAAAAAATTATACTTTAGTAAATAGCGTTGTAAGTATGTATGTACGAGTAATAATTTGTTAATATTTTGTTATGGTACGAATACACAACAATTTATTGTAATGCAAGTTACTCACTTTAAGTTTTTTCATTTCCTTGGCTAAATTTATTAATTCCACGGTTGCTTGCACATTTATTTTTGTAGCATTGCTGAGCGGTTCATTAAATCGGACAGTTGCTGCTAAATGCACAACAATATCAACATTTTCAATTAACTCCTTACGATCTTCACCATTGGTTATTCCCAAATTATTAAGTGCACAGTCCCCAGCAATTGGTTTAATATATTGCATTGGATTCGGTTTGATGGTGCATAGTTTTTCAAAAAGCTAAAAAATACAATATTTAAAATAACGAAATATTTCATATTTTTGTTATTAATATATTTATTTGTTCACGGTTGTATTAATTTTCATATAACTTCATATAACTTTATATTTATTTACTTATTTAATTTTGTATCATTAGATGTAACTAATGAAACAAATTTAACACTTACGGGATCTATAAATATTTTGCTGAAACGTTCATTGATATCAACTCCCGCTTTGGGCCGCGTTAAAACAAAGATCCTGGCCACATCAGTGGAACGTAAAAGCTTCTCAATAAACACTAAAAACAGGATAAAAAGACAAATGCGATAAATTAAAGTCGGAAAATTAATACGTATCAATATGCTACAATATACTTAAAATTATAATGCTGTTTGTTTCTTAATTATTTTTAATTAATTGACCTAAGACCCCACTGTTCACTAAAAAATATTTGCTTAAATATAAATTGAATGCTTAACGAATTTTATTGCTTTATTGCGTCTACAGCAACTTGTGTAGGTTAGCATTGGTTATATATGCAGCAAGTTTGCTTTACATAATAATAATTCTCGTTTAAGATGATTTTTAATGTATTAGTTTAGTACACACCATTCTGTTAGTAGAGTAGTTAGTAAAGGAATTACATATTTAATCTGTTACTGACGTTTTTATTGTTTAAAGTAATGCCAGAAAAGAAATGTACTATAATATACACTAGTTTAAAAAACCATCGAACAATTTTAGGTTGTTTATAAATGACAGCAGCTGGGAAACAAAACTCAGCCACCAAACTATTTTCATGCATCAACAAGCTATTCATAGAAACACTTTTGGCAGCTAATTTTGTTTTAAATAAACATTTCGCTCGGTTTTAAAATGGGATAAAATTGGGATCCACTTTAGTTTTATTCAGTCTCATAAAAATCCCATTAACGGGTTGTTTTCAAAACTTCAAATTGTTATTTTTTAAATAAAATTTACTTGCCATGAATATATGAATATATGTTGTCACATAAGAATTTTTATTTTAAAATGGAAATCTTTTTCAAAATTAAAAAGGCCTTGTTATGAGGTCAAGAAAATTTTACTCACTGTACTTCTCTTTAGATTAATGACTTTAATTATGAAAATTTAAAGTAAAAATAATGTGTTTTCCTTAGTGAATAGAAATCCGTATACAAGTTATAAAATTGAAAAAATGTTACAACATCTTAATAAATCATCTTCGTAACAAAGGTTTTAAAAGAAAATAATTATCAGTAAAAAAGCAAACGACCCACTGTTGATTTTATAAACTAAGAAACTAAGAAATTTTATACACACATGACAACAGCAACATGCTTATAAGAAATTTTACCAAATAAGATAAACAACAGAAAACAAAACACAACTAACTACCACAAAACAAAACAAAACACACAGCCAAGCAGGCGCCTAAACTAATTCATAATAAACAACAACAATATGGAATTATGTTAAAGTAAAATATTGTTGTATATGCGAGAACCGCTTAAAATAATTACATATATAATCACTACTTACTGGACAAAGTTGATTCATCAGTGAGTAAAGACAACAGAGATACCATCGTGTTTATTTTGTGTGTATTGAAAATAAATACATCGTTTAACTTAATTTAAAACTCTAAAGTACTGTGTTATTATTTTGCAATAAAGGAACTCAAAATACCAAAACGTTTATTAAAATTAATGAACGTTAAAATAATTTTTCAAGAAAATATCTAAAAAAATTTGTGGCATTTTCTTTGACTACTAAAATGAATTAGAAATAAAGTAGATAAACGATTGTTTAAAATATTTCTTATTTTTGAGAAAATTTTCAAATTAAAAAATGCATTTCATGTGGATAAAATATATTTACAATATACACACATTGTTTAGAGTGAAATCTGTAGCATTGATGTCATATACACTACAATTCGTTACAGTTTTTAACAGTAACAGTGACTTTTTTACACGGTTAAAAACACCATCCGCTTGTCTCATTTCTATCTCTACATGCATTCCGCCTTGACACTCAATACATTAATAATATTTTTCCTATTCCAAAAAAGTTTTTTATAGATTTAAATATGTGTGATATATAATGTAAAGTAGCTTATAAAATTATTTAGAAGGACCATGAGTGACCGGCTCTAACATTTTATATAAAAAATAATGCTTTGAAATGCAGAAGAATTAGAATTGAACTTATGCAGAGATCGTTCTCTTAGTAGATTAACACGTTTAATGAAAACAAAAGAAATAGAATAACAATGGCTGAACCACTAGCACTGAACGTAATATGTCGGAACGTAAATATGTAACTGAATGTATAAAAAAAACGAAGCAACTTTGGCTTTTTATTTTAAATATTGTTTTTAAAGTGTCTTTATAATTGAAACTTATGCTATTTACAGTGTTGCTACGTGCTTTACACCTTTATTTTTAAAAAGTTGCAATTATACACATTTTCACTAAAACTTTTTCAAAACTAATTAAAAAATATTATAAAATAAGAAGGTTTATATGAAAGAAAGAGAAATAGGAAGGGAAGGAAGATATAACTGCTGTAGGCCAGAAACATTTTCTTCATACTAAAATGCTTTTTACGTTTGTCTTTAAAATAATTAATAATGCCCTTTTTTCTCTTCGAGTCAGATTAAATCTACAGCTCCAAACTAAGGCATCTTTTCTTAAAAACTTAGATTTTTTTATTAATTTTTCACTAGTTGCTTGCATGTTGCCTATACATCTCATGACGCTTTTGAAAAATTTATCACAAAAGTGCAATTTCCTTCTTCTGAAATTCATTTTAAATCGGGAATAATAAGTAAACATGTTTCTATTAATTTTCTAATAGTTTCAAATTTTTTAATGAAAAATATTCTGAAATTTGTGTGTGCAAAAATTTTAATTTAAATTTAATCTTTTATAGAAAAGAAATTATAAAATTAATTTTGCATTTTTAATTAATTTTTTTTAATGAAAATTTGTAATAGAAATCTATTTTTTAATGAAAAAAATCTGAAAGTTTGCACAGAAAAGATTTTGAAATAAATTAAAAAAAAAAGATTTACAGTTAAATCAATGAATATTTTCAAAAAAAAATTATCTCAAAATTTTTCTCGAAAAAATTCTCAAAATTTTTCATCGTAAAATTTCTCAAAGTTTTTCATCGAAAAAATTTTCAAAAAAATTTCATAAACAAAGTTTCTCAAAATAATTAACAAAAAAAAAAATCCCAAAATTTTTCATCGAAAAAAGTTTCTCAAAATTTTTCATTGAAATAATTTTTCAAAATCTTTCATCGAAAAAAGTTTCTCAAAATTTTTCATCGAGAAATTTTTCTCAAAATTTTTCATCGAAAAGAATTTTTCAAAATTTTTCATCGAAAAAAGTTTCTCAAAATTTTTCATCGCAAAAATTCTCAAAATTTTTCATCAAAAAAATCCTCAACTTTTCAAAACTTTTCTAAAATTTTGCTCTTAAATATATTTATAGAAAATTCTTTAATTTTCATTGAAAATATTCTCTAATTTTTATCAAAAAAAATTTTTTTTCTTATTTTTTATTGAAAAAATCTTTACTTTTCCATAAAAAAATACTCTCAATTTTTTTGTAGAAAAAATTCTCACATTTTATTCGTAGAATAAACTCTCATAGAAAAAATTCAAAAATTTCTCATCAAAAAAATTTTAAATTCTTAAATTTTTCACCGAAATTCTCAACTTTCCTAAAAAAAATTTAAGCTTTTCTGCGGAAACAATTCTCAAATTTGTTCATAAAAAAATTCACAAATTTTTAGTATTTTTTCTGTTAAAATTTTGGAAGGTTTTCCTAGAAAAATGTTGAGGATTTTTTCCAAAAAAAAATTTTGAGGATTTTTTCCCTAAAAAATGTTGAGGATTTTTTTCGTAAAATTTGTTGAGAATTGTTTCCCTAAAAAAATTTTGAGAATTTTCTCCGTAAAAAATTTTGAGAATTTTCTTCGTAAAAAATTTTGATATTTTTTTTCGTAAAAAATTTTGAGAATTTTTGCACCAAAAATTTTGAGAATTTTTTACAACAAAAATTTTGAGAATTTTTTACAGCAAAAATTTTAAGAATTTTTTACAGCAAAAGTTTTGAGAATTTTTTACAGCAAAAATTTGGAGAATTTTTTACTGCAAAAATTTTGAGAATTTTTTACAGCAAAAATTTTGAGAATTTTTTAGAGCAAAAATCTCGTCTCTACCAAAAATCCTGTTTTTCATAGCAAAGTTTGGAAGTAGATCGTAGAAGCATTAAGGTTTAACTGACAACACATTGCTAAGTTCGTCTAATTTTTGAAAAATTCATTCATCAAACTAAAAATGTTTACAGAAATTTCGTATATCGATCTATATTCATTTTTTAACCTGATGTTTGAAGGTTCAGATTAAAATTTCAATTTTGAAAGCTGCTGAAAACTTTAAATTTGCACTTTAATTGTTAATACTTATATTTTGAGATAAAGGTTACATTTTGACAGCATAATGGGGCGTTAATAGTGTTTGTTGTTCCCAATATTAAAATAAATATTTTGTATCAGTAGAACACTTCAATGGACTTTCTTATACATTTTTAAAATAAAATGTTTAAAATTTGTTAATAAATTATATATAATATAAAAAACAAAAAATTATGTATAAAGAATTAATTACATATATTTGTGCATGTGCAAAATATTAAGTTAAGTTAAGCTTAAGTTATTTTCATGTTTTTCCTCAGATTAATGTGAAGTTAAAAATTTCGTTGAAAAAAAGTTTCAATGAATTTTGTTTTTACATTTATAAAGATTAAGATCTTTAAAAATGTGTTTTTAATTGTTTTAATTTAAATACGTAAATAATTTTTAAGAATAGTTGAACATTTTCAAATAATGAAGGAAGTTGCAATGTTAAGTTTTTTTAACAAGTTTTTTATTATGTTCGTTTTAACAAATTCTGGTTTGTTTAAGTTTTTTTCACTTTAAATTAAAATAATAATTTGTTGTTTTGTTAATTGACAATCATTGATTCATTTAGATTCATTACTGATTTTAGCAGTCGGATGAAAATTATTTTAATTGCGTTTTGGTTTTTTTTTTTCAGTTTTGTTTTGCAATCGAATATTATATAAAATTTATATTTAATATTTTAACACATTTCAATATCAACCACGTTCGCTACTAAATTTTTAAATGGTTTCTATTTACATATTTTAGTAATTTATTATTATATTATTATTATTTTGGAAATCAACACACCTTTTCCTAAAAATCCGGTACCGCCTGTCAAAAATACAATTTTGTTTTTATAAAAGTTCTGAATATTAGTTTCCATTATTATTTGTTGTTGTACACTTTTCTTTATAATTTATATAATAGTTTTCAGGAAATTTATTGCTTTAACAAATAAAAACTTTTCGAGATCACACTTTTTCCAAATATTAAGTATTTCCTTTAAAAGCGCACGCGCGTATTACAATATTAGTCAGACGCTTCGCCGGACGTAATGCTAAAGAGAAATGAACATGGATAGACAATTGCACTTCAATTTATATTATAAATATAAACTTAATGTTACATGCAAAATGTAGCTGTGAATGTTGAATATGAAAAAGCAGCGCGTATACGCCACCAATGCAACACAATTATTTACAGCTTCCCGGTGCTAATAAAAGCCAGCAGTTAAATATTCCACCATTAAAATTGTTGTTTCTTTTCATACTTAAAACAAAATGAATTAAACAAATTTACAAACAAATGAAAAAGCAAAACAAATAACAAACTAGACAACAACATTATAACTCATTCAAACAAATCTAAGCTAGCAATGCATTTCATACATCCATCCAACTCAAACCACAACATCTTTTTGGCCATTTTTTTTTAGTTTTTAAAATTTTATTAGGAATTTATTTAAGAAAAAAAGAGAGTGTGTGTGAGAGAGGAAGAGAGAGAGGTTAATATTAAGCAAGTATTGAGTGAATACTTTCGGTCAGAAAAGAAATATTTATCAGTCCTACGGCTAGTTAATAAATTTGAAGCGTTCGCCGATTCTATTTTTTAAACAGTAATGTTCTGCTGTTAAAATAATTTTTTGTTCTGAATTTTAAATTTTCGAAAATATTTTAATATCAAAGCAAAATTAATCGAATAAAAATAATTCGAATAAAAGATTAAATCTAATAAGATTTAATTGAATAATGTTTAATCCAATAAGATTTAAACGAATACAATTTAATAGAATATTTTAATCGAAAGGGTTAATCGAATAAAATTTAATGAAATAAGGTTTAATCGTATACAATTTAATGGAATAAGGTTTAATCGTATGCAATTTAATGGAATAAGGTTTAATCGTATAAAATTTAATAGAATAAAGTTTAATTAAAAAAAAGTTGTAAACGAATGCAATTTAATAGAAGATGATTTAATAGAATAAAATTTAATCGAAAAAATTTAATCAAGTAAGATTTAATCAAATAAGGTTTAATCGCATAAGGTTTACTCGAATAAAATATAATTGAGTAAAGTTTAATCGAATCTTAGTCGAATAAGGTTTAATGGAATAAAATTAATCGAATAAAATTTAATCATATAAGGTCTAATCGAATACGGTTTAATCGAAGAGATACAAAAAGAAAAGTTTTATTGGACATTTAACTTGACGTTTCCTAAAAACTAGCTGAAAACGAAATTTCTTCCCTGGCCCAAAGAATACCAGCCGGTGAGGTTTAAATCAAAACTTGCGGTAAAAAAAAATATGTAGCTATCACATACTAAATTTTTAACATCATTGTAATGGGATTCCTTAGAGGGATACCCCCGGGGGCACATTATAGTATTTTTGGAGCCTACTATTCCATCTAGACTGATGTCTTACGGGGTAAAAGGGAGCCCAGGCCCCTTAAAGGCTAGTAGGAGACAAATGGACAATCCACTATATTTTCACGGGAATCAGTTGCACGCAGAGTTCCGCTATTTGTCTCTTTAGACATTTAGCTGTTCTTTGGCTGGTTATTAAGGTTGACCCCTATATGAGAGTATCGTGGTGACGGCGGTTTCAAGGCCCTCGTGAAAGTTTGTGGGACGGATCACTCACAATGGTTCAAGGTCCAGTGAGTATGAATGCCGTCGTGTTCTTAATTATATTAAGCTTCATGCGTTCTGGAACAGGAGTTGAATAGTCTCCAACTCTTTAGCAAGGAGTAAAGGCTGCGGCCTACTTCGGGCTTTCGTAATTGCAAGTAGGAGTGACTAGAGGATATACGTATCCGAAGGCCTTCTAGGGCTAACTGCCAGGTACAAATGTAAATCAAATCACGTTATGTAATGGGATTCCTTAGAGGAGTCTAAACAATAAATTAGATATATGTACTATCAAATCAAAGTTTCATTACAAAGCTAATCCTTAAAAATTTCATATTCCCCAAAAATCAAAATACAAAATCGATCGAAATACAAAATTGATCGTAATCACAAACACTTAATGAAGAAAAAATCGAAAAAAAAATGTATCACCAAAAACAAAAAACATATCACCATTAACTCGAAATTAAACAGACAAATTCACACTAAAAAAAGAAAAGGCGGCAACTATATGCAACTTATATACGCACTTAATAAACTGAGACGAAAGAAGAACTACTTCTTTGTACGAATGAATAAACCGAAACAGCCTGTTTAGCTTATAAACTTTAATCGGAAGAATATTTCTAAGATGATGCTAGGCATTGACAGATCACTGTACTTATGGAAAATAAACATATCAAGTCGGAATGCAAACAATTATTGTATCAAACAAAGTTTATTATAATTCAAATAAAGTGTCTAACGTGTATTATTACAAAAATTGATTACATTCCTTTTTTTCTTGGGATTTATGGGGATAAAAATATTTTTTTTTGGGACTTCAAACAAAGAAACTGGAAACCCTTGTAAATATTAGTATTTTATAACAAGTAAAATTGTTATATTTAATAAAAAAATATATATGACCCTAAACTGATATCTTATCTTTTAATTGAAGTCGTAATTGCCGCCGATACCTGCACCTAATTTTTTGGCATTTTTCAAGTTAACATAACTCACATTTATTATACAAAATCTTAACCTAGCAAAAAATGAATACGCACACATATTTGTACATTAATTAAACCACAAAATTTAAATCTAAAAAATATATTTTCCACAAACGTTGCAAAATTGTCAAAGTAAAAGAAATTCAAATAAAAGTAGCAGGGCATTCTAGCTTTTAATATTTACGTTTAAAATATTAACGCTGCAAAATTAGTTTTAACGCTCCAGCAATAAATTACTCACGTATAATAAATTAAAAGCAAAGAGGAGAAAAGAAAATATGTGGCATTGAACTTCATTGTGATGCTTAAAACAAACAGTGTGTTCACAGCAATGTTTTTATGAAACAATTAATTTTTTATTGCTTTAAAAGTTTAAGTTAATAGTTGAATTATTTAATATTGTGATAAATAAATTAATTAATTTGGTTTAAGTACATTTTTATTTTAATTCTTGCACTTTGCTTAAAAGGAAGCGGGAAAAAGTTGAACCACCAGCACAATGTTATGTAGGATTTTATCGGTGGCTACATCCATCATAAACATTTTTTGCATCTATCTACCTTAGGTTCTATTTACTTTTAACAATACCATGTGTTTAACCAACTAATATAGAAGAATACATACACGAAGCTCACACACAATACAAAACATTTCATTTCATTGTTCTCTTTATAAATTGTCACATCTCTTAGTTCTTGCTTTTTTGCCTGTCGCCTTTATCAAATTTTTATATTTTAATTTTTTATACCTCTTTTTCGAATTATTTAAGAATTAATATCTGTTCGTATAAATAAGGTGTTTTTATAGAGGTATAAAAATTTGATTAAAATGTATTCATACAATTTTATGTATTCATAAAACAAAGATTAATTTTTTAATTTACATGAAAATAACTTTATTCGACAGCTAATATGTGACTTTTGGCATTTGAACGCCACAGCTGGCTAGAACATATTTTTACCCTGAACACCAATTTTTCATAACTTCTTGTAACATTGTTGGCTATTTACAGGCCATAACGCAGTGAATATTGTCCGCCAAGTGATCACTAGTTTCGAGTTTTTCGGCGTACACTAGCGACTTCACACATCCCCACAGAAAAAAAAAAAAAATTCCCCCCGGGGGCACATTTATCGGTTCTTATAGAATACTCACTATCTGGACCTGTGCAACTGGGGGAAAAAGGGAGTCCAGTCCCCTGAAGTCAGACAGGGAGACAACTGGAAACTCCACTTTATTTCCACGGGGATCAGTGAGCTCGCAGAGTTCATTATTTGTCTCTTTAGACTTATAATAGTTCTCTGGCTGATCATTGAGGTTGGCCCCTATATGGGAGAATCGTGGTGGTTGTGGTTTCGCGGCCCCATAGCAGGTCTGTTTTAATGGTGGCCAGGATCATTTCGCTGATAATGACACGCATGGTGAATGATCCAGTCCAGTGAGCATGCTTGACATGTGTTCTGGACAAGGAGTTAGAAAGTCTCCGACTCTCTAGCAAGGTGTAATGATTTGCAGACCTGTACTGGAATCATTAAAGTTGCAACTAGGTGGTATCTGTTGCTTAGAATTATGTCTTCGGCTATCTAGGACGCATGTATGACGTTCCAAATTATACAAAGTGGTTTGTCCACCATCCGATTAAGACTTACAGTCAGGTGCTGATGTAAAACAAACACACACATCCCCACAGAAAAATGTCTAGCGGCGTTAAATTTCACGATCTTGAATGCCAATTTACGGCACCAAAACGTGCGCTTACCAAATATTTCCATCAATAAATCTATTGTGGGGTGAGCTGTGTAACGTATTGCATCATCTTGTTGAAAGTACAGCTCTTGTACATCATGATTATTTAATTGACGGAATTGACGAAAAATTCAGTAATCAAGTCTCTATAGTGCTCATCATTAACTGAAACATTCTTAAAGAAACGTTTTTAAAGAAGTACTGGCCAATGAAACCACCTGCCCATAAAGTACACCAAACAGTCAGTTTTTCTAGGTAAAATATTCTTTTGACGATTATCGTTACTCCAAATGCGAAAGTTTTATTTTGTGAAGTATCTATTCAAACAAAAGTGAGCTTCATCGCTAAACAATGTTCGCTGAAATTGGGCAATCTTTTATTGGGCTCTTGATGTTCTTGGTATGAAAATTCAGTGTGATGTTCGTTGGACTAAACACATTTTTCAGGTTTCTAAAGAAGATACTTCACCCCATCCGATCTCCGTACTATCTATACTACCTACATCCGTCCGAAAATGGAATACAACTCTCATGTATGGGCCGGCGGTCCAAAGTCTATTTTGGGGTTACTCGACCGCGTACAGGAGAGGGCCAAGAGGCTCATTGCTAACAGTAGGGTATCCAACTCTATTGATTCTCTAGAGCATCGACGCAATGTGGGATGCATTTCACTGTTCTATCGTTACTACAATGGTAAGTGCTCTAATGAGATTAGGGAACTTGTTCCTGATACTCGCACGTTTTCACGTTTAACTCGATTTTCGATGAGAGCACAACCTTTCGTGGTTGATTGGCCAATGAATCGCACTACGCATTACAGGGAAAATTCGTTTTTTAGCAGAACAGTCCGTATGTGGAATAAGATCCCTCCGGAGGTCTTTCCTGTCACTTTCAATCTGAGAAATTTCAAATCGAATGTCCACAGACACTACTCCCTCTTTCCCCCTTCCCGTAACCTAATTTCCTAGTTCTGGCACGTAGGGGTCATCCCCTGAGTGCTGGTCCTATTAAAAAATGTGGAAGCGTTTTAAAGATGTTCATGTTGATATCCTAATATAAGCTGAAAAATTGGCCGCCAGTTTTAAAAGTGTTGCTAACTTAAAGTTCTTCAGAAATTTCGGATTTATAAAAATAACACATTTTAATTAAATATGCACTAATCTTTTTAAACGGTCTTTTAAATAATTTAACGATTTTATTTTTTCGATATTTCGCTTTCCTGTGGAAAGCTTCTTCAGGATTTTTTTTTTATATTTTACAAAAACAAAAATTTATAACAATTTGAAAAGAACACATTTTTAAATATTTTTTGTTAATAAAATAATATAAAGTTCTATGTTATAAAAAGAAGTCTTCTTGCCAATTCTTAGCCACATTTCTGAAAGACACTAATGTAGAAATAATAACATAATAACATATGTTACATCTGGTACTTCTTAAACAAGCCAATTTTTTTTTATTAAAAATAAAAACCATTTTTAAAAACTTCTATATGATTTTCGTTATTGCGAAATTTATTATAGAATCTAAGGGTTGAATTCAGATATTTTGGAAAAAAAAATAAAATTTTAATCATTCAAATTTTCGATTTATGATTTGTAATTTTCGGAATTTTGTTGTATTAAATATGTTTTTTATTAGTTTCTTTACTCTTATCATTCAAATACCCACACGCATAATGATGATTTTAAATGGCTTTATAAATAAAACAAAAATTATTATATCGGAAGCACCTTACTAAAAGGTGTTTTTTTAAGCTAGATGGAACTTAAAATTGTAAAAAGTAACACAAAAAATAAAATTTTGATGAAACATTTTTTTTATTTGTTTCAGTATACTTTGACAAATCATCATGAATAGACTCTCGCTTGAACAACGCTACGAAATTATCCAAATTTACTTTGAAAATCAGTCGTCGATTCGCGCAACTTATAGACGACTTCGTCATTTTTATGGCGTACATAATCGTGCATCTGAACAAGCCATTCGTCGAACTGTCGATAGATTTCGTACCACATACTCTCTAGAGGATGCAATAACACCAACACGTCGAAGGAATGTGCGTACTGAAGAGAATATCGCCGCTGTAAACGAAAGTGTGGAAGAAGATCCAAATTTATCAATTCGTCGTCGGTCGCAGGAATTGGGGCTCTGTCCGTCCACTACGTGGAAAATATTGCGCAAAGATCTCGGCCTACACCCGTATAAGATCCAGCTGGTGCAGGAATTGAAGCCACGAGACCATTATATGCGTCGTTCTTTCGCCGATTGGGCTCTAGAGCAGTTGTTTATCGCAAAATTGTGTTCAGCGATGAGGCGCATTTTTGGCTTAACGGGTTTGTTAATAAGCAAAATTGCCGCATATGGAGTGAGACCAATCCACAACAGACCCTACAGACTCCATTACATCCAGAAAAATGCACCGTTTGGTGCGGTTTTCACGCTGGTGGCATCATTGGACCTTATTTCTTCAAAAATGAGCCCGGAGCTCGCGTTACGGTCAATGGAGATCGTTACCGCACCATGATCAATGATTTTTTGTTTGAAAATATGGATGACATTGATCCGGACGAGATGTGGTTTCAACAGGATGGCGCTACGTACCATACAGCGAACGCAACCATTGACTTATTGAAATCAAAATTTGGCGATAAGTTGATTTCGAGAAATGGACCTGTCAATTGGCCTCCGAGGTCGTGCGATTTGACACCACTCGACTATTTTCTGTGGCGCTACGTGAAGTCACTGGTTTATGCTGATAAATCAGCAACAATTGACGCCTTGGAGGACAGCATTGTTCGTGTTATTCGTGACATACGCCCAGCAGTGCTCGAAAAAGTGGCCCAAAATTGGACGTCTAGAATGCGCTTCGTCAAGAACAGCCGCGGTGCCCATATGCCCGAAATCATTTTCAAATGTTAATGTCACGTATTGATCCATCGAATAAAAAAGAAATTTTGATTACAATTTAATTTTTTGTGTTATTTTTTACAATTTAAAGTTCTATCGGGCTTAAAAAAACACCCTTTATTAGGTTTTATGGCTTTGTCCTTGAAATATTTTAAAAGCAATCAATTGATCCATTCGATATTTAAGATATTTTAAAAGAAATTCCTTCAGACATTTTTCGAACCGAGTTATTGTTCCAAGAATTCGAAAAGTTCCCCTGTAACCAGTCTTCACTCGCTGCTATTCAGACCTAAGATCTGTAAAAACGCATACATTATGTAGTTAATAGACGCTGGTAAATGTTTTTGTGTTAAACAAAAGCCTGACCATTTCGTCTGTCCTTCTATTTCCAACTAGCTTTCTGTGTCCATGATTTCAGTACAAGTTCATCTCAAATCACTAAATGTTATGAAGAGTAAACGTACAAAAGAGAAATAAATCTTTGACTATACTGGACCAACCTATAAATGCATTATTAAAGTAAATATCTGTTATAGTAATGTACACCGTAAATTTTTTTTAATTACATTCATTATGATATTTAGTTTTTAAATCTCATTTTTTTTATAGAAACACTTTTAAATAAACCTGTTCGTACGAAGTTCTTAATTCACAAGTGATTAATTTTGATAAATTTGTAAATACAAATCTTGAATAATTCATTCAGTGACGCAACCGTACGTAATATAAACATGTTTATGTATACATTTTAAATGTACATAGACGACTACATTGTAAAAAAATAATCTTCTCTTAAGAGAATAAATTTCCTATATTCATACGAAATTTTCCGTTAGAATCAAAATCTTGTATTCGTATATTTAAAACGGCGTTTATTTTATTGATTGACTCTGATGTTTTTAATACCTTCAAATGTAGAACGAATTTTATATGTTTAGATTTGTAGAAAAATTATTTTTGCTAAAAGATTTAAAAAGTATTCACAAATACGAAAACTATTTTGTACGTGATAGTCTGTATTAACTATTTTATCTGTTATCTATGTTAACTACTAATTACACTCAAACATTACATTATTTATACTAATTTTAACAGTTTACTTTACATCATATTTGTTTAAACTACGTTTAAGACCTTTCGTTAATAAGGTCATTAACAATATTTATATTTAATTATATAGAGAAACTTGTAGTATGCCCCGGGAGTTTATTTTTTAATATAATTACTACTTTTATAAGTTCATGTTAATTTCCGTTTAATTTTAAGACTTTGTATTAATTATCTCAATGCTATTGTTAGTGAAACATTTATTCTTTAAATTTTCTCATTTTTATCTTGTTGTATTTATTTAATTACATAACAACAGATTCCAAAAAATTCCCTATTTTAATATATGCTATTTTTCAAACTCTACTTTACTTTACATAAATAAAACACATATTCATAAAACAAAATAATTTCTTGAAGTATTGTTCTGCAATAAAATATCTGATAAAATATAGTAAGTAAGTTTCTTAAATCTATAGTTTAATCCATTCTATGCTGTCACATCGAACTTTTAAACAACAATCAAAGAGTAGTGTTAGAACAAGACTAGAAATTACTTCACCTCACAACCCTCTCTTACCATTATAGTACATCGTTACAACTCCATATGAACATGTTTGTATTGCATTAAGGTTGCTTTTTGAGCGTCGTACTGCTTAGAAACTTCTATTTAAAATGTAACTCGTCATGAATAGTTATTAGGTAAATTTGAGGTTAGAAAGCAAATTGGCTAAAAACACACAACTTCAGCTGTATTGATACCAATGTAAAGTAGAAATGTAGGAATTAATAATGGAATATGATGTCGGATGAATGTCCACCTGTAGCACGTTTCCAGACGTTTGCTCATTTCACAAAATTTTGAAGCACAATATAAGATAAGAGATAAGCTTTGCTTATCTCCCCAAGGCAGCGCTGAATTTCATCGTTTAGAGTATTTGATTGTGAGGTGTTCACATAAGCCAGGTCTTTCAAACGTCCCGGTAAAAATAATCCAGCGATGTTAAATCTCATTAATTAGGTAGCCTCGTGACATCGACAAATTACACGATTAGGAAATTTTTAATGCAATTATTACGCAGCTTGTGGCGCCGTCTTGATGAAACCAAATGTCACTGATGTCGAAAGTTGGTTATCGTAGCATATGATGTGATGGCGTTTCCTTTCTCAATTTCGAGCCCCATATGCGAATATTTGTTTGTTAACATAATTGAAAATGATCGCTATCACTAAAGATGGTTTTGTTGCAAAATGTGCTGTTTTCGTTCAGTTTTTCAAACAGTCAATTCCCAAACAACGGTCAGTTGGCTTCAATTGTTAAACGAATTGCACTTTATAAGCGTGAAAATGAAGATCTTTATGTAAAATGTTGCACCAAGCGCCTGTAGGAAAGCCGCTCGGATTTTACATTTTCATTTAATTTTCAGTTTAAATTCTTTGCTCAAGAATGTAGCACTTCAGGCTTAAAATTTACCAACTTTCTACTAAATAAATACTAACGGATGGCAGCTGAAATCTTAACTTTTATTCATTTGCCCAACTTTTGCTATCAAGTTTTAAATAGGGGCGTTTAAATGTGTCAGGTTTTTCCAACAAGAACTTTGTTTTTCAATTGTGGCAACACCAACAACATGATAGTTTTGACATTTAGATTTTTGACGTATTCGTAGCAGATGCATTGACAATTGTTATAATTAATTAAATTTCGCACGAAAATCGCATTAAAATAATTAAAATCCACTATGAAAATGGTGGTTCCATTAGTTATATTTTGTAAAATTCGTGATATTTTCGAATAGCATAATCGTCTTTCTAAGACGATTAAATTTGAGTCGACAGGCTCAACACCGTGTGTTTGACCAGGTCGTTCAACTGAAAACATCACAGGCGTGAACTACAGTGTTGAAGAAGATCAAAATTTGTCAATTCCTCGATGTTCTCAACAATTGAGGTTATCAAAAACCACCACCTGGCGAATTTTGCGTAAGGATTTGATTTTAACGCCGTACAAAGTTCAACCAAAATTAAAGCCGACCGATCAATCACATCGCCGTAGATTCGCTCAATTCGTTCAGGAATAATCGGCTGGTTTTTCTGAAAAACTAATTTTTTTCAGACGAAGCCCATTTTCACTTGCCAGGGTATGTTAACAAGCAAAATTTCCTCATTTGGGCTTCTGAAAATCCTAGAGCGATTATTAAGAAGGGTTTGCATGCTCAACGTATCACCGTATGGTGCGCTATGTAGTCTGAAGGCGTGATTGGACCGTTTTTTTTTTTGAAGATGAGCCTGGAAAAGCGGTGACGGTCGATGTAATACGCTATCGCAAGATGCTAACAACTCAATTATTGATGACTCGGATATCACTGACTTGTGGTTTCAGGTTTCTATAGGATGACGTCACAAAGCCAATGAAACGATGAATTTATTTCGAACCAAATTTCCCGATCGCATTATTTCATGACAATCAGCAGTAAAGTGGCCAGCCAGATCATGTGATTTAACACCACTGGATTATTTCTTGTGGAGCTATGTTAAGGACAGAGTCTATATGGAGCCAATTGAATAGATTTCAGTCGCAAAACCTAAATCCGTTTTGATTAGCGAAATAGGACCGTTGTTTTGCCAAAAAATGATTAAAAACTTTGATGAAAGAATCGACATCTGGCAGCGTGGTCGTGGTGGGCATTTGCCAAATATAATTTTTCATTCATAATTGCCGAACTTTTCTCATCGTAAAACAATAAAAATTTGAATCATCTTAATCTAAATTTTTTGTTTTAGTTTATTCTAGAAAACAAACTTCATGCTGGGAAACCCTTTATTAACCTTTTATATTTAGAATATTTTTTTCAAGAAAACGCACGAATATAGAAACCGTAAATTAGTTAAATACTTCCTGGATCAGATTTGCATGAAAATATTCTTTAACAATTTTATACAAAACTTAAGAAGACTGAAATGTGTAACTTAAAATAAATGATTTTTCGCCACAACGAGAAAAAGAATTTCTTGAATGCACGAAATTAAAATTTTCCTAATTAATTCTTTGTGTTATCAGCTTAAAAATAAATTACTTATTGGAACAGTTTATAAAACTCCATTAATTTTTATTACTATTCTTAATAACTTTTAATGCTAATCTGGCCAAAGCAGATATTTTCTAATTTTTGTGTGAAAAGTAGAAATCGTCCAAAAAGATGTGCTTTAAAACATTGCGCCTCAGTGTATAATGTAAACAGTGGTATCAAATTAAAATTAATCCATACATTTATTTTGATTTTTAATGAAAAATTAATGCTCTTCGTAAGGTAATAATTTCTGCTGATAAAACTAAATTCCATTGTGTTTGTTTTGGAATAAATTATTCTTTACTTACAAACGTATTTTCTTTTATTATTATTAAAAATATTATTATTAAAAATATTTATTATTATTATTAAAAATACTTTTATTTTTATTCGACCTTTTTTTTAAATTTTATTGAATATGAAATAATCTTTTAACGGTCTTTTTAAATAATTCAACGATTTTATTTTTTTCGATAAAAAAAAAATTTTTATTTTCAAATTGTTATAATTTTTTGTTTTTGTTAAATATAAAAAATAATTTCCTGAAGAAGCTTTCCACAGGAAAGCGAAATATCAAAAAAAATAAAATCGTTGAATTATTTAAAAAGACCGTTAAAAGATTATTTCATATTTAATAAAATTATTAAAAATATTTCAATAGCTGAAGTTAACATATATAATAAGGAATTTATTTTCAAATTGCTACAAGTTCATTCATCATTTTGTTTTAAACTGGACTTAAAATCATATTAGGACTATAAGCTAATAAATCTTAGTGCATAACCACAAGAAATTTTTTTTTTTAAAACCTATAAAAGTTTTTTAAGTTAAACTCTCGGTATCTCAAAATAGCAAAAGATGTACTTGCCTCACTTAAAATTCCCAAACTATTTTTTTTTACTAAAACATTTATTAAAAACTCTTGCTAATTATTAAACAATATAAAGAAATATTTTCAAAATGTACAATTTTTAAACTCTAGCAGTAAATTTAAGCCAGAAACCATTTTCAGGTATCATTTGAAAGCCTTTTGCTGATAATTTTAAAGGTACGCAACTCTTTTCAGCAGCTTGAATATGGAAATCTCTCACCAAATAATAGATAAGAACCTTAGTTTCTAAGAGAGCAAAGCGAGATCCTAAAACAAAAAAAAAATAATAATATGTACAATATTCTTCCAAAATTAATTATATAATAGCAATTATATTCACCTATACAGTTACGAGGTCCAACGCCAAAAGGCAAAAATGTAAATGGTTTAATTTTGTCTTTATTTTCTTCGCTAAACCTTTCTGGATTAAATTTCATTGGATTTTCAAAATATTGAGGATCACGATGAAATCCTACAACGGGTATCCATATCGCTTCACCTTTTTTCAATTCCAATTTTTCACCGTTATCAAAATTATAGGTTATATCTTTATTGCATATGCGATCGATGGCAATAGCACCAGGCCATTTGCGCAAACACTCCTGCACTACCATATCCATATATCGCATATTTTTTAAAGCATCATAAGTCAGCGGCTTACCATCAAGACTTTGTTCAACATTTTGTATTTCTTCTAAAAGTTTCTCTTGACAATCAGGATTCTCCATTAACTCATGGGCAGTAAAACAGGTGAGAGCTGCAGAGGTTTCGAAACCAGCAAAGAAAAATAAGAAACACTGACCGACAATATCTACATCACTCCATTCTCGGTTGGTTGCCTTTGGATTATCGGACTTGATCATGCCTTTTGCTTCCATTAACATATGAATCATATCTGGTCTTATTATATTGTGTTCTTTGCGATATTTCATAGCATCCAACACGAGGTGCATAAAATAGTCGGTTTGTTTTTTGTCAAAAAGTTGAATGTCTAAAAGCTTTTAAAATAAAATAATTATTTATATATTATTTATTATTAATTAAATATTAATTAAGATAATAAAAATAGGATTAAAAAAGTTTCTTAAACGTAAAAGAAGAACACTGAAGATGGCAAACAGCCGAAACCGGTTTGTCCACAAACCAAATTTGACGAGGGTCGACGGAAAACCGTACCCAAATAAAAAAAAAGTAAAAATATTAATTCAAATGGTAGTTTAACGTATTAAAGCCTCGCATTTTATATTTATAAAATCTGATACTGACAGTGTTATTGTATCTGGCAAGTGTTAAATCTACTTTGTGTAAAAAACAAAATGAAAGTTAACTATTATTTATGACGTTAATATATATCGGTAACTGAAAACTTTCAGGAATAAAGACTTTTTTAGGGAATCACAAAACGTCGGAGAAATTACTTAATTAAAAAAAAAACTTTAACAGCAAATTTTAGACAAAAAATATAGATTTCATACACTTTTAAACCCTGAGGAAGCCATAAACGAACGAAAATAATATTAAAAACTTGTTTTCATTTTTCAATAATAAAAAATGCTTGTGAATGTAAGAATTATTAAATCTTCTTCCTCGATAGCATTTAGCTATTTTTTATAGCTTCATAGAGAAACATCACTAAATCCCACCGAAAAATAGCTAAATTGGCAACCTTACTGGGAAGCCTAATAGCAAACTATATTTTTCTTTCTATTTCATTCTCGCTCTATCTCTCTCTCTGTTTCTCCGCTAATTCTTACACCCTTGTGTCTATTAATTATTCTTAAGCACGCACCTTCATAATTTTTTTGAAATTAACGTAACACATGAATTTCAAATTTTGTATCAAAGTAAATGTTGTCACTTTTTTGCCCATCATATAAAATTCATTGTCTTTGTCTTCATATGAATTGACTTTTAAGCCAAAAGCAGTCGATGCAATAATATCATTCGTAAAACGTGTTATAAAATCTTTGACATCCATATCCATTCCGTCAGCAGTGCAAATACTTTGCTGTTTTTTCATATATCGTAGAGTTTCTTGTACCACCTCATTCATCAATTGGAAAGTTTGACGCATTTTACTACCCGTAAATACAGGACTCAATGTGCTGCGCATATCCTTCCATTTGTTATCCTTCATTAAAAATAATGAGGCAGCGAACAAATTTTTATCCGACTCTTCACCAAATATTGAACGATGATTGACAAAATGATCAAAATCTTTAATAGCAATTTGTTTGACAACTTCTGGATCGCGTATTAAATAGAGAGGTTGGCGTTGATCGAAAACTCCATATATTCTGCAAAGAAAGAAATATTTATTTACTTTAAGCATTAACACGTTTATAAGAATTTCTACGAAATAAGATAAATAACAGAAAAGAAAAACAACAAGCACAGAACAAAACAAAACACAGCCAAGCAGGCACCTAAACTAAATGATAACAACAACAATACGAGGTGATGTTAAAGTAGAATATTCTTGCATGTGCGAGAACGTAGAACTTTCTTGGAAAGCTATGCAATTTGTACAGTAAGTCGTTTCGTTTACTTTTTGGCTGATAATTTTTTTTATGAAATAACATGCGGAGGCAGTGATAGGGATCAGTGTAATATATCCTGTTTTTTTACGCCCTCTAATCAATGAGGAATTTTGTTGAGACGATGTCTTACCTGGAAAGCAGCGAAATACAAGATATTTTCTCTAGAGAAATTAGTTGGTTAGTATAAATTTGTTGGTTAGGTGTTTTTGTCTCAGAGTGTTTTTCGTTTATTTGAGTACATGGATAGTTTCAGTGATGTGAAAGTTGTGTCTGAGGTCGTGTTACGTATTCGTTTATAATGTCACTAAAAAGTTCTTGTTGTATAGGTTCCATGTTTTCAAGAATGTCTAGTCTTTTTTGCTAGAATATAGCAGGGTTCAGAATTTTTCATTTATGAACATTCAAAAATCAACATTCATGACATTTTTCATAAATGAGAAATCTAAAATTTTATATTTATTTTTCACACTCATAAACGAACAACAAAAAATGTTCTGCTTATGTTCATACATGAATGCGAACAACAAGAATTACTAGTCTTATTCATATGTGATGAATGATAAATTAGCTTCTTCTCGTTAATGTTCTTTTTCATAAATGAACGATGATATCTTATAAAATTTCTCATAAATGAACGTAAAAAAATGATCTACCTACGATCGCAGTTTACCGTAAAAACACATGGGTACATTTTAACTCAAAGTACAATTTTGCAATATATTCTAAAAGAAATAAAAAAAAAAACATTTTTTTTTCTACATACGCCGACAATTGCACATTACCAAATATGTGCGTTTATGTATGCGAATGCTTAACACACATATTTTTACGATCTTTTCATTTTTGAAAAATTATCAAAATTGTAAATATTCAAAAATGAACACTTGTGTGTTTCTCATTTTTTCACTTATGAATAGAAAGAAAAAAATAAATCGTCGCATTCACAAATGAGAAAACACAAAATATTTTGTTGTCTCTCACACATGTATGAGAAGAAGCGGCTAAAAAATGAAATGTACATATTCACACATGTATGAACAGTGTGTGAATACTTCGTTACTCTGGGATATAGTAATATCACAGATTCATTTATTTCCCTTAGTGCATAACCGTGAATGTCAAGGTGTAATGCAAAGTTGGAGTCTTCTCTTTTTCGTTTGTGCGAATGCATATGTTCTGCAAATCTTGTTTTTAGTGTTCGCCCAGCCTGTCCTACATAAGTATGTTTACAGGTGCAAGTAAGTCTATATACTCCGCTGGAATTAAATTTGTCAATTGTTTCTGTCGATGTCTTGAGATTATGTCTCAGAGTGTAACTGGTTTACTTTGTGAAAAGGTTAGTTAATTTATATATTTTTGGTCCTATTAAGGTAAACGTGTGGAGTCGTGTTTTATCAATTGTTCTTTGTCCTATTTATTCCTGTTTTTAGTGTTGGATTGTCTAAGCAGTTTGTCGATAGTAATAGTTTGTAGTAATATTTGTTATTTAAACAACGCTATAAATTGTGTTGAGTTCTCTCCAGTACTATCTAGAAATGTGGCTTGAAAGTGATGTTTTCGCATCGAAAGTGCTCGGCGATCATATCGAACAAACAGCCAGTAACGATGGTTGCTGAGGATGGTCTGAGAGGAATGACAAGAATTTAATTTTCTGACTTAGATGTAATTATTGATATAACTTTGTCTAGCGTTTTTTAGTTATAAGCGAAAAAATCGAAGTAAACCTCTACTTAAGGTCATCTGTGAAAGTATGCATAAGGTCTTCATTAGATTCAACGCACCGTGTGGCAGATATAAAATATTTCAAATGTAGATATGTCAGCGGCTAAGCTGTTTAAAACAGAATTTTACACGCTGATAGCAAAAGAGTATTTGCTTTTTATGTTTAGATTTTAAAATTTTTAGGCGGTTTTTTAAAGCAAACGGGTAAGGTAAGGCCAGCAATTTTTTTGTTTTGTCGGATTAAAATTTTTTTCTTCTTACTAATAAAAGACGGAGTTAATGAAAATTAGCCTTGCGCAAAGTGCCAGAAGGCTGCCATTGTACCTGCATGAGTAGATACGACCTTAACAACACAACTAACTAAACACTAACACCCTCACCAGTACAGATTAGAATACGACTTGAAAATTATGTTTTCACATCAAAAGTGTTCGCCGTTCATACCGATCAAACAGCCAGAAAAGACAGAAAAGAATTACAAAAGATTTTTTTTTAAGTTTAAAAGTTCCAGACTTTCTAAAGCGAATATAAAACGTAAAGCTATAATCCGTCAAGCGTTTCTGGTTTATTTGCATAAACTTTGCTTTTCAGATATCCCCACAAAAAAAAAGTACATAGCAGTCAAATCAAGTGACTGTGGAGGTCAATCGACATCACCATTTCTTGAAAAAGGTTGTGGTGGAAAGAGGCTTCGCAGTAATCCTGGCTGTATGTGATGTGGCACCGTCTTTTTACGTTAAAAAGTTTTCAATTATATCATGATATTGCTCCCTATTCACCGTAACGTCAATGATTCCCCCTGACTAAATACCACACCAGACTGTCACTTTTAATGAATGCAAAGATGACTGTTGAATAATTTGACTATTCTGTTTATTCACATATCCATTCAAATGAAAATGTGCCTCATCACTCATTAAGATTTTTCATGAAAATAGGGATTGTCATGGGCGAGCTTGTAACATCATAGCTCTTGTATCAACTGAATCTTACATGGAAGCAAATGCAAATCCTTGAGGAAAATTGTGGCTAAAGTTGTTCTTTGAAGACCAAGCTTCTGAGCATGGCGTCGAATTGAGGTTGATGAATTGTTTTGAAAACTTTCTTGAGCAGCAGTTATCTTACAGTAGATTGTTGTCCATGCTTGGGCCTATCACCTACAGACCCTCTTTCTTCGAAATCATTCACTACACGTTGTTTCTCTCAAAAATTTCACGTAACTTTATCATCGTCAAAGTAATCGATTATTGATTTTGATAAAATATTTTAACGATTAAAACACGTTGGTTTATCGAATATTTTTCCATAATAAATTTACAAAGCGTCTACTTCACGGCTGGCAAATACGAACTGTTTAATAATATGTTTACTAATGTTTACTAAAATGGCGATACCTATCCGGTGGACATCCAATATTTACTAGATTTAAAAAATTTACGATTTTTAAGTTGAATTTCTGAAAGAAACAAATTTCTGAGCCCTTAATTTGTTCGCGAAAAGCACCATTTGCTAAATGTTTAAGCCTTGTATCTGTTTTTTCGACTTTAGACCATATGTTTAAAATATTATTACGATTAATTTATTTTGTTTAGATTTAAAATAAGGCTTTTAATAAATTCAAAGCTTTTTACAATAAAATATTTCAATTCTAATACGAGTGAGTATATTCTATTCTATAACGAAACTACATTTTTTTATTGCGTCTGTTGTTTTTGTTTTTCGTAGTAAAACATCGTTTCCATGTAAATAAAATATTAGATAAAAATAATTATTATAGATTAATTGAAACCAGTTTAGCAATTCATTACTTGTAAATATTTAAATAAAATAATTGAATAATTAACAACTTCTGTGGGCTCATTACGAAAGGTGCGTCATTATTTATGCAAGTCTTGAATTAAATAGAAAACAATTTTTGTTTCTTTAGATTGTTTTTTGTTTATGAAAACTGTTTATTATTTTTTGACAAAATTGTAAACCACTCCAATACGCGGGCAGTGAGGCGCCAGCTCTGACTGCCGAGGTATGTTTACTTTACTTAAGATAATTTTTTATTTCTAACAAGGATATCAAAAGTATTCTTCACAATGATTTCACTGGAAAATTTAGTATCTCCTTAGATTGTTTTCTATTGGATATCCCTTCAAGAGAGCATTCAACCATGTGGAGCAAAGAAATATGCCGTATATTATATTCGTTTATATAATAAAAAAAAGAGTTTTTCTCTCATAGAACGATCAAGTTTTATAATATACAGGGTGGCTGATGAAAGCTGCCAAAAAAAAAAGCCAGAAAAAAGCGTAATAACTTATTTTCTGTGTAACCAACCTGTTCCATTTTTATTTTATTTTATAGATTGATCTTTAAATTTAACTAAAATGAAGAATTGGTACAATGAAACAAGAATTTGTATAGTGCAACACTTTCACGCTTTAGAGTCCGTAATTTCCGTCCAAAGAGAATATAGGCGCACCTTTCGAGACACTCCTCCTAGCAGATGGACTATAATGAGGGTCGTGAAGAATTTTGCCGAGCGTGGCACAATTGTAAGAAGGCCTTATCATCGAGATCCCTCAGTTCGGACGCAGGAAATTATCGCTGCTGCTCGAGTTTCGACAAGGAGCTTAACTGCTGAAACGGGTGTCAGCAGACATTCACTGCAGACAATTTTGCACAAAGATTTAAACTTATTTCCATATAACATTCAATTAACAAACAAACTGAACCCCCAAAGGACTTCCCGATTCGCTTGGAATTTTGGGAAAAGACCATTCAAATGGCGTCAGAGAATGAAAACGTCTTGAACTGCATTTGGATGTCTTTTTGATTTAAACGGCAATGTTAAGAAACGAAATTGTCGAATATAGAGTAATTCTAACCCACAGATACTCCATCAGATGCAATTACATCAACTTCGTGTCACAGTGTGGTGTGCAGTTCCTTCAAGGTTCATTGTCGGGCGTTACTTTTTCGAAGAAAACAATCTTGCTGTTACGGTCAATGGGGACCGTTACTTAAAAATGTTGAAAGAATTTTTCTTTCCACAATTATCGTAAAAGAGAATCCCGTTTGGTTTCAACAAGATGGAGCAACGCCTGTTGTGACAGAATTGCGGCAAAAATTCCCCAATAAGCTGATTTCAAGAAACTAAATCTGTCAGCGCCTAAGCTGCTTAAAACACAATTTTACTCGCTGATAGAAAAAGAGTATTTGCTTTTTATGTTTACACTTTAAAATTTTTAGACGTTTTTGGAAGCAAACGGCTTCCAAAGCAAATCAGATTAGCTATGCACATTTTAGTAAGGCCAGCAATTTTTTTTGTTTTGACGGTTTAAAAGTTTTTCGATATGTGCTTGGCTTTTCCGACGGGGTTAAAATTAATTTTATTTGGGTGCGGTTTTCCGTCGACCCTCGTCAAATTTGGTTTGTGAACAAACCGGTTTCGGCTGTTTGCCATCTTCAGTGTTCTTTTCGTACGAAAACGATGGCAAACAGCCGAAACCGGTTTGTTCACAAACCAAATTTGACGAGGGTCGACGGAAAACCGCACCCAAATAAAACTAGTTTAAAAGTTTTTTTAATAATAAGAGACGGAGATATTGAAAATTAGCCTGCCATTCTAAATACATCAGAACTACCTAACAGAACTACCTAAACCAGACTTACCAGTACAGATTAGAACAAGACTTGAAAATTATGTTTTCACATCGAAAGTGTTCGCCGTTATACCGATCAAACAGCCAGAAAAGACAGAAAAGAATGACAAAAGAAATTTTTTTAAGTTTAAAAGTTCCAGACTTTCTAAAGCAAATATAAAATGTTAAGCTATAATCCGTCAAGCGTTTCTGTTTTATTTGCAAAAACTTTGCTTTTCAGATATCCCCACATAAAAAGTCAGGAGCAGTCAAATCAAGCGAGCGTGAAGGTAAATCGACATCATCATTTCTTGAAATAAGTTGTGATGGAAAGAGGTCTCGCAGTAATCCTGGCTGTATGCGATGTGGCACCGTCTTTTTTTTTTTATAAGAGAAGTAGCACTTCAGGCAACAATGCCTATTTAGTCAAGTACCGTGCTACATTCTTTAGGAAAGGGATAGAGAATAGATGAAACAGGTGGTGAAAGTAGAAGGATAGTCGGAAATTAACTGCCGTATATAAGACAGCACAGCAACCAGTGACTATGACTTCATCGCTGAGCAGCCCCACCGACAATCAATTTTTATTTTTGTAGTGAAAAAAACCAAGGAGAATCGAACCCACAACCCCCATATTTACAAGCTAGTACACTACCTACTAGCCTACAGGGACACCTTGTTGCGTTAAAAAGTTTTCAATTATATCATGATATCGCTCCCTATTCTCCGTTACGCCAATGATTCCTCCTGACTAAATAGCACACCTGACTGTCACTTTTAATGAATGCAAAGATGACTGTTGAATAATTTGACTATTCTGTTTATTCACATATCCATTCAAATGAAAATGTGCCTCATCACTCATTAAGATTTTTTCATAAAAATAGGGGTTTTCATGGGCGAGCTGTAAGATCCTAGTTCTTGTATCAACTGAATCTTATATGGAAGCAAATACAAATCCTTGTGCAAAATTGTGGCCAAAGTTGTTCTTTAAAGACTAAGCTTCTGGCATGTTGCGTCCGCTGCAACACTCCAGGCAGTAACGAATAACTTTTTGATAAGATGTCGCACAGGGTGAGGCCATTTGAATTCAAAACTTCATAAATTACTTTAATAACAATGTATTATTATTCAAATGAATTACTAAAAATTAAATTACATAAACTTTACAAAAGTTATTTGAGTTTCTTAATGTAGCAAAATTGATCAGCCACCCGATACATTTCTAATTTGTTTCTTTTGCTAAAGTTATAATATTTATACTGGGCTTCAAAAAGATTTTTGTCTTTTCTACAAAATTTGTATAAAGGTATTCTGTTGATCTCACTTAAGCATCCACTCAACTGCGTACAAATCAATATATCCTCCAGCAACCTCAGTTGATTATACTTACGTAAACAATTATGGTTCAATAACATTTTAATATCAATCATTTCTAATTAATTGTTAATCGGCGTCTCCAAACGTAAAATGACCTTGAACTTCGAATTGTTTAAAAATTTTATTTGACTTATTAAATATTCATTATTGCTTATCATTAAAAAGGGGAATTTTCTTAAACACTTAATCACTTATTATTTCGGAAGTATTTACACACATACATACATATTATAATATAAAACGCAGGTTTGTCCTGGCCTTTATACCAATAACAAATATAATAACATTGTCGTCATTTAAATAAATATTAAACAAACTGCAAAATTAATAACAGCTTTCATTTATATTGTATTAAATATTCTATTAAACGAGTATCATGTAACGAAGTTCAATGTTGAAAATATTATTTATTTAGATGAAGGCCATTAATAAATAATGCCACTTACTTGCCATCATGTTCATTGTAAATATCAATAAGCAAATCAAACATTGATTTCTTTTTCAAAACCATTTCCAAAAAATTTCCAAACAAAAATTTTGGCTCTGAATACGGAATACCCCGTTTTTTGAAGAAGTCATTATTTGCGATGGCCCATCGGTAAAATAAATAACCAGCCAAAAATAATAGAACTAAGAATTCTAACCACATTCTAAATTAATTTTGTTTTTTTTTTTTAATCACTTATTTAACTAGATTTGATTAATGAAATGATCACTTTTACGTTTTAATTCAAACTGTTTCGAAAGGGGTTGTTGTTTATTTTCTTTATTTAAAAACAAAAAGCTTTTCTTATCTTCTCTTTAAACTTTTATGGGCATTCACAATATGTGTTGAATATTGTGAAATAACCCGTTTTTATATCAAAGTTATCTCGCCACTTAAATAAACAACAAAAAAGCTTTTAAGAGCACTTGACAAAAAATAAATTACTCATTTGTTATCGTAGTAGATTTTTAACAAATTAATTTATTAACTATTAAGTGATAGATAACAATTTTTATTAATACTGCGCACAAATATCACAGGACATTAATTGAACAATAAAATTTGGAAATGAGATTATTCTCACCCATATTTTAACGTTTTTTTGTCATCTGAAAATAAGTTTATTTTATATATAATTTTTCAATTAAAGCTTAAAACTTGGAAAATATCGGGTTGTTCAACAAGAACTTTGCTTTTCAATTGTGGCAACATCAACAACATGATAGTCTTGTCATTTAGATTTTTGACGTATTCGTAGCAGATTCATTGGCAATTGTTATAATGAATTCAATTTCGCATGAAAATCGCATTAAAATAATTAAAATCCACTATGAAAATGTTGGTTCCGTTAGTTACATTTTGTAAAATTCGTGATATTCTCGAATAGCATAAATCTTTCTAAGACGGTTAAATTTGAGTCGACCGGCTCAACACCGTGTGTTTGACCAGGTCATTCAACTGAAAACATCGCAGGCGTGAACTACAGTGTTGAAGCAGATCAAAATTTGTCAATTCCTCGATGTTCTCAACAATTGGGGTTATCCAAAACCACCACATGACGAATTTTGCGTAAGGATTTGACTTTGAAGCCTTACAAAGTTCAACTGGTGCAGGAATTAAAGCCGACCAACCACATTCACATCGCCGTAGATTCGTTCAATTCATTCAGGATTCATTAGTTGCCCCTGTAGGTTGTTTACTAGCTTGTCAGTATAGGGGTTGTGGGTTCGATTCCCAACAAAAAGCTTGGTTTTTTTCACTACAAAAATAAAAATTGACTGTCGGTGGGGCTACTCAATGATAAAGGCATGGTTACTGGTCACTGTGCTGTTCCGTAACCATCCTTCTACTTTCACCACCTGTCTGATCTCCATACCTTTCCTAAGTAATGTAGCACGGTACTTGACTAAATAGGCATTGTTGCCTGCTTCTCTTTATAAAAAAAAAATATATACATATACTTTATTTATAATGTGAACCTGTTACGGTTCAAAACGTAAAACCATAGATTAGAAATTTTATTAGTATCGGGACAACTTGCTTGTGCTTGTTTGTTTTTGTTTTTTTTTGACCTGTGAAGTAATAACACTTTAACTAGCGGTTTTATATTATTTTGTTATTGCTATAGGGCCGATCGTTAATGACTGTTGCCATTCGTTCTGGTGAAATCCGTCATTACTGGCTGTTTGTTTGATACAATTGGCGAGCGCTTTCGATAGGATAACATCATTATCAAAAAAAAAAAAACAAAAAAAAGGAACAACCGGCTGGTTTTTCTGGAAAAAATATTTTCTCAGACGAAGCCTGTTTTCACTTGTCAGGATATGTTACAAACAAAATTTAAAATCCTAGAGCAATTTTTGAGATGCCCTTGCTTGTTCAACGTGTCACTATATGGTGCGCTAAGTCGTCTGGAGGCGTGATTGGGCCGATTTTCTTTCGAAAATGAGGCCGGAAATGCTGTAACAGTTAATAGATCACACTATCGCGAGATGCTAACAACTCTATTTTGGCCTATTTTTGACGACGTGGATATCACTGGCATGTGGTTTCAACAGGACGGTGCCACATGTCACACAGCCAATCAAACAATCAATCACCTGGCGAATTTTGCGTAAGGATTTGATTTTAACGCCGTACAAGGTTCAACAGAAATTAAAGCCGACCGATCAATCACATCGCCGTAGATTCGCTCAATTCATTCAGGAACAACTGGCTGGTTTTTCTGAAAAACTAATTTTTTCAGACGAAGCCCATTTTCACTTATCAGGATATGTGTACAAGCAAAATTTCCTCATTTGGGCTTCTGAAAATCCTAGAGCGATTATTAAGAAGCGTTTGCATGCTCAACGTATCACCGTATGGTGCGCTATGTAGTCTGAAGGCGTGATTGGGCCGTTTTTTTTTCGAAGATGAGCCTGGAAAAGCGGTGACGGTCGATGGAATACGCTATCGAAAGATGCTAACAACTCAATTATTGATGACTCGGATATCACTGACATGTGGTTTCAATAGGACGGTGTCAATAGGACGGTGTCACACATTTATTTCAAACCAAATTTCCCGATTGCATAATTTCACGGCAATCAACAGTTAAGTGGCCAGCTAGATCGTATAATTTAACACCATTGGATTATCTTTTGTGGGGCTATGTTAAGGATACAGTGTATGCGAAACCAATCGAATCGATTTCAGTCTTAAAATTCAAAATCCATGATGTAATTAACGTTTTGCCAAAAGTGATTAAAAACTTTGACATCTGTTAGCGTGGTCGTGGTGGCCATTTGCCAGATATCATTTTTAATTCGTAATGGCCGAACTTTTCTCTTCGTAATATAATACAAATTTTAATCATCTTAATCTAAGCTTGTTGTTTTACTTTGTTTTAGAACACAAATTTCTTGTTGAAAAACCCTTTCGTTAGAGGAATATTTATTTTTTTAGATATTGCATGCAAAGCTCAAGCACAGATGGTGCTAGTGTCGACCAATGTAAAGCTTTGAAAATTATTTTGATTTTGAAAACGAAAGCCTAATAGAAAATTGTTATGTTTCTTGTAAATTTGTTATTTGTAAGGCGGTTTCAAAAATCAAACAAGACTCACTTTGTGGTCTGAGCTTTATGTATCATCTTATAATGATTTTTTTAGACGTAGAAAGGAAAATCAGTATTTAATTTAAAAAAAGATTGATTTTTAAAATTTTTTTTAAATTGCTGTTACGACGCTACTTTTTCAACTCTTTTATTAAAACCACAGAGAAAATTAGTTTTTAAATTTTAAAGACATAATAGAAAAGCACAGCAATAAATTAATTGATTTAATTAAACTAAAAACTTTCCAACTTATTTAAAAATTTTTTTTTGGGATGAAATAATTAAAATGTTTTTAATTTAAATAGGAAAAATTAAGGTTTCATTTCTGCTGTAAAAAATGTTTAAGCTAAAAACGAGAAAAACTAAAGGAAAGCAAGAATTTATTTTTTTTTTAATCGAATAACACTTAAAGCTTAGTACTCGGTTCTAATTTGCGAAAAGTGTTGAGCAACATTTGATATTTCGCTTGAAAATTTTGACAATATGTTGCCAGCTGATTCTCTCTTTTTATCTAATATTAATGTTGCGCATTACGGCAGACAAGATGAATCACACCGTGTTGTTTGCAATAAAATTATGACTTATTTTAATTCAGACATCTGTTACTTGGCAGCGAAAATTCGTTTTTTTGGAGGAGATTCCTAATTAAAAATAGTTTACGAAATAAATAATTTATAATTTCACTAAAGAGGCTTTAAAAATAGTTAAAATTATCAAAATGCTTTAATAAAAAGATCTGTTTTTAAACAAAAAGAAAACTTTTTTTATTAAATAACTTTTAATAAGGTGGATACGTAAGGCAATAGATTTTATTGCAAAGAATAATATAAACAAATACTACAATATTATTAAAAGAAAAACTTTGGCTATTACAAAAAAATTCATATACTTATTTCAGTCTTTTGTTTTGTGTGGCCAGTCTTTAAAAAAATTGAAAACTCTTATTTTACTATGTAAAAATTGCATATAGACTTATATTTCAATCCTTACCAGGTTTTCCGATCTCTTTAGCAATATCTATCCACGATGATTTCGTGGCACTGCGGTTAGAATATATCATTTCGTTTTTTTACTGCAGAAATAAGGATACGCTTTTCTGCGTCACTAAATTTTCATTTTACTTTTTCACTTTTTAATAAATTTACTCTTTTCTCCATACTTTTACTATTTGGCACGACAAATTCAAAATTAAAATTACAAATACTTAACTGATCAGCTGTTGCGCACAATTCCGTGCGAAAAAAGTGCTGCTCATATTGTTTCGTAGTTAAAAAAAATGTTGCCTGAAACGTTTTTCATTTAGAACATTTCATTTAAACAGAGTACTAATTCAGCAACATTATTTCTTATTTATTTCGTACGAATTATTTTTATATGGGCTTTGACAGCATTTCGCACGAAATTATGAACAGAGTACCAGGTTTAAAGCATTAAATGAGCGTTTCAAATAACTTAAAATCTTCAAAATCGTGCTACAAATGCCAAAGTAGTGTGATGCACTATAGCGCCATCTGAGCTTAAAATTTTCACAATTCACTTACTATTCATTTAATACAAATAAAATAAAATGTTTTTCATTCGACTTTTTCATAACTGGTTAGCGTTATTTATTGATAATATTAAGCACTTATTGCAAGTGAAATTAAATATTATTATCAATATTATTAAATATTATCTAACTAAAACATGATAGCGGCGATAATTTATTTAGAAGAAAATATAATCACCATGAAATAATAAAAATAGCAGAAAGATAATTTTTCTATTGTACCATGAAAATTGTTTTAGCATATCAGTCAATGCCCGAGTACATAGGTACTTAAAAACCATGTGACCTTAACTAGAATAGTCATGAAATATTTTGAATGCCCACATGTATACAATTTTATATTTATATATTTTTAATTTAGAAATGTTTAAAATAATAGTTATAATTTTTTGACCTTTTTTAATATTTTTTAGTAATTAATTTTAAGCACTAGGTCATTATTTAATAAAATATTTTTAAAAAACTTTATTTTTTATTATTTTTTCGATATTTCGCCAAAAGTTTTTTAAAAATTTTTTATTAAATAATGACCTAGTGCTTAAAATTAATTACTAAAACAAATTTTTTTAAATAATTTTTTCAAGCACCAAGGTCTTATATAAAAATTAAATAAATTTTATTTTCAATCTTTCGCCACACCTTTGGGTGGCATCTTTACGAAATAAACTTTAATGACAAAACTTTGCAAAAAATTCAACTACTAATTATAGTATAGTTCAATACACTAAATGTTCATAATTTTATGCAACATTTACCTTATCTGCTTTAAAGTTTATTCTTCTTTTGTTGGTAGTTTAATTATTTTTTTTTATAAAAGAGAAGTAGTACTTCAGGCAACAATGCCTATTTAGTCAAGAACCGTGCTACATTCTTTAGGAAAATGGATAGAGAAGAGATGAAACAGGTGGTAAAAGTAGAAGGATAGTCGGAAATGAACTGCCGTATAAGACACAGCACAGCCGACGAGTGACTATGCCTTCATCGCTGAGCTGTCCCACCGACAGTCAATTTTTATTTTTGTAGTGAAAAAACCAAGGTCTTCGTTGGGAATCGAACCCACAACTTCCATACTGACAAGCTAGTACACTACCTACTAGCCTATAGGGGCACCTGTAGCGGTCCTGCCCCTCTTGTGACCTGGTTGTTCACAACCCATAATTGCAAGTCTCTTACAAAAACTATAAAGCAGTTTAGTTATTTGTTAGTTATACCAACGTCTATAGTTATTATCTAAATTAAACATAAAAATTTTTAAAGTTAAGATAGTAAAATAAGTTTTCTGAAATACAGGGATAACCCCGTACTTTTGATCTAACTTTTGTCCTGCTATTCCAGTTTTTCATTAATTTTTTGTTGTATGTACTTGAACTTTATTACAATTCTCCAAGGATAATTCCTTGTAAGGTATTTTATACACTATATTAGTTTTACTAAATAAGCTACTGAATATGTTACTATTCTTATATGCCATCTGCTTTTTATTGATATCAAAAATGTTCGATTTCTCTATTCTTTTGGAGTTCACAGAAATCAGCATTATCTTCAATATTATTTTAATATTTTTCTGTATATTTGTTATTTTCAAATTTTAAAAGTTTCTAGTATCAGAAAATTGTATGTATGGAAAATATTTTATTAGTAATTTTTTATAAAAAAAGACCTAGTGCTTAATAATGAACTACTAATAAAATATTAAAAAGGTTAAATAACTATAATTCAAGTTTTTCAATTTGCAGTTTCTATTGCTTTTATTTTTTGATTGTTTTGTTTTTTGAAAATAAATTTTTAATTATTTTAATTCCTTTATCAATAATTTTTCATTTATTGATTGATCTTGACTGGCGAGCATGTTTTCCTGCGTAATGTAAATGTAACATGAACACATTTCTGTTCATTTACCTTGATCCTCCAAAGTTTTAGCCATTTATCTAAATTTATAATATCAGGTAATCCCGCAGCACAATGAGGTCAAGTACCTTGGCATTTACCTTGATCGTCGGCATACGTGGAAGTCTCATACTGATGCAAAACTTACTCAGATGAAACTAAAAGCAGTGCAACTGAATTGGCTTATCGGTAGAAACTCTACCTTGAAATTGGATTGCAAACTTTTGTTGTACAAGGCGATTTTAAAACCCATCTGGTGTTATGGAATTCAATTATGGGGTACAACCTCAGCATCAAATATATTAAAAATTCAAAAGCAACAGAACCAAATTCTCGGTATGATTACAGCAGCTCCATGGTATATTAAAAACTCCCGTATCCACGAAGACCTAGGCGTGCCCTTGGTAAGAGCAGAATTCGCTAGGTTCGCGATTAAGTATATCGAGAAACTGGGAACACACCCTAACCCACTCGCACGTAACATCCTTAATTTTGGCGGCCATGCTCGGTTGAAAAGGAGGGATTCGCTTGCTATCATTCGAGCATAAGACAGATGACCATGCAGATTTTACACCCGTTGCAACATTACTTTGTTGTCTAGCATTGGCTAGCTTCAGATAAATTTTTTTAGTATTAAGATTTGTACACTTATAAGTTAGTTCCTATAAATGAAGATTCAAGAAATAAATAATTGTATATATAAAAAAGAAATATATTTATTGATTGATTTATTAATTTGTTAATACACTTTTCTTTTCCTAAAGATACCACACAATGGTGTGGCGAAATATTGAAAATGAAATTAAACTAAAATTTATTTAATTTTTATATGAAGACCTTATGCTTCATAAAATTATTTATTTATTTAAAAAATTTCAAAAACTTTTTAAAAACAATTGACAAAAAAAATTATATTTTATATTTTATAAATATCTTTTTTCTTTTTTAAGATCTTTTTATATATTTTTTCTTCTAAATATTTCGCTTTCCTTTGGAAAGCTTCTTCAGGAAAAAATTTTTATATTTTTGAAAACAAAAAAAAAAAGATCTTAAAAAAGAAAAAAGATATTTATTAAAGATAAAAAAGATCGTTTAAAAAAACTATAAAAATTTTATATTTTTTTTTATATTTTTTTATATATTTTTGTCAATTGTTTTCAAAAATTTTTTCAAATTGTTAATAATTTTTGTTTTTATAAAAATTAATTTCCTGAAGAAGCTTTCCACAGAAAAGCAAAATATTGAAAGTATAGTGTTAAATTTATTTAAAAAAAGACCATTATTAAGATTAATAATTATTTCAAATTATTTATAAAATATTAATAAGGTCAATAACTATTATTATTAATTTTGAATTATAAAACGAACTATTTTATCAGCGGCGTACCGGGCTAAAGCAAAATATATTGTTAAAAAGAAGTATTGAGTTAAAAAAAAAAATAATTATCAGTAAAAAAGTAAACGAAATGGCCTATTGTGTCTTTTACAAACTGCATAGTTTCTAAGAAATCTAATGCACACAAGAAAACAACAACATGCTTATTAAAAAATACAAGAAAGAAGTTAAGCAACAGAAAACAAAAACAATTAACACAGAACAAACAAAAACACACAGCCAAATAGGCGCCTGAATGATAATAACGACAGCAATATGTGATGCTATTAAAGTAGAATTTTCTTGTATATGCGAGAATCGCTCAAAACAGTACCACCTGCTGGGCAATAGAGTGAGTTCAAGTTGAGTGAAGAGATAAGGATAATAAAGCAGCTTTTACGAATTGAAGTGATTTTTGTGTGTATTAACGTGAATAAATCCTGTAATTTAAAAACTCTAAAGTGTTGTCTTATCATTTTGCAATAATTTAATTCAACAAAATGTTTATAAAAGGTACAAACGTAGTAACAATATGTTAAGATTAATTACTTTCTAAAATTTTATTTGCTTGTTATACTTTGTTATTATAAAATAAAAATATAATAATTTTATTTGTTTTTTAGTAGTTCATTATAAAGCACTTGGTCATTATATAATAAAAAATTTTTAAAAACTTTATTTTTTATTATTTTTCAATATTTCGCCAAACCATTGGTTGGCATCAACAGGATAAACAAAAGAAGAATGCATATCCTGATGATGCCAACCAATGGTTTGGCGAAATATTGAAAAATAATAAAAAATAAAGTTTTTAAAAATTTTTTATTAAATAATGACCTAGTGCTTAAAAATAAACTACTAAAAAATATTAAAAAGATCAAATAACTGTAATTATTATTTTTTTTTTTTTACAAAAACTGAAACAAGCAACATTTAAATTCGTTTCTTAAATCGAACCCAAAAACCATTTTCAGGAATAACTTGAAAGCCCGACTTTTTCAACATAAAAGGTCCCACTGTTTTAACTGAAGCTTCCAAACGGTAGTCTCGTACTAAATAAAAAAGAAACGCTTTGATCTCCATAACAGCGAATCTATTAGCTAAAATTTTGTAAATATATTCAAATTTATTACATCATATTTAAACAAAAGAAATAACAATTTAAAAACTTACCAATACAAGCTCTTGGTCCTAATCCAAAAGGCAAATAAGCACCACTTTTAATTTGTGATTTATTTTCATCACTAAAACGTTCAGGATCGAGCACCTCAGGTTCAGGATAATATTTTACATCTCTATGTATAGCACACATAGGTATGCGAACTAGTTCACCTTTTTTAATTTCTAATCTTTTGCCTTGTGATTCATATACAAAATCTTTTGTACACACCCGATCCGTTACTAAGGTAACTGGCCATTTACGTAACAATTCCGATACCACCTTATCCATGTACGGCATTTTTTGTAAAATATCATATGTGAGTGTCTGATTTTCCAAGTCTTTACCGAATCGTTGTATTTCTTCATAAAGCCTTTTCTGTACTTTAGGATATTGCATGAGTTCATGAACGCTAAAACTTAAAATGGCTGAGGAGGGTTCCATGCTAGCAAAGAAAAACAAAAAACATTGAGCCACAACTTCCACATCCGACCATTCTCGAAAATGAACTTTTGGAGTATCAGTTGGTATCATACCTTTGGCTTCCATTAAAAGATTTATCATATCAGGTCGTTGGATATGATTTTCAACACGATATTTCATAGCATCCAAAACCAGATTCATAAAATAGTTGCTAAATTCTTTATCGAAGATGTCGAGTTTTAATATCTACAACAAAAACATATAAAATGTTTTAAAGTTGAAGTTAAAATAAATCGTGTGCGACTTTAACAAGTATTTATTTACCATTACAAAATATATCACAAAATTTAATTTAGAAAAAATAAATGATGTAGAGCTTGTTTTCGTTAATCCTGCTTGATCCATTAAAAACAAGCATTTTGTAACTCCTGATATTAATTTCTAAAATTTAATTGATTAAATGAGAATTTTTTCAATCAGGAAATCAAAAAAATATAATTAAGCTTGTACTAACCGCTGCACCGTTCAATAATATTTTATAAAAAAGTCTTTAAATTAAATTAAGAATAAATTGCTCGTTGGGATCACTTTCAACTCTGAGCTTTAATTTGTTGTTCTTGCGGTCATATATAATATGAGTAAAGAAGTATAGCTCTGGACGTAAAATATAAAGCATTGAAATAATATTTGCTATAAAAACAGGGTGTCCGCCGGGAAGGTACAATACTTTGTTTTGTCGCCATTTTGGTAAGCATTAGTCTTGACAGTTCATATTTGGCAGTTGTGAAGTAGACACGTGGCAAATTTATTCCGGAAAAATATTTGATAAACCAACGTGTTTTAATCGTTAAAACATTTTATCAAAATCAAACATCGATTACTGTAACGATGAGAAAGTAACGTGAATTTTTTGGGAGAAACAACCTGTCAACACAACGCACTATATATCATGTAGTGAATAATTTCAGAAAGAGGATATGTAGGTAACAGGCTCAAGCACGGACCACAACGTACTGCAAGATCGGCTGAAAACAACTGCTTAGGAGCATGTCTTCAAAGAACAACTTTGGCCACAATTTCCGTATAAGATTCAGTTGACACAAAAGCTTCTTCCACAAGACCATCTACCAACCGCAGTACATATGCCTATAGGATGTAACAGCTCGACCATAATAACCCTGATTTTCATTAAAAATCATAATGAGTGACAAGACACACTTTCATTTGAATGAATGTGTGAATAAACAGAATATTCGGTTCCGGGGAACGGGGAACCCTCAAATTACTTAACAGTCACCTTTGCATCCATTAAAAGTGGCAGTCTGGTGTTCAATTTGGCCAGAAGGAATCATTAGACCTTACTTCTTTGAAAATGAAAACGGTGTAACGGTAGCGCAGCTGTGAATGGGGAACGGAATCGTGATATGATTGAGAACTTTTTAACGCCACAACTGCATGCTTTGGGCTCGATTAATATGTGGTATCAAAAAGATGGTGCCACATCGCATACTGCCAGGATATCTATGGAATTACTGCGAGACCTCTTTCCACAACAAGTTTTTTCAAGAAATGGTGATGTTGATTGGACTCTACGGTCACCTGATTGGACTCCTCCAGACTTCTTTTTGTGGGAATATCTGAAAAGCAAAGTTTATGCAAACAAACCAGAAACGCTTGAGCAACTCGAACAAAATATTCGTAATGAAATTAATGAAATACCGCGTGAAATGTGTGAGAATGTCATGAGAAATGTGTTCAAAACGGCTCGCATTTGTGAGACTAAAAAAGGCGGGCATTTATCTGATATTGCATTCCATACATAATTGGCGACATTAAGTAAAACATTTATCAAAATAAAATCCATGCTCTTTCATTTAATCAAAAATTATAAACAAACAATGTAGTATACCTTCCTGGCGCACACCCTGTACATCTTTTACAAAACGGTAAATAGAAAATTTTTTATTACTGAGTAAAAAACTTTGCGTATTTTCTAGAGATATTTTTTAACTAAATATGGAAATATATCTTCGCAGCAGGCGAAGATTAAAAGTAAATTAAAAGAATAAAATAAAAAGGAATTTTAACCAACATATGCTTTGTTATCCATCCTTTGGAAAACTCTTTATCATAAGTCGAACCCCCCCCCCCCCCGGGGGCACATAAATATGATCTTTATAGAATTCCACTATCTAGACACAGTGCAACTGGGGAAAAAGGTAGCCCAGTCCCCTGAAGACAGGCAGGGAGTCAACTGGAAGCTCCACTTATTTCCACGGGGATCAGTGATCCGCAGAGTTCATTATTTGTCTCTTTAGACATTTAATAGTTCTCTGACTGATCATTGAGGTTGGCCCCTATATGGGAGTAACGTGGTGGTTGTGGTTTCGCGGCCCCATAACAGTATAACGGTTTTTTATGGTCGCCAGGATCATCTCACTGATAGTGACACGCAAAGTGAATGATCCAGTCCAGTGATCATGCTAGAAATGTGTTCTGGACAGGAGTAGGAAAGTCTCCAACTCTTTAGCAAGGTGTGATGGTTTGCAGCCCTACCCTGGAATCATTAAAGTTGCAACTAGGTGGTTCTGTTGCTTAGAATTATGTCTTCGGCTTTCTAGGACGCATGTATGACGTTCCAAATTATACAATTGTGGTTTGTCCACCATCTGATTAAGGCTACATAGCCAGGTGCGGATGTAAAACGAATCACACTATCATAAGTCGAATGTCAAAAAAATTACTGAAGCGGAATCTATATCCGCAACAGTGAGTTTGTATTGTTTTACTGACGCCAAAGGAACTTTCAATAATTCTTGCAAACGAAAAAATGATGCTTTTAGCTTTCATTGAAATTAAAAATTTTAATATTTAAAGAAATAAGCGGTTATAGTAATACCCACTTTTTTATAAATTTCAGACCATATATGTCAAAATCATGCATTATTGGAAACACCCTTTAATTTTTAAATTAATATCCATGCTTAATTTTTTAGCGGATATAATTTTGCACTGTGAGTTTTAAGATTCTGCTATCACGCGGTTCAAACGATACCCCATTTTGTATGCCATTTAAATTAATTTTTTTTTTACCTATTTCTGCAGCGGCCGCACATTAGTGTAGATTAGTCTGAAAAGAACTTGGCTACCCCCTAAAAAAATTTATACGCCCGATTTCTTTTTTATGATGCAATTTTCTTGTTCAAGGTCTTTAGTCCCATCTGAGAAATTGTTTAGTTAGGGCAAGGTGGCTAAACTGTATTTAAATTTCAAGTGTCCGCCAATTATGCTTAAAAAGATGGGTAAAAATTGTTCAAGTCTATCCAAAAATGTTCCCTCATTTTTCTGTAATAAAGAATGTTAAAAATACAAATTTTTTAAAATAGGATGTCCATGATGATTTTTTTTTAGAAAAATATAGTCTTCAATTAAATTGATATTGTTACAAAGATGATTTATTAAGTTTTAAAAGAAAGTAATTAACAGGAAAAATAGTAAACGACCCACAGAGCATTTTCTAAGAAATCTTATACACACAAGATAACAGCAACATGCTAATAAGAAATTCAAACAACTAATACAGAACAAAACAAAACACACAGCCAAGCAGGCGGCTAAACTGAATGATAACAAACAACAACGACAAGGGGTGATGTTAAAGTAGAAAATTCCTGTATGTGCAAGAACCGCTTAAAACAACTATATAAGCCCAATTTGTCGGGCAAATGAATTAAACAAAACTGGTCTCTTTTGACGTAAAGGACTTGTATCCATCAATTCCGGTAATGGATACATTGAACATTGTTCATAGGACAGTAAAAAACAAAACGGAAGACAAGGAGCTAGCTACTTTAAATTTAACAATAATATATATAGACAAATAACAGGACTAGGGATGGGAAATCCAACATCTGCCACCCTCATGGAAGTATTTATGCAGAACTTAGAAGAGGAATACGTAAAGGAATTAAAAACCAACTTCGGAGTAATATTCTACGCAAGATATGTCGACGACGTCATATGTATACTAGAAGGAAATAACGAGGAGCAAATTCTAGACTACTTGAATGGAAGACACAAGGACATAAAATTTACAATGAAAAAGGAAGAGGAGGGGAGAATTAATTATCTGGACCTAACGATCAAGAGGAACGTAATCTCGAACAGAATCGAATATGAAAAATACAGGAAACCAACAGCAACGGACACAATAATACACAACTCATCAAATCATCCCCAGCAACACAAAAACGCAGCAATCAGGCAGCTATTAACAAGACTCGAGAGAACACCACTAACACGGCAAATGTATATGAAGGAAATGGAAACAATATACACCATAGCGGAAAACAACGGATACAAAAAGCGCCTCGTAGATAGCATTAGGAAACAAATTAGAACGAGCAAAGAACAGGAGAATGAAAGGAAAAAATGGGCTACATTAACATATATGGGAAAATCAACGTACAAACTGGCGAAATTCTTTGGAAAACACAACATCAATACCGCATTCAGAACAAGAAACAACCTAGGCAGAATACTACGGAATAAAACAACCGAGGCAAATATACTAGACAAACAAGGAGTGTACAAATTAACTTGTACATGCCATTATAGCTACATCGGGCAAACAGGACGAAAAATTAAGACCAGATTTTGGGAACACATTAGAGACTATAACAAAAAACTACGAGAACCAAAATCAACTCCAGAATCAAACTTTGAGAACCATATATTTAACAACAAATGTACACCAGGACATATAAAGACAACGGTTAAACTGCTTCATACACAGCACAAAGGAAGGAGACTAAATGTATTGGAAAACATGGAAATATACAAACAAAAAACATTTGACGGACGAATAATAAATGAACAAATAAACACTGCTTCGGACACAATATTTGAACCGTTGAAACATTTTTACAGGAAAACAAACACTACACCAGCACAAAAACGTTACGCAGGTACACAAGACCAAAGCAATAAAGAACATCGTAAACGTACAATTACAGATTATTGTCACATAAAAAAAAAAGAAAAAACGCAATAGGTTCACAAATAAACAAAAACGGACAACAAGCATGATCGTAAAAGGATTTAGTTAGTCCCAATTTACATTGGACGACTTTTGTCGCTGCAACTCGTAGTTTGTTATTGTAAATAATGTGTGTTAAGAGTATAGTGGTAGAGTTACTCTCTTCCCCTATTCTCTTTACTCACATTATTTACAACAACAAACAACGAGTTGCAGCGACAAAAGTCGCCCAATGTAAATTGGGACTTAGGAAAAAAGACGAATGAAAAAGGGAGCGACAAATTAGGTAAAAAGAGACAAACGAAAAAGGAGAGAGAGATGTAGACAAAAAAGACAGAAAGTGCGGTTTTACACACATCAACTTTTGTTGCTCAACTGTTGTTTTTTCCATTAGAAAGAAAGAGAAAACTTTATACCCCTTCTCGTTCTTTCTAATGGAAAAAACAACAGTTGAGCAACAAAAGTTGATATGTGTAAAACCGCACAAAGTGACGAACGCAATAACACGAAGGCAGGCACGAACTATATAAACACAACTGACAATCGAACGCAATTAGTACCAAAAGAACACTGAAGATGGCAAACAGCCGAAACCGGTTTGTTCACAAACCAAATTTGACGAGGGTCGACGGAAAACCGTACCCAAATAAAAGGAATTAATTCAAGTTGAATCATCAGTGAAAGAAGACAACAAAGTTACTATCGTGTTTATTTTGTGTGAAAGTAAATATCTCGTTTAACTTAATTTAAAACTCTAAAGTACTGTGTTATTATTTTGCAATAAAAGATTTCAACATAACAAAACGTTCATTAAAAGGAATAAACGTAACAATACATTAAAGTTATTTATATAACGTATGTATGCTTTCCTAAAACTAAGTTAATTCATTTCAACTCACCTGCGCAATTTTTGGTAATAATTGCATTATCATTAATTTTATTTGCTGTGATCTCGTAAAATTAACTGATCTTTGTGCTTTTATATAAAATTCATTATCCTTGTTCCTAAGAGAATTTACTTGAAGCCCAAATGCTGTAGATGCTATAATGTCGACTGATAAACGTGATGTAAAATCTTTCACATCCATTTCCAAACCTACTTCCTCCAAGCCATTATCCTTAATATGATTTTTCAAATAGCTTATAGACTCTTCAATTTCCAATACAATAAGTTTAAACATTTGACGCATTTTACTGCCAGTAAATGCTGGAGTTAAAGTATTGCGCATATCGCGCCATTTTTCATTTTGCAGGAAAAACAATGAATTAGGAAGTAAATTTTCACTGCTTTCAAAATTCGTAGCCTTGCGACGATTTACAAAGTGATCAAAATTTTTTATCATTATATGGTTCACGAGTTGTGGATCTCGTATTAGATAGACTGGTTCACGACCATCAAATATACCACACACACTTAAGAAAATATTCCAAAAACCCATTATTAAAAAAATCACAATTTTATTTTTTAAAATTTTTACTCAACTTACATAGCATCACCATGTCTATTGTAAAGGTCACACAACACATCAAAAAATGATTTCCTAGCGAGAACTATATCTTTATTGTTTCCCAATAAAAATGTAGGCTTGTGGTAGGGTATATAACGCGCTTTAAAGAAATCATTGTTTTTGGTAGCCCAACGATAAAATAATAAAGTCACAGCAAATGTCACTGTAATTAGCTCCAGCCACATCTTTAATTGAATATTAAAGATGCTAATATTTTTTCAATTACACACAATCTTCTTATGCTCTTCTCCAAAAGTTTTAAAATACTGATAGTAAAAAAATTATTAATTGAAAAAAAGCTTTTGATTTCTATTTTACAAACAATCGTTTGTTTGTTTCTTCCATTCAGTTGCTTTTTAGTAGCTTTTTTAGCTTTTTGTAGTCAACGATCACGCGGAACGCGGAACCGTGAAAGTGTATTAAAGAAACCGAAACTGCACAAATATATCGTCAAAAATTTTTATGGCTATGAAAAATATAAAGGGTTTTTTAACAAGAGGTTTGTGTTCTAAAACACAATTTAAATTAAGATAAGTTGGGCAATTATGAATGAAACATGACATCTGGCAAATTACCACTACGACCATGTTGACAGATGTCGATTCTTTCGTCAAAGTTTTTAATCACTTTGTGGCAAAATGGCGGTCCTATTTCCTTAATCCAGTGGTGTTAAATCACACGATCTGGCTGACCACTTGACTCCCTATTGTCGTGGTATAATGCGATCGTGAAATTTCGTTTGCAATAAATTGATCGTTTAATTGGCTTTGTGACATGTGGCGCCGTCCTATTGAAACCACATGTCCGTGATATCCTCGTCGTCAATAATAGGCCAAAATTGAGTTGTTAGCATCACGCGATAGAGTGATCCATTGACCATTACCGCATTTCTAGCCTCATCTTCGAAAAAAAATCTACGGCGATGTGAATGATCGGTCGGCTTTAATTCCTGCACCAGTTGAAATTTCTAAGGCTTCAAAGTCTAATCCGGTGGAACTAGCGCTTTTGTTCGCACATTTTGTATCAGGTATGTCGACGCATATTTAACGACCAAATTCTTAATAGCGGTCTCAGAAGGACAATTATGTAGTCCGAAAATATCACGAATTTTACGAAATGTAACTTAAACAGAACCACCATTTTCATAGTGGATTTTTATTATTTTAATGCGATTTTCATGCGAAATCGACAACGTGTGACAAATGAATACACCCAAAACTTCGTTTTATACGAGTTCATTTTGTGCAGATTCAAATTTGTGCGGTTTTTTTAAATTAAAAAATACGACTGGCGAAATGTCACCATTATGTAATGAAATTTTAGAAATTGATGGCAAAATTGGAGGCGAAGGATTTGATTCTCTGCACGAGGAGGATTTAGAAAAATTACTCACAGAAGAGCCAATATCTGACAACAGCATTATTTTATTAACTACTGCAGATAGTGACAAAGAAAATCATTGCAAAAATGACTGTGCGAAAAATATTGTATCCTTGACTAAAAAAAAATTTTAATAAAATCCTTAAGTGATATTGAAAAGAGCATTAAAACTCCAAGATAAACTAAACGATATTTTTTCAGGATATCGGGAGATATATAAGCAACTAAATAGATCCGTGCCACAAATTTATGCGTTTTTTTTTTAATTGAGAAACGCTTCCATAGATTTTCTAAGACGCCAGTGTAGTATTTTATGCGAATTTAGTTCTTGTCACTTTTTACGGAATGGATCAATCGAATATACCGAGGAGGAATGGGTGTAATTCATGTTTGAAGTTGGTTGCAGGTTGGCTTGGTTTTTTAGTTACTGTGTTAAAGTATTAATAAATTTATTATTTTGTTAGTCTTGGAGTTTGTCGATATTTATGTAAATTTCTGTTCAGTGTGTGTTATTAAACAAGATTAGTCAGTATTATTATTTCAAACTTAACGTTGACGCTGTTAATTAGGTAATGGCAATTCAGGGATATAGCACGATTGTAGCCAGCATTAGACTTGGCACATCAATTTAGCTTTGACTGTAAGTTGTAAACAAAATTCAGTTGCAAAAGTTCTATTTCCGTAATCAACTGTCTAATATCAATGTTACCGAAAACTGTTACCGTATCGCAAGTGTGAGCAGAGCTCTCTTTCTCTTTCTTTACTATGAACAACTCCATGTATACATACCCCTTGATGTCTTGCCGTGGGATAGGTTGATTTTTCTTTGATTGAGAATAATTTTTGTCTACTCTCACTTTACCAAGCTTTATCGCAAAGCGTAATAAGGAACGAAAATCGTAAGTACATATTTTACGAGAATACTAAAGTTTCCTTGTTGATACAAACTTGTAGGTTAGATGTTTTCAATTTCTCCTCTTAACGTCCTTATCAAGCCACGTTCTATTACATATGTTAAATTACTCGATTACTTGCATCGCCATATCAGACATGAAAATATCGGATTGTCGCTATAGAAGTGCCCCTAGATTACTTTAGATTAAAACTTAAATTAAACAAAAATATCACTCTCCAAAAAGGTTTTTATCTTTTTTGGCTAGACTTTTGAGACGGAGAAATATGTGGCACTTCCATGACTCAGTGTTTGAAATTTAAATCAAGTGTAGTAAAGTAAGATTACAACAAATACATTAAATAAAAAAGTACTCAGCATACTGCAATCGGTATTCAACTCCAAAAATTATTTTCAGGGGCATCGTCGTGAATTAGTAAAGAAGGTTAAGGCATCCCCAGAATGTTTCCTTCTGACAAAATTTCCAATACGTGGCCCAGTGTTCCTTTTCATTCGTTTTTACGATTATAATAGGAATCCAAAAAGTTAGAACGACCGTATAATATTAGTTTTTTCTCAAGCATTTTTATTTAATGTGAAAATTTACTTCTTAACAAACTGCCGAGTTTCAGAAATGCATAACATGAATTTGTAACAATGAATTTGTTAAATTTTACAACTTAAATTAATAAATGTGACAGTTTTTTTAAGTTAATTTAATACATTTTCATTTTAAAACGATCGCGTATAAGCCATAATCTAAAAATTTTTGTTCTTTTAGACAATTTTGTAACCATTCTATACACAAATGGCGACTAGTTTTGCGATATTTTATTCTGCACTCATTTAAATCAAAGTTAACATCATATGATTCATGAAATACTATATCGGCTTTAGTTGAATCTGTTGTAATCAAACCACCATTAGATTTAAATTGTTTAATTATTTCGCTAGAGTCTTTAACATTTTCAAAATAAGCAACCAGGTTTTTAAATAAGTTGCTCACTTTTTCTTCTTTAATTTCCTTCTTATGTTCTTCTTTTTTGAAGTTCTTAAATGTACTATCTAATGTTAATTGCTTCTTTGATTTGCCCTTAGTAATGTTTTCAAATGGTTCTGTTTTTATTTTTTTATTGTTTTGTGACAAAGTTTCCCTGTCTTTGTCTAATTGTCGCTTTCGGGAACTGGAACTCGGTGTTTCACTTTTAATCTTGTTGGAACTGCTGGGTGAAATATTGTTTTCTTCTTTAGTTCCTTTCGAAGGTGTGTTTTGTAAATTAATTTTACTATTGATATTTAATGTATCCACTTTACCATCACTACCATCAATATTACATCCCTTAATTAAAAGATCAACATTCACATTGTTTTTGGAGGCATCATACAATTTTTCTAAAAGTTCTAAATCATTAGCTTGCTCAGCCGTTTTATCATCTCGTAGACGTGTTATCCTTGGAAAACGTATCGATATACCTGATGCTGTATGCTCACTCGATTTTGTAAATTCTGCTCCGGTTATTTCCCATACAGGCATAGCTTTTGGATCTTTTGCTATAAAATCTGGTATCAATGGTTTATTACATAAAAACCATGCAGGAACATGTTTTCCATCACTTCTCTCCATTAGTTTCATTAGGTTCTTGTGCATTTCCATTCTTGTTTTGTCATCCAGGCCGGTATGTACTTTTGTCACAGTCTTCCACAGATGATCACGGCGATCATAGCAGCCCATTAAAAATATACTTAAAATACCTCCTTGCTTACCAGATCCATACGAAGCTCCCAAAACTACCAAATCAGCAGTATCTGCCATTTGACCCCCAAAAAGATAATCTTTTTTTACTTTTAGCCAACCACGTTTACCAGGTTGATAAGTTCCCAAAGGATCTTTTAAAACAACTCCTTCCAAGTTGGCCTTTAACACTTTTGCAGTCATAAGAGACAGCTCAGTTTTCGTATTAAGGAAATGCGATTCTGATAGTTGTACGTAAGATTTGATTGGTGTAATATTATCTTCTAATATTTTACGCCTATCTCTAAAAGGTCTAAAGAAAGAAGACATATTAAACAAAAATATTTAGGATACTTCTTCAATTATCTTACATATTTGTTAGATCTTCTCCTTGAAATAATATACAGTCGAAAACAAAAAGACAGACTTCAGCATTATTATACTCTTTTTTCTTGTGGGCACCCAAAGAACCAAATGGCAACAATTCACCTGTTACTGTATCCACTAAAATTATCTCTGAATCCAATATCATATCACCAGCTCCTGGAAAAGCCTGACAAATTAATTTGAAAATAAATAAATTTGGTATTTAAAAAACGTGCCAATAAATGTAATGTATTACTTTGGGTATAAAATCTTTAAAACGTCTAACTTTATGTTCCATAACAGGTTTCAAATTACGACTAAAAAATCTAGAGGAATAATTTTTTTTTTCAAAATTAATGAAATTCAACAAACAAGTTTAAAAAAAATAACTTACTTAAATTCGTTTCCTTGTTTATGAATTTGTACTCGTTCACCGTCATATTTTATTTCGCTAAACAGTCCATTTTTACTTTTTTTGAATGCCTCCTCAACAGAACCACAAGGATTTGCTAACATTGGTGATATAGGAGTCATAACGTTAACGCTGACTACGTTATTCTAATAGAAAAAGAATATAATTTTTATTATTTGCTAATTTGTTAACGCACCTTTTTGCCTTTAGGTCTTTTGGACTCCGCTAGATTAGAAATTGTGGCATTTTTTTCAGCCTTTAAAGAGAATTTCTTAACGACTTCAGCTAAGTCCCGAGTGGCTTGATAGGAAGCATACGCCATAGGTCCAAATGCCGCCAATACGTGGCTTGCTTTTGCATTCATCCTAAGATCTTGCTTAATTATTCGGATAATCTGAAAAATAGTTTTAAGGCGTACAAACACAAAACTAAGGAATTTCTTTTAAAAATACCGTTTTTAAATCAGCAGATGTAGTTTGTTTGCACAATTGCCTCAATAATTCCATTTGATCATCTTCTTTTGTACGCTGCTCTAGTTTTTCTAAAAATTCCTCCACTTCTTGCAAATACAAAACACTATTCTTTTGCGGTTTTAACTTTGTAGAAGTTTCAAAGAACTTACGTAAAGTTTCGGAAACATCTCCCTCTGCAGAAAAAATAATTTATTTCATCACATTATAAAAATGGATGGAAAACCATAAAGACCTTGTTCTAAGTCCAAGTGCATATCATGAGCATCGCAGCTGAATATGCGGGAAAACAATTTCACCATTTGTTTATTTTGCAAATTGTAAACACGCTGAGAATCTGCTGGTATTAAAAAATGTACCCATAATAAAGTGTCGCCTTGAAACTCTTTTTTATTGCAGCCCTTGCGAAAAAAATCTTGTAGAATTTTCGCCTTATTCAGGTAACTTGGTTCTTTGGATATTTCATCACAAATGCGTGTAAATGTTGCTAAACGGTTGTCTTCTACGCGCCACATAGTGTATATTTGCTTTCTGTTAATATAAGACTGAATGATATTTCTTACAAATAAAAGCTTAAAATTCCTAAAAATCATTTGTTTTCTTTTTGTATTTTTTTTTTTTTGTTTTGTTATAAATATCTCATTTTACATACAAATTGTATTTGTAGGAAATTGTAAAGAAATATACGCCTCCCGTTTAAACAAATCCGGTGTCTTTGAATCAAATCAGCTGTTTTCTGCAATTATTAGAATGGCCAACGTAAATAATCTAGTGCCGATACAAAATACAGGGCGTGTCGAATGTATTTATGAATTTTTTGCTAGTGATGACGAACGTGTTCAAATTAAATTTCTCGATTTTAATATACCTACCGAACGTAAAAACTCTTCCGAATGTAATCCAAATGATTCATTGCAGTTACTGACACAAGTAAGAGGAAAATATGAAGTATTGGATTTTTATTGTGGAGCATTTTTACCCAAGCCTATAATGTCAAAAGGACCTAAACTAATACTTCAGTTCGTTGGTAAATATCCCAGCAATCAGCAGAAAATAGGTTATTATGGCTTTAAAGCTGAATATAAATTCTTAACAAGTAAGTTTTAAATAATAGTAATTTTTTTAAAGTTTATGGGCTTGAACACAAGATTTTCACATTTTGGTTATGAAATCGGAAGAAGCACTTATGTAGATAAGCATAAGAACGTAACCTGCTATTCTTCCGCAATTACGTAAAGAATTATGAATTTATTGGGTAATTCAAGCCAAAGCTATTAAAAACCGATTTTTGACGGCAATATAAAGAATTTTTATTTTACTTTTTTCGAAATTCTCACACTCTGTCAGATTACGGCATAACAACTGGTCATCAGGTGGGACACAATTGCAGCTTTGTCTACAATAGCACCGTAAAGAAAATGGGATTTTTTACTTCGCCAAATTTTCCGGGACTTTATCCACAAAATATTGTCTGCCACTACTTTTTCTATGGCGAATTGGAGGAAAAAGTTAAAATATACTTTAGCTTTTTTGATGTAGAAGGAATAGACAGGTAATTGCCGTTTACTGTATAAAAATTTTTTTTTATCTATTGTGTTTATTGCTTTTACAGTTGCGGTTATTTGACGGCCAGTGATTATGTTGAATTTTCAAATTTTATAAGTACTGATCGTAAATTTCAAAAGTATTGTGGAAAACGTGACAAATTTGAAATTCATTCCGATGATCGTTTTTTTAGGGTATCATTTTACTCAAATGATCGGTTTGATCGTAATGGTTTCCGAGCTTATTACGAATTTAAAGGGACATCAACATCTTCCGAAAACACATCTGTACAAAGCTATACGTCCGGTTTTTCTAGGGCATCTTACAATATGTTTTATAAAAATCTGGCGATAACTGTAATACTATTTTATTATATTTGCGCTAATGTAAAAAATATAATATTTTTCCTTTTTATCTTTTATAACAACTGAAATTATAAAACTGCTTGCTTATTTATTTAAAATTTTATTTAGTATTTTGCTACATATCTATTATTAGAAGAAATAAGTAAAATTATATTTTCTGAAATAGTAAATAAATGAAAATAAACTGTTTAAAGCTACAATAATTTAATTGTAATAAAAGGTTTAAGATTGAAATAAGGATTTAATGCTTAATAAATCTTTAGCATAAGTAAAAAAATTATTTAAAGTTTTATATTTCATGGCAAATAATTGAGCCAATTTTTCATAAGATGAAATAGCATAACCAGGATGAAATAATAGCTAATTATGTAACTAATCTTTATCTTTTAATTGAAGTTATTTTTTTCTTTTAATCTCTGTCATTGATAACAATAGGTTCCACAAAACATGTATGTAGATATAAAATTGAAAATAAAATATTCAAACTTTAGCTGCAGTTAATGTGGTAACTGGAGAAAATGTCAAAGTTTACAAAATGTAAACCTACAAAAAAATCGATAATTTCATTACATCTGTACATTTGGCTTTTTCAATTTATTGATATTTTTAAGCAGTAAAAGTGATTATCTTTGTTTGTTTAATTATTTAATAGCATATAAAAAACGGGCTTAGTCCAATTGGAAATTTTAACGCGGAAAAATATATTACATCAACGTAGTATTTCGCTTTTTGTAATTTACATGACATCAGAAAACGTGTTATGTGGCAAGCTTTTTTTTGCAGTTTGACTTATATTAAAGCTTTTGCTTATGTATTTAGATTTGCTTCTGTCTTTCTTTCGTAAACAAAGCAATTCAGTAAATACAACATAGAAATGCTTTGAAGAACGCCAGTTGTTTATTAATCTGTTTAAATTTATAGAATTGTTCTACAAGATAGTGATAGCAATAGTTTAAATAAATAATGGAAAAATAGTAAAAACCGCAATAGCTATTTTAATACTGCATTTCAGTGCATTATTTTATGTTAAGCAAAGTGTGTACCAGAAAAAATATATGGAAACTTTGAGCAATGACAGCAGCTGTCATATTAAGGCAAAGACATTTCTTTTGAGTTTTTCTATTGCTGCTCATTCGTAATCAAGTTTTTTGTAGGAAAAAAGATATAAACTTTGGATACATTTAATTTACAACTGTGTGAGAAAAGGCAAAGAATTTATAAAATAAGCACATATCCGTCAGTTTGAAAGCTTGATTCAACGTATTTGGTTGGATTTTCTTAGTTGAGTAGTTAGTTATGAGATGGATTTAGAAATATAAGGTTTTCTGGAACAAAATTTACAAAAACCACAATAATTATTCTGAAATAATTCAGTAATGAATTGTTAATAAATTTAGTGACAGTAAATACAATAAAGTACCCACGAGAAAATATTAATTATAGTGTCAAAGGAGCGTTCATTTATAGAAGGTGAAAAAGGAATTATTTAACATGTTTTCACGGCACTGGTAAGAAAGTTTTATTTAAATATTATTGCTGGTATTATTTGTTGGTAAAGGTAAAAGTGTTTCTAAAAAATGGCTTATGCAATAATTATTTTCTTTCTAATAATTTTTGTGTATAAGAAGTTAATACCGAAAAATCGTTGGGGTAGGGACGCGCACATTTAAAATTGTGCGAGAGACGGCAATCTCCTTGTTTGTGTTAACGTATATATACACCGAATCTCCCCTACTGACCCAATATCATTCTTCTTTTTTTTGTCATATATTTGTTTTGGTAACAGAAATTTCTCTCAAAACTGTAACAAAACCGATGTACACATTTGTAAGAATGTAAGAATACTGGTAAGAGAAAATATCAGTGTTCTAAAGTCTGCAGCGCCTTGGTGTCTGCTTTCGTTATATTTATTTTGTTTTATTCAGTGTGTATGTGTGTGCACATGACTTTGTGTGCCTTTGCCATGAACTTATGTATTTATGCCTACCTACATATTTGTCCATATGAAGAATGTAACTATTTCTCTGGCAATAATAAACTTTCGATTTCGTTATTCAGCGGGCAAATACGATGCCTCAACATATATTTTATTTATGTAGGTATTTGGATGTGTTTGATGAATAGCAACCTGTTTATTTTTATATTTTTCGTCATCCTGATGCCAATAGTTATTACATAATACCAAGAGCGTGTAATTTTATTTAATTTAGAAGCTTTTTTTGTAAATAAAAAAGAAATAGTTTAAATAAAAATCAAAAGGCGCATACAGTTTATGTGAGAAATGTTTTTTATGTTTTTTCGTTATCCCAAAAAAATAAAATATTCTGATTTAATAAGTGTTTGTTGCTATAAAATATACTCATATGTGTACATATGTATGCATTAATGTTTATGTCAAATTTTTTTCATACTTTATTACTAATTATGTATACAAATTGTAATTGTCATAAGAAACATTGAGTAGGTAATTTTCTGTTAGAAAATAACAAATTTAAAAGAAATGAATTCAGTTTTTTTTAAATACGATTTGCTTTTTTATTGGCAAGCTGCAGAGTTTTGATACAAGCAATAGCAATCTCTGATTTTTAACCCTAAAATGCATGTAAAAAAATTGATGTAAAGTAAAACAACAAAGAATCATTAAGAAAAGTGGGCTTTTAAGAGTCCTTAACGCAAAAAGTTTTTTTCAATTAATTTAAATAATGTTTTTAAATTTAAATAATGTTTTTTGAGAATATCATAAGATGTTTATTTTTTTAATAAAAATTTTGTAATAAATATTTTGTGAGAATATCATGAAATATTTATTTAAAGTTGATTCCTGTTAATAAACATTTCGAACGAAATAAAATTATTTAAATAATTAATTTAACCTAATAAGTTTTTTAAAATAAGAAATAAAAAAAGATTCGAAAAAAGCTGAAGAACATTAAGCGATAACAAACTTATCTCCAACTGAAAATTATATGTATATTGTACTAGTTTGAGTAAAAATATATCGCACCAACTGATGATACAATAAATAATTAATGTTATAAATAACGCGAAGAATGTACAAAAACAATTTGCAAATAAATATATTTTACAAAAGTGTATATTTTTTGGAGTTTTTTTTTTATTCGATAAATATATAAAATATTTAAGTTTTCATTTATAACACGAATTATTATTTTAATCATAAACATAGTTTTTATTTAATAAATAAAAAAATAACTTAATAAATTATGATTCTTAGTATTGCCGATTTTTTGCGATTGTGAAAATATTATGGCGATTTGACCGATTTTTAACGCCAAATTCGCTGTTTTTGCACCAAAATTATCTGTTTTCACCAGTCTGTCCTTTTTGCAATTTCTCAGAATTATCTTAAAAATTGATTATTTTCGTTTATGTTATCAATAAAAAATTAAAAATATTTGCTCAAATTTTATTATGGGAGTACTGTGATAGGGCAAAAATAAATAAAAGTGGCCTACACATAAACGTTTAAAATAAAACCAATTCACAGTATTTTAGACTGGATACTTGTTTTTTAGCGATAAATTAAAATCAACACTGCTCTCGCTTATTTGTTAAATACTATAGTTTCGATTTAGCAAGCTGCATCATAAGGGTTTTGTTTAACAGGTAATAGTGTTAGTTTTTATTTACTTTTTTAAACATGTCAGAAATAGTTTAGCAATGAATACTGACATGATCGATAAGCAATATAAAAAATGTTATTTATTTGTGCACAGCGGATGCATGCGAAAATGTTCAGAATATCTAATTTATAAAGCTACGAAAGTGTTAAAAAATAGTAATTTTATATTTACTGCTTCCATTCTCTTTGTGAAATTTTTTTTGCGGTTTTACTTAAGAGAACTTTAAAAGTTATTGCAAATATTAAAAGTGACGTCAGTTATACAATTTAATTTTATGTTTATTAGCCCAACTAATGCTTGCATAATATATAATTAAATTTCAAATTTTTTTTTAAATTATTATCCGCACCATTTTCAATTTTTTATTTACAGCTCTTCTTAACACAAACAGTTTCAAAAAAAAAAAATAAAATAAATAAATAGAGCTGAACTAACTTTGTAAAAACATTAATAAATAATTTATTTTTGTGACAGTTTTTAAAAGATATTTTCGCAATTAAATTAAATTTGTTTTACTAAACGGTATCAGCATTAGCTCTAACAAGTATGATTTCAATTGAATATCACTAGATAGTGCATCTGGCGAAGTCACCAGGAAACATTGTTACAGTAAAAAGTTCTGTAAAGTATCAAAAAATAAAGCAGGTAAACAGCAAGGGTAAAAATGACACAGAATTGATATATGCAGCTAGCTCATTGTACTAAATTTGAAGTTAACGTAAAAATTTAAGTCAACGAAGAAACCTTCTTTAGTATAACTTTACTACAGAAGCTCAAAATTAGTATGCGAAGTCAATAAATCTCTACAGAAACAGACATTTTTGTGCACCTTTGTTTTGTTAAATACACTGCCTTTTTTGAATTCGATATATTTCTTTACGAGACCATTCCCCAAGTATGATTTCGTTTAAGTTCACCTGCTCTTTCGACACACATATTTTTCTACCAATTTAGCTTTTAATTTAGCAACGGCAAAAGCTATTCTAATTTTAATATGTTTAACAAAAAAACCTAACGTTACAAATTAAAATCGTAGAAAAATCTGTTTGAAGTTGGTCTATTTGCTAAACAGATTAATTAGTATATTTTTTTTCGGAAAATCAAATAATAATACTGAAATTAAATTAGTTTATTACAATAAACAATTTATATCTAGTCGATGAGTTAGATGTAAATTGAAAAAGCAAGTAACATAAGTTGAGTGTAAATTTGAAATATTTTTAATATTTAATCTACGTTAATTTGTGCTTGATTCCTTTAATAAATATTTTACGATATTCTCATAAAATATTTATTATTAAAAAATTATATTCGAAATGTATTAGTGCGGGGGAAAGCATATCCATATGCCTATTTCACTATTGCTCAATATTCTTATATTTTCAAATAAAGCTTTTATACACATTAAGTTTTTCTGTTGTATTTATTAAAAATAATTTAATATGGGTGTACATTTTAACACAAACTTGTCATACGAAGTTTGTCTTATAGTTGGTACATCGTAAATCAAAATTATTTTTTGCATTACAATACATTAACTTGTCCAGAGTATATTTTTACTACATTAATCGACGGCTGTCTTTATCTAGACTGCTATTTATTATTATTATTATTATGAACGTAGGGAGGAACTTAAAGCAGACCGCTACTTCAATCACCGTTGCAATTTACGACGAACCTTGCTTTCATTGAGTTGCGTGCTATAACCAGCATATTTTCTTGATAAGTGATTTCCGGTTGTCGACTGATAGCTGTAGGCCTTCTTCTTCTCCATCACGTAGTATCTGCTAGCATTTGTCGAAGGCTTAGATCCCCCTTGATATTGGAATTTTTAAAGCATCTGCCCGCCACTGTCTTAGGCCATTTAAAACACAGTTTGCAAAAATATCATCTGCGATTTTCATCATGGTTACATGATACTTGAAGTTTCCATGACCTCTCACTAACGCAGTTATACAGTTGGGTACTTTTTTATATTTAAGAACCCTACTAGCCCTTCTTCAATTCGAGCCTGTCTACATGTAGTAGCTCCCATTTTATGAATTATGAGTTTAACCATTGGAGGACTTTCGCCATTTTCCTACTACTCTGGGTTCTGGTCTATAGAAATTCACAGTGGTTCCGCCTTTTTCTAGTTGGTCTGCTACTCTTTTTTCTAGCTGTGTCTGTGTCCTGTAACTCACATCAGTATTACCTCATTAATTGAGTGACATTTGCTAAATTTAAGAACACATTCCACCACTGTGTTTTATAACCGATAAACTGCTAAAGTAAAGAACTACTTGTTGGAACATATAATATTTTTGTGGGAAAAAAACTAGTTTTTTGCATAAGTAATTTTGATTTTCCTCAATGTGTATGCGTGTGTCTTTTTATGCTTTAAGCACTTTAAGGAACTTTTTCTTAACCTTAATAATTGTCTCAATATTTTTAAATAAAAATTTCGTTACCTGCAGGAATTCTCTATTCATACAGTGTATAAACAAATATTTAAAAAAAAGCAAAAATATATAAATTTCCGACGCACTGCACTATTAATTCGCTACTGGTGTACACAATAATGAATTACAAACAAGATGTTATTAAACCTGTTTAGTCTGAACTTTTTATTTTGAAATGAAAAGAAGTCTTCGATTACGCTTAGGTTATTTGCTAAAAAGAGTTGTATACATTATTTAGTTTTCTATTAAAGGATTTTTTGAAAAACTTCCTTCCATTAAAAAATTTTGCCATTGGACAAAAAGTCATAAGTATTAGAAAAAATATTTTCAATGGTTAACGTGTTTTTGTATTAAATTTTAACAAATACAATTCTTATTTAATCGGTCTAGTTTAAAGTGTTAAAAGAAATAACAAAATAACTCAGTCTGTTGTTAAAAAAATACTCTTAAAAAACGGTGGTGTTTTGGTGCGTGTTTTTAATGCTTTTCGCGATTTTTTTAAACGACAGAAATTTGAATTTTCTGACGTTTAAGAACTGGTTATTTAAAAAGCTTTTGACACTTCTTAGTCAGCCGGGTGTATTATTTGGATTTCATTTTAAATATTGCACGATATAGCTTTTAAGGGATTTTTCAATACTCGCTTTGTATTTTTATGTGCAAAATAATTTTTTTTTTAATTTAAAAATATAATATATTTCGTAATGAAACTTCTTTTGGTGTTCGGATATTAAAATATTAAGGTGTGAAAACCTTAATATTTTAATATAGAAAATTATGTGAATGTAAAATATAGTGCATGAAATGTAATAAACGTTTTTACTTTAGATTGGTTGGGAATTTTATTCTGTTGCTTTATTTAGGTATTTACTGTGCTTAAATGAGTTTTACTTTGATTTATTTTGCTCTTTTTGATATTGTCTGCATTTTAAAAATATTTGGGTTGAACATTATTTAGCTTTTTTTATTCGTTTTTAAATGTTTACAGTGTTTTTGTTCTTTAAAGAAATGGTAACGCTGCACAAGGAAGATTTTTTCCCCATAACTTTTTCGAAATATCTGTTATTTTTTGATCAGAGAATGACAATTTTGTCTTTACATCCATCTTACGTGCAACTCATTTCGGATATATAACGATATATTTCGAAAACCGAAATCAACTTACAAAACGGACTACAAATTTTAACTCAGTATTCAAAATAATGTAAGAGCAAATTTTCATTTGCTTCAATTTAAAAGAATACTTTAATTTTTAAGCTTGTAGAAACAGAAAGAAACAAAGCTAATTTTAGAAATATTTTAAAAATTTTGTTGATTACTTTTAATTTGGTTTAATAACCTACGATTAAATCCTTATAATTTTTAGGCATAATAATCGTTATATAATATTCATGGTCAAAACACGCCTGAAACATTTATAAGAAAACAGTCTTGTCTTAATTAGATAAGTAAATGTTAACATTGTTAGTAACATTCAATACTAAAATTCAAAATAAAAATTTTATACTTTTTTGATTCTTAAATTATAATCTAGATTTAGATTTCTTTAAAGATGTCAAATACATAGCATACTTAAAGTGAAAACCGAAATACATATATATATATATATATATATATATATATATATATATATATATTTTAATATTATTTTCATACAAATGATGAGCAAATGCCGCTAATTATGGCATTTGTATTCTATTGATCCATTATTATGTTTTGTATATGTGAACAACAAATTCAAATTTGTTTCTCCAATGATGTGTTCTAAATACGGAAGAAATACATATCTACATACATATATATATATACATATGTGTGCATACAGTTTCATATATCTTTATAACTATGAATGGCTGATAATATTATCTTTATTGCTATTTAAGTTTGTATTCTTTATAAAGGAAAAAGGTGTTTGAATTTAAAATGTTTGTGCTTGCATTCTAACCGCTTATATCTAGTATTTACAGAACCAGCTGACAAGTAACTGATAATAACAACTCATGCTAACTATGATTTTGTCATTATGTGCACATCGAATATAATGAAAACATTCAGTTTCTCCACACATTCATGCCAAAGCAAAGAGTGTTAAGCAAAAAATAATATAATAGAAATAAATAAATAATATATCTGGAAAAGACTAAATTCTATTCAGCATTACGGAGTGTATGCAAATTTCAATGTATTAAATTTTAGGGTAACATTTTACTGCAATATGGGTAAAACGATCTATCATCACTATTGTGCATTCTGATTATTTTAACGCATTCAGTTATAAAAATATCGAAAGAAAGTATTTAACAAATAACTAAATCGTAAAACAAAGAAGAAGACCATTAATATTTGCAAAAAAAGGTAGATATTCTACTGTTGTTTTTGTTTTTTTTAACGATAAGTAGCACTTCAGGCAACAATGCCTATTTAGTCAAATACCGTGCTTCATTATTTAGGAAAGGGATAGTGAAGAGATCAAACAGGTGGTGAAAGTAGAAGGATAGTCGGAAATTAACAACCGTATAAAAGTATGTAGTGTACTAGCTTGTCAGTCTGGGGGTTGTGAGTTCGATTCCCAACGAATATCTTGGTTTTTATCATTCTACTATTGAACGTCTTAAATAACAACACCATAATAAATATTTTAATAAAGGTTTTTTTAACAAGAAATTTGTTTCCTAAAACTTGCTACCAAGTGTCGATTCTAATAGTGCCATTTCCCGTCTTAACTGGCTGGTTTTTATCTGATGGCGAGCGCTTTCGATGCGAATGCATCATTTTCAAGCCGTGGTTTAGTTTGTACTCGCTTGTCGATTCTTTCATCAAAATTTTCAATCATACCATGAATATTTAAAACTGAAAACGTCCCACAAAAAATAATCCAGTGGTGTTAAATCACACCATCTGGCTGGCCATTGTTGTGAAATGCGATCGAGAAATTTGGTTTGCAAATAAATTGATCGTTTCATTGGCTGTGTGACATGTGGCACCGTCCTTTTGAAATCGCATGTCAATGAATCCACGTCATCAATAATAGGCCAATTTAACATCTCGCGATGGCATGATCCATTGGTCTTTACCTCATTTTCAGCCTCATTTTGGGAAAAAAACGACTACATCACGCGACCAGACCACATAGTGCACGAAATAGTGACACATTGAGCGTGCACAGGTTTCTCAATAATCGTTCAAAGATTTTCAGAAGCCCAAATGCGGCAATTTTGCTTATTGACTTACCCTGACATATAAAAATGGGCTTCTTCTGAAAAAAAAGAAGACCAGCCGGCTTCAATTCCTGCACCGTATAGACTCTGTCCTTAAAATGGCCCCACAAAAAATAATCCAGTGGTGTTTAATCACACGATCTGGCTGGCCACTTAATTGGGAAATTTGGTTTGCAATACATTAATCGTTTCATTGGCTATGTGACATGAGACATCGTCCTGTTGACACCACATATCACTCATATCCACGTCCTCAATAATAGGCGAAAATTTAACTGTTAGCATATCTCGTGACAGTGTGATCCATTGATCGTTATCGCATTTTCAGCCTCATCTTTGAAAAAAAATCACGCCTCCAGGCCACATAGCCCATTATACCATACATTGAGCATGCAAAGACTTCTCAATAATCGCTCTAGTCCAAATATGGCAATTTTTCCTCTTGACATACCCTGACAAGTGAAAATGGGTTTTGTTTGAAAAAATGTTTTTTTTCAGAAAAAACAGCCGGTTGTTACTGAATAAACTGAGCGAATCTATGCAATATGAATGGTCGGTCGGCTTCAATTCCTGCACTAGTTGAATTTTGTGAGGCCTCAAAGTCAAATCCTTACGCAAAATTCGCCATGTGGTGGTTTTGGATAACCCCAATTGTTGAGAACGTTAAGGAATTGACAAATTTTATTTGCTTTAAAACTGTAGCTCACTGCCGCGATGTTTTCAGTTGGTCGACACGGTTGAACACGCGTTGGTGTGTGCACATTTTGTATCGAGCCTGTCGACTCAAATTTAACGACTAAGTCCTTAATAGCGGTCTCAAAGGACAATTGTGTTCGAAAATATCATGCATTTTTCGGAATGTAACTTTAACAGAATAACCGTTTTAATAGTGCATTTTAATTATTTGAATGCGATTTTCGTGGGAAATTGAATTCATTGTAACAATTGCCACTACGAATACGTCAAAAAACTAAATGTCCAAACTATCATGTTGTTGCTGTTGCCACAAATGAAAAACAAAATTCTTGTTACAAAACCCGTTAGAAGCTGAGATAAAGCATAATAATATTGGTGAAATTTTAATTTAAAAAAACAGCAGAAATATGAAAAACTACCCAAACAATTTACATAAAAGTAAGATAAATTCTGGAATTTAATTTTATACTTTAAAAGCATTTCCCAATCTCAACAGGATTTAGTTTAAGCAATTCAAAATTGTTAACTTTCGAAAGAAATAAAACTAAAAAATTAAAGTCGAATCGTGAGTCGAGCTAAATCGAGTTTTGAGTTTTGGTGTGAATAAATGTTGTACTTAACAAATTTTAATTTATATATTAAAACACTAATTGTAATGTCGTATACAATTAAACAATTGTGTATGTTTGTCTGTATGGACATTACTGTGGCAACCTTCCCAATATGCCTTGCTCTTTCGTAGTCCAAAATTTTTTCCTTGCACATACAAAAGTATATTTTTTGTGAGAATTTTGAGTTTTCCATTCCTATTTGCACACTTTGGATTTATACGTTACAAGAATTCCTTAATTTGTATCTTTCACTGAAAAAATTAAGTGAACTCAAATCATTCTATACTTACGAGTAGAGTTATTGTAAAACTTGTGCTTCAATGCATTACTATAGCAAGAAAATAATCTAAAACTGATTTCCCGAATCGAATATATTTCCAACTGAATACAAAGTAACTAAATAGAGTTCGTAATAGTTTAAACGGTTTATGAATGATTTGATCACTATAAAACAAATTCTCGAGCAGTTTCAGTTTATATTTTATAATAATAAATAAATTTCTTGAATTAATTTTTTTTTTGTTTTGCAAAAAATGTTAGGATGCAAGTAAAAAAAATAATGAAATATAAAATAAAACTTGTTAAAAAACTAAATTTAATATTTAAAATTTTTTTTATTAATCTACTATTCAATTAACACGTGTTACAGTTTGTACGGAAATCTAACCAAAATATGCGCAACGGCGTCAGCGCGATCATCAAGTAATCCAACTACAACAGTGGCAGCGATTGCTGCTGGCAACAACAATGTACAAGTTCGTGAATATCATGAAGTGGTTGGTGACATTTTGTGTCCCTCACAAGTAATGGGCATTGATCATATAAGAGATCCACGTTTAAACAAAGTAAGTAGTAAATGAATATGATACCCCACAGCTAAATTCAGCTCAAGGTTTTTTGTAATTATGGGAAATTTTAAAATATTTATACGAGGGTTAGTCAATATGTGTTACAAAATTATATAATAAACTTTAAGAAGTTAAAAAATGTATATTTCTGGACTATTTTAATTTTCAAATAGCGACTGGCGATTTAAGTTAGAAAAATTATAATAAATTCAAATCTCTCATATTAGCTGCAGAATTTTCTAGAATTTAAATGAATTTAATGTGTTCGCACATTCGCAAATGTAAATCTTTAGAAGAACTTTCAGAATAGGCAGTTATTTTCGAAATTATGTGAAATAAACCGGCGATATAGCTTAAAGTGACCGACAATAGCTAACTTGACTTTATTAACATTGTACTGCGTGGAATCAGGAAGAGCCTAATACAGAAAATACTATTAATAGCAAAATAAAATCGAAATCTTAATTCGTGCAAATCGTAGTAGAGAATAGCTGTCACAAGCGCCAGTAAATTGTATAAATAAAAAAAAAATCAAAATAGCTGTTACTGTTTTTGTAAAGCCTTAATGACTTACCCTCGCATTTTGAAATTGTTTATTAATACACATTGTTTTATTATTATGTAGGGTTTAGCGTTTACTCTGGAGGAACGCCAAGCATTGGGTATACACGGTTTACAACCCGCCCGCTTTAAAACTCAGGAAGAACAATTGCAATTATGTAAACTTGCAGTCGATCGTTATAGTGAAGCTTTGAATAAATATTTATATTTGAGTGATTTGCAAGATCGTAATGAGCGTCTCTTTTTTCGTTTCCTCTCTGAGAATATTGAAGAGCTGATGCCGATTGTTTATACGCCTACTGTTGGTTTAGCCTGCCAAAGATTTGGTTTAATTTATCGTAGGCCACGTGGTCTATTTGTTACTGTTAATGATCGTGGCCATGTATTTGATGTCATCAAAAATTGGTGGGTATTTTGACGTTGTGAAAAATATGCAAAGTTTTTTGTTTTCCTAAAAAATTGTATTATTTAACAGGCCTGAACCAAATGTTCGTGCTATTTGTGTGACAGATGGTGAACGAATTTTAGGTTTGGGTGACTTAGGTGCTTCCGGCATGGGCATTCCTGTTGGTAAACTTGCCTTATATACTGCCTTGGCTGGAATAAAGCCTCATCAATGTTTACCCATTGTTGTTGATGTTGGTACCAATAACATTGATCTTTTAGAAGATCCTCTTTACGTTGGTTTACGTCAAAAACGTGTTGTAGGCCCAGAATATGATGATTTTATTGATGAATTTATGGAAGGTGTAGTCAAACGTTATGGTCAAAATACATTAATTCAATTTGAGGATTTTGGCAATCACAATGCATTTAGATTTCTCGATAAATATCGCAATTCATATTGCACCTTCAATGATGATATTCAGGGTACAGCTTCAGTAGCGGTAGCTGGTTTATATGCCTCAAAACGTATTACAGGTAAAAGTTTTGCCGACTATACCTTCCTATTTGCTGGTGCTGGCGAAGCGGCTATTGGAATTGCTGATTTAATAGTAAAAGCTATGATAGGCGAGGGTGTACCTATTGAAGTAAGTACTTTAAAAAACTACATTGTCATCGTTACCTGAAATTAATTTGATGCTCTTTGTACTAATAGGTAGCACGCAGCAAAATTTGGATGGTAGACATAAATGGCCTATTAACTACCAAGCGTGAAGTAGGCGATTTAGATGGGCACAAGGCTTTGTATGCTAAGGAAGTGGAACCTATGAAAAATCTGGAAGAAATTGTTGATAAAATTAAACCTAACGTGAGATTGATTCGTTTTGTTAATTTATGTTATTAAACGAATATCTTATTAGGTTCTAATTGGCGCCTCCGCTGCCGCTGGTATTTTTACAACTAAAATTCTGCAAACTATGGGCGCCAATAATGATCGTCCAATTGTGTTTGCTTTATCTAATCCCACAAGCAAAGCAGAGTGTACAGCTGAACAAGCTTATCAAAATACCGATGTAAGTAATAACAGCATTCCGACTGCAGTAAAAAATTTCTTACTTTATATAAAGAATATGTCATCCTTAAATTTAAAAAATAGGATAGTGAAGAAAGATCATTTGTAGAAAGTGTGAATGATATTATTTTGACCGATAAGAGCAATTTCGATTTGTTCATTTAACTGTTTTTAATTCAATCTGTCTTTTTATACGCGATTCACCGTTTAAAATGTGTATATGGAATATAATATAAAAAATATTCTGGATCCCTAGACATAAGAAAGTTGATTAAGCGATGTTCGTTTGTCTATAATCAGAAAGAAAATATTATTTCCTGGGCCTCAGAAGAATCACAAAAATTTGTTTGATATTTTACCAATTTAGTGAGGGCAAATTGTGTGGACTGTTTTTACAAGCTTTTATTTGTTTTTTGCTTTGATCTCACGAGTCAACGGTTAATTAGAGCAGTAAGGGCCAATAGCACCCAGAGTTGGGGGAGGAAAAAAACATTTTATGGATGTCAGTTTCCTGCTTCACGATGAATGTATTCTGAAGATGTTTTTAAGGACTTTCGAGATAGTTGTCAACAGAAAACAGAAGCCTACAAGGGGAAACACAAAAAGGTCAATTAACAACAAAATCATAAAATCATAGAAAGTTAACCAAAAATATATTTTAAAAATAAAAAATTCAAATATGGAAAATGCAAAACAGTAAATTAACGTGACACATTAATAAGAGAAAAAACTAAAAATGCTTTAGGAAAATATTTCCAATATTGATTTTGAATAAAGCAGCTAAACAGTTTCTGAATTAAATTTATATGTTAATTATTGCAGGGACGCGTAATATTTTCATCTGGATCACCGTTCCCGCCAGTCACTATTAAGGGAAAAACTTACACGCCTGGACAGGGCAATAACGCGTACATCTTTCCTGGTGTAGCTTTGGGCGTTATTGCAACTGGTACCCACCATATACCTGATGATATGTTCCTAATTGCTGCCCAAGAACTTGCCAATATTGTCGATCAAGATGATTTAGATCGTGGTTCTCTTTATCCACCTCTGAAATCAATCCAAGAGATTTCTATGCGTATCGCTATAGGTGTAACAAGATGTGCATATGACAAAGGTATTATTGTTATCAATTTGCATACAAAGTAACTTTATTCAAATTTTAAATTGTATTTATAATTTTTTAAGGTCTTGCCTCCACTTATCCTGAACCTCATGATAAACGAAAATGGCTGCAAGGGTTTTTATACAACTTCAACTATGAAAGCTCAATGCCTGTTACTTGGGCCTGGCCAAGGATGCCATATATTAAGACCCGTGAATTAAATCCGACACAAATTTTTGCAGACAAAAGTAACTAACTATTTCCTTTTTTTTAATTTAGGCGAAGAGAGTCCACTTTTAGCTGCTATTAAATAAACAATTTTGGCTAACAACTATATAATTTTGAACACCCTCGAACACTTTAACAATCACATTACGCGTTTAGCAGATATGTTTCTTTATAATAACTAGCTTGTATAGAATTTGTGACACATTTTACTTTTTGCCTCTAGTCTTACAACTCTTTTAGTTTTTTAGTCATTAAAACAAACAAAATTGTTGCGAGCTAGCATTGAAAAACGGAGAAAAGTGAAAAATCACTCTTTATTTACTTTATTAATTCTTCTCTATGCACAATTTTTTTTTTCTTATACACATTTCTTAATTTTTTATTTGGTGATCTCTTGTCATTTTAGCAGGGTTAGATATCACATAAAACACTGTGTCACTTTATGTTAAGACTTTGTGCACGAATTTTGTTTTGTGCCAATTTTTTCCCTAAGTTTATTTATAAACTAATTTTACAATTTATCGGTTGCTACATCAGAAAACAGTATAAATTATAAAATAGTTTAAAGAAAACCCAAAGATAACTTAACTTGTTTTATACCAAATGATAAAAAACTAACCAACTCTCTTTCCCTTTTTACTAGTTTTTAGTTGTTTTATGTGAATATTTATATCTCTTAGATCATTTCATAATGATTTGTTATTGGTTTAATCAACAGTATTTTATGTTAAACAAATTATTTTGTTAGTTATTTATACCTCCATCTTTTTTAAGCTTATTTTGTTTGTTCTTTACCTGGCTGTTATTATTTTATTTCTATTCCATGTTTTGATCAGTTTTGGTAAAGTCTTAAGATGAACAGTAAACAATTTTAAAAAATTATTGTTGTGCAAATTCCATTATTTTTTTTTATTTGCTTTGCTGTTTTTTTCACTTTTTAAAAGTTTAGAACCTTTATTTTTATAATGGATTTTTAATTTATTTTTTTAAAATTTTTATTTTGTAGAAAAAAATAAGAAATAAAATTTTATTCAAACAATTTTCGACCTTTAAGAAATTGTGCTGCAAGTTGGAATATGACACAAAAAAAAGAACTCTTAATTTATTCGTCCTAGCTGTATTATGTGTTTTGTAATTAATTGTAATTTTATATGAATTTAATATTTAAAAATGTCAAAATCTTTGTTATGGTAGTATTTATCAGAAGAAGCATTAAAAAACTGCCGGAACTTAAAATTAAGTTGTACCGATTTTCAAAACTATTGAAATAAAATTATATAAAAAAAAAACTTGTAACTGCTTTCGAAATTAACTTAATGGTAAGGTGGGTTTGTTATAGGCTGAAATATTACTTTATGTGATAAAAGGCCTAGCAATAAATATATTTTTTGTTGCAAAAGTGCCATTTGTTATTCTTTCAGTGATTCTCTCCACTCCAATTTTTGAAAGTAATAAAGTCGAAAAATTTTACTTTTTTTATTGCATTAATTTTCTTTCATAAATAAACATATTTTTAATTTCAATTGCATTTGCTTTAATTGTTTTATTCATGTTTGGAGTATAACCCATTTAAGCTTAAACCCAAGTTTTTATAAAATATTTACTTTTATTAAATCTTTTCAGTATTTTGCCAATCAAGGTAAAGAATTATGAAGAATTTACAATGGTTGTACTTATATATATCGCACCCTAAATACAAAAGGGTCACAACTCCAAAACTAATTCAGAGGACACATCTCTAACTAATGCAAAAATTTCTTTCACATCACTATATTCTTTACATGAAAAAAAAAAACAGTTATATCAATTTTTTGAGTTGCTTCTGCACGGTGAGCTAAAGAGACTTATATTGATTGCAAACATTTTAGTATTTTGAGTTGTGACTCTTTTGTATTTAGGGTGCGATATGCATGTTAACAAAAATAACAATTTCTGTTAAGATATTGAAACAAAATATTTGTTCATCATCTGATGACTTATTTGAGCGTATTCTCGAAAATTTTCGACTTAAAGTTCAATTATAACAAGTTATATCAAATTTCTCAGTATGTATACTTGCGGTGTGAAAAGTTTCGATTTTTAGCATTTGAAATTTACGAATATTTATTTACCATTTTGAATTGCAATCGCCATTTTAGGCGAATATGGCGAAAAACACAAGTACTATTTAAAACAATTAAATAGCACATGTTGTCTTATTATTTTTTGTTTTATTACTTGTTAATGTTTTGCTTATGATAGTTTTTTGTTCAATTGACGGAAAGAAGTTTATTAAAATAGACCATCATTAAAAAAACAATTCTCGGTATTTGCTATTCAGCTGCGTACTACCAAATTCGCCTTAACATATTCAGTTTCGGTAAATAGACAAATATATATTTGAATAATATAAGTGCGCTCATGACCACGCATGTTTTTTTCCTATAGTAACATCGTTAAATCTATCAAAGCTGAAAAATTATATAAAAATAATCTGAAAGATTTGCAGTCCCCAAATTTGGCTGGTCTCAAAATGTTAATATTAAAGTAAAGAACGCCGCCCCCTTATGGTTTGCTCAGCAACTAGTAGTTTTTGAATGGTCTGACCAAAGGAGCTACGAAAGGCCTCCTTCTTAATGTCGGTTGGGTGTTCTTGAGTTATACTGCCTTCAAAAGTCTTTTATGGATGTTGTACCAAAAAACATAAAACCCCATAAAACGTATCCAATTTTGCTTTCCTAAAACAGCAGCTCTATCATTAGTTCTCAAGTGGTACAACAGAGCAAAACGAACAGAACACCACAAAACTCAAAAAACCAATTTAACGTTTAGATTGAAAAAGAGAATTAAGTTTAAGATTAAGAAAGTATGTAACATTGCTTTCGCAATACTGCAAGAGCTATATTTTGTAAATGTATAAACAAACTAATTGTCAAACACATATTACAAATAATTAATTTATTTAATTTTATTTATGCACTCACACAAATTGCAAAACCAATCACTGATTGGCAATCAGCGCGCAAACTAATAATTAATGCACTAATCAGTGATGCATTTTTGAGCAGCCGCCTAAACATATACATTAAAAATAAAACTGTTAAGAACAAGAAAACTTGCATACAGTAGCTTAAGGATTTTCTTTAAAGAAAGAAAACTGCTGCTCTTCTCATGGCCTAACAGAAAGAAATGTTAAAATAAACAACACTACGAGCTGTTATTTATATGTACGTACATTTGTCTTTATATATACATACATTGAATTAAAACAAAAATATATAAATTGTGTATAAAGATGAATGAATATCCATATCATTTCGTTATTTGCAGTTGTGTGCTAACAAACTTGTTTGCTTTAAACGGAATGTTTTGTTTAACGATTTTTTTTACTTTCACAATATTTACAAGTTTAAATGGCCGTAAGTAATTTATTTAATTTGTTTTGTGATGTGATTTACTTCTTGACTCATTGGATTATGTTTGTTTAAGCAGAATATGGCAACAACTGCTTAATGCCAAATCAACAAAGTGGACGCTGTGTCCCTATAAAATCGTGCAGAAAAATATATGAACTATTTAATAATATTCTTACTAGTGGTGGAGGTATACCGTCAATTACCCAGCGGCAAGAATTGTTAGCTTTGCAGTGCGGCTATATGAAAAATATCGTAAGAAGCTATTAATTTATTATCTTATTTCATTGGCATTTAATTTACCACTATAACACTGTAACAGATACATATAAACATCATACTATTATTATTTTACAATAATACTGTTAAACCCTTGACATCGTGACAGCCTTATATGTATATAAATTTGTTTTCAATCTGTTTGTTTTCAAGTATTAAATTTTTACTGTTATTTTTCAATGTACAGTAGGTCTTAAACGAAGTATTTTTCAAATTAGCCGGTAGTTTCTTCTGAACGTTTGGAATTATTGAAACAAAATTGTATATGTTAGTAGCAGAAGGGTCGTTATGATTTTAAAATAAAGCTAATCAGACACGCAAATTTATTTATGAGTTGCCACTTTATTGGTTAATTTTTAATTGAATTTAAAAATTTGCATAGTTCGAAGCTTTCAAAATTAAGCAAAGAACTTAAAATTGCTTCATATAACGAGTTATTTGCATTTGAAATTACGAATATATCAAGCTATTTAATAAAATTTTCCTTTTTTTTCATTAAACTTTCTAGTCAAGTTGTGAAATTTTCAGTTTAATAGCTTTACTTGATTAGAAAATATCTGATTCTCATTTTTTAATAAACATTTAACTTTTTTACTTATTTTTTTTTAATTTTCTGAAAGACTCGGTTATGCTATATAAAAATTCTGATCAGTGAGCTAAATTTGATGTCTGGATCTTGCCAAAATTCACCAAAATTTATGAAATTTTCATTTTAGGGAATTTGCAATTTTTCACCTGTTTATCACTATTTAGTCAAATAAATACACGCACATAATTTCATCTAAATATCTCTCCTCATAAAGATTTTATTGCATGATGAATAATTGTAATCTGGGATAAATTATATTCATTTTTGTTTGTAAAAATATTTAAAGCCTTTAGTTTGCTGTAGTGAATCAGAAATCCAATTAAATGTCGACGGCTTAGAAATACTAAGGAATCAAACCTGTGGCATATATAGCGTAGACAAGGTATCAAATGGTTATCAAGCTGCATTATTTGGTTATCCATGGATGGCTCTGTTAAAGTATAGCGACGAACATAATCCATTTAAATGTGGTGCCACCATCATTAGTGAGCGTAAGTTGTTGTTTTTAAAATTTTGCTTATTAAGTTCCAAACAAATATTTAAATGTTCTTTTATTTGAATCAGAATATATTCTTACGGCAGCTCATTGTGTTTATAAATTGGAAAATTTGCTGTAAGTAATTGTTAAAACAAGTTTGTCCGCTAAAATTTAATTTGTTAAATTTCGAAATGCTTTTTACGAAGTATTGCGGTACGCTTAGGAGAACATCAAATTAGCACTGATGCGGATTGTATAAGTACACCACGAAAGCATATATGTGCTCCTCCAGTAGAAGATGTTGGCATTGAAGAAATAATACTCCATGAAAAATATGCAAATAATTTGTATCATGATATAGCGTTAATACGCCTAAATAGAAGAATTACATTCCAACGTAAGATCTCTAAATTTACATAGTTGCTTTAATTACCAAATCAATTAACTCCAATTTGTTTTAATTGTAAACGATAATTTTGACGTGGCTTTTATATATACATATATATAAGGCTTACAAAACTGTGTCATGTATGTGAAAAAGAATTATATCGAAGTGACAGTATGTTTGTTATGAAAGTAGAATCAATACTCTGAAAAAATCTTCTATAACATTTTACAACAACACAAAAGTTTTACTAAGTTATCTAATTTATAAGAAAAATACATTTAAAAAATAACTTTTATTGTTTTTTTAACCGATCTTTTTTATTTATCTTTAATAAATATCTTTTTTCTTTTCTAAGATCTTTTATATATATATATTTTTTTTTCTTCACGATATTTCGTTTAACAAATTGAAAAAAATGTTTTTTCCAAAAAAAAAAAAACATTTTTTTCAATTTGTTAATAATTTTTTGTTTTCAAAAATATAAAAAATTTTTTCCTGAAGAAGCTTTCCAAAGGAAAGCGAATTATCGTGCAGAAAAAAAAATATATAAAAAAGATCTTAGAAAAGAAAAAAGATATTTAAAAAATAACGCAAAAAGTTTCACTGAGATCATGTCCCAAAAATTTGTTGATTTTATAATCTACACGTTTTAAATCGCCTATCAATAGAAATGGAAGTTTCGAGCAATATTGAACTATTAAAAAAAAAGCTTGAACCGAGATTTTGTTTGCATATAAAAGAAAAGTATGTGTTATTAAAATTAAAGAAAGTTCTTATCGGTGTTCTCTTGCAGTGAAAAGAATCGAACAAGTAATAAAAATTTTGTCGTTTATTTAAATTTATATATTATAAAAGAATTTAAAAAACGAAGTTCACTTTTTTCCTAAAAGACTTCAACTAATTTTAAATAGAGTTAATCGATTTGACAACTGAAGAATCCATATATAAATTACTAAAATTTTATATTATATTTTATATTATATTAGGTCACATTAAACCGATTTGTTTGCCCATATACGATAACTTAAGGAATAAAGAATACAGTCAATATGTCATTTCGGGTTGGGGCACAACAGAAAATGGTTTGTTTATAATAAAAACCAACTTAAAAGTCACAATAAATCCTCTCATTTTAGGTACCACATCCGATGTTCTACTAGTTGCTGTAGTGCCACTAGTTGATCGTGTTGAATGCGAGGAAATATTAAAAAGACACGGCCTACGTTTGCCATTAACTTCAGGTCAAATATGTGCCGGTGGAAAGGATTTAGTGGATACATGTCGTGGTGATTCAGGTGGCCCATTAGGATATAAAGACTTTTACAATAATCGTCCACGTTTTATACAGTTCGGAATTGTTAGTGTTGGCCTAGAAGTATGCGGCGTTAAAAATGTACCAACAAGTTATACAAATATTTCATATTATCTACAATGGATAACAGATCATATAAGATAAAAATTTAGTTTTAAGTTTCTTTTGTGTTGTTTTTAAGTAATTTCGATTAAACATAAATACAAAAAAAAATGAGGTTTAATTCACTGTGACGTCAGCTTTGTAGCGTGGGTGTTTGTGGAAAAAACCATTTCTTATTTGCATAAAATTAATTATTAAATATGCTGTCTTTCTTTGTACACGCAAATAAATAAAATAAAGACATGTTTCATTTCCTTTTTTGTTGCATTGTTGCATTTAAAATTGTAATTATATTTATATCAACAGAATTATTTTTAGAAAGTTTATAATTTACAAGCTTTTATATAATACAAATTGTTTGACATCAAGAGATTATGACATTTTAAATAAAAAAAATTATTGAGAATAAAAAAACTCTGATTGTGATTAATTGTGTAGTTTTAGAGTTATAAAATCGCGTGTATGCCTAAACATAAGTTGCAAGTTCCTGCAAAATGAAAATTTATGGTTTGTTAGTTTGTATAATTGAAGTTCCATAAAATATTAATGAGTATCCATGGTTAAGATCAAGTTGTAAAATCTAATATTTAATTTTAAAAAAATATAATATTTGTTCTAAATAAGATTCAGGTTTTGTGAAACACTTGAAGCATGTGTCAGCAATAAAAAGTCATTTCTCATTTTATGTAAAAATTGAATGCAGGATCAATTATACTGCGGAAAAAAACCCACTAATTCAATTATATCGGTTTTTTTCAAAAAGAAATTTGTTTTTAAATTGTGGCAACAGCAACAACATGATAGTTTTGACATTTAGTTTTTTGACGTTTTAGGATCTATCATTGGCAATTGTTACAATGAATTCAATTTTGCCTGAAAATCGTATTAAAATAATTAAAATCCACAATGAAAATGGTGATTCTGTTAAAGTTACATTTCGTAAAATTCATGATATTTTCAGACAAGATAATTGTCCTTCTGAGACCGCTATTAAGAATTAGGTCGTTAAATTTGAGTCGACAGGCTTGATACAAAATATGCGAACACCAACACGTGTTCGACCAGGTCATTCAACTGAAAACATTGCAGTCGTGAGCCACGTAAGTATTTGACTTTGAAGCCTTACAAGATTCAACTGCCGCAGGAATTGAAGTCGACTGACTGGCTTTTCTGAAAAAATCACTTTTTTAGGAAGCCCATTTTCTCTTGTCAGCGTGATAACTGCTCCATTTGGGCTTCTGAAAATCCTAGAGCTATTATTGAGAAGCCTTTGTATGCTCAACGTGTTACTGTATGGTGCGCTATTTGGTCTGGACGTGTGATTGGGCCGTTTTTTCGATGAGGCTGGAAATGCGGTAACGAATATGAAGTTTTATTCTTATTCATCTAGTTTTACGGTATTTATTTATCTAAATAAAATTACCTTCAACTAGTTTAATTTATAGTTGGAAAACAAATACTAAAGAAACGAAACGTATTAAATCATATAACTGGGCTTTTTTAATTTTTCTTGCGACTGTATTTTCCTAAAAGATTTAATCAGAGTAATTTTTTTTTATTTGAAATTATCGTTTGCAAAAACTAGCTTTAGCTTTAAGAAGGTTTCCTACTTATTTGTTGAATTTGTATAAATATGTTAAAGGTTATATCGCAAACTTATATTTAAATAGTTTATGATTTTTGTTGTTAGTAATTTGAGATGTTTTGAAAATAATGTATTGTGGTAATTTTTGGAACTTACTCAATTATTCGACTAACTTTATAAGCTTCAGATGTATAGGGTGCTTTTAGATGTATAGAACTTTTAGCCTTTTAACTTTTCTAGCTGGATGCCATTTTGTGAGTTGTCAAATAATTTAAGTTTAGTTCGATGTAGCATTTCCCATTAATAGACTGCCTGAACAAAGCTTTGAAATTTGGCAAATTGGGATCAAAACAAGATTACTATTGACCTAAAATTTTGATAAGTTCACTTTTGTGGAATGGAATAAACAAAACTGCGGTATTTGAAGTGATAATAATCATCAAGCGTATGTTGAAGCAACATTACATTCAGTTTTATGGGCTGATGGAATCATTGGTGCATACTTCTTTACGACCGATACTGGTCAAAACGTTACAGACAATAGTGATTGCTATAGAGCAACGATAACTGACTTTTTCGTTCATTAATTGATATTCAGGAGCTGTGGTTTCAACAAGATGATGTTGACAAGTTTGTGCCACACTTGATTTATTTAACGAAACGTTTGGTAACCGCATAGTTTCACGTTTCATACCTGTAAATATGCCTGCAAGTTCTTGCTATTTAACGCCGCTAGGCTACTTTTTTGGAAGGATATATTTTGTCGCTAGTCTATGCCGACAAATCCAAAATGAACGGCTACTTGGAGGAAAAGATTCGCCACATATGTAGGAAAAGGGCAACGAAAATTGAATTATCAGTTTAGACTACGCCCTAAGCAGCAGCGGCGGTCACATACCAAAAGTTGTATTTAATTGTAGTTCCAGAAGATTCTTTTCGTATAAAGTAAATTTTATGAAAATTTTAAAAATTCATCTTTGTTTTATTCCATTGCAAAGCCTGTATAAAAAAAACCCTTTATGTACGAATGTTAAGTCAACATTATATTATTATGTGTATTTTTGTGAGATTATTTTACTTATTTTATAAGTTTAAAGTAAAAGTTTAAATTGTGTGAAATTTTAATTAAAAAACTAAATAATTAATAATAAAAAAATAAATAATTTTAAGTAATAAAATAAAATTTACTTTTCACAACCATATATATTCATGACGATACACAATAAAACGAGAGCTTGTGAACTGAGCAATTGTTTATTTAGTAATATAATATTATGCTAATAGTATTACTAGAATATTTATTATATTCATAATAAAGGAATTGATTAGGTTTAAATTTTTATATAGATTTTGCAATTTTTAGATTTTTAGCAAACTTCCCACAAATACTTATAAATTGTTACTACGAAAGCAAAAAATGATAAGCAATTTACTTTTATGAAATGCATACAACGAATTTAATTTATATTCACGTTTAGATATTAAATAAATAAACTTGTTTGCTTTTAAGCTTTTTTGGACAGAATATTTCAATATTATTTATATTTAATAAAAGAGTTTCGAAAACTTTATCCTTTTACAAATAGCGAACGGAAAATAAAAGAAATAACCACCCTAATATAAAAGGTAGGGTTTTGCTCAATCGCTTTTGTTTAAAATATTTCATTTATGAATATTAAAATATAATCATTTAATAATTTAAATTAAATTGAATTTAAAGTAATTATTTCTTAAAAATGTGAATTAAAAACCTAAAGTAGTGATTAGATTTGAAAACCTATCAAACAAATATACTTTTTTAAAAAATGTGATAATCGAAATATTGTATCGCGAAAATTTGAATTATTAATACTAATTGTCATTAAACTCGCTATACTTTTGATAATGAAAGAATACATTTAAATATCTTATATTTTCTCTCGTAATAATACTCATATTATTAATTTTTACAAGCCTTAATTTAAATAAATAAACACTTAAATTCGTAAAACCAATAATAAACAATTTTATATGGTACTTCGCTTTGCATCTGCAACAGTACATTCATAAATTAAATCAAACGTTTCAGAGAATATAAAATTTTAATAAAAAAAAAAATAATAAAACATGTTTTGGAAGAAATTGTTGCTGTTTTTTATGATTAAAACTCACGTGAATTCCAGTGAGTATTCCCAGAATATAATTATTGAAAATAAAATTTTGTGTAATTACTTTTAAATTAATAATTTAAAATTATTATTAGAATATGCTTCGCCATGCTTAAGCACAAACCAACAGCCGGGCTTCTGTATGCCGGTTAAGTCTTGCAAAGTAATATATAATTTTTTTAGTCGGATAAGTCAAAATGGTGGCTTTATATCAGAGCAAGATAAAACTAATTTAACCTCATTTTTTTGTGGTAATTTTAAAAATGTTCCACATGTTTGTTGTCCAGAAACAGAAATTCAATTAAATGTTGATGGATTAAATATTTTAAAAAATAATACCTGTGGTGTTTATATCGTTAATCGTATAGCAAATGGTCAAATTGCATCATTATTTCAGTTTCCCTGGATGGCTTTACTGAAATATATAGACGGGGATCAACCTTTTAAATGTGGCGGTACCCTTATAAGTGATCGTAAGCTATAAAGTTAAGTGTAAAATGAATAAATAAATATTCTTTCTTTATTTGTTTTTCACATTTGAGAATACGTTTTGACGGCAGCTCATTGTATTAAGGGAAAAGAACATTTAATGTAAGTTTTGAAATTATTAATATACGATTGGAAGTTATTACGTCTGTGCAAAAATATTTTAATATAATAGATGTTTAGAGCTCTATATACTTCAGCCGTCTCTACAAGCTTCTAAAGACCTCAGAGTATAACTTTACAAGATTTTGAATCAAATCTTTTATCTCGCAAAAAGGCCAAGCTGCGACAAGTCGAAACTTAAGCCGCATTTTTAAAGTGGCAATAATGAATTATGGTGCATAAGAGCATTAACGTCTTACTTTTGTTAGGCTTAATGTCGACACCCGAATTAGGATAAATATGATGCCTTTATTACGAAAGGTCAATGTTGAATTCCTTGAACATTTCAATCCCAAGTCCTCTATTTTCTTCCGGGATAAGTTCTAGTTTGCATCAAAGCAACATACTGGTAGTTCGATTATCAGAGTATTAAGAGTTTTCTAATTGAAATCAGTAAAATTTTCAATCATATTCTGCTAGATGCTGTTATTGTGGAATTAATATCGTCATGCATTTATGTAGATATCACTTCACTAGCAATGAGCCATAGTTGAGTATTCATTTTTAGTTTGGATATAATTGAAACACATCTCTAATAAAAAGTTATGCATATTATAAATTTTAATAGTTTTTTTAAATGATCTTTTTTATCTTTAATAAATATATTTTTTTCTTTTTTAAGATCTTTTTTATATATTTTTTCTTCTCAATATTTCGCTTTCCTTTGGAAAGCTTCTTCAGGAAAAAATTATTCATATTATAAATTTTTGACATATTTTTACTTGAATTGATTTGAATTTTGATTTATCACAAAAGACTTCTATACCAATTTGTGTTGTTTCGGGTTGCACGCGTTTAGTTTAATATACAGTTTAAGCTGTTGAATAGAAACAATACAAAACTTAATGGCATATCTCTGATCGAACCAAAGTGGAAGCAAGCAAGCATTCCGTTTTGCTTATTTTAGTATCCTACTTTTAGCAACACTATTTTCCGATTGTCTATTTTTTGTTTGCCTTAAGACGTCTATGCTTTTAGTGAATGAATTTGTAGACGTAATCGACCTTCCACCTTCAAAAACAATATACATATATTGATTATTGTTTTTATTTTTTCCAGAAAAGAAGTGCGTTTGGGTGAATATCAAATAAGTTCTCAAGCTGATTGTTCAAATGTGACGCGAAAAAACCAATGCGCTCCGCCAGTGGAAGATATTGAAATTGAAGAATTGATACCACATCAAGATTATCAAAGCATTTATCACGATATCGCCCTTATAAAATTAAGACGTAAAGTGAAATTTAAACGTAAGGCAATAGGGTTCAAAATGTTTTCGTAATGCATTGCTTTAACATTCATACCCTAAGGGCCGTATTCATAATCTGAACTTTAATACCTCAAACAGATCTATAGGTAAATTGAACTATATAGTGAGCATTATCTTTAATTCGTTGCCACAACCTTTCCGTAAATTATATTTTAAGCATTAAAAATCACGCAAACACCACAGCAAAATCCAATCCCTTTTTAGCAAATTACATTTGAGTATAGTGGCAACAAGGAAAAGGAAAAGTGAGGCGAATTTGTTTATAATCAAAATCTTATACAAATTAAGTTTTATAGTGATAAACAGAGCAATTTATTCGATTAGTTTCTTTATTTATCTTTCTAGTCGTTTATATAAAAAAACATTCTTTATATTACATTATTTACCATATTGTTATTTTTTTGGATAAACCCAATTTATTTACCTTTATAGCGAGGAAAATGTGGCAACTCAAAATAGCTTAAAAGTTAAATGCAAGATTATCTTATTAGACACTTTTAGCTTGTACTAATAATAACTAAATAATGTATAAATATCCCACATGATTGTGTCTCTAGCTTTCGGTAACTTATAAAAACGGTCCTAAGAAACATACAACTAAAAACGAATTGAAAGAATTTTAAGAAACACGAACTCAGGTCTATTTTAAATTTCAGACCGATACTATGAAAAAGTGTCTGGTTTTAAAAAAGAACTTAACTAATGAGGTAAATAACAGGTATATATGAAGGGCTATATAAACTTTTAATTTTTTGTTGAGAAAAAATTATAAATTATAATTGATTGATTTAATGAACGCTTTCATCAAATTTTAAATGTTTTTGTAATAAGAGTTCATCTTTAAAATGTTAAAGCAATAAACCAAACTAAACCTAACTAAAAATTATCTTCATGAAATTATTTAAGTATATATAATAAGTGTGACTCTAAACCTCTATTTTGCTCAGGCCATATTAAACCTATTTGTCTACCGATTTACGAAAACCTAAAGATGAAAGTACATGACAATTATGTTATATCAGGATGGGGTAAAACAGAAAATGGTATGTGTTCTCACAAATTCTATATTGCTTTTGTTGTTTTAAAATATTGTATATTTCTCCATTTTAGGTACATCTTCAGATACTTTGTTGACAGCATTTGTGCCGAGAGTAAATCGTACGGATTGTGAAAATGATTTACGTAAATATAATCTACGTAATTCATTAAATTACGGGCATATATGTGCTGGTGGTAAAAATTTAATTGATTCATGTCGCGGTGACTCTGGGGGACCTTTAGGTTATCAAGATCTCTATGATGGACGAACACGGTTTATACAGTTTGGAATTGTTTCTTTAGGTCTATACAAGTGTGGTGTAGTCAATGTACCTGGTTGTTATACGAATGTTTCTCATTACATACAATGGATTACAGATAATATTAAAGAAATATCGTATAAAATACATACCGTTTCACCCAGATCAACATTAAATCAAGGTAGCGATAAAAGAGGGTAAATTGTAACCATTCTTAGTTAACTCCAGAAATCTCATTAATTAGTTATTTAAGAGTTGATGCTTGAAATATAATTATTTACATTTGTATTTCTGTGAAAATGATTATCCATTTGGACTATGAATTCCGTCTATAGCACAATAGTTTATCAAGCGAGTGCGGTGCCCCGCACATATAAAAAAGTTGTATTTTAAATGTCAAGAATCAGCTACTGCAGTTAACTGGTAAAGTATTGTGCCATGATCTTAGTAAAATAGGGAAACATAAATTATCTGTTTAGGTATTGGATCAAACACATTCCCCAACCAGAGGGCACTCTATAGCCTAACATTTTCTATAACCTTTTACTTGTATGCAAATACAATGACAGGTTAATATCTGCTTGTCATTGCTTGTAATTGTAAATTACAGACAGAATCAACCCATGAGTAAATTTATTTAGTTTATATTAAAGCTTTTAGATTTGAAATATACGCTTTGAAATTTGGGTGTGAATAAAGTCGTAGTGAAGGCCCAACCCAAAACCTGTTTATAATTTATTTCGCGAGATGGGTAAGAGATATTTAAACTTGTGTTTTAGACATAGTAAAGAGATTCATGTAGAAGTCAAAAATGATAATCTATAATATAAAAATAAGTCGGGGTTTCCTTCCTGACGCTATAACTTTAGAACGCACGAACCGATTTCCACGGTTTTGCATTCGTTGGAAAGGTTTCAAGCTCCGTGAGTTTTATAGCAAAGTAGATGATCCCAAATTATGCCTATTTTTGCGAAATTCCTCTTATTTACGGAGATACAGCCACTTTAAGTTTTCAGTTTTATTTTTATATAAAAATCGATTTTTGGTAGGTGATCCCAAATCATGCGTATTTTTGCTAAATTCCTCTTATTCACGGAGATACAGCCATTTTAAGTTTTTAGTGAAATTTTCATATAAAAATCGATTTTTTGTAGGTGATCACAAATTAGGCTTATTCTTGCGACGCTTCTTTCCTGACGCTATAACTCCATAACGCACGAACCGATTTCCACGGTTTTGCATTAGTTGGAAAGGTCTCGGGCTCCGTGAGGTTCAGGAACACTTTCAAGTGATAGCATCTACTATAACGGCATCAGTACGTGGTGTGTGGTATCCCCCACGAAGCGAAGCCATCTCATGGATTTGCTATTCTTTGTATATATAAAACTACTGTACGTGTGTTGTGACTGAACTCCTTCCAAACGGCTGGACCGATTTGTATAAATTTTGTCGTATGCGTTTGCGCGGCGTGTGGTTTAGATTTACAATTCGGTCCAATTGGACAAAGGGGCGTGGTACCTCCCATACAAACCACAAGTTAAAAATCTATTATTTCTGCTCCTGATAACGGTATTTGAACAAAATTTGGTACATCGGTTTGATGTGCATTTTTTATATATGGGCGGGATTGTACAAAGGGCGTGGTACCTTCCATACAAGCCACAAATCATGAATCCAATATTTCTACTCCTGCTAACGGTATTTCAACAGAATTTGGTATTTCGGTTGAGTGAACATATTTTAAGTTCTGCTGCAAATATAGGCGGGATTTGATAAAGACGCGTGGTATCTCCCATACAAATCTTCTTTATGTATATAAATCTACTGTACATGTGTATGTCACTGATTACAATTTTTTTTGAATGCGTTTGGGTGCCACCTTGTATGGTTTACATTCACAAACTAGCCCGGCAGATGGCGCTGCAGTCGGTATCCAGGTTATTCAACTACACTGCAACTACACGACTGGATCGACTTGAATGAATTTTTGTGTATTCATTCATTCAATGCATTTAAATTTTTTGTGCGCTGTGTTTTGATGTTATATGGTATCGCATTTACGTAAATATTGAGCGTTGTTTACCGCAAAAATACACACACGCCATAAATTCGTCGCCAGCCGCTAACTGCGTCCAATGTACCTTGACGGATGACGGTGAAAGGCCCAAAGTACCATGAACTCGATTACTGCCACCATTAAAATAGTCGCGGTGGGCATCGAGCATGTTTGTTTTGCGTTTCTTCTTTGCGATCCCACAAATTCGTTCCCATTTTTATAACAAACATTACTTTCTGTAAATTTTGGGATTCTTAGAACTATCCACGTTATAAAATCTAACAACTGGAATCTTACAATTCCATACTAAAAGTTTTTAAAAAAATCTTATTTGCAATATTCATGATTTTCAACTACTGCTGAACGTAGGTCCTAAATACAATGTTTACAATTATTACAAATTATAATGTCTTATATATATATATATATATATGTATATCTTATGGATTGTAATAAAAAAATTAATTTACAAAATTTGGTTACGAATTAGAAAACAATGAAGACTTTATATTGAAGAAAAGCACATGATTTTGGACAATTTCGAAATGCTGACATTTTATTCTTTTTCTGACTTATGGAATGCTACAACTTTTACCCTTATCGGTTTTACTAAGCATTTTATCAAGAGAAAGGTGTTTAAAAGTATAAAACGGACAGTAAGTTAAAAAAATGTCTAAATAAGAAATATATGTTTTTCTGCAAAGGCAAATAGTTTGTAAACTATGAGACATATAAATGTAACATTTTTTGGTCAAAAAAACTAGAAAAACTATTTGAAATCCGACAAAATTTAAGAGGTGGTCGACTTTTTATCCATATTGTGCTTTAGCAACAAAGCTACCGAAAACCTGTTAATTAATCTATCTCCTATTTAAAAGATGTTAGAAGTTTTAGATGAATCCAGCTAGATGTTATCATTTATTTTGCGAACCTCTACACTGTATACTATAAAAAATTTTCAAGACATCACTTCCACGTACATGACTAATTCGTTAAATATGTGTTAAAAGTTTTCGATAAACCCAGTTGGATGTTCCAGATTTATTACCATTTATTTGCGAAAGTCCACACTGTGCACTATAAAGATTTTTCATAAATATTTTCAGAAACTTTAGTAAATGTTCAATAACATTTTAATGTGTTTTATTGGATTGCTGTTTAATTATGATATGTATGTATGTATATTTGCTCGTATATACATCTTTTATTAATTTTAATTTAATTATTCAATTTTTCATTGATAATTATAAAGCAGTAATCAATGATTTTATAAACAAGGAATATAAAAAGATTAATTAATTATCTTTTGTTTATATGTTCTTATGTTTATATGTTATATATTTTTGTTTCTTAGAATCGTACATATGAACGTTATATAATATATTTTAACATCATTAAAATGTAGGAAGGTATAATTTAACACGCATCCCAACAAATAAAGCAATTTAAGTAGTTGCAACCTTTACTTAAAAAATGCTAGATTTTATTTATCAACAAACACTGAGAAATAATAAAATGAAAATATTGTTTGTCAGTCTTTTCTAAAAGCAGGACTAAAAAAACGTTATTCAGGAAAGTGCTCGAATTATAGTGCTAGCGAATAAAACTGCAACGAGTTTAATTTCACTCATTAAAAAATGTAAAACTAGCTTGAGAATTTGCTAAATATAATGAAAAGGCACAATAAAACATAAATAGTGAATCTTTATTAACTAAAATATTGTTTTAATATACTTATGATAGCATGTTTAAATGTCTCTTTTGCATATGAATACTTGGTTATTATCGGTAAAATATAAAATTGTTGACTAGCATGACTTATTTTTGTTTTTATTATTTTATTTAATCAGACACTTATGACACAGAGTAATCATTCTGGAAAACCCTTTTTTAAATTGTGTTATCTCAAAGTATTATTGAAATTCATAATTATTACGCTATGAAAAAATGCTGTGTGCATTTAAAGACTATTTCTTTCAAAGTATTTCAAAGAAAGCCTCACTCATTTTATTTGCAATACATATGCCTCTACATATGTACATATGTATATCAAATGCTTTCGTTTTTGTTTTTATTAAATAGACAATAAAAATATTTCCTCATAGTTTCTTAATTAAAAATTTATTGTTTTTCTTTTTGAGTGTTTACAACTGTTCTGGTTGTATTTCATCTAGTCTATAATTTACAATAAATTGTGAGTCCAGTAAATATATTGTACAGGGTGTCCGCCGCGAAGGTATACAACTTTGTTTATAATTTTTGATTAAAAACAAGAGAGTAGATCTTATATTGATAAATATTTTATTTAATGTCGTCAGTTATGTATGGAATACAATATCAGATAAATGTCTACCTCTGTTAGTGTCACAAATGCGAGCCCTTTTGAGCACATTTTTTTGTACATTTTCACACATTTCACGTGGTATTTCATTAATTTCATCACGAATATATTTTTTTAATTTGCTCAAGCGTTTCTGGTTTGTTTGCATAAACCTTGTTTTTCAGATATTCCTACAAAAAGAAGCCCGGAGTAGTCAAATCAGGGGACCGTAGAGGCCAATCAACATCACCATTTATTGTAGAAAGAGGTCTCGCAGTAATTCCATTGCAACCCTGGCTGTATGCGATGAGGTACCGTCTTATTGATACGTGTTAATCAAGCCTAAAGCATTCACAGTTACCATTTTCATTTTCAAAGAAGTAAGGTCCAAAGATTCCTCCTGACTAAATTTCCCACCAGACTGCCATGAATGCAAATAATAATTTGAAGGTTTCCCATTCCCCAGAACCCACTATTCTGTTTATTTACATATCTATTCAAATAAAAATGTGCTGCGTCATATATAATATCATTTTTTCATGAAAATCGGGGTTGTCTTGGGCGAGTTGTAACATCCTATTGGTACTTGTATGACGGCGTAAGTGGTCTTGTAGAAGAAGCTCTTGTGTCAACTGAATCTTATATGAAAACAAATGCAAATCCTTGTGCAAAATTGTAACCAAAGTTATACTTTGAAGACCATGATCCTTAGCACGGCGTTGAATTAAGGTTGATGAATTGTTTTGAACACTTTCCTATTGGTACATGTACGACGGCGCAAGTGGTCTTGCGGAAGAAGCTCTTGCGTCAACTGAATCTTATATGGAAACAACTGCAAATCCTTGTGCAAAATTTTAGCCAAAGTTATACTTTGAAGACCAAGGTCCTAAGCACGGCGTTGAATTGAGGTTGATGGATTGTTTTGAACACTTTCGTGAGCAGCAGTAATGTTTTCAGCCAATCTTGCAGTGCGTTGTGGTCCATGCTACGACCTATCGCCTACAGATCCTCTTTCTTCGAAAGCACTCACTACACGATAAATAGTGGGTTTTGTTGGCACTTTGTGTCTCTCAAAAATTTCACGTAACTTTCTTATCGTCACAGGAATCGATGATTGATTTTGATATAATGTTTTAAGGATTAAAACACGTTGGTTTAACGAATATTTTTCCGTAATGTCTACTTTACGACTTTCAAATATAAACTGTCAAGACAAAGTAGTATATCTTCCCGACGGACACCCTGCACTTTTGTTGGATACAAATTTAACGATAAACTTTTCTAAACAAAATGTGACTTATTCTATAACAACTTACTACGTTTACAATTGCAGTTGAGTGTTATGTTTTAAAATTGCTTTTAATTAATTAATTATGAGATTGCTGCTTTTTAACAAGTTAAGCAAGACAAAACGAGAAATAAACAAAATAACATGAATGTTTTTAATTAATGTCTGTTCTACGTCATTATTAACTTGTTTTTAACATTTTTCTTCCTCTAATTTCGGGATTTTCGTTAAGGCTTTTTAACGTGACTCACTACTATAAGAAATAATACAACAAAAAAAAATAATTGGTTAGAAGAAAGATGAATATGGTTTAATATATTATATTTTCAAGATGATTTGATGTAGAATTTTTTAATTTATTTTCGTACTTTTTACAGCATAATTATAAATAAGCTTGCAAATAGGGGACATTCCATATCATTGCAGATTCCGTTCAATGACACATCAGAGATTGATATCAATTCAAAAAGAAATAACAAAGGCTTTTTATAAAATAAAACCTTAATGTCAATGTATTAAAAATTATTATTTCCACAAGTATTGATTGGTACATGATTTTTTTTTTAAATTTACATCTTCACCGATGAATTGTGTGCATGTTTAAAATTTTATTGGAGGGCTCCCTCGCAGCTTTCCGCATATAATTGCAGTGAGCTTTTTAAAGCTTGTAACTTAATGACTAGGCTGTTAAATCGTTTCAAAACGGAAGCGACTAGAATAATTTTTCTTAGCATACATGTCAACATTTATTGTAGCATTCTGTAACAAAAAAAAAATAGACACTTGAAATTTTCAACGTAAATCTGTTGAGATATGAATTTCGCTTACATGACTTATTCATTGTTATAGGCAGAGACATAAAACTTACAAAGAATGTAACCGCAATAGTGGCAATTCTAAAAATATAAAATTGAGGGTGTTCCATATAAAACTTTTCTATTAGGTATGTACACATAGAGCCTTACCTTTAAAAACCTACAAAACGTAAAAGTTTCCAAATCATACTACGGAAAGTGCACAAAGCTTTAGAAACATTTCCCAACATAATATACTTTTTTTTAATCGATTTTTTTAATCAAAATAAAAAGAAATAAATAGCGGTGGCGTTTGGACATTATGTATCGATACATTTTAAATCATAATGGTGAAGTAGAATTCAAGAGGAATATTAAAATAAATCATAGTTAATGAAAATGTCGTTGAAAACAAAGAAAATATGAATTTAACAGGTTTTTCGCTCTTCTGTAAAATTTCATTCATAAATACACACTAAAGTTGCACGCATTTAGAGAACATATGAAATAACTTAACTAAACACAGAATAAAGAATCAAGTTTGTGCACGCTTCCGATTCCAGAGAAAGAAAAAGCCGGTTTATTGTATACAAATTAAAAGATCATTTACATGTTGATTTGTTTCACAAATAAACAAATTATTTAATAAAAGCTGTATGCAATGCCTGTGTTAATAAACAGTTGAAAAGAATACTTGCTTGCAAAATCATCTCTCTAGACACTTGTGTGAAATTTTATATTAAAAACTAGAACTTAAAAAACTTGTAGAGAAAATAGTTTAAGTATAAACAACAAACAAAATGATAAATGCACTTAGGTCAATAATGGTTTTATGCCTTTTTGCAAATGTAATTAGGGGACGTAAGTTTATTATTTTTAATTGCTGCCGGTTTTCAAAACCTGTTTAGTTAAACACATTTTAATTTCCGATTTACAGAGGAATCATGCATCACACCGGCATTGGAAAACGGTTATTGTTTGCCCTACAAGGATTGCCCATTTGTTAATGATTTGGTACAAAATTATGGTAGCACTGAGGCGATTCCCAAATATTATTTAAATTATATACTCAAATCAAAATGTTCCCGTGATAATGAACCGGTAAGTATGTTAAGTGTTTTAACAATGTTTTGGCTTCATCATCATATTTATACTATTAAGAGTATTGTGTTTATATTTGTTGACTAAAATTAAATTAAAAGAAATTATCATAAAGATGCACTTAAGCATAAACATTTTGTATTTATTTGTTTTGCTTCTCCAAAAGTATTTTTCTGTGGTTATTAAATAATTATTACAAACGAATTATTATCTTCAGTCAGGCTAAAGTTTGTATTTATAAATTTATTTGCGAAGATTATTCAATAAAGAACAATAAATTATGAAACAAGTTGTAGCAATAAACTTACTAATTACTTTGTAAATAAAAATAGTTGGAATTAATATAACACAAAATATTAAATTAATAAATTATTTTTTTATAAGATACGTCTTTGTTGCAAATTAGCGAACAATTATGTGAAGCCAACTTCACGAACAACACCAGCACCAGTAGATACACCAGTTAGCAGTGATCCTAAATTAACAGAAGATTTAGACTACAACAGGGATTTTAATTCTCAATTTAATCAACAAGGTAAGAAACAAAGCCTTTAAAATCCTTAAAAAAGATCAATTTAAATATTTACTTTCTCTAAGCCAAAGTTATATTTTGGCTACTTTTGACCAGTTGCTATCAAAAAGCTTTAGATAGTTTAGTTTTATTACATGGATTAACTATAAATAGTATAAACACCTAAAAGCATGCATTATTTGTTGTGGAATTAAATTAAGCAATAAGTTAAATGTTTTACTTCCCGATAAGCGTTATTTATTATGAACCAGCCTTTTGTGACAAGTTTTCTTGGAGTTAAGAAATATACATTTCTGATTTTTTAACTAAAATAAATATTATATTTTTTATACAGCTATAAAAAAAAACAAAAATAAATTTCTAGCAATTTATCCAATCAGAGAGGTAAATTACGCACTTTTGAAATTAAACTTCTACAGACTTCGACCATGAGACAATTTTGCATATAAACTAGTCCGGACAGCATTGATTACTGCTTTTTCATCCTCCTTCTGACAGGAGTTCAGGAGAAGACGTTAGCAATTCTTAACGTTTAGACGAATAATCAAAGATCAAAACAGGAATGGCACCTTTATCCCTCGATTGTAGAAGTAGTAAAATTATAAGCCTGGTGTAATGTCATTCAGGAACGATTGGATACACAAGACCATATGTATAAATAATTATGTACCGACATTAAAGCTACGATAAATTTCTTACTAGCAAGTCTCTAAATTAGATGACAGGAAATTCAAGTCCCTAACTTTTTGGGAGATTACATCAAGTCGTTACCGGCTATAATTTGAGGTTCTTCTATCGTGATTGGGAGTACGACAACGTGACAAATTTTCCATTCCTTTGATCCATTGCGAAAAATCCAAATATGTGTTTCTTCTTAAATAGTATTTTGTATATTTATATTTTATTATCGTTACCGATTGCAGGTTTAAGTATTCTAAGCGAATTAAGTTGTGGTAATACTGGCGGCGATCGTGTTGTTGGTGGCAATGAAACTGATTTAGCGGAATACCCATGGATGGCACTATTGCGCTACGATTCACCAAGTGATGAGTTCAAATGTGGTGGATCATTAATAACGAAACGTTATGTACTAACAGCTACACACTGTGTCAACAAAGGAATATATCCAGTGTAAGTAATAATAAAAAAAGTTGAAATCGTTTACTTAAATGCATATTTTGAAAATTGTATAGTATTGGTGTTCGCTTGGGAGAGCATGACTTCTCAACAAATCCTGATTGTAGACAAAAATTCAAAAAAAATGTATGTAATCCAGTTGTAGAAGATATTGGCATAGAAAAAATTATCATTCATCCCAGATACAATGAAAGAAGGAGAATTAATGATATAGCCTTAATAAAGTTGGATCGTAATGTGGAGTTTAAGAGTAAGTATTAGTGATAAATAAATACTTCTTAACTTTGTACTTGGACGTACAGAAAAAAATTGTAGTGCGTAGCAGAGCGCCTGGACATTAAAATTTTTTTATTTGGAGAGTATAACTTGAAAAAAAAACAGATGTGAAAGTTGTTTGGAAAGTTGTTTTTTTTTAACAATGACCTGGCTCAATGGCTAACTTCGAAGCCGTAAAGTACAAACTTGAAGAAGTTTGGGGTGTCTCTAAAATATATTGATAAGATGGCTGCTAGAGTTGCAACAATTACAAAATTTATAAATTTACTACTCTTTTTTTATTTTATTCGTTACAGAACATATAAAACCGGTTTGCTTGCCCATAACAAAACAATCTTTTGAAGTTACCTCTAATTCTTTTACAATCGCTGGTTGGGGAGCAACTGAAAATAGTAAATTTAACTTTTTTAATTTTAACTGTTTTAGATTTTAATTTACTGTTTATTATTTTCTTATAAAGGTACTAGATCGACTGTGCTTTTAAAAGCACCAGTTTCAGGACAATTACGTTCCGTTTGTCAAAATATATTTTCATCGTTTGGCATTGAAATAAATCAGAAACATATTTGTGCTGGTGACTTGCAAACAGGACGTGATACCTGCAGAGGAGATAGTGGTGGTCCTTTAATTGCTTTCAACACTTATACAAACGTTAAACGTTTTGTACAATACGGTATTGTTGCTTCGGGAGGTATAGCTTGTAATCTTAACCAGAAGTTTCCTGGAATTTATACAAATGTTTTAACATATTTACCTTGGATAACTAACAACATAGCCGAACAATAGCTATCGAGATTCAATTAAGTTTAGACTTTTAGATTAAAAATTTACAACTATTAAATTAGAAACTTGAATTAAATATAAGTGTATTCATAACTGACAGTTCGCAAGCGAGATTTTTTTTAAATATTTGCTTTACATTACAAATGTTGCAAAATAAAAGGCAAAAGCTTAAAGTTGCCCATGTTTTAAATGTCGAAATAGTTTAAAATAATATCGTGCGTTTGGCACTTTTTACTTTAAAATTTCGCGCCTTTTAAAATTAGACGTTTCACCTTCACTAACGATATAAAAATTGAATAGCTAAGACATTAAAAATTTTGCATCATTCAAAATTAATAAATAAGTATTTACCTTTATATAAGTCTTTTTAATTAAATTTAATACAGATAAATTCAATATTTCGCTTTGCCTTTGTAAAGCTTCCTCAGGAAATTAATTTTTATAAAACAAAAATTATTAAAAATTTCAAAAAATTTTTTGTAAACAATTGACAAAAACATTTAAAATAATTTTCTTCATACATACATATAAAATTTTAAATTTCAAATATTTAAACATATGGAAACAAGGAAACGGAAATTAAATAACAAATTCCCTCTTATGAAATAATTATAACAAATTATGTCTTTTTAATTTAGTACCTATAATCCTGCGCTAAATTGCCTGTGTCTGTTTTGAAATTTATTCTCCTTATATTTGGTACGTTAACAATTTCTAACATATAACGTCTTTTATAGTTTTTTTCTATATCTAATATTGATGCTTCCTCAAACTTTGGAAAATGATTATATTTCTTACAATGTGAAAATAAAGATGTCTTCTGTGTTGAAATATCCCTATATTTTTGATCACATTTATGATCAGCTAATCTCGTTTTAAGGTTATTTTTGTTGTCCCAGTATAAATTTTGTCACAGTTCACCTGGTCATTTCCTCCACATGGTATCCTGTATACAGCAGATATTTCAATTTTCCCTTATCCAGGAACATAAGAATATCAGAAAGATTAAGAAAGTCTAAAAATTAATTTCCTCAGGAAGCGTTCCAAGGGAAAGCGAAATATTGAGTTTATATGTGCAAAATTTAATTAAAAAGATCTATATAAAGAAAAATACTTATTTAGCAAAGAAGAAAAAGAGGTCAAATAAAAATAATAAAAAAATCATTAAAAATTGTTAAAGCCGTTTTAAAAATGGAATAAATGTATATGGAAGCTGTGAAAGCTTTTTGTGAATTAAAATATCTTAAGATTTATTAAAATTATTTTTATTTACAAAAAACCATTAACACCTGTAGTTGCTACTAATAGAACTAAAATCGCGTTTGTTTCTTCAAAATCATGGTCTTATTTAATTTAAATTAACAATTGACATTGTATTAAAAGTATATATTGTCCATGGGTAATTAAAAAGCTTTTTACATATTGATGGTAATATGCGAACTACGTAAAAAAAAATTGAGAGAATACGGTTGATGGGATAACATATCACGCAGACCATTGACGGTCTTTGTCCCTTCAAAAGCATTTCATTCTGTTTTAACAATAACATGCAATACACACCTAAACTTTAAAGTCGTCACTATACAATTAAATGCTTCCCCAATGTTTTCTTTTATAGACGTCAATAAAAAACAGCTTTTGGATTTCTATTTTTGTGCTATTTATTTTTGTACGTTAAATACATTTTATAACTGTGTTGTTTTGTAATAATTAAATAAAATATCTTAAGAGACCTATATGTGCATTTTTCGTTTTAACAATTATTTGTAAAAGAAAGAATAATTTAGAAATTTACTGAAATGCAAATTAGAAATATGAGAAATACAGAGTTTTAGTTAAATTGCTTGGAAAACGCTTTTAACTTATAGAAAACACCAAAAGGCACTGCATAAAAATATTTTAATATCCTTAGTAACTAATTTTATGTTGTTGTAATTGCTTAAAAATTAAAATATACAACTTAACTGATACTTATCTTATCGGATTGTAATATAGGTGTTGCGTATGAAGACGCTGTAGCTTTATCTTGTTGTAGGGGTGTTACAAATTGTAGAAATGTCTGAATATACGAGGGCAAATAAACATAACTAGAAAATAATACCAACGCCAATATTAGAACCACAAATCCATCTGAAATTGTGTAAGTAAATGATTAACTTTCTTAATTCAACCGGGTATATGATTTTGTTTATACTTATCAGTTTCTTTTCCCATGGCTCAAACATGTAAATGCATGTAACCAATTCGTAATGAATGTAAAGGCTTAAAAAAGATTTCTTGATGAGAGCTAACATTCTAATTTATTTTCACACGCCTTTGTTTTTTATTTTTATTAATTTTTATCTAATAAATTAAATTATTATTATCGCTGTCAAACTGTCAACGTAAACTTGTTCTTTGTGGCAAAATTTCATTAACCTTAAAGCAAAAATAAAAGAACATCTGTTTTTATGAGTTGCCAATCAATTTTTTTTCAACATTGTTTTTGACCCCTTTCAGACAGGCAAATTTTACTTTGCAAAGTTTTGATTTTATGTGAGAGCGAGGGAGAAAGCATGATTGAGAGTACAGACTTTGATATACTCGCAAAGTTGCTTTGTTTTTCTTTCGTCGCTTATACACAGTTGTACTTATACACAGATTACATTACAGATTACATTGACTAAAACAAAATTTGTAAAAGAAAACTTTTTGTGTTTGAACACCAAAGAAAGTTTAAAAGAATATTAAAAAAACTTTGTCAAAGTAAAATTTGCCTGTCTGAAAGGGGTCTTATTAAGAATTGTGTACTTTGCCAGATCTTTGAATATCGTTAGTTAAATATGAATGTTCAATGGCTTATAAACAAAATTAATACAACACCGAGGATACTGTGTTAGACTTTTTATCTATGTGTTAAACTATGAACTCTTGCATGGTTAAGCAGGGTATTCTGCTAAGCATTAAAATAAAATAATTGCTGCAAAATTAATAAAAAAAATATTGCTTCTGAAGTTGTATTCCGTTTATTATGTTAAGAAAACATGAAATATTTCTGCGTTCATGTTTATATACACACACAAAAATGTGAGTGCCATATATATATTATAACAGAATTGTTAAAAAATTAAATAATGGTGCATACTTAAAGGCAATAAAAAGAGGAATTTTATTTTTTTCGTGTTGTTGACACCACTATGTATTTTATTGCCAAATTTTCTCAAAGCAGTTTTCACGATTTGAACTGAACTTTAGTCTTTCTTTTGAAGTTTTTTATATTGGAAGAAATATTTTTAAAGATGCAATTCAAGTTTTATTTGAAATGTAATGAGAGGTGTTGTATATTAAATTTATAAATGTTAAGAAAGAGCTATTAACGTTGACAGCACTTGCTATAATGTTCTGAAATATTTTTGATATATTGTTACGAAGATGATTTGACTAAGCTTTAAAAGAAAATTATTAATAAAAAAGAAAACGAAACCACCCATTGTGCTCTTCACAAACTGCGTAGTTTTCTAAGAAATATTAGGCACACAAGATAACAACTGTATGCTTATAAGAAATTCCATGAAATAAGCTAAACAGCAGAAAACAAAATCAATTAACGCAGAACAAAAGTAAAATACACAGCCAAACAGGCGCCTACACAGAATGATAATAACAACAACAATATGGGTTATGTTAAAGTAGAATATTCCTGTATATGGGAGAATCGCTTAAAACAGCTATATAAGCACCACTTGCTGCAGAAATGAATTAATTCAAGTTGAAACATGGTTGAGAATACACAACAAAATAATAAAGTATCTTTTAAGGCGTTACAGTGATAAAGTTACCATTGTGTTTATTTTGTGTGCAATAAAAGTAAATAAGTCGTTTAATTTATTTAAAACTCTAACGTATTGTGTTATTTTTTGCAATATATAACAAAACGTTTATTAAAAAGGAATAAACGTTACGATATGTATGTATGCTTTATCTTTATATTTATTTTGTTATTTTTGAAATTTATTTTATAAATATTTTTTTAAGCACAAGGATTGTATAAAAAATTAAGGCTTTTTATTTTCAATATTTTTTTTATACATTTTTTAATTTCCTGATGATGCCAATTAACTATATTTAACGGGGCGTTAATACATTACATTGAAAATACTTCACCCTGTTATCGTTGCTATGATTAAGAGCGGTTATATTTATTCTCTTCGTTAAGATTTTTTGTCACGGCCTTGTAGATTTCAATAGATGAAGGTCGATTAACTATGTTTAGGACAATAAGCTTGATTCAAATCTAAATAAAGATTAGATTTTTATGGGCTTCTTAGATAACTATTAACATTGTGGTTGATTGGCCAGTGAATCGCACTACGCATTGCAGGGAAAATTGTTTATTTTAGCAGAACGGTTTGTATGTGGAATGAACTTTCTCAACAAACACTACTCCCTCTTTCCACCTCCACATAACCTAATTTCCTAGTTCTGGTACAATATATTACATGAGTAGGGGTCATCTCCCGAGTGCTAGTCCGAGAAAAAAAACATAATAATTTCAATAATAATAATAAAAAAAATAAAAAAGAAAAGTTTTTATTAATTTTTTTAAAACACAATTTTTATTTTATTTATTTTCGTAAAAAAACATATTTTTATAAACTAAAAAATAAATAGTTGGCCTATTAAGAAATTATTACAAAAAATCTTATTTTTTTAAAAATAATAAAAAATAATTGCAACTTATAAATTAGCACATTTTAGAGATTTTAAAAATAAAAATGTTTTGTTTATTACAAAATTAAATATTCTAACGCTAAGAATACTTTATTGTTAAAACAATTATTAATTAAGCTATGAAATTAAGATTACAAATCTAATTACACTTTAAGCGTAACGTACATGTATTTATAAAGTTACAATAATTAAAATTAAATTCATACATACATACATATATGTTTATAAACCAACATTAGTTTTAATTAAAGAATAATTTACTTTTTTTTATAATTTCTACAATTTTCATTACATTTATTTTATTTTAGATTTAAATTTTAGTATTTACATTAAGTTATTACAAAAAGGACACTAAATTTTACACAGTATTTTCAAAACTGTGTGTTTATTAAACTAATGTTTTTGCTTAATTACTATAATTTTAGTTTCTTTTTTTTAAATAACGTTAATATCACACTGTGTAGGATTTTTTTAAAAGATTTAAATTTTATGCTATAAAAATATAAAACTTGCGTTTAAAAACTATTAATACTAATATTTAAAACTGTTAATGCTTTTTAACGATATTTTATGGTAAACTTAAATTTAATTATTAATTTAAGTTTTTATAGTCGAGCTTTTTATATTTTTTTAATTAAAAATTTTTATTTATATTAATTATAATTTAAGTAAAATTTTTTATAAATTCAAGAGAAGTTTATTTTATGTTTTTTATTGAACTTTGATAAAATTCTTTGTTGTTCTGTTTTAAAATCAGCGAAAAAGTTTTCTTTTATGTTACATTAGCATAAATAACCTTTTTAGTTGATTTGCTAAAAATGTCTGCAACGCTGTTAAGTTTTGTACTCTCTTGAAAAGAAATTGGCCTTTTTTTATTATTGAGATCAATATTTAAAATGTTAAAATGTTTAAAATATGTACAAATACATGTAAGTAGTTTTTAATTCATTATAAATCTAGGAAGAATAATTAACAGTTTTGAAGTTTAGTTTTAGTTAACCTAACTTTAATTTTCTGTTATCTTAAGAATTTAACAGTTCTAGTAGCATCACATGTAGTTTATTTTTATGTATAAATATTAAATACATATAAATATATTTTAATTTTACATTTTTCTAGGCACAAACACTTTGAGTGAGCATAGTATTTACAACTCTTCCTTAATGGGTTAAAATAATTTCTTCTACTGTACTACACTAAAACTGTTAAAATTTCCGAGTCATTACATTCCGTTACTGCCGTCGTTGTCATGCTGGTAGTTGAGGATGGCGGTGGTGGTGGCATTGATTTACAATTTATTGATCTTTTGCCAAAATCTTTTCGAGGACTGTCTATAGAACCGACTGTATTCTTTTTCATATCAGAGTTTTGTGTTTTATGTAATAGAATTTGGGAGTTGCGCTTTGTATGGAATTCTTTACTTTTCGCTGTTGTTTCTAAATCACAATCAAAATTTGATTCAGGATACAAAGGCTGCGATCTATGTACGCCAGAGCTGGATGAAGATGCATTAGCAAGTGTACTAACGGCAGCCAATTCAGGAGCAGGATTTAGGCTTAATTCAATGCCATTTACACGTCCCAAAGAGGAGGTACTTCCTTTCAAGGGATTTGTGTAACGCCTTAAATTCTCTTCGTTTTGTAAATTATTTGACTTTTCTTCGTCATGCCTTAGAGCATCCAAGGAAGGGGCTAAATTAATGCCAGAAGTAGAAGATATAACAATGCGTTGGCGCCAGAAGAGACTTAGAAATACAGCTAAACCAATGAGAACAATAAAAATACCACACAAGATGCCAATTAAAAGACTATTGCTATTTCCCTCTGCAACTAAAGCCGTTTCAACTTTGACTTCTAATATGGAAACTAAAGCAGCTAATTTAGAGCTTTTTATGTCGTTTTTTTGCTGTAAAGAATTCAATTGCCGCGAAGATAAAAGCTCACCTAACAAACCTATAGCGTTAGGAAGTTGAGAATCGTTTTGTTGGGTCGAAGACTTTAAAAGAAAAAAGATAAACAAATAAGAATTTTTCTACAGAATAATTAACGAGATTTACTTACCACTGTCACCTCTATGGTGTCATTAGTGCCTGTTTTCAAATCACATATTATTATCAGCATCCCCTCGTTTTCGCCTTTGGGCAATTTAATCAGTCTAGAGGCTAACAAAAATCTTAAAACCGAACATAAACCCTCCACGGAAGAACCAATACCAACTCTTTGACGATCCAAAAGTATGGTAAGTCGGGCACAGTTCTCATTTAAACTAGCCTGGTTGGGCCAGCAATCTGGTTTAGCGGGTAGGCGTGGTGGAGCCACTCTATGTGAAGGTTCCAAAGAACGACAATCTCCTCTCAAGGAACAAGGTTCATTTAAGCAATTTTCGCCTAAAGTTGGCACACACACTTCATGTTGTTTGCATACCCCTGAGAAATTTGATGATTTTGAACCGATATCAGTTTTAAAACAGTTTGAAAGACCACACCATAGATTTGTACACCGAGATGTGCCATTTTCACAAACGCAAACATTGCAATATTCATTTGTTTGTCCCGTTAACAATTTCGCCAAAACATCTTGAGTTTTGTTTAGGGGCGAATAAGGTGAGTTAGAGCTACTGAGATTGAGGCAAGCAGATTTTGGATCAGATAACACTGTTAAGCAAAAAAAATATATATATATTTTTGTTAATAGTTTAAGATAAAATAAATTATAAATAAAACTTACATATCTCACATCTTAAGCCATGTCTTCCTGGAGGACATATGCAGGTATAACCACCTATTCCATCAATACATGTTGCTCCACCCTGGCACGGCTGTGGTGAACATTCATTAACATTTATACGGCAATCGGGACCGGAAAAGCCTTGGGCACATACACACCGAAACCAACCGGTGCCCGACTCACAAATGCCACCATTGTGACAGGGTTGACCACGACATTGATCTATAGGTTCAGTGCAATATGTACCATCCCAACCAGCAGCACAATGACATTGAGGCTGTAAGCCTTTTTCTGGAGAACCTATTAAACAAGTGCCACCGTTTTCACACTGGCCATCATAACAGGCCGTAGCACGTTCAGCGCAGTGTTTGCCTGTGAATTTGAACAATAATAATGTAAATTTTTATATTTAAAGAAATTAATTAAACGATTCAAAAAGTAATCAACATTTTTATTTATTCTAAACGCCACCATTATTGTTCTTGCTGTTTGTGCTTTAATAACTTGGTTAATTAATACCTAAATATCTTATTGAATGAACCTTATGAACCTTAAAACTCTTCCTTAAACTGAAACAATATTATTAAATGAAATTATTTTTACTGGTACTTCGAAGATGTTTAAAATATTTATGGCTGAGCTTCTACTACTTGCGTACATTAACTTCAAAAGATTAACGTCGTAGCTCAAGAAATATTAAAAAGAACGCAATGAATGTTTACGAAAAACACCCGCTTGCATGTCTTTAAACATTTGTAACATTGGTCTTTGCCAACACAACATACTTACACGTATAAACAGGCATTCAATCGATTGAGGTTTTTAAATATATTAAGTTAAGTTTAAAAGGTATTAAACTAAGCTTAAGAGAAACTTAAAATTATAGTGAAAAAGAATAACGTAAACGCCTATCACCACTTTAAGACGGCTGCTGTAAAACTTGTGTTGTACCATGTTCACTGTTGTAGTCAGTAGTGGCAGGTTGAAATGTTTTTGTTTTTTTTTGCGGTTCTTAGTTCTTCGTGTTTTTTGTTTGATGGTTTGTTTGTGTATTTTCTTCAACTTTAAGCTTTTCTAGATAAAACCGAAGAGAAGACGTCTTGCATGGGTTTATATAGGCACGAAAACGAATGTAGTTTTGTTTTTGTATTAATTTAATGCAAAGATCCTTGAATTGACACACATATAAATTTTTGTTTACACGCAGCTCTAAAAATCATCGAAAGATTCGCATGTTCACAAAAATCGATGTTTCTTGGCCTGGCATTACTAAATGTACTTGTCTGTTAAGAATTCAATTTTTAGTTTTGCAGCAGTGGCAGCAGGTTGTAGTTTTATACCGTAGACCCTTAAAGATTCTCTCTCGGGTTCCTTAATTTTTTGCGTTTTCGCTTTACTTTTTTGCAATTTTACATATGCATGCGAATTGCCTGTGTTAGTTAAACCAAAAATTAACCAAAAAGTAATAAAAATAAGACTAAAGCAAATAACAGCAAAAAAGAAAAAATTCTATACAGAAAAAAAAGAAAAGAAAATATTTTAATTAAAAATTCCTAATCGTGTGTGAAGTATTTTTATCTGATTGTAAAGGCCAACGAGCCATCGACTCATTTACTCCATCTTCCTTTCTACCACATACAAATAAATTAAATCAACAAGGAAATATAGACATTCTTAAGCGCAAGCTCTTCTCAAAGTAATAGGGATGATACAAAAAAATACTTTTTTTTTTAACAAAAGTACTTCAGCATTGTCTAAGGCATTGTATTAGGTATAGTTAAGTTATAGCTAAGACACAATTAACTTAAACAAATTGCGTTTAAGCCACAATGGCTATGACTAAAAGCCATAATTGAATGCAAAAAAGTACCATAAAAGAGCCCTAAAAAATCATACCTAAATTTCTTAAAAAAAGGACTCCTCTTTGCTTTAGGATTTCGTGGCGGTGTTGTGTATTGTATGTAGAAATGTCGTAGTCGTAGTTAAGTTATAGCTAAGGCACCATTAACTTAAACAAATTGCGTTTAAGTCACAATGGCTATGAGTAAAAGCCAAAATTGAATGCAAAAAAAGTACCATAAAAGAGCCTTAAAAAATCATACCTAATTTGCTTTAAAAAAGGACTGCTCATTTGCTTTAGGATTTCGTGGCGGTGTTGTGTTATTGTATGTAGAAATGTCGTAGTCGTAGTTAAGTTATAACTAAACCACAATTAAGTCAAACAAATTGCGTTTAAGCCACAATGGCTATAAGTAATAACCAAAATTGAATGCGAAAAAAGTACCATAAAAGAGCCCTAAAAAATTAAAAAATCATAACTGATTTGCTTTAAAAAAGGACTGTTCATTTTCCAAAAGATTTCGTGGCGGTGTTGTGTTCTTGTATGTAGTAATGTCGTGTTGCTTGTAAAACGCGAAAGGGAATTAATATGAAACCTAAAGATCGCGTTTCCACACACTGCAACATTTGTTTTATTTTTTTTTGCCTGCTCGCTTTAATCCACAAAATAATACAAAGTTTCGTGTTTGTTCATACATTCGAATCGACATTTAGCCAAAGTTAGTTAAAAATGAAAAAACAAAAGTCCAATGCTATGTTGGCAATCAGCAGCAGTAATAGAAGTGCTAGTTGTATGGCATTAACAGGATGCGTCACTAGTTTGTAATAAATGGCGTTTTTGGAGTCTCGTTTTTGTACGCTTAATTCTCTATAGATGATGCTGTTGCAGTTGCTATAGTTGCTGTATTTGCTGTATTTGCAGTTGTTGGTGTAGTTTATTTTGTAAGATTCAAATCAGACTTTACAAATAGATGCTTTTGGCAGTTATATGTGAAATTTTAAAGGTGTTGAAAATTGTATGGCAAGTGTGAAAAACTAAATTGTAATTGAATTGTTGTAGTCACAGAATATGTACAGCCAACCGGCAGGCACTGCAAATTTAAATTTAAATATATAATTTTAATGCAAAGAAGGATGTTAATAGTTTGTATACAATATTAAAGCCATATAAAAACTAATGGTTTCACATTTAAAACAAAAGATAAGTTTTGTGTTTGTCATTAGAAATAAAACAAACGTATAAATGTAAGTTTGTTGTTGCTTAGGAATATGTACGTGTGCGTATGCGAACAAACTACTGCACATACTACAAGTTAAGGCAAATTGTGGAAAATTTAAATATTTTTACCAAAAAAATAACAAATGTGTGACATTTGTACACACATAAATAACGTCCATGTCTTAGATCTTTCATTTTGAAGCAGACTAACAAAAAGTTCAAATAATACAAATTAATATATTTGTAAAAATCTTTAAGCTTCTGAATATAAAACCCGTTGCTACCGGGAAAAATATACATTTGTGTGTGATTTAATTCAAAATAAATCGAGTAAACTTCACTACATTTATTATTGTACGTTAATTTTACTAATTTTCATAATGCCACTATTTTAAATAAAATTAAATAGCAAAATAATCAGATTGAAAATTTCTAAAAAAAATTGCTCGATGTTAAGAAATATGAAAAGTTAACAGTTAAGTCACATTATGATTTATAGAATATGAAAATTACATTTATTCATTGTAAACCTTGTAAAATTTCAAACACGATAAAAGACTTAAGCAATATAACAATTCATAACAGGTGTAACTAACAAGCCAGCAGTTTACAATCAATCATAAATCAGCGCATAAAGCGTCGTCAGTTTTTCAAAAATTCGAATGCTCATACAAAATATATAAAATAAACCTAAATAGCGTGGCGTTAACGCTTTACAAATAATAAAAAAGGCTACTTATTTGCCTAGTTTTAGAATCATTTATATCGGGTTTTTCAGCAAGAAGTTTGATTTTCAATTGTGGCTACAGCAACAGCTTGATAGTTGTGACATTTAGTTTTTTGACGTATTAGTAGTAGATGTCAAATCGCATTAAAATAATTAATATCCACTATGAAAATGGTGGTAAAAATGGTAAAATTCGTGCTATTTTCGGACAATATAATCGTCCTTCTTAGACCGTTATTAAGAATTTGGTCTTTAGTTTTAAGTCGACAGGCTCGATACAAAGTGTTTCGTTCCACTGAAAATATCGCAGCCGTGAACCACAGTGTTGAAGAAGATTCAAATTTGGCAAGCCAAGGATTTGACTGTGAAGTTCAACTGGTGCAGGAATTGAAGCCAACCGACCATTCACATCGCCGAAGATTCGCTCAATTCGTTTAGGAACAATCGGCTGGTTTTTCGGAAAATATCATTTATTCAGACGAAGCCCACACAGTTTAGTGGACAGCCAGATCGTGTGATTTAACACCACTTGATTATTTTTTATTGGGCTGTGTTAAGTACGGTGCCAATAGAATCGATTTCAGCCTTAAAACTTAAAATCCGTGATGTGATTAACGAAACAGGACCGCCATTTTGCTAAAAAATCAGAGGAGATTCATTCATAATTACCGAACTTTTCTCTTCGTAATATAATAAAAATTTGATTCATCTTGAAATGATACTTTGCTTTATTTTGTTTTGGAAAACAAACTTCTTGTTGAAAAACCCTTTATTATTGTTGAAAGTTAATTATTTTATTTTAATTACATTTAATTTTTCAACCCAATATTGCCGCTTTAATTCCTTTTTGTAAATATTTCTCTTCAGCGGATTTTATAAAACGTAACGTTGAAGCTTTTATTTAAGTATGTCATTTCAGCGCTAAGCCTAGGGGCCTAGCTGCTTAATGATTGGCGCTCTGAGCAAACTTAGCACACTTGATTGTTTTAAAAAAGAACAGCTATGATCATGACCATACCTTGAAACTTTTGTTTAACAACGCTTGAGTTTTTTGGTGAGAGAGAAAAGACATTTCATAATTCTCTTTCCTTTTAACATTCGTAGTTTTAAGCAAAGCTAGTTCAGCAAAAAACAATGAAAAATATTTTTTAAAGCGAATTCATGAAAAAGTGTCGTTCAAGTCGAATTAATATAACAAGTGGGAAAGTAACAAAATCATTTATTTTTAATTTTTTTGATAGTAAATTTTTAATAACTTTATTTAGCGCTTTGAGCCAGAAGTGTATTATTTTAAATGTCAAAATTATGTCCTGTTATGTCCTGTTACGTCCTGTTGTTGCCGTAGTGCTGTTACTCTCTAAAGTTGGTTCGTTTTATATGTTCAAAATTTAAATTTGCCAAAGTGAAGTACATCGTTTTTTAGTTTCTTTGGAAATTCATTTGATAAATTAACTTGAAACGAAGTGGCAGCTATATTACATTAGCGCATGAAGTGTCGACAATTTTTCAAAACGCTAATACTTATAGTAAATGTAAGAAATTTATCGTGGCATTAACGATTTACGATTGAAAATTAGCCTAGAAATTTTGCTTATTTTTTATTTAAAGAATCTGTCCATAACAGTTTAAACAACAAGGCCATATTCTTTAGGGGCGGTTTGGAATCAATCTAGAATTTTTCAAAATTAGTATTTTCACTTAATTTTATAGCTGCCACACTTATTTATACCCTGTTAAATACCGTTGGAGATTTAAGTCCTTATGCTTTAAAGTCAACTAGCTAAAGCAATAACCTTTCTATTTAAGTTTTATTATTAATTTTGTTGAATTTAAACTTAAAGCGAACATACTTTAAATTAAAGTGTCACCATATTGTGGTTTAAACACGAAGCCAGCTACTTGAATTCTTAATTTAAAGTTTAAGTTTTTGTACTTGTCGCTATTATTAATAAATAAATAATAATAAATTTGACGTATTTGCCTATTATAGCACAAAAAATAACAAGATTTTTAGGAATATCACATCAATTTCGGAATATTCTTTACTTTTTTGTATTTTTTGATAGCAGCTAGAAATAGTTAGTTAATTTCTATGATAATTCCACAAGTCTTCTTATTACGCGTCCAGATATAGAAGGCTGTATTTGCTTAAAAATGAATCACTGAGAAAATATTAAAAACATGCAGAACAAGGCAAATATTTTTTTGATATTTTGACAAATCGTAAGATATAAATTGATAACCAAGAGAGCTGTATATTTCTGTTTCATTGCAACTCTCCTGAAAAAATTTTTTTAATTTATATTAGAGTTCTGAATATATAGGAATGCCATATAATAATTATCCATAGTGTTCATACAGTTACTGTGAAAGTTTGTTTGTTTGTTGTTTAATTATGCCTAAACGATAAGAATGAACAGATACTGATAAAGTTTGGATCATGGGCAGATCTTTATACTGTCCCTCCAAATCAGAAGACTAAAAAATAAACCCAAGCATAATTGCAGACATCAAGAAAAAGATGAGATAAGACTCTTTAGTTTTATATTTTGAAACTTTTAATAAAACTGATTTAGATAAGATATGATTAAGTTCTTGTTACAATATGTTTTACAGCGCAAACGAAAAGTAAATAAAAACATTGTAATACAATAAAATAATAATTTCAATTTTAATAAAAATTTTTTTGGGGTGTAAAAAGTTAATAAAACAAATTCTTTACACAATAAAAAATATATTGATTTTAACACCGATAATTAAAGTTATTATATTATGATTAAGCATAAATAGATTAAATTGGAGAGAAAGAAAGAAAGTGAGAGAGAGTAGCTTTCAACTTTAAGATCATAATATAACACCAACATGTATTAAGTTTAATTCGTTTGGTGTTGTTACAATAAAACCAAATTATTAAGATTTAATAAATGTCAAACGTACTTCCTTTTATTTAGGTTTTAATGTTTTAAGCATTTGAATAAGATTTACACCAAAGCAAGTGTTATTTTAAATATATTTACGAATTGGAATAATATCTGAAATATATTGTATTCTTGGATAGGTGTATATTTTAATACCCACCTGTAAAGAATTTATGCTAAGCAGGCTTAACTTTGGTAGGCGAGGGCGAAAATTATCGCCTATAGGAAAATTTGAATTTGAAAATTTAAATGAATCGCAACTATTTTTATGAATATTACTCTAATATGACGCTTTTAAACTTAAGAATATTCATATTTAATATTTGGAAACATTACTAAATAAAACTAAAATAAATAATGGTATTAATTTTAAATTAATATAAAACGCCAACGATTGATTGTATGTTATATCCGAAATGAATTATCACTTAAGTAGCTCAAATAGAAGTAGTAAAAAATATCAAGTAGAAGAGTTATGTTTTAGACATATTTGCAAATGATGTTATGACAATATCATAACATACAATTTGTTTTTCAGTTGTTTAACTTACTTTTTGGCACTATAAACAAGTTTTAATAATTTGAAGTTAACAAACTTAAGCAGTAAAATATTGGTGTGTTTTAAGTGGACATGTTACAACGACTTTTACCACAGGACATAGTGGACAAATTTCAAGCAATTAGTCTAGCTAGCTCCTTCACATTTTAACAAAAAAATTTTAAAATGAATCTTGTCATCTGGTATTACGAAATCCTTCCAAATTTGTTTACGTTTGTTACAAAATTTTAACATAAATTTATTATTTTTCCTTCACGATTATTAAAAGGAAAAAAAAATTCATTTTAACTATAAATTTCATTTGAATCATGATATAACCAGGCAACGTCCATTTATTTTAAATGTGTATTTCCATGTGTAATTCAGATAGAAACACAATTTCGCACTTGTTTAGAGTCAAGATTTAATCTTATGAAATGTTTTTTGCTTATCTATTTAAATCAATAAATATTTATCATGTCATAGTTAATTCAGTGAACATGTTAGCAAAAATTATAAATAAATTAAACTAAGACAAATAAATATTTGCATAGATAACTATGATAAATTAGATGTCCAATTTTAAAAGAAATTTAGCGACAATGAATTTAAATGAATTCATCGGCACAAAAAAAACCAAAATCAAATTTGAGGAGGTGGCATAATAATTAAAGCTTTTAAAAAAAACCATTAATAACAAATTAAATGTTATACTAAAAAAAATAAAGAAAAATACAAAAAAAAAATATACAAATATATTTATAAGACTAGTTAATTGGATTGAGTTAAAAAATATAAAATGGCGTATTTCAAAATTAATGGATTTTAATTAAAATTTTTTTGTGTATTTTTTATATAGTCTTCGAATTCCGTTGGCGAATCTTGAGGTTTTTAACCAAAACATATTAATAAAATTTAATAACGATATAAATGCAATACAAGAACGAAGCTATTGAAAACGCAAAACAATTAAATATTTAAGCAAAAATAAAAAAGGGGAGAATAATTATATTATTTATTATTAAGCGCTGTCGCCAATTTTAATTGAAAGTCGAAATGTATGATTGGATTCGATTTACAATTTTAGTCTGTTTTAAAAATTTAGTGCATCAATTTTTTGCTGCAATAAAATATTTGGTTAAGGCTTTTTCTTGGAATATGAACACTGAAAGCCTATTTAAAAATCTTTTTGATGGTATCTTTGTTTTCTTTTTTTTTGGACCCCCATTCAGGAGATGTTCCGTACTCATACAACTTTTCTACATTGAAAGTGACATGAAAGATTTTTGGAGGGAATTTATTCCACATACGGACTGTTCTGGTAAAAAACGAATTTTTCCTGTAATGCGTAGTGCAACTCAAAGGCTAATCAACCACAAATAGATGGGCCCTCAACGAAAAGCGTTTTAAATGCAAAAAATATACGAGTAACGGGAACAAGTTCCGTAATTTCATAAGAGTACCTAACATTGTAATAACGATAAGACAGTGAAATACAACCCACATTGCGTCGATGCTCTAGAGAATCGATAGAGTTGGATGCCCTACTGTCCCCAATGAACCTCTTGGTCCTCTCTTGTACGCGGTCGAGCAATTCCAATATAGCCTTTAGGGCGCCGTCCCATACATTAAAGTTGTATTTCATTGTTAAACGCATATAGATGGTAGTGAAGTATCTTTTACACCGTTTTTGAAAACCGAGACACTTAAAATCTTCAGGTTTCTAAATCAAAATATAGTTTATAATTTTATGCCAAGAATATCAAGAGCTTCCGATTCCTTAATACTTAGATCACCCAAGGAATGTTGTTCCATTCCAACATACAATTCTGTTTCAAGCTCAAATATATTTGAGCTCAAATATATTTGAGCTTGAAATATAGACGCCAAATAGCCCTCAATATGTGGTTTAATCAATACTTCTTATAACTATGGAAATAAATTTACCTTAACTATTTCAAATCAGCTCCTCCAAGCTGTGGACAAGGTTTTGAAAACTACAAGGCAACTGAGCCTATTGATGTCTAGCATATGTGAACAGCTATGAATCAGAAGCAATATGGGGCAGTAAAATAAAGATGAGAACTAAAGCAAAGAACAGCTGCTTCATGGGCAAGATCTGCATTAGCATATAAGGTATCGGCAGAACCAGTACTACACATATATAACAGAAAAAATAGTGAAAAGCAAAATAAACAAACAACACAGGATCCAAAATTGACCATTAAACTAGTCGTTTAGCAACCTTATTAGTATGAATACGTGCAATACTTCGCAATGCCTTTATTATAGTAAGTACTTCATACAAGCGTTAACGTAGGTCAGAAAAATTTCTATATTATTATAATGTAAGCAATTGGCGACCAGTTGCAAGACAAATAAAGTAATATTAGATGTTGCAGAACGAGAAACAAACACAGGTTCAACGTTAATTGAGAACATTTCAAAGATACCCTAAAGCAAAGAGTTGTGGATCCTGGGTGCAGGCAAATGGAATGATGGTTCAAGTCAAATTGGGAATCAATTTGAAGTGTAATAAAAAACGTCCCATAGTGGATATCATTTCCAACAGGTGGCAATAGGCTTTTTAGTAATAAACTTTACATTTATAAGTCTAGCATACCCACGTTTAGTGCCGGCCTCCTTATCTCAAAAATAAAAAAATGGAATGGTAAAAAAATTAAATGGTAACAGGCATCTTCAGACCAAAAATATCAGCTATTAAATTTCTATTTTGTCCTATTAAGTCTCCAATAACTATCATAACTTGAAGTGCTCAAAAATAAAATAAAAAAAAACCTTAATTATGAATATGACCATATGTTAATAGTTAAGGCTAAACTGAAATGCTTCACATTACTTTGTTGTTTAAATTTTAATAAAACTACGCTACAATAAAGGTAAGTATACTTCCTCCATTTAAGGATTTAGTCTGCTCTGTTGTGTTGTGCCTTAATGTTTTTTTTACTTTATTCTTTAGGTATTTGTTTGGCTATTTCTGTTCATTTTCTGGCTTTTATGATTAATGTTGCTTAAACAGTTTTTTATGTTACCAGGTATTTGTGAGTGCTTTTTAAGTTGCATTTTAAGCAACAAGTGTTTAAGCTTTTTTTTTCTACTCTTTAATTTTACTTCTTAAAAGTTAGGCGTTTATTATAAACATGTTGTAAGTTTTTGCTTAATAATGTTACTTGTTATGTTACATACGAAAAGCAAAAAAAAAAAGATTAATAAAAATAAAAACAACAGCGTTCTTGGTAAAAGAATTTTGTATATCTTTTTTTTACTATTTTTTTCTTGTATAGAATTTTTGTTAAAGGTTAATATTAAATGGTGCTTACCAGTCCAGCCAGAAGGGCATTCACATGTAAAATCGCCATCACCATCTAAGCATATACCACCATTGCGGCAAGGATTCGGTGAACACTCATTAAGATCTGCAAAAAAAAGCAACAGAAGGCATTTGTACAAAATATAAAAAAATACTTAAGAAATTTTTGCAGTACAAATTAAATAAGAAAATTAATAAAAATTTGCTAGAACAAAATTTAAAGGTATAATTGAAAAATGCATATATTAGAGTTTTATATAGCAAAAAATTCAATAATAATTTGGCTATATTATAAAAATTCAGGGTACGAAAATAAATAAGATGCAACGTTTGCTTTGTTTTTTGAAACAGAAAACAATACAATGCAGAAACAATGAAAATGATAAATACGGCCTTCCTTGCTAGAAGAGAAAAAATCGTAGCAAAATTGATGCTTTAAAAAAACTTTTCGCTGGCTGATTGATTTGCTGTTATTTCTTAAGGAACCACACGGTAAAAAAGGTAGGTGAAATGAAAGCCAATCATTTTCATTTTTGTGCTATTTTTCATTCAAAAAGATGTTTTTATCTGTTTTTTCTCATCTACGTTTTCTGCTTATCTAAACACTAACTGTGGCTGAGGGAAAATAGGATTTTTGGATACTTACATTCCAATTTCGGGCTGTTTTGGGAGCCTGTATATGAACTTGTCAGATTGGGAATCCGTCAGACAGATGGTCAGCTAGCATGGCTAGTAGAAGTGCAGCTAGGTCGTTGTAAGGAGAGCACTCAGTGCGAAAAATAATAGTAAATGTACAACAGGTTATAAGGAATTTTGTAAACATTTCCGGTTGTGATGACACTTTAATAAACTTGCTTCGGAATGGCTTCTTTCTGAGCCTAGTGTGGGTTTGAATGCAACTGAAAAAGTCGCCTTACACCTAATTTTCATTAGAATCCAAGTGAATCGGTCTTACAGTAGGTACTCACCCCGGGGGCACATGATAGTCTTTATGGATCCTACTTCTTCTATTTAGACTGGTGCCTTGCGGGGTAAAAGGGAGCCCAGACCCCTTCAAGGCTAGTAGGAGCCACCTGCACAATCCACTATATTTCCACGGGATTAAGTGAGCTCGCAGAGTTCGCTAATTGTCTTCTTAGACATTTAGCCGTTCTCTGGCTGGTTATTGCGGTTGGCCCCTATATGGGAGTATCGTGGTGGTTGTGGTTTCGAGACCCTCCTGAGAGTTTGTGCGTCCGGTCATTCACAGTGAACACAATGAATGGTTCAGGTCCAGTGAGTATGAATGCCGTCGTGTTCTTAATTATATTAAGCTTCATACGTTCTGGACCAGGAGTTGGATGGTCTCCAACTCTTAAGGAGTAAAGGCTGCGACCTACTTCGAGTTTTGAAATTGCAACTAGGAGTGACCGGAGAATGCACAGATTCGAAGGCCTTCTAGGGCGAGAAAGGCGTTACATACCATTCACTGTGGTTTGACCACCATCTGGTTAGGGATAACTGCCAGGTACAGATGTAAATCAAATCACGCAATTACAGTAGGTACCTACAGCCTGTGTAACCTAGCCCTATCAAATACATCTTTAATAACAAAAGTTCTTCTCTGTTAAAAACGATTTATTCTGTTTCAGAAAGAAAAAACAGAGCTAAATAAATTGTTGCTTCCACCAATAAGATTAAAGTGCAAGTTAGCTAGAATAACTTGAGCGGCCTCGTTGGTAACCTTGGTAAATTTTCCATTTGTTTGTTTAACTGAAGATCATATAGTTCAATTCCCAGCATATTCATACAATAAAATAATAATAATCATGGATGAGTTGCTTAAAGGGTGGTAGATCAAAATCCTGGGAGTTTCGTTACTACCTTCGTTTAATGTAAACGAACGTTTCTTTCGTTTAATTATATTAAAAAGAAAACAAATTAAAAAAAAAAATGTTTCAAAACTGTCAATTTGAGAAGTATCGAGTGTTTTATATGAGGTGTAGATCTTTAAGTAAGCCATCAAGTGATTTATATATAGATTGTTTTGGTTTTCAACATAATAGACTGACACCTGAACCACGTTTACAAATTTTGCCAAAAATGGGGCCTAAACAAAATTGTCGTTTATACGAATTTTGTTTAGTGATGAAGTTCCCTTTTGCTGGAATGGAGACGTCAATATACAAAACTTAAAAGTAATGACAATCCTCAAATATATGTTGAAATACTGTTACATCCAGAAAAATGTTATATTTTGTGGGCTGTTAGAATCAGTAGTCCATACATTTTTAAACATAATGCTGGTCCGAAAGTTCAAGTTTAACTGTTATAATGCCATGCTAACTGAACTTGCCGTTCATCAATTGAAGAAACATGATGTGCATGAGCTGTGCTTTCAACCAGACAGCACAACATGCCACACAGCTCCTAGGATAATTGATTTACTAAAGGAAACGTTTGGTAACAATACGTTTCACGTTTCGGACTCGCACTAGGCTATATTATGTGAGGTTGTGTGAAGTCGCTATTCTACGTTGATACACGATCATCTTCCAGAAGTCATACTTCAATTCTAATAAAGTAAATTTTAGGTCTGTTTAAAAAACTCATTTTTGTTTTTTCCATTTTAAAGCACTTTCCTTAAGAAGAACACCCTTTAGAAAAATATAACATTAATTTTTTTTAACTTAAAATTTTACTATTCCGTTTTCCTTTTTTTTACTCAAAAATCGACATAATGAAATTTGAAACCTTTTTTTTTTGTTGAGCTAATCCTAATGAATATAGTCCTTTAAAGTTTTGCAAAATAATTTAACATGCACAATTTTCTGGCTCGTTAGACTCGCTTTATTTTTATAATAAATATTTTTTGTTCCCAATAATTTCACTAGAAATCTAAATATGAAACTTGTTTATGTCAATAAATTATTAAACATCTCTTCGCTGTGTGAAAACTTATAACGTATTAAAGAAATTTACTTCTACTTGACACTAACCAACTTATTAACTTATATACAAATTAAAGAAAAAAATTTAAACTTCTAATCTGCCGCTTAATTTGTAACTACGATTCATAATTAAGGCCATTATTTAACTTTATAACGAAAATAATTAAAGAAAATTAAATTTAAACAAATTATTCTTTTTAAAGGAAACATAATGTTTTAATAAATATAACTTACTGTATTCGCAAAAAGTTCCCGTATAACCAGTATGGCATTTACAAAACGTGCCCACATCACCCATTTCACAACTTCCATGCCCAGAACAGGGAAAACTTTTCGAAGAATTAATAGTGGAATTCGCAAAACACCCATCTGTTTGGAATTTTTGTTTTTGAGAAAAATATTTTTATAAACACATTTAAACAAATTTTTGATTTATAAAATACTTACCATCACAGTGAGGCTGACTGCATAAGGGTCTGACATGTTCACAGTGCTTACCAGATCGACCACGGGGACAGTGACAATAATAACTGCCTGGTGTATTTAAGCAACGACCTTCTAGGCAAGGCGAGGATGAACAATGATCATTTGCTTCCTAAAGAGAAATTAAACAAATTGTCTTGTATAAACTTGAGTAGGAAAAGTAGCTGGAAACAAAAGACTAAAGACACAAGAAATTCGAAGAATTTTTTTGTTTAACAAAATTAATTAATTAAATTATTTAATTTCCTGTTAAGATCCTGTTAGAACCAAAAAAAAATAAAGTTCATCATTTCCTGTACCTTTATTATCTAACTACATGTTTCAAAATCTACATATAAATGTTTTCTAGGCCTTACGCAACATCTTATTTGAACATAAAAACTCCAATTCATGCTGAACAGTTTAAAAAATATTTATGTTTAAAATATAAAATATAGATGACGAGGCTGTTAAGCTCAAACAAAAATATCTTTCATTTTGATTTTGATTTTTTAAAGTCATTTTTCATAAACCGAAAACAATATTTTACTGTTCATTCAAATTAAATTGAAATGAGATCAAACAAACGAACACGTGAGAAAATGTTTAAGTTGAAACAATCTAATTTTTTTTGTTTTTTGTCATTTTTGATATAAAATGAATATTTTGTGTGTTAAAAAAAGTTGTGTGTAAAGTAAAAAAGTCATTCTCCTGTGTATGTGTAAGTTTGAGTGTGTTTAGGTGTATATTGTATTTTTATATTCTCATCACAATTGATTGCTCGTAATGCGATTAGTGTTAAAAGGTATTAAAGCATCAAATTTGTGTGACAGATACTGTGTTGGTGATACTCTATATGTTGTGTTGCTGTTTGTTTTCAGGTATAACTTTTGGTGGTACTTTTAAACACCAATAAATATGTTTTAACACGCATGCAAAAGTATTCAACTTTTCCACACACGACTACAATTTTTATTTTGTTTTATTATACCTGAAGTCAAATGTATTTTGTCATTCCTTTTCAAACTTGATATTTTTAGCATATTTCTTTTTGCTTTTTTTATTTTTTTTTTATTTTGCTTTTTTCTAGATCATTTTTTTTCGTCTTCTGCTTATCATTGAAACCATTTATTTATTTGTTTAGTGAAGACTATTTAGTAAATATACAATTTTTAATTTGTTAAAGGCACAACAATGTTTTTGTCTTTAGACTTTAACATTTATTTATTTTTATATTTGAAGGTTGATTTTGTGAACGTATTTTCATCATTTAAAATGGTTTCATTTCTTCATGATTTTTCATACAATTTATGTGGTTTTTGGTCATTTAAGAATTTTAAGCATGATGTGATTGTTATTCATTTTAAATGAAAGATTTACAATTTCACAAAATTGGTGTTAAAGTTTTATTTTTAATCTATTTTTTGAGTTGCTTTGTTTCGTTTTTATGAATGTGGCATAGCACTCGCGTGAAGAATATTCAATTAATTTCATTTAACTGGAGCAAATATTAAAGGTGTTAATTTTTAAACTATTTAAAGACATGTAAAGCTAAATTAAATTATCATTTAAAAGCACGAAATTTAATTTAAATTATTTAATGTTTCATTGTCATGATATTAAGATTTTTAGAGGAATTGCGTTACATTACTTTTTCAATGAAGATTTTTTTGTGCTGTAAATACTTTAAAAATCAAAAATAAAAATGTCAAATAACTTTTGTTTCGATGATTTCAGAATCAGACTTGGACTTTCAAAAATGATAGAATAATAATTAAATGAAATGTTTTTTAACAAGAAGTTTGTTTTCTAAAACAAAATAAAACCAAAAATTTAGATTAAGATGATTCAACTTTTGTAATGAATGAAAAATGATATCTGGCAAATGTAAACCACAACCACGCTGACAGATGTCGATTCTTTAATTAACATTTTTAATCATTTTTTTTTTTTTTTGGAAAAATTACGGTCTTATTTCCTCAATCACATCATGGATTTTGAGTTTTAAGGCTGAAATCTATTCCGTTGGCCCTGTATAGACTCTGTCCTTAACATACCCCTACAAAAAATAATACAGTGGTGTTAAATAACACGATCTGGCTGGCCATTTAACTGCTGATTATGCGATCGGGAAATTTGGTTTGCAATAAATTTATCATTTTATTGGTTGTATGACATGTGGCTCTATCCTGTTGAAATCGCATGTCAGTGATATCCACGTTGTCAACAATAGGCCCAAATTGAGTTGTTAGCATCTCGCTAACAACTATGTGCTCTGGAGGCTCACGCACAGAGCGCACCATATAGTGACACGTTAAGCATGCAAAGGCTTCTTAATAATCGCTTTAGGATTTTCAAAAGAACAAATGCGAAAATTTTGCGTCATGACACATTCTGACAAGTGAAAATGAGCTTCGTCTAGAAAAATGATTTTTTCAAAAAAACCAGCCGGTTGTTCCTGAATGAATTGAGCGAATGTACGGCAATTTGAATGGTCGATCTGCTTCAATTCCCGCATCATCAAAATTCGGCATATGGTGGTTTAGGACAACCCCAGTTGTTGAGAACGTCGAGGAATTAACAAATTTGGATCTACTTAAACACTGCGATGTTTTCAGTTGAACATTTTCGCACATTTTATATCGAGCCTGTCGACTCAAATTTAATGACAAAATTCTTAATAGCGGTTTCAGAAGGATGTTTATGTTGTCTGAAAATACTACGAATTTTACAAAATGTAACTTTAACAAAACCACCATTTTTATAGTGGATTTTAATTATTTTAGTGCAAGTTTCGTGCGAAATTGAATTCATTGTAACAATTGCTAATGCATCTGCCACAATTGAAAAACAAATATTTTGTTGAAAACCCCGAAGTTAAATGCTGCAAATGGGTGTTCAGTATAGAAAAACCATATAGAAGTAAAGTGACGCAGATGAAACTAAAAGCAATTCAATTGCATTGGCCAAATGGCAGAAATTTTTAAAAATTGATTCTCTTAATATTGTTTCTAAAGCCAATATGGTGTTAAGGGATCCTGGCATGCCTCCGTAGTAAATTAAATAAAAAAAAACTAAATACTGCGAAAAATCTTGCACCATTCTGGTACAAAAAAATATTCATTTACAAGAAATTGAACGTGTCCCAGAAAATCGGAGAAGTCGTAACACATGATCTAAAACTTGAAATATATTTCAACCTGCTACAAGGAAGCACCATAAACAACCGTGATTACATCTCACTAAGAAGGCAAGATATTAGTTTCTTAGTCTAACATTAGATAGTTTATGTAGCACTGGTTCGATTCGAATTAGTACACTTGTCAGTAGTAAAATTTGAACATAGCAAAATCAAAGGAGTCATGTTTATATCGCTTGAGTACTGAACCCATAAAAAACTATATACGCCGATATCATGTTCATCATTCTTTTCTTTATTTGCTGTTGTAATTAATAATTTACCGTTTAAAGAAATTTTTAGTATCTAGAATTCTGTAAGAGAATGTCTACCATTTAAGCCATAGCATTTTTATACTTTAATCACGTAAATTTCTCTTAAACATTTTAATTTTCCTGATAGCCGAAAAATTTTATATAAAAACACGGTAAGCGGTTTTAAAAATATTTTTAATTTTTGCAAAATTTTAAAATTCCTTTGATTTAAAAAAAAAACAATAAAATAAACATCAAGCTTCTGCTCTAACGAAAAATTTAAATTCAAATTAACAACTCGTTAGCAATAATAAATGTAGTTTATTAAAAAACAAATAAAAATATACTGCAGACTTAAAAAACTGCACTACTCAACAAAAACGAAAAAGAAAAATATATTAAAAATTCATGAAACTACATAAAAACAAATTATACTCCAAACGAGTACGATTAAGAAATAAAATAAAAATAAAACGATACAAACCTCACATAATGTACCGGAATACCCCAGTGGACAAATGCAATTAAATTTACCAATCATGTCCACACATTCGCCACCATTACGACACGGTGAATTAGCACATTCATCAATATCAGTTTCACAATCTCGACCTGTTCACAAAAACAAAAAATAAAAAAACAAAAAAAAAACATAAATAAATTAAAAAAATGAAAGCATTAATAATTGCATCAAAATTATTTAGCAAAAATAAAAAGACACGAAAAAAATGTTATATGTGCAAATATTAAAAACAAGTTGAACATAAAATTTAGTTGATTACAGAACAAGAAAAACATATTCTTAAATCTTGTTGAAAATTGTAACAAAATCATCTAGTTTAGACACAAAATGAACACCAACACACAACAAACTTATTTTGAATCCCCTCAAGAGTTAAAAGCTGTTTGGTGTATGTGTGTAATTTTGTTTAGTTTAAATATTTCTACCGAAATTTGTTTTAAGTTTAAAGACACACTTAACGCAGCTTTGGCCTGGGTATTTGGCTGCCTGTCTAGCCAGTTCATATTAAATTCTTATTTAAAATTTTGTAAATTTGTTATGAATTACTTTTATGTCTGATTACCTGTAAATCCAGTTGCACAGGCGCAATGATAATCGTTAACCAAATCCATGCAAGTGGCACCATTCTTGCATTGGCCCACGCAATCGTCGATATCTTGTGCACATGTGGGACCACCCCAACCCTCAAGGCAGACGCATAAAAACGAACCAGGTTTATTAACACACTGACGAGCATTTACACAGGGACCAAACGTGACAACAGAAACTGAAGTGGCATTCGCCGCTGCAGCTAAAGAAGATGAAGCGGCATTTAAGGCGGCAATTAATGCGGACGACGATGAAGTACTTGAGCCAGAGACAGCGGCAGCAGCCGCAACAGCCGCTGTTGAGGTACGCAATGTGGATGTTAGCAACTGATGCTGTTGCAGGTGGTGAGTAGTGGATGCTGAAGAAGTTGTTGAGACGGGATAAGTGATTTCACATTCGTTAACATCAATTTGACATACATCGCCTGTCCATTCAGGTGGACATTCACAACGGAAACCGCCGATTAGATCAATACAAGTGCCACCATGTTCGCAAGGGCCACCAGCGCACTCATCGATATCTACAAGGAAAATGAACAACAAAGAATAGAAGATTAAGAAGCAACTTGCAAAAGCAGTGGATTGAATTAAATTGAATTGGCGATGATGTAAGTAATGTTTTCTTTTAGTTTAAATTGTATTTTTAAAGTAGTAAATGTAAATATAAACACACACACACACATATATACACATGCATATTCACAGCCATGTACAAACTTATGCAAAATAGTAAAAAGATAGTTTGTTTGAGTTTTGCTTGATGAACGTTTTAAAACGTATTTTAAGTGTTTAAGCTTTTTGGGGGTTCAGAAAAAATCTTTAGGTTTTTTTCTTAATTATTTGATAACTTAAAATTTGCAACAAAAATGTTTTTTTAAATTTACAATATAAAAATTTTTTATATATCAATATAATTTGCTCAGATTGAGGAATATAAAAAAACTGAATCGAATATTTTTCATTTTGGAAAATTAATAAGAAAATCTTATATTTCGAATATGTTCGAAATTGTGTTTATTTTCTTAAGCTATTTATGTAACACTATCTTTAATGGGTTAAAGTGCCTGCCTTCCTTACAAGTATTTGTTTGTTAAATTCAACACAATGTTGTGAAGAGTGCCTTTTTTTGTTTTTTGTTTCTTTGATTTGGTTGCTTCAATCATTCAGATTTATCTTTTTTCAAGTGCCATCTCTTCAAATCTTCAAGTTTGTTGATTTTTTCCTTACATTTTGCCTTTGTTGGTTAACAGCGTTTAAGATACACTTGAGTGATGTGTTTTATGTGAGTGTGGACATTTTTATCTGTTGTCTTGAAATCTAATGTTTGCATACCGTATTTTGCTTATTTTTCATTTAAAAATTTTTTTTTTATAATTTTTAGTTTTCAATCATCATCTTGTTTTCGTAAGATTTGTCTTTCTTTATATCTGTTGCGTGCTTAAGTAAACACAATTAGTTAGTGAGGTGCATATGGTAGATTTGTTTGAGATGATTTTAACTCATTTTTTTATTGTACTATTACTATTTTCTATATTTATTATTTTGTTGTTGTTAGTTATTTTTTTAAAGACAACAATTTTCACTAATATTTTTCAATTGTTTTGTTTGTAATGTTCTTAAGAAAAACGCATTTTAGTAAAGTTTTTAAATGAACCATTTCTATTTAATAAATACTAAAATTGAATAAGTGAAATAATAAAAGCAGCATATAAAGCAAATAAAGTTAAAGTTTTATTATTCAAATTACTAAAATTTCAAATGCTTGAGCGAGAAAAGTTGGATAAAGTCTACCTGATTAAAAGCCTTAAAAACCAGTGAAATATGTCAGGAAATCAATTTTTGCACTAACAGATGTATTGTTTTTTGACTATCAAGGCTATTAAAATAATCTTCTCAATAATATTCATTGCAAAAAATTTTAAAAATAAATGACGCAAAGAATGCCTTGTCATAAGAAATACAATACAAGTTGCACCTATTAAAATTTTATTTATTCTCAGTATGAAATTGAATTATAGTTTTAATTGTTTAAATTACAATCTACATTAATATGCGCTAATTTCCTTCAATGAATATTTTATGTTATTCAAAACAAAAAAATATACAAACCAGCCAGTTAGGACAGCAAATAACAATATTATTTCATTTACTGGCGGAGGAGAAATAAACAATATAATAAATACCAAAAAAATATATATTTGAAATGTCTTACTACGGGGGAAAGCATATTCATATTCCTATTTCACTACTGCCCATACAGCTCATCAGTGGATTTTCACCCAAATTTTTCACATAAAATTCAAGCCAAATTGTAAAATCCATTGATGAGCTATATGACCAGTAGGAAAATGACCATATAAATATGCTTTCCCTGATAGTAATAAATTTCAAATATTTTATGAGAAATATTTTATGAGAATATCATAAACTCACTGCCATTTGTATGGTCGGTTAGCTTCGATTTCTGTGGTAGTTGAACCTTGTAAGGTTTCAAACTCAAATCCCTACGCAAAATTCGCCATGTGGTGGTTTTGGATAACCCCAATTGTTGAGATTTTTCTATACAAAATTTAAGGTAAAATAATAAATATTTTATGAGAATACATATCTAAATTAGTAAATTATTTTTGACTATAATTATAATTTAAAAAAAATATAACCTAATATATAAAATAAATTAATATTTTCATTTCTGATAAAATATTTTAGATTAAATTTAAATTTTTTCTTTGTTAAAAAGGTACCTTTTAAATATACATTTTTTAAACAAAATATGAAAATAGTTTTGTTAAACAACTTCCTTTTCCTGATTAATACTCCAATAAATTATAAAAAAACAATGCATAACGTTTTAAGTACGTCAGCTATCAGTCATCTATAACAACGAGAAACAAACAAGTTAAACTGAACTGAACAAAAAAACAGTACAAGAATTGCAAAAAAATAAAAACAGACAGTAAAATAGACATCACAACAACAATAGCAACAACAGTAACAGCAATTTTAAAAGGCTGAAATCAAATAAATAAACTCTTACATATGAACAAATTAATAGAGGAACAACATGCTGTTAGAAACTCTATGAAATGAAAAGAAAGGTTTTCGCCTCTCATATGAAAGATTTCTTTCAAAAAATGTTTTAAGGAGCCAACATGTGTATTGCAATCGGTAACAAATTGTTAAGCAAAACGAATCTTTGAATAATTATCTTAAATATGAAAGAAATCAGGCTTAAGACATGAAGAAAAAGTAAACAATTTTTAAAAGAGTTTTTAAAAATGTTTTTATTAAGACACTTAAACATTCAAAAAGTAAAAAATGGTTACAAGGTTTAAAATGAAAAAAAAAGGATTTTCAACATTAATTTAAAAAATAAATAATAATAATAATACAAGATTAAAAATAAATTGTAATCATATGAACAGGCAACAAAACATATTTATACAATGTGAAAGGCCTGAACATCATAAAAACGAAACCAGCGGGATTTCAAATTATCAAACTTTTAGACAACAACAATTATTTACTTTTTCTTAAAATATTTTACTTTTTTTCACTTCAATATAAAAAACTACAAAAAATACATACATTTTTGATGAGATTATTAAAATAAAAATGCGTGTAAACTGTAGTAAATAAAGGAAACAGAGCAACTAACGAGGAGTCATTATATAGTGGTTTATTAATTAAATGTATGTCAGACCGTAACATAAATTGGTGGTAAAAGTTAACCCAGTTTTGTGTAATGATGTCGACGCAATAAATTGCTGCCAATAAACTATAAGAAATTTAGAAAATACAACAAATAACAACGCATGAAATTTAAACCAACATTTGTTTATTAATTAAACAAATGTTTAAAGGCACTATAGCTGAAAACTAACAACGAAAATAGCGTGCTTTAATGCAACTTCTCCATATTAAAAGAATTGAGAATTACAGACGCAACAAAAACTTTTAAAAAATGAGGTCTTTAAAAGACGTTGCAAAAGTTTTTCTTTTAGAAAATTTTCCCAGTCGATAATATTATTTGATAGCTAGTAATGAAAGAAACAAATTTTTTAACACGCAATTTTGAATCATTTAACAAATAGTACTGCGAAAAAAATAGTTTGAAAAATTATTTAAAATGCTCTTAACACCTTTTTGACAAGACATCCCATTTGTAATAACAGACAATAAAACAACTAAGAAACTTAGAATAATTTTTTTTACATGCTCGTCTAGAAAAAATCTAGAAAAAAAATTAAATTTTGTGCAGAAACAGTGTTGAATATGCTTGTCATACTTGTGAATTTGTTAACACCATTTGCTAAGTAAAAATAAGAAAGAAATTAAACCAAACATGAATAAAAAAGTATAATCAGCATTACAAGATTTAGAAGACGTACTGTTTTTAAAACGGTACTAGCTTTCTTAAAAGTCCAGTACTTTTTCATTAAAAGCAGTACTATTTTAAAAACTATGGTACCTTTACAAAACTTATTTTGAAATTGGTGCTAATAATAGATCCTTTTCAAAAGAGGGTTACTTTAAAAAATAATTTAAAAAAGGCATTTTTTTAATGTACTTTTTTAATATAATTTTGAAATAAAATATTTTATACTTTTTTTTTATATAAATTAAAGTAACTATAATAATTATAGTTATTTGACCTTTTTAATATTTTTTAGCAGTTTATCATTAAGCACTAGGTCTTTATTTAATAAAAAATTTTAAAAACTTTATGTTTTATTATTATTCAATATTTTGCCAAAACATATCCTGAAGAAAAAAAAATAAAGTTTTAAAATTTTTTATTAAATAAAGGCCTAGTGCTTAATAATAAACTATTAAAATAACTATAATATTTTTTGAAAACTACATCTGAAGAACTTAATTTCAAAAGATAACTTTTTAGACTATTTTTTAAAATTTTAAACCTTTAAAACAGAGTAGCGAAATATTCACTCACTGTTCATGCATGTGTGAATATGTACATTTCATTTTTTAGCCGCTTCTTCTCATACATGTGCGAGAGACTACAAATTATTTTGTGTTTTCTCATTTGTGAATGCGACGATTTATTTTTTTTCTTTCTATTCATAAGTGAAAAAATGAGAAACACACAAGTGTTCATTTTTGAATATTTACAATTTTGATAATTTTTCAGAAATGAAAAGATCGTAAAAATATGTGCGTTAAGCATTCGCGTACATAAACGCACATATCTGATAATGCGCAATTGTGGGCGTATGTAGGAAATAAATGTTTTTTTTTTATTTCTTTTAGAATATATTGAAATATTGTATTAATATGTTAATATGTACCCATGTGTTTTTACTACATTTTACGGTAAACTGCGATCGTAGGTAGAAAATATTTTCACGTTCATTTATGAGAAATTTTATAGAATTTCAACGTTCATAAATGAACATGTACATTTATGAAAAATAACATTAATGAGAAGTAGCTAATTTATCATTTATCAAATATGAATAAGACTAATAATTCTTGTTGTTCGCATTCATGTATGAAAATAACCAGAACATTTTTTGTTGTTCGTTTATGAGTGAGAAATTAAAATATAAAATTTTAGATTTCTCATTTGTGAAAAATATCATGAATGTTGATTTTTTAATGTTCATAAATGAAAAATTCTGAATAATATAACCAAACAACATAATACCGAAAAATTCTGAACCCTGCTTTAAAACTCTCTTTGTATTTTTTACAGAACTTTCCTTGAGAAGAAAGATTTTTTAAAAATAATTTACATTTGTTTATTTTTAATTATAAATATTTACATTTTAATTTTTGCTTTCAAAAATATAATTGTGTAAATTGATTTTTAAAAATTGATGAACTTTTTTTGGAAAAACTACGTTTATTTTGTTTATTTATTAAAATGATAATTAAAAAAGTACTTTACTAAAAAGAAACTATAAAAATTTATTTATAAAACAATATTTTTTATACAGATTTTTTTAAAAACTTCTTTGTTCAGAAAAGTTTTTGTTAAATACTTAGAAATATTCGAAAAAATGTTTGCTTGGCAATTATATAGTTGCTGAAAATTTACTTTGAAAAAATTATTTTAAATATTTTTTTTGGTACATTTTTAAGTACCAACCGATCACTTAAACTATTGTTTTATTTATATACAACAACAACATTATTCATACCTAAAAGAAACAAATGCTATATTTTCTTTTAGAAACAGTGTTGCAGCGATATAGCACTAACTAAAACCTAATAGCGTTTGAAAAGCAACACGTAATTCTTATTTTTTGTTGGCTCTTTAACTTAAGACAAAAAAGTTAAGATGCTGTTCGTGTACGCAAAGACTTTATGTTTTAGACATTATTTATTTATATACTCTTTTTCAAATTTTGTTACACATACCAAAGACACTTATTTTGTGAATGTTTTATTACTTACTTAAGTATACAAAACAAAAAAAAAAATATTTAGTATACGCGACAAAAATAAATTTAACAAGTGTAAAAAATTTATCTTCTTTCTAAACATTTTTATTGTGAGTGTCAGTGTATGGCCAACAATCTTTGAAGGCTGTTTTCCGTAGTTTCCAAAATAAATGCAGCATTAGCTGGCAATTAGTCATAAATGACTCTTTCTTAAAGGCCTCGTACGGTCAACAAGTAAGCATTTTACACGTATTTATGTTAAGTAACTTTGAAATTAGCATTCTAAAATGTTTTTGATTCTTGTAGTGTTTGTAACGCACTTTGGCGAACGTGTTAAGTCACATTTTTGCTTAGAAGAGTGTTCGTTAGCTTTTTATTTTATACGACACATTTAGATAAGGCAAATTCTGTTATAAAAGGAATTCAATAAATTAAAATGACATTTTCTGTTTTGAGAAAGTTTAATGGAAAATATTTCTATTTAAATATTTTTGGTTTTAAAAAATTTCTAATTATTTAAAAGTCTTTACAAACAGTTTTAATTATTTTACAAAAAATTAAAAAAAATATATAAGAAAGTTTACTATTTGGAAAATATTCCATAACATTTTTAAAGAAATTTATTAATTTACAAAATTGTACCAAACGCGCTTAAATCTGGTTTTGAGAAATAAATAATAAAGTTTTGTATTTGTCATTTTTAGTATATTAAAATATTATTCAAACCCCTTAAATCCTTTAGTTTTCGTTACAATCTTGTTTTAGGTAACGCTATTATATTTTTAAAATATTTAACATTCAAATCATTAATTTTCTCAATACAATTGCTTTCTGATTAGATGTTTAAATCAATTAAATCTGCACTACCAGTTTCAAACAAAAGAATAAATAAACAAATTAGTAATTCTTCTACCATGACATTACTGAAATAAAACCAAACTTTAAGACCTTGTTGGTATACAAAAAATATATATATCCCATCATCGAAATGATATAAAAAATATGCGAAACGAAAGCAAACAATTTTTTTAAATAATAATTTTATAATACTAATCACAACCAATAGTTTATTCATTAAAAATATTCCACACCTTTTTTGTTTTGTGTTTAATTTAAAAATTTGTTCTACTTAATTTTACGTATCACAAACTAATCAGGTTACTGGCTGCTTAACATGAAAACTTGCAAATACAATAATCAAGTTTATTTTTACTTGATTACAAACAAAACAACAAAAACCATTTGCCTAAAACAAAAATTTTAAATAATTTATTTAATTTTATTCCTATTAAAATAAATATTTGCTATTTTTCTTTATATTTTATTAATACAAATTCATATAAAAATTGTTATTATTGCATGTTCATCGAAACGATGTTGAGTAATAAAAATGTTGAAGAAAAAAAAATTTCACATGCAACTGCCACAAATCTAAAAATTAAAAAAAAAAAACAAAAAAAAATTGAGATGGCAGACACAAGAGCTTTAAGATTTTTTTGTTTGTTTGTTTCGTTTGCATAATTATTGTTGCACCAAAAATATGAGCGTTAACGTTAACTAAATCGACAATGGAACGAAGACAGTAGTGAGGTGTTATAATAAATTTTTGTTTTAATATATTTTAAATATTTTATTAACACTTGTTTTAAAGACATGTTCCCTTAAAATCTGGATACTTGTTCAATTGTGAAAATTTTCAAACAAAAAACTTAAAGTCTAAAAGAATTGTGCATAAATGCATTAAAAACTCTAAGTATTCACGTATTAAGATGGCACATAACTGATGTCTTTAATAAAATTTTATTTTAAAATACAAAAGTGATGGCATTAAGTTCAACAAATTATATCAACTAAATGACCACTTTCCAAGCTGCGGCCTTGCTTATAAAACATTTTTTAATATAAAATAAGGAATTTATTTAGCTTATTCGTATTATAATATATTACCGTGCAAATCTTATAGCTAAAAGAAATAACTGATATGGTAACACCGTCTTGTTCTTGCAATAGGCGTGACGAATTTCTAATATTTAACTTTAAAGTTAAATTGAGTTTGTCTTTGTTTTAATTCTAATTTTTAGGAACGAAGTTTTCCTTCGAAGTAGAAATCCTGACACTTAGTCAAAGCAAAGAAAAAAAAAACACGACGGCCTTTAGATGTACTCGTATATCGCTCTTTTACTTTTTGTAAGTTATTTTTTGCGTCTGTAACAAAGTTGCTAAAGAATTTATTGAAAATTGTGGTAAATTAAAGAACACCTCACCCAAAAATTTTAAGCTATTTTAATGAGCAAAGAAAATAATTTTATTTGAAAATTAAGTTGCGAAACACTTGGGCACAAAAAAAAGCTTACACTTGATTGAGTCTAAGATTAAAACATAGCAAATACTAACAAGTGTAAGTAGTTTACAAGAACAATAATTCTATCAGGTATTGAATAATATTGATAGATGAATCTGAGTGTTTGTTAAATGAGTTCAGATCCCAAAGTCATGGTTATAAATCTAATCACACTCACTATACTTATAATAGAACACCGTAAAGTCATTAAAAAAATGAAAATTAATATCTATTGTTTTATATTAGATTAAGGCGTAACTAATTAATTAAATGTTATTATTAAAGTTAATTGAATCTGAATTCCAAATGAACAGTTTTTCAGTGCCTGATTTTATTAATAAAAACACACTAACTGACTGACTGCAATCGTAAAAACAAACTTATTAATATACAAATTTATATTTAATTCGATAGTGTTTTTCTGTTTGTTTACCTCATTTCTTATAAATCGATCTAGAAAAAATAGAAACAAATAAACGCATTTAATTTAAATTATGCATATTTTTTGTTTATTTAAAATCAAATGCAATTTAGTTTGAAAAATATCACAACAAACCGTTGCTTGATACAACAGCCAAATTATAAACTACAAGCATGAGTAAAATATTTTTTCACAATTTGAAAAATTAAATCAAGTTAATGCACATGCGACTACATATCATTTAGACTACTGTGGGACTGAAGTGAAAAATTATTAAAAAACACTGTAAGCGATTAAGATGTGTCCGTATTAAGTAAGAAGATGCAAAATGAGGAATTGTATCTCTAGAGAAATTTCTGTTACAAACGTTTTAACTTTAAAGTACAATCGCTGCAGTTAAGCAAATTCATAAATCCGCCAAGTGTATTTTTGCATTCACATATGAAAGGTGTTGCGTCATGTATAGATTTCAGCTTTCATTTTTAATTTTATCCATTTTTACTTCTTGTTTAAAATTTTAAGTTTATGCCTTTTATAGTTAAAAAATTAAAGGAGTATAATTTATATATTTTATGGGGTGCCCTGCAATTTTTAATAAAATGTTTTTATACTTGTTCTTATATTGAGTTTTCCAAAAAGAAGTTAGTTTTTCAACTGTGGCAATACCAACAACATGATAGTTTTGGCAATTAGTTTTTTGAGTGTTCGAGCGTTAGACCGGGCCACAGTGTTGAAGCAGTTCGAAATTTGTCAATTCCTCGACGTTTTCAACAATTGGGGTTATTCACAGCCACACATGTCGAATTTTGCATAAGAATTTGACTTTAAAGCCTTACAAGGTTCAACTGATGCAGAACTATTCACATCGCCGTGGATTGTCTCAATTCATTCAGTTACACAGACTGGTTTTTCTGAAAAAATAATTTTTTCAGACGAAGTCCATTTTCATCTGTCAGGGTATTGCAACAAGTAAAATTACCGCATTTGGGCTTCTGAAAATCATGTTCAAACTGTATCGCTATGTGGTCTGGAGGCGTGATGGGGCCGTTATATTTTTAAGATGAGGCTGGAAATGCGGTAATGGTCAATGCTATTGGAAGATAGCCTATTATTGACGACATGGTTGTTATTGAAATGTGATATCAAGAGGACGGTGCCAAAAATCACACAGCCAATGAAATATTCAATTTATTGTTAACCAAATTTCCCGACAATCGGCAGTTAAGTGTACAGCCAGATCATGTGATTTAACACCACTGGGTTATTTTTTGTTAAGAATAGAGTCTATATGGAGTCAATCAAATCGTTTTCAGTGATGTGATTATAGGTTCCCCATTTTGCCAAAAAGTCGTGATAGATATAATTTTTCATTCATTTGATATAAATGGCGAACTTTTCTCTACGTAATATAATAAAACAAACTTCTTGTTGAAAAACCCTTTATAAAGCATATTACTACATATTTTCTGTAAATTTTGCTATAGGTTTAATAAATAATGCCATTTAAAAAATACGTCTCTACAGAGCCTCTGCTCTAAGGACAGAGACCTGTGGGAAAAATATTGTAGAGATATTACAACAAGTTACGAAAATTAAAATCATTTAGCAGATGTGAATAGCAATAGAAAAAATTTTCTTGCAGTTTATGTTAGAGGTGAAAATCTTAAAAAAAAAATTAAAATCTTACGAAATACCATAATGAAGACAAGAGTTAATAAAATTATTACGGATTTTAGCCTAGAAAACGAATTAAAAAGCTGAATAGAAGAAACATAAGGCTAAAATGCATGATATTAAAATGATTTATACATCTAGATGATTGTAATTCTTTCTAGGATTTTTAAACCAAAAGCAAAACAATTTCTTAAATGACGTTTGTCATTGAAACCACTGTGTCTTGAGAAAATAAAAATCTAAAAAGTAAGAACTGAATACAAAGAACAAATAAAAATATTCAACTTACTTATTTCACATGTTGGACCTGTCCAACCGGGTACACAGGCACAAGTGAATTCCGAAACTGGTGGAATTTGTTGATGGTTATAGTTTGTATTGCTAATGCTGCTCCTGCTGCTGCTGCTGCTACGTCCACTTGTGCTATTATTATTACTGCTGTTTAATGATGATGATAAGGCTGCTAACATTGAGAAAGTTGTTGATGATGATGATGACGATGATCCTAAGCCTAATTCTACCAGCGGTAAATTATGCCTACTAACTGGTTTTCCCATCGACGAACTCATGCCACGCATTTTGCGATATGATGGCAAAGCAGTATTATTTGGTATTTTTGATTCCTAAAGAATTTTTTTTTAAATTTCCAATACAAAAAAAAATTAAGAATAAATAAAGTAAGAAGTGCAACAATAACAACAACAACATATCATCATGCATTTATTCATTTTTATATTTACTTGTATTTTGAAGCCACATTCAGAGCTCAAAAGAAAAGATGTTATTATAAGCCATTTCAAACATAGTGGAAATTGTAATAAACAGCGTGCAAGCACTCACTCATATTTAAAAACACATGCTCCATGTAAAGTCAGTAGTATGTGAGTAAGTTTATACTTCTTTTACTTACACACATATTTATGTATGTGAATGGTCTTTTTACATTTTGTTTCGTTTTATTTTTCTTTTAGTCAGTCAGCCAGTTTCAGTTGTGCTGCACTGTTGAAGCATTAAATTAATATTTAAATTGTAATAAAGATTTGTACTGCTTTGTATGTTTTGTGAATACCCAATATTTATTATAGAGTGCCATAAAACATTTATTATTACACTTATAAGATTAAGCATATCTTTACATGTTAATATATTAGAATAGTCATTAATGTTTTTTAAGGGAAGAGTAGCAAAAAGCAAAAAAAAAAAAATTAGCGCACAAGTGTGTGATTATTGCATTTTAAACGTTTTGTATTATTTTTAGATTTATATTTATTTTTTTACTTACATAAATATAAAAAAAGTATAATTATCAAATAGCAATTTTCAATTTTTTGAGGCGGAAGAAAAATAAACAAAATAGAAAAATGTATTTCAAATGTTGATTGAAAAGAAATGTCTTGCTTAAACGAAAAAAGAGACAGACAATTTTAAGTTCCCATTTACTTTTTTAAACTAAAATTAGTGTTTTGGTATTTCTTTTAAGGAACGACAGCATTTTTTCAAAAGTACATTTTCATAGGTACTTTTTAAATACTGATTCCGCTTCTTTTTTTAGAAATTACTTTCAGAAGAAGTATTCAGATTTAAAACAGGTGTCTTTAATAAAAGTTTAAAAAAAACTCTACGACATAATTTTTTAAAGTCCGTTTAAAATGACAAGACTTTTTAAAAAGGCATATTTAGAGGTAGTCCTTAAATAAGACAATTTTTGATAAAAAAAAAACTTTGTCAAAAGGTTCTTTTAAAGCATACTCCTAAGCAGGATTTTCAAAAAAATACTCCCTTCATAGAGCCAACACTTTTTAAAACTTTTCTAAATTTTTGTTACCAAAAGTACTAACCACCCATCATCTTAAATGTTGAATCTTTTATTATTGCTTGATTTTTTTATTGTTTATATATTTTTCTTTTCCTGAAGAATGGTGTGCCGAAATATCGAAATTAAAAAATAAATTTTATATAACTTTTATATAAAGAGCTTGTGCTTGAGAAAAAATTATTTACTTCTAAAATTATTTATAGAGCTTAAGAAATTGATATAAACATGTCTGACCAATAACTGATTTAATATTATCGATCTAACAAAGGGCTTTTCAACAAGAAATTTGTTTTCTAAAAGGAAATAAAGCAAAAAACAAATAGTTTAAGATGAATAAAATTTTTATTGTATTACGAAGAGACGTGTTCGGTAGTTATGAATGTAATATGCTATCTGGTAAATGTCCGCCACGACCACGCTGACAGATGTCATCAAAGTTTAAAATCACTTTTTGCCAAAATGGCGTTTCTATTTCGTTAATCACATCACGGATTTGAGTTTTAAGGCTGAAATCGATTGAGTCCGTATAGACTCTGTCGTTAATATACCCCCATAAAAAAAATAGTGGTGTTAAATCACACAATCTGGCTGGCCACTTAACTGCTGATTATCGTGAAAATATACAAACCGGAAGTTTGTTTACAATAAATTGATGATTTTATTGGCTGTATGACATATGACACTGTCCTGCTGAAACTACATTCAGTGTTCCACTAACCGTTACCGCATTTGTAGGCTCACCTTCGAAAAAAAAACCGGCCCCTTTGCGTCTCCATACCACATAGCGCATCATAGAGTGATACGTTGAGCATGTAAAGGCTTCTCAATAATCGTTCTAGAATATTTAGAAGCCCATATGCAGCAATTTTGCTTGTTGACATAACCTGATGAGTGAAAATGGGCTTCGTCTGAAAAAATGATTTTTTTAGAATGGGCGAATCTACGGCGATATGAATAGTCGTTCGGCTTCAATTCCTGCACTAGTTAAACCTTATAATGCTTCAAAGTCAAGACTTTACGCAAAATCCGTCATATGGTGGCTTTGGATAACCCCAATTGTTAAGAACGTCTGCTTCAACGCTGTGACTAACAGTTGTAATGGTTTCAGGTGAACGACCCGATTGAGTACGCGATAGTATTCGCACATTTTGTATCGGGTCTGTCGACTCAAATTTAACGACTAAATTCTTAATAGCGGTTTTAGAAGGACCGCGCCACCATTTTCATAGTGGATTTTAATTATTTTAATGCGATTTTTATGAGAAATTGATCTCATTGTAACAATTGCCAATGCATCTACCACGAATACGTCAAAAAACTAAATGTCAAAACTATCATGTTGTTGGTGTTGTTGGCCACAATTGAAAAACAAGCTTCTTGTTGAAAAACCCAATAGATTTGCATATATATGCAAATTTGTATTTACAATAACTTATCATAATAAATTAATTCTAAAAAACATAAAGTTATTGGTTTGGAGGATTTTTATCTCTAACAGTAAAATTATTTCCTTGGAAAGCTCGCAAAGCGAGAAAAAATTACTATAGAGTAAAATAAAAGTAAAAATCGTAAAAATATCAAAAATTAGTGTCAACATTAGCAAAATTAACTTTTGATTAATTGAAATTTTTTTTTGTTTAAATAAAATTGTCAACTTTTAATTAATAATTTGTGAGTTGCAGAAGTTAAAAAACAAATTTTTAAATTAAATTGAAAAAATTGAATCTTACAATTGCATTCTTATGAGTACCATAAAATAATTTTCAAATTAGTACTTAACTTGCAACCTTGAGACGGTGTGAAATTCAAAAGTTCCCTTCAAAAATATTTTTTTATTTTATTTCTGTTAAAAAAAATTCTCAAAATGCTTTTTACTGAAAAAAAAAATAAAAATTGATAGCAAGAAAAAGAAAACAAAAATAATAAATGAACAAAATAAGTTCCATAACAAATTGGCTGGCACAAAATATGTACAATAATTTTCAATCACGTTTAACTTTGTGGCCTATGACATGCTTAATTCAATCCTCATTTTTATATGACTACGGACATATGCAGACTCTAGTATAAAAATTTACATATTTTCAGTCCCCATTTAAATATTCCTTTTATCTGCATATAAAGTGGTGATATATGCCACTAAAAATTTAAATAAAAACTTATATGTGCTTGTGATGATATATGAGAGTCATGTTGCAAACAAAAAAACATACAACAAACAAAAAAAAAAACAAAAATCAAAAAAAAGAAACAATAATGTGCAATAAGTATTATTTAAAACTTACCTTAACCGTGCATGAGCCACTATTTTTGCATGGTTGTGTAGCACATGGATGTTCTATGATTTCACAACGCTCACCAGATAAGCCCTCAGCGCAAGTGCAACGAAATTTATCAGGTGCGGTATTTTCACAAGTACCGCCATGCTTGCAGGGTTCATGAGTGCCACAGTAATTTAAATCTAAAGCAAAAATACATTTATAAAATACATAAAATATTCATTTAAGCAAAAAGAATTTAAATCAAACTACTCGTAGCAATAACACTAGACACAAAATGCAAATTATTTGAGTAAAATTTCAAATTTAACTTTATTTTATGGTTATTTAGCTTGTAATTTTCAGTGAAATATATTTTTAAGTTCATAAACCAACCTTGATCACATAATATGCCACCCCAATTGGTATCGCATTTACATTTCCAGGCCTCGCCATAACAGGAACCATGCTTACAGCCAGGATAAACTACACATTCATTGCACAAAGGACCTTGCCATCCCGGTCGACAGCTAGAAATAAAAGTAAATAAACAGCTCTTATTTTTAATTTCTCTATATTAAGCAGGAGAATATTTATTTTCTAAGTTTTACAAAAGAAAAGTTGGCAATTAAGTTGGTAACAGGCACAGATTTGATTATAAGGATTTTAAGATTATTTTCAAATAAATTGTTATGTGCATGCGTGCGTGCGTCCGTGCGTGTTCATAACCTGCTGTGCTGAATTAAAACAGCATACAAATCTGATCAATTTTTGTGTTTTGTTTTCTTGTGTTAACATCTTTTCAACGTTTATCCATTTTAGTTTTTCTTGCTGCTCTTTAACTATTTAAGCTTTTTAAACTGCTGTGATTTCATTTATTTATGTCTTTCTTTCTTTTTTTGTCTGCTGCTTAGCATTTTGTTAAATGAGTTGAAAATTAATTAATCTTTACGTGCAACTAAATTAAGCATAAAAAACTCCCAAAATTCTTTAAAAAGGCTCCTTCAAAATATTCCTATAACTTGTTGCCAAGCGTTGCCTTACAAATTTACACATCGCGTTTTTGTAAGTTAAAGATCCATAAAAACCATGAAATAAATTCTTTTGTATGTGTGGATTTGATATAATGCTCGTTGTACATTCTTGCGAATTTATGCTTTTTCATTTTCTCTTTTTGGTAGGTTGACCTCCGAAAATAAGTTATTTATCTACTGTTTACCATCGGTATTCCTTAAAAGATATGGCCAACAAAAAAAAAAACAACTTAAGTTAAACTAAACCAACCAGTAGTGGTTCATAAAGTTTCCATTTTATAAAGTCTTCACTAACTTTAAGATTTATTACAAGTTAAGATTTTCGTTTCATGCCCGCTGTGCTCAGGCGGAAGTATAATTCTGTTTGGTTCGTTTCATTTTTGCGTTAATTTTCCTTTATTTTTCATCTTCTTTATGAAATAAAAAATAAATAATTTTTTATAACATTTTATTTAGCCAAGCATATTAGGTTTTTTAATTGGTTTTAAGTGATCTGATTAAATATTTTCATCGCAAGATATCATCTTCTTTCAAAAATTATTTTAATAAAGCGAAGCAAAGCAAGCTGCACAAAAAAGAAATACAATAAACTCCCTTCACGTGTGCTTATTATAATTCTGCAGTGTTGGTATTTATTTCAGTAAGTATGAGGACCTGTCGTGTAATGTCAAGACTTTTGTTGTCAAAAGTCAACAATTTTTAGTTGCTTAAAGGACTTGCAAATACTCGTAACCAAGAATTTCTATAAACAAAAAAAAAAAAACAACTAAAAATAAGCAACAAATTATACATACATCACATTAAGAAAAATTTACTACTTGTTTAGTCAATGTTAATAATAAAAATATACAAAATATATAATAATACAAAACGATAGCAACAACTAACAAAATACAAGGATGACTTCAAAAAGTTGTATTTTAGTTAGACAGGTTTGTGTGTTAAGTAAGACTTACGCTTGTAAAAGCATTATAAAACGCTTTAAAATCGGTGTTAGTGTTAAAGTTGTATATTAATTTATTTAATAACTTTAAAGATATTAAAGATTAATTATGGAATTCCGTTAAAAATGCTAGGTTTTAAGCTTGAAATTTCTTAACCGTTTGTAAATAATTTACACAGCTTTTCAACCATTTCTAAACAAATTTCACAGGTAATTTTTTCTACTAATTGTTTATAAAACTGTATTTTATTTCTAACTTTTTATTAAATAATCCTTGTAGTTATAATATATTTTAAAGAGAATATTAAGTTTAAGTTATAAAATAATAGCTGTAAAAAATAATTAAAAATAAAATAATAGTTTAGGATACAGACTTTGATTTCTTAGATTTTTTGAAGAACAGTTTTCTTCAATGATTTTGTTTTAATTAAAATCTTTTTTATTAATTTTATAATTCTTTAACGGTTACAAATTCTTACCCAAAGTTTAAATTAATTAGAAATTTACATAAATGTAATGATTAATATAAATACATGTTGTGTAAGAAATAGTGTAAATAATGAATTTAATGCCAGAAGAGAAGGAAGTAATATTAATAAATTTTTAATTTTTCTCAGAAGATAAGACGTTTAGGACGTTAAGGAGCATTGAACGTTATATTGTTGATGAAGAAACTATAGCTTATGCTGAAAAATGCATATTTAAACGATGGCGCACCCTAAATACAAAAGGTTCACAACTCAAAATTTTCCAAAACTGACTTTTTTTCCATAAATTAATTAATTAAGAGTGCACATCTCTAACTGCTGCAAAAAGCTCTTTCACATCACTACCTTCTTTAACTGGAAAAATACAGTTATGTCTATTTTTGTGTTAAGAGTGTTGCGTCTGCACGATGAACTAAACAGTTTTTTGTCTCTCCTTTGTTGTGATCCTTTTAAATTTAGGGTGCGATATGTTCAGCATTGTTCTACGTCCTTTTAGAGTTGGCAGCATGTTGAGGGAAGTTATAGCAGAATATGAAAGGAAATCTATTAAGATAGAAGAAGGTAAACTGCAGGAACAGTTACATATTGAATGAAGCCAAAATGCCTTTTCTATATATTAAGTCCCATATAATGGATCAATACGACAGACTATTTCCTACAACCGACATACTCATGTTCTTTGTAGCATAAAAATGATTAAATTCTTTTACAAAATGAACCTTATACATATTATTATTTGCTGACATATAAATTTGTACAATAAAATTTAATTAAGAGTCCAGTAAAATTCTAAAATTTCAAATTTTACCAAACATTTCCAGTTAGTAACTTTCAAAATTATGGTATGCACTCATACTTGTCAATTTTAGATTGTTTAATGCAAAAACGAATTAAAGACCTCCTGGAGAATTTATAAATGAGGTTCTTGTCAATAATATAAAATACCGGGCTGCATCGAAATATTGCATAAAATGAAGAGAATCGACTAAGTCATAAATATAGAAGCAGCTTAAGCTTGTCATGGATAGTGTAGATGGATATTCAAATAAGCCCTGAAGTATTTTATTATTATTTTAAACATTTGTTTTTTGTTTGTATTGGATTTTATTCTAAATATGTTTAAAATTTATTATTATTCCTTAGTTGTATTCTAAATATTTTCTTTGAAATTTACGCACATTTAATAACGCACTGCTGCTTTAAGACTCAAGAATCGTAATCTCTTTTAAATAAAAATATTTTTTAAACCTTCAATAGCAAAATATTGTATTTTAGTTAAAATAATTTTTGAATTGCTGAGCACCAAGTTTTTCTAGTAATATAGAGATTTCGTTTTGATGACGTGATTTCATTTATTTGGAAATGCACCAATTGAGTGGTGCAAAAATTAGAAAAGGTAATGAGAAGATGCAGTATCTTGAGAATGGGAGTTTTGGAAGGACCTTTTCACTGCAGTGTTTTTTCATCTGCGTCAAGCGATTATACAACATTTGACTGTGAATTGTTATACTGAAAAACTACTGTGTCTGCTCATATTATTGTGAATTTTGCATTTAGCTTATTTTACTTGATAAAGTAAAATAAGCATTTTAGATTATTGTTTTCAATCGATTTTTTATTAGCCTTGATGATGATATTGAGAAAAAAAATTGTTTGTTAAATGTGATGGACAAAGTTACCAAAAGCCATAATACATATTCAGTTCGTTGCAATACTGGTATTTAGGAGATAAGAATATTAAACATCACAGGCTATTAAATATTAATATTAAAATACGCTTGGAATTCATTCAACCATCGATTACAATAGACATTTTAAAATATCACAAAGGCCCAGGTTTATATCATATAAAAAATATAATTCTACTTGTGAGCAAAATGTTGTTGCAGTTATGTTTACAGAAATTTATGTCGATATCAACTCTAATTTTTACTACTCGCCCTACTGCACTATTGTAAAAAGTTTTGAAATTTTTTGTTATCAAATACCCTAAAAGACATGTACATCGTTTAAATGGGAAGAGCATTTACCAACAAATTTGAGGATCTTATTCTTATCTGAATATTATAAAAATTATATTTTTTATTTTCAGTTTTATTCGACCTTTTTTTATTTCTATTAAATCTTAAACTTTTAAACGGTCCTTTAAATTATAACGATTTATTTATTTTTTTTCTCGATATTTCGCTTTCCTGTGGAAAGAAAAAACAAAAAAAAAATAAATAAATCGTTATAATTTAAAGGACCGTTTAAAAGATTAAGATTTAATTATATTTTTTAAAAAATTAAAAAATATAATTAAACAAAATTCTCTCTTTCCTTAGTTTTTTCCAAGTAAATATTTTAAATAAATTTAAATATTTTTGTGTCTCTACTATAACCTATAAAAAAGTTGAAAGAAACAATTTTATATAATAAAATGTAACAAACAAAACTTACAATTAAAAAGTATTTCATAAATAAACTCTTCTTTTCAAAAGTCTTATCTTTTTAGCACAAAAAAAATGTAACATTTCTTACGGTTACATGCAAGAAGATATTGCAAAGTTTGTTTGTAAAAAGCTTTTATTGACCCCAGTTTATGGGAAACTGTTTTTTGTTTAAAACAAATCAATCTGTTAAATTTTATTTATAATAAAAAATAACACTACAATATTTCGACGCCATCGCTGACAATAGTAACACAAAACCTTGTACCAAAAAAAAAAACAAAAAAAAAAAGAAAAACTAAAATAGTCTATAAAACAAGAGTAAACAATGCAAGAAAAACTAAAAATATCTTAAACGTCATTTAATTTTTTTTAAGTAAAATGCGATAGTTTAAACCTGATACAACTAACTCGACAAAAGCAACTAAATAGTATTTTCAATTAAGCTTTTCAACACGCTTAAACACGGTTTTACAGACAGCTATTCCTTGAGACGAGGAGTCAATAGCAAAAAAAAGGAAAAATTAAACTTTTTGTTTAACAAAAGAAATGATCTAAAGAAGACGAAGACGATTCTCTAAATATAAAATAGAAACTGTTTTTGTTGTTGCTGCTGTTGATATTGTAGCATTGTTTCGATGTGAAGGATGTTATGCAAATTTACTTCTTAAGGAACAAGAACGATTGCAGTTTACTTTTATTCATGACTCTAGTATTTTGTGAAATGGAGTTTATTTTTTTTTGTGTTTTTATTCTATAAAGAAAACTATTCTAAGTAAGAAATGTAACGTGGTTTTAATGCCTTTTGCTTGAGTGTGTTTTATTTTTCAGTATCGGTATTTGCGAAGTTTTGTTAAATTAATTTGATTAAAACCTAAACAAAAAAATAAACAAATTCTTCAACAAACATCACGAAGATGTAGTCTTAAAGTTGGCAGAACAAATAAAAAAACAATAAAAAGAAAAACTAGGAACTAGTGAACTTAAAAACTCCGACGTAGACATTTGCTAAAGGTTTCTTAATTTTTTTTCCTAAAACTTCCAAAATTTTTTCAGTTTCCTCACAAAAAACAGACATGTTTCTCTACATATATATAAATATATTTGTTTTTCATCCAAAGTTCTTTTCAAAAGAAGTTTTTAATGTTCTACATGTCACTGTTGCATGTTTGACAAGGGGCGGTATACGTAATTAGCCAAGCGCATAGTTACAAAAACAAAAATCAATTCCCTAAAAAGAAATTCTGTAGTTTTTCCATAAAGCATTAAACATATGACTTAAAAATTGTTTTAGTTTTTTTTTCTTTAAATAAAGCAGTTATCCTCTAAATAAATGGTGTTGAAGTCATATAAATGATGGTGCAAATGATGAAATGAACTTAGGGTTAACCAAGCAAACCATCCTACAGAAAAAGCAGCATTTACAATTCGTTAGGTACTCGAAACTTAGTAATAGCATTTGGTAAAAGCAAAAAAAAAAAAGCAAAGAGAGTAGAAACAAATAATGTCACATTATTTGCAGCTTTTCAAATATCTACAAATAAGTTTTTGGTAGTTTTATTCAGTTGCTTCTTTTTTAAAATGAAAATTAAAATCATGTATTTTGGCTTAAGTGACTAATGAGCCAACAAAATGACAAATTTTCGCCCTATAACAAAAAATTGTACTTTGTGAGTTTTTGTTTTTGTTATTTTTGGTTAATGGCGCTTTTGTTGTTGTGCAAAAGTTGAAGTTTTAAGTTCTTTGAGAATCATGTTGGTTTTTCTGAAGATACCAGCAAAAATTAGACACGTTTTTTCAAACAATATTTTTGTTGCTATTGTTGTTATTGCTAACAAAAACATTATTGTTGCTGCAAAAGTTTGAAGTTCCAAAAAAAGGAAAAATCAATTTTTTTTATTCACTTTAATGTTCGTTAAGAATCTTGTTAAACAGTTTTGCTTTATGTAAATTGATTTTTTTGTTTAATTCCAAAAAAATATATAATTTTTTTAGTTTTGTTTTTTTTTTTTTGGTATTTTACTGGTTTGTTGTATTATTTTCTTAACAAAATGTGTCACTTGTAAAACAATTTACAAAAACGTTTTTCTTTCTTCATACACTTTGTTTGATTTTTTTTTGTTTGTTTTTTTAACAATTTAATACAGGATTTTTCCCGATTTTCACAACTGACTTTTTGTTAGTCAATTGTAGTTGCAATTACAGTTGTTGTTGCTGTTGTTTTTATTGTGTGGCAGTTGTCACATTGCCATCATTAATGTCAGTTTAACAAACACGACTATTTTCTAGAAGTTGGTGGTTAAATTGTAAAAGCCAAGGAAAAAACGTACCCGCACATTTTTTTCCGATTTTCTTTCAACTCAATTGAGCAGTTGTTTGCTTTACGATCTTTTTCTTGTTAATTTAATTAACAATCTCAAAATAGCCAATGAAGCTGTTTAAATTGTTTAAATTTTAATTTAAATAAAAAATAATGAGAATTTTGTTACAGTTTTAAATTTGAATTTAAACAAATTAAGCATGACTACCATAAAGAAATAAAAAATATATTTTTGTTTTCAAACTTTAGTTTTATAGTGTTCAATATACGAGTATGTTAAGTATGTTTAAAAACATACAAATAATATACAACTTTAGCTGCCTTCAATTTACAATTAACCATTTTGATGAAGGTAGTGGTTAGTAAGCCACTGTGGATTTTCAGAAGCTTCACAATAACAAACAATTTTTTAATTTCAGAAATTTTCGTTTCAAGCGGTTTTTGAGGCTTCAAACGTAAATGAAAAGTGGCAACACATTTTTCCCGAAAAACTAATGAAGAAAAAAATTTTAATTTAAAAGCCTTAAAATCCAAAAGCGTTCAATTTTATCGAAAAACTAAAGATGAAATTACCAATCAAAATAGTTTTTCTGTTGTTGATTTAAAAAGTATATAACTTTCTGTTTCGGTTTATGCTACGAAAATCAGAAGAAATTCTGAAAACTGATCGAAATAGAGTTTCAGACAAAACGATAAGATAAGTGCAGCACAAATGTCAGCTCGCAATAAGAAAACGAAAACGATCTCGGCTTATTTGTTTAATTATGTAAAATTAATATTTATGTAAAAACCTTTACACAAATGGCTTTTTTATTTTTGTTCTGTTTGTTGTATTCTAGTTCTGAAAATGATTAAAACACAATAAAAATTTCGAAACAAAAGCAAACCAAAGCTCTTGATTTATTTTTTATTATTATTTATAAACTCACATACATTGTTATGTACAAAAATTACAAAAACACTATTTTCGATTGTTGAATAGCTGAACTATAACTATATAGATAGTTGTTCCCTAATAAATGTAATATGTAATTTCAAAATGTTTATTTACAGAAAATTTCATTCTGCTGAATTTCAATTTCATTGGTAACATTCAACATTTCCTTTAGAAATGTTAAAATATTTTACCTCAAGTGCCTTAAGCAGTTTTAGTGTTTTTAAAAAATTAATTTTAATAATCATTATATATGAATTGACTTTATATGTTACTTTTGTATGTTACTAATATTTCACTTAATTGTTGTTTATAAGCTCTCGTGTGCAAGACACAGTCGTCAATTTTCGCCATAGAAGGCATTAAACCCGCATTATCTAGCATTCAACAGTATGAAAATATCGACGAAAAGTTAAATTTTTACAAATTCTATGAAATTATGACTTAAAAAATATAGATGACATCGTTTTTTAATTTTCTTTTAGCACAGAATTTGAAAATCTTTTTAAATTATTTATAATTTTATAACATACTGATGTGTCGACAAGATTTTAGTAGTTAGCAAGCAGTGTCTCTAAAAAAACAAGTTTTTTATTAACGCATATATGTCAATAGAAAAATAATAATTTGGTGCAAATGGGCAAAACTTGCGAAAAACTATCAAAAGCATTTTATTTCTAGAAATTCAGCCGAAACCATAGCATGCAATGATCTGAATAGCAATGCTAATCCAGAGCCATAAAGTAATAAAAATGAAAACTGACTTGATTATATTTTTATCGAAAAAACTCTCTACATTTGGAGAAGTGAACAATACAACATACATGCAAGAAATTAGTACCCCAAGTGTCTAAGAACTGATGGCTTGATATGCAATTTATTAGTCGTTCAAGTTGGAAAAGCTATAAAGAAGATAAGTTATTAAAGATGAAATGTAGAAAATTTAAATCTTAGCTTGATTTGGAATTAGTTTTTCTTATATTGCGATCCTAACAACATATGGTGTTATGAAAATTAAAGGAACCTAAATAGGGTGTTACACATGATTTTAGCAGTCGCCTGAAATATTAAAACCACACAAGAATGAAACTTTAAATGTGTTAATAAAAAATGCTGTTGTACCACAGAAATGGTTTCCAAATCAAGGAATCACCTATCAAAAAATAGATTAATTAATCTAAAGCACTTGCTAAGCTGAAAAATGTGTATAATTGTCATTCATATACATATTTTAAAAATTGTGTAAAATGCTTGAAAAAACAAGATACAATCAAAGTGGAAACGAAATCTGCAAAATTTAAAAACTTTCAATTATATGTTTTAAAATTCAGTAATTAGAACAAAAGTATAAAAATGTTTTATTTTCTTTTATTTTCATATCAAGTTGAGTCTTTGTTTTCCATGTGTGTTTTATGTGTGTGCAAGCTTTGTTGCTTAAGTCTTTCGATTTAATGGTTTGTGTGCTGTACATACGCATACCTGCCAGCATACTCGTTTAAATGGCCACCTCAGCATTGATGTTTAATTTAAATTGCCAATGGCTACTTGAACATCATAGTGATGGTTTTCTATTAAAATTTAACAATATTTCATAGGGGTGTTTGTGTGTGGTTAAGTGTAAGACTGTTTTATGTATTTTGGAATTCACTTTGTTAACATTTACTAATGAACTAAACTTGTTAAAATTTTGTTGCTTTTTTCTTTTATTTTTTTTTTCTTATTCATATTGTTACGATGAGGAGGAGAGTATTACACATCAACCTTATTGACTCATCTGAAAGTTACTGCAAACACTTGTAGAAATGATTTAAAAAAAATCTACAAAAAAAATATAAAATTAACATGTGGGATGCCAACATGAGTGGTTAATAGTTATTGTTTTATATCTTAAAGCCAGTCATATTTTTAATAATGAAAAATCACATTTACTTAAATCATAATTTTTACCATTTAAGATAAATAAATATATATGTGTGTATATTTAATAATAATTTACGTAAAACTCCAAACAATTTTCTAAAATTGTTAAAAATTTGTTTTAAATATTTACCAAAACAATTAAAAAAATTTCATTTAATCTTTTTTATCTTTTCAAAAACCAACAACTAAAAAACTAACTAGAAGTGATTTAAAATATCACTTATGTCATTGTTAAGACATGCTGTGTTTTGTTTCTATGGTAAGTGTAAATTAGTTAAACTAAAGTAACAAAAGTTATTTCAAAAAAAGGTTTCACGCCTGAAGTAAATTTTTTTGTAGGACAGACAACTGATTTTAACGGATAACTGCTAACTATGTTAACGTGTTATAACAATATTTCTCATTTGGTACTTATTGTTTTAGGATTATAGATGCTCATATTTGTTTTTTAGTGTAAATAATTTTTGTTTTTTTTAGTCTTTTTAAATTCTGTTTTCTCACGTGCCTTAATTTGTGTGGCTTCTAAACAAAGTCTTAACAATGCATTGTGGTCTTGATTTTTGTTTTGGATTTAAGAAAAACACCATGCTTGATTAAGTCTTTGAAATATTAGGCTTATGAATTAAATAACTTTCTGACAAGAAAGACTTTTAGGATAAACGGCAAATTATTTATATACTCGTACTTTAATTAAACAAATATTTCTTAGATATTTAAAACTACTTTATTTTTATATTTATACATAGTAGAACCTAGCATTAAAGCTGTAAAAATGTTTTTAGGAAAATTAAATATGATAATAAAAAATATACAATAAATTTTAACAAATAATTATTTTACCATCTGGTTCGTTTTGGACTTATATAGGCAAACCAAGCTTTGTAAAATATAAACAATTAAAATTAAATATGTATGAGTTTTAAACACTTATAGCAAATAATCGTTCTTCTGAGCTTTAGAAGCAAAATATGATGAACGCCTATATTTTCCAGACTTCGTTCAGAAAGAAAATAATTGTATATTCTATAAATAATTTCTTTATGAAAATAATTCAATTCTCTTTTTATATTCAATATATTCAGCAAATGTAAAGAAAATATATAATTGTATACAACACATTTTTTACCATGGCTTAATGGTGTGGCAAAATAGTTAAAATTAATTAAAAATGATTTAATTATTATAACTGATTCAATTAAAACAGGTCAAAAATTTATAGCTATAATATCTATGTTTATATGCTAAATTTAAAAAAAAAAATAATCAGGCAAAATGGTGCCATAAAATGGTTTCCTGCCATATAGAGTTTACTTTTGCATTTTGTATTTTTTTTATTTATTGCTGAAAATTTTAAAAGTGTTAAAAGCTAAGACAAATAATTAAAAATTTCTAATTTTTATAATTATTACTTTTATTTTTATTCGACCTTTTTTTAAATTTTATTAAATATGAAATAATCTTTTAACGGTCTTTTTAAATAATTTAAAAAAAAAAAAACAAATAAATAAATAAAATCGTTAAATTATTTAAAAAGACCGTTAAAAGATTATTTCATATTTAATAAAATTTTTATAATTTTAAAGTGACGGTTAGAAATTGGTTTCATGAAAAAAATTTTGATTTAAAGGCTAAAGGTGTCTCATACAACAATATGATTTTTACCTGTCTACTGACCTGCAACATACAGCCATATAAAATTTTAACAAACTTGGTATCTGTATAAATCCCAGTAATGAAAAATAAGAACTAGTACGAAAAGAACACTGAAGATGGCAAAAGGCCGAAATCAGTTTATTCACAAACCAAATTTGACGAGGGTCAATGGAAAACCGTACACAAATAAAAAAACAAATAATAACAAATAAAGTTTAAAAAATAAAGGGTAGCCTCATAAGCGATTTAATTTGACACCTTTGTGTTAGAATCAGATCATCAAAAATTTTCACAAAATGTGTACGTCTATGTTCTCTATAGCAACAACTATAACCATTTAAAATAAAAATTAAAGGTAATGTAGTACGATTTATATGGCTTTATATTTTAAATCATTTTCAATTTACTAAAACCATGTAGTCATGTGTATATACCCGCTATAGCAAAAAGTATAATATTGAAAGTCGATCTGTCTGGAGACAGCTTTTAATCTAACAACTAAAATAATACAGCGTGTGCAAAAATTTTACAAATTTAAATATTTCGATTCCAGAAATAGAATCCTGTGTCAGAGTTGCTTTTTTACCTTTTGAATACGGTATCGAAAAGAAGCTTAATTAAGCATTAAACGATAAGCCTCTTTTAAAAAAACTATATGCATCTTTTCAACAGATAGAGGAAATCACAAAAACAATTTTCTGCTAATGCTGCAGGAGTCAACAACAAAAAAGTTTTAGTAAACAAAGAACTATCTATTTTATTATATAAGAAGTACAAGAAGCTTGAAAGCTATTGGGATAATATTATTAAACGCAACACTGTATTTTCATGCTATTAATGGTTTTTTAAACTCATTTATTATTAATGAAACCCATTCTACCAAAATAAGTAGAATCGATCATGCTATCTTATGGGTGGTATATTTCTATTTTGCCATGCAGCTCTAATCTACATTTTTTTAGTTTAGTTTTAACCAATACTATGATACAGATGTAAATATTCCAGCAGAATAAGGAACAATCAACCATTTCGCATATATGATGAGTTTTTTTTTACAAAAATTTTGCATATGCCGGTACCATTACGAAAAAGTGAAGTTCATAATGCCTTTGTTATTTTAATTATTTTACACTATTCTGCTAAATGAAAAAAAAATACTATACGCCTACTTAGGATATATAAAGCATCTTTGAAGGCTTAATAAAGAATTGATTTCAGTTTTTTTTTCTATCACGTATAGATTTAGAAATAATTTATCTGAAATCAAGATCTGGGAACAGATTTTAATAAGATGTAGCTGCCTGAGTAATCACAAAAATGTATAATTTTGCCATTTTAATTTGCCTCACTTTTCTCGCATTACGTGATATATCGTGTGTCAAACCCTTTAAAAAATCTGAACGTTTTAGTAAACTGAAGGCAGATTTGATAGCAGTGTAGTTAATTCTACATATTCATCCATTTTAGTTTCTCGACATAGCAGCCTGATCGTGGTTTTGTATCCTTTATCTGCAGGAACTGAATCTTTTGTAAATAAGTAAAGTGTTTTAGATCTTGCAATTTGTGCAAAAAGTATACGATATTGGCAATTTATTTTGAGGTCATCACAATATCTTTATTAGTAGAAATGTCAAATGGCCGTTATAATACATAATATTTTAAAGTATCATGTTATGGAATAAAATATTAAAAGGCTTTTTTCAAATTTTCTATATTAAAAATTGCATTTGTCTGACCTAAATTTCAGTTTTTCTTTGGCAGCATTTTTTTTTTTAAATTTCAATAAATCTTCTTGCTCAACTACATGATTTTTTAATTTAACTGTCTAACAAAATTATAATCAATATATTTGCAATCATTTCATGATATAAAGCCAAAAAAGAACAGAAATATAAAAAAAAAACAGAAACCAAAAATTATCTTTTGACACCTTAAATAAAAACTGTATTTTTTTAAGCACTTAAATAAAAACATTTTCATTGTTGCTCTAAATAATCCTAATAAAAATTTTATTAGAAAAAAGAAATAACAAAATATATAAAATAAAGAAACTCAATATACAGACGTTTATTTTTATTTAAAACATCTTCAAGAAGTCATCGCTAAAAGTTCAACTAATTTCAGCTTGCGACAACTAACACCGATAAGAAAAGCAGCCTTAATACGAAAATCACTAACAAGATGTGCTTCAAAATGAGGTATAAATTTTAGTAAATTACTTTACAGCAAAATACAGTTTTAGGCAACATACAAAAAAATTTTATACCATTTTGAGTAAATTGTTTTTTTTTCTTATTTAAACTGCAAGGAAGTTAAGATTTGCTAAATAGAGTTTTTAAAGGATTTTGTTTTAGACATATTTTTTTTTGGTTATTTTGGTGTTAGTTTTTTCGTTGGTAATTTTTATTTTCGTTTTTTTTTCGAAATCTTTATTGTTCTGAGAAATTGTTATTAATTGAGTTGTAGCTCTATGCTGAGATAGTTGATATCAACAATCAATGAACCCACCATCTCAGTCAGTCTAAGTCTAAGTAACGTTTCTTTTTTTTATTTTTTACCCAACACTCAACCACTAAACCAACCAACTAACTAACTAACCAACCAGCCAACCAACAAAGCAAGTAAGCATGCACCTTTAGCTAATGATAAAAAAGGCTCCGCAATAATGCTGGCAAAACCCAAAAAACTGTTTAAAAAAAAAAGACGCTGCTCATAAAACAAAGTATAGTTAGTTGCAAAGTATGTAATAAGGTTGCTTTTGGTAGTAGTAATGTGATAGCCATTACTATTTAAGTCGTGGTTTTATGATTTTATTTTTATTTTACAATTTTTTTCTACTCGTTTTAAGTGTTTATCTCTTAAAAATGGCACAAATTCCCACCCCCCTTTTTACCTGATGTTCATGGTTAAGTATAGCGTCTTTATGTTTCCTTACTTGCGAAGTATTCAATTTTCTAGAGTGCAGAAATATGTTGTATGCAAAAATATAGAAAGCGTGAACTCTCTAATTAGACTCTTCATTAGCCTTTTTTTAATTAAAAATGTAATAAAAATAAAAAAATTCTATTGGTTGAGTTTAAATAGTGCAAAGGAATTAGCACAAGGATATAATTCGGTTTTTCTAAAAGGAATTAAAATTAATAACAAATTCGTTAAAAACTACAATTATTATGCATTAATCGGCAAATTTTTAAAACAAAGTTTGTTATTACCATAGATTCGACTGAAAGTAAATAAGTTTTCTATCCAACTCTAATATTAAATGAGCAAACGTGATGGAACTTTAAATTGTATAAAATAAAAAGCAAATAAATTTGTATAATAATACTTCTTCAAAAAGTCACTACGTTTGTGACTCTAGCAAGGTTTAAAGTATGTCTATATTATTTTTAACAAATATGCGCATTTAACTCGCGTAGCTATTTAGATCAAAATATCCACTCGCTCTGAAGAGTCTAATATTTTACTCAGCTTTTTTTCTATCTTAACCGCGACAATTTCACAGTTTTAATGTTCTTAATTTTCTTACTTTACTAGCTCTCCGATTAGATGCGGACTACTTACTAGTTTTAGTATACAGTCACCCTAACCATCTGATCTGTTATACTTTTTTAAGAGAAACAGCATTTGGGGAAAACTATATACTAGTTAATTCTATTACCTTTTTTAAAAAGGCATGGTGTAGAGGATATAGCTGGTGACGAACAGTGTCAGCAGCGAGCCCGCGATAGGAACCCAGGCCAACAAACCAACCGCATGCTTAATAGGCAAAATGTTAACCAGATAGTCTGCAACCTGAAACTCTCCTAATATATAGGTAAATTTGTGATATACAAGCATCTTATAATATTTCTATTATTCTAATTTTCAGACACTTTCAAGTTATCTGCTCCCACCATACAATAATTACTTTCTTTTTCTTGTCCCATTTATTTGTCCCACTGCGATTAATTGTTTGATTTTGAACTCATGCTCGTAATCTTCTACTTGCCAAATAAGCTCAGACTTCAAGTAGGCAGCTGCTTACTTTTCTCTGTTATTCTACTCACATACAGCCAACAACACTGTTAGCGTTAGATATAATAGCTTACTGAGATTTTTTTTATTACACTTTCGGATATTTTCATTTTCATGGACTATTGCATAGTCCATTTAATCATAAATTTATAATTAATAACAATGCATAATTCGGTTACATTAAAGACTTTTATTAAAAAAAAATTAATTTCAAAATTAAAAAATTTATTAATTAATTTAACTGTAAAATTTTATTATTACTAAATTTTCTACAAATTCCTTCATAATATTGGCAAAAATCTTAATTGTCAACTAAAATTCTTTATTAAAATCATATTTGTGTTAAATTATTTGAGAATATTTCCAATACTACTGCAAGTATTAATATCATTATATTTTCCATCTTTCACTAAAATATTTCAACAATTTAATATAAAACTTACTTAAATAATAAAAATAAAACAGAGTCTTCAAATACTGCACTACAATGCGCATGAGTGAGTGACATTAAATTTGATTTTTATTGAAAATACCTTGAAATCAAACACTTTAATTACACATGACCATTAAGATTTAGATTTTTTCTCACAAAAACAAACAATCACAACCACACACACACTCACATTAACTGACGCATACGGCTAAATTTTAAAAAACGACAGCAAGTTGCCAATAGACAAACAGCAATTATTCAGCAAACATCAAACAAAACCAACTATAACTTTACTACAGCAAAGTAACAGACACTAGACAACATAAAAAAGTACTCATTGACATACGAACAAACAAACATCTACATTTATGTGAACAAAACATTCATGAGTACACAAGCATTTAAAATCCATAGCATTGGCAAACACGAACTTGCGTTATAAACATCCAACATACAACTTAGCTGAGATGGACAGTAAAATATTATTTGTGGTACAAATCTCTTAGCATAGAGTGGTATCTTTTGCTAGTAGTGCTTTTTAAAGAAGGACTCTTTTTAAAGGTCTTAAATAAGTGTTTTTGTGTTTAAAGGAAAAAGTTTTCCAAACTTTTGCGATGTAGAATTTAAAAAATACTGTTTTTGGTAACTTTACTTTAATAAAGTATTTTTGTGATATTTAAAAGGCCATTTTTATTTAAAAAGAACTTTAAGAAATAGTTTTAGGGAAAAGCCTCTTTTTAAGAAAGCAAAATGTTATTAATGACGTACTTTTTACAACAAAGATACTATAAAAGTACTTTTGAACAAGATTTTCGTTAACAGAGTTAGGTATTTTTAACAGAAATTAATTTATGATTGAGAAATCAATTTTTATGAAAAAGTACTTTAATCAAGAGGTACTTTTTGAAAAATTAAAATTTTCTTTTAAATAAAATGTTGCTTTTTGTAAAAAATCATAGTCGAAAAAATACTTATTATTCATTTCTTCGAAAATATTATTTTATAAAATTTTATTTTATTTTATTTTTTGTTAAAAACACTTTTTGAATGAATTTTAAATTAAAGTTTTTTAAGTTTTATTTTATAACTTTTTAAATGTGCTTTAAAAAAAGTTTAAAGAAGTAAAAATAAATTTTGCAAATAAAAATTGAGCTTTATAGGGTAATGCAAATTTAGCATTCCAACTGGAATATTTAAAAATATGTAATTGTCTCCACTAATTTTTCTCATCCAGAAATTTTTAAATTAAAAAAAAAAGCTATAATTTTCAATCTTTATTACAACTTTTTCAAACTAACTAAGAGTTTCAGGAGGAGATCAATCGAAATTTTCCTTTAATTTGTATTCTATGTGAAATTTATTATTTAAATAAAAATTAAATAAGAAAATAAAAATTGATTAAATTAAATAAGAAACTTATTTCTTTTATGTTACAATATTAAAATTGATTTTTCCCATCCCAGTTATTTATTGTTGGGTTTATATCAGTTTAGCTTGCAGCACCTTTAACTAAATACATGGTTGTTGTGTTATTAAGTTAAGTGTGCGAGTATATGACTGTGATGACAAGCTAAGATTCACATGACATTTGATGTTCAATTTAATAGTTTTGGTTTTTATTGAGAAGTGGCAAAAACCTAGGAAAGCTACACACACTAGATGACAACAACAGCTGCGTGTGGTCAGCCATTAAACAAAATAGAAGCAATTAGAAAATCCACAAAAGAAAAGAAACTAATAAAATCTATTGTAAATCGTAAATAAATAACTTAAATTGAGAAAGGAAATTTTTAAATACTTTGTTGTGTTAAATACAACTAAATGAAAGAGACAGTATAGAGAAATTCAGAATATTTTTTAAAAAATAATTTTTTAATAATTTATTTCTTTAAAAATAACATTGTAACAAAGATGCTTATTGTTATTGTACAATTTTTTTTAATTTTATAAATTTTTGAGGATTATACATTAGAATGTAAAATTTATAAAAAAATATACCGAAATAAGTTAGCTAACCAGAATCTAATTAATGCATCCATTGTCTATAATCGTCGTCTGCAATTTTTGCTAAACATGCAGTTTTTAAAATTTGTTTCTACAAATAGTTTTTCACGAAAAAAAAAATTTCTTTCCTTTCATTTTTCCAATAAAACGCATTGCAATATTTTCTCTAGCCAAGTGTAGTCAGCAGTAAAACCTTTAACTGAATATCAGTCTATGTAAGCTTAACAACATGACATGGCTTAGATTTTGTTGGTCGATAAAAAATTTGCTGCTTTAATGAAATCATAAATTATACTCTGGCGGTTTAAATATCCATATAAACATCAGACAGGAATAATGCAAAAAACAAGATAAATAAATAAATAAATATATAAAAGAAAAACGATATAAAAGAATCTATATTGAATGATGAGTGCACTGCAGATGCGCTAAACTAACAGCTACACGTTATATTACACTACTCTTCATAGCAAAATTGAAAAGTACAGGTAGTGAGTTGTAAGTGTAGCTAAGAAATACAACAAGGAATAAGTTTTTTTGTGATGACAAAATACATGCACACATAATGAAAAAATCCTAACCATATAGTGTGAGAAATATTGTTTGTTTCTATCACCAAAACGTCAACTGGCGTTTTAATAGGGTTAACGTAAATAAAATGGTTGTTTTTTTTTAAGAAATAACTCGAGAGGAAAAGCTTGGAATAGATATAAATTTAAGATATAACTTAGTGAGTTAATAAATAATTTAGTAATAGAACTAATTAGCCTAGGAAAACATCTAAATAAGACAAACATAAACACCAACACTAAGAAAGTACCTTTTAAGGAAAAGTTTTAAAATCTAGGGCTAAGAAGAGGGTATGAAGAGCATATTTTAAAACTTGCTGATTAACACTAAAATATAAAATTTTGCTTAAGACTAAAGATTTAAAAGTCGACTTTTAAGAACTAAATAAGAATTTTTTAAGGGCCCAAAATAAAGAAATATCTGCAACAACAGATTTGTTGTTATCCATTAAAATCTAAAATATTTGGTGAGCTGAATATTTTGTGTGCGGTGTGTATGCATGTTTGTAGGAACAAAATTAAATAAAATTGAATAACACATATCGAATAGCTGTGTGAACTACATTGCGTGAATTTCTTTCTTTGTTTACTAAACAGAAGATTATGAGTTCAAATCTCTCTATATCTCTTGTGAAGAAAGGAAAAAAAATTTTTTAAGAGGTGAACTAATTATTTAAAACACAAATCGTAAGCCCATTGCATCTCAACGATCGTTATAACACGAATATGATTTTGTCAACAAAATTCCCCTTCTCAGGTTCGATCGTTGTGTCGTGCTGCCAAAACAATATTTATAGGTTTTCTTAAGTGTAGCCACTATAGCAACACACACGCACTACGTAGTAATATCTATGAAGTTGCTGACTTAAGATCCAAAACAGTATTCTAATGCTCATACATTTCTGCGATGCTTTTTACGTTCTGTATACTAAAATCATGGCGACAACTATTGAGCAGATTCGTGCTTGATAAATTGGGGACCCGACTAAATATTATGACAGCTTGATGCCAATAATTTAACAGCTAAACCCGCTTTCTGATCACCCTATAACTCACTAGGGGAATTGATTATTTTCAAACAAATAACAAAATGAAAGTTACCAACAAGCAATAGTTTCCCCTTCTGTGGACTTGCTCACTCTCCCTCTCTTTTTTAAATAATAAGAGTTGAAAAGAAATGTGTAAAGATTTTGGTTTAGTTAACTTTAGTTTAAGTTGTAGTGGCGATTGCAGTTATTTTTTGCTTCATCTTGAATAATTTAAAAACCATATATTTTTTAATCATAATATCAGCTAGGTTTTTTTCGCCGTTGCTGCTATTTGTTTCATATTGTCGTAACCATACTTCACTTGCTTCACTGGAATATCTTTGCTACTTTAATTTTTTGAAGCTTTAATAATATCTCAACCATTGCTGGCTGTTTTGCTGTTTTGCAGCTTTGTTTTGTATTGATTTTTTAATAAACGTCTCTTTAACGATCCAGTATCTTTTGATTGCGATTTTGCGTCTGTATTAACGTATTGAAAGATATAAATAGAGTATTGAAGTGATTTACTATTAAGCCGTTTACTTTTTATGGCATTTCCATTTACAGAGATGGGCGAGGTATTGAATTTTTTCTTCATTTCATTTTATTGTTTGTTGATTTAGTGCAAAGCTTTACTTTTGCTAAACTAGATACTTTTAACTTTCTAATTGAATAAACATTTTTTCTAATTTTTTTTAACTCTGGAATCATTTACTGCTTAAAGCTTTCAAATAAAAATAAAAGTAAAAAACAAAAAAAAAAACAGAGAGGGACAAGAGACAACACAAAGAAATATATTAATATTTTAATTGTATTTTTAATAAGAAACATAAAACGTTTTTGTTTTTATATTTGTTAATTTCTTAAGTTCAATAGTTTTTCCTTTTTATTTGTTCATCTTCTACAATAATTCCTTATTTAAGTTTTTTTTTGTTTTCCTGTAGGAAGCTGCTTAATATTGTTTTCAGTTTTTTTTTATTTTTGCTTTAATTGCAGGAAAATATTAGTTAACGTTGAACATAGTTATGGTTACCATGATCTTTGGATGTCATTTAATTTGTTACTTGAGATATTAATTGGTTAGCAATAAAATTTTACTAAACATCAAAGGATGCGCTTAATGCAGAAAAAGTACGAAAGCGTAACCGCAAGTCAAAAGAAATCGACAAAAAAGCAACAAGTTAATAAATAAAAAAGTATCAAAAGGTTAAAAGAAAAATGTTGTTCTCTTACTGCTATTTTCCAGAACAATATTCTGTATAAATTTAAGTTTAGCCGTTTTAAATTTCTGCTTCCAAATGAAAGAAATTTTATTTCTTTGAAATATTTTTGTGAATATTACATTATTAATTTTTATAAATTTGTTTTTTATTATTATTTGATTATTATTTTAATTCGACCTGACCTCTTTTTTATTTATATTAAGTAAATACGTATTTATCTTTTAAACGGTCTTTTTTAATTAAATTTAACAATATATTTCTTCAATATTTCGCTTTCCTCTGGAAAGCTTCCTCAGGGAATTAATTTTTATAACAACAAAAATTATTAACAATTTGAAAAATAAATTTTTTTTTTCAAAAATTTTTTCAAATTGCTAATAATTTTTGATTATTTTTTTAATCGACATTTTATATCTTAAATAAATATGTATTATTCTGTTTAACGGTCCTTTTAAATTTAACAATATATATTGTCAATTTCGCTTCCTCAGGAAATTAATTTTTATAAGCTTTCCAAAGGAAAGCGAAATATTGAAAAAATATATTGTTAAATTAAAAAAGAACAGAAAATAGAAGTGCCATCATCTCAGGAAAATTTTTCCAGGAAACTTATGGTAACTGTAAATAAGATTAACAGCTCATATTGTTGGCCAAGTAAAACAAGGGCCGTACACTAGATTACATTACAATGGAAATGGTGCTTGAACATATTAAACAAAAATAAATCAAAATACGAAACTATGAGCGTTGGCAACTATAACTTTGAGGTAGTTAGGGAATTTGTATATCTCGGTACATCCATCAATACAACGAACACCATCGGCCTGGAAATACGAAGAAGAGTAGTGCTTGCAAACAGATGCTACTTTGGGCTAAACAGGCAAATCAAAAGTAAAGCCCTTTCTCCAAAGACGAAAATAACACTCTACAAGACGCTCATACTACCTTTGCTTCTGTATGGTGCAGAATCATGGGTGCTCGGGCAAGCAGATGAAGCTGTGCTTGGAGTATTTGAGAGAAAGATTCTTCAAAAAATATATGGACCTGTTTGCGTTAGCGGAGACTTTCGGCGTCGCATGAACCATGAGCTGTATGAACTGTATGCCGATATTGATATTGTGAAGTGCATTAAGGTACAAAGACTGCGCTGGCTGGGACATACAAAAAGCGTGATTTGTTTTACATCTGCAGCGACTATATAGTCATAATCAGATGGTGGTCAAACCACTTAGTTGATTGGACACCAACTACACCCTAGAAGGCCATCGAATACGTATATCCTCCGGTCACTTCTAGTAGCAATTTCGAAAGCCCGAAGTAGGCCGCAGCCTTCACTCCTTGCTAAAGAGTTGGAGACTTTCCAAGTCCTGGTCCAGAACGCATGAAGCTCATTTATCAAGAACACGCCAGCATTCATACTCACTGGACCTGAACCATTCATTGTGTTAATTTGAATGATTCGACCCACAATTTCTCACGAGGGTCCAAAACCACAACCACCACGATACTCCCATATAGGGGCCAACATCAATAACCAGTCAGAGCACATCATTGTCTAAAGAGAACAAATAGTGTACTCTGGGGCAACTGATTTCCCGTGGAAATATGTGGATTGTCCAGGTGACTCCTACTAGCCTTCGAGGGGCCTAGGCTCCCTTTTACCCCGCAAGACACCAGTCTAAATGGAATAGTAGGTTCCAAAAAGACTATAATGTGCCCCCGGGGGGAGGCTGGGACTTACAGTTCGAATGGATGAAAACGCTCCAGCAAGGAAAGTTTTTGAATACGGTGCGCGCAGAAGGGGGCGACCAAAGCTCCGCTGGAAAGATCAGGTCCAGGAAAATATCGCCGATCTGAAAATCCAAAACTGGCGAAGAAGCGCAGAAGATCGAAGCGCTTGGAACTTTATCCTAATCTCGGCCCAAGACCCAGCAGGGTTGTGAAGAGCCATTTATGGATGAATGAAATCAAAATACGAACGCGGTGTTTTTACCGTGATTGCTAAGTGAAAAACAAAAAAAGGTGGACTCATGAAGAAAATGCCATGTTCGGACGGCAAAGTGAACCACTTGTGTCGCTCTCTGAATCACAATAGCAAACCGTAGTGTTTACACGACTTGTTTTTTGTTTTATTTTGACGCTTAGTTAAATGCACACACATAAATATTTCGCGTGAGTTTTGCTTCTTTAAAATGGTTAAAAAAGGGAAATTAGTTATTAAGAAATATATTTTGTTCATAATTTTAGGAAAATTGTTTATAAATGGTGTCTTAAGGTGAGTGGAAAAAGTGATCACAAATGGGAACAGTGTATATGTATAGATGTTTATTGTGCTAACTTTTACTTTTTGTTTTAATTGTTTTCTTTGTTTACCTTTTTTAATACCTGTTACTATGGGTGATATAGGTATTACGGCATCGGAAGCTTCTGATGTTCTTGGCATGAAAATTCAGTATGATATTCGATGGACTTAACACATTTTTCAAGTTTCTAAAGAAGCTTTCAAGTGCCTCGGTTTTCTAAAACGATGTAAGAGATACTTCACTCCATTCGATTTTCGTACTATTTGTAGCAGCTATAAAAATCCAAAGATGGAATACAACTCTCATGTATGGGCCGGCGCCCCAAAGTCTATTTTAGCGTTGCTCGACTGCATACAGAAGGGGGCTAAGAGACTTATTGGGGCCGATAGGGTATCCAACTTTATTAATTCCCTAGAGCATCGACGCAATGTAGTTTTTTTTTCACTGCTTTATCGTTACTACTATGGTAAGTGCTCTAACGAAATTAGGGAACTTGTTTCCGGAACTCGTACCTTTTTGCGTTTGACTCAATTTTCGCTGAGAGCGCATCCATTTGTCGGCAATTGATGAGTGAATCACACTACGCTTTACAAGAAAAATTCGTTTATTAACAAAACAGTTCATGTAGGTCTTTCCTGCCACTTTCAATGTAGAAAAATTCATATCGAATGTCCACAAGCACTACTCCCTCTTTCCCCCTACCCTTAACCTAATTTCTAAGTTCTGGTACAATGCATTGCATGAGTATGGGTTATCTCCTGAGTACTGGTCCCAACAATAAAAAAAATCGTACAGATAAAAAAACGATAATGTTTTCAAAATTAGAGAAGAGTGTATGTTATCGTGGTTCGCAGCAAGATTTAAAATGAAACTACGATATTCGCTTTCATATTATTGTGTGGCGTACCATGTTGTTCCAATCAAGATTCGATCGCGAACCACGGACGTGAGAGCGAACATCGATATTTGCTGACTGTGGAAACATGATATTAGATTATATGATGTAAAAATCATATTATTAAAATATTAATTTTCACATGCCATAAAGCCACAAAAACATTTAATATACTTAATGAGCATTGGCGTAGATAAAATTATTTTGGAAGTGAATTAGTGAATTTCCGGAATTATTTAACAGTTTAAAAACTTTAATGCACCTACATAACACAATACGCTGCTGAAAAAATGTTCTTAAAATCAGTAATAGCACGCCGTAGTAGGATTGCAAGGAAAATTAATAGTCTTATTCGCACTTCTATTTGCTATTCCAAAAATGATGCAACCCATAATTCAACTCTAATCGTAAAGAATTTATTATTTAAAAACAAATTTTTAAAAATAAAAAATCAGAATGATCTTCAAAAAATCTGTTACACACACTGTCACATTTGTTCAACATTCTTGAAATTTTCAAGAGATCTATGAACCAAATCTTATAGTGATCCATGATCTTTAGAAGCCCAAAGGTCTCAGCGCTTACAAGTGGAATAATTTAAGTTGTATTAAGAAAATTTAGCCACGTAAAAATAAACAAAATTTTACATATTTTCGATAAAAGTTTGTTGCATCAGCAGATTTTTAAGAGAATCTTGTCCTGAAATAATTCTATGTTTTATTTAATTTAGCAAAAACATCCCAGTAATTTAAGCAAACTTATTTTTGTTATTATGAGGCCAAATTTAGCTACTTTAAGATGTTTAAATTTATTCAATCTATAGCTTTCTGCTAAAATAACAAATTTGTTTAAAAATTATAAATAATTTAACATATTTTTTATTTTTTTTAGTTTCTAAATTTTTATTAGGAATTTCTTATTTATAAAAATTAAAATAGAAGTAAACTTGAGCCGAATTACTAAATTAAGATGTTATAATATCATGCTCGCAAAAGTAATAATTTTAAATGATAAAAATTTAGTTTAAATTTATTTGAATATTTTAGAAGTTGCTATTTTTTAAGAATGCTCTTATCTTATAGCCAACTTTTTGTTAACTAATTTACAAATAGTGATAACTTTTTGGATAGGCCATATATAAAAATTTATAATACGACATCTACTGCCTTAGTAACTATTAACACAATAAAAAACTCTTTTAAATAAAAACTTGATCTGGAATTATTAGAATAAATTAAAAATATAGTTGAACTTTAAGAGAATAATTCGAAATCATTTAGTGCATGTAGATATTTTATAGCATATTCATAAATTACATTTTGTTAATAACTTACATTTACAAACAATTTCTGTATAAAATAAAAAGACTTAAGAAACAAACATGCTGTTAGTAATTGCTTCATAAAGGGTTTTTTAACAAGAAGTTTGTATACTAAAACAAAATAAAATAAAAAATTTAAATTCAGATGGGACAAATTTTTATTGTATTACGAGAAGAAAAGTTCGCCAATTATGATCTGGCAAATATCCAACACGACCACACTGACAGATGTCGATTCCTTCATCAAAGTTCTTAATCCATTTTTGGCAAAATATTTCTTTAATCATACCACGGATTTTGAGTATAGACTGTATCCTTAATATAGCTCCCCCAAAAAATAATCCAATGATGTTAAATCACATGATCTGGCTGGCCACTAAACTGTGTGGGCTTCGCCCACCAAACCAGCCGATTGTTCCTAAACGAATTGAGCGAATCTTCGGCGATGTGAATGGTCTGTTGGATTCAATTCCTGCACCAGTTGAACTTCACAGTCAACTCCTTACTGAAAATTTGATTTGCAATAATTTGATCGTTTCATTAGCTGGGTGACATGTGGGACCATCCTGTTGAAACCACATGTCACTGATATCCACGTCGTCAATGATAAGCCAAAGTTAAGTTGTTAGCATCTGGCGACAGAGTGGTCCATTGACCTTTACTACATTTCCAGCCTCATCTGCGAAAAAAAACGGCCCAATCACGCCTCTAGCCCACTTAGCGCATCATATAGTGACACGTTGAGCCTGCAAAGACTGCTCAGTAATTGGTCTTTGTTTTCAAAAGCCGAAATGCTTGTTGACACTCTGACAAATGAAAATGGGCTTCGTCTGAAAAAAATATTTTTTCAAAAAAATCATCCGGTTATTCCGGAATGGTTTCAAAGTCAAATCCTTACGCAGAATTCGCCATGTGGTGACTTTGGATAACGCCAATTGTTGAGAACATCGAGGAATTGACAAATTTGGATCTGCTTCAACACTTTAACTCACGGCTGTTTTCAGTTGAACGACCCGGTCATGGTGTGGTGTTCGCACATTTGCTATCGAGCCTGTCGACTCATATTTAACGACCAAATTAATTCTTCATAGCGCTCTTAGAAGGGCGATTTAATTGTTTAAAATATCACGAATTTTACGAAATGCAACTTTAACAGAATCACCATTTTCATAGTGGATTTTAGTTCATTGTAATAATTGTCAATGCATCTCTACCATTACGTCAAAAAACTAAATGTCAAAACTAAATAAATGTTGTTGGTGTTGCCACAATTGAAAAACAAATTTCTTGTGTAAAAACCCGACATAAAATAATAAAGAATATTTATTTTTAAGATTAATGAAAATTCTATGAAAAACTAATATTTGTTTTATCCAACCCCTTGTAATTTTAACAAACAAAGGGAAACCCCATTTAAAAAAAAAACCTTTTGCTCTCTTCATAGTAATTAAAAAACTGTCAGTTTCAGACACAAATAAAATGTTAAAACATCTTAACGGTATGTTGAAATGATGTAAACTATTTTGAACATGATTTAGAATTAAAACGAAAACAACATGACACAAATACAAAAATTTGTGTTGAAATAATAAAAAAAAACGAATTAAACAACAAACAAAAATGTACAATAAAACTAGATTTTCACAGGCTTTTAACTACGAAAAAGGTTTTAAATCAAGGGATTTTAAATATTTCTTAACGCTACAACAATGATTCCCAATAAGGAAAAATACAATCCAAAGTACATTTTTTTTCTTGAGGAAGATTTTTTATAAGTTCTGACAAAAAATAAAACATAAACAATAAATGTTTGCAATGTGCTGGTTGGCAAATGAAGACTTGTTGTTTTTGGTGATTTCTTGTATTTGGTTTGTTTGTCTATTTGAGGGCTTAGCGGTGGCAATTTTATATTTTGCGAGGGCATCTAAGATGAGCCATCAATACTTTAATACAACATCTTAAGGTACTACTACAACTACTACTGCTGTCTTGAAAAGGTATTTTTTATATTGTTGAAGAAGTGCCTAAGCGGAAAAAATAAAAACAAAATAAAAATAGAAGCTCAAATATACTCCCTCTTTTTTGCTAGTAGTTTTAAGATAATAATAAAAATGTATTACAGTTTTTATTTTATAACAGAGATCTCAAAGAACTATCGACATTATTCTCCAATTAAATTGCCTAAAATTTTCGTTAAGCTCATCCCAACTTGCGAAACGTTGTGATGTGCTAAATATGAAAGGGAGGCGGAGATGGTACAGTGATCGGAATTGTCGAGTGGTCTACAAACACTAATTTCATACTTTTGTGGTTGTGAAGTTACCGAGATACCCTACAATACAAGGAATGTGTGTTGGCTCATACACTAATTGCACAAGGTGATTGTGTATGGCAAATAACTCACCATATTGGCCTTTTGTAGTTGTATGGTTTGAATAGCGAAGCCAATAACAGTTGTGGACATTGAAATCACCAGCAAAAACAATTTCACTGTTCGGACATTTGTCGAGGATCTAAGATATGGAATCGAAAAGAAAATCGAGGTCAGCAAAGGTTTTATCCCTTCCCGCCTTTGGACTTCATATTTGCCTAGTGGTTACTCACATGTTTTAGCGTTTAACTCGATTTTCGTTGAGAGCGCATCCATTTGTGGTTGATGGTCTAGTTTTTTAGCAGTTTTAGTTAATTTATATGTGAGAGGTATTTCCTCTTATTTTCAATGTAGAAAAATTCAAATCCAATGTCCACAAACACTGCTCCCTCTTTCCTCCTCCCCAAAACCTAATTTCCTAGTTCTGGTACAATGCATTGCATACTTAAACGCCTTTAAGTCTGGTAGAATTTAGTTTGTATCTATTAAAGAATGTTGCATATTACAGACACAACACATTAAACCATACAGAGATCTATCTGTGTTAAAAATTTACGGAAAATTGGTTGACCTGTTAAGGGCTTAGGCACCAAACATTGAGACGTTACGCACTTAATTTTTAAAATAAATAAAAATAATTTTCACTTCTAATTTGTTTTACTAATAAAATAATAAATTCTAAAACGTATTTAATATTTGACTAATATTGCAAGTTTTATTTTCTAATGAATACAGTCCTTAAAACGTATGTTAGTAGGGCATGTCTTTCGTGTTGAATAAAACAGATTTGGACGTTTTCTTTTTTATTTCAAGAAAATCTGTTGAACAATACCAATTGTTTTGACTATTTCGTTAAGTTTAACTCAACATTTTTATTTATTTGTTACGTTTAACAATTTAGTTTAAATAAAACATTGATTTCAAGCCAAATCCGTTTTACTATTTTATATTGTTTCAAATGATTTTATTTATTTATTTTTTTTCGTTGTTTTTGTTTTTTGGTATTATACAAATATAGAAGAAACAAAAAAACAAGCTAAAATTGTAGGTGGAGCCAACCTCCTTTTAATGTGAAAATACAATAATGAAATCTTTGTGCTTCTGACTATTTTAGTGAACTACTGGCAAAACGAAACATGCTTTTCTTGTTGTTATTGTTTTCTCTCTACGGTTTTTGATGTTTGGCCATTGTTGGCATCAAATAATAAAAAAAAAAAGTTTGTTGTTTTAGTTTTTTGATTTAAATTACTTTGGCCATCATCATACAACCAGCATCATCAGTTTGAAATTTTAAACTCATCGATCGATGTTTTAGTTTTAGTTTTTATATTTTGTTTTTTTTTTCTAAACATTTTTCCAAAGTTGTTGTCAGAAAAAATACTAAATAAAGAAATACTTTATGTTAAGTTGTTTTATTTTTCTTTTATTTTGGCTTTTGTTTTGAGAGATTTTGTTGTATGTTCTCGTTGATGTTGTTACTACTTTTCTACATTTGTGCTGCATGCACGAACAAACGTTTGTGATTTTTAGTTTAAGTTGTCTTTTTTTGTTTTTACGTTATTTTGCTTCATTGTAACGTTGAAAATAGTGTAACACAGAATACGTGATTTTTGGTGAAGTGCAACAAACCACAAGCATCCAGCCAGCTAGAAGAAAACCTCAAGCTGGGAATCATGGAAAAGGGGCGTCATGGTCTTCCACAGCAACAAACCAACACTAAAATTTCTATAGCCATAGCCAGGTAGGCAAACCATAAGCATAGTTTATGATTTTCTCCTCCATAAAAGCCACAAAAAAAAACTAAATAAAATTTTAAAACCTAAGAAATATCACCGAATTTTTATTTTTGTTTTATTTTTCCTATACTAAACTCTCCTGTTGAGGTCTCGCCTTTAAAGCAACATAAATATATTTTTGTTGTAATTTTATTTTTGGTCCATATTTAATAGTTTTTGCTTAGTCGTTTTTTATTATTATTTTTTTTTTATTTTGTGTCTGTAACTAAAAATTATTATTGTAAAACAACAATTTAAAATTATGATTATAACTTAAACTATAATTAGTGGTAGTTGATTTGGCCTAGAATTTTGTAATTCTGCTTGATAGAAATGATCGTAAACAGTTCTTTGGCTTAAAAATGTTGATATGTTGTGGGCCATAAAAATGGACAAATGGTCATCACTATAATGTTATATTGGTGGATTTATGAAATTTTATTTAAGAAATTGTTGAGAAAAATTTATTTCAACATCCACAACATAATAACTTTTTATAAAAATGAAAACTGTATTTTTTTGTTAATAAAAAGTTTAGCACTTATTTTTTAAAAAAGACAAAATTAATTAATTTAAGTTTTACAGCTGAAAATCGTGAGTTAAAGTTTTTATTTTACAATGTGAAGGCAATAAAAACAACAATTTTTTTGGTTTAAATTCACTCAAAAAAGAAAACACTAATATAAAATAAAAAAAAAGCATATTGTCACTAACATTTGGCCTTTTTAAAAGTTGAATTTTTATTTAGCATTCTACTCCAATAAAATGTTCCTTTTCTTTTTGCAACAGTTTGTTTTAATTCAAACTGTCATTCATAAAACTAACTGACATAAATGGTGTATATATATGTATATGTGTGTGTTTATGTGTACGATGTGTTTATTATAAAAGTAGCAGTAATTAAAAACTTATCATAATAAAAGTATACATAAGGAAAATAGTAAGATAACAAAACACAAAAAAGTATTCTTAATTATACTCACTCGCATTCACCAGGTTTGTCACATTTGCCATGGATGGGATCACAGCCGGGCTTACAAATGGCCTTTTCACAATTATCGCCCATCCAGCCATTTAAACAGATTTTTTCACCCTGCGGCCCACAGTTGTAATGACCAAATTGATCGTTGCGGGGACGACAAAACGTTGTACATGTTGTATTATAATAAGTAGCTGCACATTGAACTCTGACACGATATGTAACGCGAGCATTGCGACCAATATGATCCAATGTTTTCCATTCGGGTGATGGTAGAATCACGCTTGAAAATGATGTTTCTTCAATTAACCTTTCAGAGTCTTTTGTTTTGTTGTTTTTTGTTGATTCGAAAAGGAAGGAGGTACAGAATTTAAAAAAACAAATTAAAATAAAGGAAAAAAAATCAGAATGAAAAAAAAGGATATATTTTCTAGTATTTTATTCTATTTTTGTTTTATAAATGAAACGAACACAGGATGGGTGGTGTTTGTTGTTTTTACGAAATGGAAATTGTGTTTTTTGTATGTGGTAGTTTCTATTTTTTGTTTTTTTTTTTTTTGTTGTATTCCAAACATTAGTTTGACGTTTGCATTTGAAGTTTAGCAGCTTTTTTCCCAAAACGTTTGAATTTAAAAATCTTCAACATTGTAGTTGTTACTTTTGTTGAATGTTAAAAATTTTGTTGTTGCTGTTGCTGATGTTAACTTTAAGGAAACGATCATGGTGGCAATTGTTAACAAAAATGTAGATTTGTTTTGAATTAACAAAAACAACAACAACAAAAAATAAAAAAAAAACATTAACAGAAGAAAAACATTGGTTTTTGTAAATTGAAATCAACGTTGGCGTCCATACACAAAATGTTAACGACAAGTTCAACTCAAAGTATTACATGCTTAGTGTTGTATTGTTGTTGTATTTTATTTAAATTTTACTTTAAAAAAAATAAAGATTTTAGCCACCAACCCAAAAGCAGAAGTTTTATGAAATAGTTTCGTGTTGAAAGGAGATTGGGAAATAATATTATAAATCGAATTTTCATTTATAAAGAAATACAAATATAATGAAGAAATCCAAAATTTTTCGAGGTATTAATTAATAATAAAATTTTGTTTTGACAAAACTATTTGGTTTTTGATTTGCATGGTTTTTCGACGGGTCTGATTTGAAGAATATTAAAGTTTTATGTTTTTATTATATCACAGCGCTTTTACCCTTCAAAAGAAAAAGTAACAAAAAATTAAGCAGGTGTGCTGATTATAGTAACCAGCATTGGCAGAATGCATACTTAGCAATTTCAAAGTACATCCTTTGAACAATTTAGTAATGGCTCTTTTTTCTTGACAGGTCAGAGATATTATTTTCAAACCTTCATGATTTGAAACAAAAACTTTGCATACACTAGTCCTAGCAGGTGACAAAGTTTATCAAACAGTGAGCTGTTTTTCTTAATATAATAATGTCTTTACATTTCCTTAATCATTGTATTTGTTACCAATAGAATTAAAGTTTGGGCTACAAAATCAGCACATTGTTATTAAAGTTAAAATTACTATTATTCAGGCTAAACACTGATTGCATTACTGACAAGATCCATGGTAAGGAATAAGTTTCTCCATAATGCCAACGTATTACAGGTCTCTCTACTCATAGGCTTTGTTTTGCAACTTGAGGCAGATCTCTAACACTATAGAAACAATTAAATTACTCAGGTTCGCGTGCAGCCTAAAAGTCTTGTATATATTCCTCTTTCAGATATTATAGCGAAACAATCAGGCCCAAAACGGGACCTTCAAATCCGTATATAGGGAATCGACAGCTTGTACCAAAAATTGTGGAAAAGGAAACAAGTGTCATATAAATTTAATTCGAGTTTTGTAAGCCAAGATTAAATCGTTACAAAATCCATGTTATAAATCTTTAAAACTTGTGGCCTTTGTTTTAAATATGACTTTGCAGATGGAGCAAATGTTATCCACAGTTTCTCATATAAAATGATCTGATAAACGATTATAAAGACGCGTATATTTACGTCGTGATACAAACGCTTTTAAATTGTACAATGTTTTCATTAATAAATTCTTATACATTCATAAAATTAAATTTGCTCTCTCAGTGGATAGTGTTTGGAATTTGATTTCGAGTTGTTTTCGGAATAAATAGTTCGGTTTGAAATTTCGGAATATGCTTTTTATATTATTTTTGAAGTAAAGAAACTCTATTGCGGATTATCGAAGTTACGTATTGAGTTTTTTTATTCTCTGTCAGCCTGTAATATTTCTTGAAAATAGACTGCCTTATGTTCTTAGCAGTCTTGCTAAACGCAACAACTATGCAGCACGGAATTTATTTAAACTCTCTGAGATTTAAAAAAAATAAGGAGAGAAGAAAAAATTTATTCACTAATGCATATTGCAATTGCGTTAGAAATTTTAGAAATTTTAAAACAAACTGCTCCAAAAGAATATTTTTAATTTTTGGCAAAATCTTATTCATATCAGTTCACTTATCGGTGAGCTTATTTTAAGGTTATTAATCTATTATTCTATTAACATTGTTCTGAATCTAAATATAATTAAATCGGTTGAATTAAACGCCTTACAGAAGCTTCTTATTAAACACAACATTACATGACGATATTTTTACAGCGCGTTCAAGTTTTAGTTTAGTTTTTTATACATAAGTATCAGAAGTAGTTCTTTTAGAAAAATAACACACCTAAGTTAGTAACCCTTTTATAATGTTAAGTCAAGGGATTAAATGGCAAGGTTTAAGGCAACAATTACTTAAATAATTTCTAAATAGTTTTATATAAAATTAGAATTCATAAAAAGTTTAAAGAATCGCCTAATCTCCTTGTAAGTGTAATGATATAATTCTTTTAAGGCTCTGCCAAAAACAAAAAGATTTTTTTAATTAGTTCAAACATTTTGGTGAAATAATTTAAAATTCCTATTAAACTTTAAGCAGTTGAAATAGAAAATTTTTATAAAATAAAACGCTCACACACTTACCGTAAGAATAACAAACACTTGTTTATAGTTTTAACAAAAAAAAAATAATAATGTAAACTAATTAAACGTCTGTTTATTTATACGATTCAACAATTGTATTTTAGTTTTGCTGCTATTGCCTTTAAAAATTTCAATTGTTTATTTGTATTAAACATAATTACATACCTGGATACGATGTGTTGTACATATCCAACGCCTGTAGTATCAATGTAAATGATTTCTGTAAAAAAGACAAGAAAAAAAGAGGAAAAAAACGTTTTAGTAAAAAGATTTTTTTTTCGTAATTCGGGAAAGATTTCAGTTTCTTGAGTTTGAAAAAGGCGGGTTTTATTATAACAGCTTTAAGCTTAAGAAGGTTACTTTAAGGTTAAATTATTTTGTCAATTTGTTGGTGCTTTTTACAGAAGCTTGTATTCGTGTATATTGTTTCAATGTGAATGACTGTTTCTTTATTTTTTGTTTTTTAGTTTTTTGTTATTTTTTTTTATTGTAAATGTTTATATTTTATTTACTTTGTTGTTAAGTTTTTTTTGTTGTTTTTTCGGTTTAATTTAAAATTGTTGTTGAAAGGTAAAAAAGTGGAAACAGTAGCCTAATTGAATTGGGAGAAAAGAAGAGGTTGTCAATGTAATGTAAGTGTTAATGTGTTTTGTTTATAATTTAACTAAATTTAAACATGGAACGATTACCCGCAAATGGCATCAGCACAAATAAACGTGAAGTTTTAAAAATTTATTAACTGAAGAGACAAATTTGTTTAAGTCAAAAGAATTTAGATTTCATCAATAACAATTGCAAAGAAAAACAAAAACGGACAGAAAAAGTGACATTTTAAAACATTAAAAGGAATTTTAATCACAACAAACATATATTTGTTTAATTTACAATTTTAACTTTTAGCACTTTTATCTTCTGGCCATGCATTTAACTACAAAGCCATTGCAAATTCAAGCAATTAATTTTTTAGTAGATAAAATGCCTTAAAAATTAAAAAAGTAATAAAACAAAAGCTTAAATTTAAAAAGTAAAGTTTTAATTTAAATGTCAGTTTATAACAATTTTCTGCTTTATCAATTTCAGTTTATTTTTGAAAAGAATTACAACAAAAAATGTCTAACACTTTAAAAAAGCGCATAAAAGAAAGTTTTTTCTTTGGCTCTTTCTGTATTTATTTATTTATCTTAGCAATTAAACCGTTTTTAATGAAAAATAATAAAACAAAAAATAATATGTAAGGAACTAATCTAATCTTAAAATATCCATAGCCATCAAGGTATGTTTGAGTTCGAATGGTTGTTATTTTTAATTTACACTCGAAATTAAAAGTTGATCAAATTGATAGTAGACTGCAAACATTTATTATAAGATCACGAGAAGATGAACATAACAAAATGACACCAAAATCAGTTTATTAATGCCGGACATATTTAATGTGTTAATTTTCTTAGATACCAAGCCATCGGAATTTGATGCTATCTCGAAAACTGGTAGATAGATTAACTATTAAATATCACCAGGTCACGTGCCATCTTCCTAAATTATTGCTATACAAATGCTAGTTTCTATTTATGATTCACTTTTCCGGTCCGCTAATTTTTTTTTTTGGATTTTTAAAACAATTCACTATTAAAACAATAGTACCAGCTTCAAAATAATGTTTACTATGCTGTGAAAGTTTTTTATTCCATCTCAAAGAAAAAAACGCAATATGTTACTATTTGCCATTAAAAGAAGAAGTGATTAAGAAGGATTGATTAATTAGTTCGGCGTATTATTAATAGAAGTTTATATGTGTCATATTCGCATGAATTAACATTCAGCCGAAAGTTTATAATAAAAAAAAACATTTCCGCTGACCCCGATACAAATATAAAATACACAAATTTTCAGAGAATCAACATTAAAGACAGCTGGAAATGAAAATTGTTTTGATTTTCCGTTTCCCACTGTTTGGGTGCTGCACTAATATTTCCAACTAGCACTTTTCATTCGTAGCATAGCCAGATGCTAAACAAGAATATGCAGAGCACAGAAAATCTTTTTATATCCCACAATACCACACCATACATTTGTTTGCTCTTACAACTAAGCCGTGGCAGTGTCCATAAAACAATGTTCAATGACACAAAATTCCTGAAAGAACTTCTTCAAAGAAGCTAACTTTCGAAGAGAGCTTGCTGACATCGTATCCCATATCAATGGCATCAAGAAAATAAAAGAGGAATACTACATGTAATGGACAGGAGGAGCTATGACAAAATATTTATTTAATTTAAGAAATAAATTTAAATATAATGAAAAATCAATGTTCTGAATGCAAAATCTAATTTGTTTCCCTTTAAATATATAAAAAATTTGTAAAAGCAAGAGTAAGCTACACAGGTGCGAGTTAAATACCATATAACAAATTACCATTTTAGCCTTTAGATTATGACAAAACTCTATTAAAAAAATATTCTGATGTAATTTAATTTTTATAATAAACGGAATGATAAAATATCTTTAAGAGATCGTGCGAATTTTGGCTGTTATAATTTTGGAACCTCTTTAAATGTGAAAAGATATAAAAGATTTGTTTGCAGTTCCAAGTGAACTGAATATAATTTAACAAGGCAATAATTATAAGAGTCTATAAGAATATTCCGATAACTTTGAGTGACAGAATATAATCAAAAATTATACAGCTTTAATAAATCACATAATGAAGCGCAGAAAAAAAATGTAAGCTTTCAACCGTTAAAGTACTAAGATATGATTTAAGGGTAAAGGTATAAAAACACAACAATATTTACGACAAAATAGCTTTTTTATGTAAAATATTTGATTTTACTTTTTTTCCATTAGTAAAAATAATTAAAAGTTTCACTGTATATTTTCCGAGTGTATAAATCATATTTTTTTATTTTACATTTCTGGCGTCTTTTGAGAGGATTTTTTAAAATATGGTCTTTTATTTCTTTATGGCATCTTTGAACAATTTAAGAGGATTTCTATGCTGGTATCTTTTGTTGTTGTTGTTGTTTCTATCATTTTCTTTTTGTTTTCTAAGATAGATATTAGATTTATGGCAACTCATGGTGTGGAAACATGATTCAAAAAACACTGTATGATTAAAAAATTTTAAGTAACAAGAAATATGTTTAAAAAGAGGACTTTAAGCAAGAATAAAAAAAAATTAATAATAAAATCAACTAAAAAATGAGAAGTAGAAATAAATAAAAAAACATTATGACTTTGAAATAGTTTAAGCTTTTTATTTTAAACATATACACACATTTACACAAAATAGTTAGTATCTGCTACATACTATGAATACACATACATATAACTTAAATATGTTTGTTTGTGTGTATATAAATAAAGTAAAAAGCCTTTAAAAGCAATTAAATTTGAACGACGTTGCCCAGCTGGAAGCCAGGAAATTCTCATTTAAAAGTCTCTAGACTAGTAGAAAATTTTAAGTTGCTGGAAGTCTCTAACTAAAGACAAGCGACTAGACTGGCAATATTTAAGCGCCAATGTTTTGCCACAAATAGTTTACTAGCAAAACTATATAACATGAATGTAAACTAAGTACGCAACAGATTCGATACATCGGCAGCAGTTTAACGTAATGACAAGATCAGCATCATTTGTACCATTATGCTCATAAAAATAATGACTGTATAATCATAATGATGTTGTTGATTATCATCTGCAGAAATAAGTATTCATGCGTATAAGCTGTACGTAGGAAAATGTTGTTGTGTGTTCTCTAGAAGAATTTCATTATAATGTTTTATTATTTTTTTTTTTTTTATAGTTAAGGGAGTCCATTGGCTAATTTACAATATACTCTACAGACAGTAAACCATAACAACGTAGTCATCATTCAAGTCATTCATACTTTAAACAAATTATTTTAAGTAAATAAATATATTTTTACTATGATTTCTCAAGATCACTTTATAGTAAATTGTTTTTAGTTTTTCATTTCCATTTTTCTCTATAAAAAGCTTAAGCATGCGTTGACATGTTCAGTTTGTAAAAAACTCAAAAATAAAAAAAAACGTTTTTTTAAAGAAGATGTAAGAGAAGGTTGATAATATAAATAAAAGACCACAAAACTCATCCGTTTTATTTAGCCATTTTAGTTTTCCGTCTACCAAGTATAATTTGCTTAAGACCTATAAGCTTTTTCATGTATTCAAGTATTAAACACAATAGTATATAGTTGTCAAAATGATTTTCTAATAGAAAATTATTAACGAGAAATTTAATTCTGAAAATTTTTTTCTTTTTAGAATAAATAAATAATTATTTGATAATTTTTGTAGTTTTTTTAATCGACCTTTTTTATTTTTAATAAATATCTCTTATTCTTTTTACGGTCTTTTTAAATTAAATTAACAATATTTATTGTTTTTCTTTTCGATATTTCGCTTTCCTATGGAAAGCTTCTTCAGGAAAAAAATTTTTTATTAAAAATTTTTATTAACATATTTCAAATGTTTTGAAAATTTTTTCAATATGTTAATAATCTTTGTTTTCAAATTTAAAAAATTTTTTTCCTGAAGAAGCTTTCCATAGGAAAGCGAAATATCGAAAAGAAAAACAATAAATATTGTTAATTTAATTTAAAAAGACCGTAAAAAAGAATAAGAGATATTTATTATAAATAAATAATTTTATACTAAGTAAAACAACAAATTCAATTTAGTTTTTTGGACATGTCGACCAAGTACAAATAAAAATATTTGTTCTCCTTTTTATGTTTACTCATGATGATTATTTTTGAGTTTATTAAAAGAAGCTAACCAAAAATGTTATTTGAATAAAGAGAAAATTTCCATAAATGAAATTATTATTTCAAAATTCCGTCTAATCGAGTATCAGATTTAAAAAATTTTTTACTTATCAAACATTTAGACTTTTAATTAATACATTCTGAGTTACATTACTAGCAAAAAAGAAAACAAAAACATGGTTGTAGTAGAATCAAAGGAACTATATTATGTTCGATACAAAAATTAATTTTATCGCAGATTCCTTCAAGTTTTTTTTTTTTAAATAATTAAGTCTTAAAAATTAAATATTTACGAAACAGCAAAATTATTTTTTTTTAATATTATATCTATTCTAATGTAATAATATAGTCTTTAGCTTCGATCACCAATCATAATATATTAAATTTGTTTGTGAGCGGCAGAGTAGCGCTATTGCTCTCATCTAATTCGATTGGCAACGAGTCAAACTTGAACGAGTTTTCTTTGCTTACTAACATATTTTGGGTTTCAAAATAGAACAAAAAACTGTTTAAAAGAATTAAAATTTTAAAAGTCCAAAATTAAGGTTAAATCACTAATAGTGTTCAGTGTTTGAGGGGTTTTAATTTTTTTTGTGAGCAAATTTTCAAACTATTTTTGTATACTTTCTAAAACGTCTAGAGCTGCTAAAGTCCTTGATTATATGTTGTAAATATGTTGTTGTTTGTTTCGATGCGTTTATACTCCTATGGGATTCGACTGTAATGAGCAATAGCTGTTGAAATCATTCTGCGCTGCTGAGAAAATCCAAAAATTAATTAAGTCTTAAAGCTTTTGCTCCTAACTCGAGAGTGTGTATCTTATAATGGGGAAAGAACCTAAAACTTTGCTTATTCTCAGTTGACTTTATCCTTTTCTGCTAAAAACTAACAAACAAAATACATTTTTAAAAATATTTGAATTTAGTCACAAAAATTGATTTGTTTGTTAAAGTGTATAGAAAAAGGCTAAAAAGAACTATAGCAGTACAAAATAGAGACTGCATAGCTAAAATTAGGATTACGAAATAAGACATTTTTTGCCCATTGAGATTTAAAAATAATAGAAAAACTGGTTTAAAATGATTTAAAAATGATAAATTTATCAAAAATATAATAAAACTTATAAACCAAACTTAATTAAGTCTAAAATACAAAATCAGCATTTGTGAGATTCATTTTAAAATAACCGTTTTGTGTTGGATATGAAATAATACGCATTAATTATACTTTGAATTCGCTCGATACTTTAGGATTTAAATTTTTCGTAGTTTGAGAGTTTGGTTTTAATAATTCCTTTCTACTATTTCTTTTAATGAGTTTAATTTTGGCTTTTAAACATAAATCCAAATCTAGGCAAAAATAAAAAATCGGGTCAATTACTTTGTGTTACAAATAGACGTTTGGCGCAATCTGTTATATCAAATGCAAACATGAACTAAAGAAGCAATTAAATTAGTTACGATTACAATCATGGCATGTCAAATATTATTGTGATCTTATTTTTTTTATACATTCTTTGTGCAAGATTTTTTTGTTTTTGTTGCCAGCCTGACTTTAAATACGACAGATATTTATACTCGAATACATAACAAATTGAAGCTGATTTTTATATTCAAGACTTAAGGGAAAAAAGGAGGGAACAAGAAAGAAACATTTTATTTTTGAAAGCATAATAAATCAAGCACTTGTCTAAGGTGTCTGTCTATCTATTCGTCTGTCTGTCTGTCTGTTTAAACTAACTTGACTATCTGACTCTCTATAGAAAAAAAGTATTTTAGTTTTTGAAGCTGAAAGCTCATAACTTAAAGCATTTGTTTTATTTATTGTAATTTCTTTCATTATGTGGTAGGTGGGGGTCATTTTTTGTTGTTTGTTTTAGTTTTTTTCAAGCAACACTATACTCAGATATATATAGTTATATATATTCTCCTACATAGATTCGTTCAGAGTAATTAGTTTTCGTTTGTTTAAGTGAGAACTGCAAAAGGCAAGAAAAAGTCTCCCAAAAAATAATGCTTTCCGTATTTTGATTATTTTGCAATTATCAATGGCCAAATTGGATGGCTGCATGGACAGTTGAACTGATGGATGGGTAGTTGAATAACAAAACTAAGAATTATTTAGCCAGACAGATATGTATAAAAACTGATGGCATAGTGACACAATTTGTGTTATTTACTTAATTAAAATTAAAACTTTTTATGCTTAAAGTAAATCTAATTAGAAAGCTACAACAATACCAACGAGAAAAATACCTTATAACTGTTAATTTTACGTGACGAATTAGCGATTTTAACAGGCGGGATAAGGCTAAGCAGCTTATAGATGAATTGCACAATTTTAAGACAATTTCACAGATTTTTCATTTTGTTAATGTATAGTAAAAGCAGCATTAGCGAGGGGGTTTTTAATGTCATAAGTAACCAAACAAGATGTGTCATGTTTAATCGATTAGAAACATGAAATTGATTTAAGAATATTTAAAAAAAATTGTTTTTTTAATAATATTTTTTCTCAATGAACTTATGTTGCAAAAATAATAAGCAAATAATGTTACGTGTCTAGTGCATTTACATAAACTTAAACGTTAGAATATTTTATAGCTGATTCATTTTATTGCCATATAAAATTTCCTCTTGGTATAGTTACAAACCCTTGCTCCGTAATATTATCTTATTACTTCTTCCATTACGGAAGGACAAATTGGATTCATAGCTTATTGTGGTCTTGATTGTGGACTTGATTTGGTATCTATCTTTATCAGAAGTCAAACTCTATCGTTTTATATGGCAATTATCTGATAAAACGTTTGCAAATAGGTTCAGTGCCCTATACTACTCTCTCACATTTCTTTCTCTACGAATCTTTGCTATCTTTTTAGATTTTAAAATATACTCGTGCTCTCATGAAATTTTATGTAAATATTCGAATTTATGTGTATTTTTGATTTAAGCTTTATTTCTAGCCAACATATTCAATAGTGCGCTGGGTGATTCAAATACAAATATCTTTTTAAATCATATACTATTTTGACAATAGTATGATTTTTCTGTTCGAAATGTTCGTTCAGTATCATATCGTCACGCAACAAAATGAGTCTTTTCAAACATATTCCATGTATATTTCTAAAGTAAACTCTACGTTGCCCAAATTTGAATTAAACCCACTTTCGCGTGGTGTACTGCAACTCTGTCGGCGAAAGTTCCAAAATTAATCTAAATACTCAGCATCGATGTTAACCAATAACTCGGCATTTCATGCACCCGCATGCTGATCATTTTTTACAAAGCTAAGGATTGTTTATGTTGAAAATCCTTAGATTGGTTAGGCGGAAATAAATTTGTACGAAAATTCATCTCGCTCACATCAAGTACCAATATTGTTCGAATTAGAAAACAAAAGTTATTGTTTAAAAGCTAATGCCTTCATAAGAATTTAAATGTATAAAAGTAACTGAGACAGTCTTTGTTTTTAGCAAAATTAAGCATTACATCAAATAATTCATCAAGAAATCAATCGTTCGATAATAGCACTATCAGCCATTTTGGTGATATTGATTTGGCATCTTAAAGTTGAGGTTTGAGCTGTTAAAACTTTTTCCTGTGGGATGCCGTTAAGATCCGATGCTTTTTAAGCTATTCTTGCGATAAAACAAGAAGTCGTGAACAAAGTCTGAGAAAATCGAAGATAGCCGTGTTAACAGCGTTAATGAAATTATCTATCATAAATAATTAAAGTTTTTTTTTTTTAACTATAAATAATTATTTACTGTATCTTCATGAAAAGAACTAACAATAAGTATTAAAATCTTAAATTCTAAAAAAAGTTAAATTAGTCCTGACCATGTCAGGCCTAACCTTTTGGGTAAAAAAGAAAATTGTCATAAAAAAAAAAACAAAGCAAATATTTCTAAGATGTATCGTCTCTAGCATTGAGGATTAAAGCTGCGGTATCCCTCTTTTTTAATCGGCTGTGTCCACTATAATCCAAGATATTGCGAGCAAGGGGGTTAGGATGGTCTTCAAGCTTCATCAAGTATTTGCCTGCGTATTTGATGATTTCTGTAGTCACCACCGGTATGTCTAAATCACAATGTATGTCTGAATTTCTGATGTACCATGGGGCGGTGTTATCAACCGTAAAATTTTATTTTGCATACGTTGGATTCTATCCACGTTTGAAGCTGAGGCAGTGCCCCAAAGTTGGATTCCGTAAGACCATATCGGTTTTAAAATAGTCTTGTAAATTAGAAGCTTACAATGTAGGCTAAGTTTTGAGTTCCTGCCAATGAGCCAATGTAGTTGTGTTAGCTTAAGTTGCATTTGTGTTAGCTGTAAGTCAATATGATGTTTCCATGTAAGGCGACGGTCAAGATGTATACCAAGATATCTCACATAAGTATGGTGTGGAACAATCTGATTATTGATTCGAACGGGTGAACAATTATCTCTTCGCAGGGTGAAGGTCACATGAATGCACTTTTGAACGTTCACTTTAATTCGCCATAATTTTAACCACAACTCTAACTGAGTTTTATGTTGCTGAAGATTTATGGATGCTTGATGGGAGTTTTCATGTGAACTTAGACACGCTGTATCATCAGCAAACGTAGAAGTGTGGACAGTTTTACTTACAGGCACATCGCAGGTATATATCAAGTATAAAACTGGTCAAAGAATGCTACCTTGTGTTACGCCTGAGGAAATTGGTTTCGTCCAATTATGTAGCTTTTTAATAGGTTGCTTATATTACAAGGCAAGTGAGCGGACAGTTTCAGAAATAGACCTTCATGCCAAACTTTGTCAAAAGCCTGAGAAACACCAATAAAAATAGCTGAACAATACTTCTTCTCTTCAAAAGTCCTTCTTATCACCTGAACCAATCTATGGGTTTGTTAAATTGTGCTATGTCTACTTCTAAAACCTAATTGATGGTTTGGAATACACCCACTATGCCTTAGCATTGGAGACAATTTATCCATAAGCAACTTTTCGAAGACCTTTGAAATAGTTGGTAATAGACTTATGGGCCTATATGACTCGGTTTTGGTTAGGTCTTTACCCGGTTTTGGAATCATTTTAACTTTAGAAATCTTCCAGTGGTCAGGATAGTATTCAAGCCGTAAAATGGCATTAAAAATTAATGGCATGATTCTGACTGCGATACTGGGGAGCTCCTTCAACATTTTGTTACTTATGCCGTCAATACCAAGAGCTTTTTTCGGATTTACTTAAGAGATTAACTTTTGTACCTCACGCAACCCAAACTTTAAGGGTAGAGGAGTAATAATTTTTTCAAACTAAATTAAATTTAGTTCATTTAAAGCGCGTATAATATTTAAATTTAATTTTCTGCTTACTTCCAACATAATAATTTCGGCATTTTTAACTAGATTGAAATAGTTTTTAGAGGAAGATGCATATAATTCGAACTAGCAAATCTTTCAATCAGCTAACTACGAAAAAATAAAATTTTAAATTTCTTGCTACTAATGCATGATTACAACAATTTTGTCATTATTAATCGTCTCACCATAATAAATATGTAGAACAGAAAAATGCAGAAGCACGACGAAATAAACGCTCGCTTAGTTTATGTAGATACATAAGATTAGTTCGTAAATAAGAACTATGAATTGATTCTAAGAAATTATATCTAAATGTTTTTGCCTCCATTATGATCATATTACGATAAATAAAACTAGAACTGCGGTTCCGAGGAAGCTTGTTAAACTTTCAATATATTGAAATTTATTTTGAAGTTATTGGTTGAATAGAATTTATTTATTTATTTATTTATCATTAATTGTCTACGGAAATTAACATCCTTGCACACATTTTAATTAAATTACAATATAAATTATCTTAAATTAACACCCATGCAATAATAAATACTAGCTTTACATACAACATAAAAATTTGCTCAAATTTAACATACATACAATAAAAACAAATTCTGTAAAAAAAATATACATAAATGCAAACACTTAGTTGTTCAGGTAAACTAATAAGTTATTCCTTATTGCGCTTACTGACAAATTGTAATCTACGAAATTATAATATTTATTAAAATCTGCATAAATTCTCCTAAAAGGGTCCGCGTTAGCATAATTGGCTCGAAAGAATTCCACTGCTAAAGGTATAAAATGTCGTGTAGGGCGTTGCGGTACATTTAGAGTAATCTTGTTAATAAGTGAATGAGTAGAAACATCGCCAATTATCACACCAAAAATGAACGAAATATTAAGTGCTGTTCTACGACTCCTTAAAGTTGGTAGCTTAATAAGAGAAAGTCTAGCTGAATAGGCAGGTAAGTCTAATGGGTTAAAGTTCAAACCACGGAGGCAAAAAAGCAGGAACTGTTTTTGAACAGATTCGAGAACATCTGAGTATTTTCTATATATAGGGTCCCAAATGACGGATCCATACTCTAGAATAGGCCTGACAAGGGACATATAAAGGCTTTTGGTAACGTATGGATCATCAAACTCTTTAGCCCAACGTTTCACAAATCCACGTACACCTCTAGCTTTGTTTGCTGTCAAATTGATATGTGCAATAAAATTGATTTTGGAGTCAAGTAGCAATCCAAGATCTAGTATTTTGTCAACTTCCTCCAAATGATGGTCATCGATATAGTAGCACGCAGTTATCGGTTTCTTTCTATGAATACCATTCCTCACCTAGCGACTATTCGCGTTAGAGATAGGGATACAAATATATATGTATATATATAGAATAGCATATTGTTTGTTTAATTAAACTTGAATAAACATCTCTTTCTTTAACATAAATATTCTAAAATTATCAAAAATTTAACATAAATTAACATTTAAAGCCCTTGTTAGCATCTCTTTTCTTCCTGTTACTTCATTATAAAAATATTTAATAACTTGTTTAAAAAAAATATATATATTCAATAAATTTTTATGAAGCATGTAGAAGTTTGTCATGTCATATCATTGCATGATTTCTTTGAACCATCATAAATATAGCCACCAAAAATGTGTTAATTAATTTTCAAACATATGAAAACTGTAAGAGAAATCTTTTGTTAAATTCTTCTCAAACTCAATACAAACCGTAATAACTTTGAAATAATTAAAATGACATTTTATAGAAAAAAAACATATACTACCTGTCAACGCGTTTCAAAGACAACAGCAATAATTTTCGAAATTCCCATAAATTTCCAATAAAACCATCAAATAAACAATCTAATTTTGTTTGTATTTAAATATTTTGACACAAAAACCAAAATTTGAAATTAAAACAAAAAAAAAACAATAATACGATGTTTTATGCAAATGAACGGCTATAAATCTAAATAAATTATGAATTAAAAAAAAAAACAACAAGAACAAAAAAAATATAATATTTGTTTTAATCGAAAACAATTATAATTTTAACTTGAAACAAAATAGAAAAGGAAGACATAACAAAAAGGAAAAATTAACATAAAACATGATCATTAAGAATTTCATAAATCAGATCAAAATTATATACAATATTTTGCAGTTAAAAGTAAATGTTTGTATAATTAGTTTATTCTTATTCCAAAAATTGATGTGACATTTTTAAAGCAAAAATTTTTATCATCATCAACGAGTTATTTATTGAAGCATTTTTTTATTGTTTTAACGCTTAAAAAACAACAAACCGGTGACTTAATGAATTAATTATGTAAATAAATCTAGCAAATTAAGTGTGATTTAAATCAGCAGCTTCTTCTAATTTCATTAGTAACTTCTTTAAAAAGTCCCAAAACGGACAAATCTAAACTTGAAATCTTTTTGTGTTGCCTTTGTTTCGTTTTGAGTCGATAAACTTAACAAAACTAAACTAAACTAATGATGTCTGCTTTATGTCAGCATTTGAAAAGACACAATTATTTGATTCTATTTAATTTGGTTTATAAATAATTCACACCTTATAACGCAATTGCCCGCCACCAGCCATATAATAACAACAACAAAAAACATAACATTTGAAATCGAAGAGGCTGAAAAATCGAATCTCGCTCAGGTGGCTTAAAAGCAAACGAAATAGAAGAAATGTCTTGACATGTTTATTCTATATATCCGTTTGATCATAAATTGTATGTTTAATATTTTATGCATGAATTCAGGTTTAAGATCGAGAGCTACAGTAACGCTTAGTTAACAAAACGATCAAATATCAATATTATCGCCAGCACCATCACTATTATTACTCGTTTAATCGTGCTTGTTGTCGTCGTTGCTGTTGTTTATCTTAGCAACCATTATCATCATTATTATTATAATCATCATCATTATCAAGATATCTGCTGATTTTTTTCTTGTCGCTATACAAAAGAAAAAAGCGACAAATATTTTCTTAACTTTAAATTCTTTGATTTTCAAATACAAAAATAAGATTTTGCCGCAAAAGTTGTGGTACCACACACATACACACACACACACACACCATACCAATTTGATTGTTAACTACAATAAATTTTGTTTTTACTTTTCGTATGCTTTTTTGTGTTTTACCATGGGAATTTATTTAATTTGTTTTCATTGTTACACAAGTATGGAACCAATTTTGTTACTGTAGCTCCTCATTGGGCCTACATTTTCTGGGGAAATAAACAAAATTCAATAATCTCCTTAAAATCATTTAATAACCATATAAAAGTAGTTCAAAAGCGTAGGTAGTAAATAGAAAATGTTTATGAGTTTCTTTTATGAATTTATGGCAAATAAATTTAAACAGAAATATTATATTTTTTTCTTTTACAATTAAATTTTGTGTTTCTTGACATTTGGAAAAGTATTAAGTGACACTTATTTTAGACTCTATTAAATTTTCAACAATTTGGTATAAAAAGTATTGGTTTTTTCAATAAATAAGCTGTTAGAAAGTTAGGCAGCGGAAAATTATTTCATAACACTGGTCAGTTTATTAAATTAATTCATTGTCTAACAGCTAGCTTAAAATTCCTTCCATTCACAAAAATATTTAATATTTTCTGTTTTATTTATTAACGAAACGTTACGCTTTCTCTCTAGTAAGATTTTTAAATTTTAGCAAACACATTGCACTATGGTACTAAAAAAAATTTGTTATGGCCATCTGGCTAAATGCCTTTACACCTTCTCTTTCTGAAGGTTGGAAACGCATGTCTGGCAGCTTTTTTTTGTGTTTGCTAGGAATGCTGGTTACTTCGTTTGTTGTTGTTTTTTTTCAAATTTTTTATGGAGTGTTGATTTTTTACTGTAGTTTCAGTTTTTTAGTGGTTTAAAGTCAATTTGAGTTTATTTTTGTAAAATAAATTTTTTATAAATTTTGAAATTTTGGGAGAAAACTCTATTATGTATTTATGGATAATTTGAACTTAAGCTCCCTATAAAACAAATTCCAAAAAAATTATATAAATTAAAGTCTCAATGCATTCCGCATGCCAACTATTTTTCAGTTCAATTTTATTTTACAAAATTTTTGATTGATTAAATTATTCTCTTAATTATGGAGTGCAAAAGAATTTTGCATTTATTAAGGATGTTTTTTTTGAAAACTTATTCAAGTTTTAATTGATGCAATTATTTTTTTAATTTTAAAATTTTTCATCAGGTTTTACTTAATATATAATTAATTAATTCAATTATTTGTTTAACAAGAAAACTTTGAAAATTTAAGGTAAAAAATAAAAGCTTTAATAGATACAAAAACCTTTTTCTACATAAAAAACCTATAAAAACATTTGGGATTCTCAGAAATTAAATCTAAATATGCATATGAATACGCAGCCCAAAATTTCATATTCGCAATCCAACAAGAAGTTTGTTATTTTTCAACTATGGCAACACCAACAACATGATAGTTTTGGACTTTTAGTTTTTCGAGATATTCGTAGTAGACGCATTGGCAATTGTTACAATGAATTCTATTTCGCACGAAAATCGCTATGAAAATTCACTATGAAAATGTTGATTCTGTTACATTTTGTTCAATTCGGGATATCTTCGGACAACATAATTGTGCTTTTGAGACCGCTATTAAGAATTTAATCGTTAAATTTGAGTCGACAGGCTCGATACAAAATGTCCATCAAAGCGTATTCCACCGGGTTTTTCAACTAAAAACATTGCAGCCGTGAGCCACAGTATTGAAGCAGATCAAAATTTGACTTTCTCAACAAAGCCACCAAATGACGAATTTTGCAAAATGATATGACTATGAAGCCTTACAAGGCTCAACTGGTGCAGGACCGATGACTCACATCGCCGTAGATTTGTTCAGGAACAACCGGCTAGTTTTTGTGAAAAATCGTTTTTACAGACGGAGCCCATTTTCACTTGTAAGGGTATAGTGTGATTCGTTTTACAACCGCACCTGGCTGTGTAGCCTTAATCAGAACGTCATACATGCGTCCTAGGAAGCCGGAGACATAATTCTAAGCAATAGAACCACCTAGATACAACTTTGATGATTCCAGGACAGGGCTGCAAACCATCACACCTTGCTAAATAGTTGGAGACTTTCAACTCCTGTCGACCATAATAACCACCAGGATCATCTCACTGTCATTATCAGTGAGATAATCCTGGCCACCATAATAACCATTATACTGTTATGGGGCCGCGAAACCACAATCACCACGATACTCCCATATAGGGGCCAACCTCAATGATCACTAAGAGAACTACTAAGTGTCTAAAGACACAAATAATGAACTCTACGGGTTCACTGATCCCGGTGGAAATAAAGTGGAGCTTCCAGTTGACTCCCTGCCTGTCTTCAGGGGACTGGGCTTCCTTTATACCCCCAGTTGCACAGATCTAGATAGCTTTTACGTACTATAAAGACCATAAATGTGCCCCCGGGGGGGGACTTGTCAGGGTATGTCAACAAGCCGCATTTGGGATTCTGAAAATCCTAGAGCGATTATTGAGAAGCTATCGCATGCTCAATGTATCACTTTATGGGCAGCTGTGTGGTCTGAAAGCGCGATTGTGAAATTTTTTTCGATGGTGAGGATGGAAATGTGGTAACAGTCAATGGATCACGCTATCACGAGATGCTAACAACTCAAATTTACTCTATTATTTACGACGTGGGTAAAACTGATATGTGGTTTCAACAGGCCGGTACCACATGTCACACAGCCAATAAAACGATCAATTTATTGCAAACCAATTTTTCCGATCACATAATTTCCCGACAATCACCAGTTAAGTGGCCAGCCAGATTGTGTGATTTAACACCACTGGTTTATTTCTTGTAGGGCTATGTTTAGGACAAAGTCTATACGATATCAAACGAATCAATTCCAGCCTCAAAGCTCAAAATCCATGATGTGAATAAAGATCGACATTTTACTAAAAAGTGATTAAAAACTTTTATGAAAGAATCGTCATCTGTCAGTGTGGTCGTGGTGGGCATTTTCCAGATATCATTTCTCATTCCTGAATTTATCTCATCATCATTTATCATCTTAAGCAAACTTTTTTGTTTTAGAAAACAAACTAAGCTACTGAAAAACCCTTACGTGGTTAATTAAAATTAAAAGCCGTATAACCACGGGAATTTTGTGCACTAAATGAAAACGTATCTTCCTGCAATAAGGAGGAAAATAAAAAATTGTTCTCATTTTAGCCAACGATATAGCCCATGGACTCGTAGCTTGTTACTGTAAAATCCAAAGATCGTTAAGCTTTAATTCATTTTATGAATGCCAGAATAAGGACTAATTTATGATTCTCTATAAGAACTGATAAAAAATTTTAAAACACTGGGACTACAATAATAACATCGTCTAGTCAAAAATTTATAATATTCACAAACTAATGTCTGGTGCTGCGGAAGTGGCAAATTTTTTTAGCCCAAAATTATTTCATTCATACTAAATATTCCAAATATAGACTTCAGTTAGCTCAACGTTATAATAAGGCTCTAAGCTTCTTTCAAAAAAACACACAAAAATTAATATTCAGTATAAATACACAACAGTTGTAAAACATCAGCAAAAGCAAAAAAGAACAGAAAAAATACACGTACAACAAAAATCAATAATCTTAACAAAAAATCATCATCGTAGAACAAGAATGAATTTAACAATAAAAAAAGCAAAAACAAAAGCAAAAACATATAAAATATGCATTTTAACTAAATGCCGCCTGTAAGTTCTTTAACTTCTTGAGAGTTTAAGTTTTTGCTTGGTTTTTGTTTTACAATTTTAGTTTTAACAAAAGATTTTTTTTGTTAGCCTTAATAATCAATATCTTGATCTGTTTTATATGTTAGTATGTATGTGTCTTTATCTACACACGGCATGTGTAGAGCACAGTAATAATACTAACTTTTTTAGTATTTCTTTTTTATATTTTATACTTTTGAATTCTGTTTAAAGTGTACGGATATCTTGCAAACACGATCGAGACAAAGTCGCTTACTTTCGCTTGGTCATGAATATTAATATTTTTAAATATGCCTGCTGCATTTATGGGAGTTCTCTAAAGACTTTTCCACCAGCATTCTCATATATTGGCATCAGTGTTTTGTATACTTAAACCACTTTTTGTTTATAGAAAATTACAGGATATAAATTGTTTGAAGCATATATTTAGGAAGTTAAACTATATTTTGTTTTTGTTTTTAGAATGCGATTTTTTTTTAATTTAAGCTCACTATTGTTTGTGCCAAATTTTGTCAATAAGAATGTACAAAAAACAAAAAAAAAAACAAAAACAAAAACGTGTCTTCAAATCTTGTATACTTCCAAAACGTGAGTATATGAACTTTTATTTCTATATTTATTTTAATTTTGTTTGGTTTTTTTTTGTTTTACTTTAAAATAAATTATTACATAGCAAAGAGCTTTAAGTTTAAAAATATTATTTAAAGTTTCATTAAGTGTATCATTGAAATGTTGTTGTAAATGCAGTGTACGTTTTAACAAATGAGTACCACATCGTGTACTTTTGTTTTTTCAAGTGTCATCTTGTAGTTATTCATTCATATTTTTCAAGAAAACAACAAGAAAATCAAGAAATTTACAAACTTAGCTTCTGTCAAATTTAAATTTGTCTGCCGTTTAATGAAAGAAATCTAGGTAAAGTACAAACAAGCGCTCATTGACTTTAATTATTTATTTTTTTGCTTTTGTTTTTCGCATTTCATTAACTTGATGTTGTTGAAAATAACAAAAGTAATCCCGAATAAAGTATGAGAAATCTTAATTGTGTTAAATTCAAGTACCAAGTAATCTTTTCTCTTTCCTTTTGCGGAAAGTTGTGTTCACTGGTTTAGGTTTGCTTGTCTTAAATAATTTTTGTTTATGTCATTTATGTTGTTTGCATATTATTTTTTGTTGTTCTTTTTTTTATTTTATACATTTTATAAAAGTGCTTGTTACTGTCAATTACAAGATGTTTATCAAAATGTTAAGGGGTTTGTAACAATTATTAAAGTGTCCGGAGATAAATAATTTAATTAGTTAATTTTAGTTTGCATACAATAATGGAACCATTCATAAATTATAGAAATCAAATACTTTTTACTTTTATAAAAATTAAAATCTCTTCTCTTGCTAATAACAAACATAAAATTATGCTTTTATTATAAGGATAAAATTATAAAAATTATTCTTATACTGCACTTATTAGAAATAATCACATTTAATAATGAACCTAAGACAAACTGGTTGTAGATTTGTAAAAAAATTTACACTAAAATGGAATTCAGAAACTATATTTATATTATACAATTTTGTTTCTTAAAAAAATAATATTTAACTATTATTTTTCTAATAAAAACAAATGCATACGATTTATTTTTTAACAAATTGATAAAAATATAAGGAACCATAAGACTAAAATTAATTTTTAAAAATTTTACAACAACATTTAAGAATGCAATTAAAATTTAAAAAAAAACTCAGAGATTTTTCAAGATTTTTCCCATCCACGTAGATTCGAAACGAAAAGAAACGCAAAAAGAATTTTTCAACAAGAAATTCGTTTTCTAAAAAAAATAAAACAAACAATTTATATTAAGATGATTCAAATTTTTATTGTATTACGAAGAGAAAAGTTCGGTAATTATGAATAAAAAATAATATCTGGCAAATATCCACCACGACCACGCTGACATATATCGATGCTTTCATCAACGTTTTTAATCACTTTTTGGCAAAATGGCGGTCCTATTTCGTTAATCTAATCGATTGGCCCCGTATAATCCAGTGGTGTTAAATCGCACGATCTGGCTGGCCACTTAACTGCTGATTGTCGTGATATTTGCGATCTGGAAATTTGATTTGCAATAAATTGATCATTTCATTGGCTGTGTGACATGTGGCACCTTCCTGTTGAAACCACATGTCAGTTAAACCCAGGAAGCATTTCCAGCCTTATCTTCGTGAACCTTACAGTGGCACGTTGAGAATTTAGAGGCTTCCAAATTATCGCTCTAGGATTTTCAGAAGAAAATGGGCTTCGTCTGAAAAAATGATTTTTTCAGAAACACCAGCAGGTTGTTCCTGAATAAATTGACAGAATTCTACGGCGATGTTGGTCGGCTTCAATTCCTGCATCAGTTGAACCTCCTAAGGCTTGAAATTCAAATCCTTTCGCAAATTTGGGAATGTGGTGGATCTTCGAGGAATAAACATTTTTTGATCTACTTCAACCCTGTCTCCTCTCATGGCTGCGATGTTTGCAGTTAAATGACCCTGCTGAACACGCGTTGGTTTTCGCACATATTGATTCCAGCATGTCGACTTACTAGTAATGATCAAACTCTTAATAGCGCTCTCAGAAGGACGATTTTGTTGAACGAAAATATCACGAATTTTACGAAATGTAACTTTAACAGAACCACAACTTTAATAGTCGATTTTAATTATGTTAATGCGATTTTCGTGCGAAATTGAATTGCCAATGTATCTACTACGTCAAAATTCATTCATGATTCATTTGAATAAACAGTTAAAAACATGGCTTGAGCATGAGGTCTTCACATTGAAAGCGCTCGCCGCTTATATCGAAAAAACAGCCAGCAAAGAGGGAAAGAAATATATATATTATATATATATATATATATATATACATATATATATATACACATATATGTATGTATACATATATATATATAAAGGTATATAAATATATATATTTTTTTTGCTTTACTACCCAGATTTTTGAAGTTTTTTGTTTTGATATCGCAAAAGGCACGTTTTGTACTCTTTAAAAATTACCAAATTAATTATTTCACCACTTTTAGAAATTTGTTTCGTTTGAAGCTTAAAGACAATTTTAGGAGAAGAAAGTAGTGGTGTGGTGACTAATTATATAGTATTTGGTGTTGTTAGGAAAGGGCTCTACCTTATAGTGTCATCCTTCAGAATTTTAAAAGAAAATCTCTTGAAATACCTGTTACAAATTGATTCTAGGCAATACAGGACGATAAGTAACAGTAACTTACTTTAAACAAATTACTATCTCTATCGCATTTTGCTTTTTTTTTTGTATTAGGGAAAAAAATATTTTTTAACCTCAAGGATACAAAATAACGATATAACAGGTTGTTTTATATCTAAAGAAATAGAGTAATATAAACCTATAGCTTAAAGCTGTTTAAAGAATCTAAATTTATTAAAGCAATAAAAAACTTATTTTTGATTATTTTTCTTGTTCGGTTTCATTACATTGTAATAAATAGGAAAAAAAGTTCAAAATCCAAATGAAATCATTATTATTTATTACCAAAGATACTTTTAATGCCTCATTGAAATTAATAAAAAAAAAATATTATCTGCAACAAACAGCGAATGAAAACAAAAAAAAACAAAAAAACAAAAATTGGTTAGTGGACGACTACTCTATAATTCTTCAACAGCAAATAATCGTGACTTACATCATGAAACAGCACACAAAATATTTTATACTCATAAAATGCAGATAGACAGACAAACGCGGTGCATGTTTAACAGATAGACAGACAGACAGGCACACTACACAGACAGACATTATCAATACTTTTAAAGTGGCAGTTACATATACAATATCTACATACGAATTTAAACCAAAAACAAATCTTCTCCAGTTCTTTTTTCCATTTTACAAATTTTACAAATCTGGGTGGAGTGAGTATATGGTCGTTCAGTTGTTGAACGGTCATAAGGAGCTAAACAGGGAGGTTTTCGTTTTCTACTTTACTCACAAGCAATATTTTTCAACCACATGCAACGTCACAAAATAAGAAGCTCTTTTTATACAACAACAACAACAACAAAACGAAGCAAAAAAAAAAAACAAAAGCAAAATCCTTCACAAAATACAAAATTTATTCATTTGGTTTTTATTGTATGCATGACTCAAGGTGGTGATGAAAGACCATTTATTGATGGATGTACAAGTTGATTGCTGGGACAGGTATTAAATTATTTGTAAATCTACAAAATTCATGTGAAATAATAAATTTTTTCTCTACATTCTTGTTGTTCATGTTGTTCAATTTTTTTTTTCAACAAACTTATTAACCTTAACAAACTACGAATGCATGTGAGTTTTTTCTTTCTTTCCTCTTTTTTTTTTTTGCTACGATAATAAAAAACACTTTATTTTACAGAAAATTTACATAAGTGATGGATATTTATTTAAATAAGAAGAAAAATTTATTTAACAAAGGATAAAATGCTTAATGAAATTGATTTTTAAAGCCGGCATATTTTAACTTTATATTGGCGTTAATAATAAATTTTTGGTTTCTTTACGAGAACAAATTGTTGTAATTTTAATGAGTTTTTTCTTTTTATATTTTGTTAATTAAATGAATAGTTAAAAAAATTTTTTTGTGTAAAATTTCCGTTACTTAACACTTATTATAACCATTATTAATTGGTAATATGCTGTAATTGCAAATCAAATTTTTTCTTAAAATTATATGACTGTTGAATATTTAAAAATTTTAACAGCAAAAAAAGAATATAAATATTTTAAGTTTTAAATTAAAAGCCAGTTAAAGTTTTGTTTTTTTTTATAACTTTTATTTATAAATAGTTTTTTATCGCTCTAAGTGATTCTTTATTAAGCAATCGAAAAATAGATTAAAGCAGCTTGTAGGGTATGATATATAAATAAATAAATAAATTTATTTGTAAATTGCTAATAGAAATGTTAATATAAAAATCAAAATAAAAGCAATAACTAATAAAAAATCTATTAAAAAATACGTAATTAAAAATTTGTAATTGAAAGGTGCTGTAAAGGCTGCCCAAATGTAATATAAATCATATTATCATTGCAAGAAAAAGTGTACATATGACCAAAAAAGAAAAATATTCTCCAAAACTATCAAAAAACATAAAGAGTTTTATATTAGAAACGGAATTTAATTTGACCAAATTATTAAGATGTAAAGGATCTTATCCTAATCTCTTCAATTAATCTGTTAGGATAACATAATATGTTCACAAATACGAGTCACATAAATTAACTCTATCATACCCATATGTAAGTTAGTATGTATCTACCCTCATTATAATTGTAAGTTATTATTAAACTATATGTACATATTTACGTTATATACATCAGGTATGTAAACTTGTATACCTAAATATGCTAATATACTCTTTAAAAAGTTATATAGTAAACGGTATCACAAGTATTGTATTTTGTTCTCATTCTTTTATTAACTAGTGATTAAGCAACTACCATCAAATGAAGTTAGAATCTTTAAATTTAAATATTACAGTAATAAATAATAAAATATATTTTTAATAACTTTTTCAAATAAAGCATCTAATTTTAAAATTTTAGAATAAAATTGAAAATCCATCAACAAATAAAATTAAAAGGAAGGTATTTTAGAGAAATCGGAAATTCCCAAAAACAAAACCTAAATTTAAGGGAAAAAGTATAGGGTGTCCGTCGGGAAAGTATACTACTTTGTTTTGCACCATTTTGGTAAACATTAGTCTTGACAGTTCTTACTTGGCAGTCGCGAAGTAGACATATGGCAAATTAAAAAAAAAAATTCGATAATAAAGTTAGGTAAAATCTTTACGAGATACAACTTGCCAACAAAACGCACTATTTATCGTGTAGTAAATGATTTAGAAGAAACAGAGTCTTCAGGTAATAGCACTAAGCATGGACCATAATGTATTGCAGGATAACTCCTGCTCAAGAAAGTTTTTAAAACAATCCGTCAACCTCAATTCGACGCCCTGCTTAGGAACTTGGTCTTCAAAAACAAATTTTGGCCACAATTTTGCACAAGGGTTTGGATTTGTTTCCGTATAAGATTCAGTTCACACAAGAGCTTCGTCCACAAGACTATTTACACCGCCGTACTTTAGCCAATAGAATGTTACAGCTCAGCAGAAAAAGGGGGAGTCAGGGGGAATTCTTAAATCTTACTTTGGACCTTACTTTGAAAATGAAAACGACGTAACGGTTACTGTGAATGGGGAGCGAGATCGTGATATTATTAAAAACTTTTTAATACCACAACTGCATACTTTGGGCTTAATACCATGTGGTGACAACAAGACGGTGCCGCATCGCATACAGCCAGGATTACAATGGAGTTACTGCAAGACTCTTTCCACAACAAGTTATTTCAAGAAATGGTGATGTTGTTTGGCCTCTACGTTCGCCTTATTTAACTGCTCCCAACTACTTTTTGTGGCGAAATCTGAAAAGCAAATCTTATGCAAACAAACCAGAAACGCTTGAGCAACTCAAATAAAATATTCCTGATGAAATTAATAAAAAACCGCGTGAAATGTGTGAGAATGTAATGAAAAATGTGTTCAACAGCGCTCGCATTTGTGCGGCTAATAGAGGCGTGCATTTATCTGATATTGTATTCCATACATAATTGCCGACATTAAGTAAAATATTTATCAATATAAGATACATTCTCTTTCATTTAATCGAAAATTATAAGCAAACAAAATAGTATACCTTCCCGCCAGTTACTCTGAAGTGTAGATGAAAATAGAAAAGAAATGTAAAAAACTGGCTAAATTACTCAAAAGGCGTAAAGCCAAATAAAAATTCTAAATGTCTAAAAACAAATTAAAGTCTGAAACACCCGAATGGTTAATAATTAAGCAAAAAATTACACAATATAAAATATTTTTTTTATGTAAAACTAAAGCAAAATGTAGCGGACATAGCTGGGGGAAAAATATTAAAGGAGAAGCCTAGATCAAAAAAAGTACAGCTACCTTATGTATCAGCTTGCTACCGGCTAAAATAAGAAATTTAATTAAATAAATAAAGGGAAAATAGTAAGATATAACAAATAAATTGCATTCGTTGCTAAACCTTATTAAGCAAAGACAAGTGTTCGTGATGATTATTCAATAGAACAACGAAAAAAGGTTTGAGTTATTTGTTGACCTCATGATTGATCGTGATTTATTCCTCGTATTCTAAGTTAGGTATATAACCAAACACTTATAGATACAAAGAAGCTGTACTCAACTAAAAAATTATATATTAAACTCTGCTAAATTTTTTCTTTCTTTAAAAGTTTATAAAAAAAAAATTTACTAACTTTTTCTTCTTAACAAATTTATGAGTGAAAAGTATCGTTTATTTAAAACTATTTATTATTTCGACTATTAACTAATATCCACATATATATATTATGCTGTAGCATTTTGCAAAGATCCTGAGCAAAATTTTTTTCCAATAGTATGTATTGAAGAAAAGAAAACAATACTTACCATGGTAAGTGAAATATTTTTTTTATAGTTTCGACCTTATGCTACACATTTGGACCATTAAATATAATTTGTTTTTTATGCACAGAATAAAGTTTTTACACCTTTTAGTGGTCTTATTTAGTTTTGGAATAACCTATATTTCAATTTATAATTGAATTACATTAAATTAATAAATTGAATTAATATGTTTATTTAAAAAAAATTAATTTTCAAATAAAAAAAAAGTCAATTAAAAAGGTAATAAAATTTCTATCGGAGAAACCTTTACCAACAACGTTTGATTGTGTACTCAAATATACTTAAAACAAACTTTCATAAAACATACATTTTTAAACAGTTGCAAGATTAAATTATTTTTAATAAATGCTTAAAAATTAAAGCGAATACTAAAGTTAGGGTTTATGATACAAGTTATCACAATTGTAATGCTTCTAGAAAAATTTAAAGACAGAACACTTTTTGGACAAGTTTTGCTAAAAATATTATTAAAACAAATAATTTTGTAACTTTCAACCTAGTTTCGTATAAGAGTATATATTTTTTAAAACCTTTCACAATCTCATTGTATATATGTATAGCAGACATGGTAAAGACTAAGAACAAACATAAATAAAAAACAAATACATAAATAGAATTTTGAAAGTTGTAACAAAGATACACATACCAACAAGAAATATGTAGTCCAAACATTATATAATTATTAATAAAGAATTGTGTTAATAAATTAACATAATAAATATTCATTCATAAAAAATTATGCAAGAATAACGAAACACAGTTAAGTATAAGATTAAAGATTTTAATGTAATGTAAACAATCCAAGCAACATTTATACTGAAGTTAAATCACAATATAATAAAATACTTGGTTACTAGGTTGCATAAATAAAGCACAAAGAAATAACAAAAAAATCTATTGAGAAAAAAACAAAAATTTCTTTTAATTGAATTTAAAATTATTTACACGTTTTGTTCCAGTTAACAAATTTAAAAGATTTTCTTATATAAAAAAAGTTTTAAATTATTATTTTTTTGTATATTTAAGAATGCAAAAATCATGTTCTGTTTTATTGTTGCTGCTTTGCTACTTTTATTTTTATTTGTGGGTTTTTGTAGTGTTTAAACAAAAGTTTGTTTTTTAAGTCTTTCGTTTTAAACTTAATTATTTATAAGACGCATAATGAGTTGTTGTTGATGGTATAAGAAAAAAAAATCCAAATAAATACTTGACTTTTAAATGAAGCTTTCATTTTTATTTCTCCTAATTAAAATGAACATTTTTTTTCGTATTCCTCGTTTTTCAATTACTGTTGTTGTTATACCTAATCATACCATACAATTTCATTACGCATTACTGTTTAATGTTGGATTGTTAAAGTAAACGTGTGTTTTTAAAATTTTAATTATCTCAATTACAACCTTAAATTAAATAATTAAAATGAATTGTTGTTTATTTAATATAGATTTACGAAAAACAAACAAAATAACATGGTTTGAAAACTTATTTAAACATTTTCTTCTTTCCTTATTATAATATAAATGGATTGCGTTTAAGACCACTAAAACAAAGTTACCTTCAAGTTAAGATATTTCACGTATATTGTAAATAACAATATTTTTTCTTATATTAGGGCTGTTTTTGCTTAAATTTCAATAATTAATGATAAGAGCATACAAGTGCTCAAAAAAATATTTGTAGTTAAAAGAAAAGACAAATTAATAAACCTATTTTAGTACAGAACTTTTATTCATTATAAGATTGGAATTTTATTAAATTATTAATTGAATCTATTACATATTTCATTTAATTTTCTCTAATTAAAACAAACCATTTAATTGATGTTAAATAGATGTACTCTCTTCGAAGGTAAGTATTGTTACGGATGCATCCTGCTTAAGTTTTAAAAGATTATAATTAAGTAATAAAATAAACGAAATATCTGCTATGCTTTTTACTAACTGCAACAACAACTATCTTAAAATAAGTTCCATGAAGAAACCTTAACAGCATGAAAACAAAAAAAATATATACAGACCAACAGACGTCTATCCATTGAATAATTAACATAACAGAAACAAAATGTGATACAAAGGAAGTAGAAAATTCTTCATTTTTCTAAACATCTAGCGGACAAATTTAAAAGACAGCATCTGAGTTAATTAAAACATTAACCTCATGAAGTAAAGACTTGCATCTTTTAGTAAATTGTTCTGTATTGCCAACGTACAAATCTTACTTTGTGTGTAGTTTAAGTAAATAAACTTGTAATTAATTTGAAAACTCTAAAATCTGTATAATTTATTTTGCAATAAAGAACTCAGTAACAACAGCATTTTTAAAAGGTGTAAACGTAACAGTATTTTAGATAAAAAAGTTTGAGAAATTGAATGAATTATCAAATGGTTTTCTTATTTTGTAAATATATTCCACCTAAATTTTATGTGTTTATATTTGACGAAATAAATTAGACAGGCAAATCGAATTCTAAATATTAAGTATTTCTAAGACATTTGCTCAATAAGGAAAAAGGAAAAAATTGGATATAACTTGAGATAGATGGATTTTTTAGAGCTCCATTTTGTTTTTAGAGGTACGGAGTTAAAGCTTGACTTTCAGGAAAACAAGAAAAATTTAAGTAGTGCCTTTTTGATAAAAAAAATATGTTAAGATGTGTTATTTAATAAAAAAAATTTTCATAGGAGTTTAATTATTTTAGAAAGAAGCTAAAAAAATATTGAAAAAACTACCTAAAACTGATTTTAAATATTTTATTTTCAAATTACTTGTTAACTGCAAATGTATAACGAATGTCTCTGAAGGCCTTATCAATAACTTTTAGCAATGTTACAATTTAAATCAACCCCTACAGATAATGACTGTTTATCACCAAGGTTTTGTATTCACACTTTTGCAGTATTTTGCAATTAGAAATTGTTTAGCTAATCAATCAATTAAATATGGTTATTTTCTCACATTTTGGAAAGATTCGATTATGATCCATTGTCCAAATCTGGCTGTAAAAGTAATATCGCAAATTATAGGGGAATTGCTAAGCTCTACAAAAACTTAAAAAAAAAATTATTACGGATCAAATTTGTCGTTAAATATCATTAATTGTATCGCCTGCTTAACATGGTTTTCGAAAAGGTTGCTTAACATTACAAATCTCTTACATTTTCATTTTAATCGTAGATTTGTTAAAAAAAGAGACTGATATTATATACACCCACTTTAGTAAGTTATAATAATTATCCGGATCATATCTTCTTGCAACATGATTTAGATACAATTAGATGCAATCCTGATATCCATACAAGTATATAGAGCTAACTATACTACCTGGGATCCGTTATTAAAAATTTTTTCTGAATTTTCTTAAAAATATAGATTTATTTATTATTATCAGAACATCATATTGTTAAGGATAATATCATTTTTGTTTTAATAATTAATGCTGTAAAAATGTATTAAATATTGTTATAGTCTGTAAGAATATTGAATCCATAGACCAAGATAAATTTATAAAAAAATAAATTAAATAATAGTTACAGTTTTTTGACCTTTTTAATATATTTTAGTAGTTAATTATAAAGCACTAGGTTAATTAATTAAAAAACTTTTAAAAAACTTTTATTTTTTATTATTTTTTATTATTATAATTAACTACTAAAATAAATTAAATAAAGCACGGAAAGCTGGCAAGCCTTATATTACTATTAGGTGCCCCTGTAGGCTAGTAAGTAGTGTACTAGCTTGTAAATATGGGGGTTGTGGGTTCGATTCCCAACGAAGACCTTGGTTTTTTTTCACTACAAAAATAAAAATTGACTGTCGGTGGGGCTGCTCAGCGATGAAGGTATAGTCACTGGTCCCTGGGCTGTCTTATATACGGCAGTTAATTTCCGACTATCCTTCTACTTTCACCACCTGTTTCATCTATTCCTTATCCCTTTCCTAAAGAATGTAGCATGGTACTTGACTAAATAGGCATTGTTGCCTGAAGTGCTACTTCTCTTTAAAAAAAAAAAAAATTTAGCGACTAAAAACATTTACTATTTAGAGAAGGTGTCAGACAAATATAAAGTCAGCATCAAGCAAAACTGTGAATTCTATTGGAGTATAATCTTGACATACAGCAAAAAGTGTTTGGAGATAAACTTTCATAAAGGTTGCAATCAAATAATAAGACAGTTGGGAAAAAAATAAAATAAATAAATATTAATTTTATAAAGCAAGATATATATTCACCAATAAATATATTTACCCTCTATTATTGAGGATAAAATAAAAACTTTTGACTTATTCGCAGTTATTTGAACAGAAAAAGGCAATCAAGACATATGTGTGTTACAATTTATCACTTAAAAGAACCAACACACAAAACATGCGTTAAAAATTTCATTTTTAAAAGAAGCTAAAAAAAAGCACACACAACACTTTAGCTGACATAAAACAACCTAAAGACTTGATATTAACTTGTCCAATTAACGTATAATAAAAAAATGAAATATAATTTTTTAATAAAAAAAATTAATATTTTAAACACGCATAAAACCAAATAAATTTTCATGTAAGTCTCGATAAATGTTTTATTAAAAAATAAAAAATAAATAAAGAAAAATAAATATAAAATTAAATTACAGAATTTAACAACAAATTACATGATTTAACACAAAAACCAGCTAAAATTGTAATCATATTTCGCGGAATTTCGAAAAGCAATTTTTAGCAAAAAAAAAAGCTTATAAAGCTTAACAATCATTGATAACACTTTTGGTAAATTAAAACGGTACGTCAGAAAAAAAGCAGAGAATATAAAAAACATTTCAAATTATACTCATAATCCTGTGAACCCAAATTTTATTTTATGTTTTTTTTATTTTTTTTGAGTAAAAAAGGTTTGTGGATGTGTGTGTCTGTGGCTGTGTGCAACAAATACAAAGAAGATATAAGCATGATTGCATTTAAGCCAAGTTTAATCTTTAATTTTGATCTTGATTAAAATGCCACCATGCCACCTTTAAACGCAGAATACAACCAACAAAATCAAGTCTGTTCATAATGAAAACAACCAAAAACAACAGCAACAACAATATAAAAACATCCTACTGTAAAAACGAAAAATTAAACAAATAAAATAAAACTGAAAAATAAAACCATCTTAAATACGTTAAATAACAAAGTCATTTTGTAGAGAAAATTAAATACAGTCATTAATAGTCGAAGTGTTGAAGGGCTCTACATAATATTAAAGAAAAAAAAAACAATTCACAAAAATCATAAATATTTGATTTAGAAAAGTTAACACGTGTTATAAAAAAGTAACGAAAGAAATCAAGGACACAATAAATATTAAAGTATAAAACTTATTAAATTAATTTATGTGTTATATTCGAAAGTTAAAAATTATTTAAAAAATAATAATAATAACTCGATATTTATTCTTTTAAGCAAGTTTTATTTTGTATTTGTTATGTGTAGTGCGATTTACCGGCTGATCGACCACAAAGGGAAAAAGAGAATCATATTTTACATTGCGCCCATAAGCTGTAACTTCAAAATGGTCTCTAAAGTGCCGCCCAATTTTGACCTGATAAAGTAGTAATAAGATGTGATAAAGAAAAGTAACTCATGGATCAATTCAGGAAACCAAGGCACTTGAAATTGCAACCTTAAAAATATCCTTGTTCCATCGAATGCCAAGGTTTTAGAATTGATTCTTTCATATTTATATAAGCCATAATGAGATGAAGTAGCTGATTCAAGCGTATGATTGTATGGAGCTATGAAATTTTTCTCCTTAAAAATCGTTAAGAAAAATAGGAAATAAGGCGAGGAAAGTATAGTATGGCGTTCTCAACCGCCATACTGATATTGTGTCACGTAGTTAAAAATGTTTGAGACGTCTCAAATTAAACGAATAAATAAAAAATATCAGGGTGCATAACTCTCAAAATATGAGCTGTCGCCAATGTCTTTATTTAATAATTTCTACTTAAAGTTACGTACCATTAAACAAAATATCTGAAAAAGGAGGAATAGTAATTTATTTTATAAAATTTTAATTCTTATATATTTATAAACGATTATTATGCACGAAGTCTTATCATTATTTTCCTATTTTAGATTTATTTTATTTTTTCACAAGCTTTTTATGAAAAAATGAAACAGTTTTTGAAGTTCCAATTAATTTTGTATTAATATTATAATAAAAAAAGGAAATAATCATAAGTTTATTAAAGATAAATTTTTATTTTTTAGTAATTAATTTTAAGCACTAGGTCTAATTTTTGTTTTTCCTGATGATGCCAACCAACGGTGTGGCGAAATATTGAAAATATAATAAAAAATAAAGTTTTTTTAAAAATTTTTTATTAAATAACCCTACTGCTTAAAATTAATTACTAAAAAATATTAAAAAAGGTCAAAAAAATTTTAACTATTATAGATAAATTTTTATAATAAAAAATGCAGGAAAGACAGGTATGTATGTCCTAGCGGGATCAGAAAAGGTTTTCCCATAGACCTTTCTAAATATTTATAATTGTCGCAAATTATGATCGTTACTATAGCTAAGATTGTTTGTTATAATTTAAAACTTATGAAAAGTAGGTTTGTCTAAAAAATTTATTTCATATTTCATATTTAATTTATCTACTTAAGTTCCTCTTATATTACCGCATGACTTTATGCATTAAATTGTCCATTTGGTATAGAAGTACCAGAATTTTAAATACAACATAAGTTTAAGCAAGAAGTAGGTGTTGCCAATAAATGAAATGAATATAACGGAGTTTTATTGGTAGACAATGTTATGATGCGTTACAAGAGTAAGGACATAATTAATACACATTTAAATTGTTGTTTATAAAAAGGTTTTCGCGAACACAAACCAACTACTGGTCGAAAAGGGCTCAGAATTGTAGAAGTTGTAAATTTATATACTTTGGCTAATGGCCAAACTTAAAGCAACAGCCGTACACAACAGCAAAAAAAAAACAACAAATTTCAACAAAGTCATGAAACCGCAACACAACAGTAATAAGAACAAGAGCAACAAAAAAAAACAGCGAAATCATGTAAACTACAAGTCACCAACAACTGTATGACCAAGCAAAAATAATACAAATAAAACTATAAAAATAATAACAACAAACGCGATTAACATTTTGTGATGTATTTTGTTAATGTTCATCCCGTCCGTCCATTCGACTGTGGAAATGTAGAACATGAACGTACTCAAATATTTTGAAGTATTTCATCAAAAGAAATTTAACAGAACCCAGAAAAGTAGCAGCAACAGCAAAAGCAACAAAGAAATGGCTTAAAACACCTTGAACAAAATATGATGGATAAGAAGAAGAGAAGAAGAAGAAAAAGAAGCACAACATAATGAAGCAGAAAAGTACAAAAATTAATACCCAAGACAAACGACTTAAATATGAGTACAAAGTAAAACAAAAACACAAAAAACGTAAATAAAGCATTTCATTTCATTCATTTAACAGGTTTCATTTATGAGTTCTAAATATATATATATATATATACATGAAACCACGCACACTAATAAATGCAACACGCACACTCGATGCTAAAGATACTGATATATACAAAAGCCTTTTGATTAATAATTAAATCGATAAATATATGAATTCATTGAATTTTTATACTGTAGCAATAGATTTTATTATGCTATTAATATTTTATATACTTTATATATATATATATATATATATATATATATATATATATATATATATTAATAATAATTTGAAAGACTTTAATTTTGTATTTCTTCTTTCTAAAGCTTTTCGAGATATTGATTTCCAAAAAAAAAAGTTTAAATATTCTTTTTATTTTGCATTTTAACTATGAAAATTCCTTAGAAAATATTGCATACTTTGAAGCTGCTGCCGGTAATCTGTGTGTGAGTGCAAGAGTATATTAGACAATTTGGTCAGCTTTTATTATGAAGAGAAGTTGAAAGCAAAAGCAAAAAACAGCAATAGCAGCATAATGTTTAAGCGTCTTTATATTGACGGGCTGTATGTTGCTTATAATTTTTGTTCAGTTGTTGTTGTAGTATGTTATGAGCTCATGAAGTTTTTTTTTTCAACATTTTTTATAATGTTGTAGTTGTGTTGTTGCTGTTGATTTTCGAACTCCAAGCAAGGCAATGTTCCCACGAAACAGGTTGTTTTTTTCTATATATATTTCTTTTTTTTGTTGTTGTTTTGTTCATCTAAAGAAATGTGCCCGGCTGAGTTAACTAACTGAATTAATGACTGTTTGTATGTCTGTCTATCGGCTGGTTGGTCGGCTGTTTAAAATCAACTGATCGACGGTGTGTGTAAGTGTCTCAGTTAAGACTGCATTAAAATTCTCTACTTTAGTCCTAAAATTGTATGTGTATATGCTCTTGGTAAATATTATGAGTATGAATACTCTATCCATAGTAGTTGGCTATTGTTGATAGTCTCGATATTAAAAAGTATATTCTCTTTGCAAATGTCGTTTTAATATACTTCGCTTTTTTTCTTCTTCTTACTTGCTTACTTACTTCTTGCCACACAGCACCCCATGCTGAAGTTATATAAAGTTAAATGAATTTGAAGAAAAACATTTCATTTTGCAATGGTTTGTTAAACGTTTCTATGAAATGTGGCCAGCCAAGTTGCCCAGGCATACACACGCTATTATTGCAGTTATTGTTGTGGTTGTTTAGTAATTCTTTGCCTGAATATGAGAGTTGCATTTAATTTAATTTATTTTTTTTCCTTCATTCGAATTCTTAAGAATATATAGTTAGAATTACATTAGATGAATAAATTCAATGTTGCTTGTTGTATTAACCGCAACCAGCAGACAAGAAATAAAATAACAAATTTACAGTGTTAAAGACAAAATAAAAATGAAGATTGAAAAAATGTAATAAATAACTTATGATTTTTAATATAAAAAAATTATATTTCTATAAATAGAATTAAAAAGAGGTCTGTTGCCAATATAAGTATTTTTTATTATTTTGTTTTAATTTGAGACAATTAAGTAGGAAAAAAGTAAAATTTTAACATAAGTAGTAAAGAACATGTTTACTATTCAAAATTGTTTCGTAAGTTTAATTTATTTTTTCATTTCGGTTTTAAGAATTTACTTTTAAATAAAAAATCATTTTACCTTTCTTTTTCTATTCCTTAGCTAAAATTGCCTCAATTGAATCAAAGGATACTTATTCTTGCAAATTATAAGATCTATTGAATATCAGTAATAATAACCTGAGAGAAATAGCAAAAGGAATCTATATTCATCGTCTTGTCCAACTTACGATTGAAATGTCTATAAGGCTTAAGTAGTGGATATCATGTATAACACTGAGAACTAAATTTAACTCTATTTGAATTAGGAATATTAAGTAAAAAACTTAATAGACTTAATTTCTATAGCCATCTCTACTGCACTTCTTACATGTTTTAACTGAACAGCTTAATACACTATTTGTCGCTCCAGTTACATTCGCTATACTACCGGCGAATTTATTTTATCAAATTATAATATTTATAATTATGGGCAATATGAATTATTTGATCTTTTAGATCTAAATATATTTAAAAGCATTAATTGCTTATGAACAAATAAAAACTAAAATAAGTTGAAATTTGTTTAAATGTTGAAACATTTTATAATATTTTTATATTTCCAAGCCCACTGTATCGTGTCCAAAGCATTTGAAAATCAAATGAAACTGAAAGAAGGCCCATCAATATACTATGTGTGACTGCGAATGAGTACTCGTACCAATAGTTTTAATAGCTTTAAGCTATCGGTTAATGTTGCATTTATTTCTGTTTATTTTTCAACAAGTTAAAACACATGATTTTCATTTTTCTTTTTTTTTTCTTTTATTTTATTTTATTTTCTCATATTACACCGTATATGGGCAGTTAAGAAAATAACAACAGTAATAAAAAATATACAGCCAGGGAGGAGTGCTTAAGTCTTTATTTTACTATATTAACAGTAGATGGTGTTTAAAATTTAACACTTTTTGCCACGATTTGTAAGAAATCATTCAGTTACTCTAGTGTACAGCATCTAGTTGTGTGTAGCGGTGTGGCCGCCTGGTTGTTTGGTGTGTTATGTTGAAATATTTTAGCCTTAAGTTACTTAGAAGACAAAAAATTTAGGTGCTACCACATATTGACTAAAGCAATTGCTTTTTTCATTTTCCAAACAACACTTTGAAAGCAGGGAAACAAAAATTGTTTTACTCTTTTTATGATTAAATACTGCTCCTTAAAGCAATATGATGTGTCAATGATATTGAACAGATGTTATAAATGGAATTTTTGTAAAAAGAAAAAATATTTATTACCTTAATAAAATGCAAAAATTTAAAGAATTTAATTATATTGCTGCATTTATACTACAATTTTAATAGCAACAAAACAGTAAGCAAATTTTTTACATAAAATAATATAATTTTTTTTTTCTGAATTTAACTCAAAACACTTTTAACACATATAAAAATATTTCAAGTATAATTTTTATTAAATTTTCTTAAACTTAAAGTATTTGAAAAAAAAACGACAGAAAAAACAGTCTCACCTTAGTTTCTGTATCCAACACAAGTCCTGTTTATTTCTTCTTTCTTTTTCTCTTTTCTCTCATAATAATCAGCCATTCAAAATGTTATTTATCAAATTATAAAGGAAGGAAAAAAATGTTTATCTTTTCATTTCAAACTTTCATCTTTCGGTATTTTGAAGTTTATTGGCAGGCAGCCTTTCGTTTAATTAGTGTTTAATTTTAGAACGTGTTTTAAACACGATTATGTTGTTGTTCATAACAATAAAAAAATACAAATAATAAAAAAAATATAAAATAAAAAACAAAGATTCACAACTAGTAAAGCAATTTATAAAATATAAGGAACAAGTGCAATTTCCAGCACAGCTACAGCAACAACAATATAAAAATAAGAAAACAAGTGCAGTTTTTGAAGGAGCAAAAAAACACAAAAAAAAACAAAAGACTTAAGACACAAACCTAAAGTTGATTGTATATGAAAGCAACAAAAAAAGGAAATAACAAAAAAAACAGTGGGGTTTAAACCAAGCCATTAATGTCATTAATAAAATCTAAGGTAAGACAAGAAATATCAATTTAATATTTATGTACGCTCTTTTTAAAATTTACGTTCTTTAATCATTATTAGAGATAATGATAGAACATATGGCAACTTTATCATATTGCCATCAAATCAGACTTTTCAAAGAAACAATAAACATCCATGAACATTGCCACTAACCGGCAAATTTTTAGAAAACATCGAATACAAACAAGCAAAACTGACCATACCGCTTAGCGGTAAGGAACAGGATTTCTAAAACAGTTAAGATAAGATGCAAAGGCAAACTTAATAAACAACCCATCTGAGTTATTATAGGTAATCTGACTATGGTGGGATTTACCAACTACTAGCGATTATTATTCTGTCTTAGTCCAGTAAATGGTAATTATTAATACGAAATTAATAGATTGTAATTGATGGGTTGTGCGTAGGAAGTAGACAGCTAAATCAAATAACTATTCAAAAAATTGTAGAATAAAACCAATCGCATTTTTTAATGTTGACTATCGTGACCAATATTATTAATAGTTCGAATATTCTGCTCTATATCTTGCCGAAGAAAATTTAATAAACATTTAACAAAATATTGCTATAGATGCCGCATTTGTCATGAATGAAGTGAAAGTGCTAAATACAAAACAGAAATATTTTTAGGACAAACGGAACTTATTTATGATACAACCTGCAACATAAACATATTTTGAGCGCATTACCAAATCGACTTTGTAACATATTTTGCATAAGAATCGATAAATGAAATTAACCAAGGCAAAAGCCGACTATATTGTAAATGAATAGAAAAGATGAAAAAATAAATTAATTTAACTTCGATATAAAAGCTATTTGATATACATTTTTTCTCAAAATAAGGAAATTATAATTTATTTTTAACATGAAATAAATGTTGTCTACAAAACTCCATGTAATAACTTTCTATGAAATTATTTTCACATAGAGAAAAAGTAAAAAGTAAGTAAAAGCACTTGGTGTTATATCTTTCCTTAATAAAATAATAACTAAATTAAATTGTACTGCAATACAAAATTTACACTATGGTATTATTATACATTATTTACCCTACGATATTACAATACATTATGTACACTGTGGAATATTATGCAATATTTTTATTTGTTTATATTTAAACAATATTAATACTATTGTAGCATTATAAAATACTTACACTGTTGTGTTATTATACAATAGGCAACGTTTTCCCTTAATATTTATATTCATTAACGACTATATACCAACAAAATTCCACTCTATTGCACTAAAGAAGTTGTAACATGTTTCCTTTATTTATTGTATGAAATTTCAAATTAATCTTTAAATCTTTGTAGGCTTTTTAAAAAATTGGAACATGAAAAAAAAATTATTAAAATATTTTTTAAAATTAATTCTTAGTTAAATAGTATTTAGTACTATACCAAATTAATAGTTGTTATATTACTCAAGTTCTGTACTTAAGTTATTATTTTAAAAACTTTCACAATCAGGAAACTGGATACGCTTGCGAAACATGATGCTGGAATTTAAGGATTACTACATTCGCTTTTAGCACATCTTACATCGGCCTTAATTAGGTCATGATCATTTTAAACATTATCTAGTAAACTAAATAATTTTAGAAATAAGAATACAAAAGACAAGAAAATAAATCACGTTATGCACACACAACCCAAAAATTCTTTCGTTTACTTTTTTATTAATCGTCACATAATTTTTTTTTTGCTTTTTTCTTTGAAACAAAAGCTTGTAAAATAATTTTTCTTCTATAATAGATTAGGAAGTTAAAATATAAATGAATTTAAGCCGGATTAAAACTATTCAGTAATTTATTTATTTATGTTTAATTAATGCATTAAAATACTTTTCAATTAAGTTTGTTGTTTTACCTAAGTTTAACATTACTATGTTTTTTTTTTGTGTGTCATTTACTTTAAATCTCCCACTGTGCAATTATTATGTTTTTTTTTAACTATTTAATTTCCTCTTCATAGAGTATTTAAGAAAAAATTAAAGCTTTAAGAGATTATTTTTAAACCGAATATACTTAAAGACTTTTTATACAAAAAAAGTTATATATCAAGCATAAATTTATTATGTTTTATTTTTTTCGTTTTTAGAAAAACAACAGCCAGAATCATTTGGTTTACTACCCGTAGCTTAAAATCATTAATTTAAGAAAAGAAATACAAAAAAACGACTTTAAATCATAATATTTTCATTTTTACATTTTTTGTTTCAAAGTTGTTAAAAGATCTGGTTAAAGTATACGAATATTTAGCAGCATAATTCGACACAATAAGCAACCAAGTGTGGCAAGTAGTGCTTGATGGTGGTAGTAATAAGTAGTACAAAAATGCTTTTATAGAGACAGCATATTAACAATAAATGCCTAAAAACTATATTTTTCATTTAACAGGAAAACGAATAGCACAAGGCACGTTGTGTTAGTAGTAGTCGTTAGCCATGTGGACAGAGACTAAACTCTAAACGGTTTAAGTAAAACAATTTAAAAACATTAACCTTAGAACTTGGGTAGATTTATAACAGAAACAAGGTTAAATTTCAAAATGAATTAAAAATTTTTTAATTACTTTTTTGGGATGTTGGTTGCTTTGAAAGGTTAAAAAAAACTATTAAAAATCTGAAGTTTCTTATTTTTTTAATAAATAAATTATAAAAGAAAGACGGTATTATTTTTATAACCATCATTTCTATGATGGGTTCCTCAAAGTATTGCTTTAAGACTCTGTGAAATTTCTCAAAAAATATATATGATTTCATAGCAATGAAATTTATACAATATTATAAATATAAAATAAATATTTTAATTTGATTTTGAAAACCAGCCTCATCAATTTTTAGAAACTCTGTTAATTATTCGTCCGTTTCTATTTAACAAACAAAATAAGGGAATAATGGATTAAATGGCTTCAAATCTCTATATCTACTTATTTTATTTGCCAAGTGAGTGTTGAAATCGAACATGTAGTATTTCATATAATATATGGGTCACTCTTTAATTTTTTATTTTATTTTTTTTATTTATTGCTGAAAATTCAAGATAAAAATATAAGAAAAAATTACTTCAAAAGATAAAAAAAATACTTCAAAATGAAGTCTTCTGTGGGAACAATCTAGCGTTGTTACGTAAATTTCAGTTCTCCGTTTATATTGATTTAAAATATGAGACTGTATATGTGAAACATGCGTGTCATTGGGAACATAATTTCATTTTTATTTTTCGTACCAATTTTTATAGTGCACATAGTGCTACCTATTTTATGTATAAGCCATAAGTTTGCCTACAATGGTTACAAAAATAAAAACATATTCATTATCTACCTTTTACTATTATTTTTCATATTTCTTGTTATAGAAAACATCTTTTAAATGTCTAAAGCACCATATTTATGGAAATTGTGTACTTATGGGGCAAAACTTTAATTTATATGTTCAATTTTTGTATTTGTTTCTATAACTGACAAAAATTTGCCAGCCACTATTCAAAAGATAACAATATTTTTATAAATGTTACATATCATTCAGATTAGTATTTTTTAGTCGTAGCGCCACTATTAACGCACATACTAAAATTTTAAAGGTCTCCCAATTTTAATTCCAGAAATAGACAGAACAGATGGACGGCCATTATTGCGAAAATAAAAAGATAACGTTTTAACCCTTCGGATGCTAAATACAAAGAAATTAATTTGTGTGTATTTCAATATTTACTTGTCCCTTGTACCCAACCTTAATACCTACCATGAACAATATCTATACTAAGACACTTAGTATGTCACTATTTGAGACATAACCATTTTTTCCGATCGAAAATGACTGCCTACCACTAAACAATTATTAATTAATATATGATCTGCACAATGCAAGAAAGGTTGTGTGGCAATAAATAAAGAGAACAACTTAAAAAAGGCTTTGGGTTGTGTGTGGACTTCACAGACCCATTTAATACAAACTGATTATTGACGCAATCTAGCATGCATAGAGCTATGTTCGGGAATGGTGGTACATCTGTTACTATGGATGATATAAGTATTACGGAATCGGAGGCTCTTGATATTCTTGGCATGAAAATTCAGTGTGATGTTCGATGGTCTAAACACATTTTTCTGATTTATAAAGAAGCTTTTAAGTATCTCAGTTTTCTAAAGCGGTGTAAGAAATACTTCACTCTAATCGATCGTACCACCTGTACCCATCCGAGAATGGATTATAACTCTCATGTGTGGGTCAGCGCCCCAAAGTCTATCTTGGAGTTGCTCGACAGGAGAGGGCCAAGAGGCTCATTGGGGAAAGTAACTTGTCTTGATTCTCTTGAGCATCGACGCAATGTCGTTTGTATTTCACTGTTTTATCGTTACTACAATGGTAAGTGCTCTAACGAAATTAGGGAACTTGTTCCCGCTGTTCGCAATTTTTTCGTTTGACTCGATTTTCGTTGAAAGCGCATCCATTTGTGGTCGATTAGCTAGTGAATCGTACTACGCATTACAGGAAGAATTAGTTTTTTAGTAGAACAGTTCGTATGTGGAATAGACTCCCTCCAGAGGGAGGTAGGAAAATTCAAATCGAATGTCCACAATTACTACTCCCTCTTCCTTGCTCCCTATTACCCAATTTCCTAGTTCTAGTACAATGCATTGCATGAGTAGGGGTCATCCCCTGAGTGCTGGTTCGAACGACAAAAACCAAGTATTCACCATATTCTAATTTCTGAAATTTGCAGTACTAATGACGGTTGTAGCGACACAGAAAATAATGCTATTAAATTCTGTCTAAAATTTCCTATTTTTATTTATTTTATTTATTTATTTATTTTTTCATCTATTATAATTAAAAATATAATAAATCCTTATAACTAAAGCACTAGTAACTAAGACTATCGGCTACCAAATTTCCTATTTTCTAATTTAATCAACGTTTGTGGCATTCTCATAAAATATTTATTATTCAAAAAATATATATTAAAATGTATTACTTTGGGGAAAAGGATATCCATATGGCCATTTCACTCTCTCTCTCTCTCGCTCTTATAGATCATCAGTGGATTTTACCTCAAACTTTGTATAGAAAATTCAAAAGACTAATATCTCAAAGCCAAATTAGTGTTTTCATTGAACCAACACAGCAAAACTATATACTCAAAACTACAAAAACTCAGCAAAAGTTTCCTATTTTTTTAAAAAATCTACATACAAATTTGTAAACAATTTTTCTTTTTTTAAACATTTTTAAAGTAAGCCGATTTATTAAAAAAAAGATTTTATACTAAATGGCCCGTTATCATAATAGTAAAATATAATTTACGAATTTTAAAATTTCTTTTAACAATATTTCAGCTTTGTTTTTTGTTTTCTTTTAACAATTCACAAAAGCATTTTTTTGTTACAGCAACTGATCAGGAATGGATAATCTATGAAATTTTTATTTTTTACAAAAATTGTTTACTCAAACATTAAAGTTGTTTCACTGCTAAATATACCTAATTTCTGCCTATAGGTTTCGAAACAGAAAGAACGTATAAGAGGACATCGCGTGACTATCATAAGGATCTAATATTTTTTCAACACTTTGATAATTTTGTTTACTAATATTGGGCGATTTTGGAATATTTTTATCTAGAACTTAAGTCTAAAATTCAGCTGCTTCCTTATAATAATAAATGATAAAAAAAATTTTTCTTATTTAACTTTATTATTATCAAAACATTCCTTATAACTTTAAAAATAAGAACGAAATAAAACTTTTTTATTTTGTAAATATACAAAAATATGCATTAATAACATACTGTTTCTGTTGGGATTTAAAAAAACCAAACAAAAATTGTACCATCCTAAATTAAAAATGTATTTTTTTATACAAATAAAAAAAAAACACACACACACAAAAATAGATTAATCTCTCTATAAATGACTCCATATTTATCTTTCTTTTATGTGTATAACAAATACCCAAACAATTAGTGATTAATTTGAAAATAGAAAAGCAACCATAATCTGATTGATTCTAAACTGAAATAATTCAAAAATTATATGAATAATTGTCTAACATAATTATAAATTGTTAAACGTTTTTTTTTCTTTTTAATTATAAACATTCATTTGTTCAAATATGTTTAACAACATTAAAATAGTTTTAAGGTTGGAATTTAACTATTTAACACGTTATTTGGTATATCAAAAAAACCAAAAAAAAAACAAAAAAAAGCTAGAAAAACTAACAATATTTAAAAAAAGAAGAAGACAAAAGAGATGAAACGTAATCAGCACTTATTTGTTAAAAGAAATTGATGACCTTGCATTGTAAGAAACTATTAAAAAATACATCACATCGACTTTTATTTATTAAAACTATAGTTCGTTAACATTTTTGTGTGATTAATGATTCGGAAATGCTGTTCGGAGCGTGTTTGTCGAAAACCTAATTAAACCTTTATTAGAAATTCTTTCATAAATTAAAAAAAAATATATGTTCATTATGTAGGTCAGTATTTTTGTTTTTGTTTTGTTATAACGATTTTTATAAATTTAAACTAAACTATATGATTTAATAATTTCGATTAGCAGTGTATATATAATTTTTTGTTAACACAACACAAAAAAAAATTACCTCAAATAATTTTTTTACATACATCTACCAAAAAGACGCAATATGTAGAAAAATAATTTATGGTTATTTTTTGTATCCTTATCAGTACTTTTGCGGTTTTGGCATGTGCTCAACAAAGTACATTTTATGTTTTTTAATATTTTAATATTTTTTTCCATTTAAAAACAAACAAAATAATATACAACACAGCACAAGTCAATTCATCAAACCAAATCAAAAAAGTAAAAAAAAAACTACATCTCGCTCTCTTCCTTGTTAGATTAAAGATAATAAAGCATATGCATATTAAAAAACACTTTGCTATAATGTTTCTGTTAAATTTTGGTGGTTTTTTGAAAAAGACCCTTTTTTTAATAAATGTTTTTATTTTAATTTTATTTAAACACTTACCGTCCAACGAAATGTGAATGGCAGTACCATGGCTCCTCTTCCGGGATCACTTAAAACGAAACTGGAGCCACCCAGTATTGTTGTGGTGGTATTGCCAAATGAACATCCGGTCGATATACTGGGTATACCCTGTTCAGCGGCAGAATATTCTTTAAGGCACAGACGAAATGCTGTAGAACAAGGCGGACAGCCTGCAAATAAAACACAATTTAAATGTTACATAATTTTACAATTCCCTTTTTCTTTTCTTTTAAAAATAAATTAAAGATTTTAGGATTTAAGTAGAGAAATTTTGTTTAACATATTCACCAACAAACTGACATCTGTACGTACGCCATGCAAGTTATTTCAAAAACATTTTCGCTAAAATTAACAGGGAGAAACAGAAGTCGATTCTCATAATCGCAGCGCAGGGATACTGCGATGCTCCATTCTTTCGCCTATCCTATATCTTATTTTTTTAAATTACCTTCTTTGTCAAACTGTCAACCCTATATACACCATTTGTCATTCTTATTCATCCAGTAATAGACCGAACCAGTTGGAGTTGAGTTCAAAAAAGCAATATATGAATGATACGATCAATCACGATCTCACAACAATCTTCATATGGGGTCGTGTGAATAGAGTCGATTTTATTGGTCATGATACCCAATGTTGAATGCTTACGCATAGATGTGTGTTCGGAAATAATGATGTTATTATGGGCTATATAATAACTAACGCAGATATAATAATTTTGTTATTATGGGTGATATAAGCATTAAGAAATCGGAAGCTCTTGATGTTCATGCCATTAAAATACAGCGTGATGTTCGATTGACTAAGCACATTTTTCAGATTTCTAAAGAAGCTTTCAACTGCCTCGGTTTTCTAAAACGTTGTAACAATAAAAGATACCTCACTACATCCAATCTTCGTACTATTTATAACAGCTATATTCGTCAAAAAAAAATGGAATACAACTCTCTCAACTTTTGGCCGGGGAACCAAAGTCTATTTTGAAGTTGCTCGATAGTATACAAGAGAGGGCCAAGAGGCTTATTGTGGATAGTAGGGTATCAAACTCTATTGATTCTCTTTTATCGTGCAGTGGTAAGTGCTCTAATGAAATTAGCTAACTTGTTCCTGTTGCCAGCACGTTTTTGCGTTTAACAAGATTTTCGTTGAGGACACAACCATTTATGATTGATTGGCCGGTGAATCGCGCTAAGCATTACGGGGAAATTCGTTTTTAAGCAGAACAGTCCGTATGTGGAATAAACTCCCTCCAGAGGTCTTTCCTGTCTATTTCAATGTAGAAAAATTCAAATCGAATATACACACTTCTCTCTCTTTCCTCCTTCCCATAGCCTAATTTAGGGTATAGTGATGTATAATGCTACATATATGTCAAAAATGAGCTCAATATGACAATATATATATAACAAACAAAAAACTTTAAAAAATTTGTCTTTAAAAATAGCACCCTTTAGCTTAGAAATCTGGTTGAAATTGTCAACGTGCTAATCACTTATAGTAAAAGTTAAAACAAAAATTGTAGTACTTACCCGTTGTTTTTGTACTTCTTATCTCTAAAGGAACACCACAACAATAACCACTTAATAAGTGACTATTTGTATTTGAAATTTCTAATATTTCTAATTCAAAGTTACCAATGGCTGATATCTGGAATTAAAATAAAAAGAAAAAATTCTTAAAAAATAATTATTCAAAAATATTTCACTAAGTAAATGTTTGATCAAATAGTACAGGATATTTCAATGATGATGCATTATTTATATTAAAACAAAACATAAGCATTAAAGTATTTTAAAAAATTCAAATATATATTTTTAACATGTTGTATCATTTTTATTCCACTTATTCAGCAAGGATTCACTTCTGATATAGCTCATTTACAAATAAAGGGCTTTATCTCTCCGGTAACGCCTTTTGTTTTGAAATACGTAACTGGTGCAGAGTTGAAACTTCTACGAAAAAATATAACAGATTAAAATTAGTGCTTTAATATTTAGACACCCTATACTTGAAGAAATTAATTATTCTTCAGAATGTCAATGTCAAGTCTTTATTTCCTCTTGACACATTATAATCTAACGATTTAAATACGCATTGCTTTAATTTTTATTCTTTATCCTTTTTGTCTTCTCTCTCTCTCTCTCTCTCTTTCTCTCTTTTTAAAATGTTAAAAAAATTGACAGCTGTAAAATGTTACATGATATGCGTAAGACCCTGTGAATAACTAGAAATGCGTTAATGCGCGTCAGTACTTAGAATCTTAAGGTTTAATGTTTAATTGCTTTCGTAGAAAAAAATGTTTTTGCAATCTAAATTAAAAGTCACAACACATTTATTTGTGCTAAAACTTACGCACAGAAAAAGTTGAAGAAAACTTGTTTCTTTTTAATTTTCTTTTGCTTTTTTAAGATGAAAACCTAAAGGCGCTTAAATAAATTATAACTGAAAGACTGGGCATTATGGTGTTTTTTTTAGCTTATATCAAATTTGATTTGTTTTAAGACCAGTTAAAAGAGGAAATAAAAGTTCTAGTTGCATTTAATATGACGCCACACGATTCACATGCATAGTAACATTTGAAGACATGATGTATGATGTTCTAAACACTTTGTTAAGATTTCAAAACTTAAAAGAGACCTTTTCTTGTACAGACTGTAAGAGTATTTATAACTGACACAGACAATCCTGCAAAATTTACTTTATAACTTAGAAAGTAACAATTGCTGTAAAACCTTACCCAGTGAACATAATTATTTATACTTTAAATAATATTTTCAATAGTTTAAAATCCAGTAAACATAAATATTTACGGCTGTATGCATAAAACCTTGAAGTAGGTTTAACTGCCGTTGTTAAACACAATTTCCTAAAGTTGTATTCAAAAAACGTTTTTACCTTAACATACGTTTGTTAACTTTAAAGTAGGAAACACCTACGTTAAACCTACAATAAATTGACAGTTCAATTTTATTATTGAAAGTTCAAAAACAAAACAAATTGTGTTTACAATAAACTGAGCCGTTTATTTAAAAGTGGCATAAGTTACTTTGTTATTGTCATCTTTTTCATTTTATTTTTAGCCATTATTTTCATTTTTAGCCATTTCAACTAGTCTGTATTTAGTTTTCTTTCTAAAACGGATTTTTGTAATGATTGTGTTGAAATAAAATCTTTTTTCTCCATGTTATGTACTGTAAAGGATTTTTTCGATAGGGGGCTATTACTACTATTACTATTTTGTCCTTTACATAAGTCACTATGTGCAATATTATGCTTTTGAGTTGTAACATCCTTAGATATTTTATACAACACGAAGCAACTTCCTGAGAATAATAAAAATAATGCTAATTATGTGTAATATATTAGATATCACTATAATATAGTTCAGTAAACTGCACTATTCTTTCGTACTAATAAAAATAAGTCCAATAATTACAACACTACTTCATACACACTTATTACATGTTTTCATTTCTTTCACACGAAGCTCCGTAATTAATTTCCTGAGTACAGCGACTTACGCCGCATTCAAAATAAACATTTTTGTTATACCGTTAATTATCAATACTCCTCTCAAACAAATCTCAATACTTCTCAACTTATTAATTTCAAATTTATTAAAAATGAAAAAAAAAACTGTTCAGTTGTGACTTATGCCACTTTCAATGTAAACGGCTCAATTGACACTTTTACTTTGTTATTCCAAAAATGTTTAAAAATGTTTATTAAAAACAAATTGTAGTATAAAAATAATATTAAAAACAAAAATATAACACGCCAGTCAATATAACACATTTTTATATCTTACAAAAAAATAATTATAATTAATTATTTTAAACAAAAGTTTTATTGATGTACATATAATCAAAACAAAGCTGGTTATCCGAATAATTATTTTTTTAATATGAACAAATTCTTTGGAAGTTCTTCGTAAGCCTTGCAAATTTACCTTTTTTGGGTTCTTTGCTTTTTATTAAAAAGATTGATAAAAAAAAACAAAAAAAATGTTGATTTTGCTGAAAACAATAAAAACATTTTTTATGGATCTAACTGCCCGGATAAATAACATTCATTTTTATACATCGTTAACTACAACGTGACAACTGAAAATAGTGGCATTGCCAGAATCAAAATACTAATTTTACTAAAGCATACATTAGCTAAAGTACTGTTTATGAATACCATTTTTTAACAAACGTCTGTTAGCCTTAAAGTGTTTGTTAACTAACGTGCACTTTTAAGCTCTAGTAAGCGTTTTTTATGCATACAGCTGTAATACTTTAAATAATATTTTGACATTAATTCCAAATAGCTGTAAACAAATTTACTTGCATAATTGATCTTATATTTCCATTTATATGTTTGCTGGGTTTGTAATAATCGCACAAAAATAAATTAAAATTTAATAATAATAATTTATAGTTTTCTGTATATGTATTTTTAAAACCTGTGACTGGTTACATGACATTCATTAATGAAAATAAATAAAAAAAATAGTGAGAATGTTATTTTTACAACAAGTGGAATTAAAAAGTATTTAAACTTAAGCAAGACTGCGTTTACTTACTATAGACCGTACTACAAGAAAGTGCTTAAGTGGAGAAATACTGACTGAGATTGTGTAAAACTTAATACAAATAAAAAAAAAGCATTCGTGAAAATCTATCACTAAGCTTAGTGAAGAAAATTAAAACAAAACAGAACAAAAACGGAAAATATGATAAAATATGCAACAACCGGTTAAAATAATTTCTTTTTCTTTCTTAATATTCTTTGTAATCAAAAGAAGTTCAAATAAATACGAGGCTAGAACGAAAATCGTAAACTTTAATAAAATATAAAATTACTAGCTGACCCATTGAGAACGAATTTGTGAGATTGCAAAGAAGAAACGCAAGCAAATGAGCTCGATGCCCACCGCGACTGTTTTAACGGCGGCAGTAATCGAATCCATGTTACTTTGGGCCTTACACCGTCATCCGCCAAGGCACATTGAAGGCAGTTGGCGGCTGGCGACGATTTATGGCGTGTGTGTATTTTTGAAGTAAACAATGATCAATATTTACGTAAATGCGATACTATATAATATCAAAACACAGCGCACAAAAAAATTAAATACATTGAATGAATGAATACACAAAAATTCATTCAAGTCGATCCAGTCGTGTAGTTGCAGTGTAGTTGAATAACTTGGATACCGACTGCAGCGCCATCTGCCGGGCTGGTTTGTGAATGTAAACCATCCAAGGTGGCATCCAAACGCATGCAAAAAAAATTACTCAGTGACATACACACGTACAGTAGAATTATATACATAAAGAAGATTTGTATGAGAGATACCGCGCGTCTTTATCAAATCCCGCCTATATTTGCAGCAGAACTTGAAATATGTTCACTCAACAACAACCGCCTGGTTTTTCTTAAAAAATCATTTTTTCAGATGAAGCCCATTTTCACTTGACGCATTTGGGCATCTGAAATTCCTAGAGTGATTATTGAGAAGCCATTACATGCTCAATATATCACTCTATGGTGGGTTATATGGCCTGGAGGCGTGATTAGGCCTTTTTTCGAAAATGAGACTGGTAAATGGATCAGGCTATCGCGAGTTGCCAGCATTATTTTGGCCTGTTATTGACGACGTTGATATCACTGACATGTGGTTTCAACAGGAAGGTGCCACATGTCACACAGCCAATGAAACGATCAATGAATTGCAAACCAAATTTCCCGATCGCATAATTTCACAACAACCAGCAGTTGAGTGGCCAGCCAGATCGTGCGATTTAACACCACTGAAAATCCTAGAGCGATAATTTGGAAGCCTCTGAATTCTCAACGTGTCACTGTATGGTTCGAGAAGATAAGGCTGGAAATGCGACCTGGATATCACTGATATGTGGTTTCAACAGGACGGTGGCATATGTCACACAGCCAATGAAACGATCAATGAATTGCAAACCAAATTTCCCGATCGCATAATTTCACAACAACCAGCAGTTGAGTGGCCAGCCAGATCGTGCGATTCAACACCTCTGGATTATTTTTTTATGGAGCTATGTTATGGACAGAGTCTATACGGAGGCAATCGATTCGATTGCCTCCGTATAGACCGTATCGCCTTAAAACTCAAAATCCGTGAATTGATTAACGAAATAGGATCGCCGTTTTGCCAAAAAGTGATAAAATACTTCATTTATAATTGCCTAACTTTTCTCTTCGTAATACAAAAAAAAACTATAATCATCTTAATCTAAATTTTTTGTGTCACTTTATTTTAGAAAAATTCCTTGGTAGAAAATGCCCTATTTATCAGGGCTGATGTACACGATGCTATTTTTTAATTTTCGTTTAAAGTTGCTGCTAAATTTGTGTCGTCATCGGAATTTATACAGTTTGCTTTTAGTTTATGGTCGTTATTGGAATTATTTTTACTAAATAATACACAATAACAACTAAACTTATATAAGGAACGTAATAAAAGAACGTGTTAAAAACACCCTTTAACCTGAAAAAACGAACAAAAGTTCATGAAATAAGTTTCTTTATATAAGTTAACTCTTATTTCTTAATGAACTATTTAATTACATGAGCGCATTGTCATGTGTCCTTTATTACCTAAAAGAAACTTTTTGGTTTTGCTCCTGGACAAAATAATTAAATAATTTTATATAGTTTTTGTATTTTTATAAATCATTTACCAGGCGTTTTATTAATTTTTAAACGCTGGCTTAAGCTAAATAAAATTTCAACTACATCCAAATTTATTTATAGTTTTTAATTATTAATGGTTTTAATAAATATAATTTATTATTAATAAATAAGACTTGAAAATGCTATGTGCAAAAATATAAAATAAGAATTTTTTATTGAAAATAAAAAATATATCTTTTTTCTTTTTTTTTTCTTCGGCTTAATAATATAATAAAAAAATAAATTAAAAAATTAAAAAACTTTTGTTTAAGTTTAAAACAATTTATTGTTAATTTTCAATTTTTCAAAAATTTTTCTATTAAAATCCAATATTTCGGCCAACTTTGTTGGTCATCCTCAGGGCTTTTTTTTCTCTTCTCTACAATAAACATTAACAACAATAATTATAACTAATCCAAAACCTTAAAACACATATCACAATGAATATTTACATTTAAAAAAATTTTTTGTTAAAAACTTTTGAGTACGTTACCAAACTTTGTCACATACTGTTTACTAATAATTGGAAAATTTTTCTTTTTCCTTTTTCCCTTTCAGTTTTGTGTTTGTTAATTGTACGTCGATATATGTGGGCACAATTGTCCGTATCAGTCTTGTAGTTAATACGTTTCTCTGTTGGGATATTTATTATGTGGAGCATCTCTTGTATGTATCTCTTTGCATAATTATTTTCACTCTCCAGAACTCTTACTCGTCTTAATTTTAGTTTATGTCCCGTTGTTGCACAGTGGGCTGTAAGTGCAGTTTTGAGGTTTAATGCTTTGTTGTTTGTTTTTAAGTCTGACTTATGTGATGCCAATCTTGTCTTTAATTTTGTTCCAGTTGTACCAATATATACTTTTTGGCATATATCGGTGTCGTCTCCATTACATGTTATTTCATAGATTATATTTGATTGGTCCATTTTGTCTAATTTAGACTTCATGTTGTTGAATAATAAAAAATATATTAAGAAATAAAAACAGGAGTATAAAATAGATTTAAAATATTAAATCCAATAAAAGTATCAGTATAGTTATTGTTTTTATAAAAATTAATTTCCTGAAGAAGCTTTCCAAGGGAAAGCGAAATATTGAAGATATACGTATTAAATTTACTTAAAAATATCATTATAAAGATTAATACTTATTTATTTAAGGAAAAAAAAATTCGAATAAAAATAATAATCAATACATTATTTTAATATGTTTACACTTATAACTATGCTATTATCATTATGTTAGAAAACAGTGTGGTGCCAATAATTGCACTATAACTACAACTATATAACTCAATCAACTTTAAATTAGGCTGAAATTAATTAAACAATTTTAAAACATAAGTGATCGTAAATTACAAGACAGAATAGTGATATAATTGTAACTTAACTCATAGTTATAATCATATCACTCTTCTGTTCCGTTCTGTAAATAAATTTTTATATGATCTCCTCGTATATGAAAAGGTAATGAAGAAGAATTTGTAAAATATAACCTGGTCAAGTCTTAGATTTAAAAATAAAAATAAAACAACAAAATAAAACTTTAACTATAAAGATTGATCTTTAGGAAAATTAAAGTTTTGTTTATATAAAAACAAAAAAAAATAAACAAACAGTCGGTAAAGAAGAGCGAGCAAAAAAACATGTTTAAAACAAAATGTAGAAAAATTTCCACAAAAACTAACTTACATACATACAATTACAAATTATTCCGATACATAAAGAACTCGAACATTTTTTAGCACATACATATTTATGCATGGATATATCTGTATGTAAGTAAATGTAAGATTTGATGATCATCACATCACAGGTGGGAATCTGGGAATATGGAAGATTTTTTTTTGTAATATTGTTGAATTGCAGCAAAATCCTAAAGGCCGTTACAAAAACTCTATAATAAAAATACAAACAAAAGACATATTAAAGAATAAAACAAAGGCAAAAAGAGGTGGTTACCAACAACAACAACTACTACTACAAATATAGCTCGCATAAGACAATTTTAAACAGACATTGATCAATCCCCACAAATGAAGACAATTTTATATTGAATGCATCATGATGATGCATGCATGTAAGTTTTTTTCTACTTTCTGTCGTTTTTCTGTTGCATAAAATCGTATCGAACTGATGATGATGTTGAAGATTTAGCATTAAAAAGACATGTAATGTTAGTTGGTGTGTTTATCAAGACACATTCATTTAACTAAAACAGATGGGCAACAATTGTCAATGTTACATACCATTTACCAAACACCAGTCCCTTTATAGAAATTACAAACCCAGTCTGATATTATTTGCTTTTTATTTCTGCTTACAAAATTCTATATACAGTGAAGGAAAATTCGATAAAATAATTTTAATTAAATATCACGTATTATTTCCTTTCTCGATTCTATGCAGAAAATTTTGACCAAAAAAAAATGCTTTATGGTATTTTTAGCAAACATTTGTTCTCAAAAGCTATTATATGTGAAATGCATCAGTGCGGGGAGAGTATATTTTTATCGTATGGCCATATTTTTAAGTCTCAATAATGATTTCAAATAAATTAATTTATATTATATATAAAAACATTTTCTTGTGGACACCATCAGGAATCAGTTAAATAACTCGTTAAAGGGTTTTTATCCATTAAAACTGAGTTGTCAAAGGAGGGAATTTATCAGAATTTTTTTCAAAACGGAGCTTTCGTTTTGTAATTAAAATAGTTAATCGTTTGTGAATTTTTCAGGGACTCGTACTTTATAGTACTTTTGATGTTATTGCTATTTAACAAGAAAGTTTGATCAATCAGAATTGTTTAGATTTTATGAGTTAAGATTATGATTTGAAGGAAGGAAGGTAAAATGTGTAGTTTCTTTTTTATCACTAAAAGTTAAGCATACGTACAACAATATTTAAAACTATTTCCATCACATCAGTTTACCCAAAATCCTTCAATAAAACATTGAACATTTTGAACAAATTTCGAGCCAAAATAAGTAACAAGGTAAAAAAAAATAGACATTTTAATTATGATTAATTCAAAGCATTTGTTGTTTAGATTTCTGTCTTTTTTTAAGCAAGCTGCAAAATTATTAAATAAATAATTTTGTCAAAGCAGCTGATATATTTTGTTTGGGTACGGTTTTCCGTTGACCCTCGTCAAATTTGGTTTGTGAACAAACCGGTTTCGGCTGTTTGCCATCTTCAGTGTTCTTTTCGTACTAGTTGCGTTCTATTGTCAGTTGTGTTTATATAGTTCGTGTCTCCCTTCGTGTTATTGCGTTCGTCCCTTTCTGTCTTTTTCTGCCTGCATCTTTTCTTTTTCGTTTGTCTCTTTTTACCTAATTTGTCGCTCCCTTTTTCATTCGTTTTTTTCTTCTTTTTTTTCTAACTAAATCCTTTTACGGTCATGCTTGCTGTCCGTTTCTTGTCTATGGGTGAACCTATTGGGTTTTTTCCTTTTTCCTCTTTTATGTGACATAATAATCTGTAATTGTACGTTTATGATGTTCTTTATTGCTTTGGTCCTGTGCACCTGCGTAACGTTTCTGTGTTGGTGTAGTGTTTGTTTTCCTGTAAAAATGTCCCAACGGTCCAAATATTGTGTCCGAAGCAGTGTCTATTTGTCCATTCATTATTCGTCTGTCAAATGTTTTCTGTTTGTATATTTCCATGTTTTCTAATACATTTAGTCTCCTTCCCTTGTGCCGAGTATGAAGCAGTTTAACCGCTGTCCTTATATGTCCTGGTGTACATTTGCCGTCAAATATATGGTCCGCAAAGTTCGATCCTGGAGTTGATTCTGGTTCTCGTAGTTTCCTGTTATAGTCTCTAATGTGTTCCCTAAATCTGGTCTTAATTTTTCGTCCTTTTTGCCCGATGTAGCCATAATGGCATGTACAAGTTAATTTGTACACTCCTTGTCTGTCCAGTATATTTGCCTCGGTTGTTTTATCCCGTAGTATCCTGCCTAGGTTATTTCCTGTTCTGAATGCGGTATTGATGTTGTGTTTTCCAAAGAATTTCGCCAGTTTGAACGTTGATTTTCCCATATATGTTAATGTAGCCCATTTTTTCCTTTCCTTCTCCTGTTCTTTGTTCGTTCTAAATTGTTTCCTGATGTTATCTACGAGGCGCTTTCTGTATCCGTTGTTTTCCGCTATGGTGTATATTGTTTTCATTTCCTTCATGTACATTTGCCGTGTTAGTGGTGTTCTCTCGAGTCTTGTTATTAACTGCCTGATTGCTGCGTTTTTGTGTTGCTGGTGATGATTTGATGAGTTGTGTATTATTGTGTCCGTTGCTGTTGGTTTCCTGTATATTTCATATTCGATTCTGTTCGAGATTATGTTCCTCTTGATCGTTAGGTCCAGATAATTAATTCTCCCATCCTCTTCCTTTTCCATTGTAAATTTTATGTCCTTGTGTCTTCCATCCAAGTAATCTAGAATTTGCTCCTTGTTATTTCCTCCTAGTATACATATGACGTCGTCGACATATCTTGCGATGGGCAAATTCTAGATTACTTGGATGGAAGACACAAGGACATAAAATTTACAATGGAAAAGGAAGAGGATGGAAGAAAATACTTCAGTGCAACAAACCTTACTTTTTATATGTTAAAATTTTAGCCGATAGTCTTTGATACTAGTGCTTTAGTTCTTAAGATTTATTATAATTTTAATTATAATAGATGATAAAATAACTGAAAATAAAAATAAATATTTTAAAATATTCACTGTGTAGCTGAAATACTTAAATAAAATCAGTAGAAATCTTTTAAGAAAAAATTAAACTTGAATTTTCGTACTTTATGCTCACACACACCGAAGCCTTAAACGGATATTAAAAAAGTTTACAAAACCAAATAAATAAATAAATAAATAAAATAATCACAAGAAAAACATCAACGTGAAACATTTAAAATGTATTCAGGCGCTGATTGTCATTAAAGTCGGTGTAAGAGTATTGTGACATTGATGTGTGCTTGATAATGATAATGATGACGACAATCGGCCAATGACTATGTTGTCTTTTTTTTGTTTGTTATTTTTACTCCTTTTTGCCAGTTAGTGATTACTGGTGCCAACTAAAGAACTAGACTTTATTAATGTTTGGCAAATAAAAGGAATCTATATAATGTATGACAGAAATAATACTTAAGACTTAAAACTTAAAAGATATCAGAAGTTGACATTTCGTTTGGTTTAAAAGTGAATTAGTACAGATGTTAATTTTGAACAAAAACTAAACTTTTTGTAAAGATATAATTTTAAAAGTTTGGGTTAGATGATGCAAATTAAAAAAAAAATATTGATGAATTTGTGTTATGATCATCTTAACCTTTTAAAGTTATTTTAAATAATAAAAAAATATTTCTTTAAAAATAATTTTATTTTATTTAAAACATTTTATTTTATTTTTAATTTTAAATATGTATAAATAAAAGAAGATAGTTCAAATTCGTTAGAAAAATAGGAATGTTACTTAATAAAATGTTGTTTCATTTCATTGATGTGACTGCAAAAGGCCTCTTATGCGGGAGCAGTTTTTTCATACCAATTCTTGTTTCGTATTTCTTGTTTTGTTTTAATCAAATTAAGTATGTCGTCCAAAAGAATGTTTCTTTTTTGTAGCAGATTGTTAAAGTTGTTTAAGTATTTTTTTTTGTTTTTGGTATTTCGTACTTTTTAAATCGGGAAATATAATGATGACCATGTGATTGCAATTTCTACACCGCAACAATGATAATGTTGACTGCAAACAAAACAACAAAAACATTAAAAGAAACAAAAAGCAGAAAAAAAGATTATTGGCAATGAGAATGAGGCAGATGAGGATGATGATGATGGTGGTGTTTCTTACTGCAGATGTTCGCAGTTGCTGTTTGAGACGAGATGAAATACAGAACTGGCTGGTATTTTTTTAAAAACAACAAGAAGTATGTCGCTTGACTGAAACCATTGGAATTTGCATGACATCGGCCTCATTAATGAGTTGTCATCCTCTTAGCTTTTTACCACGATATCACAATTCAACACAATGAAACGTTTTAAGCAGAAGGTGTACAAAATATTATATTCGAGTATTAGTTTGAAAACCAGAAGACGACCCATCTTAAAAAAGTCATGCTGCACATGCCCCTTAAATATGACCAGGATTTAGTTTATCAGTTTTTTTTTTCTCAGTCAACAAGTGGAATTAGGATTGTCGTAAGTTGTTTTATTTGATATGTTAAGTGTTGCAGAAGGAAAAAGCTCATGATATCATTATTTATACTGATTTTTCTTTTTCTTGCATTCAAAGCAAATTAAAAAGGAAAATGATAAATGCGTTTAAAACAATTTAAAAGAAATATCAGGCACTTTTAAGACAATTACAAATAAATAAAAGCGGAGTTTTTCACAAAATAAATTAGAAATGAAAGGAAATATCAAACAAAATATTTTAAAAGTAAATTGTTTGAAACGAAATTGTTTTCAATATTTACATTTACAAAAATAATGACTATAATAATGACCAGTTAGCGAAATGTCACTATAATTTTTTAAAGCTTAAACTGACAATAAAATGTGATTTTAGGAATTTTTAAATCAAGAATGCAGAAGAGAAAAGTTTGATTTCAAGTAAGATAAAAATACATCACCTCATTTTTGTTTTGTTTTAACAATTTTTTTATTTAATCATTTCTATACATGTATGTAGAAATGCTAAAATATATCATTAAAATTTGTTAAATAGATATAACTACGATTTATTTTGAATAACTTGAATATTTTCCTTTAAGTACAATTTTTAATTGTTATTAGGAGTCGTGCATTATACAAATTTAATAAAACTTGGCTAATGTACAGAATTATTTTGAATGAATTAGCCAACTGTATAATATAAAGAACTGCGCTATATTTTTGGAAAGTTATATATTTTGATTTTGCTCCTATTTCAAGTTAAAATTAAATTTTATTAAACTTTTAATACTCTCAACTATGAATATAAATGAAAATTAATTATAAAAAGTTCTAATTAGATAATTAATTATATCCAGTACATCCAGTAATAAACAAAGAAAAAATATATCTCAAATTTAATAAATAGCTGAATCAATTAAAAAAATTTATTCAACTGCTACTTGAAAACAAACAACACTTTAATAGATGTAAAAATTGCAATAAGAAAGATTTATCGATGATCTAGCTTAAGGCAGAACATATATATATATATATATATATATATATATATATATATATATATATATATATATATATTATTTTTTGTTTTCAAATAAAAATAAATAAATATCTGTTATTCTTTTCAACGGCCTTTTTTAATTAATTTAACAATATATATTATTTCAATATTTCGCTTCTTCAGGAAAAAAACAGATATTTATTTCAGATATAAAAAGTCGATTAAAAAAATAAAAAAATAATAAAAACAAAATATTTAATAAAACAATAAAAGATAAAATAGTCCGTTAAAATCAGCTGTTTAACTATTCTATGACTAAAACTTTATTCTGCATGCATTTCGTTCATATAAACAAAATATTTGCATAAAGTTATCATCTTAATCGTGAAAGACGTTTCTAATATAAAACATTAAAAAATAGTAGTTCTTGAAAAGTTTTAATAATTTAAACAAAAAAAAAAAACAAAAATAAATTAAAATAAAAATATTCCCATCAAATAGTATAAAATGTGTTGTTTATTTAATTTTTTTTTTTATTTCTTATTATTATTATTTTTTTTTTATTAAATTTTGTAGCTTTATGAGGATTAAGACTTTCATTTTAAGCACATTAATGAAACCATAAAATATAATGGCCCAACAAATTGAAAATCATGTAGCCTTTGAAGAAGTCATCATCACGGCAAGAGCAAAACCAAAAATAGTAATAAAAATAATAATAAAATATAACAAACTGAACAGGAGCCTGTAGAGTTTTAATTAGAAGCTGTATAAAGTTTAATTATAAAATATGATTCAATAAAAAGTGTAAAAAACAAGCTTTTTGTTACTATAAGTATTTAGACCAATAAGCATATCTGGAAAATATGTATTGCAAAATTGACCAGAAAATTGTTTAACATTCAAACAAATCATGATTTATGGATGTTAAGTACTGAATGAAAATAAATCACAGCAAACATGTAAAGTTTTTCTTAAAAAAAAAATACTGGAGGGTATTATCAGTTTGCTAAAGAAATTAATAAAAACAATTTTTTTTTTACTTTTACACTCACAAATTTAAACCCATTTAATTAAATGAGATCTCCAGCAGTTTTCTGTTTCAAATACATCAAAATGTAAAAAACACATCAAAAATCGTATTATAGAAAATATTAAAAGTAAATTAAACATGCAATTTAATTTAATACTAAAAAGTTATAGCAAAAAAAATGTTATTAAAATTATATTGTGTTAAACAATGTTAAAAATGAACTGCGGTGCAAGATCAATCAAAAGGTGTTGGCAGCTTTTAATATACCAACAAGTCTCGATTTATAATAAAATTGTTATGTAGAAAATAAAAACTAACATAATGCCAACTAACAACATGATTAAGCATAATTTAAAAACATAATTGAAGAAAGGTAAACGTTCACCAATTCAACACTTCAAATATATAAAGTACGAACGACAATTGACTACCAGCCATAAAGAGTAAATAAGTATTCAACTTCTGATTCTCAAAGCAAAAAGGTATATTTTTCTTCATGTAGGAGTTTTAAAGCTTAAACCAAAAAAAAAGTACATTTGAGATCAACTATTGAGCATCAACATTTTATTTAATAGGAAAAGGACAAATATGCTAATAGGGTATTTAACTCTTTTGTTTCACTGCAGCATGGATTTACTTTACTTTTTTATTGCTCTGGCACGAGCTAGAGATTTAATAGACCATGTCTACATAAGTATTAGTACACAAATTAAAGCCTAACTATCGGTAGTATTGCGGACATCAGTAGACAATATAGACATCTAACAAAAAATAAAATTGTATTCAAATTTCCGGTTTATTCGGTACACATCCATTTAGTCACAACTAAATGGCTGTTGGAGACATTTTGTCTGGGATGGTAAAATACCAAACTTTGCATGAGTTTAAGATGATAATTACCCATTATTTGGACCTTTAAAGACTACAGACTATTTGTCAACGAAAGGGCAAAACTTTGCTAATGAAAGCCATAATCAGGACATTTTTGAAAGCCACGAGAATTAAATTAAAAGTCTGTGATAAATTACTGGATACAGAGCTTACGACTCTACTGGCTTAGCGCATGGTATTGAACTTTGGTTAATTAGCTATTGCAAAACTAAGTTTTTATTTGGGGTCGATATGCTATAATTAAAAAATTTTGAAATTTCATGAATCTATCCAACTTTAAATAAACACCTTCAAATAATTCAGTGATAAAAATGTACGTTCAACAGCACCTTCGAAGTAAAAGTATAGCTCCAAAAAGTACTTTTCCAAAACTACTTTTTCAAAAGTACTGCTGAAGTAAAGTTCCTCCGGGGGCATGCAGTCTTGACGAATCTTTTCCCCATCTTGACATGTGCTTTCGGATCTTAAAGGTGGCAGCAGTCGGCTTTATTAGCAGAAGACCGAACTGGAACTGGACATAGGACCCACGAAGTCTGATCAATATACACACACTGGTACCACGGAAACCAGTTGCTCGCAGGGCTACGTTCCTGTTCTGGTTTTCAACGAAGCCCCTTGGAGAGCAACGTGGTGACTGTAGTTTGATCGGACTTTGAAGAAAGTTCCGAAGAGATGTTGACCGGCATGCAACAGGACTAGGGGTTGGATAGTCTCCAAAACATCAGCAAAAGTGCGGGTACGACCCTGCTACCGTGCACTCGAAGATTGCGACTAAGGCGTATATGCACTTATTAATATATGTACATCTTATAGCACAAGTAGACGCTTTTTATACGCCCAGTGATAAGACCACCGTCATATTAAAGTTTAGCGGCTAGCTGCTGACGCAAATCATATCACGTAAATGTAAAGTCCTCTTACATTTACATAGGTGCCCCTGTAGGCTAGTAGGTAGTGAACTAGCCTGTCAGTATGGGGGTTGTGGGTTCGATTCCCAACGAAGACCTTGGTTTTTTTCACTACAAAAATAAAAAAAATTTCCTCTCTGTTTTGGGCTGCTCACCGATGAAGGCATAGTCACTGGTCGCTGTGCTGTCTTTATACGGCAGTTAATTTCCCACTATCCTTTTACTTTCACCACCTCTTTCATCTCTTCTCTATCCCTTTCCTTAAGAATGTAGTACGGTACTTGACTAAATAGGCATTGTTGCCTGAGTGCTACTTTTCTTTAACAAAAAAAAAAAAATAAAATTTCAAATCCTAAAAAATGACACTTTTTATTAATTATTTTCTTCAGCTTTGAAAAAAAATGCCTTTCTTGAAGAATAGTACATTTGAAGAACCCTTAACAAAATACTTCTTTTAATACTTCATTTTTGACCACTACTGTGCCATGTCCAGGACTTGTGCATGCATTAAAAGCGAATTTATGTTTAACATTAATTTTGTTAACTGAATAGTTTTTCATATATTTTTTTTTGTTGCTTTCATTGGTTTAGTAGGCTCCTTTTAAGGCTTAAAGACATTAAATACAATAACCAGACTACCGTCTAATAGTTGGACTTAGTAACTAATACTAATAATATATTTAATATTTTTGTTGCAGCCATTATAATAAAATATTCTCAGTTATATGCTTCTAATAGTACTAACATTAGGGAAGTTCAAAGCAGGAAAAATTTTAATTTATCAATATATTTCTGTTAAACAAATTTCTTGCGTTTGCTGCACTGAATGCAACTTATACCAAGGAGTATGTTTTTTTTAATTTGTAAGTCCACAAGCACATGCACGTTTGAGGTGAAAAAAATTGTCCACTAAACGTCCATAATTCAGTTAATTTTAAATCGTGGGATTAAATTTTTCTAGAGGTTTTAAGCACAACCAAACGATAAAGTTAAAAATTGCACAAAATGGTATAAAACGCCAGGGAAATGTTTGTAATACTTACAAATTAGTTAAGCAAAAACAAAAAAAAATAAGATAAAGTTACTTTGAGTACGTGTATTCATCCATGTGTTGAGTATAAAATTAATGTTGTTAATTTCATACGCGCGTAAAGTGGCAAAATGTGTCAGTTAATTATGTGGATATTTAAAATGACCAACCAAAGTTGTTTTAACCGCTCTTTTTTAACCGTCTTATTGTATATTTACTTTCTGGTTTGTTCTAACTATTTTTTTATATATGTTACTGGATATCTGTGTGTATTAAATTATTACTTGGCAAAATTTTTATGGTTTATAAATTTCTATTTTGTGCTGTTTTATCTTCCTTTGCCAGCTATCTTCATAGAATATAGTTGACTCATTCATTCAGTCATTATTTGTTGCTGGGATTATTACTGGCATAATGTATTGTTAATGTTCTTCTATAAATCTGTTCTAATTTGATTAGAAATTATAAATAAAGATTTTCTCGACGACAAGTTAAAGCAGAAAAGCAAATAAAGGAAAAAGGTGCTTATTATAACGGTAACAAATGTTTTTTAGACAGTTTTATATTCGCTATAAAATTAACATTTTTATGATACACTAAGATTATTTTATGGTAATTACAAGCTTAAAAGATACACCGTAAGTTATAAATGTATGAATATAATGTTAATATTTGTAGAATAACATTTTTTTGTGTTAAGAAAATTTTTTAAAATTTTTTTATACAATTCACTGCAAGCGGAATAACTGACTGGACTATTAAAGTGAGATCAAATGTTTGATGAGCATGGACAAATAATACTCAGTTTACTACAATTTTGGAGTTAACAAATGCGGCCTAATAACTTTCATTCAGATTGCATTTAGAAAAAAGCTTTAAAGCCCTTGAAAGACTCATCAATTTTCTCAATTTCTTGAATTTTCACACTTGATTAAAAAAAATTATTATTAATATTTTAAACACAAGGTCTTTATGTAAAAAGCTATTAATAAATGTTTATTTTTATTTACAATATTTTGCCCATGTATTAAACTTATTTTTATTTCCTGTTCCTGAAAGTATCCTCCAATAAACGAAATATTGAAAAGAAAAAGACCAACATTTAAAAATATTTTACGCAAAAACCTTGTGTTAAAAAATAAATTATAAAATAAAAACCAACAAACTATAATTATAACAAAAAAAGTGATAACATTTTGTTTAGTTATGAATAAGATTTCCAGCGATGGTTATAAGAATTCTATTAGAGGCCCATTAGATAATATTATAGCTATAATCACTTTATGATTTTAATAAAGCCTTAATATTCTTTATTTACATAGTTGCTTATATAATTCTCATTCTGTTTATAGATGGGGGGTGGTTTCTCAATAATCTTCTTTTAGCAACCAATGAAAACATACCGCACAAAAGAAATTGAAATCATAAAATTCAAAATCGTTAGGGTAATTTAAATATTTTGCATGCTCTTCTTAAAGTCTGATGCTGACTTCTGCCTGAATTTAAATTTTTTCATTTATTTCTAATTTCGACAACCTTTACGTAAAGCTAATCATTTGGCGCAGTGTAGGTTAAAGCAACATGTGTCCAAGATTAATGTCAACCAATTAACATATCTCTATACTAAGACGAATTTTTAAGGGCAGTAAGCAAAAAAAAAACACAACTGCTAAAATAGCAAAAAATATTGAAACCAAGTGAGATATTTTTGTGAATTTTTGTGAATTTTTGTATAGTTTTGCTTTTGAGTTTTCAACCGTAAAATGTCTTTAGTAACAAATATCGGCATTTTAATTTTTATTTTGCTCGTTAATCGGTTCTTGCATGTAATTTTTACTCTATTTTTACGTTTTGGCTCTGGCTAGATTTGAGTTCCTAAACTCTTATAAACTTACTTAATCAGCTACAAGAGACTTAAACTATTCAATATCGTGCTTAGTAAACATGCGATTTTAATTCAGCTACAGTTACTCAGCCCACAAACTTCTCACCTTATTTATCAATTTAATCACTTTTGCCACTCATGTCATCTGTCATGTTAATATTTTCTTATCTAACTTCTACCGCGTCAAGGTTTAAAGATATTTTCGTTTTAAACATCTGCGCTGATGTCTTAGTATACATAAACCCATCTATCGCGTCTACATAGAAATTGTTTCTGCTTCATCAGTCATAATTTTTTTATAGCAAATTTTTATATCACCGCCTAATTAACGCGGCTACTCAGCAGCAATTAATTGCAATTTATAAGACCAACAAGTAGACCCACATCCTTATTTAAATAAAGTAATAACTTTTATACCTCACGTAGTTATACTTTCTTAGCGTGTAATATAACTATGCTTTATTTAAGGAAACTTTTCCTTTTGTCACTTACTATTAAGTACCATTTTACAGTTTTACATTTTTAGAAGATATTTGCACTTTGGAGCAGTTCTTCTACACTTGTCTCTTCTTCAAAGAAAATCTTTTAAAATGGTCAATTTCGATTCTCCTATTCTATTTATATTTTAACGGATGTGTTTTGCTTAAGTTTTAAAAAATAATACTTTAGTAATAAAGTAAACGAAATAACTGGGTATGCTGTTTACTAACTTCGTAGTTTTCTAAGAAAGCGTATACATGCAAGACAACAACAACTATCTTAAAATAAATTCCATGAAGAAACTTTAACAGCATCAAAACAAAACCAAAAGTACAAACAGACTAAGACGTGCCTCTACATTGAATGAATAAAATAACAGCAACAAAATGTAGTATAAAGGAAGTAGAAAATTATTTATTTTTCCAGACCCCTAGCGGACGAATATAAAAGACAGCATCTGAGTGGTTATTTAGTTAGTTAAAATATAAACCTCGTATAAATAAACTTGTAATTAATTTGAAAACTCTAAAATCTAGTATTATTTATTTTGCAATAAAGAACTCCGTAACAATAAAAGGTTTATAAAAGCTATAAACGTAACCATATAGTACAATTTTTTTATTCTTTTAACGAGAAGAACGAAAATACGAACGATTTTACTTTTAATACTTAACGGAATACTCGATGCTTACTGATACGAAAAATTTGTTATAAATCTACTTTTAAATAAAGATATATTAGAGAGTATGGCTATTTCATTAGTAGTAATTAAGCTCTAGTGAGTTTTGGCCCAATTTTGCTAAGAAACTGTAGCACTACCTTTTAAAACTTAATTATTATATAATATACGAGTATGCATTTATCCACTTAGAAACATTGAAATCATAAAATCAAAATATTAAATAAAACTTGTTCTTACTTTGAGAGGCAGTTTCTGGTTTCAAAATTTAATTTTAATTTGTGTAGAGACCCTTTAAATGTTTACGATAAATTTTAAATCGGCAATTTAAGAGACTTATCTATTTTGAGGAATATCTAAAGATAGAGGAAACACTAAGAATTTAAAACAAAACCTTTAACCTTTTATTTATTTTTTTTAACAACCATAAAAGGACTTCCATTCTTCAGCTTAAAACTATTTAAACTTTCTAAGAGCGTCAGTGTCCTAAATATCAATGATAAAATACACGAGGCTTCGAAATTTGTCAACTATATTCATTGTAATATTAAGAGTCACAGCTTTTCATGCGATATAAAACTTAAAAAATCTTAAAAACAGTAAAACCGTTCTGTGAGATATTCATTAAGATCCCTAAATTAATTAGCTTGGAAAAGAAAAATAATAAATCAAAAATGTTGTTTGACCAACAGAGAAAAACGATAAAAATTGCAAAAAAAAATCTGCTCCGACGTCTGCTGCTGCTTCTGTTAACATGGAATTTGCGTTTCAAACTTTTACCGTATTCACCGTACTCTCCAAAATATTGATATTTAAGCTTTGCAGTTTCACAACTTTATGATATTACGCTGCCGAAAAATATATAAGGAGTCAAATTCCAGATGCAGACTAACCAGGAGGAGAAAATAAAACTTTTAACGAGAAAGCTCAATTTGGATTTAACGAATATCTTTATAATTTGAAGTAATTGATACATTTCAAGTTAGGATAATCCATAAATAGATATGAATCCAGTAGAGAGCCATTTCAAAATCAGCATGTTGATATTTGCTACTATAAATGGTTTATGCTGGCTTATAATGGCTGTAGTGCTGAATAGGAAGTAAAAATATGAATTTAACTTTTAAGTTCAGATGAATTAAGATGTTTTTTGAAAACGAAACCGAAAATTTACAAACAAAAAATTGAAAATTCACAAAAATTCCCAACTTGGTTTCAAAATTTTTTATTGTTTTAGCAGTTTTTTTTGCTTACTAACCTTGAAAATTCATCTTAATTAAAAAAGTACACCCATATTTTTACTTCCTATTCAGCACTACAGCAATCATAAACCAGCATAAGTCATTTATATGGAACGCATAAACAGTCAACAACAAAAAAAAAACAACCAAAAATTACAAATTAACAAAAACTTAATGGAAAAAAGCCAAAAAGAGACAAAAAAAGTTCCTTCAATCATAAGTAGTAGAATCATAAACATCCACTTTGGCAAACATATTGCAATTAGGAAAGAGTTTCATATGCACATTAAATAAATTTAAAGTTCAATAAAACAAAATTTTTAACAACAGCCGGGGTAGTCTACAACCCAATATTTTGCATGAAAAAAAAATAAATAATTGAAAGTGTTTTTTCTTGGTTGTTTTGTTTTCGACTGAATTCTGAAAATAAGAAAAGTTCTAATACACAACAAGATCAAATCTTGATGATGATCTTAGCGCTTAATCTTGTGACTTCTTTTTTCCAAAGTTTTTGATGATGGGAAACTAACCAACAAAAAACTCTGCCGACTGATCAACAGCCTTTTAAGTATAAATAAAATAAAAAGCAACAACAAAAGGAAAAGAAAAGAATATGCATCACATTCACAAATTGTCTGACAAGCCCCAACACAGAACCCATATTCATTTTAAGTAAAATTCACATCAAACAAATCTTAACTTATACTCTACATACAAACAAACAAATCAGTTAATACAAAAGGATACTCTTCTAACCAGGCAGAGACTTCAAGGAAAGAAAAAAAATTAACATCATTTAGTAGCTCGAATATTTCTTTCAGTTTTAATTCATTTTCGGTAAATTTGTTTTCATTTCATTGAATTTTTGTTTTGTTTTGTTTTTGTTTGGAATCATCTCAGCTTTGAGAATGATTTTCATCTTGTTGTTTGCTGCTGTCTGTCTTATCTGACTTTAATTAAACGGCATCTTGTAATAAATTATCTTCATTAGTTTAAATCTTTGACCATCGTTTAGTTATAAATTCTTTTTTTTTTCTTTTCCTACCTTTTGCATAAGTTTTTGTTAAAGTTTTGTTTCCCCTTTTTTTAATTAAAGAAAAAAAGATATTAATAATCCTCAGTTGAATTTATCTATTCTGAAAATGTTCATTCAATAATTCAATTTCTATTTGAAGAAAACAAAAAGGAAATGAAACCAAATGTTGAAAAACTTATATTTTCAACTGTGTGAAAAAATTTAAATCAAAAATGTTTTTATGGACTTTTAAAAATGTTATTTCTATGTTTTGAGGTTCTTATTTATTTATTTATATTTTATTTTCTTTGTTTTTTTTGTTTTCTCAAGTCGTTGGTTTTTTAAATTTGTATTTTTTTTTTTTTTGTTGTAAGAATTTTTTGTGCTTCAGTTTATTTTGGGGACTTGTTAATTGGAATATTGCTTTTGCAGACATTTCGACAGATTGAGTTTAGTTTTTTTTAATTTTTTTTTATATTCTCTGATTATTGAAATGTGTTTTTTCTTTGACAACTTCAAATTTTTTGTCCGACTTAGTTTTGCTTGCAAAAGCGTTAGTCCTACTTGGTTATAATCACAGCAATTATCAAAATATGACAAAGAATTAAAAATTAAATTTATTTTTTTATTGTTTTCAAATCAATTTTTAGGAAGCAGTGAAGAATGCTGTCGAAGATGTCTTAATTATATTATTCATAAAGGTTCAAAGTAAATAATGTGATAATGGTTATCACAAAACGAACAACAATACGTCTTTGGATGGAATTTTTAAGGACTTCAAATGTGTTAGCAGCAAAATATCACATTTAATTAAAAAATATTTTCATATGTTATCGGAATAAAATGCCTTACTGCATAATAAAAAAATTATGTGTTATACAATGCCTATTTATGAACTCAACACAATATATTTTGAAACTTTCATTTTAAAGCTCTTTAATAAATATTAAATAATTTAAAAATAATTCAAAATTTTGGTCTGAAATTGAATGAATTTTGTTTTTTAATTGTGGCAACACCAACAACATGATAGTTTCGACACTTACTTTTTTGACAGTCTCCCACGAAAATCGCAAACACCAACTGTGTTGCACCGAGTTCTTCAACTGAAAACATCACAGCCACAGCATTAAAGCAGATCCAAATTTATCAATTCATCGACGTTCTCAACAATTGGGATTATCCAAATGCACCACATGGTGAAATTTGCGTAAGGATTTGACTTTGACGCTTTACAAGGTTCAACTGGTGCAGGAATTGAAGCCGACTGACCATTCACATCGCCGCAGATTCGCTTAATTCATTCAGGAATGACCGGCTAATCGGTCACATACCCAGCCCATTTTCACTTGTCAGGGTATGTCAACAAGCAAAATTGTCGGATTTGGGCTTCTGAAAATCCTAGAGAAATTACTGAGAAGCCTTTGCATGCTCAACGTGTCACTATATGGTGCACTATGTCATCTGGAGTGTGATTGGGCCTTTTTTTTCGTAGATTAGACTGGAAATGCAGTAACAGCCAATGGATCTCGCTTTCGCGAGATGCTAATAACTCAATTTTTACCTATTTTTGACGACGTGTATATCACGGACATGTGGTTTCAACACAATGGTACCACATGTCACACAGCCAATATAATGATCAATTGATTGCAAACCAAATTCCCCGATTGCATAATTTCACAACAATCAGCAGTTAAGTGGTCAGCCAGATCGTGTGATTTAATTTCTTTTTGGAGTGCTTGAAAACTCAAAATCCGTAATATAATTAACGACCACCATTTTGCCAAAAGTGATCAAAAACTTCGATGAAAGAATCGACATCTGTCAGCGTGGTTTTGGTGGACATTTGCCAGATATCATTTATCATTTCATTTCTCTTCGTAATACAATAAAAGTTTGAATCTTAATCTAAATTTGTTGTCTTATTTTGTTTTAGAAAACAAACTTCTTCTTGAAAAATCCTTTATGTTAATTTTGTCACATTGAAAAAAATTCATATTTCGTTTACAATCGTTTAACCATTATTTTTTCTGACAGTCACCGTAAATATCAGTATTATCATATATAATTTGAAATAACTTCGAAAGCTTATCGTTAAACGAAAAAGAAAAATTTGTCTGATTGAGGTCATATTAATCCGTCATATGATTGCTAAGATAAACCATATAGGAGCGTTGTTATTTTTATTTTCAAAGGTAAGAAGGTAAAAAAAACTTAACAACTGACGATTGTCTTTCGCGTTATTCTTAAAATATTTGTTATTTATTAAATAATATTCTAAGAATTAAAACAAACATTATAAATATTCTAAGCACCCACTGAAACTGGCATATAAAGAACAGTCTAAATCAACCCCTTAGAAATAATTTTTTTAACTTATCTTCTTTGTAACAATCAGTTTTTTGAAAAGTGTGATTACGAAAACAGGAAAAATGAAGAAAATAACAGTTGAATGCTTAAAGTGTACATTCTTCATGTGTTAGAGTTTAGGAAATTTCAAAAACATTTTTAAGCGCTAATAAATTCTTTTAATGTTATTAACCAAGTTATTAATTTTGATAAAAATGTAATTAATTAAAATTTAAATAAGGAAAAAAATTAACATGAATTTAGCATAAATGTGGCTAATTATCATCAACATTTATGGAATTTTTATTTTGGACAGCATTTTAGTGGAAAATGATTTTAATTATAACATACAAGTATGCATGTGATGTATTTATTTCTTTTGCTGCCAACTTCCTTGACAGCATTTTATTTAACTTCTTTTTTTATGTTTTATATAATTTTCTTTTTACTAAATTCTTTTTAACAGCGTATGTAACGGTTTTAGAAACTCATTTGTTTACAAATGTTTTTTGTTGTTGTTGTTGTTTTTCGTTTAAATACTTGTAACATCATTTGTTAATGATTACCATGAATATCTGTTTCGTTTGGGTCAGAATGTTTGATCATATGGGAACTGGATAGCTTTAGTTTACTTGTATTTTGTTCACAGCCCATAATCCAGTCATTCCACATTTATTAACATGAGATCGTAAACATTAATTAAGAATAATTTACATTACACTTGAACAAAGCAAAAAAAAACAAAAAAAAATGAAGCAAAAAGAAAAGAAAATCATACAAAAATTTCGTTACTGAGTTTAATTTTTGTTTTTATTTCATCAGATTTTACTTTAGTCAGTAATAAACAATGAACAAATATCTGGTTGGTTAAGATAACATCAACCATCATAATAATTAAGTAAATGATAGTGTTGCTTCCTGCAAAAAAGTTTGATTTTTCTCTTTTTGTTGTTTATATTGATTCTGATGGAAAATAAAATTTGGAGTTTTTGTTTAAAAATTGTTGCACTGATTTAAAATTTGACATACTTCATCGACATAATGGAGTAGAACAGTTACATTGCAGGTTATTTAAGTCACAAATTATTTCCAGTACAGCAATTTAAGGCAGAACTTTTATTGCCTTTTTTTATAAATTCTCAATGCTACAAATTTCGAATTTACATTTCTGGTATTGAATGAAGTCCCCTCCCAACTTACTTTTTTCTCACTACGAATTATTTAATCTAATTTAAGTCAAATAAACTCGAAGAGAATAGCTTACGAGCAAAAAATAATTTCTATAGTTTCACGTTATTGCACTAAAGATTTTAACATGCTGTGAATAATATATAGAAGTCAAACTTTCCAAAAGCGTACTTTCGAATCAACAAAAAAAAATTAAAATCAGCAGTGACACAGTTTTAACTTTTCTCTTTACAACTGAACCGTTAAGAAATTAACGTTAAAGTTGTTAATCTTGCTAAAGTGTAGGGTCAATGATATTTGATTATCTTTGTACACGGGTCAAAAACTTATAATAAGCCAATAAATCAAAGTTCAAAATACTTCATGTATTTCATAATCTCAGTTAAAAATAGATTTACTAAACTATTAATAATCCTCTTGTACATCCGGTTTGCATTAGTTCACATTAGCAATATTTTGCAATTAAAATATTATTATAGTTCTGGTTGTAACAGATAGAAGATCCATCTAAACTGTACAGTTTTGAATATGGCTTAAGAATGATGTCTTCACATCAAAAGCGCCCGCCGTTCGCACCGAACAAACAGCCGGCAAAGACGGAGAGAAATGACAATCGTAAAACTAGAAGGTATTTAATTTCTTTGATTTGTTCCGCCAGTAAATGAAATATTGTTGTCATTCCTTTCCATCCTTACTGGCTGTTTATTTTCTACCGATAGTAATGACAACAGTGTTTCAACTTGCAGAAGTAAATATTTCCTAATATGGGCTTAAAAAACGGATTTAGTTTCAATATTCCGTAAATTTAAAGGTAATTTGTTAAGCTGAAAGTCCATACCACGCGTTCTACGCGTACACGCTTTATACGCGTCTGTCAAAAAAGTAGAATCAGTGTAATTGTATGTGACATGTTACACAGCACATCGCATAGAATGCTTATGACGCATAGAACGCATGAAGTAGGTTTACTTTCTACTTTTCTATGCGTCGCAAGCGTCATGAAAAAATTTCAGCTGTTTTTGACGTCGTATTATTTCTGTTATTTTGATTTTTTAAACGTTGGTGCAAAAAAACCATTCACTTCCCTTTCCGAAAACAAGGGACGCACCCAAAAGCGTCTTCTTTTCTCTTGAAGTTATCCATAGGTCCTCATTACACAAAATATCATAAGCACAAATTTAATAAATTCTGTAAATTCTTGAAAAATTTCAATTTCAGTTTTCATTTTTGCAAACATTTTTTTATTAGGTAAAATTATATGCACCACAGCTGATCATAACAAAAAACTTGGCGCATAAAAAGCATTGCATGTAACTTGAAGTTTGAAAAGCGTAGAACGCGTAAAAGCATCAAACGCATACAAAGCGTGTGCGTGTAGAATGCGTGGTATGGACTTTCAGCTTTATATTCTTTTGGTCCTGCATAACCTTTTCTCCGCTTCGTCAATTATAAGCGGCATCTTATTAATCTTGTTTAACGCATTGCAATATTTGCATTTCTGCGAAATCGTACACCATGTTAGGAGTTCCTTCTAATCATTTGAAAAGCAATGTTTGAATAAGGCACGAATTGGTAAAATGTTTTTGCATAAGAGTTAAAAAAATCATGTGTGGAGTACGTTATTGGAAGATTAAAAACAATTTTTGATGCCTTGTTTTGAGAGGAGTAAAGAGACTTGAGATTGTTATCTACTTTAGAGCCATATGTCGTGCTTTTCAACAAGAAGTTTGTTTTCAATTTTTTTCAATTGTGGCAGCATTAACAACATAATAGTTATGACGTTTAGTTTTTTTACGTATTCGTGGAAGATGCATTGACAGTTGTTACAAGGAATTCAAGTGCGCACTAAAATAATTAAAATTCACTACGAAAATGGTGACGCTTTAAAGTTAGATTTCATATAATTCGTAATATTTTCGCACAACATAATCGTCCTTCTGACACCGCTATTATGAATTTGATCGCTAAATTTGACAGGCTCGATACAAAATGTACGAACACCAACGCGTGTTCCTAGAGCGATTATTGAAAAGCCTCTGCACGCTTAAAGTGTTACTGTATGGTGAGGCTGGTATACGGATAACGCTATCGCTAGATGCTAGCAACTCATTTTTGGCCCATTATTGACGATGTGTCTATATCACTATTTTATGATTTCAACAGGACGGTGCCACATATCACACAGCCAACGATATGTGGCAAACTAAATTTCACGATCGTATAATTTCACGACAATCAGTTAAGTGGCCAGCTAGATCGTGTGATTTAACACCACTGGATTATTTTTTGTAAGGCTATGTTTAGGACAAAGTCTATACGGAGCCAATCGAATCGATTTCAGCCTTAAAACTCAAAATCCATGATGTGATTAAGGAAATAGAAAACTTTGATGAAATAATCGACATTTGTCAGCATGGTCGTAGTGGATATTTGCCAGATATCATGAGCCATTCATAATTGCCGAACTTTTCTCTTCGTACCATAATAAAAACTTGAATCATCTTAATCTAAATTTGTTGTTTTATTTTAGAAACTCTTCATATTGAAAAGCCTTTAACAACTGGAAGATAATTAAAGACGATTTATGTTTTGAGGATTTATATTCATCCCACAAAAAACTATGATTTAATTCAATGTCTAAAAGTCTAACTTGATCCGACTAAGCAAGAACATTTCCATCAATGTAAACAACAAATTCGTCATCATGCCCTAAAATATAAGGCCTAACTACATCTTATGCGTTTCATTTTCATTGAATTAAAAACCAGTCAGTTAAGGTTAGAAAATTTTTTTGAGAATGATACCATCGTATTCAGTTTGAGTTTGCAAAACATTTAAGTCCTGATATCTATAAAATATATGAAAATTTTATCAAAACAATTCATATTTTTGTCATCATTCGCATGCATTTTAAATAAAAGAGGACAAAGAACACTATCTTAAGAAAAAGCGCATGTTACATTTAACAAAACTCTTCTACATGTTCCAATTTGATCAATTTGTTTTATATTAATAAAAAAATTTGAAAAATTTCTAATGTCCTTTCAAACACTCTTATTATTTTTCGCTTCTTAATCAAAATTTGGTGATTAGATAGATGAAATGCTACTTTTTTTATTTTAAATTTTGGAGATTAAAAACAAATAAAAATTAAATAAATTTGCTTTAAACTACAATAAAACAGCACTAAGGTAAATAGAGATCTAATATTTAATCTTTTGTTTTTATTGATTTGAAAAGAAGTTCATTGTAATTATTTTTACTTTTTATTTTTAGTGCCACTAAAAAATATTTAAATTTTATTTTGTCTATTTTTAGATTTTAACATACATAATTTAAGGTATTTATTATAAACAGCATTATTATGTTTATATGAATAATCATGTACAAACATTTATTACAAATTTAACATAATTTAACAATAAAAAATTACATTTAATTTAATTAAATTTGTATAGTTAAACGTGTATAGACAGACAAGGCGGTCTGTCTTCTCTCTACAAGACACAATTATTTCAAAAGGTTGACAAGCAACTTAACATCATTTCCTTCAAACTAATGAAGAAAAAAATTTATTTTAAATAAAATGAAGAGAACATAAAAAATGTTTAATTGTATATGATTATTAATTGAAGATATCTTCAAAGCACATTTAATTCTAAAAAATAAAAAATAAAAGTAAAAAAAAATTAACAACTCTAAACCTGATTAAGTTAAAATTGAAAAAATGAATGTTTACAAAAAAATAGAATGAGAATATTTGTAAATGAGTTTTATTAAGAATAATTTATTAAGGGTTCTTTTTATAGAGGTATAGAACTTTGAAATGGAATAAAACAAATATGGCTGGCTCGGATGTAGTCTAATTTGGACTACAATGACTTTTCCAACATGTGTGGCTCGTATACTGGCAATAGCGCAGCGAATGTTATGCTTTAAGTGGTCAACCGAAAATAGTCTGGTGGCGTTAGATCTTACGATCTATGAGGCAAATTCACGTGTCAGAAACGTAAAACTATGCGGTTACCAAACGTTTCTTTCAGCAAATCGATTGTGCCTTGCATGTTGTGCCATCTTGTTGAAGCCGCAGCTCCTGCCCATTAATAATCATAGCTCAAAAGCTCTGACCAGCACGAAACACCAAACAGTCTGTTTTTCTAGATGTGACAGTATCTCAACATACATATTACTATTCCAAATGCATTGGCGTATATATTCAAACAAAACATAATTCTCTGGCATTATAACTAAAATATAACTTTTGACAAATGGCGCCATGACTGGCTCAGATATAGTCTAATTTTGTCCAATTTTCAATGACTTTTTCTAACATTGTGGCCGTATATTGGCAACAACTCGGGGAATGTGTTTCTCTAAGTGGCCAAACGCTTCCTGCTTACCGGCGTAGACTAGCGACTTCACATGTCTCCACAGACAATAGTCCAGCGCTGTTTAATCGCACAATCTTGAAAATAAATTCACGGATCAGAAATGTGATACAATGCGGTTACCAAACGTTTCCTTAAGTAAATCAATTATGGCAGGTGCTGTGTGTCATGCTGCGCCATCCTGTAAAGACACAGCTCCTGCCCATCATGGTTATTCATTGGATGAACGAAAACGTCATATCTCCATCGTAATTATCAACGACTGTAAAGTTCTGACCAGCTCGAAACACCAAACAAGATGTAACAATATCTCAAAATATACTTGAAGATTATTATCATTCAGAACTTTTGTTTATTGGAGTACTCATTCAAACAAAAGATGATCTTCTGGCATACGACGCTACAAATGGCTCATAGTCTAATCTTGAGGTTTAATTTTCAAGAAATTGTTCTAGCATATCGGCAATAACTCGGCGACTGTTGTCCTTTAAGTAGCCAGTCGTTTCCTGCTTACCGGCGTAGACTAGCGACTTCACATATCTCCACAGAAAATAGTCTAGCGGTGCTTAATCGCACAATCTTGAAACCAAATTCACGGATCAGAAATGTAAAACTATGCGGTTACCAAACGTTTTCTTCAATAAATCAAATGTGCCACGCGCTGTGCCATCCTGTAAAGACACAGCTCCCGCCCATCATGGTTGTTCATTTGATGAACGAAAACGTTAATAATCATGACTCTATAGTCGTCACCATTGACTGTAACGTTTTGACCAAATCACTTTCAAAAAAAAAACCAAACGGTTCATTTTTCTGGATTTAACAGTGTCTTAGCATACACTTGGAGTTTATCATCATTCCAAATACAGCAATTTTGTTTATTGACGTATCAATTCGAGCAAAAATCGAGACTAACGGCAATCTTGCTTTAGGCCCAATTTACACAATTCGAAAACATTGTTCAGGCAACAGTCACATTTGGCAGCTTAAGGTACTGTACCTCTATAAATAAAAAAACCTAATACATTTTAAAATATGACTTTTCAAAAGATTTGAAATCATATATTTATTTTTTTTATTTGTTACTTTTTCTTTATTTTAAGGCCAGCTAGGAAAATTGTATATAAAAGTTCGGTTGTGAGATGAAAGTGATACAACAGTCATTGATTTTAAAACACAAAGTGTGCATAGCGAACGTTTCTTATATTTAAAAGTTTATTTATATAAAAGAATATTTTTAAAAACTAATATTCATTAACCTTCCAGTTCCTCTAAGGATTTAAAGTTTTCCGCCACTACATTTTATGCTATAAATTATTAATTAATTATTTTTTTTGATTTAGAGTTAAATTCAGAATACATAAAAAATGATAATTAAAAACGTTATATTAATGCACTGTTCACTTACCTTATTAACTAATAAACTTAATATTATAAATATTAAAAAACAAGGCATTGTGGTGTTGCTAAGTACCCAACTACAACAACTGGACTGATTGTGAGAATTTATGCTGGATTTTGTTTCACAAATGTCTGATTCTGATATGACTGTTGAAGATTTTCTACGAAAATGTTTAGTAAACATTTTATTTACAGCAGGTGATGATAAAGTTTTTCCGGTTGATAGTGATAAATGCATGTGGAATAATTAATTTTACTTATTAAGAAGTTGTTTATAATTCTTTTTTCCTTTTTCCTTTTTTTTATTTTTATATTGGTATTTTTAAGACATTCTTTTTTAATAACACGTTTATGTTATGTATTTATATTTAGAACTTCGAAATTTATTTTATTTATTCATCAATATATATGTATTTTTAAATTTATTTTTAACAATTAGCAATTCATTTTATTTAAGTTATTTTTTGATACTTTATAATTTGGTAAAAATACCATTTTTATTTTAGAAGTTTTTTATTTAAATAAATATTTATTTTAAAACGTGGACACTTCTACTTTACATTCGCTGCAAAGAAAACAAAATAAAATGCTTCATTATTTTTTTATATATATAATTAATTTATTAAATAAATAAATATTTAAATAAAATTAGAATATAATTTTATAGTAAATTCAAAAATATATAATTATAACTTAATAAATTTGATCATTTATTTTCTTTACAAGATAACCTTTCCGCTTTATTGCAGCAAACAACTTACAAGGAAAATATTAAATTAAAACCTGACCATACTTAATAAAAATAAAAATAAAAATAATGAAAAAAATCTGCTGTTAATTTTTTTTGTTTTCAATTTTATCATCACATGTTTTTAAAAAATTCATTCATCATTTCTTCTCTCAACCGGCTACAGGCAAAAAAGCATCATGTTTAATGCAAATGCAATTCAATTTGCATTAATTTAAAATTCACAATATATATTTTTATTGCCGCTGTTTGTTACTTTTCATTTAATTTTATTAAACCAAACAAGTCAGTGTTGCCAGATCGTAAATAAAAAAAAATGCATAGAATGGAGTAGAATAAAATAAAAAATAAAAAAAAAAAACTGAATAAAACAAAATAAAATAGAACAATGGAAAGAATAGAGTAAAATAAAATTGAATAAAATAAACTACGATAAAATAAAATATAAAAAATAGAAAAAAATTAAAAAAAACAGAAAATAGAAGAAAACAGAGCAAAATAGAATAGCTTATAATAGATAGAAGATTAGCATTGGGCTGAATCAAAAACATTTGTTAAATTCAGTACAATTTTATTGTACAATATTATTGTGCAAGAAAGCAAGATGTAAAATAACAAATATTAATTTATTTATTTTTCTCAGACCAGCACTCAGAAGATCACCCCTACTTAAGCAATGTATTGTACCAGGACTAGGAAGTTAGATTATGGGGAGGAAGAAAGAGGGAGAGTGTTTGTGAACATTTGATTTGAACTTTCCTACATTGGAAGTGATAGAAAAAACTCTGCATGTTCCACATGATTGTGCGATTTATCGGCCAATCAAACACAAATGGATTAACGAAAAGCGTGTTAAACGCAACAACGTCCAAGTAATGAAAGCAAGTTCCCCAATTTCGTTAGAGCACTTATCATTTTAGTAGCAATAAAACAGTCAAATACAATCTACATTACGTCGATCCTCTAGAGAATAAATACAGTTTGATGCCCTACATGAGATTTATATTTCATTTTTAGACGGTTATATGGGGTACATATAGTACGAAGATCGGATGGAGTGAAGTATCCGTTCCACCGATTTAGAAAACCAAAGCACGTGAAAGCTTTTTAGAAACTTGAAAAATGTGCTTAGTCCATCGAACATCACCATGAATATCAAGAGCTTCCGATTCCTTAATACTTATATTACACGTGGTAACCAATGCACCATCATTTCCGAACACACATCTATGCGCAAGCATGTAACATTATGTTTTACGGGCAATAAAATCGACTCTATTCACAGGACCACATCGGAGATTTTTACGAGATCTTGATTGAGCGCATTATTCATGTTCTGCAATTTGGAACCCAGCTCTAACTGGTTTGATATATTACTGAATAAATACGAATGACAAATTGTGCTGTGATCTGCGATTTATTAATGTATTACTTTGATATGGAACAAAACAAAAATATTAGAAAAGAATATTTAAACTTCTTTATTTTTTTAACTCAATCCTTACGTTATCAAATGTATTTACAAGACAGTTGATTGCTTATACAGTTTTCTTCACATCGCATATAGATTTCCCTGATAAGCGTATGCATTAGTAAAAAAAAATACGCCCCTGGCGAGGTATTTATGCAAGCTTTGCAACAAAACAATCAAATAAAGTTTTTCTCCTCCTAAATTCCTGTTTTCACTTTAAATCAATGACTAATAACTAGCAAAAAAATATGTACATATATATATACTACTGGGGGTCTGCCGGGGAAACTTTCCACGAAAAATGTTGTAGTTTTTGATGGATTTATATTCTACATGCTATAAACAGGACTTTCAGAAACACTTTTAGCTCTTGGATATGCTTGTGGTCGGTCGTAAGGATCCACTCCACCCATCGAATAAAATTAATTATAAATTGTTTTTAGGTCGGCGTCCCTTACGCTGACTCAGTGAAGCAGAATTCGGTCTTTCATTATTTTGGTAATACACTTTCTTATGAAATAAAATTAAAAATTTCATTGAAAGGTAATATTGCCTACAAAGCACAAGTTACATGATGTGATTTGATTTACATCTGCACCGACTAGGTAGTCATAATCAGATGGTGGTCAAACCACTTGAATGATTTGCAAACGTCATTCACGCTCTAGGAGGCCATTGAATACGTATATCCTCCGGTCACTCCTAGGACAAATTTCGAAAGCCTGAAATAGGCCGCAGCCTTTACCCCTTGCTAAAGAGTTGAATACTTTCTAACTCCTGGTTCAGAACGCATGAAGCTTAATATAATTAAGAACACGACGGCATTCATACTCACTGGACCTGAACTATTCATTGTGTTCATTTTGAATGATCCGACCCACAAACTCTCAAGAGGGCCTCGCAACCACAACCACCACGATACTCCCATATAGGGGCCAACCTCAATAACCAGTCAGAGAACAGCTAATTGTCTCAAGAGACAAATAGTGAACTCTGGGGCGTACTGATTCCCGTGGAAATATGTGGATTGTCCAGGTGACTCCTACTAGCCTTTGAGGGGCCTGGGCTCCCTTTTACCCCGCAAGACACCAGTCTATATGGAATAGTAGGTTCCAAACAGACTATCATGTGCTCCCGGGGGGAAGCACAAGTTACATGATGAAAGTTGCTTAAAATTCCAAAAAACGAAAGAGAGGGTATCTGGAATTTTATACCATTAAATTTTAACTTTTTATGAATAGCGAAAAAACACCCTACTCTTTGTTTTAAATGCAATTTCGGTTTGTATATAAGTTCCTTTTTTTAATTAAAAATTTTTACCATTATTGCGCCTTGTCTTAAAAACAAATTCTCTACCTCAAATATCTTCTCATGCCTTTGAAAACAAAATAAAATATCATCCGGCAACACTTTCGAAAAATAAACAAACGATAAAGGATGAAAATGACTGATCGTCATTATTATTATGAAACTACTACCGCAAATGAACTGACTAACTAACACACATACATATTTTTACATGCGTTCACAGAGAAAAATTAATCATCATCGTACCCCTGAGAGAACGAAAAATTCGATATTATTTTCATGAAACAATCAACATACTGATCATCAACAGCAACGAAAATGAAAATAAAGAAGATCGATGAGCAGCCCCAACATTGTCAATGTTGTCACTTGTTGTTGGCTTCATCGACAACCAACAAAATGTATGAGGCAGAGCAGCTACATTTGTGAAAATAGGCATGAAGGTATGATATGATGCATTTCATGATCATACGCATGCAGGGAAATTAGTGGTGAAAACTAAAAAATAAACAAAACAGAGACAGAGGCAGAGGCAGGCAAACAGTCAGACAGACATAAGCAAAATCATGTTTATAAATTTGTATACAATTTTGCTTATTTATTGTTTGCATTTATTCTCCCTGCCGTTCTCTCTCAGTATGTCTGCCTCCTTCTTTACCGCCCGCAAATGCACACTGCGTTCGTTTAGTAAAGCAAACTTAACCACATGAAGCATTTGTTTGCTAATTGTTTTTTAAGTTTCTGTTTATTTGTGGTTGCCTTTTTAATTTTGTTATTTGTTTTTTATTATTTAATACTCGTATAGTTTTTCTTTTAATTTGTTCTGCTGAGAATTTATTCTCCTTTTTGTATACATTTTCAGTCTTGTTATAGGCATGTCTCCCATGATTATACACTTTGGTTTTGGAATTTTCTTTTTTATTGTCGTTTTGTTTGTTGACTTTTATAACATGGTGTTAATTACTGCCTTTATAAATTAATTAATTAATTTGCATTTAGTTATGTAGTCGATTTTTAAACAACAAAAAGCTAAAAATAAAAGAGATTATATTAAATTTGTTTGTACTTAAAGGTTTTATTGTATTTATATTAAAACGAGGGCGAACAAAAAAGGTTTTTGACCAAGAATAAAAAAAAAACAGAGTATTTTCATCTGAAAAACTACTTTTTAAAATATAATAGCCGATTTAAGTAAAATAATTCATTTATATATTTGAAATAAAAGTTCCCTTCTTTTAAAAAAGGTGCTTTTTGCAAACAAATATCGGTAATTCTTAAAAATGTACTTTTTTTGAAAGTACTTTTTAATGTCCAAAAAAATATCGGTACCTTTTTCAAAATTAAACTTTTCACAAGCATTATTTTTTTATTAATTTTGTCCCTTTCCCCTTTTAGCAAAGCGGTATTTCGCAAAAAATATTTTGCACTTTTTAAAGACACTTTTTAACGAGCAGCTGCTTTATACTACTTTTCAATTTCTTTCGAAAGAGAGCGGTATTTAAATAAAAATCCCAGTTTTTAATTAATATTTATAAAGCAACCTTTTGAGAGTTATTAATCTGTTTTTATTTATGTGGTTTCTTCTGAATATAGTTTAGTAAAAATATAACTTTAAGAGTACTTTTTTAAAAGGATTTTGTTAATGGAATTTTTTAAACCGTTTTTAAAAGGTATTTATAATTACACAATGGAACTTGGAGGTTAAAAACAGACTTTTCTTAAGTAAATCGAATTCAAAAATGTTTATTTAAAGAACACTTTCATAAAGCTGTTAAAATGCGGCCTCTTAATGTATGCTATTTCAAAAGCTATTTTATGATGGGTAAAAGTAAAATTATTTTTCTAAAGTGGTTCCAATTTTAAGAAAGGCTACTTTTTAAATATTTATATTTCAAATACATGAGTTCTAATAAATCAAAACTTCGTTAAAATAGTATTAGTATTTTCTCTAAAAAAAATTATTTTAAGATATTTTTATTAATTTATAAAGATTTGCTTTTATACATTTTGCAAAGCAAACTTAAACAATGTTATTATGTTGTTTATATTATTTTGTTGTTTTTTTCTGCATATTATTATTTACATTTTTTTTTCTTCTAAAAAAACTCTGCATATAATTTTATATTTAATGTAAATAATTTTAAAATATTTTTTAAGGAAAATTTTTTAAAATTATAACCTAAAAATTTTTGTATATTTAAATGAACTGATCATTCTACCCTCTGAAATGCAAATAAATGCTGGTGATAAGTGAGAGTAATAAATTTTTAAAAGAAGAATTCTCATAAAACGGAAGTCGTTGACTCTGTCAATACAACAACGATTTATAAAAATTATGACGATGATGACAATCAAAATATTATGAACAAACGCACACACACACAGCTCAGTCAGGCTCTCAAAAGCACTTGTTATAATTTGAAGCAAAATACACACACTCACATATTTGGCTATAAATTTATACACCCATGCGTTTGATAATTATTGTGATGTAGTGTAAACTAGAGTTTAATAGTTGACCGGAAGCGTTACTGCATTTTTTTTGTGTTGTTTTGTTTTGTTTTGTTTTTGCTCACATCTCAATCTTATTTAAAGGCATGCATGTGCGTTTCTCTGTACGTGTAGATGTTTGTTTGTGTTTAGTGGGTGAATATTTTTTGTGACTGCCTGTTTTTGTTTCTTTAAACATTTAAAATATTTGTTGCATGCCACTAATTTGTAATTGGAGCATTTAATGCTGTAAATAATAATGTGAGTAATTTGTTACAAGAAAAATATTTATATGAAGAAAATATTAAATAAAAAATTAAAAAAAAATCAAGTGTTAATTGTTTATGATAACTAGATAATGTTAATTGTGGGTCATTAAAGTGCATCAGGTTTTAATGTAATTACTTTGAGAGGTAAAATATTTTGCAACTAACTGATGGAATGTTCGTAACATGCTGAATTTCATAGTAAATTAAAGAGACAAGGGAATTATATTCGATTTTTTAATAAGGAAGGGTTGATGCACGCGATATGTGGCATTGGCTTTGTTTTATAAAATCAGTTCCCTATTTCTCAAAGACTGGTATATTATTACAAGAAGTAAAGATACGTTTCTTTTGTAAAAATATTTTTCATAAAAATATCATCTTCAGTAATGAAAAACTGTTAAAGTTAATGTCTATTTACAGAAGACAAATTGTCAAATGTAGAGCAGTGCCGGTTTACAAGACGTTCAATATACAAAGTTACTATTCCTGTGAATTTAATTTCTGTGACATCAGTTTTTCTTGAAAACTTTACATTTTTAATACTGAAAACTAAACACTAAAATCAACTTCTTATTAATTTTGTTTTACACAAAATATCCATATTCTGATAAATTGTTTTTAAATTTCCCTTAAATGTTTACACAGAAGGTGTAACCAAAATAAACAATTCTTTTTTGATTTAAAAAAAGTTAACTGAAAAAATATCCATAAAATCTCTTTTCAGCTATCAAATACTTCATTCATGAACTAATTAGTGACCTGAAATGTGTAGTATTCCTTTTTAAAACTATTTCAAGTATAAAAATTGTACTCCTTAAAGTAAACCAATAAAAAGTGGACATGAAAATGAATTAAATTTTCTCACAAAATTAAATTGTTGGACTATCAGTATAGAATAAACAAATAAAAAATGAAAAAGAAAGTTAGTAAAAACTATAAAATTCAGCTTTTTTTTATTGCGAGAGATAATTACAAGAATTTTATTTATTTTTAATCTCATCAGACAACAAATTCCGATAATTTTCTATTATTCTTATACACTCTGTATAAGAATTATATTGAAATCGGAGGTTTATTTTCAATTAATGATCGTAGCTACTGCTATAGGTGATATTTGTTATGATCGCATAAAAGGCAGATATTAGCATGATTATATTGTAATAAAATTTATTTTTATTTATGGCATTTTTATTTTTCTCATAAAAATAATAATTTTTTAAATAACTTTTTAGGAAAAAAAAATTTAAATTAAAATTTAAGCCGCACTTTTTATTTGTGGAGATTTTTGGCTTAATTTTTACGTGTCTCAGTTGGATTTGTTTTATGTTCTTTTTCTTGCAATAAAAATTTTTCATTAGATTTTATGTTAAGGCTTAATGAATAAAAATACTAAAATATCATCTTAAATCATTCATTCACACGTTTCATTATTTTGTTTTTTAATTAATTTATTTTTAGGTTTTTTATGTGTTTTTACTTATTTTATAAATACATTGGCATTTAAATAACAATTGAAATTTTGAATTTTTTTTATATATTTTTTTATTTGAAACGAGATTTTATGATTAAGTAACTATATGTTAGATATTATTAATTAAATGCTAATTAAACTCTTTATTAAAACCATTAATTTTTTTCAAACACAGAATTTTCTTTTTTTTAACTGCGTTAAAAGGAAGAAGTCACCTGCCACCAAGTTAAGTATGCGAGTGATTATTGTCAATACTTTATATGAAGAGAACCCTTCATTTTACCAGTTTTCACGATAGTTTAAAAGCATTTAAAAGCTCGTCGTAAAATTTACTATGGCGTATCTGGCACATATTCATTTTTTCCAGAGCTGTGGAAATTCTCCCTACCAGAACCGTGCGATTACAGTTTGGTGGCCAACACTTTTAACAGTAACCCTGACGTCATCTTAATCAAAAGCGCATTGTATCAAAATAACTACTACAATAACAAAACACTTTTCTTGCAATAAGAAGCCATCTTGCCGTCCCTACAATTTTCTATAAATCGTCACCCAATTATACCCCTGATTCAAAATTAATACCAAACAATGAGCCAGTTGTTTTTCAACAATCAATATGTTCTCTACAGGAATGTATGGTGCACCCACTTGAAAATTGAAAAAGAAAACTATTTACAAAAAATTTGAATAGAATCGTTAGACATTAAATCTGCAAAACTTAACTTTGATGCTAATGAGAGCATGAAACTTTAAAAAATTTGAAATAAAAATAATTATTTTTAATTAATTTAATCTAGGTTAATTTGTGCTATATTCCTTTAAAACTAAATATTTTATGATATTCGCTTAATTTAAGAAAAATAATATTATTTAAAAAACTATATATTTGAAATGTGTTACTGCAGGTGAAAGCATATCCATATGACCATTTTACTACTGCTCTTATAGCTCATCAGTGAATTTTACCCCAAATTTTGTATAGAAAATTTAAGAGTCTTATAATTTAAGCCAAATGAATTAAATGAGAGTTTTCATTCAAAAACACTTCTATACAAAAACACTGCAAACATTTCGAAAACAAAAAAAAACACTTTTAATTTTTAGTTTTTCTACATAAAGGTTGCCTTCGGAAGCCATTCATATGTATTAATTTTGAAGAATAAAGAAAACAAAAAATATTTGTAAAGAATTTTACAAAACCCCAACGTGCAGAAAAACAATGGAAATAAAACAATTTTATATTTTGGAATCATTTTTAATTTAATCTACGTTAATTTATTTATAATAAAATATATCGTATCGACAATTTGAGGTAAAATCCACTGCTAGGCTATATGAGCAGTAGGGTGGCTACAAGGTAAATGAGATAAAAAAGGGTCTAAATGCCCTTAAAACTATGAATTTTAGCAAAAAAACTTATTAAATTAAAGTTAGACTTATATTCCTAAAAAGATTGTTTCGATTTTAAGGACAAAAAACTAGAATTTTTTTTTTTTGGAAAAACCGCTGTTTTTCTTAACTTTAACCTCAGTGCGACACGGGTTAATACTATCAGATTGACCTGAAACTTTGCCAATCTCATTTTGCAGTCAATTGGCACATTTTTTAGGGATGGGCCGGTGGAAAATAGTAATGAAATGGTCATATGGATATGCAGTAAAACATTTCAAATATATTATTTTTTGAATAATATTATTTTTTTTAAATAAAAATTATTTTTTGAGAATATCATAAAATATTTATTTAACCTAGATTAAATGAAAAATAATTCCAAAATATAAAATTGTTTATTTCTATTAATAAAAAGAGATGTTACTTTTTTTTAACATATAAAAATAAATAATTACAAATAAATGAATTAATAATCAAACATTGTAAATGATTTTAATTTTTTACACTACTTTGTAATTTGCCGCCGCTTTTACACAAACAAACATATTTTTACTTTAATTTAAAGATTTACTCGTACATATAATGTTTTTGTAAATCCTTATTAAGAATGCTTCTTATTAATTAATTAATATATTAATAACAAAAGCAATAAATAAATACTACATCTATTTATTATAATTTTAAATAGTCGTAATCGTATGTTTCTTTCTTTTACACTAACATTTCGCTTCACATCTTGCAATAAGAGCAAATATTTTAGTTCTATGAAAAAGTAGAGTTTGTAATAATGCAAATAACAGTATTGTCGGATTAGGTCATTTATGTGATTTTTTGTTTTGAAATGGGAATAAAAAAGTTTAAGGGATTATTAGGGGATTTGTAATTTATAATTATTTTAATATTATTGTAACTTGATTATAATTACAATCGTTTAACAGGGCAACAAAAATATTGCTTAAGTTTGAAATGTATAACTAATGAACTTGGAAATATAATTTAATTCAACGTACTTGCCTTTAGAAAATAGTTTATAATTTTTTTTTTTTTTTTTTTTTTTTTTAAAGAGAAGTAGCACTTCAGACAACAATGCCTACTTAGTCAAGTACCGTGCTACCTTCTTTAGGAAAGGGATAGAGAAGAGATGAAATAGGTGGTGAAAGTAGAAGGATAGTCGGAAATTAACTGCCGTATAAAGACAGCAACAGCGACCAGTGACTATGCCTTCATCGCTGAGCTGCTCCACCGACAGTTAATTTTTATCTTTTGTAGTGAAAAAAACCAAGGTCTTCGTTGGGAATCGAACCCACAACCCCCATATTTACAAGCTAGTACACTACCTACTAGCCTACAGGGGTTTATAATTGTGTTATAATTGTGAAGAAGCTAAAAGGTTTACCTTCGAATTTCATTTTTTTTTAATGCAAAATCAATAAAATTGATCTTGACAAAAAATTATTTTAGCACATTTTCAGCAATTATTCAGCATAATTTTAAAGACCTCGCAAAATATGAATTCATCCTACTTTGTGTACGTGCGTGTATTCTTTGCAATTAAAACTCAAATACCGAAGGAAGTTACGAACTTTTTGATTTTTTAAATTATATGCCGATGAAAATCTATACAAAAAATTTGTATATTTTTATAAATAAACTTTATTACAAAATAAGTAAACTTATTGTTTTAATGGGGATCTTTAATGATAAGAACTTTCAATTTAAGGATTCAATTCGGAAAAAATCTGTGAACCCTGGCGATAACTCGTATAATGAAATCGATGGGCCAGAGAGAAATATTTATGAATACAAAGTATGAGTATCAGCAGCCACCACACAAATATGTTAGAAAACATTTTATCTATGTGCGAGGGTAGGGCAGTAAAACTTTAGCAAAATATGAAAAAAAAATTTTTTAAAAACATAACTTGCCTTTGTTTAGATCTCCTTAATGATTTAAATTTTTGGTGAAATGGAGAGGGCCTCCTCTTTGAAAGAATATTATTTATCTGAAGCACTTTTTCAAGATTAAGAGCATAGATTGCAGCATAAGATAAATAACTTAAAATGCTAATCGCTTTTTCCTTTTTTTTATCGAATTCAGATTCAAATATTCATAGTACTTGACATTTATCAACAAAATTTTTTCCTTAAAAAATACTGGAAATACTGGAAAAGCATTTATATTTGTCAATTAAATGTTTATTCACTGTTTACAAAACTTTATGGACGAATTAAAAAATTATATAATAAAATAAGATTTTTGGTGAACATTTAAAATAAAATGCCTGGAAAACAAGCTAAGCCAAGGCCAAAGCTTTACTTTTACACTAAAAAGTTCGCAAGTTTTTTACACTCGCTTAATTTATTTTCTAAATACAATAATAATGGAAATATTATTGAGAGATAAACAGTAATAAATACTTATTTATTAATTAAGAGATAAACAAAATTTGTTGGCAGCTTCTTTTAAAAATGCTAGTCTTCACTTTTTAGGGTGCTTATAGACGTTTGTAGACTTATTTATTTAACCTCGTATATTGTTTTTCTTTTTTATGTTGACAATTACCATACCATAAGCAATCGTTTAAAAAATAACAGCAACAATAACATGTAAACGAAAAAGAACAACAAATTATTTATAAAAATATAATTGAATGAATGTTTAAATGTACTTTCAAGTTGGAATGTACATATAAATGTATGTAAAAATTTGCCTATAAAACATCATCATACAACAACTAATACGATAAATAAATATCTGCAGAGAGAGATGGAGTGAATAAGTGTATAAAGCAGATAAATTCAAACACACATTTATTTATATTGTATTTTTTATCAATAAAATTTAAAATATAAAACAACATTATTAATAATATCAAATTCCACGACAGTGCCACCAACAATAGCAACATTTTTTGTATATTAATCGCTTTAAAACCATTACAAAACAAACTAAAGAATTAAAACCAAAAAATATGTTATTTTTAAAAATAACACATTTAAGATGTGACAAAATAAATGCATAAAGATTGGAAAATTCTAAATGTAACGGGATAAATTTTAAAAATGAAAAAAACATAATTTTCATTGTATACGGGCGTGCTATTTTTTGAGCCTTAACACCCTAAGCGCAATACTGAAAATTCTGTTTAGTGAAAGCTAAAATTATGAAGAACTTGAAAAGAGTTCTGAGTATGAAGAAAAAAAGAATATATATTTGCAAAAATATCTAAAAGCAAAAACATAACTAACGGTTGTCCTTCGGGAAGGTATACTACTTTGTTTTGCCCCAATTTTGGTAATCATTAGTCTCGACAGTTCAGTCGTGAAGTAGACACGTGGCAAATTTATTATTTATTCGATAAAGCAAAATCAATCATCGAATACTGTGGTGCACTATTTAGCGCATAGTGAATGATTTCGAATATAGAGGGTCTGTAGGTGATAGCCCTAAGCATGGACCACATGGACCGTACTGTAAGATCAGCTGAAAACATTGCTGCTGCTCAAGAAAGTGTTCAAAACAATCCATCAACCTCAATTCGACGCCATGCTCAAGAGCTAGGTCTTCAAGAACAACTTTTGCACAAAGGATTTGCTCTCACTTGTGAGGCTAATAGATGGGGACATTTTTTTGACATTGTACTCCATGCAAAATTGCCGATATTTATTAGTATAAGATCCATTCTCTTTAATTTCAACAAAAATTATGAGCAAATAATATAGTATACCTTCCCGGCGGAGGCCCTGTATTTATGAGCCAAGATAAAAGAAAACATTACTATATACTCTGAAGTATTTATTAAGGTGAAACAAAAAAATTTTTTAACAATTTTTGTTTTATTCTTTATCGAAATAATATTTAAATATTTGATAATTAAAATATATAAATTAATTAAAATTAATAATTAATTAAAACATTTAAATTATAATATTATTATCTTTAGTTTAAGCTTAAGATCGTTGTCATATGTAACTAATTAAAAAAGAATATAATGACTTTTTTGGGCCGCTATATTCTCCTTTAACACTTTTAATTCTATTATTAATTTTCTTTGACACCAAATATTTCTTTATAGTCTCATAGTATTGTTTTCTGTACTGTTATTAGTTAAACTTTTGTAATTTTTTAGGAAATTATTTTATTAACGCAGATTTGTTTTCTTGCCGTGTTTCCTTACAGAAAAATAGAAAGAATTCGGAAGAATGTTTAAAAATAGTTGGTACTATTTGAACCATGAAATACATATTTAACACAAATAGACTGCAAGGAAACTGCAAAAGAAATTCTGAGATGTTATACGCCCTCTATTTCAGCGAATGCTTCAATTTTAAATAGGAAAATTTTTAGTACGTCTGTTGACGAAATTTAAAATTTACTACAAAAAAAATTATATTATTCAAATAAAATAAGTATTTGTTTAAAAAAACATCATCCTTTTAAACGAACTGAAAACCCACATCCTTAAAATAATTGTCACAATATAACTCATTTTGACGTCATATTTTCACAATCGGCTTTGCTATCACAATAAATGAAAATAATAAAAAAAATTCAAAATTTTTAATACAAAAATGTAAAAGCTAATTATTGTTTTATTAAAGATTATTTTTACTTCTCTTTAAGCGTGAAAAACGTTTGCAATAAAATCCATTGGATGAATTAAATATTATTTCCTGGAGAAGATGCCACTTTTCGAAACACTTATTTTAACACAAAACATTTATTTTATTTTTCTTAAGTTAAATAAATATTGCTAAATTTAAGAATTTTAATTATATTATTCAAAGTGTTAATTATTTAAAAACTAAATTTTTAAGGTTTTCTTAGAAACTTTGTATAAATGTATTGTTTTAATATTAGTTTTTTTTTTATAATATTTTTTATACACTTTATTCACACTTACTTTTTTTTTATAAAATATTTTGTAGTTTTCGTTTAATGATTTTTAATTTAGTATTTAAATATAATTTTTTTTTATAAATTTTAAAAACTTTTATTATTTTTGGTGATTTCGATTTGTTTTTCTTAATAACTTTTTTGTTATTTAAATTTTCACTTGCACTTGTCCGTGTGTTTTACGTTAAAGTTTTTTGTTGTTTAAATCCACGCACACACATTAAACTTGATTTCGTACTCCGTTCAATGTTGAGTTTAATAATCCCAATCGTAATGAAAATAATAATTTTAAAGTATCAAACTCTCAATTAATAGCAGCAACAACAACAACAAGCGCAATTATATATTTTACACACATTTAACTACAATTAAACTTGTATGCAAGACTGTAACAGAGAGTTATTACTGAAACGTCGTTTGTTACATGTTTTAAGATCTACGCGCAAACACAAACTTTTTCACGTTTCATTTAACAGCACAATGTTAACAGAGTATGTTGTTGTAAATAAATATGTTACAACTGAACACAGAAAATCTCTTGCATTCAATGGGTACAACTGATTGGATGAAAAGTAAAACAGTCAGCAGTTAAACTTTAAAGTAAGTTTACTACAACGACAAGCCAAATCAACCAACTATCCGACCGTTGTTGCTTACAGCTCAAAGTATGACGCTCAACTAAAATGCACAAGTCCTGCGGCTAACAAAACCTCGCGGCATGCGCTCATTTCGACATTTCACAGATACCCCAAACACACACATTCATACGAACACTTCATATCAACTATAAAATACAAGAAGCATTACGCCGCCAACACCAACAAGTAATAAGAGTTGGAAAAAAATATTTTATTCGTATTGGATTCGTTTATTCGTTAGTTGGTTGGTTGTTTAGTTGTAGATTCACTACTTGATATTAGGGTGGCCATATTTCACAATCTCTACAACAAAGAACAAATTATCAGTTTTGAGTAGAGAAAGTAGAAGAGAGTTAGACTATAATTTTGTGATAAAACTTATCTCTGGCCGTAAATTTATTGTCATCACCTGCAAAACTGTTTCTTTTTGTAAGTATATGTTTTATTGAAGCTGAGGGTGGTTGTTATTGTAGATCTTACAAATTATTTCTTTATTTAATTTCTCTGGAAAATCATTAAAAACAAACAAAAATTAAATCAAGACATTAATGGGAAGGCACTATTTAGTAAAACAGAGTATTAAATAATATATTATCGAATTTACAATTAAATTGTCATTATGCCATTTAACTTATAAGCAAACAAAATCGTAGGTAAAGCATATTAAATAATAAAATGTATATACCTATACTATCGTCAAAAGCAGCCTATGCTATCTTTTTATTCTATTACAACTTTGTAATAAAATCATACAGCTTCCTAAACGTCAATTAACTATTTTTATGGTGCTTTTAAAAAATATTTTATTACAAAATTGTTTTTAAGTAAGACACATAAAATAAATACAGTAGAGTCCCGGTATAACAAATGAACAAATATCAGACGATTTCGTTATACGGGAAATTTATTTTTATTAGCCTCATCCAATAATGGCATTTACATGCATGCATGTGTAGGTGTAATTTACAGGATCTTTTTTATTTGGGCGAAATTTCTTCGTTTGCTTTATCGACAATGGCTTAATCTTGTTTGCACCAGAAGCATTTAGACATTAGAACAGTTAGTCTGTCCTAAGATAATTTTCTACTACGATCATTAATCTTCCCAACATGTCCAAAGGTTTAGGCTGGCAATAACTTTCGGCAAAGCCCTTTTTTCCTCTTACATACAGTGAAACTCATCCGGCAGATAGCTTCAACTGTCTTATATCATATCTCCTATCTTTAAACGGGATAGTCAGCTATCATTTGTATTAAACCTAATATTGTATAACGAGCACCTTTACTTTCAAAGCAACTCCACTGATTGAGACACGGCTGTTTCCGTAGCTACAGGTTTTAATTTACTCTATCCCTCTATGTGTTTCTCACTTTTACTACATCTTTTTCGCTTTTTTTATTTTACTTTTATTAAAGGTTTAACGAATAACTGGCATAAAAATGTGAGTGTTAGTTATATCGAAATTTGTGTATATTTTTTAAACCTGACCTGATGAAAATTTCTTATGACACATTCGTATAGCAGTGATTACCACACCGATTTTTTGCATGGTATAAAATAGCATTTGACACTCATTTGCGGTGATAGGATTTTGTTACATTATAATTTTTGCTTCTAATCCAGCAGAACGATTTTGCATTAATAGCAATAACATTTTTACCCATTCACAGATATTTGTCTCTTTTTTTGAACACATAACTTTAGTTCGAAAATCACCTACACATTACTGAAATGTCGATTCGTCACTAAAAATGCTTCAGTTCGGATTTGGTATTTCCTTACTCATACGATGATAAATCCTTTAGTTTTCGAACTATGGCAAGAAAACATTTGTCCTTTACCTAGAATACAGGATGGAATTTATAATTACGATATTCCATATGCTCATTTTCTGTTAATCTGTTAATCTTCTTTTTATGTATCTAACCACAAATTCTTATTATTATTTCTTTCATTACAATAATTCTTTTTCCAAAAAAACATTTTTTTATACAACATAAAATATTTTTCTTATTTTCTTTAAAAATGCTCAATTCAAATCTCTATGGGGCATTTGATTATTAATTATTTTCAATTTGTATTGAAACAAATAAACAATTAATCATTTGATAATAATTTAATTTATTTCTCTTAATCAGTCATATAAATCTATCCATTGACCGTTTAATAAAATCATTTAGTATTTTTTTTTCCTACAACTTCTCACCATAAAATTCCAATTATATGCGATAAAACGAGACCACCAAAAACTACAGTGAAGCCAACATTACGATGATTCACACCACGTTTAAGCTCTAGAGTTCAAATATTTTAACAGGTTAACAACAGAAATAACAACTTTTAATGTATAATAAATATAATTAAGTCTTTTTACACAAAATTAAGACAACTACCACTGTCTTTTTAATTTTAATTATAGGCCTAAAAGCTATTTTTCGACAAAACAAACAAAAATAAAAAAGACAGCCGACCACAAGCCTTAAAGGCACACAAACGAGCACAAAATATAAACAAAACCTCTGTCATTCATGCTCCAAATACCTGCATACGTCTATTAAATATAACTGTACAGTGGGTTTGGTAGTAAAGAAACGCTAAAAAATTAATTATTTAAAATCTTTATTTAGAATTTTTTATTAAAAACGCCATGCATTAAAGTATCACAAACGCTTGTTTCATTTGATTTAATTTAATCCACTGTAAACCATTGAATAATAAAATAACAACAATAAAAGCAAGTGGCTTAAAACATAAAATAGAAACAATAAGAAAAGAATATAAAAAAGGCAAAACATGATCAAACTATATCAAAGAGGAAGCAACGACAACATTAAGTCAAGAGAATACAAGTAGCGCAACCCCTGAGGCCCGATTATATTAACACTTCTTTACGTTTTTGGTTAAATAAAGAGATAAAACTGTGATAATACTGTGTTTTAAGGGGATGGTAAATAATTACACACATTTACAAAAACAATTCAAGCTGCAAAAACAATATGAAAGAGGTGCTTAAATAATTGAGAGTTTTTTCAAAGAGAGTGTGACAACGTCGTAAACATGAGAGCTGGAACAAAAGGTACTTTTATGTGTAATTTATTATAGCTGAATTTCTTGAACAATATCTGATCCAATTGCGGTGTGACGGATAAGAAACGCAAAATATTTATTTAAAAAAAATTAACTGCTTTAGTTTTGGGAGTTCTTTATTCAAAAAGTAAAAACGTAAGGTGATTATTATCGATACAACGTTTACCGGTATTAGCTAGAAGCAGTAAATAAATTGCTAGAACAATTAATAAAATGGTCTGGTTGTAAAATATATTTTCTAAACGTGAAATGCAGAAATACTAAAAAATATTTTTTAATAGTGTTTAAAACCAAATACATTTATCCCCGAAGGATAATTATTAACTTTAAAAACTTCTACATACAACGAAATAAAATAAGTGGTATTGAAGTAAAAATTTCGAACCAATGCGGTAGTTTAGTATGAATTCACCATTTTTATCACAATTATATCACAGACAAATTATGAAATTTTGTCTATTTGGAAAAATCTACCAGACAGAAAATTTTATTTTTTTTGGCTTACAGATTCATCCGAAGCCTGGAGATAATTTTAGCAATTCCAATGTTAAACATGAATCCAGGTTTTTAAGCATTCACGAAAGCAGAAAATCAACATTATTTACATTTGGAAAGAAAAAGGTTTATTTGAAAAAATTTAATCAAAATACTTCGGTGTTCAACTTGATAGGAATTTAACATGGAACAATCATATAGAAGCACATTAAGGTGAATAAGATATTACAGGTTTCAATTATTGGGCACTGCCACACTATCAAATTAAAAAATTAATTGAAAGCTGCCAGTATTTCACTTTACTTTAGCATACAAGCTTTAAAAGCCTAAAACACCTTCGAAACCGCTGGTCCGAAACAACTTAAAACTTGGTTTCTAATTTAACGCAGATGATACTTTACATCATTACTTTAATGTTAATGAGATGAGTTATTTATACTTAAAACAACATCTGTTTGCAGATAAACAAAGTTTCGGGGACTTAAAACTGAAACTGAGCTGCTTTAGGCCTGAACTTCAACGTATTTTGTCTTTATTGCACACAAAAGTTTTGTCTTTAACGAAATTAATATTTCCAGCCAATTGACATCTTAAAGATTGTATGTTTTTTGTTCAATAAAAACTTTACTGGGCCCAAAACTTGAACAAAAACACAAAAAATAAATTTATTTTACATTTTTCTATAGCAAAATTTTTCACTTTATATATTAAGCGAGAAAGTACCACAAGTAAATGGTACTTTTTAAAAAGAAGCTATCCAAAGCGCTATATTTAAAATTATAAAACTAAAAAAGAGAGAGTTTTTTATTTAATTTCAAAGCACGGAAAGGGGAACTTGCTTCTTTCTGATTGGTGTTTGGCTTAAAACGAAATAACTGCTTTTTTTGCTACCAATTTTATAATAAAGTTGTTGTTGTACAACTAGTTATTTGTTATTTTATTCAAAATTATCAACATGTTGTTGTTATTGTTAGCTTAGCTTATTTGTGTTTTAGCTTATTTAACGATTGATCGTTTCTCTTCAAGATCGTGGCTTAAACGATCTTTGTTATTGTTGTTTTTATTTTTATAAATGTGATATTTGTTAGTAAGTAGTGCGTTTAACGATTTGTTTTACTGCCCGTGGCTAAATGGCGTCTTCATCGTGAAAAATAATAATAAGGAAACAGACGATGGAGAGAACAAACAGATTTTGGTATTGTGTTCGTTCCAACAACGCAATCACAGAGTTGATCGTGTGTACATGTGTTAAAGGAGTTCAGTAACCGCATTTGTTGCGTGCATCTGTTCAGAAGTTTTATTTTGTGTTGTTTATGTTTCATTTTAAGCACTTGTTGCTTATGTTTCAGGTGCATTTAAAACAAAAATGTGTATTTTAAGTGTGTGTACGACGAGTGATCATGAAGATGATGATGATTCTGCATCTGATGCATCACGAGTTCTGACTTTTTACTTTTTATTTTTCTTTTAAGTTTGCTTTACGACGTGTTCTTGTGTGCCTTGTGTGCGTGTGTATTGGAAGTTATACAATTTTTACTTGTAGCTTTGAATGTTACTTGCAGTTTGTATGTATATTTTGCCATATTTTCTAACTGGCGCTTTATCGCTTTTTAACATATTTTTTATGCTGTTTTCATTTTTAATTTTTCCTTAAGCGATTTTCTGTAACATTTCTGCTTCTACAGAAGCCTCTTTTTTTTTGTTGCACTTTGGCTTGCGAACATGCCAGCTAACAGTGTTCACAAAAAAGTGCGTTAAAAACCGGTGTTAAAATTTCAATAGCCTTGCTGCAAGGCATAAGAAGTTATACATACAAAAAAATAAAGATGAATTTACGAAATAACTCACAAGCCAAGTTTGGTTTTTATAAATACCATCGATCATTTATCCCGGTTGGTTTAAAGCTGCTTTATGATATGTTAGTTTATTGTTTTTTGAGTTAAAAAAATACGAGTTTAGTCTCACAAATGTTAAAAAAAAACCATGTAAAGTTTAAACATCAAAAGCATACTTATAAGCTGAATTCGCTTATAACTACGGAGAGTTTAACTTTGCAGTCATTTGATCGTGTATAATCGTGAGTTTACACAACCCAACTGAGTTACCACGCAATAGTTGAATTTAATCTTTCATGTTTCGCGAGTCAAATATTATTTTTGATTTTCTTATAATTATTTCTCTTCACTAAATAAGACAGAAATGAAAGATCGATCGTACTTTAAAATTTTTTATTCGAAAATTTATTTCTAAAAAGTTTTTGTTTGGTTTCTATCATGTCACATAAGCGTGAGCGTCAGCGTGTAAATTTTATTTTTTCAGGAGCCTGATATACAATAATTCAATTGTATAATTATCTTTTTTAAAAGCTGTATTCAAATCTGTATTCATATTTTCATAGCTAAGGAAAAACTCACGTTGTACTTTCTAACTAAATTATAAAGATCTTTTTGTATGACATAGTTAATTTCAAAAGAGCTTTTAGCGTAATGATTATAGTTTTGGGCTATCAAGACTGTCAAAAAGATAAACAAAGAAATTTATATAAAATTAAAAAATATTACAAATGACTTTTCGGGTTTTCCTCGCATTCCAATGCCAGAATTGGCATCAGTTTATGCTGATGAAGAAAGAACGTGATCATCATAAATGCAGGTTGACATCGTTTGATTTCATTCATGTTTTCAATGCACATCTGTGTTCTGTGATTGATTTTTTTATATGGTCAACTTCAGTTGATTCTTCAGAAGCACTTTTTGTTTTATTTGTATTTGTTCTTATTTCTTAATATTCAAACTCCACCAGCTTAGCTTTTCCAAAATGTATGTTTTTGTAGTCGTTTAGCCGAGAACTGTTGATGATGACGATGGCAAAAACTAGTCACATCCTTTAAAGGCATGTTGTTGCATGGTCTCGTAGTAATATGGCGTATATGGAATAATATCTTGAACGTGGCGACAACACGGCGGTCTGACATTACATTGCGATTCCCGTTGATTTTAGAGATCATTTTTAAATTATTATTTTCTTTTCTGCTTTTTTATTTGTTTTTTGTTCTTCGGCTGCTTTAGTATAATTTATCTCATCATTTGCTCGCTTCCTTTTCGTCTTCGTTTAGCCCCTGAGAGTTACAAAGATAACGTTAAATAAGAACATGCATAAAAATGCGTATTCGTTAACGTTTACAACAGTTGCTGTTGATGTCGATATGTCACAGTTTTTGCCTGCAATAAATGTTGCGCCGTATAAAATACAAAAATACAAAAATGTATAACGCCACACAGCCCAACTTTAACATCTAATAAGGAGCCAATGAAACTATGTAACCAACTGTTACCAATTAAATTGAAAAATATTTCTCTAAAGCACGTTTGCCACCATCAGTTCAGAGATTGATTCAAAAGTGTCACAATGCCAGAGGCGGGGACGTAATTTCTTAAGAAATCCTATAAATTTACAGACTTGAAAAGCAGAAATCACAATAACTATATTTAGTTTAACGTTTTATTTGAAAGTTTTCTTATAAAAACCTTTTTTATTTTCATCATTTTATTTAGGCAACAAAAACGTTAAAAAAAATTTTATTTGCCCTTTAAAACTTTCAATGTTAATACAACTCTGTTATTTATCCCATTTCATTTTAATTCGCACATATACAATTACACAAACACAAACACATACATGCTGACTCTTTTATAGTGTGCTGACGATTTCGATGGTTCGATGATGCATGTGCGTCAAAACACACTTGTTCGCCCTGTCATTTGTTGCCAAATATGTCGATGGCCAACAGTTTTAAAGGAAATTTCTTTATTTGTTTTCTGTGACAATTGTATTGGAATCGTAGAAAATAGTTGTACCATATAGAAAGAAGTATCTATAATACAAAATAATAATAGAAACGAACAGCAATGCCAAACCCAAAATCAAATCAAATCAAATCAAACAAATGAAATGAAAACAAAAAAACACAAGCCATAGATAGTGCTCTACATCTGTTTCCGATTAGCTTGGGAATTCTGTGTCTTGGAAACTTGCTAGCAACACGTACATAGATTGCAAGTGGTATGAAAAACCAATTTAATAGAAACCACTTTATCTCCTTAAGGCAGTTAATAAAGTTTTTATATGCTTTTTTTGGGTTCACTTGTTTTCGGTAGAAAAAAAGAGAAAAGAAAAGAAGGAATGCATCATATAGTGACCATCCATTCCATACTTAATATTTGTTTGTGTCTTTCTATCTACATCAATCTATTTCTCTGTCCCCTATGTTCTCTTGAATTTCTACTGATATCCTTGAAAAAAAAAGTTGTGAAACTCTACTATCATCACTTTGGTTCACTTCATTTCAATTTAGTTTGAGTTCAGTTTCAATTCATGACTACAACTTTTACCAAGTTAATTAGCCAGCCTGCCATGACACTAGCCGACTAGCCAGCCAACCAGCTAGCCAGCTAGCGAGCCACCTTTGGAGTGTTGGCTGCTTGGTTTGTTGGTTGGTTGGATAAGGTGTGAAAATATTTTTGCTGTGGAATCTTGTAATAGCATTTGATAATTAAATTAGATTTCGCCATTTTTGGTTTATGTTTTCGTATGATCATGCAGCGTTTAGTTGCAAGACTAAACTGTGCTGTGCTTTGGCCATACATAGAAAGATTGCTGCCAAGTTCTGTACGGTGTGTTTGCTTGTATGTGCGCTCTATGTTTTTTCTTCACTCGTTTCTTTTTCTTCCTGCCGCTTTTACTGTTTTGCGGCTGCAATTTAATACTCTCAAGAGCAAGCGTAGCATTCATACACTGTATTGTTGCAGATGTAGCTTTTGCATTTATGGCAGTATTTAACAACATTTAATTACTTAATATTAGTATTGCTATAAATTAGTGTCGGGTTATGGTAACAATTTTTTTTATTTCACCTCTTACTTTCCACTTCTCCTTACAAACCGTCCTTAATTGCTCATGTACATCTTCTCTATTAGCAGTAGTGCAACGAAAGTTTCAAACTCAACAAAAAAAGATTAGCAAAAGATACAAAACACAACAATGAAATATGAATGCAACAACATACCTGCCTAAAAATTCCGAAGCAGTTATGTCTGTTTCCACATGCCTTATGTTCACACTAATATCATCGTGAACACAAGTAAGTATTAGCATTTTATGTGCTCTTCTCATCTGTTAAATAAACCAAGCCATTTAAAATGCCATGTTTTTAACGGTTATCAAAGGTTTTGGAAAAATAAGAAATTGAAGGCTGCGTTAACTTTAAATCAATTTGACACAAAACATGTGGAAAATCTTTAAATTGTTATTATCCATGTACATACTCGTATATCATCATGATACTGGTTCGTACAATGATTAGAGTTTAATATTTCCAAGAAGTAAAAACAATTAAGACTTTTTTTCGTATGAACACTTATTATTTGTATGTAGAGTTACACTAACATATAGCTTTAATCTGAAAGTAATGCAGCAGATTAACGCTTTAATAGCTTATTTTATTATAGTTACGAAATAGTTAAGATAATACTAAAAGCGTCTTAACAAATTTTGAAAACTCTTAATGAAAAACGTTCTAGAATCTGAAGTTTTTTAAATTCAGAGGACAAGCTTAAAAATTCTTAAATTGTACCGAAAACTTCTTATTGTTCTTGATTTTTTAATTTGTCACAACTAAAAATCAAATACGAAAAAAAAAATCATAACACCACGTAGTATTCAAATTGATAATGTAAACTAATTTAGTATAGGTAAATAGTCCTTGTTAGAAATTTTTATCTAAGTAAGAGACACGTCTGATTTAAATGCCATAAATAAACGTAAACTGACAGTTTAGGTCCAATATGTTAAAAGCTGTGAGTACATGATGATGCTCTTATTGGATAACAGTGGTCTTTAAATGCTATAGAAACTAGGTGGGTATTTTTTATATGGAATTCTATGGTCTTAAGGTTTCCAACAGAAGCAAATAACATAGCAATGTTCTCGCATTACTCGGGATGAGATTCAAAATCTAACAAAAATTAACAAATTCTACTGCAACATGTTAGAGGGTCGACAAAGTTTGAAAAGTTTATACATAGAGATTATTATCCATGCAAAACACTCAATTAATATTCAAGAAAATATCTTTGGGCATAAAATCTTATAGAGATAATAAGTCGACTTTGACCACTAATATTGTACAAATCCTCATGATTTCTATCTATTCAAGCTCTTCAGACTATTGGTTCTCCTGATTTTGTTCATTAGTTGATTATTTATTCTTCTAGATTTAAAACTTCGATCGTATTAAGTAAAAACAAAACTTTATTGGCATAATAGCTGGTCTGAGGTAACCTGCTCTGCACATTGTCAGTGTATAAAAATATGACCTGAAGTTCCCAGATCCTGTCCATAATAGAGTAACCAATTAATATATGTATAATACTATAATCAACAACGTTCACCTCGTTTATTTTAGGCATTACCTACAGAGGAACACTCATAAGTTTAACGAGAAGCCCGTGACGATCATTTTACCTCATACTTCGATAAATTCTTTAAAACATATCTGCTCACCACCGTTGCAACAGCTCGGTACGACTGCAACATGTACTTTCCATTATTCATCTTCGCGGGTCTCTCTGTTTTAGTTCAGTTTGTGTTTACCGCAACAATGCCTTGCCGTCTGTTAATCGACCGAGCTTAACTCCAACCTTATAAACCACGACCGGTATCTATTTTATAGAAAAGTATTCGATTACCCAAATAGTTCTATATCATAAGTACTCGAATAGTTTATAGAGTTAAAAGCATACCTACATCCCTAAGTCCCAACAAGGTCTATGAGGCAACATTATTTATACATTGTCTACCTTCTCATCTCTATACGAAGTCTTATAACACTCTTACCAAATCCAAAATTGAAGTTTTGGCACCCTGTCCATCATGCTCTCTAGAAAATAGCAGTGCCGATGTATTGGACAAGCGTGGTAAGATTTACGTCGGTACCTAGAGTGAGTATATGATGCGTGCACCCGCACTCTAGTTTTTTGGTGTATTCATAGTACATGAATTGGTAATTGTTACAATGAATTCACTATCGTACGAAAATAATTAAAATACACTATAAAAATGGTGGTTCTGTTAAAGTTACCTTTCGTAAAATTCTTGAGATTTTCGGACAACATAGTAGTCCTTCTGAAACCACTATTAAGAATATTGTCATTTAATTTGAGTTGATAGGCTCTAAACAAATGTTTGATCGGGTTTTCAAGAGGTCCTAATTGCACTTTCGGATCAGGGCCGCCAACCCCAACTCTTTGCTGAAGAGTTGGAGATTATCCAACTCCTGATCCAGAACACATGACAAGCATGCTCACTGGATCAGGATCATTCACCCATTGTTCTGACTATAGGTAAGATGATCCTGGCCCCTTAATCAAATACATGAGTACCACGAAACCCCAACCACCACGATGCTCCCGAAGAGACAATTTCAATAATCAGACAGAGAACAGCTAAAAGGCTAAAAAGCCAAAAATCTTAACTCTGGGACTTACTGACTCCAGTGGAAATAACGTGGAGTTTCCAGTTGACTCGCTGCTAGCCTTCAGGGGACGGGCATCCCCGTGACACATGTAATGGGGGTGAGAATTCGTCAAGACATATAAATGTGCTCCCCGGGGGAGATATATTGGACAAGGCGATGCATCGCTTGGCACTTTAGTTCACCTAAAAATTTTCTAAAAAGGCTTTCTTAGTATGAGAAGGTAGTTTAGCACAAGCCGCTTATAAAACTATTATAGCCTTATCATAAGCCAATAATTTTAATAGAAATAGGTTCGAAGTCCTTATATTATTGTGTTATATTAAGAAACTATATAAATATAACGTAAGAGCAAAAAACATATAAATGTTTATATTTAACTTTTATCTCAAAGAAAGCAATGAGTTTTAATTAATTTTTATTTGTAACAAATAAATTAAACTTTCCTGAAAATCGACTGCTAAGCCAATTATTATATTATAATCATACAAGTGAAGCTAAATATAGACATTTCCAAATGCATATGAACCTTTATTCTTATAATAGACCATCTAGCGTTTCACGTCAAACGCATCAAATCTATAATTCACCTGGTGAAGGCATATTCAAATACCACGTTCTTACTTCTTTTTTATTTATTTCGAAGTTTGTACTTAATATAACTATTTATTTATTTTATTATTGTACTTTTCTAAAGATTTATTAAACAAAAACCGAAATATCTTTGCTCTTACAAAATTTCAAAAACAGACAACAATTCATTCACAGATTTACTTTGTGGGATTTTTATTTTCACTTTTAAAATTTATTCAAAAAATGTATAAACTCAATTTATAACGATTTGACAACTTGTTAAAACATAATTATGCAAATCTCTTAACAACAACAACCATTTCTCAAAACTGTCAACACCAACTAAAACAAACTACAAAAAACACAAACAAAAATGTAAATTTTAAGATGAAAAAATTTAAAAAAAAAACTTAAAACCTAAAATGATGACAAAAAAGATGACAGGAAAAAAAATACGAACACCAATAGAGTGTAAACTACAGCATCAAGAGAAAAATTAAAAGCAAAGAAAACAAAAGCACCGACAAAAGATAAAAAAATGAACAACAAAATATAAAAAATTTAAAGAAAAACAAAACTCTAAAATGAAATCAACAGCAAATACCCATCGTATTGATAATAAAAAAGTTAGTTAGCAAAAGGATCGACAGACGGACACAAATAAATCAAAGCAGTAGTTTGAAGTTAATCAGATACAGATTGTAAAATAATGTGTTTAATCAGAAAGATGATAAATTGAAGAAAAAGTTTTGTTTTTCAAATTAACACATGTCTAATATGTCTAATTCAACACCGGAAAAAGTAATCAAAATTCTGTCATGTCGGGTATTTCAGCAACAAGTTTGTTTTGCATTCGCGGCAACACGGACAACATGATGGTTCTGACATTTAGTTTTCTGGTGTATTCGTAGTACATGAATTGGTAATTGTTACAATGAATTCACTTTCGTACGAAAATAATTCAAATACACTATGAAAATAGTGGTTCTGTTAAAGTTACCTTTCGTAAAATTCTTGAAATTTTCAAACAACATAGTAGTCCTTCTGAAACCACTATTTAAGAATATTGTTATTTAATTTTAGTTGATAGGCTCGAAACAAATGTGCGAACACCAAGGCGTGTTTGATCGGGTTTTTCAACTGAAAAACATCGCAACCGTGAGCACAGTGTTAAAGCAAATACAAATTTGTCAATTCCTCGACGTTCTCAACAATTGGGGATATCCAAATCACCACATGACAAACTTTGCATAAAGATTTGACTTTGAAGCCTTACAAGATTTAACTTGTACATGAATTGAAGCCGACCGACCATTCACATCGCCGTAGATTCGCTCAATTCATTCATTCAAAAATAATTTTTTCAGACGCAATCCTTTTTCACTTGTCGAGGTATGTCAACAAGCAAATTTGCAAATTTGCATGCTCAACGTGAAACTGTATGGTGCGCTATGTGATCTGGAAGCGTGATGGCCGTTTTTTTTTCGAAGATGAGGCTGAAAATGCGGTAACGATCAATAGATCATCGTGAGATGCTAACAACTTAATTTTGGCCTATTATTGACGGCGTGGATATCACTGACATGTAGTTTCAACAGGACGGCGCAACATGTCACACAACCAATGAAACGATTATTTTATTGCAAACAAAATTTCCCGAGCGCATAATTTCACGACAATCAGCAGTTAAGTGGCCAGGCAGATCGTGTGATTTTACACCACTGGTTTATTTTAGAAGGGCTATGTTAAGGACAGAGCCCATACGAAGCCAATCGAATCGATTGCAGCCTTAAAAGTCAATATCCCTAATAGGATTAACGAAATAGAACCGCCATGTTGCCAAAAAGTGATTAAAAATTTTTATGAAAGACTCGTCATCTGTCATGTGGTAGTGGTGGGCATTTGTCAGATATCGTTTTGTATTCAATATTTGCTGAACTCTTCTCTACAACCATTTATTTTTTGTTTAAATTATGAACTTCTTTTCAAAATATGATCAAGCTGAGAGCATCACATTGTTACATACGTCCTGTGTATTTAAACGACACCCTTAAATTTCTCATTCGAAATATCTATATTTATTGCAGCAGATAGAAGGCATATAGAATTTTACAGTACCTGACTATAATAGATGAAATGGTAAACACATTCAGGAACACCTTTTAATACTTTCTCTTATTGAAAAATACAGTGACACAAACTTTGTTAAAAAATGGCAAATCTGCTGGCACAAATGAGAAAAATATCGATTAATCAATAACCTTCTTCTTTTTTAAGTTGGCTAAAAATATGAATAATATTATTATTTTAGTATTATCCATACTAGTAAAATGTTTGGAGTCTACTATTTGAATAAAATGAAACCTTTGACCGAAGAAGGAAAAAAAATTTCGAATTCCATTTTCCTTCCAATGTTTCTCGATTGTGATTTGAAACTAAATTGTTTAGCATAACTTTATTGATATATTACAACAAAGTAGCTTTTTTTATAATCTTAAGTTTCATCAATTCACTATTAAATATACAGTGCTATTCTCAAATTCATGACAGATATCAGTTATCTATTGTTATTATAATATAACAAAAGTAATTTTGTCTACAACAAAATGTTTTCTTTTAAACAGAATAGAAAATTTATGAACTTAAAAATGTTTTTACTGTCAGTTTACTATCACAATATTGTTTTCATTAGATTAGAAATAGTGCTGTTAGCTACAGCTGCAAACATTAAAATAGCAGTACCATTGATAAAACTTTTTGAAACGATGCACAACTTTTTTAAAGAACTTAAAATGTTTATTTATTTTACTAAAACAATCTGGCATCCTCATTTACTCTTTTTGAAAAATAATTTTGTGAACAAGTTTGGTAACACTGAAAATAACGGACAATTTTATGTGTGAGTACACATTTTTTTTTGAAACATTAAAATAGCAGTAGGCTACGAATATATTATTTTGTGTCAAATGTATCTGCGATTAAAGTTGCATCTTTTATATATAACATACGTTATCTTTTGATTTTTCTACACAGAACATAATTCTATGAGATGTTGACATGAATGAATTATACGATTATTGCCACAATGAATTATTCAATGTTATACCACAATTGATGCTGTCAATCTTATCGGTGCCCTTCTTACACGAAGAGGAAACTAAAGTTATGTTGTTTGTTTCTCCTCCGCCAGTAAACGAATTAATATTGCCATTTTCCGTCCTAACTGGCTGGTTCGTATTCGATGGCAAGCGCTTTCGATGCGAATGCATCATTCTCAAGCCGCGTTTAGTTTATACTGGGGAGTCTTGGAACAAAATGTTCAATTTTTGTTGTTTAAAGCAAAAATACGTTTGTTTTTCTTTGTAGTATTCAATTATACTTTATTTTTACGTTCCAACTTAAAATTGGAACAAAATGAGAATAAACGACTTCAAAATTCAATTAAATATATTGAGAAAGAACTATTTTTTAATTTACCGCAAGGTGCCTTTATCTTAAAAATATCATGCAAAAGAATGCAATCTTTTAAAGTAAAGCATACTTTCAATATAACCAAAAGAAAAGACAGTTATTATTATAAAAAATTAAAGACAAATAAACAAACTAAAGGTACAAAATGATGACAACACCGAACAAAACGATTTTAAGTTAACGAGACAACAACAACAACAATAACAACAAAATAAAACTAAACCGAAAAGTGACAAAACCATGCGAAAAATAAACTTAAAAAAACAAGACAACAATGCATTAATATTTTTGTGAAAAGTGCAAAAGAGATGGAAAATAAAAAAAAACAACTATAAACAACAATAAGAGCGACAATATTGACGACAATTCTAACACCGGCACTACTAACAACCAACCATATCCAAGGCTTTTTTACTGTTCTTTTTGTCTTTCCTTTTTTAAAAGGTAACACGAAATTTTTGTTGTATTACTGGCATGTTTAACAAACAAACACACTTCCATTTATTTATTTGAAATCAAATTATTGTTTGTTCACACTGCATAAGAAAACATATTTTGTTAATAGAGTAGACGAAACTTTTATAAATATTTAGTATTACCATTTTCAATGTGTGACTGTGTTCTTTATGGGTTTGCATTATTATGCACAGCCAGAATCACCTGTACATTAAAAAAGGTTTTACGAATCTTAGTCTATTGTTTAAAAAATTATAGCAATTACCTACGAGACCGACTCTGCCAGATGCATTAGAGTTGAGTGTCAGATTTTTGCTCACACTGTTATTTATTATTACCACCAACATTTTACAAAACAAAAGCTTTAAACCCCTCTTGTTTTGAAGGAAACAAGTTCAAACGGTCAGATTCTATTTTCGCCTTTTTGTCCTCAATAATTTTTTGCAAAAAGTTTATATCCATTCTTGCTGTAAGTTTCTGCAAGTTGATCACGATGTTAAAGTTTTTTAAAAATGTTTCCAGTAAAATATTTTCGGCCAATCTAATCGTCCTTCTGACACTGCTATTAAGAACTTGGTCGCTAATTTTCAGTTTACAGGCTCGATACAAAATGTGCGAATACCAACGGGTCTTTCAACTGAAAATATCGCAGCCGTGAGCTACAGTGTTGCAGCAGAAGAAACCTTTGCATGCTTTTTATGAGGCTGGAAATGCGGTAACAGTCAATGGATCACGAGATGCTAACAACTCAATTTTGACCTATTATTGACGACGTAGACATTACTGACATGTGGCTTCGGTAGGCCTGTGCCAAACGTCACACAGCCAATGAAACGATTTATTGCAAACATAATTTCGCGATTGCATAAATTTACGATATTCAGCAGGTCAGTGGCCAGCCAGATGGTGTGATTTAGCACCACTGGATTATTTTTTATGAGACTTTGTTAAGCCCAGAGTTTATCGGAGCCAATCGAATCGATTTCAGTCTTGACACTCAAAATCTGTAATATGATTAACGAAATAGGGCTGACAAAAGTGATTAAAAGTGACAAAAAGTGATTAAAAACTTTGTTGAAAGAATCTACATATGAATCATCTTAATCTAGTTCTCTTTCAGTCTTATTCTATCTAGGGACATTTAAGCTTAATGCAATTAATTAATTTAAGGGTAATGCATTGAACTGCACTACCCTAGTACATTCTTATTCTTTCAATATTTTTGACAAAGGCCAGATTTGTTGCTTTACGTACTTTACGAGCAATGGCCGATGAGTATGTCCCTATGAACGATATACATCATTTAAAGTTCTTTCCGCTGTAGTTTAAATACTTTTCTTAAAAAATTTTGCTCGCGACAATAAATTTTGTAAAAGTAATTTTAATTGTATTACATCCCCTACTCATCCTTTCACAATCTAAACATCTTTAGTATAACAATTTTGCCAGTAATAATGTTTGCAACGGGTTAAAGTTATAACAAATCAGTTAAAAATACATTCTACTCCTTGTTACTTGTATGTACGAACATGAACTTTAATTTAAGAAGATTTTTATCTTGATATCATCTCATCTTTTCAATCGGAATACATGTTGTTGTCGTACGAATCATTTTATAAACCTACCGCATCAACGTTATGAAAACAGCGACAAGGAGAACAACGATAAAAAATTGTTGCCGTTAATTTGACTTCTGCTTTAAGTAGTTGACAAAAAAAAGAGCAAAAGAAGACATGAAATAACAATAATAATAATAATAAGAAGAAGAAGAACAATAGCAACAACACCAATCAATGGCAACATTAGTTGGAAAATATTAAGCAGATCTATTGTTGCAGCCACACCATCCTGATCATTAGCAGAAGACAAAATGCAATATAAAAAATCAAAAATAACTGCCAAACGACAACCGACAACAAACCACCTACTTCCCAATTTAACTGACGACAGCCTTGTTGGATGTCGCTTAAAGTACTGCTTTTTTATTTATTTTCTCTCCTTAACTTGCACAAGTTTTGCTTTTGTTTTTGTTTTTTTTTTTTGAGTTCAATGAAAGCGTCAATTATTCTTATAATTTATGATGCCATGTGAAGCGGCAAAACTATACTAAACGAATTAACTAACCAAACTCAATATTTTTGTTCGCTTGCTGTTACATCGATTTCGTTTGCAGAATTTTAAAAGAGTGTATTCTTTAATTTGTTTATTCATTTTTATGAGCTTAAATATCAGATTTGATCACACAAAATTATTAAAAAATATTTAAAGAGTATTTGACTGCAGATATTTATTTGAAAGTAAAAAAATATATTTTCAGAGAAAATAACACAAACAAAGAAGTCTTAAAATGAGTGATCACAGTCTTTCTATGAAGCAGCAGTAGAGCGACAGTAAAATTTCACACATAAGTCTCAAAAAAAGTAGTCTTAAGACAGTTTTTTTAGAGTATTTAATGTATTTATAAGGAAGCAAACCGCAGAAGTGTGGGCATATTAAGCGATAGCTTAAAACAATATCTGGAGAATGGACTAAATTTGGTGATTGTTGCAAACTTAAGCATTTATACAATAAAATCAAAGACAATATTAAAATATTTTTCAAAACCAAAAACATATCGTCTACAACTTCCTTTGTAATATCGTAGAAGGTGTTTTTTGCTTCTTTTCTTTTACAATAATGTGGAGATAATGTTTTTTTTTCCCCCGACTTGTTACAGTCAGTCGGGGATTTTTGTTTTGTTTTGTTTTGGAATCATACTGAAAAAACCGTTGCACATCTTTAACTTATTAGTTAGTATGTCATCGTATGTTATTGTTTACAGGACCTTATAAGTAGTTGTTGTTCTATAAGAGAATTTGTATGAAAAGTTATTGTTTCTTGTGATGTTTATAAGCAGACAGTCATATATTCATACTTACCCATGCAGGCATATAAATTTCTTGGATACTCGTTTTAAAAGAAGGAAAAACTGTTAAATTTTTTTCATTCCACTATTTAACAATAAAAACAGTGGGCTCAGATTTTATAGAAATTTGTAACATAGAAAATGCTGTAGTTCCACAAAAATAAATAGAAAAATTAATAGAACAATAGTATTAAAAATTTTAACCAGGTGAATTTTACTAGCACAGAGTATATAATACCTAGGAAATAGTCATATAAATGAGCTAGTTTCGAATTAACGTTAGTATTGTACTAATATAACAACAACCCTTTTATACTTAAAAAATGTCATTTATATGGAAGGTAGGTAGTTTATGACAGACAGCGGCCCTATATGTTACTAGACATTATAATATATAATAGTTATAGTTTTTTGACCTTTTTAATATTTTTTAGTAGTTAATTAGAAAGCACTAGGTCAGTTTTAATAAAAAAATTTTTAAAAAACTTTAATTTTTTATTATTTTTTCAATATTTCGCCACACCGTTGGTTGGCATCATCAGGAAAACAAAAATAATGAACAAACAAATTGAAACAATTTTTTTTTTATTAACATTATAATCTTATGCAAATAAAGTTATGTTATACTCATAGGTTATCTTACATTATAATTGTTTTTTTGTTATACCAAAATACAGGTCATCTGCTACGGTACTAGTTAAAACTAAGTTGATGGTAGTCTTGTGCTAGCACTATGGCAATCTTATACTAAGAACGACAAGTATACAAAAACATTAGGTTTAAACTGACGCTAGTTTTATACTAAAACGCTAGTCTTACACTAAGGCGCTAGTTTTATGTTAAGGCGCAAGTCTTATACTAAGGCACTAGTTTTATACCAAGATTCTAGTCTTTTTTTCAGCTGTTAGTCTTATACTAAGACGCCAGTCTTTTACTAAGACGCCAGTCTTATACTAAGACGCCAGTCTTATAATAAGGCGCCTGTCTTATACTAAGGCGCCAGTCGTATACTAAGACACCAGTCTTAACTAAGACGCCAATCTTATACTAAGAACGCCTGTCTTATAATAAGGCGCCTGTCTTATACTAAGGCGCCAGTCGTATACTAAGACACCTGTCTTAACTAAGACGCCAATCTTATACTAAGACGCCAGTCTTATACTAAAACGCCAGTTTTATACTAAGACGTCATTCTTATATTAAGACGCCAGCCTTATACTAAGACGCTAGTCTTGTACTAATGCGCTTGGCTTGTACTAAGTGGCTAGGCTTATACTAAGGCGCTAGTTTTATACTAAGACGCTAGTCTTATAATAAGGCGCCTGTCTTATACTAAGGCGCCAGTCGTATACTAAGACACCAGTCTTAACTAAGACGCCAATCTTATACTAAGACGCCAGTCTTATACTAAAACGCCAGTTTTATACTAAGACGTCATTCTTATATTAATACGCCAGCCTTATACTAAGACGCTAGTCTTGTACTAATGCGCTTGGCTTGTACTAACTGGCTAGGCTTATACTAAGGCGCTAGTTTTATACTAAGATGCTAGTCTTATATTAAGATGCCAGTTTAGTCTTTTACTCAGCGAAAAGTCTTATGCTAAAACGTTTGTCTTACAGTAAAACCCCAGTCTTATACTACGACGCTAGTTTTATGTTGTCGCCGGCATTTTATTAATATGTAAGTTTTATACTAAGTTCTATACTAAGAATCTATCAGAAAAGTGGAAAAGCTTCTTTCAAAACAGAAAGAATAAAAATATTAAATTTCAGTTTTTTAAGGAAGTTTACTTTGTAGATACCTAAACTAAAATTACAAGTCACAGTCTTAAGGTAGGAAGGAAGCCCAAGAAATAAAGTGAATAAAAAACAGAAATAAAATCATTTTCTCGATGGCATAAATACAAATTACATAATATCTTCTTTATCCTTAATTTGTACATTAATTCGTAAAACTTTCCTCTTGGGCCCACCGTTACATTTCCAATAAAACCGAAAAGCAAAGCATGCATCCAACACATAAATAATTATTAGAACACAAGAATAACAAAACAAATTTTATTTTAAGTTGCAAAGTTCTCAACAAAACATTTTTGGCACACACGAAGTCAATTTGTTTTATCTTGTTGTCATACAAGTCACAAAAACTACAGAAAAAAACTGTTAGAATGACTGCAACAAAGAAAAAACTTTGCACATAAGACACATGTTCTACTCATACTCTTTAAGTAAAATGATGTATGTATGGCAATGTCGTAAACAGCAACACCAACTAGCACAGCGAATACAATAAAAGCAATAGCAGCAAAACCGTCAATAAAGTTTTCAACGAAAAGGCAACAATTCATAAAACAATCTGTTTGTTTTTTTTTTTTTCACTTTACAAAAACGAGTAAGTTTACGACTACAGCAGTTATGAATTGTAAACAATAAATGTTTGATGTTGATTTTTGTCTGTTTAAACTTATATTTTTAGTAGGAATCAAATTAGTAACTTCTACTACTCTTTTTTTGGAATTTAAACTAACAAATGCGTTGGAGTTAGAAATGTCGTATTGGTAAAAGTTGAACGCCTTAAAGTTTGTTTGCATTAGTGCAAAATCAGAATCCAAAAATTGTCATAATAAAATGTTCTTAAATCAATATTTAATAATAATGCAGAAAAAATAAAAAGAAAAATAGAAGAGCGCTGAGAGAGACGATTTTTTTTTTTGGTAAATTTAGTTAGGGTATGTTGCTTAAGTCTTTTGTTTTGAGCCAAGGCAGCAGTTCACAAATGGTAACAAAATAAGAATTTCCGGTTAAAATAAACTATTTACCATATTTTATTTATTTTTTTTTAATCAAACACTTATAAACGAATATTTTATTTAACTTAATTAATGTTACTGTGACGCACACTGGGGGAGAGAGCAATTTTAGAATCATTTTCAGGCTAATTTTTGTTTTTACCATATTAGTTATATATAGGTTTTGTAGTCAAGAGTCGCATTCACGCCTAAATAAGCCAACGAATTCACTGCAAAGGAATTTTAGCTTTTTTTAGTTATTAACTATACTAACCGATCTAGGATGATCGTCTGTAAGCAGGTAGGTTGAAAACTTTGCTAAAACTTTGGAAAACATAATTATTGTAAATTTGTTTGGCACTATCAAACACTCTGTCTAAGGCTTTAGCTTCAGTTTCTTAAAATCTCCCGCTGCTAAGGAAAGAATTGTTGAGGGCCAACGTAAAAGCGTTAATTACCACAAAGCAAAGCAATCTTCATGCCTACCAGACATTAAGAAAAGGAATCAACAAATGATTGATACGATTATTTATGATCTGCCAAATAATTTTTTGTTGGTTTTGATACTCTAGATAGCTATCATTTAGCCGTTTCGCTTGGTAGGGGTACTATCTGTTTAAATCCCAACAGAGGTTTAAGTAAAAGGAAAAAATAATTGATAAATGAGTTTGAATAACGGATGAGGTCGTTGAGATGGGCAAGTAGCTGGCATGGTACAGAACTCGGCGAGTGTAAGTTAGTGAGAAAAGAAACATCATTGCGGCTGTCAAAGCTAAACTGGTTAAAAGCACCTGATTGATAATTAAAAGATCGTGAGTATGTCTGAAGCGTATTAGAAAGCAAAAAAAAAATAATAATTAAAATTGGTGGAGTCGTAAGATTTGATTAGAGTTTCGAAAACATCTCAAGTTTTTCTAAATTCAGATCTGTACGGAAAACATTAATCCAAGAACTTACTTCTTCAAATTCATACATTTTATGTGTAGTTCAATTAATAACTTTAAACGAATTTAAAAGTCTCTGCTTAATAATTTTTGTAAGCTTTTTCTTTTTTAATCTCCCAAAATATACTGAAACGCTTAAGCACTTGCCTTATTGTATGAGTATGTTATTGTTAAACCCATACTTATTTGTTTGTTTGTTTGTTTGTTTGTTTTAAGCCATTTTTGATTTATTTTCAATCGTAGTCATTATAATTGGCAGTATTGTATGAGTTTATTCTTTAAGGTAAACAAAATTCACTAAACCAACTTAGCAAAGCAACTAACAAACTAAACAAACTAAACTAGCTAAAATGATTCCAACTAAAGCAGCCGCTTGCACTTCTAGTCAGGCTGAGATTTTTTTGCATGACCGACCAAAATTGTTTTATTTATATTTTTAGACTTGACAATAATTTTCATAGTTTCCATGCTTAACACAATTGTAGTTTATTTTTAAAACTAAAACCGTTTGTATGTTTTTATTTAAATCTGTTTTATTATTTTTTGCATTTTCTTGTTGTAGGGTATCGTTTTTTTATTGTAGAATTGTATAGTTTACTCCTCAGAGAGTTTAATCTAGAATGATTTATGCCTGCCGTATTGTTGAACTTGGGTGAGAATGTGTTTAAGTTGACATTACAAGAGTTATTGTTTGTAAGTACTAATATGTTATTAAAATTGTTTATTATTTCTTTTTATCATACAAATACAACTACAACTATATATTAACCGTTTCAATTTTGTTTATTCATTCTTTCGCTAAATAACCTTATAAGGCTAATAAGACGATGATGGTGAGAATTAATTGAAAATAAAATCAATATTATTTATTTTTTGTACAATTCAACATATTGGTTATCTAGACAAAAACAATTTAGCAATAATAAGAAGTATCAGCTCCAAGTAATGCTAACTGAAAAATGTAAGTAAAAATTACTTTTCTCAATTATAATTACATTACACAACTACGTTGATTCTAAAATCTTCCAATAGTAAATTTTTCGCAAAAACCTATAGTCTACAAGTAAGAGAAGTTTCTCGAGTAATAAACTGCAAATATATAATTATGAAATATTGTCTTTAATTATAAAATGATAGCTAGTATAGTATAAAGCAAAACTCGTGCAGCAAAGAATGATATCTTTACCAAATAAAATTGTAAACTTTAATGTAAAATAAGATTTTTACTACACAACACTGAAGGCAACACGTAAATGACAAAAACTTAACGCAAAAGTTTCAAAATTTAAGACAGTAACCTTTTCGAATAAGAGTATTATCATTTGAAGTAATAAAATAAAGGTTTTAAGTTGAAAAATATAGCTTATACATTACACTTACAGTATAATATCGTACTAAAACAATACAATACAATTTAGCAAGTTGTATTTGTAGTTGATATAAGGCAATAATCCTTCAATTGTCAATTAAAATTATAAGACCTACACTATAAAACTTGCACTGCTATAATATTGTAAGAGAATACTGTGCAATATGGTGATCTAACAATAGGTCGCCGCACAGTGGACCATTTTACGGGAAGGCGGCCAGAAGTCCTTTTTTTCATGGTCCCCAATTGTAAAATTTTAAATTTCATACGAAAGTAGATACTAGTGTTCCTCGGGACCCAAAAAATTAAAACTTTATTTCAACTATATCACACTGAACAGGGTGATTCAAAATGAGCATATTCAGAATTTTGCTAAAATGAGAAATTTCTTAGTAAATTTTTGATTTTTAAACATTTATAACTCTTTTGTTGTACAGGATTTTTAAACTAAGCAAACTTTGTATAACAGCGTAATTTTTCTGTTTTGCTATTTTGCAAGGATTTTATTTATTTTTCAAATCGCCTTTATGAAAGACGTTGTTTAGGTGATTATGCGTTGTTGAATTTGTGCACCAAAACTTCCAATTCTTATTAAAAAATAACACCAATGCGTTTAAAGAAATTTCAAACTGACTTTATTTGTACAATGAAAATGACAAATAAAAAATAATGAAAAATGCAAATGAAAAAATGATAGCGTGTTCTCTATACTCAAGCGTATATATACTAAAATTACAAAGCTTTTTCAACCGTTATAAAAATTATAAAAAACAAAAATGATGCTGCCATATGAATCCAATTTCTTTCTTTTTCTTTTCTTCTTGTTCTCCATTTCTCTTACGAACATCCTGCCCCCGTTGAATTCCTTGGGGATTCAACTTCTTCATCTAGTAAATAGCAAATCTTAGATACTGCCCGTCGAACAACACCATTATTGGTTTTGATGATAGCTACTCTAACAACACCGTCATCACCTTCTACAACCTCTATCACACGGCCCAATTGCCATTTTAGCGGTGGCTGATTTTCGTCTTTCAAGAGGACCATCATTCCTATTTTTACATTTGGTGAATTAACCTGCCATTTTGTCCTTTGTTGAAGAATTGTAAGGTATTCAGAGCTCCATTTTTTCCAAAAAAGCTGTTGCATAAAACATACACGTTGCCAACGCCCAAGACGATGAATATTTAGCATCGATATATCAGGTTCTGCTACTGATGTAAATGGCGCCCCTATTAAAAAATGAGCTGGGGTTAAAACTTCCAAATCATCAGGATTTTCGGTGAGTGGACAAAGTGGACGTGAATTCATAATAGCCGAAACCTGGTATACGAGAGTGCGTAGTTCGTCAAAGTCTAATATTGATTGTCCAACTGTGCGAATAAGATGGAGTTTGGCGACCTTGATTGAAGCCTCCCAAAGACCGCCAAAATGAGGCGACCTTGGTGGTATAAACTTCCAGTCGATGGCATCCTCTAAACATTTTTCATGTACAGTCTGAATGTGCTGTTGGCTTAGAAGTAACCGCTTAAGTTCATTCAATTCGTTCTTTGAACCAACAAAATTTGTGGCATTATCAGACCATATGGTTTTTGGTCTACCACGAATGCTGATAAATCGTCTGAGGGCAGCTAGAAAACCTTGAGTTGATAAATCTTTTACAAGCTCCAGGTGTACTGCTTTAGTGCTAAAACAAATAAAAAGGCATATATAACATTTCACTGGAGCTCTTGAACGAATATCAGAACGATAGTATAACGGTCCACAATAATCAACACCCGTCACAAAAAATGCTCGATGGCCTTCAAATCTGTCTTTGGGAAGATTTCCCATTATATGTTCTACTATACGAGGGCGCAAGCGAAGGCAGCGAACACATTTGTTCACAACTCGCCTTACTTCTTTTCTTCCACCTATTGGCCAATACTGCAATCTAATGGTAGCCAATAACGATTGTGGACCAGCATGAAGGTTCTTTTGATGAAAATATGTTATTATTGAATCTGTTAATGGATGCTGCTTTGGAACTATAACTGGATGTCGAGCATTAAAATCAAGCGATGAATGTTTTAGTCGACCGCCTACTCTTAGTAGGCCGAAATTATCAACAAATGGATTCAAGGAAATAAGTGAACTAGATAATGAAATTGGCCTTTTTAGACCCAAAGCAACAAATTCTGTTGAAAAAACACTTTTTTGAACCATTCGAATTAACAACATGGTTCCTTTGTGTATATTTTCTGTTGTTAACGGGCCCTTTCTACGTGACACGCCCGCAGCACCAAACTTGTATATATATGCAAAAACTCTGCTAATTTTGCCAAACGATGTGATATATTTCGATTCAAGTGACAAATCTCGGGAAGTATCTGTTGAGCAAACTAAAACTTGTTTTCGCCTTTCTGGTAAATTTGTTATTGTAGTAGGTTGGTTTGGCCAAGAATGTTGATCTTCTTTTAAAAATTCAGGACCACATAACCATAAACTTGATGTTGATAATTCCCTTACTGTTGCACCTCTAGACAATATGTCAGCCGGGTTTAAAGATGTTGGAACATAAAACCATTTCATTGCTGATGTTAACGACTGTATACGGCTAATTCGATTTGAAACGAATACTTGAAAATTTGATGACTCTTCTTGAATCCACGAGAGGACAATTGTTGAGTCCGACCAACAATAAATATTTCCATTGTAAATATGTAGTTTTAAAATTGAGTACATTAGTTCTGAAAGTAAGAGCGCAGCTGATAGTTCAAGTTTAGGAATAGTAAGAACTTTGGTAGGTGCTACTCGAGATTTAGAGCAAAGAAGGTTAGAATTCACCACACCGTTGAGCTCACTTCGTAAATAGACACAAACACCATAAGCTGACAGACTAGCATCACAAAATGCATGAATTTCATGTTTTCCACCAGGAATTAAAACTCTTCTAGGATATACGCATCTCTCTATGTCTAAAAATTCAGAGCACAAGCTAAACCAGGCAGAGTTAAGGCGCTGAGGTAGATTGTCGTCCCAATCAATTTTTTCTTTCCACAAATGCTGCAGAAAAATTTTAGCCTTAACAACAATAGGTCCTATGAGGCCAAGGGGATCATAATATCTAGCAATAGTTGAGAGAACCATTCGTTTTGTTACTTCCTTTGAAGAAATAGATGGTACAAACGAAAATAGGAACTTGTCACTGCTTGGCTCCCATATTAGTCCCAAAGTCTTTGTTACATCACTTCCATCTTGAAACTTTATAAATGTCTCCTTTTCTTCATCGTTTATTTTGCTAAGAATAGAATGGTCATTCGAACACCATTTGCGAATTTTAAAATTTCCCTTTTTAAGTAGTTGTGTTGTTTGCTGAAGAATTTTATTAACTTCTTCCATAGAATCTCCTCCAGATATCATATCATCGACGTAGAAATCACGTAGCACAATTTTCGAGCCTAATGGAAAAAGTCTGGACTCATCCTTTGCCAGTTGGTGCATTGAACGAACAGCAAGAAAAGAGGCAGATTTTGTTCCGTATGTGACCGTATCAAGCTTATAAGCCTTTATCGGATCATTAACATGGTCACGCCATAAAATACATTGAAGATAATTATCTGGATATGAAACCTTTACACATCGATACATTTTACATATATCTCCTGTTAGAGCAATATTAAAAGAGCGAAAACGTAGTAAAATATCAAAAATATTAGGTTGTATAGTTGCGCCACACATTAGTATGTCATTAAGCGAAAATCCCGTCGATGTTTTTGCTGATCCGTCAAATACAACACGCAGTTTTGTGGTTGAGCTATCTTCCTTGATTACATAATGGTGCGGGAGATAATTAGTTACAACGTTTTCTGGAGCCTTTTTTACTAACGACATGTGATGAAGATTGATGTATTCTTTAATAAATGAACTATACCGAGTCTTTGTCTCTACTGACTGATTTAAGCGTTTTTCCAAATTTTTAAACCGACTGAAAGCATATTGATATGATTCACCAAGTGCTTGTGGGCTTGTTTTAAATGGTAAATGGACAACAAATTCACCTGAACTTAAACGCTTGTAGGTTTTTAAGAAATAATTTTCACATTCAATTTCCTCCTTCGTTATTTTTTTATTGACATCTAGGTGATTTTCGATTTCCCAAAAACGACGAATTAGATTATCAAGGTTATTTTCAGAATTAAATTTTTCATTTATTTGAACTCCTAAAAGGCAATTATTTGTTCTCTGTAGTTGAATACCTCCACCAGCCACAACCCAACCAAACTCAGTTTTTTGTAGAACCGGCAACCCTGGCCCAAGTCTAATTTTTCCATCACATAGCGATTCAAAAAATAAGTCCCCGCCTATTAATAAATCTACTTGTTGTGATTTGAAGAACAATGGGTCGGCTAATTTTATGTTCCTGGGTAGGTTCCAATGTGAAGCATCTATTGAAAATTGCGGCTGTTGATCTACGATAGTTGGTACTACAATACTCGTTATCCATGTAGAGGTGTTCGATGTTCGCGATTGAATGAAAATATCAACAACTTTACTGGATACAAAATTTGACTGGCCTATAACAGATATATGTGATGTTAAATGCTTGGGTTTTAACTGTAATTTGTTAGCGAAACTTTTTGTTATAAAATGAGTCTGCGAGGCTGAGTCGAGAATAGCTCTACATGGAATTAGAGACCCGACATTATTTTTGACAAAAATTATAGCTGTAGCTAAAATTGGTGTATTATCAATATCTGGTTTCAGTGGACTACTTGAGACTAATAAAGATGATTGTGGCAACGAACTTTTAGGGGCTGCAATTTTTAGCGAAGTTGACGGTTCTATATTTGAATTGTGCGAAATGCTTTCATTTTTATTACAGGCACCACTAGCTGTTAAATGAGGTATATGAATTTGCTGTGATTTGGACAAAGTTTCCATATGAAGTAAACTATTATGCTTTAGTGAACAGTGCCGACAACCACCGGACACACACGTCTTAATGGCGTGGCCCTTTTTAAGACAGTTTAAACATAAATTTAAACGCTTGGCATCTTTATATCTAGCAGACGGTGTAAGTGACAAAAATTGAGGACAACTATAAGTTCCATGTGACTGAGAGTTGCAAATCGGACATAACCTTTAAAAGTTAGTCGAAACAACCAGAGATTTTCTACTTTTGTTAGTATTTTTATAAAATTTTGATCCCACCTGTTCATTTGATGATTCGTTTACCACAGCATTCTCTACATTTTCCATCGTTTGACATCTATTTTGTAAAAACTTTGCCATCTGTTCCCACGTTGGTATTTCATTAACAGGTGTTGTTTCTTCCCACTTTGTTTGTGTTGCAATATCAAACTTTCGGCCAACAATGTGAATTAATAAGCAGTCAGCAATTTGATCTTTAGTGCCCATTGTAAGTAGAGCCCTTAGATGAGAATTTACGCTGTCGCTCAGATGCCGCAATCTTTCTACAGATCCAGCATCTACCTTCTGCATTGCCACAATGTTTCTAATATGCGCCTGAAAATTTAAACGTTTATTATCAAATCTAGATTTTAAAATTTCAATAGCTTTATCAAAGTTTGTGTCACTTATTTCCAAAGATCGAATGGCATCTAATGCGGAGCCACCTAAACATGTTTTCAAATGTTGAAATTTTTCTATTTTAGACAGGTCATCATCACCACCAACAACAGTCTCAAACATTGAGTAAAAATCAGGCCACTCTGTATAAACTCCAGTAAATGTTGGGATTTGTATGATTGGCAAACGCGTTTTTTGTACAGGCAAAAAAATCGATGGATGCGATTCACTAAATGTTGATTGTCTTACCAGTTTTGGATTTTGGCTTGATTTTAACCTTAACGCCATAATTTTTCGTGTAAAAGCAGTTTTAGTTGTTGTATAGACATCTGCGACTTCTACTGGTAAAGCGCTTTCCATTTCAGCATGATTTTCACGTTCGAGACGGTCATGAACAATCTCAAAATCTGCATACAACTTGTCCAGTAACGCCTGTTTAACTGACAGGGCAGCCTCATCTAGCAAATCAAGATTACTATGCAGAACTTCCTCCTGCATAACAAGTAATCTTTCTTTCAATTTGATTGATTTGCGCTTGTAAAAACACTCCTCGTTGGTTTCAACACTCATTTTTCTTTTCCTTTCTAACGAATCACGTCGGGGTCACCAAAAAATGTTGAATTTGTGCACCAAAACTTCCAATTCTTATTAAAAAATAACACCAATGCGTTTAAAGAAATTTCAAACTGACTTTATTTGTACAATGAAAATGACAAATAAAAAATAATGAAAAATGCAAATGAAAAAATGATAGCGTGTTCTCTATACTCAAGCGTATATATACTAAAATTACAAAGCTTTTTCAACCGTTATAAAAATTATAAAAAACAAAAATGATGCTGCCATATGAATCCAATTTCTTTCTTTTTCTTTTCTTCTTGTTCTCCATTTCTCTTACGAACATGCGTATTTTTAGAAAGAAAACAAGAATTTTTAGTCAATTTCAAATTCTTTTACAGTTGATCACAAAAATAATTTGCCTACTGAAAATAACGTAAATTTATATAATTTAGGTCACAAAAGTACTTTGCTTTTTAAATTGATTTGCACTGATTGTAAAATAGTTCTTTTTTCAAATTGTTAAATAGCTTGGCCTTGGGTATAAAAACAAACCATTCATATTTATCCAACGCTCTTACAGGTGGAAATACAAAATCAAAAACGATCCGAAAAATAAAAGATGAAATTAAAGACCTTCAACCTGTAATATTCACTGTTGATGAACAGGAAAACGAAGTAAATTTTAAAATTTATCTCACAGTGATTGATGGAAAAGTTGCACAAGCTTCAACTGATACAAAAGTATCATTAAGCTGCATTATATGCAAAAAGACATCAAGTTCCAGAAGATGAGACTTTTAAGGCAGCATACGAATTTGGATTTTCCGCTCTTCATACTAAAATACGCTGATTTGCGTTAGGCGAAACAGTGCGAAAAAAAGGAAAATGAAGAAAAAAGAAACCAAAAACAAAAAAAAAACAAATTCAAGAAAAATGTTTAGAACAAGGCCTAATCATCGATCAGCCAAAGCAAGCGGAGGGGAACACAAATGATGGAAACACTGCAAGAAGACTTTTTTTCAGATCCAAAAACTGCAGCATCTATCACAGGAGTAGATCTGGAACTAATAAGAAGATTCAGTATTATTTTACAAGTTCTAGCATACAGCAGAAATATCAATGCAAAAAAATTTAGAGACTACGCCAAAAAAACAGTTATACTTTACAACGAAAAATATTCTTGGAGATATATGCCATCCACAGATCGTAATCATTTTGTACTATGCGAAACAAATAATTAAACACAATATACTACCAATAAAGGATCTATCTGAAAGAGAGCAAGAAAAACGAAACAAAGACTATAGACTATTTCGCGAGCATAACACAAGAAAAAATTCTAGATGTTGTACTAATGAAGACTTGATTGTTGTTATGCACATCAGATCCCTATATATCCAATATCTGGCAAAAATGGAAAACTACTTCTATTGAACTAGACGTAGAAGCTTAACTGCTTCTAAAAGATGAAAATCAGGGCTTTTTAGAAGAAATATTTACTAAAATTGTTTAATTAATAGTAATTTTTCCAAACACAAGAATTATCTGTATGTATTTCATCCTTTTGAAATTTGTTGAACATTTTTTTTGTAATAAAGTATATAAAAGTTTACATATACGAGTAGTATTTTTGTTTATTTTGGATTTTAATACCTCCTTATCTAAAATAAATTTGAACCAATGAATATATTTTTTATGTTTTTGCTACTTAATGAGCTAATTTTAACTCAAATTGTTTAAAAAGACAAACTTTTGCCTTCATACTAAAAATTTTCCCTGGGCCAAAGCTTGATCCATTGCTACTAAATTAAAGTTTTAATAAGTATAAGTTCTAAACATAATCCAAAATATAAGACTTTATGTAAAACAAACTCTTTGAACCAAAAATCAGCTAAAACTTAGATTGTGATTAAACCTATCACAACTATTTTTCTAACCGGTCGATTTATAAATTTTATACATTAAACGAAAGCCTATGATCACACCTAGTAGACAAAAAAAAAACGCATAGCAAAATTACGATCCGTTCAAAAGTTATATTTTTGACCGCCTTCTCGTAAAATGGTCCACTGTGCGCCGCTTAATCGCTAAGATTTGACATTTGTTCTCCAAGAAGCAGAAGACAGAATTATTAATGTTTAAAATGGTTGACTTGGAATATGAAACTAAATTATATGAACATAAAACTTAAGCCTTACAGTATAATACAGTAGTCTTTAATAATTAAAGGTTTTTCAACAAGAAGTTTGTTTTCTAAAACAAAATAAAACGAAAAATTTTGATTAAGATGATTCAAATTTTTATTGTACTACGAGAAGAAAAGTGGGTTTATAAACATAACATACATAATTACAAATATAGAAGAAACAACTAAAAGCTAACAAAAATCTAGACTTCTTAACTCGTCCATAAATCATAATCGCAGTTACTGAAAGTATGGCAGTATTAGGAATTATGTTTTGATTAATAAAGTTTTTGTTTTAGTTTATATTACTGCGATATTGCTATAGCAATCGTGGCCTTCCATCTTAAATTATTTTAATATATTTTTTTAAGTATAAAATAGTAAATATAAACCATTATTGATTAAAAAAAATCAATTAAGCCTTAAATTGATAAGACAGAGGCAAGCACAAATTAATTTTTATATTTCGATTTAACACTATAAAGCTGACAAAATATAACATCCTTTGAAATAAAAAAGCTTTAATTTAATTAAAATAACTGCACAAATATAAATCTTAAATTTCAAATACATTTCCCATGATCAATGGCAGCATTACAAACAACAGCGGCAATGCAAAAAGTATACTATAGGAAATTCTAACTGAAAAAAACAGCCAAGAAAAAATGAAATGACAAACCACTTCATTTTTAAACACGAATTAATAAAAAGTTCTTTTTGTTGTAAGTTTTGTTCTAGAAACAAGAAGTTATTCAAAATAAAATTAAAGCGATCATGGTCAGAGTTCTACGATTTCAAAAAAAAAAATAAAAATGATTCTTTGGCACAGTGAAGATAAAGAGAGACACAAAACTGGCACATTAGAATACAATAAAAAAAATCAAAATGAGGCAAGAGTGATGATTTTTTACAAAAAACAAAAAAAAAAGAATAAGAATTTTAAAATACTAACGAACTGATGTGGTGGCCATTTTAATTATTTTTTCTGGCTTAAACTATTGGGAATAAATTAAAGAAAATATAGTTGAGAATTTTAGGATATTTTAAGGATTTTAAAATAATATTTTATGCAATATTATTGTAAATTTTATCAGCAAAATCTATGTCTCCAAAATAAAACCATTTTTGATTTTATCCATGCAAGAAATCTATCATTGAAATTTCGCTTTAAAACTTTATAAAACAATATCATACTTTAGTTAACTGCATATAGATGAGAGATTTGTTTTGACAACCAAATTTATTGATTTTTTAGGTTGTGAGTATTATTTAGAATTGGACTGTGGTGAACCTAGTACTCGCAATTATTAAGAAATCATTAGTCGATTAATATATCATTGTGCTTTGTTAATTTTGAAACTAATTTAATTTAATTTACAAAATAAATTATAAAAATAGCATACACAAACATAATAATAAAAATAATTCATGCCACATAATTCAGAATTAGCACATGCCTTATTATTACCTCTTCCATCTTGCATTTTACATTTTCTTTTAAAATACCATATTGTTATATGACTCATCTTCCCTTTCTATTTAAAGGGTTCTATAGCTGTACCCCCAACTAACTCACGTGCATCATCACGGAAGGTCGATGCACGTGAGTTAGTTGGGGGAAGGCCTGCAGCTGCAATACAAAAAAATAATTTCGTTTAATTAAAGAGAAAACAAAAGATAATGCAGAAGCACTTCACAGGGAGAACACAATGTTAAAGTCCTTCGCTTCCCTTCTCAATCCAGAACATAAATGACAGGAATAAAATCTTATAAAATAAATTCTACTTTTAACAGTTACTTAAGATAAATTTGCATTCACCTTCCTACAATATTATAGAGCTATTCGTCACTTTTATTGACTAAAAAATATTATTTAATTATTTTTTTTTTTTTATGTATTAATTTTTTGTATGTTATTTCTTTTCCAAAGCAAACGATTTTCATAATTTTAAACACCAGCATTTGGATACTCGCAATAATTAAGTAAAGACTCAAATCGATTAGGTAATTTTTCTATTGAATTGTTGCAACTAGATTCTGGTGACAATTCAACTGAATTTTTAACAATATTTTTCCCTTTGTATGAATATCCAGTTTACTTCCATCATTTAATAAAATATAAAATCACAAATTAAACGAAAGTATGAAAATCTGAAGGGCCTTAATAATTATAAGAAACATCATTGTCAACATAGATTAGAAAAGAAATATCGCTTAATAAAATTGGTTAAGGCCTGAAGTAATATCCTGTCGATAAAATTTTTAGTTTTTAAATAAAAAAGGTGTCAAAATCTTTAAACGGAAATGGTTTGCAAAATGGTGTTGTAAACACTTGAAATCATAAATCTTTACCATTTTAAAATAAAGAACTTAAAAAGGCAAAAAAAAGCTGTTAATAGTTTCACGTTTTTTTAATTGTACAACTACTATGCACTCGCTTACCCCCTCGAAAGGGGAAGCGTATAAATAAAATGGCCATCAAGTACCGCCAAAATGCCTTGTGGTTAGGGCGTGATGAGAAATATAATATTTGCAATGCGGATAAAACGGCAGATAATAATTTTTGTAAAATTCTTTTTTTTTTGTTTCTTCTTATTTAATTTTTTAAACAACCAGACAAAAACTAGTTACAACCTGGCATATACAGATGCCGACTAGAAGTTGTAATAGTTGCTGCTGCAGCAGCAATATCAGCAGCATTTATTATTCGTAAAATCTTTTTTTGTTCAAGTATTAAATTCATTGCTTTTAATAGATTTAAAGCTGCTTCTGCCTAATACACACCGATGACCGTGTTGTTGATTCGAATGCGAATACCAATGTTTGTTGTTGATTATAATGATGATCATTACGATCATCATAAGAAGACTAGTGTCTTGTGCTTTTGCATCAAAACAAAAATCCAAACTGTAGTAGAAGTTAAAATCCAGTATACACGAATGTATCAGATTTCATTTCATTAAAATACATCACGAAGACGAAATCAATGAATAAATGTATTTGTAGCAAAATAACGCAGCAGCAGCAACTAAAACTCTACTATCATCATTCCTATTACAATGAGTATGGAAAATATTCATATTAAAAAACTAACGCAATTCATTGAACCATTGGCTGTTTTAAAACACTAACTGCAGTCTTAAAACATAAATGTACGTTGTCCCACTAGTTTATGAGTTGTAATTAGGAAAAACTGTATTATCTCTACACCTTTCACTCCTTTCTAGAACAATATTATAAATGTATGTATGTAATTCTATAAAAATGCCTCAACAGAAGGACTTTTAATATGAAAAGGGTACTTTTTGTTCAAAAATGCTTTTGTGCCATAAAATCCGCTTTATATGCCGGCCAGTTTTAAAGAAAAAATTCCGTTCTAATAAAAAGCAAAACAAATTTGAAAAACTCTGTTTTGTAAGCCTTTTAACCTTTTAATAGGGGGAATAATTGTTATATAAAATTCGTTTTAGTAAAAACTTACTATTTAATAAAGACTACATTACCAAAAAATCATTTAAAAAAAGATTGTTATGACCGAAATAATAGTTGAATACGTCACTTTAGTAGTATTAATAATTACTCCCGCGCTCTAGAGTAGGCAGAGTTGGGAACTTCACTTCCAGCTGGTGCTAATCTGTAAGGGAGATTTCTGTATTTACAATTGCTCGGTTAGAGCAATTATAATTAGGGAAGTTGGAATAATATTTGTGATTAATTTCTTTTCCTTATTGTGGAATATGGGAAACCTTAATTCTCACCTTTTTTCTCGATGATTTTAAATAAATTACCAGTAGGTTTAGATATAAATCTCTTCTTTATTTTTCGCTTGATCAATGGATTTATAATTCAATTGGGTAAGTATGCGTTTACATTTAATATTCCTTTACGTAAAGTGTTCAGGTTGATTAATTAAAAGTTTTAAGGTAAGTAATTCAGGTAAGTTATTTTAAGCGTTTAGTTTAGGTTAATTTTTTGTAAGTATTTTTTTTGGTAAATTTAAGTTACGTATGTTTCTTATTCTTTAAACCACATTACTCTAGAAGATTCGGCAACCAATTGAATAAAAAATGGAAACTTATTCTGCCATTTTTCTTTTTTACGGAATTAATTTTCCTTTTCATTTTCTTGCCAGTACTAAATTGTAGTGCTGCCAGATGATATAAATGTGTGTCCAAAGCTAGTTTGGACAAAAGTTTTATATAAAAATTCAATAAAATGGCAATTTCAAGTAAACATTTTTAAATGTATTTTACTCAATAAAATACCTTTAATAAAAACACTGCTAAAAGGCTGCTTTTAATAATAATTTTTTATATACGAAAGCACTTAAATAAAAATGTACCTTACTTCAGAATGTACATTTTATAACAAAGGTACAATTTATTAACAAGGCACTGCTAGTTAAAAACAAATATTAATAAGCATCAAATAAATTTTAAAAATATTGAAATTAAAAAAAAATTCAATAAACAATTTTAATTAATATCCAAAAATATTTAAAATAATCAAACATTCTACAAAATATAAATAGCTCACCAAAAAAAAGTACATTTTAAAAAATTTAATTCTTTCTAAGCCTTTATGCCTAGCCAATAGTTAGAAAAGGATATAAAATCTTTTTGGCAAGAAGAGCAACTAAAGTGTCTCCTTTGGATGTTAAAAATAGTGCTATAATTCAATATTATGAAAGTTTTTTTTTTGTTTGTAAATTGGAGGATATAAAAATTACACTTCAGTACTTCTAAGATTATAATAGATCATGCAGATGCAGTCGTGGGCAATAGCAGATTTAAATTAATATAAATTTTCATAAAGAAACGCATTTCCATAATAAAATTACAGTTTTATATAAAAAAGTGCATTTTATAAAAAGTACTTTTTAATAAAAACGTACTATTTATCGAAAAGGCAATAAATAACTGTTTAATTAAACTATAAAAGTTAACATTTAAATAAAATATATACCATTTTAAGAAATACATATATATATTCATACTAAATTTTAAGTAGAAAGGTACCTCACAACTAATTTTTTGGACAAATAAATTTTTTTATAAAAATAACTCCAATAACAAGGTTGACATCCTTACTTTTAATATTAGATGTGTGACGACCAGAAACGAATTACAACTCCATGTGACTTTTTGTGAACAGGTACATTTTATTTTTGATCAAAAATTCATTTAAAAAAATTAAAACTTATCTATAGAATGTATTTTATAATTAAAACATTTTAACAGGTACATTTTATTTTTGATCAAAAATTTATTTAAAAAAATTAAAACTTATCTATAGAATGTATTTTATAATTAAAACATTTTAATTTTCATTTCTTTGATAGCATTTTTGCTATAGATTTCGGTTTTTCTTTTTCTCTATCAATAACAGTTACTAGTTTTGCTTGGAAATAGAGAATTTACTTCCATTTATTTATTTATTTAGTTAAAGGCTTAACAGTTTAAAATTGCAATATTCAACAAATACTCCCGTGAAGTTATTAAACTTTTATATTATTATTAATGTTGGATATTTCTTATAAAAGTTTTTTTGCAATCACAGAAAGATAGTATTAAAAATGTTTACCACGGTTGTTTTTCAAGTCCAATTAACTTAAGTATATTAACACAGTTTCTATCAGCGAGAAGAAGAACTTAAAGTTTCTGTGCTTTTTGCTTCATCTTTAACCTCGAAAATATTTATAAACGTCCACTCTTGTTTTCTTTTTTGTTCTTTTTCATTTACAAAACATTTTGATGGTGGGTAACAGCTTCTAATAAGTATTCATCATCAGTCGGTAGAAAAGCTATTTTTAGTTTCAAACTTTAAGATGTTCTATCAGTGTCGTTTGGGAGAATAAAGCCAGCCAATCAGTCGTTTAAATGTGTGTAAGTTTTAATATTTTTAAGGTCAAAGTTTTAAATCATTTAATGTTTCCTTCATTTTTTAGCCAGCCAATTTTGTTTCTACAGCGTCAAGGTGATGTCGAATTAATTTTGGTGTTACTTTGCTTTACTGTAGCCTGCAATATTCTTTTGTTTGCTTTTTTTTTTTTTCTTTGCAAAATAATGCCATGATTATGAAATATTTTAAAATTAGGTCTGCCAATTTTAATAGATATTTTTATAGATATTTTACTATGGCGTGTTACTGGTTTTATACTTAATTTTTATTATTTGATATTTCTTTGTTCATTCTATAATCACTTGGTATATTAAAGATTATGTTAGTTTAAGTTATGAGAAAGTTAGTTCAAATAAAATAAAGGTCAATGGTTAAATCAAATATTTATATTACAAAAAAAATTAATCCTAAAATTTTGCCTTAAATTAAAACTTGTCTAGAATTATCTTTACTGATTAAAACGAAAATACATTTTTTGGCTTCCAGAAACTGCCAGTGTCAAAGAAATTTAATAATTTACAATTATTTTTACAATATAATCATCTTAACATAACTAACTTTTGTAACAGCAAAATAAAGTGAGGAAAGAGAAGTTTAGCTTTCATGTGGTTTCTGCCATTCTATCGCATAGTACTTCTCCGATTTGCAGGTGAATTCTTTTAAAAGAAACATTTTCTTCTGTTACGCGTTTATTATGCGTTGAGTTTATTGTACAACGTTACAAATATTTTCCCTAAAATAATTAATTCTTAGATTTTTGTATTATTATATTGTTACGTTTATACCTTTTATAAACGTTTTGTTGTGAGTTCTTATCACAAAATAAATAACACCAGTTTTTAGAATTTTTAAATTAATAACAATTTTATGAACTTTAACTACACAAAGGTGACACTTCAGACGTCTTTACTTGATGAGGTTTAATTTTACACTGACTGATTATCCACTCAGACGCTTCCCTATTTATATTTGTCTATATAAAGTCTAGAAAATTTAAGAATCTTCTACTCACTTTGTGTGCATTTTGTTGTTGTATGTTGTTTATTTGATGTATAGGCGCCTGTATGTCTATTTTTATAGTTGTTTTAATGCTGATAAGATTTCTGCTTAGGATTTATTTCAATACATTTGTTGTTGTTTTTTGTAGAAAAGGGTTTCTTAGAAAACTACGCAGATGGTAAACAACATGTATGTTTGTTGTAAAATTTATTTTTTCTTGCGCGTTTAGATGGTAAACAGCATACATGTATTTTTTTCCTTGCATGCCAGGCAGTTAGTAAAGAGCATATCCAATTGTAGTTGTGTGTGTATAAACTTCTACGCAATTTGTAACCATTAGTTCGCTTTATTGCTGAATTGTTTTATTTTAAAACTTAAGCAAGACACATTCGTAACAATATTATAATACAATAGTGTAAAATGTAATTGATAATTTGTACTCAAAAGTATGATTTAATCTTGCAATGAAATTTCATGTTTTTTAAAAAATTGAAATCTAAGCTATATTTAAAATCAATAAGATATGTTACCAATAGAATATATTACCGATAGAATATATATCATACTAGCAAACCCGGCGGTTCGCCACGTTTGCCACCAGATGGCTTCGATTCTTGAGGGATACCACACACCACGTACTGGTGCTTTGTAGTAGATGCTATGTATCAGAAATGGCACTGTTTTCCTGCTTTTCACTTGAAATTGTTCCTGAACCTCACGGAGCCCGAGACCTTTCCAACTAATGCAAGATCGTGGAATCGATTCGTTCGGTTATAGCGTCAGAAAAGAAAACACGACCTATTTTTAAGAAGATTTCACTAAAGGAATTTCGCAAAAATAAGCATATTTTGGGATCTCCTACTTTGCTATAAACCTCACGGAACTCGAGACCTTTCCAATCAATACAAAACCGTGGTAATCGGTTCGACTTATTTTTATATTATAGATTAACTTTATTTTTAATTATGTAAAAAAATATTGTTATAAACTCAACTTATCAAGACGTGATTTTCAATACAATTAATACAATAAGATCACTAATTCATACATATTGTATTTTAATAGCCGATACACCATACAAGGGAAAGGTTTTATTAATTCAACAACTACATTAAGGATTTACAAAAAAAAAAAAAAACTTTAATAAATTTTTTATTGACATTTTTACATAATTATAAAATTGACCCATACAAATCCATGAATATTTCCACTACGCTGGAAATGATAAAACCCTTGAAACTCCTTTTAAAATAAGTCAAATAACAACAATTTATGTGGAAGCTTTTAAGAGGTTTTTACAATATTGTTACGTTCATTCCTTTTTATTAAAGGTTTCGTTATTTTTAGTTCCCCTATTGCAAAATTATAACACAGTACTTTAGAGTTTTAAATTAAGTTAAACGATTTATTTACCTTCAAAACAAACAAAATAAACACGATGTTGCCTATACACACTGATAACTCAGCTTGAATTTAATTCGTTGCCAGCTAGTGGTACTTAAGCGGTTCTCGCACAAACAAGAATATTCTACTTTAATATCATTTAAGATTATATTGTTGTTGTATGTTGTGTTTTGTTCTGTATTAGTCGTTTTTGTTTTCGGTTGTTTACTTATTTAGTAGAATTTCTTATAAGCATGTTGTTATCTTATGTGTATAGGATTTCTTTACAAAGTCTTTAAAATGCGCAGTGATCCGTTTACTTTTTTACTGTTAATTATTTTCTTTTAAAACATAATTAATCATCTTCATAACAATATTATAAAGCAAAAACAGTTAAGCTTGCCAATTTAGAGATTTAATTCGGATATCTTAAACTTTTAAATGCACGTTGTAATAACCAACTAAATTTACTATAAAACAGAATTTGGTAAGTGGTATTTGTTTATTTATTTATTTATTTATTTATTTATTTATTTATTTACCTAAGATATTATAATAATTATAACAGTACATACGTCGTAAAAAACAACAATAGTTTTCTAGGTCATTTGTATTTGATTTAGCCTCAGTATTCAAAAATTAATGTTCCAAACTATAGGAGAGAAAATTTGTAGTGATTATAAAATCATTCAATAGGATGGGTTGTTCAAAAATATACACAGAAATTTGCATATTTTTAGCTGTTATTCAAAAATTACCTATGTTTGATATCTCATACGATATATCTTTATATAGTTGAATCACAAGGTTCTAAACACTTAATTTCTATTTAAATATTGAACACTTTGAGTGGAGCACAACGTCCTTAGGCACCGATTTCGAAAACATAACCCAAATAAACTGACAAATAATTTTTAAAGAAGTTTAGAAAAAGTTTCTGATTATTAAAAGATAACTGACATATTTTTTTAATCAGTTTTATTTTTTTTAACACTTAAAATATAAAGTTAATTAAAAAAATCTTAGAATTAAAGAAAAAGTTAAAAATTATATAATCAACGAATTTTAATCTTTTTGAAAATAAATTATACTTAATCGCCAGACAATTATTAATGGCAACAATTTAAAAATTAAACTACAAAGTAGCTACAAATCTTGTTGCTTTATCGGCACTTAATCTTAAACAATCGTTCAATTTTACTCCGTTCAAGCAAAATCCAATAAAAAGAAAAACTTTACTTTAATCCATTTTATTATAAAATGGTGTGAGCAGCCAATAAATTGTACTGGAGAATATTTCCTTCTGTAAGAGTGTTAAAATAAAAATGAATTATAGAATATTCCATTCAGTTTGTGATTGTGAGTTTAAATATTTTTAATCGGCTAATACATGATGGCAGTGTGATTATGTCAATAAAATTTACGCTAGATTTGTTCAAATCGTACGTTAATTGTGTGTGCACAAACAACCAGTTAGCCACCAGATGGGAATCGATATTCTTTTTAGGAATAGGAGAAAAAGATAAAATTAAAGAAAATTAAATGTAATTTAGAAAGCAAACAATTTTAAAGTGGCAATAACTGTGTAGTAAACTTGAAAAAAGCCAGCACAGCCATTAGAATAATTATCATCTTCATTATTATGATCATTATTAGGGAAGTTTTATGTAGGAAGTTAATGTGGACAAGTGCGTATGCGATGTTTTTGGCTACAAATCTTTGCATGCAATAACGTTCATTACGTTTCGTTTCATTTTCGCTTAAACTACAAAACATATGCGTGCATTTATTTTTCACCACCACTTAATGTGACTAGAAGCATGTTTGATAATCTTTTAAATCTTTAACATGGTTTTAAATCAGCCTTAACGCAACCTCAAACAAGTTGTGTGGAATTCAAAACAAACAAAAAAAATAGAAAATAAAATTATTATCATAAAATCAAACATATTGAGTAATCAAATCGAACACCATAATCGTTTGTATCTAAAAATTCAATCTGACAAGGACGTTTTACTTTATTTCTTGTTGTTGTTCGTTTATTTGTATAAAACTTTGTTTTTATTGTTAATCCTTAAGGCGTTCTAGCAAGTGTCCATATAACTTACAACATCACCCTGATTTAAGTGGTGGGTGATTAACTTTTTTTTTATTCAGGTTATGTAACACCCTTATATAGAAATAACTAGTTTATTTAAACAACAACAAAAAATACATTGGCAATTGGAAATTCTTTTCATAAGAGCACAGCATAAATTTTTCTGCCTGTTGTAAAATATTTTTTGGTTAGTAAATTTATACCGTCATTAATAATAATTTTCAGCTTTTCTTTTAGATTTTATTAGTTTTGTCATGTTGAAAAGGGTGGGTGGTTATTGTAGATATTTTTTGACAGTGCATAACCGAGCCTCTTGTATCTTGAACTGTTTCTAAATTTTTACGTAATTAATATCTGTCACTTTTACTATTGTTTGGAAAAAATGGTTGTTATAAGTTTACTACACTCCACTTTCGTATTTCCTCTTTAAATTTTTTAAAAAATACATTTTAAAATTAAAAATAAGTTAGGTTAGGACATCCAGACCACATGGCGCACCATGCAGTGATACGTTGAGGTTGCAAAGGTTTCTCAAATAATCGCTCTAGGATTTTCAAAAGCCCAAATGAGACAATTTTCCTTGTTAACATACTCTGACCAGTGGAAATGGGCTTCGTGTGAAAAACTGACTTTTTCACAAAAACCAACTGGTTGTTCCTGAATCAATTGAGCGAATCTACGGCGATGTGAATGGTCGGTTGACCATTGGTACGCAAATTTCGCCATGTGGTGATTTTGGCCCCCCTCGAGGCACATCTATATATCTTGACAGAATCTTACCGTCATTACATGTGTCACCGGGGGTAAAAGGGAACCCAGCGCATAAAGGTTAACAGGAAACAAACTGGACAACTCTACGTTATTTCCACAGGAATCAGTAGGCTCCAGAGTTCAGCCTCTTAGTTTATTGGCCTTTTAGCTGTTATCTAACTGATTAATGAAGTTGACCTTGCGGGAGGATTGTGATGATTGTGGTTTAGCATTCCCTCATGAATTTTAAGTAAGGGAACAGGATTATCTCACCTCTACTGAGAACAAAAGGTTAATGGTCCGGATTCAGTGCGCATGCTTGTCATGTGTTCTGCACCAGGAGTTAGATAGTCTCCAACTCTTCTGCAAGGAATGGGAAATTGCAACTAGGAATATATTGTTGCATAGAATTATGTTATCGGCTTTCTAGGGCGTGGGTACACGCTACATGTCACCCAAGTGGTTTGATCCACCATCGAGTTATGGCTTGCACAGCTAGGTATCGACGTAATTTTTATCACGCATGTGTTGGTTTTGGATGAACCCAATTGTGGAGAACGTCGAGGGCTGCGATGGTTTCAGTTGAACAACCAGGTCGAACACGCGTTGGTGTTCACGAATTTTACGAAATGTAACTTTAACGGAACCACAATTTCTATAGTGATTTTAATTATTTTAATGTGGTTTTCGTGCGAAATTGAATTTATTGTAACAACTGCCAATGCATTTACTACGCATACCAAATGCCAAAACTATCATGTTGTTGGCGGTACCACATTTTAAAAATGAACTTCTTGTTGAAAAACCCGATAAAATTCAAGAAAAATATGCTTATTTAATAGTTAATTTTATTTTAAATACATTTTTATTTTATTGAGGCATTTTAGTTATGCAAAATAGCCCCAAATAAAACAAAGTAAAAAAGTAAAAAAAAAGAAACTTCTAAGAATTTGGAAATATTTTTTAAAATCTTGAAATAAGCTTGTGTTTGTAATGGCAAAAATTAATATAAAACTTTCGTGTTCTCAACAGAAAAGCTAAGGGAGAAGTTATCGACAAATTTTGATTTCAATAAGTCGCAGTTTGTCATCGCCTTATGACTGGAAAACACATCCCATTTGTACCGCATTTAGACCCATACATTTGAATGTATTAGAGTATGCAATATCTATTGCTGATTGCTTTCACGTCATTTGTTTATTTACAAGCCCGTTAAGCCAGAAAAAAAGGGAAAATGGTCAAATCAGTTGATGACTGAATTAGTTCCGTCGTTAAGCATTTATCTAGCCATTATAATTTGCTACAGTATACTGATCAAAAATGTCAAAAAATAAGCACACTATGAGATTTCTGTTAAGACTTAATCCTTTCGCATAAATTAAAATCAATTTTAATAGCAAATGTTCCAACTAAACTATAAATAGGTAAGTTTCTATAAGTTTTTCCTTATATAAAATCAATTAAAAAATAAACTCTGATATTTTTCAATAAAAATATTCAAATTCTTCAGCGAATCTAAGGCTGTTTTAAATTCTGTGAATTGTAAAAAATATTTTTAAACAAATATAAGAACTCTTAACATTTCTTTAAACGGCTTTTATAGATTTGTAAAATATAATTACCAATTAAATTGATTTATAGCCATAATAAGTCATTTCTTGCCACAACAAATCAATTAGTTAAATGTTACAAAGAAACCCAAAGAAGAAGAATAAACCACATTGTTAATGATCTCCTTTCAATACAAATGAACAAGCAAAAAATGTTTCAATATTTGGAAATCTGTCAACGCGATAATCATATAGACATTTAAATCCCTTAATAAACAGCCCACACTAACATTAACACACATAGTTACGATCATAAATGACACACAACTAAATTAAAAAATAAGTTGTAGATTTTTTTTTGTTATTTGAGAGTTAAACAAAACTCCTACAACTTTATTAAGAAGAAAATTGAGAAAAGCAAAAGAAAAAAATTGAAAACCATGAATAACAAACACCATAAGAAGACCAAAACAAAAGCATCTTGACAAAGGCATCATATTTCTTATGACAACCTGAGATGGGGACAAAGCAATCCTAATTCGAAAACGAATAATAATAAGAAAAAACAAAAAAACAAAAACACAACTGCAACGTGCAACACAAAAAAAAGACGCAAGTTAACTAAACGAATAAACCAAGACGCACAGTGCATTACTTAACAAAATCAGAGATGGAAAATAGATATTAATCTGTAATTGAAAACAAAAATAATAAATAAATCAGCTTCTTTAAGTTTGAATATAACATTCTATTACGACACCCTTTCGGTATGCAAGCCAATAAAATCGCTTTGGACAACATGTAGCATAATTAGCACATATCGTTTGTCTCAATAACTCAATAATAACACATATGGTATTTGGGAGGGTAAATATCTGTCATTATATATTCAATATTCGATAGACGCCAATTTTTTCAATCGATATAATAATGTCGAATAACATGCCAGGTGGGGGGTATTTTACCCACATGAGTAGATACGACCTTAATAAGAGAACTACCTAAACCCGAACACTGACTTACCAGTACAGCTTGGGAATGATGTTTTCATATCAGTCAGCTTTCACAATGACAAAAGTATTTCATTTACTGGCGGAAAAAATATTTTATATAAAGGGTGTTTTTTTAAGCCCCATAGAACTTGAAATTTTAAAAAATAACACAAAAAATTAAATTGTAATCAAAATTTCTTTTTTATTCGAAGGAATAATACGTGACATTAACATTTGAAAATGATTTCGGGCATATGGGCACCGCGGCTGTTCTTGACGAAGCGCATTCTGGACGTCCAATTTTGGGCCACTTTTTCGAGCACTGCTGGGCGTATGTCACGAATAACACGAACAATGCTGTCCTCCAAGGCGTCAATTGTTGCTGGTTTATCAGCATAAACCAGTGACTTCACGTAGCTCCACAGGAGATAGTCGAGTAGTGTCAAATCGCACGACCTTGGAGGCCAATTGACAGGTCCATTTCTCGAAATCAACTTATCGCCAAATTTTGATTTCAATAAGTCGATGGTTGCGTTCGCTGTATGGCACGTAGCGCCATCCTGTTGAAACCACATCTCGTCCGGATCAATGTCATCCATATTTTCAAACAAAAAATCATTGATCATGGTGCGGTAACGATCTCCATTGACCGTAACGCGAGCTCCGGCCTCATTTTTGAAGAAATAAGGTCCGATGATGCCACCAGCGTGAAAACCGCACCAAACGGTGCATTTTTCTGGATGTAATGGAGTCTGTAGGGTCTGTTGTGGATTGGTCTCACTCCATATGCGGCAATTTTGCTTATTAACAAACCCGTTAAGCCAAAAATGCGCCTCATCGCTGAACACAATTTTATATATATATATATATATATTATATATATATATATATATATATATATATATATATATATATATATATATATATATATATATATATATATATATATATATATATATATATTGCAAGATCGGTCAAAAAATAGTGGATAGAAAGTTTTGGCTCACCCGCCTTATAGTCCAGGCCTTGCTCCTCCTGACTACCACTTTGTTTGATCGATGCAGAACACTCTTATTGGAATACGCTTCACTTCAGAGCAGGGTATCAGAAATTAACTTTAATTAACTTTCACTACTTCAAAACCGGAAAGGATGGGAAAAAGTGGTGACTAAAGATGGGCAATATTTTGAGCAATGTATCAACTCATTTTGGTATTAGAATAAATTCAAAAAATCGGCATTAACCTATTAAAAATCTCCCTAGGTGGGATGTATACTTAATTTTCAAACTAATGTATTTTATTATCTGTTGTTGTAGCATCCACCCTTGTGGAAACTTCAATAATATTTCATCATTTATATTTTTTCAATAGCTAAAATTCATTAGTCATAATTTTTCTATAGAAAATTTTCATCGGCCATATTTATATCACTTACACTTCTTCTACAGAAAATTGTTTGTTTCTTAAATAGATCCGTCATGATTTTTGTGAAAAAATTTTTCATCAGTCATCATTTTTCTATTAACAAATTCTATTAGTTATAATTATTCTATAAAAGAGCTTCATCTGCCATAAGTTTTCTGTAAAAAAATTTCATAATTTTTCTGTTAACAAATTTTAACAGTCCTAATTTTTCCATAATTAAAATTTTATGTCATCATTTTTCTACAAATATTTATAAACTTAATATTTATTAACTTGTAATTTCCATTCCTGCGAAATTTTTTTTTCGATATAGGCAGCAGTATTAAAAACAACTAAAAACAGTAACAAAATAACCATAAATGTTATTAAAAGTGCATTTTAAAACCGCAGGCAACAACAAAAACTTCATCTCCAACTACTACTTCAGCTTCAACTATAAAAATAATAACGATGATAATAATGATGATGGTTTATAAAATGCCAATAAACAAGGAATTTTCACAGCATGTGGGTGCTGCAAATGTTTACAATGAAACAACAGCAATAACAAATAAAAATTATAAAAACAGACTTGCAACACTTGTCAAAATGTATAGAGAAGCGGTAAAAGCGGCATAGACAATCGCCACCACAAAAAAATAAATAAATGGATGATCTTGATAAAATGTCTTCCAACAGACTCTCGCGTACACACACACACATTTCTTTAATGCCAAATCAAAAGAAAAATCCGTTTGAGCTTTTTTTAAGAAGTCTGTTTTGAAGACACCGTCTGTCGTCTTTTAAACTTGTTAAAGGCAATTTTTAATAAGAATATTTTTTAATGTTTCTGTTTTCATTTTGGTGATAAGGCCATTCATGGTTTCGGAAGTATTTTTTCCTTATATGATTTTTGTTTCATTAATTTCTAAAAGAACTTTTAGATTAAAAAAATATGGAAGATAGTTCCCCCAAAAATTTATAATGGATGTTACTAACAAATTAAAAGGATAGTGAGAAAGAGAAAGGGGGCATATATTTTAGAATAAACAACCTTTTTTAATTCTCAATATTTATTTACTATTTCCGATTTTTCAATCCAATCGATAATGCAGGTTTTTCTCGCTCTGAAACCTAATCCGCAGAGAAGATTGTAGCTAAATTCATTAAAAACTCGTTATGACAATGAAGCCGAATGCTTTACTCTTTGGCTATTCTTCAGCAGAAGTTTACACTCCTCGGCATGAGAGATGTTAAGGCGTGGTTTGTTGTAAATTGCCATTATCTTTTTCGCAATCTCTTCTTCACTCTTCTACTCTATTTTATTCTGTTCTATTTCTTCAAATCTATTCTCTTCTTAACTTATTTTCACTATTTTCTCCAGGTGTTTTAAAGGAATTGCTAGACTGACCCAAGTTAGCGGATCAAATTTTACTTCTCAACTTAACCTACCCTATCTTGTTCGTAAGGCAATCTACCTTTCAAACTCTAATCGGTAGAAATTTTCATAGAGCATGTATTACGTACTGAAAGTATATGTAGAAAGTGACATAAAAATAATATTATAAGCAGCTTTAGCTTATCAAAAATGTAATCAAAGGTTCTCTGATGAGCTGACTTGATCAATCATCATGGGCCGTTGCTTCACCATCAATAATCAATTTTCAAATAACATTTGAAAAGTGAACTAATATAAGATAAAAATTTAAATTTAACAGTGTCCCAAAAGTTACGGCATGTATGTGACATTGCTTTTGAACCACAATTTGCATAATTAAGCCGTTTGTAGCAAAAATTACAAAAATGTGAACAAAAAATAGGGGTTTTTTAAAAAGAAGTTTGTTTTCTAAAACAAAAAAAAAAACAAAAAAAAAATAGTTTAAGATGAGTCAAATTTTTGTTGTATTATGAAAAGTCCAAATGTCCACCACACATCAAAGCTTTTAATCTCTTTTTGGCAAAATAGCGGCCATATTTCACTAATCACATCACGCACTTTGAGTTTTAAGGCTGAAATCCCAGTGGTATTAAATCACACGATCTGGCTGGCTGCTGATTGTCGTAAAATTCATTTGCTGTGTTACATGTGGCATCGTCCTGTTGAAACCACATGTCAGTGATATCCATGTCATCAATAATAGGCCGAAATTGAGTGGTTAGCACCTCATGATAACCTCCTCTCTGGGGGCACATTAATATGTCATGATGACATCTCACCATCAAGTTATGTGTTATCTGGGGGAGTCCAGTCCCCTAAAGGCTAGCAGAAGCCAAGTGGATAACTTTCCCACCTTATTTCTACGGTAATCAGTAAGCCCCAGCTTTTGCCGTTCTCTAACTGATTATTGTTGAGGTTGGCCCTTTGGGGAGAATTGTGGTAGTTGTGGTTTCGCAGGCCCTTATGAAGTGATTAAGGGGCCAGAATGAGCATACTATGTCATGTGTTCTGGACCAGGAGTTGAATAGACTGAGTAAAAATGGGCTTCGTCTGAAAAACCAGCTGGCTGTTCCTGTATAAATTGACGAATCTACGGCGATGTGAATTGTCGGTCGGCTTCAATTCCTGCACCAGTTGAACCTTGTAAGTTGAGTAGGTGACAAATATGGATCTGCTTCGACACTGTGGCTCACTGCTGCCATATTTTCAGTTGAACGACCTGGTCGAACATGCGTTGATGTTCACACGTTTTTCATCGAGCCTGTCGACTTAAATTTAACGACCAAATTTTTAATAGCGGTCTCAGAAGGACAATTATGTTGTCCGAAAATATCACGAATTTTACGCAATGTAACTTTAACAGAACCACCATTTTCATAGTGGATTTTAATTATTTTAATGCAATATTTGGGTGAAATTGAATTCATTGTAAAAATTGCCAATGCATCTACAACGAATACATCGAAAAACTAAATATCAAAACTATCATGTTATTGGTGTTGAAAAACAATTGAAAAACAAATTTCTTGTTGAACAATCCGATATAACAGAGATATATAGTGATGATATTGTAAAGTTTATTTTAATTTTCTAATCGTAGAAGCCAGACATTTAGAATTTTCAAAGAGTATTTACAAATGTGTCGTTTAAAAAATAAGTGTGAACCGTAACGACGTATTTATCATGTATATCGCCTTATCCCCTAAATTATTTTGAACTTATCACGAGGTACGCCCTCTTTAAAAACAAATATAAAAAATTTAATTTATGAGGTAAAATAAAATACAAGAGATAAAACGATATTCCTTTATAGCATCTTAATTTTAGGTTAAATACGTTATCTTTTGAAACGTAATAAATATAAAATTTTAAATAAAAAGTTTGCGCACGCTTGACGGATTGTTTTTAAGCTTTTTCTTTTTATTCTATTTGAAATTTCATTATTCAGTCTATATTCGTAATTATTATATGATATTACTCGGTGGTAAACAGTGTTATCCTATATAGTATTGCCCTTAAGATATGTATTTCCTTTATAAATAAAACAAGTTTTTATTTTTTTTAATTTAAATTTTAATATATTTTGAAACTAGTAGTAAAAACAACAAAAAATCGGAGAGACTTTTATTTAAGTTATCATCAAGCAATTATAAAGTATAACTTTCTTTATCAATCAAAATTTTACTCCCCATAAACAAATAAATTATCCTAGTTTCCCTTCTTTAATTAATTATTCATGCAACAACATGAAACCTTAATTAATCCTATTGTATTGTTTGTCTAAAAACTTAACACACAACAGAAAAGTCAAACTGCACAACAACAATTGCAATAAAGTATGGCAGACATGCGTATTTGTTTAAGGGTAGTTGTATCATAAAAACAAGGATAAAGGATGATTTCATATCTGTTAAATTAACCATTACAAATGCGCAAACGTACAGAATAGACTATATTTTTTGAGTTTTGCAGTCATTAACATGAGGGTGGTGGTGGTCCCGTAATTCTGCTAATATGAATTTGATTAGATTTCAATTTTTTATTATTTAACCTTTCAGTCCCATCAGTTATTTGTTATAGTTTCCTGGCACATTGTGTTTAGAAAAATTTGAACATGTGACAATTTCACATGAAAATTTGATCAGTTGTACAAGTGTGTTGTCTAGTTTTCAAGTGTTAATGGTGCGTTGTTAGTCTGTCCGTCGTTCTATTATTTTTTTGTGGTTTGAATTTATATTTTTTCTTTTTTTGTTTTTTTTTAACAAGTTTTGTTGTTTTTTATTTATTATGACTCGTGCCGTTACAAGTGGTGGCAGTTGACCTTCTTATGTTGACACTTGTGTTTATATTTTTTAAGGCTTAGAAAATACGTTAAGCAAAAAGATAGGGATGTGAAAAAACTGGAAAAATTTTTTGTAAGTCTATATGCGAAATTTTTTTTGTAATGCGTGATAAGATTTACGTCGGTACCTAGCGTGTGTATATCATAACTCGGCAGTGGTCAAACCACTGGGGCGATATGATGCGTGCGCCCGCGCCCTAGGAAGCCGAGGACAAATTTCTGGCAACAGGTCAGTCCTAATTGCAAAATCGGAGGTCTCGAAGCAGGATCGCCAACCCCCACTCCCTGCTGAAGAGTTGGAGACTGTCCAACTTCTGGTCCAGAACACATCCGAGCATTATCACTGGATCCAGATCATTCACCCATTCTTCTCAGTAAAGGTGAGATGATCCTAGCCCCTTAATCAAATTCATGAGGGCCGCGAAACCAAAAGCACCACGATACTCCCGCAGCACCTACCTCAATAATCAGACTGAGAACAGCTAAAAGGCTAAAAAACTAAAAAGCTGAACTCTGGGGGCTTACTGATTCCTGTGTAATGTGGAGCTTCAGGGGACTGGGCTCCCGTTTTTCCCCAGTGACACATGTAATGACGATGAGATTCCATCAAGACATATAAATGTGGCCCGGGGGGGATTGTTTTTGTAATATAAAAATTTAGGCAAAACTGCTAGACGGGAGTTAAAGCGGGATCTTTGTGAGTCCATTTGACAACGATACCTAAGCATGTCCAGGCTGAAAAAATAATTCCGCTCTAGGAATTTAGCATCATTGGACCATGATGAATAACTTATTGTCTGAAGATATGGATGACATTATCCGGGAATGATTTAATATCAATAGGATGGCGCTAGGTGCCATACCACAGCGAAAAGCGATATATTGATTCCGAGAAATGAACCCAGAACTAAACATATTAGCAATAAAAATAGTAAAAATCCTTAAAATTCTTAATGAATCTTTTATCAATTTATTTCTTTTTTCACAATTTTTTTTCAACATAAATCTTTGTTCGTATTTTTTATTGCTCTTACCTCATGCTTAAGTTTCTTTGACAAATTCCATTTTTTTTTTAAATGCATTTAATGATATTTTTAAATTTTATGTAAGTCTCACCAGAATGTCTTAAAAGAATTTATGTCGACAACGATGATATTAATTTTCTTGTGAATCTATACATCAATCTTGGAATCCATTAGAAGTCCTTTTTAATTTATATACGTTACAAAATTTTGCATGTAACATAATTAACCAATTACTTTCAACAAGATTGCGTGTTTTTAACACCAGTGCAGCAAAAAACAACAACAAACAACAACAAAGCAGGAACTCTATGAATCAAGTACGAGTAGTATTGGTAACATGCCAACATGTTTTACATACATTGAGAGACATACAAAAAAGTTTTCGATTTTGTTGTTGTTGTTTATAGCTACTTATGAGAAAAAAAATGCGTTCACGTTAAGAAACTTGCAACTATTACACGGCAACAACTACAAGAACTTTCAATGTTCTTTTTCACACACAATCATTTTCTTCTAAACATGGCATTATCTTAATATAAAGCAGACGGACTGGCTAAAGACGGACGGACAGACAAACTTTTGGATGGATAGACTGTTTTATGGATCTTAACTTGCCATACTTTTTCTTTGTTGTATTTATTGCTATTCCGCATAGTTGTATGTTTAATCTCACCTTTAAAGTTACGGGGTTCCTTATGATTCTATTCTTTCATTTGTAACATTTGATAAGAATAACGCAACGAGTCTGTTTCTTTAAATATTATCGAACTTATCTTTCTCGCATTTGTATTGAATACAACAACAAGACTTTTTTTAAAATTTTTTTTTTCGTCTTTAATTTAAACATGCGAAAAAAATAATTCTCATTTACTGAATTAGACCCTTTAAGTTTTAGTTCTGGTTATATTTTAGATTTTTCAAGTTCTCAAAATAATTTGAATTATTTTTTTGCATAACAATAACAATCCAGAACCAAAAAGAAATAAAGATTTCAAATTCATAAGAGGTAGAAGGTTAGCGCTCTGCATTACTAAAAGAGCTTACAAGAGTACCATGCATGAACAGAATCTCTAAAGACAGTTTGAAGGCATATCTTCTAAGATAGAAGTTTTGAAAGTTGTTTAAATATAGTTAAAATATCTTAAACCAGATAACTGCGTTTTCAACAGGTCATGAATACTTTAAATATCATTTGAAGGTACAAATCGAAAAAGGTGATATTTCCACCGGCTATTATTAGACTATGGGCGAAAAGTGAAATAGTTGTTGAATTAAATTTGTAACGAAAAAGACAGTTTTGACATTCGGCATTCTGAAATCACTGCACTCGATAATAAAAACACCAGATGTGTTTGATGTGTGTTACAGACCTCGTAGAATACTGCTCTTCCGAGCCACCGGTGTTGCCTTTATAGAAAAGTTGGAAGCGCTGCTGTAGGATAGGATAGGCTTGACGAGTACTTTCTAACGTAAGCAGAGGGTAAGAAGGTTTGCAAAATCGTCGGTAGAGAATGCTAGGATTATATGGCAATACAGCTGATAGGGCTGAACAGCATCCAATTGCGCGGCTTAGTAAACTTTATATTAGGCACGCCAGAATGTCAGAATGAGGAAGTAAACTACAATAACTTATCTGCCCATGCAGACTAAGCAACTGCAATCCATCTTGGCGAATGAGTATCTTTCTAGCCCATTCGATCCCGAAGCCCGTGCAGGATGAATTTGTTGATACGGAACGATAAATAAATAGCAGACTATTAAAAATATTCTAATCGTAGATTGCCACTCTATCTCCCGTTCTTTTTTTGTTTTCTCTTCTTCTATTATTTTCTTTCTCTCTCTCTCTCTCTCTCTTCTGTTAACTGCAGATATTATAAACGAACGTCAGGCGGGCTTAAAAGAGAGCCGATCAAGAGTGCCTGATCAACCTAACATAAACAAACCTCAATACGACGCAGTAAAATCTAGTGACGACACGAGAATCAACAAAAGCAATACAGCCGTAAATTTGCAATAGGCAGAGGAAAGAAGGGCGCAGAGAGGAGACCCCTAATAAAGGGGTTATATAGAAAAATTTAATTTTTTGGGTTTATTCTTGTACTATTCAAGTTGTTCCATAACTTGATCTCCAATGATTTCCACATCTATAGTAGTCAGAAACATGCAAACTTTCCAATAATAACCCAAGTTATGTGTTAAGAAGGATCGTAAATGATTAATTTAATATCCTAATGTTGCTCAGTAAAACTTTAATAAATCCAGCAAGAAGTTATCGACACAACGATGAAAGCATTATCAAAGTTCTTTCATGAAATATAAAGTAATTTTCAGGAATTATATTTTGTAGGAAAAATATTTCTTGTCAAAAAGGTATTTTTTCTTCCGAACTGATTTATATTAGTCGTCACGACAGAGAGTTAAACCTTTAATAGCTTATTTTATTTAAAAAATTTTTAACATTTCAAAATGTTTTGTTTTTGTTTTGTTTTACCTGGCTGACTGTTTGCTGCATTTGAATATGACCGAAAATGTCGATTACATGGCCACGTGATGTCATAAATTCATATCAATATGACACTTACATGTACTTTAGCGGCAGCAACGAAACAACACAACACATGTTTTCTTACCAGCACCTTCACTCCAAAACGACAACAACAAAGGATAACTTAGCTTAAAGAAACAAAAACAAAAAATAACAGACAGTAAAAGGAAAAGAAAAAAGTGTTTGAAAATCAGAGTTTAGTTGAGTTGGTTTCATACAGTTCATACAGTTGGTAAGTTGTCCAATAGCCACCAATATGTTGTATAGTCTTAAAGATTTTTTGCATAGTTGCCTGGTATTGGCATCATGTCATCATGTTGCAGCCATTAAACGCAGTTTAAGTTGCCACTGCATCTTTTGTTATTTTGTCGAGAAACCATAAAAGACACACATTGCCTGTTGACTGCCGTAACAGACCTTCTCACTCCACATACTTACTATCGCATGCAAATTTGTATTTTTCTGTTACGGTTAAATTTCCTTTCTTCTTCTTCTTCTTTTTCTTATTTCTGATTCCTTTAAGTTAAATATTTTTTAAGCTTTGTTTCCATAATCATTGAGCTTTATAAGCATGTGTTTCAGCTTCGATGATTGCGATCAAAATGCGTTTACAATAAACATTTTTCAATATGCACCATCGTCATCGTTTTCAATGAGTGTTTGAGTGTTACTGCATGCCTATTTATTTGAACGAAAAAGAAAAAAAAAATTTAGTACAAAAGTTAAACATGAAATAAAAGAAGGATCTTATTTCTTTGACTTTCTCAAAAAGTACGACGATAATATAATGTTCAGCTGCATATTCATGTGCTAATTTAACACTTAAATGCACAATATATCTGAAATGGTACAAAAATTAAAGATGATAACTTTTACCACAACTGTGTCACAATAAAGTAATTTATATTACTTTAGCTCATTGACTAATTCTACTGAATTGTTAATTAATTTTGAATATGTCGCATCTATGGGTTACGTTAACATAATCTTAAGACTAATAACACTTTCTATAAGAAAAATAGGGCCGATGAAAATTTTTTATTGAAAAAATGTGACTGATGAAAATGTTTATTGAAAAAATGTGACTGATGAAAATCCTTATTGAAAAATTATGGCTGATGAAATGTCTCTATAGAAAAATTATGGCTAATGAAATTTTGCTATAGAAAAATTATGGCTAATAAAATTTTTCTATAGAAAAGTTATGGCTAATGAAATTTTTGTATAGAAAAATTATGGCTGATGAAATTTCTCTATAGAAAAATTATGGCTAATGAAATTTCTCTATAGGAAAATTATAGCTAATGAAATTTTGCTATAGGAAAACTATGGCTAATGAAATTTTGCTATAGGAAAATTATGGCTAATGAAATTTCTCTATAGAAAAATGATGGCTGCTAAAATTTCTCTATAGAAAAATTATGGCTGATTAAATTTCTCTATAGAAAAATTATAGCTGAGGAATTTTTCTATTTAAAAATTATGACTAATTTTAAAAATTTTTATTGGAAAATAATAATGAAATTTTTTATAAAATTTTCTTAAGGAATAAATTATGGCTGATGAAATTTCTCTATAGAAAAATTATGGCTGATGAAATTTCTCTATAGAAAAATTATGGCTAATGAAATTTCTCTATAGGAAAGTTATGGCTAATGAAATTTTGCTATAGGAAAATTATGGCTAATGAAATTTCTCTATAGAAAATTTATGGCTAATAAAATTTCTCTATAGAAAAATTATGGCTGATTAAATTTCTCTATAGAAAAATTATAGCTGAGAAAATTTTTCTATTTAAAAATTATGACTAATTTTAAAAATTTTTATTGGAAAATGATAATGAAATTTTTGATAAAATTATGACTGATAAAATTTGCTTGTGGAATAAATTATGGCTGATGAAATTTTTCTGTAGAAAAATTATTATTTTCTATTGAAAAATTATGACTAACTTTAAAAATTTTTATTAACATTTTTGGGGAAATTGTGACTAATGAAATTTTTTGTGGAATAAATTATCGCTGATGTAATTTATAACTGATGAAATTTTTCTATAAAAAAATGATGACATGATCTTTGTTTGTAGAAAAATTATAAACGATTAATATTTTATATAAAAAAGTTGTGATGGATGAAATTTTTTTATAAAACAAATTAGTGTGTAAAATTTGTTGGGTGAAAAGTTAGGATGATGAAAGATTTTTTTTTTTCAAAAATTAGGCTGATGAAATTTATTTTTGGAAAAGTTATAAATGATAAAATAATTTTTACAAAAGATTGGCCCCAGGAACAATTTTTTAAACACTCTTTTGTTTTCGCAGATTAACTTCAAAATTAAAGTTACTAATTTTAATAGTTTTTGTAACCGATTGTTACATATAAAATCTATTAACACATGATTCAAATCTGAAGAAAAATTTAATTCACTTGATTAATCTATTTAATTATTAACTTTAATAAAATACAAAAACACGGACCATTAAAGGTTTAAGCCTGCAAAAGTAAAGAAAAAACGATTTATGAACTTTATTACTTTGAATAATGTAATGCATGTTTTATGCACCAAATGGTTAAGAAGGTGCAACATTAAAGTATATTTTGCATGTGATAGGTTTTTCAACACCATCACTTTACACTCACAAGTACACGAACTCCAACGTTTGTAAAATCCCAAGCAATATTTTCAACACTTTTCGATTTTTGACGTGATTTACACAAAACTTATCGCGCACGTTTTTCTTATTTTTTGTTTTCACTTTTTTTTATTTTTTTTTTTTTTAGATTTCTATTTTAAATTTTGTACTTTTACTTCAATTTCATGTTTAAAGTATTTGTTATAGCTAAAAATCTATATTAAAGACCAAATGATGTCTGTATGTTTTTCGTGTTTTTCTATTGATTTAAAGACATGTGATACATAAAACACCTTGTTACAATATTTCCAGATATGTTTCCTAATCTCATCAGTTTCTAGGAAATTTATTCAAAAGATTATCAAATATTTTTTTTTATATTTTTGCATTAGGGAAAAAGCCTCTACTACCTTTTTTGCAACTTTAAAAATAATGAGTGTACTAGTAAATAAATATAAATTTAGTTTAGAAATCTTTAAAAGACAAATACTTAGTTTTAAATGAAGCAGTTTATTTTGTTAAATAAAGTCATTTATTGTAAGAAATGTTTAAAGTTTATCTTATTTATTTGTCATTTTTAAATAAGTTGAATTTAAATTGTTGCTGTTTTTGTGTTATCACACATTTTTTTCTCTTTTATTCTAACAAATTTTTAATTGACTTATCAAAGCTTTTTTTACACTCCAAGTAGGACCTAACACACCTACATCCTACATGGAACATCAACTCGTTGAAGTTCACAACAGTTGGACATCACAAGAGACATTTGCCCAAGATCTTCGTCTCCACCTTCTCATGAATTTAAGTTGACCGACTATTGTTTGTGCCGAACGTTTGTAAATTGGCTGTTTGAAAAATTGAACGAAAATAACGCCTTTTCCAACAAAATCATAATTATTAATGAGGCTCATTTTTATTTAGACGGTTATGTAAACAATCAAAATTTTGGCCTATGGGGCTTACAAAATGCACAAGCAGTCCATTCGAAATAATGTGATCATATGATGTATTTTGTGATCAGGCGGCAGTCCGTATTTTTTCGAAAATGGGCAAGAAAATACCATCACCGCCAATACTCTGCATTACGAAACCATAATAAGCAATTTTTCGTGGCTACAATATTAATATCAGTGATCATTGGTTTCAGTAAAACGGCACTACAAAGCAAACAATTCAGTTACTCTATTAAAAATTTCCCGATCACGTAGTTTCTAGATTTGCCGATGTCAATTGGCAGCCTCATTTTTGTGATTTAACACTGCTGTTTCATTTTCTCTGGGACAATTTGAAAAACCAGGTTTACATGAACGACCCATAAAAAGCTGACGCTCTGAAAGAGAAAATTCGGCAACAAATACATAAAACCATACATGCATAAATACATACGTGCATACATATATACATGCTTGCATGCACAGATAATACATACATGCAAACGTACCGTGCATATATACATACATACATACATACATATGTACATACATACATATGTACATACATACAAAGTTATTAAAAGTTATTTCTCCTATTCCGTTTATTAAATTCGTTGGTTAAACAAATAATATTTACAGCCTAAAATGTATAGTTCCAAAGAATACTGATAACGAATGTACCGATCGAAAAAATGCTACATTACATCCTGCTAATATCTAACTTTTCCTGTTTTCTTTAAAAATTAACACAAAACAATATATAAGATTAATTTCACAATGTTTTAACGGAGGTTACAGGACTTCAAAACAAAACAATCTCAAAAAACCAAAAAGTTTTCATAAAACTGATTCTCTTAGAAATGTATGTAATTGAACCAAAACGAATAAATATTTAATAAAAAAAAACGCATTTTCAAGTTGATATGCTTAAATTTGATTTTTTAAAATAATTTCATATTAAAAAATATCGATGTTTTAATTGGCTGTTTGTTTTTAATTTTTATAAATTTGAAATCATTTCAAAGTTTGTTTCTTTAATCTTTTACTTTATCAGTATTCACATGCGGGCACACACACAGCCTTACATAAATCAATACAACCTTTCATAACTTGAAAATAAAGTTTAGCTTTTAATGAGTTTCTGCTTCTTTTCTTCATTAAGAACAAATTAAAAATATGCATCAAAACGAACTTATAACATGATGCTTCCGTTTAAAATAGGTTTTGTTATATTTCACATCCACAATCTATATTTAAGTGTGAGTCATATTTTTTAAAGCTGAACCAACAATCGTCATCGATGACGATGAGTCTGTGCAAATGGCTAAAATCCCAAACTTTCGCACATTTTTCATTTTCCTCTTTTTCTTGTCTACACTCATGCTGAGCGGCATATTCACGCATGCTGAGGCTTTAGCGTAGCATAGTATAACACGACTAGTAGACGTGAGCATTATATTTGTTTGCCCTTCTGTTCCCTGGCCCTGTTAAAAAAAGGTTTCGTTGGTATATTGGGCAATTTAATAGGAATTTTTTTTTTCATTTCTTTTCCAACAACAGGCAAATATTTCAACATTTTGTGCTTCATTAGTAATAAAATGCACATGTGTACATAAAATGTTTTTCTTTTTCGCTTTTTTAGCCCTACATTTTGTAAGGAAGTATAAATAGGTGCAAGTATGTTTGGGCAAGAAGGAAAAAGATATCAAGTTTAGTTTCTTCCAAAATATAGCTTAGAGCCTGATTCTGCATTCCACGATAAAATTGATGTGATATAAATTCATAAAGCAGTATATTTCTCCATGTGACTATGCGCCATACAAAGATTATTTAGTGCTATTGGCCAAAGAGTATATTAAAGTAATGTTTACTTTTTTATTTAGATCATGAAAAGCTCCTTCATAATATTTTTTATTATTTGTTTTCACAAGGGGATTTTTTAATCATGCCCAAACACTCATGAAGATGAGATCTTTCAAGCACGTGTTTGTTTTTAAAAAATTTTCGCGGTCCTTGCCAAATATCGCTGTATGTAATTTGCGAAATTGTGCCATTTTTTAAAATTTGTTTGTTTTCTAAAACAAAAGAAAACAAAAAATTTAGATCAAGAAAAGTTCAGCAATTATTAGCGAAAAATGATATCAGGCAAATGTTCACCACGACCACGCTGACAGACGCTGATTCTTTCATCAAAGTTTTTAATCACTTTTTGCCAAAATGGCAGTCCCATTTCATCAATCACATCACAGATTTTGATTTTTATGGCTAAAATCAATTCGATTGGCTCCGTATAGACACTGTTCTTAACATAGCCCCACAAAAAATAATTCGGTGCTGTTAAATCACACAATCTGGCTGGCCACTTAACTGCTGATTGTGGTGAAATTAAGTCACTGGGAAATTTGTTTTGCATGTTTTGTGATCATTTCATTGGCTGTGTGACATTTGGCACCGTCCTGTTGAAACCTCATGTCAGTGATATTCACGTCGTTAATAAAAGACTAAAATTAAGTTGTTAGCATCTCGCGATAGCGTGGTCCATTGAACGTTACCGCATTTCCAGCTTCATCTTCGAAAAAAAATGGCCCAATCGCGCTTCCAAACCACATAGGGCACCATACAGTGACACGTTCGGCTTCTCAATAAGATTTTCAAAGGCCCAAATGCGACATTTTAATTTTTGACATACCAAGACAAGTGAAAATGGCCTTCGTTTGAAAAAATCATTTTTTTCAGAAAAACCAGTTGTTCATATCTACGGCGATGTGAATGCTCAGTCGGCTTCAATTTCCGCACCAGTTGAACTTTGTAAGGCTTTAAAGTCAAAAGGCTTAAGCAAAAGCTGTCATGTGGTGGTCATGGACAACCCCAATTGTTGAGAACGTCGAGGAATTGACAAATTTGGATCTGCTGCAACACTGTAGCTCACGGCTGCGATGTTTTCAGTTTGTATCGAGCCTGTCGACTCATATTTAACGACCAAATTCTTAATAGCGGTCTCAGACGGACGATTATGTTGTCCGAAAATATCACGAATTTTACGAATTTAGTCGATTTTAATTATTTTAATGCGATTTTCGTTCGGAATTGAATTCATTGTAATAACTGCCAAAGCAACTGCTACAAATACGTCAGAAAACTAAATGTCAAGAAGCAAACTTCTTGTTAAAAAACCCGATATGTATTTTATGCAATTAAGTCAAATTTATTAAACTTTTAAGATCAATGAAAAGATGTTCTAAATAAAAATATAATTTAGGTAAATTTCATTTTCAAAATCAAAAAACAACTACAAAGCTATTGAAATAATCGCCGGGTATCACTTGCCAATTTAATAAAATACTTTGCGACGCATAAACTTGTAGGGCATTAGAAAGTCTTCTTATACCGTCAAATATTAATTTGTTGTTATTACAGTTGTTGTGTTTTATTTTGTAAAGAATTTTTTCGTTTTAAGGTCGGCTTATTATATTTTAAGTAAATTTGTTATTTATTTTTTATTTTTAAATGTATGTGAGACCGCCAACACTATGCTATGTATGTGCATTAACAGCATTCTATTCCTTATGCTCAGTTTTAAGCTAAGCTAAATATTTTCCCTTTGACTCTTTAACACACAAATAAATTTAAGCTAAACTAACAGACAACAACGACTAACTCAAAGCAAAAGGATGATTTTGTTAAGTTGGTTGTTGTATGTCAGTTTAAAGACCAAAAGGAATTTTAATTAGAAACCAAAAACATTAAAAAATCGAATTTGAACCAATCAACCAACAAAGTGAGCAACAGACCAAACACTCAAAGAAATAGCAACGAAACCCTTTTCAAAACAAAACTTAAATAACCAATTTTTCTTTTTGATCTTTTTTGAAAACTAAACCACAGCATCTTACAAATATTTAAGTTGCATTTTTTATTTCAGCTTTAATAAATTGTAAATTTCAGTGCGTTTAAATTCGTTGTTGAGCTAAGAAAAGTAAGAAACAAAAAATATTATTTGGCTTAATGAGCAACGCAAAACGTTAAATAACTTTTATTTTAAAAATGTTGTTTTGATTGGTATTTTTGTGGTGATTTTTAACAGTCCTCTAACAAAATTAAAAAAAAAAAACGTAAAACCAATATTAAAAAGAAAATATTTTTCATTTAGGATTCAAAATAACGAAATTTAAATCGTTCATAAACTGAAAAGCTTGATTTGTTTAAAAGGCTGGTGCAAATGCCGCTGGATTCTGTCATCGCCACAGTGGTTTGAAAACGTTTTTTTTTTTATACGATATGAAGATGAAATTTCACAGAGGCCAAGCAGAGGTATCTAGGATATAATGGGGCTTCTGGGTTTGCTCTCAAAATTAGGTACCTCGGACATACAATTTTTTAGAAATGTCATAAAAAGTTTATTTATTACTCAAATTTGAAGACATTTTGAACTTAAGCAGACCTTGAAAATATTTACAAAAAACGTGCTTACATGTCTAGCTGTGTTAGTTTGGGAGAAAATCGGGTTAATATAATTATTTTTCAATTTTTGGCCGACCTTAATTTAGTATTTTTCATGTTCGTCTGAGCAATAAAAAGATAAAAACTTCATTAGAATGTCAGGCTTACGAGGCACCTACAACTTAAGTATATGCTCTTTAAACAAGTATCAGAGAACAGCTTATACCTTCTAGATCAACAATTCATAAACATTTTTTAGATGCCATTTACCTACAAAACTGTAAATTTCACGTTAAAGTGGTTGTTTGAAAAATAAAATATAGAATTTGAATTACCACAAAATCTAAAAGGATCAAAATATTCTTAAAAAGATATTCTTATATATATGTAAAAGAGCCTTTAGTCAAATGGTAAAATAAAATTTTACACTTTTTTATTTTAACACATAAAATCCTTAAACGGGGAAAAATGTTTACAAATAATTTTGTTATAATACTCGTCACCCCGGCTTTGTTAACTACGGGAATATCAAATACTTTTTGGAATATGCAACAAAGAGACATAGCTTTAATAATCTGTTTACTTTTTTTCAATCAGTACTTTGCATTCCGAGGAAATTTGGGATAAATCATAAATATTGTTTCAAAATTGTCTATGTCTGTGAAGGGTGAACCGTCACAATTTTTAATGCAAAATTTTTTTATTCGCATTAGTTAAAACTCGTCTTTAATATAGTGTAAAAAAAATTACTAGTACCGATGTAACTTTTAATTGTATAAGCAAAAATGGAAGCTTTTAGGGAAAAATCCTAAAAAATTCCATAGTTCTTACATTTTCCTAATTCAGAAGCTTGTAAGTTACTACCAAAACATTCTATCAGAACCAAAATTACAAATGTTTTATTATAAATTTGATCAAGAATGCAGCCAATATCTTAGAATAATAATCCGAACGTAAATAAATACAGTACATCAAAAATATTGAGTTAAGAACGGCAAAAAATTAAAAAAGGGCTTTCCAACTCGATTTTCTCCCAAACTAAATGAATTAACTTAAACATGTAACCACATTTTTTGTAGACATTTTCAAGATCTACCTTAATTCAAAAAGTCAACATTTGAGTAATAAATAAACGATTATTATTTTTATTCGACCTTTTTTTCTTTATTAAATCTTTAATAAAAAGGTATAAATTATTACAATTATTTCATAAGAGGAAATTTGTTATTTAATTTCCGTTTCCTTGTTTTTGTATGCTTAAATATTTGAAATTTAAATTTTGTATTAATGTATGAAGAAATTATTTTATATATATTTGTCACTTGTTTTCAAAAAATTTTTTGAAATTGTTAATAATTTTTGTTTCATAAAAATTAATTTCTTGAAGAAACTTTCCAAGGCTAAGCAAAATATTGAATATATACGTGTTAAATTTAATCAAAAAGACCTTTATAAAGATAAGTAACAAATAAAATTTTCATAACATTTTCAACAAATTTTATGCCCGAGGTAACCATCTTTGGGGGTATACCCAGAAGCCCCCTTATCCTAAGGTGCTGTTCGTTCGAAACTTTACTTAAAACTACCTCTACTTGGCCTCTATGATATTTTATTACGATATCTTAAGTGGTTCATGAGCTACTGAATTATTAAAAAAATCTTTGAAACCACTGTGCTTCACCTACAGGTTGAAGAGAAATATGGTAACCATTTGCAAATCTTTCGTTTTTTTTAAATTAAATCATTCGTGATTCAAAGTTGTCTTATTTCACTTAGAAGTAAAAAAAAAATAAAACTAATATTTCTTATCTGTGGTTGCACACTTTATAGCTATTGGGTCTTAGCTTAGGAGGTAAAGTTTTTAAAATATAATTTTTGTTTATAATATTATTCTTCCGAATTAAGAAATTAATTTTGCTGTGTTGATAGTAGAACTACCGCCTTAAAGCTATCAATAGTTGTTCATTTCACCAATCTCCAGAAAGACTCATTTAAATCTGAGTACATGAAACAAGTCTTTTATAACATTAATTAGATAACAAAGAAGTTTGGTTTATTGCGGAGCTTGTAATAATTCAAATAAATTTTTGAATGGTGTTAATTTTAATCAAAAAAATAGACTCCCTTTAACGACTACCATTTACAAAATGCCTTAAAATAAATCAAATAAAGGAATTTCATTTTCCCATCAATTATTTGACATTATCAATGGCGTTTTTTTTTTGTTATAACAAAAATTAATTGAATTTACTACGAAATGGTATTCAAAGGGGTTTTTTTTTTATATATGGCCGCCGAATTAGAAAACCCCAACAAATAGTTAAAAATTCTTTCCTTTTAAATTTTCCACGTAATTTATTGATATTTTTTTCAACGTTGGGGATCCGTTTATAATTTTTTTCGTTTCGTTTTGTTCAACATTGTGGTCGATACATTTACGAGTACTTACGCAGCTAAATATTATTGTTTTTGTTTTTTCGTTTTTTTTTTCTCAAATTTATTAAATGTTTATAGTTTCTTTTTCCTTGTATTTATTTTATGATATTGTCGTATAGCTCATATTGGTTCGTCACATTATGTGTGTTTCTTTCCTTTTTTTTTCTCATTCAACATGATTAAATCTTAATGAGGCTTAATAATCTTTTAAGTCCTCACAACCTTAACAAAATGAAGTAATTTTTTATTTTGTATGTTTGTTTTTTTTTAATTTTATTATCATGATTAACAGAAAAAAGACTTTTTATAAAAATACACACATTCAAATGAAACGTTTCTGGAGGATTTAATTTTTTTAAACAGACTCCCTTTGAATTTAAATTAATCTGTCGGATTAAATCATTTAGGCCACATATAAAAAATTTCATATTTAAGTATTAATATGATCGTATGAGGTTGATGATGATGATAATGATGAGTTCTTTTTTTAATCATCCACCAACATGGCAGTTTATAAACTCTTTACCACAAGCAGCACAAGAACAAGAAAACAGAAGGCAGCAAATAATAAAAAAAAAAAACTTAAAGTTAATAAAAATAAAATTCGTCACTTTTATTTTATGGCCAACCTGACACAAATCATGACAGTGACAAGTGTATTTTGAAAATGTGTATAGAGACAAACCAAAATATATAATACGAATTCGAAGACGAATGTTGCAAATTGTTATAAGAAATTTGCATCCTTGTGAAATATTTTTCTTTCCTTAAAAAAACAGCTTCCCTTTCAAGAAAGACAAAATAAAAATTAATATTGCACTTTTTATATTTATTATTAAAAAAAAAACTTAAGAAAAGTAGTTTTACAATATTTTAAATGAGTTTTAAAATTTGTTTGAAAATTTTTTTTAACCTTGAACCTTTTCTTAGTAAATAAATAACTTCTTTTAAAATGCAATAATTTTTTTCAAATTTTAACAGTAATTTGTTCATTATTAGCGCTCACTTTTGGGATTTCAAAATCCGATAAAAAAAAGATCGGGCTATAAGCAGCACTATTTTTATATAGAACGACCTTTTAAGCAATTTGTTTCTTATTTAAAGAACCAAGTTTTGGATAAGAATAGCTACAGCTAATTTAACTATTTGGGTATTATCAATTACTTGGCTATTTCACCGAATTGTGAAAACGTTAAGTATTTAATTGTTTCTTGTTCGCTTGTTGGAAAAAATTTATGAAATTACCAATAAGCCTACTTGCCATATGGTATACGAAACGAACCCTAGTAAAGAGTAACTGATTGAAATCTGGTTCGAAGAGCTGAACTTTTAATATACAATAAAATTTTATAAGTTTGGCATTAAATGTCTATTTATTGTTTTAAATAAACTCAAGCATTTCTTCCGCAACGAAAGTATTCTTATGAAGGGCATTTTTTATTTGAAATATTTTGTTTTTGTTATTATTTTTTTTAAGTATTAAAACTTATCTCAAAATGCTTGAGCATGATTTTCTATCTGTTATCACAGATGCCAATAATAATTTTTTAAACCCCGAAAAAATCTAATTTTAAATTACATTTAACATCAGAGACTAGTGATTTAACAATGCTGTTTGCAAATTTGAAAGACAGTTTGTTGGTTGGAGGCCATCTTGGATCTTTTTAATTAAAAGCATGATAAAATCAATTACCTTCTTTTCTTTCTTTAGAATTGCTTATTTATTTTTTATAAACTTCCGAATAAATAATTCAGAATTATAGTTAGTTGGTGTTAAAGACATGTATTTTACTTTTATCCAATTTCTCAATTCAATGTTTTTTTAGTATTGCCATACTGAAGCAACTTTTAATTAATTGTAATAAGACCTATTACAAAATTAGTTAAACTAATTAAACAAATTCGTGAATATTTAATTGGAAAACAAAATGAAAACTGAAATGGAATGAAAAACTTATGAAACATTAATAAAAACAATTAAATCAGTAGTAAAACTATTTGTTTAAACAAAGATTGCTCATATCTGTTCAGTGTAATAGGAGATATCTTCAGTATATTTTTTTTTAATTAAAAGTAGGCAACAAAAATATTCGTAAAGAAGTACGTATGCCAACAAAGGTCTTTAGATATCTGACGTAATCTATATTATTATTATTAACAAAAAAGTGGAATGTAAAGAATGTTATATATTATATTATTATATATTATACTCTGTTTTTTATTTAATTAAAATTTTATATAATAATTTTTTGCCGCCCCTTATATGGGTTTTTTAACAAGAAATTTGTTTTTCAATTATGGCAACACCAACAACATGATAGTTTTGACCACGTTCGTAGTAAATGCATTGGTAATTGTTACAATGAATTCAATTTCGCGCGAAAACCGCATTAAAATATTTAAAATAAACTATGAAAATGGTGGTTCTGTTAAAGTTACATTTCGTAAAATTCGTAATATTTTTGGACAACATAATCGCTATTCTGCGGTCGCTATTAAGAATTTAATCGTAAAATTTGAGTCAGCGTCTTCTACCGGTTTTTCAACTAAAATATATCGCAGCAATGAACCACAATGTTGAAGCAGATACAAATTTGTCAATTCCTCGATGTCCTCAACAATTGAGGTTATCCGAAACCACCACATGGCGAAATTTCCGTAAGGATTTGACTTTGAAGACTTTTACAAAGTTTAACTGGTCCAGGAACTTCAGGCCGAGCATTCACATCGGCGTAGATTCGCTTAGTTCATTCAGAAACAGCCTGGTTTTTCTGAAAAAATTATTTTTGCAGACGAAGCCCATTTTCATTTGTCAGGGTATATCAACAAGCAAAACTGTCTCATTTGGCCTTCTGAAAATCCTAGAGCGATTATTAAAAAGCCTTTGCATACTCAACGAGTCACTGTATGGTGCACTATGTGGTATGGAGGTGTGATTGGGCAGTTTTTTTCGAAAATGAGACTGGAAATGCGTTTACGGTCAATGGATCATGCTATCGTGAGATACTAACAACTTATTTTGACCTATTATTGACGACGTGGATATGGACATGTCATACAGCCATTGAAAAGATCAATTTATTGCAAACTAAGTTTCCCGATCGCATAATTTCACTACAATTAACAGTAAAGTGGCCAGCCAGATCATGTAATTTAACACCACTGGATTATTTTTTGTGGGACTATATTAAGGAGAAAGTCTAGACGGAGCCAATAAAATCTATTTCAGCCTTAAAACGATGTGATTTGTTTTGATGAAAGAATCGACATATATCAGCGTGGTAATGGTGGTCATTTGGCAGATATAATTTTTCAATTATAATTACCAAACTTTTCTATTCGTAATGCAATAACAATTTTAATCATTGTAATCTAAATTTATTTTTTTATTTTGTTTTAGAAAGCAAACTTCTTTTTTAAAAACCCTTTATAAGAAATTTTATGCCAAATTAACACTATCCACTTCAGTACTTTTGGTGGTGAATTAAAAATTATTGGTGTAAATTACAATGTTATAAAACATAGAAAGGGGTGATGTTTCAAGATAGTGGTATTAATAGTGGTGGTGGTGTAATGATACTCTTAATTTTTTTCAAATTTCGGTTTTTGCACTTTATTTAAAAAACAAACAGAATATTTTCTGTGCAGCTGCTGTGCAGTAAAAACATTTGTTGTTTATAAATTTCATCTAACAAGTGTTTCATTTCATTAGAACAACAAAAACCTTAACATAAAATTTTTTTAAACTTGTTTTTCACTTTGTTTATTGTTAAATTAATTGCTATTGATCCGTGTTCTTTTTTTTGTGGTTTATTTTAACCCTTATATATTTTGAAATATTTTTGATCATATAATTTAATTCAGTTTCTTACAACATGGCTATTGTGTGTTAATAAACTGACAGATGCGTTTGATTTATTGTCATTAGATGATGTTTCACAAAAAAACAAATGTTAGTTTTGGCGGTTTAAGTGTGGTGTATGTAAATAATTATAACAAGTGGAAAATTACTTGGGTTTAATGTAAATTTGTTTAAAATTTATTTTAAATTACAAAACAAAAGTATTTTTTAGGGTTTAATTTTTAATAAAAAAAAACCAAAACTTTATAAAAAGTAAGACTCTTTATGAGTTTACAAATTAATCTCGCATCTTAACTTTAAAAGATAATATTATGCTGACGAAATCACTTTCGCTAAAAACATATAAAATATTATTTTTTAGAGCTGTAGCTTATGGATCGAAGTCACATTAACCAATCAGAAAATTATTAAAGCTATTCAATAAGAAATCGCACAGAAAACTATTTGGAATAAAAAACAGTATATTTTTCTGCTTAGTTTAATAATTTTTGATAACTTTCACCATTTTCACATGTTTTTAGTTAAATATCGTATAAATTTGTTTGTTATGACAAATGGATTTTCATTTTTAAAATAAGTAACGCAATCGATTTACATAATTTTAGTAACCGCTGTAATACGCTGAATAGAGTTGCATCTAAAGAAACTCCTGTAATAACAAATGTCGTCTTTTAGATGTTAATTTAATATGCTAAAATTATTACTCAATACACAAGTTTAAGTTCAAGTTTTTCAAAAAAAAATTAATCACTTATTAAAAAATTATGCCCAAAAAATAAATTTACATTATGTTTTAAAAAAGATATAAATTGACAATTTTAGTAAAAAAATGCGATGTTTTCATATTATATTGTGTACAAACTGCGTAGTTTTCTGGGAAATATTGTACACACAAGACAACAACAACTTTCTTATACAATATTCCAAGAAGAAACTTAAAAAGCATGAAACAAAACCAACTAATAAAGACCTATTGTATTGTGTCCAAACTGCGTAGTTTTCTAGGAAATATTGTATACACAAGAGAACAACAACTTTCTGATGCAATATTCCAAGAAGAAACATAAACATCATAAAACACTAACAACTAATATAGAAAACTGAACGTATAACATAACAACAACTATTATATGTGAGATCGGGAAGATTCTTGAATATTCGAGACAACATGCGCAACAAATATAAAAGGGCCAGCGATTGATTAATCAGCCATCAGTAGAAGTGTAAATCTCGTAGTAAAATTATAAAGTTGCCAACGTACAGTTTTATGTGTGTAATTAAAATAATAAAGTGTATTGTAAATATAAGTGCAATAGTAAAATAGCCTAAGTTTTTTACCCCCATAAATGTCAATCGAAAATAGAAAGAGAAAAATTGATTCGGAATGTCGAGTATTTCAAGAAGAGTGGACATGAAAGTACTTCTTTATGGAATACAACCAAAAACCTATTTGTCTTATTTGCCAAGAACCGGTAGCTGTACTAAAAGATTATAATCTCGCTAGGCACTTTAATTCAAAACATCTTGGGTCGAAGTACTATAAAATGACAGATGAAGACAAGAAAGTTCATTCAGAGAAATTGAAAAGAAAAATATCTAGTCAGCAAATGTTTTTTTTAAAAATCAAAGAAGTGTCCAGCGATCCTCCACGTGAGCCGGTCACATTTTTGCCTATAAAATAGCAAGAAGTAATAAACCGTTTTCTGAAGGAGAATTTATTAAGGATGTGTTAATTAGCATTGGAAAAGTATTATGCCCACAAAAGGTAAAAGATTTCGAATCTATAGGGCTGTCACGTAGAACGGTCACAAAAAGAATTATAGCGATTTCTTCTAATTTAACCAATCAACTCGATGGACGTCTTAAAAAGTTTAAGTATTTTTCAGTCACTATGGACGAGAGTGTTGACAGGAGTGATACAGCCAAACTTCTAATTTTTATCAGAGGAGTCAATGAAAACTTTATAATAACCGAAGAACTTGCTTGTTTGAGATCTTTGAAAGGAAAGAGGACAGGAAAAATAATTTATGATGAATTTAGAGAGGGGATGGAATCTCTTAATGCCCCAATTTCCAAATTAATTAATTTAACAACTGATGGAGCACCTAACATGGTGGGAAAAATTACGGGGCTTGCAGGAGTTTATAAAAGTCAGAATCCTGAAAGCGAAAAAATTTTTTTTAAATTGTATAATCCACCAAGATGTTCTTTGCAAGGCTGCCTTGGATATTAACCACGTACTTAATATTATTTTAAAATTAATTAATACCATTCAAGCCCGTGGTTTGTTACATCGACAATTTCAATTTCATCGACAAGTTTTTATCGGAAGTTGATGCAGAATTTTCAGATGTACTTTATTACACAAAGATCAGGTGGCTGAGTTGTGGGCATGCCTTCTCGAGAGTTTTGAGTCTTCTCGAAGAAATTAAAGTTTTTCTAAAAACCAAAACTGAAATTTGGGATGAGTGGGAAATATTAGAGGATAAGAATTGGTGCATCAAGTTTGCTTTTTTCACGCACTTTTTTCGAGCACTATAATAAACTGAACAATAAGTTACAGGAAAGAAATCAATTTATAGATGAAACTTGGGGCAGTTTGAGGTTAAAACTCAATTGTTTATATTTTCTAAATGTTTGGGAAAAAACGATTTGACTCATTTTCCAAGACTTAATTCTTTGAGGCCTGTGAGTGAAGAGAAGTTAAAAGTCTTTTCACAATCTTTATTAAAACTGTATTCAGGATTTGAGGCCAGATTTGCTGACTTTAATAAAATCCAACCATGTTTAGATATTTTCTCAATGCCTTTTAATGTTAATCCTGACAATGTTCCATCTGATCTACAATTGGAAATTATAGAATTGCAATGTAATAATAATTTAAAAAAGCTATTTTTATATACAGATAAGCTTAATTTCTATAAATCCTTACCAAAAGATGAATTTCCAAAGCTAATTAATCATGCGCAGAAAATTATGGCAATGTTTGCTTCCTCATATTTATGTGAACAGGCCTTTTCAGTAATGAAATGCAGAAAAAATTCGATAAGAAATCGATTGTCAGACGAGAGTCTATTTAATTTATTAAAAATCGCATCCTCCCAGCTGGAACCATATTTTGAGGAAATTATGTCCAGTCAGAAACAGATCCGTGCTTTCCATACATCTGAAAAATCTTAAAATCATAATAAACCGTATCTTATAAAATTTTTATGTTGTTTTAAAATATTACGTAATATAACTAATAAATATATAGCTTAAACCGAACTATTAACAGCAACCCCATAATTTTTTAATATGTTTTTTTTTTTAATTTAATGGCCCGCTGCAAGATTTTTTTTAATTTATTGGTCCGCCACCCTGGTCACTATTTCAGAAGAAAATAATTATGCAATAAAATAAACAACTGGGTATGCTGTTAACTAACTGCGTGGCTTGCTAAGAAAATTACCAACAAAAAATATAAACTATTGTAAAATCAATTTACGATAAACCATATAACAGAGATGACTAAATCAGCGCATTAAGGGCAACGCTATGTTAGACTTAACTTCTACAATGAAATGTCAGACCTTAAACTTTGTATAGAAATCAAAAAGAAATAAAACCCCAATGTAGCACTGAAAATTTTCATTACTTTTCAACAATAACAAAAGACATTAAAAAGAAAAACAAAAACAGCCAACTTCACTATTTAAATCACTGTTAAAATTGGATTTTTCCACTCTTAAGTCCTGTTGGCGGGCTATTTAGGTTTGCTTTATACACTTCACCTGTACATGAGAATTTTAACGGATAGATGACGCTTAACGCAATAGTTAAGTTATGGCTTTTTTAATAACATAACCGATAACAGAATCTCTTAAAATAAACTTATTAACTTAGAATAAAAATTAAAAAAAGTCGTTATTAACTAAATTTTTATCATTTTAACCAAATATTTATCGATCTGTTTTCTAAATGTAGAACTGAAGAAAAAATATAGCAAAATTTTAAACTTTTCTGTTTTGATCTATATCTGGACCCACTTGCATGCTAATGAAAAAGAGTGTGACATGGTGCTTTTAAATAAAACTTATTGAAATGTTTCAAATCATAATTTCGTAAAGGGACATGATTAAAATAACCACATTATTTTATATAATAACTAACAAGCCCGGCGAATTCCGTTTCGTCACCAGATGGCTTCGTTTTTTTTGAACATTTCGTTTGGGGATTAAAAGATGAAGAAAAATTATTTTTTTTGTTTTGTTTTATATTTGAAAAGCAAAAATTTTATTTCAGTGCACAACAGTAATGAATTCATTTCGATTACAAAAATGATGTGGAATTTAGTTGAACTTCTCTAAGTAAAAAATGAAAGTGAATTCAAAGTAAATACTGAATCGAAGCGTTATACGTTTCCACAAATTATCCGTATCATTAAAGTGCTCTTTGCTAAACCACATTTTTTGTTTCTTGATCTGACGTTGGCAAACAATTAAGATAGAATAATTAATTTATTTATTTTTGAAGAATACGGTGTGACTTCTGGTCGTATGATGGTGTAGTGTGTGATGTATGTGTAGTTGTTTTGTTTGCAAATGATTGTGTTGTTGTGATTGATTGGTGTAAGTGATTGGTTGAACAAAATCTTTTACCTTGCAAGTCGGCATGAAGCCGCCTTCTCGAATGATATTAGCTCCAAAGGAAGTCATGCGAAAGCAGTTATTGTATTCGAGGATGCGTTGAAGAAAATGGCTGGAATCGGGATCAGTTCCATCGAACAATGGTTTCAGTGGCTGTGGTGGTGTAAGTAATGGACCCAGTTTGACTTTTCCACTTGGGCAGCACAATCCAGCCGTTTCTCTTTTGAACTTTAACGCATTGCAATATCGGCATACAGTCGTCATTCGTCCAATATCTAAATTGTCATCATTACTGTAGTTCGCAGTGGGATCATATTGGAATGGCAAGCGATTGCATGATGCCAATACTCTTCGTGTGGTCACGCGTTGTCTCAATCGGGTATTTTCTCTTATTATATTTTGTCTTTCTTCGCTTAAGTTATGTGAATACACTTGTTGCTGGCTTGCATGTCTTGTGCGGCGGCCGATGTTTGCACGTCGTCCTCACGGCAGTTTGGACTATGGACAGACTGGTGAATTTAACCTCAAATGCACGATCCACGTAATTTACACAGTTCAACTTACCACCTTAAGGACAAATGCCTGCTGTTGAAGTTGAATAACAATTGATTGATTTGATGGTTTCCAATTGGACTGCTAGGAAACGAATAACTTTAACCTCAATTTCACATGCGTATGTATCACGCACTGGCGTTATCTACTTAAAATGAAACGTACTTATTTTTGTGAGGGATACTCACATACCACGTACTGGTGGCGTTGTAGTACATGCTATGTATCAGAGATGGCGCTATATGTGAAAAATTATTTTTCCTGTTTGCCTGCTTTTCTCTTGAAATTTTTCCGGAATTTTCTTTACTATAAACCTCACGGAGCCCGAGACCTTTTCAACCAATGCAAAACCGCGGAATCGGTTTGTGCGTGTTGGAGTTATAGCGTCAGGAAGGAAAACCCGACTTATTTTTATATATTTTAGATAATCTTCCTTTATTTGGGGCCATATTGATGTTTTACATAAGGAAAATAAATTCGTTACCACACCGGAGTTTGTTTTTAGTTAAATGTTGTTAGTTTGTGTAATATATCGAAGCCAAATAAATACTTAAACAAATATAATACTCGCAACTTCTTAGTCTTAACACTACATTTTCCTATTTCTTTCTCATGTTTGGCTTCCATTCATTCGAAAATACCACATGTGTGAAGTCAATAAAACAATTTTAAAATATTTTTATGTAAAAATATATTTTCTAACTAATTTTTAACTCATTCACTATTTCGTAATTTATTTCTTCTTCTACCATGGAATGAGTTTTGAATTGTTAAACTTTATTTTTCTATCAAAACACTTTTTTGTGTACAGACACAAACCACACAGGCAGATATCATTTAGTAAATTTTCTAACTAATGTTGCAATCAGCCTTTGATAGCAAATACCATTTCTAAGTTTACAGTTTATTAAGAATAAAAATTTAAATGTGTTATTAGCAACTAATTTTTTAATATCTGTTTTCTGTGAGAAGTTTTATTTTAATTATAAATAAATTATACAAAAAATGGTAGATCATCAATCTATGTATCTACCACGTATCTATCTACGTATCAATTGATTTACATTTCTATTCATACTTATGTCTTTTCATCAACTACGTGTTTATCAAATCAATTGATTTTTAATCGTCATATAAAAAAAGGAATCACTATTAACATTTATATTAAGTTTTCAAATTCGCTTATCGAAATTAATTTAGTTTGAAGATATATGTCAGAAAATAAATTTTGTATTCCAAAGACAGAAACGAAATTGAAAAATATTATTACAAAGAGAAAGTAGTTTATCAGTACTACCACTGTTAAGACTTATTTGCAAAAGAAAGGAGATGTTCCTTTAGTTTAAACAATCGAATTGAAATTTATTGTTGCAGATGACACTGACACAATAAAACTAATAATTCAGTTACGATTTTGATACAAAGGAAAACAAAAGAATTAGAACGCAAATTTTATTAATAACCAAACATTGCACACTGGGGCAAAATCTAATTATTTTGTAAGTAATTTACTTATTTTGTTTATTGATTTAAAATTTTTCATAGACATTGCAAAGTAGTACTTGAGCTATAGTTTAAATGCTAGCCACCATCCATTATTAGGGAGGCCGATAAGTGGTTTCAAACTTAAGCACCTCTTTTGTTCGATCTTTTAAATATTTTAAGCCATCAGTTTACTCAATGTCACAATGTGTAAACTGAACGAATTATATCCAGTTCTTCAGATTTTTCAAAATATTGGATTTCGAAAACAATTAATTGTTTTATTAGCCAGCAATATGTAAAATATTGTAGAACAAATTTCAAGATAATGGGTTCTCTGTGTTTAAATTCTAAAATAATCAAATTTTTTTCTTCTAGAAGTATTTCAATTTGACCTAGTTTACATCGAAAGTTTAGTTTCAGTCTATATTTTCCAACATCTCTCAGCCAAAATGAAAAAGGTAGACACACTATGGTCAAATGACTAGAATATTCCAACTTTGGGATTTATCATTTATATGTTGAAAATTGTGGAATGTCCTTTTTGTTTACAAATGGTTGAGTTATTTCTTAAATATTTTAATTCTATCCCACTGTACAATGTAGAGCAAATATTAAAGAATGAAGCGAGAACAATTGCTTAGAATTGAATTCTTGTAAAAAGATTTAAATTTTTGTATTAAACTATGCAAAGTCATTGGCCATGTATGTTCATATGTAAGTGTGTAAATTTTTGTACTTAAACAATATTAAAGCATAACAAAGCAATTCTAATACAATTTTTAGTTCTTCCACACTAACAACAACTATGAAAAATGAAGAAAATGAATTTCCGCTTTCTAGATTTTATAAATTTACAAACATAAATAATATAAACATATTTTTATACATATGAATGTAGATATATTCAAACCATTCACTTTGACTTTTGAACTTCATACGGACTGATTGAACTGAACCAATAGTTTACCACCAAGTACCACTGAAACTCTTGAGAATACAACCATAAAATAAACATTTTATACTTGTACTCTTGGTTACATGCAATATTCCACATACCTGCAGCAGCAGGAGCATTTTCATGATCATAATAAACCCAAATCAACGCAACATCTTTTCGAGAAACATTAAATGGAAAAATGCTTGCAAAAACCACATTAAGAAAATATGAAAAAAGTACTCTGACAAACAGAAGGACAAGCAAACAAAAGCACAAAAAACACAGTTGAAGTTAAAAAACGCAACTGTAGCAAAAAAAAAAACGATTAAATAGATTTTAGAAAACTATTAAACAGCAACTTTAAAGAAATGCGAAACCTAAGACACGGTTTTTGAAAGATTTACTAAATCTGATTTTGTTGCTGTTGTTTTTTTTTTTGTTTCATATATCTTAAAAGCTGCTGCTACAGTAAATTATATAAAAGTCGGACATTTAGAAAGTTGCCAAAAACTTAAACGAAACTTTTTAATTAAATTTTGTAAAGAGTTTTGCAACAAGAAGATTGTGTTCTAAAAAAAATAAAATAAAATTTTTATAGTTTTTTTAAACGATCTTATTTATCTTTAATAAATATCTTTTTTCTTTTTTACGCACTTTTTTATATATTTTTTCTTCTCTTCTTCGCTTTCTTCTTTCGCTTTCCTTTGGAAAGCTTCTTCAGGAAAATATTTTATATTTTATAAAAATATTTTATAAAAATATAAAATTTTTTCCTGAAGAAGCTTTCCAAAGGAAAGCGAAATATCGAGAAGAAAAAATATGTAAAAAAGATCTTAAAAAAAAAACATATTTATTAATAAAATAAAATAAAACAAACAATTTTGATTAAGATGATTTAAATTTTTATTGTATTACGAAGAGAAAAGTTCGGCAATTATGAATGAAAAATGATATCTGGCAAATGTCCACCACGACTGCGACGTCGCTGGTAGGATGGTGGTCCTATTTCGTAAGTCATATCACTAAATCGATTCGATTGGCTTCGTATAGACTCAGTCCTTAACATCGTCCCGGTGATGTTAAATTACACGATCTGGCTGGCCACTTAATTGCTGATTGTCGTGAAATTATGTGATCGGAATAAATTGATCGTTTTATTGGCTGTGTGATATGTGCCACCGTCCTGTTGAAGCCACATGTAAGTGATATCCACGTCGTCAATAATACGCCAAAATTGAGTTTTTAGCATTTCGCGATAATGTGATCCATTGACCGTTACCACATTTCCAGCCTCGATTTCGAAAAAACAGGTTGTTCCTGTATGAATTGAGCGAATCTACTGCGATTTGAATGGTCATCAAAGTCAAATACTAACGCAAAATCAGCTTCAACACTGTGGCTCCCGGTTGCGATGTTGTCAGTTGATCGACCTGGCGGAATACGCTTTGATGGACATTTTGTATTGAGCCTGTCGACTCAAATGTGACGACCAAGTTCTTAAAAGTGGTTTTAGAGGAGCGATTATGCTGTCCGAAAATATTACGAATTTTACGAAATGTAACTGTAACAGAACCACCATTTTTATAGTGGATTTTAATTATTTTAACGGAATTTTCGTGCGAAATTGAAATCATTGTAACAATTTCCAATGCGTCTACTACGAATAAGTCAAAAAACTAAATGTCAAAACTATCATGTTGTTGGTGTTGCTATAATTAAAAAACAAACTTCTTGTTTAAAAAAGGGCGTCATCGTCGTTCTCTATATCTTACTGTATCTCTCTCTCTCTCTCTCTCTAAACCACAACATTAAAATAAATTGAACGTCTTAAACTTTAAATTCACTCGTTTATTTTTGATAGGTTGATATGCGATTCACATACCACAGTGGGGCAAAAGCAAAATATTTCCAAAGGTAAATCGGCATTTGCTAAATGGATCGTTTGATCCACATGCCTATAACAGCGGAATATTTGAGTCTTAATTTATCTCATATTAATCATTCGATCTAACTCCTCTACGAACAAATAGAACAGGAAATTATAAAATGTTTGAGGTTATGCATTTCTCCTTTAAAAGTTAAGGAATTTACTTTTAAAATCATAACTATTCCAATTAATTTTGAATAGAATCTCGTAATGTATTTTTAAGGTCTTCCCTTTACTAGAGCATCTACCGTTTTCTGTATTAAAATAGTTGTTTTTCTATTTTTTTACTATTTTAAAATCATTTTAACTTTTACAGTTGCTTTTGTTGTGCTATTTAGATGCATTTCTTTTCATTTCATTATTTTTTGTCTATAGGTGTCTATGGGTAGATTCGGAGGTAGATTTTCAAGATGAGCTTATGATGAACATGCAATTTATTTGTGTTAAAGCATTTCTTCTCACAATATTAAATAAGACTACGAGTGCCATACATTTGTTTGAATAACTTTTGAAAAAAGATTTTTTTAAGGTTTTGTTTTGGCTTTTATAGTCAGGCACTCTTTATTTTGATTTTGTTTTATTATTATTTTTGGCCAGAAGCATTCGGAAGCCTGCTGTAACAACGGCAACTATCTCATCTACTTCTACCACCAACACCACCACCACCACCAGCTGACACTTCATAACAGGAAAACTGACGGCAACAATTGATAAATAACAAACAATTCAAATCCTCCAGAATAAAAAGAATTAAAACTAAAATTTAACAAATAGTATAAAACGAATATTCACAAACCTTAAACTCAATAAAACACCTTCATCTTCTTCTCGTTTCTGGCACAGTCAAAAATAGGTAAAAAAAAGTTAAACATATTTGTTTCACTACACCGTTTTGTGGTTGCTTATGCTTCACAGTCAGTGGTGTTAGCTTTAGATTGTATGCCAATAATTTTTCAATACAATACAAAACAAAAATCAGAGCATCAAGTCCAAGGAATACAACAAAAATATCTAAATAAATTTCAATTTAGAAATTTTTCATAGCGTAATATTTAGGACAGTTAGCTTTTGAATGAAAGGAAACAATATACATGTATATAAACTTCAGTATTATATACTTTGAATACCTTGTAACGAAACAAAAAACATCACACTATCAGATCAAATTATAAAACTGGGGTTTCAAAATTTATTTAGTCATAAAGCATTAAAATGGGATTCTAGATGATATTGACCCTAACGACTTTTACGATCTAACTGACACATACACAATCCGTTTTTCAAATTATCCCTTATCAATTTCTGTATACACGACTGAGTTTGGTTAATTTAAGCTTGAATTTTAAATTATAATAAATACAAAAAAATAAATTGATTTTACAATCGATGAGAGAAAGAAGGAGAATACAATCAGTTGGTGATTTTTCTACTTGGCTGGGTCACCAACATCAATATCATCATCCAATTTAAACGAAACTATTTGACCCGCCTTATTTTTAATTGAATAAAAACGAAGGCTACCACCATCTGAAAATACATATCAATGGGTAGTAACGTGATTTTATTATCAGTTGATGTGGCTCAGGGTCGCCAAATTATAACTTTTTTTAATGATTCTTTACTACAAAATATTGAGATTATTTAATAGTAGACTCGCTATTAACAAACAGCTTTCGTATAAGCAAAAAGTTGCAAGAGCTCGGTAAATATGTGATATCGATGAGTCGATTCTGAACATATCGGCCTTTGATAAATATATATGAAACTATTAAAAGTACTTGGACCAATTTGCTTTTCAAATGACTGTTAATTAACTTTCTGCCCTTATAAAAAGTTTAATCGGTAGAAAGTCTTAAAAAAAGTTATCATTTTTCTTTACGATTTTTTTGCTTCTATTCTGCCATCCAGCTTCAATAGATTCGAACGTATTGTTACATACTCTCCGTTCATTTCATTATGAAAATTTGGGAATCATAGAAAGAATTGTGAGAAAATATCAGATATAAATTTAAAAAAATCATCTTTTTGATTAAAATTTTATTAAAATATTAACAACTCTATATCTGTTGCCATTCTTTTTCATCTTTTCTGCCTGTTTGTTCGGTATGAATGACGAGCGCTTTTCATGTGAAGGCATCATTTTCAACCCGTGTTCTAATCTGTGCTGGTTAGTCAGTGTTCGGGTTTAAGTAGTTCTGTTATTAAAGTCGTATCTAAGCATGTAGATAGAATGCCTGCCACCTGGCACTTTATGCGGAGCTAATTTTCAATATATTCGTCTTTTATTATCTAGGTACGTCTCCGTCTGAGGGTGGTGTGAAAATTGTGTCCGAAGTCGTGTTTACCTATTTGTTTATAATGTCACAGCTAAAAGTAGATTTCCATGTTTTCAAGAATGTTTAGTCTTCGTCCTTTTTTGCTGTGATGTAGTAATGTCATATATTCATCTATTTCTCTTGATGTGTATCCGTGAGTTTCAAGGTGTAATGCAAAATTGGAGTCTTCTCTTCATCGTTTATATAAGGGAATGTGTATTGTAAATCTGTTTTTTAGCATTCGTCCAATTTGTCCTATATAATTATGTTTGCAGGTACAAGCAAGTCTGCATACTCCACTGGAACTAAACTTGTCAGTTGTTTTTGTCGATGTCCTAGATTACGTCTCAGAGTGTTGCTGGTTTTTAATGCTGTGAGTGAACCTTCGTCGTGAAAAAGTTTAGTTAATCTATATATTTCTGGTCCTGTGAAAGTAAAAGAGTCCTGTCGTTATATCGGTTATATCGGTTGCCTTTTTGTCTTTTTTAGTGTTGCATTGTTTAAGAAGTTTGATGATAGCAGTGGGTTTATAGCCGTTATTTTTAGCTATAAAGTATATTTGTCGAGTTCTTCGTTGTACTTATCATATTTCTAAATCCTGCTAGTTTATGTTTGGTAGGGTAGTTTGAGGTGATGTGGATGGTAGTGTCTGTCGTAGTTGGTTTTCTATAGATGTCAAATGTTAAACAGTCAGTTCCTCGTATTATTGTGATGTCAAGATAATGCAATTTTCTGTCTTATTCTTTTTCCATTGTGTACGTAATATTGTTATGGAATGCGTTTAAGTCTGTTAGAATTTGTTAGGCGTTGTCGTATTAGAGGATGCATATGATGCCATCTATGAATCTATAGTAATGAGTTATTCTGTGTGTTTCATCATTGTTTTTATATGTAGTAATTCAAGATGTTGGACGAAAGTTTCCATGAAGATAGCTGAAATTGGATTTGCAAAGTTCGTCAGGTAATTTGTAAAAATTGTTATTAAATCTAAAGTTTATTATCGTCTTTGCAATATCTATAATGTCGGTAATGTATTGGCTGTCGTATATATTGTCTTGTGTGTTGCTTAGGATACATAAAGGAATTGAGAAGTAAAATTGAAGTGAAATTACACTCAAGGTTTTTTAAGTTCTTATTAAGTGTTGTGAACAATTTCAAGCGTAGGTAAAATATAATACGTAAAAATTGTCCGCTATCAATTATAACTTCGTTTCTGTTTTAATTTTAACACTTTAAGAGATAATGCCTTTAGGTCTAGATGTCTATGGAAAAACAATATAATTGTTACTTATTATAATTGCTATTATAACGGACAAATTACCACATACTCTATGTAAATATGATGTTTTCATATACATTAAAATACAACACTTCCCTGTAAGGACATCGTTTTATTTTGAATTTCACTAAAGTAAATTTTACTGCAACGGCTATAATAAAATTTCTTAAAATTTTATATATATTTTGAGATATTATGAGTCAAGAGATAGAGCCCTGCTATAGATAAACAGATATTGTTTATCTATAGCAGGTTACATTTCTACTGTTTTGGTACGAAGGCTCTATACAACCAAAAATAAAGCAACAACGGCATAAAGCACAAGTTGTGTAAATTATTATCCTGATACTATAAAAAGTACTTGTACCAATTTCCTTCTCAAATGACTGTTAATTAACTGTTTACCTTTATAAAAAATTTAATCGTTAGAAAGTCTTAAGAAAAGTTATCAAGTTTTATTCTTCTAAATTGTTCCTCCCTCATTTATAGGAATAATAATAATATTAAGGATTATAGATGAAACAACAAATATTTTACAGCCAAAGGTAATTTTTGTTTTTTGTTAATAATAGTAAAAACACACAAAATATTCTCTTTCTCTGCAGATGAATATGCTCTTGATGGGATGGATGGTTTGGACACAGAATGCAACTGTTACATGCTACCTGCACTGCTGGTATTTTAACCAGACTGTAAAGTTTTAAATCGAAGAAGAACAAATAAAAAAACAAACAAAAATTAAAGACAAAAGAAACAATATAAAAAAACAACAAAATTCTTCGTGGATTTTTAATTAGCGCAATCTTTGTTTTCATTTCGCTGTTCGTTTACCAAGTAAACAAAAAATTAAAAAAAAAAACAAATACAACTGATGATGAGTTTGAGAATAAAACAAAGTATTTCTGCTCTTTATAATAAATATACATACGTAATTGAATGTAGTCGACTGTTAAAAACCTAATTTTCTCTGCAAAAAAGTACATGGAAATTTTTTACTCCCTTTTTTAAATTCACTTATCGATCATATTTTGAACTATTTGTGTAACTTTGCTTTATTTATTAGTTGCAGTTTACTGCTTAATTAGCTGGCATAATCTTAATAACTTCTGTCTCTGAGAAAATTATTCACAGAGAAATGCTAACCCTAAAAACACTCCTGAAATAACAACACCACGGAAAGAAGTCTACGTAATAGCATTAGTGGCAGGTCATGAAAACTTTACGTATTACCTTAACAGGATAAAGAAGTGAGTACTGGGTAGTACTGAACATTGGGCCAAAAAAAGATATGTATACTCATTGCCTTAAATAAATATTAGCCGTTACGAAAGGAATCTGTGTTAAACAAAGTAAACGCTGATTATTGAGAGTTAAGCTGATCTGATTTAGAAAATCTAAAGAAATCTACACCAGGGACGAACTACGTAAGGGTCTCTTATCGTAAAAATTTTCCACAATTAAATGTTTACCAATTTTAGGTATTTAAATTTACTAACACACGAATGAACTTAATATATGCTTTTCAACTATACAGCAAAAACAAAACATTTTTTATGACCATTTAGACTTGAGAAAATGTTATTGAAACCGACAGACAAGCAAATCGAAAGAATTAAAACAATCTGCCAGTCAAAAGCTGCAACATTGTGCTTTTAAGTCTACTACTAAGGATGATGTCGTACTAAGGATGATGCTGACGGTTGTGGTGATGGTTGTGGCAAGGATGACCATCTTTTGTTCTAGACACTCTTAAGACTATTTTATGAATGCAAATAAAATCAAATTTTTCGATAACATTTTTTTAAAATATTTTAGGAATTTCGATTATAAATCTGCTGTGAGAAACTTTTGAAATGAGAAGTTAAGCATCGTTATGTGTTAATTCGATAACAAAAAGGGGTTTGTCGTCAAGTTGTATTAGATTATTTGTTAAAAATAAATGCATTATGACTTTTAAACTTTATTACTTTAATATTATCTAATCTTTAGCGCAATCTTGGCAAAACATGCCAGGAAAATTATTTTTCGGAAAAAATATAAACTTTAGACTCTCTGTAAAAGTTATAAATCCGTTAAAAATTTATATGCAGCGCTCTTCTCAGTGGGCTGAAGATAACTAAACAAATCACGTAATGACTCCGAGAAAAGGGTGCATAGATTAACATTTCTGAATAATGACCACAGAATAAATATAAGTAAAATAGGAAAAGAAAATATTAGCTAATGTTCTATTTACCGATGAAATACACACAAAATGTTTAAATCCATTTTAAAATATGAAGAAACGAGAAGAAGAGTTTGGAATCAGAGAACTACAGTGAAACGGGGTAAATAGTGAAAATATTAAAAGCCATGCTACCTAAACAAAAGCTCAAAAATATCTGAACCACGTAAGACGTAAAAAATTAGCTTAAACAATTTTTGTAAATCTCAGACAAATTCGTTCACTGGTGTTGGCAGTAATAGCTCTCCGCAAACCGCAGTATTATTGGGTTTGTAATTTGAATAGAAAAGTAGACTAACTTCTCGCCCTGTGGGTTTTTTATGTGTGCAATTTTGATCATTAAGATTTAATATAAAACCAGAATTGTAGAGTCCTTTTAAATCCTTTCAATTTACAAAAGCCGAAAAGAAATTAAAATTCTAAATCAAAATCAAAATGTTAAAACAATTATTAAACATATACTTAAATTCGACATAACATTTGCAATAAATCATGTTGACTCCGAGAAAAGGGTGCATAGATTAACATTTCTGAATAATGACCACAGAATAAATATAAGTAAAATAGGAAAAGAAAATATTAGCTAATGTTCTATTTACCGATGAAATACACACAAAATGTTTAAATCCATTTTAAAATATGAAGAAACGAGAAGAAGAGTTTGGAATCAGAGAACTACAGTGAAACGGGGTAAATAGTGAAAATATTAAAAGCCATGCTACCTAAACAAAAGCTCAAAAATATCTGAACCACGTAAGACGTAAAAAATTAGCTTAAACAATTTTTGTAAATCTCAGACAAATTCGTTCACTGGTGTTGGCAGTAATAGCTCTCCGCAAACCGCAGTATTATTGGGTTTGTAATTTGAATAGAAAAGTAGACTAACTTCTCGCCCTGTGGGTTTTTTATGTGTGCAATTTTGATCATTAAGATTTAATATAAAACCAGAATTGTAGAGTCCTTTTAAATCCTTTCAATTTACAAAAGCCGAAAAGAAATTAAAATTCTAAATCAAAATCAAAATGTTAAAACAATTATTAAACATATACTTAAATTCGACATAACATTTGCAATAAATCATGTTGAATGCAACACAATCTTAAAAACCCAAAAAAAATCTTAACAGCTTAAAAAAATATATCGATTTAAACTATTCACAGCTTCTTAAGTTTTTTTTATCATTTTAAATGCAGCAAGACCAACAAAATTATTAATTTAGTTTATGAAACAAATTTGCAAACAAGCTCGTCAATATACACATACACTAACAGGTACTTGAATACGGCATGTGTAACATGCAGAAAACTAATAAGGGAAACCTTTGTTGGAAAAAGATATTGAGTGGCAAAAAAAGAGAATATAATTTAAGCCCCTAAAGTCATCTAAAAAACAAAGATTTTTTTAACCTAAAGGAAATTTATATAAAATAGAGTTTTTCAACAATAAACCACCTGCACGAAAAAAACTAAAATTGTTATTAAATTACTAAAGTTTTTAAATCAAAAAAAAATTTTTTTAATATAACCTATTGCGTTTTATGTATTTACGGGCAACCTCTGCTTTTTTCGAATAATATTCTCGTTAATGTTCGAGATAAGATAGCGACAAATTTTGTCGCTGCAGATCCTCTTCAAAACTATGATATCGAGGTGAAGTCTTAATCAAATTCTAAAGTTTTGTTACCAACAACAGTATTTAAACAGAGTTCTGCGGCTAAAAATTTTGCAAAAATTTTATATGATTTTTCAACAAGAACTTTGTTTTCTAAAACAAGACAAAAGATTTATATTCAGATGATTAAAATTTTTATTGTGATACGAAAAGAAAATTTCGGCAATTATGGATGAAAAATGATATCTGGCAAATGTCCACCACGACCACGCTAACAGATGTCGATTATTTTATCAAAGTTTTTAATCAGAACACGGATTTTGAGTTTTTAGGCTGAAATCAATGCGATTGGCTCTGTATAGGCTCTGTCCTTAACATAGCCGCAGAAAAATTAATCTGGAGGTATTAATTAATACGATCTGACTGTCATGAAATCATGCGATCGCGAAATTTGGTTTGCAATAAATTTATCGTTTCAGTGGCTGTGTGACATGTGGCGCGGTCCTGTTGAAACCACATGTCAGTGCTATCTTCGTTGTCAGCAATAGGCCAAAATTGAGTTGTTAACATCTCGCGATAGCGTGATCCGTTGACGGTTACCGCATTTCCCGCCTTATCTACGAAAAGAAAGCGGCTCAATCACGCCTCCAGACCACATGGCGCACCATGTAGTGACACGTTGAGCATGCAAAAACTTCTTAATATTCGCACTAGGATTTTCAGAAGCCCAATTTTGCTTTGTTAACATACCCTGGCAAGTTCCCCCTGGGGGCACATGATAGTCTTTTTGGAACCTACTATTCCATTTAGACTGGTGTCTTGCGGGGTAAAAGGGAGCCCAGGCTTTTCAAAGGCTAGTAGGAGTCACCTGGACAATCCACATATTTCCACGGGAATCAGTACGCTCGCAGAGTTCACTATTTGTCTCTTGAGACAATTAGCTGTTCTCTGACTGGTTATTGAGGTTGGCCCCTATATGGGAGTATCGTGGTGGTTGTGGTTTCGAGACCCTCGTGATAGTTTGTGGGTCGGATCATTCACAATGAACACAATGAATGGTTCAGGTCCAGTGAGTATGAATGCTGGCGTGTTCTTGATAAATGAGCTTCATGCGTTCTGGACCAGGAGTTGGAAAGTCTCCAACTCTTTAGCAAGGAGTGAAGGCTGCGGCCTACTTCGGGCTTTCGAAATTGCTACTAGGAGTGACCGGAGGATATACGTATTCAATGGTCTTCTAGGGCGTGAATGACGTTTGCAAATAATTCAAGTGGTTTGACCACCATCTGATTATGACTAGCTAGTCGGTGCAGATGTAAATCAAATCACATCATACCCTAGCAAGTGAAAATGAGGTTCGTCTGAAAAAATTATTTTTTCAGAAATACTGGCCAATTGTTCCTGAATGAATTGAGCGAATCTACGACCTTGTAAGGCTTCAAAGTCAAATCCTTACGTAAAATTCGCCATGGATAACCCCAGTTATTGAGAACGTCGAAGAATTGACAAATTTGGATCCGCTTTAACACTGTAGCGCACGGCTACAATATTTTTAGTTGAACGACCCGATCGACCCAAGTTCTTATTAGCAGTCTCAGCAGGACGATTATGTTGTTCGAAAATATCACGAATATTTACGAAATATAATTTTAACAGAACCACCATTTTCATAGTGTATTTTAATTATTTTAATGCAATTTTCGTGCGAAATTAAATTCATTGTAACAATTGCCAATGCATCTATTACGAATACGTCAAAAAGCTAAATGTCAAAACTATCAAGTTGTTGGTGTTGCCACAACTGAAAAGCAAATATTTGAATGATAAACGTACTTGAAATGCGTCTAACAAATCGAAAGTGTTTCCTAACGAACTTGCCCAATTATGCAACTAAATAAGTACTCATAACTAGTGCTCTCAAATGCTCAGTATCATAGTGGTGGGTACCCAATAGCAAAAAGTTTATGGTTAAATTTTAGACATGCAAATTCATTTTTCTTTTATATATTTAAATTCAAAAAAATTCAGGCTACTAAAAAATAAAAGTAAATACCTTATATATAGCATCTATCTAAAGATAATTTTACATACCAGACCATCTCGTTAACCATAGATTAACCATAGATAAACCATAGATATCTATGTCGTTAACAGTTTAAATTATTAAGAATGCCAGAGACAGCCATAATAGTTAAAATTTAGTATGACTAATTTTCTGTGGGTATAAAAAAAAATTCTGCATATTTGCTCCGATAGTGTAATTACATTTCGACACGGAAGACAAGATATCCAACAAATTTACTGAAAATTTAGATGAAATTTAGTTGCGTAAATGAATTTAAGCGTGACTGACAGTTAATGAATATTTGCTTTCTAGAAATAATTGTAAATTCCCAAAAAATAATTTTGAGGTGCCGACTACTTACACTGCACAAGCTAGCGCATATCATACGACTTATCCATTGGTTTAAGTTCTACGTGCAAAAGTAACTAGGAAATATAATTCGCTTACAATAAGGGCACACGCTATCACCGCGATAATAGTTAATTTATTCACTGAGAACCGTTAAATCGGCTGGATTAATCTACATTGTGTACTTGGAATAACATAAAACAATTAATTCTGAATAATAAATATTATATCAGATATAAAAATATTCGGTTTATATAGAAATAGATTATTTTATATGGAAAATAATTTGAAATAAAATATCAATAGCAGACTTTTTGTGCATTCTTTAAACACAAAAAATGTCGAACTTAAACTCAACTAAAAAAAGTTATTTCCTTTTTAATTAAAATATTTAAAAAACAACAACTTACAAAACAACAAATAACAATACAAACCATTTCGTGAGTTAAAAAGAATAAATTCAATCCAAAGAAAACATTTGTGAACAACATTCAAGTGAACGACAGTGTATAGCAATTAAAAGAAAACCTTAAAATCCCTCATAAGATAAGAAACTTTTATTTATTACTATGATGGAAAAATACTAAAAATATTATTAAAAAGTTAGGGAAAAAATCAATAAATCTTAAGACTTTATAGGATTTCCAACAGTTATGTAGAACATAACAGCTTAAAGGGGGAAAAAAGCAATTACTTTGAGATTATACATACTTATATACGAATCACACGAATAAGAAAGAAGGAAACAACAGCAACGACTAAACTATCTAGCAGCATTAGCCATTAAAAGAGAAAAAAATGTATTTAAAAAATAGATAGAAACAGTTTTAAATGTTAAAAAAGTACGACGACTAAAAACAACATGTATGATCACGTTTAACATAATTCAATTTTTAATAGTACGCTTTTCCTATTGCAACAATATTGAGTACTGTAACTATATAAAAAGGCAGTTCTAGGATTACTATATCCCATCAATATATATTATCGCGGTATTTATATATTAAGCACAATTTACGAATCAGATGTGGACATATCATTTCCCAAAGTGTTTCCATTAAAATTTATAGCCTAACAAGGTTAAAAAAACGTCAAGAATAATAAAATCTGATATCCGTTAATACTTCGGTAAACTCTGCTCATCATGTCTCGCTAATTGCAAAGAATTTATTGCAATTATTATTACTATGCGGATCATATCTGCCGCATAGCTATTTCCCAAAGTCAAAATCAAATACAAAATAAAATACCAAGTCTATAATAATAACTCCAGATAGATGTGATAGATGGTAATATAAAATACTTAAATTTTATAAAAACCTTACTTTCATGCAGTATTTTTTGTGAACTCTTTCTATCTCTCTACCCGGGGTGAAACCTCTTTTTTAGGAATCGGATTATTTTCTAGACACTATGGCGGCGCTACTGTTGCTAAAAACGCTCCGGAAGTAATAGCCTGCAAGCCTACAGTCCTGAACTTGTTATTAGTGAGGTCCTTCGGGGAGTAACGTCGTGGCAGTCCTGAACTTGTTATTAGTGAGGTCCTTCGGGGAGTAACGTCGTGGCAGTGTTTTACACCCAAATCGCGTTAAGATGTGGCTTTTCCTATCCGATGTCGCATTGCAACCGAAAGTCGCTATGGTGGGGGCTACATTGAGTTTTTATAGTCTCCGGCTCTTCAGCAAAGAGTTGGGGTAGAGCCCTGCTTGCTGTGCCTCTGAAATTGCTACCTGAGGTGTGCAGTGGACCTTTGGGGCATTAGTAACCGCATGGTATTTTACCCAGCTTTCAGCCATATTGCTATGTACTGACAATAATCTGTATCACTATCTGGAACCATCACTATTAGAAACCATATTTTAAAGCACTACTTTCATAGAGCTAATGTCACTCGGCTCTTGTGAGGTCATTAGTAAAATTTGGCTGTTTAACAATGACAAGTATTTGGACCAATTGATTTCTAAAAACGGAAAGAACATTTTTGTGTCACTGGGCACTAGGTATACATGCCAGTAGGCTAACGCTTCCCTAAAATAGACACTATAAAATCTGCGAGGTGCTTAGCAGGCAGAAAATGGTTTTCCATCTTCTCCTATAAATTTCATGGAGAAAAGTACTCTTAAAGAACTGTCAAATGGACCTCATTAGATACCTCAATGTGACAACTGAATTGACAGCATCATCTGAACGCGTATAATAGGGTTTATTAAAATGCTTAAATCTTCTTAAAGCTTGAGGGTAGTAAGCTGCAACGTAAACCAGTAAGAAGTTGCCATCTACTGCAATAAACTCAGATAAACTCGGAGTTTAATTAAAAATAAAAGTGTTTTAAAGGCATTCGGAATTATCCATATTTATGGCCGCCAAAGAAATTATTAACAACGTGATTTTATGAAACCAAAAGGTTAGACTTAATTATATTTATAGTAAATATTTTTGAAACCGTCCTCGTATATACTCGATGCATACAAATCAAAATTAAAAAGTGTTTTTAATTTCGGTTTTATTTATAAAGGCAAATAAAACAAAAATCGAGAATATCGTGTTTTTAAAAATACAAACATCAAAACGAAACTACAGGCAACACAACAAGTGCACTATTAGGGTAAAGCGTTGTTATGCAAAATTGAGCCCCCCTGTTTTGATCAAATAGTTTTTTTTTTTTTGCTTTCAATATCTAAAACTATTTTAACAAATACAGCGGCTCTTAACAAAAAATAATTTTAACGTAGCCCAAAGTCATTTACTAAAAGGGTTAAATATAACCAGCGGGTTCTGCATACTGTTTCCATTTATATCATTCAGTTTTTATGTCTGCAAAAGACAGAACTTTTTTTATAAACAGCGTTATTAACTTCTTTAAATATAATAATTAGAGGCTCTAACGTAGCTTTTAAATCATGGATTAAGGCATTTTTGGGCAAAGGTACCTTTCGATTGGGATATTGAGGGCCGGCTTAAAGTTTATGATAATGCAACTTTGGCACCAGAATAAGCACTGATGGACATTAACTCGGTTCTAGTGTATTCTTGTCTTTCCGACATCAATGCTAAAGGAAACAATTGCTATGTTTGACGATAGGCCAGCAGCAATACTCTCACTCAACTCTTACATGTACTACATTGTCGACACTGGTCAGCCAATAAAAGTAAGAGATATTAACTTTAGATCAGATGTCTGTCATTAAAACGCAGAAACAATCTTTCACCATCTCTGTGGATGCTGTAAACTACATTTGTGCGATGAATCACAGATTCCTGTATAATAGCATAATAGCTGACCTTAGTGATTTAACTTAAACCAGATTTTCTGATTGTCCAAGATATCTCATGTCAACAGGCGCAATACAATACTTTAACGATAGCCAATAACAAATAATTTTTATTTGTGTTTTTCTTTAATATTTCTTGATGGCAAATACTTAAACCCACCCCGGTCAAATCTTCCAACCACTTTTTTAAAAGCTAAATGCGATCAGCATCGCCGTTCTAATATTCCAAGTAATATAAAAAAAGAAAATAAAACGATATCTTAAAATTGTTTAGCATTTTTTATTTAATCCGTTTTACATTCCAGTCAAAGACACCTGAATGGGATGGAAAAATGAATACCACCCTAAGAAGTTATCCATAAGTCAATTTGTATCTCCTTTGCAATTCTCCAAAAATAAGGAACTTGGTTATAAATTAAACAGTAAAAGGAATAAATAATCTGCGGTAAAGTGCGTGTCAAATATTGTAAACGTAAAACCAGAGCGTTTGGCTATTTTTAAAAAGTGTGAAAATAAAAAGCAAATGAAGAAGTTGAAGCTGATGGTGATGATGATGATTTTAAATATGATAATGACGTTTGTTAACTATGCGTGTGTAGAGTGAGAGGTATAATACGCCACTACTCACGAAAAAAATCTAATAAAAAAATTATTTCTTCTTCTTTTTGTTTTTTAGTTAATTTATATCAAATTAAATTTCTTTTCTATATTGGCTTTCAGGTCTCACAAAACAAACAATATAAGCTTTGGCTCAAATAACAAAAAAGAAAACATCAGTGATAAAAACTTAAATCAAACGTAAAAAAAAGCAAAATTTTACTAAAATTTTCTTTTGTACAAATAATAAAATATCGATTGCATATCACCATCATTCTCAGCCAGAGTCATCGTTCAGTTTGTGCACAGTTTATTTGTGGGATGGAGTGTGTGTGTATGTGTTGCCCTAACATCCAACTAGTAAAAATTTTGCTGATACGAATAATGTTGCTGCCATAAAACAATAACAACAGTATTACTGGCCTCAAACAACAACACACAAGAAATGTGAATTACACCAACGATAGCAATAACAACAGAAAACTATAGAAAACAAAAAATTGGTTGTTTTATCCTCTTGTAATCTAAATACGCCTGCCAAAAAACCAACAAAAAACAAACAATAACTGAGTTTGATTGTTACTTTTGGTCGGTTATGTTGTAGTCGTGGCTTTTGCAACAATTTGCAGCAAATTGAAAGCCAATTATGCAGCTATGTCTATGTAAAATAATAGTAAATATAAACTGTTAACAAGGACGTAATCAATGGAAGTATGTTGGGAGGGAACAACAATATTCAACTCAAAAGTTACCTCCCGCTAATGATGGTTTGTTCAAAATTTTAAGACTGACTGTAATAAACAAATAAATACATTAACTAATGGGTTTCAATAGAAGAATTATGTACAAAGTTAAGATAGCGTACAAAGAAAGTGGTTAAAACGTTGATTATTTTTGTTTTCCAAAATCTCATTGTCAAAAATGTAAGATTTCAAAACTTTCCAGCAAGAAATAAATGACCAAAACTAATACATACACAATTTCCTACCAACTTATTTGCATCAATTTTGATTGCAAGAATTTGGAATGGTCTTGCTTTTGCAGTGCTTTTGGTACGAAATTGGAATGAAATTTTTTATTAGACTAAATTTAATTTTTGCGATTAAATCTGTTCCAAAATTCAGGCTTTCGAAGAAACTTACTGAAAAAAAGGCAATGGTGTTGCCTCAAGACAGCTAATTTATAGAGAAATTTTGTTTGTTTTTGATTTTGGTAATTCGAGCCTCACTATTCGGATGACATTACCAAATCTGTGATACCATGTTCAGGTTCATACTCCACAATTTTAAAACGCACTATTTATCGTCCAGTGAATGATTTCGAATGAGGAGGGTGTGTAGGTGATAGGCCCACGCATGGACCACAACGTAATGCAAGTAGTCAAAACCATACATCAACTTCAATTCAACGCCGTGCTCAGGAGCTTGGTCTTCAAAGAATAACAAGGATTTGCATTTGTTTCCATAAAAGATTCAGTTGATACAAGAGCTTCTTCCACAAGATCATTTGCGCCGCAGTACATATGTCAGCTCGCCTAGACAACCCCGGTTTTCATAAAATAAAACCATAACGAGTGACGAGGCATATTTTCATTTGAATGGATATGTGAATAAACAGAAAAGTCGGTTCTGGTTCTCAAGGTATTCATTGTTTTCTTTAGATAATTGCCGACATTAAATAAAACATTTATCAATATAAGATCCATTCTTTTTCATTTAATCCGCCTTGTCGGCGGACATCCTGTATTAAAATATATACTAAAATATATTCCAAATTTACTTGAATACGGATTTTTACGCAATTAAGTACTTTATGTAAATTAAATTACTTACAACTAAAGTTATTTAAACTCAACTATTTTATCGCGGTAGCTGAATTGCCTCGCTCGGATTGCTATCTGGTAAGCAGAAGATCGTGAATTTAAAAAAAGTGAGATATCCGTGTCTGGTTCTTATGACTGACTTGGTATGCAGAGATGCCAACTTTGAATAAATCATTAATGGGAAAAATATTTTATATAATTATTCTTTTAGTTTTCTGTAAATTTCTTTCGATATGACTACATTCTTGTCTTTTGGTTACCTTATAGTAGTTTGGTTGGCAGCGTTTTTTGTTTTGTTTGTTAATTTGCCTTAATTATATTTTTAAAAAAGTAGCACTAAACTAAGAACGATATTAACTTTTTGTGAAAAAAATTATGTTTTCGACTCTGCATTGAAATTATGAAACTATGTATACTAAAAAATTATGGTTTAATATATAAAGGATATTAAAAAATGTTTAAAAAAACACCCCTTCAAAGCACAACTCTGTTAAAAAATAAAATGAAAATAAAAAGCGCAAAATTGTTGGATTCTGTTATATATTATCGAATGGGGCTAGAGCTCCACCACAATAAAAAGCTCAACGAGAATAATAAAGAAGAATGAAAAACAAAAAAATAAAGTACAAAAGAAATAATCGTTGATCTGTTATTGCTGCCGCTGCTGCTGTTTACTGATATTGTAGTAACAATATCATCTTTAAAACACATATCCATATGGTGATCATGTTTGGTTGTACATATTACGTTTATTGTCCCCCCTTAAGCGTCCCCAACATTGAGATAAATAATTTCGTTTAGACAATTTTAAAATTGTGGTATTTGGATGTTGTCGAAAGACGACATACATAAATATTTAACACAGGTCCATAAATTCAAAACCAATTAGCCATGTAGAATTGATAATAGTTTTTCTTGTTTCAATTTTAACAGGAACAACAATAACAAAAATAAAATTGCACGTACTTTTTTATATGCATTACAAAGGCAACGCTGTAAACAGAATGAATATCCTGTGGTAAACGTTTTCCAAGTTGTTTTATTACATTGAAATTGAGCTCAGCCATTGAAAATTAACAAGAGTTGTTTAAGATCTAATTTACAAAAATATTTATATAATTTTGTAAGTGTCTCTATCTTGTTTCTTTATTTTATTTGATTTCTTAAACTAAAACGCTTGAGCAGTCGTTTCGAAGTGAATCTTTTTAGGCGTTTAGTCAGCAATTGGTTACTTGAGTAAGAATATGAGAATTAAAAAACATAAATAAGTCCAAAGCTCTTTTAAAGCACAATATTATCCAAAGTCATAATAATAATATTATTAATAAGTATGAATAAACAGTAATTTAATATTTCTAACAACAAAAATACACCTGAAATTTTACAAGCTGCAGAAGACGAGGAAATTGTATAATAATGTAATTATTGCAGATGTCAAAATCGATTAAAATTATTCGATAATTTTAAATCGTGAAAAGTTAAGCATTTGACAATCATAAACGAATTCGCTTAACCTTAAGTTAAAGAAAATTATCATCTTTTTTTTTATTTATTTATTTTGTTCGACCTTTTAGGAATGTCTATTTCACTTTTCTTTTTTCTCCGGGCTCTAGGTCAATAATATTTATTCAAATAAAACTCTTTTCCGTTTCATTAAATATTGTTTTTATTTTTTTTTCCATTCGATATTTCGGACACCTTCGTTGTCCTTCTTCAGGAACTACAAATATATAAACAAATAAAGTTAAAAACAATTTGTACAATTAACAATTTATACAGAAAAACAAAACAAAATTATAAAATACCAAACAATACATTACTTTGAGTAACGTTGTCAATCCCCTTGAAAATTATCATCGTAACTTTGTATGCAATTTTTAAACTTGTTTACTGTTTGGCCAAAACTGTTTTAAATTTGCATTTAGTTGGCTGCAGTTCGTCAACAACTGTAATTCAAATTAGACCACTTGAACCACAATTTGAGAGCTGTAGTGAATTATGTGCCTGTTGTAAAAAATTACGTTCCCTGAAATTATCTTGTATTAACTGTTTCTTATTTTGCATACTAGTCCAACACATAAAATTCTATCAAAATTATTGTTATTATAATTCACAACAGTTTTAAAAGGATACTCCATTTTTTCCACATTTTAGGGCCATATGTTTGTTATTTTTTGTTTATTTAAATTCAAATGCTTAACCGAGGCCCTAAAGTCCATGGAAATCACTTTGGTGCCATTTAATTATAGCTATTCTATAATATAGAATGCGTTTAAAGCGTTTGATCGTACAAATCATTTTCAAGTTAATCTACATTAATTGTGGTAGATTCCTTTAAACATAAATATTGTAACAGAAGAATTAAAATGTATTAGTGTGGGGACAGCATGACCATCTAATTACTGCTTATATAGTTTATCAGTGTAAAGAAAACTCAAAAGTCTTATATCTCAACCCAAATAGATAAAATAAGAATTATATTCAACTAACACGGCAAAAAGACAAAACAAAATCTCAAAAAGCTTTATTTAAAAACACAGTAACCATTAAAATAAATAAATTTTTCAACTTTCTCCATAACGATTTCCATTGGAAGCCTTTCATATGCAATTTGATAAATGAGCAGTAGTCATGTGGTCATATAGATATGCTTTCCCTACAGTAATACTATTCAATTTTCGAATAATAAGTATTTAATCAAAATATCCAAAAGGTATACAGAACAATTAACGTGCATTAATTTTTTAAAACTTTTAACATGATTGTAATCTATAGTGTAAATAGTTTTACTGCCAAAAGGATTTACATGCAATCAAATCAAAAATGTGAATCAAATTAATCAAATCTACTCATAATAGATATTTCTTCCTATTTTCGGCGACGATGTAGCAAAAGGCAGATGTTTTTCTTAATGCTGCATAACATATGGATATAAGCTCGATTAATTGAAAACCTCTTTCGAAATATAATGCCCACACAACACGTTAGATAAAAGAAAAATACAAAAATAAATGCAATTAACGATCTTCTCACATTAGCATCATTATGTCTATTATCAAGGTCGCAGGCCTAAGTAAGATCCTGCACAGTCTCAGTCATATCACAGCTAAAAAAAATGGATAACAGTTTTGTAAAATTTATAATGTATCATTTTGTTTATATTAAGTAACTAACATACAGATAATTTTGTTCTAAATACATAAAATACATAGAAATTTCTTATCAATTTGTGTTTGATTGGAAGAGTAAAAAATTTGTTTGCCTTTTCTGTCATGTTCTAATAAAATTGTTTCCTGTTTTATTACCTTCTTATGCAAAACCACCACACAAAAACACTAATAAAAGTAATTGTGTAGTTAGAGGCAGTAGTTGCATTTATGTCTGTTTTAGTCTTATTTGTACAATTATCTGTTATTTATTGCATTTACATGGGAATTTAAAGAAAGCACACAGCAAAAGATTATCATACCAAACAAAAAACTTAAAATGCAAATTTTATCAACGCACACATTTAAAACCACAAAAGTACTAAAATTTCAAAGACATTGTTTTAAAAAATAATAATTTATTTATAAGACAAACAATAGTGTTTTATAATTAAGCCTAAATATAAATACTCTCAATAATACGCATATAATTAAAAATTTCGCTATTCTAGAAATTATAAACGAAATCGCGTTTGATAAGCTCTCACAAAACAATAATAACTTTACCACCTACATTTTTGACTGAGCGACGATTCCATAGTTAAGCGACCCGGCTGGCAGCTTTAAAATCCCTTTCACAGCGAACAAACATGTTGCTGAAATTATAGAATGTTGTCGCCTATTTGTTGAAAATTTATTATGTATACTTTAGTTTCTAAGGGTGATACAAAGCTGAAGTAGCCGTTACTTCTTATGTGAAGATGATCTTTATTTCTTTTCCTGCAAGAACTTTACGTCTAGCTTTCTAAAATAAAAATATTTGCATCTAAATTTTAATGTTAATCTTATCTATATACGTCACTGCAAAATAGACTAAAGATTCAAATTTTTTTTTAAATGAGCTATAAAATGCATTTGCTGCAAATCTGTACAAACAACAAATGATCAATGATTAAACAATTTATCATCCACTTATTGTTCAATGATTTGATACTCAAAAGTTTATTTCGATAATTAAAAAAAATAGTGAAGTGTTTACAGTATCTTAAGCTGTTACTTATCACTAACTTTTTTATTTCATTATTACAGTTTTACGATTTAATCAAAGTTCAATTCGTCGCATTTAACGAACATCTTAATTTTTTCCACTGACTACAACAATTTTGTGCTCTAAAACGAAGAGACTTTAGAAATTAGAGGATTAATTTTTCCAAATGTAAATTACAAATCGATGATTTGAATAGATGGATTGAAAATAGCCTTTTACTTGAATGCTTAAAACATAGCTGATAAACACAACGAAATGGAAAAAGAACTATACGGAATTTCTATTCCGGAGCCCACAATAAAACGAGCGTATTAAAACAAAATAAAGCTAGTGGCTCATATTTAATGCTTTTGAGAAAATTGCATTAAGAGAAAGATAACAATTCCAAAAAATACATGAACTTTTCCTTTACTTATATTCTAATATTTATATTCTTTTAATAAAATATTAAAAATATTAAATATACTTTGAGTTTTTATTAAAATAAGGGTCGCTTTTCATTTTTAACGTAATACTAGACACTGGATACAACGAACAATTTAGATTCGTTAAATCGGAAAGCTCCCTTATTTAATTATGTTTTGAAAGATTATAGTTCTTTAATTAATTTAACTGTCAACAATTACGAATAAACAATAATAACGAATTTAACATTCAAATCAAAGGCGAAAACTAGTGAACTCGCGATTGCCACCTCCTTATAAATTAACCCGCCTTGGACCTACTAATGCGAAAAAAAAATTTTTTATCCATATTTTTTAATCAAAATATACAAGGAAAAAGAATAACGAATTTATTACTTTTCTCGTTGTCACCAGCTTCTAAATTGCATAAACAGTATTATTTAAAAATAATTTGTTTTTCGAAATTCTCTTTATATTTATCAATTTTTAAGAAATTAATATTAATATATATGTATATGTATAAAAACGTGAACTAAAAATATTGATTAACTGTTATGATAATAAGATAAAAATTCTGTTGAAATTTCACAAATAATTTACGTAAATATTGCCATAATCATTTCGAAACAAACTTTAAGTAAAATCCACTTGATTTTTAAAATAAATTTATAACATTTCCAAATACAATTTCATATGGGATATATATAAAAGTATAATGTACAAGTGATAATTATTTAAAATTTTCAGTTACAATTATTCAAATAATTTAATAAAACTGTTATTAAAACTTCTCAAATTAAATTCTTCAGAAAACCGAGCTACAAATTTCGCCACAGTTCATTTGTTGAAAATAGATCATTACTAAGAATGTCACAAACTATTTATTAAAAAATATTAGAAAGCAAGATAAACGTTATGTTAAATTTGGTTCCAAATAAATTGCATGTTTTTTTTTCTAAATTTTATTTATTTATCTATTTAAAATGAAATTTAAAGCTTTAGTAAAGTAATAAAGTGAAAGTGAATACAAAGGCTTTAATTTAATTTGAAAAAACAAAATATTAGTAAGGCTAGCCTCATGCTGCTAAAATAAACAATTTTTAACACTTCGATAAAAATTATTTCTTGGAAATTTTTACTTGGTTGGTACTTTGTTCATTAAAAACCACATAATACCAAGTAAACAACTAGGTGGACTATTATTTTCAGCTCCTTGCTGCACCATTTTACGCACTTCTTCAACAGAATACTCTACAACATCTATTAGTTCGTCATCGACACCACCACCGCTAGAGCACTTGTCTTCATCTGTGACTTGACAATAAAACATTTTTTGCTTAGAGCCTTGAGCTCCAACCCCAGATCTAAATGGAAAGATTTTTTTATTTAATTGTTGTTATATCCATCATTTTAAATTCACCTGTAGGTCATAATTTCTTCTACTCTCTCAACAGGCACATCATAACCACACTCCTCCAAAATTTCTTCTCGGGCAATTTCCTCCCAACTTTTGTTTTTATCCACAATACCAGCACACAATTCGGTGGTAACACCTAACGAAGGTGGATATTTTTTTAAATCAACATTGCTTATGTCACCACCGTCCGTAGTGACAATGCCATGGAAAACAGCCGGTCGAAATTGTTTCACAAAAACCAATTTTTGTTTTGTTGTGTTAAAAATAACAATGGATACACTGTCGTGCACTTTCATAAGATCCCAATTTTTTTCCTGGTCGTTTTGTATATAATAAAATCGGAATGGTTTAACATACGGTGAGTCGCTTGGCAAAGGGCCAACCCATATTTTGCTTATTTTATCCATATTTGCCCAAAATTTTTTAAGATTTTTAAAAACGAATTTAATATTGCAAATGGCTTCAGCTTGATTACTTTACAGTCAAAAAACCAAATTTTTTATCGAATTTACCGTGAAAAACGAAAATACTAATAAAATGACAGTGATTAATACCGCTAAAGCAAAACAAACCAAATTTATGTTATTTGAAGTTGCCAGACAACTCATTATTACACTAAAACCACGTAAACACTAACACAACATCTGAAAAAACGGTTGATAAGAAATATTTAACACGTTATATCTGTTAATTATAAAAGCTATCTGTGGTTAAACAAGTAATAGTTTATAGAACATATTTTTATGCATGTATTTGAAATTTTTTACTTGAAAAATTTTGCAGACCAATAGTATATTTCATATTAAAACAGTCGATCACCAGTAAATATCACCAATTTTTTAATTTATGATAGATTTTCTAAATTCACTAAATTTAAAAAATTTTAATTGCAGACTAAATTAAATCATTTAAATTGCAGATTTAAATTAAATATCTTAAAGTTCAATACTCTTTTTGAAATAATTTAACGAAAAAAAATAAAAACACGTTGAATTAGACCGCGGCTTCAAAAACAAATAGCTTTTGCAAAATTAATTCTAGATGTCAAAGATTTTCATTAAAAGAGAAGAAATTTTGAAATTATGAGTTCGCCTTATTGTTTGACAGTATGCTAGCGTTTGAATAGCCAGCGTACAACTTCGATCCAAAAGTTAAAAGAATTTGCAGTTTTTTAACATTCAATTATTTTCATAAAATATATATTTATTTATTTTGATAGCCACAAGCCACATGAGGTTGAATAAGTATAATTATGTATAGTTTTTATGGATTTTTAAAACAATTTTAATAGTTTTTTAAACGATCTTTTTTATCTTTAATAAATATCTTTTTCTTTTTTTAGATCTTTTTTTATATATTTTTTCTTTTCAATATTTCGCTTTCCTTTGGAAAGCTTCTTCAGGAAAAAAAAAATTTTTAAGTTTTGAAAACAAAAAAAAAAAAAAAAAATTATTAACAAATTGAAAAAATGTTTCAAAACATTTGACAAAAACATAAAATATTTTTTCATACATACATACAAAAACTTTAAATTTTCAAATATTCAAACATGCAAAAACAAGGAAACGGAAACAACAAATAAATAACAAACAACAAATAACAAATTCTCTCTTATGAAATGATTATAACAAATTATGTGTCTTTTTAATCAAGTACCTATAATTCTAAGCTAAATTGTCTGTGTCTGTCTTGAAATTTATTCTCCTTACATTTGGTACATTAACAATTTCTAACATTTCCAACATATAACGTCTCTTGTAGTTTTTTTCTATATCTAATACTGATGTTTCATCAAATTTTGGATAATGATTATATTTCTTACAATGTGAAGATAAGGATGTCTTCTGTGTTGAAATATTCCTATATTTTTGGTCACACCTGTGACCAGCTAATCTCGTTTTAAGTTTATTTTTTGTTGTCCCAATATAAACTTTGTCACAGTTCACCTGGTCATTTCCTCCACATGGTATCCTGTATACTACATCAGATATTTCCATTTTTCCTATTTTATCCTTCATACTGCTAAATAATTTATTTAATGTGTTATGTGTTTTGTGTGCAATTATATATTTATCTGTGTCATATATTTTACACTTTTTTAATCTTTCTGATATTCCAGGAACATAAGTTAACGATTTATAATTTCTTGGCTCTGCCGTAGAATTTCCTAAATTATGCCTATAACTACCATATTGTCTAATTAATCTGTTAGTTAATTCTACTGGAAAATCATTGTCATTAAGTATATCTCTTATTGTATCCCTATTCTTCAAATGAAATTCTCTATCACTTATAGTCAATATTCTGTCTATCATATTTTTCGCTGTGTTTATTATCATTTTCCTTGGATGTTTTGAATAAAAATTAATGATTCTTCCATTACTTACCTTACTAGCCTTACTTTATTAAAAATTTGTTTTTATTTTGAATTCATGATGTAACACTGGTTTTATCAATAAAGGTAAACATGTTTTTTAGCAAAAACTATCGCCACGTCATGTTTGTTAAGAAAAGAGAAAATTTTATAAAAATGATATGGAAAAAATGAATAAAAAGCCTTTATTATTTGATAGTTTGCAGTGCTTACTTCTATCGATAATTCTAATACTCAATGACTACCTTCTTCTATTTCATTTTAAAAGAAATAAAAATTGTTAAAAAGGTACATATATGTAATTACAAAAATTCAATTTACCAAAAATATTTTTGGTAAGATTTTTGTAAATAATGGTTTTAATTTTTTCTGCTTTTTTCATTCAATTTATTCAATATCACAACACCAAATCGCGTTGTGCCCAAAAAAGTTTTCATTACTCGCCACTAATAAATACACATGCTAGTGCTTCTTATCTACTCAGTAATGTTTTGTTTAAATAAATAAATGATTTTCATTTCATTTCCAAGAAATCTTTCTTGTCTTGACAAAAACCCTTATTTTAGGAAAATAATTTTTAGGCGACTTTTTTAAATCGCAATCTATACTACTTTTTAATTACCAACGGTAACCCTGAACTTGACTAAAAATTATAAATGAAATTCTGACATTTATTGACATCTATTGAGACAGTCGACGACGGTGGCGTAAAAATTTGCTAAAAAGTACAAAAAAATTTTCAGTAACTAAAAAAGAAATTACACAATTATTATTCTTTAGCAAATAAGCTACAACAAAATCGCAAATTTCAATTGCAGTAAATCATTTAAATTAACAACACGAACGACAAAATGATGAAGCCAATGAAAGTGATTTTAAGTGTTGCTCGTCGTGGACTTTCAACAACTTCATCCAGATCAATGGCAGCACAACAAATGACTGTTAGAGATGCCTTGAACAGTGCTCTGGATGAAGAGATGGCACGCGATGAACGTGTCTTTTTGTTAGGCGAGGAAGTTGCTCAGTACGATGGAGCATATAAGGTGATTTTTTTTTCAAATATAAAAAAAGATTACGTAAACTTACGGTTATAATATACATATGTAGAGAGAGAAACAAACAAAAATATATACTTATGTACAACATATGTATATAGGAAATGCATTCATATGGTTTGTTATTTGTTAGTCTGCTCTTTTTAGTTAAAAAGGAGGGAAAATGCTATAGTAATCAATAACAATGTGTGGGGAAGGGTCTATTTAATATTCGTTTAGTAAAATATTTAAATGTTGGTGATAATAAATTTAATGCCGTCAAAAAAGATTTTAATACTAAAATGAATGAAATCGGGTTTTTAAATGTTATAATTGCTCCTTTAAGGTATCTCGCGGCTTGTGGAAAAAATATGGTGACAAACGTGTTATCGATACTCCAATTACTGAAATGGGTTTTGCCGGAATTGCTGTTGGTGCTGCTATGGCTGGTTTGCGTCCCATTTGTGAATTCATGACATTCAATTTTTCCATGCAGGCTATAGATCAAGTAAGTAAAACATCTTTCGTTCAAAAAAATCTAATTCTAATTTAACATTCATAAGTTCGCACAATTTGTTTATACATATATACCCCGAAAGATAGGTATGAACTGTCAAGTTGCAATATAAGGGTATTTTTAAAGGGTTACAATTTTAGAAAGAAATACATTTCAATGTAACTGAAAACAGCTTTATTAAAAAGGTTACTACAACACGCCGAATAATCTGTGCTAAGAGTTTAAACTTTTTAATATATCGGCTTAGGCAGCCTAATATTGTTTGATCGCACAATATTTGTTTGCCTGTTAAAGAAGCATTACGTTAATTCAAATGTTTCCAGTATTAAGTTTCTTTTATCGTGTGTAGTGTTGAAAATTGCTTCATCCTGTTGAAGCCATATTTTATATTCATATCTTTACCGATGACTACTGTTGTCGCATTTTCCCGTGAAAATCTTCGTTACTGGCTGTTTATTTGCACTCCCCAGTACTACCTAGAACGCGACTACACCGGAAGGTATGGCAACAATATTTCATTTACTGGCGAAACAAATCCAAAAAACTTAATACATAGAACAATATTAACGTTGAAATAAAAAGCACACTAAACTTTAAATAAGCTGAAATCAATTGCAAACTTCAACAAAGTACTCCTAGGTACAGAATTAGTTAATAAAATAGTGTTAACTTTTTCTTAGTTATAAATAAATATTTATGTTTATTAAATAAACAAAAAACAACTCTTAATACAATTTATGTCATCGCCAAATGGAAGGCGCCTTACGCCAGCATCTCATAACGTAAAATTATAAATTTTTTAAATAACAGTAAAATAGCTAGAAATCATCATGAAGTAAAAAATAGTTCAAGTTGAATAGGTGAATATTTCCAACGGCGAGCTATTCCTACAAAAGAAATTATAAGTTACTATAAAAATTGCAATATTAAAAAAATTAAAATAGCAAAAAGGTATTTAAAAATTCAACTAATATACATATATCATCTATTTATTCAATTTATTTCCAAATAGAACTTAAACTCATATTATCTCACAAGTCACTATGTTATTTTATGTTAAAGTTAGCACTAAAAAACATTTAACCCTGCACAAACGGGAAATACCAACAATCGTTAATGTTAAAAAATTGCCCTTCATAAAATACCCAGAATTTGGGTCCTCGTTACACCACATGGGATAATATGGGTTAAATAATAAAAGAAGAATTGGAGCTTATTTAAAATTAATTTATAATTTAAAACACTAGATATCTTCAACAAAAAATTAATATATTTTATTTTCTAAACATTTTCAAAAACTAAAATCAAAATCTGAATAATTTCAACAACTATTGACCCATATTATCCAATTATATTATATGTTTACCACAGGCCTGGCATTTAAAACCAACGGTAAAAACGTCAATTTCAATACGTCAAATGCATACTTATCATGGTCTAACTCGGCCCAATAGCATATTGCCTACTTATGCAGTAGTTAGACCACAAATTAATTATACACCAGTAGGAGATCTTACAAATAATAACAAGCAAATTGGCGATCCTACTAGATCAAATTGGCTAGATGAAATTGGTGATATACTCAATAATATAAATCAGATACAAGTACCCACTGATAGTAAAAAAGGTAAAATGGAAGCGGTTCGCATGATTGTGATTAGACGACGCAAAATGAAGAAACATAAGCTAAAAAAACTGCGACGTAAGATGAAATTCGAATGGGCTAAAGTGCGTCAGCGCCGAGAAATGCGCAAAGAAAAGGCATTCCAAGCTAAATTAATAGCACAAATAAAAGAAGCGGAAACATTTAATGCTGCCACATATGTAACTGAGAAAATACGGCAAGCCAAAGAAACTCCACTGCCGCGTTACTGGAAAGGAAAACGCTTACCTGCTTTTATAATCAAGGAAAAATTGGGCTTAAAATGATGTGTATTTAATTATCTGATTATAATTATAAATTAATAATTTCTTTTAAAGCTTGTTAATAAAATATAGAAAAAAATTCAATTAATGTTTTTCATGAGCGTAATTGTTGGAATTTCCCGGGTGTTGTTCCAAGTGTTCCTAAAATATATTTTAAATTATATATATTTTTTAAGGTCATCAACTCAGCTGCTAAAACATTTTACATGTCTGCTGGAAGTGTCAATGTTCCCATAGTATTTCGTGGTCCAAATGGTGCTGCCATGGGTGTGGCTGCCCAACATTCACAATGTTTTGCAGCTTGGTATGCTCATTGTCCCGGCTTAAAAGTTATATCGCCTTATGACGCCGAAGATTGTAGAGGTCTTCTTAAAGCTTCAATTCGTGATCCTGATCCTGTAGTCTTTTTAGAAAACGAAGTTTTGTACGGCTCATCGTATCCAATTGATCCAAAAGTTTTAGATAAGGATTTCTTAGTGCCAATTGGCAAAGCCAAAATCATGAAACCAGGAAAACATGTAACCATCGTTGCTCATTCCAGAGCTGTAGAAATTAGTCTACAAGCTGCCACCGAATTGGCAAAGAAGGGTTAGTGCATTAAGGTATTAAAGTAATCCATCTTAATTTCTTATGCTGTTTGCTTTTTTAAGGTATTGACGCTGAAGTCATTAACTTGCGTTCAATTCGACCATTAGATGTTGAAACCATTTTTAATTCCGTTCGAAAAACTCATCATTTAGTTACAGTAGAACAGGGTTGGCCTCAAAGTGGTAAGTGAAATTTAAATTGAACAAAATCCATTTTCATAAAACCTATTCCAAAAATAATAAGTTCTACTTAAATTTTCGAACAAAGAACAAATTTTAAAATAAAATTTTATATAATGTAAAGTGAAACTTTCTTAAAATATTTCACACAAAGTTCATGCTGTATATGAACAAAAAATTTCTGGTAATTAAGTTTCTTCAAATTTATACGAAAAATATTTTTGTTTTAATGTAAACTACATTAGCTCTATATTTTTAAATTTTATTTAATAGGTGTGGGTTCCGAAATTTGTGCCCGCGTTATGGAAGATGAGGTCTTCTTTCACTTGGATGCACCCGTGTGGCGTGTGTGTGGAGTCGATGTGCCCATGCCATATGCTAAGACGTTAGAATCCAATGCAATACCCCAACCTAAAGATGTCATTGAAGCAGTAACAATAATCTTGGGTAAAAAATAAGCACCGTTCGTAACATCGCATTCCACTCGGATTGCATTAAAAATTATAACACCGCCATAATAGAAAAATTGTAACTAAATAAATAAATTTAACATTAACATCATTTAAACAAAATTTAAGGAAAAAATATGAAACAGACAAATCTCATAAAACGAAAAGAAACTATATTTGTTTCGATTGTGATTGATAAAAATATCGGCTTTACCAAAATAAAAAGTGTTTTGTTTTTGTTAAAAAAAGTGTGTTTTTTCCCTGGCAGCTGCGGATTCCATCGCACCAAATACATTAGGTTCGATTTGTAAGGTGAAATGAAAATTCATTTTGTTAAAAGAATTTTTAATCCCGTTTTAAGTTTTTTTTTTTTATTTATGTGTGTGTATTTAATTTTCACGAAAAAAAATATTTTTATTTAAAAAACGTTTTCAGTTTTTTACCACAAATTTATAAGCAGTTTTGAGATAAATCGTATAAAGCTGCTATGCAAGCAGTCGACTTTTCAAAATAAAAAATTGCATTTTGTTCCAAATAATCGGCTTCTTTTTGCTATTTAAAAAATTAGGGTCTAAGAATATCGTTAAGCTTTGAAAACAAAAAAGTAACAGCGAAACAATTTTTGAATCACAAAAGATATTTTTAGTAAAGAAAATGATGCAAGTCCACAAAATTTGGCTTTCATTCGTTACGAAGCAACACTGAAATTTTTAAAATTACAATGCCCTCAAAAAGTCAAACAATTATCAAAATGTAGTGTAAAAATTTGGATATTTCTCCAAATTTAATTTATTTTTATGCAAATTTAAACTAGAATTTTCCTGCAAAGAAAAATGTATTTTTTTTTTATTATTAATACGCTATTACTTATTACACGACGGACAAACTTCACACACTTGGCATCCATTCTAGTCATTACCTTTTTAATATGAATTCTTTACCTTTTTATTTATATTAGCATAAAACTAATAAAAGGCATATTAACAAAAATAATAAACTTACTTAATAAATAATTTTTTTAAGCACAAGATTTTTATAAATAATTAAATAAATTTTGTTTTTAATAGAAGCGGAAAAAATCAAGTAAATATATAAACAACATTTTTTTTCTTTTGGTTATTTACAAAAAAAAATATTTATAAAATATTAAAAAGATCAAACTATTATACAAATTTGTAAGTTTTATATGAAAGTAAAATTGTTAACAGTTTTTATATCATAAAGCATTCCATGTTGAAAAGTTATGTCTGTGGCTGAAAACATAATTTGAAATGCTATGTTATTAATCTTAGTTTACTATTATATCTTCATACTTTTTTTATCAACCTTGCTTATATCAGCTGTACGTGTTACTGTGATTTTTTATTTATTTTATGAAACTAGAAGAAGCAAATTTTGGCATTTATCAATATTTTTTCACTTTGTACACTTTCTTGTTGTTTTTCGTTATTAGATTTGTGTGAGAAATATACGTGAAATTTGTGAATATCTTATTGAAAAATAAAAGATAGCTTTCAGTTTATGCAAAAGACAGAAAATATTAACCCAATTATGTTATGGCTTCAAGTAGTAGCGACGAGAGTTCAAAAGCCCCTGAAAACTTTCAAGTTTCTAGCACATCAAACGATGAAGATGATGACGATGTTGTAGAATTAAAAGGCAAACCCTCAAATAGATTGAAAAGAAAACTTAAATCTGATATCGGTGGTTTGGAAAGTGCCACGGCACCCTCCTTAAAATGTTTATTATGTTTTACACAACAACACAGATTTCACTGCCGTGATTGTGTTAAATCGGGATACATAACACGTAAGGGACAACCTCATGGTGAATGGTGAGAATATGTTAGAGTGGGAAGCTTTCAGCATTGTGACTAATTTTGTTTTTCTAATAGTTTATCGGAAAAGCAACAAAAATATTTAAACGTACATGCAGGCTTAAAAGTCTTTAGCCAGCGTTATGAACGGTTAATAAAGGAAATGCGAGCAAATGAAAATCTGTTGTTTGAAATTAAGCGGCATAGAGAACAAGCAGATTTATTGCAGCAATTAATAGCTAAGAAGAAAACAAATTTACAAGCTCTGACAGAACAACGTAATGAACTATGTAAAGCTAATTCAGATAAACGTAAAACATTACCAAAATATCCAATAAAGGTGAAGGAATTGGAAGATTATGTTTTGGATCGTATAGAGAAGATAGGAAAGCTTCGGGAACGTCATTACTTACTTTTAGAAAAACTTAAAGATGTAACCCGTCGTGGCATAAGGCAACTGGTAGAATACATTTTTCCCATTTCGGAAATCGTGCTCAAGGATGAACGTTCTCCGAATAAACCCAAATCATCCACATCTCAACCTGATGATTCAGAAACCATAGCTGCATTAGCCGATGCTAAAAATACTTCATATATACGTGGAAAATGGATTTTTCATGGCAGTGGCATTAGTGAAATGCAATACCGCATTGTTGCACCATCACTGCCAGCAAATGGTGATTATTCTGCGTACCTGGATTGGTTGAAGGACAACAAAGACGATGTACCCAAAACGACAGCGAGCGAAATAGTTCCCAGCCGTGTGAATGGTTTTCGTATTACAGGTGCTTTAACGTATACAACACAATTATTGCAATTAATTTGTTACTATCTTAATGTGAGATTACCTTATAAAGTAGTTTATGGGTAAGTTGTTTTTTCTTTGCAGCAAGAACAGATGATTGTTTCATTAAACAATATTGCAATATAGACGTATGCCCATTTTATTAATGTTTATTATAATTACAGTCATTACATTTATTGTACATTATTATAGTGTGTGTATAACGTATAACTTCGCATTTTTCAGAGACTTTTGTAAAAAATTAAACGAGGAACAATTCTTGCGCAAAGTATCAAGACTTAATTCAAATATCATGTATTTAGCCTATATGCAACAGGTTAAATTGCGCTCTCTCAATGAGAATCACACATTAGAAAACATGCTTATTATTTTGGATCCAGAAAAAAGTGATTTGGGACGTCATGGCTTTCAGGAGGTAGCAAACGCACCCTTAATGAAATCTGTAGATTCATTATTGATCGGTATAGAAACGGCCACAGAATCGGAATCAGAAGGTATTGCTATTATAAAACAACTTATTGAAAATAATAAAATATAATAATTATAGTTATTTGGCCTTTTTTAATATTTTATTAGTAATTTATTTTTTAAGCACTAGGTCTATTTTATAAAAAATTCAGTTAATCTTTACTTTTTATACTTTTTCTAAATATTTCGCCAAACATCTTCAGGATAAACAAAAAGTGTAAAAAATAAAGATTAACTGCATTTTCTATAAAAAAGACCTAGTGTGCTTAAATACAAACAGAAAATAATAACATTTATTTTAAAGATGAAAACTCCTTACGTTTGGATTGGGAAGCAGTACCTAGTTTACCTAGCCAACATGAACTCGTTAACACAAACTTAATGCCAACGACAACAGGACCACAACAACAATCCACCATTGCCGAGGGTCTTATGACCTCGGCTGCCAATCGATTAACATCTATATTGCGTTGGATCAAGTAAAATCAATTAATTATTTATGACTTTTGACTTAAGTTTTTTATTTTCAATTTTTGCTCCTGCACTCAAAACTAAAAAATGAAACGATTATTACTGGACTGTGATTTTTTTATTTTATCAATGTAATAAAAACTGGTGTCGATGTAATATAGTAATTCATCAATACACGTTTACGTTTTGCTTTTTTTAAATATTATTTTTAAATGTTCAGAATTTAGCTTATATGTTACATAATATACATTCTAAGATAAATCCAAAGAGTTCATTCAATTTCTTTAAAATGTAAAAAAATGTATCAGTTTTTTTACCATTTCTGTAAGTTAAAAAAATGAGTGCAAATGATATGAATTTTTAAAAATAATTTAACTACACTGAATATTTTTTTATATTGTCTTTTTTGCATAACTAAAAATTATAATTTACTTTTCAATAAGTCTCCCTTTAAGTGTACATATTCTTTATATATAACAAATAGAATATAAAATTTTATCTTATAAAAAATTAAAAATGAACATTGTAAAAGAATAATGCAAATATATGTATGTTAAAAATGAACACATACACTTGCATTTTAATTTATATGGCAGTAGTTAAAATGATGTCACTAATTACATTTTTTCTTCACTTCACCGTTTGGCAGATTAATTTCATTTATTGAATACTCAATAAAAATGATTAATTTTTGATAAATTTAAATTATAAAAGAAAGAAAAAAACAAAGATTCATGTTAGAATTAAAGAGAAAATATATCAATCTAATTTAAGAAAAATCAAGGACAAATTATTAAATAAATCAGAATTGTAAAATATAGACATTTTTTTATAAAAAATAGTTTTTTATTGATTAACTAATGAAAAATCAAAAGCTGCCTATTAAATAAACTAAATGGACAATACGTTAGAAAAGCTATATTTTGCAATACTCAGTGAATAACGATCATAGCATGGCAAATTTTATTGATATTACAAGAAAGCAGTAACTTATTAAAAATAGACAGTTGAAAAGCCATTGGGCTGAAAACTCCTTTTAGAAAACAACAATGTATTTTGAACAGATATGCTGTTAAAACGTTGCCAGACAAATTTTCTAACGAAAATTATAGGTGCATGAAAAACCTCAGTTCTAAACCATTTAAAAGGGATTAGCTGAATTAGGGTTAATAGGCTTGCAAAAATAGTAGAAGAAATAACGCAATCAGTAGTGTTGTGATACCAAATCGATTTCTTTTACTATGACTTCGGATACAATTTTTAAATTGAAAAATATATGAACAAAAATGAATTAATATCTTGCATTAAGGCAGACAAAAATTTATTTACTAATTTTTAAGACAAAATGAAAATTGTTTCATTTCAACACGGCATGACTAAGCATGCAGTAAATATATCAACACATTTTCATACAAATTCGTTAAATTTATTTAAACTTAAAAAATCACCAAGTAGTAATTTATTTGTGCAAGTATGTTTTAGAAAAAATTGGTAATCGATAAAATCACGACCGGGTTTGTTTGCTCGTTTGTTTGTTGCTTACGTATCGCACCCTAAATACAAAAGGGTCACACTAAAAATTTTGCAAAGCTGACGTTTTTTTTTCCATAAAATTATTAAGAGTACACATCTCTAACTACTGTAAAAATTTCTTTCACATCACCATCTTCTTTAACTGGAAAAATACAAACATTATTTACAACAACAAACTAAGAATTGCAGCGACAAAAATCGTCCAATGTAAATTGGGACTTAGGAGAGACTAAGTGCGGTTTTACACACAGCAACTTTTGTTGCTCAACTTTTGTTGTTTCCATTAGAAGGAAAGAGAAGAGGTATAAAGCCTTCTTTTTCTTTCTAATGGAAACAACAAAAGTTGAGCAACAAAAGTTGATGTGTGTAAAACCGCACTTAGTCTCTCCTAAGTCCCAATTTACATTGGACGATTTTTGTCGCTGCAATTCTTAGTTTGTTGTTGTAAATAATGTTTGTAAAGAGAATACGGGAAGAGAGGAACTCTACCACTATTCTCTTTACACACATTATTTACAACAACAAACTAAGAATTGCAGCGACAAAAGTCGTCCAATGTAAATTGCGACTAAAAATTTTAGTATTTTAAGTTGTGACTCTTTTGTATTTAGGGTGCGATATCATATGTCTCTAGGCTAGCTGTATTTCTGACTCTGACTTAAATTTTGTTTGGGCATAGCGGCAATTGATAAAAACTGGCTTTGAATATTTCACATATCTCAACGCTGGCATGTTAGTAATTTAATTTATTAGCATCAAAGTAACTTTATTTCTGGCAAGTAGCATGGTTGTCGCAAAACTAAGATTAGCTTGCTGATGAGTAACGGAGCTATCATGTTAACTAACCAACCTAAATTTAGTAAATTAATATTTAGATACAAATATTTGCAGAAAAAATGTATTAAATTAAAGATGAAAAAGTTATTACCTACATACATTCTCTTAAAAGTTTAACAATATGTTCCAATTGCACGTTAGAGAGTAATAAAATATAAATTATGCATATTTTAGATATTTTAAAATACATAAATTTATTAAAACTAAACATTTTAAATGAGAATTAGGTAGTAAAAGTAAACGAAATTCAGTTTCAAAAACCTCATATATATTTGTAACTAACGAATAGCGATTCATACCTTTTTCCTGTTGCTCATATATATTCGCCTTAGAAGCTACCCTTTTAAATCATAGATAATACCAGGGCACAACAACTCAACAGTTTAATAAAATCTGATGTATTATTGTGCCACCGATATGATAGTATATATATTTAATATCTTAATAAACAAATTTCTTTGCAAGTTTATTATTATTATTATTTCTATAGTTTAAAATAAAATAAAAAACATTACAAAAAATAATAATTATTATTACATATACAATATAACAAAAAATATAAATTATAAGGAAAACATGCACATACTTTTTAATGGATTTTTTTACTATATAAAAAAAAAACTTGCAACGAGTACGAGAATATTTTATGTTAACAAATTACAATATGAAAATTGTTATTTCTGCACATGCTGGTGATGAGTATGATGATTGTATGAAGACGATGATGGTGATTTAGAACTTCGTTCGCTTTTTGAGGGAGGTGAAGGTGATTTGGAAACTAAAAAAGGATTTGGTGTTAAAAACCCTGTACTTGTTGAGGCAGACATATTAAGAGGTGACGATGAGGAGGGTGAATGAGATGATGGTGGCAATAATGATTTCACATTCATACCAATAGGGGATGTGGATGATGACAGAGATGACGATGATGAAGATGATGGGGGTGGTGGTGGTGTTAAAAATAAAGGCAGTGTTGTAAAAGTATCGAAATTTAAATTATTACTATTGTTGGATGGTGGCAATATTGTTGTTGGCGTTGTTGATGAAAATTGTGTTATACCCGCTGTATTAGCCATGATCGTTGGCAGTGACGTTGTTGACTTGGTTCCGGTGGTAGTTGTTATTGAGGTATTACCACACATTGAGGATAATACTAAGGCCGCTGCTATAGTCTGTTCATTATAAAATGATGTTGCCAAAGAAGTTGAAGGTATTGAGGACAATAAACCACTTGCTGCTAGATTAAACAATGGTGTTGAGGGTCATTGAAGCGACCCAGGGCTTTGCGACAATTGTGTTGAAGATGATTTTGATTGTTGCTTAGCAGCCGATGTTATAACAGGTTTAATTTGTAATTCCTGAAATAAGTACATTCATATAAGTATTTGTTTATTTTGTGTTGAAAAAGTTTTAAATAAATAATTTTAATTTTAGAAACATTTTTGTACAAGAATTTTTTTTTAATTTTTTTTTTTAACTAAATTATCATTTGGATAGAAAAAAATATACAGAAATTTAATTTTACTAATTTTTATTTTGTAAATATTATATAATTAAAACAGGTTATGGATATGATAAATTAATATTTACTTTCTTTTTATTTTAATTCACTTTTAATTTTATTAAAAAGAAAAAATGTTTTTGCAAACATTTAAAATATAGTGATTTGATACAGCGATTTATGTGTGTAGTCTCGAATGAGTACACAGGACGGGTTTTGGTTGGCAATAGAGAGATAAAAGAATTTGTATACTTTTGTAAGTCACACATTTTTGTAATTCTTTATTTAAGTAAAAAAGTAAAAGTGTAATTTTACAAAATCAGATGAGTTATTTTGTCAGTTGCTAAGTATAGCTTAAGCTAATCTAGGAAATCAAAACTGTTATGAGACAAATCAACATTTAAAAAGTAAATATTGCTAGTCAGTTTTAATTATACTGCTTTATTTAAATAAAAGCACATAAACAAAACTTTTACAATAAATAATAAGAAAAAGCAAATATACTTATAAAAAAAACTCTTTAGTTCAATTGAACCAATTAGTTACAACAGTACAACTTACATCTCCCAAATCCAGAAGAGTGACTATTTTATTTACATCCATTCCTGGTAAATTGTTTAAATTTAAATTGACTCCTTTTTTTCGGTTGTTATTGTTGTTATTATTATGTTGATAAGACTGATGGTGGGAATTAGATGCCAAAATTTTTTCACTAGTTGGATATTTGGAATTAGGCACAGAACTAAGATTATTTGTTTTGAGCTTTTTATTAGGCTGCTTGGCTGGAAAAACGCCAACAATTTCAATTTCTGAATCGCCACTGCTTTCTCGCCGAGATACTGTAGATTTTAAAAGAGATGAAGCTGCTGCATTAGCGGCGGCTTGAATTTCTTTCGATGTTTGCAGTATATCACCCACACTCTTGTAGTTATCGAGATCAATGACATGTGTACTTGTGGAATGTTTTGAAGGTTGTGAAACAGCAGCTACGGTAGCGCTGAAAATTGATGAATTCATAGTGGGTAGAGTACTTCCCTCTGTTGGTAATATTATATGATTAGCGCTGTGGTCTGTTCTTTTGCTTGGTGAAGCTAAATCTATGGAAATTGCTGCTGGCGTATTCTTTTTATTTTTACTTTTAATGTTTATTGATTTTGTTTGCTCACCATTCAGTTTTGGCGCTTTAGGTTTAGTAAGTTTATTACGTATTGTATCTGTATATTTACGCTTATTACTTGATGAGGTACTACTGCTGGCTACAGAATCCGTATCCGAGTTGGCATTGGAGCGATTGTTAAATTCTTCAAACTGTTTTATAAAAGTAACATTTTGTGTTGTGGTCGTAATTGATGCATTTGGAAGACCAGCGTTTGTAGTTGTTCCGAGCAATGAGGATGAGTTAGCAATTTGTATTGTTCCTAATGGATTGTTTGTTACGTTAGGATTGGGTGACGACTGTCCTGAGGTGGTAGCTGATGCTGACGCTGCCTTCTTTTTCTCTTTTGCCTTTTTAGCAGCTGTTTTACGTTTTTCTATTTCTTTTTGTAACTCGTCGTAACGCATCCAACCTTTAGGCCAAATATCGACAACCTTTTCACGCATAAAAGAAGTAATAAATTCTTCGAGATTTTCTTTTCGAGTACCCAAAACTGGAAAAGACGTCCACCGTACTTGGTAGACATCGTACAAAAGATTTCTAGTGAAAAATAAAAAAAATAATAATAGGAGCTACTTTTAACCGAGTAAAAAATAAAACCTTAAATTTGTATTCCAAGGGAATTTTTTCTTTGGCATTTTTGGAGGTGGGTCCGTAGTACGACTGGATCTTAAATAAAAAGGAGAAGAAAATTTAGTTTTTAATGGTTATGTCTATAAATAATAAAACTCTTACTGCAGTTCGCCGTATTTTTTTAGTTCAGCTTCATAACTGGCTAAAACTGCTGGCATCGTTTCGGTTACAGCCTTGTGTAACTTATTAAAAGTTCGCTTGCTTTTGAGTTTTTCTTCTTTAATTCGTAGTTGTTTTGCTTTCCTGAGAAAATAGTATTTTGGTAGAGACAATTGGAATTCCAAATGAGCAAATACCATATTTCGTTGAGTTTTATCCAAACATAAAAGAGAGTCATCAATTCTATATAAAAAATGTTAACAAGATATCAGTTCGATCTAATTGAAAGTGTAATTTGGAAACGCACTTGAGGAAAATTTCTGATAATTTATCATCGAATTGAAATTTTTTGCCGATTAAATTTTTCGTCTTTACTCCATCTCTAAATTCTGTTATGCTAGATAACACATCTGGTTCTAGTTCAACTAAGTTAGTATCAGTTGTTCTTAGTTCTGAAATAAAAATAAGTTATAAGAATGTAATGTTTTTTTGGGTTTAATAAAAAAAAAACAACTACTTTCGTTTCCCTGATCCTCAGCTCCTGACGTGGGCTTTTTGTCTTTTGAAACTTGATTCACGCTTTGGTTTGAATCACTTGAATCATCCGAGTCATCTTCTTCCTCGTCATCATCTTCAGAATCGTCACTTGAAGAATCGTCGTCATCATCATCTTCGGCAGACGACTTATCCTTACCCTCTCCATTTGACGATGTGGTTTGTGACTTCAAAAAATTATCTCTTTGTGCCTTAAGCATATCTTTTACGGTAGTGGTTTTTTCAATCTTCTTCACATTTCTTTCAGCATCGGAAGCTCTGTCTTCTGCTAATACTTTCGGTGAGCTTGAAGTAGAGCATGAAAGACCACTAGTAATATTTTTCTTAGACTTTCCTCCGTTTTCAACGGCGGCAGATTTCCTTTTGGCAGGATTGGCAGGATTAGTTGTTGTCGATAAGGGTCTTGGCTTTTTATCACGAACACTTGCAGATGACTTTGATTTACTTGTTTCCACCGAAGACCCTTCACAGGATTCATCCTCGTTATCTTCAGAATCGTCGTCATCGTCCTCATCGTCGTCATCCGAAGATGATGATTCGGATGATGAGGATGAAGAAGTTTCTGGCTTTTTCGGTCGATTAGGCATTTTTATTAATTCATCAGTCCTTGTAGTATAAGATATGGGGCGCAAATTTTTAAACTCCAACGCTCCGCAGTTAATGTAGAAACCTCCTTCAATTGTCTCAACTTCATCGGGAATCAATTCATCATACTAAAGTTATAAAATTTAGAATGTCATATTTTTACAGTTTAATTATTCTATTCAAAATTATTTACCGCTTCTGTGTTGTCAATAAATGAGTCCGACTCATCGTAGCCCATCCCAATATCGATATCATCTCTTTTATTCTTACCACGTCCTGTGCCATAGGCGTTGCCATATTTCTTTTCAAGTTCTTTTGCAATACGTGCTACGTCCTCATCGTTGTCATCAAATGGGTCAGAGAACCCATTTGACTTTTGCTTTAACTTTTTAAGTTTTTTCTAGAAATTTTAATTTTGTTTTATATACAAACAAATTTACTTTGTAATTTATAATTTATCGGAATCATTTTCAATCTAAGCAATTTTATTTCGTGCTTGAGTCCTTTAAATCAAAATTTCATGATATTCTCACAAAATATTTATTACAAAAATATTTATTAAAAAATAAACATCTTATGATATTCTCATAAAGAAGAGTCTTATATCCAAAGCAAAATTGATTGTCATAGAATCAGTAATACATTTCAAATATTTTTATTTGAATAAATGTTTTATGAGAATATCATGAAATATTTATTTAAAGAAATCAAGCGTGAAATAAAATTGCTCAAATTTATTTTGATTATAATTAATAATATTTAAAATTTTTTGCTTATATTCAATAATATTTTATTTTTACAATGTAACTGGTATCTGTAAGCATCGCACTGATACCCTAAAGCAGGTCATCATTTTTGAAATGATTTTTTCAGATACTGTTCTAATTCTATTGCTTAACTTTTAAAAACATCAATATTTTAAATTTAAAAACAATTAAATTTAAAAAAAGATAAAATACAAATAAAAATTACTAAAAAAAATATATTTTTACCAACATTGGTGAAACAGCCGTTATGGAATCGGAATTAATTTATAAATAATATTTTAATATAAAAATTATAAATTTTTTTTATTATCAATATTTCACCACACCATTAGGTGGTATCTTCAGGAAAAATAAGTATATCAACACTGATACAGAGAAGTGTATCGAACTTTTGTTTACCTGAAGTTGCCACCCAATGGCCTGGCGAAATATTAAAAATAAACATTTTTTAATTTTTATATAAAAATCTTGTGGTTAAAAAAATTATTTATAAAATATTAAAAGTGTCAATTAACTATAATTATTAATCCAAACTAATGCTATAAATTTAAGCGTGTAAGCTATCAAAAAGAATCGAGCGATTGCTTTAATAAATGATGTAAGTAAATATGTATGTTAATTTGAAATACTCTTTACCTGATAAAATGCGAATACAATCAACTTTAAGAAAGTTACGCTGCAATGGCTTTTTAATATACATTCTACAAAATGCAAAATATAGGTTTTTTAAACTATGCCTTTATTATGAACGTAATTTGACTAAATTTTTCGGAATTAGTATAGAGTATATAACACCTCTGATTATCTTTAAATTTAGACTACATAGTCTTCAAACGTCATCCTGATGTATGTATGTAGGTAAGTACTTGCTACTACTGCAAAGTTTCATTTTCTAACATACAGGGCTAAAGCGGTTAGAACAGACGTTGGTGTAAAATATAATTAAATTTGAAACAAAAATTTACAACCAGTTTTTGTAACTGTCACAAATTATAACTTTAAGATCGTGGGTTAGCAGTTATATAATTAAGATATATTGCACAAATAACAATAATTATTTTGGGAAAATATTTCCATATATATATATATGTGTGTATTTTAAACCTCTTAGCTCTTAAAGCATTTTTCTTAAACGTCTATTTAACTATACAAAGATTATTTTTATATCAACCAATATTTAGAAAAAATGCCTAGCTCTAATTTAATTTCAAGACACTTACCTTTTCCAAATGCAATAATTTGGCATAATTAAACTCCGGATACTGATTTGAGTCGGTTTCAAAAAGTTCAACATTCAAACGAAATGTTTTTGCCGAACTTTTTGTACTAGTTGAAGTAGACGCTGCAGTAGATTTATCAGTTTGAGCTAAGAAATCTGCACCAAAACGAAAAGTGGCAGAGCTTGAACTGACAGTACTACTTATGGTAGTTAATGTAACACGTTTCGCATCTGTCATATTTAAATTGTACTGTATTATATTCTTATATATTTTTTAATGTTTTCAGTTAGGTTGCCTGTATTGTGAACCAGTACTTGTCAAAACAACACAAACATTGTTTACTCTCTGTCTTGTTGTCACTAAACAAGCAACTGTTTTTTTTTCAATTACACGTTTTCTCCTTCTGGTTTTATTTTGTGAGGTCAGAGCACCCTCTTTCATACAAATTCTTTTTTTAACACAAATTTTAACAAAAATTTTTTTCACTAAATAAAGGAAATCTTTCATTCAATATATATGTTTACTTTGTTTTAATTTCCTTTTTGTTTTTTATATGATCACTACTTTGTTTTATATGCATTAAAACAATTCATGTTCTTAAAAGAAAATAAAATTTTATTGTAGGAGTTTTTTCACAATTTTTCAAAGCCACCATTAAAAAAGCGAACCGACATGTGTATTCCTTCCAGCAGTTTCTTTAATTTTTGATTTTGTATTAATACCTTGTATTTAATTTAAATTTGTTTTAACGATACTTGTTTAAACCGTGCTTGAAAAAAATTAATTTTAGCTTAATACACAGATGCCGTAAAATTTTTAATAAGATTTCTAAATTTCAGAGATAAAAAATGCAATTATATCTTCGAGCGCCGCTCATTTTGCAACGTTGTTATTGAACATTATGTTTTGATAGCACGGCTGCATTATTCACCGCTCAGTTGTAGATTTCAGTACCGCTATATTATTCGGTTATTTGTTAAGTTAACATTTTTCCACACAATTGAACAAATATTGTATACCAAAGTCAGAAAAAGGATTTAAACTTTTATTTTAAAATCTTGCAGGAACTCTGTAAACCTAAAGGCGTTCAACATATTTATTAACATATTAGCAACAAATTCAACATATTTTGTCATTGAAAATATATTCTGAATGCTTAAGATTCAATCGATTATCCGAAATTTCATTATTCGTTTAAAATGCGTTCATAACATTGATTGCTACAGTTGTTTTGATTTTTGTTTTGATTCTTTACTTTCACAATTCTTCTGCGAAACCATGTAATGAAACAAATGTCAAGAAGGAGAAATAAAAAATATACGTTCTATATGTGCAATTTTTTATATATAAATATGTATGTATGTATATATACATCACTTAACACTTGCTGTATACATTCATTATTTTGTTGAACAATTAAGAAGAATCTATTAATCCAAATAATTATCAAATGAGAAATTAAAAATAAAAACAAAACCAATTACTAATACAAAATATAAACAAAATATCTAATTAAGTAGTGTAATCAATAAGTGACGAAGAAAAATTTTCGGAAACAACATAAATAAGAAAGATATCGTAAATGGTAAGTAAAAAAGTGCTTCAATACCATTTGGCAAAATACTCTTTACCTGATAAATATTTAAACTTAAACGTGAGAAATAAATGGTTTCCAAGAACAGTCATAACGCGGCCGTGATTAAGTGTTAAACAATTTAGTCATTTACACGTAAATAATTTTATTTTACTTATCGATCGATAACATAATACAATGAGCTCAGTTAAAAAATATCCGTATTTTAAGAAATTTCCTTATTGTAATAAACATTCGCAGATGAACTATGACGGTCTACTGTCGCAGTTAACGGATGAAAAATTAGCATTGTTTCAAGGGAAGCCAGGCACAACAATAACAACAGCTGCGGATAATATCATACCCATAGAAGAAGGAGCTGTAGAGGAGGAACAGGCAGCTACTATACAATGCATAAGAAGACCTCCTACCGGAGCAGCGGCAAATGCTAGCAAATCCGAACATTCCACACCACAAAGAAAAATATCAACGTCTTCGCGTTTTATCAACGCATTTCAACAGCTATACACCACGTCTAGTGGCTCTTGTGTTAACAATGCAATAGAAAGTGATGATAATGACGGAAACACAACCTCATCAACTTCGACGTCAACGCCAGCAGCTGTTAGAACTCCAACAAAAGGTATGGAGTCAAAATTGCTTACCATGTGGCATAATGTAAAATATGGCTGGAGTGGAAAATTGAAATCAAATTTTTCTAAAGAACAACCTGTCTGGTTATTGGGAAGATGCTATCATCGTAAATCTACTCCATTGTCTTCCATGGAAACATCAGCAGAGTTGAGCAATAATTCTGCACAAGATAATAGTATTATATCGAATGCCTACGATACAGTGCAACATGCCAATACAGATTTAATTAAGCCTAATAATAATGCAGTGTCATTGTACCCCGATTTAAATCCACAACAAGTAGAGGAGATAGTTGTACCCCAAGAATTGGCAACGGATGCTACTGAAAATCAAGTTGGCGAAAATCCTTGGGAAGAAGGTATTGAAGGATTCAAACGAGATTTCTATAGCCGTATATGGATGACATATCGCCGAGAATTTCCCTTAATGAACGGTTCAAATTACACATCAGATTGCGGTTGGGGGTGTATGTTACGAAGCGGTCAAATGTTGTTGGCTCAAGCATTAATTTGCCACTTTTTAGGAAGAAGTAAGTTTTCTTCTTATCCTCTTCTTTGTTTATATTCCATATGAGCAAATTTTATTTTATAATAATTTTTTTTATTTATTTATATACTTTCCAAACATTAATTACAATATACATTTCCTAAAAAGGTTGGAGATATGATGCAGAATCGCAATTGCATACGACGTATGAGGACAACATGCATAAAAAAATAATTAAATGGTTTGGCGACAGTTCATCTAAATCATCACCTTTTTCTATTCACACACTTGTTGGATTAGGCGAAAAAATGGGTAAAAAACCTGGCGATTGGTATGGTCCGGCATCAGTGTCATACTTAATACGGTATGTTTGCTAATAGAAATAATAGCAATAAAGTTTTTATTTTTCTTTTAAATTTTTATTTAGACAAGCCTTAAAAAATGCTGCTCAGGAAAATGCTGATTTTGATAATCTTGTTACGTATGTAGCTAAGGATTGCACAAGTAATTAACTATACTTTTTCTTCAACTATTGAAAGCAATTTATGTTGTAAGTCCTTTTTAATTAGTTTATATTGGAGATATTGAGTCGGAGTGTTGTATACCGGAACCCACACCTAAATCTCATGTACCTTGGCGTAAAACTGAAACTCCCAAGTCTTTAGAAGCTAAACATAATTGGAAATCACTAATTATATTAATACCATTACGATTGGGTACAGATAAATTAAACGCAGTTTATGCTCATTGCTTGAAGTTACTGTTAAGCACTGAGTACTGTATAGGCATCATTGGAGGTCGCCCAAAACACTCTTTGTATTTTGTAGGATTTCAGGGTAAGTTTCGTAACATTCTACAAAAGTTTCATAACAGATCAAAAAATCTTAAAACACATGTTTGTTGATTTGCAGAAGATAAATTAATACATTTAGACCCTCACTACTGTCAAGAAATGGTCGATGTCAATCAGGAGAATTTTTCGTTACACTCATTTCACTGTAAATCTCCCAGAAAACTTAAAACGAATAAAATGGATCCTAGCTGCTGTATTGGCTTCTACTGTCAGACCAAAACAGATTTTGATAATTTTATAGAATCTGTACAAATGGTAAGTAAAAACAAAGACAGTAATCCTTTGAAAGGGAACATATTATTATTGTCTCACCGGAAACGGTGTACATTTTTGGAATTGGGCTTTAAGGCAGAAATGATAACACAAAATAAATTTAAATTTTTAAGAAAAACAAAATCGTTTCACTTTTTAGCTAATTTTAATATTTTTTACAAGTATCTTCATCCAATGCGTTGCGCTTCGGGTTCCTTGGAAAAGCAGCTTCCCGCGAACACACAACAACAACAACTGCAACAAATGCCTTCAAGTTTGACCAATAGTTTTACTGAAAGCACATCCTCACAATTTGCTGAAATGAATTATCCTTTATTTTCATTTTCAAGGGGGCGTTGTTTGCAGCACGAGAGTCATAATGAAATGAGCGATTCATTATACAAACCTCTACAAAAACAATTGCAGCAAATTAACAATGATTTGTTAACACAAGTAAACAATGATGATGATAGTGAAACAGAAGAATTTGTATTACTTTAAAAAAATATTTATATTTTTTGCAAGCTTTTACTACGTGCCTGCCTGCTTCTTTAAAAAATAGTAATAAAATATTATATATTAATTAGCACTTTCCAACGTTAAAGAGGTTCTTTATAAATCATAAAGACTTTAAAAATACTATTGAAATTTCTGTGAGCTGTTTTAAAAGAAAAAGGGTGTAGTCGCATTTGGTAACATTTTAAGTGGCTATTGCATATTCTAAATCTTGGCGAGATAGAAATAGATCCCGTTATTTTTGGAAATTTTGGGTTTAAAATTTAAATTATCGTTCTGCTCTGTAAGTAATATTTTATTAAATAAAGTTTTTTTTTAATTAGCATCAATTAAATCAAATAGTGCACACTTTTTGTTTTGCGTTAATTTAGAAAGCATTGACACTTTTAACCTAAATAAACAACAAATTCTTTTTATATAATGTATGCAATTTAAAACATTTATTTTTATAAATACCATCTTTGCTTAATTGTTTTATTTTAGCTATTAAAATTAGAGTTGAATTATTAGTAGTTAGTAAGGTTTAAGTTCGATGTTATATTTGATTCTTTATTTATTTCATGTTTCCAAAATAATTGCATATGTATAGTAGCGAACCCAAGCCTAAATAAAACTTATTCATTTATTTACTCTACAATAGTTTCTATAATTTTTGCCAAAAATAACATTAAAATACTTTAATTAATTCCCAAAATTTTAAGATATAGAAAATGTCAAATGCTACAAAAATGCTTATTTCACCTTACAATATAAAAATAACATGTTTTGTGTAAAAAATGTATCTCAAAATTTGAAGACTAATTTATCAAGATTTTCTTATATCTCACAACCATTGAACATTCATTTAAAATGTATTTAATAAATCATATTTTGTAGTTCTTATGCTTCTGTCCGGTAGCAACGAAAAACCAATTTTTTTTGTAATATTACTTATTTTATTATCTATAAACATTATTTACAAAATGATAAGAAAGCAAAATGCCCATTTAATTTAATTTGTAGTTATAAGCTAAATTTACGTTAATTATATTGTATAAAAATTATGCTTTATGTGTTTATATTTCATGTCAATGTCATTTGTTAAAAAATGTTTGATTTGTTTTTTCCTTTCTTTCGGTTGTTTCTTTGTTATAGGGCAAACATTGTATGTATCAAGAAACGAACCTTCATACAAAAATATAATTTTATTACTTTCAAAATTATTACATATACAAAATCGATTAAAATTATGTACCCGTACCTTATTATCTAATTTATAATTGTCAAAAAATGTTGATTTAAAAAAAAACATTGATAAATGTATTTTTTCTTTACTTTAAATTTATTTTAAGTAATAACATTTAAGCCTATTTTTGCCATTAAATTTAAATAAATTCACTTTTAAATCTTAAGTACAGAAATATCATTTTAAATTGTTTGTAAGAAAATTGCATTAACATAAATCCATTTCCATTTATAAACATTGAAATAAATATCACATAATTTTGAAAAAAGCGATATTCCTACAAAATTATTATAGATTTACGATTTTTTATATAAAAAATTATATTAAATCACATCGTGTGTTTAAATATTTCATAACTGAAAGAGAAGTATAAACTTTTTAACGGTAGTGACACTCAAGCAACCATTGCTAGTAAGTACTTGCGTTTCACCGACTAATGGTTTTTCGCTGCGGAAAATTATCATTTTTCTCAGGCAATAAATTTTATTATTCGCCGAATTTTCTTTGAGAAGGGTTGGACATTAGTGGAGAGATGTGGTAAAGAAGACATAGTTATATAAATTATTAGAAAATTTCGATGTTTCGATGATATAAAAAATTTTATTTCAAATTGGCCTCATCTTAGTTGGGGTTCGAGAACTTAGCCATTCAAAATGATTTCATGCTTATTGGTCACCATGGTAACTACTTAAGCTAAAGCAATTGCTGTCATTGGGTTCATTAATTTCCTAACTAATATTTATTTATTTAATAATTTCAAATATAACAAAAAATGAATATAAATATAAAAATTTTATTAACAATAAAATAAAATGGACTTCCCAACTCAGCGAACCTTACTTAAGAGAACAGTATTATTATGCATATAAATTCCTGATAAGCAGTAAATTGTAAAGTTTTTGCCGAATGGAGTAAGAAAACAGCCTTAAATGAGTTTTAAAAACTATGGAATCGTTCTAATTTTAAAGGAACCTGCAGTAACTTATACATACACAGGATTAAATATAATTGATTCTGTTAGTAAATTAAACACTGCGTTTCATCGGACAAGCAAACGTTACTTTAAAATGCTAATATAAGCCTGGAGATGCTCATAGCTATATAATTAACACTGCGTATTTAACAAGATTTTAATCCACACTTGTTTCGGCGATGTATTTTAGAAAATTTAAATTCACTGATTTGGCGCAATTATAAATACATCACAAAAAGACGAAATATTATAAAGTCTGATAGAAAGAAATGTAGACAAGAAACGACAAGACACTTGACTCTTAATTTTCTGCTGATGAGTATTTATTTAATAAGACGCTTATTTTGTGTTACCCTAAAAAATATTAAAAATGTTTCTTGTGGCAAAAAGCAAATATTTATTAAAATCATTTACAGATTCAGAAAACAGTTATTAACAAATATGTCTTTGTTTGAAGAAAATTAAAATTACTCTTCGAATATGTTAAAAAAGGCTTGGGCAACAGATACAAAACAGAACAATGCTAAGTAATACGGTCAATATTTAAGAAATTAATTTTTATTGATATCTTTTCATTAATTCAAGAGAATCACTGTGTGATTATTTGTTTATTCAGAATTTAAATTTTTTCTTTGTTTATTGCTCAAAAAGATAAATCGCTTAAATCAGACAAAAGTGGAAAAATAATTTCAATATCTTGAAGCTAGCAAGGAGCAATTTACTACAGGTTTTTTCTTCTATTTTTGATTTTCAAAACTGCGTGTGGATAAATTCACCAAATTTAATTTTCTTAAGAGAAACATGTCAAAGCTAATTTAATTTTTCGCCGCAATCCCTTTCTCATTCGCTAATATTTTCATTAGCTTATCTAAATTACCTTTAGCTGTAAACGCTTTTTCAGGATTAATATCTAAAGCTTTTCTATATGAATCGATAGCATCATTTATTCTATTCCATCGATGATAAAGTACTGCTAAATTAGTATGGTATAGGTAATTCATAGGTTCCTTTTTAATTATCCGTTGGTACAATTGTTCAGCCTCAATATATCGACCTAATTTTCCAAAAACATTAGCACGTAAAAATAATATTGAATTCTCATTAGGCAAATGCTTAAGAGCCTGTTCGGATAGACGCAAAGCATCTTCAAACATATTTTTAAAGTCAAGCATGGTAAGCATATTAGTCCATGCCTTTTGAAAACGTGGATTTAAAGTTACAGCTCTTTGCCAGTGCTTTAAGGCTTCAGTATATAAATTTTGTTCCAAATATAAGTTGCCCATATTATAATAACAATTTGCATAGTTTTTACGATACTTTAAAGCATTTTTATAACTTATTACAGATTGCTTATAATTTTTACTAGCCATCTGTACTATTCCCAAATTCATCCAGGCTGTAGCCAAATCTGGTGTTACTTTAAGAGATTTTTCTAAATATAATTTAGCTTTTTTTAAATCGCCAGTTTCTCGATAAAGATTTCCCAAATTCATTAGAGCAGCATCATAATCAGGATATAATTCAATGGCTTTGTGATAGTGATTGAAGGCTCTAGAAATATTCTGCATATCGGTTGATAAACGAGCAATGTTATAATGTACCTGAAAATATGTTGAAAGTTGTTTTAATTTTTTCTTTATTTAAATTTATTTTTATATTTTAATAAAAAACACAAAATTGTGAAAACAAGAGATGCGTTCCATTGACATATTTTATAAAAAATCATTTAGAAATATCAAAATATATCTCCTAAATACTAATTAATATGTTTATATTATAAATATTATATTCTAATAAAAACGTAAAATTCTATTAATATTTCTGAAATGTAAAAAACTATGTTCAAATAAATTTTTATTTATTTATTTATTAACAGGAACTGGCTACAGTGGCCTTCGTCCTTATTTTAGTGTTTTTTAAAAATGGAAAAAATTAAAATATATATGTGTATATTTATGTATACGTATGCATTTGTTTACAGATTTTTAAGAATTTCAGAAGATATATGTTTTTTAATAAGCTTAAAGTCCAATGTTTGAATCGCTTCTAACAAGCTCTTTGAGAGCGTTGTATTATTAAAACTAGATACTAGATGAGACATCGTGAGTTGGTTATTGCATTTCGGACACAAAGGTTGATTTTCTTTTTTCAAAATATGTTGGTGCGTAAGTTTACTATGGCCAAGTCCTTAACGTGTTAATATTTTTGTTGATATTTTGGCATTCCTGTTGCATATTTTATATTTTGGTATTTTGGGTTTATTGTTTTGTAATATCCGTTTGGGGAAAGTAGCACTGATTGTTGCTTTTGATCTTTTATCTGTTTATGTATGTGCTTTTTAATATCTTTTTTGGTATAGTTATTAAGCAATATTGTTGGAGATAAAACTGCTTCTTTAGTACTTTTGTCAGCTAATTCATTAACTGTAATTCCTATATGGCCTAGTGTGTAGAGAAGTTTGGTGTTCCTATGTTTTAATAACGATTCACGGCTTTTAGTCACTAGTGGTTCATTGTTAGTTGTAGTTTAAAGAGATTTTGTGGATGATAAGCTGTCCGAACATATAACAATTTTTTCCTTAATTGGTTTGATTTTCAATGCTTCTTGGATAGCCGTGATTTCAGATGTAAAGATTGAGGTATAGTATGGTAATAAACCCTTTTTGATTATGAGACCGCTGTCTTCAACTATCGCAAATCCATTCTCTGCTTTCGACTTCGACCCATCGCAGAACCAGAAAAACCATTTATTTTCTTCCCATTTGTTAAAAACTTCAAGACGGTATTGTTTGAGTTCTTTTATATTGAAAGAATTTCTAGCAGGCATGTTTGATTCTATAAAAAAGTCTGGAATGTCTATCCATGTTGGATGGGTTTTACGATAAGACGGTGGTTTATTGAGGTGTATTGAAAATTCTTTGGTTGAGTCATGAATAGCCGATATAGTTGTTTTTAATTTAGGTTTTCTCTTAAGTTTAAGATATTGTTATGAGTCACTAAAAATTATGTTCGATTTATTTTGTGATAGTTTGATAATTTAATTGCTTATTAATTTTTTGTATCGATCTTCAATTGTTGGCAGATCCAACTCGTATAATATATTCTTAATCGGTGTTGTATAAAAAGCTAGTGTAGAGGATCTAAGCGCTGCATGATAATATTTTTTAATTGGTAATAAGCATCACTTTGCTGCTTTGCCAAAAATTAGGAGTCTGTAGTCTATTTTGCTTAAAATAATTGATATGTGTTGTTGTATTAATATGGCTTTCACTTGAGGTCCCGTTGAGGGACCGCAAGATATTTAGACGTTTTGATAGTTCCACAGAGATGTGTTTAATATGGCTATTTCAATTCAGTTTTTTATTAATTTTAAATGTTGGTACTATGCATTTGTGTTTACGACAATTTATTAAAGCACAAACATTTAAAAAGTCGGAACGCACCTAAATACCTTTTATTGAATAAAAAATAAATGCTTACCTTCGCATTATTGGGACATACATACAAAGCCGAGGTAAATAATTTTTCTTCTGTTAACCATTCTTCAGAACGTTGTCTACTGCGTACAATGAATATCAACACCAGCAAAATAAAACAAAATGATAAAATAATCCGAAATTTTAACTTCTCGTATAGACTAATGAAGCCATATGAAACCAAGTAACAATATCCTATAGATGGAACATATAGAACACGTTCTGCAATTACAAAGCCCACTTTAATGATACCCGATGCAGAAAGAAATGGTATCACCATCATGAGCAAACCAAAAACAGCAGAGAAGTTGCGTTGGTATTTATAAGCACACATAATTATTAGCATATATAGAATTAGTATTAAAATTATTCGTAAGTCATTAAGTTGTTCAACAAGTTTTATACAACTAAAGGACCAATCAAAGCAAAGGTACAAAGGATTTAAAAGAATTTTCAAATTATACACGTACAAATAACTTTGTGACAACGATCGCGTGAGAAAACTATCAGCGTGGGCTATGGGATTGTCAGCTTTTCGAAATTTTGGACTTTTAAAGTCTGCTATCCAAAGACGTATTGTAATAATAATAATTGTAGAAATAATGTAGAAAATATTATTTTTGTTTAATATTTCTCTTAACTGTTGCTTCCAAGATAAGGTGTATAAATGTTTAAGTGTGTAGTCCAAAAATATACAAGCCAAAGGTATATTTATAGCAGTTTCTTTAAATAAAACCCCAATAGTAGTTAAACACATGTTTAGCCACGGCAGCCAAGATGAGTATCTTGCATGCTTGGTGGAAGATATTAGTAACGCAGTTACATATACTAAACAAAACATAAGATCAGCTCGTGAAACTATACCCGATATCGCTTCCGTGTGAACAGGATGTACTGCAAACAAAACGGCTGTTAATAACGGCAGATTGTGCGAAAGATGAGAAATTCTAAATTGTCGTATTAGAAATAAAACTAAAATTGTGTTGAAGGTGTGTATAAGCAGGTTTATTAGTTTCATATGAAATGGATCAAGCTTCCATTTTACCCATTCCAAATGAAACATCAGCGAAGTTAGAGGTCGGTAAGATTTATGAGAGTCATCGTCTGCAATACTTGCTCCCCAGAAGTCACTTAAAAAAATTGCTGTAAAATTAGTGGGCACTTGATTGATGGCTTTGTTTGTTTTAATTGCTACAGTATCATCAAATACAAATGTACCACGTAAAGCATGGCCGTAACTCAAATAACACAAATAACATAGCAGCAGGATTTGAAGAGCTGTTGATTTAAAAATTTTGTTATAAATAACATCATTTATACGCAAGCTTAAATCCATAATTTTAAATTCAACACATTGTACTTTTTGAAATAAAACACTTGTTAAACAACTTTTTAAATTATATATTCAGTTATATTTATAAGTTATATTTATAACAAATTTATCATATTGTTTACAGCTTTACTTGCAATTTTCACAAACAATTATCGAAAACAAATGATGAAAACAAACTAAAAAAGTGTTGCCAGATTTTGTCTCGACTCTTCAATATAATTAAATTTTAATCATGATACATTCGTCAAGAGAAGGCCGTTGAATTATTTTCATTCTCGTTCTTCAAAAATTTATATACAATATAAAAACTTCATATATTTATGAATTACAAAAAAACTATTTGGAGAGTTTTTATACATTTGGATGACCATAATAATATCCCAGATTTGCCAAGAGACATATTACCTATAACCAGAATACCTTAAAGTAGTGCCCAGTTTTATTTTTAACAGACCATATGATCGAAGACATAGTTTGTTAATCTTTAAAAAAAATATTAAAATTAATTGATAAAATGTCGGAGGACATAGTATTTGATTGCTTGCATGCTGAAATAGTTAATTATTGTCTAGAAGATAATAAGGTTTGTTATAAATGCCAGTTCCACAGTATGTCATCACACTAAAGGCTGTTTGTTTGTAGGAAAATGATTTTTCTACCTTGGAGTACATTGGATTTACAACTGGCTTCCGATTAATAGAACGTCTCACTCGTGACGTCTCACGCTTTAAAGATGAACTGGAAACGATTAAGTTTATATGCACTGATTTTTGGACAATAATATACAAAAAACAGGTAGATAATTTACGAACCAATAACCAAGGAATGTATGTTGTGCAGGATAAAGCGTTCCGTTTTTTAACTCGTATTTCACCGGGTACTCCGCAATTGGAACATGCTCCTAAAGTATGTCATTTCAAATGAAAGTATTATATATTGCCTAATATTTTATGTTTTTAGTTTGTTGCCTTTACTTGTGGCTTAGTAAGAGGTGCATTAAGTAATCTTGGTATTAACAGTACTGTTACTGCTGAAGTTCAATCGATTCCAGCGTGTAAGTTTCATATTGAAGTTAGTAGAGCTTAATAATGTTATAAACTTAAACCGATTTAACTTATTCATTTTTTATGATTTCATCAAACAAACAGTTACAGTTAAACTAATGATTTCAAAAAATTATTGTAAAATCTAGAAAACACACTAAAATTTTGTCTTTCATTTAAATTTTTTAAATGTCTTCTAAATTTATTGACATTTTTTTAAAATTTTGTCGAAAAAATGTACCCAGAATATTAACTTTTTTTAAGTATTTACTGAACTATCTCATGATTTTGATTAAGTTTAGTAATTGGTTTCAATAAAATAAAATCTAAATTTAACAAAATACATAAATTATTAGAAAATATAATAATTCGAGTTACTAATGCTTTAGTCCATAAGATTTATTATAAAATGAATTATAATATGTAAATAATAAAAATGAAATGAAATCACTAGCTTTTAGCTTTTATAACAAAAAATTTATATTCAGGTAAAAATAGATAATATGAAATTTTTGAGTTTAAGCCAAAACATAAAAACTGTTAAAGAAGGTATTGGAATGATATTCAGCTGACCGGCTATTAAACTCTGTTTTGATTTATATATTAGGTGGGATTAAATTTCTCACGAGCGCGACAGATTTACTTGCCTTAGTATAAGGTTCGTTAATGCTTAAATTCAAGATGAAAAGTAATAAAAAAAAATTTAAATAACTTTGATAAATTTGCTTCTCCTTAAAAATAGACAAATATAGAAAAATTACAGCTTGTTCCTTTCATGATTTATCACCATCTTAAGCAATTTATAAAAGACATTTATCACATAATAACCACTTCACATATAAAAAAGTAATTACACTGAGGGTTCACTCTACTAGCAAAGAATTTTCAAAAACAACTTAGTACTTTTAAAATTTTATGAAAATAAATATCTTTTTTCTTTTTTTAGATCTTTTTTTACATATTTTTAATAAAAAAGATCTAAAAAAAGAAAAAAGATATTTATTAAAGATAAAAAAGATCGTTTAAAAAACTATAAGTTTTATGAAAATTAAAAAAAATATTTTTTTTAACAAATTTTTTGTTTTATTTTTTCTTTTTTTAAATTTATTTAATTTTAGTTGCTGACTAATTCTAAATTCTACACTTTTCATACAAAACTAAAACATTATTATTTTCGATGGGTAAGGATTTCGCCAGTACCCACTTTTCTTCTGAATCTTCTGGTAAATTTGGTTCTAATGGCAAGGGATCAGTATATATGTTGGCTTTATCTGATGGGCCTACAATTATAATGAAATTGCCTCGGTAAAGTTTTAAATATTCCAAAAAAGCAAGACGGTGGTTGAAATAACAAAACATTAAAGCGAAATTCCAGTTGTTTGTAACACAACATTGTTGTAGAAAATTATCAATTGCATTTTCTCCCATATCTTCAAAATAGTTAAGAGGTATGAATTGTTTAATGGCATAATTACTATGCCACCATTTTCGATCCACTTCCAAGCCATAAACTTTTAAGTCTTAAAAAACACTAATTGTTGTTAGTTTCTAAAATAATTTTTAATGCTTACCCAAAGCCTCTTTTAATAACCATTCAAGCAGGCCATTGCCACATCCTATGCTTAAAATATTATTAATGTTATAATCTCTTAGTATTTGATTGATGTGCATTAAATCAATTTCAGTGGGCCATAGCCATAACAGTTTGCGTTTTATTTCCAAATCCAATGTATCTCCATACTTCAAAAGCCTACGCCAATTTTTTGTAGTTTCCTGTGTTAAATAATATATTTCCGCTAAAGCATCTTCCTCAGCTGACGGTGTTAACATTATTGAAAATAAAAATGATTTGCAGTCTGCTAATAACAATTTTATGTGCATTTGCAATTAAAATGCTGCGACGTCATGTTCGTTGCATAAAAAGAAATAATTTTCGTTGCTCTTGATCACGGCCATTGTCACTAAACGTATGCATAGGAACTTATGAAATTGGATAATTGCCAAAATAGAATAATAAGATCAGTATGTAAATTATTTATTTATGTATTTTAATTACACATACAATGTTGTAGCATATTTTTTTTTGTTTTTTTTTTTTAATTTTTGATAATAATAATTGTATTTTTTTCTTCGGTTTTGTCAAATGTATTTATTATGTTAGATTCAAAGGAGAATAATAAAAGCATAATTAATGATTGAGCAACGAGTAAAGGATTCATGGTCAATATATAAAAGAATCTTAATGCAGCCTTATATTCATAAAGGATTGTTTAGCTCAGAACTAAAGATAACAACAAAATTTTAAATTGGATGAACATGACCAACACATACATATTGTCTAGAGATATGCACCACTTTGCATCATAGTTGCGACAAGCAGCACAGCTCAGATGGTAAGGTGTTTCCAAAGACTTAATGTGTAAGGATAAATGAGGTTAGGATCACCAGAAGACACAACCATTTTTAATAAAATAGATTTAAAAAAACTCTTCAAACTTGAAGATAACAGAAGAAAATTTGAAAGATTGTTCTGTGGTATATCCGATTAACTTTATACGCATTATTTTTTTTTACAACTGCTCTTAATAAATCTTGAAGGATACAGGAATATTTATTGTTATTATGTATTAAGACATATCATTAAAGTTGTCATTACATATTTTGTTTAAAAATCATCTTAAAAAATATATATAACCAAATATTAATAAATTCGATTTAATCATAATAAAGCTCTCTAAATTTCATAGAAGCATTTTGAAACTTGTTCATAGACAAATTATACAAAACATTCATATTATAAAGTTTGCGTATAAAACTTATTACACTGGTTTTCTTGATATAGTTATTAAAAAAAATCATTATATAACTAATTAATTTAAAAAAGCAATAACTGAATCATTAAAAATACACCATCAAATTTTACTAAAACACTCAAAACGGTCTATAAAAATCGTGTTTAGTAGTAGGAAACTTGGTGCAAATGCTTTGGATAAAAAGTGCCCTAACTTTATATCTCCAAGCTTAAAACTAAAAACAAACAATTATTTTATTATGCGTATTGTATGTTTCATAACGTTTTCACTGGGACAATACACTTAAAGAAATATCTCTGCACTAAGATAAAAATAAAATTGGTTATAGAAATTTTCAAGTATTAAACATATCGACGCATTTTTAAAGAAATTGTTTTTTTTACAGCAATGCATAAATTATAAAAAAAAAAATTTAAGTTCAAACTCAATCAACCACTTTCAATAGAAAGCCCAACTAATTGGTGAAAATGTTCTTTATAAAAAAGTGATCACAAAGTGTAGTAAATAAACGATATTAAAATATAAAATACAATTTATGACGCTGATGTTTCATAAATATTTTTAAAACTTTTACGCCAATGTACAGGTGTTGGCGATTTAAGCATATTATCAACTTTTTGTTGTTTTTCCACATCCTCATCGTCATCATCTTCATCACAGCCTAATATTTTCCGATATAAATCGATGTTGTAATTATTACGACAATATTTTTTATGTTTATATTCTACAGAAAATTGGTTTTCTGTTTGAGTGGTCGTTACAATGTGGGATATTAAGTTTTTCTTAACATTTCCTACAGATCTGATGACAGATGAAAAAGTTTCTGTAATTGGTGGTTCACAATTTTTAACTGGTTGTTGTTTAATTTCATAAGCAGTAACGAAAGTATTCAATTCATTTTTGTTTGCATAACGGCAATCTTGATTCTCATTTAATTCTTGTTGTATCTTAGCTTGCTGTCCATCTTGTACTTGAACATTATTAGCAAATGATATATTTTCTACATTTTTGTCGCTCTGCTCCATAGCTCTAGTTTCCACTTTAATTAAATCACTGTTTCTAATTAATTTTACAGAATTTTTGCAAGAAGCTTTTCGATTTTCATATATTATTGAGTCTTGTTGCTGATGATTTGTCTTTGTATGTTGCTGTATAATTTCTTGTGATATACTTTCAGTATTGTTTGTAATTATTTCTTTTTTGTAGGCAGGAACTGTAGTTATAACTTTAATATGATTCATTAAGGGTTTTTTAGATGATAAACAAATTTCATGCGATTCCGTTAAATTTTCTTGTTTTGGATTATTAAACTCATGTGCTTCACTCTCTATTAAAGTAGTTTTAAGTTTTGTCATCGGCGATGCCATTATTTTTACAATATCAAAATTCTCTTCTGGATGTATGGTGTTTAAATGTCTTGTCATATTGTCTCTTCTTAGTATGTATTTGTCGCACAGTTTGCAATAGAAATGAGCGACGCTTTCTAGAAAAATAAGAAATAACTTCTTAAATATAAACAAAACAGATCAGTATAGTCTATTCGGTTACACCCTTCACCGAGATGAAAAATATGCTATTTTTAACAAATAATTTTTTTAATTTATTTATTTTATTTAGCATAGCCGAAAAGCCTATATTGGCTTTGCAGTGTAATATTTATTTATTGATCATTTTTAGTTTGAGAAATTTGTTTTCTCTCGACCCTTAGTGAATTTGTAGATCTTTGAACTTTGTATAAATTTCTACTTGAACAATTTGTGAGTTTTAGAGCTTTTGTTTTATTAAATTTTGACTTTTAAGTTAATTGCTTGAAAGATATTGTAGGGTTGTTTTTAAAATTAGATAAATTAAAGATAAAATCATTTAAATTACAATATAATTTCGTCTTTGTGGTAAAGGGTGTAAAATACATATAAAATGAAAGTGTTCTAAGAATTCCCAGTAAATTACCTTCGTGTATTTTACGATGCCTTGCTAATGCTCCCGATTCACTAAACACTTTTTGACATACTGTACAGTTATAACTGTTCGTTTTATAGTGACGTTTTAAATGCAAGTTTAAAATTGAATTACGTTGAAAAAACTTTCCACAAAAGTTGCATTCAAAGCGTTTCTCTAAAAAAATAAAAAAATATTTAAAAATGATCAAGTTCCGTTGTTAAAAAACTCAAAGGAAACGAGTTATTTAAGGTTCATAAAGGAGTAATATTTTTAATTAAATGTCTTCTATCCGAGATTTCTTATGCGTTGTTTACTATGTTTTATAAAGAATCAATTTCTGCTATGTTGAATTGTTAAAAATCATAGAAATCATTGAATTGTAGCGTCATTTAATGCCGAAATTCACATTTAGAACAATTTATATCCTAATGCCTGAAAATATGCTTCGATTTTTTTTTTTAGCATTTTACGTGTTCTAGTCGTCTTCTTGCGGTACAAAATTCTGAAAAGTTATCAACTAAAAATTATGTTGTGCTTTTCTATTTAAATTATTCAAAACAGTGCATAGAATATTTTTCTTAATTTTGTAAGTTATTCTTTAAATTTTTAATACAAAAAACCGAATAGTTTTTTTTTAATTACTCATACTACATTTTTTATTTACACAATACTACATTTTTTATTTTTGGACATCGCCGATCTAAATATTTTGTATTTCTACGGTTAAAATGAAAATGGAGGATGCTAAGATGAAAGGGGTGTATGCCGAGGTACTTCTGCTTCTAGCATGGGAAGTCTGATAATATTGCAAAATACTTTCAGGTGGTATCAGTTATTGTTCCATGTTTTCCAATAACCAAAATCGTAACGAACCTCTACTTCAAATTCAACACTTACATTTTTATAGTTGATAAATATCCTTAAATATTTATACTATACTTTGGGGTTTTATTTAATAACGATTTTAAACCACCTTCTCTAATGTTTGTATATACATAGCATTTTTTCTGGAGCTAGGGAAAAGTTACCTACTTTAAAAAATAGTTCTATTATATACTAAAATAGAATTACTAGCACAATAGGAAATTAAATAATAAAAACTAATAAAATTACTACTTACTTTCATGTGTTTGGAGATGCAATTGTAGAGTAGATTTCGAACTATATTTTTTACTGCAGTAGGCACAGCCATATTGCAATTGTTTAAGGTGTTGGGCTGCAATATGCTGATCCAACGATATTTTCTTTTTAAAAGATTTATCACAATGTGGACATAGCTTTGGTTCTACCTTGTGCAAAGCTAGATGCTTTTTTAAAGCCAAAGGATTCGAAAAATGTTTTTGACACTTCTGGCATTCATTTAAGGGTGATATGTGCGATTCTGTATGATATTTCCATTGAGTCAGACGTGCAAAACTCTGAAAATTAGATGTTATGAAACGAAAACGTTTATAAACAAACCAAAAAAATTACCCTATCACAATAATCACACTTGTAAACCAGATTTTGCAATTGATTACAATTAATATGATAATATTTCTGGGAACGACTGCGAAAAATTTTTCGACAAGCAGTACAATTATATAGTACTTTTCCACTTTCATCAATTTCCTCTATAATGTGGTGCTGCTTAGAAATTTTAGAGTTTTTATTATTAGTTTTTCCTTTGTCAGCTTCCATGATAATAGATTTGGTTTTACAAGGACTGCCGGCATATTTAAAAATCACAATTAATATTAAATAATTTATTTAGTTAAAGTTATTTAACTTTAAAGCAAAGAGAAAATTTTGTTATTATGTTTTTAAACAAATTCATTTTGTTTTGATTATTTTTGCAATAATAATAAAAATTTTTTGCACTAACAACCAGTAATGCCAAAGCATCAACATAAAAATCTCTTCTACTGTTTTAAGCATAAACGCAAAGAAATTCCTTTTTAACTTTTCTATTTGTTACAGTTGTTTTGGTTGTATTTCCATCAGTTTAATAAATTAATATTAGTATAAAAGAGTGTAACCACGGCCTCATAATTTTTGCACCTTAATTTATAGAAAAAGCTTGAAAATAATTAAAAAGGGATTAAAAAGCTTTTTAAAACTATTATATAAATACTATCGGATAGAAGTTTTTGCCATAATTTTCGTAGTGCTTTCAGTATGTCATTTGTCTATTTCTTTTAAAACAGTATTAATATTATTAAAGAATTCATAGATAGTACCAAAAATAGTGTGTTTTGTGTACACACTTTTTCATCTCTAATACAACTATAGACACAATTTTTAAGTGAATATGATCATTGTTGAATCCCAGCTCAATAATATATGTTAGTGCTTTCAGTGCACGTCCAATAACTATTTATTTCAGACATGGCCAAAGTTTTTCAGGGGCAAATAATACATACCAAATCATTTAATGATTTTGTATTGTACACTAATGGTTTTGTGGCGGTTAATGAAAGTGGAAAGGTATGTATAGGTACTTACAATTTAAAACTATACGTTTTGAACATTTTTTAAATTTATGTACATATGTATTTAATTACCATCTCCAATCTTTGACTGTGCTCTGTGCCTTTGGCCTCAATAGATTGTGGGTGTTGGTGATAATTTTTCCTCATGGATTTCATCAAAACAAGACTTTTCGTCGAATGTTGAAATGGTAAAATTAAGCAAAGAACAATTCATTATGCCTGGTTTAATCGACTGTCATATTCATGCACCACAAGTTGCACAAATAGGCTTAGGTTTGGACATGCCTTTGTTGGACTGGCTAAATACTTACACGTTTCCTTTGGAGGCAAAATTTGCTGACCAGGAATTTTCTGCTCAAGTTTATAAAGAAGTCGTGGTAAGTTAGCATTCATATATTGTATGCAAGTCCAAAGATAAGTATATCTATATACATATCTATTAGTTTTTTAAAAGGAAAAACAAAAGTTGTGTTCATATATTTCTGAGTAAACGCATAGTGAGAGAGTAACATACAAGTTTACAAAATTACTCTCCCATATGCTCAAATATAGAATAAAAAATAAAAACATTGCAACGACGTTTAAGCCGTTGTATGGATTTTGGTATTAAATTGGAGTGGAAATTTTTTCGCTAATACTAATTCAACTGCTGTGGAATCGCCTTGACTAAATTTAAATGACTGTCACTGCTCTGATATGGTTGTTAAGCTATGAAACTATGAAAAATCGAAAACATTTAAGGTTATGACAATGAAATTTATATATTAATGTTTATTTGATTGCATATTAAAATAAATTGTTTTATTAGAAATATTGCATTATATAACGAAATTTTACTAATTGTAAAAGCAAAGCAAACTTTATTAATTCTAAAAGATTAAATAAATAAGATTAATCTTAACAATGGTCTTTTTTAAATAAATTTAACACTATATTTTCAAAATTTCGCTTTCCTTTAGAAAGCTTCCTCAGGAAATTAATTTTTATAAAAACAAAAATTATTAACAATTTTTTAATTTTTGTAAAAACAAAAGTTATTAACAATTTTTGTTTTTATAAAAAATAATTTCCTGAGGAAGCTTTCCAAAGTAAGTACTTAAATAAAAGCCATGATTTCTGAGCTAAGCTATTTAATTATTTAAAGAAATGTTTTCGTATTTTTTTAATAGTTTGGAAAATATTTATTGAATTTCAATATTTGTTTTTAAGAGCAAACAGTAAACTTATTTCACAACAACAAACATGTATATAGATTTATTCTTAAATCCACATATTTCACAGCAATGTTGTTTTAATTTATGTTTGTAACAAAATGACGTGAGTTATTTTATTAATATCCAAACTTAATCAAAAATCGAAAAATTATAAATTGGTGAACACAAAAATATAATATAAATTAATTTTTATAGTTTTTTTAAACGATCTTTTTTTATTTATCTTTAATAAATATCTTTTTTTCTTTTTAAAAAATTTTTATTTATTTTTCTGAAAAAGCTTTCCAAAGGAAAGCGAAATATCGAAAAGAAAAAATATATAAAAAAAGATCGTTAAAAAGAAAAAAAGATATTTATTAAAGATAATATAAATTAATATAAATTTTTTTTTTTAATTCTAAAGGCAACGACCATTAAATGTGGCACAACTTTGGCATCGTATTTTGGCACCAATAACAAAGAAAGCACCTTAATTTTAGCTAAAGAAGCAGTTAAACAGGGACAACGCGCATTGGTGGGAAAAGTTTGTTCAAATTGTAATAGTCCAACTTTTTATGTGTATGTTCTGAATTCTTTGCTGTATTAGTTTGTAAAATAAAATAATTTTAATTTTTACACAATAATAGTGAAAAAACTGAAGAATCATTAGAAGCTACAAAGGAGTTTGTTAATGATATACAAAATTTGAACTGTAGTTTGGTGAAACCTACAATTACTCCTCGTTTTGCGATTAGCTGTACTAAGGAGTTACTAAAAAGTTTGGGGGATTTAGCAAAAACCCATAACTTACATATACAAGTAAGTAAATAAAAATCATTTAAAAGAAGAGTATTTCTTATATTTTTTTAAGAGCCATATAAGTGAAAGTGTTGCAGAAATCGCTTTTGTAAAAGAAATCTTCTCTTGTTCTTATGCGGAAGCCTATGACAACGCTGGACTTTTAACAAAAAAGGTAAGGAGTAAAATGTCAATAACCTGTTACAGAGAATACCGCATGATTATTTTTGTAACCCAAAATTGCAATAATAAATTGCACAAACTTGACATACATTCTCCATTTCTTAAGCCGATTTTCGGAATTAAAACAAATTGCTAAGTAAATATATGGATGCTACCTAAAAGATTTTTAGAATGGGAAACATCAATTGTCAGTTAACGTCGATCTTTATTCACCGAGGTCCGTTCCTCCTAGGGTAATAATTGCCTGCTTTTGTACAAATAAAAAATTCGTTTTGGTAATTTATATACGGTAAACAAACTATTGACCGATTTTTTAGCATTTAAAGAGCTTGAAATGGGTAAAAAATTTTCTTTTTTATAGTTATAATTTATTGACCTTTTTAAAATTTTATAAATAATTTCTATAACGACAATAAATAAAATAAAATTCCTTTACAACGTATAAAAATAAAATTTCTTTAATTTTTATATAAAGAAATTGTGCTTTAAGAATTTTTTTTATATATTTAAATTTGTACCTGTTAATGGTGCAATGTATCACCAGAGAGGTGCATTAACTGTTTTTGTTTAGACATCTAAAAACACAAAAGTTTATATATACAAATTATCAGCTGGCGAAGGGCACCTGAGTTTTTTTTTGTTGATATTGAACTACCGGTTTTTAATAACTTTTGGACCCGCTTATTTATTAATGGTTTATTAAATACTTTGAAACTCTCTAATAGAAGGTTTATGGGTCTACCTTTCGTCTGGTATTTTAATTCCTTTCCAGATGCATTCAGTATAAATAAATTTGAGTGCTACATACATATATGGAGCAACTTAGGGGATTTTCTGAGAGTTAAAATTAGCATTAATCTTTTTGATATCTAGCGGGGGCTGCTACTCGATATTAATAGTTGACAATATATTTAGTAGCATGTCATGAGGAACCTACACTCAAGGTTCGCAGAAAATAACTCTGTTAAGCACCTACTTAAATCTGTACTTAATTATATTTATCTCTGTTGTTTTGTTTAGACAATAATGGCACATGCTGTTCATTTAGAAGACGAGGAAATATCGTTATTTAAAAAAACTGGCACTTCTGTAGCTCATTGTCCTGCTTCAAATACGATGTTAAGTTCAGGATTTTGTGATGTTTTACGTTTAATTAAAAATGGTATTAAAGTTGGTTTGGGAACAGGTAAATACAACACGTAAGTGCAGTAGCTATTTTGGATATTAAAAATATATCTTAAAATATCATTCATATGTTGTTTTCAAGCAATCTAAGACCTTTTTAGTCTTTTTGGCTTATTTAAAATAACTGCACTCACCTGATAAATTATTGCCTCATGTACTTGACTGTTGTTAAGATTTATTTATTTACATTTTAAATAGATGTTTCTGGTGGCAATTCAATTTCCATACAAGACGCTATTCTACGTTCTTTAGATGTTTCTCATCATTTGGAATTTTGTAAAAAACAAGAAATTAAGGGAACAGGCAAATTTCCAGCTAAGAAGGACAATGCAACTTATACACCTTTAGATTATAAACAAGCAATATATTTGGCTACATTGGGTGGTGCAGAAGCTCTGTCCCTTGATAATGTTTGCGGTAATTTCGTTGAGGGAAAGGAATTTGATGCTTTGATTATTGATACCAGCATATATCCATTGCACAGTTTTGGTCTATATAATACAATAGATTATGGTAGCAAATCAGATGAAGTCAAATTATTAGAAATGGTGCAAAAATTTATTTATGTGGGTGATGATCGTAATATAATCAAAGTGTATGTAGCGGGAAAACAAATCAAGTAAATAGGCATTGATTATCATACTGTGTATATTCAAATAAGTACATTAACAAAAAAAGGCTCCAAATAATATATAGTTTTGTAAATCAAAATCACTACCATTTGCTTATGTTTCAATTACTTACTTATAAAGTGGCGAGCTAATCCAATACCTTATCTAAGTGACCTTGGGAAAATTCATGCTATAAACAGTGCAAAAAGCATTTTTGTGCAGGAGACTTATGCAGCACTGAAAAAACAATTTAGTCAAATAAAGATTAAAAAAGTACAATGAAATCTGTTTATTTTTGGAATGAGTTTTATTTTAGATGTTTTGCAAACTAAAATTGTTTTTTAATTTACTTTTTACTTTAAAAATATATTTTAAAGTTTCAGTGTTATATATTTTTTGAGTTAAATTCTTACAAAATTTAACTACTCTTTCGTTTACAATAAAGACTTAATATCTATTCTAAGTTGCTAATAATTTCTTTTAAATATTATTATAGAATTCATGTTAAAATAATACTCCTTTTTTAAACTGGTTGTCTACTAAAAAAATTGTATAATAAAAATTAAAGTTCTGACAAAAGAATTTCATCTACATAAAGAGGCTTCATTAGAATTCATAAAAAAATTAAGTAAAATTTTAGGATCAATGTTTTTGAAATTTATAAGCTTAAAGCATTAAAAGTAGCGATACGTTTATACATATACATACATATATATTTCTATGTTTCTTATCAAAGAATACTTTGAATAATCACCAGAGAAGTGAGTGTATGTTACAAAGTTTTGATTTATTTTTATTTTTTTTAACTAATATAAATAATAAAATAATGAATTTTTAAAGTATTAAGCTATTTTTTAATTTAAATATAATTAATTGAACATATTTTGTTGAGTGGCATCGCTTTCAAAATCAGTCCAAGCATTATTTAGTTCCATAAATATCATTTTTGCGATTTCTTCATTATCAGTACCATTGTGCTAAAGCAGACAGATGTATACGTTAAAAATGGTTATTTTTTATTTAGATCTAAAATCAATTAATTTTCATTCAGTCTCTTAAAGTAGTTGTGGCGTAAATTGTATTGCATGTTGTAAAATATTTTTATAAATATCTTACTTCTTTGTTGTACTTTGTAAGAAAGTATTTACTATATTCTATTATGTTAAGAAAAAAGGATGAAATTGTACAATTTTTGTTACTAAGGTTAGTTGTGGATGGATTTTGTCTAACCAAATTAATATTTACTGATTAATATTCCTGGTATAATTATATATCAAATTATTTGATTTAATAAATGTTGTTCACAACGTAGAGAGAAGAATACGGATGTAACAATCCAGAATCCTTACAGATCCAGATTGTTTTCTCGAAAACTGGCAATTATTTTTCTTTCTTAATAAATTTAAGAATTTGAATATTCGTGACCTTAAGCCGAAGTCTTTACAAGTCTTTTAAAAATTAATCTTGATTGATACAATATCATTATTGAAAACGAAAATTTAATAAAATTAATATATTTAAAAAAATTGTTGAAATTATTTAATTTGGTGCCCTACAAGCGGATGTGTTTTAAAATTTAAAAACCCCAAACACTAACTTACTTTGTCTGGATGAACAGCTAAACAAGCTTTTCTATACGCTTTCTTAACGTCCGTTGGCGTTATCAGCTGAGACATTTCACATTTTTTCCATTTCGCATCTGACCACAGCACAATATGCATGGAACATAACAAAGCACGTATGTTGTTCTTTTTACCTTCCGTCTGAAAATTTGATATTTATTTGAAACCGTGAAAGAAAAATGAAGATAATGTTGGTGTTTAAAAACATACCCATTCCATAATTTTAACTTTTTTGGGATCCATATCTTTGATTAAATCTTCTTTGCGCATTTCATTAATAGATCGTGGACCCTGATTGCCTTTATTGGTAAATTTATAACCTTGTTCACCTAAAATATCAGCAAATATATCTGAACTTTTCGCTTGCTGTTGTGGTGCTGGCTTTGATTGTTCAAAATGTGAGCGACTGTAGTCAGGACGACTTTGCGTAGTATTTGTTCCAGATGCTGGCCCAGCTGCAGCCGTACCAGAAAACTGTGCAGAGTTTTGAGTTGTAGTGAAATGCATACCAAATGTATTTGCTGATTTCATGTGATTCGGGAATGTAGTATTTGAGCTGTGTTTTGGTGGTGGTGGAACACGTATATTATTAGATGAAGTTTGATTATGCGTTGGACTTGAAAATTGCGTGGTAAATGGACTGCTACCCACTGGAGTATGTCCGGCTGATTTACCACCCAATGTTGAATTTGGAGTAAAATTTATATTTAAACCCGATGCTAAATTGGCAATGTCAGCAAAGGGATCTTTAGACTGAAATTAAGAAGAGTTATTTTCTTAAAATTTAGTAAAAAGTATATTTTGTTTATATGTTAGTAACTAAGATAGATGTATAAGACCATTGGTTTCAGTTATGTAAAAAATTTAATAAAAAAAAATAATGCAACACATTTTTGTGGAACAACCTTGTTGGCATTGGGTTGAGTCTCTGAAATATGACACAACATTCGAAAAAAAATCTTCTTCTATACTGATAAACAATTTATTTGAAATTTTTGTGCTTGCAACAAAAAAATAAAATAGAAATATTTTTAGACAAGTTGTAATAAAAAAGTTCAAAATACCTTTCAAAATTGGCATTTAAAATTACACTAACCTGTTGTGGTGATGTTTCTTTACTAGCTGTTTGTGTTGTAAATGTAGGCAATGCACCGAATGACGTCGAAGTTGAAGCAGCACCTGTTGCTTTCGGAAATGCTGTGGGTTGAGTTGTTGTGGGAGCAAATGCATTAAAATCTAAATTAAACGAAGGTGTTGTATTGGTATTTAGTGGTCCAAATATATCGTCTAAGTCCGCTGCAGACTTAGGTTGTGCATTGTTGGCCAAGATATCTGGTATGGGTGCAGTACCAATGCCTGAAGAATCGTCATCACCAAATGCTCCTAGTAAATCGAAACTAGCATCTGTTGTTGGCATTGCGGTAGCCTGTGGATCAAAGGGTATTTGTTGGTGGCTTGGTGTATGTTGATTTAAATTTAACAAATCTATAGGCGGTGTTGGCTCTGGTGGCATTTGAAAAGCTTCTGGGGTTATTTCCGTTATATCAGGCATTATTAGGGGTGGATTTAATAATGTATCTTTAACTGAAGGTGTTTGGCTGGTGGAAGTCTGCCTTACATGACCCGGGGAAGTATTTGAAAATGGCTTAGCCACAAAATTATCTATCATTTCTTCATATTCCAATTGAGAACTAAAAAGATTGTAAGCGTTACGTCTTGGTTTGGTAGGCAGCCATGGCGGATTACGGCTAGGAGGTGTCTCCAAATCAGTAACGGTCAGCGACAAAGACACTGCAAAGTGCGGAGGTAAACATTCAGGATCTGGTAAATCATCCAAGTCTTGAGTGCTAAAAGTTATTAAAGTCTCAGGTTCTGGTATAAAACCTGTGTGCAATTGAAACTGACATATTTTTACACCCTGTGGTCGTACCATACCCTTGCGAGCATGATACAATATCAGAACAAGATCTCCACATACAGTAATGTTAATGGGTAGAGTAACTTTTCCTGCTCCAGCCATATATAAACGCATGTTCTCATAATCCTGCATAGTTGACATTAATAGACGCTCATTATTATAAACTTCTATGTACATGCGGCAGCCATCTCTAGTCTTGGTCATACGAGGTACAGGCTGACAACTAATAGATACCAAGTTTATATTTTTATAATGAGGTAATAACGGCGTAGGGCGCAGTATATCACCCAAGTAATATAGGTAACGAAATTCGGAAGGTCTTAAATTAACAGGATGCCTTTTGACAGCAAACACTTGCACAGCATCTTCCGGCTCCGATATTAGATCGGAATACATTAGTAAAGCACACACCAGAGTAGCCGCTGTACAGCCACCAGCATTTCCTGTTTGTATAATGACAATTGATTTTGTATCTGCTGTTAAAAAGCCATACATATCCTCAGCTACAGAAAAAAGGCCCTTAAAATATGGAGTCTAAATGTCTTTAAATATCGACAAAATATGAAAAAAATATATGTTACCTGCAAATTCGGTGCCCTTGCCTGCGTGCAACCATAAATACTTCCAGCCTCCACTGTTCGGACTGGCGGAGGTAATCGTGGACATGATCGAGGCCCAAAATTATATACACTTACTTTTTGTGGTGGAAAACGGCTCTCTATAGACAAGCGCACATCTTCAATATTATTTGTTTTGTAAGCTGATTCGAAACCTTCCGATGGGCAAGGCATAACTAGTACACGTGATGTTATATAACTGATATCTAAGTCGGTACGAGCGATTGTCTGTTGCATAGTTTGCATTACCTTGGAAGAGGTGTCTTTAAGATTTTTCAAAAAACTTCCAGCTCCACCGCGTATAGAAGAAAATAAACTTCCATTAGTCGCCGAAGCATTGGCCGAGGAACTTTGAGTGGAAGCAGATGAAGTATGAGGATGAGGCGACTGTGATTGTGAACGATTTGCTGAAGATGAAGAAGGATCGTCATAAAATGTGGAATTACCAGGAGATATACGCTGTTGAGAGAGCATCCCTGCTGCAGCTGCAGAAGTATGTTCTGGTGTGGTAGTAATAATTGGTTTGCCATCTAAATTTAGTTTTCCTTTTAAAGACCAACCCATAGTTTCAGATATCGCAGCCAGACGATCCAATATGTTTGAAACGTTTAAACGTTGAGCAGGATTAACCGTTAGGCAACCTTAAATGAATGAAAATTAAATTTTCGTCATTTTTTAAGAAATTAAACAAACCTTTAATTATTTCGTGGAAGCAGCCTAATTTAGAATCAGTGGGTATAACAAAATTTCCATTCACGATACGCAATTTTGCGGAATCCTCAAAGGGATGTTTAAGAAAGCACAAAGCATATAAAATACAGCCCAAAGACCATACATCTACCTTTAAGCCCACTTCATAATTAGACCAAGTGTCTAGCATTTCAGGAGCACGATACATTGGAGTAGTAACACTGCTCAACTATATAAAAACCAGAAATAGATATATGTTCAAATTACTAATTAATATTCTTTTTTCATTTCACCTGATCTTCTAAAGTATTACGCTGTTGGGCATTCCAATCTAATGTGGGCGAAAAAATTTCAGTTGTAGCAGATCCAAAATCACATAATTTTAATTTTTTATCATCTCCTAACAAATAGTTTTCAATCTTTATATCTCTATGCGCTATGGGGGGTACTTGTGAATGCATATGAGCAACAGCTTTAGTGGCTTGGTAAAATATTTTCAATATCACAGATGGATCTAAATTTGTACCCAAACAATCAATTAATTTTCCACCTAAAATAGCCATATTTTTATAGATACAGAATAATAGAAAAGTTAATAAAAAACACACACATTAAAAAAAGGAAATTTCTCATTTAACGATTGGCTTATTTTTCCTTAATGGAATTCCCATAAAGGAAAAGAAGTCAGCAAAACTTTACAAACTTATAGTTACCTTTACACAATTCTGTTAGGAGCAAATATTCTGCTCTTTGTTGCGGACCATTTGTTTTGTCGATAAATGTTGCAGAAACAAAACTGACAATATTTGGATGTCCTGTTAGCTGCTTGTGTATAGTTATTTCATTTATAATAGATTGACATGATTTCTTATCAGCCCCGATAAGACGTTTTAGCGCGTACTCTTTACCCGTTTGTACATCTTGAGCCACATATACGAATGCAAATCCGCCTACACAAAATAACAGAGATAAGAAATTTTAAATATATTTATACATTTAAAACAAATATGTAAGTTCATTCAAATACAATAAAAATGCTTGAAGATATGAAAAATGTTCAGAATTATTATTTTTTTTTTTACATAAACATTACTTTGTTTTTAAACCAACTTATAAATTCGAAATTAAACTTCATTTTAATTATGAATGTATTACGTATTGATTGGAAGGCAATGAAAATTTCTTAACTACTACTGGAGATGGCTATCCAAATACGGAGAAAAAATCACATTGGAACTGTCCATAGAGCCCCAATATAAATGATAATAACACGCTAGTGTTGTAAATGTAAATAATTAATAATAAATTAATTATATGAAAAATAAAATACTTTTCGAACGTCATTTTTTCATACAATTGCATTAACCCTGTGGACATCAGATTAATGGACATCAGGGAATTTTGAGTACCAATATTAAGGACGATTTTAAATATGTTTCTGTAATTTTAAATTTTGATTTAATTTTGATTATCGCTAAAAAAAAGTAATATAACGCCCAACATATTAACAGGAATTCTACAAATGACTCAAAAATAATTCAGAACTTATAGTTCGTTTTAGACAATTAAATATTAAAAATTTTTTAAAATGAAAATATCTGCTTTAGTTAATATACTGGCTTAACTACTCGAGAGGCTTCAGAACAATGTTCATTTAATTTTTATCTTTACTCGCATCCGCAGAAAATAATTAAGTAAATACACAGCAAAATGTTTTTTTTTCCTGTAACAGCTGATACTCCACAAAGTACAAAATGAACTTTTTAAAAAAGCTACATATGTATAAACAGACGCCCACTATATAAAGTTCATCATAAATATTATATTGATTTTTTGCTTTGTTTTGGCGATAATAAAACAAACCTTCGGCAATAACTCTTTTAATGCGTAACTTATGACCATTTATCTCTACAACTTGGCCACAAAAGTCATTATCCTGTATTGCTGATGATATTGAACTTCTGCATGTGTTGGCATTTACAACTCCACTGTTCGAGGATCCACCACTATTAGGATTTGATGCACTGTTAGATGAAGATGGGTTATTAAAGTAACCCATAGCAGATTTAAAAAAATCACTCATTTTAATTCACTTAAAATATAATTTTTATTGAAATTAAAATATATACGTATTTTTGTTTATAGCAATTTAACTTTTTCCGTATTTTTATTATTTTTTAAGAACAAAGTAAAAAAATATTAGCAGAAAAAACTCATTGCTGATATTGAATATGTCAAATGAAATTTGAATGGATTTTTTTGAGAGACTGACAGCAAAGAGAATAAAAATATTAGTAATGCCAGAAATTTTTCGTATGATACCACATATTCTACTGTGATACCACATATTTTAAGCCATGGATTATGATTATTTGTGTTTTAGACAATTCGAAATATTTACTACAATATTTAAATATTATTTTCTTTTCATTCTTTAGTTCTTTCGCAAATTTGTAAAATGAATATTTTATAACATTCTTACAAAATTATGTTGGAACATTGTTTTCGATTTCGAATTTTCTGATATGCTTTCAACATGCAGCTTGTACGAAAGCAATCTTGGGAAAGGTACAACCATTTCGCTGCAGTGTCCATAGCATGTCATAGTTTATAGTTCAGTATACTATTTATTTTTACTGACTGAGAATTTTTTTTAATTATTTATAGTAATATTTATTTATACTATAAATAAAATATTCGGAATCATTATCAATATAATAATTATAAATTACTTATTTCCATTGCATGTGCCCGTTGCTTTTTTAGAATTTTGTAATATTACTTACAAATATTTTTTATTTTCTAAACTTTCAAATTACATATGAATGGTTTCCAATGGCAACCCTTATGTAGAAATTGAAAATAAACAATGTTTTTGTTGTTTTGAAATGTTTTGTAATGTTTGTATAGAAGTGTTTTTGAGTCTTGCTGTCTAGGCTATGATGATTTTATGAAAAAATTATCATAAAATCAGTTTGGCTTTGGATATAAGACTCTTAGGTTTTTCTATACAATGTTGGGGTAAAATTCACTGATGAGCTATTTGAGCTATAGTGAAATTGCAATATGGATGTGCTCTCCCCCATTACAAAACATTTCAAATATTATTATTTGAAAGAATGTTTTATGAGAATATCATAAAATGTTCATTTTTAATGAAAATTGTTTTGTAAAAAATATTTTGTGAGAATATCACTTAATATTTATTTGAAAAGGAATCTAGGACGAATAAAATTGCTGCTTATTTTATGATAATATCATATAATATTTATTAAAGGAATCTCGCACATATGAACGTAGATAATTTTACAAATTATTAATCAGAAAAGAGAAATTTAATGTATTACTATAAGAATTGATTATTCTAACTAATATTCGTTTTGACATAAATCAAATAAATTTTAAAGACTTGATGAAAGAAACCCTTTCTTACCACTACAAACAGTGTTGGCAAACGAAAAACCTTATTTTTGACGTTGAACAAATAACAAAATAAAAACAAATTTTAATTGCAATGCATTACTTGGACGGCTTACTTTTAATTCTTACAATCTTTCTAATATTGTCCCAAAAAAAAGTATTTTTAAATAAATTTGCAATAGACGACCATGCTCAATGCTTCGAAGATAAGAAAGATTGTGAAAGCGAGGAAAAGATTTCAACAATAAAAGAAAGATATAAAAAAGGTGAAATTTTTTTTAATATTGAAAAAGAATTTCTATAAACTAATTTCTTTACAGAAAACAACTTAATCATACAAAACATTAACAAGGCCAAGAAAAACTATGTCCCGTGTACTAACAAATTTGATGATCCCAATTGTGAATGCCATGTGCAAGTTATTCGTAATGACTTGGCACCATTTAAGGAGAAGGGCATAACAAAGAAAATGATTAAAGATGCAGCTAACTACGGGACACGTTATAAAATTTATGGTCATAAACTTTATAGAGATTCGAATTGCATGTTTCCCTCTAGATGTGAGGGTGTGGAACACTTCATATTAAAACTCTTACCGAAGTTACCCAACATGGATTTTGTGATAAATACCCGTGATTACCCTCAACTACATTCCAAATTTGGCAACCAAATAACACCAGTCTTTTCGTTTTCGAAAACGTCTGATTATCTAGATCTAATGTATCCAGCATGGACATTTTGGGCTGGAGGACCAGCGATTTCATTACATCCTACGGGCATAGGAAGATGGGATATACATAGAGAGAAAATCTCCAAAGCTGCGGAAAAACACTTTTGGAGCTCCAAGCAAAATAAAGCTTTTTTTAGAGGTTCTCGCACTTCAGATGAAAGAGATTCGCTTATTTTGCTTTCAAGACAAAAACCTGGCTTGGTTGATGCACAATACACTAAAAATCAAGCATGGAAATCAGCCAAGGACACATTAAATGCAGAGCCAGCCAGTGAGGTTTCCTTTGAAGATCATTGTCGTTATAAATACCTATTTAACTTCAGAGGTGTAGCTGCCAGCTTTCGCTTTAAACATCTGTTTCTATGCAAATCTCTAATCTTTCATGTAGGAGATGAATGGCTGGAGTTTTTTTATCCTTCTATGAAGCCATGGATACATTACGTGCCACTACAGAAATATCCTACTGAAAAAGATATAGAAGATATACTTAAATTTTTTCAAGAACACGACAGCTTGGCTTACGAAATAGCTTCTAATGGTTATGAATTTATATGGAATCATTTAAGAATGCAAGACATTGAATGTTATTGGAGGAAATTGTTAAAAAATTATGCAAAAATGTTAAAGTTTAAAGTCGAGGCCGACAAAACTATGATCGAAATAAAGAGTAAAAAATAATTAAATTTATACACATGCAAGAATAAAAAGTCTGATTTAAATTTTAATAATTGTTAGTTATATAGAAAGTAATAAATTTTGAAAATAAAATTAATTTGTTGATGCTGTGTTTTTTCAAATTAAACAATTTTGATTATATATTGAATACATTTACAGAGCCAAATAAAAATCCAAGCCAGTGAAGGTAAAGTATTTTTAATAATGCTCTATTGTTTTAAGCCTTAATTTATTTTCAATATTAGTTAGTTTTTTGAAACTATATTTACTTTTTATTAAAATTATGCATGTTACAATTAATTAAAAAAATAAGAAATTTTAATTATAGGTCGCACAAAATATGTACGTTGCTAAGGCTCATAGTAATTATGTTATAATTATTAAATATTAGCCTGTACGATAATAAATAATAAAGAGGATTCTCGTCAAATTTATAATTGATAATAATTTCGAGATCGATATAGCATTCGTATTTTTTAAGGAGATTAACGCGAAGCAAAAAAGTCAACCTAAAATATTTCGAATATTATGAAGATAATAAAACACAATTAAAATCGCTAGTATAAAAATTGACGTTGTTTTAAAAAATTCCACATAAGTCGCTGAATAAACAACACTTATTTAGAAAACAAATTATTTAATTTCTTTTTTCATTCTCATTTTTCCAACTGCCAAAACGAACGAAAAACGACAGACGTGATGTACGGTCTGGTTAAAAAATATTTTGGTTGATTGTCGTGTTTAAATTAAATTGTCCATTTAAATTGGAAATAATTGCTTTGAAAGGCCATATTACGAAAATATTAAAGGCGAAATATAAAAGGTGCTCAAATATAACAAAACTTGTTCGAGATATGTGTAAATCGCAGGCAAAATCAAATAAAATCTAGTAAACTCTTTCTAAATAAGAAAGGAAAAAAGAGATTGAATGTTATAACAAGATGAAAATGTTTACAAATGCATAAATTATTGTTAGTTAAGAAATTGTTGAAAAGCGAACATTAAATGCCAAAGCAAAAACTGTAAATACAACAAAAACAGAAGTAGCTACTCAAATAAATTCTTTATAATTTGGCCAAATATTGTAAAAAGTAACACAAGAAAGCAAAAAATTGTATTAGTAATTAATAACCACCATACGAATCCAATCAAGAGAAAAAATAAAAGCGAACGAGTGGAGGGGATACTAAAAAATAAAATATTTTTTAAAATTGATTTGTTCAACAAAAAACATTAGCAAAAAAGGTAGGTTTTTATTTTTATAAATTATTATGAGCGTAGGAATAAAACTAATTAACAGTTATTTCTTTTTGTACTCTAAAGTTTAAAATGACGTATTGATTTTTCCTTTTTTTCTGCTTTGCCTTACATTCGCATTAATGTTGCCAGGGTGTCGTAAATATCCGAAAAAATATATATTTTTACGAGTATTCAACTAAATTGTTCCATTTGCTACAAAAATGTAGTAGAAAATTTAAAAATAAGAACAAAATGCAATTTACAATACAAGAATGAGCGCTCGCCAATATTTACTCAGTGATTTTCTTTTCTATCGTATGGTCAATACCGGTTTCAAAAGATTTCCTCAATTACAGGCCAAAAGTTATATCACCACAACAGACAACTGCACTAAATTCAAAAAAAAGGGAAAATTTATTCTGTATTTGTGAAAAAATACCTTCACTGTGGAATTTTAATAAGCTTTTCAATGGCACATATCCCATATTATCTCACTTCTCCTTAAATATTTCATGGTTTTTCACATTTTACGTCGCTAAAACAACTTTTTATACATTATTCGGGTGGCCAAATTTGAGGTTAGGAAGCAAATTGTCTGTCGAAAGATTGAATATCAAGAATTGACCTATCATCCTTTGACAATTATTTTGTGGAAACAAAACTTTAAGCATGGAACTCTAGGTAAAAGAACTCTCTGCAGTACCAAACCAAAAACAGCGCCACAACTCATCCAAAAAAAATCAGTTATTGCATGAGAAATTTCCCAGTCGTATAATTTTTCGATTTAGCAATGTCAAATCGCCACCTCGTTCCTGTGACTTAAGGCAGCTGGATTATTTTCTTGAGGACGCTCTGGAAGATGACATTCGGGACTGCGCTGACAAGATAAGCGAAGCTGCAAAATATACTTCAAAAATGAATTAAGTGAATGTCTGTCGAGGTGTGCTATAGGTGAACATTTAGCTTAACCTCAAATTTACTTATTCAATATATTTGCATAACCTGTGACTGGTTTTAACATTTGATGTCAGACGTCAGGCTAAAAATCACCTATGCAGGAAATATTAAGAGCACTAAGGTAATGCGTCAATATAAAAAAAGTCATTTAATGGCTCTTCGGCGGCAAACAGTTCGGAATAAATGGTTAAACACGCTTTTGGTACTTTACATTGTTTTTCAATTTTATTTAACCTGAATCGAAGTAGCTTACTGAACAAAATTTGTAATACCTAAACCAGGAGTCATCATTAACTGAGTTCCATGTAGCCATATGTACTCCACTAAAGTTGTGTTATGGTATTATTTTAAATCGAAGGCGAACTGATAAGTATAATTTGCATATAAATAAATAAAAAAACTGAGTAATTTTTATATACAGCCTAATAGTCAACATACATATTAGAAATTGTTTTTCCAGTTAAACTTAAGTTTGTTATAAATGAAATATAATTGTAAATCTGACATAGTCTGTGCACTGTCCTCATGTTTCAAATTGTTTTAACGCTTACATTGAAAAAACACGAAAGGTTCTTTAAACCTGATTAGTAGTTCGTATTTTATTTCTAAAGTTGTGGTCTTAATGCGGGCTAAACGGAGGGGTATTTTGCAACTATTGTCTTCAATTGAGAATGTCATATTTACTTTTGTAAGAAAGTATAATTAGAATTTATAACACAAAAAGTTGTTAATTATTTAATTTTTCTTTGTTTAACAAAATAATGTTAAATTGCACTTTGGCTTAAACCAGTTTTTAATTTCAACTTGTACTGGAGCTGGAGAAAGCACAACACCATAAAAAACGAAATGACTTACAAAATTAATTTGAAAAAAACTTTGAAAAGTTCGTTTGAAATGATTATTACTGTTACCAAAAAAATAATAACAAGTTCGCATATTTATATTTAGTTAAAGAAAATACAATAGTTAAATTAATTAAAGCTTTTGTTTTAATATAAAAAACAAGGTAATAATCAACAAACAATACAAAGAGGAACAATAATAGCTTAATTTTTTTCGAACCTTATTTAAAAAGTTGAATTCCAAATTATTTAGCTGTTTGCGGTTCGACAGAATTGAACACAAGACAATTAAATCGATGCTTGTGCATGAAAATGAAATTTACAAGATAAATCTGTCTTACGCTTCGCAAGCGATCAAGTTAACAGTAAATTGACTTTTGATTACATTATTTACAAATTACTAACTGGTTGATTAACCGATTTGTTAAATTAAAATAATAAGAAACGGATTTCCTTTAAGCGGTGTATATTCGGAAAATGTATTATAAGTGTTATTATGGGAATAAAATTTTATCTCTTCAAATACGATTTCTTATTAAATATCTATTAAAAATGAGTGTTGAAACATTTTGTCCAAAAGCTTATGTTTTTTTGCAATATTTGTTAAAATTATAGTAAAAAAATGTGATGAAAAAGCAGCAAAAGTAAACCGCTCACTTTTATAAATGAACGAAGCTTAAAAAACATATTTCCGTAATAATATAGATCGTTTGCTGCACAGAAGATTGAAAAAGATTATTTTCGAAAATACTGTTAAGTTTTATTTACTCGTTTGGATGCTTTCAATTCTAAATTGGAAAATTGCAATAATTATATATGATAATGTCGCTTTATTAACCTACCTCCATGTAACTATGTTGAAAACATTTTTAAAAAATAAATACCATTCACCTGCACGAAACAACTGCTTACTTACTTACTCTGATTTACATTTTTTAGCGTATTAAAACGCGTAGATTGTTCTAACTTAAAAATGTCTGGCAGTTTGTTTTAGTTATTTCTTTAACCTAACCACTTTGTTTTACCACCATTTTGGTAAACATTAGTCTTGAGAGTTCATATATGGCAGCCGTAAAGTAGACACGTGTTTTAACAACTTAAGCCACAATTTCGCACTAGGATTTGCATTTGTTTCCATAAAAGATTCAGTTGACATAAGAGCTTCTTTCACAATAACATTTACGCCTCTGTACATATGCCAATAGGATGTTACAGCTTGCCCAATCCAACCCCGATTTTCATGAAAAAATCATAACGAGTGACGAGACATATTTTCATTTGAATGTATATGTGAATAAACAAAGTAGTCGGTTCTGGGGAAGGGGAAAAGCTCAAAGTATTCAACAGTTACCTTTGCATCTATTAAAAGTGACAGTCTTGTGTGCAATTTGGTCAGGATTAATCACTGAACCTTACTTCTTTGAAAATGAAAACGAGAAAACGATATCATGATATGGTTGAAAACTTTTTAACGCCACAACTGCATGCTTTGGGCTTGATTAACGTGTCATATCAACAAGATGGCGCCACAGAGCATACAGCCAGGATTACAATGGATTTACCCTGAGACCCCTTTCTACAACATGTTATTTTAAGAAATGGTGATGTTGATTGGCCTTCACGGTCACCTGATTTGACTGCTCCGGGGATTTCTGAAAAGCAAGGTTTATGCAAACAAACCAGAAACGCTTGATCGTTTTATCTGATATCGTATTCGATACATAATTGCCAACATTAAATAAAACACTTATCAATGTAAGATCCATTTTCTTTTATTTAATGAAAAATTAGAAACAAAAAAAGCAGTATACCTTCCCGGCGGACACCCTGTACTTATATTACATGATGCTAATAATTTTGTGTTGTAAAACTTTATGAAGTATTTTTGATACTTTCAAATATTTCTGTTCTCAGCGTCTACCCCCCGGGGGCACATTTATCGGTTCTTATAAAATACTCGACTATCTGGACCTGTGCAACTGGGGGAAGAAGGGAGCCCAGTCCCCTGAAGTCAGACAGGGAGACAACTGGAAACTCCACTTTATTTCCACGGGGATCAGTGAGCCCCAGAGTTTATTATTTGTCTCTTTAGACTTATAATAGTTCTCTGGCTGATCATTGAGGTTGGCCCCTATATGGGAGCATCGTGGTGGTTGTGGTTTTGCGGCCCCATATCCAATGGTTTTCTATGGTGGCCAGGATCATCTCACTGATAATGACACGCAAAGTGAATGATCCAGTCCAGTGAGCATGCTTGACATGTGTTCTGGACAGGAGTTGGAAAGTCTCCAACTCTTTAGCAAGGTGTGATGATTTGCAGACCTGTACTGAAATCATTAAAGTTGCAACTAGGTGGTTCTGTTGCATAGAATTATGGCTTCGGCTATCTAGGGTGCATGTATGACGTTCCAAATTATACAATAGTGGTTTGTCCACCATCTGATAAAGACTAATGGTCAGGCGCGGATGTAAAACAAATCACACTCTGTTCTCAGCGTCTCCCCCCCCGGGGGCACATTATAAGTCTTTATGGATCACACAACCATCTAGACTTGTGTCTTGCGGGGTTAAAAGCGTGCCCAGTCCCCTTCAAGGCTAGCAGGAGTCAACTGGACAATCCACTATATTTCCACGGGAATCAGTAAAGCCCCAGAGTTCCGCTATTTGTCTCTTTAGGCATTTAGCTCTTCTCTGACTGATTATTAAGGTAGGCCCTTCGGGAGTATCATGGTGGCTTTGTGTTTTTGTTTAGAAGGAATTTGTTATCAAAAACGTGATTCGTTTTGCATCCACGTATACTTTTAGTGAAAAGTATACAAATTTGTTTGTTTGTAAGTGAGAAAAACTAAATGTCAAAGCGCTAAATTTCATATGTTTTTTTGGAATTCTAAAGCAAAGCATGTGAATGATTACTTTTATGCTACCTTATATAAAATAAAAGTCAAGCCTAGTATTTTTAAGAACGGCGGTATATTAAAAAGCAATTAGCGGCGGCTCGAATTCTATTACAAATCGGCTAAAAGTTTTTTTGTTTATTTCTGTTTGCTTGACTTTTTATATATTAAATATCGTTTGTTTGATTGTGATTATAAAGGTCTCCCTATAAGGATTTTATTACCGATAATAGAGGATTGACCTGAGGGCTCCCTTTTTCGCTGCGGAAGGTTTTACATTTTTAAGGTATATTTTTTGTTGTTCTTTTCAAACAGATATGGTCCAAGAGCGAACTCCCATAAAACACAATTTTGAATTTTAATAAAAATTTGAATTTAGAAATTGTTTGTATTTTTGTTCGTAACTATTAGCTCTAAATTTTTAGAAGATTTTCGAACCATGGTTAGCGTTGTTATTCCTCCATGGAACAATTAACAGCATTTTAGAAATGATAAACCGTTAACCTCCTCATTTTCAAGGTTTCTTTCTTAATATAATATCCTTTCTCCCATTTTTTAAAAATATTTTATTGGTACTATAAAATTTCAATAGAATTTAATTTGTTCTATTTAGTTTGCAATTTAATTTTCAATAAACCATATTATTGCTTGATACATAAAATAGGTTACACATCATATCAAAAAGTTATGTACGATAATAAAAAATTAAGTAAATTAAATTTACTGTTTTAACAAGTTGTTAGTGCACACAATTGTTGTCATTTCTAATTTCTCTATTTCGTTTATTATCATGTAATTATTACCACACTTATTTTATTTTCTACAAACTGGAGCAAAGCTATTAAAAATAATACGAGAAAAAGCGGAACAGTATAAAAAACACTGATTTTGTCCATGTCCAAAAATCATAAAATTTAATTATATTTTGACGGCAAATAAAAGAAAAAACATCATACGAAAATATTGGCGAAAGACCGTGCTTAAATTGTCGGCTTATTTTGACGCTAAAAGTCCATTAAACTTCTTTCCTGTAAACAAAATACAAAAACAAAGAGAAATGTAAACAAAAACCATGAAGAAATGTAGTAGCCATTAAATAAATAACTGTATCCCTGCAAAATATTCTTTTTCTGTCTTCTGTAGCAGCCAAAAAAAAATTACACATATGTATGTGTATAAAACGTAACCAGCGTCATACTGTCTACTGCACATAAAAACATATACAAACATAAACACAAAAATACAAATTTAAATTTATTTGAGGAAATTTAAAAATTGATTTTTTTCTCTTGCATGCAAACTTTGTTTGTTGTATTAATTTCGCAGTATGCACTTTGTTTCTTGAATATCCTTGAAATTTTAAAATGTGTATACGGATACCATCATCAGTAGTTTATAATTAATTATAATGTACTTTGCATTTGATATCTAACAGAGCCAACATCTACGAGTGACCCTGGGGTCATCCTACTTTTAAGCAATAAAGAAAAATAATATTTCAATGTGTATAATACTACGAGTATTTGTCTAAGATACGTTTGTATATTAAATGTGATTTTTTGAGAAGAATTCTTGCATTTCGTAAAATCAACCCATAAATAGCCAAGGGTTCTTTATAATTCCTCTCAGCCTTTTTGTAAACGTAATTAAGCAACTACTTCCTAGTTAGAAGTGTTGTTTGTTGGTGAATAAAACGTTTAAATATTTTTACAAAAATTTTTTTTTACAAAGAATTATTTCGCATCACGTTTTAGATGCACATTGTTCTTAACAAGAAATTTTTCATTGTAATAAAAAAAAAACAAAAAATATATTAATATTATTAAATAAAAAATGTAAGGTCGGCTTAAATTTCAAAAATTTTTTATATTCATTTTTAAAGAAAATAGGAAAATGCATCGTATTCTGGTGGATTAGCTATATTTTTTGATATCATCGATATTTTGACGTTTGCAAGAAACTCAATAAAGCTCAATCTAAATATAGTTAATATTCAGTCCAGCAGAAGCACAGCGGTTGCGTTGTTGCAAGGGTCTTCAAAATGCATACTGCAAAGAATAAAGTGCTTTTTACGGGTACTGAAAAATGACCATTCTATGGAAAAATATTATTACGCACCCTTGCAGAAAGGGCAAATAACTCTCAAGCACGTTGTCTGTGATTGCCCGAAATTTCAAGGCCATAAATTAACGTTGAATAGCAGAACGATTAAATGATGGGTGAGGTGATATGGTTAGTTAAAGGCTTGCTACGGCTAAGTTTCATCACAGTATCAACGGCCTAGTGTCATTGAACGGGTCTATAAAAGATTGTTTAAACAAATTATAATCAACAAGACAAAACATATTTCATTTTTCTATTTCTGAAATTATTGAAACAGCTTAATTTTTTATAGTCATTGACAATAGAAGAAATATATTATGGTCAACTGTTCTATTTACTGAACTCAGATTATTTTGTTGCTGATATGTTTTCCCCACAAAGTGGTTTCTTATTTTTATTAACTACAATTAGTTAGTCTTTTCAATTTCGAATAAAATACAGTTCATAAGGAGGAAATAAAATGACTCTTCTATGACCCAGATATAATAATTAACAATAATGGGCAGATGTAATTGGAATATTGTTAATTTTAAGAGCTCAAATTGGTTATGATTTGCATTTTGTTGTGAGTTGTTCGTGAAGAACGAAAAGTCATTTTAGTTCCTTTAATCTTTCGGTCCAGTCCGAACGTTTTTTATTCATTGAAAGCTAATATTAGTCAAGGCTAATTATCAAAGAAGGGTAATAAACAAAAAAGGGTGATAAACATTTAGCAAATTTATTTTTAATAACACAAAATTCATTTTCAAATTTAATAATTGAATCTTTGATTAAAGCAACTATAAATATTCAAACATATATTTAACAATAATTGGTGCTTCATTGGACTATGAGAAAACGACTGGCTGGAGTTCTTTGAAACATTTCAGCTTATAGAGACAATATTTTCGTCAAAGTATCCCAAGTTGCATACACCATTTACTTTAGATACAAATTATTGAGAAGCAAATGAATTTAAAAAATCTATTTTTAATTGACAAAGTTCTTTTAATTCTTTATTCAAGTAATAGTGTAAATTTGTTATTCTGCCTTTTTTTCTGGAATATAAGTATTGTAAGTCTTAGTATATTGTTTCCTTATGACCTGTATTTTGTCATAAAAATTAAGGCCATAAAAGGCCTAGTGTATACCTGAAAATATTCATAAAATATTGTATGCCTATATTATATATGTTTTCTTGTTTTATTTTTCAAAAACGCAATCAAATTTTAGCAAAGCGCATGCTGTGTACGGCCTTCTCTCTCCGTATAAAACAAGAGTGTTGAGTATAATAGTGGTGTGGTGAAGTTATAAGTAACAGTTATTATCACCGGGCTTGACGATTTTGAGAGCCAAAAAATTGAATTACTTTTTACATATTCTTTTTTGTTAATATTTGCAATAATTTTTTTAGAAAGAAGGTTAGTATTTTTGGTAGACATAAAATATTTTATCTTGTATTTCAATTAGAATTTTCATTTCAATTTTATATGGCTTTTAGAGGATAATAGGTTCACATTTTCCAACTTATAACAGACTTGGATAGCTAACGAAATAAAAATTTGACTTTATTTTATATTTTTATTTTAGAACTAGCTTCTGAACGTTAATTTATCTATTTTGTCTATTATTTGTAACAAGTACGAAAGTTTTCATATTATGAGCTTAAATGTCCAAAAAGTTTTTATGCATTGAATTAAAAAATGCTTGGATTTAGTTTGTTCCTACTTTAGTTATCTTTCGGCTCAGATTGCTGTTTTTCGGAAACTGAACTTTTCTTTTTAGAGAAAATGTTTCATTTGCCCTTTTGTTCTACTCCTGATAAAAAAAAAAACGGTTAAATAGTTGGCGCAGGAAAGCGTAATAAATAAACAGACAAACATTAATTATAAATAAATATAAATATAATTATAAAAAAATTAAATCAAAATATATTTGTACTTCATAGGCTTTTGCTGAAAAACCGTGATATTTTACACTGACGATTTTTAACTTGCAACTGTGGCATCATTATAAAAAAGAACAGAGTTGGTTTTAACATTAATTTATTGTGCTTTACGGTAATAAAAATAATTCCTTTTTCTTTGTTAAAAAGGGTTTCAAAAAACTAACTAGTTAGAAATTGTTTGTACTATCTTTGTGTTATTGTTTAGCATTTTATGGGATTTTTATGTAACTTTTAAGTTCTTTCAACTCATATCCCATCATTTTGTTCATAATTGTTCGGTTGGCATTAAACGTGACTTGTTTACTTAAATATAAAAAGTTTCGTTTTTATTAGAGTCAAAGGATGGATAAATAATACAGTTTCTTATTTATTTTGGGTGTTGTCATTTTCGATTTTATTTTCGTTTAAAAACTTAAAAAAACACTAAAATTTTATCCGCTTTTTTCCCCTTTTTTTATTTAAGTAAGTCGAAAAGTCTTTATGCTTTCGTTTTAAAGCAATTAAGCTGAAGAGGAGGAACTTATCTTTGGCTTAAGGATGATTCATTTATGACTTCAGTTCATCAGTCTGTTAGTTTTTTGTAACCTTAATTATGTATTTTATTTATTTTTGCAAATTTTGTCATATACATATGCTGTTATAGTTTTAAATTTTAATTAATTCTTATTAAAAATTGCATGGCGATGCTGTATTCTAAACGCTATAATCAGTTACAATTGTCTTGAGAACCAAAAAACTAAAAAAACTTGCCGTTTAATAAACAAGGGAAAACATTTTTATTTAAAGCACTTCAGTTTGCCACTTCACCCTTTAAATATATGTTTTCATAAGTAATTTTAAACATGTGCTATACGTTTTCAATGGACTTTACAAAATTTAAAAGAATATGAAAGATGTTATTTAAAGTTTTAAAGAATAAATAAAACTATCAATATTTGTTTTCTTTCCACAATTACAAAAACCGAGTGTACACACGAAATATATTCCGAAAATTTTATCGGAGTTTCATGTAGTCATCGATTAGAATAGAAAAATGCAAATTTTTAGAAATTTTGTCTGTATATCTGTTTTCTGCCTGTTCCAGCCATATCACGCAAAAACAGCTAATTGATTTGATATAAAATTTTTTCGAGAGTTACATTGTTATCTCAATTTTATATAAAGTATAAAAATCGGCATCTTCTGTAAGTCGATCGCATACACAGCCATATTCGTTCAGCGGAAGGACAAAACTAATTATCTGTCAAATCAAACATGAGCTAAGTGTTACCATTCACGAAATAAGCACTAGTTGAAAAAAACGTTAAATTGCGGACCCTTATTTCTTTCCTGATTTTCATGGTAAAAAATAGAAAAAAATGCTGTCGTTTAGCAGATTTTTTAAAAAATTGTTTGATAATTTTTATATTTTTACTTAATAGACACACCATTCAACATCAAACGGAACATGTCTTAGAAACTGAGTTTCTTTTTTTAATACAGACGAGACAACTACATAAGAATTATTACAAAAAAAAACTTATACTTGTTTAGTATTTTGTGGGTTAAACACATACGCCGAGGGAAAAAAATTAATGATGAAATATTTTATGAAGAAAAAAATATACAATATATATATGACCAACAAATGTAAAAAAAAGAATTGTTACTAAATAAAGGCTTTTAAAAGAATTAAAATAAAATAAGCCGAAAAGCTGCCGAAATTATTTGAGGATAGACTAGAAAACATTATCCATGAATCGTAAAACAACCCTTACAACACTACGCCTGCATCAACCAAATAGTACTGTAAAAACTGCAAACATCGATACAGACAAGAGAATATCCTGTTGGGAAACATTCCTACCTGGTATAGGTATCTTCAGTATGCTAATATTTACCTAAATGTTGTTTGTCAGTGCAAACAAAGCTAAGGGCTTTGAACAACTATAAGTAAGCCTAGCCTTTTTTGTTATTGAGTCAGCTAACATGTGTGAGTTATTAATTTTACAAAATTTCTGGACCCTTTATGCATTTTTCCAAAAGAATTTCTTCCTATGTAAAGGTTTCGAGTTTCTTTCATAAAGCAACAGATGATAAGTTTATTTTTCCTTTTAAAATTACATTTTCTTTAAAATTTTTTAAATTGTTGTTATATATCAGTTCTTAATAACTGCACGTCGTAATACAGTAATAAAAACAAAGATGGAATTATGAAATTATTTATAATCATCTTGATGTTGTCATCATTTTGTTGTGAATGCAATAAGATTATGAAAGAAGCTACGGACGTGAACAAATTTCCATTATAGTTTTTTGATGTAATGAATGCATTAAGTATATTAGAATTAAAAAAAAATGTAATAAAATTTGTTTGTAAGAAACTTGCAAGCATTCACAAAGTAAAACAAAATGTGCCCAAAAAATTACAACTAGTATCACAGTTTTAGCAATCGCTAATTTCTTTATTCAAAAGATAACTTTTTAAGACATTTGAAATAACTTTTTAGATTAGATTAGATTTTTATTTCTGATCACCTCAGTTAAATGTTCGCCCTACAAAAAAAAACCTTTTTATTTTAAAAGTTTTAATAGTTTTGCGCTTTCTTTTTGACAAAAATGTCAATTTTCTTTAATCAGCGTAGTATTTTTTGGTACAATCTTAAGTATGGAGTTGTACTTTTGAGTACTTGCAAAATTTCGTGATATTTTGCCTAAATTTTTGTTTATATTATTTTTTATTCGAAATCTACTCAAATTAAAACTACATTCTATTAGAAATTTTAAACAAAAATAGATTTAGCTTAGGCCTCAATACACTATTGCAAAATATTGAATTTTGTTTAAGTTTTAATACTGTGCTATTGTTTAACGAATGTGTGGATATTGAAACTTAACGAACGGTTAGCTAAAGCAAAATTAATCATGTCTGCAAATAACGTTTTAAATTAATAAATATATTCTTCCGTAGTAAATATGTCTAACTTAACAAAAGCTTAGGCAAAATAAATTCAAAAGTCCGGCTCGTTTTAAATTTTCAATATCTATAACTTAAAATTTTCTAAGCTCTACAAAAGAACAAAGAAACTTATTAATTTCATTCGTAGTATGAAATACAATAATTATTTATTATTTATTTATGCAAAATGTAATTTATAGCATATTTTTATAAGGAAAATATTTCTTATGTATAATTAGATTGAGACACCATTGTAACTTTAGACGATTGGTAATTGAAATACACTCCTGTTTAATTGATTAGATTCAGTATATTTCTCTATTTCAATCACTGTTATTGTTTCTACTGACTAAATTGTTAAAAAAAAGTTAAGCTTTTAGTTAGTGTCTCCAAACAGAACTTCTTTCTTACTAATACAGTCCTATCTTATAAACTGCTGCTGAAATTCACACAAGTTATGCACGCAGTGCCAATTCCGCTGTGAAGTCAAATTATAAAAATAAAATTCAGTTGTTAAAGGGTGTCTTAATGGAAGCCTTGATTTTGAAGTATCTTATATTGTCTTATTATTTGAACCGTAATAGACCTTGTCAATTCGTTACAACAAAAAATTAAAAGATTTCAGAGTAAAGGGTGTCCGTCCTATACATGCTGTAAAACCCTTGATTTGTAAGTCCAACTCTTACTCTACAGATTTAAATAAAAAAGAAGTTCGTTTTCTTAAACCAAGTAAACCAAACTGACAGTTCGATTCTTTCATCAAAGTTTTTAATAACTTTTTGGCAAAATGGCGCTTTGATTAATCACATCACGGATCTTGAGTTTTAAGGCTAAAGTTGATCCGATTAGCTCCGTATGGACACTGTACTTACCATAGCCCCACAAAAAGTAATCCAGTGATGTTAAATTACACGATATGACTGGTCGTGATTGTCGTGATATTATGCGATCGCGAAATTTGGTTTGCAATCAATTAATCATTTGATTTGTTGTGTGATATGTGGCACCGTCCTGTTGAAACCACATGTCAGTGATATCCACGTGCTTGACCGATACCCATTTTCAGCCTCGTCTTCGAAAAAACGGCCCAGTCAGGTGCCGGCTTTTCCTGAGTGTGATTTGTTTTACATCCGCGCCTGACTGTAAGTCTTAATCAGATGGTGGACAAACCACTTTGTATAATTTGGAACGTTATACAAACGTCCTAGATAGCCGAAGACATAATTCTAAGCAACAGATACCACCTAGTTGCAACTTGAATAATTCCAGGGCAGGTCTGCAAACTATCACACTTTGCTAGGGAGTCGGAGACTTTCTAACTCCTTGTCCAGAACACATGTCAAGCATGCTCACTGGACTGGATCATTCACTTAGCGTGTCATTATCAGCGAAATGATCCTGGCCACCATAAATTTCATAGTTCCCTTATGGGGCCGCAAAACCACAACCACCACGATGCTCCAACAAAGGGGCCAACACCAATGATCAGCCAGAGAACTATTATAAGTCTAAAGAGACAAATAATGAACTCTGCGAGCTCACTGATCCCCGTGGAAATAAAGTGGAGTTTCCAGTTGATCACCTGCCAATCTTCAGGGGACTGGACTCCCTTTATACCCCAGTTGCACTGTGTCTAGATAGTGGAATAATCTATAAAGACCATATTTATGTGCCCCCGGGGGGAAGCGGCTTTTCCTGAATGAATTAAGCGAATCTACGATGATGTGAATGCCCAGTCGGCTTTAATTCCTGCAAGTTAAACCTTCAAAGTCAAATCCTTACGCCAAATTCGCCATATGGTGGTTTTTTATAACCCAAATTGCTGAGAACTTCGAGAAATTGACAAATTTGAAACTGTTGCACGGCTGCGATGTTTTCCGTTAAAGCACCCGGTCGAAAACGGTCGAGCCTGTCGACTCAAATTTAACGATTAATTTTTAATCGCCACAGACAGACGATTATGTTGTCCAAAAATATTAAGAATTTTACGAAATGTAACTTTAACAGAATCACAATTTTCATAGTGGATTTTAATTATTTTAATGCGATTTTCCTGCGAAATTAAAGTCATTGTAATAATTGCCAATGCACTACGAATACGTTAAAAAACTAAATGTCAAAGTCTTGTCACAATTGAAAAACCAACTTCTTGTTGGAAAACCTGATATTATAAAAAGGGGATTATAAGCGACTCAGATACTTGTCGTGGCATCTGCTGGGAAATTTGCAGTAAACTTAAAGCGTTCCTTGGAAATACAATAACATTGGGAACTTTTTCGTTATCAAAAATTAGGTCAGAAGCTAGAACTCAAACAGGTAATCTCAAAAGTACATATATCCACCACAAGCTCTAAACAGTTAAAGTTGGACAAATTTAAACAAAGTATTTATCGAACAAAATCGATTCATAGATATTTGCACACGAAGTGGATTTTTCTGATTCGAATAATTTCAACTTGGATGAAGCGGATGGCTAAAATTAATATTTTTCTTTTGAGCGAAGAAAACGAAGAAAACAATCAAATAGGCGTGTACAGAAAAAATACTGCAAGAACTGCCTATATTATTTTGTTTGTTATTCGTGATTGTTGCAACATTAAGTATTTACAAATTATAAAAAGAAGAAATGGAATTTTGTCTAAATTTTGTTTTGTAATTTTTTTTTGTAATTCAATAAGAGTATATCTGATTATTTTTTTTATTTATAGTAAAATAATTTACTAAAAAGTAGAAAATATCACTAAAACATTTTTTCTTTCTTTGTTTGAAAACTGAAGGTCTTTAGTTTTTTTCATATCAATTTGATGTGTGTCATGCATGCAGTTTTGTAGTTTACAACCTTTGTCGACTCTATACTCGTTTACAATACTTTAGGTTTAAATTTATATACGAGTACACACGTGCTGTTGTTTTTGTTTTTTTCAAAAGGCGTCTTATTTATTCACTTTGTGTACTTTATTATGAGAGATAAAATTATGCTGCCTTTTTTATTTTGTTTGTAAAAATTTTAAATTGGATACAAATAAAAATAGCAGAAAATTAAATGTAAAATTAAAAAGATAAAACGAAGCAATATTTTTAACATTAAACTTGAAAAATTTAATTTTATGTTTTTTAATGTTTTATTCCAGTTTATTATTCGAGTGAATTACAAATATTCCTGTGATATAATTTTACTTTTAAATACAATTTGTTTCTTTTATTTTTGTTGAGTATCAAATATTCAAAAATTAAGCACCTTAATAAATGTGTCACATATTTTTTATTTAAAATTTTAATAGCATTCTCAATTTTATTAGACTTAATTTGCCAATAGGCAGATATGACCCTGAATTTAGCTGCTTTCGGGCTATATTCAGGACCAGTTCACATTTCTTGCATTTCGGGTTTCTTATAGAAGTCCAAACGCTGGAAGGGATAAAACCCTAGCTGGCGTGGATTCTCTTTCCGACTCCATATCGAAGATTCTCGATTCAATGTCCACAAGCCATATTCACTAACCCGGTTGATAAACTTAACCTTTTGGCTGGGTATATTTGTAAATAATTCTTATTTGCCGGAAAGCAATTAACCACCGCCCGTGCTCGACAGAGAATCCGTTACTATGCCCAAGATATTTTTTCCATTTCGAGTGGTTAAAAACGTTTTAGCAGATCTCAACATCTCCTGGGCCGGATGGGATTTCAACACTGGTTTCGAAACAGTGCTCTTCGACGCTAGCGCATACGTTAGCAGCCCTTTTGGGCAGCTTGTATCATGCCGGCGAATTTCCAAAGTGTTGGAAGGTTGCTAACGTAACGCCACTTCAAAAAAAGAGTGAGGCTAGCAACCCTGAAAATTACCGTCCAGTTGCAATTTGTTCTGCAATTTGTAAGCACATTTATTAGCTTACTTAGCGACCGACAATATGGTTTTCTTAGAGGGCGCTTTACGGGTGACTTGCTGGCTTTCCTATCGAAACAATGCTGCAACTCCATACGTCATTTCGGAAAGAGGAAGGTGGTGGCTCCAGATATTTCCAAGGCGTTTGATAGAGTGTGGCATGATGCACTTCTGTCAAAACTTGCTGCTTTTGGTGTCGGTGATAATTTCTCCAGATTTATATCGAATTTTCTCAGAAATCGCACTATACGGGTTGTTTCCCCCCGGTGGCACATTCATGGTCTTTATAGTACGTAACAGCTATCTAGATCTGTGCAACTGGGGGAAAAAGTGAGCCCAGTCCCCTAAAGACAGGCAGGGAGTCAACTGGAAGCTCCACTTACTTCCACGAGGATCAGTGAGCCGCAGAGTTCATTATTTGTCTCTTTAGACATTTAATAGTTCTCTGACTGATCATTGAGGTTGGCCCCTATATGGGAGTAACGTGGTTGTTGTGGTTTCGCGGCCCCATGACAGTATAATGGTTATTATGGTGGCCAGGATTATCTCACTGATAATGACACGCAAAGTGCATGATCCAGTCCAGTAGGCATGCTAGACATGTGTTCTGGACAGGAGTAGGAAAGTCTCCAACTCTTTAGCAAGGTGTGATGGTTTGCAGCCCTGCCGTGGAATCATTAAAGTTGCAACTAGGTGGTTCTGTTGCTTAGAATTATGTCTTCGGCTTCCTAGGACGCATGTATGAAGTTCCAAATTATACAATTGTGGTTTGTCCACTATCTGATTAAGACTACATAGCCAGATGCTGATGTAAAACGAATCACACTATACGGGTTGTTATAGATGGGATTTCATCAAAAGAGTTCAAGATTAATTCAGGGTTACTGCAAGGCTCCGTTCTTTCTGCTTCTTTCGTATTTTTCTAAATGATCTTCTTTGTCAAAATTTTAACCCTATATACTCTTTCGCAGATGATAACACCATTTGTCATTCGTATTCATTCGGTAATAAACCGAATCAGTTGGAGGTGATTTCCCAAAGGCAGAACATGAATGATACACTCATTCATGATCTCGGAGTGGGGTCGTGTGAATAGAGTCGATTTTAATGCTCTTAAGACACAATGATGCATGCTTACGCATAGATCTGTGTTCTGAAATAGTGCTGCATCTGTTACTATAGGTGATGTAGGTATTACGGAATCGGACGCTCTAGATGTTCTTGCCAAGAAAATTCAGTGTGATCTTCGATCGACTAAATACATTTTTCAAATTTCTAAAGAAGCTTTAAAGTGCCTCGGTTTTCTAAGGCGGTGTAAAAGATACTTCACTCCATCCGATCTTCGCACTATTTGTACCACCTATATCTGTGGAAAAATGGAATACAATTCTCATCGATGGGCCGGCGCCTCAAAGTCTATTTTGGAGTTGCTCGACCACGTTCAGGAGAGGGACAGTAAGGTATCAAACTCTATTGATTCTCTAGAGGATTGACGCAATGTGGGATGTATTTCACTTTTTTATCATTACTACAATGGTAAGTGGTCTAATAAAATTAAAGAACTTGTTCCATTTACTCGAACATTTTCGCGTTTAACTGGATTTTCGTTGAGAACGCATCCATTTGTGGTTAATTTTCCAGTGAATCCCACTACGTATTACAGGAAAAATTTTTTTTATCAGAACAGTCGATTAAGGAATAATGGACTGTCCCTCCAGAGGTCTTTCCTATCTTACCTGTAAAACTGAAGGTCCAGAAACATTACTCTCTATTTCCTCCTTCCCATAACCTAATTTTCAACTAAAAATTTTCTAACTAAAACGCTTGCAGATTTTGTCGAAAATTTTATTGTTAAAATTTGTTTGAGTAACGCTCTCCTGCAGCAATTTTGGAAATATTCATAGATAACATTTTATGGGAATTGTATTTAATTTTTAGTAAAAGAAAGATATCAACGTTTGCTTGCTAAAATAATTTTGAAGCCAATAAAGAGTATAAACATGTGGGAAGCTTCAGAAGTAAAATAAACTAAATTATGCTTCGGTTGACTTGTAGAATTCTCCTTTTAATTAATCGAATATATAAAGAAAATTAATGTGATTTACATGTCGCGATTCTCTTTTTTTATTTTCACATTCAAAAGATTAAGCAACGCTTTATTGCAGCTGATATCTTTTACCATGCTGAACTTATATTCAGGTCAGCTTCAAACAAATTCCACAAAGTGAATATTACAAAAAAAATATCACAAAGAGTTTTGTATTTAGTTGCAAACTTTAAATTTTCTTATTACATCAGTTTACTCTTTTGCCTGCGTGAAACGCGAAACTCTTTACTCCTCACATGATTTTATGAACACATGAAAATTAGCACTCATATCATTATAATAAAAATCATTTCTCCGTTTCTATTGTAAATATTTTAATGATGTAATACCTTTTCATCCCTGCCACATGAATTAAAAATTATATATGTATATATAGTCAGTTGTATCTTTATATAGACAAAAATGACAAAAATCATTATTATTCTGTGATCGTTCGTTCATTTGTATCTATAACTCCTATAAAGTGTGAACATGAAACGAATGAAAAGGAAAATAAGAGATAAAAGACGTATATGCAATACAACAACAATAAAAAAACACAAAGAGACAATATGTAAACATGTACATATATGTATATAGTACTATATGTATTTCTTATACGCATATCAAAATGGTTGAGCTAGTGCCAATGTACTCTTCTTCGTATAATTCGAAACTAAAAATAACAATAGTACTAATTTAGTACAAGTTTTAAAATTTTGCTATTTCATTTTAATAAGCCAGCATTTGAAGGTTCGAAAATGTTGTTGGTTACCTATAGCGAAAATATTTATACAGAGATTACAATCTCGGATTGTTTAGAGATCGTGTTGATATTTTGCGATAATATTACAATATTCTACTAGTGTTCTTTAATCAAATAGAATTCCCGCCAAAAATAGCTGAGAGAAACAGAGATCATAGTAAAATTATAAAAATTGTAATTTTTAATAATCGAGCTTCAAATAATGTTTTTATTGGAGTCCCATTAGAACTCCACTGCAACCGTGGTTAATAGACAATCCTTATTAGTCCTTATTAGTAGTGAAAATAATGACATGCGATTTAAAAGTGATATGATGACATAAAGATAATATTCCTTGACTAATATTTTAATTTTATTTGTGATATTAACGTTATTTTTCCTACAAAAACAACTCAATTTCGAAGTCGTTTGGTACAATTCAACATTTCGCGTGCCATCTCTGATGCATATTATTTTATTGTTGCCTATTTAAATGCAAACGAAATGCATTCTTGCTCATCGTCGCGCTCATAATTATTTATCTTTAAGCGAAAAGTGTTTTAACACAGAGAGTCTTAAATTTGTTTTAAATTTATTTATATTTGAATTACGAAGTCATTCTCATTAAAAACTTAAAAAAAAATCGGAAATATTTAAACAAACAGTGAAGTGCAGGACCGATAAGAATATTTTAGGGAAAGCCAGGAATTTTTTTCTTTTGAAAAATCAAGTCTTGTAAAACGTAAAATCCTTAGGATTACAAACTAAAATAATAATCCCATTTTCCAGTTAAGCTTAACTGGAAGCACAGTTTTATGCATGCACATTACTACGTTGTTGAAGTTTTATTTCAAGATATTTTTTTTTGCATTTCACAGTTGATGAATAAAAATAGCGCAGTTTGTCCAATTCCGTCATCATCTGCATTGTCTGAATGTTTAACCAGCTTAAAGAGATTGATTTTTCTTAAACTAGCCAATAGATAAATTATGATGCCGGTATTTGCAACAGTGTGAGCTTACGATTGCGTTTTAGATCGCTTTTGACAGCTATCATCGACTACTGTCTAATCAACTGACGACTTGTTTGCGATACAGATATAGCAATGAATATTTTTTAATCCACTGCAACGACGTAAAATCCGCTCTAAAAGTATTGTCGGTAAGGTGAGGTAGAACGATAAGAACTTAATTTTAAATTAGTTTCTAATATAATATTGTGTTTAGACATACACAATTATTGAGATTATCGCAATAAACGCCATTATTGAGCTCAATATTCCATACAAAACTAGACGCCAAATATTGTTCAATAAGTACGAAATTGTTATAAATATTGAGTAAACCTTGATATGCAACACTGTTAAGAGGTGTGTTCAGTGAGAAAAAATTATTTACCCCTGGATTATTTACTCTGGAGAATTTGCAAATTTTAATTCTTTTCATTTTTAAGTACCGCCAACTTTGAATCAAAACACGATCGCACTAACCGTAAAAACTCAGCATTTCTAATATACAATAGTAATTGTTTTTTAATAAATGAAATTATTTCCATTTTAATAAAATAAAATTTAAGACTGAAATCAAAACAAAGTTGTTTTCCAGCTTTTAAATGTTTATTGAGTTAGCTGAATTTAGTATGTCTGAACACTAAAATAATATTGCCATTTAACCGAATATTGAGTCAATTAAAAATGTATGTTTGAACATGCTAAGTGAATAAAATGGGAAAAAACAAATTTTTAGTGAATCAAAACATAGGCACTTCGTCTATATTTTCCTATTTACCAATTCTAGTACTGATAAACTGAGACGCCATTTTGTTTTTACTTTTAACACTTTTTATAAAATACATTTACCTCAAGTACTACAATGGAAATAAACAACCGCGAAAAATTAAACAAAAAAAACAGTATTTTTACAGTGTGTATATAAATTCAACTAAAAAAAGTTTGAGAACCACATCAGTAAGCCAAGCAAGAAAACTAACTAAATGATTGCCTTCGAAAAAATATCCGATTGTCAGCTTTTGTTTTGTTATTCATTAAGGCATGGATGTCAGTTATAAATCTATACTATACGCGAACAGTTGTAATAAAACGCGTGAGCTGCAAACAACGAAACACAACAAACAAAACAATATAAAATGGCACGCGTGTGGTTCGATAAAAACAAAATGAAACAACAGAAAGAATAATAAATGCATATCGAAATAAAGAATTAACAAACTTATGACACTATTTGTATATCGCCAGGCAGTTCATTGTGTTTTAATTTAATAGCTGTTAAATGAGAGATTTTATTTTGAACAAATTGCTGTTTGTTGTTCTTCTTGTCAACAAGTTTTGTAAGAGCGTTGGCGGAGAGAAATATAGGTAAAATTTCCAAACCTACCACCACGGACGAGTAACGAATTCACCATGCATATACATTTCAATTATTGTTGCCAGATAAAATGGAAGAGAAGAAGTATCACAGAAATTCTTTTTTAAATTGCCAGTGTTTAATAGAAATATTCTTCCAAATCTTTTATAAATTCATAAATATATAGTTGATTCTAAAATTAACTTCAGAGAATCCTTTAAGGTTGTTTATATGACATCTGTAAGTGCAAATACGCATTGGTTATATAAGATAATAAAGTAATCTTTTGTTAAAAGACCATAGATAAATGTTCAATAATTTTAAAAACAACTTAACTTGCCAGTTAGAAGTCTTAAAAAGTCAAGTTACTCCGAATTTCCCATTTCAAACAAATTTCTGACAGTTGTTTGGAATACTCATGCTGTTTAAAGCACATCAAATTAATGGACTTTAGCTTTTAAAATATTTTAGAACTGCTCTGGTGTAGCAGCTCTGTGCTTAACAGAGCTTCTAAAGAATATAAGTTATTGGTTTAACTCTTGCATGATAAAATAGTTGAATTTTAAAACTCAGGAATTTGGTAATAAAACATTTATTTTACAATTTAAATAAAACTATGTTGTATTTGTATTATAGTTTGCAGAGTAAAAAATTAAATTACTGTTCCGGCATCAAATGAAAAGCGCTTTTAACAACATTAATGTGTATTAAAAATAATCATATTGTATAAATGCACAATGAATGTATTCTTTCATGTCATGTCATCTCGAATTTTTTCAATCCAAATATAAAAAGTTACCTTTTTTATTGTTTTTGAAAGTCAAGTGAAGAATTCATCAAAATCGTCTAAAAATTTTGTAAAATAAAATAATCGCTAAATCTGGTATCAGTGTTTCCAATATATATAAAAGTGACACATTTATTAAGTTTTGGAGAGAGAAAATGACTAAGTTGTAGCTGAGAGCTTTTGTTTAAGTAAATACTATTTTTGAATTGTTGAGAATATCAACAGCCATATGGTACTTTTATCATTGTTGGAGTTTTTGCTATCGTTCTTATTTGATATTTTTTATTAGCACCCTCCCTTAAAAAAATTTATAAATATATATAAAATAGTGAGGCCTGTTATTCAAACAGGGATGAATATTTTTACCTTTTTGTGCAACTGATATAAAACTTTCCTTACATTTGTTTTAGAATTTGGAATGAGTTTAATGAGTTGTTTTTTATTTGAAACCCCGAGTTTTAGTGTGCGGGTTATATTTAATTCTCTGTTATTTTTGATATCGTAATTTGTGTTGATTTTTTAAGTGCACAGATCTTTCAAAATAATTAAACCGAAAAACTGAATGTAATTATGTAGGCAGATAGGGCAAAATGTTAATTTTCAAAATAAATTCACCCCAGCGATGATTAAAACTCCCGACTAGTTAAGACCCTCCACAATACTTGACTGCATTTTTTTTGCATTTTAGAGGTGCAAGTATCACTAATATTCTCTAAGCGGAATAAGAGTAAATATTTCATTTTTTGCAGATCGAAAATGCAAACTATTTAAAAGTTTTAAGACTGAAAGTACATACAAACTTTTCGTTTTTACAAATCACAATTATAAACTCGCATCCCTGGTGTACAAAATTACAACAAGTTGACTAGTCGTTTAACTCTTGTGAACACATATAGAATATTATGGTACTCCAGGCTCTCTTCTAGGTTTTTGTTTTTGTGTTATTCTGCTTTTTTGTGCTGCTGCATGTAACGTGAAGTTTACTGTTTTTGTTGTTGATTATTAATCGTTAAAGATTTGTGTATCTATGCGGTAGCTTTTCAATCGGGAATGAGTTTCTATTTTGTTCTTAAAATGTAAACGAAAATAAAAAGCAATTTTTTTGAAAAGTTTATTAATAAAAATTTGTTTTCAATTCATTTGTGTTATTACTGAGAATCTTTATGTTGGATAATGTTTAACCAATAAAATTCTTTCCAATCATTAGTTTATATACTCGTATGCTGGTTGTTCTCATACCAAAGTGTTACACATTTTTATTGCATTTTTACCAAACTCACCACCAGGTTTTGTTTTTTTTTTGTATAATCACACCGTTATATACCACCGCCCTCTTCTTCTAATGCTTGTTCTCGTTATTTTTTTCATAACACAATTCTATAAATTCGGTCGCAAAAATTATAAAAATGTGCTGTGAATTTCATTGAAAAAGTAAATTTTACCAAAAAATGATAAAATTATTTAAATAGAAAATAAACAAATAAAAATATGTGAAAATATCAAATAAAAATGTTTATCGTGGTATAGTAAGTTAATAAAATAATAAAAATTTGAAACAAAATTAAAGGTACAAAAAGGAAGAGAAAAATATTGAAGAAATTAATTAATTTATTAAAAGAAGCTTTAAAATATGTTGTGTTTAAAATTAATTTATAATTACATATTATTAATTTATTAGGTTTGTGAAATTTTGGTGTATGTAAAAATTTTCGAAAAAGAAACTTATTAAAAAGTGTCGTTTCTTTATAACCTTCATTTCAAATCAAAAGGGGGAGTCTCTTTTTAAAGATATTTCTTTTCTGGACAAGAATTTTATTTTACGTAAAATTGTTAAAACTTTTTTAAAAATAAATCATTGTCATTGTCTTCAACAAATGGATTAATTTTGCATCATTAAGTATACAAAGGTAGGTGTGTGTTATTATATATTTTCCATATAAATTATTAAAAAGTTTCCTTATATGTATTTCTTTGTCGTTGTTGGTTGTATATGTTTCCTGCAACACGCACATGCTCATCTCTCACTCGCTTCAAATATTTTCAACTCTGGGGTAAAAATCGATTTTCTTTCTTGTTTTCAATGAAAAATAATTTAAGAAGAAGCAGAATTAGTAAATAATAAAAACGAAAACATAACAATTTTGTTTATTGGTCAAACAGTGGACTTCATAACTCATTAGTTTTTTGTTTAAAAATTAAAAATAAAAGAAAAAAATTTGTGTGTTTGGAATTGAAAATATAGTTTTTTATACAATTAACTGTTTAAAGCGTTTTTGTTATCTTAGCTCCGTGGCGATGACAGATTTGAATTTATATTAAATATTTGTTTATGAAATGATCTGAACATTTCTTGGACAGGCACATTTAATGTGTTCAAGAGCATACAACCATTGGTGTTGCCATCAAAAGCAAACAAATATTAAAGAGAAAGAGAAAATTTGTTTATACTCTGTGACGAAAAAAGTCATACCTAAATAAATGCTTCGACTGTAAGCCTACAATTGTAAAAATTGACAACGCTAAATTGCATTAAAATTAAATTAGGTTTAAGAAACTCATATCAGCAGCCACCCTTCGAAGAATCATAATGACAAAAGCCCAGGGTGGGGGTTTTCTATTATTATTTTTGACAAGTCATTATTATTTAACAAGTAATGCAATTTTTTGTTAAACTTGTTTTTTATAATTAACTTCGTTTTAAGGGTTTTAACAGAATAATTTTCTTCAAACATTTTCCTTCAATTTATTTTTATTATAATTTCTATCAATAAAAAAAATTAATGTTTTAATTCTAATTTGATTTTATCAAAATCAATCATCGATTACTGTGACGATGAAAAGTTACGTAAAATTTTTAGGAGAAACAATCCGCCGAAAAAACGCACTATTTATCGTGTAGTGAATGAATTCGAAGAAAGCGGGTCTGTAGGTTATAGGTCCAAGCATGGACCACAATGTACTACAAGATCGGCTGCTCAAGAAAGTGTTCAAAACAATCTATCAACCGCCGTGCTCAGGAGCATGGTCTTCAAAGAACAACTTTGGCCATATCTTTGCACAAGGATTTGCATTTGTTTCTATATACGATTCAATTGATACAACAGCTTCTTTCACAAGACCATTTACGCCGCCATACATATGCAGTTAGGATGTTACAACTTGCCCATGGCAACCCCGATTTTCATGAAAAAATCATAATGAGTGAGGAGACACATTTTCATTTGAAAGGATAAGTGCTTCTGGAGAATCAAAAACCCTCAAATTATTCAACAATCACCTTTGCATCCATTAAAAGTGACAGTCTGGTGTGCAATTTGGTCAGGAGAAGTAATTGGACCTTACTTACGGCGTAACGGTAACTGTGAATGGGGAGCGATATCGTGGTATGATTGAGAATTTTTTAACGCCACAAGCGCATGCTTTCGGCTTGATTAACATGTGGTATTTACAAGATGGTGCCACATCACATACAGCCAAGTTTACAATGGAATTACTACAAGACCTCTTTTCACAAGAAGTTATTGCAAGAACGATGACATTGATTGGCCTCCACGGTCTCCTGATTTGACTGCTCCGGACTTCTTTTTATGGGGATATCTGAAAAGCAAGGTTTATGCAAATAAACCTGAAACCCTTGAGCAACTCAAACAAAATATTCGTGATGAAATTCATGAAATATCGCTTGAAATGTATGAGAGTGTAATGCAAAATGTGCTCAAAAGGCTCGCATTTGGTAGACAAACATTGATATTGTATTCCATACATAATTGCCGACATTAAATAAAAACATTTATCAATATAAGATCCAGTCTCCTTCATTTAATCAAAAATTATAAACAATTATAACATTTGAAAATTATTTCGAATATATGGCTGCCATGACTGTCTTGAAGAAGGACATTCTGGACGTCCCATTGTGGGCTATTTTTTCGAGCGTTTGCCGAACATATTTGATGAATAAAACGAACAATGTTGGTTTCAAAACCCGTGCTGACGCCAGCAACGCATCACTAATTTACCGACAAATTTTGATTTTCATGATTCGATTATTGTGGTTGTTGTCATATGGCACGTAGCGACACCCTGTTAAAATCTTATTGTTTTTAATCAATACCAATACCAATTGGTATTTGAATGAGAAAAAGTACAAGATGACCACAACCGCCCTGAAAAACGCACCAACTGGTGCAATATTCTGGATGTATTGTGGTCTGCTCAGGGCTGCGAATTGGTTTGTGTTTAAATTTTGTTTATTAACAAAGCCTTCAATTAAAAAATGAGATTAATTTTTGTGTCTATAAACTACGCTAATCGATAATAATGTTTCGACTAAATCTGGATAATTTGGTAGCCGTGTTCTGACGTTAATCTATTCACGTTTTGCCACCGTATACTCGTCGTCAGCAAGTGAACGCTGTATGACAGGTCGTTTTAGAGATAACTCTCTCGTCAGTTTTATCGGCCTTGAAACAAGACTTATTAGTGAATTTGAGAATTATTTTTAGTTCAAAATTTAAAATAATGAATATTAACCGATTAAATCCAATCCAATCCCCTAATATGGATGCACATCTGTATTACTATTTTATTATATTATATACAATCTTAAGCCTTTTATGAAATAAAATTGATCGATTCCTCTTCCCTAATAAAACTATTTTATTTGTTTTATTGTTTTTTATAGCTATGTCGCTAATTAACACAGATGTTTAATAAAAATGCTGAATTTACTAAGATTTCCTCTAACAAAAGCAATGTATTATAACAAGTGAACTTCTGTCTAGGGTGAAGGTACCATTTACCTTGTTTACTTGAGAATATTTATACCCAAGTTTTAAGATTTTTGTTGTGTAAACCTCAAAAATAATTCACAACGCAATTATTCGTATAATTGACACTTGTATTTATTTAGAAAAAATTTTAATAATTAAAATAACAACAAAAAAAACCAAAAAAATTCACCTTCATAATCACCTCATAGCAGTCAATAACATTTAATTAAATATGATATCAAGTCAATATTTTCAGCAAGAAAATTAACTTCTCAATTTCATTACATGTATTAAAATGCTAATGTTTAAAAAAATACAAAAAAAAGTGTTATTTTCTTTAGTTTGGAACAAATTAAAGCATGTAATTGTGCTTAAAGTCAGTGAAATTACAAGTTGTTCAACGAAGAAATGAATGCAAGTGTTGTGGAAAAGAAAATGAAAGTGTTGTTTTTGAAAAATTTCAATGAGAAAAACCATAAAATGTAGAGAAAATAATGATAAATAAAATGGATGGATATAGACTAGGGTTGCCACTAGCCCCGCATTTCTGGCTAATTAAAATACACGTACCGCTTAGAGTTTAAAAAATTTTAATTTTTAGATTCCTTTTTTAAATGTTTTACGTTTATAATCAGGAACTTTCTAGTCTCTAATATATTTATACGAAATATTATATAACTTATAATTAAAATTTTTATTATTTTTATTTACAAGAAAATTCCACCTCAAGCTTATTTAACTTATGCAGTGAAATATTAAAGCATATTATTTATTTACTGACACACCTCTTTTGTGATAGGAAACATGTTTTAAGTATGTTCCCTCGTCTGTAGCAATGTTGCTTGTTGAAATTGATGTTTTCTTTAATGCTGTTATTTGATTACAGCTTTTCTTGTTTCTTGTTTGGAGCTTAAAAACTTAAAAACAAAATGGCAGCTATCGATAAATAGATAAATTTTGTTAAAGTTACGAATTTGTTTCGTGCATAAAATATACAGAGAACTAATTTTTCTTGTGTGGTTTTTGTTTTGTCTGTACTAATGAAAGTAGCGAGGGTTTCATTTAAAATATTAATTTTGATAAGAATTATTTGTTCTTTTGAATTGATACGATGGAAGAGAAATATTTCATTTTGCTTTTTTAGACCCTCACAATCATCTGTATTTTATCTTTGTTTTTGTTTTAATTTATATGACTTTTACGCAAAAAAAAAAAATTGGCAACCGTAATAGGCAATAAAGCTGCTGTTTCATAAGTCTAAAATGAAACACAAAAAATAAAACAAAAAAACAATAACAAAAAAATAAAAGGAAGGTGCAATACACGCTAAAATATACTTTTTTGTTTATAAAAAGTATTTACAAAAAAAAAAAACAACGTAACTAAATTTATTTTTTGATTAAAGAAAAATTAGCAATTAACCACAAAATGTGTTGTAAGCGAAAGTATAATTGTAAAGTATTGGTATATTAAACATTCGTTACAAATAGAATAAAAATTTTGTATTAAATTTTTAAAATGTATTTAAGGTTCGATTACATAAGACTGAATTTATTTTATTATTTTTCGAAAGCTTATTCTGTTTCAAATTGTGTCATACATTTTAAAAGAGATCAGAAAAATGTTATACGCTATCAGAACATTTTCTTCTAGTTTTTAGGAACCATAAATCGTTTTCATCATACTTTTAGTTTCAAATAAAAACCAACCAAATTGAAAAAAAGGAGTCCAATTCGGCAGAAAACAAAAAAAATAATAAGTAGTAAAAGGTACACTTTGTTTTAGATAACAGATAAAAATTTGTTGAATTCAGTCTGAGATAAATTCAGTTGTTTTTAATGTCACAACTATATTTTCCTCTTAATCTCTTAATTTGTCGTAATTAAACGATGAACTAAAAATGCTGTTTATTTGATACTAACTAAATTTGTCCCAAAATTAATTATTTAATTTGATATATTTCTAACATTATTTTGACGTTACTTAAGAGTTTTGATTTTATTTTAAAGAGTGCAACAGAAATAGGTTCTCCTAAACGGAACTGTGGCGTGGTTGTCTTGTGTTATTATAGCAAATACATTTTTAATACTTTTCAGTAAAAATACTTTGATCAAAAAAATATTTTTAATCACAATAGCTTTGAAATTTTAGTTTAATTTTTTCTTTAGCTAATAAATATTTTATTTATTTATGTAAAATTTTTTGAGTGGAGTTTTTTATAAGTAAATATTTTTTGTAAAAAATTAAAAAAATTAGTGTTTGGGTTTTATTTAAATCCTTTTGTTTTACTAACCCATTAACCACTAAAATTGGTGACCCCGTGCATTGCATTCGCATATTGTAAACCACAAAAATATCGCATAATAGCTCCGAGAATGAGTTTGCATCGCTTCCATTAAGCAATAAAATAGCTCGAGTTTTTATCAAGGTGCCGTCGTTTTGGAAGACAAATCCGGCTTTATGGTTTAAGCAGGCTGGACGCCAATTCATCACCGCTGGAATTACTTTCGATTTAACAAAATTCCATACCATTGTTGGTTCCATTAAAGCTAATGTTATTGCCTTTACTAAATAACAAATTTTACCATTTCTGATGGTGTCATCAAATAGAAGGTAAAAACGTTTTAGGAAATCCAAATGAACGCAAAGTATGTGTAAACTTAGACAAAATAATTTCAAATAGGTTTTAAATACTTAAATGATGAACGTGTTTAGAACTCTTAGTTTCGTTAAAGTCTTAATCTTTTAAATAATTGCGGGGTACAAGTTCAAAAAATATGCAAGCTAAATAGCAAACAACTTTCGTATCAATTAATGCCAGATGTCTTTGACCCTAATCACCAGGATAGTAATAAAAATATGCAAACGAAAATTTCGAAGAAAAAATTGCCAAAAATTAGTCTTATTTAAAAAAGATATATTTGAAAAACTAAATTGTATTGCTTGTAACTCTCTATTATGTGAGTCGTTTTCTTTGAAAGTGGGTATCATTGGTAGCATTGTCAAAATGAGTGAAAGAGGAAAACCATCAATGAGACAGCAAAAATAAAAGTTTAAACTGAACTAACTTTGGGTACTTTTAGTATTTCAAGTGCACGCTACAACATCATGTATTTTGATTTTTTTTTTTTTTGAAGAGAAGTAGCACTTCAGGCAACAATGCCTATTTAGTCATGTACCGTGCTACATTCTTTAGGAAAGGGATAGAGAATAGATAAAACAGGTGGTGAAAGTGGAAGGATAGTTGAAAATTAACTGCCGTATATAAGATAGCACAGCGACCAGTGACTGTGCTGTGTAGTGAAAAAAACCAAGGTCTTCGTTGGGAATCGAACCCACAACCCCCATACTTACAGCTAGTACACTACCTACTAACTTACACGGGCACCTAAAAAACACAAAAACTTTCAAGATCACTTGTCCAATTTAATAATAGGTTGAGACTAAGAACACAACTAACATTAAGTTTTTATATGTTATTAGAATATCACGTAAGTGCGTCGTGAAAAACGATACTTGGTTACATCATTTGTATTGAATCGGTCTTAATTGTACCGAATTTAAATTTTAAAGCAAGATGAATTCTAAGAAAAAATTTGTAGCATACGGAATACCAAGAACGATATATTTGGCTTAGCACATGAAAACAAATTACACCTCCTAAAACTCACAGAATTTCTCTTTGTCTTTTGTAGTATCTTAAAATTTCTTGCAAATGTGCGCTACACCCTAATTTTCTTGATATTTTGGATATTTTGATATTTGGATATTATTCTGACAAAAGCATTGCACGGAGTCATGGTAATACCCATATGGGTTTTTTATACAAAAAGGCAAAACCAAAAGGATTTATTTCAAAGAAAGCTACACTAGGATTCTACAACTTTCATATGTTTCTCTTTTATCAAATAGAGTTAGTATGCTTTAGCATAGAAATGTACTGATCGTCGTGCTCGCAACCGCAGTACAATTGTTATTTTTTAAAAGATATAAGTCGTCGTCGTAGCCATTTTGCTTACTTTTTAATGGTGTTAAACTAAAAATAAAAAAATAAAAAATTAACTGTTACAGCATTTATAGATACAAGATTGTATAACTTACCTTTGTGCACAAAAGAATAACAAATATAATAATAATGTAGGGTAAATATATTTGTATTCTGATAACATTTTCTCGTTAAAGTAAGGAATTCAAAAAATGAAACATTTTTTAACCTGGAATTAATTACTTAATTTTCTTATTTCCGAAAAAATAATAGCAAAATGGTAAGGAATTTATAATTGGATCAAGCTATTGAAACAAAATTTTATATAAAGCAAAGGTGCATGCATATTCGAGTTAATGATAAGAGTTTGAGATTTTGTAGACTTGTTGCGAATGTCGCTATTTATTTTTGTTTTTCAAAAGATTTAAAAAAATTGAAAAAATTGAAAAAAGTAGAAATCGTAAAGTTTTCATCATTCCATAGTTAAATAGTTATTTGCATTTGGAGAATAAAAAGTCAGCATCTTTCATAGCACTTCACCCGATATTTTAAATTAATATTCTAAAAGAATGGAATAACTACATTCCAAGAAATTGACAAAAAGCAGCATTAACACCAAGTCAAGACGGGTAATGGGTGTTATAAAAGCAAATAAAAATAATTTTGGGTGAATCTTTATTAAATGAAACTTATTATACCTATTCAAACATTTCTTCGCCTAATACTGTACAGTGACCATGGTGTTTCTGTGTTAAAAAAATGAGACAAAGTATCTTTGAAGCGGATTTCATTAATAAATTTTTTTAATTATATTTACGATTCTTCTTCTATTCTTCCCCGTGTATGCGCATGTTCTTTATTAGTAAAAGGTAGAAAAGACAAGACATATTGATTGATACTTTTTTTTTCAACAATAAATGTGGGTCAACATTATATTAGAAACAAACAAAACGAGACGACCGGTATTTAATCAACAAACAAATAAAACAAATGTTTAAACAATCATTTGGTGTGAGAGTTTTGATAATTTATTATAGTAATTTTCCATTATTAACTTTATATTAAAACCTGATAAAACCAACTCAAACACATAGAGACTTGATTACATTTTTTATAATATTTCCATTTTAAAGTTATTTTTTTTTTTAATGCAGTAAACTACGGCCATTGTATGGATGCCAAGTTGTCGACTTCTACAACAGCTATATAAATACAAGACTTTTTCATATTCATATTGAATGTTGTATGAGGGAAATTAAAATATTGGGGTAGAAAAAAATTTAATTTTTTTTAAATTTTTATTAGAATTTTATTTTCATTTGAATTTTTTTTTTCTTTTTAACAACAGAAACTTAAAAAATTTTGTTTACAACTGACTCTGACTCGCTTATATTTCTAACAACGTACAATATACCATAGGTTAAATTGACTAAATATATCTTAGCAGAATCATGTAAGGAGCCCTTAGAATTTAAAATAAAATATCTTTCTCAAAAATATTTTTAGGTTCCAAGGCCATAAACAATCGATTGGTCGGCAAAACTTTAACTTTTTGAAAACAAAAGAGAATAAACGTTTTCAGACAATAAAAGAAAGCAAAAGCAAGTCAAACAATATCAACAATTTTATTTTTTGTTTTATTATAAAACGTTTTGAGTAGAGTATTACGTCGTTAATAGGAAGGAAAACTTCGGGATTCGAGTGTGGCGCGGAAAACAGCGCTGGTGCATAAATAGTGCTTGTGAGATTTGTTAGATTAATTGCGAAAACTCCGGTTGCGATAAATATGCAACCAAATATGAAAAACAAAGTAACGCCATTAATTTTGATATGAGCCGCTTTTAAACAAAGAGAAGCATTTTCCAATTCTAACATAATTTTATTTAGCAAGGATTTGTTTTAATTTAATAGAAAAAAATATTGAGTCCTTACGTAAGTAGATTATTAACAAAGGGAAGAATTTTCCAATTTTAAAATAATATTTCGATAGGATTCCTTTTAATTAAATAAAAAAATTATTGAGTTCTTACGTATATATGTCGTTGGCTAAAATGGAAAACCAGCTACTAACACAAAACCCAGAGCTGTGTTATTTTTATTTTAGTTTTTTATTTCATTTCAGATTTCTGTTGATTTGTTAGTTATACGGATTTATTTTAGCCAACTATATACTCCATTTAACAAGAGTGTTTCCCAAAATATATAATGATGTGTAATCGAAAAAAGGTTCTCTTGAAATAAGAAAATATAAAAACACGGAAGTTTACCGAAAATTTTCCCGAATTTATGCAAATTGAGCAAAATATTAAAAATTAAAAATTTCTATTTTTTCATTATTCAAGTAAATTAGAATCGTTTAACCAAAAATAAATTATATTAAAATGTTGTATAAATACAATTAAAGTTCATTGAACTTTTAGAAATATACGATTAAAACATAATAGTTTCTACATTTAGTTGTAACATTCACAAAGAAAATAATACTAAAAAGACGTAAATTTAATAAATATATCCTTTTGTACACTAAGTAAATTTTCCATGTACAAAGGCAAGACTAAGATTAGTAATCTGCCATTCGTCACATTATATATTCGAAAGGGTGTCTTTATTCTATTTGTTTTTTTTATCAACTTCTTTTATTTTTTTTTATTACAATAAGAGCTTAAAATCCATTATAACATTTGCACATCCAAGGGAGTAAATCTTTATTTCTAAAGATATAAAAGTAATTCTTTATACGCCGCAAACCAAATTTCTAACGAAAATTAAAATATGCAACATGTTTGGGCATGAATCATCACTCACGTCTTGTTTTTTTTAGGGGTTGCTTATGGGGTTGTTTTAAAGGCGTTTAATCTCAACATTAATTTTAATGTCTTAACAACATTCATATTCTTGTAAAAATAAAGTAAAAACCAAACAATTTTCAAAGAGAACTGTTAAAAGTGTAGATGCAACAATTTTCGGCTTACATGGCTAAAATAATTTTCGTATACAAATGTCGTCCTTAACTTTATTTATAACTTTGGTGTTTTTTGCTTGTTCTTCTCATGCATATTAATTAGTTGTTAATTATAGTAATTTATTGTTGACAACAAAATAATTACAAGTAATTATATATTTAATTGGATGTTTATTAATGCCATTATAGAGGTATAGCAGTTTGAAATGGAATAAAACAAAGATGAAAAAGATTTTATTCGAAAGATAATTTTCTGGCATTATAATTTAAATATAACTTTTGGCATATAATCGCCACGGTTGCCTGGATGGAGTCCAATATGGAGGTCCATAACATTTGTGGCCGTATATCTCTAAGTGGTTAATAATTTTGGGCTTATCGCGGTAGAATAGTGAACACATTTCCAACAGAAAACAAGCTAGCTGCATTAAATCACGATCGTTGAGGAGATTTCGCCGGTTCGAAACGTGAAACTATGCTATTACCATATGACATGTTGCGCTGTCTTGTTGACCACAGCTCCTGCTGTAGCGGTCATCATTGACTGCAACGTTTTGCACCAGTATCGTGTATAAAAAGTACCAGTCATTCCTTTACGCCCATAAAGCACACCAAATAGTCAGTTTTCTGGATGTAACGATGTCTCAACATATATTTGAAGGTTATCACTATCTATTCAAACAAACGTGAGCTTCATCTTTAAACAAAATTCGCTTTTTAAAACGGCATCAACGGCATTCTAGTTTTGCACATTATTTTATTTTTACAGTTGACCTAAAGTCGTTTAACGTAATATGTCAAGAAATTAAGGAACCACCATCATGCCTTAAAGTTGCTTACTCGTGGAATGGTTTAATGGATCACGCTCATTCACCAAGATATTACGGTTAATATTTCTTTTATCAGATCAAATTACCTTAAAAAAATAAAGAAATAATAAAATTAATAACATAAAAAAATAATAAAATAAAAAAATAATAAAATACAAAAAAGAAATTAAATTAAAAATTAATAAAATAAAAAATTTTTTAAATAAAAAAATAATAAAATAAGAAATCAATAAAGTAAAAAAATAATAAAATAAAAAAGTAATAAAATTAAAAATTAATAAAATTAATAAAATGAAAAAATAATAAAATAAAAAAGTGATAAAATAAAGTTAATAAAAAAAATGAAAAAATAAAAAAAAAATTTCAATTTGTCGTTTTTTATTATTTTGTTTGTTTTGTTTTTTGATTATTTTGAATTTGTTAATCAAAAAATTTTTTCAATTTGTTTGTTCATTATTTTTGTTTTTCCTGATGATGCCAACCAACGCTGTGGCGAAATATCGAAAAAATAAAAAAAAATTAAGTTTTTTAAAAATTTTTTATTAAATAATGACCTAGTGCTTAAAATTAATTACTAAAAAATATTAAAAAAAGGTCAAAAAATTATAACTATTATATACAATAAAATAAAAAAATAAATTTAAAAGTTAATGAAATAAAAAAGTAATAAAATAAAAAATCAATGAAATAAAAATTAATAAAATAAAAAGAATAATAAAATTAAAAATTAATAAAATTAAAAAATAATAAAAAAAAAATAAAATAAAAAAATAATAAAATAAAAAAATAATAAAATAAAAAATTATTAATTAAAAAAATTTAAAAAATTAAATAAAAAAATAATAAAATAAAAAATAATGAAATAAAAAAAATAATAATTAAATATATAAATTTGGAATCACATTTTGTCCAAGGCATTTTATTGAAAAAAGGAACCAAAAAGTACGTTCTTCTTATCTTTTAATGCTTTTGCAACCTGTACTTTTAGACCATTAGCTAGTCGTTCGAAGACTACTATTAAGATTTCTCAATAATTCAATGCTTTTTACTTAAATTTATGCTATTGGTAATTCTTACGAATTATCTTTGTGTTGTTTGGAATAAATTCGCAATTTCTTTGCTAGATTTGGTATTTTTAGAACAGGACATGATATCTCTTTTTCTTATAGTGCTAAGACTTTGCAAAACAGCTTGACACTTATTTTAATTATTCCCATGACTGTATTTTTACCTGGCGCAAAATTATTATTCTTAGTTCCTTGTAATATGCGACAGTTCTTATATTCCCGAAAACATCTACCAGTTATATAAAATATAGAAAATTTCGATTTCTGTGTGATTTACTTAAATCATACAATGTAATATAGTTGCATAAATAAATTTCAAATCAAAAACTTCCATAAACTGTTAATATGTTGATTTGGGGTACGGCAAATCTTACCTTATGCGAGATTTAGTCACATACACAATATATGGAAGGTTAAGTAACATTGGGCTGCTTTTATCTAAACTCAAAGCATTTTTATTTCTAATTCATAAAAATCATAAAATGTTTTTTCCATTTAGGGCGTGTTTAATTCTCATGTTTAATAAAAAAAGTTATTTCAACTATCTTAGTTTCTGGTTATAACAACAAGAGTGTTATGTCATATGCATGTTATATGGTATAATTACGTATGAACATAAAAATTATAAACCTGGTCTAAAAAGCTGTTTGTGACAAAACTAACAGATTTCAAATGAATGGCAAAAGTAAATTTTATGAGAAAAAAAAACACGTGGTCTGAATGCAGATAATATTTAAGGTTCAAATGGTTTTTAGTTTTTAATTTTGCTACATTTTTTCTCTAAAATTTTAGTTAATTAGACATATTTTTTTTATTTATTTTAAGCTTTACAATTTAAATTACAGGTGCAGCTTTTTGTTTTTAATAACTTGTTTTAATCTGTCTTCTTAATTTGTTTTATTTTTTTTAACTTAAAATAGCTGCTGTTTACAGATTAACAAAACCTGCAATTTGCTATTGCTTTATAAAAATGTAATTAAATTTCTTAAGGAAAGTAATGGAAACTAACAACAATAACGTTGACCATTTTAGAAAAAGTCTGCAGTTACTAAAATGAAAAGAAAACGCATATCGAATTTATAACAAAAAGTAAAATCACAAATTTGATCAAAGCTATCAGGTAGCAAAATACAGGCTGTTTATGAAACGAGGAAAAAAGTAAAAGAAGAAAGATACTAAACACCAAACCTACTTTTAGCGATTAAACTAGAATACAGTGGTTAAAGTTGTGAAAATAAAAAAAATGCTGAATATTTTTTAAAAAATTTTAAAAATCGATTTCAAACTTTTTTAAGTTTTTATGTTGAAATTTACAAAAAAAAAAAATAAGAAAAAGTGGAATTTTGAATTTTTTAAATAATGCGAAAAATCAGTTGACCACTTTATTAAATAAAAGTTGGTTTACAATTAATTTTTTTTTTTGCAAACAGCATGTACTAAATTTGTTATCTTAATATTGCCATTTGGTAAAAGTTACATGGGAAGACAAAAACTGTTTTATAATTCTTGCAATCGTTTTGTTTGTAAGCAAACCTAAACGATTTTATTTTCAATGACAAAGAGCACAAACGAAACAATTGTATTTTCGCTGATCTAGTTGCTTTGATATATTATCAATACAATCATACGATTGCGTTGCGTAGGTCATTTATTTTTAAGCGCTCTAAAGTTTCCAAAACGCTTTAATTTTGTTATTGTTTTTACTTTTGGCTGCTGACGTTTATTTAATAATATGAAAACGAAGGAGACAAAAAGCACCAAAACTGAACTTTTACAAAATGGCACAACGTCAGTTTTTTCTAGCAATACTTTTTTTTTAGAATTTTGTGAGAAGTAGCACGAGATAATTCATTGTTATTAACTTCTCGGCATCAATTTTCTGAATTTTTTTTTTTTTCACATAAAATTTCAACAAGCGTGCAGAAACTAACAAACATAACCCATAAGTCACATTAAAAAATTAAAAATCAAAAGTGAAGACGCTACAAGTTGCTAAAATCCGCCATAAACCAGTACTCAATCTGCTTTAGCATACACTCGCTTTAATCCTTACCGCCATTCTGATATCTTTTGAGCGATCATACAAAAGTTGGTAGGGGGTTGTAGCTTTGTATTATAGTTTTGCTTGTAGCATGCAGTTTAACATCAGCTTTAGATTAGTTGCACACATATTACCCGTGTTTTTGCGCAAGCCTGTTAGAAGGCGGAGTATATAATCAGTCGTATTCCAATTCGTTTTGTTTTGTTTTGTTACTCTTGACCACAGCAAATTAATTGGCAATAGAGCCAGTGCTACTAAATTGAGATATTTATGCCTGAAATAAAGTAATATTTCTGTTGGCGATTTTTTGGGGAAATTTTAAAAAGTTTTGGGATTATACTTTATTTTTTTCAGTACTATTGAAACTTGATTATCATTTAAATTTTTTGCCCTCAAAAATGCAAACTTATGTTTTTGCCGGTGATTTGCTTGATTTTCTGATGCCTTCGACCGAGGCTTTTATTTTTCGATATGTGCTTGGATTTTTCATTATTTACTAACAGAAAGATCACGATCAGATCAGAAAGATCAAGATTTAGATACTAAGAGGTGGGTCTTGTTGAATTAGATTTTGCATTTGTTACCAGATTAATTTTTTATTTTCTTTGTCTTTAAGTTTTTACGATTACAAATTTACTTTACAAATCACTTTATCAATATATTTTTCTAAGTTTGAGTAGCAGTAATACATGTCGAATATAATTTATGATAAAATTTTAGAAATGTAGTTTTTTTTATTTATTCCGTATTTCTTTAAAAGAAACAGAAAAGCTAAACTTACCATAATTTGATCTGTGATGTTGACTATTACTATAATTAGTTTCATCAAACAACAGAAAATGTTTATTTGTAGTTTTAATTTTAAGTGGAGGTAGTTGTTTATTGTAAAACCACTTGCACATAAAACCCAAGGCGAAATTAAAAAAAAAATATTTTCTTACTCTTTCTGCTAAGTGCTGATAAAACAAATCACACGAATCTAAAGGAAGGTAAAACAAAGAGAGAGAAAAAAATTTAAAATAAAATAAAAAAAATCTCTTAATTTGGTTATATTACACCCAATCAAATAAATTGCTTTAAAATAGACAAGGAATTTACTCATTCACTTCATGTTTATTGGCAGCACTGCACAGTAGTTTAAAGTATTTTTTTTCTTATTTCCATAGTTATAGTTAAATTATTTTCGTGCCGATTGGTACTGATAGCAAAACTTTGAAACTTATAACGTCAAAATGATTTTATAATTTAAAAATAATGGCAACGCCACAATAAAAATCCGAAGTTATTTTTTTCAAATTAACATTGAACGTAGTGGCAACTGCAAGAAACAAAAAAAGTGATACCTGGTTATCCATCAAAATCTCACATAAGTTTTTTAAGAGTTAACATAACATTCTTTCAACTAGTTTTTTTGTAAAATATTTGCTTGATTTTTAAATATTCGTATTAATTTTCCTTTATAGTGGGGAAAATGTAGCAACTCGTAAAACCTTACATTAAAAGCTATCGGTATGATAGATAATCATGGATGCAATGGCTTAATCGACACCTCAAGCTTTAAATGCACTTATCATAAGTGATTATTTATCTGCTTAATAAAATCCTACCTTCAGCTATTGGCTATTTATGAAAACGGCACTAAGTATTTGCAACTAAATTACAGCGCTAAAATTTGGATGTCAGAGATAGGTGTCTTAAAGGAAATCGGTATATTCTATATTATATTCTATATTGTGTATTATATATTCTATATTATATAAGGTCAGAAAGAAGACGACATTAGGAGGAAGGGCTTTTAACTGCGAGTTATTTTAGTGAATGAAAATGAAATAATTTTTATATTTTTTATTCTTCATAAATGTACTTATAAAATAGTCAATGATTCTATTTTAAATATAGCGCTTGTTACCCTACCATACAACGGATCTTACGCCATTGTATACTCTTGGCAGTTGATATCGTCTGAAATAATTTTGTTAGTGTAGTTTTCCTATAAAATTTATTTATTAAAAAATTGTCGTCTATAATTTGCTTTAATTAAATTTGCTATTTTACTAATATCGTCTCACAACGCATAGTTTTTCTTTGTTGATGACTCAACTTCGGTTGGTAGTTGGCTTTATTTAGTATTCGGAGCGATGTTTGAACTGTCCCGTAACTTAATCCCTTCTTCGAAACGCTTATTTTCTGATTTTTACTGCCATGGGGTTTGAGTGAACCAATTTTTTGTGTTAGCTTTTACTTCTTTTAACATCTGTCTTGAGCTGTGACGGCTTTTCTTCTTTTGAATCTGACACAAGACATATTTCACTTTTCATTTCAAATTAACATTTTTACGAAAATAGATTTAATACTTTTACACTTCTTTAACAAAAAAATACTCTATGACATTTTACTGTAGAACATTTTAATACTGGGGTTTTTCAACAAGAAGTTTGCTTTCTAAAACAAAATAAAACAAAAAATTTAGATTAAGATGATTCAAACTTTTATTCTATTACGAAGAGAAAAGTTCGGCAATTATGAATGAAAAATCATATTTGGCAAATATCCACCAAGCCCAGGCTGACAGATGTCGATTTTTTCATCGAAGTTTTTAATCACTTTTTGGTAAAATGGCGATCATATTTCGTTTATCAAATCACGGATTTTGAGTTTAAAGTCTGAAATCAATTCCATTGGCTCCGTATAGACTCTGTTCTTAACATAGCCCCAGAAAAAATAATACAGTGGTGTTAAATCACATGGTCTAGTTGGCCTCTTAACTGCTGATTGTCGTGAAATTATGCGATTCGAAAATTTGGTTTGTAACAAATTGATCGTTTAATTGGCTGTTGAAACGTCCTGTTGAAACCACATTTCAGAGAACACTGAAGATGGCATATAGCCGAAACCGGTATGTTCATAAATCAAATTTGACGCGGGTTGACGTACCCAAATAAATTAAACCCCGTCGGAGAATATACGCACATATTAAAATTGAGTTTTTAGCATCTCGCGATAGCGTGATCCATTGATTGTTACCGCATTTCCAGCCTCATCTTCGATAAAAACGTCTCAATCACACCTTCAGACCACAAAACGCACTATACAGTAACACGTTGGGCATTAAAAGGCTCCTCAATAATCGCTGTAGCATTTTCAGAAGCACAAATGTCACAATTTGGCTTGTTTACTGACATATACTGACAAGTAAAAAAGGGCTTCGTCTGAAAAAATGTTTTTTTTTCAGAAAAACCTGCCGGCTGTTTCTGAATTAATTGGGTTCAATTCCTGTACCAGTTAATCCTTGAAAGCTTCAAAGTCAAATCATTACGCAAAATTCATCATGTGGTGGTTTTGGATAACCCCAATTGTAAAAAACGTCGAGAGAATGACAAATTTGGATCTGCTTCAACACCGTGGCTTGAGGCAGCTATGTTTCGAGTTGAACGATCCAGTCGAACACATGTTGGTGTTCACACCTTTTGTATCGAGTCTGTCGACTCAAATTTGACGACCAAATTTTTAATAATGGTCTCAGAAGCAAGATTATGTTGTCCAAAAATATAAGGAATTTTACGAAATGTAACTTCAACACAACCACCATTTTCATAGTGGATTTTAATTGAATTCATTGTAACGATTGCTAATGCATCTACTACGAATACGTCAAAAAACTATTGAAAAACAAACTTCTTATTGAAAACCCCGATACAAAAAAAATGTTTCTACTAAAGTTCTATATGCCACATATACATATAAGAAACTACATTTAAATAAAGAACGCAGTAAGTATGCATTTTTAAAAGTGTTAACGAATTTTGAAAGCTGAGCAAATAAAGCGTTATCAAAGAATTCTTGAAGTGCTTTATTTTGCAATTAAAATAACCCAAAAAGTAATTTGTTTTAAGAAATTGCAAATTTATCTTGTGTAAAATAAAAACGAAATTTTGTCAGACGGACGCATAGAAATGTCATGTCAATTTAGATCAAGTAATTTATTTAGCAACTTTTTGTGCCCCATAGATAAATTCATTTCAATTCATTATAATTTTTTCTTGCAAACGTTTCTCAGTCTTAAGTATATAAACGAAGAAATTTACAAGATAAACACGTTTCAAAAATTGAAATCAAACAGGTTTCTTTATTAAATTGTTTTTGAAATTTGTTATTCGGCATTAGTTTTTTTAGTTTGCAAAAGTAGTTTCTTAAAGAATGTCTTAATTTTGTTAATTTGCCTTTTGCTTTGAGTCTTGTTTTTAGGTTTTTAAGTACTGCAATTAATTTTTATTAAAGGAAGTTTATATTGCATTCCATTTCAAAATTCGAAGCAATTATTTTTTTAATTTTTTGTGGGAAAAAATAAGTGTTATAAATTGAGTAGAGCGCTTCTGGTTTTATAAAATAAAATTTAATGAATTTCTTAGTTTTCTTTTTGCACCAACCCTGTCGAGATTTAAAGTCATAAATTTATTAATTTTCTTTTAAAACAATCCGCTGCACAGTGGACCATTTTTACGAGAAGGCGGCCAAAAGTTTTTTTTAATGGTCCCCAATTGTAAAATTTTAAAGTTCATTCAAAAGTAGATACTAGTGTACCTCGGGAGCCAAAATATTAAAACTTTATTTTAACTATATCACACTGAACAGGGTGATTCAAAATGAGCATTTTTTTTGATTTTTAAACATCTATAACTTTTTTCTTATACAAGACTTTTAAACGAAACAAACAGCGTGATTTATTAGCTATAAGTATAAGAAAAATGAACTGTGTTTGATTGATTTTTGAATTTAATTTTTTTAATTTGATTTTGAAATTAATTTTTTTAGAGGTCCAAATTTTTTCTAAATTCTCTTACTTAATAGAGCATAACTTCGTTAGGGAATGTAAAATCATTAGCACTGTGTCATAGCCCTAAATGTTTCCTACACGTCTATACCCCATTGTATACCCGACACGATCCGACCGTAAGCACCAGAACAATTTTTCTGACACAAGGTCGAAAATTTTTTGCAAAATGGAATTAAAAAATATTTTTTCTGTTCTGCTATTTTGTAAGCATTTTATTTATTTTTCAAATCACCTTTATGAGCGACGTTGTTTAGATGAATATGCGTATTTTTAGAAAGAAAGCAAAATTTTTTAGTCAATTTCAAAGTCATGAACAGTTGGTCACAAAAATATTTTGCATACTTAAAATAATGTAAATTGATATGATTTAGGTCACAAAAGTACTTTGCTTTTTAAATTAATTTGCACTGATTGTAAAATAGTTTTTTTTTCAAATTGTTAAATTGCTTAGCTTTGGGCAAAAAAACAAACCATTGATATTTATCCAACGCTCTTACAGGTGGAAATACAAAATCAAAAACGATCCGAAAAATAAAAAATGAAATTAAAGACCTCCAACCTGCAATATTTACTGTTGATGAACAGGAAAATGAAGTAAATTTTAAAATGTATCTCACAATGATTAATGGAAAAGTTGCACAAGCTTTAACTGATACAAAAGCATCATCAAGCTGCATTATATGCAAAAAGACATCAAGCCAATTAAGCCATGCAGTTCCAGAAGATGACACTTTTAAGTCAGCATAAGAATTCGGATTGTCCCCTCTTCATACTAGAATACGTTGATTTGGATATGGGTTTGTTAGGCGAAACGAATCTCTTTTCTATCCCTTTCCTAAAGAATGTAGCACGACACTTGACTAAATAGGCATTGTTGCTTGAATTATCGATTACTCTGAGATGAGAAAGTTACGTGAAACTTTTGGCAGAAATAAGGTGCTAACAAAACGCATTATATATCGTGTAGTGAATGATTTCGAAGAAAGAGCGTTTTTTGGTGATAGGCCCAAGCGTGGATCACAGCGTACTGCGAAATCGCCGCAAAATATTACTACCGCTAAAGAATGTGTTCAAAACAATCCATCAATCTCAATTCGACATCATGCTCAGAAGCTTGGTTGGGGTCAAGACTTGCATTTGTTTCCATATAAGATTCATTTGACACAAGAGCTTCTTTCACAAGTCCATTTACGCTGCCGTACACATGCCTATAGGATGTTACAGCTCACCGATGACAACTCCCATTTTCATAAAAAATCATAATGAGTGACGCGAGGCACATTTTCATTTGAATGGATATGTGTAACTGTGAATGGGGAGCGATATCTTGATAACATTAGAGAACTTTTAACGCCACAACTGTATGGTTTGGGCTTGATTGACATCTGGTATCAACAAGACGGTGCTACATCGCTTGATTTGACTGTTCCGGACGCTAATTGTGTATTGTATTATTGAATTATGTATTGTAGTTCATACATAATTTGCCGACATTAAATAAAACATTTATCGATATAAAATCCATTCTCTTCCATTGAACCCGTCTTCTCGGTGAACACGATATTTTCCAAAAAGCTATTGCTTTTAGCATACAATACAATCTAAGTCTCCGTATAAATGTGTCATACACAAATCAGATGATTCATAGGAGATTTTTTTTAAAACGTTTTACAATTTTTGTAGAATAATCTTAAGGTGGAGCATTAAGTTTGATTTATTATCGAAACAACTTTTTTTTTTTGGAAATGAAGGCTTTTGCTGGATTGTTCTTAAAATAAAGATAAAATGCTACCAAAAATCAAAAATGTTTTATTAGTCACATGCCTTCAAAAATTTGAATCTTAATTGTAATTAAATTTTTTTTATTGCTTAACTCAGTTTTACTTGTTTTGCTCGATGTTATTGTGACGAAGTAAACTTTCGTTTAAAATAAACCTTGTTTCTTTATAAATGGTGCCGAATTGCGCAAATAATGTTTTTTTTCCTTTTTGTATGTATTTAATAAAATGAGCTGATGATTCGTTAAATTACGAGGGTAAGTCAATAAGGCATTTGTTAAAATTATGTCCCTCCCAATTACATGATTGCCTTTTTTTCTTGGTTATGGGCAATTGTTGGAAATTTTTTATGCGAAGTTGAGTAACCATACTACTGACCCTCAGTCATATCCTTTGTATAAGCTTTAAGCCCTGATTTCGGTTGACTGTTGGGCGTTGAAATAAAAATGAATGATGTTGGCTGGAAATTAAATTTTTTAATTACGTGAAGATAGCTTCGTAATTTACTTGAACTGATTGTTAAATAAAAGGATAACGAGATATTTCTGCACAAATTTTGCAATTTTCTTTAGAGATTTGAGTTTTCTTATAAACTTGTTCCTTTTTTTTGTAAATTTTTAAAATGCATGGTGACTCACCCTCGCAACTTAAGCAGTGTAGGAAAACTACATTTATTTTTTTTTTTTATTAATTTAGATTGTAAAACCAAGCAGGTTACTTTGATTTACTTTAATTGGAAGCTTTTTAATAAGGGAGCGTCAATTTTTAATATAAAGAAAAAATTATAATTTTATTAAATTGTGGGAGGAATCATGTCATCATATTTTGTTTTTTTTTTATTCTCTTATTGGCAAATGCTATTATTAAATAAAATAATAAAAAAAAATATTTTATATTTTTATAACTAAATAGATGAATATATTTTACTCAGCCCCTACGTTGGTGCCTTCAGTTAAACTATTTCCAAATGGAATACGAAACGAACAGAAGAACAGAACAGAAGAAGATGTCGTTACATCCTCTTTCATTTAAAAAGTGTTACAACCTCATTTGGAAACAAGTTTCAGTTATTTAAATTTAATTTAAAATAACAACTTCAGCCTGACTACTAATAGTAATTATTAGTAAAAAAAATTTAAATATCCAGGAAATACGTTTCCACATTTTAATAAAACTTCTTCTGAAAACAGTTTAGTTCACCTATTTTTAGTTTAACGAAACAACAATGACTTCTACAAATGTTTATTCCATGAAACTTAATTGAATATGTTGAATTATGCAACATTTTTATGCATTTTTTGTCATTGCTTCTGTTGTCATTCTTCAATGGGGGATTATCAAGTATTAAAGTTGTCATACGAGCTGACAGGTTAACAGACACTGGAGCCCTTGTTAAAATCATATGAATTAATAACAAAAACACCAACAACACAATACTTTAATAACAAATGCCTTTTGTTGTTATAAAGCTAAGTTTTCAAAACTGCATAATGGCGATGACATGTGTGCTTAAATTAATAAAAAAAAATTAAACAGACAAAAAAAAACAAAACAAAATAAAATAAAAAATATATCGTATGAATTATGCGCCATAATGTATTCAAGTCGTCTTTTATTTTTTTTTGTCATGTTGGAATTATTAATGAAAAGATTTTAAAGTTTTTTGCTTTTGTGTTATTGAATGCAGTAGCACTTTAGCCAAAAATTTAGGTTAATTGTTGAATTTGCAATAAAGCGTTACTAGAGAATAGTTTATTTGCTGTTGATTTTTCATTTCTTTAGTTTTTTTTTTAATAATGTTTTTATTTTAATTTTAAGTTGTCATTTGAAATATATTTTAGCTTCTAACAACTTGTTCTCTTAACTATTTAGGCCTAATTTTTGTTAAAAATTAAAGGCTTAGCCTGGGCCGCCAGACTGCAGGTTTGCAATTTTCTATAAAAAATATTTCAGTGCTAAATGAAATTTCACTTAACTCGCCAGGTGTTAAGTGCGTCATGCAAATTAAGTTTTCGCTTTGTTCTACGTGAAGTATTAGCATGCAAAGTAGCAAAAAAATGATTTAATAAAGTGTTAAGATAAAAATAAATTATTTGGCTGTGCTGAACGTAATTCCAACACAAACATAAGCGATTAACCATAAATGAACATAAAAACAAATTTTTCTTTACCAAGTTTGAATAATTAGCAAGGTTTAGCCGAATATTGTTTTCCTTCCACTAACATAAATATGAAATAAAGTTTACATTATCGACTACGTCTTAGTTTTTGGGCTTCTTTTGGATTCTAGTTATATCTAAATTTAGTGATTCTTTTTTATTAGTTTTGTTACTTTGATAATTTCAATTATCGAGTTTTTCAACAAGAAGTTTATTTTCAATTGTGGCAACAATTGGCGTATTCGTAGTAGATGCATTGGCAATTGTTACAATGAATTGAATTTCGCACGAAAAACGCATTAAGATAATTGAAATCCACTATGGAAATTGTGGTTCTGTTAAGGTACATTTCGTAAAATTCGTGATATTTTCCGACAACATAATCGTCCTTTTGAGACCGCTATTAAGAATTTGGTCGTTAAATTTGCGTCGATGGGCTTAACATGGTGTGAGCACCAACACGTATTCGACGGGGTCGAACAACTGAAAACATCGTAGCCGTAGCAGCATTTGGGCTTCTGAAAATTCTAGAGCGATAATTGAAAAGCCTTTGCATGCTCAACGCGTCACTGTATGGTGCGCTATGTGGTCTGGAGGCGTGATTAGGCAGTTATTTTTTTCAATGATGAGGCTGGAAACGCGGTAACGGTCAATGAATCACGCTATCGCGAGATGCGTGATAAGATGTACGTTAGTACTTAGCTGTGTAAGCCGTAAGCTGACGGTGGATCATACCACTGTGGATGATTTGAGCGTCAGCCACGCCCCGGGAAGCCTTCGGATATGTCTATCTTCCAGTCGCTCCTAGTTGCAAATCCAAAAGCTCTCCTTGCTACAGAGTTGGTCCAGAACAGATGCAAGCTAAATAAAATTTCAGCCGCACAAAAAATAATCCAGTGGTGTTAAATCCCACGATCTGGCCGGCCACTTAACTGATGACGCGATCGGGAAATTTGATTTGCAATAAAATGATGTTTCATTGGCTGTGTGACATGTGGCACCGTCTTGTTTAAACCTCATGTCAGTGATAACCACGTCGTTAGTAATAGGGTAAAATTGAGTTGCTACCATCTCGCGATAGCGTCATCTATCGTCCGCATTCCCAGCCTAATCTTTGCAAGAAAAAAAACAAAGCCCAAACACGTTAAGCATGCAAAGGCTACTCAATAACCGCTCTAGTATTATCAAAAGCCCAAAATGCGACAATTTAGCTTGTTCATATACCCTGACAAGTGAAAATGGGCTTCGTCTGAAAAAATGATGTTGTCAGAAAAATCAGTCGGTAATTCCTGAATGAATTAAGCAAATCTATGGCCATCATTCGGTTTCAATTCCTGCACAAATTGAACGTTGTAAGGCTTTAAAATCAAATCTTTTAACTCAAACGAGGGCTGCGAAACCACAAACACTACGACGCTCGCGAAGGGCCAACCTCAAGAATCACTCAGAGAACAGCCAAAAGGCTAAAAAGCCAAAAAGCTGAACTCTGGCGCTTACCGATTCCCGTGGTGTTGTTCAGTTGGCTCCTGCTAGCTTTTTAGGGGACTTGGCACCCGTTTGCTAATATTGATGGTGAGATTCCGTCAAAGGGGGGATATCGCGAGATGCTAACCACTTAATTTTGGCCTATTGACGACGTGGATATCCGTGACATGTAGTATCATAAAAACCAAATTTCACGACAAGCAATAGTCAAGTGGCCAGTCAGTTCTTGCGATTTAACACCACTGGATTATTTTTGTGGGTCTATGTTAAGGACAGCGCCTATACGGAGCCAACCGAATCGATTTTAGCATTAAAACTCAAAATCTGTGATGTCATTTACGAAATAGGACCGCCATTTTGCCAAAAAGTGTTTAAAAACTTTTTTTCATTTTTCATTCAAAACTGCCGAACTTTTTTCTTGGATCATCTTAATTAAAATTTTTTGTTTTATTCGAAAAATCCTTTATTTATTAAATTTTGAATACTATTTTCGTTACAAGTGATTCGTTCCGATTTCATTAGTTTTTCCACTGGAAGCAAACAAAATCTTCACATCTTTTTTTACCTAAAATTATTTTTTATTCTGCCTCATCTAGAATTAATTCCATTTAATTTTTGTTATAGTTATGTTTTATTAGCGATTTTGTTATGTTTTGCGAATTTTTTATTGGCGATTTTTTACACATTAACATAAGTTCCGCCTTCTTTTTTCGTAATATTTATGACTTCTTGGAATACAAATAATTTAGCTGGCGAAATGTTTAAAACGTTTTAGTAAGTAATTAAATGTGCCTTAAGCTTATTAGCTTTAAGATTAGCTGTCGAAATGCCTCGTTCGGCTTTGGTACTTCTTAAAAACCAAAATTCCTATAACCATGTCTGACATAACGTTTCAAAATAATAATAATTATTTAGAAAGTGCTTAAGATAAAACTGATAGCAACATTTAAAGTGTCATTTAGAGTGAAAAATACACTTTTCCAGAATAGACGTTGTTCATTATGGGATTTTCTTCCTCTTGAGCTTTAGTAATAATTATTTTGATATAAGCTAATATTGATATTTGCTCCTTTAACGCATTCAAGGCTCTAGCTTTGTAATTTTTAGCGCACAAGTATGGTGTTAAATCGCGCCATTACGTGTCGAAATGAATTAGTGCCCCATACGGATTGACAAACTAATATTATTTCTAGCTGCGGCGAAGTGTATTAAAAGATCAACAGCTTCAGAACACAAGTAAATTTGGCAATGTTTATTTTTGTGGTTCACAGCTTGAAATTCAATTTGTCAATCAAATAACTCGTATATATCTACATATACTCGTATAATTATAATTTTAATGTAATTTTGTTGTACCATGTGTCCCATTGAGTGTGTTAAAGTCGGTCTTAAGATTTTTTTTTGTTTTTGTTTTTGATTAATTTTATTAATATATATATATATATATATATATATATATATATATATATTTTTTTTTTCTTTGCAGGTAATTTATGCAGCTAGAGTGTTTGAACTTTGTTCAATTTTAAATTAATTACCGGAAATACGTGAGTGAGCTTATAATAATAAATCAATATTTTCTTTTTAAATTCATGCGTTGTTTTGATGTAAAAACAAATTTCGTTAATGTGAATTGTGAATATTTTTTCATAAAATGTGTGGCTACTTAAAAGTGAATATTTGCTTTAATTGCTAACTTGCTGGCTTGATTATTATCTTACTTAGTTGTTTACTTAATTAAATTGTCTTGTTGAATTCATTTTTGACTCCTTCATGTTAAGCGTTGATAAAATCTAAAAGAACTTCAATTACAGTTGTATCTGCTTTCTTGAGTACATATTTTCCAATAAATTTCTTGCTGTTGTGTCTCGCGGCTGTATGCATAAAAAACGCTTATTTAAGTTTTGAAGTACACGTTAGTTAACAAACACTTTAAGGCTAACAGGCGTTTGTTAAAAAATAGTATTCAAAAACAGTACTTGTATGCTTTAGTAAAATTAGTATTTTGATTCTGGCAATGCCACTATTTTCAGTTGTCACGTTGTAGTTAACGATGTATAAAAATGAATATTATTTATCCGGGTAGTCAGATCCATAAAAAATGTTTTTTATTGTTTTTAATTTTTTTCAGCAAAATCAACATATTTTTGTTTTTTTTTTATATTAATCTTTTTAATAAAAAGCAAAGTACTCAAAAAAGGTTAATTTGCAAGGCTTACGAAGAACTTACAAACAATTTGTTCATATTAAAAAAATAATTATTCGAATAACGAGCTTTGTTTTGATTATATGTACATCAATAAAACTTTTGTTTAAAATAATTAATTATAATTATATTTTTGTAAAATATAAAATAAAGATGTAAAAATGTTTTATATTGAATGGCATGTTATGTTTTAGTTTTTATTATTATTTGTATACTACAATTTGTTTAAATAAATATTTTTTAACATTTTTGGAATAACAAAGTATAATTGTCAATTGAGCCGTTTACATTAAAAGTGGCATAAGTCACAACTGAACAGTTTTTTTTTCATTTTTAATAAATTTGAAATTAAGAAGTATTGAGATTTGTTAAGAGTTAAGAAGTATTGAGATTTGCTTAAGAGGAGTGTTGGTAATTAGCGGTGCAACAAAAATGCTTATTTTGAAAGTGGCGTTAGTCGAAAATATCCTTCATAGTACACAACATGGAGAAAAAAGATTTTATTTCAACACAATCATTAGAAAAATCCGTTTCAGAAAGAAAACTAAATACAGACTAGTTGAAATGGCTAAAAATTAAAATGTTTTATAAACTAATTTAATTGAAAAGATGACTATAACAAAGTAGCTTATGCCACTTAAAAAAAAAAACGGCTCAGTTTATTGTAAACACAATTCGTTTGGTTTTTGAACTTTCAATAATAAAATTGAACTGTCAATTTATTGTAGGTTTAACGTAGGTTTTTCCTACATTAAAGTTAACAAAGGTATTTTAAGGTAAAAGTGTTTTATGAATACAACTTTAGGAAATTGTGCTAACAACGGCAGTTAAACCTACTTTAAGTTTTTATGCATACAGCCGTCGGTGTTTAGCGGAGAGAAATACAAATATCGTAGATAAATTAGAAATAAACTTCTCATGCGGTTGAAATAAAATTAAAGCAGCCATTTTTTCTTTTCTTTTTTTTTTATTTAATTTTTGATTTACTAGAATTACCGATGAATTTGTTAAAAAAATATAAATGTATGATGTAGGATTTCATTGCAAAAAAAATCGTTTCAGCTTTTAGAGAAATGGGAACATGTTTTATTTTCTTGTAATTGTCATTAAACCATTTTTATACTGGCATAACTTGTACCAAATCATATTTTATTTTATTTACTATCACGTATAAAAATACTATTTGTAAGTCCTTTTAACATATATCGGCTGTTCTTAGCTGGCGGCCATTTTGTCAGCAGTTTAGTGATTTATATTTAGTTTGGTTTGGCATTTCAACATGAATAGACTTGTACGCAAGTTAGTTGTGTGAATTGGGCCTAAAACAAGTTGGCTGTTAATTTTCATAAAGCGAATTTTGTTTAGCGACGAAGCTCATGTTTGTGTGAATGGATACGTCAATAAATAAAACTGCCGTATTTGAAGCGGTGCTAATCGTCAAATGTATATTCCGAAAACGATATATTTAGAAACACTGACGTTACTTCTTTAAAGATGATGCTGGTCAGAACGTTCATCAACTAGACAACTATGATGTGTAGGAGCTGTGGTTTTATCAAAACGGCACAACATCTCACACAGCTCGTATCGCAATTGATTTATTTAAGGAAGCGTTTGATAAACGCATAGCTTCACATTTCGGATTCGTGAATTACCCTCCATCGTGAGATTTAACGCCGCTAGACTATTTTCTGTGGGAATATGTGATTATACTACTCTACGGTGATAAGGACGAACCGCTTGCCCACGTGAAGGTCACAATGTTGGAAAAAATCATCGAAAATTGGACCTCCAGATTACACTACGTACGAGACAGCCGCGGCAGTCATATACCAGAAGTCATATTTAAATTGTAATCCCAGAATAATATAAATTCTCGTCAATTTAAAAACTACTCATCCTTATGTTATTCCATTTCAAAAATTCTAAACCTCTATAAAGAACACCTTTTATTTTTAAAATATGTGTAAAATTTATTTTTCCCCTTTGTTGTTTTTCTGGCGGTAGACAAAATGTGCTTGTATATGGTCCGCCAAATAACTTTTTTTTTAAAATGCTATAAACTCCTGAACCAATTGGGCTTTGTATTGCGTCATACCCCCCACCGGGGGCACATTTATGATCTTTATAGAACGCTCGACTATCTAGACCTGTGCAACTGGGGGTATAAGGGAGCCTGGTCCCCTTAAGTCAGCAGGGGTATAACTGGAAACTCCACGTTATTTCCACGGGCCTGCAAAGTTTCCGCTATTTGTCTCTTTAGGCATTTAGCTGTTCTCTGGCCGATTATTGAGGTTGGCCCCTATATGGGAGTATCGTGGTGGTTGTGGTTTCGCGGTCAGTTTTTAATGGGGCCAGGTTCATTGCACCTTTAATAACACCTACCTGGTGCAATGTTCCTTGATCCAGTGAGCATGCTAGACATGTGTTCTGGACAGGAGTTGGATAGTCTCCAACTCTTCAGCAAGGAGTGGTTGTTTGCAGCCCTGCTCTGGTATCATCAAAGTTGCAACTAGGAAACCCCTGTTGCTAGAATTAGTCTTCCGCTTCCTAGGGCATGAATGACGTTGGTTTTCATTCCCAGTTGTATGACCACCATTTGATTAAGGCTCACTGCCAGGCGCAGATGTAAATCTTATCACGTAATTGCGTCTTTATGCAAAATTCGTTTCAATAATGTCTCTGAAATGTTGAATTGTTGAGAACGACGGTGAATTGATGTTGATGGCGCTTCTCGCACAATTTCTGCCACAGCAGCAATATTCTAGGGTGTACGTACTGTTTTTGGCTTTTCACGCTTTGGTTTATCGATGAGGATTCCAGTTTCTTTCATTTTTTCCCAAGATAACAAACATACGGAGCTGACAGTGCTTCTCTTCTTCCAAAATTCGTACGAAATTTTCGCACACATTCTGCAACATTACCATGATTTTAAAAGTAATGTCGCGATATTTCCCAGCGTTGTTCAAGCGCATACACAACAATATTCGTTCAGCGGAAGGATAAAACTAATTATCTGTCATATCAAACATAAGCTAAGTGTTACCATTCACGAAATAAGCACTAGTTGAAAAAAACAACACGTTAGATTGCGGACCCTCTATTTTAAATTTCTGTTCTGTATTTAAACTTGAGAGATGAATGTGATGAATAGTGGCGAACAGTGACAAAGCGTGAATAATAATAAAAATTCTAACAAGAATCATTAAGTTGGTAACATCGTTATTGAAAGCAGAAATAATATCATTGATTCAATAAAATGGTTGTTTCGCTGCAATTTCTGTTAAAACGAATAAATACGTTTTTAGCAACATAAGTGATATTGATAAATGTATTCGCTATCACAATGAAAAAACTAGTAGTCCAGAATTATTATTTTTTTTTTGATTAAGAATATCATTAAAATCAATAATAAAGTAAAATAAAATTCTCGCCTAGAGAAAATACCCCCACAACAAACTGATTTAATAAAAATGAATTGAATGGATTTAAACATTTTTTGTTTTTGTTAGAAAATTTCTTTCAGTTTTTTTGTTTTCTCTTGTTCTCTTATATTATTATATAAAATACATTTTTTTTTCAGTAAATTGTTTCTTCTTCTGGGTGGGGTGGAAAAAATTTATGTAATAATCATAAAGCAATTCAATTTTATGCAAGACAAAACTTTTTTATGCCTTAATCTGGCAACACTGGTTGCTGTATCGACACGTTTTTCTTTCATAGAGTTTTTTCGTTTTCCTAATTAAATGGCTGGGCTAAAAAATTATTTGTATCTAATAATGAGGTCACCAAGCATATGTTGGACTTACAAAAGTTGTGAATAAGTGTAACGAACGAGCTATTAAAATATAATGCAAAGTAACGAAGAAGAATCTTAAGTTTTGTAGTCTCGTTTGTAAAAGTTTTAATAAAAATAATGAGTTTCTTCTTGCGTATTGTTACAAGATATTTTATCTACTTTTATAAAATGTGAGCAGCATCTGTAACAAAGCTGTGCTCTGTTCTCTGAATATATGTATGTATGTATGTGCTTCTTTTGTTTACATTTACACTTGACCTAAAAGTAGGCAGTAATTTTGAAAAATATAAAGCATTAACATATTAGTCACAAAGCCAGTTCTGATTAATTTAGTTCTTGCCTTCTTTTAACTGGTACTATTGATCAGTAAATGTAATTATGTATATTTTTGACTTTCAAATTTCCTCATAAAATTAATATTTAAATTATTTTTTATTTTGATTTGTATCCTTTTATTTTTTAATTGTATTAAGTAGCAAAATTTTAGAAGATACACTTCATTTGTTGACGCACTTAAAGGATCTTTTAATAAAGGTACTTATAGGCAGTACGCCCTCTAAAGTTAAAATTTTCAAATTTCTAGGATACACTTAAAATTTTTTTTAAAAGGACTGTTTTTTTAGTTGAATGCCCTTTTAATAAAACGCCTTTATTTAAAAAAGGATTAAAGTTAGTTTATTAATAATAATTTTTCAAATATACCTTTAAATAATCACTCACAAAACATGTAGGTAAGAGACCTTTTTTAAAGGTATTTTTTAAAAAGTACTTTTCAGAAGTTTTCTTTTTCTAAAAAGTTTGGTTTTTGTTTTTTAAAGGTATTATTCTAGGGTGTTACGGCTTGGTTATTTTTTAAGCGTTGTACGCTTTGAATCTCGTACGTTAGATTCAATTAGGAAAGTAATTTATTTTAGTACAATTTTTCAGCGTTTAAAAAAGATACGTACTTTCAAAAAAGAACAACTTACTGTTATAAGAAAATTTTAATACAAAGTTCATAATTTTAAACACATCCTTTTATTTAGTAAATAATCTCCAGTTACATTATATATGTATAAACTTTAATATGCTCAACGGTAAATTGCTTAAAAGTGTTCGAGTGACTTCTTCAAATGCCAGACTTTTGCTCTTCTTTAAATGTCATAACATAATGGACACTAATATAGCAAACATTTATCATCCAAATTCATTTCGGAGCCAAGTTCACAACTAAAATCTCTACCGAATTCTATACTATTACTTAATGGTCCATTAATATCATACTGTTCCAACGTACGACGATACAAAGGTAAAAATTGCGGAGGTAATTCTACTTGGTTGCGAGCTGCACAGCGAGTTTGAGCAAAATTAATGAAAAATAGTTGCGTGTTTGTAAAATTCACATCGGGCAAAGTTTCTAACTGCAATTCAGCTCTTTGCCTCACTGGAAGTTCTAGCCAGTTTAGATACGCAGTAAAAGCTATATTAACGGCACTTGTTTCCACCATAATTTCACGTAACTTGGAAGCATTTCGAAAAATGTAGGGATTATTGTAAAAATTGTTGCTGATTTGTGTTCGAAAGCATTCGTTGATGAGAGTAAAATTATTCATGGTTATGGGATCCCAGGGAAACGTATTCATGGGATTTTGTTGCAAACCCTGATAATCGAATATTTTAATGATTTCTCTTGCCAAGGTAACTCCTATGGAGGAGTATTTAAGAGAGTTAGAGTAGAACATAGAATAGAAAGGCTTTTGCAGAAGACCATAGCCCACGACTAATTCATAATTTAAAAACTTTTGTTGAATGTTTACAGTCGGCGCTTCAATATAATTGATATGATCGTTTGTTAATCTTACTTGTAGAATTGTCTGGTTCGCATTATACATCATTATGTTTTGTAATTTATGCCAATAATCCTGATCGTTGTTCAATGACAAACCTCTCATTACATCCTCATTTTGCGGATATGTAGGGTAACTGAGTTTCAAAGTATTTAATTTTTGTTTTATCGCTCTTTTTGTATTGTCGCTCATCCAGTTCACATCCGTTTGCAAATATTTTGCAAAAGCTTGTTTAATATTGAAAAACAGTTCCTGCATATCCTGTTTTGTCTCTACATTATGAAATTTGTCATTGTAAAGTTTGCCCAATACCTGAGGAAAATATCGCATAATCTGGTTAATGCAATAAAAAGGCCTCTGATTGTGACGCTCTTTTAATGGAAAATTGATTTCCGACAGTGCCCGATACATAATGTAGTTGGCAAACGAAGCCTGCAGACCCTTTTCGGCTATTTTACTTAGTTGCTGAAAATACTCCTCGGAACGAAAATAAACTTGAGATACTGTTGGCGTATCCAAGCTCTGATCAACAAAATCCTTAAAATTTATTTGATAATTTTCAGATAAACTACGCAAACTCTGTAAAGAATTGGCGGTATTTTGTCTTACACCATGCATTTTATTTTCAACCATGCGAGCCGAGTAAGATCTTCTATTGTCATTCGAATCCTGCTGCTCGTCTTCATTGTCCAGTGGTGTTGTGGCCATTTGCTCCAGCCTCATGTATTTACACAAATCAAATTCAAAACGAATAATGTCTCCTGCCTTACGCAAAGCATTCGATTCATTCATTTCAAGCCAGTTTTTTAGATTTTCTTTAATTTCATCTTGTATTTTATTAAACACTTCATTATTTTCATCAAACTGTCTAGTTGCTAAGGCACTGCAAAGTTCTGCTGGCAGCAGTGTGGTCTGGGGTTCCTCAATAAAAATCGCCTTATGGTTGGGATTACTTTTGTCAAACGTGAGACCAATTAAAATATCAAAACCATAATTGCGGCGCAGATTGGCTATAATATCGATCCAGTTAAAGCTAGGCCTCCAATTACTGTCCTTAATATCGGGCAGGCCGCCGTGGCGTAAGACAAAACTATGCATAAATTGCCTTTGGGCAGGAGAAGAGGCTGGCACTCTTAAACATGCTTTATAGAAATCTTTCGCCACCTTTTCTCCCATTGAATCTTGAGAACTAATTTGTTCATTTAATATAGTCTGCAGCTGCTTATTGACAAATTTTTCCATTTCACTTTGAACACTTATCAACTCACCCTCGTTGGCCATAGCAGTGTTTTGTTCTTGCAACCAATTGCCACAGGCATAATCATAAAAATCTTTGCAGACATCTGCTTCTGTGTTCATGTACTTTAACATTTCTCTGGCCTTATGCTCTCGTTCTTGAATTATTCTCTGGCCTAGTTGCCGTATCTGAAATTGTTGTGTATTTCGACGGCCTTGGGTTTGACCTTGATTCTGTTGACGTTGTTCGCTGTGTCTGATTGCGATTATCAGAAATACTAAAACTATTTTGAGATTCCGATTTTGTAACATTTTAACTGTTAGAGCTTAGAATTGATACTAAGCTTAAACAAATTAGAAATTATTAAAAGCTAAATTTTGCTAACACTTAGTTAGCGTTTTAGTAGGTTTTGGCATTTTAGAACGTCTTGTGCTATTTAGTGTTACAATTAAAAGTTGTTTATGTGAAAGTGATAAGATTAAATAAAAAATATATTTTTAATAATTATTCAATTTTAAAATATAAAAAGCGATTATCACTAATACTTGGTTTTTACTTTTTATTTAAATAGAAAATTATTAATTAATTTTTGTTTTGTTTTCAATTTCGATTGTCAATAACTTTGGTTCACTTGTATAATGGAAATCGCTTACTTTGCGTACTTTGTTTTCGACCAAAACACGTATATAACTTTAAAAATGACCCTTTTTAATCGGCAGGTTTTTGTCACATATCCATTGGGAAGCGATTTGCATCAGTGATCATTTTTCTACATCAGTGATCGTTTTGCCATAGAAAATTTTCATCAGTGATAATTGTTTGTGAGTGATACATTTTTATTACTCAAAAAAAAATTTATATCAGTGAAAATTTTTCTATAGAAAATTTACATCACTAATCATTTGTCTATTTATAAAAAAATTTGCATTAGGGATCGCTTTGCTATAGAAAATTTATATCAGTGAAAATTTTTCTATAGAAAAATTTGCATCAGTGATCATTTTTCTACATCAGTGATCGTTTTGCTATAGAAAATGTTCATCAGTGATAATTGTTTGTGAGCGATACATTTTTATTACTCAAAAAAATGTTCTTCTATAAAATGTTTATATAATATTATATACATTGTTTGCTTAACACTAATAACACGTTAAAAAAACTGTTATCGTTATACATTTGAAATTTGCATATACTCCCTATAGCTAGCTATAATAACAAGCTTAAAAATAAAACTTTAAGTGTGCCCCAATAGAATATCTGCTATTAACTTATATTATTTTATCTTTTAAATTATAGTTGGCAGATATTTAATTTTTAATAACTAGGTGGCCAATACATGTTACGGAATTTCTAAACATCACATCTTTAGTTTCCCATAAAAAGTCGTTAACATTTTATAATTTAACGACGCTTAAATTCATCTTTAAAAAACTTAAATTACAACTGAGTTTGTCAGCATTTCAATTGATAACGAGAAATATATGAATAACAGCTTTTTAAATTATTATCTTTATTTGTTTTATTATAAAGTGGTACAAATAAAACTCTAATAAACGTGAACCCAATAATATGTTTCAATAAATAATACACTTGTCCGCTAGATTCATTTCGGAACCAATTGCACAGCCAAACTCTCGGGAAAATTCTCCGAAATTTGACAAAGGTCCATTAACTTCATACCTTGTTAGGGTGTGCTTATCTAAAGGACTTAAAACAATTAAAGATCTTTCAGATTTTCTTAAGTCATTTCTGTTAGCAGCGCAATGCATTTGGGCGAAGGAAATAAAAAATAATTGCGTATTAGTGAAATTCAGCTCAAATAAAGTTTCCTGGGACAAAACCTCATGATCATTGTTGGGATTTTGATATTTAAGCCAGTCGAGGTAGGCGTTGAAGGCAATGTGAAGAGCATTACTTTCTGCTATTAGTTCTCGAGTTTTCGAAGCATTGCGAAAACTTTCGGGATCGTTGTGTAAATAGTTGCCCATTTGATGTCGTAAACAGTTGGCGCGTTTGTAAAATTCAACTGCTGTAACAGGATCCCAATTGTTATGACCAGTAATATCGGTAGTCCAACCATAATCGTCGAAAGCTAAAGCTATGGCTTCTGCAAGCTTTTGGCCAATAACAGCAAAGCGCATAGAGTTGGGTAACTGCGGCTGAAAGTAAGGAGCTTGCAGTAAGCCCCAACCTATATCGACACGTTTGCGATAAGGCCTGTAGACAATTCTTGTTTCGTATGCCTCAACTTCATCTTTAGGCCTGGGCAAACCTGTGGCAAATACTCTGCTTAGCTCATATTTCCTTACCTCTCCCATAATTAACAATAGATTAGTCCAATAGTTGCTGCGTGAAAACTGCAAATTAAGCGTTGTTTTATCGTAGGTTGGAAAATATAAACTCATTTCGGCCAATTTGTTTTTACCCAACCTGGCCGTACTACCTTCAATCCAATCCTGCTGCATACTGGCACTAAACATTTCTTTGAGTTTTTCAAATATTGTCTCAATTTGTTCTTGGTGCATAGCATAGGCGTATCTGCGATGGTACATATCACCCAAAATTTTTGGAAAATATTTCTTTACAATTTCCAGGCAATAGGAAGGACGTGATTGAAGTGTATCATTTAAGGGTAGACTAATGTAAGACATAGCTCTATACATGATATAGTTTGCCACTGTCGTACTATTGCTAACATCCATGACTTTGACAAGTTGTTCAAAATATTGCGGACTTTTCATGAAGACAGGCTTATAGATGGGTACTCCAAAACTATTCGTCACTATATTATTCAAATCGATTTTGTTTTGCAGTTGATGTGTAAATTCAATCAAGGTTTTGCGAGAATATTTTTTGTGCAATACTTCGGGATTGCTGCTGCCCACAAAGTCTTCTTCCTCAGCATCATTTATATACATGGATGTACATAATTCAAATTCAAATGTTAAAATATCGGCAGCTAATTTCCAGGCTTGTTCTTTACTTAACGATAACCACATTCGTAAGTTATCCGCCACCTCTGTTTCGATTGGTACATATTGTAGATCTGTTAACTCTGTGCTTTGGGTACCTTTATAACTACACAAATGCCTGGGAATAATAGTGGACGGTTCACCTAAGTAAATGCTATTCTCGTGCATACTTTGATAGTTGATATTGATTTCCATGCCAATCAGAATCTCCATGCCATAATTGAAACGCAGTCCTGCCACTATTTGTTGCCAGTCATAGTTGTGATGATGTATTAACCAATTTGAGCCGGGCGTAGCTGGGAAACCTCCATTGTTCTTAATAAACTCATTGATAAACATTTGTTGCTGAAATTCATTTCTTTTGGCTTCCAAACAAGATTTATAAAATATTTTGACTTTCTTGGCCGTTGCAGTATCGTCTACTGTTACATTTTCATCCAATAGTTTTTGCAAATCCCTATTGACTTTCGAGTCCAGCAAAGATTTTGGTGTTTCGGTTTTTTCTGGTTTATTGACGGGTGGTATATGAAATTTGTGCCAATTACCACATGCATATTCATAAAAATCCACACATGGATCTATGGAAAGTTTCATGTAATTGAGAATTTCTCTTGTTTTAGAATTTCGTATGGCTTCATCTTGTTTATAAATGGGAAAAGTGGTAGTTTGTCCAAGTATTTTTTTATACTGACATACCAAAACAAATAATATAATTACTTTTGAAAGAAAAGCCTGTCTTAACATATTCTTTATTCAATCCAGGCTTACGAACTAAACTACTATTTGCATATTATACAAAAGCTTTTTTGAAGTCTTAAAAAGCATGTATAACTTGCATATGTTTCTCTTACTCTCCCTTCATTTGTTTCTCTTTTTCTCTCCTATTAAATAGCGTGGGGTTGCCAGGGTATTTTTTCAACTTTTACAAAATTCCAATTATAATTGAATCCATGACCTTCTGGTCGTTGTAGGTGTAACATCATAAAGTGCTTTTTCGTCAGAATGTTTGCTTGCCATAACTTATAGCACCAGGTCCAACTTTCTTTTTCTATTTGTACAGTTTACTATTTATTTACGATATTTCGCTGTCACTATGGATAGATAGAAGAATATGAACATAAAAAATATTATTGAAAAAATTAATTTGTGTCTACAATTTGGAGTTTTATGTTACATTTAAAGGGTGTTTTTTTAAGCCCGATAAAACTTGAAATTGTAAAAAATAACACAAAAAATTAAATTGTAATCAAAATTTCTTTTTTATTCGAAGGATCAATACGTGACATTAACACTTGAAAATGATTTCGGGCATATGGGCACCGTGGCTGTTCTTGACGAAGCGCATTCTGGACGTCCAATTTTGGGCCACTTTTTCGAACACTGCTGGGCGTATGTCACGAATAACACGAACAATGCTGTCCTCCAAGGCGTCAATTGTTGCTGGTTTATCAGCATAAACCAGTGACTTCACGTAGCCCCACAGGAAATAGTCGAGTGGTGTCAAATCGCACGACCTTGGAGGCCAATTGACAGGTCCATTTCTCGAAATCAACTTATCGCCAAATTTTGATTTCAATAGGTCGATGGTTGCGTTCGCTGTATGGCACGTAGCGCCATCCTGTCGAAACCACATCTCGTCCGGAGCAATGTCGGTAACGATCTCCATTGACCGTAACGCGAGCTCCGGCCTCATTTTTGAAGAAATAAGGTCCGATGATGCCACCAGCGTAAAAACCGCACCAAACGGTGCACTTTTCTGGATGTAATGGAGTCTGTAGGGTCTGTTGTGGATTGGTCTCACTCCATATGCGGCAATTTTGCTTATTAACAAACCCGTTAAGCCAAAAATGCGCCCCATCGCTGAACACGATTATGCGATAAAACAACGGCTCAGTTGCCAACTGCTCTAGAGCCCAATCGGCGAAAGAACGACGCATATAATGGTCTCGTGGCTTCAATTCCTGCACCAGCTGGATCTTATACGGGTGTAGGCCGAGATCTTTGCGCAAAATTTTCCACGTAGTGGACGGACAGATCCCCAATTCCTGCGACCGACGACGAATTGATAAATTTAGATCTTCTTCCACACTTTCGTTTACAGCGGCGATATTCTCTTCAGTACGCACATTCCTTCGACGTGTTGGTGTTATTGCATCCTCTAGAGACTATGTGGTACGAAATCTATCGACAGTTCTACGAATGGCTTGTTCAGATGCACGATTATGTACGCCATAAAAATGACGAAGTCGTCTATAAGTTGCGCGAATCGACGACTGATTTTCAAAGTAAATTTGGATAATTTCGTAGCGTTGTTCAAGCGAGAGTCTATTCATGATGATTTTTCAGAGTATACTGAAACAAATAAAAAAAAATGTTTCATCAAAATTTCATTTTTTGTGTTACTTTTTACAATTTAAAGTTCTATCTAGCTTAAAAAAACACCTTTTACATGAGTTTAATTTTTGGGTGTCACTTATTAAAGGTGTTCGTGTATTGCAAGCGATTCTTTAGATTGAATTTGAGATTCCAAATTTTTGAGGATAATATTCAATATTATTATTCAATATTGGCAATTTTGATGAGTATTTTTCATAAAAAGTTTATTGACACTATTTCTTTCACTATTGCGACCGAACAAGAAAGGCTGCTTATTTTTTCATTCATTGACATATGACTAAAAATATATACATACATGTCTTTTGGATATCGCAACGTTTTGAAAACATATGAAATCTTAATTGCATACAAATCTAAACATTGGTGTTCTAGTTTTTACAATGTTCTTTCACATAATTGGTGTTTACATACGGCTTTGGACAAAATTTCGATGCTGTTTTAAGAACCTTGTTTTTTATTATTTGAAAGGACATTTTATCAAAAAAGTTGATACATTTTGTTTCCATCAATCTACTTTTGTTCGCAAGCAAAACATATATGGAAACCCTCATATTCACAATTATTCTAGCGAATTCGAAAGCCAAAATACATACGATAATGCAGTGAGCTGAAAAAAGAGTTTAAAATATAATTTTCTTTCTTTTCATAATAGTATTTGCTTTGTTTGTAAGACTACATTTGTATAAAAAAAAAGAATAACAAAAGAGACTAAATATGAAACAACCGAATAATGGAATATTTCATATCATTCACATAACTGAATCGTTCAAAAATTTATTCAGTACACAGCCTGTTACACAGCATAATTTTTTATAGTGTTTTTGCGTATAAGTTCACTGTATTCTTTTCGTTTTTTTTTTGAAGAAGCTTAATGCAAAAAATACGATTTTTAAGTCGATACTTTCAAGATAATGATGTTGAGTATTGTTCTGGAATGTTTGCTGTTAACAATTCTGAATTATAATTATAAACCCGTCATCCCTTTAATTCCGTTAGAGTCATAGCATACAAATGATCTGTTAACAGACATTATTTTCATAACATTGAAAAACGTGTATAAAACTTTAAACACGGTGCAAGGTGAAATGAAATATTTTCAATATTCCTAAAATAAGTTTTAATTTTCTTTCCTTTCTCAATTTAAAGCGATAATGTAAAATTTTTATTTATATCAGTTGGTAACACTATGCCGTAGTAATTTTTTCACAATTCTTTTATTGTTCCTCTCTCTCTCAACTCAGCAGCAGTTTTAACTGATAAATATTTCTAGTTCTAGATTGACGAAAATAGTTTTTATTTAAGCTTCAATTTTTGAATGAAATATAAAATATTATAAGGTTAACAGAGGTTATCATCTAATTTCGTTTTTGTAACGTTAAGCCTTTGATTTGGTATCTTGAACTAAATAAAATTGTAAAGACTATAAATAAAAAAAAAAAACAAAATATTTATTAAAACATATTTAAATGACATTTGAAAATATAAATTAAAATTAATACAAAACACATTTTTGTTCCGGATTCATTTTGTTGCCTAAATCACATTCGTATTCCCGGGAAAATTCATTAAAGTTTGCTAAAGCACCAATAACACGCCAACGTTCTGGCAATTCTTCATACTCCTCAATGTCAGGTGAATAGTCAGCACACCAAAGTTGAGCAAAACCTATAAAAAATAATTGCGTGCGAGAATATTTGTTCAAAAGTGGCAAGGACTCTTGTTCCGCTAGCACATTATTGGCGACATTTTCCCACCATTTATTATAGGCCTTAAAGGCAATGCTTAGGGCTCCATTGTCCGATACGTAAGTGTTCGATAGTTTTTTCTCATCGCCATGTACCCAATTAGGAAATTTATAATTTGAATATTGCTGTGTGTAGCATTTGGTCTTGTCATCAAAGCTATACTCGGTTATAGTGTCCATCCATAATTTCTGGTTGCCATGTTTGTCATATTTGCGACCTTGCGAATCGAAAGCCCTTAACATTTGTTGAGCCAACAAATAACCCAAAGAGCTGTATAGTAAAGCATGAGGATAGGAAGGATCCCAAAGGAAACGTGATTGCAAAAACGTAACAGGAATTTGAATTTTATTAGTTTCATATGAATAGCGAGGTAAATCGAATTTCTCCTCTGGGTCCATAGGCCTTTCATTTAGTTTAGCTAAATTTAAAGCACTTTGCCATTGCCAAATGTTTATAAGGTTTTGGTAATAATTTGTTTTTCTAACCAACACATTTTGCAGCTGATCTGAATATTCCATATTGCTGGATGACAATGCCAATTCCATAGCTTCTAGTTTCTCAATAAATTTCTGTTTTGTATCCTCACCAATCCAGGATAATTTTGACGATGTTTGCAATTCATCATGGAAAGTTTTACGAATATCTGACCAAACTGACTGTAATTCATTTGACAATTGCATGGTGTGGTAGTTGCGGGCAAACATGTTTTCCAAAGCTTCAGGAAAATATTCCATAACTTTGCTAACACAGAAGTGACTATTTTTGGAAGAGTGGGCTTTTTCTAAATCGAATTTATTTAAAACTTTCCACATCGTATAATTAGCTATTGTGAGTTTGGGTGTCTCCTTGATGACATCCATTAAATTCGAAAAGTAATCAATGGGACTTTCGTACACCTGGGCATAAATAGTGGAATTGAATATTAAATTTAAATAGCGGTTAATGTCCACATAACTTCCGTACGCTGCCTTCAAATCGGCAGTATATCTCAAGCGTGATTTTTGCTGCAAAGTCAAATCAGTTCTGGGAAAGCCAGCGGCTAAACGTCTTTCTACATAAAGCACCTGTTGGGCTACCTCGTTCGCCCATTGTTCAGACATTTCAGGGAAATAACGTTGCAACTGCCATTGTATACTTGTGGTATAAGCAGTTCTTAAACGTTCATTATCTTCATCATCTATCAAATAGGCCTGTTGTGACAAATACAAATCGGGAGCTCCCACCATAATACGATGCATATCCTTCTCGGTAAAGTCGGGCACTATTTGAAGGCCAATTATGATATTAACACCAAGATTTCTTCTCATTTTGGCTACAACTCTTAACCAATCATAATCCGACTCATACCATTTGTCATTCACAATTTTAGGCCAGCCGCCTTTAAAGTCAACTTCATTCATAATGTATTCCAAACCTTGACGATCAATTTTGGCTGATTCTAAACATGATTGGTAAAAGTTTTTCAATTTTATATCCAAGACCGAATCCAATCTGGCATCACTGTTTAACATATCACCACATTTACGCCAATATAAATCCTTTATTTGTCCCAAATAATTACTTTTCCCTTTCGGGGGAGCTGGATGTAGTTTAGGCCATTTGCCACAGGCAAATTTATAAAAGTTTTCGCAAGGTGGTTTTAGCTCATTCATATAGGCCTTTATTTCCGAAGCCTTAGCTAATCTTAATAAATCTTGAGTATAATTTTGTGTCACTGGCATGCACTCACAAAGCATCACACCGACTTCTATAAGTAGAAGAGCTTTAAAAATTGTATACATTTTCAAATTTTTTCCGTCGTTCTAATATTTCGTTGTTAATCGCACTGTTTTTTAAATAAAACTAAATTCCAATTTTATTATTAATTCTATCTACTGACTGGTCTTATCATTTGACAGAAATTTCATTTTATTAATTTTGTTGTTTTCTTAATTTGTATGCTGAAAATGATTTCATAAATTTAATTAAACAATTAAGTCAATATTAAGCGTGATATTTACACCGACGTAATTAATAATATTCACAAATTTAATAATAAACATTTGTTTCAATTAAAGTAACCTTGGTGTTTACGTAAGTACGTAAGCTCACAAACGGGTCAAATTGTTTCATTTTTAGATTTTCGTTCTTCTTTTTTTTTTTTTTTTGAGTGATTAAAGTAGATCACATTAAGTTTAGTGCTTTGCCTTTTGTGAAGTTTATAATTCTCGTAATTGGTATTTCTCTCCCAATAAAATACAACACTGACTCATAGCTACGACTTGTGACTAAAATCGCAAACAATATAGCGATCAGGCTAGTTGCGAACATTTCTGAAGAAGTGGGCGTGATGTATCAAACGGTATCTCGTTTGACATCGCCACATGTAGTTGCGTCCATAATCATAGTTGTGAAAAGTCTTGTATAATACATGACCAGGCTGGATAATGTGGTTGAGAATATGTTTAAATGCTGTAAGACGAACTTTCAACTATACTGTCAGCTGTATGCTATGAGCATCCACTCAATTTTTAAGATATTTATCGACATAATTGTGAATGCTATTGGGGCACCATAAAGAATTAATAATTTCGAGATAGCATGACGTTGCTATCGGACTTTCTATGGAAACAGTTATGCTTTTATGTGGTATTTATGGTCTGTGAATTCAGATTTAAATGTCTAGTATTTGGGTTGGTTAAGCATAAGACCAAGTACGTGCTTGTAGAATCTTTAGTGCAAGTCGATAACAAAGTTAGAAAATTTTCTCGTTATAACAACACATCAGTACGTCGTTTCTCTAACTAAAGTGATATGCTTCTCACATGTAAATATTAAGTTAACTTTAACTTGTGTAATTTTAAATTTCAAACATTCTTAAATTACTTTGTCTATTAATTTTATCTTTTTATCCCTTTCAGGCTAATACAATTTTTCTCATCAGTTTGTAGACATAAACAAGGAAACCACAAACTAAGATTTCTATAAGTAAAAGAATTAAAAAATTCTTTGATTTTTTTTCTTATACATATTTACGTTAAACGTATTATCATCAAAAAAGAAAAAATAGGCAAACGAATTTTTCTAACATCTCCATATCAATGAAAAAATAAAACAAAAAGAAAATTATAGAAATTCATTAGTTTCGGCCACTACAAACTTTGGAGTTGCTTTCTTTCGAAGTTCAAAATTAAATTATTTTCATTTACAAAGAAATTAATTGGAAAACGGTAAGTTGAATTTTCTTTTATTGAATTTTTATTATCTAAATATAGTTAAATTAATGAATTTTAGAAGAAATGTTTATAACATAAAAATTAAGTTGCGTAAAATGTTTCGTGTGCAAAAAAAAAAAAAGAAAATATCCTGGTGATTATGCAAAAGAACACATATTAAAAATTTACAATTTCTCTTAAAAAAAACTATGAAACTATAAATCTTAAATCTTACTTTTAATAAAACACGACATATTATCAAAATTTACCATAATAAACAATTAACTGGTTATAAAAAATAAAATCAATTGTTCAATTTGCAAACCTCATTGTTTTGTTGTATAATTTTATTATAATACACCAGTGTAGACATGTTGTCGATAATCATCATTGCAAATTGTAATATAAGGAAGGTTGTTAGAAAGTTTAACATGTTCAATAAATCATAGTTTTCGTGTGATAGCGCAACAAATTGTCTCACTTTTTAAATTCATTGCATCATCACACTGTGAAGAATGACCAATTTTGAGGAAGAAAAATCACATTAAAGAAAAGATGATGTAAAACATATTAAAATTATATTTCTCGAATTAAGCATTGCTTTTTTCCGTTTAACTTTTTCTTCCTTTCATTAAAATAGTGCTAATATTTATTCTTCTTAATTTATAAAAATATTCGCCGTATGGATTTACGACCCTGGCTTACGTTTAATTTGTTTTTGTTTTCCTTTGGCTGACAACCAGCTGAAGGAAAAATATATTTTAATACATAATGCAGAATACAAGAGTAATACTTATATTCTATTTAAAATATATTTAAATTATATATAAATTTTTTTTAAAACAAATAAAATTTTTTAAATAACAGACCAAGAAAACAATGTTACTGAGAAAATATTATACTAATAGTTTCATAACATGTTATAATAAACATGATATTTATTTATTTGTTGGAAAAGTTAGTATGGAAACTAAGAAATAGTATCACCACCATGGTAATAATTAAGTTGCGTAAAATGTTTTTTGTGTAAAAAAATGTCCTGGTATTATGTAAAAAAAATTATGAAGTTGAGTCAGGTCTCTTTAAAAAAGATTATAAAACTATAAATCCTAAATCTTAGTTTTAATAAAAATTTTAATGCTATAAAAATTTACCAAAATATACAACACTGGATATCTATATATCTATATAAAAATTAAGCCCAAAATAGGTGTCCGTTGGTTGCCAGTGTTTGACGAGATGCACCGTCGGATTTCTACCAAATATTCACAGTGCCTTCGTAATGGTCGTTCGCTGGTTTGTATCTTTATTTCATGCGTTTAGGCACAGTGCAAACTTCGACTCAATGTTTTGTATCAAATGAAATGTGTGTTTTCGTTTGTACGTTGCTGCAATACATACAATACAATACAAATCGAAATATGCTCATGTTCATAGCAAGTGGATGTGCAAACAAATAGAGAATTTTGTTTTCCATATTCTGTTGCATTTTGTGTGTGTGTGTAATTTGCGTGTTCAATTGCAAAATGATCCATCAGCCGAACGTTTATCAAAGCAATTATTAGATATTGGAAATGGCGCAATTCCAATTGACGCCACCACAAAAATGATTACGCTACCGTATAATTTTTGCCACTTTGCGCAACCAAAACAAGAATTGGTCACAAACGTATTTCCCGGTATTGCACAAAATTTTAGAAACTATGATTGGTTGGGGGAAAGAGCTATCTTAGCTGCGAAAAATGCAGATGTTTCGGATATCAATTTGGCAAATCTGAATGACATTCCCGGTGAAATTTTTACCTACAAATCAGTCGAATTTTAAAATTCGATTGAGTTACCTGGACTGCCGCTCCACCGCCTACAAGTGAAAGTTGGTGTACCAATTGTTTTGCTTAGAAATATCTGCCAGCCATGACTTTTCAACGGGACACGTTTAGTAGTCAAAGTCATGAAAAATGTGATTGAAACAAAAATTTTAAAAGGAAAATATAAGGGCACACATTTCCATGATTCCTTCAGATTTGCCGTTTGATATTAAATGGCTTCACTTCCCCATATGTTTTGCTTTTGCAATGATCCCTGTTTTTCGCACGGTCAATAATGTGTATCATGTTCACGTGTTAATAAACCAACTGCTTTGTTTGTCTATACCGCGAACCTAAATCAATCGAAGAATGTCGTACATGTCGCTATAGAATAAGACGTATTATATAAGTACACAAAAATATTGAATTGTGAAAAAGGTAAAATTATTAAGAAAACATAAAAACAAAAAAAAAAAAAGAAATTGTGTTCTTTCTGATTAATTTTCCTGAATGATTGGAGTTTTTGGCGCACACAAAAAAATGTTGCAAAGCAGTCACGGGCGCGTTAGTAATTAAGAAAATCAATCACTTCAATTCGCAAACGTCATTGTTTTGTTGTATAATTTTATTATAATACGGTAGTGCAAGCATGTTACTTATTTTAATTATAGTTTTCGTGCGATAGTACTACAAATTATCCTACTTTTTAAATATATTGCATACATTGCATCATCAGTCTGTGGTGAATGACCAATTTTGAAGAGGAGTAAATAAAATGAAATAAAAAATCGAGTAAAACGTATCGAAATTATGTTCTATTCTATTTACAATATATTCCTAATTTTTTTTTTTAAGCAAATCAAATTTTTAAAGCAAGAAAGAGATTAAGAAAACAATCTCACTGAAAAAATATACTAAAATTTTCATAACATGTTGTAATAAACATGATATTTATTTTTTGGTTGGAAAAGTTGGTATGTAAACAAACGTATTTCGCTGATTGCCTAAGCCAGCTTATCAGGAAACTACTTTTTAGAAAAGCCACAGAGAAAATTACAGAAACATTATCGCCACCACGGGAGTTACTTTTGAAGCCCATACGTAACTATTGAACTATTTAACAAAAATTACCCAGAGTCGGTCTATACTTTTTCTTTATTGTTGTTTTTTTTAATATTGTTAATATTGTTTAATATTATTCTAGTTGTTATATTCTATCTTAAATACGAATATTAAAATAAACTTTTACAGCCATATGCATAAAAACTTAAAGCAGGCTTAACTGCGTTGTTAAGCACAGTTTCCTAAAGTTGTATTCAAAACACATTTTTACCTTAAAATACCTTTGTTAACTTTAAAGTAGGAAAAACCTACGTTAAACCTACAATAAATTTGACAGTTCAATTATTATTATTTGAAAAATCAAAAACAAAACAACAAATTGAAAAACAATTTGAAAAATCAAAAATAAACTGAGCCGTTTATTTTAAAAGTGGCATAAGTTACTTTGTTATTGTCATCTTTTTATTTAAATTAGTTTATAAAACATTTTAATTTTTAGCCATTTCAACTAGTTTGTATTTAGTTTTCTTTCTGAAACGGATTTTTCTAATGATCGTATTGAAATAAAATCTTTTTTCTCCATGTTGTGTACTGTGAAGGATTTTTTCGATAGGGGGCTATTACTACTATTACTATTATGTCGTTTACATAAGTCACTATATGCAATAATATGCTTTTGAGTTATGACGTTCCTAAATGTTTTATACAACACGAAGCAACTTCCTGATTATAAAAGAATAACAAAATAATGCTAATTATGTGTATTTTATTAGATATCACTATAATATAGTTCAGAAAACTGCACTATTCTTTCGTACTAATAAAAATAAGTCCAATAATCACAACAATACTTCACACACACTTATTACATGTTTCCATTTTTTTCACACTAAGCTGCGTAATTAATTTCCTGAGTACAGCGACTAACGCCACTTTCAAAATAAACGTTTTTGTTATACCGTTAATTATCAACACTCCTCTCAAACATATCTCAATACTTCTCAACTTATTAATTTCAAATTTATTAAAAATGAAAAGAAACTGTTCAGTTGTGACGGCTCAATTGACAGTTGTACTTTGTTATTCCAAAAATTTTTAAAAATGTTTATTAAAACCAAATTGTAGTATACAAATAATAATAAAAACTAAAATATAACATGCCACTCAATGTAAAACATTTTTACATCTTTATTTTATATTTTACAAAAATATAATTATAATTAATTATTTAAAACAAAAGTTTTATTGATGTACGTATAATAAAAACAAAGCTCGTTATCCGAATACTTATTTTTTTAATATGAACAAATTCTTTGTAAGTTTTTCGTAAGCCAAATTGACTCTTTTTTGGATTTTTTGTTTTTTATTAAAAAGATTAATAAAAAAACAAAAAAAAATATGTTAATTTTGTTAAAAACAATAAAAACTTTTTTATCGATATAACTATCCGGATAAATAATATTCATTTTTATACATCGTTAACTACAAAGTGACAACTGAAAACAGTGGCATTGCCAGAATCAAAATACTAATTTTACTAAAGCATACAAGTAGTGTTTTTGAATACCATTTTTTAACAAACGTTTGTTAGCCTTAAAGTGTTTGTTAACTAACGTGTACTTTAAAGCTCAAGTAAGCGTTTTTTATGCATACGGCCGAACTATTTGAATTTTTAGAAAAATTAGTAAACGCTTTTTAAAGCAGGGTACGAAAATAAACAAGACGAAACGTTTGATTTAATTTCGTCTTTTTTCCCAGTAAGTATTGTATTTGCTTTTTAGGGCAAAAAGTATACAGCCAAATTTTTAGAACAAGGGCAAGAAAATCAAACGTTTTGAGAAAAAACGTTTCGGAACCATTGCTTTCCTTACATTAATTTCTTAGGTAACTGCACAACACAATTGTTCGATTATATTGATATGTTTATTAAAGCAAGTATATGAAAGTAAAGAATATTGTATCGTTTACGTTCTTTGTCATTCATAAATCATTCATTTGTTTTGGTTTGCTCATTTATAGCTTTATTTTATATGTAAACTTTTCTTTTTATAGTAAAATACTCATCTATAACATTTCGTATTTAACCCGCCAACGATTTCAAAGAAGAGGGATTCAGTTTCAACACACCCGACGTATAAGATTCACGAACTAATTTGAATTTCACTTGATAACCATTTTTATTGGCCAAATATGTTGTTTCCAGGCGATACATAAAATCACTACTTCCCTGGGAATGTATACTCTGCGATTGAGTGCCCTCTATAACTAATTCCTCTTCGTCAGTGTTTTCATTTTTCAAAGAAATAATTTCTTTACGAAAGGAATCATCACTTGAAATGCTGCGAATAAAAATAAAAAAAAAAATTAATTGCATAATTTTTTCCTATAAAATCACTCACTTTATTTCACGTAAAATTTTGGTATCAGCTTTACAATAGCAAAATAAAGTTGGCAATAATAGAACCAGAATAGACTGCATTATAAAAAAAAAAAAAACAATATTAATATTTTTTTTGCCAATTTTTATACAAAAAAATTTTTAAATAAAACATACTCGTGTTATCCAGGTTTGCATTTCAAAACCAATGTTCAATCTTCTAATGTTTAATAGATACTAAATTTTGCTAAATCTTTAACATCTAACTTTATGTGTGTTTTTCAGTATTTATTATTAATTTTCAAAACTAATTAATAAATATTTGATCGGTCATTGTTTTGTGGCTCGTCGAAAAAAAAAAACAAAAATTCTAATAAAACTTGATTTTCAAGTCATGAAGTTAGGAAGTCTTCCATATTGCGGTTTCCACCAGTCGTCAGTATGTTTTTTTTTGCAGATTTTTAGATTTTATTTTAATAAAAAGAAAATATATTTTTTCTGTTTTATTTATCACATCTTAAATATTTAGGTTTTTTGGTAGTGAAAAACAAAATTTTTAAAAATTTGTGGTAAAAATTGTTTGGTTTTCTTTAATTTAATCACCTTCAAGTTCAGAAAAAATTTATTTAACAGATGTCCTTGCAATGTAAAATTATTTAAATTTCTTTAATTGCAACAATAGTGTTTAACCTGCTGCAGCCTTTAATGTAGACACCGACAAACGAGGTGCACCTGTAAATTCTTGCTTGATCAAAGTATATTTTGTTTTAAAACCATTTTTGTCAGCAACAAAAACCGTAATAACTTTTTGTACATGCTCAGGATCATTAGCTATAGAAAACTTTTGCACAATTTTGCCTTCTCTAATAATATTACCATCACCATCCAAGGAAATTGTTTCATCTTGCAGAGAATCCTTAAGAGCAAGTCTAAAATTTTGAAAATTTCTTTAATAAAAATACTGTAAACTTTTTATAAAATAAAATGTAAGTTACTTGAAATTTTTTAAAATCTTAGGTTCTCCTTGTGTGCAATTAAACCACAGTAAAAAACTAATAAAAATTATAAAGTTTAACTAAAAATATTTAAATTTAATAAACATAATTATTTTTTTTTTGCCGTTGCTACAAATAATTCCAATTCTCACCTTATTTTGTTGAAACATGCTGCTTAAACTTCTTCCTACTAACTAAATTGGATTATGGTTATTTTTGAAATTTGAGAAATTTTTTTTTGCTAAAAATTTTTTAATAGAAATCGCCATTAAATATTGCTAAAATACTGGTATTTTTTAATGGATAAATAACATTTTTAAAACATGTTTCATTGTAGTTTGGGGGAAACCTTGATAAAAAAAAACTCACTTTTTTGTGTATACGAGGGAAATTCAATAATTCACTGATAACACAAACAAAAACTCTCAGTGTGAAGTCAATTTTTTTACAAGCATTTTTTAAATGTTTTGAAAAGCCAGAATTTGTCTCATCTTTTGCACAAAATTGTTTCTTTGAATTTATGAAATGGGATATAATCAGGGAATCAAATGCGATAAATAAGATTGATAAGACCAGGGCTACCAAAATGGAATGAAGTTTTGAAATTCTGGCGATTTGTCGATTTAAAAATTTCCAATTGCCTATTTTAGGTAGGAAAATATGTAGGTTTTTACGAAGGTTTTTAACTACTTCCACTTTTTTTAGCGAGGTTTATACTTGTGGGTCTGTAAACAATTTTCTGGTATAGTTTTACTCGATATACGCCTCAAAAGTTATACATAATATTAAAAGCTGGCTAATAGATATTTAGTAATCCCGTTGGCTGCGTCGGTTAAGGTATCTGGATCTGTTGCATGGAAGGTCACGAAGTCATGAGTTCAACTCCCATTCGCCTCAAAAGTTATACATTATATTGTTACGTTTATACCTTTTATAAACGTTTTGTTGTGAGTTCTTTATTGCAAAATAAATAACACTAGTTTTTAGAATTTTTAAATTTATAAAAATTTTATTAACTTTAACTACACAAAGTTGACACTTCAGAACAATTTACTTAAAATGCACATCTTTACTTGATGAGGTTTAATTTTTCACTGATTGACTATCCACTCAGACGCTTCCCTATTTATATTTGTCCATTTAAAGTCTAGAAGATTTAAGAATCTTCTACTCCCCTTGTATCACATTTTGTTGTTGTATGTTGTTCGATGTATAAGCGCCTGTATGTCTGTGTGTATAGTTGTTTTTGTTTTTATGCTGATAAAGTTTCTGCTTGGGATTTATTTCAATACATTTGTTGTTGTTATTTGTAAAAAAGGGTTTCTTAGAAAACTAAGCAGATGCTAAACAACATGTATGCTTGTTGTTATAAAATTAGTTTTTTGTCTTACGCGTTGAGATGGTAAACAGCATACATGCCTTTTTTGTCTTGCATGTTAGGCAGTTAGTAAACAGCATATCAAATTGTAGCTGTGTGCGTATAAACTTCTACGCAGTTTGTAACCAGTAGTTCGCTTTATTGCTTAATTATTTTATTTTAAAACTTAAGCAAGACACATTCGTAACAATAAAAAAAGCTGGCTAATAGATAAGGTATCTGGATCTGTTGCATGGAAAGTCACAAAGTCATGAGTTCAACTCCCATTCACCTCACGAATATAGAAATAAGTAAGTGTTTTTAAGTAGCCGTGATGGATAGGTTCTTGTTTAAAAACAGTCTAAATAAAAACAGTTGGAAGCTCTTGGTGCCTTTAAGTATAAAAACCAAAACAAATATAGTGTAGCGGTAGCACCAGTATAGGAATCGCAATCTCTTGCGAATGGTATAGTTAGGTTAGATAGGATAGAAACGTGGTAAAAGTGTGTTACCAAACGTGGCTTTTGTAATCGTGGGTAAGAGTTATATGCCTGAGCCAGAATTTTATCGCAGTAACACAGTAGTGTAACATAAGTTTGTCATAAAACTCTGGAATAGCTATAGAATAGAATAGCTATTGAAGATAGTAAAGAATTGGCAGAGGCATTTGAAATCGAAAGAAATTTTATAGTGGAAAAGAGAAAACCAATACATATATATTTGTGAAATATTTAGTTTAGAATAGGATTTTGGTGATGGTGGAAATTTTTTAATTCAAACATGCTGCAGTTCTTTAGCGTGATAACTATTTATTAATTAAATGCTAACCAAAATTTGTGCATTGCTTAACACGACTGTAATTTGTTCACCTCGACTATATATTGTTACAGACAACATATGTATGTTTCTTGTAACTATAAAATCACAAAAACAATTTTGTTTTGTTCTGAAAATGTCCGCAAAGAAACGTAACTTGATTTTTCATTTAATAAATCAACGAAATATTAATTCAGTCGGAATCGACAGTGGCCATTTTTAATTTTATTTATTCAATCAAAATAACAAATAATATTTTCTGCATTTGCTATGCTAACAGAAATTTTATTCTTCCTTCTCCTAAATTTATTTTGTACTATTTTTATAAACAAAATTTTGTGAATTTCTTTTTATAATAAAAAATTATTTTATATCCTGCAAAAAATATTATTGTAATGAAATGAAAACGGATGACATTTATTTACTTAATTAAGTTAAACTTTTTTTTTAAATATGCGAAAAAAAATGTTTGGAGAGGGGATAATAAAGTGAACGTGAATACATTTAAAATATTTTGTTTGTATTTATTATTTTTGTTTTTAATGAAATATTTTTTTTATAAAAAATAAAATATTTTGTTATACATTTTGTTTTTAGTAAAATTAGTTTCTAAAAGAAATATTTTTCTTTTGAACTGATATCCCCTCTTCAACTTTTTTTTCTTATATATTTTCAGACATTTCCTTCATTGAAAACTCAAATTAAAAAAAAAGAGTTTTAAAAATAAATTGAAAACTGACAACAGATAATTGGTGGTGGTGGTGGTGGTATTGTTTATTACGAATCTCTTGCATAAAACATAGTTTGTTTAAAGAAAAAGTTTACAAAAATGGGAGCGAATGTCTCACAATTGGAAAAAGAAATAGGATCGGATTTATTTCCACCCAATGAGCACTACTTTGGATTAGTGAATTTTGGAAATACCTGCTACAGTAATTCGGTACTTCAGGCTTTATATTTTTGCAAACCATTTCGAGAGAAAGTTTTGGAATATAAAGCGAAAAATAAGAGACCCAAGGAGACTCTGCTGTCCTGTTTGGCTGATCTTTTCTATAATATAGCGACACAAAAAAAGAAGGTGGGCTCCATAGCTCCCAAAAAGTTTATAGCTCGTTTACGCAAGGAAAAGGAAGAGTTCGACAACTATATGCAACAAGATGCTCATGAGTTTTTAAATTTTCTTATCAATCACATCAACGAGATCATATTGGCCGAAAGAAATGCCAATAAAATTGGCTCTACTGCTGGAACAGCAGCTATTAAATCATCCTCAACTACTTCAACATCTACAACAGTTTCAAATTCGTCTACAAATGGCACCTGTTCCCAGTCGACTGGCTCTTTAAATGGGATTGGTATTGGAATTACGGATGTTTCAACACCCACACAAACTAACAGCGCCAACATTGAACCCACCTGGGTACATGAAATATTTCAAGGCACTCTAACATCTGAGACGAGATGTTTAAATTGCGAAACGGTCAGCAGTAAAGATGAACACTTTTTTGATCTACAAGTAGATGTGGATCAGAACACTTCTATTACGCATTGCTTACGATGCTTCAGCAACACGGAAACATTATGTTCAGACAACAAATTTAAATGCGATAATTGCTGTAGTTATCAAGAAGCTCAAAAACGCATGCGAGTTAAAAAATTGCCAATGATTTTGGCTTTACATCTTAAACGTTTCAAATATATGGAACAATTTAATCGTCACATTAAAGTATCTCATCGCGTAGTATTCCCACTAGAATTAAGACTTTTCAATACCTCCGATGATGCTGTCAATCCTGATCGTCTATATGATCTAATGGCCGTTGTCATTCATTGTGGTTCGGGACCAAATCGTGGCCACTATATTAGTATTGTTAAGAGTCATGGCCTGTGGTTATTATTTGATGACGACATGGTGGATAAAATAGAAGCTTCAACTATAGAAGATTTTTATGGTTTAACTTCGGACATACAAAAGTCATCGGAAACTGGTTATATTTTATTTTATCAATCTAGAGATTGTAATAACTAAATGAAATGAGAAAGTCAAAACTCAAAATTTATAAACTATTGCAGCAATTCAAAGATTTAAAATGCATTTTTATTTGTTTGGTGGTTAACAAGAAAAAATATCTCAAAAAATTTATAATGAATAAAAAATTATTTCCACTACACATTTCATAAAATAAAAGAAAAGAAAAGTCATAAGTGTCTTCTTGTTTCCTTTTTTACATTTGAATAGAAACTTGATCAATTGGCAAAAGAAAAAGATAAAAAAAAAGTAAAATGGTATCCAAGAACGTAACAAATTTTGTTGTAAAGAATTCGCCTAACGATAGTGCTTTATCATGATTGTAAGACTAAAATACAATATTTTTTCACAGTTGTTGATATTGAAGCGTCAGTTCGAGTTGCGAAATGCTAAGGAAGTTAACGAGATTTTTTACTATTAGGTAAGTCTCATTAAACTGACTTGAAAAGACATAAAGAGTCCTGTCAGAGTTTGCTTCTATATCACATAAACGAAATAAAAAGTAAAAATTCAGACAAACTTCTTCATTGCATTTTAAAAATAATTAGATTTTATATGATCCTATAAATAATATAATTTTTAATATAAAATGTTATGGCTTATCATCACAATACCTTTCAATAATAGCATTTTTTATTAATTTTTTAACCTGAAGTCTCATTTTTATTGAAATCATAAACACAAATTTGCCTGGCATTCCTGATGATTGTCCTACAAAAGAGAAACGGAATATTGACAACTTAAATAAATAATAGAAATTATACCTAATAAAATGAAATGAATGAAATTTTGTAATAGTTTTTAAAATTAAAAAAAAAAATAATTAAAATGGTTCGATTTTATTTCTCAAAAAATTTCTAAAATTTTTCGTGTGCACTGAACTATAGATTTTTAGGCTTTCCATGTATCTGGGAAGAAACAAACATCAACTGTATAAATTGCAAAGTAAAGTACGAAAAGAACACTGAAAATGGCAAACGGCCGAAACCGGTTTATTCACAAACCAAATTTGACGAGGGTCGACGGAAAACCGTACCCAGGTAAAAGTAAATTAAACCCCGTAGGAAAAGTTACGCACATATCGATCCCAAATTACCTGAAGATATATCTAAACCAGCAGGTGGTTTGTCTGATTTGTTTTTGCTCACATGAGCATGGCGATATAATGAGGTGAACAAAATATGGACTCTGTTAGGCTTGTGGGAATAAGATATATAAGTGAGCGCTTATATATTATCCCAAAAACTATCAGACTTCTATTAAGCATTATTTTACTACTTACAATTTCTTCGTCAGTTATTGCTAAAATGTATCTATATATCGGCTTTTTAATAAAGAATTTTGTTTTTCAATTGTGGCAACACCAACACCATGATAGTTTTGACATTTAGTTTTTTGACGTATTCGTAGTAGATGATTTTGGCAATTGTTACAATCAATTCAATTTGGCACGAAAATCGCATTAAAATAATTAAGATCCACTATGACAATGGTGGTTCTGTTAAGGTTACATTTCGTAAAACTCGTGATATTTTCGGACAACCAAATCGTCCTTCTGAGACCGCTATTAGAAATTTGTTTAAATTTGTGTCGACCGGCTCGATACAAAATATTCGACCGGGACGTTTAACTGAAAACGTCGCAGCCGTGAGCCACAGTGTTCAAGCAGATCCAAATTTGTCAATTCCTCAACATTCTCAGCTTATCCAAAACCACCACATGGCGATGTCGTAGTTCATTCAGGAACAACCGACCGGTTTTTCTGAAAAAAATTTTATTTAGACGAAGTCTATTTTCACTTATCACCGTATGTCAATAAGCAAAATTATCGCATTTGAGCTTCTGAAAATCCTACAGCGATTATTGAGAAGCCTTTGCGTGCCCAACGTGTCACTCTATGGTGCGTTTTGTGGAGGTGTGATTGGGCCGTTTTTTTTCAAAGATAAGCACGTTATTGCGAATTGCTAACAACTCAATTGTGGTCTATTATTGACGACGTAGATATCAATTACATGTGGTTTCAACAGGACAGTGCCACATGTCACACAGCCAATGAAACGATTAATTTATTGCAAATTTCCCGATCGCATAATTTCACAACAATCAGCCAGATCGTGTGATTGATCACCGCAGGATTATTTTTGTGTTTTTTTTTTGTGGAGCTATATTAAGGACAGAGTCGAAACAGAGCCAACTCAAAATTCGCTATGTGAATAATGAAACACTCCCGTTATTTTGCCAAAAAGTGATTAAAAACTTTGGATGAAAGAATCGACATTTGTCAGCGTGGTCGTGGTGGTCATTTGTCGGATATCATTTGTCATACATAATTGCCGAACTTTTCTCTTCGTAATAAAATAAAAATTTAGAAATCTTAATCTAAATTATTTGTTTTATTTTCCTTTAGGAAAAAAAACTTCGTGTTGAAAACCCTCTGCGTTTACAATACCATCGACAATGTTGTCATCAAATTTTTCCACAACAATTCGAGGTTTTCAGTTGGTGGGTTTAACACTTTTTATCATTTGTTTTTGTGTAAAACATTCAAAACCACAATTAAAAGAATGGTTTTCTCAGAAGTTAAGAGAACAATAACCTAATAACTAATAATATTAAAATGTGTAAAGTTGCTATAATATAAAGAAAAAAATAGTTTCTTTGGTTTTAAAATTATGAATAATAAAAAGTTTTTTTTTTTTGTTTTTATTTGTCTATGACACATGTTGGCAGTTTGGCTTATTTGTTATCATTAAAAACAAAAGTGTTAAAATTAAATTATGATTTGTTGTGTGCATAAGTCTAATGGCTTTTTTATAGAGCACGCTAAACTAAAACTGAACCAGTCCGGAACGAATATCCACGATAACGTAACGTAGATTTTTGCGTAAGGCTTACTTTTCATCGGGCATTCTACACAGTTGTATTAATTCGTGGATTTGCCTATACGTTGTCTTTTTTGTATCTATACTTTCATATAAAAGGATATTTTGTTACAAAAGGCTAAGGCCTGTAGGCTAGTAGGTAGTGTACTAGCTTATCAGTCTGGGGGTTGTGGATTCGATTTCCAACAAAGTTCTTGGCTGTTGTTACTAGAAAAATAAAAATTTACTGTCGGTAGGGCTGCTCAGTGATGAAGGCATGGTCCCTGGTCGCTGTGCTGTCTTATGAGACAGTTAATTTCCGATAACATGGGCCTTCTAGAAATGGAAGCTGCCCGGGTAGGCTAGTAGGTAGTGTATTTATCCTTTTTTTTTCGGACCAGCACTCAGGGAATGACCCCTGCATATGCAAAGCATTGTGCCAGAACTAGGAAATTAGGTTACGGGAAGGAGGAAAGAGGGAGTAGTGCCTGTGGACATTCAGTTTGAATTTTCCCAGATTGAAAGTGACAGGAAAGATCTCCGGAGGGTTCTTATTCCACATACGGACTGTTCTGCTAAAAAAAGAATTTTGCCTGTAATGCGTAGTGCGATTTACTGCCCAATCAACCACAAATGGATGCGCTCTCAACGAAAATCGTGTAAACGCGAAAACGTGTGAGCATCGGGAACAAGTTCCCTAATTTCATTAGAGCACTTTCCATTGTAGTAACGATAGAACAGTGAAATACAACCCACATTGCGTCGATGCTCTAGAGAATCAATAGAGTTGGATACCCTACCTTCCCCAATGAGCCTCTTGGCCCTCTCCTGTACGCGGTCGAGTAACTCCAAAATAGACTTTGGAGCGCCGGCCCATACATGAGAGTTGTATTCCATTTTCGGACGGATATAGGTGGAATTGATAGTACGGAGATCGGATGGAGTGAAGTATCTTTTACACCGTTTTAGAAAACCGAGGCACTTCTTTAGAAACCTGAAAAATGTGTTTAGTCCATCGAACATCACACTGAATTTTCATGCCAAGAACATCAAGAGCTTCCGACTACGTAATATCTATATCACCCATAGTAACAGATGCAGCACCACTACCGAACGCAGATCTATGCGTTAGCATGCAACATTGCGTCTTACGAGCATTAATATCTACTCTATTCCTACGACCCCATTCCACGATTGTCGCGAGATCGTGATTAAGGGTATCATTCATGTTCTGCCTTTTGGAACTAACCTCCAAATGGCCTGGTCTCTTACGAAATGAATACGAGTGACAGATGGTGCTGTCATCGGCAAAATAATATATAGGGTTGAAAGTTCGACAAAGAAGGTCGTTTAGAAAAATAAGAAATAGAGTAGGAGAAAGAACGGAGCCTTGCGGTACCCCTGAATTAATCATGAACTCGTCTGATGAAATCCCATCTATAACAACTCGTATAGTACGATTTCTGAGAAAACTAGATATAAATCTAGAGAAATTATCACCGACACCAATAGCGGCAACTTTTGATAGAAGTGCGTTATGCTACACTCTATCGAATGCTTTGGAGCCACCACCTTACTTTCTCCGAAGTGATGAGTGGAATTACACCATTGCTCAGACAGAAAGGCTAGCAAGTCGCCCGTAGAGCGCCCCTTACGGAAACCATACTGTCGATCGCTAAGTAAGCTGTTGGACTCTAAGTACCCCACAAGATGAAAATTGATCATACTTTCCAACACTTAGAAAGTGCAGAACAAATTGCAATTGGGCGGTAATTTTCAGGGTTGGTAGCCTTCCCCTTTTTGGGGATCGGCGTTACATTAGCAACTTTCTAGCACTTCGGAAATTGCCCGACTTGGTACAATGTGCTGAAAAGGGCTGCTAACGGACGCGCTAGCGTCGAAAAGCACTGTTTCAAGACCAGTGCTGGTATCCCATCCGGCCCAGGGGACTTGTTGATGTTGAGATCAGCTAAAACCTTTTTAACCGCTCGAGATCGAAAAAATATCTCTGGCATAGTAACGGATACTCTGTCGAGCTCTGGCGGTGGTTGACTGCTTTCCGGCAAATAAGAATTATTTGCAAATATACCAGCTAAATGTTAGATTTGTCAACCGGGTCAGTGAATATTTGATCATTCTTTAAAAGAGTCGGAATTGACAAATTATTCTTTTAACAAATGACCAAAAGTTCTTACTACCCCTGGAAGTAGCAAGAAGCTTAGTACGAAGACGCTCTTCGTATAGATGTTTTTCGCACCTTAGTACTTTGGCACACAAAGATCTCTCCCTTTTGCGTAGCGAGTCAGTATCTGCGTTTTGCTTCTACGCCAGATATTGAATGCTTCCTCTCTTGATCTGACTGCATTTTTCCACGTCTGATTAAACCAAGACTTTGATCTGGTTTTAATCGAAATTGTTTTGGATGGAATAAACGTTTTCATTCCAAACAAGATTATGTTTACAACTATTTCCGCCATGGTATTGACATTATTGTCCAAGAAACATAGTTTCCAATTAAATTGCTTAAAAAATTCGTTAAGCTCAGCCCAACCCAACGAGCCTTCTCATAAATATATTTTAGACGTTTGGTAGCTGATTTCGTAACGTCGTGAAGCTTCGAATATGAAAAGGAGGCGGTGATGGTACAGCAACAACAGTTTCACTGTTCGGGCAAATGTCGAGAATCTTCGACCCCTACCAATCTAGGGGTGGTTGTTTTTACAAAGACAAAATCGTCAGTCGTTGAGTGCATGAACAACACTAAATAAAAATACGTTTTGAATGTCGAAGAGCGCTTATGAAACAATTGGATTTTTCCTCATCTACTTGCTTTAAAATAGAGATACAATCGTACAAATGCGTTTTTCGCAAAACCGTAGCTGAGCTCCAACTTATCAGTTTGACAAGGGTTTCACTGAACGTCGACTATCAATACAGGTTACTTTTGCCATCGTCGACCCGTTAAAGTTTTCAAGACATGTTACTAACATAGCTATCAAACTTCGCCAAGCAATTTTCTGGAACTCCTGTCGATGGGAGTATCATAGATGATTGATCCGTCCACTACTTGCGAGGCTTTCTGATCCATCTCTGTTGCAATCTCAAAGTTCTATTTGATTTTATCGAATGTATAAAGTTTCCAGTAATGGACACAAACTTTCACCAACAAAGAGCTTCATAAGCGTTGGTAAGTCTGCACTAAATCTGCATGATGTCAGCAGAAACACGACATAAAGAGAAACCTGTATACAGATTTCTTGTATTTGGTTAGCCATAGTCAACTTCTTTCTATATAGAATTTCAAATTTATTTTACACAAAATATTAAAAACAAAATAAAATATATTTTTAGTTATTATTAAAAAATTGAAAAACTACTCAGTTTCCATATAACTTTAATGGTAAACGAACATAAAAGAATGTCATGCATCTTGTCTATTCAGATTTGTTTAAACAAAATTTTCTTTTATGAAATTTCGTTTTAGAAGCAAATCAAGCAAAACATAAAAAATCAGAATATTATAAAAATTCTGTTCATGTAAAATATGGACACGTTAACAATTTACTAAATTTTAATTGCAAATATATATTTATTTAACGTGTTTCGTTTCATTTTAATCAATATTTTTACGTTTCTTCCTGTAATAAACGCTTTAAGCATTGAGTTCTTTTATTGAACACAACTCTGTTTTTAAATTATATTACACGATTTATTCACTTCAATACGCTCAAAAGTAAAAGTTGGTAACTTTACCACTTTAACGCCTAAAAGCTGCTTTATTATCTTTATGGATTCATTCGCTATTCATGGGTGTTGATATAGTCTGTTTTAAGCGGATATACAAGAATATTCTACTTCGACATCGTCAGTGTAGGCACCTGTTTGACTGTGTGTGTGATATTTTTTTTTATTTATTTTGTGTTGTTTTCTGTTTGTTTAAGTTATTTCGTGGAATTTTTAATAAGCATGTTGTTGTAGTCTCGTGTTGATAAGATTACTTAGAAGCTACATAATTTGTAAAAAGATACAGGTCATTTCGTTTACAGTTTTTTACTGATAATTATTTTATTGTAAAACAAACAGAGCATCTTTACAACAATATCGTTTACATTTCTGAATTTTTCATATAGAGAATAAAATTGATATATTTTTAATTACTGATTTAACAATTAATCTTGACGAAATATATTGATCGTTGCCCTAATGTAGAGAGCCCTCTAATATCGTGGTTAAATTGAAGGAGAAAATAAAAACATAAAAGAAATTTTTTTACATGTAAATTGTAAATGTGACGTTCGTGACGAAGAGTGTGTGTAAATGTATTGGAGTCAGTGTAAATTTAATTTAAAAAAAGAAGGAGGAATAGTATTTCTTTCTAAGAACAATGATGCTAACATTTCCTTGCTGCAAATATTTTAAAAAATATACAATATTTTAGGTGCGAATTAAACCTTTCTAACTAAATTTAATTTTGATATCACCTTATTACTTAGCTCTGTGCAACTTTGCGCACGGCATGGTTAAACAATATTAAAATTATTACAATATATTTTATGTGTATAGTACATATACAAACCCACAAGTTTTCTCTTAGGTTTGCTAAATGTTGCCCGGCAATTGCGATTTCTGTTGATAGGCGACTTAAAACGTCAAAACTTTTTTAATATTGAGTGATTTGGTAACTTGTTTCAGTTGTCTATTTTATACTTGTAGTTATTTGTGCCACTCAAAAGAGTACTGACTGCATCGACAAATACTATTGTATTTTATTGTTATATATGTGCATAATATAGAAACTGTAAGCAGGATTTTGTGAGGAACTTCATTGAATACAGGGTTAGCTGGATAAATCTAAAGGTGAATTTTTTACTTAACAATATCAGGTAGCTACAAGGTGTGCTTCTGATAACTGGTTTGTTACAGTTTTTGCTCTAACCATATTGTTTATTGATTTTTCGAAATGTGGTTGTTCTCAAAAATTATTACAGATATTATTTATTTTTTCTTCTTTGTTGAGTCAAGAGGGGCATGAAATTTTCATGGCAACAAATTTTTGCTTTTCATTTGCAACTGATTTAGGTGAAGATTTTTAGAAAAAAGTAGTATTTTGGCAAACCAGATGTTTAAAAATTCGAAATGTTAACATTAGATATAATACTTTGGCAACACTGCTAATACTCAAAATATATTTTTAGGGTCTTGTTGTACTGTACTAAATGAACTATAATTTAATACAAAGTGCGTCTGGCTTTTAAAAGAACCGTGTCTTATTTAAACTTTGACACTTTTTACAATACTCACTGTCACAAAGTTACAGGGTGCGTGTGTAAGAACTTTTTATTTGTTAATTCAATGTTATTTCTGTTGCTTGTAACAATCACAAGATGTGACAGATTATGAATGTATGTATGTTTTACGCCTTTGTATGTGTGTGTGTGTGTGTTTCAATTCATATTTCAGTGGCTCAAATGACAAACCGTAAACATAAATCAGTATTAAAAAAACACACACATGCACACAGGCACTCAGGCACTCAGGCAAATGCAACAAAACAAACAACATCAAAGTCTTTTAACATGACATTTCTGTCAGAATGCATTTACAATATTTGAATAATTAGTTTCGGTTAGAAATGAAATACTATTTCTTTTGGCAGATTTTTGTTTGTTTTTAATTTTTCTTACCAAAAAACAAAACTTCAACGTTACAAATGACTTGCAACAAAAACAAAAATAGATTTATAGTTTATAGTTTCTTATATACATACATACATGCATACATACATATTTATGTTTGTATGTTTATGTTGAGCGCATGAGATACGTTAACGTTTTGTCAGAATCAATTTTCGATGATTTATTTGATTGGCCAAACTAAATATTGCTTTATTTCCTTAAGTTGTTTTTCTGTTTTCAATATTTGTTAAACATAATATTGAATTTGTTGTATTCATTTATTTAATCTTAAGTTCATTGTAAATTAATTATATCTATTTTTTTTTATTTGTTTTTGAATGATTATAAGAATACTGTTAAATGCAGTGATAAAAAGAAACCGAAAGTAACAAAAGAAGCATTCGCTAGTTATTTGACGAGTTTTTTTTTTAATCGTGTTCAAAGTCTTTGTACATCCTCGTGAAATACGGAACATCTATTTAATGACATATATTTAGCTTTGTTGTTTAGTTTTTGATGGTTCGAGGTTTCTTTCTTGCATGCGATAAAATATCGGTTGGCTTTTTGCAGAGTTTATGTGATTTATTTTTTAGTAATTCATTTAAAAAAAAATACATTTTTATTAAAGTAATTCATGAAGTTTTAAAAATAATTGATTTCAAATGACCTCCACCCTCGGTGATACACGTGCGAAATCTTATCGAAAAGTTATTAGTGTTGCAACGGGAATTTCCTCAATTACCTTTCCAATGGATTGCTTTAAATCATGCAAATTTGTTGGCTTTTTTTGCAAACTTCTTCTTTGCAATAACCCCACAAAGAAAAGATTAGGTGCAGTGAAGTCAGGAGGGCTGGGAGGCCAACGGAATGTGGAAATTCTTGAAATCAGTTTATTGGGGAATTTTATTTGTTAACATTGCCGTTTAAATCAAAATATGCCTCGCCAGACATAAAAATGCTGTTCAAGATGTTTTCATTCTCTGACGCCATTTGAATGATCTTCTCACAAAATTCCAAGCGAATCGAGAAGTCTCTTGGGTTCAGTTTTTTTTGGTAATTGAATCTTATATGGAAATAAGTTTAAATCTTGGTGCAAAATTGTCTGCAGTGACTGTCTCCTGACACCCATTTGAGCAGATAAGATAAGATAACACTTATAAAGTGTTATGTCTGGTCGGTAATCTGCGCGATAGTGTGTTACTGTCAAGCATTGAACGAAGGCAAACTACCTACTTTGGACATATTATGGGAGGTGAAAACTATGAATTTATACAACTTATACTAGAAGGAAGAATAGAATGACGACGTTTCATGGGAAGGAAACAAATTTCTTGGCTGAGAAATTTAAGAAATAGTCAACAACTTAAATTAAACCATTTATATGCACTTGAATATTTTATTTATTATTAGTTTTTTTAATTATGCATGTGATCACATGTATCCAGTAATGGATTTGTAATAAAAGAAAAGACTCACTGATGACTCAACTTGACTTAATTCATTGGTTCAACGAGTAGTGCTTATATAGTTGTTTTAAGCGGTTCTCGTATAAACAAGAACAAGAATAACTCATCTTCGTAACAATATGAAACAAAAGTTAAAAGCTGTCAATATTTATGTTTAATCAAAAACATGATTTCAAATCACAATCAAAGAAAAACAAACTTGTGTTAAGATTTCAACCAACTATTTCCTAATTTATTAAAATAACTTATAAAAAAATTTTCATTAACATACTATCAAAATGCCATTAAAGATAAGATGTATAATTATACATATTATCTCAGATAAGTGCGTTGATAAAAATAAAAATTTATCTGCATGATCTTACAGTGCAAAATACTTATTAAGGATTTTTCAACAAGAAGTTTGTTTTCTAAAACAAAATAAAACAAAAAATTTAGATTAAGACAAATGTCCACCATGACCACGATGATAGATGTCGATTTTTTCATCAACATTTTTAATCACTTTCAGATTTTAATCACATCACAGATTTTGAGTTTTAAGGCTGAAATCGATTCGATTGGTTACGTATAAACTCTATCCTTAACATAGACCCACAAAAAATAATCCAGTAGTGTTAAATCTTAGAATCTGGCTGTCAACTTAACTGTGAAATGGGAAATGTGGCATCGCCCTGTTGAAACCAAGTGTCAGTGATATATGTCGTCAATAATAGGTCAAAATTGAGTTGGTAGCATCTCGCAATAGTGTGATTCATTGACCATTACCGCATTTCCAGCCTCATCTTCGAATAAAACAGCCCCATCACGCCTCCAGACCACACAATGCATCATACAATGACACGGTGAACATGGAAAGGCTTCTCAACAATCGCTCTAGGATATGCAGAAGCCCAAAAGTGGCAATTTTGCTTGCTGTCATACGCTGACAAGCAAAAATGGGCCCCGTCTGAAAAAAATTATTTTTTCAGAAAAACCAGCACGTTGGTCCTGAATAAATTAAGCGAATTTTCGCCGATGTGAATGGTGGGTCGGCTTCAATTGCTGCATCAGTTGATCATTATAAGGCTTTCAAGTGAAATTCGCCATGTGGTGGTTTTGGATTACCCTAATTGTTGAGAACGTCTAGGAATTGTTTCAACATTGTGGCTCTCGGCTGCGATGGATTTAGTTGAACGACGCGGCGGAACACGCGTTGGCGTTTGCACATTTTGTATCAAACCTGTCGATTAAAACTTAATGATCAATGTTTTAATGTTAATGTTTAATTTTTTCCGAAAATATCACGAATTTTTTAACGGAACCACCGTTTTCGGAGGGAATTTTTATTTTTTTTAATCCGATTTTCGTGCGAAATTGAATTTATTGCAACAATTCTCATTGTTTTTGCTACGAGTACGTCGAAAAACTAAATGTCAAAACAATCATGTTGCTGGTGTTGCCACAATTAAAAAACAAACTTCTGGTGAAAAACCCTATATTTTAGCAATAGGAAAATTGAATTCAAAATTGGCTAGATGTTTCACCACTTTCAATGAAATTACCCAACGTTCATTTAAGCAAAAGTTTACTCAAAATATTAATCGATTTTACAAAAATAAGTCGTATTACTCAATCCACAATCCACATATTTTGTTTTTTTTTATTATGAAAGATTTACGATGATATTTACAATTTTTGTAAATGAACGTTTTTCTCTTTATTTCTTTGCAAAATTAACTTAATGAACCTGTTATAATTAAAACAAAATACTATCTGTGATAGTAGGCATTTTAAAGTGAAAGTATGTGGATCCCAATTAAATTGAAATCTATGAAATTTTCAATTATAAAAGATTTGAACCAACACCAAAAATGACAATTTATTACCATAAAAATTTATTGCATCATATTTCGCAAAAGCTTTTAAATTAATTTTTCTACTTTATCGTGGTAAACAAAAACAAAAACAAGAGTCTATTTATCATGCGATTTAACCAACCACTTAAACTCTTATCCATTCATTCCTTCATACATCCATCCATCCATCCGTCCATCCAACTATCCATTGATCTATTCAATCTGTCTATTTTGGTGAATTTTTATAAAAAGTCTTTAACTACTCCTTCAAGCAATTTTAACACATGTTGAAATTAAAATGTTTTTTAATGGATTTTTGTTTTTTAAATAAAAATAAATAAATAAAACAAGTAACTTTAAATGTGCTGCTGCTATGCAGTACTTCCTTAATCATCAACTTGACTTTAATGACCGTAAAAACAGTTGCGTCAGCAAAAATCGCAGACGCATTCAAACGTTTAATAAGAGATTTATGCAATTTGCTTTAATGAAATTTTAATTGTAGATCTGCGTCTGTTACGCATTATGTTGGTTAGTTGTTGTGTGGAATTTTCACTACCTGTATTGTGTGGTTTCAGTTTGAGGAAAAACTCGTTGGTCGTCAAAAACTGCACACTAAGTGAATTTGTGGCAATTTGATATCGTATAATCAACTGTGGTGGCCAACATGCGTTGAATATTTTATAGGGAGTGATAAAAAATTTTTTATGGTATTGATGCAAACATCGTTTGAAAGAAAAGTCACCTAGATTTCGGGTCAGATTTTTAAGAAGAATAAATTTGAATGAAGCAAAGTACAGTTCTAATAAAAAAACAATATTTATTTTCACGTCTATAATTTTTTAAAATCACTTTTACTTTATTGCTCCGTTTTTACTGGTGTTCCAAGGCCCCCTTATTTTTAAATAACACAGTTCAGTATTTGTTTAAATATTTCAATATTTTCCTGAAATATTATTATACTTTACAAACTGTTTAATGATGGAGTCGAGTATAAACTACAACAAATGACACAAGCAGCAAGTGCTTGCGTTGGTGCCCAAAAACGAGCAAAAACAAATTTGGAAATATTATTTTACCGCGTTTTATATTTTTATTGTGATTTTTCCTCTTCACGCATTCTTTGTTGTTGCTTTTTTGTTTTTGCTTGTTGCAATAAATAAATATCCAAGTTACAAATGATTTTTAATGAAATGCAATGTATTCCAACCTAAATGTTAAATGATATTGTGCAATAAATTATGTTGTTAAATTTGATTACGACAATATTTTTTTGAGAGAAAAAAAATAATCAAAACTTTGGTACGGCTGGTTTGAATGCTTTAATTATTATGTCATTTTGAAATTGTGAAAGTAAGAAAAATATTTTGAAATAAATGTAGAATTCCTTAATGTCATTTTTAAATAAAATTTTGATACAACCAAATTTCTCTTGTACTGGGATGACAGTGAAGTGCTTCAAACATTGAATTTTATTTTAATATTTTTAAAGGGACTTATTTTTAAGGATTTGTTTCCTAAAGGTACATATTTCACCCTATTGATTTTGTTACAGTATCTGCCCATTTGGGTAATTCTCCCCTCTATCAAAGGTGTAGAACTCTATTAAAACATAGACAGGCATTTGAAATTAATTTGTGTAACAGTGAGGACAAACAAAAAAAAAAATTAAAGGATGTCGAATGGAGATGAGATTTTCACCTTCATGGTCTCATAACTTATAGACAGATATTTGAAATGAAAACAAAGAATATGTCCGCTATCTAACAAGTATAAGAAATTTAATTAAAAATGAGAGAAAGTCTCCTATAGGAGAACGTATTTTGATACATTTTTTCTAATATTTTTAACTGCATCATTCAAGCACTCCATCGACCGAAGCGAAAACTTAACTTAACAACTTTATTGCTTAAAAAATAAGTGAGGGCCGAGATAGGGATGGAATTTTCACCTCCATGACCTCATAGCTTAAATTCTTATAGACGATATTTGAAATAAAGACACACTGCCGTTGTTAAGCACAATTTCCTAAAGTTGTATTCAAAAAACGCTTTTACCTTAAAATACCTTTGTTAACTTTAAAGGAGGAAAAACCTACTTTAAACCTACAATAAATTTGACAGTTCAGTTATTATTATTTGAAAAATCAAAAACAAAACAAATTGTGTTTACAATAAACTGAGCCGTTTATTTTAAAAGTGGCATAAGTTACTTTGTTATTGTCATCTTTTTATTTCAAATTAGTTTATAAAACTTTTTAATTTTTAGCCATTTCAACTAGTCTGTATTTATTTTTTTTTCTGAAATGAATTTTTCTAATGATTGTGTTGAAATAAAATCTTTCTTCTCCATTTTGTGTACTGTGAAAGATTTTTTCGACAGGGGGCTACTGTTACTATTTTGTCCTTTACATAAGTCACTATGTGCAATAATATGCTTTTGAGTTGTGACATTCTTAGATATTTTATACAACACGAAGCAACCTCCTGAGAATAAAAAAATAACAAAATAATGCTAATTATGTGTAGTATATTAGATATCACTATAATATAGTTCAGTAAACTGCACTATTGTTTCGAACTAATAAAAATAAGTCCAATAATCACAACAATACTTCACACACACTTATTACATGTTTTCATTTCTTTCACACGAAGCTCCATAATTAATTTCCTAAGTACAGCGGCTTACGCCACTTTCAAAATAAACGTTTTTGTTATACCGTTAATTATCAACACTCCTCTCAAACAAATCTCAATACTTCTCAACTTATTAATTTCAAATTTATTAAAAATGAAAAAAAAAAAAACTGTTCAGTTGTGACTTATGCCACTTTAAATGTAAACGGTTCAATTGACAATTATACTTTGTTATTCCAAAAATGTTTATTAAAACAAATTGTAGTATACAAATAATAATAAAAACTAAAACATAACATGCCATAACACATTTATACATCTTTATTTTATATTTTACAAAAATATAATTTGTATTAATTATTTAAAGCAAAAGTTTTATTGATGTACACATAATCAAAACAAAGCTTGTTATCCGAATAATTATTTTTTTAATATAAACAAATTCTTTGTAAGTTCTTCGTAAGCCCTGCAAGTTAACCAAATTAAAATTTGGGTGCTTTGCCAGAATCAAAATACTAATTTTACTAAAGCATACAAGTACTGTTTATGAATACCATTTTTTAACAAACGTCTGTTAGCCTTAAAGTGTTTGTTAACTCATGTGTAGTTTAAAGCTCAAGTAAGCGTTTTTATGCATACAGCCGACGAATTTGTCTGTTATGTAGCAAGAATAATTAAGAAAGTTTTTTTTGATTCATTTTGTCTTATCTTTTAAACTGTGCCATTCAGACTCTCCATCGACCGAAGCGTGAACTCTGGCTCCATTTTTTAAACGATAAGTTTCTATAACGCCACCACCAGTAAACTGTATCGGATGGTGCTGGTGCTGGTGGTAATCTAGTTTGGAGAGTCTGCTGTGGATTGATTTCACTCTTTATAGCGTAGTTTTTGTTGCCAAATGACTTGTTGGAATCATATTGCTTATGCTGTCTAACATTGTAATAATATTATCAGATATGATCATAGTCTAATATCAAAATATAATGTGATTATATGACAAAAGAAATTATAGAATTTATTTTAATTTGTTTACTTTAATTATTTTTACTTACATTTTTTTTATATATTTTGTTATTATTTCATTCATTCATTTCAGCCATTGAACTAATAAAAATACATTGGGTTAAGGGTGAAACCAACATATTTTATAACAAAATCATCTTTTCGGTTTTTGTAATTTTTAAAATCTTAACTAAAGTATTGTTACCGCAACCAAAAACAATATGGCTTTTGTCATGGTAAGAAAGTTGCTTTTTTGTTTTGATAGGAACGTTTTATTCTAGAAGTTGGTTAAGTGGAAGGAGGAGAGTTGTGGAAAAACCTTAATACATATCAAAGTATTTTGGATATTTAACCAACAAGTTTTGTAGTAATCAATGCATAAATCGTCTAGGATAATCAAGAGGAAATGCTTGTTTTTTTTATAATATTAATTAATTTATATATAAATCTTTAAATTAAGGAATAAAAAAATATTTATTATTGTTTGTTCACCAAACAAATTTTTTTGTGGTCGTACTTAAGATTACTTAAGTATTGTATAATAAATAAACACATAAACACAATTGGTTTTCTTAATGAAGAACCTTCAAAACCATTCGCTTCGGGTACATTTTAATATTTTGTGACTTTGAACTATGAAAACCAATAAACATCAAATTTCTCTTTAAATTAAAATAAAAATCAATACGTGTCGCCAATAGGTAGACGTTTTAGAATATTACAAAATAAATAGAAAATAGGGAATAATACGATTTTTTTTCAATGTTGGCTTTATCATTTATATTGGGCCTATTGAAAAGTTGTCATTTAAACTAGCAAAAGTAACAAAAACGCAATCCATAGATAAGAAAACTGTGTTTTAGATATTTGCTGAATTTGTTAAAAAGAATATTTTTTGCCATAGTTTGGTCAGCTGTAAAGAACTTTATAAAAGAAAAAGTTTGAATAAAACATTACAGCCGCTATGCAAAAGGAATAAGTTTATTGTACAATTAACATGCACCCGAACATGCAAACAAGTTTTATTATAGAGTTTGAAGCTCCCGAGTTAAAATTTTAAAATAAAGTAGCTTAATATATTTCCATAGTTTCTTTTCTTTCAAATTTGAATACATCATACAAAGATTCCAAAATAATATGCTAATAAGAAATACTGCATATCTTAAGGATAAATTTTACGCCAAAAGTAATGCATATTTTAAGGTTTAATTTAAATAAAGCTATTTGACTAAATATATATTCAACATTTTAAAAAGAAAACAAAATAAGAAATAAAAATTTAAATTATGCTGAACGTGACCCTTGCATGATTACAAAACTTTTTACAAATTCCACTGGCTATTTATACGAAGTTTTACAAAAACAAAACAAAAAAAAACAGCCAACAATAGTCTGGTCAGCAAATAAAGCAGAAACTAAAACTTACATAAAATATCCACATTGAAATACAAAGAAAGAAGTATATAAAAAAAAATAAAATTAATAAAAAAGAATACGAATAGATGCCGCAATCATGTTAGCGTCACTTATTTATTCAGGGAAAAAAATATCAGTTCGTCGTCTTTCAAATTTCTGAACATTTAAAAAAAAAAGCTTGCACAAACAGTAAAACAACTTTTATTTTAGGGATGCTTCATAGAAATTCCCTGCAACAGCAGAGAAATACGTCAATATCGTTAACCCTCCCCTTCTACATCGAACCGAACTATGTGGCAAAAATAAAATGACAAGAGAACTTCTCTGTATTGGAAGAGGTTGGTTATTGTGTACTGTGTCATTTAGATTGCTACTAAACAGCTCTCCCACTAACGAACTTTAAAATTGACGCAGGAAATACGGAAAGTGTTTATATTCATATACAAAGGCGTATACCCAAGGATACATAACACACTTTGTACTCTTATTTTATATTTCTGCTTACACTGGAAAAATTTGGATTTTTAATTTTCTGTGTATTAAGCTAAAAAAAAATATATAAAAAGTGTCGCTTAGGATAAGAAAGGAAGACCAAGCAAGAAAGAACTCAATATTGGATTTCAAGGTAGAAGTTAAGGACATACATAATTCAAATGCATTTTTGCCTTTTCTAATATATTCAAAAAGGTTCTTAAAAAATATTTACATGATAATAGAAGAACAGAAGGCTGTCTTTAAAACTCTTAATAACTAAAGTAAGTTAGCTACTGTTAAATTTATATTTACTACTTCGAATCTGTTCAAGATTTAAGGAAAATGCAAAACAAAAATTCCTAATTTTTATATCAACTGAGCCACATTAGAATTGAAATTATACTTATGATTTAACCCTTAATTTTTGTACGTGTAATTTATGAACCAGTAATATCTGCTCTCTCCCATTAAGGTTAATATATGCATGCCGCATTGATTTGAAAGACTTAATTCTTATAGAGTACAAAGAGTTTACGAATTTTCTGTTCACATGTAAATCTCATTGATACGTAACGAATCCTTTAAACACTTAAAATAAATGATAAAAACTAAACAAAAAATAGATCCATAAAATAAAAATAAAATATATAACAAATCAATTTTCATATTTTTATTTTTTATAAAAAATAATAACGGGCGCTTCGGAACTCGCAACATATTTATTTGATGTAAAAGGGATATGCCAAATGATTCAGAATCAACTGGACATGCCGTAAGAGAGTACTACGGTTCGAAATAGTCCTGAAAAATTTCAACAAAAGAACACATATTTGACAATAAAGCCTTAAGGACCATCTGTGCCTTGCTTTATTCCTCACATCTATTATCTGTCCTTTTGCGTTTACACACGTTTATAATGTACGAGGGCTGCTATTTATATTTGTGGCCTAAGGATGAAAACACAAACATTTAAAGACAAAATCTATTTTATTGTTTTTCAAAATATTCTCCATGATGATTTTTAAACTTTTGCATGCGTTGGAACCAATTTTCAAAGCACTTTTTCCACTACGATTTAGGTACTTCTAAAACATGGGTTTTGAATGCAGAAACTGCTTCTTCAGGTGTAGGAAACCGTTGTCCATGTAGTTTTTTCTTGATGTTCGGAAACAAAAAGAAGTCATTAGGTGCCAAGTCAGGGCTCTACGGTGGATGATCCATCAATTCAATGTTTTGCCCTGTCAAAAACCCCATTGTTTCATTGTGATGCAGAATGATGCGTCTTTTCTTTGACTTTTCCCGAAGTTTTTCAAAGACTGCTGGCAAAGAAATAGTGGTGTACCATGCCGAATTAACCGTTGTTAATACGTTGCTCTAATGGCACAGTCGCCACATGACCGGTAATGTCGAAGAAACAGGCAACCATTTGCTTTGATGTGCTTCTTCCACGAACAACTTTGGTGGGATTTCGCTCGTCTTGAAAGACCCATACGGTGGATTGCTGTTTTGTTTCAGGATTATATGAGTATATTCATGATCCGTCACCTGTGCAGATATTATAAACTGCTTTTGATGCACCTTGAGCGAATTTCTGCAACAGTTTCTTGCACCACTCAACACGAGCATCCTTTTGTGGGTTTGTCAGGTTATGCGGTATCCAACGTGAACAAACCTTTTTCACATGCAAATGTTCATGCAAGATCTTATTGATGCTTGTCATACTAGTCCCTACAGATGCCTCAATCTCGCGAAATGTTACATGACGATCATGCTTTATCAGCTCATGCACAGCTGCGATGTTTTCTGGCACAACAACCGTTGTTGGACGACCTTCACGGTATTCGGCCTGGAGTGATTGTCGGCCACGATTGAATTCGTTAAACCAGTTTTTAATGGTGCTGTAAGAAGGTGCTTCATTACCATATAAGGAATTAAGTTCATCTGTGCACTGTTGTCGTGTCAGGCCACGTCGAAAGTTATGAAAAATTATTGCACGAAAATGTTCACGAGTTAATTCCATTTTCTGCTAAGATCACTTTTTTAACATGCTATCACTAACACTAACAACAATAAAATGACAAAATGTTTTGGTTGAGGTTATGTTTAACAATGTAAAGGTTGCACTGGAAACATCAGCTGGTGCCTAGTAACAGTCAGTGTTACCAGGCCAGAAATATAAATACCAGCCCTCATATTAAAATTTAAAGAAACAAAAATTTAAACAGACGTGCACATTTCACTCGGAATGGTGTTAATTCTGTATCGTTATAGTTTTACCTTCTTCAGTTCCCAACCGATTTTGTTTATTTCTAAAAAAGTTATTTTTTTCACCAAAGTATCAAAATGAACTCCGTTGTGAAATTTCAAACTAGTTTCATTCCGTAGAAATTGTTCGTTTTTCACATTCTTAAAAATCAATTTTGAAAATTGAAATTGAAAGCACTTTCAATTAGAAGTGAGCTCTGTGACATGCATGAAAAACATATTTCTACAAAAAATCGTTTTCATAAAAATGTGACGTTTAAATCTACTACAAGTTACAATTTATTTCATCGTTTGTAATCTTTGAAGTCATGTCATTGATTTTGCTTAGTGATCTTCGAATTCAAATGCAGTTGAAAAATTTGGTCTTTCTTTCTGAAATAATCATTTAGCATCCATATTAAAATATTGTTACGTTGATACCTTTTATAAAAGTTTTGCTGTGAGCTGTTTATTGCAAAATAAATAACACCAGATTTTAGAATTTTTTAATTAATTACAGATTTATTTACTATGCACAAAGTTGACACTACAGAACAATTTACTGAAGATGCACTTCTTTAGTTCACGAGGTTTATTTTTAGGCTAACTGAATCCACTCAGACGCTGCCTTTTATATTTATCCACTAGAAGTCGAGAAAAAGTAAGAATCTTCTACTCCTTTGTTATGTTATTTATTAAATGTATAGGCGCCTGTCGGTCTGTGTGTATTTTTGTGTTTTTGTTTTTACTGCTGATAAAAGTTCTATGCAGTTGGTAACTAGAAAGTTGTTGTTGTCTTGCGTGCATACATTTTTTTTAGCAATCCACGCAGTTAGTAAACAGCACACCCAATAGTTTACTTTATTACTTAATTATTTTCTTTTAAAACTTACGCAAGATGCATCCGTAACAATATGTTGAAAGAGGGCTGCAATTTGGGAAATATGTCAGTAAATTCGTCTCTGGCAATGAAATGACAGCAAATTCTTAAAGAATTTTGTTTTAAGTCGCGAAATATGAACAAATATTTGGAGTGAATTACACTGTTGGCCATTAAAACTTCTCGGACTGAAAAATGAATCTGCGAATCTAAAAAATATATGCAGATAATAGTTAAAAGTTGGATGGTTGATTCGAGAGGAGTGGCCGATTTTGATATTCAGATAATTTAAAATTTTAATTAAATAGAAAAAAAGAAGTACTTTCGGACAAACAGTTACGGTATGTCATAACATGGCTTACGGAAGAAACTAAAATATAGCTGAAGTAATAAAAATAAACACTTTTTAATTTCATTTTTGAGAGTTTTGAAGAGTATAAACCAAAAACATTTCCTTAGTTTAAGACTTAAGATCTAACTCGATCATTAATTATAATATACCAGAAATTTCATGGAAATAACAAAAATAGAGCATAAGAATTTCGGGGCATTATACCGTTAATTTTATTTCATAGTTATTCGGAACGTGTTAAACCTTAAGTGCATTCAAAAAAGGTTATTTAAAAATACATTTCTCTTAAATGAAATACTGCACAGTTATTGAGAAACATTTTACACAAAAATTTTTATAAATAGAAGCAAATAAAAAAAAACATTTGTAAACAATGCATTCTTTAAAAACTCTGATCACAACACAATAAAAATTGATATTGTAGTACATTCTGTATACAGAAGAACTCTTCTAATAGATTGACTGACATAGACCAACGGCTACAGTACGATTTTATAAATTATTATTATTTCTACAGTATCAACAGCCAACAGCGGACAACGCCCTCTATTAATTTTATATATTTTTCATTTTTATTTTTATTTACAAAGAGTAAAAAAAAAAACAAAAAAATTGAAAAAGTTAAATTACATTTTTACTCACATGTGAGCTACAAACACTTTAAATACAATTGTTTCTTGTTTGTTTTTTTTTAGCAAACATTTATTTTTTAATCTACTATTTGGTGCTTTGTTATGCAGCTACTGTGGAGATCGACCGTAATTCTTGAACCATCAGATTAATATTGTTCAATCTACAATTGACTCGAAAAAAAAGGAAAAACTGAAATCATATATGAAATAAACAATAAACAACATTGAGAATTGTTTAATGTTTATTTACATTGATGATTTTATATTTGTCTGGCTTTAAGTACCTTTATTTATATTGGTCGTCTTTCTGTATGGAATGCTGTCGTTGTTATTGTTGTTGTTGTATGTAATTGTTGTTTGTATAAGTAGATTCTTTAATCATCATTATATTCTTAGTTTATGCGGTTGCTGAGCGCTCGAATGCATCTTCATGTAGGAGGTCATTTTTGCTGCTTGACTAAAAGAACAACAACAGCAATAACCATACACACACTGCAACCAAAAAGTGCAAATGCAACGCCATGCAACTTAACTTAATGCCACTTATAATGATTATTTATGACTAGTTGAAGGAAAAATGAATGATTTATGCAATTAATATTAAGTTTTATTCTTTTTCTTTTTAATTAAACTTTTTCACTTTAACATTAAGGAAAGTGCTGCAATGCGTAATTTTTAATGTGTTGTAGGTTGCGGTATGTATCAATTAAGTGCTATAATTCATGCAGCAACGCCAACAAAACTTACTGTTACCCTTGGAACTTGGGAATTAGTTTAATTTTAGTTTAAATTGTTGTCACATGCTGCGCGACTGCACTAATCCAATTGTATGAATGCTTTTAATAAATCTGGGCGTTTATTTTGTATTTCGAATATGATTCGAAAATCATTTGAATATTATTGTAAATGCTAGAATAATCTTTTAAACAAAGTGATCAGTAGTTTGTACATTCATATCACTAACAATGTATAAAATATACATTTTTTAAATAAACGTTCTTTCTGTTCGATACAAAATTTAAACTCAACGTTTATACATTGTATGTCGAAAGTTAAGCCTTTCGAATCAAATTATGAAAAAAATCCCTGATTTTTGGTTTTACTACCATACAAAAAATAACATTTTTAATCAAATATTAATTAAAAACTATATGCAAAAAATATTCGTTTCGGCCATTTTATAAAGCCATTTGTAAAGGGGCTCATAAACATTTTTAATTTAATTATTACGAGGGCTGGTATTTATATTTCTGGCCTGGTAACACTGACTGTTGCTAGGCACCAGCTGATGTTTCCAGTGCAACCTTCACATTGTTAAACATAACCTCAACCAAAACATTTTGTCGTTTTATTGCTGTTAGTGTTAGTGATAGCAGGTTGAAAAAGTGATCTTAGCAGAAAGTGGAATTAACTCGTGATCATTTTCGTGCAATAATTTTTCATAACTTTTGACGTGGCCTGACACGACAACAGTGCACAGATGAACTTAATTCCTTATACGGCAATGAAGCACTTTCTTACAGCACCATTAAAAACTGCTATAACGAATTCAATCGTGGCCGACAAACACTCCAGAACGAATCCCGGTTGTTGTGCCAGAAAACATCGCAGCTGTGTATGAGCTGATAAAGCATGATCGTCATGTAACATATCGCGAGATTGAGGCATCTGTAGGGATTAGTAGCATTAGTAAGATCTTGTATGAACCTTTGCATGTGAAAGAGGTTTGTTCACGTTGGATACCGCATAACCTGACAAACGCACAAAAGGTTGCTCGTGCTGATTGGTGCAAGAAAATGTTGCAGAAATTCGCTCAAGGTGCATCAAAAGCAGTTTATAATATCTGCACAGGTAAAGAATCATGGATATACTCATATGATCCTGAAACAAAACAGCAATCCACCGTATGGGTCTTCCAAGACGAGCGAAATCCCACCAAAGTTGTTCGTGGAAGAAGCAAATCAAAGCAAATGGTTGCCTGTTTCTTCGGCATTACCGGGCATGTGGCGACTGTGCCATTAGAGCAACGTATTAACAACGGTTATTTCGGCATGGTGCACCACTATTTGTTTGCCAGAAGTCTTTGAGAAACTTCGGGAAAAGTCAAAGAAAAGACGCATCATTCTGCCTCACAACAATGCGAGCTGTCAGCGATCGGCTGAAACAATGGAGTTTTTGACAGGACAAAACATTGAATTGATGGGTCATCCGCCGTACAGCTTTGACTTGGCACCTAATGACTTCTTTTTGTTTCCGAACATCAAGAAAAAACAACGTGGACAACGGCTTCCTACACCTGAAGAAGCAGTTTCTGCATTCAAAACCCATGTTTTAGAAGTACCTAAATCGGAGTGGAAAAAGTGCTTTAAAAATTGGTTCCAACGCATGCAAAAGTGTATAAATCTTCATGGAGAATATTTTGAAAAACAATAAAATAGATTTTGTCTTTAAATGCTTGTGTTTTCAATCTTAGGCCACAAATATAAAAAGCAGCCCTCGTAATATAGTTACGTTTACACCTTTTATAAACATTTTGTTGTTACTGAATTCTTTATTGCAAAATAAATAACACCAGATTTTAGAGTTTTCAATTACAAGTTTATTTACTTTAACTAGACACAAAGTAAGATTTGTACGTCGGCACTACAGAACAATTTACTAAAGATCAAGTCTCTACTTCACCAGGTTTATGTTTTAACTAACCACTCGGATGCTGTCTTTTATATTCGTCCTTTAGATGTCTAGAAAATGAAAATGTCTACTTCGTTTATATCACATTTTGTTGCTGATATTTTATTTATTCATTCAATAAGTGCCTGTTGGTCTGTGTGTATTTTTGTTTTTATGCTGCTAAAGTTTCTTCCTGAAATTTATTTTGAGACAGTTGGAGTTGCCTTGCGTGTATAAGTTTTCTTAGAAAACTACACAGTTAATAAACAGTTAGTGCGTTTACTTTATTGCTTAATATTAGGATTGCTTAAGCAAGACGCATCCATAACAATATAGTAATATACGGTTACGTTAATACCTTTTATAAACGTTTTGTTGTGAGTTCTTTATTGCAAAATAAATAACACCAGTTTTTAGAATTTTTAAATTAATAATTGTATTTACTTTAACTACACAAAGTTAACACAGAACAATTTACTAAAAATACACGTCTCTACTCGATGAGGTTTAATTTTACACTGATTGACTATCCACTCAAACGCTTCCCTATTTATACTTGTCCAATTAGAATCTAGAAGATTTAAGAATCTTCTACTCCCTTTGTGTGCATTTTGTTGTTGTATGTTGTTTATTCGATGTATAAGTGCCTGTATGTCTGTGTGTATAGTTGTTTTTGTTTTTATAAGATTTCTGCTTGGGATTTATTTCAATATTTTTGTTGTTGTTATTTGTAAAAACGGGTTTCTCAGAAAACTACGCAGATGGTAAACAACATGTATGTTTGTTGTTGTAAAATTAGAGTTTTTGTCTTGCGCCTTTAGATGGTAAACAGCATACATGTCTTTTTTTCTTGCATGCCAGGCAGTTAGTAAACAGCATATCAAATTGTTGTGTACGTATAAACTTCTACGCAGTTTGTAACCAGTAGTTCGCTTTATTGCTTAATTATTTTATTTTAAAACCTAAGCAAGACACATTCGTAACAATATAAATTGTTAAGTATTTGTAATTTTTTTCCCCAATTTTTCATTCTTCTGGAATTAACCTGGTTACAGAGTCCATAGAAGTTGTTTTCGAGTAAAAATGCCAGTTAAAAATAAACTTAATTTTAACAATATTAAAAATTTATATAGAATATCGTCTGGCTATATTAGTGGCCCATCCCAGAAAATAACATTTTCATTGGGAATTTATTGCAATAGTTTCCTCAAAAAATTTTGATGTGAGTAGATAAAGATGATGTTTTAAAAAAAGCATAAAAGGATGGGTATTATCATCACATCCACTTTGAACATTAGTGACAATATAACAAAAAAGAAATTAAATAGTTTTTCTTTTTGTTGCTTGTTCTTCAGAAAATTTCCTCCCATTATTTTTTCTTATTTTATTTTAGCCACTAGCTACGTCTTTATTACTTATTAAATTTATTATACATTTTTTGTGGTTTCGCTCAAATTTTTATTTCTGTTGGAAAATACAGGCATTCAAATTTAAGTATGCCATTGTGCGAATGGCCAATATTATTGTGATTGCGGTTTTTGTGTCTCTGTCAATGTATTTTTGTTGTCTATATTCTGATCTGCTTATATTCGTCCAGAATCTTAATTTCTTGTTCTTCCTGCATATAACCAAATAGAAAATTATTTTCAAATCAGCACAAAAGAATTTTGAAATTGTCATAAAAGATAAAAATATTCGAAATAAATTTAGTTGGTGACCTCTTTCAAAATAGCCAATTGTTTGGTATTATATTAACAGTTTATATGTTTCAGCAAAAATTTGTTTCTATTTTCGTGCTTCAACGACTTTTGCTTTTGCCAGATGTTTAAGGAAAACTGAATATTTTAAATTACAAATACAAAAGTTAAGTAAATAAAAGAAAATGCATTAAAACACAGTTTTAAAATTAATAACAAAGACAGGTCCTCCGAAAAGTAACTCCAAAATTGAATAGTTTTCCAGGGATTTTTTTCTATAAATCTGGAAGCTGTTTTATAACGAAATAACTCTTTAAGTTTTTAATATATTGCTAGGGATGTGTCTTTCTTAAGTTTAAAAAGAATATAATTAAGTAATAAAGTAAACTACTGGGTATGTTGTTTACTAACCGCATGGCTTGCTAAGAAAACCTAGCTACACAAGACAACAGCAAATATCTTAAAATAAATTCCAAGAAGAAGTTTTATCAGCATAAAAACAAAAATACACACAGACATACGGGCGCCTATACATTGAATGGACAACATACAACAACAAAATGTGATGCAAAGGGAGTAGAAGACTATTAATTTTTCTAGACTTATAGTGGACTAATATAAAAAGGCAGCGTCTGAGTGAATAGTTACTTAGTCTAAAAATAAACCTCGTGAAGTAAAGACGCGCATTTTAAGTAAATTGTTCTGTAGCAGTTAAAGTAAATAAACTTCTAATTAATTTAAAAACTCTAAAATCTGGCGTTATTTATTTTGCATTAAAGAACCCACAATAAAACAACAACAAAAAAGGTATAAACGTAACAATATGCTTAATTTTGATTTTTTTTTTCCTTGGGACTAGTTTACTTTTGTTTGAAAAATTTATCGGAACAATGCATTATAGTTTTACTGCATTTAAAATCGCAGTAACGCCTAAATTTTTAACCGACAATGAAAGTTAATTTTCATTACCAGTAAAGTTTTACTAATAACTGAAAAATGCAGTATTCACTCATTTTTACTGACATTGGAATTTAATTTCATCGCCAAAATATTGACAAAAAATACTGACAGCTAAAATGGAAACTTTACTGACTGCTTTTCAATAACTATTTTAATTAAGGTATAACATGCTGATCATGCAAGTAACAAAGAGACTTCAAGTTATTGCATCTATTCAACTTAAAAATAATAATAATATCAGAAACAGTTTTAAAACGCAAATGAAATTTTAATTAAATTTACTGATTTCTTTATTCCGAAATCAGTTTACAGTCCAAACAAATTAGTTTCATATTTAAAACTAGTCAAGTCACTAATTTTAAACGATTGAAAAAATTACGCCAAATATAGAAGTGTTTAAACATGAATTAGCAATTTGGATTGGAATTTTGAAACCAAGAATTTTAATTTTTGTTGATTTTTTGCTGAGTTCTATAAACTATTAAAGCATTATTGTGGTTTACTGTTGTTAAAAGACTTTATTTGGTTTAATTAAAAATATTACTTTTGTCAAAATTTAATTCCTTTATTTTCTAATTAATTCTTTGTTTCATATTAAGTATTCTTCTTTTCTTTCCAGGTAAGCGAAAATTTTGATAATTAGAAAATAATTTCGTAAGTATAATTTGGATATATTATTTTTAAATAATAAAATAAATATAAGCAATCTAAATTTTTTAGATTTTTAAACAAAGATTTTTAAACGAAAAAATTCGTATTGTGTAAACATATAAATGCAATAAATCGCCGCATAATAAATTATAAAAGACGTTTAAGCAAAATTTCATGCTGCTTTTAAACTTTCCGTTTTTTTTTGCTCTTCAGTATTTTGTGTTTTTATTTCTTAACATACTTCAAATGAGCGTACAGTCATTAATATAAAATATAATTAAGAAAAAAAGAAAATTAAGTTTGTTGTTTAATTTATAACAAGGGCGAGAGACCAAAAGTCATTAAATAAATTAGCACACCCAGTTTTATGGGGAATTTAATACATTCTTGTCAAATTGATGGTTAGATGATTATCAATCACTGTCATTGTAAATTTAATATTTACAATAAGTTTATTTTTAATACGGAGGTGGATCAAAAAGATACGTGACTTCTTGATTATATAAAAAAAAACACGAATATGGAGCTTAACCCAGACAAATAGACAGGTTCGGAATAGGGTATACGTGAAGAGCCCGAAATCATTTTCATTTCGATTTAAAAAAAATAGTTTTCTTTTACAAATGAGAGTTTCACACATATACACACACCTTAAATGTGTAAACTGCACCAAACGTTGCATCTATCTGAATATAGTGGAGTCTGCAGAATTTGTTATAGTTTCACTCCTGAATTCGGTCATTTTGTTTATTAACATACGCGTTGCAACTAGCCTCACACAATTCCAACCACTTCCCAGATGCTTTAGCATCTAAATCTAAATAAATTGTTAATCCAGTTAAGCCTTTCGAACTTAAAAACACCTTGTAACCGTTTAACTAGGTTAACGTTAATGCAAGTTGTTCGGCTATTTCTTAACTCTCAAATAAATGCAAGATTTCATTTGCTTGACCTTGACCACACCCAGATTTTTCGATGATAATCTTTCTGATTATTCAATTTCGCCCATATAAAGTTTCAATTAAATGTGTAATCTGTTGTCAATGGCTGTCAAGCACACAGTTAACGCGCAGCGTGTTAAAGTTTACTCTAGACAGAAGTGCACGAGAAGATGCGTGTTGACAGGAGCAGTAACGAGTTGCTTTTGAGGTAAAAACAATTATTGATAATTTAATTTAATTATTTTAATTTACTATAAAAATCTACTAAAAAACATTTGATGTCTTAATCGATCTTTAAGTTATAATTATAGTTTATTGATTTATAAAATATAATAATAGTTTGTTATTAGTATATTTTATAAATAATATCGTTAGAAACAAGGCCTTTATATAAAAATTAAATAAATATTATTTTTATTTTTAATACCTATTTGGCCACATCATTATTTTGTTTGACAAAAATCATTTATTGATAATATTAAGAATTGTTTATACATTTTCTTTTCTTTTCCTGAAAAATTAAATTTGCTGTATGCATAAAAAACGCTTACTTGAGCTTTAAAGCACACGTTAGTTAACAAACACTTTAAGGCTAACAGACGTTTGTTAAAAAATAGTATTCATAAACAGTACTTTAGCTAATGTATGCTTTAGTAAAATTAGTATTTTGATTCTGGCAATGCCACTGTTTTCAGTTGTCACTTTGTAGTTAACGATGTATAAAAATGAATATTATTTATCCGGGTAGTCAGATCCATAAAAAATGTTTTAATTGTTTTTAACAAAATCAGCATATTTTTTTTGTTTTGTTTTTTTTATTAATCTTTTTGATAAAAAGCAAAGAACACAAAAAAGGTCAATTTGCAAGGCTTACGAAGAACTTACAAAGAAATTGTTCATAATTAAAAAACTAAGTAATTAGATAACGAGCTTTGTTTTGATTATATGTACATCAATAAAACTTTTGCTTTAAATAATTAATTATAATTATATTTTTGTAAAATATAAAATAAAGATGTATAAATGTGTTATGGCATGTTATGTTTTAGTTTTTATTATTATTTGTATACTACAATTTGTTTTTAATAAACATTTTTAAAAATTTTTGGAATAACAAAGTACAACTGTCAATTGAGCCGTTTACATTGATAGTGGCATAAGTCAGAACTGAACAGTTTTTTTTTTTATTTTTAATAAATTTGAAATTAAGTCGAGAAGTATTTAGATTTGTTTGAGAGGAGTGTTGATAATTAACGGTTAAAAAATGTTTATTTGAAAGTGGCGTTAGTCGCTGTACTCAGGAAATTAATTACGGAGCTTAGTGTGAAAGAAATGGAAACATGTAACAAGTGTGTGTGAAGTATTGTTGTGATTATTGGACTTATTTTTATTAGTACGAAAGAATAGTTGCTTCGTGTTTGTATAAAATATCTAAGAATGTCACAACTCAAAAGCATATTATTGCACATAGTGACTTATGTAAAGGACAAAATAGTAACAGTAGCCCCCTGTCGAAAAAATCCTTCACAGTACACAATACGGAGAAAAAGATTTTATTTCAACACAATCATTAGAAAAATCCGTTTCAGAAAGAAAAGTAAATGCAGGCTAGTTGAAATGGCTTCAATTTTACCATGATATTCCCTATAAAATGTTTTATAAACTAATTTAAAATAAATAAGATGACAAAAACAAAGTGACTTATGCCACTTTTAAAATAAACGGCTCAGTTTATTGTAAACACAGTTTGTTTTGTTTTTGAACTTTCAATAATAAAATTGAACTGTCAATTTATTGTAGGTTTAAAGTAGGTTTTTCCCACTTTAAAGTTAACAAAGGTATTTTAAGGTAAAAGCGTTTTTTGAATACAACTTTAGGAAATTGTGCTTAACAATGGCAGTTAAACCTGCTTTAAGTTTTTATGCATACGGCTGTTTGTATTTAAAATTTATCAGCGATTTTTAAGCTTTGAGATTAAATATGTATTTTGCTCGATACTATTTACATTAATTTTCTAGGTGGAAATAATTTTAAAATTGATTGTATTTAAAAATAATAATCCTATTAGCCGGGAAATTCGGAGAATAATGTATTAATTCTGATTTCCAGCACTGTACTTAGCCAGAAAGTTCAATAGTCGTATTTTACTGATTTTTTTATTTCCTTAAAAAGAGCGAGTATTTAAGGAATTGTTCACATGCGAATCATACTTTTAGATTTTTTTTCACAAGTAATTTTAGTTTTGGTACTTTAGCAAAATTCAAAACACTTTTAAATTTGAAGAATATATTGTTTTAATTATTTCTATAAAACAACCATGCATGAAATTTGTTTGTGAATTATTTGAAAAAGTGTCAAACATTTATTGTCTAGTTTGCTTAATATGTTTGTATTATTGTATTATTTACTGCTCAACTTATTGCTTAGCTATTCTCCACACATACACATGAATGTGTTGATTGTTCAACTGTTTTGAAGTTTTATTTAAATTTTGTTTGTTAAGATCCAAATATTAACATATTCAATTTCAATTAAACTTTATAATAGAACAAAGGCATTCTGTGAATAATTTTGTGTTTAAAATATCTGTTATCAAAAGTAATTATGACAACATTCTCAGGCATGAAAAAGAATCTCATTAGCAGCATACACACTCACCAGACATTTGACAATTCAAACAATTTCTTTTTAACGACTCCCTGCTCTTAAGCAAAGACAAAGACAAAAAGAACCTTTTCCTTGTTACAATAAAGAGAGCTCATTAAAAATTCATTAAATGAAACTAAAAGGCAAACATTAAGGAAAAAACAAAAAGAAAACAGAATTCACCCTGGGCCAAATATTAAGTACGATTTCGCTAAACAAAGAGGGAGAGGAAAAGAGAAAGCAAGAGAAAACAAAAAAAAAAGAACAAGCGTTATTGAAGCGCAAAACAAGAAAATAAAAAAGAACTGAAAGTGAAAATTAGACACCAACTGAGATACCGGGCGCCTTTAAAACGCACTAAGCTGTTGATGAAGATGCAATTTTAATAAACGTTTGTTGTCATTGGTGCACCACGTCGTTTATTACAGATTTAACACACAACCTACAAATGTAGATGTTTATTACTTAAGTAACTAATAAGTAATCAAAACACGGAAAAACCACATAAATATAACACAGAATTTGACACCTCTGTTTATGCTTTCTACTTCTTGGTATTTATATTTTTTTTCCTTCGTTTTTTGTTCACTTTATGGGAAACAATTAATACACACGACTCCACTTTATTTACCCAGGTACACTTGCTCTACGCAAAGTTAACACTTTACACATTAATATATATTCTTAATAAATATTCTAGACTTCAGATATAGAGTCTCCTTTAGTTTTTCTTATTTGTTGTTACAAAAATAATATTTGATACTCCTTGCTATCTTGTATTGGGTTTTTAAATAAAAAAAAGGAGAAAGAGTTTCACACTTTCTTCTATATTTTATTGTTTAAGCTTGGTGCTAAGTTAAATTTTATAAAAAGTATCTGAGTATATTTTAATAAATGGTTCGTCTTATATACTATTTGGTTGAGTGTGTTTCTAAATTGCACTCAACCCTTTTATTTCTATACTTAACCTAATTTGGACATATCTTAACTTAGTAAAATATCAGGCTATCATACATTTTGAGTAATTTGCAAAATTCATGATTATTCATAATTCATAATTATTATTAAATTATTAATTTTGGTTAAAATACTAAGTGAAATATATGCGGGTCGCATTATTATGCATGCATTATTTCAACTGCATGTGGAGAATGTAATATGAACTTGTTGTTATTGATGCAGGTGTTTCGGCAATTAAGACAGTTTATTACAGTACTTATGTCATGGTCACACTAACCGATCAGTTACACTACAATCTATAACAGTTATGGGCGAACTACGGCCCGCCGAGCGTTTAAAAAAAAAATTAATTACCTATTAAAAAATTATGCCCAAAAAATAAATTTACATTATGTTTTAAAAAAGATATAAATTGACAATTTTAGCAAAAAAATGCGATGTTTTCATATTATATTGTATCCAAACTGCGTAGTTTTCTAGAAAATATTGTACACACAAAAGAACAACAACTTTCTGATGCAATATTCCAAGAAGAAACATAAACATCATAAAACACTAACAACTAATATAGAAAACTGAACGTATAACATAACAACAACTATTATATGTGAGATCTAGAACATTCTTGAATATTCGAGACAACATGCGCAACAAATATAAAAGGGCCAGCGATGGATTAATCAGCAGTCAGTAAAAGTGTAAATCTCGTGACGTAAAGAATAAATTGTGAAGTAAAATTATAAAGTGTATTGTAAATATAAGTGCGATAGTAAAATAGTCTAAGTTTTTTACCCCCATAAATGCCAATCAAAAATAGAAAGCGAAAAGTTGATTCGGACTGTCGAGTATTTAAAGAAGAGTGGACATGGAAGTACTACTTTATGGAATATAACCAAAAACCTATTTGTCCTATCTGCCAAGAACCGGTAGCTGTACTAAAAGATAATAATCTCGCTAGGCACTTTAATTGAAAACATCTTGGGTCGAAGTACTATAAAATGACAGATGAAGACAAGAAAGGTTATTCAGAGGAATTGAAAAGAAAACTATCTAGTCAGCAAATGTTTTTTTAAAAATCAAAGAAGTGTCCAGCGATCCTCCACGTGAGCCGGTCACAATTTTGCCTATAAAATAGCTAAAAGTAACAAACCGTTTTCTGAAGGAGAATTTATTAAGGATGTGGTAATTAGCATTGGACAAGTATTATGCCAAGAAAAGGTAAAAGATTTCGAATCTATAGGGCTGTCACGTAGAACGGTCACAAAAAGAATTGAAGCGATTTCTTCTAATTTAACCAATCAACTCGATGGATGTCTTAAAAAGTTTAAGTATTTTTCAGTCACTATGGACGAGAGTATTGACAGGAGTGATACAGCCCAACTTCTAATTTTTATCAGAGGAGTCTATGAAAACTTTGTAATAATCGAAGAACTTGCTTGAGATCTTTAAAAGGAAAGATGACAGGAAATTTTTTTTTTAATTTATGATGAATTTAGAGAGGGGATGGAATCTCCATTAATGCCCCAATTTCCAAATTAATTAATTTAACAACTGATGGAGCACCTAACATGGTGAGAAAAAATACGGGGTTTGCAGGAGTCTATAAAAGTCAGAATCCTGAAAGCGAAACAATTTTTTTACATTGTATAATCCACCAAGATGTTCTTTGCAAGGCTGCCTAGGATATTAACTACGTACTTAATATTTATTATTTTAAACTTAATTAATACCATTCGAGCCCGTGGTTTGTTACATCGACAATTTCAAGAGTTTTTATTTGGAAGTTGATGCAGAATTTTCAGATATACTTTATTACACAAAGATCAGGTGGCTCAGTTGTGGGCAGGCCTTCTCGAGAGTTTGGAGTCTTCTCAAAGAAATTAAATTTTTTCTAAAAACCAAAACTGAAATTTGGGATGAGTGGGAAATATTGCAGGATAAGAATTGGTGCATCGAGTTTGCTTTTTTCACGGATTTACAGGGAAGAAATCAATTTATAGATGAAACTTTGGGCAGTTTGAGGTCTTTTAAAACTCAATTGTGTATATTTTCTAAATGTTTGGGAATAAATGATTTGACTCATTTTCCAAAACTTAATTCTTTGAGGCCTGTGAGTGAAGAGAAGTTAAAAGTCTTTTCACAATCTTTATTAAAACTGTATTCAGGATTTGAGGCCAGATTTGCTGACTTTAAAAAAATCCAACCATGTTTAGATATTTTTTCAATGCCTTTTAATGTTAATCCTGAGAATGTTCCATCTGATCTACAATTGGAAATTATAGAATTGCAATGTAATAATAATTTAAAACAGCTATTTTTAAATACAGATAAGCTTAATTTCTATAAATCCTTAGGAAAAGATGAATTTCCAAAGCTAATTAATCATGCGCAGAAAATTATGGCAATGTTTGCTTCCTCATATTTATATGAACAGGCCTTTTCAGTAATGAAATGCAGAAAAAATTCAATAAGAAACCGATTGTCAGACGAGAGTCTATTTAATTTATTAAAAGTCGCATCCTCAAGTCAGAAACAGATCCATGCTTCCCTTACATCTGGAAAATCTGAAAATCATAATAAACCGTATCTTAAAAAATTTTTATGTTGTTTTAAAATATTACGTAATATAACTAATAAATATATAGCTTAAACCGAACTATTAATTGAACAGCAACCCCATAATTTTTTAATGAATGACCCTCTATGTTTTTTTTTTTAATTCTTTGTCTGGCTTATCGGTAGTTAAAATTTCGTCGATGTTATAAATTATAGTGGTGAAAAATGCTGTGTAATATGATTAAAAAGCATGCCTAAATGATGGAATGATGTGAATCCAAATATGATATATGTATATTAGCGACCCGGCGAACTTCGGGTCGCCCCCTTTTTAGCCTTCAGACAAATTTTAGGGTAATAATACAACAATGTGATTTATTTGAATGGAATCAGTAGAGAGCGATTTTTCCAGTTTTCCAACTTTTGCGGAAAGATTTTACAATTTTTCACATTTTCCGCAATATCCCATGATTTACACTAAGAACTTTCTATTGTTTGTTTCATATAGAAACTCGATTTTTCTTCCATAAATACGAACAACTGACAAACAATTTCTCGTTTTATGAATTACTATACATTTTTTACACCATTTTAATATATACAGATAGATAGATACATAATATAAAGTCCAGATAAACTAAAAATTGATGAGGGAGGGTGAATGGAGCCAGAAGCTCTTATCTTAGCAGTAGCGAGCAATCTTAGTCATCTAGTTACTTATTTAGGTATGATTTTCTGTCAACCCGCGTCAAGTTTGATTTGTAAACAGACCGGTATCTGCTACGTACCATCTTCAGTGTTTCTTTTTTCTGTATCTCAGTTCTGTAGTGTTGGCTATTGTCTAAGGTCTAAGGTGTCTTTAAATATTGTCGTTATGTATTTTGATAGTTTGTAGCTTGGTGCAGATTTGTAATTAATATGTGTTTTTTTCGTAGTGCTATCATAGATGGTGTGGATGGGTTCATCATCGTTAATGTGTGCGATATGTCTGGTTTTATTATCCTTGTTGTCGTTTTTAATATCTGCTTAATTTTTGTCTGGTATTCCTCCGTAACAGTTTTACTTTAATAAAGACAGAGCGAAAAAAAAACACTGAAGATCTCATATAGCCGAAACCGGTCTGTTTACAAACCAAATTTGACGCGGGATGACGGAAAATCCTATCCAATTAAATCAAACTCCTTTGGAAAACATACACAATTAGTTACTTGTTCTCTACCAACTGCTATTTTTGCAATTAATTATGATACGTAAATAAAGCCAGCAGCGTAAGCAATCTTTTTACTCTTTGACAATTGTTATTTTCGCATTGGCGATTAATCATAATCGTCTTAGCTTTTTGGACATGAATTACAGAACATACAAAAAGAGGCTTTTACAAATTTCATGTAATTTAGTTTGATTTGATATTGTAACTTTCTTTCCGATAGCGGACTTTACATTTTTGTTTTTAATTTTAAAACTTTACTTTTTGTGCTAAATTTGTTATCATTACATATCAATTATTTACATGTTTATCAGTTTTTAACAAGTTATTAAACCTCATGCTTGTTACTTAATTGAACAAAAATTTTGTAGACTTCCTCTTACATTATTTAAATCATAAACTAAAATCAAAAACGTACGATTCAGGAAAATAGTTGAAGTAAATAAGCAATTACTTGATCAAGTTAAAAACGAACAAATATTAGTTCCCACAGTTTTAAGTGAAGATTTTTCTTCATTTCAATAATTTCGAATCTTAATAATTTCAATAATTTTCATTAATCTTAATCTGAATATATATCTCATTATAGTAAAAAAAAAATAGAAAGTTTATAATATTATTTGCAGCTATGAATTTATGATAAACATTTATAAGGTGAATAATTTTTTATATATCGACAGTGAAAATGAAAAAAAGGTAAAAGGACTGGATAATGCACAATAACTTTTCCTAATTTAAAAGCGAGCCAGTTTAACTATTCAATAGAATACATTAAAATTGAATATTTAAAGAAATTGAAATAGTGTATGAATTAAAAGTTTCATTATCATTAGATCAGCGAATGCTTGAACCACACCATATGAAACTAAAAGAATGCAGATATGTTTATAAAGATGTCTAACGCTAACACTGTAACACTATTTGTAAAGTCAAAACAATATTATTGTGTCTACAGTAGAAATCCCCAAACACTTTTCATAGTATCAAATTAATTCCAAATTCCGATAAAAAAGATTCGCAGTCTATAGGACACTAATTAAAAATTGCTCCTACAACTTTGAATAAATAATTCGTTTACAAGGAACAGTTGACGTGTAAAGATCTAATTATTTGAAACGTTTTTGTTATTTGACAGGAGAACGACGGGTGCTGCTTAAATTACAAATTTCATGATACAATTTAAGTTCTGTTTTGTTCCGGTAGGTTAGAACTAGTTGGTTATGTCATTGAATAATAAATGATACGACGATAGAAGGTTCCTTTATGATCGAAAAAATCTTTTTTGTAGGGTGATATAAAACATCATATGTATGTCTTTATATTGAGAGATTATATTAACATAAATTATTTGTAGACCTTAAGACATATTAGATCGTAATAAGCAGTCTCCTTCCAAGTGAAACCTCTTGACTCATATAACGGAGGTCATCATTTGGAATTTACCTGACAAAATCTTAAGAGATCTATCAATGTATTTTAGGGCTTAAGTTACATACCTATGATGCGGTCTGACTTTGGCTTGGTCCAATATGCATCCCTTTCCTTTGTTTGGCATTAGTTAAATGAGTATACCGCATACAAAAAACGTAGTTGAGGCTCCATATTTGACTACTTGTAACAACATATGGTTGCGATAAATAAATTAGAGTTCTTTTAAACTATAATTTAGTCTCAATAAATAATCTTCTATTAGTTTGATCATTATATTGCAGAGTTCAGAATTTTTCATTTATGAACATTCAAAAATCAACATTCATGATATTTTTCATAAATGAGAAATCTAAAATTTTATATTTATTTTTCACACTCATAAACGAACAACAAAAAATGTTCTGATTATTTTTATACACGAATGCGAACAACAAGATTTATTAGTCTTATTCATATGTGATAAATGATAAATAAGCTACTTCTCATTAATGTTATTTTTCATAAATGTACATGTTCATTTATGAACGTTGAAATTTTATAAAATTTCTCATAAATGAACGTGAAAAAATTTTCTACCTACGATCGCAGTTTACGGTAAAATGTAGTACAAACACATGGATACATATTAACTCAAAATACAATTTTGCAATATATTCTAAAAGAAATAAAAAAAAACATTTTTTTCCTGCATACGCCGCCAATTGCGCGTTATCAAATATGTGCGTTTATGTACGCGAATGCTTAACGCACATATTTTTACGACCTTTTCAGTTATGAAAAATTATCAAAATTGTAAATATTCAAAAATGAACACTTGTGTGTTTCTCATTTTTTCACTTATGGATAGAAAGAAAAAAAATAAATCGTCGCATTCACAAATGAGAAAACACAAAATAATTTGTAGTCTCTCACACATGTATGAGAAGAAGCGGCTAAAAAATGACATATTCGTACATGTATGAACAGTGAATGAATACTTCGCTACTCTGTTATATTGTTATTACGGAAAAAATTGCATCGGCTTTAACAAATTCTTACCACAATGAAATTTTCATAACTATCTTAAGATATAGTATTTATAACCATAATATTATTGTTAACAAATTTGTTGTAATGTAAAAAAGAACACATAATGTTTCATTTTGAAAGTAAGTACTTTCCTATCAGTGTAGTGATTTTTTGAACGCTATCGGTTCAATTAAGAATCAATAACTGGAAAACTATTAAATAAAGAATTGTAAAGAAAATAAAAGAAAGAAAAATGAATTAAGAAATAAATAAATGACTGTTATAAATAAATAAGTAAGTAATCATGTCATTCACTTTGTTTTTTTTTTTTAAAGAGAAGTAGCACTTCAGGCAACAATGCCTATTTAGTCAAGTACCGTGCTACATTCTTTAGAAAAGGATAGAGAAGAGATGAAGCAGGTGGTGAAAGTAGAAGAATAGTCAGAAATTAACTGTTGTATAAGACAGCATAGTGACCATTGCGTGATAAGGTTTACATCTGCACCGGCAGTGAGCCATAATCAGATGGTGGCCATTACCACTGTGAATGGTACGTAGCGCCACTCTCGTCATAGGAGGCCTTCGAATCCGTGCATTCTTCGGTCACTCCTAGTTGCAATTTCAAAAGCTCGAAATAGGTCGCAGCCTTTACTCCTTGCTAAAGAGTTGGAAACTATACAGCTTCTGGTCCAGAACGCATGAAGCTTAATATAATTAAGAACACGACGGCATTCATACTCACTGGACCTGAACCATTCATTGTGTTCATTGTGAATGATCCGACCCAAAAACTCTCACGAGGGCCTCGAAACCACAACAACCACGATACTCCCATATAGGGGCCAACCTCAATAATCAGCCAGAGAACAACTAAATGTCTAAAGAGACAAATAGTGAAATTTGCGAGCCTACTGATTTCCGTGGAAATATAGTAGATTGTCCAGATGGCTCCTTCTAGCCGTTAAGGGGCCTGGGCTCCCTTTTACCCTGCAAGACACCAGTCTAGATGGAATAGTAGGCTCCAAAAAGACTATCATGTGCCCCCGGGGGGACCATGCCTTATCACTGAGCCTATTGCTATTAAGTTAAGAAATTATAATTTTTAGCAGAAAAAAATTTTATATAAAATCTCATATTTTACCTAATGAATTGGAACCTTCGATCACTTTTAAAATACATTTTATGCACATGCATATACATGTACATACGTTCTCGAACATTGGTTTTTAAATCATTACTCGTAAGGCTATAAACACATAGACGCCAGCAAGCTACGGGCTACAATATGTATACACACTCGTATATGAGAATGATTATTTTGACGACAGCAAGGCAGGTTGTTGTGTGGACTGCTTTTGTCGTTGTAGTCAAAACAAACTAATTTCTGATTCTTTTGACAACAATACAAAAATAATGTTTACAACATAAGAAAATATTTATAGCAAAGCAGTGCTTAGAAATATTTTGTATGTCTTTTTATAATTATAATACAAAGAACCGCTTTTTTTTGGCCAAACAGTATGGAAATATTTGCTATAAATGGCTTCTAAATAATTTTACAGTCCTGTCTTCACATAGAAATTGTCAGATATGCCCACAAACTCATTTATGTTCGCAGGTGACAAATAAACACCATATAGTTCATCCCAAATTGCTTCGGATGTATCGTAAATAATTTTACGAACTGTGGATATTCCCAACTTGGGTCAAGTAACTGAAAGCGCAAATATTTTACTTTATAATACTCACGACTCGAAAGCAGTCTTACATTATTGTTACCGCCAAACGCGTTTCGACAACTATTGGTCTTCTGTTGGCAAATCGTTTCATTTTCTCTTTTAAAAGACTGACCAATGAATTTAAGTTGGGTACAGACATTCGCGTCGCATTATAAAAATGTTCCTCATCTTTTTCTTTTATCTGCCGTACACATGTTTGATAAAAACCTTATTCGGTTCGATTTATATTCACTGCAAATTATTTATCAATTCATAGACCGAGGCTGTTGTTTGCACTATTTTAGCAATTGTTTGCACAAAATTTATGAAATTTTCTTCATACATTTCTCTAATATAAATACGAACGAAAAGCAATTTTCTAACTAGTTCAAACGTCAAAATTACAGAACTTGTAATGTAGCTTCCGCTTTCAAAATAATTAAGCAGCTGACTACACGGCGACATTGGTAGCCAGTGGCATTTGTGGTTGTGTGTTCGTGTAGCCTGCTGTGCTCAATGTGTTAAATGCCTAAGATTATTTTAAAATCGATTTAATATGTAATATATTATAATCAATTCATTTATTAAATCTATTCAAAAGATGCAGTATAATCCTTAATTAATCCTTCAAAATATTTATGACCAAAATTGACATTTCCTTCAAAGAGCCATTAAAAATGTTTTTCAAATAAAATTAAATCAAGACGTATGAATAGATTTATGAATATAATTTAAATATATTGTAAAATGTTATTTGAAGTAGCATTTCAATTAATTGCGGAAATAATTGACTATTAAATAAATGAATTTGGAAAGAGAAAACTCTAACATTTGTTTGATTTTAAAATGTGGTGCAAGACAACATGTACGCATGTGCAGCAGATGCAAATGGCAGATCGAATGGAAACAAAAATTCTTAACAGCATATACATATGTATCATATATATTTTAATGGTATAAAATTTATCGCATATTAAATAGACTGTGAAAATAATGGTAGTGTTTAGTTAAATGCTCAGAACAACACAGTATCAAAAAATGACATGTTTCCTTTTATGAATTTATTTCCTTCAACATGTTTACTAAACATGAAGCGTTTTGCTTTAGTATGGGTGTTGTATACATATGTATCTAGAAATGGCAACATGTTTAAGATTTATTATCTCTGTTTTTGTTTTTATAGATCTTTTGCACTTTCTTAGAATGATTATTTTCGACTATTTTTATGTTCTTATTAATTAAAAATGATTAAGTTCTGAATGGATAAATGAACGCCCTTAATGAAAATATAGGGCAGAACATGTTGATTGGAAACATTGTTCTGAAAATATTTTTGATTTTAATAAAGTTCTTCCAACAGGGAATAAATTTCATAAAGAAATGCTCTCGTCCAGAAAATCATATTTATCGTGACTGAATTTTGCGCGTTAACGTAATTTTTCTTAAGGAACTGTATAACTTATTTTATAATGAAGTATTCTAGGTCAGGAGCACAGAAAATGGCAGAGACCTTAGTAGGACAATTTAAGCTTAATTTTTGATTATTTAAAATTCTGACTTTTATTCATTGTTTACTTTTGGCTTCCTAGTGTGTTGGAATTGATATTCTAACAACAGAATTCAGGACCCTTTGAATTTCTGTACATATCACCATCTTCTTTTTCTGAATTAAAGCAGAGTTCTTTTGAAAATTATTTAGAACTTGAGTTCTCAACTAAAATTGATGATGTAAGGAAATTCTCAACAGTGTTTTACAGTTTTCTGGAGCTTTTTAAGTTTTAACACGTACGGAATGTTCTACGAGGGATGATATTTATATTTCTGGCCTGGTAACACTGACTGTTGCTAGGCACCAGCTGATATTTCCAGTGCAACCTTCACATTGTTAAACATAACCTCAACCAAAACATTTTGTCATTTTATTGTTGTTAGTGTTAGTGATAGCAGGTTGAAAAACTGATCCTAGGAGAAAATGGAATTAACTCGTGAACATTTTCGTGCAATAATTTTTCATAACTTTCGACGTGGCCTGACACGACAACAGTGCACAGATGAACTTACTTTCTTATATGGTAATGAAGCACCTTCTTACAGCACCATTAAAAACTGGTATAACGAATTCAATCGTGGCCGACAATCACTCCAAAATGAATCCCGTGAAGGTCTCCAACAACGGTTGTTGTGCCAGAAAACGTCGCAGCTGTGCATGAGCTGATAAAGCATGATCGTCATGTAACATATCGCGAGATTGAGGCATTTGTAGGGATTAGTATGACAAGCATCAATAAGATCTTGCATGAACATTTGCATGTGAAAAAGGTTTGTTCACGTTGGATAGCGCATAACCTGACAAACGCACAAAAGGATGCTCGTGTTGATTGGTGCAAGAAAATGTTGCAAAAATTCGCTCAAGGTGCATCAAAAGCAGTTTATAATATCTGCACAGGTGACGAATCATGAATATACTCATATGATCCTGAAACAAAACAGCAATCCACCGTATGGGTCTTTTAAGACGAGCGAAATCCCACCAAAGTTGTTCATGGAAGAAGCACATCAAAGCAAATGGTTGCCTGTTTCTTCGGCATTATCGGTCATGTGGCGACTGTGCCATTAGAGCAACGTAAGACGGTTAATTCGGCATGGTAAACCACTATTTGTTTGCCAGAAGTCTTTGAGAAACTTCGGGAAAAGTCAAAGAAAAGACGCATCATTCTGCATCACAACAATGCGAGCTGTCACCGATCAGCTGAAACAATGGAGTTTTTGACAAGGCAAAACATTGAATTGATGGATCATTCTCCGTAGAGCCCTGACTTGGCAACTAATGACTTCTGTTTCCGAGCATCAAGAAAAAACTACGTGGACAACGGTTTCCTACACCTGAAGAAGGAGTTTCTGCATTAAAAACGTGCTTTGAAAATTGATTCCAACGCATGCAAAAGTGTATAAATCTTCATGGAGAATATTTTCAAAAACAATAAAATAGATTTTGTCTTTAAATGCTTGTGTTTTCATCCTTAGGACACAAATATAAATAGTAGCCCTCGTATGCGTAAAAAGATAAGCTCGAATTTATTCAACTCAACGTTAGAAATTCCAATGCTCGTTAGTTATTTTATTTAATTATTTATCAAATGCATGCATGTTCGTGTTTTTCAACAAGAAGAAAAAATGTTTACAATGACTAAAGTAAATTGTTTAATAAAATTGTTATGACCCATTTATTCACTTAAACAGCGGGAGAGATGTATTTATTTATCATCATAATCATTGTCATGATCATTATATTGTTTACTAAAATTTTTTTAAAGAAACAACAAAAATAATGCGGAAATAGTTTAATTTAGTACTTGTTACTCTCATTTCGTTTTTTCACACTTAAAGGGAACTTGTTTTTGCTGCTGTTTTTATTTTTAATAGTTTGAGCACCTCCTTAAAGATTGTGGGAGGCCGACTATCAAAGTTAATAGCATTTTTTTATATAATGGCCAAATCTTTATTAATTTGTTTATTACCTTACTTTAACTAAAACTCTTTATAGAATTTTCTAGACAATACACGTTTATTCACTAAATAACATTCCTTTTTTACTACTCACACCGCTCTATCTCTTTTCAGGTTGCATGTGATCTTTTCATTTCCTTAAAATATTTTTTTGAATAAAAATGTTTTGTTATTTTTGAAATTTGATTCCGATTTCATGTTCAAGTGTTTCCTTTTCGAAAAATGAAGCACGTTCCTTAGCACTTAAGACCTTTTGCGTTATGAATCTTCAATTGATCCTGAGTTTAAGGGTTTTGTTTAAATTACAGTGTTTTATTTCTTTTTACTGTTCTTAAAACAAAGATCAGTATAAAAAGCATGTTGTTTATGCTTAATAAAGTGTTTGCTGTTGAAAATAACTAAATATTTCTTTGGAAAATCGTAATTTCCTCAATTCAACCACGAACGGAATGTTCTTCAATTTTTAATAAAATTTTTAAACTGTGGATTTTACTTTAGTACTTTATCTTATTTTTTGTGGTTTTTTGGTTCACATGTTTTGAAAATAATTACCGTTGTATGTGTTTCTAATTTATTCTAGAGGGGCTTTGCTTAATTTAAAGTATCTAAAAATTTTTTTTCCTGATTTGTAATGGAATAAATCAAATTTGAATTGAAGAATGTGAAAATGTTGTTTATTTAAATGATGCAGAAACCATAGAATTACATCGTTTATGGAAATTAGAAGTAAGACTTATTGGGAAATGAAATTTGTACGAAGGTAAGTCGATAAGGTTTTTTAAGGTTTGTTTTGAAAACACTAAGAATCCAAAATAAAGTTAAACTCTAGAAAATATCGGACAAAGGAGTGAAAAACATAACTGACTATAAGTCTTCATGAGGGATGCAGCAAAGTGGTGAAAATGTACCAAATAATAATAATAATAGTACTGCCTTTCTGACCGGACAGAACATGATAGGATTAACGTCAGCATCTAGCCGAAGGCCTTAATCTTACAATGGTCTTTCCATTGGGTGTTAGAACAAGCATCCACCCACGCGCTAAGACGCATACAAACTAGGTTCATATACGCCTTCGTAGTAATTTTCGAGTGCACGGTAGCAGGGCCATGCCCCTACTCCTTGCTGAAGAGTTGGAGACTATCCAACTCCTAGTCCTGTTGCATGTACATGCTAGGACTGTGAATGTAAACTTTTTTGTTAACATCTCTTCGGAACGTCAAATCAAAGTCACCAGGTTGCTCCCCGAGGAACCTCACTAATAATCAGAACAGAGCCTCAGGCCTGTTCGGGCAACTGCTTCCCGTGGGGCCAGTGTCCTATGTCTCAGCCAGTTTTGGGCTCCTGCTAGCCCAGGCGACTAGTGTCACCTTTTACTCCCGAAGGCATATGCTGAGATATGCTAAGAGATCCATCAAGACTGCGTGCTCCCGGGGGTTCTAGGGTTTCCTTCCTTTCCCAGCTTTCAATGTTAAATTTTTTGTTTACATCTCTTCGAAACCTTCGTCAGAGCCCCATTAAACCAAAGCCACCATGTTGCTCCCCGAGGGTCTCATCAATAATCAGAATAGGGCCTCAAGTCTGTTCGGGCAACTGCTTCCTGTGGTACCAGAGTGTATGTAATACATCACTGGTTGGACTACGAAAGTCCTATCCAGTTTCGAGCTCCTGTTAGCCCAAGCGACTGGTGTCGTCTTTTATCGCCGAAGTCACATGCCAAGAGTACGTGCCCCGTGGGTGGTTCTAGGTTTTCATTCTGGATTGGAATAAGAGTGTGTGACTTCAAACACAAATTTCTAAACAATCTAATAAATCTAAATTAATCTTCTGTGAAAGTTAGAATTTTTACAAATTCTAAGAGTATTTCGGAGCAAAATATGAATATTATTTTGACAACATGATCAGAAGATCTGCAATAAAACTTAATAGTGAGCGATCTCAAAATAAGGATAATCCGTGTGTGTTCAACAATAGACATTTTAAAATTTCTGACTGAAAAAATCATATGCAAAGTTATTTAATAAAATTTCAATAAAAAACATGATCGATCTATTTTCAAAATCTGTAATATCAGCTGTTTTTATAATGATGGAAAAGTGTTGCCAGTAATCTAAAATCGTAAAAACCGCCAACGGTGGCTGATTATTGGCGGTAGCATTAGCTATCTAAAGGTATTGTATTTTACTAGGCATATGATTTTAACTAGTTTTCTTGATTAGTTAACAATTATACGAGGGCTGCTATTTATATTTCTGGCCTGGTAACACTGACTGTTGCTAGGCACCAGCTGATGTTTCCAGTGCAACCTTCACATTGTTAAACATAACCGCAACCAAAACATTTTGTCATTTTATTGTTGTTAGTGTTAGTGATAGCAGGTTGAAAAAGTGATCTTAGGAGAAAATGGAATTAACTCGTGAACATTTTCGTGCAATAATTTTTCATAACTTTCGACGTGGCCTGACACGACAACAGTGCACAGATGAACTTAATTCCTTATATTGTAATGAAGCACCTTCTTACAGCACCATTAAAAACTGGTATAACGAATTCAATCGTGGTCGACAATCACTCCAGGGCGAATCCCGTGAAGGTCGTCCAACAACGGTTGTTGTGCCAGAAAACATCCCAGCTTTGCATGAGCTGATAAAGCATGATCATATCGCGAGATTGAGACATCTGTAGGGATTAGTATGACAAGCATCAATAAGATCTTGCATGAACATTTGCATGTGAAGAAGGTTTGTTCACGTTGGATACCGCAAGAAAATGTTGCAGAAATTAGCTCAAGGTGCATCAAAAGCAGTTTATAATATCTGCACAGGTGACGGATCATGGATATACTCATATGATCCTGAAACTAAACAGCAATCCACCGTATGGGTCTTTAAGACGAGCGAAATCCCACCAAAGTTGTTCGTGAAAGAAGCACATCAAAGCAAATGGTTGCCTGTTTCTTCGGCATTGCCGGACACGTAGCGACTGTGCCATTAGAGCAACGTAAGACGGTTAATTCGGCATGGTACAGCACTATTTGTTTGCCAGAAGTCTTTGAGAAACTTCGGGAAAAGTCAAAGAAAAGACGCATCATTCTTCATCACGACACTGCGAGCTGTCACCGACCGGCTGAAACAATGGACTTTTTGACAAAGCAAAACATTGAATTGATGGGTCATCCGCCGTACAGCCCTGACTTGGCACCTAATGACTTCTTCTTGTTTCCGAACATCAAGAAAAAACTACGTGGACAACGGTTTCCTGCACCTGAAGAAGCAGTTTCTGCATTCAAAACCCATGTTTTAGAAGTACCTAAATCGTAGTGGAAAAATTGCTTTGAAAATTGGTTCCAACGCATGCAAAAGTGTATAAATCTTCATGGAGAATATTTTGAAAAACAATAAAATAGAGTTTGTCTTTAAATGCTTGTGTTTTCATCCTTAGGCCACAAATATAAATAGCAGCCCTCGTATTAATGATGTATCATTGTTATATTTATATACATATAACATAACATGTTCATATTTAGGATAGAAATGAGTTTAAACTGCAGCGCATACAAAAATATTTTGCCGCCGTAAAAGCCATTTTGCAATAAATGTAACTAAATACGTGTTATGAGAGTCTAAATTATAGTTGTGGCCAAATATTAAAAGTTTTCTGTATGACAGACATACATACGAGTTACAAACCTAAAAATTTTCATGCTAAAACTCTCGAGTATTATTGCAATTCAAATGACCAAGTTGTTTACAGCCAACAAAATTTAAATTATATTTAATGAGATCAATGTTGTCTGATAAATCGAAGACTATAAGATTATGAAATTTCTTAGCGAGCGTAGAAAAGAAAGAAAGAAACAATTTTATATATAAATAAAAACGCAAAAATATTTTCCAGTTTCATTGTTTATTTGATAAAGGTTAATGCTTCGTGCTCATTGTGATATGATTTTTGTAATGTAATTGTTTGTCATCAGGAAAAACAACTACAAATAGTCAATATAGTATTTTTTGACTACAAGAAAATTCTGTTATTTCCCTACATGATTTCAATTTAAATACTCGTGTTTGTTCAGGCTTCGAAGTATATAGAGTAATTTGGGTATTATAAAAATTTGTTTATCATGTTTAAAAAGTTATTAAACAAATGAAAATTCCACACTTTGCTTATTAGCTATTTTGTACTTTTTTTGTTTTAATTAAGTACTTAAAAAAAAATGTCTATCAATTTCTCTATGGTTTTATATTTCTCTATTTTTCCCCTTTCAATTGAAGGTAAAAAGCGGAACAAAAAGAAAAGAATTACGTGAAGGTCATATTATTTGTAAATCCAATTCAATTGCCATTAATTGATACATATAAGGGATATGTTCTCGAATACACCTATACACATACAGCGATACAAGCGGTACCCCTCCAAACACACATAATTACACGTGAGTGAATTAAGCTTAAAAGCGATTACAATTAACATTACTATAGTAAGAGTGATTATGGTGACGTTGACGATCTAGTGGATTATGTATTTATTCTAGTACAACAACTTTTGTAGAAAAGTGGTTTGAATTAAGCACCACCTGCACCTGTGAATTTCTTTCCTCCAACAAGTCTCACACAATTTTTATTTTTTTCTTTAGTATAAAATCAATTAAATTTTCATTATCTTTTTATATTAAAGAAATAGATGTACAAAGCGAAAAAGAATGAATAATAAAATGAAATAAAAAAGAAGAATGAAAAAAGTCAAAGTACTTGTGCGTTTGTATGTGGTGATTGTGTGCCAGCTACTGTAATTGAGAGTTAAAAATACAAATATGTTAAAACAAATTAAATTTATTCATAAAATATTGAATTTATTTTAGATAGAGAATAGAGAATAGAAAAATACTAATTTAAAAAATGTTTTAATTATATATTTGATATTGTTTTATGCATTTAAATAAGTTTTAATTGAATATGCATCTTAATGTAGTAGAAATTTTTTAATCACATTTGACAAGGTCACTTTGTTTTTGCTCTCTTTATGTCAAAGTAAAAAGAGTATTTAATTAATTAGTCCTCTCTCTCTCTCTTAAATACTTTTTTGTTAAATTTTAATTAAATATATAATAGACCGTTGGTCTTGATTATTTAAAGTGATTTTATTTATAAATTAAGAGACGAAAAGAAAGAGAATTTTTATAATAATAATTATTATCGCTAAAGTATATTTTAACTGCAGTATGAGTAAAGTCTTAATGGTTACTCTTGATATAAATTATAATTTTGTGTATACGCTTGGGAAAAAGCATGGCTGTATTATTTGAGTGCAGCACAAAGGGTGTCCGCTGGGAAGGTATACTACATTGTTTGTTTATAATTTTTGACTAAATGAAAGAGAATGGATCTTATATTGATAAATGTTTTATTTAATGTCGGCTATTATGTATGGAATACAATATCAGATAAATGTCCGCCTCTGTTAGCCTCACAAATGCGAGCCCTTTTGAGCATCACACATTTCACGCGGTGTTTCATCCATTTCATCACCAATATTTTTTTTGAGTTATTTAAGCGTTTCTGGTTTGTTTGCCTAAATCTTGCTTTTCAGATATCCTCACAATAAGAAGTACGGAGCAGTCAAATCAGGCGACCGTGTAGGTCAATCAACATCATTATTTCTTGAAATAAATTGTTGTGGAAAGAGGTCTCGCAGTAATTCCAATGTGGCGATGTAGCAGCGTCTTGTTGATACCACATGTTAAGCCCAAAGCATGAAGTTGTGGCGTTAAAAAGTTTTCAGTCATATCACGATATCGCTTTCCATTCAAATTTACTGTTACGCCGTTTTCATTTTCAAAGAAGTAAGGTTCAATGATTCCTCCTGACCAAATTGCACACTGTTATTGGACGCACAGGTGAATTTACATATCCATTCAAATAAAAATGTGCCTCGTCACTCATTTCTCATCGTCAGAATAATCGCTGATTGTTTTGATAAAATGTGTTAATGATTAAAACAAATTGGCTTATCGAATATTTTTCCATAATAAATTTGCCGCATGTCTACTTTACGACTGTCAAATAAGAACTGTCAAGACTAATGTTTATCTAAATGGGGACAAGACAAAGTTGTATACCTTCCCGGCAAACACCCGTATTATGTTTTAATTTTATAGTTAAAGTCTAATAAAATTTTTATTATAGTAAATAAATGATAACGAGTTAATCAAAACCTTTAATTTATTCGTTTTAAAATATAACGAAAGTAAATCAAGAATCAGTTTTTTTCCAGCAAAAGCTGGCGAAATACTCTATGCCACTAATGTGGTGATAAAATGTGGCCCAAATATATAATTTTTCACCGCAGTAAGATATTATTATAGAATATAATTATTGTGACCATATCAAAACCATATAATATTTCTTGATGTAATTGGACTATTGTATTGGACTATTGGAAATCTACCAATGTGAGATATAAAGCAGATTCCATTCTGCTAGTGTCAACAAAATTTTACTCAAAGTTTTTTTTTTTTTTAATTATTTAATTAAAGATTTTACACCTAAACCGCTAGGTGGCATAGAAGAGTGTCATATATTGTAAATTGTATAACATTTATTAAAAATGAAAAAAAAAAAAATTTGCGCTCGAGGAAACGACCGAAACAGTATGAAGAGTGCGATCATTTTAAATGCAAATTTATTCTCTATTTTTCTAAAATACTTTTAGATGTGAAAGCACAATAAAATAGTTGATTTGTTAAAAAAAAGTAATTGGGGCGTAGAATCGTTAACAATTTATTATTAGCCAATAGTATTTAATTTAATTTTAGAATAATTACGAACTTCTTTAACATTTCATTAATTTCTTTTCATTTTAGGTAAGACATCATTAAATGAATATTTTCCTTTTATATTCACTTAAAGGGTTTTCAAGCATAATTATGTAAGTTTAATATAAATTTCTTTTGTTTCAATATTCAATATATTCAATGTAAAGTAAGTCAATGAATGAATCATTTCCAAATCCAAGAAAGTAAAAGTACGAAATGTGCATGTGTGACATTTTGAAATAATTATTCCTTGTGTTTGCCTTTCCACCCTTTAGTTATGACTTTGTGAGTCCTTTGTTTGAACTATATATACATACACAAATACTAATAAAATAAAAAAGTGCATGTCTTAATATAAATAAAAAGCTGTAATAAGCTGTATTGAAATGCAAGAACATATTACGATAACTAGAAAATATTTTAATTTTTAACATTGTTTAATACAAGTATAAGTTAAAAAAAGAGATGTTTTTCTTACTTTGCTTTGTTAATTAATCTCAAATAATTATTTACATTTGTGCCGCCATCATAACCTGGTAACGAGAAAAATAGAACAGTTTTCTTTTTTTTATAATTTTTGTTGTTGTCATATTTAAATAAACTTATAAATCACAATAAATAACACACACAAATATTTAGCTTTGAATACCCATATTTAAAATGTAAAATTATCATCCACCTGCTTTAAACTTAACAGAAATGTTATTTTACATTATTAACAGTATACATGTATACATACATAATATGTAAGCGTGTTGGGAACTGTTCATATAAAATCCAAATGAATTAATAAAGCAAACATTAAGGTCTGAGTAGCATTTTGATTAAGCTTTTTTTAAGCAAGACCGGCAAATTATTCTCATGTTTATATAATTTTTTTTTTAATTATAAAAATGTTATGCTCAGGCGTATAATATTAATATAATAGAAGTATAAATAACTTGTTGAAGACAATCACTTTCTTCAAACAGTTTTCAACGACAAAAAGTAGTTCTAAATATTTATACTTAAATCACAGTCAAATATACAGAAAAAGATACATAGATAATTATCAATAGCATTTTTTATAACGCAATGATTTTAATTAATAAACGTTATATGATGTATGCTAATTTACTTTTATATTTTCTGTTCAGTGCTTTTACGTGCTGATAGAAACTGATCTAAAAGTGTTTGTTATTTTAAAAGTAATGAATGCTTTTTTTCTTATTAAGTTTTCCCTTAATTTTTAATAATTTCTATTTACAATTTACGTTTTAGAATGCACAAATGAGACGTTGTACTCATTGAATAAGTTTTGTATTGAGAAATAGCAAATTTCTTTAATGTTTTTCTATTTAATAAATATCTTTTTTTCTTTTTAACGATCTTTTTTATATATTTCGCTTTCCTTTGAAAAGCTTCTTCAGGAAAAAAAATTTTTTTTGGAAACAAAAAATTATTAACAAATTCAAAAAAATGTTTCAAAACATTTGACAAAAACATATAAAATATTTTTTCATACATACATACAAAAATTTAAATTTTCAAATATTCAAACATACAAAAACAAGGAAACGGAAATAACAAATAAATAAATAACAAATTCTCTCTTATGAAATAATTATAACAAATTATGTGTCTTTTTAATTAAATACCTATAATTCTGAGCTAAATTGTCTGTGTCTGTCTTGAAATATATTCTCCTTACATTTGGTACATTAACAATTTCTAACATTTCCAACATATAACGTCTTGTAGTTTTTTTCTGTATCTAATACTGATGTTTCATTAAACTTTAGATAATGATTATATTTCTTACAATGTGAAGATAAGGATGTCTTCTGTGTTGAAATATTCCTATATTTTTGGTCACACTTGTGACCAGCTAATCTTGTTTGAAGTTTATTCTTTGTTGTCCCAATATAAACTTTATCACAGTTCACCTGGTCATTTCCTCCACATGGTATCCTGTGCACTACATCAGATATTTCAATTTTTCCTATTTTATCCTTCATACTGCTAAATAATTTATTTAATGTGTTATGTATTTTGTGTGCTATTATATATTTATCTGTGTCATATATTTTACACTTTCTTAATTTTTCTGATATTCCAGGAACATAAGTTAATGATTTATAATTTCTTGGCTCTGCCATAGAATTTCCTAAATTATGCCTAAAACTACCATATTGTCTGTTAGTTAATTCTACTGGAAAATCATTGTCATTAAGTATATCTCTTATTGTATCCCTATTCTTCAAATGAAATTCTCTATCACTTATAGTCAATATTCTGTCTATCATATTTTTCGCTGTGTTTATTATCATTTTTCTCGGATGTTTTGAATAAAAATTAATGATTCTTCCAGAAGACGTTGGTTTCTTATACCAATCAAATACTAACTTATTTTTCTTCCTTATTATCAACATATCTAAATATGGAAGTCTAGATTCTAATTCTCTTTCAATCGTAAATTTAATATCCGGATGGAAACTATACAATTCTGACAAAATATCATCCACTGCATCTTCTGAAGTTATACAAAATAAATCATCCACATATTTTGTGATTATCTTAGGCTTAATATGCATTTTACTAATACATGAATTTAGTAATTCCGTATAGCTACACCTAATTTTGATAATAGCTTGAAATTGTGTTTCGTGTCAAATTATAAATACACGTATACATTTACATTTGGAAAGCTGATTTTTAGTTCTTCAATAAAAACTAAAAATGATTAGTTTTGATATACCAAACAAATTTGAAATTAATTAATTCGAATGGATTTTTAGGACTCGTTCTGTTTGCTTCCGATTTTTCTCTGTGCTCTGATTGGCCTTGAAGCTTAATAGCATAACTTGAATTTTCATCGAACTTCTTATGTGCTTTCATCATTCGCTTTATATTCTTCATTTGCGGTGCAACTTTGGGCATCTTGATGAATTAAGGCGTGCTTGTATTGTTGAAATATTGTCTTTTTTTTGATACTAAATACATTTTACATGTAGACAAAACTTTTACCCAAAAATCATATTTCCTATATTAATTATTTTGAATAAATTTTCAAGACTCGCTTATTTTGCTTCCAATTTTTCTCTGCACTCTAATTGACCGTTTAACTTTTTAACTTTTCATCCGAACCCTTTCATTGTTAATTTTACATTCTTCATTTGGCTGCAATTAAGTATTTGCATTTTTTTCACTACTGAAAGGGTAGCTTTTTTTAAAGAACAACTTTAAATAACAGGGTTTCCAACAAGAAGTTTGTTTTTCAATTGTGCCCACACCAATAACATGATAGTTGTGACATTTAGCTTTTTTCAACTTATTCGTAGTAGATGCATTTCCTACGAAAATCACTTAAAAATAATTAAAATCCACTAAGAAACGGTATACATTCCAGACTTGGGGGATATCAATTACAGTTTGTAATTAATTACACATTTAATTACTAAATTACATGTAATTAGTAAATGGAAATTTTCAATTTATAATGACGTGTAATTGTAAATGTAATTGAATTCCCCCATGTCTGATACGTACACCGTAAGACGTTTACTGTAATATGTGATTTTTGTACATAAATTTCTCTTTTTCGTCTTACCGTTCCTGCAAATCTAGATGTTGAATTAAGAATTCTGGCCTTGAATTCATTATTATAGAAATGGGTATATATATAAAAACGCCCACATTTATACGTTTTCTTCCTTTAGGAAGCAAAACAATCTGAAGTTTTAATTTCAATGAAATATATTTGGCTGCATTAAAAATTTTTTATATCAGATTTCTCCAAAGTTTACTGTTGGAAACTTGCACCGCAGATAGATGAAAAAAAAATGCTAGAAAGGTTTTAGCGCTCATTTCATTCTGCTCGTGTATACGCAGCCATACACAGATGAAAAGATAAGCCTCAGCAGTTATATAAATTCCGTGTCTCACACTAGATACTTTATGTTCAGTATTGAATCACCCGTTAAATATTGGTATTTTTACAAGTCTTTCAATACTCTGGCTGTTTTAATGTATGTCCCTCCTATCAGTTACCCTATGTGAAGCGGTCGCCGCCTTACGCTACAGTACGGTTTAGAACGATGAATTCTATGAATTTTAATATTTGATATTCGCAGTAAACCATTTTACACACTCCATGATCGTGCGGACTTTCATTTAAAAAGTGTTCTTGTAGTTGAGAAAGCGGAAGTTCAGTTAAACTTTCCAATCTTATAAAAAAATAGTCCTAGTGTCGTTCTGTCAATCAATCATATCAAAGAACCGTTGCCATCACCATGCAAATTCATACCTGTCTAAACGTGTCTCTTTCAAAATTAACACATCATTTGAAGCAATTTTTATTAAAAATTTTAAACAAAAATAAAATAAAAGCCTGATAAAAATGTTCGGTTGTTTATATTTACAAATAATTCAGCTTGAATAATAATTTGTTTCTATTATTTTAAATACGAATAAATTAGGAAAATAGTTTTCATCACTTATTCAAATTCTCATGAGTGTAAACGAATTATAAAGAGAGAACTCTTATCTAATTCGAATACTCAAGAAGACTTTTATACAAAAATTTGGCGAGAAATCAAATACACATGATTTATTATTTCCTATAAAAACATAACAATAAACAAAAACCTTTAAATGTTAAATTTTTAGCAAAGGGAAAAATACTTTAAGGGAAGGAGCAGCTCATTTAATAGTTAACTCCAATAAATAGTTCACAATTTATAAAAATGAATTTACACACAAAAAAAAAAAATTACTCACACACACAAATATACGAAGAGACAACAAAAATATTAATCAAAATATTTTTTAAGAATGGGGTGCAAAGGAAAATAATGTATTGTTAAACAAGTTTTATTGACACTCTATAAGCACTGAAAAGCAACCGTAAAGAGTTCATTTAAAATTTATGCTATTGATCAGAGATGAACCGCTATCTCATATAGAACATTCAATGCTTTACTCTTAGGTTTCAATATGCCAAAAAGAGAAATTCGTGAAAAATAGTTGTCAAAAAGAATAATCTATACTTTAGATAGATCAGAATAATGATCTGTTGTGTGCCCTCCCGTCCAGACCTGCTAGATCTGCTGTTCTATGAAATCACACAATTATGGTTAGTTTTAATGTTGACTGATTCCTATTTTTCATAAGCATCACAGTCCTTCAGAATATGCTCTGACTTTTCTCGTCATAATCACAGACTCTCAGTAGATAAAATAAAGAAATACTTCTGGGGTTAACTGCTCTTTAAAACGCTGAGCAATTTTAAAGATACGATATCTTATATCCCTCTAACTGGTAGATTTACAGCATATGGGGGGCTCTAACATTTAACAAACCAGAGAACAAAGATTGAAGTGGCCCAGTAGCTCAACAAACAATTATCAAAATAAATACCAAAGGAATTATTTATGGGTTTCAAGAAATCTATTGATTTTTTAAACTAAAGGGGTTTTCAGCAAGAAATTTGTTTTCTAAAACAACAACTTAAGATTAAGATGATTAAATTTTTTTTTGTATTACGACGAGAAACGTTCGATAATTATGAATAAAAAATTATATCTGGCAAATGTTCACCACGACCACGCTGACAGATGTCGATTCTTTCATCAAAGTTTTTAATCATTTTTTGGCAAAATGGCAGTCCTATTTCCTTAATCACATCACGGCTTTTGAGTTTTAAGGCACAAATCGATTCGATTTGCTACGTATAGATTCTGGCTTTAGCATAGCCCCATAAAAAATAATCCAGTGGTGTTAAACCACACGATCTGGCTGTCCACTTAACAGCTGATTGTCGTAAAAATATGCGATTTGGAAATTTGGTTTGCAATAAATTGATCGATTCGTCGACTGTGTGACATGTAGCACCGTCCTTTTGAAACCACATGTCAGTGATATCCACGTCGTCAATAATAAGCCAAAACTCAATTGTTAGCATCTCGCGATAGCGTGATCCATTGAACGTTACCACATTTCCAGTCTCATTTATGAAGAAACCGGCCCATCACGTCTCCAGACCACATAGCTCACCATACAGTGACACGTTGAGCATGCTGTAGGATTTTCAGTAGCCCACATGCGGCAATTTTGCATGTTGATATACCCTGACAAGTGAAAATGGGCTTTGTCTGAAAAAATAATTTTTTTCTCAATGAATTGAGCGAATCGATGGCGACGTGAATGGTCGGTCGGCTTTAATTCCAGCACTAGTTGCCCTTTTAAGGATTCTAAATTCGCCATGTGGTGGTTTTGGATAACATTAAATGTTGAGAATATCGAGGAATTGGCAAATTTGGATTTGTTTCAACACTGTGTGTCACGGCTGCAATGTTTTCAGTTAAACGACCAAACTCTTAATAGCGGTCTCAGAAGCACGTTTATGTTGTCCGAAAATAACACGAATTTTACAAAATGTAACAAATATAACACAACCTGCGCAACGCAGGACTGAGTTTACAAAGTTCTTTCACATTTTCCAATGTTTTGTGATCCGGTTTTGAATATTAACAATTGTTAAATCTAACAGAAACAGATGTCACTTATTTTTCTTAACAGAAAGTTTAAAATTGTGGAACCCCTCTATAGTTTAATTGATATCCGTTTCACTATTTGTACATGCAACAAACAACAGAAGTAAATCAGCTCACCACAGCTAAGGCACCCGTATCCGTAGATACATTCTTCGTTTCATTAACATCAGATCCAATTATATGTATGTGCTTTTTGAGTTGTGTGTATGTGTGTGTGTATATATGTTTATTTCATTTATTTTTCTTTATTAAATTCAAACAGCAACAACAACAACACATTGTTGTTTGCATTGTTCGATGCACGTTGTTGTTGCTTCTTAATTTTTTTCTTTTCTGTTTTTTTTTCACCATTTACTATAACTAGTAAGAAGTGTTTGTTGTTGGTGTTTGGTTTGGTGGATTTGTTTTTGTATTTCGTATCGTTGAATACGTATGTCGGGAGCAAGTGAATTTTCCTCGTCGGCTGTTATTTTCACATTTAGTCTCCTTGAGCATGTCTGACTGTAAAAATGTATAAACGTTACGTAGACGCGTGTTTTTCCTAAATTTCTTTTTAAATTTAATTCATTTTTCTTTCTTTTTTCTAAATTTTCTTTGTTTAAACAAAATATAAGTTAATTTTCCTCAATTTTTCGTTCGTCAAATGTAACAGTGGAATGGAATTTAATTTGTTTTATAAAAAAGAAGAAAAAAAGACTAGAGTTTTTGTGACCGTGAATAGTTAGAATTATTTCTATAAATTTTAAAAGTGTAACAGTGTCAAAAACAAACAACAATAATAATAATAACAACAACAACAACAACAAAAGATAATAATTTTGTTATGTGTGATTAAAAATAAAATACCCCAAAAGAGAAACAATAATAAAAAAACTTTAATAATAATATAATAAAAACAACAAAAATATGTATTTATATAAAATGTAAACGTCTGTCGTGTTTAACGAATTATTTTAAAAGAAAACAATTATAGTGACGCAGTAATAACAAAAATATTTTTAAAATTATATTCATGTTTAGTGCAACCAATTTAAAAAAATTCAATTAAACAATAAAATATATTAAACAGCACGACATATAAATTAAATGATGTAATTTGAAGAAATTGTTTTTACAATAAACAAAACTAACATTTTCTTAAAGAAACAACTGTCTGTCATTGTGCAAAAGAATTGTTTATTCGCGTGTTTTAAAAACGACTTTATAACTGAACTCTTCCTCTTGTCTTCAATAAAAAAGATTTGGATTAAATGCCATTATAAAACTTCCTACTTTTAAATCTACACAAATATTTTTGTGGTATTATCACCACTTAAACTGGATAAATAAAATTAAACTTAAAAAAAAAGAACGCGAACTAAAAATATACGAAAATGTTTTTTATAAACTTCTGGTAAAACTTTTTTTTTTTTATTTTATTTCCCAAAACAATTTTTTTTTATTTATATTTTGTAGTTGGATTTTAAGTTTAAAAGCTTAACAAAAAATATTATGTTTTTATTAGAAACTAAATAAAAGTTTTCTTTAGTCATTCGAAAATCAATTTTTCAACACAATAATTAAATAGCTTTTATAAATTTGTGTTGATTTTATTTAAATTTTTTTATATATAATTGAAATTGTATTACTACTACTACTTGCAGCTTCATACAGTTTTTCCAGGGATTCTTATTCTTTTTTTTTTACCCATCGTTCAGTATGATTTCGGCGCCTGTTGGCGGGCTGATCAATTAATACGTTAATGACGAATGCTATAATACATCAAAGGTTTTTGTTTTTTATAATTACTCAATGTGTAGATAATACAGGCAAATTTAAATAAATACCGACTATTATATAACGAAGAACTCTTTTGCATGTGTAGGTTACCCTTCATTTTTTTAATTTTATATTTTTATTAATGATTTTTTGCAAATTTAAAGAGTCTTCTTACGTTTTAAATATACAGTATATAAGGCGAGCGCTTTCGACTGGTTTGTAGTCTCGCCTTCGTAGTTGTAGCGCTCGCCTTCGACTACAAACCAGCCAATTAGGATAGAAAATGGCAATATTATTTCATTTACTGGCGGAGGGGAAATAAACAACATAATATAATATATGTTTAAATTAAATTTACTTTGGGGCCACCCTTTAATAATTCATTTTATCTTCTAGGTTTGTTTTTATAAATATTGCAATTCAACAGATAAGTCTTTCTAAGTAATAGACATGTCTTATATGGGTTACCCTTTAATTTAACCTTTTTGGGACGCAGTACTACAACAAACTCCGAGTAAATTTCAAATGTTTGTATTTAGCGGCTTAAAGTATAAGGCCATAATTACTCCACCGAGTGTAACGATTGAAAAATAAAAGCCCGTACGAAAATATCAAGTCTACATTCGAATATCCTCTTATTTTTAAATTCATGTACTATTTGTTGGTTTAGCGACCGCCGGTATATTTTTCTGTAAATATTTTAAGTGCCCTGCTACAAAAGTTTCATATTAAAGATCTGTGTCATGCAACGGATTTCTTAAGTCGAACTTTCTGAACCTAGTTCATCATTTGTAGATGTATGCTTTTGCATAATGAAATGAATTTCGCAATTAAATCATGCACATGTCTAATCAATCTTTATTTTTTAGGTGTTGCCTTTTAAAAAGAAATTCATATATTTTAGTTTTTTTATATAAAAGCCAACAAAAACTGCCGGTTATTTTTTAAAATTAAGATTTGTCAGGTTACCACCTTTGTTGTGATAACTTTATGCTGTAAACAGAAAAGATTTAAATAAAATATTTTAAAATAATTTTTTTTATTAAACCTCAAAATTTTAAATAAAATTCAGAGTAAGATTTCGAAAATGTCCTATTCGTTGTTTTTTTTTATAAATTTTTAAATCAATCTGCGTCCTACTGTCTAGTTTAGCTGTGACTGAACGTCAGTCTAAAGTCTTATCTCTTGCAAACAGAATTTATTTTGAAATATCAATTAATTGCATTATAGTTTTAATAAAAATAATAATATGAATCACTTTGTAATATTCTTTAGTTTTGCTTTCACACTAGTGTTGATAAGAAACAATAAACTAATAAAATTCAATATTTCTTATGCATGAGAAATTTATAGACTGCACTATTAAAAATACAAAAGTTAATAAATAAAAAAATATTTTTTTTTGCTATATAACTAAAATTACTTGTTATTCTTGCCTTCGTCTTTAATGACCTTTGAGTCACACGATTAAGTAGGAATCTAGTTTTAGAGTGAAGTCTATGGTCCTTTTTACAGATATCAAAATAACTTTTCTTTACTTGAGTTTGGTCGTATTTAGTAATTTTGATAAGTAGAGTACTGAGACCTGAAAAATTGTGAAATAATTATTATGAAAAAACTTTTAAAATTTTTATTTACGAAAAGTAAGTTGTTTTATTTTTTATTTTTTTTTAATATTTTTTGGAATTACTCCTACGGACTTTTCGCTGTTGTATTAGTGATTCCTTATTGTAGTTTTTCGAAATGTTGTAAAGAAATTCAAGAACCTTATGAAGACACTTGATTCATTTAATGAGAATTATATTTAATCAATAAAGCAAAAATAAAGAAAATCATTACTGAAAACAAACATTTTCATTTTTATTTTTGTAACAGAAATGCTTGAGTCAAAAAGAACAATTGTTTACAGTATATATTATGTTCTAAGTGCAACAATTCAATGTATCTTTAAATACATGACTTTTTATTTTATTTATTATTTTATACAAAAATAATATCAAATCCATTTTCTGCGTTTACTATTTTTATGCTATTTCATTTAAAATTTCGTCATTATTTATGGACGTTATATATTTATTAGTAGTGTGTTCCACACTTAACTATCATCATATTTCCGAAGATGTTCATTACGTGATAAGATTTACATCTGCAACTGGCAGTGAGCCTTAATCAGATGGTGGTCACACTACTGTGAGTGAAAAGCAGCGCCACTCACGCTCTAGGAGGCCGAAGTCTAATTCTAGCAACAGGTCCTTCCTAGTAGCAATTTTAATGATTCCAGAGCAGGGCTGCAAACCACTACTCCTTACTGTAGAGCTGGAGATTATCCAACTTCTGTCCAGAACACATGACTAGCATGCTCACTGGATCTAGGATCATTCCACCAGGTAGGTGTTATTAAAAGTGAAATGATCCTTGCCACCATATAAAACTGACCTGTTATGGGGCCGCGAAACCACAACCACCACGATACTCCCGAAGGGCCAACCTCAATAATCAGTCAGAGAAACGGGTAAATGCCTAAAGGGACACTAAAGGGACAAATAGCGGGAACTCTACGGGCCACTGATTCCCGTAGAAATAACTTGGAGCTTCCAGTTGTACCCCTGCTGACTTCAGGGGACTAGGCTCCCTTATACCACCAGTTGCACAGGGCTAGATAGTCGCACTTCTATAAAGACCGATGTTCAATCAGTTTGAATGAAATATTTTGATTTTGATGGTTTCAAAGAAATATCAAATGAATGAATTATTGTGAAGGAAATTTCTACCACTTTTATTTTTATTCGACCTTTTTTTAATTTATTTAAATATGCACTAATCTTTTAAACGGTCTTTTAAATATTTTAAAGATTTTTTTTTCTTTTTCGATATTTCGCTTTCCTGTGGAAAGCTTTTTCAGGAAATTATAATTTTTGTTTTTGTAAAATATAAAAAAATAATTTTCTGAAGAAGCTTTCCACTGGAAAGCGAAATATCGAAAAAGAAAAAAAAAATTAAATCGTTTAAATATTTAAAAGACAGTTTAAAAGATTAGTGCATATTTAAGGAAATTTCTACCGCTATACATTATTTGGAAAATATTGAAAAGAAAAATTACAGCCCCTTCCTATTTGCTGTGTCTATGCTTTTATTGAGATTTTAATCAAAAGTTAAGTAAAGACCTTAACGAAATGGCTTGAATTATCTAACTGTACGGCAGCTATGGATCCGCTAGAACTAAGAGAAAACTAAATTACCAGATTAATGAATTTCTAAGTTCAGTTTTGTAACGTCAATGTATTAAAAATAATTTTTTTTTTATTTTTTAAATTAAATACTTTTCGTAAGAATTATGTGTTTATTTTATTAAAAATTTACCCCACAAAATTTCTGTATTTCCGTCATAAATATTTTAACGATTAAATTTAAAAGAAATAAAAAAAAAACTAGAACATCGCGTTATTTGCCTTTAACTCCAAAGCATTTTTGTGTTTGTGGAATGTACAGTTGATAATAAAAAGACACAAATGAAATTTTCAGCGGCTACGTAGTGTAAACAAAAATGTTCGATGATTCCACAAACCAAACTAAAATGGTTAAAACATTTTTTGTTTTAAATAAGTCGACATGAAAAAATTGGTCTATTTGGACTTTGATGTGTATTTAGCCTTTAAAATATTTAAACAATTTTTTATATTTTATTTTCTTTAAGGCTGCAAACAAAATGATTCGCTGTGAAAAAATTACAAAAGCAAACTCTAGGTTTTTTTTTTTATTTTGGTTACAGCATCTGTAAATTTCCGCATTGCATGTAGAATGAAATCGATATACAAATAGCTTTTGTAGATAAATTTGAACACAAAAAGCAAAAAAAAAAAGAAACACCGATTATCGAAGTAGACACGGTAAATAAAATTCTATTTCACGTTTCAATTATTTCATTTCTTATTGTTCTTTTCTTCTTATTGAAAGAAAGCAACTACTTGGTGCCGTGTATAAAAACAAATAAATCAATAATTGGATAAAGAAAAATTTAAATAGAAAAGCAATTATCTGTAAAAAATAAAATGATTTCAATTTTTGTTAGTTTTTCAGAAAAAACCAGTTGTCTAAAAGAAATAAGATGAAAATGCATTGATAAATTTTAAAGATATTAAATTTTAAAAATTTACTGAGAACTGTTATTTCGTAACTGCATAATATTATCATTAAAATAATTATTTATTGCCTTTTATCGCATAGCAAAAATTGTCAAAGAATAAATTAATTTTTATAAATAAAAATATGTTGTTCTTTTAACCATATTGTTGCATTACAGGCAACCAGTATTGCTAAATATAAATAATAAATTATGTAAAGTATAAAATATAAATGGTTATTGTGACTATAGTATTGTTTCATACCATTATAATTTGTTCGCCGCAATCATAACTTATAACAATGAACATAATATGATTCTTACCACTATACCACAATCATGTTTCTTTCTGCATATAAATAAATGTAACTAGATTATCCTGGCATTTATTAGATTGAGACACAAAATTTATTTATTTTCCGTACTAATTTTAATCAAAGACTAAGACGATTTTGGAAATCTAAAATATGTTTTTTAAGTACTCCTGTTAGTTTATATTGAGTAAAACTGGTGAATGTCTTTAAGTACTTGTGTATAAATGTATGTGTATTGAAAACCTTACTTTCTTATTTTAATTGTTTTCAATTGCATTTATTGCTCTTTAAAAAATAATGAAAGTACTATTAAGAAGCGGTCCATAATGCTACTTAGAAAGACTTAATCGTATTGAAGACTACAACATCATAAAAAGAAACAGAAAATTTTCTTTATGTTATTTCACTAAAGTCATTATCCAAAGAGATCCACAACGTTATTTATACTAAACTGCACTTGTGTATGTGTTTAGTTATTTTTTTTGTTTTTTTTAAGAAGTTTTATGTGGTATTTAGATGAATTTAGGCGCGCTTATATATTTTTAGTTTTTAAAATTGTTTTCTTTTCAACTCACCTTAATGTTGTTAAATTTTATTTGTTTTGTATTTCAAAATGTGCAACATTTGGCAACATGATAACATTTATATAAACACAACAACAATAAAATGTTGGCAACCTGAAAGCAATTGCTTGCATCCCATAAGTATAACATCTACAAGTCCCATCTTTTCTTTAATAAAAAAAAAAGCCCATTAAGTATTCGAGTGAGTACATGTGGAGGGTTGTCGAAAAAATAAATAAAAAAGTAGTGTTGCACTCCATTCTTTTATGTTTCTTATAGAAGTTTCTTTATTTTTGTTGTTTAAAGATGTTGCAACATCATTTTTTTTTTATTATACTAGTGGTTGCTTGCTTTACGCAATATAGGCCAACAAGTACATTGAACTAAAAGTCGTTTTTTTGTTTTTTTGGTTAGAAAATGCTTTTAATGAAAAAAGTCAACAAAGAAGATTTTATTTTTATAGCCGATAATACTCGTATACTGTGTTGCATGACTGCAAGCACAGCTCAATATTAATTTGTTTCTTACACTGTAGAAAGGGAAAGTGAGAAGTAAATAAATATAACCTAAAATAATTTATAATTTTTTTTATTTTAATGTAATTCTTATTGACTGCAAATAACATAGAGAAGTTTCGTGCCCAAATTTTATTACATTTGTAATTGATTTAATTAATTATTCAATTACCAAATTGTTTTTATTTTTTTTTTAAATGAAAATGTGATAAGTAAATAAAATTCAATTAAATTTAATAATAAAACAATATTAAAATTTTAATAGGTCCAAACACTTCTCTCTTTAATTTATATAATTAATATTAAATTCTAACAACTCAAAAAACCGTATAATTACGAAACACTTCTAAAATTTGCTATTAACATAAAGCCGCGAAATCTTTTTTAATGGCTCATGAATTCTTTAAAAGTATTTTAACGTTTACTAATACTAGTCCTGTTTTTTTGCTGCTTTAGAGAGACAAAGAAAGAATATGGTTGAGGTAACCATTATATTATTAATTATCATGTTATGATTATACGTTTTTGAAATTATATTATTGCAAAAACTAATCATTATATTGTTGAATGTAACCATAATTAGGTTAATATATAAACATATATTTTTTTAAATGTGGTTAGAATATGGTAAAAAATTATTAAAGAATGCTTCTATTTACTTTCTAATTTGTATAATTCGTTTTTTCAAAAAAAAGTATTTTACATTTTGCATTTCCAAATGACAGACAAATGACTTATCTGATAAAGAAGCATTCAGTCATGGGCAAAACCAATATGTATTATTCCAAATCAAATAGTTTTTTTTTTGTAAATTTGATCACAATTTAAAATTGCAAGAACGAAATAAACGTCTTTTGCTTCTTATTAATGAAATTATGACTATAAATACCATAATATCTTACACTTGTACCTTTTGTGTGTAAAAAACATTAAATAGTCAAATGATAACAAAAACTTGTTGGCGACGACTAAAAAATATCGCAGCCATATATTGTTGCAGAGAGCATGGCTCTTGTGACCATACCACAGCCATATTTTTTCTGCATTTTCTTATTTCTTTCATAGATTTAGAAAAATAAAATTGATAGAAACATTTTAAAAATGCATCTGCTAAATAATAGAAATATGTAGTTCATAGTATGGACAAAAAAATCATTAGGCATATGCAATAGCTGATGTTGCTATATTACATATTTTTTTATGTCTTTTGACATTTAAAATTAAAATAAAACTTTATGTAAAAAATAATAAATTGAGAAGTGCACTCACATAATAAAGTTTGGCGTTATAATTAAAGCTGTAAAATTAAAATAAAAAAAGACTATAGATTGTTTAAAAATACAAAATGATTTCATAGAAAAAAAGCGCATGTCTAAAACGAACTAATGCAGAATTAATAAAAAAAATATGTACGTTGAAAATTTGCTTAGTTTCCTTTAACTAATGCAAGTAAATCGAAATTGTTCACATTTAAGGAGACCTTCCCGTACTTAATGTTGCTTTTTTCATTACATAACCGCATTCAGCAATATTCTCAACTACACTGTTTAACCAAAATATTAAAACTAAATCCCTAACAAAAGAACCAGGCTAAACTAAGATTAAAGTGTCTTTCAGATGTCAAAAAACGAGGACTATTTATTGCCTTTTAGTTGTGGTAAAAAATTAGCTAAAATAATGCTCTTAGATTATCGCTTTATCGTTTATTGACAACTGTACCAAATTTTGTTCATTGTTGCAACGAAAATCTGACTGAAATATGCACCAGCAGTAGCAACGGTAACGGCAATTGCGATTTTTCTTTTATTTTTTCGCTCTAAATTACCTCTTAATATCAAAAGTTCAAAATGTGATTGAACTTGTTTATGTTTTATTTCTCCATGGCTCTTTATCTGACGTTATGGTTTTGCATGCTCTTTTGCTCATTTTGTTCTGAATATTATTCATGCTTGTAATACAAGTGAGTGAATATAAAAACGTTTGGAAATTGTATATGCAGATGCTAAAATAACATTAAAATTTAGTTGTTTGCTTTAATTTTTATTAACAATACGCGGGCTATTTTATTTTGTAGCTTTTATATTTTAATTTCACCTTTGTTTTCATAAAGGCACAGTGATTTCTTATGTTTAACAAATGAAACTTCAATTCTCTAACACTTCAAACATAAAATATAAACAGTGTGTTGTTTGATATTTTTATTGAAAAAGTTTAAGAAAGATGATTGAATTTCATTGATGCAAAGTTAATGCAGCTTTTTTTTATATATCTCTGGCTGTAAATATAAACTCCTCAAGAAATTCTACAATGAGCACTTTTTTTGTCTCTAAAGTACCAAGTCTGGCCCACTGTCACATTTTTTTTAATGTAAATTGTTAACTCACCTTTTTCTTTTTAAAAATAAACTATTCACGACTTTGCTGTCAATGTTTATTTGTTCATTTGTACGCATCAAATTGGTTTATTTTCATTATTTCTCTTTTTCTCTCTCTCTGTCTCTCTCTAAAAATCTTTGCCATCTTTTAGTGATCGAACTGTTCGTTACTTCAGTTCAGTTGCAAATGTGTTGCAAGATTTTAGTCAACAACATACTAAATCACTTCAAGATGTCGTAAAAAGCTAAAACTAAAAAAAACATTTATTGCGTTAGAGTGCACGTAATATTGACGCCGTAAATGTACGTTGTAATGATTTGTTGTTATTGGTTTTAATGTTTTCATTTTCAATTTTATGAAGATGATGGGTAATAGCGAGTTTTCCTATTATTAAATATCGATGCTTAAAGTCTCACACAAATATGTCACATATATTCTTGATCATCTAATTACAAATACAAAACGGTCACGTGTAGTTACACCAATGAGCAGCACAATGAAATGATAAAATTTTAAAGTCACGGCTGAAAAATCATCTTTTGCGGCCCTTTTTTTTTTTTTTTTTTTTTTTTTTTGAATGAATGACAGTAAACTGTGCAAACATAGTGATCGAAAATCAAAATTACTTTTCTATTCGTCGAAGCACTACAGTACTGTGTGATTCGATTTACATCCGCACCTGGCCATGAAGCCTTAATCAGATGGTGGATCTAACCACTGCATAATTTGGAATGTCATGCTCGTCCTAGAAAGCCGAAGCTATAATTCTATGCAACATAAACCTTCTAGTTGCAACTTTAATGATTCCAGAGCAGGGCTGCAAATCATCACACTTTGCTCAAGAGTTGGAGACTTTCCAACTCCTGTCCAGAACACATGTCTAGCATGCTCACTGGACTGGATCATTCACTTTGCGTGTCATTATCAGTGAAATGATCCTGGCCACCATAAGAACCATTATAACTGTTATGGGGCCGCGAAACCACAACCACCACGATACTCCCATATAGGGGCCAACCTCAATAATCAGCCAGAGAACAGTTAAGTGTCTAAAGAGACAAATAATGAACTCTGCAAGCTTACTGATTCCCGTGGAAATAAAGTGGAGTTTCCAGTTGACTCCCTGCCTGTATTCAGGGGACTGGGCTCCCTTTTTCCCCAGTTGCACTGTGTCGAGATAGTGGAATTCTATAAAGACCATATTTATGTGCCCCCGGGGGGACACTACAGTACTGTGAAATGCAATTTTTTTTAAACCCAAACATATTTTGGCAATAGAAATTGTCGAATGCCTTCAATATCCGTATTTATTGAATTCAGCCGAATCTATAGAGCAGAGCCGTTTAAAATTAGACTCATCGTTGGATAAATGTATAACAAATATTATATTTAATATTTAAAAATAAAAAAGGAGTTCGTAAATGCTGGCCTATAACAGCTTTATCCCCTCGCCGGGGTTACATTGATAAGTTGTAACGTTATCTCACCATTAAGACATGTGTCATCCGAGGGTAAAAGGAGTCCAGTCCCCTAAAGGCTAGCAAGAGCCAACTGGGCCACTTCCACGTTATTTCCACGGGAATCAGTAAGCGCCAGAGTCCAGTTTTTGCTGTTCTCTGACTAATTATTAAGGTTAGTCCTACGGGGGTAGCGTGGTGGTTGTGGTTTCGCAGGCCCTCATGAAATGTTTAAGGGGGCGGGATCATTTCATTTTTGACCAAGAACACATGCTAAATGATCCGGATCCAGTGAGCATGCTATGTCATGTGTTCTGGACCAGAAATTGGATAGTCTCCAACTCTTCAGCAATAAGTGGGGGTGGTGGCCCTTCTCGAAGTTGCAACTAGGAATGACCTGTTGGATAGAGACATCCATTGGCTTCCTAGGGCGTGGGTGCACTCTACATATCACCCAAAGTGGCTTGATCCACCATTGTGAAATGGTCACATGGCTAGGTAACAATGTAAATCTTATCACATAATAACAGCTTTATATATCATTTCAAAATCAACCCGCTCGAATTGGAAAATTCTTTGTACACCACAATTTATTTTGCAATTGAATGATGTAGAAATGTACTTTGGCACTGATACCCATCTCATGGAGCAGCTTGCAAATCAATAAATAAATATTGTATTCCGCAACATACTTCATATACATATTTTGTCTTATTTCTTAGCATGGGTAAGATTTTAACATACAAAAATGATCTCATGCACACACATGAGGTTTGTTTTCTTAAACTAAATTTATGCTTACAGTTATATAGAAAAGTTTACGTACATTAAAAAATATTATATGTTTGTAAAAAAATCATTTATGGTGAAAATGCAATTTGTTTGTTGCAGCAGAAGCAGCTATCTATACGTATTTCACAGACAGACAGATCATTACGATGCTTTTAAAATAAAAGATTTAATTAACAGCATGAGAATTCTCGTTGAATTCCACTACAATATATTGAAACATTAACAACAAATAATAGACGTTTGGGTGTTTGAAAACTAACTTAATCAGCATTATAAAGTTTTTAAGATTTTTATTTTTATTATCGATTTATTTTTCGATTACACTGTAAAATTTTTCGTTTGTAGATACAAACTTTTTTTTTTGTAAAGCGAATAAATAAACGTATGTATGAGGCGCTCAACAATGGTATTCATGCAATACGCATTTAAAGCGTTTGCAAATGTCTTTATTTTTGTTCTCCATGAGATACAATTATTCTTTTCATTTTAGAGTACAGTTGTGTGTTTTAAAACATTTTATATAAGAAATAAATTTAGTTCTCTTATCTTTGTAATTATTTCCTCAAACTTATTTTTAAGCGATTTAAAAATATATTTTTCTACAGAATATCCCAAATACAGCCATTATTCATTCAATGTAAATTAGGGTTTTTTAATTAAGAGTGTAAATTGTCTTACTAGTTGCCCTTAGTGAACAAGATTTTTATGGTCTCAAATGTTATCTGACCATATTTCTCCTCCTGTAAGGGTTTTGCATTCATGCATCCCTATTGGCAACACATTAAAAAAACATGGTTCCTAGCGCAAGCTTATACAATAGATCTGATAATTATGAAATGATGAAATATTTCCTTTTGTCATCTGGTGGTCATTAAATTGTTCAAATCTTATTAAACAAGAAAAATATAATAATAAACATGTATTTGTTGCCATCTTATGATTTTAACATTTTCTTATCTTGTCTTTAATAGTTTTTCTTAAGGAAAAACAAATTAACTTTAATGATTAGAAAACATATTTTCATCCTTAACTCCCAAAACCTTATGAATAAATGTTAAAGCAAAATAACTACTGATACCCGCAGTGATGATATTTGTATTCTGGCTAATAAAATTGTAAATTTTATTTTTCAGATGCCATTTTCCTTCGCCGCTCTCCAGATACAAACAAAAGTTGTAATAAAATAATTTTCTTCACACTACTTTATTTCGAAAGATATATAATTTCTTATATATGTCTTGTTAACGTTATATGAACAAATAAAAACAAAAAAAAAAAAAAAGAAAACAGTCAAAAAGATAGAAGCAAAATAAACCTCGGCTCATTCCTTCTAAATAAACGTGTCTTTCTTAACAAGTTCTAATGACAACAACTGTCAGGGAGTCTACAATTCCAAAACCCTTTTAAGTGGCATCAAACCACCCACCGTGACACTGTGTCGTATAGTTAACATTTTCTTTATAATACGAATTGTTTTCAAAGTATTTGTTGTTGCTGTGCCATTTTGGTGCTGACAGTATAAAAGTGTATTTATACAATTTTCTTTAAATATATAAATTTTAACATACGACTGACTGGGTTTTTCTTTTTGTTGTTTTATTATTGTTACATAGAAAATTTTGCGTCAAAACGAAACTTTGTTGTTGATGTTGCTTTTATAAAAATGGCGTTTTTCTGATTTTTTTTCTATTGTACAAAGGAAAACAAATACAAGCTAGTCAAACAGATCCTTAAAGGAGTGTAAATATATTTACACTAAAATTGTTTTCAAATCTTTCTTTTGACTTGAATGTTTCTATTGCTTTCATAGCGATAAGATCTAAAAAAGTTTCACAAAAAACTGTTAGACTTTTGTCTGCATGCGGAGAAAAAATATGGTTGAGGTAATAATAATTTAGGAGCCACGATTTCTAAAACTAAAGACTTTCCCAACGCCAATCTATTGTGGCATTTATTTCCATATCGTGGGGGGATTTGGTGAATGAGTGCAAATAATTAAGCAGTATTTAAACGACTTGCCCGATTGAATTGGAAAGCTTTAAAAATGGACGTTATACTTATTTTCTTTTGCATATTTATCATGAAATGGAGATTTATCTCCTAATCTTGATTGCGTGATTTAGGACATTTTGGCTTAAAGTTGATTTTTCAAAAAATAAATTACATATTTCGGAGGGTTGCGGATCGAGAATCGATAAAAAGTGTTTCAAAACAATATTAACAATAAATACGCTTGATTGTAACGTTTTACATAACGAAAAATCAAGTTTTTAAAATTCTTAAATTTATTAAACGATCTTTTTTTATTTATCTTTAATAAATATCTTTTTTTTCTTTTTTAACGATCTTTTTTTATATATTTTTTCTTTTCGATATTTCGCTTTCCTTTAAAAAGCTTCCTGAAGAAGCTTTTTCCTGAAGAAGCTTTCCAAAGGGAAGCGAAATATCGAAAAGAAAAAATATATAAAAAAAGATCGTTAAACAAGAAAAAAAAAGATATTTATTAAAGATAAATAAAAAAATATCGTTTAAAAAAAAACTATAAAAATTATCAAATAATTATATAAGAAAAAATTCTTAAATTTATTTATTTAATATACCTAATTCTCAAATTTATTTTCGTTTGTATTATAATCTGAAAAAGAATTTGTAAAACTTTTTTTGAACACTAGAAAATTTGTTTTCAATATGAAAAGTAGAAAATCGAACATCTTCGAAACTATAGAATATATTCCATTTATTTAGCAGCAGCAGCACTTTTCAAGAGCTTGACAGGAGCAGCAGCTATAATTTAAATTTTTAAAATTGAGTTAAATTTACAATGGTTTTAGATTTCCATACATTCAAGATCCACTCTCTGGCTTCAGCCCTACCACACGTCTACAATAGCCGTGTTAAACTTCAATACAGATTTTCTTTTACCAAATTGTCAATTGTGTGTATGTATGTATTATTTCGTGGGTAAATAGAAAAATAAAAAGTTTTAAGAAGTTCAATAATCGATCTGACACTTTTTTAATGTTAAATGTTTTCATATAAATTTCCTGGTTATCAAGTTAACATACTAATTAATAATAAATTACGGTTACCATATTTTTTTTTGCTCAGCGATGAAGAAATAATCACTTCTCGCTGTGCTGTCTTTATACGGCAGTTAATTTCCGACTATCCTTCTACTTTCAAGCACGGTACTTGACCAAATAGGCATTGTTGCCTCTTTTATAATACAACAAAAAAATAAAATTTGTCTTGTTTTATATTGCTTAAAACAACTATAATTTGCTCACCACAAGCATATTTTGTTACAGATCTAATAATGTGGCTCTTGTGACCATTTCGCAGCTACATTTTTTGCTGCCTCTTATTTTCATATGAATTGTTAATTCTCCTCACGTCTGATTATATTTTGTTTTCCTATTTTATTAGTTTTTTTCTCAAATTATTGTGAATGTTTAAGAGTGAGTGTTTTGTTGTTTTCTCATATATAAAAATTTTTAATATACGTTATATATTTTTTGTTTGTGTGTGTGTGTGTGCAATGTTCTCTGTTCAAGTAATTCTCCCCAATAGTCCTTTTTATATACAATTTATGTAATTTCATTTATTTTTTTACAAAAATACTTTCTCTTTCGATTTTAATATCTATTTTACATACATTTTTGGAATGGTTCGTTCTTTAGTGTTTTTTTTTTTTTTTTTTTTTGGTTTTGGATAAAAAGGACTTTGAAGGATATTAAATGTCTGCTTCTTTTTCTATTTTCCTTTCACTGTTTATCTTAAGCTTTCAAACTCTTCTCTTTATTTCTTTAATTTATTGCAGACAACGGGCAAGTTTGCTTTGTTGTTTTTTGTTATTCACATGTATTTTTTACAATGCGCATTTCCTGCTTTAGAAGATAGTTTATTTACTAAAATTATTTAATTTATTTAACTTGGTTCTCTTTTATAAAAAATGGTAATAACTTAAAAAATAATAATGTTATTAACTCCCTTACGCGAGCAATATACAGACAGGGTGGCTTAAATTAAAATTAAAATTAATTTACAACAAAAACAATGTAGCGGGATATACCACAACTCTTTTAAAGACGCAAAGATGATCATTAAAGATGAAGTCATTGTTTGGCACCAGCTAAATAAACAAGAAAATTTTTTAAACTAATTTTAGGACCACAATTGTTTTTCTCGATTGATTCAGATTTTATTTCATTATTAATTCAAGCAGTTTGTATTTAAATCGATTTTTTACTCAACCCTATTCCATTTTCGCCTTAAGGCAATATAAAACCCTTGATGATCGATATGTGCCCTTGTAGGCTAGTAGGTAGTGTACTGGCTTATAAGGGGGTTGTGGGTTCGGCTTCCATCAAGGGCCTTGGTTTTTTTCACTACAAAAATAAAAATCGACCTGCCGGTGAACCTGCTCAGTGATGATGGCATGGTCACTGTGCTGTCTTTATACGAGAGTTAATTCCCGTAACTATCCTTCTACTTTCACCACCTTTCTCATCTCTTCTCTATCCCTTTCCAAAAGAATGTAGCCGGTACTTGACTAAATAAGCATTGTTGCCTTCTCTTAAAAAAACAAAAAAAAAAAAAATGAGGCTAAAACTGGTTAATATTTTATGAAAACGGGGTCGGAAGAACTAATTTTTGAATTAAGAAAGTTTCAGCTGATGAGTTGTTTTATTACTTTAATCTAAAGAGTTTTCTAGAAGAGGCCAACTACTGTGCCATTGAATATGCGTCATATAACAGCAACTTGTTAGAACTACGTATCAGTAGAATATACAGATTATCTTGCACGCAGAGACAAGGCTATCTTGGTTTCTGCTTAGTGTATTATAAATAGCGATTACAATTTTTTTTTGAAGAAATGGATTACGACTAGGCAATCGAAGGCCACACAGATTAGTTACACGGATTAGTGAGTTTTCTTGATTTTGCTAATAAGTAACAGAAAAGCAAAATTGATAAAATTTCTGATTTTAGCCTGATGTTAATATCTCGTTTTTCAGTTTGTCTCAGAGTTCAGTATATTTATTCCAATTTTGAAAAGCATTAAAAAAATTAAAGAGAATTATAAAAATCGTTTATATAAATACTTTTATATAAATATTTTTTAATATTAAATAAACAGACATATTCTCAATTATTATGCCCTGTTATCGTTGCTGTGGGCTCGTTTGAAACTTCGTTACACTCGCGGTCAAACAAAAATTAATTTGCTATTCAAATTTATATTTTTTTTGTTGACTAAAAGCAAACCATAAAACCAGTTTGTTGATTTATTGTTTTATATAAATATAACAACAAAAACTCTTAAATAAACATTAAAATACTGAAGAGTTTATTTAAATGGATTTCCTGCAAAAAATAAAAATAATTAACATGAGAAAAGCGCTGGTTCTTCTTTTTTTTAAATATATTTTTCCATTATATAAACATTTATATGTTGTTGTAATGTATTGTTGTATTGCAGTAACAGTCGTGTTAAAATTCTATTGTCAAAGTTTTGTTAGAAAAATTTTATACAATTGACGTCTTCGTTGCAGGTGTGAATACCAATTTTGACAATTAAACTAAACAAACGTTTTCAAAGGTTGATATTTAAACTTTTAGTATTAAATTTAAAAATGGAAGAGCAGATACAAAACAATATTGTTTTGGTCTTCCTTTCTTCTTTTATTGACACTATAAATTACCTCAACATACGAATTTTGGACTCACGAAAAAAATTTTACATTATTTTCTCGATATACGAGTAGAATAAACGCTTATGACTTTAAAAATTAAAACTTAATCGTATAAGTTTTATAAAGACTCGTATGTTGTGTGATTCGTTAGCAAAAAGGATTTGATTTGTTTATTTAACTGTTTCAGTGAGAGATTAAATCATGGAACAGATGATTTCCCGCTACTTGTGTGCTCGAAATGAGCGCAAAGGTTTAACACTATGGAATTGATTCGAGTTTTATAAAATCCTCTTGCTAGTTTGAATCAATAAAACGAAATTCATATAAATTTAATTCTATCACAATCACAATAGTTTGGATCAATAAAATGAAATTCAGTTAAATTTAATTCGATCACAACTGAAATTAATTTAAGCTTTCGTCTTAAGACTGACTGAAGCCATTCGCTTTACAGAGACTGACAATTCGTTAGAAATTAAAATTACAAATTAAGGGTCACATCTTTCTTTTAGTTAACAGTCTCTTGTGAAATCATCAGCTATCTGCTTCGTACTTTTAGTACCCAGGGGAAGACTGAAATGTGCCAAAATTCCGAGTGCCATGCATACAGTCCTCTGAAGTATTGTTTTGGGCACTATTCTGCTAGTCAAATCCTTTCATTTTATAATCATAATGTGTGTTTTTGGTGTAATCGACATTTTTGATTTTGAAATTTTTACGCTAAATTGTTATCAAAGCTTTAGCAAATTTTGAATTTTAAAACAATTAAAAATAATAGGTGCAAAATATGTTGGTTGCGCGAAATTATTCAACTGCCACACAGTGGTTTGAAAGGGTTTTTCTTTTCGGAAATAATTCGGTAGCTCGCGAACACCTGAAAATATCCTTAGGAAATTTCACGGGGGGCAACCATAGCTATATCTGAGTGAAGTTACGGACCATCCGCCCCTAGGAAAAATCGGATTTCAAAGTTGGTCGCAAAGTTGGATACCTCGGGCATAAAAATTTTTGGAATTGTCATAACATGTCTAGGTTACTTTTCTTAGTTAGGGAGAAAATCGGGTTAGATTTTTTTTTTGTTTTTTTGCCAACCTTAACTTAGTATTTTTGAGGTGGGGATTACTATTCTAAGATATTGGTTAGAATCTCGATAAAATTCAAAATAAAACAGTGGCAAGTTCGGTTCCGATAACATCTTTTGTTGAAAAGTTACAAGCGTTTGAATTAGGAAAGTGTAAAAACTACCGACTTTTCTACGATTTTCCCCAAAAAAGTGGTGTGGGTTTTTTGCTTATATAACTGAAACCTGCTTCGGAACTAATAAATATTTTCGGACTATTTAAAAAAAATCTATAGCAAACACGAATAAAAAATAAAATTGTGTCAAAAATTGTAATGGTTCACCCTCTAGCCCTGGCCCTATCCAAACATAGCTAATTTTAAAACAAATTTTAAGAATTACATCAAAATTTTTTGGAGTGCAAAGCACCGTTTAAAAACAGTAAACAGATTATTAAAGCTCTATATCTTTGCTACATACTCCAAGAAGGATTTAATAGCTCCGTAGTTAACAAAGCCAGGATGACCAGTTATCTAAAAAACGAAAAGTGTTTGGAACATTTTTTCCCCTTTTAAGGAATTTATGTGCTATCATTTCATTTAAGGCTATTTTGCTTTAAAATTTTGTAAGCATATCTCGTGCCGTTTAGATTTTTTGGCAATTCAAGTTCTATATTTAATTTTTCAAATAAATACTTTAACGTGAAATATTATACAGTTTTAAGGGTAAATGACATTTGGGAGTTATAAGCTCCTCTACTTGAAAAAAAAAACATTTACTTCGCAAAGCTCGCCTTTTAATGAAGTTTTTCTCTTTTTTATATGTAAAAAAGAGAAAAATGTGTATAAAAATTAACGCATAAACAAACAAATGAACTTTCAAAGAGTTGTATGTCAGACAAGATTAGATAAATAATAACGACATAACGAAAGACAATGATGAAAACAAAAATTAATTTCTTACAACATCACAAGGATGGAATCACCAAGTTGTTAATAAGATTCGACGTTAACAGGGTTATACATATTAAATTGATTTTGCAATAGCCTTAGTCACAAAACATTGAAACATTCAGTAAATACAAGCTAAAATTATAATTTAAATATATAAAATATAAATTGCATAATTTTATGTCAACGACCAATGCTGTTTTAATTTTTCCTTATTTTATGCTTATTTGCTGCATTTCTAATTTTTGTTGTTTCTTATAGTTGTGTATTTTGAACCGTCTCCATATTTTCAAAGTCAAGCTATTTAATCGTTTTTCTGTCAGAAAATAGTTTTATGGTTTTAGTTATGTATGATTTAGTATGATTTCAGAATTAAAATATTATTCCCAAAATATTTTTTTTATTTTAGTCAATATATAAATAAACGAATATGTTTTTATTTATGTTTGCTTTACTTAGTAAACACCTGCACAAAAATAAAATGTAAAATTTTATTCTAAAAATATATAAAAAAGAAAAAAAAAAATCAAAAATAGCCAAATAAACTTAAAAGCTACAAACAGATTTTGTGAAAATTGTGAAACGAAAAATTATAAAATTGTCTCTTAAGACTTTTGTTTTTGCCTGATTAAAAAATAAATAACATTAATAAAGATTAACTTGAACTAATCCTCGTTTGCAATAAATGGGACTATAATTTATAAAATGTACTTAAGGGCTTATGAAAGCCATATGACAAATTTTTATTAAAAAGAGACTTTTTCTTAAAGTGACCTACATTTTTTTTTAAATTTCTGTTCACATAAAAAAACACTTTATTGTGTTTCAGGTTTTACGTTCTTCAAATATTATAAAAAATGTGACTGGAAAAATAAATATCCGTCGATTTAGAAATTTTATGTGACTCTATCTATATGAGTAGTGGGGAGGGGAATGGCCATATGGATCTTGTTTCCAATGCCGACTATTTTGTAATGATGTGACGCGGACTGACATTCGGAGGAGGAATCAATCAATTAATCAATTGAAAATTTGGCGACCACATTGCGAGCAAGAGCTGCAAAGTTTATTTACATTATGATAAATTATAAATAATACATTTCGTTAAGCCTTATTCAGGAAACCATATGTGATTATTAAAAAATAAATACACATATAATACATACATGTTAGGTGTGGAGATATAATTGGATTATACTTCTATAAAAATTATGCTAATTAGTGACTGTTTTTGGTGATATATGGTTGCAATAAAAAGGTGTCATATGCCACACAGAGCATCTAACAATTAAATTACTGACTAAGACATTTCTTGCTTTATTCAGCACATAAAATTGACACCAATACTTTGTGATTTTATGTTTTCTATTTTTAGTTAAACTTGTATGCTAAGCCATTTATATATATTATATTTAAAAAGGAAAACTAATGCTACATCAGCACAACAGGCCTGCAATTAACAAAAAAAATGTTTATAGAAAATGTATAGAAAATAGTGCCTAACATGCCGCTAGACCATTTGCATAATAATTAAAATAATTAAAATCTCAAGTAAATCTTAGACAGTTTGTTTAGATTGGTTTTCCATGCAAAGTATCATGAAACTCACTTAAATGATGACCATCTTTAGATGTGATAACATCTGCCAAATTGAAGGCCTTAGTTTGAACAGTTCCTTTAAAAATATCTAATGGGTTATACAAATAACTAATATACAGCGTACACTAATCCTTAGAAGGCAGCAACAATTTAGTTCATTTAACTTGCCCAATGACGCATTTTCGTTTTAACGCGTTACTTTATTAAGGGCATTTTCAGTTAAGTATATAAAAAATTAAATGTCACCAATTTAAGTTGTTTGGATTTGTTTCGGCAGTAAATGAAATACCCGCCACATGGCATTATACGTAAATGGCTAGATGTGGTCTTGATGGGGAGACTATCTAAATCCGAACACTGGCTCACTGCTAAATTCACAGAAAACGGCTTTAGAATGAGGTTATCATATTGAAAGCGCCCGCCGGTCATATCGAACAACCAACCAGCAAAGACGGAAAGAAGTGACAACAGTGTCACTAAGTTGTTAAGTTATTGGTTAGAGCGAGCAACTTTCATTGTTAATTGTTGAAAATATTTTCTTAACAAAAAATATATTCTCTGCTAAAGAATTTACCTCAGTCAAACCTAAACAAGCATTAAGGTGACTTTAAATATAAATATTTAAAATAGCATTCCCGTAAAGTAGAATTGTCGTTATAGCATATTTAAGGGCACATTGGACACATTTTAGTTGTGGATCCATATCTAAAGTGACATGAAATCGTCATTTTAAAAATTGATAAAACTACTAGAAGCTACACTGTATACACTAAGTTCTTTTAAATCGATGACTCCGGCATCCAATTTTTCAAACATCGCCCATTAATAAATTTAAATTTTCAAATATTATAAAACACTAGCTAACGAATTTGTGAGATCGGAAAGAAGAAACGCAAGCAAATAAGCTCGATGCCCACCGCGACTGTTTTAACAGCGGGCCTTTCACCGTCATCCGCCAAGGCACATTGGAGGCATGTTGGCGGCTGGCGAAGAATTTATGGCGTATGTGTATTTTTGAAGTAAACAACGCTTTCCTTCCCGGGGGCACATTTATGGTCTTTATAGAACGCTCGACTATCTAGACCTGTGCAACTGGGGGTATAAGGGAGCCAAGTCCCCTGAAGGCAGCAGGGTCAACTGGAAACTCCACGTTATTTCCACGGGAATCAGTAGCCCGCCGAGTTTCCGCTATTTGTCTCTTTGAGGTTGGCCATTCGGGAGTGGTGGTTATGGTTTCGCGGCCCCATATAAGACAGGTCAGTTTTATATGGTGTCCAGGATCATTTCACCTTTAATCACACCTACCTGGTAGAATGATCCTAGATCCAGTTAGCAAGCTAGACATGTGTTCTGGACAGGAGTTGGATAGTCTCCAGCTCTTCAGCAAGGAGTGGTGGTTTGCAGCCCTGCTCTGGAATCATCAAAATTACAACAAGGAAAGACCTGTTGCTAGAATTAGTCTTCGGTTTCCTAGGACGTGAATGACGTTGCTTTACATTCCCAGTGGTATGAATATCAAAACACAGCGCACAAAAAAATTAAATGCATTGAATGAATGAATACACAAAATTCATTCAAGTCGATCCAGTCGTGTAGTTGCAGTGTAGTTGATACCGACTGCAGCGCCATCTTCCGGGCTGGAAGATGGTGCCATCCAAGGTGGCACCCAAACGCATGGAAAACAAAATTTATTCAGTAATATACACACGAACAGTAGAATTATATACATAAAGAAGATTTGTATGGGAGGTACCACGCGTCTTTATCAAAACCCGCCTATATTTGCAGCAGAACTTAAAATATGTTCACTCAACCGAAATACCAAATTCGGTTTAAATACCGTTAGCAGGAGCAGAAATATTGAATTAATTTGTAGTTTGCATGGGAGGCACCACGCCCTTTTGTCCAATTGCACCGAATTGTAAATCTAAACCACCCGGGGCACCACACGAACGCATACAAAGAAATTTATGCAAATCGGTCCAGCCCTTTAGGAGGAGTTCAGTCACAATACACGTACATTAGAATTATATATATAAAGATAGAAAAATTTAATTTAATTTAAAATTAAAAATTTTCACTAGTTTTTAATTTCACTGCTTATTTTCTCCTCTTCATTTGCCCATCTATTATTTCCTCTCTTTTCTACATTAAATTTTTGTGTGGCATGTTTTTGAAATAATTACCACGGCCAAACCTTTGAGTAGCTCGATACCATAAATTACTTTAAAAAGTAAAGAAAAAAAAAAAAACAAAAACAAAACCAAAATTTTACTATTGAATTTTACCAAGTGGTTATTTTTGTTTTCTTGCTTTAATTTTAAAATTTATTATATGCGCTAAATACGCGAAAAACTAACATTTTTCTTCGCCTTGCAAAAACTATAAAATGAATTTGAATTTGAGAAAAAGTGAACTTTTAACGAAAAGGTTAAATTTAATTCTAGACTTAAAAAACAACAACAACAACTTACTGCCTGCCACACGCCAAGCAGGAAATGTAAGTTTGGTGTGCTCCAAATTGTTTTTTACATTGGCTAAAAGAGTATAAAATAAAAATAAAAAAAACAACACAAATCTCATAAATTTTGTATGAAGGCAATAAAGAAATATAAAAGCCATAAATTTTTACATAAAATTGAAAAAATTTCACATTTTCGAAACATTATAATTAGAGCTGGTGCTTTAATGAGACATCAAAGGTCGGTCTTCCTTAATGTTTTTTTTTTCTTTTTATTCTAGAGCACTTAACGTGCGAACTGCATGTAGAGTTGGCAAAATGTATTTAATTGTGTTAAAAGTGTTATGTAAAACAGTAGATATAAAGAGAACTTTTAGCGGAGTTGTTCTTTATGCGAAATATTATTAGCGGTCACCTAATTTTTAATAAAATAAAATAGTTTTTATTTCAATTTATTTTTCTTCCGACAAAAAAATTTATGAAAACATTAGCGATTTTAAACATAAAAATACAGTTTTCTAATTAAATAATACTATTTCTAAAAGGGCAATTAAATAATTTCAAAAACAGCTTGCATTTTATTAACCATATCTTCTTTAATCGGTAAACTTGAAGATGGTTTAACGTGCGTTAAGAACGATTCTCAGTTTTTTTTTTAATCTTTTAAGGATGTGTTTATTTGAGAAGTGAAGCATATAATAAGGAAGCAGTTACATTAATTAAAAACCTGTTTGAATATAATTTTTTATCGCAACATAAGGTGCGTGATTTGATTTACATCTGTACCTGGCAGTAAGCCCTAACCAGATGGTGGTCAAACCACTGTGAATGGTATGTAGCGCCATTCTCGCCCTAGAAGGCCTTTGAATCCGTGGATTCTCCGGTCACTCCTAGTTGCAATTTCAAAAGCCCGAAATAGGTCGCAGCCTTTACTCCTTGCTTAAGAGTTGGAGACTATCCAACTCCTGGTCCAGAACGCATGAAGCTGAACTATTCATTATGTTCATTGTAAATGATCCGACCCACAAACTCTCACGAGGGCCTCGAAACCACAACCACCACGATACTCCCATATAGGGGCCAACCTCAATAATCAGCCAGAGAACATCTAAATGTCTAAAGCTACAAATAGTGAACTCTGGGGCCTACTGATTCCCGTGGAAATATGTGGATTGTCCAGATGGCTCCTACTAGGCTTTAAGGGGCCTGGGCTCCCTTTTACCCCGCAAGACACCAGTCTAGATGGAATAGCAGCCTCAAAAAAGACTATCGTGTGCCTCCGGGGGGACGCAACGTCAGGTGTTATATTCAAACAAGTCTTATAAATAATTCTCGAATTATGGGTCACAGCCGATAAAAAATCAATACGGTGATAAGCATTTTAAGCCTCTATTCATCGTGTTATTTCTGAAAGAAGGGGTTCTTCACAGAACATTGCATTTAAGTTGTAATTATGTGCCGTATTATAAAGAGTTTTTCAACAAGAAGTTTGTTTTTTAACTGTGGCAACACCAACAACATGATAGTTTTGACATTTAGTTTTTTGACGTATTCGTAGTACATGCATTGGCAATTGTTACAATGAATTAAATTTCGTACGAAAATCGTATTAAAATAATTAAAATCCACTATGAAAATGGTGGTTGTGTTAAAGTTATATTTCGTAAAATTCGTGATATTTTCGGACAACATAATCGCCCTTCTGAGACCACTGTTAAGAAATTGATCGTTAAATTTGAGTCGAGAGGTTCGATACAAAAGGTGCGAACACCAACGCGTGTTGGACGAGGTCGATCAACTGAAAACATCGCTGCCGTGAGCCAAAGAGTTGAAGCAGATCCAAATTTGTCAATTCCTCGACGTTCCCAACACATGACGAATTTTTCGTAAGGATTTGACTTTAAAGCCTTAAAAAGTTCAATTCGTGCAGGAATTAAAGCCGATAAACCATTCACATCCCCGTAGATTCGCTCAATTCAGCAGCAATCGGCTGGTTTTTTTGAAAAAATCATTTTCATTTTCAGACATTTTCATTTGCACTTGTCAGGGTATTTCAACAAGCAAAATTGCCGCATTTGGGCTTCTGAAAAGCCTAGGGCGATTATTGAAATCCTTTACAAGCGCAATGTGTTATTATAATGTGGGCGTGATTGGGATTTCGAAGATGTTGAAATTGCGGTAACGGTCAATGGATCACGCTATCGCGAGATGCGTGATCCATTGACTGACTTGATTGACTGACTTGTACCTTTAACAGGACGGTGCCACATGTCTCATTTTCAATGAAATGAACGAAACGAAATTTTCCGATTGCATACTTTCACGACAGATGGTGTGATTTAAAACCACTAGATTATTTTTTGGTGGAGCCTATCTTAAGGACAGATCCTATACGCATCGAATCAATTTTAACCTTAAAACTCAAAATCCGTGATGTGATTAATGATATAGGACCGCCATTTGGCCAAAAAGTGTTTAAAAACTTTGATGAAAAAATCGACATCTGTCAGCGTAGTCGTGGTGGACGTTTGGCAGATATCAATTTGTAGTTATAATTGCCGAACTTCTCTCTTCTCTTTGGAATACAATAAAAATTTGAATCATCTTAATCAAAATTTTTTATTTTGTTTTAGAAAACATACTTCTTGATGAAAACCCCTATGGATACAAATTATGGCCAGTTTTGCTAACTCGATTGTTGTTGTTTTTTGTAAATCATATAATAGGCCATCGTTAGAGATCGTGATCTACTATCACGTTTAGTCTGTAGATTTAGCTTTCAATTTTTTTGAAAAAATCACAACATATAATTGTTCCGAGTTACATTTCGATTTAATTTTTAATTGCAAAATGTTTACATAAATGTTAGAAATGTTAGAAAGAGGGAGGGAGAGAGAGAAAAAAAAATCAGAGAATTTGTTTAAAGGTTCTTTTCAAAGATAAAGTTTTTCAACCAAACTGTTATGTATAACTAAAGTTATATTTCATCTGTTGTATTTTATTTTTATAATATTTTTGTTAAAAATGACTAAAGAAAACTTAAAACTATTTTATATTATATAATCTCCTTTTATCTCGGTTGTGGCAATGTATAAACATTTCTTTTTTTATGTTTTCGTTTCTTTAGAACATTTTAAAAACTATATTTAAAAGTGTTTTAAACACAATAACACAAGAAAAAAATCAAATACAATAGAAAGACTGAAAAACACACACTTAATGAAATGTTCTGCTAAAATAAAACCGAAAAAAGTGCATAGCAACAAATTCATTTTTTATAAGTCTTCCCACAAAACAAAAAAAAAAAAAACAAAAAAACTGAAAACTATAAAAGTATAACTTTGCATTGGTCTACCACCAAATTATTAATAAAAGAACCATATTGAAAACATAAATTAAAAATAAAACAATAATCACCAAGTAACAACATTGTTGCTCAAGATTGTAGACTGGTGCAGTTACTTCAAAAGATGTATCTTTACAAAAAAACATTTAAGAAAAATTAACAAAAAAAAAACCTTAAAAATTAACAAATTTTAGCTATAATATCGTTTAGCTAAAAACTAAATGTTCTTATTAATATTAGCATTTTTATTAAAATTCGCTGACATTACCAAAATGCAGAGTAAACGCTGTATAAATAATAACAATAATCATAAAAATAATACTGACAACAACAATCATACAACGATAATGACACAAAAACGATGGCAGCACAATTCAAATTCAAGCAGCACTAGCTCAGGTTGTGATAGCTCGGCCTCATGCTCGTCCAAAGAAAATAGTTATCAACAACAGCTGCAACAAAAACAACAACAGCAACAGCAGCAGCATCATTCTTTGACACCTCAACAATTGCAGCAGTTTCGTCATTATCAAAAATTACAGAAACAACAGTTGCAATTATTACAGCAACAATTGTTGCAAAGAAAACGTTTGCAACAACAGTTACGTGAACAGGGTGTGGATATAAAAAGACCTCCTACCGCAACAGCAACAGCGGCAACATTAACATGTAACCAACAATATTTGAAACAAATAAGGTGGCAGCGACAGCAACAGCAGCAACATGTATTGCGTCAACAACAACAACAAACACAGCAAAATATCAATAATTACATGTTTCAAAATAAAAATCTCAATCGTAATCTCAATGACATTTTAAATAATAATAACAATAACATTAGCAATAACTACAACAATTTTAATAATGAATTACAACAACTAAATATTGGTGGTGGTCATATGATATTTAAAGGTTGGATTTTAGAAATATTAAATAATATCAAATTATTTTTGCTTTTCCTTTAGAAACTTTATGCACATTTTATTAATTTTTTTATTTTTAATTTTCAACATGTTGCTAACAGAATGATTTTGTTGAAACATTTGAAGTTAATTTTCCACATCTTTTAAAAATTCACCTTTAAATCTACTAATTATTTGTTTGTTAAAGAATATTTTTTGAATGCTGGCCAAATATTTCTGTAATGAGTTTTGTTTACCATGAACTGCTTTTTTCTATTTATAAAAATTAATTTTTTATTTTTATTTTTTGTTGTAGATCCAAATATTTTTTTATATATTTAAAAGAATATTTAAAAAACAAATATTGAATATAAATAAAATGAGATGAATATATTATTTTCATCTCAAGGCAAAAAAGAACAGTTAATGTTGTTTAAATTTAAAACAATTTCTCACTTATATAAATATAAACATTTGTTTGGTAGTAGCAACAGATGAGTTACATGGTTTTTATCTATTTTTATTAAACATCTTAGTGACATTAAAAAAGAACATTAATTAAATAAATAAATTTAACACACAAATAGAATAAAATTTAAATAAAAAAGTAATATTTATAGTTTTTTTAAACGATCTTTTTTATCTTTAATAAATATCTTTTTTCTTTTTTAAGATCTTTTTTATATATTTTTTCTTCTCAATATTTCGCTTTCCTTTGGTAAGCTTCATCAGGAAAAAATTTTTATATTTTTGAAAACAAAAAAAAAAAAAAAAAAAATAAAAAAAATATAAAAAAATATAAAAATTTTTTCCTGATGAAACTCTCCAAAGGAAAGCGAAATATTGAGAAGAAAAAATATATAAAAAAGATCTTAAAAAAGAAAAAAGATATTTATTAAATAAAAAAGTAATAAAATATTTTAATACGATTTTCAACTTTCTTAAGGAAAAAATTCTCACTGTAGTATAACAACTATTTTCTAAAATTCTATGAAAGAGAATTGAAAAAAATTATTTAAAAAACGTTTAGTTGTCATTAAGTTACAATTTAAAAACATAATTTTATTATTACCCTTTCGTAGATATTATATGCTTGTGAAGACCTTAAGCAAGTATGAAAACCTTAATCAACAAAAAACAGAATTAAACATTTTACTTTTATTCCCTGATCGTTCTGAAATAAAAAATGGACATATGAATTAAAATACCCAATTGACAAATGCTTCGCCGCTCGAAAACCTAAATATTATTACTTGTTAAGTAACGCCCTTCACATTATTAATGCTTTAAATATTTAAAAAACTCATATCCGTCCGGTCATTGAATGTTGTTTTTTAAAAACACAATCGTGTATTTTAATGTCGTTGTTATTGCGTTTTTGAAGTTTTCTAAACGCATAAAGTGTACGACATATTAGTGTGAGTATTTTATTTATTATAACAGAGTTAAATGTCAGATACATGCGTATATGTATGTATATATGTATATACAGGGTTTCTCTCTAAAGATGGAATTTTAGAATTGTGATATCAGCGGTGATGTCGGAACTGAACGGATTTCACATAAAAACCTAGGATTTATCACCGATTTCTAGATATTTGTGTGTTGCCTGATTGCTTATGGAACCGGGAAATTGAAGTTATATGATAAGCTTTGCTATAAACTCTTACTTGTAATGGTCATTTGATCTTAAAATTAACATTCTGGTTTAAATACAGGGTATCGGCCGGGAACATATGCTACTTTATTTGTCTATACCTTTTGGTTAATGAAAAAGAATCGATCTTAAATAAATGTTTCATTTAATGTTGGCAATTATGTATGGAATACAATATCATTTAAATGTCCGCCTCTGTTAGTCTCACAAATGCGAGTCCTTTTGATCACGTTTTTCATTACATTCTCACACATTTCACGCGGTATTTCATTTATTTCATCAGGAATATTTTGTTTGAGTTGCTCAAGCTGTTCTGGTTTGTTTGCAAATCAGATGACCGTGGAAGCCAATTAACATCACCATTTGTTGAAATAATTTGTTGCGGAAAGAGGTCTCGCAGTAATTCCATTGTAATCCTGGCGGTATGCGATGTGGCACCAACTTGTTGATACCACATGATAATCAAGCGCAAAGCATGCAGTTGTGGCGTTAAAAAGTTTTAAATCATATCACGATATCGCTCTCCATTCACAGTTACCGTTGCGCCGTTTTTATTTTATGCGTCCTGACTGCACGGTGTGGCTGTTGAATAATTTGAGGGTGTCCCATTCCCCAGAATCGAGTATTCTCTTTATTCACATATCCATTCAAATGCAAATGTGCCTCCTTGTCACTCAATATGATTTTTTCATGAAAATTCGGCTTGTCATGGGCGAGCTGTAATATCCTATTGGCATATGTGAGGCGCACAGTGGATCATTTTATGAGAAGGCGACCAAAAGTCCTTTTTTCATGGTCCCCAATTGTAAAATTTTAAATTTCGTTCGAAAGTAGATACTAGTGTACCTCGGGAGCCAAAAAATTAAAACTTTAGTTTAACTATATCACACTGAACAGGGTGATTCAAAATGAGCATTTTCAGCATTTTGCTAAAATGAGAAATTTCTTAGTAAATTTTTGATTTTTTAACATCTATAACTCTTTTGTTGTACAAAGTTTTTAAACGAGACACACTTTTTACAATAGCGTAATTTGTTAGCTATTAGTATAAGAAAACTGAAATGTTTTTGATTGATTTTTAGAAATTAATTTTTTTAGAGGGCCAAAGCTTGGCTCTACCTGACTAAATTTAAGTTTTTAATAAGTGTAAGTTCTAAACGTGACTCAAAATTTAAGACTTTATGTAAAACAAACTCTTTGAACAAGTTGTAATATTTTACTTTCGTACCAAAAATCAGCTAAAACTTAGAATGTATTTTTAAACCTGCCACAACTGATTTTCTAACCGGTCGATTTAAAATTTTTATACCTTAAACGAAAGCCTATGGTCTCACCTAGTAGACAAAAAATTATGCGTATCGAAATTATGATCCGTTCAAAAGTTATATATTTTTAATAGCCTTCTCGTAAAATGTTCCCGCAGTAAATGGTCTTGAGTATAACCTCGAATTGAGGTTAATGGATTGTTTTGAACACTTTCTTGAGCAGCAGTAATATTTTCAGCCGATCTTGTAGTACGTTGTTGTCTATGCCTGGGCTTATCACCTACAGAACCTCTTTCTTCGAAATCGTTAACTACACGATAAATAGTGCGTTTTGTTGACACGTTGTATCTCCCACAAATTTCACGTAACCTTCTCAGCGTCACAGTAATCGATGATTGATTTTGATAAAAATTTTTAACGATTAAAACACGTTGGTTTATCGAATATTTTTCCATAACAAATTTGTCACGTGTCTTCTTCACGACTGCCAAATATGAACTGTCGATATTAATAACGTTTACTAAAGTGGCGGCAAAACAAAGTTGTGTACCTTCCCGGCGGTCACTCTGTATGTGAAATTTGTTTCGCAACTTATTCCGCTTGAGAAATTTGAACTAGCTAGTGGTAAAAGACATTTCTTCTGTATATTGTTTTCAAGTTTCGTGTTGGCAATAATTGCACGCGAAATTCCAACTTTCATAATATAATTACTTATTCTTATTCCGTACCAATTTCATATGAGTAACAGAATACACTCTGTTTTAAAAATGTATACAATCATATTGAAAAACCCTTTGATTTTTAATTTAGCCCCTAGTTTTCTACTTCCATTTCGTTTTGCTTATCGTAACATTTAGATTTGTATTATAAAAGCTTTGTATTCATTTCTTTGCTACGACGGTTGATCGTTTTTTCGTTTCTTATCTTTAATTTTTTGTTTTATTATTTATTATTGTGTATACGAGTAAATGAAAAATATGTGTTTGAATGTACTTAAATATGAAGAGACTATAGAAAAATCGTATATGTAATATAAATTTAAATGTAAGCAATTTATGTAAGGATTTGGGGTTTCTTCAAGTGCTTTCATTTACTTTTAAGTACAATTTCTCTCAAGTTTGTTTTTTGTTAGCAAATTAAATTTTCAAGTTATGAGTTCTTTTTAGTAGACAATAATGAAATAATTGTTATTTGTTATACACAATTGAATGCATATATAAGAACATATAAAAGAGCACATATTGACGTCAGCTTCTATAATTCTATAATTTTTTTTTAATGGTGACAACTGAATAATCAATAGTCTCTTAAGGGGTAATATCAAGTGTAGCCTACATAAATTTGTTGTGATAGTGTGGTAATAAAATTGCACAGCAAAACCTTAAGGATTTTGGTTTTCCTTTGTAAAAATAAGTTTTCGTTTTGTATGCAAATAGCAGCGTATTAATTTTTTATTTGTTGCTCTTTGGTGCCTTAAACATTTCTCTATTTCTTCTTTTGAGTCCTGTGGGACTCTGGCTAGATTTGTTCTGTCAATATCTTATTAATTAAATATGTGGAAAAACATTGTGTTATTCCGACGAAATTTAAACCTTTTAAATACGCTGTGGTCCTGTTTACTAATTAGACCCATTAAATCCATCTCAGGGACGACTATGACATGTTGCTGTTACTTTGTTACTTACCTCACAAACAAATGCTCCGTTAAGGTTTTGACCACGATTATCTTGTTTTACCATAAAGGCTTTGTAACCGACTCATCTGCCGAGGTTACACAACAATTGTTTTCATTTTTCTTTTTCTTATCCAACAGGTTTGAACTGTTTAAACTGCTGATTTGTAGTTTTTACTTTTAAAAAACTTGTCCATCGCTTGGCTAACAGTAAACATTTTTTTCTTTATATTCATGGCGCTGATGGGATTTGAACTCTCTGCTTTGTTAATGGTGGAAGAAAAATAAAATGCACGGACAATAACAATATTAGTCGATGTTGCTATCGGATATGTCGCAGAATTGAAAATCATATTTTTCGACCAATATATTTTCCATGCATCTCCTTTAAAAATGACTGGGTTCAGATCTTTCTTCCCAGTAGTATATAAGGCTGTTCCAGTATTTGTTTAAGTTATTAATTATCCACTATTAAAAAAAAAATTAATGATGGCCTGTTTGAGGATGTTGAAAAAGATGTTTATAATTTTTTTTTTGTCAGTATGTTCCCAAAATGCAAATGGCATTAGACAAGATTTGAAGTCTAAGAGTAAGAATTTGTTAAGTCTATTTTTGACAGCAGTGTTAATTCCAATCCTTCAGATAAAATAAAAGTTTTTTTTTTACGGAGGATGTTAAAACATTTTTCAGCTTATAACAAGTAGTCAGGCATTGTTGACTGTTGATCTAAAAACTATAATTTATTATAATTTTTATTATAAAGAACATACATATGTGTTATATATTACAAAAAAACAATAACATAGTTGCATGTGTGCTTATATAACTTACAAAAAGATTCCGCTCCCTCTTTCAAACTTTTTCAAAACTCTTAATTTTTATTGTCTGCCTATTTGCTTTATTTAAACAAACATTTGATAAATAATATTGTTTAAAAATCTACACAAACACATTTGTATTTTTTCCCTCGTAAACACAAAATTCTAATTCTTAGTAATTAATTAATGATTCCTTCTATCACACACTTGCAGCATTCGTTTGAATGGTATAAACTTAAAACAAAGAAAGAGACAAATTGAAAAACAACAAACAACAAAGCTACAAGTTAATAAATAATAAAATTTAAAAAATACCAACAAATCAAAACTGATGACGAATAGTAAGAGATATTAACAAATTTAATTAAAATGTTCTATATTTGTTATAAAAGAATTTAACCTAATGTTTTGATAAACAACTTGCTTTATATCAAGCTATCACTTTTGAAAATAAAACGAATAGAGTATTTTGTCAAAATACAACAATTTGTGTAAACAAAATCAAAAGTGTACGATAAGAACAAATATAGTTATCTTTTTAGCCTTGATTACGGTTAGAAATTATAAGTTCCAATTTTCACAATAATTTGCATTTGCGACCCCATAATATTTTGTCCTTCTTACTCGTACATTAACCAATTCGAGGATATCTATTATAAATTCGTAACTATCCTACCAAAACAATAACAATCATTTAATCTGCTCATTGTTGATCGAAATACCGGTGATTGCTCGGAACGAAGTTTCTATTATATTCTTAAAGATAAAGATTGACCGTAACTTTTGTATAAGTGTAATTTGTATAGCAAACAGTGTTGCTACTGATTTTTTAAATAAAAAATTTTAGAAAAATATTTAACACATTTAAAATATTATTTGGAAGAGATTTAGATAAACACAAACTTAACACAAATTTAAATTTAATGCCAAAAAGTGCCAAAACGGCAACTCTATTCATACACAATTTTGTAAATGGTAGTGCTGGGAGTAGTGCAGTTTTGCGAAACGGATGATGGACCGTTAAAGAGAAGGAAAATTATATTGGGCATTGAAAGTTCCATATGCCTAACTACGCCGTTGACGATGCCTGTTTTTTATAGATTACTGCTCATAAATGATGAAAGTAAAGTGCAACAACAAAAATTCTGAATGCATCTACGTACTTCAGTTATCTAAAAACCAAATTAAGAATAAAAAATAAAAATCTTTCTTAACATTTAATTTAATAAAAATCGCATTTTTTAGCAGTTTTGCACTTTAACTAATTTAGAAATATGTCACTGCCAAACGAATCAATTTAATATAACCGAAATTCTAAGAATAAAACACTTTTGCAATTTTTAGTTGCACAAAAAATATTTCACATCCTTCGGTTGTACAATAAAAATCAAAAATCCTATTTTTTGTCAGCATATTATTCCACCTTCCGACATATACACAAGCGATATTGTTGAACGGTATTAAAAATTGTGCAATTTTATTGCAGATGTGCGAGTCATTAAAAAGAGCTGAGGTGTGTTAAAAGTATTACAAGATAATTGAAATTCTGTAAAAATTCTTCGAGTAGCTAAAAGAAAAAAAAAAAAAAAACATCAAAATATTATTACTTTTAATTTATCAAAATTAAATTTTATTCTCCTTCGTTATTCAAAACGCCATGTTTGTTCTGTATATTAACTCGTGGATGATATTTATATAAAAAAATCGTAAAATTAATTTGTGTCCACATTTTTTTTTTATCTAACTCAAACTGCTCCTGTTCTCTGCACCTTAATCATCGTTTTTTTTTCCATCAAACTGTTAAATATAATTTTTAAAACTTTTTGGTAGAATTAATTGCTGGCACTCCCTGAAATGATAACAAAGCGATCTTTATGTCTTTTGTTTTGTGTGATTTAATCATAAAATTTTTGTGACTTTTTTTTTATAGTCAAGTCATAAATTTTAATTGTTACTTCATAGTTTTTATCCCAAAAGCTACTTAAAATGATACTGTAACGGCAAGTACCTTGTTGTAGCATATTGAAAAATTATTTAAGGAATTTTAATTAAAATATAAAAATGCGTTTCTTCTTTCTTTCAGATATTTCAATGTTTATTTTTATTACAGATCTTAAATAGTTGTGATATTTAGAAGACACATAAAATTCTATTTTTTTATATTTCATTATTGAAGTTATAAAAATCAAGTTTATTGATTTTGCAGTTGAGTTTCTTTATGCCTTCATAGTGATGAAGCTAACAAGAAGTAAAAATGGAGTGGAAAAAGATTTCTGAATTAAGAACAAATAGTTTCGGTACATTAATTTAATTTAAAATACCCAATAAATAACCTTTTTTATATCGCATTTATAATTTTGAAAAGTTTTATAACCTGTCAATAGCAGTTTTATTATTTGGTGTGATAGCACTCTCTGATTGCAATAGATTTTAGCTTAGCTTGGTAACATATTCTTACACTCCATTTTCAATTTCAATCAATTCATATTTTCAGAATGTAGCTTTAAGTATAGTATGTCATCATGTTAATGTTAATTTATATTGTGTTTTAGGACTTTGCACAACACACACTAAAAATCTAAAAATAATTTGTTTTAATAAAAAACAGGGCGAATGGAATACTGACGATTAAAACCTAAGAAGTAGTGAGGAAAATATCTTTAAGTATTATTTTTTTAAGGTTGCTGCAGTACCAGAAGTACTGCACTGTTTTTAGTATATTAAACTTTGTTTCTATTCACCACTCTCTTTCTATGTCGTTTTAATGAATGGCAACATTATTTTTTGTTTTTATATTTCTTCTAGATGTTTTTACATTCCAACTTTTATTTTTCAAACTTCTATTATCTTTTTTTCTTTGCACCAGAACTATGAATCCCTCCTACTTATGCAATAGCTTGTGCCGAAACTAGGAAAATAGGTTAAGGGTACGATGATAGAAGAAGTAGTGTTGCCATATTGAAATTAGTAGAAAATAAAGTTTAATCCACATACCAACTTGCAGTTTGGGAATTAATTTTTTTGCAATGCGTTGGTTCATTCATTCACTGGCTAGTCGATTACAAGTCAGTGAACTCGTAATGAGGAGTATCTCAGGCTTAAAAAGTACGGATTTTGAGAACAAAATGTTTAGGTCACATTACATTATAGTAAAGATAAAACAGATTAAACACATTCCATGTACTTTTTTGTCATCCAAAAATATGTGTGTTCAACTGAATAGCAAATGAAATTTTCACGCAAAAGCACCTATACTAAAGTTCTATGAGAGTTAAAATGAACCCCATTCGCACAACTGCGTTCAGGAGTTGATAAAATATCTTGGTTTTCTCATTTGAAAAAATGAATTAGTCACGTTATACAGACTGTGCGACATCGGCTCTAAAAGCGAGAAATATATAGTATCCTGCTTTTGTCGTTAAACGTTTCTTGAGTTCTCTGATTTAAATTTCATGAGCTGCATCGAATTCATTTGTAAACATGTATATTTTTCTTGTGATAAGATAAATCCACATTTTTATATTTAAAACAAGTATTCATTTCTAATTACAAAATTTCCTTACTTTCTTATAATTGCAGGACAAAAATCCTGTCGTGGCATGACAGAATTCTCTACCAACAACGACATCAACAATAAAATTCATTTATCATCTCAACCGCTTCAGAATTCACCACGTCATCATTTCTCATCATATCTTACTTCCAATCAATCATCAAACACATTAATCAATAACTATCCCATTCATAGCCACACAAACACAACAATCCAATCATCTAATGCACAATTTAGTAAGCAACAATTAACACAAACATTAAAGCAACAACTCATTAATAATAACAAAAATAATCAACAAACGCTTCCCTATAATAACTCTATTACAAATGCACATACCCCATCATCTAATGGATCATCAGTAGCACCTTCGCCAACGCATCATAATCAACACTATCGTAAACCATTCAATTCGCCAAATAATTCACCATTCGCTTATTGTGGCGGCGGTGGCAATCAACAACAACAACAGCAACAACTACAACAAAAACAGCAGCAACAGCGTTGCAATAGCGGTAAATTGCCATTTTTAACTCATACACAATATCAGCAACATTTGAATGATTTGCTCTTGCAACAGCAGCAATTGCAACAACAGCAACACCAATTGCTACAGAACAAGGACGCAGCGGATGAAAGTGAATTGAGCGAAGAAAGTTTAAAGCAAAATGTTGCAATTGTTTTAAATAATTTAGATCGCTACAATAACGCTTTGCGCAGTATTATTTTGAATGAACAAATTAATACTAATAGCAGCGTGTTTTACGACGAAAGCGATTTTAATTTTTTGACTGGCGAGAAAGGCGAAGCGGCTTTCAATAACAACAGTGATAATTTGTCAAACCAGCAACATAAATTATCAGCAATGGCCACTGCTGTAACACCAGAATCCGATTACAACAGCAATGCTACAACGCCAGGTTCACGCAGTAACCTGTTGCCATATGAATATAGCGGCAATATATTGCCGCATATGCAACAGCAACCACATCAACATTTGGTAGGTTTTTCAAACACAACTACATGTGGTGGCGGTGTTAATAATGGTAGTTGTGGTATCGGTGGTGGTAGTAGTGGTGGTGGTGGTGTACTAAATAATGCTTGTGGTATGGGTTATATGGGCAACAATTTAAATTGTTCTCTCGCTTCATCACATGATTTTACTCACGACAATTCTGATTATCAGTGGTTCTTAGATTATGGCTATAGAGATGGTTGTGGCGGCATGCAACGCAGCGTTTTATCTTCACTGTCCGCATCCTATAATGGTCTGGGCGATTTAATTTATGAAGATCTGGCTAAAAATCTAGATGCTAACTTAGCCGAGGTCGATATCGAAAGTTTTCGTGCAGAAGACATCCACTTATTACTCTCACAATTACCCTCGTATTGTAAAAGTCTGGGAGGTAATCGACTACAACAGTCGTTGCTATTGCAGCAGATGCTGCCCTCTAACAATTGTCAACATCAAACAACTCACAACATGTCACAAACATCGACTACATCAACAAACGATCTAATAGACAATTCGTTCTGTAAGTCGGAATTGCTCTTTTCACCCGTAAAAGAATCGCACATATCGGTGGATTCTTTAGATATGGATGCGTATCCAGATGATGGTGATATTATATTGACATGTAAAGCTAACAAGGACAATTATACAATTGCATTTGAGGGCAGTGTTTTGTATTCAGATGAAAGTTTTTATGGTAAGTTTAATTTGAGGTATCGCTTTTAATAAGTTTCATTTCAAAATATTTATTTTTATCTGTAGAACCACATGAAATCGCTCTGAAAAATAAGCAGAATTTTATTAATCTACATAGCAATTTGGACGATATTGTGAAACGTAAATCTTTAGAAGTTTCAATGTCACGGTCTGAACAACCTCAGCCTTGTAATTTGCGTAACAAAATGCAAAAGAGTCATACCACACAACTGCAAAGGTAAGTAAAAAATATTTATTTATTATTATTTTTCAAGTAAGAAAAAGAAATGTAAATAATTTTTAAAAGTTTTTGCCCTTAAAGATTTTTATAACTTATTTTTTCTTTCATTTCATTTGCACATCATAGTTATGATTCAGTTTCGTGTTTTATAATCTGCCCGACATACCGACTGCAGTTATTCAACTCAATTTCCGTTTAATGTTTTATCATTTAATATTTTTTTTTTTTATTACAAACATAAATATTGTTTTCGTTTATTTATTTATTATTTTTTTTTTAATTTATTACATTTTGTGCAATTTCTATGAGGTCATTTCAATTGTCTTTAATTTAAACTTATTAAAGTTTATGTATGTGACGTTGAGTTTCAACAATAAACGCTAACTCGTTTAGTTGCTGTTCATTCGTATGAGTTTATTTTCATTTAAATAAAGTGCAAAGACTATTTTCAATATTTAAGTATTCTTTAATTAGGTTACAGCATAATAATTTAAGTTATACATTATATTTTTCGTAATGTGAAGAATAAAAAGCAACCAAACCAAAAGAAAAACAAATTTTTATTAAGAGTTTTTCATTCTCGTTTTATTTCCAATAACTCACATATTCTGTAGCATGATTCGAAAAGAAAATCATTCGAATTTGTATAGGTTATACAATGTGATTCTAAAGTGCTGTCTTTCACATCGAAATTCAAAGTAAGTCCCAAGAAAAAATTAGAAACTCACGAAATTGTAGTGCAGCATTTTCTAGAGGCGATATCGTCACATGCACGTCAAATAAAATTCAACAAATATCCCATCACCCAAATATATTGAAGCAAATGCAAATTCACAGATGCTGTAGTAAAGGCCATAACATAGCTCGAGAGCGGCTAAACTGATATGGAGAAATAAAACTCCAAATTTGCAAATACAATAAATTTTGGTATTTTTGAACTTTTATGCTTTATAATTTTTATTTCCCCCCACTTATTTTTAAATATTTCCGAAACAGTTAAGCTGATAGTAATTTTATCTTCTTGTATTTCTTTTATCCCAATCGAAAAACCGTTCACGAACTTTGTTATTATTATTATTTGTCATGTCCTTTAAAAACATGTAAAGCAGATTCTTTAAAAGCACGCTTAATCCTCTATATTTATTTTATTTTGATTTGTAGGAATATTTTTCTGCAAAACAGATGCATTAGAGTGCTTTTTTTTTAAATAATTTATTCTTTTATAATTTTTCCTAAATTTTAATTCATAATAATTTTTGTTTCTCTTTCCACATATTCATACACTCAAAACCTTTTTTAACATATTAACGATTGCTTGTATATACATGTTAATGGACTTGATCATGTGTAAAAAAGTCTATATGGTTTATTTTCATCTCCTCTGCCTAGATATCCGTCAGGTAATAACAACAATACTCCTGACACTATTACCATTATACGTCCATCCATTCAATTGTCGACTGCTTGTATACGTAAGTGTAGTAGTTTGCCAAACTTGCGCGACAGCACACAGGAGCAACTGAAATTGAGCCAAACTCAGATACAAACTGAGCAACAAACACCACAAAAGCAACATTTACTGCAGCAATTGAATGTATCAGCAGCGATAACAACGTCGAATATTGAACAAAATCTACAACAAGCGAAATCGCGCAATTTGTTACCCATGTGCCAGATACCAATTTCTTGTAATTCCACAGCCACTTCGATAGAAGAAAGATTAAACATTTTAGGCTTACAGCAGCAGCAACAGCAAAGCCATGTCAGACAGCCGAAACACAGATGTTGTTGTGGCAGTGGTGTCGGCGGTGGTGGAGCAAATAGTAATTTAAGTAATCATTCAAATACCTCTACTGGTAGTAATAATGGTACAGCTACTGCTACTTCTCATCATTCAAATAAGGGTCATTATATTACGGGATCCACATCTTCGGGTTCGTCGAATCCTCCAGCTTTTAATCTAGTCAAATTGTTTATCAAACAAAAGAGCACAAATTGTTCTCTTGAGGATCAGCCTAGTACACACACCTGCATGGATATATCCTCAGGTTGCTGGCCTTCCAGTGACGCTAATAACTCCAGTTCTAGTTCATCGTTGGAGCAACGTTTAAGGAAGAAAAGTATGAATGATTCGGGCAAAGGATCAGCTTTAAGTAGACATGAAGAAGAAGAAGCTGATACTACATCATCCACATTCCATTTGGATAGTTCAGCTTCTACACCTAAAAAGCAAAATCACGGACGTTCTTCAGTTTTTTATGAAGAGGATCCAAGTTCAAGTTCGACAGGTTCATTGACTGCTACAAATTCTCCAGCTCATAGACGTAGAAGTATTCCTTTACGTAATCCCGCTTTAAATCATTTGACTTTGCAGCTAACGGGTAACAACAATTCATCAGCTAGTCTGTTATCTTCTGACAATACATCAGAACAATTGACACAAGTGCAGCTATCTGCCGGACAAGACTCATTTTCTTCCGCAAAAGCGGCTGAACGCAATAAACAAAGAAGATCTCGAGATGCTTCGAGACCCATTTCAAATGCTTCTTCATCCGAGATGATAACTAGATCTATGCAAACTTCATGTGGTTCCTTGAGTACCCGTAGTAGTTTAAGTGATCGGTTCCGTTTTGTGCCACCTTCATTTCTTGAAAAACTTAATAATTTAGGCGAAGAAAATCAAGCTCCTATTTATGTCATCTACCCCAACTATGCATTGCCTGATTTAGGCTTTGTTAAGACCTCGGCCACGCCAGATGTTATTTTCTCACCTTTTAACTATAAAATAAATATGGATTGTAATACCCCGACAGGTTCATCGTGCGCTTCATTTAAAAAACGACTTAATTTGATGTCGGGCAGTGACGAGGACGAAATTCTTAAGACTATGGATTATAAACATGTGATGGATTGGCATTCGTTGGCAACTTTGTTGCCTAGTGACTATAGACGCAGATTAAAACACATTCCAGAAGTGAATGGCATTCTAAGCCATTTGGAAAGAGAACTGTCACAAAAACCTCTCTTCTGCTTAACGCCGCCTGTAAGACGTAACCGCACACACATTTGTGATTGCAATCAATATTTTCAACGCGGCGAACAGCACACGGAAGCCGCAGGAGGATCATCAAGTTCGGGATCTAGTCAACAACCTTCTTCTGGCTACAGAGGATCTTCTACAATGTTAACCGAGTCTGAATTTGAAAATGTCAACAATACCACCGTCAATGGGGGCGGAGACAATCTTAAGCAAATGTACGTATACCAATACGAGCAACAGCGTATGGATTCCGGTGTAGAAATGAGTCCCAAGATTCAATCTACTCCAATACCCATGCCGCGCGGTATACTGCGCAAGAGCTCTTCGGCTGTGAAAAGCAAACGTAATTCTATGATTGAACAGGACGCCAAATTAACAAAATTAGAAAAAAGACGATCCCTACAAGAGCCACCATACAATTATCATATTGGCTCGACTGAAGAATTGGCAGAAGTATTTGAAGAAGAAACTTCTGCAGCAGACGAAGTATATGCTGCACCACAACCAAGAACTGAGAGATTATCACGCAAAGATCTGGATGCCCGTGCAAGGGCCGAAAATTTTTTATCTTCGTTACCACGAAATGAATTAAAATATTACGCGGAAATAGCTTCAATTTTAGAGTCTTCCGAACAGCATGTTCAGTATGATGCAGCCGCTTTGAAAAAAGAGGTGTCGCGAGCATTGAGCCAACAGAAAAAGGTTTCTTTTAACGATAAAGAAGAAGAAGGAGAAACCGATAGCACACAAAACAATTTGGTCAATATGCCTGCTGAAACTCGACAAAGATTCTCAACACCACCAAATTCACCAAATATTTCAATGGCTACCACCGCCACAGCAACTACCACTACAAATAACACAACACTTCGGCAACCATGCACAGCAGCTCCTCCTATTGCTACCAGACGCTGCTCAAAGCGTGATGATTTGGAGAAACAAAAACTGGAAAGTAATCGCTTTAAACGTTTGCAAATTCAATGGGAATTGATGAGCAAAGATTCAAGTATGCTGAAGGAGCTCGTGCATGTAGAGCAAACAAAAAGTGGCGGCTCGACACCAACGTCAGCTGTAGCTGCCGCAAACTCTGCTGCTGCCGCGGCAGCACAGAAGTCACGTATACCTCGTCCAGTTAGCTATCCGGCTGGAAAGTAAGTATTTTATTTGATTTTTTTTATATGTTTTACAAAATTAAGAATTGGTCAATTAGTAACATAACTTTTAATGTTAACGTAGATAATATACATTAAAACTTATATACAATTAACACATTATTTTATTTATTTATTTATTTTGTAACTCATATTTAAAAATTTACGAAATTTATGTTTGGTCTGTTATTCTCATTAAAACTACTTGTTTTCTTTTATTTATTTCTTTAAACTTAAACCCCCAAACCAACCCCTCCTGCTTATAACCATCATAAAATACTTCTATTTGGGATTCAATTTGTATTATACACTTCCTTAACATTTGTTATCATGGTTTATTTTCTGCATGATTAAATTTATCCAATTACACACAAAAAATTCAAACGATACTCTCAGAAAAACTGATAAATGTGAAATTACAAAAACAATAACAAGAACAATAAGAACGACTGAAACACCTCATAAATATAATTCCCTTATTAATGATACAAAACTACCTAAACCTTCATGTGCTATTTCTCCAAAAATTGCTAGAATAACAAATCAAGCAGATTCTGCGAAAACAACAAGATCTCCGAGTCGTATACAGCCACCGAAACGTTATAGTATGACACCACCTGCTACAATAACGTCACCAACAGCAACACCATCTCCATCAGCAGTTACAACGATAACAACAAGAGCTCGAACACCAAACAGTAGGGCAACAGTAACTGCCCCAAATACTCCAAAGAAACGTGTACAATCGCCAAGGTGAGTTGACATTTTATATACTGAAGTTAATCAGTTATTGGTTTATGTTGCGAAATTCTGCAAATAGTCAATGGTTTTCAAAAATTTTAAGTAAAGCATAGAAAAATTATAAATATATGTATTGTTAAACGCAGTTTTTGCTTTTTCTTTAACCAGCACATCCTTCTTAAATTATTAAAACTCTCCGTAAAGTAAGATTTCACAATGGATGAAAAATGTCCTTTAAATTTAGACACAGAAGAGCAGTTGAAACCACACAAGAATGAAAGTTGTTTGTCTAATATGCTTTTTAATTTCCCAATTAGTCTTTACAAGCGCGATTTGATTTTTCGCCTTATCTTTTTGTCGGCTGACATCCAATGGTGTTTTTCACTTTTGTTGTTTCACCACAAGTTGTATGTATCGGCAACCTTGTAACCTTTAAAGCCAAACTTTCCAGGTACAAATTATTAAATTAAAACCTCTTAACTATGTGTTATGCCGGCCAACGTTAATTTGACAGAAATTCAACATAATAACAAGGATTACCAAACTAATTTAGAACAAGTTTTAATTCTTATCTCTTTTTAATTTTTTATTTCATTGGTAAAATTTTAAGAGATGTGCAAAATTTACTATCAGGTCTTTCATAGGAAATATTAAGTTCAATTTTTACCTTTTTTTGTTGTAATTAGCGGACATAGCACATAACTCGATTTTATTATTTGTAGCGGCCTTAAAAATCCCTGTGAAAATTTATAATTATTTGCTCTTACGATGCCAAAGTTTTTATATTTTAAAATATTGAAAAATTTTAAACATTTAAAATGGCATTGCTGCAAATTTTTGGGATAACATTATTTTCAGTTAGTAGCGCAACCCTTGAGGCTTTTTAACGTGTACTCCATATAACGATTTATCATTTAATTACGATTAAGGTTAAAACGTTATTATTTTGCTGTCGCAGAGTCAGATTTCAGAAAAATATGTTTTTGTTATTTAATTTATTTAATGGAAACTTAAAAAAATAATTATTTTTTATACTTTACAGAACAATACCACGAGTGCGATAAATTGCAATGAAAACAGTAAAGAAAAAAGAAACACATTCCCCTCCTGTGTATCGTTTTTCTTTTCTTCAAACATGGATTCCTCTTCATCATGCACTAAAGTTTATATATTAGTTAAGGCAATTTTACATACATACCTACGTATATATATATTAATATATATATCTACTCACAAAAGGATAAAAAATGAAAACAAGCTTAGAATTTTATTTATAAGTAAAATATTAACAGAAACAACAAAAACAAATTGTAAACTATTTATAAATTATTTAATTTATAGGCTGCAAGAAGACATTCGGAAAACAGAAAACTCCCACTATTAAATAATATTTTGCAATTTGTAAATTAGTTCAAAAACCCAGCCAGCCCCCTTACAAAACGAAATACAAAATCCTACACAGCAAAATATTATTAAACTTTGTAAACCCTAGCAAGTTCCAGGTATTTTCTTTTTCTTACAATCTGTTTATTTCTTCTCTCCAGTGATATAATAGGAAATCTGAATTTTTATTTAGCTGAACTTTTTTTTTGATGATTTTGCACTAGGGGCTCAGAGAAAAAACAAAATGAAAAAAACAAGACTTTCTGATTTATAGAAGAACAAATGATTAAGAAATCTTATTTTTTATTATTATTTTTCTATTCAATAAAGAAATAAACTATATTTTAAGTAAAGTAAAGTAGAGATAAAAAGGTAAAAAATAAAAGCTTTGTAATTGTTTTTTGTTGCAATATTTATAAAATTTAAAGAAGCAGGAGAAAAAATAATAATAATAATAAAGATAGAAGAAGACATTATGAAAATCGTATCATCTTTGTAAAGTAATATTCTTAATATTTTCTATATATATATATATAAATATATATATTCTCTATATATATATGCATCTTATTAAAAGAAATGCTAAAGTTAATTTAGTATTTTCCACACAAGCTCAAGTCATACTGAAATCAAGCAATTATTCTTACAAATTTGCTTACAATAAAACAAATTACAAAAATAAAACCAAACATAAATTTTGTTAGAAACAAAAAAAAAAAACATAAAATAGAAGAAGAGACATTCTTTAATCATCATATATTTTCTCATCTTATCTTTCAACAAATAGTTAAGAGAAGGAAACATTTTATTCTGTCTTAATTTTTCTTCCTCCTCTTCTGTTAGCTGCGTTAAACATTAATTGTTCAAACGATAGTAAGAATACAATTTTTTTTTAAATGTACCATTTTATAAAAGAAAACGTAAAAACGTACTTTTTAATTTAAGTTCAAATGAAAACGAAACAATATTAAAAAAAAATGGTCTTAACTAATTTAACCATTAATTTAGCTTAGTATCAGCCTTTTAAAATATTTATAAATTTATATATTTTTTTTAAACATTTTACAGCTGTTCTTGGTTATTTTTATATATTTGTAAATTAAGAAAATTTAATTTTCTCCAAATTTAATTTTATTTCATTTATATTTTAAACACAAAGTGATTAATTTTATTTTTTTATAAATGTATATTTTCCCCTCTTCTTAATTTCTTATTATATTTTTCTAATCATATTAGCTGTTCTTCCGTTTTTTAATATAAATATAATTTTAGTTAAATATCTTTTTCTTTATTTTGAAATGTATTTCATTGTTCTTATTTAATTTGTATTCTCCTTTTCAATTATTTCTCCTCTATTTATTTATAAAAGATATTTTTCCTATTTACTTACTTTTGTTCTTCTTTGATATCTTTTTTTTTTTAAAAGTCATTATATCACTATAAAAATGTTAACGGCAATAAACCACAATTCTTTATAATTATTAAATATTAAATAAATAATTAAAAATGTATTTTAAGTGGAAACAAACAGAAATGCAAATGAAACAAGAAAAAATAATAATTGCAAAAGAATTTATCATCAACCAATAACAAAATTACATATATTTCCCTTTAATCTATCTAAATAAAAACAACTACAACTCTAAAAGAAAAATATAATTAAAATCATCTAAATTGTATAAAAACCCCAACAATTTTAATTTGAAACAAATAAACAAACAAACAAACAAAATATTATACATATTAAAGATATTAATAAAATAAATAAAATTAAAAAGTATTAAGAAACTTAATTTGAAAACCATTAATTTTAAACTATACAGGAGGTTTGTATTAATAAATAACCTAGACATTTTCAAAATAATAACAATATGAATTAATAATTTTCAGTAAACTTTTTGTGAGATATGGCAACACGGGGAAAAAGAGATAATTCTAAAATGACATTGTGAAAGAAAACGCATCTAAGAGGCTTTTCAACAAGACGTTTGTTTTCCAAAACAAAATAAATAAAACAAAATTTTAAATTAAAATGCTTTAAATTTTTATTGTATTACGAATTGAAAAGTTCGGCAATTCTGAATGAAAACTGATATTTGGCAAATGTCCACCATGACCACTTTATGGCAAAATGGCAGTCATATTGCGTTAGCCACATCACGGATTTTAAGTTTTAAGGCTGAAATCGATTCGATTGGCAGATTCCTTAACATAGTCCCACAAAAAATAACTGCTGATTGTTTGGAAATTATGTGATCTGATTTTTTAAAAAGAACCAGCCGGTTGTTTCTGAATGAATTGAATCGACGGCGATGTGAATGGTCGGTCAATCCCTGCACCAGTTAAACCTTGTAAGGTTGCAACGTCAAATCCTTACACAAAATTAGCCATGTGGTGGTTTTGGATAATCCCAATTAACAAATTTGGATTTCCTTTAACATTGTGTCTCACGGCTGCGTTATTTTCAATTTAACGACCCGGTTGAAAACGCGTTGGCGTTCGCACATTTTGTATCGAGCCTTTTAATTCAAGTTTAACCATAAAATTCTTATTAGAAATCTCAGAAGGACAATCATGTTGTCCGAAAATATCAGGAATTTTAATAATGTGATACGATACAAATACGTCAAAAACTGAACATCAAAATTATCATGTTATTGGTATTGCTACAATTGAAAAACAAACTTTCTGTTGAAAACCCCGATACTTATACACAACACTTTTTTAAGGATCTGCACTCAGTGGATGACTTCTACTCATGCAATGCCTTGCGCAAGAACTGGGGAGAAAAAAGGGAATAGTCTTTGTGGACATTTGATTCGAATTTTCCTACATTGAAAGTGATAGGAAAGACATTTGAAGAGAGTTTATCCACATACGAACTATTCTGCTAAAAAATGAATTTCATATGTAATGCGATTCATTGGCCAATCAAGCAAGGAAAAGTTCCTTAATTTCATTAGAGCACTTACCATTGTATTTATGTAACAATAAAACAATTAAATGCAATCCACATTGTTTCGATGCTCTAGAGAATCAATAGAATTGGATACCCTACTGTCCCCAATGAGCCTTTTTGTTCTCTTTGTATGCTATCGAGCAACTTCAAAATAGACTTTAAAGTGCCGGTCCATACATGAGAGTTGTATTCCATTTTTGTACGGATATATGTAGGTGGTATAAATAGTACGCAGATCGGATGGAGTGAAGTATCTTTCTTACCATTTTAAACAATCGCAACACTTGAAAGCTTCGTTAGAAACCAAAAGAAATGTGTTAAGTCCAAGAACATCAATAGCTTCTAATTGCCTAATGCTTATATATCACCCATAGTTTAGTTTAGAGTTTTAAACTAAATTTTACTTATTCACGTTTAACGCCTAAAAGCTTCTTTATTGTCTTTATGTTTTTATTCGACAACGTTTAAATTTCAACTGCGTTTATTGCCCAACAGATGGAGCTTATATATATTCTGCTTTAAGCGGTTTTCGGATATACAAGAACATTCTACTTCAACATTAAAACGTATAGTTGTTATTATCATTATTCAGTGTATGCGCCTGTTTTGGCTGTGTTGGTGTGTTGGTTGTTTTTATTTCTGTTTGTTTATTTTATTTCGTGGATTTTGAAATAAGCATGTTATTGTTGTGTTGTGTTTATAAGATTTCTTAGAAGCTTCTTTCTGTAGACAAACACAATAGGTTATTTCATTTACTTTTAAACATTTAACCAACTACTCTTAAAAAAGACATGTAAATTAAGCACGCATGTGCGCACATATTTAGGATAATGAGGTCTGCAGTATTATAAATATACGTCAGTGCTAGAGTCTATTGCAGTCGGAATATGTGCATTTGTTTGTACATTGAGAAATGATATTTTTTATTTTTGTATACAGCTGTTTAAAGGCAGAACTAAAATATACTTGTACAGTGTTTTTACAAAACTTTTTACCATAATTTGAAGTTTTAAAATACGTCGATATATGTAACAAACTTGTGTATGAAATCTGTTACACTATTAATATATATTAAAAATTTAATATTTATATTCAAAAGATTATTTATTAGTCCATATTATTTTATATTGAATACTAGCGACCCCACTGTAAATGCAAAATTTTAGCATTTGAAAACTATAGCATACTTTTAGGATGTTAATTTCATTAGCTAAGTAGAGTTGTATTACTTGTAATAGGAGAATAATATTCTTATTCTTTTATGCGTTTTAAATATTTTAAGAGATTCAAAAAGAACGTTAAATAAAACTGATGATGAGATTATAATAAAAATAATATATTACAAATAATATTGTAATAACAATATTAATTTAAAATCGGGAAGGTTTTGGTTCCATGACTGGCGTAAAACTATATTAAGGTAAATAAAAGAATATTAATACAAAATTCATTATGAAATTTTAGTGCCAGCGAATTAAGTTGTTCAAATTAATAACTTCACAGTGATTATTTTCGTCAAGGGATTGCATATAAAAAAGTGCTACTTTAGCTGTATCTCATTTACGGGGGCAGAACTGATGTTACAAATAGATTTTACCAGATAACAAAGTAAACACAATAAAATTGGCTACTTCATTTCTTAAACAATGTAAGACAAAAAATTTAGATTAAGATGATTCAAAATTTTATTGTACTGCGAAGAGAAAAGTTCGGCAATTATGAAAAATGACAGATGTCGATTCTTTTTGGCAAAATGGCGTTCCTATTTGATTAATCATATAACGGATTTTGCGTTTTAAGGCCAAAATCAATAGTATCAATTTCGGCTCCCTGTAGACTCTGTCCTTAACATTGCCGCACAAAAAATAATCGGGTGGTGTTAAATTACACGATCTGACTGGCGACGTAGCTGATGATTGTCGTGAAATTATACGATCGCTAAATTTGGTTTGCAATAAATTGGCTGTATGACATGTGGTACCGACCTGGTGAAACCACATGTTAGTAATATTCACGTCGTCAATAATAGGCCAAAAATGAGTTGTTAGATCCCGCGATAGTATGACCGTTACTGCGTTTCCATAGTCATCTTCGAAAAATAAACGGCCCAATTACGCCTCCAGACCACATAGCGCACTATACAGTAATATGTTGGCTTCTCCATAAACGCTTTAGGATTTTCAGAAGCCTAAATGCGGCAATTTTGCTTGTTGACATAACCTGACAAGTAAAAATGGGCTTCGTCTGATAAAGTAAAGTTTTCAGACAAAACCAGTCGGTTATTTTCGAATGAATTGAACGAATCTATAGCGATATGAATGGTCAGTCAGCTTAAATTCCTGCACCAGTTGACCTTTGAAAGGCTTCAACCGCCATGTGGTGGTTTTGGATCACCCTAATGGTTGAGAACGTCAAGGAATTGACAAATATTGATTTGCTGCAACACTGTGGCTCACAGCTGCGGTGTTTTCAGCTGAACGATCCAATTGAACACACGTTGGTGTTCGCACATTTTGTATTGAGCCTGTCGTCTCAAATTTAACGACTAAATTCTTAATAGCGGTCTTACAAGGACGAATATGTTGTCCAAAAATATCACCAATTTTACGAAATATAACTTTAAAAGAGCCACCATTTTCATGGTGGATTTTAATTATGTTAATGCGATTTTGGTGCGAAATTGAATTTATTGCCACAATTGAAAAACAAAGTTCTTGCTAAAAAACCCGATACAAATTTTTTAGTTGTGCATTAAATATCCTAATTTAAAAAGCAACCACTTTTTTTTGTTTTGAGACTTTAGTAAATGGTATTGCAAAAAAAGTTGTGAAGTCGAATATGGACATTGTCCTTGTAAGAATGAAGAATGCTTAAAAAATTTACTTTGCTAAAGGCTTAACATAATTGGAGGGATGCTGTATGCAAATAAAATATAAAAGCCTACAAATTTGTGCTGTGTTAGCTGCGCTTAAATAAATAATTTCTTAAGGTTGAAATATAAACATACATACATATGTACATATGTAAATGTATAGAATGTATTTATCATAACGAACAAATCAGTATTGAACTGGAATATTAGGAATATCAGTTGACATAAGAAAAGAAACATTATTTATATTTCAATCGCGTGCTTGTTGGGTGTGTGTTTTTAAATATACATAAGTATGCTTGTACATGTGTATAATATATAATTACATAAAAAATCTATGTATGTATATCTACGCCAACCACTGTCAATTGATCATGAATTAAGTTTTTTATTTGGATGATCGTCAATGAAATTACAAATTAATCTATTTCTATGAAAAGAACAATCAACTTTATACAGAGTTCTTTTTTTTATAAAATACATATTAAGAGTTTTGGAAAACTATATTGATATATTGAAGACAATCAAGTGCTTATGAAAACGATTAATGAACTGAAAATGCCACAAAAAGGGATCAAATTAAAAATAATTGTTTAAAGATTTTTTAAGTGGATAAAAAATATTAAATAAATTTTGTGAGTGTGTTTGCTATGCTACAGTTGAAATAATAAAATTGAACTATTTTATAAAAGAGGGGCACAGTCGAAAAATCTATAAACTGCGTAAATTTAGTTTTATTTTAATTGATATTTAAGATTTATTTATTTATTTAAATCTTTTTTATAATCGAATTTAAACTAAATTTCAAGAGAAAATTATGACTAATTCAAATTCACTGAAAATCGTATTTAAATAATTAAAATCCACTATGAAAATGGTGGTTCTGTTAAAATTACATTTCTTAAAATTCGTAATATTTCGGAAAAGATAATCAGTCGTCCTTCTGATACCGCTATTAAAAATTTTGTTGTTAAATTTGAGCCGACAGTTTGGATACAGAATGTACGAACACCAACACGTGTTTGACCGGGTCGTTCAACTGAAAACGTCGTAGCTGTGAGCCACAGTGTGTGTTAAATAAAATTTAATTATTTGCTTAAAAATTTTGTTCAAATGTTAAGTTAAGTTGTCTAAAATTTTATCATATGTCTGCCTTATCTTATCTACAAGTAAAGTGACAGAAGAAATTATCTGCGTATTTAATTTATTTTACCATAAGAGGAGAATTTCATTTTAAAATTTTAGGTAATAAAATATATTTACTCATTTCGAAATCACATACTTATTTCAACTATAATACAACTCTCATGTTTGGGCCGGCGTCCCAAACCACGTACAAGAGAGGGCCAAGAAACTCATTGGGGACAGTAGGATTTTCAATTCTATTGATTCACTACAGCATTGCGGCAAAGTGGGTTGTATTCCAATGTTTTATCGTTACTATTGGATTTTCAACAAAATGTTTGTTTTTCAATTGTGGCAACACCAATAATATGATAGTTTTGACATTTAGTGTTTTGACATATTCGCAGTAGATGCATTGGCATTTGTTACAATGAATTCAATTTCGAACGAAAATCGCATTAAAATAATTAAAATCCACTATGAAAATGGAGTTCTTGTTTAATTTCTAATATTTAAATTACAATAGTTATTATTTATTTTACTTCATTTAATCAAAATCACTTAATCAAATTCGTTAAATCAAATTCACTTTAATTTTAATTTACAAATGCCTTTTAATTTTTCATTTTTGGCTGCCAAAACGTGATTAATTATTCTCATCGCCACTCTGCCTTTTATATCCCCAAAAACTTGCGGTTTTCATCCTTTGGAAAAAACCCGCCAGTTTTCCAATTCGGCACCAGTGTCGCCATCGTGGAACATTTTGTCCATAAACATGGACAGTTCTGTTTAATTATATTTTGTAAAATTTGTAATATTTTAGGACAACATTATCGTCCTTCTGAGACCCCTAATAAGAATTTAGTTGTGAAATTTGAGTGGACAGGCTCGATACAAAATATGAGAACACTGGTGCATGTTCGACCGAGTCGTTCCACTGAAAACAATGCAGCCGTGAGCCACAGAATTAAATTCCTCGACATTATCAAGAATTGGGGTTATTCAAAACTATCCAAAACCACCACATGGCGAATTTTGCTTAGGATTTGATTTTGAAGTCTTATAAGGTTGAAGTGGTGCAGAAATTTGAAGCCAACCGACAATTCACATCGCCGCAGGTTTGCTCAGTTCATTCAGGGACAACCGAAGCCCATCTTCACTTGTTAATAATCAAAATTGCCGCATTTGAGCTTCTGAAAATCCTAGAGCGATTATTGAGAAGCCTTTGCATACTCAACGTGTTACTATGTGGTCTGGAGGCGAGATTGGGCTGTTTTTTTTCGAAGATAAAGTTAAAAATGCGGCAAGATTCAATGTCTCATACTACCACAAGACATGCGGTTTTAATAGGGCGGTGCCACATGTCACACATCCAATGACATCAAATTACCTGATCGCATAATTTTAGGATAATCAGCAGATAAGTGGTAAGCCAGACCGTGTGATTTAGCACCATTAGATTAATTTTGTGAGGCTATGCTAAAGACAGAGTCTATAGGGAGCCAATCGAATCGTTTTCGGCTTTAAAACTCAAAATCCGTGATGTGATTAAAAATTTGATGAGAGAAGCGACATCTGTCAGGGTGGTTGCCAGTTTTCATAACTGCCGAACTTTTGTTTTCTCTTCATAATAAACTAAAATAAAAATTTGAATCATCTTAAACTAAATTTTTGGTTTTATTTTGCTTTGGAAAACAAACTTAATCTTGAAGAACCCTTTCTTTTCTTCTTTGTAAAAATTACACAATTTCATTCTTCGTTAAAGTATTAAATCCTTCTCTAGAAAAACTTTCTGGCAACACTTACGTTAGCAGAATAATTAATACTAAGATCCGCTAAGAAATAAATTTGTACCAAAATGTGCAAATTTGTACCAAAATTTGAAATGTGGAAAAATTCTACATAAATTGCCCTTAATTCCCTGCTAAAATTAATGGCAAAAGGCACTAAAAATTAAATAATAAAATTAGAAAAAATCTATTTATTATACGCATGTTCTTCTTTAACTATTTTCATATTCCTAAAAAAATTAATATTCAAATTACGTAGAATGGCATGCAAAGAAATTTTATTGAATTTAGATATGTAAACGTACTTTTTTTTTACTATACACTCTATGGACATGTCAATGACTGATCTTAACATAGATTTTTTTCGTAACGTACATTAATAAAAACTGCAAGAAGAACGAAGAATATTAAACATTATAGTTATTCTATTGGCATTTACATTTACATATTTTATATGAATAAAAATATTGAAGATTTTCAATCTACAACAACTTTTTTCACACTATGCTTTTTCTAATAAAAAATTTCTAAGAAAATAATCAATAAATCGAATACAAAAAATTATAAGACTAAGGCTGCCCTCAGAAAAGATCAATGGTTTTCAAAAACCAATACACAGACAGCACAGTGTTAAAGGGGCCTTGTTGGTGCGTACTTTATAAGATGTTCTAATATTATTTTATTGCTATTAATGGTCTTATATTCTAGATTCTTACTTCAAATATGAGGTTTCTCAACAAGAAGTTTGTTTTCTACAAAAATATGAAACAAAAAATTTAGTTTAAGATGATTTAAATAATTATTGTAGTACAAAGAGAAAAGTGAATGAAAAATATCTGGTAAATGTATACCACGACCTCGTTGACAGATGTCGATTCTGTAATCAAAAGTCTTAATCACTTTTTAGCAAAATGGCGGTCATATTTCATAAATTACATCAGGAATTTAGAGTTTTAAGGCTAAAATCGATTCGTATTAACTCTGTCCTTAACATTGTGCCACAAAAAATAATCCAATAGCGTTAAATCACACGATCTAGCTGGCCACTTAACTGCAGATTGTCGTGAAATTATGCGATCGGTAAATTTGGTTTGCAATAAATTGATCGTTTCATTGGCTGTGTGACAGAGTGTGATTTGTTTTACATCCGCGCCTGACTATGTAGTCATAATCAGATGGTGGACAAACCACTATTGTATAATTTGGAACGTCATACATGCGTCCTAGATAGCCGAAGCCATAATTCTATGCAACAGAACCACCTAGTTGCAACTTGAATGATTTCAGGGCAAGTCTGCAAACCATCACACCTTGCTAAAGAGTTGCAGACTTTCTAACTCCTGTCCAGAACACATGTCAAGCATGCTCACTGGACTGGATCATTCACTTAGGGTGTTATTAACAGCGAGATGATCCTGGCCACCATAATTTTTTTTCTTCCCTTATGGAGCCGCAAAACCACAACCACCACGATGCTCCCATATAGGGGTCAATCTCAATGATCAGCCAGAGAACTATTAAATGTCTAAAGAGACAAATAATGAAATCTGCGACTCACTGATCCCCGTGGAAATAAAGTGTAGTTTCCAGTTGACCACCCTTTTTCCCCAGTTGCACTGAGTCTAGATAGTGGAATATTCTACAAAGACTATATTTATATGCCCCTGGGGGGTGGCTGTGTGACATGTGGCACCGTCTTTTTGAAACCACAAGTCGGTGGTATTCACGTCGTCAATAACAGGGTCAATAAATTGAGTCGTTAGCATTTCGGCATACTGTGATTCATTTCCAGCCTCCAAACAAAAAACGGCCTAATCATGCCTCCAGACCACAAGGCGCACCAGACAGTGATACGTTGAGCATGCAAAGGCTTCTTAATAATCACTCCAGGATTTTTAGAAACCCAAATGCGGTAATTTTACTTGTTAACATACTCAAAGTCAAATCCTTACGCAAAGTTCGCCATATGGAGGTTTTGGTAAAAACGTCGAGAAATTGAGAAATTTTTTTCTACTTCAACAGTGTGCCTCACGGTTGCGATTTTCAGTTAAGCCACCCGGTCGAACATGCGTTGGTGTTCGAACACTTTGTATCGAGCCTGTCGACTCAAATTTAACCACCAAATTCTTAATAGCGCTCTCAGAAGAACGATTTTTTTGTCCGAAAATATCATAAAAATTACGAAATGTAACTTTAACAGAACCACCATTTAGATAGTGGATTTTCGTGCTAAATTGAATTCATTGGAATAACGACAAAAAACTAAATGTCAGAATGGTGTTGTCACAATCGAAAAACAAAGTTCTGTTTTAAAAACTCGATATTTTTTAGAAACTTATGCAATTAGAATTTTTTCGAATACCTACTCACTAAATCCGTCCCAAAATTCTTAATAAATAGATAGCGCAAAGCTAACAACATTTTTAAGATATTCTTGGACTTTCTCCAAAAGGGCGCGGAAAAGCCTTTAAGATTATAATGTGTTTCCTGCTGTGTATAACAGTATTTATGTTGTTTGAATATTAATGTGTTAAGACATGATTATTTAATGACCCATAAACACTACCATTTTACAACAGTGGCAAATAAGAAACAAATTGAGTGCATCATCGTTAACATCTCTTCCAAGTTTCTTGTTGTTTTTGTTTATTAATTTTTACACAGCAAGTAAAATCGAAATTTGAAATACAAATAAAATATTGAAAATGAAAGCATTAAGTTCATTAGCGAGGGCCTGAACATGTAGATCAATTAAAAAATAGATTTATTATTGTTTAGATTACTAGTAAATATATGGGCTCTAACGAAATGTTGGATATACTTTCAAACAGAAATAACAAAGAATTAAATCTTTGCTGGAAGTGAGATTTTTACAATTAAAAATAAGATATAAAAAAAAAGAAACGAAATTAATTTAAAATACTAAACTCCCTGAAAATTAATCGAAAATATGACGAGAAAATTACAAGAATTGTATAAATATGTTTTTAAATATAAAATATATTTAAATAATTAATTTTTTTCTTATCAAATTTGAAAATTAAAGTAAACGTTAATTAAGGACAAATCAAGATTTTTTAATTTGTTATCATAAAAAAATATTACCAGAATAATTTGCCAAATAATTTTGAAAATTATAATTATTTATCTACACGGAAGACACCGCGCATTCTTGTTTCCTTCACAGCAATCAGTTTGTAACTCGTATAGCAGCGTTGCCAGTATATCGCATTTTAACTACGCCAAACGTGCATTTCATCTTAGCGCTTAGCAGCATTGGCTGTTTATCCCATTTTAGCTATGACAGAAATACATTTCATCTTAGCGCTCTTAATGTAAAACACCGCAGATTGTCGTGTTTTTAAAAATAATGAGAAACAAAGTTGCCCACTTAAATCGGGTTTTTTTGTCTTTCTCTGTGGCAACGCTAACAACATGTTAGCTTTGACATTTATATTTTTTTATGTATTCGTAGTAGATGCATTGGGAATTGTTACAATAAATTCAATTAAAATAAAAATAGTGGTTCTGTTAAAGTTACATTTCGTAAAATTCGTAATATTTTCGGACAACATAATCGTCCTTCTGCGATCGCTATTAAGAACTTGGTCGTTAATCTTGATGTTCTCAACAGTTGGGGTTATTCAAAACCGATCTATTCAAAACCGACTATTCACATCGGCGTAGATTCTCTCAATTCCTTCAGCAACAACCGGGCGGAAAAAATAATTTTTTCAGACGAAGCCCATTTTTACAAACAAAATTGCCGCATTTGGGCTTCTGACAATTTTAGAGCAATTATTGAGAAGCCATGCTCAACGTGTCACTGTATGGTGTGCTATGTGGTCTGTAGGCGTGATTGGGTTTTTTTTTTCGAAGATGAGCCTGGAAATCCGGTAACGGTCAATGGATAACGCTATCGCGGAGAGCTAACAATTCAATTTGGGCCTATTATTGACGACGTCGATATCACTGTCATGTGGTTTCAACAGAACGGTGCCACATGCGACATAGCCAATTAAATGATCAGTTTGTGCAATTTTCCGACCGCATAATTTCACGACAATCAGCAGTTAAGTGACCAACCATATCGTGTGACTTAACACTACTGGATTATTTGTTATTGCAGTTATGTTGAGGACGGAGTCTATACGGAGCCAATCGAATCGATTTCGATTTCAGACTTAAAACTCAAAATTTGTGATGTGATTAAAAACTTTGAAGAAAGAATCGACATCTATAAGCGTGATCGTGGTGGACATTTGCCAGATATTATTTTTCATTCATAATTGCCGAACTTTTCTCTTCATAATACAATAATAATTTGAATTATCTTAATCTAAATTTTTTGTTTTATTTTGTTTTAGAAAACAAAATTCTTCTTGAATAATCCTTATTAATAATTTTGTACAAATTTCGTTGTTCAGTGTTGACAATAGTACAGTAATTATCTTATGTTTTAGAATTTCTTAGTTTCAATAAGCAATAAAAGAAATGGAGAACAGTCCAAATAAGTTAAAAGTTTATCGATGGAAAAAATTAAGATTTTCAATTCAGTTCTACAACTTTTAAAATTCCATTAATGAATATCCTTCAATTAGGCAGTCTTGTTTTGCTATAAACTTATTAAATATTAATTTTAATTTTAACAACAAAAGATCAAATTCCTTTACTAGAATTTCTTTAAAAGTGATTTGTATGCTTCTATTTATTATTTATATTTGATTAAAAAAATCAATAAAATAACGCATAGAAAAGTTTTCAGAAAACATTGCTGTTGAAAATAACGCACTGATGAAATAGTTCAATTAATATTTCTAAACTACATGAAAAAAAAAATAAATAAAAACAGATTGAAAATTAAATAAATAAAAATATGTTGAAATACAAATTGTAATATTAAATATAAATTACAGTGGGGCGAAAGTATGAATCATGCGACTTTATTAAGCATATAACAATTTAGTTTTCTTATTACTCAAGCATTGAAATACTTAACAATTAGCGTGAAAAAGCTCAAAATTTTTTGTGTAAAACCAACATTATGACTACAATATATCGCACCCTAAATACAAAAGGGTTACAACTTAAAATACAACTTAGGAGAGACAAAATCTGTTTAGTTCATCGTGCAGAAGCAACACACTTAACACAAAAATAGACATAACTGTATTTTTCCCAGTTAAAGAAGATAGTGATGTGAACGAAATTTTTGCAGTCGTTAGAATTACTCTGAATTAATTTATGGAAAAAAGTCAGTTTTGAAAAATTTTGAGTTGTGACCCTTTTGTATTGAAGGTGCGATATGTAAAAATTTTCGTAGTGTGTTGTATTTGAAAAATGGTATTAAATATACTATTTATTAAGAAAATATCATAGTAAAATATTTAAAAAGTAAGAATTTTAAGATTTGAAAAAATAATATTTCCAATTGTACTTACAAATCAAATGATCTTAAGACTATCCATTTTGTAGTATCACAGAGAGCACAGTTTTACTCAGAAGAATTTTGCCGCTATTTTGTTAATACTCCGAATACAGGCAGTAAAATCATTAGTTTATTTATAGCTATACAGTCTTTCCGACTGTCGGAGAAGTGGCAAAAGTTTAACACTTTTAATTATTAGACAAAATATACTTCAAAATGAATGAAAGTCAACAAATAAAAGTTATTGCCATAATGATGAACTTTTTCTATAAATTTTCTTATTTTTTGAATCGCCATGTTTTAAAACCGAAATTAAGTTAATCTTCAATAGCTGTGCTAGAAACCTTTAAACATAAATATTTTATGAGAATATCATTAATATGTATTACCGCAGAGAAAGCATATCCATAAGATCTTTTCACGACAGCTTATATAGATCCTGTAATTTACTCAAAAATTTGTATACAAGACTCAAGGGCCTTTTATCTCAAGCCAAATTGATTAAATAAGAATTATATTCAACCAATACAGCGAAATGACTGTAACAGAGAATAGTCCAAATAAGTTAAAATTTTATCGGTGGAAAAATTATGGTTTTGAATTCAGTTCTACAACTTTTAAAATTCCGTTAATGAATATCCTTCAATTAGGCAGTTATGTTTTGCAATAAACTTATTAAATTTTAATTTTAAGATAAAAAACAAAAGATCAAATTCCTTTACTAGAATTTCTTTAAAAGTGATTTGTATGCTTCTATTTATTATTTATATTTGATTAAAAAAATCAATTGATTAAAAAAATTAATATAAAAACACATTTATTACTATTATTCCACACTTAAAATTTTTTACGTAAGGGTTTCAATTGGATGCTATTCATATGTAATTTAAAAATAAATAAAATAAAAAATTATTTTAAAAAATTTTTAAAAATCCACTGATTGATCTATATGAACAGTAACACTATTTTAAATTTTGAATAATAAATATTTTATGAGAGTATCATAAAATATTAATCTTTAAAGGAATCTAAGTCAATTAACGTAGATTTACTTAGAAATGATTTCAGGTAATAAAATTTATTATAATAATAATAATAAATTTTATATATATTTATTAAATAAAATTAAAACATAAAACCATTGAGTTATTTTCTCATGGATATTTACTGCAATACTCAATAGCAGAAATGATTTGAAAAAATGTGGTCGTATTTTTTAACTGCTCCAGAGTATAAAACAATGTTCTCTTAAACAAAAAAAAACTAATATATGAATTCTATTCCTATACGCTTTTGGCTAAGTCATTTTAACACATATTGTAACTGTCTCTTCGAAGGTCAGGCTTGCCTGTAAAACACGATTCGGCTTTCATTATTATTTAACATGCAACTCTGGCTCAAAACTATACTAACGATTGGCGAATTTGCCATTAATAAACATTTATTTGCAAATGCTATTTTAAACAAAATTGTTATAAATGTTAACGTAAACAAACTGATGTTATTTACACCGACTTTAGTAAGGCAATTGATAAGGTTAACCACAAACTTCTGATAAGGATTCACGATCAATTTATTTATGTGGATTAATTGATATCTTTCGGACAAAGCTCAAAAATAAATTTGTTTTAACGCGTTTCCTCCCACAGAAAGTATTGTTTCGGCTAGTATGTCGCAGGCTAACTATCTAACTATCCTTTATTATTTAGCTTGTTTATTAATGATCTACCCAAATACCATTGAATATTCAAAGACGACGTGAAGTTATTCGAACATATAATTGTCACGCTGATCATGTTCTTCTGAAAGAGGTGTAATGTTAATTTTATGGAGTTGAATCTTAAAACGTGCAAATACATATGTTTCTTTCGAAGATGTCACACAGACAAGCAATATATTTTAAACGGCTACGAATTTAAGAAGCTGAATGCAGTTTCAAATCTTGGTATTTTACTGGATTATTCTAAATAAAATTTTATTCAGCATATTTTGTTAGCCACTTACAAAACATGTGCATTTGATGGATTTATAAAACGCTGGGCGGAGTTTAGTGACCCATATTTCACAAAACATCTTTATACTTCTCTCGTCAGGTCTATTCTGGAATGTGGCTTAATAATTTATAAAGTTCATAGTAATAGCATGGAATCGCTGCAAAAGTAGTTCTTGTTATTTTGTCTTCGAGACTTACAATGGAATCCCTTAACTTTACCATCCTACACTAACAAAGTTGCCAATTCTAAAAAGCCGTAGAATAATGCTAAATATCAACTTTGTTTTAAATTTAATAAAAGTAATTTTCAGTTAAGTTTTTTTGATTAGCAATATTTCATTTAACGTTCCATGTCATCCTACGCGCTATTTTAATCCACCCGTTTTTAAGAATTTGTTTTGAGTTTAATAAATTTCTTCAAATGTTAATGCTGCTAAATGTCATCTAATTTTATATTTGAATAACTAAATTTAAGTTTTATGAACAATTTTATTTACTGTATTAAAGTCTCTATTCTTAGTAAATGTATTGGCAATTCTTACAATGAATTCTAGTTCGCAAGAAAATTTAATTAAAATAATAAAAATCCACTATGAAAATGTTGGTTCTGAAATAGTTACATTTTGTAAAATTCTCGATATTTTCGGACAATATAATCGTCATTCTGAGGCCGCTATTAAGAATTTGGTTGTTAAATTTGATTCGAGAGGCTCGATACAAACGCGTGATCGACCGGTTCGTTCAACTGAAAACATCAAAGCCGCGAGTCACAGTAATGAAGCGGATCGAAATTTGTCAAGTCCCCAACGTTCTCAACAATTGGAGTTATTTAAAACCACACTATGTGGTCTGGAGGCGCAATTAAGCTGTTTATTTATTTCGAAGATGAGGCTGGAAATACAGTAACGGTCCATGGATCATGCTATCACGAGATGCTAATAACTCAATTTTGGCCATTGACGATGTGTATATTACTGACATGTGGTTTTAACAAGACGGTGTAACATGCCACACTATCTATGAAACGATCAACTTATTGCAAATCAAATTTCCCGATCGCATAATTTCACGACAATCAGCAGTTAATTGGCCAGCTAAATAGTGTGATTTAACATCACTGGCTATGTTAAGGACAGAGTCTATACGGAGCCAATCGAATCGATTTCAGTCTTAAAACTAAAAGTTAGCCATTTTGCCAAAAAGTGATTAGAAACTTAGAATCCACATCTGTCAGCGTTGCCACATATCATTTTTCATCATAATTGCCGAACTTTTCGCTTCGTAATACAATGAAAATGTAAATCATTTTAATTTAAATTTTTTGTTTTATTTTGTTTTAGAAAACAAATTTCTTGTTGAAAAAACCTTCACTAAGTTGGAAGAGGACATAAAAAGTTTTAATTCCCAAACATTATTGAAATTCTTCCATTTTCAAAAACAGAAAAAAAATAAATCTTTAACCAATTTATTTATCTCCATGAATATTGAAAAAACATTAATTACAGCTTAACAGAATTGTCATGGTTTTATTGCAATGTGTACTTAAACAAAAAGTAATTTAATCCTCAATGTAAATAATACATGTCACCTATAATTTTCTGCTCTTAAGCAATAACAACAAACCTCAAAAATGTATATTTTCTAGTAAACATAAAAGAAAAGCAAAATAATACGCGTGTGTGTGTGTGTCTTTGCGGTTATTTATCATCTTTCAAAACTTAACAATTTTAAAAAACTACTCACGATATATTTTTCACCACACTGTGCACTTCATAAGAGAAGAAAACTTGTACAATACAATACTCTCGCGTTCAGACTTTATATAACAGTTGCGTACAAGTCTGGCGAATAGTAAAGTTCAACAACAACACAATAATTTGTATTCTTTCCGAATATTTGTATATAAATATATATAAAAAAACAACAAAAAATAATAAAACTAAAGAGTGAATGAAAGTGTGCGTGTAAGAATTAGGGAATCATTGTCATTCGATTTTTTGACATGTCGTTTTAATCTTATTTTTGTGCTACAAAACAACAAAAAGTATAAAGTATCACTTAATAATGAATAAAAAAAAATTATTTTATTAAAAAACTTGGTGATTTATTTAAAAATTATCTAACGAAATTCCACAAAAAAGAAATTAATTCTGTTACAAAAAACGAAAATTATATTAAACTTTGAACGGAATATTTTGTGATTGAGTAGACTATTTTGTATTGTATATTGTAAAATATGTACTTAAGCTATGACGGACAAATATAAATTGAAAGAAAATCTAATGTAATGATTTATGTGTTAAACTATTTCAGGTCAAAGTTAATAATTAAATTTTTGTTTTGTTTTTTAAATTTTTGGAAGTAAAATTTAAAAAAGTTCACCACAAAAGTAAACGTTTAGTGGCCACAGTGTAATGAACTTGCATATCGATGATTTATTTTTTTTTTTTTGATTTTTGGAATATTCAGTTAATAATGGCTTGTCAATCTGTTCTGGTGCTACAAATTCTTTAACTTTTTGCTTTAGAAGAAATACCTTCAACCTTTTCTCTATCACTTTTTTTGAGTGTTTCATCTTTGGATTTCATTTTAAAAATTTTCTTATGTTAATATATTAAAATACACCAATACCTCGCTTTGCGTCGTTTCGTTTTGCATTTTTTCGCAGTAGCTACGCTGTTTAATTACTACTAATTTCCACTGTGCGTCGTTAGATTTTTGAGATTGCGTTCTTTTGGGTTATTTTATTAACGTCTAGCTAATAGAACCTTCATATATAAAACGGAAAAATTAGAGCCAGGATTTAAAGCTAGCAAGGATAGACTGACCCTTCTTCTTGGTGATAATGCCGCACCAAACAGTCCCTCTTTGTTGATGCATCGGTTTTTAAATCACTCACTTAAATTCTCATATGAACAAATGCGGCTACTCTGCTTGTTAATAAATCCACTGAGGTGAAAGTGTGCCTCGTATCTAAAAATGATTATTTTTTGTAAAATTACTATTCACTTTCGTATATTCAACCAATCTTTTAGCGTATTGACGCCGCCTGAAATGATCAATAGGCTTTAGCTCTTGAGTAAAAAGACGTAGGATATTTAATTGGGGGACTAAAAAATGACTCGAGGTTGAAGGCAAACAACAGCAATCCGGGTGAGTGCGCTCAAGTGTGTTCACAATTGCTACATACCTGATTTACTGAAATTTGCGTACAATTCTCCCTGTTATGAACGTATTTGGTCGATTATGCTGACACGAACTGCACTCATTTTCGTAAAAGGCTTCAACAATCTTAATGCACTGCTCAATTATGTTCATCTCTATGGTTGAAAAAACCATCATCTTAAATTGGAGAAAGAATTCCTATAAGAAATCCAATCCCAATATGATGTCTTCAGTGGCGTCTTCTTTCCTAACGTCACGTTCAAACGTACAGACTGACTTATACACTTTTTTGATCCATCAGCCAGAAACAAGCTGACAAAACGCCTCACTTTAGGGGGGTAATAAAACTTCGAGCAGCTTCAGTATCGATAATTGCATGCACTGACTGCTTATCGATCAGAAGGAATGCTCTTAGTTTATCTTCCTCCCAGGGCAGAGTGGTTTCTGGTATTTTCTGTTGTGGAACTTTTGCGGCTGTTCTTGACAGCATACGGTGGCATTCACCCCGGTTTTGATGAGCAGTAGGTCATCGGCAAGCTGGAGGAGCTCACCCACAGAAGCAAAACTCCTTTTTGCGAATATACTATTGGTAATCTGAGCTTGCGTTTTGAAAGATTACATCAAGCTTCTGTTGTTCAGGCAGGCAGATTCGTCTCATTAATTGCTGTAGTGAAAGTACATAGTCCTTATGGGGCCGCGAAACCACAACCAACACGATACTCCCATAAAAGGCCAACCTTAATAATCTGTCAGAGAACTATTAAATGTCTTAAGAGACAAATAATGAACTCTGCGGCTTACTGATTCCCGTGGAAATAAAGTGGAGTTTCCAGTTGGCTCCCTGTCTTCAGGGGACTGGGCTCCCTTTTTCCCCAGTTGCACAGGTCCAGATAGTCGAGTATTCTATAAGAACCGATAAATGTGCCCCCGGGGGTAGGCCACTGGCGAGCAAACGACAACATTCTTATTTCAAAACTAAGTTGCAATTTGAAAACTTAAAACTTAAAGGCTTAAATCCTAGTAGACAATGCTCCTGGCCATGTTGATGAGTTGTTAGAAAATGTGATATTTGTATTTTTGCCGGCTAATACGACGCCAGTTATTCAGCCGACGGATCGACTTTTAAAAGTTATTAGCTTCGACGAACATTTAAACTTCTTCTAAGTGAGACTGATGGACAAAGAGTTTTGGAAATAGTTCAACACTATGAAAGCCATAGAAATTATTACCGATTTGTAGGAGGAGGTTAAACCATTTTGCATTTATGATATTTGGGGCAAAATGTGGTCTGAATGTGTTCACAGAATATGCAGAAGTTGATGGTACACCAACTGATCGCTACGAAATTTCTATTTTAGCTAGAGTGTCTAATTTTGAACGTATGGAGGGGACTGATATAAATAAAATGCTAACCTCGCACAACTAAGAATTCTCGAATGAAGAACTATTGCAACAGGAATTGCAATTTGATAATAAAGAAGATGACAGTGATCGTTCATTAAAAATCCCCGAAGAACAAAATTTAAACTCCAAATAAATTTCCAAAGCGATATGTTTGATTGACGAAGCTATGGAGATTTAAAAAAAACGATCCTGATAGCGAAAGGAGTTTTTAAGCATCCCAGGCGGTAGCTATGAATATCAATTGGTTCTTGCAGCAAGAAAAAAAAACTAGTTCAGCAAACATTGGGGCAATTTTTTGTGAAAGAAAACCGATATATGAGAATCATCAGACAGTGATTAATTTTGATTTTGTTTTTGATGTTTTGTTTTTTAAGTGTATGCAAAACAATTTTATATTGTTTTTGTTTTTTAAATGTTTACTTTGTTCAATTGTCTTTTTAAAAAGATGTTTTCTCGAAACTCTGGAACCTATTTTCGATATTGACACGATTTGCTATAGAAAATCTTAATTCGCTTTGTGTCGTTTTTATTTCCATCGTGTTTTTATGGAACGTAATCCCGACGCAAAGTGAGGTATTGGTGTAATACATATCTAAATTAATGAAATGATCATTTTGTAGATAAAATTTGAAACCAAAGCATAAATGATAATAATAAAATATTAATTTTATTTAAAGCAGCATCATTATTCCATTGTATATCTATTGAAATAACTAATTGCGATAACAGAAAAACTGAATAATATAAAGGGATTTTCAACAAGAAGTTTGTTTTCTAAAACATAATTAAACAAAAAATTTCGATTAGCATAATTTTTATTGTCAACCACGACCACGCTGACAGATGTCGATTCTTTCATCAAAGTTTTTTTCCAGTTTTTGGCTAAAAAGCAGACCTATTTGGTTAATTACATCACGAATTCGTATAGACTGTGTTCTTAACACACGATCTGGCAGGCCACTAAACTCCTGATTGATGTGAAATTATGCGATTGGAAAATTTGGTTTGCAATAAATTGATCGTTTCATTAGCTGTGTGACATGTGGCTCCGTCCTGTTGAAACCACATGTCAGTGATATCCACGTCGTCAATAATAGGCAAAAATTGAGTTGTTAGCATCTTGCGATAGCATCATCTATTGACTATTACCGCATTTCCAGCCTCATTTTCGAAAAGCAAAAAAAAAAAAAAAACGGCCCAATCACGCCTCCAGACCACATAGCACACCATACAGTGACACGTTGAGCATGCAAAGGCTACTCAATAATCGCTCTAGGATTTTCAGAAGTGCAAATGCGGCAATTTTGCTTGTTGACATACCCTGACAGATGGAAATTGGCTTGGTCTGAAAAAATTATTTTTCTCTAGCGATGTCAATGGTCCATCGGCTTCAATTCCTGCATCAGTTGAACCTTCTTGGGCTTCAAAGTCAATTTCTTACGGAAAATTCGCCATGTGGCGATTTTGGATAACCCCAATTGTTGACAAATTTGGATCTGCTTCAACAGTGTGGCTTACGGCTGCGATGTTTTCAGTTGAACAACTCGATCGAACACGCTTTGGTGTTCGATATTTTGTATCGAACATGTCGACTCAAATTCAACGATGAAATTTTTAATAGCCATGTGGCGATTTTGGATAATTCCAATTGTTGACAAATTTGGATCTGCTTCAACAGTGTGGCTTACGGCTGCGATGTTTTCAGTTGAACAACTCGATCGAACACGCTTTGGTGTTCGATATTTTGTATCGAACATGTCGACTCAAATTCAACGATGAAATTTATAATAGCTGTCTAAGAAGGAAATGCGACTTTAACAGAACCATCATTTTTATAGTGGATTTTAATTATTTTAATGCAATTGCGAATTTGGTCGTTAAACTTGAGTCGACAGGCTCGATATAAAAATAGTGAACACCAACGCTTGTTCGATCGGGTCGTTCAACTGAAAGCTTCGCAACCATGAGGCACAGTGTTGAAGCAGACCTATTGGTAATTGTTGCAATGAATTCAGTTTCGCATTAAAACCGCATTAAAATTATTAAAATCCACTATGAAAATGGTGGTTCTGTTATAGTTAAATTTCGTATAATTCCTGATATTTTCGGATAAAATAACCGTCAATATTAAAGCAGATTTAAATTTATAAATTTCTCGACGTTCTCAACAATTGGGATTATCCAAAACCACCACATGGCGAATTTTGCGTAAGTATATGACTTTGAAGCCTTATAAGTTTCAACAGGATTATTTTTTGTGGGTCTATGTTGAGAACAGAGTCCATACGGCCTTAAAACTCAAAATCCATGATGGGATTAACGAAATAGAACCCCCATTTTGCCCAAAAGTGATTAAAAACTGTGATAAAAGAATCGACATCTGTCAGCGTGGGCGTAGTGGACATTTGCCAAATATCATTTTTCATTCATAATTGCCGAAGTTTTCTCTTCGTAATAAAATAAAAAATCGAATCATCTGATTATTATATTTATTCAACCTCTTTTTTTTTAAATAAATAACTATTAATCTTAGTAATGGTCTTTTTTAAGTAAATTAACCACTATATTTTCAATATTTCGCTTTCCTGTGGAAAGCTTCTTTAGGAAATTATTTTTTATAAAAACAAAAATTGTCTTCGAAAACAAATTTCGTTTTGACGTGTTAAAATGTACAAATACTTGAATAACAGAATTTATTTAAATCATTAAATTTTTGGAGAATACTGCTCTAATGCTTTGAAGTTACTTGTTATTTAGTTATTCCTCCCAAAAACTATTTTAATGCCTTTTCACTTGCTAATTAAAATGTTTTCAAGTTTAATTTAATTAATTGTTTAAGAGTGTTTAATCTTCAAAATGACACATTTCCACACATTGTGGTAAAACAATAGAAAATTTGCTTGGTGAAATTGTTAGCAGCTGTGTGAAAGCCTGAATTAATATGATCGCAGAAGCGTTAACGTATAAGTTTGCTGTTTGTTGGTTGTTGGTTGCTGGTTGTATTTGCTTTTTTGTTGGGTCGGATGGCTGGTTGGTTGCTTGGTTTGTTAGTTGCATTCTCGTTAGTTTAGTAAACAATCGTCGCGTTGTTTAGAAGTTTCAAATACCGCCACCGCTAAAACTAAACAAAACTATAAACAATAAAACCAATACATACATAACCAATAGATACATTATTTACATACATATATGTGTATGAGTATGTATGTGTGTGTGTGTGAGTTGTATTTGCTATTTCATACATTCGTATATTGAAAAAGTGTTTTACAACTGCTCAAATAGATAATACAATCAATAGGGCAGAATGCCGCCTGATTTAAAACGATTCGATTTGAAAAGTGTATTAGGAAATTTAAAGAACAGATTTTCAAAGCGAAAACAAGAACAAGAAAAAAAGCAATGTGGCGAGAAAAGAAAAATAGCAAACAGCTTTTAGTTGTTTGGGTGCTATGTTTGTGAACACAACGAAAGTAAACATTTTGGTTTTCTGATACGAAATAAAAAATAAATTTTAAATAAAAATTTTAACATAAACGTGAAATTATAAAATCACGAACGGTGTAGAAGTAAATGTAAAAATTTGCAATTTTAAAAAGTGATTTTAAAAAATTTAATAAAAAGTTGTGGTAAATAAAACAAATTTAAAACGTGCCAAAATTTTAATTGAACTATATAAGTATAATCAAATTTGGCACAGTGGGTCGAATAAAAAAAAAATCAAAATACATGAGTCATGTATACTTTAAGACCAAGCACATCATTATCATCATTCATGCCTTGATATTTTAAATGCACGAGTGTGACTGTTACGAAATTTTATGTTTTATTTCAAAAATATAATCGCTCTCATTACCGCAAAGTTCAATTAATGTCCGCGAAAATTGTATAAAAAAAAAACAAAAATTTCTAAATGAAAATGAAATCTCTCTCACATAAACAAATCTAAAACAATAAAACAAAATCTAATAAAATAAAAGAAAATAACATCACTTAAGTAAGAAAACATAAGTCCAGATGTGTTTCTCGTTACGTAAAAATAATTATTTTTTCTCTCTTCAACATATAAACAATTTGTAATGATTTTATTTTTGGCATCATGTGAAATTGAAATTTTGATTTGATTTGATTTTATTTATTTTATTTGTAAATTCGAAAAAACAAAAACAATACAAAGTTAAACAAGAAAAATATTTTAAATTATAATAAATATTTCAGCAACATTTTATATGTATTTACGTAAAATAATTGTTGTGCAATTAATTTTAAATCTATTGTAAATATTATTTTTAAAATTTAATTTTTTTATATTTGCATTATTATAAGGCGTTGATAATCTTATCTTTTGACTGATTTCGAAAATATTGTTCTTAAAAATTTTTTTTTAAAACTTAATAATCAAGATGATAAAAAAAAAGCAACAGAAATTAAGATTTCTTAATTAACATGCTACAACATGCATTTCCAAAGTATTCCTTAAAAGTTCAGAGGCAATAATTTTTTTTATTGCAGCGTAGTGTATAACAAGAACAGCTTTAAATGTCTCATTACGGATGTAATTGTATAATTGTAGTAAGGCTTAAGTTCGCATATGTGGCGTTTGTTTTTCCCTTTATTAATCGTCATATATACTTAATTTTGCTTTCTTTTAAGCGTCGGCTTCTTGGATGTACCGTTATTTAAAAAATATTTTAAATTATAAACACATTTATTAAATATCGAACATGGCCATCACTTTGTTGCATATCAAATCGTTTAAAGTGACCAAAAGCACTGTATATTTAATTAGTTCGCAGTATGCGATATTTCTAAGAAAAATGGAAATAAATCTGCAGTTACCAATCGAGTTAACTGATTTAAACAAAAAAAATCACAACGTGACATTCCCCTAAATCAAATTTAGTGAACTTGTGAAATGAAGTTATTTAAATGATGACAGACTATATCCAATTACCTAAACTCATTTCTACATTCTTGTAGTAGAAAATTAGAAAAGCTTAGCAAAGGGACATATGCTACGCCCTCTGTCCTATAATTAGCATTTATTGTGTTTAGCTAAATTTGCTAATATTAACCCAAAGATGTCATGCTAGAGAAAATATAGTTTCAGTTTCCCTTTTGAAAGCTGTCTGTTGTCTATGGTCACAAAAACTCAGATATCAATTATATACTGTCTTCTTTTATAATAAATAAATTTAAATAAAATAAATAAAAGCAATTTTATTTTTTGTGCTTGATTCCTTTAAATAAATATTTCATGATATTCTCACGAAATATTTATTACAAAAATTTTTATTAAAAAATAAAAATTTTATGATATACTCATAAAACATTTATTCCAATAAAAATAAAAAATATTTGAAATGTATTACTGCGGGGGAGAGCACATCCATATTGCAATTTCACTATTGCTCAAGTAGCTCATCAGTGAATTTTACCCCAATATTGTATAGAAAATTCTAAAAGTCTTATATCCAAAGCCAAACTGATTCCATGAGACTTTTTTCATAAAATCAACATAGCATAGACAGCAAGACTCAAAAACACTTCTACACAAACACAGCAAAACATTTCGAATAACAAAAAAAATTGTTTATTTTCAATCATTTCTACATAAAAATAAAATTGCTTATATTGAAAATGATTCTGAATAATTATAAATTACTTATTTAAAATAAATAAATAAATAAAAATTTGAAATAAATAAATTTTGAATAATAATAAAAGACGGACATATTGAAAATTACCTCCGCATAAAATGCCACGTGGCAAACATTTCACTTACATGAGTAGATACGACCTTTATAAAAGAACTATCTAAATCCGAACACTGCATCACCAGTACAGTTTAGAACACGGCTTGAGAATGATGTCTTCATATTTGAAAACATATTTGAAGGACAACAAAGGCGGGAAAAAATGACAACAAATAAATTTATTTTTATAAAATACAGATGTCGTTTTATGTTTCATTAATTTATAACATTCAATTGTTAAGTAAAGTAAGCTAATGCTGTAGTATATAAACATAATATTCAATGGCTATTCTGTCAACTAATGTCTTAACCATAATGTTTTCTTCTCCTAACGTAATGCCAAAAGTACTCAGATTCATTAATTACTTCAGCTTTACTTTATTTAAAAAAAGCAAGATTTTTTGTTATCTGAAAAGCGTACCCGAATAATAAAGTCATGAAAAATAGTAACATAATTCAGCAGCTTAATTTTTATGAAAGAGAAAACCTGGGCAAAAGGTAATTTTATATATTTACCGCATTCAATAACTAAAGCGATTTTAAAAAGAAGTTTGTTTTCTAAAACAAATTAAAATAAAAAAATTTAGAATAGATGATTTAAATTATTATTGTATTACGCAGAGAAAAGTTCGACAATTATGAATCTAAAAATTTTTGGTAAATGTCCACCACGACCACGCTAACAGAGGTCGATTCTTTCATTAAAGTTTTTAATCACTTTTTGGCAAAATGGAGATCCTATTTTGTTAATCACGTCATGTATTTTAAGTATTAAGGCTAAAACCGATTTGAGTGGCTTCATATAGACGACTCTGTCTTTAATATAACCTCAGCATAAATAATGTACGATCTGGCTGGCCGCTTAACTTTTGATTGTCGTGAATTCATGCAATCGGGAAATTTGGCTTGCAATAAATTGATCGTCTCATTGGCATTGGTGTGACATGTGGCTCAGTCCTGTTGAAACCACATGTCAGTGATATCTAAGTCGTTAATAATATGCCAAAATTGAATTGTTACCATTTCGCGATAGCGTGATCCATTGACGGTTGCCGCATTTCCAACCTCATCTGCGAAAAGAAAACGGCCCAATCACGCATTAAGACCACAAGGCGCACCATACAGTGAGACGTTAAGCATGCAAGGGCTTCTCAAATGCGGCAATTTTGCTTGTTGACATAACCTGACAAGTGAAAGTGGCCTTCGTCTAAAAAAATAATTTTTTTAGAAAAACCAGTTCCTGAATGAATTGAGTGAATCTACGCTGATGTGAATTGTCGGTCGCCTGCTATTCCTGCACCAGTTAAACCTTGTAAGGTTTTAAAGTCAAATCTTTACGCAAAATTCGCCATATGGTGGTTTCGGATAACCCCAATTGTTGAGGACGACGACGAATTTACAAAGTTAGATCTGCTTCAGTACTGTGGCTCACGGCTGCGATGTTTTCAGTTGAACGATCCGATCGAAGACCCCTGGGTATTCACACGTTTTATGTAGAGCCTGTTGACTTAAATTTAACGCCTCAATTCTTAATAGCGGTCTTAGAAGGACGATTTTGTAGTCCGAAAATATCACGAATTTCACGAAATGTTACCTTAACAGAATCACGATTTTCATAGTGGATTTTAATTCTTTTAATGCGATTTTCGTGCGAAATTGAATTCATTGTAGCAATTTCCAATGCATCTAACGAATACGTCAAAAAACAAAATGTCAAAACTATCATGTTGCTGTTGTTGCCACAATTGAAGAACGAACTTCTTGTATATAAATATACGATATAATTCGTAAAGTCATCGAATTGAAACCGAAATGTATGAGAACATAATAACGTCACGTTATATACATGACGTGCAACAAAAAGTCTACTAATTTCATAAGCGATTTAAAAAAATTGTGAATTGAAGAGCGCGATTTCGTTGCAGCTCTAAAATTAAAACTAAATAGATAAAAAATTATTTTGTTAGATGATATAAAAGTATTTCTTTAAAGTTGCTAGTGTTGGTTAGTGTTTTTGTTTAAGTTATTGTGCCTTCGGAGCTATTAAGCTAAAAATAAGAATTTAAATTTTAAATTATGCTTAATTCATGCTGGACAGTGCTGTACAAAAAAGTATTTGTCATAGTAGTTGCAATCGTGATTTCTTATTCTTCCTTCTGTTGAATGTAATTATGATTGTTTAATATATATTAAATTATTTTATTGTGAATTTCGGTTATTGAGAGTTCTCCTCTAATAATTATTGTTTTCCAACATGACTTAATGTATGGGATGAAAAGTTCAAGTAAAATGCAAGTGAGGAATTGTTGAAAAATCTGGTAACATCTCAAGTGGATACTGATATTAGTGCGAGATCGATGCAAAGCAGAGATAGAGAAGACAACTTCTCTCTGGTTGGATGAGAAAACAAAAAATGCAACTCTGTTAATTATTTACTATTCTCTTATAAGCTTCACCAAAGTAATGATAACTAAAGATTTTATAGTGCAAAAATGATCAAACTGACGTTAACATTAATTAGAATCTATAGTGTGGTGCAAAACTGTTGTGTGAGAAGAACATATTGCTCCTCCCTCAAAACCACTTTTCAGATACTTAAAAGTGAGTTTGATGGGGATCGAACTTAAAACCCACAAAAAAATATACTTGAACTTAATTACGTACAGAGAAATTTATTTATTTATTTTCTTTCGCGTTGTGGCTATAGAGTCATAAATTATAAAATGTTATAATTATTGCTTGACCACAGAAATGTTTTGTTTTTTTTTATTACTAAGAAAGATTCGAAGACTAGCTATGGGATAGAAGGCAAGTTGTGCAAATCGGCGAAGCTAGAACTTCTGAAATTGGTGTGCTTTGTGATGTCCCTCAAGTCAGTGTTCTTGGTCCATTACTATTCAATGATGTTAATGATATTAAAAATATCACATTTAATGGAAAACTTTTTATGTACGCTTACGACATCTGTCTGCTGTACAATTATGCTTCAATTATGTCTGAATATTTGAGACTTAATAAGTTAAACTTGAATGCAATCAAAACTAAACTAGTACGTTTTAGGCCGTACCTAACAGGATATGATCAGTGAATGAGCGTTCATATTGATGGCGAGGTAATTACGGAATTTGAAAGTGGAATGGTATTAACTCTCGTAATATTTCATGGGATAATCACTTTAATTACTTAAAACCAAAAGTTTCCTATGGAAATGGTATTTTAATTAAAATTTTGAAATAAATTGGACACAAAAGCGAAAATGTTGATCTATCGATCTATTATTCACTCGCACTTAACCTACCTTCCGGTAGCATAAGCCTACAAATCGAATTCGTCTATGCGTTCCTTATAATCAGCCCAAAACAAAGCATTAAAAATAGTTTTCAATCTTCCTTTGCATTATAATACAATGGAATTATTTCAAAGATACGCTAAGGGTATACTGCCAATAAAAGGTCTTCGAAAGCAACAGCTATTGCTATATGTATACAATGTCTTAAATAGTGTTGGATTTAGCTCAACTGAATTTTCTTTTGTTCGTACACATACGGGAAGAGCAACTAGACAATCGATGAACTTGAATATTGTCAGATGTCGGCTTGAAATAACAAAGCAACGGATTCGATTTGCTGCTTCAAATGAGTACAACCACCTACCTAATTGTGTAAAAAAAATTTTAAGTGCTTTCGACCTTTAAAGTAGCAATAAAAGAATATTTATTAGATAATATCGAAATCCTTCTTTGCAAATTGAGTCATATAAATGGTAAATTGATATATTTGTATTGTTATTATTTTCTTTTTTATTATTATTAGTTTTTTAGTTATTTAATTAATTGTTATTAGTATTTAGTTGTCAGTTTCGCCTCTATAAAGTCTTGTCTTGGCGCTAAAATAAAATAAAATACTTGTGTAAATAAAAGAAAAAAATTGTTCTTCATTTTTGAAAAATTAAAAATTTTAAGTTATGACTCTCTTGCAGCAAAGGCTCGATTTATGCACTTCACAACTACAGCATAATTGGTAACCAAGAACTGCTACATTTATTTAGAATGCAAATAACTTTTACTTAATCGTAGTAAACTTTTGCCCCTCACGGTTATATAAATAATTAAATAAACTTTTATATTATAATTTTATTTGATTTTTTATTTAAATTGAATGGTTCAGTTTTAAGTAACCTTTTTTGGTCTACCGATTAATTGATAGAAACATTTTGCTACAAATGATAATGTGTTTACACATATTATTAATTCACGTTCCAAATATTCTTTAATACTTGTATGTAGATTATACAATATATGCAAAATGCTTGCGAGTTCTCATTTCTTTTTTTTTTTTGTTTTATATATAAAAAATACATTTTTTTCATTTTACTAATGTGTATCGTCATAGATCACAAATTTTTAGAACAAAAGATTTTCAAATGTTTATATTGGATTTTTAATTTTTTAATATTTTCTAGTGGAAAAACCATGTTTTGCGGAAGTTTTTTTTTATGTTTTTCCGCTTCATCAAGATTTTCTGAGTGTATATTTTTTATTAGATATCAAAATTTTTTATGGATTTTCTTTAATATTAAATATTTTTTTTCCTATTACTGAATTTAATTTAATAATTTTTCAGATAACAAAAATTTTACTTTCAAAATCAGTCAAATTGCAATTATGCAGCACAGTGTTTTTCAGTTTTTCTCTATTTCTTATAAACTTTATGGACTTATGTAAAAACCAAAATTTATTATTAGAAAATAAATTCGGGAGAAATAGGGCTGTATGCTGAAAGATTAGTTTTGCGCAAATCTTATTTAGTGATAAATTAATAGAAACTAAGAATTAGATAAATAAGAAAGAATTGAGGTAGTCGAAAAAGTAATAAGGTTGAACCCTCTTAAAACGCACAATCCAAGAGCAGAGAAGCCATTCAGAAGATTACTGTCTCATTTTGAACCAAGATTTTATAACTTAGATTATAAGATAATTAACAGCTGAGCATATGATAAGTTTAGTGGCCAGCGTTTGTGATTTTTTTCTCATTCAGTTTTATTCATTACTATACAATTTCAAGATTTTATTCAAAAATATAGAGGACAGTTTTGTGACAAAAATTTCCCTGGTAAAAGCACAAATAAAATTTAATTATTTGCTTAAAAATGTTGTTAAAATGTTAAGTTAAATTGTCTAAAAATTTGAGAGATTTTTCTTCATTTTGCTTTATCATATGCCTGCCTTATCTTATCTACAGGTAAAGTCACAGAAGAAATTATCTGCGTATTTAATTTATTTTACCATAAGAGGAGAATTAAATTTTGAAATATCAGGTCATAAAATATATTTTCTCATTTGGAAGTCACATACTTATTTCAACTATAATACAACTCTCATGTTTGGGCCAGCGTCCCAAAGTTGAATTGCTCGACGATGTACAAAAGAGCGCCAAGAAACTCATTGGGTACAGTAGGATGTTGAACTCTATTGTTTCACTATAGCATTGATGCAATGTGGGTTGTATTCCAATGTTTAATCGTTACTATCGGCTTTTTAACAAAAAGTTTGCTTTTCAATTGTGCCAATACCAACAATATGAAAGTTTTTTGACATATTCGTAGTAGATGCATTGGCATTTGTTACAATGAATTTAATTTCATACGAAAATCGTATTAAAATAATTCAAATCCACTATGAAAATGGTGGTTCTGTTAAAGATACATTTCGTATAATTAGCGATATCTTCGAATAACATAATCGTTCGTCTGAGTCCACTATTACGAATTTGGTTGTTATTTTTGAGTTGACAGTGCATGTTCGACTAGATCGTTCTACTGAAAACAAGGCAGCCGTGAGCCACAGCATTAAACTCCTCGACGTTATTAACAATTGGGGTTATCCAAAACCACCACACGACGAATTTTGCATAAGGATTTGACCTTAAAGCCTCAACTGGTTCAACTGGTGGTGGAGTTAAAGCCGACCAAGCTTTGATTTGCTCAATTCATTAAGGAACAATTGGCTGGTTATATCAAAAAAATAATTTTTTCACTTGTCAATTTATGTCAACAAGTAAAATTACCGCATTTGGCCTTTTGAAAATCCTAGAGTGATTATTGACAAACTTTTGTATGCTCAATGTGTCACTGTATGTTGAGATATGTGGACTAGAGGCGTGATTGGGCTATTTTTTTTCGAAGATGAGGCTGAAAACGCGCTAACGGTTAATGTATCATGCTATCTCGAAATGCTAACAATTCAATTTTGCCCTATTATTGACGACTTGAATATAACTGACATGTGGTTTTAACAGGACGGTGCCACATATCATACAGCCAATGAAATGATTAATTTATTGCACACAAAATTTCCCGATCAGACAATTCCACGACAATGAGCTGTTAATTGGCCAGCCAGATTGCGGGATTTAATACAACTGAAATATATTTTTTTGGGCTATGTTAAGGATAGAGTCTATACGGAGCCAATCGAATCGATTTCAGCCTTAAAACTTAAAATCCGTGATGTTATTAATGAAACAAAGTATCATTTTTTATTTAAAATTGCTGAACTTTTCTCTTCGTAATACAATCATCTAGAGGCTCATTGGGGACAGTAGCGAATCCAACCGTGATTGATTCACTAAAACATTTTTAAAATGTGGGCTGTATTTCACTATTTTATCGTTACTATAGTGGCAAGTGCTCTAATAAAATTAGGGAGCTCGTGCCCGTTACCCCCAATGTTTTAAATTTAACATGCCCATCCATTTGTGGTCGATTAGCCATGACTCGCGCTATGAATTACAGTTTTTTAGCGGAATACTCTGTCCAGAGGTTTTTGCTGTCACTTTCAATGTAAGAAAATTCAAATGGAATGGCCACAAACACTACTCCCTCTTTCCTCCTCATCATAACTTAATTTCCTAATTATGCTACAATGCATTGCAAGAGTAGGGGTCATCCTTTGATTGCAGCTGAAAAAATCTTCCACTGTGCACTGAATGAATAGATTTGTTTGATATTCAAAATTTATCACAACAAAACGAGTTCCATTTCTTAAGTTTGCAAAAATATCTCGAAATTTTTTTTCTGTATGTTGGTTCTGCTATGCACAACTAGATGCCCCTGTAGGCTAGTAGGTAGTGTACTAGCTTGTAAATATGGGGGTTGTGGGTTCGATTCCCAACGAAGACCTTGTTTTTTTTCGCTACCAAAAATAAAAATTGACTGTCGGTGGGGCTGCTAAGTGATGAAGGTATAGTCACTGGTCGCTGTGCTGTCTTATATACGGCAGTTAATTTCCGACTATCCTTCTACGTTCACCACCTGTTTCATCTATTTTCTATCCCTTTCCTAAAGAATGTAGCACGGTACTTGACTAAATAGGCATTGTTGCCTGAAGTGCTACTTCTCTTAAAAAAAAATAAATAAAAAACAACACAATCGATATCAATTATTCTTTGATGCAATTTTCAGTATATTTATTTATATAAGATATATTTTCTTATTTCTTCTATATGTTATATTGTTATAATTTTCAATAGTTATACATTTTTTAAATCGTATTGTTACTTGAGCTGCATATCAGGAAAAACTACATATTTGCACAGTGTATTAAACACATGGCTGATTAGTGAGTTTGAAATATTTTGTTGAAGCTGAATTACAGTAGTACAAATATAGCTTTCTTTAATATTAATAAAACAATGTATTTTTCATTAAAATTATAGCAATTTATTAATCTAAAAACATCGTGTATCATTCACATTAAATAATTATAATGAAATGATTTTAATTGATCTTTTCGCTTCACTCAATTAATATTATTTGTGTAGGTTTTTCACAAACAGCCAGAACTTACACGAAATATATATAAATTACACTGCTTCTAGGAAATTAAAATTGAATATTTTTTAAATAAGAATTTTATAAAAACCTTGAAAAAAAAGAAATAAATAAATAAATTACATTTCCAAAATCATATTCATAAAATGCCAATGCCAAATTGTATGAAAAATGTATTTATTTTTCCTATTTACAACAACCAACAAATATTACAAAATTTTCTGAATTATCAAGTGGTGGGCGACCAATTGCTTATTAAACAAATACGTCATTATTCATGTGCAATTGTTGTTTGAAATGTCAACAAGAATTTAAATAGAAGTTTTTCGTCTTTTTTTTTTTTAACTTGTTTTTGCAATCATTTAAGGGCGTTTATTTATGTTACAATAATTACAATCGATATGGCAGAAATATTATTGCACTTGTCATTATCACTTGCTGTTAAATATGAACTTTTGTTCGCACTTAATTTTAAAAATAAATAGAAAGACAAAATTAAAATTATACAGTTTAATAGGCAACAGCAACTTTTGCTTATGAAATGAGGGTGTTGCTCTGTATGTGATTTGAATGTAAAATGTTATTTAGTGAAGGAGTCAATTACAAAGTAACACAAATAATTCTTAAGGAAATTACTTTTGGTTTAAATAAATTTAAAATTTTTTTTGTTTATACTAATTAAGTACCTCTCGCACCTTTTTATATATATATTTATAAAAATTATAACATTTTATACTATAGTACTATTATTATTATTATTAATTTGTTGTTTGTTTTTGCATTAGTGCAATTTCAAATTCAATAAACGTTAGAGACACGCGACAAAAATATGATTAATTTTTACATTCTAAAGTTCGAATTTATTAAGAAAAGGCAGAAATTTCTATATAAGACATGAACGAAATTTTACAAGACAAGAGTATAAAAGAATTGAATGTTTTAAGAAAGAAACTATAGGAAAATTATTTCGAAGGATATTTTAAATATAATTTAAATATTAAAATTCTACTATACTCGTTTCAGCTACTGAAGTCAAAAGTTTCTCACATGAATGTATTTTGTTATCGTATTCTACAGCACCAATTTCTCGATCGCTACAGCCATCGTCTGTGTTCTTTGTATTTATCTAATTAAAAGTGTTTATTTTGTAAACATTCTTCATCTATTAAAATAATTAATACTAAAAGTTTGTCTTCTAAAACAAAATATAACAAAAAATTTTGATTAAGATGATTGAAATTATTAAATATGTATTAATCTTTTAAATGGTCTTTTTAAATTAAATTTTAACGATTTTATTTTTTCGATATTTCGCTTTCTTCAGGAAATTATTTTTTTATATTTTACAAAAACAAAAAATTATAACAATTTGAAAAGAAAAATTTTTGAAAAAATTTTTGATTTTATTTTTTCGATATTTCGCTTTCCCGTGGAAAGCTTCTTCAGGAAATTATTTTTTTATATTTTACAAAAACAAAAAAATTATAATAATTTGAAAAAAAGAATTTTTGAAAAAAATTTTAGAAAAAATTTTTCTTTTCAAATTGTTATAATTTTTTGTTTTTGTAAAATATAAAAAAATAATTTCCTGAAGAAGCTTTCCACGGGAAAGCGAAATATCGAAAAAATAAAATCGTTAAAATTTACTTTAAAAAGACCATTTAAAAGATTAATACATATTTAATAAAAATAAAAAAGGTCGAATAAAACTGAAAATGATAATTGAAATTTTTATTGTATTACGAAGAGAAAAGTTTTGCAGTTTTGAATGAAAATTACTATCTGGCAAATTTCAAATACTACCATGCTGACAGATGTCGTTTTGTTCAACAAAGCTTTCAATCATTTTTGACGGTCCCATTTCGTTAATCACATCACGGACTTTGAGTTTTAAGGCTAAAATCGAATAGATTGGCTCCTTTAGACTCTGTCCTTAACATAGCCCCACAAAAAATAGTCCTGTGACATTAAATCACACGATGTGGCTGTTCACTTAGCTGCTGATTGTCGTGAAATTATGCGATCACGAAAATTTGTTTGCAAGAAATTGATCGTTTCATTGGATGTGTGACATGTGGCACCATCCTGTTGAAACCACATGTCAGGTTTATCCATGCCGTTAATAATAGGTCAAATTGAGTTTTAAGCATCTCGCGATAACGTGATCCATTGACCGTTACCGGATTTCCAGCCTCCAGAATACATAACGCATCATACAGTGACACGCTGAGCATGCAAGCTATTCTCAATAATCGCTCTAGTATTTTCAGAAGCCCAAATGCGGCAGTTTTGCTTGTTTACATACCCTAACAAGTGAAAAAAGGCTTCGTCTGAAAAAATGATTGCTTTAGAAAAACAAGCCGGTTGTCCATAAATGAATTGAGTGAAACTACTGCTATGTAAATGGCTTCAATCGCTGCACCAGTTGGATCTTGTAAGGCTTTAAAGTCAAAAAGTCCTTATGCAAAATTCGTTATGTTGATAACGTCAAGGAATTTAATTCGGTCGAACATGCACTAGTGTTCTCACATTTTATATTGAGCCTGTCCACTCAAATTTAACAACTAAATTCTTATTAGGGGTCTCAGAAGGACAATTATGTTGTTTTTAAATATCACGAACTTTTCGAAATATAACTTTAACAAAACCACCATTTTCATAGTGCAATTTAATTATTTCAATGCGATTTTCGTGCGAAATTGATTTCATTGAAACAATTGCCAATGCATTTACTACGAATATGTTAAAAAACTGAATGTCAAAACTATCAGATTTTTGGTGTTACTACAATTGAAAAATAAACTTCTTGTTGAAAAATTCCCTAAGGGTAAGACAGGTGTTGGATATAGTTTTATCTTTTTGGAAAATTAGCTTAGAGGAGCAAACATCAGAAAAAATTATAACTTTGAGATTTAATTTAAGGCACAGTGTACATTTTCTAAACCTCAAGAAATATACATAAGATAAGTTTTTAAATCTCTGCAACAAAGAAAATATTGAACATTAAATAATTTCTAAATTTAGTAAAAAGAAAAAAAAACTAAAATTTTAGGTTGGGAAGTAAACTGTCCTTCAAATGATCAAATTTCAAGACTTGAGCTGTCATGCTTTGACCTTTATTTAATAGAAAGTTGGAAAATTTTAGGCATTGAATATTACACTCTTAAGCAAAGATATTTAATTATGAAAATTTAATATCAAAACGGTGAAAATGTCATTGTATGACTTCGTAAAATTCCAGCAGCTTTTCCTCATAAATAGGCGCCTTGCGAGGCCGCTGTATGTAATTTAATCACTAAATTCGACACTAAACAAAACAATGCGCACGTAATAATCATAATGATGCAAACATAGCCTCTATACAGCTAAGTATTGAGAATGAATTGGAATCTCAATTCGTCGGTGTGAGCCACAATTGCGCATCACTAAAAACAATTTGTGCAATATTTCGCATAAAGATAGTCATCTTCATGCTTATTAAATCAATTCGATCAAGAACTAAAACCGATCGATAATTGTTTTTTTTGAATATTTGTGAATTGGCTGTTTGAAAAACTAACTGAAAACAACGCATTTTTCAATAAAATCATCTTTAGTGATGAGGCTTATGAAAACAAAAACAAAATTATCCCATATGGAGTTCAGAAAATCAACAAACAGTCCTTAAAAAAACTATACGATCTAAAGAAATTGACCTTAAGGTGTAATTTGTAGTCAGGTGGCATCATCGACCCGTATTTTCGAATACGAGCAAGGAAACGCCGCTACTGTGTATTCTCTGAGCTACCAAACCATAATAATCAATTTTTTGTGGGCACAATTTGTTTGTTTTTATCAAGACATCGCCAGAAGACGCACGGCCCACCAGTTATTGGATAAGAAATTTCCTGACCGCGTATTTTCTTGATTTGGTGACGTTAATTGGCCGCCTCGTTCTTGTAATTAAACATAGCTGGAGTATTTTCTCTGTGGTCATCGAAAAACCGCATGTGAATGAACGACCCACAGACAACTGACGATCTAAAAGGAGAAATTCGGCTTTGCCTTGAGGAGATAAGCAAAGCTTTGTTGCAAGATCTGACGACTTTCTATTATTTATTATTAATTTTCATATACCTACTTTACATTGCTATTAATAAATTTGAAGTTGTTTGAGAAAGTGTGTGGTTTGAGCGAATTTACATTCTAACCTCAAATTTACCCTGCCGTTATTTAAATTTGAAATCATTAACACTTTTCAAATTTGCTTGTAGATCAAAACTATAAATCAAAACTACTCTTTAAAGGAAATATATAAGACTATAAGAGAATCAAATTAATAGCGGAAGTGTTAAAAAAAAGCCATATAGCAAACGTAGGCAGCAAAACACAACAAATGGATCGCAGCAAATGTGCAAAAACTGCATAAAACTTAAGTAAAAACAACAAAACGGCGTGAATAACCAAAATTAGAAGTTAATTTGTAGAAAAGAAAAGCAAGGCAGCATACTCTTACTATAGAAAAGAGGATACAAAATCTGCAGAGAAAACAGATATTGACAATGGCGACAGCTAAATGGTTTTGGCATTTAGCATTAACATTATTTGGTAAGTGTGAAAAATATTAATAAAATTTTAACAGATTTTGCAAACTTAAATAAAACAACTGAAATTACGTTTAAAATAAAATGGCATTTAAAAATAATTTTTTAATAAAATTTTGGATGTCATATTTAAATTAATTAAAGTTATGCTCATAAAACAAAAATATTATAAAGGCCAAATTGTTGACATATTTTCAACTAAATATTCAAAACGTCACCTGTTACGTATGAGTGTTGTTTAATTTTTAAAACGTGTGCCGTCACACTAACAACGCGATCATTCTACACGAAAAGCATTAAGATAATCCCACTTACTTTAGATAAGTTTAACATAGAATTCGACACAATTTACAAAATAGCTAAAAACAACGGCTACAAACTCACTAGTATCAACAAACTGCTTAGACAACACAACACTAAAAACAGGAATAAAGAACACAAAGTGACAATTGATACAACACGACGACATACTTTTACTAGCACAGGACCAGAAATATATAGATTAACTAACCGTCATCATAAAGAAGATTTACTTACAGCAATAAAATTCAGTAAAACTCAAGAGACATAATCTCAAGACCTCCACAGAAATAACTGACAATTTCCTTTCAGTAAACATACTTATATAGGACAAACTGGACGAACTCTAAAAACAATATTTACAGAACACTTACAGTCGTACAAACGAAAAAGAGATGACTCCAACTTTGCATTACACCGTGACACTCACCGGCACTCACTAAAAGAAATATGACACGTACATATTGTTACGAATGTGTCTTGCTTAAGTTTTAAAATAAAATAATTAAGCAATAAAGGGAACTACTGGTTACAAACTGCGTAGATATTTTATACGCGAACGACAACAACAAAAAATGCATGTTTTTTACCATCTGCATAGTTTTCTAAGAAATCCTTTTCTACAAAAGACAACAACAAATATATGGAAATAAATCCCAAGCAGAAACCTTATCAGCATAAAAACAACAACACTGACATACAGGCGCCTATACATCGAATAAACAACATACAACAACAAAATGTGATACAAAGGGAGTAGAAGATTATTAAATCTTCTAGACTTTAAATGGACAAATATAAAAAGGGCAGCATCTGAGTGGATAATCAGTCAGTGTAAAATTAAACCTCATCAAGTAAAGATGTGCATTTTAAGTAAATTGTTCTGAAGTGTCAACTTTGCGTAGTTAAAGTATATAAAATTGTTATAAATTTAAAAATTCTAAAAACTGGTGTTATTTATTTTGCAATAAAGAACTCACAAGAACACGTTTATAAAAGGTATAAACGTAACAATATGTATGATATTAATAAATCCTAGCAAAACAGGACGAAGAAAAGATATGCTTGAAAACAAAGCAGGAAATTTTAACAGTAATAAAGGGTTTTTCCATAAGATGCTTGTTTTATAAAACAATATAAAACCAAAAATTTAGATTAAGGTCATTCAAATATTTATTGCATTGTGAAGAGAAAAGTTCGGCAATTATGAATGAAAAATGATATCTGGCAAATGTCCACCACGATTACGCTGACATGTGTAGATTCTTTAATCAAAGTTTTTAATCACTTTTTTGCAAAATGGCGGTCATATTTTGTTAATCACATCACGAATTTTTAGTTTTACGGCTGAAATCGATTTGATTGGCTCTATATAGACTCAGTCGTTAGTATAGCCCTACAAAAAATAATTCAGTGGTGTTAAATCACACGATCTGACTGGTCACTGCTGATTGTCGTGAAATTATGCGATAGTTTGCAATCGATAGATCGTTTCATTGGCTGTGTGACACGTGGCACTACCATGTTGAAACCACATGTCAGTGATATCCATGTCGTTAATAATAGGCCAAAATTGAGTTTTTTTCATCTCGCGGTAGCGTGATCCACGATCTGGCAGGCCACTTAACTTCTGATTGATGTGAAATTATGCGATTTAAAAATTTGGTTTGCAATGAATTAGTCGTTTCATTAGCTGTGTGACATGTGGTTTCAAGAGAATGGAGTGATATGCACGTCGTTAATAATAGGCTAAAATTGATTTTTTAGCATCTCGCTAAAGCGTGATCCATTGACCGTTACCGCATTTTCAGTCTCATCTTGGAAAAAAATGGCCCAATTACGCCTTCAGACAACATAGTACATCATACAGTGACATGCTGAGCATGCAAAGGCTTTTTAATAATCGCTCTAGGATTTTCAGAAGCCTAAATTCGGCAATTTTACTTGTCTGAAAAAATAATTTTTTCAGAAAAACCAGCCGGTTGTTCCTGAATAAATTGAACGAATCTCTAGCAATGCCAATGGTTAGTCGGCTTCAATTCCTGCACCAGTTGAACCTTTAGTTAGGCTTCAAATATAAGTTTTTATGTAAAATTCATCTTGTGGTGGTTTTCGGTAACCCCAATTGTTGAGAACGTCGACAAATTTAAATCTGCTTTAATATTGATGATTATGTCATCCAAAAATATCAGGAATTATATGAAATGTAACTTTAACAGAACCACCATATTCATAATAGATTTTAATTATTTGAATGCGGTTTTCGTGCAAAATTGAATTGAAATTGTTGACATAGTGAAAGTGGGCTTCGTCCGAAAAAATGATTTTTTCACAAAAACCAACCGATTGTATCTGGCTTCAAGTCTTACACCAGTTGAACCTTGTGAGGCTTCAAAGTAAAATTCTTGAGTGGTTGAGAGTGTCGAGGAATTGACAAATTTGGATCTGCTTTAACACTGTGGCTCACGGCTGTGATATTTTCAGTTAAACGATCCGGTCGAATGGACGTTGGTGTTTGCACAATTTGTATCGAGCCTATTGACTCAAATTTAACAGCAGGAAAATATCACGAAATATAACTTTAACAGAATCATGGTGGTTTCATATTGGATTTAAATAATTTTAATGCGATTTTCATACGAAATTGTAACAATTGCTAGTGTATGTGCTATGAATACGTCAAAAAACGAAATGTTAAAACTATCACTTGTTGAAAAACAAATTTCTTGTTGAGAAACGGGATGTTATTAACGAACAGGTAAACACGACCTTAGATACAATTTTCACAGCGCTGAAACTATTCATACACTCTAACAAAAGAAAAACAGCCTCAGAGGGATATTGATATCTAGTTAATAATAAAAGACGAGGATATTAAAATAACCCCGCATAACAAGCAATAATACCTACATAAATAGATAGAACTCTAATGAGAAAACTACTTAAACGCAACACTATTTATACTAAATCTCCCTAACGCGGCCAATGCATTGAAAGCACTTGCCAATCGTACCAAACAACCAGCCAGTAGTGACGGTTTTTGCCGGAAGGTATAACAACAGTAAAATAATTAACTTTATTTCTTAGTTTAAAGTGTTACAATGTTATCAAAATTATTTTTTTCATTAAACGCAGTTTTTCATTAAATTAAATATAAAAAAAATATTTTCTTGCCTCTTCCTGTTTTCATACATTTTCATGAAAATGTGTGAAGAACTTCCTGTTTATTTTTTTGCAGTTTTATTTATTTTTTGGCAGCGAAAATTGGCAAAGAAGCAGCCAACAACAATGCTTCACCTGTCGAGGAAGCCTTTAGCCATTATCATGATCATCAGTTATACATTAAATTTTTTCTAATTGTTGGATCTAAATTTTTGTTATTTTTTAAATTAAAAAATAAAAACTAAAATAAATAATACAAAATTCATTTTGGAATTTTTAAATTGCATTAAACATTCGTAACGCAGTAATTCTTAAATTTATTTATTTAAAATTATTTTTGATATACAATTTTAAAATAACAAAATTATAATTGCTTAAATGATTTTAAGTATATTTAAAAAAATTGTTTATTTATTTTATTATTTAATTTGTTTATTTAAAATTTTTCAGTTCTGCTAGTGTTAAGAATAAATGCCGAGACACCCAGAGGATTTGTTAGAGAAGTTTGTAAATATCGAAAATTGGTAAAACTTGAAAATTTATTCTTCTCCCACTAGAATAAATAATTAGAACCTTTCTTTTCTCCAGATACAACCTGTTAGTGAGCATCGCCGGCGCTTATTTGCCGTGCGTGAACAAATGCAAATAAGAGCTTCTTTACAAGGTCCTGAAATCGATGCCTACATCTTGCCCTCATATGATGAACACTTGAACCAAGAAGTCGCTGAAAGAGATCAACGCCTAAAATATTTAACTGGTTTTACTGGCACTAATGCATTTGGTGTTATAACCAATAAAGGTGCTGCACTATGGGTGGAAAATCGTTATGTACAGCAGGCCGATGGTGAATTGGATTGTGATTGGGAAATATATCGTTTGAATGATACGACCACGATAGCTGATTGGCTGGATGTAAGTGTCTTGTAATTATTTTAACAAAATCAAATTTTAAATGAAAAAACAAAAAATATTTAAATAAATTTTAGTCACAACTTTATGCCAATCAACGTATTGGAGCTGATCCTCACTTAGTGCCCCATCATTTGTGGATGAAATGGGAAAATCAAATAAGTGATAAACTATTAGAATTGATAAGAATCAATAATAACTTAATTGATTTAATTTGGAGACCTGAAAGACCTGAACCGAATATGGTAACCATGCAAGTGCAGGAGAAGTCATTTGCTGGCGAAAAATGGGAGGACAAAGTCAAGGAGTTAAGGAAGCGTTTACATCATCACAATTGTGATGCCATGATTATAACGTCATTGACCGAAATCGCCTATTTACTTAATATCAGGGGCATGGATATACCATTTACACCCGTTGTGAAGGTAACTTCATTGTGTTTAATATTTTTAAATTATAAAAATTAATTTGTTGCATTCATTGCTGTTTTTGGCTTAAAATTTTAGTCCTATTTGATTGTCAGCCATCAAGATATATTCTTTTATGTGGATCGTTTTAAAATTTATTTGGGCATCGATTTACATTTACATACCGATTGTTTTAATGAAATGTGTGTCAGGTTAGTATAGTCTCCTCACCCGCTATTAATCTGTAGAAATTTAAAACGACATTTATTAATTTTCAAGAATAAAGGATTATCATCAAGTTTGGAATGATATACGTACATATTCCCAGATCTGGAAGCGTGTTTTAATTCCAGCACCCTGCGTTCAAGAACCGGGAGCATCAGAGGCTGTATTTTCTTCCTTCCCCTTGAGAAACGTTTTCGAACATATTTCTCCCATTATTATGATGAAAGCTCAAAAGAATTCGATAGAGCAAAAAGGCATGCATATGGCTCATATTCGAGATGGTGCTGCTCTCTGTGAAGCCATGAGTAATTTGGAATTAAGAGTAAGTTTTCATTTAATATCTTTTTTTAAAAAAAAAAAAAGGTGTTTATTTCTCCACTCAAGTTTTTCACCGAACAATGGACTGAAGAAAAAATAAAATACGAAATAGAACGTTCGCGTTTATCGCAAAAAGCAGTCAAAGGTTTATCTTTGCGCACCGTAGTGGCTTACGGTGAACATTCTTCCTATCCCTACTACATTTCCAGTAATGTTACCGATGTTGAAGTTACCGATCAAAATCTTTTAGTTATTGAGTCCGGCAGTCAGTATTATGATGGTACCACGGACGTTTCTCGAACATTTATATTTGGTGAACCGACGGCGGATATGAAGCAGGCCTATACGAATGTTTTGGCTGGTATTTTAAGATTGGCTCATTTAAAAATTCCTTCCGATTTAAAGCTATCGGAAATTGATTCCTTAGTTAGAGGTCCAGTATGGTCTTCAATGACTGATTATCCCCAAGCTACGGGTCATGGTATTGGAGCTTATGGTGCCGTACAAGAACGTTAGTTTGAAAATTAAAATTAAATTTTTTTTCTTGCAATTCTATTTTTAATTTGTTCTGTTAATCGTTTCTTCAGCTCCAATAGCTATAGCCTATGGACAGGACAGCCCCTTTCATTTTAAAGAAGGTTACTTCTTTTCAAGTGGTAAGTGTCAATGAACAATATTGGTATAAAAGATATTTACACTTTGCACTTAGCGTCGTCAATTAAAATACAGCTTTCGTTTATATAGTTTTTTTAGTGTTATGAAAATAAGATATGAAACCTTTAAATGATTCAAATCAAGTCATTCTACAAAAACCACTTGATTTATTTTCAAACATCTAGAAAATATGTTTTTCTTTGCTATAATGTGTTATGTCCGGAATATTGAAGTTTCTCGCCGTACTATATTTTCATTTCAAATGTTTCTCTATCGAAAAAGACAAAAAACTATTTTTTACATAAATGCAAGAGGGATTCTTTTTCCTTAATAAAAATCTAAAGACACTATTCGAATATTATCTAATAGAATATATTACGAAGATGTTTAGTTAAAGTTATAAAAGAAAATAATTGTCACTAAAAAAATGTAAATAAAATGAACTACTGTGTGTTCATTAAAATTTCTCGAACTAAATTTAACAATCAGAAAATAAAAATAACTAACACAGAACAAGAAGATACACACTTAAACAGGCGCCTACACTAAATGATGATAGCAAGAACTATCTGTGATAATGTCTTCAGCATATGCAAGTATTTTCTTGTGTATGCGAGAACCGCTCAAAACAGAATACATAAGCGCCATCTGTTGGGCAATAAAGTTGTTGAATTGTGAACGTTGTCAAGTAAATACATCAAGATAATAAAGTATTTTTTAGGTGTCTAGGTAGTAAAGTATTTTAAGTGTAGAAAAGTAAATAACTCATCTTAATTAATCGTGTAATTTAATTTAAAACTCTAACGTGTTATGTATGATTATTTTGCAATAAAATAATTGTACAACAAAATGATTAATAAAGGGATAAACATAGCAAGATGGTGTGGGGACTACATCTTTGTAAAACAGACGAGTTCAACCCCCAGCAAAGCCAATAGATATAGTATTATGTTGTTTGGTTGTCCTCGACACAATCTACGCCATAGCTATGAATAACGGCTACAAAACCACTACCATCGATAAACTACTTAGACAATACAACACTAAGAACAGAAATAGAGGAGACAAGGAGACAGCCGATACAACACGACGGCACACCTTTACTTACACAGGACCAGAAATGTGCAGACTAACTAACCTTTTTCAAAAGGAAGGAATACTCACAGCATTGAAAAGTGGAAAAACCCTCAGACACTATCTCAGAACAACGACAGAAACAACTGACAAATTTAATTCCAGCGGGGTATACAGACTTACCTGTACCTGCAAACAAACCTATATAGGGCAAACTGGACGAACGCTAAAAATAAGGTTTGCATAAGACATATGCTCATACAAACGGAAAATAGAAGATTCAAACTTTGCATTACACCTTGATACTCACGGACACACACCAAGGGAAATAGATGAATGTATGACATTATTACATCCTTGCAAAAAAGGACGAAGACTAGACATTCTTGAAAATATGGAAATTTACAAAACGAAAACATTCAACAACGACATTATAAACGAACAGGTAAACACGGCCTCAGACACAATTTTCACACCATTGAAACTACTAATGCAAACGGGCAAACGAAAAACACCCTCAGACGGACACATGTACCTACATAATAGTAAAAGACGGAGGTATCGTTAGGTTCACTTTACATACAAATGCCAGGTGGCTGCTATTCTGCTTACCTGAATGTATACGGACCTAATAACAGAACTGCCTGAACACTAACACTGACTCACCAGTACAAACTAAATCGTGGCTTGAAAATGATGCATTCGCGTCGAAAGCGCTCACCATTGAATACAAACCAGCCATTTACGACGGGAAATGGCAATATTATTCCAATAGATATTATGTAGGCTAGTAACTAGTGTACTAGATTGTCAGTCTGGGGGTTGTGGGTACGATTCCCAAGACCTTGGTTTTTTTTTACTACAAAAATAAAAATTCACTGTAGGTGGGGCTGCTCAGCGATTAAGGCATAGTCACTGCTCTCTGTGCTGTCTTACATGGCAGTTAATTCCGAATATCCTTCTACTTTCACCACACGTTTTTCATCTCTTCTCTATCCCTTTCCTAAAAGAATGTAGCACGGTACTTGACTAAATAGGCATTGCTGCCTGAAGTGCTACTTCTCTTTAAAAAAAAATATACATAATGAAAAATAATTGTCATGTAGTTACTGGGTGAAAAATAGCAGCTCTTTGTAAAACAGACGACTATGAGTTCAACTGCCACCAAAGGCAATAGCTATAATAGTCATTTAGTTCCTATGTAAAAAATAGCAGCTCTAAAATTGCCTTGGTCATGAGAAATGAAGCGTTTATTTTTTAGACCAGCAGATGAAATAGTAAACGTGCCTGCCTATACGAAAAGCTGATGTGGAGCTTTAGGAGTCTGAATAGTAAAAGCAAGAAATCATATAAGAAGGGCAGGTAATCAATATATCGTAAGCTGACATTATGCTATAGCCATGGAACATTCTAGTTTGGACGGCTATGCAAGTTTGCTAAAGTATAATAAGTAAAAATTTCAAGCGTCTAAAAATGTCATACATAATTTTAAAGTATAATTAAATTTATCTAAAGCATATTAAATTTTTAGTATAATTAAGGTTTTAAGTTTTTTGAATAAATGAGTTAGCTCGATATTAATTTCAAAAAATATATAAAAAAATATCGTTAAAAATATATAAAGGTATTAAGACTTAAACAAATATTTGATTATTGTATTAAATTATGACTAAATTAAAAATTAAAGCAAAAACCTTAAAATACTTGCGTGAAAAACCTCATTTTAAATTTTTTTTATTTAAGGGAAGTATACTAATTAATGAAATTCATTATCTGCAATTTGTAAAATGAGTTTAGTATTAACTAGTTATATTACAGCATTTTATTTGCTAAGTGTGTGTAATTCTGTAAAATTAAAGCATTGAGCCATTTTGTTTTAATTTTAATAAATTGTTTTAATTTTTATTTTTCAAGAATCTGGTATTTATAAAAGTGGAGAATATGGTGTTCGCCTTAAGAATGTCTTAGAAGTTAAAGATACTGGCCGTAAACATCCCTCGGGAGCAGAATTTTTAGCATTCCACGATGTTACCTTGGTGCCTTATGAACCCAAACTGATAGACAGTACATTATTAAGTGCCGTAGAGGTTAGTACAATTATATTTTACATTATAAAAGTAAATGATTAAAAAAAAAAAAAAAATATTTACCTTCACAGAAACGCTGGCTTAATAACTACAATGCCAAAATTCGCCAATATGTGGGCGATGAACTGAAACGTCAAGGCAATATGCAGGCTTTTTATTGGATGATGAATAAAACTCGCCATATACGTGAATATTTACCCGAAGAAGAGTATAGAGCAGCCACTGGTTCTGGCAATCATACACGCGCCCTTTTAACAATTTCAATACCCTCCATATTACTGGGATTAACAGTGTTGGTCAGCTTCATACGCTGGCTACTTTAAGAATTGTGTTAAAAATTTTTAAATTTATAATTTATTTTATAAGATTTATAAATTCTTTATGCAATTTAAATTTTTTAATAAGAGATTAATATTTTAAGCTTTAGGTAGCCTAATCAAGACTTAAAAAAATATTAACCAAATCACATATGTAAAACTGGGACCAAGTAATTCTGCGATGCACATGTAAATCTGAAATTATTGTTGTTTTTTTTTATAAGAATATAGTATTTTGAAATAGCGTTTCTTATTCTTACACTTGTTAGGTTTAGTTAGAATAAAATATTTTTTTTTAATAAACGAATCTGTAAATTAAGATTTTATCTTTAATTCATGTAACTCATTATTAGTTAAATAATAAAATTAAATTAGTTTTAAAATGTATTATTTACAAAATAAAAAAAAGTTTTGTAGCTCCTTTTATTGACGGTAAAACTAGACGTTTCTAAATATAATGTAATGCGTGGAATATATTATACTCAACTGTTATAACTTCAATACATCGGTTGAGCTTAAATCCCATCTTTTAAAAGGCATTTAATATCAAATTATTAATACGCAAAGGCTTAAATGATATGTTTTCTCATCAACTCCTAAATTTGTCAATGGAATATTTTACTATAAAAAATATTTCTAGAGATGATGATACGTCTTACGTCTAACTTTTCTATTACTGTTTTAATATTGATTCACGTTTTTAAGTACCTCCTCTAACCAAAATTATTTTTTCTATACCGCCGATTAGAGTTACAATTAATCAACGATTGGTTCCTAATGCAACCAACATAGGTACTCAACATGCGAAGTGGTGCAGAAAAAATATTCCTCTGCCCTTCACATACACACACACATATACACATATATATATATATATATATATATATATACATGCACACACAGCAACGCAGATCGGATACCTCCACTTACAACCGAAGAGCTACATACAGCTTCCTCGAGCGTAAAAAGTAACAAAGCGCCCAGCCCGGATGGAATACCAAACAAAACAGTTAATGCGGCCGTCCACACTAGGCTCAATACCTTGAAGATAGCGATGGAAAGACGTTTGCAGGAGAAAGTTTTACCCACGCAGTGGCAGATTAATAACTTGGCGATTCTATCAAAGGGGAAGAAAGCACCTGGAGAACCATCCTCGTACCGCCCTATATATCTTCTGGACACATTGGGTAAAATACTTGAACATATTATGGGTTCGAAAAAGCACAATCGACTGTTGACGCCATTAGAAAGGTGGTAGATCTAGCAACAGAGGCCATTTAAGGGAAAAAGATGAAGGTGGCGAAGCAAGAAATATTGTGCAGTAGTCACACTGGACGTCAGGAATGTTTTTAATTCAGGGAGTTGGCTACACATTCGAAGATGTCTTATCAACATTCGTTACCCCCGGGGGCACATTATAGTCTTTTTTGGAACCTACTATTCCATTTAGATTTGTGTCTTGCGGGGTAAAAGGGAGCCCAGGCCCCTCAAAGGCTAGTAGGAGTCACCTGGACAATCCACATATTTCCACGGGAATCAGTAAGCTCGCAGAGTGCACTATTTGTACTCTTAAGGCAAAGATGTACTCTGTACTGATTATTGAGGTTGGCCCCTATATGGGAGTATCGTGGTGGTTGTGGTTTCGGACCCTCGTGGGAGTTTGTGGGTCGGATCATTCAAATTAACACAATGAATGGTTCTGGTTCAGTGAGTATGAATGCTGTCGTGTTCTTGAGAAATAAGAGCTTCATGCGTTCTGGACCAGGAGTTGGAAAGTCTCCAACTCCTCAGCAAGGAGTGAGGGCACGGCCTACTCCGGACTTTCTAAATTGCTACTAGGAGTGACTGGAGGATATACGTATCCGAAGGCCTTCTAGGGCGTAGTTGGTGTCCAATCAACTAAGTGGTTTGACCACCATCTGATTATGACCTCGCGGTCGGTGCAGATGTAAATCAAATCACGCATTATCAAAATGGGTACACCTTCCAATCTTTTGAAGATAGTAATGGACTCTTCGACAATAGTGAAGTCCAGTAATACACGGACGATGTCTGATCACAAAACGGCGGCTGTCCTTATAACCAGTAGCAAGAAGTTGGTGTATGCCACTTTCCGGATAGGAAACCAGCTTATCAAATCGAAAAAGTCTGTGAAATATCTTGGTGTTATGCTAGACAACAGACTGTATCTCAAAATACACATCAAGTACGCAAGCAAAAACCATAAATGGTGCAAGAAGCGCATAATACTACTGTGACGGGTAGTCAGCTCAATCCTCTCAAACGCTGCTCCGATTTGGGCCTCATAAATCGAAAAAAAAACCAGAAGAATAGTAACATCAGCATAAATACTCTGTGCAATAAGAGTTATGAGTGGTTTTAGAAAAATATCTGACGATGCCGCTTGCGTTTCAGCTGGCATGTTACTTGTTAATATCATGATAGATGAGCTCAAAAGGGTGTTCCTTAGGCGAACTATATATCGCGAACAAATGAAAAGTATAAAAAGAGAAGAAAGAGCTATAGGAATAGCTCTATGGAAAACTAGGTGGAACAATTCCTCGAAAGATAGACGGACTTATAAGCTAAAATCTAACATCCTCCTATAGATATCGCGGCCGATAGGAAACTGCAGTTACTATATTTCGCAGTCATGGAGGCTACTCCATATCTCGACAAACGTCGACACGATAACTTGCATCTTTGCCAAGGCATGTCAAGAAGTGAACAAGGATGCAGAATACGAAATTTTATACTGTAAACGCTTCTCATATGGATAAAAATGTATGAGAGCAGCAATATCATGTTATTGATTTTTTCAAACACCATTTGGCATTACTTATTACAATATTAATTTTCTAGATTTATTGTTATGAAGATGATTTATTAAATTTAAAAAGCAAATAATTATCGAAAAAAAAATAAAATAAACGGAACGACCCAATGTGCATTTTACAAAGTGCGTAGTTTTCTAAGAAATCTTATACCTACAAGACAAGAAATTCTACGAAACGTTCCACTGTGCATTTTACAAATTTTGTAGTGTTCTAAGAAATCTTATACACACAAGACAACTACATCATGTTTATAAGAAATTTTACCAAATAAGATACACAACAGAAAACAAAAATAACTAACACAAAGTAAAACAAAACATACAGCCATGCAGGAGCCTAAACTGAATGATAATAACAACAACAATATGGGGTGATGTTAAGTAGAATATTCTAGTATATGCGAGAACCGCTTAAAACAACTACATAAGCATCACTTGCTGGGCATATAAATGAATTCAAGTTGAGTCATTTGTGAGTAGAGAAAACAAAGTTATTATCGTGTTTAGTTTGGGTTTATTGAAAGTAAATAAATCGTGTAACTTTATTTAAAAAAAATCTGTGTTATTATTTTGCAATAACAGAACTCAAAAAACAAAACATTAATTAAAAGGAATAAACGTAACAATATTATTTTACACATGAAATCTATATATATATATATATATATATATATATATATATAGATATAAATTGTGTAAAAAATGTATAGTAATTCATAAAATGAGAGCAGCTGGGACGATTTCTATAAAAGTTTTTCTTAGTTGTTCGTATTTTCGAGGAGAAGGTTTTTACGGAAGAAAATTTTGGAAAATCCCTCCGGAAAGGTCGAAAAATTGGAAAAATCGAAAATCGAGTTTCTGTATGAAATTTTGTGTGAAATTATTCCTTAATGGCTTCCCAATTAAAAAAAATAAAAACTGTGCAAATCATGGAAAATTGGGGAAAATGCAAAATACGGAAAATTTAAAAATCTCTTCGCAAAAGTTGGAAAATCGAAATTTTATTTTTTGTATGAAATTTTGTGTGCAATTATTTCTTAATTATACGTTGACTTAGACTTTACGCAATTTGGCAGGTATCATATTGGCATTGTAATTTTCAACAGCAAATGTGCTATTTTTCAGGCTGCAATTTATATGAGTTTTGTGTATTGTAAAACTAATTCCGGATAGTCGTATATCATGTATTCACATAAAAGCATTAAAATCAATTGAAATTCAGTGCAATATTTATAAAAAAAATCGAAAATAGATTTTTTTATACATTAATGGCTTTTCAAATGAAAATTTCGGGAAAATGTAAAAAAAAGACCTAATTTTTTTTCTTTCTGTTTTTTTATCACACGTTTGGACCTCGATTATACCGATACTTTTGTCGGTTCGTTTCATTATTCGTACCGTGTTGGGAAACCTTATTTGTCATTTGTTTTTGCGCCGGAAAACATATCGAAAAACATTGTTCATCAAATCGCTCTCTACTGCTTCCATTTAAATAAATCACATTGAAAATTTAAATATTTGTGTTGTAAATTGGGCGAGGCGAAGTGCGCCGGGTCCACTAGTTAAATATAAAATTTATGTTTTGAAAAAATATGACCATCAAATCGCATTTTTTGATTTGTAATATTAAGTCTCTGACCCCCCGGGGGCACATTATAAGTCTTTATGGATCACACAACCATCTAGACTAGGGAGCCCAGCTCCCTTAGGCTAGTAGGAGCCAACTGGAAAATCCACTATATTTCCACGGGAATCAGTAAAGCCCCAGAGTTCCGCCATTTGTCTCTTCAGGCATTTAGCTGTTCTCTGACTGATTATTGAGGTAGGCCCTTCGGGAGTATCGTAGTGGCTGTGTATTACGAGGCCCTCGTTTGAGTTTGTGGGTCGGATCATTCGCAATGAACACAATGAATGATTCAGGTCCATTGAGTATGAATGCCGTCGTGTTCTTAATTGTATTAAGCTTCATGCGTTCTGGACCAGGAGTTGGATAGTCTCAAACTCTTCAGAAAGGAGTAAAGTCTGCGGCCTGCTCTGGGTTTTTGAAGTTGCAACTAGGAGTGACAGGAGGATATACGTATCCGAAGACCTTCTAGGGCGAGGATGACGCTACATATCATCCATGTACATAGTGGTAATGATCCACCATCTGACTAAGGCCCATGGCCAAGTGCAGATGTAAATCTTATCACCTCATTAAGTCTCTGAATGTAAATATTTTTGATGGAATGTTAAAAGGTTTTCTAATGTTTTTCTTGCAGTAAAAATATCACTCTCAAAAAATAAATCAATTGAAAAAGTCTTCCATAATTAGGTATTTATAAAGGTAAACTGAAATCAACTTTTTGTATATTTAAAATCTGATAACTCGTTATCGGGTGGGTTATAATGAAATTTGTGAATGAGTTCTTACTTAATAAAAGATAACAATAAAACACATGTAACGGTTTCAGTGGAAAAATGAGAAAACATTGAAAATAATTCTCAGTTTTTGATAAAGTTTTGGTGAAGTATAAAAATATAATCGGTCAACTAAAAAATAAATAAAAAAAAAAATAAATTATTATTTATTTAAACACTTATTGTAATTCATATTTAAGTATTATCGATTAAAAACACGATAAGAAATCAGCTCGTGTTATTGTTTTTACACGAAATCAAACCTATAAATACAAACGACTATAAATTTATTTGCAACAGTCTTTTTTGTAAATTTCAATTGTTTAAATCTAAAAGAAAATAATGTGGACTTTGAATAAATATTTTGCGTTAATTTTTATTATTCAATTAGCTGCTGTTTCATGTGAAAGTAATGCTAGTGAGTTAGTAAATATGGAGAGCAATATGGTTGACACAAATCCAGCACGGACGGTAGTTTTAACTCAATTGCAATCTACAAAATCTACAGCGGGTGGCGCTATTTATACATATAAATGCACTGTGGGCACATACCGTTCAAGTGAGTTATTTTTATGAATAGAATTTGTTACGGCTATTTTAAGCAAACTCTTAATGGTTTTAGATCGTTTAGCTTGCGCTTCCCGTGACAGCACTTCATGGCCTTCTCCACATAATGTTGAGGTAAAATTACGTTGCCCGAATAGTGGATCTGGTTTGACCCTATCGTACGTTGAAATTATTTATTCAGTTTCATCGCAAAGTGTAAATTGTTATGTGAACGAGGGAGCTGTAGGTTTGGGTTATATTGGTCTCACTATAAATGCATGGAATACTTTGCTGTTTACTTATTCAGCTAATTTTTATACCTACTAAATAGTAATTAATCAAAAGCATGTGTATATAACATGTAAAAAAATAAGTTTTAAGTTTAAATAAAATTATGAACTAACTCGTTACTCACTGTTAACGACACAATAAATTTTTTTTTTAAATTGCCATTTTGCAAACAAAAATAAATATTTATTAGAATCTCCTAACTTCCAGTACTTGAAGTATAAAACTGCCTTTGTATTATTATACTACAAAAGTTCGTCGGCTTTTACGGCAGCAGAATGTGCCAATGGATAAACTGTGGGACCAATGCTTAACGTAGTATATCGAAAACTAGGCAGATAGTATGCTGACACATGTCAGAAGTATAATGTAAAAGCATTTTGGACAGAATATTAGATATCGGGTTTTCCTTCCTGACGCTATAACTCCAGGTTTTGCATTGGTTGGAAAGGTCCTCGGTATCTGTAAGGTTTATAGCAAAGAAAATTCAGTAACAATTTCAAGAGAAAAGCAGGAAAGCAGGGAAAACTATTTCTCACATACAGCGCCATCTCTGATACATAGCATGTACTACAACGGCACCAGCACGTGGTGTGTGAGTATCCCTCATGAAAATAAGTACGTTTCATTTAGATGTAGATGGCGCCGGTGCATAAAACATTGTTTGACAGCTACGCATGCGCACGTGAAATTGAGGTGAAAGTTATTCGTTTCCTAACAGTTCAATTGGAAACCATCAAATCAATCACGCCCATTGCAAGTTGAACTGTGTAAATTATGTGGATCGTGCATTTGAGGTTAAATTCACTAGTCTGTCCATAGTCCAAAATGCCAAGAGGAAGACGTGTGAACATCGGCCGGCGTACAAGACATGCTAGTTAGCAACAAGGGTATTCACATAACTTAAGCGAAGAAAGATATTGTTGGCAGGCGACTTCAGGCAGACGTTGCCAGTAATTCCCCGTGCAACGCCTGCAGATGAATTGAATGCTTGTCTGAAGACATTACCTTTGTGAAATAATGTAAAAACATTATTGCTAATCACTAATATGAGAGTTCAACTTCTAAATGATCAAAGTGCTGCACAATTTTCCAAACAATTGTTAGCTGTTGGAAATGTTAAAGTCCCAGTTGATGCGACAGCTGGTTTAATTACTCTTACCAACGACCTTTGCTGATTTGTAGACTCTCAATTAGCTCTTATTGAAAATGTTTTCCCAAACATTAGTGAGAATTATCAGAATTATGCTTGGTTAAGTCAACGAGCAATTTTCGCCCCCAAAGAATAATGAGGTTGTACACGCACTGAATTTTACCATTCAATCAAAAATCGATGGCGATTTGGTGACATAGAAATCCGTTGATTCCATAACAAATCCCGATGATGTAGTAAATTATCCAACGGAGTTTTTGAACTCTCTGGACTTACCAGGATTTCCACCACATAACTTGCAACTCAAAGTTGGTTCAGTTATTATGATCCACCGCGACTTTGCAACGGTACTCGACTTGCGGTAAAAAGACTTATGCCGAATTTGATTGAGGCAACCATGATTAACGGAAAGTACGCAGGTGAAAATGTATGTATTCCTCGAATACCAATGATTCCGACTGAATCAAACGGAAGGACTTCAAACGATTGCATTTTCCTGTTCGCCTTGCGTTCGCAATGACAATTAACAAGTCGCAAGGCCAATCGTTTAGTGTCTGCGGGATACGTTGTGTGTTCACGAGTTCCATCCGCTTTGTTTGTGTTAACGTTAGACGAAAAAACAAAAAATGTGGTTTACCAAAGAGCACTTTAATGAAACGGATAACTTGCGGACACATATAACGCTTCGATTCAGTATTTACTTTGGCTTGACTTTCATCTTTTACTTAGAGAAGCTCAACTAAATTCCACTTAATGTTTGTAATCGAAATGAATTCATTACTGTTGTGCAATGAAATTATATTTTTCCTTTTCAAATATAAAACAAAAAAAAATAATGTTTCTTCGTCTTTCAATCCCCAAGCAAAATGTTACAAAAAACAAAGCCATCTGGTGGCGAAACGGAGTTCGCCGGGTTTGTTAGTTATATATATTTTTATTTTACTTTTATTTAAAATTTAAAAGTAATTATTATTTATTATTGTAACATACTTAGTTCCCCCCCGGGGGCACGTTTATGGTCTTTATAGTACGTAACAGCTATCTAGATCTGTGCAACTGGGGGTATAAAGGGAGCCCAGTCCCCTGAAGACAGGCAGGGAGTCAACTGGAAGCTCCACTTTATTTCCACGGGGATCAGTGAACTCGCAGAGTTCAGTATTTGTCTCTTTAGACATTTAATAGTTCTCTGACTGATCACTGAGGTTGGCCCCTATATGGGAGTATCGTGGTGGTTGTGATTTTGCGGCCCCATAACAGTATAATGGTTATGGTGGCCAGGATCATCTCACTGATAATGACACTCAAAGTGAATGGTCCAGTCCAGTGAGCATGCTAGACATGTGTTCTGGACAGGAGTAGGAAAGTCTCCAACTCTTTAGCAAGGTGTGATGGTTTGCAGCCCTGCCCTGAAATGATGAAAGTTGCAACTAGGTGGTTATGTTGCTTAGAATTATGTCTTCGGCTTCCTAGGACGCCTGTATGACGTTCCAAATTATACAACAGTGGTTTGTCCACCATCTGATTAATGCTACATAGCCAGGAGCGGATGTAAAACAAATCACTCTCTGTAACATACTTAGTCCAGTTTATTAATTTCTATTATAGATGAATCATTCAATAATGTACTCAAAGAATAAATAACACACAAATGAAAAACATTATCTTTTGTATTAAATTTCTAACTGGGGAATTACTTCATTCAATGTTTATGTTGAAAGGAATTGTCTTAATTTAGCTATAGATATTGAGGACACTAAGAAACATGTAATCAAGCGTAGTGATAGTGAGCGTAGTATTCAGTATGTTGATTGCTTATTTTATAAAATACCGCTCTGTAATTGGATACGAGATGTTTTGTTTTATTTGTTTTTGATATAGAACATATTATAGTTTTATTTTTTTATTTCTTTTTTATTAAAGGAAATTGTAAATAAACAGTTTTATTTTTTGGAATCATTTTAAATTTAATCTGCGTTAATTTGTGCTAGATTCCTTTAAAATTACATTTTTATACTATTTTTATAAAATATTTATTATTCAAAAAATATTTATGAAATGTATTACTGCGATGGAAAGCATATCAGTAAATTTTACCCCAAATTTTGTATAGAAAATTTAAGAGTCTTGTATCTCAATTGATTAAATGAGAGTTTTCATTGAACTAACACAGCAAAAAAGGCAACAAAACTCAAATAGATTATTAATTATAGAAGTGTTTTAAAGGGATCTAGCACAAATTAGCGTAAGTGAAATTGAAAATTATTAAAAATATAAAATTTTATTTCAAAATAAAAATATATGTTTTTGCTAGCAATTTATTTCAGACCCTTTACAATTTTATATCAACTCTCATATTGTTTATTCTTTTCCAGATAAGCTGGCTTAGTGCTAGTTTTTCCAACCTTTAAATAAATTATAATTTTATTATATATTGAATTTTTCTTACAATATTTTTTCAGACCAATATTAGATGATTTTATCCAAGTAAATATTTTTATTCTAATAAAAAAAAAAAAAAAAATTGAGAAAACACAAAATGATGGTTTATTTTCTGCAATTTATCTAGCAACAGGGTATTAAAATATTTTTGAAAGCCCTTCGCAGCTGTCAGGTAGATATAGCTGATAAATTGTTTTAAATTTTATTTTATAGTACATCAATGGTTTTAAGTTTGAGTTTTCAAATTTTAATTATTTACTAATGTCATTCCTTTCGATGAAAATCGTTGAGCGTTTATGATGCGGTGACATCATTATTAAGCCGTGTTTTAGATAGTATTGGAGATGACAGCGCCATTTGTCACTCATATTCATTTGATAATAGACCAGGCCATTTGGAGGTTACTTCCAAAAGGCAAAACATGAATGATACGCTTAATCACGATCTTGTGACAATCTTGGAATGGGATCGTGTGAATAGAGTAGAATTCAATGCTCGTAAGACACAATGTTGCATGTTTACGCATAGATCTTCGTTTGGTAGTGGTACTGCATCTGTTACTATGGGTGATATAGGTATTACGGAATCGGAAGCTCTTGATGTTCTCGGTATGAAAATTCAGTGTATGTTTGTTGGACTAAACACATTTTTCAGGTTTCTAAAGAAGCTTTCAAGTGCCTCGGTTTTCTAAAGCGGTGTAGAAGATATTTCACCCCATCCGATCTCCGTACTATCTATACCTCCTACATCCGTCCGAAAATGGAATACAACTCTTGTGTATGGGCCGGTGCTCCAAAGTGGGATGCATTTCACTGTTCTATCGTTACTACAATGGTAAGAGTTCTAATGAGATTAGGGAACTTGTTCCTGATACTCGCACTTTTTCACATTTAACTCGATTTTCGATGAGAGCACATCCTTTTGTGGTTGATTGGCCAATGAATCGCACTACGCATTACAGGGAAAATTCGTTTTTCAGCAGAACAGTCCGTATGTGGAATAAGATCCCTCCGGAGGTCTTTCCTGTCACTTTCAATCTGAGAAAATTTAAATCGAATGTCCACAGACACTACTCCCTCTTTCCCCCTTCCCGTAACCTAATTTCCTAGTTCTGGCATAGTGCATTGCATACGTAGGGGTCATCCCCTTAGTGCTGGTCCTATTAAAAAAAAAGTATTGGAGAGTTAGTGGTATAAACAGTGTTGGCTTTAGGTATTCTTTCATAAGGGTCTTAACTATTTATTAAGGTAAATTTTCCCGCCACCGCCCGTTTTATGCGGGTCTAATTTAATATTTCCGGCTTTTATTATGACTTATTAGAAAGTATGAGTAGTTTCAGTGGTGCGAAGATTGTGTGTGAGGTCGTGTTATCCTGTTTGCTAAAAATGTCACTGTTAAAAATTCTTGTTTTGTACATTTCCATTTTTTCTAAAATGTCTAGTAATGTCACACATTCATCTATTTCCATTCGTGTGTGCCCTGTGAATGTCAAGGTGTAATACAAAGCTGGAGTCTTCTTTTTTCGTTTGTAAGAGCGTCTATGTTCTGATTTTAGTGTTTGCCCAATTTGTCCTATATAAATATATTTATGGGTACAAATATGGCTGTATACTCGGCTGGAATGAAATTTGTCAGTTATGTCTGTGATGATGTCTTGAGATTATGTAAATGAGATAAAGTAAACGTTCTTTTTGAAAAAGTAAATGTGTGTTGTCGTGCTGTATCAATTATCTCTTTGTCTTCTTTATTCCTGTTTCTAGTGTTGTATTGTCTAAGCAGTCGGATAGGATGGTTCAAGGTGATGTGCACGGTAGTAACCATCGTTTTTGGTTTTCTATAATTGTTAAAGGTTAGACAGTTATTCCTTCATGACATTGTGATGTTGAGATAACGCAAGTTTTTGTTTTGTTCTTATTACATTGTGTACGTAATACTATTGTGAATTGTGTTTAAGTCTGTTCGGCATTGTCATGTTCGAGGATGCATAAGATGTCATCTACATGTCTATAGTAATGAGTTATTCTGTGCTTTTCCACATTAATGTTTTTACGTGTGGTAATTCGAATTGTTTCATGAATATTTCCATGAAGATTGCGAAAGTTCGGTTTCCCACGCTGAGTCCGTCAGGTAATTTGTTATTAAATCTAAAGTAGTTCTGTTATATTATCGTCTTTGCAATATTTACATTATCGGTGATGTATTGGTTGTCGCATAAAGTGTCTAGTGTGCTGCTTAGGAATACTATGGTTTTTTGTGTTGGTATTGAATTATATAGTTGGTTGATGTCAAAAGAAAATATCTAAAGTATAAGAAAAAATCCATATGTAAAGCATTATCTGGGTGTATTGAAATTAAAATAAATAAAAAGTTTCAAAATAATAAATTTTCGTATATCTTAGGCAATAAATGTCAGCTTGACATTTTGAGAAATAAAGCTGAACTTTTAAATTATAGGTTTTTACATTTTTTCTTAATGCCGTATATTCAAAATACTTGGGGATAAAATTGCTTATTTTAAAATGATTATAATTATTTCCAAGAAAATATCATTTTAATATGTAAATTGTACAGCATAATAAATTTGTTATGCTTTAAAAAATAAACAAAATGAGAATTGCAAAAGTTAATTTTTTATTTCTACATTTATTGATATTTCAAAATAATTGCTTAACAATACTCTTTGTAAAATATCTCATGGATATTTCGTTAAGTTGTAATAAAACAACATTTCTTAATTATTGCAATAATATTTATAAATAATTTACAGTGGATTTCTCAATTTTGAGATATTGATTGCTTTGTGTACTGTTCCACTATTGTTATCTTATAAATAAAGTATAAAAAGGATTTCAATTTAAGTGAAATAATTAAAAGTAATTTTTACTTAAACAAGTAACAACAATATTATGAGCCAAGGAAGTGCCAGAATTAAGGTGATACCTTCTAAAGCTTCTGTTTCAGAGGAGCAACGACAGCTGGCTTCTGAAATGCAAGCTACTGTGGCAACAACTAAAGAAGAAGAATTTGCTTATAATTACATTTATGGTTTTAGAAAACTGAGTAAGAATTGAATCTATTTTATCCTTTCAATTACTGGATTTTATATAAAAAATATTTTATTTTTTATTGAGATGATCCATTAATTGATTTCCGTCGAGAATCCAAACAGTGGACTTATCCTCAAGACTTGCAATTAATAGTATTTTGTCGTGCTGAAAATGGACAATGTTTGACATTTGCTGATATAAAAATTGATCAAAGTTCGACGGAGCATGAAGCTCAGATTATTAGCGGCTGCATAGGGCAGGAACATATACGCATTTTATTAAGGATAAAAAACACTTATTGGCTTAAATATGAAGTGCGTATGTATGCACGAAATAATTTTCAAGATATCAATTAGTAATAATCGTAATGCAGTTATAGCTTTGTATCGTAACTAAATAATACAATTTTGTAAACAATAAAGGCTTTTATTGTATTAACTTTTATAAACAAATGGAGAATTTTAATAAATTTCAAGTCATACAAGTAAATGAATAATTACAATTCGGCTTAACTTTCAGTATCCTAAGATCTAAATTTTACAGGGTTCAGAATTTTTCATTTATGAACATTCAAAAATCAACATTCATGATATTTTTCATAAATGAGAAATCTAAAATTTTATATTTATTTTTCACACTCATAAACGAACAACAAAAAATGTTCTGCTTATTTTCATACATGAATGCGAAACAACAAGAATTATTAGTCTTTTTCATATGTGATAAATGATAAATTAGCTACTTCTCATTAATGTTATTTTTCATAAATGTACATGTTCATTTATGAACGTTCAAATTTTATAAAATTTCTCATAAATAAACCTGAAAAAATGAGTTAATACTTCGCTACTCTGAAATTTTATTATAGGAAGAAGAAACTCTTTACCCATTTAAATGATAAATTTTTAAAGAAATTTTAACAAAAGAATGTAATGCAGGATTTTCTGGATTGCTACATCCGTAATGAGCATATTTTAAAAATGAAACCGAACACGAGAAATATTTATTAATTTACTTAATACTCTAAACACGCACACACATACACAACCGAAAGCTTTTGTTGCCGTTGGACTATTTTTAGGTTAATTATTTGAACAGGCGTCTAGTTTTCTCTAATTTTACTATGTCCTTTTTCGCATTAATATAAATGAAGTTTATGGCTCAGTTAAAATTAGGATGCCCATTGGGAATGTTTTCATGAACACTTGAAATTTATATCATCGGCACATATTAGTTGTTTGAAACGGGTATAAAATGGGTTACACAATATTGTCTTGAAAATGTTTGAGGTAAAAAACTGGCCGCGCCTCTTTCTTCAAGTGTAATTGAAGAGCAGAAATTTAGCAATATAAAATTATTTTTAATTTAATTATTATTTTTATTCAACCTTTTATTTATAAATAAATATGTATTAATCTTTTTAACGGTCTTTTTAATTAAATTTAACAGTATATATTTTCTCAATATTTCGCTTGTGGAAAGCTTTTTCAGGAAATTATTTTTAATAACAACAAAAAATTATTAACAAAATAAAAAAAAAAAACAAAAAAAAATAAAAATAATAATAACTTATGTTTTTATTAAAAATAATTTCCTGAAAAAGATTTCGAAGGGAAAGCGAAATATTGAGAAAAAAAATATACTGTTAAATTTAATTAAAAAGGCCGTTAAAAAAATTAATACATATTTATATAATTATGTAATTTTTAAATTTTTATACATCAAATAAAGTTAAGTGCTTCAGAAAGCTGTAGTTTATTAATTCGTTTGCATTTCTTTCCTTTTTGTATATTTCTATAACATTCTAATAAATTAAAAAATCAAGAGTGTTAAATAAATAGTCTGTTTGCAATGCAAAGAAAGGGTTTTTAATTCTAAAACAAAATAAAACCTAAAATTTGGATTAAGATGATTCAAATTTTTATTGTATTGCGAAGAGCAGAGTTCGGCAATTATGAATGAAAAATGATATCTGGCAAATGTTCAACACGACCACGACGAATCGATATATGTCGATTCCTTCACCAAAGTTTTAAATCACTTTTTGGAAAAATTGCGGTCCTATTTTGTTAATCATATCACGGATTTGGACTGATGTCCTTAACACAGCCCCACAAAAAATAATCAGCCACTTAACTGATTTTAAATTTATTAAAATATGCGATCGGCAAATTTGGTATGCAGTAAATTGATCGTTTTACTGGCTGTGTGACATGTGGCACCGTCCTGTTGAAACCACAAGTCAGTCATATCCACGTCCTTAATAATATGCCAAAATTGAATTGCTAGCATCTCGCGATAGCGTGATCCATTAACCGTTACCGCATTTCCAGCCTCATCGCAAAAAAAAAAAACGGTCCAATCACACCTCCAGACTAGATAGCGGACAAAACACTGATACGGTGAGCAAGGAAAGGCTGCTCAATAACCGCTATTGGATTTTCAGAAGCGCAGATGCGGCTTGTTGACATACCCTGACAAGTGAACATGGGCTTCGTCTGAAAAATTTAATTTTTTAGAAAATTCAGCCGGTTGTTCCCACATGAATTTAGCGAATCTACGATGAATAGTCGGTCGGCTTCAAAGTCAACACGTTTCGCAAAATTCGTCATGTGGTGGTTTTGCGTAACCCCAATTGTTGAGAAGGTCGAGGATATGACAAATTTGGATCTGCTTCAACACTGCAGCTCACGGCTGCATTGTTTCAAGTTGAACGATCACGCGCTGGTGTTCGCATATTTTCTATCGAGCCTGTCGATTCAAATTTAATGACCAAATTCTTAATAGCGATCTCAGAAGGACGATTATGTTGTCCGAAAAATATTACGAATTTTACGAAATGTAATTTTATCAGAACCAACATTTTCATAGTGGATTTTAATTGTTTTAATGCAATTTTCTTACCCATCTACTACGAATACGTCAAAGTCATGTTGCCAAACTTTTAATGTTGTTGGTGTTGACACAATTATAAAACAAACTTCTTGTTAAAAAACTCTATATATTTCGATAACAGAAGAAGAAGGATAACTGTGCCCGCTATAATAAATTCAAAAAATCAAAGGTGGCTTATAAATAGTCTGATTTGAGTGTAGGCGGGAAATTGATTTTACACTTTAAATTAAATTTATTGGAAGACAAGAGATTTCATATTCTTGATCTGCTTTTTACAAGATAGGCTAACACATAGCCTTACATAGTTATCATAGTTATCAAGTTTTAGTAATAATTTTCATTACAATTTCTTTTATAATTTATTGAGTTTACTGAAACTAAGTTACTTTTTAATTATTTATAAATTTTGCTGAATGTTTTTGTTGTAAAATAGATTGCAGATTAACGAATAAAACAAGAAAAAAATATTTTTTTTGGTTTTTGTTGTTTTTTTTTGAAAGAACTATTTAGCCAGATTTATTAATTTTTATTGGGTTAGGAAAACTTTATTTTCTTCTAAATACGAGGGCTGCTATTTATATTTGTGGCCTAAGGATTTAAGCATTTAAAGACAAAATCTATTTTATTGTTTTTCAAAATATTCTCCATTATGATTTATACACTTTTGCATGCGTTGGAACCAATTTTCAAAGCACTTTTTCCACTACGATTTAGGTTTTTCTAAAACATGGGTTTTGAATGCAGAAACTGCTTCTTCAGGTATAGGAAACCGTTGTCCACTTATTTTTTTCTTGATGTTCGGAAACAAAAAGAAGTCAATAGATGTCAAGTCAGGGCTGTACGGCGGATAACCCATTAATTCAATGTTTTGCCCTGTTGAAAACTCCATTGTTTCAGTCGATCGGTGACAGCTCGCATTGTCGTGATGCAGAATGATGCGTCTTTTCATTGACTTTTCCCGAAGTTTCCCAAAGACTTCTGGCAAACAAATAGTGGTGTACCATGCCGAATTAGCCATGTTACGTTGGTCTAATGGCACAGTCGCCACATAACCGATAATGCCGAAGAAACAGGCAACCATTTGCTTTGATGTGCTTCTTCCACGAACAACTTTGGTGGGATTTCGCTCGTCTTGAAAGACCCATACGGTGGATTGCTGTTATGTTTCAGGATCATATGAGTATATCCATGATTCGTTACCTGTGCAGATATTATAAACTGCTTTTGATGCACCTTGAGCGAATTTCTGCAACATTTTCTTGCACCAGTAAACACGAGCTTCCTTTTGTGCGTCTGTCAGGTTATGCGGTATCCAACGTGAACAAACCTTTTTCACATGCAAATGTTCAGACAAGATCTTATTGATGCATAATAATCCCTACACATGCCTCAATCTCGCGAAATTTTACATGACGATCATGCTTTATCAGCTCATGCACAGCTGCGATGTTTTCTGGCACAACAATCGTTGTTGAACGACCTTCACGGGATTCGTCCTGGAGTGATTGTCGGCCACGATTGAATTCGTTATACCAGTTTTTAATGGTGCTGTAAGAAGGTGCTTCATTACCATATAAGGAATTAAGTTCATCTGTGCACTGTTGTCGTGTCAGGCCACGTCGAAAGTTGTGAAAAATTATTGCATGAAAATTTTCACGAATTTATTCCGTTTTCTGCTAAGATCACTTTTTTAACCTGTTATCACTAACACTAACAACAATAAAATGACAAAATGTTTTGGTTGAGGTTATGTGTGTTTAATAATGGGAAGGTTGCACTGGAAACATTAGCTGGTGCTTAGCAACAGTCAGTGTTACCAGGCCAGAAATATAAATAGCAGCCCTCGTACAATTTAATAATTAATTTTGTTCGAAAGAAACTTGAAGGTTGTTTTTTTTTATAGTTTTTCAATATTTTTGTTTAATTGCTATATCTATTTGTTATCAAAATATACTTTATTTTTTGACAACCAATGAATCTATTGCTATCAGTTTTTTTTCTGTAGCAGAGAGTACTTTCAAAATGTGAATTGATAACATTAATAAAAACATAAGTACTAAAAATAATTCAATTGAGTGTAAATAACTGTTAATTATTTTCGGCAAATGAACAGTATTTTAATAACGCCTGACATGAATGGCTGTGTATACTGTTTTTTTTTTGTTTTTGAAAATAGTGTTATCAATAACGGGTACCGCTCATGAAGTAAATATTTTCTTAAAAAATATAAACAAATTGTTGTAAAAAATAAATCTTAATTTAAAATCATCTCTTGTAAAATAATTTATATAATGAAATACATTAAAGACTATTTATTATTTTCATTTGTGTGTCACATAAGTCTTTTTGTTAAATGTGATAAAATTAAAGTGGTAAATTTAAATACCTGGAATGTAACAAATGAGAATGGAAGTGAGTTTAAAATGATATTTAGAATTAATAAAAATAAATAAATTAAAATTATTAATTAAGACAATAGTTTTGAAAGGTTATTTTCTATCTATTTTAATTCTATCAATACAAAGTATAAAGTATATAAATATAAAAATTTTTATTCTAATTTATCAATACTTATTTCTATTATCTACTTATTTTTTTAACCTTCTTTATGTGGATAAATTTTTAAAATTTTTAGTCTACAATTACAATGAATGAACGATTTTTTAAATCAAAAATATGAAAAATAAATTTTTCGTTTATCTAAAATGTAGACATAGCGGCAATTCAGCCCAGTAGGAAATTTGGTGATGACTTAGGGAAATATGAATGGTATAAAGAGTGTTCGGTAAAAAAATTAGTTTAAATGACCATTTTTAGCAAGAGCCTTAAAAAGAAATATAAATAAATAAAAAGAAAAATATAAAAGAAATAAATAATTTTCGCAAAAGTTCAGGATTCCTTATATAAGCACAGTTTAAACAAGATCATAGCAGTCACAGTAATTAGGACACAATCTGTGAATCTTCAGCTGACAAGAAAAGTGCGTTAGTATAAAGAAGACAATCTTTAAATTTAAATAATTTGTTTTAACACTGTGTTATTTTCAATTATAACTCAAAGACAAGCACATACGCAGTCCTATTTTTGGGATTACACCCTTTAATTTTATATCTATAATGGCTATGTTATAGCGAATACAGTTATGAGCTCTCTGTATAAATTTAATAATTTCATGATACGATGCAAGAGCTTTCGACTTGAAAGTACTCTTTTATAGTGAATAATGCACTATATAAAATGTTTTTACATTTTCGTCAATTATCGTTAAAAAGACAAAGTTATATTAATAAAATGTCCGTCTCTAGATGCACATGCCTTACTTCATTGTGAAATTTGTTTATTGCCTCGTGAGAATCACTCTGTAATAATTTGAAAAAACTGTCAATTTTATTTTAAAATATAAAGGTTGGGCAAATTTGAGGTTGGACACTAAATTGGCTTAAAACACACACTTTTTTTTGAAAAACTTCAGTTTTATTAATACCAATAAAAACAGAAATATGGATATTAATAATGGAATATAATGTTGGCCATATGTTCTGTTCTAGTACGTCGAAAATGTTATTTCTCTTTTTACAAAATTTTGAAGCAATTTTGCAACAAAGCTTCGCTTCTTTCATCAATGCAGCGACGAATTTTATTTTGCACAGCATGATTTATATGTGGGCTATTCACATACAGCTAGTCTTTCATATGGCTTCAGCGAAAATAATCTAGCGGCTTAAATCACAAAAACATAACCATCGAATTGAAAACGAGCCTCAACACTAAAAATGGTTTTGTTAAAAAATGCTGTATTTTCGTTCAGTTGTTCAAATAGCCAATTTACACACGTTTGACGCAAACAATGGTCTTGAATCAGTTAAACTTTTTAAGCGTGCAGATGAAGATCTTTATGCAAAATGTTGCGCAAAATGCTTTTAGTAATGCCCAATTGCAGCAAATGTCGATGTATTAATGTTTTAGGCTTTGTTTCATAGTCTATTGTTTTAGTTTATTGTCAGCAGCAATACAGCGAGTAGTGAATTAAACGATTTAATTACGCAAGCGGTTTCTGAAGAAGCCTAATTACGAGGAAGTGCTGCTTAAATTTTACAAAGTGATACATTGAAATTTTCATCATTTTGTAAGTAAATTTTCACAACTAAAATTCTTTACTCAAAAGTGTAACTTTAAGTCTTAAAATTTGTCTACATTTTTCCTAAATATATGCCAAAAGATGACAACTCAATTCTTAGCAGTTAGTCATTTGACGGACAATTATTCGTAACCTTAAACCTGCCCATGTGTTTTACCTGGGACACGCTATAGTTTGTAATTTCTAAAGTTGAAACCTTTCCAATATAAATAAAAAAAACGTTTAGAATTGGCCCATAAATGACAAATAAAAAATAAAAGAAAACTACAGACCATCAATTTCTCCATTTTTTTAAGTCGGTTAAAAATTATAACTTTTAGGTCGGTTCATGTTATAATTGAAAACTTAACTACAGCATTGTTTTAATCAGGGTTATTTTTCCTACTCATAATTTAAAAAAATTCTTATTTTATTAAGATTCCTTTTCCAATCATTTTCGAGTTTTATTAATAAGAAATTAATTAAAATATTTATGATTTATTTATGGTTGGCTTTTTTTAAAAGATGGCCTAAATAAATAATTATAATGCAAATAAATAATAGTAAATAAAAGCTGCAAAGTCACTTTTAATTGTGAAATTATTGGACATTAATAAAAAATACCAGTAGCGAAAATTAATCAACTGTGCTCTAGGATTCAAATTTCCATTGTATTCCATACAAGAAACTATCAAACTGTAACATAGATATTGTCCTTGTTTGCAGTTCAGTTTCATTATTCGACTAACGGCCCAATGCCGTTGGGCTAACGGCCCAATGCTAATACATAAAGTTCGCTATCGTATTTTAAGTAATTAAAGTTAAATATTTCTTGAGGAAGCAACAATTTGGCATCTTAATTATTTTTGATAACATTCTGGTACAATTATCACTCTTTTGAAAAAAGAAAACTCTCTCTTTATGGTAGACAATTGCAATCAATAACAATTGAAAATTTATACTTAAACATATTGTGATAAATAATCTGCTCTCTGCGATAAGATAAAGTCCAACACTAAAAAAATTAAATTCAGATAATTTAAGTAACAATCATTTCTTGATTAATAGTTAATATAACAAATAGCTGTGGTAGTATCAATTGTTTCATGGTACTTTTAAAAATAAATATTGAAAAGAAATTTGAACAATTAAATACAGTTTAAAGTGATCTTCAACATTAGTTATTCGTACTAACTAATCGATCATGACCGAAAGCGTTAATTGTCAAACGATTGATCAGTATACTCTGGCAAATCATTATGATTATATTGAGTTTTGAACAGTGCTAAAAATTATGCAAATTATTATTTTGGAAAAAATTGTGATTTCTAACCCAAATTTAAGTCCCAGGCTTATTAGAAAAAACCATCATCAATCATGGCCAGAATAAATATTTTGATTAAAATTGAATTGTTTTGCATTATTTTTACAATTTAAAGTTTATGTGACGAAAACAGACATCCAAAACCATAAACACGAATATGAGTTTAGTTTGTTAGTTATAATTTTACGCCCTAATTAATCGCCCTAATAGTGTAGAAAGTTAACTTTTAGATTAGAAAAACGTGTGGAATGTAGCTAAGGGTATTAAACTAAATATACAAAGTATGCAATCATTATCAATGATGTTCAAAGCCTTAAAATTTTTTTTTGAAACATAATTTAGAACTTAGAAAAAGTCACAGACAGAAAACTTATTTTATATAAATACACCTAAATCATTAGTACACCAAACTATAGGAAATCTAATCTTAAATTTCGAAAAAATTATATACTTTCAATACCTTTTCATTAACAAATGAAAGTGATCGATACCTTCGTCGACTATTTTATATATGGAATAGAAAAACAATATAATGGTTCGCTTTTTGACTTCTTTAATAATTTTTATTCCTCAATGATTCTGTATGTAAATTGGGATTAACATCTTAACATCATTGAGTCTAGTGCTGCAGCCAGCCTTTTCTCTTGACTGTAACTATTGGGCTTCTTTGTCATGAATTTATCTCTTGTCAGTGCCAATATCTGTTCAAAGTGTCCTGTAGTATTCACATTTAAAATTTATCTGCTCATAGTCCTTAGCCGTATGCTAGCCTATGCTGGCCATACAAACATGGTTCGAAAGCAATCAATACTATTAAGGATTTCATGCTTTCTTTATGGTTTCCGGTTATTGACATAATTTGATCGACAATTTTATCTATGGAATAGCCAAGCATTATAGCGATTTGCTTTTTGACTTCTTAAATGATTTTTATTTTTCAATGATTTTGTTATCTGAATCGGTATTAATGACTACCTTAACATCATTGAGCCTCGTGCTGTTGGCAGTCTTTTTTTCTGACTGTAATTATTGAGCTTCTTTGTCGTGAACGAATCTCTTGTCACTGTTATTATCTGTTTGAAGTATTCTGTAGTAAACACATTTCAAATTTAGCTGCTCGTAGTCCTATGCCGAATGCTGGCTAATACTGGACATTAAAACATGATTTTCGTAATGTATTTTAGCATGCATCACTTTGTTTAGTTTTTATGTCGACAAGAAGTCACTTAATGCTACCATGAAAAATTATTAATTCAGTTATTTGTTCTCGATTATAGTTTGATAAATTACTCTATATGCAACTAAGAGTTTACTCAGGATCGCCGCCGTATCCATCTCTTAAGTGGTAGTGTTATCCATCCTTTCGAATTCCTTCATTGCTATAAATATTTCACTTCCTAAAAAGATTTTTTGTTTATTTATGCCGGGCTTGGCGATCCTATTCGGCTTTACTTAAAGCCGAGCTCCATACGCCAAAGTAAGTCTATATTTTGACTGGAAGTCCAATATTCGCTCAACTTCATTGGGTTACGTGATAAGATTTACATCTGCACCTGGCAGTGAGCCTTAATCAGATGGTGGTCATACCACTGTCAGTGAAAAGCACCGCCACTCACGCCCTAGGAGGCCGAAATCTAATTCTAGCAACAGGTCCTTCCTAGTAGCAATTTCGATGATTCCAGAGCAGGGCTGCGAACTATCACTCCTTGCTGAAGAGCTGGAGACTATCCAACTCCTATCCAGGGCCACGAAATAACGAGGAGCTTCCAGTTGTATTCCTGCTGACTTCAGCGGACTGGACTCCCTTATACCCCCAGTTACACAGGTCTAAATAGTCGAAGTTCTATAAAGACCGATAAATGTGCCCCCTGGGGGATCACTTTATTGGGTTACTCTTCTAGAGACAAAAATAACAGAAACAGTAGTTACGAATTACTACCGCGAAAAGGATTTATTAAATTTTATGTTCCTGCTACGGCCCCATTACTTATCTCTAAGCACCGCATAATAATTAAATTTGATTTCTTATTGAAGGTCTCTTAATCCGTGAGCATTTAGAACAACTGTCGCAAGGTTTCATCATTGTCCATTTTTATTTACCATTTATGTTATATTTCAATGTTCCATTTTCTTTCGTCAGTTCTAAGTGAACGACATTCAAAGTCCTCCTGTTCAGTTATTCGAATTACATAGGTCCCTCTAAGTAACCTGATTGTCACAAGAAAGAAACTACGTATTTCAACATATACCGTAAAGTCAATTTGAAGTCGTGATTAATTTTTTGAGTTTTAATGCTATGTAAGCCTAAGAATTAATTAATAAAGGCAATTTTATATAGTGTTTTACACCCAGAACCTTGATTCATAAATAGGTGCCCCTGCAGGCAAGTAGGTAGTGTACTAGCTGGTCAGTATGGGGGTTGTGGGTTCGATTCCCAACGAAGACCTTGGTTTTTTTCACTACAAAATTAAAAATTGACTGCCGGTGGGGCTGCTCAGCGATGAAGGCATAGTCACTGGTCGCTGTGGTGTCTTTATACGGCAGTTAATTTCCGACTATCCTTCTACTTTCACCACCTGTTTCATCTCTTCTCTATCCCTTTCCTACAGAATGTAGCATGGTACTTGACTAAGTAGGCATTGTTGCCTGAGTGCTACTTCTCTTTAAAAAAAAAAAACTAAACGAAATGAATTTTATACGAAAATTTGTTTTATAAACTTTCAATAAAGTCGCCGAGAAATGTGAAAAGAAAATTAATCTATCAACCTGTCCTATTTTAAGCCGTTCATGTCAATAATCTAAGAAGTCCTATTGGAGTTTACAGCGCTTTGAAGGATAAATATGGATGTATTTTGGATTCAAAGAATGACGATAACTTAAGATGGATTGCCTATGATAATTGGACCTTCTCAACGATATTTAGTGGTATGCTTTAAAATTTTTAATTATAATACTGGCCTGAAAAACATAAGATATACATTTTTGTTACAGCTAGCTTTGTTGATAAGGAGCAGAGAATAAATCTCACCTTACATGGCATAGATACTGTATCGATTATATATTTAAATAATCAAGAGATTGGTAAAACCGATAACATGTTTATACGCTATTCCTTTGACATTTTGCCATATTTGAAATCAGAAAATATTTTGGAAATAAAATTTATATCGCCTGTAATTGTGGCACAAGAGAGGGCAAGAAATCTTAAGAAAAATGGTATTAATGCACCACCAGATTGTCCATATAGTGGAACGAACGGTGAATGCCATCGTAATATGTTAAGAAAAATGCAAGCCAGTTTTGGAGGAAAAGGAAATGTTGCTGCACCTTCTATGGGCATATGGAAACCAGTTGATTTGGAATACTATGAAGTGGCCATAATGAGAGACGTTGATGTTGCAATACGGCATAACGATACGCACTGGACATTAGACATACGGATTTTTCTTACGTCTGATATAAAACAAAAGTTTTTTTGTGAAGTGACATTTATAGCTGTGTAAGTGTTATGAAATATACAATAGAAAAATATTACTTTTTAGGTTTTTATCTTTTCTATACTTTATCATTTTAGAACAATTAATTTTTAAAGTAAATTTAAAATTTTTTCCAGAGAACTTTTAAATAAACCTTTAGTTTTCAATCGCGATATTTCTTATGACTCATTAAAAATTGAATTTAAAGTGGATGTACCAAAGGTAAGTATAAAATAAAAAAATGCTAATAAGGATTAAGTAACGTTTTTGCTCTTTAGGAAATAATTAAATTATGGTGGCCTAATGGTTATGGTGAACAGAAACTGTATCCTTTATATTTTGCCAGCAATTGTTGGTTAAGTAGTGCCGGCCGCAGACAAAAATCAAGAACAACATCTGAAAAAACCATAGATATAGGTTTTCGTACAGTTGAATTGCAGGAAATATTAGATGGTTTGTAACAAAATTATATTTCTTTAAAAAAAGAACAGTGAACTATTTTTTATTTATAGATTTTGGTCGAACTTTTTATTTCAAAGTAAACGATCAGCCGATTTTTGTAAAGGGGGCCAATTATGTGCCCTCTCATATTTTGCCGGAATATTCTTATAGAGAGAAGAAGTTATTGCATCTATTAAAATCGGCTAAGGAGACCCATTTGAATATGATACGCGTTTGGGGAGGAGGTCTTTATGAGTCTGATATATTTTATAATTTAACTGACTTTTATGGTCTTTTGGTGTGGCAAGATTTGCCGTTTACATCTTCTACTTATCCTTTAACCGATTCATTTGTAGAGTAAATTTTTTTATTTTTTTTTTCTGTAAAAACTTTGGTTTAAAGAAAGATATTTTATATCCTTCAAGATCTATTCGCAAAGAGACCTCTCAAAATGCTAAACGTTTAGCTTTTCATCCCAGTTTTTGTATGTTTGTTACCAACGATGAAATTGAATTGTTTTTGGCTAAAAATAAAACAGAATTGGGTTCGGATTTTGAACGTTTAGAGGAGGAATATAAACAAATGTTTATGGACACCATACGACATGAACTGAATATTATATCACGTAATGATTTCAATCCTAGAGCCGGTCCCATGATTTCAACTCCTTCTATGGGAGTGGAGGGTAGTAAAAAAGAATTGTCAGTGGATCCACAGAATCCAAATTATGGAGATGGTAAGTAAAAACATTAATTTTACATTTTGTAAAATATAAAATATATTTTACATTTTGTAAAATTTTATATAAAATATATAAAATATATATTCTATATATTTTACATTTTGTAAAATATATTTTATTGTTTCCTAAATTTTTTATTTATCGAGTTCAGTTCATTTCTGGGAAGAGGAAAAGGATGGCTGTGATCCTGATATCTATCCTCGTGCACGTTTTATTACCGAATACGGATTTCAAAGTTTATCCATTTTAAGCTCGTGGAATCGTAGTATGTATTCTGAGGATAGTTTTCTAGATATTGTTAAACATCGTCAACATGATGGGAAAGGTTTTATGCCAATGCTACAATTAATAACAAGACATTTTGCAATCCCAGTTATGGATTTGGAAAAAAATATGAAGGCATTAATTTATTTGTCCCAGCTATCACAGGCAATGGCTACTAAAACTGCTACAGATGTGTTCAGATCTCATAGAACCCACAAACGAACAATGGGTGCCCTGTACTGGCAACTCAATGATAACTGGGTAGCACCCACTTTCTCTAGTATAGATTATTATGGTAACTATAAAGTAAGTTTGAAGTATACTACATATTACTTTCCGTTAATTAAGACACTATACAGATTGTCTGGAACTGGTCGAAAGATTTTATGGCACCTACAGCCATTATAGCCTTAATGGATGTAAAAAATTCAAAAATCAATGTCACTGTTACCAAAGAGGAGTTTGTCAGTGATATTGAAAAACATGAAAAATTCAATATAACCATGCATACATACCTGTGGTCTGATTTATTTCCTAAAAGAACCTTAACATGGGAAATATCAGTGGTATTTATTTGACTATAAAACTATTCTTATTATATTATTTTATTTTATTTAATTCATATTATTTCAGGGCACAAATGGTATCAATATTGATTTTATGGATATGAATACAGTATTTAATTCGCCTTTTACACTTAACAACTGTTTCTTGACATTTATATTAACGCAACAGAATGAAACTGTATCAAGCACTTTTCTAATTCCCAACAAGATTGCCTATTCGAATGGCATAGCTGATCCGCAATTAAGTGTGGGTATTTAATATATTTTTTTATTTGACTTTTTTACAAGAACTAAGTAAATTGAAACGATTTCCATAGCTAAAATAGGCTTAAAAAAATACCGAATAGCCAATTTCGATCCAAGCCCGCTAGAAAAGTCGTTCACAATTAATTCTAGGCATTGCTACTGTATTAAATAATGTTTTTATAAGCAACTAGCGCGACGTTCAGGTGCTAATATTCTCCTATTACTGCTAAGTCACAAATAACATTGGCATCACAAAGCCATTGCCGTTTCAGTGGATCGCAGTATGACAGCTGCTCTACCACTTACAACATCTTGTCCGCTACAAAAGTCTTTCACAATTGATTCTAGGCATTGTTATTGTATTAAATAATGTTTTTATAAGCAACTAGCGCGGCGTACAGGTGATAATATCCTCCTATTCTTGCTAAGTGACAAATAACATTGGCATCATAAATCTATTGTCGTTTATTAAAGATAAACTTCAAATGGTTTAAGAGCCATACAATGCAATTGCCCCATTTTTATTATTGTAGTCCAGCTTGGATACGACCTTAGAGGCGTTCAGGCATAAACCAAAGGACGTAGCGTCATACCACTATTCTCTCGAACAAGTATTGTGCCATAAGTCCGTACCTGCGGTTCCTCTCGTACTACGCAGGAATGCTGTCGCAATAACATATTGTCATTAGTAGGGTAAAACTAACCTATCTGACGACGGTGTAAGTACCAAGTTTTAATCACTATTTTCATCGATCATAAGAAATAATAGTTAAGGTCACGATTTTTCGGTTCAATAATCAACACGGCTTTTATGTCTCGGAAACTGTTTTTTGTGCTCTTAGCTCTCAACTCTAAAGATAATACACGATGAATAAAAAATGTTTAAGAAAATTTATCTTTTGATTAAATTTTTGAGTATTTGAACTTAAGCATAACTTAAAAATATTATTTGTTTATTGATCTTTTTTATTTGTGTATTTTAGTATTCTCTTACTACACAGTACTGCTTGAAAAGCAACATTGAATATTTACAATATCATACCATAACGATAACTGTCAAAAAGCCAGCTTTATTTGTTTACATCGAAGTTTATCATCCTGCTGTCGAAAAATATAAACTCTCAGAAAATGGTATCATATTAACAGAACCAATTAAAGTAATACACTTGCAAATTGAGTTGAAATCATCACCATGCATTACTTTGACTAAGGAACATGTGCACATAATGACAATAAATAAGTTATTGTTTAGTAATTCATCCAGTAACAATAACAACACCAGCAATAGTGACTATAACAGCACTCAAATACCAACCACTATTCCAATTAAGGCCAGCTCAACAAAGAAGTATAAAGATGTACTCGTCGATGTTTATGGCAATCATGTTGATTTTGAAATTAAAAGAAAATAAATTATTATAATATCGAATTAATTATTATAATTTAGAAAATTAAAGTTAGCAGCTGAAATAATCATGAGTTTAGGTATCTGTGGCGGTTTTGTGGTTAGTTGCTTTTCGGTATCCGTATTAAGATCAGTGTTGTAATTTAGTCGCTACCGGTTTATGTACATTTTTGCGAAACTTAAGCATCATAATTTTGCATTAAAAATAAAGAAGTTAAACAATTAAAAAAATTAATAAACTAAAACAATTTTTTTTCTCTCCTCTTATTATTTAACAAATAAAGACTTGGCGAAAAGTAACAAAACATAAATTAATTTTATCCTTAAAGCGATAAGTCAACGAAATAATGGGAGTATCGCAATGCCTTTACCATTAAACATTTCAAATTTCATTTACCAGTCTTAGTTCCATTTTTTTGTTTTTGGTTCTACATGTCGTCGTGTTTTGCGATGTCTAAAAATTAGCTTTTACGAATGCGTTAGCGCCACAACATTCTCTGATTTTAAATGCTCGATATCTTGTTAGGCAAGCCAGCAATCTTTAACCAACATATCCATTTCATTTCAGGCCCTTTCTTGCTTCAAATACAAGGATGCCTTGGTGAACTAATCTACGGCGGTTTCACATAAATTGTTTTAATTTTCTAATAGGGAATCCGGGAGCGTTTAACCGTTGTTTTAACAGCTCATCTATCGCGGCTCCTCTACAAAAAATTTTTTTTTTCTTTATACTTCAGGTTCTATTGGAATTTAAGCTCGGTATTTTAGTTTAATAACAAAAATAGACATTATTACTTGAACCTCCCCTCACCCCCTCAGGGACACACAGTCTTGATGAGTCTCTTTGCCATCTTAACATATACTTTCGGCGGTAAAAGGCAGCAAAAGTCGTGTGGGCTAAAAGAAGCACCAAATTGGAAAATACATAGAACTCTCGAAGTGAACTTCAAAAACATACTCTGGGGCAACGAAAACCAGTTGCCCGCAAGCCTATGGTTCTGTTCTAGTTATTGGTGAGAACCCTCGGGAAGGAACGTGTCACCACGTGGGTTAATTGGGCTTTAAAGAAAGTTCCGAAGAGATGTTAACACAAGTTAGAATTCAATGCCATAGCTTGCACATGCAACAGGACTAGGCGTTGAGTAGTCTCCAACTCTTAAGCAAAGTGTGGGGGCATGGCACTACTACCGTGCACTCAAAAATTTCGTTTAAGGTGTGGATGCATTTTAGGGCATGGGTGGACGCTTCTTCTGATGTTAAACTTATCACATACATTTCCACTTAAGCAGCTCAGCTAACCATTTCTTTAATGCTATTCACACATACACACACAGTTATTAGTTGTGGACTTAACAAGAAATTCGGTGTAGATTTATTGTTAAAGAACGTTACGCAGGTGCACAAGACCAGGGCAATAAGGAACATCATGAACGTACAATTACAGATTATTATGTCACATGAGGGGGGAGGAGGAAAGGGAAGAGGAAAAGGACCCAATGGGTTCACACACGGAAAACGGACAAAGGCATGATCGTAAAGGGATTTGGCTGGGGGAAAGGACGAATGGAGAAGGGAGCGACGAATTGGGTAAGGGAAGACGAACGGAAAAGGGGGGAGAGGAGCAGGCAAAAACAAGACAGAAAGTGACGAACACAATAACACGAAGGGTGACACGAACTATATAAACACAACTGACAATAGAACGCAACTAGTACGGAAGGAACACTGAAGATGGCAAACGGCCGAAACCGGTTTGTTCACAAACCAAATTTGACGAGGGTCGACGGAAAATCGTACCCAAATAAAAATAAATAAAAGTTTCAATACTTGTTTCATAGAAGGGGCAGTTAAGAAAAAGCGTCACTGCGGGTGTAACAAGTTGTTGCGCAAAAATTTTTTGCAATTGAAACATGGTCTTTTATCAAGAGATTTAATTGAGTTTTCTAATGTAAACGCTATACATTTGAGCTTCACTTTTAAATACTTTTTATTTCTATTTTCTGATCGCCTAATCTATAACATAATTGCTTAGCATAATTGTTATTTTTTCGTATTATCATTTTACAATTATTTTTCGAAATTTACAATATGTAAAACAGTTGTCATTGATTGATACATTACTAATTAGCATCAAGGTTCTAATAATAAAGTTTCTTTGTTAGAAAGTTATAATTATACTTATGTACGTAAGTATACATAAAACTAGTACTTTTTAAATAAGAGTAACTGTTGAATCCAAGCTTAACTTTGAACATTTGTGATGACCTTCTTCAGCAATATTGTGAGTTTCACAACATTTCGAAACAAAAGAAATATAAAAGAAATATAATTTGCGGTTTCTTTATCCTACACATGCTAAATTTTCATCAGTTATAGTTTAAAAAAAATAACCACTATAGATTTTTCAAAAGAAAAAAAAATATTCTTTGGAAAAGTGTCATCTCATAATTTTTCTATGGCCATAATTTTTTTGTAAAAAATTATTATGAATTAGAATTTTTCTTTAAAGAAAGAAATATAATCAGTCTTAACTTTTTCGTAAAAAAAATTTATTAATCAGAATTTTTCATCAGTCACAATTTATCTATTAAAAAATGTTATCGGGTATTATGTTTTTATGAAAAAATAAATATGTTTTTCTTTGGACTCAACGTTTAAAAAAAATTTATTGTTACTTAGATGATTCATTAAGTTGTAAAAGAAAATAATTATCAGTATAAAAGTAAACGAGCCACATTTTATTAACTGCGCAATTTTTTCTTACATACAAGACAACAACACGCTTACAAGAAATTCTGGCAAATAAGATAAACAATAGAAAACATAAACAACTAACACAGAACAAAACAAAACACACAGCCAAGCAGGCGCTCAAACTGAATGATAACAACAATGTGGGGTGATGGTAAAGTAGATTATTCTTGTATATGGGAAAACCGTTTAAAACAACTATATAAGCACAACTTGCTGGGCATATGAATAAATTCAAGTTGAGTCAGCAGTGAGTAAAGACAACAAAGTTACCATAGTTTTTATTTTGTGTGTATTGAAAGTAAATAAATTGTTTAACTTAATTTAAACTCTAAAGTAACAATAACAGTAACAATAGCTTTTGTATAGAAAAAAAATCTTGATAATTAACTGCAGAGACTAAAGTTGGTGGTATCTACTGCAGCCTTTGAAAAAGAAAGCACAAAATTACTAAAACTCTATAAAAAATAATTATTTTTCGGGTTTGGGACTCTTTCTCGAAAATTTTTATTGCTTCAACCGATATTATTTAAAGATGTTCGCAATATGATTACTGTATTAAGATCAGAAAGTTATTTTAAGTGTACCTAAATTTGAGTTGACAGACTCGATACAAAATGTGCGAACACCAACGCGTGTTCGACACGGTCGTTCAACTAAAAATATCACAGCCGTGAGCCAAAGTGTTGAAGCAGATTCAAGTTTATCAATTCTCTGACGTTCTCAACAATTGGGACTATCCAATTCAACACATCGCTGATTTTGCATTAGAATTTAACTTTGAAGCCTTACAAGGTTCAACTGGTGCAGGAATTGAAGCTGACCGACCATTCACGTCGCCGTAGATTCGCTCAATTCATTCAGGAACAACCGGCTGGTTTGAGAAAATCATTTTTTACACGAAGCTTATTTTCAACAAACAAAATTGTCGCATTTAGGCTTCTGAAAATCCTAGAGCGATTATTGAGAAGCCTTTGCATGCTCAACGTTTTACTGTATAGTGCGCTATGTGATCTGAAGGCGGGATTGGGCCGTTTTTTAGCAATATGAGGCTGGAAATGCAGTAACGGTCAGTGCATCACGCTATCGCGGGATGCTCACAGCATAATTTTGGCCTATTATTGACGATGTGGATATCACTGACATGTGGTTTCAACAAGACGATGCTACATGTCATACAGCCAATAAAACGATCAATTTATTGCAAACCGATCGCCTAATTTCACGACAATCAGCAGTTAAAAGGCCAGTTAGATCGTGTGATTTAACACCACTGAATTATTTTTTGTAGGGATATGTTAAGGACAGAGTCTATATGGAGCCAATCGAATCGATTTCAGCCTTAAAACTCAAAATGCGTGATGTAATTTACGAAATAGAACCGCCATTTTGACAAAAAGTGATGAAAAACTTTGAAAGAATCGACATCCGTCGATGGACAGATATCATCATCTTAATCAAAAGTTTTTTATTTATTTGACTTTAGAAAACAAACTTCTTGTTGAAAATCCCTTTATAAAATAGTCTGAAAAAATCGTTAAAAATTTATAATTTACTTAAATCAACCTTATTTTGTTCTAAATTCCTTTGAATAATAAACACTTTATTAGAATATCATGTTCTCATAAAATACTTATTATAAAAATATATTTGAAATGTAGTACTGCGGGGGAATGCATATCCATATACAAACACACAGCAAACATTTCGAAAACAAAAGCATTTTTTAATGTTCAATCTTTAATTGGACCTTTCCAAAACTCGGTATTCATCAATCAAAAATTGTTTACTTGTCACTCTTTCAATTACGAGGAATAAACATAAAATCGTCAAACGATGATAAATCTAAGTCTGGCACCGATAAACTTAGTTACTCAAGTGCTCATATAACTGTCAACTGTTACGAGAAGAAGTGTTGACAACTTATTAAATAGTAGAGTAACTAGAATTTGTAATACTAAAATGATGATATATGAAAGAATATATTTGTATTATTATTTTATTTTTATTTTGAAGGCAAAATGCTATCTCTGTGCTATAACATTAAATAGTATTTTGTAGTTAAGGAATCATAATAAAGAGTTGTGAAAAGATTATAGTAACCTAGTGGCAGAGATAGGAGGGAATAAGATACGCTTTTGTAAATATATAAACTGTCGGACAAAATAAAGTATAATTATTTCTTCGCTGTGCCGCTATTAAAATTAAAAAAAAAATATGATCCCGTTAGAAATATGGTCGTTATTGTTATTTTTGAAACAATAATTGATCTTTATTTGCTTTTAAACATTAAAGTGCGGTTACAAACGATTGCGACAAAATAAAGTATAATATTTATTTTTTGAAATATATTGTGAAATTTTTGGAAGCTGAATGGAGAGCGATTCCAAAATATATTTTAATAAAGGTTTTAGAAAGGTTAATATAAATAAAGGTGGTGCAACTGTGTAGCTAATTGTGTATTGTAAGTTTAAATAAAAATAAGTTAAATTTAGACTTTATTTTGGCGCATAAAATATTAATATAATATTAATTTTGTATCGTATTTTTAAATATATGAAGATGAATATAATTGTTTTGTTCTTCTGTTTTCCTTTATTTTATATTTTAAGAAATAAACGAAATTTATTTGTGTTTTAAAATTTGTTTTCAATTGTACATTTGGAACTTACAAATATTTATTTATTTTATAATTTATTTTGTCCTACAGTGTATAGATTTATATCCGATGCATGGTAAAGAATAACATTTTAACTGAATTTTCCATCTAAAGTTTGGCTAAGGAATTGAAGTCGCAATTTAGAAGTATCACTTGAGCTTTAAAAAAATTAGGGAACTGTGGTTTAAAAAAAACTGAATTGGTTTTGCATGAAAAAAGTTTATTAAACTATTTTATTTTGAATTAAAAAAGTTTTTAAACTTTCATTTTCGAAGAAGGGTCTGTTTATTAGTTTTACGCTTCACACATTGCTTCAATTGACTGATATACCTACTTATATAGTAGATATATATGCTTTACTAGTATATGTATATAATGTAAAAATAAAAGTTGTTTTTAAAGCTAAGCTAATTAATCTTCATCTATTAAATAAAATATTTTTAACAAAATATAATATAAGCAATAGTTTCTTTTTGGAGTAAAACCACATATAAAATAAATTTTTGTGTTTTTATTATAAACGATAATCAGAAATAAATCACTAATTTTGCCACACTCTTATCAATAATCACTATAGTGTTGCTCTTGAAAATTGAACCTTCTCTCTGATCAAATTGCTTAATTAAACTCATTATTATTTAACTAAACAATATTTAAGTTCAGGCATGGAAAAGTTAATTATTCAAATGAAAATATTTATGGATAAAAAAATAACTGTTGAGGTCATTAAGACTTGCCATATTATACCGCAATGATCGTAATCATAGCCGCAACCATAGCCATATTTACTGTCGCCAATTAATGACGTCATTTGTTGAAAATAAAGCATAACGAATATATAAATTAATGTTTAAGGGACAAGAAAAATAAGAGCAGCACGCATCGATATGCCAATCTAATAAAAATTATGAAAATTATTGTACCAATTTCGTCGAAGATATGAAAATGAAACGGATATGTGTCTTTTAAATGCATGTTAGCGATAGATGTACCTTCTATTATTTACTTTATAACTGGGTTCAATAAGTGAGTTTTGTCACTTACTTCTATGAATAATCACCGACAGCCGGTACCCCTATTGTGGTAATTAAAAATGATGCATTCTGTTATAAACATTTATTTTTCGTTGACTTTTTTGATGTAATTGAAAAGACTCTTCTCAAAACTTGATTATTTCACTTTGCACAATGTAGGAAATGGTTTTTTGGCTAATGCACTTTGGCAACAACAAATAGTAAAGAAAATAAACAAATAATAAAATATCATTTTTGGAGAATATTCCAACTTTGCATTACACTTTGACACTCACGGACACACTCCAAGAGAAATAGATGAATGAATGACACTCTTACAACCTAGCAAAAAAGGACGAAGACCAGACATTCTTGAAAAAATGGAAATCTACAAAAAAAAAAACAGTGACACTATAAACGAACAGGTAAACACGACCGCAAACAAACGGAAAACACCCTAAGATGGACACACGTACCTGCAAAATAATAAAATACGGAGATAGTGAAAATGAGCCTTTCATAAAGTGCCAGGTGGCTGGCATTCTACCTATGTGAGTAGATACGACCTTAACAACAGCACTATCTATACACAAGCACTGAGTCACAAGTACGGATTGAAACATTGAAAACATCGAAAGCGCTCGCCGTTTATACCGAACAAATAGTTAGAAATGACAGGAAAAAAATGACAACAAATAGTAATCAGTTGCAGTGAAAGTGGAATAGCAAGTTGCTATTGATAAATTATTTTATTTGTGATTGATATATTTAAATAAATTAAATTTGCTAAAAATGTTAAAGAAATATTTACTAAAATTAATAAGAAGAATTCTTTACTCTGCCATTTAAGTTCTCTATAATTTTTGTCAAAAAGTACTTTCCTAGCTTAACGTAGCGAAAAGTACTAGAAGAAAAAAGTTTTAAATTATCCATCCCCGATCAAATTCTTAATCTTATAACTTCACAAAAACATTTGAGAATTCTTTTTTTTTTAAATAAGCTATTTTAATTTTAAATAAATTACAATACAAATAGTTAGTCGACCGCTACACACTGTTTATCGCGGTCACACGTAAAATTTAGTCGATGGATACGTAGTGAAAAAATTCGTTATAAAATGCAAATAAATTTCGAAAAAGTTACAACTAAAAAATTTGCTGAAGAATATAAAATAAATTGTTATAAATAACTAAATACATATAAAACCCATTACAATAAAAAAAACATTTGGATAAAGTTTAAAAAAGATATTTAAATAGAAAGAAAATGAAGTTTATTTATGCTGCAATTTGTACATTTCTTTTACCCCAATTTGGTTTAATGGATTCAGTGAATGTAGTGAATTTAAGCAGACATTGGACATTGACAAATCAAAATTATTGTAAGTAATTTATTCGTAAATAATTTATTTCTTTAATATTTTTGAGTTTAGTTCAAACAAAGGTAAGTTAACTAGTTTCCTTACCAATTTAATCAGAGTTCCTTTGATATTTACCATACCATTGGTTTGTTATCAATATTTACAATCTTGAATATTTGTCCCTAAACCTGTAAATGTATAAACGTAGTGGAATATTTAGTTCTCTATTCTTGTAGCAACGATTAAGTATTGTATCGGGGTTTTTAACTAGAAGTGTGCTTTTTTCAATTGTGGCAAGACCAACAACATCACAGTTTTCACATTTAATTTTTTGATGTATTAGTAAATTCGCACGAAAATCGTACTAAAATAATAAAAAATTCTGCTCAGGTTGCATTTCGTAAAATTCTTTATATTTTTCGACAATATAATCCGCCCTCTGAGACCGCTGTTAAGAATTTGGTCGTTAAATTTGAGTCGACAGGTTGCATTAAGAATTTGGTCGTTAAATTTGAGTCGACACGTTGAATAGAAAAAGTGCTAACACCAACGCCTGTTCAACTAAAAACATTGCCACAGCGATGAAGCAGATCCAAAATTGTCAATTCCACGACATTCTCAACAATTGGGGTTTTCCAAAACCAACATATGGCGGATTTTGCATAAGGATTTGATTTTGAAGGCTTACAAGATTCAACTGGTGCAGGAATTAAAGCCAACTGACTGTTCACATCGCCGTAGATTCGCTCAATTCATTCAGGAATAACCAGCTGCTTTTTCTGAAAAACACATTTTTTCAGACGAAGGCTATTTTCACTTGTCGGGGTATGCCAACAAGCAAAATTGCTTCATATGGGCTACTGAAAATCCTAGAGCGATTATTGAGAAACCTTTACATGCTCAACGTGTATAGTGCGCTATGTGGTATGAAGGCATTATTGGCCAGTTTTTTTTGCCGAAGGAAGCTGGAAATGCGGTAATGGTCAATGGCTCTTGCTATCGTGAGATGCTAGAAACTCAATTTTGGCCTATTACCTTCGATATCATTGTGCCACATGTCACATAGCCAATTAAACGATCAATTTATAACAAACCAAATATCTCGAACGCCTAATTTTACTACAATCAGCAGTGAAGTGGCCAGCCAGATCGTGTGATTTAATATCACTGGAGTATTTTTAGTGGGGCTATGTCAAGGACAGAGTCCATACGTAGTAATCATATCGATTTCAGCCTTAAAGCTCAAAATCCGTGATGTCATTAACGAAGTAGCACCACAATTTTGCCAAAAGTGATTGAAAAGTTTAATAAAAGAATCGACATCTGGTAGCGTGGCCGGATATCATTTTTCATTCATAATTGCTGAATTTTTCTCTTCGTAATACAGTTCACATTTTAAATAACTTAATCAAAATTTTTTATTTTATTTTTTGTTAGAAAACAAACTTCTTGTTGAAAAGCCTTTTATATGACTGCAAAAAAAAATAATAATAATAATTGCTTAAACGGCGATATGACAAGACAAAGACAACTTTCTTAGTAGATTGAAAAACCAAACAAATTGCGAATAATATCTATTTGATAAATATCATTAAATATCAGTTTAGAAAGTAATATTGCTGCTTTTTATTTAGTAACATCGAAAAGTTTGGATAAATTTTGAAGTTTTGTTTTTTTAGCAAAATTTCAAGTTTCGACTTTCCTTATAACAGATATTTGACTTTTAGAAATCTTCAATGACTTTTTGGTTTATTTGTTTTTGGTTCTTAAATTAACGTCAACACTTAAGTAGGATTTAAGTAACTAGGCTCCTCGAATCCGACAGGTCATTCAGTGTGCTTATCCAAAAGTGAAATAAAGATATGAAGACTGTTCAATTTGCTGTAGGGTCGTTGAATTTTGTCACTGACAAAAGTGACATAGTGTGTTTTATGTTATGCAAGGGCTGTAATAACTTACTAACCGTGACTTTACTTTTACAAACTTTGGTCAACTAAAAGGTTCTAGATAACAAGTTCATTACCGCAAATTTGAAATTTTTTAATATTTTTGTAATTTTTGAAAGACTTTCCACTTGCAATCAAAGTGGCATACTTTTCGTGTGTGATGAAAATATATTTATATTTAGACTTTTACAGCCATATTTCAAGAAAACTTTAGGTTTTTAATTAATTTACTAATTATTTATAAAAAAGACAAAATTAATGGTTTTTTTTGTTTACAATATTTTTCGTTATTTATGTAACAATATTTATTTTTTAAGGGGTGTATTCTAATATTAATTTAAAATCTATTATGTCAAAAATTACGTTTCAGAAGAATCAATATGATTTATATGAATCATATGCTTTGGATCCTAAATAACAAATGCAGGCTCTAAAACTGGTCTCTGAACACATAAACATGGAGCTGCAGTGCAACATATTCTTAAACCTACTGTTTAACAAAACGAACAATAACTCGTTCTATAGTTACTGCTATTGAAAAAGTTATGCATACATTTTTGCGTCCAATAAAACTCTGTCACACTAATTGTCTCATTTTCATCTGTTAATTGTCCAAAGAGAAAATTTCGTTAATCTCATTTCCTCTATTAAAACACTTAACTTTACACATTTTTTCAGTTCAGCTGTATTAAATTTATATCGCACCGTAAATTAATTTTTTAAAGTAACCATCACTTGGTATAAAGGTTTACCACCAAATGAAACTTTTTTTTGAATACTTGTTTTTTTTTAGTTATTAAAGCAATTGAAAATATTATAAACCTTTTATTTAATTATACTGTTCTCAACAAAAAAAAACTTTTTACACGATTTACTTGATTAGAATACCAAAAATGTCGAATAAAAGTACCCAATATTTACTTCCGCAAACTTTGCAAAATTTGTAGTTGATAAAAAAATAAAGCGAAATGCCGTTTGGGTGTATAAGTAGTCATTTGGATATGTTTTTGTCGCAGTCATCGGTATTATGCTGCATGTGCAAACTATTATATTGTAACGTTTATACCTTTTACAAACGTTTTGTTTTGAGTTCTTTATTGTTGCAAAATAAATAACACCAGATTTTAGAGTTTCTAAATTAATTACACGTTTATTTACTATAGCTACACATAAAGTTGACTCTACTTAAGATGCACGTCTTTACTTCACGAGGTTTATTTTTCAACTAACTGACTATCCACTCAAACGCTGCCTTTTTATATTTGTCCACTAGAGGTCTTGAAAAATTAAGAATCTTCTACTCCCTTTGTATCGCATTTTGCTTTTGTCATGTTATTCATTCAATATATAGGCTGTGTATTTTTTTTTTGTTTTTGTTTTTATGCTGAAACCATTTTCTTCTTGGAATTTATTTTAAGATAGTTGTTGTTGTCTTGTGTACATAAGTTTTCTGAGAAAACTACAGTAAACAGCATATCCGATTATTGTTGTTTTGGTTGTATAACATTTCTACGCAGTTTGTAACTAAAGATTTGTTGTTGTCTTGCGTATATAAAGTCTCTTACCAAGCCACGCAGTTAGTAAACAGCATATCCATTTGTTTATTTTACTACTTAATTATTTTCCGTAAAAATATTAGTAAAGAGTTTTTCACCAAGAAATTTCTTTTCTAACATAATAAAACCAAAAAAAATTTTATTGTATTACGAAGAGAAAAGTTTGGCAATTATGAAAGAAAAATTATATCCGGCAAACGTCCTCCACCACCACGATCAAGCTGACAGATATCGATTCTTTCATCAAAGCAAGACGGACCTATTTCATTAATCACATCACAGATTTTGAGTTTTAAGAAAGAAATCGATTCGATTAGATCTGTATAGACTCTGTGCTTAACATAGCCACATAAACAATAATCCAGCGGCGCTAAATCACACGATTTAGCTGGCTATTTAACTGCAAGTTGTCGTAAAATCACGCCTCTCGACCACAAAGCGCACCATAAAGTGACACGTTGGGCATGCAAAGGCTTCGCAATAATAGTTTTAGGATTTTTAGAACCCCAAATGCAGGAATTTTGCTTGTTGACATACACTCACAAATGAAAATGCGCTTCATCTGCAAAAATAATTTCTGCAGAAAAACCAGCCGGTTGTACTTGAATCAATTGAGCGAATGTATGGCAATGTGAATGGTCGGTCGGCTTCAATTTCTGCACCAGAAAATTCACCATGTGGTTGTCTTGGATAACCCCAATTTTTGAAAACGTCGAGAAAATGACAAATTTGGATCTGCTTCAACACTGTGGCTGCGAAGTTTTCAGGTCGAACATGCTTTGGTGTTCGACATTTTGCATCGAACCTCTCTACTCAAATTCAACGACCAAATTCTTAATTGCGGTCTCAGAAGCACGATCACGAATTTTACGAAATGCAACTTTAACAGAACCACCATTTTCACAGAGGATTTTAATTATTTTAATGCGATTTTCGTGCGAAATTAAAATAAATGTAACAGTTGGCAATGCTTCTACTACGAACACGTCATAAAACTAAAAGTCAAAACTATCATTTTATCGGTGTTGCCACAATTGAAAAACAAACTTCTTGTTGAAAAGCCCGATAGTTATGTTTATTTATTTTCTTAATTTATATTTAGCTATAGAAAAGTCAGAAATTATTGTACCAGCGGGAGTTTATTCCGTACTTTATGGAGAACAAGTTTTAGATTCGTATAACGATGTAAATTTAAGATGGATTGCTTATGACAACTGGACCTTCACCAATACTTTTACAGGTAACATAAAATGAAATAATAAAAATAAGAAAATTCTAAATTAAGATTTGTTGTTTTTACAGTTAATCCCTCAGAGTTAAAGTCAATATCATTTGTAAATCTTACATTCCATGGAATCGATACAGTGTCCGAAATACGTTTAAATCATTATTTGTTGGGTAGAACAGACAATATGTTTGTACGTTATAGTTTCGATATAACAAAAATTTTAAGAGCTGAAAATTTCCTAGAAGTAGAAATTAAATCACCCGTTTATGCTGCCCTTCAAAGAGCGAATGAATTTAAGAAGCTCAATATTACCATTCCACCAAATTGTCCACATGAACGTTACCATGGCGAATGTCATATGAATATGCTACGAAAAATGCAAGCCAGCTTTGCCTGGGATTGGGGCTTGGCGGCTCCCTCAATGGGCATATGGAAATCAGTTGCATTAGAGTTTTATGATGTGGCCATCATGCGTGACATTGATGTGGCCTTAAGTAAAAATCAAACACATTGGAATATGAATGTCAGGGTATTTATTGATTGCAGTGGTCAGAAAGATTTCGAGGCGGAATTAACATTTTATGCAGTGTGAGTATTGTGTATGGAACTTAAAGCTTGTGTTTATTTTAAATTTTATTTGCAGTGAGTTATTAAAGGAAGCTGTTGTAATTAATAAGCTTATTAGCCATAAAGCTCCCATGATGATGCTTGATATGGCAATACCTGTGGCAAGTTGAAACTGTAAATAAACTTAAGTTGATGTTTGTATTAATATTCATTATCCTTGCAGAATCAAGTAATACTTTGGTGGCCAAATGGTTTTGGAGATCAAAAATTGTATCCCTTACATTTTACTTTAAAGGCTTGGTGGAATAAAGACACATTTAATTTGCGTAATAAAATTACATCACAAAAATCTATAAAAATTGGTTTTCGAACAATTGAACTAGTAGAAGAACCAGTTGCCGAGGGTAAAATCTAATTAATTAACTTATGCTGCAGTTGATGTGATTTTTTAATTTGTTTGTTGCCTTAGGTAATGGCAATACGTTTCTTTTTAAAATCAATGACAAGGAAATTTTCATGAAGGGCAGCAATTATATACCGAATCATATATTACCAGAACTAAGCAACGATAAGGATAGAAGTAAGTAAATTATTTATTGCTTTCTGTTTGATAGCTATAAATCAGATTAATTTAATACTTGACATTATTTAAAGACGTCAATTTGAATTTTTAAATTAAAAAAGATTTCCTTGATATTGATTAAATTTTTATTAGCTTGTGATTCTTGATTGACAACTTTTTGCATGCAAATTAAAAATTTGACTTTAAAAATATTTTGTGTACTAGTGAAAAATGTATTCCCTATATTGCATTGAAAGAAGTACTACCACAACGCTGTTCAAATGCGATTGCATTTGTTAGTACACAATTTTGTGTATATTACTTTCGGTATTTGAATCTTGCTTGTTCCACGAAAATAGTCCAATTATCCCACAGTGTATATTCCAGTTAAGAATAAAGAAACAAATGATGAGAAAGTAATTAATTTTCTTTTAAATTTGTGCCAAAAATAACAAATTTTCGTTCCCTATTCACATTTGTTTGTAAAGGGTTTTTCAAGAAGAAGTTTATTTTCTAAAACAAAATAAAACAAAACAAAATATTTAGATTAAGATGATTGAAGTCTTGATTGTATTACGAAAAGAAAGTATAGGCAATTATGAATGAAAAATGATTTTTGGCAAATGCCCACAACGCCAACGCTGACGATGTCGATTATTTGATTTTGGCAAACTGGCGATCCCATATTTTTTTAATCACATCACGGATTTTAAGTTTTATGACTAAAAACGATTCGATTGGCTCTGTATGGACACTGCCTTTAACATAGCTTCACAAAAAATAGTCCAGTGGTGTTAAATCACACAATCTGGCTGGCCACTTAACTGCTCATTGTCGTGAAGATATGCAAACGGGAAATTAGGTTCGCAATAAATTGATCGTTTCATTGGCTATGTGATATTGAAACCACATGTCAGTAATATTCATGTCGTCTCGCGTTAGCCATATATTTATATGTCTTAATGGAATCTCACCATTAAGACATGTGCCATCCGGGGGTAAAAGGGAGTCCAGTGCCCTAACAGCTAACAGCAGGCAACTTGACAACTTCCACTTTATTTCCACGGAAATCAGTAAGCTCCACAGTTCAGCTTTTGCTGTTCTCTGTCTGATTATTGAGGTTGACCCCTTGGGGAGTATCGTGGTGGTTGTTGTTTCGAAGGCCCTTGCGAAATGATTAGGTGCTAGGATCATCCCACATTTGACCAAGAACACAAGATAAATGATCCGGATCCAGTGAGCATGCTATGAAATGTGTTCTGCACCAGGAGTTCGATAGTCTCCAACTCTTCAGCAAGGAGTGGGGGTGGCGGCCCTGCTACGAGCTCCTGAAATTGCAAATAGGAATGACCTTCCGGATAGAGATTACCATCGGCTTCCTAGAGCGTTGGTGCACGCTACATATCACTCAAGTGGTTTGATCCCCCATCTTTTTATAGCCAAATGGGTAGGTAACGATGTATATTTTATCACGTATCTCGCGATAGCGTGATCTACTGACCGTTACCACATTTCCAGCCTCATCTTCGAAAAAAAAAGGCCCAATCATTCCTGCAAACCATATAGCGCACCATACACTGACACGTTAAGCATGCAAAGTCCCAAAAGCCACCCAAAATTTTATTTGTTGGCAAATGAAAATAAGCTTTGTCTGAAAAATTTATTTTTTCAGAAAGGGCAGCCAGTTGTTCCTGAAGAACAATTTCAATTCCTGCATCCGTTGAACCTTGTAAGGCTTCAAAGCCAAATTCTCATTCAAAATTCGGTTTTGGATAACCCCAATAGTTGAGAACATCGAGGAATGGACAAATTTGGATCTGCTTTAACACTGTACCTAACTGTTGCAATGTTTTCAGTTAAACGACCCGGTCGAATACGCGTTAGTGTTCACACATTTTGTAATGAGCCTGTCGAACCAAATTTAACAGCCAAATTCTTAAAAGCCGTCTCAAAAGGACACTTGGAAATGTATGGAATATAATAAATATTTACGTAACTTTAATTCTCCGAAATTAATTTTATCCGGAAAACAACTTGGCAGACTCACTTAACCTCGCCCACAATAATTCTTTATAAATTCAAAGACTCTTTAAATTATAGGGACGTAAACAGTTATGTTCATCTAAAAATAATTGTGCAGTCGCAGCACTTTAGCTTAAAACTGTCATATAAGAATTGATCATTTTAATTTCTGTTCTTCTTCGAATCGATTGACTTAGTAAAAGTTGTAACACATATTACCTGAACTTAACGCCATGACATCATTATTATCTTAAATGATGTCATCGCATCGAAAGCGCTCGCAGATCGAAATAAATAATAGGTGCCCCTGTAGGCTAGTAGGTAGTGTACTAGCTTGTAAGTATGAGGGTTGTGGGTTCGATTCCCAACGAAGACCTTGTTTTTTTTTTAATGATGTCATCGCATCGAAAGCGCTCGCAGATCGTAATAAATAATAGGTGCCCCTGTTGGCTAGTAGGCAGTGTACTAGCTTGTAAGTATGAGGGTTTTGGGTTCAATTCCTAACGAAGACCTTGTTTTTTTTTCACTATAAAAATAAAAATTGACTGTCGGTGGAGCTGCTCAACGATATAGGCATAGTCACTGGTCGCTGTGCTGTCTCATATACGGCAGTTAACTTGCGACTATCCTTCTACTTTCACCACCTGTTTCATCTATTCTCTATCCCTTTCCTAAATAGGCATTGTTGCCTGCAGTGCCTACTTCTCTTTAAAAAAAGTAAATAAACAGCTAGAAATTACGGTTTTCACGGAAAGGAATGACCACAGCAAATAAACTTATTTATTAATTTAAAGGCATGCTACTTCATGTAACGAAATTAACTTAGTGTCAGCCTTAAACAGCGTTTACATTCCATAAATTTGAGAAAGAGCAATTCGAAAATATCAAACGATCCATTGCAGATTTCTTTCTTGTTTCCGTGAGGAGTCTTAAAGGGGATCCTGAATTGATTAATTGTGACTGTGACAGAGAAATAACTTTCAAGATAATTTTGTGATGAGGAAACAACTTAGTTTTATGTTGTATGCGATCATATGAGTAGCAAACTACCATTTTCATATTTATTCATATAAGAAATTAATAATGGATATATTGCACACTCTTCTCGTTTAGCTGATCACTGATACAGAAATTTCAGTATATAACTTGTTACTGGTGTTTGTGCAGGCTAATGAGGTAGAGCGTGCCTTCCGGCCACCAAAGGCAGATAGGCAGTGCGATTCATGTTCAACCGAGACTCTAATTGAAGTATATCTTGTGTAAAACTCACATATAAAAATTTTAATGGCGCAAAAAGAAATATTTTTATTTAGGATCAGTTGAAGCGTTGTTTTAACATAAATTTTGCTTTTCAATATAAAATAATACAAAAGTTTAAGTTTCTAAAAATGTGTCATTCGTCGTTCTTCTCCTCCTAAATACAGCTAAATTTTTATTTTCAATTCTTTCTATAACTTTTATTTCCAGTAAAACACCTTCTAAAATCAGCCAAAGATACACATCAGAATATGATACGCATTTGGGGAGGTGGCATCTATGAATCTGATGACTTCTATGATATTGCAGATTCATTAGGTATTTTAATTTGGCAAGATATGATGTTTGCTTGTGCCATGTATCCAGCTACAGAGGAATTTTTAGCTTCGGTGCGTCAAGAGATTTTGCAAAATGCCAAAAGAATTGGCCACCATGCAAGTATGGCAATAATTGCAACAAATAATGAAAATGAAGTGGCTCTGGCGCAAAACTGGTATCAAACTAAATATCAAGAAGATAAATATAAAGCTGATTATAGGCAATTGTATTTGGCTACAGTAATGCATGAACTAAAAGTACTAGAGTATCCAAGTAGGCCAAGACCTTTAGTGTCCTCGCCGTCGAATGGTAGGGCATCAGAAAAAGAAAATTTTATTTCTGATCATCCACAAGATCCCAACTATGGTGATGGTGAGTAGTTATAGGAATCAATAACAAGTTGTAAAATTTATTATTAAAATTGTTTATTGTTTTCAGTTCATTTTTATGACATATTTAAAGATGGCTGGAGTGCTAATATTTATCCTCGAACTCGTTTCGCTTCTGAATATGGTTTTCAGTCTTTGCCCTCTATGAGATCTTGGCAAAGAACTTTAAAAGGCTCTGATAATTTAGATGACTTGATAAATCACAGACAACATCATCCTTTGGGTATGTTGGCTATAACTGGTTTAGTTCGACGCCACTTTCCCTTGCCATTACCCGAAGATTCAAACTACTTAGATGCTTTGATTTATTTTAGTCAAATTTCTCAAGCTATGGCTATTAAAGTCGAAACTGAACTATATCGCAGTTTACGCAATACTCTTCATAGAACTATGGGAGCATTATATTGGCAATTGAATGATGTTTGGGTGGCGCCTTCTTGGTCATCAATAGATTATTATGGAAATTATAAGGTTTTTATTTATAATTATTCTATTTTAATTTAAAAAAAACAGCACGCTAATGTTCACTTTATTATTCTTTAAGTTATTGCATTATTGGTCAAAGGAATTTTTAGCACCCATATCTATAGTTGCCTTGTATGATGACACTGCCCAGTCTTTAAATGTTTCTCTTATATGTGATTTGTTTGAGGTAGATACTGAAAACCTATTTGTTACCATGAATATTTACAAATGGACTGAATTATTCCCAAAACAAACACAACAATGGCCAGCTACTTTGGTAAGAAAAATAAATTATAAAATTTTTTGACAGCTTAAAAAATTGTTTTATTTATATTTATAAACAAGAAACCAAATGGAGTACATTACGATAAGATTATATCTCTAGGTGATATCATCAAAGATCCTTTCGATAAAGACAATTGCTTTTTAGAATTTATTTTACAAAAAAATAACGAACCTCTAGCTCGCACATTTTACTTTCCTGGTCTATTTACGCAACTGGTCAAGGATCCTGAAATTGAGGTTTGTCATTTGTATTCTATTTTCAATATGAAATTTATATCGTGTTTTTATTTCAGCTTAAAGTTGCATACACAAATTTATGCAAAAGTACTCAGAGCTTAAAAATGAATAGCTATAGTTTAACTTTAACCACAAAGTATCCAGCAGCTTTTGTTTATTTGGATCTTATAACAAATCAGTACAACATAACGAAATATTCCTTTTCACATAATGGCTTTATGTTGGTATCTCCTATTATGGTGATATATTTGGAAATTGAAGCCAGACAATGCATTGACAAATTGAGCATCAGTGATTTTAAAATCTTAACCGTTAATCAGTTTAAGCCTTAAGTGTTGTATTCAGAAATTTATTAAAGAAATGTTAAAACAAAATTACATTGACATATGTTTCGATTATTTTTCAATAAAACAAGTTACTTAAAGATAAGCAATCATTCATGTGGCACATAGTGATTTTATTTCAGGCGTTCTATAATACAAACGTTCAACTATATTATATTAAGTGAAAACTATATTAAAATTTTATATTTCATTTGACTGAATTCTTTACCAGGCATTGGTACTGGTGCTTATTATCTAAAATTTTATTATTTTGACTTGCAGTATAATCATGTGATTTTAAATTTATCTTAATTTACTGATATCAGCTTTTTTGGCCGGCATGTATCCTTTCTGCGGTACTTTTAGAGTAATTATCATGTATATTAACATTTTCATTTTTGGGATATAATTATCTATACTCGGTTTGCTTCACAACCCCAATAATTGCAGCTCTTCAGGTACACAATAAATATATTTTACTTTGGATGTGAGGCAACTGTCTCCATATGTTTCCAATCAATAATTTTTTAACTTGACCACATGAATCGAAGTCACCTGCAGCTAATTTTAGGATGCTACAAGTGCTTTTAAAATAATTTTTCCCTTTGTATTGAAAATACCACGCCCACTGTTTCAATTTAATTTCTAGTTTAATTATCTAAATTAATATAGAATTTACTTGTAATATACTTCAGGACGCTATATTTTACTTTGTATTGAAGGTACCACACCTACCATTTCGATCCAAACAGTTGCTTTGCTAACTTAACTGCTAATTTTTCCAAGTTACATGATGTGAAATATTTACTTTATATGGAAAGTGCCATCTCCAACAGATCGCCAGAGGCCACAAATAGATCGGATCGCTGGTTTGACAGCTATAGCTTTTCGAAATATAATTAAATGTATTTCGTATCGGGGTTTTAAACAAGACGTTTGGTTGTCAATTGTTGCAACACATTAGCTGATGCATTGGCAATTGTTACGATAAATTCAATTTCGCAAGAAAATCGCATTAAAATAATTAAAATCTGTTTTTATTTGGGTATGGTTTTACGTCGACCCTCGTCGATTTGTGATTTGTGAACTAATCGGTTTCGGCTATTTGCCATCTTCAGTGTTCAGTATAAAGGGAACACTGAAAATGATGAAGATGGCAAATAGCCGAAACCGGTTTGTTCACAAACCAAATTTGACGAGGGTCGACGTAAAATCATACCTAAATAAAAATAAATTAAACCCCGTCGGAAAATATGCGCACATATCATAATTAAAATCCATTACGAAATTGGTGGTTTTGTTAAAATTACATTTCCTAAAATTTTTGATATTTTCGGACACCGTAATCGTCCTTCCGAGACCGCTATGAAGAATTTGGTGGTTAAATTTAAGACGAAAAGCTTGATGCAAAATGTGAAAACATCAACGCGTGATCGACCGGGTCCTTCAATTGAAAACATCGCAGTGTTGATACAGATCCAAATTTGTTAAATTCTTGACGTTCTCAAAAATTGGAGATATCTAAAATCACTACATGGCGAAGGATTTGACATTGAAGCCTTACAAAGTTCAACTGTTACAGAAATTAAAGCCTACCGACCATTCGCGTTGCGGTAGATTCGTTGAATTTATTTAGGTACAACCGACTGGCTTTTCTGGAAAAAAAAACATATCTTCAGACGTATCCCATTTTCACTTTTAGGGAATGCCAACAAGCAAAATTGTCGCATTTGGGCTTCTGAAAATCTTAAAGCGATTATTGAGAAGCCTTTGCATGCTCAAAGTGTCACTTTATGGTGGTCTGTGGTCTGGAGATGCGGTAAGGGTCAATGAATATCACATATGCCACATGTCACACACCCACCCAATAAAATGATTAATTTATTGCAAACCAAAATTCCCGATTGCATAATTTTACGACAAACAGCAGTTACGTGGCCGGACAGATCGTGTGATTTACCACCACTGGATTATTCTTGCTGGGGCTATGTTAAGGACAGAGTCTGTACGGAGCCAATCGAATCGATTTCAGCCTTTAAACTCAAAATCTGTAATGTGATTAATGAAATAAGACCGCCATTTTGTCAAAAAGTGATTAAAAACTTTGATGATGGAATCGACATCCGTCAGCGTGGTGGTGTTTGGGCCTTTGGGCGTTTTCCATATATCTTTTTTCATTCATAATTGCCGAACTTTTCCTTTCGTAATACAGTAAAAATGTTTATCATCTTAATTTAAATTTTTTGTTTTAATTGTTTTAGAAAATAAACTTCTTGTTGAAAACCCCTTTACTTTATATATGTCGGTATGACTGGCAATTGTACGAGGAATGTGGAATAAAGATCTACTTTAAGTGCATATATATATATTTAATGCTACATACAGACATGTATGTAGAGCCAAAGTTTTCACCCAAGTTAATATTTATGATGATATATGTTTGCTTTCGTTGTTTTAATTCCACAAGTATCGGGTGGCTGATCAATTTTGCTACATTAAGAAACTCAAATAACTTTTTGTAAAGTTTATGTAATTTATTTTTTAGTAGTTCATTTGAAAAATAATACATTTTTTATCATGAAGTTTTGAAAATAATTGAATTCAAATGGCCTCCACCCTCGGGGACACATGTTCGATATCTTATCAAAAAGTTATTCATTACTGCCTGGAGTGTTGCAACGGGAATTTCCTCAACTACCGTTCCAATGGATTGCTTTAGATCATCCAAATTTGTTGGGTTTCTTTTGTAAACTGCTTCTTTGCAATAATCCAAAAAAAATCAGGTGAAGTTAGGTCAGGAGGTCTGGGAGGCCAACGGAATGTGGAGTTTCTCAAAATCAGTTTATTGTGGAATTTTATTTGTTAACATTGTCGTTTAAACCAAAATACGCCTTGTCGGCCATAAAAACGCAATTCAAGATGTTTTCATTCTCTGACGCCATTTGAACGATCTTCTCATAAAATTCCAAGCGAATCGAGAAGTCTCTTGGGTTCAGTTTGCTTGGTAATTAAGTCTTATATGCAAATAAGTTTAAATCTTGAGGCAAAATTGTCTGCAGACTGTGTCTGCTGATGCCCATTTGAGCAGATAAGCTCCTTGTCGAAACTCGAGCTTTGGATTGTATGGCAGAAGCTACAGCAGCAATAGTTTCCTGCCTTTGAGCACGTAATTCAAATTGGTGAGTTTTTTAAAAGTAAATGTATCCTCAAATTGCCTCCACTATTATGTGTCCATATGTCAAACACATAATGGAATTTTCAATAATAAATTTGGTTGATTAATGACAACGGAACAAATATAGTGTACTTAAATCTTAGATAACACTTTCATTACCACAAAAAAAAAATAATAGCCAAACTGCAAAATTATTTAAAACAATACAATTCTCCTAAAATTGTTGATTCTTCTCTTCCAAAAAAAAAAAAAACAATATTGCGTTATTTTTGTAAACGCCGAAGTTGTATTGCTGACACTTATCTTTTTAGAAAGGAAGCTTATTTTAATCATTTGTTAATTTTAAAGGATAACACGGCAGGTCAGTTAAGTCACAAACAGAATAAAATACATTTTTTGGATCGCTATATCTGTGTTAGCATTTTTTCTTCTAAAAATGTGTATACTTAAAGCCGAGTATATTTAATTATGTATGAGAAATTCGTAGGATTAATTAATTTGAACGAAGCTCCCATATGAAAGTATTTTTATGTTCTTCCGTTATCCATCAATACATTAATTTAGTTATATTTTTTGTATTTTTAAATTATACAGCTACATTTTTATGAGCTGCAGTTATAAATGAAGTGACCTCCATTACTATTTTTAATAGATTTAAGTACATTTGGCGTCAATATTTTTTAAGTCTACAATATTTTTATAGCCGTTATTGTTATTTGTTCTATACTCAATGCTCTTAGCTATTGAATTAAACATATTTTCTTTTCAAATTTTACAACAAAAAGTAACACTTAAAATTACAACCAATTGTATGCGTGCCAAATGATCACGTTCTAAAATAATCGTAAAAATTTTTTGTTTTGTATATTAAATGATTATCGTAGCTAGTGGTGACAGAAATAAAAATATTTATGGAAGATATTTATCTGAAGATAATATCCACTATATTTTGAAGGAAAATTTAAAACCTTTTGTAAAAGTTTTTTTAAAATAATGTAAAATTCTTTTGAATTTGATTAAATGGTGAGTTTAAAAAGTAACCGCATATCGTTTAAGTTCCATAAGTGGAATTTTAAACAAGTTCGTAGTCAGGACCATTTTCTTCTTACATTCTTGTGGAGCCAATAAATCAAATTGTGCATCAATAGAAGACACGCGTTTTCACTTATTGTGCTGTCAGCTTTGTAATTTCGGAGAAATCTAATAGATCCTCAAAGAGGATTTTGGTACTTTTTGAGTGTACAACACGATAATGCCAGATCAAAGTGTTGGTTCAATCAGACGTGCAAAAGTGCAGTCAGATAAAGAGAGGAGGCATTCAGTATCTGGCACGGATACAAAAACGAAGATACTGATTCGCTACGTAAAAGAGCAAGATCATAATGTGCCAATGTACAAAGGCGTGAGAAAAATCTGTACGATAAGCGCCTTCGTGCCAAAGTACCCCGAAGATTAGCAAGGGCTTTTAGTCATTTGTTACAAGAGTAAGGAATAATTCTAGTTCATCAATTGCGACTCTTTTAAGAAATTACCAAATATTCACTGACCCGGATGATAAAGCTAACCTCTTGGCTCTAAGTGCTCTAACGAAAGTCGGGAACTTGTCCCCGTTACTCACACGTATTTGCGTTTGACTCGATTTTCGTTGAGAGCGCACCCATTTGTGGTCGATTGGCCAAGACCCTCCAAGGGTCTTTCCTATCACTTTCAATGTAGGAAAATTTAAGTCCACAAACACTACTCCCTCTTTCCTCCTCCCCATAACCTAATTTCCTGAGTGCTGGTCCGAACGAAAAAAAAATGAATGTTCCGTTCCATATTTTGATTTTTAAATTTATTTAAATTTTTTATCTATTTTAGCTATTTAATCATTTGATGTTTCTTGAAGGAAGCAGTAGAATAATTTGGCTTTATCTCTAATTTATGCAGTCTTTGCCTCTAAAATTGTTAATAAAGTTTTCTTTTACGAGGGCTGCTATTTGTATTTCTGGCCTGGTAACACTGACTGTTGTTAGGCACCAGCTGATGTTTCCAGTGCAACCTTCACATTGTTAAACACACATAACCTTAACCAAAACATTTTGTCATTTTATTGTTGTTATTGTTAGTGATAGCAGGTTGAAAAAGTGATCTTAGGAAAATTTGGAATTAACTTGTGAACATTTTCGTGCAATAATTTTTCATAACTTTCGACGTGGCCTGACACGACAAGCACCTTTTTACAGCACCATTAAAAACTGGTATAACGAATTTAATCGTAGCCGACAATCACTCCAGGACAAATCCCGTGAAGGTCGTGCAACAACAGTTGTTGTGCCAGAAAATATCGCAGCTGTGCATGAGCTGATAAAGCATGATCGTCATGCAACATTTTGCGAGATTGAGGCATCTGTAGGGATTATTATGCATCAATAAGATCTTGTATGAACATTTGCATATGAAAAAGGTTTGTTCACGTTGAATAACGCATAACCTAACAAACGCACAAAAGGATGCTCGTGTTGATTGGTGCAAGAAAATGTTGCAGAAATTCGCTCAAGGTGCATCAAAAGCAGTTTATAATATCTGCACAGGTGACGAATCATGAATATACTATAATCATCCCGAAACAAAACAGCAATCCACCGTATGGGTCTTTCAAGACGAGCGAAATTCCACCAAAGTTGTTCATGGAAGAAGCACATCAAAGCAAATGGTTGCCTGTTTCTCGGCATTACCGGTCACGTGACGACTGTGACATTAGAGCAACGTAAGAAGGTTAATTCGGCATGGTAGAGCACTATTTGTTTGCCAGAAGTTTTTGAGAAACTTCGGGAAAAGTCAAAGAAAAGACGCATCATTCTGCATCACGACACTGCGAGCTGTCACCGATCGGCTGAAACAATGGAGTTTTTGACAGGGCAAAACTTTGAATTTATGGGTCATCCGCCGTATAGCATATACTTGGCATCTAATGACTTCTTTTTGTTTCCGAAGAAGAAAAAGAAAAAACTACGTGGACAACGGTTTTCTACACCTGAAGAAGGAGCTTCAGCATTCAAAAACCATGTTTTAGAAGTACCTAAACTTTTTTTTGGTATTTTTTATAAATATAAAACCAAAAACTTCCTAAAAATCCATTAAAAATTTGTAATATGGTCTTGTAGGTCAAAATTTACTATATATGTACATATGTATGTATGCATACATTAATATTAATATATAATAATTATACTAACTCTATCTCTTTCAAACACGGCTGACTAACTCTAAAACAGCTGTTTTTTAAATGGCTATTTTGTATTCTCAAAAATGTAGATTAGCAGTGATATTATTTCTTTAAACGAAAACAATGAAAATTGGTTCCAACGCATGCAAAAGTGTATAAATCTTCATGGAGAATATTTTGAAAAACAATAAAATAGATTTTGTCTTTAAATGCTTGTGTTTTCATCCTTGGGCCACAAATATAAATAGCAGCCCTCGTAAATATCCTCGATTCTATTGTTATCATCGCTGGTGTACCCAAATAGTTTATTATAATTTAGCAGAAGTATGAAATTGTCTAACGCATCGAACAAATACATAAAGGGTGGAACTTTAACTTAGACTATGTGTAATTTAGACGGCGCAAAGTGGGGGGCTTGTTAAAGAAATTAAAGTAATTTCAAAGTTTCTAAATGACACCCTACTCTAACAGCCGGATTACAGTATATATATGAAAAATTCAAAACTGTAGAAAAAAAGCTTTAGATATAAATAATATTTAATGCTGCGATCTACAATTAAAAGCTTTGTCTTTTGGCCTAACTTGGTCTGGATTTTTGCTTCTAGCGGAATTAAAATTCTTCCGATTTGTTTTCAATTTATTATTTTAGATTGACAATAAATTACGCAGCCTTGAGAAAAAAGTGTTAAAAAAGTTTTCAAAGTCAAAAGTTAGATGAAAATAAATTTGAAAACAGAAAATTTTGGGATTTTAGTGGAAAAAGCTGCGTCTATTCCTTGTAGGCATTTAAAATGTTGTAATTAAAGGTATCCGGTGTTTATATTATTTTTAAAGTTGTTATTATACAAAGTAAAAAATAAAAAACAAAAACAAATTGTAGACCTCTACTAGCCTCTATCAATCAAGCCAGTTACCCCATGCTCCAAAATGGTCTGTATTACATTGAACTGGAACTTTTGAACATTTTAAAACTTTTTTAGGAATTCTGGTATTTGCAATATTCAATAATTATATAAATGTAAATAAATTGGGGTGGATCAAATTATTATTATACACTAGGTCATTTCAGGAAACTTAAAGGCGTTTTGGCCTTTTTTGCCATATTTCCAAAATATGCACGAATAGATGGAGAAAAATTGTATTTTAAGTAGCCACACGTATATGCCACGATTTTCGGGTAGAAACTCCATTTTTGATATTTATTTTAATTTTTGAATTTTCCTAGAGGGCGCTTTCGCATATATTTTAGATTTTATCGCGTTTCTTGTGGCAAATTCACGAAATTATTATGGAAATTGAGAAATATATTATTTTATAATAATGAAGCCCACAAATTTTAAAAAGTCCAAAATCTTTAGCATTAAAAATTTGTGAAAGGGAAGATGGGGCACATAGTCACATCCTATATCAAATGACAAATAAATTTGAAAGATTTATTAGATTTTTTTTTATTTTAAAAGTTACAACAGCGTGCTTACAACATTTCTTGTTGTATTTAATACAATTTATAATTTACATTAGTGTATGAATGCATTAACTTTAACTGGCTCTATCACGATTACAAGAAGATATTGAAAAAACGCCCAGGGAAACACAATTTTAATATTTATTTAATTAAAGAATTTTTCTTATGCACTTAACTGCATAGTAGCGTTTATAAAGTATTAATAATAAATAACAAGTTAATAGTTAACACAACAACTATTTCTACTTAATATTAATGACAATAATGTAAGTGAAGTTTTTTTTTTTTTTTGTTTTGACAAGATATAATCGAATACAAAAAATACAAAATAGATTTCTTGAACCACTTGTGCAAGATAATTAAGTTTAACTATCAAATTTTTGTATTTGAACTTTTGGTGGTGTATAGCCTTGGGGATATGGCACTAATTCGTTATTTAAAACACGTGCATTGCGCCAAGTCTTCAAATCATCTTCAGGTGTATCCCTTACACGTATGCCTTCAATAACTGTAACAGCTGGGCCCTCAACAACCGTGGTCTGTGGCGAGGAAGACGTAAGTTCGACAAACATGTCAGATTGTGCCAATAAGGGTTTGGCATTTTTGAATGAATCAAGTCCATGATAGCCATTGTTATTGTTATTATTATTTTCTTGTGGTTTTGTATCGTGAACTATAGCCGAAGAGGTGATCATAACCGGTTTAGGTACAAAATTAATTCGTGCCTTAAGCGGTGCATAGTTGTTTTTTGTGATGATATTAGCAGGAGTTTTGCTTATTTTGTATTCATCAAAAGCCTTATTTTTTTGAGCTGACGACTGTATATGTTTGGAGCTACGATAAAGATAAGGCAAATTTTCATTAGAAACATTTTGAGTATCGAGAATGCCTGCAGTAAATGGTATGGCTAGTTTTTCCTCGCCAGTTCTTTGATTTTGTGGGTGTTGCTCGTAAAAGTCTATTGGTTTCCATGGATTCTCTGGCGTATAGGTAACATCATCTTGTCTCTTTGAAGCAAATGGTTCATTGTTTGATCTACCTAATGGTATGTAAGAGAGTTTTCGATTGCTTGGCTTTGCTTTCTGAGGCATGAAATACATGTCTTCTGTATATTGCTGGGAATTATAGCTTTCTGGCTCTTCCATGTCTATAAGTAATTTACGACCACCTCTGCTCGTTTCTTGTTGCCATATGTTGTCCTTTTGCTCTTTTGCATTTTGTGGCTTAGACAAACCTAATATTTCTAATAATTCCTGAGTACTCAAAGGAGCATCCAAGCTTTCTTTGTATCTTTTTGATCGTTTTGTTATTTCGGCCTGATTTAATAGAGTTGGAGTGTGTAATAATTTAAGTTCGTTCGCGTTCTTGCGGTGTCCCTTATCTTCTGGCCTTGCAGTGTGAGAAGATCGCCGAAATAAACTTGAGGACCTTCCAGATCTACCTTTGCGACTATTACTGCCGACTACCAAAGCAACATCTTCTCCATTATTACCTTTGACCGTAACAACTTTGTCCTTCTCGGGATCCAGAACTCGACTAAATCGTAATTCTGTTCGTACAAAGGATGGTTTATACTCTTTTTTAGTGGTCTGAGCTTCAGCCACCTTTCCATTTGGTGATAAATTATGAATATCATCAATTTTTGTATAAGAACCTACGCCCACTTGCCCAATGGCATACTGAGCGGCTGAGATACTCAGACAGAAAAGAAAAAGTTGAATGAAATTTTTTCTAGCGGACATAATACCAGTGATGTAATTGCGGCTATTTGCTTGTTTGTATTAATGTACACCTGTATTCTGTAAGTACAATAAATATGTTGTTAGTTGAAATATTTAAACTTTTCTGTTTAAAAGAAACGCTATTAAAATGTGCAAATAAAAAGCGCTTAATGTTTGGATTTTTTTTTGTGTTATTTTGTCATGCTCTAAATGAAGCATAGAATTATTTAATTAATTTGAATATATTTTTAGTTTAATCTAACAGCCAGACATTTTATAAAACGTTCAAGGGAAGCAGAATAATTTAAAAATAAAAGTAAAAGTGCTTTTTTCCGCCACGCCGAATTTTTTTTACCCTTCACCAAACGCAATCTTTTATTCAAAATTTAATTATTTTTATTCTTATTATTATTTAGAACCATTTCTAAGTTAATTTATGTATTTTATGATATCTTTATTATTTAATTTACTTTTAAATGTATTATTGTGGGGAAAGCAAATACATATTGCCATTTCACTACTGCTGAAATAGCTTATCAGTGTTTTACCCAATTGTCAATAGAAAACTCAAGAGTCAAGCCGAGCTGATTAAATAAGGATTAAAACTTTTTTTTTTAATAATTAATATTTTATGATGATAATATCATAAAATATTTTTGTATATTCCTTACACAAATTTAAAAATTAACGTAAATTTACTTAAAACTTATTCCAAATAATAAAATTGTTTATTTCCATTGCAAGTATACTTTGTGTTTTTGTATAAAAGTATTTTTATTGCTGTGTTGTTTAAATAAAATTCTAATTTAATTAATTTGGCTTGAGATATAAGACTCTTGAGTTTTCTATACAAAACTTGGGATAAAACGTATTTTTTGATGTTAATTAAAATTTTACTTTAACGAAACCTTGGTTGATGATAAAAATTAATTTTTAATGAGTTTAAAATTTTTTTGGGTAGTTCCGGTGAAACTGTTAATGAAACTGTGATTTTTTTTTGTGAAACAATAATTTTTCTGATTATATATATTCGTGGTGAAATATATATTAATTTTTGAATGCGATTACTATATCTTATTTCTGTGAATTTTAATGGAATTTTCAATATTTTGTGTAACTTATTTAAGTGAATTTTCGCAGAACTTTATAAAATTCATAATTTCTAATGTGATTTTAATTTCGTATGCATACACTGAAGTAAACATATGTACATATGAATCTATCTGAATTACATTCCTCTTCTCCCATAAAATTTAAATTTCTGAGAAAACCATAATTTTTCAGTAAAATTATGTGGTTAATAATATAAAAGTAATTTGATATACAACATTAAGTTTTTATTTGTTTTTGCGATATTTCGCTACACCATTGGGTGGCATGTTCAGGAAAAAAAGTATATAAACGATTTAACAATTCGGTAAATAATTGAAAAACTGATGACAACCAAATTCAAAATAATCAGCAATTTTTTTCAAAAAACAAAACATACAAAACACAACAACAATAAAAGTATAAATTGAAAACAAATATTTTAGCTATACGTATATACCAACATACAATTTGCTAATACAATAAATATGTTTTTTCTTTTTTAAGATCTTTTTTTTATATATTTTTTTTTTCTCTTTTCAATATTTCGCTTTCCTTTGGAAAGCTTCTTCAGGAAAAAATTTTTTATATATTTTTGAAAACAAAACAAAATTATTAACAAATTGAAAAAAATGTTTCAAAACATTTGACAAAAACATATAAAATATTTTTTCATACATACATACATACAAAAATTTTTAAATTTTCAAATATTCAAACATACAATAACAAGGAAACGGAAATAACAAATAAATAACAAATAACAAATTCTCTCTAATGAAATGATTATAACAAATTATGTGTCTTTTTAATTAAGTACCTATAATTCTGAGCTAAATTGTCTGTGTCTGTCTTGAAATTTATTCTCCTTACATTTGGTACATTAACAATTTCTAACATTTCCAACATATAACGTCTCTTGTAGTTTTTTTGTTAATTTGTTATAATCATTTCATAAGAGAGAATTTGTTATTTGTTAGTTGTTATTTATTTGTTATTTCCGTTTCCTTGTTATTGTATGTTTGAATATTTGAAAATTTAAAAATTTTTGTATGTATGTATGTATGAAAAAACATTTTATATGTTTTTGTCAAATGTTTTGAAACATTTTTTTCAATTTGTTAATAATTTTGTTTTGTTTTCAAAAATATATAAAAAATTTTTTCCTGAAGAAGCTTTCCAAAGGAAAGCGAAATATTGAAAAGAGAAAAAAAAATATATAAAAAAAGATCTTAAAAAAGAAAAAAACATATTTATTAAAGATAAAAAAGATCGTTTAAAAACTGTAAAAATTATTTTCTAATACAAAAATTTTTTCAAATAAATATAAATTTTGAAAATAACAAATTTACAATAAAATTTTTTTTTTAAATCTATGCCCAAAATTATTTTCTTTGGTTCTCTATTCACACATGTTTATAACGGGTTTTCAACAAGAAGTATATTTTCTAAAACAAAATAAAACAAAAAATTTACATAAAGATGATTCAAATTCTTATTTTTACGAAGAGAAAATTTCGGCAATTACGAATAAAAATTGATATCTGGCATATATCCACCACGACTATGTTGACGGATGTCGATTTTTTCATCAAAGTTTATAATAACTTTTTGGCAAACTGGCGGTTCTATTTCGTTAATCAATCACGTCACGGATTTTGAGTTTTAAGGCTGAAATCGATTCGATTGGTTCCGTTCTTAACATAGTTCCACAAAAAACAATCCAGGGGTGGTAAATCACATGATCTGGCTAGCCATTTAACTCTTGATTGTCGTGAAATTATGTGATCGGAAAATTGGGATTGCAATAATTTATCATTGGCTGTGTAAAACCGCCCTGTTAAAACTATATGTCGGTGATATATCGTCAATAATAGGCCAAAATATAGTAATACGCTGAGTATGCAAAGGGTTCTCAATAATCGCCTAGGATTGTCAGATTTACTCTGACAAGTGAAAATGGCCTTCGTCTGAAAAAATATTTTTTCATAAAAACAAGCTGGTTGTTCCCGAATACATTGAGCGAATCTACGGTGATGTGAATGCCCGGTCGGCTTCAATTTCTGAAGCAGTTGAACCTTGTAAGGTTACAAAAACAAATTCTTACGCAAAATCCGCCATGTGGTGTTTTTTGATAATCCCAAATGCTGAGAATTTCGAGGAATTGACAAATTTGGATCTGCTTCAACACTGTGGCTCATGGATGCGATGTTTTCTGTTAAATGACTCGGTCAAACACGCGTTGGTGTTCGCACATTTTGTATCTAGCCAGTTGACTCCAATTTAACGACCAAATTCTTAATAGCGGTCTCCAAAGGACAATTATGTTGTCCAAAAATATCACGAATTTTACAAAATATAAATTTAACAGAGCCACCATGCGATTTTCGTGTGTCATTGAATCCATGGCAGCAATTGCTACTATGAATACGTCTAAAAATAAAATGTCAAAACTATTATGTTGCTGATGCCGCCACAATTGAAAAACTAACTTCGTGTTGAAAAACCTGATGGTTTAAAGTTTTTTCAATTTGTATTTTATTTTAATTTGGTTTTTTGATGTTTTTGTTTTTGAAAAAACTATTTTTCATTATTTTGAATTTGTTTGTTGACAACTTTTCATTTATTGACTGATTTTTTAGACAGTATATAAATTTTTTTTTTGAAGGTGCCACACCATGGTGTGGCGAAACATTGAAAACAAAAATAAAAATTATTTTAAATTTGTATGTGAAATTCCTTGTGCTTGAACAATAAATTATTTATAAAATATTAACAAGGTTAAATAATTGTAATTATTATTTATAACATAAATTCATCAGTAATATTCATAATTTTGTGTTATTTTTGCACTTTCTTGAAGTGAATTTATCTTTTCTTGTTAATAATTTGTTTGTTTTTAATTTTATTTTTCGGCATGTTTTATAAAAGTCATACTAAGTATTAATAACAGAGGGCATTTGCATAAAGGTCTACTCTTTAAATAACACTCTCTTGTACATTTTATAATTTAATAAAAAAAAATAATCTTCGGATCAATTTCTTTCCTGGTACTTATTTTAAATTTTGCGTAATTTAACTAACAGCAGTAGTTTAGTTTGTTGTTTTAACTGTGATTTTTTATGCAATTTCACACACATTTTCCGGTTTGAAAATGAAGATAAACAACATTAAATGATTGTTATGTAATAAATAAAAAATGGTCGGACTTAATGCGAAATGGAGAGTGAAACCGGAAAAGAAGCAAAATATCAAAAGCAAAAGATAAATAAAAAACCGGCAAATAAACCCACTAAAGTTAGAAAAGCTTACCCAAACGACATTGAATCCCGTTAAAAAATAAAACACACTTGGCAAAAAAATCACAATAAAAAATAATAATAAAAAAGACTGGTTTTTCAATTTCAATGCCATTGGAGGAAGTGTTGCCATATTGATTATTTTTTATTTATTCGATAAAGAATTTTTTTATTATGAGTTTATGAGTTCACATATAAATTTTACTTTTGCTTAGAAAGTTTAGTGTTTTTACTTAAAGCGCTAAAGGTGAGTACATTCCGAAATATAAAACACATAATCGTAACAGCGGCAATAAACAATATTCTTGTAGAAGATGTGCTAAGTTAAAGTCGATATTGCCCTTGACTAATTACACGTCATCGGGCTGTTAAGTTACAATAAATCTAGAATTTTGTTGCAAAGCAAATCTCTTGAAATAAAACCAGTGGAATTATCAGTAAGTGTTTCATACATCTTCTAAGGCAGTTAAAACAGTTTCTATAGTTAAAAATTAGTTGTCATCATTTGACGGAAGAGACTACTCCTGAAGAGGAGGAGGAGGAAAACTTAAGCCTGGATTTTATTTGTCTATGGAATTGAATAGGCCTTCAGTTATCGCTTACTAAAAGCAAAGGTCTTCCAATGTTTAAGCTCTATCAAATGTACCAAAACGATACTCAAAAAATCGTAAATGCAGACCGAGGTAAAATCGATGAGGATGTAGGCTAGATAGGGTGCGAATATAATATAATGTGCCAATAAATATTTAAAAGAACATTTTTTGTTTTATTATAATAAAGGGTTTCCAAAAAGATGTTGGTTTTCTAAAGCAAAATAAAACAAAAAATTTAGATTAAGATGATTCGAATTTTTATTGTATTGCAAATAGAAAAGTTCGGCAATTATGAATAAAAAATGATGTCTGACCACGCTAACAAATGTCGACTGCTTCATCAAAGTTTTTAATCGCATTTTGGCAAAATGTATTATTTTTATTATTACTGAAAGTTTGTTTTTCAATTGTGGCAACAGCAACAACATGATTGTTTTGACATTTATTTTTTTGAGGTATTCGTAGTAGATGCATTGTCAACTGTCACAATGAATTCAATTTTACACGAAAATCTCATTAAAATAATTAAAATCCACTATGAAAATGTTAAAGTTACATTTCGTAAAATTCGTCATATTTTCGGTCCTTCTGAAACCGCTCGATACAAAATATGCTAACACCAACGTGTGTTCGAACAAGTCGTTTAACCGAAAATATTGCAGCCGTTAGCCACAATGTTAAAGCAGATCCATATTTGTCAACTCATCGACGTTCTCAATAATTGGAGTTATCCAAAACTATCATATGGCGAATTTTGCATTAGGATCTAACGTTGAAGTCTTATAACGTTAAACTGGTGCAGAAAGTGAAGTCAACCGACCATTCACATATCCGTAGTTTCGCTCAATTCATTCATGAACAAATCGCTGATTTTTCTAAAAAAAAACTTTTCAGACGAAGCACAACAAGCAAAATTGCCGCATTTGGGCTTTTGAAATTCCTAGAGCGATTACTGAGAAGCCTTTTTATGCTCAATGTGTCACTGTATGGCGCGCTATGTGGTCTGGAGGCGTGATTACGCCGTTTTTTTTTCTTCGAAGATGAGGCTGGAAATGCGGTAACGGTTAATGGATCAAGCTATCGCGAGTTGCTAAGATGCTAACAAGTCAATTTAGGCCTATTATTGACGAAGTGAATATTATCGGCATGTGGTTTCAACAGGACGGTGCCACATGTCACACGATCAACGATCAATTTATTGCAAACCAAATTTCCCAATCGCTTAATTTCACGATAATCAGTACTTAAGTGGCCAGCCACTTCGTGTGATTTAACACCACTGGATTATTTTTTGTGGGGCTATATTAAGGACAGACTCTATATGGAGCCAATCGAATCGATTTCAGTCTTAAAACTCAAAATGATTTGTTTAAAGAAACAGAACCGCCACTTTGGCAAAAAGTGATTAAAAACTTTGATAAAAGAATCGACATCTCTCAGCGTGGACGTGGTGTATATTTGCAAGATATCATAGTTCACACATAATTGCGGACTTTTCTTTTGACACAGCAATACAAATTTGAATTGTCTTTATCTAAATTTTTTGTTTTATTTTGTTTTAGAAAACAAACTTCACTTTAAGCTTGTTTTAAAAAACCAATTCTGGAAAAGCTTTATTATGCCCCAGTACTTTGTTTTGAAAAAATACTTTCATTTTTCGCTGTTTGTTGCCAACGGTTTTTATCGTTATCTATGTTAAGCAACAAAAAAGTTATTTATAAACATTACTAGCAAACCCACCAGATGGCTTCGCTTCTTGAAGGATACCACACTCCACGTACTGATGCCGTTGTAGTAGATGCTATGTATCAGAAATGGCGCTGTTTTCCTGCTTTTCACTTGAAATTGTTTCCGAACCTTACGGAGCCCGAGACCTTTCTAACTAATGCAAAACGTGGAAATCGGCTCGTGCGTTCTGGAGTTATAGCGTCAGGAAAGAAAACACGACCAATTTTTAAGAAGATTTCACTAAAAACTTAAAACGGCTATATCTCCGTAAATAAGAGGAATTTCGCAAAAATAGGCCTAATTTGTGATGACATACAAAAAATCGATTTTTATATGAAAATTTCACTAAAAATTTAAAACCCGGCGAACTCCGTTTCACCACCAGATGGCTTCGTTTTTTTGTAAGTAAAAAATTAAAGTGAATTCTCAATCAAATTCGGCATAAGTCTTTTCACGGCAAGTCGAGTACCGTTACAAAGTCGCGGTGGATTTAAATTACGCAATATCATAATAAATGAACCAACTTTGAGTTGCAAGTTATGTGGTGGAAATGCTGGTAACTCTAGAGAGTTCAAAAACTCCGTTGGGTAATTTACTGCATTATCGGGTTGTGTTATGAAATCAACAGATTTGTATGTCACCAAATCACCATCGATTTTTTTGGTGAAATTCAGTGCGTGTACAACATCATTATTCTTTGCGGCGAGAATTGCTCGTTGACTTAACCAAGCATAATTCTGATAATTCTCTCTAATGTTTGGGAAAACATTTTCAATAAGAGCTAACTGAGAGTTTACAAATCGGCAAAAGTCGTTGGTAAGAGTAATTAATCCAGCTGTCCCTGCAACTGGGATTTTTCCATTTCCAACAGCTAACAATTGTTTGGAAAATTGTGCAGCACTTTGATCATTTTGAAGTTGAACTCTCATATTAGTGCTTAGCGATAATGTTTTTACGTTATTTCGCAAAGGTAATGCCTTCAGGCAAGCATTCAGTTTATCTGCAGGCATTGCACGGGGAAGTACATGGCTGTATCTCCGTAACTAAGAGAAATTTAGCAAGAATAAGAATAATTTGGGATTACGTACTTTGCTATAAACCTCGTGGAGCATTAGATCTTTCCAACGAATACAAAACCGTGGAAATCGGTTCGTGCGTTCTAAAGTTATAGCGTCAGGTAGGAAAACTCGACTTATTATATTATTATAAATAATATAAAAATCATTATAGTTTATTGGCCTTTTTAATATTTTATAAATAATTTATTTTAACATAAGGGCTTTAAATATTAAACAAATTTTGTTTTTATTTTCAAAACAAACATTTTTATTTTCTTGAAGGTGCCACCCAATAGTGTGGCGAAATACTGAATTTATTATTAATAATTTAATAATTTTTATTATTTTTTATTTTAATTTTATACATAATAATATTGTGCTTTAATAAATTATTTTTAAACTACTAATACATTTTTTTGTACAAGAATATGTGTGACTTAAGTTAGTACAATTACGTTATGGATGCAAATTAATGCTCTTAACATTTTCTAATTAATATTATTGAAATTGTTATTATTTTGGAATGAAGAGTCAAGAACTGCGGTCTCAAAAAATTACAAACACTGTCAGATAATGTAACATAAATCGGGAAAATTTTAAGCATTTTGGCAACGCTCTTACATACATTAAATGTATTTCTTTATTTATTTTTTCATGAAGATTTCATAACATGCAGTTCAAACAAAATAAAAAGGCTAAAAGTAACTACGATAATTCATTTCATACTTTGTATGTATGTATGTGTGTATGTATAATGGATTAAATATCTACTAACGTGTGTATAGTTGATATGTATGGTGATTTGGAATTTGTGTTGCAAGTTCCATGTTAAACTCGCATTAAAAGATCAACAACATTTGTGTCTTCTTTCTCGTCTCTACAACAAACAAAGGTGTTGCGTTGGCTGCTCTTGATAAGTCACCTCTTTAGGTTTACCTGTTGAGATATGAAGTTTCTCAAGAAGTGATGAAAAATATTAAAAGTGAAAGTATCAAACAGCTGTTTTTGTAACTTTTGCTGGCGTGCGGATTTGTTTTGAGTTTAGTTTCTTTTATTTTGCTTTTTATTTTGTAAGTTCGTTTTTGTGGAAATTTAATATTTAATATGTGGGTTTATAAGGTTTCTGATGTTTTTTGTTTCTCCATGTTAACGACACGCTTGACAATCTTTTTTTTTTTTACTTTATTTTCTAAAAAACTCCTTATTTTTAGCTTGAATATATTTTTAGTTTTTCTTTTGTCTTCGGCTTAATGGAAGTAAAACATGAAAAAAATGCTTTAAAAAGCAACTTAATTATGAGACTTTATGGCGTTTAGTTTGCATGTTTGTGCGTGTGTGTTGCAACCATTATAAAAAAATAATAAATAATATTTTCCTACAGAATTGGTTAATTAGTGAAAAGTCTGTAATTCTTTTATGATAATTACAGATATGTGTGTTGGTCATAAAAAAAAATTAAGCGAATGGATTTTAACACGAATCGTTTATGTATTTTATGCAGCAAATAGCAACAACTTATGCTAAAGCATGAAGTGTTACAAATGTTTCTATTGTTATTTCTTATTTGAAGAGTAAATTAAAATTTTTTGTTTGTTTTTAATTAAGAAAACGGAAAGCGTTTTTTTTCTCTTATTATCATACTAATCAGTTTAATTGGTGACAGTAAAACACAAATTTTCTTAAATTCTTATTTATTCGCTCTAATAGTTTTACATGTATGTATGTATGTTTGCATGTAGACAATAGTTAGTATAGTTAACTTAAAGTTATATACAGTCAAAAAAGTTTTTGCAACTTTTAAATAGTTGACTCAAATTTTGATTTAATAAAGTTTTTTAATAGATTAATAATATCAAAATAATTTTATTAGATTTGAATTAAAAACACCTTTAAAATTAAGAAGAATTTTGCAATACTTGGTCAATTAAATATTTAATAAAAATGCAAATTTCTTATCAAAGTTTTCTTAAGCCCAACAGAACTAATGGATGGGTTTAATACCTAACAAACTGTCATTGTGCGCTTACTTTCTGTATACTGTGAAAAATTACTATGTATAACTTAACGCCTGAGCATTGCTATCAAATGATTCAGATTTATTTTAAAAATGTATGCTCGGCGTAGTCGTTTAACGGGCTTGCTAATAAAAAAAAATACCGCGAAATGAATGGATCCTAGAGAATCCATTGCATCCAAAAAAATGCACATGATTGTAATCTTATACTGGCTGGCTGGATCATTGCACTTTATTTTTTATTTTCAAAATGAAGTTAGAGATCGCGTTACGATTGATGGAGATGGTTACCGCAGCATGATCAATGATCTTTTGTTAGAAAAGATGCATGACATTGAACTAGATTGCACAGTGCACAAGCAGCGACTTTTATTTTTTAAAATAAAAATTTGGTAATAACTTGAACAACTGAAAATAAATAAACCTTAGTTATCCTACACAATATACTGAACAATTGATATGACAAACAATACATCGCCACATTGTAGATATGGCAAAGACGATAAGCACAAATTACCTGACGGTCTCAACATGGGAAACCTAATTTTTAGCAATCTTCTCGTATTGCTAATAGAAAAGCACAAAATAACTTATTGCTATAAACACTTAGAGGACGTCATATGCACTGCCAAACAAGATAACGGCGAAATTATTCTAACAGACTTAAATATAATTCACAATAACATTAAATATACAATGGAAAAAGAATAAGACAGAAACTTGCATTATCTTGACATCACAATAATATAAGGAATTGACTGTCTGACCTTTGACGTTTATAGAAAACCAACTAAGACGGATACTATCATCTACAATCTCTTTAACCACCCTATCCGAAATAAACATACATTGAAAGCGCTCGCCGATCATACTGAACAAACAGCCAGCAATGCCGGTTTATACTGAAAGAAATGACAACAGTTTTTCATTTACTGGCGGTACAAATCCAAAGAACTTAACACTAAACTAGCAGAATTTAGACATATGATACACAGACTTAAGATAATCTCACTTACACCAGATAAGTATAACAAAAAACTCGACAGTTTACACTATAGTAAAAAGCTATGACTACAAATCCTCTACTGTCGACAAACTGCTTCGACAATACAACACTAAAAACAGGAATAAAGAAGACAAAGAGACAAAACGACGACAAAGGTTTACTTACACAGGACAACAAGTATATAGATTAACTTAACTTTTTTACAAAGAAGGTTTACTCATAGCATTCAAAACCAGCAACACTCTGAGACATAATTTTAAGACATCGACAAAAACAAGTGAAAAATTAATTTTCAGCGTAGTATACGGACTTACTTGTACCAGTAAATATTCTTATATGGGACAGACTGAACGAACACTAAAAATAAAATTTACAGAAAAAGAGAAGACTTCAAATTATACCTTGACAATCAGGAACTGCCACGATAGAAATAGATGAATGTATAACATTAATACATCCTAGCAAAAAAGGACGAAGACTAGACTTTCCCTTGTAAATCTACAAAACAAGAACCTTTAACAATGAGATTATAAATGACACACAAACACGACCTCAGACACAATTTTCTCATCACTGCAACTACTCATGCACACTCATGTAACAAACAAAAATTAACCCCGCATAAAGTGCCAGGTGGAGGGAAAATTTACTTGCATAAATAGATACGACCCTAATGAAAGAATGACATAAAGCCAACACTATTTATACTAACAGACTTAATACTAACTTTCCACTACTTCCCCACCAGTAGCACATTGATATTGTTACGGATGTGTCTTGCTTAAGTTTTATAATAAAATAATTAAGCAATAAAGCAAACTAATGGATATGTTGTTTACGAACTGCGTGGCATGCTAAGAAAACTTATGGTACAGCAACAAAATTTCTAGTTACAAACTGCGTAGAAATTTTATAAACGCAAACAACAACAATTTGATATGCTGTTTACTAACTGCGCGGCAGGCAAGACAAAAACAAATTTCTGTTTACTAACTAAACGCGCAAGGCAACAACAAGCATGTATGCTTTTTACCATCCGCAAAAATACATACAGACACACAGGCGCTTATAAATCGAGCAAACAACATAGAACAACAAAATGTAATACAAAGAAAGCAGAATATTCTTAAATTTTCTAGACTTTTAATGGACAAATATAAAATGCGTAGCGTCTGAGTGGATAGTTAGTCAGTGATAAAATAAACCTCGTAAACTAAAGACGTACATCTTAAGTAAATTGTTCTGTAGTGTCAACCTTGTGTAGTTAAAGTAAATAAAATTGTTATTAATTTAAAAACTCTAAAAACTGTTAATTATTTTGCAACAAAGAACTCACAACAAAACGTATAACACAACAAAAGGTATAAACGTAACAATATATCTTAATGGAATGTCACCATTAAAACATGTGTCATCTGGGGGTAAAATTGAGCAGGAGCCAACTGGGTAACTTCCACGTTATTTCTACAAGAATCAGTAAGCCCCAGAGTTCAGCTTTTGCTGTTCTCTGACTGATTATTGAGATTGGCTTTTCGGGGTGTATCGTGTGTTTGTGGTTTCGCAGGCCCTCATGAAATGATTAAGAGGCCGGGATCATCTCACTTTTGACCAAGAACACTTGATGAATGATTCGGATCCAGCGAGCATGCTTTATCATGTGCTCTGCACCAGGAGTTGGATACTCTCCCACTCTTCAGCAAGGTGTGGGGGTGCTGGCCTTACTCCGAGCTCTCAAAGTTGCAACTAGGAATGACCTGTTGGATAGAGATATCCATCGGCTTCCTAGTGCGTAGGTGCACACTACATATCTCCCAATGGGGTTTGATCCACCATCGTGTTATAGCCACATAGCTAGGTAACGATGTAAATCTTATTACGTTACTCTCCAGTACAAACAGCCAATAACGATGGTTTTGACCGAAAGGAATGACAACAAAAATAAACAAGCTGAAGAACAGTTTTTAATATTCCTTTTCTCAATCGCGCTCTATTCAGCCAGTATTTATTATAACTAATATAAACTTGATCATTTTAACGCGCTTAACAAACAACGAAAAAATTAAGAATGCTTCTGATTTTTCGTCAATTTTTGTACTTGAATATAATTTTTAGATTTAACTTTAAATAAGTGCCTTTGGAAAAACGGCGTTTTGCATACAGAATGCAGAGAAAAGTCTTTTCTTAGTGTAAGATTGACATCAGGGCAATGAACGTAAGATTTATGCGTGAAAATCTAGAGCAGTATCACATTTTTACAAAGAAAAGAAACAAACAACAAAACAATTAACAATCGTTGTTGTTTTACATGCCTTTTTCTTTTCGTCTTTGTTTTTCAAAAAACACGTGAACAACATGCATTTGCTTGTAAAAGGTGTTACCATTTCATGTACTTTTTTATATTTTTTGCCTTGGAAACTTATTATTAAAAGTAATTATGAATTTAATTAAGTCAATTTTGACTTTTTGCTATTTTTCTTTCTTTTGTTTTGGCATATTTCTTTTTCTCTATATTTAATATTTTAAAAATTTTTACTTGATTAAATTTGATCTGACTATTTAGGTGGCAGTTCAATGCCTTCTGCTTAATTAAAATAATAAAAATAAATAGTTGCAGCTATGATAATGAAGAATTACAAGCACTATGCTTGTAATACCTTTTAAAAAAATATACAGGGTTTTTCAACAAGAAGTTTGGTTTCCAAAAACAAAATAAAACAAAAAATTTAAATTAAGATGATTCAAATTTTTATTGTATTACGACATGCTGACAGATATCGATTCTTACATCAAAGTTCTTGCTAAATGGCGCACCTACTTCATGAATCACATCACTGATTTTGAGTTTTAAGGCTGAAATTGATTCGATTGGTTCCGTATAGACTCTATCCTTACCATAGTCTCCCTATGTGTTTAATCTGGCTGGCCACTTAATTGCTGATTGTCGTGAAATTATGTGGACGGAAAATTTGGTTTCGTTTAATTGGCTGTGTGACATGTGGTACTGTTCCTTTGAAACCACATGTCGAAATTGAGTTGTTAGTATCTCCCGATAATATGTCTTAATGGAATCTCATTATAAAGACATGTGTCACAGGGGGTAAAAGGGAGTCCCGTCCCCTAAAGGCAAGCAGGAATATACATGGACAACTTCCACTTTATTTCCATAGGATTCAGTAAGCCCCAGAGTTCAGCTTTTGCTGTGCTCTGTCTGATTATTGAGGTTGGCCAATTGGTGAGTATCGTGGTGGTTATGCTTTCGCAGGCCTTCATGAAATGATTAAGGGGCCAGGATCATCTCACTTGTGACCAAGAGCACAGTGTGAATAATTCGGATCCAGTAGTCATGCTATGTCATGTGTTCTGGACGACCAGTTGAATATCCTCCAACTCTTAAGCAAGGAGTGGAGGTGCTGGTTCTGATCCCCGCTCTAGAAATTGAAACTAGGAATGACCTGTAGAATAGAGATATTCTTCGGCTTCCCAGGGCGTGGGTGCACGCTACATATCAAGTGGTTTGATCCACCATCCTGTTATGGCCAAATGGCTAGGTAATGGTGTAAACCTTATTACGTAATCTCGCATGATCCATTGACCGGTACCACATTTCCAGCCTCATCTTTGAAAAATGGCCCAATCACGCCTGAAAACCACATAGTGCACCATACAGAGACACGCTGAGCATGCAAAGGTTTTACGATAATCACTCTAGGATTTTCATAAACTTAATGTGACAATTTCGCTAGTTGACATACCCTGGCAAGTGAAAAAGGGCTTTGTCTAAAAAAATAATTTTTCAGAAAAACCAGTCGGTTGTTCCTGAATAAATTGTGAATTGTCAATTCAATTCCTGCACCAGTTGAACCTTGTAAGGCGTCTAAGTCAAATCATTACGCAAAATTCGCTATGTGGTGGTTTTGCATCACCCTAATTGTTGAGAACGTCGGATTTGGATTTGCTCCAATACTGTGGCTCACGGCTGCGATGTTTTCAGTTGAAAGACCTGGTCGAATACAGATTGGTATTCGCACATTTGGTATCGAGCCTACCGACTCAAATTTAACAACAAAATTCTTAATAGCGATCGCAGAAGCACGATTTTCTTGTCCGAAAATATCACGAATTTGACGTGTTCATAGTGGATTTTAATTATTTTAATACGATTTTTTGTGAGGAATTGAATTCATTGTAACAGTTGCCAATGCATCTACTACGAATGCGATAAAAATCTTAATGTCAAAACTATCATGCTGTTGGCGTTGCCACAGTTGTAAAACAAGCTTCTTGTTGAAAAACCCGCTACTTAAATGCCAGGATGGGCCAATAGCTAAAAACTGTATTAAATTATAACTAAATCAAATTAATGGCTAAAAAACTGTTATTCATTAAAATTTAATTTAATTAAAGTTTAATTTAATTAAAGTTTAATTTCATTAAACTTTTATTTAATTTAATTAAATTTAAAAAATCTTATTAAATTTATCGCAAAAGAGGAATGATGATCATTTTGGTATATCAAATAAATTTATTTTTATTTCTGGGCAGATAGTAAGATTTTATTGCAATAGGTAATAGGGCTATAGAAGAGCTCCAGCAGCATTGCAAAAACTTGGACACTTCGGTTATATGACTGATTTTAATCTTCTTACTTTTAAGTCATACGATGATTTTGTTTTTTTTTTTATTAATTTTATAAATTTTATTATTAATTTCGATTTTTTCTAGCTAAATTTGTTATTAAGTTTTATAACAAAGCTCAGAAAAAGGTAAACTTTAAATTGTTTCATACAATCGATTTAAAATAAGATTAATTTATAAACACAGATAACGTTTTAATTTGTTTGTTGGTTGTTATTGTTAATTTTTTGGATAGCAATAACAGTACCAGTAACAGTAAATGTAAATTTGGTTGTGAAACACTTTAAAATCTTAATCTTTTTCATTTAAATTAGGGCAACGATTTCGAAATTTTATTCCAATAATAAATCAATTGTCGAATTTTGTAGAAATTGTACAGGTTTTTAAAATTGTATTAACTTAAGAAAAACTAAGTAAAAAATATAAATTTATTTTTAGTTATGTAACATTTCAACAGATATTTATTATTTTACAAAAATGAGAAAATTACACAAAACGATAAACATGAATAACTCTTTAAAATAGCTTGAAGTCCAAGCTATTAAATAAAAAAAATAATTTAACTAAAATTGTTTAATTAAATAAAGTAGCTGTATAATGGTTGGTATTGGTATTGTATTAAAAATAGTACTTTGTTTAAAATTATTGTGTGATGGTGTGAAAACTTTGTCAAAAAATTAAATACAAAATTTCAACGAAGTAATTGAAAGTAAAGGTCTTGCAAAAAGTAAAAAATAATAAAAATATTAAAAGACAAAATTTTTAAAACAGACAACATCAGCTCTTATAAGATCTGTGGAAATAAATTGTGTAAAAATAATTACAATTGCTAAGTAAGTTTCTTACAAACTTTTCAAAAAGACTAATGTGAAAAAGACAATTAAGACCCTTACTAAGTTTAATAACAGTACCTTGTTGTCTCACAGAAAGACAATTAGGTATGGTTCAGATGAAACTTTTTATTTTTAATAATCTCCTCACCTCCCTGTATAAAAGATTAACGCTTTTCCAAAGAGCTGTGATTTACACCATATCCAATCATAACTGTTGCATTTAGATTGTTCGTTGTTTTTGATTCCTGTATAATTATATGACTTTTTAATGCCACTGTAGAATAGACCTGTTTCAAGAATAGGAGGAATAACATGTAGAATATTGCAAATGCTTCAATTAAGAAGCATATTATATATATTATTATAAATGAATTAAATTTCGCACGAAAATCGCATTAAAATAATTAAAATCCACTATAAGAATTCGTTACGTTTCGTAAAATTCGTCATATTTAAGAAATTGGTTGCCATTAAGAAATTGGTTGCTAAATTTGAGTCGACAGGCTCGATAGAATATGCGCGATCACCAACGCATGTTCGACCGGGTCGTTCAACTGAAAACATCGAAGCCATGAGTCACAGTGTTGAAGCACTCGACGTTCTCAACAATTGGAGTTATCCAAAACCACGACATGGCGAATTTTGCGTAGGGATTTGACTTTGAAGCCTTATAAGGTTCAACTGGTGCAGGAATTGACCGACTATTCACATCACCGTAGGTTCGCTCAATTCATTTAGGAGCAACCGTCTAGTTTTTCTGAAAAAATAATTTTTTCAGAGGAAGCCCATTTTCACTTGCCAGGGTATGTCAATAAGCCAAATTGCCACATTTGGACTTCTAAAAATCCTAGAGCATTTGTTGGGAAGCCTTTCCATGCTCAACTTGTTACTGTATGGCGCGCTGTGTAGTCTGGAGGCATGATTGAGCCGGTTTTTTTTCGAAGATGAGGCTGGAAATGCGATTACGGTCATGGGGTTTCAACAGGGCAAACCAAATTTGCCGCTCGCGTAATTTCACGATAATCAGCAGTTAAGTGGCCAGCCACATCGTGTGATTTAACACCACTGGATTATTTCTTGTGGGGCTATATTAAGGACAGATTCTATACAGAGCCAACGAATCGATATCAGTGTTAAAACACTAAATCCGTCATGTGATTAACGAAAAAGACCCGCGATTTTGCAAAAAGTGATTCAAAACTTTGATGAAAAAATCGACATCTGTCAACATGGTCGTGGTGGATATTCGCCAGATTTTTAATTCGTAATTGCTGAACTTTTCTCTTTGTAGTACAATACAAATTTGAATTATCTAAATTTTTTGTTTTATTTTTTATTTTGTTTTAGAAAACAAACTTGTTGTTAAAAATGCCTTTATATTTAGTCTATGGTCAAGGAATGTTAAAACAGTGAAACATAGTTGTATTTAAAACAAAAGTGACATTTAGCATTATTCTTCAGCTTTTTATTAGAGCAAGTCTCCTAGTTTAGCATGGTAGAATTAAGGAATTCCATTGTAAGCCTCGAAGACAAAATAACAAGAACTGCTTTTGCGCAGCTTCCACTGCTATTACTATGGACTTTATAAATTATTGAGCCGTATTCTATAACAGATCTGACAGAGGAAGTATAGAGATGTTTTGTGACATATGAAACTACATTTAGTTTATCAAGTTCGTAACCGTTTAAAATTTAATGCACGTTTGTATGACATCTTCGGAAGAAACACATGTATTTGCACTTTTTTATTTTCAACTCTATAAGATTAATATTATACCAGGAATTAAATGCTTCTAAGTCCTTTTGCAGGAAAATATCATCAGCGTGACGATTATATGTTCGAAATAACTCCACGTCGCGACGCCTGCATATAGTAGAACGTTTGAGTAATTAACGGCATTGGGTAGATCATTAATAAACAAGGTAAATAATAAAGGACCTTGATGGCTACTGTGCGCCGCATCAGATGAAACATTGATTTCTTTGGAAGTAAGCCTGCTCAAATGAACTTTTTGAGTGCTGTTTGAAAAATATGAGTTAATCTACGTAAATCATAGTGTTTGTGAATCCCATAAGGTCAAGTTTCCTTATCAGAATTTATTGTGGTTAATCTTATCACATGCCTTACTTAAATCGATGTAAATAACATTATTTCGTTTACGTAGAGCAAATCCTCCGATTGACTAGCGTTGTTAATTCCAAAAGAGTAGTAATGCTTGAACAACCTCTTTTAAAACCATGCGGATCAGGAGCCAATGTAGACGATACTTGATGGGAAAGTTGTTCAAAAAAAATTTTGTTCAAAAAGTTAAGGTATCGAGCTTCATCGAAGTGTCAGTATCGAAGTTCAGCAATATCTCTGTTGTTGGCAACATTATTCCTACAACCAGATTAAAATAATGGAATAATAAAAGAATGCTTTCATATTTTAGGAAAAATAAATAAATTTCAAATTATTTTGTGGTAATTACAAAAAAAAGCCAATAATTTATTTACTGCCGGAATGTAATGCATTTTTAAAATCTCTACAGCCCTCATTAATATTCATTGTATCTATCCACTTAAGATATTGTATCCTGTACACTTTACCACTGTTGGCTGGTTAGAATAAAATTAACTCACATTTTTCCTGTTTTATGGTTTTACCAGTGTTCCTTTTTATATCACACATCATCAAAAATTATATGTCATTCTTAATAAAATTAAGAGGAAACAAATATAACTTGTATTTAAGCCTAAACTAAAAGATATTCAAACATACAATTTCTTGGGAAACAGTGTAAAACTGTCAGTCTTACTACCCACAATAACAATACAAACCAAAAAAAAAAAAAAAATGACGAACAAACAAAATCATGAAGCCATCATACATTTCGAATCAATTCCATTCAACTTTGATATAAAATGTCACATTATTGACTCGCCCAAGCACAAGTGTGATTGGGTGTGTGGATATGTTTGCCTATGAAACATTTTTCAATACTATAACTCCTATAACGTTTTAAATTTGATACAGAAGATTAAATGCAAACAACAACAGCTTGGACACACTCTAACACAAACGTTTACTAACTACTTTTATTGATATTCATTTGTAGATATGTATAAGCATTTCAGTGTAGTTAAAGAGTTGAGCATTGAATTTCGATTACTTAATAAATCGTCTGTATGCAATCGGAGTATGTAAATTTTAAATGTAAATTTATTATGACCAAATAACTAAAGTACTTTTCGTCTTTCGGATTTTATCGTAGTGGCGTTGCAGGCAAGGTCTTTGTTCCACTAGTGTTTTTTATTAATTTTGTATTAAATTTTTTTCCTTTCAGTTACAGTTGGAAAAATGAAAGTGTTATTAACCTTTATCAATAAATGTGGCTTTATTCGTATTTTGAATTTATTAACGGTTGAATTATTTTTGTTTTTATTTCTCTGGCTTGTTGCAGTATAATGCATTTGACATTAACATTAGATTGTATTTATCTGTATGAGCGGCGGCGTGTATAGCCCATCAAACTGTCCACTCACGTTAATGCTACTTTAATAAAATAATTTAAAAAATTTGTTTAAATTTAATTTAAATACATTTATTTCTTATTTAATTTTTATTCATGTAATTTTGTGACAATTACAAAATTAAAAGAGAGTGACTTTTGCACTAAAATGTTTGTTTATTATATCTTTTATTTGATTGTGTTTAAAGTTTAACAAGTCATTTATAACATTAAAAAGCTAACTAATTAAGTTTAAAAAAAATGTTAGCAAATGTTGTTGTTATTTGATAATTTTTTTTTCAAAAGCAGCTGAAACATACAAAAGTTTTTCAATTTCTAAAAAACCTTATTTTTTTATATTTTAAGCTGGAGGTTACTTTTTATTATTTCTAATGTTATATCTAGAGTATAACGCTTAAGAAGCTGTGATAAATAACATCTTATGGTGTTACTTTCACTCTAAAGCCAGTAAGATCAGATTAAATAATTTCAAATTTTATATTAGTTTTAGCACAGTTTTGAAAAAGCTTAAATTTAAAAGGACAGTTTACGATGAATATCTCTGCTCAATTTGTATGTTTTATTTCAACACACAATAAACACAAAATGCCACTGCGTTGTATTACTGTGACGAGAAATATTGAAAAAATAAATGTAGTTATACAGTGCAGTATATTTGCAAGTACCGTACCAGCAAAGCAAGTATACAAATAGAAATATTAACAAATTCTCACTAAAACTGTCCGAACAACTGTCAGACAAATTGGGTAATATATTGCGATATGAACGTATTTCCATAAGATAATGATCTCAAACATGCAACAAAAGTTGTAATGATTTAAGTAATGCAGACGCTAGTGTAGAGCATGAGGTTAAATCCCATTGATAATTGTTAGGCTCACCTTAAACAAAAGCCAGCTTACTACGCAGATTTACCTGTTATAATCAACCAGTTCTAGGAGAAGGTGCATTATCAATGGTAATCTATTTTAATAGATTATTAACTGAAACTATATGATTCAAATCCATATCATTTAAATCATTTAAAAAAAAGCTCAAAAGTTATTTAACAAAATATTAGATTAAACAAATTTTTTTCCTGGTGCAGCAAACCTGAGCCTTCATTGTAACCCTTTCGTAACAAAAATTATTTTAACTAAATATGTTATCTAATGTGTCCTAATACGTTATATTAAAAATTTCTCTTGTATGCTTCTCACTCACTACATTGCTCTTATTACACTGACTCATTTTTTGATCATAGTTTACATTATTTACAATAATTTTAATTCAATAAAATTATAATAAAAGGCTTTAAAGTTGCTGCCATGAGGTTTTTAAAACCAGTCCCTCTATTCTGTACCTAAAAAAATCTTATTTTACCCATGTTTATTATTCCTAGACTTTACTTAATGAGATCTAAATATCGGCTACGTTCAAACCCTTGAGAATTATTCGAAATCATATTTATTATTTTAGCACACACCAGGCAACCACGTCAGAAACATTTAAAGAACATCAGTTCTATATGCATTTATTGAATTGAACATTTATGCAATTATTAAATATTGTATGGTAAAAAAATTGTTTTATAAGAAGAAACATTTTCAAATGAAGGATTATAGAATATATACAAAAAATAACTAATAGGCTGCCAAAACTGTATCAATACATTCGAAAAACATTATTATAAATCACTAAATAGAGAGAATTATACAATAATTCGGTAATCATTAAAAAAATATTCCTTGTACCACGTCTGCTTTTAACAAAGTAACACTGACAAGAAAAACTGTAAACATCGATACAGAAGGGAAAACATGACAAAAAAAAATATCGATATTCTAGGCAACATAAAAGGAAATAATAGTTGTAATAAAAAACAATGTTACACAAGAGGGAATTAATTGAAACATGCTCATGTTTTCTTCAATGTTAAGTCGTTTATATCCAGAATCCCATTAGCAAATGGGTCTTAATTTTAAAAATATTCATAAAAAAGGTAAATAAATTTGTACTTTAAGGTTCTACTTCACTATGTACAATGGGCGATTTGGTAAAAACAACAAAAAAAAAATTATATTTTATATGCAATTTGATTTTACTGCGACTTGAGTTTTGCATTTGATCTTCTAATGTTTAGGATAACGGCTCTAGATTATCTTCAAGTTTTAATCAATCAAACAAAACTTTTATTCGTTACGATTTTATTATTTTGAAGCCGACTGCAAAATATATTAAATGAACACTTACTGAGCGGAAAGTGAACTGGCAAAGGAAAATAATCTTAAATACAGTAAAAATATCTGCAATCAAATAGAAAACCCTGTAATATTTTTTTAACTACATAATAGTTTCCATATGCGTAAGTCTGCGTAATTCTGATAGATTTACTTAGTTGCATGCTTATGCCATAAATAATGTCCTAAACGATGTTGACTTGTTGCCTATTCCCTCGTTAATATTTCTAAAATCCTACATTTATAAAGAATGCGACAAGAATGTTATTAGTGAAACATTTCCAGCACCTTTAAAGTTCTTAAGGAACGTAAACTCATACCCAAATTCTTAAGGAATTATGAACACTTAAAAAAGCCTTAAAAAACTTAAAATCTAATATTCAAATTAGTAAATTTAATTTTAATAAATTTTTTTAGTAAATTTTAATAAAAAATGTTAAAACACTTTTATTTTTTTATTATTTTTTCCGATATTTCGCCACACCGTTGGTTGGCATCATCAGGAAAAACAAAAAAAAAAAAATAAATAAAAAAATAAAAGTGTTTTAACATTTTTTATTAAAATTCACTTAGTGCTTAAAATTAATTACTAAAAAATATTAAAAAAGGTCAAAAAATTGTAACTATTATATTTTAATAAATAATTAAGAAAATTTTTTTCTATCAGAGTTTTATTGTTGACTTTCTTTTAAACTCACTGTCAGCACTTCAACTTCACTTAGTTTTTGTTATTCTCACAGTTTTTTATTATTTTAAATCAGGATTCAGTTAAATGTTCAATTTGTCAAATTTTTAATCAAGAAATAAGAGTTGAATTTTGTGCTATTAAATTTTATTTAATACGAATGAATACAACAGTTCAGTAATCAAACTGTAAAGTGACTGAATGAAATTGAAATTTGTTGGCAGCTGGTAACTAAACGAAAATACGAAAAATAGGTAAACAATTGAAATTGAAAGGCCACAAACAGCAACAGTAAGATGAAATATTGTTAAGTAAATCAACAACGGATATAAACTCTGTTAACAGCAGTAGCAGCAGCAGCAATAACAACAACATCACAAGCAATAGCTTAACTAAAAACTGCAAAGTTTTGTGAAAAACAACAAACTTTTAATGCAACATTTAAGAAAGAAAAAAACATGCATGAGTGAATATTAAAAATCTCGCAGAAACTTTATCAAAAAATATCAGGGAGATTGTAAAGCAGAAGAGGGCTCTGAGATACATGTTTTTTATTTACAAAAAAAAAAACAACAAACGTTTCACACAAAAAACACAATTTTAGTTTTAAGCTTTCAACAACTTGTTTAATGTTTAATAAATGCAACTCTCAATGAACTCAGAAATATGAAAACGAGAGTAATAATAATTTAGGAAATGCCCTACAATATAGTTTATTACTTATCATCAGTAAGAACAGATTTTAATATTTTAGGTCCCTAAGTCACCTTAAGCCGAAAACATTAGAGTTTTGATTAAGTTTGTTTGGATTCGTTCCGCCAGTAACTGAAATACTGCTGTCATTTCTTTCCATCTTTTCTGGCTGTTTGTTCGGTATGCCGAGTACAGTTAAGAACATGCATTCACATCAAAAGCGCCCGCCCTTCACATCGAACAAACAGCCAGCACAGACGGAAAGAAATAAAAAAATAGCTATTTTTGCCTAAACGTGTTTACTTCCAGGCATGTGATAGCTTTAACTGATTTTGCTTGATTTTTAGCGGATTTAATTTAACGAAATTATTTTTTTTTTACTTATACGTAAATTATGCTAGATTCGTTTTAACAAAATTTTATGATATTTTCAGAAAATATTTTTAATTAAAAAATTCAAATATATTACTGTAAGATAAGCATATTCATATGGCCATTTTACTACTGCTCATTTTGCTCATAAGTAGATTTTTCCCTAAAATTTTGTATCGAACCCTCGAGAGTCTTATGTCTTGTATCTTATTGAATAAATAAGAATTATAGTCAACTAACGCAGCAAAACACTAACAATTTTTATGAAAAAAAAAAACACGGTAACCATTAAGAAACTATTTTTGCATTTTCATTAGGGCTTTCATTGGAAAAAAAAATTAAAAAATATTTATAAAAAATGTTGCAAAAACCTGTAACTTACGTTTTGCAAATTAAATAAAAAATATTATTACTTGAAATTTTTTTTTGATCACAAATAACAAATTTTGTGATGTACATTTTATACTCATGAGTGAAAACAATATATAACTCAATGGCACATTTGTCTTGTTCCTGTTTTTGCACAGTATAAAAAAAGGCAGACGCTTCGTTTGTTTTATTTTCGTATCCTGGCTAAAGTTGCGAAATCCTAGGATCGTTAATACTTAACTTAACTACTTAACAACATAAATTATTTTTTAAAAAAATTCAACCTTGGGTTTATTTGAAGATATTTTACGTCAACAATTTTTATACTCTTAAAAAAGAAATATGTATGAAGCAAATACAAATCCTTTTATATAGGAAGTTAAGTTATCTAGCAAAATACTTTTGTTGTAGTCATTTCTGAAAAGCAAGGGTTAATATCAAGTTTCAGTTTGACCTTGCGAATTTGTTGTTAATTTAGTTATGTTTATATAGCGGCTTAAGAGTTAATATATTTTAAAATAACGCCACCTATAGGAACACCCTTTAATTTAGCTTTTTAGAAGGTTTCGTTACACAATTTGTGAGAATTTAAACTTCCACCCTTTTACCGCTCAAAAGATGTAAAATATGTATAATAATTTGCAGTAGAGTGATATGGTGTGATATTGTACACGCTGTTTGTGATCATTAATATTTTTGTACATTATTTTTCATTTTTGATTTGTCATCGTTATTCATTATTAATTCATTTAACGACAGATTCGGAATAAATAACTAAGAAAAATATCATAAAAATCAAAAGATGTTGATTTTTATTGCTTCGATTGTTTAACTTTAAATAGCTGGCCCTCAAACATTAAAAATCATTGTAAATCTTGAGATATTCGTACAGCTGATCGGACACATTAATTTAAAGCTGTTATAATCTCTGCATTATTTTTGTAATCCAGCTAAATTTAAGTTCTCTCCAGAATCGGTGTTTTATATAATTCGAAATTAAGTTTAACCTAAAGGGTGTTTTTTTAAGCCCGATAGAACTTGAAATTGTAAAAAATAACACAAAAAATTAAATTGTAATCAAAATTTATTTTTTATTCGAAGGATCAATACGTGACATTAACATTTGAAAATGATTTCGGGCATATGGGCACCGCGGCTGTTCTTGACGAAGCGCATTCTGGACGTCCAATTTTGGGCCACTTTTTCGAGCACTGCTGGGCGTATGTCACGAATAACACGAACAATGCTGTCCTCCGAGGAGTCAATTGTTGCTGGTTTATCAGCATAAACCAGTGACTTCACGTAGCCCCACAGGAAATAGTCGAGTGGTGTCAAATCGCACGACCTTGGAGGCCAATTGACAGGTCCATTTCTCGAAATCAACTTATCGCCAAATTTTGATTTCAATAAGTCGATGGTTGCGTTCGCTGTATGGCACGTAGCGCCATCCTGTTAAAACCACATCTCGTCCGGATCAATGTCATCCATATTTTCAAACAAAAAATCATTGATCATGGTGCGGCCTCATTTTTGAAGAAATAAGGTCCGATGATGCCACCAGCGTGAAAACCGCACCAAACGGTGCATTTTTCTGGATGTAATGGAGTCTGTAGGGTCTGTTGTGGATTGGTCTCACCCCATATGCGGCAATTTTGCTTATTAACAAACCCGTTAAGCCAAAAATGCGCCTCATCGCTGAACACAATTTTGCGATAAAACAACGGGTCAGTTGCCAACTGCTCTAGAGCCCAATCGGCGAGAGAACGACGCATATAATGGTCTCGTGGCTTCAATTCCTGCACCAGCTGAATCTTATACGGGTGTAGGCCGATATCCTTGCGCAAAATTTTCCACGTAGTGGACGGACTGAGCCTGCGACCGACGACGAATTGATAAATTTGGATCTTCTTCCACACTTTCGTTTACAAATTCTCTTCAGTACGCGATATTCTCTTCAGTACGCACATTCCTTCGACGTGTTGGTGTTATTGCATCCTCTAGAGAGTATGTGGTACGAAATCTATCGACAGTTCGACGAATGGCTTGTTCAGATGCACGATTATGTACGCCATAAAAATGACGAAGTCGTCTATAAGTTGCGCGAATCGACGACTGATTTTCAAAGTAAATTTGGATAATTTCGTAGCGTTGTTCAAGCGAGAGTCTATTCATGATGATTTGTCAGAGTATACTGAAACAAATAAAAAAAAATGTTTCATCAAAATTTCATTTTTTGTGTTACTTCTTACAATTTAAAGTTCTATCTAGCTTAATAAAACACCTTTTATAAAGAAAGTTACAAAACAAAGTGATAATGAAAATATTAGACAGTAGGGTGACAGCATAAATAATAAAATAACAAAAATAAAAATATAAAAGTTTAAGGCAGAGTTTAAAGCAAATTTCAACAAAATGACATAACTTTGTAAAAACATTTAGTTGATGTTGCGTTTACAATACATTTCTCAGAAGAGTTGCCAGCTAATTATAAATATATAGTTACGGATGCGTGTTGCTTAAGTTTTAAAAGAAAATAATTAAGTAATAAAATAAACGAAATAACTGGGTATGATGTTTACTAACTAAGTAGTTTTCTAAGAAAACTTATATACGTGAGACAACAACTATCTTAAAATAAATTCCAAGAAGAAACTTTAACAGCACAAAAACAAAAATACACACAGACCAACAGGCGCCTATACATTGAATGAATAACATAACAGCAAAAAAATGTGATGCAAAGGAAGTAAAAAATTCTTCATTTTCCTAGACCTCTAGCGGACAAATGTAAAAAGCAGCATCTATGTGGTTAGTTAGTTAGTTAGTGAAAAAATAAAATTCGTGGAGTATAGACTTTCATTTTTAGTAAATTGTTCTTTACTACCAACATACAAATCTTACTTTGTGTGTACTTAAAGTACATAAACTTGTTGTTAATTTGAAAACTCTAAAATTTGGTGTCATTTATTTTTCAATAAAGAATTGAGTAGCAATAAAATGCTTATAAAAGCTATAATTGTAACAACTTACAAATTATATATATTTTTTTTTTATAAAAGAAAAGTAGCACTTCAGGCAACAATGCCTATTTAGTCAAGTACCGTGCTACATTATTTTAGGAAAGGGATAGAGAATAGATGAAACAAGTGGTGAAAGTAGAGGGATAGTCGGAAATTAACTGCCGTATATAAAGCAGCACAGCGACCAGTGACTATGCCTTCATCGCTGAGCAGCCCCACCGACAGTCAAATTTTATTTTTTGTTGTGAAAAAAACTAACTAACCCTTATATTTACAAGCTAGTACACTACATACTAGCCTACAGGGGCACCTTACAAAACTATAAAGCTATAAAACCGTAAATTTATGAATCCTAATACAAATTATATAGAAATTATGACCGGAAAAATTGTAGTTAAGTTTCTTTATAGGAATCGGTCGACATGAAATCGTTTATCAATTTTCATGTGAAATCTATATAATTGTTAAGCAAGGCGATTGTTTTATTATGAAAACTTCTTTCGATGAAAGTTGTGCTAATTTTAAGATGATTATTTAAGTATATGTGCAATTCCTTGGTATAATTGGTTCGGGACTTTTAGAGTTGGAAGAATTTAAAATATGCTACTGGCAAAAACATGTACCTATTCATCGTGACTTTGCTCCAAGTTCGACGTGCGGCAATACTCGAAGTACTAAATTTTACAATATCTCTTTGAAGGGGATAGATAAAGAACTTATAATCAGTTAAATTTACGGGTTTAAAGAATCTTTAAAATTTGCCGGCTCAACTTAAAATTTAAATTTTTTATTCTGTCCTTGTGAAGTTAAAGTTTGTTATTGTTGTCACAATTGATTTTAACAGAAATTAACTTAAAAAAAATTAAACAGTCTTGTTTACATTGCTGTCAATATGTCAGTCGTTTGAGTCAAGCGTCGTGAATACTAATTTGAAAAATTTTTTTTTTAATAGAAATTGAGTTTCTTATATATTTTAAACTTCACTCCTTTTCCTTTGGCAATATCTTATCTCGTGTCTACCCTCCTCAAATCATTGTTTATCGTATTATCTACAATGCTGTAGAACTACTGTATAACTGTCTTACACTTAGAATTCGTATTAAAATCTATATAAGTTTTCAAAAAGTTTTACAAATTGCTGCTTTAAGACGACGATTTATTGCTGTGAATTTAAAAAAATCGTTGTTTTAAAGAAACCCTCCTGGCAACGCTGTGTTGTCAACTGAAATTTTGCTAGATTTGTTTGGGGTTCGTTTCATCTGTTTATTTATTGGCTTGTTTTCTGTTACCTTAACATACAAACGCGAGTTGAAAGCAAACATAGACAAATCTATACAAGAGAGGTAAGAGATATCATTTTTATTACTGGATGTTTATTTTTATAAATGTTATTATTATTATTATTTAAAACTCCCCAAAAATTATGTGAGTAAAATACTCATTGTTACACAATTTTAACGTTTAACAGTTAAACTATAAAAATTAAAAATAAAAAAGGTTTAAAATAGGTTATAAGTAAAAAATACAAAAATATATCATTTTGGTTTTGGATTTGTATAACCATAAGGAAGTTATAAAAAAAAATAGAAAAAACAAAATGTTATATTAACATGAAAGCGTTTTCATTGCTAAGCATTTAACACTTCAGCTGAAAGTCCATACCACGCGTTCTACGCGTACACGCTTTATACGCATCTGTCAAAAAAGTAGAATCAGTGTAATTGTATGTGACAAGTTACACAGCACATCGCATAAAATGCTTATGACGCATAGAACGCATGAAGTAGGTTTACTTTCCACTTTTCTACGCGTCGCAAGCGCCATGAAAAAATTTCAGCTGTTTTTGACGTCGTATTATTTCTGTTATTTTGATTTTTTAAACGTTGGTGCAAAAAAACCACTCACTTCCCTGTCCAAAAACAAGGGACGCACCCAAAAGCGTCTTCTTTTGCCTTGAAGTTTTTCATAGGTCCTCATTACACAAAATATCATATGCACAAATTTAATAAATTCTGTAAATTCTCGAAAATTTTCAATTTCAGTTTTCATTTTTGCAAAATGTTTTTTATTAGATAAAATTATTTACACCACAGCTGATCATAACAAAAAACTTGGCGCATAAAAAGCGTTGCATGTAACTTGAAGTTTGAAAAGCGTAGAACGCGTAAAAAGCATTAAAGGTATACAAAGCGTGTGCGCGTAGAACGCGTGGTATGGACTTTCAGCTTTCCAATGCAGCAGACTACAATTTATTAAAAATAATAATTTTAACGGCAACATGGCTACAGGACATCCTTTTTAGTTTTGTCTTATTTCTATTTTTATTAGAGATAATGAACAGACAATACAATAATATATGATATAAAGGGTTTTTCAACAAGAAGTTTGTTTCTAAAACAAAATAAAATAAAAATTGTTTAATAAGATCACTCAAATTTTTATTGTATTACGAAGAGAAAAGTTTGGCAATTATGAATGAAAAATGACATTTGGCAAATGTCCACTACGCCCACGCTGGCAGATATTGATTATTTCATCAAAGTTTTTAATCACTTTTTGGCAAAATGTCGTTCCAATTATGTTAATCACATCACGAATTTTGAGTTTTAAGGCTAAAATCGATTCGATTGGCTGCGTATAGACTCTGGCCTTAACATAGGCCCCCACAAAAAATTATCCAGTGGTGTTAAATCAAACGATCTTACTGGCCACTTAGGTGCCAAAATTTATTAAAAACTTTGAGGAAAGAATCGAAATTTGTCAGCGTGGTCGTGGTAGATATTTGCCAGATATAATTTTACATTCATAACTGCTGAACTTCGTAATACAATAAATATTTGAATCATCTTATTGAACAATTTTTGTTTAATATTGTTTTAAAAAACAAACTTCTTATTGAAAAATCCTTTGTTACAAAATATTTAGAATATTATTTTTCTAGTTTTGTGTATATTTTTTTTGCTATCTTTTAATAAGTAGCACAGAAAACTTCTTTATCTCAATTATTTTCGTACTAATTAAAAAGTGAAATTTTTTTAAAGTTTTTTATTTTTTAAATCAATCTTTAATTTATATTTGTATGCTTTTATCTAAATCACGGTTTTTTAGTCACATTAAGTGAAATTGTTAATTAAAGTTGAGCTAAATGAGCTATTGTCTTTTTTGGAAATAGTTTGATGGGCTTATTAGACCAAGACAAAATTGCGTGCATTTTTTATGAAATTAAAAAATAATAATTTTTTTTTGTTTATCAAATAATGGATTTTTATAATATTATTTATTAATTAAAAGTAAAGAGTACAGAAAAACATGAGAAAAGTTGACGGAAGTTAGTTGGGGTTTCGAGTAAAGAAATGTTTATTTAAAACTCAATTAATTTATTTTCTATTGAGTGAAAACAAAAATAATTATAAATTGTAAATGCAATAAATATTGTTTATTACAAAATTAGTTAAAAACATTTAGAAACAACAATCCATTACTTCAAAAATTTATTTTATGAGAAAGAATAAAATGTTTTGAGCGTAATCATCAAAATATGTAGCGCAAATGATAACTAGCTACTTCGGGAATAGAAGGCTGATCAATAAAGGTGGCAACAAGTGTTGCAACAAGACTACAACAAGTTTCTACATTCACGCCACTTCTTTAAAGTGGTATCATGGAATCTTTTTGCAGCGTGGGAATAAAATTGTAAAAAATATTTATAGTAATAGTTAGGAAACTATAATTTTTAGAGCTATGGCCTTGGTAAAAACACCGCTATCATCGCTTACCTAGAACTGACCGCCCAATCGCAATTTGTTCTGCACTTTCAAAAGTAATGAAAAGTATAATCAATTTTCATCTTGTGAGGTATCTGGAGTCCCACAGTATGGTGTCCGTAGGTGGTGCTCTATATTTTCAACGTATTTGTCAAAACTTTCTGGTTTTGGTGCCGGTGATAATTTCCCTGGATTTATATCGAGTTTTCCCAGGAATCGCACTATACGAGTTGTTACAGATGAGATTTCATCAGAAGAGTCCAAGATTAAATCAGGGTTTGCCGCAAGGCTCTATTCTTTCTCCCACCCATATTTCTTATTTTTCTAAACGACCTACTATGCCTAACTTTAACCCTGTATACTCTTCCGCAGATGATATCCGTATTTATTTGGTAATAGACTGAACCAGTTGGTGGTGAGTTCCAAAAAGCGGAACATAATGATACGCTCATTCATGAAGTTGCAATAATCTCGGAATGGGGTCGTGTAAATAGAGCCGATTTTAATACCCGTAAGACGCACTGTTGTACGCTTACGCATTGATCTGTCTTTGGGAATTGTGCTACGTTTTTTACTATTGGTGGTATTGGCATAAAAATTCAGTGTGATGTACGATGGAATAAACATATTTTTCAAGTTTGTAAAGAAGCTTTCAAGTGCCTCGGTTCTAAAACGGTGTAAGAGATACTGCACTCCGTCCGATCTTCTTATTATTTATACCACCTATATCCGTCCGAAAATGGAACACAGCTCTTATGCATGGACCGGCGCCCTAGAGTTTATTTTTTAGTTTCTCGACCGCACACAGGAGAGGGCCAAAAGGCTCATTGGGGATAGTAGAGTAAACAATTCTATTGATTTTCTTGAGCATCGACGCAATGTAGGTTGTATTTCACTGTTTTATCGTTCCTAAAATATTAAGTGCTCTGACGAAATTAGGTAACTTGTTCCCGAAACTCGTACGTTTTTTTATTTGATTCGATTTTCGTTGAGAGTGCATCCATTTGTGATCGATTGGCCTGTGAATTGCACTACACGTTATAGGGAAAATTCGTTTTTTTACCCGAATAGACCGTATTTGGAATAACTTTCCTCCAGAGGTCTTTCCTGTCATTTTCAGTGAAGGCAAATTCAATGTCTATTAACACTACTCCCTGTTTCCTCCTTCCCATAATCAAATATCCTAGTTCTGATACAATGTATTGCTTGAGTAAAAGTCATCGCCTGAGAGCTGCTCCGAACGTACAAAAAAGGAGCAAAATGGGTGCTTTATCTAGTCCTTAGCGGCCATTTTATACCACTTAACATTACGAGTACATTTTCTAATAATGGGTGGGCAAATTAGAAGATAGGAAATAATTGCGTGTCAAAGGATTTAATGTACAGAATTGAATTCTCATCCTTTAACATTTATTTAGCAAAAAATTGAGAAATTTTAATCATTGATCTCTTTTACTCTTGATTAAAAATTTTAATTGTGACAATTTACTATCAAAATGATAAAAATTTTACTATGTAACTTATCAAAATTAGAGCAGCTTTTTCTCATAATCCTCGATAAAATCGAGGCTCAGGGTATTGTTGCTGATAGCAGAACAAAACAATACTCCTTTAGTGGTCATAGTGATGCACAGCAAAATTTTGAAAATGAGCGGAAAATATCAACCCGTCGACGTTCGCAGCAATTGAGCACCACTAGAAACACTTTTTACAATATTTTGGATAAAGATCTTCACTTTGTAAAGTTTGACGTATTCAAGAATTAAACCATTGTCTGCACAACCAATTCAATTATTGTATGATTTTCGATTTGACGATGTCAATTGGCCGCCTCGATCTTGTGATTTAATGCCGCTGAATTATTTTCTCTAGTGCTATTTGAACGACCGAAGTTATGTGAATAATCTGTGAGCCAGGGGGACACATTTATATGTCTTGACGGATTCTCACCGTCATTACATATGTCACCGAGGGTGGCGGGAGTCCCAGTCCCCTAAGGCTAGCAGGAGCCAACTGGACAACTCCACGTTATTTCCACGGGAATCAGTAAGCCCCACAGTTCAGCTTTTTCCCTTTTTAACCTTTTAGCAGTTCTCTGACTGATTATTGAGGTTGGCCCTTCATGATGGTTGTGCTTTCGCGCTCCTCGTTTGAGTTGTGTGGGTCGGATCATTCACTATGAAAACAATGAATGGTCCTGGCTCAGTGAGCATGCTTGCGGTTGTGCTCTGAAATTTAATGAAGATTGCATGTGTCCTGTACCAGAAGTTGGATAGTCTCCAACTCTTCAGCAAGGAGTGAGGGCTTTGGCCTGCTCCAAACTCTCGAAGTTGCGACTAGGAGTAACTGGAGGATAGAGATATCCGAAGGATTCCTAGGTCGTGGTTAACGTTAAAATCATTCACAGTGGGTTGATCCACCATCAGGTGATGGCTTACACAGCCAGGTACTGACGTTAATCTTATAACGCATAACCTGTTAACAAGTGCCGCTCTAAAGGATGAAATTCGGCGCTGCTTTGTCGTGGATAAGTGGAGCTTTGTTGCAACATATGCTTCAAAATTATGAGAAAAGAGCAGATGTCTGCCAAAGTGCCAGAGGTAGACATTTGCCTCACATAATAATCCATTATTAATTTCTACATTTCTTCTTTAAATTGGTATAAAAAAAAAACTGAAGTTGTGAAAAAAGTGCGTGTATTAAGCTTACTTACTTCCTCACCTTAATTTGCGCAACCCTTATAAACTTTTCTTTAAGGAATCAAATTCAAAATATACAGTGTCGACTAAACATTTATTCAGTTGTTTTCAATTCTTTGAGGAATTAAAAAAAATTTATTAATGTAGAATATTTTTAATTATTCACTGCTTCTAACGTTGATGCTATCAAGGTACAGTTACATATGGAGGGGGCAGGTCATAGTGTATGGCTGATATAGTACAAGCAGCTTTGTTTTGATTTGTGTGACAGAAACTAATGACGTTGTGGCTTTTCTAACATGACAAAGATCCAAAACATATATGCTAGGTTATGAATAATTTGTTGCAGCGGCTAGAGGCCATCGCCATGGAACGGCCCAGGCAGGAATCTTATCGAAAATCGGAAGATAAATCGGGACAAAATTAGTATATACTTCAGAGATATACTTCAGCGCAATATAAGAAGCATGATTAGAACCTTTTATGGAAAAATAGACAATTTAATTAAATCAATGGCTAAACGAGGGAGAGGTTATCATAAAGAAAGGATACGTTGCTAAATATTAGCTCATAAGTTTTATATTTATTTTTTGTTGAAGTTAAGGGTTTAAATACAAAAAAATCCATCCATCCATAAATGGCTCTTCACAACCCTGCTGGGTCTTGGGCCGAGATTAGGATAGAGTTCCAAGCTCTTCGATCTTCTGCGCTTCTTCGCCAGTTTTGGATTTTCAGATCGGCGATGTTTTCCTGGACCTGATCTTTCCAGCGGAGCTTTGGTCGCCCCCTTCTGCGCGCACCTTCAGGGCCGTATTCAAAAACTTTCCTTGCTGGAGCGTTTTCATCCATTCGAACTGTATGTCCCAGCCCCCCCCTAGGGTCATATAAATATGGTCTTTATAGAATATTCCACTATCTAGACTCAGTGCAACTAGGGTATAAAGGGAGCCCAGTCCCCTGAAGACAGGCAGGTGGTCAACTGGTAACTCCACTTTATTTCCACGGGGATCAGTGAGCTCGCAGAGTTCATTATTTGTCTCTTTAGACTTATAATAGTTCTCTGGCTGATCATTGGTGTTGGCCCCTATGTGGGAGCATCGTGGTGGTTGTGGTTTTGCGGCCCCATATCCTATGGTTTTCTATGGTGGCCAGGATCATTTCGCTGATAATGACACGCATGGTGAATGATCCAGTCCAGTGAGCATGCTTGACATGTGTTCTGGACAAGGAGTTAGAAAGTCTCCAACTCTTTAGCAAGGTGTGATAGTTTGCAGACCTGCCCTGGAATTATTCAAGTTGCAAGTAGATGGTTCTGTTGCTTAGAATTATGTCTTCGGCTATCTAGGGCGTATGTATAACGTTCCAAATTATACAAAGTGGTTTGTCCACCATCTTATTAGGACTACATAGTCAGGCGCGGATGTAAAACAAATCACACTCTGTATGTCCCAGCCAGCGCAGTCTTTGTACCTTAATGCGCTTCAAAATATCAATATCGGCATACAGTTCATGCAGCTCATGGTTCATGCGACGCCGAAAGTCTCCGCTAACGCAAACAGGTCCATAATTTTTCGAAGAATCTTTCTCTCAAATACTCCAAGCACGGCCTTATCTGCTTGCGCGAGCACCTATGATTCTGCACCATACAGAAGCACAGGTAGTATGAGCGTCTTGTAGAGTGTTATTTTCGTCTTTGGAGAAAGGGCTTTACTTTTGAATTGCCTGATTAGCCCAAAGTAGCATCTGTTCGCAAGCACTACTCTTCTTCGTATTTCCAGGCCGATGGTGTTCGTTGTATTGATGGATGTACCGAGATATACAAATTCCCTCACAACCTCAAAGTTATAGTTGCCAACGCTCACAGTTTCACCTAATCTTACAAAAAATAGTTTTCTAAAAACTCGAAGATAATTAAGCTCTGGTACATAAAAACTATTACTACATGTTGTGTGTAAGTTTTAACCGACACTCAACAGCTTGACAATAATTAACTTTTAATGTCTAATAAAATACTTAAACAATGAGATCTAAAAATGATATGTAAAATAAAATGTTTTTCTCATTAAGTAAAGTTATATAATATTCGCTTCTTACTAAAAGGTCGCATCTGTTTTTAACCCAAAAAAAACCCACTTGAGCAAAATGTTTTCAACTGAACCAATAGTTGCGTTATTTGAAACAAAATAAGCACAATAGTAAGAAACAACAGCTGAGAAGACCTTAACCGCAATTCTCGTTTTAAAAATACACATTAATGTTTGAGAATAAATACAACTGTACAACTGTTATCACAAAAATGTTCCAATTTTATTTTAAAGCGAAGCAATAAATAATTATTGTTGACATGTGCAATTATTAAACAAATTAAATTGGTAACGTAAAAATAAAAAAATAGACAACAAATTAAGTCGATATAATGAAGAAGCATAAACAAATTATTAAAAAAAGCACAACAGTTAGAGAAAAATGAAACTAAAAATTTTTATTAGATCATACATACATACGTATGTTTGTCAACTTTTGCAAAAACTTTTTAGTTTAAAATAAATAATTTGTTTTAGATTGCCCTATAGAATTTCATTGCACATTATTTTGAAGTATAAAACTCTGATTGTCAAAATTATTTGTGTTCTTATTCAAATATATAATAAAAACTATACAATTCGACGTAAATTCAAATTTTTTAAGTAAACCTAAGACATTTATACTTAAAAATTAAAACTATTACCACAGGTTTTCAGTTAATGGATCATTAAAGTCGGCTTCTTGCTTATACAAATTAATATTTTCTTCCTGCAATGAAACTTTTCAACATTGACAATATTTTCAACACCTTACTATTATTCGTTGGAAATATATTTAAAGCATTATGTAGAAGAATTTAAAATTATGTTAAACGTTATAAAACTCTCGCAACTAGTTTTGAGATATCAAATTTCTTTTTGGGGTATAAATCGACTAACAAATAAGTCCTCTGTTTGGTGACAAATGTAAAAAGCTTTCATGCAATTTAACTTGCGAATGGTTTTGTAACAAGAAAATGAAATTGAAACGGTAAATTAACCGTTTTTCTCTAAAATGAAGGTTGTTGCATTAGTTAAAAAACCGCTAAAATGTGTATGAATTGGGTGGAAATTTTTAAGAGGTTTTTGATAGTTACAATATTTTACATCTTGTCCCATCATATCGAACGTTATCGTTCGCATGCGTTTTAAACAGCAATCAGTTGAGTTACATCCCATTAGCAATCATCAGCACCCAAGGTGGAAAAATATTTATGGCGAACAATAGCTATTTTCGCTCACCATTTGTGCCATCAGATATTTCAATATCAGTCACTCATGTGTGATTTGTCGTTTAGTGATTATCAATAAGGGAAAATTGTTTTTAAAATAAGAAAATTCAAAATAGATTAATTTTACTTCAAGCTATAGGCTTGATGCAAAATTTGCGAACACTTACACGACCGGATCGTTCAACTGAAAATATCGCAGCCGTGAGCCACAGTGTTGAAGCAAATTTATCAATTCCTCGACGTTCTCAACAAATGGCAAATTTCGCGTAAGAACAATACTTTGAATCCTGACAAGGTTGAGGTGTTGAAGGAATTAAAGCCGACAGAGCATTCACATCGCCCCAGATTCGTTCAATTCCTTCAGTAACAACCGACTAGTTTTTCTAAAAACTTAATTTTTTCAGACGAAGCCCATTTTCACTTGTCAGAGTATGTCAACAATCAAAATTGCTGTATTTCGACTTCTTAAAATCGAAGAGCGAGCTTTTGCGTGCTTAACGTGTCACTGCATGGTGAACTAAGTGGTTTGAAGGCGTGATTGGGCCGTTTTCTTTTTCAAATGCGGTAACGGTCAGTGGGTCATACTATCGCGAGATGCTATCAACTCAATTTTGGTCTATTATTGACGACGTTGGAAATCACAGACATGTGGTTTCAATAGGACGGCGCCACATGTTACACAGCCAATGAAATGATCAATTTATTGCAAACGAAATTTTCCGATTCAATAATTTCACGACAATCAGCAGTTGAGTGGCCAGCCAGATCGTGTGATTTAACATCACTGGATTATTTTTTGTTAAGGACAGAGTCTATACAGAGCCAATCTTATCGTGATTAACGAATTAGGAGCGTCATTTTGCCAAAAATTTATTAAAAACTTTGAAGAAAGAATCGACATCTGTCAGCATGGTTATGGTGAATATTCGCCAGATATCATTTTTCATTTCATACGAAAAAGAAGCACATTTCTTTTAGATGTTATCATAAATCGTTATTGTTGGTTAGCAAAACTAAAAATGTTTTAAAACTAACGATTGCCACCTTAATTGACCTCTGCAGCAATTTAAGTATTTAATTGATGACATATCATCAATTTTTTCTTCTCTTCAGTTACGTCATTGGTCTACATTGCTTCTACAGCTTCCTCTGATAATTTAGATTTTTCTTCTTCCTCACAGCTGGTTGCTTTAACTGTTTCTTCTTTTATAGACTATGTCTCAGATTCTGCATTTTCATCCTTACTGGTTTCATATACATACTTGTCTAACGCCTTGTATATATAACATATAATAATTAACTTACCTATCGACACAACTTTTTTCTTTCCTTTTGAAGCGTTCAGCAAATTTGATACTTCACCAACATCTTCATTATAACGTTTTACTTTAATTTTCTGATCACTTTGACTAATAGGTTCTGTGGGATCTGTACCAAGTGCGACAGAATAACAACTTTATTTCGAAGAGACTGAGATATTTCAGTAAATAAGCAGCTAGAACAATTTTCACAAAATATAAAGGACACCTGTGATATTCTGTCATAGTATATTAACCCATCAATATTTATCTTGAGTGACTAGTATTCTTTCGCTTGAATTTGCGTTCGGTATTGTCGGAACCTCAGATAGCATTTGAGTGTAAAAACCAAACAAATTTCTATTAATGTAAAATCTTCTAAATCTGATATAAACTTGTTCGCACAAATTTGCTAAATAACAAAAATTCCATGCATTTAAGTTCCCTCCCTCTATAATGTGAAATTTTCTTGAACATAAAATCCTTCATCAAATAAATCGCAACTGATTATTAATCACCTGTTGTAATTAGCAACACAAAACGAAATAGAAAACCAGAAATAAAAAATTACCTTTCGTTAAATAAGACTTTAATGTTCAAATTTTAATCTTTGAGATTGGTTACATTTCAGGGGTGATTAAAGCCTCGACAATATCTCACGAAATCGGTATACAAGTAGAGAAAAAGGTACTGAAGTTTTATGTTTTATTACGAAAAAAATTATTATGTTTTTAACCCATATTTTTTTTTAATAAAAATACAATTTATTTGTCAGGCTTAAAAAATAATAAATTTGTTAAGGCTTTAAAAATAATTCTCAGTTTGTTAATGAAGTTTTTGAACTAAAAAAATTTTTTATTTTTGGTTTTTAAAAAAGGTTTTAGCTCTTGCAACCAGCATTAAATTTGTATTTTTATAAAATAATTTTAAAAATAAACATGGGATTTTACTCTACTTGGTATGAGTCAGTCAGAGCACAAACTGGAAAAATTGCTTTTACCACTCTGTTATTAGCTACGCTACCTTCAACCATCATATTTTTGGTAGATGTTGCCAGGTATCGTAGAGTTGTAAAATTTCATTATCAGTAAAATTTTCATCATTAGTAACAGTCACTTCTTGATCAGAACAATTTTTAAAGAAGTATGGCCTAAAAAAGCTTAGAATATCATTTTTTCTATCACTTCGGACACTTAAATTATATAAAATTCAAATTCTTTATATAATTTTTATATTAATTGATACTTAATCTTAAGCTTTTCAATTTGTAAGTTTAGCAACGCACAAGTTTAGTATTTTCGAGTTAAAAAAATAACATGCATACGAATCGGAAAACATAATCGCCCTTCTGAGACCGCTATTAAGAATTTGGTCATTAAATTTGAGTCGATAGGCTCGATACAAAATTTGCGAACACCTACGCGTATTCGACCGGGTTGTTAAACTAAAAACATCGAGCCATACTGTTGAAGCAGATTCAAATTTGTTAATTACTCGACGTTATCAATAATTCGGGTTATCCACAACGACCACATGGCGAATTTTGAGTAAAGATTTAACTTTAAAGCCTTACAAGGTGCAACTGCTACAGGAATTAATGCCAATATCATCGTAGATTATGACGAAAATGTCATTTTTTTCAGATAAAGGCCATTTGTACTTGTCGTTGTATGTTATGAGCCTCTGCATGCTCAACGTGTCAATGTACGGTGCGCTGTGTAATCTTGAGGCGTGATTGGGACTTGTTTTCGAAGATGAGGCGGGAAATGCGGTAACGGTCAATGGATCACGCTATCGTGAGATGCTAATGTTACCCTATTATTAACGAGGTGGATATAACTGATATGTGGTTTTAATTTATTGAAATCCTAATTTCCCGATCGAATAATGTCACGGTAATCAGCAGTTAAGTGGTCACCCAGTTCGTGTGGTTTAACAACACAGGATTATTTTTTTGTGCGGTTATACTAAGGACAGAGTCCATAGGAAGCCAATCACATTGACTTCAGCTTTAAAACTTGAAATCTGTAATGTAATTAACGAAATAGAGTCACCGTTTTGCAAAAAGTGATCAAAAACTTTGACGAAAGAATCGACATCTGTCAGCATTGTCGTGGTGAACATTTGCCAGATATCATTTTCCATTCATAATTGCTGAACTTTTATCGTCGTAATACAATACAAAATTGGAATCATCTTAATCATAATTTTTTGTTTTAGTTTGTTTTAGAAAACAAATTTCTTGATGAAAAACCCTTTTCATTATTATTTTATAATAACAAATAATAATCAAAACTTTTATTTTACTTTACTAAATTAATTTATGAACTTTATTTGCAAAATAGTCGCCTGAATTTAGATTATTTATTTTAGCTTAAATCTGCATTTATAGTTTAGTAAGAGTCATTAAGTGAGATACTTTCTAGTTGTTGTTGTTATTTATGTTATTTTTATTTTTACAAACAAAAGGCGGCCTGAATTACAAAATCAAGGACGATAGACTCATCCAAACAATCGCTGATAAAGAAATCACTTTAAACGATAATAAAATAGACAGATACATAAATCTATCAAAAAACGAGCAAGCGGTCCTCATGCTCATGATGATGGTATGAATGAGGACATAAATGAAAAATAATAAATAAGTGTAACTAACAAGTGTACAAAAACAATTTTTCAAACATAGAAAGGGGTTAAATGGATGGATAAGCCTGTTAAAAGTCGTATAAAAAATAATTTTTATGCATTTAAAACAATATAAATTTTTGGTGTATTGACAAGTTTCAAACCGAGTTTTAACTTTATGGAAATATTTGTATTTAATTTCGATATTATTTATAAGCCATTTAATTGTAAATTTTCAATAATTAATTTATTAATTGGTTTATTGAACGCACTTCAAGTAAAATTATTTGATTTTTTTAAATGTTTTTCGAACTAATTATATAAATCAATTATTATTTTGCAGTTAGGCTAAAGTGTGTTATAAAGAGAATAATAAAATTTGGATACGAGAAAAAAGTCTACTTATAGTCTTTAGCCGGAAAATACAATTGCAATAATGTAATGGAATCCGAAGGTTTTGTATCAATTGTGGGTCACTCTTTGATCTGCAATTTATTTCGTGTGCATGCCATAAATAAATTGCGAAAAATAATTTATTTGTAAATTTTTAGGTTAACAATTTTTAAAGAAAGCAGGAAAGACTAGCAAAATGTATAAAATATTTTTCGATCCACTACATCCATCATCAGCATCATGCCTAAGCTACAGTACATATTGTTACGTTTATACTTTTTATAAACGTTTTTTTGTGAGTTGTTTATTGAAAAATAAATAACACCAGTTTTTAGAGTTTTAAAATTAATTACACGTTTATTAACTTTAACTACACAAAGTTGACACGACAGAACAATTTACTTAAGATGCACGTCTTTACTTCACGAGGTTTAATTTTACACTGACTGACTATTCAATCAGATGCTGCCCTTTTATGTTTGTCCATTAAAAGTTTAAAAATTTAAGAATCTTGTACTGCCTTTGTATCACATTTTGTTTTTGTATGTTGTTTATTCAATGTATAGACGCCTGTCTGACTGTGTATATTTTTGTTTTTGGAATTTATTTTAAGATATTTGTTGTTCTCTTGTATAGATACGTTTTCTTAGAAAACTATGCAGATGTTAAACAGCATACAGATTTGTTGCTGTTTGCGTGTATAAAATTTCTACGCAGTTAGTAAACAGAAATTTGTTGTTGTCTTGCATGCCGCGCAGTTAGTAAACAGCATATCAAACTCTTGTTGTTTGCATGTATAAAATTTCTACGCAGTTTCTAAATAGAAATTTTGTTGTTGTGCATAAGTTTTCTTAGCAAGCCACTCAGTTAGTAAACAACACACTCAGGAGTTTGCTTTATTGCTTAATTATTTTCTTTTAAAACTTAAGCAAGACACATCCGTAACAATATGTTGGAAACACTATTTTTATTCCTAATTTTATTTGAAAAGATAATGAGTGACCCTGTAGGGACACTTTTTAAGTTATAATTTTTATAATTGTTATTAGAGCGGACAAATAACTTCTGGGCAAATCTTTAATGTTTAGATTAGTAGATCTACATGAGTAACGCGTTATTATGGCAACGTTACTTTATAATTTAAGGCCGTGTCAGATAAAACTTTGTTGGTTTGCGTGACATTTGAAACTTTAAAGCAAAAGCGTAAATCAAGTGGTGTATGTCACAATAAACTTTGACAACACTCATGAATTTTTTGTTTACGCCCACACACAAAGCCACAAACACAAACAATAAAAGCCAGGTGTTTGTCAAAGCGCGCAAAAAGTTGAATGTTGTTAACTTTTCGCTTGGCGCTGCGTCAGAAGTGCTTTATGTGGCAACTTTCATACATTTGCGTACATTTTAACTCAAATGTCAAAGCGAAACTCTGACGCAACGCAAAGCAAAAGTTCTATCTGACACGGCCTTTATTGTTGCAGCGGCCATACTCTCTGTAAAGCTTAAAATTTGCAGCTAATATAGTTACCGAGAGAGAGAGAGAGAGGCCTATGATGGATGGAATCATAATTCTTGAATACAGAGCACTAAAAAGACACCAAAAATGAAACGAAAATAAAAATAAATTTTCTATGGCTTCTGTGTTTTTAATTTTCTTTACTTAATTGGTTACAACTCTTATTTAATATATTTTGTTTTTTATTTCAAATGAACTATGTAAACAAGAGATAAATGAAGATTCTTTACTCATTGTAATGCCACTCCCCTCTCATTTTGTTAATCAGAATAATATGAACTATTTATTGTAGTTGTTTAAAAATTTATTACGATTAAATTAAGTAAAGTGAAACAAATTAAGGATTTGTTGTTGTTGTTTAATATAGTTTTTGCATTTCTTTTATTTTTTAAAATTAATTTTTATGCTGTTATTGTTTTAAATTTTAAGGCACATTGCAACAATATAAAAGCGAAATTATACTCTGCTCTACTCTACTTTCTTTGCAGAAGTCTCAAGCATGTTACGACTGTAAAGTAGAAAAAATTTGTTTTGAATAATAAGTGTTTTTATTTATTCTGTACACTACAAGTTAATTCAATAAGGTTATTATTAACAATTGGTCTGTTATTGCATGAGTGTATATAATAGTTAAGCGTTAAGGTTAAGGTTTTAACCTTGAAAAAAGGGTAAGAGGTGATTTCTAATTTATACCGAATTAAATAGTGCGATCTTTGAGAATGAGAGATATGGATATTAAAAAAATAATCTCATCAATAACAGAAGTACATAACTTTGCACTATATTGAACACTGTAGAAATGTCTAAAGCCATGTCTTTATTTTCATCATATGAATGCAACTAGATCGCACTAACAGCAATTTCTCTAAGAAAGTAAAATTTTTAGTCATGAAGTGTTACGCTCTATATAATTAACAAGATATCGACTTATAATACTTTTCCATTATTTTAAATTTAAATTACACGATAGTTCTATCTTTCCAAATTGAAATGCTCCAATACATTGTAATTCCTAACCAACGTCTTACTCAGGTGAATCGGAGTGTTTAAAAATTGTTCATGTGGTTGTTTCAGGGGCGTAAAAAAAGTAAAAATCAAATTTTTAATTACAAAATAACGTTAAAGTGTTTACACGCATACATTAAACTAATTAAACAAATGAAAAATAAAAACAACAAAAATAATTTACAAATATAAATATTAACGCATAAACTGAAATGCCAAGGACGACAAAAATAACAATTAAATTTTATACATGAGTCAAGTGAACAATGAACATGTGTTTCTGTTTTCTTGTATTTCCATATGAGTAAAGAATTATAAAAGTATTTAATATTAAAATTTTTCGAAATTATTATTGACACAAAAATATAAAACTGGAAATAAAAATTATTTAAAATTCTTTAATTTGTACAGTGGCAACATTTTATGTAACGACAATTTTAATTATATTGGAGGGCAATATATTTCAATATTTCTTACATATTTAAAAAGGCTTCAACATGTTATTTTACTTGATTTCTTTAGCATATTCTCCTTGTTACAGAAAACTGCAGCCGGCAGTTGGATTAATTTTGTTTAGCAAAAATTAACAATTGTTGCAAATAACGCTTTATTGTTTAACTTGAAGATTATTATTAAATTTGGAAACTAAAAATGTAATAAAATAACAGGTTGAAATTAAAATTCAGCATAACACCAGAAAATCATTTTGCGATATAGAAGTTTCATAATACAGATATATTTTAATGGGCTGGTTTCGTAATAATTAAGTGTTGTAGCTTGGATTACACTATTCCATGCTTTTCATTAGGTTCGTGAAAATAATTTATGCAATTTTTAGCTGGACCTTTATATAAAGGGTTTTTTAACAAGTAGTTTGTTTTCTAAAACAAAATAAAACAAAAAAAAAAATAAGATTAAGATGATTAAACTTTTTATTTTATTACGAAGCAAAAAGCTCGGCTATTATAAGTGAAAAATGATATCTGACAAATGTCCACTACGACCACGCTGACAGATGCTGATTCCTTCATCAATGTTATTAATCACTTTTGGGGGTCCTATGTCATTAACAACATCACGAATTTCGAGTTTTAAGGCCGATAACGATTCGATGGGTACCATATAGACTCTGTCCTTGACATAGCCCCACAAAATATAATTCATTGATGTTAAATCACACGATCTGGCTGGCCACTTAGCTGCTGATTGTCATGAAATTATGCGATCGGGAAAATTGATTTGCAACAAATTGATCATGTTCTTAGTGGTGTGACATATGACATATGTGACATATGTTGACACCACGTCGTCAATAATACGCCAATATTTAGTTGACCGTTACCATATTTTTATCCTCATCTTCACGCCTCCACACCATATAGCGCACCATACAGTGACACGTTAAGCATGCAAAGGCATCTTAATAATCGCTCTAGGATTTTAGAAGCCCAAATTCGGCAGTTTTGCTTTTTGACATATCCTGAAAATGGGCTTCGTCTGAAAAAACAATTTTTTTGGAAAAACCAGCCGGTTGTTCCTAAATGAATTGAATTCCTGCACCAGTTGAACCTAATAAGGCCTTAAACTCAAATCCTCACGAAAATTTGCCATGTGGTGGTTTTGGATAACCCCAGTTGTTCAGAACGTCGAGAAATTGACAAATTTGAATCTGCTTCAACACTGTGGCTTACAGCTGCGTTGTTTTCAGTTGAACAAACCCGCCGAACATGCGTTGGTGTTCACACATTATGCATCGAGCTTGTCAACTCATATTTAACGGCCAAATTCTTAATAGCGGTATCAGAAGGACGATTATGTTGATCGAAAATATCACGAATTTTAGGAAATGTAACTTTTACAGAACCAAAATTTTCACAGCGGATTTTAATTATTTTAATGCCATTTTCGTGCGAAATTGAATTCATTGTAACAATTGTTAAGGCATCACTACAAATACGTCAAAAAATGAAATGTCAAAACTATCATGTTATTGGTGTTGCCACAATTGAAAAACAAACTTCTTGTGTAAAAACCCGATATGTATTTGTTTAAGTTGGTGAAGTTTACTTAAGTTATGTACATTTTAGCGGGATCTCAATTCCTATACGACTTAGCACACATAATACGCTGTCAATAATTGTATTGTATTGATAAAAATTAAATTAAATTAAATTAATTTTTATCCATAAAAATTAATTGATAAAAAAATTAAATTAATTTTTATCAATAAGGAACGTTTCAAAAAACCAAAATTTGAATTTGAAATTAGATAAAATATACCGATTTTTAAAAATGCTTTTAAAAATTAATTCAGTAATAATACAGGGGGTTGTGAACTTAATGACAAATAAAATTTTTACTTTGTATAAAGAGGACACTGAAGATGGCAAATAGCCGAAACCGGTTTGTTCACAAACCAAATTTGACGAGGGTCGACGTAAAACCATATCGAAGTAAAAATGAATTAAGCCCCGTCGCACAACAAATAAAATTCTTATTATTTTATATTCAAAATTTTTGTATATAAAATGAACAAATTAAAATTTGTTTCACTGTTTTCTTAATATTGCTTAGCTTCTTTGTTGAAAATATGAACTTGTAGGGTAAAGCAATAAATAAAAAAACTTTTCATATTTGAAAGTATACAAAAAAGTAAAAATAATTCAAAATTCAAAACAATATTTGTATTCCTTATCGTATGTGTTGCTCAATTATTCGAATTTTTTTTCATTTTTCGCCTAACAGAAGAGGTAAATATTTACTTACAAATGAACGCAAACATTCTTAAAAAAAGTATGCTTACAGGCAATTGTATACTAATTTAATAATCCTGCCATATGTCTTTGTTATAATTAATTATACAATTAATTTTATTGTTTGAACTGGCAAACAAGTTTTGTAAACTTTAGCCATACGAAAAATAAAAGCGCAAAATGAAGAATATTAAAATTTTACAATTTTATTAAAGAGTTGTTAAGTTTGTGATTTGTATTATTAAATTAGAGACAAAAATTATTTAACAATTTATAAGCACTAAACTTTTTGTAAAGGGAAACTGTGTGCGAGTTTAATGCGAGGATGTTGTAAATTTAAGTTACCTGCACTAAAACTTATGAAAGAAGTTGTTGGTTTAGTTAATTTGTTTGTCAAAATGCCATATCCAATAAATCAATAACTCTAAATTTTATGTTTAAATTCTGTAGAATTTCGTTATTAAAGGCTTTCTTATAATTTGAAACATTTTACAAACTCTTTTTACCAAAAGTACCTGCTGCACTTTTTTGAATCATAAAAACTATACCACAATTTCAAATCTTTTTTCAGGTGCTTTCCGACACGTAATGAAGTGTGGAAAAGAAAAAAAGGATATAAAGGAAAACTCAAAATCAATGTTAATTCTTTTGCTGCAAGTGGCATCATAATGAGAGCAAGCACTAACATACTAAAACATGAGTTTGTGTAGTTCTATAAAATACTTGTAGAAAAAAATATTTACAGCAGTTAAGTTAAAGAAGTCATTTACACGCGATGTTATATTTATTATTCACATTTGCCCGAATTTAAGAAACATAAATTATATTTGTGTCTAAAACAACAGAGAAGATGGATGGAAAAATAAAGAAAGAACTTTAAATTAAGTCCAGCCTACCACAGCACGGCACAGTTTTCTTTGATTTGCCAAAAATTATTCTGTTCGTTTTTTTTTGTTTAACATTAAAAATGATTTATAAATCAACACGCGATTAAAAGAAAATAAAAATCAAAATTATTTATACTTTAAATAAAAACGGGTTGAAAAATTGCCACTCCGAATTATAAAGCATACTTTTAGAAAGCATGAGAATTTAGCAACATGTTGCTTACTTTAGGGCGCACACTCACCATTTATTTCTCTTGTTAATAAGCTTTGTTAAATGTTCATTCTAATCTTTAGCTTTTCACTTTTTTTGCTGTTTGTGCACAGCCTGAGGTCAGTTGCATGCAAAAGAGTTTAATTTAGATATTTTTAAGTTGCGGCGAATTCCATACCAAAATTCAGTTTGTCACCACTAACCACGTAAAAGATCTGACCTACTTTAATTTGTTGATACTGAAATGCCCATACTTATCAATAATTTTAACATACAGTCAGACAAATTGCAGTTATCGGTAATTTTGGATTTTTTAAGGTTCATGAAATTTTTTATGTTTCACATACAGATTTCTAACAATTTCTAAGAATTTCAAAAAAATATATAATTTTGATACTCGACAACAAGGAATTTATATTAAAATACCTTCTCGGCGACATGCCAATGAAGAGAACAGAATATTGAAATGTAATATCTGTTGAATTAAAATTTATTTTGGTGCACTTCTTCAATGCGTGTGCTAAACGGATGATAATTTAATAATTTGCAGTACCTTTAACTAATTATTTTGTAACTAGATATGATTTATAAATAAAAATAGTGGAGAAATTGTGAAATAAGTCACTTTGATTCATAGCAAAAGCTGTAGAGTGACAACCAGGGTAAGCAAAATGTAAGGCTTACATTTTCAATGGATTTCTTGTACATGTTGCTTATGCATTCAGCACAAGATCTTTAAGTATATTTATTTGTGATATACACTAGCAATTACAATCAAAATTCAATTTTCAAAAAACCTATGGCATCGAAAATTTCACCAATAACATATGGGACGAAACTTTAAAAGGGAAAAGAATATATTTCCAGTTTAAATATTTACGCTCAAAATATTTAATGACAGAAAAATATACAAAGATGTGAACATGAACCCAGAACCACCAACACTTAAAGCACAAAAACATACCAATAAGACCATTGCAAACTACAGACCTGCACTAGTCTATAACCTGTCTAAATACCTCCTCACTCGCTCTACTTAAAGAAAAGGTAAATTTACAAAATACATATACGGTACGTAATACACAAGATCTTGTCGAAAAACTTAAAGATATTTAGATAACCGAAAACACGTGACTCGTTTCCTTTGACATCAAAAATCTATATACCTTAATACTAAAACAAGAAACCTTAGTTTTCCTACGCAAAACACTACATAATTTTACGTCAACCGATAATACATCACTGACATTATAGATATTGCAAAGACGATAATAAAACAGAACTACTTTAGATTTAATAATCTAAAAATTACCTGACGCACTCGGCCTGGAAAACCAATTTACAAAATTTTCATGGAACATCTCGAATTACTACACGTAAAAGCACTAATGAAAAACATACAAAATAACTCATTACTATAGATACCTAAATGACTTTAAATGCACCCTCCTACAAGACAATGTCGAACAAATCTAACAGACTAAAACATAATGGAAACAGAGCAACACAGAAACTGGTCTTATCTTGACATCACAATAATTCCGTTCAACAACGACGGACACTTTCATCTATATTACATCGAACCCCCCTACCCTACATAAACTAACAGCATTGAGAGATATGTTACACTGACTTAAGATAATCCCACTTACTCCAGATAAATACAACAAAAAAACTCGACACAATTTACACCATAGCTAAAAACAACGGCTACAAACCCACTAATATCGACAAACTGCTTAGACAATACAACACTAAAAACAGGAATAAAGAAGACAAAGAGACAATTGATACAACAGAACGACACACATTTACTAACACAGGACCAGAAATATATACATTAACTAACCTTCTTCACAAAGAAGGTTCACTCACAGCAATAAAAAACCAGCAACACTCTAAGACATATTCTCAAGACAACGACAGAAACAACTGACAAATTAAATTCAAGCGGAGTATACAGCCTTACTTGTACCTGTAAACATAGTTTTAAAGGGCAAACTGGATGAACATTAAAACCAATATTTACAGAACACATACGCTCATAAAAATGAAAAAGAGAAGACACCAACTTTGCATCACGCCTTGATACTTACGGACACTCACCTAGGGAAATAGATGAATGTATGACATTGCCACATCCTAGCAAAACAGAACGAAGTCTAACATTCTTGAAAACATCTTAATCTACAAAACAAGAACTTTTAACAGTGACATTGTAAATGAACAGGTAAACACGACCTCGGACACAATTTTGACACCACTGAAAATAGTCACATTCTAATAAAAGAAAAACACCTTCAGACGGACACACTTACCCAGAAAATAATAAAAGATAAAATAGAGGGAGATAACGATGGGCAAATTCTGGATTACTTGAATGGAGGACACAAGGACATAAAATTTACAATGGAAAAGGAAGAGGATGGGAGGATTAGTTATCTGGACCTAACGATCAAGAAATATACAGGAAACCAACAGCAACGGACACAATAATACACAACTCATCAAATCATCCCCAGCAACACAAAAACGCAGCAATCAGGCAGTTAATAACAAGACTTGAGAGAACACCACTAACACGGCAAATGTATATGAAGGAAATGGAAACAATATACACCATAGCGGAAAACAACGGATACAAAAAGCGCTTCGTAGATGACATCAAGAAACAATTTAGAACGAACAAAGAACAGGAGAAGGAAAAGAAAAAATGGGCTACATAAACATATATGGGAAAATCAACGTACAAACTGGCGAAATTCTTTGGAAAACACAACATCAATAGGGCATTCAGAACAAGAAACAACCTAGGCAGAATACTACGGAATAAAACAACCGAGGCAAATATACTAGACAAACAAGGAGTGTACAAATTAACTTGTACATGCCATTATAGCTACATCCGGCAAACAGGACGAAAAATTAAGACCAGATTTAGGGAACACATTAGAGACTATAACAAGAAACTACGAGAACCAAAATCAACTCCAGAATCAAACTTTGCAAACCATATATTTAACAACAAATGTACACCAGGACATATAAAGACAACGGTTAAACTGCTTCATACTCAGCACAAAGGAAGGAGACTAAATGTATTGGAAAACATGGAAATATACAAACAAAAAACATTTCACGGACGAATAATAAATGAACAAATAAACATTGCTTCGGACACAATATTTGAACGGTTGAAACATTTTTACAAGAAAACAAACACTACACCAGCACAAAAACGTTACGCAGGTGCGCAAGACCAAGGCAATAAAGAACATCATAAACGTACAATTACAGATTATTATGTCACATAAAAGAGGAAAAAAAGAAAAAACCCAATAGGTTCTCACATAAACAAAAACGGACAACAAGCATGATCGTAAAAGGATTTAGTTAGAAAAAAAGACGAATGAAAAAGGGAGCGACAAATTAGGTAAAAAGAGACAAACGAAAAAGGAAAGAGAGATGCAGGCAAAAAAGACAGAAAGTGACGAACGCAATAACACGAAGGGAGACACGAACTATATAAACACAACTGACAATAGAACGCAACTAGTACGAAAAGAACACTGAAGATGGCAAACAGCCGAAACCGGTTTGTTCACAAACCAAATTTGACGAGGGTCGACGGAAAACCGTACCCAAATAAAAGTAAAGATAAAAATATTAAATTGGCCGCGCGTAACATACGATCCTAATGAAAGAACGACCTAAATCCAACATTAATTGTACGCGGCTTGATAATGATGTCATCGCATCGAAAGCGTTTGCTGATCATACGAAACAAACAGCCAAAAAGCTAATTAAGTTTATTAGTTAAGTAATTAACAACCAATTTGAAGTTTTCCTTGTCCATTTCAAATCTTTCCTATTTATAACAAACGCTGCGACATTCTTCAGATTTTATTCTTTCTATGCTAAAAAATAATATTTCTGCGTACTAAAAACTCAAGTGTTTTTTGTTATTAATTTTTTCAGTCACTATAAAATAAAAAATATTTTCAAAGCAATTGAACAACGTCAGGTACCAACAAAATCTAATCCATAAACTCCGAAAAAAGCGCAAGCACTTAGGTGTATGTATGTATGTATGCAAAAATGCTGCATGGATATTTGGGTGTGTGTGTGTGCTTGTTTATTTGCAAATGAAAATGATGGAATCTTTCATTATTTATTTGTTGATTATCATTTCATATATCGGTATCCTTAAGTAAGAGTGCATTCATGTGGATCTTTTGTCTATGTCGATTTTTTGAGTGTTAACGGAATTGTTAGCCATGCTTTTCCGAAATTATATACTGGATTATTTACATTTAACAGGTACTGGCATTCACACTTAATCAACATTTACATTTCGAAATCTATGTAAATATTTCATCACATTTGAATGAATATTTGCATTTGTGTGTTTTAATATTAATGTTTTTTAAATCTTGTTTCTCAGTAGAATCATTTAATTGTTTTTGATTTGTACATAAAAGAAATTTGTTTCAGTAAATCACATAAAAAAAAAATATTCTAACTTAAGTTAACTTTCAGGTCCTTGAATTTTTATTTATCAGATCTTTGGCAAAAGTTGAATTAAATGGTAACGCTTACAAATTGGTACTACTTTGAAAAAAAGTTCTTTAAAAAATTAAACTCCTCTCCCATACAAGACATATGATTTTTACATCTGTATGGAACCATATCAGACAAACCTCACAGTAGTAGAAAATAATAATAAAAAAATAAAGTTAAATATTAAAGGGTGTATGAGTCAATCTTTAGAACTGCTATAGTCAAACAATTGGAAATTACATATGTAGAATATAAACTTCTATGTGCATATTAGCAAGCATAAAAATAAAAACTACAGAGTGTCCCCAATAGGTAATGCTCTTTAATGTGTATGACGTTATATTTTGAAATGTTATAGAAATTAACACGAAACTTGTATTATTAAGCTCGCTTAATTAACGATATATATTTTGATATGTGCTTGGATATTCCGACGGGGCTAAAATTACTTTTGTTTGGGTACGTTTTCCGTCGACCCTCGTCAAATTTGATTTGTGAACAAACCGGTTTCGGCTGTTTGCCATCTTCAGTGTTCTTTTCGTACTAGTTGCGTTCGACTGTCAGTTGTGTTTATATAGTTCGTGTCTCCCTTCGTGTTATTGCGTTCGTCACTTTCTGTCTTTTTTGCCTGTATCTCTCTCTCCTTTTTCGTTTGTCTCTTTTTACCTAATTTGTTGCTCCCTTTTTCATTCGTCTTTTTTTCTAACTAAATCCGTTTACGATCATGCTTGTTGGCCGTTTCTGTTTATGTGTGAACCTATTGCGTTTTTTCTTATGTGACATAATAATCTGTAATTGTACGTTTATGATGTTCTTTATTACTTTGGTCTTGTGCACCTGCGCAACGTGTTTGCGTTGGTGTAATTTTTGTTTTCTTGTAAAAAGGTTTCAACGGTTCAAATATTGTGTTTGAAGCAGTGTTTATTTGTTCATTTACTATTCGTCCGTCAAATGTTTTTTGTTTGTATATTTCCATGTATTCTAATACATTTAGTTTCCTTCCTTTGTGCTGTGTATGAAGCAGTTTAACCGTTGTTTTTATATGTCCTGGGGTACATTTGTTGTTGAATATATGGTTTGCAAAGTTTGATTCTGGAGTTGATTTTGGTTCTCGTAGTTTCTTGTTATAGTCTCTAATGTGTTCCCTAAATCTCGTCTTATTTTTTCGTCCTGTTTACCCGATGTAGCTATAATGGCATGTACAAGTTAATTTGTACACTCCTTGTCTGTCCAGTATATTTGCCTCGGTTGTTTTATTCCGTAGTATTCTGCCTAGGTTGTTTCTTGTTCTGAATGCGGTATTGATGTTGTGTTTTCCAAAGAATTTCGCCAGCTTGTACGTTGATTTTCCCATATATGTTAATGTAGCCCATTTTTTCCTTTCATTCTCCTGTTCTTTGTTCGTTCTAATTTGTTTCTTAATGTTATCTACGAGGCGCTTTTTGTATCCGTTGTTTTCCGCTATGGTGTATATTGTCTCTATTTCCTTCATATACATTTGCCGTGTTAGTGGTGTTCTCTCGAGTATTGTTATTAACTGCCTGATTGCTGCGTTTTTGTGTTGCTGGGGATGATTTGATAAGTTGTGTATTATTGTGTCCGTTGCTGTTGGTTTCCTGTATATTTCATATTCGACTCTGTTCGAGATTAAGTTCCCTTTGGCCGTTAGGTCACGGAAAACCGTACCCAAATAAAAGATGTATATTTTCTTTTGGAACGTTAAAGATATGCACTTGAAACTTAAACAAAGCTTAAACGGTCACATAGTTACCGTAGTCTGATCTAAATATTTCTGGCTTTTGAATCATTATAGTCGAACATTAACAAATTTTAAAAATGTTTAGTTCTGTGTGATGGTAACAAGTAGAAAATTTTAAATTTTAGGGTGTCTCCATAGATGTATTTATTTGATTTAAATGTTCCCATTTTCTAAACAGTTATATTCAAATACTACAAGATTATATAGAATGTATACATCAATATCTACCATAACATTAATTATAAAACATTAAAAGTCAAAATTAAAGAGTGCCCATTTATGTAATGTGAATTGTTGTGTATGGATTTACTGATCGTTTTAGATAGAAATTTTACAATTTTGGCAAAATGTGTATTAAAATTTGAATTTCATTGCCTACTGCCCATCTGTGTTGAAATATGTTTTTGCAGGAATTTTTCTATTAAAGTAAAACTGAACACAATATTTTAATTTATCAGTTCTTGGCATAAATAAAATCTACAGATCATTGACAACACCAAAATATATTTTAAGATATGTGCGTATATCTCCGACGGGGTTTGATTTAATTGGGTATGATTTTATGTCATCCCGTGTCAAATTTGGTTTGTAAACAGACCGGTTTCGGCTATGTGCCATCTTCAGTGTTCTGTTTTCTCTATACTCTATGTTTTCTCTATTCTCTATTTATATATCTTTTAGGTGTTAGAGTGATAAAATTATCATCGTATTTATTTTGTTGCACATTAAAGTGAATAAATGGTGTAATTTAATTTAAAAACTCGAAGGTGGTGTGTTATTATTTTGCAATACAACAAAAGGAATAAATTTAAAATAAGGGAATAAACGTAATGTTAAGGGCATAGGAGTTCCAGAATAATTTTGATGAGATTTTTGTGTTTATTGCTATAAAATATCGCCAACGATTGTAATATTTTTTATAACTATTGGCATAGAATAAAATATCAAGATTTATTAAAGCTTAAAAAATTTGGAGAGACTGTGTTTGCTCTTTTTAATATTTCGAATTTGTGGTCTTAGGATATTTTTATTGGTATTATGTTTTTCTTTTCTTACTCTTTAAACCTTTTTGATTTCATTCAAGTTACATATTTACTTCTATAGTTTGTTAACTTTATACCTTGTTCCTTACATTATAAATGTATGTAATTGTTTGTTTTCTAATAATTAATTTTTCACACTGTTCCTTTCCTATGTAATGGCAATTGTAAAGATAAAAAAAAAAAATATTCATTTCATTTTAATGAAATGAAATCTTTTAGCCATTAAAAGCATTTGAAACCAAGGTATGCGTTAAGAAGTGCTTAACATTAATCTAAATTAGTTGGAAACGTTTTGGTCAATAACTTTATATTAGCTAAGTGTGAACAGAAGAATGCGAAGAGAAAAATACTTACAAATTTTCGCAACCACAATACAAGTTTAAGAAATTAAAAACAAAAACAAAAAATCAAAAAACCATACAACTTTTATTACACAATATTAATTCAATTACAATTTAAAAACAATCAGAGAAAATAAACTTCGCACTTAAACCACATTAGTGGTAATTTTATTTCAATTTCCGTCTAAAGAATGAACAAAATGAAAAAATAACAATTTAAAAATAATTTCTCAAACAGCACAAACAATTTAAAGTTTTAAAATATTTTTTTATATATAAAAAAACCCACACAGAAGTGTTTATTATTGCTGATAGAAGTTTATTTTTAAATCTATTGTTTGTTAAGAACAGTTTTTTAATTGATTTATGTCAAATCAATAAAGTTGCCAGAGCAAATATTTTATTGTTCTTCTTCTACTTCTCTGATAGTCTTTTTAATGGCAATGAATGGATAAGTGAATATTTAGAAGTCTAAATATTTTTTAAAGAACACTGCTCCATTATCATATTATTCAAAATGCAATTTTTCTTAATTTTCTCAGTTTTTCCCTAACTTTTTTGTTTCTAATGGTCTGTGGTTAGTTTTTCTTATTGATTTTGTTTTCTAATATTTGGCGCTTCTATACGATGAAATTTATTTATATTCTTGATTTTTCCGCTTGAAGGACTTATTTTTACTGCTGTCATTCCGTTTGGTGAAAAACGTCATTACTAGTTGTTCGTTTGGTACGATCGGCGAACACTTTCGATGCCATGACATCATTATCAAGCCGCATTTTGAATAGTACTGTAGAGTTACATGATAAGATTTACATCGTTACCTGGTCATGTGGCCATAACACGATGGTGGATCAAACCACTTTGCGTGATATGTAGCGTGCAACCACTCCCTAGGAAGCCGATGGACATCTCTATCCAACAGGCTATTCTTCCTGGTTGCAACTTTGAGAGCGCGGAGCAATGCCAGTACCGCCACTTTGTGCTGAAGAGTTGGAGACTATCCAACTTCTGGTTCAGAATACATGACGTAGTATGCGCACTTTATCCGCATCATTTACCATGTGTTCTTGGTCAACAGTGAGATGATGATCCAAGCCTCTCGTTACATGAGGGCCTGTGAAACCACAACCAGCACGATATACCCCGAAGGGCCAAGCTCAGTAATCAGTCAGAGAACAGCAAAAGCTGAACTCTGGGGCTTACTGACCCGTGGAAAAACGTGGAAGTTGTCCAGTTGAATCCTGCTAGCCTTTAAGAGAGTGGACTCCCTTTAACTCCCAGATATGTGTCATATCTTAATGGTGAGATTCCATTAAGGCATATCAATGTGCCCTCTGTGGGGAGGGGGGAAGTACTGGAGAGTTAGTATTAAGTCTGTGTGTATAGTGTTGGGTTTAGGTCGTTTTTTCATTCGGGCCTTATCTATTTATGCAGGTAAATTGTCCCTCCACCTGGCATTTTACGCGGGATAATTCAATATTTCTGTCTTTTATTATTTTCTAGGTGTTTTCGTCTGCGGGTGTTGTTTGTTAGAGTGCATGAGTAGTTTCAGTGGTGTGGAAATTGTGCCTGACATCGTGCTTAACTGTCTGTTTATAATGTCACTGTTAAAAGTTTTTGTTTTTAATATTGTCTATCCTTTATCATTTTTTGCTGGGATGTAGTAATGCCATACATCAATCTATTCCCCTTGATGCGTGTCCGTAAGTGTAAAGGTATAATGCAAACTTGAAGTTTTCTCATTTTCGTTTGGTTTGTAAACAGACCGGTTTCGATTATGAGCCATCTTCAGTGTTCTCTTCTCTCTATGTTCTGCACATCTTGCTTTTAGTATTTGTCCAGTTTGTCCTATATAAGTATGTTTATACGTGTAAGTAAGTCAGTTTACTCTGCTGAAATTAAATTTGTCAGTTGTTTCTGTCAATGTCTTGAGAATATGTCTCAGAGTGTTGCTGGTTTTCAATGCTGTGAGTAAACCTTCTTTGAAGGTCTATATTTCTGGTCCTGTGTAAGTGAACGTGTGTGGTCCTGTTGTATCAATTGTTTCTTTGTCTTCTTTATTCCTGCTCTTAGTGTTGCATTGTCTAAGCAGTTTGTCGATAGTATGGTTGCCGTTGGTTTTTGGTTATGGTGTAAATTGTTTCGAGTTCGTTGTTGTACTTACCTGGAGTATGTGGAATTATCTTAAGTCTGTGTATCATATGTCTGAATACTGCTAGTTTATGCTCGTTAGGGTGGTTCAAAGTAATATGGACAATAGCATTCGTCGTAGTTTGTTTTCGGTAAAGGCCAAAGGTTAGACAGTCAGTTACTCGTGTTATTGTGATGTCAAAATAATGCGAGTTTCTGTCTTGTTCTTTTTCCATTGTGTATGTAATGTTATTATGGATTGTGTTCAAGTATGTTAGAATTTGTTCGGCGTTGTATTATTCAAGTGTACATATTATGTCATTTGCGTATCTATAGTAATAAGTTATTTTGTTTTTTCCATTAGTGTTTTCACGTGTAGCAATTCGAGATGTTGTATGAAAATTTCCATGATGATTGCGGAAGTTGGGCTTCCCATGCCAAGTTTATAAGGTAATTTGTAGAGGTGGTTCTTATATCTAAAGTAGTTCCGTTTCATTATTAGCTTTGCAGTATCTATAATGTCGGTGGTATAGATTATTGTGGTATAGATTATCTAGTGTATTGCGTAGGAAACTAAGATTTCTTGTGTTGTATTGAGGTATATAGATCCTTGACGCCAAAGGAAACGAGTAGCGTGTTTTCGGTTATTTTGATGTTTACTGGCGGAACAAATTCAAGCAACCTACTACCAGACTTAGATTTTGACAATGAATTTAAATCTGGAGAAATTATCACCGACACCAAAAGGAGCAAGTTTCGACAGAAGTGCATCATGCCACACTCTATCAAACGCCTTGGAAATATCAAGAGCCACTACCTTACTCTCTCCGAAATAATGTATGGAGTTGCACCGTTGTTTCGATAGGAAAGCCAGCAAGTCGCCCGTAGAACGCCCCCTACGGAAACCATACTGTCAGTAGCTAAGTAAGCTGTTGGACACCAGGTACCTCAAAAGATGAATATTAATAATACTTTCCATTACCTTAAAAAGTGCAGAAAAAATTGCAATTGGGCGGTAATTTTCAGGGTTGTTAGCCTCACTCTTTTTGGTGATTGGCGTTACATTAGCACCCTTCCAACACTTTGGAAATTCACCGGCATGATACAACAGAAGGGTTCTTTTCCATTCACCATTAAATTAAAACTTTAATTTCAATTTAATCCCAATAAAAATATTGAAAAATTCCTGACCTGAAAACAAATAGAAAAACTTAATAAAAAATATTTTTTAAAGATTAAAATAATTTTGTGTGCTTTTTTGTTTAACTCTGTTGCAAATGAAAATAAATTTAAGTTTTTTTGGCAGTTGAGTTTTTTTCTGCCAATATGTACAGAAGAATAAATTGTTAAGTTAAGCGGAAATTTACAAATAGCTTAAATTACACAAAAATTTTGTAAAAAAAATTTATATTTATGAACATAAAATCTCGTATAAGAACTTACAACAAAACAAATAATAAAAGATTTAAAGTTTCCTAGTAAACACTATGGTATTAAAAGGAAACGAAAAATAAGAAAGAATAAATGAAAATATTTGGTATTTTGCTTCTTCTTGTTTTGCTTGTGCATAGCTTAGAAACAAAAGGTGCTTGCAGTAAATAAAAGCATCATGGATTGAGAACAATTTTCAATTAAAAACATATTAAAACTTGATTGCCAAACACAAAAAAAATGTTTCATATGACGGGGAAATAATATGTGTATAAATACATCGCTCACAGTGTTATTTCTTATTTAATTAGTTTGTCACAATAAGAAGTATGTGAAGCGATCACTACTTAAAATGAATAACAAGAGAATCACTGGCATCTTAAAAACTTTTTAACAATCACCTCTGTTGCTAACATTGGCTTGCCTTCCCTTTTGAAATATGAACTATCGCCTAAGCGAATAAAACGCAGTGGTTTGGATTGCATTGTAGCTTACCAGGATACTCCAGAGGAACTCTGGTGTCTCTGAACTTTGATGCCTAGTGTTGTACTTCCTGGGGTAAAAGGAGCTACCTTTCGCTTTGACATTGCAGAGACATCAATCTAAAAGATAAGCAGCTTTGAAATCCTACTAACTGCCCAAATATTGGTAAAACGGGAGCTGCTAGCCCATAGGAATTATGACCCCTACACCGGTTATTGGTAAGGTTCCGGGGAGTAGCTAGCTATCAAGCTAGCTTGGCTTAAACCCAAATTAAAGAAATTTGACATCCTATGTATTATTGCATCCTCAGCAAAATATCGCTAAGGGTATTGCGTGATAGGATTTACATCTGCGCCTGACTATGTACTCCTAATCAGATGGTGGTCAACCACTGTGCATAAAAAGGAACAGGAAAAGCATGCTCGCTGGACTGGATCATTGACCTAGGGTGTCATTAACGGTGAAATGATCCTGGGCACCATATTAAACAACAAACCTGATATGGGGCCGCGAAACCACAACCACCACGATACTGCCAAATAGGGACCAACCTCAATAATCAGCCAGAGAACAGTTAAATGTCTAAGGAGACAAATAACGGAACTCTGGGGCTTACTGATTGCCGTGGAAATAAAGTGAAGTTCCCTGTTGACCCGTACTGCCATCAGGGGACTGGACTCCCTTTTTCCCCCAGTTGCACAGGTCTAGATAGTCAAGTATTCTATAAAGACCGATAAATGTGCCCCCGGGGGGTAATCGCTAAGGGTATGGTGGAAGTTTAGTCTTTAACTCTCAAGCAAGAAGTGGTGGCACAGCTCAGATGGAGGTGTTGCTAAGCCCCTCAAGACCGCTGGTATGTGCATTGTGATCACCCAGTGGTACGATTTGGAACTGATGTTAATTTGTATCGTACTCTGTAGAGTTCCAGGAAAAAAAACCTATAAAAATTTGAAAGTAACTATTTGGTATTCCCAATTTACAATTTAACAAACATTTTGTAATACATAATGAAAGTCAAAAAGTTTTATAGGTCCTTCTTCACAGAAGCCACAGACGTGCATTCTCAAATTTTAAATTTTATTATAACTGTTCGCAATTTTTGGATTTCGGACTCTTATTGAAATTATCGTATAAAAAATCGTTATACTTGACGAAAAATAATAGAGTTATTAAAACTTATTTTGAAAGTTAACGTCGACAGCCTTATCAATTACTATCATTAAGTTAACTTAAACTTCGCCTTGATGGTAAATCGATATTAACTAAAAGCAAGTAGACGTCAACATGTTTTCGATCATTTAAAGGAAATTGTTTTTCATATCTATAGTTTTTGTGACAGTTAAATAAACAATTAAATATAAACATATCGCACCCTAAATACAAAAGGGTCACAATTCAAAATACTAAAATCTTTAGGAGACACAAAAAAACTGTTTAGTTCATCGTGTGGAAGCAACACACTTACAGAAAAATAGTTATAACTCTATTTTTCCAGTTAAAGAATGAATGATGTGAAAGAAATTTTTGCAGTAGTTAGAGATGTGCACTCTGGATTAATTTAAAATTTAAAAGTCAGTTTTGGAAAATTTTGAGTTGCGACCCTTTTGTATTTCGGGTGCGACATGTCTGATTCCAGTAGAAGATCTAGCGATAAGAGAGAAGGAAAGACCTTAACTTAAAAGAAAATCTTTGAGGCCAAGATCAAACATTTTCAATTTGCCGGATAGTTAGCAAGTGAAATAGTGTGTGAGTATTATAAAAATAAAGAAAGCGTTATTTCAATATATATTACTGATTTATTGAATACTAGTTAAGCAAAACGGCATTTCATTTCATTTATCCAACAGACTGTCCCAATCTTCATCAAATTTTGAAATAATGAAAGAAGAAAAGCGTGAGTAAAAGTTTTTTTAGAGAACAGGTTTTTCTTGTGTTATTTAATGGCATGTAGTGTAAGTTCCTTAAGTAATACCTTTAGGTTTTATATATTTCTAAAACTATATTATATTAGCAACAGCTTCTTCTAGTAGCGAATCTGGTAATTGCTAATAAATGCCTTCTAATGACGTATTCACTTTTGCATTCTTTTTTATTAACGTTTATTAAAATTTACACATAAAAATCCTCTACAGCTAAAAATATTATATTTAGATTAAATTCTAAATATATTCATATATATATTATATATTAATTTAATTAAATATAAGCAATAATAAGTAGAATATATTATAAAGTGGAATGGAATATTATCGCTTATGTTTTGCAAACCTACTCTTCATTTTTTTTAGTGGCCCAATCGAATTCGATTTCATCCTTATTTCTCCAGCTTTAGCGTAACTATTAGGACATATGTACTTGTTATTTGAAAACATATTAAGTTTTTAATTTTTTTAATTTATATTGAATTTTTGGACAAAAACAGAGACACATAGAGTCAATGTCGTCTTTGAAATTACCATACGTTACACAAGAATAATCTTTTATTGTCAATATTGACTACCACAATGCGTCAATATTGATATTCCTATCTGGGGTCATTATATCTGGTGACTAAAAACTATATGTTAAAAATCCATAATTAAATATTAATATTAAATCCGATTTAATGAATTTTGGCAACTCTGTTTGAAAATGCATTAAAAATTGTTGTTTTAATAAAATTTTTATTGTTTAAAAGAGGTGAGTTGGTAAGGAAGAAAGAACAATACATGCATACTTTTACATTTTGCTTTTAATTTTAACATCAAATTTATATCGGGTTTTTCAAGAAGAAATATTTTGTTTTTTCAATTGTGGCTACATCAATAACATGATAGTTTGACATTTAGTTTAGATGTATTGGAAGTTGTTACAATGAATTCAATTGCGTACGAAAATCGCGTTTAAATAATTAGAATCAATTATGAAAATGGTTATACTGTTCAAGTTACATTTCGTAAAGTTCGTGATATTTTCGGTCAGCATAATCATCTTTCTGAGACCGCTATTAAAAATTTGGTTGTTACAAAATGTGCGACGTTCAACTGAAAATATTGCAGCCGTGAACCAGAGTGTTGAAGCAGTTCAAAATTTGTTAATTTCTCAACGTTCTCAACAATTGGGGTTATCCAAAACCACGACATGGCGAATTTTGCGTAAGGATTTGACTTTGACAATTTACATCGCCGTAGTTTCCTTCAATTCGTTCAGGAACAACCGGCTTGCTTTTATGAAAAAATCATTTTTTCAGACGAAGCCCATTTGTCAATAAGCAAAATTGCCACATTAGGGCTTCTGAAAATCCTAGAGCGATTATTGAGAAGCCTTTGTATGTTTAACGTGTTACTGGCCTGATTGGGTTATTTTTTTTCCAAGATGAGACTGGAAATGCGGTAATGGATTACGTTATCGCGAGATTCTAAAAACTCAATTTTGGCCTATTATTGACGTTTTGGATAGCACTGACATGTGGTTTTAATAGGACGGCGCTACATGTCACACAGAGAATAAAACGATAAATTTATTGCAAAACAAATTTCCCAATTGCATAATATCACGATAATTAGCAGTTAAGTGACCAGGCAAATCGTGTGATTTAACACGACTGCGTTATTTTTTGTGCGGCTATCTTAAGGTAGACTCTGTCCTCTGGAGCCAATCAAATTGAATTCAGCCTTAAAACTCAAAATCCGTGACGTAATTAATGAAATAGAACCTCCACTTTGGCATAAAGTATTAAAAAACTTTTTCAGCGTAGTCGTGGTGGACATTTGCAAGATATAATTTTCCATTCATACATGTCGAACTTTTCTGTTCGTAATACAAGGAAAATTTGAATCATCATCTAAATTCTGTGTTTTATTTTGTTTTAGAAAACAAAATTTTTGTTGAAAAACCCTTTCAAATAGGAGTTGTAACAGGTCAGAGTATATTTAATTTTGTTGCTTGCTTAATCTTGTACACAAGTATCCTTCATCACAAAAGAAAAATTTCTATTTTATAAAAAATCGAAATTTTAGTAGTTTTGACATTTTGAAAACTTTAAAAATCTGTGAGTTTGATAGCACAGGATTATTTATTTAATTTTTAAAAATTTTTGACAAAATCTTGTTTAGAGTTTGCAAATTTTTTTAATGAGTATTCCTCTTTAGTATTTTCATTATTTTTCACATGTTCACTTTTCAAAGAAATTTTATTTCTTTGGCTTTTTTTCGACATTCTTTAGAATCATTGTAAATCCGACGGTTTGCTTAAATGTTTTTTTTAACTTTACATCTTTTTCTTAATGACTTTGGATTTTTTACTAATTTTTGATTTTTTTTTTGGGAAAAATTTAACTGAATAGTTATTTTAATAATTTCCAGAAAAAAGGATTATATAGGTTTCCTCCTTTTTTTGGAATATTCGTGTTTCTGTACATCATTTTTAACATACAAAGTTTTTTGCGTTTTACCGAATATTAGTGTTTTTTAAAATCCTGAACTTAAAAATGATTTAATTTTTTTTTAGTTATTATTCATTTTATTTAAGGGCGTATTAAAATATATTATTTCTTTTTGCGAATTTTTTTTCTAAATTCTTTAATTTTTTTATTTATGAATTTTTGAGTTTTTTTAATTCCCATTTCACATAACCAATTCTCATTTTGCTTAAGAAAATAATTAAAAAAAAACGAAATGAATTGAATTCCAAATAGCAAACATTTATACATTTTTAAATATTTAAAAAAATATTTTATAATTTTTATACATTATTTTATTGTGAGCAACTTAAATGCTAAAAAAATTGCAAACAGTCTGACTAACTTACATATGTTCTAAACACTTCTGGTAAAGCATATAAGTATAACTACTGTTTGTTTTATATAAAGCTTACAATAAATACAGAAAAACACACTTCCTTTTTAATTTTATTTGTATAATATCTTTGTAAAAATTAATTCTTTATTCAATAAAAATATAATTTTTATACATTTTTAACACATGAAATTTGTTCAATTTCACGGAAGAGACCATAAAAAAGTTTTAAAAAATAATTTCAAATATTTAGCATTTTTATAATAATAGTATTTTTTAATAATACTTTTTTTGTGCTGATTTATTTTTACATGATAAATATTTTTTTGTAGCAGAAATTAAATAAAATTTTTTGGCAAGATTTTTTATTTAGTTGTAAGAGAAAATATTAAACGTACAAATATTAATGACAGACAAAAAGCTGTCTGATAATTTTGTTATTCAAAGAGTTCATTAGTCATAATTCTTTTGTAAAATAATATTTTCAGGTAAAGTTATACTATTAAAAACTTAAATTGGTCATGGTTTTTTTGTCAGTTATAATCTTTCTAGCAAAAAAATTTTACAGTCATTACGTTTTTATAAAAAATTTTATTATCCGAAATTTTTTTTTAATTTTCCATTAGTAATAATATTCTTTAAAAAATCAACTCATAAGTCATAATTTTTTTATGAAAAATAATTCATCAGTCATATTTTTTAAATAAACAAAATTTGTTTAGTCATAATTTTTTCATAAAAAAATTTCATTTTCAGAATTTTCTAGTAAAAAAATTTTATTCGACGTAAAAATATTATTTATAAAATACATTAAGTTATACATTTTTCATGAAATATATTTCATCAGTCATAATTTTTAGTCATAATTTTTTTGTGAAAAAATTTTATTTTTAAAATTTCCGTGTAAAAAGTTTCATTACAGTTATAAATATTATTTATAATAAACATCATGTCAACGATTCGCAATAATTTTTCTATTTAAAATTGCATCGGCCATAAACTTTCCATTAAAAATTCATCATACATAAATTATCTATAAAAATATTTTCAGTCAGAAAGTTGCCATAAAAAAATTTCTATAAAAAGCAACACTAGTCATAATTTTCCCATGAAAAAATTAATTTCATAAATATTCTATAAAAATTCTACCAGTCGAAAATATGCTCTAAATAATTTTATCATTCCTCATTTTTCCACAAAAGTTTTCATCAGTCATTAATTTTCTATAAAATAATTCATCAGCTACAAATATTCTATTTAACATGTTATCAATCATATACTAATTATAAAAAGTAATTCATCAGTCATAGTTTTCTACAAAATGTAACAGTTCGTCATAAATTTGCTATAAGAACTTTATTAATAAATTTTTCTCTAAAAAAATTCATCGGTTCTGTTTTCTTTAAAAATTTCATTAGTTAGAAATGCACAGAGGTGTTTGGCCTCTGTGAAATTTCATTATGATATCTTAAGTGAACTACCGAAATATTTCCAAAATAAAAGGTTTTCAAGCCACTGTGCGACGCTCGATATTTTCAGCTGAAAAATATTAAGGCTTATATTTGCTTGAGTCAATTTTACTGAACAACTTGTAAATTGGCAACCAATTTATGTTTTGTACTAATTTTAAAATTCCATTTATAAACACATTGAAACAATCCACCTCAAAATTATAGCACGATTTATTATTATGTTATTTTTGAGGAGAAAACTGATAAGGTTGCAACGACATGATTTCCATGGTTGCTGGGGTATGCTCAACGTGTCGTGCCAACGTTGCATTAAAAGGCGCTGGTTGATTCGATATAAATCCTTAGCCTTTATTTGCCACTAATCTTCTTACCCTCTTTGTGCAATGGTGTGCGGAGGTACCATGTATCTACAGTAAGTGGACAAGGGAAATACCCAGGTGACCGAAAACTGTGCAGGGTAATAACCATTAGAACACAATTCAGCGCTGCTCTGGTCACTTCCAGTAGCGACTGTTGGCACAAACCCGGCTGAGTAAACACCACTGCCCAGGTTGTGACCTCACTGGTGCTACTATGGCCGGTATATGACGTGATAAGATTTACATATGCACCTAGCCGTGGAGTAGGCCGCAGCCTTCACTCCTTGCTGAAGAGTTGGAGACTATGCAACTCCTGGTCCAGAACGCATGAAGCTTAATATAATCAAGAACACGACGGCATTTATTCTCACTGGACCTGGACCATTCATTGTGTTCATTGTGAATGATCCGACCCACAAACTCAAACGAGGGCCTCAAAACAAACAGCCACCACGATACTCCCGAAGGGCCTATGTAATGGTTTAATGTTGTTATGGTCCCTAGAGCCCTTTCTATATTTCAACAGCTGTAAAGGGTGTCAGCTAGTTAATTGGCGTTCAAAAGAACTGCCAGAATTTGAAACTTTAATAAATGAGAACTAGGCAGAAGTTGCCGGTTTAAGTTATTCAGTTAAAGTCTGATTTATTTTCATTTTCATGCTGCTTATATACTACTTATGAATATTTATTTTACGATCTAGAATTGAGTGTTGTCCAAAGTCACTCAATTCTTATTTTCACTATATTAATTACAAAATTAAAAATAGCATGTGTCAACAATAAGCAAATGGTCAACGGCACATGCCAAACACATTGTATTGTCGAATATGACACCTTATGATGTGCATATTTACAACAGAATTGCTGTAAGCACTCTACACGAGTTGTGTCGGCTTACACACACTACACATGTCGTACGACCACTTGAGTGCACTACACCTACCTCAATATTCAGTCAGAAAACATCTAAATGCCTAAAAAGACAAATGGCGGAACTATGGGGCTTTACTGATTCCCGTGGAAATATAGTGGATTTTCCAGTTGCCTCCTACAAGCCTTGAAGGGGACTGGGCTCCCTTTTACGCCCGCAAAACACAAGTCTAGATGGTTGTGTGATCCATAAAGATATATAATGCGCCCCCGGGGGGAACTACTATGGCCAGTACAACGTGTGATTAGATTTACATCCGCGCCTGGCCATGAAGCCTTAATCAGATGGTGGATCAAACCACTGCATAATTTGGAACGTCGTGCTCTTCCTAGGAAGCCGAAGCTATAATTCTATGCAACAGAACTTTCTAGTTGCAACTTCGATGATCCCAGAGCAGGGATCAGGAGTTGCAGACTTTCCAACTCCTGTCCAGAACACATGTGTAGCATGCTCACTGGATTGGATAATTCACCTAGCGTGTCATTAACGGCGAAATGATCCTGGCCACCATAGAACCATTAAACTGATATGGAGCCGCGAAACCACAACCACCACGATACTCCCATAAAGGGCCAACCTCAATAATCAGCCAGAGAACAGTTAAATGTCTAAAGAGACAAATAACGGAACTCTGCGGGTCACTGATTCCCGTGGAAATAAAGTGGAGTTTCCAGTTGTACCCCTGCTGACTTCAGGGGACTGGGCTCTCTTTTTCCCCCAGTTGCACTGTGTCTAGATAGTCGAAGTACTACAAAGACCATATATATGTGCCCCCGGGGGGAACTACTATGGCCAGTACAACGAGATAATACTTAGTGTACGAGGGAAATGCCCAGAAACACCCAAAATTGGGCAGGGTAATAATGACTAGAACATAATTTAACGCTGCTCCGATTACTCCCAGTAGCGACTGTAGGCACAAACCAGGCTGGGTAAACAACACTGCCCAATTTGTGACTTTACAGTATTTGCCGGGATACACAAAAATATTTGCAAAATATTACCTGGTATCTGTCGGCCGGTTCCGCATCAACTGAGTTTTATTTAGAAAGTTCTTTTCTATATATCCATTCGCCACCATACACAAGTACATACACTCATCTACGTAGTTGATATATAAAGCAGCTGGTGGCTGCGTTCATTATCAGCCGCTAGTTGTAGCATAACGTAAAGATGGCGCTGCCCATCAGCTGAGTTTAAATTGAAAATATAAAATATAAAATAATAATTATAAAATAAAATAACAATTCATTCGCTTTAAAACTATAAGAATAATTACAGAATAAAAATAAGTATATGTAGAATAGAATGGATTATCCATTCGACCTTGACTGCATCGCTAAAAATGAGCATCGAGACGTTTAGCTTTACAAGGCGTTAAAGATCCCACATAAATCATCGGCAAATTCTACTGGGATATCAAAGAAGTTTTTCACATCTAACTATAGTTTGAGGCTTCCGAAAAGTTTTTCATAAAGAAGATTGTTTTAATTGTCTTAAAAAAGGCTGCAATGTTATGATATCTACTGTGAATACTTAAAAAATTTGTTATACCCTTGAAGCACATTTAAAATAAGTAAATGACCAAATGTGTTACCTCTAGGGAAATATTTAATTTTACTCTTTTTTTTTAATTATTTTATAATAAAAGAAAATTTTATTTCTAAATATACTGAATATGTGTTTTTAGTTACATTTCTAATCATTTTTACAGTGTGTTATGCAAACTATGTATCATCAAAATATAAAATATATTTGTTGTGATTATTTAATTTTCTCATTAGATATTAAACATTTTTTTCGTTATTTCTTATTTATAAAAAGTCTCTGGTCATGTAGACTTTTAATTTATGACAAAATTATACAACGAGTTGTCATTTAAATTATATTTTACTTAAGTTAATGTAAGCATTTTGAGTTATTTTTTATGTTTTATGTCAGCCATTTGTTTTCATAATTTCAAGGTTGGCTAGAGAAAACCCCTTTTTGGGCTTAATTTAAGCAAATAAAATAGAGAAAAATAGAAAGCTATTATTCACTCAGCGGGCTATGGCTGAGGTGTAGTTGCTTTTAGTTTTTTTTTTTTTTAGGATAATTTTGCTTTGCATTACTCAAACAAACTTTTTAACCAGCCACATGTGAGGGTAATTCTTAGTCTTTTGAAATGAAATTTAAAATATAATAAATATTTTATATATACATAATTTAATTTTGAAGAAAGCAGAAGATAATCGGTCTAAACACTTTTGCTTGGTATCAGGTATAAACAATTTAAGCAAGGATTATTTTTTACACATTTGTTTGAAGATTAAATTATCAAATAAATATTAATTTGTGTTTTTAAAATTGATTAAATAAATTTCAAAGATGTGAAAATGTGGAGAAATTTTTTTATATTTAAATGCTGCTTTTTGTATGTGTCTTTTCTACAAAAATACTTTTTTCACTTATAAATACACTAAAACAAATGTGTGAATCAACTCAATATGGTCTATTTATTCGTAAATTTTTATGCACACATACAGAGACTTCACTGTCATTACAATGGACGAAAACACTTGACACTTAATAAAGACTAATAAAATGGTCACATCTCACACAAAAAGGCACACAAAAAAAGGAAGAAGCAACGACTCAAAAGGAACAAAAATATTTATTTATTATTATTAATAATAAAAGAGCAAATAATATAAATAAAATTGCATTAAAGCTCAACTCATAAACACACAAACATTCATAGGAAAAAATATTTTACCACAACAACACAAGGATGAAAAATATATGAAAAATAATCAGAAATAAAAAATATAAATATAAACAGCAGGAAGAAGTGCTAATAAAAATAAACACAAAAGACAAGACTAAAATCAAAGGAAGTGTGAGATTAAATTCTCTTATATTTCAGCATTCATTAAAGTTTTTGAATATGTGAGAATGTGAATGCAGATATAAATATGTATGTGTGTGTAAGCGTGTTTATATTCAACAAGGATATTTATAAAAATCATGTATGATAGTAATAATAATAATAATAATACAAACAATTGCACGTCACAGTAATAGAACAGTATAAAAGCTATAGAAGAAGAAAAAGAAGGAGATAAATGTAAAGACCATATCAAGGGAACCACAGACAATTTTATCTTTTTTTTTGTTTTTTGTTTTTGCGAGGGGAATTTGACATTGAAGCTTAAAATGCGTGCCACTGCCACTGCTACAACTACAATATTTATGACGAAAACTTTAATAAAGATGATCATTATGATGATAATTGTGATAGTTTTGGATGACAACAATAGTCATCACAGTCATAGCAATGAATATATACGTAAATGTTATGGTTTCAGGAACACATATTAAATAACATTAAAATATACAAAATATATTTAAGTAAAAGATATTCCAAAATGTAAGCAAGATTTTAATTCGGCTGAAAAACATATATGGTTTTTCAGATGTTATATTTTATATGGAATCATAGAATATACAAAATGAAATAATAAATGAAATACTATGAAGAGCAAAGGCGTTTATGGCCTTGTCAATAAAAGACACATATGACTGTTTGGCATAAATATGCTTAAGGTGTTAAAGTTGAGGGCATTTCTTTTGATTTATTGAGCGCAAATAATTCACATTGTTTGACAGGTCCGATTTTTGAAAAAGCATTGCCAAGTAAGGCCTAAATTGTGAAACCCATATCAGTGACACAATGTGCCTGTATTTATTTTTTGACTCTCCAGTAATATGCTAGTAAACTCTGAACTTTAAAAGCGTCAATTCCAAAGATTAGCCCACGCTATAATGTAGTAATATGATGCAACTTGTTAGATGATTGTACTTGTAAAAGTGGACGACTACATTTTTTTAAACAATTTTTTTTTAAATCTTCCAAAAATTTTAAAAAATGTCAGTAGTTATATCTTGAACACAACTTTATACTTACTAAAAACAAGTCATTGATTGTTAGATACAAATTTATAGTTGTTGTTATTATCTATGATTTATACTACAATAATAATACAAATAAATCACTTTTTATAAAGGGTTTTTCAACAAGGAGTTTGTTTACTAAAACAAAAAATTTAGATTAAGATGATTAAAATTTGTATTGTATTACGAAGAGAAAAGTTGGGCATTATGAATGAAATTTTTTATCTGGTAAACATCCACCAAGATCACGCTGACAGATATCGATTCTCTCAATAAAGTTTTGAATCTCTTTTTGGCAAAATGGCGGTCCTATTTCGTTAATTACATCACGGATTTTGAATTTTAAGGCTGAAATCGATTCAATTGAGTCCATATAGACTCTGTCCTGAACATAGTCTCACAACACAAATCATCCAGTAGTGTTAAATCACACGATATGGCTGGCAACTTAACTGCTGATTGCCGTAAAATTATGCGATCAGGAAATTGGGTTTGCTATAAATTGATCGCTTCATTGGCTGTGTGACACCGTTCTGTTGAAACCCATGTCAGCGGTTTCCAAATCGTCAATAATAGGTCAATATTGAGTTGTTAGATCTTGCGATAGCATCATTCATTGATCCGTGCACCATACACGCACATTAAGCATGCAAAGGCTTTTTAATAATTGCTCTAGGATTTTCTTAAGCCCAAATGAGTCAATTTTGCTGTTGACACTCCCTGGCAAGTGAAGATGGGCTGAAAAAATAATTTCTTTAGCGAATCTACTGCGATGTGAATGGTCGGTCGGCTTTAAATCCTGCACCAGTTGAACCCTTTAAGGTTTCAAAGTCAAATCCTTATGCAAAATTTGCCGTGTGGTGACTTTGGATGACCGCAATTATTGAGAACGTCGGGGAATTGACAAATTTGGATCTGCTTCCAAATTGTGTCTCATGGCTGCGATGTTCTCAGTTGAACTACCCAAGCAAATATGCCTTGGTGTTTGCACATTTTGTGTCGAGCCTGTCGACTCAAATTTAACGACCAAACTCTTAAGAGTGGTTTCGGAAGGACGATTATATTGTCCTAAAATATTACGAGTTTTACGAAATGCAACTTTAACAGAACCACTATTTTCATAGTGGATTTTAATGCAATTTTCATGCAAAATTGAATTCAATGTAGATGCCAATGCATGTACGTCAAAAAACTAATTGTCAAAACTAGCATGTGGTTGATGTTGCCACTATTGAAAAACAAACTGCTTGTTAAAAAACCCAATGCTAGCTAATTTAAATATTTCTTTGATAATTTTGTATTTTCTTTGCATTGTTTCGTCTTATATTGGTTAGATTTTTTCTAATACGAAACTGTCAGCTGTCTAAGTATTTTTTTTTAAATGGTCGACAATAAAATAAAAATATTGACGATGTTAACTTTTAATCTAACGTGAATAAGGGATAACATTTTGGTAGTATTGAAAAAAAGTGAGTATTTATGCTTAATTCCACATCTAACTAGGACACAGCATGACAATACGATATATGTTATGTACATGTACTTGCGTAACAAGTCTCGCTATTGCTTAGCAGTTTCGGCGAAAAAAATTATATAAAGGAAAAAGTGTCTTATTTTTAATAAAATATTTTGAAGCTTTTATTAAAATTGTAATTGGCTTAATGAACAATATTTCACATAAAATATCATAAGAATAAAAACTGTGATTGCATGAAGTAAACTAAGGAAATATAATAAAGATTATTATCATTTGTTATATTAGTATTGTTTGACTAATAATTTAAAAGTTAAAGTACACACAAGGCACCACGCATTCATGTCTTTTGTATAAAAAACAGTAGGATACTGCAACTAAATATACTGTATTTTGTTGAGAAGCAGAATAAAAACTAAAATGTAGTATAAGTAGTATAAGTAATGTATTTAATTTAGTTTTATTTGCAGTTATTTCAGTTAGAGATATCTACTTAATTTCCTTTTACTCGTACATGTACGTTTACGCACAATGTTTTTAATTATGCATGTTTACGCTGAAAATTTTTTACAATATCATTTCGATTAAGTCACAAATTAATTTTTTAATAAAATGGCCGCAAGTTTATAGAAGATATTAAAAAAATGGATAAAAATCGAGGTACAAATTGATTGATCACTTTAAAAATAAAATAAATTGTGCATAAAATAATTTTGGTTTTTTACTCTACTAACGTTTATATATGGTATTTTTTATAGAGGTATAGAGCTTTTAAATGGAGTAAAATAAAGATAACACGAAATTTTATTTTATTCGAAAGATAATCTTTTGGAATTTTAATTCAAATACACTGGGTCGTACGTAATCTAATCTGGAAGTTAAATTTTCGATTACTTTTACGACGAATGTTATCCTCCAAGTTGCCAATTGTTTTGGGCTTATCGGCATACACTAGCGATTCGATCGAAGATTTTCAATAGCTTCAGTAAATCAATTGTATCTATCCAATTAAAATGATCTTTATCGATAAACAAATTCAGTAATGAAATCGAAAACATAAAAAAGATATTTATCTGTACAATTCGCAAGCGTTGATGAAATGCCAAATTAAGCTAAACAAAAGTCACCTGACAGCTGACAAAATGGGCGTCAGTTAAAAAATTGATGCTAAAGTGGAGTTCTGTATATCTATTAAAAACACACGTTATTTATGTTTATTAAAGACGCTGTGTTACTTTTATATAAGCCATTATCCATTGTTCTAATGTCCCGCTTATGACTACAAAAACAAGAGTAAATATAGAGGACCATATTTTTAGAAAATATTTAATTAAACTAGACATTTTATTAGCATTGAAAATTAGTATAGAAAACAGTATAAAAACCTTAATTAGCATATTAGAATGTTTATTGTTCCACATTTTTCATTTTAATTCTGTTGGGTTTCTCAACAAGAAGGTTGTTTTTGAATTGTGGCAATACCAACAACATGATAGCTTTTTTATTTAGTTTTTTGACGTATTCGTAGTAGATGCAATGGCAATAGTTACAATGAAGTCAATTTTGCAAGAAAATCGCATTAAAATCCACTATAAAAGTTGTGGTTCTGTTAAATTTACATTTCGTAAAATTCATATTTCATATAATATTATCGTCCTTCTGAGACCGCTATTAAAAATTTGGTGGTTGAATTTGAGTTGACAGGCTCGATACAAAATGAGCGAACACCAACGCGTGTTCGGCCATGTCTTTCAACTGCAAACATCGATCACAGCTGCGAGCCACAGAGTTGAAGTAGCTCTAAATCGGCCAATTCCTTGACGATCTCAATCAACAAAAGAAAACCTTTGATTTGACTTTAAAGCCTTATAAAATTTAACTGGTGTAGGAATTGAAGCCGACCGACCATTAACATCGCCGTAGATTGGGTGAATTAATTCAGGAACAAACGGCTGGCTTTCTTCTGTTAACAGGCAAAATTGTCCATTCTCCGTTTTATTTCAAAGATGAGGCTGAATATGCAGTAACGGTCAATGGGACACGCTATCGCGAGATGCCAACAACTCAATTTTGGCTGACAACGTGGATATAACTGTCGTGTGGTTTTAAGAAGACAGTGCCACATGTCACATAGCCAATGAAGCGATCAATTTATTGCAAACAAAATTTCTCGATCGCATAATTTCACGACAATCAACAGTTAAGTGGTCAGCCAGATCGAGTGATTTAACACCACTGGATTACTTGTTGTGGGGCTATGCTAAAAACAGAGTCTACACGGAGCCAATCGAATCGATTTCAGCCTTAAAAATCAAAATTCGTGAAGTGATTTACAAAACAGAAATGCCGTTTTGGAAAAAGTGATTAAAAACTTCGATGAAAAAATTGACATCTGTCAGCGTGGTCGTGGTGGACATTTGCGAGATATCATTTTTCATTCATAATAACTAAACTATTCTCTTCGTAATACAAACAAATTTAAATAATCTTAAGCTAATGTTTTTGTTTTATTTTGATTTAAAAAAAAAAAACTTCTTGTTGAAAATCCCTTTAATGTAAATAAGGACACTTGTTGGTCATATCTTAAATCACTTCACGTTTGCATCTCTGCATTTGTAATTTGTGGAGCACTTCAATTTTTTTTTATTAAATTTAACTACACAACACAGGACGTCGTATTTTTTATTGTATTTCTCTGTTATTTTTATAAAACTTGTTTTGTTTAGTTTTAAAAATTGCAGTTATTGCTTTTTTTAAAGCATTTATTATTATTATTTAAAAATTGTGAAAACTAAAGTTAATAAAATGTTACACAACATAACATTTCATTATTATTTTTGTTATTTGTGTCTTTATTTATTATAAAAAAATTTGCGCATGTTACCATGACGTAACATGGTTAATGGGTAACAACAATAAAACGATGCGAAATTATAAAATTTTAAGTATTTAAGTTTTATAAAACCTCAATTTTAAAACTTAATTAAAAACAAATTTTTTCAATTTATATTGATTATTTATTTAATTGCATTTAAGTTTAAAACTAAAATAAAAAAGTTATTTTTTTTTCTTACAAAAAAAAAAAAAAATAATAAAAACAAAAATATATATGAAAAAAAACAAACAAAATATTGAAAATAATTAAAAAATATTTTTCATGATCTACGCAGAAAAATGTTACTTAAACATTTTACTTCTTCTACATCATCATAATTGATATTTTAAAATCATTGTAAGTTTAAATACAAAACGATTCAAGTATTTTTAATTAAAAGTTGCACAACAGGGGGAATAAGAAAAAAAAAACTTATCGTCGTCATACACCACTTGCAGGTGAAAAGTTTACGAACAATAGAAAATTAAAAAACAAAAAATAAAAGAAACTCCTTCAACAAAATTTCACAGAATAATGAAAGAAAATTGCATATGAGTTTTTCTTTCTTTTATTTGCCTGAAATCTGAAAGTGCCTTTGCCAGTCATGAATTACACCGTAAAAAAAATAAAAGGATTGTGTTATATATTAATGGGATGGTCAAAGATGAACAAAAAACTTAAAGACATTTTTTTAACTTTTTCCCTTTGAAGCATAAGGGCTGCAATTATAGGCAGATAAATTAAAGTTTTTGATTGCTATTTCTTGTACTGTGCAGCTCTATTAACGTGTTCAGGACCTCTTGTTCGGAAAATAGACGCTTCCAACCGAACTACACGCCTGTTCACACTTTAATACTCTGTTAGATAAGCAGAGTCTTTACTTGGCCTAGCTGTCGAGATCACGATACGCATTGGTTCCTATGAGATGAAATAATATATCGGGTCTTACAACAAGAAGTTTGATATTAAATTGTGGCAACACCAACAACGTGATAGTTTTGACATTTAGTTTTTGGCAATTGGCACGAAAATATTGGCACTACGAAAATAGTGGTTCGTGATATTTTTGGACAACATAATCGTCCTTCTGAGACGGCTGTTAAGAATTTGGTAGTTAAATTAACGCGTATTCCACCAAGTCGTTCAACTGAAAACTTCACAGCCGTAAGTCACAGTATTGAAGCAGATCCAAATTTATCAATTTTTCGACGTTCTCAATAATTGGGATTACCCAAAACCACCACATGGCGAATTTAATGTAAGGATTTGACTTTGAAGCCGTACAAGGTTCAACTAATGCAGGAATTGAAGCCGACCAACGATTCACTCAATTCATTTAGGGTCAAGCGGCTGGTTTTTTGTAAAAATATCAGTTTTTCAGGCGAAGCTCATTTTCACTTGTCAGAGTATGTCAGCAAGCAAAATCGTAGCATTTGGGATTCTGAAAATCCTAGAGGATTTATTGAGAAGTCTATGCATGCTCAAAGTGTCACTGTATGGTGCGCTGTATGGTCTAGAGGCATGAATGGGCTGTTTTTTTTTTTGAAGATGAGGCTGGAAATATGATAACGGTCAATGGATTGACGACGGCAATATCAGCGACATTTGGTGTCAACATTCAACAGGACGGTGCCACATATCACACGGCCAATAAAACGACCAATTTATTGCAAATAAAATTCCCCAATCGCATAATTTCACGACAATTAACAGTTAGTTGGCAGCCAGATTGTGTGATTTAACACCACTGGATTATTTTTGGTGGGGCTATGTTAAAGCCAGAGTCTACAGGGCACCAATCGGATCGATTTTAGCCTTAAAACTTAAAATTCGGAATGTGATTAACGAAATAGAACCGCCATTTTGCCAAAAATTGATTCAAAATGTTGATGAAAGAATCCACATCTATCAGTGTGGTCGTGGTGGACATTTGTCAAATATCACTTTTCATTTATAATTGCTGAACTTTTGTTTTCGTAATACAATAAAAATTGAAATCAGTTTAATCAAAATTTTATATTTTTGGTTTGTTTTAGAAAATAAATTTCTTGCTAAAAAAATCCTTCAGCCACGATTTTAAGAAAACTTCGGCTTGAAGTTTGAAGCACGACTTTCATACTTTGCTGTCCATATATACAGGCGGCTGCACCTGCTCAACTGCTGCAGCTTAGCAACATTTCTAGTCATTTTCTTGCTTAGAATCTGGGAGCTTTAAACTGACTTTTTTGATTATATGATTTAACAAAAATTGCTTTTTCTTCAGTCGCTCTTGGAATTTTAACTTTAATGTTATGATATACTTCTTCTGCTTAAGAAGTTTTCAGACATCCACATCAGTTTTTTTGTGTTCTAAAAAATTTTGCACTGTGTCAACATATTACTCTTGCTATTTAGTGTATTTATATGTCTACGCGTGTTTGTGCATGTTCTTTTCAATGCATGGTGACAACAACTTCAGACAATAAAGGGCATATACTGCACATTTTTCCCTAGATATTACAGTTTGTAATAGCAGATTTTACAAAAGACACACACACACACATATATCCTTACACACAGCAAAAGAAAAATACAAAAAAAGCAAAAATCAACAACAGTTTAACCAATAATAATTGTAGTACACATTATCCTGATTGCTAGTTTTCGATAGGTAATAACTGTTAAACAACTTCTAATACCAATCGATAAAATGGTAAAAACACACATTATCTTAACGCACATACACTTATTCTCATGCAGCAGAAAAACCTGCATTTTTCCACTGTCTACTACTGCAGTCGTTTGAGTGGGCATAAATTGCCCCTAAGACAAAACAAAGAAATTCAACTCAACTTAACCCATCTTATCTATACTTTATGACATTTTTAAAAGTGTGTCATTTACATGTGTATGTATTTGTATACAAAAAAACACAAAAAAAAAAACAAACTACTTGTTGTATTCTCATGAACTATAATTGTTAAATTGATTGTTTTCCAGGAAGTTTAAGTTCTTGTTATTATGAAAATTTCATAAAACTTGTTATTTTCTTGGCATATTGTGGTCTTTTCAATTGCTAACAATATCCTTTTTGTAACAAGGTAAATGAAGAAAGCATTAGTAAAAGAATATTTATGTGCTTGTTTTAAGGCTGTAAAAAATGTTCAATAACATGGATTCGTTAGCGAGTGATTACGATTATTTTTTTTTTGTTAAAGACATGTAAGGGATTTCAATATTAAAAAGGCTTCAATACAAAAGGGTTTGTTTTATATCATAGACCGGTAGGTTTGATACAAAGTAAAGGGGTTTTCAACAAGAAGTTTTTTTTCTTAAACCAAAAAGAAACAAAAAATTTAGATTAAGATGAATAACATTTTTATTGTACTACGAAAAAAAAAGTTTGGCAATTATGAAAATGATATCTCGCAAATGTCCACCACGACCACGCTGACAAATGTCGATTTTTCTATCAAAGTTTTTAATCACTTTTTGGCAAAATGGCGGTTCTATTTCATTAATCTCATCAGGGATTTTAAGTTTTTATGCTGAAATCGATTCGATTGGCTCCGTATAGAGTCTGTCCTTAATATAGTCCTACGAAAAATAAGCTTCAAACTTAACTGATGATTGTCGTGAAATTATGCGATCGGGAAATTTGGTTTGCAATCAGGTGATCGTTTCATTGGCTCTGTGACATGTGGCACCGTCCTGTTGAAACCATATGCCCGTCATCAATAATAGGCCCGAAATTGATTTGTTAGCATCTCGTGATAGCGTGATCCATGGACCGTTACCACACTGGACCCCCATCTTCGAAAAATAAAACCGCCCAATCACGCCTCCAGACTACATAGCGCACCATACAGGGACACGTTGAGCATGCAAAGACTTCTCAATAATCGCTCTAGAATTTTCAGAAGCTCAAATGCGGCAAGTTTGCCTGTTGACATACCCAGATAAGTGAAAATGAGCTTCGTCAGCCGGTTGTTCCTCAATGAATTTAGCGAATCTACGGCGATGTGAATGGTCGGTCGGCTTCAATTATTGCACCAGTTGGGCCTTGTATGACTTCAAAGAATTTGGATAATCCCAATTGTTGAAAACGTAGAGAAATTGACAAATTTGGATCTGTTTTAAAACTGCGATGTTTTCAGTTTAATGACTCGTTCTACACGCGTTGGTGTTTGCACATTTTGCAGCGAGCTTATCGACTCAAATTTAACGACCAAATTCTTAATAGCGGTGTCAGAAGTACGATTATGTTGTCCGAAAATATTACAAATTTCACGAAATGTAACTTTAACAGAACCATCATTTCATAGCGGCTTTTAATTATTTTAATCTGATTTTCGAGCGAAATTGAATTCATTGAACAATTCCCATTGTATCTACTGCGAATACGTCAAAAAACGAAATGTGGAAAAACCACACTTGAAAAATAAACTTTTTGTTGAAAATCCCGATATTATATTTTGCATTAAAAAAAATATTTTCACTTACCGCAGTTACAGCTTTACCACACTTGAGCTTATTTAGTAAATATGTTACGAATGTGTTAGGTTTACTGCTTATAAATGCAACACAGCGCGGCAGAAGGGATATATTTTGATAGTAAAATAGCAATTGCTAAAGACTTGATGATAGTAGCAAAGGGCAATTTGAGATTAAATATCGAGTTTAAGCCATTTCGATTTTAAGATGGGCCACCTCAAACTACTGTCTTGTGTTCTTCTGCTTTTTTTATAAAATTTAATTTCTTTTTACAGTCCTGAAAACTTTCAAAGCTAAGAATATATCTTAACTTTATCGTTTATAGTTAACGGATTATATATTTTTTTAATATTTCTTTCATTTTGGTATCCAATTAAGCTTCTTAGGAAATTTCTAAAACAAAAAAATCTTCAGTTTAATATCTTCATTTGATTAAATATTGTCAGGTTGAACAGGTGGATAGTCCATGTAGGTTTTAGTGATGATATCTGAAAAATAAAAGAGCCATAGAGGAGGTCCTTATAGTCGGGCATAGCATATAAGTGAATTCTAGAAGGATTAAAATATTCAAGCTATCAAGAAATAAGGTGTGTTGTAAGAGGAGAGGGCAGGGGGGAGAGGGTTCAATGGTGGAACTTCTGGGTCTCCTCTTCCTCATACTAGTAATTGCCACAGAAGTAATTATATGGAGCTTCTAAGCCACTGGTTTAGAAGCTCAGGTTTTCGAAAATAGGGAATCAAGTAGTTTGTGTCTCGTTGAAGTAACACAATGATGTCTGTGCAGGAGACAAGAGACCGTGGGATGAAATATAGTCACGCAGCAAGAATTAGATAAAATAATGAATTTATAAAGAGTTACCGTAAATCAAAACAAAAATTTTCGTTCTTGTGCTTACAACCAAACAAAACCACGTTTAAAAAATTAAAGCAAAAGCCTCACGATGCACCTTAAATTTCTTCTTAATCGCTCACTTCTAGCTCTTATGCACTCTTATTCATCACAAAATAAGTACAAATATTTAACTTTTAGCATAAACATAAACAATTCTATTCTTCATAGAATTACTCCCATTAAAGTTTTTCAATTTCTTTTATTATTGGTATACCTTGACATCACTTTTGTGACAAAATCAACTTTAATCGACCATAAGTGTTACAATTTTTTGAGGTTAACTTCTCTGTAGTATAATAGAGGGGCATAAAAGATAATTGCTAAATTCATTGAAGAAATTTAACAACAGTTTAGAGAGGAAATAAAAACGAATTGTTTTAACAACCACTACAAAGCTTTTCAAAACAAATGGAAGGATTACCATAAGTGTTCTCTTAATATCCGGATGAACTATAAACCAATTATGTGTTATCATCTTAAACACAAAATGCAGCAAGTATTTCGAAAACATTGTTGACAGAACTTTAATGTCAGGTTGTTAAATTGCATTATATTACCCAAAAAAAAAAAAAAAAAAGTATTTGGTGTTAAAAAAATGTTGATAACACAAAAAACTAAGAGTGATAACATTATAAAGATTAAAATTATAATTAGTTTTGTAAATTTGTTTTGGGCTGGAACATTTAATTTCCTTGTTTTTGAGCTAATTGGATTATTAAATTGAAAAAATTATAAAAAGAATGAGAATTTAAACAAAAAAAAAACAAATAATGGATATAGCAATAGATGGCGCTAAAATTTTAAAATTATTATGGGCTTGTAGCAAGCGAGGATGTTCTTGAAGAAGCACAATAAGAACTTTCGATTTTGGCCCACTTAGGCACTGCATGAGACAACTGGGCAATTCCACTTTATTTCTACGGGAATCAGTAAGCCCCAGAGTTCAGCTTTTGCTCATTATTGAGGTTGGCCCCTTGGGGAGTATCGTGGTGGTTGTGGTTTCGCAGTCCCTCATAAAGAGATTAAGCGGCCGGGATCATTCACATTTGACCAGGAACACAGGATGAAGGATTCAGGTCCAGTGAGCATACTGTATCATGTGTTCTGGGTCACGAGTTGAAAAGTCTCCAACTCTTCAGCAAGGAGTAGGGGTGGTGGCCCTGCTCTGAGCTGCTGCAGTTGCAACTAGGAGTAACTAAAGGATAAAGACATTCAACGGCTCTTTTAGGGGGGGGGGCGGCGGGTTGGCACTACATATCACGCAAGTGGTTTGATCCACCATCAGACTATTGCCTACACGGCTAGGTGCTGATGTAAATCTTATCAGGTTAGGCACTGCTGGCCATATGCCACGAATAAGACGAACAATAATTGCATTTAAGGCGCCAGTTACACACGTCCATTAGCATTAACAAGTGAAGTTAAGTACCCCCAAATAAAGTACTCGAATGGTGCCAAATCGCTAATTCTTAGAGGCTAATTAACAGGTCCTTCTCTTGAAATCAGCTCATCTCTATTAATGAACTTTAATAACTGAATGGTTGCGTTCTCCTATTGGTACTTAGCGCTATCTTATTGAGCCCACATTATTGATCATGTTGCGGTAACGATGCTCATCGATCGTTACCTCAACGTCGGCTGAATTTTTGAAGAAAAAAGATCCAATTTTGCTGGTGCATTTTTTTGAATATAAATAACCATAAGCGTTCGTTTAAGATAATTGACGGACTGAATTAATGCATGTTTTTTAAAGTAAATATCGATAGTTGGATAGCCTTGTGGAAGGGTCAATTTCTCCATAATTTAACACGTACTTTTTAGAAAGATTCAGTAAAGAAAAATACACAAAAATTTTATGTTGCTAAATATTAGATTTAAAGTAATATTTGGGTTAAATTATTTAGACTTCCGTCATTTCATGATAACAATTTCTATTATTAATTCGGTACGCATTATTATTAAATACTTGATCGAATCTAGTTATATTACATTAAGATTACGAGAAAATAGTGCAATGGCAAAATGCTTTCACAATATTTTAGTAATGAAAGCTTCTTCTGTTGCGGTTATAAAATGTAAAAACACACGTATTTTAAATGAACAATTCTTAACTTTATTCCACAAAATAATGTCGTTAATATTAAACTTGTATTGCTTTTAACCAAAATGTTTATTTGTTTTTAATAAACAAAATGTGTATAAAGAATTTTTATATAAAACTTTTAATATTTCAGATCCCTAGAGTTGAAATTTTAAGACAAAATTCCAATTAAGTGATACACGTTAAGGGGCTAATAATAAAAAAGGAACACAGCATGCGCATGCATTTAATTGTAGTATTTTTCTTTAAATAAAATGCTTAAAACTAATAAAGGTTTTAATATAAAAAAAAATGGGAAAACGAATGACGCAAGTGGAATACTTAAAACATTTTTGTTTAAAATATTTTGTTCCATTTTTTCTTCTCTTCTTATTCCCAATAGCATTACCAGCATACTAACGCTAATGGCAAGGAGGAGCTGTTTATTTTAGCACTTTTGTGTTTTTTTTTTTTTTTTGTTGACTTTTTGGTTTATGATTATTGCCGACATGATAATTTGGCATTTAAAATTATCAAAAATAAACACTGGATACAATCATATATGAATGTGAAATTGTCACAGATAGGACACACTTTGGCACTGGATAAAAAGAAATTTAATTTAAATCAAACAATAAACGTATTATTACATTAATAGTTTATTCACAAAAACCGACTGTGTAAGCTTGACCAATGTGTCTGAAAATCTGAAAAAGAATTTTTAATTTCTAAGTAATATTTCATAAGATTAACAGAGATACAATCTTTTACAAAATTTGGAGCCGTTTTTTAAAAAAAACAGAATAAATTAGATATCAGTAATTTTGCATTGTAATATCTGCTATCAAATTGTACTCCTATTATCTGATTAATAATTATTAACAGTTAAAATAATGTCAAGAAATGCTCACTTTAAAAAATAACGCGAGTCAAAGAAAGTAATATGGGCTTATTTGACATAGAAATTTAAATCCAGATCTTAATTAATACTGAATAAAGAGGAAATTCGCACAAGCATTACAAGTGACGCAATATAAATGTTTTTCAAATGGCAAGTGACTTGACATTTACGTCAGAGAGAGCAGGCTGAGATTTAAGGATGTTGAAATGATTTTTATTTATGGCCTAAAACTACTACAGCGGTTACAAGAATAAAATTTTGAACAGTCATAATAATGCAAACCAAAACACAAACATCCAATCTAATGGAAACAGGGGGAGCCAAAATCGGAGACAGTAGCAAGAGTCAATAGTAGATGTCAACAAATATTTACTGAAATAAATAATTATTTTGAATAAAAAAATGTCTGTGCATGATTGCATGCGAAATATCAACAGGATGCGAAAATAAACAAAACGAGACGTATTCTTTCATTATAATTTCTTCTCGCTACTGACTAGAGCAAAAAACAAAAGCTAAGTAATAAAAAGAATTGTACACTTTACTTTAATATTATATAATTTTATTCCTTATCATAACTTGCTCAGCCACTAAACGAAACAACAAGAAAAAAATTGAGACGTTATGAAACAACGTTTCGCAAACGTTAGCGTTTCTTATTTCTAAGCGAACAAAATTTTACAATTGTATGGGGTTTTACACTTACGTATTTACAATGAATTCAATTTCGCATGAAAATCGCATTCAAATCCACTATTGCATTTCAATAAACTCGTGACATTTTCGCACATCATAATAGATCTTCTAAGGCCGCTATTAGGAATTTCGTCGTTAAATTTAAGTCGACAGGCTCTATGCAAAATGTGTAAACACCAAGGCGTGTTCAACCGGGTCATCCAACTGAGAATATCACAGCTAGGAGCCACAGTGTTGAATCAGATCCAAATTTTTAAATTCCTCGACTTTCTCAACAATTCGGGTTATCCAAAACCACAAATATTTCGTTAGGAATATTACATTTTTTTTTTAGAGAAGTAGCACTTCAGGCAACAATGCCTATTTAGTCAAGTACCTTGCTATATTCTTCAGGAAAGGGATAGAGAAGAGATGAAACAGGTGGCGAAAGTAGAAAGATAGTCGGAAATTAATTGCCGTATAAAGACAGCACAGCGACCAATGACTATGCCTTCATCGCTGAGCAGCCCCACCGGCAGCTAATTATTATTTTTGTAGTGAAAAAAACCAAGGTCTTCGTTGGGAATCCAACCCACAACGCCCGTACTGACAAGCTAATACACTACCTACTAGCCTACAGGGGCATAGTAGTGGTATAGAGTCTGTTTGTTTTTGTGGTTCAATAGAAAAAATTAACTTTACATATATGTCAAATTCTGGTTTTATATGGAACACTCTTAAAATATGCCATTTTTTTATTTTTTCATATTATTTTCTTATTTTTATTCTTATCAATCTTTAGGTTGAGAAAATCGATAATACCTAACAAAAATGCTTTAAAAGTTATGTAAAAATAACATGTGATTTCATTGATTTCTTCAAAATGAACTTAATAATCAATGGAGAAAAAAATTTCAAAATTGAATAAAATCTGGCACCGTGATGAATTTAATGTTGTCTAATCATTCGTGTTTTGTTCTGATGTCACGCTAAGTTATATACAATTAAATATCGGCATTTCAATAATGTTTTCAACATTTTAAAGCTTCTAATCTAAGCTGTGTTAAATCCTATAGATGAGGCTTTCATCAGAGGTCTTACTTAAATTCACAAAATGTGTTACCCTATAATATTGATAAAAATTGAGTAAAGTCCATATATTTAATTTATTAAGACGTGATTCAAATTGTTGGTGGGGTTACCATTTGTGACAGCATTCAGGAGGCTTTATTTGAAAACTGATATTATAAAAAATCCAGTTAAAAAATATCATCTGAGGCCGAAAATAAAGAAAAATTTTCCCGATAACAATCATTCAGTCATTTTGGTGAGCTATTTAAATTATTAACTACATAAATTTAAATCAAACTAAAATAAATATTTTTGTTTTGATAATTCTGTTGTTTTATTATCCAAAACTATTACTTTCCCTATTATTTTAACAAAATACTTTTACTGAAAAGGAAACAATTATTCGGTTTATTTAGTGAAAAAAATTATAACAAAAACGAAAAATAACAATGAATAAACAAAGTAAGTTGCAGTTACGAAAATTTAAAATGAATTAAATTAAAGATATTTCCTTAAAAAAACCACTCCTAACAGAAATTTAAATGTATGAACATAAAGTTGTTAAATGAAAAATCAATTTTTAAAATAATTTAAAATATAAACGATTTAGTTAATAGAAGTTTTATATATAAAACACTTTTTGGGTAAAAAGAAAACGAAAAATTGCAACTGATCATCAGCATAATGGTTTTGGGCACAAAGAGTATCTGTTACTTACATTATTCTGTTTATTGCCTTTAAGTTCAATTTGCTATTCAATTTAATTTAGTTTAGTCACTCGCTTGTTTGTTCATTCACTCAAATACAGGCATTAAACAGCACATGCAGTTTGGTCAACGGGAAAAAAGCCAAAGAAAAAATAAATAAATAGAAACTAAAACTAAAACCCATTGAATTTTTGCTGCAGGTGCACCAACGCCAGAAAAGGCGTTCACTTTTTTTCATTATAAATCAACTGATTTCAATAGAGAGCAAAGATGAAATAACACTTTTGATGTTAAGCAAAAAATTCAAACAAAATTTGTTTTCATTTAAGGCTGGAAGTTATTAACTGTAACAATGGTACTTAAAGATTTGAAAGAAACAAAAAAACAGTTTCAAAAGTTATTTTGAAAATTAATGTAAGGAAATTTTGGTTTTCGGCTTTAAATAAAATAATAATAAAAAAAGACACTAAAATAAAATTTGTAGGTTGCAGGTCAAACAAATTTATTATTAACTGTATTATTAATAAATGATTTTAATTTTCGTGTCATGACCAAAAACTTTTGCTTCCTGCAGGCAAATACCCTTTAATATTTAACTAGAAAAATATGATATGTTATTTTTTGTCTTAATTTTCTGTGGCAAGAATTATTGTGAAGCTAACATTAGATTTTTTGTAGATTACAGTATACTCCAGCAGATCAATAATTTGATTTAGTTTGAAAATCATTCACAGATAATTTAAAATAGACCGTACAGATACCATTAAAGTGACTGAATAATTATTATCGGGAACACGACACTTACAAAAATAGAATACAAACAATTTTACATGATAATGGACTTAAATTAATAGTTTCCGAGTTTACGAGGGTGATAGAGAATACAAAGCCATTGATAGACTTCGTTATTACAAATACAAGTAATGTAAAAGTTAAAATTAATAGTGCGAATAATATAGGAGACCACGAGGCAATAGATATTTGTATTGAAAATAAAAGCGTTAAATATTATACAAAGAGACAAATGGAAATATTTAATTATAATAGAACCTTGTTCAAGAGAGAATTAGAAAGGATGATGTATAGTTATGAAAATGGGGATATAAACGGCATTAAATATAATTTTGATTATTGGAATGAAAACACAATAAAAAAATTCACGGTATATAAACAATAAATGAGAAAACTAATGACGAAAAATGGTTCAATAGAGAACTAAAATTACTTAAGATAGATAAAATTGCAAAATATAATACCGCAAAAATATATAACACAGGCGAAACATGGAACAATTACAAATTGATAAGAAACAGATATGAAACAAGAATACGTTATGAGAAAGACAAATTTATAAAAAAAAAATACGCCAGGGACCAGAAGCAAATTGGGAAGGAAATTAAAAAAATAGTAAATAATAAAAAACATAATGTTATAAAATCTGTAATATTCGGACAAGAGGAAATGACCGGAAATGACCGAATTGCAGATCAATTTAACTATTACTTTGTTAACAGCATTAAGGCAATTCGAAATTCAATAGAAAATGTGCAAATATTGTAAAAATATTAATGTAATAGATGAAAGGTTTAAGTTTCGGCCAATAAATCTAGAAGGGCTCAAAACGATATTTAAGGAAATAAAGAACAAACCAGACTACAATATTGATGGAAAATTGGGAATTAGTAGGCAGAACAATAATGAATATAATAAGCAAATCACTGGAAGTAGGAGTGTTCCCAGAAAACTGGAAAACATCATCAATAACACCAATACAAAAAATTGCAAATAACTCGATATGCGAAGAATTCAATACATTGAAAACGCTTAAAAAAATTATAGAAAAATCGTCAAACAGCAGTTAGAAAAGTATTTCGAAGATAACGAACTATTTTCTCGATGTCAATCCGGATTTAGAAAAAAAATTTCTTGTGAAACGGCAGTAAATTACATACGTTATAAATAAATGGAAATATATGGAAAAAAATAAAAAGGTAATGGCATTGTTTTTAGACCTCAAAAGAGCTTTTGTAACGATAGATAGGGATATTTTAATTGAAAAATTGAATATGTATGGAATAAAAGGAAGAGAATTAAAATGGTTTAAATCATATTTATCCGGAAGAAAACAGATGGTAAAGGTTAATGATATAAGATCGAAAAGCATAGATAATGGGTATGGACTACCACAGGGATCAATTCTGGGAGCGTTACTTTTTATTATATACATAAATGATATGCTAAATATTGTGCAAAAATGTGATATTATCTTATATGCCGATGACACACTTACTTTTACGGAAGTAGATACAGAAACGGAATGCCTGGGAAATATGACAGATGATATGAACAGAGTGAATAGATGGTTAAAAATGAAATTGAATGAAAATAAAACAAAAATGATGCAAATAAATATAGTAATAGAGACATTAGATCGGTTAAAATACCTCGGTTTCATAATAGACAAGAAGCTAAAATTGAAAGAACACGTAGAATACATTTGCAAGAAATTGGAAAGAAAATCGGGTTTTTTAAAAGAATACTTAGCAAAATATCCATATTAACAGCTATAAGCATTTATAACATCATCATAAAGCCACATTTTGAATTTGGAGCAACAATTTTATATACATGCTGCACGATAGCACAAATCGAGCGACTTCAGAAAATGCAAAGCAGGGCTATGAGGTCATTATTGAGGTGCAATATATATACACCGATAAATTTTATGCTATCTGCTTTGAAATGGTTGAGTATAAGACAAAGGCTTAAAATAAACACACTCTGCTTTATTAAAAAAATGAAATTAGGAACTGCGCCACAATACCTTATTGATCAGCTGAACTATGTTGGAGTTGTACAACCATATTCATTAAGAAATTCTAACAGCTTCAGGCTTCCAAGGACCCCAACAACGTTAATGCAACAATTCATTTTCCATAAAGGACTGAATCATTACAACATGCTAGAAACTAATATGAACATATTTAAGAAAAAGAAAAAAATCATATATATATTTCTTTTGAAATAACTGTGATTAAAACTATTTATTTTTCTAAAATGACTTTGTTGTTTTTGCTTGTTTTGTTTTTGTTTAATTTATACTAAATAAAAAATTTTTTTTCTATTTTTGACCTAAGATGAGATCCTTTAAAACTCGTTTTTTATAAAAAGAGTTTTCAAATTTTTCGAACTTAAATACGACTTCTGGTGAAAGTCAGGATTTAAGACAGCTTAAGCTAAAAACTTTAAAATATTACAAAATTAATGAAATGCTGATATTCAAATTGCATATAACTTAGCGTAATATCAGAACAAAAACTGGATGAGTAAACAGCAGTGATTTTGTAACATTGTCAGATTTTTTTCAATCATTTTTGAATTGATTTTGAAATTTTTCCTTTATTGAAAAGCAGTAAGTTTATCATGTAAAATTAATAATAAATTCACACGTTATTTTTATATAACTTTTAAAGCGTTTCTGTTTTACCGATTTTTTTGACCCAAAGTTTCCTAAGAATAAAAATAAGAAAACAAAATGAAAAATAAAAGAATGTACCGAGTGAGACGTAACATTCCATACAGTCATATTTTAAGAGTGTCCCGTACAAAACCGAAACTTGTCGTATATGTAAAGATGATGTTTTTGTATTGAACCATAATAAGAAGACACCTATAATAAAATGGACTCTACTAATATCGACAGAACAACATAATGGTATCGCAATAAAGTACACAGTTTTAAATACTTGAACTAATTTTTTCAATCTTAAGAAACGGTTTTTCTTATTGTAATTATATAAATTGCATCCTAAATACAAAGGGGTCACAATTCAAAATACTAAACTTTTCGAAACTCAAAATAATTCTCTTTAGTTCATCGTGCAGAAGCAACACACAACACAAAAATAGGCATAACTGCATTTTTCCAGTGCTGTGACAGAAATTTTTGCAGTAGTTAGAAATGTCTGAATAATTTTGAGTTGTTATTCTTTCGTATTTATATTATATTTATATGTTATATTAATATTTTTTATATGTTATTTTTATATATTTTGTGGTTTACAAGCTCGTGGCATCATGAGGCCTTACTTACGTGAAAAGCCAGCCTTTTCGTTAAGATTAATGAAAGCCATACCACGATCGATAACTTTTAAGAAAAACATGGCTGACATTGATCTATCGACTTATTGAAATCCAAATTCGGCGATTAGTTGATTACGAGAAAGGGACTTGTCACTTGGCCTAAAAAGGATTTACGATTTAACATTTCGCGATTATTTTTCCGGAACCATGTGAAATCACTGCCTTAGTATGATAAAGAAGCAATAATTGACGCCTTGACGCCAGAATGGTCTTTGTGAGGAGAATCTGTGATCGAAATTACTTTAAATTAAAATTTATTTGTTTTTAATAATTATCTATAATTAAGATTTTTATTAGTTATTTCGGTACAATTTTCATGAGCATTCTTTGTATCTATTTCTAAGGTAGTTATTTTTTTATTTTTATTTACTAATAATCTAATGTTCTTAAATTATTATGTATTTACAAATAATATTTACTTGTCTCAGCGTCATTATGACTTTGTTGAGACGGATATCGGGAACTATGTTATTAAAAAAAACATTCTTTCAGTCGAATCTTAAATGATGAAATTGAGAAACATTCTTTGACATGTTCTATTCCAAACTACGGTATATTTAATTCTTTGTTTGGTAGCTTCCATACGACATCCAGCCACTCTTAGATTCGAATTATTACTTGTATTGAAGTTTGATCAACATTTCTTTTGAATCCACATATATAAACGTCAAGTAATTCAGATGACTTTGAATAAGGGAGTGAAAGATTGGAAAATTTGTATTTTGATCAAGTTCATATTTAAGTTTAAATAAAATTCCAATTGCTGAAGAGATTTTGGAACGTAGATATTTAATACGATTTCGCCATGTTAAATTACTTTGAAAAAAAACTCCAAATATTTAATAAAATCTACTGCTTTAATTTTTCCCATTTTTCCCAGATTCCCATTTGACGGAGTATTGAATCGAAAAAATCCTGTTTTAGTTGGATTCAAAACCAATTTGTTAATTCTTGAAAATTCCATTATAAGCACTGTATCTCGTTCGGGCATTAAGTTTCAATACAAGATTATCCTTCTATGGTTAGAGTGAGCATAAATCTAAGTAAGTAAACATAAACCTAAGTTGTTAGTATCGTAAAGATAAATATTTAAGAATAAAGACCCCAATACACTTCCTTGAGACTCAACGTTGCCCTCTTGGTGTCATTTATCTGCACATATTGCTTTCGATTTGCTAAATAGCTTTTTATAAGACATAATTCGTTGACCCTCACACCATAAAATCTTAGTTTTTCTGCCAACATTGAGTGATAAACAGGGTCAAAGGCTTCAAAATAAAACTTGAACTCCAAAAACCTCTGTCCAAGCCATATAGATATATACAGATATGGTTTACTATATTTACTGCTGCTTCGTTTATACCACATCCTTTGCAAAAACCATATTGATTGGGATTCAATTAATTCCCATACTTCAAGATTATTGATAATTGATTGTATAAATCGTACATTTTGTGGTGTTTTTAATTGTAAATGTGTTTTTACAATATGACAAATTTAGTTTCTCATATTGTAGTTTGAAAGCATGAATTTCTGTGCAAAAATTATTTTTTTATAGTTGTTGGTTGACATTGAATTATTAATTTACACTTCCAAAAACTGTCTTGCATTATCACTATTTTAATCTGTTGGAATTTCTGTTCTCTATACAATTTTTCTCAAAAAATAACAAACTTTAGTTAAAAATGAAATAAAAAACAATTTTTAAATTTAGTTTTTTTAAAACATTTCTTACAATTTACAGTTCTATCGGGCTTAGAAAACACTGTATAGAAACTACTTAAGCAAATCGAAACATTAACTGCTCCTATTATTGCTTTGTCCAATAAAATATCTAAACATGTATGTATGCGTCGTAATTATAATCGAAACTTTTGTAAACTCTTTTTGAAAATTCTGACTGAGCAACTGAGTTCAGCTAAAAATTCGTTAATGGCATTTACGTTTTTTACCTAAAACATTGAGAGATATTTTCATAGTGTAGCAGCATCATAAATCCTTATCTGTTCACTGCCTAACGAAATATTTTTCTTTGAGATAGCAACCAGAGTTTTATCATTTAAACTGTAAATGCATTTCAAAATACATAAAAAAAAATTCTTTGTGTGTTTGTGTGTGTTTGTTTTTTGTGAAAACGAAAAAAGGAACGAAACAATCTTTAGTCTACTACATTGTGTAAAGTTACGTTTGTAATAAATAAGTGAAGGTCTTTTCCCCACAAAAAAAAAAAAAAAAACAAAACAATACATTGACAAACAAATTTGTTAGGTTTGTAGTTTTGGAAAGGTGAATAGCTTTTTACCCACGTTCACCTGCATGGAAATATTTTTACATATGAGCTCAATATATATATTATTATTATTATATCGGTCCAGCCGTTTAGGAGGAGTTCAGTCACAACACACATACAGTAGAATTACATATGTAAATATATTTGCGAAAAGCTTGTTAGTAAATAGTAACTAAATTTGTGTGCTTTTAAAGTAACGAGTATATGACAATAAGCGTATATCTTAATTTAGATCTCTGCCATCGCCGACATTTTTTAAGTTAAAATAGTTAAATATTTACCTCCGATGTGCTTGTTCTATTTTGTAAGCGACCTCAAAAAAGTGGAAAAATCTGATTAATTTGTACGAATGGTAAGAGCCGCTAACAGAAGTCGACCATTTCTGAACCGATATTGATGTTTTTAATTATTTTTTTCAGACCAAGACTTAAGAGCTGATCCTACATTATGCCAGAGCTAGAAAATTAGGTTATGAGGAGGAGGAAAGAAGTAGTAGTGCTTAAATTTGAATTGTTCTACATTGAAAGTGGCAGGAAAGACTTCTGGAGGCAGTTTATTTCATATTCGAACTCTTTTGCTAAAAAATGATTTTCCCTGTAATGCGCAGTACGATTCACCCGTCAATCAACCACAATGGGATGGCCCCTCAATGAAAAGCGTGTTAAATTTAAAAACTTGCGAACTCTCTAATTTCATTAGAGCACTTACCATTTGTAGTAACGATAAAATAGTGAAATACGGTCCACGTTGCATCGTTGTTCTAGTGAGTCAATAGAGTTGGATTCGCTAATGTCCCCAAAGAGCCTCTTTGCCCTCTCTTGTACACGGTTGAGCTATTTCAAAATAGACTTTAGGGCACGGGCCCATTTTTGGACGGTTAAAGGTGTTATGAATAGTATGAAAATCGGATGGAGTGAAGTATCTTTTACAGCGTTTAAGAAACCGGAGACACTTGAAATCTTCTTCAGAACCTGAAAAATGTGTTAAGTCCATCGAACATCACACTGGATTTTCATGCCTAGAACATCAACAGCTTCCGATTCGTTAATACTTGTATCACGCATAATAACAGATGCAGCATCACATCTATGCGTAAGCATGCAACATGGAGTTTTACGGTTGTTAAAATCAACTCTTTTCATACGACTTTATTTTGGAGACTGTTGCGAAATTAGGATTGAGCCGTATCTTTTATATGTTGCCTATTCGAATCTACCTTTTGTTTTTTAGAATCAAATCGAAACATATGATATTGCTTAAAACATTTTACTCCACCATAGAATAGCCGATATAAGAATCATATATAGAAAATTTTGATTTCTGCTCTTCATATTCTCTTCATATTGAAAGCGCTGGCATTATTTCTGCAGAAAGGCTTACAAGTCGCAGTTTGTTTTAGCTTGCTTTCAATAGAATTTTATTAGAACAAAAAAAATAGTGTGGCCAACGTTAATCTTTTTTCCAACGATATATAATTTGCGCAGGATTCCCAAGTGAAGCAATGATTGGTCTAATAATGAGATATTATTTTCAAAACCTTCCAAAATTAGATAATTAAGTTTATAAAGTTTATAGGTATTATAAGCCTATCGCGCTTAAAGGATACTGCATTAAAAGGTTTTTGCTGTGTTACGACTATAGTAACTTCTCTTCTCAAATTATCTCCAGAAACTTCTCATCAGGTTATATATATATATATATATATTAAATTTTAAAAATATAAAAATTATTTACAGTAAAAACTTTTCCAGTTAATTATTAAAAAAAAGTTATAAATGCGAAATATTCATCTTAAAATGTTACCCAAGCAAGCACGCTCATAATTAGGAGTGGAAGAGTGATTCGGCAATAATCACGACCGCTATGCTTATTTACAGCAGTTTCAATATTGTATTACAATCATTATCTATTAGTTTTTTTAACGACCATTGTCTCCATTTATTTAAGCCTTTTGCTCTTTTTATGACTTTGAACTTCCAAAGTTTCAAGTGCCACTCGTAAGTTATGTCTAAAGCGATTGTTGGTAACCAGAGCAGAGCATATAGCATGCGCTATCAACTTGCAACCAACAATTTGTGTGTGGCCAGCCGCTTTTAATGGTAACAACAAGTTGAAACTAGTTTTAATTTTGTTGTTATTTTCTAGTATAAATAAGAAACGGATTATTATGAATAAAAATTGTGATTGAGTAAGCGTAAGAGGATTATGCTGTAATACTGTTTAACACTGATTTTTTTTCACTTTCAGTTTGCTTTTAATTTTGTAATTTGGGTGAAAGAAGGAAGAAACTAGTACAGCTGTTTTAAATTATCATTTACTTAATTTTTAAAGTGTGAAGAAAGGTGATGTTTCTCAGCTGCAAAAGTGTTTTGCCAGATTTAGAAAGTAGATCCCCCTACTTAAATTCTTTAAAACTAACGTAGATTTGTATTATTTCGACAGCATGTTAAATGAAAAGCAGTAACAACAAATTTTGAAAACTTAAGTCTTTTTAATAGAGTGAAATTTAAATTTAAAAGCTTGAGAATAAATGCTGTGTTTTAAATATAAAGTAAAACTTGTTGTTTCCAATTCTTATGTTGGCAAATTTACGTTATACAGTTTTCGTCATGTTACAATATTCAGCATGATAAAGGGTTTTTCAACAACAAGTTTGTTTTCTAAAACAAAATAAAATAAAAAAGATTTAAATTAAGATTATTCAAATTTCGGCAATTACGAATGAAAAATGACATGTAGCAAATGTCTACCACGACTAGGCTGAGAGATGCCGATTCTTTCATCAAGATTTTTAAACACTTTTTGGTAAAATGACGATACTATTTCGTTAATCACATCACGGATTTTGAGTTTTAAGGCTAAAATTGATTCGATTGGCTTCGTCTAGACTCTGTCCTTAACTTCACAAAAAATTACCCAAGGTATTTAAATCACACGATCTGGCTGGCCACTTAGCTGCTGATTGTCGGGAAATTTGGTTTGCAATAAACTGTTCGTGTGTGACATGTGTCACCATCCTGTTGAAACCATATGTCAGTGATATCCACGCCATCAATAACAAAATTGAGTTGTTAGCATTTTGCGATAGCGTTATTCATTGACCGTTACCAGTCTCGCCTCTAGACCACATAGCGCACCATACAGTGACACGTTGAGCATGCAAAGGCTTTTCAATAATCGCTCTAGAATTTTTAGAAGCCCAGATGTGACAATTTTGCTTGTTGACATACCCTGACAAGTAGAAATGGACTTGGTCTGAAAAATTATGTTTTTAAAAAAGCTACAAAGTTAAATCCTTACGCAAAATTCGCCAGGTGGTGATTTTGGGCAACTCCAATTTTTGAGAACGTCGAGGAATTGACATACTTGTATCAGCTTCAATACTGTGGCTCTCCTCTGCGATGTTTTCATTGAGCGACCCGGTCGATCACACTTTGATGTTCGCACTTTTTGTATTGAGCTTGTAGACTCAAATTTAACGACTAAATCCTTAATAGCGCTCCCAGAAAAATGATTATGTTGTGCGAAAATGTTACGAATTTTATGAAATGTAACTTTAGCAGAACGACCCTTTTCATAGCGGATTTTAATTATTTTAATCCGATTTTCGCGCGAAATTGTTGCTGATAAAATACATATTATAATAAAATTATAACAAACTTACCTCAAAGTTTGCCAACTGTAGATGCCCCTATAGGCTACTAGGTAGTGTGCTAGCTTACATGATTGGGGGCTGTGGGTTCGATTCCCAACAAAGACCTTTGTTTTTTTCACTACAAATTAAAATTGACTGTTGGTGAGGCTGCTCAGTGATGAAGGTATAGTCACTGGTCACTGAGCTGTCTCATACGACAGTTAATTTCCGTAACTATCCTTCTGCTTTACCACCTGTCGCATCTCTTCTCTATCGCCTTCCTAAAGAATGTAGAACTTTACTTGACTAAATAGGAATTGTTGCTACTTCTCTTTGTAAAAAAAAAACAAAAAAAGGTATTAAGAATACTAAAATAGGATGTAGCTGCTCATAATATAAATAACTCTTTCCCTTTTTTATCTGTATAATTTTGAGAATTATATACTCTGTGTTTCTATTTACCGCTGCAATACCACTCTCAACTGTGTTTTACATTTTAAGATGTTAACACATCTTTATTTGGAAAATTTTGGCACATAGCCTACTTCTTTTTACTTAAATCTCTATACGAAAGACGTGATTTTCAAGTGAAATAAGAGTAGAAACGTTATATTTTAAAACGAAAACCCCAACCATATTTATTTTTCCAAGAAGAAAGTGAACGATTATGAATTAAGTGTGGGACATGGTCCAGCGGTACTGAACTCAGACCCATACTATGTAAGGTTTTAGGTCAAGCGATGACTAATTGGGGGCAAAGAAAACCTAATTGTGGGCAGACGTACATTGAACTTGAGAAGATTTTAGATAGCAAAATTATAAAATTATAAAATAAAATTGGTTGATTAATTATATTAATGACACATTAAAAAAATCAAAAAAAAAATCATAAAAATTTCCTGTGCCGATTAAAGTCCTGGAAAAATAAAGATTAGGAAAATATAAAGATATGTTTTTTTTTGGGAAACATAGCTAAAAGATTAACTGAGTAGAACAAAAGAAAGTCCGATGCTCAAAAATAATATAACATGCCACAGTAACAAACAGTGCAGAGGGTGCTTTAATTTAATAGTTTTATTCATAATATTTTTGCTTCACTAATTCAGTTGGGATCACAAACGATGGATTCTTTGCCATGTAGGTGCCACATTTTAAATTTTAACTTTTTTATATTTTTGTTTCAAATCGACGAATTTTGAAGGCCTTCCTATAGTGTATCGATAAATATATATGAAAAAAGTCAACTTTCTATGGGGTACCCTTTAACTTTCAATGTAAGATCTATGCCTCCTTAATAGATAAGAAAATTTATGGGTCTATGAACAGACACGTTTTAACTGATTTGTTTTTTGATTTTTTTAGTTACTGTAAACGTTTCAAGTGGAAACCACTAAATTTCGGAGATAGAGAAATGTCATCGAAGAATAAATAGAAAGCATTATGCTGAAATTTGGCTGCTGCCGATATTTGAAAATGTTATTGTACTGACTTTAGTAATGTTTTTAAATCACCATTAAGGTTTTTATAAAATTTATTGTTATTTTATTATTTTTATTTTCTATTATTTCATTAAAAAAGTTTTTTTTTATATTATTTAATTAAAAACTTAAAACTAAGTTTGTTAACGTTATAGGTAAAAGCCATCACTTTTTTTCAACATGTCACTGAATAAACTCAAACGACCTAGGGGACAAATATTGGATGAAGTATAAATTTTAAATTTAATGTTAAAATCTTTATTTCTACTCTATTATTTTTTACAATTAAAATCATCGCATAGCTGCACGTATTTACTTTGAATTACCTAAATAGATCAAGTACGTGGAAAAGGAGAAGCTAACAAGTTCTTCCATTTTTGTGAGTTCGTAAAGAAGAAATTTTATGAAAATTTCTAAATAAAATTAAGTGAAAGGCTTCATAATATCGTAGGGATTATTGAAAAATAAAACTATTTACAATCGAATTAGCGATATAAGTTATAATGATATTAACCGATATTCGATACCTTTACTGTTACCCATACCCGACAACGACAGGTTTACTCTTTTTGCTTGTCATTATTGCAAAGTAAGTATTTTATGCGGTATGGTTTTCATAAGAATTATGAAACTTTCACCTTCATAAAATTCCATATAAAAATAATCATTTACATCCAAGTTTTTTTTTAAGCCCATAACCATCGACGTTTGTTTTTTGCTTAATGTTCATATTCTTAACCGGCTTCCATTTATATGGGTACTGTACCTATTGATGGAATTGTCTTATTTTGATAAATGATAATTTATAATTATTTTGAAATTGTTTTTGTTTGGTTAGGAATATTAAAGAAGTGATTATTATTTAATTTTTAATTTTTATAATTTTATTACCATTTCTTTTCGGTTAACTAATTCGCCTATGCATTTTGCAACCGATATCAACCGTAGAACGATACAGATATCTACACTTTTATTTGCTTTTGTTGTGGCCCCTGTTTCTACTTCAAATGTCTGAAATTTATTTTTAAAAAATATTAAAGTTCATATTTTTTTACTAAAGTTTGGATTTCGCTCATACTGAAAACTGCGACGGGAATGTTTACTCAACATTGGTGAAGTTCATAACTATTGCGTTCTTGAATGGTTTTCGTTACAGTTATGGATATTGCGGCACAAAGCAGAAATTAACACGAAATTATTGTGGGTAATTATTTGTTGATGTGCAGTGGAAATAAAGCTTTAATCAATCAAAAAAAAATTTAAAAAATTTAAATGTATAAATATAGAGTTTTTCAGCAAGAAGTTTTTTTTTTCAATTGTGGCAACACCATCAACATTTATTTTTTTTTTTGGCATTTAGCTTTTTGACGTATTCGTAGTAGATGCAATGGCAGTTGTTACAATAAATTCAATTTCGCACGAAAATCTTTAATGCGATATAATTTAAATCCCCTATGAAAATGGTGGTTATGTTAAAGATTTATATCGTAAAATTCGTGCTATTTTTGGACAACATAGTTGTCCTTCTGGGACCGCTATTAATAATATGGTCGTTAAATTTGAGTCAATAGTTGCGTGTTCGAGCGGGTCGTTAAATTGAAAAATATCGCAGCCGTGAGCTACAGTAAAATTCGTGATATTTTCGGACATTTCGGTCCTTCTGAGATCGCTTGAAAGAACTTGGTCGTTAAATTTGAAAAGACAAGCTCGATACAACACTCGTTGGTGTTCGCACATTTTCTTCGCATGCTTCAACACTATGACTCACAGCTGCTATGTATAGTGTTGAAGCAGATTCAAATTTATCAATTCTTCGACGTTCTCAACAATTGGGGTTATCCAAAACCACCACATGGTGAATTTTGCGTAAAAATTTGACTTTGAAGCCTTACAAGGCTAAACTGGTGCAGCAACGGAAAATGACCCAGTATTCACATGAACGTAGATTCGCTCAATTCATTCAGGAACAATTAGCTGGTTTTGCTGAAAAAATCATTATGCAGATGAAGCCCATTTTACTTGCCAGGGTATGTCAATAAGCAAAATTGCCGCATTTGAATTGCTGAAAATCCTAGAGCAATTATTGAGAAGCCTTTGCATGCCTAATGTGTCACTGTATGGTACGCTATGTGGTCTGACGGAGTGGTTGGACCGTTTTTTTTTCGAAGATTAGGCTGAAAATGCGGTAACGGTCTGGAGGCGTGATTGAGCAGCTTTTTTTCAATGATGGGGACGGAAATGGGATAACGGTCAACGGATCACGCTATCGCCAACAATGCTAACAACTCAATTTTCGCCTATTATCGACAACATGGATGTCACTGATATGTGGTTTCAACAATACGGTGCCACATATCACACAGCCAAAGAAGCGATCAATTTATTGTAAGCCAAATTTTCCGATCACATAATTTTACGACAATCACTCGTTATTTGTTGTGGGACTTTGTTAGGGACAGAATCTATACGGAGCCAATCGAATCGATTTCAGCCTTAAAATCTGTAATGTGAAAGATGAAAGAATTGACATCTGTCAGAGTGGTCTTGGTGGAGACATTTGCCAGATATAATTTTTCATTCATAAATGTCGAAAATATTCTCTTCGTGATACAATAAAAATTACAATCATCTTATTCTAAATTTTTTATTTTATTTTGTTTAAAAAAAAACTTCTTGTTGAAAAAACCGATACAACGAATTGAAGTGCATTACACTGAAAAAATTTAAATTATTCTTGGAAAAAACTAAAAGTTTTTTTTATCAGAAAAATTTCGTTAAGTTAAAATTTTTGGCGTCATTTTCTGAACCGAAATAATTCCTTTCGGCATAATTGTATGGAATATTATTTGCGCTATGCAAAAGCCGCTTTATTATCGTTCAAAAATTCTTTTTCTAGCAATAAGTTTTGTGAGCTAGCCTTACATATTTTATCTGTGAATGTAAAATATTTAATTTTAGTTTCCCATAATATCTTTGCTAAATGAGGATTTGTTTTTTAATTTTGGTTGGAAACAAGCAAATGGAATTTTCCCAAACCATTATGTCAACTTAAATCAGAAATAAGTTTTAAAAGACTAGAGTTGACATTAAATTGAAGTAAATAACTAAGTTTATTCATTGGTTTATTCTACCTTTTTATAATTTGTTTTTATTTTATTGTCGTATTAAATACTATTTTATTATCTCACTATAGCGAAGACTTTTGCTGTTCTTTGTCGGAAAAATCGAGGAAGGCTATCTGCCTTCAACAAAGGTGCAGTGCCTAAGCATAGGCTAAATGATATAAATAATAAATAAGAAAGTTAATAAAATAGTATTTAATAAGACAAACATAGAGTTTTATTTAAATAGAAAGGATTAACCTCGGAGACGAATAAAAATAAAACATTTAATAAAGAACTAAGTTTTTGTCCCTGCAATTGTTTAATACTTCAGAAAAACAGGAATATTGAAATAGAATCTAAAGTTTACTGTGCTTGTTATACAACTAAGAATGACTTAAATTTGGTTAAAAAGCAGCAAATAAAACATGTTGGCTTATTTAGAAAATAAAAAGAAAGTAATTAAAATAAATTTGGCTTGAAATTTAAAAAAAAAATTAAGACTTTTATATTATTGCCCTTTACGGTCGATCTGAGAAATCCAATATCTAACTTCATGTCTGCCTGATTTCCTTTCTATTAAATATTGATTTGTGTGAGTGTGTAAACTTCTTTTATTTCTTTTTTTTATTGGTTGCTGTGCACAAAACTTGGCTCTCATTGAGCAAATGAAATGAGTTGTACAATAATTTTGGTAAACTTACATCCGTTTATCCTATGGCGCCAAACTCCTAAAATTGGCGAACAAATATATCTAATGCTCATGAAAGAAATAAAAAAAAGCCAGCCACTATCAAGAAATGAGAGCTTTTGTTTTGTTTGCCACAACTAATACTAAAACAATTACGTAGAGCAAACAAATCAACTGCTTGCCACTACAACTACAACGAGTACTTACAATGTTGTGCTTCATTTGTTAAGCTGATATATTTTGGCTTGTAAATAATGAAAATGAAATGAAATGTTTTCCTCCTTAAAATAAATATTTCCAAATCATATAAATTCAAATGCAAAATATACATTAACCAGCATTTACTTGGAAACCACAAAAGGGATAAAGTTACAGTTTGAATTAAAAAGAAAAATTGTGTTTCAGATAAATTTAAATAAATGGGTTTGGGAAATTTGGTAAGACAAACAACAAAAACAAAAAACCAATAAAAAAAATAATTCCGAACACAAAAAAAAAATATTAATTTAATATAAACTCAGGGAAAATTGTTTTAAATGTAAAAAAAAATTATGAAAATTAAAAAAATAAAAATAAAATCTCATAAAATAAATATTTAAAAATACTTCTATATATAGATGAAATATTAAATAAAAAAGAGTGAACATAAATCTTTCCATCATACTGGTAGTCATGCACAATTTTAGATGAATATACGTGTTTAGATGCCATTTATCGAAAACATGACATGTTGCTCTTAAAATTATCATCCTCATCATCAAAGCCATCATCACTACTGGCTGGTGTTGCATGAATTCATAGTTTTATATTTAGTGAGTGTAACAAATCACAAACCACATAAGCTTCAAACTTAAATCAATCAACTAAACAAACATAAGCCAACATAAATTTTAGCTTCAAGCATCTAACGATGGCATCATAATAGACTGCATACTATTTTGTTATTATCTAAGCTTTACTAAGAGAGCTCCACTATTAAGGAGTTTAAGGGTTTTCAATATGGGTTTGCTTTAAAAAACAAAAAATGCAAATATATTAACCTTTTGGTTCATGCACGAGTTTATTATGTGAAACTAAAAATATTAGAAACAAAAGTGTAAATGACAAATCATTTAATCGAAATAATTTAAAAGATTTCAAAAAAAGTGTTAGAGAAAATGATGAAACACACTAAAAAGGGAAGATCTCTTAGTTGCAATAGTACGTCATATGAATTTTATCATGGCAAAATTTACTTTGCACCTTAAATTTTTTATTAAGAACGCTGTTGAAAGTGTCCTTAAAAAAGTTTTATATGCAACCAGTGCTGCCAGAATCAGAATGATTACCTAAATTATTGCTATGATTTTTATGAAAAGTCTCGAATATTGATAACAGATAATTGGTTTTGTTTTAAAATTTGTGATTTGAGTTTAAAAGTGTTGAAGAAAATACAGATGGATTTTTATAATTTCGGACTTTAATATTTTAAATTTGTGTCTGGTGACCCTTTAAATATTTAATTCTTATAAATACTTAGTTATTTATGAAAACCATGCTCTTATATCCGCTTTTATTATGTATGTTACTTGTTTAAATTGTGGCATGTGGACAGATTAAAATCTCTTTATCTATCGAGAAATACCTGCTATTTACTTATGTACCCGTATGATCTTTCATTTGTACATTAAGAAATACTAAAGAGTCAATATTTATGACTCTGTGCTTTGTTTGATCTAGACTTTTCCATAACTATGATTTGTCATTTTTAATAAAATTACGTGATTAAGATTTGTAATAAAGGTTCCATCATGATCACGGAAGGGGCTGAGTTTTGAAAAAATCCAACCGTGTAACCAAAGTCGTCATCAGAGACATTTTAATATATCGAGTTTTTCAACAAGAAGTTTGTTTTTCAATGGTGACGATACCAACAACATAGTAGCTTTGACATTTAGTATTTTGACGTATTCATAGTAGATTCATTGGTAATTTTTATAATGAATTTATTTTCGCACAAAAATCGCATTAAAATCCATTTCGTAAAATTCGTGATATTTTCGGAAATTTTGGTCCTTCTGAGACAGCTTTTAAGAACTTGGTCACTCACAGCTGCCATGTATAGTGTTGAAGCAGATCCAAATTTGTCACTTACTTGACGTTCTCAACAATTGGCGATATTCAAAACCAATGAATGGCGAATTTTGCGTAAGGATTTGACTTTGAAGTCTTAAAGAGTTCAACTGCTGCAGGAATTGATACCGTAGATTCACTCAATTCAATCAATAACGACCGGCTACCCTTGGGGGCATATATATAGGGTCTTTGGATATAGTAACAATTTAGACCTGTGCAAGTGGAGGAAAAAGGGAGCCCAGTCCCCTGAAGTCAGCAGGGGTACAACTGGAAACTCCACTTTATTTCCACGGGAATCAGTGACCCGCAGAGTTCCATTATTTGTCTCTTTAGATACTCTGGCTGAATATTGAGGTTGGCCCTTTATGGCAGTATCGTGGTGGTTGTAGTTTCGCGGCCCCATAACAGTCTATGGTTATATGGTGGCCGGGTTCATTTCACCTTTAATAACACCTACCTGGTGAAATTTTCCCAAATCCAGTGAGCATGCTAGACATGTGTTCTGGACTGGAGTTGGAAAGTCTCCAACTCTTAAGCAAGGAGTGATGATTTGCAGCCCTGTTCTGGAATCATCGAAGTTGCAACTAGAAGGTACTGTTGCATAGAATTATAGCTTCGGCTTCCTAGGACGAGCATGACGTTCCAAATTATGCAGTGGTTTGGTCCACCATCTGTTTAAGGCTTCATGGCCAGGCGCAGATGTAAATCTAATTTTCACTTATCAGGGTATATCAACAAGCAAAATTGCCGCATTTGGGCTTCTGAAAATTCTACAGCGATTATTGAGAAGCCTTTGCATGTATAGAGCACTACGTAGTCCGGAGGCGTGATTGAGCTGCTTTTTGTCAACAATCACACTATCGCTAACAGTACTATCAATTCAATTTTGGCCTTTTATTGAGGACATAGATATCACTGACATGTGGTTTTAATAGGACGTTGCTACATGTTACACAGCTAATGAAACAATCAATTAATTGCAAATAAAATTTCCCGATGGCATAGTTTCACGACAATCAGCAGTTATGTACGCAGTCAGAACATCACTGGATTATTTTTATTGTGGGGCTATGTAAAGGATATAATCTTTACGGTTACGGAAGTGATTAAAAGCTTTGATGAAGGAATCGATACTAGATACCAATTTTTATTCACAACTGCCGAAAATTTCTCTTCGTAATACAATAAAAATATAAATCATCTTAATATAATTTTTTTTTGTTTTATTTTGTTTTAGAACACAAACTTCTTGTTAAAAACCCCATGTAATGGTTTAAAACATAAGGTCACATTTGTCAAAATCACGGCCTCTATGGGAATATCATTGCATTTTTAAATTTATTGGTCCTACCTATTTTTGTGGTGGACATGTCATCATATATTTGTGTGTAAATTCCAAATATCTGCGTACTATCACTACAAAGCTCAAGCTTTACTACAGCAACACCCTTTATATTTTAGTTTTATTTTTAATTATTATTCTCACAGTGAACATAAAAATACTTACACTTAATTATACTCGTACTTAACTGACATGTTCTTCAGCGTAGGGCTACTCTATAATTTATAGTTTTGTTTTTCTCCTTGCTGTTATAGCACACGTGGCTTCTCCTCTACAATATTCTAATAAATATCACGTCACTTGCGGAACACTCTTATTATTAGTATTTGTTGCTTCAGCGGTTACAGTACCTATTACGACACGAGATATAGAGGGCTGTGAAAGACAGACAGACAGACATTGTGGCGAATACAATAGGGTTATGCCTTTATACTTTATGTACGGAATGCTGAAAATGAGCAATTTTCCATAAAACTTGTCTGAATTTGAATAACATCTAGCTTTGCAGCATAAAATAAAGCGGTAGAGAAAAGTATAATAAATAAAAACAATTGAGAAGTCATTAATAATACTTTCCTTATTGTTACTTCCTAAAACATTTTCTACACTTTTTTTACATCATAACATAAAACCATTACAGTGATTATAACAATAACAACATCACTATCATTATAAAACGTAATCTTCTTTCTCTTTTTTGTTTGTGTATTTTTTTTTATTTTCAAAATTCATATTGCAAATGCATCAGCAAATGCTGTACTTAGTGGCAACGTTGTTAATTATCTGTGAATTATCATTAACAACAGTATCGTCACGATATGCAGTGGCTGCTGCTAGTGTTGATGCAACTTCAGCCTCATTCACACTAAAAGGTACGGAAATGAATGTTAACAGTTTTACCCACATAAATAAGCATTCAGTGATGACTGAAAAGCTTAATCGATTACCACGTCATACAGTTCAAGGTCTGCAGCAGCAGCAACAACAAAAACCAGAATATCCACAGCAAATTGAAGATCTATCATCATTTGAAAATTCTAAAATAAAAAGAAGCTTTGCCAATGGTGGTGGGTGGGCATCCACAGCATTGAATAGTATAGCGGCAGAACATTTTGGAAGTGGTAGCAGTGATGCAGCTCCACAAGCAACGTATCATCAATATCAACAGTATACAGAGGCAAAACCCATTTATGAAGAACAACAAGAAAATGATTATGTGCGAGATAGAGAGGGCAGTGGGCCTTTATATGGCCAACATTCTAGTGCGAATGTTGCTAATGCACCAGCTTTACACTCGGCTATTTATAATTTACAAACTGCAGGAAAACATAATGCAGCTGTAGAAACAAGTGGCAGTAGTAGTGGTGCAAGTAATGGCGGAAGTAATGGTTTCCTGCCATCTTGGAAGTTCGGTAAACTTTCAACATCATTTATTGCTTCGCAGGATACATCGACACCTTACACAAGCAGTAGTGCTGGTAGTAGCGATAGTAACGATAAAATATCTGACGGCAATTTTCTGCATCATTACAATCTTGCTTCCGCTCTTAATGAATACAAACCTCAATATGAATATCATCAGCAGCAGCAGCAGCAGGTACAACAACAGCAAATACAAAAGCATGAAAACTTTTATAATAGTATTGAACATACGGATGCAGACACCTCCGTTTCTTATGCTGATGAACATGAACATGATGACAGCAAATATCCACCCTCAGGACCAGCAGCTCACTTTTCCCACTATCAACAGCATGACTTTGAACATCAACAGCAACAGGAAAAACAACCCGATGTTATCAACTATGTACCATATCCAGTTGTCAAAAAACAGCATGTACCAGTTCGTGAGCCTGTACAAATTCCTGTCTCACATGCTGTCATTATACCCGTCAGTAAGCCCGTTCCCATACATATACCAATTTTTAAAAATGTTCAAGTGCCTGTAGAGCAAGAATTAAAAATACCTGTTGAACGTGTTGTGCCTTATCCAATAGAAAAACATATACCCGTGCCAGTAGAGAAACGTGTACCATATCCGGTCGTAAAATATGTACCCATTAAGGTACCTCGTCCTTTTCCTGTTAAAGTACCGGTTTTTAAAACTGTTTTGCACAAGGTAAAGGGATGGTGGTAGGAATTTAAAATGTAATCAGGGCTATTTGCCGACTCGTTGCAGTGTTTGTGAAACTAATAAAAATAACCACATGCTTATTTTTAAAAGAAATATTTTTTTAAGGATTTAAAGGTTTATTTTATTGTTTTTTAGGTTTTAAATTTTAATTTAAATAAATATTTTTAATACAACATTTGGCTCATAGATCTCTTTTTAAAACCGAGAGCTGGATTCGTATAGATAACTTAAAATATCTGTTTTTCGAGAGCAAGCAGTTAGTTCTTGGAAAACATGCTGGAAACTTAAGTCGTTTTTATAGGGTAGAATGCGTTTTTAAAAGGCCTTTTCAAATTATGAGGAAATGAGGGAAGAATATCAAAACTGTCAGAACGTATTAAATACAAATCTAACAAAAACATCCACAGAAATGTTATTAGTCGTATACTATAGCAAACTTCATTTATCAACCGCAAATATACAACGGCAGCTTAAGGTTTTACATCATAAAAAATTGTTTTCTTTGAGAACAGAAAAAAATTTCAGTAAACGTTTCAGATAGAGCCAAACCCACACATAAAAAAGTACTTAATTTACCCAAGAGAAATTTCGGTAGTAGTTCCGTATAAAAAGGTATGCCAGAATTGGACTTTCTGATCACTGAAGTCAACTCACTAAAGAGCAGAACTCTGTTTCAGACAAACTTAGAATTCTTTCCTTGACTGGACTTCCGAAAAAAAGGTAATTTTGTGGCCAGATAATACTTCCTTTAACAAAATACTTCTAACCAATATTTAATGTAAAATATATCAGGTATCATGGTTAAACTGATGATATTGTTACGAATGTGTCTTAATTAAGTTTTAAAATAAAATAATTTAGAAATAAAGCGAACTAGTGGTTACAAACTGCGTAGAAGTTTATACACACACAACTACAATTTGATATGCTGTTTACTAACTGCCTGGCATGCAAAAAAAAAAAATACATGTATGCTGTTTGCCACTGAAACGCGCAAGACAAAAACTAATTTTACAATAACAAACATACATGTTGTTAACCATCAGCGTAGTTTTCCAAGAAACCCTTTTCTATAAAAGACAACAACATATATATTGAAATAAATCCCAAGCAGAAACAAACAAAAAAACAAAAACAACTATACACACAGGCATGCAGCCGCCTATACATCGAATCGAGTTCACAGCATACAGCAACAAAATGTGATACAAAGGGAGTAGAAGATTCTTAAATCTTCTAGACTTTAAATGGATAAATATAAATAGGGAAGCGTCTGAGTGGATAGTCAATTATTGTAAAATTAAACCTCATCAAGTACAGACGTGCATTTTAAGTAAATTGTTCTGAAGTGTCAACTTTGTGTAGTTAAAGTAAATAAACTTGTTAATAATTTAAAACTCTAAAATACTGGTGCTATTTATTTTGCAATAAAGAACTCACAACAAAACGATTCTAAAAGGTATAAACGTAACAATATTAACCACCTCAGGCCTACGGTTATCCATGCGTGGGACACAATACTCGGTGAAGTATGTGGAAAATTTATACAATTGTAATATGGAGCATTTTGGATATTTTCCTAAATGGCAAGCCAACTCACTACTAATTGTTAGAAAATTTTTGTTATAAATATACAATTACTTGCGGGTAAATTAATGCATTAGTGCTCAAATAAATAACTTGCTTTTGTAGTTAATAAAAATGAAAAGATTTTTTATTCCTTCTCTTAGTAAGAAATAAAAAGACCTACGGAGAGCTTAAATAGATATTTGTGTGTACACTAAAGAACAAATGGTTATAATAATAATCAAATTAATTTACTTATTAAAAAATGTAAAATTTAAAGCAAAAACTTTTTTTTAGCCTGGCCAACTATTTAATCAAGATAGCAAATGAAAAAATCAAAACCATTGTTTATGCAGCAAAAATTAAGACATAAAAAATAAATTAATCATATTGCAAAACATTTAACAGCATAAAAAAATAGCAGACAACTAAATAAGCAATTACCATCAAAAAATATTTAGGTGGTTTATGCGACAGTGTTAAGGAAAAGCAAGAAAAACCAAATAGCAACAAATCAGAGTAATACTCATGTAACAAAATAATAAAAGAAAGACAATTGAAACCAAATAACTATAAAAGTCAAATTAAACATAAAATAAAAAACGCAAAGGCAGGCACACCCATCTGTTTAAGGACGAAAAAAGAGGGGAATTAATATAAGCCTGGAATTCTTATGGCAGCAAAAAGACCCAGCGGTTCGCCTTAAAAAATTTTGCATAGAATTTTCTAAATCAAAATATTAGCAGCTAACTATGACTGTAATATTTTATGCGAAAAAAAATCAGTTGATATTATTTAAAATTATATAATTCATGCCACAATTCATTCATATGACATGTGGCACCGTCCTGTTGAAACCACATGTCTGTGATATTCCCGTATCGTCGATAATAGGCCAAAACTGAGTTGTTATCATCTCGCGAAAGCGTGATCCAATGAACGTTACCGCATTTTAAGCCTCATCTTCTAAAAACGACCCTATCACGCCTCCAGACCACATAGCGCACCATGCAGTGACATGCATGAGCATGCAAAGGTTTCTTAATAATTGCTCTAAGATTTTCAGAAGCTCAAATGCGGCAATTTTGTTGTTGGCATGCCCTGACAAGTGAAATTGGGCTTCTTTTGAAAAAGTATTTTATTCAAAAAAATTAACCGGTTGTTCCTGAATGAATTAAGCTAACCTTGCACCAGTTGAACCTTGTAAGGCTTCAAAGTCAAATTCGTATGCAAAATTCGCCATGTGGTGGTTTTGGATAACTCCATTTGTTAAGATCGTCGAGAAATTGACAAATTTGGATCTGCTTATAGTTCCCGGCTGCGATATTTTCAGTTGTTTAATCCGGTCGAACACGTTTGGTGTTCGTACATTTTCTATCGAACTTGCCGACTCAAATTTAACGACCATATTAATAATAGCGGTCTCAGCAGAACGATTATGTTGTTCGAAAATATAATGAATTTTGAGAAATGACCCTTTTGCAGAACCATCATTTTTATAATGGATTTTAAGGCGATTTTTGCGCGAAATTGAATTCATTTTAACAATTGCCAATGCATCTGCTACGTCAAAAAACTAATTGCAAAACGATCATGTTGTTGGTGTTGCCACAATTGAAAAACAAATATATTGTTGAAAAACCCGATGCTTAAATAAAAATTGCAACGATGGAAATTGCACGCTCAAATTTTTATTGAAAACATGACTAGAATTATCCTTTTAAAAGTTTTATACGCAACCATACACATTCTAATAATACCAGAATTTAATAATTTAAGAATAGGCTTAAGAGTGACCTCTTTAAATTATGGTAAAGGGCAGCTCATAAAATCTCTTTTTTAATTTTTATTGTATTTTCATAACCCGACAAATATCTGATGTTCTGTTTTCTTCGGTATTTTCATATATTGTAATCAAGTATGATGTTTTTTGTTTGTTTATGTAGAGTTGCATGAACTGCTGGGATATTTGATTTCTTGTTTCTGTAAATTAACAATAAAACTGTTATTTTCTTTAATGTATTTTAACTCATTTATTTGTTGGTCTGGTAGGATTTTATTATCTAAAAGGTTAAAGAAATTAACAGAAACATGACATTTTCATGTTGCCAAATAATTAGACACAACAATATCACACACTTAAGCACGCTAACTCAACCAAGTATGAGAGACATTATATATTTTGATACGACATTACTTGTACACAAAGATGAATATTAGACAGAGACGGAAAACATAAAGACAAAGTTTTAATACTATTTTTTAAAACAGATGATCGGTACGAAAGCAAGCAAGAAAAACCGGCTTAAAATCTTACGATTTGAAATTTTAGATAAATAATTAGCGTCGGTGGTTGCTTAATTTTTCGGTAACTCTTTTTATTTAACAACAGAAACATGGAGCAAAATTCCTTATTGAAGTAAGTGCTCTCTTGTGGCAATACGTAACCAATTGCTCTCAATTATTATTATCATTATACCTAGTCGTTTAATAAAAATTGGACAAATTCATGTTAAATGGTCGTCTTACCCATCCGCAATTCATTTTGTATAGTGAATAACACACCCAAATTATCACTAGAATTAACCCTAAAAGATAATTTTGCCATAATCTTATTGTTACTTTTCTACGAAATGGAATTATATTTTCAAATGACATTTGACTAATTGACGATTACCAAAATTAGCGACAAATCGATTAGATGTGTTTTACGGCTCACATTACTTGACGTATTTAGAAAAAAAGACGGGTGAAGGAAAAGTGAGCGTAAGCAAGCCACAATTTGAAAATGATAATATTGTTCTTTCTAGCAACAAATTTACTATTTGGTACAAATAGTTCGAACAATGTTTTTTAAGAAATATCCCTTTTAAAGAACCATCATTATCATAATGGATTTAAATGCGATTTAAGTGCTCACTTATAACAGTTAAAAATGCAACCTTTGTAAGGATTGCATTTTGAAAAAGTTTGCATAAAGCACATCCTGTTTTATATGACCTGTCTTACAATGATTAAAGTAAAATTTAAATTAGAATCTAGAAAGGATCTTAAGAAATAGATAACTGTAAATAATTGTAAATTATTAAATACCTTAAATCTTGAATTTTGTATTCTAAAATCTATAATTAACAACCCTGATATCCAGAGAAAAGTTAATGTCTACACTATAATGAAACGTAAAATTTGAGGAAACTTGTTACACTTTTTCTTTTCATTTAAGTTTTATATTAAAGGAAACCACAAAATGATTGCATGTTTAACATGATGGTAAATGTACGTATGTTTATAGTTGTATGTAGTTGTGAAAGCATGTAGCAACAACATTTTTGAAACGTGTAATTGTTTCAAACAGACTGTGTTGTTGCAGATTCTAGAACGGATCACATGCCAAAAAAAAATATGCGGAGTGATTTAAGTTATAAATAAAAACGTATTTAAGAACATTTTTTTAAATACAATAAAATTTTAAATTAGGATACTTTTTTAATTAACATTTAAACTGAGATATTTTTTTAATAATAATTGTCAGAAGAATGGCAATGTCTGGAATATAAAAGTAATCAAGTGATATTTTATTTGGGCATGATTTTACGTCAACCCCCGTCAAATTTGATTTGTGAACAAACCGGTTTCGGCTATTTGCCATCTTCAGTGTTCTCTCTATACTGTACTCTGTTTATTGGCTAAAGAAACGATGGCAATAAGAAAGTTGTTTGAAACAGATCCATAAGCTATGATTGTTGACAGTTGTTAATTAATTTATGTCTGTCTATAAATTAGTTAATATAATTTTTCTCAATATTTTGGTTATAAAGTAAAAAATGAAGTTATGAAATCATGCTGGCAAATTTTGTTTTCAAATCACTCTGTTTGATGTCTGATCCGTCGAAAGTGACAATATTTTCCAAATTCAAATATTTAGAAAATAGGTCATCATTTGTTTGCTTTTTCTTAATTTCTGACTAAAAAAACCTAACTTATTTGATAACGCTTTATGGACAAAATTTAATCTGATATGTGCTTGGATTTTCCGACGGGGCTAAAATTACTTTTTTTTATTTATTTTCGTACGAAAAGAACACTGAAGGTGGCAAACAGCAGAAACCGGTTTGTTCACAAACCAAATTTGACGAGGGTCAACGGAAAATGGAAACCTTTAACTTCTTTATAATCGATATGAGAACAAATTTGGACTTTTCGTATAATGTTAAGCATATACATACATACAAACATTTATCACGTTTTTAAAATATGAAAATTTGATTTGTTTAAAAATCTATTTACCATGTCAAAATATATATGTGACATGTCAAGAAAATATATAAGAATCGTGTCCGTATTAATTTTTGCATACAAAATAAAATATAATATGCGTGTGCGAAAGGTTATAAATAAACAATAGCGGTAAACAGTTTGTCCCAAAAAGGAAAAGGATTAAATGTAGGAGAGAAACAAAAAAAAATTATTAAAATTAAAACCATAAACAATCGAAATTATGGACTGCCCAACAATAGGTCAGAATGCCTCATAAGGCTAAAGTACCTAGTTTTTATGTTGTTACATTTACGAATACGCCGAATAAATCTTTATAATTATTTAATTCTACTGTACGTGTGTTGTGACTGAACTCCTCCTGAACGGCTGGACCGATAAAAAATAAAAAAAAAAATTTAATCTCTTTATGTTCAATACTGAAAACATTCTAAATTGCAGAAATCGTAAGACTACCTGCATCTACATTTGGCCTCCAATGAAACGTTTCATTTAATAAATGAACAGTAATTAAGAAATACAATTTTATTTTTGGGAATCTTTTAACACAAGCAAGTGATGACTGGATATCATTTTTAGTTGATGTTAAAAATATTTATCGTATCACTATAAAAGCAGTATATTCTATCATCCATAAGGTTTATATATCCAGAAAAATATTTAGTTTTCCTACAAAATTTTATTAATGGCAGCAAAGTTTTTAACCCACCATTCATTGTTTTTAATTGGAATGCGGCTATTTGCGTAATTTATCTGTAGTCTAGTTTAGCTATTTTTCAAAGCTGGAAAATTCTAAAAGAGAACAATAATTATAATAAATTTAATATAATTTTTATACTTGGAATTTTTTCATTCGCATTGAAATTTGTTTATTTGCAATTAAAAAAAAAAATATGAATTTAATTTAACTACCATTTAATGCTATAATTTCTTTAAATTATAATTCTTTTTACTAATAATAATGAACTTGCTTAATTATTAATTACAATTGGAAAAAAAACTATAGTTGTTATTGATTATGATGCAAAAGAAGTATTTATGAATACTAAAGAAATATCAACCTTAAATTTCAATTGAGATAGCTGCAAAATTTGATGTTTGAAATCAATAGTCACCTAATACCTTCTGCACTAGAGGACGTAGTCATGATGATAATCTTCTCACTCTGATATGTAGATGCTGTGCATAAAAGGCGAAACCAGTCGCTAAGGCTAGTAGGAGCCTGAAAAAGTACTGCGAAGTCCGACTAGTTACTTACGATCTTGTACCACGGGTATTGGTAGTTCGCAGGGTTACTGCCCTGTTTCGGTTGTTGGTAAGACCCTTCGTGAGGTAACGTGGTCGCTTAGGCTAGTAGGAGCTTGAAAAAGTCCTACGAAGTCTGACTAGTTATTTACCATCTGGTACCAGGGGTGTCGGTAGTTCGCAAAGTTTCTGCCCTGTTTCGGTTGTTGGTGAGACCCTTCGTGAAGTAAAGTGGTGGATCGTAAAAATAATTAACCCAATTCGCAGAAAGGTGTTGCATTTTCCTTTCCTATATGATGTTGCATTTGTAACAGAATATCACTATTGCAAAGGCGACAGGTGTCCAGTTATCAAGCAAGAAGTGGAGTCACGGTAATGCTTTCTGTGCCCCTGAGATTGTTACCTAAGTACTGGTGGCCAGATAGTAACGTTAATCTGTATCATAATCTGTCACCAAACAGCCTAGGCAGCAATTCTTATTACTTATATGAACACAAAACATGTCTTTAGAATATCTCATTGTTAAAAATTATATTCTTAGGAAAATACATGTACATTCTACCAACTCTTTTGAAAAGAATGCGATTTTAAGGCCATACTCATTATACTTTATGGTGTTTATTTAGTGCTAAAAATACGAAATTATGTTTGAACGGAAAATAATTAGAAATAATTATTCATAATTATTTTACTTTTTAACTAAATGTCAATGAAACCATTTTCTTAAAAGCATTATCACTACCAAGAATCGTTAGCGTTGTTTAATGTAAATTCAATGCTATTGAAATTGAAAAGAAATTAGGCTTCCTAATTAATTACTTCAATGGTGATTATAATGTTAAAGAGAGATAAAGCTTCATATTGGGGAAACAGTGCAGTCAACTAAAGGAAAAAAGTAACAATTTAAAAGTACCGAATAAAAGTTTTGCAATATATTTGAATAATTTTAATTATTTTTTTTATATTAATTCTTATGAATTCAAATATCTTATGAAAATGAAATTTTATTTCTATTCACCCCCTCTTTATTCGTCCTGTGTAACGGTACCTGTTAACTTCCTTGTTAACCCATCCTTGATGAACAAGCACCATTCTTTTTTCTCATACTCGTATTTAATAAATGTAACACAAATGGTTTTCACCTTCTTTTTTTAAAGGCTAGCAACGGCTTAACCACTGAACATTTATTTCCTTGTGTGTTTTGTTCGCATTTTCTATAATGTGTTTTTCTAATTTTATCATAAGTGGTGGGCTAAGCACGCATATTAAATAAGGCAAAACGGTAGAATAAAAAACCAACAATGTCAGAAATTAACATGAGCTGCCAAAAACGACAACATAAAAACGGAAGTTGGTTTTGTAGCTGACGCAAGAAAAACACCCTTTACAAATGTAAAACAAGAAATATATGAACTAAAAAAACAAAACTTCAACCATAGTTGAGTTAATGAAACATTTAATGGTTAAGGTGGCGGGGGGAGGGGTTAACAATGCTTTCAAACAAAAACTAAAGGCTGAGTGTAAGAAATTTTACGCCTTTTCTTTCTAGTCAACTAAAATACCTCGTCTAACAAAGAACTTTTGTTGTTGTGGTTTCTACAGCTGTTGCAAAAAAAAGATCGATTAGATATGAAATGGAAATAAATTTGAAAACTAGTTGTTTACACTATTTTAAGATAAGATTATGAAAATAAATTGATTTAAAATGTAAATGTAGTGTTAAGGAATGTAGACAATAATAACATTATGACACACTTAATATTTGTTTTTTAATTTAAACTACGTTTATTTGTGCTAGATTCCTTAAAAAAATAATATTTTATGATATTCTCATAAAATATGTATTATTCAAAAATTATTTCAAATGCATTAGTGTAGAGAGAATCATATCCATATCGTCTTTTTATTACTGCTCATATAGCTCATCAATGGATTTAACCCTAAATTTTGTATAGAAAATTCAAGAGTCTTATATCTCAAGCCCAATTGGTTAAATGAGAGTTAAAATATTTTTTGAATAATTAATATATTATAAGAATATCATAAAATGATTATTATTTTAATTTGATCTCTTTTTTATTTATATTATATAAATATGTATTAATCTTTTAAACGGTCTTCTTTAATAAAATTTAACAATATATTTTTTCAATATTTCGCTTTCCTCTGGAAAGCTTCTTCAGGAATTTAATTTTTCAACAACAAAACTGCTAATAATTGTTAATAATTTTTGTTCTTCTAAAATCAATTTCCTGAAGAAAATATATTGTGAAATTTAATTTTAAAAAACCGTTTAAAAGATTAATCCATATTTATTTAATATAATATCATAAAATATTTATGTTTTCAAAGGACTTTAGCACAAATTAACGTAGATTAAATTAAAAATCATTCCAGAAATTAAAATTGTTCATTTCCATTGCATTTGCACGTTGCGTGCCCAGCAAGTGGTGCTTATGTGGTTGTTTTAAGCTGTTCTTGCTCACACAAGAATATTCTACTTTAACATCCAACAATCTAATATTGTTGTTGTTATTATCATTCAGTTTAGGCATCAGCTTGGCTGTGTGTGTTGTTTATGCTCCGTGTTAGTTATTTTTGTTTTCTGTTGTTTATCTTATTTAGTAAAATTTCTTATAACCATATTGTTGTTGTCTTGTGCGTACAATATTTCTTAGAAAACTTTTAACGGTGAAAGTCGTACCTTGTTTTCATCTGCACGATATTACTACTTTATTATTACTTTATTATTATATTTTTATTATTTATTACACCGATACTTATTGTTATTATTTTTATTATTATTATTATTATTATTATTATTATTACACGATGTTACTACTACTCCAATTGAATTGAATTGAATTCATTCTTTAATTTACGACAAATTTCTAGTATTATCTGATTTATGAATTCTATTATAATATTTATATTACATTATATTTATAAAATTTAAATTAACGGTTGGGAACGTCGGAGCACAAGTTTATAAGGTAGAATATTTTATGAAACACAATCAATTGGCAAGCAGATCGCCTGCAGATAAGAAGTCTTTTGGAGGAGTTTTATATTCCGCAATAACTTCTTATCAGGAATTAGCAAGCAGATCGCCTGTAAGTAAGAGGTCTTTTGGAGGAGTTTTATATTCCGCAATAACTTTTTACCCGCAGATAGGGAGCAGTTCGCCTGCCGGTAAGAGATCTTTTGGTGGAGTTTTATACTCTACAATAATCTCTTATCGACAGTACAGCTGCAATTAGAAGAAGTACTAATACCACAAAAGGTTATCTTCTACCGGTGTTGGCTTGACCGTGCGACTGATGCTGTTGCGGGACTTAATATTCTGTCAGTATTATTCAAGACGGCCAAGAACTCCTAGCGATCGCTGCTGCTAGGTAAATCGCTTACTGTACCGCTGCCGCCTGTGCCACAGCCGCCTTTACCGCTGTTGCCGGCTATGCTGCAGCTGCCTTTATCGCTGCCGCCTGTACCGCTACCAGGTACTGCCGATGACTCTACCGCTGCCGCCTGTACCACTGCCCCTTGTACCACAGCCGCCTTTATCGCTGTTGCCTATACCGACACTGCCTGTATCGCTGCTGCTGCTCTTATCGCTGCCCACCGTCTCAGCGAGTTGACTCCCCGTTCTTCGGCTACGATTCCCGACCGTACACTATCAACCTGTTACACTGTAAGAGGTAACCAAATAAACCAGTGATAAGTTTTATAACGTGTATAAATCAGTTAGTGTCATTTCTTTCACGAACCAAGAAGGTAGATGATAAACAAAATTGCAACGACCCTGGCCAACGCTGTAGCTATCCCAGTAACCAGCGGAAACGTGTCGTTACAAGGTACATAGTTTGAAAATGAACAGTGGATCGTTTTATTTCTTTTTTTTACTATAATTATTTTTAATAATAAAAATTTTATGAGAATATCATAAAATAATTATTTATTTTGCAAAGGAATGTAAAATAAATTAAAAATGATTTTAAAAAAAAGAAATTGTTTATTTGTTTTTTAATATATTTCTCACTTACAATATTATTTAATAATATTTTTCCAAATAAATTTTTGATATTTCATAATTAAATTGTTTTTTATCTTTGTTTTCTAACTAATAAAAATTTATTGTAAGCGATTAACCGCGATCAAGACTTTGGTGAATTTTCTCAAATAAAAATATTAATGAAAAAGTTGTAAGAAATATAAATTTTTTTAACTGGTTATATATATGTCACATCAAAAGTTAGAGTTGTTATTGATGACGTTACTTTCTATATTTGAAATATGTGGTGTGTGTTTGATGAACGCTGTTTATTTGTGCAAGAGATAATTAGGAGTTCTTCGTTCATATAAATTGAAGGAAGGCAAATAACTGGACAATTTTAAAACTCCAATAGTTTAGAGTAGAAAAGAAAAATTAATTGCTTTGTACTTGTCGTGGATGAATTGCTAAGGGTGCCAGCATTTAAAACTGCAGAGATGGTAATGGTATTGTAACTTTCGTAAGTGGTGAAAATTTTGATTGTAGCACCAGTTGCTCACAGCTTTTAAGCACGCCAGATCGGCGGCCCACGCAAGATATTTTACCTGATTCTGAGATGCTGTCTATTATGCCACCGGAGAAAAAAACAACTTATTTATATATATATATATGTAGACACCAAGGCTTTATTATTCTAATTTAAAACGTAACTTTAATTAGAGTTTTACAGATTTTTATCTTGTTTTAGAAAAACACAGCAGTTTCTTCGAAAAACGTATATCGAAATGAAATGTGAGCAGGTGTCTCAAAGATGGTAGATGTGATGACAACGTTGGTGGATATGGCAAAACAACAAAACCAAAATAATGTCAACGCGCCTTTCCTCAATTATATTAATTCCTTGTAGTTAAAATTGCCTAATGAGTTTGGCGAAAATGTACTATGAAAAATTATTGTTATGCTTTACGATGAGATCTCTGCTCAAAGACTAATTAGCAACTAAGCAACTTAATTTTAATATTAATGCATAATAATAGTTTTTACATAGTAAAATAAGAGTTTTAAAATTTTTTAAAGACTGGCGAGACAAAACAAAAGGCTGAAATAAATATATGAATTTTATTATAATAGCCAAAGTTTTTCCTTTAATAATAGTATATGTTTATATTATTCTTTGCAATAAAAGCTATTGCCTTACGTATCCACCTTATTAAAAGTTATTTAATAAAAAAACAGATAAAAACAGATCTTTTTATTAAAGCGTTTTGAGAAATTTTAATTATTTTTAATTCTTCTTTAGTGAAATTATAAATTTTTTATTTCGTAAAATATTTTTAATTAGGAAACTCCTCCAAAAACGCGAATTTTTGCTGCCAAGTAACAGAATTTGAAATTAAAATAAGTCATAATTTTATTGCGAACAACACGGTCTGATTCATCTTGTCTGCCGTAATGCGCAACATTAATATTAGATAAAAAGAGAGAATCAGGTGGGAACATATTGTCAAAATTTTCAAGCGAAATATCATATGTTGCTCAACACCACTTTTCGCAAATTAGAACAGAGTACTAAGCTTTAGATTGAAATAAATTTTTTATAGGTCGATTTGACCTCATAGTGGTATGTTTAGTTCTGGGATAAGACTGCATATGTTAAAATATGTGAGACAGAAAAATAGTTAAATACTGGGTAGACATTTATAATCATATTTATCAGTTTATGCTTGTTGTCATCGTTTTATTGTTGTAATTTTATTAAGTCAATCAAATAAAAGTTTATCCAAAATGAAAAGTGAATTTTACTAAAATGTTGAAAAAAAAACATTTAATTGTTTAATTCTTTAATGTGAGCAAAAACTAAAATAATTTGAAAATTTTTTAAACATGCTAAACTCCCACGTGGAGGCAAGTTTAATATTTAAAATTTTAAAAAACATTTAATATAACAGTGCAATAGTTGGGGCTTTATGCACTTGACTGAGAAAATAATGCAACAAGAATAATCGAGTTGTACATAAAAAAAGTTTTCTTTTACAGAAAAGGGCCACATTTAGGTGCTGGCTGACCTATTTCCAATTTGAATTTTTTTTTTGCATGTTTTAATTGCTTGTAAGGTAATTAGTCATGTCCTTATGCTTTTGTTAATGCTTTTATATTTGTACAAACATTCTAAAATTTCATTTATATAACATATATAACTGTAAATCGTATACTTATCTTAATTAACAATTCATAATAATAAAATAACACGCAAATTTAGTTTTTGTTTGTGTGTGTGTGTGCATGTTAATCATGTTTAATTTATTTTTGTTGTTGTTCTTGTTATTTTCGTACTTAACAGAAATTTAGTTAATTTAAAGAAAACAAATTGTATATTCTAATAATTAACCGTTTAGGAAATGTTATTTGTTATTAGTTAGAATTAGAAAACCAAATTTTACTACAACAATTGTTATGGAAGATTGTTAAGATATCGGAAGATTAGAAGCCATTTGTCTTTTTCGTTGTCGTTTTTAAAACTCATTGACTTTTTTAAAACACCTAAATACAGTTAAGTTAATGGAAATAAGACCTTTTTGGTATTTGGAACTGTTAGACTTTTAATGTTACCTTGTTTAAAACTAAATAAAATATTTTTGGGTATAACTGCAATTAAAGGGTTAAAACTTTAAATTAAAAATAACAAAATATTTATACATTATCGTATATGTTTTTAAAGCAGTGGTTATAATTTTTTAAACACAAGAATTTAGATAAGATTAAATGTTAAATAAATAATAAAATAAAAACCATACTCTGCCACTCATATTGCATTAACTTATTAGTGGAGTAAATATTTAATGAAAGCATGTAGAGTTCCCTCAAGGCATTATTAAGTAAATAATTCATAATTCCCGAGATGTTCATTTGTGCGAAAACAAAATGATAGAATGCTAAAATTTTAACATTTAAAAACAAAAAATATATGAGAAAACTTTAGTATACAAGAACTGTAGTGACGAATTTTTATTTAATTTTTAAAAGCTTCACAATAGAGAAAAAATATTACGAAAATATGTCATGAATATTAATAACTTCAGCAGATAAGTTTATCACATAAAAGAAGGCTTTGTATTGCACTAAATTTTAAAACTAAAAATTCAAAAATAACTTCTTTGAAACAAATTGAATCATATTATAATAGTTAATGAGAAGTTTGTATTTGTCCATTAATAGGTTTCACATTTATAATGGGTAAATTAAGTAAAGCCATACACTTCAGAAGCGACTAAAGACTTTTACTTATAGACTTATTTCACATTCTTGAGAATTAGAAGAACTATCAATTATCTTCGACTGACAGATAGTATGTAAATAACGTAAAATAATGTGATTGATATTCAGATAAAAAAAGGATTTTCACCTTTCTTGTCCATGCTTTTCCTTATTAAAGTTTTTCACAGGATGTGATTAATTTAGGGCAGCTTTTTAATATTTAATTTGCATTTTAAGAGAACACGAGAGACTTACGCTAAGAATAAATCATAAAAACATACTAGAATGTGTTCTTTTATACGTGTTCTACATAAAACTTTATTTAGACGGATTTTTTATTAGCTGTCATTTGGCTTGACATTTCAGTATGAATAGACTAATGTCTGAACGCTGCTACCAAATTGTGCAAATTGATTTTGAAAGTTATGGTTCTGTTTGAGATACTCAATTCCCATTTCATAAACGAATTTTGTTTCTTCTTCAAGTATATGTCTAGATACCCTTATATCCAGCAAACTGACTGCTTTAAAGGGTTCTAGCACCCTTTAATCCGTTGCAGTCAATGCTCGTCGCTATTGAGTCATGATTACTAAATTTTTCGCTCATTAATTGAACAATAATTTCGAAGTCTAAAAGCTGTAGTTTCAAAAGACGTCGCGACATGCCCTACAATTGATTTGTTGAAGCAAACGTTTAGCAACCGCATAGTTTAGGTGTCAGCCTGGTGATATATCTTCCAAGCTGTTTTTTCTCGGAATATATGAAGTTACAAATTTACGCCGATAAGCCTGAAATGAAGGATCACACTTTCCGCATTGTTGCCGATATATGGCCAATGTAACGACATGTTTTCGCTGGTAGCCGGGATAGCGACAGCGGAGGCCAGGGTCGTTGAAATTTTTATTTATTTATTCTTACCTACTGGATTTCGGTAATCGTTATAAAACGTATCACTGGGTTTTTTATTCTATAATTTCCTAAACAGTATTGTGTTCTATATCACGGGAACGGTCGGGAATCTTCGTTGAAGAGCGTGGAGTCACTTTGCTGAGGCAATGGGCAGTGGCTTCGGCAGTAGTAGCAGAGGTGGCAGCAATAAAAGGGGTAATGGCGATAGCGGTACAGGCAGCAGCGGGACAGGCGGCAGCGGCGGTACTTGGAAGCGGTACGGCGGTACCTGGCAGGGATACGGCGGCAGCGGCGCCAATAAAGGCAGCGGTACGGCGGCAGCGGCGCCCACAAAGGCAGCGGTGGTACCTGGCAGTGGTACGGCGGCAGCGGCGGTACCTGGAAGCGGTACGGCAAAAGCGGCGCCCACAAAGGCAGTGGTGGTACCTGTCAGCGGTACCTGGCAGCGGTACGGTGGCAGCGGCGCCCACAAATGAAGCGGCGTTACCTGGAAGCGGTACGGTAGATATCATTAAAAATTGCACATCCAGGTTAGACTATATCCGAACCAGCCGTACCTGAAAGTTATCTGTCGAATAAAGTAAATTTTATGTCAATAGAAATATCACATTTGTTTTATTGCATTTCAAAGTACTTTATTTACCTTTGTAAAATCACCCTATATGTTGGCGGGTGAAGCTGTCTAAGCCCTGCTGATAGTATCTCGCAGATTATGAACCACGGAAAACACAAAAATTTACTTTCAATTGCTGTTTATTCTCGGATAGTTCATAATCTGCAAGATATTACGAGTAGGGCTTGGGCAGCTTCACCCGCCAACGCTAAATGTGAAATTATTTGTAGCTTTTTTAACAGCTGTCGGTTTAGTTTGATTATTTTAAATATTCCAAATGCATGTCAAAATAACCAATTAACTAAGTGTTTAATAATTAAAATTTAAAGCAGGATTACTGCAGGAGAAATATTTTTTAATTATGTTATATCGTTAACGTCCTTAAATCTATTTTGATATAAAGTTTGGCCGTTCAAATGTCACGTACCTTGAAAAAACCTATGTTATATATGATGAATACTCTATTCATTATTATTATTTAATTTTTAGCAGGTTATTTGTAGTCAAAAACAACTTATTTTCTATTAATTTTTTGCTTTTCACAACTAATTAATTTTGAATCGATTGTGGAGGAAATTCGATTGAAGCTAAAAAGATTCTTCAAAATCTTATATAGTATATAGAATTTAAAAATTAGTTATCTGACTCATTGATTTTTAAATAAATTAGAGAAATTATTCACGTAATTCTTGTAACATAAAAGCATCAATCAAGTGCAGTTAAAATTTAATAATCCTGACTCGTCAAGCACTCATACATTTAGAGTGATTAAACTGAAGTGAACAACAAAATTTATTCGATTTTATTTCTAGTAACAACCCCAATTGAGTAAAATTGAAATGAATTTAATGTCAGATTTTATTACTGAAATGAATCAAAACAATATAATATTAAAATTCAACCAGAATGAATGAAAATAAAATAATATAAAACTTCAACTAGGAAATTTTAACATTTCATTAACACAGATAACCTAACACATACAACCGAATACGTCGAACATAGCCTGATAACGAAAGAGAACCAAGTTCACAGCTACACAAACAATGGAAAGATGAACGGTCATCAGATCCTCATTCAGTTTAATTCTTTGTACTCATTGATGTATTTAATTTGTGGGTTGAAATAATTTTTATTTTTCCAGTCTTGTTAGTTAAGAATATTCTCATAAAGGGAGAGATAAATATGAATATAAAATATATATATATAAAAACCAAAAGTTGAACAAAAATTTATTGTTATCGAAGTTGTTATTTAAAAAGACCTTAAGTTGGTTTTAACGCCATTTTAAATGAACAAACATTTTTTGCGGATTTTTTTACATGACTTTCGCTGAAAACATGGCATTAAATCAGGAATTTTGAGAATCTTATAATAAAGTCTTGATTTCTCATAAACCCAGAAGATTCCCCCCGGGGGCGCATTTATCGGTCTTTATAGAAAACTTGACTATCTAGACCTGTGCTGCTGGGGGTATAAGGGAGCCCAGTCCTCTGAAGGTGAGCAGGAAGTCACCTGGAAGCTCCACGTTATTTCCACGGGATTCTATAAGCCCCAGAGTTCCGCTAATTGTCTCTTTAGACTTTTAGCTATTCTCTGACTGATTATTAAGGTTGGCCCTTCGGGAGTATCGTGGTGGTTGTGGTTTTGCGGCCCCCGCATGAATTGATTTAGTGGGCCAGGGTCATCTCGCCTTTAATAACACCAACGGGTGAATGATCCGGATCCAGTGAGCATGCTAGTCATGTATTCTGGACCAGGAGTTGGATAGTCTCCACCTCTTCAGCAAGGAGTAGTGGTTTGCAACCCTGCTTTGGAACCGCTGAAATTGCAACTAGGAAAGACCTGTTGCTAGAATTAGTCCTCTTTATTCCTAGTGGTTTGACCACCATCTGATTAAGGCTTACAGCCAGGTGCAGATGTAAGTCTTGTCACGAAAACCCAGAAGATAAAAAGCAGGAAGTCTTAAAAGTGTTATTAATTTTGACCATATAAAAATTCTTTCAATTTAGAACGATTCATACGATTCATTCATAAATTTGTAATGCCGAAAATGTTTCCGAGATTTAGGTTTTTGCTACATGTACGTTTTTATGAAGACAGAGAATATATTTTTTACAGCAACTCACTCTGTTGTCTTTAAAATTTTGAGTGTGGTTGAAATAAGCGAATGATATTTTTTAAAAATCATTTGAAATCTAAAGTCATATAAGTAAACATCCCGTCAAAATTGGACAATTCTTTATATTGTTACGAAGATGATTTATTAAATTTTAAAAGAAACTAATTATAAGTAAAACAGTGAAGGAAATGACCCACTGTGCATTTTATAAACAGCATAGTTTCCTAAGAAATCTTATACACACAAGACAATTACAACGTGCTTATAAGAAATTATACCAAATAAGACAAACAACAGAAAACAAGAACACCTAACACAGAACAGAACAAACCAAACCAAACACACAGCCAAGTAGGCGACTAAACTGAATGATAACAACAACAACAACAACAACAATATGTGGTAAATATTCCTGTATATACGAAAATCGCTTTAAGCACTTGCTGGGCAAATGAATTAAATCAATTTAAGTCATCAGTGAGTAATGACATCGAAGTTGGTATCGTGTTTATTTTGTGTGTGTATTGAAAGTATATGAATCACTTAACTTAATTAAACTTAATTAAACTCTAATGTGTTATCATTTTGCAATAAATGAACTAAAACTAGCAAAACGTTTATTAAAAGGAAAAAGCGTAACAATATTTTATTTTTGGATTTATTTTTAAAAAAACTGATTGCCAATTGCGGTTTAATAGCAGTGTTGTGCACTAGAAAAGCTTGCTAAAAGTTTTATGATTTATACTTGTTTCTAGAGCAACATAGCTTTAAAACACTTTTATGAATATTATGTCACTTTTGGAACACCTTTCAGTATTTAATAGATGAGGTTATAGTAGCTAGTAGTAGTTAAGATTTCAAGAGCTTGATTAATATAACTCTAGAGAGAGGGCTCTGGCCAATTGGAAAAAATTTTTGGTCTTTAATTTCAAGGTTTTTTATTATTTAATTGGGATCATTTGAAAATAATTACTTTAAGATAAAGTAAGCAATTTTGTAAACTCTATCAGAATACTAATGAATATCATTGTTACCTACAAAATTTCCAGAATTTAATACACAATTTTCTTCTTTAATTTCTCTTTCGCCAAAACCTTTGAAATTCAAAATATTTTAAGTATTAAATAATAAGTATTAAAATTAAACACACATCTAGAAAACAACAAAAACCATAATGTTTGTTGAAACAACAACAACAACAACAGCGAGACTTAAAGAAACGAAAGAAAAAACAACGTTAGGAAAACATCAACCACAACATCAACTTGAATAAACCATGTTGGCAATGAAGTATCATCATCAAATTTCATTATATTTCGAAAAGCAACAATAACACTTTACATTTACATGTAAAATAAATGTATGTATGGGTCTTAATATACCTTCAAATATACATACGAATAAAACAATATATTATTTTACTTAAAGTGTTTTTATACTCGAAATGGAAGAACACATTGTTGCTGGTTGTTGGTGGTTCACATTTGTACGTTTCAATGTTAAGGGAACATATAGTTTTGTCATCTCGTTAGTTACTTCAGCTGCACTGATTTATGAGCATTTCTATTTTAGATCATGAAAAGTGAATCCATTAAACGCCCATGGCATATAGAAAAAAATAAAAGAATGAATTTTCAAGTTCAAATGTCTTGGGGAGCAGCAACGAAAAAAAGAACTTTTAAATTAGAGTGACGCGCAATAAATCTTGCGACTAGTGGTCAAAAACTAAAAAGCTGAACAGATTGTACGAAAGACAAAGGTAATAAAAATTGTACGGAATGGGATATAAAACGTGCAAGAAAATATTTTAATTTAAAGACACGAGTATCAAATTAGAGTTTTGAGCAGTTTTTTTTTTGCGTTATTATGGAAAGACTGTAACGTAGTTTTATTCATCGGCTGGGGTAGCATAGCCATGTCCAAGGTCGTACTTACGGATCCACAAACCTTAAGTAATAAGATGCTTGATTTTCCCTTATCTAGGGCTTACAGCAATTTCTTTATTGAATTTTAAATCCTATTGTTCTATATATATTTATACTACGAGAAAGGTGCCCCTGTAGGCTAGTAGGTAGTGTACTAGCTCGTCAGTGTGGGGGTTGTGGGTTCGATTCCCAACGAAGACCTTGGTTTTTTTCACTACAAAAATAAAAATTGACTGTCGGTGGGGCTGCCTGGCGACGAAGGCATAGTCACTGGTCGCTGTTTTGTCTCTTATACGGCAGTTAATTTTCGACTATCCTTCTACTTTCACCACCTGTTTCATCTCTTCTCTATCCCTTTCCTAAAGAATGTAGCACGGTACTTGGCTAAATAGGCATTGTTGCCTGAAGTGCTATACTTCTCTTTAAAAAAAAAAAAAAAGGTGATGAGACGAAATACAAACGGTTCGGTGAGTAACAGGTTGGAGCGCTAGGCGAGCCGAAATACGATAGATTCGGCTATTAACAGGTTCGGGTTCTCGATGAGCCGTAATACAACAGGTTCGGCTATTAACAGGTTCGGGTTCTGGATGAGCCGAAAGACTACAGGTTCGGCTATTAACAGGTTCGGGTTCTTGATGAACAGCTTCGGTAACTAAATATTTACAATGTTACTTAACTCTAAGTTTCTACAATACTACAATTTGTCTTAAGCTAGGGGAACAGTCAGCCGAAGCCGCTATGGGGAACAGTCAGCCGAAGCCGCTGTGTATTATTTATCATACCCAGCCCCTTGCCGGGTATATACTCAAAATTCCTCTGAGCTTACCGAAGTAAACCAGAAGGCTTGTCGTATAGATCGTTTCTATCGTCAAGACTCTGATGCTACGAAAAACCTGTCTTGTGGGAATCGCAACATGCCGACGGTGTATCAATTTAGATTACCTATACAAATATTCTCATACACTCTGTGAGAATTATAAGTTGATACACCGTCTACATGTGAAAACACAAGCATCCCCAGCAAACATCTTGGTATGCAATACGGGCACACCCAGCATACATAATATATGACAGCAGGGCAAGGCCCAACACTTATCAGTAAAACTTAATCAAGCATCCCCAGCAAGCATTGTGGTGAGCGTTATAGTCAAACCAGCAAACGAAATGGAGTCGGAGCCGGGAGAACTAATGTTAATCTTAAAACTAGGTATGTAATGTGGAAGAATATGAATTTCTCCCATAGAATTCGTATTTCCACGTTACAAGATAGTGTGTTAAATAGGCTCTTGGTCATTTACTGCTAAAAATAACTTTTGAAAAAAAACTGGTCTTCATCATAACACCCGACACGGTTCACTATTTTATAAATATTATGCGATGAAAATATTTATTGGGCTGAATTTTTTGAAAATTAAGTTTCTTCAGATGGCATTTTTATGCAAAGTAAATTTATCGATACCTCCGCCTTTTATTATTATCTAGGTACGTGTGTCCGTCTGAGGGTGTTTTTCGATTGCCCGTTTGCGTAAATAGTTTTAATGGTGTGAAAATTGTGTCTGAGGTCGTGTTTACCTCTTCGCTTATAATCTCATTGGTAAAAGTTTTCGTTTGTAAGTTTCCATGTTTTAATGTCATACATTCATCTATTTCCCCTGGTGTGTGTTAGTGATTGTCAAGGTTGGAATCTTCTTTTTTCCGTTTGTATGATCGTATGTGTACTGTAAACCTTGTTTTTAGTGTTCGTCCAGTTTGCCCTATATAAGTTTGTTTGTCTGGTTACCCCGCTAGAACTAAATTTGTCAGTTGTTTCTGTCGTTGTTCTGAGATTATGTGTCAGAGTGTTGCCAGTTTTTAATGCTGTGAGTATTCCTTCTCTGTGAAAAAGGGTAGTTAGTCTGTATACTTCTGGTCCTGTATAAGTAAAGGTGTGCCGTCGTGCTGTATCGGTTGTCTCTTTGTCTTCTTTATTTCTGTTTTTAGTGTTGTATTGCCTAAGAAGTTTATCGATAGTAGTGGCCTTGTAGCTGTTTATATGTTTATAGCTATGGCGTAAATTGTGTCGAGTTCTTGTACTTATCTGGAGTAAGTGGGATTATCTTAAGTCTATGTATTATATGTCTAAACGCTGCTAGTTTATGTTGGGTAGGGTGGTTTGTGGTGTTGTGGACGGTAGCATCCGTCGTAGTTGGTTTTCTGTAGATGTCAAATATTATATATTCAGTTCCTCGTATCATAGTGATGTTATGATGAAAAACATGTTATTAAATTTAAATAAAGCGCATGTGGCATTTGGCATCAACAAGTGGTCACTCAGCCTGTTATACAATTTACTTATTCGTCACTGTTCAATCACCTATACGCTAAGTGATGATGGATAATGCCTTGATTTCAATAGATATCGCAAACGTGATTAAGGACTTAATGTTAACACGATTTTGAATCGTAACAGATAGCAAAGAGGCGTTAAATTGAATAAAACTCGTATACTTTACTTCGTATATCTTACTTATTCATTACTGTGCATTCACCTATATGCTTAGTGATCATTTATAACTTCATAAGCCATGATTTCAAATGTAATCGCAAACGCTATTAAGCACTATATATAAAGATAAAACCCGTATACTTTACTTCAATTAAGCTTAAGCCGAAAATAAAATATCTATCGGAAATATCTAAACGGATAAACCGATGTTAGAAGCAGCTGAGTATTTTAATTAAAATTTTGTGTTAGAAGTTTTGTGTGTGCGTATATTTGTTTAATACAAATTATCAAATTACAAACAAACTAGTTTCGATTTTTTAATCGCAACTTTACAATTTTTTAAATAATTATTATCTCTACAGTATAGAGATTGAGGAGTAACAGAGGTAGCATATTAGTTATGTTTTTTTTTTCTATATCAGCTACCTCCTTAAATGATTCCAATACCTTTAAATATTTTCCCAAAACTAAAATCTGTTACAATGAAATGTTATATTTTAAATAATAGAAAATCCTGAACTATTTGAAAGAAACCAACAAAGCGTGGAATAAATTAAAGTATAAAATAAAATAAATTAGTTTTAGTGATCACAAGATAATTTACCACATAAGTAATTTTTATGTATTAAAAGATTAACTTTCATCATTTCTATTCGTTGTTTGTGTGAATAAAAAGAAGAAGAAGAAGTGATATTCTGCTAAATGAACTACTGTTCGAATTTCATATTTTATGAGAGATTTATAGCTTCTAGGGAATTAGTTTTAATAAAAATGTGAAATATACGTGTTATATAATGGGTGAGTGGAAATTAACAAATTTATATTAATTATCAAGCTAATTCACTAGGGATTTTTATTAAGTGTACCTTACAACAATAACAATTCAATTCGTGGGGTAGAGAAAAGATACTGAATTTTTTGTCTTAAATATCATAATAATGTCACTTGTGTATTGAAAACCATTTTGGCACATTATTTGAATATAATTTGTTTTTTATAGAAATACCAAATTTTAGCTCAGCAAAACTTGTTTAGGTGACAGCTTGATTTTACATTTATACATTAATAGACTGACACCTCAACAAAGCTTTAGAAAAATGAAAATTTCCGAAAAAATTTAAAATTGTAAAAATGAAAATGCCGACTTCATAAAGGCCGTGTCAGATAAAACTTTTGCTTTGCGTTGCGTCAGAGTTTCGCTTTGACATTTGCGTTAAAATGTACGTAATTGTATGAAAGTTGCCACATAAAGCAATTCTGACGCAAAGTAAAGCGAAAAGTTAACCAACATTCAACTTTTTGCGCGCTTTGACAAACACCTGGCTTTTATTATTTGTGTTTGTGTATTTGTATGTGGGCGTAAAAATTAACATTTTTAACTTGTATTTTTTTAAACAAAACAAATAGCACTAGAATTGAAAATATGTTGCTTTTTTATGTAAACAAAAAACTCATGAGTGTTGTCAAAGTTTATTGTGACATACACCACTTGATTTACGCTTTTGCTTTAAAGTTTCAAATATCAAGCAAAGCAACAAAGTTTTATTTGACACGGCCTTAAGCGAATTTCAATAAACAAAACCGCCATTTTTGGAGTGATGGTAATCTTCAAGCTTATTTTAAGACACCGATACATCCAGCAAAAGTGGCAGTTCGGTGTTTTTAATGGGCTGGTAGATTTAGAACCATTTTTATTGACTTCTTTGTTTATCAATTAAACAACCATGATGTGCAGAATCTGTGATATCAACAAGACAGTGCAACGTGTTACGCAGCTCGTGACATAACTGATTTATTAAAAAAATGGTTCAGTAACTAAATAGTTTCACGTTTCAGACCCGTGAATTTGCCTTAAAGATCATGTGATTTAAAGATGCTAGTCTAACCACTTGGAGGATGGCATTTGACAGTTTGTTGCCGATGTACGGCCACAGGCGTTGAAAAAAGTTATGGAAAATTGGTCCTCTAGATTAGACAACATTCGAATACATCAGTATAAGAGAAATTTCATGTCAATTTAAAAAATTCATCTTTGCTTAATTCTATTTTAAAGTTGTTTACCTTTATAAAAGCACTCTGCACTATAAGAAAAATTTAGAGCTTAGGGTATATCATAAACAATTTTAAATTTTATTTATTTCACAATTTTCTCGAAATCTTTTTATTTCAACATTACAGATTGTAAAGGAAAGATTATTGAAAAACATTAATTACACCTTCTTCAGTTATAGTTCGAAATGATTTTTGGTCTTTTTTTTGCCATGTTCGTTATTTACTTGTTTTTCTTTATATTTTGGACTAAAATAAAGCGAATGTGCTTAAGTATGTTTTAAATGATAGTACCCTGTGAGTGGATATAATGTTCCAATTATTTTTCGGGTAATTCTATAATATATTTGCAACATTTACTGCACTCTATAAGTCTACAAATACTATGGATGGTGCCATAAAAGAGCAACAATGTTTATTGATTTAGTGTAAGTAACGATTTATAAAGGGAACAACAAAGAACGTTTTTCATTGTCTTTGGACTTCGTTTAGCCAACTAAGTAATTGACCATCAATATTAATGGTATGGTAAGTTGCAAAATTATTTGCTTTAATAGATGATGTTAACCATGTGCGTTGCCTACCTTAAATAGAGTGCTAATGACGAATGTAAAAAAAAATCTAAAATATATATGAACTTTTTTGTTTTTTTTTACAAAAAATAGTAGCACTTCAGGCAACAATGCCTATTTAGTCAAGTACCGTGCTACCTTCTTTAGGAAAGGGATAGAGAATAGATGAAACAGGTGGTGAAAGTAAAAGGATAATCGGAAATTAACTGCCGTCTATAAGACAGCACAGCGACCAGTGACTATCCCTTCATCGCTGAGCAGCCCCACCGACAGTCAATTTTTATTTTTGTAGTGAAAAAAACCAAAGTCTTCGTTGGGAATCGAACCCACAACCCCAATATGTACAAGCTAGTACACTACCTACTAGCCTACAGGTGCACCTTATGCAGGATTATGTTTAGTTGTTTAGTTACAATGATAAAATAGTTTGATTAATAATAAATTTCAACACTCTCCACTTTATTTGGAAAAAATAAGAGATAGCTGTCAAAAAATATTTTATTTAGAATAAATTTTTCTATTGTATTTAACAAAACTCACAGAAGCTGGTTAACGAAATAGGACAAATAATTTTACAGTCGTTTTTAATATACATATGAAGCTCAGTTTTAATTCGTTGTCTGATTAGTTTACTTAAAGACGAATGTGAAAGACAACCAACCACATTTAAGCATTTTTGAATTTAAAATAAAACAAATAAATATAAAATAAAGTTGCTTCAACGTTTATGTGTCGTTCATGGTAACACTGCATTTTCAGCATTACAAAAGATATAATAAACAAACACCTGTTTTAAATGCATATATTTTTTTTTAATATTTTTGTTTCTTCTATCTTGTCAAAGAAAATGTTTTTTTATAAACTTAAAAAAATGAAAAACAAAAATCGAAAATTAAACAAAAAACAAAAATGAGTCTCTTTAATATTTGCAAACCTAAAATTAAGAATCTTTATCACTCTTTATGACGAGTTGGCTGGCTGTGTGAGTGGTATTTGTTACTTTAAATGATTTTATACATTTTTCATTTATGGGGACACAAAAACACCAACGTATAGACGACATTTGCCATAAAATTGCAACAACTACTGTAACAACGAATATGAAAATAATAATGTCTAGTTTGATATTCATGTGACGTTTTCTTTTAAGTGAACATTTCTAAGACTTGTGTGCATTGTGTGTGTGTGTGGCTGTATATTAAGCGCCTGGCTTTATGCTAACACGAAAGATATAAAACGCCTAGAAAATACTATTGTTTTAAAGTGGATGGGAATAAGAGCATAAATATTTGTATGGTGGCTACAGACAATTTTCACACATGCAAACACTACTTTGCACTATGTAAGCAACCTAAATACTGGTTTAAACAATCAAAGCCGCGAATAAAAAATAGCTGTAAAATTTTTATATATATTTTTTTCTAAATATGTCATATTATAAAGGGTATGTTTCGAAGAGCGGTGGCTTTCACTACTGGGATGCTTACCGCCTAATTGAGGCCTGATTTGCTTAGATTATCATGGCAATGTAGCTCATAATTTAAAAAAAAAATATTTTCTATTTTACTATTATTTTTTTAGAAGTTACGTGAAGCCACTAGGTCCTTATAAGTTTCAAAAAATTATCCAAAATTGAATGTTCAAAACTCTGTTCGGTAAGAATAGTCGGGTAGTGGCCGTATAATCAAAATTGTTGTCAAATAATTTTTATAAATATAAATACTTTTTTAAATTTGTGAGCTATTTTCGCAATTGAAAGTTCTATCGACCGTAAAAAATAACCATTGTAAAAAATTAAGATCAGCATAACCACATTTAAGAAATTCAACTAATATATAAAAAAGTGGAAGTTTGGGCTAGTTGTGCAATCATCTCTACCACATTTTTTTAATAGGGAAAATAATATTTTGCCATAATTCTTGGCTATTTTACGTATGACCTTGTGTATTTTAAAATTCAATATATGATTGTAAATATACAACCCTACTGTAGTAAGAGATTTAACGAAGAAAATATGTTATGATCGCTATAGTATAGTTGCACCGTAGTTGATGCAAATTAAAACTTCCAAATTTTTAGACTTTTGATTTAAAATTGCTATGTCTAAGCGACAAATGAAAGAAATAGAAAAAATTGTTTCCCTCTTTGTTTCATTTATTGCTAATTTTAGATTTGATTGTACATATTGCATTGGCATAGATATCATATTTAGATAATCGCGTTTATACGGAAGCAGCCAAAGTCTTGGAAAATATTTTAGCACAATTATATTTAATTGTCATTGTGGTTTCTTAGGCGCAAAGTACATTAGCCACTACTTTTTTTTTCTTTTTGAATATTTAAATTTATTTTAAAACAACTGTAGGAGATTTACCATTGTTTCCCGGGAATGTATTTTTCTGCCAGGAAGTTTTTTGATCTTGATGTTTATATTCTCATGAAAATAAGATCTAATAATATGGCATTGTGTCTCTAATAAGAACAGAGCTGATCAAAATATTAGTCCCACCACAAAAATAAAAATAAAATTGGTTTTATATAGTTACCAGTTTGCTAAATAAAACCCATGCGTTTAAATCCCAACAGAGCTCAAAAGTTGAAATTATATTGCCATGGTGAATAATCTCTCTCTTATTAAAAAGGAATAAATTATGAAGAGCAGTTTACATCTCAGTGGATCCGTAGAAAAAAGCAAACATTTTTTTAGCTGCGATAGATAAGTTGACGCTTCCACATTGTAACATACTGATATTAAGATATCTGCAGAGCAATATAATGATGCTGTGGGTCAAACCAAAAGTAGGCTTAGTTAGAGACACAACATTAAACAATTAAGCGGAGTGTGAAAATAGTTACTGTGTTCCTTAAGAAGTCAGGTTGATAAAAAGGAGATTGTGATGATAAAAATGGATACTTTCAAAGCTTAACATCGAGTAGTGCGAGTCTCTAACTGGACACAGAATATTGTAGTAAGGATAACTGGGAAAGTCAATGCTTGGTAAAACAGGACATGATCTAAGTATAAATTAAGTCGAATAAGAATCAAAAAACAATAATATACTTTACTTTTAAAAAACGTCGTAAGTGTATTATGCAGTATTTTATTCCTTTTTTATGCCAGTTGCGCTTCCTGACATTTTATGTGCCATTTTTTGGAGTTAAAAGAGCCATAAATATTCATTAAACATTAAGAAAATTATTTGGGAAATCTTTACAAACTTACAAAATATAAATTTTAATAAACAATTAATTGATTAAATAGGTGATGCGGATAGAGAATTTTAAATGCCAACCAAACAAAAATCATTAAATTCTTTCTCATCTTCACTGTTTCAATAATTTGTTCCCTTCCGTCATCTGTAGCATTTAATTCTGTCTCGTATATAAAAGGATTTTTTTCTCCTTTCAGTTTGACATATGAATGTTGTGGTTAACTTTAGCAATTTATCATCAACATATTTTACTTAAATGCAGCAGCCGTTTTGAGCACTACATTAGTAAAAGACAAAAAGGAAAAAACAACATCAAATCACACTAAAAAGAGACATGAAAAGGAGCAACGACAAAATTTTAGCAGCACTTGGAATAAATGCACATAAATTGTCTAAGAATGTGAGAGTTATTTGACTATTTATATTCATAAGCATGTTTACACTGATACGAATATAAACGACAAAAAAAAAGAGAAAAGAAAGCAACATCGCCAGCGAAAACAAGAATAAAGAATTATTTCCATCATGGCAACAAAATAAATGAGACATATTTAATTATGCAAAAATATTTATGAATAAACAAAAACAAAAATTCTGTTAACGTGCTTTTATGTTTTTAATATTTAGAATGTGACTGAAATTTTATTCCGGGCCTTGAATGATGCAGAATTGTAATTATAACAACCCAAAAAATTACCAGAGTTCTTGGTTAAGCCTTCAGAATGAAAGAAAAGCAAGAGATTTGATGTGCCTTTTGAAAAATTATTTAAACCTTTAAATTGAATTAATTTTTTTGATTGTTAACACTTTTTCACTAAGTTGCCGGTAGCGCTGGATTTCTTAAAATGAATTCTTCTTTGCGATTACTTTTTCTTTCCCAAACATCTTGGGCTACAGAAAGAATGCTCCGTGCAAATATGCCATTCGAACTCTTTCCTCTGCAGACACAAACACTGACGTCTTTGAATTTAGTTTTCCATTGTACAAAATATATGGTTAAATTGCTTTTACCAGTGAATAGTGTGGTGTGTGTGAAATATGCTTTATCAGCAGAGAAATAGATGTCTTAACTATCTGCTTGTTTGTTTGATTATCACAAAAAAAAAACTAATATTGTAGTATGGCTTCGCTGAATGAGTCCTTTAAGGGCTGATAAAAAACACTAATTAAAATCGTATGAAATCATAATACAAAGCAATTTGTAATGGCTTCAAAATATAAGAAGTGATAGTTCTCTGTTTTTACAAAACAAAGAGATAGTGTTCTAAATTGTTTAGATATATATCCGCAATTTAAGAAACAGAGAAACCAATTCAAAGTAAAAAAAAATTGACGTAATGACACATACAAAGGATCTCTATATTGTAAAGCTTAAGATCCCTTTGATGATGAAGAAATGCAATCATCAATCCGAATTTTCGCAGATTTTCATCAACGAAATTTATGTGTTTATTTACATAACGGATTAATAAATAAGTTAATGATCAACCTAATCGTTTGTTACTTAAATTGTGTAGAAACTTGTATGCTTTAAATTAATAATATTTCAAAATTAGTTTCAGAAATACACATATGACAGTTCTACGTTTCAATAAACGCAAAACATTAGTGTCAAACAGGTTGTTTACTTCATTTCTCAGTATCACTTATCGAGCTGTTATGTATTTTCTTTTTGTTTAAAAATAATATTATACTCGACAAATATATAGTCATAATATTTTTATATCGATTGACACGATCTGCATTGATATTTGACATTATTGAAGATTCTGCTTAGTATTTTTATTACAATAAAATATTACTGTTTTATAAGGCGATTGTCGGCTAAGATGGTTCACATGGATGTACTGAGTTATATTTAATATAAAATATAAAATTTAATTTTCATAATCATTAAACTTACTGAGATTACAATTGAAACGGCATTACGATTAAAATATTACTGAATACTGCATTTACTTTTAAATACGGTTTCTCATAACTTTAATAAGTCGTTAAAAAGGGTATAAAATTGGTGCGAAATAAGTTTGTTTAATATTAAATCACATTGTTAAATCACATAATTATTAGATTAATAAAAGTATTGTTAAATTCGAAATGGAAATAAACTTGAGTAAAGTCTAGTAATGAAAATTTAATTACTGTACTATCGGGTTTTTCAACAAGAAGTTTGTTTTTGAATTGTGGTAACACCAGCAACATGATAGTTTCGATATTTACTTTTTTAACGTATTCGTAGTAGATGCATTGGCAATCAGAGTAGAAATTTATTCATAAATGTGCAGCACATGTGCCAAAATTTGTGTACATTCACATGAATATGAGCAACAATTTTTGATCTTAATATGAAGGCACATGAGTGTGGATGGACTATAGAAGCACACGCACATGTGCAAAGTGCAACAAAAAAATTGTTTAAGCTACAGGCACATGAATTCACATCTTCATGCACATCATTATACTACTCAGTTAAAATTATTTTTAAATGGGTAAATATTCAATACATACTATAACAACAAAACACTACAATTTATTGTTGTTATCATTGTACTTCTTCGTCTTCCACATACATATATTAATGTGCAAGATCGTGTGCACTCATGTGCTATACAAAATTTGCGAATACCAATGTGTGGTCGACTGTGTCGTTTAACTGAAAACATCGCAGCCGTAAGCCAGAGTGTTGAAGCAGAACCAAATTTGTCAATTCCTCGACGTTCTCAACAGTTGAAGTTATCCAAAACCACCACATAATGAATTTTGCGTAAGGATTTGAATTAGAAGCCTTACAAGGTTCAACTGGTACAGCAATTGAAGCCGATTTACATCGCCGTAAATTCGCTCGATTCATTCAGAAACAGTCGGCTGATTTTTCTGAAAAAATTACTTTTCCAGACGAAGCCCATTTTCACTTGTCAGGGTATGTCAACAAGCAAAATTGCCACATTTAGTTTTCTGAAAATTGCAGAGTAATTATTAAGAAGCCTGTGCATGCTCAACCTGTTACCGTTTGGTACGCTATGTGCGCTGGAGGCGTGATTGTGCCGATTTTTTTTTCGAAGATGACACTAAAAATGCGGTGACGGTTAATTTATCACGCTATTGCGAGAAGATAAGTAATAAGTTTTGGTTTATTATTGACGACGTGGAGATTACTGGCATGTGGTTTTAACAAGACACCGCCAAATGTCATACAGTCAATGAAATGATCAATTTATTGCAAACCAAATTATCCGATCGCATAATTTCATGACAGTGAGCGATTAAGTAGCCAGTCATATCGAGTGATTAGCCACCACTGGAATAATTTTTGTGGGGCTATGTTAAGGACACAGTCCATATGAACCCAATCCACAGTGGTCCAATACGCCAATGTAGGTGGAAAAAAGTCAATTTTTTTATGTTTCAAAGTTCAAATAATTTGTTTGGTAATTATTAGATAACTATCCACTGTGCATAACTGTATATTAGGTTTTTTTATTTTTTACATATTTGCTTTGTTTTGAAAATGAACAAATGCATTGTCACTGTTGTTATAGCAGCTCATTCGATTACAGCATCACATTTTAACTGATCGTAACATCAAGAAGACCAAACTTTTGTTTTTATATTTTTACGCTGCACTATGTCAGGTATGTTTTAGCGATATTATAAATAAAAGTCAAATTTAAATGTTCTGTGTGCATAATAATAGATAAGAGGAAATATATGTTTTGTGTAGTAAAAATTTAGCATTTTATGGTTTTTCGAGTAACTTTTAAATAGGATTCCCGTGGATTCCCGCGAAATAAATTGTGCCCTGTTAATTTGTATAATGCCCACTTTAGATGGGAAAAAATTTGTTCGCAATTATTTACCGGTAAGCTTTTTACAAACACTTATAGATAGCACACCCATAACACGGAGAGAACTATATAATGTGTGGATTGCCGAAATGGAAAGCAAGAAAAAGGTAGAAGCTGTCATTAGCTATTTTATTGCTAAGAGTGGATAACAGAAAACTAAAACAGAAGATGATTGCAATTAAGTTAAGCTAGCTGTATGGAGATTAATGTATTCAATTAACGAAAGATGGATACAAGCAAAAAGATCTAAGAAGTATTTTGAAGACTCCAACAAAATTTGGTTAAATGGAGTATTACGTCTTCCTTCTGAAAACGTGATTAAAATTCCAGAGGATTTAGGTATCCGCCAACATCAAATTTTGGCAGACCTCGATTAGATTTTTCACGTAAATCTGAAAAAGAGAAGCACTTGCAAGTATCGGCCTTAGTTAGTGGATGTTTACCTGAGAAACTAGTTTTCGCTACTGACGTTAGTCTTTATAAATCTGGCAAGAGGGATGCTGCCGCGAATCTAAAGAACATAAATGAATCTCCAACGAGAGCAACTAAAATTAAAAAAAATATTAATGCACAATCTAAGGAACCAGTACCATATACAGATGAAGAAGTATTACGTCTGTTTATCGATTGAAAATATACAAAAGCAAGTTATAATGCGATGCGTACTGGTGCTAAGATTCGTAAAGCGGATATATACCCATCATATCATAGAATTTTGGAAGTTAAAGAAAAGTGCTACCCAAGTAATGGAATAAAGGTATCCGATGTAGTAGCAGAAGTGCCCCTGCAGCACTTAGTTCATCACACTGCATGAAGAATTTTAAAGTTACAAAAAAAGAGGTCATAGATCAATTCAATTATACGGAATTGACTTTGATTTATAAATGGGAACGTGTCAGTGGCCACTCAACCTATAAGCAAAACTTTAGTTCAAATGATTCCCATAAAACAGATAAATATTTGTTTGCAACTTGCTTGGTACCTTTACAGCTAAAGTACGATAACCATTTCTTACGGGAGAACCCACGTCCATCATCTACACGTTTTTGCAGGCCGATTAAACAGATTTTTGAAATAGAAACAAAATCTTTGGTTCAAGATGAAACTAATTGCATACAAAATCAAATTAATGCAATAGTGTCAACAGCTTCTAACATTGAAGATAAAACAATTATTGTTAAACATGTGTGTTATTTAACAATGATTGATGCCAAGGTTTTCTCAATTCTTAGCGATTCCTCTACTCAAATATGTGGTATTTGTGGAGCAACGCCAATCATTATGAATAAATTGCACGAAATTAAAGCCTTAAATGTAAGGGCCAATCTTTACGAATATGTGTTATCGAAATTGGATGCGTGGATAAGGTGCCTGGAATGTATAACAATTTGGTACAAAGAATGCTTTCGATAAGATATACATAATTCCAAAATTTCATACTTCTAGCTGCTTCCGAAGAGAAGTTATGACTTTTTTCCATCTAGATTGGCATCTTGGGCCACTGTGCAATCAAATCAATTTCAGCTTTAAAATTCAAAAACCGTGATGTGATAACGAAATAAGGCCGCCATTTTGCGAAAAACTGATTAAAAACTTTGATAAATCGACATCTGTCAGGGTGGACATTGTGGACATTTGCCAGATATCATTTTTTATTCTTAATTGTCGAACTTTTCTCTTCGTAATAAAATACAAAATTTAATCATCTAAATCTAATTTTTTTGTTTTATTTTGTTTTAGAAAACAAACTTCGTTCTGAAAACCCCTTTAGAAAGTTCTGATCGATGTAATAGATAAAGTGTTTGGCTAGCGATAGTATTCACAAACATTTTGTATAAAAAATTGCCTATATACTTACTAAATTTATAGTGATATAATAAAGTTATTCTAAATTTATATTATATTAGAAAATGTTTAAGTAATATTTTGAATTTGTGATCAACTATTTGAAATAATCAATAAATGTTTAAAAACACTACATTTATTAAGTGCAATATTGCGTACATTTGATTTTTACAACAAATATTTTTCTTTTAAGAATTAAGAATTATAAATTTATAGTTATTATTTTCTTAACTCTTAAGTTATTATCTGAATATTTATCTTTAAGAGCTTTTGCTTCATTTATTACTATATTCATGGATTACATATCATTAGTAATGCAAAAGCTTTTAATTAATATTAATATTTTTCATTTAAGCATATACGAATGCGTTATGAAAAATAAATTGAAAGAATGAAATACGTACCACTACAGTGTAGATAAAAATACTTAAACACAACTTATTTGATATTTTCTAATATTGTATTAAATTTTTTGTGAGTTCTTCTAGAGTTATGAAATTATTATTTTGCTATTGTTATAATAGCAGGATATAAAATATTCTTTGAATAAAAATTTAAAGTACTTTAACAAAGAACTTGGGACCAATTCAATCTAAAGTGCTCTAGAGCAGGCAGAAAGAAGGTTTCTTAAATCAATACAAACAACTCATCCTTTTTTTTTTTTAAGAAACTTATAATTAGTCAAAAGGTCCCAAAGTGGAAATCCAGCATTCAAAAGTTTTTTATACTTTAGTATCAACAATGTACAATTTTAGGATTTAAATGCATGAATTGGGAAATGTAAGATTCTGTTTTGATTTATCACTATTTTTAATCGTTTAATCTATTTCAACACAGGTATACATTTATATTTGGACTTTTCTTCAAATAAATATTCTATTCTACTGTGTTTTGTCTTATTTTAATCTACTAAATTTAGTTCTATTCTATTCTGTTTTATGCTATTCATATTTAATACTTGGGATTTTCCTTTGAACAGGAAAGTTATATACACCGACTATAAATAGCAATTCCATGGGAATTTTTTCATAATCCATATTCCCTTAACATGTATTAAGATTTCCCTATGATTTATCTTTTTTCACCTCTTTGAAACACTTTTCAAGAAAGGGAAAGAATAACAAAGAGAAAACAGTACGAATTATGAATATAAAAAAGGGGAAAAACTATCAACGGTTTTTGAGAGTTTTTTCCTCAAACATTTGCAACGGAGTTAGTGCAAAAATGTAATTATGGAAATAATTAAAAATAGCATAGAACAATATTTTAAAGATGTTTTTCAGTTCAAAGAGTACAAATAAACATTAGCTAAATTACTTGTTGACCCCAATGCATGTCAATCAAAAAGTCCAGACAGGAAAAATTAGGGCTTCAAAGTTGTTCACCACTTCTTCAAGCACTTTACTTAAGTTTGGTTGGATGAGAAAACATCACTATCCTTTCCAATGCGGGGCTGAAATCATTCTTCTGCAAAAAACGAAAACACCCGCTTAGTTTGGCAACAAAACTAATAGCAAAAACAAAATTTCTGAAACCTAAGCACAGAAAATAGTTTATACCATAACTCAAAACAATTTACTGCTCACTTACAAAAATTAAGGCGGATTTGATGCATCGCCCTTTTGTTTTCTCTGTTTTCTTGCAACGCTCTGGATTACTAACATTCGACTACACAAATTTAAATTGAATTTAAACCAACTTATTTAGTAAAATAAAATGTCAAAATTAAGCAGCTGATTCTGATTTTTCCCTCCCTATTTTTCCCTGGGAGATTAGAATGCGGAAAGTGTTTTCTCGGGAACAAATGATTGGGAAGGGAAAAAATTTCCGAGAATATTCATAATTAGACAAATAAATAGTAAAATTTGGAGAAGATTAAAAATTTGCAAAAAAAAATGTTAAATGAAAAAATTAAATTTCACCAATTAAATACGCTGTAATAATGTTTATAAAAAAACGTTGTTTTTATTTTGCCAGCAACTGTAAATGTTGCTTCGTTCTTTGGTGCTTTTGCATTGCATGAACATTGAAATGCACAAAAACAAAGAAACTTGTCATATTAGGAGAATTGGAATATAAACGTATAAGTAAATAGAATGATACTGAAAAATGTATACGAGGGTTGTTTAAAATGTTTCGAAGAACTTAACTTTAATAATTCATATCTAACATACATTGGCCTAAACTGGTATATAAAACCTCTCAAATTTAAAAAAAAGGAATATGGTTAACCCTCATATGTTTATGATGTTTAGGTATTTATTAGTTATTCGGTAAAAACATTGACTCGTTCACTGAATTGTTATGACAAAAATACCTTTTTTTCACAAACACATGTTATCGTTATTGTGTTTAAGTGAAAATATCTGGGTATTAGTGTAAAGTAAAGCAATTTATGAGTCAAAATGTGTCTGCTAATGACGAAAGCTCTCTTATGCATACGAGTACATTTTCAAGTAGAGGGGTTTTTTCCAATAAACAAAAAGATTATGCAAATGATGTTGCTACAAAACACTTTTAATACGTGTACTTGTATGTACAAATAGAAAACTAGACAAACTTATACACTTCTTTAAACTAAAGTAATCGCACTTTCTTTAGTTACTAACTTTATTTTATTAAGTTGTTGTTTGGTTGTTTTAAATTTATTGTTTGCATCACTACAAACACAAATTATTTGTTTAAAATGTTTGTAAAATGGAAAATTTGTTCCTGTCAGCTGCAAAGTTGAAGAAAAACTCTATAGAAAAGATAGAGTTAAATAAATGATTTCAACGAATATTCATATCTAACAAATTACTTTTAATACATTTTATTAATTGTATATTGTTCATATATTGTAATGTTACAGCACTAGATACATGCATGTCAAGATAGTCAAATGCATGAAAGTAAGGATTAATTATGAGCAAGTAAAAGTTATTTCTAGTTCAAATAACTTAATTATTATTTAACAATTTCGTAGATATATGAATTATGAATATTAATAAATGTAAATGCAATGAAGTAAATTGTTAAATTTCATAATTTAACAAGGCTCTTTTACGAGGAGCAGATTGTCGAAATATTTTTATTTTGGTTTACAAATAACCTTTAAGATGTGCTTTTATATATATTGGGTTTTTCAACAAGAAGTTTGTTTTTCAATTGTGGCAACACCAACAACATGATAGATGTGACGTTTAGTTTTTTGACGTATTCAATTGCGCACCAAAATCGTAAATAAATAATTAAAATCCATTATGAACAACCGGCTGCAATTGGTTGCTTGTGTTGTTAATTCAATTCCGATTTTTATTTTTTAAAAAAAGTTGTAACGACACGTTTCCGCTGGTGGCTGGGATAGCGACAGCGGAGGCCAGGGTCGTTGCAGAATTTTTTTATTTCTATTACCTACCGTCATTGTCCGTGGAAGGAATGACACTCACTGTTCTATAAACGTTATAAAACGTATCACCAAGTTTATTTATTAGTTAATTCTGACAAGGTGGCTTATTGCTAAAGGTGCGGTCGGGAACCGTAGTCGTGGAACGGCAGCGGCACTGGCGCAGGACGTAGCCGTACAGCGGTTCAGGCGGCAGCGGTACGGGCGGCAGCGGTACAGGGGGCAGCGCTATAGGCGGAACCGGTACTGGCGGCAGCGGTACAGGCGGCAGCGGTACAGGCGTCAGCGGCCCAATCGTCAGCGTTAAATATGGTGGCAGCGGTAGTACCCGGTAGCGGTACAGGCGTCAGCGGCCCAGACGTCAACGGTAAGAATGGTGGCAGCGGTAGTACCTGGTAGCGGTACAGGCGTCAGCGGACCAGACGTCAGCGGTAAAGATGACGGCGGTACAACCGGCAACAGCAAATATGGTTGCTGTACTGGCGGCAGCGACAGCGTGGCAGATGGCACAAAAAAAACGGTCAAGCCCCACTTATAGCGTCGCTGTCGACAAGAGACTTTTTCGGAATATTAAATTCCTGTCCAAAAGATCCCTTATCGGCCGACGTGCTGCTTGCTAGCTGAGGGTAAGAAGTTGCTGCGGAATATTAAATTCCTGTCCAGCAGGCTTCTTCTCCCTCAGGTGATCTGCTGGCTATCGGCAGACAAGAATATATTCCGGAGTATTAAACTCCTGTAAAAAAGAGTTCTTATCTGCAGGCGATATGCTTGCCTTCTGCTAATAAGAAGTTAATGCGGAATATTAAATTCCTGTCCAAAAGACTTCTTACCAGCAGGCGAGATGCGTGCCAATTCCTCCTTTTCATAAAATGTTCCGTCTTATATACGGGTGCGTGGGTACACACATTCACACACACACACACACATATTATTCATCATAGTTGCATGACAACTATCAGCGGTGAGTTTCGATCTGCATATCAGCTGACTGCATTGATGATCTTGTTGTTTCTGACTCACAGGTGGCGCTCTTACGTTCCCGACCGTTAGTTTAAATCTTATAAATATATTGTAATATAATACTTATAATATAATATTATCCATAAATCTTAAATTAAGGAATGAATTCAACAATATGTAATAATAAAAATAATAGCAATAAGTAATAATAATATTAATTCATGTTGAAATTAAGAAAAGTATTAATAAAGTGGCGATCTTGTGTAGGTGAAAACGAGGGCACGACTTTCACTGTTACAAAGTGACAACATTGCCCTCCCTGATTCATAATAACGTTTAAACACAAATATGTACAGTTACAGCGAAACATCTTACAAATTTGGTGTCGTTTGTGTTATGTATAAAAAACGTTGGTTGAGTGTGATTGATTTTGGGAAAATAATAATTACAGTCTATATAAAAATAAATCCTTCAAATGTCTTTGACATAAATTTTGTAAAAGAAAATCAAATTATAGTGGTGTTAAAGAGATTGGATACTGGAAAGTAAATTGTTAAAAACGATCCTCAAACAAATAAATAAAAGCACTAAAATTCATTATTGGTGGTCACGCTTCTATGGTCATTTCCTTGAGTGGTCAATTCAATTCGTCATTGGTCCTTAGTAAAAATTTATAACAAACCCAAATCTGTATAAATAATAAAATTATTTGACATAAAAAAATCAACAAACACAAACAACGAAGAAACACAAATGGTGACTTTATAAATACAAGTCGTAGTCAAGTCAATAATAAGCATTTTTGTTAAAAGTGTCGTATTTTAATAATAAAAATTAAGTAAAGCTTCTTAACTTTTGTAAAAAAACCAAAAATAGTATTTGATTAAATTAAGTTAAATATTTAAGAAGCCTGGAAATTAATTTTGAGTTTTGAGTTATTTTTGAGTCTTATTAAAAACAATACTTAATGCCTAAAACATACACAATTGCTTATATTCCATTAACAATTTATGAATTAATTTTAAAATATTGCATATCATTCTATTAAGAGTTAAGGAATTATTAATAATAATTACAAATTGTTATTAACATATTAAATTATAGTAGTTATAATACAGATTAACCTCCCAATTGACATAGAAATAAATGAACTAATAAATTTCATTAAAACTAATTAAATATTCTATTAATTCCAAATATTAGTTTTAATAAGTCTATAAACACTCACTGGTTTGAAGTTTAGAGAAAAGTTCTAAACAAATAAAACATAAATTGCTTTACATACTTAACAACAGTGCATAACGTATTTGCTGTTAGAAGAACTATTTGAAAACAAACGAATCGTTTTGCAAACGTTTCATGCAAAGTCACATCTTTTTTTAAAAATATTTCATCTATTTTATTCATGAGCATCACCAAAACAAATACCTTACGAACCAGAAATACTGTTTAGTAATAATATAAAGGGTGTTTCAACAAGAAGTTTCATTTCTAGAACAAAATAAAATAAATTTATAATAAGATGATTTAAATTTTTATTGTATTTCGAAGAGAAAAGTTCTGGCAAATGTCTATCACAACCACGCTGACAGATTTTGATTCTTTCATCAAAGTTTTCATTTATTTTTTTTTTGGCATTCTGGTGGTCCCATTTCATTAACCACATCACGGATTTTGCGTATAGACTCTGTTCTTAGCATATCCCCACAAAAATAATTCAATGGTGTTCTATCACACCATCTGGCTGAAATTATGTGATCAGGAAATTTGGTCTGCAATAAATTGATCGTTTCATTGGCTGTGTGACATGTTGCATAGTACTGTTGCAACCATATGTATGTAAGTGATATACACGTCGTCAATAATAGGCCGCAATTAAATTGTTTGCATTTCACTATAGGGTAATCTATTGACCGTTACTGCATTTTCAGTCTCATGTTAAAAAAAAACGGACCAATCCAGTCTTCAGATCTCATAGAGCATTATACAGTGATATGTTGAGCATGCAAAGTCTTCTTAATTGCTTGATGACGTACCCTGACAAATGAATTTAGGGGGTCTTTTGAAAAAATGATTTTTCAGAAAAAATAAACCAGAACGAATTGAGCGAATCTTCAGAGATTTGAGTGGTTGGTCAGCTTCAATTCCTGCACTAATTGAACTTTGTAAGGCTTCAAAGTGAAATCCTAACGTAGGCTGGTAGGTAGTGTACTAGCTTGTAAGTATGGGGGTTGTGGGTTCGATTCCCAACGAAGACCTTGGTGGGGCTGCTCAGTGATAAGACATAGTTACTGGTCGCTGTGCTGTCTTTATACGGCAGTTAATTTCCGACTATCTTTCTACTTTCACCACCTGTTTCATCTCTTCTCTATCCTTTTCCTAAAGAATGTAGCACGGTACTTGACTAAATAGGCATTGTTGCCTGAGGTGGAAATATGTTGTGCGAAAAAGCCACGAATTTTATGAAATGCAACTTTAAGAGAACTACCATTCTCATAGTGGATTTGACTGCGATTTTCGTGTGAAATTTACTTCATTGTAAATACGTATGAATACGTCAAAAAACTTAAAGTCAAAACTATCATGTTGTTGGTGTTGCCATAATTGAAAAAAAAAACTTCTTGTTGAAAAATCCGATACAATTGTAAAATTTTGTTTGCTTAGAAATAAGAAACGTTAACGTTTGCGAAACGTTTTTTATAATGTCTCAATTTTATTCCCGTTATTTCGTTTAGTGGCTGAGCAGGTTATGATCAGAAATAAAATTATATAATATTAAAGTAAATTGTACAATTCTTTTTATTATTTCGCTTTTGTTTTTTGTTCTAGTCAGTAGCGAGAAGAAATTATAATAAAAGACTACGTCTCGTTTTGTTTATTTTCGCATCCTGATGTTGATGTTTGGCATGCAATCACGCACAGACAATTTTTTTATTCAAAATAATTATTTGTTATTTCAGTAAAAATTTGTTGACATCTGCTATTGACTCTTGCCACTGTCTCCAATTTTCGCTCCGCCTGTTTCTATTAGATTGGATGTTTGTGTTTCGGTTAGCATTATTATAACTGTTCAAAATTTTGTTCTTGTAACCGCTGTAGTAGTTTTAGGCCATAAATAAAAATCATTTCAACATCCTTAAATCTCAGCCTGCTCTCTCTGACGTAAATGTCAAGTCACTTGCCATTTGAAAAACATTTGTATTGTGTCAGTTGTGATGCTTGTGCGAATTTCCTCTGTGTAAAAATTTGTTTGCTTGCAGTTATAAATATTGCTACAAACCATAACTTAACAAAAAAATTGCCTTCCGAATTTTTATTGTTATTTTAGTTTAGTTTAGTGTTGTGTAAATTGTTGTTGTTTTTATTTTTATTTTTCGACAGTTGGACACAAGAGTCTACAATTTTGAATTGTGTATAAACAGATGTTACCACGAACGATGTATATAAACTGACTGGTCATTGGTTTATACTTTGATGCTGTTAGTATTCATTTCTTTTTCAAATTTAATTTCTTTGAGGTTTTTGTGTTTTTGTTTTTGTAGAGTGCACATGTTACGATTTAGAATTTTTTGTAAATTTTTTAAAAAATGGAGGAAACAAAGTATAAAATTTTTTTAATTATAACGAAAGTTAAATTTATATCTTTGGACACTTGTGTATAAGCAGATGTTTGAAATATGTAAGAAGTACCTACGTATTGCTATGTTTACTAAAAGTGCAAGTAGAAATGAAGGCAAAAATGAAATGAAGTGTATTTCCATAGTTACAAAAATTTTATAATTCTTCCAAATACTAAGATACAGCAAAGACGTCTTTAATGTGCAACAGTTAAAATGAAGAAAAAAGTTAAAAATAAAAAGGTCAAAACTAAAATGACTGCTTTAATTATAAATTAACAAAAGTGGTTTCGCAATATTGTAAATAAAATTGTCAGCGCTGGGTGTAGCGGTATACAGACCTTGCACAGACTGCATCTTTTCTCATAATGTAAGCAAAATACAAAGGAAAGATCATTACATATTATGTAATTTGTTTTTGTAGAGGAATATGTCAAAATGCAAAGGGGACTAATTAGAAAGCATGCAAACGCAAAATCAAAAAAATATAAATGCATTCACAGAGCAGTTTTTGTTTCATTCTTATAACTTCCAACGATAATCGAACTACTTTAAGTTTCAGTGAAGATAAAAATTTCCGATTCCTCTTCATGCCCAACAATTGAATATCTCACGAACATCATTGATGGGAGTTTTCAATACTGTTGAAAATTTTACACGCTATTAAAGTCTTATTGACTGAAGAGCTGAGGCCAAGTGAACATTTCAAGCGTCGTCAATATGCCGAATTGTTGGTTGAACACACAGAAAGGAATGGTGACTTACATAGGAAACGACAATTAACGACAATGTACATTTTCATCTCAGTGATTTCGTTGCAAAGTAGAACTGCCGCATTTGAGGTAACGTGAATCCGGGAGTGTCTATTGAAAAGCCTTTGCATCTAAGTAAGTGTTTATTGAGGCTTATGGGCTAGTGGCATTATCAGGCAGTACTTTTGTGAAAATAAGAACCCGAATTAGTTACCGGGAATGTTCTTCGCCATCGCTAGATGATAAATGACTTCATGTGGCCAGAAATTGAGTATATGAATCTGTACAATATGTACTTCCACTTTCTTCGAATGAAAAAATCAATGACCGTGTTATCTCATGTCGTGGCGATGTTAATTGATAGCCATGGTCATGCAATTCGTGCCTGTGGGACTTTTTTCTTTGGGGAAATTTATAAGAATAAATATACGTCAATAAGACAAAAACAAGTCAAGAGCTAAGGATAATATAATTCGCCACACTAACGACATTGCATTTTAATTATGTCCTAAAGACATTAAAAACATGAACCATGTGATCAATGAAACCAAATGGCGAGCACTTGGCCGTTATTTTGTTTCACCACTACTATAGATTTGAATAAAAAATACTCGAAAACTTTTTCTAATTACAACTAGCAAACCTGGCAAACTCGGTTTTGCCATCAGATTGCTTCTTTTTTTATAACATTTCGTTTAGGGATTAAAAGATGAAGAAAAATATTTGATTTGTTTTATATTTAAAAAGGAAAAACATAAGTAATGAATTCATTTCGATTACAAAAATGAAGTGGAATTTAGTTGAACTTCTCTACTGAAGCGTTATACGCGTCCGAAAATTATCCGTGTCATTAAAGTGCTCTTTGGTAAACCACATTTTTTGTTTTTTGGTCTGACGTTAACACAAACAAAGCGGATGGTTTACCAACTCGTGAACACGCAACGTATAGCTGCCCATGTGAAAAACAATGATTTTCTAAATTTATCCCGCAAACACTAAGCGATCAGCCTTGCGACTTGCTAATTGTCATTACGAACGCAAGGCGAACCGGAAATTGCAGTCGTTTGGGGTCAAACGGAAAATCAGTCGGAATCATTGGTGTTAAAGGAATACATACATTTTCACCTGCGTACTTTCCGTTAGTAATAGTTGCCCAATCAAATTCGGCATAAATCTTTTCACCGCAAGTCAAGTACTGTTGCAAAGTCGAGGTGGATTAAAATTACGCAATATCATAATAACTGAACCAACTCTGAGTTGCAAATTATGTGGTTCCATCCTGGTAACTCCAGAGAGTTAAAAAACTCCGTTAGATAATTTACTGCATCATCGGAATTTGTTATGGAATTAACGGATTTCTATGTCACCAAATCGCCATCGATTTTTGAATGAATAGTGAAATTCTGTGCGTGTAAATCATTATTCTTTGGGGGCGAAAATTGCTCGTTGACTTAACCAAGCATAATTCTGATAATTCTCACTGATGTTTGGGAAAACATTTTCAATAAGAGCTAATTGAGAGTCTACAAATCGGCAAAAGTCGTTAGTAAGAGTAATTAAACCAGCAGTAGCATCAACTGGGACTTTTCCATTTCCAACAGCTAACAATTGTTTGGAAAATTGTGCAGCACTTTGATCATTTTGAAGTTGAACTCTCATATCAGTGGTTGGCGAAATTGTTTTTACGTGATACCTTCAGTCAAGCATTTAGTTCATCTGCAGGTGTTGCCTAAAATCGCCTGCTTAAGCGAAGAGCTTAAGTTTTGTGAAACACTTGTTGCTGGCTTGCATGTCTTTTGCGGCGGCCGATGTTCGCACGTCGTCCTCTCGGCAGTTTGGACTATGGACAGACTGGTGAATTTAACCTCAAATGCACGATCTGCATAATTTACACAGTTCAACTTGCAATGCGCGTGATTGATTTGATGGTTTCCAATTGAACTGTTAGGAAACGAACAACTTTAGCCTCAATTTCACGTGCGCACGAGTAGCTGTCAAACAATGTATCACGTACCGGTGCCGTCTACTGAAAATGGAACGTACTTATTTTCGCGAGGGATACTCACACACCACGTACTGGTGCCGTTGTAGTACATGATATGTATCAGAGATGGCGCTGTATGTGAAAAATGATTTTCCCTCTTTTTCTGCTTTTCTCTTGAAAATTTTAACGAATTTTCTTTGCTATAAAACCTCACGGAGCCCGAGACCTTTCCAACCAATGCAAAACCGTGGAAAGCATTTCGTGCGTTCTGGAGTTATAGCGTCAGGAAGGAAAGCCCGACTTATTTTTACATATAAAGATTAACGTACATTTTCGTTGTATCACTTTATTATTGTTATTGTTTTTGCGAAGAATCGCCGGTAGACGCAACTTTTTCTTTTATTTAAATTAATTAAGCTACACTTTCCCTTAGAGGAGTTAATAATATTTTCTGTGGGATCCACCACCGGAGTAGCGAGCACACTGCTTTGATTGTTGTCCTTGTATAATTTCTTTTCAGATTTTTGACATGTTAAATGATAATTTAATAATTAATAATTATTGACTAATTAATGACAAATAACTGAAATAATGGTATTTCTTAAAAACAAAAAATGAAAATAAACACTAAGAACAATAGTTTTTTTAATATCGTTAATTAAAATTTCTAATAAAATATGAAGATAATTCTAAATATTTTAATTATAAAATATATGTACAGTTGCACAAAATACTCTTCAGTTTTACACTTTTATTAGTATTATTAATAATGAGGTAACTAGTATAAAAATATGTTTAGTTGCGAGAACATTCTATACTTTTTAATCTACAGTTTTACTTTTTAATGCTTGTCATTCGCTTTTTTATATCTTTAAATACATGGAATAGATATTTTACAATTTTCTTTGAAATATTGAAATATTTATGAAACTAATTGAAAAAACAAAAACAGACATAAACTATACCAAGAATTACCTTTAAGCGTAAGTAAGTTGCAATTTTAGTTAACTTAATGAAATCAATGAAATGGTTCAAGGAATCATTTAACAATTTCATATTAAAAGTATGTAATTGCATATACGAACACACACACATACATACATATATACATTTAAAATTGTGATTATTTATTTAAAGAATAACAAAATAACAGTAACACGCACACACAAATGACTTTTTTTTATAAAATAATTATTTATGAAATGTGTGCACCCTCAAGGAAAACTAAATTCCTTTAAAATCATTGTGAGGAAAATAGAAAACAGCTACAAATGCATAATTTTCTATATGTACCTGTGTGTGATATTTTGTGGACATGTTATATTATATATGTTTGTAATCATATCATAATACTCCTATAAGCTGTGCATTAACATCAACGTAGAAGTTTCCGTTATTAATAAATTAAGTTGCACACTAGACATGACATGAGTAGGGGGTAAATAAAAGTAGGAAAAACTTAAAAACACTACACATACAGTTACAAATAAGTTACAATTACAAAGTTTGTAATAATAGAAAAAGGTGTGTATGAAGTAAAGAAACACTCCACGTGAATTGAACATAAAGACAAAGTTCGATTATTTACTCTTCTTGCGTTTATTATGTTTGTGTAAAATCAGTTCTATATACTCATATTTATCATATATTTAATGTTATACAGAGGGTCGGAAAATGAAAAATGAAATTAAATATTTTATCATTTTAGGAGGTGCTAGATTATCTGATGAATAAAGCTGCTACTGATAATCGTTTTGGGAGAAAGTCGGAATGTAAAGTGCAACAAATCATAATGAAACGTATATTGAAGAAATACCAATTAGAGCAAGAAAGGAAACGATAAGGATTAATTCAGGTGTAGGCTGATATTAAAGTTGTTCGAATTCATCGCAACTAAAACGAGAAGCAAGAGGAGCTATCCGGGTAATAATTTATACAATTAAAATTATTTATACAAAGTCACGAATTAGTAACTTATATTCAAAATCTGAATATGCAAAAAAGTAAGAAAAATAAAAAGCAGGAAACACAAAAACCCCAATATATAGTTCTGTTATCGTTTTAGGAAAGGAGTAGTGCAGGGTAGAAAAGCAGAGACGGCAGGTGATAGTTAGAAAACTTTGTTCCGTAATCCTTTAATTTCACGTTATTTGTGTTATTTTAGAACACGGTTCCAGCGTCTTCCATGTTACATAGCCAAATTATAATTTTAAAAGTATTTGATTTATTTTTTAATTCGTTCTCGATTAAACACTGTGGGGCAATATCGATCAAGACATTAATAATAAAGAAAAGTGCAATGAATATTTTTTCTGCGCTGACCCTTTCGTATGATTTAATTTTTAATTTTGAATTTGTACAAATAGAAGTTATTTTTGTGTTAAACCGTTCTATCTCTATAAGGCTCTCTAACAATTTTGCCCATGTCCACTATCTCTGATTGCTAAATTGAAATATCTTTATGGAAACATCTTTTATTAAAAAACAAATTTATTGAAAGTTATCATTTTAAATAGCATTTTATTATAGCCTTCAAGGGTCCTAGTATTATAGTATGATTGAATTGTTATCAAATCCGTTATCCTTATCCTTCATTGGGCTATGACTACATTTATTGTCAGCTACCATTTAAGTAGATCCAAAATGTTGTATTTCCCCTTGAAGGCAAGTCCCTTTTCATTCAACACCGTCTTCTTTGGTAAACAAATCTCTTCTCTTTTCCATAACAAATGAATTCTGCAATATTAATGCCATCTATTACGTTTTTATTTGTACTTTATGATCCTGCTGCTATTGTTGTACCTCTGGCTACTTTATTGTGATTTTCTAGAAATGACGAATGAACAAAAACATTTTTAAAATTAATCGATTTCCGAACTTTCGACATATTTCTTTTTTATGGATAACAACTTTGTTTTTCTTGTTCATTTCAGAGTGCAGCATAGGAAAGCTAAGGATTTTTCAACAAGAAATTCGTTTTCTAAAACAAAATAAAACCAAAAATTTAGAGCAAAATGACCCAAATTTTTTTTTGTATTGCGAAGAGAGTTGAAGAGTTTGGCAAATATGAGTGAAAAATGATATCTGGCAAATGTCCACTACAACCACGCTGACAGGCGACGATTTTTTCATCAAAGTTTTTAATAATTTTTTGGCAAAATGGCGATTCTATTTGTTAATCACATCACGGATTTTTAATTTTAAGGCTGAAATTGAATCGATTGGCTTTGTATTTATTCTGTCCCTAACATAGCCCCACACAAAATAATTACGTGATGTTAAATCACACGATCTGGATAGCTTCTTAACTGTTGATTGCCGTGAAACTATGCAATCGAGAAATTTGGCTTGCAATAAATTGATTGTTTAATTAGCTGTGTGACAACCGTCCTGTTGAAACCACATGTCAGTAATGCCATGTCGTCAATAGTAAGCCAAAGTTGAATTAGCATCTCGCGATAGCGTGATCCATTAACCTTTACCTGCTTTCCAGCCTGATCTTCAAAAAAAAAGCGGCTCAATCACGTCTCCAGACTACAACAACTGAAAATGGGCTTCGTCTGAAAAAATTAATTTTTAAAAAAACCAGCCAGTTGTTCCTGAATGAATTGAGCGAATCTACGATGATATGAGTGGTCAATCGTTTTCTGCACTAGTTGAACCTTGTAAGGCTCAAAGTCAAATCCTTATGCAAAATTCAGCATGTGGTGGTTTTAGATAACCCCAATTGTTAAGAATATCGAGGAATTGACAATCTGCTTCAACACTGTAGCTCACGCCTGCGGTATTTTCAGTTGAACGACTCTGTCGAACACGCGTTGATGTTCGAGTTTTACGAAATTTAACCTTAACAGAACCACTATTTATATTTATTTTTATGTAATTTTCGTGTATAATTGAATTCATTGCAATAACTGCCAATGCAAGTACGTCGAAACTAAATGTCAAAACTATCAAAGCACTAACAACATGTTGGTGTTACCACATTTGAAAAAAAAAACTTCTTGTTTTTAATATTACAATTTCATTCAAATAGCAATTTGTTATAATGTTATTCGGTAATTTTTCTTCATCCTGTATCCAAATATTCCTTTTAGATCTTCTTCCTCTTTAGTTACAAGTCCCGTCGTTTTCGCTGTATACTGTTAAATGAGTAACATTAATTTTATCTCTTAGTTCTCTCTCGTCTTAAACAATATTTGTGGCTGCAAGCAATTGAATTTTATTCTGTCTTTTTTCGAATTTGCTATTTTTATAAATACATCAAACATACTTAAATATACAACAATTTTTCGTGACATTGATAAAAGATGAAATAATTGATTGATTAGAATGTTAAAATTAATATTCTCATTTAAAAAGTTGCTACTCCTTTTGAAAGATTATGATTCCATTTTAAAATTTAAGAGTCAGAATTAGTTTAAAGAACAAAGTCTCAAAAGTTTTAAATGTATTATTTTGAATATCAAGAAAATATGTTTTACGTGGTACCAACAGCTTATACAAATTTTAATATAAAATATAAAAATTTTAAATTTTATAAATTGTTTTGAATTTGTTTGTCAACAATTTTTCATTTATTGATTAACATGTTAAATTTTTAAAACACTTTTCTTTTTCTGAAGACGCCACCCAATGGTGTGGCTTAACATCGAAAACAATAATTTATTAAATTTGTACATAAAGACCTTGTGTTTCAGGAAAAAGGTTATTTATAAAATAGTAAGAAATTCAATTAACTATAATTATTTAATTGCAAAAAAAGAAATTTATTTGTTTTATAAATCACAATTTAGAGTTTTCATAACTATGACCCACTGTACACACCTGCATTTTTCGGTGTTTATGGTATTTTACCGTTTCTTTGCATGCCGTTCATATTTACAAATGTTTATATGCACCGCACTTCCGTTGAAGTGCTACTGTCATCAGTTAAAGTCTAAAATTTTACTCTCTAACAAGAAGGGAAGGATAAGTTTGTACGTGCTGGGGTATGTTTATTTCTTAAAGGCTTATAAAATTGTATGTGTATATATGAGTATATATGAGTATTTGAGTATAAACGTGTGCACATATTTGCATTATTTTGTGGGATATTTTTTTTATTTTACTCAATGTTCTACAGTTTTAGTTTATGTGTGTTCAACGAACTCTATACAATTTAAAGTTAAACTTACCAAAGTTAAGTAGCTGTATAAATATGCACATAATGTTCTGAACATAGAATGTTTAAAATTATGTATATTATGAATGTAAGTGCAAATAAAAATACAGTAGAGGATAAACAAGTGAAGGAAGAGTTAAGTATTACGAAAAAATGAAATATATTATCGGTTAGATATTTATTTTGCACTATGTGCTGCAACTATTGTCATAAATATAACATAAATTATTGGAATAGAAAAGATTTCTGCTAAAATTTATAATATAGATGCTCTTATCACTGGCAAAATCATGCAATTACTAAAAGAAAAATTCAAAAGTCTGTGAGATAGAAACTTCTTCCAAAGAAAGCTATATTACAAACAACAACAACAGAAAAAAAATTATAGACTGAATAAAATCCTTCAATTTTTGGCGATATAAGTCGCATTCAAGTTTAAAAATCCCTAACAAATGAGGGGTACGCCAATCCCATCCGGTGTTTATCGATTTAAGTCGTATTCAAGTTTAAAAATCTCTAACAAATGAAGGGGTACGCCAAAACACATATTGCAATATTTCGCTTTCCCTTGGAAAGCTTCTTCAGGAAATTACTTTTTCTTTTTAAGAAATTTTTTTCTTCTTAAAAAATTAATTTCCTGAAGAAGCTTTCCAAGAGAAACCGAAATATTAAAAATATATGTGATACATTTATTTAAAAGGACCATTATTAAGATTAATGCTCTATATATATAATTATTTATTCTTATTATAATAAAAATGCATGTTCTATATTCAGGAAATAGCTGCAATTTTTATAAAAGTAATCAATTTTAAAGACGACTGTTTTGTATTCTAAACTTTGTATAACATGTCCAATGATTATGATCCAATGGCAGCCCCTTAACAAATTTTACTTGTAACAACAGGAGAAATACTTGCCATTAAGTAATTAAATAAGGCAAATGAAAAATTAATGACATAGTTCGAAATATCTAAGCAGCTTTGGGATAACAGACTAACATTTTAGCAACGTCTAAAAATGGTAGATTTTGTCATTTGTTTTTTTTTTTTTAGTTTTGTTCAGAAAAAAAAGCGATAATAAAATTGGAATTAAACAGAATTGAAGTGATTAACAAAAATCAATACCTCTAGAGTCAGCTACTCTTTGGTGTATAATTTACTAGATGCTTTTATTTGAGAGCTTGTTTTGGTTGAAAAATCAGAAAAGACGGAATATTGAAAACACAAGATTTGAAAAGTTGTTGATGATAAACGCTTGCAACTGTGAAACTTGTATGAAAATTAACAGGTTGCGCCATCTATGTTCCAGCAATCTATCATCATATGCGCGAAATTATATTTAAACACTAATGGCAGAGAATTTTATCTTCCTGAAATATCAATTTTAATGAGATAAATATTATGTTTCTTAATTTTATTTTAGTTTAATTTGTACAAATTTTTTCGAAATATTTTTGAAAAAATAAATAAAGTTTTCATACAATAAAACATTTTTAAAAAGAACGTCTATTCAAATTATTGAGAGCTTTGAAATTTTCTGCGAATTAAATAGTAAAATGAATGATTCTCTGAACAATTATAGTTATTTATTATTTATGTATATCTAGAAAATGTTTAAAAATTCTACTAGCATTAAGCTAAAAATAGGTTAAACTATTCAATTAGCTTAACATATGAAATTTGACATTCGAGGGTCATTGTAAAGAAATATTTTTTTCATTTTCTAAGCAAAACAACTTCTTAAATGAAATTTTCAAATTAAAGTATTAAATTAATGAGCTTTTAAGCCTTGTAATCGTTTAAGACATTCGATTTATCATTTTTATTGAGATTAAATTTTTTTTTGGCAAAAGCTGTGGATTATAAACGCAATAAAAGTGAGTCGAAGTTGTTTCCATTGTTGCCGCCAAAATATTTATAATCATTAAATAGCTTAAATTTAACATTAACAAAATTTTACTACCCACTGTATATTTGTACAAACCTAGAGTCACATATTCAGTTCAGTTAAAAAGTCTGTTTTTATATTTGTGTACAAGAAGTCAGTAGGGGTTTTTTCCAGTTGTATACGAGAAATCGTATAAAGACATGAATTTCATAAAACACGTACACATGCAGTTTTTCCATTCGTGTCGTATTTTTATGCCTCGAACGTGTTATTGTGTCTATAAACTACAGACACATTTCCATACATAAATTGATATTTCGAGGGCCACCTACAGAACTCGACATACTATTTTAAATTTTTTCTTTTTTAATTTTCTTGCAACTACATCTTTTATATTTAGTTTTTCTTGCCAAACACCTGCTTTTTATTCCATATTTGTTAGTTGTTGTTCGTCTTCGTTATATTTTTGAACGAACAGTTAAGAAGTAAGTAAATAAGTATAGTAAAGAATCATTAGTGTTTGGTGCAGTTGTACCATTCGTCCTTCTGCAGTATGAGCTGCAATACAAAACAAGAACAAAATATTCGTTCGTATTAGTAACTTTTATTTTGATGTTATTTTCTTTTTCCAATTGCTTAAGTGTGAATGTATGTGTGCATGCGGGTAATTGCATGTAGAAGTTTCCTTCATCTACTTGTAGTTAAAGTTCATTTGTCATTAACACGAGTCATAGTTCCGTTCATGGAATTGGTAGTTTTGGTAGTTGCATTTGTTGTATCTTTTGTGGTAATTTTCTCTGTTTACGGTTATTTTCCAAGTTTTGGCCATTTCATTGTTTTGTGGTAAATACGTATAGCTAATTGGGTCTAAGGTTAGATTTTTAAGTTTTGTTTGCAGCCGAAAAGGCTGCTCATTAACTAGCAAGTTGAAAGAATCAGCAAGGTCAGTAACTAGTTTCTTGTGGACAATATGGAAATAGAAATTGTTTCGAAATAGTTTATTAAAATTTGTTTTTGCTTTAAGTCATACAATCATTCGTAATGAAATTGATAATTAATTTTTTATCTTAAGGGTATACAAAATTTATCACTTTAATTATAATTCTCAAACGCAACAGCATTTCTGGATATAATACTAGTGGCAACAGTAACTGTCGTATAACATATTTTAAACAGAATAGATCTGTAAAGGCAAATACTCCTTCAATGCATCACATCAAGTAATTATGCTCATAAGATTTTTTGGTGCTTAGCATCATGTTGCATATTATTGACGGTGAAAAATGCAAAAGCACAAATATATAAATATTTTCATTTATCAACTTATTTAATAATAGTTTAGAATTGAAAAGTTTAATATGCTAAGACAGCGGAATTTGTAGTAAGCATTACATATATGCATAGTATACATGCAATAGCTAACAAACATTTATCAATATTTTAAGATTTGAAAGTTAAAAATGTTTTCTAATTTTCAAAGTGCAAGTATCGCCTAGATGGTTAAATAGCATAGAATTGTTAGTATAATTCATAGCAATTTTAAACAAAGAGAAAATGTTGGAATCTTAAAAGAATTTTTAAAAGTGTATGAAATTAATTAAGAGAATGTAGGTGACTATTGGGAATTCAGTCACAACCACTTTTTCAAATTTTTAATTATGTCACGGAATTAAATTCTACCAGTGATCACATACTACCTGTGTGCTATATTCGAATTATTAAAGGTGTCACTATTAAGCTTTTTGAAACCTTTAAAAAATTCAGATAATAATGCAATCCTGAAAAGTTTGGAAAGCAAAAGCTCAAAACTTAAGTTCTCTTTCCTCTGCTACTAGTAATTGGGTTTATCGGCCTAATGTTATAAAAAAGAAACATTTTTTTTTTCAAAATATTTCGGTTTCTCTTGTGTGTTGTTTCAAGTAGAAGCCGGGAAAATAAAAGTTTAAGAAATGCCCTTTTTTGTTGACTTAATTGCGAAATGTAGAAAAATATAGTTTAAAAAAAAATATGGTTTTTTCAGCAGTAAATAGTCACAAATTGTGAGAGCTTTAGTATTGTTTAAAAATAAAAATGTATTTTAATTTTTTTTATAATTGGGAATTATAAAGAGAAATTTAGTATATCACGCTATACATTTAAAATTTTAATTCAGTCAAGAAATCTTAATTTTTATCGATTCTAAATGCATTGCACCTCGCAATACATTTTTACAGCCGTATGCATAAAAATTTAAAGCAGGTTTAACTGCCGTTATTAATAACAATTTTATTTACTTTAACTACAAAAAGTTGACACGATGAGGTTTAATTTTACACTGATTGAGTATCCACTCAGACGCTTCCCTATTTATAATTGTCCAATTATAATCTAGAAGATTTAAGAGTCTTCCATTGCCTTTGTGTGCATTTTGTTGTTGTATTTTGTTTATTCGATGTATAGGCGCCTGTATGTCTGTGTGCATAGTTGTTTTTGTTTTTATGCTGATAAGGTTTCTGCTTGGGATTTATTTCAATACATTTGTTGTTGCTTTTGTAAAAAATGGATTCTTAGAAAACTACGTAGATGGTAAACAACATGTATATTTGTTGTTGTAAAATTAGTTTTTGTCTTGCGTGTTTAGATGGTAAACAGCATACATCTATTTTTTTTTTTCTTGCATGCCAGGCAGTTAGTAAACGGCATATTCAATTGTAGTTGTGTGTGTATAAGCTTCTACGCAGTTGTAACCAGTGGTTTGCTTTATTGCTTAATTATTTTATTTTAAAAATTAAGCAAGACATATTCGTAAAAATACCTTTGTTAACTTTAAGGTACGAAAAACCTACAATAAGCTGACAGTTCTACTTTATTATTGAAATTTTAAAAACAAAACAAATTGTGTTTACAATAAATTGAGCCGTTAATTTTAAAAGTGGTTAATAAAACATTTTATAGGGAATATCATGGTAAAATTCAATCCATTGAACTATTAGCCAATTTACTTTGTTTTGGTCTGTATTTACTTTTCTTTCTAAAACGGGTTTTTCTAATAATTGTGTTGAAATAAAATCTTTTTTCTCCATATTGTGTACTGCGAAGGGTTTTTTTGACAGGGGGCTATCACCCTATAGTAATCATTTAGACTTTATAAAACATTTGTTTTTTCAAGGCCTTCTCTGTCACACCAAATATGTATGAATATGACCCGAAATTAAATATTTGTGATCAAGATTAGATACACTTTTTTGAAGACTGACCAGTTTTCCTTAAAGTTAATGCCAGTTTGATGTTATTATTTTGTTCTTTACATAAGTCACTATATGCAATAATATGCTTTTGAGTTGTGACATTCTTAGATATTTTATACAACACGAAGCAACTTTCTGAGAATAAAAAAATAATAAAATAGTGCTAGTTATATATACTATATCAGATATCAGTATAATATAGTTCAGAAAACTGCACTATTGTTTCGTACTAATAAAAATAAGTCCAATAATCACAACAATACTTCACACAATTTTAATGCATGTTTCCATTTTTTTCACACTAAGCTCCGTAATTAATTTCCGTGAGTACATCGACTTACGCAACTTTCAAAATAAACATTTTTGTTATACCGTTAATTATCAAGACTCCTCTCAAACAAATCTTAATAGTTCTCAGCTTACTAATTGCAAATTTATTAAAAATGAAAAGAAACTGTTCAGTTGTGACTTTTGCCACTTTCAATATAAACAGCTCAATTGACAGTTGTATTTGTTATTCCAAAAATTTTTTTAAATGTTTATTAAAAACAAATTGTAGTATACAAATAATAATAAAAACTAAAATATAATATGCCATTCAATATAAAATATTTTTACATCATTATTTTATATTTTACAAAAATATAATTATAATTAATTATTTAAAACAAAAGTTTTATTAATGTACATATAATCAAAACAAAGCTCGTTATTCGAATATTTAGTTCTTTGTAAGTTCTTCGTAAGCCTTGCAAATTGACCTTTTTTGGGTTTTTTGTTTTTTATTAAAAAGATTAATAAAAAAACAAAACAAAAAATATGTTGATTTTGCTAAAAGCAATAAAAACATTTTTTATGGATCTAACTACCCGGATAAATAATATTCATTTTTATACATCCTTAACTACAAAGTGAAAACTGAAGCAGTGGCATTGCCAGAATCAAAATACTAATTTTACTTAAAAAAATACATTAGCTAAAGTACTGTTTTTGAATACCATTTTTTAACAAACGTTTGTTAGCCTTAAAGTGTTTGTTAACTAACGTGTACTTTAAAGCTTAAGTATGCATACGACCGTTAGTCACACAAACTCCATATAAAGAGACAAATTTCACATCAATTGGTTACTATTTATTATTATTATTATTTTGTAAAAATTACTTTTAGAATTTTAATATCTTTACGTATTTAGTATATTTAATTAGGAAAATACTTTAAAAAATTTTGAATTTAGTTTCCTAATTAAAATTTCATTACTCACAATTTTATATTTAAAAATGTTTCAATTTAAAAGTGACGTAAGAGTTTTTAATCACAGAGACTCATTCTTTTAAATTTAAAACAAGAGCACAGTTTATTTATTCATTTTATTATGTTATATGTATAAGCTAACATATATTAGTGATGCTATGCGCAAGATGTTTGCATATGGGTTTGTCATATTCAGTTGGCTGTCATACGAGTACGTTGCTCATACGTATGTTTGGCTTGAAAATTCTTTCGTTCCTCTAACGCTTGGATTGTTTTTAACTTTAACTAAATGGTTTTTCAGGTTAATGCAATTATTTATGGGTTTTTTTTATTAGTTTTGTTGTTGTCTTAGTTGTTCTTTACAAACATTTATTTAAAAAAAATTAAAGTTAATAGAATAATGAAATTTAAAAATTATGTACCATTAACTGTTTTATATTGCAAAAAATAATATTTAAAATAAAATCGTTGCAATAAAAGGCACTGCAAAGAAACGTTTATTAAGTATTATATAAAATATTGTTGGCAACAATAGAAAATGAAGATTTTAACAAATTACTTTCTAATTTAAATCAACTTTCACTTTTTATTTTAAATATATGAAATAGAAAATAATTAAGAATGTTATTATGCAAATATGTAAAATATGTCACACATAATAAATATTCAAGGATTGAAAATAAATAAGAAACTATAATACAGGGAAGGCATACTACTTTATTTTGCCGTCATTTTGGTAAACAGTAGTCTTGACAGTTCACATTTGGCAGTCATATTATGGCAAAATATTCGATAAACCAACGAGTTTTAATCGTTTCATCAAAATCAATCATCGATTAATGTGACGATGAGAAAGATACGTGAAATTTTTGGGAGAAACAACGTGCCAACAAAACACCATATATATTGTGTAGTGAATGATTTCGATGAAGCAGGGTCTGTAGGTGATAGGCCTAAGCATGGACCACTACATACTGCAGGGTCGGCTGAAAACATTGTTGCTGCTCATGAAAGTCTTCAAAACAATCTATCAACCTCAATTCGACGCCATTGTCAGGAGCTTGGTCTTCAACGAACATCTTTGGCCACAATTTTTGCAAGGATTTGCTTTTGTTTCCATATGAGGTTCAGTTGACGCAAGAGCTTCTTCCACAAAACCATTTGCGCCGTCGTACATATGCCAATAGGATGTTACAGCTCGCCCAAGACAACCCCGATGTTTATGAAAATATCAAAATGAGTGTCGAGCCAGATTTTCATTTAAATGGATACATAAATAAACAGAATAGTCGGTTATGGATAATGGGAAACCTTCAAATTAAAAGTGAAAGTCTGGTGTGCACTTTGGTCAGGAGGAATCATTGGACCTTACTTCTTTGAAAATGAAAACGGCGTAATGGTAATTGTGAATGGGGAGCCGTATCGTGATATGATTGACGCCACAACTGCATGCTTAGTGGTAAATTAACCTGTGGTATCAACAAGATGTTGCCACCTCGCTTATAGGGAGGATTACTGCCAGAACTCTTTCTGAAACAAGTTGTTTCAAGAAATCGTGATGCTGATTGGCTTTTACGGTCGCTGCTCCGGACCTTTTTTGTGGGGATATCTGAAGAAAGATTTATGCAAACAGCCCAGAAGCGCTCGAGCAACTCAAACAAAATGTTCGTGATTAAATTAATGAAATACCGCGTGAAATGTGTGAAGACGTAATGAAAAATGTGCTTAAAAGCGCTCGCAATTGTGAGGCGGAGATTTATCTTATATTGTATTCCATACATAATTGCCCACATTAAATAAAACATTTGTCAATATAAGATCCATTCTCTTTCATTTAAAAACAAAAGAAATAGTATACCTTCCTGGCGAACACTCTGTATAAAACTAAATTAATATTTACAAACTTTTTATGCTATTTTGAAAACAAAAATATCTATTACGAAAAAATAACTTTTAATTGTTAAAATAAAAAAATTAAATTAACAAAATTAGAATAAATAGATAACGCAATTCTGCTGGTTATATAAATAGGACCAAAAAAAAACCTGCCATTTTCAAAGCACTATTGATGTCATTCTTTTTTTTTGGATTTGCTATTTTTGTATTATAAGGAGGCTTATGGATACCTTAAGCAACTTTCCATTGTTAGTTATTCAGCATAAAATTTTACTTACAATTGGATATACTTCTAGCTATGGCACGTAATTTATATGTATATATAAAAAATTTATTGAAACGAATATATATAAAATTATTATTTCCGCTGAACGCGTCTTTATTTCTTTTATTTTTGAGACCGTTTGTTAAATTTCTATTTATTTATTTAGTCTTAAATCTATATTTGTGAAATGTAGTTTAGTTACGGCAGCATGCTCTAAATGATAACAGTTCTACATATAGTCGCTATTGTTCACCAATTTTAAGGTGTGTCTTGATCGGAAACATAGTTCTGTTATATTTATTACGTCTCCAGAGTACATACATATAAAGGTTTTTCATTTTTTTTTTTTAAAGAGAAGTAGCACTTCGGGCAACAATGCCTATTTAGTCAAGTACCGTGCTACATTCTTTAGGAAAGGGATAGAGAAGAGATGAAACAGGTGGTGAAAGTAGAAGGATAGTCGGAAATTAACTGCCGTATAAAGACAGCAACAGCGACCAGTGACTATGCCTTCATCGCTGAGCAGCTCAACCGACAGTCAATTTTTAATTTTGTAGTGAAAAAAAACCAAGGTCTTCGTTTCGAATCGAACCCACAACCCCGGTACTGACAAGCTAGTTCACTATCTACTAGCCTACAGGGGCACCATTTAATGGCTGTAGGATTTCCAGAAGCCCATATGTGGCCTTTTTGCTTGTCGACATATCCTGACAAGGGAAATGGGATTCGTCCTAAATAAATTGAGCGAATCTACGGCGATGTGAATGGTCGGTCGGCTTCAATTCTTGCACCAGTTGAACCGTGTAAAGCTTTAAAGTCAAATCGTTACAAAAAATTTGTCATGTTGTAATTTTGGATAACTCCAATTGTTGAAACCATCGAGGAATTGGCAAATTCGGATCTGCTTCAGCACTTTGGCTGACGGCTGCGATATTTTAGTTGAAGGACCTGGTCGAACAAGCGTTGATGTTCGCACATTTTGTATTGTTCCTGTCGACATCAAATTCTTAATAGCACTCTCGGAAGGACCGAATTTTATCAAATGTTGTGGCGTTCCAACATTTGATTATCAAATGTTGTAGCGTTACAACATTTGATAAAATTCGGTCCTTTCTCTGGCTGCTGGGGTATATTCAACGGCTTACAGGGTCATGTAGTGTCGTTGGGACAAATAAAAGGCTTCGGTTTATTCGTTATATTTTAGAAATAACCAAAAACAATGTAAGTAGGGCTGGGTTAAAACCTCCGCTCAACTGTCCACTGCTGTAGTCATCCACAGTGGCAACGGTGGACAGAAACTCGGCTGGGTTAAAACCTCCGTTTCGTTTGTGATCGCATCGCAGTTAGTAGACCGTGTTCAATGGAAATAACAATAACATTGGCCAACCGCCCAATGCCACCACAGTTATTAGACCGTATCCAACGGAATTAACCAAGGCATTAAACAGTTGAGCGGAAGTTTGACCGGGAAACGTAGCACCAAGACAATGGAAACCGCCACACATACACACCAGTGCACAATAGACGGAGCCGAGAAGCTAAGTTATAAACGAGTCTACCAAAGCCTTTTGTTTGTCCCAACGACACTACATGATCCTGGACGCCGCTGAGTATACCCCAGCAGGCAGGTAAAGTGTGTCGTTACAATGTTACTTTAACAGAACCACCATTTTTGAAATAGAATTCATTGTAACAATTGCCAATGCATCAAATACGAATACGTCAAAAAACTAAATGTCAAATTTAGTATGCTGTTATTGTTGGCGCAATGGAAAAACATGGTCTAAATATCATTAAAATAACAATTAAGTAAAAGACGCTTAACATTTTAAATTACAACAATCTTGCCAACAATTTGAGACAAAAACACTTGTTACTTTTGAATGTAAAATTTACCACAACTTAAATTCCTAAAACGTAATTCCGTAAAAATCCTTGTACACTATATATTATATTTTATTTTACTCTTTTGAGGGCCCACACTTGAATCAATAAAGCCGATACAATTTTCAGCATATTTTCAACAATATTGAATTTAAAATCATGCTGAAAGTAACACAATGATGACCCAATAAATTGAAAACAAACAGATAACGAAGCAAAAACTCAATTTTTGGCAACTTTAGGAATTTCTTTTTTCCTATTTTATTTATTTACTTTTTTACTTCTAAAAGAGGCCAAAAAGGCACGCCTGCACAATGGGGTGATTTAAAAACAAACATGATTTCAAGTAAATAAAAGACTAAATATCGCATAATACTAAAATAAACATAATAAACAACTTACATATACAGTGACATACATAGATATATTCTTTATAGATATTTAAGTGTGTGTGTGAGTGCAATAAACGTATAAATGAAAATAAATAAAAAAACAATAAAATTTCAACACTATTGAAACAATAAATTTGCCTGGAAATTTAAGCTTTTGGCAAAATGCCAATAAAACGAATGGCAAAAATTTAATTTAAAATACTAAAGCCACAAATTTCAGATACTTGCAGTTTAGTTGGTGGCAAATGCCTAGGATCAGCAATGGGTTACAATGGTTTATTCGCTTTTTTTTTATATATTGTATTCGTATCTATATTTTGCTGGCGATAAAAGGTGTGATAGGAAGTGTTTCAAATATTTTTTTGGATGCTAAAAACAACAAACTTTTTCACATAAAACAATGAACACAAAATAAAAATTTAAAACTTATTTGAGTGTGGCATACCGCAAATAAAGGAAATATAACAAATAAAGAATGAGAACAGTAGACTGCATTATTTTCAATGGGACAAATATTTTTATTGACTTATTAAGAAATGAGAAGTAAAGTTATACACTACCCTGTTTTCTCAATTTCAAAATCAATAGATAGAAGAACAATATAGTTACGGTGAAAAAATAATAGTTGTTATGAGCAATACTTTAGCTTTGAGAAATATACTTTTTAAAAGTTAAAACCTTTCCTAAAGTTTAAAACGCATGCTATTTGGAATGTAGTCATGTTTAATAAAATTATAATCCTAAGAAGATTTTTATTATTGTCGTAAAATAATATTGTACGTAAAACAGCAAGTTATTACTATATAACATAAGATTGTATTTGTATAAACATAATATGATTAAACACAAAAACATCATTTTTAAAAGTTATTTTAGTAAGTAAGTAAACGAAAAATTATTAAAATAAATAAAAAGTTTAGTAAAACAGATGTAAAAATAACTTCTACTACAAAAAAGTTATACTTTAAAAAAGCAATGTTATTATTATACATAGCAATAATATGACGTAAATTCAACTATATATTCGCTTATGCCAACACCGAATTATTATCAACCGATCGGACTTTAACATGTATAATTATACTCCAATTTTATTAATAGATTGATGCCTGACAGCGCTACCAAATTATTTAGATTTGATTAAAAATTCAAATACCACCGATGAACATTTTTTTTACATAAATGATGACCGGTGAACATTTTCTATACAAAAATTATGCCCGCTGAACATTTTCTATAGAAAACTTATGACCGGTGAAAATTTTGTATAGAAAATTTATGACCGGTGAAAATCTTTTATAGAAAAATTATGACCCGTGAAAATTTTGTATAGAAAAATTATGGCCGGTGAAATTTTTTTTATAGAAAAATGATGCCCGTAAAATTTTTTTATAGAAAAATTATGACCGGTGAAATTTTTTATAGAAAAATTATGACCGGTGAAATTTTTTTATAGAAAAATGATGCCCGTAAAATTTTTTTATAGAAAAATTATGACCGGTGAAATTTTTTTATAAAAAAGTTATGACCGGTGAAATTTTGTATAGAAAAATTATGGCCGGTGAAATTTTTTTTATAGAAAAATGATGCCCGTAAAATTTTTTTATAGAAAAATTATGATCGGTGAAATTTTTTTATAAAAAAGTTATGACCGGTGAAATTTTTTTATAGAAAAATTATGACCGGTGAAATTTTTTATAGAAAAATTATGACCGGTGAAAATTTTTTATAATACAATTATGACCGGAAAATTTTTTTATAAAAAAGTTATAGAAAAATTATGACCGGTGAAATTTTTTTATAGAAAAATTATGACCGGTGAAATTTTTTTTTAGAAAAATTATGACCGGTGAACATTTTCTATAGAAAAATTAAGACCGGTGAACATTTTCTATATAAAAATTATGACCGGTGAACATTTTCTATAGAAAAATTATGACCGGTGAACATTTTCTTTAGAAAAAATATGACTGGTGAATATTTTATATAGAAAAAATATGACTGGTAAATATTTTATATAGACAAATTGTGACCGATAAAAACATTTTATAGAAAAATTATGACCGGTGGATATTTGTTATAGAAAAATTATGACCGGTGAACATTTTGTATAGAAAAGTTGTGACCGGTGAAAAAATTTTATACAAATATAAGTAATGACTGGTAAAAACAGAATAATTAGGACATGAAATTTTTCTATAGATATAATGATTGCCGAAATGGAAATGTGGAAAATTGTGGTTGATAAGATATTTTTTGTAAAGAAATTGAAACTGTAAAAATTAAAATTCTAATAATATCCAAATTTATGACATAAAAAATTATGACCACTGAAGATTTTTCTATAGAGTAATTATCACTGATGAAAATTTTTCTACAGAAGAATTATTTACTGACGAAAATTGTTGTATGAAGAGAATTATCGCTGATATAAATTTTTCTACAAAAGAATTATTTACTGATGAAAATTTATATACAGTAATATTATAACGCGAAAATGTTTCAATATATTTACTATTGAAATTGAAAATTTTTCTACAGATAAATTATGACAGAAATTTTGTATAGAAAAATTATAGCTGATGAAAATGTTTAATAGAAAAATTATACTGTTGAAAATTTAAAAAAAAAGTTAAAATTTTCTATTAAAAAATTTGGTAGTAGTAAATTTTTATAAAAAAATTATGACATCAAAATTATTTATTATGATGACTTTAATTTGGCTTATTTTAAACCAAATTTTTGCAGAGGACTGCAGAATAGTAAAACTAGTTAAATGGGGATGGTAAAATAAATAAACAAAGTAAAATTTCTAAAGCAAATAAACAATGTAATTGCGTTTTATCGCAATTTTATTTTCGTTCACGCAGTTCATTGCTATTTCTACTAACAGCTTAGTTCTTCAAAATGGATTACGGAAATGTCAAATATCGATCTTTATTCTATACAATATCACCTATAGATTATTACGAAATTATTTATTGCTAAAAAAATAAATATTTTGAAAGAATAAAGTGCGACCGAAACTTATTATGTCTATTAATTTTAAGTGGATTTTAGGTTACAATTAATAATAAAAACTAAGTAGGCCGAAGTAAGAAATTTGTTTTTTAAATATTAAGAAAATTCAACTTATAACAAATTTTAGGTTATATGTAAATAATTTTGTATTTAATTTTTATGAACATAATTCTTCAATACTTCTTTTAATGCGATTTTCAACAAGAACTTGTGTTTTAAATTGCGACAACACCAACAACATGATAGTTTTGACATTTAGTTTTTTGACGTATTCTTAGTAGATGCATTGTCAATTATTAGAGTAAATTTAGTTTCGCACGATTATCGCATTAAAATAATTAAAATCCATTATGAAAATGGTGGTTCGGTTATAATCATCCTTCTGAGACAATTATTAAGAATTTGGTCGTTACATTTGGGCCGACAGGCTCGATACAAAATGTGTTCGCACGATTCGTTCAACTGAAAATAGCGTAGCCCTGAGACACAGTGTTGAAGCAGATACAAATTTGTCAATTCCTCGAGGTTCTTAACAATTCGGGTTATTCAAAACCACCACATGGCGAATCTTGCGTAAGGATTTAACTTTGAAGCTTTACAAGGTTCAAGTGGTGTAGGAATTTAAGCCGATCGGCCATTCACACCGCCGTAGACTTGCTCAATTCATTCAGGAACAATCGACTGGTTTTTCTGAAAAAAACATTTCTACAGACGAAGCTCATTTTCACTTGCCGCATTTGGGCTTCTGAAAATCCTAGAGCGATTATTAGCATAGTCAACGTGCCACTGTATAGTGCGCTATGTGGTCTGGAGGCGTGATTTGCCATCTTTTTATTTTCGAAGATGAGGAAATGCGCTTACGTGCAATGGATCACACTATCGCGAGAAGCTAACAACTTAAATTTGGCTTAGCTTAATTTTGGCGTAGTATATACTACGTGTATATCACTGACGTGTGGCGTTAACAGGACGGTTGCACATGTCTCGCAGCTGGTAAAATGATCAATTTAATGCAAACCAAATTTTCCGATCGCATAGTTTTATGGCAACCAGCAGTTAAGTGCAGCCAGATCGTGTGATTTAACACCACTGGATTATTTTTTGTGGGGCTATGTTAAGGACAGATGTTATACGGAGCTAATCGAATCGATTTCAGCTTTAAAATTTAAAAGCCCGTGATGTGATTAACGAAAAAGGACCACTATTTTTCAAAATATGATTAAAAATATTGATAAAAGAATTGAAATCTGTCAGCGTGATCTTTTCACTTCGTAATGCAGTAAAAATTTAAGTCGTCTTAATTTAAAGTTTATATTTTATTTTGTTTTAGGAAACAAACTTCTTGCTAAAAAACCTTTTAGTTGTGCTCATAGATACGAGTATAAATATAAATGCTATAAGTCCTAACACAACGCTCAATTTATATTTATAAAAATTAATAATATTGAAGAGGGAAATCACTTTGACTGCCCTTTAAGCTGAAAAAATAAAACTTTTGTTATTACATCTCACACACTAACAACTAAACTTTTTTACACATGCCAGCCATTCATTTATTTTAAGCCATTTTTAACACTTTTCTTTTTTTACAAATAATCACACGAAAATTGCCACCAAGTTGGCCAGCTGAGCTGAAACCCGAAAAAATGTTCTTAAAATTATTTTGTTGTTTTTGTGTATTTTTTGTTTTATCCAACAAGGGTTTTAAATATTTTATGGCCAGGGATATTTAAGTGTGAGAGGATGAGTGCGTAATTGGCAAAAGTAGTTAAGATTAACAAAACTTTGTGTATTTTCTAAAGTGTTAATTAGCTTTCAAAAGCACAAAAATGCGTTAGGAAAAAGGTTTTAGCTTTGCCTTTGTCGTTTTGTAATTTGTTAATTATTTAAATAGCAGGTGTTAATCACTCACGAAAATGAGGTGTTGATGATTGTAAAAGTGTTTAAGTTTCTTTTTAAAAAGGACGAAAAGGAGTTAAAACAAAAAGTAGTAACAAGTGTTTTGTAAATTGTAAAGACTTTTAACCAGCCATTGAAATAAAGGGTTCAACTTTTTGAATTTTCAGTTTTTTCCAGGTATAAACAATTAAAGTGGATAAAGTGCACAATAAAAGTTTGCAGTGAAAGAGAAGTAATTCACAAAGTTTTGCGAAAATATATAAAGATTCTTAACGCAAATAAGTTTTAATTTTCAATTATATTTATTTGCTTTTATTTTTATTACCAGTCTTAGATGCAATAATTTTCACTTTACTGGAGAAATTATAAAAAATGATGAAACTCTTATTGCACACTCTCCCTCAAACTAGTATTTTCAATTAAATATTAAATGTTTTTAATATTTATATTCTTATGAAATTAAATTAATTTTTTTCTTGTCAATATAACAAAATTATTTTAATAGAATATCAATTGTAGGTTAACACGCAGTAAACATGGAGAAAAAATTTAAAATAGTTTAAGAAGAAATAACAGCTTTGAAACAGACTCATAGTATAAATATTTATAAAAGGTTTTCAATAAATACTATTGCAAATTTAAAACAAATATTTCATAAAAGATTGTAACAATGCATGCACAAGCATGCATGTAGTCAGAAAATTTGAATTAATACATGTTTGTAACTTCGTAAAATATACAATTGTATTTATGTGAAGGAATCGACATGCCAACTTACATTTTATATATATATATATATATATATATATATGCATATATATATATATATATATGTATGTGTGTGTATGTGTGCGTGTGTGAATTTGCGCAAAATTACAGTTTTGCATGTTGGCACTTTTATGTGTTGTGTGAGTGTGTATGTGTGTTTCATGACATTTAATTGCATAATTGTGGTATTGTTTAACTTACTGCGGCTGCAATGGGAATTTTAACAGGTTGTTAGTTTATTGTCGACAGACAATTTAAATTTCATTACATTTTACTGCTGCTACTTTTATATTGTGTAAAATCTGTCTGGATGTGCGCTGTTTCTGGTTTTTTTTTGTTTCATTGCTGTTTATAAATAGGTATTCATTATTCTTTTTGTTATTATAGGTGCAGATATTTGTTTGCATTTGAGTACACTTAGAAAAAATAATATTTATATGAAATGGCAGAAAATATATACTCGTATGTATATATATATATATATATATATATATATATATATATATATTTTTTTTTTTTTTTAAGAGAAGTAGCACTTCAGGCAACAATGCCTATTTAGTCAAGTACCGTGCTACATTCTTTAGGAAAGGGATGAAACAGGTGGTGAAAATAGAAGGATATTCGGAAATTAACTGCCGTATATAAGACAGCACAGCGACCAGTGACTCTGCCTTCATCGCTGAGCAGCCCCACCGTCAGGAAATTTTTATTTTTGTAGTGAAATAAAACCAAGGTCTTCGTTATATCGTATATATAGTTGATTAAAAGTTAATGCGATTGAACCAGTAGTTTTTTTCAGTTTGAAAATTTTCTTCCACGATATATAAAAGAAGTAAAATAAAAAATAAATAAATCTAGTTAGCCTGGTTCTTTATTAAAAATAAATTCCATTAATACGAAGATTTTTTGTTTTTGAGACACTCATCTTTAGACCAGCCGTTTCAAAAAATTTGAATTAACTGTGTGGTAGGAGTCAGGTATCAACATCATAGTCAAAATCATTTAGTTATCGCCAGAACTTTTTATAGGATCGTGGTCAGAATTATGTGAAACAGTTGTGGTGACAAGACTCTTTCCTGTCGGACTATAGTATGCACTCCTGTGGGGGTGCTCAACAAATTGTCTTATTCAACAAGATGCGTAAACTCATTAAGACGAATGCTTTTGAATAGAATTCCCATACATGCCAATACATATACATTAAATCACAATATAATTTAATTTCCCGAAAGCTTTCTTAAAGTCTTTGAAAAAACGATATATTGATGAGCAAACTTCGCTATTGAAACGACTATGGAAATTTTCTGGTCTAGGTGATGATGGTGATGGGTTTTATATGCCTCTAGTGTTCTTAAACAAAAAACGTAAGGAGACTAGTCCTTTGTGATTTTTAAGCTAATCCTATTTTAGCTTAAACATTTTTAAAAATTACTGTTGGCGTTCATTTTTTCAAACGTTTTTTTGTCTTATGTTTCTTAGCCTTTTCGAGGAATTGGGATTTTTGTTTTTTTGGAGAAATAAAAATTTTATGAAAAAATTGATTTAGTTATTATTTATGGAATCCTTATTATTCACATTTTTAATGAAATCTGTATCTTTTTTGCAATTTTTGAATTTAAGTAAAAGCGGGACCTTTTTTGCTACACTATTATATTTATTCCTTTTAATAAGCGATTTATTTCCTTTCTCTACACACAAAATAAACACGATGGTAACTTTGTTGTCTTTACTCACTTGAATTAATTCATTTTCCCGGCAAGTTCTGCTTATATAGCAGTTCTAGTGCATACATTGTTGTTGTTATCATTTAGTTTAGACGCTTGCTTGCCTGTATATTTTGTTCTTTGTTGGTCGTTTTTGTTTTCTGTTGTTTACTTATTTGCTAGAATTTCTCATAAGCATGTTGTTGTTGTTGCCTTATGTGTATAAGATTTCTTAGAAAACTATGGAGTTTGTAAAATGCAGAGTTGGTCATTTACTTTTTTACTGATAATTATTTTCTTTTAAATCTTAATAAATCATTTTCGTAACAATATTTTATATATTGTTATTTTTAAATATATAAATTGTTATTACTTATTTCGATTTTGAAGTTCAAATTTGATCGATGTTTTTTAGAAAGTTTTAACAAATAGCAATAAAAAATCACAACAAAATAATAAAAACGTGCTAAAAATGTTATTAAAACCGGAAACATTGAAGTATGTATAGACAGAATTCAAGAAGAAATTTTGGTTGATCTGTGCAGATATGTAGTTGAGAAACTTACTTGGTAATCAATTTCCTCGGTAAGCAAGAATAATCGATATTGTAATTACGACTTGCCCTTGAAATCAAATTATCTGCACTTTGTGGATTTCCAAAAAAAGAAAAAAAAAGAAAAAAAAATTGAAACAAGTCTTGGCCACTGTTCCTTTTTTGAAGAAAATTAATTGTTTGAGGATCAAAAATAACTATTCTTTTAAAAAAAAGTATATTTTATTCACCGCAAAAAATTGGTAATTTTTAATCATGTGCAACATAATGAAATTTATTACTTTGTGGACTTAATACAAGTAACCTTGTGAATATAATGCAGATGGTAGTTAACTTTTGAAAGAAGTTGCTGACAGTGTCGTAGGTTTTTCAAACTGACTGTTAAACTTCTATAAAGTTAATTTTTTTATGATGAAAGCAATTTATAAAATATAAAATAATTTAATTGTTATTTTTACGAGGGAAGCATTATCATACTTAAACAAACTAGGATTCATTAGAAATTAAAAAAAAGAATAAACAATGCAAAAATCATATTTATTGCATATGTCATTAGAGGAAGAAAAAAGGATACAAATTAGATATGCTAGTTGCTTTATAACAAGGGCTTGTTGTGGGAAAAAAAGCATAACAAACAATTAATAAAAAATAAACCGCCATTTATAGTTCTTTTTTCGTTTTCTAATTGTGACTGGTGGTTTTTGTAACCATATAAAATTAAATTTTGCTGAAATTGCAAAAGGGAAATATAATTGTTTGCTTGCATTTGATAATACAAGAAGATTAGCATTTTTTCACATATAAAATGCTGAGTAAAAGTTTGTAAGTTTGTAAAAAATTTTAATTTTAACTTAATTAAAGCTGCGGTAACAAAAAACTAATATTTACACAATTTATGACACTCTTACAGAGATTAGGATATTAACAATTTTTTCAATTTTTAAGCAAATGTTTCTACAGACTGATATTTAAATTAATGCAAATGTTAGAGTTGGGGTTGCTAACAAGAGTGTCAACTAGGAAAATTGAGGAGCAACAACAATTATTTAATGACATATTACCAAATTACCAGCAAACAAAAAAAAAAAATTTGCACAGAGCAAAAAAAAAAAAATACAAATAAAAGTATTATTTTCAATAAACGTATTTTTGGTTGAAAATAAGATAAATAATTCAAAAATAAAATTAAATCAAAATTTAAAAATTATAAATATGTACATACATACAGACATATATATATATATATATATATATTTATGTATACATATTTGTTGGCTAGAAAACAATGTAATATAATGAGATGGCAATTTAATTGCAATAAAAACAATTTTTTATAGAACTAAATAATTGTTAATCTTTGGTTATACTATAATTTTTTTTCATTAAAAAAAAATATTACATTCTATATACTCATTTATACATATACTCGTATATACATTAATTTAAAAAATTGTTTATTTTTAAATGGTGTTTTTTAAACTTAAATTAATTTTTTAAGAGGATTACAATTTAGTTTAATTTTTAAATAGTTTAATTTTTTTCTAAAAATTTTCTTATTCTTAAGATATCATATAAAGTTGACATTTCCAATTTAGTTCTTGGTTTGGTAGTTCACCTCTTTTGTTTTTCTTTTTTGGCTTTTGTTGAAGAACTTCGATGTCGCTTTGCTTAAGACTTATAATAAAAAAAATATTTATAACTAAAAATAATCCACTACCTATACCGTTTCTCTTATAATATTGTAACGATACGGTTTTCTCTGACTGCTGGGGAATTCTCAGCGGCATCCAGGGTCGTGTTGTTCCAAATCTTCTACCTTTATTTAGCATTAATTGCTTAACAGCCATTGGCTCTATTTGGCTTCGTCTGTTGCGCAATAGTGTGTAGGGGTACCGCTTGGCCAAGTACCACAACTTAGCAGTCAGTGACCGAGAGAAATATCCCGATCAACGAAACGATGCCGAGTAAAAGCCACTAGCATCCAATTTCACGCTTCTCCGGTCTCTCCCAGTGGCGACTGTAGGCAGAAACCGTGCTGAGTAAAACCCACTTTACAAGCTTGTGACCTCACAGTATTAGCTGGAGATAAGTAGAATATATTTCCGGATGATACGCTCCAGTCAAAATATTACCTCTTGTCTGTAGGCCGCCTGCCTACTAACTAACTAAGTACGGAAATTCCTTTTTATATTCTTAATGGAATCTCACAATTAAGACATGAGTTATCCGGTGGTAAAAGGGAGTCTAGACCCCTATTAGCTAGCAGAAGCCAACTGGACAACTTCCACTTTATTTCCACAAGAATCAGTAAGCCCTAGAGCTGCGCTTTTGCTGTTCTCTATCTGAAGTATCGTGGTGGTTGTGGTTTCGTAGGCCCTGATAAAATGCTTAAGGGGACAGGATCATCTCACTTTTAATCAAGAACACAGGGAACACAGAATTTGGATAATCTCCACATCTTAAGCGAGGAGTGGGGTGCTGGTCCTATTCCACGCTCTCGAAATTGCAACTAGGAATGACCTGTCGGATAGAGATATCCCTCGGCTTTCTAGGACGTGGGTGCACGCTACATATCACCCAAGTTGTTTGATCCAACATCGTATTATGGCCATATGGCTGGGCAGCGATGTAAATCTTATCGCCTAATATCCATTTACCATTACACAAACTATACATACACACGCAAACGTACACCATCTCTACTTCTATTGTATAAAACAGCTGAGGCTGCGCTCATTATCCGCCGCCAATTGTACCATCGGGCGAAAATGGCGCTGCGACGCGAATTGCCGTTAAATTTAAATCTTAATTCTAAACAAAGCAAAATTAGAAATTCATAAACATATATGTAGGTAAAGAAAGAAAAATATAAGTGTAATAATAAAATTCAAAGATAATATATGCTGTGTTGATGAAAACGATTGCCTGGACTTTTAGCGTTACAATATGTACCTATGCTTTCTTCAAATAAAATACTTATTAGAAAGCAAAAAAATAATATGGTTAAAAACACTAATTGCATTAGTAGTGCATAGTTGTATACAATTTAATACTGTTAAGAAGTATGAAATTATAAAAGAATTTTATTAAGTGGTTATCTTACCACGTAATAAATGTCAGTATCACAAAGCAAAACTCGACAAATGGTAATAAAGGTCTAAACACATGTCTACTCTTCAGCCAACATATTAGTTTTGGAATCCAACACTCCCTTTTATTTAATTTACTCATTCAGTAACTTCACTTCTTTTTCTACAGAAACTATGTTTGGTTTAATATCGAATTAATTGTGTGGAATACGAGCATGTATGTAGTTTAAATAAACTGACAATTAAAACAAATAAGTTAAATAAAAATATAATTATTTTGAATCTTTAAATGTCTTTCTTTGCAATTTTTGCTAAATTTATGATAATAGTTTATGGCACAAACTATTTGCAGATAAATTTTACTTTTAACATAAACAAACACTTGCACACATTAAATGTGTAATAAAAGGTTTTAATGTAAAAATTACAAATACCTGTAAGCAACCATACGCACACTAATGTAAAATTATAGTACTATTTAGATTATAAAATATTTTTAAAAGTAAAACTTCAAATTTATATTTCAGCATTTTACCCAGTCTCTATAAAAGAAAGTCTATAAAATGCTATAAAAAATTATTTTTGTAAAATAGTGTTTGATAGTGTTGGTTAGAATAACAACTATTACTGACTGATGATAGCAAGAGAGAAATTTCACTTTTATATGAAGAAAATTAACAAAATTTATGAAAAGTCATAGTTATGAAATTAAAACTGAAACTATACCAAGTTAAAAAGGACACATTTATTTGCTGTCGCATATATAGATATAAGTACATAGCCATGCCTAATCTATTTACATGTGTATTTTGAAAGTCGGTGTATGAAATCTTGTAAGTATTTATTTAAGCTCTTGCGTGCCATGTCATTTTATACCTTTAACTTTAGAATGTTGAACCCTTTTTATAATTCAAAATATATACCCGTTTTTAAAGGGATTGCCAATAAGAACAATTGATTAAAGGAGTAACAGAATAAGCTTTTACCTGTAGCTAGTATTTTTAATCATATATGCATCTAAAGGGTTTTTTAACAAGAAATTTGCTTTCTAAAACAAAAATTTAGATTAAGATAATTCCAATTTGTGAATGAATAATGATATGTGGCAAATGCTCACCACGGCCACGCGGATGTCGGTTCCTTCGTCAAAGTTTTGGCAAAATGGCGGTCTTATGTCGTTAATTACATCACGGATTTTGAGTTTTAGAGCCGAAATCGATTAGATTGGTGCTTGATAGACTCTGTCCTTAACGTGTCCTCACAAAAAACGAGCTGGCTGGTCACTTAACTGCTGTTTAGTGTGAAATTATGCGATTGGGAAATTTGGTTTGCAATAAGTTGATCATTGTATTGACTGTTTGATAAGTGGCACCGTCCTGTTGAAACCACATATCCGAGATATCCACATCGTCAATAACAGGCCAAAATTGAGTTCTTAGCATCTCGAGATAGCGTGATCCATTGACCGTTACCGCAATTCCAAACTCATCTTACAAAAAAAAAAACGGACCAATCACGCCTACAGGCCACGGAACGCACCATACAGTGATAAGTTGAGCACGCAAAGGATTCTAGGACTTTTAGAAGCGCAAATGTGGTAATTGTACCTGTTGACTTACCCTGTCAAGTGAAAATGGGCTTCGTTTGAAAAATTGATTTTTTCAGAAAAACCAGCCTGTTGTTCCTGAATGAATTGAGCGAATCTACGACAATGTGAATGGTCGATCGACTTCAATTCCTGCACCACTTGAACCTTGTAAGGCTTGCCCCATGTGATGCGAAAATTCCCTATGTGATGCTTTTGGATAACCCCAATATTTGAGAACGTCGAGTAATTGATAAATTTGGATCTGATTCAACACTGTGGCTCACGGCTGCTCGAACACGCGTTGGTGTTTGCACGTTTTTTATCGAGCCTATCGACACAAATTTCATAGTGGATTTGAATTATTTTAACCCTGCTGTTAGATTAAAAAAAATATACAAATCATTTATTAGGGACCATTTGGTCCATAGTACATTTTTTACTAAAACTAAGCATTTAACACTCACACACCATATTCTGTTCATTTAATTTTAATGTATTTATATTAAAATAAGGTTAGTTAAGTTTTAAAAGAGCATTGACATATTTTTCTTCTAGTCGGACACTCACATGTGCTTATGCAGATATGCATTTTTTTTGTTTCCACACAAGCACAAAGTAAATTAAATTCGGGGACTCCCCATTTAGTATTTAGCGTGCAAATGTTCTCGTAATAACGTGTTGGCTTTAGTTTTTGATTTGCTTTCTAAACAAGTGCACGCATTTTTATATTCTGCAAATAAATGGAGAGACGAAGGTTTTTGAATGAAGATGAAATTTGCGAAATCTTAAATTCAGATAGTGATTCGGATATTTCAGATTTGGATAGTGATTTTATTTTAGAAAATAATGAGAGAGAATGTGAAAGTGAAATAGAAAATGATTTAGACGGTGAAGCAAACGAAAATGCAGTCAACTCTGATGCAATGTTTATAGCAAAAAACAAAATGGTATGGAGTGCTACACCACCACTACAAATGATTGGAAATACTGCTGAGAATATTATTTCACGCAAGCCAGGTCCAACTAGGTTTTCTTTGTCCAGATGCAATGATATATTGTCAACATTCTTGTGTTTTTTTCCACCTCAAATTGAAAGGATTATTATTGAGAATACGAACAATTATGGCAAACTTAAATTTTATGATAAATGGACTGATATCGATGAAGACACATTGAGAGCTTATATTGCTGTACTTATTCTTGCTGGGGTTTATCGGTATGTAGTTTACTGCTCTATTTATTTCGGAATGTGGTCGTAATAAATGATATTTTAAACTGCAGTGGAAAAAACGAAGATGTTCACGGGTTATTTGACGCATCTTTTGGTCGTCCAATTTTTCGTGCAATTATGTCTGAAGGTACTTTTCACAAAATTACGAGTGCGCTCCGTTTCGATAATGTTTCAAGTCGAAGACAAATGTCTAGTACCGACAAATTCGCTCCTATCCGAGAACTGTGGGAAAGTTGGCATCAACTACTTCCAATGTTGTACAACTGTCACGAAAACGTCACTATTGACGAGCAACTTGTTGGATTTAGAGGACGATGTTCTTTTCGGCAGTATATGCCATCAAAACCTGCCAAATATGGGTTGAAGTTTTGGTTATCAGTAGACTCTAAGACGGGATACGTTTGGAAGATACAGCCATATCTGGGAAAAGCTAAAAATGCAAAACCTGAGCAAAATCAAGGACAACGCGTTGTTTTAGAGTTGACTGAGGGGCTAAAAGGGCATAATATAACAGCTGACAACTTTTTTTCAACATTCGAATTGACAAAAAAACTACTTGAGAAAAAACTAACGTATGTGGGCACAGTTCGGAAAAATAAAACCTTCATTCCACCAAAATTGCTAGATGTAAAAAAACTCCCATTGTACACGTCTACATTTGCCTTCTGTGCCATTGGAACGTTAGTATCATACGTCAGTCACAAAAATAAAGCAACCATTCTGATCAGTACAATGCACAAAAATTCTGAAGTCGATCATAGTGATCCAAAAAAAAAACCACAGATTGTATCTTATTACAACTCAACAAAAGGTGAGTTATTTGTTCGGTTTTATTGATTATATTTCACATTATCCTGCTTTTTTTATAGGGGGCGTGGATACTGCTGATCAAATGATTGGCTCTTACACCACAAAACGAAAAACCAACCGATGGCCGAGTATTGTATTTGCCAATATGCTAGATATATCCGCTTTGAATTCATATATAATTTTCTCAGACATCGATGCCTCATGGGCACCAGCGGATCAAAATCGCAGAAGACCGGAGTTCTTGCGAAAATTGTCGCTTTCTTTAGCTAATGCGTATATGATGAAACGGAGCAGAGTACCTCAGCAGCATTTCTCAGCTAAGTTGCTGTCTGAAATGCGAGCCCCAGCTTCATTAGATTCTGCGAGCTGTAGTACTGTGTCCCATAAGACCGTAGCCAGGAAGCGTGGAATTTGTAGTTGTTGCAACTCTAAATCAGATATCAGGTGTTCCAAGTGCGGCAGTTTCATTTGCAAACCAGGCAGAAAAATTTACTGTCTAGCATGTAACAATAAGTACTTTCAATAAATGAGCTATTTCTTTCAACTAAATACAATAAATGCTTATTATTTTTTATTCAGTTATATAAAATAACTCACTGGACCAATTGGTCCTTAATCCAAGATAAGTAATTTTTGAATTTTTTCGGTTCACTGATACTTTATAGACTTGAAATTATGAACATAAAGTCTTTATAGAAAATAAACACGTGAGTCGAAACCTTCAAGCAGTATATGATACCATTAAAAAGTTATTACGACAAAGAAAAGAAAATTGGACCAAATGGTCCTAATCTAACAGCAGGGTTAATGCGATTTATCGAATTCATTGTGACAATTACCAATGCATTCACTACGAATACGTCAAAGAACTAAATGCCAAAAGTGTCATATTGTTGGTGTTGCCACAATTGAAAAACAAACTATTTGTTGAAAAACCCCATTATTTTTAGCTATAAACATAAGGGGAAATTTAAATTAAAATGGGAAAAATTCTTAATAAAACTACCTTACAAACTAAAAAAATCAAATTTTATAATTAAATAAAAACTATTAAAAATAAATCATATTTTCATAAAAAAATTTTCATAAAAAGTTAAAAGTCATTAATGTAGATATTACCAAAAAGGAAATTATAAGCCCATAGAAAATATAAAAAAAACCTTCATGGCTACTGTCAATTTTAAGAAAAAAATCAAAAATTTTAAAAGTGTGCAATTGAACTGCAGCTTGAATGAAACATTTAAATTAATGAAAGTTTCATAAAAAATATTTAATTAGTAGTTTATTTTAAGCACTAGGTCTTTATATTTTTAAAAAATTTTTTAAATAGTTTTTTTTTATAAAATAAAAACCTCTATACTCTAGAGTATAGAGAGAACACTGAAGATGGCAAATGGCCGAAACCGGTTTGTTGACAAACCAAATTTGACGAAAGTCAACGTAAAACTCTACCCAAATAAAAATAAATTAAACTCCGTCGGAAAATATACGCACATATACTAGTTAAGTATTAAAAAGTTCAAATAACTATAATTATTATGTTTAAAAAATATAATATATTTTCCAAAAAATATTTAATGCAGAAATTTACAGTGAAATACAAAATTCAATTGAATTCAGAAATCAACGTTTCATCAAGTATTCTTAATTTCACAAAGTAAAAATTTCGCCAAACAAAATTGTAACAAATTCATCAAGAATCTTTTTTTATAGACAACAAAAAATGCGAATTTTCACAGAAGCGGCAATTTTAGAAAAATGCGCTATTAACAGCATATTATCAAAAAAATTTTAATTGTCAATATTGCATGTTTCTTTCTAAATAAGCTTGAGTAATAATTGTTAATGCAGCAAAATAATAAAAGGGGGTTATTCATCTCTGATCAGCTGATGATATTAATTTACACAGAAGTGACCGACTGACAATAAATTTTTAAAACAGATGTCTTCAGTCTGACTTCATACAAATCATACTTCATATAATCAATATTATAATTTTAAATAGAACGTTCACTTTTTATCTTAAACCAAAAATTTGACTGTAAAGATTTTTGGAACATTTTCCCCTTATTTTTAATAATATTGAAACACCTGCTCATAATAAGAATTATTAACACTATATTTAAGTAGAAGAGGATTAAATCCTAAACTATTTGTGAAACACTGACAAAAGAAAATGCTTACAAAAATATTACATAAATAAAGAATTGAATTAAAATTGATTAATTTCAACACGCAGGCGTATGCCTTATATTATGTTTTTGTTATTTTAATTTAAAAAGTAAAGACAAAAAACAGGACTGCAAATTTGCTGAGTAACTTGAGAAAACATGCTACCACTACCGCATTCTAAGAGCGTAAGGGCTTCAATAAATTACATTTCCAGGAGTCATAAGCGTGAGCAGGAAAAAGAAACCGCGAAGCATCTCTTATATTATTGCAGGTGAACTTTGAACTTTTTTTGCAGTCAGATTCTAGGGCTGTGTCACTATTAAGATAAAGTCAATTATCCAAACTACGGTATAGTTTACCACCAGAATAATTGTAAATTTGCAGGTCTCCCCACTACATTAAATTACAACGCGTTCAATATGCCGCAATTGAGTTTGCATACACATACAAAGGTTAGAACCTAAGCCAATAGCTTTAAATATTTTCCCATTTTCAATAGTCTATAATACGCAAAAAGTATACTTTTATTGTGACTTGGATTATCTGCACACCTTATTTGTAATAAAATAACTAATAGCATAGATAGATCATCCTGGGCTGGTCTGGGTTATCCCAAAACATATTTGTGGTACCCAGAGTTTTTCCTTCTTTTAAAATTTTTGATACATTTCAAAATTTTCCCTTTCGTAAAATGCGTATAGCTTCATGAGAAAAATAATTCGCTTGTTATGCTAATAAAAATAACAAAAGATTTTTTAGTAATTCGTTTCGATCTTAGCAAATTAAAAATTTTGCTTGGCAGTTCGAATTCTTATACTCATTGCACACAGCTTCGATTTTTCTATAAATAGCATCGCTGGATATCAGATATAAATTTTCCACTTTCAAAAATTCAACCTCTAGTAAAACACGGTTTTAAAAAGTTTGATTCATTCACAGATTTTCGAATTGGTTGTGATTCCATTTATTAATGAATATGAAATTATAAAAGTTCCTAGTATACATGACCTATCGTGTAATTTCTATTAAAATGGTCTTAGTGCTTCTACAATAATCAGAAGAAAAATCTATGCAGATAATTTTTCAAGTGTTACCAGGATAATTATATTGTACACATAAACCTATACAAAAGGATATGAGAACTGCTTGGTTATAAATTTTGAGAGAGAAAAAAAATATCCTTATGACTATTTTTTATGTCCCAACAAATGAACAAATAATTTGATACATGTGAACTATGTATTATTAGCCATTCAAACTTATCCTTTCACATGCATTCATTCATGCCTGGATGTGTGTGTGTGTTTGTGTGTATGTTTTTTTTTACTTAGTTTTAAATCCTTTTGATATGTTGATAAGTGTTTGTTTTCTAAATTACCTAAAAGTTAAAAAAAAAATGCAGAAGAGTGGGCATCTTGTACAAAATAGTTTTGGTAAACATCTCTAATATTTCATATTTTTTTTGCTTGTATATGTGTGTCCTTGTATTATTATCCATTAGAAAATATTGTAGTAGAAAATAAGGGTTTTGGCAAAATTTTCAAAACTCTTTATTTTTTTAATAGGGGGTTATAACTAAAGGGCAATTTAATTTTGCTGTACTTTTATCTTGGTCAATTAAGAACGGATTTAAAACACCTGGGACATTGGATTCATTTAAATTTTTAAAACAGTTATAATTTTAAAATGCTTATTATTTATGTAAAATATAAAAATACATTTATCTATTTAAGTCGAGTAAAAAGGTTTACATAGCATTAAAAATGGAACTGCAATTTTTTATCAATTTAAATAAAAGTCAACCGTAATTTGAGTAAGTTGGAAACGAACTTAGCTGAAATGAGTAACCAAAAATACATTATATTAAATATTTCATTATGTTAAAAATCTACTCTATAATAACACTTAGTGAATGGTTAATTGCAAAGGAGAAGCTTAGAAATAATTTAGAATGCTGTTCATTTCTGCAATCATAAATATAACTTAAAATATACGCTTGTTTGTGGAGTAAATTAAAAATTAGGAAATGTGCTATTTTTAGTTCATTTGTAAACTAACTGTGATTCATGTAAAATACAGAAAGAAATTGTCGGGTAATGAAAAGTTATCTAAAGCAATAGTTATTTGGATCATTATTGTCTCAAATGTACTGTTATAAGTTGTTCGATCAGATAAGTGAGTGTCTTAGCGTTGGGCCTTGTAGTGCAGAATTTTGTCTCGACCCATAACTAAAGACTACATTGCACAGTATAAGTGTTGGCAAGAAGAAGGTTTGTACCAATAATATTTATTGACCATAATAACTACGCTGTGCTTGAATCGTGGTGTTTTTTTAACAAACAGGAAACCCATGTCGTACATAGAATTAAGTATTTGGATTATAGAGGTACTATTGCTCTTTAGTTTATTCCTTATTAAAAAAATAATTGAAATTAAAAATTATTGTTATGAGTATTAAACAAGAGTTCATAAAATTTTAAATCTGCAATTTTTACGCAAATCCCTGCAAATAGTTCTATAATAATTTAATCTATTTTTATAATAACACTGAACAACAAAGTTTTTGTTTCGGGATTGAAGTTAGCTGATTTTAATGTATTTCCACGTGTTGAAACCGAAAATGACCATAAAAATTATATATTAGCTCTTGTTTTCAAAATATAGTATTACGAGTTTTCAACAAATGAAATATTTCATCACCAACAGCTAGTACACATGTTTGCTTACATAATTTCCCTCTCTTTAGCTGTTTCTAAGTAGTAAACATAAGCTACGTGAGTTTGTCAGTTGTACGCGCCTGGTTGCTATTGAAATTTTTGTGTGAAGTTGATTTTAAAACTAATTTAACTGCTGATCTGAAATGCCTCGAAATTGTGTGAATTCCATCGATAGCTTTTGCTGTATATGTGGTGAAATAACATTTTTGGCTCAGAAACGTAAAATGACACCTATCATTAAGACAGCCTATGAACATTATTTTGGTGTGAAAGTTGGGGACCAATATAAATCATGGGCTCCTCATATATGTTGCAATTCTTGTTCCGTCATATTGCGAGTGGCTGAAAAATAAAAACCTGGCGATGCCTTTTGCAGTACCTGTGGTTTGGCGTGAGCCTACCAATCATACAGACGACTGTTATTTCTGCTTATCTCCTCCCATTAAGCATGGTTTATCTATGAAGAAGAGGAACGGTTAAATACCGTAATCTCCCATCTGCTCTTCGGCCTGTACCACACTCAGACACTTTGCCATTCTCTTCTCCACCCCAAAACTATAAAACTTTAGAGGAACTGTGTAGAAGGATCCTTCTACATCTTATGACCCTGATTTTGAGGTAAGCGATAGGTCTAGTGATCCGCAGAGAGCTTCTTCTAGCTTACCACCAACTTGGATGCAACATGTCCTTAAAAATTCATTTTCTTCACTCTCATCTTAATTTTTTCCCACAAAACTGTGGAGCTGTGAGTGACGAACATGGTGAAAGATTCCATCAAGACATTGCCTTAATGGAACGGAGATATCAGGGCCGTTGGAATGAGGCAATGCTTACAGACTACTGCTGGTCTGTGTAGGGACACTCCAGAAGTGTTTTATAAAAGACAAGCTAAACGACAGCGATCTTGCAATGCATCGGATTGATTTAATTGAAATTTGGTAGTACAAACTTCTTTTATTTGTCAAAACACTAAGAATAATGCTTTTTTTTCAATTTTGTACTTAAAATATTCTAACAGAAACATAACAATATTGTTTTGTGTACTTTCAATTTTCACTTATAGTATAATTACTCTTTTAGATTAAGTACTGTGTATCTCAAAAACCAGAGCTAATAAAAATTTTCGTTTTTATCACCCCAAAATTAGTAAAAATTGACTAACTTAGTGTAGGAAACTTAAAAAAAATATTTTTTTGTTGTGCAGTGTAACAGGTGCATTGATTCTACGTCAATTGTCTATTTATTCTATTGACACACCACTTTGCTCATGGTGGAAGTAACATTATTTGTATCTCATTTTTACTATGCATACTCACAGGCAACAATAACAACAACATTAGCTTTATGTTGTGGTAGATATATTTAAGGTATTTCCCAGATTTTATTATCGTATCTGATGAGCTGGCAGGATCAAGCAGCTAAAAGATTTATGAAATGAAGTTTTTATCCATTTTAATAGAACTTCATTTATTAAACTAATATTTAAATAAATATTTTTGTGGTATAAAAGTTAATTTGTAAAAAAAAAAATTTGCGAACTACAGCCTCTTTTTCGACTTGCATTATTCGTTCCAATAATATAAATAACGAAACCTTGTTAAACTTTCTTTAATACCAAAACACAAAACATTTAGCATTAAATAAAAAAGTACTGATTGTAGCAAAATTTTTATACGAACGAAATCTTGGCAGTAACTCATTAATACTTAATATTTTGTTATTTCTGAGGGTTTTTATCGAATTCTTATGAATATCTGATTTTTACTTTATGTACAATAAGCATAACTGCAACCATACACCTTTTGATATAAATACGCCCCTTTATTCCCAGTCAACATTTTTTCCTTAAATAATAAATGTTTGATTTTATTTTGAATATAATTTGAAAAAAAAAATCATTCCAATTTATTTCCAAACTTAGGGCGAATAAGTTTTAAATATATTAACATCAATTTAAGTTAAAATGACAAATTGACATCTCTGTCTAGATTTTAGAAATTTTTAGAATATTATTGCAACGGGAACAACAGTCAAAAGGAGATAACTAAGCTCTCTGATAGTCAAGTCACCATTAAGGCAGCTAGCTGCTAAGGGTTCACCTGTAAGCTAAGAATTCTGCGTAACTTCGAATCAGTTAGTTAATTCTCTCTAGAGGACTAATAGACAAATTGAATTGCAGTGTAATAAAAATCAGACAGATTGGTCAGAAGAAAAACGAAATCACCCATAGTTATACAAGAATTCTGTTTCAGATTTTAATCAAACAAAATACGAAAAAGAGGCGAGAATGGATTAAATTCTGTATATATACTAGAAAGCTAACAAAAAGTAAGCTGCGGTTTCTAACAGGCGACTGCAGGTTAAATAAATCGCAAATTTAGAGAAATAACTGGTCCAGATTTTGTGTTTATGAAAGCGCTTATTCTCAAAGATCGTAAAATTTTGTGACAAAAATATACGGTCCGCCAAATAACTTCTTTTTTTTTAATGCTATAAACAAATCTACACAGCTTCGGCTGTGTGGCACGTAGCGCCGTCCTGTTGAAACCAAATGTTGCCAATATCCTCCTCTTCAACATGGCCCGATTACGATCGCCATTGACTGTAATGGCCACTCCTGAAAAATGGCCCAATTATGCCCCTGGACCGAAATCCGCACCAAACGGTGGCTCGTTTTGGGTGTGTCGACTTTTCAATGTATGCGTGCGGGTTTTCTGTGCCCCATATACAACAATTTTGCCTGATTACATACCCGCCAAGATCAATGAGCTTCATCTGAAAAGATGATTTTTTTTTGCAAAATCGGCATCTTCTGTAAGTCGATCACAGCCCCACTTAGCGTAGCGTTGTTTAAGCATGTACACAACCATATTCATTCAGCGGAAGGATAAAACTAATTATCTGTCAAATCAAACATGAGCTAAGATTACCATTCAGGAAATAAGCACTTGTTGAAAAACAAAACGTTAGATGGCGCAACCTATATAATAGTAATTATGTTACAATATATGTGTGGTTACGTTTTTGTATTTTCAGTCCTCTGTATCTCGATTGCAACGTTACCCCCCGGGGGCACATAAATATGGTCTTTATAGAATTCCACTATCTAGACACAGTGCAACTGGGGAAAAAGGGAGCCCAGTTCCCTGAAGACAGGCAGGAAGTCAACTGGAAACTCCACTTTATTTCCATGGGGATCAGTGTGCCCCAGAGTTCATTATTTGTCTCTTTAGACATTTAATAGTTCTCTGGCTGATCATTGAGGTTGGCCCCTATATGGGAGTAACGTGATGGTTGTGGTTTCGCGGCCCCATAACAGTATAATGGTTATTATGGTGGCCAGGATCATCTCACTGATAATGACACGCAAAGTGAATGATCCAGTCCAGTGAGCATGGTAGACATGTGTTCTCGACAGGAGTTGGAAAGTCTCCAACTCTTTAGCAAGGTGTGATGATTTGCAGCCCTGCTCTGGAATCATTAAAGTTGCAACTAGAGAGTTTCTGTTGCATAGAATTATAGCTTCGGCTTTCTAGGACGAGCATGATTAAGGCTTCAAGGCCAGGTGTAGATGTAAATCGAATCACACAGTTACCTCCCGGAGGTACATATATGGTCTTAGTGGAGAACTACTATGTAGACCTGTGCAACTGGGGGAAAAAGGAAGCCCAGTCCCCTGAAGTCAGCAGGAGTACAACTGGAAACTCCACATTATTTCCACCGGAATCAGTAACCTGCAGAATTCGTTATTTGCCTCTTTAGACATGTAACTGTTCTCTGACTGATTATTGAGTTTGGCACCTATATGGGAGTATCGTGGTGGTTGTGGTTTCGCGGCCCCATATCAGTCTATGGTTCTATGGTGGCCGGGTTCATTTCACCTTTAATAACACCTAACTGGTGAAATGTTCCCAGATCCAGTGAGCATGCTAGACATGTGTTCGGGACAGGAGTTGGAAAGTCTCCAACTCTTACGCAAGGAGTGATGATTTGCAGCCATGCTCTGGAATCATCGAAGTTGCAACCAGAAAGTTCTGTTGCATAGAATTATAGCTTCCTAAGACGAGCAAGACGTTCCAAATTATGCAGTGGTTTGGTCCACCATCTGATTAAGGCTTCATGGCCAGGCGCGTATGTAAATCTAATCACACAGTTGTTACCATTAAGGAAATAAGCACTAGTTGAAAAAAATTTAGATGGCGGACCCTAGAGTAAGTGTGTGCCCATAATAGCAGTGATTGCAGTCCTGGGATTCTCAAAAAGGGAGGTTTAAATACAAAACTGACTTTTTAGTTGCAGTTTCTATCTCTTAGTATTCTAATGAAATTAATGTAATTATTGTATTGTGTTATATTGAATTGTGTTATATTGTATTGAATTGTACTGTATTTTGTTGTATTGAGTCGTGTTGTATTGAATTTTAATGTATTATTTTGTACAGTATTATATATTACTGTGCTGAATTGTATTGTATTGTATTGTATTTTTTTTTGTATTGAATTGTATTGTATTATGTTATACTGTATTGTATTAAATTGTAACGTAATGTTTTGTATTGCATAGTATTGCATGGTATTGTATTATTATATATTATATTCTAGTGTGTAGTATTGTATTATGTGTATTGTATTTATTGTATTGAATTGTAATGCATTATTTTCTATTGCGTAGTATCGCATATTATTGCTTGATGTTGCTTTATATTGTATTGTATTATATAATTATTGTATTATATTGTAATGTATTTTATTGTATTGTGTTTTGTTGTAATGTATTGTACTATAGTGTAATGTACTGTATTGTGTTGTATTCTGTTATATTCTATTATATTTTATTCTTTTCAGTTCTATTTTGTTTTATTCCATTCTGTTTTGTTCTATTTTATTCTGTTATAGTCTACTCTAATCCATGTTAATCGGTTTTGGTCTTGAGCAAACGATACCGACTAAAAATACTTATTTTACTCTGTATGACCCCGGAAAATCTTCCGCTGTGACGAGAAGAAAAATTGTGAAAAAATGCGTCCGGGTTTGTTTGATTGTTGAAAAAATCAAATATAAAGCATTTGTGTCGATTAATTAAGTAAGTGGATGTATGTGATTTTTTTTAGCAACCACCTTACTTAAAGACGATAAAAAGATTTTTTCAAATTTTTTTTCTTTTAGTCTTGAATCTTTACATTGTTGGTACTGCCACAGTTTCTTTTATATCACGTACAGCAAAGCAACCTAATGGAGGAAATTCTATGAAAGATCCAGCACACAAAAAAATAGTCGATGGTTATAGCTTCCACTATATAGAACGGATATACATGAAGAATGCTGATGAAACTTTCCGTTCCCGATATTATACAAATAAATGAACTTAGGTGTAACTTAAAATTGCTTATTTCATAATACATTAAAAAATTTATCTCATTTCAAACGCTTGCTGGGTGTAAGAGAAATAACTGTTGTAGTAATAGAAACGTGAAACACCAACTGTAATTAACAAGATTAATTATACGCTTTGAATACTCGTACAATCACAATAACATCCGTAGTAAAATGCTTCTTGTAGATACTTTTAGTGGAAAAATACAATTTTCTGTACACAAAATCAAAGAAAAAAAGTAATATAATTTAGATTTAATGAGTTGCCATTGTTTTTAGATGGCTGGATGGTTGGTTAGTTGCTTGGTTTGTTGAATTTAACATTCGGACAAACATAACATGACTGCCATAAGTTATAGAATCTTAATTTGTAATTAGAATGAAACAAGCAATACAATTTGAACACTAAGAAGGTATTAAGTCAAATGAAATGCAGAAATAGCTCATGATATTTATTCATCCGACCATTAAAACTTTTGTAATTAATAAAAAATAAAACACCAGTAAAAAGATAATAATTTTAACAAACAAATGAAGTAAATAAATAAATATTTAAAAAATGTTTCCATTACCGCAAATTGTTATTTTTCAAGGCAACAACAAAAACACGAAAATACCTTTGGCATTTTTTTTTAAATAAAAATTTGTCATTCATTTGTAAAAGTTTTAAAATCACCAAATACAATTCAACTTTTCACTTTCAGTTTTATTTAGTGTTTTAGCCAACAACAATTGAAATTTGTCTTATAAATTTTTAAGTATAAAACCTAATAGTTTTTAAAATTTTTATCTTATTTTTACATAGTTCTGTGATATTTTATTTTTTACCATTAAGTAAGTGTTGCTTAGATAAGAACTTTATTTTCATTGGATTTTCTACAGCATTTCTTTCCCTCGCCTGAGTGTAAGATTTTATATTCATGTTTGGTCACTTTGCGGAAAGTATTTGCATACAAATTTATGCATTTGCTTTAAGTTTTTGTCGATTATCTGATATTTGTGGCTCTCAACTTTGATCGCACTCACATTATTTGTAGACTATTCCAAATAAAGTTGTTAATTCTTTAAGTTGCAGAATATTTTACAGTGTCAATTGCAATTTTGTTAATAATAATAAAAAAAGTAAATTGAAATTTGTTTTTATACAATGTTGAAATTTTGTGTGCTTAGTAAACAAAGTATAAGTATTTTTTTGTTTTTTATTTTTTAATAAAAAAAAAAAACTTTTTAAATTTAAAATAAAAGTGCATGAACATAAGACTTAATGCCATCAGTAATGTATTTTGAGCAGTGCTATGAGAACATCTTATGTAAGATGTAAAAAGATTATAAAATACAATTTATTCGCATAATAACCTGTATAATTAATCGATGTATTGGTAGCATAATTAATCGAATACTTTGTCGAGTATTTAGTCAAATAATTAATCATACAATTAATAAAAATTAAGATTACTTGGCTATTATCACTTAATATTGCATTTTTAAATTAACCGAATAACAAGCATTTGTTTCAAAACATAAAATACAGTGGCAGTATGATCAGTTCTTAAAAAAATCCGAAATTATAATTCCAATTATGAATGCCAATGTCGACAGTCCCGTAAACTGGCGAATGCAAATTAAGTCGATATTGACCTCGTCTCGGCGGTAAATCGGTGTTAACTAACTATTTGATTAAATGAATTATAATGCATCCTATATTGATAAATGTTTTATTAAATGTCGACAATTTTGCATGGAATACAATATCAGATAAATGTCCGCCTCTGTTAGTCTCACAAATGCGATCCCTTTGGAGCACATCTTTCATTGCGTTTTCACACATTTCACGCAGTATTTCATTAAGAATATTATGTTTAAGGTACTCAAGCGTCTCCCGTTTGTTTGCATAAACCTTACTTATCAGATATCCCTACCAAAAGAAGTCCGGAGCCTTCAAATCAGGCGACCATTGAGGCTAATTAACATCACCATTTCTTGAAATAAGTCATTGTCGAAAGATGTCACGCAGTAATTCCATTGTAATTCTGGCTGTATGTGATGTGGCTAAACTAAAGAATTATTAAAATTCAATTTTTGACATTAACTTAAAAAGTTTCAGGTGTTTTTTTTAATCATCATCAGCTGTTAAAATAAGCAATGAAAATAATGAAACGTTTTATTAAAATATCATGTTACGTTTTTGTAGAAAAAATCGAAAAAAATTACCGACATCGTATAATGCGTATTATAGCATGCGTTTGATTTAAGAGCACTAAAAACGTTTTTTTTTTCTTGGAAATAATTCGGTAGCATATGAACCACTGAAGATATCCTAATGAAATAGTAAGTTTGTTTGAAAAATAATAAAATAGTAAATAAAAATTTTATGTTTTCTTTTATTTTAACACATAAATTCCTTAAACGGAGAAAAAATGTTCCAAAAACCCACGGGGCTGTCAAATCCTTTTTGAGGTATGTACCCAAGATCTGTAGCTTTAATAATCTGTTTACTTTTTTTTTCAATCGGTGCTTTGCACTCCGAGGAATTTTGATGTAATTCATAAATTTTGTTTCAAAATTGGTTGTTTGAATCACAAACAAATCAGATATCTTAGAATTGAGTTATAAAATTTGCACTTAACATTTGCTATTAACCGCTTTATTGAAAAGAGCGGATATAGAGTGGCATCCTAAAAAACAATGAGAAAAAGCAAGCAGCTATACATACAATACGTACCCACCTCCAAATAAAAATATATTTGACAGCTACAAAATACATAAACAAATACAAAATAAATGAGAAGTAAACTTTAAAAATTTTGCAAAATTTTATTTAAAACTTTAAAATAATTAAATTAAATTGTACTATTTGAAGGCATCGGTTGCAGGAAAATAAGCAGAACTCAAAACAAGTTGGTAAGTATTAGCTGCAATTGAAATGTTCATTAATTTGTTAATAATAAAATTTGCTTTTTTTTACCGGCACTTACTTACATAGATGTGGAAATTACGTCTGCGGCTGGTGGAAAACAACAAGAATAGTATTTTAAATGGTAAGTGTTCCTGAAAATAAAAAGTGAATTACATAACTATAAAAAAATCTGTTGTTGTTTACAGAGCCTTACGTAGATGTGTAATTTATTTGTGTGGCTAGTGTTCCTGAGAATAAAAAGTGAATTACTGGCTGGTGATAAATTATAAGAATTTCCGAAACTAAAACTAGGTTAAGGATAACTGGAAATATACTTTGTAAAAGGCAAATGACTGGTCAAACACAGATGATACTGGACACAAGTTTTGACTTTTAAGAGCTATTGGTAAGTATTATCTGAAAATAGAATATGCATTACCTTCTTACTTACAGGAACTTTATGGAGCCTAAATAATAAAGTATTCCCGCAACTTTCAATGCAGAGGCAGAATATTATATGTGATAAAATGTGTAATCAAGATAACAAGGAAAATGTTTTTGTATAGTTTATCTCCATTTTTTAGATATTCCATAGCCCTTAAAAGAGCTTTTGTAAACTTTAATGTTTATTCTTTTACTTCACAGAAAAGATAATTTTTTTCGGCCCTGTCTAATCTGGATCCATCATGTTTTGCTATTAACAGCATCACTTCTTTTGAGATGTGGCCCTTCATCACGCATAACAGTATTGAGTAAAGAGAAGCTAATCGTGCACAGGCTATCTACACTTACCTCTGAATTCTAAAAATGTTAACAGTTTTTAAAAATCTTCGACTTTATTCCACCAATCAAGTAAAATTTAATTTTTCAAATCAATGTTTTGTTCTTTTTATTTATAATGTTTATGTAATTATAAATAAAATAATTTAGTTGTAAATTTTATATTACTATTTGTATTTCATTGAAGAAACAAAAGGTCTTGAATTTATATTTAAAAATAAAGCCAGTACGGTATTTTAAAGGGAAATTTTTTAATATTTAAGATTTTGTTTATAATGTGGAACGATTATCTGCCGCTGCTGTTGAAAGGCCTTGTATTTGTTGCTGAGCTTGCTTGCTACTTTTGTAGGCAATTCCTAAGTAGGCTGATTGCATATTACATTTATACTTCGGGCCAAATTCTCCATGTCACCCAATACTCTTTGGGAGCACTACTAAAGTTATCGATTAATTGCAACCATTGTTGAGTTTGTTTTGCAAAATTAATAGCTCCTACATGCAATTGTTTCGCTTCTGCACCTAAACGCTTCTGATTTATATATGCCTCCGCCACACTAAAAACGATATAGGTATATTTAGAATAAGAAAATTTTATGAAAAAGTAGTACATACCACAAATATAAATGGTCCACTAAAGCTTTAGTTAGCTTATTGGATGCTTCTTTGCGTTTGACTTCTGCGTTTGGAAAATAAAAGATGAGCCAACAAAAAATTATTGCACAAAGCAGTCAAATATTTATAATTATTTAATACGCTAGCGGCTCCTAAAAAATAAGATAGAATGTTTAATTAAATAATTTAAGTTTGTTGCTTAGGAAGAAAAAGCACATTCTACATAACGATCACAGTTCCAACTGGACATTATTTAATTGGCAAATGGAACCGCACACTTAAATTCACTTATTTTTTTTATAAGGGAACGTTCGTCAACAATACAAAATACATAAAACAACTTGAAAAAACTTACCTTGTGGGATTCTTCGGGAATCGGTGGAGTTTCCTTACGTCTGGGCACGTTTGAGGCTACTAAAAAAATAAAATAAAATGTTTTGTTAAGTAATTTAAATTTGTTTCTTAGGAAGAAACATTTTTTCCTTAGGAAAAAAAATACTCACATTTTTTAGCTTTCTCCTTATATCCTTTGTTGTTTTATAATACCTCTGCATACGGATTCACTTGTTGTATTTGTGACTAGTAAATTGGCGCAAATATTAGAAAATTATGGCAAAAACCCAACATTTTCTAAAAATTTGCGCCAACTTGCATAAAATTGCAAAATAGAAATGTAAACAAATAAAATTCATTAACTCCTTTATATAAAAGAGACAGATGCATACAAACTGAATAGCATGCTGTCTTTTAAAAACAAAGCGGTTAACTGTGGCGGACTACTTGCCGAGATTTTTTCCTCGTGTCCTATCTAACTATTATCTATGGTTTGAATAGGGCCATACCACCTTATTGGGGAAAATCCTAAAAAGACGGCAGCTTTTAAATTTTTTCAATTTAAAGGCTTGTAACTTTTGTGACGACCAAAGTCGGCAGGCTTGTTTTTGGACCACATAAGACAAACAATTTTTTAAAAAAAGAACATAATTAGTAAATGAATTCCATTATACACTTTTCATATTTTATAACTGCATTTATTGTTTTTTATTTGTTTAATGTTATTATTGAATAAAATACTAAATTTTAATATTATTAATTTTAAGAGAAAGAAAAGCCGTTAAGAAACGCCACCTATTGACATGTAGAAGGTACATCCATAAGGAAAACATACCGTTAAACACAACCCTAAATAGTCACGGACAAGCAACCGGGCAAGACTTCTTTTAGGTAAGATAGAATTTTATTCAACTTAATTAAAATAGTCTTGGGGCATAGGTTAGGCTCAGTAATTCAAAGTCAGAATTTTATTCGACTTTAAATTAACTGCGAATACACCTAAGGTTTCTGGCAAAGCAGGTTCTGTCGTTGCTTCACCTGGTCAGAATTTTATTCGCCTAGGTGACGGAGGACAGAGTAAGGCCAGGTTTTGTTCAGCGTGGCCAGAATTTTATTTGCCCTAGCTAAGCAGGGCGGTCAAAGTCGTGAAAAAGGCTAACACCAATTTAGACGTGGAAGGGTTGTCTCTGAATTTTATTCGTGACAACCGTAACAAGTCGAAAATTGGTGGACAGGCAAACTGTTCTGCTCAGGCTGGATCAGAATCTTATTCGCTCTAGTTCAGAAGCAGTAGGCAAGCCGGCGGAGGAGAGTAGGTGTCGACCTGCGAGAACTCGTGAAGGCCGCGAAACGGTGAAACCGTCGTTGGCGTGCTCAGTAGTGCAATTTTAAGCTAAATTTAAGAGTGGACTGTAATAAAAATTATTAGTAAAAAGAAAAACAAAAGTGTCACTTGTAACAAACCCTGGACGTCGTGATAATACGTCGTTACACTTTGAAATATGCTATCTAAACTAAACTTAGTACTCTTCAATTATAAATTTTATCAATACGGCTAATATCTTGGAATGATAATCTGAACATAAATACACTACGTCAAAAATACTAAGTTAAGGTCGGCCAAAAATTTGGCAGTAATCCCAAACTAAAAGAGACAACTTAGATGTGTATACAGGTTTTTTGTAGATATTTTCAAGGTTTATTTAAGTTCAAACATTTTTTATATTGGAGTAATAAATAAAATTTTTATGACAATTCTAAAAAATCTCGGGATACCCAACATTGGGGGTCTACCCAGAAGCCGCACTTAATCGTAGGAGGCCGATCGTCCATAACTTAACTCAGAAATATCTCTGCGTGGCCCCTACGAAATTTCATTAGGAGTGGTTCATGAGCTACCGATTTATTTAAAATAAAGACGTTTTTCAACCACTGTGCGCAATATCCATTCATAAATGCATCCATCTTAATAAGGCCATGACAATTAAAAGTTTGGTAAATGGTTTTTAAATTATTTTTGCTAAATTAACTTTTTCAAAATTAGTATCATGGCATGTGTTCACAGAGGGGAGCTCGAGGAGTTTTAGATAAAATGTATTAAAACTTTTTTACACCAAATTGTTTAGACACGGATGGGAGTATGCATATATAGTGCTAATGTAATACTAAAACTACACGTTCTGTCGTATAAGCCTTTAGGGTCCTCTTATATGAAAATGTACTTTATTTTACAGGTTGATAAAAAAATATTTTTTCCTCCCAGAATTATTGGAAATAAATTTCTGTCAATTTCTTAAAGGCAAATTAAATTAAAATTGTACCGACTTTTCATTTAAAAACTACTAAAATTGTTTTGTAACAAATGTAGCCTCGTTTTGTAACAGACTTAATAACAAAATATTTGACAAGCTGTATTTGGAGTTTGTTTAAACAAATATCCATAAGTATAACCAAAATGTTGGATTTGTTTTACCAAAAAAATTCAATCGTTCATTTCTATTTGGGCTATAACTATTGAACTTTAGTTGACCGTGCATAACAAGCAATTATGATGGAATACTCAAAAGAATTATTTGATTAAAAAACTCTCTCTATCTCTCTCTCTGCTATGTTAAGTGAATATTTTAATTTTAAATCTCTCCTTGCCTTTAATATGTTTACTGGAGCTTATGTTTAAAAACAATTAAAATAAGCGTTAAGCAAATGTGTAAAATATGACTCCTAAATATTAGTCTTATTATAATCAAATATTATTTGACTCGGCTAATTATAATCTAAGTTTATCATGGTTATAATGTATTAAATTAATATCAAGTTGTACAAGTTTAAAAATTATTTACTCTTCTATATCGACTTAATCGCACTGTATTAACAGAAAAAACAAAGAAATTATTTAAAACATAAAGTTGCTTTTAGCAGTTTAATATTGTGTTTCAGCAAGTACAACTTGACTAAGTCTTTACTTATATGAGATTTACAAACACTGCTATTTCAAGTGCAACAATAACTTCTATAACAACTACTTTGCCATTTTGCAATTTCGTTTCTTCCTTATGCGCAACTTGAACTTTTCTTCTTGGGTAGCCCAACAACAATTCGAATGGCAAACACTGACGGCAACACATTAACAAATATTTTATATGCAATCCTTAATATTACCAGGGTATCCGATGTAATACAGATACAATAAAATAATCATTATTTTGTTTGCTCTGATGTTAACAGAGGAGGACATTTTTATTGATTAGTATTTCCATAGAAAAATTTTTTCGAAATTTATATACAATTTATATATAACATTAATACATTTATGTTAATGTTATGTTATGCTATTGTTATTTAACTAAATATGTTGTTATAAAATTTTGTTATCTTAATATGGGTTCTCTGGATCGTCGTTTAACAATAATTTATTCATTTATTTTCAAATGTGGTTTGTCGGCCACAGTTTTATTTGTATTTAGATTACAAATGTCTTTTATTTTCACTCACACACACACCCATATATAAATTGTGTATACATTACTCTGTTTTAATTTGTTTTATTATTATCTTTATTGGTGAAGTATTGTTTTTAATTTGTTTTGTTTACCTGATGCGTTCTTTACTTAAAGCATTCTATCTGTTAATGGCTTTAGAATGCCAAAAAACAAAAAAAGGATACAAAAAGAACAGTTTAAGAAGTGAAGTAACTAAAAGCAATGAGCTTGTTGAAAATGAGCCAAATCTGCTGCTTTTGCTTCAAGAGCTGGCTGCCGTGAAGTATGCACTCTTAATTCTTAAATATAAAAGCTTTAAAAGCATCGTTGCCACACAAATTCAGCAATTTTAAACATAACTTTGTAATTCACCGATGTTTAGGGCGGGAAAACAAGAAAAATGTGTGATCATTTAATTGAGTTAATTCCTGTTAATTTCTCGACGTTCTCAACAATTCGCCACCACATGGCGAATTTTGCGTTAGGATTTGATTAAAGCCTTACAAGGTTCAGCTGGTGCAGGAATTGAAGCTGACCGATCATTCACACGGAAAAAACCCGTTTTTTCGACGAAGCCCATTTTTACTTGGTAGGGTATGTTAACAAGCAAAATTGCCGTATTTGGGCTTCTGATGGATCACGCTATTGCGAGATGCTAACAACTCAATCTTGGTGTATTCTTGACGACGTAGATATTATTGACATGTGGTTTCAACAGAATGGTGCCACATGTCACACAGCCAAGGAAACGATCAATTTATTGCAAACCAAATTTTCTTCCCGATCGCATAATTTTACGACAATCAACAGTTAAGTGACCAGCCAAATCGTATGATTTAATACCAATGAATTATTTTTTGTGTGGCTATGTTAGGGACAAAATCTATAGGGAGCCAATCGAATCGACTTCAGCCTTAAAACTCAAAATCCATGCTGTGAGTAACGAAGTAGGGCCGCCATTTTGCTAAAAAGTGCTTAAAAACATTGATGAAACAACTGATATCTGCCAGATATCAGATTGCATTAGAACTCTTGCAATATAACTCTTATTTTGATTTTCTTAAATACGCGAAGGTTTTGTGCAAGAAAAACGTCACAAACTCTAAGAAAATAGACTCTAATAGCGGTTTGATGGTAAAACCAAATTAAGCTAACGTGAATGTGTGTGTGTGAGTGTGGTATGCAGTGGCTGTTATTTCCGTCATTAATAAAGTTTGACACTTTATAGCACTAACAGATAAATTGGCCAATCCAATCAGGTATCTGCCTCACAAACGATTCTTAGTTTGAGTTAAAATCTAAGCAGGTTCCAAGTATAAAAAACAATTGTTGTTAACCTGTCGCGGTAAATAATTAATTGAGTGAATTGTTAAACAGCTCCCCACCTTCAAAGAGGTTTGTCTATCTAGCCTCGGTAAATGAGTTGGTTAGGCATTTGTGTATTGCAATAACAGCTGCGATGGTAATAGTGTCTATACAGTAAAGCTGCACATGATAGATAAATTGTCTAAATAGAAAAACAAGAATCTTAATAAAATGTTAGCTAGAGAACAAAGAAAAAATACTAAAACAATGTAATAGAAGTGGGTGGCTGACGTTATTTAAAAGATAAGTACATTATGATTTCAAGTTTCACCAGAGAATCGCTGTATTTACTTTCACATGGCTGTAAAAGTTAATTGAAAATTTTTCCTAACAACATCCAGTGGCTTTTAGGCATTCACTGGATGTTGTCATGTGGATGGTTGATTTTATGGAAGTATTTATTTAATAACCAAGATGTCGTGCAAACAAATCTAGGCAGAGTCACAGAATAAAAAAAAAAAATAAAAGACAAGAAAAAGGATATGTGGAGAATTTAATAAACGAATCAGAATTTTGGTATAAAAATTGGCATGCTCGTATTTGCAATCGAGATACAGAGGACTGAAAATAGAAAAACGTAACCACACGTATATTGTAACATCATTACTATTATATAGGGTCTGCCATCTAACGTTTTGTTTTTCAACCAGTGCTTTTTCCCTGAATGGTAACATTACGTGATAAGATTTACATCTGTACCTGGCTATGGAGCCTTAACCAGATGGTGGTCAAACCACTGGGAATGAAAAGCAAACGTCATTTACGCCCTAGGAAGCCGAAGACTAATTCTAGCAACAGGTCTTTCCTAGTTGCAACTTTAGTGATTCCAGAGCAGGGCTGCAAACCACCACTCCTTGCTAAAGAGTCGGTGACTTTCCAACTCTTGTCCAGAACGCATGTCTAGCATGCTCACTGCATCTAGGAACATTCCAACAGGTAGGTGTTATTAAAAGTGAAATGAACCTGGCCACCATATAAAACTGACCTGTCTGTTATGGGGCCGCGAAACCACAACGACCACGATACTCCCGAAGGGCCAACCTCAATAATCAGTCAGAGAAACAGCTAAATGCCTAAAGAGACAAATAGCGGAAACTCTGCGGGCTACTGATTCCCGTGGAAATAACGCGGAGTTCCCAGTTGACCCCTGCTGCCTCCAGGGGACTGGACTTTTTACCCCAGTTGCACAGGTCTAGATAGTCGAGCGTTCCATAAAGACCATAAATGTGCCCCCGGGGGACCCTGAATGGTAACACTTAGCTCATGTTTGATTTGACAGATAATTAGTTTTTGCCTTCCGCTGAACGAATATGGTTGTGTATATGCTTGAACAACGCTTTGCTAAGTGGGCCTGCGATCGACTTACAGAAGATGCCGATTTTGCAAAAAAAATCTTCTTTTCAGAAGAAGCTCATTGATCTTAGCGGCTATGTAAACAGGCATTATTGTTGCATTTGGGGCACAGAAAACCCGCACACATACATTTTAAACGATGCACCCAAAACGAGTCACTGTTTGGTCCGGATTTTGGTATAGAGGTATAATTAGGCCATTTTTCAGGAGTGGCCGTTACAGTCAATGGCGATCGTTATCGGGCCATGTTGAACGAATTTTTGTTCATAAAAATTGAAAAGAAGGATATTGGCAACAATTGGTTTCTACAGGACGGCGCTACGTGCATTAAAAAAAAAGTTATTTGACGGACGCTATGTTATCTAAGTTAATAGCAAATTCGTTAAACTAATATATAACTTTTAATTAAACAACTTTTCAAAATTGATTAACCTTCCTCTTTTGCTCCCTTTAAAACTTATAAAATTCCTTTTGGCATTGCAGGGAAAGTCCCAAAAAATAATAGATCAGCAATTGTAAAAGTCTGGCATCACATAACTTATTTTACCTTGCTTATAAAAATAAATTTTGTAGAAATGTGTATATTGTGGCTGTTAGCACGAGTAAAGTAAAATGTAATAAAATGAAAAGAGATTATGTTTTAATCTTAAACAATTGTACGTTTGTTACACTTTGAAGAATATTTTTCTTTTAACGTTAGAAAATATTTATGGCAGTGGGTGAAATGTTAATTAATTGTTATTTCACAACACGTTGCGTATTTTATAATTTGAATAATTAAAATCTTACCATAAATATTTTAGTATAGTATTTAGTATAGTAAATGAGTGTAGTTTTTCCTAAATAGCTGCTATATATAAATTGTGTTATAAATGCATTTTTTAAAGTCATTTTTATTGAATTATCAAAAAACAAGAGGATCAGGAAGTAGCGCGGACAAAATTAACAATGATTATTGATAGGCAGATTAGCAACATTAGACCTACAGCAAGGGATATTTTTAAATTAGATAAAGTAAAAACTGCTCAAAAAGTTTTGAATACTAATAGCGAACATATTAATTGTTAATGCTGACAAGGGTAATGTTACTGTTGCTATTAGCAGAGACGATTATAATTCGAAAATAAATGACATTCTCAACGATTCTGCAAAATGCTCAATATTGAATAAGGATCCTACTACTAAATTGCAGAAAACAAACAATGTTTTAGTTGATGATCTTTTTAAAAAAGACACCATTTCAGTAATGAAGAGAAATAGACTAATGTATCAAGTCCTCCAAAGCTATATGGCGTACCTTAGATCCATAACCAGAATTTTCCTTTAAATCCTATATGCTCTTGCATTAATTCCCAGGCCTACGGACCGTGCAACAATATATAACGAATATTCTTAAGGTAACAACAGGACAATCAATATATAATATTAGAAATTCAATGGAATTTAAAGATAAAGCCAAGAGAATAGATATACAAGATAATGAGAGATTGTTTTCATTTGATGTAGTTTCACTTTTAACAAGTATTTCTGTAGGTTTAGCTTTAAGTATTATAGAGGAAAAATGGCAGATAATAGAACAAAATACGAATATTGAGAAGGAACTATTTTTACGTATTCTTAAGTTTTGCATTGAAGACAATAGGTTTTTTCAATTTGATAATAGGATATATCAACAGAAGAAGGGCCTCCTTATGGGCTCTCCAGCATCTCCAATTATAGCTGATATTGTGATGGAGGAATTACTAAATTCATATATTAGTAAAATGCATATTAAACCAAAGATAATCACAAAATATGTGATGATTTATTTTGTATAACTTCAGAAGATGCAGTGAATGATATTTTCTCAGAATTGAAAAGTTTTCATGCGGATATTAAATTTACGATTGAAAGAGAGTTAGAATCTAAGCTTCCATATTTAGATATATTGATAATAAGAAAGGGAAATAAGTTAGTGTTTGATTGGTATAAGAAAACAACATCTTCTGGAAGACTTATTAATTTTAATTCCAAACATCCGAGAAAAATTAAAATAAACACGGCGAAATATATGATAGAGAGAATATTGACTATAAGTGATAGAGAATTTCATTTGAAGAATAAGGATACAATAAGAGATATACTTAATTACAATGATTTTCCAGTAGAATTAACAAACAAATTAATTAGACAATATGGTAGTTATAGGCATAATTTAGGAAATAGTACGGCAGAACCAAGAAATTATAAATCATTAACTTATATTCCTGGAATATCAGAAAGATTAAGAAAGTCTAAAATATATGACACAGATAGATATATAATTGCACACAAAACATATAACACATTAAGTAAATTATTTAGCAGTATGAAGGATAAAATAGGGAAAATGGAAATATCTGATGTAGTATACAGGATACCATGTGGAGGAAATGACCAGGTGAACTGTGACATAGTTTATATTGGGACAACAAAAAATAAACTTAAAACGAGATTAGCTGGTCACAGGTGTGACCAAAAATATAGGAATATTTCAACACAGAAGACATCCTTATCTTCACATTGTAAGAAATATAATCATTATCCTCAGTTTGACGAAGCATAAATATTAGATATAGAATAAAACTATAAGAGACATTACATGTTAGAAATTGTTAATGTACCAAATGTAAGGAGAATAAATTTCAAAACAGCCACAGGCAATTTAGCGCAGAATTATAGGTACTTAATTCAAAAGACACATAATTTCGTAAGAAAGAAATTGTTATTTAATTTCCATTTCCTTGTTTTTGTATGTTTAAAAATTTTTGAAATTTGAATTTTGTATGGATATATGTTTTTGTAAATCTTAAAAAAAAATTTTTTTTTAATGTTAATAATTTTTTGTTTTTATAAAAATTAATTTACTGAAGAAGCTTTCCAACGGAAAGCGAAATATTGAAAATATAGTGTTAAATTTATTTAAAAAAACATTATTAAAATTATTACCTATTTATTGATAATTAAATAAATAATGTTTAAAAACAATTTGTAACATGCTCTGTAGCTGTGAAAACTTACTGTGGTCATGTGTTTAAGTTATGATATGCGCTAACATAACCTCGTTCTGTTACATGCCAAAATTTTTTATCATTTTATAAATTGTTGTTAAAGAAAGGTTGTATTATAAAATAGAGCTTGATTTGCTTTGAAATGAACAACCTGAAATTGTAATTTTAGGTCTTCTTGTTTTTAGTAAAATAAAATATTGCTGTCAATTACAAAATAAATTTCTATTAAGATTTCTTAAGTTCAACTCAAAAAAACTACTATCTGTAAATGTTATCTATAAAATGTGTAAAATGTAAATATAAAAATTATTAGCTTCAAAATAGTTCAAGCTCAAAATACCACAGCGCTGGTAATACATTATATTAGCCTTCAGTATATAGCGATGTTATAATGTATTTTTAAAGCTGGCGTTTCATTGCAGATTAACATAAGACAACATTTTCACCTTATTTGATGCAATCCAAATTCCAGCACATATTAACAAAACCTGTCTTTACGTTGCTTTAAGTACTTTTTGTGTACGATTTAAGTTTTTTTTAAGCTCTAAATATTAATGGAAGGATATCTGAAAATCAATTATAATATAGTAATATACCTCAACGTTTATTTATGGACATTATAAACTTTTGTATTAAAGGCACAAGATATTTTAATATGAGGGGAATATATATGAAAAGAAAAAATGGTATGCCCATGGGATCTCCCGCGTTACCAGTTATAGGAGTTAGTTATGATAGAAGAACTCCTAGACCAGACTATAGGGAACATGGTAACAAAACCAAAAATAGTCACAAAATACGTAAATGACATTTTCGCTATCATTAAAACAGATGCTGTTGACGACACCTTGACGAAGCTAAACTCCTACAACAGGCAGATTTAATTCACCAAAGAGTTGGAAGAAGACATCAAACTACCTTACGTTGACGCAGAAGTAATAAGATGGAGTGGAGAATCACTGAAGCTACATTGGTATCAAAAACCTACCTCTTCAGGTAGACTAATCAATTTTTACTCAAAGCACCCAAGACGAGTAATTATCAACATGGCAACCAACTTCATCAGAAGAGTAATGGATATTGGTGATGAACAATTTTACGACAAAAATATATGTACATAAGATCATACATATACTGGAGACAAATGACTATCCTCGCAAAACTATAATGGAGTTAATCAGACAAGTAAGATCAATAGGAAACAATAGAGTACTTAATGGGGAAAATCCCCAGAAAACTAATAAAGCAATTACACATGTTCCGGAATTATCTGAAAGAATAAGAAATACAGACATTTATGACAACAAAAAGTAGGAATTGGCTATTGCTAAACAAATTATTTAGCAAAACAAAGGACAAATTAGACGAGGAGGACAAATCCAACCTTATATATAGAATTGACTGTAATGGAGATGGTATCAACATAAGACCTAAGACATACATTGGTACAACAAGGACAAACTAGGATCTCATCTCACAAAGGCTGCGGGGAAGCCATTGGAACAAAAAACTGCACTCGCTGCCCACTGTGCATTGAGTGGTCATAGGCCGAATTTTGAGAGAGTGAGAGTATTACAGGAAGAGCGAAATTATAAGAGGAGATTCACATTGGAAATGTCGCATATAATATAAAGCGGACACTGACAATTGCGCTCAATTATACCGACACTTTATTAATAAGCACAGGAAATGAAATAATTAGTTGTTAAGAATTCATAGGACTGACAGGTCATTCGCGTTTTTTTTTTTTTAACACAACTTGTTTTCAATGTATGTATTGTAAACCTTATTGTAATTATGCTTTATTGCTTAATGGAAAATGTATCTGTGTTATTTTGTATGTTAGATTCCTTGATCACAGAAGTTAACCGAAATATTGGAAAATAAAATGAAACAAATAATCTTATTATTATTGTTTTTCATTTTTAATAATTGAAAAGACCTTAAGCCGAACCAAAGCTCTCAATTATAACTACCTTTACAATAAGCTTCTCTAAAGCTTCCCTGTTGTATTAAATTTTTAAAAATTATTTTGTTAATTATTAAGCATTTGAAACTTGTTTTGAACTTTAAAATCCAACTAATTGATGGCTGCTCATATTATAAAATTGTGTCGATTAGATTTATCATGCAAATGAACTTATCATAAATATCGTGCTTAAACAATAAGACTACGAAACAAAACTAAATTTAAGCTTAAAATTGACGTGTGATGAAATTAATGTTCCAAAGCCCTAAGTCCAGTGTTGTCATATTGGGGGATTTACATTGGAACTAGAGATTTTTGCTTGGAAAGAGGGGAAATATTCTTGTTTGGGGTTAAAAAAAAAGAGGAAAGGAATTTTTTCTGGTTTTGTAATTTACAACAATTTTACTCTTACTGGAATTGGCGTATTATTCCAATTGTTTAACTCTTCTATGTAGAAATTTTTCAGTATGGTAATATAAAAAAATATTGCTGAAATACTTGCGCTTAGATTCCATAGGTTTAGGGATAAAAACTGTTTTCCATCGAATATCTATTTTAGTTCGCTTCAAATAACTGCTGAATAAATGCCATTTGAAGGCCAAAGAGAATTATAATTAACAAATAATTAACAAATAAACACCAAAATAAGGCAAAAAGTGAGAATTAAGAGAAAAAAATAGAGTTCGAACTTTTTGATTTTTAAATCAGATCATATTTTTTTTCATTCCTGAAGTTCAGCATTTTTGCATTTATTTAGTCAGTCACCTAGCACAACAAGATAGATATCTTATAACTTACTGTGCTAGTAATATTGTAAAACTAATTACATATAATATAAAAAAGACATATACAAATCCAATGAAACAAAATGTGTGAGAAACCACCTATGGTAGTTCAAATATAAAAAATAACAAATGTTCACAGTCAATGCAACCGCCAAGATAAAAATTAAATGAAAAATAGTATTCAGTAAAATAATTTAGTAAATAATTTAGGTAGCTCCTTTTTAAACAAACAAGCGTTGCCAAGTTTCGGAATATGGTATGGTAAAGAGTTCCAAAAACCGGTTGTACAAATAAAAAATTGTCGTTGAGATAGTAGACTCTTGTATTTCCTTTGGATTAAATTTCTGTCACGCTGTTATCTTGGAAAAAACTATTCTATCACATTAATACCTCGGTGTTGGGGAATCTATGAGCCTGTGCAAGAAAATTAGGCATCTGCATTTCTGGAGATTTTCGAATGCTATTCCAAATATAAGTTTAAAGTAGGTTGAAAGTATATCGCGACGGTCCTTTTGAAATATATAGCGAGAAATATTGTTCCATACCATCACCAATTTGCGCAGGTCCCTACTGTTACAATTAGCATAAATTTCACAGCCGTTAAGAAGTGAAGGGATCAGGTAAGCCTTTGCCAATAGTATGCGTATAGTAAACGATGTGGAAAATTTTACCGTTCATAGGGTGCGAAGACTTCCGTAAACTCTACTAACAACAGTGTTGATATTATCAGTCCGCGTTAGTCTACTAATAAAAATCACACTTAAGCTAGACGCAGAGTTCACGAACTCAATCATATTGCCATCAATTTGCACATGAATATTATCAAAAAATTTTATAGATTTCGAGAGGAGAGTACTTTTCGACTTTGAAGTGTTGATATAAAAGCCGTTTATCATTGCTTGATCTTGTTCAAATCATCGACGTTCTGCTATAAAACGAAATGCGTAGTGCGATTCACTGGAAAATCAACCACAAATGAATGCGCTCTCAACGAAAATCGAGTTGACAGAAAAGTAGTGGTCCCCAAAATGAATCCTCTATTAACACTTAGCCGGCTAGATTTACTATCGTTAATACCTACTACCGGATCGGTCAGCAAAGTAGGAGGATATAAGATTGCAGGCCGAGCTTAAGATGTGAAATAAGTTTTTTAGTTTTTTACCAAAATCGAGTGATCCACCGCATCGAACATCGTACTGTGGTCTAGACGAATTAGGAAAGCAACCATGTTACCATCGAGTTCAAATTTGAGTCTCTCAATTACGTCCACTAAAACTGTTTCAGCCCCAAATAAAGCCTAATTGCGTTTGAGATAAAAATTCATTTCGTGATAGGTACCTTTTAATTGCCCACTCAGGATATTATCAAATACCTTAGGTAAAATCGGTAGAATAGCTATTGGTCGGAATTCACCATTAGTTTTGAGTAGAGAAATCATCCTTGAAGACTTTCATTCCTCTCTGAACGCAGAAAAACTTTCCAGAATCTCAAGTTGATACACCGGAAACTAAAAGGATTAAAGGACAGAAAATAAATTATCATAACAATTATTTGACGGAGATACGATATTAATATTAGCAAAATAACTATTAAAGAGGTTCATCAATGGAAAGAAATATAAAAATTATTTTTTTTTAATGGGACTTTAATAATAATAAGTTGGTTAAGTTTACCTTAGGGATTTGATCAAAAAACATCTGGGAACTTAAAGCAAGTGTAGATAGTATGTATGTGTTGTATGAATTAGGAAACATAATCGTTTTTTTTTTTAATTTAAAACCTTTCAATAAAAATATGCGTGAAACATAAAAACTTTGTGCAAAGTTATCACTTGGGTCTCTTGCCTTCATTTTCTTAAAAGTGTTAATTGAAAAAATATAACATGCTTAACGATACTAAAGAAATTTCATTTCTTTTTGACACAATCAATTATGCTTTTAGCAACCTTAAAAATAAACATCATTAATAACTTCACAACTGACTATTAAATCGTTTCTTCAAGGAGTTGTAAAATAAAAGTATGGCAGCAGAGAAAATTTATCAAAAAGTTCTATTCTAATTACATCCTGCACAAAATTATCGCGGTGGCAAGGCAGAAAAAAAAGATAGAAAAAATCGTAACTTTCTAAGAAAAAGTGCATGGAAACGAAGAATAAAAAACAACTACAACACAAGTACCTCTTGCATACTTGAGACTAAAACTTACATCAAACATTTACCTTGATTTCAAATGTGAAGCATTTTTCACGATTTGCACCGGTGCTGAGAAACGTTCAAAAATGAATTTTATTTATTGTCTTGCCACCCAAGAATAAAAAATTTATAAAAATAAATAAACAACAGACAACACACTAAAGTTTACCACACAATGAACAAACTATGTTAGAGATGAAGAAACATTACTAAATTTACACTCCTTTTTTATTTTGGCCACAAAAAAAAAATGTAAAATTCTGATATCACAAAAAAGCATAAAAATATATGAAATTTTTCGCGGAGACATTCTTCATTATCCTGGTTAGACACTCCATTTTATAAATAAACACATATACACACAAACAAAGCACACTTTTACGGCAAGTAGTTGTCTGCCTTTCTTCTACTCAGTCGCAAAACATTAAGGATGCATGATTTAAACTACGCAGATATAACAACAATAGAAGTGAAAAAATAAGTGCATGAAATATTTGCGAGATTGCTTTTGCATCTTGTTGCCTTGTGAAACACACAATGACAATGCGCGACAATATTTTATCTGAACTTCAACACTTTACCGCAACAAAATGTGTTGAGACACTTAAAAATGAAAAGAAATAAGAGGGAAGGAAAATTATGATGAAGAGGAGAAAATACCACATCGATCTAAGGGAGATAAAATTTAATATATTTTCCTTTCTTTGTTTAAAATTTAGAATAAAAAAAAATTAAAGACTACAGTGTTGCTGCCACTTTTAAACACAATAAACAGAAAGAAAAAATAGTAAAAATATAGTGGGGCAAGATTAATTCGATTAAGAATTGCATACAAATATATGAAGCAATAAACTATTTGTAAGATGGTTTAACGAAAATAGCTTAAACACTTTGTTACTTTTTAATAACTTTTTTTTGGACCAGCAATCAGAGGTGACCCCTAGGAATTAGGTTATGAGTGGGTAATGTTTGGGGACATTAGATTTGAATTTTCCTATATTGAAAGTGACAGAAAAAATCTCTGCAGGGAGTTTGTTTCCCATACGGAGCGTTCTGCTAAAAAACCTATTTTCCCTGTAATGCGTAGTGCGATTCACCGGCATAATGGATGGGAGCTTAACAAAAAGCCTGCTAAGCGCAAAAGCGATAAAACAACATTTATTGCGCTGATGCTCTAGAGAATCAATAGAGTTAGATATCCTACTGTCGCCAATAAGCCTCTTGGCCCCTATCTTGCACGCGGTCGAGCAACTCATAAAAAGACTTTGGTTCATCGGCCTATACATGAGGGTTTTATTCTATTTTTGAAATGGATACAAGTGAAATAGTATGAAAATCGAATCGATGAGCGAAGTATCTTTTACACTATTTGAGAAAACCGAAGCAATTGAAAGCTTCTTTAGAAACCTAAAAAATATGCTTTGTCCATCGAACATTACACTTTATTTTCATGAGTAGAACATTAAGAGCATCCGATTTCTTAATACCTATATCACCCATAGTAACAAATGCAGCATCATTTCCGAACACATGTCTATGTGTAAGCATGCAACGTTGAGTCTTATGAGCATTAACTCTGTATTTACACGATCCCTTTTGGAGATTGGTGTGATACCGTGATTGAGCGCATCATTCATATTTAAACGTTTGGAGCCCACCTCCAACTGGTTCAGTCTTATTCTGAATGAAAGCTAATGACAAATGGTGCTGTCATCTGCGAAAGATTATATAGGCTATAAAGTCTGATAAAGAAGAAGTTCATTTAGAAAAATAAGAAATAGAGTAGGAGAAAGAACAGAACTTTCCGGTACCCCTGAATTATTCTTGAACTCGTTTGATGAAATCCCATCCGTAACAACTGGCGTAGTGCGGTTCCTCTCTATAGATATTATTACCGACTATTAATGACCAGAAGTTTTTGCTACCCCGAGGAGTACAAAGGCGCTTCTTGTAAAGATTTTTTTCGCGACACATGAAGATCTCGTCCTTTTGCATAGCGAATCCGTATCTGCGTTTCTACTTCTGCGCCAGATATTGAAAGCTTTCTCTCTTGATCTGACTACACTTTTAGATGTGGGTGGATAGGGTTTAGAAACCGAAAATTAGGCTTTTCACTGAAGCAGATTTTCACATCTAGTACTTGCACAAATAGCATCAATCTGCTCATGACGATTTGTCATAGGGAGCGCAGTAAAACAAATCATTTGAGAGTTGATAACGTTTTCGTAATATATATTTATTTTACATAAAAAATATTATTGAGACATTTTTTTATGTGAAAATACCGATTTAAAAAATTTGAAAATCTATAATTAAGTTCGATCACATATTTATAAAGTTCTCTTTATTATTATAAACATGAAATACATAAAAGGCCTGATTTTACTTCTTATAAAACATCGATAGTATACTTTCTAAACTTAATGAAAGCTTATCTTAATCTAATGTTTAGATTTTGTTTAATATTTTTTTTTATGGAATAAAATGTATTAACAGATTTTAATAAAGATTTAATTATGCATTATAATTTGTAATGCAATGCTTCACCGTCAAGCATAGCAGCATAAATATTTTGTTTTTGTTTTCAAGGCAAAAATCCTTAGAATATGTTGAATGCACGAGTTGAAAATAACCGCATGGTGTGGAAAAGTACTTTTATCTTACGAGAAGAAACATGGCAACACACAAAAAACTCCTTTAGAGAGTGTTGCTTAAGAAATTTTGAGGAGTGTGAGAGTAAGAAATATTGTTTCACGAAAAAATCTATAAAAAATGTATGGCGATACAGCAAGATTTAGTGGTATTGAAATCAATTTCACATTTACATATATTAAACTATTAAAGTTAGCGAACTTTTCAACACACAATCAATTATATTTATGAATACTAATTCACAAGCTGTTAAATAATTTTGCTTTAATTATATTAATATATTATTTTACATAATTTTTATAAAAACGTTTCTGGTTTGATGCTGTGTATGACAATGGCATAGAATTGGAAAAATATTTTATTTTATTTTTATGTAGCTTGAAAACCACTTTTATATCACATTATATCACATTTACTAGCAACAGTTTTAAATGAAACTTTAGAGGAAAGTAAAAGTTGATATCATATTTAAAACACTCGATTTATGTAGAAATAGTTTGGGAAGGGAACAACAATTGGAAAACCATATAAAGTTAATTATAAATTTTATAAAATTATAAAATTCTTTAAAAATGTCTTTTTTTATTTCTGTCTTTCTTTTTTTCATATAAGTGCAAGTACTTACATACATGCACACGTTGATCTCTTGCCAGTCTGCGAGAGGTTTTAGTTTTTACTACCGGTTGAACATCTTTAATTACAATTCGCAATATTTGTATGTGTATACACCCAACCGCAGCACTGTGGGAATATTTTACGAGAAGGCGGTCAAAAATACATAACTTTTGAACGGATCGTATTTTCTTGTCTACTAGGTGAAACTATTGGCTTTTGTTTAAGGTATAAAAATTTTAAATCGACCGGTTAGAAAAATAGCTGTGATAGTTTTAAAAACACATTCTAAGTTTTAGCTGATTTTTGGTACGAATGTAAAGTATTAAAACTTGTTCATAGAGTTTGTTTTACATAAAGTCATATGTTTTGAGACACGTTTAGAACTTAAACTTATTAAAAACTTAAATTTAGTCAGGTAGGGTAAAGCTTTGGTCCCCGTGAAATTTTCGGTACAAAGGCCAAAGTTTAGTTATTTGAAAAAATTTGAGTTAAAAACTAGCTAACTAAGTAGCAAAAACATAAAAAATATATTCATTGGTTCAAATTTACTTTAGATAAGGAAGTATTTAAGTCCCAAATAAACATAAATACTACGCGTATATGTAAACTTTTATTATAAATTGAATATTTTGTTAGCATATTGCGAACTTTAGTTTAATTCAGCTTAGAAATTTCTTTCTTTTTTCATTTATTGTTTCCTTTTATTACGAACTCATTTGTTTGGATCCCAAATGCACGAATTATTATTTTTCACTAAGCCTTAAGTTCCTTATTATATGTGATTTATTATAAAACGAACAGTAGCTGTAAAATGTATGTTTTGTTAAAATATTCAACATAAACTAATTTGATATTCATTTCCAGAAAAATAACCTTTAAGTAAGGGCATCCCTTTCCGTTTGCATCTAACTTTTGATGATTTCTAAACAAATAATTCCTATACATTAATGAACCTCAGCCTATTCGATAATTTAAATCTCTTTATAATTAATAAATATATTCTAATATAATAAACTAAATTAAAAAATAACTTTAAATCATTGAATCAGTATCACAAAGATGAAATGCAAAACAAAATTACATTTTGTTTCTTCGCTTAGAAATAAGTGTATTTTGAATAACACCACGGTTGCAACTTGTGCTTTTTTTTGCCTTCCATGCGTTCATGTAAATTCAATTTTATTTCGTTTATTGTAAAAGTTTTTCCTTTCCATTCAAAAGCTTTTACGCAATATAAAAGTTGTTTTCATTATTAGTTTTGTTACTCTATTTAATTTTAATTTACCATTGTAAACATATACAATATTGCAATAAATAGTTTCCATTTCACTTTCGTTATTTTTTACCTTGACAATATTACGACACATGTTTGTGGTGGCTTCTATGGTAATTGAAAACAACAAAAATGTTCAAGCAGCATGGGTGTTGGTCATGGCTGAACACATGCACACATGGAAATGCAAAAACTGTCTCATGTTACAAACAATGACAATAACATCTTTTTGAAATCCAAAACCCTTCTAGCTGCATTTATTATAAACCAACGCTAACTTCAAAACTGAAGAGGAGAAAAGCAAAATTGTGAATATGCTGCTCACTATATAAAAGCGGGAATAAAGTAAGGAAAATTTACATTTTAATCAAAAGTAATCAAAAGAAAACAAGTCACAACGCATCTCTACGCAACGGATAAATAAAAACAACGAGCCAAAAGAAAAGAAAAAAAAATCCAGCCCACCTATCTGTCCAACAATCTAGCATATTCTTATGAGGATGAACATTTTGCATATTTGCTAAGGATACAATCCTATAAAGTGCTAACAATTGCGGCTTAAACCTAAAACATTCAGGATAACAGTATTAGTTGATTAGGGAAGGAACAACAGTTAAAATACAAGAAGGAGTAGAAAAACAAATCACTGCTAAACAACGACACACAAAAAAATGCACTTGTGGCCGGTGTTATTATGGCCTAAGCCAAAGGCTAGACAAAATACAAAACACTATGGCAGCCGAAACATAAATTTTCAATTTATTACAAGAACCTCCTCAGTCCCAGCTACTGCACCAACAACAGCAATGAAACTCCTCTATATATTTGTTATAAATGCATTGGTATTGATAACAACAACGCTGGGGTTAACAGTTACGCAACACCCCCCAGGCAATTATGGAGAAGTCAATGATGCTGCCAATGTGGATGTAGTTTCTGCCTTAACGGGATTATCGAATGGTTATTCTTCCTTAAATTACTTAAAAAATTATTATCAAGTTGGTGAGGTTGACGCTACTAAACAACAACATCAGCAGTTACAACTTCAGCAAAAGCATCAAAAACAACAACAAAGACAACAGCAACAACAAAACAATGCTAATGTTGCTGCAGTAAAATCAGAACACCAAATAGATATGGGTGCTGCTGGTATAACTGGTCATGCAAATTCTATAGTTGCTCGAGCAGGAGGAGGAGGAGGAGGACGAGGAGAAAGGGGTTTACATGAAGAAGCATTTGATGTTTACAAAAGTGGTTTAGTGCCTACAACCTTTACGGCCGCTGGCCAACATTATGCAGCATCTTTAGTAGGTCTACAAACTGTCACAGACAAAATTAATCTACTGCATCAATATGCCACGAATGCAGAGCATAAAAACAATTTAAATTTAAAGCATCAGCCATATGTAAATGTCAATAGCAATAGCAATAACAACAACAACAATAATGAGTTCGGTTCAGAGGTCGATAATAACAAAGGACAGCATAGTTTGTTCAGACGATTAGCGAGTTATGGTGGCCACAAAAACGGCGATGGCGACACAAGTGATGCGCATCTAGATGTTGCATATAATGAGGATGGTCATGATGTTGCTACGAGAATTGGTACGGGCGACGTTATGCAAAATTATGCATTAACTTATGCAGATGATGCACAACAATCAACGTTGCTGCAGAATTTCTATAATCAACAAGCTATATTTAATGACGCTCAATCTGGACAAGAGCAAACTTTTGCAAATTATTTTCCATCATTAGAGCCAGCTACAGCTGAATATGAAATAGAAAATCAACAAAAATATTACACATTCAATAATTATGAACAAACGACAAAACCACCACAGCAACAATTCGAACAACAGCAATATGCACAATATAAACAAAAGCAACAACAACAACAGCAAGAGCAAAAATCATATGAATTACAACAGCAGCCATTTAATAAGCAACAAATTTTAACAGCTACTCCAGCTCCAGCTGTATATTACCAAAATTTCATACAACATAAAAATGATGATAAAGAGCATTATCATCAACATCGTCATGCTGCAGCAGATAATTATCATAGATTGAAACATATTCCAATAATAACCAATTATCTGCCAAAACAATCAGCGGTAGAAAAACAACAGGAACAGGAATCTCACATAGTAAACAATCAGTATCATCAACAGCATTTATTGTTGGAACCGGAAACAGCAGAAACCTCTCAAAGTTTACGTGCGAAAAAATCCCCTAAATCCCATAAAAGTAAGCGTCATGATAATCAGGATGTATATGTACACAACTATAACTATGAAAACCTACTTGAACAAAATGACAATACTATAGAACATGGAGGACTGGAGGACTCTGCTGGAATACAGCTGCAACAATTAGAAAAACTGCAGGAACAATTACAACAGCAGCAGCAGCAATTTATTGAACTGCAGCATCAACTAATCGATCATGATCAACAATTGCAAATACAAAAACATGTTGCGAATACAGCCGCACCGACACTGCCACCAATTACCCAAACTGTACATCATAATCCACAAAGTTTACAAGCTTTGGCAGGCGCACCATTATCCAAACATACTCAGATTATACAAACCATACCTGTGCCTCAACATCGACAGCTTTATATGCCGTATAGGGAAAATGTTACAATTGAAATACCAGATCCTGTTATAGCTGCTATTAAAAAACCTTATGCTATTAAAATACCCGTAACAAATACAGTAACAGTGCCAAACATACAAGAAGTTAAGATTCCAATAGAGAAAGTGAGACCATTTCCGGTTGAACGCCCTATTCCGTATATAGTCGAACGAAGAGTACCATATACAGTAGAAAAACAAGTTGCCGAACCAGTTTACTATCCGGTTCCCATAAAGGTACCCATTTTACATACAGTTATTCATAAAATACCTAAGCCATATGGTCTGCACCACCGTCATAAGCCTAGCTATCATTTACCACATACAGTTTATCACAAAAGTCACGGGCACGGGCACGGACACAGCTTTGGCCAATCGCATTATTATTTAAAGTAAATTTTAGTTATTTTCTTTATTGAAATTAAATTTCTATTACTTTGTACTGCATTTTATAATTTTTCGTTTATATTTAGACATTGAAGTGTTTTTTATTTTTACTTTATTTATAGTGAATTTGTTTTAGTCCCTTAACCCAGTTACAGGAATTTAAATTTAAATTTTACAATATTTTAGCTAATAGAAAAGTGACTTTAACAAACAATTGTCTGCTTGGTGTTCGGACTCTAACTCGATTTAATATAAAAGAAATTTATTTAATATAAAATGAAAACAAGTTAGAAGGTTCAGAACATTGTGTATATTAAATTAATTTCAGCTTACTAAAGTCCCGAATATAATGCTTATCGAGATTTTTTTTGCCTTCAGCAATCAATATTAAAGAATTTTAATTGTTTAATTGGAAACTTAGGAGGCTTAAATTTGTAGAAAAAGCTCTACTAGTTTTTATAAAGTTGTTACGGAGATGCTTATTTAAAGTTTTAAAAGAAATTAATTATCACTAAAAAAAGTAAACGAAATTATCTATTGTGGCTATTTACAAAATACGCACACAAGACTGCAACAACATGGTTAGTAATAATTTCAGGAAAAAAAAAATTAACCAACAGAATACAAAAAAAACTAACACAGAAGAAAAAAAATATACACACACACACATCCATAGCCAAAAACGGCGCCCACACTGAATGATAATAACAAATACAGTATGTGATGATGTTAAGGCAGAATTTTCTTGTATAACCGAGAACCATTCAAAACAGTACCATCTGTGTAAAGACATACCAGTTGTGTAAAGACATAAAAATAATAAAGCATCTTTTAGGCGTTACAATGGTAAGATTACCATTGTGTTTATTTTGTGTGTGCTGAAAGTGATTAAATCGTGTAATTTAATTTTAAACTTTTAACTGCTGCGTTAATATTTTACAATAAAAGAAAGTATAACAAAACGTTTATTAAAAGGAATAAATATTTTAAATATTTTAAATGGACCCAAGTAAAGTTCCAGGAATATTTTTAAAAATGAAAAAAGGCTCCAATTTTGATTTTAAAAAAAATGACAGATATTAAACCGAACAATTTAACCTAAATGGTACTATTATCTTCAACAGAAAAGCGCCGGCAAATTGTAAATTAGGAGCACGTTTTAAGGAGCCATTTGCGTTCAAATAAACTGCTATTTTCGGACTGATAGGAAATTTTAACTTTCGATAAAACTCGAAATTTGTTTTTGCGTAATGTTTGATTGAGAATTTGCCAATCGTAAAAACCACAAGTTTGCGTGACTATACATTTTCTATTTGGCTTTCTCATCTCAAGCTATTGAGTCTATGAAACAAGAGAGTCATTCTTAGAAAAATAAATCACAAAAGTCTAACTTAGAATCATGACAAGGATTATTTAAATTGTGTGGATTTTCCTTTAATCCTTCATATTACGCCTTCGTTATATGTTACTGAAATTTATGGCTGTCTGCAGTCTAAACAATGTTTTCTCTAGTAACTTCATTAATTTTTAGATTTTTATAAATTGATATAATCGAGGGCACACAAAAAATATATGTAAATTCTCATATATAGTGCTAGATTGTCTATTTTATATTTACGTGTGTGCCTTCTGTAAAACTATGATATTTATGTGAAATATTCACTTTCTAAATATTTTATATTTTATATTTTTTTTTCATAGTGGCCATAATACTTAGTACTCTAAATATATTTGGACTATCTGCGCACATTTGTTAATATCAGAAGACCTTAAAAAAATGGTCTACGGAAATTACTTTAAAATTTTTATCCAAATGGTATTTGTTGTTGTAATGTTACCGGGGACGTGACATTTGTAAAAAATGTAAGAATATTGCTTGAGCGCTGAAGACTTGGAAAATTATTATTTACTTATATTTTAGATTCTCTTTTCTTTTTTTTACCTTCTCTCCTCTAATCACTTAGTTTTCGCAATAAGCATTTTAAAAATTTACCTAAAATTTGGCTGGAATTCCTTGATGACTCTATCAACAGAAGTAGGTATGACAATATTATCAGTAGTAACAGTAGCTAACATATTTTGGCACTTATAAATTTTTATATTATTCAAAATTTTTAGGCTACTCCGTTGTTTTATTTTCAATGCTATATCGTGCTGAAAATTTTGTGACGTTTTTCTTTTTTTAATTTATTCATTTGATTCATAGGAAACTAGAATTTCATATATTTTGGTCCAGTACACTTTAAAAGTGAATTTTCATTTATCAAAAAATGTAAAGTAGTCCAGTCATATTCAATAAATAGACACATATATATTGCTAATTTTACTTGAGTTTGTATACAGAAATAGAAACAAAACACAACATTAATCATGCAAGTATTCATAAAGCATATCACGAAATATAGAACTATCAACACATTAGATAATCAACTACAAATTAGAGTTAAATTAGTTGTTTTACTAATTAAGATACATAACAACGTGCATAAGCATGCATGCAGATACAGCAACAAATGCAGATGTACTAAGATGATCCAGTTTCACACAAGTAAATATGATAATAAATCTGAGGTGAAATGTATCTCCATAGTACATAATCTAATATGTATCTACAAGTGTATGAATTTTCCTAGTGCTTTTCACAAGAACACACTGCCATATTTTTGCAAAAATACAGTGACTTCAAAATTTGTAAAGTCGGAGATTAAAGTATTGGGATATTGGAGTGATTTTCTTCTGTAAAAAATAAAATAATCAATGGAAAATGTTAATTTTATTGGCATAAATAATTCGATAATTTATGACAAAAGTTGTTCGGTATTGCTACTCTTAGGTATAAAATTGTAATATTAACTTTACTAAGTATATTATCCTCGATTTTGTAATAATGATCTGAATACTTTTAAATTTAAGCGAACTTGTTATTTGAAAATTAAAGACCTGTTACTTTTGTGAATATTAAAAATGCTGTTCTATCGCTGAAATTCGCTCAATTCCTGAATGAAAGTTAAGGATAGAACCGTGTTGTTATGAAATAGGACCGCCATTTTGCCAGGAAGTGATTAAAAACGTTGACGAAAGAATGACATCTGCCAGCGTTGTCTTGGTGGACATTTGCAAGACATAATTTTTTATTCATAATTGTCGAACTTTTTTTTGTAATACAATAAAAATTTTAATCATCTTTATCTACACTTTGTTGTAGAAAGCAAACTTCTTGCTTTATTGGATCAACAACTTAATAATTAAAAAAGCTTTTATTAAAAATAATACCCCACAAAATTAAATTATATATATATATATATATATATATATATATATATATATATATATATATATATATATATATTATATATATATAATTTCTTTATAATTAATTTTATTATGATTAAAATAATAATTAATAATAATAATACCAAAGTCAATTATATCTTGAGAAAAATGGTGTATACGTATAACACAATAAGTATTTAAATGCTTTTCCTAAATCAATATTTAATTAAATTAATATTTTATTAATATTTATTTTGTTTATATTTATATTTATTAATTTATTATTATATTTATTAATTTATGTATTATTTTACGGATCGTTCTTTTTAACACAAAATCAAACGCAGTAATAAAAAGGTGAAATGCAAATCTTAGAAACAACATTAACAAAAAACAGATAAAATAGTAGTAAAATTTAAATTCACTTTTTTTTAAATAAAATATATTCATAATTACACTTATTATCTATCTGAGATTTAAAAGATTTATCGTTATATCAACAAGAATTTTTGAATTCAAACATGGAAAATTTGTAGTGTGAAAGATTACATCGTGTTTAAACTTTTGTTATTAATTATATTTTTAGCATTTAAAAAGTTTCATGAATTTTGTAGTTCACTGTATAATACTGATAAGATACGTCTATCATATAACATATTAGTTTTATGAATAAATATTCTTATGAAACCATTTATACAAGTCAGTATGTGTGTTTTTACTGTATTACTTGTATTGTGTTGTTCAATTTTTGCGAAAAATGAAAGGATTAGTTGAATAAGAAACGCCTTACAAACATTATTATAAAATACTTACATGTTCACACCCATTTAAACACACTCGTTCACTTGTCTATATAAAATTTAAATACAAATCAAATGGTTCTATGATGTGCAAAAACAAACTAATGGCTGAAAGCGTAAAAATGTTTAAATACTCGCATACTTGTGAGAATTAAATAACGTTAAGTAGCACATACCATTATTATCTATGTATCTACATATATATATATTGTAAGGGTATTAGTGTTTGTCCTTTTCTACTGTCATTATTTTATATATTATATTGTTATATAAAATATTGTGATTACACAAGTATGAGTTGGATTTTGTGAGGATAAGTGACGTTCATAATCTGGGGATTTCCTTTATAAGTCCACTACGGTTCATTTTATATTTTACATTTCAAATACAAATTCTGAATATGACTATAGAACTATATTATTGTAAGGAAAAAGTATACACACATATATATTTGTATTAAACATATAATGCAAAGTCACGTGTCAAAATATTTTAGGAATTTAAAATATAAATGCTAAAGGAACAATGTTTTATAAATAAATATATAAATATGGAATTTTCTAATAATAGATTAAAATATGACATCTCAATCTCGATTGCTTTTGTTGTAAAAAGGCTCTAAATAATTTATACTTAAACTAAATAGTTTTTAAAATAAAAGTTTTAGTGACAAACGAGAGCTGCTTTTGTTATATTTAACACTTAGATAAAAAAAATTAGTTTTTAAAGCAAATAAATACGTTATTTTCCCAACATAAATTGTTTTTAACTCATAACATTTACACCATTACCTTTCATATATTTTACTTTTAAAAGAAGATGTGAACTAGCATGAAGCTTTTTAATAAGATGGGATGACATTAATCAATTAATGTTCTTCTTTGGTGAATGTAAAAATTCAAACTAACTAATTCTAAGTAATTATACCTTGATCTGTAAAATATAAAATGAAGAAATAATCTGAGAAGATTTCTTTATATTTTATGAATGCCTCCTAAATACAGCAGATACACTACTTAACTTGTAGTTTTTCCTAGGGGAAGGTGTTTAAAATTATCGAAATTTTAACTTTTGCGTTATATGAAAAATGCATGTTACAAAAAATGTTCTCCTCATAAGTGCGAAATACTTCAGCAGAATTATTACGCATCAATAATAGAGAACTAAAATAAAATAAAAAGATTATTATTTTTATTCGACCTCTTTTTTTAAATAAAATTTAAATTGAAATTGTTATAATTTTTGTTTTTATTACAAATAATTTCCTGAAGAAGCTTTTTACAGGAAAGCGAAATATTGAAAAAATATAGTGTTAAATTTATTTTAAAAAGACCACTACTAAGATTAATAATTATTTATATAAAATAAAAAGGAAATATAATTTAAAGAAGTTCTATCGCGCATGATGATTAAAATTTGTTGTGTATAACGAATAGAAAAATTCGGCAATTATGATGGAAAAATTATATCTGAAAATGTACACCGCGACCATACTGACAGACCTCGATTGCTTCATCAATGTTTTTAATCACTTTTTAGCAAAGGGGCGGTGTTAATCACTTCACGGATTTTGAGTCTTAAGCCTGAAATTGATTCGATTGGTTCCGTATAGATTCTGTTCTTAACATGGCCCCACAAAAATTAATCCATTGGTGTTAAATCACACGATCTGGCTGACTACTTAACTGATGATTGCTGTGAAATTATGCAATAAAGTGATCGTTTTATTGGCTCTGTGACATGTGGCATCGTCCTGTTAAAATCATTTGCCAGTGATATCTACGACATCAATTAAAGTTGAGTTGTTAGCATCTCGTCATACCGTGATCCGTTGACCGTTACCTCATTTCTAGCCTTATGGAAAAAAAACGGCCCGATTACGTCTCTACATCACATGCGCTCTGTGTTCTGGGCGGTGGGCATGCAAAGGCTTGCCAATAATCGCTCTAGGATTTTCAGAAGCCCAAATGCGGCAATATTTCTTGTAGACATATCCTGACATTGAAAATAGGGTTTCGTCTGCAAGAATGATTTTTTCAGAAAAACCAGCCGGTTGTTCCTGAGTGAATTAAGCGAATCTTCAGCGATGTGAATGGCCGGTTGGCTTCAATTCCTGTACCAGTTGAATCTTGTAAAGCTTTAAATACATATCCGCACGCAAAATTCACCATGTGGTGCTTTTGGATAACTCCAATTGTTGAGAACCTCGAGGAATTAACAAATTTATATCTGCTTTAACAGTATCGTAGCTCATTGCTGCGATTTTTTCAGTTCAACAACCCGGTCTAATATGCGTTTGTGGTCACACATTTTGTATTGAGCCTGACGACTCAAATTCTCAATAGCGGTTTCAGAAGGACTTAAGGACAGAAGGACGATTATTTTGTCCGAAAATATTACGAACTTTTCGAAATATAACTTTAACAGAACCATCATTTCCATAGTGGATTTTAATTACTTTAATGAAATTTTCGTGGAATTCATTCCAACAATTGACAATGCATCTGCTACCAAGACGTCAAACCACTAAATGTCAAAAATATCATGTTGTTGGTAATGCGATAATTAAAAACAAAGCTAAATAAATAAATAAATAAATTATTTTTTTTCAATATCTAAAACATATTTTATTTTATTATAAGTGATTTGAATATCTACTTTCTTTTGCAAATCTTGCTTATCTTCTTGCAGTTACTCAATAACAAAACAAACGTAGTTGATTTTAAGCGCAAAATTAAAAAAATGTCTTCGTCATAGTCTTAAATTATTATGGCAGTTTTATCTACACTGAGAATCTTTGGGGAATATAATATTTTTAAGCTCTCAATATAATTTGCAACTATATTAATACAATAATGCAAGGCTGTTCATTTAACAATAAACGTAACCCTGTTATTTTCGCTATAATGAAGGTCTCCGGATTTGATATTAAGTCGTTTGGATTTGATTCGCCAGTAAATGAAATGCTGTTGTTTTTTTCCTTTCATTGAAAACCGATTTATCTAAAACGCGGCTTGATAATGAAGTCATTGCATCGAAAGCGGTAGCTGATCTTACCACACAAATAGCCGGTAATGACGGTTTTCACCCAAAGGAATGACAATGGTTCCCAGATTTATTCAACTCAAATCTCTTAACTAAAAGTTTTTATCCCCGAAACTGGAGATTTTCAGTCAATCTATTTAATTGTTATGTTAAAAATTATGCTTAATAAAAAAGCCAAAAAATGGGTAAGTATTAACGTTTTTTTCCGAGCAACTCTCTAAATAAAAGAAAATTCTCACTTTGTGGACAAATATTCTAATCTGACAACACTGCTACAATATCTGTCACAGTTTTCTATCTCTCGAATCGTACTAACTAGATATTTGTAATTTTTACTGAAGTTGTGTTTATTATGCCCGCTATAATGACAATAATAGTATTAAAAGTAAAATTGTGAGAGATATCAAACGGAAAATTCTGTGATACTTGGAATGGACAAATGCTGAATGGCAGATTTAATATTAATTTTGCAATTCTTATATATAATTAAGTTAAATTAAAATGTTCCAATATTTATTTACAAAAAATTGAATAAAATAGATAATAAAATATCATGATATAACTTTCAATAATTCGTTGAAATTTTTCTGGCGCTTTCCATACTTTTGATGACGGCAATTTGGCATTTAAAGGTGTTAAAAAATAAACAATTAAGTATTTTTCAGATATAAAATAATCAATTGGATGAACATTTTAAAATATCATGATTTTCTTCTTAAAAAGTAAATTCAGGTGAAAAACATGTTGTAGGTATACTAAGATGTTACGATAAGCTATAGTGTCAAAAATAAAAAAGTGGATATCAATTGTGAGAATATCATTGGTAGACATTCTGGTAAAAGTGATTTAAAGTCAAACGAGAATTATCAAATTAATAAATTTTCATTTTCCATGATGTAAAGTTTACTTTTAGCACCTTTTATAGAGTGATTTGTGAAATAGTAAATGGTTAGTTTTTATTGAATTTAGTTTTTGCATTAAAAATTTTCAAAAACTTTAATATTTTAAGTTTTTTTAAACTTCTTGCATAATATAAGTATTTTACCACCTTGATCTTCAAAATAAAAATAAACAGATTCTTGAAAATTAAACAAAATTGGCATCTAGCACATGTTTTATATAATTATACAGAGTGTTTGCGTCAATAATAACAAGTATAAAAATTATAATTACGTATGAACGGATGTTGTATAGAACACCTCGTTCTGACTAACATTTGCATTTCTTTTTGACACTTATAAATTATTTTTCAACAAAAAGTAATAAAATCATAGGTATTTATATAAATATATTTATATATATAAATAATTTATTTTATATAATACTTAGCCTATACTAAATGACAAGGGTCTTTATAATACTATTACTTATATTGCTTTTTTGTTATATGAGATAAAACATTTATCAGAAAATAGGCTTGTTGGGCTTAATATTTGTTAATTCCTATTATTTTTTAGAGTCTCAAAATTTCACAATACAAGGAACCCTATTAAGAGCTTAAATAATCGTTGTAAATCTTACGACTACTTTTAATTTGATTGGTATTTAAGTAGGGACTCAATTATACAACAAAAGAGATAATCGGTTTTGTGTCTCTACTTTGGTGAGCTCGGGCTCCGAAATTTATGGATTAACTTAAAATAAATTTTCTTTATTTAGCTGAACGAATAGAAAAATAAGTTATGATTTTCAACCATTTCAAGTTAAATTTTTATTAAGTATTTTTTTCGAGAGTGGCAGAAAATATCAAGTTTTTCATAAGTTTTGTTGTTAAGTGTTTATATCAGATATAGAAAATTCAACTCTTTTCAATCAAATATATTTTTCAATCTTGTTGCATTAAATAAGAAATTATTTTTATAAGAGAACTGCCATTCGATTTATGGTACAAATTTCAAACCTTCAACTAATGATATCTACAACCATAAAAGATGCTGCCCTAGACTAAATAAAATGTATTCCCTTTTATCGCAAGTAAAAATTTGAAATAGTAACGAATGTTCCATCTCTGATTTGTATATTAAATCAACCAATCGTAGTAAATTCAATTACTACCAGTGTTTGATTTCTGTGTTATTGACAATTTAGCATAGACGCTAACAGAATGAGTGACAAAAAAGAAAGGTAGCACCAAATTTCTTTTATTATTTTATTTTACTTTTTTTACTTTCATTCAATACACACAATCAAATTTAGCTTTTCTTTCCAAATGGTTATTTTTGAATTTCTTTATGAACATTATTTTCCATCGTCAAATTTCTAAGAAGTGGCCTGCAAAAAATTTATGGCAATTTTTATGCTATTGCAAATAAAACCTGTCTCATAAAGTAAAAGGAAAGTGCAAATAAACATGGAAACCTGCAATCAAAATCAAATTTTCTTCATGAGTGATTGAGTGTATTGGCAAATGCGATAAAACCAGTATTTTTTCCATTGACTCCAACGCTTTGCAAATGAGGTAAAAGAAAATAAATGGTCACGTTTACTTTACAATGTCAACAAAAAACGCAACAGAATGCTGGCTATTTGATATCAACATGGACAAAAACCGGACTTATAGAACAACCCTTAGAAAAAGAAAATCGGAAGAAGACAAATGCGGTACACAGAATATAATCACGTAAAAATTAGAAAATCTAATTTAAGAAAATCAAAATACTCGTAACAAAACAAAACAGAAACAAAAAACAAGTTGCTAAAAACCTGAAAATAAAATGAGATTATTTTTGTAAAGTTAAGCAAAAAAATAGTAATTGCCCCCAGGCTTCAATAATTACAAGAAGAATTTTTACATAAGGCGATTGAAAGAATGTAATATCAGAATAAACTGAAAATATAACTACTTCTATTTATACCGGGTACTAAGTAATATCTGCATCTAAATGTTTGCTACATTAAGTACACATAAAGAAAAATTTTCAGAAGCTTTGGTTTCCAAAAGTAGGGAATTAATACGTTAAGAGATTTAATTGCAAGCTCTTCTGTAGTTGTTGCTGTCGAAAGTATTGGATTGAGATAGAGCTGTAGAAGTTGCTACTGTCCACTACTTGCTGCTACACAGAAATAATTCGGTAGCTCATGAACCACATAAGCTGTCAACTTACACACGATAGGTCCTGTAGGGTAAAGCGGGGCTTAAAATTTGTTGGAAATGTCAAAAAAGTTTATTTATTACTCATGTGTTACGAGTTTTTTGAACTTAATTGGACCTTCAGAATATCTATAAAAAACGTACTAACATATCTAGGTTACCTGTCTTAGTTTGGGAGAATCGGATTAGAAAAATTTTTTAATTTTTGATCGACCTTAGTATTTTGAAGTGGTTTACCTTGTTACAGTCGGATTATCACTATAAAATATCAGCTGCATTCTAGACAAAATTTACGTTAAATAGTTACAACACTCTGAATTGGGAAAAGGTAAAAACAGCCGTTTCTTTTAGGATTTCACTCAAAAAAGGAACCTTCTTTTTTTGCTTATATAATTAAAATTTACTTTTGGACTAGTAAATTTTTTAGACTATTTTAAAGACGACGTATAGCAAATGCGAATAAAAGAGAAATTGCATCAAAAGTTATAGCTGTTGACCCCACAGCCCTATTCAAGCATGGCCAATTTTGAATAAAATTTATGATTTACCCCAAAATTCCACGGAGTGCAAATTACCGACTGAGAAAATACAAACACATTATTAAAGCTCCATCTCTGGGGTACATACTTCAAGAAAAATTTGACAGCCCCGCCGTTAACAAAGTCGGGTAACTAGTTTTATAAAATAAAACAATTTTTTTAAACATTTTTCCCCATTTAAGGAATTTATGTGAAACCGTTTCATTAAAGGCCCTTTTGTATGTAATGCTTCAAAATTTTGTAAGAATATTTCCATCTGTTTACATTTTATAGCAATTCAAATTCTGCATTTCATTTACCACACAATAACTTTAGGGTCAAATTTATAGTTTTAAATGAAAATTACATGTAAAAATTGCCACTCGAAAAATAATGAAATGACGAGATCAGAAGGTAAGATAAGATAATTCATAAGATCCTAGTTATGAGCCATCCACGGTCATATGTTTGGAAAACAAAGGTTTGTAAAGTATTTGCTTTGCGCCAGTATTTCCAGTTAATAGACAGACATATTTTACTTTGATATGGCTATCTAGAGTCGTAATAATTTTACTTTTACCATATTATTAAATTAATTAAAAATGTTTATTTCACCTATAATTATTTTCTTGAGTGTACTCGTATATGCTTATTTCTTTACGTTTGAATTTAATTAAGTTGGGCGCCTAAAAAAATAATACCAAATAAATCTTTGGTTTTATTGTTACTTTTAAATTGCATGTCTTATGTAAATTTTACATTTAACAAGAAACCAACATTTAGCAGTTGCACATAGTTATTATGGGCTTGTAAAAACAAAGAGAATCTTGGAACAAAGTTCAAAGTTCGTAAATATTTAGTTCAGCAATATTGATCACAATCAAAAATTATTTTCTTTAATTTAATAGTCTCGTCATGCTGAGGTTTCCAAACTATTTTCTTGAAACAGCTTGCATTGTTATTGTCATAGGAAACTTCGATAAACACAGATAGTTATCCAAAAAATATGTACTTATTTTGGTGATCAATATAACTAATAACGTGACAATTATAATTTTAATATATATTTCACGTGTTAAGTTTATTACAAATCAATTATTTGCTTATTTCTGAAGTTGGTACTGAAATGTGAAAATTATGAGTTCGGAAATATATGGCTGTAGCAGACTTACAGATGGACAGAAATTATAACGAAATCAAATGGGTAACTTTTTTCACTTTGTATACGGAACCCTTAAAAAAACATTTTCAAAGCTTTTATAAATTTCAAATCGCCATTTCCATGAAGACATGACTTCTTTATAATATTTTTTTTTTGGTTAAGAAAATATTTCTTTCTCTTCTAGTTTGAATTTCTTAATTGGCGTTATTCGCTAATAATTCAGAACTTAGAGGTTCTGCTAAGATTTTCTTTTCTTAATCATTAAAAATATATTTTATTACATTCGTATGAGCAAAATCATTGTAAAGACAAGTTTTCTCTGGTGAGTGGGGCATTCTCAGGGTCGTGTTGTTCTAAATCAAATAAAAGAATTTTTTATAAATCTTTCGTCTTTATTTACTATTAATTGCTTAGCAGCAGGTTGCTATACTTGGCTCCATCTGCTGGGCAATCAGTTAGTGGCCGAGGGTAATATCCCGATCAGAGGAAACGGTGCCGAGTAAAAACCACTAGCTTCCAATTGAACACTGCTCCGGTCTCTCCCAATGGCGACTGTTGGCAGAAACAGTACCAAGTGAAAACCTCTACACCAGTTTTTGCCCTCACAGTATTAGCTATAGATAATTAGAAATACCATCACCTATCTGTTCCTCCCGGGGGCACATTATAAGTCTTTATGGATCACACAACCATCTAGACTTGTGTCTTGCGAAGTAAAATAGAGCCCAGTCTCCTTAGGCTAGTAGGTGCCAACTGGAAAATCCACTTTATATCCACGGGAATCAGTAAAGCCCCACAGTTCCGCTGTTTGTCTCTTTAGGCATTTAGTTGTTTTCTGACTGATTATTGAGGTAGGCCCTTTGGGATTATCGTAGTGGCTGTGTGTTTCGAGCCCCTCGTTTGAGTTTGTGGTCCAGTGAGTATGAATGCCGTCGTGTTCTTAATTATATTAAGCTTCATGCGTTCTGGAACAGTAGTGCGATTCCACTAGCTTTTAACACTTTAAAAGGTGTTAACTTTAACCACACATTTTATCGTTTGCAATAACCACTATTTGATTCACTAACTCATTATTAACCAGTTTTAAACAGTTTTATATTTCTCTCTGTTCAAATTGATATAACATGGCAACTCTGCGAAATGTCAAAATAGAAGAAAATAACAAAGAAGAATACAAAAAAAAACCTTGTTTATAAATTTCTAATAGTTTTGTGCAAAGTAAGTAAACAATTATAAATTTTTACTATTTTATTCATTTACTAAACGTTTTTAAATTTTAAAGTAGGATGGCTAGTACCTCTGTCAAAAGAATCCATGCGTCTGCCGAGCAGCTAAGTCATATGGTTGACTTTATGGTAAGTAACCCGGGACTTGTTGGCGGCAAATTTAAAAAGCTGCATGAAAAATAGGGTGCGATAAGAAGTGGAACGAATTGTCCGAAACCCTAAATTGTCTTGGTGGCGCTGTTAAAGCAGTAAACCAGTGGCAGGCGTTAAGTGAACACATTTTAAAAAATATAAAAAAATATAAAATTGTTCATATTTAAAAAGGTTTGGAAGGAATAAAAAAGTCGTACCAGTACCAAAGTACGAGACCGAAAAAGGCAACAGGCGCTAACGGGAAATAAGCCGTTGACACAAGAGGCCTTGAGTGAAATGAAAAGGCGGGTAATATCTATTATCGGCAACGACTACATTGAGGGCCATGCATCCGTTGCCGAAAATGTGCCAATGGAAGAGGTAAGTTATGGTGAAGTTAATATGTATGATTAGCTTAAGCAATTCTTTTTTCCATAAGAATCTGCAAATACTTCTTGAAGATGGCGAGGAGATTGCCGTGCAATCGCTTTTCCTTTCAGAAGAAGCTATGGATTTGATGTGTGATACGCCAAGCATTTCCAAAAGGACACCACGCAGAGGGACGAAAAGAAAGCGAGCCGAGGATAATAGTGAAACAAAGAAGGAATTCTTGGGGATTGTAAAAAAAACAGGCTGTGAATTGCACTACAGGAGTTGGATAGTCTCCGACTCTTCAGCAAGGAGTGAAGGCTGCGGCCTACTCCGGGCTTTTGAAGTTTCAACTAGGAGTGATCGGAGGATATACGTATTCGAAGGCCTTCTAGGGAGAGGATGACGGTACATTTTATCCACAGTGCTTATGATCCACCATCTGATTAGGGCCTACGGCCAGGTGCAGATGTAAATCTTATCACGTCATCTCTTATCTGTGAAGATTCCTCTATATATACTCATTTGCGTTCACACAGAAATATACACACATACGTACACCATTTCTACGACTGATGTATAAAACAGCTGGTGGCTGCGTTCATTATCAACTGCCAGTTGTACCATCATGCAAAAATGGCGCTGCAACGCCAACGGGCGCTATACCATAAACAAAGTATAATTAAAAAATACCGAAAACCAAATTTGAAATTCATTCATCTTAATTATGTTAAAATGATCGCCAGGAATTTAAGCTTTACACAATGTAATTTACTTATATATACATGAGATTATTACGGTATTACGCTTTATAAAATATAACTAAAACAAAGAAATAACATAAAATAAAAATTAAATATTTAAATATAATAATAATTTCTACTCAAATATGAACTATTACTTTTAGCAACTTTAAGTTGTAATTATTTTTATTAAAACATTATATTTTTATTAAAAAATATCATGCTAATAACTCATTAAATTTTATAATAAACATGCAACTTGTTTGTTGATTGGAAAAGTTGGTTTCTATAAGTATTTTTTTGGTTGCTTATCAGGAAAACTTTTTACTAATTATTAGAAAAAAAAAATATTTGTCTATTTTAAAAACAATATGAGAATTATATATGAAGGTTAAACAAAAATGGATTCTTTTTACTTTTTTGTATTATTATTATTTTTTTTTTATTTGGTGCTTTCAGTTATTTTCTGTTCTCTTTGCATTTAAACTCAAGCTACAATGCTTCAAAATTCTCTATTTTTCCATAAAAAGTAAAAAAAAATTATGGGCCCACAAAAGTTACAAAAAAGGCATCATTTAAAGCATATTATAAGACACGGTACGTACTTAACATGCGAATCATTAAGAGAATGTTATATATCTTTTGATTTAAAATTTTCGAGTAGAGAATTTTTGGCAAAAGCAATTTTCGTAAAGAAAACAAAACAGCGAAATTATAATTAGTAAAGAATTTAAGAAAATCATTATTTTTATCTTAACAGAGAATTTTTTTTTTTTTTTGGAACAGTAAAAATATGTACACAAATATTTACATATATCAACGACAAATAAAGACTAATAAAAGAGAAGCCAGATATATTCACTAATTAAAAAATCTTAAATAATTTTTTCTTGGCAAGCAAATGGTAAAGTAAAACCCTTTTGGATATTTGCAGGCGAGCTTTCATTGTCTTATTTGCCTTCTGCAGTTCATTATGAAATTTTGTTTTGAAAAGAGATAGCATAGTTAACGGCTCATACAACAAACTAACTGATTGCAATATATTGTGTTTGTGCAAATGCATTTAATGTTCGTGTCTAAAGGACGAACTTTAATATTTTAAAACCTTGAAATGATGTTAGCAAAGAAAACAAAGTAGGAATTGTGAGAGGGTGTAAAGGGTTGCACGCAGGTCGCAGCTGATGTAAGAAATTTTCTAAATTCTTTTTAAAAACTTTATACCACGCACGAATTGATTACAATTTGTTATCTATGCATTATTTTTGTTTGCTGTTGAAGCTTCTACATACCAAAAACTCTTGCCACCGCTTTTATTGCACAACACCAACTCTTGCAGCACATCCTAATGAAATTTCGTATATCAAGACATTCATTTGATCATACAGCATTTTGTCCATGTGGTTAGTTAGCAAACTTTGAAGTTTGCAAACAATTTTGTGGTAAAAGTCCAAAAACTTTAAATTACACAAAGTGTGGTTTAAATAATGATTATCTTTTTTCTTCTACAACTGCAAAAGGAGAAAAATTTATAATGAACGTCTTAAATATAAATGGCAATGTAAAGGACAAAAATAAGAAATTAATAAAATAAAAATAAAATCAAACCAGTTAATAATTGATGGGTGTGGGGGGCATGACTTTTATGAGACACTACACACCAGTTGGGGTTTTGAGGTTGCAACAAAAAAAAAAAAAAAAAAAACAAAACAAAAACAAATCCCTGTTGAAGTCCTTTGCTATCTAAAACTAAATATATCGTTTTTTAATTTAGCTGAAAATGTTTTTGTATTTTCGTTATTACAAAAGTTTTAATGAAATAAATGGAAAGAAAAATTAAAATGCTCTGCCTACTTGTGAAATTAATTGATATGAATATCAAAGACAGTCTTTCAAGGATAGCAATGTGTTAAGGATTGCTTTAAGAACACAGTAAAAGGAGTAAGGAAACCTAAATAGTAAGTTAGTCTTTGCAAGAAAATTTAGAAAGAAATCAAAACCGAAAAACTTTTTCAACTCCTATGTAGCTGCGTTATTTAGCATTATATATCATTTTCTGGCATACAAAATGCAGGTTTTTCAACAAGAAGTTTGTTTTTCAATTGTGGCAACACCATCACCACTAGAGTTCTGACATTAAGTTCTTTGACGTATATGTAGTAAATACATTGGCAATTGTTGCAATGGATTCAATTTTGCACGAAAATCTCATTTAAATATTTAAAATCTGTTAAAATTACATTTCGTATAATTGGTAATATTTTCGGACAACATATTCGTCCTTCTGAGACCGCTATAAAGCATTTTGCCGTTAAATTTGATTCGACAGGTTCGATACAAAAAGTGCGATCACCAACGCGTGTTCAACATGGTAGTTGAATCGCAGCCTTGAGCCACAGATGTTGGATCAGATCCAAAGTTATCAATTCCTCGACGTTATCTCCAACTGAGGCTATCCAAAACTACCACAAGGCGAATATGGCATAAAAATTTAGTTTAGAAGTCTTACAAGGTTCAACTGGTGCAGGAATTGAAGCCGACCAACCATTCATATCGCCGTATGATCACTCAATTCATTCACGAGCAACTAGCTGTTTTTTCTGAAAAAATCAATTTTTCAGACGAAGGCCATTTTCACTTGCCAGGATGTGTTAACAAGCAAAATTGCCTCTTTTGGGCGGTGGTTTCAACAGGATTGTGCCACATTTTACCCATCCAGTGAAACAGTCAATTTAGGGCACACTAAATTTCCCGATCGCACAATTTCACTACAATCAGCACTTAAGTGGCCAGCCAGAACGCGTGATTTAACGCCACTGGATTATTTTTTGTAAGGCTATGTTAAGTACATAGTCTATACGGAACCAATCGAATCGATTTCAGCCTTAAAAATCAAAATCCTTGCCGTGATTATCGAAATAAAACCGCCAGTGATGGATTGATGAAAGAAGCGACATCTGTCAGCGTGGTCGTGGTGGGCATTTCCCAGATATCATTTTTTTTTTCATAATTGCTAAACTTTTCTCTTCGTAATACAATCAAAATTTGAATTATCTTAATCTAAATTTATTGCTTTATTAAAAAAAAAAATTCTTCTTGAAAACCCCTTTATTATGTAATGCGAATTTATTTAGAGAAGATAATTGGCGACCTGGCACTAAATGTCATTCGAATGCCATTTAAACAAATTTGAAAAACCGCTAATAGGCGCCGTAATGATTTATAGACAATTAAAAACGTCTAGATTCGTTTTTTAGGTAAAGATCTGGCAGCGTTTTTCTAGCTGATTCTTTTGTTCTTGTATTTGTGTATGTGCAACAACTTTTTTCGCAACACAGGTAGTTTTTCACGACTACTCATAAAAAAGATGTTGCAATAGTAAAACGATTTTTACATAATTTATACTTAATTTGACAATAAACAACAATTTTTTGACATCTATTTTATGTTATATGGAAAATTTAAGAAATGTTAACACTGTTGATAATCTTCAATGGAATTTGAATCATGTTATCCTTTTTTTGAAAGTTTTTTATTTGTTTATTATTAAGTCGAAAGCTAAGGGTATATAGAGTCTTTGCAGTTATTTTTAAAATTTTGCTTTAGCGATTTTTCTTGTGTGTGAGCGCCACTGTTTACTTTAGAGAATTACCAAATTGCGGAAACCATTAGTGGTAGTCTGGTATTATTTAAGCTAATTGTGACATTTTTCGATTATTATTGACCGATCTTATTGTTTAATTTAATGAGCATGTTAGAAATAATGGCATAGTACCTCTTTTTTATTTTAAAATGCACTTCTAAATAGCTTATGTAATATCTTATGTAATATCATAGTATCGAAAAAAAGTGTATGCTATCAAACTACAATTCCCTATCACGTAGATTTAATGTGACATCATAAAGAAATTAAAGATTGTAGATTATTTTGGATTTAATATTAAATATAAATAAATCGAGAATAACTTATTTTCGAAATTGTAAGCCTTCTACACAAGTTTGTGGTTTGCCAGATATGTTAACATAAAATGTATACTTTCTAAATAAATCATATTCACAACAACATTTAAAAAATCTATTTTATACTTTCAGTGGAAATATTGCATTTTTTGAAGTTTCAAGTGTTTCTTTCATGTTGTCGTATTTTTCCCTATAAAATGACCAGTTGTTGTGCGTTGAGTGTCATTTCAAATGTCAATTTTTTAAATAAAAAGCAAATTCGATTAGTGTAGAACGCGAAGTTGTTGAGAGTCAACAGCACATCCAAGTGACAATTACAATTAACAGTTAAATGCATCAATATTTATTTCTGTTTTTTTAATTCTCTCGTTCTGTAGTTTTCACATTTTTTAAATTCAAAACAAGAAAAAGAAGAAAAATATAGTTTTTATGTTGCGCTAAAACGCATAAAGATTACTGAAAAAAACAGAACAGAAAATTGTTGGTTAGTAGTTTTCAAATCACTTTAAATAATTGAAGATAAAATTGTTTTTATAAATTTACCTTAAATAATAAATAAATAAAGTACGCATACTTCAAATGGCTTTTAAAACTTCAACCTCAAATAAACAAATTTTCAGTGTGGGGGTGTGAACATATTCTTCTGATTATAGTGGGAAAAATAATATTTTTCTTGTTATTTTCGTTTTTATGTTGTCTTATGTATTACAAAACTAAACTAAGGTATGGACCACAATGGAGGTACAGACAGTGGATCACTAAAAAGAAGTTGAAATTGAAGTTAGCAAATAACATGATCAAATATTGACAATCTGATGCTATGTCACTCTTACTTAAGATTGTTTTCTCAAACCAAATAAAAATTTTGGATTAAAATGATTAAAATTTTTGTTTCATCATTTCATTAGCTATTTGACATGTGACACCATCCTGCAGGTAAACAACGTTGTCAATAATAAGCCAAAATTCAGTTGTTACCGCCTCGGGATAGCGTGATCCATTGACCGTTACCGCATTTCTAGTGTCACATTAGATAAAAAAAAAAAAAAACGGCCCAATCACGCCTCTAGACCACATAGCGCACTACACAGTGACACGTTGAACATGCAAAGGCTTCTCAATAATCACTCAACGATTTTCATCCGAAAAAATGATTTGTTTCAGAAAAAATAGCGGGTTGTTCCTAAATGAATTTAGAGAATCAACCTTGTAAAGCTTCAAAGTCAAATCGTTAAGCAAAATTCGACATGTGTTGGTTTTAGATAACACCAATTGTTGAGAACGTCGATGCATTGACACATTTGAATCAGCTTCAACATTGCGGTTCACGACTCCGATGTTTTCCATTAAACGACCCGGTCGAGCATTTTGTATCGTGCCTGTTGACTCAAATTCAACAAATAAATTTTTGATAGTGGTTTCAGAAGGACGATTATGTTGCCCGAAAATATCACAAATTTTACGAAATGTAACTTTAACAGAATCACCATTTTTACAGTGGATTTTAATTATTTTATTGCGATTGTCGTGCGAAATTGAATTCTTTGGAGGAATCGAGCATTTTATGTTTAAATTTTAACGTCTGAACATAGAAAACGCTTTTGACTCGATCTGGCACAATATCCTTATTTATAAGCTTAAAGAGTGCTGCTTTCCACCTACAAAAAATTATTCAAAGTCAGACTCATGAATTGTTCCTGCTGGGGTAGCATAGGCGTCAGTGTTATCGCTCAGATTATTTTCAATATATATTTCAGATTTTAAAATTATTAAGGACTATTTTGCAGCATAGTATGCGGATGATACTATATTAATTACAAGAGGAAAAATTATTAGGAGAATGAAATCTAGTCTTTTACGTGAGCTTGTATTCTAAATCAAATATAAAATAAAAGAAAACTATCAAAAAGCCAAGCCATTTTTATTCCATACAGTGAAGTGAAATTCCAATTTTAAATGAAATTAAATATCTGGGAATTATTTAAAAAAAATTGAAATTAGAACATCATATTCTGCAAACATGCGATAAAGCTATAACATGTGAGAGAAATTTAAGGTTTGTCGGCCTTTAACCGTACAAATAAGATTGTACTTTACAGAATGTGCTTACAACCAATAATGACATACGGGTATCAGACATGATCAACAAACGTAGCTAAAGTATATCTCAAAAGTCATTTAAATTAAAAACCTAAAAATTATTTATAATTTACCAAGGCAGTACTCAGTGAATTTTTTACATAGAAGCATTGAAAAAGATATGATTTTGACGGTAATGAGTAAAATAAGTCAAGGATTTGAATTTCAAAATAGATCTTCAAACTATATTACAATATATTAAGAAATTCTTAACCCTACGATCTTTATCAACTTTTGAAATGATGTCGATTTATGAGTGAAAGTTGGACGTTTTTTTCGAAAATTAAAAAGTTTTTTTTCCTTTTCCTTTTAAAAACTTTAATAAGTGCAGTAATTCACTAAGAAATCTGCTGCAATACTTTTTATAAGTAAATTCTGAAGAATTATTTTAGTTATAAAGATGAAAGAATAAATAAAATATAATATATTTCAACACTTAAAAATTATATTTCTGTCTGCTTTTAAATCGGTTCTACCTCATCCATAATTACTGATGATATAGATTATCAAGGAATCAGAAACCCTTAGTGGCATAGCCATGGAAATTTCGTTTGATGTTCAGTGGTAGAAACATATTGCTTAGGTATCCAAAAATGCATTCAAGTTTCTTGATTTTTTTAAACAATGCGGTAGATATTCCACTACATCTGATCTCGTATTATTTACATCATTCTTATCACAGAAGAAAATAGAACGCAAGTCCCTTGTATGAGACAATGCGTTAAAAACTATTTTCGAATTATGCAAGCGATAGTAGCGTATCCAGGGCTATTGACTCATTGCAGCAGGAATTGTCAAAGATTTAAATCGATACTACTTTTTTATCCTCCTTCACAAAGCAAATTTTCTAGTTCTAGCACAATGTATAGCATTAGTAGAGTCCTCCCCCCGGGGGCACATGATGGTCTTTTTGGAACCTACTATTCCATTTAGATTTGTGACTTTCGGGGTAAAAGGGAGCCCAGGCCCCTCAAAGACTAGTAGGAGTCATCTGGACAATCCACATATTTCCACGGGAAATCAGTTGCCCCAGAGTACAATATTTGCTCTCTTTAGACAAAAAATGTGCTCTGACTGGTTATTGAGGTTGGCCCCTATATGGGAGTATCGTGGTGGTTGTGGTTTCGGACCCTCGTGAGAGTTTGTGGGTCGGACCATTCAAATGAACACAATGAATGGTTCAGGTCCAGTGAGTATGAATGCTGGCGTGTTCTTGATAAATAAGAGCTTCATGCGTTCTGGACCAGGAGTTGGAAAGTCTCCAACTCCTCAGCAAGGAGTGAGGGCACGGCCTACTCCGGACTTTCTAAATTGCTACTAGAAGTGACTGGAGGATATACGTATCTGAAGGCCTTCTAGGGCGTAGTTGGTGTCCAATCAACTAAGTGGTTTAACTACCATCTGATTATGACTATATAGTCGGTGCAGATGTAAAACAAATCACACATTAGTAGAGTCCATTCCTTCGCCAATGATTCTGAAACAAAATATATTTAATAATTTTTAATGGCTTCAAAACTTATATTTTTTCTCAAAAAAGTTACACTGTGCATCATTTCATTATTTTAAGGAATATAAACAATTTATTTTTAAAAAATATGACGACAGGAAATACAGAGATGTAACATGCTTCATGAATTAAAGCAATTTTTAGGCAATTTTCTATATGAAATGGAAAAATGACCTAACAACAACAAAATATATGTAAAAATTCTTTATATAATAGAATTAGCAGCAACAAAATAAATTGTGGAAAATTGATGAAGAGAAAAAAATTGTCCATTTAGATATTTTTACCAAAAGTTTTAGTAGTTTCTGTTCTAAATGATTCGAAAACGGAAGTGCACTCACTCAACAAAATATTTAAATAAAAACAAATGCTCACACATCTCACACACACACAAATACTCAAATATTTCATCTATAAATGCATACAAAAACAACAGCTATGAATTGAAGTACGAGATGAAAAAAATTATCAGAAAAATACAAAAGCATTACTTTTGTAATTCACAAGAAACAAGTGCCACAATAAAAAAAATTACTAAATTTTGTTAAATCACTTTTATTTTTCAAGCTCTGTTTAATAACGGCAGAGAAAAAAAGCTTTTTCTTCTCTAAAACAATTTAGTTTTCATATTGATATGAGCTCTAACATTAAAATGTACATTTGATTTCCAAAACATCATGAAAAAATCTTTTAATCTTTTACGTTGACTTTTCGTAAAGCCGTAAAAACATTTCGAAAACTATTACAACCAAATAACTAAGAAAATTGTGTGTAAAACTAAATGAATTTACATCAGCTTGCGGTTTTATAGCCAACTTTATTATGTACCAATATGTCGCTTTGCCTTGCTTCGATTTCCATTTTCTTCGAAGTTGCGTCGCTGGTTAATTAGTACTGATTTTCACTATGCATCGTTAGATTTTCGAAATTTCGTTGAACTTTCGAATAACAGAACTTTCGTATCTAAAACAGAAGAATCTGTGCCAGGATATAAAGCTACACAGAATAGACTGACTCTTCTGGGTGGTAATGCAAATCCTGATTTTAAATATAAAACATTTTTCATTTATCAATCAAAATATCCAAGAGCTATATGAAAGGTTGTTCAAAGAATCTGCATCCTGTTCGCTGGCGAGTAAACAAAAATGGTTTCAACTTGTGTTTTGCCAGAAATTAAAGCATTAAGGCTTTGATGTTTGTAGACAATTCTCCTGGCCATCCAGTTTATATTGAGGAGTTCTTAGAAAACGTGAAATTTGTATTTTTGCTGTCTAATACGACACCAGTTATTCAGCCGATGGATCAGGGAGTAATATAGGATTTTCAAAGTTATTACCTTCGGCCAATATTTAAACTACTTTCAAGAGAGACATGATCAAATATTTAAAATCTAATGCTGTGAACTTTCTAACAAGACATGTAACGGGTTTTTTAACAAGAAGTTTGTTTGTCAATTGTGGCAACACCAACAACATGATAGTTTTGAGATTTATATTTTTGACGTATTGGTAGTTGATTCACTAGCAATTGTTAGAATGAATTTAATTTCGCACGAAAAATGCATTAAAATAATTAAAATCGTCTAACAATAAAGTGGTGCTGTTGAAGTTACATTTCGTAAAATTCGTGATATTTTCGGAAAAAATAATCGACCTTCTGAGACCGAGTCAACAAACTCGATACAAAGTGTGCGAACACAAACGCGTGTTCGACCGGGTCGTTCAACTAAAAACATCGCACCCGTAAGCCACAGTGTTGAAGCAGATCAAAATTTGTCAATTCCCCGACGTTCTCAACAATTGGGGTTATCAAAAACCACCACATGGAAAGTTTTGCGTAAGGATTTCATTTTGTAGCCTTACAAGGTTAAATAGGAATTGCAGCCGACCGACCATTCACATCGCCGTAAATTCGATCAATTAATTCAGGGACAACTGCCTAGGTTTTCTGAAAACGTATTTTTTCACACGAAGCCCGTTTTCACTTGTGAAGGTATGTCAACAGGCAAAATTGCCACATTTGGACTTTTGAAAATCCTAGAGCGATTATTGAGTTGCCGTTGCATGCTCAAGGTGGGACTATATGGTGCACTAACTGGAGGCGTGATTGGGACTTTTTTTGAAGATCAGATTGGAAATGCTGTAACGGTCAATGGAATTCGCGAAATGTTAAAAACTCAATTTTGGGCTATTATTAACGACGTAGATATCACTGACATATGGTTTCAAAAGGACGGTATCACATATCATACAGCCAATAAAACGTTCAATGTGTTGCAAACCACATTTGCCGATCACATATTTTCACGGTAAGCAGCAGTTAAGTGGCCAGCCTAATCGTGTTATTTAACACCACTAGATTATTTTTTGCGTGACTGTGTCAAGGACAGAGGCTACACTAAGCCAATCGAATTGATTTTAGCGTTAAGCTCAAAATCCATGATGTCTTTAATACCGCCACTTTGCCAAAAAGTAACTAAAAACTTTGATGAAAAAAGCGACATCTGTCAGTGTGGACATTTACCAGATACCATTTTTCATTCATGACTGCCGAACTTTTTTCTTCGTAAAACAATAAAAATTTGAATTATCTTAACTTAAATTTTGTGTTTTATTTTATTTTAGAAAACAAACTTCTCGTTTAAGAACCCTTTATATACTTACATCAATGCCTGCTAATGTTAGCTCATAAGGAAACCTTTCTGCAAATTTTAAAGAAAGCATGCAACGGGTTGTCTCGAAACTAGGTTATTACGTTTTAGCAAAAAAGAAAAAGGGGGGTTGCAGTTTTTAAGTTTATTTTGCATAAAACCTAATCGAATAGAAGCCAAATTTGTTCTGTAATGCGTATTGTGATTCGCTAAGCAATTAGTTGCGCTCACGCAATACAACAGTAAAAAACATTTCATATTGTGTCGATACTCTTATGAGTCTAGAGGGTGGAATACTCTACTCTGGCCGTTGAGCAAGTTTGGCCTCTCCCAAAACATTGTCAAGTAACTCCAAAATAGCCTTTGAAGGACCACATATGAGAGTCGTGGTCAAATTTTTTGTCCAAAAAAAAAGTAATATGAATATCATATACAGCAAAAAATTGCTTGCACCGTTTCAGAAGACCACCGCACATGAATCCTTTTTTTTTTGCTGCCTGGGAATTTAGCTTATTCCACCGAACATCGGATTGGAGTTTCTAAGAAGATAGAGAGCTTCTTATGCCTTCCTTCCCTAATATCTATATTACCCCTCGGATGCTTTTCCTTTTTTAGTGCATGGTTAAATTTGTAAACAGGATCCTGGAGGCTAATATTGCCCAGCTTGAGATCATAGTCTAGGATCACAACATTTCAGTTCTACTACGGCATATGCCAAAAAAATTAATAGTTTTCTATTTATGTAAATGACGCCGCTTAAAATTGGAAGACCAAAAATTTTAGCTTGTAAGATATGTAAATGATATTTGCTACCAACTAATATATGATATGCATACATATGCTAAACATAACTAACTTTATACTAATATATGCAAGAACGTTTATCATTCTGAATAGGCAAGTGTTGTAAATTTTATTTTAAATCACTTTTATCCGTCTAAAACTAAACTTATATAGACACTAACATTAGCACACACAAACATACTTAAATACTCATATCCTTTTAAATACTCAAACACAACAACAACATACAAACACTTGCTTTACGGAATTCAACCATTTAAAAAATAAAACAAAGTGTTTGGAATCAACATGTATAAATGAAAATAAAAACCAATTCACACAAATACATATATACACATATACAATAGCAACATCAAATTAAGTAACAAAAAAAAATATCCTAGAAATATGCAATAAAACAAATGTGGATTTGTGGCAGTTAAAGCATTTCAAAGTATTTTAGTGTTAAATTGAAAAAGTTTTTTCTTCGTTTCATTATACAACACAAGTCTGTTTTTGTTTGTTGTGGGTAATAGAAGTTTGTTTTTTGTTTAATTGCACAATAAAATGAAGAATGTTGGAGTTACTAGTTAATGTGTGTGTTTTTTTATTTTTGGTTTTTCACTTCAAGTAGGCTTGTTTGAAGCCTCTAATGAAAAAAGTTGGCATTTTTATTGGGTCTAAATTTCACGGAGAAAATATTTTTTAAAATTGATTTAAAAAATTTTTTGGTCGTTAAATTAAATGCTTAATTTTTCAGTTAACAAATTAAATATTAAGAATTTATACCGAAACATTAAAAGTTTTGAAGAAAATCAACAAATTGTTCCTGACAGTAATCAGCTATCTAAAAGATATAAATTGTATCGTGTATCGCTTAGTATATAAAGTACTGCACATAATCGTATCTTAAGCAAAATTTGCAAAATCAGTGTACAGAGTTTAGCAGCATAAAAAAATTAAATTAAATAAATTTAGTAATAAAATAAGCACTCCAAAATATCTTTGTTCTAAAAAAAAGGAAAATCTTTAAACTTCCTAAATTGGTGTTTTGAAAAAATAAATTAATAAGGGCACATTTGTTTGGAATCTGGGTGTAAGAGCAGTGGGTGATAAATAATTAAATATATTAATATTAAATAATAAAGCAAATCAATTCCCTAAGTTGACATATCATTTGCACACGAAAGAGCCAGATCTTAATTTTAAATTTCATTTTTTCATTAATGGTTGTCGAAAATTGCAATTGTCTACTGCTATGATTCAAATGATAAGACATTACAAAAATTAAAGTTTCCTTTTGACATCAGGACCAATTTTTAAAAAACGTTTTGTAAGTTTTCTGTGTCTGTATGAATTGACTGAAAATACGAGGATGTATTCTTTAAACTCACTTTTCTTTGAAGAAATTCTTGCATTTTTAACATAATTTTTAACTTATGGTTAAAGCGGCCATAGCACAATGTCTGTGAAAATATGAAGCTAATTAGGGACAGTGGCATGTGGCGATAATTAGGGTTACGTTCTTAGCTTTGAATAGGGAACCCTGAAAATGGTGTAGGAAATAAATGTTATTCAATCTTCTGCAAATCTATATGAAATAGATCCCTCCCGGGGGCACATTTATCGGTCTTTATGGATTACTTAACCATATAGACCTGTGCTGCTGGGGGTATAAGGGAGCCCAGTCACAGGTGTGACCAAAAATATAGGAATATTTCAACACAGAAGACATCCTTATCTTCACATTGTAAAAAATATAATCATTTTCCAAAGTTTGATGAAACATCAGTATTAGATATAGAAAAAAACTACAAGAGACGTTATATGTTGGAAATGTTAGAAATTGTTAATGTACCAAATGTAAGGAGAATAAATTTCAAGACAGACACAGACAATTTAGCTCAGAATTATAGGTACTTAATTAAAAAGACACATAATTTGTTATAATCATTTCATAAGAGAGAATTTGTTATTTGTTAGTTGTTATTTATTTGTTATTTCCGTTTCCTTGTTATTGTATGTTTGAATATTTGAAAATTTAAAAATTTTTGTATGTATGTATGAAAAAATATTTTATATGTTTTTGTCAAATGTTTTGAAACATTTTTTTCAATTTGTTAATAATTTTGTTTTGTTTTCAAAAATATATAAAAAATTTTTTCCTGAAGAAGCTTTCCAAAGGAAAGCGAAATATTGAAAAGAGAAAAATATATATAAAAAAAGATCTTAAAAAAGAAAAAACATATTTATTAAAATAATTTTCTTCATCCATACATACAAAATTAAAATTTCAAAAATTTCAACATACAAAAACAAGGAAATGAAAATTAAATAACAAATTCTTTCTTATGAAATAATTATAACAAATTATGTGTCTTTTGAATTAAGTACCTATAAGTCTGCGCTAAATTGTCTGTGTCTGTTTTGAAATTTATTCTCCTTACATTTGGTACATTAACAATTTCTAACATTTCTAACATATAACGTCTCTTATAGTTTTTTTCTATATCTAATATTGATGCTTCCTCAAACTTTGGATAATGATTATATTTCTTACAATGTCAAGATAAGGATGTCTTCTGTGTTGAAATATTTCTTTATTTTTAGTCACATCTGTGACCAGCTATTATTATTTTTCGTTGTCCCAATATAACATTTGACACAGTTCACCTGGTCATTTCCTCCACATGGTATCCTGTATACTACATCAGATATTTCCATTTTTCCTATTTTATCCTTCATACTGCTAAATAATTTATTTAATGTGTTATATGTTTTGTGTGCAATTATATATCTATCTGTGTCATATATTTTAGACTTTCTTAATCTTTCTGATATTCCAGGAACATATTTTAATGATTTATAATTTCTTGGTTCTGCCGTAGTATTTCCTAAATTATGCCTATGATTACCACATTGTCTTATTAATCGGTTAGTTAATTCTACTGGAAAGTCATTGTCATGAAGTATATCTCTTATTGTGTCCGTATTCTTCAAATGAATTTCTCTATCACTTAAAGTCAATATTCTGTCTATCATATTTTTCGCCGTGTTTAATATCATTTTTCTCGGATGTTTGGAATAAAAATTAATAATTCTTCCAAAAGATGTTGGTTTCTTATACCATCAAATACTAACTTATTTCTCTTTCTTATTATCAATATATCTAAATAAAAATATATATTTTCAAAATATTTAAATTATGAAAAATGTATACTTAAACGAATTTTTATTAAAAAATAATTAAATGACAACGTTTGCTTAATGACTTATTAATTATTCGACAACTGTTATAACAGGAAAGCAATTGCACAACCAAAGTCGCAGGAAATAAAGTTATTTGTGCTATTAATTGGAAGCAATTATATTTGCCCACACATAAACTGAACTTTAGTAGTCACAAAACTAAATAAATTAATGAAATAAAATAGCAGCAATTAAGTAAAAAAAATACATATTTTTTAGAAGTACAAACTATTCGTTGTTTTAACAGTCATGAAAAGTCAGGTGCAGTTCAAACCGTTAGTTCATTTGCCAGCAATAGAAGTATTTTTTTCAGATTTCATTTATCAATGAGAAAATGACTTAAGTTTTTTATAAGAAACAAGACTTTCTATTTCTGATCCTTTGTATTCTATTTGATATTTTTAGACACTTTATAATATAATATAATATAATATAATATAATATAATATAATATAATATAATATAATATAATATAATATAATATAATATAATATAATATAATATAATATAATATAATATGATATAATATAATATAATATAATATAATATAATATAATATAATATAATATAATATAATATAATATAATATAATATAATATAATATAATATAATATAATATAATATAATATAATATAATATAATATAATAATATACTAACATTACTTCATAGATACAATTTAATTTTTTCAGCAAATAGCCACAAAGAATTACTTTCAATATTCATATTTAATCGAATATTTTATATGATTTCGTATGCAATTTATTTTGTACTTGCTTAACTAAATCTAAATTTAGTTATGTGATAACAAAAAGATAACCATAACTACGTATGAGTTAATATAATTAAATATGATTATAATACAGATCTTTAAACAGACTACTCTCAATAAATGACAATAAGATTAATCTATATTATGTCGGTTTATTTTTGATTATATTAAGATTATACAGGGTGTCCACCGGAAAGGTATACTATTTTGTTTGCTTATAATTTTTGATTAAATGAAAGACAATGGATCTTATATTGATAAATGTTTTATTTATTGTTGGCAATTATGTATGACATACTATATCAGATAAATGTCCGCCTCTGTCAGCCTCATTTTTCATTACATTTTCACACATTTCACGCGGTATTTCATTAATTTCATTACGAATATTTTCTTTGAGTTGCTCAAGCATTTCTGGTTTGATTGCATAAATCTTGCTTTTTAGATGTCCTCACAAAGAGAAATCCCGAGTAGTCAAATCTGGAGATCGGGGCAGGCCAATCAACTATCACAATTTCTAGAAATAACTTCTTGGGGAAGAGGTCTCGCAGTAATATCATTGTAATCCTGGCTGTTTGCGATCTGACACCACATTTTAATCAAGCCCAAAGCATGCAGTTGTGGCATTAAAAAGTTTTTCAATCATATCACAATATCGCTCCCCATTCACATGTCGCTCCCCATTGACAGTTACCGTTACGCCGTTTTCATTTTTAAAAAAGTAAGATCCAATGATTTCTCCTGACCAAAATGCACTCCAAGGCTGTGATGTGCGAGCTATAACATCCTATTGGCATATGTACGGCGGGGTAAATAGTCTAAGGGAAGAAGCTCTTATGTCAACTGAATCTTATACGGAAAAAAATGCAAATCCTTATGCGCACGTCGTCGAATTGATGTTAATGGATTGCTTTGAAGACTTTCTCGAGCAGCAATTATGTTTTCAGCCGATCTTGCAGTACGTTGTTGTCCATATTTGGACCTATCACCTATAGTGTGTGTTTTATTGGTACATTGTTTCTCCCGAAAATTTCACGTAACTTTCTCATCATCACAGTAATCGATAATTGATTTTGATAAAAAGTTTTTACGATTAAAGCTTCTTGGTTTATCAAATATTTTATTCCATAATGAATTTGCCACGTGTATATATTTACCAAATTGTTGAAAAAATTTGTTTGTGGGATTAATCATCACACACAAATTCTCTAGTTGAATCCAAACCGGTTTCAATTTTTTGGTGTATATTAACAAAATTATTGAACTAACTTGAAAAAATTTCATTTCCTGAACTAAAGCGTTGTTAAGGAGAATATAATAATATCCTTCTTCAAATTATAAAAATCACATTTTTTCTGTGCAATTTTCATTTTAATTATATTGTTCTCAATAAATGCAAAAATGGGCCCGAAATTTTTAATACGATTTTAATACGAATAATATTATATAATAATATTTCATGTCATATTTTTAGTCACTGTCTTGCCATCATTACATGTGCCACTGGGGGTAAAAGAGAGCCCAGTTCCCTATAAGCTAGCTAATTTTTTTTTGCACGGGAATCAGTAAGCCCCAAAGTTAAGTTTTTTGTCTCTTTAGATTTTTAGCTGTTTTCTGACTGCTTATTAAGGTTGTTCTTTCGGAAGCATCGTAGTAGTTGTGGTGTCGCAGGATCATTCACTTTTGACGTTAACACAGGATAAATGACCCAGGTCCAGCGAGCATGCTTGTCATGTATTCTAAACAAGGAGTTGGATAGTCTCAGACTCTTAAGCAAGAAGTGGAGGTGGCGGCCTGCTCCAAGCTCTCGAAGTTGCAACTAGGCTTCCTAGGACGAGGGTGACACTATATATTACCCACAGTGGTTTGATCCTTTATCGGATTATAGCTTACACAGCTAAGTACTGACTTAAATCTTATCACTCATACCTTAAAATTGTTAAAAACTGAACAAGAATCGACTTATAGTGATTTAATTCCAAATACTTGTCATGCAGAAATAACATTGTTAAATGATCCAGCGAACTGCAGGGGAAGTATTGCCATTCTGCAATTTATAATTTTTTAGTGATTTGTATTTACAGTACTGCATTTAGAAGGTTCTTATATTTTAATTGGCAACTTAACGCAATTAATTTATATCAACATTATGAAAAGTTTTAATTTCTATTGTGTTCGCAGTCGTTGGTTGTGTATGCGTTTTTGAATTCCTTACGAAACGAAACACAATTTTAATGAGAAGTTCAACAAATTTAGCTTCTATTTTGTGTTTAAATATTTTTCTTTTCTTTAGACTTTTAGTTTATATATTTATTATATGTTGATAATTTACTTTGTTTTAGATTTCAATTACTTATATTAAAGAAAAGCTCAGAAAGTCATGTACAGTGTTAATTACAAAAATTAATTTGTTTAAAAGAAAAGTGTCATTTTTCCCCTTTGTGCATGCAAAACAGATTGTAATTTTTGCTTATGCGATTTCTTAAAATTAGTTTGTTTTGGTCCTTTGCAACAGGTGAACAGGATTTTAGAATTCTCATATTTAGTTGCGACTATTTAGAGCTTAATTGTAAATTTTAGATTCTTACACAATATTACTGCAAGAATCTTATCGTCCAACCCATTATTTATTTTCCAAGGACTTGCAATATTTTAGGAATTTATATCTCAGATATATGTAAGGTTTAGATTATTTAGAATTTCCATTATGAAAGTCGTTAAAATTGATTTTTATATGGTTAAATTGTGGTAAGAAAAGAAATTACAAGGGACGAATACATTTAAGTAAAATGTTACCCTACTTTTAAAACTTCTACAATACAATATAACCAGCATCATTATAATGCATCACTCCACTGTATCAGATAAATAAACGTTACTTAATAATTCCGATATGAATCTAGAGAAACTATTTTATGGTAGCAGCGGGATGCACTTAAATTATTCACGAGTATAGCCACTGAGTACTAAACGGACTCCAAAGTAGCATAATTTCTACAAAAAAAAAAAACAACTTAGAAAGTATTTATATTTTCGAAAATATTTGAAGTTTTAAACTTTAAACTTGACTGAAATAAACAATCCATTAAGAACGAGGATATCCGGATGGAAAGTGATAAGGGTAATATTGCGTTTTTGGTTCTTTTAGATCACTCTAAAGCAATTGACACCGTCGAGCATAACCTTCTCTGCTACAAACTCCATAACTTCTTCCATTTCTCATCCTCCGCTATTAGGTTAATATCAACTTATCTATCCAACAGATTCCAATATACGCAAATACTTGATAAAAAATCAAGCCCTAAGCCTTTGTCCAGAGGCGTTCCACAGGGATGGACCGTTACTGTTCTCAATGTATTCTAATGATCTTTCCGGCATATTGACGGATTGTAAAATCAGGATGTACGCTGACGATGTCCAACTATATACATGCTGTGATATTGATATAGTAGAGCAATGCATAACTTCGCTGAATCGACAATTATTAATACATGGGCTTCTGCAAACGGCTTGACTATAAATCCTTTCAAGTCTAGATGCGTCGTTATGCAGAAGAGACTTTCACGATTCATAAATAGACCTGACATTTATATAGGCAATCAGAGAATTGAGATAGTTCCATACGCTAAAAATCTGGGTGTTTTCTTTAATAGTACTCTCACTTGTTCTGATCATATTAATTACGTATGTGGTCGTTCAACGTCCATGCTGAGGACAATATGGTCCACACGAGATTTTACCCCGTTGAGAATTAGAATACTAATTGCGAAAACGTATTTAATCCCTGTATTGTTATACGGATGTGAACTCTTCGCCAGCTGCGACTCAGTCAGTAAAAGGAAGCTAATGGTCACCTTTAACAACGTTGTTCGATATGTGTATTGTTTGGATAGACGTTCTAGAATTTCAATGTTTTCGAGAGAATTGTATGGCGTCTCCTCTTGCAATTTGCTTAATGTTAGGGTATTAGTTTTTTTGCATAAAATAATATACACACACCAGCCGGATTATCTTTATAGAAGATTAACTTTTGCAGAAGGTTGTAGAGGTAGGAGAATAAGGACACTTGGGTACAGGAGCTTAGTGTCAAAATGGCATTTCTATATATTTGCAATATCTCTATGGAATTCGATTCCTTTTGTTTATGTAGAATTGATTGGTGTTGTTCGTATTGAATTATTATATTTACTCAAATTATCTTCCATTATGTTCCATTTTAATACATTTTATTTTAATTTTAATAATTTTAGCATTAGTAATTCTGTAATTAATTCAGTTCCACACTGAAAAATAAGACTAAAGGTCTTGTGTGTGGGATGATAGGTATGAATAAATAAAAATAAAAAAAATAATAATATTTTTCTCGCATATGGAGGATTCCGTACAATCTATGGACCATGTTTTACTATCTTTTCTTATTTTAGATTGAAATCTTAAGAAGTATCTTAAATAATAAAATTCATTTTCTACCTAAAACTCGCATTTTGAAAAGAATTGCTGGATTCAGGCAAGAAATAAAAGTTTTCTGAAAAATAAAAAAAGAAGAATTTAAACTAAAAAAAAGAAGCCAAAATTTTATACAGAAAACTACAACAACAGAGAAGTTTGAACCCAAAGTTTGAAAACCATAAAAAATTGAAAAAAACAAAAACTTCATAAGTTTTTAAATAGCAAAAATCAGTATTCCTAATAGATTCATTTAACAGTTTTTGTTTTATAAACAGCCAAATAGAGGACTCTAGAAAGTAATTGAAACACTATACTGGAGGGCAAATCAGATTCGTTGTGTAGAAATATTGCTCTCCTACATTTTTAATAGTGCTACTAGTGTTTCTTTTCCTTTCTCATTTTTCCTTTTTGTAGTTTTCATATTTTTTTTTCTTTACTAACAACTTCCTGCTTCTGTTTGAAATGTTGCATTAATTAAGTAATGAAACATAATTATAAGCAATCATCACCTTGAGTAAATAACCAGCAAGTGAAATAAAAAAATTGCTTTATCAAAGTAAGTGAGTTTTAGTTGTAAATTGGATTTTCCTTTATAAAACGGAATGTTTTTGCATCAAAAAAAAAAAAAAAATAATAATAATAATAATAATAAGTTATATTAAGTAACGTAATAAATAATAGAGTCCTTATACAATAACACACAGCTTGAGAGAGATGAACTGCACTAAAAAACCGAGAATTAAATCATTTTCATAAGCAGAAGAATTATTTATTAGGCTTTCGTGTGATTGAAAAAAATTATAATAATTAATTTTTAATAAACACTGTTCTTTTTAGAAATAATTAACTTTGAAAAAAATTATTTCTCATAAGTCTTTTTCGGTACGAAATTAGAAAAATTATTATAAATCTCACATCCAGCCCTTGCAGAAAATGTTTTAATAAAATTCTGGTATTTTTCCTTTGACACCACAAATAATAAACTTAATTGGTGTAACATTTGTTTTAAAGTAAGCTTATTTCTGTTAGGGCCTTTTGCGTTGAAGATGGGAAAACATCTTTGTATTCCCTTATATCTAAATAGTTCTCTAAAATCGATTAGAATTCAATATTTTAGGCCTGGTTTGATAGTAGTAGTAGCAATTTGTCATACAGCACTATTTTTGAATATATTAATTGCCTTCAGCACTGGCTTTCTAGTAACTTAATCCTAATAACAACAGAACAAAAAATATTGTGTTGATGATCCTATTTATTTGGGATTTTTTTTGTTTATTTTATTGGAAATAAATTAAATTTTTATCTGGCGTAGCAATTCCTTTTGAATTGATGATACAATATTTCAGACACTGTAAATAGTCTCTTAAATTTTTGCTTTAATTATTACAGCACTAAAATTCCAGGCAGTCAAATGTATCAGTCAGTCATATCAATGAATCAAAGTAATTAATTTTTCATTTTCAAACTTTGGAATTTAGCTGGAAAGCTCTTATCACACATATTCAAATGGTCACTACCTGATTGTCTTAATTGCTAACGACAATTTTCATTAGCTCGTTTTCATTAGCACGTTTTCCAACACTCTTGTTAAAATACTGAAGTAAAACATTCATCAAATGTTTTTCTTTTTGTACAAAAATTTCTATATTAAAATTTTATTTCATTTACTTTTCAACAGACTGCCTAGGGACAGTTCATTTGTTTGGCAGAAATACAAAGATTCGACGATTACACATTACAAAATTAGTTATCGTTATAATTGATAATTCTTTAACAGAAGGAAGCGCATTATAATTGCAAATTCCGGTTAATTAGTCATGCACACCCCCGCAGAAGACATAATATTGTTAACGAGATTCTCGTCATTAATTTCTAAAAAGTAGAGAAGACAAAACAAAAAGTACTTTAAAATTAAAAAGCGGCTTAATTTTCAGCACCTATATAATTGCAATAATCAGAAAATAGAAATTATAATTTTTGAAAATTAATAATTAATGCAAAAGCAATGAAATAAAACTGGCCGTCAAGAAACTCTCCCAATGAAATATCTGTATAATTGGTGAATATTTAATACTAAAAGCAACATTCCAAGAGTCAATTAAAAATTTATTGCGAGGGACAGACCTACAATGAAACTTGATTTTTATTAAAGTTGTTTTGCTTATCATTCTGTAGTGACAGGCGATTAAATGTAAAACCATTTAGAACACAACTTTTCGAATACAGTATAAGCAAATGTAAGACATTTATGTATGAATCAATGTATGAATCTGATATCTCTATTACTCTTGATAATAAGAAAATTATTGTCTAAGATAAGTTTATGTTAACGTAGCAGAATATTCTCTAGTTGTATTTACCTTCAAATTATTTTTATTATAAACAAACCATTGTGTGTGTTGTGCCGCATACAACTCTGTGTTCTAGTAAGTGAACAAGAGTACTATTTTCTAATTTTTCAGAATTTAACATAAATTTTACTCCCCCCAATATTTAATACAAAGTTGTTTCTTAATTATTTACAAACGCACCGTGAAAGGAATTAAATTTTTGTTTCTCAAAACATCGTCATTCCTAATAACACTGAAGTCAGAGAAAGATGCCAAGTGCCTTTAAAACGGCGGCAAGCTACTGCCGAAGTAATTTTTTCTAACCTCAAATAACTGTGATAGCTTTAAGGCGCCATTTTTTAACACACTGATAAACGAAAACTTGTCATCATGGATCAATAACTTTAATAACTACAAAAAAACCTTTTTTCTTTAAATCGTATATTCTGGAGAGAGCAAAAAGTACTTGAACGAAATAATTAAATAATTTTTTTATGTTGTGGTATACGGCAACAACTTCGTTAATCTTAAATATGAAACAGTGAGTTAGAAAGAAGGGAAGTTGACTAGTAACAAAAGCAAAATATTGATGTAGTATGCCACTAACCACTAACAACATTTTTCTAGTATTTTTTTGACCGTCTGCTGTTTCTAGATCACTACTGAATTTCGAAAAATTGGCAGTATTTAATTTTATGTACCATACGTCTAGTTATTCACATCGTCTTCTCTTTAATGTTGAGATATAGATTAGCATCAATGCTTTAAGCTGGTGCTTTCACTGCAAAAAAAGCTAATTAAATAAAGTAACTACAAGCATTTTCAGAGCGCATGTGATTATCTAAAGTAGCTACTTTTAACATCATAGTTGGTAGAACTATGCTCCTTGCTCAAAAAATAAAAAAATTTAGTTCTTACAGAAATATTGGCGCTAACTATTTCAACTGTAGTTTCTTAAGGCTATTGGCTTTTGCGACGCCAAAATCTAGCCATTATTTAGATCGTTAAAGTCCCTACCTGTCAATCGCAACAAGCTCAGATGGTTGGTGCTTCTTTGCATTCAGCAGAAGATATAGCTATACGTCCGTAGGGAGAATTATTTAATCGGTTAAAAAACTTTATATTGTGCAAAACTCTTCATTAATACTCTCTTTTTGATACTTATAGTAAACGATTTTTCAACAGGAATTTTGTTTTCTAAAACAAAACGAAATAGAAAAATTAAGATTAAGGTGATTCAAATTTTATTGTACTACGACGAGAAAAGTCCACAACGACTACGCTGAGAGATGTCGACGCTTTCATCAAAGTTTTTAATCACTTTTTGGCAAAATGGCGGTCCTATTTCTGTAATAACATCACGGATTTTGAGCTTTAAGGCTTAAATCGATTCGATTGGCTCTGTGTAGACTCTGTCCATAACATAGCCCCACAAAAAATAATCCAGTGGTTTTAAACCACACGATCTGGCTGGCCACTTAACTGCTAATTTAGTTTGCAGTAAATTGATCGTTTTATTGGCTACGTGAAACCTTATGTCAATAATAGCCTAAAATTGAGTTATTGGCATCTCGCGATATCGTGAGCCATTGACCGTTAGCGCTTTTCCAGTCTCATTTTCGAAAAAAACCCACCAACTCACGCTTCCAGACCACATAGTCTACCATATAGTGACATATTGAGCACGGATTTTCAGAAGTCCAAATGCGACACTTATGCTTGTAAACATACCCTAGCAAGTGAAAATGGGCTTCGTTTGAAAAAAGGATTCTTTAAGAAGAACCAGCTGGTTGTTCCTGAATGAGTTGAGCGAATCTGGGACGATGCTAATAGTCGGTCAGCTTTATTTATTGCGCCAGGAGAACCTTGTAAGGCTTTGAAGTCATTGGTTTTCGCACTCAAATTTAACAACCAAATTCGTAATAGCGGTCTCAGAAATACGATTGTGTTGTATCACAAATTTTACGCGATATAACTTTAACAAAACCACCATTTTCATAGTGGATTTTAATTATTTTAATGAGATTTTCATGCGAAATTGAAATCATTGTAACAATTGCTATTGCACGAATACGTCAAAAAACTAAATGCCATAACTATCATGTTGTTGGTGTCACCACAAATGAAAAACAAACTTCTTATTGAAAAACCCGATAGATTAACTTCAACGCATTAAGGTTGTGCTATCACTAGAAAATAAGGCAATTAAATATGGCAAGTACCAGCAATTTCAGAGCGCATATCAATATCAAACGGAACCAATTTTAGGTATTATAACTCTTACCGAAATATCGGCGGTAACTATTTCAATCATAGTTTCTTAGAGCTATTGGTTCTTGTGATACTAAAACTTAGCCATTATTCAGATTGAGGAAGTCGCTATGTGGCAAGTTCAATTGCCCCAAGGTCAGATGAATGGTACAGCTTTACAAGGAGAAGAAGTTATAGCTAGATGTCAGTAGGGAGAAAAAAAATACACGTTAAGAGGAGAAATTGAAAACATAAAATAAAGTTCATAATTCAGCCGCCAGTAAGAACATTCACCGACCACATACACATTTAAGCCGTCGAAAATTTTCTTTTGGCTCGTTTTTCTGACTTAATTCTTACTGGGGAAACACATTGACATGCAATGCAACATACTTGTTGAAATAATTACAAGAGTCCTTAAAATTCATTTTACTCTGTTTATATACAAAAATGCTTGTGGATGTGAGTGCGTGCATCTTTACGTTTAAGTACAAAGGGTTTCTTGTTTGTGTTCTTCCCAGTCAGTTTTCTCTTCAGTTACTGTGGCAATTAATTGTCATTTCCTTGGATATAAATACTTGTTTTTGTCATTATGCCAACAACCAAGCTTTTGTATTTGTTATATTAAACTTAAAAGTCATAAACTGCCAAGACTTCTACTTCTACTTGTTTCATACAGTTACGTCATTAGTAAATGGCAGCGTAAGAACAACAAAATGAACATTTAGTCATTGCGTTAAATGGAGTACCTGCTTACACTTGAAAGACAATCATAATTAGTGTAGTTTCAGGATGGCTAATGAATTTTTATTTTTAAATTATACAAAGCTTTTACAAAGAAAAGAAGGTGTAAAGGGAAATACAATAAACAAATTCAAAAGTAAAAACAAATTAAAAATTGCTTAGTGTAAGTCAATAAAAGAAATAATGAAGGTAAAATAGCAAATTTGAGAACAAATAAGTTTCTTAAAATATTATTTCAGACGTTATGTATATTTTTTAAGCAGAAGTTTTACATTTTTCAATTTTTGAACTTTTTGTTTTAAGTTAAAGTTGCCTGGCAATGAGCATTCAGCTTCACTAAGATATAGTTCTTAGAATGAAGTTACTTTAAAGAAAATTACAAACAAATATATATGTAATTTTTGCTTTTGGTTTTTGTTTTGACTTTGAAAGTTACTCGAATAACTTTTTTTATTCGAGTATTATTTTATTCGAATAATATTAATACATATTTTTTCTTTTAAATAATTTAATAAATAATATATATTAACTAGTAAATTGGTAGACAGGCTACAGAAATATTCTGTATATTAAAGAAACCTAAATAGAAGGAAGTTCTGAAGCAAAAAATTAAATCTTCATGCAAAAATCAAGAGCATTAAACTTCATCCTTAAAAATGGCATTTAAAAACCCATATTGTACCCTATACATATATTTCTACAGGATATACTATGGCATCGTGCTCTGTTTCTTCAGTAATTCCTTTCATGTCGCTAAAGTTTTTTTGCACGTATATTGCTGGTACGTAAAATAGTCGGCCTGCCTTTATTTCTCAGGATTATGCTATAGCCCCAAAGTCTGCAAAACTGGCGAAACTGTGCTTTGATGTTTTATTTTATTATATTTTTTTACAAGAAATATGCTGCAAAATTGAATTGTATTTTTGTAATAAATATTTCGTGAGAATATCATGAAATATTTATTTAAAGGATAATAAATATTTTTTAAATTTGCCAAACAATTAAAGCATCACAAAAATATTTTATCGAAAAAAGTCTAATAATGTAACAAAAGCAAAGGACATACAAATATTTGCCACTTAATTAAATTTTCTGTTTTATGTTTATTTGTTATTTTTGTAGACATAACCACAAGAAAAGAACATCTTTCGTATTTTCTATTTTCCCTTAACGAAGCATATACAGTTACACACTAAAGTCCACTTACCCCATTGAAAAGCGAGGTTTGAAGACTTCTGTGAAAATTGTAGCATTAAAGTTTATTTCAAAGAAATTCAATTTATTAACAAACAATAAATTTTAACACAAAAATGTTAATCCAAAAATATTTATTAATGAAAAATGAACCAACTTCTTTTCTCAAACACAGAAAAGTCTGCATGTAGCTTTAAAGTGGAGTACACAAAATGCAGGTCTGTACTCAAACAGTGCTACCAGTCACTTCAGAAGCCTTTACTAGATACCGTTAGTTAGAAAAATATTTAATTGTTTGATATTGTATTTGTGTTAATTTAACCAAAATGAGGTAAAGAAATCTGTGTTAAAATACGTGAGTCATTTGTGAAATAGTATTTGGAAAAAAAATCTTTAAGAGAGATTGACAAACTGGTCGGGCATCCAAAATCAAGCTTTCAAACAATTATTCGGAAATATAATCAAACTAATAGTATAGAAAACAAATCAAACAGTGGTCCTCCACCTAAACTGAATCCTCGGGCTATGCAAAAAATTTTGCTAGACGTGCAAGAAAATTCAAGAATAACAGCAATACAAATTGGAAATTCGGGATATAGCTTCAGTGCATCCAGACACGGTAAGACATTTATTGAGAAGCAATGGATTCCACATTCGAGTGCCTCAAAAGAAACCATTCATTAGCAAAATAAATATGGAGAAACGAGTTGAAATTTGCTTCGAAATATATTGATGCAGACCAAAACTTTTGGGCTAATGTTTTATTTGGCGATGGAAGAAAGAACATGTTTGGCTATGACGGCAAGCAAAAAGCATAGCATCAAAATAATCCAGCATTATTGCCCCAAAACTTGCTTCCTTCGGTGGTGGCTCCATTATGGTTTGGGGCTGCATGTCAGCAGCTGAGGTGGGTAATTTAACATGTATTGATATTAATATGGATCGTATGGCATAATTGGACATTCTCAGAGATAATTTGAAGCAATCCGCGAGTAAACTGCGTCTTACGGTGGATTGCTACTTTCAGCAAGATAACGACCCAAAATATACCGCTAGTGTTTATCAAGGAATGGCTACCATAAAATGTACTCCATCAACTTCACTCCCCACCACAGTCACCGGATTTGAACCCCCTATAGAATTTATGGGATCAATTGGATCGTCGCATTAGGAAAAAGACGGTTAAAACTAAACAGGACCTCTTCTAGAAAGTCGTTTTGGGCCAAGTATTAATTTTGTTGTCTTTTTATTTCCTTTTAAGTAAAATATATTCTTTTCGCAAAGTCTGTAGTCTTTACTGTGTTTGAAAAATGAATTTTGTTTGTTTTTGTTAATAAATATTTTTTGGATTAAAATTTTTTTGATAAAATTTATTGTTTGTTAATAGATTGGATTTCTTTGCAATAAATTTTAATGCTACAATGTTCACAAAAGACTCCAAAACCTTGCTTTTCATTAGAGTATGTAGACTTTACTGTATGACTGTATATAAATACATACAATACATTCATATATATTAAGATAAAAAAACACCCACACACACTCAAAATACATATAAATTTATAGAAATCAATAACACTTAAACTATAGATGTCATTAAATCTAATCAATTCTACACTATGTCTGTAATAATTTATTTTGTATAACATTGTATTATTATATTGAGTCTAAATATATATTGAATTTCATACGCATTAAATAGGTATGAGTGGAACAGTGGGAAAAAGTATAAAAAAAAGAAATCGGAAAATTAAAAAAAAAACTAATTTAGTTCGAGTCCGAGTTCATTCATACTCGATAATCAAATATAACCTTGCCTTATCGTACAGAAAATCTCAAGATGAGTTTTTCTCAATATTTTGTCCGATTTAAAGATAAATTTTCGTTTTATAAACAAGGAGATTTACTAGTAAAATAGTTTTTTTTTTGTTTCAAGGTTTTGATCTAAATATTATTTTCAACCAGGCTTAAGTTCAGGGATGTTTGAATTCCTGAATTAATACTGGAACAACATCTACTGTGATGTGAAGAAAATAAAATAAAGCAAAAACAAAAATATGTGATGATTAATAAAGAGAAGAAATGGGTTGTTTGCTCACTTCGTATAAACAACTTTATATTAATCGAATACGCCTCGCATTATTATTTGTTAAGTTTTTTGGGTAACTAGATGATTAATATGCACACAGTTAGATGTCAAATTAGAAATAGCAAAATACTTATTTAGTAGTGAGCGTTGAGTGACTGAGTTTGAGCGGTTAATTGTCAAGAGCGGAATAAAGATTTTGAACCTATTTATGTTTATAAGAAAAAATTCTATGACGAATTTGAATTTGGCCATTTGTAGCACTCCGCTAAAAATATCGCCAATTTAAAATGACTTTCATTGCGCGGACACTTTAAAAATATTTTGAATGTTGAAATCTTTTGTCGCTCACCTCTCAAAGAAATAAAACTGAAATACTTTTTTTTTAACATTTATCTTTCAATGGGACCCACTGTTTAAGGGACAATAAGTTTGTGCTTAAATTTGTCCTCTTAACCACTTACATTTGCTACGCAAACATATTATTAATATTATGATTCTGCAACACGTAGGCTCCAGTTAGTTACATACAAACATACAAGCACATTTCTTGTGGCCTTATAAAGAACCAACAGATGATAATCTCTTGACGGAACTCGCACTAATGATGTAAGCTGCCATAAACAGATATAGAGAACTCTAAATAATATCAACAGCTTTAGTAGCAGCAATAAGGATATCGTTACAAATGATAAAGGCAAAGCATGAATACAATTTTAATGTCATATCCGGTCAACAACAACTTGTTGTTCTTCCGTTTATAATCAATACCCAAATAAGATTGCGAAATAAATTTCTATTAAATGTTGTTGTATGGTACTTAATGTGGTGTTATGTGAGCATATTTGTACGTGTGTTACATATATACACACACACATACACACACAAATCCACACACAATCATTTAGTTATAATCTTCTATTGATGACAGACACCCATATCCTTAAGTATGTATTCCAGCAGTGTTATCGGCGCGTGCTAGAGTGTATATTAAAATCCAATAAAAGACCATTTCCTTAACATATATCCGGCAAAAGTAATTTTAGTGTTGCTCTAATAATATGTAAAAGCTAAACATACAAATATTTACATGTACAAGATAATGCGTCTTTCAAGAAAATATATCACATGACCATATCATATACCACAAATTCATTTTTCAACTTAGTCATGTTTAAACTTTGGTTTTGTGTCATGTATTGTCATTCATATAGTCATTCATTCATTTATTAATAAAGCCATTCAGCTTTGTCTTTTTTTATTGTCACTCTCCCTTCAATCTGTTGTAGGTTTTATATTGTGACCTATTTGAAAGTGAGTGAATGTTTAGAAGAAGATGTTGACATTTTTATGTGGTTCATTGTTATTTTCCTCATTAAGCTGTTGGTTTTCAAATAGACATGCAAACATAAATACATAAATAAGAGAAGGCTGTGAATGGATGCTTCAACAAATTGTTGTACTTGCACTCCACAGCTCGTTTAAATATGTATGTCGTTTGTGGCATAGTTATATCTGTATAATTATTTTCTGAATTAATATGCTTAATGTTATTTTGTGGGCTCGAAAAGCCCAGCAAATCCCTATTCTGTCATCTTTAAGTTTCATCTCGAGGAAATAATTCGATATAAAAGTAATAAATGATTATTAGTTATTTTCCATTGAGACCGTTAATTGAAGCAACTAATTCATAGATTTTTTTTGTAAAGCCGCAAACGTTGTATACAATTAAAAACTTTAATGAAAGTAAAAGCACACAATCGGACAGCTATAGCATGGAACAATTATTCAAAAAAAAAATAAAATTTTACCGCTAAAAATGGCAACTTGCAATTCTGTCAGCAGCCATATTCACACCAGCGTTTGTACGTACTAAGGTCTTTTGTGTTTTCTGATTTTATTTCAATTAAATTCGTTATTAACTCAATTAAATATTTATTTATTAAATAAATTTTGCTACTTTTATTCCTTTTAATAAATGTTTTCTTTTTTTTGTGTTTTTTTATTGCAAAGCAATAATGCAGTACTTTAGAGTTTCAAATTAAGTTAAACGATTTATTTACAAAATAAACACGATGGCAACTTTGTTGTCTTTACTCACTGATAACTCAACTTATTTATTCACTTGCCCAGCAAGTGGTGCTTATATAGTTACTTTTAAAGGTTCTCGCGCATACCAGAATATTCTATCGGGGTTTTTCAACAAGAAGTTTGATTTTCAATTATAGCAACACCAAAAACATGATAGTTTTGACATTTAGTTTTTCGACGTATTCATATTAGTTGTATTGGCAGTTGTTACAATAAAATAAATTTCGCTCGAAAATCGCATTAAAATAACTAAACTTCACTATAAAAATATTAGTTCTGTTACAGATACATTTTGTAAAATTTGTGATATTTTTGAAACCGCTATTAAGAATTTGGTTGTTAAATTTGAGTCGACAGGCTTGATACAAAACGTGAGAACACCAACGGGTGTTCGGTCGAGTCGTTCAACTGAAAACATCGCAACTGTGAGCCACAGTGTTGAACAGAGAAGTAGGACTTCGGGCAACAATGCCTATTTAGTCAAGTACCGTGGTACATTCTTTAGGAAAGGGATAGAGAAGAGATGAGACAGGTGGTGAAAGTAGAAGAATAGTTACGGATATTAACTGTCCTATAAGACAGCACAGTGTCCACTGACCATGCCTTCATCACTGAACAGACCCGCCGACAGTCAATTTTTATTTGTAGTGAAAAAAACCAAGGTCTTTGTTGGGAATCGAACCCACAACCTCCATTCTTGTAATCTAGTACACTACCTACAGGGGCACAGAGGTTATCTGGCGAATTTTGTGTAAGAATTTAGCTTTGAAGCCTTACAAAGTTCAACTGGAACTGAAGCCGACCGACCATTCACATCGCCATATATTCGCTCAAATCATTCAGAAACTGGTTTTTCTAAAAAAAAACAGACGAAGCCCATTTTCCCTTATTGAGAAATCTTTGTATGCTCAACGTGTCATTGTATGGTGAGCTATGTGGTCCGGAGTCGTGATTGGGCTGTTTTTTTCCAAGATGAGGCTGCAAATGCGGTAACGGTTTAATGGATCATGCTATCGCGAGATCCTGACAACTCATTTTCGGCCTATTATTGACGACGTGCATATCACTGACTTGGATGTTGGTAGATATCATACAGCCGATTAAACTATCAATTTATTGTAAACCTAATTTTCCGATCGCATAATTTTACGACAATCAGCAGTTATGTGGCCAGGGAGATCGTGTGATTTAACATCACTGGAGCTATGTTAAGGACTCAGTCTATACAGAGCCAATCGAATCGATTTCGGCCTTGAAACTCAAAATCTGTGATGTGATTAACGAAATTGGACCCGCATTTTTGTTAAAAAGTGATTAAAAACTTTTATGAAAAAATCGACATCTGTCAGTATAGCCGTGGTGGACATATGCCACCGAATTGCCGAATTTTTCCTTCTGTATACATTAAAAATTTGAATCATCTTAATCTAAATTTTTTATTTTATTTTGTTTTGAAAACAAACTTTTTGTTGAAAAAACCTTAATTTTAATATCATCCCATATTGTTGTTGTTATCATTCAGTTTGTGTGCCTGTTTGGCTGTGTGTATTGGGTTTGTGTCTGTTATTTATCTTATTTGGTAGAACTTCTTAGAAGTATGTTGTAGTTGTCTTGTGTGTAAGATTTCTTAGAGAACTACGCAGTTTTAAAAATGCACAGTGGATCTTTTCGTTTACTTCTTTTACTGATATATATTTTCTTTTGAAACTTAATAAATCATCTTTATAACAATATAAAGGTTTATAATAAACTTATAATAAAATAAATTAAAATAAAAATTTTTTACAGCTGCAACGTTAGAAATACTTTGTTGTTGGTCAAGATGGAAGGTGATCTGCTTATTTATTTGATCTGCTTTCTTAGTTGTTTTTATACAATTATTAAATGAAAATGTAGGAACATGTTGTTTCTTCTACAAAATAAATCTCATGTATCATATTTGCGATTGTAGACGTAGACTTGTTATTGTGGTTTTATTGCAACAATCCTTTGATGTACCAAAGTGATATAAATATATTTCTGTGGATTTGTTTATGCTATAGTTGTTATTCTACGACTACACATTAATAAATTAAATGTTGTTGTTATTGTACAACATATCAACTGGTGATGACTTGATAAGATTATTTTAATGTTAAGATTATAAGTGTGATGATATGTTAGGAATGTACGCAAAGCAAACATGTATGGAAATGCAGCATTATTTTGGATGTTTAATTTTTATTCAGGTTCAAATGTTATACTAAAATATACTTTATGTATAGGTTCACACTGCACTAAGTAATTTGGACCATTTTTTTATAATAATGAATTATAAATAGTTTATTCATCGGAATCATTTTCAATCTAAGCAATTTTATTATTCGTGCTTGATTCCTTTAAATAAATATTTCATGACATTCTCACGAAATATTTATCACAAAAATTTTTTATTAAAAAATAAACATTTTATGATATTCTCATAAAACATTTATTCCAACAAAAATAAAAAATATTTGAAATGTATTACTGCGGGGGAGAGCATAGCCATGTTGCAATTTCACTATTGCTCAAATAACTCATCAGAAGCTATAGTAGAATTGTTTTTGAGTTTTGCTGTCTATGCTATGTTGATTTTATAAAAATTCTCATAGAATCAGTTTGGCTTTAGATATAAGACTCTTCGGTTTTTCTATACAATATTGGGGTAAAATTCACTGATTCACATTGTTTTTGTCAAAAAAATTTTTTGAAAACATTGTTGTTGTCAAATGTTTTCAAATTTTTTTTTAATTTGTTAATAATTTTTGTTATTAAAAATTAATTTTCTTGAAGAAGCTTTCCATAGGAAAGCGAAATATTGAAAAAATAAATCGGTAAAATTTAATTAAAAAGACTGTTTAAAAAGATTAATACATATTTAATTAAAATTTTTTAATAAAAATTCTATAGAAAAATAATGGGTATAAAAATTTTCAATAAAAATTTGTAAGAATAGAAAAACTATGAATGATGCAATTTTCTGTACAACAATTATAAAATTATCCATAGAAGTATTATAAATGAGGAAATTTTCTATACAAAAATTATGAATGATGAAATTTTGTATAGAAAAGTTATGAATGATGAAGTTTTCTATAGAAAAATTATGATTGATGAAATATTCTTTAGAAAAACTATGAATGATGAAATTTTTTACAGGAATGTTATGAATGATGAAATTGTGTATAGAAAAATTATGAATGATGAAATTTTCTATAGAAAAATTATGAACGATTAAATTTTCTATAGATAGTCTTTAAAATAATTATGAATGATTAAATTTTCTGTAGAAAAATTATGACTGGAGATATATTTTTATAAAATAATTATGGCTAATGACATTTTTTATAAAAAAAAAACTATGATTTGTGACACATTGATATAGAAAAATCATGAGAATTATTACTAATGAAACATTTTAAAGCCAAATTATCATTGATAAAACTTTTGATAGAAATATTATGACTTATGAAAATTATTCATAAAAAGTTATGAGTGATAAAATTAAGAAAGTTTTTGAATCGGTCCAACCCCTTGCATGTAATCAGTTTTTGTCAAGAAGAAAAGGATAACGCCCCGAAGTACTATACTGCAGACTTAAGGAGTCACTATGCATTTTTTAATAAAAATCTTGGCGGCACAATTTGACTACTAAATGTGAGAATTTATTATTATTATTTTCAAAATATTTATGTGATAAAGTAATATTTATATAAATTTTAAGGTAAGCAAGTGATTTGAAAATTATTACTTCAAAAATCATAGAAATTAATATAGAAAAAATTTTCACAATATTTACATATTATTTTGGTGTCATTTTATAAGCTTTTCCAGAGTTTCTTAATCTTTTAAAAAGATTTTTGCCTTCTGCAAAAAGAAAGAAAATAAAAATATTTTTATAATAAAAATAATTTTAATATTTACCAAATTATATACCATGCAATTTGTGTCACTGTTTTGCCATAATTAATAGTAACTAATAAAACAATTATATACATATTAGTTTTTAATGAAAATAATGGTAAATTACAATGGACGTTTAGCATCTGTTACCAGTCTTTTTATTTTGATATAATTAAATAAACTAACAATTTATGCATAGCTAGAAAACTACATATTATTGTTCTATTTTAATAATTTGCCTTAGAGCGGTAAGATTTATTTTCCTTCATTTCATTTTCCGTTAGGAAAGATTTTTATATAGATTTTGCCAACAATGATTGTTAAACCAAGTTATAAAAATAATATAAAATAAATTGATATATGTTGCCATAACTGCTATTAAGTAACATGTAATATATATTCAATAACTTAGTTATGAATAAAATAAAAGTAGAAACCGGTACACAACTATTAAACTAAAGAGTGGTTAAAAAATAGAGTAATTTTTAAAACGCTTAGCAAGGAAGCCAAAATAGTTAATGCCTATTTTTAGTGCTTACATCCGGGCCTAGAAAGCAATAAATTGTAAAAAATTATATATATATATAAAATTATATTTTCCAATGATAACAATGACGATTTTTTGAATATCACTACGGCAACGATAATAAACAAGCTCATTCTTGACCTCCAATTATGGGCCACTTTTCAGAACATTACCCTACAGGAAAATATCAATAGCTGATTTCTCGATAACAACTAACCGCTACAATTTGAATTGTACTAGCCGATGTGGTCGGTGTATGACTGTATGTAGCGCTGTACTGTTAAAACAAACATCTCATGCAGATCCAAACTGTTCATACTTTGCAAAAACACACATGATTTGATAGTTACCGATATTTATTCAGCCTCTGCTCTTATATAACCACACCAAAGTTTAAATTTGTTGGACTCTGATCTGTTAGAACCTGCTGTGGATTGCTTTCACCAAAAATAAAACTTTTCGCTCAATATAATTTTTGTACAAATAATTAACCGATTTTCAAATCAAAACTATTTTATTAGGAAGCGTTACTATGGTGCCAAATTATAATAATATGCTAGAGTATATTAGTCATAAGATTTCAAAAGTAAACGCCATATTACTTTCTGCTTTACATATTATTTGATAAACAGTTCGTATTAAGATTCAAAAAAAATTTTCATAGTGTTGTATTTTCTTAACCATTGAAATACGACCAAATACTTTAAATAAGTTCTGTTTTTATTTAAAAGTAAATAAACAATATTTCAGAAAAAAATTATTACAATATAAATATAATTATGGTTAAATGCATGTGGTAGCATGCAACAGGTTATATATTTATGCACAAATGTTAACACCCTGTACATTTTTATAAGAATATAAAGCCTTGGTTTTATATTTCTATGAATATTTAATATATATTACTTTTACAAAAACCAAAAAAGAAAAATAAATAAATAATAAATAAAGTAAACAGAAAATCTCCTGCCTACTCCGAAACAAAAGTGTTATAAATATCTTAAATTATTCCTCGCAGCAGAAAAGGAAACATATTCAAAAATTGATATTTGTTAATTGTATATTTTAAGATCAATGAACAGATAAAAAGTTCCTGTACAATTCTTACTTCCAGACTTTGCAAATTTTGTTGAAAAAATGAGAATATAAAATGGAATACCAGTTTTCACCTTGAGGAAAATTAAGCTTTAAGGAAACTGCAGCAATTTTTTAATTAAATAAATAATTAAAACAATTAAAATTTTAATTAAGTTGTGCTCTGTTAACCCATAAATCCATTAGTAGATGCTAACATTTATATTGTATGCATCGTGAAAGAAATAAGACTTAATTCATCAAAGTAAATTACCTATGAAAATTGTATTACCTTCATTGAACTTAGTTAAAACAAGCTAAGCTTTCAGAATAATAAACTCCGAAAACAATTTTAAAATAAATAAATAACACTTTTAGAAACAAATTTATTACAAAGAAGAGTTGCCCGTGGAGATTTTCAAAAACCATTTTAGCTTTTGCAGATTTATTTCACTACGTGACATTTTTTTGTTACTTAGCAAACAGTACTAGCAAACAGTAAAAATATCTCACAGTTGATAACTGCAATAATATATGGATGTGAAAGAATGAATAAGGGTATCGCTGAAACGACTTGTTAATATTTCGCACACTCATGGCGTCTTTTAATTTATTGTTATTCTGAAATTAAACATTATTTTATTTAAAAAACCAATATTATATAAATTTTCAGTCCCTATGAAACTAATCTTTTAAATATCTGCTTTACATCCTGCCATGTACGTACTTAATAGCTAAATGCTAAATGTTATCGAAAGAAATATTTAAAAATGTATATATATATATATATATATATATATATATATATGTATATATACTCTTGTTTATTTTATAATATTAGTTGAAATAATGTGGGAATAACTACTTGTACGTTTCAGTTGCGCTTGTTTGAATTATAGTAGAAGTTATGGTAATTATTCCTTTTGGTAAATTGATTTTCCGGAATTTATTAATAATTTAATATTTTTTCAAATACGTTCTCATACCACCCATATAACAACATATATTCTCTACATATGTAAGCACTTTTACATACAGACATAACAACTTAAACATATTTGTTTGGTTAAATAACAAAATATTAAGGATTATGGCACAAATTAAGGAAGAGAAAAAATTAAAACAGGAAATTGAGTGTAATATTTCAAATAAGTTACACCTGTGTATAATAAAATGAATGAAATATTAAAATGAAGTTTAAAAATTAATGTAAAAAGTCAAAAAATATAATTTAAGTTCTATGAAGTGATGTAAGGACTAGAGCTAATAAATGTTGTATATTTATACAATTTTTACAGTGCTATTTTGCAACATGAAAATAAATAAATTGAACATGGCTATTGATAATTAAAAGCAGATTTATATAGAGTTTAGGCGATCTAAGTATACGCAAATTACTTTAGCTTTTGTGTGACACTGAAACATCAAACATAGTTCCTACCATTGTGCTAACGTACTCAATCCTTTGCCCTGTATAATCACACCTCGTCATTTTGTGCAGTCCGACAAAACAGCAAATAATTCCTGGATAGACAACATTAAAGCCTGGCAAATCCTGTTATCAAATGGAGCAGTAATGCTAGTCCTGAGCTCTTCAGCTATTTAATAGCTGTCTAAATAAAATTCCTATGTTTTTTCGTATAATTTCAAGGTTTGGATTGAAAAAATTTTTCAGTTTTAGAATTATTGATATATTTTACATTTTATTGATGTGCTTTACTGCCTCGTTGAGTTCTTCTAATTGCAAAATGAAACATTTTAAGAATTACTTTCTATAATTTCACCGCATTTCTTGACCTTTGTATGTGTTTGACAGCGCACAGTTTACTATTAGGCATATGGATTTTCACTGTTCAAGACTTTGGTAAATACTGCAATTTCTTTTTATAGGCGAATTAAAACGCCTAAAACTTTTTAATCTCCAAAAAATATGGCATCACATATTCATTAATAATGTTATAATTTTACTTATTTAGCTGTGGTTGTTAATCGAAATGTAGTTACAACAATAACTAAAAGAAACTAATTGCTCTGTTTGAATATTCTTTTAGGTGCGTTATAGTGCGATAAAATTGCAACAGAAATTATTCTCACAAAGATATTTTTTGTATTTTGATTTATTAATTTTACGTTATTTAATATATTTTCGCTACAATATATGAATTACGGGTTTGATAATTATTTCATAAATATTTTTTTACATCGATAACGTGTTCAAGATGTTTTTATTTAAACATTATTTTCTTAAAGTTTACATAAGTCTGTCAAAAATAGTTTTCCAATTTTTGGTATTTTTCAACATTTATATTTATATATTAACAACACTGTTGCCTGTAATGCTAGCTTTAATAGAATATTATTATATAGAAATTTAAACTTATAAATTAGCTTATTCAATGAATGCTAAAATAACTCTTATATTTCGTAAATAAATATTTTATTATTCACTTCAAATTTGAATAGAAATTAAATAATTATAACAATTGATTGAAAAATTGAAAGCTACTCTTAATAGCTGTATAATCACAAGGGTATTAAGAGCTTTCTATCTTGTTATCTAAGGCAGGTAAAATTAAAAACTTAAACTATATGAATTGCTTAATTGTTTACAAAATGTTAGAACAGTTAGTTTGGAACTGGTTTATACATATAAAAGTAAGACAGGCGGACAGTCTTGCTTCCTGTAAAAATAAAACTTGCTTGCTTATAATTAAGAATTTTACATAAATAAAGTGCAGAATTAAACTTTTTGTCTCCTTGAAGAAATTTGCTTAAAATTATGGCAATTGTTAAAATATCACTGACAATATAAGTTATGGATATGAACTTGAGCCAGGGTAAGATTTATATCAAAACATTTACCTTAATTTACATTTACATTTGCCGTAATGACAGTGGTTTTGTTAAAATAAATCCTTTTGATGATGAGGAAAATACAATTTAAGACTCAAAACTGCCAACGGCTACGAGTGTAACTGCTTAGCATACAAAACTAATAATAATACTGCAAACATACAAAGAACCCCACACAAAGGCAAATGCACACATGTTTTAAAGATGATATAAATGTGTAAATATGTAAAGCGAAAAAAAAAATTAAACACGTCGTCTCCTTCTACCAGCTTGGTCTGCAGTATTTATAAGCCTAAGTTTAGCAATAAAATAAAATAAATGAATAAAAATATTTTTTTCATTTTAGTATATAAAAATAAAATATCTACATTTATAGAAATTGTTGGTATCCGAACAGAAATTGTAGCAGAAAATGTGAGCGCAAGAAACATAATAATAATAAAATAAACGTACAACGGAAACTGTCTACTTTTCACGGCATTAAGGTTTCCAAAAAAGCAAAGTCTCATACTTAACACGACAACCAAATTTTTCTTATTCAATTTTTTTATGTTGCTTTCAGGGGTAATGGACTAAACTAACAAAGATGAAATTATTTTGTATTATACAATATTAAAGTTAACTGCACAAGGAGTTACTCACACTATTTACAGGCAAGTCGGAGTGTGTGTGTGTGTGTATACAACATATATAAAATTTTAGTTACAATATCTAAATTCAAATAATATATGGCGTTATAAATCTGAAATCTGTTTGAATGTGTAAATAGGTATTCGTGTGCATTGGTGGTTTTAGGGAGCATGTATAGGCTTATTACTTGGTTGGTTGTGAATAGGGACACTCGCAATAATAAAAGTTTGAAAATACTTTTAAAAAGTTACTTTAATTTTAATTATAATTTTAAAATTAGAAATTTCTTTCTTTACAAACATAGATCTTTATCATTTTAAGTGCTGGCCAAATTACAGATGCTTTGAAGTTAGAGATCTTTCAGGATAAAACCAGTTGTAGGTATACAGTGATTAAGGGTTGTTATACATAATAGAATTTAAAATTAAATTTTTAATTTAATTTTTAATTATCTTTATTATATATTAAGATGAAAAATAATTTATAATTTTCTAATTAAACAATTAATTGAATTGATTACCATTTTAATTTTTTTTAGTATAAAAATGAATAAAAACGTTAGTAGCTACAACATCTCTTTTTAATGCTATAAAAACAGTTGCACCAATTGTTAATATTTTTAAGGTTTCGTCAGGCTATTTAACGCAAAGTTAACTGATAAAATCAAATGTCAGCAAGTAAGGGCAGTATGTTAGTTCCTTTCACAACTTAACCTCTATTAAATTCTACCCGGCTTAAAAAAGCCACCACTAGTATTAAATTTTATACTTATTTCTGTTAATCTTTACAAATTCTTAATATTGTTAAGAAACAAAATTTTTAAACTTGAAACAGCATTTAAAAAAAAAAAAGAAATTATATTTACTTTTGTCCTTTTAAGTCACTTGCAGGAGTCTTAATAAAAAAATTTTAAATAAAATTATGCTATGGCGACCTTACTAAAAATTAATTTAAAACATCTGCCTTCCTTTTAGAACAGTTCTAAAATTTTTTTCTCTGTAAAAAAATAATGTCATCTCACACGTTCTCCTAGTGTTAAATGGTGTGCATTTTACTTCTCTATTTATCATATAAAGCACCTTCTTTTTCATGATTGTATAGCATTAGTTTTCCTATTTCTTTAACGTCATTTTCATTTACTTTAAATTGAGTTTCGTTTCTGCAAGAATATTGGCTTGTTCGTTCACTGTGGGCAATAGAAAATCATAATAATTTTGCAAAAAATAAAAAAATTAAACAGAGTTAAAGAAAAGCTAAAATTTATGCACATTTAAACATACTTTATTTCTCTTTTCAACATTCGCGTTAGTGACTCAATAACAGCGACTGGCTCTTTTCTATGGTGCCTCTCTTCCTTGAAACCTTTTACATTTCAGCCACTTGACTTGTTATCATTTTTGCACCTTTATAATTTTTTGTTGCTGTTGATATATTTTTTTTAGCTTTTTGCGTAACGTTTTTATAAATATTTATAAAATTTTTTTGTCTTCTTTTCTATCATTTAGTTGGATTTTTTTCTGTGCCGTTTAAAATGTTTGCCCTTCTTCCTGGTTGTCTGCTTTTATTTAATATTTTTTCTTGCTGTTGCTATTTATTGCCTACTTACGCGTTAATATTGCATTTTAATAATATCTTCTGTATAAAATTTTTGCACATTTTTTATTCCTTAATTTTTGTAATTCGTAATTTTTTTTTGCGTTTATTTTTCTCCAACAGTGTGGTAGTGTTATTTTTTTTTCTTTCAGTTCTTTTGCAATTTTAATATCGTTTATGCTCGTTTTAATGACTTGCACATAAAGTCCTTAGAGTGCTGTTAGCATAATTATAAAGACAATAAAATGGCATACAGTCACTCTCACCAAATAATAATGAAGGTGGAAACATTACTTTTTCGTTTACCTTACAGAAAGGGTACGATTACATTAAATTGATTCAATTAAAAACTTTTAATTTAATACATAAGAAGCGATTATTACAGAGTGTTTTTTATAAAGGTATAGAACTTTGAAATGGAATAAAACAAATGTGAATAAATGTATTTGACATTGACTGTATTTTATTCAAAATATTCTAGCGTCATAATTTAAATATGGCTACTGGCATATGACCGCCACGGTTGGCTCGGACGTAGTCTAATTTAGGGTCCAATAGTCGGGGACTTTTTCCAACATTTGAGTCGTATATCTGCAAGTGATCAATTGCTTTAAAAAAACTTACAGAAAATATTCTAGCGGCATTAAATCGCATGATCTCGGAGGCTAGTTCACGGATTCCAAAACTAAAACTATGAAACCAAAGTTCCTGCCCATCCTAGCTATTCAATTGATGAACGAAAAAGTCGGTCATCATAGCTCTATAACCATAACAATTAACTATAACGTTGTGACCAGTTTCGTTTTTATAGATTTATGGACCAGTGAAAATTCGCATATAAATATCGATATCAACGGCAGTCTTACTTTGGGTCCAATTTGCGAAAGTTGAATCGTTGGGTAGACGTTGTGTTGAAGTACCAAGCCTAGCTAAATATAAATCAGGCACGTTTACTTACACAGCACCAGAAATATTTAGAATAACTAGCCTTATTCACAAGGAAGATTTACTTACACCATTAAAATCCAGCAACACTTTGAGATGAACGGACCTGAAAATAAAATTCACGAAACTTATATGCTCGTACAAAAGAAAAAGAGAAGACTTCAACTTTTTATTATACCTAGACACTCACGGATACCACCAAGAGAAATAGATGAATATATAGCATTGCTATATCCTAGCAAAAACGGAAGAAGACTAGACATTCATGAAAACATGGAAATGTACAAAACAAGAACTTTTAACAACGACATTATAAACGAACTAAGATACAATTTTGTCGCTGCTGAATCTAATCGTGAACTCTAACACACCCTCAGACGGGCAAACGGAAATATGAAATTAGCCCCGCATACAATGCCAGGTGACGGAACAATTTACCTGAATAAATAGATACGACTTAAATGAAAGAACGACCTAAACAAAATATTATTTATACAGACTTAATACTAACTGTCTAGTACTATTTGAAAAGCGCCTTGATAATGATGTCATCATATCGCAAGTATTCGCCGATTGTACCAAACAACAGTATGGACGGTTTTTACCGAAGGAAACTACAACAGTATTTACTGACGAAACAAATCAAAAAACTTAATATCAAATATAAATGAGCTAAAAAAGACCCGCCGGTTAGAAAAGTGTTGCCAACTGTAAGTTCTCTACCTCTATAAAAATACCCGATTTAAAAACGAGCAACTAGCCCTCAGTTGCCAGATGTTAAAAAAAGAAGCTGTTTGTAAAGATAATATGTGTGTTTTTAAGTAAAGCGACAGAGAATATATTTATTCCTGGCGTGTTATGGTTATTTTGCAATTAAAGGACCCTTGGGTTAAAAGTAAAAAACATTTTTTATTCCGTTATCAGCACCTGATAGTTAGTCAAGAAAAATTTGTGTTTATAAATTAAACTTTATTAAAACTAATTCTAATTTTTATGTCGAATTTTTAATGAGGTACCAATCTCTCCACATATATGTATCACTTATTAGAAGTATGATAAATTTCTATCCTCCATTTTAAACTGCAATACTATGTTCTCCTTACCAAGGTAGACGCAATTTGAAAAGTTAAAAAAAAAAGATATTTTAATTTCCTTTTATTTAGGATTTGATGACAAAGTTATAAATATAAACCAGGTACTCGTATATAGAAATTAGTTGGGAGAAAGTTTGATTATTGCAACCTAATCGAAGCAAATATAAATCTTACCTTTTTTTATATTCCTTTTTCATATTTCCTTAAAAATAAAGTTTTTGCGAAACAAAAAACAAGGACTTTAGAAAGGGTGGGAGAAAAAGTTAGTTGAAAAAAGAAATATATTTCAATTAGTACTTAAATTAGTGTTTAAAATGGTGTATGAATAGAAATAAATATTTTCATTAAATAGTCTAAATCCATGTTCGTTTTGTTCTAAATTTTAATTTTTAAATTCTTAACAGTGCATGATAAATTATTTATTTAAAAATAATCATTAAAATGGCACAGATTGTTTCCTAATCGCTCTAAACTAATTTTTAAAGAAGTTAAACTAATTGGCAATTACAGCTTTCAATTTACTAGAAAAGATTTTAACCAGCGCAACTTGGAAATATGTGAATTAAAGTTTGCTTATTTTACACAAATTGAATAGAAAATCATCACATCAATCCTAAGTTTCTGACCATTTACCAGTAAATATTCCTATTTACATGTATTTCAAGAAAAAGTAATGTTTCGTTTGCAGCTTCAATTCGTAAAATTAAATACTTTAAATTAAAAACGAAAGAAAAAAATTGGAATAGTCGTCCATCTTAAGAAGTAAATAAATAAAACGTCGAAAGCAAACTCCTTTTATAATATTTGATGATTTCTTTGCGATACATAGGCAAATAATAGAAAAATGTTCTTAGATCTTTGGCAAACTATTCCATACATGAGCAACTGTAATCGGAAACAAGTGATGAGTGACCACACTATCAAATAAGGGAATTCCTAGAAGAGTACAAGAAGTTGAACTTCTGTGCTAGAAACTGTTCTTTTGATAATATTATAGAAATTCAAAGACCTCTTATGGTGAAAAAGTGAGTAAAATAACATTTCAAAAATCTTCCGACATTAGGCGATATGTGGTCGTACAATCTAACACAAACCTTACAACTTTTAACTTTTATTTTATTAACATTTGTAGCCGTCGAAAATACTTCCATACAGTAGAATTTCCGAGACATCATCAATATGTAGGCTACTTTATATTGTATATGCATATTAAGGCAACAAAATCTCCGAAGGTTACAACAGACCCTCAATATGATTTGAATAACCTAAACTCCGCCATAATTATGCCCGAAATTTTCAACTTATCAACAAATTTGAGGTAACTTTGTCCTATGTGAATTTTTAAATCGGTAGAATTTATGCAACCAAAGCACAAAATTTAGGATTTCAAGGTATGCAAGATTAAAGAATTTGACCTCAACCAGCATTGAACTCGCCGTAACTTATCGCCAATTAATGTCTTAATTAAGTCCGTTGCGATAGTGTCATGAAATAAAATTTGAATATCGCCTGCAAAAGAATATACTACCCTGAAAAAGTTATTTAAGCACATAGAATAAAACTATGGAACAAGAACCAACTCATGGAGCATCCCAGCTTTCACCTGCATTACATGTGATTACAAATTGTCTTCGTCGTGACAGGCATGAAATTATAAGAAAGCACGATGTCTTTGTAAACCTAAATTTATTATTTAGTTTTTCCAAAATATTTACGTGGTTAACCCAATCAAAGGCTTTGGATAAATTTAATGCGACTAGAACACTTTTGCCGCATCTCTTTAAGTTCTCTCTTAAATTTATGACAACCACTACGAAATCCTGTTTACAAATCATTTAATAAATTAAAGTGCTCAGTATGCTGGTCTGTTTGCGACTTTAAGACATGCTCAAATAGCTTTGACAATATAGGCAGCAAACTTATAGGTCTTAAGTTCTCAATGTTGAGCGAATTTCCAGTCTTAGGTATTTCAATAACTTCTGCAAGCTTCTAATTATCCGAAAAGACTGATGTTGTTATAATACAATTACTAAAATGTAACAAATGGTTGCTGCTCATTAAAGAAAATATAATTTGCAAAATTCTTAACGGGATACCATCACACATTAAGAAAAATATTCCAATAGAATTTTCAAAACGCATTGGTTAAGAGACATTCCCAGGGCAAAGGTATTATATATTTAGAAAGTTCCTACGTAAATATCTTGATAAATTCTTGGTTGCCTGGTAGGCCAATGAATTTTAAACTAAATTCCGATAGCAATTCTGTAGGAAATAAATCAAGTTATTTTTTGAATTACAGGTACATAATAAGAAACAGAATTGGTGATGAGTACTTTCACTTAATTTCTTCTTTTCAAAAAGAGCGATATAATGAACAGCGGCAACACTAAATAACTAAAGTCAATTTATAACAAATTGTAAAGATATTATGGAAATCACCTCCCAGGTAGAACAATATTAAGGTTATTTTCCGATAACTAATAAAATTAAATTAAACAGTTATACAACTCTGAAGCCATAGCGGCCGTCGTGCAAATGACTCATCAGAATGATACTATTATTGCAGTTGGAGACTTTAACATGCCTAAAATTTTTTGGAAGTTTTCTAATGATGATGGATACTTTACACCATATTGTTCTGGCTTATGCATGAAATATACTGAATTTGTAGATTGTATGTTGGATTTAAATCTCAATCAGATAAATGGCGCCTATAATGACCACCATAGCCTATTGGATTTGGTTTTTATAAATGACTGTATTAACACGTCGGTTATTCGAACTGATCCATTAACTGTGGATATCATCCTTTAGTCTTAATTAATGCATGTAATTACATACCGTGCTCGGATAGCAGTTCAATAGTTCACAGTTTATGTTTTAAAAGAGCAAATTATAGAAGAATTACCGAACTACTGTACGAAACCGACTGGAAAAATATTCCATCATACGTTATCTCTGAAGATAAGTCCGTTGTCATTGATCACATCATTAGGAAATTTTATGATAAAATCTCTTGGATTCTTAATCAGTGTATTCCAAAGCAAATTGTTTCTCATTTATCTGGACCTCCATGGAATTGTAGGTTGCTTTCCAAAATAAAAAATTGCAAGAATAAATGGTATAAGAAGTATAAAAATTCTGGATTAGTTGCAGACTTTAAGAAATATTCTGTTGCCCGTGCTGAATATAACAAATTAAATCAAGAATGTTATAACTGTTACCTTACAAAAATTAAGAATAGCTTTAGGAAGAATCCTAAGTCTTTTTATAATTTTGTGAATATAAAGAGAAAATCTGTTACCTTTCCGCCTTCTATGACATTAAATGAATGTGAATCAGATAATACTGAATAAGTAACCTATAAGTAACCTATTTGCAAAATTCTTTTCATCTACCTATGAGGATGATCAGAGTACTAACGTTAATGGACAACCAATGCACAATTTGGGAAGTCAAGCTATTTTATTGCCATTTTTGGATGAAATATCAATACTTCATGGTTTGAAAAATTAAATTAAATTTGGTATATTTCCCGCAATACGGAAAACTTCTCTTATTATTCCGGTGTTTAAGTCTGTTAAAAAAAAGATATTAGAAATTACAGAGGAATTGCTAAACTGAGTGTTATACCTAAACTATTTGAAAAATTAGTTACGGATCATTTGTGCCATCAAGTGTCTTCAATATTATCGTCTAGCCAACATGGCTTTCGTAGAGGATGTTCTACTGTTATTAATCTTTTACAACTCACAACTTTGGTTAATCGTGGTTTTGTCAATAAAATGCAAATTGACGTTGTTTATACAGATTTTAGCAAGGCATTTGATAAGGTTAACCATAGACTACTTATCAGAAAACTACATTACATAGGATTCACACAAAATTGCTTAAAATGGATAAATTCATACCTTAGTAACAGGAAACAGAATGTTGCATACAAAAATGCGATTTCTAAGCCAATCTCCGTTTCATCTGGTGTTCCTCAAGGGAGCCATCTAGGACCACTTCTTTTTTCATTATTTCTCAATGACTTACCTGGTGTCATCAAGAATTCTTTTATACTAATGTATGCGGATGATGTTAAAGTATTCTTTACTCATAATAAATATGATAGTCACATGCTGCTACAGGCAGATTTAGATTCTTTATACTCTTGGTGTGAATTGAACTCAATGAAATTGAACTTCGATAAATGTAAATATATGTGCTTCTTCCGTAGAAACCATTTAAACGTTAGATATTGTTTGGGTGGCAATGAGCTGGAAAATGTCTGCAGGATCACAGATCTTGGAGTTATACTTGACCATAAACTAAATTTCATTCAACATATTTCTCTAATTGTGAGCAAGGCAAGATGTCAGCTTGGTTTCATTAAACGTTGGTCAAAGGAATTTGAAGACCCATATATCACGAAATATCTATATATGTCACTAGTTCGTCCGGTTCTGGAATATGGGTCAATTATATGGGATCCACAGTACAAAACTTATAGTAACGCAATTGAATCTGTTCAAAAACAGTTTCTTATATTTTGTTTACGTAGACTACAACGGAACCCGCTCTGTTTACCATCATATAAATCTAGACTTTCTCTCATCAAGTTACCATCTCTGGAAAGTCGCAGAACTATGCTTAATGCTATGTTCATCTTAGATATAATTAATGGGAATACTTCCTCTAACTTCTTAATTGAAAATATATCTTTTTGTGTTCCGTGGCGACCTACTCGATACTTTTATCCATTGGATATTCAATATTTTAGAACGAACTATGCAAACTCTGATCCTTTCATTAGATGTTGTAAACACTTTAATAAATTATACTATTGTATTGATTATACCTTAAATGAAAATCTAATAAAACGTAATATTTTGTTCGCATTAAATAATTGCATATAATTGTCATATTTTTTCTTTTTTTTTCTCTTTCATTAGTTTTATATATATATAAATAAATAAGTACTAATAGTCTGTAAGAATTATAAATTCATAGACTTAAATAAATAAATAAATAAAAAAAACAACGAGAGTTTGTGAATTGAGCAATCTATTTACTAGGTTTATTTATTCACCAGAAAATAAGAGGAATTTTTAAACTATTTTTGGTTAAAAAATGTGTTATTTTTAAATTGCTTTATATTTTAAAATAAAAGTTAATTTTCAATTTTATAATTTTTTTACTATGAGAGTGGTCATTATCTCGAAAAATTTTATTATACTTTCTTATAATATTGATATTATACCTTTTATAAGCGTTTTTTTGTTACTGAGTTCTTTATTGCAAAATAAATAACATGTTTTAAGAGTTCTCAAATCATTTACAAGTCTATTTACTTTAACTGTACACAAAGTAGAATTTGTACGTTGGCACTACAGAACAATTTACTAAGGATGTAAGTCTTTACTGCACGAGGTATACGTTTTAACTATCTAACTAACGACTCAGATGCTGTCTTTGTCCGCTAGGGGTCTAGAATTTTCTATTTCCTTGGTATCACATTTTTCTGTTGTTATGTTATTCATTCAATGTAAAGGCGCCTGTTGGCTTTTGTGTGTTTTTGTTTTTATGCTGCTAAAGGTTCTTTCTCGAATTTATTTTAAGATAGCTGTTGTTGTCTTGCGTATATAAGTTTTCTTAGAAAACTGCGCAGTTAGTAAAAAGCATTCTCATTTATTACTTAATTATTTTCTTTTAAAACCTAACCAAAACACATCCATGACAATATTTATGCAGTTATGATTTGAAAAAAAAGCAGCTTCCAGAGTGAGTTAATAACAATTCATTTCAAAAATTACAAAATTACGTATGGGTTTGTTTTGAACGCATTAAAAATGAATTAGTGTCATGATTTTCATCGTTCAGACCCGTTTCTATACAAATAGAAATGAAAATTACGGTTTTGGTTTTAGAAATTCTAAGAATATGCAGATCAATATTAATTAAAAAATTATGCTATTATAAAAAGGTAACACTCGAACTAACTATCAAAGCTTAACAAAACACTCAAAATGGACAGAACAACGATATCTTAAGTGAATTAAGTGTTTAAATGTGAAGAAATTAAACTTAAAGAACTATTTTCATTTCTTGCCGTCCTTGCTGCGCTTTCGATGTGAATATATCATTCTCAAGCCGTATTCTAAATTTTCTAAACACGGCTTGGGAATGAAGTATTTTATTTACTGGCGAAGCAACTTAATACAGCTTAAAAAACTTAATTTGTTTAAGTTCTAAATGGAATGAAATCGACTTTACTAAAATTATTTTATTATAATAGTATACAGCAGGTCTTGTTGACGGTTCGAAAAAATGTATTGTTTACAACGATGTATCAAGTTTATCGTATGTAGAAAGATAAATAAGAACTAATATCGGCCAGATCTGAGGAAAGTTTAACCCAAGAATCCGAATGTTCTAAATAATTTCTTTTTTGTATAACTGTCTTAAAGTAGTCTAAATGCTATTAACTTTGAGAAAAAAATAAAAAAAAGTATAAAAAGTTTAGTGTTTTATATCCCACCTAATATATGATCTCATTTCCTCGTAAGCCGAATATGGCATAAAAACTAATATCAGAAAATAACTTTCTTTAATAATTTTAATATAAACGCAAATATTTGGATAAAGATGTGGCGAACGAACAACTAAATAGTTGTTGTTTTATATGAAATTAGGAATTACTAAAAAACCAATTTCTCATAAATATGAACCACAAAAAAGAAAATTAAAAAACATAACGATTTTGTAATAAAAACTGAAATTACGAAACTTCATATCAAACCAAGGTTAGATAAAAGGAAATTTAATTTAACTAGTGCTATATGGCTTTGGTGGCTTCTACATACAGCTAAAGTAATTGTAGTTGTTTATTGATGTTGTTGATATTGTTATTGCTGGTGCTCTACCAGCAATTGCCTTAATTGCTATGGGAATCAATACATTTCCGCCTCAATGAACTGCAGCAACTTCCAAACATAAACAAACAACAACAAAAAAAAAGAACATTACAATCTTCGTCAAAGCTCACGAGTGCATCAATTCTGTTTTGTTTTTCAAAAGTTTAAATTTTTCGTTTTGTGTTTGGATTTGATTTTCCGAAACCAAAAAACATCAAAATTAGAGGATGTGGGAAGTGTTTGTTTATTCAGGTATATGTGAGTAAGCATTGGGAATGTGTGGTGCCGGATAAGCTTTTGTAAATTCTAGTCTATTTTTGCAATGGCGAAAAAATGCACTTTAATTTCAATACTTTTTTGGGGGGTAAAAGTAAAAGCATACAAAGTGTTATGTTATGCTTAGCCCAATTTGATTTAGTTTTTTATTTTCTATTTTGTAGTCTTAATTGAATTGTTTTTAAAGCGAACATCTGTTTAGGAATATATTTTTAAAGTGCTTAAATTTTGATCGCGATTAATAGCACAATGTTAACAAATTTCGGGATAAACTACAAGTGTTTACGTATTTTTAGGCTTTATTAGTGATTCAGTGCCACTTAAATGAAAACAAGAGATTTCCAAACTTGTATGGAATCATTAGCTAATTAATAATTTACAATAAGTTCGTAAATAATTTAAAATATATATTTTCTATAAATATTTTTTTATTTTTTCCATCGCTAAATTAAACTACAGTAAAGTCTCGAGATTTATATCCCAAAAAAACTTTATCGATCTTTTATTCTTATGTAAGCACTTGGTTGTTTTATTAGCACTAACCCTGAAAATTTGCAAAGAGAAAAAAAGAAAAAAGGATCTAATAAATTTGTGTTTCTTTGTTAAAACTTTATTACGGGTTAAAGATGTTTGTATTTGATATTAAATTTCAGCTATTTTTGGTTGGAAAAGTAAAAGCGTAACTTCATTGTTTTCCTTACAATGTCAATAACATTATCTGTCTATCCAGTAGTCTGTGAAAATTTGGTAAAAAGTCTATCATTATAGTCGCAAGTCATTATACAGCAAGTAGTAAAAATTTAAGCATCTTCCAAAAGTGACATGATAACAATGACAACAATTGTGAAACAAAATCTTTAAACTAACGGTTATCCCAATAGAGATGTGTTTTTAACTTACGAGGCCTTCAACAGCACTAGGTAGATACGGTAAATATTTTATAATCTCTAGAAAAAAAAAATATATAAAAAGTTCATACGGTGACGTGATTTTAATGTGTACAGCTTTATTTTCCAATAATATTAGGATGATATTTAGAATTTATATAGAACTAGCGTACCCGTGACTGCTTTGCAACTCATTTGTGCGCCAAAAAATGCATTAATTTAAGAAAGTTAATCAGAAAGAACACAATTTTTTGTTTTTGAGTTTTAAGGTTTTTTTAAATAGTTTTATCCTTCTCACACTTCAATATTTCTGTGTGCTTTAATAAAACGTCATTGCACTGCTTTTACATATACGACAATCTTCGATAGATGTTGGTTCACGGTATAGCCAAGCAAAGCAGTTGGTTTATTAACACGTGAACATGATACATATAACTGACCATGCGAAAAACAGGGATCATTACAAAAGCAACACGTATGGCGAACTGAAGCAATTTAAAATCAAGTGGCAAATCTGGAGGAATCGTAGGAATGCGTGGTTCAGCACATCCTCTTCCTTTTATTTTTTTTTTTAAATTTTTGCTTCAATCACATTTTTCATGACTTTTTTGACTACTAAACATGTCCCATTGCAAAACGGCAGATATTTCTAAATGTAAAAAGCAAAATAATTGGTACACCAACTTTCACTTGTAGGCGGTGGGGCGACAGTCAGATAACTCAAGCGAATTTTAAAATTCGATTGGATAATTTACAACAGTGTCTTCATTGGTAACAAAGTCAACCGGTTTGTAGGTGAAAATTTCCCCGGGAATGTCGTTCAAAGTTGTCATATTGATATCCGAAACATCTGCATTTTTCGCAGCTAAGATAGCTCTTTCCCCCAACCAATCATCGTTTCTAAAATTTTGTGCAATACCGAGAAATGAGTGGCAAAAATTATCTGGAAGCGTAATCATTTTTGTGCTGGAGTTAATTGGAATTGCGTCTTTCCCAATATATAACAATTGCTTTAAAAAACGTTCGGCTGATGGATCATTTTAAAATTGAACACGCAAATTACACACACACACACACACACAAAATGCAACAGAATATGGAAAACAAAATTCTCTATTTGTTTGCACATCCACTTGTTATGAACATGAGCATATTTCCATCTGCATAGCCGTCGCATTCTGTGCAAGCACACACACACCGCAACGTACAGACGAAAACACCCATTTCATTTGATACAAAACATTGAGTCGAAGTATTCAATGGAAAAAAAAATTTTTTTTTTTAAATTTGTCTTGTTTCAAACACGCACAGTGGGCGCACTATTGTGCATAAACACATTTAACAAAGATACAAACCAGCGAACGACCATTACGAAGGTACTGTGAAAATCAGACGGCCATCTGGTGAAACATCTATTTTGGGCTTGGTTTTTATACATATAGATTTTAAGATATGACAGCTGTAAAAATATATATGAAACATAATTTTAAAAATAAAGAGATGTTTCCATAGAAGTAGATTATTTAACGAATATGGCCTTATCAGCTGTAGATAAGCATTTAAAATTTGCACAATATATATATTGCTATGTCTCAAATGAAAATAAGAAAATGAAAATATAATAAATGTATTAAAATATACTTAAATATATTAAACTACACAAAAATATATTAAAATGTATTAAAATATGCTAAAATATACTAAACAGAAATTTGCGTTATCTTGACATCACAATAACACGAGGAACTGACTGTTTAACATTTGACATTTATAGAAACTCAACTACGATGGACACTACCATCCACATCACCTGAAAGCAACCTACCCAACATAAACTAGCAGCATTTAGACATATGATACACAGACTTAAGATAATATCATTTATTCCATGTAAGTATAATAAACAACTCGACACAATTTACACCATAGCTATAAATACCGGCTACAAACCCACTACTATAAATAAACTTCTTAGACAATACAACACTAGAAATAGGAATAAAGGAGCCAAAGAGACAACCGCTACAACACGACGGCACACTTTTACTTACACAGGTCCAGAAATATTCACAGCATTAAAGACCGGCAACACTCTGAGACATAATCTTAAGACATAATCTTAGGACGACCGAAACAACTGACAAATTTAGTTCCAGTGGAGTAAACAGACTTACTTGCACCTGCAAACATACTTATATAGGACAAATTGGATGAACACAAACAACAAGATTTAAAAAACATATAGTCTCATACAAACGGAGAAGAGACAGTCACTGTCACATCCTAAGGGAAATAAATGAATGTATTACATTACTACATCCTAGCAACAAAGCACGAATACTAGACAACCTTGAAAACATGGAAATCTACAAAACGAAAACTTTTAACAGTGACATTATAAACGAACAGATAAACACGACCTTAGACACAATTTGCACACCAGTAAAACTACACATACACTTAAATAAACATAAAACATCCTCAGACGGACACATGTACCTAGATAATAATAAAAAAAGGATATATTGAAAGATTAGGTTTGCATGAGTAGATCTTAACAACAGAAGTACCCAAACGCGAACACTGATTCACCATTATGAATTGGATCACGGCTTCAAAATGTTATCTTCACATCGAAAGCGCTCGCCATTTACACTGCACGAACAACAGCGAGAAATGACAGAGAAAAATAACAACTGTATACTAAACATGTTAGTCTGGCATATATTAAATTCTACTAAGATAAATTTGAAATATATTATATAATCAAAATAAAATTAAAATAAGAGAGTTCCGACAGTAACTCGATTTTAACGTATTTTATTTCTAATATGTGTAGACTATTTATTACTGGTTACAAGCGCAAGTGTAAACAATTCAAACTAAAATGTGTTCAGTAGTAGTAAGGAAATTTTTAAAGAATCTTGTTTTATCTGGAATAAGTTTCGAAATAATATTGTTACGGATGTGTCTTGCTTAAGTTTTAAGTATTAAGTAATAAAGTAAGCACATGGGTATGCTGTTTACTAAGAAAAATTTTTTTTTGCTAAGAAAATTTATAAACGAAAGACAACAACAACTTTATAGTTACAAATTGCGTGCAAATCTTATACACGCAAGACAACAGGCGCCTATGTATTGAATGAACAACAAAACAACAACAAAATGTGATACAAAGAAACTAGAAAATTCTATACCTCTAGCGGACAAGTATAAAAGACACCATCTGAGTAGTTAGTTAGTTAGTTAGTTAAAACATAAACCTCGTGAAGTAAAAACTTTTATCTTTAGTAAATTATTCTTTAGTGCCATCGCACAAATTTTACTTTGTGTATGGTTAAAGTAAATAAACTTGCCATTAACTTGTTAAAAGACTCTAAAATTTGGTGTTATTTGTTTTGCAATAAAGAACTCAGTAACCACAAAACGTTTATAAAAAATATAAACTTAATAATATTATAAATTAATGAGCAGTGTAAATAGTGAATGCAACCTTCCGTTTGCAACTTTAACACGCCCTGGGTTTTTATTTTTTTGAATTAAGGAGAAAAAACTGCAATAATTAGTAAAAGTTTGCCCGTGCCATGCAATTTGGACAAGAATGATAAATTCTATATGTCACAATTATGTTTTGATTGTTGCCAAGGCTTTACTGTACTATTTGAAACCTCTTGTTTACATAGACATATTAAATAAAAATATAACACATAAGCAATATTTGATAATTTTAATAAGCCTTTACATATGCCATATTCAATTCATTTAATTCAAATTAAAATTTTATTTTTAATTTTAGTTTTCCTGTAAATAATTTTTACATATTTTCTTAAACATGAAATAATCCTTTGGTATACATAATCAAAGTTATAAATTAGTGCTAAAAAACGTTCATCTTTTAAATAGCATAAAAGCAATATGTAACAAAGTTTCGTTTTTATATATAAAAAAATAATGTCATTTAATAGAGTAATCAATGAGCCGTAAAGTTGTTAATGTGTAATAAAAATTTATTTTAGTTACATACAAGAGCACAGCGTAAGCATGAGTAGTTTTATGAAATCAAAAGGTCAATAAAGGTCATTAAATCGGGGTAAACGACATGGAGTATTGAATAAAGATTATTTAAAATTTGCAATTAAAATTAATTTATATAAGCTAAGGTATATAAATACTTTCCCAGAAGTGATTTGTAATGTGATGGCCAAAATCACCGGCTAATTTTGAGCCTACACAAGTTGTTATTATTATTAATTGTGAATTATTGTTGGTTGGTTTATATGATCGCCTGTATATAAATTACTTACAAAGAAGAAGAAACAAATGACAGCTGTCAAAGTATTCAACGTAAGTCAATAGTATATAAAGTATAACGTACGACGGATTCTATGTTACCCGGCCTTTAGTAGTTGGACGCATTCGCTAATATCGTTAACGTAGTACAAATTGAGACCATCTACTGGCGTTGGACACACCTCCAGTGGCAGAACTTAGGGTGCCTCGCTGTTAAGGAGGGAGAGGAACAACTCTTGTCATTGAACACATTTGCAAGAGAAATCGCTCTTCGACTTACCCAAGAAAATGTTTTCTGGTAATCGTTGCTGTGAATATCTCATTGAGAAGTTGATGATAGCTCCCACACGAGGCCATCATTTGAACCAAACTAAATAGAACAATAAAAAGATTATAAAGTTTAATTGTGTGTTTTATTAATTTTTTGTGATGACCCTGGACGCTGCTAAGCCTATCCCAGCATCCAGCGCAAACTTGTCGTTACACAGTAATTATTATTAGCTTTGATAATTTTGTATATATTAAGGCCATACATAATGTAAGATTAATCTTCAGTCCTGTGAAAAATAGCATAGGTATCAAACAACAAGAATATTGTTTATACATAAACGATTTTTTCATGGGTCTCTCCAAATTCCTTACCTTTTAAAAAATGTCATAAAATTATTTTTTCTGTACGATCAGAATAGAATATTGAAATGAATCTTCCTTCCGTAAAAGGGTGGTACCTAAATATAGTTTTTTACAAGATTTGAATAGAACTAAATTTCTTTAAATGTTATTGTGAATGAATCTTTTGATTGTAAATTTACTGTGAATGCGTAAAATTTGTACAAAATTTAAATATGTCAAAGTTTTTCATTTAACTTAGTAAAATATCGCAATGATTTTGTGTTACTACAACGTAGCATTTTATTTTTCAAATGTATAAAATTCGAAACAACTTGAATTGAAAATGGGCGTACTTATGCATACGACTATATAAAATATTAAACAGCTACGAAAGCAATATGGTTAATAGTATCCAAAAACCTGGCATTTCCAATGTCATTTATAAACATACACACATACATATGAATATGTATTACAATCTTGTTTTGAAAGCAGGCTGTTAGGTGTTAAAACAAAAGTAAACCACATAAATTACCACAGCCACTTGCATAACTCATAGTCTAGTTAAAGAAATTTTATCAAACAAAAGATAATTTTAGCTTATATAGCTTACATTTACATACATATATTAAAATTACATACTAACATAACACTTATTTGTTTTCCATTAGCAGCGAGTAAACAATTTTTGTAGACTTAAAAGTTTCCATATCGAGGTCCGTATTGAGGCAAATAATCTTGCGACATTAAAAGGCGTATTCACTGTTAGAGTTATGTTGCGTAACGATTGGATAAAGTGAATAAGGAAAAACATATTGCTTTCAATAGCTTAAAGTGAAACTTAGGAATTGAGTACGTCCGAAACTACAAAAGCATTAACTGTGAAACCTACTTTGAAGCTGCGCCAAATTTGTGTCAGAACACCAAGAATAGGAGAATGTTTAAAACACGTCATAAGATTATGCACATTTGAAAACTAGTGATTAATTAGTTCAAGTCCATAAAGCTCTATGTAATGCCATATATCCAAAATCACTTCAAAAACCTAATGCCGTGTACTGATATTTCGAGGAGAAAAAACAAATACTCATTTTATCAATTAAGAGAAGTAAGTAGGCTATTTGCAAAGCTTAATACTTCCGGTAATGCTAAACTAAAATCTTTTGTACAAATTAAAATTATTGCTGATATCTTAAACACCATGCGTTCCTACTGGAAAACCTTTCTGTTTCTATTTTTATGGGCATTTGATTTTGTGTGCATATTTTGTTAATATAAATTATTTTGGTAAAAGTATCCTGCCCTTATTACTTTTATTCCGTAAACATAACAATGATATATTCAGGCTTAAATTGCTAAATTCAAACACATATTCATACATACTGTTAGCTCATAAATTTTCCAACACATATAAACAAATACTTTCTCTCATAAACATCTAATAAAATCTGCTTGTGCTGTTGTAGGCGCTTAAGTTATTTTGATAGGTGTTAAAATATCGAAAGCCATAATAACAAAGCCATCATTGGATGTAAGCAAAAAATACAGCAAAAAAAAAGTGAAAAAAGACCCAAAAATGAAAATAATTTATAAGAAAAGGCAGCATGAGGTATTGCAGGTCATAATTATGGCAATAATCGTAAATAATAGTCAACACAGAATTAAAATGAGTAGTCACAATTTTCTTACACATCTACATGCTCATTCCTTAACTAGAGCAGCCGGAAACAATATAAGACATTTGGGTGATCAAATATTTAAACAGATATAAATATTTAAGATAACATAAAGCGTATTTATAAATAAATAAACAGCATATAAGGAAATTTCCTAATAAACTAAAAAAGTGATATTAAAGTTAGACAGGAAAAAGCTGAAAGGAAGTTTTTCTTGATTACATTTGTATTTTATTGAATCATAAAACTATATTTTCTTTTAAGCAGAAGTTACACTAACTTGCACTTGTTAGTTAACTGATCGTTAAATTGTAAAAAAGGTTAACTAAAAAATCAGCAAATGAAAATTGCATTAGAGCTTTGTTAAGAATAATTTCACTTTTCAAGCATTGCTGGCCGTTTGTCGCAAATAACACGAATGTTATTGGCCTCTAAGGTGTTTCTTTTAACTGGCTTCTCAGCATGAAGCAGTAATTTTAGGGAGCCCCGGGATTTCTATTAGGACTTTGAGTCGGTTGACATATCCATTTGTTTGAATCCATTTTAAGACGAATTTTAATGCGATCACTATTTTCAAACAAGAGTTAGCAGGCTATTTGCAAAGCCTGCTGTTATCATCTGTGACCGAACGCAAACTGCGACTTATTAAAAAAAAAAAAAAATAACATTCAATGATGCCTGCAGCGTATTAAAAGTGCCAAGGTTGCCTTTTTTTCCCGGACCAAAACTCAGGGGATGGCCCCTACACATGCACTGCATTGTGCCAGAACTAAGAAGTTGGTTTTTGGGGAGGAGGAAAGAAGGAGTAGTGTTTGTGGACATTCAACTTGAACCTTCCTACATTATACCATTTGTCGAGACTGATACGGATATCTTTAACTCAATATACAGTAGTTTTATTTAATAACAAAAAATTTAATAATTTTTGTAGTTTTTTAAACGATCTTTTTTATCTTTAATAAATAACTTTTTTCTTTTTAAAGATCTTTTTTTATATATTTTTTCTTTTCAGTATTTCGCTTTCCTTTGGAAAGCTTCTTCAGGAAAAAAATTTTTTATATTTTTGTTTATTTTTTTGTTTTCAAAAATATAAAAAATTTTTTTTCCTAAAGAAGCTTTCCAAAGGAAAGCGAAATATTGAAAAGAAAAAATATATAAAAAAAAAGATCTTAAAAAAGAAAAAAGTTATTTATTATAACAAAAAATTAAAAAAAAACTAGGTTTCATCGTTATGCAGTTTATTAATTACTCTTTTCAAAGTAAAATTAGATAGATTTTGTAAATTCTTTAAACCTCAATGCCGGAGTATTTGAATCATAGATGTCAAAAAATCAACACAATATTATTATTTATTCAGTTATCCCTTTTGTAAATTAAATGAACCAAGAAATATCCTTTAAAAATATTTCTAAATTTTGTTATAAATAATTCTGGATTATGAAAGTTTCTTTTAATCTGAAAATAATTTTATTTAATTTGTAAAAATTCTAATGTCAATTACAAAAAAATTAAAAATTATAGATTTCACATTCAATATTTGTTGTTAATTTTATGAAGCAACTTTTAATTCACTCTATGAAATAAGGCCATGAGAAACTTCTGAAACTTATGTTAGACAAAACAATTTAAAAATTTGTTTCACCATCATTTATAGTTGAACGTTTTTTAATTAAACTAAAAAGAACATATGAAGCAAACATCCTTTGAATTGTGACTTCTATGTTATACAAAATGCTAGTTTCGTTTTATACTCTCATATTTTTGTTTTAATTTGGAGTTTTTAAATTATATTGTATTTTAAACAGTGGCCTTAAAAGGATTATATTTTGAGCTTAGTTAGACATACTGTTTCAGTCCTATATATTTCGAACACATTGAAATATAGGTGATAAGGTTAACGTCGAGGACTAGCCCTAATTTGTTGTTACCATTAAGTGTAGAAAAACGCCCACCCGCGCCCTAAGATACACACATGCCTTAATAGCAATTTTCAAGTACGCGGCAAGAAGTAGGGACACCTTGCTGAAGAGTTGGTGACTATCTAACTCCTTGTCCTGTTGCATGCGCCAGTTAGGATATTGGATGTTAATCCTGCGTTCTTCCTTCTTTTCGGCAGGTTTTTAAAAGCAACCGATTTCAACTAACTTCCACCACGTAAACTGCAGAGAGTCCTCTCCAATAATCAAAATAGAGCCGGGCAACTTGTTTCCGTTTTACTAGTGTGTGTGTATAAAATTACTGATCGGACTTCGAGAGCCCTATGTCTCTTCCTGTTAGCCCAGGCGACTAGTGCCGGCTTTTACATCCGAAAACATATTACAAGATGGGGAAGAGATCTATTTAGACCACGTGACCCCGGGAGGGACAAGACACTGGTTCTTTGTTGCTGACCGTATTCTAGACTGTACTTAAAATAAACTGAGTACAATCTAGAACACGACTTGATAATGATGTCATCACATCGAAAGCGCTCGCCGATTACATTAAGCACACCGCCCAAAAACGGTTTTCACCGAAAGGAATGAAAACAATGATAATTTACAAATAAGAAATTTATTCATCGGAATCATTTTCAATCCAAGTAATTTTATTATTTGTGCTTGATTCCTTTAAATAAATATTTCATGATATTTTTTTTTTTTAATAAAAATTTTTGTAATAAATATTTCGTGAAAATATCATGAAATATTTATTTAAAGGAATCAAGCACAAATAATAAAATTACTTGGAATGATAATTTACGTTATCTTACATCAATTAATTTATTAATATTTTATAAATAATTTGTTAAGCACAATGCCTTTATATAAAATATAAATAATAGCTTTTCCCCGCAGTAATACATTTAAAATATAAATGTTTTGTTTTGAAAAATAACTATTTTATGAGAATATCATAAAAAGGAATCTTGCACATATTAATGTCAATTAAATTAAATAATTTTTTTTTCTTAAAAAAATTTATTATAAAAATATCGATATAATTTTTAAAGGTAGCCGATACTCTCAGTTACTAGTGCTTAAGTTCTTAAGATTTATTATAATTTTAATTATAATAGATTAAAAAAAATAAATAAAAAAATAATTTTTAAAATTATAAAATTATTATTTAGTTTTAGTGAATATTTTAAGTTTTAAATTACATAAAAAATTTTTGATTTAATTTTTCTAAAGGTTTTTCTTGTGGGTTAAAATTTGTGAACTGAAAATCTGTGAATTAAGCAGTCATGCTTTTATGAAATTTTTCTTACCATACGAAAATGGAAAATCATTCTAAAGCAAAATTAGTAATTTAAAATAAAGAAAACAAAACTTTAATACACAAAAAAGGAAAAAATCTCTAAATAATGAAATAACTGAAAAAACTAACACACATATTAGAACTTGCAAAAAAAACGAAAAAATACTTTTTCGACTTGACCGGAATACAAAAAACAAAACCTCAAGCGGATTTTAGTTAAAAAAAAATTAAAACAAGAATATTTTTGTTGCTTTTATCCTTTAGTATTAGACCGTGTGTCTTGCAGCGGTATGCCTTTTTAATAAATGAATATTTTGTTTTGGTTTGCAAAACTAAAATAAAACTGAACAAAATAAAAAGAAGGTTTAAATCAGGTTAAACAGTCATACACACGGCTTGTGACTTACTACGAAAGACGTGTGCAGATTTAAAATAGTTTTTCTTTTTTTGGTTTGAGTACTGTTTGACCCTTTACGTAAATTGTTTCATGAACAGATATAGTACAAATGAAAAGGCAAGGAAGACAACGAAGAAAAGGATGGCTAATGTAGATATATTCCAATGAGAAAATTTGTATATAAAAACGACATGAGGGCGAGATCTTCTGCCTTTCATTTAAAATATTATTTTTCAAGTTTTTGGTTTTTTTTAAGGTCCTTGTTGCAATTGCTACTTTAAATTGTAGGGAATACAAATGTCAAAAAAATATTTTCTTTGTAGGAAAAGGATGGTAAAATAAAATTGCGTCTCTAGGAATAATAGCAAAAGCGTTTAATTCATGCCTTTTGAAATTTATCCCTAATATTTTTGAAACATTAATAAAAGTGTGTTCCAGTATTTTAAAAATAAAATTGTTTTTTATCATTTTTATACATAAGGAATGAATCGTTCTCTAGTTATGATGAAACATACTAAGGTGAGAATTTAACTAAGGCCATGCCCATATAAAATGTCTGTACCTAGGAGAAAGAACGTGATTCCTGTTAAGAACTTTATTGCATATTTATCTTATTTATGTTTAATGAAAGATTTCTTTACAGAACAGCGTAAAATAATTCAACTAATTAAATTAATTAATTAAAAAAAAAAATTCTGGCAATTTTTTTGTCAATAATTATATTGAAAAGTGTTTTAATTGTAGTAAATAGCAGAAAAATTCTATTTTTCTAAAAGAAATTAAAGCCCAAACAGTTTTTAGCTTTTAATTAGGACATAATGGTAAATAATTAATTAAGATGTAGAAATATGTGATTCTATTTTTGTTGAGTTGATGTTGGAAAATAGTTTACCCATTAAATTATTACCCCTCACTGGCGACTATGTTTTCAGTTGTCTAATAGCATATGGATGGTGTTTGGAAAACAATTAGTTATACTTTATTAAATCGATCCATTCGGATCTACTAAATAATAGAAGATTGCATCTAAATTATCTTTAAATTCTTAAACAAGACTTTTGTTCGTTAAACAGCTGCTCATAAGTTAATATTGATTATAGAAAAATCCATTTAATTAACACGCAGCTTAACAGTTAAACTTAAAAATAAAATATAAGGAGGATTTATTCAAATTAAAGCAAAAAACGTTAATGTTTGAAAACTATGCCCATTCTTTGTGTTATAATGCTTTTGTTTTAATTTGACATTTAAGTATACAAACGTCTCTGGAATTATTACTCAGAAAATGTACAATGCTCAAATGTCCCGATTTATTAAAGAAATAAGTTTTTACAACACCTTTTCTACCGGCAGTTAAACGATTTCTTCTCTCTTTCTTTTGCTTTGTTGAGCCACCGAATGAATAAGTAGGGAAAAATGTTAAAACATTGAAAATTGTTTTGTGGTTTGTGTTAAACATGGCCAGCAACATTGTAACAGCTGGTTTCATTTCATCGCTGTGTACATACAATGCAAAGTAACACGGATTTATGCTCTGGCCTTTTATCAAACTGTTTATGCTACTTTCGTCTGTGAAGATGACCTTAAAAATGGAAACACATAAATCTTACGTGAAAAAAAAAATTTTGTACACACAACAGCAAAAAAAGATATTAGGGAAAATTCGCTGGTTTTCGTATAGAAAAATAAGAAAATAAATAGCAAAGGATTCAAAAAATACATACAAGAATTTGCATAAATTTAATTTGAATAAAAGTATGAAAAATCCAGAAAGAAAAGGCATAAACATCACTATAAATAAACTGACTGACTGACGGCCTGAATGACGGATATGCAGAACTAAGTGAGATGAGATAAAATCAAATGTTGAAAGAGAAAAACAACAGACAACGAAAAAACTAACAGCAGAATCAATTTGTTTTTTTTATTTTTTGTTAAATATGATTTTTGATTTGAAACTTTTATAAAATACAGTAGTCTGAAAATATTAAAAGAAATAGTTATTTATAATTTTGAATTTGGAATTCACATATCTACATTTATGTGCATAAATACATTCATTACATTGTATGATATTTAATCCCATTTTCTCCAATTTTCCAAGAGAAAGAAAATTAATTGAAATTTGAATTAATAAGAAAAAGCAGATTAATCTTTTGTCAGTCACTAATTTTAGGGACTTTCAAAAATTTTATTTTGAGAGTACCCTAAAGAGGTTTCACAGGCTTTCAACTCCTAAAACTCCTAATAGTTTTATAACTAAAGGCTTGAAATTCAAACTTTTAAACTAAATTAAAAATTTCAAAGTAATGAAACGAAATGTATCATGAAACAAAACCCTTCATGTGTGAGGGCTTAAATATTTACAAAATATGTGGGTGAATATATATAAAGCCCCAGTGCTGTTAACTCGCACGATATGGCTGGTCACTTAACTGCTGATTGTCGTGAAATTATCTGATCGGGACATTTGGTTTGCTTTAAATTGATCGTTTCATTAGCTGTGTGACATGTGGCACCATCTTGTTGAAAGCACAAGTCAATAATAGCCCAAATACAGGTGCTTCTGTAGGCTAGTAGGTAGTGTACTAGCTTGTCAATATGGGGATTGGGGGTTCGATTCCCAACGAGGACCTTGGTTTTTTTTCACTACAAAAATAAAAAATGACTGTCGGTGGAGCTGCTCAGCGATGAAGGCATAGTCACTGGTCGCCGTTGCTGTCTTTATACGGCAGTTATTTTCCGACTATCCTTCTAATTTCAGCACCTGTTTAATCTCTCCTCTATCCCTTTCCTAAAGAATGTAGCACGGTACTTAACTAAATAGGCATTGTTGCCTGAAGTGTTACTTCTCTTTAAAAAAAAAATTGTATTGTTAGCATCTCGCGGTAACGTGATTCATTGACCTTTACCGCATTTTCAGCCTCATCTTGGAAAAAACACGACCCAATCATGCCTCCAGTCCATACAGCGCACTATACAGTAACTCGTTGGGTCTGCAAAGGCTACTCAATAATTGCTCTAGGATTTGCGGAAGCCGAAATACGGCAATTTTCCTTGTTGACATTCCCTGACAAGTGAAAATAGGCGTTGTCTGAAAAAATTATTTTTTCAAAAACACCAACATGTTGTTTCTGAATGAACTGAGCGAATCTAAGGCGATATGAATGATCGGTTGGCTTCAATTCTTGCATCATTTGAACCTTGTAAGGCTTAAAGTCAAATTCTTACGCAACATCCGTTATGTGGTAGATTTGGGAAACTCCAGTTGTTGAGAACGTCAAGGAATTGACAAATTTGAATCGGCTTCAACACTGTGACTCATGGCTGCGATGTTGAATGACCCAGTCGAACATGCGTAGACGTTCGCACATGTTATAGGAAGCCTCTCGACTCGAAATTTAACGATCAAATTCTTAATTGCGGTTTTCCGATAATAACACGGATTTTATGAAATATAACTTTAAGAGGACCATCAATTTTATAGTGGATTTTAATTATTTTAATGCGATTTTCGATTGAAATTAATTGTAACAATTGCCAATGTATCTACTATGAATACGTCAAAAAATTAATTGTCAAAACTATCATGCTGTAGGTATTGTCACAATTGGACAGCGAATTGTTTGTTAAAAAACCCGGTATAAAGTCTTAAATAATTACAAAATCGAAATAAAAATAAACTACTATTCCTAGTTAATTTACTTTGTATATTTTTTACCATATTTGACTCACTCATAGAAGTAAAGTTTACGTTCAAAATATTTTTTTTATTTAAGTCTTTAATGACCTATGCGGACCATTTGCTCCAGTTCTATGTAGTTCCTCGTGGATCTGTACTTACTATAAGGCCAATGGATGGTTGAATTTTTATTGAGCATTTAAATGGCATTAAAGCAAGAGAGTTCTGCGTGGCAGGATAATTATCGTAAGGAAACAATTTATTAATAAAAGATAAGAAATCCTTTAGTTTTCAAAGCAAGAGTGGTGCTAATAAGTATATTAAATAGGCTTAGCAGTATAACAGAAGACTTAAACATCATTGGGTCTACACAAAAAAAATTATAATTAGACGGACGTGAAAAAACATATGGAGTTTTGTTAAAAACTCACTGAGAGAGCAAGTATTCAAATTGTGAAATTTACCTAAAAATAAATAAAAAAAAATACTGAAAGCTCAAAAAAAAATTATTTGATTTCTGCATTTCATCGATAAAGAAAAATTTGAAAGAATCAGATTTAAAACAGAAAGTTTTTACGAGAAATTTCTGTATTAAAAATAATATGTCGAGTTAGAACGCACTTTTAATTTTCCTTAAAAGAAATAATATTTTTTTTTTCTGTAATTAAAAGACACAGTAGCAAGAAAAAATATTTTTCATTTTAAGCTGAAATCGTGGCAAATTATTATTAAAATTTACGGTTCTTGCGTTTTGTTTTTCGAAGATTCAAACGAGCAGCAAAGTGCACATTAAAGCTTAAAAAAGAAATAATAAAATAAAATGAGAAAATCCTCGACAATAAAAGCACAAAAAGGAAAATATGTCCTTAAACGGAACATCGTTAAGCAAAAAGCACATGAATTAAAGTAAATGAAAAAAGGTAAGAACAAGTTTTTTATTAAAAAAAAAACAAAAGTAGAATTGAAAAAATCCAGGTATTAAAAAAACACTCAAGACAAATGACTACAAGACAACAAAAGCAGCAAAAAGAAAAAATAATAATCAAAATAGATAAAAGTGCATGATGTTTTCGTTAGTTTTCTTTAGCTCCCATGTTATTGTCTGGAAAGAAAAGCGCGGTTCTTTTTCATGCTCTTTGTTAGAGCGCTAAAAAATAGATGGATTAAAAAGGAAAAGCAAAAAAAACCAAATAATAATAATGATAACGACACACAGAACGAACATTCAGTTTCTCACTAAAATGTTAAGTGAAAGAAAATGTTTTAAAGCTTAGTGAAAAAAAGTAATACGAACAAATGCAATTTAATGCCAGCATAAGACATCCGTTATTGCAACAATTGTCTTTTAACAAAATGTATTGTAGCTTTTGCCAGAAAAGAGCACGAATTACATATGTATAAATACCTTTGCTAAGACGAGCGGTAAGTAAAATTATTTTGTTTTTCACAAATTTTAAAAATACAAAAACATTTTTCGATTAAACTAAGCTGTGACTTTCATATAAATTTTACCTGTAGGTGTGCATATTAAGATAAATTAATTAAATCTTTTACAAAAGGTAACTTGTTAAAGCTATTTTTCTTTTGCTATTTAAAAGATTTTCCCTTTTAAGCTATAGAACTCGTCGTTTAGAATTACAGCCCATAGAATTTGTGGTTACTTTGAGTTTAAAGAAACTTAAAAACTTGTGAACATTTTATAAATATCAATTGATATATAAACAGCAAAGAGGAGAGGAGGAAAAAAGACAAAATTCGCTTGCTTCTTATTTGCTTTTTTTATAATTGATCTCTGTTTACGAGAAGATGAATATTAGGATGAAAGCCTTGAAGCATAGCCATGTTCAAGCATAGACTTTCAGAAATAGAAGGAAAACAAACTAAATTTCTTCATTATTTCCTAATATAGCTATGAGTGATATAACTATGAGTGATTAAAGGTATTTGGGCTTTTGAATCTAAAATAACTTATAAATTTTAGACAAAAGCTTTCTATAAATGAGTTTGAAGTTTGTTATGTTATTGATTTTCTCTTTCCATTACAATGTCCATAGTTATGAGGGATGCTATCTGTTTATCACAAACTTCTGCTTCTGGAACCTTGATTTTTTTTACAAAACTACAGTAGTAGTATGGTTAGTAAAGTTAAAAATTGAGGGGTGTCGCTATGTAAGGCCTAATATTTTCAATCGTCATAGTAATATACCCGAAATTCACACTGAGTATGAATATTGTTGATGTGGACAACATATTGAATAGCTGTCGCATATCGTTTGTGCCAATAAAAAAACAAAAACGTAGTATTTTCGAGCACTAACATCTGCCAGCTTACGGTCAGAACGCGCCAACTCAAAAAAACTTGTGAACGATGTAGGCCTGGTCAGCCGAAAAAGGTTGAAGATCAGGATTTCGAAACATTACACGACGAAGATTGTTGCCAAAACTAAGGGCGACTTAAATAATTATTAGAGGTCACAAAGTAAGATATTTATCTACGTTTAAAAGCATTGAGATTCATTTAAAAACAAGGAAATTAGGTGTCATATGATTTAAAGGCGAGAAACTTGAAAGGCAACTTTTCATGTCGGAAATAATGTTTGAACGCTACAAAAGCAAGTCATTTTTGCTTTGTAATCTGACCAGCGATAAAAAATGGATATATATAATAAACCCAAGCACAAAAACTATCGTGTAAAGCCCAGGCAAACAGCCAAATTAGTGCGGTAGTCGAATATTCATAACGCCTAAGAAATGTTATACATTTTGTTTTATAAGCTGTGAAATTGGGTCAGACGATTATAGGGGACCTGCACCGTAGACAATTGACTCGCTTAAGGAGAGCAATCTACTAATCCGCAAGGTTCGGCCATATGTTGCAAAAACTATTGAAAAAGCAGTGGATGCGAAATTTTGCTTCACCCGCCTTAGGGCCCAGATGTGGCCCCTTGTGAGTACCATTTGTTTCGACCGAAGCAGAATACTCTTATTGGAATACACTTCACTTCAGAACAGGGTACCAGAAATTGATATGACGTGACGGCCATTTTAGTACCCTTTTTATAGGTAAAACCAGCCTTTACGAATTTGTACTGTTGTAGTGTACCACAATAAGTGTACTGCACTGTAACACATAAACACACCGGACAACCACTTACCAGACTACAACATGTGTCGACTCAAATGCATTCGATCTATGACACAAATGAGTGACACACTTTTAGGTGTCATATTCATTTGAGTATTTTATTTTATCATGCATTTGATTCGTCACATGAACCAATGAATCGATACTGCATGTTATTGAAGTGAGACAAATATGTATTAGCAATAAGTTACAATAAGTTAGAAGGGCTAAGTAAAAAATGTAAATTAGATATAGAAAGGGCTGCATGCCATTAATAAAACAAGATTGAATTTAATAAGCTCAAACACGGCAACAACTGCCTTTGTTTTAATTATCTTAAATCTTCTGATTAAGCTGTTCCTAAAACGCCTGTTTTTATCCACTGCATCTTCTGAAGTTATACAAAATAAATCATCTACATATTTTGTGATAATCTTCGGTTTAATATGCATTTTTTTTACAAAGCGAAGTAGCACTTTAGGCAATGCCTATCAAGTCAAGTACCGTGTTATATTCTTTAGGGAAAGGATAGAGAAGAGATGAAACTGGTGGTGAAAGTAGAAGGATAGTCGGAAATTTACTGCCGTGTAAGACAGCACACCGACCAGTGACTAGGCCTTCATCGCTGAGCAGCCCCACCGACAGGTAATTTTTATTTTTGTAGTAAAAAATACCAAGGACTTCGTTGGGAATCGAAACCACAACCCCCAGACTGACAAGCTAGTACACTACCTACTACCCTAAAGGCGCACCAATATGCATTTTAATAATACAGGAATTTAGTAATTCCTCCATTACAATATCAACTATAATTGGAGACGCTGGAGAGCCCATAGGGAGGCCCTCCCTACAGATATATCCTATTATCAAATTGAAAATACCTGTTCTCTTCAATGCAAAACTAAAGAATACGTAAAAATAATTATTTCTCAATATTCGTATTATCTGCCATTTTCCCTCTACAATCCTCAAAGCTAAACCTACAGGAATACTTGGAAAAAGTGAAACTACATCAAATGAAAACAATCTATCATTATCTTGTATATCTATTCTTTTGGCTTTTTCTTTAAATTCCAATGAATTTCTAATATTATATATTGATTGTCTTGTTAATACCTTAACTATATTCGTTATATACTTGCACAGTCTGTAGGCTGGGGAATTAATGCAAGAGCAAATAGGCCTTAAAGGAAAATTCTGCTTATGGATCTTAGTTACTGCATATAGCTTTGGAGAATTTGATACCTTTGTCTTAAGTCTATTTCTCTCCATTACTGAAATGATATCTTTTTTAAAAAGTTCAACTAAAACATTGTTCGTTTTCTGTAATTTAGTGGTAGGATCCTTATTCAATATTGAGTATTTTGCAGAATCGTTAAAAATGTCATTTATTCGCGAATTATAATCGTCTCTGCTCATAGCAACAGTAACATTGCCCTTGTCAGCATTAACAATTAATATGTTCCAATTAGTATTAAAAAAATTTTTAGCAGTTTTTAATTTATAAAATTTAAAAATATCCCTTGCTGTAGGTCTTGTTAGTTTTGTCCGCGCTACTTCCTGATCCTATTTTTCTTTTATAGTCCTTCTGAAATTACCTTCATCATAGGAACAATTTTTTTTAACTGGTAAATAAAATATTAACTCTATTAACTCTCGAATTTTGGCACATTTTTTCTTTTATAAAATAAAATTTTAATGAAAAATTTAAGGTTAAAAATATTTAAGTAAAATAAATTTTAAATAGACATATTCAACTACAACTGCTTTTGAATTTTAAGATAGAATATATAAGACAGTTTTGTTTTCTGTTGAAAATTGCTTATTGTTTAGTTTGATTCTTTAAAAAAAATAATTTTGCCTCAAATTATGTCACAATTTTCTATTAATGTTTTTATATACAAAATTACAAAAGGAAAACAATACGCTATTCCTTTTTATATAAGCTTTTATTGAATATGTTTCTGTTTTCGCCTTTGTCTCTTACATGCACACGTACTTATGTATATAAAGCTTCTTATAATTTACATATGTCATAATTATCTTTTGGAAAATATCATTTATTCATTTATATATCTGAAAATTTATGACACATTTCAAATGCCAATTTTCTATATCAATCATTTGTTTTGTATAATAGAACCATACATTATGTTCTAATTGGAAAATATAATATCGACATTTTGCCATAAATCAGTCTAGTTTAACTTTAATAATGAAAATTTAATGCTAAGAGTTTCTTGTTACTACGGTTAATGAGATATTTTTATAAATTTGAAGTTAAAGGAAGACCAAGTAATGAGATAATAAGTAGTTTGTGTTCTATTATGCTAAATACATTTTCCCTTTTAACACCACTTATACATGGGAGCATTGAATATTTCATTTATATGCAAGTTTTTGAGAAGGATTCATTTTTGCAAGCAAATAATTGCAAAGTAAAAAAAAAAAAAAATACAATGTGGCAGTTTCTGGGGCTCGAAGCAGTAACATTTGTACTCCTAAATAAAATATATGCAATTTCAAAAATCCCCAAAGGGTATTTTAATTTCTTTATTAAAATAACCATGAAAATAAAACTACTGTGGCCTAAATAAATTTAAGTTTTAACATGGATGTAACTTTCTTTGTTTCATAATTAACGCCATTAATAAAGATACATGTTATGCATTTTAAAAGAGGTCGCAGTAAAATTCTTTTCCGGTAACTCTAATATAATTTCTTTAAATTTGGATTTGAATTCATTACTGAAGATAAACTTTCTACAATCTTTCTAAGCCTTGTTCGCTCGATCACATAAATAGCAGAGTCAATATTTCTGTCGGGTCGATAATATAATAATGTTTTGATTGAAAGTATTGTTTATATATTTTAATGAAAAAAGATTCGATGGGAAGCAATCATCAGAAAAATAATCGAAGAATATTTAATCTAATGTGAGTACGATTAGTCAGATTTAGAGCGAAAGTTCGTATTTTAAATTTTTTAGCCATACTGAAACATTTTTAACAATTATATATTTGAAATTATAATCCAGTTTAAACAATATTTCAAAGTCTCTTAAGCATTCAAAGTTCCCTCCAAAATTAATCAAACACTCACCTATTTTAAAAAATATATCCTTTTTTTTTGTTATTAATTTATTTTTCTAAAGCATCAATTCCATTGACTGTTTGCTACTTTTATTTTTTAATGATGCAGAGCAAAAGATTTCGACAAAGTTACATTATAATAAGTAAATAAGTATTTTCCTGATAAGATTTACAACTGCACCTGGCCGTAAGCTTTAATCAGATGGTGGTCAAACCACTGGAAATGAAAAGCAACGTCATTCACGCCCTAGGAAGTCGAGGACTCATTCTAGCAACAGGTCTTTCCTAGTTGCAATTACAGCGGTTCCAAAGCAGGGTTGCAAACCACTACTCCAGAACACATGACTAGCATGCTGACTGGATCCGTATCATTCACCCATTGTTGTTTATAAAGGTAAGATGATACTGGCCCTCATAATCAAATTCATGCGAGGGCCGCAAAACCACAACCACCACGATACTCCCGAAGGGCCAACCTCAATAATCATTCCGAAAACAGCTAAAAGTCTAAAGAGACAATTAGCGGAACTCTGAGGCTTACAGTTCACTGTGGAAATAACGTGGAGCTTCCAGCGGACACCCTGCTTGCCTTCAGGGGACTGGGCTCCCTTATACCAACAGCAGCATAGGTCTAGTATTCCATAAAGACCGATAAATGTGCCCCCCGGGGGGGGGGGGGGGGAGTAAATAAGTATTAGTAAATTCCCTTTTTACAATTTGGAATCACTATTTAAAGAACACGATAATGATTTTTGTTTTGCGTAAAAGCTTACAATAACCACCAACATTGCAGTTAAATTCACAGCTCTAAGCCAGCTGTGTTTAATTTTTGATCAAATGTAAATATATAAATAGCTGAATGTTAATTGCTAAAGCATACCGCAACAGGTTACACTGCAGTTTTCTAAAATCGCAAAATGTATCCACTGCCACAAAATTAAATTTATTCGTCTTCCATATTCAAAAAATAGAGATGACTGTTTCAAAAATCAGCTGTTGAAAATATTTTAAAATTAACTATTTGCTGGAGCCAAATTAAACTATGTTCGCAAAAAAATATTCGTTTAATTAGACCACCTCGAGTCAAAATTAAATCAAAAATTTTTTAAATACTCTAATTTGCGAAAATAAAATTTTGGCTAACATAAAATCGACAATAGATACGTGTCAGACCTGTCGTTCTTCTAACTAGTTCTATTCTTAGTGAAGAAGTTTTGTTTATCGATAATTTTATTAGTTATAAAAATTTATAGTTTATTTTTATTGTAGCACTAAATAACGTGCTTTACCTTAATAATGATGTAATCAACTATAACTGCAAAGTAAAGTGAACCAGGTAGAGCAACGAATGTGTTCATATGGTTGGCAGATGTGCTAAAATTCATTGAAATTTTCAAAACGAAAGTATTTGTAGCCAATCAATTACCATAGGTAACAATAATTTCACACTTAGTTTTCTTCATTAAATGAATTCGTTAACTGCGAGTTAAATATTCTTCTCAAAGCAGTTCAAAAGCTAACGCTATAAATATCAAAACAAGTGTTTCTATGGAGACAGCTTTTTACTTTTAATTTTATTTTTAACTTGTTTTTATACCTGGCACTCATACTGTGTGAATTAGAGACATCTGCGTACAAGCTTCTATATGTAGGAGTTAAGTTTTGAATCAGAATTGTAAATATTTTTCTTAGTTTGAATATCTGACTTTTTAACATATGAGCCATATACGTGACACTCACATTTCTCTGAAGGTTCTCTTTGGGTACGACACCCCAAAATTATATAAAATATACTAGAAGCCAAAAATGCTGCCTTATCTTCATATTGTCTCATATTGGAAACATAACTGTAAGGAAACAAAGCCAAACTAAAACCTTCAGCTTAAATATGTTTGGTAATTAGTTTTAAAAATTTGGATACTTTTAATAAAAATAAAAATTACAAGACATCAGTTCGCGAACTTAATAACTGTAGAACGACATTAAAACACATTTATATTCGTAAATATTTAAACTATAAAAATAATTTATTACTAAAGAATATTATATTAAAAATAATCAAAAATGATGTGCACTTTGTTAAAGTTTTAAACTTTGAATTAAATGTATTTTTACTTGGTGAGAAATAATTTCACATATCGTATGTTGATGCATGCGAAGAAAAGTTGATGATATTTTTTGGAAAATTATTTGCAGCTTTGAGAAATTATATAGCACTCCATACTTATATGATTTAAGTTTTTATTACAAATATAAATCGAAAACGGATAAAGCATATTTTTAAGTTGCAAAAATAGTGTCATATATATGGTCACATATTTTACTGCACGTAACGCTTGTCAGCATTTTATATACGAAATATAATTTATATTTGTCATACGCAAGCAATCATATAGTTTTTTTAATGCTGCCTTTAACTATGTACTGAGATAATGATTATGATTTTATTGGTTCACTAACTAACCCACTTACTAACCCACGTTTTAACAAAAAAAAATTATTTAGAGAAGTAAACTTATTTATAAATTATTTTCTAGGTAAAAAAACTTATATGCAGACTGTGCACATTGTTGTTATGACGTTATAAATTCCAAATAATGTTCTGATTTATAGATAAATTAAACAAAAACTGAACTTAACACGGAAATGTTCGAATATTAAAATATCAAATCCATGTTTGATTATGACACATATCATGATTAAAAGAAAGTATTCTAAAGGTATTATTTTCTGGTGATGTATTTTGAATTATTCAATGAAATTATTTGTTTAGGTTATGCTAACCAACTTGACAAGGAGATATGTTTACATAATACCCTAACATGCATTTTTATATAATTTTACTTATAAGACAAATTTCTTTATTAAATTAAAGGTATTCTCAACAACATTCAACTGATGCTAAAGCTGGTCTCAAACTTCGATGTATTCAAAACTATTAGCAATTGATTGCTATGTCTGCTAACACAAAGTGTTAAACAAGAACACGATACGAAAGATAGTGAAAAGGTAAAAATTTATTTTAGATGCGATAAGAATATAATATACACAACATGTATGTAGTAAGAAATAAGATCAGGGGTTGTTTACAGCAGGCTTGTTTAGTTGTTTAGTCAGTCTATTTATCCAAATTTTATTTTATTTTATTGAGACAGAACTGTGGTGGATATGCATAGTAGACATATTACAATGTTTAAAATACAACATTAAAGTTGAAAATAAAACTTTGAAATTGGCCTCTAAGGTAAAATAATACAAATTTTATAAATTCACACATTATCGTCACGTGCTTAGATTTTCGTTCAAGTAAATTTCCATAGACGTATTTTGAGATTTTAAGCTTTAAACCAATTCTAATTTAATCAAATATAGGCAAGCAATATTTATATATTCACTAAATATCTCTAGTTACAGGTCTTTACGAATTATTTGACCATAAGCAGAGACTGATGCAGTAAACTATTGGCTGTTATATTAAAACAAGAATGTTAACGTGCGAAATATCATGCCAGCGACCATTAATTCTGTTAAATTTGTTAAAACGTCCAGCAGGTGCCCCTGTAGGCTAGTGTGCTAGCTTACATGACTGGGGGTTGTGGGTTCGATTCCCAACAAAAACCTTGGTTTTTTTTTTCACTACAAATAAAAATTGTCTGTCGGTGGGGCTGCTCAGTGATGAAGTCATAGTCACGGGTCACTGAGCTGTTTTATATGACGGTTAATTTCTGTAACTATCATTCTACTTTCGCCACCTGTCGCATCTCTTCTCTATCCCTTCTTCTCTATTCCTAAAGAATGTATCACGGTACTCGACTAAATAGGCATTGTTGCCTGACCAGCAGACAAACTGCCACAGATATTATCTGTCACTGTCTGCTGTATATAAAATTCTTGGAAGTTATTCTTGGGGGTTATTTGAGTGGCTGCAGGTGAAAAAATAACACTTTACATAATAGAGTATAAGAAAAACAGAATAGCGACCACGAATAACTCAAACACATCGATTCGATCTAATTCCATTTAACAGCTTTCAACTGGAGTCAAAAAGTAGATTTTGAGTTTTGTTTTGTTTTTTGTCCAAATACAAATATACTCTTTCTTTATTTCAGCTATTTAAAAAATATTTCGAGCATAAATTGAGGATTAATATGAAAGAGTTTTCATAACTGTAACAACTTTAAATAGCTGCAAAATATGAATTAAAAAAAAACAAGGGAAGTTATCACTTAATTATACAAAGCTCAAAAAACGCTAAGGAATTCAAAAATTTCAAAGAAGAGTCTGGCTCGAACATTTTATACAAGCTTAAAAATTAATTTCCTATAGCAGATCTTAAATGTTTTTTAACATGTAAATGACTTTTCACCAGGGTATACTTCCCCTTAAAAAACTTGCCATGCAGAAAAACAAAGAAAAAGCGAAGTTCTAGAGGAAAACTTTATTTTATTTCTTGAAATATCTGGCTAATGTAACACATGCCCTTAGCCATAGGTGAAAATTATATTAAAAGGAAATGATTGATTATTAATAAAGTCAGAAAATTTTATTTTATTTTATTTCTTTTAAACTTCAGATTTCTGCAGAGAATAAAAAAAACTTTTCTTACGTTCAAATTAACTTGAATGCGATTTCAGTAAGTTCGATTGCTAAAGGGTCATATGCATCAACCATTTTAAGTTAATCAATTGAAGATGAAGATTTTCATCATCGTAACGAACATAATGAGGCAAATGCCAGACGTCAGTTGCAAAGTTAAGAGAGAAGCAAAAAATCAAACAAAACTTAAAAATGAAAACTCGCTCATTAAATTTAAGAAACTTTACAATTGTCCATTTTATTGCCAACAAAATGACAAAAACTTACAGTTATAATTAAATTTTCAAATCTTTTCAAAAAAATAATTTTTAGTATAAACTACAAAGTACATATTTTGGGTGTATAAAATAGAAAATATTTTATTTAAAAAAGTATGTGCATAAATTTATATTCCTTTTTTCTTTTGCTACACAAGCAGTAGTTCGAGGAGGTGATTGCATAAAGAAAAAAAAAACATTTTTTTATTGAACTTTTCCAAACTATTAAACGAAAAATACTTATGAAAAACACTTTTACGCATAGTGTAATTTTTCTTCGTTTTTATTAAGAGATGTCAGAAAACTTTAGTCATAAATTGCTACAATTTGACAGAATTATTCAGTTCTTTTACTACTTGAATTTTTGTTATTTATTTTTTTTTATTTCAATTTATTTTCTTTGGCGAAAAATGGCCAAAAAAAGACAAATCTTCAAACGTTCAATGTTTTATTAAATTTTCTTCAATGTCATTTCTTATAAAGTTTAAGAATAATTATATAATATAATTATATATAAGAATAGTAAGGAGATAATGCGACAGAGTTTAGTGAACAAGCAGGTTTTGTTTTTTCATGTAACGTCGCAGAAAACGCATTTTATTTCATATGTGCAATTGTATTTGTGTTGTTAAACAAGTTTTGACTTAAACAAAAATACTGATTTTAATAATTATAAATTACTTGATAAATCGGTGGAATTCTTAAAAAGTTAGTTTTAAAGTTGGAGCTACACATAAAGTGCACTTAGTGTGTATTGTTCTTAGAGCATAGGTTGCCGCCTTCCTGCACCCGACGGTATAACTACCTGGCTTCACGGCCAGGTGCTGGTGTAATCCTATCATGCTTGTCCCTATCTAGTAGCAAGTAAAACCACAGCCAAGGGGTTAGGCTTGCAATAATTAGCGGGGAAAAAAGAACCTGTTGAGCTTAACTCTAATCTCGCTGTGTAAAGAGACATAAAAGATGTAAAATAAATGGAAGGTACTCCCTCTTCGGGATCTTTGTCACCAGTGAAATACCACTAATCTTATTGTTTTCTTACTTAGTTGATTAAGTGGAAAGTGTATCATTTCTTAGCCATTATACAAATATATTTATATATGTTATGGTATTGAATTATGATGTCAAAGTACTTAGAGTTTGCTGAATAATTGTAAACACATTATAATGAGATAATGGCATTTCGGTACCATTGTTAGTTCTCCTAATACTTATGTATGCTCCAAAGAACAAAGAGTAGAGAACAAAAAATTACAGTAAATCTGTAGCTTCCAAAGAGAGAGAGAGAGATACACTAAATGCATCTTAAAAACACATGTGTCAAAATGGCTATCTTAAAGATAACTTTATTTTTATTTTAGAAACCTGAATGAAACTCCCGGATGCGATAAAATCACCGCCACAATGATTCGAGTATTACCATATTCTGCTCCCCCCGGGGGCACATTATAGTCTTTTTGGAACCTACTATTCCATTTAGATTTGTGTCTGGCGGGGTAAAAGGGAGCCCAGGCCCCTCAAAGACTAGTAGGAGTCACCTGGACAATCCACATATTTCCACGGGAATCAGTAAGCTCGCAGAGTGCACTATTTGTACTCTTAAGGCAAAGATGTACTCTGTACTGATTATTGAGGTTGGCCCCTATATGGGAGTATCGTGGTGGTTGTGGTTTCGAACCCTCGTTAGAGTTTGTGGGTCGGATCATTCAAATTAACACAATGAATGGTTCAGGTTAATTGAGTATGAATGCTGTCGTGTTCTTGAGAAATAAGAGCTTCATGCGTTCTGGACCAGGAGTTGGAAAGTCTCCAACTCCTCAGCAAGGAGTGAGGGCACGGCCTACTCCGGACTTTCTAAATTGCTACTAGGAGTGACTGGAGGATATACGTATCTGAAGGCCTTCTAGGGCGTAGTTGGTGTCCAATCAACTAAGTGGTTTGACCGGTCGGTGCAGATGTAAATCGAATCACGCATTACCATATTCTGCTGTACGAATTCTATTCTACGAGTTGGTTTATTCCCCGCACCATGGAAAATATCGGAAATAGCAATGATACCCAAACCGGGATAGACACCATCTCAAGTAACGTTGTACCGCCCAATAAGTTTACTACCTATTCTATCAAAGTTATTTGAAAGAATGTTTCTCAAGAGATTACTGCAGGAAGTGAAACCTAGAACCATTATTCCTGATCATCAATTTGGTTTTAGAAAACAGCATAACACTACAGAACATGTTCATAGAATAACAAACTTTATTCGAGAGACTTTCGAGAAACAAAAAGTTCAACAAGGTCTGGCATGATGGCATGATGAAGTTACTAGTTGTTTACCTGCTAACGTTCACAAGCTGCTCAAAAGTTATTTAGAAATTAGATCTTTTGTTATAAGATCGAAGCATGTTATCTCTTCCCGGAAAAGTATTTCTGCCGGAGTGCCGCAAGGAAGAATACTAGGACCCTTCCTGTACATATTGTTTACCGCAGACATGCCAACGAGCCTACTGACATATAAATCAACCTTCGCAGATGATACAGCATTTTTATGCATTCACGAAAATCCTGTAGCCGCATCAACACGGCTCCCGTTGCATATCGTGGAGATGGAAAAACGGTTAGAAAAATGGAGAATTCGAGTAAATGCTAGTAAATATGTTCATATTACTTTCACTTTAAGGAGGGAAAAATGCTCACATTTAACCATAAACGGTGTAAAAATTTCTGAAGAAAATCATATTACGTAACTCGGTATTCACCTCGACCGACGTCTTACGTGGAGTCATCATATCGCTGCACAAATAACTCAGCTTAAATTAAAAGCAGTCCCACTACACTGGCTTATTGGGCCACGATCATTTGTAGACTTAGACCTTAAGGTGCTCCTGTACAAGGCAGTCATAAAACCAATATGGACATATGGAATCCAGATATGGGGAACAGCGAAGCCATCTAGCGTTGAAAAATTACAAAGAAGGCAGTCAAAACTATTAAGGTTAATAACGCGTACACCATGGTATATCAAAAACAAAAACATCCATAGGGACCTCAATGTTAGCACTATCCGAGAGGAAATACATAACGCAACATTTTATTACACTATAAACCTGACAACTCATCCCAATTCCTTGGCGAGAAACTTGCTCCTATTTGAGGGTCATATCCATCTCAAGAGGATGCAAACTGTCGATCTAATGGATTAGACATCATATTTTTCTCGAACACAGTGTTGCTGTTGCAGTGGCAAAATCAACTATATTTTTTAGTTTAAGATTTTAATACTTATTGTTATTTTCAAATTTTACATGAAACTTTCAATAAAATTTAAATAAAATTTAAAAAAAAATTTTTTTTATCGCAAGTGGAAGCTCACTTGGCGTAATGTTCAGCCCTTAAAGCCAGAGTCAAAGATGAAACTTACGATGTGCGTAATATGTAATGGCATTCATAATTTTGTTTTTTAAAAATACAAAACTTTTAGTAAAACTTGCTCACAAGTTTCAATTTTCAATTAATAAAAGCGGCTGAGACGAATATGGCAAATGAGTAGGAACCCAAGAGATAAAACTAATTACAACCTAGCTGCAAATCACCTCAAAAAACGTATAAAAGAATGGAAAAGTGAAGAACTTTCAACTTTTTTAAGACAGTTGGATTCGACAAATAATTCTGAATATAGTTTATGGAAAGTTACAAGGTTTCTAAAAAAATCCGTTTGCAGAAATATAACTATCAAAGATGCAAATGGAAGTTGGTGTAGAGACAGTAAAAGTAAAGCTGAATCATTCTTTAAGCATTTAAAAAAAAAACTTTTGAACCATTTGAACTTTCAAATTCAACTGATGAAAGTAATATAATCAGCTTTTTGAAATCTCCATGTCAAATGGATCTCCCAATAAAATCTTTCTCCCCACAAGAAATTCAACATCAAATATATATTCTTAATAGCTCCAAATCCCCTGGATATGATAAAATAGACGCTAGAGTAGCAAAGTCACTTTCAAAAAAAGCTGTAGTATTTCCAACACTCCTATACAATTCTGCTCTAAAGTTATCATACTGTCCACTGCAATGGAAATACGCAGAAATGATTATGATTCCTAAGCCTGGTAAGCCGGAAAATCATATTTCTTCATACAGGCCTATCAGTTTATTGCCAATTTTTTCAAAAATTCCGAAAAGACTGTTTTCTTTCAGACTAATGCCAGTTCTGGAAAAACAAAATAATATCCCAGATCACCAGTTTGGATTCCGCCACAAACATGGTACATCGGAACAATGCCATAGACTTGTTAGCGTGATAACAGACGCACTTGAAAGAAAAATGTATTGCTCCGCAGTCTTTTTAGATGTAAAACAGGCATTCGACCGAGTATGGCACGAGGGGCTTCTGTATAAACTGAAAAAAAGATTACCAGCTCCATTTTTTACTTTTCTACAGTCATATTTAAATAATCGATCTTTTTATGTTAAAATTAACGATGAAACATAAAATATTTTTAGGATTTTTACTGGAGTACCACAGTTCAGTGTACTCGGTCCTGTGTTATATACTATTTATACATCCGACATACCTATAGTCGAGAATGTGACAATGGCTACGTACGCAGATGATACTGCGATATTGGCATCAAATGAATCAACAATCGAAGCGTCTTGCTTAGTTCAAAGAGATCTTAATCAACTTGTATAATGGCTTATTCGATGGAAAACTGCAATTAACACGGATAAATCAAATCATTTTACCTTTACACTTCGAAGCGAAGAAAGTTCTACTCTTTTTATTAATGGCTCCGAGATACCAAAAGCAGCTTTAGTTAAATATCTAGGAATGCACCTGGACAAACGTCTCACGTGGAAAAAACACATTAATACAAAAAAAGAACAGCTTAACTTGAAAACAAAAAGAATGTACTGGTTACTAGGGCCTAAGTCCGATTTAAGTCTTGAAAATAAAATTAAATTGTATAAAACTTTTTTGAAACCTGTATGGACATACGGTTTACAATTATGGGGTACTTCGAGTAACTCGAATGTAGAAATTTTACAACGTTATCAATCAAAAACTCTGAGAACAATTGCAAAAGCACCTTGGTTTGTAACTAATAAAAGAATCCATGAAGATTTAAAAATACCCTTTGTTACTGATGAAATAAATCGATTCAGCGCTAAATACACTAATAGACTTAGTTGTCACAGCAATGTTTTAGCTATATCTCTATTAGATGATAGTGTTGAGGTTATTAGACTCAAAAGATGGCATGTATCAGACCTTCCGTACAGAAAATAATCCATTTTTCTTTTTTTTTCTCACTTTTAATTATATATAAAAATAATGTAATTAAAATTTTAATATTGTAAATTATACTAAACTTATTGATATCAGAATCAATCAATCATTTTTAAGCTAAAGTTGTTAAATTTATTGAAGTTTAATTACATATGTTAAGTAATGATTTCCACTAGCATATTTACTAAATATTGTAGAAATAGATTGTAAATAAATAAATAAAATATTAAAAAAAAAATTAATGAAAGATGGCTTTTTATGAAAGACTCTGTACAATTGATGGATAATTATAGACCGAAAGAGAATTAAATTAAAGAAATCAAAAACCACCCACATTCAATACTTAATATTTCTACAGGAGTCCCATTTTTGATTACGATATATAAATCAACAACAACTATAGTTTAAAGCAAAGGAAAAATAAACTCAACTTGTTTGTTTATACAGAAGAACAAACATATTAAATATGGTCAGAATTAAGCAAACTTATGTGCAGTAATTTTTATAAAAATATAATTTTTCTTAGTTAAAAACTAAGTTATTGTGTGTAACCTGACCTTTGAATAACAAACTCACTTGCCTGCCCAATTACAAAAGCTGTGGCAAATCTATGGTTACGATATTGTAACAATACAACAACGCACTTAATTATAAGCATAAATAGTTGTAAAAGAGAGAAATAAGAAATTCACGCTCTAATAAACTTTACTGTACATAAAAGACGACCACTAAAAGGTTTGGCTCCTTTAAAATATGGAAGCATTTCTTTTGCAACTCCTTTCCATTTCTTTATTTATTGTCGGTATTAGAACCAAACTTTCGGGTCAACTAAACGCATCTTTGTAATTCAATCCTAAATCAGAAGCTTCTAATACAGAATCAAAGGAATTTTGAGGAATTTTTTGACAATAATTCAATTTCTTTGCATTCTTTTGCACATAATCATGTATTTAATTAAGAGAATTTTTTTTTTGTTAATCAAACAGTTAAATTTTAAAAATTTATTATTATTTATATTGTTTATTAGAAAAGAATTTTTTTTTTGAAAATGTTAATATCCAAACAAATATTTCGTAATGTTATCTGTCATTCAGTTAAAAACAACACTTAACATTTTAAGGAAATACGTACGTAGGATTTTAAACGAACAGTTACTTTCTTTCTTTCCTTATGTTTTTCATGTTCATTCATGAATGACACTAAAAACATTTAAAGTCCTTAAAATTGGTATTTATTTTTTTTTTGTTATAAAATTTCTATGTTAAAGTGGCAATAAATTAAATTATTCAAAAAACAAAAAGAATAAAATATCAATTCTCTTAAAGAAAAAATTATATATCTTGTGTTTATTTATGTTAATAAAATTCTAATGATATATACCGAAATATCTAATAGCAGTAAAGTACAGAGAAATATATCAGAAAATTGTTCTAGTTTTAACATATCGGGTTTTTTAATACCAAGAAAATGTTCAGTATGCGTCACTACTAATTCTTTTTATCAATTTCAAATTAAATAAAGAAAGAAAATTTAACATTAAATATTGCAAACTTTCATTTTAAGCACTCATGATTCCTACGAACAACAAATTTTTTAAACTACTTTTGATTTCTTAAAACATTTCAACGGGAGTCATAAACAGTTTTAGTTTTAATTCTTTAAATATTTATGCACTTTATCTGGTTGTTAAGTTAATTTAACAATTATTTAACTAAACAAAAGTATTTAATTCTTATATGTATGGCACAGTGTTGCTACTTTTGCTTATATATATATATATAAACGCCCATCTCCTTATATTGTAACTTTTATGCTTTTATTCAATTTGTTTACATTTTTCGAAGAAGAAAAAAAGAGAAGAAAAGAAAACAAAAAAATGCAACAATAAAAATAAAATATCTTTCCAATTACAATGTTAAATAAAAATAACAAATAATATTTAATAATTACCAAGAAATATGTTAAGTTGACACTTTTGAACAAGTGTTTGTGACAGCTATAAAGAAAATAAATAAACAAAAGTAAGTGTGTGTGTGTGTGCACATAGAGATTGGCACACTCAAACACATACACAAACACATGCATACATATCGCCAGTCTCATGTTAAACCACTATTATATTTATTTCTTTAAGTTTTTATGAAAGCCTTTAATGTTTAATAGAATACAAAGAATTAAAAAAGAACAACAACAACACAGACAATAATGTCAAAAGAACAAAAAGAAAATCAACACAAAAACTTAACCAGAGGCTAAGCGAGACATTGTTTACAATGAGGTACAGGCATTCGCATCTATGCTACAGTGCACTGAGAGAAATAAAAAAAATAAATAAAATACACACTCATTGTTAAATCTGAAAACACCTAAAAATTTTTCGAAATAACTTTAATTGAAAGTTTTTAGAAATAAAACAAATGTCTGGATATAAACAAAGTTTAAAAGTTTTACAATAACTTTAACACGTTGACTGACAAGGCCATTTTCAGAAAACTGGCCAAAAATGACATTTTGATTTTTTCACATTATTTTACTAAAAACTCTACTTCTTTGATGATGATGTTTATTTTAGGAGAAAAAGGACCTACGAATTATCTCGTAGGCGGCTTCTTATTATAATTTTACTTTTTTTTTAATTTTTAAATGTTCTCTAAATTTATGGTTTTAATTATCAAGAACCCAAAATGGATAAGAAAAGGTCACTGAATATATGTTCAGCTTACGCAAGCCAAAACTAACTTTTTTTTTCCCAAAAGCCATTTATCGATACGAGCACTGATATAATACGGTTTTACTCGTACCTACACAAAAAGTGGCAGTTTTAGATAGTACGAAATAAATCGCAGCTGGCTTCCTGGAAGGGAAATCAATCTACGAATTATCTCGTAGTTGGCAGTCAACGTGTTAACAAGTAATTGGCCTCAGCCGCTTTTTTTAATAAAAGCAACATTATGACTTGGTTAACAAACTACATAATTTTGCTTTATTTTTTTATTCTTTTCAAAAGATTTACTTTTTATATAAAAAACAAATAATAAGAAATTCATTGAACGGTGGCAGAAAGCCAAAAATATTTTTTTAAGCTGCTATAACTATAATTAACAAACACAAGAAAATAAATTTTGATCAAAAAATTTCTAAGCGAAATAATACGCATTTTTTGGAGTATGCTGACCGTATGTTATTGTCAACAAAAAGCATGTTGGCTTTTAAAGTGGCAATTGCGGCTTTACTTTTGGGGCTATATGATTCAATTCATCACCAACACTAAATGGTAATTTGTTTTAGATGTGATGGAGTTGCTTTGGATTAATTTAAGTTCGTCTGTATTAATTTTATTTATGAATAGATTAGTCAAGCGTCAATCGCTCATAGTGCAGTTTGCTTGAGAGTAAGCTTTCGTTTTTCTATCTGGCTTTGAAGAAATTATTATAATAACGCTTAAAGTGTTATCATAATATGATTTATTATAGTCATAATATTATCCAAAAAAAAGCATATTAAAGACAAGTCTTAACATTTTATAATTGCATAAAAACACGTTTAACTTATTTTTTGTTAAATTGAAAACTCTATACTCCATAAATTTATTCCAATGTGACAACATTTACACTTTCCTTTTTGTATTGTCCTAACTCTTTACATCAAGTGTGACATCCAATTATAAGTAAAATAAACTAATCATGGACTTTTTTTTATAAGTTACCTGGAGAATGAAGACGCTAATTGAATTTTATTGATCATTAAATTAGTAATCTGAATTATTCGCTTCTATATGTTTTCTATAGATAGTGTAAGCAGTGAGGGTCATCTATTTAAGTCACGCCTCGTACACTATTAATATGGTTCCTTGATTTTCAAAAGTCTCTGAGAAAATTTATAGTCTAAAGTAACTGGTAACTAGCAGATGTCACAATGAATTGGGACACTTTTAAGTACCAATATGAAAATTAGGAAAAGTGATTGTAAATTACAGCACATCACACTATCAGTTTCAGACGGATTCTATAGTTCTATGGATTAAGCGATAAGAAGGTAGCTCTATTATACAGTACTTTCTAGAGGAACCCTTTTTGTTTTAGCAAAAATATGATGAATACGGAGAATAAAACGTGCTTATTGAGAATATTTCAGGACGCATAGAGTGTTCCACCGTAATTTTAAAAATAATTAACAATTTCTGATTAGTGCTTGCTTGAGCGGTCTTTTTTTTTTTGGGAAAAAGTTTAATCTGCCAAAAGTTTAAATAAAAGTAAAATTCTTAGTTAGAAGTGTCCGCTCGTCTATAGAAATTTCTAGAGAAGTTTTCCTTACATTAAGCATATTAAACATACAAAAAGTCAAGCACAGATTGTTTACTTTTATTTACGTAATTTTGATTTTTACCAAAAATATCGGGGTTTTCAACAATAAGTTTGTTTTTCAATTGCGACAACAGCAACAACATAATATTTTTGACATTTAATTTTTTGACGTATTCCTAGTAGATGCATTGCTAATTGTTACAACATTAAAATGATTAAAATCCGCTATGAAAATGGTGGTTCCGTTAAAGTTAAATGTCGTAAAATTCGTCATATTTTCAGAAAACATAATCGTCCTTCTGCGACAGCTATTAAGAAATTTGAGGTTAAATCTGAGTCGACAGAGGCTCGATATAAAATGTGCCAACACCAACGCATGTTCGACCGGGTCGTTCAACTAAACATATTGCAGCCGTGAGCCACAGTCTTGAAGCAGATTCAAATTTGTCAATTCCTCGACGTTCCTAACGACTGGCCTTATCCAAAACCAGCATAAGACGAATTTTGTCTTACAAAGTTCAACTGGTGCAAGAGTTGAAGCCGACTCACCATTCACATCGTCGTAGATTCGTTCAACTCATTCAGAAACAACCGGCTGGTTTTTCTGAAAAAATCATTTTTTCAGACGAAGCAGAATGGCCACATTTGGGGTTCTAAAAATTCAGAGCCATTATTGAGAAGCCTTTGTATGCTCAAAGTGTCACTGTTTGTTGCGCAATGTAGTCTGGAGGCGTGAATCTTCTGCTTTTGGTTCGAAAATAAGGCTGGATATGCGTTGAATGGATCGCGAGATGCTAACAGTTAAATTTTGGCCTATTATTGACGACGTGGATATCAGGACGGTGCCACATATCACACAGCCAATGAAACGATCAATTTATTACAAAACATAATTCCCGATCGATTTCAGCCTTAAAACTCAAAATCCGTAATGTGATTAACGAAATAAAACCGACATTTTGCCAAAAAATTATCAAAAACTTTGGTGAAAGAGTCAACATCTGTCAGCATGGTCGGGGTAAACGTTTGCCAGATCTCATTCTTCTTTCATAATTGCCGAACTTTTCTCTTCATAAGACAATAAAAATTTGAATGACCTTAATTTAAATTTTTTGTTTTATTTTGTCTTCTTACTTTTTTAAAACTTTATTTTAACCAAAACTTAAGTTAATTTTAGGTTTTCGTATAGAAAGTATTCATTAGATCTTGTTCGATGTTTGTACTGTGCATTTGCGGGTTTATTTTTTTTTCGAAAATTATGTGCTAAATGAAACTCCCTTTACAGCTCAAATTAAAAAACAAGATAAAATAAATAATTAAGATAAGCAACAACGACTGAGAAAAACTGCAGGTGCACATCTCATCATTCTTTTAATCATGTTGGTATCATTTATTATGAATCTCTTATATACAAACACGTATGAATGTATTAACGAGTTAAGGATGTGGTTAACTAAGTATACAAAAAATTTAATTTAATTAACTTTTTTGTATGTGTATTGTGTTACTGTGTACAAGTGTTTGTTTTAATGTTCATTTTGAAGGAAAATAACATCATCAACAGCGTGGCAAAAGAAATTAAGGCTTAAAGCTAAATTGCAATCCTACAAATACGTATATACATACATAAGTAAATTTTATGTAGATATATTTTGTTTTTCTTATTGTTGTTGCTGGTTTAAAAATAAATCGTGATTGTTTTGGCTGGCTGCTGTTGGTATTCTGGTTTGCATTGTTAAAAGCAAAAAATGATATTTGCTTAAATAAAGTGTAAAAATGAATATTTACTATGCTTTTTTTTTACCCTTAACAAAATTTTGTTGGTACTCACGTTTTGACATGACTATATACAAATACAATTTAATTTAAAAAAAAACAACAACAACATCAAAAAATTATATAAATCACAATGCAGGCTTGAAAATCAACAAAACACCTTTCAAGTGTTATGACACGCTGAAGGGCAAACACGAGCATAAAGATTTTGATAAGTAAAACGAATGGGTTCTAACAATAGCAATATGTTACATTTGTTGTTTTCAGGTTACATGTAAATCGAATTTTTATTCTCTTTTTTAACACACACTGATGTGAAAATTTTTTCCTGGAATTTTTATTGTAAAAATTTTGCATAATTTAAAATTGACACGTATGTTTGTGGTGTTATTTATCTTATTTACATATTTTAATAGAGTGACTGGTTATAGTGCAAAAATGTTGAGTGACTTTGTAAATTAATATTTTTAATCAACTTTTTATATCCTGATTTAAGTACAGCAACATGTAATAATAAAATAGCAAAACCGTTTTTTGATGAAAGAAACTAAAACTGCGACATTTTAAAATTAATCGAAATTTTACTGTAGCGAATCTTTTTGGATCTCTTAAACTCTTCTTGTTTTATTTAAGAATATTACAATAAAATTAGTGTCAACTTATTTCGTACAAATTGTCATTTAAATGAGAGAGGGTTTTATAAAATGTAAAAAAATATGTGAACTTAGACCATCTGCTTAGACATTGAAAATGTTTTATAAGTTTTAAAAAAATAGCCCACTATCTGAAAAAAAAACAAAAATAGTCAATAAGTGCAATAGATTTTAGAATCATTTGCCTCGGTTGGAGCAGTCCAAGTTTTTATCTTTTATTTTGTAAACGTTCATGGATTCAAAATACTTTATAGTGTAATATAACCAAAACTGTCACAGCATTATTAGAAGTAACAAAATCAATTTTTATTTAATATAAAATTTGTGTGAATTATTATCTGTTACTCTGAAAATTGTTTATTTCTTTAGTTTGTTTTCGTTTTTCTGTCTTTCAGACTTTCTTTGCTGAAAAGTGGTAGAAAAAAGCACATGAAATTAAAATTCTATACATGACTGCTATTGATTTGCCACCTTTTTAATTTTCCAACAAAAACTTAATTTTTTACATATAAAACCCAAAAGAGCACATCAACTCAAGTGATATTTAGGTGGAAATAGAACAACAATCATTAAGAATAATACAAGATAAAATTGTAATTTTATAAGTGTAAGTGGTTGTGCCTCACTCTTATCTGACTTGAATATTGAAGAATTTTTCGGAAATAATTTTAAATAAAATTATACTTTTCAAACATGAGGCTTTCTTCTTGAGTCATACGTAAAAGGCATCCTTTGTATTTACGCAGCTCCTATTACCACAATATTTACGATAATTTAGTCAACTTATGGCAGATTGTTGCTACATTTTTCATTTTAATGTGATGCGTTTGTGTATTTATATGGTGACAATAATTTTTGGAATTTGTCTTGTTTACATGAATTATTTTTATTTGTTTAATCAGAAGGGGTGTTAATATCATCATATAAAATTTTATTATTGATACATTTTCAATATTTGTTGCTTTGAATATTTTGTTTTGGGATCACCAATCAGGGGATGACCTCTACTCATGCAATGCATTGTGATAGAATTAGGAAATTAGCTTATGGAGAGAAAGAATGTGCACATTCGCTTTGAATTTTCCTGCATTGAATGTGGTAGGAGAGAACTCTAGAGGGTGTTCATTCCATATGTGAACTATTGTGCTAAATAAAAAATTTTTCCTATAATGCATAATGTGATTCACCGGTCAATCAACTACAATGCAAAAACGTGCGAGTAACGGGAAAAGTTCCCTAACTTCATTAGAACGCTTAGAACCCTACTGTACAAATTGTGCTCGTGGCGGTCACTTGCAGGCGGTCAAGCAACTCCAAATTGGACTTTGGGGTGTGTGTGTGATTAGATTAAAATCCGCGCCTGGCCATGAAGCCTTAATCAGATGGTGGATCGAACCACTGCATAATTTGGAACGTCATGCTCGTCGTAGGAAGCCGAAGCTATAATTCTATGCAACAGAACTTTCTAGTTGCAACTTCGATGATTCCAGAGCAGGGCTGCAAACCATCACTCCTCGCTTAAGATTTGGAGACTTTCTAACTCCTGTCCAGAACACATGTCTAGCATGCTCACTGGACTGGATCATTCACCTAGCGTGTCATTAACGGAAAATTATCCTGGCCACCATAATAACCATTATACTGTTATGGGGCCACGAAACCACAACCACCACTATACTCCCATATTGGGGCCAACCTCAATAATCAGACAGAGAACAGTTATGTGTCTAAAGATCCAAATAACGGAACTCTGCGGGTCACTGATTCCCGTGAAAATAAAGTGGAGTTTCCAGTTGTACCCCTGCTGACTTCAGGGGACTGGGCTCCCTTTTTCCCCCAGTTGCACTGTGTCTAGATAGTCGAAGTTCTATAAAGACCATATGTATGTGCCCTCGGGGGCTTGGACTTGGTGCCAGCCAAAGTTGTATTTTAGTTTTGGACTAATATTGATGGTATAAATAGTACGAAGAACGGACGGAGTGAAGTATTTTTTGCGCTGTTTTAAAAAATTGACGTAGTTGAACGCTTCTTTAAAAACCTGAAAAATTTTTTAATTTATTTTTCGAGATGAGTTACCAATTACAAAAAAAAATTGCTAAATCTCTTGCGATTTTCTGATCCATCTCAGAACTTTTCCCAAATACTCTTAGAAAAAAGTTTTTGAGCAATTTCCTTATGCTAGATTCTAGATTGTAAAATAAATAATGAATTATTTATGAACGTACTTCGAGAAATTTTAAAAATTCTCACACGCTTTTAAATAAGTTTCATTAATGTGCTTTATAAATTAATATTAATAACAATTAATTAATTTTAAAAATAAATGTTTTTAATAACTGGATGAAAAATATAAAAATAAATTTATAACATATAACGCTATTACTTGTATTTGAAAGTTAAGAGTGCTATATTTGGCCGTGGCGAATCTTATTCACCCTTCCCCATAATGATGTTAAATATATCCTATCGGTATTATGTAGAATATTTGTAGTTTTTACTTTTATGGCTTTCAAGTTCAATTTGTAATTTACAGAATACAAACAAAAAAAAATGACAAAAAGTAAAAAAATACTATGGTAACATAGAAAAAAGTATTGGAGGTGCTTTCCTTTCTGCGGCCATATTTCTGCCATTAGTGAACCAATGTTATACTAAGAATTTCTATTAGTTAGCTGGGCTTTTCAGCAAATATATTTAATTACAACTTGGATAGATGTCCAGATGGGCACTACTAAGAGGCCTTCTCTATATGAAAGGATGCAGGGTCCGAAATGAATTTCCCAGAAATTTAAACAGAACCGCCAACTTGTACACAGAAAGAGCTTCAAGTTGATATATAGAGTATAATAGAGTTTTAATGACTTTTAAAGGCTGGCTAAGTTCCTAGTAAGTCGAAGGTTAATTTAATGGTACATATCGTATGCTACTATTTTAATATCTGGGTTTAATTCGCCTTGTGTATCAAGAGTAAATTAAAGCTATATGGAAATGTCTTTTAAGAAAACTTATTTAAGTCTTGGCTACATTAGTAAAACAAGGTAATAATTTAACAAGTATTTTAGTAAAACAAAAAAGTAAATAATAATGTTCGGCTAACGTAACTGGCTTAAATTATATTCAGATTATCTCACTGCTAATAAGCCAAGGACTAGTGTGCTTCTTTTAATATCTACTTGGTGTGTGTGCATTAAAATTGTTTACATGAGAAGGAAGGCTGGCCTTTAGGATGTTGACTCTAGACACAAGAGGGCGACCGTTAATGGCATCTAGAGAAATTGAGAGAGCTGTACGATTAGGAATAGAAGAATATGTGGCAGCAGCAGAAAATCAAACCGACAGTAAGCAGAAAAAGCAGATAGAAAATATAAATACTGTCACACTGAATACTGTCAAAAATATAAAGAAAACATAACTGCAATAAGTCTAAGCCCTTGAGTTTCGCAATTAGAATGTATATGCCGTCCTTGGAATATTCTGTTAAAAGAAGCAAACTGGAATAGAATGGATAGATTTAATAGTATGTAAAGATTTTGCAACTTACTTCTAAGCAAAATCCTGAACACATTATTAAATTTAGGTTGCAAAAAAACAATAAACATCAACAAATAAATATTAACTTTGTGAAACCTAGCAAACTTTGGTTTTTGAGTTTCTATTCGTAAATAATTTCCACCTTCTATCTCTTTTTCCCTGTCTCTCTCTGTCTTTCTCTCTGCCTCAAAATAAGAAACATTATTATTTAGTTTATTCTCTGGAGTAGAAAACAATAAATTACACCAAGCGACGGAAACACTGTCAAAAGTATGTTGTAGTTTTATACATACAAAGAGACGAATGGAAATGTATAAAATTAAAGTAACAAAATGAAAATAACCACAACAAATGCTTCAGTTAGTTTGTGCACCTTCATTTACTTTACAAAACAAGCCAAAATCATATACTCGTGCCAAAGTTACATTTGAATGGAAAAACTTATTTTAGTCCACTGGAGACACAATCAAAATTTTATGTCAAAAATTATTTTTTTTTAAATTTTCATTAATAAAAGCATGGAAATTGTAAACATCTGAGTTGTTGTTTTTTTTTTTTTTGTCAATGAGCACAAATGCTGAAATGCCTGATTCTCATGGTTGACAGAAATTTCCTGATAATGAAATGCTTGTGTACAATTGTACGAAGCAAACTTTTATTAAATAACGAAAGTATACTGTCACAGCAAGTCAGGGGATTTTTCATTATATAAATATATTTATATATATGTATAGTATTTAAAGTATAGGTCAGTTAATATAATTTTTATAGCTTAAGTCTATTTAATTATATTATTTTTTTACTACAGAGACGTGTTGCACAGAGTGACCTGTCATCGTACATATATTTTTTGAAAATATTCTTTGGCTTTAAGTACTATATTATTTTAAGATAATTTTAAGAATACATTTTTATGGTAAAATATTGAGCGATAATTTTCTTGTAGTGACGGAAGTTTTTATGAAATGAACAATATTTTTTTCGTAGCATTGTTAAACAGAATGTTATGTAATTTCAGCAAACAATTTATAGCCACGTTTTTTCTTTGAAGTTTTCATAGTACACTGTTTCTGATATTAAATAATCAGTTAAACTAAACTGAACAATATATTATAATTTATTAAAATTAGGTAAATAAAAGTAATTTTTATTTAAATTTTTTGAACTGAAAAATTTTTCAATAAAATCTGTTACCTTAATCAAAAAATTGGTTAGAAATAAAGAAAAAATCTATTCCGTTAGGGAAGTTATGGCTAAGTCCATACCAACATATCATAAAAATAATATAACATGAAATTGGTTGACTTTCTATTCTATTCTAAATTCAAAAGAACTAATATATTTAAAAATTAAATATGATTTCTAAAGCAAATAATGACGTGTTAATTGGAGAAAAAAAATATTTAAATTTGAAGAATTTCGTTCAATAAGGTTATTTACCTTATTATTAATCGAAATAAATAATTTAATTGATTTCCTGTATAGGTGCTACGATTAAACATTCAATTGGAATCTCCAACAGCAAAAGAGCACTTCGTTTTGAAATAATGCCTTGGATAAATAAAAATCTAAACAAACATAAGGATAAAAAAAGGAAATTTTGATGGTATGCTCAAAATGTTAAGCAAAGATAGAAAAGTCTGGTCGCTTGAAATTTAACGAGCTGAATTTTAACAACTGCCAGGAGATAAAATACTCTCGGACAGAGAAAAGGCTAATTACTTAAGAACATTAACATATATCAGCATGACACACCCAATTTAATAGGAACTTTAATCTATTTACCTGTTGTTTTTTTTTTTTTTTTTTTTTTTTTTTTTTTTTTTTTTTTTTGCTGTCAATATTATTGCAAATGACATCTTAAACGCTGTAGATTAAATCGTCAAAATTTGTCAAGAATTGCTCGAAAATAATAGTCCCGATATGAGCCAATCTTTACAACACAACTTTGCGAACTAATGTGTATCCTGAAGCGATCCAGATCCACAAAATTTTTCCGATACCGAAGGGCATTCATGTGTGTACTATAGTTAAATATCGCCCAATATCACTACTCTCAACGATATATACAATTTTTGAGAAAATTATTTATGAAAAAATATTGCTTTACATGAAGGAAAATAATTTAAATTATGATTCTCAATTTGGTTTTAAACAAGGTTGTGATAACTGAGGGTGTATGTAGTCATTTTGTTACACATCACAAAAGCTTTTGATCTTGTTACTCTTCGACAAATTATCGATATATGGCGTTAGAGACAATGAATTGCAGATGTTTAGGAGTTATTTTCAAAGTGGAAAACAGTACGTTCAAGTTAATGGAAAGAGTATTGGTGCTGTGGAATATGGGGTGCCTCAAGGGGTCCACTTTTATTTTCTGTATGGGAAAGATCTTTATGTTTGCGGATGATGTATGCTTGTTTTATCCATATAGGCAGGACTTTACCTTAAGGGCGCACATTGACCCGGATATGACGTTGATTTTTGAATATGGGCGCATTAATCGTCTTGCCTTAAATTCAGGCAAAACAACTCTCATACGTTTCAAATGGAACTCTTTGCGTTGAAATATTGTTACGATGCAAAAAGATAACACATCATTTAGGGAAACCTATTCGGTTAAGCATCTTGGATCACCAGCTATTGGTGTGTTATATAAGTTCAAAAATAAATTCAGCATAAGAACAAAACTGACGTTGTATCACTCTGGTACTTTTACATATTAGTTATATGGCAGCTCTATATGCGCTTAATAGGAAACACATTATGTTGAAGTCTGTGCAAAATATGCAAAATAAGTCTTTGAAAATAGTTTTTAATTTAGTAAGGTTATAACCTACAATTTGTTTATATAAGGACTTTTGTAAAACGGTTTTGCCCATTTATGGGACTCACGAATACCAGTTTTTCACACATGTCTTTAAGTCCTTGCTTAACATTGGCCATCACGTCAAAAACTTTACAGATAATCAGTCTCAAGCTAATACGACAAAGTCGAATTCCAAGATGTAGAATTAAAAAAACTTAACAACGTGTAGATTTTATTGGAAGCATACAATTTAACCATTTACCTTTTAACTTGAAATGAATAAATAGAATATGAATATATAAAAAGACTACTTGCTATACAAAATTGAAACACTTCTATAAGTTTACTAAAATATCATGATATTTATATTACATATTATAATTATTACCATTATTATTAGTATTGTTATTAGTAGTTTTAAAATATTAATCGAATAAATTTTGTACACAATAGTTTATAAGACTGCCAGTAGCTGCTCCAATAAAGCGTACGGAGCGTTGGAGTGATTATTAAAAACGAAATTTGAATATTGTATTTTATTGAATTGCAGAACCAATGAAAAAATAATTAATTAAGTAATTAAAATAAATGAGACATATTTTAGTTTTTTCTTTAAAATCTTTCTTCATCACAATTTTACAGACTTTTTACATAAAGCGCTTGAATTTGGACGAAAGTTAAAATATGTCTACAATTTTTGTTAAAGCATTGTAAACAGGATCAGATCAGTGGTACAAATATTTTTTAAATCACTTACCCAAAATAATAACAGATTTCGTACAAGCATCGCAATACATTAAAAGATTAGTCTTTGAAATAACTTTAATTGTTGAAGAAAGTTTGGTGGAGTTTGTAAGGCGCTCTAAAGACACTTATGAATCAATAGCTCTAATGTAAAAAGTCTAGTATGTTGGTTGAAAATAATCGAACACTTTAGGCTGTATTATGTTAATAACAGGTCATTCACTTTTCAAGTAATATTATGAGAATATGCTTGCAATAGGCTCTGACGGTAGCTTATATTTATGTAATTGCTTTCCATTAGGACTTAAACCTTAGTAAGCCAAATACAGTCAAGAGTCGGGGACTTGTAACACCAAAGTTTTAAAATTGTATGCTTCTAAGCAGGCACCCGTATCTTCATGTAGTTATCCGCTTAAATATTAACAATTCGTCAATGTTATTGGCAGAAATTTAATAATGATAAATTAGGTTTGTTTTAGGGTCCTTAACTCGTTGAAGAGTTTGTTCTTTAGCATTTTAAAGAGATTGCTCCTTACACCCGGAGCGATAAAAAAATACAATCACAGAAAAAGTGGAAATCATGGTGTGGTTTTATTTTGTCAGCCAATGTAATGCCAATATAATAAAAAATAGTGATTAAATGGTTAATTAAGAAAACTTATTTTCCCTAGTCTGTTCTTTATCTCTGGTTGTTTAAATTTTAGGAAGTTGTCGTTGTTTCATGGAAAAAGTGAAAACTAAAACATATAATTTATTTTGCTGCAAAACCGGCATTAGACTATCTTTTCAACTTGCAACAACTCATCTGGCTATCACAATTGAGTGTTTTATTAAAAAAACGGATTCAAAAGTACTTTAAAAATCAAAGGTTAAATGTTTAGCATTGATGTTTATTTGTTAAAATGTTTAATGTTACCAAAGAACACAAAATTCAATTGATGTAGTGACATTGTAGCAAGTGTAGCAGTCATTTTCAACAAAAGAAGAAATTTCAACGAAAAAATAAACTAAATGAATATTGTTTAATGTCAAATGTTTCTTAACTTTTGTTGAAACTTGCTTGAGGATACTGGGTTAGAAAAAAGAAATTTGTGAAGGTGGTCTTGATAAATATGCAGCTGTATGGGTAGAATTTCTTAAATACTGTCCTGCAACATTGAATTTCAAAATACTTTAGAAACAGTCTTATGGGATTTAAAGAAGTGAACATTATTAAACTTAATATTTAGCTTGGAAATGCTGCAGTGTTTTCAGTTATTAAATCGTAGCTAAATGATAAATTGTTAAAGGAATTTTTGACATTACTAGAAGTCTGACCGTACTGAGGAATTTGAAGAAGTATGCTGAAAAAAATTCCTTATTAAATTATATTGTGGTTCACATAACTAAATAGTAGAACAATTAATCAAGCATGAAAGTAATAAGATTTTTTTACCATATTCCAGTTGGTAATGTTAGTTTTTTATGTAGAAAGAAAAGTTAACATTGATTTCGATACTTCCTCTTGGCTCTGTTGAAAGGATTTAAGTAAAATTACAAAGGATAATCAAAGAGGGAGCATAGTGCATGTCTATTATGATTGAATTAATAGCATAGATCATTAAGGACCTGATAGGTTAGAAATTACTTATCTACTTCTAACAGGAAAGGCATGTAGCAAGCCTTGCTAAACAGTCTGAAGAACAACCGATATTTTATTACGCTACAATGATTTTCGACCCACAAAAAATATATTTCTGTTTCCTATTTACATATGAGACAAAGAATCTTAGATAGACGGCAAATGATGGAAGAGCATCACCTGAGTGTCAAAGGTATCCTTATTACTATCTTAACAGCTCAGCAAAAACCCGCTTTGATCAACAATATTTTGGGTCTGAATAATATTAACAAAGCTTTTGTCAGCAATTTGGACAGTTGTTGGCTTTGAAGTCGATTTCACGTTGATAATATATATCTCTTAGGATCAGATAGCCAGAGAACTCCTGTAGTAACCTTTCCTTATTTAAAACGAACAGGTAGAAATTTTCTGGTTAATATAATTTTCTGTTCGCTCTCTTTACCTTAAGTTATTTATAGAAATCCGTGACAGATGCTATATTTTCTTCTCTGCGTTTAAGGCTCAGACACAAAAAATATATTTTTTGCATCTATTAAAGTTTTTTTTTTTTGGTTTCACATCGAAATTTATATAAATTTTTATTTGGCACAGCTATATATTTTTTATGGAAAAATAAAAAGAATATTTTCTAGTATAAAAGTTGTCTGCATTTGTTCCGTCAGAAAATGATATACCGTTGTCATTCCTTTCCGTCTTTGGCGATTGTTTGTTTGGTATGAACGGCAAGCGCTTTCAATGTAAAGACGTCATTCTCAAGTAGTGTTCTTAATTATACTGATGAGTCAGTATTCGGGTTAAGGTAGTTTTTTCATTAAGTTTGTATCTATTCGCGTGGGTAAAATGTCCGCCACCTGGCATTTTATTCGGGGAAAATTTTTAATATTTCCGTGCTTTATTATTAACAAAACCAGACAAAAATGATTTCTAAATAAAAAAATAAAATAATGATTATTATTTTCAGTTTTATTCGGCTTTTTTATTTTTATTAAATATGTACTAATCTTTTAAATGGTCTTTTTAAATTAAAATTTTAACGAATTATTTTTTCGATTTTTCGGTTTCCTGTGGAAAGCTTCTTCAGGAAATTATTTTTTATATTTTACAAAAACAAAAAATTATAAATTAATTATTAATTAATTATTAATTTAAAATTTTAAAGATTAGTAAATATTTAATAAAAATAAAATAATGTTTAATATTAATATTATTTAATATTAAATAAATAAAACATGAATTAGTCACTGTAGGCTGTGTCAAAAAGGATAATATCTTCTCCAATATGTCTTTTAGCAGGTGCGTTCAATACCTGGAATCATTCCAGTTAGATAATTATAACATTTCTAATGAACTATAAAGTTGACTTTACGCCAACGTAACATATATCTCCAAAAGCTCCTTAATCTCTCTTTATATGCAATACTAGAAGAAACAGGTATTCTGGTTCCCCATGAAATAAGTACAATAGAAAATTGTCTTTTGTTATATTTTTTTTTAAACACTTCAAATCTCTGCTTATCGCTTGCTTTCAATTAAAATAAATCTCATTTTATTTGTATAAAAATTCCAACCCGCTTATAGCTATTGAATTCCTTTCAAATACAAACAAGGAAAAGTTTTCTTCTTCAGACAGCAAAAAATTCAAGTACCAGGAAAAAGAAAAAATTGTGTTACTCAACCCATTCATTTTCAAGACATTGACATTCCCCCAATAGACGCGAATATTGCCAGCGATGCAATATGAAACGTAACATAATTGATTACGTGCTGAATGATCCTTTAGGATTTATTTTAAACATTATAAATCGAATATAAGTGTGTGCAAATACGAACGCATAAGGATACAGCTACGAATACACAAGCAAAATAAAAAAATAGAACAAAACTCAACTACTTCTGAAGTAGAATCTGTGGAAAATAAAAAAACTAAGCGCGAAGCAAAAGATTTGTTTAAAGCAACAACAAAAAGCTTTGAAACGTTCATATTAAAAAGTAAAAAAACAAAAAAATAGCGAAAGAAAATCAAGTGAAAAGAAAATCTTAGTCCAAAAGCGAAATGGCGGAAAAAATCGAGCAATTGCAGCTTAAGTAAAAGGAAAAAAAATATTAAATACCATAAAAGTAAAATAAAAAAATATTGTAGAAAAAATAGATGTTTAAATAGAAGTTAATGCCACTTTTAGGTAACCCAGTGCTACATAATAAAAGCACACAGTTTGAGGAAACAATTGAAGGAAAAATTCAGCATAAGAATAAAACCTTATGATAAGGAAATCCTTCTTGAGCAAAGAGAAACAAAGATATTGAAGTATCAAGACAATATTTGCACAATGGGTTAACTATTGTGGCAATGCCGAGGCTTGTTGAATATATATTTTTTAAATATTACAACAACTATTATTAATAAGATAATTAGTTTGATTTTGATACTTAATTGCGTAACTCACTCATATTTAAATATTCTGAATAGGGCATAGGGACTTTGTACTTTTACATCAGCATTTTCGATTTAAAAATGTACCCATAAATATATAATGTTTAAGTAAGTTATTTTGATAATAACGACATTCAGAACAGTTCATTTTGTTTTGATTGATATTTTAATAATTATTTTACCATTTACATAAAGTACTAATTCTATGCAATTGCTATATGATTTCTACTATTGTCATGATACGTACTAATCTGCTCAAAGAACTACATCAACTATGCTATTTAAAACTTTCTCTAACTGCATAATTCCACTGTATTCCAAAGCACTGTTTTATACTTAAGATTTTTGACTCAGTTGCTTTACATTAATTAAAACCATAATTTGGCTGTATGGCACCCTCCTTTTATAGAGGTATTAATATATGTAATTTTCAAGTAGAATAAAACAAAGGTGTTTTTCAAATTCACATGAAAGGAAATCTTTTAGTATTATAACCTTAATATGATTTCGTGCTGGTCATAGGCCATGTGTGTAGTCCTCAAAGCGATCAATCTTTATGGTAGTAGTGGCGTAAACTAGTGACATCACACATCCCCTTAGAAAATATATTACGGGCGTTAATCCACACGATCTTGAAAGCCAATTCATGTTGATATGTTGCGCCGTTTTTTTAAATCTACGGCTTAATGGGCGTGACTCTACATATCCTCCCGGAAAATATTCTACTGGCGTAATTTCGCACGATCTTAGAGGCCAATTCACGAGTCCGAGACGTAGAATTATGTTACCAAACGTTTTCTTCAATTGTGGCACGAGCTGTGTGAAATGTTGGTTGTTTAATTGATGAACGAAAATTAGCAGTCAACGCTCTATACAGGTTACTATGGACTGTAAAGTTCTGACCAGCACCGTTTAACAAAAAGTACGGACCAATGATGCTATCAGCCCATAAAGACCTGAGGATTATCATCACTCTAAATACTGCAATTTTGTTAGTTGGCCTACCATTCAAACAGAAATTCATCGCTAAGCAAAATTCGCTTACGTAATTCGGGATTAACGGCCATCTTATTTTGTGCCCATTAACGAATCTACGTAATATTAACTGACCGTATGGCTTCAATTCTGGTAGGAGTTAGATTTTGCAAGCATGCAAACCAAGACCTTTCTGCAAAAGCTTCCATAAATTAAATGCACACGTATCTAACTCCTGTGCACGATGGCGGATATACTGATTCGAGTGTTAGTCTATGCTATCGTAAATATGATTTACCATGATTTACAAAATAAATTTGTACTATTTGGACGCATTGTTTAGGCATCGTCTATTCTTGTTGAAATGTCAAACCAAACTTAAAATGAATTACTTGGCTGCTGACAGGAGGTAAAAAAGCATTGCCGCTACCTCTATATATAAAGTAAAATATTTTTCGAACTTACATCATGGCAAGCGCTAAAACATTAGTATTTTAAAAAAACTAAAAACTAAAAATATCTTTCGTTCATTTAAATAAAAATAATGAAGTTTTGTTTAATAAACAATTTGTTAAATTTAGCTTTAGGCTTTACTACAGCTCGAATTGGTTTTATTAAAGTTGTTGTGAACTTTTTGATTTAATTCTTAGTTTAATATGAAAATAATATTGTGAATTCGCTAAAATTGTTATGAATTCGCTTACTTAGTTTTACTGTTTCAATAAAACAAATTATTTTAGCATATGAATATCACAAATGAATAAGAATTTAACAATCTATATTTGCAGCAAGTGATTCTTTTTTCTCAACTTAAGCAGAAAGATTATACACTCATTTTTATTATTTTAGTGTTTGTATTAGCAGAACTCGATCATTGTAAATTCAATGCTGTTGCATTGGCTTCTTTTAATTTTAAAAATTTATTTTTTAATTTTTAAAATAATAGGTTGTTCCCGATATATGTCGTTGATAGACAGAAACTTGATAACTACGTAGGTTATAAAAACATAAACAAATTTGCAAATCGTCACTTCTGTCAACACAAAAAGTGTGGCTTTAACAGAATTTTCCTATCGTGCTGAAATTTTTCGTATGTGATTTTAGTCGATTTTAGTCGATTTTAACAAATTTAGTCACAGTCATATGAAAGTTTTATATAAATGCCTCTTCATAGTTTATAAACTCAAGTTATACTGTAGTACAATAGATTTAATAACACAAAAGAGTAGTCCAACTTCTCAAACAAATTATTATTCTTCTACAGTTTTTATAATAGATGTTTTGACACGATTTTACAATGTCTTTATATATAATCCAATTTTAAGAAACTAGTATTTCAGAAGTAATATTTATCTTTATATAATTTAAATTTGTTTTGTTTTTGCTGCTTGCAAAAATATTTAAAATTTTTTTTTATAAGATACAAAAAAATTATTATTAAATTCCAAATTAAAATATAATCATTTTTTAACTCTAAGATAAGTCTAAGAGACATTTAATGTAGCATTAACAATTGCTAATAAGTTCACTGATCAGTGCGCTAAAAAGTCAAACTATACTTCAAATGAATTCTCTGAAATTGTGTTAAACAATTTTATAAATGAAAACCTCAATATTCCATTCCATTCCATTGCCATCCAAACTTCACTTGACAAGAGTTGCTAAAAGCTTTTCACGCAGGCATTTGCAAATACTTGTTGAAAAAAATAATACGAAGAAAATTTTTTCAGAAAGTTGTTGAAATATTCCTTTTAAAATATTATTTTATAAGAAAAGAATCTAATATTTTTTTAACTTACCAAAACTTCTTTTGACCCCTTGTGCTTGATTAAATCTTAAAAGCGGTCAAGTGTATGCGAAAAAAAGGAATAAAAGAAAAAAATACAATATAATATAATAGCAAATCGATATACAAAAAAATTTTTTTTGTTGCCATTGATATGAACTAACGACATAACACTTTTTCTGTCAAAGTTAATGTTCCTTATACAATTTTCTTAAAAATGAAATAAAAACGAAGCTCAAGTTTTCCATAGAGACTAGAGATTTAAATAAAAAATAAAACAATAGCAATACAAGTTATATCCAGAAAACAATGACAATGAATGCACTAGAAATATGAGATGAAATTTGAAATACCCTTTTCAGGAAAAATATTCTTTCATTGAAAAACTCTTCAAAGCATGCTCCAGCATTTTTTGCATACTTTTGCTAATAGTTATCTCAGAAAAATGAACATTTGAAGAAAACAAAATTAAGTCTACTCTATCCAAAACTAATTTCAAGGTAATTTGCGTCAAGGTTATCCAAGTGTTATATCTATTTATATATTTGTGATAACTATAGACAAAAAGGCATTTCATTCGTTATATTGAAAATCACATAATAAATGAATTCACTTTACAAATATTTACTTATGTTGTTCAGCGATAAACATCCACAGACGTAAGAGAGTTAATTTGATTTTTATTCAGTCTTAATTATATTTTACTCCGAAATATTGCTGAATTTCGCTTTATGCGAAATGCGTTATTTTATTAAAATTTTTTATTTCAATTATTTTATTTCAATTTTATATAAAAACCTATGTATCCCTATGTTTTACTATTTAACATTTTTCACTGAAGTTCTGTTTTAGGGTAGGTCTTGTTACAGTTTGAAATATAAAATAATTTTAATATGAAAAGCTTCAATTCCGTAAAGATATTTACATCCAGTACTACAATATCGAATGTTTCGTTTTCACGCTTTTTAAACGACAATCGCTGATTTGCGTCTCACTTAACAACCATCAGCACGATCAATAGAACGACAACGTAAACACTTTAGTACAAATTTTCGTCCCAATAAATATTTTCGCTGCTATTTGTACGAATAGAAATGTCAAAATCAGCCACAGATATGTGTTTTTTCGTTCAGGTATTAAAAAGGAAAAATTATTTAAAAAATTAAAAAAAATTAAAAATATAATATGAATGGTAGGTGAAAAATGTTATAGTAATTTACTAATTCATACAACATACCAATTAATAAGTCCTGGGCGAATTTGAAAAGCCGTAGGAAGAAAAAAATTGCGATAAATCAAAAAAAAGGATGATGTGATTTGATTTACATCTGCACCGACTAGGTAGTCATAATCAGATGGTGGTCAAACCACTTGAATGATTTGCAAACGTCATTCATGCCCTAGGAGGCCATCGAATACGTATATCCTCCGGTCACTCCTAGTAGCAATTTCGAAAGCCCGAAGTAGGCTGCAGCCTTCACTCCTTGCTAAAGAGTTGTAGACTTTCCAACTCCTGGTCCAGACCGCATGAAGCTTAATATAATTAAGAACACGACGGCATTCATACTTACTCACTACTACTCACACTCATTTTAAATGATCCGACCCACAAACTCTCACGAGGGTTTCGAAACCACAACCACCACGATACTCCCATATAAGGGCCAACGTCAATAACCAGTCAGAGAACAGCTAATTGTCTCAAGAGACAAATAGTGAACTCTGCGAGCGTACTGATTCCCGTGGAAGTATGTGGATTGTCCAGGTGACTCCTACTAGCCTTTGAGGGGCCTGGGCTCCCTTTTACCCCGCAACAAATCAGTCTAAATGGAATAGTAGGTTCCAAAAAGACTATCATGTGCCCCCGGGGGGAACCAAAAAAGCATGTGCGAAACTGGTGGTGGTCTTTACAATATGAACCATTTAACAGGACTGGAATAAATTATAGACCAAACACTGTTTCTATCTAAACCCGCAGCTGTTGATCCAATCGATGAATAATTCATTCATTTAAAACACACACCACTAAGAAGCAGGAAGGCTGCAGCGCTAATATCACCTTCCAGCCAGTAACAGCATAGCCTTCACGAGCAGTAAATAATTTCACAACAGACAAGTCAATCACCAATGCGCAGTCATCCAGAATAACAAAAAATTTGTTTGCACTACCTTTGCAGCTTAATCAAGAGAAAGTTTTTTGCCAGGAAAACATTTCCCACAGCAACAGAGCTGTTGCAACAACAACAATTCGCTGGTAGTGAAATACCTATTGGTAATCCGTAAGAATACAAAACACGACAAATGATCACTAAGGTGAGCAGTCGGCTGCTATAGCCAAATAACAAGTTGATGCAACAAAAACATTGGCTGAAACCACTTGAAGCTTAGTAGAAGTCATTAATCAAATCTGCCAGAAAAAACGCAGAAATGCATACACAGCATTTTATGAATAAATAAGCATTTTATAAGTTAAATATTCATAAATAAAATTTTAAAAAAATTTATAATAAAAAGATAGAGTCTAATAAAATTATTCTTGTGATACAAAAATAAAAAAACTTTAACTTTATTTCCAATTTCTAGGGAACACTAATCACACAATTAGGATTATGTAAAACCATAAATTTTGTTAACTGGAATTCCTTTTACTGCTTCAATATAGCTAAGCTACGATCTAACATCAGCACGTTTTCAACTCAAAACTCCCTTAGCCGTGATGAAATTTGTATAAAATGTATAACGTATCATAATTAACTTACCTTCCGACACAACTTTTTTCATTGCTTGTTTATAATGTGTTTTCTGTTTACTTTTTTTGCCGTCATTTATTTAAGCTCCAGTAGCACATCGTTGTATTATTTTTGGTAAAATTTATTCATTTTAGCATTTTTTCCTTTAATTCTATGATTATTTTAAGGTGTTGTTGATAAGGTAACATATTAATTTGACGATAGAGGAATGGCTTACGTTACATAACGTAAAGCTAAGCGAACGACAAGTTGAAAGATAGTGGGAGGCTTTTTAGAGCGAATATAAGTGGGAAGTTTTCTTTCGCTTAAGTTTGCGTTTGACATTGTGGAACTGACTGTTAAAATTTTTGTAACTGTTTTACTAAACCCAACCAAAAAGGTAAACCCTCCTCAATCTGAGCTTAATGCTTAATAGATTAAATTATTTAATATAACAATACTGCCTTTAAAAATCTTAAGGGTTAAAAAAATGTCAAGGTTCGGAAAATGTTTCTATAATCCCAAAGAAAAAAAAACTGTCAACCATATTTTCCATTTTCCATTTATATAATACGCCATATTCAAGTATTTATATAAGAAAATGTTAAAACTCTATTACAAACTGTTAATACTGAGCACATTTTAACACTCTATTTAAATTTATTTTTTCTTGCAATTTCTTTTTATAACTCTTCAGCCAGTGCAACTTAATTTTCTACAAGATTGACCATCAGCGTCATCAACACGCCATCAACAGAGTTTTGACGTTGCAGCAGCAACAAAAAAGAAAAAGAACTTAAAAGCATAACTATTAAAGTGTCACTTAGCTAATGTTGTTGTTTTTTTTTTTGTTGGTTGGTATTTCTCTTTGATATTTCTTCTTCTAGTACTTGAATTAACAACATTAACAACATTTGAATACGTTTCATTTTAAGTTGAATTTTCGAAATTGACGACAACATATTAAAGAAAAAGAAATAAATTTAAAATAATTTTCGTTTTATTTCCCTTTTAAATATAGTCAGCAGATATTCAAGTGCTATAAGGATTTGTTTAATCATAAAGGAATAATGAAAAAAAAGTAAAACAAATTCATAAGTGTATTTTGGAAAAATAATCCCAGTAAATCTAAATTGAAAAAATTGAAAAAATCAAAAACATTATTTCAATAATTCTAAAATATGACGAGATAATACAAATGCAGCAACTTATAGCAGATGCTGAACTGATTATTAAAATATATATTCTACAATTTTTTTTACCTCAACTGAAGATGAAATGGGTGGTATACATAAGTATATAATAAGTTACGTATAGTTTTAAAAAGGGATTTAGATACTAATCCGGTTCGACAAAAAAGGTTATGGCACGTTGGTCAGTGGGGAAGAAAAAAATATTGTAATTATAAATCAACGATTGAATAGAATTAGATATAAGTAATTAATGATCTAAATATAAAAGGAAACATATACCATAAATTTGTCGTCTAAAGCTAATGAGTCATCTAGACTTACAAAAGAAATTTTCTACTTTCCAGTCCAGATAATTTATTTTTTAAATATTGGGGTACAAATTAATAACGTCGTTTTTGGATTATGCCAATAATAACAAATATGGCATTGTGGATGGTAAATATCTGTCATTATAATTAAGTATTCGATAGATGCCAAAGTGTAAACACTCATGTTCTCGATCGCCATAATAATGTCAAATTGTGTGCCTAAAACAGGTTTTTGGAGGAAAGTGTGGTATTTGGAAGGGTAAACATCCGTCATTGTAATTCAGTATTCGGTAGACGCCAAAGCCAAAGCGGAAATGTCTGATAACGTGTGAAAGTTATTGATTGTTAGCAGAAGCCTATAGTCAGCATATGCTAACTTAAATAACTTAACAGAGAAGTGGTGACTTTGACACATAAGCCAAGAAAGTTTGAAGATGATATATTGGAAGCATTACTCGACGAAGATCCTTGTCGAACGCAAAAAGAACTTGTATGGGAGTCACACAATAAGCCATTTCTATACTTTTAAAAGCATTAAGTTTCATTCAAAAGCAAGGAAATTCGATCCCATATGAATTGCAACCGAGAAACATGTCCGATATGATGCTTAAAAGCTACAAAAATAAGTAATTTTTGAATCATTTTGTTACTGGTAATAGAAAATGGAAACATTATGATAACCCCAACTGCAAAAGTTATTTGTAAACCCCGGGTAACCAGACAAATCAATGCCGAAGCAGAATATCCATGACGTCATTTGGTGGAATCATTAGGGTGTTTTGTATTATGAGCTGTTCAATCATTATGATAACCCCAACTGCAAAAGTTATTTGTAAACCCCGGCTAACCAGACAAATCAATGCCGAAGCAGAATATCCATGACGTCAATTGGTGGAATCATAAGGGTGTTTTGTACTATGAGCTGTTAAATCGAGTTAGTTACCTGACACGAGGCCCCAATCTGCCATCATAAAAACCTTCGGCCACACGTGGAAAGATCGGTAAAAGCTAGTTGGAAAATAGTGGATAGGAATATTTGGCTCATCCGCCTTATAGCCTAGACCTTGCCCCTTCTGAGTATCATTTTTTCGATCAGTGCAGAACGCCCTTACTGGCTTCACTTTAGTGTGGGTTATCAGAAATTGGCTTCATTCATTCTTTACTTCAAAACCGAAGCAGTTCTTTTGGCGCGGAATTCATATTTTACCAGAAAGATAGGAAAAAATAGCGGCTTATAATGAACAATATTTTAAACAACATTTTGTTATTATCATAAATGATTTTTTTAAATATCAAAAGGACATTACTAGCTTGTATACCTATTACCAGATGCCATTTTCGATTATTATAGTAGTAGTGAGAGTGCAGAAAAAATCAACTCCATCTTTGTACAAGATCCGAATTATGCGATTTTAAGATTTAAAAAACTATTTTCAAACTATTTTTCGACGAGGACCAGGGGTAGGGATAAAAGTTTTGACTAATTTTAAGTTTATTTTATATGTTCTTTAAACTAAACACTTTGTTAGTTTCATACTTATTCCACACCTCTTTCTTATCGGTTCTATTCTAGAAAATTTGACACTTTCAGCATAAATATCATTTTTGGATAGCAACTTTTCCTAGATGAATTACAGCTGCGAGTAAGACTAAGGATATACTCATTCAGTTTTCATAAAAAATTATTGTTCACCATCTACGCTGATGATGGCCATAAGCTGTTTAAAATATTGAACTTGTATCAGGGATTCCGTGACAGTAAAAATAAAATTCGTTTTACCTCATTACAAATATTTCTCAATTTATTTTAGTGTTTATTTTCAATCCTTTCATGCTCACTTCCATTATAATAATATTGTATTTATTATGTTGAAGATTATCAGATGAACTTGCCAGAATAACAATGTTCTCTATATATGCAGGCATTGAAAGTTTTAGAATTTTTTTTTAAATTTATGCATATTGTTACTTTTATTTCTTCTAATAAATGTTTTGTTATTCTGAATACTTGCAAAAAATAATACAATACTTGAGTGTTTTAAGTAAAATTTACTTCCAATATAAACAAAATAATTTTGTTGTCTTTACTCACCGATGACACAACTTGTACGAACAACTGTTTTAGGCAGTTCTGGGATATGGAAGAATATTCTACTTTAACATCACCCCATCACTCAGTTGAGGCGCCTGCTTGGCTGTGTGTTTTGTGTTAGTTGTTTTTGTTGCCTGTTATTTATCTTATTTGGTAGAATTTCTTATAAGCATGTTGTTGTTTTGTCTTGCGTGTATAAATTTTTTTAAAATACTACGCAGTTTGTAAACTGTATAGTAAGTCGTTTCGTTTACTTTTTTACTGATAATTATTTTCTTTTATAACTTAATAAATCATCTTCGTAAGAATATTTACTTTAGATTTCTCGATTTCATTATCCACTTTTAAAATAAATAGGCATGGACTCTTAATAACGTCTTGTCTAACATCTTAACATGGTTCTTAACGCTTCGGATGTTGTATTTCGACAGGTAGTGCAAAAATTGAAAACTCATCATTATTTAACATTTTATTATTTCAATAGTTGTACTCCTTCTCATTTCTTGCCTACAGAATTAATAATATTTTCAGTCGACGTATTTTTTATATTTTATTATGGTGAAGTGATTTGTTTTAAATATATTCAATTCATGTCCAATCTTCCGTGTGTTTTCAACGAAAACAATTGAATTTTCTATGACCTCATTTTACGTTTGACAAAATTGCGTCACATCTTTTCGTTTTAACTTAGTAAGTAATATTAGCAAAATTAAAATTGCCAATTAGCAAATATTTTTCATAATTTTATACACAAGTTATCTGAATTACATGCTCCAATAAACGAACATGAATTAAATTTTACGCAAATATTATTGAACAAAACACAGCAGCAGCAACAACAAAGAGAAGGAAAAAAATGCATTTTTCAATCTGGTTTTTATGTTTTAATAAATCTTATGCAAATGTGCTAATGTGTGTGTGTGTTTGTATGTATGCTATTGTGAGAGCTTATTTGCTTGTTTGTGTGCAGTTCAAATACTTTTCACACCATTTAAACTGTTCTATAAAACACTTAAAAATCGCATCGATAAGTTTTTATTTCTACACCATTTTTTTCATTATTTATTATTATTGAACAACAAAAACAAAATCAACACGAATTACAATGGATCATTAGAGTTTGCTGCGGGATATATTCAATGTTATAAATAAAAAAGAAAAAGTTCAAAAAACAAGGTGTAGGTGTTTTTATGTCAGGGTATAAGTGTTTAGTACTTAAGCAGAGTGGTAGTTTACTATATCAGCATGAAAAGCTACACACATTCAGAACCATCTGATTTTTGTGCATATCAATATTAACATACATTTGCATGTATTAACGTATGTATTTATATTCACACATTATACAAACATTATTTGCATTATAAGTAGTTGTTGTTTTTGTTGTTGCTAATGTAGTGGTAAAATGAATGAATGTTGTACATGAAAAACGTAGCCTCAATTACAGTTTAACAAGGATATGAAATCCTAGACATAAACATATAAATTAAACTACAATACATATAAATATACGTGAACACATTCATATACCTTAATGCACTTGGGTTTGAATGCATAAGAGTATTCTCAATAGATTTCCAGGCATAAATTGCGATTTAAAAAGTTTGATTTAATATTACACTCACAACAAAAAAGAAAAAGATTATTCCGAAAGTTGAAAGAAATATAAATGCGAGGTACTTTATTTATCAGAATTCTAGGCAATACGATTTCCAGCGTACAAATTAAACGAATGAGAGGTTCGAGATTGCCAAATAATTTTTAAGACAATTATTAATATTATTAATTTATCAATACTTTTTTAATTCTCTTTAGAATCTACCAAATCAAACCTAAATATGATGAAAAGAATGAGTTTTAAATGAATTAAAATATTTTTATATGCAGGAAAATATCAGCAAAAACCATTTTATCTTTTTATTATTATGTTATTAACCATTTTATGCTTCTTCTGTTAACTCTCGATATATTTAGTATTTTAAACTTTTTTATTTCATCACAGTAGATGCAGTTCTGGTATCATACCGATTTTTGTCAAGTGTGATTGGGCGGTGCCTTGCTTGTAATTTAAAAGTTTTAGTTTTAGTTTTAATATAAACGATTTGATGTAAGATTCGTTTAAAAATATATTTTATTATGTGCAGCTAGTTTTTCAGTGTATTATTAGTGTTATTAACAAAATATTATTTTTTGGACCAGCACTCAGAGCATGACCCCAACTAATGCAATATATTGTGCTAGTTCTAGCATATGATGAGAAGGAGAGATGGTGTAATATTTGTGGACATTCGGTTTGAAACTTTCTGCATTGAAGTGTTTTGTTAAAAAACGAATTTACTCTGTAATGCGTAATGCGATTTACCAGCCAATCAACCACAAATTAATGGGCCCTTAATGAAAAGCGTGTTAAACGCAAACACTTGCCAGTAGCGGGAACAAGTTCCCTAATATCATTAGAGCACTTACCATTATGGTAATGATAAAGCAGTGAAATACAACTCACATTGTGTCGATGCTTTAGAGAATTAGTAGAGTTGGATATCTTACTGATCCCAATGAGCCAATTTGGACCTCTCCTGTACGCGGTCGAACAACTCCAAAATAGACTTTGTAGCGCCGGTCCATACATGACAGTTGTATTTCCTCTTTAGATTAATTTCCATAAACTATCCTTCTACTTTCACCACCTGTCGCATCTCTTCTCTATCCCTTTCCTAAAGAATGTAGCACGGTACTTGACTAAATAGTGATTGTTGCCTAAAGTGCTACTTCTCTTTTTAAAAAATAAAATAGACGGATATAGGTGATTTTAATAGTACGAAGATTAGATAGAGTGAAATATCTTCTACACAGTTTTAGAAAACGGAGGCACTTGAAAACCATTCCTTAATACTTACAGTACCCACGATAACGGATACAGCATGGTTTTCGAACATATCTATGTGTAAGCAAGCAACATTGTGTTGCATAGGCATTGAACTCGATTCTATTTACACCAACCAATTTGGAGATTGTTGCTAGATCGTATCATTTACATTTTGCCTTTTAAAGCCCACCTCCAACTGGTTTTATCAATATCTCAATGAATACAAATGATGCTGTCATCTGGCGCAAAATCGCAAACTTAACTTTTTTTCTATTCCCAAATAAGCCATTTTAAATGTATCGTTATGAAATAAGTAATTTGAAGGCATTTTTTACAGGTTCATATTTAAGGATCTTCGACCTTAAGTCGTTTGTCTTATAAAAATTAAACTTTCTGAATTTAATAAATTCTTATAATGAAATATGCGAATTATCTTTAGCATGGACATTATTTTGAACTAGAGTAAACAAAGTGAAAAGAAGTTTAAAAAATTTAGCTGGTGAAACACTCAAAGCATGCATTCAAAATCCCAAAATTTTAACTTTTAGATTAGCTTAGAGGTTAAAATAATTATAAAGGGCGCTCTACAGGCGACTTGCTCCATTCCATTCATCACTTCGGAGAAAGTCAGGTGGTGGCTCTAGATATTTGCAAAGCATTCGATAGAGTGTGGCATAACGCACTTCTATCAAAATTTGCTGCTTTTGGTGTCGGTGGTAATTTCTCTAGATTTATATCTAGGTTTCTCAGAAACCGCACTATACGAGTTGTAGATGGGATTTCATCAGACGAGTTCATGATTAATTCAGGGGTACCGCAAGGCTCCGTTCTTTCTTCTACTCTATTTCTTATGTTTCTAAACGACCTTCTTTGCCGAACTTTCAACCCTATATATTCTTTTGCCGATGGCATCGCCATTTGTCACTCGTATTCATTTCGTAAAAGATCAGGCCATTTGGAAGTTAGTTCCAAAAGGTAGAGCATGAATGATACCCTTAATCACGACCTCGCGACGATCTGGGAATGCGGTCGTGTGAATAGAGTAGATTTTAATGCTCGTAATACGCAATTTTGCATGCTACCGCATAGATTTGCCTTCGCTGGTGGTGCTGCATCTGTCACTATGGGTGATATAGATATTACGGAGTCGGAAGCTCTTGATGTTCTTGGCATGAAAATTCAGTGTGATGTTTGATGGACTTAACACATTTTCCAGGTTTCTAAAGACGCTTTTAAGTGCCTCGGTTTTCTAAAATGGTGTAAAAGATACTTCACTCCATCTGATCTCCATACTATCTATACCACCTATATCCGTCCGAAAATAGAATACAACTCTCATGTATGGGGCGGCGCTCCAAAGTCTATTTTGGAGTTACTCGACCGCGTACAGGAGAGGGCCAAGAGGCTCATTGGGGACGGTAGGGTATCCAACTCTATTGATTCTCTAGAGCATCGACGCAATGTGGGGTGTATTTCACTGTTCTATCGTTACTACAATGGAAAGTGCTCTAATGAAATTAGGGAACTTGTTCCCGATACTCACACGTTTTCACGTTTAACACAATTTTAGTTGAGAGCTCATCCATTTGTGGTTAATTGGCCAGTAAATCGCACTACGTGTTGCAGGGAAAATTCGTTTTTTAGCAGAACAGTCCGTATATGGAATAAGATCCCTCCAGAGGTCTTTCGTTTCACTTTCAATCTGGGAAAGTTCAAACTGAATGTCCACAGCACTACTCCCTTTTTCCTCCTTTCCGTGACATAATTTCCTAGTTCTGGCACAGTGCTTTGCTCATGTAGGGGTCATCCCCTGAGTGCTGGTCCGAAAGAAAAAACAAATAACGAAAACTAGAGGCATGCGAGACGGTTTCAGTTTTAAAGTTTGAAACATACGGGCTTCCATAAACTAAGGAAGTGGTGCTTTATTCTTCCTCATAAAAATCAATGGTTCATTGACCAAAAGTGTATAAAAATGCGTTCTGGTTTTTCCTATAAAACTACTTCAAAGATATTGTATTCGATATTAAAAAAAAGCAAGGCCACCTTTTTGAAAACATCTTGAGAAAATTGGCTAGTCTAGAAAGTAAATGTACAGTTTACACTTTGAAGGATTTGAGAATTGTGCAAATTCGAATCTAGCGAAAAGGAAATGTATCGAAAACCTTACCAACAGGAGATGCACTAATTTGGTACATTATTATCTCAGACGAAATTCAAATTTAAGCTCAATAATTCCTCTGCATGGAATTTTGTTGTTGTAATGAAAGCTATGAGAAATACACTTAACTAAACAGTTTAAAATTTAAACTGTTCTATGGAAACAGTAAAAAGTTCTTTAAACTCTCTCTAACACTCACGACAATAATCCATGCGTAGAGACACTATTTATTTTCCCTGAGTGTTTTTGCTATTATATATACATATCGCTTATTCTAAACAAATATGTATATTTTTAAAACATATTGAACTATCCGCAAATTGAAATACAGATCAAAATACAAGTAATTATTCAACTATTAGCGATAAGCCAGTACAGCATATAAAATGTTGTAGAGCATAATCGTATATATGCAAAAACTGAATGTATTTTGAAATATTGGGTGTTTTTTGTAGAGTTATAGAACTTTAAATTGGCACTATTTTTTTTACCAGAAACCCATTTTGTCAATTGTTAAGTGATTTATGTTCTGTTTAGTTTGGCGTTTAATTATAAATATACTTAGACCTGAACAACGATTCCAAATTGTGCAAATTCGGAAAAAAAAATATGATTGCCGTGGACTTCGATTTTAAAAAGCAAATTTTATTTAGCGATTAATTTATTTGAACTGATTCGTCAATAAACAAAAATACCGTATTTTAACCGAAGATAGTTCTCAAGTGTTTATTGAGGCACCGTTACATTCTAAAAAAAGCTGGCTGTTTGGAGTGCTTAATAGGCTGGTGGAATTATTGCCTGCTATTCTTTAAAAACAAAGCTGATCAAAACGTTACAGTCACTGGTGACCGTTATAGAGCCATATTACTGACGTTTTGGTGCAACTTTATTTTTTTCCAGGAGGAAATTGCCAAACAAGATGAACTGTTATGCCTCTCATAATAAAATCTAAACAAAACACACTAAACTAAAAACATGTTTGAGGCAATAGTGCCAATATTAAAAAATTATTGCTAATCATATGCAGGTAGCTCGAGAAGTTTAAAAATTAACTTTTTTATTAAAATCTAACAACATTGTTTTCACTTACGTTTGAAACCTGATATCATGAGACGTAAAAAATAAAAAAATTCGACAGAGATTTGAAAGTATTTTAAATATGTCAACTCAAATGTAAAAAAAAATCGTATAAAACCAATTTATACATACACATTTTCAAAACCATACATATCTCACCCTAAATACAAAAGGCTCACAACTCAAAATTTTTCAAAACTGACTTTTTTTCCATAAATTAATTCACAGTACACATTTCTAACTACTGTAAAAATTTCTTTTACATCGTTATCTTCTTTAACTGTAAAAATACAGTTATGACTATTTTTGTTTTAAATGTGATGCTGCTGCACGATGAACTAAAGAGAATAATTTTGAGTTGTGAAAATTTTAGTATTTCAAGTTGTGACCCTTTTATATTTAGGATGCGATACATCTACTTAACTTCAGATAAAGCAATACATAAATTAATTTAGTTCTTTTGCATTTATATGAAACTCCACAAGTTTATGATTTGCATATTCTAAATTTTTAGTTAATTGCAAAAAATTATTTATAAAATTTCGTTATTACTATTTTTATAGAAATTTTTATTATTATATATTGTATATACTCGGTGTTTATTTACAACAAGCTATACAAAACCGAATAAAATTTCCTAATAAATCCACACATACAAGTTTAAATTTATAAACCATTTACGAGTTTAAATTAGAGCACATGAGTGGATTTTCAATTGTTGATTCCATATCATTGCCAGGCAGTTAGAAAGGAATATTAGAAATTTAAAAATAATTTAGAATTAAAAATTTTCACTCCGAGTATCCATAAAATTATATGCTGCGTATAGAAAATTTTTTATAAATTTTTTGTTCTTTCATATGATTGTGCTATTTTAAAAAAACTTGCTTCAGAATCGTTAGAGAAACTGTCTAATAATATTATATTTATATATAAACATATATTTAAATGATAAGGAAAATCTGATTTTTTTTATTGAAGTATGATTTTCCAGTTAAGCTTAGGTTCGTTATTATCTGTTAAGTTATTTTTGGCACCAAACTTACAAAAAAAGATAATAAATAATATAAACGTTTCCATTCAATCATAAATATAATGAGTACTAAAAAAGGATCATAAAACGAATCAACAACATAGGTTTTGCCAAATAGTGCTAAGCTATGATTCAGAAGTGACATATAATAAATAATTTTGTGTTGCTTCGGAAAACTCTTTATTATGAAACAGATGCATTTCTAGCACTGCTTTTGATTTGGTGAAAACATAACTGCATTAAATAAGTTGAAGAAAGCCTTACAAACATTCAAACATTCACAAAATTCCAATAGAACTTCTAAATATATATATATATATATATATGTTTGATATCTTTGTTTATAGAATTCATCATAAAAGCAAAGTTGTAGAATAATAAAAAATGGGTTAAGATTTCTAACGACAGGATAAAACATAAAAAGTATGTAAATCAATATAACAAATGTTTTAGATTTTTTTGGAAAAAAAAGAGCTTTAGAGTCTAGAAAACCCAACTCTTTGTGAACAAATTGGATGATCTTTAAGATGAGCGATGAGATTAATACAGGGGTATCCCAAGGCTTCTTTTTTCTCTTGCCTTATTTCTTATGTTCCTAAATGACCTTCTTTGTCAAACTTTTAACCCTGTATACTCTATCGCAGATGACAGCACCATTTGTCATTCGTATTCATTCAGCAATAGGCCGAACTAGGTGGGCTCCAAAGGCAAAACATAAATAGTACGCGCAATTACGATCTCGCAACAATCTCCAAATGGGGTCGTGTGGATAGAGTAAATTTTTAATGCCCGTAAGGTTGTATGTTGCATGCTTACGCATAGGTCATTGTTCGGAAATGGTGCTGCATGTTATTCTGTGGGTGATATAAGTATTAAGGAATCGGAAGATCTGTTTTTGGCATGAAAATTCAGTGTGATGTTCGATGGTCTAAGCACGAATTTCAGGTTCCTAAAAAAGCTTGCTTTCAAGTGCCTTGGTTTTCTAAAAGAGATATTTCATTCCATCCGATCTTCGAACTCTTATACTACCTATATCCGTCCAAAAATGGGTCGGTGCCCTAAAGTCTCTTTTTGAGTTACTCAACCGCGTACAAAAGGGGACAAAGAGGCTCTTTGGGGACAGTAGGGTATCCAACTCTGTTGATTTCTTAGAGCATCGACGCAAAGCGTGTTAAATTAGGGATCTTGCTGCCGTGTTTCGCTTAATTCGATTTTCGTTGTGGCTGATTGACCAGAGGTTCGCACTACGCATTACAAGGAAAATTGTATTTCTATTAGAACAGTTCGTATATGAAATGATCTCTCTCCAGAGGTCTTTGCTGTCACTTTAAATGTAGGAAAATTCAAGTCGAAAGTCCCTCTTTCTTCCTCCCCATAACTTAATTTTCTAAATCGTACAATGCATTGCATGAGTAGGGGTAATCCCCAAAATATTTGTCCGAGAAAAAAAATAGTCATCACTTCTGTACATTCCTACGATTGTCATGGTTACGAGAAATTACTGTTAAAAGTTTCCTATAGTTTTCTGGGTAATACAAAAATATATCCACGCGTTAGTATTTACAAACTTACACCCAGTAAAATATTTTCCAATCCATTTATCATAAAAATGTGTATTGAATCGAACATTTTAGTTAGCGCAATTTTAAGCCATAAACACAATAATTGTGACTTGTGTTATTGGTTTGCAGTCGAATGTGTAAAAATTAAGAAAGGGAATGTTATAAAAAATCAATGTTTACTAAAGGTAACCACCAATCAATAACATTGGCCATATTGATTCAGCAGGCACCAAATAAAAGAAAATACACAAAAATTTCTTGCCTAATATATTTGGAATCTAAATCCTCTCGTTATATTATGACAACTATGCTGGACATAAAATTAACATAGAAAGTTTGTATGCATATTTTAAAAATATTTGATTTTATTCAAAGTAATTTTGCTAGTGAATGTTTATTTTTCAGTTACGCTTAAGTTTTTTTTTATATTTTTAATTAATTGTATTAACTAGTTAAGCTGCAAGAAAAATAAAATAAATAAAATTATGATAATAATTATAGTTCTTGGTATTGTGTGTAATTATTCCATGGTGAAATTTATGCTTTAAGAAGGCAATTTACAAAAGTAATTTTTTTTTTAAATTTCACATATTTGTAGTTACATAATATAATGATTAAATAATAGTCTCAGCGCCTCTAGGGCTTTGTTTGAGACAGGCTTGGCAACATTCATCTTAATTAGATTTTAGTGATAATTAAGGCACACTAATTAAAAAAATTTTTAATAAATTTGTACGTATGTACGTATGTAAATACAAAGCAATACATTATAAAGTTATGAAATTACATTAAAAGCATTTCAATATTATTTAACAAATAAACTTTTAAAAGGTATTTAAAAGACGATATTGATATATTTTCTTTTAAGTACTGTGGCAAATTGTTGTATTCCAAAGCACCGATATGTTCAATTCTCTGCTTGGTGGTTTCTCATCGACAAAGAGCAATTCTTAAAATTGAATTTTTTCGTGTGTTAAAAACGGGTTGGTTTGTGTTAAAACGAATTGTATGGTGGCCTACTCCATGTAGCACTTTAAAAACATATATTAAGAGTTTTTGTTTATAAATTCCATATATTGGTAATACATTTTTGGCAACTTCTTTGTAGAGTAACAAAGTGGAGTGCCGGTTGTGTAAATTAAATACAGCTTTGAGGGATTTGTTCTGGATAATTTGAAGAGATTTTAAATCACTGTTTTTCTAATAACAAGAGCACAAGAGCTTGAAAAATGAAAATCTTAGTATTTGCATTTAGTCTATATCTTAGCTTATAGAGAATACCTTGAGCCGGTGATATTTTCGAACGAACATATTTAAATTGGTTTTGCCAATCCAAGTTGTTCTGAAGATGAATTTCTAAATACATGATTGACTCTACTTCAACAATTTTTTCTCCTTTTACCAATATTTCACAATTCTGAAAATTACGATTTGGTTGAGGCCTAAATCTCATTTGGGTTCAACACTTATTTATTAAATCTTGCAAACTCTAAAATAAGAGCTGCATCCCTTTCAACATTAATTTTTAAAACTAAATCTCCTTTGTAAGGGTAGAGCAAGCATAAATCATCTACATAGATAAACAATTTCAATTAAATTTAAATTAAATTTATTGTTAAAAAAAGTAGCTGATAGCAAGCTTATAGATCCTGATGCAGGTTATATTGTAGTGAATTCTACTGTTATCTAAATTAAACTGTCCTCTTTATCATTTATCACAAGTAATAGTGATCTTAAAAAATTCATTTAAAAATTTTATTGTTATAAATTATACGTTAAAATCTGGTTGTAGCTCTCCAAATATAAAAGACATACGATGAGGTAGAGATGGTTTGCATTTGTATAATTTTTACAAAATTTTTATTTGAGTTAGAGTGAATGATTGCTGCTTTTTTATATGCGTTGCGATTTATTGCGAAAGCACTAGGAAAATTGTTTAAGCGATGGAGAGAAAAAGAATTTTACTATATAATTATAATGCCTAGTGCGACTTTTTATTTAAGAAAGTGCTGCTCTTTAATATGCGGTCTTTGGTAATCAGTACTCTACTCTAATTAGAACATATTCCATTATAGTAATAGACTAGTAAATATTTTTCACAAGACATTTTTAATTACTTTTCGTGTTAGCCAATATCTCATTCTCTCGTCTCATTCATAAATTTTCCCACTGCTGTACAGTTTTGAATAGCCATAATTTAAAATTTTAAACTATACTTTTTGGCTAATAAGGTGTTACAAATAGCAATAGAGTTTACATTAAATGAACTTTCTCATAAAAAGTTGTGAAATTTTAAAACAAAAAAAGAGTACTTTGTTGAAAACTTAAAATCTTTTCTAGGAATTTGCTTTCTTTCCTTAAATATTTAACATCTATTTGTGTAGTCATTCAGTCATTTAATTGAATGATATCTATTTGGCAGTAATCCCTGAATATAAAAAAAATATACTTTAACACTATAAACAAATTTGTTTTTAAAAAGGTTGGTATTTGTTAAAATATCACATCAACCAAACATATAGTAACATTTACACGATATATTACGGGTGTTAGCGAAACAAATCGTGCCATTAACGTGGAGTAATATTTCATCATTTTTAAGTGAAATCCAGAGCCTTATTTCCTGCTTAGTTTTCCACTTTCAATTGTTAAAATGTCTAATTTTGCAATGTTTTACTGGTTATAAATTTATGCAGCCATAAAACAAAATATTGTGTGACTGCGGCAAAACTCGAACGACTGTAGGTATTGTTAAAGCAACCTGCGCCTCTAAACTGAGTTCATTTAACCTATTCACCCAAGTCCTTAATTAACACTGTTCCTGTTTTATTATACAAGAGACCCATATTATCTGCTGTTTATTTTGTAGTCATCTTCACCAACTCTCATTATTATTCTAAAAGACACTTCGATTTCTTTGTTTTTCAAGACTTTTGAAGTAAAGGGTTTTTTAACAAGAAGTTAGTTTTCTAAAAGAAAATATAATACAAATTTTTGAATAAGATGATTCAAATTTTTATTTTATTGCGAAGAGAAAAGTTTTGAAATTATGAATGTAAAATAATATCTGGCGATTTTTTCATCAATGTTTTTAATAAATTTTTGGTAAAACGGCGATCCTATTTCGCCAATCACAGCACGATTTTTATGTTTTGAGACTGAAATCCATTCGATTAGCCCAGTATACTTAACAAAGCCCTACAAAAAATAATCCTGTGGTATTGCGATTTAACTGGTACGTAATAAATTGATCGTTTCATTGGCTGTGTGACATGTGGTACCGTCCTGTTGAAACCACATGTCAGCGATATCTACGGCAATAACAGACCAAAATTGAATTGATAGTATCTCGCGATAGCGTGATTCTATTACCATTACTGCATTTCCAGCCTCATCAAAAAAAAGCGGCCCATTCACGCCTCCAGACCACACACCATACAGTGAAACGTTGAGCATGCAAGGGCTTCTCAAATGCGGCAATTTGCTTGTTGACATAGCCTGACAAGTGAAAATTACTTTTTTAAACAAATCAGCCAGTTTTTGCAGTTTTTAACACAAGAATCTTACCTATTCTATTATATTTTGTGATACAGTTATCTTTATTTTTAAAAATTATCTGAAGTCTTAAATAACATAAAAACTTTCATATTTTTCATTAAAATTCTTGGATTATGCATGCAATATCTCTTTTAAATGAAACCATACCAGATGTTCTCTGTGCAAAAATAGTTCAATCTTTTAGTAACTTTAAACTGTATACAACATATTGTGAACAGTCTTATCTCCAGAAATATTTACAAAATAGTGAACACTTACTTGAATCACGAAAACCTTTTACGAAAAGACATTAATAGTTATCCAACAATATATAAAAAATATATGTTTATGGAAAATTGCAACTAGATTATACTGTTCGGCTCATTTGCACTTAAAGTTTGCAAGCAATGAAATGGCAACTTGAGGTAAAGGTATAGTTTTAGTTTCATGCATTAATATTGAATAACATATGTTAAAGTTTACGAAAAGCATTTTTAAAATTTTTAAAACTAAGTACAGTAGCACGTAGAAGTGGACATTTAAATGACACTGGTCTAAGGATAATAAGTTTAATTTTAAATTAAAATAAAAAGTATAAGAATAAAAGTGAGCAATGATTGGTTTGATGGTTAATTGTTATACAACTCACACAGCCACATAGCTCACTTTAGGTTTGAAAATGTGTCCTCAATTCAATTTATCAATGTATCTAAAGATAGTGTACAACGATAAAGTAATTGGATGTGTTTGTAATAGTAAAAAATTGCCGCATTTTGACTTATGCTGATCTACAAAATAACACGATGCGAGTTACATGCTGGTGGCATAATTTACTTCGAACATAATAATTAATAGAGGCCGTTACCCCAATATATTTAATCATTTTTTGTTTGTAATGTTATTTTTATGAGATGATGCTAAGAGCCATAGAGAAGCAGATATATCAAAGATATCAAAGTTTGGCTATAAACTAATTTCATGAAAACGACCTGCCACTTGGCCTAAAGGACTAGGCTATTTTATAGTTAACTATTGATTATTTTGGAGCCACTTTAAGCTGCTAGTTTATAATAATAATTACTATTGATGCTTTATAACTATATGCTATATAACTAACAATATTCATGATATGCGCCACGTAAAGTTCACCCAGAAAATTGTTCTAAAATAGGACGACGGTTACAATATACTGGAAATCAGTTTTAATTTATAATTCATCGGAATCATCTTCAATCTAAGCAATTTTATTTCGTGCTTGAATTCTTCAAATGAAATGATTGAAAATAAACAATTTTTTTTGTTGTTTTAAAATGTTTTGCTGTGTTTGTGTAGAAGTATTTTTGAGTCTTGCTTCTCATAGAATCAGCTTGGCTTTGGATATAAGACTCTTAGGTTTTTCTATACAATATTGGGGTAAAATTCACTGATGAGCTACTTGAGCAATAGTGAAGCAGCTAGCAGCAGCACATCATTCAAAGTGCGGCTTTATTTATTTGTGATGGGAACAACAACCTAATCTTTCGGTCATATGGTCTATACGGTTCAACTTGAATCCGTCGTGAGTGAAGGATGGTCACGATAAAATATTTCCATTTCGATTCATTGTATTATACAAGAGAAATGATAGAAGACATTATCAGTTATTATCAGTTTCGAAAATTTAATATGCAACATATTTTCAGGTAATATAAATTTTGGAAAACAACGTAACAGTAAATTTTAAACTATCAGAAAATTTTGTGCTTAAGTTTTGCACTTTAAAAATTTATTCTTAAATAAATATTCCTATACAAAACATTATTTAATCATACAGCAAGCATGGTTAACCCATTAGTTTTAAGCCCAAATGTGTTGTTAGCACAAAAAACTGTTTATTGTGCTTCTGTAGTATACTAAATATTTGCAGTTGAATGTTTAAATATGTTATTATGCAAACGCATACTTAAATAATAATAATTATGGCAGTTGTGTATATATATAGCATGCTTTTAGGCTTTAATGCAACTGCATGACATAAGGTTATACATTTAAATATGGCAGAAAAAACAAATTTATTACAAAACTTAAGTATGAATGCATGTGTGAGCATGTGTTTGGGGTTGTGTTAAGTGTTTTACTACTAAATGGACGAATGTACGAATAGTTTGCCTTTGGACACGTAAGAATACTTTATGATGTTTCGTGTGAGCATGTGTTCATTTTTTTTTGTTTTTTTTTGGAGTTACTAGCATTATTGTGAAAGTTTTCAAGTCTTAGTAGTTTTGGGTTTTTATTTCTTTTTGAAATATATCCTTTTGTAATGTTATATTTTTCAAATACATTTTACAAGGCTTTAAACGAACAGTAAAATGATTTATTTTGATTATTTATGAGTTTTACGATACTTTCTTCCTAATGCTATTTGATGCATATTTAAGATTATTTTACCAACACCTTAAAAGGAGATTCCCATGAAAAGTTTGAAAATCACAAAAATCTAAAATCTGCAGTTGCAGATGAAAAAAGCATCTTTAAGTTTTTACGTATATTTTCATATTTAAAATATAAAAAAATTGTGTATAAAGATAATAGACAAGCTTAAGTTGTATAGCAAAAATGTAACCAATTAGGATAGTTTTCCGCTGCTATTTCTTTATTATTATAATTTTTTTTGTCATATCAAGTCGTCTAAATATGCTTTATGTATAATTATTGGCTGTTAGTGCACAGGTTGCAGTATAGTAAAAAAAACAGTCGGATTTTAATTTCTTGCTTATTGTTATGACAGGACAATTCAAGATCGACTTCTATAACATACGCGAGTTAACAGCGAATTTTTTCTCCGTTTATGCTCACATTTGTCTCCATCGGACGGATATTTTAGCTTTATGTGAGACTCAGGTATCTGAAAATGCTGATCCATTCACTTACCTGGGTAATTCTACTATATACGCAATGATCCTAAATTTAGCTGTCTATGGGTTATATTAAGAATCAGATCACACTTCTTGCACTTCGGGTATCTCTACAAAAGTTCAAACGCTGGAACGAATAAAATCATATCAAAAATTCTTAGCAGTTACCTGAACAGTGAAATTGTTGATGCTAGTGATTTTAATGTCCACAACTATTCTTGACTTGGCTATTCAAGCCATACAACTATAGAAGGCCAGCATATTGTATTATTTGCTGCGCACAACCAACTTGCGCAGTTAGTGAATGAGCCAACACATATTCCTTGTATTGAAAGGCAGCAGAGTAATACATCCAATCTCTTTTTCTAACTTCACATCCCCAATAGTATAAAGTTAGTGTTTGTGCACCTCTCGGCAACTCCGATTACTGCACTATCTCCGCCTCATATTCACATTCGGCGCTTCACAACGTTTCGAAAGCAGCTACCAAACGTTTAAAATATATTTGAGGAATTCTTTAGGCAATTCAATTGGAAATTATGTTTCTTTTGTTTGAAATGAAAAGGTTTATTCCATTCAAAGAAATTTCGATTAAAACCAGATGGAAGTCTTGGTTTAATCAGACGTGCAAAATGCAGTCAGATCAAGAGAGGAGGCTCTCAGTATCTGGCATAGGAACAAATACGCAAAAGTGCTAGATCTTTGTGTGGCAATGTACTAAAGCGCAAAAAAATCTGTACGAGCAGCGCCTTTGTGCTAAAGTTCTTGCTACTCCTCGAGGTATCAACAACTTTAAACACTTCTTAAAAGACTCTTTTAAAGAAGGACCAAATATTCACAGACCCGGTTGATAAAGCTAAACGTTTGGCTCGTATACTTGCTCGTAATTCTTATTTGCCGGAAAGCAATTAAGCGCCGCCTAACCTCGGCAGTGTATCCGATACTATGCCGAAGATATTCTTTCGAGCTCGAAAGGTTAAAAATGTTGTAACAGATCTCGACGTTAGCAAGTCTCATGAAAACTAAGTTTACACTCCAAAAATTCATACTTTGTTTAAAAAAAATTGTTAATTTAATAAGTCAAAAAGTATTAAGAGGAAGGACTTTTCAATACTAGAAATGGCTTAAATAGCAAAACAATTTTAGAATAAATTAGTTTAAGTAGTTGCCCTATTAGCACGAATGCTTTTACATCTAAGACAATTTTATCAATTATATTCTCCTCATTCTCATAATCTGTATTTAGACTTTTTATAAAAATTAAAAAAAATTTTTTATTATAAATTATGGTAATGTTTTTATTGCTATCAATTGTTGAAATTGTAATTATTTGAATGTGTACAAATTTACATTGTATACAATAAACATCTCGTACAACAATATTTATTTTAAAATATCTCTTGCTAGTAGAACTTCTTATAATTTGTGGTCGTTTGTGAAAACATTTTTTCTTTGAGTTACAAATACAAAAACAAACATTTAAGGCGTAGAGTTGCAGTATATTGAACAATGGCCAATTATAAAAAATAAGAAAATTTCTAACTAAAGAAATTTTTATACACTTCTTCAAGGGAACAAATATAGTGAAAATCTATCACAAGCGCAGTTTTAGAGAAAATTGACATTCATTATCGTTTCTATAAAGTTTTTAACGCAATCAAATGTCACATTTACAAAAACGTCTGCACCAACACTCCTCAGTTAAATAAACTCTGTATTAGTGATATCAGACGTGTGTAAATTTAAAAAAAATGTAACAGAAATATATTTTATTTATTAAAAAAATCAATACACGGGAACATCATTTGTAAACAACATCTAACTTTTAGTCTCTTCTGAGGCATTGCTATACCGGGAATTATATGAACAAAGCGTTAATTATTACTGAATTAACAGCATAATCAGTAATAATAGAGTATGTAGATATCAAGTTCATTTCAAAATTTGATTTTTGTTCAAAATATGTCTCGGCCGATTAAATAACATAAAAAAAAAAACAAAAGTTAGTGAATATCAATCTATATAAAGCGATATCCGGCTTAACATTTTATAAAATAAGATCTAAGGATGCCATCAGCATTTAAGCCGTACGATACGATGCAAGTCTGTAGGAGGATCTGTTGAGAGTTTTTTGTAATCCATATGCTGCAATTTTTTTTTAGGTAACCTGTTGGGCAAAGAACAAGATAAAATATTCGGGCAGTTTTTAACTACTCTAGAGCCCACTCAGCGTAAAAATGTCGTCCTGTGGATTAAATTCCTGCACTAGTTGAATCTTACACATGCATAGGCTAAGATCTTTATTACAAAATCAGAACTTCGTTACCTGCAACTAACAACGAACCGATAAATGTGAATCTACATTCACACTTTATTTTAGTACAGTAGTGATATTCATTGGATTTCCATTTTCAGAAGATAAAACCAAATACTTAGTTTCAAGTTAAATAAACTGGTTGCTTTGAAGTATAAACTAGAGTATATGTGTCAGTAGTTGCTTATCGTGTCGGATGCTCACAGTTTCGAGAAGAAAAATTTACTCGTCTTCAAATGGAAACAGTGTGTGTTACCTTATTCACAGTTACAATATCTAAAGTGATGTTACGATATATAACAAATTATGCCAAAGTTTTATGTCAGAATATTCAAGAATGGTGGCTAAACAAAAAATATTTTTCATTATTTTTAATCATGGATATTCTTTTTTTATTCTGGAAATTTGTTTAACATTGAGATTTCCCATTAAAGTTTTTATTTGAATTAGGGCTTAAACTTTTAATATGATACTTAAACTTATTTCCCGTTTTGATACGATTATAACTCTCTTATTTCTTTGAGCAAAATCTCTTAGATACACATACTACTTGTGCTTGTAGTTACATTTGAAAACAACTTTTTAAATGTGTAAATAAATGTTGCATCTGCAAGCCAAACGCACATCCTACGTTGCAGGAAGAACTAGTATTTGCTAAAATAACAAAGTAAAGCTAAATAACAGTCCTCTAGTATTGAAAAACATTGTAATTGAAAAAATTACAAATAAAATTGCAGAAACATCTTAATATGCAACAATCGTTTTCTTAAACAAATAATAAGATTTCTCGAAAAAGAAATCACACAACTTTAGTGAAAATACAAAAAACAAAAATAAAATTCAATTCTAAATCTGTAATTTTAAAACAACTACAACAAAATACCACTTTAACATGCATGGAAATATAACAGTTTACTGCGAAATGTGAGATTTATTTAACTTCAACGTTTTACAATATTGACTAAAAATACGTGAAAAATGCAATACGAAATATTTCATGGTTCATCACTTTATATTCTTAGCAGAGTTATTTTATAAAATAAATATATGTATCAAAAGTGGGATTCTGTGGGTGAAAAATATAAAAATTATAAAAATTTCTTTTCAATAAATTATAGAACATTCAGGATAATTATTAGGTGAGTTAGCATTATATACAGAGACTCTGACACCTCTCGTTTCTAATTAATTTTGCTAAGTAATTTCGTAAATTTCATATATATAAGAAAAAAACCAAGGCATTTATTTCGACATAAAATGACATAACGGATATATGAACTTAATTTTGATATACGTGCTCTGTCGTTAAAACGCTTCAGGGCCATGTGCGTTAATATATCGGAAGTTTGTTGGATTGAACATATTTTGTGCCTGAAGGTACTGGACGAGAAGTTCATTGTGAAAACAAGAGGCAGTTAAATGCGGTCTATGATGTACACAACTGCCTTTCCACAATAAAATTACTATCGAACACGCTAAGTGGATTATGCACTTATCTAGAAATATGCTGTAACTGCAACTAATGTTTGGTAGTCAAATGTGAATGCTGTGATACCAATGGTAACTATGTGAGAATAAAAAAGTATAAAGATTGTGTCAATAGAATAATTAGAAAAACTAATTATAGGCATTGCCCAGCCGCGGTGGTTGCATTATAAAAAGGTTATGAGTTCAAATCTCAGCAAAGTTATAAGTAGAAATAATACTAATTGTTGTTAATTAGTCGCAGTGTTAAAGGGTGCGCTAATATCAAACAGAAATGGCTAGCAGCAGCCCCAAACTGGGAGACATAGGACTCCTGGAGTCCGACCAGCGATTTTATACACACACACAATGGTACCACGGAAATTAGTTGCCCATAGGGCTACTGCCCTATTGTGGTTATTGGTGAGGCCCCTTGAAAGGTTACGTAGTTGCTTTTAAAAGCTTCCGAAGAAATGTTAACGCAGGCTTAACATCCAACTTTCTAGCTTACGCATGCATCAGGAAAAGAAGTTGGATAGTCTGCAACACTAGAGCAAGGAGTAGGGGCACGACCCTGCCACCGCAAAATTAAAAATTGTTACTAAGGCATGTATGCGTCTTAAGGCTCGTCGTTCTTCCTATATCCAGTGATAAGACCCCCGTCAGGTTAAGACCAAACGGCCAGGCGCTCTCGTGAAACTTATCACATAAATTACATTTAATTTGAAAAGGATTATGGCGAGGGTCGAAATACTCAATGATTTCTTTTTGTAAACATGTCCTTTTAACCCAACCCAACGATATAGACTACAATTAGTTATGTGGATGGTGAAATTCAAACTCACGATCACGGTGCTTGTCAATCAGGAACAACTAAGTTCACAGTTGCGGCACTTTAATTTAATGTTATTACTTTCCTAATGTACCACCAAGGTTTGGAATTCATTGTTTTTTACCACAGGCGGTTTAACCATCAGTAATCTTGTTCTAATATATAGAAAGCTACCGAGATATTTGAATCTTTTTTTCCAATTAGTTGCATATCGAATTCATACTTTGTTGTTACAGGACGACAATAATTTGTCTTTCATCTGAAGATTCTGCTGGGATGTGATCCCATGCCATTTGACTATCTTAAGCTAAAGCGTTTGATTTATCCACCACAATTTGAGGTGGTGGAAATAAAAGTATATTTGACTCTCTCTCTCTTTCTCTCTATTATAGATTATTAAGTAAAATAATGTTAACAGATTTTAAACTGCTCCAAAAATTAAAGCATATTTTCAAGCGTTCCTCATAAATCTCAGCCACACAAAATTGCTGTTTTCATTTCCTTTAACTATTAAAAATAGATAAAATTTAATTTATTATTTTGTGTTCATATCGAAAACAACAGATCTAAATTGACTTTGCATATAAAATCTAAAAAAAAAATATATATATAATTTATTTACAAATGTTGGTGGCTGGCTGACTACTAGCTACAATGAAAATAAAATAACACCATCTATGTTTCTATATTTGTCAATTTTATTTGAAATTAATAAAACCCCCACAGGGATTATAAAAACAATGATGATAGCATGAACTAAATACTAACAGCAACATATCATTTTAGAATATCTGATGATTACATTTGTTGTTTGCAGTTTTATATATCAGAAATTGCATTAACGTTAAAAACAACTGCGTAATTTTTCTTTTTCGGTGGGAGAAAATGACATGAAGCAGCAACCCAAGCTGAATGGTTAATGATATTTTTTCTGTAGCATAACGAACAAACAACTTAACAACATGATGAAACTCCCCCCCTCTTCTGGAAGTCATGTAATGAAAATGATTTCTATCTTTTTCTTATGAGTTTTGCAGATATAAAAAGCACTAAAGTATACTTAATTTTAAATATTGATAAACAGAGATTAAATAAGAAACAAAAAATAAAAACGTTAAAACAAAAAAAAAATCTGCTCTGCACTTAGATAAAACCATCAAATGTAAAATGCCACTATTGGTTTCAAGTGCCTTATGTTATATGTGTAAAAAAGAATATACATTTTTTGCTTTTTTGCTTTAAACTTATAATAAAGGAATATATAAATTTTTATGGAAAACTTTATTGCAAAACAAGTAGAAAAAGTATTTAATAAAAAGCATAAACTACGAATATAAATTTAATGTCACATAAATAGATGTCGTCTGCTGACAAGTTTAATAATATTAAAAATAGATTGAGATGAACATTTTAGATGCATGACTGGATGGAAATAGAGACAAGTTTTAAATGAAAATACTGTAGACAAAATGTAATTTGGTGGCAGTGGCTAAATAGTATTAATATGCATTTGCCTTGCTTTGTAAATACTTTTTATGAGTCATTTTAAACTAAACATCCGTAAAGTTATGTGAAAAAGATTTTTTAATATATCTACACATGGAAGCAGGAATAAGCTTTTAGAATTAAGAAAATTCTCAAAAATATACTATCCAAATCGCAATCTATTGTTAATTGTGGGTTGTGTTAAACAAAATTTTTCTTAGACAAATAAACTTGGTAAATGAAAAAGAAGAATACATTGCGCGTATTTATCCACCTTAAGCATAGTACTCTGTTCATGTTTTCGTGCGAAATGCTGTCAAAAACCCATATAAAAAAATTAGTGCGAAATAAATAAGAAATAATGTTGCTAAAGTAGTACTCTGTTCATTTTTTGAAAAGTCGCGAAATGTCTCTAGCAACGTGTTTTTCTAACTGAAAAATGTTTCTGGCAACATTTTTTTTGGAACTGCGAAACAATATGAGCAACACTTTTGTCGCACGGAATTGTAACCAACAGCTGATCACTTTATTATTTGTGCTTTTAATTTTAAACTTATTGTGAGCGAATATTCAACAAGAAATGGAAAAAAGCCTTAATATAATAAAAAAAATGAAAAAGGAAAAATTTTAATTTAGTGATGCAGAAAAGCGTACATTTATTTCTGCTATAAAAAAGAAAAAGCATATTTGGGATAAATCCCATAAGTTACATTGCAACCGCAATGCCATGAAAACACCGTGGAGGGAAATTAGTAAAGATATTGGAAAACCCGGTAAAGAATGAGATATATGTACGTATGTATGTATATATGATCTAACTTCTACAATATTATTTATATACTTCATAAATTAAGCATGTAAGCAGAACTGAAGGAGTATTCCAATACTACAGCCAATTTGTGTTTAGTTGAAATACCATCATTAGGATGAATATTCCTCTTCGGTTTTAATAAATGTTACACTCTGCTCAATATATCTAAGAATGCCGTTATGTCCATGTGGACGTTTTCCTTAAAAGCTTTCTTATTTTTGGTTATATCTTCAAACTGGAGCATGTTTAAGTTATATATTATATGCGTCAATTATTAAAAAAATTATACTTATATCTGAAGCAAACCTTCCTTTATAATTTCTTTTCTGTAGGTAAGGACTTGTAACAGACCGTGTGTCACCAAGAAAGTTCGTCGTTTGCTGCGGCAATTTGTATTAATTGTTGCGCAGTAACATAAGCTGTTATTGTTATTGTTACTTTGAAATCTTTGATTGCCTTGTGTCACGAATCTTGTAAATAATATTTTTTTTCCCACATCAAATATAAACATATGTTTTTTGTTTACATAATTGAAACAATGTTGCATACTTAAAGACAATAAAATCGACAGTTTTCTTATAAATCGCAGTATTGTAACCACTTCCTTATTGTCAAATTTTTCAAGCGAAATAATGAATGTTGCCCAACACTTTTCGCAAATTCGAACAGAGTACTAGGCTTTATATTCTGCACATTGTCATAAACAATCAATATATTTTTAGTTAGATGAACTAAACACACAACTTCAAACTTTTTTAAATGTGACAATTCATTTAGAATTGTTGAATTTCAATTTTTACACAAGTTTTTTTACAATCCAATACATGTTGTTGCAGTACCATACAAGTTACTGTACAAGAGGCATGAATGCGCGGTGCTTTGTGTGAAATGTTTTTAATAATTTCAATTTTTAAAATTGAAGAAACAATAGACACACAAATCTGTTAATAATTTTTCTTTCTTAGCAAATTTAGTAATTAAAATCTAAGTGAACTTAAGCCGAATTAAAATTATTCTTTTGGTTGTAAAAGAAAAATCAATTAAATTACAATCAAATTGTTTCCAATATATTAATTAATTTTTATATTAAAATTTAAATATTACAAATGAAAATTTAATTTTTATTTTTAATAATTCGCCACACTATTATGTGGCATCTTCAGGTAAAAGTTCTTAAAAAATTATTTGTAAAATTAACTATAATTATTATTAATATTAATTTATTCCAAAAAAAAAGATTCTCTTCACTTAAACTCAATTAATTTCGCGCTTCTGACAGCTAAGTAATTTTAGGAAAATTTATTTTGAGCGAATTATAGCAATATTTTACTAAGCCAAGCATGTTATAAAACTTTTTATTATTAAATATTGACTAATTATACTCTACTTTCTTAGTCATAAATATGGTGATACCCCATTTTCCAAATCAATTAACTCCATTCAAAACTATTTGCAAAACTACTTCTCTCCGTCATTTCTGGTTGTTGTTCGTTTGGTGAAAACGGCGAGCGCTTTCAATGTGAAGACATCATTATTTAGCGGTGATTCAATCCGCTTCCGTTTTTAATTTTATTATTGGTATTTGCAGTTTTAAAGAGCATTTCCTTGCATAAATAACGGTCGTTTGTCTATAATATTTTTAATGTTAAAAAGTTGTAAAGATAATTCATATTTTTATGATAAAATCCTTTCAATGTTTTAATTTGTATTCTTGTCGTTATAGTAGTCTGTAAATATTGTGATAGGTCCTTGTATGTTAAAATAAAATCTCTATTTATTTACTTTATTTTATTATTTGTCATTGTAACGTCTATATTGTACGAAAAGAACACTGAAGATGGCAAACTGCCGAAACCGGTGTGTTCACAAACCAAATTTGACGAGGGTCGACGGAAAACCGTACCCAAATAAAAGTCTATATTGTCTAGCTATTATGGTTTCAAAAATAGATAGCTATGCCAAATGTACTTTTTAGCCTAATGGTTTAAAACTCTAACAATGGATACACACTTATTAGAACATTTTTTTAAATTATTATTTTAAACCAATGATATTGTTTCATAACCTAGTGTTAAAGATATTTACTTTTTCCGAAGGGATTTATTTTATTTGGGTATGATTTTACGTCAACCCGCGTCAAATTTGGTTTGTTAACAAACCGGTTTCGACCATTTGCCATCTTGAGTTTTCTCTGATAGAGAGAACCGGTTTGTTCTCTCTGAAACAATATTTGACGCGGGTTGCCGTAAAATCATACTCAAATAAATTAAACTCCGTCGTAGAATATACGCACATATTAAAAATTTTTGGTTTAATCAAATATCGGGTTTTTCAGTTAGAAATTTGTTTTTCAATTGTGGCAACATTAACAGCATTATTGTTTTGACAATTAGTTTTTTGACGTATTCGTAGTAGCTGCATTGGCAATTGTTACAATGAATTTAATTTAGCACGAAAATCGCATTAAAATAATTCAAATCCACTATAAAAATGGTGGTTCTGATAAAGTTACATTTCGTAAAATTTGTGAATTTTTTGGACAACATAATCGTCCTTCTGAGAACAGTATTAAAAATTTCATTGTTAGATTTAAGCCGACAGGCTCGTTACAAAATGTGTGAACGCGCGTTTTGCGCCGAGTTGTTCAACTGAAAACATCCCAGCCGTGAGCCACAGTGTTGAAGCAGATCCAAATTTGTCAATTCCTCGATGTTTTCAATAATTGGGGTTATCGAAAACCACCACACGGAGAAATTTGCGTAAGAATTTGACTTTGAAGCCTTACAAGGGTTAACTGGTGAATGAATTGAAGTTGACCGACTATTTAGATCGCCATAGGTTTCCTTTCAGACGAAGCTCATTTTCACTTTTCAGGCTATGTCAACAAGCGAAATCCTAGAGCGTTTAATAAGAATCACATTTTCGCGGTAAGTTCATTGCCTTCAAAAAGATACTTAACCAATCTAAGGTTGTAATCTAATAATATAATCTAAGAACTATGAAAAATTTAACCAAATGTATTTATATGATTCAATAAGGCCGTAAAAGTATTTTTTACTGATGTTGTAAACTATATAATTTATGATTCAATAACAAATCTTATTGCAAAAACTATCAGTTGTTCACACCCCACTTCATAATCTCTTGTAAATGTGCTAGTAATTTTATTTTGTAATAGAAATTTCTTTGTAAGTATTTGCAAAAAGAATAACAGCATATTTATATATTATTACTGAGAGTCGCAGGAGGAAATGAAGTTATTTAAATAATAAATACTTTATCTTTTTACGCATTACATTCTTTGCTATAATTTATTTAAATTTAATTTTGTTTTAATAATTTATCGTCATTTATTTTATTTATTTTAGTTTACATTTTGTTGTTTTTATTAAAATTTGAAATTTTTGAAATTTAACAAGCAAAAATGAGTTCACAACTAAAATAGCCTGTGTCTTAAGCACATATTTTATAATAAATTTAAAAGCTGTATTAATTTTGGGCCAACATTTAAATAAATTTACCTATGTTCCTTTTATTATTAAAACGGTCGTAACTAATAATTAACTGTTATTAATTAGCTAGAAAGTACGTAATAAGATTCTAAAAATAACAAGTTATTTTTATAGAAATTTGTTATTTTTAGAAATTTTTCTTTTTACTGCATTAGACCATACAAACCTTTTAAATTCTCTTTATTGCTTTTTTTTAAATAGAAAATGCATTAATTAACACTAGCGAAACCTAAAACAGACAAACAAACAACATTACACAACACCCACATTACACTATGATCCTAATTAAGCCATAGATATGGCTGATTTGTATAGCTAAATTGATACTGTTGTCAGTTTTGGTATTTCAACTTGACCAGAACCATAATGACATGGCGCAAATTAAAAAAAGAACTCCTCAAAGCTTAACGCTGAGAGAAGCAAATAAATTGGTTAAAATAAATTAAAGAAAAAAAAATTAACCACCCTCCGCTCACTTTTGTCCAAGAGGGACATAATATTTATTTATGTTTTTTTTGTGAAGTACTGAATTAAGCTGCGACAACTTAGAAACAAACTAAAAGCTGCAGAATTATATGAAGAAAATAGAAACACGCTGGCTGCTGTAATAATAGTTGCCATACAGCAGCAACAACAGTAAAAGCACTAGGAAATAAAGCATGGAAAGGAGTTTAAAAGATAAGGGGTAGAAACCACTAACTAAAATGTATACAAAGAATACAAACACTTATGTACGTACATATACTCACTTATACATCTACGAGTATAAACATTTTAAATGGTTTGGTTTTCCTTTTTTTTTGGGTTTAGATGGTTGAATAAGTATGAATGGATAAATGCATGAATGAATGAATGAGTGAGTGAGTGAATGGCTGATGATGGTTTGTTGATAATGTCGGACTACATGTTGATGTTGTATGATGTTGTTGTTACTCTTGTTTGTTTTTATCGCAGTTATTTCCTTCTTTTTCTATTGTACATTCTTTTATAATCTGGAGTACGTTGATGTTGTGATATGTTGGCATATGGTTGTAGCCCAAAGGTATTATTACACCATTACGTTCTCAGAATAAAGAATACACAAACATGAATGTTTAGTGCATGGGTATATAGAAAAAGGCTTGTAATGACATAAAAAATGTTTAACTTGAGGGCTTCATTAGCTCGTTTTTGCTGTTGATGATGTTATTTCGTTGTTAATTACACACCAACATAAACAATAACAATAATAACAAAATCAGAAATTAACATCAAGGTATTCATTCATCCCAGCCTTCGAAATAAAAAGTATCAAACTAAAATCAAAATTTAAATTAATCAATTTTGAACTGCAATAAACTTAAATAAATAAATTCAAATTATTTAAGATCTCACTAATGCCATTGAATTTGAATTTAGTATAATATATTAAATAAATGGTTTTGTTGGTTCGCTCTGCTGTTTCATTTAATATTGCAATAATTATATTTTAAAATTGGATATTTTGTAAGAGGTCCGTCTCCTATTAATAATAAAAAACCAATGATTAGTCTTAAAATCGCAACTGTCGCTTTATTAAGAAAGAAAGTGTCAAATAAGGATGCTAAATCCTTAAGTAACTTTTCCACCAGCTTCGGTCCACGAATTGATTTGACATCAGCCATTTTTTTCTACGAATTATTTGCTTTAGTCGTATCTGTGCCAGACTCTTTGTTGTACGGATATAAGCTGGTATTGTCCTTAATTTATATAATTACAGAGTCGCTTGGAATGACTGGCATCTACTTAAACTTTCTATAATCTGTCGCTGAGAAATTCCTACCACAACCAAGTAATTAGTTGCATTTCTCCCGAGGAGCTTTTTGTGCACAATTCGAGCCTATCTTAATTTTTAAGGTTTAACGATATATCGTCACACTAGGTTATTTCCTACTATAACGCTCGAAGCTGCCGCACAGAAATTTAGGGCAGCTTCATTCATCTAGCAACTTGTCAATTACTTCATTCCCAACTGTTTCTAGGCATCCTTTGACCCACGTTAATGTTACTTAATATCATGCTTTATAACGTTAATGATTTAAATAAAATAAGTGTACGCCGAAACATGTCTTAAAATTTGCTAACGACTGACAGATTTTAACAAAAAAAGGGAAATTTTATCAAAAGCTCTGAAGTAACTTGCTGCAATTACAAGCATCTTTTTAGACCCTTAGTTGTATAGATTTTAGACTATGAGTTGGAGTCTCTTGGATATGCTAGCATCTATTTAAAATTTCTAAAGCCTGTTACTAAGATATTTCTACTATAACCAAATAGTTTACTTACGTTTCTGCTGAGAGACTTTTTAAGCACGATTCGAGTCTGTGTCCTATTCTTTCTTCACCTTTTAGGTTTATCATATCTGCTCACACTAAATCTAAACTCAGATGCACAGAAATTCAGAGCAGATTCAGATGGCAAATATTTAATGACTTCATTCCACACTGTACTTGTGCGTGCTTTGGTCCACATTAATGACACCTAATGTCATGCTTAATTTGATTACCTTAATGCCTTAAATAAAATCAGTGTACGCAGGTCGCGAAACATGACTTACTAGTATCTAATGACCGACAGAGTTTAAGTGTGCAACAAGTGAGGGAAGGTTTATCAAAAACTCTGAAGTAACTTGCTGCAATTGCAAGCATCTTTTTAAACAAAGTCACAGTACGCCGTTATTTCATGTATTGCGCAAAATAATGAAAATGAATTGTGAGTTTGTTACCCAATTCATTAGCTTCTTTCTTATAAGAAGTTTTTCTAAAGATGTAGATGACCTTAATCTGAAAAAATTAACATCTCTAAAGTCAATGGACATTTCTGTATGCTTTACTTCATTTTTTTGCTGTTGCTCTCAAAATAACTTATAAATTTATTGTATTGTGTAGCTCAATATGTTGCATGCAGGATTTCAATAGAATCATGGTCAAAAGACTGAGCCTGAAAGATATGGTTACCTGGATACCTAGTTAATATCTCCAAAAGAATAATAACTCGCCCGGAAAAGGAATGTAAAAAATCTGCAATATACCTTGAGAGTAGAGTGCTTCAATGAACAATGTTTGAGATTCATTGAAGCACTTTAAGCAGCAACATTTTCTTGTAACATTCAATAGTTAGTGTTACGGTAGTTTCCTTAAAAAATTAGCGTCAACCATTTGTATACTTTAAGCGCAACCTAAAACAAACATTTAATACAAATATATGGATATTTTTCTTTTAAAATTATGTTATTTCCAAGCAATTCATTTTGCATAATTTTAAAACAAAATTCTCTTCAAGGCTCATAACTGGTTAATGAAAACTGCCAATTGCACTTTAATGTAAAAACGTCCCAACATACAACATGGCTTTTTATAATTGGAATACAGAGTCCCAAAATTCGTTGCCAATACAAAGTTAAGTTACCTCAAATCAGTAGATTTAAAAACCTTTTAACGAAACATATTTTCATTGACCTTCTTGCCTGGTTTTAAATATTAAAAGGAGGACACAAGTACACAACCCGTGATGACAACAATAATGATGATGACATGCCTCAACAAACAATAAAAGTTTCAAAATTATCAAGTGGGAGAAACATAAAGCAGGTAATGATGTTCATGTTAATGATGATATTTGTGGTCAAAAGGCTTTATTATTGCCACCGATAAAAAATATATAAAAAGTAAAAATCTTTTGAATGACTAACAAGACATAAAAAAAAAAAAAAACATGTGAGTATAACAACCCAAGCGGTACAAGAATTTTTTGGACTTAATAATTGCTGGATGATGCGTAACAAGTTGGTTGGTCTACACGAAAATGCAATTAAAACTTTTGTTGTTATTTAAATGGGCGTAAAGGGAGGCTATCGAAAATATATGCTTTACTTGCCTTAAAAACAAATACAATGTCCTACTGTATGCAAGTTTTCATCTAAGGTCTTGTCTGTTTCCAAAACTCTTTGCATATAACAGCCACCAGTCATTTTTACATCTATTAAGTCTTCTTTTTTCCGTTGAGATCTTTAAATGACAATATTGCTGATAATTAAATGACAGTAGTAGCCAGAGATGAATACCACACAAACAAAGTAACTCTGGGGCCTCAAACACACACATATTAGTTAATAACTTATCCTTTTACTCTTGCAACTACAGATGTAGATGTGTGTAGCACGAAGGTGACAAATTACTTGTTTGATTACTGTCTGCCTATGTCTGACATTGAGTCTATTTGATTGAAATGCCAGGGTTATCTTCTCACACTTAGATCTACCACCACCAGACATACTTTAAGTAGTGTATGAATTGAACGTGAGTGTAAAAGGATGTGTGTCCGTTCATTTTCTTTGAAGGGTTTTTCTCTTTAATTTTGATTTTAAATGAAAATTTAAATGAATTTAGCTGTATGAAATTGTATACCTTTAGCAGCACCGGAACTTAATTAGCAGTTTCAAATTGCTTTAAAATAAGGGTATCATGGATTTTTGGTCTTTTGCTTTAATTTACTTGTTTGACTTTTAATTGATATTTTAAAGTGATGAAGGTGACCAGACAAGGACAACGTTTTTTATGAAAAAATTTAAAATGTAAATAAAATTCAATTTTAATTGGAAAGTTTTGCAATCATTCATATTTTTTAGGCAGTATAAGTTATCACTGGGGTTAGATTTTAATGATCGTAGTATAGTAAGAGATTGATAAAAATAACAAATTAATCTGCAGTTTCTAATCGAGCAATTTGGTTCTAATAAAACTTTAAATGGTTACAGAAGAGACGGGATTTAGCATAGAAGCCATCAGATTTTGTCACATCCCGAATTTAAGAAAATTAAATTAATTCCAGGCACTTATTTTTCATCCTTTCCATGTTACGTGATTTGCTTTACGGTTTGGGACACATACTACTTTAAAAATCAACATTGTTTAATATACAAAAAATAGATTTTTATTGTAACACCGTACGCTCTACGCGCTCCTTAAAACTTTTTTAAAAAGTACTTAGAATTCCCACCTGTACTATACAATCCAAAGTTATACCTCCAATTTTTTAATTTATTCCTGTATACCTCATAAAATTTTTTATTGGCATAACTTGTGACCGCTTGCAATATAATTCCAGGCTTTTGGTAATTAATTTACCAATTTTGTATTGTATATTTTTATGGCAAAATAAATAATAACCGGCCTTGCTGAAGATATAAACCTTTAATTTTCCTTATAATCATAAAGGAATTTTAGAGCCTTGACTATACTACGAAATATAACTAAAATGGGACTAAATAAATGTGCTTCCTTAATATGAATCTTTACTTATTGTAATATGTTTTATATCTGAAGTGAGAACAACCCGATTTAAGATGTAATAAAACTTTTTATTGCAAAAGCTAAGAAAAAATAATTCTCGACTAGAATTGTTTGAATAAAATACACAATGACTCACGTCTTATATTTTTCTACAAAAAAAGTGTCAAGGCCACCATTTAAATGCAGATAAATAGCAAATAACCTAAAATACCTAAAAATGTACGTGATTTCATGTGGACTGGCAAAAAATGGAAGTGCTAAACACAATCAAATGTAACACGGAAAACGGCTAAAAGATGAAGTAAAAAAAATCTCATAATATTGTTATAGTAGTCTTATATGTATAATAACTAAGGATGAAAATCATAAAATATAAAATAAAATATATAAAAAAATAAAGCACATTATATGTGGGCAGTTGCTGTTTTGTAATGCCAGAAATCAAATACAAAGAAAACACTTTTTTCAGTCGTTTTAAAATTTCAGTCACGAAAAATTCATCAGCATATTAAATATAATATTCAAATTTCCTACATACTCCTTGAAGAACTAGGCAAGTTGCTGATTTACCCAAAAATAAATGAAATAGAGTTTAAAAACACACAAATAAAAACCAATGAAGTGAGATTAAGGTTAAATAAATTTAACTCGTTTTCTTTAGCGGTACTTAAGACTAAATATAACAATTTTAAGCTTCAATTAAATTACAAAAATTTAAGACTGATATTTTATGTATATTTTGAATTCTGCATTTGTTATATCAAATAAAATATTAAGAACACGGCACGGTAGATATTACTTAGAAATTATATTTCTTATATATTTGTATGACCTTCCTTATAAACGTCGGTAATGTAACAAATAATTAAAACACCCTTAACCAAAAGAAATATATTAAAGCAGATACGGAGAATGTTGCATTAAATTATAGACATTTGGTGCATAAAATTATAAAAGAAAACTCTGTACCTATATAACATTAATAATTAATACTTTAATTTTTTGTCAATAAATTTATGTTTAAATACATGTGTAAAATAATATTGTTTTGTAAATTTGTTATGTTCAAAATTGATTTTACGTGAAAAAGTTTCAAACCGCTTTTTGAATGAGAATGATGCATTCGCATCGAAAGTGCTCGCCTTCGACTACAAACCAGCCAGTTATGACAGGAAATAGCAATATTATGTCATTTACTGGCGAAGGGAAAATAAACAAAATAATACTAGAAAAATGAAGTTTGTTATCAGGAGCCTAAGAAGGTACCTTTTTATTACAATGAAGGACGTCATGAAATTTCGTTACGATTTTCTTCGCTGATTTTTGTAATTTAATATTTCTTTTTAAGAATTTTGATTTAAAAAACCAAAATAAAACTAAACTTATTATTTTTCGTTTGACTGAAAGTAAATCTATATCAAATGCCCGCAGATGCTCACTGTGTGATCTAACCACTGCATAATTTGGAATGTCATGCTCGTCCTAGGAAGCCGAAGCCATAATTCTATGCAACGGAACTTTCTAGTTGCAACCTCGATGATTCCAGAGCAGGGCTGTAAATCATCACTCCTTGCTTAAGAGTTGGAGACTTTCCAACTCCTGTCCAGAACACATGTTTAGCATGCTCACTGGACTGGATCATTCCCTAGCGTGTCATTAACGGCGAAATTATCCTGGTCACCATATTAAACAAAAGACCTGATATGAGGCTGCGAAACTACAACCACCACGATACTCCCATAAAGTGCCAACCTCAATAATCAGTCAGAGAACAGTTGAATGTCTAAAGAGACAAATAACGAACTCTGCGGCTTACTGATTCCCGTGGAAATAAAATGGAGTTTCCAGTTGTATCCCTGCTGACTTCAGGGAACTGGGCTCCCTTTTTCCCCAGTTGCACTATGTCTAGATAGTCGAAGTTCTATAAAGACCATATTTATATGCCCCCGGGGGGAGCCCGCAGGAGCTCAGTTGAAAATATTTTGTTTTGGGTTTTTTGGATAATAAAGGGGATATTTGTACAGGTATTTTGTCAGCTGTTAAGGGATTTATGTTAAGTTTATTTTGCCATTGCAACATGAAGAGACTGCCGCCTGAACAACGCTTTCAAATTGTGCAAATTTATTTTGCAAATGGTACTGCTCGAAATATGCGATCCCCATTTCATAAGCGAATTTCGTTTAGTTCATGGCTCAATTTTGTTTGAATTTCTACATCAATAAACAAAACCGGAGCAATAGGAATGATGATAAACCTCAACTATTAGGAGTGCTTTATGGGCTGGTGGAATCATTGGTCTATACTTCTTTAAAAACGATGCTAGTCAGAACGTTACAGACGTACGAGACCACTACAGAGCCATGATTAATGACTTTTTCATTTTTCAATTGAACAACAATGATGTCCCAGTATGTACATATGCTTCAACAAGACCTCAAGAGCTGTTACATAGCTCTTGATACAATAGATTTATTGAAGGAAACGTTTAGTAACCGCATAGTTTCGCATATCGGATCCACAAACTGGCACTTAAGACCATGCGATTTAACGCGGCTAGACTATGCCAACACCGATAAGCGTGAAACGATTGACCAGTTGGATGACAATATCCGCCGGGTTATTAATATACGACCACAAATGCTAGAAAAATTCAAAATAGACCTCGAGATATCACCATGACCGAGCCAGCCGTTACGGTCATTTGCCAGAAGTCATATTTTATTTATAATGCAAAATGACTATTTTTCGAATAAACTAACTTTTATGTCAATTTAAAAAAAAATACATCTTTGTTTTCGAAGTTCTGTGAAAAAAACAAATTTTGTTTACGCTTTTACCGCCATTTTGCATCTTGCTGCATCAGAGATTGAAAGCGAAATTTTTAAAATAAATTTTCAAGCCTCAAATTGCACTTTTTTCTTTTTATTATTCTTTTCATTTGCGTTAATTTTAATTTAAACGGATGCATGGTGGCATCTTCAGGAATAGAAAACAAAATATATACACAATTTTATTAAATAACAAAATAAAATTAATAACAAAACAAATTGTTAATACGTTTTCATTTGCTGTTCCTGAAGATACCACCCATAGGTGTGGCAAAATCTTATGCTTAAAAAAATTAAATAAAATATTAAACCATATTTAAAAAAAAATTTGTTTGGACTTTTAGCGCTATTTGCCTTTTATTGCATCTGAAATGGAAAACGGAATTTTCAAAATAAATTTTTCAAATTTCAATTTTATATTTCGTTAATTTTAATTAAAACAGATATATTTGCTTAAACTTTCTTTATAATTTATTAAATTTCGATGTTAAATTTCTTTATAATTTATTAAATTTCGATGTTAAATTTCTTTATAATTTATTAAATTTCGATGTTAAATTTATTTTCACAATAGAGAATAAGAGTATCTTACATTAACAACCATTGATTGTTGTCAGCTAATTTGATACAACATAATATTCGATTGAAAATATATTAATAAAATATAGTATATAAAGAATAAAAATAATGGAACAGCAAATAAATAAGGTTAAAATAATAAATAATGAAATGAGTTACATTTAACCATATGACTATCCAATTTTACCTGACTAAGGACATTTACTCTATATTTTTTTAAATTCACAGATGAACAGGTAGTTGTATACTTTAAACGATAAAATTATTACTTATTTTTGCCACCAACAGACTTATTTAAGCACAAAAAAAAAGAAATTCAATTAAATAAAAATATTTTAATAGTTGTGCATGAGAGAGAGACACAACTTTGTGCAGATTTCTTTTTTTTTTGCAAGACTTGTGTTTCGAGCAGGTGAAAGACATTCATTCATATGCATTATCATTTTATGGATAAAATAAATACTTAAATATACATAAATACATACAAGAGTTTTTTCATATTCATAAATTTAAAAATACAAGACATGCACTTGAAATTTGCAACAAAAGCCTTTTTCATACCCATGTCCTTCACTATTTTGGTGTAGAATTGCAGTAAGCGAAGTGGACATAAATATATATATTCATATATTTTAAGATAAAAAGTTAAGAAAAAGTTGTTAAGTTGGGCAAACAAAATAATTCGCTACATTTTGTGCAGGTAATATTTTCATCGAATTCAATCGAAAATACTTAAGTGATAACGATAGATTCTGAAATGAATTCTATATGAAAATTGAATTTTAAGACAAGATAAGACAAACTCTATAAAAAAATCCATTTCAGGTTTTTTAAATACTGATGTAGGGTACAATACAAGCAAAAATTGAAAGCATAATAATAATGAATAAAATTTATATACGTATGAATTGTGTGTATTTTCTACGAATTATACATCATACAGCACAGCAAAAGAACCACAATCGCTGCATGAAAGAACACGCAACAAAAAGAAAATGAAAAAAAAAAAAAATGCAAAGAAAACATAAAATTAAAAAAAGAAAAACAAAAAAACAGACATTTTTGTTGAAATTATAATCAAAATAATTTATTCTTATCTGGCGGCTGGAGTAAAAAGTATCAACAATTTAATTTTTAATTGTGAAATGCAACACCTTAAGTTTTAATGCATAAAGAAATTCAAGAAATCAGAACTGAAACAGATAAAAGCAAAGAATGAAAACTTAATTTGCAGACGGCGTATGTCAGTTATAAATCTCAGAAATAACATTGCAATTACACTTGTATTATGCAATAAAATGAAAGGACATGGATATGGATATGGTTAACAAAGTATTTCACTTAAGTACAAACACATATATACTCAATATTAAAGATATCCTTGGCGTTTCATTTTATCATATTTTATATATATTTGGATTTTATTTATACTCCACAGCATCCGAGAAAAAATAATTTTAAAACTTTTTTAACTACTTGCATAACGGAATAATAATAGTCCTAATTGTTCTCTCAGTCTATACGGTCATTTTTTTCGCAGTTGTCTATATACAGAAGGTGAAATTGGGTTCAAGTTTTTACAAATTACTATTGCATATATCGGACAAGAAGCCTGTTTTTCAATTGCGGCAACAGCAACAACATGATAGTTTTGACATTTAGTTTTTTGGCGTATTCGTAGTAGATGCATTGGCAATTATTACAATGAATTGAATTTCGCACGAAAATTACATTAAAATAATTAAAATTCACTATGAAAATAGTAGTTCTGTTAAAGTTACGTTTTGTAAAACTCGTGATATTTTCGGACAATATAACCGTCCTTCTGAGACCGATATTAAAAATTTGGTCGTTAAATTTGAGTCAACAGGCTCGATACATAATGTGCGTATAGCAACGCTTTTTCGACCGGGTAGTCCAATTGAAAACATCACAGCAGTGAGCCACAGCGTTGAAGCAGATCCAAGTATGTCATTTCTACGACGTTCTGAACAAACGGTGTTACCTAAAACCACCATCTGGCGAATTCGCGTAGGGATTTGACTTTGAAGCCTTACAAGAGTCAAATGATGCAGGAATTGAAGCCGACTACTCATATCACTGTATACTCGCTCAATTCTTTAAGGAACAACTGGCTGGTTTTTCCATTTTTTTCAAACGAAGTCTATTTTCACTTGTCAGGGTTGCCGCATTAACGCTTCTGAAATTCCTAAAGCGAGTCCCCCCCCCCCCGGGGGCACATTATATGGTCTTTATAGAACTTCGACTATCTAGACCTGTGCAACTGGGGGAAAAAGGTAGCCCAGCCCCCTGAAGTCAGCAGGGGTACAACTGGAAGATCCACGTTATTTCCACGGGAATCAGTAAGCTCGCAGAAATCCGTTATTTGTTTCTTTAGACATTTAACTGTTCTCTGGTTGATTATTGAGGTTGGCCTCTATATGGGAATATCGTGATGGTTGTGGTTTCGCAGCCCCATATCAGGTTTGTTGTTTAATATGTTGGCCACGATCATTTCGCCGTTAATGACACGCTAGGTGAATGATCCAGTCCAGTGAGCATGCTAGACATTTGTTCTGGACAGGAGTTGGATAGTCTCCAGCTCTTCAGCAAGGAATGATGGTGTGCAGCCCTGCTCTGGAATCACTAAAGTTTCAACTAGGAAAGACCTGTTGCTAGAATTAGTCTTCGGCTTCCTAGGGCGCGAATGATGTTTGTTTTAAAAACATTCAAAGTGGTTTGACCACCATCTGATTAAGGCTCCATAGCCAGGCACAGATTGAAATCTTAAAACGTAATTCCTAAAGCGAGTATTGCGAAGTCTTTGTATGCTCAACGTATCACTGTGTGGTGTACTATCTGGTCTGGAGGCGTGATTGGGTCGTTTTTTTTCGATTATAAGGCTGGAAATGCGGTAGTGGTCAGTAGATTACGTTATCTCGAAATGCTTGCAACATAATTTTGACCCATTCTTTCCATTCACATAGCTAGTGAATCGACCAATTTATTGCAAACCCAATTTCACCATCGCAAAATTTCACACCAATCAGCAGTTGTGGCGAGCTAGATCATGTGATTTAACACCACTGGCTTATTTGCTGTGGGGTTATGTTAAAAATGGAGTTTATATGGTCTATATGGCGCCAATCGAATCGATTTCAGCCTTAAAACTCAAAATCCGTGATGTGAATAACGAAATAAGACCGTAATTTTGCCAAAAAGTGAATAAAAACTTTAAGGAAATAATCGACATCTGTCTGCGTGATAGTAGTGGACATTTGCGATATCATTTTTCACTCATAATTGCCGAATTAATAAATAAATAAATAAATAAAAATTCGAATCATGAAATTTTTTGTTCAACTTCTTGTTGAAAACCCCTTTATATATTATCATCAACACACCTAAAGTTAATGTAAAGGAAATAATGTCTTTAAATAAAAAGTAAGCTAAAATTTAAAGAGGAAAAATTAATGCATTAAAAAAAAAAGCAATTAAGAAAAATGACTTCTGTAAAAAAATGTAAATATATCAGTATTGGTAATATTTTTAGTTTAACTCTTCTATTTGTTATCTGTCATTATGTAGTGACAACAGCATAAATATACTTATTTCCTCCTTATTTTACTATAAAATTCTTATTTTATTTTATTTAAACAATTTCGTAATATTCAACATAACAATTTTAAATATAATTCTGTTTTTCAATTTAGAAAAAACATGATGTTTTTATTAAAAATGACATCTGCATAATCAGCAAATTTTTATAAATTTAAAAAGAAAATAAATAAACATGTAAAAGGTTTTTTTGAAAACAACCTTCAACTTTTCAACATACATCAAATCAAAGATAATACAATTTCTGGCAAAATTTCAGCAGTCAATTAAAAAGTTTTTTTTTTATTATTAAAACATATTAAAAGGGAAAAATGTCCTTTTCAACAGCAATCACAAACAAATGTCAAAATATTTCATCAATCACAGCGAATGAGTATAAAAAACGAAACGAACGGCACCAAAAAAGATAGTGAACTACAATAACATTTGTAATAAAAATAAAATAATGCATTTTTTTTAATGAACACCTTCAAGCAGTTTAAACAAAATATAACCGCTATTTGTTGTTTTATAAAAACAAAAAAGAAAATCACTAACCCAACAAGCCTTTAAACAAATACCCTTAAACAGCCTGAGGGCACTATCCGGCAATAAAAAACAACAATATAAAAAAAAAAACTTTAAAACAACAATCAAACATTAATACGTTATAGTGATTTTCAAACACGCATTAAGGGGTTGAAATATTTTTAAATTGCTAAAGTTAAAATTGTAACAATTTAAAATATTTGATTCATTATTTTAGGGTTGCTTGCAACAGAATTTTAAAAACACTCATACAAATTTTAACGGGGATAATATAAGTTTTTAATTAATTTTATTGACATAACGAAATTTTAAAAGCTTTTTGTTAACATCCAACAATAATAATCGTATAGGGTGAATGGAAAAACATATTATTGGAGCCCCTTTCTTTTATTAGTAATGGATGGAAAGTTCGAACCAATATACCTTTACGTAATAAGCAATAGATACCAAATTCCTGAAGCCTGATTTATTTATATTTATGCCGTTCACATCTAATTTGCTACTACCTATAGTTATCATTACAATGACAGTCAATGCTGGGTATATGCATGATATGTGCTGCATCTTAACATTTTTTAAACGTCATCATCTTTGCTTTCTATATTTGGAGAATGATCAACTTTCGCTAATGTAATTATCCAGCTTAGAGTACTTCGATTGTGTATCAGTACCTTGGTTACTATAATGCTTAAGATTTCCTTGAATATCATTCGAGCAAGCTTAGATATATTTTATAACTATGAAATACAATTATTACTATTATTGCGTTATATTATTCTATCTATTTAAAATTAAACCTGTGTGACCGGTTGATTCCCCAGTTGAATGGAGTTGCCTATCCAGCGAAGTTGGTTTTTTCTCCAATTGCTACACACTTGCTATTCTGAGTGAATTTTATTGCAACTAAGTCGAGGTCTTTTAATTGCGATTTAAGAAGTTTTCTTATTTATTGCAAAAATTTACGATACCAGCTTTTTAGGCACAACATATTACTGTCACTTATTGACGAGCTTTATTTTCGGAGATATACAAAAAATTTGTATTTATTCCTTTTTGACCCTCTAGAAATCAACATACACTTGCCTTTCACATTTCATTATTTTTAGTGTTGTGCAGCTAATCTTAAAATATCCTTTGTCAAATGGTTGTTTTAAAGTTGTCAAATGATGAACGGCTCAAGTCACGTTCTTTACGTGAAAAGCAAAGTATAGATTTTTGATAAACCATGATTTCGGAAGCACCCGCTACAATTTGCTATTACAAATTTTGAAAAAAAAGAGACCCGTTTGAAGACCGAAAGCACAATGAAAAGGAACTGCATTTTATAAATTTGCTATGGCCTTCTAACACAGCCAATTTGATGGGGTAACAGTAGAATTTCCCATATTTATTTTTGGCAATAGTTTTTGTTTTTTTTTCATTTTACCGTTTTGTTGTGGCGTTGTTCGAAAAGAAAGAAAAACTTAAGTTTTTAACGAAAATTTCTTTTAAGTTTGTTGCCACAATAGACTGAAACCATCAACAGATTCAACAGATTTACACATCTCCTGTCAATTCATTTCATCAATATTCCTACCTGTCAGAATGTTTACTACTAGGTCTAGAGTACTCATTGTTTGAAGCATTGCTGCTATGGGAAAGAATCACAAAGACGGCAATCATGGCATTGTACATGTTTTTTTATTCTAACGCAACTAATCTCCATAAAATAATTCTTGACCCGCTTTTGACCATAATGTTTATATCAAGTCTGTAACATATTTGGCCACAAGCCGTTTAGACTTAGATATTAAAATTTATTTTCATGATCTCAAGATCTTATAATATTTTCTAGAAAAATTAATATTAATTAATTTTTTTAGAAATTTATTTTGAGGTTATAATTTAAACAACAAACTTAAAATAAAAAAACATTTTAATTCAGGGAATCTGCTAGATCAGCTTTTTTAACAGAATTTGTTAAGCAGACAGAAAAATTGGGTGGGTATAATTTGGAGGTAAGTTTATACTGCACCTTTTGGTTGCGATATTTTCAAATCGAGTATGTGGTAAAACAACGTAATGTATTAAAGTGCGAGCAGATTTTTATACTTATCTTATTTTCGTTAAGGGGAAATTAGTACTACCATTTCATAAATATATTATTACGTTTATACCTTTTATAAACGTTTTGTTGTGAGCTCTTTATTGCAAAATAAATAACACCAGTTACTTTAACTACACAAACTTGACACTTCAGAACAATTTACTTCAAATGCACGTCTTTATTTTATAAGGTTTCATTTTACGCTGACTGAATATCCACTCAGACGCTGCACTATTAATATTTGTCCACTTAAAGTCTAGAAAATTTAAGAATCTTCTGCTCCCTTTGTATCACATTTTGTTGTTGTGTATTGTTTATTCGATATATAGGCGCATGTATGCCTGTGTGTATTTTTGTTTTTGTTTTTATGCTGATAAGGTTTCTGCTTGGGATTTATTTCAATACATTTGTTGTTGCCTCGTGTAGATACGTTTTCGTAGAAAACCGCGCGGATGGTAAACAGCATACATGTTTGTTGTTGTCTTGCGCGTTTAGTTAGTAAACAGAAATTTGTTTTTGTCTTGCATGCCATGCAGTTAGTGAACAGCATATCAAATTGTTGTTGTTTGCGTTTACAAAATTTCTACGCAGTTTGTAACCAGTATTTCGCTTTATTGCTTAATTATTTTATTTTAAAACTTAAGCAAGACACATTCGTAACAATATGTTAACAATTTTTCAATTAAAAAGCTAATAATATTAAATTTGACATTATATTACATTATGTCATATGTAATAAAATCATTCGAAAACTTTTGTCGCAAAGAGGAAAATAAAATAATGTTAAGTTAAATAGAACGTTAGTCAAAATGAAGAGCATTTATTTTTATTTGAAACCGTTTGAAAAATAAAAATCGTTTCAAAAGACCAGTAGTGCAGTTAGTGTAAACAGGCTCACCATATATGAAATTTTATATTGTATTTCACTAAAAGAGTTTTTACTTTTAAACGAAAAAAGGAAACAAAATTTGCAACCAGTTTTTGCTGTTATATCCTTAATTACACAGACCTAGTTTCATTTGGTTCTAAAAACTCAAATCAATTATAATCTAGTTTAAAACTATCTTTAGCTTGGTTATTATTTATTGCTAATTGTAAAAAGACGAGATATATAATGACTTTTTGTCAATCACTTTAAAATAAATGTGTCTTCATTAAGTAAGAAAAGACATTATGGAGTTGCGGAAAGGAATTCTTTTTTTTCAGCATACAGATCATGATGATTTTAAGTACGATGCCTTAAAAAATAAATAAATAAACAATTTTTTAATAATAATTAATTTATAGCCGTCAATCGGATTACACATGTGCTCAAATTTAAGTGTTCTAATAAAATCTAACATCGAAAATCTAAAATAACATTTAGGCACGTAAACGATTTTCGATTGCTGTCATTAAATACCGTAAATTTAAATGTTTATAACAAATTTCACATTAGATTTAATGTAGTACGAGTATTTAACAATTAGTTGATGAAGCATTAAGAAATTTGATACTCATCGTTATTCAAGCGTAACAGAACAAGTGTAAACATTTTCCCTTTTGTACTTTCCGAAGTGTTGTTAAATAAGGAGTTTCTACATATTAGGGTGTAATTTTTACAGACTGCGAGTGTCAATAAACACTTTTGTCAAATTTATATTCTGTGGAACAATGCAAATTGTTTTACATTCTAATCTCTGTAGAGCAATCAAAACATTAAATAGATAAAAATGAAAATTTATGGAAATTTGAGACTATTTAATGTTGTTAGTGTTTAAAGGCTAAAAATAACAATGACTGCTATTAAATCTTTAGTTTATTGGTTACTATTCAACCTAGCGAGAAAAAATATTTAAACCATTTAACATTTCAAATGCTTGTAGTGTTGATAGAAAATATTTAATTTTAAATTAGACTATGAACAAAAACTTCTCTATTTGATCAGAAATAAATTTGCAGCATTAGAAGAAAACCAAAATTTATTAACTCGGTTTTTTGCAAATGTGCAATTTGTAAATTAAAATACAAAATTTAGAAAGATGCAACGTTAAATATATAAAACAATATATTCAAAAAATTAAACCCCTTTATCGGATTATCGCGTTAGCCTATATTATTACTTTCATATTTTACAGTAAAATTCATATCAAGGAAACTATTTTTTATTCATGAGATTCATATCATATCATGCATAAGTTGTTATTGTAACATAACAAGTGTCAACGTGAAATAAGGCAGAAAGATTTTTTTTAAATCTAGAATAGCAATTTGTGCAAGCGTCACAAATGTTATAACTATTATTAATAATATCCTTGTTATTCTATATTGAAAAGTATACCAAATATCTATAATCATCAAGTTTTTGTAACAAACATCTAATATTAGGTGTTCAAATAACGTTTCGCTTATACAAAATTTGTGGGCATCACTTCTGGGTTCAGCATTTTAGGTTCAAAACTAAATTTTTTTAATGAAAATCTTTAAAGTCAATTTACTTAATACTTAAGCATTCTAGAGGTTAAATAACAAAGTCATGTGATCACGTAAAAAATTTTGAAAAATGTATTTTTTAGGCTCAAAAAGTAATTTTTTTAATGAAAATTTTTAAACTTAAAAATCTAATTTTTAATGAAAATCTTTTAAGTCATTTTAAATGTATGCTAAGCGTCCTAGAGCTTAAATAACAAAATCCTGTAATCACTTAAAATATTTTTAAAAATATATTTTTTGGCTCAAAAATCGATTTTTTTATTGAAGATTTTTAAACTCAATTTAGTCGTTAACTAAGCGTCCTAAAGTTTAAATAACCAAACTCTATGCATCCTAGTAGTAGAAAAATTGGTAGTAGTTTTTCAATGATTAGTCCTACCGCCGATACAACGATGATATAATGTAGCATACCATGAGTTTCGTTTATAATTAAAATCGCTGCAAAATTCTTATTTTGTCAAGGATTTTGAAATTTAAAATTTTAGCAATAGTTTCTGAAGGTCAAACAAGGATTACTAAACGTATTTACCGAATTTTCAACAAGAAGTTTGTTTTCTAAAAACATAATGAAACGAAAAATTTTAATTAAAATGATTAAAATCAAAATGATTAAAATTTTTATTGTATTACAAAAAGAAAACTTTAGCAATTATGAATGTAAAATGATATCTGACAAATGTTCACCATTACCACGCTGACAGATGTTGATTCTTTCATCAAATTTTTTAATAAGTGGCGGTCCTACTTCGTTAATCACATCACGGTTTTTGAGTATTAAGACTGAAATCTGTTCTATTGGCTCAATACAGCCCTACAAAAAATAATGCACTTAACTGCTGTTTGTCGTGAAATTATACGATTGGAAAATTTGATTTGCAGTGCCGGTTCGTTGGTTGTGTGACATGTGACACCATCATGTTGAAACCATATGTCAATGATATCCACATCGTCTATAATAGGCCAAAATTGAGTTGTTAGCATCTCGTGATAGCGTGATCCATTGACCGTTACACATCCGGCCCCATCTTCGAAAAGAAAACAGCAAAATCACGCCTCCAGACCACCAGTGACACGTTTAGTACACAAAGCCTTCTCGTAATCGCTCTAAGATTTTCATAAGCCTAAATGCGGCAATTTTGCTTGTTAACATACCCTGACAAGCGAAAAGTGGCTTCAGAAATATTTTAAAGTTTAAGGCCACGTTATTTCTAGCATCCCTTTTTTAAAAACAGCAAATTTTATTTTTTATTGTTTACTGTTAATTGCTTACAATTTTATTTTTTAATTTAACAATTTAATTTGAGATATAAAATTGCTTATAATTTTATTTTTATTTTTTCTATTATTTAACAAAAACATTCCTAATATTTTATTATATTATATCAATGGTATTATTATTATTTCACAAATTCTATATAAAATTGAGGAAGTTGTGGACAAAAATAAAACAATCAAATATAATGATTTTATTATGCTTTCGCTACATAAGCAAAATTTTTTATAAATGTTTCAGACCTCTTGAAAAATTTTGAAAATTTCTAATAGTTAAATATCTTTATATAGACTCGCAAATAGACCAATAAAATCAAAATCTGTGTATTTAAACTGTGATTGATATATATTATGCTAGCGTTTCAGGCGAACTTCGCCTCGCCCCAATTTTAGTTTTCAGAGAAACTTTAGAGTAATAGTACAACACAAATGTTTAAATTTTCAATGTGTTTTTTTTAAATATGTATAATCAGTAGGGAGCTATTTGTTTTTCGAGGTGTTTTCCAGCGCAAGAACAAATAACGAAGACGGTTTCCCAACACGGTACAAATAACGAAACAACCCGAAAAAGATCCGTATAATCGAGCTCAAAACGTATGATAAAAAAAAGGCCCGATAAATAAAAAACTTAGGGAAATAAAAAATTAGGTTTTTTCACATTTTTTCGCAATTTTCATTTGAAAAGCCAATAAGGAATAATTCCACACAAAATTGCATACAAAAAATCTATATTAGATTTTTTGGATATGTATTGCACTGAATTTCCATTGAATATAATGCTTTTACGTGAACGCGTGATGTACGACTACCCGAAATCAGTTTCACAATACACAAAACTCGTATAAACTGCAGCAAGAAAAATAGCACATTTACTGTAGAAAATTACAATGCCAAAATTACACCTGTCAGATTGCGCAAAGTCTAAGTCAGCGTATAATTAGGGAACAATCGCACACAAAATTTCATACACAAAATCAATTTTCGATTTTTCCAATTCTTCAACTTTTGCAGGGAGATTTTCCAATTTTCCGCAACTATCCATGATTTGCACTAAAAACTTTCTATTCTATTGATTTGGAAAGCCATTAAGGAATAATTTCACACAAAATTCCATACAGAAATTTGATTTTCCCAACATTCCGACTTTTGAGGAGGGATTTTCTAAAATTGTCTTCCGTCTTTTACAGAAATCGGCCAAGCCGTTCTCGTTTTATGAATTACTATACATTTTTTACACCATTTTTATATACATAGATGTATTAGATAGAATTTTATTGTATTGGTATATTGTATAGTTTTGCATTGTACGGTATTGTATTGCATTGTATTGTCCTGTATTGTATTGTGTTGTATTGCATTGTATTATATTGTATTGCATTGCATTGTATTGCATTGCATTGTATTGTATTGTATTGTATTGTATTGTATTGTATTGTATTAATTGTATTGTATTGTAATGTATTGTACTGTACCTAGATGAAACAAAAAATGTTTGAAGAATATCTAAAACAGCTATATTGCATATTTTTGTACCAAAAAATACTACTTGAAATAAAGAGAATAGGAAGTCTTGCATCATCCACAATTATTTCAACCTATGGAGAAGATTCTTGCCAAAATGTGTTTTACTTTAAATTTTAAAGTTAAGCCCAAGAGCTCTTAAAACCCCCTAAACATATTTATTGGTTTGTTTGTTTATTGTGTGCAATAATTTAATTATAACTGTGTTCAGTCAAATGTTTTGAATACCTCAACTATTATTTTCCTTTTATCGCTTGTGAGAATATTCTCATTTTCCTTTATTTTTATCTGTTAAGCAAATTGTTAACAAATTTTCGAAAACACAAAAAGAAATAAATAAAGAAAAAATAAAGAGGAATAGAATTGTAACTTTTAATCAATTGAAATAAATCCCAAGCTTTTACCCCAACCCAACCCTCCTAACGATAAACTGTCCCCCTTGAAATAGATTTTGTTTTTAAAAAGCTGCTTATTATTTTCAGGTTTATTTTCCCCACGGCCACGTTAAAATATTAAAATAAAAACGTATTTTCGGTCTGTTTAGTATTGATAAATAAATTATTAGCATATTTTCTATTATGTTTTCATTTTCCACTTTTCCACTCAGATGACCAAGTTACGACGACAGCGGTGTAAAATACAAAAAAATATTATAAAAACCATTGTGATAATAAAATTCAAAATTCTAAAAGGCACTAGGATAAAAGAAGCAACATGAACAGACCAAAAACATTAAGTGGGAATGTTGTTTAAGGTTTCAAAATTTCAATTGCATAAACATTAGTGTCAGCAAAATTTTTTTCACATCCGAAGAATAATAAAATTTATAACAGGAATGCCCGGATTATATGTTAGAATATAAGTAAATTTTTTATTATAATTTTCTATTAACTTGATTTTTTTTTAATATTAAATTAAATATCTTATAAATTCTTAGACTTTTTAAGGCTTGTCACCATATATTTTTTCAGTGGCATGATAATTATTAGCTTCCTTTAACTTCCGTTTTTCTAACTACCAAATCATTGCCGCGTTAAATCTTTGTTTACGTCAACAAGTTTATAATTTCTATCAAATTTTTTTTTTTAGAATTTTTTCCCCTTCAATGCTCTTGTTAGGATGAAAAATGAGAACTTAATAAATTTGTTCATCCTGTTGTAACGAATGAACGAGTGCCCAACAGTGTTAATGTGTGTGAAGTTGTAGAGGGGAGCAACGCCATCATTTTGATGACATGTGACAAATTTATAAATATGTAAATTTTATTGCTTATAAACGAAAAATACAAACAAATAATTAAAATTTCCCTTTTAAATACAGCAACCAAAAATATGTTTTCAGTATCTGTTTGTTTTTTTTGTTTTTTGTTTTTTTTTTTGTATGTCTGCTACCAAAATTACGAGGGGTTGGATTATTACACGCAGTGAGTTTTAATTTTAACAAATCCATTAAAAGAAATGTAGTTTATTTTTGTTAGATTTCTTAATTAATTTAATTTAAATCACATATGACATGTTCAGGGTAAATGCTTTTAAATATTAATGTTGAATACATTAAGCAATTATCTTGCTTTTTAACAGGAAATTAAATATTTTTAACTGCAAAAAATGCTTCAGAAACTTGCAGCCGAAACGAAAAAATTAACTTTATTCAGAATATGGAGAATGTTCTTTCCGAATAACTGATTATATAGTAAGAAATATATATTCAATATTTTGCCTACTTATCTGAACTCCTTTACTGCTATTGAGTGACATTTTCTGTCACTTAAAATTGTTTTTCAGATTAAGAAAGGAAACATATTCTCTATCTCCACTAAATTTCAAAGTTATACTTACCTTCTTCTAATTCATGTCATTAAAACAACGTCTATATCAAATGTTCAGTTGTGGTGCCTGGTTTAAGAGAAATTGTTCCTCCATATTTTGAATATACTGTCACGTTTATTTATTTTAATAAACGTTTGGTCATTTTGAGTTTTTTTATGGCAAAATAATAACACAGTATTTTAGAGTTTAAAATTAATTTAAATGATTTATTTACTTTCAATATATATAAAATAAACATATTGGTAACTTTGTTGAATTGAATTAAATCACTTGACCAGCAAGTGGTGCTTATATAGTTGTTTTAAGCGGTTTTCGCACATACAAGAATATTGTACTTTAACATCATTCCATATTGTTATTGTTATTATTATAGAGTCGAGGTGTCTAATTGGCTGTGTGTTTTGTTTCGTTCTGTACTAGTTGTTTTTGTTTTCTGCTGTTGACTTATTTGGTAGAATTTCTTTTATGCATGTTGTTATAAGATTTCTTAGAAAACTACGCAGTTTGTAAAATACACAGTGGGCCGTTTGCTTTTATTTTTGATAATTATTTTCTTCTAAAACTTAATAAATCATCTTCGTAACACTACTTGGGTAATCCTATAATAATAATAGCGTTTTATACTAGTAAAACTATGCGTTATGCCTTCTAATGTCGGCTATGGGCAGAAAAATAGTTCAGACTTAATACGTCGTTTGGGAATGCATGTACAAGAAGATATTTTTTTGGAAATTGCCTTTCAAATATTATATTATATAAGCAATTACGTCTTCATACCTCTATAATGTGGAGCTCGAATTTTACCTTTAATTTTACATCAGTATTAGGGAATCGTAGTGATTTAAATTTTGAACGTATTGAGTATGCAAAATAGCTAGAGACTCCTAAAAATATATTGTAAAGTATATAACTAGATGCACATTTAAAAAAGGGTTTTAAGAGGAAAAGCTATTAAAGCATCTGCTAAAAAGTGACATAACCATTTCATGTCATGGGAAATCAGGTTTTGTCTAACATGGTGTTGACTTAAAGAGTCTATCCTTAAATCCTTTGTTGCATATAAATGGCAAACAATTATTTAAAATTGATACCAGGCAGAACTATTACGCAATACCTGGAGATGATTTAGTTTTGATGGGTATCAAAGTTGTCGATTAGTGTTCAAAAATAAGGTTTCGTTTAAATTATTAAATTTTATTATTGTAATTTTTTTAACACCTTTGAATCTTTCTTTATTGTGTATAATTAAACTGAAAACATACTATGCTATACATAATATTTAAGAACATTTTTAATTGGGTGACCCTGTAGGCTAGTAGGTAGTGTACTAGCTTATAAAACTGGGGGTTGTGGGTTCGAATCCCAACAAAGGCCCTGGTTTTTTTCACTACAACGAGTCAGTCAGGTGTTGCTGCTCAGTGTTGAAGGCATGGTCACTAATCACTGTGCTGTCTTATTTATACGACTAACTACCTTTCTACTTTCACCATCTGTCTCATTTTTTTTCAATCCCTTTCCTAAAGAATTTAGCACAGTACATGACTAAATATTCATTCTTCCCTGAAGTGCTACTTCTCTTTAAAAATAAAAAGAGTTTTTAAGGAGTAATTTTTTATATTAGTTAACTTTTCAGTGTGCTGTGTGCATAGTTTCATATTTCGGACCCAAGAAGATCGTGTGATTTAACACCGCTAGACTATTTTCTGTTGGAATATGTGGTCGCTAATCTACCCCAATAAGCCCGAAAGGATTGACCACATGGACGACAAATTTCGTTGCGTTATTGCTGACATACCATCACAAATGTTGAAAAACGTTATCGAAAATTGGACCTCCAAATCGTCGGGCAACCTTTAACCATATTTCAGAAAAACTTTTTATATTTACATACATCAATTTAGTAATTATATTGAAAATAAATTTTGGTAATTCGCACACTGAAAAGTTAGCTAAGTTAGCTACTATTATAAAGATTGTGTTGGTGGTAAAACATGTTTTTGGAATTTTTTATTTTAAACTGTCTTTCTGTCTGCTCACTCATCATGTGAAAACAAGGAAAAGAGTTTTCACTTAATTTTTTGTGCCTCAGTTCGATGGAAAACTAGAGAAAAAAATATTGATTGTAAGGGCTTTTATTTGAGAAACATTAGATTAATTATATAGGGCGCTATTTTAGAAATATAAAACATTGGAATGAATTTGCTTAAAATGACATGAGATCGACTCTGCTCGAAAGATAATCGTTGCATTATAATTTAAATATGACTTGTGGTATATGACCGCCACGGTTTGCTCGGACATAGTAAAGTGGTATTAAATCACATGATCTAACAGGCCAATTCATGAGCAATATTAAGCGGTTACCAAATATTTCCTTCACGAAATCAAATGTGGTGAAAGATGTGTAATATGTTGCGCCATTTTCTTGCAAATTTTACTTTTACATCTCTATAGGTTTTCTAAGTTTTAAACAAAGCTAATTTGTTTGTCATTTTCTACAATTTACAAAACTTTCATATAACTATCTTCGAAGGTTGGAAAATTTCTAGCTTAAAAACTTTTGTACAGATTATATCACATACTTCGTACAAATAAAATATATTTGTAGCCCACATTATTTATATGACTTAAAAGATAATACTTTTTAAGAACCAAATAACTGTAAATAATCAGCTTAAATTTATCTTTTAAACACCATACATTAGCTATATGTCATCGTAATTTCAATTCTTTAATTTTAAATGAAAAGCAAAAAAAAAACAACATATACAACCCCCGCACAGTGGCCCATCTCACGAGAGGGTGGCTAAAACTATTAAAATTTTTTTTTTTTGTGTAACCGATTTAATTTTCGTTTTTATCATATAAAATTTAATAGACACGAACCTCGAAAAGCAGATTATTTCCATTATTTATCCTCAAATAGGGTGCTTAAAAACGCGCTTTTTTAAGAGAAGCTGAAATTTAATATGTTTCTAAAAATCGTTGAAGTTCAAGGGGGCGTAACTTTTTTAATTTGGAAAATTTTTTTTCTATACACAATGTTAGAAAATATTTAAATAAAAATTCTAACCTTACGTTGCTTAAATTCCTAATCTTTACATTGCACTAAAGGCCTAAAATATATCTCAATGTTAGGTGGAATGCAACTTTAGTTTTCGAAAAACTTTCTGACTTACTGTATACTATAGTACGCACTTTAAGGTTTTTTAATATATTTATTTTTTAATTTTATATTTGGAGTTCTAGAAACTACAACGATTTTACTGTTTGCAAGACGTAAATTTTAGGTATGGGAGTGGGATAATACACACAAAAATAACACTACAAAAATAAAAATTGACTGTCGGTGGGGTTGCTCAGGGATGAAGGCATAGTCACTGGTCGCTGTGCTGTCTTATACTGCAGTTAATTTCCGACTATCCTTCTACTTTCACCACCTGCTTCATCTCGTCTCTATCCCTTTCCTAAAGAATGTAGCACGGTACTTGACTAAATAGGCATTGTTGCCTGAAGTGCTACTTCTCTTTATAAAAAAAAAACAAAAAATTTTTCAATTGACATATTGATAAATAAAATGCCTTTCCCAACAAAATACTGTGGAAGATTCATATTTGCTTTTAAGAAGAAAGCAAATGATATAATATTAGAAAAAGTATCTAAATTTAAACAACGATCAAAAGATTCAAATATATTATCAAAAACTAATAATTGATAGAAAGTTTGCATACGCTTTAACTGAAACAAAATTAACTTCGAGCTGTTTTATTTGCGAGAAAACTACAAGCAAATTAATTCAACTTCCAACTAAGGACACTACCTATGAGCCTATGAGCCTGTATTGTCACTCCCACTCATTACTAAAATTCGGTTTATAGAACAGATATTAAAGCTAAGCTATGATTTCGATTTAAAAGGAACAGTTGCAATAGTGAGAAAATAAAGGAACGCATACAAGAAAAATATTTAGAATTGGGTTTACAGATCGATTTGCCATAGCAAGGAGAAGCAAAAACAAACGATGACAGCACAGCAAGACAATTTTTTTCTGATCCTAAAACTGCTGCATCTATTACAGCACTAGATATTGAATTAATGCAATAAGGAAGAAGGTAAATGCAAGAAAATTTGGTCAGTATGCTAATGAAACAGCAAAACTAAACAATGAAAAATATGATTGGAGGAATATATCATCGACATTCCATAAAATACTCCATCACGGAGAAAACATTATTTAACGCAATATGTTCTGAAGAAGCACAAGAAAACGAGAACAGAGATTAGAGATATTTTCGCAAGCACAACAAAACAAAAATATCTAAAAATAGTATCAAAGAGAACCTCTTTACTATTTTACTGTGGACTTCGGATTTATTAATTTGAATAAAATGAAATTCCTGCCCCATGGAATTGGATAAAAACGCCAGTGAAATTTTCACTGAGGTAATTAAATAATAAATAAAGAATAATAATAATAAATATTAAAATTTATGGAAGAAGTTTCATTTTATCTGGAATAAAACGCTTTGCTAAAAATAAATGGTAACTAACAGCTTTTTTCCGAGAAGAATGTCCTGCTTATCCATTATGCATTTATAGTCAAAATATATAAAATTGTTCATATAATATAAATGATATTTAAAGTATCATGTTCATTATCAGAACTTCCATTTGTTAATGAATTATGATCACTAGGGCTATTTTTCGAATAAGGACTAACAAAGACCGATGACTAAGTGCAGGCCGTCTACAGGTAGACTAAGGGGTTAAATAAAAATTTATATCAATATTATATCAATGTTAATTATCTAGAAAAGTTCTCAGCTTTCAACTCGTATTGTAAGAGGTCCAATAAAAAAGTGTGCTAAGTTTCGAAATAAAATAGACGTGGGTAGACGGCTTAATTTATTAGGTAATTTTTTAATTCAATTAATGTTGCTATTTCTAAAATATAATAAAAAATCACTAAATTTCCGAATATATATTTTTTATTTCATTTTATTTTCATTTTTTAAAAATCATTTTTCAAACATATATTAATTTAAGTCTTCTATTTAACAAAAATTCATTCCATAAATTTTATTGCCAACTTACAAAATGCACCACTGTGCGCCGGCAAACACATATTAAATACTTCAAAGAAATAAGAATTAAGGAAACAAGCTTGAAATAAACTTATTATCAATCCAAATAACCACTTTAAAACTACTCAGACTATTATGTGTAAATTATATAAGATTATATTTGTTGAACGACAGCAACAATAACAATCAAATCTACTAAAAATGACACTTCCAAAAGATATTTATAAGGAATAAAATTTATATTTGCCAACAATTTATATAAAGGCATTAAATAGAAAGTGTCCATCAAAAATATTTTATTGAACAAATGTAAAGAGCAAATATTTAAAAACACTGAACTTGAAACAGAGTATTACACACAAAGAAAGTAAAGACAAATACTTAGAAAATATATATTTTTTAAATTTACTTCGTATACAGCACACAATAAAACAGAAAAAAATATGTTTATAAAATAAACTGAAGTTTTAGCTCTCACATGTACATTTGTTCTCATTAACGTAATAAAAAGTTGCATCAAGTTTTTGTAAACCAGTTCAAATCTGGCTTGGCCTTAATATTGATATAATAATTTGAACTATTTAAGTTGAAAACAAATTAAAAAGGTTATTTTAATTTTTGAAGTTATAAATATAATTCTTGAAATATTGTTACGGATGCGTCTTGCTTAAGTTTTAAAAGAAAATAATTAAGAAATAAACTAAACAACTCAGTATACTGTATACTAACTGCATAGTTTTCTAAGAAAACTTATATACGCCAGGTAACAATAACTTTCTAGTTACAAACTACGTAGAAATCTTATACACGCATGACAACAACAACGGGGCATGCTGTTTACCAACTGCTTAGCTTTCTAAGAAAGCTTATACACACAAGACATCAACAAATATCTTAAAACTAAATTCCAGGAAGAAACTTGAACAGCATAAAAACAAACACAAAAATACACACAGGCCAACAGGCGCCTATACATTGAATGAATAAATAATATAACAACAAAATGTGAAACAGCGAAACTAAACAATGAAAAATATGATTGAAGGAATATACCATTGATAGTCTATAAAGTCATGAAGAAAACATTATTTAACGCAATATTTTAGCGATTGGAGATCTTTATAAAGAAGCACAAGAAAACAAGAACACAGATTGAAGATATTTTCGGAAGCACAACAAAAAAAATATATCTAAAAATAGTATCATAGAGGACCTCTTTACTATTTTACTGTGGACTCCGGATTCATTAATCTTCAGCATTTGACTAAAATGAAATTCCTCCCCCATGGAATTGGATAAAAATGCCAGTGAAATTTTCACTGAGATAATTAAATAATAAATTTTGTCTGTACAAGTTAACATGGGTAAAATAACACGTTAAATATTAAAATTCATAGAAGTTTCATTTAATTTTGTTCCCTTTTTGTGATACAAAGGGAGTAGAAAATTCTAGACCTCTAGCGAGCAAATGTAAAAGACAGTATCTGAGTGGTTAGTTAATTAGTTAGTTAAAACATAAACCTCGTGAAATAAAGACTTGCATCTTTAGCAAATTGTTCTATAGTCCCAACATTTAAATCTTACTTTGTGTGTAGTTAAAGTAAATAAACTTGTAAATAATTTGAAAACTCTAAAATCTGGTGTTATTTACTTTGCTATAAAGAACTCAGTAACAACAAAACGTTTATAAATGGTATAACCGTAATAATATTGTAAAAAAAAGTAATCACAATTTGGCTTAAGTTCATTTTTGTTTTAAAATTTTAATACTCATAAGGAAAGAGGAGTTTGTGTGTAAATTTTTAGGAATTAAACAGGAAAAATACGTCATCTGCTGAATGTAATGTAGCCCTTTCTGGATCGGTATAAACGCCGTCATCTTTCTTTATATCTATCTATAGTAGGTTAAGTAAACAATCTATTTAAATAACTAATTTAATGAATTATAATACAAGGCATATTTATTGTCGCTAATTATATGACTTAAATAATTATTCATTGTTCTCTTTATTAATGGTCACATATATTTAATCTTGTCTTCTAATAGCCATCAGTTTAGCAACGAATTAAATCTAAGTTTTATTCTTTTAAAATTTCTTTCTTGTCCAGGTCTTTAAAATATGCTTTTGCTTTATTGGTGGCCTATTTGATCCAAATTAATTGCAAGAGTCTGATAGCGCAAAATAAAGAAAAATAACTTCCATGAAAGTAAAAACTTTCTAAATAAGAAAAAACAAAATTATACATCTTTGACTGGGCTGCAAATCTTTTAAAAGAAAAATGTTTCTTAATAATAATTTTTTACGTGTACTATTCTTTACAATCAAATATAAATTACAAAAATTTGTTTGGTGTGATTCATACAAAAAATAAGATTTTTATTTTTTTTTCACCCAGAAAGTGGGAAAAAGCAAAAAAAAAAAAAAAAAGAACAAATTAATTCCTATAGGAACTGGTATGGCTTTGATTCCAATAATGAAAATCCATTATCAAGAGTAAATTTTTAACACACAGACAGTCGTAACAATAATGCATTATACTAACACCCAAGAACAGCAATAACAGGATAAACCAAACTACTAAATTTTCTTTTAAATAGAAAATGAAGAACAGCAGAAAATCTCCAAAAACCAACAACAGGAAGTTTCAAGTAAAACCAAACGGGGATATTAAAATGGTTCTTGCTCAGTTCAATCAAAACCAAAAACAAAATACACCAACATCATGCAGCAACCGCTAGATAAAGTAGTGGAGCAAGAGTATGGCATTACAAATACTTACCAATTGTTATTATAACAGCAAAAAACGAAAACTGAAAGATTTCAAGCAAGAAGCAATGAGCTTCTTTTATTGAACGGTATGGCTGTAAACATACGATTAAGGCATTAAATTAGTAATCAAGCAAACGCTATTTTCAACTTTAAAGATCATAATACTCTGGGGAAATTTATGAACAATCGAAAATTGCACAATCATATAATAAGAATAAGACAAAATAAAGAATCTAAGGAAGATTTGTTTTCTCAAAAAAACAAAAAAAAAATATTTTGTTAAATAAAAAAGGACATTCAGGGCTTTCTACTATTTGCTATATTTCCTTTTTATATATATTGTTACGTTTATACCTTTTGATTAATATTTTATTATATTTTATTTTTGTATAGCAAAATAATAACACCGCACTTTGAAGTTTTAAATGAAATTAAACGATTTATTTACTTTCAATACACACAAATTCAACACGATGGTAATTTTATTGTTTTAACTCAACAATGATTCAATTGCAATTAATTTACTTGTCCAGCAAGTGGCGCTTATATAGATCTTTTAACATCACCCCTTATTATTGTTCTTATTATGATTCAGTTTGCTCTGTGTTAGCTGCTTTTATTTTCAGTTGTTTAGTTTACTTCGTGGAATTTCTTAAAAGCCTGTTGTTCTTGTCTTGTGGGTATAAGATTTCTAAGAAAATTACGCAGTTTGTAAAACAAATAATATGTCTTTTCATTTACTATTTTGCTGATAATTATCTTCTCTGAAAACTTGCATGGTTTAAATTAAGACCAAACATAATTTCAGGCAATAGAAGTATATTCTTGTATATAATTCCAGACGAAAGTAAGTCTTAAATTCTGGAGCCTTCTGCTCAAATAAGTGTAATCAGAATTTATTACTTACAGTTTGAATTTTTGTAAATTAGAAAATATTTATAATATATGCATCACCGAAAATTAAAGATTAAACAGAAAATTTATTAATTTAAAAAATTGTATTTTTGATTCCCACACAGAAAATATAAATGAGCAACTGTGAAGTAAACCTAAAATTTGTAAAAATCACTCCCAGCAGCAAATACATTACAATGCTTCCTCTAGTATTCATGCTCTTTTGAATATGAATTCAATTCCTCGTCTGCAACAAAACGTTTTAATTGAAGCTGTTACTTTGAAACGAATAACACGTATTAGGGGGTTAAGTCAGCTAATTACAAAGCATGCGACTCGATAGAGACATTGCCCGAGTAATTTGTAAAAAATTGCATATCACAAATTTAAAAACCCTCTTAATAGTGTTGACATGATACCTTTTAACGACAATTTTTTTTAACTTTTACGAGGCCTCGGACTGTGATAGCAATGGATGGCAAAGCCAAAGCATTACCCACAGTAGGAGGAAGCTATGGTTGGACATGCCTTGTTTTTGGTTTCGTTTCATTCATTGAAATTACTTATTTCTTCTTATTTTACCTGTTGTTAGAAGATAAGTCTTCAAAGAAAATAATTATCAGTACAAAAGTAAATAAATTTGCCAATTGTGTGCTTCACAAACTGCGTAGTGTTCTTAAAAAGACAACAACAACATGTCCTTAAGAAATTCTACGAAATAAGCTAAACAACAACACCGAACAAAAACAAAACATACAGCTAAGCTGGCTTCAACACTGAATTATAATAACAACAACAATGTAGGATGATGTTTAAGTAGAATATTATTGTAAATGCGAGAACCCTTTTAAACAACTGTAATCGTTACTTTCTGAACAAATGCATGAATTCGAGTTGAATCATCGTTGACTAAACACAACAAAGTTATCATACTATTTATTTTGTGTTAATAACGCGTTGAATTTAATGTGATGTGTTATTATTTAGCATAAAAAATCCCAATATAATCAGATGTTTATTAAAAGGTATAAACATAACATTGTTATTATTTAAAAGTTTATTAAGCGAAGAGCGAATTTAAGAACGGGTTGCAAAATGCTAGGTCATAAAAAGTTTCCTTAAAACAAATCTTTATTGAGACCCTAAGCCTAATAAATCATTATTTTATTATTCATTATTTGTGTTATTAAAATTAAAGTTGTGATAAAAATAATTCTAAAACTTTCGAGACCAACCTGATGAGTCATCAGTTATTTAACTTTCAATGAAGGTAGCCAGAAAGTGAAAGTTTACTTTTGTTACTTATCATTATTGAACAAATATCTTTGAACGAATTCCTTTTATTCTTTTAAGCTGTTTCAAACTATTATTTCTTTTCAATTATTAGCAGTATTGCCAAGCATTCTGTTCTTTCATTGTATTCGTGTTGCTTTTGACGCTTAAACTTTTCTTTGTTACAAGCATCTCTTAAAACATTTACACATACCAATCCCCTATACTCACAATCCTTACGAAAATAGTTTTCAAAACTTAGAGGAAAAAATTGTTTCTGTCAACCGTATTTGTATTTTATACTAGACATAAATGTCATCATTGTTGCTACGTGTATTGTTCAAATTTTTTATTATTATTATTATTTTTTATTTGTTTGCAAATCGTTTCGTTACTTTTTTAAGTTTTTGTGTTTTTTTTTTTATTTTTGGTAACAACTTATTGTCATTTGTTAACTTTTTTTCTTTTGTTGTCGTTTAAAACCGAAATGTATCACTTTAAAAATAAAATAGCGATAAGAAATAAAAAATATTTCACTCCAATAATGCGAAAAAGACTCTATGGTGTAATAACTTTTTGATTGTGTGCCTTTGTTGTAAATGGTATATTTAAACGTTTATATTGAGCAGAGACTTTCATATCAATCGTGTGTATGTGTGTGTGTGCGCCTGGTTGCGTATAAAAATCAATATAAAGAATATTGCATAACATATATTTATTGATATCGGTTTCAGCAAAACGTTTTTAAAGTTCGTTATATTTATGTGCCTTAAATTATTTTGAAGAGATTGTTAAATTGAAAATTTTATCATATACCTGTATGCGAACGCAGTAGTAATGGCAATAAAAATTTTAAAATTGTACCAACTTTTATCCTGAAATGTACCTTTGAAGCGAAAGCGACTGCAATACTTTTGTATAACTACTAGAAAATTACACACAACTGAAAGGAATCATCTTGCTACTATAAAATAATTAAATTCTATAATTTTGTAAAATTTCATTTGTTTATAGATTGTAAAATTTTGAATAAACAACAAACAGGAAGTTTTAAGATTAAACGTTTTTAATAAAGCTTTGTACTAAAAATGTACATAATGCTAAAAGATTAAAATTCTAATTAATATAATAATTATAGTTATTTGCCCTTTTTAACATTTTATAAGTAATTTATTTATAAACCATTAGGTTGTAATATATGAAAAAATTAAGTTAATATTTAATTTTTGCTTTAGTTTTCAATATTTCGCCGAAGGGAAAAGGGAAAAATGTATAAACAATTTGTCAAATTAATCAATAAATGAAAAATTGTTCACAAACAAATGCAAAATAATCCACAATTTTTTTAAAAAACAAAAACGATAAAAACTGCAAATTAAAGAAAAATATTATAAATGGATCTTATATTAAAAAATGTCGGCAATTATTTATGGAATACAATATCAGATAAATATCCGCCTCTGTTAGTCTCCCAAGCGAGCCCTTTTTTCTCGCACATTTGATGCGGTATTTCATTTAATTTAATCACGAACATTTTTTTTGTATTGCTCAAGCGTTTCTGCATGAGCCCTACTTTTCAGATACCTCCTCAAAAAGAAGTCCAGAACAGTTAAGTCAAGCGACCGTGGAGGCCAATCAACATCAACATTTCTTAAAATAACATGTTGTGGAAAGAGGTCTCGCATTAATTCCGTTGTTATCGTGGCTGTATGCGATGTGGTACCGTCATATTGATTCCATATGTTAATCAAACCCAAAGTATGCAGTTGTGGCATTATAAAGTTTTCAATCATAACACCGATAAGTTTTGAACAGCATTCTTTTTCAATTGTAAATTTTATTGACGTGTCAAATTCATTTAATGTTTCTAACATTTTGTTAATTATAGATTTAGATATAATACAAAACAAATCACCAACATATTTTGTTATAATTTTTGGTTTAACATTTAATTTTTAGAATTAGTTTTAAATCTGAAACTTGATCAGGTGTGAAGGTGGTTTTAGGATTGCCAAGTATTGGATACTCTGCCTGTTAAGATTGTATATTTTACATTAGCATCCGTAAGTGCTTCCAAGTCTTCCGATAACACTTGGCAGGATATTTGGTCTTTAGCGTTTCCAGCTTCTTGCTTCCGGCCTCTTGAATTTTACTTCTGCACAGGACAAGTTGTTTTGACATTGGAAAATCGGCAGAAATCTGGGGATAATTAATTCCATAGTGGACTGGAAAATCTATATCATTTGGATGAAGCAACAAAAATTAAAGGGCCTGCAAAAAGAGAATACTTAAATAAGGAAATTTATACAAATCACTTCAAGGAATACAACACATTCTATACTCAAAGAAAATCACTCTTCAACAATCAATTTGGAACTTTAGTAAAGATAAGTAAATTCTATATACATCAATTTTAAAATACATCAGCACACACATAAACAAATAATAACAATATTTAATATTCTATAATTTATAAATGACAATAAACCAAGTAAATCATATAAAAGCGCTCTAAGTCTTAAAATAAACTCTATAAGAAATTGTAACTAAAACTAAACTTAATGTAAAAAAACGAAAATTATAAAATTGTATAACTAATTATGAGTTAAAACCATACAATCATAACAACATAAAATTACTAACAAATGTTAAGACACACAATAGTTTAAATAAACCCGAATTGCAAAATACAAAAGGTTGTTAATATTCTGAAGAAAGTTTGATAAATTGTTAAAAATATAACTCAAACAATATGTTTACATTATTTTAGAAAATTTACACATTTATAATTCTTATGGATATTGTTTTTGTGCAAATTGTTAATTTATATTGGAAACTAAATTAATTATTAATATTCATCTCAACAAACAAAAAAAAGGAATAAATTTATATATTGAACTCAAAAGACAAACACATTTTCAATTACAAACCAATAACTCATTTTGGAAGGAAGACATCAACAGGGCTTTCAAACTCGGCAGTTCCTCAAACATTGCCAAAGTACTGCACTATTATATGGTGACAAAATTGCTACCTTTAGATTACAAGCATCGAATTGGGGGCTAATTGTAATACGACCAAAGATAAATTATATTTTATAAGTAACAAATTTTGACAAGGTCTCTGTAAACCTTCATATATTCTTGGAAAATGTACCTTTTAATTTTTTATTACCCTTAACATTTCCCTCACGTCATAATTCATAGGAGCTAGGCGTTTAGTATCACAAAAAACACAAGTATCCGCGAGCACTAGAATCGTAGTTGTCAATAAATTTTCTACAATTTAAATGAGGCGCTCTCAAAGCAATAGATCGTCTATTTATTTCTATTCTCTTTTTTTTCAACTCTGTTTTATTATGTTCGATTCTACCATCCATGTTCGTAGACCTGGGTAATTTGAATAAATTTAGAAGAAGTTTGAATTGTTTAAAGTTGAACAATGAAAAAGCAGGGACATACCCAGCAGCATCTGCTTGATTGTTTGTGATAAACTTTTATTAAAATATATAAATCTGTGGGCAAAATTATTTTAATATTTAATCATTTGGATCGTTTGCGTTTAGGCTAGTGTTAAATTAGTTAATTTATCCTCGAAAAGGGGAGTTTTTCTTACAGAATGGGAATTAAAATTTTAGTTACAAATTGGGAATTGCTCTGTACAAATTTGCAATTCTTTGACGCATTAAAAAAAATTATTTCCTGAAGAAGCTTTCCACAGGGAAGCGAAATATCGAAAAAATAAAGTCGTTATAATATTTAAAAGACCGTTTAAAAGATTAGTGCATATTTAAATAATTTAGTTAACAAATCTCTTAATAAGGTAACTAAAACATTGCTTAGGATGAAAAGAAATAAAGGGTGGCACTTAAAAATAGAATTGAAGCAATAAAGTTTCAATTGGATTCATTGCGCTTTTGAAAGTTCAAACACTTAGTTTACAGTGCACGTGAGTACAGGGTATGAAATTCAGTTGCTGCCGCGCCCACATATGAACTTTATAAATTTAGTTTGCAAACTATAAAGGTATAAAGGCGTAAATTCATTTTATTTTTAAATTTTAACAGAGACCATTAAGTTAACTCCCCAATATTCGATTAGCCTAAATATTAAATTTCAAAATCTATTTTGTTGATTTTAACATAAAATTAATTTTGCCGCCACGACTTTAGATTTAATGTTTCGGATACTTAGTTGGGGATTGGCATTTTAAAAGAAACGAACAATAGAATTTTCGCTTCGAAAGATTTTTGGAACAAGAAGTTTTAGTTGGGAATTAGACGTGAAAAAAAAACTGGGAAGCCTACTAAGTTATTATTTAAGAACTTTACTTATTCTGCTTCAAAAAGCTAATTTGTCAATACAATTTAAAAGACAATTGCTTTTCTCTAGTTGCTATACAAGCTTTTGTTAGCATAACGCAAGAAATGTCCAATAGAGTACAAGGCTAAACTGTGTAAAATTTATATGTATTTTTCAGAAAGTTATTAAAACATTTTTATACCTAAATTATACTACAGTTTTCTAGTTGTATTTTAAATAAAAGTATACTAAATATTTAAGAGTTAATAAGATATGTCTTTTACCTAAAATGAAACTTAATATTATTTAGTGGATGCATTACAAAAATGTTCAAAATTAAGCCTACTATACAACAAAAACCAAAAACTTTGATACCAAAAGCCCAATTTAAGGTGTTTGACATCGTTAATGTTACGAACAAAATTATGATGAAAATGCCAACAATTTTGCAATTCCACAAAATGAAATTTGCATACATTAGATATAAAACATCTAATCAAACACATCACGAACACGCTTGTACACAAAAGCGAATACACCAGGATATAAATACATGATGCAAAATATTTATTTTCATAACAGCATGCAAGCGTATTATTTAACTAACATATTTTGAGGCTCTGTAGTCAGCACCCTTCTAAAAGATTTGTTAGAGTAAAGGATTAAAAAAAAAAGTAAAATAAAATCAGCTAGTGCGAGTGCTAAGTGTGTAACTTGTCATCACTAATGCTTTACTTAACGGATCTTTATTGTCAATTCATCAATTTATACATATAATGGATAGGAATCACGATGTAATTGAATGTGTGCAAATGTCAGCTAGTCAGTCAGTTGGCTGTTATGGCTGCTAGGCTTATGAAATCTTCTACACAATGTAAAGTATAAAATGTCAATTATTTATGCAAAAACCTACTAATCGGACGTTAAAAGGCAGAAGGTTGATGGACTATAATGTGTTTGTTGCCCTTTAGTATACATAATATCAAACCGCAGCAAATAAATAAAAATCACTTAACTTTAGTTTGAAAATGCTCTTAAATAATCAACTAAATTAAAGCTCGAAAACTGAAAATAATTTGCTGTTTAAAGGATGACAAACCTATGAACTACTGATTTATTTTTAACACCATTTGCTTTTGCAATCTAAAAAAGCATCATTTTTGTTTGCTACAGCAGCAGATTTTTGTAATATTTATTTAACGATTTCTAGCTGTGCTACGTTTTTTTCTGTTGCAATTGGTTTCAGCTAAATATATTGACAAACTGCACAAACAGTTTACAAATCAATAGTAAGTAATGTGAGTATAACTTTTAGTGCACAGTAGTACGTAATTGCATCAACTAACAATGTTGTAAGTAAAAAATACTACATCCAATAAAAAATATATAAGAAATGGCTTATATATACTAATCTTTATTAAAAGTAAGATGCTAACTTGATAAATTAGGAAAACATCATTTAAATATATACCATACATTTTTTTAACAAAAGACTTTTTGTAAGATCCCAAAAGAGCCCTCTTGTAGTATTAACTCATCGAACAATTAACTCTAGACCGGATTAATATTTATAGACACGAGAATAATGTTATGTGCGTTTCGTCCAACTAGTTTTAAAGAATATAAAGAATATAATATAAAATAAATTTTTAGTAAAACAAGTAATTTCGAAAAGTATTTTTTGCAAAACCACGTCCTTTTAGGTAAAATCATTTTCTATCTATTTTTAATATCGGTTTTTTCAACAAGTAATTTGCTTTTCAGTTGTGGCAACACCAATAACATGATATTTGTGACATTTACTTAACGTCAAGTATTCGTTGTAGATACATTGAAAATTGTAACAATGAATTTAATTTCGCATGAAAATCGCGTTAAAATAATTAAAATCCACTATCAAAATGGTGGTTCTGATAAAGTTACATTTCGTAAAACTCCCTTTAACCCCCGAAGACACAAGTCTAGACGGTTGTGTGATCCATTAAGACTTATAAATGTGTCCCCGGGGGATCCAAGACCACTTCATTGAAAATTTTACGTGTGCCTTACAAGGCTAAACTGTTGAAAGAATAGAAGTCGATCGACTGTTCACATCACCATAGATTTACTGAATTCATTCAAAAACAAACGGACGACAAAATCGTCCTTCTGTGACCGCTACTACAAATTTGGTCGTTAAGTTTGAGTCGACAGGGTCAATACAAAATAAACGACCACAAACGCGTGTTCGACTGGTTTGTTCAACTGAAAACATCGCAGATTTGTCAATTCCACGAGGTTCTCAACAATTAGGTTTTGGGTAAGAATTTAAATTTGAAGCCTTAAAAGCTTCAAGTGGTGCAGGATTTGAGCCGACCGACCATTTCCATTGCCGTAGGTTCGCTCAATTCATTTAGGAGCAGCCGGCTGGTTTTCTGAAAAAGCCTATTTTCACTTGTCAGGGTATGTGAAGAAGTAAAATTGCTGCATCTGGGTCTCTCAAAATTTTTAGAGCGATTACTGAGAAGCTTTTGTATGCTCAACGTCTTACTGTATGGTGCGCTATGTGGTCTGGAGGTGGGTTTTTTTGGCTGTTTTTTTTTGGAGATGAAGCTTAAATAACAGTCAATGTATCACGCTTTCGCGAGATGTTAACAACTCATTTTGGCCTATAATCGACAACGTGGATATCACTAACATGTGGTTTCAAAAGCACGGTACCACATTACATACAGCCAATGAAACGATTAATGTATTGCAAACGTAATTTCCGATCACAGAATTTCATGACAATCAGCAGTTAAGTGGCCAGCCGGATTGACACCACTGGATTATTTTTTGTAGGGCTATGTTAAGAATAGAGTCTATATGGAGCCAATCGAATCGATGTCAGCCTTAAAATTCGAAATCAGCGTGGCCAGATATCATTTATGATTCATAAGGCCCAACTATAATATGCATAAGCTGGCTCAAGCTTATGTCAAAATTGGAACGAAAAGTCTGTCAAATGCTTAAGCAAATCATTAAAGACTTTTAGGTGGCTATAATGTAAATACAGGAATTATTATGCACAGTTTATTTTCTAAATAAATGAATGAAATTTATGAACAAAAAGATGTTTAATAATCATATTTTGTCCACTGCCTGATGGAGCTTCCATCCTCTACATTTCCTTGCAGAAACCTTCCCGTAGTCACTTCCATCTGTGTTTGCACTGCGAGACTTTATATAATTCATACCAGTATGAAAATGAAAAACGAAAACAAAATTCTTCAAGGTATTACTTACCATTTTTAACTGCATTTTTCTGCTACTTTTTTCCATACTCAATCCTTTGAATTGCGGTTATAGCAAAAGGCATCTCTTTTCTCATATAAACAATTTTTTCTTTGTACGTTTTCTGTTAAATTCGCTTTCATCCTTCATTGCAATTTGTTTACTAATGTATCTATAACACAACACACAATGCAAAATCATCTGTTTCCGTACGAAATGTGCGATCAGTTTCGTACTTTGCTTAAGCAATTGATATTTAACGAAACTTGTCCAAAAGTTTTGTAATACAATAAAACAATAAAAATTGTAATCATCTTAATCTAAATTTGTTGTTTTATTTTGTTTTAGACAACAAACTTCTTGTTGAAAAACACTTTAGAACATAAGCATGAAAAGATTTCGTAATTATTATTAAAAGAATGTTAATATGGAAATGGACATTATTAAAACATTCTTTTAAAATTTAATTCACACAAATTGTATTTCGCAAAAAGTACCTTTGGATAAAAAGTTCTTAAAAATTTTAAAAGTAACGGAATGATAACGGAAAGCGTCTTTTGTTATGTTTTAACTATTTAAAAGATATTGTTTTAATTTCTAATTAAAATTTGTAAAGTAAATTGAACAATTTTACGCAAAAGATATGTACGTTCAATAAAGTACCATTTCATACAAAAGATAGTTTGTTGAAAAAATTAAATTAAGAAAAATTTGGTTTGTTGTAGAAACAGTTTCTTTTTTAGTTTTTGTAAGTGATTTTTCTAAATAGAAATGCATTTTTAGCAAAAATGAAAAGAAACCACTCTTTCCAGCAAAACACCTTTTGAAAGAAATATTTTAAATATTTCGGATTGTTATCTGCTACTTTGGTGTAGAAATAGATTTTAAAACGAATGGAGACTTTTTAGAAAAATTCATTTGAGCTAGTATTATTTAAGTATCATCGTGTACATCGCTTTTTATTGAAAAAAGAGTAATAAAAGAATTAATTTAATTATTATTTGAAATTGAATTTTAAAGGTTTCCGCCAAGTTTGCATGTAAATGTAAATGCCACTATTAAATCAGCTTTTATTCTATTTAATCTTTAGTTCATTTTACTGTGCCTGATAATTTCTTCATGAACCGCAACATTCGCTTCAGCACATATTTACTTGCATTTTATACAATTCATCAATCTATGACGAGGGGCAAAATTGTATATAAAGCTCTATTATTTGCATGTGCGTGAATCCATAAGTTTTTAACTGTATTGGGCTGACAATATGTGCGGTTAATGTAAATCATTTGTTAAATACTATTGCATCACTCAATCTGTGGTTTTTAGTTATTGTCTGTTTAATTATTTTGTTTTTCATATGTAAATGAATATTTACAAAATAAAAACCTGGCACGACACGCGTCATCGTGTTAATAAATTGTCAATTGCATTAAATTTCATTTAACAAACAGGCGAAAAAAAGGATTTCAGTATGAAAAAAAAAGAAAAATAACATTTAGCAAATAAAATTGGCAAACTGATTTTTCACCACTTTTTTAATCATTAAAACTTGTTCACAATCATAAACGCACATACGCCGAATGCAAAATGAGAAAGTAAATAAATTATTTTGCATTCTGTGTAAATATTTTACAATACAAATCATGTTAAATCAGGCTGATGAAAGCTGTCATTAATAAAAAAAGAACGTATTAAATAAAGATAAATGCGAATATCAGCAGCGGCAGCAGTCAACAAATGCAAAAATGTAATATTGTTGTTAAGCTCTTAGGATTTCAATTAAATAATGATGACAATCGTTATCCTTAATAATATCTCACATTTTTTTGTATTAGTGATGGAGTGAGTGTTTATTTGTGAATGTCTGTGTTCAATATAAGTTTTTCCTTCTACTGAGATTTTAAACCAAAATTTACCTCTTTCTCTTTTCATCATTTATAAGTTATCAAATTTATTTTCTTTATCTTTTTGCTTTTTGTTTTCTTGTTATTTCTTCGTTTCACAATTTTTAAGATTTTAATCCTGGAAGAATTTCTATTTAATTGATAAGACAAGCTATCCAATCTTTCGATGGAAAGGTTGAACAGTGTTTGTCAATGTGTCTATTTTTATGCCTGACTGACTGGTTTTGCCTGTTTTAACATTTTTTTGTAACTATGACAAATTGACAGCTTTTGCCAAAGTATTTTGTTCTTAGATTTCGTTGGCATTATTTGCTTGCCTTGGAATTTATTGTTTGTTTTAGGATGCCTTTGCTTTTGTAAATGTTAAAGTAAACCGAAATATATCAAAAAAAAGTTAATTGCATCCGTATCTCATTAACTCATTATATATTAGATATATCTCTATTTTTGTGTTAATTAGAAATATTCATTATCTTATATGTAAAGCCTGAAAAATAACTTTTGATAAAGAAGCCATCAATCAGAGATAACGATTTATTAAGACATCTGCAAATAAAATTTTATCATTATCAAAAACTCTTGAATAAGCCGCACATTTTGGAAGTAAGTCCCTTAAAAATAGAAGCCAACTAAAAGCTAGAATTTTTTGCACATAACTATAAACCGGTAAAGCAAAAACCATGATATTATCGTGCCCACTATTGTAGTAAATGTAAAAAAGTAATGATTTGGAATTTCTGGAACCCACCTAGCTTCCGGAAGGCAGAAGCTATTAAATTTTAACACAAATGATAAAACAATTTAATGCAAAAAGAAAAGGGCCTTTGCCTAAATATACCAGTCCGCTAAAACTTAAACCTTTGCACAACCAACTAGTGAAATATGTTATGAGAAAGTGGCTATTATTCAAACTGGAATCCATCGACTTCAAAATTGTCAGAAAAATTCGCATATGAATTTTTCGGCTGGATAATGTGCTCTCTCTCTCTCTATAATAGCCCAGCTGTAAAAATATACATTACATAAGCGATTACATAAGCTATACTAATTGGTAGTCAGTGGTGACGCGTTCGCTTACTTCGCCACTTACATTTAACATAGAAGTGTCATAGGCTGTTTAATCGGTGCGCTCTCGCTTACAAAGTAAGCGGGAACGTCACCAAGTGCCACTACAATTCAGTTTACATCGTAAGTGGAGTAGTAAGCAACGTTGATTACAAATTTACTTGCACATGTAAGGTAGGGTTAACGTGTGGTGCCACTATTGCAATGATTTTGTAATTAAAAGAATAATGCATGGTTATTTGAGTTGCAGCCGAAAGCAGACAAATATATTTTATTGACTGTTGTTATTATTGTTATTAGTATTATTATTGTTATTATGTACAGAATTAAGATTTATATTAAAATTTTAAGGACATTGAAATTAAGAATAATTGGAAGTAAATTATAATTATTAATTGTATGAAAAACTTAAAAGACTATAGGAATGCTATGTTTTCGATAATTTGCAGTTATAAACTATTTTATTTATATGCATATGCATCTTGGTCCGAGCAAATAATACTGTTAATATTTTGCATTTGGTCAAAGGTGGTAATGGGGAAATCGGCATCGTTACCCAGGTGTACATTTCTCTTCAGAAGTTGTTTGTGTGTTGTTCTGATCCACTGAAAGGTAGTTATTGAAGGTTTTTGTTTGTTAATAAAATATGTTTGAAAATAGTTTTTAAAAGAAAAATTAAAAGTAATGGCGTTAATTTGAAACGAGCACCATTAATGAATCCAATTAATTAATTACACAATTAAGAGCAAATGTGGGCATTTATAACAACATATTGTGCCAGCTAATTTACAAGTTTACACAATTCCTTCCTGGATTATATTTTATGTAGTGACAATCGGTCTCTATCAGAAGAAGCTCCCTCACAGTCCTTTTCACAAACACTTTCGTCCATACTATACTCCTTTACATTATCGAAATCAACACTTTCCACTTCAACACAATTTAAAAACTCTATTTCTGAAACACGTTCTTCTGCACTGTCTTTTACACATCGTTTTTTGGCTAACCGTTTTAAGTTTCTACCTGAAAAGCCTTCCATAATTTTTTCCGAAACTTACGATTTTTATACACACAAAATACAATTTTCCAAACACGTGTACATTTTCAAAGCACCGATTCGATTTGAAGTCTATATGTATAAATATAGAATATATTTGACTTAATAATATTAGATATTTATTTTATTGTTAATACATTTTATGATTTTTCCCTTACAATACAATTTGTGTAGTTGCCTATGACAACTTCGATTACAGCTTCATTACATAGTTAGTACTTAGCTGCTTCGCTTACGAAGTCATATGTACGTCATCGGTTATTGTCTAAGTACTTCCTTTCATTTCCAGCTGGGAGGTTGTTGTATGTACTGGCCAATCGATAACTAATGGATGAGCTTTTGGTAAATAACTTTCTCCACTTTACAAGTAAAACTTTAGAAGCAAGCATTGATGATCTACTAAATTAAATCAGTCGATGTTTTCAAATGAAAGATGAATTGTTTGGTTTCCTCGCAACGGAGAGGTTACTTAATAGCCTCTGTAGCACAGTGCCACATGTAGTAGTTAGTCATCATATAGAGTGAACTATTTGTAACAACATTTTAGAAACTCATGGATTTTGAGCGACATTTTTGAGATTTAAAAAAATGTGATTGTATCGTTTTCAATAAGAAGTTTGTTTTTAAATTGTTGTGACACCAACAACATGATAGTTGTGACATTTAGTTTGTTGACATATTCGTAGTAGATGCATTGGCAATTATTACAATGAATTCAATTTCGCACAAAAATCGGATTAAAATAATTAAAATACACTATGAAAATGGTGGTTTTGTTAAAGTAACATTTCGAAAAATGCGTAATGTGCGAACAGCAACGCATGTTCGACCGGATTGTTCAACTGACAACAGAGCAACAGTGTTGAAGCACAACCAAATTCGTCAATTTCTCGACGTAAAGTTGGTGCTATGCAAAACCACCACATGTCGAGTTTAACGTAAGCGTAAGCCTGATGTAGGAATTGAAGCAGAACGGACATTCATATCGCCGTAGATTCGCACGATTTATTCAGGAACAAACGGCTGGTTTTTCTGAAAAAATCATTTTTTCAAACGAAGCCGATTTTCACTTGCCAGGTTATTTCAACAAGTAAAATTGCCGCATCAAGGTTTCTGAAAATCCTAGAGCTATTACTGAGAAGGCTTTGTATGCTCAAGGTGTCACTGTATGGTGCGCGGTGTGGTCTCGAGGCGTAATTGGGCAGTTTTTTTTTAGAGATGAGTCTGGAAATGCGGTAATGGTAAATGGATTACACTATCGACAGATGCTAACAGTTCAATTTTGGCCTATTATTGACGACATGGATATCACTGACAAGTGGTTTTAACAGGAGGGTGCGACATGTCACACAGCTAATGAAACGATCAATTTATTGAAAACCAAACAATCAGCAGTTAAGTGGGCAGCCAGATCGTGTGATTTAACACTACTGGATTGTTTTTATGGGGCCTTTTTAAGGATTCAATTAGATCGATTTCAGCTTATGAACTCAAAATCCGTGATGTGATTAGAGAAATAGGACAGCAATTTTGCCAAAGGTGATTAAAAACTTTGATGAAAGAATCGAAATCTGTTAGTTAAGTTGTGGTGGACATTTGTCAGATATCATTTTTCATTCATAATTGCCGAACTTTTCTCTTCGTAACACTATAAAAATTTTAATCATCTTAATCTAGCTTTAATGGCAATAGTATCACTTCAATCTTCCGCAAACATGAGCAACTAGTTTTGCAAAACTGAAAATCAAGCCTGATTATACGAGCCCACGAAGATATTGTTTTTATTATGCACGCATGAACCATTTCTTTTTCAACGAGTACATGGCAAATTCCAGTACTATCTTGGAAAGAGAAAAAAGAGTTGCAAGAAGTAGGAAGTTGCAAAAAGTAGGAAGGAATAGAATCGCGCACAACTTGATGACTTCAAAAATCGCCTCTTTACCCTCAGTAAATTTCGGAACAATACTAAACGAGTGCTTAAATTTAAATTCCTTTTCTCTCTTTGTCCCAAAAACAATAAAACAGGTTTATTGTTTGTCTTTACAAATGTAACGAGTTTCCACATTAAATAGTGAATATAATTGCTTAGGTATAGAAATTTAAGAAAAAACTTATTGATATATAAAACTACAAAAACAACTATACTACCAACATATGTTCATAGTTAAAAGTTAAAAGCTAAACATATGTCAAAGTCTTAATACATCTTAAATATGACAGAAGCTGAATGAAATAAAATTCGAAAAAAAAATTTTAAACTAACATAACGAAGGACTTAAATACAGATAAAGATAAAAAGAAGAATGAATAAATGCATAGCAGTAGTAGAGCAGAGACAGTGGCTGTAGCAGAAGCAGCAACAGAATTGCACTTATCTGTTTAAGGATCAAAGAAACTGCTTTTAAAAATTCATAAAGTTAAAAAAATCCCATCGTACATAAAAAGAAGGGAATGATGAAGATAAAAGTAACGTTATTTTAAGCACTTAAGTAGAAAGATTTTTTAAAAGAGATAAATACAAATCTTGTGTGATAAAAAACATGCACAAGGCTTATTGATAATTTGCAAACAAATAAAAATCTGTATAAAGGAAAATATACTAAAATAAAGAAGTAAAAGTGCCATATTCAGCTGTACCGAATCTTATACACCCTTCGCCAGATTAATTGTAGGTTTAAAGATATAAATTTATTTTACCGAAATACAGTGGCTCACAGCTTATTTCAACCAGCCTCTTTAAAAAAAATATAACCCATATAATTTCGAAACGAAGCAAGATATTGAAAAAAAATTAATTGGGGCTTATAGATTAATTTCTAAATTTAAGAAAAAAAGTTTTATTTAGTCTTTAAGTTCATTTTTTTAAAACTTACAAAATAAAAACTATAAATAAAGGTACATAAGTAGTCACAGCTTATTTCAACCAGCCACTTCTATTATCTGTTAAATAGGCATCACTTGGCGAGTAACGGTAAATTTCCAAGCATTTTTTTATAGTTATGTTTTCAATTATTTAAATAAGGTTTTAGAGTGATTTTGGTAGTTAAGTGAACCAGGGGCGCATTTTTTTTATAATGTGACGTCGCACTACTGTAGGACAAAGGGAATTGGTTATAAGCCATTTTAAAAACGGCTATTCCCGCCGAAAAATTGCTGAAATGGTTTGCCTTAGTGATTCTACAGTACAAAGCATAATATCTCGGTTCGTTAAAGAAAATCGGATACATGATAAGGGTAGAAAAGCTCCCAACAAAATTTTTAATGAAACTGATGAGCGCTATATTGTCAGAAAAATAAGAGAAAACCCAAAGCTATCCGCTCCAAAACTGGCTATAGAAGTTAAAAATGAGCTTAAAAAAGCATGTTGCGCAGAAACCATTCGCCGTGTTCTTCGAAATAATGATTTTAATGGTAGAGTAGCGAGGAAAAAACCCTTTATTAATAAGAAAAATCAAGCAGCGCGTCTAAAATTCGCTAAGGGGCACATTACGAAAGACTTGAACTTTTGGGAGCAGGTTATTTTTGCGGATGAATCCAAATTTAATATCTTCGGTTCCGATGGTCAGTCTTACGTGTGGAGAAAAGCAAATACAGAGCTTCAAAATAAAAACTTAAAACCAACTGTCAAACATGGTGGTGGAAGTGTTATGGTGTGGGCGTGTATGTCATCATCTGGGGTAGGAAACTTGCAGTTTATTGAGAATATAATGGACAAAAATATATATCTTGATATCCTAAAATCCAATTTATTGCAAAGTGCCGAAAAATTGGGTATAAGGAACAAGTTTCGGTTCTATCAAGACAACGACCCGAAACATAAATCAAGTATTGTGCAGTCATGGCTTATTTGGAACTGTCCCCACTTGATGCAACCGCCGGCACAATCACCTGATCTAAATGTAATTGAAAATCTATGGGCAATTTTAGATCAAAACGTCCCCCAACACCAGATATCGAATAGGAATGATCTGAAAGCAGCCCTTAAGGAGGAATGGGCAAAAATAACTCCCCAAATAACAAAAAAATTAGTGGAATCCATCCCGAAAAGGCTAAAAGCGGTAATTGACCAAAAAGGAGGTCATACTAAATTTTGAAATTAAAAAAATCGTTAATTAATAGTTTTAATATGTTTTTATAATAACTGGTTGAAATAAGCTGTGACTACTTATGTACCTTTATTTATAGTTTTTATTTTGTAAGTTTTAAAAAAATGAACTTAAAGACTAAATAAAACTTTTTTCCTTAAATTTAGAAATTAATCTATAAGCCCCAATTAATTTTTTTTCATTATCTTGCTTCGTTTCGAAATTATATGGGTTATATTTTTTTAAAAGAGGCTGGTTGAAATAAGCTGTGAGCCACTGTATATCGAAGATATAGATAAGATAATATATAATAAAGTTATGTTTAATGAGGTTTTGATATTTGATTGGTTTATTTATCACCTTGTGGTCTGGACTCCGCCCAGGTTTCTGAGCCTCTTCCATCAATTTCGATTAACCTAACAAAACCCTTGCAATATTTGCCACCCATAAGATCCTTTATTTTTGTATACTGATTTGAAGTCTTTTAATCATTCCCTTTTTAACTACGGATTGTCATCCTTATACTCTTTAATCTCTTTATTACAAGAAAAATGGGTACAATGAGGTGAAATTATATGTCCTGCTGCTCCTGGTACATCATTTTACTAACAATTTTTTATATAAAATATCAAACGTTTGTCACGTTACGATCTTTTGCTAATCTAGGGCTTTTAAAGTTAATTATTTCTTTTGCGAAAAAGTTGTAGTTTGGAGAAATTTCGATGGTTTAGTGAAATTCCAATTATGATTACAACAAAAACAGCGGACCCTCAATTACAATTTTTTAGTTAAAAAAAAAAAACTAAGAATTTTTTTACATATCCTTTATTTGCAATCTAGTTTCTACAGAAATATGAGGTAAATTTTTTTTAAAATTTTAAAAACTGAACTTAGATTATTGAATCCCACTGAGCCCAATGGAAATAAAAAACAATAATTTGTATGAGTTAACGTAATTAGTGTTAGCAAAATTAAGTTATTTAATAATCTTTATTTTCTAAAATGAATATCAGGTACGTGATATCTTTTCAGTCTTTTCGTTTCGTCGGTGTCATTCAAAAGGTTAATGGCAATTAGGTTTGTTTGATTGTTAAGCCTTTGTAAATAGAATTCGGCAATCTCATCTTTTACTCTTTAAAGAATTTTAATATTTAAATTGCAAGCTGTTCCCCACAGTTGTACTCCGAAAGTCCTAACTGCTTTTATTATAATTTTATTTTTATTAAATATTTACTAATCTTTTAAATGGTCTTTTAAAATTTTATTTTAACGCTTTATTTTTTTATCAATATTTCGGTTTCCTGTGGAAAACTTCTTCAGGAAATGAATGAGTGTCACTTGAACAGATTTTTTTCTGTTAATCATAATATTCCATTTGTTCAATCTTTCCACACTAGATTTAAATATATTTCTTAAATATTGGTCGCTTCTTTTTTTGTTTGTAAAGAGAAGTACCACTTCAGGCAACAATGCCTATTGAGTCAAGTACCGTGCTACATTAGGAAGAGGATAGATAAGAGATGAAATAGGTAGTGAAAGTAGAAGGATAGTAGGAAATTAACTGCCGTAGAAGACAGCACAGCGACCAGTGACTATGCCTTCATTGCTGAGCAGCCCCACCGACAGTCAATTTTTATTTTTGTAGTAAAAAAAAATCAAGGTCTTCGTTGGGAATCGAACCCACGACCCCCATATTGACAAGCTAGTACACTACCTACTACTAGCCTACAGGAGCACATTTTGAGCTTTAACGCTGAATTTAATTCGATTGGCTCCGTGAAGACTCTGTCCTTAACATAGCACACAATATAACACAATCACACCATATTGCTGGCCTCTTAAACTCGGTTTGCAATAAATTGATCGTTTCATTGGTTCTGTGTGAGAATCATGCCAAACTAATATAGCAGTGTCGTCGCATATGCTGCTTTAGTTATGACATTTGTTGTTGGAATATTAGACTTAAAAAGTGTATAAAGTACTTCCCTGTGCAATGCCAGAATGAATTCATCCAAATGCAGATGTTTCACTGTTGACTTTGATAAATAATATACTTTCATCTAAAAAGGACTTTAGTAATATATAAAAAGGAACTGGTAAAAAATTTATAATTTTAAATCGCAGGCCAGAATGCCATACTCTATCTAAAGCTTGTTATATATGGATGAACACTGATCTGCAATATTTTTTCGTTCCATTGCTTTAGAAATAACGTCCACAATGTGGTAACACTGTTCTGGTTTACCGCGTTTATGCCTGATGATGAACCCAAACTAATGATCTGGAACTATGTTTTGTGTTTGTAAAATAGGTATCATCCTTTCTAGTCAAAACTTTTTGAATATCTTAGAAAGTATTGGCAATAAACTTATTAGTTATTAAGTGTTCCGCTTTATTTTGTTTAGAAATCATAATGATTTCTGCATACTTCCACTGGGACGACAAATAATATAACCGTAATATAGCATTGTAGTTATGTGGTGAAAAATATCACATCATTTTTGGGAGAGTTTAATCATTTTCGTTGAAATTTTGTCGTAACCTGAACACTTTCTGTTGTTAAACTTGACGATGATTTGTTTAATCTCATTGAGGGTAACATATTTTGTTAGATGACTCATTTGACAAGCAATATCTAGAAATTGTTCAGTTTTATTCCTTTGCAATCGAGTATTTAAACCAAATGGTTGGAAAACGTTTTCCAAATGTTCCATTAAAGCAACTGCTTGAGAAAAATTGGAATTGCATCAAGCTCCATGAATGAAATAAAAAATGTGATCTAGTAAAAAAATGTAAATCTATTTTTCATCAACCAAATCGTGCCAAATAAAACCCATGCTTGAATAGAGACCTGTTAATAATTTAAATATGTGGCATTTTTTAATCAATAGTTTTAATCGTTTGGTAAAATTTTGGTGAGTGGTATAAGGTTGAATTTTTAATTGTGAAATTCCCAACTATTGGTTGTCTTATGTTTTTTCTTCTGACTTTTTGCTTATCAATACAATAAAACAAAAAAACAGCAGTAATAAAAATAAAAAAAGCAGAATAAAAAACAACTTGACAGAAATAGAAAAAAATCGCTTTTTGCGTCGCATATCTCCAACAGTAGTCGTTCGACTTTAATAATTATTATTATTATTAGATTAGATTTTCTAAACTATATCCGACAGATAAGCAAGCTCAAATTCTCTGTAGCCTTGCTGGAATTTCAAACCGACCACACGACATGGCTAAATCGACTTCCCTGTGTATAAAGATTAACAACATGTTCCCACTTTATGGAGTCGTAAATGAGTCTTAGAGTAACTACAAACGGAATGATAAACTTATTAGAATCCATTTACCTCTGGTGAAGGGTATAAGAAAAAGTAAGAAAAGGAGTTTGCGACAGATTTGATGCTTTGTTGCTAAAAATTAAGAAAAGAAAGCATAATATATATCCAAAAAATCCTTAATATGTCTGCTTCAATTATGCTCATACATTATCAACATCATTGTTCTTAATGATGTTCAAGTCAAATCACAAAATCAGTTAAATCATTTAAAGTACTCATAACTACAGCATTAAAAACTGAAACTAAAAAAACAATATCGTCAACTCAGCACAGATTGTGTAAAAAAAGGGAATTTTATACAAGGACATGCATTTTTATAGATTTTATATATATATATATATATATATATATATATATATATATATATATATATATATATATAAATAAGTGTCTGGCATTGAGACTACTCCTGCAAAATCAATTTCTACTATTTCTTTTTATTTTATATTGTCATTATTGAGTTATAAATAAAATCCATAAAATTGTTCAATGTAGAACTTTCAATATTTATAGCAAGTGTGGTTAATGGCTGATATTCTGTGCGTTGGTTCAAGTGTTTCGTGAGGATGTATCAATAAGGGTAGAAAAAATTTAACTAAATAAAAAAATTGTCTTTTTAAGTGACTAAGGCCTTATGACCAGTCATGTGAAAATAGCTTTGACGCTTTAATATTTTCAATACATTGTTTACTTTTTCATTGTTGTACCTCTTTTGTTGTGTTTTGCTTACTTCAACAGTGATTTGAGCAGACTTTTTTATATAAAAAATAATATTTTTATCTTATTTGTGTTTCATAGTGTGAATTGTGGCGAAAATATAAAAAAACATTTTGATTTTATACTATTAAAATTTTATTTATTACACAGAAAACCTACAAAATATCGATTTACTATTTTTTTTAACAAGCATTATGTTGAGATACTGCAATTATATTTTAAGGTTTAATAAAATCAGTGTATAACATCAAAACATCTCACAATAGTTTTATGCAACCTTTAATATAAACAAAAACTGAAATAAAATAATTAGCTTTTCATTCAACTGCTTGTAAAATTGCATTGTGTAAATCGCTAAAGGACAGGAGTTTTCTTTAAAGCGCTGCTTAATTTTTTATTATAACGAGCAAATTTCTCATCTATTCTTTTTTAAACTTTTTTCAAAATATTTTAGATTTACTCTTATTATTTTTTCTTCTGATTGTGTACATTCAATTTCATGTACAGTTTGTACTGTACATTAAATAGCCAATCCAATCCTCTGTTTCTACTTAAATTTATTTCATTAACAACAGAGGGGGCTATAAAAGGAAATCGATTGCCTCGTTTAGTTCATTTACATACCCTGAAAAAAATCCCTTTAAAAAGCAAATTAGAACTTCTCCACAATTTTACTAAATCAAAAACTATTATTGAGTTATTGAGTTATTTTTACTAAATAAATTATAATCAAAAATACGCCATTTAATTCGCATTGCTCAACGCGAATTAAATGGCCTTTTTTTTAATTAATTTAATTAATTTAACAGTATATTTTGTTTTTGATATTTCGCTTTCCTGTGGAAAGCTTCTTCAGGAAATTATTTTTTATAATAAATATAAAATATAAATATAATAATAAAAAAAAATAATTTCCTGAAGAAGCTTTCCACAGAAAAGCGAAATATCAAAAAAAAAATATACTGTTAAATTAATTAAAAAAGCCGTTGAAAAGAATAACAGATATTTATTTATTACTACATAATTTTATTTTTTTTTATTGAATCTTCAAATATACAGGAAGTGAAAGAACTCAAAAATAACTCATAAATTGATTATTTTACGAAATGTATGATATGTAGCATTGTCTACCACATAAATCAAATTTTTCAATGTAAAATGTCTAAATTATAAATATTTTTGAAGGCACGAAAAAACACACATCGAAAATATAATGGTTCTTGAATGGTTGCAAGAACCGTATTATATTTTGGCTTAAACCAAATATGGTTGCGTTAAAAGAAATATGGTTATTCTAAACAATATCTTAGACACAATGAACAATCATATCTTGAAATTTCTTCATTAAATTTTTATCATAGACAAAAAATGCAACATGTCTGGTTTGAGCTAAATAGTTTTAATTTTTATTTTATTCCTTACACACTTGAGAAACAACAAAACGTGGAAGGGTTAATTCGATTGTCTTTAATCAGAAGCCATTTAATTTCTTTCTTATTATTAAATATTAAAAAACTCAAACTTAAAATTGAATTTAATGTGACTAAATGAAAAACTCCATACATTTTTCACTCTTCTAAATACTGTTCGGTATTGCGTTATATTACATATTCAACAGTTCAGTTGTTAATTTCTAAACTATGTTAAATGGCTTATAGTACTTTAGTTCCAAGAATTAAACACTTGAATGCATCGAACAAAATAGCTAAAGTATTTAATTTGAAAATATTTTAATCTCTAAAACCTCCCCGGCAATAGCAGAAGGAAGTAAAGCGGGTGGAAAGAGCTATTGTTTATTATTTCTAGACCATAAAACTTAAAAAGTGCATGTTAAACTATTTGCAACTTTTGTAATTCCCATAAAAACCATATGTGTGTTTTCGCTCTTTCGGTTTTGGGTGTCACTATGCCACCTCTTAAGCAACATATTTCTTTTAAATTTTTTTTGTACATTTTCATTTTCACATTTCTTTGCTTGTTCTTTTATGTTTCTAATTGCTTTGAAACGCAATCAAAAAGAAGAAAATGCAAACTGAAGTTTGCCACTTTCATTTAAGCATCACTGAGCAGAGTAAGTAACTAAAATAAAATAACAACAATAAAACCTATAATTCTTAACAAAAACGTTGTGTTGTGTTTGTTATTATAAAATGTTAACTGACTTTTGTTTGAAAATTTTCTAATTTGCCACCATCTCTAGAAATGAAATTATACTGCAAATTAAAAGCATAAAAAGAACCCTTATTATTCCTTAAGTCATTTCATTAAGTCACATTCATTAGTCAAACAAAAGCATTAAAAAACCACTCAACATAAGTATGTTGCAAGTATTTAATTTTTGTTACGTAATTATGTAAATAACACAAAAGGCAAAAAGTAAATATTTTTAATTAGCTGCACCCTTTAATTTCATACAGAGAAATAGTGCATTTATAGACGCTAGTCGTTTTTCTTATATTCTGTTTTCTTTTTATTATTTAATTGCGTGAGGAATTTAATTAAAGAAAATATAGTGCAGAAAACTTTTGTTCTTATCATATCTATACTAATTGAAACAAATGTGCGTAAATAAACGTCTGAGTTTGATTTATGTACGACTTAAACTGTTTTAAAAATGGGGACAACTAATTGCATTTTTAAATTTTAACAAACAGGAAATGAGAAAAATGTTTGGAAAATACTAGTTTGTGAGTGGCATATCATAAGTCGTAGAATTAAGGCTTTTTTTTGTTATACGATATGCACACGCAACTATGGTTGAGATAACCATAAGCTAAGAGCAACATATTATTACCGAGTTATATGATTGTGCTCAGATCGTAATACTGCATTAACTAACACAAGTTAAACAAATTTCGGTCAAATTTTGGGTCATAGCTTATGACGACAAATCTTAACGTAATTTGAGATGCTCAATTCAAATTCCCGTTTCGTTTTTAAAAATTGGTTTTAGTTTATGAGATCGTACGCGATATCATAGTGGCTCGAAAGACCTCTGGAGGGAGTTTATTCCACATACGAACTATTAAAAATGAATTCTCCCTGAATGCGTAGTGCGATTTAATAGCCAATCGCTCACAAACGCATGCGCTCGCAAGGAAAATCGAGTCAAACTTAGAAGCGTGCGAGTAACGGGAACAACTTCTGTAATTTCGTTAGAGCACTTACCATTGTAGTAACGATAAAACAATGTAATACAACCTACACTGCGTCGATGCTCAAGAGAATCAATAGAGTTGGATACTCTACTGTCCCCAATGAGCCTATTGGCCCTCTCCTGTGTGCGGTCGAACAACTTCAAAATAAACTTCGGGACGCTGGTCCATGCATGAGAGTTGTGTTCCATTTTCGGACGGATATCGGTGGTATAATTGATACGAAGACAGGATGGAGTGCAGTATCTCTTACACCGTTTTAGAACCGAGGCAATGTGTTTATTTCATCGACCATCACACTGAATTTTCATGCCAATAACATCAGGAGAGTCCGATTCCGTAATACCGTAATACGTAAAAAACATAGCACAATTCCTGAAGACAGATCAATGCGTTAGCATAGAACAGTGCATCTTACGGGCATTCAAATCGACTTTATTTACGCGACCCCATTCCGAGATTATCGCGACATCGTGAATGAGCGCCTTTTGGAACTCACCTCCAATTGCTTTGGTGTATTACAAATGACTACGAATGACAAATGGTGCTATCATCTGCGAAAGAGTATATTGGGTTGAAAGTTAGACATAGTAGGTCGTTTAGAAAAATAAGAAACATTGGTAGGCCTGGCCTTGCGCCAAACCCTAATATCTTGGACTCTTCTGATGAAATCTCATCTGTAACAATTTGTATAGTGCAATTCCTGAGAAAACTCGATATAAATCTAGAGAAATTATCACCGACACCAAAAGCAGAAAGTTTCGACAGAAGTACATTATGTCACACTCTATCAAATACCTTGGAAATATCTAGAGTTGCACCATTGTTCAGATAGGAAAACTAGCAAGTCGCCCGTACAGTGCCCCCTACGGAAACCATACTGTCGGTCGCTAAGTAAGCTGTTGGACTCCAGGTACCTCACAAGATGAAAATTAATCATACTTTCCATCACTTTGGAAAGTGCATAACAAACTGCAGTTGGGCGGTTGTTAGCCTTGCCTTTTTTGGGGATCGGGTAACTCCGGGCAACCTTCCAACACTTTTGATATTGGCCGGCATGATACATTGTGCTGAAAGAGATGCTAACGGACGCGCTAGCATCGAAGAGCACTGTCTGCGTTTTTATTTTCGTGCCAGATACTGAATGTCTTCTCTCTTGTACTGACTGCACTTTTGCACGTCTGATTAAGCCAAGACTTCGATCTGGTATTAATCGAAATATGTTTTCATGGAATAAAAGTTTTCATTCCAAGCAAAATAATGTTTGCAACCATTTCTGCCATGGCTATGGCATTATTGTCTAAGAAACATAGTTTTCAATTAAATTGCCTTTAAAAATTGTTGAGCTCAATGAGCCTTCTCGTAAGTATATTTTAAACATTTAGTAGTTGATTTCGAAACGTTTTGTAGTGCTGAATATGAAAAGGAGGCGGAGATGCTGCAGTGATCAGAATTTCCGAGTGGTGAACAAAAACTAATGTCATGCTTTTGTGGGTGTGAAGTTAGAGAACGGTTGAGCGTATTACTGTGGTACCCTTCAACACAAGGAATGTGTGTTGGCTCATTCACTAATTGCACAAGGTAGTTGTGCGCGGTAAATAAAATTGTTTTGTAACGCGTGTACCACAATATTACACAAGTAGTTACGCGGCAAAATAGTATGTTTTTAATTTTCATTGCCAATATTATGGAGAGGACGACAAACCGTTTAGATGATTGTTACTTTAGCTTGATGAATGTCGTCGCTTCAAATGCAACAAAGGTAGCAAAATATAAATATCATGAAGAATCACAGGTATCTTAGCCAGCTCCAGATCGTGTAAGCAATGATTCTTTGCCAATTTGTCTATGTTTCTGCAAATCCTCGGATTTCAAGCAGATAATCGATAGTTTGTTGCAAAACTGATACAGGATTAGAGCTCTCAAAATACATTTTTTGAATTCCCATCTCGAATTTTTTCCTGAAAAATTGGGCGATACAAGCGACGAGTAAGAAAAGCGACTACACCAGAATTTGGAGAAAATTGACAAACGATACCAAGGATTTTGGGATGAGGGCACGATGAGCGACTACTGTTAGATATTATATGCGTGAAATAGATCCCAAACATTACAAGCGACTCGGTTCGACTGCTTTTCTTTTCTAATTTAACACTTTTTAATGAATGAAATGCCAAAATGTTTAAAAATGTGTTTATTTAATATCTTGAAAACTAGAACCAATATAAAAAAATAGATTATAGATTCGCTTTCAGTGCTTTAAGTAACCATAGAAAAAGCATTTGGTTGCTTAGTACCAAAAACGTGTCTACTTTTGTAATCATAATATCAATATTACTGTTGTTGGTATAATTTTGTTCTCTGGCGCACCATACAGTGACACGTTGATCATGCAAAGAATGCTCTAAAATTTTCAGAAGCCCAAATGCGGCAATTTTGCCTGACTAGTGAAAATAGGCTTCGTCTGAAAAAATTATTTTTTTTTTAAACACCAGCCGATTGTTTCTGAATGGATTGAGCAAATCTCCGACGATGTGAATGTCTGCATTCATTTCTGCACCGGTTGAACATGGTAAGACTTCAAAGTCAAATCCTTGCGCAAAATTCGTGTTGGTTTTGGATAACCCGAATTGTTGAGAACTTCGAGGAAGTGACTAATTTGGATCTGCTTCAACACTTTAGCTCACGGCTGCGATGTTTTCAGTTGAACTATCCGGTCGAACTCTTTCGACTCTAAATTAACGACCCAATTTTTAATAGCGGTCTCAGAAGGACGATTATGTTGTCTGAAAATATCGCGAATTTTACGAAATGTAACTTTAACAGAACCACTATCTTCATAGGGAATTTTAGTTATTTTAATGCGATTTTCATGCGAACTTTAATACAGTGTATCAACTGCTGATGCATCTACTACGAATACGTCCAAAAACTAAATGTCAAAACCACCATGTTGTTGGTGTTGCCACAATCAAAAAACACAACCCGATACATTTCTTGATGCAAACCATATCTCGGCTGTCTCACGTTATTTCTCCATATAACTAATCAAAATTACCTTTAAAAAATAGTACTTTTTCGAGTAGAACAGCTAGAAATAAGAAGCTTTTGAAAAGCCATCGATCTAAGAAGTGTCTTTTGTAAATAATGTATTCTAAAAATATTGCTCTAAAAATAGTATCTTTTAAATTAAGTAGACTTTTGAATAACAGTTTAATAATGATTAATCTGTCTCTGAAAAATTATTTAAAAAACATATTTTAATTATTATAAGCTGCTGACGATACTGCATAAAAACGAATTGTAATTTAATTAAAATAAATATAGTTAAGTTTACACAATTCTTTTAAAAATATTGTTTAAATTGGTAGAAGAACAGCAGCTAAATATCTTTAAAAATAACTAAAATTCCGACCATGCTGCAACTGAAATAACATCAATATTATTCTTAACATTCTACCAATGTTCAGCACATTGATAAGATTGCCACACAAGTATTTAATTGGATTTCATTATTTGACTCAAAAACTTATTCGCTAACACAGCAACTATTCCTCATGAACAGCTTAACTGTTGAATGGTGATCAATTTAATGAATTTATTTGTTTTTAATAGATTGCAAATGACTTTAAACGATTTAGAATGTATTTCGTTAATGAATTTATTTCCATTTATTTAACTTCGGAAAAAGTAACTACGAATATTTATAGCCTAACATATCAAGAATATCATCATCCCTTAAAATGCACATTAAGTTACAAATATAAATAATCCTGTAGATGATGTTTATAGCACGCATGAATAAACATTTATACATACGTACTTTTACACTTCCAATGTTAGTTTATTTCACTTAGATATCCATACAAAAAATGCTGTATAATACCGTTGTTTCTTAATACGCCACAGCAGTTTAGTAAACATACAGGACATACGTTTATACAGATGTTACACAAAAGGGATGGAAATGCACCGAGAATGCCTTTGATTACATTATCAACATAAACTTTCAAAAAAATTATTCAATTTTTAAATGTTTCTAATTCATAAGGTTTTAGGGCCAATCCCTTTGCTGATACGAGTGCTTAAAATAAAATTTTATTTAAACTATACGACAAATTTAGGGTCTAAAAGTTGAGAACATAGTTGGCTATGATTTAATGATAAGAAAGAAAAATAAATGCGTTATTATATAAATACTTACTTAATGTTCTGTTTACTACTGTAGAATTCTCTTAACTAAGAGTGGTGGTCAAAGCAATAACAATAATTCTAAATGACCCGTACCCCCATTGAGAGATAAATTTTATATTTTTTTTATGATTCTCATATTTTAATTTTTCATTTTATTTTTGATAGTGCATATAGTATATGTATATGGAAGTGTGTATGAGGTGTGCCTTTGTATGCTGTGGTCAGTTTTCTAGACGTGTACCGCTTTTACTTTTTTTTAAGTTAAAGTTTTATTAATGACATATACCAGCCAAGGCACAGTAGGGCAAGGATATCAAATATATTAAACAAACCAAGCGAACAATTTTTAGCGTTGCTTCAATATAAAAAAAAATTTTTCAAGAAAATTGTTACGGTAACAACAAGCAGAAAAATGTAGGTTCTACGCAACAATTAAATATTGTTGTTGAACGTAAATATTTCCTGAAAGCTAGCATTAAATTTGTGTACACTTAGCAAAAAAAAATAAATAAAAATTATAAATATATACAAAATAAGTAAAGCTTAATACCATAATACTAAGATGGACAGTCTGCCTGTTATATGCAAAGATGTTCATCCAAAACAAAACAATGCAAGTTATCAAAATATAATGTAATAGCAGGATGACTAGATTTATATGTATGATAAATATAATTATACAGTATCATAATATGATTGCAGTTAAAGCATTGTTTTGGTTGTTGTATTTTTTATTTTAACAAAATAGTATCACAATTATTTATACAAAGAGTACCTTCTTTACCTTTATTATATTTTTCGTTAGCCTGCGGATCACTTCATTTGTCTTACTACTTTAAATAGAGTATTTTGTTATAATTATTTAAAGGGTCCGCCATCTAACGTTTTTTTTTTTTCAACTAGTGCTTATTTCGTGAATGGTAACATTTAGCTGATGCTTAGTTTGACAGATAATTAGTTTTATCCTTTCGCTGAACGAATATGGTTGTGTATACGCTTGAACAATGCTGGGATATGTTGCGACATTTCTTTGAAAATCATGGCAATGTTGCAGAAAGTGTGCGAAAATTGCGTACGCATTTTGGAAGAAGAAAAGCACCGTCGGCTCCGTATTTTCGTTATCTTGTGAAAAAAGTAGAAGAAACTGGCATCCTCATCGATAAACCAAAGCGTGAAAAGCCAAAAACAGTGCGTACACCCGAGAATATTGCTGCTGTGACAGAAAGTGTACGTGAAGTGTTGATGGTACAATTCACCGTCGTTCTCAATAATTGAACATTTCAGAGACATTATTGAGCCGAATTTTGCAAAAAGACCTTGATATGACGCCATACATAGTCCAATTGGTTCAGGAGTTGATGCCAAGTGACCATCCAATGCGTTTTCGCTTCGCTAAATGGGCCTGCGATCGACTTACAGAAGATGCCGATTTTGCAAAAAAAATCATCTTTTTAGAAGAAGCTCGTTTTGATCTTGACGGGTATGTAAAGAAACAAAATTGTGGCATTTGGGGCACAGAAAAACGGCACGCATACATTGAAAAGCCAACGTACCCAAAACGAGTCACTGTTTGGTGCGGATTTTGGTCTAGAGGCATAATTGGGCCATTTTTCTTCGAAAATGAGCAAGGAGTGACCGTTAGAGTCAATGGCGATCGTTAATGGGCCATGTTGATCGAATGTTTGTTCACAAAAATTGAAGAGGAGGATATTGGCAACATTTGGTTTCAACAGAACGGCGCTACGTGCCACATAGTCGAAGCAACACTCGATGTTTTGCACCCTATTTTTGAAGATCGCATTATCAGCCGCAGAGCTGATGTCGTTTGGCCACCACGGAGCTACGATTTGACACCGTTGGACTATTATTTGTGAGGTGCCGCCAAACATAAGTGTTACGCCGACAAGCCAGAGACAATTGACGCTTTAAAGGACAATATTCGTGAAGCCATTGGTGAAGTACAGCTGCACACAATCGATAGTGTGCTTTAAAATTGGTTCGATCGTGTAGGCTACTGCATGGCAGCCATTTGAATGAAGTTCTCTTCCATTATTAACCGGAAGGATTGTACTTTTAAATAAAAAATGAAATTTGAGAAAATATTCAGTAGTTTTGTTTATAGCATTTAAAACAAAAAAAAGTTATTTGGCGGACTGTTTATTTCATCTATTGATCAAATTCGAACTCTGTGGTTTATTTTGCCGCTGCCAAATATGTGTTGTTAATTAAAGAATCCATGACCTTCAAGAGAGTAAAACAGAGATTTCCAAAAAATGCAAAGTTTCTTCATAGATTTTAAAAACGAAACTTAAATCAAACAAGTTATTTAGTTTCCGGTCAATCTGAAAGTATCTTAAAAGATTTTAAAAATAAACACGTGGAACAAAACTTAAATCAGCGAACAAATTATGTATAAGCAAAACTCTCTATCTGACTGCTTCTTTTATTTGATTTTAATCACTTTAACTCGTATCAAAATTACGCAAAAAAATCTTATGATCACAAAGATATGCTAGGATTATGTTGCAGATCATCGCCTCAAAAAAAATTTGTTTTATTAAACCGATAAAAAATTAAACTACGAAAATATCTTAATGGTTTTTCAATCCTTACTTATTGTCAAAATTTGACCACCGTTTTTATTTAAATGAAATTTGAAAAAATATTTCGTTAATTATTTTCTGCAATTGATTCGAAAAATATTCCTCTTTCTTAAAGTATTGCACAATATTTCTGTAGTAAAAAAAAAACGATTGTTGAATTATTGTCCAGCTATTATGAATTCAAATTATAAAAATAGTAAATCGGAAAAATGAAAAAATGTTCAAATAATAAAAATTTTTTCTATTGAACATGTGTCCTCAAGTTGTTATTATTATAACTTTTTGTTTTTTGTGGAAGTAGATAATCAAATTTAATACCTTTTTTTTCTCAACGTTACATCATGTTTTTAAATTAGCTTGACATTATTCGGTTTAAAAAGCAATTTCAAATGTTGCATAAATAAGTTAAGTAAATTTATTGAAGTCTACTTGCCTTAAGTAAAATAATAACATTTTGTCAAGGAATAATTTATTCAGGATGAATGTTAAACTAATGTGTAGTTCTGTTTACACTATGTTACTATGTATTAAAATAAAATTTTGCTTATTTAACAAAACTTTTCTTGTTTTCTTATCTATTGTGGAGAAAGGATGAATGAATTATTGTTGAGAGAAGGATGTAATCCTAAACGGCAGGATCTTAATTTATCGTGTGCGGTTGTGTGAGGTATTGAGTGTGGGGTTCAGTATTGTACTTAGCACTGCTGCCGTTATATTCCAGCATTAAAATGCCGATTTTCATAAGTTCAGTATTATCTGAGCACTGCTGCCAAAAGAAAGGAACAAGGTCTTAGCTTTTGTTCTTATGATTAAACATTAATTTTATTGAATAAATATTTACAGCTTATATACTAAAATTAAGTCTATTCAGCATTATTGCATTCAATTAATTTTCCCAAGAATAATAAATATTAAACTGCATTATTTTCTACCAAGTTCATGGTCAAACAAATTTTTATTGCAGTGTCAAATTTATTCTCATGGCCAAATAAAATTTGTGCTGATGTTGCAGTATCAAAATTTATTGTGTGCAAGAAAAAATTTCATATCAAATATTTTGTAAATAAAATTTCTGATTTCAGATAACTAGTATATGGAATTAAATAAAAATAATGTTATTAAACTAGTTTAGTTATTAAGGTTTTAGCTAAATATTTTCGTTAGCAATACTTATTTTTATTTCTTATTGCCAAATACAGTGTAGAATTCTCTGCATATACCTATATTTTTTAATAACAATTTATTGTCCCACTGTATTAAGTTTTTCGTGAAAACTATAATCTACCCTTGCTGTGTTCTTTTATTTATAGTTCATATATGGCAACCTGGTGTTTGTGTTGTTAAAGTTTTTATTTCGTGAAAAATTATACCAAAAATTAATCCAAACAGCTAACAGCCAAAAAAATGTTGTTGATTCACCACAAAGGGTTCAAATGTCGTGTTAAGAAAACATCTATTAAAATAAAAAAAAATGAAAACCAAAACCTAAATGACTTTTTAGCGGAAGTTACTTGTGAATAGCTGTATGCTCAACATGTACACATGCTATACTGGACGTTATAATGAATGAATTTGTGTGGGAAACAAATGATCAGGGATCATTTTTGGGTGAGTTTCTATTGAAATATATAAAGGCTTTTCTTTTATTTTATATAAAATTTGGCTTCTTATCATAAAAATAATTCACTATTTAGACAGCGCTTTACTATTGATGGGCTTTTGTTTTGCTTTCGTCAATTATTTGTACAAATAAAGGGAGGACAATTAAAAGGAAATCAAGGGTAATTTATCCTGCACTAATCAGATATTTTTAGGAAAATTTATTTGTTTTTTTTTCAAAAGTTTATTTGTTATTAATCCAATAAAGTACCGGTAACTACCAGTGAAACAAATATTTTAAAATAAATGTAAAAAAATTTTAGAATTTCTTCTTTGCCAAACGAACTCTAAAAGGGAGACGTTATTTCTAATTATATCTCACGACGGCACGACAAATCCATTGTCAATTGCAATCCATTCTTTTACTCGTATTTCGTTAATTTACGAGCCAAGAAAATATTAAGAGGAAATTTCTGCCTAAAGCAACATGAATTTTTCGAAAGAATTGTCTCTTCCATTAATTCTGTTTTCAAAACAACTTACCTGTCAACCAAAATTTTTGAGTAAAATGTCTGCGTTTCTGAAAAATAAAAATTTTAAAAATTAAAATAATAAAAGGAGGTGACAAAACTGAATTATATTTATGCGGTCTAAGTCGACAAAGAATTGGCCCGGTTTTTTTGTTATTAATAATTTTGTTAAATATAAAAATTAAGAGATTAAAACCAAATCAATAAGCTATAAGTCTGTACTTAAATCAATACATCCTTACGCGGATAAAATACTGGTAAATTTATTTTAAAATAAGTTAATCAAGTCAGGTTGAAGAAAATTTTTTTTTGAAAATATTTACAACAAATCAAATTAATATGTTGACAGAAATGAGTAGGTTTTACGATAACGATAAGCAAATAAAAAATTGCCAACAAAAAAATGAATAAAAAATATTTTACCTAACATTTCACATTTAAAAATGAGATAAAAAGAACAAATAAATACAAGATAAATTTTTTTTTAAATAAATAAGGTAAATTAAACTTAAATACTGCAATAAAAAGATTACAACGAATTCGCCCCCATCTTATTTAGTGCAAAAATACTTACAAGAATATTTCTATGATTCACACCTTGCAGAAACAAAACATCTTTGAAAATGTTACTTTAAAGAAAATAGAAAGAAGGAAAGAATTCTGGATACCGAACACGCAACAACTTAATTACTTGCTCTTGTTTTTTAATTGGTTTAATTAAATTATTTTTAACATTTTATATTCCTAAAGAAAACGCTTGCTCTATTTAAGGTTTTAAAAGACATCAGTTTTTGTTATAATGATTAAAAAGCGCAAAAGGGGTTAATAAAAGACATTTGTATTTTATTTGAAAACGTACCAGAGAACAGTTAAAAATTGTTTATGTAGTAGAACTGTTAAATACTCTATACTTGATTTCAGTCTTGTTGGCAATTTTGCTTTAAGGTTTCAAAGTTAAAATGTTTTTGAGTCATGTAAAGGTTTTTTAACAAGAAGTTTTTTTTCAACTGTGGCAACACCAACAGTATGATAGTTTTGACATTTTCTTATTTGACGTATTAATAGTAGATGCATTGGCAATTCTTACAATGATTCAATTTCACATTAAAATGTTTTAAATACAATATGGAAATGGTGGTTACATTCGTGATATTTTAGGATAACATAATAGTCCTTCTGAGACTGCTATTAAGAATTTGGTCGCTAAATTTAAGTCGTCACACTCGATGTAAAATGTACGAACACTCATGCATGTTGGACCGAGTCACAGCCTTAAGCCACAGTGTTGAAGCAGATCCAAATTTGTTATGGGGTTATCCAGACCACCACATAACGAATTTTGCGTAAGGATTTGACTTTGAAGCCTTACAACTATCAGCTGACGCTCAACTTATTCGCTTAATTCATTTAGCTGATCTTTCTGAAAAAATCATTTGTTCAAGCGAACCCCATTTTCACTTTCGAGGGTATAACAACAAGGAAAATTGGTGCATTTGGGATTCTGAAGATCCTAGAGCGATTATTCAGTAGCCTTTGCATGTTCAACGCTTCACTGTATGGTGCGCTTTGTGGTTTGTAGATGCGATTGGGTCATTTTTTCGGAGATAAGGCTTAATATGCGATAATGGTCAATGGATCACGCTTTTGGATCACTTTTGGCCTATTATTAGCAACGTGGATATCACTGACATTGGTTTTACTAGGATGGTGCCGCATGTTACACAGCCAGTAGATCAAACTAAATTTCCCGGTGGCATAATTTCACGACAGTCAGCCAGCCAGTTGGTGTGATTTTACACCACTGCATAATTTTTTATGGAGCTATATTAAGGACAGAGTCTATACGGAATCGAATCGATTTCAAACAGTGATGTCATTAACGAAATAGGACCGACAGTTGGCTAAAAAGTGTTAAAAAGTTTTTACTTTGATGAAAGAATTGACATTTGTCAGCGTGGTCGTGGAAGACATTTTCCTGATATTATTTTTCATCTATAATTGTCGAACTTTCCTCTACGCAATACAATAAAAATTTGAATCTTCTTAATCCAAATTTTTTGTTTTAGAAAACAAACTTCTTGCTGAAAACAAGTTTTAAATCTCAAGTACTTTTCCTAAAAAAAATTTGAAAATAACCGAGTCCGAACATACTTTAATTTTTTATTTTATCAATACAAAAAAATTTAAAATATTCGATATTCACTGTAATAAGAAAAAAGACTTTAATTAGGTCTACATTTTTGACCCGTAAAAACGGCGCTAAAATAAAGATTGATAATATATGAAATGCTAAAAAACATTTACTTTTAGAGAAAGAAACGAAAAATGAACAACAAGAAAAGAAAAAACAAGAAAATATTGAACTGTAGAGAATGAATGAGACGAAATAAAAAGATTTGACTTTGGATTAGATCGTTCAGAAGAGTAGAAGAGTGGTAAAAAACCGAACAATAAAGAAGAAAAAAACATTTACCATAATACAGACAGTAAAGTGGAAAAAAGTGATGCGGGGAAAGAATATGAGAGTAGACTATTAAAAAAAGGGAAATTAAGAAAGCATAACGCAGTGAAGGAAATAAAAGATCACTAGAAAGTGCCTGAAAAGTAAAGATAAAAACACGTGATGAGAAAAAAATGAATGATTAGATAGCTGAGGAAATAACAGGTAAGAAAATGCAAGGAAAATATTAACAGATTCAATGAGAATTTTTAAAATGTTACTGGAAACTCAACAGTTTACATATTGCAGATAATGACTTTTATAAATTTCCTTAAAAATTAATGGTAGACAAGACTGTATGTAATTTATTTAAGGCAGCTTGAAAAAAATCCATGGTTTGTAACATAACTTGTGTGAGATCTTAAAATTAGCACATTTACGGACAACTTTACACAGCATTTTTCTGAATTAAGATTAAAAAATTTGTCCAAATAGATAATATCTCTTATATTCATCTGGCTTATTGGTTATTTGTCATGAATGGCAACTATTTGCTCTATGTAATACAATAATTTTGAATACCTAAAAGCAAAAAAAAAATTACGAAAGAAAAGGCTTCTAAATTTAAAAAGTACCACACGAATAGACAAATTTAATATGCTTAACATTTATGAACACATGCTTCAAATCAAATTGTCTAAAAAGGGGTAAAACTTTATGTACAGAAATTTTCTATGCCATTAAGTCTTTACTTAGTCATTTGCTCTCATATTCAAATGATGTGGTTAATGAATGACACGTGACAAGATTGGAATTAAAGTAATTGTTAAAATTTAATAACGTTTTTTTTAAATTTAAAAATAGTAAGAAAGGAAAATACTTGGGAAAAATTTTCATCCCTATATAACGTATAGAAAATATAAAGAGATTGAAAAAATATAAAATTGTTTTTTTGTCATTACTTATGACCATATTTTTTTAACCTAACCGAAATAAAATTGTGAGAAAATCTGCTGTATTGTTTCCTTCTTTTAAATCAATTTTAGCGATGACACCTTTAGGTCTTAAAATATTTATTTATAACATTTTTTGCTTATGCTACGGCAAAAATATAAATTAATAGCCATTTCAAAGCAGAAAGACTAAGAATATAGAATAAGCTAAAATATTCAAGAATAAAATGTCAATAAAAACAAGGAAATGTATTTGTAAGATAAAATTAAAGTATTGGATACTCAGGAACTCGGCTTAAAAAACGAATCGGAAGAAAGATATTACAATTTATTATTTTTACGCTCACATTACGATAATGTAATAAATTAAAAAAGATGGTAGAAACTAAGACCTCTACAAATTGAATATCGTATTGTAACTATTGAGTTTTAAATGAATGGAATTTTTAAATTTTTGGATTAATTCCATTTATTTGCAATAGATATATTTTTAGAAAGAATCGACTGCAGACTCACATAAAAATTTTGATACATTTGTAGCACTAACAGCTTTTGATTGTGAAAACACTCTAGAGAACAAGCTCTATTATGAATAAACTGAGTTAGATGGCACAATTTTGTTCTTAAAACTTAATACATAATCTCAATTTTTTTATCTCTCTTACTCTTAACATACAAATAAAAAAGGTTGAAGATAAGTTATAAATTATAATTGAATTTTTGTTTGTGCCACAAATGAAAGGATTGAGAAAAGGTATCCCTTGTCATTTTTTTAACGATTATTTTTCACTTTCAGAAGAAAATCTATATTAAATCGTAAATTATTGTGCTTCTCTTTTTTTGTTTTGGAAATATAACACATATCTTATTTTACTTAACACCACATAAGTTTATTTTCACAGTTATAGAAAATAAATTTACCTTTTATGTTTTTAGAATGTTCTTATTTATTTTTAGGGAGGATATTAGAAATAATGAAATAATAGTAGAAATTCTGTTAGTGATAAGCATAACAGCAGATTTTATTAAGTACATTTTTATTAGTAATATAATTAAAGGCTGGTCACTGGAATTGTGAATAACTTCTTAAATATTTGTAATGATTTTGCTCTAAAACTAATTTAAACGGAGTTCTAAATTTTATAAAACGTGACTTTTAGCAACTTTTTTCATCTGTAATAAGTTTGGTATCCGAGCCTTAAATGAAGGTCATATCGGGATTGTTCTTTTCTAAGACTCGAAATTTAAAAAATAAAAAAGAGAAAACTTTTTAATGTCATAATACCTCTCAAGCATTACTATTTTAATTTTGAAAACTTCCTTAACGATAGTTTTACCAGAATTCTTTAAAATAATATGCTCACGATTTATATTGACTTTTTCTATCACTTTTCTTTTAAAACCTATTATCGTCGTTTCACTTATGAGTAGAAAAGTAAGACATGATATCTTAGTAGTTTGTCATTTTATTATTTAAAAACAATTAAGATTTTGTTTATTTCGGATTACAATTAAGTATTTAAAATTCTCACAATTTGGGAATGTGTAAGAAGATTAGGATGAGGTTTTATTTTCAATAAACAAAATAAATTAACTCAATAATTCACTCAAAATTTTCATTAATTGTTTTATTAAAACATATGTGCCATATTTCAAGAAATCATTTTCTCAAATAAAATATATCACAATCTATATTAACAATTAGGTTATTTTGATTTCTTTCGCTAGTAAATGAAATACTGTTGTCATTCCGTTTCCGTTTTAGCTGACTGTTTCTTCGGCATGAACGGCGAGCGCTTTTGATGTGATGACATCATTCCCAAGCCCTGCTCTAAACTGTACTGGTGAATCAGTGTTCGGGTTTAGGCAGTTCTCTCGTATCTACCCACCATCCCCCCGGCGGCACATAAATATGGTTTTTATAGAATTCCAGACACAGTGCAACTGGGAAAAAATGGAGCCCAGTCCCCTGAAGACAGGCAGGGAGTCAACTGGAAACTCCACTTTATTTCCACGGGGATCAGTGTGCCCCAGAGTTCATTATTTGTCTCTTTAGACATTTAATAGTTCTCTGGCTGATCATTGAGGTTGGCCCCTATATGGGAGTAACGTGGTGGTTGTGGTTTTGCGGCCCCATAACAGTATAATGGTTATTATGGTGGCCAGGATCATCTCACTGATAATGACACGCAAAGTGAATGATCCAGTCCAGTGAGCATGTGGACATGTGTACTAGACAGGAGTTGGAAAGTCTCCAACTCTTTAGCAAGGTGTGATGATTTGCAGCCCTGCTGTGGAATCATTAAAGTTGCAATTAGAAGGTTTCTGTTGCACAGAATTATAGCTTTCTAGGACGAGCATGACGTTCGAAATCATGCAGTGGTTAGACCACCATCTGATTAAGGTTTCATGGCCAGGTGCGGATGTAAATCGAATCACACAGTATCTACCCGCCACCTGGCATTTTATGCGGGGCTAATTTTTAATATTTCCATCTTTTATCTGAGGGTGTTTTTCGCTTGTACGAGTGAATAAGTAGCTTTAGTGGTATGAAAATTGTGTCTAAGGTGGCGTTTACCTGTTTGTTTATAATGTCACTTTTAAAAGTTCTTGTTTCGTAGATTTTCATGTTTTCAAGAATGTTTAGCCTTCGTCCATTTTTGCTATGATGTAGTAATGTCATACTTTCATTTATTTCGGTTATCCTGCCGTCTTTAAATTTTACGACAAGGTCTTGTGTTCTACTTAACGTATATGTATTTTGTTAATTTATCTTTTCCTTAAGTATGCCGGTGAGGTGTTTAGCCAGGCAATATGCTGGTGTAGGTCTGTAGTTTAAAATGGATCTGATTTGTATGTTTCTGTGCAGATTTTCGATTGGGTGGCTTGATTTTAGCATATATAATATTTACTGATATTATTGCGAAAAATTTATTATTTAAAAAATAAAACAAGAAATGTGTTACTGTAGGGAAAGCATTGTAAATTTTTAAAATTTTTTTTAAATTTTTTAAATGCATTCCCTTAGTCTCCATTAAAAAACTTGTATTGGGACTAATTTAATTTTTCGTTTAGTACCCATCATTATTAATTATTTTCTAATTACTCTCATAAATTAGTAGGAATCATTCATTCCTTTGTGCAAAATGAGGACTAAAGTGGAAGTGAACCTATGATTTCTCTCCTCGAAGTAGGTAGTATGTAAACCTAGCAGCTCGGTATTAGGATACTATATCAATATATATTTAGAAAATAAAAAATCTATAGTTTACCATGAATTTTGATGTAGTTATAGGCTGGATAATTAAAGTTTATTGACAAAAAATTCTTTGGAACATTATTTTGCAAATTTGATAAGACATTAAAATATATTTTCTTCTTTTTGCAAGATTAAGTTGACATTAAGATGAATTTTTAAAATAATATGCTGGTTGATATTCTCTTTGGTGCAACGAGTTTTTCCCAACATTCTAAAAGCAGTTTTAATAATTAAGAAATACATAGCAACAATTTACTCATACAAAATTACTCTTGAAAATTGAATTCATAAGAAATTTAATAATCTATATTAAGTTTAATAATTCCATAATTCATACATCCTCCTCATTGATTCTGTAGCATTATTTTCTTATCTCGCCCTTATTACATAATTTTCATAATGTGTCTGATACAAAGAAATTGAATATAATAACTTTTTCACGCCAACGCTAGTCAAATTGAAAAAAAGAAATATATAATAAAAAATATTCAAAAAGTTCAAAAGAACATAAACAACAACAAAAAAAACATACTTTAAAAGAGGAAAAAGCAATAATTATGCATCATTGATTTTATGGTGGGCGTTAGTATCAATAACAAGCCAAAAAGTTAATGCAAGTCGGGAACGGAGTAAATGGATAAAACAAAAACAAAAAAAAAGGAAACAAGTAAAAAAGCAAAAATATTTTGTATGTTCTTTTTATTTGATAAAATGTAATTTTGAGCACCATATAAATATAAAGTACCCAAAAGCATTATCATCTTTTTTAGCCACATGGGGATACTTTGCAACTTACGCTTTTGCTTCATCTTAATCATCATCATGGTAGTTGAAATATTTTGAAGAATGTATAACGAGGGTATGTTAACCGTAAATATTGTTGTGCTTTAGAAAATTATATTTAGCGAACAAACCAATAAAAAATACATTATTTGTCATATTGTTATTGTGCTAGTAGGAGTAGTACTCGCAGTTTGAGATGGCTTATCTATAAATGTAATACCCTTCATGGCCCCGCTAAAATTGCTATAGCGTAGATTTTAAGCATGCTAACGACTAGACATATAAGTGCTTTTATGTCGGTTAATATAAGAAAATTTTAATATCTGCTATACACAACAACGACATAAAATAAGAAACAAAACAAACTTACCGAACTTAAAGTAGTAAAATGTGCTTTTCGAGACGATCTATCACCGTTTTTTACTAAGTGTCCTATCTGTATTATCCTTTAATGTAACAGAATTAACTATTAAACATTATGATGTATTACTGTCTCATTTTATAGTAAAGAGTAATCAAATCAAAAGATTATCGCTTTTCAGTTTGCCAGGCAGGGCATGTCATACGACAGGCTTTTGGATATTACAACATAATAAAGCTTCGAATTTTTGAGAAATTAATAACTGCAATGTTGTAACTTAGAGTCAGAAATCCAAGAATTTTATTCTTCATTATTTTTTTAATTGCTACTATTAATTACTATTGCGTGCGTAAGCAATTAAATATTTATTCATTTGCTCATCTAGTGCTTTATGCACCACTATAAAATTAAGAATCTCAACTTTGACCACAAAATTTCCTAACATTTTAAGTTAAAAATACACAATATTTTAAAAAGCTTAAATAATATTATTTTTTTCTAATTTTAATTTTAGGAAATTGTTCTCACAACCCTCGCTTTAAATATGAAAAGAAAAAGGAAAAAAAAAGCGGAAACGCACACAATTTCACAAGAAGAAAAAAGGAGCAAATTATGCTTCCTTCAAAATACATAAACAACAACTCAACACTCTCAACCCTTTGTGCGGATATTTGTCTATAAATGTGTATTCTCGAAGGTTATTACATCATTCTTATTGCCTCAGTACTGTTGCCTCCAACTTTGCTACGGTGCTCTATCATCAAAGTAAAGTAGCGCCGAATAAGGCAAAGGCATTAAAGTTACCACGTTAAAAGTCAGACACTCAGTTGTCATAAATTATAATACAAAATAGAAGGAAAATAATAAAAAGCCAAGGAAAGAAGATGAAGTAAATTTGTACTTTTTGATATTAGAACGACCAAACGAGCAAACGATTGTACGGCAGTTATACTCATTTACACTCCGTCCAAACATACAAACATTGCGAAATAACCCTGAACTATAACAACTTAGGCCAAGTACTTACAAGATTTACAAGAGCATTAGAAATAATTTCTGTTCTTAAATTTTTTACGCGAAAAATGGAAAAAGAAAGTTATGAAAATTCCAAGTACAAAGAAAGACATACAAAATAAGAAGTAGAGAAAGAAAAAACTAGTGGAAAATTATTGAAAAATATAAGATATATGTGCAGATAACTTAATAGAAATATAGCGGACAGTGAGCGCAGTTGAAAAAAGAAATATATATAATTTTTCATTTAAGTTCAAATTGAGTTAACTAAGCCGCACATACTTCTAATAAAAAATAATTAATTAATACCAAAAGTATAACTTACACGTTATTATAAATAATATTATTTAATAAGCGAAAAATAACCGATGAAAACTATTATAGTTTTGTGACATATTACGACATCGGAACACCGTTGCAAAGAGTAACAGTTTACGCAATAGCCTCAACTTGTATTTTTTAATGACATTTCCATAAGTGTTAAAAATGCTTTTGGTTGTTTTATTTTAATTTAACAGATAGTTTATGTACGATTTTTTATAAAAAGTTTTTCTGAAAAAAAGATCAGAAATATTCTTGAAAATATTGCTAAAAGAAAATAAGTCGTATTAAGCCTTTGCAGCAAGACCGTCATATTTCTAGAGATCCTGACCTGATAAAAACCTGGTTAAAGTAAAAATATTGTTGAGGATAGTTATTTTTATATTTATATTGGAAATCACAGCAAATTTTATGTGCCTAATTATTAAACACATAGAAAAAAACAGCCTACCTACTTCAAAATATCAAACATAAATTTAACAAATCCATTTCTACGTGAAGCTTCAGTTTTTTGACAAATTCGTTAAAATAAGTCTTTTATTTGAAAAATAATTTGAGAGAGGTGTAATATATGTTATAATTACCCTCCTTTAAATAAAATATTCTATTGGTAGCAAAGTTAGTGATCAAATTACTATTGAAGAGAAAATCTTGAAAATTCAATACGGAAAGTATTTAGTCAGAAAAGCCTCTGTTCAGAATACTATAAAATTAAATCCCAGAATCCGATATTTCGAAAAACGGTAAGGTTGTTAAAATTGTAACGTTAAAAAGAATATTTTTTAAACACACTTATTTTATTATTTGATCTCCTACAACATATTACACATCAAATAAAATCGTGTTGTGTTTGGTCTTTGTTATAGAATATTTCCACAAACTATTTACGTAGAACATAATTATTAGGTTATTATTTCTGAATTTACCTATTTTTGGTTCACAGAGATTAATGTATTATTGGAGCTCTATTATTGGATATATAGTTCGTTATGTTCTCTATTAGCTTTTTGGGATTTTTTTATAGATTTTTAGGAAACGTTCACATAAACAGAACATATTCTATGAAACAAAAAAAATGGAAGTTTCAATTTCAAAAACTCTTAAGTGGACAATACTGAAGTATAAATGCAATATACAGTTGTGGTTTTTAGAATAATTCAGGAGCTAACTCTAGCGGCATTTGTAGTCATGCAGTCGGCTGCTGCCAAAGTGATTAATAAATAAATAAGAAATTTAAAATTTTGAGTCATGAACTATTTTCAAAAGAGGCTCAATTATAATTTTGTATAATTGTTTGAATTAAATAAAGACAAAACTGCAATATATATATTTCCTATATTTAAATTTTGCAATTTTTACGATACTAACCACTGTTTCTTATAAGATTTATTAGTTTTATTTTTTTATTTTCATTATAATTTTTTTATTGAAAAAAGCAATAACATGTTTCAAAGAATGAATGTTAGCTATTGGTTTGTATGTGTAGAGTAAAGATATAATAATTTCTTGGCATCCAAAAATTATAACAAAAAATAAGAACCCTTTGTAACCCTCATAATTTTCAACAAATAAAATATATATTTAAGAATTTGTTTGATTTCTTATAATCCTTGGCGTGTTTATTCATACGGCAAATAATTTGAAAAATTTATTTTAGAAAACGTCTGTTTAGTTTTCAAATTAAAAATAATAAAAAAAAATGTCTAGAAAATCCCCAAGATATTGTTTCCTCAAAGTTGTTTGTTCTTTAAACTACAAAAACAAAATCATAAATTAAGAAAGGAAAGTCCATGAAAGTACACACATGAAGGATTCTTAAAAAGCTTTACAAATATGGCAGGATAATGTTTGTACTTTCTTTTAAAATATAATTTTGATTTACATTTTGCGTCTAAAGGAAAAGTGAATTTACAAAAATAAGTGCAGACTGCTAAAAAAACACAAGGTTAAACAACACGTTAAATATTAAAAAGAGGTGTGCTTTGAAACAAAATGAAAAATTTAAATTTCAATAGCCAACACCTCAAGCATTTTCCACTTATAGTATATTTGCTCTCTACCCTGATGTCGAGGCTAAAGAAGAAGAAGATTTAATATTTCCATAGAAAATTTTTAGACGCAGGCACAAATTGATTAAAAATACAGAAACAGGGTTTTTCTTAGGGAAATCGATTTATTTTCTCAACCTGCCTATAACCATGAAATGCAAGAAGGTTTATTCGTTTAAAAACATATAACTTTATTTGCACATCTACCATAGTGAGACCATCAAAATTTAATGAATAGATTTGTAACAAAAGTGTATTTTTAAGCAAAATCCTTAATATATAATAAGGATATCAGGTGCTCCATACTGAAATTTGTTATAATTCATGCTATATGTGGAGAGATACGATAGTGAAATTCACTAAATTAAAGTTAGTAAAGAGTATTTAAGGATAAAGCTGGAAGTATAGAATAAGCCCACTTGGTTGGTGGTTAAGGCTTCTTTGAGATCAAAGTGAGTTTTAGTGGTTGAAAAGATGAGATCTCACGGCAAAGTAATTATTAAAATTTGTTAACATATAAAACAATCAAACTGATTAATCGAATTTCGTGAGTATTACTTCAAAGGTAAAGGAATACAAAAACGAGATAATTGCGGATTCTGAGCGAGATAAAAATAATTATTTTTAAAAACTTATTTATCATCCAATATCCAGAAAACTACAATGGACTTAATTTGAATTTCAAGTTGATAGAATGAGAATGAGCTTAAATCTGGCCATATAGAAGAGATATAGAGTTTTAAAAAATAACTCAGCAGCCATTGTTCGGAGAATATTTTGCTAGGAACACAAGAGGACGAGGAGTATAGCCTTGCAACTTTAAGTGAAACTTTTAAACAAGCAACTCAGCTTGCAACAAATAAACATCCGCAGACTACTTTTGGTCACATCTATTCTGCAGACATTGAACGACTCGTTGCGGAAAGAAGAAGAGCTAGAAGAAATTGGCAACAACACAGATTGCCCCTGCAGAGGCAGAGACAGAGAATGCACAAAGCGGCTTAGAGACTTGCTAGCATTTGAAAAAACTGCATCTTTTGAGAAATGTCTAGAGGGGCTCGATGCTACACCAAACTCCAATTATTCTTTAAGGAGTGCTACAAAAAACCTTAAAAGGCTATTAATTTTTAATGCCATTTTACGGCTTAAATACTATCCTGACCACTGGAAGATTTCCAAAAGTTAAACTGACACCAAAACCGGGTAAAGACCTAACTAAAACCGAGCCAAACAGGCCCATAAGTCTATTACCAACTATTTCAAAGGTTTTCAAAAAGTTGCTTATGAATAAATTGTCTCCAATGCTAAGGTATAGTGGGAGTATTCCAAACCATCAATTTGGTTTTAGAAGTAGACACAGCACAATTGAACAGACCCATAGACTGGTTCAGGCGATAAGAAGGACTTTTGAAGAGAAGAAGTATTGTTCAGCTATTTTTATTGACGTTTTTCAGGCTTTTGACAAAGTTTGGCATGAAGGTCTATTTCTGAAACTGACCTCTCACTTGACTTGTAATATAAGCAACCTGTTGAAAAGCTTCATAATTGGACGAAAATTTTCTGTTGTTAGTTTATCCAAACCAATTTCCTCAGGCGTACAGTAGTACGCCTAGTACGCCTAGCTAGTGAGCTAGCATTCTTGGACCAGTTTTATTTATGATATATACATGCGATCTGCCTGTAAGTGGAACTGTCCACACTTCTACGTATGCTGCTGATACAACGTATCTAAGTTCGCACGAAAACTCCCATAAATCTTCAGCAACATATAACTCAGTTAGAGTAGTGGTTAAAATTATGGAGAATTAAAGTGAACATTCTTAAGTGCATTGATGTGACCTTCACCCTGCGAAGAGATAATTGTTCATCCGTTTGAATCAATAATCATATTGTTCCTCACCATACTTATGTGATATATCTCAGTATACATCTTGACTGCCGCCTTACATGGAAACATCATATTGACTCGAAGCTAATACAAATGAAAGTTAAGCTAATACAATTACATTGGCTCATTGGCAGGAACTCGAAACTTAGCCTACATACTTCTAAATTACAAGACTATTTTAAAATCAATATGGTCTTATGGAATCCAACTTTGGGACATTGCCTCAGCTTCAAATGTGTAGACAAAACGTAGACAAAACAAAAATTTACGTTTAATAACTTCCGCTCCATGGTACATCAGAAATTCAAACATACATCGTGATTTAGACATACCGCTGGTGACTACAGAAATCATCAAATACGCAGGCAAATACTTGATGAAGCTTGAAGACCATCCTAGTCCCCTTGCTAGCAATATCTCGGGTTATAGTGGACATAGCCGATTAAAAAAGAGGGATACCGCAGCTCAAATCCTCAATGCTACAAATGACACATCTTAGAAATATTTGTGTTGTTTTTTTTATGTCAATTTTTTTTACCCAAAAGGTTAGGTCTGACATGGTCGGGACTAATGTAACTTTTTTTTAAAATTTAAGATTTTAAAACTTATTGTTAGTTCAATTTCTTGAAGATACAATAAATAATTATTGGGAATTAAAAAAAATATATATAGAAGGCAGACTTATTTGTTCTTAAAATTGTAGCGAAATAGCAAAACTCAATAAATTTAATGTAGGTTTATCTGGCAATAAGAATATAAACAAAAACATGGAGTTGCAGCGGATATCCACTATAAAATATAACGAAATTGGAGATACTTTTAAGAAATTAAAATTAACAATTATAAACAAAAATAATTAATAATTTTCTTCTGTCTGAAAAGCAGCTAAATCAAAAACAAAAACAGACACTTACGAAAATGATAACAGAGGTTAAAGGAAGTAATAAGTATTAAAAATCTCTCACAGCTTAAAAAGCTTTTTTTAGCGTGAACAAAATTACGTTCATCACAAAATTCAGGAAAGACTAGTACTAGCTGAGCTTAATTGAAGCGCTTAAATAAGCCAAATAGATAAAGCTGCAACACTAACAAAGGCGTGGATTGGACTAGAATCCGTATGGAATGAATGGAAGTTATTGGCTACGGTTATATATTTCACGTTAAAAGGATAAACATAAATACAATAAAGTTATTGAAATAGAAAATTTAGATAAAGTTATAAAAATTGTATTAATTTTTTTTTTCATGAAAAATATGCAAAAATTTTTAAAAAGTCAGTAAAAAAATATTTTAAATATGCAAAATTTTTTCATGTTTCATTAAAAATACGTGCAGGACTCTATACTGTTTGTACTCATAATATTTGTTTGCTTTGATTAATTTTATATTGGGGTCAAGAACTGTTTGCTTTTAATTTAGAAAATGTTAGATAAAAAATAATATTTTTATTTGATTTTAAAAACGTATATATAAATTACTTTTAAAAAATGATTTTAAATTTTAGTGAATACGAAATTTATGTGCCGGAGTAATTCAGGTCATACTAACTAATTTGAAATAGATATTTATATAATTTAATATAAAATAATACTTAAATAATTTAATAATATTTTGTCTTCGCATTTTTCTTTACGTTTAATATTAAAATAAAATTAATATTAAGTATGTGGCCAGAAACTAACCATGAAAACCCTTTAAAATAATAATGAAAAAAGTTTAAACTAAATTATAGAAAAAAATAAGTTTTACAGCAGAGTATCCAACTGTGAGTATGTTAAAGTACAAGTCAGTTTTATAACCAAAATTTATATAACACCCCATAAAACTAATATACAAATATAAATAGTCCTGATGAAAAAAAAACAACTAAAAACAGCAGGAGGTTCGAACCAATCACCAACTAAAATAATAAAAAATTTGCACAAAATAATGAACAACAACAGTGTTAAATGTTAATGTACATATTGTACACACACACACACACATACAAGGTAGCACCCACAAGTCAACAAATATATTACCAACAACGATTCTAATATTCTCAATTTTACAATGAGCTTTTATCGGAAACGCAACATAAATCTTAACCAACACTCGAAAATTAAATAAATTTGAAAAGCAAACGCGTGCCACACGCATTTAATTGAAAAAAAGAAGGAAAACACACATACACACTCATTTCATACAACGCATATAACATCACAGTCTCACGCAAAGTCTTATAAATTGTAATCGTTAATTTAGCCGCTTGTGTAAGTTATCACTGGCACATTTCAAACATGACATGCAAATCTCAAATCACAATAACGCAACAAAAATGTTTGATTTCGTTGCTTTGTGCCGCTTCAAAAATTTTTTAGCAAAATATTATGAAGTATTTAACCCCTCCAGTTTCCAGTTTCAATTATTTTTAGAATTAAGCTACGTTGTAAATTAAGTACCTATTTGCTTTGTGTTTGTGTTTGCTTTTGTTTTTATTTTTGTTTAATTTTAATAAAGTGATGATTTGATTACGTTTCTATTTTTTTTTTTTTTTTTGGATTACAATAAATTTCTCACACTTAGAGATTAGCGAGTATTAAACGGAATAACGAGGGTTGAGTGAAAAATTTATAAGAGATAAATTTTAGAGAGGAATTCACAAGGCAGGTTATCAACACGTGTATTTAGTAAGACCTAAATATGGCAATGAAGAAAGAATAACCTTTAGAATAATTTAATGTTATATTATGTAACACAAAATACTTTATGGGATGATAATTCGTAATATAAAAAAAAACAAGTTTTGAAGATATATTTTTAAATAATATCACAGTTATACGGAGAAATTCTCGTTTAAACAATAGTATAAAATATGATTTAGGTTTTTCTCTATTACGTGCATAAACTTGTAACAGGGGTAGCATATGATATATGGTTTATAATATATGATATATAACCATAATATATTTCGCCATAACTTCCGAACGGCTTAGATAAGGAAAATTTAGACGCGTTTTGTTAATAAATTAGTTAAAACATGTGTTTTTATTATTTCAATTAAAATGTTATCATAACTTTGCTTAATTAGAACCATATCAAATGTCTTCTAGGGTTCTATAATATTAAAAAAATGTGAGGTTTACAAAAAAAAATTTGTTTTTCAATTGTGGCAACACCAGCAACATGAGAGTTTTGACATTTAGTTTTTTGATATATTCGTAGTAGTTGCATTGTGAATTCAATTTCACATGAAAATCGCATTAAAATACCTAAAAATCACTATAAAAATGGTAATTCTGTTAAAGTTATATTTCGTAAAATTCGTGATATTTTCCGCCAACATAATGTCCTTCTGAGACCGCTATTAATAATTTGGTTGTTAAATTTGAGTCGACAGGCTTAAAACAAAGTGAGCGAACCATAAGGCGTGTTCGACCGGATCCCTTAACTGAATATATCGCAGCGTGAGCGATAGTGTTGAAAGAAATCCAAATTTTTCAATTCCTTGACGTTTTCAACAATTGGGGTTATCCAAAACCATCACATGGCGAATTTTATGTAGGCTTTTGATTTTGAAGTCTTAAAAGATTGAACTGATGCAGGAATTTAAGCTGACCGATCATTTACATCGGCGTGGATTCACTCAATTTATTGAGAAACAACCGGCTGGTTCTTCCAAAAAATCCTTTTTTTAGACGAAGCCCATTTTCACTTGTCAGAGTATGTCAACAAGCAAAATTGCCACATTGTGGCTTCTGAAAATCCCAGAGCGATTATTAACAAGCCTTTTCATGCTCAATGTATAACAGCATGGTGCCCTATGTGATTTGGAGGCGTGAATGGGGCGTTGTTTTTTCGCAAATAAGGCTGGAAATGCAGTATCGGTCAGGGAATCACGCCATCGCGGGATGGTAACAATTTTATTTTGGCATATTATTGGTGTCACTGGCACGTGGTTTCCACAGGACGGTACCACAGTCATACAGTCAATGAAACGATCAATTTATTGCAAACTAAATTTCCTGATCGCATAATTTCACGACAAACAGCAGTTAAGTGACCAGACAGATAGTGTGATTCAACACCGCGGAATAATTTTTTGTGGGGCTATGCCAAGTACAGAATCTATACGTAGCAAATCGAATCGATTTCTGCCTTAAAACTCAAAATTTGTGATGAGATTACAGAAATAGAACCGCCATTTTGCGAAAAAGTGGTCATGGTGAACATTTGCCAGCTATCATTTAATATTAATAATTACCGAACTTTTCTCTTCGTAATATAATAAAAAGTTGGATTATCATAGTATAAATATTTTGTTTTATTTTGCTTTAGAAAATAAACTTCTTGTTGAAAAAACCCTATATTTCACATTTTTTAAGAAATTACAGAAATTTCCTTTCTACTTTCCTTGAGATTTCTTATCACAAAACAGTTGCATTAAATTACAAGCCAAGAGAGTTATGGCCAGCAAATAAAATATTGAATAAACAAAATTCAAACCCGCCATTCTTAGGTTTTATTTACTTTTTCTTTTTTAATTATAATCAATAAAGTAAAATTAGAAAGTAATACCTTCTCTAACCGCTCACGTAAACGTCTACTTATTTTTAATCTGGCAAACAAGAAATTTCAGCCATCAACAACCCCTCCTCACTGTATTTTTTTGCGTTCATTGTTCTTTCTCATGCCTTCTCAGCTGAATATCCTCCCGATTCGTATTGCGTTGAAGTTATATTTATGTTAAGCTTTCACATGATTATTAAAATAATAATATATTTTGGCAAAGCTTTTCTTTTTTGTTTTCTGCTTTACTTGATCTTTATAAAACCCATAAAACATATACAAATGTTTATATACATGCATATCTACAAACGTGTATACATATCATTGTATGAAAGGATAACAATACTTATGCATAAACAAAATAAAATAACAGCCATACACACAGTCATAAATGTGCACAAGTATGGAACATAATATATAAGTAGAATATATAGACAGTAGAGTATATCCTCTTGAATAATTTTTAGTTGTTTCCTTATCATTGTTGTTCTTGCTGTTGTATTTGGTTATTCAATTTTCATTGTTTATCAATTTTATGCTTATTTTCAATCAGGAGTGGTTTCATATTTTCATTCCCATTCATTTATTATTTATACGGCTGATACACCATTTGTACATGTTCATGGCCATTAAGATGAATGTTATTTTTAGTGATAGTTTTAATTGCAAACTTTTTCACTATTTCATCCGACTGCAAAGGGTTGTTACAAAAATAGAAAATCCTCTGATTATAGGAACTTTTATTTCTAATAGAATAATATAATTGTTAAAGGAGTTTTGCTAGGTTTTCTCAAATTTGTTTTAACTGTATAAAGTTACAGGTGATAATAGCATGGTAGTCCTTCACCTCGATTATATCGGGGTTTTTTTAACAAGAAGAATGTTTTTCAATTCTGGCAACACTTATAACATGATAGTTATGACATTAGTTTTTTTAAGTATTCGTACTAGATGCATTGGCAATTGTTACAAAGAATTCAATTTCGCACGAAAATGGTCATTGTTAAAGTTACATTTTCTAAAATTCGTGATATTTTCGGACAACAAATCGTAATTGTAAGACCACTATTAAAAATTTGCTCATTAAATTTGAGACGACAAGTGCGATACAAATTTTGCGAACACGAACGCGTGTTCGAAACATAGCAGCCGTGTGCCACAGTGTTGAAGCAGATCCAAATTTGTCCATTCCTCGATGTTGTCTTAACAATTTGGGTTATCCAAAACCACCACATGGCAAATTTTAAGCAAGGAATTGAATTACTGGTGTAGAAATTTTAACCGACCGGCCATTCACATCGCCGTAGATTCATTAAATTCATTCAGGAACAACCGGCTGGGTTTTCTAAAAAATAATTTCTTCAGACGAAGCCCATTTTCACTTTTTCAGAGTGTTCCGATAAGCAAAATTTCCGTATTTGTGTGCGCTGTGTGGTCCGGAGACGTGGTGGCTGTTTTTTTTTCGAAGATGAAAATGCCGTAACGGTCAATGGATCCTGCTATCGTGAGATCCTAATAACTCAATTATGGCCAATTATTGACTACGCGGATATCACTTGCATGTGGTTTCAACAGGACTTTCACGACAATCAACATTTAAGTGGCCAGCTAGATCATGTGATTTAAAAACACTGGATTATTTTTTGTGGGGCGGAGCCAGTCGATTCGACTTCAACCTTAAAACTCAAAATCCGTAATGTGAAAGCGAAATAGGACCGCTATTTTGCCGAAAAATGAATAAAAAGATTGATAAAAGAATCCACAACCGTCAAAGTGCTCGTGGTGGATATGTCCCAGATATCATTTTTCATTCATAATTGCCGAACTTTTCTCTTCGTAATACAATAAAAATTTAAATCTTCTTAATCTAAATTTTTATTTTTTTGTTTGTTTTAGAATATAATCATCTGGTGGAAAAACCCTTTATATTAAATGAAAATACATTTGTAACCTTTACTGAAAAGTATTTTATTATTGTCATTCAATTCTTATAGTATTGAAGTAAAATTTTAGACTCAAATACCAACTATTTAACAAAGTAGAAGAATGTTTGTAAATATTTCAGTGTGTCTTTGTTCCTGCAAACATTCTTTAACATAGAATATGATTATTTCTTGTGTTCAATTGAAAATAAAAAAAATTTCATTCGGAAACGGTGTCAACCAAGAAAATAATCTTTCCTTTTATTTTCTTTGAATTTTGGCTTTTATCTATAATAAAATAATATAGATTTTTTTGTTGTTGTTGTTGCATTTGTTGTTTGTCGTCGTTGTGGCCAAAATAGTGAGAGTGTAAGCATAATTGTAATTAAATTTGGATCTTATCCAAAATTATATAAATTATTATGCCTTTTTATTGTCGATAATTCATGTTTCGCTACCAAATGAATTCAACGGAAACAGAAAAAGCAAAAAAGTTATTGAAAGAAAGGAATGAAGATTTCTTTGTTTTTCTTGTTTATTTCTTTTGTAAATATTTTAATACATTTTTTTTCATTTCAACTTGGCTCCCAACGATATCGTTTGTCTGCATGTTAGGAATAGTTTGATGAAAAAAGGAAATAGTTTGTGGTGATGTAGAGAAATTATTTAAGAAGAAAGACAAAGCTCTTTTATGACTTTTATTGAAATGTTATTGTCTTGATGATTATGTTGAGAAAAGGGATTTTGTAAGAACTCTATTGGATTTTCTTCTTTTTGAATTTTGTGTCTTTAATTTTGTTTTTAAATTCTTTGGCAATTGTCTAGTCTGCCAAAATGAACACGAATATATTTTTCTTTAGTTTATTGAAAAAAAGAAATTTTGCGGAAAATAAATTAATAATAACTGAAAAATAATAACAACAAATTTGAGATATGATTCACATTTAAGTGTGTTTAATTTCATTTGTTGCATTTAATGGGTTTTTTAAGACAAATAAAGAGATTTGTATTGCGGTATTGTAATCAAAATTTTCTGAATTACATTTTTTGAGTTGAGCAGACAGAAATATTTTTTAGTAATACAGCACTCTCTCAGCAGAAACCCTTATTTTGTTATCAAATTCAATCGAAAGGAATGTCTTAATGTACCTAAACATATTGATCTTAATTCATATTGTTTGCAGGAAAAAAATAGTCAGCCGTATGTGAAATATTTGGTGTAAAAATGTATGCGTTAAAGGAATTTATTAAAGAGCAGTCATTTCTTTACTATCGCCTGCATGATTTTTCTTCACTAGTACTCCCCCCTGGGGGCACTCAGTCAAGATGGATCTCTTCCCATTCTTGACATGTGATTTCAGGGATAAAGATAAAAGGCGGCACTAAAGGTCTAGGCTAGCAGCAGACTGAAACGAAGAAAGATAAATGAAAGATACATTGCCTCTCGAGGTGACACGGAAACCAGTTACCATCAGGGCCCTGTACTGGTTACTGTTGATATCTTTGGGACAGTAACGTGGTGGCTGGGATTTAAAGCGAAAAGCTGTTACAAATGCAATTGCCTATCGTTTAGCAGATGTGTCAAGGAGCTTAGATAGTCCTCGACTTTTGAGCAAAGTATGGAGGCACAGTACTGCTCACTCTGCTTTTGAAATTGCTACCTAAGGTATGCGTCTTAGGGGCGTTAGTGGATGAATTTTTTCGTCAGCCATGCGCTAACGTTAATCTGAGGTCTCTCGGGAAGCAACGTGGTGGCTGTAAAAGAAGTAACGAAGAGATGTTAACTACAGAATTTTCTTCCAAAGTTTGCGTTTGAATCGATTTTCGTTGAGAGCGCATCCATTTGTGGTCGAATGGCCAATGAATCGCACTACACATTACAGGGTAAATTAGTTTTTTAACAGTTGGTATGTGGAATAAACTGTATCCCGAAGTCTTTCCTGTCACTTTCAATGTAGGGAAATTCAAATCGAATGTCCACAACCACTACTCCATCATTCTTCCTTCCCATAGCCTAATTTCCTAGTTCTGGTACAATGCTTTGCATGAGTAGAGGTCATCCCCTGAGTAGTGGTCCCAACGTAAAAAAATATTAGGCCTTTTACATGAAATCTTTACCAAAGTCTTACACGCACCTTAATTTATTTGCTTTAATATCTATCATTATCTATAATCGAGAAAATTCTTCATAAATGAAACTTCAATATTTTTAATTTTTTTTGCCTTTTTTATTACAAAAGCTATAAAAAAATGCTTCATCTTTATTTACATTTTACATTTTTCTCGCATTCATTAGAAATATTTTGCAAACAAATTTTGAGGATTTCTCTAACTCATTCCAGGCACACTTAATGTGATAGAAATTCAATACCATTATGTATCCGCTGGATATTAAAGAGTAAGAAAGACAAAGCAGAGAAAATTACGGAAAGTACTCGCATAATACAAATTTCACAGACACATAAATCTTTGATACGTAAATAAACTGATTAAAATTTATGTGAAACTGATTATTCCTGTTTAAAAAAAGTATTCAATTTCTTAAATGCAATACATACCAAAAGCAATAACAACAGTAACGATAAACTTCCAATGTATTATGTATTATAATGTATTATAAATGTGTATAGATTTAAAAATATTAATGTTTGTTTGGCTTGTGTAAATAAATGAAAGATAGACACATTAAACTGCCACAACCCAAACACGTGACCATACATGCGTTTATCAATCTGGGCAACTGGGTGCCTAGCTGGTATCGTCAAAGCAAGATACAGTAACAAATTTAATCAGATTGAATGTTGGATATAATGACGTTTGTATTGAAAGGTCAAACAAATTATGTAGCACTCAAGTAGTTAAACCCTCCCACACTCCCCTTACTCATTACTAAAAAAATACTGGCGGTTGTTGTTTCTTTATGTTTTTGTTTATGGGAAAAGAGGAGATTGTTTTGTTGTTTTTTCGTTCTTTCTTTGCATATGTTAAACGTTATTGATGCCCAACTGGTAACAAATACCCTTTATGTTGGGTTGGCTATAATATTATTTTTTTATTATTTCGTGAGCCGTAAAAAACACAAGACAAAACAAACTTAACAAATGAAAACCACTTGAAACTTTAGTACTTCATTAAACACGTGGCTTCTGTTAGAAAGTGCGTTTGTATAAACAGGAAATAATGTTGAGAACAGGGCAATTGAAATAAATTCTAAAAAATAAGAAAAAAAGTAACAATTCAACGGATATGAGCATTAACGCTCTTTGCTTTTGTTAAATTATCATAATATTAAAGAATGTATTTATATTTTCTGGGTTAAGATATATTTATGAAATATTCTGCAGTAGCTAGGGAATTATAAAGCTAGGATAATAGTGAATTACCTGGTTCGTATTCCTCTTTAATTTTTAGTTGGTTCATACAAGTTTTACTAAAAATTCTAAACAAAGCTAAAATATCTCTCCCACGAAATCGTTAGTTATGCGGCTCAACGTTTTGGCGAAAAAAATTAGCCTGCCGTATATTTCTGAACCTCGTTTTTTTCGTTTTATGAATGACCAAATAACCATTACCATAGCTATGATAGGGAAGTGTCATCTGATCGTTCATATGTTTTAAATTGTTTTAGCATTTAAGATAATTTACCTTTATAGTTACATATTGCCACTAACTTAGGCTTTAGATATTTCCAAAGCATTCGATAGAGTGTGGTATAACGCATTTCTATCAAAACTTGCTGCTTTTGGTGTCGGTGATAATTTCTCTAGATTTATATCTAGTTTTCTCAGAAATCGCACTATACGATTAATTCAGGGGTACCGCAAGGCTTCGTTCTTTCTACTACTCTATTTCTTATTTTTCTAAACGACCTTCTTTGTCGAACTTTTAACCATTTGTCACTCATATTCATTTCGTAATAGACCAGGCCAAAAGGCAGAACGAAATAGACCAGGCTTAATCACGATCTCCCGACAATCTTGGAATGGGGTCGTGTGATAGAGTAGATTTTAATGCTCATAAGACGCAATGTTGCATGCTAATGCATAGATCTGCGTTCGGTAGTGGTGCTGCATCTGTTACTATGGGTGATATAGATATTACGGAATCGGAAGCTCTTAATGCTCTTGGCATGAAAATTCAATGTGACGTTCGATGGACTAAACACATTTTGCAGGTCTCTAAAGAAGCTTTCAAGGGTCTCGTTTCTCTAAAACGGTGTAAAAGATACTTCACTCCAGCCGATCTCCGTACTATCTATACCACCTATATCCTTCCGAAAATGGAATACAACTCTCATGTATGGGACGGTACTCCAAAGTTTATTTTGGAGTTACTCGACCGCGTACAGGAGAGCGCCAAGAGGCTCATTGGGGACGGCAGGGTATCTAACTCTATTGATTCTCTAGAGCATCGGCGCAATGTGTTCTATCGTTACTACAATGGTAAGTGCTCTAATGAAATTAGGGAACTTGCTCCCGATACTCACACGTTTTTGCGTTTAACACGATTTTCATTGCGAGCGCCTCCTTTGGTGGTTGGTTGGCCAGTAAAATGCTCTACGCATTACAGGGAAAATTCGTTTTTTAGCAGAACAGTCCATATGTGGAATAAGATCCCTCCGGAAGTCTTTCCTGTCACTTTCAATGTAGGAAAATTCAAACTGAATGTCCACAGACACTACTCCCTCTTTCCTCCTTCCCGTAACCTAATTTCCTAGTTCTGGCACAACGCATTGCATATGTAGGTGTCATTCCCTGAGTGCTGGTCCGAAAAAAAAACAAAAAAGTTAAACCAGTCGAACGACCACGATTGTAGAAATATTCCAGTTAAGAAAAATTATTTTTCATTAAAAAATCATTCAGGAAAATACTTGATACGGAAATAAGAAACATATTTGTAAAATTAAAAAAGATTTTCTAAATCAAATAATATCGATCGATATAGAAAGGAAAATTTCCAACCATTAATGTCAGAGTAGGAGTCCTTCCTTAAACTTGAGCTAAATCATAAAATGGCCTATATATAAACAATTGCTCTTAAAAATTCCTTATGCCTATAATGGAAGATTTCTTGAGTTACAGAGGGTATCACCGTAAAGACCTTTCAACATACAAAAAAAAATTTAAGCCTCTCCTATTATTAAAACTAAACATGAGGCTTCGTGAGAAAAAAACTGACATTGACAAGACATTTTAACAAATCGAATTTGAACAAGTGTAAGTAAAACTTACTTAAATATTTTTATAAGCTATTGATGAAATATACCATAACTTTATTAAAATCAACAGATTGTTTTACTTCATATTACTTAATTATGTCTTCAAAAGTTATATTATATTGGGGTAACTGGCAATGCGACATTTCAGCCAGCAATCGTTTCTGCAAATTGGCATTGGCCTTCCTAAATACGAAATTTCTTAAGACAAAAATTACTCAGATTGAATATTTTTAAGACTATTAAAACTTAATAGGAATGAATATTGCGCTAACATTTTAAAACTTATGCACAGCATACTCTGTTAAATCATTATTAATAAATTGGCGTTTGAAAAACGCTTCCAAATTATTTTGAAAACTGGTTATGATGCAAATAAGTGTTGTTGCTCAACGGGTGTACTACTGAACTTAATTACCGCAAACGGAGTGATCCAATTTACAAGATACCTTGCAGACTCCACTATTTCCAAAAACTGCTTTTTTTAATGCGCTTTAATGTCTTCATTCTTATTTCTATAAAATTTTAATTAAACCTCTACGATGTAGCAATAAACTGATTTCGAGTATTGGTAACAAGTCCAATGGGCTACAAGGTTTTGCGATTTGACATCTCGATTTTTTACTGATTAAAGTCGGTGGTGTATGCTGTTACACAAGCACCTTTTGAACCTAGTGCACAGAGTCGTAAATAGCCACGAAAGCCTAATGCCCGAAATCTCTTTCAAATGTAAGTACTGATGTATTGATATTTCAAATAAAACGCATTTTATTTTTAAATTTATTTGATGTTATTGTTTAAAACTTCAAGTTATAAAACAGCCTATATTAACAGCCCACAGAATGACAAAGTATTTGCATAAATAAAAAAATAACAAGAATATGCATCTAAAAAGAAATAAAAATCATTTTTGCTTTCAAAAACACTAAGCAATTTGCTGGCGAAGCTTCTTTCTTCAAGAATAATGTTTTTGGTTTTTTCTAAAAATTTAAAGAAGGATCTGTAAAATGCTAGAATTATTAGCATAATTTTCTGAATATTATAAATTTGGAAAATATTGTTTTTCGCTTATTTATATTTATTCAAAGAGATATTTAAGAAAACTTGATCAATAATATTCGTGTGGTTACTCATTCAATAAAGCAGGGTGCCCGCCGGAAAGGTATACTACTTTGTTTGTCTATAGTTTTTGATTAAACGAAAGACAATAGATCTTAAGAGTATTGATAAATGTTTTATTTAATGTCGGTAGTTATGTATGGAATATAATATCAGATAAATGTTCGCCTGTTAACCTCGCAAGTGCCCTTTTGAGCACATTTTTCATTACATTCTCACAAGTTTCACGCGGTATTTCATTAATTTTATCACGAATATTGTTTAAGTTGCTCAAACATTTCTAATTTGTTTGCATAAACCCTGCTTTTCAGATATCCCCATAAAAAGAAGTCCGGCTTAATGGATATAAAGGCGACTGTTGAATAATTTGGGGGTTTCCGATTCCCCAGAATATTCACATATCTATTCAAATGAAAAAGTGCCTCGTCACCTATTATGATTTTTTCATGAAAATCGGGGTTGTCAAGGGCGAGCTGTAACAGCCTATTGCGATATGTAAATAGTCTTGTGGAAGAAGCTCTTGTGACAATAAATGCCAATCCTTGTGCAAAATTGTGGCCACAGTTGTTTGTTGAAAACCAAGATCCTGAGCACGATGTTGAATTTTTTGAGCAGCAGTAATGTTTTCGGTCGATCTTGCAGTTCGTTGTGGTTTGTTTGGTGCTTTCACCTACAGATCCTCTCTCTTTGAAATCATTCACTACACGATAAATATGGCGTTTTGTTGGTACGTTGTTTCTCCAAAAAATTTTACGTAAGTGTCCCATCGTCACAGTAATCAATGATAGATTTTGGTAAAATATTTTAACGATTAAAACACGTTGGTTTATCGAATATTTTTCCATAATAAATTTGCCACCAAAATGACGGCAAAACTAAGTAGTATACAAAATAGTATTTTTTTATTTTAACAACTTTCTGTAGTCAAGCGACAAGATAGTACATAAAACTGAAGCACATGGTACAGGTTAACAAAACTGTTTGTTTCAGTAGCCTAGAGTTCCTTCGTGTGTTAATTGAGCGACAAACTATCCTTTACAAAATAGTCTTTCGAGCTTGAGCGGTTAAAAACGTTTCAACAGATCTTAACATCAACAAGTCTTCTGGGCCGACGCTAGCACGTTGTGTCATGCCGGTGAATATCCAATGCAACGCCAACCCCCAAACAGGATGAGGCTAAAAACCCTGAAAAATACCGCTCAATTACAATTTGTTCTGCACTTTCTAAAGTGATGGAAAATATGATTAATTTTCATCTTGTGAGCTATCTGGAGTCCAACAGCTTACTTAGCGACCGACAGTATGGTTTCCGTAGGGAACGCTGGTGTGGTGCAATTATATACATAATTTCGGTGGCTCTAGGTATTAAAGGACTAGAGTTCGTAACGGCGCTACGTTAATATTGTGATCAAAAGCAATTCAAGCAACTTGCAACTGAAAAAAAAAAAAAAGAAATCACTCCTTGCTAGAATGGTTTCAAGTAACTTATCTTAACTAGTTTTATATCTGTAGCTTGTAAAAATGAGTTTGTATTGTAATGTGCTATTCTAGTTGTGAACTAACCCTTTTCCTTTTTACAAACGCTTTTCTTATTGCGTAATTGTACGGCGTATATTATCCAATAGAGTAAATTTGAAATTTATATTTGTTTTGGGAATCTTTTCTTTCGACAGTAGCGGCGAATCAATGTCGCTATCTGTTTCCGTTTCTTCATTTACGTTTTTTTCGCTTTTTGGAATACAAATGCTGAATTGAAATGAAGCTGTTACAAAAAAAAAGTCGTTTAAAGAAACGTATGTAATATTACATTTTGAACAGGAAACAAATGGGGTCTAAAGCAACATTTTTATCTGAGGTTTATGTTTTTTTTCACAAAGTTATTTATTTTTGTCCGTTTTCTTTTATTTTAATTTTTTACTTTTTTTTTTGTTTGGTCATAAAGAAAAATCGTTTTTGTTTTATGTTTTCCTTCATGTTTTTCTGATTGTTTTCTTGCACTTTCCTCCAATACACACTTGCAGAGTTTGGTTGCGATTTTAAGTTCTTGTTGTACGTTTCGTTTATGACCATGATTTATTGAATTATATAAATAGCAATGAAAGCAATACACTCATTGGTTTTGTTTTGGCTGCTATTACAATTACTGTGTAGTTGTTATTTGGGATGCTTATTTTCAGAAAGGGTCCCTTTAGCATATTTAAGTTAAAGAGTCCTTTTTCTGTATTTTGCATTGCTACTGTAACTTACATATTGTATGTATGTTTGTATATAACAACAAATATGAATGAGTAATATTAAGTTGCCTTTCTACTATTTGGTATTATTAAATCTTGCTTTACACGAAGTAAAGCTTTGCGAAAGCAAACCTATTTTTGGGGGAAAGAAATGAATAAAAGAGCGCATCAAGAAAAACAAGTACCAAGAATAATAAAATTTCTGAAATTTTTCTTGCATAATGTAAACAGAGACTTGTTAGTTTTCTTATTTTATGCTGTTTTGTTCGTTAGTTTTGATTTTTTCTGCAAATGTTTTGTGCTCGCTGAGTGTAAAATGTCGTACAAAATTACTTTGCACTCTTGTTGAATATGTACGATTTACCACTGAACAAACGAGTAGCACTCCCCAAGAGCTTATAAATCACAAATACATTTTTCGTAACCTTAACCCAAAATGTATAAAAAGCAACTGCAACAATAATAACAATAATCTTTAAAATACGAATAAAAGGTTTTTAAAGAAAAAGGAACAACTGCCCATAGTTGCCGAAAACCATTAGGCACAGAAATGTCCAATAGAAGTTGGAAATTTTGCCATATACATTTAAAAATCTGCAGACACTCAATTGAACGAAAAGAAATATATGAAAGTATTTTCTAGCCGGTTGATGTGCCGTGTTTCTTTTCATTTCCAGAAAAACCAAAAACACTTTTTGTATAATTCTTGGGGGTAAAATCCAGTTGATAATAAAGGCAATTTAAATTGCAAACAACATGCATAATAACTAACAGCAGTCTTTAAAGTACAACAATGGACTCTGGAAACTATATTCAGTAATTCATGAACATCGCAACTACTTACTTTGCTGGCCCGGAGTACTCCTTGCTGCGTGATCTGCCCTACAAGAACTTAAAAGTGATTGACTAATATATTTTCTTTTAACATTTTATTATTTTAAGCAGATTATTTTTCTGAACTCATCACTATCTTAGTTTTTTTTGGCTATAACATTTGATGTTATTTAGTGGCGTTAGAAGAAATTTAAACACTGACTTTATTTTCATCATCTTGGCACATGAAAGAATAAAAATATGCTAACAAATAGGAAGTAATATGCATTATTTCAATAAACTATGCATTTACTTATATGAAAAGAGTAAAAATGCCAAGGTTTAGAGAAATTGACGGAAGTTTAGTTAGCCAATCGTGATCATACAAGACATATAAACAGCTAGAGAAAAAGGCTTCAAATTACAATTGCAAATCGGATAGAAAACGGCTAATTTATATTTTGACATTTGCATTAAAATTAATTATTAGTTGAGATTACTTTTAATCCGAGTTTAGTTTTATTCACATTTTATTTTTTTTTTTAATAAAAGCTTCAAGTATTTTTTAAGCTTGCTGTGCCACTGTTGCCACTTCCTTAAATTACACTTCCATTTAAAACTTTAATTAAACATTATCAGCAATTTCAACACAAATTTCACAAGCTTTAAATTCCCCTTTTTATCCTAATAATAATAATAATAATAAAATGTTCCTTAATTTCTTTTGTTTTCTTTACTTTAAATGTTTTTGTTGTTTCATATATTTCCATTTCTTTTAAAACTGATGACTAAATGAGTTTAAAATATTGTCGTATTTTTGTTTTTTTTTGTTCCAACAACTTTGTAAATTATAAAGTTTTCCTTTCCTTTTAACTAATTCCTTTTGATAAATATATCTAATCCTTTATTTATTTTACAATATACCACCAACCCAGTAGTTAAATGCAAAAATTAAGAACATTAAGAATGTTATTAAAAAGGGATCAAATTGTGCTTTGCTTAGAAAATATCAAGATTTTCTTTAATAGTTGATTGTTTCTTTTATGGTGTCTATAGCTGATTGTGGTGATTGTTATATGAGAATAAGCAAATAAATATATCTTCGTAGTATAGTAGTATAACTCTGACTCTGTTATACCACTGGTTAACACATTACATTGGGCTAAACAGTAATAAAAGGACAACAGTAATGTAATTCGCAAGTAATAGACTGACTTTGTAAACAGGAAGCCGTTCACTGTTATGAGCATTAATTTCGATATTTTAGCAAAATATAGATTACTTTATAGGATTCACTTAGATCTATTTTGATAGCCTGCGGGAGCGATAAACAAAGAACATCCTAAAATTAAATAAATTTGAGTCAAGCAAATGTTGTTAGTAATGTAACAATGTGCTTTTTCATAGTTTTACAAATATGAAACCAACGTCACCTTTTCTCTTTGATAGAACAAATTTCATAAGGGGGAATGAAATTGAAGAGTGCTTCTCGGCTTAGCAGCAAATATTCTTTCTCAGAAGAATGTGACATTTGCCCTTCATATTCATTTAGTAAACATACACGCTTTCAGAGGTTAGAGTCGCGTGACAATAAATTTAACTCTAGTAATATCAAGTCTTACGTGCTTAAAGAGCAGAGACTTTTAATTTTCATGGCATAACAATCAAATTTTAAAAAATTATTAAATTCTGTTATCATTTCTTTCCGTCTTTGCTGGCTGTTTGTTCGATATGAACGGCGAGTACTTTCGATGTGAAGACGTCATAATCTGAAGCCGTGTTCTAAACTGTACTGGTGACTCAATGGCATTGTATCGGTTATTTTTAGCTATCATATAAATTGCGTCTAGTTGTACTTATCTGGAGTAAATGGGATTATCTTAAGTCTGTGTAGGGTTGTTCGAGGTGATGTGGATGGTAGTGTCCTTCGCAGTTTTCTATAGATGTCCAATGTTAACCAGACAGTTCCTCGTGTTGCTGTGATGTCAAGATAAGGCAAATTTATGTTTTGTTCTTTTCCCATTGTGTATGTAATGTTATTATGGATTATGATTAAGTCTATTCAAAATTGTTAGGGATTGTTTTATTCGAGGATATATATGATGCCATCCACGTATCTATAGTAATGAGTTATTTTGTATTTTTTCATTAGTGTCTTTATAGGTAGTAATTCGAATGTTGCAAGAAAATTTCCATGCAAATAGCGGAAGTTTGGTTCACATGCCGAGTCCGCAAGTTAGTTAGTAAAAGTCGTTATTAAAACTAAAGTAGTTCCGTTTTATTATTGTCTTTGATAATGTATTGGTTATCGTATAAATTATCTAGTGTGTCACGTATGATAACTAAGGTTTCTTAAATCCTTGTACAGTACACAACTACAATATTCAACCATTTAAAATTCCGTTGAATCCACTGTATTAAACTTACGTTTTTGTTTATTATTTATTAACTTCTTAAAATATTGATAATGTTTTTGGTAGCATTCTTGGCTGAATGTAATGTTGCGGAACATTACAGAGAAAGAAAGAAAATGGAAGAAAAAACAAAAGTTTATATATTATTTATTTTCATTTCCTTAAGTTCAACCACAAAGAATTCTTATTTTTATTCGTTTGCTTTTTTTCTGTAAAGACATTAAGCGTTTTGTAAATTATGTTGTTTATATTGCATTGATGATGTTAAAGGAAACGAAGAAAAAGTAAAACTAAATTATTATAATGATGTTGCTGCACATTTGTTTTCCTTTTTGTTTTCAAGCAGCTGGAGATGATAGAAAAAAAAGTAGAAAAATATCTGTTGTTGAAAACTTCTATTATGTATGCAGTCTCTCTTTTAGTTATTGGTAGCAGCATTGCTGTTGCATTGATTCTTCTATATAGATCCGGGTCTTTTACTATTTCAAGCAAAAATCTTAAATAAAAACTGATTTTCATTTTTTACGAGAAGTCTTGATTTTGTTATTTAATAAAGAAATCATTATATAAATATATCCATTATACAGCATTAATTTGACGTTAGAAAAGGGAATACGAAAACATCAAGAGGTACTTAGAAAAACTGTTCAATGAAAAAGGGTAAAAAACATGCTAGATGAAATGTTATGTAATTTACGCGATCAGAAAATTACTTTATTTTCTTAATTTATGTAGAAGAATATTATTATTTCGTTTTTACACTCTATGGACCAAATATATCTTAAATCTTAATTTGATATAGTTATTATATTTTAATTTTTTTAGTAGTTCATTAATAAGCACTAGGTTATTATTTAATAAAAAAATTTAAAAAAACCTTATTTTTAATTATTATTCAATATTTCACCAAACCATTGGTTGTCATCTTCACTTTAAACAAAAAAATGTATAAATAATTAACCAAAATTGAACTTTTATTTAAAAATTTTTCATTAAATAATAAACTACTAAAAAATATTAAAAAGCTTAAATAACTATAATTATTATATATTATTTTTTAATCGGTTTAATTATATTTCCTCATGATCGAATTACGATATGCCTGTAAGTGAAACTGTCCACACTTCTACGTTTGCTGATGATACAGCGTGTCTAAGTTCGCACGAAAACTCCTATCAAGCCTCCATAAATCTTCAGCAACATATTACTCAGTTGGAGTTGTGGTTAAAATTATGGAGAATTAAAGTGAACGTTGTTAAAGTGCATTCATGTGACCTTCACCCTGCGAAGAGATAATTGTTCACCCGTTCGAATCAATAATTACATTGTTCCTCACCATAGTTATGTGAGATATCTTGGTATACATCTTGATCGTTGCCTTACATGGAAACATCATATTGACTCAAAGCTAACACAAATGAAACTTAAGCTAACAAAATTACATTGGCTCATTGGCAGGAACTCGAAACTTAGCCTAGATTGTAAACTTCTAATTTACAAGAGTATTTTGAAACCAATATAGTCTTACGGAATCCAACTTTGGGGCACTGCCTCAGCTTCAAATGTGGATAGAATTCAACGTGGACAGAATAAAATTTTACGGTTAATAACTTCCGCTCCATGATACATCAGAAATTCAAACATACATTGTGGTTAAGACATACCACTGGTGACTACAGAAATCATCAAATACGCAGGCAAATACTTAATGAAGCTTGAAGACCATCCTAATCCCCTTGCTCGCAATATCTTGGATTATAGTGGACATAGCCGATTAAAAAAGAGGGATACCGCAGCTTTGATCCTCAATGCTACAGCTGACACATCTTAGAAATATTTGTTTTGTTTTTTTTTATTGTCAAATTTTTTTTACCCAAAAGGTTAGTTCTGGCATGGTCGGGACTAATGTAACTTTTTTTTAGAATTTAAGATTTTAAAACTTATTGTTAGTTCAGTTTCTTGAAGATACAATAAATAATTATTGAGCAAAAAAAAATGATCGAATTAAAATGCCTGCCGTAAGTATATTTGAAAATTTCTTGGTGTCATCATGATTTTCGTCCATTTATTATATGAGGCGAATATTTGTATTATAAATTTATCACTTAGATAACTATTAATCTTGGCTAGCGGAATAAAGTTACGGCTTAATTTTATTTTTCTCAAAGTGCAGCAGGATTTTATATGCAATTTTTAAATTGTAAAAATTTATTAAGATTCGAAATTTAAAAAAAAAATAAATTTTGGCCTGCAGTGTTCGTGGTCACGAATATGATATTAGAGAAACCAATATAAAAATAAAAATAAAGTCATTTTGATCTACGTTCTTTAAACTTTTTAGAATGGGTGGTTTACTAATATATTTTTTCGGTATTAATAAAAATTTTAAGTCACGTCTTTTATTTAATGAAAACTCATGCTAGTAATAGGGTTTAACATTCAAGAAATCCCACAAAAACACGTCTAGAACGTTACCTTACCAGACAATCTGACTTACCTAGGCGGGAGGTTACGCGAGCCGATTTGCAGCGCTTAGAATTTTTCCTATAGACCGTGCTGTAAGCGTCACTAAGGAATACTAATGGAACAAATTTTTCCAGACACAATCGCCCACTTAAGGAAAGTAGATACGTTGACTCTATAGCGCATGTCGTTCACATTAGTTGCATCCAACGTAAGCATCACACCATAAATTAAATTTTAACAGGTGTAATGGCTCTTCGTAGATGGTAGGCTCCAGAAGTGATAATTCCAATTTAAACGTATTGTAAGAGATAAGAATGAACATCGTCAATTATGATGATTTTTGATAAAAAAAAAAAAATTAAATATATATTCCAAATTCCTAAGGAGTTTAGTAATTTATGTCTATTTAAACGTTCTCGTATTTGTTTACTTTACAAAAGTCAAAGTAGAACAGGCATCTACCGTTTGTTGTAAAAATTTTAGCCTCTGGGCAATGATTTTTGTGCTATCTTATTTTACCATTACTTTTAATCACGATAGTGCTTTTCTATATTGGTTTTTTAAAAAAATTTGAAAGATTGGTATTGAAAAACTCACCATCATTCTTTGAAATGAATATTTAAAAAATGGTTTTCGCAAAATGTAGTTTCTTCTGGCTTATTACTTTACTATGAAGTTTAGAAATCTTAATAAAATCATATATAAATTTACTGCTACTATGAACGATGATTTCTCCGCCTACTTCAATTTCTTATTTGATTATCTGTATCCAAAGATAAACGGCTTTTTTTTATAATATTTAAAAGATAAAAACAAACATGGTGCGAATAAAGAAAAATGTTAATTCGATTCATTAAATAAAATCTGCACGAACTATGGATTATAAGTTGATTTATAAACTGGCACGGTGCACTAGAAAAAAAAGCCCAAAGAAATATAAAAATCCTCAAGGCAAATAATTTAAGCTCATAAATATTATAATAAAGTTACAACTTCAACATTTTCAAATACATATATTAGATATAGAAACATATACATACATACATACAAAAAATGATGCAATTTATAATGTCTAATCATACAAATTTAACGCAGTACTGCTACAGTTTTCAGTTACAGACAGTGAGTGACCTTAAGTCGGCAGATATTATTTGTATCCTAACAGGAAAAGCTCAATACAATTACTGTTGTTTGTAATTTGTACGCTTTAGATGTTTCATTATGTTATTCTTTAAAATTCCCCTAAGGATTCTACGTGTTGTAAGCAAATTATACGCATCATCACTTTAGAAACTGGTTTAAGAGATTGTAGATTTTCTCCTTTTTCCATTTTTTATCTAGGTATATGCTTGCTTGGGTGTGTATATGTGTTTGTGTGTGTGTGTAAAAACAGTGTATTGCTTCCTTATTTCTTTATTGGTTTAACTCACTTTTGGTTTGGTTATATATTTAAGTATTCTAAGTTGTATTTTCTAGATCAATATTAATATGGTTACATGGCTTAAATAAATAACTAATTGTTTATTCAGCTTCTCAACCACTCACAGGCTCCTCCTGTTTTACAGTTTATTTTATTTAATACAAATAAATAGATATAAGACATTAGGCAGCAGTAGGAAGGTTGATGTATATTAAAATTCTAGATATAAAAACGAGAAAAATTATGCATAAAAAGAAGAGGAAATAAAAAATAAACACAATGGTGGCAGGCGAATTGATGTTGGTGATTGTAGATGATTTCATGAAACACCTTTACTTATTTACTATATTTACAAAGTAGTACGGTAGTGTTAAGGTAATAAGTATAAGAAAAGTGTTTTTCTTATTACTTTCCATCTTTATGAAACTCTTACAAAATTTGCTTTATTATTTTTAAAGTAGATTGTACCACTGTGCTAGCATGATGATGATAAACAAGAGAAAATTTACGTATCGATAATAAATTGATGTAAACTCATAACCATACGAACGCATTACTCTTCACAAAGAAAAAGGGAAACGGAAGTATATAAATTTACGCCATAGATGGATAAAAATAAAATCATGTATCAACTTATATTTTTGTGTGTGATGTATACATGTGCTTGCGCTCAAATCATTTTTCTGTTATGAAATTAAAATTTTTTCTTGGCGGTATTAAAATGATAAGCAAACAAACAGAAAAGCTTAAAAGTAATTTTAACTGTCAGCTGGTTGCCAATCAAACGTTTATTTTTATCTCGAATTATTTATTTTGTTTATTTATTTTAAACGAATCCACGTAATTTAGCTCTCGACATATAAATAATATATAACAAGCTAAATAAAGAAAAAATAAATACATAATTAAGGCATTTGTTTGAAAATATAGTTTTTTTGAGTTTGGCTTTAAAATTTAACGTTATAGGGTGCATGGTATAATAGGGTAAATAAAAACAAAACAAATGAACAACTGTTGAGAGATTAATAATAAAGATTTCATTGAAATTAGGAAAAAATCAGCTCTGCTCTGAAACAGCTCAGCTAATTATCTAAGAGTGTTTTTAAATTTCTATAACTAAACTCGTCATTCTTTTTCTCAAAACGCATTAAATTATAACATTGACACATATTTATATCTAAAGTGAGATATTTTTAAATGGGCAAAAACCTTAACTTAAACCAGTAAATAAGCTTTTGGATATTTTATAATCTGGCCACGAAACCGATTCTAAGTAATACTTTGAATTGTCGCACTTAAATTTATTTTCATTACTTTTATTTCAGAGTCTGTAAGATTTAATGTGTGTTAAATAAGTCGCTGAATTGTTATTTTATTTAGGTAAGTTCTTAAAACTTATGGCATAACCCAATCTGTGCATATAAAATAATCAAATGTCATTGGTTATATTTTCTTAATTTGAAGAGTTTGAATTCTGATGCCTTTATCACATTAAAGGCATTAATTCCAACTCTACTATAACCGTATATAATTTTGTAAATATGGGTTGACTGGTTTAGAAACTGCAGACTTATTTCCATTGTTTCCAAAATCTCCCACTTCAGTCTGCAAGAAAAAACTTTCAGTTCGCTTAAAAATGATTCTGTGTAGCTATAGTTCTCTGTTTTTACAAAATTTTTTAAAACTTTGTCATAAATTTTCGAATAAATTATTCGAACAATATTATGACTTAAACACTAATGGCTACCCAAAAAACTGCTTCATAGTATCATAAATTATTTGTTTATTTTTGTTTTGCTTATCTCATTAAATTTACTGTTGCGTCAGCTTGAACATGAGTCTGCGGATTTATAGTTTTAATTTTTTTTTAGAAATTTTTTAAAATTTCATATAACCGAATAAGGTGCATTCAGCCTAGTCTACTATTACTGCTACAATTATTCAGTTATCCAATTAAATAAAATTTGTCAGAATTTTATTCGCTGCAAGGCCTTAAACTTAAAATATTGAAACAAAATTTTTCAAATAATTTATTCGTAATATAGTTGTCCGTCTTACATATTTAACTATTTGACATTTTATTTATTCTGACATAATTATATTTTATTCGAAAAATAATAATTTTTTTTCGCATAAATTATTCGAATAAATCATTCGAATAATAATTTTTTTGAAAATTTTATTATTATTCATATACTTATGATTTAAACACTATGACCACAAATCAAACTGCTATATGAATATTATTAATTATTTTGTTGTTTTTGTTTTGTTTATCTCATTATATTTATTGCTTTTAAGAAGAAAGGCAAGATAATTTGTTGGTCGCACAATTTTTTTGTATTTTTTACTTAATTTTTTTAAAACTATTTTTTGTTTTTGTAATATAAATGAAGTAGATGATTGTTGCATGGCCATTGCACCGGGGCATGCAATTAAAAACGTATTTTGCGTATTTTGCCTTTTTTTGGTACTATACTGCTTGTATTTAACTTGCTGTAAACCAACAAAATGTAGTTTGAAGTATTTAAACGATAACATATCAATTAACTTTAAAGTTCTTCAAACTCACATAAACCAATACTTATCGATTACTGATGAAGAAATTACATGTGTAGTTCGCTGGTTTACTAAGAACAACCAGAAACCAATATTATGCACAGAAAAGTTATTTCTCCTTATATCGGGTTTTTCAACGTGAACTTTATTTTTTAATTATGGCAACACCAACAATATGACAGGTTAGCCATTAAGTTTTTTTACGCATTCGTAGTTCATGTTAGTAGAAAATTACAATTAATTTTATTTATTTATTTATTTATGAAAATCGCATTAAAATAATTAAATTCACTATGAAAATGGGGGTTCTGTTAAAGTTAGATTTCGTAAAATTTGTGATATTTTCGGACAACATAAGTCAATTCCTATACGTTCTCAATAATTGGGGTTATCCAAAACCACCACATGGCGAATCTTGCATAAGGAATGGACTTTGAAGCCTTACAAGATGCAGGAATTAAAACCGACCGACCATTCATATCGCCGTAGATGCGCCCAGTTCATTTAGGAACAACCGAATGGTTTTTCCAAAAAATTCATTTTTTCGACGAAGCCCCTTTTCACTTGTCAGGGTATATCAATAATCAGAATTACCGCATTTAGACTTCTGGAAATCCTATAGCGATTATTGAAAAGCCTTTGTATTCCCAGCATGCCACTATTTGGACTATATGTTGAGCTATGTGGTTTGGTGGGGTGATTGGGCAGGTTTTTTTCGAAGATGGGCCTGGAAATGCGGTAACGGTGAATGTATTATGCTATTGCAAGATGTTAACAGTTAAATTTTGGACTATTTTTGACGACGTGGAAATAATTGACATGTGGTTTTAACAGGATGGTGCCACATGTTACAATGCAATGAAACAATCAACCAAATTTCCCGATCGCATAATTTCACGACAATCACCAATTAAATGGCCAGCCAGATCATGTGATTTAACACCACTGGATTATTTTTTGTGAGGCTATACTTTAAGACGAAAATATCAAGCAAGGAGAATTATGGATTAAGTATTATTCTATAAGCAGTTTTTCTGCCTGTCAAGAGCAGGATACGAATATTGAGATAAAAATTCTACCAATCAGAATTATCACCCTGTTTGTAATTTTTTGGTATCGTTGTATAAAAAATTACGTGCCTAATTGCCAGCTAAACATACACTAATTTTGTCTGTCCTCTTAAAGGAAATATCTGTTAGCTGTTTTCCATTCATTTAAGCACTTCAGGAGTTAGCATACAAAATGGAGTATACAGTACGCTAAATGATTTAATTTTTATCTTATCACTGTTATGTGCTTATTTTGCCTTAAGACAGTCATAGGTATTATATCTTATGATCATTTGTGTGGAGCATTGTATGTATTTTTTTAAAAAATTAACAATTTTTTTATTGCCAGAATTTAAATTCTTTAAGGATATTTTAGACATAAATTTTACCGTCAACATAAGAAGTTTAATCAAATAAGTCTAATTTAATATTAATGTATTGTTATTATTACTCAAACGTTTTTGTTGGCAGTGGTGACTTTGGGAATTATACACACATTCAACATAATAGAATTATTTTTGTCCTTAGATCTCATAAAATGATATTGATGATGTGGGGCTTAATATTTCTGTTAGTCCTTAGTGACCTTTGCAACTCGAACACGGACAAATAGAAATTTGATAAATTCATCCCATAATTTGTTTAACGATATCGTTGAAATAAATTAAGTTTACGTAAATAATATGATTATCATGGCATAATATTTTCCATCAAATAACTTGTGTTTTTATCAAAAATTATGATGAAACCAGGTGTTAATTTATTCATATATGTTGAGGTTTGCAGTATTTTTTCTCTATCACAATTGCAACCGCAATTTAGAAATTTCGTTGTATAAAATCATATTTATTTATTTTTTTTTTGTTTGTTTTTAATTTTATTACATTTTCTGTTTGCACAGTTTTATTTTCTATCAAAATTGATTATTATATTTTATGCGGCTTATTGTTAAAAAATAAACAAATGAGCTACAATGCTTGTAATATGCATATTTTGTAATGCAATAAGATGTATTCAATCTAGTTTATATAACCCGAACGAATTGTAATTTTTTACTTACTAAAGAATATTTGCTAAATCAACAACATCGAAATGTTCAAAAATATAAATTAGTGCACAAGATATTTCCAAAAGAATTCATTCATGTTATATATTACATTAATGATTTGGTATGATGTGAATCTAATTATTGTAACCATGTAACGAAAATTATTTGTTGCCACACACAGACAGTCAACAGAAGTTGAAGGTATTTTACCTAGTGCGATATTGTTAAGTTTAGCTAAGATTTCTGGAAAGTCGTTCAAGTTCAGACCTTTGAAGATATTATTTCTAATAACCATATTCTTTTGGCATTTACTAACCCTTAGTTTTATTTCGCCGATAAAATTAGTATTGTATATTTATTACAATCACCATCTTTTAATAGTTTAAAAATAGAGTTACGTTTATTCCTTTTAATAAACATTTTGTTATATTTAGTTCTTTTATGGCAAAATAATAACGCCACTATTTAGAGTTTTAAATAAAATTAAACGATTTATTTACTTCCAATGCACACAAAATAAACACGATGGTAACTTTCTCGTCTTTACTCAACTAGAATTGATTCATTTGCCCAGTAAGTGATGCCCATATAGTTATTTAAAGCGTTTCATGCATATTCAACAATATTCTATTTTAACACCACCCCATATTGCTCTAGTTATTATCATTCAAATTAAAGGACCTCCACTTGAATTATCTAAAGAAATATCAATGGTGCAACTAACAGCACCTGGAAATAAAACTGACTTCTTTCAAATTTACCACAACTTGTTTATTTGCAAACAACAATGGCGCTGATAAGATGAGGAAAATTCGTCCAATTACAGATCATCCTAAAGCCAACATGCTGAAGAATTTTCATCCAGAACAAACTTTGTCATATGATGAGAGCATGATTTCTTAATTTGGCAAACATAGCTGCAAACAAATCATCAAGGGAAAACTAATAAGATTTGGCAACAAGGTATAATCAATCTGTACACGAAGTGGACACTTGTTAAATTTTGAAATTTATCAAGGAAGAAATCCACGTTGAAATTCAGAGTATGAAAAGCTATTTGGAAAGTGTGCAGACCCTCTTATAAATATGATCGTCAAACTTCCAGAAGAATAGCGAAATTTGCCATTAAGCGTTTTCTTTGAAAAGCTCTTCACTATTTTCCAACTACTTAACTTCCTCAAAAATAAAGGCTATAGTTCAACTGGGACAATCCGCGAAAACCGTGTTCCGAACGACTGTCCCATTGTAAAAAAGAAAGACATTAAGAAGAAAGAAGTTCGCGGCTTTTGTGACTATGCTGTTGCAAATGAAGCTGAAATAAGCTTGACGCAATGATTAGATAATTTTGTTGTTTTGATTGCATCAAGTGCATTTGGTGCCACTCCATTCTCAAAGACCGCAAAATACTCGAAAGAAGAAAAGAAAAATGTAAATTTACAAAGACCTTGCGCTGCAGCGGAATACAGCTAATATATGGGTGGAGTAGATCGATTAGATCAAAATGTGAATTGCTATCGCATTGGCTACCGTGGGAAAAAATGGTGGAGCTCTATTTTTACATAGTTGGTAGACGTATGTGTTTAGAATGTTTGGCAGCTTTAAGGAATAGAGAAAAGTAAAATGAATTGAAAAGGCAAATTGCCGTTTACTACTGTAAGCGCTTTGGAGAGCTAAGAAAGCAAACTGGAGCAATTTCTTCACGCAAAAGACATTGCGATGAAGATTCTGCAGAAGATGCTCTTCACAATAAGGGTAAAGATCATCTTGTCATACCAATCGTTAAAAAACGACGTTGCGCAGGAGAAACTTGTAAAACCATCGATCAAACAACCTGCAGAAAGTGCGACATTGGCCTGTGCGTCAAATGTTTTACTGATTATCCTACATGACCTTAAATATTCAATAAAATGTTCCATTATTAGAAAAAAAAATCATTTTATGTATTTTTGTATAGTAATTTTTAGTAAAAGCAGCTTAAAAAAATATGTGATTATTATATTTTAAAAGTTGGGTTCGTTCCTGTTGTTGCCATATGGCAACAGTCCTTCCTGGCTCCCACAGGACTAGGTTGAAAAAAATTATTATGACAAAAAATTCTTCTGATCTGTAATATTGGAATTTGGTACCTTTTTTATATTCCTGCAATAAAGTATTCTCGGTCATAAAAGAAATAAATAGAGCAAATTAAGAGTAGTGAAGCCACGAAACAAAACATGTAACCAAGATTCTTGGCTCGTTATGTTGCTGCAACGTGATCGGACAACGTTGCAGCAACATGCGCAAATGTGTAGACGCTAATATAGCAAAATAATGTTCCCATGAAATAAGTGTAAGTAGACAATTTTATAATCAGGCCGGATATGCGTGTTGAAATTATAAAATTATTGCTAAATTATTAAATGTAAATTAATTCAGTTGATATTGTCAATTTTATCATTAACATACAGTTTAGGTGCCTGTTTGACTGTGTGTTTAATTTTTGTTATGTATTAGTTGTTTTTTTTCTTTTCTGTTCTTTAGCTTATTTCGTGGAATTTCTTAAAAGCATGTTCTTTTTATCTGTGTGTGTATAAGATTCCTTAGTAAAGTACGCAGTTTGTAAAATTCACAACAGACCACTTCGTTTACTCTATTACTGATAATTATTATGTTTAAAAACTTAAACAACGCATCTTTGCAACAATAAAGTTGTGCAAAATACTGCTTGAAGTATTATCCTCCAATGATAAAAATATTTTTACTTTATCTGACCATACCACCCATTTTACAATTTAGAACTTACCAAGCCTATCAAAATACATAAAAATCTTATGGAATGGCTTTAGTTGATACAAGTATTATTGATGAGTTTGGCTCGGTATAAATTTAATCATACGTGGATTGCTAAAAGGCATAGAATGATATGGATTAATAATTAAAAGGAATTTTGCTAAAGGAATTTTATTAAATTCGATTTGAGATTAATATATACATGCGCCAAGTTAATTAACTAGAAAGTATTCAAGATTAATAGTTTAAAATTCAAACACGCGTAGCAATATCCTTTAAGGATAATAGTTTACCTTGCATATTTTTATATTTATTTCCTTTTGTAGCCGTGTTATAAAAATTTATATTTATTTACCTTTGATGCAGTTTTTATCAATAATTAATTGTTTGTTTGTGTTTTTTTTTTGCTTTATATAAAATTTATTTTTTTTAATTTGCTATTAATTGATTGAATTCTGCTGCTGTGGTTTTTGATTATCAGCAAAACCAAAACTCCTAGCATATACGTGACTTTTTATAAAATTTTGCGGTTTTATTTATGCGATTTATGAAATGCAAAAAATTTATAAATAAAAATAAAGTCTTTTTATTTCATAGAAAAATTAAAAATAAAAAATAAATGAATGATTTTAATAAAGTGTGGAGTTATTTTTTAGTTGTTAAATGGAACTTTTGCTTGTTTTTTAAGGCGTTTCTCTTATATAAAAGAATAAAACTTACCTAAAATCTAAAATTAATAAAATTTATCTCGAATGTGGAATATAAATTAATACAAATAATAAAATTTTGCCATGAAACATTTAATGAAAAATCCTAAATTTGGCAGATTTACAAACATCAAATTTTCACAAAACAATATGAAACGTATAAACAAACAGAACCCCAAAAAAAAGGAAATTATTAATGAATAAAGTAGAATTTTATTTTATATTTAAATTTCGGAAATTTTAATTAATCACGGATGTAATATATTACAAATTCTATAATTTAAAAAAATCGAAACCTCAACCTCAAAAAAAAACTAAAATACTGCAAATGTTTTAAAAGCTTGCAAAAGACACGGATGCATGGTTGTATTAGTTAATGGCACATGTTTTCTATACAAAATATTTAGTTATTCACAATATAATCGAAAACCGCAGTGTAGGAGTGTGAATGGCTTCGTAAGTTTGTGGAAACAAGATATCATGAGAAGAAATCTAGACAGTCCAACAAAGATGTAGTAGAGTGTCAATACTCCGATGGTTAGTATTTGCAGTCAAGTGGTTAGTATTTGCACGTTCATAAATGAAAATACGTAACCATATTCAAAGTTTTTTTTTTGTAATTTTTATTATGAAATGATTAAACAAAAAAAATTTTTAGTATATCATTAAAGAAAATTACGTAATCAAATAATAATAAAGGGGTTTATACCAAGAAGTTTGTTTTTTAAAACAAAATAAAACAAAAAGTTTAGAGTAGGATGAGTCAAATTTTTTTTTGGATTACGAAAAGAAAAGTTTGACAATTATGAATGACTCCTTCATCAATTTTTAGCAAAACTGCGATCCTTTTTTTGTTAATAACATCACGGATTTTAAGTTTTAAGGCTGAAATAGATTCGATTGGCTCCCTGTAGACTCCGTCCTTAACATAGCACCACAAAAAGTAATCCAGTGGTGTTAAATCACACTATCTGGCTGGCCACTTCACTGCAATCGGCAAATTTGCTTTGCCTTAAATTGATCGTTTCATTGGCTGTGTGACATGTGGCACCATTCTGTGATATCCACGCCGTCAATAATAGGCGTAAACCGAATTGAAAGCATCTCACGATAGTGTAATCCACTGACTGCTAACGCATTTCCACCCTCATCTTCGAAAAAAAAACGGCCGAATCACGTCTCAAGACTACATAGCGCACAATACATTTCCAGCGTCATCTTCGAAAAAAAACGGCCCAATCATGCCTCAAGACTACATAGCGCACCATACATTTCCAGCGTCATCTTCGAAAAAAAAACGGCCGAATCACGCCTCAAGACTACATAGGGCGCCATACATTTCCAGCGTCATCTTCGAAAAAAAACGGCCCAATCATGCCTCAAGACTACATAGCGCACCATACAGTGACAAGTTGAACATGGAAAGGCTTCGAAACAATCAGTCTTAGATTGTTGCTTGCTAGCACACCTTGATGAAATACCACCCGGTTAAATAAATTGAGCGAATCTAAGGCGATGTAAATGGCAGGTCGGGTTCAATTCCTGCACCAGTTAAACCTTGCAAGGCTTTAAAGTCAAATACTTGCCCAAAATTTTCCATGCAGTGGTTTTGGTTAGCTCCGATTGTTGAGAACGTCGAGGAATTGACAAATTTAGGTCTGCCTTAACACTGTAGCTCACGGCTGCAATTTTTTCAGTTGAACGACCCAGTCGAACACGGGTTAGTGTTAGCTTATTTTGTATCGAGCCTAACGACTCAAATTTAATAAGCAAATTCTTAATAGCGGTCTCACAAGGACAATTTTGTTGCCCGAAAATATCACGAATTTTACGAAATGTAACTTTTAGAGCACCGCATGCTGGATTTTAACTATTTTAGTGCGATAATCGTACGAAATTGAATTCAGTGCAAAAATTACCAATGCATCTACTATGACTGCATCAAAAAACTAAATGTCAAAACTATCATATTCTTGGTGTTGCCACAATTCAGAAACAAACTTCCTGTTAATAAAACTCGCTATAATATTAAAATAATAATATAATAATTAAAATCGAGAAACTAAGGTTGATTAAAAACATTAAGGTTTTGAAAAAATTCATATAAATCTATTGCTTATCTGCTATAAAAATAAACATTTTTTAATTTAAAAAGCTTCACTTACAATCTAAAAAAGATTTTCTGGTGTAGAAACGCTGATATCTTTATTTATATGAACCTAAAAATACATTAACATCGAGGAGCTGACATTTATGATATCGAGTAGAAATGCCTTATTAACTTTATAATCACAAACTTACTCAAAATGTGTAATACATCACGTCACTCGAAAAAGATTCATTAAATTACCTCTTTTTAAAAAGATATTTACACATTTGTTAATATTTATATGAAAACATTTTTTTTTGTTTTTGGTTGCTAATAATCTCGAGTGTATGATTGTCAAGTATTAATTTGAAAAGAAAAAAAAAATAATTATAAATTTAGAAAAGAAAAGTTTGAAATTAACTCACATTTTCCATTGTTTTCTTTCATTTTTTGTTGAACAAAAAGCAACTTGAACATATGTTCGCTCTCAGTCGTCTAAATTAAACAATCACATAAATTCATCTAAAAACACACACACGCACAAAAGCACACAGTCACTTACAAAGACATAAATTCATGTAAAATTAAAAACGGAAGTTACTTGTCGCAGCTATAAACATACATTTGTATGTAGAAATTTTTGAAATATTTTGTTAATTTATATGCGTGAAATTCTCTAGAGTGGCAACAAAAAGCGACAAGAAAATAGCATGAATTAGTGTTAAATGCCCCATCTTACAAATAAGCGTACGTACGTACACACATTCCCCAGCAAGAATGTAGATTTCAGCCAAAGCGACACAAAACACACACACACTTCTCTTACTAATGTAGAGATACAATTGTGCTGGAAGCAAAAGACAAAAGCTAAACATTAAACATTTACTAAATACAAAACGAACAATGATTGTTTTATTAAAATTTGTAGGGGAGGCAAAAGCGTATACTCTCTCACTTTAGAGTATCTAACTTTGGTATAATTCTTACCTCCCTCTAACTTATGCGGCAGTTGCTGATAACTTTACAATAAGAGAAAACAGATTTTTTTGGCAAATACATGTTTCAAAATATAACATATTTATAACTTAATTGCAATATAATTACGACTTGCACAGTGGTAAAAATAAGTCAGGGTTGGAATTTACAAAAAGATTTTTAATCTTAAATAAAAGGTTAAGACATTTAAAGACATTTTAAACCGACGAATGATATCTGACAAATATCTAGCACGACTACGCAGACAGATGTCGATTCCTTCATCAAAGTTGTTAATCAAGTTTTTTAGCAAAATATTTGTCTTATTTCTTTAATCACATCACTGATTTTGAGTTTTAAGGCTGAAATCGATTCGATTGGCTCCCTATAGACTCTATCCTTAACATAGCACTACAAAAAATAATCCCCTGGTGCTAAATCACATGATCTGACTGGTCACTTAACTGCTGATTGTCGTGAAAAAATGCGTTCGGGAAATTTAGTTTGAAATAAATTGATCGTTTCATTGGCTGTCTGACATGTGGCATCATCCTATTGAAACCAGTAAGTAAGTGATATCCACGTCGTCAATAATAGGCTAAAATTGAGTTATTTGCACCTCGCGCTAGCGTGGTCCATTGACCGTTACCACATTTCTAGCCCCATCTTCGAAAAAATACAGTAACATACAGTACACTTTGAGCATGCAAAGGACTCTCAATAATCTAGGATTTTCAGACAAGTGAAAATGATTTTTTCATAAAAACCAGCCGGTTGTTCCGGAATGAATCGAGCAAATGAATTTAAGGAGATATGAATAGTCGGTCGGCTTCAATTTCTGCACCAATTGAACCTTGTAAGGTTTCAAAGTCACATCCTTATGCAAAATTCGCCATGTGGTGGTTGTGGATAACGTCGAGGAATTAAAAAGTTTGTATCTGCTTCAGCACTACGGTTCACGGCTGCGATGTTTTTAGTTGAACGACCCGGTCGAACATGCGTTGGTGGTCGCATATATTGTACCGAGGCTGTCACTCAAATTTGACGACCCAATTTTTAATAGCGGACGATTATGTTGTTCGAAAATATCAGAAATTTTGCGAAATGTAACTTTAACAGAATCACCATTTTGATAATGGCTTTTTCGAAATTGAATTCACTGTAAAAATTGCCAACGCATTTACCATGATGCCACAATTAAAAAATAAACTTCTCGTTAAAAACCTGAATATAAAAATAATAATAAAATTACTTTTTATTTTTGTTTTCAATTTTTCGCCACACCCTTGGGTGGCATTTTAAAGAATAGAAAAAGCCTATAAGCAATTTAACAAATCATTAAAAAAATTTTTTAAAATTTTAACATTTTTTTTCATTTTTTGATTGACTTCTTACATTGCTTATAGTTTTTTTTTTCTTTTTCCGAAGATACCACCTAATAGTGTGGCGAAATATTGAAAGGAAAATAAAAAATTAACTTTATTATTATTAAATATATAAGTGTTAATCTTAATAATATTGAAAATGATAAATTTATTTAAAAAGACCATTATTGCATACAAATCTTCTTTATGTATATAATTCTACTGTATGTGTGTATGTCACTGAAAATTTTTTTTGCATGCGTTTGAATGCCACCTTGGATGGTTTACATTCAAAAACTAGCCCGGCAGATGACGCTGCAGTCAGTATTCAGGTTATTCAACTACACTGCAACTACACGACTGGATCGACTTGAATAAATTTTTGTGTATTCATTCATTCAATGCGTTTAATTTTTAGTGGGGTGTGTTTTAATATTATATGGTATCGCATTTACGTAAATATTAAGGTTGTTTACTTCAAAAATACACACATGCTATAAATTCGTCGCCAGCCGCCAACTGCCTCCAATGAGCCTTGGCGGATGACGGTGAAAGGCCCAAAGTAACATGGACTGGATTACTGCCGCCATTAAAACTGTGGCGGTGGGCATCGAGCTAATTTGTTTGTGTTTCTTCTTTGCGATCTCACAAATTCGTTCGTTACTTATAAAATATTATAAATTAATTTATTGGTTTTTTGTCATAAGAACAGTATTTTTATATTTAACATTTTCTTCTTACTTTGATAAGCATATACATAAAACCTCTTAAAACCCCTCTTATATCTGTAAATATTTTTTATTCATTATTTTACCGGAGTGGAGTTAGTGGAGTTATAAATGTTATTGTTTGTATTATTCTTCTGTTAAATTGTTTTCATTATTTCTATGGTTTATAAAAACTTTCATCAGCTGATCACAGATGAGCAGCCAATTTAATTGTATTTAGTAACGATTACGTAGAACAATTATCTTTATTTAAAATGTCACACTGTTAAAGCTGATTCAATTAAAAGGCGCTATGTTCTTATTATAATATCAAAGAAATTAGTAGGAATTTTTCAATTTGAAAATGTTGCTTTTAAAAGCAAAAAAAATTTTACTTTATATGAATACTGTAATTCAACGAAAAATTAAGTTAGCATGTCTATAAATTAAATTAAAGTTTTTGAAAATGTAAAGTTAAATTTTCAGTTACCCTTATGTAAATTTCCTTATGAAACTTACACTTACCTTTTAGTTTCAATTTCAATTTTGTTAAAGAAAGCTTCATTTACTCATAAATACATTGTTATATTACATAAGAGATACTTTAAAATTCGAAGAAACTCACGGTATTGCAGACACTCATTTGCTCAATATTAAACTAAGAAACACGAGGAAAGCAGCAGCATCTGCTTTTTGAAATATTCCCTAAATATTTTTTATTTTCCGTTTTTTTAATTCGCTGTTCACTTCACTCTGATAAATGCATGGCTTATTTTCAGTGACATTTGTTTTCTTTCTTTTTATCCTGTCACAGTGTAACAACTCTCTGTCGCTGTAAGCAGTATCTTTTTACTAAATTTAAATCAAATGTACTTGCGATGTCATTACTTTTAAGGTTTGTCGAATTTCAAGTTTAAATTTTCTAAGCGTACGTACACGTGTGCGTGTAAAGAATGTGTTCATGCATTGCGCTTAAATTCACATTGTTTAATGTGTGAATTTACAGCTAATTCCGTTTCTGAAATTTTGCATAAGTACGTTTAGCTGTGTATTATTCTGTACGAAAATTCTATAAATTATTCTCTTAAGGTGACATTTGACAGATTTAAATCTTCATGTTATATGTTGCGTAGTGGTTTTGTTTGTGTTTGTTAATCAAAAATTTTGCGATAATACTCTATACAATTTATAGCACAATGATGGCAAAGAAAGTAACTGAAAAATATGTTTCTTAAGGCAAAAATCAAGGGGATTTATATAAAATTTTCTTAACAAAAATTATTTATAAAAACATTTAAAAAAATACTTCCAAGCAACTTGCAGAGGATTAGTATTTTTGGTTATATAATTTTTCCCATAAAAAATTATCGATATCTTGCTTTTTCTGACTTGGTAGAATTTAGAATTAAAACTACATATTTGCAACTTTGTAAAATAAGTCCTAAATTTTCGCTAAAATTTTATTTAAAATAAATTTTTGTAAAAATATGAACTTGATTGTTACCATAACTTTTTTGTGAATAAATATCTTTCTGTGTACTTTTTTTGACGTTTTCTAGTTTTTTAAGTTATGAAAATAACTATACCGGTGGCTTAGTCTAATGTTTAGAACATTATAAAACCAGTTTTTTCTATCCTACCCCATTTTTTAATCCGACCGCCTATCTGCAGCTAGCATATTTTTGTTTTATATTGCTAAAGGAAAATCAAATAACAATTGATCTGAATGTCAACAAAATGTTAAAGTTGCGTGAAAAAAATTTTAAAAATTAATTATAGAAACCGTAAGTCTAACAAATTTCAATCATAGTCATTTTACTCAATCACTTTTTCTCATACTATTCGCATTTTAGGCACTACGTGCCTAAATCATTCATCTATAGCGATGGTGAAGTGTTTTACACCCTATATCTGGTATAGGATAATGTTTGTTTTATAAATTTCTAAAATAATTCCTTATTTTAGAAATTTATTTCTTTGGAGCGGATCTCAAACCAAGAAATATGTCGCTATAAATTATATTTTTTCTGTTTAAAAGGAAGAAAACTATATTATCGTTGTTACTTTGACGATGAATTATGTGCAAAATTTTGAAATATTTTTCATTGCAACTTTTTTTACCTTTCGAGCGCTTTCAATGTGCTGACATTATTATCAAGCCGTGATTTAGACTGTGCTGCAGAGTCAGCGTGCGAGTTTAGGTAGTTCTTTCATTAGGGTCGCTACGCAGGACATACCCATGACATGATAGAACTACCTAAATCGGAACATTAACTCACCTGTACAATCTAGAAGACGGCTTGAAAACGATGTCATTACATCGAAATAGCAATAAAATACCAGTAATGCGAAAAACTTTCATGTTTTAGCTGATGAAAATCTCAGTGTGATATATGCGTAGAATATATGGAAAGGAACACAAATGAAGAAGAGTACCAATTACATACTGTACAAAAAGATGAAGTTAGAGCTGCCAAACAGTTTGCTATTAATAATATGTTGCCAGAAATAATAGTGCAAAGTTACAAGTGGCTGATAAACCGAAACTGCGCTAGAGTTTGATAGTGTTCTTTCTACACTAGGAAATTGTGTTCAGGCTCCAATATATACACCAATTGATTACATAAGAACTATGCGCCAAGTTAGGCGGTCAGCCTTACAAAATAAAGTATTTGCAATTTTCACTTTTTTAAGACTTTAAACATGTTCCATGTTCAATAAGACCAGGAAAAAGTTATGAGGAAGCAACTATTAATAACTGTTAAGGTAAGCCATTCCTTCTATTTTAATATTAAAATTACATTTTAGCGAAACCTAGAAAAAAGTTGGGAACGATTCTATCCTTCTACGAATGCAGTTTTTCTAAATTAGATATTTCACAAAAAAAAAAAATTAAGTTCAATTAAATTATAAGCAATTTTATTTCGTGTTTGATTCCTTTAAATAAATAATTCATGATATTATCACAAAATATTTATTACAAAAATTTTTATTAAAAATAAACATCTTATGATATTCTCATAAAACATTTATTTAAATAAAAATATTTGAAATGTATATTGCAATTTCACTATTGCTCAAATAGCTCATCAGTGAAATTTACCCCAATATTGTATAGAAAAACCTAAGGGTCTTATATCTAAAGTCAAACTGATTCTATGAGAATTTTTCATAAAATCAACATAGCATAGACAGCAAGACTCAAAGAAACTTCCATACAAACACTACAAAATATTTAAAATATTTTTATTTTTATTTGAATAAATGTTTTATGAGAATATCATAAGATGTTTATTTTTAATAAAAATTTTTGTAATAAATATTTTGTGAGAATATCATGAAATATTTATTTAAAGGAACCAAGCACGAAATAAAATTGCTTATATTGAAAATGATTCCGAATAATTATAAATTACTTGGTAGATTAAATTTTTAAATATATTTCTAATAAATTTTATAAAATTTACACCTTTTACTATTTTGATTGACCTCGCAAAAGAAATAATTAAAAAAAGAAGCAATCACATTTACTTTTTATAAAAAGAATTCAAGCTTATTTTTAATTACAGTGCAATAAAAATGTACAAAATATATCTAAAAAAATATATGGAAAACATGTGTCACTAGAAAAAGGTCATTAAGTTCAATGCTTTTATTACCACACAATTTCCTTCTCATTGCTTAATGAAACAAACACTGACTTCTTGCCGTCATCATTATCATCATCTGTCAAAAAGCATTTGCTTTAGTTAGTAACAAAACGATGAATGCGATGTTCAAAGGTAAAAAATATTATTTAAGGATTAAAATATAAAACAAAACGGGTCAACAGAAACAAATGAATCGAGCAGATGTTAAAAAAAATATTTGTTGTATAATTATCCGTAATACCAATTCAACATTATTTTATTTTAATAACAAGTACAACAATACACAACACAAAAAAAAAATGAATTGTGTTTGATTAATAGCCATGATGAAATTGTTATTAAACACCGGAAATATCTAGTTATTATTACAGTAGGCTGGCATTATTGAATTTAGTTAAGAAGTTGCGATATAAATATAACTATAAAATCATGAATATAATATGGAAATTATATATTTTTATGCTGTGCCACACAATTATTTATGTTTTTACAGTTCCTTTTAGTAATTACATATAGTACTATAATGTGCACTTTTTTAATAACACGAAAGGTTTATTTTTTATATAGGATAACTCGATCAATTCGAAAATATGAAAATAATCTTCTAAACTAATTAAAAAGTAATTTATCATTATAGGAATTTATGAAATCTAGACTTAATGTATTTGCAACGAGCTTTAATGATTAAGAGAATAAACATGTGTTAGAAAAGAAGAAAGGATGTTATGATTTTGTTACGGATGCATTTTGCTTTAGTTTTAAAATAAAATAAATAAGCAATAAAGTAAACGAAACAACTGGTATGCTGTTTACTAACTGCGTAGATTGATAAGAATGCTTATACATGCAAGACAACTACTTTCTAATTACAAACTGCGTAGAAATCTTCTACACTTACTTACTTACTAACTGCGTAGTTTTCTAAGAAAACTTATACACACAAGACAACAACAACTATCTTAAAATAAATTCCATGAAGAAACTTTAATGGTATAAAAACAAAAATCTACACAGACCAACAGGAACCTATACATTGAATGAATAGCATAACAGCAACAAAATGTGCTATAAAGGAAGTAGAAAATTCTTTATTTTTCTAGACCTTTAGCGGACAAATATAAAATACATCATCTGAGTGGTTAATTAGTTAGTTAAAAGATAAACCTTGTAAAGTAAAAACTTGCATCTTTAATAAATTATTCTTAGCGCCAACGTACAAATCTTCCTTTGTGTATACTTAAAGTGAACAAACTTGTAATTAATTTGAAAACTCTGAAATCTGGTGTTATTTGTTTGGCAATAAAGAGCTCAGTAACAAAAAACGTTTATAAAAGGTAAATAAATGATTTAAGAGGCCAACACCGCAACTTCAATTAAAAACGCGACATCTTTATTGGTTTTTCTGCTTCTGTTCGATGTTCTTTTTCATCACAGTAGCTTTAAGCGCGCAAAAATTATAGATTAATTGCGTTGTTTTCTTTCTCCAGGAGAGAGGTCGGTGATGGTCTTCTAAAATAATTTAATTTCAAAATATTTTTTAAGACATCCTCTAATATTTAATCAAAAACAAATGAAAGTCTTCAAGAATTTAAAATTTTGATATGCAAATGACAAAAATGTTATCATTTCCTTTAAGAAAGAAAATTTGCACGCCTTTTAACAATTTAGATGTAGCTAGAAGTCCTCCTTCATAATCTCTATGACTTGCTCGGTGAAAGTTTAGAACGTTTAATCTAAACACACAAAAAATATTGTTATATATTATTTCTTTTAATAAACACTTGTTATTTTGAGTTCTTTTATTGAAAAATAATAACACAGTACTTTAGAGTTTAAAACTAATTTAAACGATTTATTTACTTTCGATACACATAAAATAAACATGATGATAACTTTGTTGTCTTGAATTAATTCATTTGCCCAGCTATTACTGCTCATATGGTTATTTTTAGCGGTTCTTTCATAATATACTAATTTAACATCACTCCATCATCAACATTACTGTTATTATCATTGTGTTTTGTTTTGTTCTATGTTAGTTGGTCTTGTTTTCTGCTGTTAACTTCTTTGGTAGAATTTTTCAAAACCGTGTTGTTGCTGCTTTCTCTTGCTTATTTCCTTTTGGTACAATAGAATTTCTCATAAGCAAATTGTTGCTTTTGTCTTGTGTGTACAAGATTTCCTAAAAAAACTACCTAGTTTGTAAAATGCACAGTGGGTCATTTACTTTTATTTTACTCTTAATTATTTTCTTTTAAAACTTCATAAATTATCTTTGTAGCAATATGAAACTTTATTTTAATTGCTTATTCGGAAAATAATTGTTGAATTATTTCCAAAGTGGATCGTTTTTGTGTCAGTATCAAATATGAATTTTGGTTTAAGATTTTCTTTATCTATGAAATTAAGATAACTCATACCAATACTCAAACACCTTAATCTTGTGATTATTAACTGCGAAGAACACAAAATGTCTGGTTTTGTACTTAAAGTTATTGTAAATTACATGACGTAAAAGTCAGTAGGAAAATTGAATACTTTACAAGAAAATAAAAACAATTTAAAAATAATAATTTATTGTTCCAGAACAAGGCAATTTATATACAAAATTAAGATCATTTTTATTTTTGTTTTCAATATTTTGCCATTCAAAAATTAGATTATGAATTGGATTGTCAACAATTTTTTATTTATTGATTGATTAATTGTTTATACACTTTCATTTTTCCTGATGGAGCCACCCAATGGTGTGGCGAAATATTAAAAACAAAGAATAAAAATTATCTTAATTTTGTATAAAAAATTACTTATAAAAACTAATTATAAGAATTTAGCTGTATTCGCTCTTTGTTATGTCAACCTTATATTTCACATATAACCTTTGATTTAATTAACAAAACTAAATATAAAATAAATAAAACTAAATGAAAATTATAAAATCATTACCAGAGCTTACGAAAGGTAAAAAATAAAAAAATATGTAAACGATAAATACTTAAAAAACCCATTGTCAGCTTATAAAAATACACAGTTGACTTAATGAAACCGTACTATTCCTAGTGAGCAGTTAAATCTTCAAATGTTTGGAAAATATTTCTATTTAATTTCGTTTAAAGGTACAAATTGTAATGATCAGAAAAATTTTAGAATAACAACAAAGTTAAACATAAAATAAAGTTAGAAAAAAATATAACGTGGCGTGGCAGCTTTTAAACAACGAATTTTTTACATTATAAAAGTCAAATGAAATTAATTACAACATGACGTTATTTAAGTTTGAAAAAACCAGAATTTTTTTTCACGAGTAACGTTGTTTTGTCTGCCTGTCCTTTAAGCAATTATAATCATAAAATATGCTTGTAATGTTGCGTTGTAGACATTTTTTTAGTCGTTCTTCTGTGATTTTTTTAAATTTAGCTGGGGCTAGCAAAACATTATATTTAATGTAGTTAGTTTTATATGGGGTAAAACTTTGTTTCCCCGTCACAAAATAATTAATATACTAACAATGAAAATAATGTTAAGAATATAGAATAGAAAAAAATACAAAAAAAAGATTATTTATATATATTTTGATTTATTACCAAAACCAAATAGCGTTTTATAACCTATTTTTCAAAATCAATTTTTTCTAAAAAAGAATTTAATTCAATTTTGCTATTATTATAAAATAATAAAAAATTGTAAGTTGTTATTTTTAATACGAAGTTGTAAACTTCATGCCACTTGCTTGCGGATAGTAATTAATTAAATCATAATATAAAATATGCCACACAGCTTAAGCACTATGATAATATTTTTAAAAATTTTTTTCTGATTTTCTAGAATTTTTTGCTTAAAAAACAATTTAGCGTTCGCATCCCAATTTTGCCACAAACGACTTACAAAAATACCATGTATAAATTAATATTTATCACAATACGTGAATAATAAATTTTCTATATATTCTGAAATGTTACATTTTCCTGTCAACAGGCATTTCTCGTAAAACTCACTGCCGTGAATCTTGTGTAGATTTCAATATGTTCTGCTCAATATGTTTTGGTCCACAGTTACAAGCAATTGCTGTTGAAAAATGCCAAACATTACTATGATGTTGTCTCCCGATTGCATTTGTGATCGATTGTGAAATGTAATTTTTTCCATTTTCTCCTGAAATTGCAGTCGGAAGAAAATAAACGATTATTTTTTTGAATAGAAGTGGACATAAAATAATACGCTAAACTCCAGTGAAACGCCATAAAACAGCAGTGAGAGTGTTAAACTGAGTTTAATCTTTAGTGTAAAAACTTTTTTTATTTTAAAATATAAGTAAAGTGGCGAAGCTTGCGCCTCCGAAATTATTTCAACTTAGCTGTAAAGTGTTATCGAAGTAGCAAAGAAAAAGTTAATTGGGTCGAACTTTTAGTGATGGACACCAATAGCTTTCATATCATTAAGAGATTAAGTTTTTATGTCTGACCGCACCGACAAGTTTTTGAAAGAGTTACTGACCTAATAATTAGAAAAAAAAACACGCTAATATTCTTGTGGAAGTATCCAACTATTTACGTAGATCATCGCGTGAATCGCTGAAGAAATTTATTGGAAATATCCCTGGTCATTCGAAGCTGGTAGACTCAAGATAAAGTGTAATATAAACTGTTACATGTTCAGAACCTGACATACATAAACAAAATGGATTTGATAGAAGTCATTTTCTGATAACGTTTACAGGCTTAAATAAAGTAACAAGGTAACAGTGCTGGAAATACAGCTTCGCAAGTTTTTCGTAATGTCTTGTGGAATTCTGCGTTCCAAGTAACAATATGAAGCTAAGTGTTATATCTATAGAAAACATGTGTGAATGTTTTGCAACTAAAAGAACAGGTGGTCAATGGATAGATCTATTTAGTAATATTTAATATATTTGAGATATTTTATGCAGTAAATTAATTGTATGCAGAATTCGTTTAAATTACAGTCCTAGAATTTTACCATTTTTTGCAATTATTCGATCGCCTTATAAAAAGAAACAATAACAACCATAAACAAACACCACAGCTTCTTTTCTAACTCATGATCCTGCTAAGTTGAGAGATTTGTCTACAAAATATGACATGTATTCTTAAGTTATTTACACTCTTCACGCCTCCTCCTGGCACACTAAGTAAAGATGCAGTGTCAACATCTTACAGCCACAGATGACTTATGCCATCATTTCTTATTTACAATTTCAATGGAATTACATCGCTTTCCAATACTGCAGTTTACGTAACTTATATTACATTAAATCTTCTGGATATTTTTCGCTATATATACATTAGCTTGGTCTTTTATTAACTATTCTAAGAATATTTCACATAGATAGATTTCATCAGGAAAATATTTGGCATGATGCCTTATGTAGGGGGCATTTCATTCTTAAAGCCAAGTGACAGTTTATTGAGTCTAATGAGATATTGATTATAAGAAGTTTTTTATTGTTAGACTGCAGCTTATTAATTTTAACAATACCCTTACTCTGTGATTGTAATTGTTTTTGTTTACGCTACTAAAAAGTCAAGCTTCTGAAACGTCAACATATTAAGCCGAAATTGCTTTGCAATTGAAGCCTGAATTTTTTGCGACTGCCAATCGTTAATCTTTTAAAAAAGTAAAAGGTTTATTGTCGTTAACAATTTGGTATATTTCGTCGTCATCTTTCAAACTGCGACAACTTTACAAGATTATGGAAAGATAAAAGAATTAAACACTTAATTTAATTTTGCAATAAAATCTGCAATTTTGAAAGTGAAACTTAATTATTAATTTAATACACATTTAAAATTTTTATAATTGTCTACATATTTTTTCAAACCTGAGGGCTTTTTTGTTAACTTCGAAACATTCTGTTAGCATTTCAAACAAGGGAGTTTTGACGAATTCTCTACATGTAGTTTAGGAGAAACTAAAACAAATTATATATGTATGTATGAAAATATTATTATTTATGTGTGGATATTTGAAAAGTAAAAATCTACAACTATATAAAAATGCAAATTCTTAAATTTATAATAAAGTTTTTGTGAACATCAAGCTCTCCAAAACAACAGAGTCATAAAAGACAGGGTAACCAAAACTGAATTTTTTTAATTAAAAAATTCTATAAATTATGAATTTATAATATAAAATAATTTAAAGTAATATTTTGTTTGGCTTCTTCATAATATTACTGGTTTCTAATGGCTTCGAATGTTATTTATTGATAAACAAATATTTAGAAAATTTGACATCCTTTGGTTCTGAACTTAATGGTTACTGGCTCTTAATTTTTCCTGTAGCTAATTAATAGCAAATTGTATGATCGGCTTCTTTGCTTGATTTCATAAAATATACTTTGTTAAAGTCTAGACACAGCTGGTAAGTTACTCTCTGAAACAAAAAGGCTTACACTTAAAGGAGGCACAGCTCAACTTTTAATTTTGATTTAATTTTACATAGCGATCCTACAAGCATTTTTTATATAACTGTATATAATAACGTTTTTGGAAGTCCTTAAATAATGAACTCTGTTCTAGATTTAACGAACACTGATTTGAAATTCTTGAAGTTGAATTGTTTTTTCATTGAAACCAATAGCTACTGGGTCTCAGCGAAAACATATGCCTGGTGCAAGGGTTGCAAAGTTAGGTAATCTTAATTCTAAAATTTCCAAATATTTCTAGGATCATCACGATTTTTTATATTTTTTTTGTTTTTTTTTGAGAATTTTGAAAATAATGTGTATATTTTTTCAATTCTCAAATGCAAAAGCGATTTTAAATTATAAAAATTTTGAATTTGATGGCAAAGAACATTTATGCCCCAGGTAATTAAAAATAGTCTACCGCAATTTTCATGTTAAATACAATTGCAATCGCTTTTTCTGTTTAAAAGCTGGTATTTTATTTAAAATATATTTTAGTGTTGTTCCTTGGATTTCTAATTTTCTGGGGTATAAACGGATATTTTACTTCTTATACAAGCCATATCATTAGAAAATAAAATATTCTATTAGAAGTCCTATATTTTTTATAAACACAAACCTTAAAGCTTAACAAGGTAAAAATCTGCTTTTGAGGAATTTAACTGAAAATTATAATTCACTAGATTAAGCCCATTATGAGCCTATTTTTATTAATGACAATAAAATTTGCCTTCCATTTTTAATATCCTTATTTGTAATTCTAAATTTTGGTGACCCTGCTAAAATTATAATGGAACAAACAAAAGCTTAGAAATTCAACTAAAATTTTGAAAAAACAAAAATAAGGACGAGAATAGAAATCATAACAGAAATGCTAAATATGCATTAAACGAATGAATTTATGCAAATCTGTGGAAAATTTATTTATTATTCTAACAAGCTCCTAAAAAAGTACACAGTGCATGACATGCTCACATAGTCAGTCATTAATATATGTGTGTTTACAAGCATTCAAGATTTCTATGAATGTATGATTATGAATCTGAAGGAAACCCTTTTAAATCCCTACAACAAATTCATGTTTAAAAAAAAAAAGAAAAAGATTTAAGCCATTCGTCGTTAAACGTCAACAGTACGAATATAAAATATTTTGTTCAGATTTCACTTTAAATTTCCAAATCAACTTCGGTTTAAGGTGTTCTTCACCCCATCAACTATCATTTGCGAATTTGAAAAATGTTTGTAAACATTTTTGCTTGTCATCATTTTATATTTTTATTTTATAAATTTTTTGTTATACATTTCATCGTTTGGTTTTTCATTTTATTTTTTATTTTTTTTTTTATTTCGATAAGATTGCGTGTCAGTTTATAGTTGATGAGGATAATGTTGATAATGATGACGATGACGATTTAAAATGTTGAAGACGCTGCTGGTCTGATTTTGTTATAAAACTATTACAATGGTTTGTTCCCTTTCTTATATTTTCTATATTTTTCAGGTGTCTAACCTTTTTAACCATTTATTGATGTAGAACGAGTTCTTAGACAAAAGACGGAATATTTGTTAAATATATTGAATCATAGTTACTTGCAATCATCAGTTCGAAATTCTATATTTATTTAGTTTAGCTTCATTTTCTCTGTTGTTTTCCTTCCTAAAGTCTCACAAAACCTCAATTTTTAAAAGATTTTCCGCTTTTCGTTTAATTTTATAACCAAAAACATGACTAACAACGGTTTTTATTAATTTGCTATTCTATCTGCAGTTTATAGTTTTTAATTTCTACATGAATGGTAGACTGTTGAACATTATTTTTATTTAAAACCTCTAGTTCAATGGATTTTCCAAATCTTTTTATACCCAGGCTTTTAACAGCCAATTTTCAAACTATTTAATTAATCTGAGAAACCGAAATCTGTTTATGTTGTAATGCACATTACTATTTATCCATACTTGAACTTATTTGTACGCATATACACTTCAGCTAATATATAACGTAAATTGACATATACGAAATTGACAATACAATATAATACAATACAAAACAATACATTACAATAATACAATACACTACAGTACAATACAATACAATACAATACAATACAATACGATACAACACAATACAATACAATATAATACAATAGTGTGCAATACAATACAATACAGTACAATACAATACAATACATAACAATACAATACGATACAACACAATGCAATACAATACAATACAATACAATAAAATACAATATAATACAATACAATACAATACAATAAAATACAATACAATACAATACAATACAATACAATACAATACAATACGATACAACACAATACAATACAATATAATACAATATAATAATACAATAAAATACAGTACAGTACAATACAATACAATACAATACAATACAATACGATACAACACAATACAATACAATATAATACAATATAATAATACAATAAAATACAGTACAGTACAATATAATACAATATAATACAATACAACAAAATACAATATAATACAATACAATACAATACTGTGCAATACAATACAATATAATACAACACAATACAATACAATAAAATATATTACAATACAATGCAATACAATGCAATGCAATACAATGCAATACAGTACAGTACAATACAATACAGCACAATACAATACAATACAATATATAACAATACAATGCAATACAAAGCAATGCAATACAATGCAATACAGTACAGTACAATACAATACAATAGAATACAACACAATACAATACAATACAATATATTACAATACAATGCAATACAGTACAGTACAATACACATTATTTCATTAATTTCCTTTTATGTAGTTACCCGGCCTGTTACTCAGCTTAATTAAACAGTGTTAATTAAACGGAGTTATCCTTGATCTGCATCTGCATTGATTTATAGAAAATTCTTCGTTTATTCTTAAGGTACGAAGTTGCAGTACTTTTGATTAAGGTAAATCTAGAAAGTAAAGATGTTGATAAAAAAACATAATAAAATAACTTTACCTAGTTTTGCTATTATTGCCTTCGGTTTTGAACACTCCAGAATTTTTGTGTGTGATAAATGTAGTGAAGATCGTTTCTTTATAAGTGTATGTCAGGTTCCAACCAGACAATGTTCAGTAGCCAATTCATTATTTTGAATAACTGCTTAATTCTTCCACCCAATATAATTTCAAAAATAGTTGTCTTCTTCTTTCCACGGTGAAGGATACAAAATATTCGTCACAGCTGCTCCCAGTTGCTTTACTTGTCGTTCAATTTATTTTATATTTTTTGTTGTTAAGACATTTTAATCGATTTTAAAATGAATTTCTGCTAAATCATTGTTAATGTTCAGAGGTGGGTTCAATTATTTTATATTGCTAGTAACACGTGTTGTTTTTGTTATATTAATATTATTATGCTTTTCATTGTAACTGAGGGGTTGCATTTAATTTACTTAAATTTAAAAAAAAAATAATAAATAGAAGAATAAATTCATAAAAATAATTTATCATATTTTAATTTAATCAAAAAGCATTAAGTAGGAAATATCCTGAAAATTTGTTTTAATTGAAATCATGATAAATGACTGAAAGGCAGACTGATGGAAAACACTGACATTTTCTAATCTTTGTAGATTTAATGTGTATATGTTGTGACAAATGCATATTTGTTTTCAATACTTTATTATATGTAGGTTTCATACATTGCAGTAATGAAATTTTTAGTACAAATGATTTTTTAATAATACTTGTTACTGATTACTAAGATATTTTGCATTGAAGAAATACATTTTTTCTATAGCAATTAAATTTTTAGTCATACTTAAATTTTTCTGAATACTGGACAAAATTAATAATGAGTAAAATTTACTGAAAATTATCAGAACAAAAAGCCCTCTGCATATTAATGTGAATGTAAAAATTTAATGGCAATGGAAATTAATTCAGGCATATAAAATGCGCTGCACACTTATTTTGCCTCTATTAAATTTGTGTATATGTAAAATATTTTATTTAAGGCAATTAGACTAATATAACAATGCAACGAGATTCTTCAAAAAGGATGTACATCTTGCAAAAATCATTGCTGTGGCGACAATTCAAAGAGAAAAACCTGCTTTCCTAAAAAGTACCACATAGGCCGCAAATGCTATTTAAAATTTGTTAATGCTAATTGTAGTTGCTTCAGAACTAGCTTTAACGACTCTTAAGGAGTTTATTATTTGTGAAAATAAATCGAGGTTAATTATAATATTTGAATTTGAACTCATTTCAATACATTTAAAATATATAATAAATGAACAGAATTTTATGCTCAATGAAGGCCAAGTTAGTCAATAAATAATGGAATAAATAATAGAAAATTAAAAATAAAAAAAAATATCTAAAAGCAAAAGCAGTTGATTGCAAGGTACATTCCTCGTTTTATATCCCCTTTTATTCACTTTTGAAAACACAACAGTTTAACTATTATGACCTGACAATGACACAATAGAAATCATAAAAAAATTACATAAGCAAAATACTCTTTTTCCTTTTACTCCTAGATCTAGAAAAATAATTTTTAATACTAAAAAACCAAGAATAAAAAATTGGAAAGTATAACAGAAATAAAAAAAAAGAATGAAAAAATATGGAAATGAAACGAACGAACTAAACAATGGCCAGAAAAGTTGTTTTAATATATTTCTATTATGAATCCCATGAAATTGCATAAATTGTGGCAAAAAAGAGGTGGGGGAGTTTCAAAAGTTTTGAATATACTGCATACTTGCCATTAACAATAAATACCATCCAAACAGCAACAGCAGCAACTAAAAATGTTAACAATTGTCAGAGTTTAAGTAAGAGAATAATCACTCAACTGCAACAATACAAAAACAAAAATTAAATTGAAATGTATGAATAATTGTAAAAAGCACTTTGTTGTTAAATGTCTCGTTGACAGACAGAGTCTTCTTTAAATATTAAAACCATGATTACCACAATTCTGAAATAAGTTGCTATTGGCCGAGTAGCAAATAACAAAAAAAAGAGTCACTTTAAGCACAATTCTGTTTACTAAAAAATTGGGCAGCTTCTTTGTGGAAATATTTTTTTGTTTATAATGAAACAAGTTAATAAAATATATAATTTATGGTGAAAAGATATAGATCACTACACAATCCTTAATCTATTATCTGTGTATATCTAATTGCTTTTGGAGCGCCTTACTATTACAAAATTACGCTTCTATTTTTAAGCCTAGCAAACAAAATAAATTTTACCATCGTTTCCGCACAACGAGTTAAATACATTTGTACTCAGTTATAAAATCGTGTGATAGCTTCCATAATATAAATTATAATAGTGGAAAGTGTGAACATATTTGTGGTCAGTTCTAAAATCGTGTGATAGCTTCCAAAAATTAAATATGAACAACGAAAAGTATAAACTCATTTGTAGTCAGTTCTAAAATCGTGTGATAGCTTCCAAAATATGAATGTGAATAATGAATAAAAAAATTGAAATGAGTTTATTTCTCTAAAATTGAAAGAGAGACGCGTACGTGATAGGATTTACTTCGCTACCTAGCTGTGTAAGCCATAACTCAATGGTGAATCAAACCACATGGGTGATACGTTGCGTGCACCCATGCCCAAGTAAGCCGAAAGTATAATTCTATGCAACAGGTCATTCCCAGTTACAATTTCAGAAGTTTCGAAGCAGGGCCTCCAACTCCCACTCCTTGCTAAAGAGTTGGAGACTATCCAACTCCTGGTCCAGAACAAATGACAAGCATGCTCCCTACATCCGGATCATTCACCCATTCACATGATTCAGTAGAGGTGAGATGATCCCGGCCCTGTAATCATTTCATGAGGACCGCGAAACCACAACCACCACGATACTCCCGAAGAGCCAATCTCAATAATCACTTATAGAACAGCTAAAGGGCTAAAACGCCAAAAAGCTGAACTCTGGGGCTTACTGATCCCTGTGGAAATAACGTAGAGTTATCCAATTGGCTAGCTGCTAGCTAGACTGGGCAGCCTTTTACCCCCGGTGACACATGTAATGACGGTGAGATTTATTCAAGACATATAGGCGTGCCCCCGGGGGCAGGGGGGGAAAATTATGCTTTTAATCAAAAGTAAAAAAAAACAATTTTTGTTGATGTTTAAACAAAAAATAGACTATCAAAGACGAATTCAATAATTTTGAACGTTGCTCGATATTTCAAAACTATACACGTATATAAAAAATTAAGGCCATGGTAGATGATCTCGCCATATAGAATAGCTTATGACATAAATTACAAAAATAAATTATGCTACAAATCAAAAGTTTTGTACAAAGAAATGGAATAGCAAAGTGAGTTAAAGGCGAATTGAGTAATTTTAAACATTGCTCGATATTTCAAAATCATGCTGGTATACACAAAATCAAAGTCATGATATATTGTAGTTCCCACAAACGCTTCTTCATAAAGAATTTAATTTACAAAAAATTAATTCAAAATTTAGTTTAAAGACATGTATTTATATAATTACTTAATACAGAAAATTAAGGTAAATGTTAATTGTTTGAAGTCAGAGTTTTTATAATTCAATTCAAGAATTATAAAAACAATCAAATATATAAAAAAAACCAAAACAACATTTCAAAAGCTAATTCAGTTAAATAAAAAAAAACAAATTAACAAAGTTAAATTAAAAAAAAGGATATACATTAAGTGTACCTACAATACTCCCACTCCAGGAAAATGTATGTCTAATAAGTTAAAGGTCAGGCTTTTCTTAGTTCTCTGAGAAAAATTCTCAGCAGAAATTAACATTAAGTGTACCTACAATATGATCTAGCCATATGGAATAGCAAAATACAAATGCTCTTTCTCGTTGAGATTTCGTTTCAACTATCTAAAAAGTAAAGGGTCCGCCAAATAACTTTTTATTCTTTTGAATGCTATATCTCAAACTACAAAGCTTCGGCTGTATGGCACATAGCGCCGTCCTGTTGAAACCAAATGCTGCCAATATCTTCCTCTTCAATTTTTCTGAACAAAAATTCGTTCAACATGGCCCGATAACGATCGCCATTGACTGTATCGGCCACTCCTGAAAAATGGCCCAATTATGCCTCTGGACCAAAATCCGCACCAAACAGTGGCTCGTTTTGGGTGCGTCTGCTTTTCAATGTATGCTTGCGGGTTTTCTGTGCCCCAAATACGATAATTTGGCTTGTTTACATACCCGCCAAGATCAATAAGCTTCATCTGAAAAGATGATTTTTTTTCCAAAATCGGCATCTTCTGTAAGTCGATCGCAGGTCCACTTAGCGAAGCGTTGTTCGAGCGTATAGGAAGGATAAATCTGCCAAATCAGATATGAGCTAAGTGTTACCATTCACGAAATAAGTACTAGTTGAAAGGAGAAATCAATTTTATATTTTGTTACATAAATAATTTTGATGTGAAATGATAAATGTACAACAAATTGACAGTTTTAATAATTTAACTTTTTTAATGTTATCTTGAAATTGGCTCAAAATTATTTATCTCCATACACTAGCAAAACATATACCTAAACACTCATAGCGAACTTAAGCATAACTGTAAATAAATATCAACGTTTTATTTTTTTAAATGTATGATTATAGTGTAGTGGATTCATTTAAGTTTTTGGTTTTCTTAAAGATTTTTTGTTAGCTTGGTTAAAGTTTTAGGTCTCATATTGCAGCTAAAAGTCCTACGCTCGAAAATTCAAATCAATAGCTAACATACCTTCGACGCACTACCGGATTAATTCAACTGTGGGTCATTTAATGTTTTTACTTCGGGGTATTTCATTTGGGAATTACCGTTCCATACCTTTTTCTTTGGTTTTGTATTCTACTTCCGCACTAATTTATTTCGAAGCCAACATTTAAATTTATTTCATTAAAATGGATTGAGTTTTCAAATTAAATTCACCTGTCAGTTTTTCCTTAGAGGTTACTATTTATGGTAGTTAAATGTTCTTGAACAACTGTCATTAAAATTATCATTTACAACAAAAAATATATGAAAAACTCAAGTTTAGTTAATAAATATATATATATATATCAAATCCAAGATACAAAATCTATTTATTTTAAATTAAAAATTTAAAACAATGGAAAGAACAAGACAATAAGAAAAGTTTATATTTAACTTAAATTATAGAAATGTAACAAAATAAATAAACAAACAATACAAGACAAACTTTTGATCACAAAAAGTTACACAAACAGTTATATCCCCACTAAGGGTTTAAGAAAGACAATTAAGAGGAAAAAAAACAAAATATAAGCAAAAAGGACACAATACAAGGCATAGTGAAGAGCAAGAGATGCTTTTCGTTTTTATAATTCAAAGGTTTAGAACACTCTTTTAATTTTGTTTCAGACTTAAGTATTATTATTTCAATAAATATTTCATAATTAACAAAAATTAGAAATGAATTTAATGAAATTAATAACAGAGAAAGCAGATTAGATCTTTTTAAATAGTGAGGACCAAAACTAAAAATGTAGTTATATTGCCAATATAATAAAAGTGCAGTTATATCGGAAACACCAAAAGTATGATAGTTTTGAGACATTTCGTTTTTTGACGTATTCGTAGAAGACAATTATTACAGTGAATTAAATTTCGCACTAAAATCGCATTAAAATAATTAAAACCACTATGAAAATGGTGGTTCTCTTTAAGTTACATTTTGTAAAAATTTGGCCGCTAAATATATCAATATTCCCGATACAAAACGTGCGAACACCAATGCGTCTTCGACCAGGTCGTTCAACTAAAAGCATTGCAGCCATGAGTTACAATGTTGAAGTAGGTTTGAAGTAAGGATTTGACGTTGAAGCCTGACAAGCTTCAACTGGTGCAGAAATTGAAGCCGACCGATCATTTACATTGCCATATATTCGCTCAATTCATTCAGGAACAACCGGCTGGTATTTCTCAAAAAAAACATTTTTTCAAACGAAGCCCTTTTTCACATGCCAGGGTATGTCAACAAGCAAAATTGCCGTATGTGGGTTAGAGCGATTATTGAGAAGCCTTTGCTTGCTCAACTTATCACTGTATGGTGCGCTATGTGGTCTGGAGGCTTAATTAGAAACTAAATACATCTAGTTTCCCAAATTCGTAGCCATTTCAAATATTATTCCACTGAAGAAACACATGTATTTGCACTTTTTAAGTTGCTGGTGCATCAAATTAATATTACATCAGGAATTGAATGCATCTAATTCCTATTGCAGGATTATATTATCAGCGTGACGATTATATGTTCGAAATATTTTCAAGTCATCTGTATATATTGCACAGATGATTGCACATTGATAAACAAGGAAAATAATAAAAGAATCTGATGGATACCATGCGGCCCACCAGATAAAACAAAAATTTCTTTGGAAGTAAGCGTGTTAAAATGAACTTTTCGAGTTCTGTTTGAAAGGTATGATTTAATGGACATAGATAAATTGTTTGTGAATTCCATAAGGTCAAGTTTCCCTATCAAATATATCAAATGCCTTACTGAAGTCGGTGTAAATAACATCAATTTGTTTACATTGAACATATCACGGCTGAACAACTCCTTCTAAAATCATGCTGAGCAGGAACCAATATAGACGATACTTGATGGGACAGGTGATCAGTTACAATTTTCTCAAAAAGTTTAGGTATCGAGCTAAGCTTAACAATATCTTTGGAGTTGGCAACGCAACATTATTTCTAATAATGGAATAGTAAAAGAATTCTTCTATATTTTAGGAAAATAATCGAATTTCAATGATATTTTGAAGATTATTGAAAGAGGTTTTGCCAGGGCCATAGCACATTTATTAAGAAGGTAACTCCTAATACCATCCGGACCATAATTATATGAAAATTAAAGCTTTTTTAAACAGCTCAGAATTATTGATTCATCAAGAAGTGGAATTGATATAGATCGATATGGCACCTCTTGATTAATCAAAACAACTTATTTTCAATAATCAAATTAATTTACTTACGGTTTTATTGGGATTTCAACTAATGCTTTTTAAATTATGTTTCGCAATAAAGCAGATATGTTTAAATAGGCTGGCTATTTATTATTTTGCTCTGTTCGTTTAACTGTATAAATATATGCTATGCTTGTACGAATGGAGGCTAGAAAATCAATATTTAAACCTGATAATTTTCTTATAACAACACAATAGATAAATAAATAAGATACAGCTAACAACTGGCTTTACATCGAGCGCCTTTTACAACTGTGAATTTTTGATTTCGTTATATTAATTGTTTGGCAGCCTTTGGAATTATTCTGTAGACAGTTGGTGAAGATAAAACATTCAAGCAGCTCACTAGAAATTATAGTAATATCTGCAAAAGATTGATGGGTAATTTTGTGTTATACTAATACAGCTATTATCTTAACCAAAAATAATATTTTTACAAATACAAATACAAAAGAAAAAATTTTCTTAAGTTAAATTTTAAGCACAAGATTATAATTTAGACATTAATTTGTCTTAGATTTTTATTTTTCTTAGAATTTACATTTGTCATCACTTACAAGCCTCTAGTATTTTCATATTCCTTTATTTCCATCTTTAAATTAAAAGTTTGCTTATAACTGAAACCTTGCAACAGCAAAAAGAAAACTTTATAACTCAAATACAAAGCAAATGTATACTTAAGACCTAAAATAAAAATAAAATATTTGCAAACGGAAATAAAGAAACCAAGTTAAAATAAGCAGCGGAACAAAATAAGAATTATAAAAAATAAATTACAAAGAATACAAAAAGTGCATTGAATGGCAGTTTTTCCCTTTCACGAAAATCAAGGCTAAAGAACACACATTATCTTTAGTTTCTATTATTTCGTTAGAGAGATATCGCTAAACTTTTTTCAGCAATAGAAATTTTTAAAAAGGTCATGTTCAAATATAGCAAATGTATGATTTTGTAGATGTCATTGCAATAACTTCTCAATAAAAATATAAAAAATAAAGAATTGGAGAAAGTTGGCAAATTAACTTTAAACCTCAAGGTTTTTATTATTAAACTTTTTTATAGTTTTACTCTTAACATTTTGGAAAGGATATATACACTATTTTAAAATTAAAATTATTTAAACTTTATACATGGCAAATTGCAAAAAGAAATTAAACACGTTAGAAATCTGCTCTCAGTTATGCCTCGGGTTATGTAGTCTTAACGCAAGCACTATTAAGTAGCAAAAATATGCATGTAAGCTGATTATGATTTTAGAGGCGTGCTTTTGCAAGCATTGTGGTGTGGCTTTGGGTTGTATACCCGTGTACTATGTCTTCATATGAAATTTAATAATGAAATATCTTACCTCGAAGGTAATTAAACGACCAATGCAACACTCTCACCTGCGCCTTACAAGGCAAATAAGATAGATGCTGGGGAAAGGTAAAAATACTTATGAGAAATTATCCAATGGGCTTAGCTGTGATAAGAGTATAAATTCTAATTTCTTTCTAAAATGCTAGAGAGCCACTGGGTCCCTGAGGGGTACCAATAATATCGAAAACAATTCACATACTGCAAGTTTGGTTATAAGAACGAGTTTTTGAAAAAAATAATAATCTCTATGTTTTACCATGAAACGCAGCAATATTTTCTTAGGTAGATTAAGTAAAATACAAAGCAATCAACGCTGGTTGAAACTAAGCAGTAAATAAAATACATATTATGCTGCTTCTCGCAAAAATCCACCAAAATTTATCCTAAAAAGTTTTATTATACAAAAATGTTATTAGGTTAATCTACGTTCACAGTATGATATTCTCATAAAATATAAATTTTCAAATATTGAAATGAATTACAGTGGTGAAAGCATATCTATGTGGCCATTTCATTATTACTCATATAATTCACAGTGGATTTTATTCAAATTTTATATAGAAAATTCAAAATTTTTATATTTCAAGCCAAAAAGGATTAAATAAGAATTATATTCAAACAACGCACAGTGGGGATTTTTTACTATTTTTATTACAAAAATCTTGTTTTAAGGTAATAAAAATATTTAAACATTTTAAGAAGCTTCAAACTTTAGTATACATGATTTCTATCGTCATAGGTTAGCCCAGCTGTGTGCAGAGTGTCGGCTTCTGATTGTTTTCATTTTAATGTAATAAAGATATTTTAAATAACCTGCATGGGCATAGCCCTGCAGTGTTTTTTTCGTTACAAAAATCATAATTTGTAAAGTTACCAATTTTTAACATAATTTTTAAAGTGCTCCCGCATTTTGATACGCAGTATCATACCGGTATCATAAGTGATACCGTTTGTCCTTTTTTGTCACAAAAAATTTTCTGAAATTTAAAAAGCATTTAAATCACAACTTCTTCAAATGATATTCTCATAAGAAATAAAATAAAACATGTTAAAAAGATGTTAATAAAACATGTTAAACTAATAATATACTTTTTATTTATATCACAGATACACGTATTTGAAATATTTAAAAGAAGCTATATAATATATAATGATAATAAATTATTTTGTATATTTTTTTTAATCTGGTATAATTTTTTTATTAGCTTATTCTCCTTAAAGTAGTCATTAACATTGGGAGCGATATCTAATAGACTTAATATAACGGAACTATAATTATGTTCCCTTCAAGATGAATAGGTGGATATTCTATCTAATCCATGAAATCTTGTAAGTATTCGTTTATCTAAACTGTTTGTGTTCTTTGTCTTTGCAGTTCCAGGCTTCTTCTTATGACTCTTCAATTGGTAAGCATTGATATTTAATAAAATTTTTACCCAGGTAAAATCTTATATACAGTACGAGTAAGTCTCTTCTAAGGGTATATTTGAGCCGAAAGTTGGGCAGTTTTTAAGGTACAATCATCAAATTTTGGAACATTTACCTTCTCTAGAGCTTCTAAAACTTTGGATAAGTGCCAACTTTTTTTATAAAATAGTTTTCGACCCCAGTAATTCGGGCTATAACTTCATCATTTGCTAAAACTGCTTTGGACATAATATCATCGTTAGTATTTAGGCACTCTACTCTCAGTTGAAGCTTCTTTAGAAATTCATTTTGTATAATTTTTTTTTCATTTTTTACATAAGAACTTCCTTTGAAGCATAAAGAAAATAATAAAATTTCTGTAAGAAGAATTTTTACAAAACCGCAACGTGCAATGGAAATAAAAATCATTCTAAATAATATTATTTATTTTTAAAAAAATTATTAATATAAACGGCCGTAATACGTGGTGCAGAATAGTATATTGGCTTTTACTAAAAGAAACTAAAAAAAAATATTACAAAAACAAATACAAAAAGGCAGAGTTAAACACAATTTATTATAAATAAAAAAACTGAACAGAATTAAAACTTCAAGATCGCAACAAAATTATAATTTAAACGTAAAAATCGAAATATTTTCAAGAATAAGAAAAATAAGAAGAAGAATAAAAAAAGCCAAAAATTTACCAACCACAAGATATAAAAACGCTGAAAAGGTCACAAATAATAATAAAATAAAAACTCACCAAAAATTACGTAACTTAGTTACTAGAAGAACGTAAATTGCGTGGTAGACTATTTTTGTAGTGTTTGTAAATAGTTCCAGTTAACCTGTTTATTTTATAATAACGAGCGTTTTTTGTAGAGAATTTCATGTTTCAGAAATACAATATGGAAACTCTTATATTCTAATTCTATTAAAGATTATTCATAACTACACAAATTTACAATTAATTTGATTATTTTACAAAGAATGCTGATAAGGTTGTAAGAATACAGAATGTTCATTTTATTCTCCTGTTATCTACATTTTTATATTCTCTTTAAATATCAAACCAATAACGAACGGAAGACCAAATTAAAAATATTAGTTTATTATTAAAATAAAATACATCAGAAATAAGAAAAATATTAAAAATACTGAAAGTAAGCAAAAACAAAATTATAAACTGTTAAAAGGGTGTCTCAGTAACACTGCATTTTTATATAGACAATCTTGTAACGGTGAAAGTCGTCACATCTCGTTTTCGCCGACACAACATTATTATTATTATTACATATTATTTTTTTGTACTATTATCATTCTTATTCTTGAATTGTTATTATTATATTTATATTATATTTATTACTATTATTATTCTTGAATTATTATTATTCTTATTATACCTTTTACTATTATTATTCTTGAATTGTTACTATTATTTTTATTCTTATTATATTTATTACTATTATTATCCTTGAATTATTATTTAAATTAACGGTCGGGAACATAAGAGCGCCACCTGTGAGTCAGAAACAACATGATCAACAATACAATCAGCTGTGATACAGATCAAAACTCACCACTGAGAGTTGACAAGCAACTATGACGGATAATATGGGTGTGTGTGTGAATGTGTGTACCCACGCATTGGTATAAAAGGCGGAATATTTTATTAAATAATTCAATTGGCACGCAGCTGGCCTATAGGTAAGAAGTCTTTTGGACAGGAATTTAATATTCCGCATTAACTTCTTATTAGCAGAAGGCAAGCATATCGCCAACAGATAGGAACTTTGGACAGGAGTTTAATACTCCGCAATAGCTTCTTGTCTGCCGATCGCCTGAAGGAGAAGAAGCCTGTTGGACAGGAATTTAATATTCCGCAACAACTTCTTACCCTTAGCTAGCATGCAGCTTGTCGCCATAAGTAGAGTTAGACCGTTTTCTTTGCGGCTGCCGTCTGTACCGCAGCCATCTCTGTTGCTGCCGTCTGTACCGCAGCTATCTTTGCTGCTCTGACGTCCGTACCGCTGCCAGGTACTACTGTTGACGACATCTTTGCTGCCGACGCCCGTACCGCTGCCAGGTACTACTGTTGACGACATCTTTGCTACCAGGTGCTACCGCTGCCGACATCTTTGCTGCTGCCGGTACCCCAGCCATCTTTGCTCTGACGTCCGTACCGCTACCAGGTAATACTGCTATCGCTATCCTTGCTGCTCTGACGTCCGTACCGCTGCCAGGTACTACTGCGGCCGCCGTCTTTGCTGCTGCCGTCGATACCACAGCCATCTTTGCTGCCGACGTCCGTACCGCTACCAGGTACTACCGCTGCCGTCTGTACCGCAGCCATCTTTGCTGCTGACGTCCGTACTGCCACCAGGTACTACCGCGGCCGCCATCTTCATCGCTGCCGTCTGTACCGCAGCCATCTTTATCGCTGCCGCCAGTGCCGCAGCCATCTTTACTGCTGCAGTCCGTATCGCAGCCATTTGTGATGCTGCCGCCTGTATCGCAGCCCTCTTTGCTGCCGCCGCCAGTACCACTACCAGGTACTACCGCTGCCGCCATCTTTATCGCTGCCGTCTGTACCGCAGCCATCTTTATCGCTGCCGCCAGTGCCGCAGCCATCTTTACTGCTGCAGTCCGTATCGCAGCCATCTCTGCTGCTGCCGCCAGTGTTGCAGCCATCTTTATTGCTGCCGCCTGTATCGCAGTCCTCTTTGCTGCTGCCGCCAGTACCGCTGCCATCTGTATCGTTGCCCTCCGTCTTTACGTGCTGACTCCCCGTCCCACGACTGCAGTTCCCGACCGCACTTGTAGCAATCAGTCTCTTTGTAAAAATTAGTAAATAAATAAACTTGGCGATCCGTTTTATAACGTTATTCGAACATTAAGTGTCACTCCTTCCAAAAACAGAGCTGGTAGGTAATAGAAAGAAAATTTGCAACGATCCTGGCCGCCGCTGTCGCTATCCCAGCAACCAGCGGAAACGTGTCGTTACAATCTTATATTTATTTTTATTCTTAACGGGTAAGCGATTTACAAAGGAATCAAATGTAATAATTCTGAAAACTTATTACTAAAAGTTATGCTTCGACCGTTCGCAAACTTAGCTGATTTTTCAGTCACCAAAATGTACCTAAGTATTTACCATTCGAAGAAATTGATAAGGAATTTTGTGTGGCATCGTGATTGGGCCTTACTTATTTGAAAATAAGACCAAATACAATTGGTTACAGAAAATGTTAAAGGAATGATAAAATAGTGCTTTTGGCCATAATTAGACAGCATAAATATAGACTATTCTTGAGTCAACTTGCTACAAAATTTGTGCAATTTTACGTAGTAGTATTTTTTGGGGGAGTTTTGCGAAACTTCCGACTTATGAAAAAAACATCACTCCTGAACTAGACAAGTAATGAAAAAGTTAATGAAAAAAATACGTCCGTCAAAGTGGCCATAACAATTATATTTCTGTATATTTATCCTTTCAAAAAGAGTGTGCTCATACTGAAACAACCTTTAAAATTCGTAGGAAAAATGTATCCAACGATTTTAGATTTGTATCCAAAACAGGACACCAGAGAAAGATAAATGCCAAAAAAAATCCCTTATGTTCTCACTCACAAACAAGGAATTATCGATAACAAGTTAAAAAGTTTTATTTTACAGCGGAAATATCTTTAGCATTCGAATATTCAGCACTTTTTGAAAGGCCAAAGGTAATATCAATAAAATAAACAATGATATAACATTTTAAACATAACAGTTTCACGAAAACACAAAAAAACAATCTTCAAAAAGAACAACGAAAAATCGATCTCGTTACATTCAGAATGATATTACGATTATTTACAAGTGAAAATATAAGCATCCTTTTGGCTTTTCATGTGATAAGTTGGCATCTTTTAAAACAATAAGCTAGTGTTTATTTGGTAAACAACAGCAGGTATAGAAGAATATGTTTAATTCAAATTTTACCAATGAACATCATCCTTTTAAAGTTTTACATCTGCAGTTGTATTCGTTCTTAAAGAGAAACAACAACAATTTTCATTAAATTTACAAGTCTGTTTACAAGGTAAACTTTCCAATGAAAGTAGGATTTAAGAAAATGTTCATGGTGCCAACAAAATGGGATTTTCAATAGATTTGTTTAACATGCAGCACTACAGCCTTAAGGATCAAATTTTACAGCATATTTCGTAGGCATGCATTTTTACTTGATTTTATACAATTCTGTGCTAAACTCTTTTACAATTCTAATTTAATAAACATTTTACCTTTTTTGTTATTTTCTATGTATAATCGTTTAAATGTTGACCATTTTGTTTGCAAATTTTTTATGGAAACAATTGAATTTATATATAAAATTGAATTAGAACACATGCTTGTGTGTACGTAACAAAAATGTTAAAAATTAAATATTGTTTTGTATTAAATTGTTTATGAAATTGAAAAATAATCCCATTTATGGGTACAAATGCATGAAGTGCATTGCATTTAAGTAAAATAAAAAGAGGGTTGCACTATTCGGTTTAGTAAAGTTGAAGAAGGCAATAAATAATTGCATACATGACCCTCGCATTTTGAACAAAAAACAAACAAAAACATTTATAAGCCATTGCATATATTAAACATGCTATGCAACAACTTTACAAAATTCCTATGTAAGTGTTTCTCTATGAAAATATATTTTATAATGGAATTTAATAATTTTTCAAAATTGTACCTTAACATGATAACATTGACCATTTTATAGATTATGTATGCAAAATCTAAGCTATTAAAAGCCAATAATAACAATTTGTCATAAATACTTAGTCGAGAAGATAATAATAATAATTTAAACCTTCTTTAAAGATTACTTTTTCTAATTTGTTGTAAATGTATATTGGAAAAATAATGGAAACATTTAAATTTACTAAAATTAAAATTCGAAAAGCATTTTAAATAAATGTGTATTTTAATAATAATTTTCTTATCAAATGCATTTGTTTTTAGACGAAGGCACAGAGTTTTGCCTCTGGCTGCATAACTCAAATAGATATACATTTTAATTGGTATATCAGGTAGGTAGAAGCACAAATTGAGAAACAAACGCTTCAAGGAATGAATATTTTATTGCAGCTACCTTGTTGGGCCCGGTTGTATGCCACCAGAAAAAAATTGAATGTCAAATGGCTTGTGTAAGCTGCTTGAAAAAAGCATTATGCACTTCAGTTATTTCTAAGCTAATAAAGAGATAACTGGTTTAAATAAATCTGCTATTAAACCATTTTTGGGTGTATTCAATTAGCTTTTTGTAAATTAAGCTGTTTTATAATGAAATACTCCAATACAACTGAAATCCCCTTCTAGTTTCGTTTATCACGTACAGGTTTTTTTAATAATACGGCTATCGAATTAATTATTTTCACTATAAATTGGGAACGAGATTTCTGATTTAAGCAAATAAAACAATGCATTCTTACAGGTAAAATTATTTTCATCATATTACTTAAAAATGTCTGAAATATTCAGAATTTTCTTGTGAAAGAGAAAAATTTTAATGCAAATTTAATTTTATTTTCAATCATGTTGTAATATCAGGTTTGTCAACACGAGGTTTGTTTCTTAATTAACGACAACACTAACGACATGATAGTTTTAATATTTAGTTTTTTGACGTATCAATTCAATTTCGCACGAAAATCGCTTTAAAATAATTAAAACCCCCATATGAAAATGGTGGTTTTGTTAAAGTCACATTTCGTAAAATTCGTGATGTTTTCGGACAATATTATCATATTTCTGAGACCGCTATTAAGAATTTAGTCATTAAATTTGAAGCCACAGGCACGTTACAAAATGTGTGAGACCCACGCATGATCAACTGGATCATTCAACTGAAAACATCGCAGCCCTGAGCCACAATGTTGAAGCAGATCCAAATTCATCCACTCCTCGAAGTTCTTAACAACTGCACCTATCCAAAGCCACCACATGCCGAATTTTACGTAAGGACTTGACTTTAAAGTCTTACAAGGTTCAACTGGTGCAGGAATTGAAACCGACCGGCCATTCACATTGTCATGATGTGATTTTCTGAAAAAATCACTTTCTCAGACGAAACTCATTTTTGCTTATCAGGGCTTGTCAGCAAGCAAAATTTCCGTATTTGGGCTTCTGCAAATCCTAAAGTGATTACTGAAAAGCACTTGCATGCTCAACGTGTCACTGTATGGTGCGCTATGTGGTCTGGAGGTGGTAAGAGTCAATGGATCGTACTATGGCAAGATGGTAACAACTAAATTTTTGCCTATTATTGACGACGTGGATATCACTGTCATGTAGTTTCAACAGGACGGTTCCACATGTAACACAGCTAATGAAACGATCAATATATTGCAGACCAAATTTTTCTATATCATAATTTCACGACAATCAGCAGTTATGTGACCAACTAAATGTTGCGATTTAACACCACTGGATTATTTTTTGTGGGGCTATGCTTAAAAACTATGTTAAAACTCAAAATCCGTGCTGTGATTAACGAAATAAGACCGCCATTTTGCCAAGAAGTCATTAAAAACGTTGATGAAAGATTCGACATCTGTCAGCGTGGTCGTGGTGGGCATTTGCCAGATATAACTTTTCACTCACAATTGCCGACTTTTCTCTTTAGAATACAATAAAAATTTGAATCATCTTAAGCAAAACTTTTTGTTTTATTTTCTTTTAAAACCTAAACTTCTTGAGGGAAACCCTTTATTTTAAATAGTAAAATATATTTATCTTTTCGGAAATAAGTAAAAATTGTTAAAATAAAAATCTACGTAATTTAGCATTATACAGCAGCTAAAATTTGCTTATTGCAATCTATTGCATGTATACAGCAACGAAAAGGTAATGGTGTTGCCTTTGTCTACATATTTGCAGAAAAACAGAGGTGAAAAATGTAATTTCCACGAAAAGCAAAAGTTTTGTGTGTGAGTATAATAATACAACATTTAGCTTACGTTGTGTTGCCAGATGTGTGTTTTTGCTGTTAAACAGAAGATCGAAAAGTTCATTAAAGTTATAAAAAGTGTTTCAAAAGGCAACCAATATAGAAAACGAAAAGTTTTTTGCATCGTAGTTGTTAAAATAGCTTAATTAGTCTTAAAAAGGATTTAGTTACATAATTTTCTTACAAATGATTAACCATATTTTGAAAATACTGTTCTTGCATACTGCAATAAATTTTTAACTGTCCTGTAACACTGCATCTTAATTTTACTTGGAATATTGCAAAATCTACATCGATTTGCACTTTCTTCTAATGAGTATCTTTTAAAAATTCTTGTGTTTTTGTGAATTTGTGTATAAATATAGGAAAAAAATATGTTACAATTATGGCTAAATTAATTAAAGCATCTGAAATATGTGCAAACCCAAAGAATAATGCATAATAAACTTACAAACATAACTACGTGCATATGAACATATTGATATCTAATAATTGATTATTTATGTATAAGATTTTTTTCTATGATTCTTGACTTGTAAATGAGAAGTAAAGAGAAAATTTAAAAGTGCTAGACTGTATGTTTGTTGTCGCAAAGAATTGTATATCTTAAAATAATACCTGTCTCAAATAATACTTAAACCCTTTCTGTTTATATATTTAGGTTATTTATCAAAATAAATAAAAATATTTTCTTTATTTTGCAATACATTCATCATGGTGTACCATACTCTGTTTTATATGAGCAATATTCCATTTCTACTGTATTTCATCCCAAACTGTTTTGGTTTTCCTTAATTATAAATTGTTAAAATCGTAGGCTTTGATTGTATTGTCTACATGTTTTACATATTTACATGCCTCTTTTACTTGACACACACGAGGCAACATCAAATGTAATATAATTTTTAAACTACATTATTTTTTCTAGTACAGAAACATTAGTTTTGCCTGTATTTTTTGCGTAAACAAATAAAATGATACCTGAAATTAGTCCTCTTGAAGAATTCTGTGTAACAAAAATGTAAAACTTAAAAAAATACAACAATATGATAAAAAAAAAATGTTCAAATATTTAAATTAAATGAGACTAAAGGCTACCGAAATTACATTAGGATAAAGAAAATAAAACGCATAAGAAGTTGTCAGATTCGATATTACATTAAAAACGAAAGTACGATTATTCCCCAAGCACAACTCTCTGCTTTGAAATATATAACACGGGAAAAACTGCGAATATTGACAGTCATGGCACCAGTATCAGTGTATTTGAAATATTAAAAAGTACAACTGTTTCGTTTAAGTCATACCTTCCAGTATGACACCTTGAATAGAACTACTGATGGCTAGTATCCTATACAAAGCGATCGCCAAAATTCTTCAAAAAATAGCCGCTCATAAAGATGATCAAGATAACGTTATTTTTTAGTACGGTAAAGATAACGTTACGTCTAAAAAACGTATGGTTTTTAACATCCTTTTAAGGACTTAAAAAAATAAAAATTGGCATAGGAGTTATTGAGATCATTTATTTATTGAGTTTTCTCTTTGATAACCATTGGCAAGCTACTGAGATCAACTGAGAATACTGAGCATATACATTTTCTCTCACTGCAAACCACAGAGATGTAGTACAAAATTAAAAAGACATAAATGTAGCATTCGCCCTTAACACTGAAAATATTTAAGAGTATCATATTTTTACCAGAAGAGCAAACTAGATATTTTTGAAAGCAATTCAATATTTTTGAAAGATTTAAATCCAGTCAGTTTACCCTAATAATGTACCTTTTTTCAAACTTGTACGGTAAAACGCACCATGGCATATAACATTTATAGCAAAAGTAATTTTCTTGGACTAATAAAATTGTTCGGAAGATGATTTATTAAGTTCTAAAAGGAAATAATCAACAGTAGAAAAACGTAAACGAGCAACTTTACATTTTACAAACGGCGTTGTCTTCTAATACACAGAAGACAAAAATAACATGCTTATAAGAAATTCTACCAAATAAGAAAACAAAACAAAACAAAATCAACTAATACGGAACAAAACAAACAGCCAAGCAGGCGCCTAATCTGAATGATAATAACAACAAAAATGGGGCGATGGGGTGGGGTGATGTTAAAGTAGAATATTCTTGTGTGTCCGAGAACTGCTTAAAATAAATATGTAAGCACCACTTTCTGTGCCAATGAATTAGGTGTGTGTTACCATCGTGTTTATTTTGTGTGTATTGAAAGTAAATAAATCGTTTTAATCTAACTTAAAACTATTAAGTACTGCGTTAATATTGTTCACTAAGAGAACTTAAAGTAACAAAACGTTTATTAAAAGGAATAAACGTAACAATATTATTATCAATACTATAATTCGGCAATTCTTAGTAAATATTTAGAATTTTCATCTTTCCCTAAATATTTCAGATAATACACAAGAGATAACCTAATGTAGGAAAAGAGGAAACATAAGGGGTACGCATACTTCTTTACAACAAATATTCATAACTATTAATTACTGTACCTGTGAGTATATCGTTGGCTTCTCACTAACGAAATATTTACAACTAAATTTTTAACAAAACTGTATTAAAGAGTGAATATGTATGTGTATTTGTTTCTAGATAAGTTTATTATTATTTAAATCGGAATGTATGCTAATTACGTTGATGATGCTCAATGAATTAATGAAAGCCTAACAGTAAACAAATGGATGGTGAAATTTTGTATCACAAATACAAATTGAAGTGTTATCAAAACTACTTACCAAACCCATTCAACCACACAACAATAATTTTCAATAACAAAATACTTGGACAATACTCACTTCAATTTAAAAGTTTTTAATTGATGATGTGTGGAATTATGGATCATTAATATTAATTTTTGTGTGAAAAAACATTAAATTTTTTTTAATTATATAAAATATTCGTAAAGTAAAGCTGTTGAAATAAAGTTATGTTTTGCCCATCTTGTTTGTAAATTATATTTTTTTACTCAATATTTAAATAGTTATTGAAATTAAGTTGATGATAAGTTTCGCAGTTGAGTTATTGTCGAAGGAGTTTTTGCTTAAAACAGAATTTAATTTGATTGATTAATTGTTGTAAAAAATACTCTTATGAGTCCTAAAGTACTATTCTAAAGAATCGAGTTTATGTATCAGGTAATTGATAGCAGACTGAATCAAATTATCCTGTTCCATAGAAATTATATTGCTTTGTTCGTTATTTAATTTCTTCAAAGTAAATTTTTAATATTGTTAAGTTTACTTTTTTAAAACGTGGTGTTCTATTGTGTGAAAATACTTTTACGACAGTTGAAATTTGTACTCTTCTGTAGTACGTCTTTTATATAAAATTTTTAATTTAAATCAGGTTTAAAATATTTTTTGCTACTTATTTGTCTTTAAGATAACTTATGCGTCGAAGTTTTGATGAACAACTAATATCGTTTTTTTAAACATACAAGTGCTGATGGGAGTTGAACACATGACTCGTGGTCTTCTACTTTAAAACAAGCCGATGGCGCTAGCAAAGTAGCCTACCTTGCTGCTGATTATTCATTGAAGAATGTTTGTCTAAAGTTCCCTTGTATGTTTCGTCATTTGTCTTGTCTTTTGCCATATGGCTACTACCGCTACTGAAAATAATTTAGTTAAGCTTTAATTTGGCAGACTATTCTAAAAAGTAAAGTGTAATTTTAAATAAGACAAACTATTTGTATCTATAATAAATTTGACTGTTTTAAGGTATTCGCTATGCCTGAAATAATTAATATAATATGAAAGCAAATTAAGCAATTTCACACATACACTCACTATCCTGCATACTAAATACCTCAACTTGACTTTAGATTTTGAATTTAATACAATTTTAGTCGTTTGTAAAAGAATTGTAAATAATAAAGCAAAATCTTTTGTCATTAAATATAACGATGTATAATAAATAACTTCTTAAATCTCAAATAACCTTGTAAAAATTTAAGCATACTGAACATCTAAAACTGTATGTAAAATTACGCATATGACGAAACTTAATGGGAATTTCTTGTTTAATATCATTAACCCTTTAAAGTTTATGTAAGATATATCACATTAAAAATCCTTTTAGTTTATGTTGTTTTAAGAATATTTTTAATGGTTTATTGTTAAGAAAATATATATTTTTTTATTGTTTTTGAAGCACAGAACGATACATATTTCGAGAAGCAGAGTATAATAAGAATAATTTGTTTATTTCATTTTCGTAATAATCAACACAAATTTTATACTCTAAACAAGTATAAAAGAAGCAGTAGATTAAGATTATTTTCAATAGCTTAACGGCGCTTAGATTAAATAGCATTGATTCTGCTGCCTTAAAAAATATAAGTACTAAGCTACTTCTATCTAACTGGCATTTATCTAACTAATTTCAGCTGCTTACTATGTTAATTACTCTTTGTCTGTAAAATTAGATATAAGAAAAGATATAAAGCTATAGACTAACCAAAATTTTTATTACTACTGATTTTTTGCATCAGCTGCTATAATAGCACATATTTTGTGTAGAATTCCAAGTTAATGAAAGATAAAATCATATAAAACGAACCTCAAATTTAAGTTTTCTATGAGGACAGCATTCAAGTCATATACATCAAATAACGCCACTAATAAGAATATGCTTTAATACTTGATTATGGTAATTTATAATATTTTAGTTAAGGTAGCTATAGCATTACGCAGTTAATAATAATTTAAGATTCCTGCCTCTTACCGCTCTAAAAATAAAATTACTTATATTATGTGAAATATCCTTTATTTTTAAAATCTCTAATAGTGTTTCCAAAAGTGAGCAATCTGTACACATAATCTTGCAAACAAAAATTAAAATCGGTTCAGAAATATAAAGTAACAAATATAAAAATATTCAAATGCAGACGAATTGATAGTCTTTAACATTTGTTTAAGTCGATTAAAATTAGGTATCAAAAGGTTAAATGGATAGCAAATTCTTTTTAGTGTTTCAAGACAACCATATCGTACATATTTTCAATTTCAATAGGTTAAAGAGGATAGTAAGATAATCAGTTTCAAAAAACAGACTAGGGCATGCCTACATTATTTAAAATTTTGTGAGTTATTCATAGATTACGATGGACTTTAGTAATTTGAATGTTGGTTTGGATTTCGGCGTTAATATTAATAACAACCAATTTTTATATTTCTTTACTCATCTCTAATATTCAATCTCATAATTTTATTTGATTCCATATAGATTTGTGATCACAGGCAGGTTTAAAAGTTTGTTTAAATGTATGACTTTTTGCGAAAACAGGGACTGATCTCATCATCACTAGAAGTTTATTTTAGCCACCTTATTTTATTTTTTTCTTAGTTTGATAAAGAGACAGACACACAGCTAGCATTTCTACTACTGAGCTAAATTTTTTATATGACTTTTTACTTCATATGCGTTTTTTAGTTGAGAGCTTTATTGATGTACATTAGGACAATTTATTTTTAAAAGCTAGTGTATTACCTAATCAGGTAAGCTAGTAATATCAGCAAGATGGCATAATTTTCCACACAATATGTATGTTATATGAGTATATTATTTCTGCATTTATTATAAATTTCGTTAAACAAAATATTTGCTTCTAATAATACAAAAAAAATATTCGTTGAATCCCTGGAAAATTTGGGAAAACTGTAGCAACTGCTTTATATAGGTCTGCCTAAAGAGAACAAAATCATTCCATGTGAGATCTTGAAAAAAGTAAAAATTAAATATATGGACACATTTTTGGCGATAAAGAATTCGAAATCTCTACTGGTTTGTTTTGAACCGACAATTTTCGGTCCAAATGGGAAGAATAAGATTTAGAAAAGGTTTACTACATAGACTGTAAAAGTTTTTCTGTACCAGCCTTCTGTTTATATAAAAATTAAATATAGGACAAATGAAAAATGTATAGAACTCATAATGATTAAATAGAGCATAATATGATACTTTTAAAGACATAAATCTAATGATTTTTATAACATTCAATCCATTATAATGCCCACATGATTTTTAAAGCCTCTTCTAATATGTGACATATTTTAACAAATTTTTTAAGAGATTAAAGTCCTTTATAAAAAAATAATCTAGTTATCCTTACAGTTGTAACAATAAAAAAAAAATCGATGTAACTCTTTTTTAGCTCGTAAACGTTGCTTTAGATATATATTTGTAAAACGTAATTCTCACACATTTTATTGAATCGTGTTCTTGCTCATTTACATTCTGCTTAGGTGTTTTAAAATAATACAATTTATTTTAAAAATATCTTTATTCACATATTATATTATATGGACATAATATATATTTATTATTTAGGTAAAAACATTCACACACACATATGTAGAAATACGTAAATTTTTGGATGTAAATGTGAATAGAATTTATATTTCTGTTTAAGTACGACCATTAGTGGTTTCAAAAAGTTAAGTCATTGTGGTGAAACAAAAGATATCGTAAAGATCAAATGTATTCTCGTTAACGAATTCTCGCTGAAACTTTTTGTAGCAAAAACCCTCATTAATGAAAATATTTCAATTAAACTGCAAATAGATTTTAGTTTAACACTCCCATTTAAAAAAGCTATTCATTGTGTGCTGTCAACACAGCCACATGTTTAGAAATTGTTTGACAGTGTAGAATGTTTAAACTATTCAAATGGAAATGAAAATCATAATGACACATTAGGATGTTTAAAACTTTTTAAGCAGATAATGATGGACAAATTTTAACAAATAATTTCGAAAAAGGAAGGAAAAGAAGGAAGTTAATCCCGTTTAAGGTATACAGCTTGATGTTGTCATTTCTTTCGGTGAAAACCGTCATTAGTTGCTGCGTTTTTTATAGTTTTAGAGTAAAGATGGTTTTTACTGAAAACAATGAAAACAGTATTTCAACAACTTAATACCATAATGCTTGTCGTTAGACACCATATTATTTTTCAGAACATCACCACTAAGTAACGGTCCTTCGGCTTATACTTGTTATTTACTTTATCAGTTCTGTCACAGCTTCTTTTAACATATACCCCTGCTTGCAGTTCTATCACAGTTTTTTGATTTTCAATAAACATTTTACTCTTATCGAGGCTAAAATAGCAAAATAATATACGTTAATTTGTCTAGATTCCTTTAATAAATATTTTATGATATTCTCATAAAATATTTATTATTCAAAAAAATATATTAGAAATGTATTACAGCAAGGAAAACATATCCATATGGCTATTTCACTACTGCTCATATATCTCATCAGTGGATTTTATTCCAAATTTTGTATAGAAAATTAAAGAGTCTTATATCGTAAGCCAAATTGATTAAATGAGAATTTTCATTTGAACAACACAGCAGACAATAAAACTCCAAAACTTTTCTATACAAAAACACAGCAAACATTTTGAAAACAAAAAAAACACTTTTTATTTTCAATTTTTCTAATTTGAAAAATTAAGAAAACAAAAAATATTTGTAAGAAATTTTACAAAAACACAACGTACACATGAAACGTACAATGGAAATAAACAATTTTATTTATATTTATATATTTTTTTTATTATTATAAAATTTATTTTTTTAATAACAAAAAAAATTATACAATTTCTTTTTTATTCATTATGACGCCACCAAATCGTGTGGCGAAAAATCAAAAGTGAAAATAATTTTATAAAAATTTTGATATAAATTCTTTTAGCTAGCAAAATAAAGATATAAAATAAAAAAAATCAGTAAATTATAATTTAAAAAAATAACTAACTTTCGAAAGTTAAGATATTAGAGTGAACTCTAATTTCCTTGAAACGCGTGGTGATGGAAGACTTTTTGATAATTCGTTTACTCTTTTTTTTAAATAAGTTTCTTAATATATCCTCCTTTTACCGATCAAAATTTGTCACCTTTCCTACCTCCCTACTTTTCATATATCAAAGAAAAAGAAGGTGTAAATTAATTGTCAAAATTTTTCCGCAGTTATATTGCAATAAGTTGTCTATTACATCTTACTGTGATTGAAGCCAAAATTTGATAGAAAATACAAATTTTCATTTCTAACAACGTGACTAAAAGCTATCTCTGTATCTAAAGGAGTGTATAGCAGGTAATACATTTCTTTAAGAATTTATAACTGCTGACGTTCTAGAGTCTTCGATTAGATTTTCAACAGGTATGCTTATTAAAAGAATATTAAAACTACTGATTAAACTTATTGGAATTTATTGTTGTTATTTTACATTAAATTTTAACTTTAAAAATATTTTTAACGGCAATTATGATTTTATCTACGTTACGTTGTAATTGATTTCTAGTTAAAGTCAAGTGAGAAATGTGGCTACGTGTTTAGCTTTGTGCTAAGATTTTAAAATGTTATCCAGCCATACGGTTTACAATATGTGTTGACTCTCATCTTCATCTTCATTATGAAAAATGTATATTTTTTTGTATTATGTAATTCCACACACATCGCTGTTATATAATTTTATACTTTATATATTTTTCCATCTATTATAACTAAAATTATAATAAATCTTAAGAACTAAAGCACTAGTATCGAAGACTATCGGCTACAATTTTATACTTTAAAATTCTATTTTATATTTACAATGAAAATATTAATTATATTTAAATTTAATTTTTTTTGTGATTTGCGTGTGACAAAGATTTCAAAAAAATATTATAATTTAAATACAAATTTCCAGCGTCAATCGAAACGCGGTTAATTAATTTACCACTTGAACAGAAAGTTTACAATATAAAACTGTATTAACGCCATCTTCTTACAACTAGTAAATTTTAATTTAACATATCAGTAACAATAAAGCATGAAATGCCAAAAAAAAAAGGAAAAGACAGAGTTAAGCCGTTGCTGTTGTTATACTTAAATACCATTTTATTCATGTTGAATTTATGCTTGTAAAAATATGTATGATTTTAGGCTACAAAAGTCCTTTATTGTACATCTTCTTCTGCATTTTATGCCTTATACTTGTTTTAAATTAAAAAGCAACTGCAGCCGGTATGCATAGTGCTGGCAAACGGCAAACGGCAACAATAAATGGGTGTAAAAAATAATATAATAAAATAATGTGCAACGTCGTGAAATGTCAACGTTGGATATAAAATGAATTTTCACGGATTTACGGATAATAAAATAAAAATACTCTTCCTGTTTTCCTTTAAATGCTGAAAGCACACAAACACACACTCACATACACTTTTAAATGCATTGATAAATTCAAGCAGTTATTGTTGTTAGCTTCTTCAGAATGCAGGACTACTGACTCTTTAGCTGGTTATATGACTGGCCGGTTGGTTAACTATAAGGACTACATATGTATACAACTTGATATTGTCGTCGCAGTGGTTGTTGTAAATAGTATCATGTTTAACTTTAATGAGCTGACTATTGTCCTTTATAGTTTTATTATTGTTGCTTAAGCAATTTACGAGTGTGTGGGTTTTGTTTTCGGTATATAAAAGTATTTTTGTTTTACAGTTTGGAGTTACATGTTTTCGTTAAGGATAAAAATATTATTATCAAATAACATTATATTTTCCCTAAAGTAAATTTAATACAAAAACAGGCAAAAGATCATACATTAATATCTACAGGAAATAATTAGAGAAAATAATTGGACATGTATATGTAAACATGTAAATGTATTATGGCACTACTCAGAAATTAAAAATTTTCCAGAATGAGTATTTTATAAAATTTTTCTTTTGTAAGAAGTGACCTTTTTTAATAAGTAATTTGAAGTACTTTGATGTGAGACAAGACTTTCCTGCTTACTTGCTTCTTAGATGGAGCAATCCCACTGCACCAATCCCGCTCTACCCCCCGGGGGCAGAGCTGGATTGGTGCAACTGGGGAAAAAGGGAGCCCAGTCCCCTGAAGTCAGACGGAGAGACAACTGGAAGCTCCACTTTATTTCCACGGGGATCAGTGGCCCGCGGAGTTCATTATTAGTCTCTTTAGACTCATAATAGTTCTCTGGCTGATCATTGAGGTTGGCCCCTATATGGGAGTATCGTGGTGGTTGTGGTTTTGCGGCCCCATAACAGTATTTTGGTTATTATGGTGGCCAGGATCATCTCACTGATAATGACACGCAAAGTGAACGATCCAGTCCAGTGAGCATGCTTGACATGTGTTCTGGACAGGAGTTAGAAAGTCTCCAACTCTTTAGCAAGGTGTAATGGTTTGCAGACCTGTCCTGAAATCATTCAAGTTGCAACTAGGTGGTTCTGTTGGTTAGAATTATGTCTTCGGCTATCTAGGACGCCTGTATGACGTTCCGAATTATACAATAGTGGTTTTTCCACCATCTGATTAAGACTACATAGTCAGGCGCGGATGTAAAACAAATCACACTCTGCATCTTTCCAGCTCAAATCTAGAGTTGCGTAAAAGAAACTTATAACAAACACTATTCGGCTCAACTGTGCAATTTTATTTAAATTTTAAAAATTTCAAAAGACAACACGAGTATATATAGGGTTTTTTAACCAGAAGTTTGTTATCTAAGTCAAAATAAAACAAAAAATTTAGACTAAAATGATTCAGATTTTTATTGTTTTACGAAAAGAAAAGTTGCGCAATTATAAATGAAAAATAATTTCTGGCAAATGTCCACCACAAGTGCGCTGATAGATGTCGCTTCTTTCATCATAGTTTACAATCACTTTTTAGCAAAATAGCGGTCCTATTTCGTTGATCATATTCGATTGGCTTCGTATAGGCTATGTGCTTAACATAGTCCCAAAAATATAATCCACTTGTATTAAATCATATGATCAGGCTAAGTGGCCAGCTGCTGATTGTAGTGAAATTATGCGATCGGGAATTTGGTTTGCAATAACTTGATCGTTTAACTGGCTGTGTGGCATGTGGCAGCGTTCTGTTGAAACCATATGTCATATGCACGTCATCAATAATATGAAATAATTGAGTTATGAGCATCTCGTGATCCTTACAGAAATTTCAGCTTCATCTTCGAAATAAAAACGGTCCAATCACGCCTCCGGACTAAATAGCGGAACATATAGTGACACGTTGAGCATGCAAAAGGCTTCTTAATAATCGCTCTAGAATTTGAAGAAGCCTAAATGCGGCAATTTTGCTTGTTCACATACCCTGAAAACCAGCCGATTGCTTCTGAATGAACTGAGCAAATCCACGGCGATGTGAATGGTTGGTCGGCTACATTTCCTATACTAGTTGAATCTTGTAAGGCTCTAAAGTCAAATCCTTACGCAAAATTCGCAATTTGGCCGTTGTGAATAACCCCAATTCGTGAGAATATCTCGAGGAATTGACAAATTTGGATCTGCTTCAACGCTGTGGCTCACGGCTGCGATGTTTTCAGTTAAACGACTCGGTCAAACATTCGCTGGTGTTTGCAAATTTTTTTATCGCTCCTGTCGACTCAAATTTAACGACAAAATTCTTAATAGCGGTCGCAAAAGGACTAATATTTTGTCCGAAAATATCACGAATCCAATTTACGAAATCGAACTTTAACGAAACTACCAATTTTATAATGGATTAAGATCCATAATTTGAATGCGATTTGTGTGCGAAATTGAATTTATTGTAACAATCGCCAACTCATCTACTACGAATACGTCATAAAGCCAAATGTCAAAACAATCGTGTTGTTAGTTATGCCAAAATTGAAAAACAAACTTCTTGTTGAAAAGTCCTATCCTTAGATAACCACATAAAAAGCAAAAAGGGCTACTCTACTCAATAGAGTAGTGATTAGTATTTCTGACTCTAACTCAATAGCTTTTGTGTAAGTTGTATTCATAAATTAATTTGGGTATTTCGTCAAAATAAATAAATTTTTTAAACTTTTTGCATTCTGACCATAAAAATGTTGAAAACAAATACAGAAATAAAAGCTTTTATTATATATATATATATATATATATATATATATGCATACCGCATAGTTTGGGGACACAAAAATTATGTACTTTTTTTGAGACAATTATGCAGAATTCATAGAAATCGATTTATATATCCCGATATTTTTTCACTAACTCCTTTTCAAATCGGTTTAAAGTTAATTCTTATATTTAACGCATATTTCGAGGACAGTTTTCAAGCTTGCGCATATTATGAGCACATGTCCCCATACTATACGCAATATAGAAGTAAAAATTTATTGCCAGATGTTTTGTAAATTTTACAAATTTTTGTTGCCGCCGTCAATTTTTGCAGCCAGGATTGTATGTGTTTGTTCAGTAATGCCAACGTGTTTTATAAAAAATACCATAGCGATTATGAAATTGTATTATATATTTATTATATATATTTATATATTTATTATTCCATATAATAATTATTGTTATTTGATCTTTTTAATATTTGTTAGTAGTTTATTATTAAGCACTAGGTCATTATTTAATAAAAAATGATGATGCCAAACAATGGTTTAGCGAAGTATTGAAAACTAATAAAAAATAAAGTTTTAAAATTTTTATTAAATAATGACCTAGTGCTTAATAATAAACTACTAAAAAATATTAAAAAAGGTCAAATAACTATAATTATTATATATAATAATTAATATATTTTATTATGAAATATTGGTTACAATTTACCATGTATAGTATCTACATTTTTGCTTTTTTTACTTTAATTCTATAAAATGATAATTAAATGTGTACTAATCTTTTTTTATAAAATGGTCTTTTTAAATAAATTTTAAATATAAAAAAAAATTTCCTGAAGAAGCTTTCCATAGGAAAGCGAAATATCGAAATAAATCGTAAAAATTTATTTAAAAAGACCATTTTATAAAAAAAGAGATTAGTACACATTTAATAAAAATAAAAAAGGTCGAATAAAACTGAAAATAATAAAATGATAATAATATACTATTTTTAATATATTCTGTGAAAAATGTGAATTTTCTAAACGCTGTATCGTGTCATCATTTATAACTAATTCAGCTTAATTAAAATATCGTTATTCTAAACTCAATGATTTCAATGAAATGTAGCACAAGAAAATCGATGGCTAAGAATATAAAAAAAACGATATATTCAACCGGTAACAAGCAATTCAATCGGTGATTTATAATAAAATAAATTTTGAACTGATTGAATTTTCAAATTACCAAACAAATGAATGTTTTTTAAAAAAGTAGCATAGTGTAGTTTATTGCATTATTTAAATACACGGTACAAATTACTCTAAAATTTGTTCTTAAAAATGGGTTTTACTAACTTTTTAAAATATCTTTAATGCTATTAGTTTATGATGTTTACATTAGAAATAACTTGTGAAACGTTATTACTTTCGCTGTGATAAAATAAAGGTAAATTTTCAAGTTTTGGGCAAAAAGGGATTTGTAAATACCTCTAAATACTGTCTAACACTGATATACGTATACAGTTATAACGATAGCAATAAAATAAAAGTTGCTTACGTTTGGATTTGACTTACTTAATATATATTTAAAACAATAGAAAACATAAATGATTTTTTAATTCTGAAATTAATAAGTGGTAAAGAATTCACTTATTTTGTACATATATGGAAACATTTTGAATTACTTAAAGAAGTCGTAATTCACATTCTTCTTTCGACATTAAAAAATTATATAATTGGAACTGAATGGCACAAAAAACCAATTCTTATATTAATGGAATTTTAGTTCATATTCCATTAATTCTCTAAATTATTTCCTTGTTAATAAAAAATATTTGCATACATAAAAAACTGGCTTAATTAATATTTTATTATGCTGTAATGGATTTTAGTAAAACGTTAGCTATTATACATATGTACAAAATTTCAATATCGACGCAGCGACTCTAATGTAAGCCATGCACGTTGCGACCTGTTAGTAATCAAGTGAGGGTTTTGTGTACAAATTATATAACTTGCGTACAATCACACACAGAACAACTTTATTTTATAAAGAAGTCATTAAACCAAAGATATTGTCGAATATTATTGTGAATGTTTTTGTTTTTATAATATTCATTTCTGCAGTTCCACAATTCAGGCCTCCATTTTTAAAACTCTATAAAAGTACGCATTTCATTTGAACTTTACATTTTTCTTAATATATTTAATTTTTATTAATAAATTTAAAAACAAAATTGATTTTGTGAACGCAAAAAGTTTAATTAATTAGCGTAAATAATATCAATTGGTTTTTTTTTGGGTATTTAAAAAAGTAAAAAGTTGTCAACACTATTAGATGAAATCTGCAACCATGTTACAAACACTAATAGTAGATATGCATTGTCTGCAAAGGTTAAAATAAGGGATGATTTCTACTACGATCAGTGTTACCATTTAGTGTTTTTATTTGTTCAAATAAAGTAAATTTTTTTCTTCTTGAAAAGTCATCTTAATTGTAAAGATATATTTTATTTATATAAAACTGAACTAAATGACATGCAAATGACAATCAAATACAGTTTACTACATCGTAATATAAAACATGTACATATGTGTATAAACTAAAAAATAAATAAATTTTAATGGTTACATTACATTGAAAATTGGGATTCATTCTTATTTGTACATATTTATTTATTATTATTTTTGATTTATGCGAATATTGTTCCTACGTTTTTAAAACTATTAAAAATAACAACCTTTTAACTTGCTATAAAAACTTATTACATCTTTTTTGAAATTTCAATAACTTACAGCACTATAGGCAACAATGGCTGTTTTTGTTATTTGCAGAAATAACAATCTTGTCAAATTAATTTTTAATATAAAGAAAAATCAGAAGCACTAAATTGTGTATTGTTAGATCTGCAGAAGAAAAACATTAATGAACATGATAACATGAAAAACTCTTTGATAAAAAATTATTAAATATATTACGTTAAAAATAGTTTAAAGAAAATGCCACTAATAAGAATAAGGTCAGTTTACTGGCAGAGCTCAAAAGTAGCTAGCTATTGGATTTTGAAGCAAAAAAATTTAAAATAACAAACTCTCATAATTCATCTGATCTCTAAAATTCAACAATTATTTATATATATTTGACATGTTTTGCTTAAAAATCGATTTTTTCATTTTTGAACTCTGACAGTAAAATTAACTTAAACCAAGCGATATCTTGCAATTTATATCCGCTGAGATTTGTCACACTAAATTTCGAATTTTTTAAACAACAAATTCAAATAATAAAATTTAAGTTTGCCTACTACATTTTTTTTTTAATTAATGAAGTTTTTATAACAAAATCGTAGTCGTTACTTCAAAGTTCAAGAACATATACATATATATCAATAGTTGTAATTGATTTTATACTTTGTAAGTAAAATTAAAAATTATTATTAACTTCTCATGTTTGAGACTTATACAAATAATTTTTTTTAAATTCGATTCGTTTAGTGTTTCCAAAAATGCATTAAAAAATCAAATATATTGATAGGTATAAAACTCTGGTTACAGGTAATATTTGAAACGTGAAAATTTCAATGGGGGAAGATGTTATTGGTGATAACATAGTGGAAAAAATTCTTGTATAAAAATATAGTATAAAACACAAAACTAAAAAGGTTTTTAGTTTTGTTAGAAAAGGGTATCTCAGCATTTATTGTGGTATAATATAACATTGACTTTGTTGTTATTGAGGAAATCAGAAACAACAAAATTTTGAAAAATATATTTCTACTTTTCGGCAATCGAACATAATTTTTTTCGCCTTTCCATAATCTAATAAATCAAAAAATTTTGTTATCAGATATAAATTTTTGAAGACGTTGCTTTGTATTTTGTCAAACTTCTTTTTTCCTAGTTTTGCTTACTTTTATGAGAAGATATTTTTAACCGCTCTGTCTTAAAAAAATTTTTGATATAAGCCAAGTCAACAAAAGTTGAGAATTAAAGAAGTTATATCCTTCATTAACTAAAAGTGAAAGTTATTTTAAAAAATAATTAAGAGTGCTCTGTTCTTATATATATACCCTTCATAATCAGGAATTTTACAGAATTTAAAACAACGTTTTGTTATTCCAGTTGTCTTCCCAAAAAAATTTTCACACGAAAATTCTTACCGATCACAGGAAATATTGTTTTTAATATAATAAATCTCTCTCCCTAAATTGTTTTTGAGATATATGACTCTGTGCGCTAAAACTCAAAAGATATTTCACGAGTAAATGCCTACCAATACCATGAACCACTGAGCGAAGTTTCAAAAGTCCAGTTATTATATTTTTTGATACATTGAACTTTAAAATAAAGTTCCTATTGGCGAAGAGTATTACGTATAAAAATCGAGTACGCTTTGTCTTCTCATGCATGTTTTAAGAACGTTTATTGTGCAGGCAAGACCACATTAACATATACTTTTTGATTATTATTTTTATACGACCTTTTTTAATTTAATTAAATATGTACAAGCTTCTTCAGGAAAATTAAATTTTAATAATTAAAATTTTAAAGTTTTAATTTTCTTGGAGAACCTTTCCAGAGGAAAGCGAAATATCGAAAAAATAAATCGTTAAAATTTAATTAAAAAGACCGTTTAAAAGATTAGTACATTTTTAATCATACACTTTTTGTGTATGTTTCGAAAACTTATATTTAATTACATATGTTCAAATTTTTCCTATATTATTATAAAAAAAACAACAATTTCTAAAACTAAAAGCTTCATCAAAAATGTGTTGCATTATTACAAAAATAATTTCATTCCACAGAGAAACACGCAATTTTATTTTAACTATATAATAACATAATAACTTTTTTGTAAAGTGTAGTATGGCAGCACAGTAGCAATACCTTATAAGTAAATTTGCCTTGGCAAATGCAAAAGTGTGCGTGTATTAGTGATAATTCGTGAATGAATTGCTATTGTGATGACAGCATTGTCCAATGTAAAAATGGGGTTTCCCTAAAGATGGCTATGATTTCAAGGCAGATCAATGCTATGAATGCTATATAGTTAAAAAAATAGATACAAAATTGAGAGATGCCAATTGTTTCAAAGATTTTAGGAGTTTAAAAAAAAGCACTGAAATTATTTCAGCCATGAATAAAATAAAGCTACAAAATAAAATTTAATTAGTAATTATCTACTATATAAATTCGAAGTTCCATTAATAATGAAGAGTTGTTTGAATATACATAGTTTAATTTCCTTGTTAACGATTCAAATATTGATTGTCTTAAAGTAAGTTTAAATACACTAATTATATAAGTTTATTATCTATATAAAGTAATTAACATCGCAAGCAATCAATAACTAAAAGTTGTTTTCAATTGTTACTGGAAATAACGAGTAAAAATCAGTTTTAGATTACATCAACATTTTCTTGTTCAATAATATAAGTATGTATATACTAAATGAATTTTGTGTGTTTAATATTTTATTTAAAATATATGCTTCTGCATTTTTTAAACCTCAAAAGTTAACTTCGAAATAGTATAGAGATATCTAAAATTCAGAATATCATATCGATTTTTTTATTTTTATTCCATTCCGAATACGGAATAGACACATAAGTTTTATTAACTCGGATATTGGAATTTTTATATAAAATCTTCGAAAAAAAATTTTGAAGTCTCACTAAAAATATATTTAATATTTTTTTAGCAGTTTATTATTAATCACTAGGTCATTATATAATAAAAAATTTTTCAAAAAAACTTTATTTTTTATTATTTTTCAATATTTCGCCAAACCATTGGTTAACATCATCAGGATAAACAAAAAGAAGAATGTATTAAAAAATATTGAAAAATAATAAAACAAAGTTTTTTTCTTTTGAAATTTTTTATTAAATAACAACATAGAGCTTAATAAAAAACTACTAAAAATATTAAAAAGGTCAAATAACTATAATTATTATATATTTAGTAGTAATATTTTTTAATTTTTCTGCGTTTGTCTGATAATATTTTTAATGGATTAATAACCTTTTATGTTCGGAGCAATTTAATGATTCCGTAAATCATTTATCGCAAACTTTAGTTCTTTTTCCGAATTCACTGCAATTTTACTGAAGGGTACACCAGAATTAAGAAATCATTCTAAAACCAAGTCGACTTAAAACTTGTTTGTTAATGGCAGATATTTTTTTGATGCAACCAAATATGTCTAGCATTTTTACTTACTTGTTTGGAAAAAAATTGAATTATGTAATGCACAGTATATACATACATCTAAATGTGTGGGATTAGAATGCAAACTTTTTCCATATCTAAACAAATGCCCCTAAAAATACATGATATTTTTGGTTGCACTGCAGTTAACCTCCAGAATTAATTTAATAATACTTTTATGTATTTCAATACACTATGAATTTTATATAAAAATCATGGGTCGTACAATGAAAAGATTTTTCATTTGGAAAATTCTATAAAATAAATAAAAAAATAAAGGTGTATGTAGTGGAAAACAACTTGTAAATTTGTTTCCTCAAAAGTTTCCTGTATGTAGTTACATACTTATATGTATTACTTTTTAATATTTATTGCTGGTGTATAAATCGATTCGATTTTTAAATCTATTCGATTTTCACCAAATAACCATTTTATTATTAACTTTTTGATGAATTTCAATTAAATTCAAGAATCACACACAATCCTCTTTTTACACCTTTTCAGAAAACAGAATATAAAAATTTTAGCTAAATAGAGAAATTATTACGGCTAAACACTTTTAAACTTACTCCAATTAGAGTTAACTTAAGAATTTATTGCACAAACATTGACACAAATTTCTCATTCATAACAATACATTTTTTAATGGCACGATTGTGAATAGCACGTTTTGCGGCATGAAGTTAAACACCTTTTTCAATTGAATATTTATATACATATGTATATTAGATAAAAAATTCATATTGTATTTTTATAGACTAGTATGTATATTTCTCTGACAGCGTATCCCTATTCTGATACTAAACAAAATTTGTAGAAATATTTTTTGAAAATTATGCTAAATTAAAATATTTTGTATACACATATATTTTTCCATCTCAGCAGTGTTTGATCAAATATGTGTTAAAAGAGTGTTAGGTGTAATCGCAAAAAAAGTCAACATCATCAACAATTCTGTTTTCTTGCAGAAGTGTTTCTGCAAAGATATAAAAACATATATTGCAAAAAAGGCGCATTTATTAGTACAAAGTCTTTATTATGCCAATTTGTAACGGCGTCAAAAGACAAAAAAAAACGTTATTTTTCACAAACTTTTAGCATAAGTATGGCAACACAAAAACTAATGAAAATTTTTTAAAATCAATTTATATCGCATTTATTAGGTGTATATAGAGAAACGCGTATTAATTTTATATTATATATATATTAACAAATCAATAGACGGTGCAATTGGAAAATGCTAAAAAAATGTCCCCAAAGTAACATGTCCTCAAACTATGCGGAAGGCATATAAAATTTCGAGGACTGTCCTCAAAGTATGCAAATGTCCTCAAACTATGCGATGGCTTGAAAAACTGTCCTCAAAGCATGCGGTATGCATATATATATATATATATATATATATATATATATATATATATATATATATATATTAAGGAATACTCTACTCAATAGATATATAGATATATTAAGGAATATATATATATATATATATATATATATATGTATATATATATATATATGCATACCGCATAGTTTGGGGACACAAAAATTATGTACTTTTTTTGAGATAATTATGCAGAATTCATAGAAATCGATTTATATATCCCGATATTTTTTCACTAAATCCTCTTCAAATAGGTTTAAAGTTAATTCTTATATTTAACGCATATTTCGAGGACACTTTTCAAGCTTGCGCATATTATGAGGACATGTCTTCATACTATACGCAATATAGAAGTAAAAATTTATTGCCAGATGTTTTGTAAATTTTACAAACTTTTGTTGCCGCCGTCAATTTTTGCAGCCAGGATTGTATGTATTTGTTCAGTAATGCCAACGTGTTTTATAAAAAAAACCATAGCGATTATGAAATTTTATTATATATTTATTATATATATTTATTATTATATATAATAATTATAGTTATCTGACCTTTTTTAATATTTTTTAATAGTTTATTATTAAGCACTAGGTCATTATTTAATAAAAAATAATGATGCCAATCAATGGTTTAGCGAAGTGTTGAAAACTAATAAAAAATAAAGTTTTAAAATTTTTATTAAATAATGACCTAGTGCTTAATAATAAACTACAAAAAATATTAAAAAAGGTCAAATAACTATAATTATTATATATAATAATCAATATATTTTATTATGAAATATTAGTTACAATTTACTATGTATAGTACCTACATTTTTGGTTTTTTCACTTTAATTCTATAAAATGATAATTCAATGTGTACTAATCTTTTTTTTTATAAAATGATCTTTTTAAATAAATTTTAAATATAAATAAATAATTTCCTGAAGAAGCTTTTCACAGGAAAGCGAAATATCGAAATAAATCGCTAAAATTTATTTAAAAAGACCATTTTATAAAAAAAAAGATTAGTACACATTTAATAAAAATAAAAAAGGTCGAATAAAACTGAAAATAATAAAATGATAATATTATAATATTTTTAATATATTCTGTGAAAAATGTGAATATTCTAAACGCTGTATCGTCTTATCATTTATAACTAATTCAGCTTAATTAAAATATCGTTATCTAAACTATATAATTTCAATGAAATGTAGCACAAGAAAATCGATGGCTAAGAATATGAAAAAAAACGATTTATTCAACCGGTAACAAGCAATTCAATTGGTGATTTGTGATAAGATAAAGTTTGAACTGATTGAATTTTCAAATTACCAAACAAATGAATGTTTTTTAAAAAAGTAGCATAGTGTAGTTAATCGCATTATTTAAATACACGGTACAAATTACTCTAAAATTTGTTCTTAAAAATGGGTGTTTACCAACTTTTTAAAATATCTTTAATGCTATTAGTTTATGATGTTTACATTAGAAATAACTTGTGAAACGTCATTACTTTCATTGTGATAAAATAAAGGTAAATTTTCAAGTTTTGGGCAAAAAGGGATTTGTAAATACCTCTAAATACTTTCTAACACTGATATACATACGTATACAGTTATAACGATTGCAATAAAATAAAAGTTGCTTAAGTTTGGATTTGACTTACGTAATATATATTTAAAACAATAGAAAACATAAATGATTTTTTAATGCTGAAAATAGCGAGTGGTAAAGAATTCACTTATTTTGTACATATATGGAAACATTTTGAATTACTTAAAGAAGTCGTAATTCACATTCTTCTTTCGACATTAACAAATTATATAATTGGAACTGAATGGCAGAAAAAATCAATCCTTATATTAATTGAATTTTAGTTCATATTCCATTAATTCTCTAAATTATTTCCTTGTTAATAAAAATATTTCCATACATAAAAAACTGTCTTTATTAATATTTTATTATGCTGTAATAGATTTAAGTAAAACGTTAGCTATTATACTTTTTAAAAAATTTCAATATCGACGCAGCGACTCTTATGTAAGCCATACACGTTGCGATCTGTTGGTAATCAAGTGAGGGTTTTGTGTACAAATTATATAACTTGCGTACAATCACACACAGAACAACTTTATTTTATAAAGAAGTCATTGAACCAAAGATATTGTCGAATATTATTGTGAATGTTTTTGTTTTTATAATATTCATTTCTGCAGTTCCACAATTCAGACATCCATTTGTAAAACTGTATAAAAGTACGCATTTCATTTGAACCTTACATTTTTCTTAATATATTTAATTTTTATTAATAAATTTAAAAACAAAATTGATTTTGTGAACGCAAAAAGTTTAATTAATTAGCGTAAATAATATCAATTGGTTTTTTGGGTATTTAAAAAAGTAAAAAGTTGTCAACACTATTAGATCAAATCTGCAAGCATGTTACAAACACTAATAGTAAATATGCATTGTCTGCAAAGGTTAAAATAAGGGATGATTTCTACTACGATCAGTGTTACCGTTTAGTGTTTATATTTGTTGAAATAAAGTAAATTTTTTTCTTCTTGAAAAGTCATCTTAATTGTAAAGATCTATTTTATTTATATTAAACTGAACCAAATGACATGCATATGACAATCAAATACAGTTTACTACATCGTATTATAAAACATGTACATACACGTCTGTAAGCTAAAAAATAAATAAATTTTAATGGTTACATTACATTGAAAATTGGGATTCATTCTTATTTGTACAAATTTATTTATTATTATTTTTGATTTATGCGAATATTGTTCCTACGTTTTTGAAACTATTAAAAATAACAACCTTTGAACTTGCTATAAATATTTATTACATCTTTTTGAAATCTCAATAACTTACAGCACTATAGGCAACAATGGCTGTTTTTGTTATTTGCAGAAATAACAATCTTGTCAAATTAATTTTTAATATAAAGAAAAATCAAAAGCATTAAATTGTGTATTGTTAGATCTGCAGAAGAGAAAAGTTAATGAACATGATAACATGAAAAATCTTTGATAAAAAATTATTAAATATATTACGTTAAAAATAGTTTAAAGAAAATGCCACTAATAAGAATAAGCTCAGTTTACTGGCAGAGCTCAAAAGTAGCTAGCTATTGGATTTTGAAGCAAAAAAATTTTAAAATAACAAATTCTCATAATTCATCTCTAAAATTCAACAATTATTTATTTGACATGTTTTGCTTAAAAATCGATTTTTTCATTTTTGAACTCTGACAGTAAACTTAACTTAAACCAAGCGATATATTGCAATTTATATCCGCTGAGATTTGTCACTCTAAATTTCGAATTTTTTAACAACAAATTCAAATAATTAAATTTAAGTTTGCCTACTACATTTTTTTTTTAATTAATGAAGTTTTTATAACAAAATCGTAGTCGTTACTTCAAAGTTCAGGAACATATACATATATATCAATAGTTATAATTGATTTTATACTTTGTAAGTATAGTTAAAAATTATTATTAACTTCTCATGTTTAAGACATACAAATAATTTTTTTTAAATTCGATTCGTTTAGTGTTTCCATTAAAAAATCAAAAGGATATAATATGTTTCAAATATATTGATAGGTATAAAACTCTGGTTACAGGTAATATTTGAAACGTGACAAATTTTAATGGGGGAAGATGTTATTGGTGATAGCATAGAGGAAAAAATTCTTGTAAAAAAATATAGTATAAAACACAAAACTAAAAAGGTTTTTAGTTTTGTTAGAAAAGGGTTACTCAGCATTTATTGTGGTATATTATAATATTGACTTCGTTGCAGAAACTTAACATAATTTTGAAAAATATATTTCTACTTTATGGCAATCGAACATAATTTTTTCGACTTTCCATAATTTAATAAATCAAAAAAATTTATTATCAGATATAAATTTTTGAAGATTTGCTTTGTATTTTGTCAAACTTCTTTTTTCCTAGTTTTGCTTGCTTTTATGAGAAGATATTTTTAACCGCTCTGTCTTAAAAATTTTTTGATATAAGCCAAGTCAACAAAAGTTGAGAATTAAAGAAGCTATATCCTTCATTAACTAAAAGTGAAAATTATTTTGAAAAATAATTAAGAGTGCTGTGTTCTTATATATATATATACCCTTCACAATCAGAATATAAAACAACCTTTTGTTATTCCAATTGTCTTCCCAAAAAAATTTTCACACGAAAATGCTTACCGATCACAGGAAATATTGTTTTTAATATAATAAATCTCGCTCCCTAAATTGTTTTCGAGATATATGACTCTGTGCGCTCAAACTCAAAAGATATTTCACGAGTAAATGCCTACCAATACCATGAACCACTGAGCGAAATTTCAAAAGTCCAGTTATTATATTTTTTGATACATTGAACTTTTAAATAAAGTTCCTATTGGCGAAGAGTATTACATATAAAAATCGAGTATGCTTTGCCTTATCATGCATGTTTTAAGAACGTTTATTGTGCAGGCAAGACCACATTAACATATGCATTTTGATTATTATTTTTATTTTTATTCGATCTTTTTTAATTTAATTAAATATGTACTAATCTTTTAAACGGTCTTTTTAATTAAATTTTAACGATTTATTTTTTCGATATTTCGCTTTCCTATTGAAAGCTTCTTCAGGAAAATTAAATTTTAATATCGAAAAAATAAATCGTTAAAATTTAATTAAAAAGACCGTTTAAAAAATTTGGAACATATTTAATCATACACTTTTTGTGTATGTTTCGAAAACTTATATGTTGATTTAATTACATATGTTCAAATTTTTCCTATATTATTAGAAAAAAAACAACAGTTTCTAAAACTAAAAGCTTCATCAAAAATGTGTTGCATTATTACAAAAATAATTTCATTCCACAGGGAAACACGCAATTTTATTTTAACTATATAATAACATAATAACTTTTTTGTAAAGTGTAGTATGGCAGCACAGTAGCAATACCTTATAAGTAAATTTGCCTTGGCAAATGCAAAAGTGTGCGTGTATTAGTGATAATTCGTGAATGAATTGCTATTGTGATGACAGCATTGTCCAATGTAAAAATGGGGTTTCCCTAAAGATGGCGATGATTTCAAGGCAAATTAATGCTATGAATGGTATATAGTTGAAAAAATAGATACAAAATTGAGAGATGCCAAATGTTTCAAAGATTTTAGGAGTTTAAAAAAAAGGCACTGAAATTATTTCATCCATGAATAAATTAAAGCCACAAAATAAAATTTAATTAGTAATTATCTACTATATAAATTCGAAGTTCTATCAATAATGAAGAGTTGCTGGAATATACATAGTGTAATTTCCTTGTTAACCATTCAAATATTGATTGTCTTAAAGTTAGTTTAAATACACCAATTATATAAGTTTATTATCCATATAAAGTAATTAACATCGCAAGCAATCAATAACTAAAAGTTGTTTTCAATTGTTACTGGAAATAACGAGTAATAAAGGAAATTGATTGCTTATTTCTTTTTATTCATAATCAGTCATCAACATTTTCTTGTTCAATAATATAAGTATGTATATACTAAACGAATTTTGTGTGTTTAATATTTTATTTAAAATATATGCTTCTGCACTTTCTAAACCTCAAAAGTCAACTTCGAAATAGTGAAGCGATATCTAAAATTCAGAATATCATATCGATTTTTTTATTTTTATTCCATTCCGAATACGGAATAGACACATAAGTTTTATTAACTCGGATATTGGAATTTTTATATAAAATCTTCGAAAAAAATTTTTGAAGTCTCACTAATAATATATTTAATATTTTTTTAGCAGTTTATTATTAATTACTAGGTCATTATTTAATAAAAAATTTTTCAAAAAAACTTTTTTTTTTATCATTTTTCAATATTTCGCCAAACCATTGGTTGACATCATCAGGATAAACAAAAAGAAGAATGTATAAAAAAATATTGAAAAATAATAAAACAAAGTTTTTTTCTTTTTAAATTTTTTATTAAATAACGACATAGTGCTTAATAAAAAACTACTAAAAAATATTAAAAAGGTCAAATAACTATAATTATTATATATTTAGTAGTAATATTTTTGTAATTTTTCTGCTTTTGTCTAATAATATTTTTAATGGAATAGTAACCTTTTATGTTCGGAGCAATTTAATGATTCCGTAAATCATTTATCGCAAACTTTAGTACTTTTTCCGAATTTACTGCAATTTTACTGAAGGGTACCAAATATGTCTTGCATTTTTACTTACTTGTTTGGAAAAAAATTGAATTATGTAATGCACTCTATATACATACATCTAAATGTGTGGGATTAGAATGCAAACTTCTTCCATATTTAAACAAATGCCACTAAAAATACATGATATTTTTTGGTTGCACTGCAGTTAACCATAGTTAGCCTCCAGAATTAATTTAATAATACTTTTATGAATTTCAATATACAATGAATTTTATATAAAAATCATGGGTCGTACAATGAATAGATTTTTCCTTTGGAAAATTCTATAAAATAAATAAAAAAATAAAGGTGTATGTAGTGGAAAACAACTTGTAAATTTGTTTCCTCGAAAGTTTCCTGTATGTACTTATATGTATAACCTTTTAAAATTTATTGCTGGTGTATAAATCGATTCGATTTTTACCAAATAACCATTTTATTATTAATTTTTTGATGAATTTTAATTAAATTCAAGAATCACACACAATCCTCTTTTTACACCTTTTCAGAAATCAGACCATAAAAATATTAGCTAAATAGAGAAATTATTACGGCTAAACACTTTTAAATTCACTCCAATTAGAGTTAACTTAAGAATTTATTGCACAAACATTGACACAAATTTCTCATTAATAACATTTTTCTCATAAATACATTTTTTAATAGCACGATTGTGAATAGTACGTTTTGCGGCATTAAGTTAAACACCTTTTTCAATTCAATATTTATATACATATGTATATTAGATAAAAAATTCATATTGTATTTTTATAGACTAGTATGTATATTTCCCTGACAGCGTATCCCTACCCTGATACTAAACAAAATTTGTAAAAAATTTTTTTGAAAATTATGCTAAATTAAAATATTTTGTATACACATAAATCTTTCCATTTCAGCAGTGTTTGATCAAATGTGTGTTAAAAGAGTGTTAGGTGTAATCGCAAAAAAAGTCAACATCATCAACAATTCTGTTTTCTTGCAGAAGTGTTTCTGCAAAGATATAAAAACATATATTGCAAAAAAGGCGCATTTATTAGTACAAAGTCTTTATTATGCCAATTTGTAACGGCGTCAAAAGACAAAAAAAAACGTTATATTTGACAAACTTTTAGCATAAGTATGGCAACACAATTCCTAATGAAAATTTTTTAAAATCAATTTATATGGCATTTATTGGGTGTATATAGGGAAACGCGTATTAAATTTATATTATTTATATATAAACAAATCAATAGACGGTGCAATTGGAAAATGCTAAAAAAATGTCCCCAAAGTAACATGTCCTCAAACTATGCGGAAGGCATATAAAATTTCGAGGACTGTCCTCAAAGTATGCAAATGTCCTCAAACTATGCGATGGCTTGAAAAACTGTCCTCAAAGCATGCGGTATGCATATATATATATATATATATATATATATGTATATATATATATATATATATATATATATATATATGCATACCGCATGCTTTGAGGACAGTTTTTCAAGCCATCGCATAGTTTGAGGACATTTGCATACTTTGAGGACAGTCCTCGAAATTTTATATGCCTTCCGCATAGTTTGAGGACATGTTACTTTGGGGACATTTTTTTAGCATTTTCCAATTGCCCCGTCTATTGATTTCTTTATATATAAATATTATAAATTTAATACGCGTTTCTCTATATACACCCAATAAAAGCAATATAAATTCATTTTAAAAAATTTTCGTTAGTTTTTGTGTTGCCATACTTATGCTAAAAAATAACGTTTTTTTTTTGTCTTTTGACGCCGTTACAAATTGGCATAATAAAGACTTTGTACTAATAAATGCGCCTTTTTTGCAATATATGTTTTTATATCTTTGCAGAAACACTTCTGCAAGAAAACAGAATTGTTGATGATGTTGACTTTTTTTGCGATTACACCTAACACTCTTTTAACACATATTTGATCAAACACTGCTGAGATGGAAAAATATATGTGTATACAAAATATTTTAATTTAGCATAATTTTCAAAAAAATTTTTTGTAAATTTTGTTTAGTATCAGGGTAGGGATACGCTGTCAAGGAAATATACATACTAGTCTATAAAAATACAATATGAATTTTTTATCTAATATACATATGTATATAAATATTGAATTGAAGAAGGTGTTTAACTTAATGCCGCAACACGTACTATTCACAATCGTGCCATTAAAAAATGTATTGTTATTAATGAGAAATTTGTGTCAATGTTTGTGCAATAAATTCTTAAGTTAACTCTAATTGGAGTAAATTTAAAAGTGTTTAGCCGTAATAATTTCTCTATTTAGCTAATATTTTTATGGTCTGAATTCTGAAAAGGTGTAAAAAGAGGATTGTGTGTGATTCTTGAATTTAATTAAAATTCATCAAAAAATTAATAATAAAATGGTTATTTGGTAAAAATCGAATAGATTTAAAAATCGAATCGATTTATACACCAGCAATAAATTTTAAAAGGTTATACATATAAGTACATACAGGAAACTTTTGAGGAAATAAATTTACAAGTTGTTTTCCACTACATACCCCTTTATTTTTTTATTTATTTTATAGAATTTTCCAAATGAAAAATCTATTCATTGTACGACCCATGATTTTTATATAAAATTCATAGTATATTGAAATTCATAAAAGTATTATTAAATTAATTCTGGAGGTTAACTATGGTTAACTGCAGTGCAACCAAAAAATATCATGTATTTTTAGTGGCATTTGTTTAAATATGGAAGAAGTTTGCTTTCTAATCCCACACATTTAGATGTATGTATATAGAGTGCATTACATAATTCAATTTTTTTCCAAACAAGTAAGTAAAAATGCAAGACATATTTGGTACCCTTCAGTAAAATTGCAGTAAATTCGGAAAAAGTACTAAAGTTTGCGATAAGTGATTTACGGAATCATTAAATTGCTCCGAACATAAAAGGTTACTATTCCATTAAAAATATTATCAGACAAAAGCAGAAAAATTACAAAAATATTACTACTAAATATATAATAATTATAGTTATTTGACCTTTTTAATATTTTTTAGTAGTTTTTTATTAAGTACTATGTCGTTACAAAATTTAAAAAGAAAAAAACTTTGTTTTATTATTTTTCAATATTTTTTTATACATTCTTCTTTTTGTTTGTCCTGATAATGTCAACCAATGGTTTGTCGAAATATTGAAAAATAATAAAAAAATAAAGTTTTTTTGAAAAATTTTTTATTAAATAATGACCTAGTAATTAATAATAAACTGCTAAAAAAATAGTAAATATATTATTATTGAGGCTTCAAAATTTTTTTTCGAAGATTTTATATAAAAATTCCAATATCCGAGTTAATAAAACTTATGTGTCTATTCCGTATTCGGAATGGAATAAAAATAAAAAAATCGATATGATATTCTGAATTTTAGATATCTCTTCACTATTTCGAAGTTGACTTTTGAGGTTTAGAAAATGCAGAAGCATATATTTTAAATAAAATATTATACACACAAAATTTATTTAGTATATACATACTTATATTATTGAACAAGAAAATGTTGATGTAATCTAAAACTGATTATGAATAAAAAGAAATAAGGAATCAATTTCCTTTATTACTCGTTATTTCCAGTAACAATTGAAAACAACTTTTAGTTATTGATTGCTTGCGATGTTAATTACTTTATATGGATAATAAACTTATATAATTGGTGTATTTAAACTAACTTTAAGACAATCAATATTTGAATGGTTAACAAGGAAATTAAACTATGTTTGTTCAAACAACTCTTTATTATTGATAGAACTTCGAATTTATATAGAAGATAATTACTAATTAAATATTATTTTATGGCTTTAATTTATTCATGGCTGAAATAATTTCAGTGCTTTTTTATAAACTCCTAAAATCTTTGAAACAATTGGCATCTCTAAATTTTGTATCTATTTTTTAAACTATATAGCATTCATAGCATTGATTTGCCTTGAAATCATCGCCATCTCTAGGGAAACCCCATTTTTACATTGGACAATGCTGTCATCACAATAGCAATTCATTCACGAGTTATCACAAATACACGCACACTTTTGCATTTGCCAAGGCAAATTTACTTATAAGGTATTGCTACTGTGCTGCCATACTACACTTTACAAAAAAGTTATTATGTTATTATATAGTTAAAATAAAATTGCGTGTTTCCCTGTGGAATGAAATTATTTTTGTAATAATGCAACACATTTTTGATGAAGCTTTTAGTTTTAGAAATTGTTGTTTTTTTTATATACTAATATAGGAAAAATTTGAACATATGTAATTAAATCAACATATAAGTTTTCGAAACATACACAAAAACTGTATGATTAAATATGTATTAATATTTTAAACGGTCTTTTTAATTAAATTTTTACGATTTATTTTTTCGATATTAAAATTTTATTTTCCTGGAGAACCTTTCCATAGGAAAGCGAAATATCGAAAAAATAAATCGTTAAAATTTAATTAAAAAGACCGTTTAAAAGATTAGTACATATTTAATTAAATTAAAAAAGATCGAAAAAAAAAAAATAATAATCAAAAAGCATATGTTAATGTGGTCTTGCCTGTACAATAAACGTTCTTAAAACATGCATGAGAAGGCAAAGTATACTCGATTTTTATATGTAATACTCTTCGCCAATAGGAACTTTATTTAAAAGTTCAATGTATCAAAAAATATAATAACTGGACTTTTGAAATTTCGCTCAGTGGTTCATGGTATTGGTAGGCATTTACTCGTGAAATATCTTTTGAGTTTGAGCGCACAGAGTCATATATCTCGAAAACAATTTAGGGAGCGAGATTTATTATATTAAAAACAATATTTCCTGTGATCGGTAAGAATTTTCGTGTGAAAATTTTTTTGGGAAGACAATTGGAATAACAAAACGTTGTTTTAAATTCTGTAAAATTCCTGATTGTGAAGGGTATATATATATAAGAACACAGCACTCTTAATTATTTTTCCAAATAATTTTCACTTCTAGTTAATGAAGGATATAGCTTCTTTAATTCTCAACTTTTGTTGACTTGGCTTATATCAAAAAATTTTTAAGACAGAGCGGTTAAAAATATCTTCTCATAAAAGTAAGCAAAACTAGGCAAAAAGAAGTTTGACAAAATACAAAGCAAATCTTCAAAAATTTATATCTGATAATAAATTTTTTTGATTTATTAGATTATGGAAAGGCGAAAAAAATTATGTTCGATTGCCGAAAAGTAGAAATATAATTTTCAAAATTATGTTAAGTTTCTGATTTCCTCAATAACAACGAAGTCAATATTATATTATACCACAATAAATGCTGAGTAACCCTTTTCTAACAAAACTAAAAACCTTTTTAGTTTTGTATTTTAAACTATATATCTTCCCCCATTAAAATTTGTCACTTTTCAAGTATTACCTGTAACCAGTGTTTTATACCTATCAATATATTTGAAACATATTATATCCTTTGATTTTTTAATGCATTTTTGGAAACACTAAACGAATCGAATTTAAAAAAAATTATTTGTATGTCTTAAACATGAGAAGTTAATAATAATTTTTAACTATACTTACAAAGTATAAAATCAATTATAACTATTGATATATACATATGTATATGTTCTTGAACTTTGAAGTAACGACTACGATTTTGTTATAAAAACTTCATTAATTAAAAAAAAAATGTAGTAGGCAAACTTAAATTTAATTATTTGAATTTGTTGTTAAAAAATTCGAAATTTAGTGTGACAAATCTCAGCGGATATAAATTGCAAGATATCGCTTGGTTTAAGTTGAGTTTACTGTCAGAGTTCAAAAATGAAAAAATCGATTTTTAAGCAAAACATGTCAAATATATATAAAAATTGTTGAATTTTAGAGATCAGATGCATTATGAGAATTTGTTATTTTAAAATTTTTTTTGCTTCAAAATCCAATAGATAGCTACTTTTGATCTCCGCTAGCAAACTGAGCTTATTCTTATTAGTGGCATTTTCTTTAAACTATTTTTAACGTAATATATTTAATAATTTTTTATCAAAGAGTTTTTCATGTTATCATGTTCATTAATGTTTTTCTTCTGCAGATCTAACAATACACAATTTAATGCTTTTGATTTTTCTTTATATAAAAAATTAATTTTACAAGATTGTTATTTCTGCAAATAACAAAAACAGCCATTGTTGCCTATAGTGCTGTAAGTTATTGAGATTTCAAAAAGATGTAATAAATATTTATAGCAAGTTCAAAGGTTGCTATTTCTAATAGTTTTAAAAATGTAGGAACAATATTCGCATAAATCAAAAATAATAATAAATAAATTTGTACAAATAAGAATGAATCCCAATTTTCAATGTAATGTAACCATTAAAATTTATTTTTTTTAGCTTATACACATCTGTACATGTTTTATAATACGATGTAGTAAACTGTATTTGATTGTCATATGCATGTCATTTGGTTCAGTTTAATATAAATAAAATATATCTACAATTAAGATGACTTTTCAAGAAGAAAAAAATTTACTTTATTTCAACAAATATAAACACTAAACGGTAACACTGATCGTAGTAGAAATCATCCCTTATTTTAACTTTTGCAGACAATGCATATCTACTATTAGTGTTTGTAACATGCTTGCAGATTTGATCTAATAGTGTTGACAACTTTTTACTTTTTTAAATACCCAAAAAACCAATTGATATTATTTACGCCAATTAATTAAACTTTTTGCGTTCACAAAATCAATTTTGTTTTTAAATTTATTAATAAAAATTAAATATATTAAGAAAAATGTAAGGTTCAAATGAAATGCGTACTTTTATACAGTTTTACAAATGGATGTCTGAATTGTGGAACTGCAGAAATGAATATTATAAAAACAAAAACATTCACAATAATATTCGACAATATCTTTGGTTCAATGACTTCTTTATAAAATAAAGTTGTTCTGTGTGTGATTGTACGCAAGTTATATAATTTGTACACAAAACTCTCACTTGATTACCAACAGATCGCAACGTGTATGGCTTACATAAGAGTCGCTGCGTCGATATTGAAATTTTTTTAAAAAGTATAATAGCTAACGTTTTACTTAAATCTATTGCAGCATAATAAAATATTAATAAAGCCAGTTTTTTATGTATGGAAATATTTTTTATTAACAAGGAAATAATTTAGAGAATTAATGGAATATGAACTAAAATCCCATTAATATAAGGATTGGTTTTTTCTGCCATTCAGTTCCAATTATATAATTTGTTAATGTCGAAAGAAGAATGCGAATTACGACTTCTTTAAGTAATTCAAAATGTTTCCATATATGTACAAAATAAGTGAATTCTTTACCACTTGCTATTTTCAGCATTAAAAAATCATTTTTGTTTTCTATTGTTTTAAATATATATTAAGTAAGTCAAATCTAAACTTAAGCAACTTTTATTTTATTGCAATCGTTATAACTGTATACGTATATCAGTGTTAGAAAGTATTTAGAGGCATTTACAAATCCCTTTTTGCCCAAAACTTGAAAATTTACCTTTATTTTATCACAACGAAAGTAATGACGTTTCACAAGTTATTTCTAATGTAAACATCATAAACTAATAGCATTAAAGATATTTTAAAAAGTTGGTAAAAACCCATTTTTAAGAAAAAATTTTAGAGTAATTTGTACCGTGTATTTAAATAATGCCATAAACTACACTATGCTACTTTTTTAAAAAACATTAATTTGTTTGGTAATTTGAAAATTCAATCAGTTCAAACTTTATCTTATCATAAATCACCAATTGAATTGCTTGTTACCGGCTGAATATATCGCTTTTTTTCATACTCTTAGCCATCGATTTTCTTGTGCTATATTTCAATGAAATCATTGAGTTTAGAATAACGATATTTTAATTAAGCTGAATTAGTTATAAATGATGAGACGATACAGCGTTTAGAATATTCACATTTTTCACAGAATATATTAAAAATATTATAATATTATCATTTTATTATTTTCAGTTTTATTCGACCTTTTTTATTTTTATTAAATGTGTACTAATCTTTTTTTTTATAAAATGGTCTTTTTAAATAAATTTTAACGATTTATTTCGATATTTCGCTTTCCTGTGAAAAGCTTCTTCAGGAAATTATTTTTTATTTGAAAGACCATTTTATAAAAAAAAAGATTAGTACACATTTAATTATCATTTTATAGAATTAAAGTGAAAAAAGCAAAAATGTAGATACTATAAATAGTAAATTGTAACCAATATTTCATAATAAAATATATTTATTATTATATATAATAATTATAGTTATTTGACCTTTTTTAATATTTTTTAGTAGTTTATTATTAAGCACTAGGTCATTATTTAATAAAAAATATTAAAACTTTATTTTTTATTAGTTTTCAATACTTCGCTAAACCATTGGTTGGCATCATCATTTTTTATTAAATAATGACCTAGTGCTTAATAATAAACTACTAAAAAAGGTCAAATAACTATACATATTATATATAATAATAAATATATATAATAAATATATAATAAAATTTCATAATCGCTATGGTTTTTTTTTATAAAACACGTTGGCATTACTGAACAAATACATACAATCCTGGCTGCAAAAATTGACGGCGGCAACAAAAATTTGTAAAATTTACCAAACATCTGGCAATAAATTTTTACTTTTATATTGCGTATAGTATGGGGACATGTCCTCATAATATGCGCAAGCTTGAAAAGTGTCCTCGAAATATGCGTTAAATATAAGAATTAACTTTAAACCGATTTAAAGAGGATTTAGTGAAAAAATATCGGGATATATAAATCGATTTTTATGAATTCTGCATAATTATCTCAAAAAAAGTACATAATTTTTGTGTCCCCAAACTATGCGGTATGCATATATATATATATATATATATATATATTAATATGTAAAGTACTAATAACCTTACTTTTCAGCGTTTGTATTAAAATTGGGTTCTCTACAATAAAATACTTTAAGTGGCAAAAAGCAAATAGGGGTAAAAATACTGGTTTACAGGCAAGGTGATTTAAATATACACACTTAAGCACATGCCTTTTTTATTCTCTTTTTCCTAACGATATTTTAGTTGTTTTTTTTTTGATTTAGCGACAAAAGTAATTTTTAAGGCACGAATAATGTTTCGGATTATACTGTTTTCACGTTTTATTCCATTAGTTTAAACTTCGCTTTGTTTCTTATTTAAGATAAGATAAGTAAGTTTTTCCTGTTACTTGCGGTTTATTAAAACTATTAATACTCAATTGTATTTAAAATGTTATAGAGGCAGTGATTTGATTAAAAAATTTAAATTATTTTTCAAATTTAATTAATTCTAAGTTTTGACTTCTTTTATTACATTTCGTACTTATTATAGCATTTTGTATTAAGAAATTGCTGATATGTTGATAATTTATTACCTTTGTTTATCACTTATTATGACCTTAGCATCCATTCTATGGCCAACTAAATTTTAGAGAGCCTGAATTAAATTTCTAAATAAAATAAAATATTGTTTCGCTTGACTTAACTAGGCCTGTATGAAAGAAACAAAAATTTGCCTTTTTTGTGTTACCATATGAAAAAGGAGGTTCTTTATTATTTTTCCTTCATTTAATAAAGCGGCAACATCGTTTCAAAACAAAAGTACAGGCTATTCAAACCAATTAAAATAAATTGGCATAAACAAAAATTTCTTAATTATAAAAACTTTTTCTTAAATTATAAAATAAGAATAATATAAAATCAACAACAGTAGCACAAACTTTTGAATAAATCCGATAAATATAAAACTTATGTATGGTTATTAACCTGACTCACTAAGCAAAGTCAGAACTACAATAGCATAAAAAAACCAATCAAAGAGCAATCAATTATTATTGCACAATCCAAAAGAAAACAAAAAAGAAAAGTTCTAACCCTCAATAACCAAAACCACGTATGAGCCAAACAAATATAAAACTTGTTTTCGAAATTTATATAAAGCAATAACACTCACACGTATACACTGAGGAAAATCCTTTAGCATTATACACACACACACTCATAGAACACTCACACAAACAGCCTAATTTAAAACAATAAAATACAATACGAAATCTCTTTTTCTAAGTTTAATAATATAAATTTAATAAATATATTCATTCACATTTATATCTTCTATGGCACCTAAACAATTATAACAAAATTCACTACACACGTATACATACACAAATAAAAAGATTTACATTAATACAATTATAAAATCACAAGTATACATACTCACGCACCCTAGTTTTCAACTCAAAGTCACAAACAACTTTTAATTGCTTTAAGAAAATATCGAATGAGTATCAGTTTAAGTGATTAGTGCAAATAAATGTTGAGAAAGTTGTTTCAGTTTCATCAGAATCTAGAATGCGAGTGTGTATAGTTGGCTTAATAATAGTCTTTAGGAGATAAATATTCAACAATATAGATATTAGAAATAAATTTAATCACAAAAAAGTAGTGAAGTAAGTAGTTTTGCACAAGCTATGTGGGGAATTTCATATTTAAAGTTGTATATATTAAAAGACATAAAACTAAGAACACTCTTTTAAAGGCATATCTGAAGTCTTCATAAAATAACACATTTTATATATATGATTGATACCCTTTATTGTTTAAACATATCCTCAGTTTTGTTTAGCACTCTTTGTCGAAGAATCAATACAATGTTTTGAGTCCCTTGTGAGAAGTATAAGGTGGAGGAATTTATTTATTTTTTTTATTTCTATATACATTTTTATAAACATGCCGAGTAGCCAACCTATTCATAATCTTCATCAAGAGCATTTCTTAAAAGAAAACGATCATAAAATAGTGTAGTAGTAGATGGGATTCGTAACTCCTTGAACTAAAATCAGTTGTTTAACAGATGATGCTTACAATTTCCAAAAACTAAATTAGACAGAATGCTTCGCTATTTATAAAATAGTGCATAAGTTCTACTTGTAACTAACTTTTCCTATTTTGAAAAAGATTCTTAATAAATTTTTAACACAATTTCTATTTTGTTTAACTTAAAAATTAACCGCCACATGTATAACCAAAACTTACAATGACTCTCGCCTAACTGAAGAAACTAGGCAGAGTCTCTGCAACGGCCTTCAAATAAGTTGATAAATCTTACTGAAACCCTCTTTTTTTGACTCTTGCCAAACTTATTGTCTATATTTACGTCTGTAAAAATGCAAGATTTAACGCATATTTCATTATTATTGATTTGGTTGTACAAAATTTTATTTAAATAAAAAAAGCAATGTTTCAGAAATTTTTATTACCAACAAATTCAAGTTCGATATGTGCTTGGATTTTCCGACGGGGTTAAAATTACTTTTATTTGGGTACGGTTTTCCGTCGACCCTCGTCAAATTTGGTTTGTGAACAAACCGGTTTCGGCTGTTTGCCATCTCCAGTGTTCTTTTCGTACTAGTTGCGTTCTATTGTCAGTTGTGTTTTTATAGTTCGTGTCTCCCTTCGTGTTATTGCGTTCGTCACTTTCTGTCTTGTTTGCCTGCATCTCTCTCTCCTTTTTTGTTTGTCTCTTTTTACCTAATTTGTCGCTCCCTTTTTCATTCGTCTTTTTCCTAAATAAATCCCTTTACGATCATGCTTGTTGTCCGTTTTTGTTTATGTGTGAACCCATTGGGTTTTTCTCCTTTTCATGTACCATAATAATCTGTAATTGTACGTTTATGATGTCCCCTATTGCCCTCGTCCTGTGCACCTGCGTAACGTTTTCGTGCTGGTGCAGTGTTTGTCCTCCCGTAAAAATGTTCCAACGGTTCAAATATTGTTCATTTATTATTCGTCCGTCAAATGTTTTTTGTTTGTATATTTCCATGTTTTCTAATACATTTAGTCTCCTTCCTTTGTGCTGTGTATGAAGCAGTTTAACCGTTGTCTTTATATGTCCTGGTGTACATTTGTTGTTAAATATATGGTTCGCAAAGTTTGATTCTGGAGTTGATTTTGGTTCTCGTAGTTTTTTGTTATAGTCTCTAATGTGTTCCCTAAATCTGGTCTTAATTTTTCGTCCTGTTTGCCCGATGTAGCTATAATGGCATGTACAAGTTAATTTGTACACTCCTTGTCTGTCCAGTATATTTGCCTCGGTTGTTTTATTCCGTAGTATTCTGCCTAGGTTGTTTCTTGTTCTGAATGCGGTATTGATGTTGTGTTTTCCAAAGAATTTCGCCAGTTTGTACGTTGATGTTCCCATATATGTTAATGTAGCCCATTTTTTCCCTTCCTTCTCCTGTTCTTTGTTCGTTCCAATTTGTTTATTGATGTTATCTACGAGGCGCTTTTTGTATCCGTTGTTTTCCGCTATGGTGTATATTGTTTCCATTTCCTTCATATACATTTGCCGTGTTAGTGGTGTTCTCCTGAGTCTTGTTATTAACTGCCTGATTGCTGCGTTTTTGTGTTGCTGGGGATGATTTGATGAGTTGTGTATTATTGTGTCCGTTGCTGTTGGTTTCCTGTATATTTCATATTCGATTCTGTTCGAGATTATGTTCCTCTTGATCGTTAGGTCCAGATAATTAATTCTCCCCTCCTCTTCCTTTTCCATTGTAAATTTTATGTCCTTGTGTCTTCCATTCAAGTAATCCAGAATTTGCTCCTCGTTATTTCCTTCTACTATACATATGATGTCGTCGACCCAACTAAAAGAAATTCAAGTTCATCTACTTTACACAGCGCTAGCTATAGTTAATTATTATCATTGTCAATTCATGGGCCTTTTTCCCACTTGAAACTATAAAATTTATTTAGCTTTCTGTAACGTTTTACATAGCAGTGGTAAATATGTTTCAATAATTTAAAACCTTCTTTAAGTTGTATATTAATAGCACCACAATCAAATTGGAATTAATTTCTGTAATTGATGTTTATTGTTTGTCAGTTTGCTTGTTGGTTAGTACAAAACTAAACTCATGAATAAATAGACGTAAAATGAAACTTAAACACTCATTATTTCTTTACCATTAAACCATTCATGTATTAAAATTTGTTTTTAGATTTTAACAACCTGTATTAACTTTATGTTTGTGTAGTAAAATTGTATGATTATATCACAGAGTTATAATACTTAAAAAGAGTGCAAATATTTATTGCAGATAGAATTGGTTAAAGATAATATATTTAACTTTTTTTTGGTGAGATTTATTTTTGAAATTCGTGAGAGTTCTACTTTTTGCCATTTTCATAGTCTCACAAGAAAAATATTAAAAGCAACATGGGAACAGCTAAACTAATATGTAAATCCACTGTAAAAAATCAATAAACCGAACTAGGCAACCGCGTTTAATAGCATTTGTTAAATAATTCTTTAACAAATTGTGTTGTTTTTTACTTTTAGTTGTGTATATATGAGGTACTTTGTTGAAATTTCAAGTGGCACACCCTTTAATTTCCAATTTAAAGCTTTTATATTCTTATTTCAGCTGTCTGTCTATAAGGGTTTAAAAGCCAAGTTCAAATGTATCAAATAACGTCACCTATGGAGACACCTTTTAACTACTAAATTAATACTTGTGGTTTTAGTGCATAAATGTAAATGTGTGTAAATTTCATGTGTTTAACTACAACGGTTCAAAAGAAATGGCTATAAATGTTAAGTTATATTATAAGAAGAAACAGCTTTTAGTTCCAAAATTTATTTTAAAAACTTTCTTTCATTTTGAATTATAGCTGATGAAATTTTTTTATATAAAAAATTTTAAAATGAAATTTTCTTGTAGAAACAATATTTTTCGTGATAAGATATACATCTGCACCTGGCCGTGGGCCTTAATAAGATGATGGTCAAAACACTGTGGATGGTATGTAGGGCCACCCTCGCCCTAGAAGGCCTTCGGACACGTATATCCTCCGGTCACTCCTAGTTGCAACTTCGAAAACCCAAAGTAGGCCGCAGCCTTCACTCCTTGCTAAAGAGTTGGAGACTATCCAACTCCTGGTTTAGAACGCATGAAGCTTAATATAATTAAGGACACGACGGCATTCATATTCACTGCACCTGGACCATCCATTGTGTTCATTGTGAATGATCCGACCCACAAACTCAAACGAGGGCCTCGAAACACACAGCCACCACGATACACCCGAAGAGCCAACCTCAATAATCAGCCAAAGAACAGCTGACTCCTACTAGCTTTGAAGGGGACTGGGCTCCCTTTTACCCAGCAAGACACAAGTCTAGATGGTTGTTGTAGGATCCATAAAGACTATAATGTGCCCCCGGGGGGACAGAAACAATATGACTGATGAAATTTTTTATAGAAAAATTCTTCTTTGCTATAGAAACATTATTCCTGATGAAATTTTCTTATAGAAAAATTATGACTGATGAAATTTACTTATAGAAAAAATATGACTGATGAAATTTTCTTATAGAAAAATTATGGCATGAAATTTTCTTATAGAAAAATTATGACTGATGAAATTTATAATGGAATAATTATGACTGGTGAAATTTTATTTTAGAAAAATTATGACATGAAAAATTCTTATAGAATAATTATGGTATATAATTGTCTTATAGAAAAATTTTGACTAATGACATTTACCTATGGAATAATTATGACTGCGGAAATTTTCTTATACAAAAATTATACAAAAATTTTCTGATAGAAAATTTATGGCTGACGAAATTTTCTTGTAGAAAAATTATGTCTGATAAAATGACCTTATTGAAAAATAATGACTGTTAAAATAACCTTATTGAAAACTTATGTGTGATGAAATTTTCCTATTGAAAAATTATAACTGATGAGATTTTTCAATAGAAAAATTATGAATGTTAAAAATTTACTTTTGAAACAAAAACGAAATTTAATTTTAATCCCTATAAAATAAATAATGAGTAGATATATATAGTTTCGAACGAAAATCCAATGCCAATATTCCTGAAATAGAATGACTTTTATTAAAAATCGGTAAAGATTAAATACGCATTTCACAAAGGGTTACGTGAGTTCGGAACAAACATAATTAACGGATTCGTTGCCAAAATAACTGCGATATAAATTATTTTTCACATTAAAATAATATTTTTAAGATTTACCATTGTTTGTTATTTCTCTTTCTCTCTCTCTCTCTCTCTCTCTCTCTATTAATATAAATTGATGAGAATGTTTTTGTATTTATTTAATTCTTTTATTGTTTGTTTTTTAAATCCCATTACATTTATTACTGCAATCAAAACAACAAACTTTTTTTATGTCTTTAAATGTTCAAATGATGAAATAAAATTGTAATTTTTTAAGCCAATACCGCGATTATTTATAAATTTTTGTTTGCACAAATTCAATAATGAACAAAAAATAAAGCATGAACGAAGAAGGCGGTCAGAAATTGTGTAAAAAAGGAATAAAAAAATTTCAATGTTGTTGTACCATGTACTTTAGTATAATTGACGTACACACAAAAGGCCATCAATTTTTGATAAATGACTTTTTAAATTTTAGCCGTTAAAAAACAGCTCATCCCATTTAAAAGCAAATGGAAAAAAATTGAAACAATAAAAGGCTGCTTTTGCTGTTGCAAAAAGGAGGGAGAGAATACAAGGATTAAAAAATAAAGGAAATATTTTTATTTATGACAATCATTTATCACAACAGGCTCAAGCTAAACGTTTAGCCATTATCCCTTTTCTACAACCAAAATGTACGTTTAACTGAACAGTGTAGAAGGAATGAAGTTGGGATCGCTATCTAAATTTAATTTTATGCTCGAAAAAAATATAAGTTCATCTCGAATTTTGTTTCAAAATAGTGCTAAAATTAGATTTTCGCAATAATTTATCAGCAACAGAACTTAATCGGCACCAAGTAGGTGTTATATACCACGCTATATAACAAATATTTTCATTAAATTCTTCTATGCTGCAAAAAAATCTTATATATAGGGTATTTGTCGATGTGTGGAGTTAAAAAATGACCAAACATATGTATGCTATACGTGTTATACGTCCAACAATTTCAAAGTCAAATCGGCCTTATCAAGGTCCCACTATTTTTTCACCTTGGTTTTATTTTAGTGCACTGCATTGTAAAACTGGTATTATATTGTGCGATAGTAAATATAGGGTCCGCCAAATACCTTTTTTTGTTTTGAATGCAATAACCAAAACTACACAGCTTTGGCTATGTGGTACGAAGCGCCGTCCTATTGAAACCAAATGTTACCAATATCCTCCTCTTCAGTTTTTGTGAACAAAAACTCGTTCAACATGGCCCGATAACGATCGCCGTTGACAGTAACGGCCACTCCTGAAAAATGGCCCAATTATGCCTCCGGACCAAAATCCGCACCAAACAGTGACTCGTTTTGTGTGCGTCAGCTTTTCAATGTATGCGTGCGGGTTTTCCGTGCCCCAAATTTTACAATTTTGCTTGTTTACATACCCGCCAAGATCAATGAGCTTCATCTGATGATTTTTTTTTTGGCAAAATCGGCATCTTCTGTAAGTCGATCGCAGGCCCACTTATCGAAGCGTTGTTCGAGCGTACACACAGTCACATTCGTTCAGCGGAAGGATAAAACTAATTATCTGTCAAATCAAACATGAACCATTCACGAAATAAGCACTAGTTGAAAAAAGAAACGTTAAATTGCAGACTCTATATGTATATATTAGGTGCCCCTGTAGGCTAGTAGGTATTGTACTAACTTGTAAATATGGGGGTTGTGGGTTCGATTCCCAACGAAGACCTTGGTTTTTTTCACTACAAAAATAAAAATTGATTGTCGGTGGGGCTGCTCAGCGATGAAGGCATAGTCACTGGTCGCTGTGCTGTCTTATATACGGCAGTTAATTTTCGACTATCCTTCTACTTTCACCACCTGTTTCATCTATTCTTTATACCTTTCCTAAAGAATGTAGCACGGTACTTGACTAAATAGGCTTTGTTGCCTGAAGTGCTACTTCTCTTTAAAAAAAAAATAGGAATTGGGAATTATAAAGGTTCCAACATTTGGTATATATCTCAAATTTTAAAATATTTCCTTATTCTGGTTACTACCTATATTCGAACGAAGATAACGGATTTTTCAACAAGAAGTTTGTTTGCTAAAATAAAGCAAAAAGTTTTGATTAAGATGATTAAAATTATTTTTGTATTACGTAGAGAAAAGTTTGGAGAATTATGAATGATGATATATGGCAAATATACACCATGAGTATGCTGACAGATGTTGATTCTTTCATCAAAGCTTTTAATCACTTTTTAAGAAAATGGCGGCACTATTTCCATAATCACATCACGGATTTTCAGTTTTAAGGTTGAAATCGATTCGATTGGCTTCATATAGACTCTGTCCTTAACATAGCCACACACAAAATAATCCAGTGGTGTTACATCATACGATCTGACGCTGCTGATTGTCGTGAAGATATGCGACCGGGAAATTTGGTTTGCAATAAATTCATCGTTTCATTAGCTGTGTGACATATGGCGATACCCACGTCGTATATAATAGGCAAAAATTGAGTTGTCAACATCTCGTGATAGCATGATACATTGACCGTTATCGCATTTCTAGCGTTATCTACGAAAAAAAACGGCCCAATCACGCCTCCAGTATGCATAGTGCACCATACAGTGATACGTTGAGCATGCAAAGGCTTCTCTTGGATTTTCAGAAGTCCAAATGCGGCAATTTTGCTTGTTGACATACCCCGACAAGTATAAATTGGCTTTGTCTGAAAAAATGATTAAACTTAGCAATATAAATGGTCGATCGGTTTCAATTCCTGCACAACTTGAACCTTGTAAGGTTTCAGAGTTAAATTCTTACGCAAAATTCGCTGTGTGGTGGTTTGGTAAGCCCAACTGTTGATAACGTCGAGGAATTGACAAATTTAAATCTACTTCAACACTGTGGCTCATTGTTGCGATGTTTTCAGTTGAAAAACCCAGTCGTATATGCGTTGATGTTTGTACATTTTGTATCGAGCCTGTCGACTCAAATTTAACAATCAAATTCTTAATAGTGGTCACAGAAGGACCGAAAATATTTCGAATTTTACGAAATATAACTTTAACAGAAGCGTCATTTTCATAGTGGATTTTAATTATTTTAATGCGATTTTCGTGCGAAATTGAAGTACAATTACTACGAATACACTAAAAAAGTAATTGTCAAAGCTATCATTTTTTGGTGTTACCATTAATTAATTCAACTTCTTGTTGGAAAAATCCGATGTAGCAGTAAGCGTCCCTGTATTAGTAAGCCTGTGCTTTCAAATCTACGTTGGTCTATCTTTGCTGCTTACAGAATAGTAGCTTTTTGGTGAGAGGTATGCATACAACTCTCTTGGCTATTAGATGATAACACGCACACAGAAGTGTATTTTTATTTTTTTTTTATTAAAAAATTAAAAGTATTGAAATCGCTGTGAAAATTTCAAAAAGTGGACTTCGGCTTTTAAATTAACACATTTGATTGAAAGACTTTGTAATTATCCAAAAATTAGATCACAGTGTTCAATTACACCTGTCAGTATACAATTTAATAACAAAATTGTAATACTGAATACTCTCAAAAAAACGTACAAACATTTTCTCATGAGTGTGTTATTAAGTTTGATAATGAACAGCATCAGTTAACGTATAATAAAGGTGGTTTTTTGATGCTGCTTTTTCCTTTTTGTTGTTATTCTATCTTTTGTTCTACATTAAAACAATCTTAAGGAGCTCTGTTTTGTTTTGGCTGAGATTATACAAAAATACCAATAGTATTTTCAGTTGTATTTGTTAAAGTTCTTTTCTATTTATTTTCTTATGTTGTTTTAACTTTTACGCTGGCCATATTTAACTTCTAAGGTCTATTGAATTTCACTTTCATTTTTGCTGACATTGTTTATGTTGCCAATTTCAACAATATCAATACTAGTTTACTATAGCCCGCACACACACACAAGCACAAGAGAGACATCCATCAAAAACTTTTACTCGTATAAAATTCACATTAAAGTGATGAAATCTACGATTTGTGCTGTCAAAATATTTTTGTTTTCTGTTTCGGAAAGTGTATTGGAAACTTACAAACTTTATTTATATTTATATGTTTTGTTAAATGATGCGTTCTTGTATATTTGAATAGTTATGTGAGTTTGCCATTTTATGTGTTTTCACCAGTAAACCTTGGCATATGTCAATCACAACTCAAGACATAAACTACGTTCAACATGTAGGAAAAGAGAATTTAACACAAAAAGGAAATTTAACATTTTGATAACTTTCCGAAAAATATACAGTGTGACGCATAAGATTTTTAATTTTATTTATTATTAATATTTTTTTAAATATAGCCAAATTTGTGATATGTTTTTGAAGTATTTTGATAGGAAGGGGTAATAATATAGATATTTTTATATTTTTTACTGTAACTAAAATGTGCTTAAATGATCGTTTGTGATTCAGATTGTAATTTTTACATATTTATAGTTATATCACATGCTATAAAGTGTATATAATATGAATGTTTGAAAACAGAGAAGTTGAATTAGAGATGAACACAGGTTGAAATCAAGTACCAACGTAAAAAGTTGTACCACAAACATCTGTCATCCATCGAGGAGCAGCTATTTAAATTCAGCCTCACAGCTATTCTTTTATCTTTTTTTTTATGCATGTGCGATAAAAAGGCGAATTATTCTATTCTTTATACACTAGTATAAAGAGAACACTAAAGATGGCAAATAGCCGAAACCGGTTTGTTCACAAACCAAATTTGACGAGCGTCGACGTGAAATCATACCCAAATAAATTAAAATATACGCACACATCGAATTATTCTATTACGTTCTTCCAAAGTTGTCGTGTATTGTATGAAAATCGAAAATCGGTATTTCGCAAAACTAAGAAAATCAAAAAGAACCCAAGCTTAAGTAATTTTTATCTTTTTCTTCCGATCAACTGTAGAAGATTAAAGTACCCTCTTGTTTTATTTGTATTTGTGTCCCAACACAGAAGTCTTAAGTCCTAGCCTAGAATCCTATACTCCGACTTAAATTTATTTTTAATTTAGTTTTATAAATTTTCATCATAGTGAATACGATCTTAAGTTTTATATTGCCCTTATGAAAAATTTCGTTGTAATAATAACAATCATTTTAAATTTGTAATCTTATTCTTATAGGATTTTTTCATTTCCTTTATTCATTCGGCCATATGTTTATTGTATCGTTCGTTCATTCGAATTCATTTTATCCAACAAAAATTAAAACAGAGCAAGCACAACAACAAAACAAATCCATTGATCTGATATTCATGTCATTCTTATGCGTTTGTATTTTTCTGTGAATGATTACTTCTGATATGTCCGCCAGTAAAGCGTTGGATAGTAAGTAAGTTATGCTATTTATTTTAAACTCCAGTCTTTTGTAAATGGTGAGTCAAAGTATTTTGCAAAATAATGGACACCGAGAGAAAACTGATTGATAGGTTTTTTGGTTTGTGGGGCAGGTTTACTTCGACAAATAGGATATAAACATAAAATTTAAAAACTTCATAAATGAAAATATTTTGTATTTGATATTTAATATTTTTTTTGAGTATTTAGTTTTAAAACTTAAAGCGTTATTTTCCATAAACAAAATGTAACCACTAAAACTTAGAATAGAACTTTCCGAAAGCTTAATTTATTTGCTTCTTCATTCTTCTTATTAAGAATGATAAAAAAATGCCACAACATATTTCATCGTACATCAGCATTCTGAAAAGATTTTTTTGCAACTTAAATATCAGAACCTAAAAGGAATTATTAAAAACTGATATAAAAAATAGAGCTAAATTTTTCTTAGTACAAAATGTTATTTGTTGTGTTTGACTTGGCAGTAGATGTTTAGATTTTTTTATTAAGTCAAAATATACTCGCACCTTTAATGTTATCAAAATTTTTTTATTCGAATCATTTTTAGTTATTTATGGAAATTATATTGTTTTATGTAAAAATATTTAATTTGGCAACAGCAGTTTTATACAGCAGATCTTATCATTTTCGTTGATGTTACTTGTGGTAAAACTAAAGTATTTAATAAAAATGTTATATTTTTTTGGTCAGTTTTGTTAGTTACTTGGTATATCGGGTTCATTAACAAGAAGGTTGTTTTTCAATTTTGTCAACATCAACAACATGATAGTACTGACATTTAGTTTTTCGATTTATTCGTAGATGCATTGGCAATGATTTTAAAAAATTCAATTTCGCAAAAAAATCGCATTAAAATAATTAAAATAAACTAAGAAAATTATGGTTTATTATCAGACAACATAATCGTCTTTCTGAAGAAATTTTGTCTTCAAATATGAGACAACAAGTTTGATACAAAATATTCACCCGGGTCGTTCAACTGAAAACATTACAGCAGTGAGCTACAGTGTTAGAGCGGATCCCAATTGTTGACGTGATAAGATTCACATCTGCACCTGGCTGTGGGCCTTAATCAGATAGTGAATCATTACCACTGTGGATGATATATAGCGTCATCTTCGCCCTAGAAGGCCTTCTGATACGTATATCCCCCAGTCACTCCTAGTTGCAACTTCAAAAGTCCGGAATAGACCGCAGACTTCACTCCTTGCTAAAGAGTTGGAGACTATCCAACTCCTGCTTCAGAACGCATGAGGCTTAATATAATTAAGAACACGAGGGCATTCATACTCACTGGACCTGAACCATTCATTGTGTTCATTGTGAATGATCCGACCCACAAACTCAAACGAGGGCCACGAAACACACAGCCACCACGATACTCCCGAAGGGCCTACCTCAATAATCAGTCAGAGAACAGCTAGATGCCTAAAGATACAAATAGCGGAACTCTGGGGCTTTACTGATTCCCGTGGAAATACAGTGGATTTTCCAGTTGGCTTCTACTATCCTAAGGGACTGGGCTCTCCCTTTTACCCCCGCAAGATACAAGTCGGGATGGTTGTGTGATTAATAAAGACTTATAATGTGCCCCCTGGGGAGACCCAATTGTTGAGAACGTCAATTCCTCGACGGTCTCAACGAAAGGTTTAACTGGTGCAGGAATTGAAGCCGACCGTCAATTTATATCGCCATAGATTCGCTGCCTGCCGGTTTTTCTGAAAAAAATTACTTTTTCAGACGAAGTCCATTTTCACTTGTGAGGGTATGTAAACAAGCGAAATTGCCACATTAGAGCTTCTAAAAATTCTAGGGCAATTATTAAGAAGCCTCTGCATGCTCAACGTGTCACTGCATGGTGCGCTATATGGTTTGGGGGCGTGATTGGCACTTTTTTTTCTAAAATGATTATTTTTTGTGGGGCTATGTTAAGGACAGAGTATATACGGAGCCGATGGAATCGATTTCAGCCTTAAAACTCAAAGACCGTGATGTGATTTCCCAGATACCATTTTTCATTCATAATTCCCGAACTTTTCTCTTTGTAATACGATAAAAACTTGAGTTATTTTAACCTAAATTTTGTGTTGTATATTGTTTTAGAATACTAACTTGTTATTGAAATAACTTCTTATTGTTTATTTATTTTTAATGAAAGATTAAAAAATTTTTCAAATTGTACTCTCTGTGATATACTTTTCCGATAGTATAACATATATTTATATCCCATTGTCAGTTGCTGATTTTGATGAATATATCTAGCAGTTATATATATTTGTGGCCTGTATGTATCTTATGCCTTACGGATTGTATGTTTGTATTAATAAATCTATATATGAGCCATTCAGTGAAAAATCGATTTTTGAAAATTTCTAAATTTATGTGCCAAAGCACTTCAGATAATCATAACTTTATATATTTATAATAACTTTCCTAAATAATAACTATTAACGCCTTTAAATGACATATTTTTTTGGTCTCTTAATAATAAGTAATTAATTTCAGATGCCATTTTGATTAACTCCATAGTTTAATGTAAATTATTTCAATGACGCAATTTAAAAGCATTGGAAGCGCTGAATGATAACGATACATGTTTAGTGCCGTTTTACTAGACTTAAAGGTAAAATAAATCGTCAGTCACAGACTAAATACTTCGGAGGAGAGAGAGGCTGCCATGAAGGCATTTTATAGTTTACAGAGTCAATTTGACCAAAATGTTTTCTTGAGAGGTGGTATTGGCTTTAAATACGCTAGAAAGATCCAAATCACATCGCGTACAGTTTAAATATGATTATAATGAAGACTCCGAATTTAAATTATTGACATAAAGAAATCTGTAGCAGGTAGACCACAAAGCTTGCAAAATGTAGATCAGGCATTATTATGCGCCAAAGGTAAAACTGTGACAAAGAAAAAGCAGAAATATAAAGGACTTGCTTAAATTCATTCCTCCTGTTAGACATGCTTATTAAAAAAACTTGAGAACAAATGGATTTACGAGTTCTCACATGCAGTTGATAAAATAGATATTATTTATATTACTAATAATTAACTCTGCATAGATAAGTTACGTCTATCTCTGTGGTTTGTAGTAAGAGAAAATGTATATGCTTAGTATTCGCATTTGATCTCAGTGGCTTGCTAATGGTTATCAAAGAGAAAATTCATTAAATAAATGATCTCCATAACTCCTATGTCAATTTTTATTTTTTTATAAAATCCTTTAAAGGAAACAATACGTTATTTTTACCGCACTAAAAAAATACGTTAGCTTTCAAGGGTTAATCACAAATTATAAAATATTCGGTAATAAAGTACTTAAAAATTTAAACACTGAAATTAACTTTAGTACGTTTTTCAGTTGACAAATCGATTAACTCCGCCAAACACATAAAAATTGTAACTTTACTGACAAGGATTTTTCGTCTATTCTTTCTTGTTAATTTTAGATACCAATAGATGAAAGCTGTGTATGCCCCGGATATACTGGACGGGCGAGGAGTGTACAGATTAACTTGTACATGCCATTGTGGCTACATCGGGCGAACAGGACGGGGGAATGGGACCAGATTTGGGGAGCACATTAGAGACTATGAGGGGGGGCTACGGGGACCAGGATGAACTCCAGAATCAAACTTTGCGGACCATGTATTTAACAACAAATGTATACCAGGACATATAAGGACAACAGTTAAACTACTTCATACACAGCACAGGGGAAGGAGACTAAATGTATTAGAGAACATGGAAATATACAAACAAAAAACATTTGACGGACAAATAATAAATAAACAAATAAACACTGCTTCGGACACAATATTTGAACCGTTGAAACATTTTTACAGGAAAACGGACACTACACCAACACAAAAATGTTATGCAGGTGCACAAGACCAAAGCAATAAGGAACATCATAAACGTACAATTACAGATTAATATGTCACATAAGAGGAGGGAAGAAGGAAAAAAAAAGAAAAAAAAACCCAATAGGTTCACACATAAACAAAAACGGACAACAAGCGTGATCGTAAAAGGATTTAGTTAGGGGAAAAGACGAATGAGGGGAAAAAGGGAGCGACATATTAGGTGGGAAGGGACAGACGGGAGACGAGAGAGAGAGATGCAGGCAAAAAAGACAGAAAGTGACGAACGCAATAACACGAAGGGAGACACGAACTATATAAACACAACTGACAATAGAACGTAACTAGTACGAAAAGAACACTGAAGATGGGCAAACAGCCGAAACCGGTTTGTTCACAAACCAAATTTGACGAGGGTCGACGGAAAACTGTACACAAATAAAAGAAATAGAATTTTGTTAAGATTCGCGATATCGAGCACTAAATCTAGTTACTAGTAGATTATCATTTTGCTGGGAGACTTAATCTCGATAACTTTGACTTTTAACTGTGACATAAAAGTGAATGAATTATAAAGAATTAACTCCAAAAGAAATTTTTATATATAAATATAATTTTTGCTTCCACTTTTTAATGCAAGCAACATATGGATTGTAACTTGCTGTCATGTTGTAGTTGCGATACCAAATTTTAAATATTTTTTATAAACAAACAACAGACTTTACAAAAATATGTATATAATTTATGTGCAAACGTAGTTCTTTTTCACAGCCAAACATGGCATTTTGGTATCGTAAAATTTTTTATGTCCGTGTTGATAAAAAATCAATACAAATCGTAAAATCATCATATTTGTGGTGTGTCTTTATTTATTAAAACTTATATTGGTTGAGTGTTTTATGTTTTATATTTGATTTTTACTCTTCATTTTATATAAAACCGAAATTCATTCTGTTCACAATTTGACCTTTTATCTCTATTTGTGGACATGAGGAATTGAAAATTACTGCTGCCAGTCGTCCAGTCAGCCATTTCCAAAAGCTACTTTCAGCAACCAGATATTCTCATGAACTGAAAGTGTGGCTGGCATACAAACATTTGGTTAATTTTTTGTTATCTTATTTCGTTTTTATTTGATTTCATACATTTATTTTGTCTGTCGTCATGATTTTAACAGTTTGATTTAATTTTTAATTTTCATTCATTTTATGTGCGATGAAAATCAATTGTAATGCAAGTAATTTAATTTGTGAATGAAGGTTTTTCACATTTTTTTATTGCAGTCAATTTTTATGAAATTCAGAATATTCAGAATTTTCTCTTATTTGCTGGGATACTTTAAAAGCAATTCATATTTAATTGAGATTATGTATATTTTGTTTAAGTTGAGTTTTCGATTACTTTTGTTTGTGGTTAAAATATTTGCAAAAAAATTCTATTATAGACATAAGAACGAACCACAACTAAACAAAACCAAAAAAAAAGTATAATTGAAATATTAGCCAAATGCTAAATATTTTCAATAAAATTGATTTATTCAAGATATTATTTCATTTGTTGTTATTACGAACATAAATTCCCTTAAGAATTAAATTCAATATAAAACAATTAAATAACTATTTCAATTGGCCATAATTAATTGATTTTCTAAAATAATATGAAATTCTTAATTTATATGCATATTTTCCATATTTAGGAAAATTACAAAACTAATAATGCAGAGAGCAGAGTTAAAATAAAATAAGTAATACATACTTTGAAATTTGTTTTACCCTTAAGGAATATAATATATATTGTTTTTATTACAGAAATAAAACAAATGAAATTTTTGCCATAAATTGCTAGTCACAACATTGCTACCCCAATACAAGAATGTTTCTCAGGGAGCTACTCATTATCAAAGCAGGATATTAAAAAACAAACAACGAAAAAAAAAAAAGAATTTAATTGGAAACTTTAATGACAAACATCCACAAATCAAATTAATTTCCTTTTACAGAAAGCTAGAAAAAAATCACAAGTGCTGATAAGCAACCGTAACTAAGTTAGTAGCATGAACTCTATTAATAGCCTGGCCACAACACTTAGTCTGCGCTTAGTTTGTAGTCTGCTCTGAATTTATAATCTAAAATAAATTTTTAGTCATCACTAATTCAAGCCCTGTAGTCTAAGTAAGTGTAGCTGATGGGTTTAAAGTTTCAGCTAATAATAAAAGCCCATATTGGAATTATAAACTGCGATAGATTTTAATTCCGAAATTGATTGTAAGATCCCTTCTCAGTAAGACCTTTAGTAACTAATAAATCAGTCAAATAAGAGTTTGCGGAGTTTCATACCATAATTGGGGGGGGGGGTTTGCTTTAATTTCAAAATTTAGATTATTTATTATTTGTCTGCTAATAAATGTTTACTGTTTGTTACAGCGGAAATAGTGCTGCACATTCTTTAGGTTTCATAAAGGCTTACAAGATGTTATATATATATCAAAATATACGACTCTTTAGGCACACCCTTTAGTCTTTAATGTTGATACTTGTTGTTATAACGAATAAAGTAACCATATTTAATCAAAATTTATTTTTTTATTTTAATTTAAAATTTTTTTATATATTCTGTGTCAACTCTAAACGCCTGCCTACAGCTACTATATATTACGCCCCTATGGAGGCACTTCATAACTTTCAATTAAACATTTCTACTCCTTCAATAAAAATGCGTTTAATGATCTACAATAATAACGAAAAATATATGAAATTTATGTTTCTTCGGGCTTACCTTTTACAACAAATACATGAAAATTGTATCCCCATAGAACATCCTTTCATTTCCAGATTTTTTATTTCCGACTGATGTAAATTTCAAATAAATGTAAATGCCAATAATAGGAAATTGGATAAATTTTAAATAATTGTAAATGCCAATAATAGGAAATTGGCATCGGTTTGGCGCACGCTTTAATATATAAAGTTAATTTTTTTAATGTGTGAATGTGAACTGCCTGAGTATAATATATTAATAAGTATCGCCTTTTAGCGGCCATAATGACAGAAGATTTTTAAAAATTTAAAGGATAATGGTTTAAAGGTTTGTAACGTGTAATAGTAGGATAAACGGACCATATAATTTTAAACGTGCAAATCACTCACTCAGGCACCATCTAATTTTTTTGTTTATTGAAGAGAAGTAGCAACAATACCTATTTAGTTAAGTACCGTGCTACATTCTTTAGGAAAGGTATAGAGAAGAGATCAGACAGGTGGTGAAAGTAGAAGGATAGTCGGAAATTAACTGCCGTATAAGACAGCACAGCGACCAGCGCCTATGCCTTCATCGCTGAGCAGCCCCACCGACAATCAATTTTTATTTTTGTAGTGAAAAACACCAAGGTCTTCGTTGGGAATCGAACCCACAACCCCTAAACTGACAAGCTAGTACACTACCTACTTGCCTACAGGGGCACCTAATTATGAATACATAATTATTTGTTATGTTGGTTTTTTTGCTTCATAATTTTCGTTAAATATTTTATGAACCATCAGAAGCAACATCGTTTCTAAGGAACTTCTTCCTGTGTGCACACAGATGTTATAAAATTTTTATTCTTATTATTAGAGTAGTCAGTTTATTAAAATAAATGTATAAAATAAACATCAGAATAATTTCATAAAATATTTTAGTCGATACGAAAGTGGCATGGATGAAGGCGATGATGAATAACAACAACAACATTCAAAATCATCATAATAATGGTCAACCTCATCATTACACAAATACAAAATCTGCTCTTAGCTGTAACATATAAAAATGAGTGTTTAATACAAGGGGTTGGTTGGATGGGTGTTCTGTTTTTTTTTATTTTTACTTTTTGCTATAAGACCATCATTTTTTGTTGGAATATTTTATTTTCTTGTGTTGGCAGGAGATTGTCGGTGGAAAATGTTAAATTGATTGCAGTAGCACGTTTTTTGTGTGATTAATTTTTGTCTGTTTGTGGTGGGTGGTGGTTGTTGGTGCATTTAATGCCAAAATAATAGTTGTAAAATATTTTATGTTATTTACGCAACATATTCCAAGCTTTATAGACTTCTCTCCTCTAAAAGAACATTTATGAATTAATGATGGAATAAATAAAATTCATACATAAATGTAGCATGTGTTTGTGGGTGGTGTTTGGATTTTATTCTTACTTTTCTTAGTGTCTGGTTGTAATAAAATTAATAGTGATAAATTGTTGTGATTAAAACTTATCATTATTATTTTTATGTTCACATATGAACACTAATAGTTACAAGCATGTATCACATTAATGGCAATAAAATGTATTTATTATTATTTTAATTGAATGTTGAATTTTATATGAATGTTTAAAAAGGGCATAATGTTATAATTAACAGCTAATAGCCCTAAACATAAAAGCAAATTGCATGGGTATAGGTATAGAAAATAAAATATAAAGCACGCAGATTTGGTAAGAAAAATCAAACTTATCATCAGAAATTGGTGTGCAAATATATATATTATTTTAAACCTGTATTTTAAACTTTTGATCATGGTTACATCAATAACTTTTGAAGATAATCTATGATTGTTTTACTACGTTAAGATCCATAAATAGCCTTTTAATAATATTTATATATAGTTAATAATGATACTGGCTATTTTATAAACAGAACTATTTGGAATTTTAATTATTCTCTTTTTTTGTTATGTTAATGAGAATATCAACAGCTGATATCAATACATTTAACAGCAGAAAATATAAAACTGTTAGTTCAATATCAGCGACAATATGCATTTTCTGGGCTTTTTTTTCATTTTGTATAGAGGAACAACCATCACTTGCTAATAAAAAGGAATTTTAATGTAAACGTTATTGCACCACGGTCATTAAAAATCTCTTGGACCTGGATAATTAATGGGGAAAAAATTCAGCTTCAATTATAACTTTCCGAGATTGTTTAATTTTTCGAAGAATTTATATTTATATACTTATATTTATATTTTAAATCCCAGAAGAGATTTACATAAAATCATATACGACATGTTGTCTAGTTTATGGGCTAAGCACGATATTTAAAAATGCTTTTAAATACACATGATGACTGAATCATGTAAAATTCAAGTAAAACGGCTTTCACTACTGTAACGACCAAAAGTCCGGAGTCGTTTTTGGTCACACTTAGAGCTGTTTGACAATATTCACGGGTCAAGCCCGATCTTTTATTGTAAACGTATTTAAGAAGAGAATGAATTTATATTTTAATTGTTATATTTTTCCCAATGAATTTATATTTAAATTGTTTTATTTTTATCCAATGAATTTATCTCGTTAAAGAGTCATTTACTAAAAATATGATTTCATGTATTTACTTATATACGCATGTAGTTATAAGTATTTATGTTGACGTAAGATTTAGTTCTAGTATTATTGTAATTAGCCACGAAGGCATAATAATTAATTCATATTGTAAAACTGGTTGCAGCTCGGTGGTGAAAACAGCCGTCGGCTGTGGTGTACTTACTACCGAAGTAATGTAAGTGTGTTTGTGCATTGGTGTGTGGTAGGAAAAAGAGTATAAAAGCGCAAACATCAATCAGAAAGAATCAATTGGTGTGCGACCGGCAACAGGAGCTGCCTGCATGCACACCAGTGCACAAGATTTGAGCCCGAGCTGCAGTCAAGTTGCGAAGTAGGAATAGGGCAACCCCTTTCCTAAATAAAGAGCAACACTGTGAGTAAGGCTTTGTCTTTTTTTTTGGAATCGACACAACACGACCCTGGACGCCGCTGAGCATACCTCAGCTACCAGGAAAACGTGTCGTTACAATGGCGCCCGAGCAGGGACCCTTATAGGGTCACAGAAGGAAGAGAAAGATTTGCCGCCTCTACCGCAGCCATCTGCACCGCAGCCATCTGCACCGCAGCCATTGGTGCCGCTGCCGCCTCTACCGCAGCCATCTGCACCGCAGCCAGCCGTGCTGCTGCCGCCTCTACCGCAGCCATCTGCACCGCAGCCATTGGTGCCGCTGCCGCCTCTACTGCAGCCATCTGCACCGCAGCCATTGGTGCCGCTGCCGCCTGTACCACTGCCGCCAGTGCCGTTGCCGCCTCGACTGATGCCGCCTGTACCACTGCCACCAGTGCCGTTGCCGCCTCGACTGATGCCGCCTGTACCACTGCCGCCAGTGCCGTTGCCGCCTCTACGGATGCCGCCTGTACCACTGCCACCAGTGCCGTTGCCGCCTCGACTGATGCCGCCTGTACCACTGCCGCCAGTGCCGTTGCCGCCTCTACGGATGCCGCCTGTACCACTGCCGCCAGTGTCGTTGCCGCCTCGACTGATGCCGCCTGTACCACTGCCGCCAGTGCCGTTGCCGCCTCTACGGATGCCGCCTGTACCACTGCCGCCAGTGTCGTTGCCGCCTCGACTGATGCCGCCTGTACCACTGCCGCCAGTGCCGTTGCCGCCTCTACGGATGCCGCCTGTACCACTGCCACCAGTGCCGTTGCCGCCTCGACTGATGCCGCCTGTACCACTGCCACCAGTGCCGTTGCCGCCTCTTCGGATGCCGCCTGCATCACTGCCGCCAGTGCCGTTGCTGCCTCGACTGATGCCGCCTGTACCACTGCCGCCAGTGCCGTTGCTGCCTCTACGGATGCCGCCTCTACGGATGCCGCCTGCACCGCTGCCCCAGTGCCGTTGCCGCCTCGACTGAAGCCGCCTGTACCACTGCCGCCAGTGCCGTTTCCGCCTTTACGGATGCCGCCGTACCACTCAAAGGTGCCGGCGCTGTCGCCGTACCACTCAAAGGTGCCGCTGCTGCCGCCGTACCGCCTCAAGGTGCCGCCGCTGTCGCCGTACCGCTCAAGGTGCCGCCGCTGCCGCCGTACCACTCAAAGGTGCCGCCGCTGCCGCCGTACCGCCTCAAGGTGCCGCCGCTGCCGCCGTACCGCCTCAAGGTGCCGCCGCTGCCGCCGTACCGCTACCAGGTGCCGCCGCTGCCGCTGTACCGCTACTAGGTGCCGCCGCTGCTGCCGTACCGCCTCAAGGTGCCGCCGCTGCCGCCGTACCGCCCAAGGTGCCGCCGCTGCCGCCGTACCGCCTAAAGGTGCCGCCGCTACCGCCGTACCACTCAAAGGTGCCGCCGCTGCCGCCGTACCGCCTCAAGGTGCCGCCGCTGCCGCCGTACCGCTACCAGGTGCCGCCGCTGCCGCCGTACCGCTACTAGGTACCGCCGCTACACAGGCAGGATGTTGAATACATCATGGGTATATGCCGTACACAAGGAGGACTTGATGAAATGTCTGGAGATCGGCTCCCAAGACTCCGCAGGCAATGTACCAGAGCTGAGGAAGCCTTTCGCTAGGAAAGGAAAATTAAGTGCAAGGTGTGAGACGAACCTGTGGGAATTGCAATACAGGCATGAGCACTTGCCTGGTACCACACAACTACCCCTCCACCAGGACCGGATAAGACTGGTCACACCACCATAGACACCCCTTTGAAGGATGAGGCACTCCGGATATCCACAATGGAAACCATTACACCGAAACCCTCGCCTGCCTAGCCTACAAAGTGCTAAAGAGCGAACCACGCAGACTAATCAACCATCGTGTGTGTTCTCTCATTTCATTATAGAAGTAGAACGAAGGATGGCCACAGCATTGGGTGAACATAAATCGGAAAGGAGTAACCTGTGTCCGAGTGGCCGAGAAATTCCGCACACCAGAGGAGGAGGTGGTGTAACGACCAAAAGTCCGGAGTCGTTTTTGGTCACACTTAGAGCTGTTTGACAATATTCACGGGTCAAGCCCGATCTTTTATTGTAAACGTATTTAAGAAGAGAATGAATTTATATTTTAATTGTTATATTTTTCCCAATGAATTTATATTTAAATTGTTTTATTTTTATCCAATGAATTTATCTCGTTAAAGAGTCATTTACTAAAAATATGATTTCATGTATTTACTTATATACGCATGTAGTTATAAGTATTTATGTTGACGTAAGATTTAGTTCTAGTATTATTGTAATTAGCCACGAAGGCATAATAATTAATTCATATTGTAAAACTGGTTGCAGCTCGGTGGTGAAAACAGCCGTCGGCTGTGGTGTACTTACTACCGAAGTAATGTAAGTGTGTTTGTGCATTGGTGTGTGGTAGGAAAAAGAGTATAAAAGCGCAAACATCAATCAGAAAGAATGAATTGGTGTGCGACCGGCAACAGGAGCAAAGGTAAATATCTTCCTCTACTTTTTTATTTATTTTTTGGACTGGTAGTCAAGGTATAGATAAGGCCGTGGTAATACCCAGCCGAAGCTATACCCTGAGACAGTACAGAACTGCGACGTAGCGACCGCAAACAGAGCCGTGGTAATACCCAGCCGAGTTTGTGTCCGCAGTCGCCACCGACCGTGACCAGGCAGTGAACGGTTGCGCCGTGGTAATACCCAGCCCAGCCTACAGTGCCCTGTCGCTTGCGGCGTACCGACCTATTTCGACGGAGCGACCACAAACAGAGCCGTGGTAATACCCAGCCGAGTTTGTGCCCGCAGTCGACGTAGACAGTGACATTCGCTGAATACGGATCGCATAAAGTAGAAGATGTTTACTGGAGCTGCCTGCATGCACACCAGTGCACAAGATTTGAGCCCGAGCTGCAGTCAAGTTGCGAAGTAGGAATAGGGCAACCCCTTTCCTAAATAAAGAGCAACATTGTAAGTAAGGCTTAGTCTTTCTTTTTGAATCGACACAACACGACCCTGGACGCCGCTGAGCATACCTCAGCTACCAGGAAAACGTGTCGTTACACTACCTACACTTACGTCAACATTAACTAGAATAATTAAAAGTTTTTCAATGCAAAATAAAAAACCTTCACTTCCTTACTACACTAGCATTAGGCATCATAAAAATCTTCTATTTTCTAGGAATCAAACAAAAGGATGTTTTTTTCCTATTAAAGTTAAATAAAAATATAAAATAATTTTTAATATTTGTTTATTATTTTTATTCGACCTCTTTAAAAAAAATAATTATTAATCTTAGTATTTTATAAAAACTAATTTCCTGAAGAAGCCTTCCACAGAAAAGCGAAATCTTGAAAAAATATAGTGTTAAATTAATTTACAAAAAAGACCACTACTAAGATTAATAATTATTAGTAATTTTTAATATTTATTGTATTACGTAATAGACGGAAGTAAACTAAAATTGATCGCCTAATATTAAAAATGAGCTAACACCATAATAACAGCTCCCAGGTAAGACTAAAGCGAACTTAGTCTTGTTTGGCATTTAAAATTGTAAAAGTTATATACTCATCTGAATTTATGCATTGATATTGTTATGAATATGATTTATTAAGTTTTAAAAGTAAAAAAAGTAAAGAAAACGACCCACTGAGCATTTTACAAAGTGTGTAGGTTTTTAAGAAATCTTATACAAATAAGACAACAACAACATGCTTATAAGAAATTCTAGCAAATAATATAAACAACAAAAACAACTAACAGATAATAAAACAAAACACACAGCCAAGCAGTCGCCTAAACTGTGATGTTAAAGTGGAATATTTTTGTATGTTTGTGAAGCGCTTAAAACAACTATGTAAGCATCACTTGCTGGGCAAATGAATTAAGCAAGTTGCGTCATCAATGAATAAAGACAACAAGTAATCATGGTGTATATTTTGTAAGTATTGAAAGTAAATAAATTGTTAAACTTAATTTAAAACTCTAAAGTACTGTGTTATTAATTTGCAATAAAAGAACTAAAAATAACAAAATATTTTTTTAGAAGAACAAACGTCAAAATATGTTAGCAGCCATTATAATTTGCAATAATTCGTATTGTCTTTAAAACTCTTATTAACCGCCCACATTCTTTACATTTTGCACGACACCAATTCTAATATGTCACGGCTCCAGACCTTCTACAGTAAATGTCCCAATTTTTTCACTTGGATGTAACGCTTTTACATACTCTTTTTTTTAATTAAAATTATCCTTCTGAAGCAATTTTTCAATCAAACTTTCCTACATATATTGTGCTGTAGTTATTATAATTTTAAGAAACCTTGATGCATGTTTAAAGTACTTATTAGTATAAAAAGTTATTAAAAACAAGATTATTATCTTATTAGATTATAGATTTTCGTTAATCTAAAAAAATTATTATTATCTTTACATATGTCAAAGTTTTTTGGGAATTGAGTTTAATTTAGATCTCACATTGCCTTTGTGGGAAGATAGTGGCTGTATTTAGCTCCGAAAAAAGCCTAAATATAGGCCATAAACTTAAACATTCACGCGGTAAAAATGATGTTGTTAATTGCTTGAAATATATGGAACTGTTTTGAAATAGAATTTAAATATATACAAAATTCGATTAGAGATAACTAATGCCCACTTAATTTAATAACTCTAACTATAATAATTTATACAATAAAAATAAATAAACAATTTTTTTAATAAACTAATTATTACAGACTTTCTTATTTGAAAATGGTTTCAGCCTTACACTAGCCCATATATTGTTCTCCAATTATATATTCATATTCTGACAAACTCATAGCGCTTAAAATTGTGTAATTGTGGTCTATAAATCGCAATCGCTTCAGAACTAACGCAACTTGTTACAACCGAGCTCTTCAGTAAATTTCGAGAGCTTAAGTTAAACGTTTTGCAATTTTAAAACTGCATTGTTTAGACATGGACAATAGAATCAATTACCTTGTCTGCATTCTCTTATTAGTATAGGATTTTGTTTGAAAATACAAAGTAGTTTTCGAAAAATCTAGGGATAAATTTGGTCAGTAATTTACTGAAAAAAGAACTTTCTCTTTTGTGCACCTACACAGAATTAAAAAACCTTAGTTTTCTACACAATCTACACGCGTAATCAAGTCCAAACAAATATGTATCTAGCTTAATCGTAGATTCTATTATTGCAAACTTGTTTTCAAGATTTAACAACGTTTTCATTTGAAAACTAATCGAACGTTTAATCAATTCAATAAAACAAAACTTTGCGTTGCAATTGAGTACAGTAATTCTATATTAAATCACAAATGTGATGAAAAATTTAAAAGGAGCAAAATTTGTAAATCCGAATAAAATGGATTAAAGCCACAAAATAATACGCAAAATAAAAATCACTAAAAAAATAGAAAAACAAACATGGGGTCAAATTCTTTGCAAACTTTTTGTGTTAAGACTTTTGTGTAAAACATTGGTAAAATGTTAATACGATTAATCTGAAGGTAACATAACAAATGAAAAAATCACTCAAACGTATTTTAACAATTGCATTAATAACATTAAGTAAGAACAAGCAATAATAGTTGCAGCAGCAAAACCAACTAAGGACCAAACATCAGTGGAAAACGACAACAGTAACAAAGTATATTAAATAGAGTTAAGAGGCAAAATAACAACAACAAAATTGCGATAAATGCAACTTTTTAAGCGGATCACTTTGCATTTTAAATGAATGTACTGGATGGTTGTGTAACTACTGTTTGTATACGGATTTGATGTATTTGTATTTGTTTATTTTACCTGGAGGGAGCATGTCTATGTGTTTATATTTAACACTCAACTCTTAGCTAATAGTCCAGTAAGCGAACGAACTCATCCAAACCAGACTGAAACAAATCCAAATGAACGATTAACAGGGTGCGAATAATGCCAGTGAAATGTATTATTTTTTTATTTGACTTTCTTATGGACCGTTTGTAAGGAGTGTTTAAAAATTTACGTAAAATTCTAATACAAAATGGTTTTAATTTTAGCTATGACGTCTAAAACTACAGTATCATATTTCCTTCTTTAAAGTTGGATAATACTTCGGTTGTTAAGATATTTTGCTGTCATCTCGCGAACATACGTAGGAGATTTTGCTTAGAACTTTAACTTTTTAGAAATATGGTCGAGTATTTTAAGCAGGCAACTGTAGATATGGTGCGGATGCATTAATTGTTCAATAAATACTGGTGGGTTTCATAAAATCCCTCATATGTATATTTTGACTTTATTGTGTCACAGTCATAAAGAACTCATCCTACTACACAATAGCATATCTTACATTAATTTTGAAACACCTTAAAGATATATGTATGTGCTATATTTGTTGCTATAGTAGTTGTTTTGTTATTTACTTAATCGTGTTACCTTCCTTAATTTTTTTTGTTTTGTTTATTTTTCGTTTGTTTTGTCTTTCGTCAATAAAAGGCAACTTGCGTTGCGGTTTTTAACCAAACAAAATTGGTCAAAGTTCATTTGTAAATAAACAGTGCACAAATAAACCCACACATACACCGCCATTTATATGTGTATACGTTTACTTGGAGAGGGGTAAATAGTGGAAACAGATATACAAGTTTGTTAAACTTTAAATATACCCAGCAAACATGTATGTGTAAAGACAAAGGATTTGCTTAAATTTTTGTAATTAATCCTTGATAATTTTGTCAAGAGCGAGTTTGACACACATACAAAAAGTCTCGTACCAAATATTAATCGATTAATTGTCTGTAATTAAAAATCGTCTACCTAAAATGATTAGAAATGTGATGTGTGAATGCACCTTATATGGGACAGTCTTTCATATTACTTTATATCCTGTACTATTGGAAGCTTTTCTCTTGGCAAGCTTTTTAATATTTATTTTCATTACTACATGCCATCTATATAAGTTAAGTGTCATTATAGAATTGTTTAAAGGATGATGTCATCATATTTTGTAGAAATAATAACGGCGTTACATTTTTACTCTTTGAGAACGAAACCCTTTTTTTATGCTTTAAATAAAGTTCAGCTTTAGGGTTTAATAAAATATTGTAATCTGTTTTATATACTAAGAAGGCGTGAGTGACATATCCCTTATAAAACAAATTATTATAATCATTCATATACGAAACTTAAAATGATATTTTTATGATAACATGATCTGAGTTTGATAAGATTAGTGGCATAATTAAAGAGAATGTGGTATTTCATAGGGTAGGCCTATTTAGACTGACTGATTTGAAATGCTTATAATTTTTATATTTGAAAATTTTTTCATTAAACTTTGAAATTAAAGTATAAATTGCAAATTAAAGTATAAATTGTAAATTGTTTTTAAGCTCAGTATGAAAAACTACATCTTTTAGATGGCGTCCATTGTTCTGTTGGCAGTTAATGGATCTACTCAATAGATTTTGCATTAGGTTGCGCAACGTTTCTGACTGCAATAAAGCAATTTCTGTTCGAACATGCTGCTTTAGCTCCCGAATATTTTGCGGTTAGTTGACGTAAACTCGCTCCTTCAAGAAACCCCAAAAAAAATCTGGGGGGCCATCATATCTGGAGAACGAGATGGCCACGCGAAATCTGTATTTTTTTTAGTTATTCCATCTTCAAAAAGTTCTTGCAGAATTGCCGTTGTGGGTGGCTCTTGCGGTATGAGCTATAGCTCCATCTTGCTGGAACCTTGTGTTACGATTATTGAGAACTATCGGACGTAAAAAATTTTCCAACATGGTTAGGTATACCACCCCAGAGACGGTTTCTGGCTCTTTAAGTTAATTTTCGAAGAAATGTGGACCAATAACTTTATCAGACATGATTCCACACCAAAGAGTGCATCTGGCAGGGTGTAATAATCGCTGATGCAATTCTCTCGGATTCTCTATACTCCAAATTCGGCAGTTCTTCTTATTCACATATCTATTTAAATGAAAATGTGCTTCATCGTTCATAATCAGATTATTAAAAAAATTGGCATTTTCTTTAGCTGGCAAAACCAATCTATTAGCATGCTGTAGCCGTTGTGGTGCATCCCTCGGCAATACTTCTTGGGCCAATTGAATTTTATATAAAAACATCTTCAGATCAACTTTTGGAATAAGACGTAGCGATGTTCTGGAGATGTTAAATTGAGTAGCTCATCGAAGAGAAGAGACAGTTTGATTCGTGTGAACATTTTCTCGTACAGCTTCTATAGCCTGTTCAGTGGAAACATTCCTTCGTAGTTTATTAGCCACGGGTCATTAAGCTTATTATCATCTTTACACTGGGAGGCTCTGCAGTATTAAAATGCTGACAGTATATTCGTTGCGTTGTAACAATTGATCGTCCGGAAATACAATAAAATTGAACAATTTTTACACATTCTTTCACTGAGTATGAGGACATTATAAAATTTTATAAAAAAATAAACAAAATAAAAAATACAAAACTTATAAGCATTTCAAATCAGTCAGTCCCTGTTGGCCCACCCACCCTGTATAAACATGTCCAAGAAAAAAATTTCATGCTTCATCAAGAAACGTTAGTATATTTTTTTTAATGGTGAAACAGAACAAGACCACGACGACTTTAGGAAAAATTCTGCCATAAAACTATTCGAAATCGAATAGCGTTAGTGACTTCTGTTTTGTGTACAATTCAAGGCTTTTTTGTTTTTGTTTGTTTTCCAAATACTTAGAGCAGGTAATTTTTTGAAAGTGTGGTAACATTAATGACAGTATCAAGTTTTTTTAATTTTTCCCGCCAGTAAATGTTGCTGTTGCCATTTCTTTCAATGTAAAACGTAATTTCTTGATGTTTGTCGGGTATGATCGGTGAACGTTTTCCAGCGAACAAACAGCCAGCAATGACGATTTACACCGAAAGAAATGACAGAAGTATTGATGACAGTGTTTGTGTTTGTTTACAAAAAAATGTTTTTTAGGTATATGCAAGAGAAGAAATTTCGAATTATATATAAAAATTGTATATTAGAAATTATTAATGCTTAAACATTGTTATTTTTACGAGGATTTTTGGGAATGAATAAATTATGGTATTCAACTCGAATCGGGGAACCCTGACTGTCTAGAGAAATTTTATCTAAAAATAAGACACTTAGAAAAAACGCCCAAAAATAAAATAGATCCTGTGTCCAGATTAATTTTGGGGTATCATATTGTATAAAAAAGGGAATCTGTCACTGCAATATTTAATCATTTAATATAGACCATTATCTTTAGTACAAAACTAGTTTCTAAACGGAAAATATTCTTAAGAAATTTCCTTACAAAACTATTCACATTGTTAATGTTTGTCAAGGACAAGCAATTAGATTAGATCCTTGATCCATTCCTAGATAATTTTCTTGTTTTGATATGTTGAACTTATCAAAAAAAGGAACTTAAGTAACTAAAAATAAATAAGTGGCGACGATCTCTGGTATCTGGAACTAAGCAATAAATATCCTAACACAAATTATTTCAAAACGAATAAAATAATTTTGTTGGTGTGGTAATACAGATACACACACTCCCACACATCTACAAATGTAAATCTAGATGATCATATTCGATAGATACGCAACAACAATCAATTTGTACTGGAACAATTTCTATCAGCATAAAAATTACGAAAAGGTATTCGAACTGAATGTGACGCTTTCGTGTATGCATGTCCATCTTTTGATTGTATGTGCGTTTAATTGTTCATGTACATATTTGAGGTGTATGTAGTGTAAATTGTTATGTGTGTAAATATGTTAGTGACAATTGCGAACATTTACAGAAACATTAAAATGGCAAATAAACAAACATTTGCAATAAACAAACACATTTACACTTTATACACAATCACACGCTGCTTTACACTTGTGGTTTTTCACAAAAGAAAAGCGAGCAAAAACTATATTTTAAAAAGAAAAACAAACTCATACACTCACACGTTAAAAACAAAAGAAAATAAAACCAGCTGTTGATGATATTTGAGCAAATAATTTATACAGTTTCTATTTAATACTTTTGTTGTTTTTTATTTGCTTTTTGTTGTTGCAGCGTTGACAAAATTTTTAATGCTTCATTGAGTGATTCGATTAAATGTGTTTTTGTTTCGATTTTTTTCTTCATTCGTTTGTTAGGTTTTTACTTCTTTGTTTTTTTTTTATTTTTTATTTGTTGACATTGGTTTTTCCTTAAACTCCTTTGTTTGGATTATATGATTTCACTTTAAACGTGCAGCAAGAGGCGAGATAAAGATTGCAAAATATAAGCGCTTTATTTAAAGGTATTAAAAATCAAAGACTATAATTTTTATATGCTGATTATTAAATTAATTATTTTTTATTTAGTTTTAATTCCATCCATTTTGAAATCCTTGTTTAGTCAGTAAATATATTCTTAGTAAAAAATTATAATAAATGCTTAGGAATGCCTTAAAGGTACTATGTATTCGCAGTAACATCGGTTAAAATTGAATTAAAAACTGGGGTTAATTTATGTCTGTCCTGTTTTCTACAGATGTGTATATGAAAATATCTGGATTATGACAGATATACAATTTTAGAAGAAAATTAATAATGGAATTTATATATATATCAACTTTTTCAACTCGACAAAACTCAGCACAGGACCGCAAGTGTAGTGAGACAGACCACAAAGCATGGTACAGACTCTATTACATAAAGAAAAATACACCGTTTGGTTTGACTGATATGTTGATGATATTGTTTCAGGAAATATATGGCTTCAACAAAATGCCGCTCCGTGCATTCTGACGACCATCAATTCTTCGAAATCAGATTGGACCTATGAATTGATCTCCATTATTGCCATCTTCCGAATATTTTCTACTAAAGTAGTAATTATTAGCGAATTGCATATTAAAAAATTAATATAATGCTAAATAAGTTATACGAGTTTTTATTAGTTGACACATTCTGTAACAAAATTGTAACAGTCAATTTCAATTAACTGTATATAGAGTAGCCTCTTAAAAAAGGAGTAAAATGAAAAAAATAAATTTAGAAAAATCTAATTCAAAGAAACTAAATTTTAAGTATTTTAATAATATCGGATTTTTCAACAAGAAGACGTATTCGTAGATACATTGGCAATTGTTATAATGAATTCAATTTCTCACGAAAAATAAACACTATCAAAATGGTCGTTATGTTAAAGTTACATTTCCCAAAATTCGTGATGCTTTCGGACAACATAATTGTCCTGCCGAGACCGCTACTAAGAATTAGGTTGCTCAATATAAGTCAACAGGCCCGATACAAAATGTGCGAACACCAACGCATGCTCAACCGGGTTGGTCATCTGCAGACATCGCAGCCATAACATTCTAATCTATTATATGGCGAATTTGGCGCAAGGATTTGACTTTAAAACCTTACAAGGTTCAACTGATGCAGTAATTGAAGCCGAACGATTATTCACATCGGCGTAGATTCGCTCATTTCATTTAGAAACAACTCACGAAGCGCATTTTCACTTGTTAGGATATGTCAGCAAGTAAAATTGCCGCATTTGCGTTTCTGTAAATCCTATTAGCGATTATAGAGAAGCCTTCGCATACTCAATATATCACTGTAAGATGCGCTACGTGGTCTGCAAGCGTGATTGGGTAATTTTTTTGAAGATGAAGCCAGAAATGCAGTAACTGTCAATTGATCACGCTATCGTGAGATGTTAACGACTCAATTATGGCCTACTAATAACGACATGGATATAGCTGACATGACTGACTTCAAAAGGACGGTGCTAAATGTTACACAGCCCATGAAATGATCAATTTATTGCCACCCAAATTTTCTATATCGCATGATATCATGACAATCAGCAGTTAGGTGGCCAGCCACATAGTGCGATTTTGCAGGGCTATATTAAGGACAGAGTCTATATGGAGCCAATGGTATCGGTTTCAGCCTGAAAATTCAAAATCCGTGTCGTGATTAACGAACTAGAATTGCTTAAAAACGTTGATAAAAGAATCAACATCTGTCAGCGTGGTCTTGGTGGACATTTGCCAGATATCATTTTTCATTCATAACTGCCGAACTTTTATTCTTCGTTATACGACAAAATTTGAAGGATCTTATTCTAAATTTGTTGTTTTAATTCGTTTTAGAAAACAAAAGTCTTGATGACAAACCCTGTATATAAAAACAAAATAATTGTGAATATCAAAGCTAAAAAATTTTTTTCAAGTTTTCACTATGAAATCAATCAATGCTGATTCGGTAAATCAGGCCGCATTAAAAATGATTCGGTTGATTATTATACTAAAATTGTGCGACAAATAATTTAAAGCATTAAATATATAAAATTCTTAATTTTAATGTTATAAAAAGTAAATTAGTACTTTAAAAAATAATTACCAAGCTTAGTTATTTATTTAGAATATTCCTTGCAGCTAAGCAATAGCTTTCAATATATTATCTACTGCGGTTGTTATCAAATGTACGTGGGAAATTCAAAATTCCACCACAAAATATTAAATTCAAAAGAAAAATGCTTTTGGCAAAAATAATACATTTTTTCATGTTTTAAAAAAATAAACACTTTTTTGAATATTTACTATGTTGGGAATGCAGCAGCCACTTCTTCGAAATAACAACAAAAATAATAATAATAATAATAATATTAATAATATCATACATATTAGAGCAAATAAACACAAATATATGTGGCGCAACAAAAACTAACTCACAAACAAAAGTTTGGCTTTTAAATATCAAACACCCTTGACACAATCAACACAATTTTTTGCTATAAAATAAACCCCTAACAAAATGATAATAACAAAAGGACATTAGAAATAGCATAAAACAAGAAAATCAAAACAAATGCCACATGTTAAGAAATGGGAAAAAAATGAGACGGATAATCTATAAATTTATTGGATTTTATCACTGTTGTCAAAATAAATTAATATTTGCTTTGGAGGTTGGCCCTTGTTGGTGGCCTCTAAAGAACAAACAGATAATTGCTGCTGCAAAATTAGACAATGTAAATATTAGCAATGCCAACAACTTTTAGCACTCGGCCAAAATGCACTTTAGACAAAAGTATGTAGTACTGGTAGCATTCATTGTCGCTTCCAGGCGACTTAGAGGGTGAGTTTTTATTTCTTTTTTTTTATATTTATATTGTAAATTGCATTAACTTTGGATTGTTAAAGAATTTTTTATATTTTTACATATTGTAAGAGGATTATTGTAGGACTTAAAAGGCGGATGTTTAACGAATTTTATTAATAATGTTAATTTAGGTTTTATGTGAGAATAAATTTATTTTTGGGGGAAATTTGATTTATGTTGTAAAATGTTTTTATCTCAAATGGTTTTTCTTTATAAAATATAAGTAAAAAATAAGTGATAAAATGAAATAATAAAATATAGCACGAGCAAATAACTATTGTTTAGTTCACAACCTGTTGTTATAAATGTCTATGTAAATATTTGCTACATCACTAATAGCTCTTTTCATATCCTAAATAAATATCGCAAAAAGAATATGAAGTAACATGGATTATATCCATTCCGATCTTCATATAATTTGGTTGTTTTTATTCGATTTATTTTTATTTCAATTAAAGTTTTATTCTATTTATTTTTAAAATTTTTACATTTTTACTCTGGTTACTTTTGGTAGAATATAAAATTTTTACTGGAGTACAATAGGTATGTTCATATACATTTTTACAAAAAATTCTTTTTAAAGCATTAATCATCAAAAATAAAAACATTTGAAATGTATTAATGCGGGGGAGAGCATATCCGTATTGCAATTTCACTATTGCTCAAGTAGCTCATCAGTGAATTTTCCCCCATATTGTATAGAAAAACCTACGAGTCTTATATCCAAAGCCAAACTGATTCTATGAGAATTTTTCATAAAATCAACATAGCATAGACAGAAAGACTCAAAAACACTTGTACACAAACACAGCAAAACATTTCAAAACAACAATAAACATTGTTTATTTTCAATCATTTCATAAGGGTTTCCATTGGAAACTATTCAAAATATCATGTTCTTCCATTATTTGAGGTTTGATAACATATTACTCGAGTTGCCATGTAACAAACGGGTTTTTCAACAAGAATTTTGTTTTCTAAAACAACATAAAACAAAAAATGTAAATTAGGATGATTCAAATTTTTATTGTATTACGAAGAAAAAAGTTCGGTAATTATGAAAAAAAATGATATGTGGCAAGTGAACTCCACGATCAAACCGACAAATGTCGATACTTTCATTAAAGTTTTTAATCGTCTTCTGGCAAAATGGCGGTCCTATTTTGCAAATTACATCACGGATTTTAATTTTTAAGGCTGATTCGATTCACTCCGCATTGGCTCTGTTCTTAACATAGTCCCACAAAAAATATTAAGTAGTATTAAATTACAAGATCTGGCCGATCACTTAACTGCTGGCTATCTTGAATTTATACGATCGGAAAATTTATTTTGCAATAAATTGATCGTTTCATTGGCTATGTGACACGTAGCACCAGCCTATTGAAACCACATATCAATGATATCCACGTCGTCAATAATAGTCAAAAGTTTAAATGTTTGTTCTCGCGATGGCGTGATCCGAAAAGACGGCCCAAACACGTCTTCAGAACACCTAGAGCACCATATAGTGATGCGTTGTGCATGCAAAGGCTTCTCAGTAATCGCTCTAGGATTCTCAAAAGCCCAAATGCAGCTATTTTGATTGGTTACATACCCTGAAAAGTGAAAATCGGCTTCGTCTGAAAAAATGATTTTTTCAGAAAGAAAAAGCTGGTTGTTCCTGAATGAATTGAGGGAATCTACGACGATGTGAATGTTCAGTCGGCTACAACTCCTGCACCAGTTGAACTGGTAAGCCTTCAAAATGAAATTCTTACGCAAAATTTGCCATATGGTGGTTTTGGATAACCCAAATTGTTTAGAAGGTCAAGGAATTGACAAATTTTGATCTGATTAAACACTGTGGCTCAGGAGTGTGATGTTTTTAGTTGAACGACCGGGTGTTTTTATAGCGTCCACTCAAATTTACCGACAAAATTTTAATACCTGCCTCAGAACATTATGTTTATCGAACTTCAACAGAACCACAATTTTTATTGTGAATTATTTTTATGAGATTTTCGTGCGAAATTGAATTTATTGCAGCAATTCCCGATTCATCTACTACGAATACGTCAAGAAACTAAATGTCAAGACTGTTATGTTGTTAGTAATGTCAAAATTGAAAAAAACATTTTGTTGAAAAACCGTCTATCCGTTAGTACAATACTTTTGCTGTTTCGTTGGCATACTGACCAAATTTTATTATTATGATATTATCACAATTTACAAATATTCAGAAAATAAACATGGAATAAGTTACTGGAAGGCGCAGCTATATAGATTTTTCGCTACTACTTATTAAGCTTTTAAATAAATATCACATAATTTTATTAGGAAAACTTTCGATGCTGAAGTCTGAAACAAGTTGTATTTACTGAGAATTATAATCGAACTAAAATTTTTAAGAAAAAATCACTAACGGTTTTTTCTATAATACGTAAATCACGTAACGTATTAATTTAAAATAAAAAATGTTGCATTAATTAAAGTCTCCCGCTTATTTACATATGTATACATTGTTTTATAATTTGAAATTGAGTTATCTGTTGCCAGATATAATAATTTTTTTATGGCCATTAAAGCTTGTAAAATTTCGATTACATTTTTACATATGTGACCACTATTCTAAAAATTTATTTGAAATTATTTTCATTGTAGTATTAAAAAACAGTCAATAGAACACTTCATAGCAGCACAAATACAATATGGAAATATCACAATTGTATAAATGACAATTCAAAAAATGTTAAAAACACATAAAAAGAGGATTAGCTGAACAAGAAACTGTCTGCATGTCTGCCTGTCTATGTTCTGGTCGTTCTTTGTGTCACATGCCACAGCGATTGTACATGAATAAAAAATGAACATATGCATATATCTATACATACAGATGCATATGTATATGTTTATGCTTATAAAAATTTTCTAACTTATTTTGTTGTAACAGTTTTTGATGGCTTCTTTAACTGGGTGTGAATTTTATTATTTTATTCTAGCATATAAAATACTATTATACAGTTAGTTGGATGCCTTACAAAATGTAGGATTAACATGCTTATTTAATTTTATTTTTACATTTTTGCAGCAATTACAAGTTCAATTTATTTGAAATGCGACTTAAGTTAAGCTTATGTTTAAAATAAATCTTAGGCCCAACAATTTTTATCATGGAAGTATTTTTTACTTTGATCGTGCAAGATTACTTGACACCACACATTTTGTAATAGAACAATTTTTTCAAGAATTAGCTTAAGTTTTAAAATAACAAGTTATGGTCTCAAATAAATTTAAAAGTTTATTTTAGTAAAAATTTCTACGAGTAAATAATACTCTTAATCCCATAAATCTTTTTTAATTTAATGAATACAAAACTATAATATTATTTTTTATTGAAAATTTTGAGGTGTCTAGTTTTTACGATTGAAAAGACAATAAATTATTATTCAAAATAACAGCCTGTATGGAAACATACACTATGATAATTTGATGTTTCTGCGTATTCAAAATAGCAATAGTTTTATGAACAGCAAGCCACTTTCAAATTACCGTTTAATCTTTATTACCTGGTTTTACAGCTGCTATCAAAATAAGCCTTTTTTAAAATGGCCTGTTTTTTAAGATGGCCTGTAAAAGACAGATAGAAGTTGTAGAGCTTGGTTAAGGAATCCTTAAAGAGAAAACAATGTTCAAAATATTAAATCAAAACCTAAAAATGCTATGCAATACTTCTTCGGAAAGCTGTCCTTCCTTATAAAAACCACGTAATTTCCATAATATACTAGAAGAGTAAAATTGTGTTGCCTTAAGTTTTTAAGTTTATATATTTTGTTAGTCAGCTCAAACATCTGAAGTCTTAAAAAAAAGTTAATTTTAAAAAATAAATCAAAACCTAAAATCAACTACATCTCTTCTACAGTGAAATACAACAAAAACTCCTTTAAGAATTGCCAAATTATATTAATATAATAAAATAATTAGCTATAGTTTTATTATATAAACTCTACTTTCTTTCTAGCGAAATTCTATAACTTTTGTTAAAGCCTTTTTCCTTTGTTACAAAAGTTTCTCCAACAAAAAATTTATTTTAGTTTTTTTCAATTTTTTCCTTGTTAGTTTCTTAAAAACATGTTGTTTGTATTTATATTTTTAACCCTTGAAGCGTTTGATATACTTTCGCTTTCAATTGGCGATTGACACAAATAAATTTTTGTTTAACCCTTAATATAGGCATCAATTTTCCCCGGTCTTGGTTAGTAATAATTCAACTCACGAAAGGATGAGTACTAATAAGTGTAAGTGTATGTGTGTTATTGATAACTTGCCAAATGTTTCACTGACATTTTCTCTCATTCTCTCTCGTTTCAAAAAAACTCACCACTATTCGCTTTCTCCGAAATGTTGCTAAGGATATTTAATTCCCTTTGCTGTCAGGACAAAAGAGTCAACAAAAGAGTTTAAACGAAACTTACCCAAAAATCTCTTTTTCTAACGAATTTTTTCACGAAGCTTGTTAAGGGCAAAAAAAATCCTTTTGCAGATTTTTTAACGAATTTATCCTTATGTTTGCATTTAATGTTTCATATAATTTTATTAAAGTTTGACATTCAATATAATTCTGCACTTATTTGGAATGTTTATTGTATTTAGGTGAAGAGTGCAATTATTGCTGCCGCAAAATACATAGTTTACGCGTTACATATTGTTGAAAGATTTTATATGTGTGTAACTACTTGTTAGCACATACGTAGCTTTTTTGTGTTAAACACATTTAATGAACGAATTCGTTTTTGACACTTTTAAGATGTTTTTTTGCAAAAATAAGAATTAATTTATGCTGTTTTTAGATATTCATGGTGTTTTCGTTATTTCTTAATTTGATTTCTTCATTTAAAGTTTTTATTATTTTTAATTTGTTTTAAAAGTTACTAGTTCCATCACACGGTAACAGTAACATTCTTGAGTGTGTGCTGTTACCAGTGCGTAAGTCTATCTCTCATTTATACGGTAAATTTCAATAAGTTTCACTAGCATCGCCTGCCACAAATTTTAGTTATGATATAATTTTATTTCTTAGGACCAAAGACATATTTGGATTTTATTTTTTCCTATTCTAGTCCCTTATAGTTTCAAAATGCTATTAACTAATAAATCCTTGTTAACAGGATTAAAATTTTAGATGAGATAGAAATACAAGAATCTCAATACAAAAATTTTCACATTTACCATATAAATAAAAATGGCAATGCTTTAGCTGTAACCATTTCGAAGTTGTGCGTTGCAAATGTAAAATACAGGGTGTAAGCGGGAAGGTATACACTTTGTTTTGCTGCGATTTCGGTAAACAATAGTCTCTGCAGTTTTTATTTGGCAGTCGTGAAGTTGACATTCATTAAAAGTGACAGTCTTACGTGCAATGGGGTCTCAAAGAATCATTAAACCTTATTTTTAGAAAATAAAAACGGCGTAACGGCTACTGTAAATTAAAAATTTTTTTAACACTACAATTGTATGCTTTGGGCTTGATTAAGATATGATATCAACAAGATGATGCTATATCTCATACAGCTAGGATTAGAATGAAATTACTGCGGGACTTCTTTCCACAACAAATTATTTCAAGAGATGGTGATATAGATTGGCCTCCACGGTCGCCTGAATTGAGTGCTTCGGGCTTCTTTTTAGAGGAATATCAGAAAAGCAAGGCTGATCTAAGCAAACTAGAAACGCTTGAGCAACTTAAGCAAGATATTCGTGATGAAATTAATAAAATACCCAGTCAAATGTGTGAGAATTTAATTTTAAATATTTTTAAAAGAGCTCGCATTTGAGAGGCTAACAGAGGCGGACATTTGTCTGATATTGTATTCCATACATAATTGCCGACATTAAAAGAAACATTTATCAATATAAGATACATTCTCTTTTATTTCATCAAAAATTTCGCCCCGGGGGCACATGATAGTCTTTTTGAACCCTACTATTCCATTTAGACAGGTGTCTTGCGGGGTAAAAGGGAGGCCCCTCAAAGGCTAGTAGGAGTCACCTAGACAATCCACATATTTCCACGGGAATCAGTACGCTCGCAGAGTACCTATTTCGGGCTTTCGAAATTGCTACTAGTAGTGACCAGAGGATATACGTATTCGATGGCCTTCTAGGGCGTGGGTGATGTCCAATCAACCAAATAAAAAAACAGGCGGACACCCTGTAAGAACAATATCGTGAAACTTCTTATATTGGAGTAGTTTTCCCAAAGAATTTAGGCATAGATATCCCCAACTCGTAGATGCAAAGATATATCCAATTTTGCATATCCTTGGGACTCTGCACCATTCGTCTTCATACGTGTGTGGCATTAATTGAATAAAAAGCAAATAAAAAAATAGAAAGAAAGAATAACTATCGCAGAATTCTACAATGAAAAATGGGATAAAAGTATGGTGAACACATGAACAATATAAGTGAAATTAATGCTCCTGAGTTTTTTATCTTTATAATTAAATTTTATAGACTTAGTGGTCATAAGCTTTAAATTAAAAATAAGTATTCAGCGACATTCATATGTTTTAACATATAGTGGGTTATTAAATTTAAATATATTTTAAGAAACATTTTACAGAATGAAAAATCCCTCTTCTCTTTACCTCAAGACGTTATTATTATTGTTACTTATTTTATAAATAAAAAATTTAAAATCTAAAACTGTAGTCCAATTAGGAAAATATTTACTCTAAGCAGCGAGTGTTTATTTTAAAAACAAAAGTTGCTTGAACCAATAAGATAATTTTAAAGAGAAATACAATCTCTTACATTTACAAACTATACAGAAAATTAAAGCGAATTCGAATGAAAAAAATAATTTTTCTCTAGTAAAAAAAACGACTACATTTAACGATCAAAAAACACACAAGAGTAACAGTCGATAGGCAGGATAATACTCGAATAAACATGTGAAAAAACAAGCTGAATAACAGAAACGAGCACCTAGAACCAAACGAAGACAAGGTAGAAGGTTGCAGAAGTATACAAGAAAACTTCAGTTAAACAGGAGCACAAAACACAAATACTCTCTAACATACAAAACACACATACTTACACACGCTGAATCGTTTTATTGAAAACGATGTCATTGAGCAACAAGAGTAGAGATGTGTAACGACAAGAATTTAACAGAGCAAAAACGTTTAGTTGAAAGTGGACTTTTTGGCTAAGTTGACGTGTTTCGTAACAACGTGCGGAAACGAATCTTTGATGAACATAAAGTTTTTTCTGGTATTTAATAAAATAAAGAAAATGAAATTTAAAAATATTTAAAAAAAAATTCACGAATAAATATTTATAACTTTTGGAATAAAAAGTGAAAAATGGATTTCAATAACAAAGTTGGTTATACTTAAAAACAAATTCTTATGGTGTTTCTTTGTTACTTAAAATAAATAACAATAGGAGCATATAATAAGGCTCTTGTTGAAAACACGAAACTGAAGTATAATTTCAGGCAAATATTACATAAATACAAAATAAAAAAAAAAAAACAAACATAAATAAATACAAAAAACAAATAAATTACTTATTTAGTTTTTATTTTTGAAAGTGATTTATTTAATGCCATTCTCAACGTACACGGCCTTTCTTTAATAGCTTGTTACAACAAATTTATTTATGTATAAAAAAAAATAATATCTTAACAAAACATAATGCAATAGAAACAAAAAAGAATAAATAAATAAAAACACAGTGTAAAAATAACCTTATCTAAGAAAAGCAATATTTTATTTAACTCCCATCATGCCTGTCAAAGAAAAAATATAAATAAAAGAAACCGACACCTGAAAACTTAAAAATCTAATAAAGCAAAACCTGAAGAAAATTTTCTAAATAAACAGACCATTTTTCCCATTTACAGTTTATATATACTCGTATGTATATATATACAAATATTATGTGTGCGTGTGCTGGGTCACCATTTTGGTATATTCAGTGTTTATAAATTTCTTCATTTCCATGGCACATTTCTTAAGGGATACTCTGCTTCATAAGTGTTAAGACGATGAAACAAAAAAGATCTCAAAAATATATTACAACAGCTATATATGTGTACTATCTATCCTGTTTCTACAACCAACTGACAAGTAAGCATTAGAGTTTTATTTTATTATTTTTATATTTTTAAATGTTTTAAGAAAACTTTGATTCAAAAAATAAAATAAAATATTAAAATTCTATAGCATATGCTTAGGCAGAAAAATATTTAAAATATGATAAATCTTTTAATCGTTAGTGTATAAGGTACAATAGTATAGATATATGTAGATATAAAAATAGAAAACCGCCAACTTTTAGACCGGCAAGTAGAAACGTATAATCTAAAATTTCATAGACGCCAATTTGAGAAGTTTTATAAATTAAAGTCTAATAAGTCCATTTTTTCATGTAGCAGTATATTTAAATGTTTGTTTTTTTTTTAATATTGCAGAATATTTATAAAATCATTAATTAAAATATTTATATAACAAACACCAAAAAAAAAAAAAAAGATTTTACAGCACCAACTAGACTCATAACAAGTAGAAAAAAATTCCAAACCATTTAAAACGAATATAATATCCATTTAGGACTATCTATTAGCGATGCAGCGGATATAAGAAAGCGCAAAATAATTAGTTGCTAACTACATCACAAATTTTGCTCATAATAAATATTAATAGTTCATAAGTTATATTAGGTATGCTTTAAAATATTTTAATGATTTTCTGTTTGACGAAATATTTTTACTTGCAGATTGTACTACAATAGCGGATATTAAAAAAAAAATATTTGAAATTTAAATAACAATAGGAATTTCTTAAAAAATAGATAGAAAAGAAAACATTGTTTACTCTAAACATCTAGTGGAAAGGTATAACGATTCACTCATTCATACTTTTAATTCAACAAGTAAAAAATCGGCACATTTTAACTTTGTTAGTACCACGCTGAAATAGGATTGTGGATGATAATGAAATAAAATAAGTTTGAGCACAAGGAATTTAGTGCAATGATATTTGAATTAAACGGCCCTAGAGGATGTTCCATAAATATGTTATATTTATTATTATATTATTGTGACTTAATAATAATTGATAACAATATCAAACTGAATTGGAGTGTTTTATGGCATTGGTTTTGTCCATAGCGACATTAAGTTAATCTTTTACCGTCACATTAATGACTCATCAAATTATATCATTAATTGCTGCAGTATCACCATTTCGATGAGTCAAAACTGTCATGATGTATAGACATTTTTCCCTATCTACATCTAGACTGATTAAAACAAATTTCATGGGAGAATAATGTTTTCATCTTTAGCCACAAATCAGATATTCCATTCCCTTCTCTCGAGTCCTTTCCTTGAATAATAAAATAAATTGGAAAACCATAATGGTATTGCAATGTTGTTATGTTATTATAAAGAAAACAACACTGAAGATATTGTCAAGTAAATTTCGGTTCCACGGTATTGTGGTAGCCATATGCATAGCAGTGATAAGTAGCGACTTATAAAATTATCCTCACATAAATAGTACCATGTGCAATAAAGTGCCATTATTTTTTTCTAACCAATTCTTAAAATATATAGACTTTGGACAGGCACTTTTGTAGTTGTCATAAGCGTGTAAGCACAAATATTACTACATGAGAATACATTTCGCATCCTAAATACAAAAGGGTCACAACTTAAAATACTTACGTTTTTGCAGCTCAAAAAAGTTCTCTTTAGTTCATCGTGCAGTAGGAACACATTTACTACAGAAATGGTCATAACTGTATTTTTCCAGCTAAAGAAGACAGTGATGTGACAGAATTGTTTGCAGTAGTTAGAGTTGTGTGCTTTGAATTAATTTGTGGAAAAAAGTCAGTTTTGGAAAATTTTGAGTTGTGACCCTTTTGTTTTTAGGGTGCGATATATATGACTGTTTTTGTTTATTTTTCCTTTAGCATAAATCAATGAATGTTTAAAAAACTGGAGGAAGGCAAAAAGAATTTTAGTTAAAGGAAGTGGAATAATTACCGCCATACTAAATACATTACCGTTATACTAAATACAATATATAAAAAATTTTATATATATGAAGTCAACCAAATTACTGCGGTTAAATTGCTGGCTGTTTGTTCGGTATAACCGGCGAGCGCTCTCGATGTGATCATATCAATATCAAGCCGTGTTCTAGACTGTACTGGTTATTCAGTGTTTCGGTTTAGGTACGTCTTTCGTTAGGGTTATATCTAGTTTCATTATTATTATTCCGGTAGGAGTATCCGTCTGAGGGTGTTTTACGTTTATTAGAGTGTATAAATAGTTTCAGTGATGTGAAAATTGTATCAGACGACGTGTTTACCTGTTCGTTTATATCACTGTTAAAAGTTTTTGTTTTGTAGATTTCCACGTTATCAAGAATCTCTAGTCGTCAACCTTTTTTGCTAGGATGTGGTAATGTCATACACTCATTTATATTCCTTGGTGTGTGCGGCCATGAGTGTCAAGGTGTAATGCAAAGTTGGAGTCTTTTCTTTGTCGTTTGTATAAGCGTATGTGTTCTGCATATCTTGTTGTTAGTGTTCGTCCAGTTTGTTCGATAAAACTATGTTTACAGGTACGTCTTTATACTCCGCTGGAACTAAATTTGTCAGTTGTTTCTGTCGATGTTATGAAATCATGTCCCAGAGTGTTGCTGGTGAGTAGATTTTCTTTGTGAAAAAGGTTGGGTAATCTATATATTTCTGGTCCTGTGTAAGTAAAGTTTGTATCGGCGTATTTTAGCGATAGTCCCATTGTCCTCCTTATTCCTGTTTCTAGTGCTGTATTGTCTAAGAAGTTTGTCGATAGTGGTGGGCTTGTAGCCGAGTTTTTCAGCTATAATGTATATTGTGTTGAATTCTTTGTTGTACTGCGGTTATGTTTACCGGATGTGGAGACAGATTAATTAACAGATACAAATTTTTAAAGCTTACCTTTTTCATTTTAATTAAAAAAGTTTATGTACCCTAAATCGTAAGGAATTATAGCTCATAATTCATTAATGTCCAGATGACACAAAAATTGTTTTAAGAGATTGTATGTAATTGTTTACCAAATGGAGTTTCAAAGAGCATTTTTCCTTTTAAAGAAGAGGCTTGACCTCAAAACTAGTTTAAGAAGAAATACTTCTACAAATCTTGAGTTGCTACTGCTTATGATTTAGTGTGATGTACATAGTTCTTACATCTTAAATTTGAGAAAATAAAATTTGTTTGGGATTAATTTTAAAAATGATCATATTTTAAAGCCAGAGTCTTACTTCTTTAGTTTTTCTTTCATCTGCCCGTAGTCTACACTGTAGCCAACATAATAATTAATAACTTCACCAGCAAAATAATTTTCAATAACGAAAGCAGCAATATAAAATTACTGATTTTAAAATTATATCCCATAACTATCGTTACACATTAAAATATTTTTATCTTAGAAATGCATTTAGTTTTAAAAAATTTTTCTAAAATTTTCTGATACCATGTAAAGAAAACTTTTTTACGCTTTTTATAAAAATATACAATACATTTGATTTCTGATCAGGTGAAAAATTTTGTTAAAAATAAAAACGTTTGTTTGTTTTTGGTAAATACAAAAAACCAATGGTAAATTTTATTTCAGCAAAAAAACTTTAATGTTAATTGCATGTCAAGTACTGACAAAAGTCACTCAAACATATTTTTTGTTAATTCTTGTTTCAAAATAAACCCAAAGCATTTTATATATAAGAATATGTTCTCGTTTTGTTTTAAAGTATATTTTTGGTTTGCTTTTCTATTAAACAAAGCTTTTCAATTTTAATTATATCACTTTATTTATTATTTTTTACTGAAATTTGTGTTGCTTTTGAATTAGTTAAACTTTATAAATTTTTAATGGAAATGCTATTCAATAATAACTTGTTTGCACGAGCCGATTCCACATAAATAATTTAATATTTTTATATTTTTTGTAGCATAAGTGTTGAATATTATTAGGTAATTATTAAAATACTCTTGAATACAGTTTGAATCGAATCGAAATCAAAGAAAAAAATCATAATTTAGATCCGTAAATATTTTATACGTTTTTACATTTCCACTTTACTTCCTTTTAAAGTGACTAAATTTCAAATTTTTAGCACACAGAATGTATCATATAAATGTTATCAGGTGTTTCTTAAGGCCCATTTTATTGTTAAGGTTACAGGCTGATAAGCAGGTTGATAAAAGAAAATAGAGGCAAGTGTAATTAAATAATACATGTTTTCTTTAAGATGCTTATGATTGTATATTTGTTCTTTGTATGTTGCTTTACTATTCTCCCAACTGTTTGCTGTTTCTTGGGACTAATGAATGAATGTATTGATGCTGGGCTGTCGTCAATTGTTTTTCTCTGCAGATAAAGTTTTTTATTATTTTCATTTACCTATTTATTTTTTATATGCTATTTATTTTTGCCTTTCGGCTTTTAGAACAAATTTGTTCTACTTTATTGTAAATGTATTTCGCGTTAGAATATTTATTTTCCATTTTCTACGAGAAAAATATACTTTTTTTTTCATGTAGTTGTTGCGGACGTTTACGATTACCGCGAAATAATTACCTTCAATGTACGATTATGTCTTAGTATTAATTGCTCTTTTATGTAAAAGTATTCATGTGGTCAATTCTTTATAAATTATAATTTTTTTTTTTAATGAAAGTGAGGGAATGAAAAAAAATACAATTCTGTAATGAAATGTGAGCTTTTGAAAAGGTGTGTGAAATTATAAATTAATTTTTACATGCTAATAAAAAGTAAACTAAAATTTTTTGTTTATACTTTTGTTAACACATTTCAATGGTCTTAACTATTAATAAAAATCTTTGGAATACAACAAAACAACAAAGTGAATAAATTTTATTTAAATTTTATTTTCATAAAACAAAAAACAGAAATAGTTTGTAACTTTAAAATTTGTATATAAAAATTTATCATTTATTTTTCTTTTTAAAATTTCATAAAAAAAGAGCTATTGTTGAAAAAAAAACTTTTAATATTTTAACAGTAGAATGACTTTATATTTTAAAGAATAACAAATAATAACAATCAAATATTTAAACTAGTTTTTGTTTTAATTTTTATATTTGATGTTGAAGAATTATATGAATTTGTGAATAGTTCCGTAGTGTTGAAAGGAAGAGGCAGTTTTAATTAAGTTGCAGATCACTTTATAGAAGCTGTGTTTAAGTTTCTGTGTTTTGAGATTACATCCAATTGTCGATAAATTTTCTAAAGAAAATTTCTCTTGTCGATAAATTTTCGAAAGAAAAATTCGGCTGTCGATCAATTTTTTAAAGAAAATTTCGGCTGTCGATCAATTTTCTAAAGAAAATTTTTATTTTCGATAAATTTCCGACAGAAAATTTTTATTGTGAAAAAATTTTCTAAAGAAAATTTCTATTTTCGAAAAATTTCGGAGAGAAAATTTGTATTGTCGATAAATTTTCGAAAGAAATTTTCTATTATCGATAAATTTTCTAAAGAAAATTTCTATTATCGATAAATCTTCGAAAGAAAATTTCGTTTGTCGATAAATTTTCAAAAATTTCGGTTGTCGATCAATTTTCTAAAGAAAATTTCAATTTTCGGTAAATTTCCGACAGAAAATTTCTATTGTCGATAAATTTTCGAAAGAAAATTTCTGATGTCGATAAATTTTTGAAAGAAAATTTCTATTGTCGATAAATTTTCTAAAGCAAATTTCTATTGTCGATAAATTTTCTAAGGAAAGTTTCTATTGTCAGTAAATTTGCGAAAGAAAATTTCTATTGTCGATAAATTTTCGAAAGTAAAATTGCTTTTGTCGATAAATTTTCGAAAGAAAATTTGTATTGTCGATACATTTTCGAAAGGAAATTTTTATTGTCGGTAAATTTGCGAAAGAAAACTTCTATTGTAGTATTATTAAATTAAAATTTTGATTTCGTTTTGATGTAACAAGTTCGTTTTGCTGCAGTTAGCGACTAAATGAAGTTTGATGGGTTTCTAAGAAATTAAATTATTAATTTAATTATTAAATTTTTATTAATTAAATTATTAAATTATTAATTGCTATTAAATTATTTAATAAATCAACTATTAAAAACTGTTTTGTTTTAAATTATTTTAATACATACTTTTTATGTGATAAAAGAATCTGCCTCCCGAGACACAAGCAAACATAATGTGCTATGCCCAAATTAACCATTTGATACAGAAATTTGAAGTAGCTCGAATTAAAGGAAAAAATAAAAATAAACGGATTGAAATTTTTTTTTGCTTTTTTAATACGTGTTGCTTGATAACTGCAGGCAAATCAAAATACACTACCTTTAGCACGTTATAGGTAATTTCTATTTTGTTGAAGGGTTTTATCGTACAATTTTCACCGCTATAAAGTAATCATACGCGCCAGAGTTGACCTATGTAGGTTCTGCTTAAACTAAACTTAAATTTTCCAGAGCACCATCTTTTAGTCCCTAAAATTGCACCACAATTTTGTAATAACTGAAAATGAATAGTTTCAACTGTTCATCTTGAAAATATAGCCAAATTTCCTCAAGTTAAAATATTTGAAGTACTAATGAATTTTAAGTCGATAAAATAAAATTAGTAGATTGTATGTCTCGTTATGTATTTGACTGAAAATAATAAAAGTGCTGAAAACAAATAGCTCAAATTAATGATTTGTATTACAGATATCATTTGTTTAACATTCTTGAAGTTTTCTATAACAAATGAATAAATGCATCATTAATTTTGTTGACTTAAGTTGAAAAATACGTTTTCCATTTCAATACCATCCAATAAAAAAAAGACAAACTCCATTTAATCAATTTAATTTAAATAGAAAATAATTTATCATTTCAGTCTTGGCAAATCCTTAGAGTTTTAACTACAGGGAGAAAAAATATTTAGATTAGCCATGTATAACCGACCTTATAAAAACTTCATAAGTTGAAAACACATTATTGATGGGTTTGTGTCGCCTACAGCTTACGAGGGATTTAGTGTCCATGAATCATTTTCGAAAAGTTTGCATTACCTGTATTTAAGAAATTTCCTGCATAGACATTTATTTTGACTTTCCTTAAACAAACTAAATTTAATATTAATTTGAAGTAAATTATATTTTTAAGTAATAAGTAAGTAATAAGTAGCCAACATAACCGTGATTAAAATTAGTCATTTTTTTAAACAATGCATTCAAGAGTTTTCTTCATTTTGTTTTTTTTTATTTTAGTATTTAAAACTCTATTTTAAAAATTTTGTTCTATTTCTAAATAAACAAAAAAATAATAAATTATTTTTAGTTAAGCCCAAGTTGGTTATTAATTCACATGTAAAAGTACTTAAAATACTGTTCTTACAAAAACCAAAACATTTAATTTGATGAAGATTATAAATAAATAAGAACATTTTAAAATATAAAAAAAGCGATTTTCTTCCCTTTTTGTTTTGCCTTCACGTGTCGTTGACATTTACCTTTTAATTTTTAACCATTTAATATTTAACTGCTGACAGTTTTAATTCCATTAACGTAAAAAAAAAAAAACTATGTTTTATACCCTTTCCGGTTTTCTTTTAAATCAACCTGTTTACGCTCTTTAACACTTCCTAAGACAGTTTTTATTTCTCCTCCTTTCTTTTTCTTCCTGAAAACATTATTATTGCACATTTGAAGTACAAATGGCATGGAAAATATCTATGGCACAAGTTATAGTATCGTTCATTCTTATTCGGTGAATATAAAATTTATGTGTATTTGTAAGTGTGTATCTATGTGCATGTAGCAAAAAGGAGTATTAGGGCCTTTTAAGGCCTTTTAGAAGGCCCTAATACTATTTCTGTTTAGAAGAAACAACGACTCCACATATATTGTTTTGTATTCGTGTCCCTTCCAATACTTAGTGGTCTTTCTTATTGATGATATTTTAAAGGTTTTAACACGAATTGTTTAAAAATATTTCATTTAATCATTTAGGTCATAATACTAAGGCTTGCTGAAAGGCTGTTAGATGTTATTTTCAATTTTTAATTTCAAGTAAAGAGTAAGTTTTTCCAAAAGGCTACAAAATCATTCTAAAATTGTATAGAGGCATACCTCGTTTAACGCTCAAGTTGTGTTCCTGAAGATTGAGCGTTAACCGAAATAGCGTTAAAAAAGGCACTATTTGCATTAAAATATGAGGTTCCGTTTTTTTTGCTGCCTTGAAGTAAAAAATGACAAATAAGATGGGTATTTTATTTAAAAATATATCTTTTATTTAATGTGTAATTAGAAATTAAATTATAATTCAAAATAACAATATTGCAATTACTAAATCTGTACCGGACCATATCACTATTTCCAATGACTAATTTAATATGAGACAAAATTTCACAAATTATTTATCCTTATAGGGGAATTCCCAGAATTAGGAAGTTTTTTTAGCCTACTTTTATTTAAAAAAAAAACGTATGGAAAAAAATTCAAATTATGTATATTTTCTGCTGCTTTTTATGGCGACTATGTTTCGAAAAATGACACAAAATTTTAAAAAATAACCACAAAAAAATTGGTTTTTGAAAAGCGTTATAACGAAACAGCGCTAAACAAGGTAGCCTTAAGCGAGGTATGCCTGTATACGGAAACAAATTTTAAATAAGAACTTTTAAAAATTTAACACAAAAAACGCAGAAATATTTTTGACTTTTACAAGCGGTAAATAAAAAATGTTTAGAACAAAGAACACTCGGCTTTAATCATAATGTTTCTCACTATTTAAAACCTGTTTGATGTAAGCTCTTAGTATTATTAATATTGCAGTTTATAGAATGTGGTCTATAGACGCGTTTTCATAAATCTCTACTATTTAAATTCTCAAGGAGTTATACTCTTCCTTATCACAATTAAAATTTTTTTTTTGAATTTCCCTTTAACTTAACTTTTTCTGTAAAAGCGAATTTTACTTCATTTGTAAACAGAAAGCAGATCAAATAAAGTGGAAAATTAGAAAGCCTCTACTTAACCTTGCATAGGGAATGGTGAAATCGACAATGAAACCAAAAAGAATACAATATAAAAAGGATACAATATAACTTTTAGGAAAACCTGAGAGGCCTTTCAGTTTACCCGTTCCTTTGATTTTTTTTTTATCTCCTTTTAAAAATTTGTGGGGTTGCGTTTGCTTGTATAATGGATGAAGTATTGAAAAGTTGATGGATAATCAATTGATGGGATTTAATTTCTGGTTGTACTCTATTTTTCCCCACGCTAAACAAGTCGACGTTTAATCAAAAGTATGCTGTACAAGCAACAACAAATAAAAAATAAGCAGCTCACTTATTTAAATAGAAAAAAGAGTGTTTACCCTGCAGGTACAATTCGTAGAAGGGAAAAAATCTAGTTAGATATTACGGTTAGATATTTGTTTGAAAACCATCGGTGCCAATAAATACTAGTACTTGAAGTAGCTGTTGTACGGCATCACTTGTTGATAATAAAACATTTGTGTAAAAGAACAATATCTCTATTGTGTGGAGTATGTTGTGTGAAATTTATTATTATTATTAATTATTTCATTTTAATGATAAAGAACAAAATGTTGTGTCTTAATATACTAAATCGCTATTTTTATTTCTGCACATACATCCACGGTACTCGGCACTCACTTAATACACAAATATAATTCCTGATTAATAAAAAAAATATTACGGCCTGACGGCTATTTTTTAAATTTAAATACAAAGGATATAATAGTAACAGATTCTAAATATACTAATATATTTACTTTACTTTTGCTGGAATATCTTTAAATTCACTAAAGTATTTTTTTGTATTTTAAGCAAATCTTTTGTGTTTTAGTAATAAACACAATTTTTAATTTCTAGTTGTATTCAGAATAACCAAGAAGCAAGGCTAGATGCTGATCATACCGAAAAATACCGGCTTACATCCAAAGAAATGACAAAGAGACGAGTCAAAGTCTCCTAATACGCATCTAGAACAAATGAGATACAATTAGTTCTCCCAACATATTAAACGTTAATTTGTACACTAAGGAGGTATCTAAAAGTATACAGTTCGTACTGTTTGATCTTTAACTAAAAATCATAAAATAATAACTTCTGTATGATTAGAGTCGCATCTTAAATTTAAATTAAATTACATTTATTTGACAGTGGAACACCTAAACATAATTTTTGTTGTTGTTTTTCTGTAAACAAAAGTATATAATCAAAATTTCGTGTGAATAAATCAGATGATTTTATAGCATAGTCAGTCTTTTGAAACAGAGCGCATGAAACAAAAGAACTAGTATTAAATAAATGAACTGTTTTAGTATGAAATAGAAATCAAAAACCTATTGTCTCTTAAATATCGTAATTTCAATTTCCAATTATTGGTAAATTTTTTGTTTTTGAGTTTAAGATTATTATAATAAATTTACTTTATTTCGGTAGAAACTGGATTCTAAATTCAATGCAATGTTCGAAATAATGATTGTTTACATGAAGAAAATAATTTTGAAAATTTACTTTTTAATTCTTCTTTTTAATTTTGCATCAGTTAAAGTGCTTTTACACACAGATAGCGTACTTTACAACAAGAAAATAGTAAGGAATGGAAAGTAGTGTAAGCAGATTTTCTTGTGTCCATAATTCAATTAAATTTAATTACTAAATGCTGTCGAATTACTTAAAAATTCAAAATATTCTTTTTACATGAGTAACACATTTTTACTTAACATTTACATACGTATATATAAACATAATATTGATTAACCCCAAATAATTTCGTTAGTTACATATCAGGGCAACCATGAAAATTGCTTAATAAGGAACGTTATATTTATAATACTTTCACTATTCATTATTAACCAATTTTTCTTACAGCAAGTAGATGTATTAAAGGATGACATTTTTGTTTAATTGTTATTGTCTGCTATAAGTTTATTACATGGAACAATCATCAGAAACAATTACACATACAGATATACACATACATAAATATATAAATATAAATAACAATGACTAGAAAAATAAAATGAGATACAAAGTCATATGAAAAATAGACTGTGTCAATGTCTTTGACACTCATATCAAGACCAAAAAATAGAATGGAAACATCTAGACATGCTCATGGGTTTTATATAACGTTAAAACATTTTTTATTTTAGCGCCCTTTGTGTTTTCGTGTGTTCTGAATACTTTTCAAAGTTGTCATCATCATGATAATGATGTAGTCGAGAATAAGGAAGTCTGTGATGAAACTTCCATTGTCTTAACTAACTTCCTTATTTATGTTTATTGTCTTATAAACAAAGCACCTACTGCTACAGTTCTATAACAAGTACTATTTATAGTTTTTTTTTAAAATAAAACCTTTTTATGACAACATCAAACCATTGTTGCTTAAATTATTTTTAAAAATTGGAAATGTTATTAAGTGAAAAATTACTTTAATTATTTTATTTATTTATTTATTTATTTACAATATATATTACAAAGTAAATTTGCAAAATATATAAATAAAAGGCGCAGGTTACTAGACCATATGCGCACGTATTAAAGGTAAATTTAGAATTTAAGACTATTATATTATATTTAAGACTATTTATATAAATTGAAAATTAGATAAACTTAGGTGGAATATTATGTACATAGACCAGAGAAAAAAAAAACAAAAAAAAGAAAAAACAAAAATAATATAAAAAAACAAGAAAGATACGTTTCCATTTGTAATAATAAATTTAAAAGTCAATAATATTGTGCTTAAGGAAGCATTTTATAATAATGGGTACATTATCTCCGTGGGCACAATCAAGAAGCTTCTCCAATGGTTGACTCACTCTAGAGTAGGGGCATTCAGTCAGTACATGACTTATGGTGAGTTCAACATTACAGCGGCTGCATTTAGGCGGGTCGGACTTCACAAAGTAATGGTTGGAATTAAACAATGCTTTGCCTACTCTTAATCGAGCAAGCATAATACATTGCGGTCTTGATAAATGCTCATTGTATTTAGCCCTTTGTGCAACTGGATTTTTCAGATTTTGCGAGGCTTTGTACGGCCCTATCAATGCTTTGGGAAAACAAGGTATTTCTGTAACTTCCGGTAAATTCAATGCTTCTTTGGCACCCATATCGGCGTATTCATTGCCAGCGATTCCAATATGTGATGGGATCCACATTAGAACAATTTTACTACTAATATTCTGTAAACACAGCATGTCATCATATGCGCCATTTCGATTTTTTGTTAAGGCTTTTATTGCACTTAGACTATCCGTGCAGATTAAAGATCTGCTGCCTTTATTAAACGCATACCTAATTGCCGTTTTTATCGCTGCTATCTCTGCTGTGAAGACTCCAGTGTGATCAGGCAGACGATGTTCAATTATTTTCTCAAACTGTGTTCTGGATTGTTGTCTAAACAAAGAGTATGCATTCGACCTTGACAAAAAGAGCCGTCTGTAAAGTATATATCCTCCGGTGCCAAATGCGATATCCTTTCCGCAAACAAACTTTTAAAGCAAATAGGATTAGTGGAATTTTTTTCAAGAAACTTAAACTGTCATCTATTTTGATGGTTGTTTTGGAGCAACTAGGTTTTGTAGGCTTATCTGGTATGGATATGTTCCATTTCTCAAGAATTGACAGGACATTGCTGATCGCCGTTGGTCTTGTAACTACCGGGGAGTTTAAATATTTCCAAAACGTGGAATGTAGACTTTCTGCCGTTATTGTTAAAGACCTTGATGCCAAATTTATTGAACTTTTCTCCAGTAATGCTTCGAAATCAATATATTTAGCATCAGTATGTAAATTTTTAATGCGTGTTGTACGCAGTAAACCAGATGCAGTTCTAAAACATGTGTTGATTGAGGTATTCAATTTGTTGACATTTGCCTTTGATGTTCAGCCATAAATGGTAATGCCATGTTGAATTGTTCCTGTAATTAGCGTTTTAAAAATGTTAAGTGCTGTTTCGATGTGTGGGCCTTTTTTACGGGAGCATATCAGCTTCAAAATATTGTTGATTTTAGCTAACTTATAAGTAAGGCTTTTGATATGATGGTTCCACAACAAATTCTTAGAAAATAATATGCCTAGTATTCTCAATTTATCTGAAATTTGGATGGTTCACTTCCAATGCAGATTGTGCAGTTGTGACAGTTTCGTTTTCTGCATACGTGAAGAACTTCGGATTTAGATACGGGAATCACAGCTCCCCTTTCTTTGGCCCATCGCCTTTAATTATTTTATTTTTGATTTCTGAACTGAAAAAAAAATATTCAAAAAAATCGTTTCTTTTTAGTTAGAGGAAAAATTTAATTTAATAAAAATTAATTTCCCTAAGCCGCCAAAATTAAGTTGGACTTCAAATTAAAGGATTCCGGAGCACATATTAAAAAATTTAATTATGTATATTTTTTAAATTCGTCCTTTATAAAAATTTGTTTTTGCACGGCGGTGTAGTTGACGAAAAGTATCCATTGCTGGATGTGGAATTGGTCACAAAAGTTGTGATATTTCGACGTTCTTACCAATATAAGGTTTAGAATTGAATTTAGCGAATATATTTAGGTTTTTCTTTACAAAGTATGTAATTATTTTTGTTATTTTTTACTTAAGTCAGATACTGTATAGCAGAACTATCTTTTCGGATATAAAGTTTAGCTTAAGTTTTCGCAAATAAAATGGCATTGCATTTAAAAATTGGATAGCATATTTTCTGTAGCAACAACAATATTTATAAGAAAAAAATCAAGGCTTTACTATTTTGTAAAAAGATGACGAAGCAGTTTCTTTTCTTAATGGTTGTTGTGTTTTTCTATAAAAAAATGTTTTTTTTTTTCAGTTTTGCTGTGCTTTTGCTGCGTTGTTTTTATTTAATCAATTTGAATTTTCTAGACAAAACTTAGGGTAAAATCCATTGACAATCTATAAGAGCATTAGTGAAATAGATATGCTTTCCCCATGGTAATATATTTCGATTTTTTAGTAATAAATATTTTATGAGAATATCGTTAATATTTATGTGTAAAGGATGTAGCATAATTTACTTAGATTAAATAATTAATTTTGTCTTAAAAATAATATTAAAAAAAACAGTGTTAAAGAAGTAAAATGGAATTCCTTTAGTGTTAATTTTTTGTTACATTAAAAAGAGAATAATGAAGTATAGCTAAGGCTTTTAAATTTTGTTTATTCAAGGAAACGATATGAGAAAAGGCAGCAATTGCAATGCAATGGAATGTTTGATTTGTAACAAAAGATAATTACTTTTGTTTTACCAGTCTAGACATCATGGCACACATCATGACAGCTTTGGGATTTTGATTACTCAATTCTAACTCATCGAAATCCTGATGCTGCAACAATTAATGACACATTTGAACGAGCCGTTAATGTGAGAGTAAAAAGCCAACGTAATATCGCTATGCACAACACCAATGCTACAAACACTCCAATTTAGTTTGAAATTTTTTTCTATTTTTCTATATCGTGTAATTCAAATTTCTTTACATTTAATTTATTACGGTTTATGCGTTCAAATCCGTTTGATTTCATTATAGCCCACAATTCTATTTCGGCATAAAACTAACAAAAATTAAAATTGTGCTGATTTTATACCTGTTGAATTAAATTTTTAATGAGTGAATCATGAAACACTTCTGCTACATATTTAGGCTAAACTAACTTAAACAGCGTTTGATTTCGCCTTTACTTTTTTAGCATTTTAAACATAAGAATAATAAAATATTTTAAATCGTATAACTTATGGACTGTTAATATTTATTAACAGCGAAATTTGATTTCTTATTGGCAGGTAATCATTTTGCATTTTCTTATACCCGCTGCATCGCTGATAGTTAATACCAAGTAGATATGAAGTATATTTTATTCGTTTTAAAAGGTATGACATTAATTCTAAGAGTTAAAAATCTAGCTGGTGCTGTAAAATCGATGTTTCTTCTTTTTTATTCTTTGCCATAACTTTATTAATATTATGTAACATTAAAAAAAATCAAACTATAATGATGTCATCGCATCGAAAGCGCTCACCGATCGTACCAAATAAACAGCCTGTTATGATGGTTTTCATCAAAAGTATTAAAATATTTCTTTAAAAACTAAAACTTTTGAAAGAATGCTCTTCGAGCAAAAACGATATCCTTAAATAAGTACTTTAAGCAGTTAAAAAGAGTTCTTTTTACAAAAGTCCGTTTTTTTTTAAATAAGCACAAAGTTAAAAAATACAAATGAATTAAAGATTTAGTAATATTATTTAACAAAATTTTAATAATTATCTTAAAAAGCATTTTGTAGACAAGTATACACAGACTATAGACTTTTAGAATTGCTATTAACAATATTAAAAGGTATTATAGATTTAGGCTTCCAAATGCTCTTTTTTTATTTTTTTAAATGTTATTTTTTAAATTGCTCTTGTATATAAAATATATTTGCTTTAAAAAAGGATTTGATATTTGTTTTATTTTAATATAAAAATAAACACAGCAAGCCAACCTGATGTGTGTGACATTTTGTTGTTTATGTATAAGCATATATACATACTTTTATATATATATATATATTTCTTTTATATATATTTATGTACATATATGCCTCCCATATTAGAAATATAAAATATACGTCTGTATGTGGGTAAGTGTAAATATCCCGCATTTTAATGGATTTAATAACAAATTTTCTTCTGGACAAGTGATTTTTCCTTCATCACATTTATTTACCATGTTAGAAGATCTTTTGTAATTTGGTTTCATTTTAATTTTTTTACAATCTGTTTTAGATTGACTGTATCCAAAAATCGGATTAAATTGTTAGCATTGATTGATTCTTTGTTTTCTTTTTATTTAAGATTAATATTTTGAACCTTTTTTACATTGTTTATAGAAGGGAAGAAATCCTACGATTGTAAAATTCCACCCTCTGATTGTTTAATCTATTGATGCTTTGTTTGATGATAGATGTTATTAAGAAAACTAGATAAAAGTCAATTTAAATATAAGAATATCTTTTCCTTATTGTGTGAGAAAAAGACAGAAATGTCTCTACATGAGCATTAAAGGGTGTTTTAAAATTCGCTAGAAACTTGTATTTATTGCTGTTTACGGGGCTAAGACTGATTTTCTCGTATTTGTTAAACAGAATGCAGAAAGTTTTCTTCAAGAATCTGAGATCTAAGCCGATGTATATTAAATGTGGTGTACTACAAGGTAGCCATCTCTTACACTTGTTGTTTTCTTTTTTCTATCAATGATTTACCAACAGTAGTAAAATTTTAAAATATCCTCATGTCTGCCGATGATGTAAAAATTTTTTTAAACTTGTAATTATTATCCGGATCACATCTTCTCGCAACATGATTTAAATGCGATTAGTTCTTGGTGCAAAATTAATCTTATGCAGCTCAATTATAAAAATTACGGCAGTATGTGTTTCTTTCGGAGATTACATTTTAATGTTGAACATGTCTTGAACGATGGAATATTGAACGAAGTTGAAGCAATTTCTGATGTAGTTATCTTGCTGACCCTCCTAAACTGGATTTAATACAACACATTTCGTTTATAGTAAATAAAGGTTTTATAAAATGCTGGGCGAAAGAGTTTAGTGACCCTTATATAATTAAGTTGTATATATCTTTAGTTAGACGTATTCTAGAATGTGGATCTATAGCTTGGGACCCAATCTACAATGGCCATATTAATACTGTCGAATCTGTTCAGAAAAAATATTTCCCCTTTTGACTTGCATTGGAATATTCAAAATTTATTATTTTATAATAATACACTTGCTTTAATTAAACTTTCGACACTTAAAAGTCGCAGAGCAATGTTGAATGTTAGTTTTGTTCTTAATCTTGTTAAAGGAAATGTGTTCTTTCAATTTTTAAAAAGTAATATCTGCTTCAATGTTTCATCACGTCCTATACGTAATTTTATCCCGCTTTACATAAGTGTTCAGAGCTAACTATGCTAACTGGTAAATGTTATTAAAAACCTTTTCTTTTATTGCTTCTTGTGAGAACATGCATGCTGTTAAGAAAAATATTGTTCTCTTTTTGAATAATTAATGTCCCGAAAATGTATTAAATATTGTTATAGTCTGTAAGGATATTGAATATATAGACTAAGATACATAAATAATTGTAGTCAGACAAACAAACATTAAATCGAAACAAGTAATTTATAATTATTCAGAATCATTATCAATAAAGGCAGCAATTTTATTCGTGCTTGATTCCTTTTTTAAATAAATTCACTGATGAGCTACTTGAGCAATAGTGAAATTGCAATATGGATGTGCTCTCCCCCATTACAAAACATTTCAAATATTTTTATTTGAAAGAATGTTTTATGAGAATATCATAAAATGTTCATTTTTAATGAAAATTGTTTTGTAATAAATATTTTGTGAGACTATCACTTAATATTTATTTGAAAAAGGAATCAAGCACGAATAAAATTGCTGCTTATATTAAATCGAAACTTATTAATGGTGTCATGAAATGTTTCGTTAATCTCTAAAACAATATGATGGGAATATCGATTAATATTTGTTTACTATTTAAAATGCTTAATATACTAACTGATAAATTAAATCCTGTTCAAATAATAAAACAGTAAAATAAGCAACTGTCTTTGCTTCAGATCCAAATCGTTATTGGTTTTGAAAAATTGTAAAATGTAGTAAAGGTCTTAACAGCCAATGACAACTGGCTGTGTCTCCGAAAATTATTTGGGGCAAAAACTAAATCCTAAAAAACAAACTGAGTGGGACATTTTTGAAAACCAACACAAAAATACTGAATTTTAGACCAGACTCATTCCTTTTATTTGGGTACGGTTTTGCGTCGACCCTCGTCAAATTTGGTTTGTGAACAAACCGGTTTCAGCCGTTTGCCATCTTCAGTGTTCTCTTCGTACTCTGACACTGAAGATGGCAAACGACCGAAACCGGTTTGTTCACAAACCAAATTTGACGAGGGTCGATGGAAAACTGTACCCAAATAAAAGGAAAATCAACCCCGTCGGAAAATCTAAGCGCATATCACAAAAATCATTGATTTAGATAATAAATGATTTAATTAGAATGGTTCAATGCAGTTAATGTATGTGATTTTTCAGTCCTGTGCTTTTTGGTTTCCTTACTAAGCGCATAGTTTATGAAAATCTTTTTTTTTTCCTACGAATTAGGTTAGGTGTCCTATTTTAAGTTAGATGTCTTAATCTTTATATTCATAAGGCTTTTATCAATTAAAAGCATAAGATATAATAATTAAAAGTACATACAAATAAAAATAGTAATTTAATTTAATTCAAATCTTGCATCAATTTTGTCTTCCCTTTATTAAGGTAAAATGGTTATTTAAACCGATTAAAGAAATGATAAATTTCTGTTTACTTTATATTAATTTCCTTACTAAAAAGTCATAGAGCTCTAGGATATGCTGTTGATTTATATTAAATGCTTAACCACAAAATAGGCCAGAATTAATTTAATACGTCAATTTTTTGTTTATCATGTTTAAAAGTAGGCAATTGGTGTTTTGTATGTAAAAGTGTATATAGGTTTTATTAGAATTATCTGGTTTAGGAAATTGTGATATTAAAACCATTAATTTGTTAATTTTATAGTTGTTTATTTTTGTTAGAAATATTTAAGTTTAACTAAGTTTTGCTTTAACTAACTAACTACTGAAGTTGTCAAGTGAAGTTTTAAAACATTTTCACCAGATAACAAATATAAATATTGATTTTTAAGCAACAACTCTTGACTAACTGCTTATTAACTAACAGAATTTTGGGTAGATTTAAAAAGCCATAAGAAAGAAATTATTGGTTAAGCCATAGCCACAAATTAAATAAATAAAAATTAAAAACCTGCAATATGAGAAAATTAGAACTATTACAAAGTTAAAAAGGATTTAAAATTCGCAAGAGTATTTCAAGAAAATTTAATTTAGTAATTTTAGAAATATATTCGCCTCTCATTATCAACTTGCAAAAGGCTTTTACTTTAGACCGTTGATATTTGACATTCGCGTAATAACTGTCAACTACTTTTATTACAGATTGCTAAGTAAGATCCTGCATGACGCTCAATTTTAAAATAATACAAATAGCACTGCCTGCGATTTGTAGTAGCTATTAGTGCTAAATATTCGAAAACCAATTGATTAATATCCTTAGACTCTTTAGTTCACAGAAGTCAAAGTCCTGGCCGTGATAAGCGTTCAAATTCACAGTGACCACGTTACTCCCTGAATACCTAACGAATAGGTAGCTCAGAAGGAGTTATCCCTATTCCCATTCTACTAACATTTACAGTTAATCAGACTTCAAAAGTGCTTGACCAATCCCAGCAGGCACAATCAACTCCAGATGAGACAGTTTTATGGAACAGGGTCACTACCAGAATTTACAGTCAGTCAGAGCTCATTCTACATTTTTAAACTACACTGTACCATTAAGTACCTTTAACCATTTTCGATTGTTGCCCTAACTGCTTTTTCCGGATTATGTGCGCTCAGTTCTGAGTTTTTGTGCAGAACTTTACATCTACTTGACATTTTTAATGTTGGAAAAGACTTTTCTAATAGGTTCAAATGGTTCCTTAGCTTAGTTATATCTTAAATTAGTTTTATTGATAAAGAATTTGAATACGTCTTTCTGGCAATCAGCTTCAAAATGTGAATTAGAAATAAACTTAAATTAAAAGATACTGAAGCTTTTTACCATGAGATTAAGTTGTTGGTACAAGGCACCAAGGTTTGCTATTGTACTCGGCATGGGTATTTGTTTCACAACACATTTTCAGTTATAAAATGTTAAAATTAGGTGTATCGTATGCTCGTGTTGTGAACAGGGTTAAACGAAATGCTTGCATATTGACATGGATTATTCACGACAAATGTCGATCCTTAAGTTAGACTGAACTGAGTAGGTCATTATTTCGAAAAAGAAACCTCGACAAATCCTATATTCCTATTAATCTCGAAGGCATGAAATAATTTGGATTATATATTTCATAATAGAAAATTGTCTGTCTATCATTAATGCTTTTGATTTCGTATTAGTATTCGAATTTTATATTGTGTCTATTGATTATTTTTTATTAAATATCTCACTATATATATATATATATATATATGTACATTTTTTGAGGTTAAAACTTTAATTTTCTTTGCTTGTTTTGAACAATATTTCTAACAACTAATGAAATTTTATATTTAATCTTTTTTTGGAGTTTTGTGGTTTATAAATGAAAATGGAAAATTTCCACAAATCGTAAAATTTCAATCATAAACAAATAAAAGCTTTTTGCATATTTTTATTTTTTTTTTTTGTCATAAACAAATTCCTAAAAAATATGGATTATAGCAGTTGTTACTAGAAAAAAACAATTTGTATAATATGTTTAAAATTGTTTTATTGCTTTACATATTTACTGGTTATTACTGTTATCGATGTTGTTGTTGTTAGTATAATCTGTTTTTATTATTTTTCTTTAATTTCCTACTAAATTGCATAAACATGTTTTGTGGTTGCAAACATGTTTAACAGATGCTTGAAAAAATATAAATATGAAAATAAATTTATTAAAAAAGAGTAAAATTTTTATTTAGTTAATAAAATCGGTATGTTTGGTAATGTCAAAACGATTTTATTTGATTAGCAAAACGCAAATAAAATAGCTTGGTTTTTCATGCTATTTTCTGTAAACTGCTTAACTGTCGGCGTCTATTAAAACAATTGTTTAACCGCAGTTGACAATTAGGTTCTTATTTTTTTAATAATATATTTTGTTTATTATTAGATAATTAATTTTTATATTATAAACAGAAACGGAACCAGCAGTGCATGTTTTTTTATTACTCAGTGTTATCTTTAAAGGAATTTCTACTCCTTTCATTAATATCGACCATAAAATATAAATAAAAGTTTGATTTATACGAAAAGCAGCAGAATTATATAACTATTCAATGACTTAATGACTTAGTTTTAAATTACATTCCATAAAAATAAAATAATATTTGCGCTTAAATTTGTTTGATTTTAAGTTAATAAAAAATTTCTATTAAATTTTAATCTTTTTACACGGTCCTTTCCAAAGGAAAGCGAAATATTGAGAGAAAAAAAGAAAAATAAATCGCTATAATTTAAAGAACCGTGTAATAAGATTAAAATTTAATAGAAATTAAAAAAAAGTCGAATAAAACTGAAAATGGTAATAAAAAATAAAATTAAATTAAACAATTTTATTTTTTAGAATCATTTCTTGAATTTAATCAACGTTAATATATGCTAGATTCCTTTAATAAATATATTTGAAATGTATTACTTCGGGGGAAAGCATATCCATACAGATGAGCTATATTTGCTTATATAGCTCATCAGTAAATTTTACTCTCAATTTTGTATAGAAAATTTAAATTCAAATTTGTAAAATAGATACTTAGCTGACTATTCACTATAGGCTGTCGTTTTTTGAATTTTAATTTTAATTAATTTTATATTTTTATAAAAATTTTACTTAAATTAAATGAATAACTTTTTTAATTTGAGTTTTTATTTGCTTATGCATTTTTTTTATATTTGTATGTGTTCTATTGTATATAATTCTTATGAAACAAATAAAATTAACTCTTAGCTATTTACAGTGATTGAACCAAATAGTGGTAAAATCTACTCATGAATTTTACAAGCACTGGCAAAATGCCTAAATGCTCTACTCACAGTATAACGTTTTGCTGTTAATATTTTTTTGGCAGTGAATTATAGTTGGGTAAAATCGTTTTGTTCGTTGAATCTTTCAGTGCGGTCTGTAAGATTTTTTTCGCTTTTATAATGTTTTTTACTTAAAACTACAATCAATTGGAACTGTTAAGGAAGTATTTAAAATATTTACCCGACTTGTATGGTAAAAGTTTTCTGCACAAATGATCATATGTAATGAATCTCGTGATAGAATAAATCTTTAGTCACACAAAGTATATTCCTTTATATCTTTGCTATAATTTTAATTTTGCTAATACCTTTTATTATAGCTAACATTTGTATATGTACATTTTGTATAAATGCAAAATTTGTACTAAATTTTGTATGCATTTTTTATGAATTTCAAAATTTTTAGGTATTGTGTTTTGCTATAAAGGGCTTTTCAACAAGAAGTTTGTTTTCGAAAACAAAATAAAACAAAAAATTTACATTAAGATGATTCAAATTCTTATTGTATTGGGATTATGAATGAAAAATTATATCTGTCAAATGTCCACCACAACCACGCTGACAGATGTCGATTCTTTCATTTTGGCTTGCAATAAATTGATCGTTTTAATAACTGTATAATATGTGGTACCGCCCTGTTGAAACCACATTTCAGTGATATTCACGTTGTCAATAATAAGCCAAAATTGATTTGCTAGCACCTGGCGAATTAACTGTTACCGCGTTCCAAGGTTCATCGTCGACCAAAAGAAGACGGCCGAATCACACCTCCAGATCAAATAGCCCACCATACAGTGATACGCTAAGCTTGCAAAGGCTTCTCAATAATCGCTCTTGGATTTTCAGAAGCTTAAATGCGGTCATTTTGCTTGTTGACATAGAAAAAGTAATTTTTTCAGAAAAACCAGCCGGTTGTTCCTGATTGAATTAAGTGAATCTACGGCGATGTGAATATTTAGTCGTCTTCCATTCCTACAACAGTTGAATCTAATAAGGCTTCAAATTCATGTGCTCACGCGAAATTTGCCATGTAGTAGTTTTGGATAACTTGAATTGTAGAGAATTGACAAATTCGGATCAGCTTCAACACTGTGGCTCTGTGATGTGACTGCGATGTTTTCAGTTGAATGACCCGTTCGAACACACGATGGTGGTCGCTAATTTTGTATCCTGCCAAATTATATTGTGCGAAATTGAATTCATTGTAATAATTGCCGATGCTTCTACTACGAATACGTCGAAAAACTAAATGTCGAAACTATCATGTCGTTGACGTTGCCACAAACAAACTTCTTGTTGATATATACATATATTTATTTGGTTTGTTTAACATATTTTTGATACTTTTTATTATTAATCAGAAAAATTTAATAATTATTAAACCTAAATTCAAACGTTAAGATAATATTTCTTATAACGAAATATAATCAAGAGCTGTATTTTGGCTTCCTGTATAGTAAATAATGTCAACAAACAATAATTAACATTTTAATATTCGTCTATAATAAATATTTTCTTCTTTTAATATTTTCCGTTGATATTTTTATTTACATAACTAACCACAGTTTTACTAACCTCAAAATAAAACATAATACACATTTCCATACCGCTAAATTGCTTGGATGCAAAGCTAACACTGTCGTAGTTTAGAAGACACAACTTTATAAACTCTGATATTTTCGTTTCAACACATTTCTTAAATTACAAAATCCTTTCAAAAAAGCACTTTAAGAAATGCCATTTTGAAATGTTGTTTACGACGCATCTCCATTACTGACGCTGTTTGTAGCTAATTGTTGCTTTATAAATTTTATGATTTATTACTTTAAATTGCTTACAGTGGTAAAATATTTGTTTTATTTAATTAGGTTTCTGTAAATTTCTAAACATTTTAGCAGAATAAATGTTATCAAAAGTATCGTGCTGTAAACTAATTCTGCTAGAAGTGCTATGCATTTTGTAGATGCTTGTTTCAAGTAAACGTTATTCTAATGAAGCTTTTATGTAACGACATCCTGGAACACCAGGTAACAAACAGCTTGAAATCAAACTGTTTTGGTAATTTTATTTAAAAAAAAGACGCTTATAACCATAAAATACAAATTTATGTGAAGCATATTTGGGAATGCATTCGGTTAGTATAAATTTAGCTTACGTTTACTTTAAACACATCACGGTGTTAAAAAAAACACTCTTACTTGTTGTCACTATCCCTTTAAAATCTTTATTTATTTCAATAACTAAAATTAATTTATAACCATTAATTCTAATATGAAATATTGTTGTCTTTCTTTTCCGCCTTTGCTGGCTGTTTGTTCGGTATTAGTGGTGAGCGATTTCAATGTAGAGACAGCGTTCTCAAGCCGTGTACTGTACTCATTTACTGGCGGAATAAATCCAAACAATTGAATATGAAATATTCTTAGTGACATATTAAACTCTGAAAATATTAGCAAAAGGTGTCTTAAAACTAACGCATATTTAATACGAAACAGTTTTTGAAATGAAAAGTTTCATTGACTGTGTGATTCGATTTACATCCGCACCTGGCCATGAAGTCTTAATCTGATGGTGGATCTAACCACTGCATGATTTGGAACGTCATGCTCGCCCTAGAAAGCCGAAGCTGTAATTTTATGCAACAGAACTTTCTAGTTGCAACTTCGATGATTTCAGAGCAGGGCCGCAAATCATCACACTTTGCTAAAAAGTTGGCGACTTTCCAACTCCTGTCCAGAACACATGTCTAGCATGCTCACTGGACTGGATCATTCACTTTGCGTGTCATTATCAGTGAGATGATCCTGGCAACCATAATAACCATTATACTGTTATGGGGCCGCGAAACCACAACCACCACGTTACTCCTATATAGGGACCAACCTCAATGACCAGCCAGAGAACTATTAAATGTCTAAAAAGACAAATAATGAACTCTGGGGCACACTGATCCCCGTGGAAATAAAGTGGAGTTTCCAGTTGGCTCCCTGCCTGTCTTCAGGGGACTGGGCTCCCTTTTTCCCCAGTTGTACTGTGTCTAGATAGTGGAATACTATAAAGACCATATTTATGTGCCCCCGGGGGGAAGTTTCATGGACTGCAAGGAATGCAGAAATCGTGTGTTTTTGAACGACGTTTGACGATATTAATAGTGTTTTTTACTACGTGAGAATGAGAGTTCCAGCTAATCTATAGAGTAAAGAGACAAAAAATCTAACTCTATTTAAGGAAATAACATTGAAAGAGTCAAATTTAATTTTTAAATTTTATTTGTACTTTTTACTTCTTTCCTTTGTGGAATAATCATTATTTTCTCGTATTATATTTTGTTTTGTTTGTATTTTGTTTTATGCTAAGTACTCTGTTAAAACTTCCGAAAATAATTTAGCAATCTCTCATGTTCCTACTAAAAAAATTTCACAGATGCTTTTAAACTGATATAAAATAAATGGATATTTATGGATATTTGCGAAAATTATGTTGGCCTGTATATAACCGCACATTTACTTTTGGGCATCCAAAAAACAAAGGCTGTATACTTAATGCTCAAAACTGGAGTAACATAATTACCTATTTTCAAAAAACTGTTACTAGAAACATATCAATGTATGGGGTATACAAATTGATAATGTCGATTTGGACAGCGTATGACATAACTACTCCATATAGTTCGTGTCAGTAATAGTATTTTGAAGAATAAACATCTGTCATTACAATTTAGTATCCAATAAACAGCAAAGTATAAACATAATTTTTTTTAGTAGTTAATTAGAAAGCACTAGGTCATTAAAAAGGTCAAAAAACTATAACTATTATACATAATTTTTTTTTTCAATAATGTCGAGTTTTGTGCCTAAAATAAGATGTTTTGCGGAGAAGTCTGATAAGCTTCTTTCATTTGCCAAAAACGGTTGCTGAAAGTGATAAATTGTTGATAGAGCATTTTTATCAACATTCACCAACTCAATAAACTTTTGATCTACGATCGATGAGATATTTTGGCTGATCCGTTTTAAAGCTCAGAGCTTGCCCTTCTAAATACCAATTGTTTTCATCGATTCAGAACACTCTTACTGTAATGCATTTCTCTTCAGAAAAGGATATTTATTCTTTACCTCGAAGCTGGAGTAGTTAAAAAACCAGAAAATAGAAAAAAAAACTGTGGCTAACGAGGGACAATATTTTGAATTATACATCAAAACATTTGTTTATTATAAGAAATACATTTTTCAACACAAGAAATATTATCTTTTTTAGTATTTAAATAATTTGTTTTAAACAACAGGCTATTTGAGTAAATACTACCGGGTAAGGCATATTTATAAAATATTTTTATTAAAAGCCGGTTTACCGACTTTTCAAAATGAGAAAGCATATAATCTCCTTTTAGAATGGAAAGGAAATTACAAGTATCCTATATTAAAATTGGATGATTTTCAGAGCTAAAAAATTAATTTCCGGGGAATTTTGTGTTGTGCATACTTTTAGTTAAGGAATGCGAAGTTTTCTAAGGGATTTCATAATAAACCTTTCATATAGTTCATCCTAAAAAGTTAAAAATATTGGGGTACTTTGGCTCCAACGACTTGCAATATTTTGATGACATTCAAATTAATCAACCCAACTAGTTTTTCTAAAAGTCTGTTTCAATTTCATTTCAATTGCAATCTGTGATATTTACTGGATAAATTAAAAAATAAAAAAACATCATTCAATGGGGAATGGAAAACTCCCGAGTTTCTAGACCGACACGCTGACCGTTTGCATATAGAAAACGTCATGTTTAGGTCTTGAATTTTGAACTTATTATGCTTTTAAACCAAATCCCCACTGTACAATGCCAACTTCTATCATTTGTTTCTTTAACTAATTTACTTTGTATTAAATTTATGTAGTACTCATACAATTGTGTAAGAAACAATCATGATGACTACCTTCATTTTAATAACTAAAATTTTTTAACAATTTAAACATTTGTTAAAATAATTTTCACATTGACTTTTTTTCTAATCTAAATCTAATGCTTTTACCAAAATTACTCTTAAATTTAAAACTTGTGTAAATCAAGTGGCATTTTCATTTATTCAATCAACCAGAATATATAAGATGAAATTTATTTTAAATTAAATCTTTTAATAGAAAATTGATAAAAGTCATATGAAATGAAATTAAAAATAGTAAAAACAATTTTTTACAAGTTTTTTACATTTTAATTTTTTCTTTCTTTTCATTAATCATGTCTTTCAGTGTTCAAGCATGTCTTATGTTACTTGTATCCTCTATACACCCCACCCTTCATTTTACATTTAACTTCAATTGGAGCTTTTATATCTCTGCTCTAACTCTTTTAAAATCTCTGCTATTTAACCTGATTCAGCTTGTGTGTATCTTTAGTTTATATTCTGCAAATTTCTGTTTTTCCTGTAAACATTTTAAAATGCTCATGGCTTTATGAATACTGAGGTTCTTGTAAAACATTGTTTTCTTACACCAAACAACTTGAAACACAGAAACATAACTTCCATTTCTTACTTTGTTAAAGCTTACGTTTTTTTTTTGTAAATTAAGGTAACATTTTTTGAAAATATTTTATAAATTTAACATTTTGGGTAAAGAACAATCTTTAAATCTTTAAATATTTATCAGTTTGGCCAGGAGCACGCAAAAAATAAAATTGTATTTTAAATGGAAAAAGATAAATAATTTTAATTATTAAATAAATAAGTTTATTAAATTTTATGTCCATCTACCTTTTATGTAATTTAAAATTGTTGATTTTTAATTCGGACGCATTAAATTTCAATAAAATTGTGTGATTGAAAAAGTGGAATATAAAAAAATGTTTGATACAGAATATTATTTAAACGCATTCTAAATTAAAATTCCAAATCCTTGCTGAATTAAAAGCAGAGCAGCATATGTTTTTTAGATTACTATCAACGCTGAACAACACATTTTTTATATATTTATTTAATATTTTTGATTTTGAGTTTTAAGGCTGAGGTGGAGTCGACTGGCTCCATATAGACTCTGTCCTTAACATGACCCCACGAAATCAATCCAGTGATGTTAAATCACACGGTTGGTCACTTAACTGCTGGTTGCGGTGAAAGCATGCGATTGGGAAATTTGGTTTGCAATAAACTCATCGTCTCATTAGCTGTGTGACATATGGCACCGTCCTGTTGAAGCAACATGTCAGTGATATCCACGTCGTCAATAATAGGTTAAAATTGAGTTGTTAGCATCTTGCAATAGCGTGATCTACTGAGCGTTTCTGCATTTCCATCCTAAGCTCCGAAAAAAAACGGCCCAATCACACCTCCTGACCACATAGTGCACCATACAGTGAGACGTTGAGCATGCAAAGGCTTCTCAGTAATCGCTCTTGCATTTTCAGAAGCCCAAACGCGCCAATTTTGCTTATTGACATACCCTGACAAGTGAAAATGGGCTTCGCCTGAAAAAATAATTTTTTCAGAAAAATCAGCCGGTTGTTCCTGAAAGAATCTGCGGTGATGTAAATGATCAGTTGACTTCAGTTTCTGCACCACTTGAATCTTGTAAGAATTTAAAATTGAAATCTTATGCAATATTCGCTATGTAGTGATGTTGGGCCCCCTCGCAGAAAGGTCAAGAAGGGAAAAAAGAAAGAAAGAAGAAGGCTACCTTGCCACCGAGAGACAATAAACGGGCGAACATCACTAAATCGCGTGAGTAACCTTTAATCGACCTAGCACAGAGGGGCAATAGCTAGCTCCCAAAACCCATGATCACATAGTCATCATTTCTACCTCCTCCCGGGGCACATGAAAGTCTTTATGGATCCTATAACTGCCATCTAGACTGGTGTCTAGTGGGGTAAAAGGGAGCCCAGTCCCCTTCAAGGCTAGTAGGAGGCAAGTGGACAATCTAATATATTTCCACGGGAATCAGTAGCCCGCAGAGTTGCGCTATTTGTCTCTTTAGGCATTTAGCTGTTCTCTGGCTGAATTTTGGATAGGCCCTTCGGGAGTATCGTGGTGGCTGTGTGTTTCGAGGCCCTCGTTTGAGTTTGTGGGTCGGATTATTCACAATGAACACAATAATTGGTTCAGGTCCAGTGAGCATGAATGCCGTCATGTTCTTAATTATATTAAGCTTCATGCGTTATGCACCAGGAGTTAGATAGCCTCCAACTCTTCAGCAAGCAGTGAAGGCTGTGGCCTGCTTGGGATTTTTGAAGTTGCAACTAGGAGTAACCGGAGGATATACGTATCTGAAGGCCTTCTAGGGCGAGGATGATGCTACATACCATCCACAGTGGTTTGACCATCATCTGATAGTGTCTTACACCGCTAGGTGCAAATGTAAATCTTATCACGCCTGTAGTGTGTTTGGGTTACCGAAGGTGTTGAGAATGTCGAAAAATTTACAAATTTAGATTTGCTTAAATACTGTGACTCACGGCTGAGTTGCTTTCAGTTGAACGACCCGGTCGAACATGCGCTAGAATTCGCACATTTTATATCGAGCCTGTCGACTCAAATTTTGCGAGCGAATTCTTTATAGCCGTCTTAAATGTTCGAAAATATCACGAATTTTATGAAATGTTACTTAAGCAAAACCACCATTTGCATAGTGGATTTTAAGTATTTTAATGCGGTTTCCATGCAAAATTGAATTTATTGTAACAACTACCAATGCATCTACTATGAATACGTCAAAAAACTTAATGTCAAAACTAACATGTTGTTGGTGTTGATGTAATTAAAAAGCAAACATCTATATATATACAACTTTATTTTTTTGTTCTTCTTTAATTTATTTTTAACTGTCCAAAAGTCTGCTTAAATATTTAATGATTTTTATAGGTTTGTTTACATCAGTAATTGCGTATATTCCAATAACATTATCAAATGACAAAAGTAGTTAACTTTACGAAATTTAATCATAATTAATAATGTTTAATGTAACCAAAATCCCTGTATTTGTGTTAAAAATGCCATGCGTATACTTAAACATTTGGTTATACTCATAATTGTTAGTAATATTTAAATAATAATAATAACAAATTATTAATTATATTTATAAGATGCCCTACTATCTACCAATTCGAAATGATAAATTAAATGAGATTTTAATGTTTATATTGCTTAGCCAACATTTAGCATAAATCAAGCACAAATGTATGTGATGATTGATAAAGAGAAGAACGAACAAATTTGTAGGCCGTGCATCTTCTAATTTAATAGTATTTGATTGAGTTATTTCTCGAATTATAATTTAGAAAATTGGTTAGTTAAATAGATGGCATTTGCAACGAACCTGACAACAATCACTGACTAGGTGGACTATCGAAAACTATGTGGATATGCTTTGCCCGAAGTACTCAACGGAATTACTTGTAGTTAGGAAGATATTTTAATTTTGAATTTTTGTGTGTTACACAATTCAAGGCCAAAACTATGTTTATTTTCTATTCTAAAAATGAACTCACAGGTTTATGTTTTTTGTAACATGTTTATGGCTAAGAAATTTTCGCATTTTTTAGAGATTATTGCAGTTTATAATGTTCGTGTTCAAGTTATACGTTTCAATACTAAATTACTATTGTTCGCTGAATAGGTGCTTTACCCTCCCTGGACTGGGAAAATTATGAAATTTATCATTACGTATCACTGTATTCTGTTATGTCATGATAATCAATTTACATAAATTTAACTTGCGTTTTAATCAATTATAGCGCTTCCAACTCATTTAATAAAAAGTCAATTTAAATAAAATAATTTTAAACAATAAACAAATTTTTAAAATCTCTCTGTAATAAAATGGTGTAAAAATATTTATGAATACATTTGTAAAACGTATTTAAATGGTTGATTTTGAAAGGATTTAAGTATTTCATTTATGAAATAATACTTTGCAATTTTTCGTTTTACGTTTATAGCTTTCTATATATAGCGCGCATTGAAGAGATTTATTCAATCAATTTTATGCAATTTATTATTATTTTTTATCAGATTTTCATACAATAAAATTTATTAATAAAAACAAAAAATACAAAAACAAATACTATTTAAAAAAATTTTCAGAGTTTCATTGAAAATTGCTATACAGTTTGGTTAAAGTATTAAATTTTTAAGACCCTTTGAATTTAATGAGAAAAATGAAATAACTATATTTTTATAACAAACAACAGCTTGTAATTTTTTTAAGCAAAAAAGGCTATTTGAATGATCCATGAATTAATAACAGTTGCTTAACAAACTTAAAAACAAGAACATTAATAATATGAAATGAAAACTTTTGTCAAAAATTTTTATGTTATTCCCTAAAGATTTGCTTAAAATTTTATTAACCATCCTTGTTTACGAAAAATCCCATCTCATGGCATGTTTATAAGCCGGATGCAATTTTAAATCATGTTTGTAGTTTAATTCAACATTTTATTAAAATAAAAAAAAAAAAACAAAACTCTTCCCATAAAACTATATTAAATTTGTAGTACATTTACTCTAACGAGTAAAACGTGACCAAAATAAGGAATCAAATGAAAATTGTTATGAATAAGAACTAAATATGAGAAAATAGAATAATCGTACACATAAAAGGTTTAACTAGATTTCAGAAAAACTTTATTATTATTCATTTAACGATTACGAGTATTCTGTACTTTAAAATTAACTTAATAAAAAAAATTATAAAAAAAAGATATATTCGCAAGGAGAGAGAAAGCTAGTTATTTGACGATGTGTGACAAAGTGCGAATTAAAGCAAATAATAGTTTTGTGATATTTCGATTGATTATATAAATATTTAATTTAATCTACGTCAATTTGTGCTAGATTCCTTTAAAAAATATTTTACGATATTCTAATTAAATATTTATTATTATATATTATATTAAATATTATATTATATTATATATATATATATATATATATATATATATATATATATATATATATATATATATATATAATAAATTAGAAATGTATTACTGCGGGGGAAGGCATTACCAATGGATTTTAGACCAAATTTTTTATAGAAAATTTAAGAGTCCTATAACGTAAGTCAAATTGATTAAATGAGAATTTTCATTTAAACAACACATCAAACAACAAAACTCAAAAACACTCCTACTCAAAGGCACAGCACACCCCAGCTGTAAAAATACACATTACATAAGCGACTACATAAGCTATACTAAGTGGTAGTCAGTGGTAACGCGTTCGCTTATTTCCCCACTTACATTTAACATAGAAGTGTCATAGGCTGTTTAATCGGTGCACTCTCGCTTACATCGTAAGTGGAGTAGTAAGCAACGTTGATTACAAATTTACTTGCGCATGTAAGGTAGGGTTAACGTTTGGTGCCACTATTGCAATGATTTTGTAATTAAAAGAATAATGCATAGTTCGCTTTGAAGTTTATATGTATACATATAAAATGTATGCGACGCAATAACATTTGCTATTTATTTTACGTTAATACATTTTATCATTAGGGTTTTTTTCATTTCTTAAAGTGCAATAATACTTACCACAAATTTGCCCACATAACAAACCGAAATGCAGCGCAAACTTTTGCACGAACATCCAAGAAAAGGAAATATTATTTTTTATGTACATATTTTATACATTTCAAACAACAGAAATATTTGCAAAATTCACTTTTAAATATATCTGCAAGTAAGGTCCACACTACTACAAAACGCATATGCAGAAACAAATAAAACTGCACTTTTTATTTTCGTAGCAAATAACAATAATAACATCAGTCAATTATAATTGAAATAAAAAAAAAAAAATAAAAATAATAAATAAAATATATTTTTCCCTTACATTACAAATTAATTTGTGTAGTTGCCTATGCCAACTTCGATTACAGCTCCATTACATTGTAAGTACTTAGCTGCTTCGCTTACGAAGTCATATCTACGTCATCGGTTATTGTGTAAGTACTTCGTTTCATTTCCAGCTGGGACATTAATTAAAAAATGATTTAAACAAAAAAAAATAATAATTAATTTATTTAAAAACGAGTGTCGGAGAAATATCTTTTACGTCAAATACTAACCCCTGATTTACTTTTATCGCAAACTCTTCTGTTTCAAACTACATTTAGTAGTTGATTTTAACACAGATTATTTTAAAATGGTATATGGTGGGGGATGATGATGATAGTTTCCAAACTGCTGTCTTCACCCAAATAAACAAAGGAACCACAAGCACTACTAGACCGAAGTCGCAATAAAAAAAGAACACGAGTTAAATTTTGTTTTCTCTTTTTTAAAGGTAAAGATACAAATTAAGTTCCCCTTGGTTTATTCCAATTTTCACAAAATTGTCCACATTTACAATTTGATTTGCACTTTACAATATTAAAAGTTTAAAAAGCGCGAATAACCAAGAACTGGCTTCCTTCAACAAACGAACTTGAATTGAAAAGCAAAAAGAAATTCTTAGCTAACTAAAATCTTGTTGATTGCAGCGCCCCTTAGATGTCAGCAGCTTTCATCCAAACATATGTGCCAATAAAGTGCATTTCATCCAATATATGGCCATTAAAGTGCATTAAATCAAATGGTTATACTAGCTTCAAAGAATAATACGCTTAACTACACTAGAGGAACTGTAGTAGAGGATACGTAGTAGGAATGATACTACGAGTAATTGTTTATTTATGTAACGTTACATGAATTTCTGTATTATAATAATAAATTTATAAAATCTAATCACGAATTTTGAAACATGAAAATTGTTGGATGTTTTTTTTTTGGAGTTGTCATGTCAATTTCAGGGAACAGGCTACAGAATGCTCTAAAATAAAATTTTTAAAATTTATTTAAAAAACAAATTTTTTACTTGGTATTTTAACTCAAATGATCCTGCCTTTGATTTAGCTGACAAATGACAAACTAAATGTCAAGTAACTGTCATTACATTGTCAGCGCATTATAAAAATAAATGTTAAGCCAAATGGTACGCCAGCATAAGCTGGACAACATGAACTAATATACATAAAAACATATGTATATAAAAGGTTAATTATGGTATTATGCATATGTATGTGTATGAACCACAAAACCACATACACATAAAGCGTTATCTGTCAAGTTCAGGTTGAGTTTATTAATTTGGGTATTTAGTCTTAGTGATTTTTACCGCTCGTAAGTGAAAACGTTAGGACTATTATCGTTCATGACTATTTGAGCAACGTCTTGAAAAGAATTGAGTTGTCATGTCTTTTGTTGACTTCACTCTTTTATTTTTCGAGTATTAGACTAAAAAAGGAATGATGTTCAAATTAGAAAGTTACTGATATTATCGATTCTTGTCGTTTGCAATCCTTCGATTTCCATTCAAATTTGTGATATGGCACCAGTGTTCGTAAGACTTATGCACGAAGTAGGTTTTCACAGAAAATAAATAAATAAAAAATGATAAACAAAAACGGTGTTTCTAAGTCCGATTTTATCGATATTTTGCATTACTAAGGGTAATGGGTATGTAGATAATTTGCTACTTACTACCAATTAATTTTGAGTTTAATTAGCTAAAAAAATGTTTCTGATTGTTTTTATATTTTATAATTTGATTCACTATAAACGTCGTTGTGGCTTGGGAAAAATTTAATTAAAAAGAAATACTTGAAAAGTCACGTTGAAACGCCAGATAAAAATGTACAAATGCTTAGAAAATAATATAAACATTTTAGGTAAATCGCACATTTCCCATTAAAGTATAAAATAAAATTTTTGACTTGTATTAATTAATGAAAATATTAAATTTTTTTCACTTAAGAACTTGAATTGGGCATAAGTTTAAATGATTTCAATATTAAAATTAAGAAAACTTATTTGCATGTTTTTGTGGTAATTTTTAAAGAAAGCAGAAAAAAATTAGACGCTAGGATAGTAACAGAAGGTAATGTGGCATTTTCAGGATCGTCGTTATTTACATTCGGTGTCATATTGCATCGAACCTATCTGGTTTTGATAAACAGCATAACAAACTAATTTTTTAAATAATAATACGAGGAATATTCATAAACAATTTGTTTTAATTTGGTTTTTTTGTTGCTCCCTCTATTAATCATTAAATATTTTTGTTCTTGGATATTGTTAACCTTTGGTTTAGCCGTGAATGTAATTTTAATTTTTTTTCTCTCTAACCATTGTACCAGAACTAGGAAATTAGGTTATGGGGAAAAGGATAGATCCACTAGTATTTGTTGACATTCGATTTGAGTTATTCTGCATTGAAAGTGACAGAAAAGACCTCTGGAGGGAGTTCCTAACACATAAGAACCGTTCTGCTAACACAAGAATTTTTTCTGTAATGCGTAGTGCGATGCACTAGCCAATCAACCACAAAAGAATGGGCCCTTAAAGCAAATCGAGTTAAACGCGCGAGTAACGGAAACAAGTTCCATTATTTCTTTAGAGCAACTATCGTTTTAGCAACTATACAATTCTAGATAATCAATAGAGTTTGATATCCTAGTGCCCCCTGGGAATCTCACCATTAAGATATATGTCATTATGGGTAAAGGGAAGTCCAGTTCCCTTAAGGCTAGCAGGAGCTAACTGGGCAACTTCGACTTCATTTCCACGGGAATCAGTTCAGCTTTTGCTGTTCTCTGACTGATTATTGAGGTTTGCCCTTCGGGCAGTATCGTGATGTTTGTGGTTTCGCAGGCCCTTATGAAATGATTAAGGGGCCAGGATCATCTCGCTTTTAACTAACAACACATAGTAAATGATCCGGATCCAGTGAATAACTATGTCATGTGTTCTGGACCAGGAGTTGGTAATCTTCATCTCTCCAGCAAGAAGTGAGGGTGGCCATGCTCCGTGCTCCTGAAATTACCACTAAGAATGACCTGTTAGATAGAACTATGCTTTGGGTCCTTAAGACGTGGGGACACGCTACATATCACCCAAAGTAGTTCAATCCACTATCAGGTTACGGCCACATGGCTCGGTACTGACGTAAATCTTATCGCGTTCTGTTCCCCAATGAGCCTCGGACGAGTAACTCCAAAATAGACTTTGGGGCGGCGGCCCATACATGACGGTTTTATTCCATTTTTGGACGGATGTGGGTGGTATAGTACGAATTTCGAAAAGAGTGAAGTATGTCCTACACCGTTTTAGAAAACCGGCCTGAAAGCTTCTTTGAAAATCTGAAAAATGTACCAAGAACATCAAGAGCTTCCGATTCCTTAATAATTATATCATCCAGAGTACCAGATACAGGAAATTTCCGAACACAGACCTATGCGTAAGCATGCATGAGAATTAAAATCGACTATATTCACACGACCCTATTGTTACAAGATAGTGAATGAGCATACTATTTATGTTGTGCCTTTTGGAACCCACCTCCAACTAATTTTAATTTTATTTTTTTAACACTTTCTGATACCACAGTAAGTTTTTGTTTATAAATAATTTTTGTGAAACCAAGGTGTCTTGACTGTAAAATATTTTTTTTAGTAGTTATACTATTTTTTTCTTAAAAATTAGTTTTCATTTTTTGATTTAAGGTTTGTAAGTAACAAAAATAATATTTTTATAAAAATAGGGCCTTTTCTTAAGGACTACTTTATGGTAGCAATAAGATTATTAAATGTACATGTATTGATTTAATATTTAAAATCAAAACATTTCTCCAAATTATATCCTCAGAAAAGAGGAAAAATATACTTTATTTTTATTTTTTCGATTTTTAAGTGAGACAAAGTTTAAATTTAACAACTAATAAAAATTAAAATGAAATAAATTCAAAACAGTCTTTATAGAACATTGCGAGCTTAACTAAAAAAAACCATCATAAGATAAAACTATATTAATTAAAATAAATTCAGTTAAAAAACAGAAGGCTTTAGTTATTGGAAATTTAAGTGTACTCCATTAATATTCCTGTCAAAAAACGAGAAAATTTTAATTATTCCACATTATTATTAAAAATATTAAGTATCTGCCTGTTTCCATGGGAATATCCTTTGTAAATACTGAAATGTTAAACGGAAAATAAATTTAAATCAAGGGAATACTTTCGATAAGCCTTCGTATGCAAATAATGTTAATGTCCACATATTAAGTTAATGTTAGTCTATAAACAGATGTCGACAAGAGTTAATATATTTATTACTATTTATATATATATATATATATATATATATACATATGTGTGTGTGATATTGTAATGCTGTCATTAGTAAAACTCATTAATAACCGCTGACATTTCAAATGCCTTTTGATGATTTTTCCCTTTCTTTTTTTTAATGAAGGTTTGGTTGTACATAAATTTTTATACATGTACATAAATTTATTAAAATAAGAACTAAAACAGTTGGATGCCAATTATTAAAAAATAACCAACAACAACTAGTAAACAAATATACTAAGCTTTAACCTGTCATTATACCAAAATAATAAAATTAAAAAAAAAACTGAAACAAATATGCAAATGTATAAAATTTGCAATAAATAAATGTAGGTGGGAAATAACAAAAAAAACAACAACAATAATAAACAAAATACTACGTACAACTGATAAGAAAAAAAATTAAATAATTGTTATTTGTTATTCTTGTCATGCCTTGATGACAGTTGACAAATTGCTTGAGCAAATAACCAAACCGGAAATTAAGGTAAAATGCTAATAAAATACACTCTCGCGTACATGAACAAGTAAAAGTAAATCTTTACCTAGTATTTTTTGAAGAGAAATCCATAAGAAGGAGAGTGTCTTTGGTAGATATTTCATTTTATTTGATTATTAGCAAATAAAATAAATCTAATTCCCATTGACATTTAAATGTACGCCAATAAAAATAAAAAAATAAACCAAATAATTGTTAAGCTGTTAAAGTTAATTCCTTAACATAAATTTGTTTATTTCTATATATTTTTTTTTGTTCAATTTATTTAATGGGGTAGTAAAACTTTTCTATAAAAAATAAAGAAATGCAAAGCTTATTCGATTCGTTTAAACATGTATTGTAATATCTGCTCACAGTCAAATAATAATTCGCTGATTAAGCAATATTTCCAAAAAACTTCGGTACAACAAAATACTTTAGTTTTAGAAACATGGAGGACAAAAGCCAGTGAGACTAGAAAGTAATAATTCTTAAATGGATTAAATTTCTACTTTTCAGTAATGAAACCCAACTGTGTCTCTAATTACGTGATTATAATTCATATTCAGTTCATTTCTTAATTCAGTATACAGTTTAATAAGTCCATGGTTTTTGTTTAGTTTTGAATCTTGTTCTGTTTTATAAAATTAAAAAATTAAAAATAATCGAAAATCAAATTCATAGCAAATTATTTTTCGAAAAATATTTGTCCAAAAATAGTAAAGTAAAAAATATTTATTAATTTAAAATAATTGAATGGAATATTTCCTGTTACGAATATCGCAACTCAAGGGGTTTTTGCAAAAATTTTAATTTTTTTTAAAGTTCTTTCAATCGGTTATTACGGCAAAAGTGCTTTAAAAAATATTGTTTGAAACTTGAATTCTCTCATCAAATATCAATTTGTTATCAGTTCCAGCAAAACCTAAGCTCACTACTTATAATACTTATCCACATTATAAGCTAACAGGCTTAGAACTTTACCCATTGAAATTTAAGACTCATTGTTAAATAAATATGCCCAATTCATTTGCTAGTGGTAAAGCTTTTTATTTATTTAACAAAAATGTTGTAAAGGATTTTCCAACAAGAAGTTTGTTTTCTAAAACAAAATAAAACAAATAATTTATATAAAGATGATTATTATTTTTATTGTATTTCGAAGAGAAAATGTCCGCCACGACTACGTTCTGTTAATCACATTACGGATTTTGAGTTTTAACGCTGAAATCGATATGATTGTCTCCGCAGAGTCTATCTTTTCTTAAACATAGCCCCACAAAAAATTATACAGTGGTGTTAAATCGCACGATGTGCTGATTGTCGCCAAATTATGCGATTGGAAAATTTGGTTTGCAATAAATTGATCATTTTATTGAACGTGTGTCCTGTTAAAATCACATATCAGTGATATTATTCACGTGGTCAATAATAAGCCAAAATTGAGTTGTTAGCATTTCGATAACAGGATTATTGACCATTGCCCCATGTCCAGCCTCAGAAAAAAAGGCCCAATTGAGCCTCTAGACCACATAGCGCACCATAAGTTGTCCATGCAAAGGCTTCTCAACAATCGTTCTAGGATTTTCAGAAACCCAAATGCCGCAATTTTGCTGGCTGGCATACCCTGACAAGTGAAAATGGGCTTCGTTTGAAAAAATGTTTTTTTTAGAAAAACCAGCCTGTTGTTTCTGAATGAATTGAGCGAATCTACGGCGATATGAATGGTCAGCCGGCTTCAATTACTGTACCAGTTAACCTTTTAAGACTGTAAATTCTGTAGTGGTCTTGTATAAATTTGATTCTGCATCAACACTTTGACTTACGGATGCGGTTTTTCCAGTTGAACGACCCAGTCGAACACACGTTGGTGTTCGCACATTTTGTGTCGAGCATATCGACTAAAATTTAATGACCAACATCCTAATACCAGTCTCAGAAGGATGATATATACTAAAAAAATCTTAAAGTTTATGAAAAGTATCTTTAACATAACCACCATTTTCATGGTGGATTTTAATTATTTTAATGCGATTTTATTGCGAAATTGAATTCACTGCAACAATTGCCAATGCATCTACTAGGAATACGTCAGGAAACTAAATGGCAATATCATAACAAACTTCTAGTTAAAAACCCGATTTTTAAATAAAAGGCAGCAATGTTAAAATCCTTTGGAAAACAATTTGTGGACAACAAAATGTTTCATACTATTGTGGTCCTAATTTGCACTTAATATTTGATGATTTGGGAGTTTTCTCAATATAAAATTTTTCCCTCCATATATTATTATATTAAAAAAAAATTGTTTAAAGAGAAGTAGCACTTCAGGCAACAATGCCTATTTAGTCAAGTTCCGTGCTACATTTTTTAGGAAAGGAATAGACAAAAGATGAAACAGGTGGTGAAAGTAGAAGGGTAGTTGGAAATTAACTGCCGTATATAAGACAGCATAGCGGCCAGTGACTATGCCTTTATCGCTGAGCAGCCCTACCGACAGTTAATTTTTATTTTTGTAGTAAAAAAAACAAGGTCTTCTTTGGGAATCGAACCTTTATGTTTTAAATAAATTATTAAATTTTTGTTCCTAATTGTAATATATTGTATTATAGGTTAATTCAACTCGTACACCCTAACAAACTAATAAATCAATACAACAGTTTTCTATCTGCACTACACATCCTTAAAACATGTTAAAAAGCACTATGGTTGTATTTAAATATGACTAAGATGTGCAAACATATTTTTAGTTTCATTGAAATAGTCCATTATATTTGACTTAAGAAAAATGTTTTCATTTTCTATTTCCTTTTCCTTTTGTGTTGATTTTATATCCATTATTCTTCACACTTATTTATTCTTGTTCAATTAAGAGATAAAATAAATTTTATTGTAGTTGCTTCAATGTAGAATAGTAGCCGTCAAACATATTGCACATATTGCGAAACTAATTGGATGTTTGTATTTAGCCACTGTGAACTCTGAGAAAATCACCAGTTTTTCCAATCAACATCTAAACTTCATTTGTTCTTTCAATAAAATGTTTTGAATAAAATTCCCTTTCCTTTATTTAAATGCAAATATTTTTTCATTATCCCGGTTTTTAAATTTTTATGTTGTATTAAAAATTTTTGTCTAAAATAAAAATTAATATAATTATTTATATTATTGATAATGTAATAAATTTATAAATTTATGAATTTATAAATAAATAATACTAATATTCCTGGGAAGATCCAGTTGCTTTATCAACTTTTCAATTAAAGTTATTAAATTTTTTTTTACAGAATTTTGTAAAAACACAAATTTTATTTCCTGTTATATAACATCTTCTTTCACCAGTTCAGATTAGATATCACAAATTTCATTAAGTAAAATATCACAAATAGTCTAATAATTTTCTATTCGAACCCGTTGCTGGTCTGAACCGGACTACAGCATGCTTCAATTATTGTTTAATTATTTTTGGAACGTTACTTCCCTTGTCTATATAAATATTTTATTTAGTTTTTTTCACGCTTAAAAGACCATATATGAATTTTTCCAAACATAATAATAACCACATACCACGTTAGTTAATTTGTTTGTTTGCTGTTTTCATAACTTTAATTAAATACAGTTTTGGTTTGAATAACTTCTTTTATCTTGTTATATATTATGTGCGTTATTTATCCACATTATTACTTGGAAATAAGTTTTAATGTTCGCCTAGTTTTAATTTTCGTTGTATTTATTGTCAAAAGAATTATTTCCCTGTTCATGAGCAGCACACATAAGTAGGAATGCTATAAAATGATATTATCTTATAACAGCAAATATCCAGGCATATTTGTCTTATTTGGAAAGAAGAAAGTGTGAGTACTTCAGTGATTTTATGGCAGAAAAAATAAATAAAAATAAATAAATTATTATATATTTAATTAGGCATTACTAGGAGTTTCATTAAAAGACTGTGAAATTTATGAAATTATATTTATGATGAAAGCCGTAATTTTGTTGTTTATAAGTGACAATTGCGTTTTTAATATTAATGGTGTTTATGGTACCTAAAGGAAATTGAGTTTAAAAATAGATTACATTCATTTTTCCTTTCTCTTTTTGTAAATTCAGTAAAGAAGACATAGTAATTAGTTATTTAATTCCACGTTCTTTCGCTAAGTATGCGAATTTTGTGATTTCGATATGTTGATGCACCCTCTCCCAATTATACTTTAATATTTACTTTTCATTTTTAGTTTTACTTTTACTGATTTAAATACTTACAACCGGATTGTTGCTGTAGACATTTTACTTTGTATTTAGTTTTTGAGGAACAAAATTGGAAGAGAGGCGGATATATCTGTATTCAAATACAGATTTTCTCAACCAAGATCCATAACATCTTTAAGAATATCGATTCCACCTATACTTTATGATGTTGTGTTGGACCCGAACTTCTGGCCAAACAATAGTCTTGTTCGCGAGCTTACACACAGAAACAAAGCAGATAACATTGCTATCCTTCCTCAACAGAAAATTGATTCTCCAAAAAACTGAATTGTATATCTGATTGTATATCTATCGTTTACCAAAACGTTCGCGGCTTGAGAACAAAACTTTCACCATTATATATGGAAAGTTTTAACTTGGAACAATAAGTCTGGGTATTTACTGAAACATGGCTTAGCGGCAACTTTTTAAATTCTGAAATACTTTGCAATAAATTTAATGTCTTTCGTCGTGATCGTGACAGTAAAACTACTGGAGGTGGGGTCCTTATTGCAGTTTCTAGCAGTTTGTCATCTGAACTTGTTGCAACTGACTCAGTTTTTGACATTGAATTTATATCTGTATTGATAAAAAAACAATGATAAACGAATTTTTATAACATGTTCTTATTTACTGCCATCTTCTCCAATGCAAATATATAACCTACACGCCGAATCCATTAAATCTATTGCTCGGTCAGCATGTACTGATGATTCAATTTTAGTTTTTGGAGATTTTAATTTGCCATCAATATCGTGGAACTATTTACCGGAAGAGAAATATTATGTTCAAACTACGCTTGATTCTAATAGTGCGGAATTTTTTAACATTTTATACGATTTGGATTTATACGAACTAAATGGCATTACAAATAGTTACTCAAAGTTATTGGACTTAATTTTCGTAAATGATGTTACCGATTTTTATATTAGGCGCTCCTTACCTATAATAACACCCGATAATATCTACCATCTCACCATCAAAATATTGGGTTCAATTCCAAACAAATCTGTTGTGGCTTCATATACAAAGACATTCTGTTTTAAGAATACAAATTAGAGTTTATTAAATAAACTCTTAATGGATACTAACTGGAATAACATATTATCTTGCACCGATTAGGATCAAATGACTAAAGCACTCTAGCATAAGGTTTATTCCTTTATGGATCTGTGTATTCCGAAAAAGATAAGCAAGCAAAATGTTGGACCTCCTTGGAACAATAAACAATTATCGTACACTAAAAATAGGAAGAACAGACTATATAAAAAATTCAAACAGTCTGGTGATTCTGCTGATTATTTAAGGTATTCTATTAGCCGCGCTGCATACTATTCACTTAATAAACTATTTTATAATATTTATATACACAAATTGAAAGTTAATTTAAAACGCAATCCAAGAGCATTTCACAGATTTGATAATCGAAAAAAGGAAATCGGAAAAAATAAAATTCTTTTGACATATTTTATAAAATTTATTCTCAATTACTCTTTTCATTTACTTTACTTTGTACCGATTTTTTAATTACAAACCTCAACAGCGGGTTTTACGCTGGTCCCTACCTTTTTCCCATAGCTTGTGCTGGCGCACAGGAGAATTTACGATCCGAAAAACTGTCCAAAATACACTGATGTGTTTGTAATATGATTAATAATTGGATAATTTTTAAAGCATTCTTTTATAGTTGTGGTTCATAAATAAATTTCCTTTAATTCAGTTAACCAACAGTAAAAGTATTGTAATTTAAAATATTTCCTTTTATGAAGACTAAAAAAACTTATTTTCTTAATTCGTGGGTGTATCACAGTTGATGGTGGAAAAGAATGGTTCATAGTTCAATGCAAAACTTAATTAATGTACTAATGTAACAAATTCTTTTCACAAATCAAAAAGCCATCTTTAATAACTAGAATATAAATTTAATTTTTTACTATTATAATTAAAAGTGCATTCGATAATTTTTGTAGCACTTGACTGATGTTATAGAAGTTATCTGATAAATAAGACAAGTGTAGTATAATTATTTAATAAAATAAAAATGTAGAAAAATATATAAATCACCGGCAAACGTGTTTGCTTCTTATCGCAAATAATCCAAAGAAATTTTAAATCATTAATTTTTTTCGTATTGCGATTAATCGGACCATCAATAAAGTCGACCACTGTTGGTGGGAAAATCAATTACATGCGAACAGGAAATATTTCATGCTGTAGCTAAAATGCTTAACAATCTGCATGACAGCGATCATATCAGAATAATCCAAACTATTATCATGTCATCAGTAACAGCCACAGTTATACCAATCTTTAGTAATAGTAATATTATGTCATTTAGCTAATGACTCATTGCACAAACCTGTCAGCAATCTGTTGATAGCCACCAGCTAATATCTTCAGTAAATCCATAGGTTAAGCTATAGAACGCAAATAGGTATTACTGAACGGAAAAAGGCATTAGCAGACCACTGTGCAATCAAAGAACACTCTCCCAATTTTGATGATGCACAAATATTACAATATGATATACAATAGAAATGTTACACATAATTAATACTCCCATAGGAGATGAGCAGGAACTTTAAAACAAACTCGGAAAATTGCACCCATGCATGTGGACATGTTATGTAGAAATATAAGCAAAATAATTTTTTGTAAGCCTTGAACATTGTTAGTAAGCAGACGGTGAGATTACAATATTCGAAATATTGAAAAAATTAAATATATATTAAATAAAACAACAATAGTTTTATTTGAGTGTAAAGGATTGACATTGAACCCGAATAGAGAAGAAATGAAAACAATTAATAAAGTAAATCCATAAATTTTCGATGGGCTGACATCGCTAGATATAAATTCGTTTTCGCTTAAAAATTTCAAAAATATAGATCTTTCTCTCTGCTTTGGTTTAGGTTGACTAAGTCAATAATAATATTCCGAATTTCCCGTCCAAAAAAAAAAACGAAATTCGTATTTGAAAATAACTTAAGCAGACTTATATTTTGGAAATATTTTTTCACATCTGGCCACCTGATAGTGAAATCGGTTTACTACTTATATACCGCTTTCCGTTTTATTATTAATTTTTTCGTAATTTATACACTTCATTGATTACAGAAGAACAGCTGAAGTTACACCATAATTAAAATGTTTTATTTGTATATTTGACAATGCATTACTTTTACACTGTACTGTATAAGACATAATTAATCACAATTGATTTAGAAAGTCCTTCCACCTAAACCGTTAAACATGCTGAGAACACAAAAACATAATTTTAATATTCTAAGAAATAAGCGAAGATATAAATTTTATCTAAGAAAGATCTTTAAATTATTTTAGTTTCCCCAAGGAGCAATAAAACACATTTTTATTGAAACATAAAATTAACTGAAATATTTGTTAGAAATAAAATAAAAAACACATATCCAAAATTTAAAGCTATAGAAAAGGGCATAAGGTGTAATAATTACACGATAAATATAGAAACAGCCAGTATATATGCCAGACATAAATAATATTTCCCACAGGATTATTAAGGTTTTAGGTTGTTTATAATTTGCACTCTCGTATGGAAAAGGTATTTATGTACGACTTATTCTATTTAAATATATTACAAATACACAAATGTTTTAGGAATAATATAATACTTTCACATATAACATATTTTGTTTTCCTTTTTTTTGCAATAAATTGTTTTATGTTTGCAAAAATAAAAAGTTAAATAAATTTTTTACACTTTTTTTGGCATTTCATGGATATATTTTGCCCTTTTTGGTCAAAGTTGGCTTAAAAAGGGATTTTTGTGTTTTTTACTGGCTTTTAGTTGTGGGTTATAAAGTTGTCCATTACTTATTTTTTGCTGACTTATATGTGTATTTTTCGCCAAATCGTATATTCTTAATTTTATTTAATTTAAAAAATGTATCCCCTTAAAAAATACTTGCTAAGATGAAGCATTTAAATAAATCTTATGAATCTTATAAAACAGTAAATCCAAGAAATTATCGCTTATCGAAATAAAACAAACAACGTCAATAAAGTTTTGACTATAAAATGCTTTTTAGAACCTGGACTTGGAGGGAAGAAATATGGGAAAAAATGCACACAAGTAATGCCTAATTATACTTGTAGCTATAAATATAAAGGTCTAGCCTTTGGATCATAAGGAAACAAAGCATTGTTATATAAAACTTAATAAAACAGCAAGGAATAAAATTACGTTTTAGAGGTAAAGCCTGCAGCTGTACCTGCAAATTCAAAGTTTAAATAACATTATATAGTCAATTCCATGAGTGGGACAACAGTGCCTGAACACTCTTGAAAGGCTCCTCAAAATGAGAAAGAGAAGAAGTACTATTTAAAGGTACTAATACCTTTTTATTATTAGATAAAGTTCGATTTTTGATATTTTTCTTCTGCTTTAAAATGTCGTGAAAAAGAATAGTTATCTGCATTGCAATTGTTTCGTAATTAACGCTCAAAATAAAACAACCATAAGAATAAATTTTTGGATATTAAATGTTAAATAAATGTAAAATGATACAAAGATTATTTTTACGACAAGAATAAGAAAGAAGGAATTACACTTCTTTAAATTCGCCGAATGTTACACAAATCATGTTTGTTTTACGCCATCTATCATATATCCTTATTTCATAGTGTGCTGAGTTTGCAAACATCATACTTTCCATATGCAACACAACACTCATACCATTTTTCGGCTACGCACGGTGGCACAAAATAGCCTGTATTCTTTTAACTTTAAAACAGCCACGTATATATAAAAATATCTAAAAAAAAAGGTCCTTAATAAACAGCAAAACCTGCTTTGTAAAGTATGCGGAGTGAGGGAGTTTGAGTTTCGCCACAGCCACAGAGTATTATGATCTAGATGGTTTCGCCGGAGGAAATTTTTACAATAACGTAGTCATAAACACATCAACGCAGTGAGAAGCGGAGAATAATTATTGGCGTCAGATTAATACAAAACGCATGTCAATCATATCTGCAAATCCAAAATAACGCCTACACGATGAATGCAAAATTTTTATGTATAAAGGTTATCATATCTTCTGAACTCTTTTAAGGAAATTCATATTGATAACAAACAAATCAGCCTCGTAGCAATTCCATTAATACGATAACAAATGTTTTCTATGTACTTGAAAACATAATCATGCCTCCCCGGTCTATTTATCAAACATTTTGATTTACTTTACCTTGAACAAATATTTAATAATATTGTTACGTTTATTCCTTTTACTCCAAAACAATAACACAGTACTTTAGAGTTTTAAATACATACAAAATAAATATGGTAGCAGCTTTGTTATCTTTACTCACTCAACTTGAATTAATTCATTTGCCCAACAAGTGGTTTTAAGCGGTTCTCGCACACGCAAAAATATTCTACTTTAACATCACCCCATATTGTTGTCGTAATTATCATTCAGTTTAGGCGCCTGCTTGGCTGTGTATTTTTTTTATGCTATGTTAGTTGATTTTGTTTTCTGTTGATTATCTTATTTCGTAGAAATTTTTATGAGCGTGTTGTTGTTGTCTTACGTGTATAAGATTTCTTAGAAAACTACGCAGGATGCAAATGTGTAGTAGTGGGTCATTTCGTTTATTTGTTTACTAATAATAATTTTCTTTTAAAACAACAAATTATCTTCGTAACAATATAATAAAACTTGTTTTTAGTTGAAATTCGAAAATGAATTTATTGCTTTTCAGTTAAAAAAATAATTAAATTTCAGTATACATATCATGTCCGGTTTTATAATTTCCTTTGTTTCCATTTCAGTGAATAGAATATTACTTTCGTGCAAAAACAAAAACACATATTTGAAATATATTATTAAAAATAACTAAATATTTAAACGGGATTATTAAAATCATTTAATCTTTGTTGAGTATATGGTTACGAATATTCGAAATCTATTTTTTAAATTTCGGCATTTTCTAGTTTGGATATGCTACTTGATACTAAAAAAAATATTCAAGACTATCTTATTAACAACAAAAACCTTTTTCTTAATGTAGAGAGTGTTTTTGTAGAGGTATACAAATTTTAAATTGAAAAAACCAAGATATTTATTTAAATTCACATGAAATTCATATTATTTGAAAGATAATATTGTGGCATTTTAATTCAAATATGATTTCTGGCATATGACCAGCAAAGCTGGCTCGGAAGTGCCATTATCGACAATAATGGGGTGACTATTTCAATAGCTTCTGGCTTAACGGCGTTAACTAGCCATATCCCTACAGAAAATTGTCTAGGAGGTCAACTCAAGGGTCCGTAACTGAAACTATTTGGTTACAAACGTTTCCCTAAATAAATCAATTGTAACACGAGCTATATGACATTTTGTGACATTTTATTAATACCACAGCTCTTGCACATCACCTTTGTCAATCGAGGAACGAAAAAGTCAGTAATCATGGCTCTATACTGTAGCGCTCTGAGTAGCATGGTTTTAAAAGATGTACGGACTAATTACGCCACCATCTCATGATGCACACCAAACATTCTGCTTTTCTGAAAGTAACGACATCTCAATATACCCTTACGAATTATCATTACGCTAAATACAGCAGTTATATTTATTGACGTATTTATTACCACAAAAGCGAGTTTCACCTTCAAAACAAATTTGCTTATGAATACGGGAATCAACGCAAATCTTGTTTTGTGTCCAATATGCACAATTTGAAAGCGCTCTTCCGACATCAGTCTATTTATATTGAAAACGCACACTAAGCATACATCACTTGGGCGTTATAAAAAACGTCCAAAATAATGTCGCAATTCTCAGCCTATATCTGCGGTGAATACAGCACTAGCAGTAACATACTTTTGACTGCTAGTGCTACTCATGCTAACATATAACAACTAAAAGTATTGAGCTAATGAACTAATTATAAATAAATTTAATACTATTTATAAAAACTACTTATACTGCAAATTTAGATCATATGCATTTCAAAAACTATTTCAAACTCCCAAAAACTATTTTAAACTCTTAAAAGCCTGCATAATTTTTATAGCTTTAAGTTAAAGTCATTTATCTTTTCCATCAGTTTCTACTGACTCTTGTAAGACATAATTATTTGCTTTAATTTATTTAAGCAAGCTTACTTTAAAAAGTTAAATTTAAAATAGAAAATAAAAATTAAACTATATAAATAATTATGTTATTTTTACCCTAACTCTCTTTAAAAGTTTTACATAAGATATGTGCTATTTAAGGCACGATTTCTTCGTATAAGTTTTTATAGTTCTATAGGAGCTTCGATTAAAACGGGGATGTATTTAGAATTAAAAAGAAAAGCCGCCTTGAATAAAGGCAGACGTATATGGGTTTCATTTATTAGTCAATTTACATAAATATGTGAGAGTTTAAAATGTTATATGTGAACATCGTATGTGAACATCAACATAACATACAAATACCTGAATATGTGTATTCTTGAGTCCAAGTTCATTATAATCTTCAGTAGGTACTAAAAGTGGGGTTCTTTGGTGTCTCCTGTTTTTGTTTTTGTTATTAATAATAATAATAATAATGAACAATACAATATTAAAAAAGGGTTAAATACATTTTACCAATGCCCTTTTGTTTTTGCACAAAGGGGAGACATTTTAAATAGAAAAAGGATCCTTTTAAATTAGCAACTTTGAAGACGATTTTTGTTTTTCCTCTTTTCCTTTTTTTATTTTTATATTTTGCATGCATGTGTAACCAAAGAGTTGAGGTTTTCAAAACAAAACTTTTTATTTTTGACATTAGAGGCTGTAGTCATGTCTCTATATGTCATCTTCTATAGTACACGTTCATTGATGTCAAGTAGTATTTGTATAGAGGACCTTTTTTTATTAATTATCATGTGAAAACAACAAAACCAGCCTTCATCTTTTATCTGTAAATGATGAGGTTTATTTTACAAAAACAAAGAAAAAAAAGGTATCTTTTAATAAAACCATAGATGAATAAACCTTGAAAAGTATTTAAAAATTAATAAGGGTGGTGTTTTGTAATAAATCTTAATATATGCGACTCGGATTATTTTAGATATTAATTTTCAATATGACATTTAATAACATGTGTTTTAAAGCAGTATTAGCGTCTTAAAGCATAAAAGTCAATAAAAGTTATTAAATTCCTGGAAGCGTTGCTCTTGTTATTAATTTAGATAACAGTTTACTGTATTTTAATTTATATAAATAACCTTAATAACAAGTTAAATAAGCATTAAATGATTAAATTAATATTATATTATATTATATTCTTATCATTTAGGTTTTTTTATTTAAGTTATTTATGTTATTTTCTATTACAGCATTAAGTTATTATTATTATTTATAGAGGTAACCTTTTTGGTTTTAGTTAAAAGAATGTGATTGCCGGTCTTTGAAATTAACAGAAATTTTCCTTAAAAGATCGCTATTTTTAAACTTATTACTATTAGCACATACTTTTTTAAAACATTTTCGATCCCAGTACTGAATTAGAATTATTTTTTAAAAGATATTTTATTAGCTATTTTTTTGGAAGTATTATTATGAAAACTATTCTATGAAAGTTGATTTTAAAATAGATACTTTCAACTACTTTTTCTTTATCAAAATGTACTCTTTTAATTTTTGTGCTTCAAGCTAATCATGTGCGCTGCATCAGCAGGTATAAAAATTAAGTTTTAAAATTAGGAAGTGTTATAACGTGACGTGATTTTCATGTCCCTGGTCGTAATTTTCAGAATCATTAAACTTAAGTCTTTTTGTCCACCCCACAACAAGTCCAAAAATAATAAATAATACTAATATACAAAAGATATTGTGCTATGAAACTGGTTTAAAAAACAACTTAACTTAATTAACCGGAACTCTTTAAAATTCTTTTAAAAAACTCTTTATATTAAACAGAATATTTTTAGAAAGTGTGACTTTTGAAAAAGTAACTATCTTAATTATCTCGTTATATTACTTACAATAATTTTATGTTTTTTTCAAATTATCTTCTCAAATTAAACAGCTAACAACAACCGCAACTATTCGCGAAATTGAATAATAAATAACGAAGATCCTTATTAAATAATACAAAATTCTTTAAATTATATCTCATAATGTACACACAATATTAACCTTGACTTTAATCATTTATCTACTCCAAAAAATGTACAAGACAAAAAATCCATTATTTTCAATTGCACACATATTTCACATACATTAACATTAAGAGGGAATACAACAACGACTATTAATTACTGTCATAACAATTAAAACAAATTGAAATGATGCTGATGTTCTACAAATTCCTAAGAGTATATTAATTTCAAGTGAAATAAAAAAAACTGGAACAAAAAATTAACAAAATGGCAACGGTTTTGCTTCGTTGACACGGTTATACTTGATTAAACTTAAATTGCAAAGTAAAACTTGAGAAATAACAAAACGGAGACGATTAAAGAACGTGGGTTATGAAGATAAAAATGTTATTTCTTATCTCAATAAGAACTAGATTGCGTGGGAGTAATTATTATTGTTTTACCGTTTATAATATTTTTCTATTCCCTAATTTGTTGTTTCAATATCAGGTTAAGGAGAGATAAAAACCACAGAATTTTTCTGTTGTCGCCTTGTTTGTTTTGGCCTTAAAAATATAATTTTACACTCTCATTTTCCAAAAGTATAGCAGAAACGAGATAGAATTCATTACAAAAAACAATGACAACCATGCTACTCTTGCATACGAAGTGTATTGAAAATTCTGTACGAAAATTTAATAATAAGAAGTTTTTTACCTTTCCTAGGCATTACATAAAATAGCATGGAATTATTTTTTGAATGTTAAATGAATGGTTTGAGGAAAGTTTTATAAGACTTTAACCACAATAACGGCTATTATTTTTGTTCACCGATACGGTAACTAAAAGCTTGAATAGTGAAATTTCCTTTAAATATACACATTGGGACAAAAATAAATTCATATTCGACAATAAGGGTTTTTAAAAAAGAAGACTGTTTTCTAAAACACAATAAAACAAAAAATTAAGACTAAGATAATTTAAGTTTTTGTTGTATTATGGGAGGAAAAATTCGGAAATTATGAATAAAATATGGTATCTGCTAAATGTCCACCACAACGACGCTGGCAGATGTCGATTCTTTCATCAAAGTTTTTAATCGCTTTTTAGCGAAACGGCGGTCCTTTTTCATTAATCATATCACGAAATTTGAGGTTTAGGGCTGAAATCGATTCGATTGGCTACGCATAGACTCCATCCTTAACATAGCTCCATAATAAATAATCGAGTGGTGTTAAATGACACGGTCAGGCTGGCCAATTAATTGCTGATTGTCGTGTAAGTATGCGATCGCTTGAAAATTATTGATCGTTTCATTGGCTGCATGACATGTGGCACCGTCCTGTCGTCAATAATAGACCAAAATTTATTTGTTAGCATTGCCTTACACCGCATTTCCAGCCTTATCTTCCAAAAAAAGGCAGAATCACGCCTCCAGACCCAGTCGAGCCCGCGTTGATGTTCGCACAATATGTATCTAACCTGTCGATTTTAATTTAACGATGAAATTCTTAATAGCGGTTTCAGAAGGACGATTATGTTATACGAAATTATCGCAAATTTTGCGAAATGTAACTTTATCAGAACGACCATTTCCATAGTGGATTTTAATAATTTTAATGCAAAGTTGAAATCATTGTAACAATTGCCAATGCATCTACTATGAATACTTAAAAAATCTAAATGTCAACACTATCATGTTGTTGGTATTGCCATAACTGAAAAACAAACTTCTTGTTGAAAAATCCGATATTAGGCAAACATTTTGGTTGTTTCTATAAATGATTTTCATGAAAAAAAAAATAATTTTGGCATTTTGGTTAAACGAAGTAATTACTTTAAAGTGATTATTTTGACTTCACCACTAAATAAGCTGTAAATAAATAATAATAAAACTTATAAATAGTTAATTATTATTTATTGAAAAAAAAACAGACATAATAATGTGATTTTAGTATTAAGTTGTTTAGATTTTTTCTGCTAGTAAAAGAAATACTATTGTTATTTTCTTTGTCCTTTATTGCTGTTGTTCATTCAGTGTAAACGGCGAGCGCTTTCGATATAAAGCCGTGATCCAATTCGTACTGGTAAGTTAGTGTTCACGTTAAGGCAGTTCTGTTGTTAAAGTCGTACCTTCTCAGTAGGTAGAATGCCAGCCACCTAGCGTTTTATGTAAGACTAATCTTTCAATAGTCTTTCATAGTCACTGGTCGCTGTGCTGTCTTATATACGGCAGTTAATTTCCGACTATCCTTCTACTTTCACCACCTGTTTCATCTATTCTCTATCCCTTTCCTAAAGAATGTAGCACGGCACTTGACTAAATAGGCATTGTTGCCTGAAGTGCTACTTCTCTTTAAAAAAAATTATCTAGGTGCGTGTGTGTCCATCTTACGGTGTTTTTCGTTTGTTCGTGTATATTAGTAGTTTTAGGGGTGTGAAAATTGTTGCTGAGGTTGTGTTTACCTGTTTGTTTATAATGTCACTTCCAAAAGTTTTTGTTTTGTAGATTTCCATGTTCTGGAGAATGTCTAATGTCATCCTTTTTTGCTAAGATGTAGTAATGTCATACATTCCTCTATTTACCTTGGTGTATATCCGTGACTGTCAAGGTGTAATGCAAATTTAACTCTCCTTTTTTCCGTTTGTATAGTTACAATCCTTATCAAGAGGTTTAAGTTAAATTTTTGCAGTTAGGTGCAGGTCTTTAAACACATAAAAAAAATTATCACAAACAGGTATTCAGGCTGCCATGAAATAGGTTGTGGTCAATATAATATTTAAAAAAACAGTTTCTTTTGCATTAAAAAATATGTAGGTATTTGTGTGAAAATTACTTTGTTCTTACTGCTTTTCAATATCCGACAACATGAATTGCTACTGGCAACATATGGTGGTAGCAAAGTATTGAGTTTAGGGTATCGAATAGTTGCACTCCTCAATATTTTCAGACTTCAAATTTTTTTTATCTAAATTGCATGGACGATCACATTAACTCTAAGCATACGTATACTTTATTTAGTTTTCAAATTTATTTGAATTATTTGTTATTGTCCGTTAAGCATTCTTTACAGAACGCATCAAGTACAATACAGATATTGTAGTGTGCTAATAAAAAAACGAAACCATTTTTATGCGGAACATTGGTGTTCTTTTGTTTACGGTATTATAAAACAATTAAAAAAGCCAAATCTTTTTAAATCATGTGATTAGAAAAACAAATACAAGAAACTATTCACACATCCGTTTTAACAAAAGCTGATATTATTGTTATAGTTTGTGAGTGTATGCGGGTATTTTAAACAAAAGCTGAATCGGTTGTTACACTTCCACTACTAACAATGCGTGCAGTGTGTGCATAAAATAAAAAGTAAAACAGCTTAATACACGTTGAACAGTCGCTTTGGATGCACCTTAATGCTGCCTGCTTTCTTGTTACACAGAGAATCATAAGTCGTTGAACAGTCGCTTTGGGCGCACCTTAATGCTGCCTGCTTTCTTGTTACACAGAGAATCATAAGTCGTTATTTTAAATCCCAACAGTGAGTAGAGTGTTAAAAAAAATTATACTTCTTTGCATCAGGAAAACTTTAGGCTCAGACCTATAATTTTTTCTTAATTAGAAATAGAAAACAATTTTGATGAATTTATGAATGAAAGTTTCTGTGTTCGAGAGCCAAAGATAGAATATTAAAGGGGTGCTTGTAATAAAACAAAGAAGTTATTGTCCAAACCGCAACAAAATGCTATTTAAAGGGAACGTTTGGATGTAAGCAGGGTAAGTTAGTAACACAGAAACACTAAGCCTAAGTATAGTAGCCAGGCATCGAGTTCCAGATTCACTGTAATAACAAAATTTTGTAATTTTCGTGGTTAAAAGAATTTTCGTAAAGTTATTTTATAAGTAACCGTGAGTACAAATCTAACTAGTCACAAGGGAAGCACAAGGCAATTAAAAAAGCAAAATGACTTGTTTAAATTTTCAATTTTTTCTGGTACGTTCGACAAAAATGAAAAGTACTTCTTGTTTGCCTTCATCTTTAACAATTTAGCAAATTTAATGTAATTTTCTTAATTTGTTTAATTAAATATAAGAGATATTCTCGTCCTCTACAAAATCAAATGTATATAATTTTTAAATAGTAAAACGTTTTTAGTAGTATAAAATATTTTAATATAAACGAAAACCATTAATCTTATCGCTCTTATGTCAAAAATATTAACACCAAATTCTCCCAGACCTTTGACAGCTTAGTTGCCATTTTAAAGACCTGCATTTGATTTTATTTTTTATAAAAGCAATTTTCAAAAATAAATATATCGCACTGACTAAAATAATTTTAAAGCTTATTGAAAAAATTAGCTCCCTGATAGATAAAATAAAATTTATACTTTTTTATTAGCATTTTTTAACTACTTTCGTCCATTATCTTGTATTATGCGAGCGAACTTTGTAGCAGAAAATTGATGTCAACATATGTACCATATGTATCAAAAGTACATAGACTAATTAAACGTCCGTTGCAAACTTTATGGTTTGATAAATGATTGTTGCTAGTGTAAATAAATTTAGCTTATACGCACAAACATACCATTAAAAATAATTGTAATATTTTCAGTTGACTATAAAAGGATTATTACACGTACATATGTATTAACACAATACGAATTATAAGAATAAACTAAGTTATAAAATCCTTTTTCGTGCATTTTTCCATATGGATGAGTATGTATGCGTTGCCTTCCAAGCATCGCTTTCAATTTTATCTTTCATGAGTTCTGTGTACATTTTTTTGTTGTAACATTTTCGCACAAAATGTTGTCATTGCTTGTTCACTTTCATGTACTTAATCTTGTTTGACTAGGCTCGTGTTCAGAATTTTTTAGTAACGAATTTTAAATAATACTTATGCTAAAATACATATGCAAGTATATACAAATGGAAAAAAATAAAAATAAAAAATTAAAAAAATTTTAAGTTTATTTTGCAAGGGCGTTATTAGATTTCTTCCTTTTTATGCTCCATGTTTCTAAATATTTTACATGCCGAATTAAAAATGTAATAAATGAGTTTGCACAAGACGATATTATGTGTGTAACATTTATATAAATTAAATGATTATAATTTATTTTGCTAATTTATGTCATGAAGTATGTGCATATTTTAATGGGATTTCCTAAGGATTCACATAAGAAATTTAATTATATTTTTAACTCTTAAGCGTCAATGTTTAGTCTTTTTTAAATTTTCTAGGAATTTTGTTTTTTCCCAGACGCCAAAAGAAATCTGTTATATTTTCTTCTAATGCTCAAGTTGATGCCAAAATTATCGGCTTTCTTTTAGACATTTTATTAATAGGTGCCCCCATAGGCTAGTAGGTAGTGTACTAGCTTACAAAAAAATAAAAACTGACTGTCGGTGGGGCTGCTCAGTGATGAAGGCATAGTCAATGGTCGCTGTGCTGCCTTATACCACATTAAATTTCCGATAACATTAGCCTTCTAGAAATGAAAGCTGCCCCGGTAGGGTGGTTGTTGTCACTACAAAAAATAAGAGCTTGAATGCATCCCTTTCCCAAAGAATGTAGCACGGTTGTGACTAAATAGGCATTGTTGCCTGAAGTGCTACTTCTCTTTAAAAAAAATAAGTCCATAAAAATATCAAAATTCTGAATGGAAGGAATTAAATCACAGATTCTACCCGAAACTTGTTGGTATTAGATGATATAGATTCAATTATAGACTTAATGAAGCAGTTTTCTCATTTAGCTGAATTAAACAATATATATTCAAGAAGAGCTGATCCAACGATCCCGCCCAATATTTTTAGAAAATGATATGAAATTAAGTATTAATTGTATTTTATTTTATTGAAAATTATATTTAATTTAAGGATCGTGAGTAATAAATCGCTATGTATTCTGCACACCTTCAACCTTAACTGTTGTGATTTGTTTGCAATCGACGTAAATGCAAGTTCACTAGGAAATGAATAAGTTTGAAGGGGAAATAGATATTATGACAAAATAATAATATATTCAACTTTAAAATGCAAATGATTAAGCGGTATGCCAATTAAATACAAAAAGTTTAATAATTCTAATATGAAATTACTTCATATGCGATCAATAAGTATTAAGATGATTCTTGTGGAATTTTATAATCTTCCAATTTGAGGCATTTGCATCAATATTTTTTTCGCAACTTTGGCATTGACATTAAATTACTGGAAGTATCTATCGGAATTTTTTTCTCGGGAGTTTTACTCTGTGGGTTTTTCTTCTATTCCAGGGACACTCGCATATTCATACTCAATGGAATAGTTTTGTAAAGTAAATAAATATGCGTAATTCATCTGTAGCTGTTGACTTCGGAAGCAGGGAAAATTCCCAGCCAATCGTATTATTAAGGTGACGACTATTACTGCGTAAATTTTTTTATGCTGGATCGTTGGGCGACAAGGTTTACTTATTCTAATATCTGGTACTTTCGGGTCTCGGAATTTCTGACGATAAATTCCGGGTATTAGGACTGAAAAATCCTTAATTTTCGGAAAATTCTATTTAAACGCTTTCCGGGAAAGAAACAACAACTGGTCAAAATGCAACTCTAATCTCACAAAAAATTCAATTTTCTGACATCTTTCAGTAGATTAATAAATTCGACAGACCTGCCAAAAAATCATGTCATTTTGGTTAACCTGACGACTAAGTCGCTTAGTTTAACAGGGCCTTAAATTATAGAGCGAAATAATTTTTTACATGTGTCTATCTACTCAAGAAATACTAAATAAATATTATTATTATTTATACATATTTTATTTATAAAGAAAACATCTTAAATATTTTACAAATTAAAAAGGAAAATTCATGTCATTTCCAATTGTGGTGTTTTACTGATAAAAAAAATGCTAAACACATACACACATACATATGTTGATATGTGCCCGATTCTAAACAAATGTTGATCAAAAAATCTAAAAGAACAACATATTTTATTTTCATTGCAAATTTTTTAAATAAATTAAAGAAAACTAAAGAAAATAGTTTTGCTGACTAAAAGAAAGACCTCAAAACCACATTTAAAGCTATTGGCCATTTCAAAATTTTCTTTTCTTTTAATGCTTGTCAAAACTTTCAATATAATTAAAAAACATATTTGTTGTTTAAATAAAGCAAATTGTGGATATATGTATATTACTTTCAGAACACATGCACAAATATTTATGTACTTATATTTAACTTCATATAAATCTTAAATAAAACAATGGAAAATTCCACAGCAGTGTGTGAAAATGGCATTCTACATAAAACTTTAGGAGGTAAGTGATGAACAAAGGTTGGTGGAAATTTTTAAATATTCGAAGCATAGGAAATAACAGGTCAAATTTTAAAGAAATTAAAATTAATATAGTGTGTTAGTTAGAAATTAACATGACCATTACGCCACTCGGAATACCTATATTGTTGTATATTTTATATGTTTAAAGGACTTACTAATTGAACTGTTCTACAAACATTATGCGTTACGAAAACTAATCAATCCTGGTGAAAATACTAAGTCAGTTTAGTTAAGGTTTGGCTTTCCTATAAAATACAATAATAAACGGAAAACGCCCTTAGACGGACACAATTACCTGAATAATAATAAAAGACGGAAATATTAGATTAGCCCCGCATAAAATGCAAGGTGACGGGCAATCTACTTATATGAGTAGATAAGATCCTAATGAAAGAACCACCTAAAAGCGAACACTGACTCTCCAATACAGTCCAGAACTTGGCGTAAAAATGGTACCATCACATCGAAAGCTTTCGCCGACTCAACAAAGAGCCAGCAATGACGGTTTACACCGAAGGCGCTGACAACAGTATTTCATTTATTGGCGGGACTAACCCAAATAACTTAGTTTTTCAGCTATAACTCCAAAACAAATAATGACCCTAAAATTTTAGTGTAAATAAATATTTTTTTTAAATATTTTTTGACTAACAAACCAAATAAATATACAAAAAACCTGATAATTTATTTCGAAGAAATAAAAAAATTTGTGTCTGTTCATAACGATTTTGCGATAATGATTCTTGGTAATTTATTTGTCAAAATTCTTATTTATCTGGATCATTCTTGGTTTAAAGAGACAAGATATTTGCCTATTTCATGACTTAAAATTGTAAAATTGTAAATTTTTTTAAATTTTAAACTATTTTTAGAAGAAAATTTTCATGCTTGGGAAACACTTTTTAATAATAAATTTTGATTTCTACAAATTAGAGTAATAATTGACAATAGCATTTAGGGCTATAACATTTTTAGGGCTGCAGGATTTGTTGTTAAGCAATTAATACAAAAATAAATAAATACCGAGTTTTTTTAAAAGAAGTGTGTTTTTCAATTGTGACAGCACCATCAATATGACATTTTTCACATTTAGTTTTTTGACATATTCGCAGTAGATTCATTGGCAGTTCTTGCACCCACCTTAATTTCATTCGAAAATCGCATTAAAATAATTAAAATCCACATGAAAATAATGATTTTATTAAAGTTACATTTCTTAATATTATGATGTTTTCAGCTAAACTAATCGTCCTCCTGAGATCGCTATTAAGAACTTGGTCGGGCGTGTTCGACTTGGTCGTTCAATTAAAAACATCGCAGCACATTTGGCCTTTTTTTTGACAACATAGATGTCCCTGACACGTGGTTTCAATAGGACGGTGCCACATGTCTTACAGCCAATGAAACGATCATTTTATTATTTATTATTAATATTGGTCAGCCAGATCGTTTAATTTAACACCACTGGATTATTTGTGGGGCTGTGTTAAGGACGGAGTCTATACGGAAACAATCGAACAGATTTCAGCCTTAAAACTCAAAATCCATGATGTGATTAATGAAACACTACCGCCATTTTGCCATTTTGATAAAAAATAAACATGTGCCAGCATGGTCGTGGTGGACATTTGCCAAATAACATTTTTCATTCCTAATTGCCGCATTTTCCTCATCGTAATACGATAAAAACTTTAATCATGTTAATCCAAAATTTTGTTTTATAAAAAAAACTTCCTGCAGAAAAATTCTTTACTTTAAAACAAAAATTTTAAAAAATTGCTAATATAGTTCGTCGACTATTTAAATGCCTGTAACTGAATGGTAGTTTAGTAAAGAAAAGCCAAACAACAAATAATCACCTCCATATTCATGATAAAAATATTTCAATCGATAACATCAAGTTTAGGTTCCTAATTTCTCAATAGAAAAACTAATTCTGACATTGAAAAATATTACAACGATATTCGGCACTTTACCAAAAAATATTTAAATATTGAAGAAATGATATGTTAAAATAGAATATACATTTGGAATTTGTAAGTAAAAGCTTTCGTACCTTAAATATTTCCTCGAATTACGGCTTTCAAATTTCTGCCATCTTTGTAATAGTTTGTGGAAGTAAACAAAAATGAAATGTAGAAGATAAAAGACACTGAAAGTACATAAACTAAATACACAAATGATAACTAGGATTTGAAATGAAAAACTACTGCAATGATGGCCAGAAATATATAGAATATTTATGCATTTTGTAAAACTCTAAACCATTTTATCTACATGTGTCCTTTTAAGACTCAGTTTACTTATATTCTAAGCATTTTTCATACATTGTTCTCTTTTCATTTGTATATATGAGTCTGCGTGTATGTACGTATCTTGTGATTTTTAAGAATAAAATATTAAAGCCATACGTGTGGCTGCGTCTGTGTATGTAACTAACCACATTGTTTATGTATGCATGTGTTTATATGAACAAATACGTACAACTACCTCTATTGCTCGTTAGTCCTTGTCTCTTTTAAGTGCATATATTTTACTAAATGTGTGTATATGTATGTGTAGGTTTGTGTGTTTGCATTTAAATAATGTTGATATGTAATGGATATATGAATCCTTTTTCTCGTTCCGAATATTGTTTTTTTATCATTTTATTTCCTTTTTGCTAGAAAATAATGTTGACGATAATGAAAGACAAGCAAACAACAGATTCTTTTGTAAAGTAGTAAGAATTTTTTGTTTTCTTTTTTTTTTAATATATTATATCTACTCCTTTTTCCTCTTGTCATTTATTTTTTCATAATTTTGCATAAATAGCAGCGTTTGCATAAATGCTTTTTATAGAGAGTATTTTATTTTAACTGCAACCACTGCATGTTCTTATATTTCATATTTATAGTTGGAATGTATGTATGTGCATATGTTTGTGTGTGTGGTAGTGTTCAGCTTCACAGGATGCTTAAAAGATAATCCATTTCGGCATAATAAATAAGGCAGTAATTGCGAACTATAAACCATGCTTACACATATACAAATAAAAATTACAAACAAATACACACAAACGCACTTACATTTTGCTTTATATGTATGGGAATTCATGTCTTTATAGTCCTACATATAACAAGCAGAATTATGCTTACAAAACATTAAAGTACCATAAAAATCCTCGAGTTTTTAATAGATTTTCCCATGTTTGGGTAAACATTGGAAAAGAGAAAAGAACGTTTTTTTTTTTTTTTTTTTGTAATGTGCAACAATTTAAAAATAGACATTAGATGCACTTGATGATGTTTGAAAAGTTGTGAATTTTTGAAAAGTTCAAAGATATAAGAGGCAGAATTATTTAACACTGCAGGCAAATTCTATTTTCAATAAAATTTCTTAACGAACTATATCTAGTTGTGATAGAATCAGCTAATATAGTAGCTATAGTAAAAATACTTGTTATAGCAAGAAACTTTTACTTATGCTGTAATATGTATATATTTAACACTATAAAACAGTGTTTAATATTTGGTACAGTTTCGAGTTGTGCCAATTAATTTTATGATAAAATATCGGATTTTTGTAAAGCTTTAGTTTGTTTCTATTTAGGTCACATATTGAGATATATACAAACAATTTTTGGCACAATTAAACTTCTAATTTATGTAAGAAGTGTTTTTATAGAGGTACAGGACTTTAAAATGATGAATTTTTTTAATTGAAATTAAATTTACTGCCTTCGAAAGAATATTCTATCATTTTTGTACAGTATTAATTGTAAACCGCCCTAATAAAAATTATTATTAGTGTAGAAATGACCAATAATCTGTTGAATATAAATGGAGTAAATAAGCATTATTTGTTTTTTTTTTTAAGAGAAGTAATGCTTCAGGCAACAATACCTATTTAGTCAAGTACCGTACCGTGCTTAATTCTTTAGGAAAGGGATAGAGAAAAGATGAGACAGGTGGTGAAAGTAGAAGGATAGTGACGGAAATTAACATGTCTTCATCACAGAGCAGCCCCACCGACAGTAAATTTTTATTTTTTGTAGTGAAAAACAGCCAAGGTCTTTGTTGGGAATCGAACCGAAAACCCCCCAACTGACAAGCTAGTACACTACCTACTAGCCTACAGGGGAACCTAGTAAGCTTTTGAACTCATAACACGTTGCGTATTTTTGAGTTTTATTTTACGATCAATACACTAGAGTTATAATTTTCAATAACTTTTTCCAATTTTTCCCATTTGTAGCAGTACATTCACAAAAATGTGCCGAATATTTTTCTCCAAGAAATCGAGTGTAAAGGACTAGGAATCTAGTAGTCTGGCGTAAAATCGCACAATCTTAGAAGCTTAATCTGAGGTACGGAACTTAAAACTATGCGGTTACCAAACATTTCCTTTACAAAATCAATTGTAGCTCGTGCACAGCATAGCTGTTCAAATAATGTACGCAAATGTCAGTAAGAGCCCTATAGAGGGCATCATTTTTTTTAAGGAGTACATACGAATGTTTCCACCATCCTAGTAAATTTTTTAAAATGCAACAGTGTCCCAACATACACTTAAGGATTATCATCACCAAAAATTTAATAGTTTTGTTTATTGAAATGCCCGTTCAAATAGATGTAAGCTTCATCACTACACAAAAATTTGCCTATGAAAATTTGCATCAGTCAATTCCGTCTATGAAATTCAAAACCAAACTAAACATAATTTAAATGACAGTAGTAGTTAAATTTCTCACTTTTGACTGTTAAAAAAAATGTTGGTACGTTTTTCAAACTGCTGTTATTCTTAGATCATATCAGAAATTTATTTTTACGGTTTTTTGCAAATATAAATTATTCGGTGAAACTTGGTGAATTTTCAAGCCAGTTACAAGAACACTATAATATCAATTCCACATCACAATCTTAAGAATTTTCCATATTTCCATGCCATTTGGATTTTTATAAGCTGGTATTTAATTACACATATTAAGCTGACATTTGTATATTGCAAAAAAGCTGTGTTATAATTAACTTAAAGTGCTTGTTGCTCATGTCTAAATTTATTTTAAAAAAATTTAATAATTCCATTTGTTACGCTTACGGCATACAGTTTAATGATCTTTAATGATTCTTCTTAGGTCATGCTTGCTTTAGATGGGATGATATAGACGTCAGGTTTGGTGACAACGACTTGATGGTGCCACAAAATGGATAAGAACTATTTTTGTGTTCAAAGCACTCAATTGATATCGCTAATTTGGGATTTTTAAGTTAAATTTGCAAAACCTTGTGCTTAAAAAATTATTTATTTTGAAATTAAGAATATTTATTTCCGAAATGTCTATGCAAATTATCTTAAATTACATTTTATATACACAAATTCATTGAAATAGATTATTGATAATATTAGCTAAAGAAGACACAATAATCGATTTAGTTTTCTTAAATTGAAAATAAAAATTCTTAACTCCATGGGAAAATGTTTGAACTTCAATTCAAATTTTTTAAATTTCAATGTAACAGATTTCCTAAAAATACTGGGAAGAAGTTAGATGACTATGGTGTCAAATATGCATATATGCTAAGACTTCATTCAATTAGAGTAAATAAATGTAACAATGATAGCGAAGAAGCTATCAGCTATATTACTTTGTATAACTTTACTTTCAGCCATTATAAATTAGATACTATATTGACATTCAGTTGCTTAAAAAGTTTCACATGTATCGCATGTTCAGGAAAATTTTTCATAAACTTCACTTACATATGTTAATCCTTATTTGTGGTTTAATGTTCACAAGATAACTGACAAGAGCAACGGAAAATTCATTTAAAAAGTATACTTTCGTTTATTTATTTCCTTGTACTTTTATAATAACTTTACGTTCTAATATTAACTCAAAATAAAAAAAAAATTTTTCTGCCAATTTATAAAAACTAAACCATTTTCAAATTGAATTTTTGTTAAATGTACTATCAAATTTCTAGGATTATGAGGCTTATTACATATTCTTCATCACTTTGAAAAATTCTTTATCATCCTACTGTCTACTGAAATAAACAAATACTAAGCTATTTTTTTTATTTTTTTTTTTTGTTTAACAAATTTTCTTATGCGCACATCATTGATAAACATGTTTCCAAAATGCACTCCACATAGCCTAGATGGATTTATTATTAACAGGCATTTTGGATTTTTTTCTTTTCCATATTTTTGGAAATGCTTAGTAAAGGAAAGGTAATCTTATGTTCAATTAAATTAACAGAATTTAAAAAACTAATCTATTTAGTAAAAATTTTCTCACCTTCAGAAACTTTGAATCCAAATTAATTATTTTCTTGTTCTTTTTTGGGCTAGTTTTAAGAATTCCATCATAGTAACCTTTCCATAAACACATTTGCTTTTAAATACACCAAGACCTCGCTTTGCGACGTTTCACTTTGCGACATTTCATATTGCGTCGAAAAAAAAATTTTCCATTTTGGTTTGCTTTCACAATACATTTATTGTATGTTTTGTATGCTATGTGTGGTATTGTAAACACGTTAAAGACAATATATAAAAAGGGAAATCCCATATTTTGATTTTCATTAACAATTATACGTAAGAAATTTACATTTTATTTTCAGTTTGATAAAAGTTCTTGAAACGAAAGGTGTGTTTTTTTAAGTTTTTTGTAAATAATGAAAATTAAACAAAAATAAAATTTACACAAATATTTTATTTTGGAATCTGTTTTCGTAAGTTGAAATTACATATTTGTTAGCTTCAATTGGTAACGCTATTTTTTTTAATCAGAAAGATAATAATCATGAGTGGAAAAGTTGAAAAAAAGAGAAACGCAATAACTTTGAAAACCAAATTAAAAATTTTAAGGCGTTCTGAAGCAGGAGAACGACCTGTTAACATAGCTAAAGCACTTGGTCTAACAGAATCAACTGTAAAAACAATAAGAGATCGTGACGACAGTAAAATTAAAAAAATTGCAGCAGCTGTTTCTTCTATCTTCGAAGAACATTCAAACGGCTTATCAACGTTATTGATGATTCTGAAAAAAATAGCTCAATTCCAGAATTTTGGAAAACATTTAACGTATTGGATGCAATCAACAACATTTCAGAATCGTGGAATGAAGTTACAGACTCTTGTATGAATGCTGTATGGCGGAAAATATGGCCAGAATGTGTTCACAAAAACCTTGACTCATTGACACATCTGCAGTTTGTACTGAAATTGTAAATCTGGCATAGGAAAATGAATTTGAAGGAATGGACGAAGACGGTGTGAAAGATCTCATTTCTACAGAGAATGAAGACATGAGCAAAAGTGATTTGATAGATTTGGATATTGAATTGGCGTATAAAGACAACCAAACAGAAGATTTAATTGAAACGCCTAATCCAAAAGTCCTTACTTCAAAACAAATTAGCAAAGCTATGGCCCTAACTGACGAAGCAGCTTCCATTTTTATACAAAATGACCCTAATGAAGAAAGAAGTTCAAAAATTGTACGATCCTTAACTGATTGCATAAGTTGCTACAAGGAGATTTATTTGCAACAAAAAAAGGAAACGATCCAGCAAACTTTGGAAAAATTTTTGCAGCCGTTAGCATCTACGTCTACATAACCAACAACAACAACCGATAGAGAATCCCCAATAACGCTAGATTCTGATTCTTCGTAAACATTAAAAATTCTAGATTCCAAATGTACTGAATGTTCTTTTTTCCAATTTTAATGAATTTTTTGTCTTTTAATTTTAATGAATTTGTTACTTTTTTTTAATTTGTTTAAATATAATGAGTGCATTTTTTTCGAGAAAATTTGTTTTTATTTAAAAAACTATTGAGTTGTTACGTTTTATTTTAATTTGAATCAACTTTTTGTTTAAATTCGAGAAAGTAGAACTGAATGTTAAGTTAAGTTTTAATTTTAATGATTCCTTTAATTTTGTATGTTTTAATTTTTTGTATTAATAAATAAATTTATTAAAAACTTAAAAACGCTTTGGTTTAGAACTAGAACGTATCTCTAATATATCAGTGCAATTCCATAAAAACAAAATTTTTTTTCGAATTGCGACGTTTTGATTGCGACGAATTTTTTTGGAACCAATTATCGCTGCAAAGCGAGGTATTGGTGTATATGCAAAGTTTCTCAGCAGAAAGATATTTCCTTAACATTGTAATATATTAATAGTAGCATATACACACCAACACAACTAGACATGCATTGTATGAAATATTGTTGCATAATTTTAGGAAACCTTAGGTGTATGTTCTTTCATTTCCCTCTTTGTGTTTTCTTAATTTTGTAAAACTATTAAATGCTTGAAATGGATATTTACGTACGTGTAGTTGATGGTCATATTCAATTATTTATAGTAAATTGGGGCTGCTACAATTACCAAGCAAATATTTCTCTTTTCAAGCAGAAATATAATGCATCATTAATTCTCTTAAATATTTTCAATTTTTGTTCATAAACCATTAAGAAATATTCGTTGACTAACTTTTGGTTCTTTTTTGCTTACAACCAAAAAATGTAATTTCTTAATATTTGTTTCATTGCTACAAAGTGCAGAAAAGTCATATTGTTTCGAAAGATCACATTTTAACAGCTTAAGCAAAGAAAACTATAAGGACTGTTTCATAGTTATTATTACACAGTATGCTTTGGAATGCATTGCCACCACACCTACCTAAATAAGTATATGAGTTTAAAAAACAAGTAGAAATGTTGCCAGATCGTTTAATTATAAAGCAACCTTAAAGTTTAAACTCTCTTATAATGATGTGCGTCTATTAAATATTATTATTATTATTTTTTTTTTTATTTTATTTATTTACAATCTATTTGTACAATAATGAGTAAATTTGATCACATACAATAATATAAAAAAAGAAACCTAACGTAGGCTATTAAGCTTCAGCAATCTTAAAAATTAAATTAAAAAAATAATAAATTATGTATATAAATTTCTTTTCTCTAAAGTAATTCTAGTATATGAAATCTAATTAGTCTTCTTACTTCCTCTGTTTCATCTAAAAGAGCAATTGCTAAAATGTTGCTATGATTACTTAGTCGATCTAAGTACGTATAATTAAATCTATTTATTTCATCACTAATTAAAGGGATTTTAAGGTCGTTGTGAATTTTTTTTTGTTTATTTGCTACAAACCAAGAAGACTTGACTAACTTTCTTAGTGTTTTAGATTGGTATTTTTGTAAAATCTTCACATTAGAGTTGCTTGCAGTATCCCAGAGTTGGATACCGCATTTCCATACCGACTTTAGTATTGCCTTGTTAACTTCATACTTATTTTCTGTACTTAACCCAGACTGAGCTCCAATTAGCCAATACTGTTTTTTCGTTTTAAGGTTTAGTAGTTGTCTTTTAGATTTAATATGTTCTTTCCGTGTTAACCTTTTGTCAAGGTGCATTTCTAAATATTTTACTTTATCAGCTTTTGATATTGCAGATCCATTCCAAACCTTCGCTGGGTATTCTTCCCTTCCTAAGGTAAAAGCTACTTGAGAAGATTTGTGTGAATTAAGGCTTATTTCTGTTTTCTTACATTTCGTAAAATTGGTGACAATTCGGGAAAACATAGTTGTCTTTCTAAGACTGCTATTAAGAATTTGGTCATTAAATATGAGTTGGCGGGCTCGATGCAAAATGTGCGAACACTAACGCGTGTTCGACCAGTTCATTCAATTGAAAACATCGCTGCTGTAAGCCACAGTGTTGAAGCATATCAAAATTTATCAACTCCTCAAAGTTCTCAACAATTGGGGTTATCCAAAACCACCTTATGGCGAATTTTGCGTCAGGATTTGACTTCAAAGCCTTAAAAGCTTCAATTGGTGCAGGAAATGAAGCCGACCAACCATTCACTTCGCCGTAGATTCTATTCAGAAACAATTCGTTGGCAAAATTGCGGCATTTGAATTTCTGAAAATCCTAGAGCGATTATTTAGAAACTTTGTATGCTCAATTTGTCACTGTGTGGTGCGCTATGTGGTCTGGAGGCTTGATTGGGCCCTTTTTTATTTTTGAAGATGACGCTGGAAATATGATAATGGTCAAGGGATCACGCTATCGCAATTTGCTAACAACTTAATTTTGGCCTATTATTACGACGTTGATATCACTGACTTGTGGTTTTAAGAAGACGGTGCCACATGTCGCACAGCCAATGAAACGAGCATTTTATTGCAAATTAAATTCCATGACAGTCAACAGTTAAGTGGCCAGTCACATCGTGTAATTTAACATCACTGGATAGTCTTTTTGGGGCTATGTTAACGACCTCGTCTATGTGAAGCCAATCGAATCTATTTCGGCCTTAAAATTCCAAAGCCGTGATGTGATTAACGAAGTTATATAAATTACAGTCTTTTAATAAAATTATTTTCGATTTTTTTTTAACCGTGGTATATGAACTTCAAAAAACAATAGTATATATTATTTAACACAAAAAACTACTGACAAATTTATTATTATTTATTTATACGTAAATAAAGAAACAAATTTAATTACCTTTTTTGATACCATAGGTGACAATGCAAATCTATGCGTACTTAAAATTCAATAAACAAAGATTATTATTTTACACTGAAATTCAATTTAAAAATTATATTTAATTAGCTTTTTAGTATTTTATAAATAATTTTCTATTTTTTTAATTTCGTTTTAGTTAAATTTTATATTTGAATTAATTAATTATTTAAATTAAAAAAATAAATAAAAAAATGTTATAAAACTATTAAAAATAAAATAAATTGTTTTTAATTTTTTTATAAGACTTAAAAAATTATTTATAAAATCCGATTTAATATGTGAATTAAAAAACAAATATGTAAATTAAAATAGCTGAAATATTTTTAAATACCTAGAAAAAATCATTTTTACGATATACTGTTGGCATTTAAACTTAATTTTTAGATATTTAAAATAACGAAAAAAAAATTTTGTTTGTATTTTAGTGTTTGTGAATTTTCATGTCATGTTTTACGAGTACATAATATATAAGCTTTAGTAAAAACTATATATTGAAACGCCCGATATGGAAGTAATGTCAATAAATTTACATTATATTCAATATTTGATTTTAACACAATGTTTATTCATCCGTATAATATTTGTGAATTCAATAATAAATACTACAACATGCACAACATTCATGCATCCATAGTAGCTTCTGAGATTTAAACATACACACATATTTGTATGCTTGCTTAGAATATTATTGGCTTTGTGCTTAGTCATACATGTACAGAAATAAGTACGTCAAACAGGCTATGAAAGTCATCATAAATCCGTATATTTTGCAAATTAATAATTATAACTAAACTAAAAAACATGTTTCTTTTAAACTAAAATTTTAATAATAGTTTTATTAAAAATTACACTTTGTATGTTTATTAAATTTTTAATAATTGATAATATGAAAGTGAAGTCATTTGGAAATGTTTTATAACATTGTTGTTCATAAATACTTTTCAAAATTTCTTTAAAGACAACAAAGTTAAATACAACAGTGCAAGAATTCTCAGCTTAAGGTTGTCATGGGCATATTTCCTAAATAATTAAATAAAAGAAATAATATGTTAATGGGACTTTGTTAGAGATCAAAATTGATCATAGGCGCTTTTTAGTGATTTTAAATTTATAAATAAGTAAATTTCATATATTATTTTTTCAATTTTATCTAAAGTTTAAAACCACATGGGCTTATCTATGCAATTTTTTTATCTTTAAGAGTTTCAAAGTGATTTTCTTATTTTGATATAGACTTAATGTTTTTTATTAAATATTTATTTCATGTCATGGTTTTTTGGATACGTTAAAGCTTTAAATTATCAGGGTATAAAAAAATTAAAATTAAAAAATGTGAAATAAAAATTTATTATGTGTGAAAAAATATTATTTATTATTTTCAAAATAAATAAGCATTTTTAAAATGGCCATAAAACTAGTTTAAGAAATAAAATAATGTTACTTTTAGTAGGCATATTTGACTTTTTATGTCAGCTCCAAGTATCAAAAGAGATTAGGAATTAAAAAGAATATAAATTCAGATGGGTTTAAATAGCTACAGTAATATAGTTTTTAATAAAACCTTTTTTTTGTCCGTACAGACAGTTTATTTCAATTTAAAAGTCATCGCATCAGCAATGTTTTCATGATGAGTGGTTTTATTCTGAAAATTGAAGAATGTTTTTAATTCATATTTGTTTTAATAGATTTTTAATTTTAATCTCCAAATGTGCAAACGCTTAGATAGTTGACAGGAAATTAATAACTTAAAAACCAAATAAATATATTTTCACCACTTCTCCTTATAAAAATAGAGTAAGAGAGCTTCTCGAAAATAATAAGGAATTACTTAATATGAAAGAAGTAGACCTAACTACGTCAATATTATTTTCCTTTTTTCTTAACTATAAATAAAAACCTCTAGACACTCATCTCCACTTGTAGGCAATTTAATTTAATTTCGAAATAATTTTGGCTTAACCTCAAGTAATTTGAGTTGGTTTAAACTATTTTTGTACAATACTATTAAGGTGATTTCATTTTTGTATAATTAAATATTGCTGTTCTGTATTATCGTATCATCATTGTTTTAAACATTTTGACATTCTGCTAAGAATTAAATTTTGATGAAATTTTTAATTATTTAAGTTTTTTTTACTGTATTGTCATGAAATTTTAATTGAAATATTGATTGTCTTTTTATAGTTTTGTTATTTAAGTACCACCTAAGTGATTTTTTTTGTGAAAAATTTTCTTAAAGTTTTGAAATCAACACTGCCACTGACAAATAATTTTTATTATACACAACAAAAGAAAAATTAAGGGAGACTGCAAATAAAACAATTTAAAAATTTGTATAAAAAACTATCCAATTATTTTTGCTAGAGTTATAATAAATGAAAGTGAATTAGGTTAAAAACTAAAATTGCATTACAATTTTTTTCTATACTTTAGCTTATAGCAAATATAAATTGACTTAAAATTTTTTTCTTTTCCTCTTTACAGTTCTTTAAATATACAACGAAATTTATGGGGAAAAACTTATGTATAACAAAAATTTTCACCATTAATTGCCATGTAATAAAAATTTACCCTCAAGTGCACAGGAATAGTATAAAAATAAATTTGTTTAGCTGCAAAAAGAAAACTTGTGGAATTTTTTTCCACAAAATAAACAATTAACGCTTTAATTGGCACGGTTGAAAAACAAAACAAAACAAAACTTTAAAAAGTTCCCCTTAAAATATGTTGCACAAAAGAAAATTAAATGCAATTATTAGCGAAGTAAAATCAGTTGTAACCTTAGGCTTTTAAAAAATTAATACAAAATCAATATTGTGTAATTTGTGCATAAAACAATTGATAAATTAATATTGAATTACAATAAAATAAATGGCAGGATATAATTGTATGCAAAAGTTTTACAGCATATTCATAATTAAACAAAGGATTTTTTAAATTAAAAACAGCTATAGTACTTGCATCAACAAACGTAGCCTAGAAATAGGCTTTAAATTTAGCCAAAAATCTTTTGAAAGTAAATAACATAATATAATAAAGCAAATATAACACACAATAATGCCTTCAACTAAACCTAACAACTACTCTAAACAATACTTTAATGATTCTTCTTGCATACAACATGAAGATAATAAAGTGGCATTAGCAATGTTAAAACCACTACCACCAGCAGCAACAAAATTAACTAAAACAACAATCAACACCATCAACAGCAATATTTTAACTACAATGCCAGCAAAAAATGCTGTTTACACTTATAAAACACAGACAAACTCTGTAACAACAACAGCTAAATGCTCATTATTATCATTGACATTGCCATCTACATCGCCACCAACAGCACCAAAAACGTCTATACTTACAGAAACGGCAGCAGCAGCAGCAGTATCCTTAACAACATCAACATCAGCAGGTGCAGTTTTATCATCATTGCCCCTGTTATCATTTGCGTCTTCGTCTGCCTATTCGCTTGCCAATGCTGTTGCAATTTATTCACAAATGAAAAAATACGGTCGTCGTTTTTTATTTGTAATTAACCTCGTTTGTTTGCTTCACTCATGTCTATTGTGGAACACCGCAGCAGCTGCTATTTCAAATCGAGGTAAGTTTTATATATATGTAATGCTTCACCATTTTATACTTAAATATTTTACTTTTTTGCTATCTAATTTAAATAAAGTTCTAACAAAACTTAAAAGACATTAGGAAGTTATTAAGTTAAAATGGTAGAGAATGGGAAAGAAAACAATTTTTAATAATTCGCGAAATATATTTAATGCATTAAAATTATTTGTAGTTTTTATATTGTATAACCAAGTAATTATAACTTGTAAAACTTTTAATTTTTGTAGAAGTAACTCCCTTACTTAAACGCATAGTCCAACAAAATACTGGTTGGATGGGGCCATAGTGATGGTAATTATTATTATTTAGCTACAGACCTCTAATCAGTAACTTCCACTATCAGTGTGCAAAGGCTGGCTGGACTGAAAAAGTTGACGTGATGCAATTGTACCTATTGGCGTAGGCAGCACCCTGCAATTTTGAATGCTAGTTTTTTTATTTCTTAAATCTTTTCTTCCTTGCAAATTCAATATTTCAATATTTAACAAAAATGATTAAACGTGTTAACTTACAACTCAGAATGCCTTAAATTCACAACGCTTCAATATTATGCTATAAATGTATTTTTTTTTTATTACATTCATCCTTTCTGCAAATACTGGTTCCAAAGGGGTTTATGGATATCTGGCCTAATAATCGCGATTTTTGTTAAAATATTTATGTTGACATTTTGAAAGTGTAATCAGTGTATATTTACATAAATGTCAATCGATATTGATGGTAACGTATATCAAAATATACAGTATTTGTTCACATTTCAGCAGCTAATTAGAGCATTTTTAGAAGGTATGCATCAAATTTTATTTGATAACGTGTTGTCAAAATTTTAATAATATTTGCAAATCCTTTTAGGCTAAACTAAACGCTTTTTCATTTCAGTCGTCTAATGAATTTTATTTTTATTTGATGAACAATTTAGATCTGAGCGAAATTAAAATTAAAATACAATAAGCGAGGTTTGAAAAATTAATAAAAGTATTTATTAGTAAATCCCTCTAATTTATTGGCTTTATGTTCTTTGAAATATTATTTCAGTTTTATTTATGTGTTTCAACTTAGCCAAACTGAGAAAATATTTCGTAAAGAGATATTAATTTTTAAAAATAAATAAATATAAATTTTTATTATTTTTTTAATTGTTTAAAGAGTATTATAACCAAAGTATTAATTATAATTAGCCTGAAGCGCACTCAGATATAAATCTCAAGTGTGCTGTAAAGAAACAGTAAACAGAAAAAATAAAATTATATTCGTTGCTATAATTTGAAAACACATACATACATATATGCGACGGATAATAGGGAGAACAACTAAACAGTTTAGCAACCATAACTCAATATTTAGTTTTCATGAATAAGAAAATGAAAAGAAAAATATTGTAAAGGATTTATTTTACTTTTAAAAAATCCAGAACTCGAAATATCACTTATTAAGCCGGATTTAAATTATAATAAAGTGATTAAACCCAGAGAAGCATTTAAAGTTATATTGGAATTTGAACAATTCTTGCAATGATAAATTTATATAAATTAGCAAATATGCCGTAAACCAGGAATATGCAGTAAGGTTAGAAAAGATAAAACAACAACAAAAGTGAAACAGTTTTTACTAATCATTACTCTTAATGAGATTACGGGGGATATTTAAACGGGAACGCGAACATGTATGCATCATGTGGGAATGACTCATATACACCCTTATTCATAATAACTTCCTGGGGACACCTACCCAAAGTCGCTTTACTTTTTCATTAATTGAATTTTAAAAGTTTGTATTAAGCAACCATTGTTTGACTTGCTGCTTTATAGGAATTTATACATATTATAGATATTTTAAAGATATTTTGTTTTACAAAATATAAAGGTTTAATCCTGAATTGATTTGCATACCTTAGGCAATGCTGTTAACTTAAAAAAACGTTGCATACTTTCAGGCAATAAAAGGAATTTTATGGTTTCCTAAACATTTTCCTAATAAACTACTATATAATAGAAAGAAAATAAATCAAATAAAACTTATTTTATTCTCGAACCTCAATAAACATAAAAAATTCTAATTGGTACAATAACAGATAAAACATGTTTGTTTAAATAAGCAACAAAGCCGCAATTTATATCTTATGTATTCTGACGATTACCAAATGAATACAAATCCATTTTTTGGTTATAAACTTCCACATAAATTGAATTGAAATATTTGCTATTAAATACTTGTATGTCGCTTCTTAAATCAATTGATGTGGTTTATAGTGAATTCATTCAATAAATGAAACATGAATTGTGAGGTAAAACATATTGTTGAATGTTTTATCGTAAATGGCAAGTATCTACATATTTATACGGATGTTTGCCATTGAATTAATGCAAGAATTTGTTGGGTAGTTTTGTTCATTTTTTTATTATTTCTTCTTCTGATTGAGTATGATTTTAAGTGATTTCGCTTAAATTTAATAAAAACAAGCAGCAGCCGCAACAACATATTTGTAGCGTCATGCATTTAAGCATCTATTTATACATACTCTTATAGAGTACATGTATTGAAATATAAATAACAAACATATAAATTAAATATGTTTATAAAATCAACGTGCCTTTTTGCCAACAGGAAGGAAATACAGAAAATGTATAAATGTGAAAACCAAAACATGTAAAGGGATTTCAGCAGAATCCTCTACATTATATATTCATTGATGTTTGGGGGGAGGTGAATGAACAAATCTACAATAAAAAATAAACTATTTATTTCTTGTTGTGGTTGTATTTTGCTTTTGGCCAAATAAAATACAACAGTGAAGAGAAAAATATGCATTATTGAGAAAATGAAAAGCATATTTACTATGTACGAAAACATAAATTTTTATCAGGCTTTAGGTCATAAAGGAATTCACAGCAACAAAATAAAATTGTGGAAACAATTATAAACAAAAAAAAAACTACTAAAGTTATGTACATATCAAAGTAACAGGCATAAAAATAATACTCCACATGTTATGTCATGCACACCCTATCGTATTTTTTATTAAGCCTTACAGTATTTATATCCCTTTCGTATACGCAAACTCACACACATATACACACACACATACACACACACATACAAACGCACATATGGTGCTTACTAAACAACAAAAACTACACGCAACTTCAATTTCGTTGTCGGAGATAAAGTCTCAAATATCACTATATTTCTCCACCCAAATATTTATATTTGTTTTTCGTTTGTAACAGCTGTATTTTTATTTGAATGTTAATTTTATTCGGGTTTTTGTCGTTGTTGCTGTTGTTTTATTTTTTTAGATTGCGAAATATTATTGTTTTTATTTTTGTTCTAGTTTGTTTTAGAAACAATTTAAAAATGCTATTCTACACCCATTTTTTGAGGTGTAAATAAAATAGCAAATACAAGCCAAAAAAATAAAATATAAATTTTTATTTTTAATATAGGATAATACATACATTAGGATATTTGCAAAGAAACTACTTTTCGAAAAGACTTTTCCATTTTACTCATCATTCTGTAACGACGTGACCATTTAGCTGAAGTAGTAATAGCCGATGAATTTCGTTTGTAACCTAAACCTAAACCTGTTTGTCTGGGTTTTTTATTTACGATGTGCTAAAGAACGGGATAATATCTAACGATCCTGATCAGAGTTAACGTTGAAATTTTGAAGACATTCGAAAACAAAATAACTTTAACGAATTTTTATTCTGATGTTATGCGCTACAGTAATATACATTGTTTGAACACTAAAAAATAATTAATATATTTTTGTTGAACTTCGAATTTTAAATTTACTATTGAATTTCTATCAAATATCGATAACCATATATAAAAATCGCGTTTTACCGCTAATATAGTATTATAAGTTGCTACACTCCTCTTGGAACTTATTGTTATAAGCTACCAATGAAATTGTAGTTTTTTTTCACTTCACATATAAAAATACGAAGTTGTCTTTTTTAAAACCTCACTTACGATCTAACCTTTGTTAAAACCGCTTGCTTTGCTCAGTGAATTTTTGTGTAATTAAAACTTAAAAGAAAGAAATTTGAAAAAATTGTTATATCTACCACATTAACGAAATGTAAAATTATAGAAATACTGACCCTTTTGTTCATCCCGATTACCCTTTAAAGGTAGCGAGATGACTAGAAAATTTCTTTAAAAAGTTTCAATATTGATTCAATTTTATTTTGATTTTAAATTCTGTTTTAGAGTTCCGCCATTTAAGCCTTAGAATTTGTTTATTGAATGTTTTCGTTTCTTAATTTCTAATGGCTTATTTATTAACATTGTGAAGTTCTAGATTTTTGGCATTTGAGTTATCTCCATAATTCACTCAATTAATTATTTTTAGACTTAGATATAAATAATTACTTACTTTAATATTAAAAACTGCCAGGGTATCGTAACTGGTTGAGTAATATTATAAGAGTTTGATTAATATTGAGTTTTTTAACATTTTTAACATTGTGGCAACACTTACACATGATAGTATTGATATTTAGGTTTTTAAAAACCACAATAGAAATGATAGTATTGTTAAAGTTACATTTCGTTATATTCGTTATATTTTTGGACAACATAATCGTCCTTCTGAAAGTGCTATTAAGAATTTTGTGGTTATATTTGAGTCGACAGGTACGATATAAAATGTGTGATTACCAACCCTTCTATGTGGGCCCTTCTATGTGAAAACATGGCAGCCGTGAGCCACAGTGTTGAAGCAAGTCCAAATTTGTCAACTCCTCGATGTTCTCAACAATTGGGGTAAACCAAAATCGAATTTTGCGTAAGGAATTGATTTTGAAGCCTTCTAAGGTTCAAGTGGTGCAGGAATTGAAGCCGACCGACCATTCACATCGCCGCTTATGCGCTTAATTCATTCAGGAACAACCGGCTGGTTTTTCTGAAAAAAATTATTTTCTTAGACGAAGCCATTTGCACTTGTCAGGGTTTGTCAACAAGCAAAATTACCGCATTTGGGCTTCTGAAAATGCGCAACATGTCACTGAATGGTGCACTATGTGATTTGGAGGCCTGACTGGGCCGTTTTTTTTTTTTCGAAAATGCGGCTGGAAATGCGCCACATGTCATATAGATAATAAAACTATCAATTTATTAGAAACCAAATTTCCCAATCGCAGAATTTCACGACAATCAGCAATTAAGTGACCAGCCAGATAGTTTAATGTAGCACCGTTGGATTATTTTTTGTGGTGCTATGTTAAAGACAGAGTCTATACGGAGCCAATCGAATCGGTTTTAGCCTTACGACTCAAAATCCGTGATGTGATTAACGAAATAGCACCGCCATTTTGCCTTCAGCGTAGTCGTGGGGGACATTTGCCTGATATAATTTTTCATTAATAATTGCCGAACTTATCTTAATCTAAAAGCTTTGGGTAATTTGACACTTCTTTATACGTAAAGGTGTTAGTAATTACGCTTATTTGTTACAGTACTTACTAATCGGCTACACTAACAGATCGGTTATATTACAGTAAAGTTTCCAAAAATAAATTCTTAAACTGAGTAGTACAACACAAGTGTCTTACATTTTAGCATTGTTATGTAAGTATACTTAAAGCCTTCATATACTTGAACGTAAAAAACCAATTTTCTTTTTAAACCAATATAATTTAAAATCTACTGCTTCAGATGTCTATGATATTCACACTAATGCGAAAACAATACACATAGTCTAGTTGTTATTACAGCGTAAGTACTAGTTTTAAATAAGGAAATAATATTAGCTATCACATTTTTGATAATACGTGATTTTAAACTTTTTATTTCGTTTGTTAATAGACATCGAAATTAAAGACAGCCTGCTAGAATAAGTGAGACTGACTATCAGAGAACGTATAAGTGATATTAAAGCTTTTGTTGTTTAGCAGTGTTGTTAACATAATTATACAGCTATAATCAAATATAAAATAATAGTTGGGCTTTAGCTACTCAATATTTTAATTTCTAAATTACTTAAGGAGGAAAACAGGAAAATTAAGATGCCATCAAAATGTATCTATTGCATGTATCTACTTGATGCTTAATTTGATGAATTAATTCCTAAATTAATATTAGTTTGGTTTTATAAAACACAACACAACCTTGTATCAGTCAGCACAAATACTTTTACTTGCTTTACACTAACCCTTGGTTTTGGTAGAATATAATTTTATTTATTTTCTGAAGTTTCCCCATATATTTTTATGATACAAGAAAATAATTTATATCGTAAAATTAAATTGAAATATTAAAATTGTATAACTCTTAAACTCGACCTAGAGTTTGCAGCTATAATGCGATGTAAAGCTTAACTGAATTCAGAACTCTAAATTTTTATGCATCTGTTCAGTCAGTCAAATCGATTTTAATAAATTTTGGACGTTCTTTTAATAACAATAATGTGAATTAAAGTTTTTTTTAACATTATTTTTGTTTTTATTAGATTTACGGGATAATGTTTTTGTTTTTTCGCGTATTATATTGCATAAACCTGCTTTAGAAAATCGATTATATTTTTTGGCGAACAATTTTGCCAAGAAGGAATTTGTTGTATGGCAAACAAAATGAGTTTTTCAGATTTGCCCTTAAAAAAGTGACATACAAAAGGGGTTTATCTCAATGCAAATTGTTAAAAGGAGGCAACCAACTAAAATAGGAAAGAAAGGAAGGAAGGAAGGATAAAAACACAATATAAAACAAGATGTTTTTTTGAGCTGTTACTAGTTTTATTCTGTAACATATTGATAAATGAAATCCTCAAATGGAAATTGAAAATATCATATTACCAAGAGATTTGTGGGGATATAACGAAATATATATTTATTTTAATATGTATCAAGAAGTATTCATACGTTCTGCGATGTCGTTTTCATAGCAGCGTATTGAACTCCAAAGTATTCAATCAGGCAAATTTATGAAAAAAAAACACAAAAAACTGTATGGTATCAATGATTTTAGCCGAATGAATATTGATTGGTAGAGCATTAAAGCCATGATGTCAAATCAGAAAAAAGAAAAAAATCATTAAAAATGCTTTCACAGAAGTAAAGAGAACCTCTACGAGAAAAACAGTTTGTATATGCGTATGTATTTGCTTGTGCATATGTGGTTAGAAGCTTAAATTTCAAATTTATCAAATTTTATTAAACGTTTTTCTCATTTTTTAGTCTTTTTAGTTTTTATTTTTTGTTTTCCTTTTTCATCAACAATAGCAAAACATAAATTTGTTCTAACCAATTGGGTATTATTCTGTGATTGTTTTCTGTGTTTCGTATAATATAACAAACAAAATACAAACACTTGTCTCTATCTATATCTCAATCTTTATGTTCATTTTTAGTCTGCCATAAATAAATCAAAATACTTGCACAACTTTGAATTAACAACCGAAACCACTAGATATCAGCTCATAAAATATTGAAAGTATAAGAAAATAATGTCAATTTAAATACATAGTAAATAACTTGTGGGAATTTAAATCAAGTATATCGTAAAACAACTTGTAATAAAATGTTAATGTTTTGTCTTTTTGAAAAAAAGAAATATTTTTATGGAATTTAGAATTTATTTAAATGAAAACATGAAATTAATTCGAAAAGTCTCTTAATTATAAATTAATTAAATAGCTGTATATAATTAAAATAATTATCCTAGCATAATTAAGTATCGTAGTATACTGCACAATAATAATAAATATATCGGGGTTTTCAACAAAAAGTTTGTTTTTTAATTGTCACAACACCAACAACATGATAGTTTTGACTTTTGGTTTTTTGATGTATTCGTAGTAGATGCAATGGCAACTTATACAATGATTTCAATTATGCACGAAAATCGCATTAAAATAATTAAAATCCACTACAAAATTCGTGATTCTGCTAAAGTTCTATTTCATAAAATTTGCGATATTTTTTTGGGCTACATAGTCGTCCTTCAAAAACCGCTATTAACAATTTGGTCGTTAAATTTGGGTCGACACCAAATTCAACGACTTAATACAAAATATATGATCACCGTGTTCGACCAGGTCGTTCAACTGAAAATATCGCAGCCGTGAGCCACAGTATTAAATCGCATCCAAATTTGAAAATTCTTCGAAGCTCGCAAAATTGGAGTTATTCAAAACTACCTCATGGTGAGTTTTGCGTAAGGATTTGAATTGACGCTTTACAATGTACAACTAGTGTAGGAATTGCAGCCGACCGACCATTCACATCGCCATATATTTGCTCAATTTATTCAGGAGCGGCCAGCTAATATTTCTATTAAAATCATTTTTCAGACGAAGCCCATTATAACTTGTCAGGGCATGACAATTGCCACATTTGGGATTCTGGAGATCATAAGGTGATTACTGAAAAGCTTTTGCATGCAGACGTATACATTCAATGCAAAAATCAATTTACCATATTTCCCGATCGTATAATTTTACAACAATCGCCAGCTAAGCGGCCAGGCAGATCGTGTGATTTAACACCACTGGAATATTTTTTGTTGCGCTATGTTAAGGACAGGGTTATACACCCAAAAAGTGATTAAAAACTTTAATGAATAAATTGACATCTATCACCGTGGTCGTTGTGGATATTTGCCGTATAAAAAAAAAATAATTTATTCAGGTAGAAAAATAAATTGAAAATTAATGTTTATTAAAGTAGTCCAGACACAATACTTACTGGATTACAATATGTCGACACTTTTTTCGTCTTTTCTACAGCAGCGCTGGAAAAACATTTTCGTACTTTTCGGTTGGTGTTGTCTGTAGTGCCGAATTCTGTCAACTCGAGTTTGGCTCTGCTGGTTCCAGGTAAAGCAGCAAATTCTTAGAGATTTTCACAGTTCGATTTTCTAAATTTGAAGATTTTTATTGAAACGTTTATAAAAGCACTAAAGCATTCATGACAGATATTCAAATGCAACTTTGTGATACCATCTAATTTATTTATACAGAGGAGTGAAATAGCAACCCCTCTTATCTTTCCATTTGCCAACAACAGTGTCCAAATTCTCACGTCCAATGACATCATGTTTTTTTTTTAATTTGGCATTTACCACTTTCGTCGGATTTCTAGATCTCCTTATTCGAAGAGTTCTTAAAAGACGTGTTCCTCGATCTACTGGTAATTTAGCTAAAGATGTACAATAGTTATCGGTTGCAATTGTTCTGCATTTATCCAAATATCTTTCACAAATATCTAGAACAATGTATGTGCTATGTGAAGTACTTTCTGTAAGTCTACCCCTTATATTTTGTGCATCACGTTTACCCCCTATATATTTCGCTAGTATACTTATATCCATTCGGATCGCAAAGCTTGTGTATTTTCACTCTGTATTTGTGCGACTTTCCCAGGATTATACTGGCGAAATTGGAGTCATGGAATCATGCTTTCATGTACAGCTAAGATTTTGCCAGGTGTTTTAGCATTTACGTAATTATTTTCAAAAGTTTGTAGCCAATCGCTTATTTGTCTCAAACGGTTGCCGTTGATGGTACAGTTGTCAGCAAAATGAATAAATTTGAGGTAAACTGAAACCGATTATGTGATATAACTCGGGGGAAAAACGATTTTTATAGATTTGTCTTTACTTGACCACTCTCATATACATTACTATTCCAAGAATTTTTTTATCTCTGTAACATTTGTGTAAACCCATTTTTTACACGGGATCTTCGGGTTATAGTCAAGTTGACTACAAACTGTCGGACATTTAAATTTGTCAGTTACCATTTTATGAAAAAAAAACCAATTGGTTTTAGTGGTCTATTATTTATTTCATCTGATTCGGGTTTAGATGGATGACCCTAAGTATTGAATATTTTGAATGGCCCTCCAGTGACTGGAATCCATATGTTAGAAGAAATATGGATATCGTCATCGGGCTCAACATCCATCCGCAATGCATTTTCCTATGTAGACATCCCTATTAATGTAGACGACAACCCTATTATTGTATCATAGACGATAGCAGCATTATTCTAAAAAATATAGATAGTGAAGTTAAGTTTAATAAACGAGAAATAAGTACATAATAAGTTAAATTGAACAGAATAAAAAAGGAGTCTTTTAATCTTTTATAATCAGAAGTTTATAATCAGCAGTTTATAACTAGAATCAGAACTTGATGGTATATACTCACTGATCCCCCAAATCTGAGTCTTCCTCATTGTACTCTTGATTTATATATCTATAAAATAAATCGGACGAGATAGGTAAATTATTTTTCGCCATTTCATCCTAAATAACAAAATTAAAAACTGAAACAAAAAAAGAAATTAGATATAAGTGCAACAAGGAAACTGCTATACATGTGTGTACACATGGCACCACTTTAAAAACACTGTTCATAGAGTGCCATGAGTACCAGCGGAGGACACATGCTAAACATAGTTATTTTATTAGTTATTTTATTGTTTAATTTATAAAAATATCAAAATTAAAAAATTTATTTGTTTAATAAAAAATTAATTTAATTTAAATATAATCGTCCCACTTTAAACTTTAAAATAAAAAAGGTGTTAAAGTTTGTTATTTTTAATTAAAATTCTAAAAGTAGGTAACACATGTTCTAACAAAAAGCTGAAAGTAGAACAAAAAGTAATATGTCTTGTGCGAAAGGTTTTTTTAATAAATGGAACAAAACAGTTTCAGTGTATTTGATTTTACCATAAAAAATAAAACAATTGTTGTTTTAAAAAATTTTTATATTTTTTTTTTAATTACACTAGCTTATGGTTAAATAAATTTTATACTGTTTTTTACTTTTATACTGCTTATTTTTCTTTCTAAAAGTAGAGCTGTTGTCGTAGAAACAGGAACTAGAGAATTGTCTTTTAAAGCCAAGGAATTCAACCCAAATGTTTTATGGTTTCTTTTGCAAACAAACACAAGGACCTGATGTCAGGATTTGCTTGCATACAGAAGCAAAATTAAATTTGTAATGAAACGATCTCACATATAGTCTTTCAGTTGTTTTCTATCTTTTAACCATTTTCTCATCTTAATTATTAAATGCGACCAGCAAGTTAGAAAATTAAAGCTGCTTTGATATTTTTCGTTTTTTATTATACTTTGGTTACCCATAATGCTCTTTAACGCTGTTTTGTCAGTGCCTGCGAATTCACTTTTCTCTAGCTGCGTTGTGTCTTTTTCTTCAATTTTTTTTGATATTTATCCCAATGTTTTGAAGCAACGTGGCGAATGAAAAGTTTTCATTGTCTAAAAGTTGACAATGAAAGAATAATTGTACAACAAAAACAGAAAAAACTACGATTATGTATAATGCAAACAGATGCATATGAAGAGTGTAAGAAAAAATCTTAAAAGAAAGGCAGAAAAAAATAAAGTACAGAAAGTACTTAAATACAAAACAAAGCTATAATACAACAACGACAACAATAATAATTCTCTATATAAGCAAACAGGAAATACTAAAGTTAAAACAATGGTGCAGACTAGAGCAGTGGAGTAGAAAAAATGTTAAACACTTACATCCTTACCTGTTTCCTTTTAAATGCGATTGCAATGTGTGCACACACATGAATGTATTTGCATGTGTATTATTGTTAATGTTGCCATAGCAATTTATGCATTCATTCATTCATTCACTCACTCACACATTCTTGTACAACAATACAACACTTCAATAAAGTTTTAGTTGAGAGTGAGCCTTGCTAAAGCAACAAATGCAATAACGTTGGTAACATTGCATAGAAAAACAAAATGGGAAAAAACAGATAAAAAAATATAGTAAGAGCGGAAAATTAAAATATAAAAATAATATTTTTAATTATGTGCGTTTGAACTAAAAGAGAAAATATAAACCGTAAGGTATTTTTCCAGCATTAAGCCGCGCATTTGTGGTATTTCAACGTGTTTTCTTAATTATTTTATGCAGAAATTATTAAAAGTTCTACAGGTTTCGCTAATGTATACGTTTGGTTTTACAGTTTTTTTTCTTCTGTTACATTATCAGATTTGTTTACAAAAATGTATTTAAATTTTTCTACAACTTTTTTAAAACTTAAATAGAGAAATGAAAATGTAAACTTGTAGTTTTGTCCACTTTACAAAACTATTTGGTTTAGTAATGCCATTAAAGCAAGAAATAATAAATTAACTGTCTGGTGAATTCTAATTCGACAAAACACAATTTTGTTTTTGCCTCTGATTTTTCCTTGCGTTATTTATATTTTTAATAATATTAACATGTCATCGATGTTACCGTCGACATGGAAACATGTGAAAATTTTATCTCTACCGCAGGCAAAGGCCGAATGTAGGCCAATTGCCATTCTTTGTTTTTTAACAAAATCTTTTGAGAAAAATTTATACCAGCAAATGTTGTCTTACATTAACAGCAATAATTTCCTTTCAGTATGCAATATGGTTTTCGTCAGAACCATAACTGCATTACTGCTCTTGCAGAAGTAATAGAGAACATACAACAGGAACTGAAATGTGGGACCTATGTTTTTTAGTGCTTCTAGACCACTCTCAAGCATTTGACACCGTGGATCATGATATAAAACTAAGGAAATTAAAATTGTTTTTCATATTATCATATCGCACACAGTCGGTTTTTGTAAACGAAGTATGGTCGGACAAATTGTCACTTATCAGAGGAGTGCCACAGGGGTCTATTCTGGGAACACTATTATTTTAAATATATATGAATGGTTTGCCAAAAGTCCTTTTAAAATACAACATCCACCTATACACAGAAGATGTGCAACTTACGCTACGTACCCCAGTTGAAAATGCTGTCACTGGTTTATCGCATTTAAATAATGAGTTAAGGAAAGTTTATCACTGTGCTTGTGCAAGCGGACTTTGCTTGAACCCTCATAAATCTAAATGTATTGTAATAGACAGAAAAAGCTCAACAATAACTTTTTCAGGAGACATTGTTTCAAATGACGAGAATAGCGAAATTGTTAATAATGCAAAAAATGTAGGCATAATTTTTAACAACTGGTTGACATGGCCAGACCACGTAAACGCTTTAGTCGGACAAGTATATGTGAAGTTACGGACTCTCTGGACCCCGCAATTTTTCACTCCATTAAGGATAAGAATTTTGCTTGCCAAGGCATACTGGATTCCAACTTTTATGTATGGATGTGATCTATTTCGTAATTGCAACGCCGTTAGTAAAAGTAAACTGAATATTCTATATAATAATATTATTAGATATGTCTATGGTTTACGTAGATTTGACCATGTTTCATCTGTTTCAAATAATCTTTACGTGGTTACTTTTGAAAGTCTTATAAAAATCTGTATTCTAGTTTTTTTTACAGAAAATAATATATACACAAACTCCTAGATATTTGTTTGAAAAATTACGTTTTTCCCAATCGCCTAGAAACCGAAACATTATAATAACTCGACATCAACATCTAGTGTCTAAGTGGTAATTTTATTTGTAAGCTGCTCGCATTTGGAATAGTGTTCCACCATATCAACAACATAACAGCAACGCTAATAGTTTTAATAAATTTTTATTTACTTTTTTTTAGGTAATTTCTATTTATTTATTTATTAATTAAACTTGTTTAGAAATATTTAATTTTTTTATGTTAACTTTGAGTGTAACGCAATGCGTTCCTGTAATATAAATATAAGATTTAGTCTTGTTGTACAGGAAATAAACAAACAAATAAATAAATAAGCAAACAAACAAGTTGTCCCCATTAAGTGTTGCGATTCCACTTCAATACTAAAAGAAATGTTATTTAATCCTTAAATAGCTAATCGATTATTTTTATAAGTTTACCTTCATCAAACAATTATTTTTGTTTTTGTTTTTTATTTTTTTAATTAATTTGACAACAAAATATATAAATGTTTTTATTTCCTTTAACGCAATATAATGGAATAGGTATTCTTACAAACATCATCAAATTTAATAGACCCAAGATATAAGGAAATAAATTTCCTTCGAAACAATGTAAATTACTACGTTTATTTGATAGTACTGTTAGTGAAAGCGAAACTGACATTAAGTTGTTTTGAATTGTTCCATCAGCAAATGTTGCCATTCGTACCAAATAAACAACCAGTAATAACGGTTTCTACAGAAAGACATAAAAACAATATTATATTGATCTTGAACTTAATATGGGGATTCACTACAACAAAATACATCTTTTCCAAATGTTTTAGTCTTGGAATTTAAACGCAACTGTATTTATTTAAGTGAAAAATATTCTCTTCGATACATATATGCAGCATTACAATATGCTGTCTGTCAAATTTTTCTTTACAAATCAAAATAAACAACAACTTATAAGCAGATCATTTTCACAACTATGGTTGTATTCAATATAAATTTTATTCTTTTAAATATTTTTGCTTGAAAAAGTCTCCGTAAAAATTTTTACAAAATTTGCCTTGAAAAAATTTAGAAATTGTTATAAATATTATATAATTATATATAATTATCAATTAAAATTATAATTAATTATAATTATTATTAATTATAATTAAAATTTTATAGCTTTGGTAAATTAATAAGCGTAATATATTGTTACGTTTATACCTTTTAAAACGTTTTGTTGTTACTGAGTTCTTTATTGCAAAATGAATTGCAGCAGATCTTAGAGTTTTCAAATTAATTACAAGTTTATTTGCTTTGACCTTACTTTACTTTAAGTAAGGTTTTTACGTTGGCACTACAAAACAATTTTTAAAGATGCAAGTTTGTACTTCACGTGGTTTATGTTTTAACTAACTAACTAACTACTCAGATGTTGTCATTTATATTTGTCTGCTAGAGATCTAGAAATATTAAGAATTTTCTTTGTAAAACATTTTATTGCTGTTATGTTATTCATTCGGGTGCCTGTTGGCTTGTGTGTGTTTTAGTTTTTGTTTTTATGCTGTTAAAGTTTCTTCATGGAATTTATTTTCTGATAGTTGTTGTTGTTATCTTGCGTGTATAAGATTTCTAAGTAGTTTGTAACTGGAAAGTTGCTGTTGTGTTGCGTGTATTTTTTTTTTTAGAAAAGTACGCAGTTAGTAAACAGAATAACCAGTTATTTCGTTTATTTTATTACTTAATTTTTTTCTTTTAAAACTTAAACTAAACGCATCCGCAAAAATATTTTTAAGGAAAATAATATTTTGGGGATATTTTTTAGTAATTCTTGATTTTAAAAATATTTTATTTTCAGCGCTTACTAAATCCTTTTTTTTACTTTCGTAGTGTTAAAATATTAATTAGTAATATCTTGTCTTGAAAAGGTCACAAAATAATAATAAAGTATACCATAAAAAGCAACTATAATAACACAAATAAAAATTTAAACAAACGCATCTCAAACTATGATTATGTGTAACAAAAATATTATTCCAATCAAAATAAAGCAATAAAGGAGACCATAGATAATATGTTGCTGTTGGAATATGGTCAACGTAATTTTTTGTCAATAAAAAAAATGGAAGGAATCATAACATTTCTCTTCAATTTGCCACACTTGTTCACGTCTGCATTTTACCATTTTTCTTGCCACAATAAATATTTTGTTAGTAAACAAACTTAAAACAAATCTTTTATACATTTTTCTCTGTATTTGTATATATTTATTTCTAGCTTATTATTTTTATTATTATTATTATTTCCTCTTTTTTTGTGCTCTACTTAGTGAACCCTTATATTTCGTTTTATTTTTTCTTTCTCCTAAATTTTGCTTTAGTAAAAACAGCTGCTATTAGTTTTTAACCATAATTATGTTTTTTTTTAGTTTTTTATTTATATTTATTCTCTGCTTAGTGTACACAATAAATAAGTACTTTTTTGTTTTTTTGCTTCCCTACTTTAGGGGCCAACGTGTCTTAGTTACGTTTTTATGGATTAAGTGCTTATTTTTGCATTGAAATAGGGGGTTTTTACAAAACTCTTGAATAATAATAACTACTACAGTTTCAATTCTTTTTTTTTTGTAGATTAACCATTTGTAAATATTATGGGGAAATTATAAATTACAAATTATTAAAATAATTCTTTATTTCTCTGTTACAAAATTAAAAATATATTTTAAGGGTCATTACTTTTCAGGAAATGTCCTTTCATTAACCTTTGAAAATATTTTTAATTTCAAAGCAGTGCTTTCTATTGTTTTTTTTTAATCTTAAATAGTGGCAAATTGCTAAAACAAATTGTAATGAAAAAAGCTAATTATTTTCAAAAGATAACAAAAACAATTTGCATAAAATGTACACCAATGAGTAACGCTTAGTTAATATTAAATTATGGTATATGTTTAAGGAACTGCAAAGGACGTTAAAAGAAGCTCTACCATGTCACAATTGATTGCAAGATTTTTCTTATACAACTTAAACTTTTTAGCGTTCTTTATGCAGGCCCAAAGTAATTACTTTTTAATGACCAAAGAATTTTTTCATACACGGAAATTAAATTTAAAGATAAATATTTAAAAAAAAATGTTTAAATAATATTTATATAAGATAAACCCTCTTTTGTCTGAATAACATCAGTAACCAGTCAAAATTGCAAATAATTTTCACTACCAGTAAAAATTGACTGTTAATTTTAAAATATTTCAGTAATCTGGGATAATGTAATGATAGTGCAAACTTTATTTCATTGTTACCACAAATTTATTGGCTTATGCAATTTTGAATATTTATAATGCTCGCTCTATATATATTCGCTTTAAATTTTTGATTTTTGAATGTCTTCTGTTATACTTTTTGTGTGTTATCTTCCGTAATCAAGTGATATTTTTTTTTTGTTTTAAATATTTTAAGAGTAACTTATTGTCACAAGATATCACATCCTTGTCATGATATTTGCTTGTTAAAAAAAAAGAAATGGTTAAAGAAGATGCCAATATCCTGGCATATATAGCAATAAAGACGATTAAAACAACAAAATTTTTAATCTTTTCCATTTCTCATAAATACATCACCATTAATAGTAACGGTACAGAATATTATTTAATTATGTTAAAATAATTTTGTTATGATTGAATAGCACTAATTGGCTGTAAATTTAATATGGATTTTTGCAAAAATAGCCGAGTAAGCAGAGTTTGACAATGTTTAAACGAAGAATTTGTATACTCCAGCTAAACGTGTGTGTTTAAAAGGAGTAGTTGTTAAATAAAGCACAATGATTTCATATTGTATAAAGTTGTTTTTAACGACTCCTTCATCAAATAACAGCTCAATTTGAAAGTGGGCAAAAAAAAATACAATGCTTCAATCAACTGCAATATGAATTATTTTTCTCTATTTTATGTGACAACAAAATATATGAATGTTTCTATTTCCTTTACCACATACATACAAGCATATATATATATATATATACAATGTAAAAAAATGAAACCGGCAATTTGTGACACTATTAATATGCAAAAAAGTGAACGTACACTCTTTTTGTAAAATGCATTTCTCTTTTTTATTGAGTATTCGTTTACTTAAAACTTTTTTGTTGTTGTGTCGAATAAATAAATACACCTTTCAATATAATTGATAATAAAAAAATCATGATGATGATGATGACCAAAATTGTTATATAGTCCTTTGTCCTGAACAAGTAACAGTTTCACACCAGTAATTTCAATACCAATATTATTTGAAGTGGGAATATATTCCTTTATGAAACGAAAATTGTTTATTTCCTTTATTCCAATTTTGTTGGGAGAAAAGTGTTGAATTTTCCTCACAGTACATGCTGATGGCAAGAGTAAAATTAATGTTCAATTTAAAGCTGTAGATCTCTCATCAGAACTATAGGGTCAAAAATGGATAAATCATGTTGAAGTTGTTAGAAAGTGATATTTTATTTATGAAAATGTATTGAATAGAAACGGTAGTTTGGAAAGTTATAAAATCCCTATGCTTTTGTTGCCAATGCCATGTATAGGCAACGCTTGAAAATTTTTCCGCTTAGGAATCAAATACAAAAGTGGGTTAAGGAAATGTTGATCTGAAAAAAGTAATTAAGATATTTGTAATTAAAAACTCTTATATGTGATACAAGTTTAGAATATTTCACATTAACGCAATCAGCAGAAATTGAATTAATCTCTGCATTTAATGCAACTTAAAAATAATTGTGTAATTCTAAACCTTATTATTTCTATGTGTGATGGGTACGTGACAAAGCGTGAGCCCGCACACACTACAGTCACATTTCGGACTTTGAATTGTAAGACTGAAATCAATTCGAGCATAGCTCTGTTCTTAACATAGCCCTACAAAAAATAATCTAGTGGTTTTAAATACCACGATCTTGCTGTCCATTTAAGTGCTGATTGTCGTGAAATTATGTGATTGGCTGTGTGACATGTGTCACCGTCCTGTTGAAGCCACATGTTAGTGATTCCGCGTCGTCAATAATAGATCAAAATTTAATTGTTTGCATTTTTAGCGTGATCCATTTACCATTACCGCATTTCCAGCCTCATCTTCGAAATAAAAACGACCCAGTCACGCCTACTGACCATTTAGTATACGATACAGTAACACATTGAGCATGCAATGACTTCTCAATTATCGCTCTAAGATTTTCGGAAGTCCAAATGCGGCAATTTTGATTGTTAATTACCATGACAAGTGAAAATGGTTTTCAGGTTCTTGAGTGAACTGAGCGAATCTAGGCGACGTGGATGGTCGGAGGGCTTCATTCCTTCACCAGGTGAACCTTGTTAGGCTTTGAAGTAAAATCCTTACCCAAAACTCACTATGTAGTGGTCTTGTATAACCCCAAGTGTTGAGAATGCCAAGGCATTGACAAATATGGATCTGCTTCAACAGTGTGGCTCACGACTGCGTGGCTTTCAGTTGAACAAACCCGTCGAACATGCGTTGTCGTTCGCATATTTTGCATCGAGCCTGTCAACTCATATTTAACGGCCAAATTCTTAATAGCGGTATCAGAAGGACGATTATGTTTTTCGAAATTATTACGAATTTTACAAAATGCAACTTTAACAGAACCACCATTTGCATAGTGGATTTTAATTATTTTAATGCGATTTCCATGCGAAATTGAATTCATTAAAATGGTTGAATTATGTTTAAAATTATTATTGGTTCCTTAAAAGTACTGTCGGAAACTTTTGTAAAAAGTTTGAATTGTATCACACACACACATTCGCCAACTTGTCGATGAAGCAGGGCAACTAATGTTTTGTTTTAATTAATTTAAGTCATTAATCTTTCAGTGCGTACCTAGCAACCGAAATTTCGTTATGCTGCCCTTAATATGCAATTAAAAGCACTCACTTTTCAGCAATTCAAATGGCTTTAAATTGCTGTATAACATACAAGCGTATATGTGTGTGTGTGTGCTCGAACATATAAAAAAGTGTGTAGTAGAAAAGAAACGGGGTCAACAATTAAACTAAAGTCAATATCCTGTTGATGTTTATAGTTTTTAGTTCCCAATTTTTCCCCCATTTGCAGCTGCAAAATACTTTTTTTTAACATTTTCAAATTTGCTAACGTACTTAACTCATGTAGTTATTTTAAATGTTGGAGTTGCTCATAAAATTAAAAAACACAAGTGCTGTGGCTTTGTTGCAGGAAATGCAGCATCACGTCGTGATGTTTTTTTTATAAATTAAAGTAGTTTTATGTTTTCAAATATTAATTAAAATCGACAATATATATATAAGCAGGATAACATAAACAAAAGCTTGCAGCACATACACTTTTGCTTTCTTCCTTCTACCCTTCGGGTCATAACGCCTTTTTTTATGTTTATTTTCTAGCCTTTGTTTTTTATATAAATAAGTTAAACTGAAAAATATCCAGGATCTATTAAAAATAAAATTAAATGTTGTTGAAATTTTTTGCAAAGAAACTTTCGTTTAAATTTTGAGTTATTTGTGCTGATAAAGAAACTGATGAAGAAAATATTTAATTTTAGTTCTAATAGGTCAGCAGTGATGAACAACAAATGTCAAATATTACAGGACTTTATAGTTTTTATGTGAATTGCTTTTAATGTCTTCTTTTCCATGACACACGAGACATAATTTTTTAATATAATTTAAAAGCTAAAAATTAAATTGCCTTTAACTAAGTTTTAAATTTATATTTTATGTTTGTTATTTGTGTAGTTTAGAAATGCATATTTAGAAAAATTTGTTAAAATGGTTACTATTGATTCTCTTAAAATTTACGCATACTTTTTTTTCAAAAATAAAGTTACATATTTATAAATTTTTGCAGTCAGTTTTAAAAGGAAAGAACAAAAAATAGTTAATGCAGCTTTTTCTCATACGCTTCATCAGCTATCGGCATTCTTTGCTTTTGTCTACCTAAGCCTGTTTATGTTGTAAGTAGCAAATGCTGTAAAGTAACTTTAATCCATTACGATTTTATTTTTTCTGTTGTTAAGAAATATTAAGGAGCAGCATTGTTAACTAAAATTTTCTGAAATTGAAAGAAATCAAACTCAATTTTTTACTGGCCAATGCAAGGATAACTCTATGCATGTATGATTATTTATGGTTTCAAATTAATTTTTTAAATTTAATTTACACTTCTTAGTTTTTTTAATGATTTTATTTAATAAAATTAAATTAAAGCTTGATTGATTTAATGACCTGAGTTAAGATCCCAGCCGCTGCCAGTTATTGACAGATACGTGATAAGATTAATGTCGGCATCTGCCGGTAGTATTACCAATGGGTGTAGGTACAAGCGTCCACCCGCGTCCTAAGAAGTATGCTCCCCTTAGGCGCAATGCACGGTAGGCAGGCCAGTATTAAACCACAGCTATCACGTTACTCCACGAGAAGTCTCACCAATAACCAGAACGGGGCCATAGCCCAGCGGTCAACTGATTCCCGTGGTAGCTCTGGGTGTGTGTAAAACATCATTGGTTGGACTTCGAGAGTCCTAAGACAAAAGGAAATTGCAAACCTAAAAACGCTAACAGCATTCTTAAGTAAGCATAACGAGCAGTTATTGTGACCAACACTATCTAATTATCAACTTCCGCAATTTATAAGAAGATCTTATAATGTGAGTGTTGACTATGTTATAATAACGGTTTGGTTTTCCAGACCATTTTTATTTATAATTGTATTTGTACTCATAATTGTATTTGTATTCTTAAAAAATATATCCATAAAATTAAGCAAAATATTAAGTTTTTTTCTTTTCAAATTTAAAGTACATTTATTTTACAATTCTTTAAATTCCTGTACATAACTTTACAGTTATTTGCTTAAAAAATGTTCTCAAATATAATTATTATATATTCAATTCATTGAACATTTTGACTATAAGCACTTGTCTTACCTTGGCGTGACTGATAAGCAATTAAATTAAATAACAAAAAAAAAAGATGGCAAGAAGAGAGAAAGAAAGAAAAAACGACATTAAAATCTTTATTATAAATAAATGCAAATTATTATTATTTTTTTGCTTTTGTGTAAGGATACCGTAATAGTGACCACACCACAGTCATTGAAACAAGCCGCAACAAAGCTAAGAACCACATTAGACTTTAAGAAATCATTACGCAGCAAAAAAACAAAAAATAAAAGAAATGAATATCATTGTCGTTCAGGTTATTATATTAGCTTTCAATAATAACGAATACATAGATAGTAAATTTTATTTCCTATTTTCGCTATTAAAAACAAGAGGGAAAATCAAGGAGCCACTTTAAGAAAATGTTGCGCTGTTAACTGATAACATTTACAAACACATTATCAAGGACGCAACAATAAACACTTTTATATCGACAACCACACTAATGTTTACACCGTATCACATTTTGTTTTATTCCTAACAGGAATAGTAATGTTTGTATGTATGCATATCTATTTAGGAGTGTATGTATTTATTGTTGTATTTAACTACATAACTTTATTCCTTTTAGTATGCCCGTGTGTTATTGTGTGCACTGGCAATAAAAAGAAATCAATGAAGTTAAAAAAATAACACTCATATTCGTTATTGAGAACATGGGGCAAAAAAATATTCCTTCATATATTTATGAGTATTCAAAACCATTCTATAGCTAATATCTATATACTGTTTTACAAATTCCCATACAAAAACCTTACAATAATTGTTCGGTTGTATTTGTGTGCATGCGTGTATATTAAATTATTCTAATCTTTAATGACTATCGCGTTTTGTTATTCAGTTAAAAGAAGTGTATGCAATAGAAATCCAAGTGTTATATGACAAGACAAGGCCGATATGAGAACAGGTGAACAGACGTATAAGCAGGTTAGTTTAGTAACGTATTAATGTTATTTCTTTTACAATCCTTTCTAGTTGATTGCTACTTGCTGGGGAATTTTATATTTGAAAAGCTTCATAGATATTAAAGTTTGAATTTAATTGTTAAACTAGAAAGCATATACCTGTAGAAAGTAAGAAAGTATTGGTAGAAATTTATTTTAATTAAAAAACATATCCTATTAACCTATTATTATTCTGCGAACAATATAATATTTCTTTCCCTATTCATAAAAGAGGACTAATAATTAAAAATAAAAAAGTTTATAAATGATTGGTATTATAAACTATTTTAAAGTGTTTGGTAGATTTCCCTAGATGGATTTTCGAGTATATTTTTTAAACAGGCAAAAGCGTTACAAAATTTTTAATTAATAAAAATAGTACCAAAATAATATTGTGGGCTATGATTGGGGTAGAGAATTTTACGTTGTTTTTGCCCAAGTTACTCTTAATTCTTTCCGGGCAAACTAATTTTGATGCTGTTGACTCTAAATAGAATTTTTGAATGATATTGAAGTGAAGGGCTTAAATTCTGATCATTATGAGCAAAGTAATAATACTTTAACACCTTACGTAACATTCATAATCATATACTTATATGCCCCTTTACAACAAATAAAATTAGCAGTGAATCCCAAACACTTTGAATATAATTCAAAAAATTCAAGATTAATATGTGACATTATTCAAATGAAAAGTTGTTCTAATATTATTTTTGGATTATCGGTGCTATAATAATTACTATTCATTTTTAGAAGTAATCTAATTGATCGGTAATCGTAATTGTAATTTAACAGCCATGGCTTTAAGTGAAAACGATTTTGAAATTTCGAAGATAATGAGAATAATGTAAAATATAAAAATTAAGAAAAAATTACCGAAATTGAAGTCAATAATTTAGTCGAAGTTTTCGTATTGTTATGCTCAATGAAAAAACAGGCTTATTAAATACATTGTTTTATAGCCATATACTAAGAATTAGTGTTTTGTTATTTAAAAATATTTGTATACAAATTTTGGTTTATATGTAAAATTCTTTTTTCGCTGGAATTTTTAAGTCCCAAGATTTTTTATTTGGCAACTCAAATTGTATACGAATAGTTGATTTAATTTTAGTGTTTTACAATTATTGTAGTGCTTGATTAAATTTATTATTTTGCAAAAAGCTTAAGTAATACAGTGTTTGTGCTTATCAGACTATTTAGTTGACCATGAAATATAACTTCAAATGCTATAGAAATAGCAAAAGTGAAATGAAAATATATTGCGAATAAGGTGATTTCGAATAAATAAATTAAATTTCCTTTTTTATTAAATTGAAAAGAAATTTGAAAACCGTAACATATTTGATCATCTTTAACTTAAGCTCTTCAAATCTTAAGCCAAATAAATGTGATAAACAAAATCAACATTGCCATTTGTGTCAAGTTTATTAAATTTAAATTTACATTTTGTCATTTATTTTCCTTTAAATGCGAGATAAACCCTAAAATGTCATACAAAACCTACATGTTTGCTACCCAGAGAGCTTTTAAATTTGAGAATGATAAAAGGAAATTTAATTTAAATGAAAATTTATGCCTGATGATGTTTTGCTACACTTCATTTTGCAAACACAAAAACAAAAAAAAAACAAAAAAAAAAAACAAAATACATAAAAATAATTGAAAAATATAACAACCGAACAGTTATACGCCTTTATTATAAATGCATAGAATAATAACAACATTTGAAACCCACCAAACAAAAACTGCAAAAACTGACAACAGTAAAAACAAGAAATTTTCAATTTTTATTGCAATAAAACGAATTGCACTTTCTGCAAGGCTTTTCAAAAAACAATATCAGTTTTTATTTTTCTTTAATAATAAGTTGTTGTTAAATAGCAAACATTTTTTGCACTTCTTACAATATTGTGTAGCAATTTTAACCGTTACAATAATACACACACTCACAGTTGTTGCAATATTAACCATTACAATGAAACTCATACATAAAGCTGTTGTATATTGTTTTTGCAACATAACAAACATTAAATTACTTTTGAAGAAAATATGCAAATATGCTTCGAAAATGGTTCTGTATACTGAAAAAAATAAAAAAATTAATATAAATAAAAATAAAAAATGTAACACTGTCAAGGAATTTTCATTTATGTATTCATTCATTTATACGAGTTTGAACGAAAATCGACAAAAAACGTGCCAAAAATTGAAGGAGAATAACATTAACAAAACAAACAAACAAACATTAAAACAATATACATATTTTTATATCGTAATGGGCCAAAGGAAAGGAAGAAATATATATTTAAGTAGAGTGAATCTTCTTTAGGCGTATTCGTTAAATTTCACATTTTGCGAGAATAAGTCCTTTTCTTCAACATACATGTGGCTGTATATGACTTGGCCAAATGGTTTTTTAAATTAAAAATATTGAGTATTTTTAATTTAAAAAATTAATTTGATATAGAGTTTTTTAGAAAACTGGAAATAATATTAATTTTATAATATTAATAACAGATGTTAAGAAATTCTACTCAAAAAAGGAATTACATACCTTACAATTAAAATAAACGCATGTTTGAAATTTTGCTACTTCCCACGACAGCTTAAAGAGTCTAAGGTTATTCCAGTAAAGAAGCCAAATAAACCACCTGATTGCCCTTTTCCATACCGATCTGTAAGCCTTTTTCATCCATCAGAAAAATCCTCGAGAAACTTATTAAGGAGGAACTAACTAATTGTATTGGAGCTAACACTATAATGCCTCCTCACCAATTTAGTTTTCTTAGCCAACACAATACAACCATAATACAGTGCAACTATCAGTAGGAAAAATAATATTAGTCAATTCAAGTTTTAATAGCCAGGAATCTATAGCTGTACTGGATGTTAAAGGTGCATTCGATTCATAATGTTACAATAGTTTATTATATAAAATGATTTGTGTAAATTTTCCATTGAACATTCTTACGTAGTTCTAAAAAAGATATTGACCCGCATTGTTCCACAAGCTTTAGCATCCCGGTTGCCCACAAAACTCAAATATATATTTATATATATATATATACGTGATCTTCCCCAACTTGAGTATTATACAATGACAATATTTGCAGATGATACTGCAATTCTCTGCTTTAATACGTTTGCTTATGATATTATAACTACTTTGCAAAGAGATTTCGCAGAAATTTCAAAATATTTTAGTTGATGGAAAATTATGTTGAATCGTTACAAAACACAAGGAAAAGAAAACCTTGTTACATACCACAAGTATGTATTAACATAAATAACAATTCAATATAATGAGTGTAATACTTGATCATAAAATTAAAATTTAAGGACCACAATCCATTATTTTGAACAAAATTAATATTGTAATTCATATAATATATGATATATAAATTATAAATCGCAACTTCCAATTAAATATAGCCAACAAAAAAATCATTCTCAAAGCAATTGTTCACGCAATTATGTTTTATGCCGTTTCAGTTTGGGGAAATACAGCAAAATGTCATGTTAAGAAGCTACAAGTTGCTCAAAACAAATTACCTAAGACGATTTATAATCTTCTTTGGTATTTATCTACTAATAGACTCCATGAGTTCGACAGTACAGAACTAGTAGAGAATAAACTAATGAGGCTCTCTGATAACTTCTATCTGTATTTTAGTAACTCTGAATATCTGCATATTAGCTTACCCTGTAAGACAGTTAAAATAAGTTTCACCTTAAATTATATAAAAAGTTATATAATAGGTGTTTGTAAAAGGTTTTCCTCCAAACTTTGTGATTTTCAACAAGAAGTTTGTTTTCTAAAACAAAAAAATTTTGATTAAGTGGTTTCAAAATTTTATTCTATTGCGAAGACTATTGTCTCTTCGTAATAAAAAAAATTCGTCAAAAATGAATGAAAGTTTATATCTAGCAAATATCCACCACAACCATGCCGGCAGATTCTTTCATCAAAATTTTTAATCACTTTAAGGAAAACCGGCGGTCTTATTTCGTTGAACACATTACGGATTTTAATCGATTAGATTGGCCCTGTATAGGCTCTGTTTTTAATATAACTCTTAAAAACATTAATCCAATTGTTGTCAATCACACGATCGGGCTGGTCACTTAACTGCTGATTATCGTGATATTATACCATCGAGAAATTTGATTTGCAAAACTTGATCGTTTCATTGACTGTGTGACATGTGGCTCGGTCCTGTTAAAACCACATGTCAGTGATAACCACGTGGTCAATAATAGGCCAAAATTGAGTTGTTAGCATCTCATACGGTGACCCATTGAACGTTGCCAGTATTTTTAGCCTCATCATCGAAAACAAACGGCTTAATCGCGCCTCCAAACCACAAAGCATATTATACAGTGAGACTTGAGCATGCAAAAGCATCTCAATAATCGCTCTCAGATTTTCAGCAGCCCAAATACGACAATTTTGCTTGTTGGCAAGTGACAGGGGGCTTCGTCTGAAAATATGATTTTTTTCACCAGCCGGTTGTTCCTGAATGAATTGAGCGAATCTACGGCGATGTGAATAATCGGTTGACTTCAATTTCTCCGCCAGTTGAACCTTGTAAGGTTTCAAAGTCAAATCCTTATGCAAAATTCGCCATGTGGTGTTTTTGGATGAATTCCTTTGCCCAGGGATTTAAGTTTACAGAGTATGGAATGCATAATTTTAAGTATGTTACGGGCTAAAAGGAATATTCGCAAGTCCTGTAGCATACATATAAGTTCTACACTAAATAAGACAGAAACAGTAAGTACCATACACTTATATAAAATATGTAGAATGTTGTAGATATTTCAAGTCTTAAATGCAGTAGTTTTATAATTATTAATGCGATTAATTTTAAAAACATCCTCATTGTCTATTGCAATATTATTTAACAATAAAGATGGATTGATTTTCTTTGAACGCTAATCTTTATATGACAATATTTGTTCATTCTATTTATTTAATAGCCTTTTGGGATTAGTATAAATAATGGTTATAACTAGTTAAAAGACAGAAGGAACTTTCTCCTATGCTAACAGCATTTTATGGGTAATATATTTGCATTGATTTGCAGATTTATACCTATTTGACTTTTTGATTTAAAAAAAAAAAAAAATTAATCTCTTGAATCACTAGAAAAAGTATACTTAAACATTTTTAAATAATAGTATAAAATTTTGATTAACTGAAAAATTTAGTTTGGCTTAGATTTCTAAAAACTTACCATCCAACATCTTTAATTTAATTCTGATAATAAGCCGTCAAAGTTAAGATATTGAACAAAGGAACCTTTCTCCTTTAAGCAACTGGCTGATCTCTGACTGTCTCTAAAACATGATTTTCGTTTTCTTCGTATTTGGTAATTAATTTTATTCCGTCACAATTAATTATTCTTTCCAGAATATTAATTTTTAGTGATATTTTGAGGAACCTTTTTTCAGAATTTTTTCTGCTCTTTTGGGTTAAAGTGGTCGATTTAAAAGTATCTAAATACAGAAAAACACACCAATTCATCTATTACTTTAATGTGCTACTTTTTTAATGGGCTATCCTAATGTATTTTGTTAGCATAGATACATCCTTACATAGTGCGCAGTTATAAAAAGCATTAAAGAAAATTATGTACGTGTTTTTATATCACTATTGTCTACTGTATAGGAAAAAAAACAAAAGTATTACAGAACAAACATTTTTATTGTTATAATTATTATAAACGGATATACTCTGGTGAAACACTAAAATGTGGAAATTATTAAAAACAACGGCAGCAGACCCCTTCACGAAAAAAAAAACAGAAATACAAAAACGTTTACAATAACAACTGCAACAGCAAAAAGAACCCACAATGTAAAATATAAAAAAGGTCAGGGCATAAAAAATAATGTAATGTTTTCATATATAGTAATCATATGCACAAATATACATATTTGTATGGAAATGAGTATTTTATAATGAAAAACAAGAGAAATGTTTTATTACTACACCAAATTATATTTAATAAACAGTTATACAAACAGGTGAAACGGAAAAAAAGTCAAGTGCCGTGTTTAAAATTGTACGTTTCCAGTTGAATTTAAAATGAGATTTATTTCACATAAATATTTTGTGTTTTTGTTTGGGTTATATAGGTTAACTGACGTTTAAGTTACCTTAAGCCTTCTCACGTAATTCTAAATATGATAATTTGGTTTATAATAAACACCTTTTTTGAATAATATCATTAATTTTCTTTGTATTCGAATAATTTTTGTATTTATTAAACGCGGCATTTTAGGTATTTTAATTCCTAAATTATTGTCTTGCTATTTATAATGGTTTTTAATATAAAATATCGTTTAATGAATATTTGTTCAAAATAGACGCCTTCGGATTTGCATAAGTATTTAAATGGTTTAAAATAAAAATATTTCAGTGGAAATGTAAACATTTTTATTCAGTTTTTAAAATATGAAAATATAATCTGCTATAATTTGTGTTTTAGGTTTCTTTAAAAATAAATACTTTATATAGTATTTTCATAAAATATTTAATATTAACAAAAAAATTTTGTTTAAATGTGTTGCTGTGCTCATTAGTATATTTTACCCCATATTTTGTTTAGAAAATTTAAGCGTCTAATATCTCAAGCCATATTGATTAAAGGAGAGTTTTCATTAAAGAGACACAGCAAAATGACAACAAAAATTATTTTGTACAAAACCACAGCAAACAAAAAAAAAACTTTTTATTTTCAATCTTCCTAAAAATAAAGCGAAATTAAATTAAAAATGATTCCAAAAAAAAATTGTTTTAAAATTTTTAAAATTATAATAAAAATAAATAAGAATAAACTAAAATAAGAAATAACCTAACTTACACAAATGCACATTGTTTTGGCATTTTCTTTATTGAAATCCCACTAGCTCTTGAAAAGTTATGATTAAGTACATGGAGCAACCTGTTTTAAAATTTTGTGTTTATAAAAATATCTCAGCCACAGAATTTTAAATTTTTACTATATATTTTCATAATAACATGACCAGATTATATAAACAGCAAGGTAAAAAGTTTTACAATTTTATTACACAGGCGTAATCAATTTTACAAAAAAATAATAATTTCTTGGTAGGGTAAAAATAAATATCCGGTTTTTCAACAAGAAATTTGTTTTTCAACTGTGGCAACACCAACAACATGATAGTTTTGATATTTACTTTTTCGCGTATTCGTAGTAAATGCATTGGCAATTGTTACAATGACTTCATTTTCGCAAGAAAATCGAATTAAAAATATTATCGAATCGACAGGCTCAATGCAAAATGTGTGAACACCAACGCCTATTCGACCGGGTCGTTGAACTGAAAGCAGATCCAAATTTGTCAATTCCTCGACGTTATCAATAATTGGTATTATCCAAAACCACCACATGGCGAATTTTGCGTAAGGTTTTTTCTTTGAAGCCTTACAAGGTTCAACTGGTGCAGAAAGTGAAGACGAGCGACTATTCACTTCGCCGTAGATTCGCTCATTTCATTCAGGTACAACCGGCTGGTTTTTCTGAAAAATTATTTTTTCAGCCGAAGTCCATTTTCACTTATCAGGGTATGACAGGATAAGGTTTACATCTGCACCTGGCCGTGGGCCTTAATTAGATGGTGGCCATTACCACTGTGGATGAAATGTAGCGTCATCCTCGCCCGAGAAGGCCTTCGGATACGTAAATCCTCCGGTCACCCCTAGTTGCAACTTCGAAAACCCGCAGTAGGCCGCAGCCTTCACTCCTTGATGAAGAGTCGGAGACTATCCAACTCCTGGACCAGAACGCATGACGCTTAATATAATTAAGAACACGACGGCATTCACACTCACGGGGCCTGGACCATTTATAGTGTTCATTGTGAATGATACGACCCACAAACTCAAACGAGGGCCTCGAAACACACAGCCAACACGATACTGCCGAAGGGCCTACCTCAATAATCAGACACAGAACAGCTAAATGCCTAAAGAGCCAAATAGCGAAACTCTGGGGCTCACTGATCCCCGTGGAAATATAGTGGATTGTCCAGTTGACTCCTACTAACATTGAAGGGGACTGGGCTCCATTTTACCCTGCAGGACACAAGTCTAGATGGTTGTTGTAGGATCCATAAAGACTTATAATGTGCCCCCGGGGGGAACTTATCGGAGTATGTCAACAAGCAAAATTACCGCATTTGGGATTCTGAAAATCCTAGTGCGATTTTTGAGAAGCCTTTGCATGCTGCATGGTGCACTATGTGGTCTGGAGGCGTGATTAGGCCGTTTTTTTTCTTGTCGAAGATGAGGCTAGAAACGCGGTAACGGTTAGTGAATCACGCTATCGCGAGATGCTAACGGCTCAATTTTGGCCTATTATTGACGAAGTGGATATCACTGACATGTAGATTCAACAGAAGGTTGCCATATGTCACGGAGGCATTTAAACAATTAATTTATTGCAAACCCAATTTCCCGATCGCATAATTTCCCGACAAACATCAGTTAAGTGGCCAGCCAGATCGTGTAATTTAACATCACTGGATTATTTTATATAGGGTTGTGTTAAGGACAGAGTCTACACGAAGTCAGTCAATCGATTTCAGCCTTAAAATTCAAAATCCGAGAAGTGAACAACGAAATCGGACACCATTTTCCCAAAAAGTGATTAAAAACTTTGATGAGAGAATCGGCATCTGTCAGCGTGGCCAGATATCATTTCTCATTAATAATTGCCAAAATTTCCTCTTCATAATACAATAAAAATTTGAATCATTTTAATTTAAATTTATTGTTTTATTTATGCTTTAGAAAACAAACTTCTTGTTGAAAAACCCTTCATAATAAATTGTGATTACTTTGAGAACAATAAAAACAAAAAACGAAATTTTAACTTGTTGGCCATATATCCAGAATTTCTTGTTATATATTCGCATATACATATGGGAGTACATTGAAAAATAAAAGAAAAATACTTGCAAAATAACTAAATGAAGAGCATGAAGAAAACACTTGTTCCTACATATACAAATCCTTGTATACGCTATTTCTTATGAAATGTTTTCTAACTTATCTTGATGCTGTGAACAAGTTACTTTCTGTTTGCTTTTTTAATTTTTTATTTTTTGTTTATAAACTACAAATAAACTTTATTGCAACAAAAATTATTTTTTCCTATTTGAAATTTAATTTTTTTGTTTATTCGCACAGAAGTTTCGTTGGCTTTATTTTTACTTTACACCGTTTGCTATATATACGACTACTCACATTTTTAAAACAATAGTACTCGTAACTTTCGTAATTTTTTGTTAATTTTAAACTATAAAATAGACTTGTAAGTAGCTTAGTAGTTGTTAAGAAATTACAACCATAAAGATATTTTACATCCCAAAAAATAGCTTTAGAACTAAAGGCCGTGTCAGATAAAACTTTTGCTTTGCGTTGCGTCAGAGTTTCGCTTTGACATTTAAGTTAAAATGTACGTAAATGTATGAAAGTTGCCACATAAAGCACTTTTGACGCAGCGCAAAGCGCAAAGCGCGCTTTGACAAACACCTGGCTTTTATTATTTGTGTTTGTGTATTTGTGTGTGGGCGTAAACCAAAAATTCATGAGTGTTGTCAAAGTTTATTGTAACATACACCACTTGATTTACGCTTTTGCTTTAAAGTTTCAAATGTCACGCAAAGCAACAAAGTTTTATCTGACATCGCCTAAAGGGTTTTTCAACAAGAAGTTTGTTTTCTTAAAGAAAATATTACAAACATTTTGATTGAAATGACTCAAATTTTTATTGTCTGGCATATGTTCACCACGATCAAGCTGACAGATGTAGATTCTTGCATTAAAATTTGTAATCACTTTTTGGTAAAAAGCTGGTCTTATTTCGTTAATCACATCACGGATTTTGAGTTTTAAGGCTGAAATCGGTTCGATTGGTACCGTATAAACTCCTTCCATAAAATAATCCAGAGGTGTTAAATCATACGATTTAGCTAGCCACCTAACTGGTGTTTGTCGTAAAATTATGAGATCGAGAAATTTTGTTTGCAATAAATTAATGGTTTCATTGGTTGTGTGACATATGACACCGTTCTTGTGAAATCACATGTTAGTGATAACCGCGTCGTCAATAATTGGCCTTAATTAAGTTGTTTGCATCTCGCGATCCATTGATCGTTACCGCATATCCAATTACGCCTCCAGACCGCATAGTGCACCATACAACGACACGTTAAGCATGCAAAGGCTTCTAATAATTGCTCTAGGATTTCCAGAAGCACAAATGCGGCAATTTTGCTTGTTGATATACCCCGACTAGTGCGAATTGGCTTCGTCTGAAAAAATGATTTTTTAAGAAAAACCAGCCGGTTGTTCCTGAATAAATTGAGCCAATCTACGTCGATGTGAATGGTCGGCCAGCTACAATTCCTGCACCAATTGAATCTTGTAAGGTTTCAATGTCAAATCCTTTCGCAATGTTCAGCATCTGGTGGTTTTTGTTAACCTAAAAATTTGGTCTGGTTCAGCAATATGGTTGCGTTGTTTTCAATGGAACGACCGGGACGAACCCTCGTTGGTGTTCGCTTATTCTGTATCGAGCTTGGCGACTCAAATATAACGACCAAATTCTAAATAGCGGTCTTAGAAGAAGGATTATGTTATTCGAAAGTTTCGAATTTTACGAAATGCAACTTTAACAGAACCATACTTTTCATAGTCGATTTAAATATTTGGATGTGAGTTTCATAGAACATTGAATTCATTGTAACAATTACCAATTCGTCCACTGCATATATGTCAAAAAACTAAATGTTAAAACTATTATGATGTTGCTGTTGCCGCAATTGAAAAATAAACTTTTTGGTAAAAAAGCTGCCAGCTAGTGATAAAATAACCTGGACATCTGCACCCAAAAATCTTGATGTGCATGAATGTCGGGAGAAACTCTCTAGCCTGAAATAAATATGAAAAAAAAACCCTTTTACTAAATTTAAATGTAAATAAAACTGTGAAAGTTTGTATGCCTGATTAGGCAGAAAAAAGAAAAACTTCTAAAAACAATTTTCGATTTAAAATAAAAGTCACACGGCTATATTTTTACTACAATTGCAAAACATTGAGTGGTATTGGAATTCTAATGACGGACAAATTTTAAATTTTATATATTTTTTTTTTTTGCTAGGAAATGGTGTACTTTTAAAAATTATTTTTATTTCTTTAACCCTGCTATGCTACGCTTAAATCGTTTATGTCATTTTTGTTATTCTGTGTCACTAGCAACACGAAATGCTCGGTTTTAACTTAAAACTACGCAAAAAAAAGAAAAATTTCCAAAACTTTAAATTAAAGGAAAAACTTATTTTTTATGATAACAAAATAAAAAGCAAGTTAAAACACCAAAAAAAAAAAATACAGAAAAACAAAAAAAAATATTATATTTTACAAAAACATATGGAGCAATATTTAGGAATACAAAAACATTGAAATTTTTCCAAGACAAGAAACCTGCAGGTAATTTTGAGGTATAAATAAAAATCCAAATATGTTTTCCACAAACTTTATGGCTGGCGAACGTGTTACTCATACGAAAGCAAAAAGTCAAAAATCAACTGATGTTCAAATGCATAAAGAAAAATTTTTAAATTTCAAAAACTTTAACAAGAAGAAAAGTTTCTTAAAAAACGAAAACAAAAGTTAAAGCAAAAAGATGATGTGGGTTTACAAGTACATTGCGTAAAAAGACTGTGTCAAATTGCCTGCACTGAACAAGTTAAAAAAATAAAATAAAAACGATCATCACGCGCTTTAAAAACATATAAAAAAAAAGAAATATAAAGTTTTTTTTTGTCAAGAAAAAGTTTTGTTTGAAGCCCGTATAAAAATATATTTAAACTTGTATAAAATTTAGAAAATATATGTGTGTTAACGTGAGGTTTAAATCATGTTGTTTTAAAAGGTTGATTTGTTGAAAGTCAAATAGACTTAAGAAAAAATGAAAAAAGAAATCAAAAAACAAATTCGCTGTAAAGGACTCAAGAAGTTTGCATACTTTTTAGTTTAAAAGGGTGTTATTAAATGTAACTTTTGTTAATATCGTGCCACCATTTATGTCACTACATAGGGACTAGTAATTTTATGTTATTCTACACTTGAATCACTTGTGGAAACGTATTGCTACAGCATAACAATTTCCTTTATTTTTTTTTTTTTTTTCATTAAACAGTTAAGAATCGCAGGATTTCAGTTTATGGCTAAAACTTTTTCGGTAAAAAAGATTATTTTTATGAATTAAAAAAGATTTTTATCGATTAATAACGATTATGGATTTATATTATTTCTATGTAAGAATTGACCGTAGATAGACGTTATTATTCTTTTATGAATATCAAGCTATCTTTGCTAGCAGAAGGAATCTTGTCATGAATGCAGCTGTCTTGTGTAGAATTTGTCTAGGGAGAATTTTTCCTTCCTATCAAATTTTTAGTACGGTGTATCCAATAGAACATCAATCTGGTGTTGGAATTAATAAACTTTAAAAATAAGTGCGAAATGAGGTCAATTATTAGCTTAGAGAGAATACTATCTGCCAAGTTGCGAGTTTGAGCGCGTTTTGTTGGCATTCTTCCCAAAAATTTCAGGTATCTTTTTCATCGTCACAGTATTTGATGATTGATTTTGATAAAAGGTTTTAACGATTAAAACACGTTGGTTTATCGAATTAGCAATAAATTTGCCACGTGTCTACTTAATGACTGCCAATTATGAACTTTCAAGACTAATGTTTACCAAAATGGCGGCAAAAGGAACTGGTATACCTTCCTGCCGGATATACCGTGCATATGTTTTTTTTTAATTTTATTATTTGTTTTTACTTCAGAGATGCCCTGCATTTAATTTTAAATATATACACCGTTTATTAAAGCATTGATAGTTACAAATTTGTTTTAAAAAATCACTAAATTCATTATTGGCGGTTAAGCCAGTTTCTATGGCCACTTCATTTATGGCTCAATTCAAATTGCCAGGGATCCTTTTACAGCATTTCAGAAAAGCTCAAGCTGCTTATTATATTCCCCCCGGGGGCACATTTATAAGTCTTTATGGATCACACAACCATCTAGACTTGTGTTTTGCGGGGGCAAGAGGGAGCCTAGTCCTCTAACAGGCTAGAATTGGACAATCCACTATATTTCCATGGGAATCAGTAAAGCCTCAGAGTTCCGCTATTTATCTTTTTAGGCACTTAGCTGCTCTCACTTTTTATTGAGGTTGGCCCTTCGGGAGTATTGTGGTGGCTGTGCGCTTCTAGGCCCTCGTTTGAGTTTTTAGGTCAGATCATTCATAATGAACACTATGAATGGTCCAGGTCCAGTGAGTATGAATGCCGTCGTGTTCTTAATTATATTAAGCTTCTGGACCAGGAGTTTGATAGTCTCCAAGTCTTCAGCAAGAAGTGAAGGCTGTGGCCTGCTCCGGGCTTTTGAAGTTGCAACGAGGAGTGAACGAAGAACATACGTACCCGAAGGCCTTCTGGGGCGGGGATGATGCTACATTTCATCCACAGTGGTAATGATCCGCCATCTGATATTGGCTAATAGGTGCAGATGTAAATCTTATCGCGCTGCTTGTTATATTTTTAAAATTTTTTTTGACCAACTGAGATGTGAACAAAAAAAAAAAACAATAAATACAAGCATGAAACAAATATCAACATCATATATTAATTTTTTCAATTCTTTTAAATATTTTGAAAACTGTGCATTGGAATTGCTACCTATCTGATCGTTTTTGTAACACATGTTTCATATATTACACAAATATCTTTTAAATCTAACAGCAGCAATTTAAAAACGAATATCAAAAATTTATCTACGCATCATGTAGGCATTTTCCTTAATCATACTGCTAAAGAAGTATATATATATATGAGGTATTTTTCAAATATTATTATTAACTTCTCATATCTATTAGAAATAAATAACAATAAAATAAATATCATAGAAAATGGTTTTAGGAAATTGAATTCTATTGAAATCTTTTCCTTTACGAACTTTACTTTCGCAAAGAGTTGTTGAGTGATGTAAAGGAATATTGACAATCTTTCAAAGCTCATTTCCTTTAGCTAAAAATGTTTAGCAATTGGTTTGTGATTATTTAAAAAAGTCTTACCTTAATGAGGATGAGTATATGAAATTTTTTAATAGACTTTGAAATTAGTTACAATATTCTATAGTATTCATATTACAGGCCTGTTATCCTTCCCCGTTATGTATATTAAATATTTTTTTATATATTTTTCGATCTCAAATTCGAATAAATAAATGAAACAATAAAATATTACAACTTCGAAAAATAATTTAAGTTTTTTTTTTTGTAAATTATAATAACAATGAATTTAATCCACGTTAATTTCTGCTAGCTTCCTTTAATAAATATTTTATGATATTCTCTTAAAATTTTACATTTAAAATATATTTTTTTCAATAATAAATATTTTATGAGAACATCATAAAATATTTATTAAAGGAAACTAGCGCACAAATTAACGTAGATTTAATTTAAAAAATGATTCCAAAAGATAAAATTATTTATTCTCATTGCAAGCACACGTTGCGCTTTTGTAAAATTCTTTACAAATATTTTTTGTTTCCTTTATGTTTCAAATTACATATGAATGGCTTCTAAAGGAAAATGATATATAGAAAATATTAAAATTAAAAGATGCTTTTGTTTTCTAAATGTTTGCTGAGTTTTTGTATAGAAAAGTTTTTAAGTTTTGTTGTTGGCTGCGTTATTTTATTTAAACAGTTTGGCTTAAGGTATAAGACTCTTAAATTTTCTATACAAAATTTGGGGTAAATTCACTGACGAACTATATGAGCAGTAGTGAAATGGCCATATGGAATGCTTCACCCACAATAATACATTCAAAATATAGTTTTTCGAATAATAAATATATTATGAGAATATCATAACCTAAAGGAATCTAGGACAAATTAATGTAGATTAAATTAAAAAATTATTCCAAAAAAATTGAACTGTTTTTCAACAAAATTGTTTTAAAAATATTTAGGTACTGGGAAAAAGGTTTTTTTTTTATTTTATCTATCACCAGAATTTTTATAAAATTATTAAATAAGTAATGTTAATGCAAACAATAATAAATTTAAAATTAACAATTAATTCGCATAATCGGAACATTTTTTGTGTGATTGTGGTCCTATAAACAAATTTGTAAATTCAGACAAGCAAATTTAAAATTACTTTATTTAAAATAATTCACGATTTTTTTTAAATAATTAATTATAATATTTGGAAAAAAAATATTTCGACATTTGAAAAAATTCAAACAAAATATTTTCTGAATCAGAAAATTTGAAAATTTTCTCTTTGACTGTTTAAGATGAAATCGTGGTTCTGGCAACACTAACGTTGTGTTTTATATCCACCATTAGGGTTATAGTATTAAACATAAGAATATAATAAAATATCATATTAATATTGCACGAAATTTAATTTTACCACAAAGTGTAGTTATTTTAATTTATTTTATATCAAAGCTAAAGTGTTTGGGTGTAGTCGACCTACCGAAAAAACAATTCCCAATTTCAAAGGACTTTATTTCTCGAATAGAAATTTTATTTCATTTTATTTTATTTTATAAAGTAAACAACATTGTAGGGTAAAAGCTAAACATCAAACAAAAGGCTTGGTGAATCCAAAAGTTAACGAAAATGAAGGTTAACGAAAGAATGGAAAAAATGTGTAGCTGCTGAAATTTTCAAATTTGATAGCAATTATGAAAAATTAATTTTTTTCAATAATTTGATATGCTAAAAAATCGAACTGAGTTTTTAATAATATCCCAAATTCAGCAATAATCAGAGTCGCATATATTTTTTTGGGTTAAAAATATAAGCTGTTCAAAACCAATGACATTTATAAATACTTTTTCTTTCCAAAGTTTTTAAGAATTTAAATGTGTTATTTTTGAAATTTTTACAGGTCCTACACTTAAGTTGCCTTATATAGAACAATTTAAGGTTTATTTCCTTACAAACAACCAAAAAAGTTTTCAAAATAAAAATCAATTATCTTTTACACTGCAATGTGACCTTTGTTTACTTAAACTTTTTCTTAAGGTTAAATTTTGCATAATTTTTAAATTAGGAAAAACAACAGCAACAATATCTAAACAGCACTAGTACACAAAACGTATAAAAGAAACGCCTTAAGAAAACTGTAATAAAATAACACTGCAGTTTGCTTTAGGCCATTGTAAAATTGCTGAAACGAAAAACTAATAAATAACACTTACAATCAAAACATGCCTTATAAGCATAAATTTTCCATTTAAGAAAAAATGACCTCTAAAAAAACAGAAAACGGCTAATAGCTGATGTAATAGATTTTCAATAAAGCAAATTGTAAATAGCAGAAACAAAATCAAAATATGTTTCCAATTTGCTTCAAAAATAGAATTGTGCTTAAGTAAACATGTATGTATACAGTAAAGCCTTCTAGCTTTTATACTTTATATCCTGTTCTTTTAACATCACCAAACAAAATAAACACTGCAAGCATTTTCTTTTTTAGTTTAAAAGCTTGTGGCAGTTATTTTAAACTAGATTTTATTAGTAAATTTGTTCCTTATTTCCCTCTTTCAATGTATTTATTAACTTTATTTTTATTAAGTCTATTTTTTCTTCATTGAGGACTAAAAGTGCATGAAAAAGGATTTCCTTGTAAAATCCTTAATCATAAATTTTATAGAGATAATGAACCTTTTTACCCTTAATAAAGACTTTACTGCCTTTTTCTATTTATATTATATTTTAAAGGCTAAATGGAAAATCTTGTTTAAGCAAATTTTCATATAATTCGCTAATATCATAATAATGGGAATAAATTATAATTTTGGTGAAACGCATTAAAATGCTGTTTCTGATATAAATGTTTTTAAGCAAATCGTTTAATGCTATTGAATTTAATACAAATTTGACTTTCAGCAATTATTTAAGTTCTATTGTGTGTCTCATAATTTATACAAGACTTATAATTCTTAGTTCTGTTAAATCATAATTTACTGCTATTTATTTATTATTTTTTCCATTCACTATAACATAAAAAAATTTTGAAGCGTAAGCAAAAAGGAAAAAAAATATTAAAAAATTAATGATGATTTATCTAATATAATAATATATTTTTTATACCAGATATTTGTATTTTTTACTTATCTGGTATAAAATATGCGAGTATAAATATTCTCTTTTTTAAAACAATTTTTAAAATTTTATTTATTAATTTTTATTTTACTAATTATCTTATGAAGCCTTTTTTCTAAAAAAAAATGATTCCAGTTTATGTTGCATTATGAAGAGATAAATTCGGCAATTATGAATAAAATTTATATCTTTCAAATGTCCACCACAACGACGCTGACAGAGGTCGATTCTTTCATCAAAGTTTTTCATTAACGTGGTCCATTAAACGTTACAGGCATTTTCAGCCTCATCTTCGAAAAAAGTGGCCCAATCACGTCTCTAGAAAATATAGTGATCCGTTAAGCATGCAAACGCTTCTCAATAATCGCTCCCGGATTTTCAGAAACCACAATGCGGCAATTCTGCTTACAAAAAACGGGAATTGAGCGAATTTACCGCGATGTGATTGATTGGTCGGCTTCAATTCCTACACCAGTTGAATCTTGTAATCTATACGTAAAATTCGATATGTGGTGGTTTTGAAATGTTGAGAACGTCAAGGAATTGAAAAATTTGGTTCTGCTTCAACACTTTGACTCACGGCTGCGATTTTTCAGTTAAACGACCTGGGCGAACACGCCTTGATGATCGCACATCCAGTTAAACGACCTGGCCAAACTCGCGTTGATGTTCGCACATTTTGTATCGAGCCTGTCGACCCAAATTTAATAACCAACTTCTTAGTAACGGTCTCAGAAGGATGATTATCTTGTCCAAAAATATTACGAATTTTACGAAATGTTACTTTAACAGAACCACCATTTTCATAGTGGGTTTTAATTATTTTAATGCGATTTTCGTGCGAAATTGAATTCATTGTAACAATTAAAAATGCATCTAATACTAAGACTTCAAAAAATTAATTGCCAAAACTATCATGTTGTAGGTGTTGCCACTTTTGGGTCTATCCCAATTAAAAAAAACATTAAAATTTTCTATAAGTCCTTTCAGATAGATGGCGGGTTGTAGTAATTTTTATAACCATTTTTGGTCATAGAATAAATTTCCGTTTTGTTTTTATGTTTCAACAATGAGAGCTATTTTTTTGCTAAATAGTAATGTCTAAAGTTATACAAATATTATTTTGATATAATTATTTTTTTTTTTTTTATAATCACAAAGCTAATTATTTCCTCATTAGATCAAACTATTATCAGACCCAAACTTTCCAAACGGCAGTTTGTGATATTTTAAATCAAATCATTTTGCCTACGGCATATTTTTTGTATAAATTTAAATAAAAACACATTTTAATATTAGGAGAAAGTTTGATAACTGATAGTGTAGAAAAATATTAAAAGGATATTTATTGAGTAAATCAGTTGAAAACTATCATTTTTGTGAGGAAAAATTTAATTGATGTAATAAGATCAATTATATTCTCTTATTTAAAACAATCTCTTACAAAATACAGTATACCCTTGTTTAACGAACATGCAAATCCATTCTTCGTGAGGCTTTTTTCGGTATGACGTTTGAAGATGATATTTTATCACTATGAAAATGTTAATGTTAAATTATAAAAAATAATCAATTAATATAATTTTGCATATATGTGCGTTATAAAATTTTAAGTAGTTACTATCATTGCTTTGATGTGGTGGATAAAAAAATGTTTTTGGTGACTAGAGACAAACTTAATAACAACACATTTTAAAATTCGGTATCCCTTCTACGGTTAAAAGTAAAAGAAATTGCTTCGAAATTTATAACAATTTAAGAGATATTTAATACAATGTGTGTGTTTTTGTGTCAAATATGACAAAGAAAATATAAAATACACTAATGAAGTTAAATCTTCATCATAATAATATAAAAGTAAAAGCTAAATAAATTGCATACAATATTTTCATATATATATACACATCATACATATGAGTAATGAAACTGAAAAACATTTTATTTATATCTTTTTCAATTGCGTTTAGAGAAATAAAGTAAGAAATTTGAGTTTCACACATGAGAGTATTTGTGAATGTTTGCAAAAATTTTATTGGCTACAAAACACAGTGAAGCGGAGTGAAAAAGAAATGCTAAATCACACTTGAATAAATCATGCAATTATGGAATATACTTTTCCCAACTTAAAAAATGTTTATATGACATAAACAGTTTAGAAAAATATACCCATACACCGGTATAAGAAAATACAGGCAAACACATCATGAATGGAAACACACTTAAACAACTTCAAGTGGTTTCAAATGTTTTACAGGATATCTTTCTAAATGATGAGAACGGCTGATATAAAATAAAAATAGGCATGTATGCGTGTATGTTTGTGTGTGTGTGTGTATGTGTATTGCATGTAAGGAAAATCTTTATTACATAAAAGTAATAAAAAATAAAACACAAAGACTTTATACGAGGAAATAATGAGAGCTTTCACTCGTAAAGATTTGGATAAGTTTTTGGTGTATGTGTTGGTTTATTTCACCCCTTTAAAAATGTGGATTGATATAAATTTTTTATAATATTTACAACACATGAAAATTAAGATTTTTTTTTAAATAAATTTGTGAAAGATTATAACTTTAATTTCTTTTTTAAATATCGTCATTTCAGCTTCATATTTTGTACAGCCAGATAACAAAAATATTCGCATATTATTAAAAAACTTTCCTACATTATAAACAATTATATCCGGCATAAAAAATTAAGTTAGCTACTTTTTTGAGTTAACTTTTAGTGAATTTTGAACTAAAGTTAAGTCAATGTTGAAAAAAAAATAAATCCGCCAAGTGTGAGTTACGAAGGGGTCTGCACCATGTACGCGACATTCTTTACATTAAATTTTTTTTTCAATTTTTACATCAGACATAACACTTATTTTTTTAATTTTGAAAAAAGATTTGTAGCCCCCATTGGAAAATTATTTATTAAATTTTTTATAGCTGGCCTTTTTTAAATGTTACGAACTTGTTTTTGTCGGCTGTCAAGTGGGTTATGTTTAGTTTGGTTTGACATTTTAAAATCAATGGACTGATACCTATATAACGCTTCAAAATTGTACAAGATGCTTTAAAAACTATTAGTGTGTTCGAAATACCTGATCTTGATTTCGAATTTTGTTTAACGATGAAATTCACTTTTGTTTGAATAGATACGTCAATTAAGAAAACTGTCATATGCATGTTGTGAGAACGTTACATCCAGAAAAACTGTCTGTGTGATGTGCTTCTGTTTCAAAATTATGCTGTTTATAATCAATGATGACCGCTATAGGCTGTTTCTGTCATCAATTCAACAACTATGCCACAGCTTCTGGGCTTCAAGAAGACGGCGCAACATGTTACACAGCTGGTACAATAAGGAAATGTTTCAAAACCGCAATGTTTTTCATTTCCGATCTCCTAATTGGCCTCTAAATGTTGGATAAAGTAGTAAGAAATTATACCTTCAGCTTAAGCTACGCCCGAGCTAGTCGTGATATGCCAAAATATTTAAATTATAATATCAGAAGGATTTTTTTCGAACTAAGTGAAATGTAATCAATTAAAAAAACTTGTCTTTGTTGTATTAAATTTTATAGTTCTATATTTCTATAAAAAAAAGGAAAGGAAATAGCAGTACATACTTTGCGTCTCAGCCTGTTACGTTAAAGAAAAATAAGGCCAATTTGCCATTGTTGTATCACTTAATTCCTTAAAAATTTCAAGAGTCTAACATCAGTTTAAAAGATAAATTTATTTTTCTTTTTGTCAAAATCGGGGCCTTTATGAAAACAGACTTTAATTTTATGCAAACTTATCTTAATAGCGGGCATATTCACAAAAGTTCTATTTATACTTTTATAATAGGAGTAAATTTTCCCATCATCAGAAGCCACTTATTTAATTTCCGTGCAAACTACAGCTGTAAAAATAATTGCATGTTAAGGTTCTATTATTTAGGAGCGTCTATAGCTTAAAATTTCAAAAGAGTTCATATTTAAATACTCTCCGTTGCAAATACTACTGAAAACCTCTTAAATCAGAAACCTAAAAAGCATTGAAAATATGATTTTATAATTAATCAAAAAATAATTTTAAATAATTTTAATTATTTCTCTCTGATTATGGGATATAACCGAAACCGGTATGTTCACAAACAAAATTTGACTTAAAATTACACCCAAATAAATAAAAACCCCATCGGACAATAAACGCACAAATCAATTTTAATTACAATTAAAGAAATTATTTTCTTGGAAATTTTGTTTAGGCAAACTTTTTTTTATTTAAGTTGCTATTGATGAATAAGGCTCTATATATGTGTTAGAATTACTTTTGCTTATAAAATTTAAAAATTTTTGGCCTTATCTTCCCTCTAAGTTCAAGATCCAAATACTGTCTAAATCGGTTTATTGGAATAAAAATGCCCAATCCCCTTTTCTTCCATTATAACCAGATTTTGAAATATGTTTAAATATATCTGTGTTTCCAATTTTAGTATACTCAATCAAATAAAAGATTATACATTTTATATAGAATATTTTGCGTATGTGCAAAAAAGCTACTACTTATTGATCGTCCATGACTAATGTAACGAATTTTCTATCATTTAATAGAATAAACATCGTAACGTTTATTTTCTTAAAATACTAAAGTTCATTTATCGATTCTACTTTAATGTTAAAACACATGTGGTAAAGATTATTAAGGATATTTTATCATGCTAACCTTACACCCACATAAACACTTATATACATACATATATGTTGAAATAGCGACATAGACACAAACAGAAGTTAATATTTGAAAACATTTAATAAGCTTCATTTGACTTCGACAACATATTGCTCGTTGTGTTGTTTTTCTTTCTTTTTTTTGTGTTGTTTCTTTTACCAAATATTAACAAAATGTGTACTTCTGCCGTTTTTCTTTTGCTTTCTGCTGCTTCAATATCCCTTTTGTTTTAACATGATTTTATTTAATGTTAAAGTTTTCTGCCTCTTTGCATTTAATTTTTTGTCTTATTGCATAACAACACGTTATCAAGACACTCTGGGCTGGCTGATGATTTCAACTCCACATATTCTTTCACAAGCTAACAAGGTTTTGATTTTGTATTTAATTTTCCTAAAACATTATTTGACCTCTTTCTTTTATAATACAAATGTAACATTTGCTTTAACATTATTGTGCCCACCTTGGATATGGTAAGCTGTCAAAAGATGTCATATGTTGCATGAAAAAGCTGAGTTAAAACATATTTTTCTGAAGCTTACAACACGAGTGTTCTTGTTTTTAATAAAAATATCTATAATATAAGGAACACTATTAATATGAATAAAACTATTAAGTATCCAATATGAGAAAGTTGAATGTGGTCAATATAATTTTAGGTTCATTATTACTGAATCTGAAAATTAAAATCAAAAATTATCCTTATAGATACCTTAGAAATAGATAGTGAAATCATTTACCGATATGAAAATATAATTTATTTAGCTACTTTGCTGCCTAAAAATATATATGTACATGGAAACAACTTTCGCTTATAGATGTGTTCGACTAACTCTTCTATATGTAACATAAGAGTGGTAATATTATTCTAAAGAAACTACATTCATTTTTTAATATAATTGTTGCGACCTGTAAAATGTCAGTTAATTCTTGATGTCAATTCGAATTACACTGTTTTTTAGATACGCGATAACTGAGAGCACGATAGCCTCATTATTTGATATATACTATATATATATACATATTACGTTACAGCTGCTCTTTATTCTGCTTTACTTGAAAGTGCAGCTAGTGAAAATAGTGCTAGGATGGTTGCTATGGAATCAGCAAACAGAAATACAAAAAAATACATATATATTTTAGACATATTTAGACATAATTTGGAATTACACAAAACACCTTAGAAATTATCTGACTTTCGAAGGCTTGGTGATAACTCTTGAATTATAGCTGATTTAAATTATAATTTAAAACAAATTTATCATAGAAACCTTGCTTGAATAACATATTTTCTTTTTCAATATGGGGTTGCTCTTTAAGAATTAATTTAATTTAACTTATTTTCTTTCTCTCTCTACTTTAAACAAATATACAAAATTTACGAAAACCTGTTTTTCTTCTTATAAAGCACTTCTCAGAAGCACACAAGCCAAGATGGCAACAAACAAGATAAATTAAACCAGAGGAAAAGTAAACAGAAAGTATCATACAACAATAACAAAATAAGAACAATACAACCAAATTTTTAATAAGATATCCTTTTACATAATGTAAAATTTAAATAAAGAAAAGGCTGTTGAGGCAAATATGCTATTTTAAATTATTAAGTGATTTCTTAAAGGAAAATGTATTTAGTAAGTGATTTTTGTTTAACATAAATCCTTTTTAACTTTATAAAGCCAACAAGCAAAATATTTAACCATTAACTATTTAAAAGCTTAATAATTAGATCAAGAAACACAACAAAGAATAAAATTTGCTTTGAAGCCCTAAACCACAATTTTAAATATGAAGAGCAAGAACAAGCAGCTAAAAGGGTTCTTTTTTAACTTAACCAAGTTAACTAGTTTTGAAAAGGTTCTCTATCTTTTGTTAGTATATTTGTTTGTTTTGAGTTCTGATATTTTTATTCCTTTAACATGCTATTTTTTTGTGCAAGCAATTTCGTATACAAATTGATATTCAACATAAACGCATACAAATAAGATGCTTCTATGTTTCTTATTTCTGTATTTCTTTCTATAAATATTTTACACTGTGATAATAAAAGCAAACAAGTTTTGTTTGAGTTAAAAAGATTTCTAAGAAAAATCTTTGCCAGTGTAAACATTTTAAAAGATTTTATTATTCTATAGATTGTCACTACTTTTTTTTTTATAACAATTTCTATAACACAGATTCGCTTTGTATAAGAGAAGCCATGCTTTTTATTTAGAATTGAAAAGGAAAACATTTTTTTTACTAGAATTCCGATAAACACGTGTTGCTTTTATTTTTTGCTTTTCTGATACAGAAACTTCAAGTTTTAGGTTCTATTTTCAAGTTTTTTTTCTGAGATAAATAAAGTCAATGGACATCGAAAGAACTCAAAGTTTAATTTTAAAAGGTAAAGTAAGGGTTGAGAAATTTTTGCATGGAGTTTTTCAACAAGAAGTTTGTTTATTTTTTTAAACAAAATAAAACAAAAATTTAGATCAAGATGTTTCAAAGTTTATTGTATTACGGAAAGAAAGGTTCGGCAATTATGAATGCAAAATGATATCTGGCAAATGTTCACCTCGACGGCGCTGAGAGATATCGACTCTTACATTAAAGTTTTTAGTCATTTTTGAGTTTTAAGGCTGAAATCGATTCGATTAGTTTCGTATAGAGTATGTCCTTAGCACAGACTCGATTGGTTTCGTATAGGGTATGTCCTTAGCACAGACTTCCAAAAATAATCCAGTGGTGGTGGCTAATGGTGGCTGGCCACTTAACTGCTGATTGACGTGAAATTAATCGATCGGGTAATTTTGTTTTTAAGAAATTTATGGTTTGATTTCTAACGGTGATAGTCGTGCCCTCGTTTTTACCTACACGATATTACTACTTTATTATTACTTTTTCTTATTACTAGTATTATCTTATTTTTTAATTATATTATACTTATTATATTACATTATATCTATTTTTAAAGTATAAAATAAAATTTAAGTTAACGGTCGGGAACGTCGGATTGCCACCTGTGAGTCAGGAACAAACAGATCATCAATGCAGTCAGCTGTTATGCAGACCAAACCTGACTGCTGACAGTTGTCAATCAACTATAACAATAATGTGTGAGTGTGTGTACCCACGCACAAGTATATAAGGGCTGAGGCACATAGAATACGTCATCCGTCATACATTGTATTTTTCAACTGACAAGTAAGTTGAAATACACGTTTTTTTATCAGCGTTGTCACAGTCAATACGTCTCCGTCAACGCAAAGTACGAAAGTTGGCCAACTTTTAACTTTTGACGTACGTTGAGTACTTTGACTTTTTTCATTTGCTTCTTCTTCTTGTTTTTTTCTTGTTTTCGCTCTATTGTAGTAAAATATTTTTAAAATAAATTATAAATAATAAGAATAATAAATAATGGAATAAATAGTGGAATACAAATTGCCATTGATAGAAAGTCTAAGATGTCGTCTAACTCCATTTCAAATGTGCACTTTAATAAAAGTTTGCTGCAAAAAAATATAAAATAAATAAAACCAAAAACAGCAGATATCTTATCCATCAACCAAGTACTCATTGTGCCAACCTCATCCGTCGTTACTTTGACTTCAGTTGAATACGTCAAAGTATAACGCATGACGGATTCTATGTGCTCCGGCCTTAAGGCAGAACATTTTATGACTCTGGATCAATTGGCAAGCAGATCGCCTGTAGATGAGAAGTCTCTTGGAGAAATTTTATACTTCGCAATAACTTCTTATCAGCAGATAGCAATCAGATCGCCTGTAGGTAAGAAATTTTTTGGAGGAATTTTATATTGCACAATAATCTCTTATCGACAGTGCAGCTGCAATTGGTAAAAGTCTATCTTCTACCGGGGTTGGTTTGACTGTGCAACTGATGCTGTTGCGGAATTTTATATTCCCCCAGTATTATTCAACACGGCCAAGAACTCCCAGCGATCACTGCTGCTAGGTGTAGCTGTTACTGTACTGCTGTCGCCTGTACCGCTGCCGCCTTTACCGTTGTCGCCTGTGCTGTTCGCTCCGGTTCCGCAGCCGCCTTTACTGCTGCCGCCTGTTCCGCAGCAGCTTTTACCGCTGCTGCTGTTCCTACTTCTGCCCATCGTCTCAGCGAGTTAGCTCCCTGTTCTTCGGCTACGATTCCCGATCGTCCACTATCAACCATCTACCTTGTAAGATTTCAATAAATAAACGTCGTGATAAGTTTTAAAACGTGTATAAAGCATTGAGTGTCATTCCTTCCACGGACCAAGAAGGTAGGTAATAAACAAAATTGCAACGACCCTGGGCTTCGCTGTCACTATCCGAGCAACCAGCGTAAACATGTCGTTACAGATTGACTATGTGGCATTGTCCTGTTCAAATCACATGTCAGTGATATCCATGATCGCGATAGCGTGAGCCATTTCAATTACCGCATTTCCATCCTTATCTTCGAAAAAAAAGGATTGGGTCCTGATCACAGAGCGTACCTTACAGTGACATTTTAAACATGCAAATGCTTATCAATAATCGCTCTAGAATTTTCAAAACCCCAAATGCGTGAATTTTGCTTGCTGGCATACCCTGGCAAGTAAAAATGTGCTTCGTCTGAAAGAAAAATTAAAAAAAAAAACAGCCAGTTGTTCCTGAATGAATTGAGCGAATCTGCGGCGATGCGAATGGTCGGTCGGTTTCAAACCTGGTAAGACTTCAAAGTAAAATTCTTATTTAAAAATCGATATATGGTGCTTTTGGATAACCTCAATTGTTGAGAACGTCGAGGAATTGACAAATTTGGATCTGCTTCAACACTTTAGCTTACGACTGTGATATTTGCAGTTGAACAATTTGGTCGAACGCGCGTTTTTGTATCAAACATGGCGACTCCAATTTAACGACGAAATTCTTAATAGCGGTCTCAGATAGGCGATTGTCCCGAAATATCCCGAATGTTAAGAAATGTAACTATAACAGTGGGCTTTAATTATTTTAATGTGATATTCGTACGAAATTGAATTTATTTTAACAACTGCCAATGCATGTCAAGAAACTAAATGTCAAATGTTAATTTTGTTGCCACAACTGAAAAACAAACTTCTTGTTGAAAAACCCGACATTACTAGCATAAAATCGAATAACGATTAAAGTTCAAGGAAATATCAATAAATAATTGCAAAAAAATTTATTCCAATGTTGATCTAATATGTTCGATGTTCTATGACGCAGTTCAGTACACTTGATGAAAGCTGTTATGAACCATTAGTACAAATTTCAGTAGATCTGAAAATGTATACATGTGATCGTAAAAATGGGTCGTAAAAAATTCTAAGCAAACCGACATGGGCGAAATTGTCGAGGGTATGTCATGGCATGTTTTAGGAGAGAAAGATCAGTTTAAGCAACTGTAAAATACACAATATCTGTCAACTTCTTCTGTTATATACAACGCTTTAGTTGCGGCTATTACAGAAAACTTACCAATAAAGGAAAAATTCAATTTTTAAGGAAACTACCTTGCCAGATCTTTTCTTATTGAAACAATCTAGATGTATTTACTCGACTATGAATTAAAATAGCAGTTGCAATTTTTTTAAAAGCATTAAGCAAACTCTCGGATAAAACAGTTATGTACGCATAGCAACAGTGTATGAGTATTACTTTCTAGTGTGATTATAAATATTAAATAAAGCTAAGTAAATAGTTTAAGCTTTTTATGGCTTGTTAAATTTAGCAACAGAAATAAAGTAAGAAAAGGGTTTATTATACTGAGGGTTGTCGATTAATTGTCTGTAAATTAATTAATGTTTTTGGTTTAAAGAAATAGTTGAAAGTTGCTGGTTGCTTATAAAAGAAATTAAAAAGTTAAAGTAACCTTATTCTATTCCTAGCTATAACTATTCGCAACAAAATTGGCATCTTTCACTAACCTGGTTAATTTAGCAAAAGGCTGATTCTGCTTTCCACAGAATTAATCATAGATTCTGTAGCCTCAACTGCTGGTATACACCGTAAATAAAAAGCGAAATAAATAAACTTGAAAAAATATGTTTGTTTGTTCAAACTCAGCAGGTTTAAACAGTCTATAATATTGTGTTTTTTTATATATATGCATAAATTTGTTAATATTTTATTCATTTATTGTTAAAAGGAAAAATTATAACACTTTCCTTTTCCCCTTTTCAAATATTTTTATTTGAAAAAAAATGTTTGTGTACAAAATTCTTAAGTTTACTCACGTTTCTGTATTTAAAGGATTTTGGTCCTTTTTTATTTTTATCTTTTTAGTCTTGGCTATAAATTTGTTCGTGTACTTTTTCCTTTTTGTAGTCAAACAAACCACAATTTTATTTGTTGTGGAGATGGCTGTCTATACATTCGTTATTCTTTGGCTGTGGCAACGTTTATTGAAAGTGAAAACTCAATAAAGATATAACGTATTTATGGGAAAATTTATATAATTTTATATGCTCTCGGATTGGATTTTTCCTTTTACTATTTTTAAGCCACCCACATAAAATTCTCTATAATAGAAAGCGTTAATACATTTACAGCCGTAAAGTTGAATATCTTTAGGAATTTATTACAAAAGTATGTTTGTTTAAACAACAAATTGTTATTTGAGGCAAATGTATTTCAAAAAGCTTAGAGAAGTTATGATAAGTGGGAATATTTCATTTACCCAAGTGGTTAAGTAATAAAAATAAAGAGGATATAGAAAACAAATTGTTCAAATTGTGTTTTTTCTCTAAATTGAACATTTCTTTCATATATTATACTAGTAAATAAATATTTTTATCGTAGCAAAGTTTAATATAATCCCTTTCTTCTTTTACTTGCAGGTAAAAATTTACAAAATTTCATTATAATTTTATGTTCAAAAGTGGTAAGTTGTGTTAAAAATGAATAGCTTAAAATAAACATAAAAGTATATAAAATTCATATTCGAATAGCAGCATAGATAAACTGAGTAAAATATTAGTTCATAATTGTAAAAAATAAAACAAAGTTATTAATATGGAAGTTTATGATATGAAAACTCTGCCATTATTTAAAAAAGAATTTTATGAAATTTAAAAGTAAAAGTAAAAAATGTTATCAGTCCATTGTGGTCACATGTTTTATCATTATAAAAATCTTTGTTATTTTGCTCTTATTATACATATCTTTTTATGTTCCATATATTAAGGTTTCCTAGATTTTAGAGTTTCCCCGATTTCAAAGTAAAGAGGAAAGATAGTATCTGAGGTCCAATCAAAATATCTGAGGCTGTATTAAATACCACTGGTATTCACAAAACCTCTCTACTACGCCATAATAATAAAACCTTTGAACAGAGTAAATGAAGATAATTTTTACAGAGATAATTTCTCTCAGCGGCCTTATAAGGAGAAGATTAGATTTCACTATCTGACATAAGAGCTTCTTTCTCGTCAGTTATTCGGGAAAGAATGTTTGACTTCTGCAAATTATGACAGAAAACTCTTTGTCAATGTGAAAGGCTAAATTGAAAGATTTAAAAAAGTTAGGTTCGTCAGTTCCGTTTTTCACACAAAATACAATATAACCAATTCATACAATAGTATTGCGCCTTTGAAACCTCATTTATTAATGTACTTATGGTCTAGAGAACAATGTTCGATTACTCATGTGTGAAAAAGAAATCACAGCTGAATAAATTATTACTTCCATAACCAACAGGTGTGAAATATGTGAATATAATGAGAGGCAAAGTTACTTTATACAAGTTAAAGTGGCAGTAGGTAAGCTTGCATATCGTGAAACAAAAAAATGCGAGTCATAAGTTCAATTCCTATCAACGCTGTACTTTAATTTTAATAGAAGGCACATAAACATAAAACAAAATTTCCACCCTATAAAATGGAAAGCAAAAAAACAATTACTTTGCAACAATGGTAGATAGCAGTATAGGTTATCTATATAGCCAAACATAAGCTAGTCAGAAACTTAAACATAAAGACAACGTGTGATTGTGATGGGAGAACGAGAATTTGAGGCTCACCGTAGTAACAGTTATTTCAAGTTATACGTTAGCCGGCTGCATATATTTATAAAGATAGCTCGAGTCCTATAGCATGAAAAGAAACCTATCTTGAAAAAGAGAAAAACGCAATAACACAGTTGTCCAATTCACATTCCAAAACATGTGTACTATGTCGTAAGATTCTACAATAATTGAGCATTTTTGCTACAAAATACGCAATTTTTTATCACTTTAATTTGGTTATAAAAATTTCGTTAAAGGGAGTTATATATATTTTTAAATTATATATTAAACAAAAACTTTAATTTTTTTTTTTAATTTAAAATTTTATTTAAATTAACAACAAAAACTTAGAAAGCTATATTTCTATACAAGCTACAACTTGTAATACATTGTGTGTTTTCAATTTTATTATTTATTTGTTGTTAACAGTTTATTTGTTGTTAAAAGATAAAGTAACCGCGTTGTCTTTGCGAGACCTGCAGCTCTAAGCAATTTAAGTATTAAAATTATTTTCAATATGTTGTGTAAGTAAACTTATATTAAATGTTCATACTAAAGCGTTCTTAAAACTTAAACACTTTAACATGAACAAATTTAATTAAAAAGCAAACATTTATCGTGAATATGTTATAATATTTAAATAAAACATCAAAACAAAGAAACATCTATAAAAACACATTGAGGATAAAGTTATAATTATGACATGTTGTAACATTTGGTTAATAACAACAAAAAATTAAATCGAATAAAAACACGCAAGCTCTCACACGAAAATCAACTCATATTAATTTTAAATATTAGACCACAATAATCAAATCATTAAAAGAATACACATAATAGACAGTAAAAATACCAACTATAGAAATTAACAAATCAAAGGACGCACTAAGGCAACAAAAAATGACAGAAATTAAAAACAAACACTATAAACAATTTTATGTATGAGGCAATTTTAAGAATAAGGTGGATTTTTTCTATGCAATATTTGATAAAATCTCATGTTGAAATTGACAATTGTCTTAAGACGTTTTATAATAAAAATTAGTAAGGCACCCTTATGCTATACAAATCAATTTAAAATTTACTATCACATCTTCCTAAACAGAACTTTAAAACTTTTTATTAGTAACTGTGTGATTCGATTTACATCCCCTCCTGGCTATGTAGCCTTTATCAGATGGTGGATCTAACCACTGCATGATTTGAAACGTCATGCTCGTCCCGAAGTTATAATTCTATGCAACATAAACCTTCTAGTTGCAACTTTAATGATTCCAGAGCAGGGCTGCAAATCATCACACCTTGCTAAAGAGTTGGAGACTTTCCAACTCCTGTCCAGAACACATGTCTAGCATGCTCACTGGACTGCATCATTCACTTTGCGTGTCATTATCAGTGAGATGAACCTGGCCACCATAATAACCATTATACTGTTATGGGGCCGCAAAACCACAACCACCACGTTACTCTCGTATAGGGGCCAACCTCAATGATCAGCCAGAGAACTGTTAAATGTCTAAAGAGACAAATAATAAACTCTGGGGCTCACTGATCCCCGTGGAAATATAGTGGAACTTCCAGTTGACTCCCTGCCTATCTTCAGGGGACTGGGCTCCCTTTTTCCCCCAGTTGTATAGGTCTAGATAGCTGTTTCGTACTATAAAAACCATAAATGTGCCCCCGGGGGTAACTTTTTATAAGTAAGATAATCTAACGTCTTTAAAAAATTAAACAAACACCTACAAAATTATCTAAAAATCTTTCATACATTTATGCCATCAAGAATCCTCGCTTATATTAAAAATAAATCGGGTTTTTCAACAAGATGTTTTATTTCTAATTGTGGCAACTCCAACATGATAGTTTTGAGATTTAGTTTTGAGATGTTTTCGTAGTGGAAGCATTGGCAATTATTACAATGAATTCAATTTCGCACGAAAATCACATAAATATTATGTTCACTAAATTTAAGTCGACAGGCTTGACATAAAATGTACGAATACCAACGCCGGGTCGACCGGGTCGCTCAACTGAGAACATCGCAGCCGTGAGCCACACTATTGAAGTAGATCCAAATTTGTTAATTTTTAGACGTTCTCAATAAGCGGGATTGTCCAAAACCACCACATGTCGAATTTTACGTAAGGATTTGACTTTGAAGCTTTACAAGGTTCAATTGGTGCAGGAATTGAAGCCGACCGACAACCGGCTGTTGTTTCTGAAAAAATAGTTTTATCAGGTGAAGTCCATTTTCGCTTGTCAGAGTATGTCAACAAGGAAAATTGCCGTAAATTGGCTTCTGGATAGAGATTATTGAGAAGCCTTTACCTGCTCAACGTATCACTGTATGGTGCATTATGTGGTCTGAAAGTGTCATTGCGCAGTTTTTTTTTTTCGAAATTGAGTTTAAAAATGCGGTAACGCTCAATGGATTACGCTATAGCGAGATGCTAACAATTTAACTTTGACCTTTTATTAACGACGTGGATATTATTGATATGTCGTTACAAGAGAACGGTAGAAATTGTCATACTGCTGATGAAATGATCAATTTATTGCAAACCAAATTTCCCGATCGCATAATTTCACGACAATCAGTAGTTAATAGATCGTGTGATTTTACGCCACTGGATTATTTTTTTGGGGCCATGCTAAGAACAGGGTCTTTACAGAGCAAATATAATCGATTCCAGCCTTAAAACTCAAAATTCGTTATGTGAGTAACGAAATAGGATGATGAAAGAATCGACATCTGTCAGCATGGTCGTGGTGAACACTTGCCAGATATTATTTTTCATTCAGAATTGCCGAACTTTTCTTTTCGTAACATAATAAAAACTTGAATCATCTTAATGTAAATTGTTTCTTTTATTTTGTGTTAGAAAACAACCTTCTTGTTGAAAAACCCCCTATAAATATTAAAGCTTAATAATAAGAAAAGTTACTTAAATTATTTTTTCTTACTTAAATTTTTTTAGCCAGACCGTTTCTTTAGAGGGCATTACAGTAAACCACAAGTAAAAGAAGACAATAAATTTTTCGGTTAAAATAAGCTGGTAAGAAAGGAGAAAGAAAATTGTTCGTTTGTGTTAAATATGCATTGCTGTCAAAGCACATGATTTTTTAGTTATCTTAACATTTCTGTTACTAGATGTATTTATCGCCGAGCTTTTTGTAAGTACTTGGGAGTTGGATAAATTGGTGACAGTAATGTGTGTGTTAAAAATGGCATGAAGAGATGAAGGATCATTATATAAACGGTTGTTGAATTTAAGAAGAATCAATTGAATAAATTGGATGTGTAATTAGATAAATTCACACAATACAAAATTTTTACACAAACGAACAAGAGAATTTAAGAAATTGTTTAGCACCCCTCTCTAAAGGAAACTTATTAGGAATTCGAGGCTCCGTTGAGCAACAAGAGTCCCAGGAACTTTACACACTTAAGGAAAATCTAATATTGAGTTAGAAATGTTGGAAAATATTTGGTAGTAATAATAATTCTTACTTTTAAATTTAATCAACTATAGGTTAATTTGTGTTAGATTCCTTAAAAAAATTAATATTTTGTGATATTTAAATTTAAATTTAATCAACTATAGGTTAATTTGTGTTAGATTCCTTAAAAAAATTAATATTTTGTGATATTCTCATAAAATATTTATTATTCAAAAAGCATATTTGAAATGTATTGCTGGGAGGAATTCATGTCCATACGGCTATTTAGCTATTTCTTATATAGTGAAATCAATGAATTTTACCCCAAATTTTGTTGGCTATAACTACTTAACAAGAAAGATCATTTTATATACAACTGTAGAGTTGATTTTGAAAATTCTAATGTTAGAAGGCGCTTAAGGAAAATGATATCCGCATCATATCCATATAGGGCCTGTAGTCATCTTAGAAGCTGCTAATTTAATATAGCTCAGCTGCTTATATAAATCTGCATCTCACCAAGTGGTTTAAATCATTTATAGGTAATTGTCACCAGTGTCTTGCTTTATGGCATGGTTTCTATTTATAAATCCAAATTTTTAACTGAAACATGCCATTCGATGGCATTTGAATGACCATGAATGGCGATAATAATGAGATAACAAGTTTCTATTATAAAAATTTTGTAGAACGTTTAATATCCTGTATTTTTGCTATACAGCAACGTGGATGTTTATGTAAAAGAAAAAAATTATGGACAAATTCATTCAGATTCATATTAAATCGCGGGTTTAAAAAAATGCAACCTTACAAGTAATTTTTGAAAAATAGGTAAAATTTTTGACTAAGAATATTTAAAGCCAATAACAAATTAACTTATGGATCTAAACCAATGGCTGCCTTATAAACTATTTCTTTTTAAGAAACTTTAAACATAGGGCATAATTGTATAACTCTAATATACCAGAGGTCAAGTAAGACTGTGGTGTTGGTTATTTGAATGAAAATCGCCCACCAAAAATCATCAATTTTTCTTTACTATTGCAGTAGCAGATTACTTTAAACATATTTAACATCATTGAACTTGAAATAAAATGTTATTTCATATAATTACTTGATAATTCCACATTTATGATTAATCTTTGCACAAAGTTATCAAAATTTGAAAAGAATAAACTATGTAAAAATGTTACTGCCTAGAGAGATGTTCTTCAGTTCTCCCAGTATAATACTGAAGAAACAAATGATGCCATGTTTTGCTGCTCAATTCAAGTTTTCATGTATTTTTTTTTTTTAATTAAGTTTAAAGGTGCTTTATTTAACATTTATACTGAAATACTATTTTATCAAAAAATATTGTTTTCTTTGTGTGTCGTTACATATATTTGTTTGTGTCTCTGGGTAAAAAGTGGGGTAACGAAAGCAATTTTTTCTAATCATAATATAAAATCTCGACAGAAAAAATTTTAAACCATTTTTGTTTATGTTTAGGAGAACGAGTTGCCTATAAATGGAAGCTTAGTAGAAAGAAAATTGACTTTAATCATAACTAGTAATACAATGAATATTTCTGTTGATAATAAAATTAGTTATTCTTAAAGATTACACGATCTTCTCCAACTGCTATATCACTCTGCAATAAAAAAAGTTAAAGAACTTTGTATTAAAAGTCTTATTCAAAATAATAATTATTTTTAACTTGAAGTGAACACCCCTACAAGAAATAACTAATTGCTAACAAACTGCTCGATTTTTTTTTTGTTCCCTTAATTTTGTCATACTTTGTTAGTTTTGCTTTAGGTTCCACTTTTATTTGTCGCACTGTCTGTAAAGATTTGCGTGTCAAATGGTAACTGAATAACTAAATTAAGATACTGTCGTGTAGATAAAAGACTTTAAAAGAACATGCTCACTCAAATGATTACAGAAAACGCACGAAAGTTGTAATAAACCAGATAAAATAAACAAAAACATGTAAACTAAGAATTTACTTAAATAAAGAATCTAAGAATTTATTTTCTTTTTTTTTTTGAAAAATAAAAAAATATATGATTAAATTTTATGTCAAAAATGAACATTTCAGTGAAAGTAAAGGCCGTATTTAAAACAGATGTACTGTTTAGTTTTTTTAGTGATTTTATTTTTATTAATCTAAATCACTGTTTGTGACATCATCATATGGAAAATGTCATCACTTACACATCTATAAAATATGTATTTAAGTTTTTTGTGTTAAACATGTTTTAACCAGAAATTATTGTTTTACATTAACTCATGAAGTTGTGCTTCGCGAATAGTGGCAATATTTTTACCGGATTGTACCTTTGATTGTTAACTGATTACAACTGTCGCGAAAAAAAAACAGAACCCTTAAAGTAGAACCCCTAACCAGTGTATCAAATACCGTTGTCTGTGGAATAAAAAAAAAATTACTTAAATTGGTGGTAGAACCAGTTTTTTTAACAGAAGAAGAAGATAGATTCTAGAGTAAAAATACAGGGTTTTTCAAAACAAAATAAAACCAAAAAATTTAGATTGAGATGATTAAAATTTGTATTGCATTACGAACAGAAAAATTCTGCAATTATTAATGAAATTTTGTATTTGGCAAATATCCACCACGACCACACTGACAGATCTATATCGAAAGGCTCTGTCCTTAGCACAGCCCCACAAAAAGCAATCAAGTGGTGTTAAATCACACGATCTGGCTGGCCACTTAACAGTGGATAGTCGTGAAATTGTGCAATAGGAAATTTGGTTTGTATTTAATTAGTCATTTTATTGGGTGTGTGATATATTGCACCACATTTTTATATTAACGTCGTTAATAATAGGCCAAAATTGACAGAACAACCATTTTCATATTGGATTTTGACTATTTTAATGCAATTTTCGTGCGAAATTGAATTCATTGTTACAATTGCCAATGCATCTACTACGAATAGGTTAAAAACTAAATATGAAAACTATGATGTTGTTGGTGTGGCCACAATTGAAACTCAAACTCCTCAATGAAAAACCCGATATAAATTATGAAAGCTGTGCAGTCGCTATAGAGTCAGGAAGACTTATAACTAATGTTGTATAGCCGCGATTATTTGGCTTTAAATAAATTGTTGGAACTTGTATTTTAAATAATACTTTTAGTTTATATTTTTTAGACAATATCCTTTTATAAAAAATTAACCGGCTTAGTAATTAATAACGATTTAACTCTCTTAACTTACGGCACAAATGTAGCATTCGTAAAAATTTCTTTTATTTTTTTTTTATTGCTTCAAATGGAATAAATTTCAATTGAATTTTGTTATTACGGGCCGTCATTGATGTGCTTAAGAATTTAGTTTCAGTTTTTATTTAGTTAATTTTCCTATTTACATTTTTTTTAGCATATAAATAGAAACAAGAAGAAACTTTTCAAAGTTATTACGTACTTGTAGTTATTTTTCTTTTTGACTCAAGTATTAGTTCATCGAAAGCTCGTTATATGTGTAGAACAGCAGTTAACTTTCTTATTTTTTATCTTCGTTATATTCATTATTTACCCTTAAAGTTCAAATAGTCTCTTAGAAAGTCATCGAAACATTATTGAAATCCTTTTATAACTTATTGTTGCCATTGCTCTTGTATACTTTATTTGTTTGTGTTTTTTTATTTTTTGCAAATACACATATTTTGAAGTTATTGAATGAACGAACAACTAAGAAGAAAAATTTAATGTAGAAAGATTGAACTATAATATGAAAAGAATGAAATATATAACGAAATTGCTCGTACTTTTGCTTACGAATATGTTTCTTAATGTAGAATATTAACAGCAGTAGCAGGACAAAGTTTGTAATATTTGTAAATAAAACTCACTGCTTCACTTCGCCAGCAAAAGTAAAAATATATGCTTTTGTTACCGCTAATCATTTGAAACTGGTCACTGGCTTTATAGATTGAACAAGAGTATAAGAAACATTTGAGAAAAATTTACTATTGTTTTGTTAACCGGCAGGCAACAACAACATCAACAACATAAATATATATTCTAAAAGTACAGGCAACAAAACTTTCAAGATAAGGACTTCTACTTATTTTTATTTGGGTACGGTTTTCCGTCGACCCTCGTCAAATTTAATTTGTGAACAAACCGGTTTCGGTTCATTGCCATCTTCAGTGTTCTTTTCGTACTTCTACTTATAATGGTTCATTAATTGCGCTGAAATACTGCCAATATCTTTAGACTATGAAGGCCTAAAGCCACAAAAACGTTATAATAATATCTAGTTTTTATCTTTAATAAATATCTTTTTTTCTTTTAAACGATCTTTTTTATATATTTATTTCTTCTCGATATTTCGCTTTCCTTTGGAAAGCTTTTTCATCTTCTTCAAAGGAAAGCGAAATATCGAGAAGAAAAAAATATATAAAAAAGATCGTTTAAAAGAAAAAAAGATATTTATTAAAGATAAATAAAAAAAGATCGTTTAAAAAAACTATAAAAATCTACGGCTGTATGCATAAAAAACGCTTATTTGAGCTTTAAAGTACACGTTAGTTAACAAACACTTTAAGGCTAACAGACGTTTGTTAAAAAATGGTATTCATAAACAGTACTTTAGCTAATGTATGCTTTAGTAAAATTAGTATTTTGATTCTGGCAATGCCACTATTTTCAGTTGTCACGTTGTAATTAACGATGTATAAAAATGAATATTATTTATACGGGTAGTCAGATCCATAAAAAATGTTTTTATTGTTTTTCATTTTTTTCAGCAAAATCAACATATTTTTGTTTTTTCTTTTATATTAATCTTTTTGATAAAAAGCAAATCATCCAAAAAAGGTTAATTTGCAAGGCTTACGAAGAACTTACAAAGAATTTGTTTATATTAAAAAAATAATTATTCGGATAACGAGCTTTGTTTTGATTATATGTACATCAATAAAACTTTTGTTTAAAATAATTAATTATAATTATATTTTTGTAAAATATAAAATAAAGATGTAAAAATGTTTTATATTGAATGGCATGTTATATTTAAGTTTTTATTATTATTTGTATACTACAATTTGTTTAAATAAATATTTTTTAACATTTTTGGAATAACAAAGTATAATTGTCAATTGAGCCGTTTACATTAAAAGTGGCATAAGTCACAACTGAACAGTTTTTTTTCATTTTTAATAAATTTGAAATTAAGAAGTATTGAGATTTGTTAAGAGTTAAAAAGTATTGAGATTTGCTTGAGAAGAGTGTTGATAATAAACGGTGCAACAAAAATGCTTATATGGTGTTTCCACGGCACCTGCTTCGCTCTCTATTCTTGCTTCACACCCCAATCATAAGCGAATCAACCTGCTTCGCCATACAAAATTTTGAGAGCGAAGCTGGTAGATTCATATTGAAGCTAGTTGCGAAGCAAGTAAAAATCCTCTCTTCTCTAATTTTTATCGTAAGTTTATCTGCACTAGTTATCAAAATTAAACGTTTTTGTAAACAAAGAGAATTTACAAACAAAACAAAGTTAAAAGTGAAAACTTAAAAAATATAATTGTTTTGTGGGTGTGTCAATTAATTTTAATTTTATAAAATTAAAAAAAAAAATGGATAGGAAAAAAAATTATACATAATGCTATCGCAGCAAGAAGGATATCTTCTGTTGTTTTTCAACTGTTGTTGTTGTTTTTCAACTTATGTTTTTCTGTTTAATAACAACTGCCAAATCGAAGCAGATAAATGAGTCGTGTAAACAGCATGATTCACAAACTTGCTTCAGAGAGCGAAGCACGAGATTCAAACTGTCGTGGAAACAGGCTATTATTTTGAAAGTGGCGTTAGTCGCTGTACTTAGGAAATTAATTACGGAGCTTCGTGTGAAAGAAATGGAAACATGTAATAAGTGTGTGTGAAGTATTGTTGTGATTATTGGACTTATTTTTATTAGTTCGAAAGAATAGTGCAGTTTACGGAACAATATTATACTGATATCTAATATACTACACATAATTACAATTATTTTATTTTTTTTATTCTCAGGAGGTTGTTTCGTGTTGTATAAAATATCTAAGAATGTCACAACTCAAAAGCATATTACTGCACATAGTGACTTATGTAAAGGACAAAATAGTAATAGTAGTAATAGCCCCCTGTCGAAAATATCCTTCACAGTACACAACATGGAGAAAAAATATTTTATTTCAACACAATCATTAGAAAAATCCGTTTCAGAAAGAAAACTAAATGCAGACTAGTTAAAATGGCTAAAAATTAAAATGTTATATAAACTAATTTAAAACAAAAAGAAGACTATAACAAAGTAACTTATGCCACTTTAAAAAAAACGGCTCAGTTTATTGTAAACACAATTTGTTTGTTTTTTGAACTTTCAATAATAAAATTGAACTGTCAATTTATTGTAGGTTTAACGTAGGTTTTTCCTACTTTAAAGTTAACAAAGGTATTTTAAGGTAAAAGTGTTTTATAAATACAACTTTAGGAAATTGTGCTTAACAACGGCAGTTAAATCTACTTTAAGTTTTTATGCATACAGCAGCTAGTTTTTATTTAATATGTAGTTTTTCGAATATTCGAATCTGGTGTTATCGGAAGGATAAAATCACTAATCATAAGCATTGTATATCAAACTATATTTTTGAATGTTATACGTTTTAAAGTATAACAACAGTAAATATTACGAAATAAACAATGTTGCGACTATTTTTACATAGAATTGTAGTAAATCACTACTATCTGCTATCGAAAATAATAAATCAACATTTTGTTGAAATACAAAGTTTGATCCACATAGCGCAAGTAGTGGTTGCGCACATTTGCCAGATATCATTTTTCGTCCATATTTGCCGAATTTTTGTCTTCGTAATTCAATAAACATTTGAATCATATTAATTAAAAATGTTTGTTTTATTTTGTTTTAGAAAACAAACTTCTTGTTGAAAAGCCCTTTATAAAAAGTATTGCCAAATGTGAACATTTATATGTATTTGATACAATAATACAAAGTTTTTTTATGCATAGTTGAATATCTGTTATATTTTCAATTCTAACAACAGTGAGACCATTTCGTTTCCTTTTATTTTGATAATGCTTTGCTTCCAAAAAATTGTTGCTGTCATTTTTTTTATTACATCCTACATCAAATTAGATGTTTTTACTCTAAATAAGATGGCATTATCATATCATGCCAAGATATGTTTTAGTTTAATATTGGTAATAAAATCTTAACAAATTTTCAAATATAGCTGGCTGTTGTATCCACAAGGACGTTAAATTTTTCGTGTATTTAAAAAAAATTTAATACAGTTCAGAAAAAGTTGCGTAAAAGTTTTGCTAGATCGACCATAAAAAGTTTTAAAGTAACTACTCGTAATAGCAAGAGCATTTTCCAGTAATGAAATACTGAATACAAAATCGTTATGAAACTCTCTATCTGTTTGAATTTCTTTTTGTTTCAGTTTTTATTTTTTCAAATAGTTCATGCCAAACATCATAAATCAATATTGAATTAGAAGCAGAAATGCAAAAAAAAAATAATAAAGAAATTTTATTTTTATGTTTTTGCAGAAATTATTTCATTTTAGTTTTTTTGTTATTTTGTATACTTTATTTCACTGATTTAATTTAAGAAAGTTTTAAAATAGCATCATCATTTATCTACATTATTCAATGATTTCTTTTGACAGCTACACAATTTTTTTCTCCAACTAAGAAATGTGTAAAAATCAATTAGGAACGACCTTAAAGTATTTGAGATAAATGTAATACCATTATAATTGAATGTATTATACACACACATTTTTTAGCCATAACACAAAATCGTTTAAACAGCAAAAAGTTTAGATATTACAAAGCAGATTTAGGTAACGAAAGAAATAGCCTTGAAACTTAAATTTTGAAATAGCTAGAACAATATTTGTTGTAAAGTCTAGTGTAGTTTTAACATTTGTATCCCATTTGTTTTATTCGTTATAGTAGAAAACCTTGCAAACTTGAACAATCAAAACCTTTACTCATATCTTAATTCCGATTTTGATCCTTTAAAAAACTTAAAGCCTTAGGTGAAGCCCTAGTCATTTTCTAGAAATTTGGCATTTTCTCTAAAACTGCCTTTGTTTTTGTCGCATCTTCCCTCTTTGAAACAGCAACGATATTGCAAAAAAAAATGTATTTTTCATAAATACAGAATTTTGAAACGAAAAAGTGACTTCAATAATACTTTTATTATATATCTTTTAATGGCCAATGCAAAAAGGCCTCGGCTAATATTTATTTATTTATTGGATTCATGCTCTCTTACGTTTGCTATTCCGTAATGATAACTTTATTTTTAGAATTAGAAAGAAATATTCAGAGGGTCTACAACACTTTCAAGAAAAAGATTTTTTTTATAAAATTCGCATGATATACAAAAATATAAATAGAAGAGAATATTGCTGAAGGCATTAGGATTTTTCAAAAGCACAGAAATATGGTAAGATGTCGAATGTAACATATTTTAAATGTTGCCAATATGCAATTTCCATTCCATTGTTTTGTATTATAAGCTGCTGAAACATGTGAAGACAATAAATAAAACCGCTTTGCCATGTAAAATTTTTTACTTAATGACAAAGTTTTAGTATCAACTTGTCCTGTACACTATTATTTACTTCTATTAATGCACAGATGAAATATCCATCTCTTCAGTCGAAGACATGAAAACTAGAATTAAAACCTTTTCAGGGTACCTCAAAAGGAGCAGCTCTTTTAAGAGACTTATTTTATTGTAAAACAGTCAATATTGTAAAATAGTGAATATTGTAAAATTGAAAACTTTCATGAATTCAATTCAAACTCTTTATAGTTTAACATAAAGTTATCAAGTTAAGGCCCAGTATCCTAAATGACTACTGGAAAATTTCCACAAATAAAAACAATAAATCCTTCAATTTTTATTTTCGATTATTAGCTATCGTCGCAAACATCACAGTTATAGTGATCTCAAAGTCCAAAAGATTGGAAGTTTGTTAATACAAATGTTAATTATCAAACATATAAAATTACGTTTTTAATTAAGTTATTATTAAAAAAAACTCTGTTTATAAACATAATTAAAAATGTTTATGATATAAAAAAATTTAATTAGTAACAACAACTAATTAACTAAAGCGTTTATTTATGTATCTGCTTTTTTACACAGCATTTTAATACATTTAATCTTGTTATATATCGGTTGCCTACATTAAGGATTAAAATATAAATTTACATCAAACCCTGTGCTAGCGTTATTTTTCAACGCCTTAATTGAAACATTAATTAAAGTAAAAAAAATATGGTGCATTTTTTAAATCAGACGTTTCCTTAAATTTTACTTATTTTGCTTTGAGGTTTAAGACCTAAAACAATTTGTTGTCTTAATAATCACATTAGCACAACACAGCGGGAAATAAATAACAAAAAGTAAAAAAAAAACAACAACAAGTTAACCCAGCATCTTACAGACTTCATTTATTTAAACCCTTTTTTTATTAAAATATTTTTTTTCATTTTTCTTTAAGCTGACTGTTATATGGATTAGGGAAAAGCAGCCAATACCTCCGTTTCCAAGTTACAGGAAAAGTTTGTAGTAGTAAACAAAAAATACAAAGCGATGATGTGAACTGTTAAATAATGTTTGTAATTAACGTTCAGTGTTAAAAATAAAATTTCTTTAAAATTTTAAAAGTTACGAAAAATAGATTTGTAGACTGCAGATTTAATAATAGATTTTACTAACGGAATATCAGTCAAATGAGCTATCATAATGCGCTTACTTTTCGAAAAAATTGACACTTGAACAATCAAAATATTAAACTAAATTGAATCAATTGCTCAAGAAGAAGTTTTAACTTTAGAAAAGCGGGGCTGATAATAAACAAGACTGTTACATTTGAACAAAAACCAATACACAATAGACCCTACAAGCTACCTTACATTTAGGAAATGCATATTTGGTGGGGTTTAATCGCTAGTGGAATCCTTTGAATTTATTTCTTTAAAAATAAAACCAGAACTGGCGTGACGGTTAACAATGATCGTTGCTGCATCGTTAGGACTAAAATAAGAATAGGTGCCAACGATGCACGTAACTATTGGCATTGATATATTGATAATGGCGATAAGCTACTTTCAAAAAATATATCTGTCAATAAGCCCTTAAAGTAGTGCGATTTGGCACAAAGTAACCCAAACTTAACGACCCCTCGTTGAAACAGACTCATTAAATGCCGTGTATTGATCTTAACAAATGATTAAAAAATCACAAAAAAACAAACAAATTCAATTTTATAAAATACTTAAATATCTCTTTACTAATAAATCTTAATTTCCTCAAAAATTTTTAACATTTCTTAAATTGCAAAAATTGGATTTATCATAAATATCAAAAAATTTGTTCAAATATTTAAATTTTAATCAAAAGTCTTTGAAAACGCTTTTGTATGATAAATTTAGCAGTGGTTATGTTTTTTTTAAAGTAACAGTTAGCCACCAAGAGTTGCAATTATATAAACTTATTGAGTTCGAATTTTACAGATTTTTTTTAAATTAATTAGTGCATTTTATTTCTAGTGTAATGTTAACCTTATGGAGATAAACTTTCACAAGTGCAAATCCGAAGACGTCATAAAAACGAGGAATATATTTTAAGCGGCTACGAACTTTAGAAACTGAATGTAATTTAAATTTAAAACAGCATATTTCGTTAGCCACTAACAAAGCACATGCAATTCTTGGATTCATAAAACGCTGGGCGAAGGAGTTTATTCACCCATATGTCATAAAACATATTTATCCTTCTCCTATCAGACCTATTCTGAAAAGTGAATCAATAATAGTAATAGCTTGGAATCAGTGCAAAAGCAGTTTTTATTTTGTTTTCGAGACATACAATGGAATCCCTTAATTTTACCATCCTACACTAGTAGACTTGCGCTAATAAAGCTGCCAACTCTAAAAAGCCGAAGAAAAATGTTTTAAATTTAATAAAAGAAAATGTCTGTTCAGATATTCTGATTAGAAATATTTCATTTTACGTTTTTATAAAAAGAAAATGTCTGTTCAGATATTCTGATTAGAAATATTTCATTTTACGTTCCATTTTGTCCTAGGCGATATTTTAATTTATTCGTAATTAAAGTATACAGATAGTATATGCTAACTCTGATTGGTTTTTAAGAATTTGTACTGAGTTTAATAAATTTTTTAAGAATATTGATTCTTTGTTAAGTGTTAATGCTGTTAAGTGTTATTTAATTTTATATTTGAATAATTAAATTTAAGTTGTATGTACAATTATTATTTGTTGTTATAATGTGTGAAGGGATTTTGAATCCATGGACGAAATATAAAAAATGAATAAATATCCGCATTTTACATAGTAGAAAATTTAATGACAAAAAATCTTTGTAATTTCAAGCAAATTAATCTTTGACTTTTAGAAATATTCATTCCATATATTTTTGTAGGGCTCAACAAGTTAGTTAAATGAGATAAAAAAAGAAATTCGGTTTTTTTTAAATTTATTATACTTATGATATAACGGGATGGAAACAAACAATTAAGTAACATTCTTAAGGACTCATGTGAAGTTTCAGCGTTTAGAAGTTACAGATTCGTTTTGTTTTTCTTGAATTTTCGGAAAAAAAATTAGTAGAAATTACCGCTTTAATCAAATTTTATTTAGATATTGCCTTCTACTGCTCATTAGTCGTATTACTGTTTACACATTTTTGTCCTTAATTTTAATATTAAAAATTAAATTGGTTACACGAACAAATCGAACACAATTTTATTTTGTTCATTCATCTTACTAGCATAAATCATGGGTAGTCTTACAAGAAAAGCTTAGAAAAGTAGAAAACTAATTTTTACTTTAAACATTTTAATATAATTCTATATAAAGTTTAAAGAACATAAGGTGTTTAATACTGGCAGAATACCAAGAGAATACACGTCGACAGATTAAACTCCCAAAATAATTATTTTTAATATGTTTTTTTTTTTAATTTTCTGTTGGATATTATTTTTTGTGGTTAGAGTTAGGGGATTATAATGGCATAATTAAATAATTTTATTTTTTAGCTGGAATCATCATCAGAATTTTTACGTTTGGCTTAAAAGAAAATTAAAATGTAACGACTTTCAAAGAAATTTTTATTAAAATTCCCAAAACATACAAACGGCTTATCTTTAACAGCCTGTGGGATTTATTAAGTGTGTGTGTGTTTGTTTGTTTGTTTGTTTGTTTGTTTTAGTCTTTTAGCTAACTTTCTTATAAATTAAAAACATTCACATACTGGTTAACTAAGTAAAGTTTTAGGCAGCTGTTATTTGAATTTTTTACACAGCACTTTGTCAAACATAAACCCGAAATATTTTAACAAAACCTGTCTGTCACATAAAAAAATAATTGAAACAACAAAAACCTTTAAAAATAACTGTCAAATAAATTATGCATTTATTTTCGTTTCCTTTTTGAGATTTTCTATATTTTCTTTTTAGGGTTTTTTATTTAATTTTTCCTATATGGTTTAAGAAAACATTAATAAATAATTAATAATGACAATTTCATTAATGCTATTGGATATGGGAATAATAATAAAATAAGACTTTTTTCGAATTAATTTTATAAATAAAATATTCAAGTAAATGGTATTTAATACTTCAAATCACAAGATAATTGAAATGTTCGATTTAAACTAATAATTCAAAACAAATTGTTGTGTATAAAGAAAAATCAAAAATTTTATAGTATATCAGGAGTATAAAAAGAGTTTTACGAATAACTTTTATAATTTTAGGCAAATATGAATATATAAATATTTCCTAGTTTAAACAAAAAATTTAACATTTTTTATTTAGAATCAACAATTTTCCTCTAACCAACACTGACTGACTTAAACTTTTCTCCTGTGATTAGCATTTTTCTAGACAATAAAATATTTGCTTATAAATTCAAAAAGTCTTAAGTCAAAATAAACTTAATTATTTATTGTTGCTTTCATATTTAAATGTATTTTGCAATTCTGATTCTTAAACTTATGCACTTTTGCGCTTATAATTATAATCTTGTGGAATCAAAGTTACACCAGTACTTGCAACAAAAAATTAAGAAAACTTTTTCTTGTTTAAGCATTTAAGCAACAAAACTTATGAATATTTTTGCCAGATAATTAAATAAAACAATTAAACTCTTTATCAAGAAGACACTTGTAAAATATTAAACCGCCAAAAACATACACATAAAATAAAGTTTATCACTACAAACTATTTAGTAATTTTTCATTGTTTTAGCTTTTTTACCACAAAGTTTGACTCTTGCAAGGAAGTTAGAAAAAAAAAACGCTCTATACATCATCAAACATTTCCAATTACTCTATTCCAGAAAATGTTAACAACTTTTGTTGCAAAAGTAAAAACAAAAGTTTTTCGAAAAGAATATGAAATAAATTAAAATTGAATTAAAAAAATATGTAATCTAATTTGCCATAAACAGAATAAGATTGAGCACAAAAAGTTTTTAATTTCGAAAAATTTATTTTAACATCACAACAAAGAAACAAAATGTTTGACAAATTATAATGAAACTATGAGATTTAAGATAATGTGTTAACTTGATAATATTTTAATTTTTATCTTAAAAAAAATTTCCTGCATCTCTCATTACTTTCAATAATTTTTCAATCATAGAAGCTAAAAGATCCTTGATTTCCTATTTTAAAGCGCCATATTAATTATTTTCTTAATTTTTTTTTAGCTCGCGAAATTGCTTCAGACACTTGCATTTCTGCATTTCACTTATAAATGGGTTAAAAATATAAATTTTATAATATTGTTGCGTTTGTAATAAACGTTTTGTTATTTTGAGTTCTTTTATTGCAAAATAATAATACAGTCCTTATGAGTTTTAAATGAAGTTAAAGGATTTATTTACTTTCAATACACATAAAATAAAAACGATGCTAACTTTCTTGTCCTTACTCACTAGTGACTCAACTTGAATTATTATTATTTTGCCCAGCAAGTGGTGTTTCTAAAGTTGCTTTAAGCGATTCTCACATATACAAGAATATTCTACTTTAACCTTCACCTGATTTTTTTTTGTTATTAACATTCAGTTTAGGCGCCTGCTTGGCTGTGTATTTTGTTTTGTTTTGTTCTATGCTAGTTGTTTTTGTTTTCTGTTATTTTCTTATTTGGTAGAATTTCTTATAAGCATATGGTTGTTGTCTTGTGTGTATAAGATTTCTTAGAAAACTACGCAGTTTTTAAAACTTTATAAATCATCTTCGTAACAATATTATATATTATATTATATATAGTTGTGTAAGTTTATAACAAGTTTTAGAATACTACTGTATTGCTTTTAGAATTATCTAGGTATATGAAGTTAAACTGTAAAATCTCATTATATTAGGAATTAAATAGGAATTTTTGTTAATAAAACAATTCTATTCCTATAACTAAAACTATAGAACTCTCTTGACAGCGATAAAACTATATTGGCATCTTATGATATAATTTCTACAAATTACCAGTACGAATTAAAAGTATTGTTTGAGTGAGGACTGCACTAAAACTAATTTCCCTGTTCAATGCTAAGTTTAATAGTTCTAAAGCGCTTACTACTGCGATTTCTTTATATTGCTACAAAATTTATTTGTTTCATTTTTTAAAACAAAAAAATTATCAATAAAAAATTACTATCTATCTAGGAAAATCTAGCAGTTTTTTCTAACTGCTCCTTTTGCTAACGTTTAGGAGCCAATGCATCATTGCAGAGAGTATAGTAACTAAACCAGAAATCGTTTGCGTTAACCGAGCATCTGCAGTTATAATTATGAGGCCATTGTTCAGGAAAGGTTGAGGTATTCCAATATAGAAGAATACTGCCAGCAGAGAGACTAGAATGTTAATGAGGCTAATAGAAGGACCCCTTAGTTTAAATGAAAATCGATGAAAATAGTAATGGCGTGTGCGAATTTCCAGCATTGACCAGCATTCGAAAGAAGATCACATGCAAAATCATAATGTATGTGTCAGTTATATGTGACATGCATTTGAAGCAATTGCTATTAATTAGATAAAGATTCTTAGATTTCCAAGAAAGTTAAATAATATTTTTCGGTGCTAAAAAATCAGTTATGCTGTGCCTGTTATTTGGTGGAAAGCTTTATATGGAAAACCGGTATTATTGATCAAAATTTTTATTTTTCCCGAAGGTCAACTGTAAAGAGAAAACTAGTAGTAACAACTTTTCATAAGTTTTACGATTGTATATATACAGAGACATTGTGACTAAATTACACTGCAAATACTTCACATCTTCCTGCTTCTATTGTAAAGAACTTTAGAAATTTACTATTTTGAAAATATATGCAATTTCAGCAATGAAAAACCTTTCATGACAATAAATATATAAAAATGTTTTGTATACCTTAAAGCAAAGACTAAATAAAAACATAATAAAAATATCAAACATGTAAGTGGCTTAAGGAAAATAAAACACATTATATATATTTACTATATTGAATCAAAATAAAATACTTTACTTTACTTTACTTTACTTTAAGCTGTACAAAAATATATATTATTGACACAAAAAGTCAACTGCTTCTTGTGAAAGCTCTGCTAACAATTGTATTTTTATAAAAATGTTAAAAATTATATTCATATAAATATAATTCTACAGATTTAAATAAAACACTATTATTAAAATAATTCTCAAAATCATGTCGTTGTCTTTTGCGAGTTTGCTGCAGTCAGTTGTAGCTATAAAAATATAAAAATCCCAGACGAGATTTTATTTTATTTTTCATTTTTGTGTCTTCACTTGGAAGATGGAAATTACGAAAAGCAAAAATAAAATAATAATAAGAAATAAAATCTGTTTTAACAATTGTTTTATGACACAAGTAATGTTTTATCCCTTATGTATTTTATTTTATTTTTTCATTTTTTTATGTAATTTGTCTGTATTTTTCTTAAATGTAGCTGACACCTTAAGACGGTTTTTATAAAATTTTTGTTTTTATTATAGTTGTTGCTCATTATATTTTCTTTTTCTTTTCTGTAGACTTTTAATTGTTAATTTTTTCCTTTGTGCAATAAAAAGTCCTAGAACTTTGTTAAATTCCAAGCCTGGCATTTTAGTATTTATGTAATTACTTTATTGGCATTGTTAAATTACTCTGAAACCTGGGGGCTTGATTTAAGTATTAAAAAATTAGCTTTTGCCCAGAGAAAAGAATGAGGATTTTGAATTTATGGAGAACATGAATGAAATAATTTTTATGTTTTTATTTATTTTTCTTTTTAAATATTTTATTGATTTTTTTAATAACTAATTAATTTTATAGCTTATAAAAATGTGGATTCTACAGTACATTTCAGTTATTTGTACATTCACTGCGATACTTTTGAAATGAGATCTACAATTTGTGTAATCATTATGATCATGTAGAATATTTTACACCAAATAATTTTAAAATGTTTGTTATTAAAAAAACTAAAATTTTCCCTCATGTCGGTTTTTAAAAATAAAATACAAATGTTTCATATCCTTTCTAGACAAAAGATACAAGCGTATTTAGGGAGATCAAAATGTCAAAAATAAAGAAGTTGTAGAAGCAAAGAAAAGATAATTATAATAATAAAAGCAAGCAAATTTAACAATACTTAATTTATAATTTCATAATTTTATTTTTTCGTTTCACTAGGTACGGAAAATACAAAGGTATGTTGTGGGAAGAAGCAACAAGATAAAAATTATATTCCTTTTTATGTTTCAATTAAATATTAACCAACACCACAGGTGCTGATAATGTATTTTTCTTTTGTTGTTGTTTGTTTGTAAATATAATAATAATAAATGAAAATGGCGAAATGGAAGGGCAAGTGAAAATATTATGAAGAAAAAATCCAATAGAATTTTACCTTATGATCAAAGTAATTTATTTTTACTTTTATATGTCTGAATGTTTGTACATAATAAGCACACATGTATGTGGATCTTTGTATTTGTATGTATTTAATACAAGTGTAATAATAATAAAAATGATAATAAAAATAATGTTGATGAGTTAATTTTTTCAAATTTTTTCTTTGAAATTTTCTTAAGTTTCGAAACATCCACTATTATGTCTTTAATACTGGTATAATGAAAGCAAACATTATGTACAAAATGTTTTATACAAAATTTAAGCAACAAAAAAAAAAGAATATCCAAGATAAAGCAATATTTAATGTATTTAATGTATTTTGTTAAGTATTTAAGTAGCAAATTGAAAAAAATTGTTTTTTAGGCTTTTAATTAGTTTACTTTTCCGCCCACAGGGAAATCCTTATCTGCCAGCATTCTTGAAAACTTTGTATTAAAATATCGCCAGTATTAAATTTCAGGTTTTTAATTCGTTCATTTGATAGCAATAATTTGATATTGGTTTCAGTATTTGCTAGTGTACCAATTATTAATCTTTTTTGTTATGTTTTTATAATGTTTATATTTTTGTTTTATGCTAAAATTACATGGCCGTTTGTTTTTCAAAGTTTTCTTTTCTATTTTGTTGATGCAAATTAATTTATTAGTTTTTTTTAAATTTTGGAGAATTGTACAAATTTTATTAATTTTAATAGAATGTTAAAGTTAATAAAATATAAAATATAATAATTTTCAGTTTTATTTATTTAACAAAAAAAAAAAAATAAAAAAAAAATAAAAAAATAAAAAAAAATAAAAAAAAATATAAAAAATAAATTCCTGAAGAAGCTTTCCACAGGAAAGCGAAATATTGAGAGAAAAAAATAAAATCGTTATAATTTAAATGACCGTGTGAAAAGATTAAAATTTAATAGAAATTATAAAATATAATATATAAAATAAAAACATTTATGTATTATCGATAAAATCTGTAAAGTTAAAAAGACGGATATAAACATTTTTATCCTTAAAAAGACATCTTAAAATTAAGCTTATAATATTATAGCGCTGCGAACGCTTTTAGTGTTTTTTTTAAAGAATAGATCAGACAACATTGGAAGCAAGCAAAGAAAAAGGAATTATTTTTTCTATTACATATATATCTGCTGAAAATTTTATTTATTTTTTTATTAGTTATGATAACATTAATAAGCTTTTTACTAATCAATGAATTAGGCTCGAAATATGTAAAGGGTCCGCTGTTTTAAATGTTATAATCAAAACTACTGAATGTTTTCTTAAATTTCTTTTTTTATTTAAAAGTACAATCCTTCCGCTTAATAATGGAAAATGATTTCATTCAAATGGCTGCCTCAGCTGGCCATGCAGTAGCCTATACGATCAGTCCAATGTTTAAGCACATTATCGATGGTGTGCAGCTGTATATTATGGCTTCACGAATATTGTCCTTTAAAGCGTCAATTGTCTCTGGCTTGTCGGCGTAACACTTATCTTTGACGGCAACCCACAAATAATAGTTCAACGGTGTCAAATCGCAGCTCCGAGGTGGCCAAACGACATCAGCTCTGTGGCTGATAATGCGATCTTCAAAAATAGGGCGCAAAACATCGAATGTAGCTTCGGCTATGTGGCACGTACCGCCGTCCTGTTGAACAGGAACAAAACTTCGGTTAACATGGCCCGATAACGATCGCCATTGACTGTGATGGCCACTACTTGCTGATTTACGAAGTACAAGGGCCCAATTATGCTTTTGGACCAAAATCCGCACCAAACAGGGACTCGTTTTGGGTGTGTCGGCTTTTCAATGTATGCGCGCGTGTTTTCTGTGCCCCAAATGCGACAATTTTGCTTGTTTACACACCCGCCAAGACCAAAATGAGCTTCATCTGAAAAGATGATTTTTTTTTCAAAATCGGCATCTTCTGTAAGTCGATCGCAGGCCCACTTAGCGAAGCTAAAACGCATTGCATTGGATGGTCACTTGGCTTCAATTCCTAAACCAATTACACTTTGTGTGGCGTCATACCAAGGTCTTTATACAAAATTCGTCTCAATGATGTCCCTGAAATGTTCAATTGTTGAGAAGAACGGTGAACTGATGTTGATGGCGTTTCACGCACACTTTCTGCCACAGCAGCAATATTCGTACTGTTTTTGGCTTTTCACGCTTAGGTTTATCGATGAGGATGACAGTTGACAGTTTCTTTCACTTTTTTCACAAGATAACGAACATACGGAGCCGACGGTGCTGCTTATCTTCAAAAATCCGTAGGCAATTTCCGTACACATTCTGCAACATTGCAACGATTTTTAAAGTAATGTCTTAATATTTCTCTGCGTAGTTTCAAGCCTATATACAATCATATTCGTTCGGTGGAGGGATAAAATTAATTATCTGTCAAATCAAACATGAGCTAACTGTTACCCATTCACGAAATAAGCACTATTTGAAAAAAAAAGTTAAATGGCGGACCCTTTATATAAAAACATTTTTATTTCGTGTTTAAAGAAACAAAGATTCTTTTAATGTTTGCACAAAAGCTGGGAGGTAAAAAACTTATTATTTCCTCTCAATATCTAATTGCGATCATAACATAACTTAACTGTTATAGAGTGCAGGAAATATAGCTTATGAACACATTTAAAGTACTTTAAAATTAGGGTCCATATGTTACTTTGGAGCGTAAAATTCAACAGCAAGAAACCATCGGAAATAAAACTTAGACTATGACTATGATAACAAACCTATAAAGGTACAAGAAATTTAATGCTTGGAGATGTAAGATTATATACAGACTTAAAACAAAAAAGCTGTGGTTTATGTAAAGCTAGCTAAACCCGGTGTACTTTGCTTAGCTAATAGTATAAAAACTTCTGTCTGGTATTTTTTTGAACTATACAAATCAATAGAGGAGGTATTTGTTCAAAAGTTTATATAGATAATATTTATCTTTTTTTGTGAACGATAGCATATCCAACTATCTCTATTCAAGCTGCTATTTACTTGAGAATATCCATTAACGTTTTAATTACTTCTACAAAATTTTAAGACTCTACCTATTATAATTAATGGGTCAACCACATTATATACCCATAGCTAAGATCGAAAATGTTATTTTCCAAATTATACGATAAATACCCTTTTAAAAAAAGTCCATGCTCCAAGTTTCCAAGAATAGGTGCCCCTGGCCTCTCGCGCTTAAGTGTCGCAATTTTGGCAAATGTCACAGTTATCAAGGTAAACAAATGGTTGGAATCATTTTACAAATTACAATTGACATTAATTTTCGAATTATTTCTTCTTTACTCTCGCTTGTGAATAGAGATTTAAATTTTAAGTGTTGCTACTACTTTGCTGAAAATATTAAGTTTAAAGCTAAAAAAAAAGTTATAACGGAAAGAAAACAAAAGAAAAGTTTCGGTTTTACCCACTGTGCTTCTAAAAAACTAACTCAGTAAACTGATTGGATGGGTGGTAAGCAAGCGATTTGGTGGCTAAAGAATGTAAAGAACATTTTCCTTTCCCTCCATCTCTTACCTTTTCAACATATCAAAAAAAATTTATTTCAAAGCATTTTGTAAATTATTTGCATAAACGCTGTCGTTATTTACCTATTTCCACAAACTTGATATTTTTCATTTATATACCCAATTATGTGTATATACTTGCAGGTATCAAATTTTAATTTTATTTTAATTATTTATGAAAATAAATAGCAATTTTCGTTAGATTTCTGTTGATACACAAGACGCCCAGATAATTTAAATCGTATTACCTGTAGCAAGTTAAGATTTTTTTTTTACATTTTCTCTTTTTAAGCCAAAGTCACAACACGTGCCAATATAATTTTGTCTGTCAGCTATTTATTTTAATATATTTTTGAGTTAAAAAATAAAAATGAAAGAATATATAACATATAAGAAAATGATTTCTTTTAAAAGGTAAATATTTCCTAAACACCCAACATATTTTCTTTACAAAAAAAGAAAAAATCAAAGATAGAATATATTTTAGATCTTAGGGGGATTATTTCGTCGTGTGTTTAAAAGGCTGCAAAGAATAACACTGCTAGCAATGCAAAATATAACAAAATTTATAATTTAATGTTTATGCTTCTAATCTCATTCGTTTTGGTTTGCACTAATGTTCATTTCTTTAATTAAGCGGCGTCAATAGTATTTTTTTTTTCTTTGGTATTTTACACGTTTCGAAAATAATGACTTTGAATTATGTTCCAACCCTATACAAAGATGAAGACTGCTTAAAAAAACAAAAAAACTTAAGAAGCAATTTCACTTTGCTCACACCAAATAAGTGTAAGCAATTTTCGATTGTTAACGTTATTCATAAAATATAAAAGAACGTGATATAAATTTATCTTTTTTTCCAATGCAATACTTCGTATTAAAATATCTCTCGAAGAATTATAAATATTTTAGGCTTTTGGTTATAAGTTCTGCAAAAACTAACCACGAATAAATGCTACGTTTCGTTTCTGAATCAAGAAAACTTTTTTGTCAACAAAAAATTAGCTTAAGAAAGATTGCAACCGGCTTGGCTGCTTTATCCGAGGAAAATACATTTTCCATGCACCCGATGTGTACTATGTCTTTCCAAAATAGCAATTCGATTAAATCTCTACAAGAGCCACATAAGTTTCTATAATATCGGGCAATCAGAAACCTCAGAATCTATGCAATAATTTCTATTTATTTTACAAAATTCCGCATTATATTTAGGAGTTCTCTTAATAACAAATATAAGCAATACAAGCAACCATAAGCATCAACCAACTTACGTAGTCATCCAAAATAAAACATTCTTTGATTTCAGCACGTTTTGAACTATTTAGTACCTTGTTTTGAAAACATTCATTTTTAATTAGCACATCCAACCAGTGGCAATGACTAGACCTTCTTTGATGATATCTTAATTTTAACAATCAGTCATAAACATTAAAATACTGTGACTTTCATCGAGATTCACAATCACAATATTCAATTTACGAGCCAGAAAGAATGCATTCATAACAAAATACGATCACCTCATCTATGGTGGTTTAAAGTGGTTTTTTGTTTCTACTTGATGCTATCTCCTGTTAGCTCGTTCTGAGCAATTATATACTTATTTATATTAATAGCCTGTTGCATTTTAATTACATATTTTTCATTTTACACACACCTCTTAATGCTTTCTCCGGGGGCACGCAGTCTTGATGGATCTCTTCGCCATTTTGACTAGTGCTTTCGAAGAAAAAAAGGCGGACTGGTGACCTAGGCTAGCAGGAGCCCGAAACTGAAAGAGACACAGAACTCACGTAGTCCAACCGGTCAACTTAATTGCCATATACTGGTACCACTAGCATAAGTTGCCTACAACGTGGTGACTGTGTTTAAATCGGGCTTTGAAGAAAGTTCCGAATAGATGTTAACGCACACTTAACATCAAATTTCCTAGCTTGCGAATGCAACAGGACAGCAAATTGGATAGTTTCCAAATTTTTAGCAGTGAGTGGAGGTACGGGCTTGTTACCGTGCACTGAAAAATTGCGACCAAGGCATGTATGCGTATTAGGGCGCGGGTGAACGCTTTTTCTTACCACCAGTGGTAAGACCTGCATCAGATTAATGCCTCACGGTTATCTGCTATCGTTGCCTTTTTCACTTATATACTCCTATCAATACAGTTGCACAGTCGGTGCAGCAATAATTGATTAGCACATCCTTTTTGCTAATTTTGAAAAGTTGTTTAACTATTTTAATTTAAGGCGTAGCTGTAGTACTTTTGGCTTAAAAAAGAGATATAAATCCCAGGATGTTAATGAATATTAAGGTTAACAGTAGTTTCATCTGAAAGGAAAGAGTAATTTAAGTTTAAAACTCCTGATATATAAAGCTTTTTTTTACATCATTTTGCCGCAAATTATAACATCACAAATTTGAAAGAAGACTTTATTAATGTTGTTGTCTTAAGTAAATTTCTGTCAAGCTTTAATTTTTTAATTATACTGTAATTATAAACAAAGTCAATATTTAACTTTAAAGAATCATTGTCTCAATAAACAGCAACATTGTATTATCAAAAGTCGTTAGTTTCTGCTTCGTTATCAGGAACTTCTAAACAAATGCCAATAATAAGATAATTTTTTACCTAAAGGAAGTTGTTTGCCCCTTTAGGCTAGCAGGTAGTGTACTAGCTTGCCAGTAAGGGGGTTGTGGGTTCAATTCTCAACGAAGACCTTGGTTTTTTCACTCCAAAAATAAAAATTGACTGTCGGTGGGGCTGCTCAGCGATGAAGGCATAGTCACTGGTCTCTGTGCTGTCTTATACGGCAGTTAATTTCCGACTATCCTTCTACTTTCACCACCTGTTTGATCCTTTCTCTATCCCTTTCCTAAAGAATGTAGCACAGTACTTAATTAAATAGGCGTTGTTGCCTGAAGTGCTACCTCTCTTTTTAAAAAAAAAAAGACAAACGTTTCATGGTAGAATTGATAATGATGTTGATCATCGCTAATAGCTAATATTTTAAATGTATTATGCATATCAGTATGGCCATTACACTACTGCTTATATACCTCAACAGTGGATTGTACCGTAAATTTTATATAGAAAATTCAAAAGTCTTATATCTCAAGCTAAATTGATAAAATGAGAGTTTTCATTGAACCAACACAGTAAAAAGACGAGAAAACTCACAAGCACGTCTATACAGAAACATAGCCAATATTTCAAAAACAAAAACACTGTTTTCCACATAAGGGTTTATTTGGAAACCCATTCCTGTGTAATTTGAAAAATACAGAAAACAAAAAATATTTGTAAAGAATTTTATTGGAATATCACAAATTATTTATTTTTAAAGGATTCTGGCACAAACTAAGGTATATTGTAATTACTAAATTCGTTGTTCCATAGTTGATGTAATTTGCTATATTAATTATTTTCTTTCTAAACTTACACATAATGTATGTTGTTCCAATGGAAAACAGAAAGTATACAACTTTAAATACGAAATTCAAGGAACTCATGTACAGATTAAGCTATGTAAAACAGAAATAAAGTATATAGTATATAGTAGATAATTGAAATTTTCAGAGTGCAAGTAGTTGATGTATTTGGACTTTGCTTTTGAAACATTATAAATAGACTGTTGAAATTGAAACAAGGTGTGTATTACAATTTCTAATTCGTATTTGACTACTGTTTAAAATTCGCTTTTATTTTTAAAAATTATTTAGAAAACATTTAAAAGCAGTAATTTAAAAGTTTTCTGTTTTTCATTCTTAACATTCCTATTTTAATTCATTATTTTTGTTATATTTTATTTATTTTCTATCAATAATATTTGCAATTATATTTAATAAGAATTTTTAAAAAGAAAACAACTTCTATTGCCAACAATTTTATTTTATAAACTGTCAATTTATTTATTGTTAAAATGGGTCCCAAATTAATTGACACGCTTTCAAAATGGAATTACTTTCAATTGCATCTAATTGAAACTGCAGAATTTCATTCAAAGCAAAATAAATCTTTTTTCTTTTATAGAACAAAAATAATTCTGTCAATAATTTAACAATACAACAATAGCAATTTCAAAATCGATTTTTTACAGATAAAAATTTATTTTTTATAAATGTCTTAAATAATTTCATAAATGTATTTAAAATTTTTATGTATGTAACAAAATAATTTTTATAAATAATTTTTTTAGTTATTTACTCAAGTCCTAAAATAAAACATCTAATAGTTTATAAGAAATTGCTTGGATTTTACATTTTACATTGCAGACGCAAATTAGTTCTTTAATTTTACAAAATTATATTCATACTAATTGTAAACTAAATGAATAGATAGATTTGCTAACAATGAATGTGTTTTATTGATTTTCTTTAAGGATTGCTTGAAACAACTCGATACAATGTGGAAAGTTTTTTTAACCTACATTCAGGAAATATTTTTAGATAAATGAAAACCAAGTTTTATTTCTTCAAACTTTTCTACCAAATGTATTTTTAATTAAGTTTACTGCAGTATTAAGCTTAAGAATTTATATACATAAAAATGTAAGTAAATCAGTAAGTATTCTAAAAACTGTTCTTTAAAAATCAAGACACATAAATTTCTCTTGGAATGATGGCAGTATTAAATTTTTACATTTCTTTAACTCTGTATGACGTTACCAATTAGATCGTCGCCTATATGTATATCGAGGTATTTTAGTTCCAAGAGTTGTGGTTCATTTGGTTATTTAAATAGAAGGCCCGGATCCTCTATGCAGTTTAAACGTTATACATATTCTGATCATTTTATTAATGTTCTATTTTTTAGACATACAGTCAAAGCCCGGTATAACGAATACTCAATTCAACGAATATCCGTTATAACGAATGGCAAAATTTTTACATTACCTAACTGATATAGCGAATGGCAAAAAAATAAATTAATCCCGATTTAACGAATGACAAAGTTATGATGCGTTGCTTTTTTAAGTTAGAAGTTAAGGTTTTAGTTGTTCTGTTTGGTTCATTATGAAAACGAGATATCAAATCGAAAAAGATTATCTTTTGGTAAAAAAATTAAAGATTTTAGAAGAATGTAAGAAAGGTGTAACCCTTAAGTAATATCTCAAAAGTATGTAATAACAAAATCTTCAATATGTATCTTAAAAAAGGACGAACATAAAATTGTGGAAAATTTAAAAATTACATACAATGGCACAAAAAATCGGCGATTTCCTAAAAAGGTGAATTTTCAAGAATGGAATGGTTTTTAAGCCAAAGAGACAAGCATATACCTGACAGAGAAATGCTTTCAAAAGCAAAGGCATTAGGAATCCATAATCAAATGTACGTCTCCGATTTCCATCCAAGTCATGGCTGGCTATCACGTTTTAAGAAAAGCCATGGAATCAGGTTGCTAAAGCAAACCGGCGAAAAACTTTCAGCTCGAACAGATTTAATGCAGCCTTTTAAAAATCGTTTCCATAACTTAGTAATCGAACAGAATTTACTAAGAGATGCAATTTGAATGCAGATGAGACCAGTTTATTTTGAAAATTGCTACCTGATAAGACACTTCTCCTGCATGCACAAGTGTGGTAGGAAGTTATCGAAGGAAAGGGTAACCGCTCTTAATTGGTAAAGCAAAAAAACTTCGTTCATTTAAAAACAGGGTTATTCCAACGAATTACACGCATTCAAAAAATTTTTATGCTTTTGTTTTAAACTTTTTCTAAGGTTGAACAATTTTTAAAAAGCAACAATCTACCCATAAAAGCACTACTTATACTTGATAATGCAACAAGTCATCCGCCCACAGATGAGCTAATCAAAACAACCAAAGATGGAAAAATAAGAACACTTTATCTACTACTTTAATACAACCGATAGACCAAAATGCCATCCGAATTTTAAGAATGCATTACGGAAATCATTTACTCAGTAATATTGTCTCATCAAAAACAGAAATTGTCGTTGATTTTTGAAAAAATCCTAATTTGTACGATGCAGCTTACATGATCGATCCATTTGGCTTGAAAAAGATAAAAAAAGAGTGCTTAGAAAATTATTATAAATAAAAACAATTCTTAAATAAACGCGAAAATAACAATTAAAGTTTTATTTCTACATTATATTATAAATACAATTAAATGTTTATGGTTTTATGGACCAACGTTTTTTATAAAATTTTAAGGTAAAAAAAAATACTGTTCGATGTAACGAATATCTCGGTATAACGAAAGGTCTAAATATTATATCATTCGTTTAACCGGCCTTGACTGTATTTCTATATTATAAATATGTTCGAGCTGCACATATTTTCAAGTTACTTCAGTATCTTCGTGAATGATTACAAGCTGTAGCATTAGCAAATGTCAAATTGTGGGCTCGTTTCCTAATTGGCATATCTGAAGTAAACAGCCTTGGCAACTTGCAGCTTAGCTAGAGTGAGTTACCTTAGGAAAGTAACAAGTAAAATAACTTTCTAATAGTTTAAGGAGGTTTATGGATAAGATTTTCTCTAATTTTTATTTTCAGTCTTTACGTCACATCTTATTTGAAATGTGTGTTCAAAAAGCCCTGAACAATATTGTCTTTCCTCGAAGACCTTTTTAATTCCATTTTCGAGTCTTTGTGTTTTTGAACAATTGTATAACGTTAAGAATTGAATCCAAAATTATACCTTGTAAAACGACTTTTGCTGCTTAGAAATAGGGACTTTAGTGACATTCTTTTCCATTTCATATACTCGGTTATTATATTTGCTTGTTCTTTAGTTGAGGAGATGTAAGTATTGTTACTTTCTCTGTCAATAACTGTCTTATGTCTAAAGAATCATGCTGGGGAGATAGTTTGAGGTTTTAAACCATCAAAAAGATACATATTAAAGTCTTTTATTTGTCTTAGGGATATATTATGGACCCTAAGAAATTTTTAAAACTTCACGGATATATTAAATTATTAATGCAGCCAAATATGAAACCCAAAACCCAAACAAATTTATTACAGCCACCGATAGTATTTCGTCTATTTTGGCGATAAATAATACCTTGCACATTTACTTCTGACCTCCAAATTTAGAAACATTTGCATAAAAGATCCTAATAAAATCAAGTAATGAACAGGCGACGCTTGCCCCAGCAAAACATGTGTCTTTACACTGTGTCCAGACTTGAAAAACATGGTATTTTTAATTTAATTTCAAACTTTCATACAAATCGGAAGGGCATGATATGGCTTAACATAAGCATACCTACAACAATGTAAATTCAAGTGAAAAACGACCAAACAATCCTAAAACATGCATTAAGAAGAAGATTTCCAACGTTATAGTTAGAATGAGAATCGGCCACATTAATAAATGCTACATAGATGCCAACGTTCTATTTGCACTACCTGTAATACGCAACTTACCATTTCCCATATATTGGACGAGTGTCAAACTTTTCACAATATTAGAACCAAACTTTTACAATTTATCCAACCATCTAAAAATAGAAACGATCACAACATTGAAATTTTCAATAAATTCATTTTAAACTGTAATATAATTTTTCGAGTTAATTACTATAATTATACTATTGTAATTAATTATTAAAAAATAAATATGTAATAATTTGTTAAGAAATTAATGTTTTAGTGTGCGTAGTTAAAGAAAACGGAATAAATTTGACCTGGAAAAATAAAATGCGACAATTTCTGGGGAGCTGCATCGTACACATATAGTCGAATCTTAAATTTGGACCTAATTATGATTATAAAGATAAAATAAATTATTTTTTATAGTTTTTTAGGCATTCGGCTTATAAAAGTAGCAATTTAATTTTTGATATATCTTGGGCTGAATCTTTGCTTCTAGCGGAATCAAAAACTAGCCGATTGAGAAAGTAAGAAATTAAATAATCATTGCTTAAACCAAAGTTAAACTGACAGAAGTTGAGAATACAAAAAGTTGAATTTTCAAAATTTTTAGCGTAGAAAGTACATCTACGCTGTGTTACTTATTTGAGAATGGTTTTTAAAAGAACACTATTTAATATTCCTGCATAGCTAAAGGTTTATTTTATCATCTAACATTTAAATATTTATTTTCTATAGTTAAAAGTTTAATAGTAGAAAAATAAAAAGAAAACAAAAGGAAAAACAAAAACAAAACATAATTGTTGGAAAAAAGTTAGTTCAACAAAAAAAGTTTTTCCTAGTCTTTTTCTATGCCTTAAATTTAAAACAATTATTTTTTGTTATTAGTTGACTAAAAGTATGCTACAAATTTTCTTTTCCATCGTAGTTGGTTTTGTGATTTTAACAAAATTTATTTAAAGCATACTTTTTTATTTTGAAACCATAAAAAAAGAAATTCTTGTATAGAACACAAATTTAAAAGAGCGAACAAAAAGTAAACTTTAAGCATACTTTAAGGAGCACAACTATGGCTTTTTTTACCAAAAGTATTCGCTTCTTCTTTCATTTTATGTATGTATTTATTTCTGTTGGGTTTGTACCAGAATGTTATATAACGGTGTGTAGTGTATAAATTGTTTTGGTATTGATGTTATGGCATAGTTGAACGACTATCTATGTGTAAATTTGTATACTCTCTATGCTATTAACCTAGAAACCTTGCTAGCAATTTTCAAAAATTCATAGCATTTGGTTTAAATTTAGCGTACATAACAAGTTGAGTGTTGCAGATACTGCCACAATTGCTAAGCTCTCTAATAGATACAACCATCTACTGCTACTACTACTACTACTACTGCTCCTTGAGAAAACAATAAAAAAGAATATATCGAAAAATAATACCAGCAGAAATGGCAAACGAAGAACTAGCAACAGTACATTATTGTCAATGTATTGAATAGATAGTAGTTTATTTGTATGTGTGTCTGTTTCCACAAACTTTCTGTTAAAAATGGATGCTCGTGTTTAAAAAAAAAAAGTAAACTAAATAAAATAGAAAATATACCCCCAAGATAAATTCACAAGGTGTTCTTAATATAGAATCAATTTTAAAGATAAAATTTATTATATCTATTTGTGATAAACATTAATAAATATTAAGTCAAAACGAATAGAAAGTATGCAAAATTCATAATTTTTCATTTAATTTAAAATTATGACATGTGTCAGTTGTTGATAAACTGCTGTTGCTAGATAAATTAAATAAAATTTGTTGAGTTTAGACTTCTTTTCATACAAATTTTAATCAGTTTGTTTGTTATTATTTTTTTTTTTAATTTTGTTCAAATTGTAAATATGTTTAGGTTTGAAGAATGTTTTAAAGATTTTAATGCGTTTGAAATTCGTTCCGTGTTTAATAAAGACTGAAAACCTTTACATACATTCGCCTAGAAAGATTAAAGTAAAATTTTATAATTAAAACAAAAATCTTGGAACATTTTTGGAGTAAACAAACTCATATCCTCCAGCAAGACATCCAAAAAAACAATACATACACAATGGAAAAAGAACAAGACACAACCTTGCATTATCTTTAAAACCAACTATGACGGACATTACCATCTAAATTACCTCGAACCACCCTACCCAGCATAAACTGCCAGAATTTAGACATATGATACACAGACTTCAGATAATCCTACTTTTTCCAGATAAATACAACAAAGAACTGGATACAATTTACACCATAGCTAAAAACAACGTCTACACCACCACTACTGCCAACAAACTGCTTAGACAACACAACACTTAAAATAGGAATAAAGAAGACGAACAGACAATTGATACAACACAGCACACGTTTACTTACACAGGACCAGAAATATATAGATTAACTTATCTTTTTTACAAAGAAAGTTTACTCACAGCATTAACCTCCAACAACACTTTGAGACATTATTTCAAGATATCGAGAGAAAAAACTGATAAATGTTATTCCAACGGAGCATACGAACCTACTTGTACCTGAATACATATTTATATAGCACAAACTACACGAACACTAAAAATAAGATTTATAGAACACACACGTGCGTATAAACGAAAAAAAAGAAGACTGCAGAAATTTGTATTACACCTCGACACTATCGAACACGCACCAAGGAAAATAGAAGAATAAATGACGTTACTACATCCCAGCAAAAAAGGACGAAGACTAGACATTCTTAAAAACATGGAAATGTACAAAACAAGAACACGACCCCAGACAAAATTTTCACACCACTGAAACTTTTCATGCACTCTAACTAACGAAAAGCAGCCTCAGACGGACAAACTTGCCTAGAGAATAAAAAAAGACGGAAATGATAAATTAGCTGGCGGGACAATTTGCCTGCATCAGTAGATATTACCTTAATGAAAGAACGCCCAACAGACCTAATACCAACTCTCCAGTACTATCTAAACCGCGGCAGTATTTCATTTACTAACGGAACAAATCAAAACAACTTAATAAAGATTGATTTTTCAAATTAAGTACATTTAAATATCAGGATTTAAAAACAAAACTTTTGTGTTGATTTCTTAAAATTAAATTAAGGTTTCAATAAATCTATAAAAATACTTTAGTGGTTAAACTGCATAGTTCTTTATTTAAAGTTTAATAAACAACTCACATTAAATTTCTGAAAAAGCTTTAAATATACGGAGTTTTGTCCAGAATTTTTTAAGAAAACGCAAAGAAATATTGACAGCACGTTGTTTTTGTTATAGTATTAATTTCTTACAACTGAGTATACTAATATCAGGATTACTACAGCGCTGAATTATTTAATAGTTTATAAAAATGAATCGCTTGTAGCAAAAAGGAAATATATAAAGAATACAAGTATCCCAGAATAACTTAAAAGAATAAGTAAAGTGATAAAGAATTATACTAATAACTTAATGAACTCTTATTATGAGCATAATTTATTGAAATGCAATGGTGACCAAAAAAAACACTTAGCAATTCATAAACAAACAACTTGCTTAAAAGGAAGGAACTCTCAAAATTTATTATTAACTAATGAGAATGTTAATATATCATCGAACTGTGAAAAAGCCGCGGCTTTTAAGGCATATTTTTATAACTTTGTAATTTGCGTGTTTATATTTCAGTTAATATTGAAGACAACATTAACATTTCTAGAACACTAACTCGCTTTCCCACTTGTTTTGCTAAAAATGAAATTGAAAACAGTCACGTTGATTAAGATTTAAATAAGTTGGAAGGAAATAAAAGTCCTGGTAATAACAATATTACTTGAAAAATGTTATTGGTGCGAAAAGAAGATGTGTTAGATTTCGTAACTGTTATATTAAATAATATCATAAGAGAAACTAATTATCCTAATGTTTTAAAAATACATAAAATAGCTGCAATTCCATGCAATGTTGATAAAAATAGAATACAAGATTTTATATCCATTTCTATTTTAGCCACTGTTGGCAAGATTATAAACTAAAATTTATATTGGGTTTTCCTATAATACTTTAAAGCTATTGGAAAATTATTTAAAAAATAGAATAAAATTTGTGGAAATTATTAAATTAAAGAGTTGTTTACAACCCGTTATATGTAGAATACTGCAGCAGGGAAGCGTACTCAGACCATTACTGTTAAAAATTTTTGTAGATAATTTTAAAAATATAGATTTTTTTGGAAAATAATTTATGTTCGCGGTGGATAATTATAAAGATGAAAAAGTATTTAGAACATTAATTAAGTATGATGTAGAGATTTATTTTTTTTTATTATTACATATTTATTTGCAATCTAACTTACAATAATAAACTTTCAATTGAAAACGGAAATTTAAGTTACATATGAAAATAATATTTACATATAAATAGTTAAATTAAATAATTGTTATAATTTTTGTTTTTGAAAAATATAAAAAATAATTTCCTGAAGAAGCTTTCCACAGGAAAGCGAAATATCGAGAAAAAATAAATCGTTATAATTTAAAGGACCGTTTAAAAGATTAAGATTAATATTTAATAAAAATAAAAAAAGGTCGAACAAAACTGAAAATAATAATTAAATAATTAATATTATAAACATTATAAATATTTATTTATTATTATACTCTCATTTCAATACGAACGTTAGTCAAACATAAATGTAAGGGAGATTAAGGATATGATTTCGTTTGAGCTTTCTAACTTCGTCAGTCTCATCTAAAAGCGTAATTGCTAGTATGTCTGTATGATTACTAAGCCTTTCTAAATAATTGGAGCTGAATCTTCTAATTTCGGATTTAACAAAAAGTATTTTCAGGTCGTTGGGAAGAGCTTTGTTCGTTACATAAAAAGGAGCATTCGTTATGGAACGCAAAGTTTTGGATTGGAATCTTTGCAATATTTTTATGTTGGAATTACTAGCAGTGCCCCATAACTCTACGCCATAAGTTTATATAGGTTTTAAAATAGTTTTGTAAAGCAGGACCTTATTCTCCAAAGAAAGTTTAGATTTACGGCCCAGAAGCCAGTCCATTTGCTTAAATTTGATGTCGAGTTGTTTTCTTTTCGTGCTAAAATGTGCTTTCCATGTGAGTCTTCTGTCTAAATGTAAGCCCAAGTATTTGACAGTGATTACACTAGGGATTAAAGTGCCATTGAGAAACACAGTTGGGCAATTTTCCCTTCTTGTTGTAAATGTGATGTGACTTGACTTTTGGGTATTAATAACAATGTTCCATTTTGTAAGCCAATCATAAAGACTATATAGCTGCAGCTGTAAAATTCTAGAAGCCTCTGTGGGGGTTTCACTACAACATAAGAGTGCTGTGTCGTCTGCATAAGTAGCTCCCGTTATACATTATTTTGTCGGCATGTTATAGATGTATACGGTATATAAAATTGGTCCAAGGACGCTTCCTTGAGGGATTTCAGCTTCAATTTGACAAATTTGAGAAAAATCTTTGTTGAATCTGACGAAGAAACATCTGTTTTTCAAATATGATAAAAAGGAATAAATAAAATGGAGCAGAAAGCAGGTTTTTCAATTTGTTAAATAATCCCTCATGCCATACTTTATTAAAAGCCTGCTGAATATCCAAAAACACAGAAGAACAGAATTTTTTATTTTCAAAAGAATCAGATATCACCTTAATAATTCGATAACACTGCTCTGGTGTACCATGTTGACTTCGAAAACCGAATTGATGTTCGGGAATAATATTGTATTTCTGCAGAAATGCGTTTAAACGTTTGAGAAATAATTTTTCAAAAATTTTTGATAAAATAGCTAATAAGCTAATAGGTAGGTATGACATTCTCTGGTTTACCTGGTTTTAAAACCATTATATTTTCAGCACACTTCCATTGTAAAGGAAAGTGTTGGAGACGTAATATGAAATTAAATATTAAAGTTAGGAATAAATATTAAAGTTAGGAATAATGAAATGCTTTTAAATGCTAACAGAAACAAATTCATCAAATTTAAATGACATATGTATTTCAAGCATCTTTTATGGCATCACCATCTTGCTGTGAAAGCTAAACTATCACGTGGAATTGGTACTATTACTTTATCAGTCCTTAATTCATTCACATCTTATATACTTACCAATGATTTATGGATGCAGAACATGCTGAGCTCTTCTAACTCCAAGCAGACAGAACAAATCTGTAAAAATTGTCTTTAATCTCCCATTGCAGTTTAGCATAATGGATTTGTATAAAAAATACGTAAAGTCTGTTCTTCCAGTAAGAGGACTATATAAATAACAGCTGTTAATACATATGTTTAAATGCTTAAGGAATTTTAGTTCTAATTTATCCAGTTTGAACACAATATCGCAGCAGACCAAAGAATGACATGGCAGTATGGGTACCTAAGAGTTCAAAGATGTCACCTTGAACTTACTAAACGGGACTATGCATAACCGAAAGATTACAATTTGATATCAATCTCTCTTAAAAATATTTTTAAGAGAGATTTTATCAAATTATAAGAACAACTTAAGAAACGCTTTTTACATCATAAGATAGCCAATAATTATCGTTGTCATAATATTTGGTAAATTTTTTAATATGTATGATGAATGAAGAGAAATATCAGTTGGTAAATAGTCTCTAATAACCATACTTGCTACTGAGGCAAAAATGTATTATTTTGTAATTTATAATTTCATTGAATAAAAGTAAAAGTAAAAATTTATATAAGCGAATATAACGCTTTCTTCAAATTAATCAAACGTTTCAAATAATCTATCGTGTGTTTTATCAGTTAGAACAATATAAACAAACACGACTTTTTAATGCTAAATTTTATATTCACAACAATCGGCACTTTTATTGTTATTTCTGCCTATTTTTTTTTGTTGTATATTTTTTCCTGGAACAGCAGCATTTTATGTGAACTTTTTATTACAGTCAGCCTGGATTTATTTCATTTTTTTTAGTTTTTGAAATTTTTTTCTAAATTTCAGTGTGTTGTCACAATGAATGTTTATTTTTTTTTTACCTAAAAACTACTAACACAAATATTAATGGCAAAATTGAGATTTTTAGTTTTTAGAGAAATTTATGTGTTTTTTTTTGTGAAATTTGGCGGAGCTTTTATATGTTTTAGTAGATATTTAATAGTTTTTATAGTTTTGAACAAAAACATACAAAATGGATTGAGAAAAATGTCACTTGTGGAACTCTATCCATATTTACTATATGATTCTCCCATTGAAATTTGCAGATAATATAAAAGCGACTATGAACTTTGTTTAATGAGAAAGCTCATTCTAAAATGTCATTATCATTTTGTTAAAGTTTACGTACACATATGGAATAGAAGTTTTAGTTTTTTAACTACAACATCTTAATTTTGAAAATAAGAGAAATCTATCTTAAAATGAAATGTTAATTAATTGAGATTTATTAAAGATTTCTAAATTTTAATTAAATTTGAGAATCAAAAAATATCTCGGTTTATTTGCGAGGCAGCACATTAAGTTTTGTGGTCAGTCTAATTGTGTTTTTGTTTTTTTTTTTGTTATTTTGTAATCAATTATTTATATAAACATTTTTGATAAATTTTATTTTTATTTTTTAACATTCCGCTACACCATTAGAAATAAAAAATCAGAATGTGTAATGTTAAGTCCCAAGAAACTATAATTTCAACCACTAATGTTTGGAATGTCAATGGAATGAATTTTGCTTTTATCTCTCATGGGAAAAGAGGACTTCTCTGACATTCCAGGCATCAGTGATTAAATAGGCTTACGTATAACAAGAAATGTAAAAATGTAATTACTAGTGAAAGAGCCCTCAAGCAGTTAACTTAAAATTAAGCAATACAGTGCATTTTAAAATAAATCCTTGAAATTAAAATTTTATATATTCCTTAAATAAAAAAAGAAAGTTGCTAAATTAAATTTAAAACCTGTGTAAGAAAATAATTCTTCTCTTGTTTCCACCGATAATAATGCTTCCATTGCAAGTAATCATAAACTAATAAAAAAACAATCTCCAATAATTGGGTTCATTCAAATTTATCAAATCGATAAAATAACAACAGAAGCATCTTTCGTAGTTCCAGCATTCCATCTTAGTCCAAGAGGTTTTGACGTACATGCCTCAGAGAGTTGGAGAAATTCATCATCTAAAAGATGCTCGGACGGTATATCCTGCAAGAGTCGCTCGTTATTGGCCGTCCACTTACGAAGGGAGAATCCTGCAGTTTGCAGAATGCGAATAAGACCTTGTCTTGCTTCGACAGCTTGCATCAAGTCATGGGACCCAAATAACACATCATCGACATACATATAATTTCTCAGAATCTCAGCGACGATAGGGTTGGTAGTTTCACACTGTTTGGCTAATTCTAATAGTGTTCTTATAGCCAAATACGGGGCACAGTTTACACCGAAAGTAACTGTGGACATCTCGTAATCTTCGAGGTTGTCATCGGGGGAAACACGAAACACTATGCCTTGAAATGGGGTGTGAGCTGGTCCTTCGAGCCGGATTTCTGTTGTTATTTTTAATTTTAATAATTTTAAATAAAAAATAAATGAAAATTGTCAAATGAATTGAAAAAATCAGAAAGCTTTTAAAGAACCAAAATTAATACAAACTGCGAATTAAAAAAAAAACGTTTTACAATTTCCTTAATTTGAGTGTGCTTAAAATTATATAATTTTTTTTTTTTTGTGTTAGTTGATATAAAGTTGGTAAAATCAAAATATTAGTTTAAATTTTACTTATGGTTTAATTTTTGAAGTGACATTAGTTTTCGTTTTGAGGAGACGACGATGAAATTTCACTTTGGAATTAATTGAAATTTATCACGTATTGTCCGTATAGCGTTAAGTTCAAGGAATATAAAAAATATTTTATTTTTGCCTCTTTTGCCTTTATAAGAAAGATGATTTGTTTAAGAAAAGGTCAAGAAAGGAAAAAATAAAGAAAGAAAAAGTCTACCTTGTCACCGAGAGACAGTAAACGGGCGAACATCACTAAATCGCGTGAGTCACCTTTAATCGACCTAGCACTGAGGGGCGATAGCTGGCTCCCAAAACCGATGGTCACACAGTCTTCATTTCTACCTCCTCCCGGGGGCATATGATAGTCTTTACGGATCCTACAACTGCCATCTAGACTGGTATCTTGCGGGGTAAAAGGGAGCCCAGTCCCCTTCAAGGCTAGTAGGAGTTAACTGGACAATCCACTATATTTCCACAGCCCGCAGAGTTGCGCTATTTGTCTCTTTAGGCATTTAGCTGTTCTCTGGCTGATTATTGAGATAGGCCCTTCGGGAGTATCGTGGTGGCTGTGTTTTTCGAGGCCCTCGTTTGAGTTTGTTGGTCGGATCAGTCACAATGAACACAATGAATGGTTTAGGTCCAGTGAGTATGAATGCCGTCGTACTCTTAATTATATTAACCTTCATGCGTTCTGGACCAGGAGTTTGATAGTTTCTAACTCTTCAACAAGGAGTGAAGGCTGCGGCCTACTCCGGGCTTTTGAAGTTGCAACTAGGAGTGACCGGAGGATATACGTATCCGAAGGCCTTCTTGGGCGGAGATGGCGCTACATGTAATCCACAGTGGTAATAATCCACCATCTGATTAAGGCTTACGGCCAGGTGTAGATGTAAATCTTATCACGTCATGTCTTCATTTCCACCATACAACAAAAAAATAGTAAATTTACTGCATGCGGGCTAGTTAATGGAAAGAAGCAGGTCCTCACCATAGACGGAGGAAAGTAGCAGTCAATAATGATTAGTAAAAGGATCAGTGGAACCATTAAGTAATATTCGAGTGAGCACCACTATTGGGAATTAGGCTACCGCCTATGGAAGGGTCACTGTAAAGCTGGCTATCGCTAATATCAGCGGCGGTCACGACTTTCTTTGCGCCAACATAGTGAATAAAGCCATTAATGGTGCAGATTTTATGATAGCTCACGGGACTGATCTGTACATGGGGCAACAAATAGAGATCTGGTACAATGTCAAGATCCCCTGAATGTTCAATATACTAGAAGGGTTACAGTCTAAAACGCCAGAAGTATTTTACCCTTAGGGGGAAAATAAAATTGTGCACCGGAAAGACGGAAAACTCGATAATGCTGATACCCTTTCAAGACGGCGTTGCAATTTAAATTGTGAGCACCGGAGCACAAAAATTGGCTCAGGCGAAAACTGGACTAAGCCTTAAAATAAGGACCCTGTTTTGGCAAAAATTATACTGGCTAGACCGAACGATATAGAAATCGCAGCCATCTACTACTTTTAAACTATTCCACTGAGCCCAGTACGATTTTGGAAAATGGTTATTTGCTGCTAATCAGTACAAAATTTGTGCTAAAATCCATTTATGCACTATTTTAGCATGGCAATATGGATATGTTTTTCCCCACAGCAAAACTGTTAAAGATTTTTTGAATAATAAATATTTTATCATATTCTCAGGTTTTTACATAAATTGCTTGCTGTTTGTCAATAGGTTTTCCTTAACTATTCGGCAAATTTACAAAAAACGACATAAAATAACTGTGTTGAAATCATCCTTATTTTGTTCTTTATTTATCCTATAAATATTTACATTTTCTTTAATAAATAAAAATGTTTTCCTCAACTTAAGTTTCCTTGCTGCTTTTCTGATTTGAATACAGCTAGAAAGAAAAGGAACGAGAAAAGAGAGAGAGAGAGAGAAGCGAAGGTGAATGAACTCTTTCAAACTTGCAACTCTTCAATTGTCCTTTACATTTTTAACAAAACATTTTAAACACATTTCAAATAGGAATAGCTTATTAAAAATTGCTTACATGCGAAAAAGAAAAATAAAAATTGCTTGAAGAAGAACTGCTTTTGAACGTTAAGTAGGAATTTCCAGCAATCTCATTTATTTAACTTTTCAACCCATTTATAATTATAATGCGTGCGGTTTATTTTGTATAACAGCACTAAAGTATGATAAAGCAGAAAGAAAAAAATTAAGCACATTAATGTAAAAAAGTAAAACTAAAGCAATTTGTCATATGTCAAAAATATATGCTGGCAAAATACGTTATGATTTGTATAACAAAGTATTATAAAAAATATACAGGTTGGCGCAAATATTACTTTTGGTTTGTGAAGGCGCCTTAATTCGAAGATAAGTTTACAACATTCAAAAGAGCGATACAAACTTTTAACTAAATGCAGCGTAGATTTTGTAATCGCTTTCCCTATCGGTTTGACAGACTTCTTCTTTTTTCTCCTGCTAAGCCTTCACTGAACGAGAAAATTACCCTTTGAAGTTTGAATAAATTGGGAGGTTTTTCAAATGAAATTTTCATGAAAACAGCTCTACAGTAAATATTTTTAAATAACAATTTCATATTACATTACTATTGGGCTACCTGTTATTTATAGTTCCAAACAAATCCCCATAAAAGGTTTAAAAAACCAAAAAAAAAAAAAAATTAAACGTTTCACTGAAAATGAAAGTGATACGGGGACCTTATTTTTTATACATGTTCACTTATTTGTGTACGCGTGTATGTGTGTGTGTATATAATAATTATAACAGCCCATAGCTAATAAGTAACACGCGTCAATTAATAAAACAACATTTCAAATACTTTCGTATAAACTCAACATAAAGAAAGTACAAACTTAATTATTTTGGTTAAAATTGTGACTTGTGAAAACCAGCAAGAGCTTTTTGGGCTGTGAGAATGGTTTTGAGTTCACATGTGCTTTTATGGTGTCCTTGGGCTTCTTATGCTTCTTTGTGTTCTTGTGTGTATGAGATGTAAAATAACCCATATAGTTTTAGTTTTCTATAATTAAAGAGTGGTTAGAATATTTACTGTTTAACACACTTGTATAATTTTATGGTATTTTTTTATGCTTCAAGGTTTTAAAATTTCTGTTTAAAAAAATTTGGTTGAAAGTATAATAATATTTATTTTAGTAACATAAATTAATTTTTAATTTTCTGATTTAATTAGTTGCATTAATTTATGAAATTTCTTATGCTGTTGAAATTTGTTGAACTCCAAGGTTAATTTCAACAGTTATTTTTGCTTTAAAAGTTTTGCTTTTAATAAATTTTATACATTGAGTTTTTCTTTTTGTTTGTCGTGAACATAAAGAAGGATTTTTAAACTTGATTTTTTTTTTGTAATATACTAAACTCTTTTTGTTATTCTTTAAATAAGCAGTTAAAAATTTGTAGTGTATAAGCAAATTAATAAAATTTTGCCAGGCTTAAGTTCAGGTATTTTTAACTTTGTTCTTTTTTTAGTCACATCTCTGATGCTAAAATTTCAAATTATTTGAAATTGTGAAATCTCGAATAGGTGTTTAATATTTTAGAATTATTTAAGAAAAGATATTTAAGAAAATATTTGTGGACCTTTAAAATTTCTAAAAATATATAATTAACTAACAGTATCAACAAAGGGCTTTCCAACAAAAATCTTGTTTTCTAAAACAAAACAAAACGAACAATTTAGATTAAGATGATTCAAATGTTTATTGTATTACGACTCTTCGTAATATTTCGATAATTCTGAAAAAAAATCATATCTAGTAAATGTCCACCACGACCACGCTGACAGATGTTATTTCTTTCATCAAAGTTTTTGATCACTTTTTGACAAAATGAGTTTTAAGGCTGAAATCGATTCGACTAGCTCTGCTCAGATACAGTGCCCTACAAAAAATAATACAATAGTGTTAAATCATACGATTTAAATGCTGATTGTCGTGATATTATGGGATCGGAAAATTTAATTTGCAATAAATTGATCGTTTCATTGGCTGTGTGGCATATGGCATCGTCCTGCTGAAACTACATGACAGTGATATCGACGTCGTCGATAATAGGCCAATATTAAATTTTTAGCGTCTGAAGAAATGTTTTTTTCGATAATGGTCGGTTGGCTTCAATTTCTGCACGAGTTGAACCTTGTAAGGCTCCAAAATCAAATCCTTACGGAAAATTCGCCATGTGATTAGTTTTGATAACCCCAATTATTGAGATCGTCCGGGAATTGAAAAATTCGAATTTGCTTCAATATTGTGGCTTACGGCTACGATATTTTCAGTTGAACGACCAGGTTGTATCGAGTATGTCGACTCAAATATAACAACCTAATTCTTAATAGAGGTCTCAGGAGGATGATTATGCTGTCCGAAAATATCACGAAATTTACGAAATGTAACTTTAACAGAACCATCGCTTTCTTAGCAGACTTCAATTATTTAATGCGATTTTCGTGCGAAATTGAATTCATTGTAACAATTGTTAACGCATCTACTGCGAATATGTCAAAAAACTAAATGTCAAGACACTCATGTTGTTGGTGGTCATAATATAAAAACAAATTTCTTGTTGAAAAATACAATATTTTACACAAAATAGCTTAAAAGTGTTACGAGTTGTGTATATATTATAGTTTATAGTATCTTACTATTACACCTGGTTAAAGTGGCAAGTAACTCATGTTCAAAAGACACTTTTATTGAAATAAACGATGTTTTTTTGATCGGTTAAGTTCTGTAATATTTGTTTCCGAGTTTAGCTGTGATATTTTTCGTTACTAATTATTGTTAAAATTATAGATTGATATGTGTTATATTGTCGACTTTTTTACTATCTGTTTAGTGATGTAAACGGAAAAAATTAATCACCTATAAAAAATTCTCCTGATTACGTCGGAAAAAAACTGACGAAACGTTGGGGAAAAGGATGAAATAAGTGTTTTTATTTGCATCAAATTGAAATGAAATAGCCTAAGAACATAAATACGTTTACAATCAATTGGTCATTGCCAAGGATCGATGACCGCGGTTCTTTCCTCGCTTTCAAATTTTGTCCCCAAAATATTTAATATTAAATTTAAAATATTTATATTGAAGTAAAATTATATATCTCTAATGTTCTTAATTTTTACTTTATTTAATAAATATAATTTTAACTTGTTTCTTTTATCTATTTTCAGGTGAGTTTTCTACTACTATGCCGCACGGCATGGTCTGTCTACAAACGCAGTTGTAGTTGTAATTGCATTATCGTTAAAATTGTACAAAGCAGAAGGTATAATTAAAAAGTCATAACGCGCACGTTTTGTACGTGAAACTTAAATAATTAGCTAAAGTGAGTTAAATATGTACTTTATTTTGTTGCTGTACTAATGATGGCTTTAGTAGTGCGTGCATCAGTATATTTTAAATATTAAATCACAGAAATTTATGAAAGTGGCAGAAGGCTGGTGGACACAGCAATTAATTTTTCTAAGAAAATCAGAAAAAAATTTTAAATTAATTAAAATGAAAGTAAAGAGAAATTGAAAATTTTTGAAATAAGTTGCTTTATATGGTTTCTAGTGTAACACGTTTCATGTTATTTAATAAATAAAAACTCGTTTTATAGCAATTTTCTGTTATTTCACATTTTTATGTTTCTTTTCAGGTTATTAGTATTTATTATATTTTTAATAAATTTTATAATAAATTTCATTAGGTAAAGTTTATTACACCATGGAAATCGGCAATTAAATTATTATAAAAATTGAATTATCATTAGACTTTTAAGACAAACGAGTCAATGAAATTTAGATTAAAGGAAATTTCGGTAAAGGAAATTTCAAAAAATGAATCAGTATGTCCTCTGCTCGCTAAAAATATTTAAATCGATTTCTATAAAATTTTTCATTCAGCTTAAAAAAATTGCAAGGTTAAACGTGCTGTTTTCTTTATTCAGACTTTTAAGCTACAGATCAGTCTTACATTTAATTCTTGACAAATACAAATAAAAAGAAATTCTCATATTTGAAATAAATTATTGAATATTTTGTAAAATTTTATATTCAAGGAGCTAAAAACCATGCAAAGATATAATTTCCACAGGACACTAAGAGCAATAAGTTGTTCATTGGTCGTACTATTCTATTGTATATATTAACATTCAGTGTACAATAACGTCACTTAAGTTTAAGTGAACCTTGTAGGTATCTCTAGAAAGCTAATTTACGAATTATTTTTTTAATGTGATATTAGCCAACTGTTCTAAGAGATTTACCGTAAAACTAATGTTTGATCACTAATTAAATATTTTCATTTCAAGGCTGTTTTATAGTTTTGTATTAAAATTAAAAGTTTTATTCACTTTTTTTACTTCTTGGAATATTTTAAAAAACTATGTGTCGCCTTCAAAATCAGTAAGAAACAAACAAAACATTAACTTAAGTGAAATTTTCAGTTTCACGTATTTCGGCTAGTATTAAGTACACTAAATTCTTTAGAAAATGGCGATTGTGATTAAAAATGTTAATGTTACGAAGTCATGGAATTCTGCATATTATATAAATCAAATATTAATCAATGCGACTCTATTTACACTATTTCGTCTAATTTTTCCATTTAAGTGTGTATTCCTAACCAAATAATTGCGTGAGGCAGCTTGAAACATAAAACACCCAATAAGGCTAATGTAATTAATATTTATTTTGTTATAAGTCTGATGTAGAAGCGAACTCTGAGTGGCAATTTTATAACTATAATGAGCCCTTAGTCACCTAACTTAATTTTCAATCACCCTTTATCATAAATTTATTTATAAAATTTTATACAACTTATTTTAATATTATGCTATTGATGTACTCACAAAAACCAATTAAAAAGAGAAGTTACAATCATACAATAATGTTTCTTAATTAAAGGGTTTTAAGTTAATCTACATTAATTTGTGCTTGAGTAATTTAAAAATAAATATTTTATGATATTCTTATAGAATATTTATTATTCAAAATACTTTTTTATATATTACTATGGGAAAAGGTATATCCATATGGGTATTTCAGTACTGTTCATATAGCTCATCAGTGGATTTTACTTCAAAATTAGGAGTCTTATATCTCAAACCAATTTGATTAAATAAGAATTTTATTTAATCAACATAGCAAAAGGATAGCGGAACTCAAAAACATTTTAATACTTTTTAATCTGGCACAAATATAAATATAATATACGATATATTGACTTAAAAATGATTCCAAATGATAAAATTGTTCACTTTAAAGGTTTTATCAATTTTTTTAGAAAAAACTACACTAGTTTAGAGATGAAGTGAAGAAAGTCGGCAAAAAGAAAGGTTTTCATTTTTACAATAATTTTTATATCAAACTCTGGTTATTTCCTTAACTTTTGGTTAGTGTAATTTTGGTAAAAATAAAAATAGCTTGTCTGCTATAATGGATAATAGTTTATGTGTTGTTGCGTGGATTCTTCAAATTTCATTTTTAGTTTACTTTTTGATAACTTAGTTTTTGGTTGTGATTTAAATGCAAGGAGTAGAAAAATGGTTTCTTATTTTTATTTCTTTTTAATCTCATGAACTAGTTTAATGGCAGGAACTATTGTCTAATTTTCTACAATCAAGAAGACTATTAAAATGTTATGTGATCTATAAACTACAACAGTTTTTCTTTTTAAAAGAACTTTAGAAGATGGTTGATGCTATTAATTTTATGCGAATTGCCATAAAACTTGCTGTAGCAGTTGAATGTGTAGCCATAGCTCTTCATGTTTATTTTATAATAGCGTTGCTTTAGAATTATAATGATACAGAAATACATTGTAATGTATTCCTTGCTATTAGGAAACACTTTAAAACATAAAACCATTTATATTATGAATTTGGCAGCGAATGAATCAATAATTTATGCCACTTAATTAATCACATGTTTAGTTGTCAACGTAATAACCATCATAGCATCAGCAATATGTTACCTTAATTGTACATGTATTCTGGTATCATGTAGCAGATACATGACTCATACATAGTATTATCATACTGTTATCATCCTCAAATCAAACGATACTATGCAATTACTTTCCAAGGCAGGTATCAAGCCTACAATACTTTATACATATAAATTTCTGTATACATTACGTTATACAAATTATTTTGTGACAATTATACGTCAGTAAATTATCAATTACATATAATTGCATTGCGGTAGAAGAAAAAAAATAAAAATTTGAAGTAAAAATAAACAATAAAAAAACGCCTCAATTAGAGAAATTAATTTTATGGTTTTATCTTTGTCCATTAAAATAATTATTTTGAGGTTATATGTTCTATATTTCTATATTTTTATTACTGAATTTTTTTGTTTTTGCCATACTTAACGAATCTTCAATTTGATAAATCAATATTATGATTTCACTTTTCAAATAATAAAGTCATTAGTGTTTATTAAAAAAAAAAAAACAAAACTTTTTATAGAATTTTATAAATTGCCAACACCATAAATAACATATTTCCTTCATTTATTCTGTTGCATTAATTCTGCAAAGTTTTCTCTATTTTGCATAAATTTATATTCTATCGCTCTTTTTTTCCTACAGTTTCATTTTGTTTTTAGCTCAAATCGATTGAAATTGTAAATCACATTCAAGTAGTCGAAGTGCTTGAGAGAGATGAAACCATATAACTAATATATACATACTACTGACATACTTTCAATACCACTTGAGAAACTATCATTAGACTATACACAATTTTCTAGTTTATTATGCATAAATATTTCTTGTTCTACATCTGTATGTGTCGGAAACGCTGACACATACATACTAATAATATATTAGTCACAATAATACTAGCATTCCCCACAAGCATTTCCTGTCGAAAAAATTACTATATTGTTATTGCAAATAATATCAAATTCTGTTTCCCATATGGAAAGAAAAGATAAAAAAAATATTAAGCGTCCCTAAATAGTTTTAAATCGAATTATGTAATTTTTGTCGATTATGTACCGAATACAATTCTGTTTTTAATTATAGCACAACAAAAAACTTTAGAGATAGAAAGATTTAATTTAATTTCGAAGGTTTGGTAACGCTTTACTATTTTATTTTCAAAAAAACAATAGCAAACTACAAAATACCTCAATTTTCAATAAATCTCATATTTATTGAAATTTGTTTCAAAACCATCAATTTTTGTATAAGGCTTTTTAGGCTCTCACTCTACTACTACTGTTAAGAACCTTTGACAGCTCTCTTTTTGAGAGCTTGGTTTTAACGAACGCTCTACCATAGATTAAATATTTTCGATAGGATTAATCATTGCACTACAGATATCAAGTCCAAGTATATGGCTGTCGCGATATTCTTGCTCTTGCATACCTTCTTCAATTTGATTATGACAAAGTATATTATCAATTGCAATAGCAACTGGTTAATCATGTCTAATAGTTCCTTGGTGAAAATAGGTTTTCATCGAATCTTTTGCATTGTAATTCTGGAATTAATCGCTTCTTATTGCGGCGTGAATGACACCTATCCAGCTTATGCAGCCTATGATATGAACAGTAGCATGTTTTGAACTAGTAGCTATAGTGAGGCATTTTATTCCCTTTAATGCTCTTCCTTGTATTCTTGTAATAAAAATACTTTAATTTGTTTTATTTACAAACAAAAAGAGTTTATTTTGCAGCTGCAATTCTAAAAGGCGCTTATTCGATTTCTTCCGCATCCGTTTCTTTTCTAGGAAATTCCCATTTTCAGGTTTTTGCCTTAAATATTTTAAAGTGTAGCAGAGAATCCTGGTGTTTGGGTATTGTTGTTTTATAAGAATCAAATGTAGTTTTTCTTGACATGCAGCACCGCTAATACAATAACGCATTTTTTTCACTAATTTCAGCAAAATAATTTAAAGAATTTAAGTAATTTTTTGAAATCGGTTGTCCAGTATCCAACAATATGATGTTTACTGTGGAACGTTGCAAGTTCTCGTGTGCAATTTCCATTTACATTACAAGTAATTACGTTTTTATTATATTTTTGTATTTTTATTATATTTTCTTAATATTTAATATAGTAAGCGTTACTTTTTAATTTTTACTTAAGCAATTCTCATATGGAAATTTAGTATTAAAACTCAATTTTCTCATATTATTTCACACCGAAGCTTGCTACATGCATTTTGTAACTATAATTGCATAGAATATGTATATTTGTGAAATAAAATTTTTTTAAATAATAACTAACTTCTTAAGATAATTATACTTACAGCTGCATATAAGTCTAAATTTTGTGTTTTCCAATTTATTATTTTGGAATTTTAAAAACGATGCTAAAATATATTTTTTTATAAATGTAAAAATATTAAAAAAATGTAATTTACTACTGATGGAGGTAAAGTTGTGACCTATTAAAGATCTATATTCAATATTTGTATAATTTGTTTTGTAAAATTTCGCATTACAAACTAAATAATCGATGGCACTTGAGAAAAGATTAGCTTTGCACTAACATATACACAGATCCTTTGTAGTTTGTATTAATATGATTGGTATTGTTGTCCATACTAAAAGATCTTAAATCGATAAGTTATTATGCTTTTAAAAAAATGAGTTTTAAGTTTAAAGACATATCAAAGAAGTGACTTCTATCTAAAAATTCTTTTCAAAATGCTGGCAGGGTTAACAATTATATAAATGAAATAGATTGCATATGTACATAGTTGCATAAGTGACAAACAGCTTTTGATTTGATCAAATAAATTGATTTCATTACATTTTATTGAAATTTATTCAATACATTCAGTTTTGGTTTTTTTTTCTCACTATTATTGTTGTGCTCTTATTTCATACTTCGTAACAAATATACAATGAAATATACTGACACATAAAACATGCATATGTTGTATCTCTATTGTTCGTAGTTTTATGTTTTTGTAATACTGTCATATGTTTTCTAAGAATATAAAATGTTTTTAACATTTATTTAGCTCTATATGATTTTGGTATGTCCTGTTTTCCTAGTAAATAGAAATACACATTTTCATACATAAATATTTTCTAACAATATTGACAGCCGTGAGGAGAGGGAGACAAACCTCAAAGAGTTTTTCCAAACATGTAAGCTGATTGCTATTCATATAAAAAAATTTTAAACATTTTGCTTGTAACCGAAAAAATGTTTAAGTTTTAATTAAAATTATAATTTACTGACCATTTTTTGTATTTTTTAATTAATATTTTAAGCACAAGGTCTTTGTGTAAAAATTTAATAAATTTAATTATAATTATTTATTTAAAAATGCATTTGCATTTACTGCTTCTGAAGATGTGCCGAAATATTGAAAATAATAACTAAATATATTATATTTGGTGTCCGGAATTTGCGCTTAAAAAATTATTTCTAAAATTATATTTGTGTTTTTCTAAATATACTTTCTAATAAAACTATTTTTTCATCTTTAAATTTGCATTAATATTCAAAACTACCTTAGATTGAGGGTCCTTTGTGTCATTTTGTGTTTAGCTTGAAATCGTTGCTTTCGATTATCTGAATCAAGAGTGATCTCAATAAGTCCTTTAATGAATACTGTTTCCGATATGTGCTTGGATTTTGTTTCCATATATACACCAAGTTTGTGATAGCGTTGACCTCACCTGTTATATGAAACAGGCTTTAGACTCTTGCTGCATGCTCAATGTCTAACTTTATTGCTTCTTGTTTAGGTTTTTTAAACAAATGAAAATTACCCAATATAAGCTAAGGTGATACCGTCTTGAGTCAAGTTATTAGTTAAGCAGATCTATTTACACTTTTCATAGCAGTAAATCAATATAATTCAGGCATTTTTACCACACGGTATTATTTCATTAGGTTTAATGAGGTCAGAAATCGTGATTTGAGTTTTAGTGATCAGAAACATCAGAGCATAAACTGGCTATTAAATTAGAAAAACTAATGCCAGAGCCAAAGAACCTTGCGATATTGAATACAAATAGTTTTTAAAAATTTCCATCTTATTTAAATAATAACATTTGCTTTTTGTTTGAATGGAATTGTCACATTTTGTTGTTACATTTAATTTTACTTTTCAAGTTCAAATTCAATTTGGGAAGCAATTTTTAGTCCCTCCAAAATTGTTACCTTCTCAAGGAATTTTTTATAGGTAACTTTTGCCATTTTTGTTATTTACTGTCCCGTATGTCTAACGTTTTTTCTTTTCAATTATATTTTTATTATCTTAATCTTGTTCTTTTTTTACATGTGGTTAATATAGTTAAATAGCATTTGCTATTACAATTCATAGTTAAGGAATGAATTGAAGAAAGTAAATGTAATTTAAATGGTGTTACTGTAGCGATATTTATTTAATTATATATAATATAATATAATATAATATAATATAATATAATATAATATAATATAATATAATATAATATAATATAATATAATATAATATAATATAATATAATATAATATAATAATATAATATAATATAATATAATATAATTATAATTGAATTGAAATTTAATTTAAAAGTTAAATTAAAATTATATTAAATACAAAAATTTTAAATGAAATTTTTTAAATTTTAATAAAATATTCTGGTCTTTCTGCTTGTTGTTTGTGGCGACCGCAATAAATTAGTAATTGTTTTATAGGTTGTGTAATTTAAACCACACATATATTTTTAACATGCATGTTTATAATTACAAACACAATAATTTTTAGCGGAAACGGAAACAGCATATACCTGTCCATTTGTCATTGAGGTTTTTCAACATAAAATTATTGCAAAAATATATTAAAATAATTTGTATGTATATGTTTAAAATCCACACGCATAAATTACCACATTTTCTATTTATCTACTTCTATTAGCAAATAAAGATAATAATACTAACTGCAATTTTTGCTAACAATAAAAATAAAAACCTTAGGGTTTATTGTAATGAATAATGAAAAAATTTTTATTCAAATTTTGTTTTTGTTTGAAAACCAGATCTTAAAATGTTTCTTTATATAGAATTTATAAAATACAAAATTTTTAATTTTTCCAAACTAACCAGCAGGTTTAACCAGGTTTAATTTAATGTAAAAAAGGACTAATACTTTTATTTTTCTCATATAATAATTCTAAAAATAATTATTAGTTTATTAGGTCAAGTTGTACTTTATGTTAGAAGTTTGGTAGTTTTGTATAAAAGCTTATAATTCAAAAACACATTCCTAAATCACCGTAAATGTACGGCCACAAAATTTTTGTAATACGAAACTCTAAACAAAAGTAACTTAGGCTTTTGTTATTTACAGAATCTGCAAACTTTGATGATAGCATTCCCTATTTTATAATAGCGATGCAAAAGGACAGAAGGTCATGTTAACCAGCCTCAAATTGCCGCTAGGCTGTGCTTTCAGAAAGTGTTCTAAAACGAAGATCATCTATACCGATTATCAAGAAACAGACAGTAAAATTAATTGCCGCGCATGCCCACTGATATTTTTAATTTGAAGTCTATTTTTTATTTACAAGGGCTAATCCTAAAATGCATGATGTAAGATGTTAATGTTTACTTCTCATTAATATGAATATTTATTTCCCATTAATCTAGTCAATATGGAAAAATGTGTGAAAAACTTTGATCGATGAGGAGCAGAAAATGTTGCACTACATGCTGTTAGTGTCCGATGTGACCAGTTTTCTTTAGAAATTAAAAATTTTAAACTATTTAGAACACTTTACATCAATTTTATTTATTAATTATTTGTATTGTTTCTTCATACCACTGATAGATTGATGCCAGGATTACTTAAATAACATCTTAAAACTTGTTAACGAAACTAATTTCAAAAACTTTAACTATTGGCCTCATATGCCTAAAATAAAACCACTGTGTTTTTATTTTATTTTTTTTTGTACTTAAATACTAACAGAAAATCCTAAATGCTTCTCTTTCATTAAAATATCAAAAACATACAACGTTAAAAAAAATAAAATTTACCACATATAAGTGTATGTCTGTGGTTGTGGATATGTACTTGTGAATCTCATTATTATAGTGTTCATAATTTACTTTATTTGTTGAATGGAAATTGGGGTTTTTAAAAAGCGGTTTTCATTTATTTTATAGTGGTCAATACAGTTCGTTGTATAAGAGCACACATTGTGTGTTTGTGTCTTAATGAACATATAATTTAAACAGTATAATTAAATACTTATAAAAAATAACGAAGTGTCACTGAAACTTTATATTCACACACACATATACATGCATGTTAATATACTCTTATTCACACTCTAACAGAAAACTGTTGTTATCACCATTTAAAGTCGTTAATAGAAACATGTTTTTATGACTTTTTATATTTATTATCAGCAATAGTAAACAATTTTATTTTAAATTAAACAAATCAGTTTTAAAAATATTTAATCAGTAAAAAACACTAAACATGAAATACTACTTTAATTATAATACACCAAAGGATTAATATCATGTGAAAAAAGTAACATGAAAAATCAATGTTATTTAAAAATAACTACTTTAGCATCTATAGAAATTTTTTTAATAAAATAAGTATTCTTTAACAAATTTATGTATATTGTTTTTTGTTTATTACTTTTTATCTATTTCAGTTTAATAAATTTAATTGTTTATTTTAAGCCTTTCGAATTCTTTAATGTAAACAAAATTTATTTATAAATTTTTTTTTCCAAAACTTTTAAAACTTTACAACATTTACAAAACCTCTAAAACAAGAGATTAAAGTTCATATAAAATAAAACAAAATATTTTACATTTTACACATGAAAAATAGCATGTCGACCAACAAAACGTAAAAGTTTAAAAGTATAAATTAAACACACATGTTTTTTTTTATACTCTACCACTACACCAGTCACATTTTTAGTCAGTCAAGTGAAAAATTTTCAAGCGTCTGCTGGAAGAAAGATAACTACGTTACTATTAATAAAACAATGAATTTTTGATAATTAACTGATATATATTATGGACCTGATATTTCCGGTATGTCAAATGCAGCATGTTTTAAATATTGTGCTTGGCAGTTTTTTTTGATACCGAATATTATGAACTTTTATACATGACTCTTAATTAAGCTTTTTTCCTTTTAAATCGCCAAAGTTTAAATACCAATAAAAGAACTTCATATCTATAGTTTTACATTCCGCTTTCGAGTGACACATTAAAAAACAAGAGAAGAAAACGGAGAAATAAATGACAATTTTTAAATATATTTTTCATATAACTGTTCATAGCGTTTAGTCATAAAGTTACAATTTTAGATATTTCAATATGTCACGAAAGAATCTGAATTAATCTAGCAAATTTTTACTATTCCAAAAAAAATTTATGAAATCATCATACCCGAAATGGATTAAACTTTAGCAAACAATAAAAATAATTTTTACTAATAAACAATTGTATGTTTTGGAATCGTTTTTTAATTTGATCTACGTTAATTTGTGCTTGATTCCTTTAATAAATATCTTATGATATTCTCATTTATTATTAAAAAAAATATATAATTGAAATGTCCTACTGCGGGGCAAAGCATATCAATATGGCCCTTTCACTACTACTCATATAGCTCATCAAACAAAACAACAAAAAAAAAACTCAAAAACTCTTCCGTACAAACACACAGCAAACATTTCGAAAACAATTTCAATCTTTCTTACCTTGCCTCCCTATAGTCTGTGTGCTTAACACAGCGCCACAAAAAATAGTTCAGTGGTGTGATTTAACACGATCTGAATGGCCGCTTGACTGCTGACTTTCGTAAAATGATGCCTTCGCGAAATTTGGTTTGCTTAAATTGATCATTTCATTGGCTGTGTGACATCTGGCACCGTCCTGTTGAAATCACATGGCAGTGATATCCATGTCGACAATAATAGGTCAAACTTGAGTTGAGCATTTCGGAATAACGTGATGACGTTACCGCATATTTAGCCTCATCTTCAAAAAAAAAAAAAAAACAACACATTCACACTTCCAAACCACATAGCGCACTAATACAGTTACATATTGAGCATGCAAAGAGTTCTCAATAACCGGCCAAGGTTTTTTAGAAGCCCAAATGAGGTAAATTTGCTTGTTGACATAGCCTGACAAGTGAAAATGGACTTCTTTAAAAAAAATGAGTTTTTCAAAAGAAACCAGCCTGTTCCTGAATGAACTAAGCGAAGCTACGACGACATGAATGATCGGTTGGCTTCAGTTCCTGTTTCAGTTGAACCTTGTAAGTCGTTAAAGTCAAATTCTTACGCAAAATAGTTTAGGATAAAGAACATCAAGAATTTGAAAAATTTGGATCTGCTTTAACCCTGTGGCTCATGGCTGTGATATTTTCAGTTGAACGACCCGGTCGAGTACGCGTTAATGTCTGCACAGTTTGTATCGAGCCTGGCGCCTCAAATTTAACGATCAACTGCTTAATAGCGAATTTTACGAAATGTAACTTTAACCAAACCACGATTTTCATAGTGGATTTTAATTATTTTAATGCGATTTTCCTACGAAATTGAATTCTTTGTAACAATTGCCAATACATCTACTACTACATCTACTGGTGTTGCTACAATTAAAAAACAATATTCTCTTTGAAAACCCGATAAATTGAGTAGCTTGGTAGACAAATGGTGTTACATGCTTTACAATGCTTTGAACAATGTTTCTAAATAAGATCCTTCCGAAAACTTTAACAGCCAGTTATGTAGGGCATTCAAAATTCGATACTGCTAAATATCTTCAAATGAAAATTAGCTTAACCACTTATAGAGATTAACTTGCATACTTGCAACAGAATAACAACAAAAATACAATAATTTTGAAACATACACATCAAGTAACTGGAAGAGAAACTACTTAGATTCAGTACAAAAAAAAATAAATAAATAACTAACCAATGCCAGTAAAATTTAAATGTGGTTTAAGTAAACAAAATTGTCTTTAACCTTTGAGTCACATATATGAAAGACAGAAAATGTTAAAACTAAACTTAACATTTTGTGGTTAAAAACTCAAAATTTAAGCTCGAAAATACAGATTTATTTTTAAAGTTTTTGTTTCCATCCCAATATAGGCTTTCCATTATATGATATACAATATAACAACTGTACTAATAATTCAGATAAAATGTATCGGAAAGCTAGCAATATAAATATAATTTTAAATAGATTCAATTATTTACATTTTACTTCGCATATTTACTCTCTCCGCGCTAAACTTTTAATTCATGTTCTTCTTGGTTTAATATCAATATCACAATGCTATTAAATGTTCTACCTGCGAAGAATTTACAAAATAGTATTCAACCATATCCACTGTTGAATTCTTTAAATGGACATCATCTGTCTTAATGTAAGCAATACGAAAAAGAGCAGGTGGCTCATGAATTATTTACAGAGCCATCTATAGTCAAATTATCATCAAGCAAATATTAATTGGAATTCAGTAAAGGCCTGCCCAATATCTTACTTTTTACTTGTGTATCTACAGCCTTTTCAGTATTTACACATTTTTTTATTGAAAGTTTACAAGAAATTTCCACATGGTCATCAACTGAATACTTGTAAAAAGAAATCTCTGTGTGCGTTTATTTATATGGTTGACAGTTATGCCTGTGTTAAGAAGGTGTGTAAACGTTGAATTCATATATGTATCTGCCAATAAATTATTGTAAATATTTTTTATAAAATAAGGCAAGTTTTATAAACATCGCCAAGAATTAATACGCCAATGTATAAATATTTTGTTAAATTTTCCCGAGAGTATTTCTCTGATAGCGCGCACCTACATAAGCTCTCAAGTTAGTGTGAGAGATTGCTATTAGAAGCTGGATATATTTATTGATACAATAAAATTTGAATGTAAATTATAAATATTTTATTACTAGTGTTAACTTTATTAATACTAAATAAAAAAACAAATATATTTAAATTAAAAAGTTAACCGTGACCATAATCATTAGGGCTGTCATTTGGCACAGATGAACTTATCCCCAATATCCCTGGTTTAATAACAAATAAAAATTTGTTATATGCTCATATGCACTCACTCATATTCAAGTCCCACTTAATCATTTTTTTTTTTGTGCTTATAACGTGCCAGGTTTATAAAAGTAAGTGTGAGTGTGTCACCCCTTTTAAAATTTTAACAGCATTTAATATTAAGCTAGTGGCTGTAGTAGTTATCATTACATTCGACCTTAGAGACTTCTATATCATTAAAACTACACGTGTTTAACATACACGGTAATTATTAATAAATAAAACAATTAATTTATTAAAATGTGTCCCTAGTCATGACACAGACATCAAACACTTTAATGTGCGCGATGTATTAAAATGTCACATTTTTAATTTGAATGCTATTATGTTTTTTTTTTTTTTTGATATTTTTAGTACGAGTTCAATTAAATACTATCGAGTTTGTCTAAGTCAAAACCAAACCGGTGTATTAAAAAATTAAGAATTCCCGCAAGGCAAATGTACTTTAGATACCAAATTAGTCATATTTAGTATTTATAATATGAAAGTGGGTCATAATAATATTATAACTCTAAAGGGATAATAGTAATTATGATTTATAGGAATTTTGTCATAAACCCAACCCTTTGGATTAAATTTGTAACTTAATGAAAACCATGTACTGAAAAACAAAATCTCACAGCAGCTTTTCACAAAACATAACAAAAGCAATAACAAAAGTAATGCGTTAAATAATTAGCACAAAAAAGTTAAGCAAAATTACACGAAAACACTCTCTTCCCTAATAAACCTGCAGTCGTAAACTTAAATAGAAAAACAAATTGCCTATTTCTGAAATTCATTGTAATATTACCTCTGGCTTTAACTGCCAGTTGCAGACTACTTAAATAGTCTAGGCATTATTAATAACAGTGGTAGGTAGTGTATCTAAAAGTTCACCAACTGAGGTTGTGAGCATCTTCTATACCAATCAAGACTATAAACCCTTACACATGCAACACATTGTGTCAGAACTAGGAAATTAGGTTGTAAGGAAGAAAAAAGACGGAATAGTGTTCGTGGACATCAAATTTGAACTTTCCTACATTGAAAGTAACAGGAAACGTTTAAAGAGAGTTTATTCTACATACGAACTGCTCTGCTAAAAAACGAATTTCCCCTGTAATACGTAGTGGTGCTATTCATTAGCCAATCAAACTCAACGAAAATCGAGTTAAACGCGAAAACGTCCGAATAATTTCATCAGAGCACTTACCATTGAAACACATTCCACATTTTGTCGATGCCCTAGAGAATCAATAGAGTTGGATACCCTACTCTCCCCAATGAGCCTTTTGGCCCTCTCCTGTATTCGGTCAAGCAACTCCAAAATAGAGTTTGGGATACAGATGCATACATGAGAGTTGTATTTCATTTTTGGACCGATATAGGTGGTTTAAATTGTACGAAGACCGGATAGAGTGAAGTAACTCTTACACCATTTTACAAAATAGAGGCACTGAAAAGCTTCTTTAGAAACCTGAAAAATGTGTTTAATCTATCGAACATCACACTGAATTATCATGCCAAGACAATCAAGAACCTCCCTAATACCTATATCACCAATAGCAACAGATGCAGCACCATTTTTAAGCACAGATCTATGCGTAGGCATGACCCTTGTGTCTTACGGGTTTAAAAATCGACTCTATTCGCACGATTTCATTCCGAAATTGTTGCGAGATTTTTTTTAAGTTTGTTTATTTTCAGCGCATTTACTTTTTTTTTATTTCTTAAGTAAAGTTGACATCATTTTTTATAAAACTCTATCGATCTTGTTCACATTTGTATATTTTTGTCAATTTTTGTGTTGATAAAACAAATTTTTCATTCAAGTTTTTATTGTATTACGAAGAGAAAAGCTCGACAATTATAAATAAAAATTTACCTGACAAAGATCCACCACAACCACGCTAACACGTCGATTCTTTCATAAATGTTCTTAATCACTTTTTGAGAAAATGGCGGTCCCATTTTGTTAATCGCACCACGGAAATTGAGTTTTAAAGGTGAAATCGATTCAATTGGTCCCGTATAAACTCTATCCTTAACATAGCCCTACAAAAAATAATCCATTGGTATTTAATCACACGATCTGGCTGGGCACTTAAGTGCTGATTGTCGATGCGATCGGGAAATTTTATTTGCAATGAATTAATCGTTTCGTTGATTATGTGACATATGGCATCATTCTATTAAAACCACATCGTTAATAATAAGCCAAAACTGAGTTTTGAGCATTTCGCAATAGCGTGATCTATTGACCGTTACCGCATTTCCAGCCTCGTCTTCGAAAAAGAGGCCAAAGCAAACTTCCAAGAAGAAAGAGCTTCTTAATAATCGCTCTTGAACTTTCAGAATGCGGCAATTTTTCTAGTTGACATACCCTGACAACTGAAAATGGGCTTCGTGTGAAAAAATGAAAAAAAACCAGCCGGTTGTTCCTGAATGAATTCAGGATATCTACGGCAATGGGAATGGTCGGCGGCTTCAATTACTACGCCGCTTGAACCTTGTATAGCTTCACAATTCAAATCATTGCGTAAAGTTCGCCATGTGCTGGTTTTGAATAGCCTCAATTATTGAGAACGTCGAGGAATTGACAAATTTGCATCTGCTTCAACACTGTGGCCACTGATACGATATTTTCAGTTGAACGACCCGGTCGGAAACTCTTATTCCAAAAAAAGTCGGAAGTCACTTTTAGTGCTTTAAAGTCCTGCTTTAACTTTAATAACGGACAAAAAATTTCTGTAAAACTACTTTTGAGTATAACTAACTTTGTAAGCTTAAAAATATGAGTATATATGTACGTTGGGATACGAGTATCTGTGTATGCGTTGTGTAATCAAACAATGTTATGAGTGCTGTACTTGTTTTTAAACAAAATCCTTTTTTAAAAGCTTTTTCAATTCCGATTTACGTAATAAAATAATAGGATTAAAGCGTAAAATAAGAATTAAAAGTCACAAAAAGAGGGTATAAAAACACTTGAGCTCAAACAATAGCAACAATAAGTACCTCAAACGCTTATATTGTTTTTTACAAACTTTTATTTAAACGATTCAGGAACACAGCAGTCATACACTTGAAAATACATCTTTACATACGGTGATTTTGAAAGAAACAAATTTATAAAAAAGTCATGACACATGCATATGGAAAGTGTTTCTGTTTTTCTTTTTTAGTTTTTGTTTTTCGATATCTAATAAATGTAAATAGCTTTAAGGCGTTGTGACTGTGTTTACGTCTAAAAATATAACCCTGTTGTTATCGTTGCAATATCAATTCATTTATTGTCGCACGTCTCTATTTCTTGAACTGTAATTGCGAAAATACTTTTTATGGAGTTGTTAAAGGGTAACAACATTATTATTAGTTTATTAATTATTTTTTACATACATACATACATATTGTAACTGATGCGCTTTGCTAAAGTTTTAAAAGCAAATAATTAAGTATTAAAGTAAACAAAATAACTGGGTATGCTGTTTACTAACTGCGTAGTTTTGTAAGAAAATTTATACACGCAAAACAACTACAACTTTCTAGTTACAAACTGTGTAGAAATCTTATATACTAATAACAATAAGAACTATCATGAAATAAATTCATAAAGAAACTTTAACCGCATAAAAACATAAACAAAAATACACACAGATACATTGAGTGAGGACTATAACAACAACAAAATTTTAATTTCTTTAATTTTTTTAATTTCTAATTAAAATTAGGAAAGAAAAATTATTTACAAATTTTTGTTTTATTTTTCAAGAGAATAGAAAATATTAACCGCTAAGAGAAAGTAGTGAAATATTTTCTTAACCGCTACATCTATAGTTTAGTAAATTCTCTAGTTTTACCAACTAATTTCATAAATATCAATTATAGAAGGATTAAAAAAAAAACTCATATAAAAATAAACAAAGAATTGTACAGAATATACTTTTTGATATATAATGAGTTCATGGATAGCAATAATCATTTTCAGATTTAACCTCTACTAAACCAAAACTAAATAATTGGTCGCTTGTATAAAAGCAATTCTTAATGTTTAGAATGCATGTGAAAATAATTGAAAAGTTTGTTAATTAGATAAGTTATAGCCTGGCCAGCTAATATTCCATTTAACGGTTAAATATCTTATAATGACTTTGCAACAATAAATGCCATAACGATGTGTAATAGAAATGAAAAATACTTTTATTTCTCATGTGCGACATTGTGTTTAAAATTGTTTCAACTTTATTATTTTATATATGTGCCAGCTTTATAACGTATAACTATTATTTTTAACTTTTGAGTTTATTGTTTTTTCTCCTGTTTTTAATATGTGCAAGTTGCGCCATAACTCAGCATGTTGTAAAACTAAATCATTGAAATTTTCCAGCAAATTTTCCGCAAAATATTCACTTGAAAAGTTTCTTGTACTCAAGTGTGTAAGGGAGAGCACATAAACGCATTATGGTTATAAGAAAGGTCTGCTCTAATTCCAGTTTAAAATAATATTAAATTAACTTTTTATACTCCTTTTCAAGTTGACTGCTTAATGTCTGTCGTTCGAGTTTTTCCAAGGCGAAGAAATTACGCCAACAGCCATTTATATTGTCGTCCCTGAAATAAATACAAAAAAGGTTTAGAGGTACAGTGGTTTAAAAAAAGAGGTGTAAGTATGACAATTTTTAATAATGAAAAAATATGTAATTTGTCTTGTTTTTGCAGCCGTTTAAATCACATTACGCCGCGGCAGCCACAACACCCGAACAGACAATGTTTCGGAATATTTTAACTAATTTTCTTACTATCGTCATATAATTTTGTTACCTTCTTTATTACCCAATCCTCAGTTAAGGCTTAGATCACAACGTTTCCCGTATCAACTAAGCTTTCCTTCATTTTTTTCGTTTTTGAAGTGTTTACATGTTAAGCGTGTTAAACATTTCATATTTTGCAGCTATAAAACATATAACTTGTTTTCCATATTTACGTGGCGCTAATTAGAGTTGAACTTCATGAGTCATAGTTTTCTTTCACTGAGGTTGCACTACTTAAGTTTGCCAGGTGACTGACATTTTGCTTACCTGATTGGATACAAACCTGACAACAGAACTGCCTAAACGCCAACACTGACTCGCTAGTACCAACTACAACGCGGCTTGAGAATGATGCATCGAAAGCGCTCCCCCTCGACTACAAACCAGCCAGTTAGGATGGAGAATAGCAATATTATTTGCTAGTTTATTTTGCCCTTTTTTCGCTGCAGAAACCTAAATCGTTTTTGCGTGATTTTCCATTTGATATTTTCACAGTAATAAACTTCGTCATATATATGCATATATTCTTATCTGTATAGAGTCGTATTTCTATAATTTAAGTGAGAAATTCTTCACATCCATTTCAGGGAGAATGAGCTTGAGTTTGACATAAACTTTTTTATTAGTTAATATTAAAACCGTAAACATATATACAGCAAAATAACTATATACCATATTTTTATGTAAGAAATTTCTCACCTAATTTAAAGAAACTTAATAAAGTTCGTTAGCAGTTATCAGTTTCAAATATATCGCATCAAATATTTATACATAAAAGATAACTTTGTTTAAGGCTAATGGTAGTACAATTAGCCTGAGGGTTTCTATGCTGGCGAATAAGTTTGTCAGGAATCGATTTATAGCTTCTAAAGTTACTTTCTTTGCTTAAGGGAATATTTTGGATAAGAATGGCCAATACAACCAGTAAAATGCTGAAAATAATTTAATAAAAATTATTATTAATTATATAAAATTTAATAATTTAAATTATTATCGTTAATTTTTCTTTCGAAGAACGAGAACGAAAATTAAAGTTGCTATTGAAAAATAATTTAAATATTTAAAAGTAAGGACTGTCGACAGAAAGTTAGTACAGAAATTTTAAAAATTATTGCATTTATGTTTACTTATATGAAAAGATTTTCATATTTATTTCTTAGCTTTGCACCGGTGATAAGTTGGTAAAAAAATAGTATGCCAAGTAAATTTTAACCCAGCCTAAGTATGTGTAAATTTAATAATCAAGTTTTATTAAGAATTCTCTCTTGCATTATTAAAATTTTTTTGGGTTTGTTACTAAAAATACTTCGCAAATCAAAAATAATTTTGAACTAAAATTTTTCACTTCAAAACAAATCTTAAAATAATGGAATAATGTTTTTTAATTTGTCTAATAATATCTACACCGAAATTAAATTATGTAAAGTAAGATTTAGAATCTCTTCTGAAATATTTTAACATTTATTATAACAATAATAAAAAATTTAAAGTAAAGTTAACGCAAAAATCAAAATCTTTTTTTTATATCAAAAAAGACTACAAAAAAAGATTAAAATTTTTATTTTTATTCGACCTTTTTTATTTAATTTAAATTAATTAATTAATTTTCCTGAAGAAGCTTTACATAGGAAAGCGAAATATTGAAAAAATATATCGTTAAAATTTAATTAAAAAGACCGTTTACAAGATTAATGCATATTTAACTACAAATAAATTTATAGAATTTTTTTAAAAATGATTATTACAATTTTTGTAACTTAAAGAAAGTATTAAAAAAAATAAACAATAATTAAATCGGACCCACTGTTTTATTCATTCGTCTACTAGAAGTTATAATAAAGTTTTCTTAAGCTTTTAAGTTGTTTAAAATCATTTCTTCACTTGGAACTCATCATTTATACATGTACGAGTATAATATTTATTTAGTATGCCTTTGTTAATAAGTCTTAAGTCTGTTGATATAGCGATCCATAATGTGTTGCTAGAAGTAACAAAATAGCGCGAAAAAAGCAGCAGCAGCGAAGAAATTTATAAAGTAATTTTTTAATTTAACTTAAACCCTTGTAACCTGAAACAAAAACACAAAAGTTTTTCTTAACAAAACAAAGTTCAGATTTTGAAAATATTAAAAACTAAATTTTATTGTAAAAAGATATTTTTATAATTATGGGTTTTAAAATTTGTTATTTAATTAAAATTTATTTCTAAACTAATTAAATTCACAACCAGTAATATTGTTGAAAATATATCAAATTTTTTTAACTATGAGACAGATTCTACACCGTTAGTGAAAGGTTGAAGAGTTGGTGTGAGAAAATTAAACTAAAGTTATAGAATGTTGTTGCTTTTTGCAAGGAATTTAAAAATAATAAATGAATATTTATAAAATATTAAATGAATATTTACAAATTCCTAGAATATTTCTATATCTGCATGCTTTAAATTTTTTGGGCGCATTTCTTGGTAAAGAAATTAGAAATCAAAAAGAAAAAATATATATCTTGACGATTAATGCTCAGTCAAGTAGAAAGTGTTTAAAACAAGTAAAAAGTAATTATTACAACCCATGTACGTAAGAATTGTAATAAGTATGAAATTCTTTTGTTTTTGGAAAAAATATTTTAGTTCGAAAAGTTAAGTTTTAATTAAATGTTAGTAGAAAAGGTATAAACTAAAAATTAAAGACTAAAAAAAGTATAAACTAAACTAAAGTTTTTTTACTTTGTCTATTTCTAAATTATATCACTTAAAAATTTATCATAAAATCATAGTTTATTAGTTTGGATCTGGACAAGGTTAAATAGGCAGCTCACAAGTAGCTTACTTGGTTTCAATTAACTCAAACGTTTTAAATTGCCTACAATAGAACTAGCAAATGGAATTGAGTAGGACAAAAGCAGCAGATCTAATAAATCTTTCAACATTTATTTAGAAGATATAACTACCAAAATATAACGGATGGACAAATTTTAGTTTAGGAAGTAAATAAGCTTAAAACACACTTTTTCTAATAACTGCAATTTTTTGTGATACCAATGTAAAATAGAACTGTGGTGTATGATGTCGGACAAATGTCCACCGCTAGCACTTCAGCACGCATCTGCTTTTTTCACAAAATTTTAATATATAATTTGTAATAAAGCTTCGCTTGTCTCGTCAATTTCATCTCTCAGAGCGTCAGTTGTTTGTCGATTATTTACCTTAATCCGGTCATTAAAAAGGCGCAGGGGAATTAAATCCACATGATATGAATGAAGAATGGTAATTAATGGCATCAACGGTTAAGAAATAAGACCAACGATCAAAATCACTACCTCTATGGAAACATCCATTCATTTTTAAATTTATTGTTTATACCTATTTTAATAGCGAATATATTTCCATGTAGTCTGCATAAATTCTAATCGTCTGTCTGCTAACACTAAAAACCCAAGCCATATAGGCAAACCTAAAGCATGTAATTTAGTTTGCATTTTTTGTTATTGTTGTTGTTCTTTTTCCTATAGTAGAATTCTTAATGTGACTGCCACTCTAATATTGGGACATTTTTTAATTTATAGCTTTATTATTTCCGCTGTACTGACACTCTTCACCTTTTACGTCCGTTTGAGCAAACCCTCTATTTTAAGTAAATAATGTTTTAGCGGTTATAGTAATACATCTCAACAAGATTTGAAAGCTAATAACTAATGTTCCAGTTTAAGAGGACAATGACACACGTACACACGGACAAACATTGTAGCTGAACAATAGGTTGGGTTTTTCATTTCGTATCCATATATATGTGTGTGAACGTATATATGTATTCGGTAATGGATTTTATCATTCATCTTTTAAGAAAAAGATTGTAACATTAGACTCTTGTAACTATGTACTTCTATGTTTAATAAAATTCTTTGAACAAAATTTAAAATTTCAGAAAATATTTAAAGAGCAAAACAAGGAAGTAGGAAATGTTTTAAATGCTGCCATGAAAAGTGTAAGAAGTAAAGAATAGAAACAAAACGTCTATTATAGGTTCTTATTCAATAGTTATGCAAATCTTGTTTAACTTGGATAACACCAAAGGACATTATCCTTAATAGAATATAATTATTTTATCAATTCAAGAGAAAATAATTTGTCTGCCAGATAAAAAAGTACAAAAAAACGTTCAACTTTTTGTTAGTAATTTTTTTTTTATTATTTGCAACATTCAGTTGCACACATTAGCATACATTTCAATAGCTTCAGCTTATTTCGAAATAAAAGAATCAGCACACCAAACTTGTGTTGACACAGCACAGCACTAATAGTTAAAAGAAGTTTTTCAGATGCGAAATTCCATTTTTATTTAAATTTTTTATATATATATATATTTTTTTTTTATTTTAACATTTGCCACAATCTTAAAAAATAGAGTTTAAATAAGGAAATAAAGATAAAGCATAAAAATAGAGTAAATAACACGAAAGAATTATTTCGGAAGAGGAAAAAAATACGTTGAAATATGCATTAAAGCTGTACAAATGTAAAGGACAGCCAGGAGACAATAACAGCAAAGAAAACTTACACACACACACACACACACACACACAATGGAAATACATTTTTTAAAACAAACGAACGATAAGACAACCAGACACTTTTCTTTTGCCTGTTAAAAAGAAGTATGAGAATTAGAGTGAAATTCTTAATAGACATTCCTAATTTTTCTTTGGAATGTCACGATAACGACTTTTTTAAATAAATTTAAAATTAAAGCGTTAAAATTATATTTTTTTACAACTCGCTGAGGCAGATATTATAAAGAGGAAATTAAAAATAAAAAAATAACAAAATTTAGAATATTTTGACCAAAATAAAATATTTTATGCAAATTTCTTTTATTTCATTTGCAAGACGTGAAAACTGCTATAAAAGAAATTTTTAGAAATTTTTACTATTTTTTTGTTTCTTTTCACACTGCTTTGTACTGTTTCAATTAGGAGCTTAAAAAGAATTTAATTTAAATTTAACTTTGAGAACATGCTTACGAATTTGCCCTAGCAGACAGGCCAACAAAGTACTCGTATTACTTTTGTATTACAATTTTAAATTGAATAATATATTCAGAGTCAGGTTTCAAATAACCACGCAATTTTTTCTCACATTTTCTGCCTACGTACATGTAAAAATATTTTTTAGATAACTTGATAATTCGTATGATAGCTTAGAGTTTAAAAATTATTTTATAAAATTTTCTCACAATTCGAGGTTATTTTGAAATAAATATTATTTCTATGCTAATTTCTTTAAGGTACTTGAACAGATCAGCAATAACTAGTGTGATACATTAGGCCTAGTAAAAAAATTCAGGAAATCGGGTACGAGGGTAAATAAAATAAAACTTTTGCCATTTAGTTTTGTAACGTTTTGTTTTGTATTTATTTTTCTTGCGAACACAAAATGTATTCGGATTTTCAACAAGTAGTTTGTTTTTCAATTGTGGCAACACCGACAACATGATAGTTTGGCATTTAGTTTATTGACATATTCGTAGCAGATGCTTGGGTAATTGTTACAATAAATTCAATTTCGCATGAAAATTGCATTAAAATATTTAAAATCCACTATCAAAATGGTGGTTCTGTTAAAATTACATTTCGTAAATTTCGTGATATTTTCTGGCAACATAATCGTCTTTCTGCGACCGCTATTTGAGTCGTTCAACTAAAAAAAATTGTAGTTGTGTGGCGAATTTTGCTAAGGCTAAGAATTTAAAGCCCTAACAGGTTCAAATTGCACAGGATTTGAAGCCAACCGATCATTAATATCACAATAGACTCGCTCAATTCATTCAGGAACAACCAGCTGGCTTTTTGGAAAAACTCAACTTTCCAAAGGAGGCCGATGGTGCACTATGTGGTCTGGAGACGTGATTGGACCGTATTTTTGGAAGATGAGGCTAGAAGTGCGATAACCGTCTATGCATCACGGTACCGCGAGATGCTAACAACTCAATTTTAACCTATTACTTATGGCATGGAGAGCACTGACATGGAATTTGAACAGGAGAGTACCACATGTCACACAACCAATGAAACGATAAATTTATTGCAAACCAAATTTCCCGATCACATAATTTCACGACAATCAGCAGTTAAGTGGCCAGCCAACGAAATAGGACCACCGTTTTGCCAAAAAGTAATTAAAAACTTTGATTAAAGAATCGACATCTTTCTGCGTAGTCGTGGTGATCATTTGTCAGATATCTTTTTTCATACATAATTGCCGAAAATCTTACTTGGCAGTGCAATAAAACTTTGAATCATCTTAATATAAATTTTTTGTTTTATTTTGTTTTAGAAAACAAACTTCTTGTTGAAAATCTCTTTATAATAAATTAAACATACTTCTGCAGTATACAGAAAATAATATCGTCCTTTAGGAAAAGTTTATCAAAATCGAATTTAAGCGGCAATCGAATTTAAAGGGCAATTTGTATCGTTGTTTGCAAAGCATAGGCTTCCAATTTGGAAATTTATTCTCAAATGTTGACCTTCAATGTTTGCAGAGGTGTTCTTAGCGATATATTTCTAAAAATCCTAATAGGTAAGGATACATGGAAAAATGCACCCCTTGTATGAAGATCTAAACTCAAAATTATTTATTTAATTTGATAATTTTTTTAATCGACCTTTTTTTTCCTAAAATTTTTTCTTTTCAAATTGTTATAATTTTTTGTGTTTGTAAAATATAAAAAATAATTTCCTGAAGAAGCTTTCCACAGGAAAGCGAAATATAAAAAAATATATATATTGTTAATTAAAAGAGACCGTTGAAAAGAATAACAGATATTTATTTATTATTTAATTAAGCAAAAAATTTATTTCGTATTTCGTTTGAAATATTGATTTCAAAGCACCTAAATTATTTTTTAAGTCCTTTTTGGTTTTGTGCCTATTTTCCAAGTTCCTGGAATATTCCTTATCGTCAAATGCTTCTTTTGTTGTTATTAAAGTATTTTTTGTTTTGCAAGAGAGTGCTGAAAAGTTATTACGTTATATAAATAAAGCATCTAATGTTAAGATAAAAGTAGAAAACGAAAGCAAAACTAATGCTGAGAAACTAAAATGATTTTAATTTAATTAATTCTGGCATTACTGCCAGAAAAGTAGGATAACAAAAACAAAACAACAAACAAAAAAATACCTTTAAAATGTACACTATAGAAATAAGATTAAGTAGCCCTGAGTATGCCATGTTAAATGTATTGTAAAATTAGGTTTTATAATACAGCTCTGCACTTCTACTACAAAATCATTTACAGCCAAATTGAAAAGAATATTTACTAAATTCTTCTAAGAAGCCGTTGTTTACTATCTTATCACATTGTGTTTTCTAAAATTGGAAGTGTATTCAATGTGTTATCAGTTCTTTTCTATGTAGATTTCTTTGTTTTTCTCTCTTAATGCTTTTACACTACATTTAATAAAACTATCATTATGAAGATTTAATCAGCTTTATTTTAAAACCGCAAAAGTCATTTGTTGTATGAATTTGTCTTAAACCAAACATCCCACAAATACGTAAATGTTATCTAAAGACTAAAATACTCTTATTTGTATATTATTAAGAACTCATTCATGCAACAAGATTATAAATTACGTGCAATCAGTTAGAAAATTGAGGGTAAAATCATGCAAATTAATTGGTTAAATGGTTTATTTTAAATATAAATATTCGTATGCTGCTAGATTCATTGTTATGCAATATAGTTGTATTAAAATCCCATCTAGAAAACTGCTTGATATGAGATATAACAGCGTGAATACTTAATCTATTCAACATATAAAATGGGTTAATGGGTTTCTTTGTTTTCAGATGAAAATTGTTTTTAAATTATTTTTGTCCAATTGAAGGATAAACACCAAATGTTCTAAATAAATAATATATTAATTATGCAAAGAAGAAACCAATGAATCCTGAAAATTTCCTTAACAAAAATTATGACATCAAATTATGTTTATAGAAAAAATTATAACTGGTAAATATTTTCTATAGGGAAATTAGGATATTAAATCTTTTTGTAGAAAATATAATATAAATTTACACGACATTTAGAAAATTTTAAATAATATTCTGCCTCATTACTAAAAAGATACGTTAAAATTATATGAAAACTTTTCATTTTTAGAAATTTTTAAAATGTACAAATAAAATAAATTTTCAAAAATAACCTTTCGATCAAAATTTTAAAAATCAATACAGATATTAGTAGGGTTTCTCAATAGATGATACTAGTGAATGTGTCAAACAACTAAAAATACTAAAATTTTCCCAAGTCAAAATAATATTCACAAAAATAGACATAAGTGTATTTTTCCAGTTAAAAAAGGTAGTGATATGATAGAAATTTTTGCAGTAATTAGAATTGTGTACTCTGAATTAATTTATGAAAAAAAATCAGTTTTGGAAAATTTTGAGTTGTGACCCTTTTGTATTTAGGGTGCGATATATCATATTACGTTAGTTTAAACTATAAAGTTATTAATATATATATATATATATATATATATATATATATATATATATATATATATATAACTAATATTAAAACAAATTTTGTATTCAACTTTTACTTCATATTCGATGACACATTTTCCGTGATTCTGTTGTGAAATCCCTTTTTGTTTGCGAGAAATAAAGGGTTTATTTTTACAAGAATTTTGATTTTTAAACTAAACTAAAACAAAAAATTTATATTAAGAGGATTTAAATTTTTATTGTATAACAAAGAGAAAAGTTCGCCAATTATGAATGAAAAATGATATCCGGCAAATGTCCGGATTGGCTCTGCAAAGAATCTGTCCATAACCTAGCCCCACAAAAAATAATCTAGTGGTATTAAATCACATGACCTGACTGCAAACTTAACTGCTGATTGTCGTGAACTTATGCGATCGAGAAAATTGGTTTGCAATAAATTGATCGTTTTATTGACTGTGTGGCATGTACCACCTTCCTGTTAAAACCACATGGCAGTAATAATAGGCCAATATTGAGTTGTTAGCATTTCCAGCCTCATCTTCAAAAAAAACATCTTCCCGTCACGCCTCCAGACCACATATCGAACAATAAAGTGACACGTTGACACTTCCCAATAATCGCTCTAGGATTTTCAAGAGCCCAAATGCGGCAGTTTTGCTTCTTGACGTACTCAGAGACGTGAAAATGGGCTTCGTCTGAAAAAATTATTTTTTCAGAAAAAACCAGCCGTTTGTTCCTGAATGAATGTAAATGGTCGGTCGTCTTCAATTCTTGCAAGAATTAAATTAAATTGTAAGACTTTAAATTCAAATCCTTACGCAAAATTCGCCATGTGGTGGTTTTGAGTAACCCCAATCGTTAAACCTCGAGAAATTGAGGAATTCGGATCTGTTTCAATGGCTCACGGCTGCAAAGTTTTTAGTTGAACGGCTCGGTTGGACACGCGCTAGTGCTCGCACATTTTGTATCGAGCCTGTCGACTAAAATTTAATAACTAGATTCCTGGTAGCTCTCTCAAAAAGACGATTATTTTGTCCGAAAATATCACAAATTTTATGAAATGTAACTTTAAGAGAACCACCATTTTCATGGTGGATTTTAATTATTTTAATGCGTTTTTCGTGAGAAATTGCATTCATTATAATAATTAACTATGTTTCTACCACGAATGCGTCAAAGAAATAAATGTCAGAATTATTATGTTGTCGGTGTTGTCACAATTGAAAAACAAACTTTTCGTTAGACCCCGATATTTGAGCTTAATTTTCTTTTCTATGTTCCATAAATATATCCATATCCGTAAACCATAAATTTTTGGTTGCTCAACAATATTTTCTCAATTCTCAAAAAGCCGTTGTGTCTATAAAAACAAATTTTTCATATAAAAGCTTGTAAATAGTCAATTTTGGTTTATTGTTATTATTGTCAAAAAATAATATAAAATTTATTTAGATCATATAGCTGACGAGAATCTTAAACAAGTTTTCAGACAATACTATATTTAACATAAAACTGGGTAAAATCATAAAATTTATACAAGAAAATTATACAAAATTACAAGTGAAGTTAAATTCTACTACTGCAGACTACAATGCTTCTAAGTTAGTTATTTAAATAAGTAAGTCCGCAATATACTTTCGATGAAAATATTCAAAATATATGAATTAATGATTTATAAATAATTAATTTTCCTGTGTAATGCAAAACAAATTTAAGATTTGGGAGCTTGAGAATTAGTAAATTTTCTTGTTAAAATTTTATTATGAAAAATTAAGAATCATTTGTTTCTCTTGAAGTAGAAAATGTTGTTCTGCCTTCAAATACAAGTAAAGCTTTTCATATTATTTGCTCACAGATTTCGGAGACTGGTTAAATAGACGACTACACTGCATTATATAATATTTTCTCAGTTGGCAAGACTTTTGTTTTGTATTGAACATTCTGGCATTTTTTTCAAATCAGAAGATAAAATTTCTGACAATTAATTTTAAGTGTAAAACTAGGAAATTCTTTGTCATTTTTCTTTACGATTAAAACTCTTAAACTAAAACTTTTCTTTATTTTTGTCTTTTGTATCTACATTACATTTACTACGAAAATCTTTTGCGGAAAATTAAAAGTTTTACAAATTATTCCACTTGAACGCTTCTTTTAGCAATTCCCATTTCCTTAGCCTCTTGTAAATGATGGCCAAAGTCATGTTCTAAATGGAAAATAAAAGAATGTGGCTCATGGTTGTTTTTGTTTTTTTTTCGTGCTTTATAATACTAAAGTGTTTATTTGTTTGTTCATTTTGCGTGAAAATAAAGGATTTTCTTTCTTTTTTAAACTTTTTATTTTATTCATTCCTTTAATTACAAATTTAAAATGAAAGATAATTTTTCTCTATTTTTTTTTTGAAATTTTATATGGCTTTTGTGTTCTATTTGTTTTAAAATACAAAAATCGTTGTGTATTTTTAACTAAAATACGGGTTTTAAGCGTAGTTGGGAAATGTGTAGGAAACAAATTAAAGAAATTCTTGAATCACAAACGAAAATACGTTAATTTAATTTGATACAAATGTCTTCGCGTGCGCATTTAAATTTTGTGATTTTTTTTATTAATTACGTAACTTTATTCACTGAATTCTATAATTTATATTTTTCAAATGAATTTTTATATACACAGAAGAGAAAAAATTTTAATTTCTTTTTATTTCTCTAGTTTTTAAAATGGAATTAAACTTACTATTTCTGTGCGTATCCAAAGATTTGATGATATGAGAAATTTTATGATATTAGATATTGTTTCTAAATGATTTTATTCCCAACGAAGGTAAAAATTATGTAATGCATCTATAGAAATTTAGATAAGTAAATATTAAATTTAAAGAAATTTTACCATTTTAAACTCTTTATTTAACTCTTTCTGACATATAATTTAACGAATATTTATTTTTTTTTAATTCCTAATAACAGCGTTCTTTAAATAAAGTTTAGCTTGGACATTTTCTGTTTCTACTTAGTCTACTGAATAATTAATTCGAATTATGTAAGTCATTGCGGTTATAAACTTATGGGTTTTCAAAAGAAATGCGTGCCAAAATTAGTATCTGAAATGATATGATTTCTGTATGGCTTTCTGGTCAAATCGAAAAAAGTATAAAAACTTAATTAATTCAGTTCTCCTATGATACAACTCTGACTTTTCCTATAGAATGAAACAAATGTTATTTAGTTCGGCAGTAATATGGGTTAAAACTTTATTGGTTAACGAGCTAGCAGTGCAACTCACTTTTTTGTATACTCCAACTCCTTATTAACTAGTTATAATTTTTAATTTGTTTACAAAAAATGCTTATAATTATTCTATTCCTAAAATGTGGGAAAAAAATTTCACATTATTTTGGTAAATTATTTTCCCAGACAGAAGCGTGGCAAACATAGCGAGTATTAGTTTGGTTGTATATACTCACATTTACAATGTTATACATTTGTAAGATTACTCGTACTCACAACTAAATCGTTGTGCATAGTCCAGTTAGAAATGCTTGTGAGCATTCCTAGTTTAATTTACATTTGTATGCTTGCCTGTGCACATCCAGACCTAAAATACAGCACTCTGTATGTTCGGTTGATTTGCAGCAAATATATTTTTAGTGATTGCTGCTAGTGTGAATTATTTATAGTGACAAAAAATGCCTCATAAACAATTTAACTAATAGGCAATGACAATAGTTAACTCCCACTACACTGTACCGCTACAAGTGACTATGTATGCACACTACATATGACATAAAAATTCTGTGAATATTTTTAGAATATTATTTGCTTTAGATCTAAAAATTTATTACAAATTTGTGGGAAAGCGAAGCAATAAAAACAGACAGCAGTACCAAAACTATTCAGTCACTTTCTATTAAAAATGATTTTTGCAAGAATTTTTCCAACATAAGAAATTTAATTTATTGAGCTTATTCGTTATAAAAAAATATAGAATAAAAGGATATTAAGTATAGAAATGCGTGTCCCTTAAGCTGTAAAATAAAAACTTACACAAGAAATTAGAAGTAGAATTTTGGAGCTGTATTGGTAGTTAGTACGGTGCTTCCTAATTTGCTTTAATGTCCTTTTCGTATGTTTTATACAAGTTTTCTTTTACTAATGTTAAGATATTTTAAAACACCAGTCAACTAGATTTCTAAAAAAGTTTCTTTTTTAACAATTTGATAAAATTTTAAAAAATTTTGCCATGTCGATTGTGTCAACTTCAAACTCTCCTGAAATAATTACAGTAAACAACTCTTCATTTCACATTCTTTCAAAACTACACCTTTTTTCACATCACTTATATCCACACAAAAATAACAAATACAAACATAAAACTATTTTCAAGGAATCATTTATTTTTAAATACGTATTTCCTTTTATAATATAAATTTTTTTCTGTAATATTTTGATGGTGAAAAAGCATAAATAAATAACAATAAAAAACGTCTCTACACCTGACATGAATCTTTGTCAAAAAGGATAAATCTATTACTTATGTTCGTATTATAAGCCTTAAATATAGGAGGTTTTCATTTGTTATTCTTATATTTTATTTGGGATTTTTAGGGCATAATACCATTTCCTTTTTCATTAAAAAGAGTTTTTTTTTAATTAAATTCGTTAACGCATCACTTCATGAGCTTGCAAAATCTGAGTCAAGTGTAATAGAATTTAAAAAAATGTGTGCTATGGCTTGGGAATTATTTTTTTGCAGATAATCTCTTTTTATACACTGTTGTCTTGAAAGCAGATAATACTATATCTCTCAGTACCACTAGTGTAGGAATGTTACCTGCATAAAGCGGTAATTAGTGTGCTAAATTATTCACAAATTTAACAAAGGAAAGTATGAAAAGTGTGCTTTCTGTGTTGACTTCTCCTTCTCTCCAACATTTGGAGAGGAGGCTATCGCCATGAAAAAGTTAACGAACTGGTAGATTATGCCATCAACCTGGATATTACATGTCCCCTTTTGAAAACATGAAATAGAATAACGATTAATATTTTGTTAAATTAAACACAACACAAGCCACATATTTATTATACTTAACAGAGTTGATAAATTTCTATTAAATCATTAAACACTTGATGATGGTGATAAAATAAGTTCATTAAAGTTCGTTTAGAAAACAAAAAAGTTTCAAACGGAGCAGTATCTCAGTGCTACAATTGCAAAAATTCTGAAACTCGAAACATGGTAATTTTCTTTGCGTATATTCAAAAACTCGTAACCTCTGAATCGCCATATTACAAAACTCAGCTACCCTGAACGTCCATTCCATCACCATCTAATGTGGGACAAATTTTAAAGTTTCTGCGAAAGTGAGCAATTTAAAATAACTAGTTACCTTAAATCCATACAATGAAAGTAAATATTTACATTAGGGTCATCCTTATCTATATGGCGAAAAAATTTCAGGTGAATTGTCCGGGGTTAAGACGTGCTGCTAGTCCGCTCACATTTGCGGAAAAACAAAAATTTATCCTTTTTAGCTTATAATTATTGATTTAACAAAAAAAACTGCTAACAAGAAAACTGATGGTTACGCAATTTGAAAAAATGTTTACATTTGCAAATTTTTCTATATTTAAAAATGCTTTCTTTCCTTATTTGGAGATAGCACTTGTATACCAAAAATTATAAAAACCAAATACACTAAACTACGAATTTGAAAAGTTTTGAATGATTTTACTTTTGTTGCAGCCTTTTTATCTTCCTATAATCCTTAACAATGCCTAGAACGTATTGTTTCCTGCTCATCTTTTCCATTTGTTTGACATTTCACATATAGTGCAACAGCATATTTTGCTTTAGTGAAAGCAGTCATTTCATACCAATTATCAGTACATACTTTCTTTTAAAAATTCCTGGCTTATTGAAAATCTTTAAAATCTTTCAATTAACAGTTTTTTTTCTGCTCAATCTGTTATGTAATATTCTGGAATCAAACAAAAAAAATGCTAGTCCGATATTTACGGAACTAAGATACCATAAAAGACTTGGTATGTGATATATACCCGTTAATGTTTGCAAAATTGTATATTTGTTGCAATAAGCGGATATCATTGTAAAGCGCTATTATTGCAGATGTAGCTAAAAACCAAGCTTCTATATTTATGGTTATCTCGCTTTGTCAATTTAATCTCATTTCGGAATAAAAATATTTTATTGCAATAGATGACTTTCGCCATACAACTCGAACGGTGAAGAAAGTCAGGTTTATAAAATATAGTCTTGGAATTGCTTTTATCAGATAGTCGTAAAAATATTAAAGTGAGTCTTGGGTGAATGTAAAAATAACAAATAGTGATTTTTATTAATAACATGAAAGTGCATTAAATACATACAATACAATGCAATTGTATATGATAGCAGGGCGATAGTGGCTGCAAGTATGTATCGTATTGGAGACTATGTTTATGTATAGACAGGTCTTAATAGTCTTTATCTTTAATACGACATATAGAAGAGTTGAATAAAAGTTAAAGCGGAAGTAATGTGCTTTTATCGAAGACGAGATCTTCAATTAGTTGATAAACACCAACTGGCAACAGCTGAAAAACTCCCCCCTGGTGATTAAGTTGATATTCTTATAAAATATTTATTAGTAAAAAAGTATATTTAAAATGGATTACTGCAGGGGAATAAAGATCCGAGTTACATACAAATGACTTCCAAAGGAAACCCTTATTTAGAGTGATTGAAAATAAAAAGTGTTTTTGTTTTCGAAAATTTTGCTGTACTTTTATATATAAGTGTTTTTGAGTCTTTTTGCTGTGTTGGTTCAATAAGAACTCTCATTTAATTAATTTGGCTTGAGGTATGAGGTCTTGAATGATTTCTCCCGCAGTAATACACTTCAAATATATTTTTTTAATAATAAATATTTTGTAAGAATATCATAAAATGTTTATTTTTAAAGGAATCTAGCAAAAATTCACGTAGGTTAAATTAAAAATGATCCAAAATATTTATTTTATTTTTTTTAAATATTTTATTTTCTATTAACTTTCTCAAAAATGCTCTCATAGCTGCTTCTCTTCCCTTTTATCATACATTTTTTTGGGCAAGAACTTCAGCAATTATTTATTTTGAAATATGTTTAGAAAATTTTAACAGAATTCTAAAATTTCTTTTACGAAAGGAAAGATAAAAAAATGATTATTGAAATATTTTTGTACTTGGCCATACATAAAACACACACATACACACACATCTCTTCTGAAATGAATTGAACAGAATTAGAGTGTAGAAAACATAAAAAATGCTTTTTCTTTTGTAAAAAAAAAATATCTTTCAATTTGAGTTGGTGAAAAATATTTTACTCATTTTTAAGTGGCTAAAGATGATGACGTTTCACTCACTCTTCATTATATTATATTTCAAAATAAAATTTTATTGTTAAGCAAAATTTTTTGGGAGAACTTTTACTCATATTAAAGTAATAACACCTTTCGCTCTCATAAATATTATAAAATGCTATAAGTTTAACGCATAATTACAAATGGCTTGTCAAATCTAAACTAACTCCAACGTTGACTGACAGTCATCAGTATAAGAATTATTTTTATATAATTTATACTTAAGTACAATTATCTTATATTACACAATATTTAATTTTATATAAGTTTTTATTTAACTCGGTTGTAAGTCAAGATTTTAAATGATTTAATTTCATGTTTGTTCCTTTTTACTGTCGAAAAATATTTATACTTAAAACTAATGTAATACAGTTGAATGTTATAACCACATACACGAGAGTTTATTTAAATGCCACTCTATTATTATATATACAATACATTTCAATAATGTTATTTGTCTGCTATTTAAAAAATTTCTCACCGGCTGTTTAAGAAAGTTTAGTAGAGGTTGCTTTCACTTAATATCAAGCGCTTTTCAATTTGTATTATATTGTTGAAAATTTAATATCCAAAGATATATTTCATTTGTACAAATTTGAAATCGTCTTGAGTTTTTGAAACCTAAATCTATTTTTCTAATTGTTTATTAAGAGATTTTTTAAAGATTTAACACTATTCTGAATGGGTTAAACTCCTGCAAATATGCATCATATTTCCATTTCGTATTTCGTACATTACAATCTAATGCCTGGTTTACTTTTGCATTCAGGTGTATAAATTCAATATTATGCATATACAATTTTTTGAAATTTTTTCCTTTTAATTCTTCTTCTTTTATTTGTAATTATACACTTGTATACACACATAGATTTGAGAAAATCTATGAGCGTTTAAACGAAGTATTTTGTACATAAATCAAAACATATGTAGTATGTAATCCTATACAGTTTTATGTACAAAAAGAATATTGAAATAAAGTTTTATTCAAGCAAAAGAAATTTGTGGAACATTTACATGCTTAAATACATACTTTCATGCGACTACATATTGAACATAGTAAAATTTTATAGATATGTAAATTATGCTTGAAATATCCTTTATGTATAAAAAAATAAAATAATCTGTTAAACACTATTTTATGCTTAAAAACTATAAGCATTTTAGAAAAAAATTTTTAAGATATATGTTATAATAAAGGATATTTTTTTTTATCTTACTTTTGCAAAAATGTGTATAGCTATCATGATTTTTCTTAAAAGGCATAGTGGAGCGAAATTGTTATTTTATTAAGTTTTCGGCTTGTCCTTAACTTTTAATTCAAACAACATAGAGTTGTGATAATAGCAAAACCTTTCTAAACAGCCGCTTTAGGCTCCAGGGTACACGCTAAAATAAATCATAATTAATATAATAAAAATTCAGAACCAACTTGCAATGTTTGATTTTATGTACGTGATAAAACTTATTATTACATTTTTTCATAATATTCTTTGATATAATCACAATTATATAAAATGTTAAAATATAATTAAAAATAATTTTGAGAAATTTTTGTGAACTCGTTAATCCTTATTTGTTTAGAACTATGATTTTGTTATATTTTGTTATTAGTTTAACCTTTTAACCTTTAATAAAACCGATAACTTACAAATAAATCAGTAACACGAAAACCCAGAATAATTTAAAGGAAAAAAAAATAAACATGTTCTACGTAACAACCAATTAAACATCAAACATTAACAATAACAAGAGACATTAAGTGATTCCTGCGATCATAACACAACTATAATAAACCTTTATGTATTTGTATGGAAGCTGTATGTAAGATCCTGAAAATTTTCTTGTTATGTTTCTCCGCTAAAAATGTATACTTACTTCTAGACGTTATAGCATCATCTATATATATATGATGCTATAAAGCCCAAAATAAGTGTCCGTTGGTTGCCAGTGTTTGACGAGATGCGCCGTCGGATTTCGTAATGATCGTTCGCTGGTCTGTATTTTTGTTTCATGCATTTACGCATTACAGTGAGTCCGCAGTGCGTGTTTGAAGTAAGACAAATTTAAAAAAAAAAATAAAAAATTTTTTCCATTGCATAATTCGACTCAATGTTTTGTATCAAATGAAATGTGTGTTTTCGTTTTATCGTTGCTGTGTGTGTGTTTGCACAGAATGCGACGGCATTACAAATCGAAATATGCTTATGTTTATAGCAAGTGGATGTGCAAACAAATAGAGAATTTTGGTTTCCATATTCTGTTGCATTTTGTGTGTGTAATTTGCGGGTTCAATTCCAAAATGATCCATCAGCCGAACGTTTTTCAAAGCAATTGTTGGATATTGGAAATGGCGCAATTCCAATTGATCCCACCACAAAAATGATTACGCTTCGAGATAGTTTTTGCCACTTTGCACGATCAAAACAAGAATTGGTCACAAACGTATTTTCCGGTATTGCACAACATTTTAGAAGCCATGCTTGGTTAGGGGAAAAGCTATCTTAGCTGCCAAAAATGCAGATGTTTCGGATATCAATGTGACAATTTTAAATGACATTCCCGGGGAATTTTTTACCTAAAAATCGGTTGACTCTATTACTAATCCAGACGATGTTGCCGCCCCACCGCCTACAAGTTAAAGTTGTTGCACCAATTATTTTGCTTAGAAATATCTGCCAGCCACGACTTTGCAATGGGACACGTGTAGCAGTCAAAAAAGTCATGAAAAATATGATTGAAGCAAAAATTTTAAAAGGAAAATATATGGGCGAGGAAGTGTTGATACCACGCACTCCTATGATTTCTCCATATTTTCCGTTTGATTTTAAATGGCTTCAGTTCCCCATTCGTGTTACTTTTGCAATGATTCCTGTTTTTCGCACGATCAATTACATGTATGATGTTCACGTTTTAATAAACCAACTGCTTTGTTTGTCTATACCACGAACCAAAATCAATCGAAGAATGCCGTATATGTAAAAGCATTGCAATAGAACAAGACGTATTATATAAGCACACAAAAATATTGAATTGTGAAAAAGATAAAATTATTAAAAAAACATAAAAACGACAGAAAAGAAATTGCGTTCCTTCTGATTAATTTTCCTGAATGATTGATTTTTTTGGTGCACACAAAAAAGAACGCTGCAGAATAAAAAATAACCACAAATGACTTGCAAAGCAGTTTCGGGCATGCTAGTTTTTGTATAATATTTTTCTAAAAAAATAAAGAAATTATTTTCCTATAATAAGATTGTACCAAAAATAATATTATCCTCCAAAGAGCATAGGACCTCATGAAATTCCTCTTGCATATTTCCATTTTTACTGACGCTTTACATTTTTCCCACCTCTTGACGATGCAAGTTCTCACAGCTCAAACTGTCTTCTCCATGTATGGCTTGGCATTTTTTTTTTATATTTCTCTGTCGATTACATTCTATTGTAAATTAGGTGATATCATTTAAAAGCACTCTATGGGTATGACTACTCCATTGCCTCACGCCTGTTTTCTGTATTCTGTTTTTGACCAGAGACTTGCAACTTGCAATACAAAAAAGTGGATTTTGTTTTCGTATAGAATATTGAAATTCTCATACGAAAAGAAAGTTTTTATAAATGAATCTTAATAATCAAATATTGTACCACTACTTTATCTTATCGAAGCGATTTTGATGGAAATTAAAAAAAAACTTTGATTTTTTACTGAAGTGTTATATCTTTAACAAAAGAAAGATTTCTGGTTAGAGAATAAAGCTTTCCCGTGGTAATGCTGTGGTATCAGCACTAAGAAGATATGTCTTCAACATTTGCAATTTATTATAAATGTGTGAATTTTATAAAAACCCCTGTAGGCTAGTAGGTAGTGTACTAGCTTATCAGTATGGGTTCTGTGGGTTCGATTCCCAATGAAGACCTTGGTTTTTTTCACTACAAAATTAAAAATTGACTGTCGTTAGGGTGTTTAGCGATGAAGCTATAGTCACTGGTTGCTTTGCTGTCTTATACGGCAGTTAATTTCCGACTATCCTTCTTCTTTCACCACCTGTTTCATCTCTTCTCTATTCCTTTCTTAAAGAAAGTAGCGCGGTACTTGACTAAACAGGCATTGTTGCCTGAAGTGCTACTTCTCTTAAAAAAAAAAATAAAAAAGAAGATATGCCTTCAGCATTTGCAATTTATTATTACAAACGTGTGAATTTTATAAAAACAAATGCTTTAAATCAAATTAGCATTTTAAAATCTATTTATAATAGTTGCATTTTTTTTAGCAATATTTTCTTGTAGCAAAGGCACGATCCGCAATAATTTTCTAAAAGACGAAACTAAATAATTATTTTGACTAAACTGATTAATTCAACCCTGGATTTAGAGGCGGATTTAAGTTTTCATAAAAAACGATAAAAATAATAGAACTGGAGGGTAATCTGCTGCCCCATCTTCAGCAGCTTGATGCTTTTGCTACAAAAAGAAAATTTATAAAAATATCACACACACATAATTTTAAAAATAATTTTTTAGCAAACTTTATCCCTTTTTTGTTATACTTATTTCAAATCAGAAGTTTAGAAATGGTTTTATTATATACAAAATATTATGATGTTGCTCCATCGTGCATAGCAATAATAACTTTTTTATTTAACTTTTACTTTACCTACATAAAAAGTTTAAAGTTTAAGACATCAAAATCTACTATGTTAGATAAAATTTTACCAAAACAATGTATTTTACAAACATTTTAATAAAATTTAAAAGTTACCAAATATGAAAAGAATTTTTGTATTTAATTTACACTGGGCTGCAAATTTAAATTTTTTATAAAATTAATAGTTTTAAAGCAATTTTTAAGTTCAAATAATTATCTTATTATATTTATATTATAGATTATTCTCAAATAGGGCGACAAAATTACACATAGTCCAAGTTTTATTATTCGCTTCTTAAGGTCTATCGATATAGTATAGGTCTATCGATATAGTAAAATAATAAATAAATAACAGTATAAAACAACAAATTTGATTTCAAAAAAATGTCAAGTATAAGTTTTCTATGAGCTTCTGAAATTTAATGAAATGAACAAGCCATGTAGTATCCCTTTATATACTTTGTAATACTATGGAAAGTTCATCTCTTTCTAAAAAAGGAAGCAATTTCAAATTCATTGGTACTTTATACGTTTGCTACTTTAGAACTTTGTCTGACTTTGAAATTTGAAAGATGATAGTGCTCTCACTTAAAAAGGGTTTTTAAAATGATTGCAAGACGTAACATACGTAATTTAAAAAAAAAATTCAAATATTCTCAAAGTGTACAGCGTTAAAAGTAGGTCACTTGCAGTATAATTTTTATAACATTTCTATTTTTTAATTAATTTAAAATAATCAAACTTTTCTAATTGGCGGCAGCTGTCAACTAATTTATTTTTAGTTTGTTTGACATTTAAACATGAATTCACTGAAGTCTAAACACTTCCAAATTGTCTAAATTGCTTTAAGGGCTGGTATAGCAATTAATCCGTACATCTTTAACACCTATGCTGACGGCTCCATATAAGACAGTATAAGATTGATCAAGTATTTAAGCAATGAAATAAGTGCTATATAATAAATTGTTGTAGTTTACTTCATCACCAAACTGAGTTGCAGAAGGTGCACTTTTACAATGTTTAAATTAAACAAAAAATCAAATTTATCAAAAATTCAAGATTCAAGATGCATCTAAATTGTATCAATACAAAAGAATTGATAAAATCAAGTCAAACATGCTGTTGTGGTTGCAGCGTGTATACAAGCTTAGTATTTTTTATTTGAAAAATCAGCTTTAAATTATCGTATGCAGATGACGATGATACCCGCAGTGATGAAAATGATGATACAGATATTGTTGTATTAAATCTTGATGAAATTTTGCATATAACAGACATTTGCTGAGTCTGATCAAAGACAGCAAGTTATTACATACACACATACATACATACAACAACAACAGCAATAACAACAAAAGTGTGTAAACAACAAAACACAAGGTGTTGTAGTGGAAATAATGAAATGCAAATGAGATGCGTTTTAGAAAAAACATGTTGTGATGTCGACGAAGAAAAAGAAAATCTACTTAATAATAAAAGTTTATAAATTGAAAGAAAGAAACAAAATTTACATGCAAAACGCATGTAACTGTTGTGGTGGTGCAGAATTAAATTTATTTTCAAATTTGTTAAATTTATTTAAGATGATTGAGAAACAGATGTGTTACTAAAATAAAAATTTTTTTAAAAAACAATTCTCTGCATGATGGGAGAGAAGGCTTCAAAGTGAGTTCAGATATCGGTAAATAAATAGAAGTGTGCTATTAAGAAAGAACAAATTCCGATATGAGATTAGACATGATCGTGTGCTATTGAAAAATATACGGAATCTTGTTAAAATTTTATTAATTTAGCTTTCTAATGAAACTTTGTTAGAAATTAGTTTTCTGGATTATTAAATGAGATAAAGATTGAACATTTTCCATAAAAAAGAGAACAAGACGTTTAAAAAGGTTTCTATGAGTTCGTTAGTAAAGATTTGGAAAAAGTGAAAATCATGTAAATGTCTATTTATAACCGGTACTCTTATTGCTGCTAACTAGTTTAAAATAAGTTCAGCGAAAATGTAACCTTTAATAGCTAATGGCTTAGTGGCATTATTAAAAATTATTTGAAAGCTTTAAAGGATAGAAATTACAGTGAAAATAAATTTCTAAAAAGTTTTCCAACAAGAAGTTTGTTTTCCAAAACAAACGAAAACCAAATATTTAAACTAAGGTTATTAAAATTTTTATTGTATTACGAAGGAAAAAGTTCGAGAATTAGGAATGAAAAATGATATCCAGTAAATTTCCACCACGACCACGCTGACAGATGCCGATTTTTTCATTAAAGTTTTTCAACACTTTTTGGCAAAACGGCGGTCCAATTTCGTTAATCACATCACGTATTTTAAGTTTTAAGGCTGAAATTGATTCGATTGGCTCCTTATACACTCTGCCCTCAACATAGCCCCACAAAAAATAATCCAGTAGTCTTAAATCACACCATCTAACTGGCCGCTTAGCTGCTGATTGTGGTGAATTAAGCGATTTGCAATAAATTGATCATTTCATCGGCTGAGTGACATGTGGCACCGTCCTGTTGGAAGCATATGTGAGTGATATCTACGTCATCAAAAATAAGCCAAAATTGAGATAACTTCTTGCGATCGCGTGATTGATTGAGCGTTACTGCAGATGTAATCTTTTGTTTATATTAACAAACCAGCACTTTCAGAGAACATTGAAATATGCGAGGCTTTGCTTCCAACACTGTTTGAAAATTGGACTTTCAGAATGCAATTTATTTGAGCTAATGACAACAGCCGGAAGTATTAAACAAGGAAAATTTTGTCCTTCTCAGGCTCATGAAGGAAATAGACGTAATCACTTAAATGTATTAAAAAGGTGTGTATTCTTACTGAAGTCTCGTTCCTTCCCAGCGTTTATTTAAAATTACAATATATTAGCTTATTATTTCGATTAAAATTTGCAGTCGCTTATGAAGGAACCCTGGTTTCCATCCATCTACTATTTTTAATTATAATATCAATTTTACACAGTACAGTCGATAAGCGATATGACGAAAGCGTTGTATATTCTCATTTCTTACGTGTTATTTATCATAATTTACTTAAAGAGGTGTTGTCAGGCTGAAATTCGGCACCTCACCGTTAGTATTTGTGGGGTGTACAATGGTAACACAATCGGCTGAGCTTATAGTCATAGGTGCCAGTAAATTTAGTATTAACGTAATTTTGCCACTGTCATAAAAGCTAAGCAGGGAACGTGGATCTAAATATTTCTTTACACGGTTTATGGCATAAAAACACAATACGAGCAACTAACATAATCATCTTATTATTTTAAAAATGCTTCAGGTTACGAAAGAAAACGTTAACGTAACGTTGCGAAACGCATTTTAAACATGCAAATTAGAATTTACGATTTAAATGCATATAAAAATACTTTTCATGTATCTCGATTGACATTAGCAGCACAACCCTTAAAATAAATAACGAAGAAAAGGAAACAATGCCAAAAGTTTATCACTAACAATATCACTAAAATTTCTTCATGCACAATGACATTATAGAGAGTCAAGTAACAAATAAAAGTTGAAAGAAGCATATGAGCTTTTCCATATGAATTTTCAGTGATATGCAACCGACTCTAATGCATAAGCAAAATAAAAACAAAAAGAAGCAAGCAATTTCTAGTTTTTAACCAGAAACCCAATAAGAAGCTGTGCAGCTTAGTTACACATTCTAGCTCGTGCTTAAAATTCTACTATTAAAGGAATAACAATGATGTCAGCAGTGGGAAAAAAATTATTCAATGACTTTAAAGCGGATGTTGCTTCAAAATCTATTTGCATATCAAGCAGACAACAGTCAGAAATGGTGACAAAAATCTTTGGCAATAGTATTAGTTAGTTAGTTAACACTATCACCAAGCACACCCAAGCGCACATATTGCCCTCGTACTTTAATGCAAATAAAAAGTCGAGTAGATTTTAGCACGCACATATTTTAACACAAATATATTTTACATATAAACTTCTATCACAAAAATCTCATTGAAGGATATTGATAGTTTGCGCACTAGTATGTGTGTGTGTGTGTATGTATGTAAATATAAAATTATACAAAAAATATTTGAAAAGTTCACAAGTTCTTCCGCATAATACACTTAACGTTTACATGCCACTGCCAGTGATACACTTAGAAAAATTGTATACCTTATTCATAAAATTATCCTGAACTAATTTTAATGCTGATTTCATGTTACTGGCTGCTTTAAAAAACCCTTTAAAATAAGACTTTAATACAATAAGTAAAGTGTTTCATTTAAAAAACAACTAAAAATTTTATATTAATTTTGTTCATTTGTATGGAGGGTGCAATAATGACACGCAAATTAACTAGCTGAAAATGGTCTTCGGAGCTTCTATTTGTTACCATCCATATAAACAAAAATTAAAACTTATACCAAACACGGGATAACGGTGTTTTCAATGTCAAAAATAGGAATTAATTTAGTTTAGTTTTAGTTGTATTGTTTTTCTTGTTTGCAATAAATAAATATCGAAGTTTGCTGTCTTGAGGTGATATTGAAAACAAAATACAAAAAAATCAAACAGTGAAGTTATAACGAAATAATTTCCGCTTTCCACCCCGAAAACCCCACTGTACTATATTCTAAAATCAATTAAGTAAAATTATATTCTTTATATAATTCATTTCTTTATATTTTTACGAGTTGTTATAGATGGGATTTCATCAGGCGAGTTCAAGTTAAATTCAGGGCGTACCGTTCTTTCTCTTTTTAAACGACCTTCATTGTCAAACTTTCAACCCCATATAGTCTTTCGCAGATGACAGCACCATTTGTCATTCGTACTCATTTGTTGGACGTGAGTTTCAAAAGGTGGAGCATGTATGATGTGTTCAATAACGATCTCGCGGCGATCTCCGAATGGGGTCGTGCGAATAAAGTCAATTTTAATGCTGGTAAGATGTAATGTTGCAGGCTTACACATAGATCTGTTTCCGGAAATGGTGCCGCACCGGTTACTATGGGTAATATAGATATTACGGAATCGGAAGCTATTGATGTTCTCGGCATGAAAATTTGGTGTGATGTTCGATGGGGTAAACACAATTTTCAGGTTCCTAGGAATTAGGGTATCCAACTCTATTGATTGTTGGTTGTATTTCACTGTTTTATCATTTTTACAAAGCTAAGGGCTCTAACGAAATGTGGGAGCTTGTCCCCGAAACTCGCACATTTTTGCATTTGACTCTATTTGTTTGATAACCAATAATCAACATGGATTTCGGAAGGGATGCTCTGGCATAACAAATCTTTTACACTTTTCAACAATTATACATCGTGGATTTTTAAAAAAACAACAAACTGACGTTATATATACTGATTTCAGCAAGGCATTTGATAAAATAAATCATATCCTCCTAAAGAAAAAATTGGAATTAATAGGTTTTGCCGATTTAACTGTCAAATGGATTTACTCTTACCTAACGAATAGGAAACAAATGGTCCGTTTTAATAACGCCTCCTCTAGATGCATAAAGGTTCTATCTGGAGTACCACAGGGAAGCCACCTTGGGCCGCTTCTTTTTTTGCTATTTATTAATGACTTGCCTGATATCATTCAATCTTCCAATATTTTGATGTATGCTGACGATGTAAAAGTTTTTCTTAGTTATTGTCAAGTAACTGACCAGCAACGCCTCCAACGTGACCTTAACTCGTTTCACAACTGGTGTAGAATAAGTCGTATGGAGCTAAATCTCAAGAAATGTAAATATATGTGCTTTGCTAGAAAGAAACCGATAACTGCGTGCTCCTATATCGATGACCATCATTAGGAGGAAGTTGACAAAATACTAGATCTTGGATTGCTACTTGACTCCAAACTCAATTTTATTGCACATATCAATTTGACAGCAAACAAAGCTAGAGGTGTACTTGGATTTCTAAAGCGTTGGGCTAAAAAGTTTGATGATCCATACGTTACCAAACGCCTTTATATGTCCCTTGTCAGGCCTATTCTAGAGTATGGATCCGTCATTTAGGACCCTATATATAGAAAATACTCAGATGTTCTCAAATCTGTTCAAAAACAGTTCCTGCTTTTTTGCCTCCGTGGTTTGAACTTTAACCCATTGGACTTACCTGCCTATTCAGCTAGACTTTCTCTTTTTAAGCTACCAACTTTAAAGAGTCGCAGAACAGCACTTAATATTTCGTTCATTTTTGGTGTGATAATTGGCGATGTTTCCACTCATTCACTTATTAATAGGATTACTCTAAATGTACCGCAACGCCCTACACGACATTTTATACCTTTAGCAGTGGAATTCTTTCGAGCCAATTATGCTAACGCGGACCCTTTTAGGAGAATTTGTGCAGATTTTAATAAATATTATAATTTCGTGGATTACAATTTGTCAGTAAGGGCAATAAGGAATAACTTATTAGTTTACCTGAACAACTAGGTGTTTGCATTTATGTATATTTTTTTTTTTACAGAATTTGTTTTTATTGTATGTATGTTAAATTTGAGCAAATTTTTATGTTGTATGTAAAGCTAGTATTTATTATTGTATGGGTGTTAATTTAAGATAATTTATATTGTATTTTAATTAAAATGTCTGCAAGGATGTTAAATTCCGTAGACAATTAATGATAAATAAATAAAATAAATAAAAAGACTCTATTTTCGTTGAGAGCGCAGCCATTAGTGATCGATTGGCCAGTGAATCGCAATACGCATTACAGGGAAAATTCATTTTTTTGTATGTGGAATAAACTCCTTACAGAAGTCTATCACTTTCAATTTAGGAAAATTCTAATCGAATGTCCACAAACACTACTGCTACTTTCCTCCTCCCCAAAACCTAATTTGCTAGTTCTGGTACAATGCATTGCACGAGTAGGGGTCATCCCCTGAGTACTGTTTCGAACGGAAAAAAGTGATTTACTTAAGTTTTCAAAAAAAAATTATCATTAAAAAAGTAAACAAAGCGACCTATTGTGTATTTTACAACTACCGCAAGATAAAAACAATATGCTTTTAAGATATTCTAGGATATAAGATAAACAACAAAAAGGAAAAACAACTAACATAAAACAACAACAAAAATCACACCTACACTGAATAATAATAACAATTTTGGTGAAGTTAAAGTAGAATATTCTTTTATATAATTACGATTTGCTTCGTAAATTCAAGAATTTAAGTTAAAACATCGTTGGGAGAAGACGGCGAAGTTACCATCAGGTTTATTTAGGAATAAAAGAACTTAATGTAACATAACTTTTATTAAAAGAAAAATAAGTGTAATAATATGATAATGTTATTATAGTTCATTTAAGACAGAAATAAATTTGTTGCTAAACCGATGATTAGCGTAAAAAATATATAACGTTTTATAAAAGGGAGTACGTAAAAAAGCTTTTGTATGAACTTCGCATTTTAATTTATTTTGAATATATATCTAATTCCAATACCTTAAATTAGTTGCTAAATAGATGGCACTCGCAATCAAAGAGTTAGTTCGGAGAATGTTGATGACGGCTGTAGTAAACCAGCTTGTTTTTAAGCCTTTTTGGCTTAAAAATCAATTAATCAATTTCGCCATTAAAATTTATGTAAACGCAAGATTTTCAATTAATTTTAATACCACAAAATATGGACTGATAATCAGTTTCAAAATTAAAAATAATAAATTTAAAGTTTAACTAAAACAGAAAATCTTAAATTTTTTCGCAGTAAATTAGTTTAAATTTCTGCGCAAGTTTTTAATATCGCGTGGCTGATTAATTTTGTTACATTAAGAAATTTAAATAACTTTTTGTAAAGCTTATATAATTTATTTTTTGTAGTAATTTTTTTGGAAAATAATACATTTTTATTAAAGTAATTCAAAGGGCCTCCACCCTCGGTGATACATGTGCGACATCTTATTCAATAACTCCAAAAAAAAAAATCAGGTGCAGTGAGGTCAGGATCCAGGAGGCCAACGGAATGTGGTGTTTCTTAAAATCAGTTTATTGGGGAATTTTTGTCGCAATTCTCTCTCAACAGGCGTGGCTATGTAAAAAGTTGCTCCATCTTGTTGAAACTAAACAGAGTTGAAAGGGATTCTCTTTAGGCGTATTTCTGGAAAGAAGAATTCTTTCAACAACTTTAAATAACGGTCTCCATTTACCGACCGTAACAGTAAAACCGTTTTCTTCGAAAAAGTAAGGCCCGACAATGAACGTGAAGAAACTGCACACCTTACTGTGATGCGAAGTCGATAACATTGCATCTGATGAAGTATCTGTGGGTTAGCATTACTCCATTTTCTAGAATTTTGTTTGTTAACATTGGCGTGTAAATTAAAATGTGCCTCGTCAGACATAAAAATGCAGTTTATTCACTGACGCCATTTAAATGATTTTCTCACAAAATTCCAAGCGAATCGGGAAGACCCTTGGGTTGAGTTTGTTTTTTAATTAAATCTCATATGGAAATAAGTTTAAATCTTGGTGCAAAATTGACTGCAATGACTTTCTGCTGACACCCATTTAAGCTCCTTGTCGAAACTCGGGGATTGGATTGTATGGCAACAGCTACAGTAACGATAGTTTCCTGCGTCCGAACTGAGGGTTCTCGATGATAAGAACTTCTTGCGATTGTGCCACGTTCGGCAAAATTCTTCACGAGTCTCAATATAGTCCATCTGCTAGGAGGAGTGCCACTAAACGTGCGCCTATATTCTCTTTGGACAGAAACTACGGCCTCTAAAGTGTGAAAGCGTTGCACTCTCCAAATTCTTGTTTCATTGTCCCAACTCTCCATTTTATAAAATAAAAGTGGAACAGGTTGGTAACAAAGAAAATAAGCTATTACGTTGGCTATCAGGTACCCTGTACAATAAATCATTTAATAATTTTTTCATGCAATACTGTTTATACTGTATCAGTATAACCCGTATAATTTAGTGTCTGCTTGTCTAAAACTGCTATTTATAGTATGAACTTGATAGAAATTACCAAATCAAATATTATCATTAGCCTGTATGAAAACTCTATAAAACAGGCAACAAAATTTCCATTTGAAAATAAGTTCCGGTTTTATCAATTCCAGTGCCTGAATATTTTTAGTTTTTTCTCTGTGCATTTATTTTAGATGTGTAATAAATGCTGTGCGCACACATATAAACATCCGTAAAGTGATGCACAAGGAATTGTTGTTGGTGTCTGATAATAAGAGTAGAATTTGGTTAAATGATATTTATACTTTTCTATAAAGAAGTTTTTCTTTTGTTTTTTATTTGTTTACTTGCTACAGAAAAGCTCCTATATATTTAAGAAAAAACTCAAAATGGAAAGCATCCTTTTTATTTTTATACGGTATATATTTCTAAGATACTTATGGCGTTGATGATGAACTTAACCGTACACTTATGCCAACTTTTGCATAGCAAAAGTAACGACAGCTTAGTATTTTTATTACTAGTGTCTCCAATTTAGTTAATGAACTTTATATTTCACGCTGGAAGCATTTGCATTTACACCGGCATGAAGCAATTCAGGTATTGATAAATATACTTCATTTTGAAAATTGACTGCAAAATTAGATTGTGGTTATTTTATACGAATACAAATACACATATATGTACATACACAGTTATATATGTAAATATATTTGAAGGAAAGAATGGAGTACTGAAATCTAAATACTTTAATAAGATACTCACACATACAAACCGACACTTTAGTAAGTTAAAATAAATTATGTAGTGCAGTGTAAATACTGGTTACATTATCTACCATTTTCTAGATACTCTATCTGTGTATGTGAATAACATTAACACATGTTTGTAATTATTTTTTTTTTTAGTTTTATTTCAAAAAATTCTTTCTAAACGTAATGACTCTGGCTGCTGGTGGTTGCTTTTATTGCATATAAAAAGATTTCATCAAGTGGATAAATTAGCAGCAAATAAGGTGCAAAAGGAAATTGTTTAGCTTTTAGCAATCAATGATTCAAAATTCTCTATATTTTCCCAACGTTCTTTATCATATATACATATATACAGATATGGCATTTAAGTTTTTAATGCTGCTGTTTGTTGTCAGTTTCTGTGTCAACTGCACTTAAAATTCCTTTACGCTTTTATGTGGTTGCTAAATGTGAATATATTTATAAATAGAAGCAATTACCATTCCTTTTTCGCTTTGCTATAAAAATAAGGAAATTGCTGAATATTTATTAACCGGGGAAAAATAAGATATAATGAAATCCTTTGAATTTTCTATTTATTCTAGATTTAAGTTTGTTAAGGCAAATAAACTAATGGATGCTGTTTTTATTATGGTTAATTTTTATAAACAACTACAACTACTACTATATTCAAAAAGTTGCGTTTTATTTATCGAATGAAAATGAAAACACATTTATTTAACTCTTTTAAAATTTTTAAGTTTATTTATTTTACTTCAAATATGTATATCACTTCCTGCCGTTTAACCTAAATATTTTCTTAAAAAGCAAATGCATTTAAGACATCATAAAATAAATCTTTTACTGAGTTGGTATAATAAATTATTTCACTAGTACAATATGCTTATGAATTAAACTTTGTTGGTATTTAAAAAATTATTAACATGCCACATTGATTAATTCACGAAAAATGTTAATGGTAACTACACATAGTGGCCACTGTTGAAAAAAGCATTCTATTGTCAGGTAAAGTTTAGAAACATCAATTTTTATTAAGCAGCGAGCATAGAAATAGACTGACTCACTCACCTAGATCTTAAAGTTAAAAGAAAAAATCTACATCCGTCAATACTGTCGATTGACTTTTTTGAAAATTAGCCCTGCTGGAGCCAAATAATCGGGTAGCCGAAATATAAGTGTATTTTAAAAGTTTAATAAAGTTAGGGACACCATTTATTATGGAATATTTTGGTATTATTAAAAATTCTTGATAAGATTTACGTCGGTACCTGGCGGTGTGTGCCGTAACTCGGCGGTGGATCGAACCACTTGGATGATATGATTCGTGCACCCACGCCTTAGGAAGCCGAAGACATAATTCTAGCAAAAGGTCATTCTAAGTTACAATTTCTGAAGTTTCTGAAGACTATCGAACTCCTCGTCCAGAACTCATGACAACCACGTACACTGGAACCAGATCAATCACCCTTTGTTCTAAGTAGAGGTGAGATAATCTTGGCCCCTTTAATCAAATTCATGAAACCATAAAACCACAACCACCACGATGCTCCCGAAGGGCCAACCTCAATAATCAGCCCTTGAACAGCTGAAAAGCTAAAAAGGCAAAAAGCGTGGAAATAACGTGGAATTGTCCAGTTGGCTCCCTGCTAGCCTGTAGGGGACTGGGCTCCCTTTCGCCCTCGGTGACACACGTAATGGTAAGATTCCGACCTATAAATGCGCCTCTGGGGGATGGTATTATAAGAAATTGCGTGATTTGATTTACACCTATACCTGGTAGTTAGCCTTAACCAGATGGTGGTCAAACCACTTTGAATGATTTTAAAACAAACGTCATTCACGCCCTAGAAAGCCGAAGACTAACTCTAGCAACAGGTCTTTCCTAGTTGCAACTTTGATGATTTCAGAGCAGGGCTGCACACCACCACTCCTTGCTGAAGAGCTGGAAACTATCCAACTCCTGTCCAGGACACATGTCTAGCATGCTCACTGGATCTAGGAACATTCCACCAGGTAGATATTATTAAAGGTGAAATGAACCTGTCCACAACCACCATGATACTCCCGAAAGGCCAACCTCAATAACCAGCCAGAATACAACTAAATGTCTAAAAAGACAAATAGAGGAACTCTGCGAGCTCACTGATTCCCGTGGAAATAACGTGGAGTTTCCAGTTGTACCCCTGCTGACTTCAGGGGACTGGGATCCATTATACCCCCAGTTGCACAGGTCTAGATAGTCAAGTATTCTATAACGACCGATAAATGTGCCCCTTGGGGGGGGGGGGGGTTTATTAGAAATGATATATATTTGCATTATAAATTGAAAAGGATTTTATAAATTTTTTAATCAGTTGTATGATATGATGCCATACCATGCCAGGCTCGCCAGTGGCTAAAATGGCGTTAACATCAGCAGTCACTATGCGAATGCAACAGCTCAGCTTGTTAACACTTATCTGCAGCTGCGCCAATTATAATCGTTGACGAAACCCACTTAAAGCTTCTTTTAGACCCACGATATAAAGATGTAGATCGGCCGTTTTCTACTATTGGTGGATGAATAGCTTATTAGAGGTTAATCTGAGATCTATCCACGTTCTTGTTTTGCATTAAACCTTATACTTGACAATCTTTACTTTCTCTTGTTGGTAAGAATTTTCAATGGCTAATGTTGTAAAAATTTACAACTTACAATAAGTTTTTCTATTAGCATTTTTCGATTACAGCATATTTATTTTAAACTTTTAATAAAATCACAAAATATTCTATCACAAATCCCAACACATTTAATTGAAATATTTATACTAAATATATCGTAAATATAAATGTATAACAAAATTATACTTGTTTTGAATGCAGAAAAAAACTTAAACCGAAACCATAAAATTTCAGCTGTATCGACAGAGAAGGAAATGTCATAAGAAACAGAAAACGTCTTTAATGTTAATTTTTCGACATTTATGGTGTCGCTGTCTTCGTATACCCTGGGAAAACTAAAAATTGCAATGTCGTCAAATGATAAAAAGAAAAGACGAAACATAAAAGAATATAAGAACAATGATACTTCTGTTGCCTCTCAAAATCTCTCATGCAGTGTTAACACTCTAATGAAACGTGTGAAAATAATGGTACTTGGTTAATGTATATGTTCAATTGTGTATGCGTATATATGTATATGCGTATGCGTATAAAATGAAAATAAAATTGTAATGCCAGAGTACAAAAAAAATGTTGTTGTGTTGCTTTTAATCCTGATTATTTGTAACCAATTTACTCCCTTTTGACCTGTTACTTTGGTTATAGGAAGTGAATGCTGTTAACGAGGCTATGCTTATGTCAAATTTAGGAAGACAAGTTTCTCGGTTTCCTAAACTTAGAAATACCCTACTTTGAAGCTAATAAATTACTAATTTAAAATCAAAAAAATGCAATTTTTGAGTAAACTGGTGCAAAATAAAGCTGATACTAGTGATGATGGAGTTTTGGTTAAATATGGTTCACCATATATCTGGACTGGTTAATGAAATTTAAGAAGAGCTAAGGACTAAAGTGGGCTAGTAAGGAAATGGCAATAGAACTAGTTTTACCGCCAGTCCAGTTGAAAAAAAAAATTTATGTGATATTAACACACTGAAAAGTGAGATAAGTTTTACATCCCAAAACTTTTCCTTTTAAGCGAGAATTACTTCAGGAAGAGTCAGCTATAAAACTTGATGAAAGAAGTATTTTAAAAAATGCTTCATGACTTATCCTCGTTAATGTTAATAAAATATTTGAATAAATTATTAAGTATTTTCAAGAAGAATAAAACTTCAAGACAACTTTCAAAACTTTCACGCCTTTGTGGTAAGTTGAAACCACATTGTATACATAAACACCAACAAATTTTTGATAAAAATAAATACAATAAAATAAAAAACAGCGTAAAAATTGATAAACTCCCGCAAAAACTATAAAAGTGCTTTAGGTTACTGGACTACGAGTATATTTTCTGTTTATTTTGCATTACAACAAGCTCAGCTGAATGAAAATTCACACAAAATATATAAAAACGACATAAATTTTTTTAAGTGTTTTGTGTGTTCAACATTATCATTTTGCTTAGCATTTGATGCTGCACTAACTTTTGTGAATCTCCTTGTTGCCAAGAAGTAGACAAAAAATATGCTTTTTACTTTTCCTTTTTTTAATCTTTGCTGAGTATGTTTATGTGTGATAAGTCTCTTAGTCTTGGTTTATGGTTAAGAAGGTTTATTGTTCTAATGTTTTTAGTGTTTTTCAGTTTCACTTACACATTTTTATAACTTTCGGTTAAAGAATTTTTTGTGTAAAAATTTGTTACTTTAAAAAAAAAAATAATATAATAAATAAAATTTTCAAAAGTTCAACATATTTAAATTTAATTCTTTAATAGCTTCTATTTGATATTTATTTAAAACTAAATAAAATTTAAAAGAAATAAAAAATTTGCTCAAAAAAAATTAAAAATTTTCCAGGGCTCGAATGTTCAGTTGTTTTGGAATGGAGACATTATTAGCACAAGCAGTTATCTCAAATTTCGTGAAATAATTTATTTTGTATACTTTTTTTATTTGAAGAACTTAATAAGAAAAAAAAAACGGATTTGAAACTCATGTCTGTCGCAAAGATAATGAGAATAATTACATATTTGGAACTTCTCAAAATATCACACAAAAATAAGTTTGTTTATAATGTTATTAGTTCAGCGTTCTACAGTAAAAAAATTAAAAACATTTTTTATATTTTAAATAACGTTCAAAATATATACACCTTTTTTTAGCGTATAGTACTCCATTTTTACTAACACTAAAATCTCAAACGCTTCTTCCTTCCAAGGCTGAAAATATTTACTACCAAACTGGCGGCAAATTTAACTGTTGCGTTTAATTTGTGACCAAATGTGTAATGTAAAAAATATTTCTTTAAACATGATGAATGAATTTGATTCAAAACAAACTCGATTTCAGTAAAATGACAATTTATTTCAAAGAAAACCATAAAAACAAACAAAATTTAGTGCCTCCAAATATTAAAATTTTTTATTACATTTTGAGTAAAAAGTATTAAATAATATATTTATTGTGATAAAAAAGTTTAGTATGTAGGTTATACACTACGCTAGAAGAGAAAATACTCCTGACTCATGGTTAGCAGAAAGCAAGACCAAATATAAGTTACGATTTATAAAAAAACTCCAAAAAAGCTTGAGTTTGTCTGTAGAAATGGTCTAACCAACTTTATCAAGGGATTTTCAACAAGAAAAATTTTAGATTAAGGTTACTAAAATTTTAACTGCCTTACGAAGAGCAAAGTTTGGCAATTATTAGTGAAAATTGATATCTGGCAAACGTCAGACAGATTGTCGATTCTTTTATCAAAGTTTTTAATAAATTTTTGGCAAAATGGCGGTCCTATTTACAAAACAATTTTGAGTTTCAAGGCTGAAATTGACTCGATTGGCTCCGTAGAGGCATTGTCCTTAATATAACCGCACAAAGAATCACTCAGTGGTGTTAAATCCCGCGATCTGACTGGCCACTTAACTGCTGATTGTCGTGAAATTATGCAATCGGGATATTTGCTTTCCAATAAATTGGTCTTTTCATTGCCACTGCATGGATGATAAGATTTACGTCAGCACCTAGCTATATAAGCCATTATCCGACGGTTAATCAAACCACTGTGGGTAATATGTAGCGTCACCCAAGCCCTAGAATATCTCTATCCTCCAATCACTCCTAGTGGCAACTCCGAGCCCTCAGAGCAAGCCAACGCTCCCACTCCTTGCTGAAGAATTGGAGACTATCCAACTCCTGGTCCAGATCACATGGAAGCTTAATAAAATTTCAGAACACAACCGCAAGCATGCTCACTGGACCTGGGTCATTCATTGTGTTCATAGAGAATGATCCAGCCCGCACAACTCAAACGAGTGCTGCGAAACTACAACCGCCACGATGCTCCCAAAGGACAAACCTCAATAATCAGTCAGAGAACAGCTAAAACGCTAAACTCTGGGGCTTACTGATTCCCGTGGAAATAACAAGCCAACTGCTTCATATACATATAGACATATAAGTGTGCCCCCGGGGGAGTCATTGTCATTGTATGACATGTGGCAGCATCTTGTTGAAACCACGTGTCAGTGATATCCATGTCGTCAATAATAGACCAAAATCGAGTTGTTAGCATCTCGCCATAGCGTGATCCATTGACCGTTACCGCATTTCCAGCCTCATCTTCGTATATTTAACCACAATATAAGGTAAGTTAATACAACTAATTCCTACAACGGAAGTAGTAACCAGAAAATTTATGTTACACTTTGCTAATGTCTTATATTGTTTCTAAAAGATAAAAATTTACAAATGAAAATGAACTCAAGGCGGCTTAAGATGGTTTGTTTGATTATACCACAACGCAGTTTCATTGAAAGATAAAAGTTTCTGCAAAATGAAAACAACAATTCACCAAAAAATGGTCTGCATTAATAGTGCAGATGAAAGCACACTAATGTAAAAAGGAATGTAACAAAGATAAAAACATAATTTATTTCTTGTCTAATTTTTATTGAAGTTTATGGTGTTAATGAAGTTTCATTACTTACCGAAAAATTTCTGGCTTCCATGAAGCTTATGTTGTAAATGAAGTTTCTATAATTACAGAAAAATATTTTTGTCTTTTTTAAAAGTTTTTAGAAAGGTTCCCTGATGAGCTGGCTTAAACAATCAGAAAAATTAGTGTAGATACCTTAATTTCCAATCAATAAATTCATTTGCATTTTTTTTATAAAGTGTTATAGCACAATAATTTATTAATTATTTCTATTCAGTTTTCAATTATTGTCAAAAATCAAAAATTTAGGTGTGACTAAAGTATTAACGAAAAGATCATATTACTATCCAACTCTTATACATATACCCATTGTAACACTTTAAAGATCATTACAAAAATAGCTTCAAATAAAATAATACTTTAGCAGCGTATACTTTTTGCAATTATCATAAATTACTACTACGTAACTGTGACATTTCTCTAAGTGTAAGTAACTACTGTTCATATTGTTATGAATAAATCGTGTACTTTAATTTTAAAAACTCTAACTTGTTGTGTTGTATTTTGCAATAAAAGAACTCCCAATACAAAAAAATTTTTATTAAAGAAATAAAACTGGGAGCTTTTGTGTACGCCACCAGTGCGTATTGGACACTGTCCAATCCTGAAAATTTATTAAATGACTAAACATAATAATATATATTAAATAATTATATTTCATTAATCCCATAGGCTATTCAAAATTCTCAAGAAACATTATTCATTATTCGTCTAATGGTAAGCAATGGTAATTGATTTCTTTAATAAAAACTTTAGCTGGTTCCAGCCGACAATTAGGAAGTTATTTCAAACGAGCTCTTCAAGGTCGCTGCTGTCATAATTTAATAAAAAACATACATACATGTGAAATAAATTTTTTATTCATTAACATTTATTTACGAAAGCATTTAAGGGCAAAATTATTGTTGTCTTTTAAACTATAGAATTTTTTTATTGCTTAATATTTTTTTAAATCCTCAAAAAAAATAAATTTCTGTCTCTGATATTTTAAGACTAATTGTATGTCATGGAAACGAAATTACAATTATTTTACTTCATATTCACCTTTTCATTATCGCAAAAATTAAAATGAAAACTACTTTTTTCAATATATAGAAAAAAGAACATATTACAAGAGACAAATTTTTACATCTCACATACATAAATATTATTCAAAAAATTAAATATTTGTAAAAACTTAGACTAAATAGGGCAGTTGCCAGAAGTGGTTTACAATAAAATAGAAACTGGACAAAAATCAGCTTAAAATCTAATTGCTAGGTCTTTTGAAATTCTAGTAATGATATATTTATTTTTAAAGCTTCCTTATATAAGCTAATATAAAGTTATCAAGACCTTTAAAATCTCTAATTAAGCGAGTTATTTAAAATTAAAAAAATAAGTTAAACCCATTAGTGCATAAACCTCCCCAGCAAAGTTTTAAAATTTTTTTATTGTCGTTTTGGTATTAAATAAGACTACTAATGAGTTTTTAAGATTTTTAATAAAAAAATAACATTTAAACTTTTAAGAGGTGCCCCTTTTAAGGAACTTCATGTTGTTGCGCAGTTTGAGTGTGGTATGTTTTGAAACATTCTTTTGGGTAAAGGCCTTTATTGCACTTTAGACAAATAAAATTGGACTTTTTGCCACAATTTGCACACCGTTTATTCGTTTTAGAATATTCTATTATATGCACTTTTCCGCCGAATCTTATATCTGCGTAAAGATTTGTTGTGCGGTTTGAACCTCCCAAAGTGGACACTCCAAATGTTTCCAATAAGGTTATAGCTATATAACGTCTGAATTGAAGCACACTGGCACAACTTGGATCATTTGGATAAAGTTTTCACATAAGCAGCCATCCATTACCATAGATGCAGCCAATAAATATGCAAATATTGGCCACCACCACTTATACTGTCTGATTCGTGATCGATATGCGGCCATCAATTGATCCATTTTATCCACCTCACCCGTGCCTTTATTATTGAATAACTTTTGGCACCTCCTACTCTGGCATAACGTCTGCATATTCCCATTTCGTTGCTGTCAAAATTCGTACCGATGGCGACGACATTCTTATCTTTCCATCTCAGTAGCAATATGCTCACATTGCTGGAAAAACGATAGTCCGTTGATCCTCTTGATTCCTTTTTCATTTCGACAACGGAATGAAGCGGGCATTTCTCTGTATGACCATTTATTATTGTGCCAGTTGCATAAAAACCCATGTTTGACAAATGACGTAGTAAGTTTACGGATGTAAACTAATTGTCAAAGAAAATCTTGCAACTAAAAAGTATGCGGTAATTGAAGTAGTTAAGAGTTAAAAATCTGCATCATCTTACCTTCAATCCTTATCGCCACCTACACCAAACCCTTGGGACATGAGGTCCCCTTTTTCCACATATATATATATATATATATATATATATATATATATATATATATATATATATATATATATATATATATATATATATATATATAAACTGAAGCATATATCCATCAACTGTGGCCTTCCATCAACTGGCCTTTGACAGTTTTCAAATCCACATCTGATTGGTTTTCCGCGAATATATTGCTTTGCATAGTGTTTGCCATAATAAGGAATCGCGCTGTCATTAGTGGAAAGATTCTCATCTAGTATACCATATTTAAGAAATGATTCATTTAAATGATTAATTACTGGTCGAATTTTGAAAAGGCGGTCATTGCGGACATTTTTATTTTTACCATTTTCCATTGCTTCTATAAACTAACCACACAACACAAATTATTTCAACTGAATGGTTATTTAAATATATTGATGCAAAGCGGAAAATACCACTAATGGGTTAAAATAACTTATCAATGGATGAACAAAAATTTCTAATTACAATTAATTTCAAACAACAGAATTTAGATTGCTCAAACTAAAAATGACTTAATGCTGTTTTTGGGAATTTTTAAAGGCAAAATATCTGCATCATACTTTGCACGTATTCTGAAACAGCTATAATTAGATATTAAAAATTTTATGGGAATTTTTAATGATTATAGCACTACAGCCAGAGGTAATAAAATAAAGTTGAAAATTTAAAAACATAGCTATAGAGATGCAATTTTCAAATAGATGTTTTATCTTTTGAACCATTTTAGGCAGCTATATTAAATTTTCAATATCCAATAATTTAAATATTAATAAAAAGGTAATGCGCATTCACACTATCTTAAAAAAATCGAAGTGATATCGGAGAAGTATCTACTGATAGAGAAGAAGAATTCAATAAGAACATTTAAATTGTTATCGTTGCTAATGCTATGGTTAGCAGAAAGCAAGAGGGCTTATAATGAGAACAAACAAAATAATGATACGTTATAAGAGAACAAAACAACTAATCACTAAACTGAATAGTGAACTCATAATTTCTTTCAAGTATTAAATTTTTTGGACCGGCTACTTAAATAGATGCTGTAAAAATGCTGAAGGCGGATATAATAATCAGCTACTACTATCCAGTTTTACCCGTTTTCTTTCATTTAACAAAAGTTTCTTGAAAAACTCTTTCATTTCACAAAAGTTTCCAAATAAATTTTTATTGTAATATATTGAAAAATTAAAACATACATGACGTTAAACCCAATTTAATTTATGAAATTCATTTATTACAAACAATTAAGAACTAAAAATTTAAACAAATATTTAACTAATTTTTATTTAATTTTAGCCACAAATAGTCGGCCGCTAAGTAATTCACCACAAGCATCAATTTCGGGGCCTCAGCCACGTTTTCTTTCCCGTGGTCATACATATCGTGCTGTAGTGGGTGATACACTAGTTTTGCCCTGTCAAGTGGAAAATTTGGGTAAGTAATTTAAATAAAATATAAAATAAAAGATTAAAAAAAATATTTTTTTTTACCAAATAATATCATAATCTAATAGAGTCAAGATATGTTCATTGGTAACGAATTTTTAGTAATGAATGAAAAAATATTTTAAATTGGTAATATTTTGAGGAAAACATGAAACATTCTTTACTTGATTTTACTGAGATTACAAAAAAAAAGAACAGCATTGCTTTAAAACTTAGTAACGTAGTGGCAATTTGATCGAACTAGAATTTTAAAAATAAGCAACATTACAAAGATGTTCAGAAACTATAATTAATTAATATGAAGGTATATTAAATTTTTAACTGAAGTAAATTAAATTTGTGTTTGAAGCTTAAGTCATAAAGTGTCAAACGTCGGCATACTTACAACTAAGACTATCTTAGTATGCATCCTGTATTAGTGTGCTGCAAGGTTTGACCATGGTGATTTTCATTTTTCCGTCTGACGCACTTGAAAAAATAATCCTTACAAACTATCACAATTTAAACGAAAATTTTAACTTTTATTGATTGCTAACTTTTAAGATAGATCCTGACAAAGCTTCATGAACTTTATTGCAAAAGACTCTAAAATTCCTTTATCTGTATTCGGATGACATTTGTATTTAAAAAGCACTTTTAAATTAAGAACATTTTTAAACAGGATTTACTTTTTTCTGCCAATCTTAAAAACGCTTACTTACAATTGAGATTAATTCCATAAGAAAATTTCTTAAATATTTGAGAAATGACTCATTATCATCATCATTACTGATCATGTTAAATAAAAGATTTTTCAACAAGAAGTGTGTTTTCTAAAGCAAAATGACATAAAAAATTTTTATTATGATGATTCCATTTTTTGTTGTATTACGAAGAGAAAAGTTTGGCAATTATGAATGAAAAATTATATTTGGCAAATCTCCACCATGATCATTCTGACAGATGTCAATTCTTTCATCAAAGTGTTTAATCACTTTTTGGCAAAATGGCGGTCCTATTTCTTTAATCATAATACGGATTTTGAGTTTTAAGGCTGAAATCGATTCGATTGGCTCCGAATAGACTCTATCTTAATATAGCCCCACAGTAAAGTGGTATTAAATCAAACGATCTGGCTGGCCGTTTACTTGCTGATTCTCGTGAAATTTTGCGATCGGGAAATTTGGCTTTCAAAAAATTTATCGTTTCATTGGCTGTGTCACATGTGACACCCTCCTATTGGAGCCACAAATCTGTGATATCCATTTTGTCAATAATAGGCAAAAATTGGGTTGTTAGCACTTCGCGAAAGCGTGATCAATTACCCGTTATCATGCTTACAGCCTCATCTTCGGAAAAAAAACGGCCAAATCACGACTCCAGCCGACATAGCGCACCATACAGTGACACATTGAGCATGCAATGGCTTCTTAATCATCACTCTAGGTTTTTAGAAGCCCAAATTTGGCTTGTTGGCATACCCTGTCAAACGAAAATCGGCTTTTTTAGAAAAAGTAGCCGGTTGTTCCCAAATGAATTGAGTGAATCTATGGCGATGTGAATGGTCGGTCGGCTGCAAATCCTGCACCAGTTGAACTTTGTGAGGCTTCAAAGTCAAATTATTACTCAATTTTCGCTATGTGCTGGTTTTGGGTATTCCCAATTGTTGAGAACATCGAGGAATTGACAAATTTGGTTCTGCTTCAACACTGTGGCTTACGGCTTGGATGTTTTTAGTTTAACTGCGCGGTCGATCTCGCGTTGGTGTTCGCACATTTTGTATTTAGCCTGTCGACTCTAATTTAACCACCAAATTTTTAGCAGCGGTCTCAGAAGGACACTTATGTTGTCCGAAAATATCTCACATTTTACGAAATGTAAGTGTAACAGAACCACCATTTTCACAGTGGATTATAATTGTATAATTATAATACTAAGAATAAATGTTAAAACAACAACGATACATTAAATTTTCGTGATAAGAAATTTGGTTTTAACTCCTAAAATACCAATGTTTTGTATTAAGTCCGAAAAGCTAACACTATTTGAAACTGTTACACTATTTAACATTTTCTTAGTAACAAAAACTAGGAACATATTAATCCTCAGTCAGTACTAATAATATTTTTAATAATGTTCAGTTAAGTAAATAAAATCCCACTGAATGAAAACTATAAATTGTTAAATGATGTTTTTAAAATATTTTCATAAACAATTTTTTTACAACACTTGAAATTTATTTATAATCATCATTATTAAAAATTTATTGTCTTTAAATAAAATATTTATTATTAATAACCGCATAGAAAATATTATTGTTTTAATTAATAAACGTCTGTGTGCGAAGTGTGTGTAGAAAATTATTGTATTTGAGTTTGATTTAAATAATTTTAATTTATTGTTCGTTGTTAGAAGCATTAGAATTTTTACATTTAAATAACAATATTGTAGCAGTATCTGCTTTGAGTATGCTAAGGATATTATAGATTGTGTAGTAAGATAATTGCAACGCTTCCTGCACACTTTTATTTATACTTTTTAAAGTTGGCCCAACAGCAATAAAAAAATTTTAAATTTTTCTTCAGTTGAGATTTATATTTTAAATTTTTTATTGTTAAATAAATTAAAATATATAAAAAGAACAATTCGTAATCTAGCCTAAGTTCATGTATATAGTACATTGTATACATTGTTAACATCATCTTAACCTTAACCAATCAATTTTACCAATAAGAATAAGAGAAATGATGCATAATCAATCAATATTAATATCGTTAGATAATTTTATAATATAAACAATAATTATAATAATACGAAAACAGATCGAATAACCCTTAATTATTAAATTAATAATAACCAAAATAAAACAAAATTAACAAAAACTTAAAAGCGGCTAATAAAACTCTTTTCAGGACAAATGAGTTTTATAACGTGAGTTAATTCGTAAAAGAATATAAAATAGGTTTGCAGTTATCAGTATAAATCTACTTCTCTTAATAAGTAACAATTAGTAGAGCAACTCATCAGGGGCTTTGCCCTCCTATGTGATTTTACAATAAATTTAGAGACAAGAATTAACAGATAAGTTTTTCAACTTCGTCTGACTATAAATGCTTTTAATATTTAAATTTTTTCACTTTACTATAGCCATTAGGCTTAGTTGAAATTTTTAGTTTTAAATATTTTACAGAAAATATTTATGGTTTTGTATACAAAAATTGTTCAAAATGTAATTAAATTGAATTTAAACAAACACACAAATGATCATTTATAGTCTTTTTTCTGGCAAATAAAATATAAGCACTTTTAAATTCATATAGTTTTTCATTCTTTTTAATCGTTACAGTTAATTAATGTTTAAGCTATTTGTTTGATATTTAAATTAACAAAAATTGTTATCTGTTGAAATATTAAATAGTTTCTAATTATTAAAATTACATGAAGCACAAAATGGTAATTACAGAAAGCTACAAAAGTAAGCATAAATATGCGTGATGCTTTCACAAAAAAACATTTACAGTTATAACGCCCAGAATTATATTAAAATCAATGATTTAAAGTTAGTTATTAATAGAAATTGGAATTATTTTAAGTAAAACGCAACGTTTTTAAATTTCATTCATTCACATAAAACGTGTCAAACATGAATAAAATAGAATCAAGAAGAACCAATTTAACATTATTTAATATTTTCATAAAAAATATTCCGAAAATAAAGGGTTTTTCAACAAGAAGTTTATTTTCTAAAACAAACTAAAACAAAAAATTTAGATTAAGATGATTCAAAATTTTATTAAATTACAAAGAGAAAACTTTAGCAATTATGAATGAAAAGTGATATCTGACAAATGTCTACCACGAACACGCTAACAGATATCAATTCCTTCATAACAGTTTTTAACCCCTTTTTGGCAAAATGATGGTCTTATTTCGTTAATCGTATCACATATTTTGAGTTTAAGGGCTCCATAAAGACTCTGTCGTTAATAAAGCCCCACAAAAAATAATCCCGTGGAGTTAAATCACACGATATGATTGACCTTTTTACTGCTGATTGTCGTGAAATTTGGTTTCCAATAAATTGGTCATTTCACTGGCTGTGTGACATGTTCCACCGTCGTGTTGTAACCACATATCAGTGATATTCACCGCGTCAATAATAGACCAAAATTGAGTTGATAGCATCTTGCGATAGTGTGATTCATTGACCGTTACCGCCTCATCTTCGAGAAAAAATGGCCTAATCACGACTCCATACTACATAGTGCACCATATACTGACACGCTGAGCATGCGAAGGCTTCTCAATAATCGCTCTAGGATTTTTAGAAGTCCAAATGTGGCAATTTTGCTTGTTTAAAAAAATTATTGTAGCCGGTGCTTCCTGAATGAACTGAGCGAATCTACGGTGATGTGAATGGTCGTTAAGCTTCAATTTCTGCATCAGATGAATCTTGTAATGCTTCAAAGTCAAATTCTTTCGCAAAAGTCGCCATGTGGTGGTTTGTGAAAAAGCCAATTGTTAAGAACGTCGAGAAATCGACAAGTTTGCACCTGCTTGAACACTCTAGCTCACAGCTGCGATGTTTTCCGTTGGACGATTAGGTCGAACATGCGTTGATGTGCGCACATTTTGCATCAAGCATGTAGAACGAAATTTAAGGATTTATGTCATCCGAAAATATCACGAATTTTACGAAATGTAACTTTAGCAGGACCACCATCATTGTGGATTTCAGTTACTTTAATGCGATTTTCGTGGGAAATTTAATTCATTGTAACAATTGACAATGCGTCTACTACGAATACGTCAAAAAACTGAATGTCAAAACTATCATGTTGTTGGTGTTGCCAGAATTGAAAAACCAACGTCTTGTTGAAAACCTCGATATATATCATTGCCGATGTATTCAATTCGCAAGATTCTTTATTGTATTGCAATATTTGTTGGCAGTTATTTTCATTATCGACCTCAACTAAATGACATTAAATTGATTAACATTGTATGGCTACTGTTGTCTTTTCTTAAGAAGTTTTGATTTATTGTGTTTTTTTTTTGCTTTCCTCGATGCGAAAAATTCTCATGTCATCACGGAAGTTTTAATAATGAGGATATGGATTTTCTGTCAAAATATGAGAAAAAGTTCACTAATGGACTACGTAATTACTGGAAATATAATTTTTAATAGTGTTTTATATTTTTTTTATATAAATTTTTTATGCGAATATAATTGAAATAGGTATTCCACAAATATTAAAGGCAATAAGTTCGAACAAAGTACACAACAAAAAACAAGTCGAACTAAAGCTAAGCTGTATGTAAATTTAACCAATGTCTTTTGGATAATTTACAATTTCCACCGCTAACAAACGGCGTGTGTAGCTTCGTTAGTTATAGCCGTTTTTCACAGATGCACATTTTGTCTGATTACATTAGCAACAGCCCATAGCCAACATCTACCATCAAATGAGTTTTAACAACATTTTTTTAAGTAACTTAGGTAAATTAAGGTGGATTTAAAACAAAGAGAAATAATTTAACTAATGGTTGAATTGTAGGAATTGAGAAATTTGTGCCACTTAAATTGCAATTTAGAATTCTAGATTAATATTTTCTCGCAAAACTTCGGCTAATTTTGAGCTAAAAGTATACAACTATAATTTCTCCAAAGACTGACGTGCAGTTCAAAATGTCCCTGTTTATCCAAGCGCAAGATAAGAACGTAATGGTGAAGGTTTCTTGCAACATGTTAGTGTGTTGTTGTCTTATTTATATTTTCTAATCGACATCACGACATAATGATATTAAAAAAAACATGAAAGAGAAAGATTTTTCAAGTTAAATCCGCATTCAGAAAGTAAAAACACATCTTCGTGCCAGCAATTTACAATTAATAAATATTTTTTTTTTCAAATCATTAAACTACGTTAATTTGTACTATAGGGTCCCCCATCTAATGCGTGATTTGATTTACATCTGCACCGACTAGGTAGTCATAATCAGATGGTGGTCAAACCACTTTGAATGATTTGCAAACGTCATTCACGCCCTAGGAGGCCATCGAATACGTATATCCTCCGGTCACTCCTAGTAGCAATTTCGAAAGCCCGAAGTAGGCCGCAGCCTTCACTCCTTGCTAAAGAGTTGGAGACTTTCCAACTCCTGGTCCAGAACGCATGAAGCTTAATATAATTAAGAACACGACGGCATTCATACTCACTGAACCTGAACCATTCTATGTGTTCGTTATGAATGATCCGACCCACAAACTATTACGAGAGTCTCGAAACCACAACCACCACGATACTCCCATATAGGGGCCAACCTCAATAATTAGCTGTTCTCTGACAGCTAATTGTCTCAAGAGACAAATAGTGAACTCTGGGGCGTACTTAATCCCGTGGAAATATGTAGATTGTCCAGATGGCTCTTACTAGCCTTTAAGGGCCCTGGGCTCCCTTTTACTCCGCAAGATACCAGTCTAGATGGAATAGTAGGTTCCAAAAAGACTATCATGTGCCCCCGGGGGGAGGTCCCCCATCTAATGTTTTTTTTTTTTCAACTAGTGCTTATTTCGTGCATGGTAACACTTAGGTCATGTTTGATTTGACAGTTAATTAGTTTTATCCTTCCGCTGAACGAATATGGTTGTGTATATGCTTGAACAACGCTTTGCTAAGTGGGCCTGCGATCGACTAACAGAAGGTGCGGATTTTGCAAAAAAGTCATCTTTTCCGCATATACATTGAAAAGCCGACGCACCCAAAACGAGTCACTGTTTGGTGCGCATTTTGGTCCAGAGGCATAATTGGACCATTTTTCAGGAGTGGCCGTTGCAGTCAATGGCGATCGTTATCGGGCCGTGTTGTTGGAATTTTTGTTCACAAAAATTTAAGAGGAGGATATTGGCAACATTTGATTTCAACACGAATGTGCGTCGCGGCGCTACGTGCCACACAGCCGAAGCTGTGTAGTTTTGTTTATAAAATTTAAAAAAAAATGTAATTTGGCGGACCCTATAGATTTCTTCAAAAATACATATTTTATGATGTTCTCATAAAACTTTTATTATTCAAAATATATATATTTGAAACTTACTATTGCGGGGAAAACATATTTACTACTGCCTATATAGTTCATTCGTTTTCGAATTGTTTGCTGTGTTTTTGTATAGAAGTGTTTTTGAATTTTGCTGTCTTTTGCTGTTTTGGTTTAATAAAAGCTCTGGTTTAATCAATTGAATTTTCTATACAAAATTTGGGCTAAAATCAACTGATAAGCTATATGAGCAGTAGTGAAATGGCCATATGGATATGCTTTCTCCCGCAGTAATATATTTCGAATATATATTTTTTGAATAATGAAAATTTTATGAGAATATCATAAATTTTTAAAGAGGTCTAACACAAAGCTAACGAAAATTAAATTTACAATTAATTTATTTTTATTTATTTATTTTTTTCATCTATTATAATTAAAATTATAATAAATCTTAAGAACTAAAGCACTAGTAACTAAGACTATCGGCTTATTATTATTAATAATTGAATGAAATTAGTATCCACAAATATAAATAAAACACAAACAAGAAAAAGTAAAATTAAACGAATATAAAAGCAATTTAACATTACATTTTAAAGGATAGTGTTTTTGGGCAAGAAGAAAAAATAATAATAATAAAATAAATTAACCTAAAAAAATATAATATTTCACTACATTTTATACCGAAAAGGTTTTTAGATCTGAAGAACTGCAGCATTCAAAAATTATCTCGGCTAGAGATTAAGAAGCGCAAGGCAGAATATAAAAGAAGAAAAAAACATTCAAAAAGTGAACTGTCAAAATCAAGTTTTTTTTTTCTCTTACAAAATTCATTATACATATGAATCTTTTAAGCGACAAGCGAAGAAAAATATAACATTTTAAATAATTTGCTCTTGATAATGGCTTTATATCAAGAAAATTTTCAATTTCATTCAAAACATACATAAACAGAAAAACTTCTTTTTCCTCTCAAAGAAAAAAACTTTATACGCTTTCGATTTTAATAGAAAACAAGAAAAGAATAATCATACAAAATTGAAGATGAAAAAGAAAACGATTTATTAACATGGCTCATGTCATATGACATGTTGAATGATATTAAAAGTTTTTTTTTTTGCTGCTTAAAGAAATTGCATACAACTTGTGTATAATAATATTACAAACTACGCTTGCTTAAGCACTATATTAAAAATAAAGAAAAAAGAAATTCAATTACTTGCATCTAGAGTTGCCATTTTATTTACAGAACAAAATCTAAAGAAATGGTTTCCAAATATAAAAAAAAAGAAATCAGGTGGAAATTCTTAATTAACAAAATGTTAGCATATCACATGATATGCTGGTAACACTTTTTCTTTTACTGCCATCAAATATCATAAAAACTATGACAGTTGCAAAAAAATTCTGAAAAAACTATATAAAAACCATTAAGAGAAGCAAATAAAAAAGTAAAAAAAAAGAAAAGAAAGAATGAAAAAAGTATTATAAAGTCACGTGTCATTTAATATAATTCTTACTCGCATTGTAGATGATTGTTGAAGTAATGTACTGCCTCAGTGTTTTAACATGATACTGAAATACATCAGAACAGGACAAGCAACATTTAATGCATTCTGTTTCCTTTTGCAAATTTTTGAAACGTTCACTCATACTGCTGCCATTTTAACTTAACGGGAAAAATTCAACAAGTGTGTCATTGTCTGTTTTAGACCGTTACGGTTGTATTTGAAATATCTTTTTAAATAAAATTTCTAATATTTTTCTATGCATTTCTATTTATATATATTTTTCCATTGTGTTACATTTTATATTAAGTAAAATTTTATAAAATTGTAACGTGATGTATTTATAGCAATTCAACTTGTACGTTTTTTTTTTAATTTAATGTGCAACATGTGGCATGAAATTTATACACTTGTTACTATTTAACAACTATGACAGGTGCATAAAAACTAATATACCGTGAATGATAAAAACTATTCATTCACAGCTTTGAATTTAATGTTTTCTACATCAAATATATTTGAAGCTTCACGTGACTTATTTGCTTGTTTGTAAGATGAAAATTAATAGAGCTGAAAATAATTGAGTTTTGTTATACAAAATGACAAAATTAATGTTTCTTTTTACCCATATACATTTGTTCATTCAACAAATTCAAAAAGGATATACTTTTTTGTATTAAATTTAAAAGGAAAAAAATTTATATTTTCATAAAAATTATTATTTTACTAAAGAAATACGAATAGAATTTTTCAGAATTTTTTCTATAGAATCAGGAAGTTATTCGCATCATATGACTAAGCCGCATGTGCCTAGTTTTTACCCCGTATTAAAGAAGTGAATGACAGCTTGAGTGACGGTTTTATAAAAGAAAATATATATGTGGAATTTAGCAAATGTCACAAAATTAAAAAGTTTTTATTTAACAATTACTCTAGCCCAACTGTAAACATTTCCGATATTTTTATTTTTTAGCCTTCTACTCTTCATAATGCTGTGGTCGATTCTCTATGAAGTCACTGCTCAAAAGTTTCTTTAATGAAAATACAGCACTACCAACACAGCTTGCTATCTATTATATAGGTCAATAATTTTTTCTTTTTTTTTTAAGAAAAATTATTAATTTGTTTTAGATCAAATTAAAATTAAACTTTATTAGTAGTTTATTATTAAGCATTAGGTCTTCATTTTAAAAAAAAAATTTTAACTTTATTTTTTCTTATTTTTCAATCTTTCGCCACACCATTGTTTGGCATCTTCAGGATAAACAAAAAGTCAAATAACTATAATTTTTATGTAAAATTAAATTATTAAAAATAAGAAAATTGTTAAAAAACACTTATTTCCAAAAGTCATCTAGAGTGTTCCAACTTTTGATCATATTATGTGTATCAAAAACCTTTTTTATTTGTCATATTAGAAATGGAAAAGTTAGCAATGTAAACCACAAATCAGTTAAATTTTTTAGTAGATTTTTATTTATTTCATAAATATTATTTATCACAAAGAAAATTTTTATTATCAATTATTTGATTTTAAGAAAATGTTCAAACTAATGTATAATACGGACTTACTCGGTTTTTATTGCTGCTTGAATTTATTTGAATATTGACTACAGCACACTTTTGTAATACTGTAAAATTTAAGCAAGCATTTCGAGCCTTCTTCTTTTACTAATCCAGGTTAGAGCATACAGTAGAATTATTACATATCAATATTTTACCATAACCGAAGCATGCTGGATAGAGTTCAGTCTAGGAGATTGGGAATGGCAATCGAACATTTGAAAACCTTGATCTTCGAGCTAAAATTTAGCAACAAGAAATATGCATGTCGGATATTTATCTTGTTGGAAGATAACGACCGACACTGTTTTGTTCCAATTGGATTAATTGGCAACTCTTTATTAAGAACTGTTGTCATTCCTTTCCATCTTTGCTGGCTGTTTGTTCGGTATGAACGGCGGGCGCTTTCCATGTGCTGAAATTTTTCCTTTTTTGCTGGCTGTTTGCTCGGTATGAACGGCGAGCACTTTCGATGTGATGACATCATTCTCAAGCCGTGTCCCCCCCGGGGGCACATTTATCGGTCTTTATAGAATACTTGACTATCTAGACCTGTGCAACTGGGGTATAAGGGATCCCAGTCCCATGAAGTCAGCAAGGGTATAACTGGAAACTCCATGTTATTTCCACGGGAATCAGTAACCCGCAGAGTTTCCGCTATTTGTCTCCTTAGGCATTTAACTGTTTCTCTGACTGATTATTGAGGTTGACCCTTTGGGAGTATCGTGGTGGTTGTGGTTTTGCGGCCCCATACAGATATTGTTTTATGGTGGCCAGGATCATCTCGCCTATAATAACACCCACTGGTGAATGATCCAGATCCAGTGACCATGCTAGTCATGTGTTCTGGACAGGAGTTGGATAGTTGCAGCCCTGTTGAAATTGCTACTAGGAAGGACCTGCTGCTAGAATTAGACTTCGGCCTCCTATGGCGTGAGTGACGTTGCTTTTCACTCACAGTAGTTTGACCACCATCTGATGAAGGCCCACGGCCAGGTTCAGATTTTAATCTTATCACGAAATTCTTAAGCCGTGTTCTAAGCTATACTCACAAAAGTTTTAAATTTACTGACGAAACAAAAACAACGAACTTTATTTAAAATTTTGGGATATTTACCCAAATAATCACAAGCATTCTACTACTGCTTCAATCATGAAATTTAGCTGAACAATGTGGTTGGTAAGTGAAAAAATATAATATTGGAGTGATGCATAGTGGCTTTCTTTAGTACTTTACAAAGCTTTGCTACCAGCAAAGGACGATGTGCGAACATAGCATCTACATGGCCTGTCAGATATGTACAACAAATTCAAAATGATTCCTGATGTAATATCTTAAGGATTTTCGCCTTAAATTGGATGAGTGTTTTTCTGTCATTTTATACGCACGCCAAATTAATAGCCAACTCTTTTATATAGTCGATGTAACAGAAGAATGTGCTTTAACCTATTTTTCATATATTTGTCTTAAAAACTCTCAGGAATAATTGTAACGTTTGCTGAGTCAAAGCCACTAGATGATAGCTAGAGTATAAATTTTATAAGCGTTTCAAAGTTTTTGAGTGAATTTTATTTCATGCTCTACAACTACCGATAAACTCTTGTTGCCATACACTTTATTTCAAATAACGTTAGTAAAGTTTTGAATGCATCTAGGAACTTATTTTTGAAAAAATGTGACATAACAAAAGAATTACATTCAATAGAACTTCAGAGCTTCTGGTGGGCATCTTTTCCAAAACGGTTAATTTTCATCTCACCTGCCCATATCACTCGCATCCGAAGTGCAATATTAATATTTTTGCGCGAACAGGCAGCAAAAACATGGATGTAAGGGAGAATAAACAGCTAAGGTTAAGCGTTCCTGCTTAAAAAAAATTATAAATGTAAGAAACTTAAAATAATAAAATGCTTAACCAGTGTTAGTGTTCATTCCAAAGATCACGCAAATTTTGTGTTTCAAAAGTGAATGTAAATTCTTTTTTTAAGCAGACTAAATAAAAAATATGTTATTTTACCAAAAGTCAGCGAAATGTATAAAATAACACTTTCAAATAAAAATACGAATGAAATGAAATAAAAACGATATAAAAACAGACAATGTTATTTTGTGTTTAAGCTAAAAAGAAAATCCATTTTGTTGTCTGGCTATATAAAGGTAGATAACCCATTTTTTATGAAGTTATGTTTGGTTTGTGCTGATACAACAAAATGCTAATAAAAATCTACACATGTTAAACAAAAAAAGAAAATAAAAATGTATTAAAAAATATATATGTATTTATATAACATACACAATATCCCTAAAAAATAAGTGTATAAAAGTGTGCGTGTATGTGTGTGTGTTTCTATATATAAGCCAACTGTTTCCTGTTGTGCAATAAAACATAGAAAATCATAGTCCTTCAGTTTATTTTATTTTATTTTTGTTTCCCTTTTTGGATTTTCCTTTTCTATTATTTATCTAGGTGTTATTGTGTTGAGTGCTTTTTTTGTTTTATTTTATTTGATTTTTTTTTTTTTTGGGTAACAATGTGCAACAATAACAACAAGAACAAAAAATAGATTATGCCATCATAAAAAAGGGAGTAAAAGTTATAAGGTTAACAGCCAGTTATTAGATGGTCTATCAGGCTTACGACCATACAACATATACACAGACATCTTTGTTTTAACATACAAAAGGTTTCATTTTTTGTCATTAAAATCTTCACACACACACACACACACACTCCCAGACATGTTTGTGTTGGCTTTTCTGCAGTTCCTTTGATTTAGTTCACATATTTCGCTATTGTTTTCTTTTATAATGTTTATTGTCATTTATTGCTATTGTATACTGTAGCATTTTATTTGCTTGTTCTTCTTACTTTCCTAAATCTTACAACTCATGGTTAGCGCCTTTTGTTTGTACTTATATTGTTCGATAAATATTTTTTTATTGTTGTTGTTTTGTGTCATTGCCAGGATATTGCACAAAGTTGAGAAAGTGCAGACAGCTGCTTCCGGTTTAGGAGAAAACAACAAATTAAGTAACTGAACTAAATAAATAAGCTTTTTTAAGTGGGTTCTAAAAAAACTCGTTATTAAGTTACTGATGACGGTCATGTCATTTACAGGTAGTCACTACGTAGCAATAGGTTTGGCACATTGGTGTTATTTGTTAAAAGATTGAAAATAAATTACATTTTTAATTGATTAATTGAATTGGAAATATTTAGATTAAAATTGAATTAAGGAATTAAGTGTAAATCTGAAAATAAATAAAAATTTTTTATTGGCACAGATAAAGCTTTATCCTTTAGAAATAACTAAAAATTAATTGCTTAAACTTAAATTAAACTTGAATTATCAATTAATTTAAATTATCAAGAAAAGAGGTTAGAGTGAATAATTCATCTGTTTATCTCCTTAGTCATACTCATTTCCAATTCAAAAAATATATTATGGAGGATCTTATGAAACTTCTTTGGCACTTAGCAAACTCTGTTAAGATAACACTGGGTCTAAGAGAAATGGTTAATGGAAGAAATCCCACAGAATTTCAAGTAAATACGAAAAGTTAAAGGGGAGTCTCGGGTGGCAATTTTCAATTTATTTTTTGCATGTATGTAAAGGGTTTTTCAACAAGAAGTTTGTTTGCTAAAACAAAATAAAACAAAAAATTTTGATTAAAATGTTTAAAATTTTTATCATATTACGAAGAGAACAGTTTGGCAATTATGAATAAAAACTGATATTTGGCAATTATAAATCACGACCACGCTGACAGATGTCGATTTTTTCATGAAAGTTTATCTCTTTTTCGCAAAACGGCGGTCCCATTTCGTTAATCATATCACATATTTTGAGTTTTTAAGCTGGAAACGATTTAATTGGCTCCGAATAGACTCTGTCCTTAACATATCCCACAAAAAATAATCCAGTGGTGTTAAATCTAACGATCGGACTAAAACTATGCTATCGGGATATTTAGTTTGCAATAAATTGATTGTTTTATTGGCTGTGTGATATGTGGCACCGTGCTGTTGAAACCACACGTCAGTAATAGCCCACGTCGTCAATAATAGCCCAAAATTGAGTTGTTAGCATCTCACGATAGCGCTATTCATTGAACGTTATCGCATTTCCAGCCTCATCTTCGAAAGAAAACGACCCAATCGCGCCTCCAAACTACATAGCGCATCATATAGTGATACCTTGAGCATGCAAAGGCTTTTCAATCATCGCTTTAGGATTTTCAAAAGCCCAAATGCATCAATTTTGCTTGTTGACATACCCTGACAAAGGAAAATGGTCTTCGCCTGTTGTTCCTGAATGAATGGAACTAATCTATGGTCATGTGAATGATCGGTCGGCTTAAATTCTTGCAGCAATTGTTGGGAACTTCGAGAAATTTACAAATTTCTATCTGCTTCAGCATTGTTGCATACGGCTGCAATCTTTGCAGATTTTCTAGCGAGCTTGTCGACTCAAATTTAACAACCAAATTCTTTATAGCGGTCTCAGAAGTACAATGATGTTGTTCGAATATATCACGAATTCTACGAAATGCAACTTTAACAGAACCACCACCTTCGTAGTGCATTTAAATTATTTTAATGCGATTTTCGTGCGAAGAAACTAAATGTCAAAAGTATCATGTTGTTGGTGTTGCCATAATTGAAAAACAAACTTCTTGTTGAAACCCCCGATGTAGAGAACCGTTAGCAGGCAGCTTCTACTTCATAAAAACATACTACTAAGTTAAGAAAGACACAGTACAGGTACCAAAATGTCGTCAAATATATATTAATTATATCAATGATATAGTTTGGCAAAAAGGCCTTGTTTTAAAAAGAAAATAAGATTCGACACAGCTAAATATAGCTGTCGCCCTTAATATATCTGATATTGGTCTAAGAGGAAACACGAATAAAGACAATCAAAAAACCTAATGATAGCTTGCAGTTACCTGTTAACTTAAAATAATCACTGCAATGCACAAACTAAAACTTATTGAGGCATATAAAGTACCACGAGTTAAAAAAAGGTTTTTAAAGGTTTTTTTTTAATATGTTATGATCCATAGGTAAGACAATATACGTCAAAACCAGATTTTTTAATAAAACATATTTTGATTTTTATTTACTTTATTAATTATACTTGTTATTTCAATGAAGTTATAAGAATTGTAGAAAAAATATTAAAAAGTTTACATTGTACTTGATCGCAACAAAAAAGTTTAATTTATAAAGACAATTACATGTTTGATTTTTGATGTCATTGCAATTTCGCAGGAAGTCATATAAATTTTTATGAGCAATTTTAAATTTTTTTTCTTTTTTCTCATTCCAGTGAGCATATACACTCATGTTAAAAATAATTGTAATAAAACTAACGACAAGTAGGGCAATAAAGTATAGTTAATCTTTTAACAATAAATCCTAGTTAAATGTAGAAAAAACAAAAAACTACAACAAATAATTGCAATAAGCTGGTGGTGGTGTGAAATTAACAAACAACCCAAAGAAGTGCAAACCAAATCCATAAAATAGTCGCCAGCTTAATGTTCAGTTGGCCAACACTAAATAAATGGAAAAATAATATTGTGTAACTGGCAAAACGAATGAAATAGATTATAAAATATATAATAGAGAAAAGTAAAGAACTCTCAATAGAACCATTATAATGTATAAAAGCAATAAAAGAAAAAAACAGAAATTAATGAGAAAATAAAGACTACAAATGCAGTAAATGTTTACAGAGAAAAATGCTGAGTTAATAGTGATAAAATTTAAGGATTCGAGGTACGGTAGAAATTCACGAGACCATTATCACTATTATTCATTTACAATAATAGTCAATTCTGCAAGAATTGTCATATATTTGTCATACTATACATATCAAATAGATTCACACTAAGAATTCAAATTAGATTTCGTGCAAGTGGTTCAGGAATTAGATAAAAGTAAAAGATTCATAATGACCTACAATACTTGAATCTACTAGCACCTAAGCCTATAATATTAGTACTAAGAGCCAGCATCTTCTGCTTAAATCCCATAGCTACATTAATAGCTCATTTCGGTATTGCGCAGCCTAAAAGCTACGGAATTCTAGAATTGATAGAAATAATACTTTGTCTGACGCTGTAACAATGTGACAGAACATGATAGGATTAACGTCAGCACTAGGCCTTTTGGCTTTAACCTGATGGTGGTCTTACCACAAAGGCGCTTACACACTAAAATCATATACGCCTTAGTTGCAGTCCTTGATGAACAGTTGGAGACTATCCAACTCCTAGTCCTACTACATGCGCAAGCTAAGACATATTTTAACCTTTTCCTTTTATTAATATCTCTTTGGAAGTTAATTTAAAACCAGATCAAACCACAGCTATCACGTTACTTCCCGACGGGCCTGACCAATAAGCAGAACAGGGCCGTATGCCTGCAGGCAAGTGGTTCCTGTGATACCAGTGTGTGTAATGTCACTGGTTGGACTTTGAGAGTTCTAGGTATCTTCCAACTTCAGGCTCCTGCTAGGTCAGACGATTGATACTTCATTTTAGCCCCGAAGGCACAATTCAAGATGGGGATGAGATCCCCGGGGGAAACAATGCTACACTATGGCATAATAGTAATAAAGTTTTCTACTTGTAAGTCGTTCCTGCATGAGGGGCATGACTGAATTGAAAGCTAACTGAAACCAGCCGCTGTTAAATTTGTGTTACTCTTCATAAATCACTAACACCTCAAAGTCGAGTACTCATAATGGCGATTTCCGAATTTCGAATTATCTGCGTTGTATATTTTCCATTTTTGTTATGGCGTTTAAACCCTTTTGAATAAATAATCTGATCAAAAACCGAAAGTATAACAAAACCAAATCAATTTTGGTCTTTTGTATATTTTACAAACGAACAAACAAACTAAAGAAGCAGCAGCATTAAATTTCATTAAAATCCAATTTATAACAACTACAAGTGAACTTATTTATTTTTTAGTGCATTAAAAAAATTTGGAAAAAATAAAGTACATCAAATAACGAAAAAAAAGCGAATAAATATTAAGAAAATAAACAAATATTGTAAAAAGAGAACAGCTTAAAAACCCATAGAAATGCACATAAAAATAAAGTCATGACGATTCGCAAAATTAAAACTACATAAAAAGGATTCAGTTGGATCTAAAAAATCATTGATTTTTATTCCTCTTGTTCATTTATTTGCTTTACTTTATACTTTCGTTTTTTTTATGCAACTGCAAACTAATAAACTCTAAAACTAACAATCAATCGTAATAAAAAAGAATACATGTATGAAAAAGAAAAACTTAAATAGACAAAGAATAACAAGGAAGGTTACCTTTGTAAAATTGTTATTTTAAATAAAAATAAAAAATATTTTATTATAAAATATTTTGTGTAACAAAACATTTCTACTCCCTACTACTACTACTTTAGAATGTAATTTGTAAATGTAATATATTAAATCTATGCTTGTTTTCATGATTATACTTTTGATCCACATTAATCTCCTTATTTAGTTTAATGATCCTGAGAGTCAATTTTTATATCCGAATTTTGCGTAAGGATTTGACTTACAAGGTTCAGCTGGTACAGGAATTGAAGCAACTGACCATTCAACTCGCTGGTTTTTCTGAAAAAATAATTTTTTTAGACGAAACACATTTTTACTTGTCAGGGTGTGTCAACAAGCAAAATTGCCGCAATTGGGCTTCTGAAAATCCTAGAGAGAGTTTTAGGAAGCCTTTGCACGCTCAACGTTTCAGTGTATGGTGCGCTATGTGGCCTGGAGCCATGATTGGATCCTTTTTTGCGAAGATGATGCTCGAAATGCGGTATTGGTCAATGGATCACGCCATCGCGAGATGCCAACAACTCAATTTTGGCCTATTATTGACGACGTGGATATCACTGATATGTGGTTTCTATAGGACGGTGCTACATGTCACACTTGCAATGAAATGATTAATTTATTGCAAACTTGATTCCCCGATCGCATACTTTCACACAATCAGCAGTTAAATGGCCAGTCAGATCTTGTAATTAATTACTAAATTACTTTTTGTAGGGCTTTGTTATGGATAGAGTCTGTACAAAGCCAATGGAATCGAGTTTAGCCTTAAAACTCAAAATCAGTGATGTGATTAACGAAATAGGTACACCAATTTGTCAAAAAGTGAATTAAAATTGTGACGAAAGAATCCACATTGCCAGATATCATTTTTCATTCATAAATGCCGAACTTTCTTCTTCGTAATTCAATACAAATTTGAAATCAATTCAATAAAAAATTAAATCATCTGAATTTTTAGTTTTATTTCTTTTTAGAAAAAAAATTCTTAATGAAAAAGCCTTTATGTTTACAGATAAAAACTATCCTATAAGATACCGAGATCATAGGACAAATTAAAAATTAAACATTTCACCACTTTCATGTAAAAATCTGGGAACGAGGTCGCAGTAGGAATAACATTGGCTTAAGTACTTAACACAAACAAATTTTATAACTTTTAATGGTTTGATTTACAAAAATTATCAATTGATTCAATTATTTATTTAATTAAATATGTTGTTCCTTTCTTTTTTAGTTAAACATATAATTGATTTAATTAATGATTTAGTCAGCAACTTTTATCGTGATTTTTCACTTAAATTGAGTCAAATTTTTAATTTAGTTTAGTTTATTTCAACCTAAAGTTGTTGTGGCTCTTGGTAGTCTGTTGTACAAGTGATGATAGTGAAAAACAACTGAAGTCTACTCATCGTGCAATGGAGAATGCAGCTGCTGTTGTCCAAAGATTCAACTCGTCCAATCGTCATTGATCTCATCAACTCGGTATTTGATACATTATCAGCACAAGGTAATCGAAGTAAATACATATGTGATCTCAATCCCTGCCATACGAATTTCCAGTTTGAGCGTTTAAGAAACCAGTCGAACATCAAATTTGACCGAAAAATCGTTTTATGACTAGACAAGCTTTCATCTCAGTGAGTATGTAAACTAAAATACTTGTCGCACCTGAAGTAGGTACACCCACATGAGATTGCCGGCAAGCCGATTCATCCACAGAGACAGAGTGGTAGTGTCATTATCAAATTTGTTCGCAAATGCTTCTGAAAACACCACTTCAGATAACTGCGAGTGGTATAGAGCCATAATTATGCACTTATTGTGGCTAAAAATCGATGACATGAACTTGGGTAATTATATAGTTTATTAAGCAATCGATCTTTATTTGCCGATATTAACTGCCCCGTTGGAGTTGTTATTTAACCAAAAGATGCTGCCGTTATAAAGCGAATAATTCAGTGCGAGGGATTTATGAGTTAAAACCAGTAATCAACAACAAAATCTTAAAAATATGACTGACGGGCTAAGCTGCGAATTTGCGTTCCTAACTAAAATAGTATTCGTTCCATTTTTCAAAAGATATTTTTGCATAGGAACCACCCGTATACACTTATACAGATCCTGTATATTTTCAACTGTCTACTATTGTGGCACATCTTTTAGATTTCTATACTTGTTTTTTTTTAACATAATGCAAACTTTATTTGAATTGCAAATGTGTTTCCATTACGGATACTAGGAAGTTTCATAACATAATTCCATATAAGTCAAAATCAGATATCTACAGGAGCATCCTTAAATTTAAAATTTTAATATTTTAGGTTTTTTATTACTATCGGTATAGTGGTCGTAGTAGGCTTCGTGCGATTTTTAAATGCTTATTAACTACGGCTCAGAAGACACGAATTAAGAGTATTTTATTGTCGCCACAATCTTCCGTTTGTTCCTTTTTTAGGAACAATAGTAACAGGATAATTACTTTGTACGTGATTTGCTTTTGTGCAGGGAAGTATATTAGTTTTTTTTTATATGAAATATTGGTGAAACTATAATTAAAAGATCTACTTTTAGAAAAGTTTTTCAAACTCTAAGGTAAAGTGTATGGTGGAGTTTTGACACATTACTAGGAGTTGTTGTGTGAGCGTGATTCCTTTAAAGAGTATATGCTCTCGAGAGTAAACAATTCAATATTTTGTATTAAACTGTAAAACTAAGAGTAAACTTCCCTTTCGTTAAACATGTCCAAGAAAACTCATTTTAATTCCATTGATTGTTTAAACTACAATAATAAAATTTTATTATTACTGCTCATACCATTAAATCCATTGACTGTCCACCTGGTCTTTAAAAAAAAAAAATACAAGGAAATAGCATGAAATAAAAACTCAACATTTGATATTTAAGTAGTTCATTTTATTGGTTCAAGCAATAAACATCAGTAAAGTTATAGGGATTTCACGCCCAGTACTGAAGAAATAATCGAACTGTTTCCCTTTTGTTTCTGATTGTTTGCAATACTTCGACTGTATTTTTCTTCTTCTCTTATTTAAGTTTTAATTTTAATTGTAGAATTTTTATGCTGCAGATTAATGTTGTTTTATTCGTTTATGTTGCATTTTATTATCGTTTTCGTTTCTTATTTTTTCCAATTCATTACTAAGTTTCATGTTCTTTTTTCCTTTACTTGCATGTTTATCTCTATAATCTGTATTGAATTACATGCTTGTTTATGGGGATTTTACAAACAAATCTTTTACTTTTATTTTTTTATCTCTTTTTATATTCTGTTGTTGGCAGTGTTATCTCAAGCTTTAACTTTTGTTGCTATTATTTCTCTAATTTCATTTGAGAATTTGGTTCTTGAAATAAGCATATGGGAAAACGGTGTACGCCATGTAACTCTTTTCTATATTTACAGAAATGTTGATTCGATTAAAAAGTTAATCAAAAACTTTACAAAAAAATTAAAACTTAATGAAAAATTAAATAAGTTGTAAACATGATTGAGTTACAAGAAAGATTTGTTTGTGTGTATGCGTATGTGTGGGACTCAGTTTTGGTTTTAAGTGTGGAATAAAATAGCATTACAAGTCTCTATGGTTGGCTTCTCCAAATTATTTTAAATTTAGTTTTTCTAATTCAAATAAAATAAAAGAATTTTAAAATTTAATTATAATAAAATTATAATTTTAAAGGAACTTAAATTTTGTCGTAAAATTTCTTTTCTTTTAGAAATTTCGGTTTTCTTGGTTTTATTTTTGCAATATATTTAATTTTTGCGATAAGTCGATTTTTTATTTGGTAGTTTTTTTTAACTAAATAATTATTAATCTTAGTAATGATCTTTTTTTTGAAATAAATTTAACTCTATAATCAATATTTCACTTCTCCAGGAAATCATTTTTTATAAAAACAAAAATTAATAGCAATTTAAAAAAATTTTTTGAAGACAATTGACAAAAACATATAAAATAATTTTTTTCATACATACATACAAAAAAAGGAAATGGAAATCAAATAACAAATTCTTTCTTATGAAATAATTATAACAAATTATGTGTCTTTTGAATTAAGTACCTACAATTCTGCGCTTAATTGCCTGTGTCTGTTTTGAAATTTATTCTCCTTACATTTGGTACATTAACAGTTTCTAACATTTCTAACATATAACGCCTCTTATAGTATTTTTCTATATCTATTATTGATGCTTCATCAAACTTTGGATAATGATTATATTTCTTACAATGTGAAGATAAGGATGTCTTCTGTGTTGAAATATTCCTATATTTTTGGTCACATCTGTGGCCAGCTAATCTTGTTTTAATTTTATTTTTTGTTGTCCCAATATAAACTTTTTCATAGTTCACTTGGTCATTTCCACCACATGGTATGCTGTATACTACATCAGATATTTCCATTTTTCCTATTTTAACCTTCATGCCGCTAAAAATTTTTTTAATGTGTTATATGTTTTGTGTGCAATTATCCATCTACCTGTGTCATATATTTTAGTCTTTTTTATTCTTCCTGATATTTATTTAGTAAAATAAGAGGTCGAATAAAAATAATAATAGTTTTTTTTTATTAAATTCTTACGAAGATGTTTTTTTTAAGAAAAAAATTATCAGTAAAGAAAAGACCTGTTGTGTACTTTACAACCTGCGTAGTTTTTTAAGAAATCTTAAACACACAAGACAACATCAACATGCTTATAATAAATTCCACGAAATAACTTAAACAATAAAAAAAAAAACAAAATCACACTGAATGATAATAACAACGAGAACCGCTTAAAACTGATATATAAGCACCACTTGCTCGACAAATTGAAACATCGTTAAGAAAAGCCAACAAAATAATAAAGTACCTATTAGGCGTTACAGTTGTGAAGTTACCATCGTGTTTATTTTATGTGTATTGAAATTGAATAAATCGTGGGATTAAATTTAAAGCTCTAAAGAGCAATAAAAAAACTCAATATAAGAAAACGTTTGTTCTTGATATGTCAGCAGTTTTTTGAAATTTTAATTTCTTGAACGTGAAGATCTTATACAGTGGACTATAACGAACTAGGCCTAACCGATATGTGCAACCATAAAAAAATTTTTTTTTCTTTTAATTTTCTCATCAAAACATTTCAAACCAGAACTCTCAGATTTTATCTAAGATTTGTTATTTTTCAAAATTCCTAGGAGTAAGAAATAATAAAGACAAAATTGTTCGTACAAAAATACTGGGTAATAAAAGTAAAAAGAAATAAGTAGGTATGTCAAAACCAATAACTTTTTTAAAGAAATTATACATTGCTACTAAAGTGAAAAACTCGCCAACAACAAGCGCAGCAAAACATAAAATTCTTTTCGCGTAAATATTCTCGCAAACCATAATTTTCATGGAAGAACTGTTGTAAGAATAGACTGAATACAGTTAATTGATTAATTTTCCCAAAAATCTACAAAAACAAGAATATTATTATTCTGTAACCAAATGTTATTTACTAACTAACTTTATTATATTCAGATCAGTTGAACAATGAATGAATCCGAAAAAAGGCCAATAAGGAGGCTAAAGAAAAATGTATATGTGAAAAATGTAAATGTGCATAGTGGGGAATATGATTTAGGTATGTAGAACTTTGTCTGGTACAGGAAAATCAGTTGATGAAATTACTGAGCTATTTATAATTTAAAAAAAAAATGTTACAAGGGATAGTCGAAAATTGATGCTACTATTTAACAAATCATGAAATCAAAGCTCTAAAAATTAAAATATCCTACCAAAAAATATGGTTGTTAAGCAAATACTTATCTTTGTTCCTGTCAGATGTCTTTTTTCACGTAATTTTTTTTACGTCAGCTTCACGGAGTTACATTTTTCCCCAGGGTAATCTATTTTCCACCTTTTTTTTAAGTAAATATCTGAATAAAAATAGAATAGAAATAGCTTATATACAATTTCGAAAAGCTCTCCTTATTTTTCAATTTTACATCCCTTTTTTCACTTCACATTTTTGTTAATTTAATTACTTATGCGCACTTTTGTAAACTAGATTGTAAAATTGTATTTTTGTTTAATATATTTAAGCTCCAACTATCGTTATTACACCAACACAAAAACGTTACGCAGGTGCACAAGACCAAAGCCATAAAGAACATCATAAACGTACAATTACAGATTATTATGTCACATAAAAAAAACCAATAGGTTCACACATAAATACAAACGAACAACAAGCATGATCGTAAAAGGATTAAGTTAGGAAGGAAGACGAATGAAAAAGGGAGCGACAAATTAGGTAAAAAGAGACAAACGAAAAAAAGAGAGAGAGATATAGGCAAAAAGGAGAGAAAGTGAATAACACGAAGGGAAACACGAACAAGACGAACTATATAAACACAGCTGACAATAGAACGCAACTAGTACGAAAAGAACACGGAAGATGGCAAACGGCCGAAACTGGTTTGTTCACAAACCAAATTTGGCGATGGTCGACGGAAAACCTTACCCTTCTTATTACGTTAATTCTGAAAATTTACTTTTACTTACTTTTCAGCTTTAAAGTTGAATGAAAGTGTAGTAGTAATCTAAACATAATATCCTTTTCCATTTTAAGTAACTAACTAGTATGTTTTAAGCAGACAAATGTAATTTGTTTTGTAACATAAAATAAAGGTATTTCTAAGGTGTCCCAAAATAACGTAAATAAGTTATAAAAACAAAATCTAAAAAAAATATTATGTTCATTGATATAATAGTATCACTTATTAGCACCTGATAACAATATAATTATAAAATATAGCTTTCACTTTACATATTTAACAATATTTATTTTCTTACTTAATAAATAATAGTAAAATTTACCATCTAACTTTTAAATTAGCAAAATCATCGAAATAAAAGTATAAAACAGCACAAGGTTTTTCAATACAACTATTCAGCCCTTAAGAATCGGGAAAAAAAGGCAAAAATATAAATAAAATTTAGACATTTTTGTACTTGAATTTATTCCTTGTAAAAATTGAGCTTCAAAGGAATGAAGTGGTTATTGCTACTCGACAGCATTACTCTACTTAAAAAAAATTATTCGCTCCCCGTGCCGTTCATGTTTTTCTTTGTCAAAAATTAAAGATTTTTAACTTTAATTAATTTTTATAATAACTAAAACTAACACAAACGCCTCCTAAGCTTACTTAAGGGCATAACGATTTTTATAGATGTTAGAAACTCCGATGGCACATAAAATGACAAATTACAATATTTGCAATGAAAATTGAAAAATTTATTTTTGGTTATTTTCGCATTGGCAGTAGTTTTACTTATAGAAAAACTAGTCCTTGAAGGGTCTCAAAACAAATATAATGAATGCTTTAGCATATTTAGTATTTTGAATATGGCAATGCTGCTATTTTCACTTATCACTTTGTAGTTAATGATATACATAAAAAAATTAATATTGCTTCATGCGGGTAGTTAGATCTTGAAAAAATATTTTTGTTTTCAGTAAAATTAATATATTTTTTTTAAATCTTCTTAATAAACACAAAAATATATTTAAAAAGTTACAAAGATTTTTCAATGAAAGATTTTTTGATATTAACTATGTATTCGGGCAAAATTTTTTTGGATTATATGTGCATCAATAAAACTTATGTTTTGGATAATTAATTAAAATTATATTTTTGTAAAATATAAAATAAAGATATACAATTTTAAAGGACATTTTATGTTTTAGTTTTTCTTATTATTATTATTATATTACAATTTGTTTTTATTAAAAATTTTATTTCTAATTTTTGGAATATCAAAATACAATTGTCAGTTAAGTCGTTTATGTTGAAAGTGGCATACGTCACTCTTTAAAAAAATCGAGTAAATGGCAACACTTTTCGTTTTATAATTAACAGTGTAAAAAAAAATGTTTATTTAGAAAGTAACGTAAGTAGCTGTATTGAGGAAACTAATTGCGAGGCTTGGTGTGAAAGAAATAAAAGCATGTAATAGTGTGTGTGAAGTATTGTTTTGTGTTATTTTCAGTGTTTTTAAAAAATCTGATAACTGGACTTATTTGTAAAATATATTATACATCTAATATAGTACACATAATAAAGCATTATTTTATTAAACTACTTTTATTCTTTTTGTTGTATAAAACATCTTAAGGATGTCACAACTCAAAAGCATATTATTGCGTGTAGTGTATCATGTACATTACAAAATAGTAACATAAAATTGGCATTAACTTGGATTAAAACTGTTCAGTCTATTCAGAACGAAAGAAATCCTAAATAGCACACAACATGGAGGCAAAGAATTTTATTTTAACAAAATCATTGGAAGAAAACTGTTTCAAAGAGAAAACTAAATACGGTAAATTGGCTAAAAATCCAATGGATATGATTTTACCATGATAAAGCAGAAATGGATCCATTATATGCTGCATATAGTCCTGTTTCTTCAGTAAAATACAAAGGCATGATGGATTTGCTTAATTATATACCACCAAAACGCGATTTGCGAGAACTTCATTACTCCTAGTGAAATCGAACTGATGTGTTTTCATATAAATTACTTTTATGTTTAATAATGATTTACGGTATCCCTCGTTCAATGTTCTCTTTATACTCTTATTTTGGTATTTTATGAATATTAAAATAAAAAATACTTAAATCAAACCTTCATTTTAAATATGTTGGTGGTATGAATTATAATATATGTAAATTATTTAACATTTTTCAAAAATCACGGCTCTTCCAAAGCAAAATTAGGCAAAATTAATACATCAGTCGTATTTTCAAACTATTTATTTTGAATGTGGCTTAAGTCGCTTTTTTAATGGTTATATGAAATTATATATACTAAGCAAAATATCAGTATCATGAGAAAACACATAGATGTAAATCTTCTCGACAGTTATCAACCATATTTTTAAACGAGTTAAAACGCAAACCATTAAATATCTCGACTTATAATCAAACTTATTTTAGCTTTAAAGTAGGTTTCTTTCTACTTTAAAAGACTTAAAGTTAAAGAAGCTTTAACTAAGGTATTTTAACGTACAAACATTTTTTAAATACAACAAGGGAAAAAACGTTACTAACCTCCCTTGAGGTAGGCAAGATTGACAATTCGAATTTCTTTAAGTAAAATGCCAAAAAAAAAATATGAAAAATTTTACGAATAACTTACGAATTCACCCTTTAATGGCGTTGTTATAAAACTTACTTCTAAAGAACGAACATAGAAAATAAAATTTTTCTAACTTTCAAATGTTTTCTTTTTTACGATTGTTATTAAATTAAATATTCAAATATTATTTAATTAATTATATTAACTAGTTGGTTATAAAATAAAATTTAGATTTCGTTTTTTAAACAAATGTATAATTAAGCTAATTTAAAATTTAGTCAAATTACACTATGAGACAAAAAATGTTTTAACAAGTGAAAAATGTTTTCCATAAATAACAGCACAGACTAATTTGAAATGCAATAATTTTTTTATTGCATAGCAGTTCGCACATATTTAAAGTTTATTTGAAATACTCACAAACAATTTTTAAATAAAAATATGCATTTTATGATTTATTAGTAAAAAAATGTTTTAAATGAGATACAATAAATATTTTTTGATTTTTCAATAAAATAAAACTGTTCAAAAGAATGTTATTTATTTCTCTTATGAAGAGAAATCTCTAAATAATATTTGCATTTTAAAGTAAATAAATATATAAATAAAAATTCAATAAAATATATGTATTTTTTGTCCTTTAAAGCATATAAAGTGAACTAGATAAATATGTTTTGAAGTGAGGTATATAAATGGACTTAAAATACAACAAATTTAACGTATAAAAAATCGCCCTGGTTTTTGAATTAAAAATATTTACTTCATAAGATATGTGAACAAAAATTAAAAAGTCCTTTTATTATTTTTCTTGTATTTAAATGCTGCAATGCTGTTGAAAAGCCTTAAGTTGAATGTCACTTATTGCTACAACTACCAAAAGAAAATAAAAATTAATAAATAATTTCAAATATTTTCTTTTAATTTAAGGAACATTTGTTTTATTATGGCGTCGTGGTATAAATGTGTTAACCGCCTCTAACATTATGGTTACAAGGGATGAACGTGTAAGACTGATAGATGGTTACAACTTAGAAATATCCGATCTGGAACCACAAGACGCTGGTGATTATGTTTGTCAGATAAGTGACAAAATAAATCGCGATCAAGTTCATACGGTAGAAATATTGGGTAAGATTTTGCAAAAGATGAAAATGAGAATTATTAAAACTAAAGCTGTTTTTCCATATTATTTTTTCTTCTTAAGTGCCACCAAGTGTACGTGCTACACCTACTTCTGGCAATTTGCAGGCTCGCAAAGGTGGACCAGTCACTCTAGAATGCAAAGGTTCCGGCAATCCCGTACCCTCTATATACTGGACAAAAAAAGTACGTAAAATAAATATCTCTACTCCAAAAAATTAATTTAAAAATAACTCGATTTTGACTCAACTCAACCGCTAACAAATTTTACTATATACACTTTATTTACCTAAAAAGGATAAAAGCTGCTTAATGTTGCAGAATAAACTTTTCTTAATTTAATTAACTGTATACCTTACTTTTATATATACAGTTGTTGTATTTGTCTTGTGGCTATAAAACGTATTTTTTCTCTTTGATTAGTGTCTGATTGTAAAATTTTATTCTTCAAGTACAAAAGTACTTGACGTATAAAAATTGGAAACGCTGATTGAAATAATATCTTATATTATATCTTAAACGAAATGAATTGAGTTGATAAAGGTAAAATAAAGTTGATAATATAATTTAATTTTGCTACTTCAAAGAGGAAGATATTTTATTAAAATATTTAGTACGTATGCGCAATATTATCTAAGCGAACGGAATGTTACTCATTCGCCGTGTACTGAATTTTTAAAAGTTCATTACAGGCAGCTGGAAGTTTTAATGAGTCATCTGTATATAAACAGATTTTAAGTTAATTTTATATAATTTTTAAGCAAAAATGAAACAAATATAAATACAGTAGCTACAGTAATATTTCCTTTCCAATTCAATGCGGGTATAGTAACAGCATTTTATTCCCAATCTTCCAACTTTCACAAACGTTGTAGGTACTTTTCTTCTTCACAGGTTGCAACATTTTAATGTTAATTCCTTTAGATTTTCTTCATTTTGGAAAGGTGCTTTGAAATACGCATTAAGCAGGTATTGTAAACCATTAAATGCTACACATAACAAGTAGAAAAACTCACCAGAAACGTTTGGTAGATAGTTTAACAGAAGGGCTTAAGTTTCAAAGACTTAAATATCAATATGAATAAAAAATTTCAAATAGAGCCAAATACACATATAAAATACACAATGAATGAAATATGCTATAATATGGCCTTCATTGACACCTCTATACATGGTTGCTCTTTTCTTAATATCTTAAAAGTCATTTCATGGAATACTCCAATAAAATTAAAAATTTGCGCAAATGCATCTTTAATGCTACATGACCAAAAATGCACATCACTCATTGAAGGTATGGATACTACAACTATGAGAAATGATATGTGATCGAGTGGACAGTAACTAAAATTATAAAATATCTGGCCATGCAAATCTAGTCAGATGTTAGGCCCTAAACTTGTTTTTAAAATTTATGTTTACTTTTTTGTGTAAGTTTTAAGTGGCTAAATTAGGTCAGATAACTTCGAAAACTATTTCTGGAATGAATAAATTTTTAATCATAAAATTGCGACTGTGTCTTAACTATGTGAAGTGGTTATAGTTGCTATAGAATCCTAAACACTGTTCTGGGCTTTTCATACTTTAATATATGCTTTTTCGCTACCGACTAGGAACATTTGCGCTTCTACACTTAACTTATTAAAAACTAGCTGAACTGAGTGTAAAAGGTAAATTTCGACTAATGACCAAGTTTAGTTTCTTCTAAAAGCTGGAGAGATGTTTTTCATATTTGTGAACCACGAATCTATGAAGAAGTAGAGTTTGTTAGTTCAAGAAAACTACAGGCGTATAAAGACAGACACGCTCCTTGCTTGTGTTACTTGCAAATAAGATAGAATAAGACTGTTGTTATTGTAGAGAAATGTAACGTTTATAGTTTCATTGCGAATGTAAGAAATTTATTCATCGAAAAATTCTTGAATCCCTGAATAGTTACCACCCGAAAATACAATTTACTGTGGAGGTAGAGAAAAATGGAAAACTCTCATATTTGGACACAACATTGCTGCGAAATAATGACAGAATACTTTTCGATTGGCATGCAAAGGATGTAGCATCTGAGAAATTGATGAATTTCAATACCACGCAACCCATGGCACAAATAATTACGACTGCAAAAAGTTTCATCTTTAGAGTTTTAAACATTAGCGACATTTAATTTTACACCAAGAACATAAATAAAATTACGACAACACTTAAACATAACAGTTTTTCAATAAAACTTATAAACAATTTAAGAAAGGAAGCGGAAATTAAACTTAAGACAAATTATCCTTAAACTGACATTGCTAATGATGAGAAGAATCAGCGGAGAGCTTTTTACGGTGTACAATTTATACCAGGTTTGATTGACAACAAAAGCCTGAAGGCAATAATAAAAACTGATAGAATACAATTTTCATGCAAACCAAACAGCACATTGAACAAAATATTTACGAACATGAAAGATAAAATAGAAAAACAAAAACAATGCAATGTAGAGTATAAAATAAAGTGCAAAGGCTGTGATAACGAAAGCTGTAATCTTATATATATTGGAACAACAAAACGACCATTGGAGGCAAAAATGAAGGAACACAAAAACGATATTACAATACGGAAAGAGACAAAAGCATTATCACAACACATACTTAAGACTGGACATGCAGCTGATTTTGAAAAAGTCAAGATTTTGGATATAGAATCCAGGGAGGGGAAAAGGTACACGATAGAAAGTCTACGCATACAAGAGAACATCGACAACACTATGAACCTAAAAGAAGACATAGACAACATAAACACTAACTACAGTGTTGCAATTTAATTGTTTTGGTTTTGTTATTTGTCAAAATATAATTGTGATTAATAGTATATTGTAAGTAATTTATTTTGGTGTATTTAATTGTAATAATATAAGATTTTAATTTTTAAATAGACGAAGCCCTTGAGGAAGTCAACAAAAAATTGACGAAACATTGGGTAGAAGTGAGATACAAAATGTTTTTTATTGACACAAAATACATTAGGCCTGATTAGCTAAAGCTTATGAAATCAACAACATAAAACTCTAAATTGCCCAACAAATATAAAAAAAAAAATTTTCATCAAAAAATATCACAAATCGATATGAAGACCAGGGAAATTATATGTGATTACAAAATAAAAAAATTTCAGATAAAATAAATTTTACTTAAAACTAAGTAAACTAGTAGAATGACGAAATGAAAATTAAGTGTAATTTCATTTCTAATCAAAATAGGTTATTGTGCCACTAACAAAATGTGGAGGCTTCAGTTATTTAAAACTTTAATAGCAGATAAGATCAAATGAAACATATGAAATAATAAATTTTTTTAAAACAAATAAGCAAAATAAACATAATCTATTGTAAAGTTAGTTTTTTTAATAGTTTATTATTAAGCACTAGATCATTATTTAATAAAAAAAAATATTAAAAATGTCAAATAACTATAATTATTATAAACCATCTGAATTAATAAAATTGGCTTGCAAATTAAACAAACAATTTAAACTAAAATATTTACGCCTGGAACTTAAATTCATTTTTATTCTTTGGTGTAAAAATAGCAGACATTAAAATATTTATTTTACCAGCCAGTGTCTCTCTGTTTGTACAATTACCTCAAAATACTGTCTATCTTTATTATTCTTTTCGTTGATTAACCACAACTATTGTCGCATTTGTATATTCAAAAGATTTTTATCAGGTGTTGACACATTTAAGTAAAAATCTAAGCTAATGACAACATTTCAAGATAATAAACAATGTAATTATTTTATGTCAAAAAGCTTCAAGAATAAAACAAAAGCTGTCGGCTACAAAAAAAAATATTTAACAAATGTTTTTGTGTAAAACACACATAAGGACGTAGCCTAACTTACGCTTCTTACTTTGATAAATAATAGAATATAAGATATATAATAAAACACATACCAGCATTTAATATTCAAAGCACTAAATGTGCCAGACACTTAATAGAAATTAATTTGAGTGTGGACACCAACTTTTACATACGTTTTATAATGAGCAATAAATAACAAAGTGTGCTCATTTAGTAGGCAATTATACTGTTTTATACTTAAGGGAAATATATTTATTTAAGAACAAACACACAAGAAAAAGACTAGTTTTAAATTCTACTTGACTTTCAAAACGAGACATTTGAATAGAACTTCTTAACTACATTGATGAAGTAATAAAAATAATAGTAAGCAAATACATTGAAAATTTAGATTTTCTTTATATAAGTCAATGATAAAAATAAATAATTTTTTATTTATATAAATTAATAACGAATTATGTGGCTATAATTTTGTAAACAAAGAATTTTTATTTTTTAATAAATAACTTTTATTGATCTTGATTTGATTGAATTATGTATCATAGTGTAATAGGTAAAAGTGAATACGACAAGCGCAATTTTGACCATCATGAAAGTTTTTCTATAATTGATGGATTATGTTTTAATTTAAATGTTTATATGTCTGCTGCAGTTGTGGATATCCCGAAATCAAATTCTCCATTGCAACACCCCTTAATCTATAATTTTATTCTTTAAAATATTTATGAGAGACGGCAAATTTCAAAGGTTCTCTTATAGTTATAAAAAATATAATTCCATATGAAAGTCAATGCCGGTATGAAAACACCTTTTAATTTTATTTTTGGTTCTATAGAGAACATATCTCCACATGTTCTGTGTAAATCCTAAGCTCAGTCCATATATATTAAAATCATGTCCTTGTAGGACAACTATTTATATTTTAATTATTTTATAATATCTTACCATTCTCCTATAGTGGACATAAGCTAAAACTTAGAGTAATTGCCTGTTGGTTTTTTTTTTTTAAGATCACGTAGGTGAAAGCATTATTGGAATACTTTTAATTTAAAGTATCGTTACGTTAATACCTTTTATAAACGTTTTGTTGTGAGTTCTTTATTGCAAAATAAATAACACCAGTTTTTAGAATTTTTAAATTTATAACAAGTTTATTTACTTTAACTACACACAAAGTTGACACTACAGAACAATTTACTTAAGATGCGCATCTTTAGTTTGATTTTACACTGACTGACTATCCGCTCAGACGCTGCCCTTTTTATACTTGTCCATTAAAAGTCTGGAATATTTAAGAATCTTCTACTCCCTTTGTATACCGTTTTGTTGTTGTATGTTGCTTATTCAATATATATAGGCGCCTGTATGTCTGTGTGTATTTTTGTTTTGCTTTTTATGCTGATAAGGTTTCTGCTTGTGATTTATTTCAAAATATTTGTTGTCTTTTGTAGAAAAGGTTTCTTAGAAAACTACGCAGACGGTAAACAGCATACAAAATTCTACGCAGTTTGTAACTAGAAATATTGTTGTTATATTATAAGTTTTCTTTAGCAAGCCACGCAGTTCGTTAACAACATACCCAGTAGTTCGTTTTATTGCTTAAATATTTTATTTTAAAACTTAAGCAAGACACATCCGTAACAGTATTATTTATAATTTATAATTGTTACTATCACAGTTATAACTTTATATACACTGAGCAAATTTTATAACATTTTTATATACATACATATAGCTGCATTAGTAATGCAACTTCTGTTAAAATATCAAAAGTCGTCCTATGGAACGTTAACGAAATTTGTAATGGCTCACAAATGAAAAGTAAATATAAATCAAGCTGTTGGAAATAAATAGGATTAACGATAAAAAATATTATTTGACAGATAGCAGATGTAATATGTTAAAAATATCAAAATTAAAAAGTAAATGAACAGTAAATACAGTAACGATCAAGAAATTACAACTTAAATTGATAGACAATTTAAAAATTATTTAATAGCTTTTAGCATAATAAAAAAAAAAAAACAAAGTGAATGATATAATTATGTTATTTAGTAGTTTATTATTATTTTATTAAAAATAATAAAAAATAAAGTTTTAAAATTTTAATAAAATAAAAACCTAGTGCTTAATATTAAACTACTAAAAAATATTAAAAAGCTCAAATAACTATAATTATTATATATGATATAATTATGTTTCTGAAATATTTTTTTCTAATTTCGTTTTTATTTTTAAAATTTTTTCAAAGTAAATATTTACAACACTTCCACTTCCATAGGATTCTATACAGAAGAAGCAGAGAAATATTTGGAGGAAAAATTAAAGAGAACTGAATTAAATGAATTAAAATTTTCAATTTTCCATAGTAATAACACACACATTTTAAGCATATCAAAAATTTTAACTATAGATTTTGGGTTCAAAAAGTGTCACGAACAATCATCTTACTTTGATAATCAATTTTTTGAAAACCAAAAAACTTATTGTAGCGAAACAATAATTATAATAATAATAATTTTGCCTTTAAACAAAAACTCTTTTTGTGAACGATGTTTTTCCATAGCTGTCCAATAGACCTTCCCTAAAAGAAGGTTTTAGCTTTAATCATTTTTCTTGTACTTCTGCGTTACTTTTGTTTTTTAGGGATGTATACGATATGTAAGACAAAACTCTTTATCTTCTTATTTTGGGGATCCTCAACTTTCCGATATTCTCTTTGTGAGGCATTAAAGTTAATTACCTTTTAGTTTTGTCGTTAAAATCAGGCCAGTAGAAAATTACTTGAAAAACATGTGTCGTCAGGGATGCATGATTCATCTGCCTGTTAGAAATTGAAATGGAACCGAAGCGTTAATTCCTTGTTTTATATATTGACATTACATCATCTTCACTCAGAAGTAGGACTTCAGGTAAAGGCTTAAAAGGCTTAAGCACTAATAACTCTTTTTCAAGCGATACAGGACTAAAGTACATTTGTTTTCTGCATTAAAGCACCAAATCGTTGAGTAGATGATTTTAATTTTAAGCAAACAAACACTAAAAGGTTAACAGAAATCTAGGAAGTCACAAAATGACGAAATAGCCTTAAATGAAACAAAAATCATCAAGCTGAAAATGGAATGAATGCAAATATTTTATGATTTAAAAAAAGTACAAGTCCTGCATGTTTTTAACAGAATATATCGGCTATCAACATTTAACTATGATGGCAATGAATTTCAGTTAAAGCTTATCACAAAAAAATCCTATACATAAAGTAGTAGGTCACTTTATCTTTTTTTTCTTGTTTTAGTTTGAAAACAGTGAAATGAAGGAGGATGAATTAAATTTTTTTCCAATAATTCTGTTTTTTTTTTCTCTCTTTTTATGTTTTTAAATGAACCAAATAAAAAATAAAAAGTATAAAAATTGAAAGAAAGAAATTTACATTTATTTTGCATAGTCGTCATATATTGTTTGTAGTTTTAACATGACATTGCAACCAAGTCATTCGCATTAATTACAATTTGGCAGGCAGTCAGGCAGCCAGGTTGGCACAAACAAGGCGGGTCTTTAGTCATGTCAAAGGCTACAAATGCAACAAACAACAAAAAATAACAGTTTAAAGTTAAAAACATGCAACCAAGAGAAGCTAGTAAATTTGAAAAAAGTAAAAAAGCAACAACAGCAATTTGTAGTTAAGCATATATGTGTGTATTTGTATCTGTTGGTGTTACCTCTTCGTTAGTTCTTATGTTGCCTGACTATTAAAGGTGCCTGCCATATATAACCTTAACAGACAACATGCAACCAGCTCATGGGAAGAAAGCTATTACAATACCGGTGTTACTCTGCCAGGAAATGTTTGTCTTTCTTTATTCTTTTTTTTAACTTTTTAAATTCATTCAACTATTGGAAGTGTATAATTTTTTTTCTCTAGTTTTTGTAAATTGCATAAATATCTTTATATCTTTAATTTGTAAATATATGTGTGCGTGTGTGTATGTTTAACTGTAAGTGGCTTTTCACCTTCAAGTCATTTTTTGCTTTGGTTTTATTTTGTTATTGCAGAGTGCGGGGTTTTTATTCATTTTTTCCTTTTTCTTTTCTTCAATCCATTCATTTGCAAAGTTATTGTCATCATCTACATGATGCATTTCCGGTTCTTATAACAAAAAGAACTCCCTTTTATCGTATGGCTTAATAAGTGTAAGATTTTTTTCTTACTTTTTACTGTTTTTAGTGTAGGGCAAGTGATTGGAAATTCTGAAGGCAAGTTTAACAATATTTTGATATAAAGCAGCTATAAAAGTCTGTATTTTAAAAACATTTACCATTTTGGCAACAAAATTTTGTAAAAACAAAACTGGTTTTATGACAAAAAATTTAATTTATTTAAAACTTTGCTTTAATTCGCTTGTTTAAGGAAAATATATGGTTATGGTGAATAAAGGCAAAATACTGTGAACGAAATACATATCTGTGGCCAAATTTGTGGCCTTTAATAAACAATTTCCATGCTATTCAGCACTACCAAATCAATATTCAAAAGCCAATATTATATGTTTGTTCTTTCCCCAGCCTTAGAGAAGAGCAATATGGCAATATTATGTTTCCTGTGGAGTGTTCCTAAGCTCAATAGAACTTACGCTTACTCTTCCCGTGTTCAGTTTTTGACATTTATTATCAATACGATGTGACAAATCATCATAAATAGATTGAAGCTAGAGCAATATTCCCATTTATAGTACCCTTAAGAATCAATAATGAATTCAGGTAATGATTTTGACGTTTTATAGTATATATAAATCCCCATCTTAACAACTCACTTACGAATTGTGCATAGATTTTATACCGCAAAATCTAAACACAGAAAAGAAGCCAGATAGTACAATAGTTAGTGCAGAAAACAATCATAAACGGCGTTATTTTGTCGCTTGCACTGTAGAGCAATCTCAATTTTAATAATAAAATTATGTTTAACAATAAGGCTTAATTGTACCTTAACTTGTTTTAAATAAACTAAATTGCCAGAACAAATGCAGCTTACACATTGCTGCCATTACAAATCCCTTTTTCTGCACAAATCAAGCGAGTGACTTTTTTGTTTAATAATATGAATGACAGTGATCCGGGCGAAGTGTTTTTTCAAGACGATGGTGCTAGGCGTAACTCAGAGGACGGCACTAAATAAATTTCAAGAAAAAAATTTGCCTTTAAAATCGCGCAATATAAAACCTCGCTTGGGTCGTGCAGGGCGGCGTAGGCATTGGTTTGCACTTTACGGAAACAGTAGTTCCAAATTATACGTTCAGAATGTGCTTCATTACGCGGTGGTTACATATCAAAAAAAAAAAAATTGTCAGATGTGTATGCCATCGAGTAACACTTTATTTATTAAAATTTAATTACTTTTTGTTTTATGCGTGATAAGATTCACGTCGGTACTTAGCTATGTAAGCCATAACCTGACGGTGGATAAAACCACTGTAGGTGATGACGTGATAAGATTTACATCTGCACCTGGCCGTAAGCCTTAATCAGATGGTGGATCATTGCCACTATGGATGACATGTAGCGCAATCCTTGCCTTAGAAGGCTTTGGGATACGTATATCCTCCGGTCACTCCTAGTTGCAACTTCAAAACCCCGAAGTAGGCCGCAGCCGTCAATCCTTGCTGAAGAGTTGGAGACTATCCAACTCCTGGTCCAGAGCGCATGAAGCTTAATATAATTAAGAAAACGACGGCATTCATACTCACTGCACCTGGAACATTCATTGTGTTCATTGTGAATGATCTGACCCACAAACTCAAACGAGGGCCTCGAAACACACAGCCACCACGATACTCCCGAAGGGCCTACCTCAATAATCCGTCAGAGAACAGCTAAATGCCTAAAGAGATAAATAGCGGAACTCTGGGGCTTTACTTTTTCCCGCGGAAATGTAGTGAATTTTCCAATTGGCTGCTACTAGCCTAAAGGAACTGGGCTCTCTTTTACCCCCGCAAGAAACAAGTCTAGGTGGTTGTACAGTCCATAAAGACTTATAATGAAGCGTAATCCATGCCCTAGGAAGCCTCCGGTCACTCCTAGTCGTAACACCGAGAGCCCGGAACAGGCCAACGCTCTCACTCCTTGCTGAAGAGTTCGAGACCGTCCAACTTCTGATCCAGAATACAAGCTTAATAAAGTTTTAGAACACAACCATAAGCATGCTCACTGGACCTAAACCATTCATTGTGTTCATAGTAAATAATACGACCCACACAACTCAACCGAAGGCCGCGACACCACAACCACGACGAAGCTTCCGAAGATCCAACCTCAATAACCAGTCAGAGCACGGCTAAAAAGCTGAACTCTGGGGCTTACGGATTCCTGTGGAAATAACGTGGAGTTATCCAGTTGGCCCCTGCTAGCCTTTGGGGACTGGGACTTCCTTTTAACCACTTTGACACATGTAATAACGGTGGGATTCCGTCAAGACATATAAATGTGCCCTCGGGGCACATAAATATGGTCTTTATAGAATTCTACTATCTAGACACAGTGCAATAAGAGTATAATGGTTATTATGGTGGCCAGGATCATCTCACTGATAATGACACGCAAAGTGAATGAACCAGCCCAGTGAGCATGCTAGACATGTGTTCTGGACAGGAGTTGGAAAGTCTCCAACTCTTTACCAAGGTGTGATGGTTTGCAGTACTGCCCTGGAATCATTAAAGTTGCAACTAGGTGGTTCTGTTGCTTAGAATTATGTCTTCGGTTTCCTAGGACGCATGTTCCAAATTATACAATTGTGGTTTGTCCACCATCTGATTAAGGCTACATAGCCAGGTGCGGATGTAAAGCGAATCACACTATCTGTGCCCCCCGGGGGCTTTTTGTTTTACAGCTCTGTACACTCGAATTCATTAAAAAAATATGAATTTTAATCGCTCTACAGTAACTTCTCTAAAAGTCATATTCATAAGCATAGCCATATAATCTATAAACAGCAGCAGCACTTACATAAGAAATACATCGTGGCTAAGCCCGCCATTGATAAGCTAACATAAGAAATAACAAAAAGGTCTTATAAATATGATTGCGCCCTAGAAAACCATTGTACTTTTTATTTTTATGATTGATTTTTATGGTAGATTACATTACATTATAGTGTTAAATGACTCAAAATGAATTTGTTTTTATCATAAATAGTCAAACGAAATTAATAAAAAGAATTTAAAAAACTTGTAAGTCAATCCCAAAGCTCCAATATACACATATATCTTCATTTGAAATTGTTCTTCTTCCTATGCATATCCTTAGTTTTTTTTTTTATTAAATGACTAAGTGTGTCTTCTATTTTTGCCATCATCTGTGACATATTGACTCTATTGACATTTTGAAGGCAGTGCATAGATGACAGTGATTTAGTATCATAAGTGTGGAGTATTAGTTTGTTTAAGAGTATAGCAAGTCACTTTCTAGATACTAACACATATAAATGTATGCATATATTTATGTATGTATTCTATTTGCATATATATTTGTGGTCAAAGAGTTTAGTTAAAAATTTAAATTTTCGTTTTTTAGAATAAATAACGTTGGCATTATGTAAATAAGTTTAAGTAACAAAAAACTGAAACTCCAGTTTTACTGCAACACCAATAACGATATAAAGAAAATTAATAATAATTTCACGTGTTTTCATTTTAAAATGTGATACTTGAATAATTAAAGATCCTAATATTTTTTACATCATTGGCGTAGAAAATCCCATTTGAGAAGGAATAGTACACAAATTAAGTCTCTTTCACATTTTCCTCTTCATTAAAGGTCGGCAACTCCCTCCAATAGTATTCTTTAGTTACGCTACAGCTTTTTATTTCCTACTTAATAAAACTTTTGCTTATTATTATTTAATATTACTCACTTCATTTTTCTCCTATGTTTTTTTGTTATTTTATAGAGTGGTGCTGGCAAATCAACGGCTCGCATTGGCGACGGTCCAATTTTAACTTTGGAAAAAGTGGAACGTCAACAGGCTGGCGTTTACCAATGTACCGCAGATAATGGTGTTGGTGAACCAGTTAGTGTTGACATACGTTTAGATGTTTTATGTAAGTAAAATAAAACTCTATTAAACTAAAAATGATAAAAAAAACAAACAATTTACACCACTGTTAATTTTAGTGTTTATTTGGTTTTACAGAGACCAAAAAGCAAAACATTAGTTACAATATTATACTCAATTCAAACATAAAAAACACATAAGAACATTTGCCAACTGAAACAATTACAGAAGAAAACTTAACCACAAAAAGGAACACAAAAACTTTGTTTTATAATAAAAAACAGCAAAATATTTTTAATCATTTTTTAATTCAAAAGAAGACGTACTATTATTGTTAAGATAAATAATTTTAAATATTTAAATGGCATAAACCAACTTTGTTTGCGCACATATGAGGAATATTATTAAGAAGATTGACTTATTATTTGGGAAAACATGCGGGTCTCGTTATTACGCCTTTTAAATAAGTTTAGAAAAATATTAGAGAGTGCATCGATTTAAGGAAGTTGCATCATCAGCGCTTGGAAGTTGAATGCTACGAAGAAGTAAACTCTGAACTGTTGCGTGCTTTTTCAAGTAAAATATGCGGGAATAAAGTGATAAATAAATAAGTACACAGCCTTGGGCTTTCGGTTAATAAAATCCTAATTGTGCGAATCCAATTATACTCTCTGTTATTTTAGATGGAGTAGGTCTGCGAATGAAATTTTAGCTCAACAAATCAGAGAAGTAAAGGCGTAGACTAAGACAGATTATTCTATCAATATACTTTATCACATTCTTTAGAAATATGTAAATAGTAGCTATCCGAACCATTTGGAGATGAGTTCCAAAAGGCAAAACATGAATGATGTGCTGAATCACGATCTCGCGATAATCTTGGAATGGGGTCGTGTAAATAGAGTCAATTTTAATGCCCGTAAGATGCAATTTTGCATCCTGAGATCCAAATCTGTCTTCGAGAATGGTGCTACATTTGTTACTATGAGTGAAATGGATATTACGGAATACTTAACACATTTTTCAGGGTTCTATAGAAGCTTTCAAGTGCCTCGGTTTTCTAAAACGGTATATGAGATACTTCACTCCATTCGATCTTTTTCTTTTCATACCACCTACATCAGTCAGAAAAAGGAATACAACTCTTATGTATGGGCCGGCGCCCGAAAGTCTATTTTTGAGTTGCTCGACCGCGTACAGGAGATTGCCAAGAGGCTCATTGGCGACGGTAGAGTATCCAACTCTATTGATTCTCTTGAGCATCGACGCAATGTAGGTTGTATTTTACTGTTTTATCGTTACTACAATGGTAAGTGCTCTAACGAAATTAGGGAACTTGTTCTCGTTACTCGCACGTTTTTCCGTTTGGCTCAATTTTCATTGAGAGCGCATCCATTTATGGTCGATTGGCCAGTGAATCGCACTACGCATTGCAAAGAGAATAAACTCCCTCCCTTCATATCTAATGTCCAGAAACACTACTCCCTATAACGTAATTTCATAATGCTGGTACAATACACTGCTTTAGTAGGTTTCATCCCCTGAGTACTGGTGCGAACGGAAAAAAGGTATAAAAAATTTACAATGCCCTTTTCGACGCCAATCAATTATCATATTATTTTTTTTTAAAGAGAAGTAGCACTTCAGACAACAATGCCTATTTAGTCAAGTACCGTGCTATCTTCTTTAGGAAAGGAATAGAGAAGAGATGAAACAGGTGGTGAAAGTAGAAGGATAGTCGGAAATTAACTGCCGTATATAAGACACCACAGCGACCAGTGACTATGCCTTCATGGCTGAGCAGCCCCACCGACAGCCAATTTTTATTTTTTTAGTGAAAAAACCCAAGGTCTTCTTTGAAAATCGATCCCACAACCCCCATACTGACAAGCTAGTACACTACCTACTAGCCTACAGGGGCATTAAATATGCAGTGCAAATGGTTCTCACAGACAATAAGTATTCTGGTGTAATTTAATTTTCACCCACAAAACAAATTTTTAAATATTTAGAAATTGTTTTAAAATATAATTATTTTAGTTTACAATTAATTGTAAGTTCTGTATATTTAAATTCAACCAAAGTTAGTTCGAGTACGCAGTTCTAAAATAATTTAAATTTTAATTAATTAATAAAAAGTAACTTTCGTATTATTAAATTATAATTTTTAAATAATTATATTTTGACACAGTAAATACGAAAGAAATTAATAACAACATAATGATACACATCGCATTTACAACTGATTGTGAACTAAATTGTTTTCAATTTTATTAATTTTATTGTCTTGTTTTCCTAATTTTGTTTTTCTTTTATTTGCAGATCCTCCTGATATTCAAGTTGAAAAATCTTGGATACATTCTGGTGAAGGTTTTGAAGCCAAGCTTGTTTGCATTGTTTATGCTGATCCTATTGCAACGGTGAGCAAATCCAAATACATATTTGTAAAATATTGTGCTAAGCTCGTATATTATATTTTTTTTAAATTTTAAACTACACACCTTCGGCTGTATGGCACGTAGCGCCGTCCTGTTGAAACCAAAGAATAAAACTAATTATCTGTTGAATCAAACATGAGCTAAGCGTTACCATTCACGAAATAAGCAAAAAAACGTTAAATGGCGGACCCTATATATGTTATAATTTATCATTGAAAAAACTGATATCTTGACGAATTTCACTGTTCACTTAATCCAGCTTACCAGAAAAACTTTCTCTAAACTTTTTGAAATACCAAAAACTTTTTTCTTTTAGTACAAAACACAACTTAAAAGTTATTTTATAAGCTCATTTCTAGAATAAATAAATTACTATAGTCACTTAAATTATAAATACCAGATTTTTAAACAAGAAGTTTGTTTTTCAATTGTGGCAACATCATAAACATGATAGTTTTGACATTTAGTTTTTTGACGTATTCGTATTAGATGCATTGGCAATTGGTACAGTGAATTCAATTTCGTACAAAAATCGCATTAAAATTGTTAAAATCCTCTACGATAACGTTCGTTCGTTTAAAGTTGCATTTCATAAAGTTTGTGATATTTTCGGACAGATAATCGTCCTTCTGAGACAGTTGTTGAAAACTTTAGTCGTTAAATTTGAGTTGACTGGCTCGATACATGACAGAAGAACACCAATGTGTTTTCAACCGGGCCGTTCAACTGGAAACATCGCTGCTGTGAGCCAGAGCGTAAAAGAATATGCATATTTGTCAATTCCTCGACGGTCTCAACAATTGGAGTTAATCAAAACCACCAAATGGTGAATTTCGCGTAAAGATTTTGCTTTGAAACCTTACAAGATGCAAGAATTTAAAACGACCGACCACTCACATCGCCGTAGATTCGCAAAATTCATTGAGCAACAACAGGTGAAGGCCATAGGCCATTTTCCTTTTTCAGGATATGTCAACAAGCATAATTGCCGCATTGGGACTTCTGAAAATGCTAAAGCGATTATTGAAAAGCCTTGCATGTTCAACGTGCCACTGCTTGGTGCGTTTTTTTTCGAAGATGAGGCTAGGAATGTGGTAACGGTCAATGGACCGCGCTAGCACGAAGTGCAAACAATTCAATTTTGCCCTATTATTGACAAAGTGGATATCACCTACATACGGTTTCAGCAGGACGGTGCCACATGTTACACAGCCAATGAAACGATCAATATATTGCAAACTAAATTTCCCGATCTCATAACTTCACGATAATCAGCAGTTAAGCGGCCAGCCAGATCGTTTGATTTAACACTATTGGATTATTTTTTATGGGGCTATGTTGAGGACAGACATCTGTCAGCGTGGTCGTGGTGGACATTTGCCAGATATCATTTTTTATTCATAACTGCCGAACAATTCTGTTCGTAATACAATAAAAATTTGAATCATCTTAATCTAAATTTTTGGCTTTAATTTGTTTTAGAAAACAAACTTCGTGTCGTAAAACCCTTTACTAACACTTAAAGGGTGTTCTTAAGGTCATGTGATGTTCATAAAAATGTTATTATTTTTTGAACTGCGACGGGCAGACATATCATATAAAAATATATTTTTTGATAATTTTGAACTGAATTTTTCTGTTGAATATAAAATTTTAAGAAACCAATAATGAATTAATAAAATTCGAAGTCAAAAGATGACCAATACAGTATATGAACATTTAAATATTGCCTTTACTCACAAGTAAGTTTCGCTGGTCTAGTTTGCGTTCCCACCTAAATTGTTCTGTATAAAAACAAAAGAAACGGAATAGTTTTTGCTTATTTGGTTGTTGTTGTTGAAATAAAAACTATTTTTAAGGCACCTAGATGATTTTAGTTTACATAAATATATATGAATTTAATTTTCTAAATATTTTTTTTAACTCTTCTTTACTGCCAGCTCAATTTTACCCAGATAGAAGAGCAAAAATAATGTTTCATTTGTTTCTGTATTATTTTTGCTTATTTTACATTATACATTTAAATTAGGTCAAGTAATTTATTTTTTATTTAGTTTTTTTTTTTGTTTTTTTATTTTTCATGATTTATATTTTTTGTATTTTTTAAATCATAAATAATATTTTTTATTACCTCAGGCAGTATTTCATTTGCTTTTATTTATAATTTCTGTAACTTATTGTAATTTTGTATTTCATTATCTCTTTTCTATGACAATATTTTGTTGTTTGCAAACATTCCTTAATGGCACTCAAATTAATTGCTAAAGATAATAATTTTTTGTAGTTCTGTGGTGTACTATATACTATAGCGCCTAAAAAGTATTTTATTTAGAGTATGAACTATGGACTGTGCAGATATTTTGAGGGCAAAAATATTTTTGCTATACTTTTATCTTCACAGAGCAACTGCGCCTGAAAACGTAAGCATTATTGTTAAAGCTCTCATTAAGTTTAGAGAAAATTGGTAAAAAATTTGTGAAGAGGTAGGAAAGGGTAGGTGGTTTTCCTTCTGAAAACTGATTAGTTTTTGGACAGCTTTTTTGAAAATTTTGCTTATAGACTTATCAGATACAATTCTTAGATGATAAAGTAACACCGGTTGCGAATGCAGTAGCCATCTCTGCACGATGATCAATTACTCTTCTTACAAATTTGTGCGAAATGTGATTCTAACAGAATGCCACCGCTTATCATATGATTGATTTCGGGAATTTTATGTATTAGTTCACTTTCTGGGCCATGCCATGTGAAACCTCTTTTCTACTTCGTGTAAAGATGCGTTAAGTCATTGATTTATGCTACTTAACTTGCATACTAGTTTCTAGGATAACAACTTTCCTGTTAATTATGATGTACTACCATCAAAAGTAGAACGAAATTGAACTGGAACAGTACGAAATCATTTTAAAATTTTACTGCTTACAAATGCATTTTACAAATGTAATATTCTGTCAGGGTCAAAAGTGCACCCTACATAAATATTTAGGTGGTTTAGCAACCTTAGATGTTGTACGAAAATTTATAAAACTTAACCTTAAAATCTCTCCACAACTCAAAAATTAGGGCAGTTTTCTCTACTGCCTTCCAAGTGATAAATCATATAAATTTATTTTTTAATCTATTATTTATTTCGCAAGAAAACTGAATGGCATCAAAATAGGAGTTTAAATATTATCGTTATTGTCATTGCACTGTTGTATTTGATGTCATGGTTCGCAATTTAAATTGTAAAATGTTTTTCGTTCACATGCTTGCAAAGGTTGACATATTTTTTTTTTTTTTTTCAAATATTGCTTTAGAAATAAAATTTTAAAATGAAAAATAATAATAATTCGTTAACGCAACGTATAAAAATATCAAGAGTTACATATTGATATCTTGAATGACATCTATTTCAGGCGATCAAATTTTAAAATAAATGCTTAATAAATTTCTGCAAAAGTGATCCAAAATTGGCTTCTACTACTTCTTCTCAATTCAGACTTCAAACAAAAACATAAAAAAGCCTATTTTTCATATCACAAATCTAAATCTCTAAAGGGATTTTCAACAAAAAGCTTGTTTTCTAAAACAAATAGTTTAGAAAACTAGTCAGTGGTGTTAAATCACACGATCTGGCTGACCACTTAACTGCTGATTTTTTTTTTTTTTTTTTTAAAGAGAAGTAGCACTTCAGGCAGCAATGCCTATTTAGTCAAGTACCGTGCTTCATTCTTTAGGAAAGGGATAGAGAATAGATGAAACAGGTGGTGAAAGTAGAAGGATAGTCGGAAATTAACTGCCGTATATAAGACAGCACAGCGACCAGTGACTATGCCTTCATCGCTGAGCAGCCCCACCGACAGTCAATTTTTTATTTTTGTAGTGAAAAAAACCAAGGTCTTCGTTTGGAATCGAACCCACAACCCCCATATTTACAAGCTAGTACACTACCTACTAGCCTACAGGGGCACCTATTGTCGTGATTGTCGTGAAATTATGCCATCGGAAAATTTGGTTTGCAATAAATTGATCATTTCATTGGCTGTGTGACATATGGCACCATCCTGTTGAAATCGCGTGTCAGTGTTATCCACTTCGCCAATAATAGACCAAAATTGAGGTGCTAGCACTTCGCGGTAGTGTTATCTATTGACCATTACCGCATTTCCAGCCTAAAAAAAAACACCCCAATCACGTTTTCAGACCACATACTGCATCATACGGTGACACGTTGACGTATGCTGCGACGTTAATAATCGCTATATGATTTTCAGAAGCCCAAATGAAGCATTTTTTCTCGTTGACATACCCAGACGAGTGAAAATGGGCTTTGTCGGAAAAAATGATTTTTTCAGAAAAACCAGCCAGCTGTTCCTGAATGGATTGAGTGAATCTACGGCCATGTGAACAGTTGGTCGACTTTAATTCCTGCACAAGTTGAATCTTATAAGGAGTCAAAGTCAAATCCTTACCCAAAATTTGCCGTGTGGTGATTTTGGCTAACGCCAATTGTTGAGAACATCACGGCTGCGATGTTTTCAGCTGAACGACCCGGCCGAATATGCGCTGATTTTTGTACCGAGCCTGTCGACTCATATTTAATGACCAAATACTTAAGAACGGTCTCAGAGGTACGATTATTTACAATTATTTACGATTTACGAAATGTCACTTTAACTGAACCACCGTTATCATACTGGAATTTAATCATTTTAATGCGATTTTTGTCCGAAATTGAATTCATTGCAACAACTGCCACCTACTGCGAATACATCAAAAAAATAAATGTCAAAACTATCATTTTATTGGTGTTATCACATTTGAAAAACAAACTTCTTGTTGAAAAAAGCTATAGGAAATAATTTGTGGTCACCCATAACTAACCAATTTTCCGTTACAAGTTACTTCCTTACTTATTTAAAATAAAAATACTAAGCATACAAAAAATATTTAATTGCAAATGAGATACCAAATAAAATATAATATATAAAATATATTCAAATAATACAGCAAACAATAAAAAGTACAGTTTTAAAATTCCTGTTTTTATCTTAATTTTAAATGTCAAATTTTCTTCAGAAAAAAGTTTTCTTAAAATATTTTTCTAGAAAAAATTTAATTTAATTTTTTTTATTTTTAATTCATAACTTTCTTTGATAAACATTCCCATGCATACAAAATCTCATAATTTAATTTTTTGTCATGCCTTTTTATATATATTTTTTTTTCATTACCTTCTGCTTCAGGTTTCTTGGTATCAAAATTCATTTTTAATACAAACAACCGATAGACGTATAATGTCATCAAGAGGAAACCGTCATACTTTAACCATAAGGCACATACAGCAAGAAGACTTTGGCAACTACAGGTAAGACTTCTACTCATTTTTTTTTAAGAAAGATATAAATATAAAAAAATTTTAAACTTGAAATTAAAATCGAAATTGAAAAAAATAAGGCTGCAGGACCAGGAATTTTTTACTTTTTATTTTTATATCAAAAATACTTCTGTGTTGTGAGTGTGTTTTTCAAAAACTTTGTCCATTTTTTTTTTACTTACTAAACTTTCGGCAGTCATGACACACCTAATAGACTTTTATTTAACTTACATTTCTGGCTCAACTGAAATGTCGGAAGTGTGGTTTTATTTCTAGGAATTTCTAAGTTTTTGCCATCTTTTTTTAGATTTAAACAACATGAGCTTGTGCTTTTAAATATTATCGTTCATTTTATGTCCAACAGCTTGGTACTTTTGTCAACTTCATTTCATTTATTTCTATTTGAAACTTTTATGAAGTTAGGTTTCTATCTGTTTTGTTTAATAGTTTTTATTTTGTTTAATTTTTGCTTTATCATTTTCTTTACAAAGTCGGAGTCAAGTTATTTGTAACATCAATGTCAATCTGTCGAAAGCACATTAGTGCAACGAAAATAGCCAAAAATGTTTTTTAACATGTGATAAAATAGAAAACTCTGCACAGTGAAAAATAGAGGAGAAGACCCCTGTTGAAATAATTTTGTAATTTCTTGAATTTCAGAAATTGCTTGGTTGCCCAAAGAAATAAAAATTTCAACTCAAATCATTAACCATAAAAAAATATGAATATTTAGTCCATTTATCCTTTTCTCAAATGTAAATTGTAAATTAGATAAAAAAGTGAATATATTAAAATTTTTTGTTTAGTTTATCTTTTTTTTTCAGAAATAACAAGCCAGTCTCAAACTGTCTTCTTATTTTTGACAGTTATTTGAATAGCCCAATATACTCTTTAAGCCATAGTAAAAATATAATCAGAATTTGCCTATTCCCAACTTTACACTCAAGGCTTTAGGTAACCATTTGATAAGAATTTTACTGTTTTTATGTATGTGCTGATGGATCAGGTATATTTGACTGTTTTAACATACTACAATCGGGGAACATTTTCCAGAATCGGATTTTTCAACAAGAAGTTTGTTTTTCAATTGCGGCAACACCAACCGCATGATAGTTTCGACTGTTAGTTTTTTGAAATATTTATAGTAGATGCAACAATTGATACAATGAATTCAATTTCGCACGAAAATCGTATTAAAATAACGGTGGTTCAGTTAAAGTTACATTTCGTAAAATTCGTGATATTTTCAAACAACAAAATCGTCCCTCTAAGACCGCTATTAAGACTTTGGTGGTTAAATTTGAGTTGCCAAAGCTCGATACAAAATGTGGGAACACCAATGCGTGTTTCACCGTCTCGTTCAACCGAAAACATCACAGCCGTGACCCACATTATTAAAGCAGAATAAAATTTGTCAATTCCTGAACGTTCTCAACAATTGGGTTTATCTAAAACCACCACATGGGGAATTTTGCATAAATATTTGACTTTGAAGCCTAACAGGGTTCAACTGGTGTAGGAATTAAAGTCGACCGATCATTCATAAGCTGTAGATTCGCTTAATTTCTTTAGAAGCAACCGGTTGGTTTTTCAAAGGAAGCCCACTTTTATTTGTTAAGGTATGTCAACAAGTTAAATGATTGCTTTCCATGCTCAAAGTGTCACTGTATTGTGCGCTGTGTGCTCTGGAGGCGTGATTGGGCCATTTTTTTTCCAAGCTGAGACTGGAAACGCCGTAACGGTCAATGGATCACGCTATTACGAGATGCTAAGAACTCAATTCTTTAGGTAGGCTAGTAAGTAGTGTACCTTGGGTTTTTTTTTCACTACAAAAATAAAAATTGACTGTCGGTGGGGCTGCTCAGCGATGAAGGCATAGTCACTGGTCGCTGTGCTGTCTTATATACGGCAGTTAATTTCCGGCTATCCTTCTACTTTCACCACCTGTATCATCTGTACTATATCTATTTCCTAAAGAATGTAGCACGGTACTTGACTAAATAGGCATTGTTGCCTGAAGTGCTACTTTTCTTTTACAGAAAAAACAAATTTTGCCCTATTATTGATGACGCGGATATCACTGACATGTAGTGTCAACAGGACGGAGCCACATGTCACATAGCTAATGCAACGATAAATTTATTGCAAACCAAATTTCCCGATCGCATAATTTCACGACAATCAGCAGTTCGTGCGATTTAACTCCACTGGATTTTTTTTGTGTGGTTATGTCAAGGACAGAGTTTATACGAAGCCAATCGAATCGACTTCAGCCTTGAAACTCAAAATCGGTAATGTTATTAACGAAATAGGACCGCCGTTTCGCCAAAAATGATGAAATAATCAACCTTGTCAGCGTGGTCATAGTCGATATTTGCGAGATATTATTTTTCCTTCCTGAATTTTTCTCTTCGTAATACAATAAAAATTTTAATCATTTTAATCTAAATTTCTTGCTTTATTTTGTTTTAGAAAACAAACTTCTTGCTAAAAAAAGCCTTTACTTACTTTATTTCTTAGCTCTCACAAATAAAATCAATTTTGCTCGTTAGAAAGTTTATGGCAAATAATTCCAGATGATGTAGTTCTTAACTAGTATTAAATGAAAGTACTTGAAGCCCGAATTTTTCATACACCTGACATCGTCGTGATTTTTTTTAAGTGTATTCAGTTAAATTCATCAACAAATAGGTAGAAGTTCAGGATAAAATCAAACTTTCACATATATTTTAGTTTCCTTTCTTGTATGTTTTAGTTTTTTTCTTTACTACATTTTTTCATTACTTTTATCGTTGGGATTAAATGTCTCTTGTTTTAATGTTAAAAGGGGATTAGCAAAGTTTCTAGCATATGTACAGATATGGCCATGGTAAAGTACAGAATAGTTGTTTTGATATTTTCATTATTATTTGTTTTTGTGCAGAGATATAAAAAAAAACAAATTAATGTTTTTCTGAAAAGTTCTGTATTGACATGTTGTGACTTGTCCCATCAGTTAAGTTTCAAATTATTTAATGAAATTAGGCATAAGTTAATGAATAGCGAATATGTAAGTAAACAGTTTTTGTATCTGTTTGAAGTTTTACTTTGACAACATTTTTTCTCTTGGTCTATTTGCCAAATTGGCATGTTAAATTTATTTATTTAAGAAAAAAAAAAAGAAAACAAATAATTAACTAAAGATGAAGTTTTATTTTTGACAGATAACTCAATTTGTTATAATAAAATAAAATGCTAAATGTCTGGTTAATGAACTCTACATAACACATCAACATTAATATTTAGTTAAACCAAAGATTGAGACTTTGATTAAAAGAGTTCTTAATTTTTTTGTTTTTTAAACTAAAGAGGAAAAGATTTCAAAAAATTGAAGTTTTAAAGCTGATTTTAAATTTTTACATGCGAAAAATAGTTAAAAATTTGATCTTGAATATGAGCATTAAATCATTTAATATGGATATTGAGAAAGAAATTATTACATCTGTGGAAACTTTTTAAATAAAGGAAATAGAACTAACTTCAAAGTGTAGCAAAAGGAGCTTTACCATGGTACTTTCATTAGAGGTGTTCAATTACTACTTTTTTTTACACAAAAGCTTCAAATCGAATCTCTACAGTGCATTCTTGTTTTATATGTAATGATACATAAGAATGTACTTAGCTTTTCATAATTTATCTATTCCTTTTAGTCCTTTTAAATCGCTTACGCCGTTAATCCGCTTTTCATTGGTCACAGCTTAATCCCCTATTTTCTAACGTCATACAACAAGCTCATTTTTAGTAATTTTTCCCAAATGTTCAAATCGAATATTCTAAAATTTATCTTTTAATATCAACATCAACAATATTAAAAAAAAATATTTCCTCGGACTTAAAACTAGTTATGTAAGTACATTTTTGAAAGTTTCGTTTAAACTATATCTTTATAAAAATACTTTTTCGGAAGTACAATACAAGAAAGTACACCCGCCTAAAAAATAATATAAATTATATTTTACAATTTGGAACACAAAAGCTACATTCTATAATGAAGGGCGGCATGATGGCTTAATACAATTTAACTTTCTGCATTATATTATAAAAATTATTCAAAGCTCCCTATCCTCTAAATCTGGTAGAGGTCATACTGGTTCTAACTACCCTAATTTGCATCAGATAACCTCTGGATCTCCCCAAGGTTTTTGTTTATCTTTAATTTTTTATAATATATATATATATACGGCCGACATTCCAACTGTGTAATACACAACTGTGTAATTTCCATGTTCGCAGACGATACAACAATAATATGCTCTGGGAACTTGTCGTCAGGTATACTAAAAAAATATTCATAAAATGGAAAATATTGTTACGTTTATACCAGTTATTGACATTGGTGACACCTTTGTCCAGCCCGAAAATGCTTGAGCGGCAATTGATCAATGCACGCGCAACCGGACAAGTTCGATGAACTAATATGCGCATCCGGTCTAATTGCAATTTGCTTGCGATGCATGAAGGGCTAATTTGCTGGGTTAGCGTCTGGCAGTTCGCGCGTGTTGGTGCAACGGAGGTGAGAATAAAAGAAAATCAGTCTTGGCTACGGCGTTGCGTGTTTCGGTTGTAATTAAATTAATTTTAGTAATAAATATCAAATTTTGTAATTTAAATTAAATTGAATAATAAATAGTAAGTTTGTGAATTAATTAAGTGATCTAAAATAAAAGTGTTTCAATTAGATACGGGCGCAAGTTGGTGCGCCCTAATATTTTTAGTGATTAACTTACCTTTTATAAACGTTTGTGAGTTCTTTATTGCAAAATAAATAACACAGTTTTAGAATTTTTAAATTAATAACAATTTTATGAACTTTAACTACACAAAGTTGACACATTAGAACAATTTACTTAAAATGCACGTCTTTACTTGATGAGCTTTAATTTTACACTGGCTGACTATCCACTCAGACGCTGCCCTATTTATATTTGCACATTTAGAGTCTAGAAGATTTAAGAGTCTTCTACTCACTTTGTATGCATTTTGTTGTTGTATGTTTATTCGATTTATATGCGCCTGTATGTCTGTGTCTATAGTTGTTTTTGTTTTTATGCTGATAAGGTTTCTGCTTGGGATTTATTTCAATATATTTGTTGTTGTCTTTTGTAGAAAAGGATTTCTTAGAAAACTACGCAGATGATAAACAACATGTATGTTTGTTGTTGTAAAATTAGTTTTATTTTGTCTTGTGCGTTTTGATGGTAAACAGCATACATTTATTTTTTTTCATGCATGCCAGGCAGTTAGTAAACAACATTTCAAATTGTAGTTGTGTGTGTTTAAACTTCTACGCAGTTTGTAACCAGTAGTTTGCTTTATTGCTTAATTATTTTATTTTAAAACTTAAGCAAGACACATTCGTAAAATATTATAGAATTTGAATAAAAGACAGGCAATTTATTTCATCATATAGCTGTTAACAATGTTGGAATGGCCTATGAGGCAATCGTTAAATGTTTAGTTTTATAGCGTATTTTTTTTATATGTAATATTAAATTAAATTAGAATTAGACACATAATTAACTTTCAAGGATCATATATGTTATATCGATGATATATGCACTATGCTCATAATAATACTATACTTTTATTAACATAAACTCAGCTTTAAACTTTGGTAATAAAATGCTTATATTCAAAGTAATATTACAAGTTATTATGTTTAAGTCAGCTCCTGATTAATCAAGTTCCGCAAGTTGAAAAACTACAAATAAATAGTTCAAAATAAACTCCTTAAATTAATTTTCGAACTTCCGAAATTTATATCCACAACAAGTGCAGCCTTGATTGAGGGCATTGATTTGGTAAAAGTTAAATAGTACAATTTGTTAAATTGAATTTTAATATAAAATGTTCTTTCTCACATTTCAATCATATGGCTGAGTTTAGTAAGTTAAGTAGTTTTAAGTAAAATAAAAATATTCCTAGAGGTTTTTTGAAACTTGTTTCCTTTACTTATCATATTACATTTAAAATAAATAAACTAAAAATAAAACTGTTACACCTAAGTAGAAAATATTAAAACATGCTGGTAAATGTATGTGCATAAATTATTAAATGTTTAAATTTGTGAATTACCATGTATAAAGTAAGTAAAAAAAATAACAAAATTTTTTTGTAATTATGATTGATTATGACTGTTCAATAAAAAAAAATATGAATGATAACATTTTTTAATAAAATTTATTATTACTGATGAAATTTTTTTATAAAAAAAAATTGTGAGATGAAATTTTTTATTAAATAGTTGAGAGTGATAAAAACTTTTTATATAAAATTAGAACTGAAATTTGTTTTTAAAAAAAAGTTATGGCATAATATTTTGCCATAAAAAATTTCTAGCTGATGAAGGTTTTTTCTTGCTTAAGGGATTTAAATTAAAAAAAATTTCCGCATTTAAATATAGTTACGTTGAAACCTTTTATTAACGTTTTGTTGTTGCTGAGTTCTTTATCGCAAAATAAATAACATCAGATTTTAGAGTTTTCGAATAATTACAAGTTTATTTACTTTAACTACACTGTACGTTGGCACTACAAAACAATTTACTAAAGATGCAAGTCACGAGTTAATGCTGTCTTTTACACTTGTCTGCTAGAGGTCTAGAAAAATAAAGAATTCTAAAGAATTTGTATCACGTTTTGCTGTTGTTATGTTATTCATTCAATGTATAGGCGCCTGTTGGCCTGTGTGTATTTTTGTTTTTGTTTTTATGCTGCTAAATTTTCTTCCTGAAATTTATTTTAAAATTGTTGTTGTTGTCTTGTGTGTTTAAGTTCTCTTAGCAAACTACGCAGTTAGTACACAGCGTACCCAGTTACTGTAGTCTTGTGTGTATAACACTTCTACACAGCTTATAACTAGAATGCTGTTGTTGTCTTGCGTGTATAAGTTTTCTTAGCACACAACGCAGTTAGTAAACAGTATACCCAGTTCTTTACTTTATTACTAAATAATTGTCATTTAAAACTTAAGCAATATGCATCCGTAAAGGTATATTGAAACCAAACAACAACACATTTTCCATTATAGTCAAAAACATGCAGCGGTTTTTGCGAATTACACTTTGGTAACATTAGCCTAATGAGTCTATTTAAAAAAAATATTTTGGGTTCTCCTTATGGTTGATGGAGATTTTTACCGCACCATAATTAATGTTTTAAGGTTTCAATATATGGATTATGAGATTAAACTGGCCGCGATGTAGTTTCAGTAGAATGCACCGAAATGATCGACTTATTTACAAAAATTTTCACAAAAAGTGAAGCTCTTAATTAGCCTCCAAGATAGTAAAATTTGGCAGATCTCTATAATTTTATTAAAGTTAAATTTGCTGATGCAATGTTCGACCATATGATACAAAGTTGAACAGAGTCCACTTAATTAAAACAGCAGCAGTAGGCATTTATTTTCAAACGTCAATGCCATATATTGAGACTTTGAATAGATTTTGCCTTACTTACCGTATTTGAAAAATTCGATTTCAATAGGGTATTTTATACACGGCGTCAAAGTATATGCCAGCCTCAATACATATATATCATGTAGCCGCCCTTATTGTTAATTCCACCATTATACTTCAAACTTTAATCTTCTAATAACTTTTAAGGGAATATGTTTCTCCCTAAAAAAGCAAATAAAATAATAAACTAAAGTTTAAATTTTGCCATATTTATTTGGTAATCAAATAACATTATCAAATATTTAAATATTCTTTGTTTAAATAATCAAAAACACTTTATTTGTCTAAAAGTCTACCAATTTAAATAAAACAATAATGAAATTTGTTTTTCTTTATTCGTGTAAACATAATCTTATAAATTTCTTGTTTTTTTTTTAACAAAATATAAATGAGAAATAATTTTTCATGATTTTATCTGTGATACACATCAATGTAAACTCTAAAGAATAATACTTTAATTTGGTAACATTTTGTTATTTACACTAACTGAACATAAAAAAAAAACTAAATAAATAAATACTCATACTCTTATAAAAAAAGAAATCAGATTTGAAATAAAAAGACAGAAAAAATATATAATAAAACTATAAAAATGACCCTTTTACAGTTAAAATAAATAAAAAATGCGAGTTCAGTAAATACAAATAGAAGAGTGAAGCTAGATACATACATTTATGTATGGGTGTGTAAATATATCAATATGTGAACAGACCTATATTGAACTAACAAATATAACGGTATATTCTAAGTGTAGAACAACAACGACACTATTAGAGATAAAGTTTATTACATATAAACGTAATAAAAATAAATGAAAATAATTTATATTTAGCCATACACATACACACATACAAATATACATACATTTTTAAATAAGAGAATGTTTTATCAAAGCCCCATTGTAAAGGGTTCTGCTATTTGTGTGTTAAAAAAAATTCATAATTTTTGTTTGTTTTTAACTTGGCTAATCAGTACTTTTCTACTCACATCTTTAACATTTTGAGATCTAAACGAAAGAACAGCTCGTTATCTGCATTATTAATACTATTGAAGTGACACTTGGAGAATACTGCTCAAATCAAGAAACAGAATATAAAATCAGATTGAGAAAACGGCTTATCTTAATATCGTTTGCATACTTGACACATTTGACTGTGTTAAAAGAAATAAATTAAAAGAAATAATTTCATCATTTTCCGTATAGACAACAGGGAACTGCTGTATGTTGCTAAGCGCATAACTTTAGCTAAGCTAAGCGCGAGAAAATTTGGAAAAGTTGCTTGGAGAAAAAAAAATGTTTTCCAATGGGATTTCAAATTTTTTTTATTTCTTTATAAATTTTTTTTATATTTGTTTATAGATTCCATAAAATTTAATTGATTACGCTCATTTTTCGTCGTACCCAATATGCATTTTTTTTGTTGTTTACTAACTATAAGCTGAGTGTAAGTTTTAAATTCAAGCAATTTGCAATTTTTTATTGCACTATTCTTCTTTTTTGCTTTGAACTTCGTTCTTGCAGTCGAGGTCTCATAAAAAAACCTTTCGAATCTCCGTGATCTCAATTCCAACTAAAACATGTTAAAAATCTTATAAATATAATAATTTTTAAAACAATTACAAAAAAATTTCTTTAAATTTAGACAGGACCAACGTCTGTGAAGTCAGTTAGTAAAGTGATAAATATAACAAAAATAAATTTTAAATAAACAAATTAAAACAAAGCCAAATAACACAAGATGAATCGCGGCAGAAATAAATTTAATTTTGTAGTAATTGTATGCAATTAATGAAATTAAAAACAGGTGTCACAATAAATTTTCTAACTGCAGTAAATCATTGGTCATATGCTAGACTTGCAGATATGCTATGAAGAGTGAGTTTCGTTATTATCAGCGAAAATTTATAAAGCAATTGTTCCCTTTGGCACATTACATTTGTTTGTTATTTCTGTGATAGAAGGAAATCAGTTTTTGAAAATATATATCCGTAGTAAATTTGATTTAAAATTGTATAGTTTGGCGTAAAATATAAAAGTATTCAGCAGGAGTTGTCTACTACTTCTGTATTGTAAACAAGATATAATACATTGTAACTTTATAATAACAAGTACATTTCGTATCTAATCTTATTGTAACGTGGAACATCTTCGTAAACAGGACATATCGCACCCTAAATACAAAATATTAAAATTAGTTAATCGTGCAGAAGCAACACACTTAACACAAAAGACATAACTATATTTTTCCAGTTAAAAAAGATAGTGATGTGAAAGAAATTTTTGCAGTAGAGATGTATACTCTAAATTAATTTATGGAAAAAATGTCAATTTTGGAAAATTTTGAGTTGTGATCCTATTGTATTTATGGTGTGATATGTACAATCATTGTTTGCAATCAAGTTCAAAGTTTTTAAAAATATATATCCGTAAGTAAATTGATAAAAAATTCAGCAAATTGTATAGTTTATCGTCAAATATGAAAGCATTTACAAGGAGCTCCAATATACTTGTGCATTAAAAACAAGATATAATACATAGCAACTGTACAATACATGATACCTCGTCTTAAACAGAACGTATGCAAAATCATTTTCAATCAAACATTTCCAAACAAAACATTTTATAAGCAAAAGAAGATATAAAAATAGTGAAGCTTTTGTAAATGTCTCTAGGGCGATAAAACATTATATTTTTTTTTATTTGTTTTCAAATCGAGATTTTAACTATATCAATTTATTTTATTTCCTACTAAATATAACACTGACGCCATAAAAATTTTAATGGCTTTTAATCTATATACAAATAAATTATTAAACAGGTGCATAAACGTATTAACTCTTAAGCTTTTTCATTCCAAAAAGCTTTTTTTTTAACTTTTAATTATCATCTTAAACCCCAGGGGTTTTGAACATGAGTTATTTATAACGCCTTCACAAAGAAGACAAATCAAACGATTTTTAATTTAGAATATGTTTTAAGATTTGTTATGTTTTATTAAACAAATAATGCTACTGCAGCAAAAGGCACTATCTGTCTTCGTTTAATACAGGAAGACAACAGGTAATGTGTGACTCAGTCAATTAGATGGCAGATTCTTTTCTTCTGTACTGTTAGAGATATACATATTGCATTTACAGGGATCTAAATATCACAAATTTTTTAAATTTGTTCGTTTGACAAAATACACAAAAAATTGTTATCACCTTTTATTAATCCAAATCTCTTTTACAAAAACAAGTAAACAACCCAAAAAGAAATCACTGAAAAAAATATCAATTAAATTCAAAAAATATATTTTTATTTGTTACATTGCAGCTGTGTTGCTGATAACACTTTGGGTCGTTCACGTAAATACATGGAATTATCTGGTCGTCCTGGCCCCGCAGAATTTTATTCACCCAAATGGGGTCGCTCATCCGACAGTTATAATCTTACATGGAAAATTGATAGTTATCCACCATTAGAGGAAGTACGTTTATTGTACAGACGTGTTTTGGTAAGTAAAAACTAACAAAATGTAAAATAAAATAAAATATATTTTTTTTAAATCACTAAAAACAAAACTACAACATTTTTTCATTATTGTTACGAGGGTTCGGTCAGGTTATAGCTGCATTAACAATATTTTTCGTTTAGTTTTTCAAACAACATTTGCCATCAACATTTATTGCTGCTACACAACTTTATACTATGCAATTTTATATTTTCCTATAAATAATATTTTTTTTAACCAATTTTTATTCGTTCTGTTTTTGGTATGTTATCAAAATAAAAAAATTTTGACTGTTGCAGCTGTGTTATTCTGAAGTGGAAAACTAAAGTTAAAAATATAAATTAAATTTTAATAAATATAAAGAGAATTTTGATTTTTGTTTGTGTTGGTCAGTAAATACTATTTTTATTTAAAATGCGTCATTATTATATTACGAATTTCATTTTTTGAAAATGTTATCTGAATAAATGAAAAGAAAGAGGATAAAGTTTTTATGAAAGCATTAAAAAAATATTTCATTTAATATGCGAACATAGTAATCTAGTGATAGCTTTTGTTTAAAAAGATAAAATTTATATTTTTTATTGTTATTAAACAAAGATTTGGTAAACAAAATACATTTTTATTTCAAGCTTCATTTTCAATAAATTATATTTTTAGTTATTATTACAATATTCAAACAAATTATTTAAAGTTCAGTTGGCGTAACACCCTACGCTTTAACAGTTGAACTTCAGTTTTAGCGATTAAGTATAAAAACTGAAAATTAATGTAATGAAAGATGAGAGTAGCGTGATTTTAACATATACGTTTCTTCTAAATAGAAGATAAAAGACAGGCACATTAAATTTCAAGAATATATAATAAACAGATGAAACTGAAAATTCTATATGTTACGGGATGCTTCCTGATTGTGAATTTGATTTATGCTTCGTAGATTAATTTCTAAGCTTAAGAAACATTTGCAGGCTTTAAATCCTTTGTTAACCGCGGTTAAATCACGACAACAGCATAATTTTTGGCCATTAAATAGTGTTGTGTGAAATTTTTAATTATCGTTGTATTGTTTATATAACAAGTCTACTCTGTAGCCTCTGTAAATAAAAATAAAATTGCAACTAATTTGCTTCGTAATGGGCAACTTTCAATTACGCAAACTAACTTTAATCGCAAACTAAATTTAATTAAAAAGGATAAAGCTCAATGAAATTTTAGTTATTTTTAAATAAACAAATTAATTTTGTATTTTTTGTTCAAAACATATTTTAAATGTATTACAGTGGGGGTAACCATATCCATATGACTATTTCACTACTGCTCATGTAGCACATCAGTGAATTTGATTGAAAACGAACAGATGTTTTGTTTTCGAAATATTTGTTGTGTTTTTGTATGTTTGAGCTTTGTTGTCCTTTTCTGTTGGTTTAATAAAAACTCTCAGTTAATCAATATAAAACTTTTGAATTTTCTATACATTATTTGCAAAAGAATCTAACACAAATTAACGTAGATTGTATGATTTCCATTTTTTGTGCATGATGCGTTTTGTAAAATTCTGTACAAATATTTTTTGTTTTCGTTATAAGGAAACCCTTTTATGTAGAAGAATTGAAAATAAGAAGTGGTTTTGTTTTCAAAAAGTTTGCTGTGTTTTTATATAAAAATGTTTTTGAGTGTTGCTGCCTTTTTGCTGTGTTAGTTCAATGAAAACTCTTATTTAATCAATTTCGCTTGAGGCGTAAGTCTCTTGAGTTTTCTATACAAACTTCACTGATATATGCTTTTACTGGATATGCTTTCCCCCACAGTAATACATTAAAAATATTTTTCTGAATAATAAATATTTTATGATAATATCATCAAATGTTTATTTTTAGAGGAATTTAGCACAAATTAACGTTGATTGTATTAATATTTTTAATTTTTATTTTTCTATGTATTCATTTCTTACAACTTAAAGTCAACAATAATAGTTAAAATTGATTCATAAGGAAATAATAACAATATTGTAAAAGGTTTCATTCATCAACTTTTTTTAATTGCTAAGATCCTAGAAAATATTTAATGACAAATAAATTTGTACAAAGAAATAAAGATTAAAAAAATTTTTGTACAATTTTGTTATAAATATTTATCATCATAATTATTTCAAACTACTTTCGCACAAATCAATTAATGATGTACAGTCACATTACGTAAGATTTCTTTTAAAAAATCCATCCATTCATATTCGAATTTTTTTCGAAATATTGTTTAAGTTTGATTAAGGTGGCATTATGTTGTTTAGTCTTATTTCTTCTTCATATCATTCCTTCTTGGGTGGATTGGGTGTTGAAAGGACATAAAAACAAAAGTTTGCCATAGAAAAGTAGGAATGATTTAAGTTCGCATTTTCGTTTATGTCTTGTGCGACTCAAAGCACAACTTAAATGGTAAATCCTCAGTCAGTATGGAACTTCTAGCAAAAAATATTTACTATAAAAAACTTCACAGCTTGGGCATTTATTTTTACATAAAATACAAAATCAACCAGATATACTTTTATTTTTCCCCTGAACCTAAATTTGGTAAAAAATAATAATTACAAATAATATAACCCAATTAAAGACTTAAAGTAGGAAAAACTTAAATTAGAATAACCAATATTTCGCATAAAGCAAAAATATCCAGCCAGTATAGAATTTATACTGGTTTTCTTAGTTTTGGCCAGCGGTATTTTGATTTTCTTAAATGCATTTGAAAAATCCTCAATCTTTTAATTTTTTATAAGCAGTTAAACGCTGAGCGCTTTATCTTTGTTTAATATTTTTCGAAAACGGGTTTTCTAGGTGAAATTTAGAATGTATAAAGATCTAGCAAAAACCACGCAAGACATTTGTAGCAAAGTACTTGACTCGACTGAAAGAAAGTGAGTGTGATTGAGGGTAAATAAAAATTATTTAAGCCCCTGGCCTCGATAGTTGTCGAAACTGCTAAACTAGAGATTCAAAGATCAACCAACAACTTAATTATGAATATGAAATGCTCCTACAATATCTTCTTGCTTAGTGCAGACTTAAGGAAATTGAAAGCATTTTTCAATTATTCCTCTTTTAAAAACGGGGCTTGCAACAAGTTTTTTAATGATTCTGAATATCACGTTATTTTTGGTTAATGGACGAGTAGTGTTTTCTGCAAAGAGTGCTTAACTAATTCAAAGAATGCAAATTTAATATTTAGAGTACCTTTTGATTTAATATTAAGTTTTTATGCTCGGGGAAGGATATTTCAGAGACGCGATGCTTGTATGAAAAACTGCCATTCAGATACAAGAGAACGGTATAAAGGAATTATAACCCTTTTTCTACTTACTGATCTGGCAAACCTAATTTAGCAATAAGATATTGTGGCATTTCTGAAAAAACGAATTTATAAAGAAATAATAGCCCACGGATCTTAAGAAGATTGTTGAATATTCGTATTATTCTCACAAAATATTTATTATAAAAATTTTTATTAAAAAATAAACATCTTATGATATTCTCATTAAACATTTATTCAAATAAAAATAAAAATATTTGAAACGTATTGTATTTATTTAAAGGAATCAAGCACGAAATAAAATTGCTTAGATTGATAATGATTCCAATGAATTATAAATTACTTATAAAAAGAATTTTGATTTTTGTTTGTGTTGGTCGATTTTTATTTAAAATGCGTCATTATTGTATTACAAATTCCATTTTTTAAAAATGTCTGAATAAATGAAAAGAAAGATGATAAAGTTTTTATGAAAGTATTAAAAAAAATTTCATTTAATATGCGAACACATGATCTAGTGATAGATTATGTTTAAAAATATAAAATTAATATTTTTTATTGTTATTAAAAATAATAGCCCACAGAAGAAAATTTTGAAACATGATCATATCTTGTCAATCTATCTGTAGAATTCTGCAAGTCCACATCCATAGATTAACCCAGGAACAATATAAAATTTTGCAAGACGTTGCCTTATTTTATTTTGGGTGTATAGTGATGTAATGACCAAAGACATCCAGCTTGGTGTAAGTCGAACTCACAAGTGATTTAACATGGTTTGTCCAAATAAGACTTCTACTGATTATTATTCCAAGGTTCTTGGGAGCATATACAATAGCTATTTTATCGTCACTTATGAATATGATTGACTGTGTGGCAACAATATTTGGCTGAGTGTAAAAACATAGAAGAGAAAAAAATTCTCCCTGTCTGAATAGAAAACAAAGCCCATTTGCTCTATTCAATAGAGACAAAATTGTCACAACCAGTGCCCATATGTTGAAAAAACTTGTCCAGGTGTAGGATTTTAAGCAATTAAATTTTTCAATGCCCAAAATATGTTAATCCATCATGTAAAGAATAAGGGAGTTTTATATCTTATATCTTTATATCATGACAAATATTCAATAAAAGAGAGATCCTATGCCAGCAAAGCCGTGAAGATGAAAATGAATTGGATAAAAAAATTGTAAACGGTTTAAGTTTAGTGTAGAAATTTAACCATTCAAGATTACTTACATCGTATAGCTTACTACAGTTTAACTCACATACCTGACAATATCGTGGTAACGCCTGTATAACAGGCATAATTAAAACTTTCTAAAAAATCATAGAAGGGGCTCGAAATTTTCTTTAATGCAAATGAATTGTTAATCAAACTCATACATAAATCTTTGTGGTGAAAAGTGCCCAGAATTCGTCACGACCAAACATAATAATACTGCTAGAAGTTTTATATACAAATCTTGTTATCTCTTAATTACTGATATTATCAATCAATTAGTTTTACATCTGATTTATATTTTTATATTTTTTTAAATGGGTTTTTCTGTTTTGTTTATATTTTTTCATTTTAATGATCCTTCTACTCACAACGTAATTTGGTTTGCAATATTTGTATTTGTTTAATTTACCATTTATTTTTTAATTGGTAGTACAACTGCGATTTAAAACTAATGGTTGATTTTACATTATTTATTTGTAATTTAAATGAGTTTCTCTCTGATGGTTGGCTAGAGAAATGCTATTGACGTTTTGCTTAATGCTGATGATAAAAATGTTTTTCACAACTGAAGGAGTGAATCAATAAGTAAAAAAAAAAAAAATTTATCGTTTAATTAAATCACAAATAAACAAACATGTTAATTGTGGCCATTAGTTTATATAAATACCACGATACGACATCTACCTTAAAATTGTTATGTCTGATAGATATTCTTGTTTGCTTTTAGCGTACAGAAAGTAATGGGTTTTTCAAAAAAGAGTTGGTTTTTTCTAAAACAAAATGAAACAAAAAATTTAGATTAAAGTGATTCAAATTTTAATTGTACTACGAAGAGAAAAGTTTGGCAATTATGAATGAAAAATGATATCTGGCAAATGTCCACCACGACTACGCTGAGAGATCATCAAAGTTTTTTAATTACTTTTTGGCAAAATGACGGTCCTATTTCGTTAATCACATTTTTTTATTTTAAAAGAGAAGTAGCACTGCAGGCAACAATGCCTACTTAGTCAAGTACCGTGCTACATTCTTTAGAAAAGGGATAGAGAATAGATGAAATGGGTGGTGAAAGTAGAAGGATAGTCGGAAATTAACTGGATAGTCGGAAAGACAGCACAGCGACCAGTAACTATGCCTTTATCGCTGAGCAGCCCCACCGATAGCCAATTTTTATTTTTGTAGTGAAAAAAAACCAAGGTCTTCGTTTGGAATTGAACCCACAACCCCCATACTGACAAGCTAGTACACTACCTACTAGCCTACAGGAGCACATTTTGAGCTTTAACGCTGAAATCCCACACCACATAGTGCACCATACAGTGACATGTTATACATGAAAGGGCTTCTCAACAGTCGCCCTACGATTTTCTGGAGCCCTTGACATATGAAAATGGGCTGCTTCTAAAAAACCTATTTCCTTAGAGAAAGCAGCCGGTTATTCCTGAATGAATTGAGCGGCTTCAATTTCTGCATCAGTTGAACCTTGTAAGGCTTCAAAATCAAAAACTTATGCGATATTCGCCATGTGATGGTGTTGAGGAATTAACAAATTTGGATCTGCTTAAATACTGTGGCTGATGGCTGCGATGTTTTATTTAAACGACCCAGTCGAACACGCGTTGGTGTACGCACATTTTGTATCGAGCTTGTTGACTCAAATTTAATGACCAAATTTTTAATAGTGATCTGAGATGGACGATTATGTTGTCCGAAAATGTCGAATTTAACGAAATGTAACTTTAACTGAACCACAATTTTTCATAGTAGATTTTAATTATTTTAATGTGATTTTCGTGCGAAATTGAATTCGCTGTAACAATTTCCAATGTATCTACTGCGATTACTTCAGAAACTAAATGTCAAAGCTATCATCTTGTTGGTGTTGTCGCAATTGAAAAACAAACTTTGAAAAACCAGATATAAAAGAATTATATTCACAATTTGTTTATTTTTAATTCTTTTCACTCAAATAATTTTGTATTTTCTACAATAAAGGGTAAAATGGAATTTTTTCTGTGTATCTGGCATAGCCCTTTATCACTAGAATCATATTTGATAAAAAATTTTAAATTGAAATTTTCACATAAGCTGTGTTACTTAATCTACTTAAGCATCACTTTCTTAAAATTAGAGGGCGTTGCGTTCTAGACGTGATACTGAAAAAGCCACGTAAAATTTTGCAGTCTATCTAAAACTCTGTTCGCTAATAGCACTAGGTATAAAATATTAAACTGTAGATTACAGGATGTCCCAATAGTGGTATTATCCTGACGTGCGGGGTTTACGGTAGACAGACAATTTATGTTTAACATTTTTATGAAGAAAAACAAAAAATTCCAAACGGTACTTAAATGCAAAGGGTGTCCCTATAGTGCCCTGATTTTTAGGTAGATATTGAGAATTTGCATAGAATATGTACAAATATGCTCCAATAAAATTAATTGTGTATAATAAATGAAAACATTTAGATGTGTTGCCAAAGCCACCATGATTCTCAACGAGTATGGCTGTCTTGAGCAGATGCTTCAAATCTGTAAGCACCACGTAGTGTGCTTAGCGACAAGTGTTAAAAATATAAATAATAGAGTGTCTCCATAGACATGCAATATTCTTTTGAATCATGTCAGGCAGACATTTGAAATTTTCAAGAACAAAAACTTAAAACATGATAAAAATTCAATGATGATCTATACATAGTAAAAATATTCTACAATTATCAGCCCAAATTATATCACACTAGTTAAACTGAATATTTGCCTGTTAGTTTTAATAAAACAAATTTAAAATATATTGTAATTTATAGAATAATCGATATTAAAATGCTAAATCAACAATCTACATCATCTCTGCACAAAGAAATTATATTTATATTCACCACCACCTGGTCTTCCTCTGCCGTCCTTAAATTTTGCAATGCATCTTTTGAATACAGTTTTATTTGTTTAAGCATCATTATAAAAATGTTTATTGCTTTATTTCTTTTATATTTTCTTTTAAATAAAATAAAAAACTTATATTTTTATTACACTTTGCAAGTATACATTTTGGTTTTCAAATATTTCTAGATGAATGATACATTTCAACATCCAGGTAGATGGCATGATTTTATACTAACACCAGAACATCGTCCAGCCTCAGAACCTCTTACACACATTATGTCATATACAATAAAGAATCTTGTACCCGGAGCGTATTATGAAGCCATTGTGCAAGCAAAGAATCGTTATGGTTGGAATGAGGTATGTATTATTATTTAATTTTTGATATTATTAATCTCATATATATTTATCACGCCTGATAAAGAAAATAATTACAATATAATTTACAATAACACATACAAAGTCGTGAATACAAAAATTCCTTGTAACTGTAAGTAAAATTGAAAAGAACAGAATTTGAATAGAATTGTAGAAGAATGATGAGTTTTAAGGCAGGGGAGACACAGTCGTAAATGTAAAATAAGATGGGAAAATAATTTAAATTATTTATGGTAGTTGCAAAATAATATAGCTAACCGTAAGTATTCAATATTTAAATCTAACAATTACACTTTAAATTGCTATACAAATTAAAGTAGTTTGAAAGTTTAAGAGACATCTGTCTGATTTTTTCGAATTAGCCAAGCATAACCATAATTATTTAACATCTTATCGGATAAGGGATAGGAATGTGTTTTGAATTATTTCATATGATTTCTTGCAACTTTAACGATTTCGGCTGTAACCAATTAAACGTTTAGTTCTTTATAGAAGTTCGAATTTTTCCATTAACTAGTGGATTAGTGGATCATTCGAATAATTTTATTTTGGCACCTTAAACATTTTTTTTAAGTGTACAGCAGTGTTTTCAATCTAGCTTAGGGTTAACCCAATTAGTTTATATAGTTTTTAAAATCAGCTGCATTTAGAATTTCAGGCTGGAAGACTGAGTTTAAGACCGCAAGAAAAAGCGTTAATATAAATATTAGAAAGGCAAAAATTAAATATTATTCTAGATCCTTCGACTGTGCAATAGGCTCCAGATAAACTTAGAGCGATTGAAGTTGGTAGAAAAGAGAGCTTAAACAGTTACCAAGTCGAGGTTGAAGAACTTAATAAAACTTTCACAAATATACCTCAACAACCAATAGATCATACTTTTTATAACTTTTCAAGTATTAATCCCAACGACAGCGTATACTATGTATTTCTATTTGCTGGTGTAAGCCAAAATGAAGTCTATTTAAGCTTAAATTTAATAAAGTCGAATGCACTGAACTCTGATAACTTACATACTAAATTTGTAAAGATATTATTGCTCGTAATATTGCCACATCTTCATACTTCTGTAGTCGTTCGCAGTTTGCGTTGTCAAACAATCTTCAGTGTTACATTTATCTAGGGAAGTACTTCAAGGATCAATCCGTTTTTGACTAAATATGTATAGTCTGTGTATTTGCCGTCATAACTTAATTTATCAATAGCATTTTTCTGTACTCTAAATATAAGATTGTTTTTTCTTGTGCAGGTATTGAACGTTAACAAATAAATAATTAATAAATAAATAAAAAAAAAAATATGAGAAACTTTTCATATTGGAGCAAGTATCATTAGTACCTTTTTCTATATTTACTTTATTCCTCTATCTTTAATCATTTTTTTAAAATAAGGTGTTCTATATAAAGTTTTTGGAGATAAAGGCAATGTATAGTTACCAAGCAATAAGTTTATTTTTGGTCGTAGCATACTAGCTTGTAAAACTCTAACCAATTTATTGTGGTTATGACATTTATTTTTCCTTGAAACCCCCCTTAATGCAAAATGAGTTTAAAAATACCGTGAAATCGATGCACAAAAAAATATAAAAATTCGCTTCTGACGAAAATGTTAAGATTTTTCGTGTTTAAAGAAATTTCCCTTTAATTTATTTTGTTGAGTTTTACAGTTTATGTTTAATATCATGTCATATGAAATTATAGCAATGAAATTTAACTTAGTTGTAATTAATCTCTTGCATTAAATGAAAGATAAAAAAGCAATTAACAAATAAGAGGTAGCATTACATTAATGTATAAATGAGAAATTTCAAATTACCTCAAACTTTTGGTGATCCGACAAACAAACGTAATGTTTATGCATTGCGGATGCAATACATATAAGCCAAGTGACCTTCAAAATATTATACCACTTCTGCATGCCTTACTTAATGTACACACTGATCGGTGAGTTTTGCGTTGCACTAGAAATATTTTAATAATTGTGAGTTTTTCCCCATATCTCAGACCTTTAGAATTATTACTAATTTATAACACCGAATTGAAAACACTTTAAAATTACTCATACTTTTATAATATTACTAAACCTTTTCTCACGGCTTGGTAGTTTTTAATATTAAAGTATGTACTTATAGCTAACCCTACCCTATTTTTAATTTTTGCATATGACCTTCTTTGTCGAACTTTCATCCCTACACACTCTTTCGCAGATGACACCACCATTCGTCATTCGTATTTATTTGGTCATAGAACGCGCCAATTTGAGGTGATTTAAAAAAGGTAGAATGCTCAATCACGATCTAGCAAGAATCTCGGAATGGGATCGTATAAAAGAAAATCGATATTAGCACCCGTAAGGTACAATGTTCCATGCTTACACATAGATCTGTGTTCGGAAATGGTGCTGCATCTGTTAGTATGGGTGAAATAGATATTACGAAATCGGAAGCTCTTGATATTCTTGGCATGAAAATTCAATGTGATGTTCAATGGACTAAGCACATTTTCCAGGCTTCTAAGGAAGCTTTAAAGTACCTCGGTTTTCTAAGACGGTGTAAGAATTACTTCGCTCCATGCAATCTTCGGTATAAATATTAAAAATGGAATACAACTCTCATATATGGGCCGGCACTCCAAAGTATATTTTGGTATTGCTCGTCCACGTACAAGAGATTGATTCTCTAAAGCACCGACGCAATGTGGGATGTGTTTCACTGTTTTATCGTAACTATAATGGTAAGTGCTCTAACGAAATTAGCGAACTTGTTCCCGTTATTCGCACATTTTTGCGTTTTGCTCGATTTTCGTTGAGAGCGCATCCATTTGTGGTTGACTGGCCAGTGATCGCAAAACGCATTACAGGGAAAATTCGTTTTTTAGCAGAACAGTCCGTGTGTGGAATAAATTCCCTCCAGGGGTCTTTGCTATCAGTTTCAATATAAGATAGTTCATATTAAATGCCTCCAAACACTACTACCTTTTTCCTTCTCCCCATAACCTAATTTCCTAGTTCCGGCCCAATGCATTGCATGTGTAGGGGTCATCCCCTGACTGCTGGTCCAAAATAAAAAAAGGTGCTGAGTGAATTATGGAGATATCACTCAAATGTTTAAATCTAGAACTTCTTATTGTAAGCATATAAGCTTCAGACATTGAAGAAATAAAACATTCAATAAGGTCTTCGTAGTTTCAATTGCTCTAAAAAAGAACCTAAAAATAAATTCCATCGATTGTTAACAGTCGCCAAAAAATTAGCAACTAATAAAAAGAAACCAAAAAAAAAGGTTCAAAATTATTTACTGATTTTGTCTACATATTTTAAAAAGCGTGAAACAAAATTATAATTACACAACAATAAGAACAATAAGATCACAAAACAAAATAATTCGTGATATATTTGCTAAATAATCTCTTATATATCGGCTTTACAGGTCAGTGATATATTTCAATTTATTGTGGCCAGCAATAGCATGGATATACCACCCGAAGAATCTGAAGTTGTAGCGAGTTCTAAATCACGTAGTAACGCAGCATCATGCTCGGCACTGCATACATATACAATGCAACATTTAAAAATGATATCTTATGTTTTTGCAACAATGAAAAGCTTTAGCTGTTTATATCAACGCAGATGCCAATTCAGTTTAGGGTAAGTCATCTTCCTAAAATATTCATCCTGCGATTTTTGCTCTTACTTTTAGAATGATATAAATAGGAAAAAATAAACTTTCGTTAATTGATTAAAAAGTTCTTACTTTAAAATTAATGGATTAAAAACAAAAAAAAAAAAACTTTTGTTTTTGACAGTAAAATTCTTTCTACTATATTTTAAATTTAATGATGTATCCGTTGGAAAAAAAATGTTTTTTTTTTATAATAACACAGATTTAGTTTTGCAAACAAAAAAATATCTATTAAAAATGCAAAAAAAAATTAATTTTATATATTGTAAAATAAGAATGAAAACAACAATTTAAAAATATAATAAAATTTATTTATAAATTAGCAAGTAAAGATTTTTGCAATTGTAATTATTACAAATAAGTTTAAACTTAAATGGAAAAAAATATTATAAAAAAAATACTTAAATTATTATTAATGCAAAATATATGAGTTGAAAACATTATTCATGTCTTTGGAGAAAAAAAGTGAGAACTTTGCATTCATATTCTTGCAGATGTGCAGTAAACAAAATGGAGATAATAAATTTTGCTTTAAAAAATTTTATTTGTGAGGCATTTACATTCTGTGACATTCTGCGTTATAAAATTTTTCAACATCTATTCTATTTAATAAATGGTAACCTAATGATAACAAGCGTCAGCGATAGTTATTTTGACGCTGTTTTTAGTTGCGAAGACTGATGTGTTCTCATTTTCTTAAATTATACAAAAAAGGTAGTTCTAGACATAACGATTTAGCATTGAAAGGATCTCACTATTAAATAAAAATATAATCCTTCTAATAATATTTTTCCACAGCTCTTTTTCTTCATGTGAATAAACATTTTTCTCGCACAGCTGGATGGCAAAATAAATATATTTGTTTTGTTGTTTTTAAAATAAATATGCAAATAACTGCATAAACGCATAAAGAAAATCAGACAGTTAGTTTTCATATATTATTAGCATTTCCGTTATTGTTTTTTTTTTCCATGTAATTTAAACAAATTTTATTGCTCTAACGAGAAACTTTCTAAATTCTTGTCACTAATTTTAAATTTGATTTGTTTTAATAAACATACCAAAGAAAATATTTAATAAAAATGTTTGTAAATATATTTTTCATGGGAAATTTCATAGAAAATAAATTTAAAAAATGCAAACAAATTTTATATAATAAGTAAAAAAAAATAATGTAAATATTAATTTTAATAAGTTATTGAGAATAAATATTTATAAAATGAAATTTTTGTAAAAGTAAACAACAACACAATTGTAAAGTTTTTATGACACTAAAGAAATATAAATAAATTTTAGGCCACACAAACCCCTCCCCCCCCCCCCCCTTTCCAAGAAAAAAAAATATATAAATACATTTCTAAGCGCACCATAATAAAAAAAAAACTAATAAATAATAAAAAGATGGAAAATTATTCAGTCAAAACTATGGGAAAACCTTTAAATAAAGTGACACTTTAAATGGATAAAAAACCAAATTAAAATTTTAAAAAAATCTCCCACTAAATCATTATTGTGTATCAAAAACAAACAACAAACAAAAAATAAATAAATGAGTAAATAAATGAAAAATAAATAAAAATACAAATATAAAGTTGTACCACCAAAACTGAGATAAAATTAGTCATATAAACATTAAAAAATATATAAAATAAATATTTTTACTGTTTTGTAAATAAATATTATTTTAATTAATTAACACTAACTAATATAAAATAGAAGAACAAAAAAAGTAGTTTATAAATGTGAGTAGTAAATTGCTTAAACTATAAATTGGATAAAATATTAATTTGAATTAAATAAAGAAGCAAACAAAAATTACTTTTACTGATACGTAAATACGACGCCTCTTATCACCAAAGATTTCACAAAAAATTCTATAAAGACAATTAGTTATAATTTTGGTTTATTAAAATTCAAAAACAATAAAAAGAAACTATGAGTGGTTGTTAAATAATATAAAGTTGTTTTTTTAAGTACCTCAAAAAGTACTTTATCTACAAAATATTTTGTTTTTGTAATTATTACAAGAAACTCATTTGGTATTTTTCTTTAACTAGCACTGTTTTAAATTCTTATGAAAATTCCATTCTTGTTATACAATAACACTCGAAAAAGTACTTTTTCACTGTGAAAAGCAGGTAACCTTAGTACTTTTATAGTATTAAAAAGGTATATCTCCTTTTTTTCATTTAAGCCAGATTTAAAGTAATTTATTTTCGATAATAATGAAAACTAAACATGCTGTACTTTAGTCCATCACAACTATTAATTTACAAAATGTTAGATAAAATTTGCTTGTCATGACATCAGAGTATATGCATTGCTAAAATAAAGTTCATTATAACTTTTCAGTGTTTCAGCTTCAACTGTAATTTTTTAAGGAAGAATATATAAAAAACAAGATATAAAAGGATATAAAAAATTTGAGGCTTAAAATTTCATTAATAAAATTTTTAAAATATTCGCAGATTTTGTTTGTAGGTTTTTCGCAATCAATCTTTTTGTGGAATAAATGCATATAAATTTACCTTTTTCCTTTAAATAACATTTACACATAAATTATTTTAACGCTACCGCAAATTAGTTTAAACAAAAAACCACTTGTTTTAACTTAATACATAGTTGTTCTCTCATTGTTTGAAACACAACGGGCAAATAAATAATGTAACAAATTTAACATTTAACACACATACACATAAATTAATTAAAATATTTCGTTAAATTAAATTTGTTAACCTGCAAAATAAAAATTAAAATCACGACACACACACACACACACACATATTAATATTAAAAAATAAAAACCATAAACATATAACCAAAAAATAAATAAATACATAAACAAAAAGAAATAAAATTAAACAATAAATGTGAAAATTAAATAAATTAAGAAATTAACTGCAAATGTTTAATCCTTTCGACCACATTTTTCAAATATTCAATGAAAAATAAAATACATAGATATGATTTAAATTTAATGTGTAATTAACTGAAAAAGATACAACAGCAACAAAAACACAGTAATTATAAAGTTCAATATTTAACACAACAGTAAAGCAGAATAAAATGAGTTATAAATAAGTGAAAAGTTTTATATAGCGAAATATAAATTTATTAAAAACATAAAAACAAAACGAATGAAATCAACACGGTTAATTTATAAAACCACTAATGAACATTTATTAAATATTTATTAATTATATATCATTAATAATAATTATAATTAAAATATGAAATATATACTTACATACATACTTCCGAGTATGTATATGTTAAGTATTATATTAAAAAAATATATATATATTAACTAAAAAATAGTAGTATATATAAAATATAGTTATAAAACAGTAAAATAAAATTATAAAAATTACATTTATTGTATTAAATATAATTAATATAAATGTGTAAGTAAACTCTACAAAATAAAAGAAAGAAAGAACGAAAGAAAGAAAAATATTGTGAAATAATATGAATAATCTAAAGAATACTTTAAAATAAAGAAATCCCCAAAACACTTTAGATGTAAAAAAGAAAAATTGGAAAATTGTTTTATTTTTATCTGGCATCATTGTTTTGCTCTATTTATTAGTGCTTGAAAAAGGTAAGTATCTCAACTAATATGTAGAGGGCTTTGCTATTAATATCAAAATTGCCACATGTACGATCATTTTATTTATTTCGATCATACGGTGGCAAAGTGTCTCTGCTAACCGAATTCTGCAATCCTCATCTCGAATAATTTCTGAATAGTTCGGTATTTGGTTCCAGATGATTAACACACTTAAATACCAGGTCTGATGATTTATTCACATTGGATTTATTGACAATTTTGTAATCGCGATTAAAAATTTCAAATTGATCATCATGCTCTGTGCATTAACATGTAATTAGATTAATCAATATAAATATTGTTCTATTCTGAAAATCGTCAATTGTTAACAGAGAATTCTTGTTTTGACCATCTTAACGGATTCAACTGTACTGCAGCAATATTGATGGAGCGCTTTAGAATAAAACAAATATCTGTTGTACTATTGATTAAAATACCAATAACTAAGTTCTGCAAAAAGAAAAACACGACTTCAAACCAGATAGACGTGCATTAAATCCAGAATAAAATGTTAAAAGTTTCAAAACTAAAAGTAGTATTTAAAAAAATCTTATAATTTGACACAATTTTTGAAAATTTTATAATTGATAATTTCATAATATAGAAATGACACTCTAAATTACATAATTTCTTATCTATTCTAGTTGCCAAGATAACGTCTCTTTTATTAGGAATTTTATATTATGTCTCTTGCGTTTCAAAAAGTATGCCAATATATGTCAAAACCGTGCTTTGCAGACAACATCTTCTTTAAATTAATTTACTGCTGTAGTAGCTGCGGTTATCTGATGCTATTTAAAAAATAAGCCTATCTACGTCGAATCATATCCATATGGGAACGCACTTAAATTTTTAACGCACGCTTTTATAGCAGTTATTGTAATGCACATGCAGTAAATTTCAGATATCTTTTATAAATTATTACTCAAAAGATAAAGTCATATTTATCTTAATTAAAGCCCTATAAACACCTAAATTTCGAAATTAATTTATTATTGCTTTTTCTTATTGTGGACTATCATATGTGGACTAAAAGGTGATGTAACTTTTTAAGTATTTTTTGGCAATGGGATCAATCTATAAGCATTTTGTAAATGTGTGTGTTCTGAAATATACAAACAAACAACGCGACAACTTGATAATGTTTTCCATTTTTTAAAATCCGTTAAGAAAGTAAAACATAAACATAAAGGGTTTTTCAACAAGAAGTTTGTTTTCTGAAACAAAATAAAATAAAAGATTTAGATTAAGATGATATAACTTTTTTTTGTATCATGAAGAAAAATGTTCAGCAATTATGGATGAAAAATTATATCTGGAAAATATCCACCACGACCACATTGATAGATGTTGATTCTTTCATCAAAGTTCTCAATTATTTTTTGGCAAAATGGCGATCCTACTTCGTTAATCACATTACAGATTTTTAATTTTAAGGCTGTTAACATAGCCCCACAAAAAATAATCCAGTGGTGTTAAATCACACGATCTTTTCCATCTGCAGTTATAAATGAAAGATGATGTCAGATGTCGATTTTTTCACCAATGTTTTTAGTCACAAAAAATAATCCAGTGATATTAAATCACACGATCTGGCTGGCTACTTAACTACTGATTGTCGTGAACTTGTGAGATCGGCAAATTTGGTTTGCAATAAATTGATCGCTTCATTGACTGTGTGACGTGTAGCACTGTCCTATTGAAATAACACGTTAGTGATATCCACGTCGTCAATAATAGGCCAAAATTGAATTGTTAGCATCTCGCGATAGCGGGATCCATTGACCGTTACCGCATTTCCAGCCCCATCTTCAAAAAACGAACGAATCATGCCTCCAGACCACGTAGCCCTCCACACAATGGAACGTTTAGTATGCAATGGTTTCACAATAATCGCAGTAGGATTTTTAGAAGCCCAAGTGCGGCTATTTTGTTGGTTGACATACCTTGACAAGTGAAAATGGGCTTCGTCTGAAAAAATGATTTTTTCAGAAAAATCAGCCAGTAGTTCCTGAATGAATTGAACGAATCTACGGCGATGTGAATGTCCGTTCGGCTTCAATTCCTGGACTAATTGAACCTTGTAAGGATTCAAAATCAAATCCTTACGAAAATTCGCTATATGATGATTTTGGATAACCCCAATTGTTGAGAATGTTGAGGAATTGACAAATTTGCAATGTTTTCAGTTGAACAACCAGGTTGAATTCGCGTTGGGGTTCGCACATTTTGTATCGAGCCTGTCGGCTCAAATTTAACAACCAAATTCTTAATAGCTGTCTCAGAAGGGCAATTATGTTGTCCGAAAATATCTCAAATTTTATGCAATCTAACTCTACAGAATCATCATTTTCATATTGGATTTTAATTATTTTAGTGCGTTGTTGCGTTATGTTGAAAGAATTAGAAAACAAACTTTTTGTTGAAAAGCCCGATATTTGACAAATGACTGGGAAATATTTTACTATAGCAATAACTATTTTTCTACAAAACAATTAAATACTTATTTATAGATGTTGTTAATTAAAAAATTAAGTAAAAATTTGAGAAAATACAACTTTTAAATGACAACTATATAATGAGAGATACACCAGCCTACAATTTAAGTTTATTTTCGAATGGAAGATATGACCCGAGTGTTAGCGCTATGACTACTATTTAGGTTTCCTAATTTAAGCCACTGCAAATAAATATAGAATAACCATTAGGCAAAATATATTGTAGAGGTAAAAGCATGCTAGAAGTTAACTCTTGAAACTCTATATGCGATAGAAAATACATTTTCTGTTAGAGGTTTCTTCTCTATTCCTTTAACTGCCCTAGAAGTGTACAAAAATATCATTTTATCATTTAGTTATTTTAGCCTTTTCTTTTTAAATGAGATTTTAATATAAATTTCTTTATATTTAATATAATCAAAATAAACACAAGCTTTGGCAGCTACTTGAAAAAACGAGTATGAAATCAACCTTGATATTCAAACGCAAGTTTACTGATAACGACACTATGCTGCACAATGGAAAATGTTTATGAAAATATTGAGTTTGTTAAAATAAACAAAAAGCTGCAGATTATAAACTGGCTAAACGACCGCTATAGAAGAGCTGGCGTGGTGTATACTTTCATATTTGGCCACTATATCGCCAATGGAGGAGCTACTAGGAGCTATCACCCCTCAATTCAAGAAAATGAAATCGTTGTGCCAGGCTCTAAGTTTTAACGAAATTTTCAAAATTTGTTTGACGAATGCGCTTAAAGACGTCAAAAATATAGTGAATGATATAGGCTATTTCGAAAAAAACAACTGTAGATATTCAACTTAAAATGTTATGCATCATTTATTGATGTACCTTGTCTTAGTGTTTTGCTTACAGAGAAATAAAATAAAATCCTGCCAATTTACAAAAGATTTTTTGTTGAATTAAATCAAGAACAGGGAAAAGTGTAATTTTTACTAAGTTATTTGGGGACTTCAATAAGCTTAATCCATTTAAACCAGATTTAAAAATCGCCTTATAATTATAGCCTAGCAGTAAGGCAAACATTCCATTATAATTATAGTCCGGGACAGATTTCATCTTTTTTGAATTGAAACTTGGCAGCTTCTAACGGCCCTCACCTTAACGATATTGTGTCAATATTTCAATCTTGCTATAAATTTGATCACAATCACTTTAACATAAAAATAGCACAATTGTTTTCGCACTTCATTTTAAATCTCACACTGTGCGTTAGAATAGGTGAATATTGTTCAACTGATTTTGTAGTCTTTAAAAATTTTTTGCAAGGACTTTTTTGCTTTTCCATTTTTTTCTTCTTTTCACAACATTCTCATGTCACATGTTTAATTTTTCAGCAGAAAGAAAAAAAATTATTTTCTAATAAAACGAGGGTTAAAAATGAAAATCAATTTATTACGTTTAATTTGATTTTTTTTTTAATTTTTATTTCACACCTTGTCGACTTTAGTTTTATTCAAATACAGCAACACAAAAGGTAAATGTTTTTTTTTTCGTTTCGAAAATTTTGTGTATCGCCTCTAACGATAATTTAAAGAAAGCAAACACAAAAAAAGTGTGCGAATGTTTCCTTATCGATAAAGGGTTGAGCAGCTAATAAAGGCAACTACCATACTTCACGACAACGGCCACGACTGTCAGGCAAGTAACCTGGTTGACAAGGAAAATCAATCATGGCTACTTGCATAATGGGTCTGAAGGTGGTGCTTTCATCTTTTTTACAATCATTGTATTCCTGTGCCACCATCTCTTCATTCAATTCCACACATTGACCAGGTGCACCAAATGATTTTTTGCCATTTGCACATTCAATATTCTTGACGCAGTATTTAACGCAAGGTTTAGGGATTTCAGCATGTTTAAGCTTTTTCTTGCATTCATATCTTATTTTGCAGCCCTCTTCAACTTTGGGTACATTATTCACTTTATAATAGCCAGCTGGCACTCGATCATTTGCGCTTGCAGTTGTGGTAGTGGGTAAACTTTCAGAGTGTTCGTTTACAGTTTTACGATTAAAATTTATTGATAAACCATGACATTCGATTGTTGCAAGAACAGCAAAAGTAACAATTACCATTAAAACAGTTTTAAACATTTTCCTCGTTCGTTGTATATTTTCTGTCGAATTTTCTTAACTTGTGTAAAATTTAAAAATGTTAATAATAAATTAAATTATTTAAAGTGCTAGCCGTTGTTGTTAAATGCTGAAAAACAATTTTAAAACTGTTATTGATGCCAATTGAAGATGCTGCTAGAGAACGTTTGTTATAAAAAGCTCGATTTTTATTTTTTGATAATCTCTTGAACTGTTTTGTATACTTTGTGTTTTTGTTTTTGTTTTCGTCTGTTTCTATAATTTTATATGAAAGAATGCATACATACGCACATATAAGTAGAGTGTATAAATTTAAACAAAAATTCTTAATTTTTTTGTTGCTATTATTACTTGCCTTTACATTAGGTAGAAAGAGCATGTAGAAGTTTGTGATTCTGTTTTTCATTTCCTATCACATAAGGTGTTTACATAGCGAAATTGATTGAGTTTGCTTTTCTCATGTTGTTACGGTTCCATACACCAAAATGTATAAATGCGACGCTTGTCTTTCCGCTACAGTGTCTATCTATCTTACACAGCGCTCATTTCCAAAACCGCTAATTGCAGACTCTTAAAATTATTCTATACTATACTATTAGCTCATATAGCAACAAATAAAAAGAGTTCAATTAGGGATATTCGGCTGGTAACCTGTGATACACAATAATATCGTAACTTATGGACTATGAGAAGAATTCACGTCAAATTGGAATAGCCAATATTACTGTGTACGTTATTGTGAAAAAGTAAAACTTTAAATTAAACAGTTTTTCAGTAATAATGCGGTTATTACCTACAAAGCCGTGTTATTAACTCATAATATGTAGACATGATTTTATTTGTTTCAGCTTAAATATACAACTGATAAAATAGTTAATATGGTACCTCTAAAAATTTGTTGGATATACAATTTTAAACATGTTAATGCTAATTTTATATCAAAGAGAATTTTTAATTTAGAGTAAAATTTAAGACAAAATTTTTTATTATTCAAATATCAAATACAAAATTAAATTTTTAAATTTATTTTCTTTTAATACAATGCCAGCTCATGAATTAAAAATCAATCAAACAGACTTTTTTATAAAGGGTTTTTCAATAAGAAGTTTGTTTTCTAAAACGAAATAAAACAAAAAAAATAGATTAAGATGATTAAAATTTTGACTGTATAACGAAAAGAAGAGTTCGGCAATTATGAATGAAAAATGATATCTGGCCACCACGACCACGCTGACACATGTCGATTCTTTCATGAAAGTTTTTAATCACTTTTTGGCAAAATGAGTTTTAAGACCGAAATCAATTCGATTACCTCCGTATAGACTCTTAACTTTACATAGCCCCCGAAAAATAATCCAGTGACGCCGTGCTGTTGAACACACATGTCAATGATATCCACGATGTCAATAATATGCCAAAATTCAGTTGTTAGCATCTAGCGATAGCGTAATCCATCGAAAAAACGGCCCAATCACGCCTCCACACCACATAGTACAACATACAGTGATATGTTGAGCATGCAAAGGCTTTTGAGATTTACAGAAGTTCAAATGCGGCAGTGTTGCTTATTGATGTACTCTGATAAAAAAAAATGGAATTCGTCTGAAAAATTAATTTTTTAGAAATAAGCAGCCGGTTGTTCGTTCCTGAATTGAGTGAATCTACGACGATGTGAATAGTCAAATGGGGTTTTGGATAACCCCAGTTGTTAACAAAGTCAAGGAATTGACAAATTTGGATCTGCTTCAAGACTATGGCTCAAGGCTGCAAAGTATTCAGTTAAATAATAGTTGGTGTTGCCGCATTTTGTATCGAGTCTGTCTGTCGACTCAAATTTAACGACCAAATTCTTAATGGCGGTTTCAGAATTACGATTATGTTATCCGAAAATATCACGAATCTTACGAAATGTAACTTTAACAGAATCACGATTTTCATAGTGGATTTCAGTACAATTTCGCGCGAAATTAAATTTATTTAAAGAATTGTCAATGCATCTATTATGAATACATCAAAAAACTAAATCTCAAATTTACGATGGTGGTGTTGGCACAACTGAAAGCAAACTTCTTGTTGAAAAACCCGATTTATTGACAATAATTTAAAATTATAAAGGAAAGGATTAGTTTAAAATTCTAAGTTATAATTTTTTCGATGCTTGTTCACTGTGGTTGTTAAGGTTTATTCGAACATATATGAGATGCGCAACGGCAAAAAAACCCAATTACCCTTAAAAGTTTTCACAGCCAACATCTTTGTTAAGCACAATTAAAGATATTACTGCTTGCTCGATAACTGCTTCTAGATGATTGCGATAACGCACATGCCACGCACCACCCTCTTGGTTCAATGTTATCCAAATTCTCAAACAAAATATCATTGATCATGGCGCGTTTGCAATCCCCATCGACCGTAATGCAAGCTCCTGATTTGTCGTTTAAATAAGTGTCAATAATGGGATTTGCATAATGGAGTGTGTAGAGTCTGTTGTGGATGGATTTCTACGTTCATCTTACTGTTATTCATATATCAACCTATCCTTGATGATTTGCGGTAGTAAACTTATCAGAAGATCATAGTCTGTTTGATAATAAATACTTTCGTAAGGCTAATAGAGCTTTCAAAAAAAAGTACCTGATTACTAGTTAAAATTTATTAACTGAACAAAACAATACTTTCTAGTCTTCTACATAACAATTTCAAAACAATTATTGCAAAATGAGTTTAAACACAAAGAGTTATATTATATATTTGATTTTTTTTTTTTTTTTTTGAATAATTATAACTTTCAGCATATTAATACATATGTAATTAAAATCTCTAATTTAATATTGCAAAAATATTGTTTTGTTTTGTTTTTTTGTTAAACAATTCTTTAATATTTTATTATCTCTAGCCAAATAAATAAAAAATAAGCTTAAATTGTATGCATAACTGCACACATAAGGTTCTTAAATAATAAAGTTTTTATTTAATTTTATATATAATACTTTATTGCTTTGTTGCTATTTGGCTAATTTTGTTAAAATATTTTAAATTTAAAATTCACACAACAAAAAATAATGTGCAGCCATATAAATAATAAATTGCATTTATTTAAAATTAATTCACACTGCTTAAAATGATATGAAATAAATGAAGTTATGCTAAATACAATAAATTTAATTAAAAATATGTTAAATTGTTTTTACTTCTGAACAGGGCAAAAATATTTTATCACTAAAATTTAGCATCGTTATAGTTAATTGCTTTGTATGCAAACAATTTTATACTTTTAGCAGAGACAAGAGCCTTTAAATAAAAACTGCTGATAATTAGTTAAATAATAGAATGTGGCAATGCTGCTGATCGCATTACCATACCGTAAATATTTATTAACAGATCTGGAACATTTAACTCAGCCAAGATTGAATTTAATCCCAGAAGATGATTTCTTATGTGTAGACATCAAATTAGTCCGATTGCAGTATTATATTTGTGATAAAAGATCTTTTACAAAAAATTTTTTTAACGATATGTCAACTGTGCACGCACAATTACAATTTTTAAAATACAAAATAGGTTAAAATTTTAAAAATACCTTAATTTGATTTTAATTGAAGAAATAAAGTATTTTTCGAATTAAAAGGAATTAGCAGAATTACACAACTTTATTGCACGGGTGGCAGATAATGAATGGTTAGTTGCCATACCATCGAACATGCTATACCATCATAACGTTAACATGCAACTGAAAATGCAACCCTGATCGTACCGATACTATTCACCCTTATTCTGTTTGGCGACGACAACATTGTCGTCGATTTTGAGGCAACATCACTTTAACAGTCTTATGACGACGTTGCCAGTTTATCGATCATTTTTATAAAATATAACACACATATCGAACATTTGAGTTAGCTGATTCATTTGTGTACTATTTTTCATAAAATTGTTGTGTGAAAACAAAACCTGTATTTTTTATTATTAATATTCGACCTTTTTTTCTTCTTTAATAAATACTTATTTATTAAATAAAATCTATATTAAATTGAACCTAATATAAATTAAAAATCGAAATAAATTAAAGTCAAAATGTTCAGCAGATTTGCCACAGCTTCTTCCAAAGGGATCAGTATATGTAACTTAATTAAATATGCCGCCTCCAGTAGCTTTATATTCCATTTTGTTCTTTACCATCCTTCTTTGTTTATTTTAAGTTTTAAGTTGCGCTAAAAGACGTTTTGTCAAACATGTATTGAACCTTTTGGCATCCATCGTTGTTCCTTAAAATAAGTAGGAAAACTGCCTCTTCGAAATCCCCTGGCAAGTGATGGATTTTTTCCAAATTATTCCACTAATTTTTCAAATTCGTTGGCGTTGGTAATTTTAATTTTTTCCACTTTCCATTTTATTTTTAATTTTTTATATTTTATTTTGTATTTTTAGTTTTTTTCAATCTTTATAAATTTTTGTTTATTACAGCACGACACCAAAATCACAGAGGACAATATCAACGCCAATTTAAGGCAACACCAACGGCAAATTGTCTTACAGAGTACCAAACATGTATTGCCAGTCATCGATAAATGTCAATATTGCCAACGATAATACAAATTTACAACAAACGATAAAGAACGACGTCGTCTTGTATTGCCGTCGCCAAACAGAACAAGAGTGAATATCTACCATTTTTGTAAACATTCCACCTGAACCATATTTAATTTTGGGTAGAGTGTATTATCCTATTTTTTAGATACTCATGTAGTTTTTAATACATTTAGTGAGTAAATTCATTTCATTAGTGGAAAATAAAAAGCATTTTCTATCGGGGTTTTCAATAAGAAATCTGTTTTTTAATTGTGGCAACACCAACAACATGATAGTTTTGACATTTAGTTTTTTGACTTATTTGTAGTAGATGCATTGGCAATTGTTTGCAATGAATTCAATATCGCAGGAAAATTGCATTAAAACAATTAAAATCCACTATGAAAACAGTGGTTCTCTTAAAGTTACATTTAGTAAAATTCGTGATATTTTCGGACAACATAGTCGTTCTGCTGAGACTATTAGGAATTTGGTCGTGAAGTTTGAGTCGACAGGCTCGATACAAAATGTGCGAACACCAACAAGTATTCAACTGGGTTGTTCAACTGAAAACATTGCAGCCATGAGACACAGTGTTCAAGTAGAACCAAATTTGTGAATTTCTCAACGTACTCAACAATTGGGGTTATCCAAAACCACCACATGGCGAATTTTGCATAAGGATTTGACTTTGAATCCCTACAAGGTTCAACTGGTCCAGGAATTGAAGCCAACCGACCATTAGAATCGCCGTAGATTCGTTCAATTCATTCAGGAACAACCGACTGGTTTTTCTAAAAAAATCATTTTTCAGCCAAAGCCCATTTGCACTTGTCAAGGTGTGTCAACAATTAAAATTATAGCTTCGGAAAATCCTAGAGCGATAATTGAAAAGCATTTATATGCTCAACGTTGTCTGAAGACGTTATTAGGCCGTTTTTTCGAAGATGGGTTGGAAATGCGGTCAATGGATCACGCTATCGCGAGCTACTAACATCACAATTTTGGCCTATTAGTGACATGTGGTTTTAATAGCTCGGTGCCAAATGTCACACAGCCAATAAAAGGATCAATTTATTGCAAACCACGACAATCAGCAGTTAAATGGCCACCAGTTGATTATTTTTTGTGGGGCAATGTTAAGGACAGAATCTATACGGAGCCAACCGAATCGATTTCGAACTTAAAAGTCAAAATCCGTAATGTGATTAACGAAATAGAACCAGCAAAGAATCGACATCTGTCAGCGTGGTCATGGTGGACATTTGCCAGATATCATTTTTCAGTCATAATTGCCGATCTTCGTGTTTTAAATTATCTTAATCTAAATTGTTTGTTTCATGTTCTTTTAAGAAACAAACTTCGTGTTGAAAAACCTTTTATATAGCGTTTAGATGAAAATTCAATGCAATACTTTAAATTAGAAATTAACAAAACGATTTTCTCAGTATTTATTCGACTCTTTCAAAAGTTACTTAATTTTCTACGCCTTGCACTTGCTTAACAATTCTCATAAAAGTGTGACATTTCACAAATTGTTTTTGCCACAACTACCTTCAATTATTTTAAGTATCCTGTTTTCCTATTTAAATAAAAAAATAAAATAAAAATACATATGAATTTTTATGGGTTTTATTTTGTTATTTATATTCTAATTACTCCATGTACAGTGTTTGTAATTTATATAATTTTTCATTAGTGGAACATTATAAGCATTTGCTAATAACTAGTTGTAACGCAAAACTAGCCGATATGTCTTAAACATATAGTTAACATGAAAACATCTATGCAATCAAGTATGAGTACAAAGATTATTTCAAACATGATAAGGTGTTTGAACATGAACAGGTATGGAAAAAGAAAACCACAAATTTAAAATTCTGTACAATACAGTGTCGGCACGAAAAAGACTTTGTGTGAAATAACATGCATAAACTAATGAGTGAAACAAGAATATTGTGTATGACACGACATTGTTTTAACTCCTGTTTTTTTATTTATTTTATTTTTTTTTTTTATTTTCAAAGTACAAATGGATGAAAGTCACAAAGGCTTAAGATTAAATTTTTAAATCAAACCGCATTATAATGTATAACATCATTTCCTTTTCAGCAAAATTGTAACGACAACAAAATTTTACGTTACCAACATACATTGCAAGTGTTTACTCATTATTAAAAAATCTGATAAATATGATTCATGAAAAATAATTAATTGAGATGGTAATTTTCTTTACGCTTTCTTTTTCTTTTCCAAGGAAAAAGTCAGATTATTTCTCTTTCTATTTTTGATATGAAGTGTTAAAGTGTTTTCGGATCTAAGTGCCTGTTTCATAAGCATCTATTTAATCTTAAAATGTGATGACGTAAGTAATTAAAATCAGTTAAAAACAATTGGAAAAGAAGCTCAGGCAAAATGTCATTAAACCCAGGTTCTTCACTTGTCCTGTGCCATAGAATGATGTTTGATTTTCTATTTGGCCAGAATATTTTGCAAAAGATTCTGAGGCATTTGTTTACGAATACTTGTAATTTATGAGCATGCTGGACTTTACACATGCGTTAAAAATTATGTTTTCGCCATGTTGAGTGTATGTTTCACGCCTGTGAGAAGCCCGTAATCTCTGTTGATGTCGCGCCTCTTCTATTGACATCTCGCAATGAGCGTCTCCATCGTTGGCCTACTCAGATATGGTCAATTTAAATGTAGCAATGTGTGTGTATTTGCTTAAGAGGGAATAGTGGAACCTCCGATGACGAGTTGAAATATGTTTATCACAAATCGTACCAATGTTTCTCCATTATTGTTCATGATACCACACATCTATGTCACATAGTCTTCATGGTATTGCTGTACATAGAAGAGATTTAAAAAAATTTCAAACCAAAAATCATTTCCAAGGATTTCGGAGATTACGATAAATAGATGTTATCATCTTCACTACGAAATACGTGGCATTTTGTGGTTTATAGAACGGAACTACTATATAAAGAAAAGAGTGCTTTCTAGAGCAATAATGCTATAAGTAGTTATTTATCCAGCAGGTGATTTTATTAAAGAATACAAATTGTAGGAAAAATAATGCAATTTTAAGGATTTTTTTTTCAAATATCATTTTTTTCATGATTTCAAAATAATGCGTTATTCATAAAAACTTTTTTTTTCAAAATGCAAACAAATTTAAAAATAATTGTTTTAAAATAGATATCAAAGAAAACGATTCAACTTTAACGGCTGTATGCATAAAAAACGCTTACTTGAGCTTTAAAGTACACGTTAGTTAACAAACACTTTAAGGCTAACAGACGTTTGTGAAAAAATGGTATTCATAAACAGTACTTTAGCTAATGTATGCTTTAGTAAAATTAGTATTTTGATTCTGGTAATGCCACTATTTTCAGTTGTCACGTTGTAATTAACCATACATAAAAATGAATATTATTTATCCGGGTAGTTAGATCCATAAAATATGTTTTTATTGTTTTCAGCAAAATCAACATTTTTTTTTTGTTTTTTATTCATCTTTTTAATAAAAAGGAAAGCAACCAAAAAAGATTAATTTGCAAGGCTTACGAAGAACTTACAAAGAATTTGTTAATATTAAATAAATAATTATTCGGATAACGAGCTTTGTTTTGATTATATGTACATCAATAATTATTTTGTTTAAAATAATTAATTATAGTGATATTTTTGTAAAATATGAAATAAAGATGTAAAAATATTTTATATTGAATAGCATGTTATGTTTAAGTTTTTATTATTATTTGTATACTACAATTTGTTTTAATAAACATTTTTAAAAATTTTTGGAATAACAAAGTATAATTGTCAATTGAGCGGTTTACATTGAAAGTGGCATAAGTCACAACTGAACAGTTTTTTTTTCATTTTTATTAATTTTGAAATTAAAAAGTTAAGAAGTATTGAGATTTGTTTGAGAGGAGTGTTGATAGTTAAAGGTGTAACAAAAATGCTTGTTTTGAAAGTGGCGTAAGTCGCTGTACTCAGGAAATTAATTACGGAGCTTAGTGCGAAGTATTGTTGTGATTATTGGACTTATTTTTATTAGTTCGAAAGAATAGTGCAGTTTACTGAACTATATTATAGTGATATCTAATATACTACACATAATTAGCATTATTTTGTTATTTTTTTATTCTCAGGAGGTTTTTGTATAAAATATCTAATAATGTCACAACTCAAAAGCATATTATTTCACATAGTGACTTATGTAAAGGACAAAATAGTAATAGTAGTAATAGCCCCCTGTCGAAAAAATCCTTCATAGTACACAACATGGAGAAAAAAGATTTTATTTGAACACAATCATTAGAAAAATCCGTTTCAGAAAGAAAACTGATTTAGCGAAAAGTCTGTCAAATGATTAAGCAAATCATTGCAGACTTTTAGGTGGCTATAATATGATAGCATAAATAACGGAATTATTATGGACAATTGCACATTTGTTTTATTCGTACTTTTGCAAAAAAATAATCTCTTTCTAAATAAATGAAATTTATTAACAAAAAGGCGTTTAGTAATTATATTTTGTATACTTAATACTATCCTTTTGCACATTTAAAATTGTTCTAATAGTTTTAAGAAAATTACGAAAGCAAAATTACACATATTTCGCTGTTTGCATTATTTGGGCTAAAAGTACAAAAAAAAAAAAACAACTGTGTGCATGATTGAATTTATAAACAATAAAAAATAACATTTTTTTTTTTCAAATTATGTGTTAAAAAAATGAAAAAGAAATTAAAATGTTTAAAGACCCGTAAGTTATTAAACCTCAAGATTAAGTCTAGTTCTAAGAGCGCTACAAAATAAAGATTCACATTGTAAAATAGTAAAAAATATTCAATATAAATGATTATACCGGCGGGGTGCGAGAGATATTTTATAAAAATTGCTGCAATAGTGCCCATTCCTCAATATAGCCTATTCCACTGCCTGATGGAGCTTCCATTGTCTACATTTCCTTGCAGAAACGTAGTAAATTTCACCTGTGTTTGCACTCCGCGCATTTATATAATTCATACCAGTGTGAAAATGAAAAACGCAAACAAAATTCTTCCACTTTTACTGCCTTTTTCTACTACCTCTCGTTCCTTTGAATTGCCGTTATAATTAAACGCATCTCTTTTGTCATGTAAGCAATTTTTTCTTTGTAAGTTTTCTATTAAATTCAGATAAAATATTTTTCGCTTTCGTCCTCCATTGGAATTTTTTACTAATATATCTATAACACAATCCACAATGCAATATCAGCTGTTTCCGTATGGAATGTGCGATCAGTTTCGTACTTTGTTTGCCACATATGATTATTAGGTATTTGCACTGTTGCTTGAATTGGCTTAAGCTAGCATATGCATAATATAGTTGGGCCTTTAAACGGTTACTTAGTTTTAATATCCGAAGTTCTATTTGTATCATAAGATATTGCTAGTGCCTAAATGCCTTAAAATACATAGAGAAAATATGTTGTTTTTTTGCTGTAGCTGAAGTGAAGACAATATTTAGGAAAATGGTAATATGATGACAGTGCAGGAACTTCAATAAATATCTACTGGATTTAAAGCTTTTGAGACAAATTTGATGTAACAGTAAGCTGTTTATATAGTAACTCTATCATATCATATCTTATTATCGCTTTCTTTACTTTAGTAAAAATGTTACATTGGACTTTATGTTTCTCACATCATTTTGTATATATTTTCAAACAAGTAACTATAAGAACGTTCAGCAATAGTGCAATCTTATATCAGACTTAGAAAAATCTGTTTTCGCTTTTCAAAAGAATTTTAATAAATAAAAGTTTCCTGGGTTAGAACGTATCGGCATAATATTTTCAAATTAATATTCTTTTTTCAATCAAAGTATGGATATTTTTGGGCTAGCTGGACTGCAGCAGTCCCTTTTATTAAACTCATAAAATAAAATTTAATGACTTTAAATCATACTATTTTGAGAGTCAGTTAAAATAACTGAAATTGTAAAGTTTATCATATTACATTCAAATACTCCCACATTTAACGAAAAATACTAGAGATTCATTGTATTTATTGTTGGAAAGGCATCAATATACTTAAGGTATTGTTTAATTATTAAAGGAAAGTGTATTCTTAATTACATACTATTGCACTCTGGGTGATAGGATCTTGCTTCAAATTACACCTTAAAGTCTGATGGATTAATTTTTTCTATTCCTTAGTTTCTCAGATATAATAGTTTAACAATATTAAAACTGTTAATGTTGGAAGCAATAAACCGTATCGATCTTTTGATTTGTTTTTAGTGAATCATTTTTATCTAGAAATTTATCCGCTTTTGACACTAAAATTTCCGTTTATTTTTAGAAATACTCTTTCTTATTCACTTTTAAGCGTTAAATTAATGCGTGCGTTGCATGTTTCTTAATCCTTTTCTATACGTGTTTTCCCAAGGAAATCTGAATGAATATGCAATGTAGGATGTATGTCAAAACAATTCCATTATATTCTTTTTTTTTTCAAAGGGTCATTTCTTAGTAAACAACTTTTAATTTAAATACATTTCCCGTTCATTAGAATAACAACGGATTTGTTTACATTGTAGCAACTTAAAAGAATTATTATCAAGAAATTTTAATAATGCCTTTGCATGTTTTACTTTCAAAAATAATGCAACAGCGTAAACACTAATTATAATGAATTTTTTTTTCTGCGTTTCGAAAAGTGTCCTGAAACTTTTCGACCAGCTCTAGTTTTAAAGACAAATTTCTAACATCATTTTGCATCTTTGCGAAGTTAAAACTGTTTTAGGTGTTTTGCTGCTATTTGTTTTTAAACCTTACAAATGTCTAACGCATCTAAACATATAAAAAACGTGCATAAATTTAATTGAATAATTTTGCTTTCATGAAAATTGAAAAACCATTAAAAAGTTCTAAAATATTTCATTTCCTTTTCTGTATCAGTTATACATATGTATGCTGAATTTAATTTTATTAATTTCAATTTTAAATTTGTTTAGCATATTTTTTATATGTTTTACTATTGCTTTAGGTGAATTAATAGTTTTTCTGCAATATCCTTTTTAAGCCAAAAAAAAATTTCACTAATTTATTTTGGTTCGAAAATTGATTATTTGTAAATATGAAATTAACAATTTCTTAGTTTTCCCCTTTTTGTGAATATGAAATATGAGAGAGACTCTTTTATTGCTGAAATTTAAATTTCTTATAGACCTTGATCGCATTGGTCGTCATTATTATTATTATTTTTTCTTTACTATTATATTGTATATCCTTGATTTCTCAGCCTTCAGTAAACGAGCCAACAAGGAAAACAAAAACGTCATATTTTGACAAAGTAGATCGATATTGCTGATTTTTTAATGGAAAATTTTATAGCAGACAAGCTGGCATAACGAGCAACTCCAAGCGGAAAAATTTAATTCCTCGTTATCAAAGACATAAGGACGCACATAAGGTAAATCTAGACACCTGTCATTATAAATAAAACAAACAGAGAGCGAAATTTTCCTCATATCACATTCTCATATCACATTTCTTTTATATTTTGTGCTTTCTTCTTATTTTTCAATTAGCTTTCATTTTATACCGTTAGTTTTATTTTTGTAACAAAAATTCAGCATTTCTCTAATAACTGTTGTTTTGATAGTCCATCGGAACTATGAACATTTAAGTGAACTTATCTAAAAAAAATTAAAATAAAATTAGAAAGTGTTGTTTCAACGACTTTTACGGTATAAAAATCATAGTAGGAGTTTACCAAAAGGCGAAAAATAACGTTAAGAGTTCGGGCTTGATGGTGTCCTCCAAAGTTATTAAATACGAATTACAAACAGTATTTTTTTGCTTGCTTTTTTAAGACCTGTTAATAAAACGATAACATAAAATAATTTTGTATTATTTTTTAAAAATTAATATTTATAAGTATCTGGTTTTTCAACAAGAAGTTTGATTTTCAGCTGAGGAGACACAATTGAAGAATTCAAGAAGTTTTTAGATGTATTGGCAATTGTTACATTGAATTCAATTTCGGACGAAAATCGCACTAAAATAAATAAAATACACTGTGAAAATGATGGTTCTGTTAAAGTTACATTTCGTAAAATTCGTTATATTTTCGAACAACATATTCGTCCTTCTGAGACCGTTATTAAGAATTTGGTCGTTAAATTTGAGTCAACAGTCGACAAAATGTGCGAACACCAACGCGTGTTCAACTGGGTCGTTCAACTAAAAACATCGCAACCGTGAGCCACACTGTTGAAGCAGATCCAAATTTATCATTTCCTCGACCTTCTCAACAATTGAGGTTATCCAAAACCAAAGCGATTCAAATTTTGCATAAGGAAAGCCTTACAAGGTTTAATTGGTGCAGGAATTGTAGTCGAAGGACCATTCACATCTGGAACAATAATTTTTTCAGATGCTAACAACTCATTTTATTCTAAATTTTTTATTTGTTTCTGGTTAAAAAACATGTATATATGTATTGAATATATATATTAGTTAAAAAATATAATAAAAAAATATATGTTCCCATTTTTCTCAATATGCTTAAATATGTAAATAAACATGCATAAATGTTGTTTGTAAATATGTGCAGTAATGTTCTTCAAAAATTTTTAGCTTTGTTCACTATTCCATTAATTATACTAAATTGTATGCAAAAACTCATATCTGTATTTATGTAGAATACGAACATACATATGTAAATATTCCATTAGTTGTTGAATATATTAAGTACTCTACATTATATAAAAGTTGTTAACATGTCTTATAAAACATTTAACCAAATCGATAACGATTCATTTTTTTTTAATCTTTTCTATTGATAAGGTGTCGCAATATTAATTAATTACTAAACAATTTTGTTAATCAAACATTAAGAATACAAATTTAGTTTCTTTACATGAAAACATTTTTAAGTTATTTATTTGTAGAGTGACTGAAATTCTTTATAAGAACCTTTAGTTTAGTTTTTGTTTGTTATAGAAAAAAATATAACACATATTTTTAATACAGTCAATGACAGTATTGTAGTTGCCGCTTTTAGTATTGTAATTTTGGCAAAGATTATCTAATTTTAATTCAAATGTAAATGCGTAAAACACTATGTTATGCACATGAGTCCCTTGTAAAGGTTTAAACTACAGCTAGTTAATGTACACGATATACAACTCAGCATGCTGTTTAATATTAAAAATTTAAATTACTGCACAAATTTATTTTGGTTGTCGTTTACTCTCATACCAAAAAATACTAAATGCAATTTTTCACTAGATAACAAACAAATACTAAAATAATAATTGCAACTGAATATTATAAATAACAATGTGCAATCCTTCTGAGAATTCATTATCGACACGATTGATATCATCAATAAGCTGAAAACAATCTGATACTTTGCCAGAAATGATCAAAGTTTTCACAAATTCAACATTGTGTGAACAAAAATTTCTCTAGAAATCTAAAACTGGAATAAATTTAAAAAAATAACTGGAAATAAGATAACTATGAAAGCAATGCGACGTATCCGTTATATTGTGCACCACTTGAAATAATGACCTGGTGTATGTGAATGGAAAAAAAAGGAGAATTTAACCACAATAACCAAAGTTTTGATTGAGGTGACAGAGATGTCTACTTACTTTAAAAAAGAAGATCGCGAGTCATGAGTTCAACTGCCATCAGTGGCTGTGAAAAAGAAAAATATAATTTTTGTTGGGTAAATGAAAAGAAAAAAAAATAGTTCAAACCTTCTGGAGGTGACAAGTTGCGGGAGACACTTGCATATAAGAACAGTAGGTGTAAGAGTTAAGCAGTACCCTATTGTTTAGATGGTTGCACAGGTTAAAGAGTCTGTGGAACTTCTTTAAGTATATGTTTACTAAGCAAATAATCGTAATAGCAAACACGTGCGACACTATATAAGAAAATTACAATGGACTAGACCAACTTTCCCGCTCGCTGTCAGCAGACTAAAATAAAAATAAAGTGCTGCGATTCTTAATAAATAGAATTGGGATTAATGTAGTAAAAACAATTCAAGATGGACCCCAGAAGAATCCATTACATTAAACAATAATTCACTGGTAGCATTATTTTATCTTATATCTATAACAGCCAAAGATCGTTATATGGTCGAGGGTCATCATTGCCGTATTGTGTATTGTGATCAATGATTTTTAGTTTAAAAATATAAGTGAAATTCATTCGATCGGCTAACGCAACTACCATCTTATTAAAAACAAAATTTGGCGATTAGCATTTCATAAAATAGCCCAACAATTAAATTTATCAGCGCCATTGAAATGCTACTAATATGTATAATCATTTAAACAAATAAAAATGTACTGTTTTCAATAAATTATTCATGTTATTTAGTGCAGTTTTTTCAACATATTTTATGCCATTTTGTGATTTATGTCCTGAAAACGTGAAAATTAAATAATAACACCGAACTGCATAACATTAATCTCTTTGATTTAATACATTATCTAAAACAAAATTAATGTATTTTAATAATCTATTGTCGTTAAACCGCACGATTTTCATTCGAAATTTATTTTGTTTTTTTTTTAATTAATAATACAAAATCTGTTATCTATATTCAAAGAAATCATTAACGAAAACAGTTAAATTTTTAGCTTTTATCTTATCTATTTTAATATTTTAATATATTTTTCTAATTTTTGTTTTTAATAATTGTACAGAGTTTTTTAATAAGAAGTTTATTTTCTAAAATAAAATTAAATTAAATAATATAAAATATATAATTTAGATTAAGATGATTAAAATTTTTATTTTATTACGAAGAGAAAATTTCGACAATTATGAATAAAAAATAATATCTGGCAAATGTTCACTACGACTACATTGACAGATGTCGATTCTTTTATCACAGTTTCTAATCAGATTTTGGCAAAATGGCGGTCCTATTTCGTTAATCACATCACGGATTTTTAAGTTTCACGGCTGACATCGATTCAATTGATTTCTTATAGACTCTGTCCTTAACATAGCCCCACAAAAAAATAATCCAGTGCTTTACTACTGATTGTTGTGAAGTTATGCGATCGGGAAATATTGTTTGCAATAAATTGATAGTTTCATTGGCTGTGTGACATGTGGTATCGTCCTGTTGAAATCACATGTCAGTAATATCTACGCCGTTAATTGAGTTGTTAGCATCTTCCGATAGCGTGTTCCATTGACTTCACCATCGAAAAAACGACTCAATCACGCCTCCACACCATATAGCGTACACACAGTGGCACTTTTTGTAAGCAAGGGCTTCTCAATAATCGTTCTAAGATGGGCCCAATGCGGCAATTTTGATTGTTGAAATAACCAACCAGTGAAAATGGGCTTGTTCAGAAATAAATACTTATTTTTGAAAAAACCAGCTGGTTGTTTCTGAATGAATTGAGAAAAGCTACGGCGATGTGAATGATCAGCTTCAACCAGTTGAAACTTGTAAGGTTTCAAAGCCAAAACCTTACGCAAAATTCGAAATGTGGTGGTTTTGGATAACCCCAATTGTTGAGAACTTTTGGATCTGTTTTAATACTGTGGCTTACCACAGTCGAACACCAAGGCGTGTCTCAGAAGGATGATTATGTTGCCCGAAAATATCTAGAATTTTCGGAAAAGTAAATTTAACCGAACCACCATTTTTATAGTGGATTTTAATTATTTTAATGCGATTTTCGTGCGAAATGGAATTCACTGTAACAATTGCCAATGTAGGTCTATCTTTCGATGACTTTTTCCAACATTTATGGCCGTAGAAAATATTTAGTCGTTTCGGACTTAGCGGCGTAGACTACATATATGCCCTAAGAAAAATATCTAGCGGGGTCACATCGCGCGATCTTAAACTATGAGGTTACTAATAAATCAATTGCGGCATGTGCAATATGCTGCACGGTCTGATTGCAAGGACAGCTCAAGTGCAATCAAAAAGTCATAGCTTTCACCATTGACTGTTACGTTCTGTCCAGTATCGTTTTTAAAGAAGAACGGACCGGTGTAACAACGTATCCCTGTAAACAAAGGTAAGCATTATTGCAAATTTGCTTAACAGTAATAAACAGTTATCTTGTCGAGAGCCCAATTTTCACAATTTGAAAGCGTCGTCTATTCATGTTGCAATTCAAGCCAAACTAAACATAAAATAAGTTTACAGCTGACAAAATGGACGCTAGCTAAAAAAGTGTTACAAACTCAAAGTTCTATACCTCTACAAAAACACCTCCAATCACAAAAATTAGGTAGTTAACGATATTATTTAATTAAAATGCTTATCGACAGTTTGTTCTCCATTGTAATTAGTTTTTATATGTTTCGTTATTTTATTGTGTTTTACATTTCATTGTTTTATTGCTTTCCACTTCTGCATTAATCGAAGATTTTCGATAAAGAGCGTGACAGTTATTTTGTTATAATATATAAACGCACATTTTTGCTACACAAGAAAGTGATAATGATTTTTGTTATTCAAAAACCATTATATGTGACAACTAGTTGACGGCATGGAAAGATTGATGCGCTCATAGTTCTTGAAAAAAAAAGAAAACATTTTTTATGCATTTTAGCCCGTCTTGGTTACTCCTATTTAAAGTTATAAAAAAAAGCGAATGAAAGACATGTAAAATTTTTTTTCTGTTAGTGCACTAAACTTTCACATTTATTTCTTGAACTTTTACTGTAAAGCGAAAGTAAACTCACTTTTTTACATACCGATCATATTTATTTAGAGTTTTTGACATTTATTTGTCTTATTAAATGGTAATTTCTCGCAAATGGGAGCCGCAACATAAGAAAAGCAATTAGTACAAGATTGAGCATAATAATTAAAATAGGTACCAGCGGAACAAGATAAAATCTTTGGATTATATTCACCCTGACACCAGTAATATTGGCTTACGTTTTTATAATTTGGCCAATGCATGTAGATATCTCTTCCGACACAGGTTGGTATAAATGTAGTTGTATATACTCCTAGATTAGCACAAAATGGCGATGCTGTTATGGTCGATAAAGTGATTTGACTCCATGCCAATACGCAAACAATTAATAGCGCTAAAGCATTGAATAAATAGGTTATTTTATTATTATTATCACAAGTAGACTAAACTTACCGAAACTCATTGTTTATCAAATAACTTTACGAAACGCCTCATAAAATTATACTAAATAACTTAACACTCAACATCGGCTATTTATTAGGTGTTTATTATCTTGAGGCTTCTTTACGTAGTTGTTTCACAGAAATGGTTTTAAACGTGGCAGACTGTTAAGAGCACTCTACTGTCTGTACTAAAGAACATAGTTCATAGTTCAATGCAAAACTTAAGAATACGTAAAAATAATTCCTTCTCAATATTCGTATTTTGTTCTATTATCTGCCATTTTTCCTCTATAATACTTAAAGCTAAACCTACAGGAATACTTGGAAAAAGTGAAACTACATCAAATGAAAACAATCTATCATTATCTTGTATATTTATTCTCTTGGTTTTATCCTTAAATTCCAACGAATTTTTAATATTATATATCTTAAGTTTTGCATTGAAGACAATAGGTATTTTCAATTTGATAATAGGATATATCAACAGAATGAGGGCCTCCCCATGGGCTCTCCAGCATCTCCAATTATAGCTGATATTGTGATGGAGGAATTACTAAATTCATGTATTAGTAAAATGCATATTAAACCTAAGATAGTCACAAAATATGTGGATGATTTATTTTGTATAACTTCAGAAGTTGCAGTGGATGACATTTTGTCAAAATTGAATAGTTTCCATCCGGATATTAAATTTACGATTGAAAGAGAATTAGAATCTAGACTTCCATATTTAGATATATTGATAATAAGGAAGAAAAATAAGTTAGTATTTGATTGGTATAAGAAACCAACATCTTCTGGTAGAATCATTAGTTTTTATTCAAAACATCCAAGGAAAATGATAATAAACACAGCGAAAAATATGATAGACAGAATATTGACTATAAGTGATGTAGAATTTCATTTGAAGAATAGGGATACAATAAGAGATATACTTAATGCCAATGATTTTCCAGTAGAATTAACTAACAGATTAATTAGACAATATGGTAGTTATAGGCATAATTTAGGAAATTCTACAGCAGAGCCAAGAGATTATAAATCATTAACTTATGTTCCTGGAATATCAGAAAGATTAAGAAAGTGTAAAATATATGACACAGATAAATATATAGTTGCACACAAAACACATAACACATTAAATAAATTATTTAGCAGTATGAAGGATAAAATAGGAAAAATGGAAATATCCGATGTAGTATACAGGATACCATGTGGAGGAAATGACCAGGTGAACTGTGACAAAGTTTATATTGGGACAACAAAAAATAAACTTAAAACGAGATTAGCTGGTCACAGGTGTGACCAAAAATATAGGAATATTTCAACACAGAAGACATCCTTATCTTCACATTGTAAGAAATATAATCATTATCCAAAGTTTGATGAAACATCAGTATTAGATATAGAAAAAAACTACAAGAGACGTTATATGTTGGAAATGTTAGAAATTGTTAATGTACCAAATGTAAGGAGAATAAATTTCAAGACAGACACAGACAATTTAGCTCAGAATTATAGGTACTTAATTAAAAAGACACATAATTTGTTATAATCATTTCATAAGAGAGAATTTGTTATTTGTTAGTTGTTATTTATTTGTTATTTCCGTTTCCTTGTTATTGTATGTTTGAATATTTGAAAATTTAAAAATTTTTGTATGTATGTAGGAAAAAGTATTTTATATGTTTTTGTCAAATGTTTTGAAACATTTTTTCAATTTGTTAATAATTTTGTTTTGTTTTCAAAAATATATAAAAAATTTTTTTTCCTGAAGAAGCTTTCCAAAGGAAAGCGAAATATTGAAAAGAGAAAAATTTATATAAAAAAAGATCTTAAAAAAAAAAATATATTTATTTATTATATTTATATGCTTTTCTGTTTATATTGCTATTGTATATGTTGTAGTATTATATTTTATTACTATGTGATGTTTATATTATATTCATAGCTTTACAAAGACATTGAAAAATAGTTTGCTTTTGATTCAATTACTTTTGATGGTCTCATTTCCACTTGATCGTGTAGAGATATAAAAGTGTACAATACAAAAAGTGAACAGGCTGATTTTTTTTATAGTTGGATAGTATAGACGTTTTAACTTGCCTATAAATACAAATCACGGTGGCAAGCGACATTGCGGAATTAAACCAAAAGTCTACCAATTGTTATTTATGCTTGGTATTCAGTTTTTAGTAGTATTGTCAATATAAAGAACCTAAAAGATCATGTTAAAATAACATATTTAAGATTAAACTTAGGTTAAACAACAAATATAAACAACATAATACTAAACAACAAGCGTTTGTATTGCATCGGTCCGCTTTTAATTCTGTCCAAAATTAAAAAAAAAAATTCCTAGAAGGTTGTCAAAGTATCAGGGAAAGTTAAGTCTATCTTATTTTCGGAGTTATATGTAACACGAGCTAAATTTGTGCAGCAAAAGCCAAATGCTACTGATAAATCGGTTGAAATTTGTATTATCAAATTAAAAATCTAGATTTTTCAATATCCTTAACAAGGATATTTGGCAAGATTTTAATTATAATTTAAGTTACAATTCATTTATAAGTACGTCCCCTTAAGCTTGTACTTACGATTTCTTTTAAACATTTTCTCCCGTAGTATAAATGGCAGCTTTCATATAAAACTATTTAGAGTTCGAGAAGTTAATGTTTTTGTTAAAGAGAAAAAAATTTTTTTTTAAAATCATATACTAAATTTGCACATTCTCAATTTTTACAAGAGATGCAGAAATGCATATTCTAAGTCTGAGTATAGTGCAATTGGTTTTTGGATTCAAATTGCTCTTAAACAATTATATTGCGTTGAATCAAAAATCTAAGTAGAAAAGAGACTTAGTGTCTTAACTGAGGAATGTTTATTAAATATAAAATCTTCATGGTTTGTCAAATAAATAACGGCTTAGTCCTTGGATTTAATGAATTGCTTGCGATAAAAATTATTTCGTTTTAAATTTGAAATTATATTCTTCGATAATGTCAAGTATAAAGCAAACTTTTTCTAAATTTTTTATACAGTTTTACCTTTACAAATATTTCCCGCAAAAGTAAAAAGAAGAAGAGCATATTACCTATTATATTATATTAATTAACACAAAAAGGAAAAAAATCTTACATCCCTTTGCAAGCTGAGAGACAGTGTTTTTTTTTGTAAATTCAAAAAGGGTATTTTTAATATTTTCAAAAAATATTTTAAATATTGCAAACATGCTCTCTAACTTATTGTACTACTTTTTACAAATTAATATTTTATATAAAATATAATTAAATTTTTTATATCAATTCCTGAAACAGTTGAAAAAAAAGATTGCTATTTTAATCATACAACAATAGTTAAGATTAAGAATAAAAATATTTTAATATTGACACATGTCCCTGAGTGCAGAAAATAAAGGAAATGTACTTTTGAAAATTTTTAGATATAAATATTATATGATATTTATGTTAAAGGCATGTAATGGTTATGCGTTGTTATCGCATGACTTAAATTAATTTAATAATTTATTTGAAAATTTCAGTTTTAACATGAGATATTGTTAATCAAGCATATTTATAGATGTACATAATAGCATTTCAATCCAATATGAAGACCTTGCTTGGTCAAACAATTTTGGGCAAAATAACAAATATCATTTTCGTGATAGTTAATTTTTGTATATAAAAAACGAGCTATGAGGTCAAACAACAACATCGAGGTAAGTGGAAAAACTATTGTTATTGTAGTAATGGATAAGTTGTTTTAAAATCGTATAAATAAAAAACAGCAGTTCCTCCCTCTCAAATTTCATATTAGAAAAGGAAAATATGTATAGTATAGCAGCCGTAAGTAATATAAAAGAACATGGGTCAGTCTAGGGGACACTTGGTAAATGAGGAAAGTTGCAACAAGAAGTTTATTGCATTGTTCATAGCTGGTATAGTTGAAGTTACTTAATGCTAAACAAGACTACGTTGTCACACTTAAACTAAGACGGTTTTATGGTTTGGATGGCTGCGCTGCTTAAAGGCGTACGTTTGCCAACTACCTATATCTTACTCGGTTGTAAATGGTTAAATAATTAATTACATAATTTCTTAAAAACGTATGTTTAGTAAACAAAACGAACCTAAACAAAACTACAGGGTAGCGATCACAAGATAAAATATAGAATTTATCCAAAATTGATTTGGCATTATTTGCTATCACAAAAGCTTCTACGTTTGCAAAGACAAGATCGTAAATATATTTAACAATCTTCCCTTCAGTGTGTATCGTAAAATTCAATCTACTTTACTCTTTATCATTCTAGAAAACATTGAAAACATATTTCGTAGTTATTTTTTATATATTTATGGTTTCCACTTAATAGCAATAAAACACTTCAACATGTTATTTTATTATTCAGTAATTAAATCATGATTTTTTTATGTTATCTCTAATAATGTTATAAAAATTAAAAGTAATTAAAATAAATACTAGAAGGTTTCAGCGATTTTTGGTAAAAGCTTTTTAAAGAACTTTTCACAATAGCTCACAAATATTTGAAGTTAACAGTTAGACAAAATATTTAGATTATAATTTACTCATAGCATTTAATGAAAACGAAGCATGTGGAAATCGTTAAACTTTTTCTTTTTATTTGCATTGCCTACAAAATTTAAAGCATATCGCCATCTCCAAATACTATATCGCAAAGATTTTTAAAGCTCAAAAGATTTGAATACTGTGAAACATAATTTTGTTTAAATTTATTAGTTAACGCAAAACACATTGGAATATAAATAAATATGTATGTTGTTTGGAATGACAACTTTTATTCCATCCAAAAAAATTTCGTTTAGAACCAGATCGAAATCTTGGTTTAATCAGACGTGCAAAAATACAGTCAGATCAAGAGAGGATTCATTCAGTATCTGGCATGGAAACAAAAACGCAGATACAGATTCGCTACGCAAACGGGCATGTGCCAATGTACTAAGGCGTGACAAAAATCTATACGATGAGCGCCTTCGTGCTAAAGTTCTTGCTACTCCTCGGGGTAGCTAGAGCTGCTGGTCTATTGTTAAAAGAGTAAGGAATAAGGCTGCTTCTTTAATTCCAACTCTTTTAAAGAAAGACCAAATATTCATCGCTCGGTTGATAAAACTATTCTTTTGGCTGGTATATTTGTAAATAATTCATATTTCCCGTAAAGCAATAAACCACCGCCCACACTCGACAGAGTATCCGTTGCTATGCCAAAGATATTCTTTCGAGCTCGAGTGGTTAAAAAAATTTGAGCAGTTCTCAACATCAACAAGTCTCCTGAGCCAGATGGAATTCCAGCACTGGTCTTAAAACATTGCTCTTCGACGCTAGCCCGTCCGTTAGCAGCCCTTTTCGGCACGTTGCATCATGCCGGCGAATTTCCAAAGTGTTGGAAAATTTCTAATGTAACGTGAGGCTAAAAACCCCAAAAATTACCGCCCAATTGCAATTTTTTTCTGCAGTTTCTTACTTCTTACTTTTCGACCGATAGTATGGTTTTCGTAGGGTGCACTCTACGGGCGACTTGCTGGTTTTCCTATCGATTCAATGGTGCAACGTCATACATCATTCCAATGAGAGTAAGGTGGTGGCTCTAGATATTTTCAATACGTTTAATAGAGTTTGACATGATGCACTACTGTCAAAACTTGCTGCTTTTGGTGTCGGTGATAATTTGTTCAGATTTATATTGAGTTTTTCTCAGGAATCGTACTATACGAGTTGTTATAGATGGATTTTCATCAGACGAGTTCAAAAAGATTAATTCAGGGATATTGCAAGGCTCCATTCTTTCTCCTACCCTATTTATTATTTTTCTAAACGGAATTCTTTATCAAACTTTTAACTCTATATACTCTTTCACAGATGACAACACCATTTGTCATTCGTATTCATTTGGAAATTGCCGGAACTAGTTGCAGGTGAGTTCCAAAAGGAAGAACATGAAAGATACACTCAAACACGATCTGGTAACAATACTGGAATGGGGTCGTGTGAATAGAGTCGCTTTTAATGCCCGTAAGACGCAATGTTGCATGCTTACGCTTAGATCTGTGTTCGGCAATGGTGCTGCACATGTTACATCAGTATGATGTTCGATGGACTAAAAATATTTTTCAAGTTCTTAAAGAAGCTTTCAAGTGCCTCGGTTTTCTAAGACTGTGTAAGATATACTTCACTCCATCCGATCTTCGCACTATTTATACCACCTATATCCCTCCAAAAATGGAATTCAACTCTCATGTACGAGCCGGCGCCCCAAAGCCTATTTTGGAGTTGCTCGACCGCGTATAGGAGATAGCCAAGAGGCTCAGTAGGAACGGTAGGGTATCTAACTTTATTGATTCCCAAGAGCATCAATGCAATGTAAAATTTATTTCACTGTTTTATCGTTACTAAAATGGTAATAAAATTAAATAAATAAAATTGGGGAACTTTTTCCCGTTACTCGAATGTTTTCGCGTGTAACTCGATTTTCATTGAGAGCACATCAATTTGTGGTTAATTTTCCGGTACGCTTTTAGCAGAACAGTCCGTATGTGGAATAAACTCCCTCCAAAGTTCTTGCTGCCAATATCAATGTAGGAATGTTCAAAACTATTGCCTCTTTCCTCCTCCCCGCAACCCCATTTCGGTATTCTAGCACAAGTCATTGCCTGAGTGCTGGTCCGAGAAAAAAAAAAGATATAGTTACTTATTCATCCCATAACAAGGGGTGCACAATATTGCAATCTTAAGCAAATTTTGTTTCTCAATTTATATTTAAGAATTCAATTATTTTGTGTATATCGTTGCATCACAAGCTGCTATTAATAATAATTCCAAAAAGGCATACTTTTGTTAACAATTGATATTAAAAATACGGGAAACTTCATGATACAAGAAGAAAGTGCCATGTGCTGTTGTCATTTGCACATATTCTATAAAATGACTTTTGGTATAGGCAAGGTAAATTGTGACACCGAAGATACCAGTTGACATTATGTTGGGGGCTGAGAATTTCCAAAAATATTATCATGTCATTCACAATTGTTTTGCACTTTTTTATTTCACAGTGGAACAAAATAAGACAACTCCGATAGCATACTCCTTCCGTACCTTGACATTGTAGCCTCTAGGCGTAAAAGGTGGCACGAGTCGGTTAGACTTTTCTAAACAGATTACCCTAATTAATGTGCCGACCCTAATTAATGTGCTCCTGAAGTCGCAATCCGGGGTGTCCCTAATCGTTTCGAAGACGTCGATATACGCATTTCATTACACCCGCTATCAAGGTTGGTACCACAGGTTGGTACCCACGTTGATCTTGAATATCCTATAGCTTAATGAACACAGCTACAGCTAAAATGTACTTAGAATAACCAAAAAATATCTATATATTGCATAAAGTTCTGTCCCTAGCAATTTTAAAGTAATAAAAGTAGCCGTTTGCTAACAAAGGGTTAAAATATATGTACAACTGTACACAAAATCTAATCACTGCAGTAACCGGCAATGGTTAACGGCTTCTAGAAAACTGTATGTTTTTAACAGTAATTGGCGTTTATGGAAAATACAAGTATTTTATAACACGACTATAGCAACAACAACAACAACAATAAAATAATAAATAATTTTAACTATTGTTTTTGCCTCTTTTCACACTGTTACGTAGCTCAATAGAAAATGTTATGTTTGAAACAAAAAGGCTGGACTCCAAATGCTGGTTATCGTTTGTAGTGGAAAAGTAGGAAAATGTATTTACAATAACAAAAAAGAAAAAAAAAAAGATTCATGTGAAACAAAAATTGTATGGTCACTTGTTCATGTTCATGTTCAAGTTGTTCTTTTTTTTGTGTCTTCTTTTAGTTGGTATTTTTAGGGGTTCTTAAATAAGCCGGATGAACTCTTGCGTGAGTGTAGGAGCTAAAAAAAGTGTGTCACAAATCACACACAAGATTTGAGTTAAGCAGATTGTAAGTTTTAAGCGAATCATTAACCACACAGAATTGGGTTATTTAGTGTTTAGCGCATCGGCCATTTATAATTTTTCCGGCATATTCGCAATTTTTACTTAAGTTTGCACACATGAGGTTTTAAGCTGGGCAGGAGTTTGTGACTCAAATTAGTTTATTGAACAGAGACAGAACAAGGCCAGGAAATATATTATGAAGAGAGATTGGTTTGCCACCATATTAGGTGCCCCTGTTGGCTAGTAGGTAGTGTACTAGCTTGTAAATATGGGGGTTGTGGGTTCGATTCCCAATGAAGACTTTGGTTTTTTTCACTACAAAAATAAAAATTGATTGTCGGTGGGGAAGCTCAGCGATGAAGGCATAGTCACTGGCCGCAGTGCTGTCTTATATACGGCAGTTAATTTTCCGACTATCCTTCTACTTTCACCACCTGTTTCATCTATTCTCTATCCCTTTCCTAAAGAATGTAGCACGGTACTTGACTAAATAGGCATTGTTGGCTGAAGTGCTACTTCTCTTTACAAAAAAAAAAAATATCATCAAATTCAGATAGAAAAAATGCTGCTAATCCATGCAATTTGAGCAACTAACAAAGCCAAAAAGGTAAATTTGCCTAAGCGTTTAGAATGGTTGCATTAGAAATGGTATTTTTTTAAGCTTTCATTATTTGCGCAATAATTTTGAGCTAAGAAATTCATTTTCAAATTTTTACTAACCTTCGATTGTTGTCAACACTTCCAAAGTAACTTAAAGTTCGAACTCTTCATAAATTTTACGACACTCTTTAGTTTATTTTATGTTCTCATGCTGAAAACAAGGCCAATAGAGGTTTTTAGCTATTTTGTTGCACGAACATTCAGTTGGTGTCCTTAATATTTCTGTTGTTGTTTGCTTTTTTTATTTCGTTTCTACAAGCTAAAGCAATAAATAATTTTTATTGTCGTACACTTAAAATGTCTTATGAACAAGAGTACGACTAAATATTGCTACAATCTACTTCAACGAGGTGTGCTAAAAACTAAATAGAAATTAATAATGTTCTCATTTTTTATTTATTTAATTATAGATTTAGTCTTTAGATGTAATCCTTGGGGACTAATTACAGGCATCAATTACCTAAAACTACAACTAGTCGTTCAAATAAACAGCATCTAATGATAAAGAATATTTAATAATTATATAAAAAATTAAAAACTTTAAAAATTCTTCGAATTGGATTGAATAATTATTTCGAAAGACCTGTGAGAACAGTGGCTGATAAGATCCAGTTGAACGAAGTAGAACATTAATACAGATATTAGAAATCAAAAAATCGGCTGCATTTTTTTCATTAATTTAACTGATTGCAAAAGATACATGAATCAATGTTCTGAGGCTTTTCAGCATTGGCGTACAACATGGCAGTCAAGTCTTGCCATGTTAAGTGTCGTAATCAGAAAATTGGAAAACTTTTTTGAACCGGTTTAATATGGTTACTGTGCACATTATATTGTGAGTCTCATAATACTGAACCATATTTCAAAATTGGTCTTAGAAGTGATGTGTATAACTGTGTTCTTATGCACGGGCCACCTTTTAATGAACGCAAGTACACCTCTACCTTATCAACCGTCAGGTGAGTATGATATATAAAAGTTAATTTGGTGTACTGAGTAGTAAGTTTCATACGGTTTTTTTCTCTAGATACAAATACACTTGCATTTCAGAAGGTTTAATTTCCTTAAGATTATATCGCACCAACCAGGTTGAAACATGGATTGATTCGATAGATTAAAATAATTAAAGAAAATTTTACCATCTGCGTACATCAAAATGTTTGAGAATTGAATGACGTTTGAGAGATCATTTTATTAATACAAAAGGAAAAAAAAATAAAATTGGCCCAAGGTGACTGCCCTGGAGTACAGCCCCCCGAGGGCACATCTATATATCTTCTTCATCTATGGAATTTCATCGTTATTATATATGTCAACGTGGTTTCCCCCCGGAGGCACATTATAGTCTTTTTGGAACCTACTATTCCATTTAGATTTGTGTCTTGCGGGGTAAAAGGGAGCCCAGGCCCCTCAAAGGCTAGTAGGAGTCACTTGGACAATCCACATATTTTCACGGGAAATCAGCTGGCCCAGAGTACACTATTTGTTCTCTTTAGACAATGATGTGCTCTGACTGGTTATTGAGGTTGACTCCTATATGGGAGTATCGTGGTGGTTGTGGTTTCGGACCCTCGTGAGAGTTTGCGGGTCGGACCATTCAAATTAACATAATGAATGGTTCAGGTCCAGTGAGTATGAATGCTGGCGTGTTCTTGATAAATAAGAGCTTCATGCGTTCTGGACCAGGAGTTTGAAAGTGTCCAACTCCTTAGCAAGTAGTGAGGGCACGGCCTACTCCGGACTTTCTAAATAGCTACTAGGAGTGACTGGAGGATATACGTATCCGAAGGCCTTCTAGGGCGTAGTTGGTGTCCAATCAACTAAGTGGTTTGACCACCATCTGAATATGACTATATAGTCGGTGCAGATGTAAATCAAATCACGCAAGTCAACGTGGTTAAAAAGGAGTCCAGTCCCCTAAAGGCTAGCAGGAACCAACTAGATAACTCCACGTTATTTCTAAGGGAATCAGTAAGCCCCAGCGTTCAGCTTTTTAGGTCTTCTCTGACTGATTATTGACTTTGGCCCTTCGAGAGCACCGTGGTGGTTGTGGTTTTGATGTTAACATAGGGTGAATGATCTAGGTCCAATGAGCATGCTTGTCGTGTTTTCTGAACAAGGAGTTGGATAGTCTCCGACTCTTAAGCTGGGAGTGGGGGTGGCGGTCTACTTCAAGCTCTCGAAGTTGCAAATAAGAATGACTACATATCATATGGATGGTTTAATCCACCGGCTTACACAGTTAAGTACTGAAGTAAATCTTAATACGCATGTTCTGGAGTACTTCAGATAAAACTGCGATATCTTTCGAGGAGTTGTTTTCAAATAGGAAATATTTCCGATCAAACAGATATGTTGAAGTCGATTTAAGAATATTCGTAGTGAAAGCCAACAAGCTGAATTTATGCAAACAAATTAATGGTTAACTTTGTCAGTTTTTACGAAAACCTTGTTGATAAGACAACAAAACTGAGGATGTGTGAAGGCAAAAATAATCTAATACAAGTTTTTCGAAGAGCTGAGCATAAGAGGCTTGCAATTCCTCTGTTATTTAAAATGTCGGGCATGCTACCAGATTTAAAAATTCTCTCAGAAAAATATTCTCCCAGGAAAGTATCCATGTTTTAGAAAAATATTGTACAAAGCTCTCAATGGAGTGGTAACGGTTTAATTAGTATACAGCTGTGAGCACCATCACCGTCCGTGATTTGCATTTTTTTTTCTTTTTTGTTTTTAAAGAGAAGTAGCACTCCAGGCAACAATGCCTGTACCGTGCTACATTCTTTAGGAAAGGGATAGAGAAGAGATGAAGCAGGTGGTGAAAGTAGAAGGATAGTCGGAAATTAGCTGACGTATAAGATAGCACAGTGACCAGTGACTATGCCTTCATCGCTGAGCAGCCACACCGACGGTCAATTTTTATTTTTGTAGTGAAAAAAACCAAGGTCTTCGTTGGGAATCGAACCCACAATCCCCATACTGACAAGCTAGTACACTACCTACTAGCCTACAGGGGCACATAAATAGCACAAATAGACGGAAACGAAATTGATTGATTGGTTAACAGTGAATATGGGTGTGTTGCGGTACTTAGCTTCAAAATATGTTGAAGAGAAAAAATCCACAACTGTGAGAAAAAATTCACTTTCTTTTAAGGAATTGGAGCCATTTTTCATTTCATATACATACTAAAAAGTATTGGGTACTTGAAGAACATGTTAGCGTTAATGGTGGACACCTCGTATCTGTACACCATTTTCAAAATTGTTTTAAAGATTTCCGATTTTTTGAACAATCTTATGCACTTGTTCTTCACATTGTATTAAGGATCCTTAGAGAATTATTCCTTGCAATTCTGTTAACAAGTTTAAATTATGATCTTTAGCTGTTATTGTAGTCGTTACATACTCCTTTTTGGTGTTTGTGTACAACAACTTAGCAGGTCATATATCTCAAATTCACATCTCTCTGAGGAGACCTTCAGTTAATTGTTGTTTAAAATAACGCTTATAATAACAAGTTACCATCTGTAATAATCTGTGGCCAGCGAGAGAGAGAGAGAGTTAGATGAACCAAAATTTTAGTATTATTAAATTTTTTTGAATATCTTTAAATTATTTTTATTAAAAATTTGTTTATATTTTAATTCAATTATAAATTCCATCTCTCATAGAAATTTAAGTTTTCATCAGCAAGACGAAATTTTAATTTTTCATTTATAGCAAATGGTGTAAATTGTACACTCGATGTATATGATGCTTAAAACAACCAAGCACCAAATGTTTCTTCATGTTTTGCTAAGGAGCAAGTAGGAAAATAAAAAATGAAGAGAAAAAAGGTGTTTTAACAATTTTGTTAAAATTGCAAAAAATAATAGAAAAAATAAAATAAAATAAAATAAAATGAAAATAAAAAGAAATTGTTCTAATTGATTCCCCTTAGGAATATTGTTTTATAGCTGGGGGTGTTAGTAGTATATTTTTTATTTTTATGCTCAATATACTTATAGTTCTTTTGCTTTATAATACATATAATTTTGTTCTTTTGGTTTAATTTTTAAATTATATTTTAAGTGATTGTTTTTTCTTTCTTTATTTTCTTGAATTGTATTTTGTATTTGTCCATTTAATTCATTTGACTCGTTTTGTTATCTTGTGTCCACCATCTAGTTTAACATGGAATAATAACAGCAGGGGCAATTGCCGCTACATGAAACCGAATCATGGATTACAACAAGCATGTAAATGCATAAACTGAAACGCCTCTCACACTTTTTGTTATTGTTTCTTGTTTTCTTCTTAGTGGAGTGAAAAACTTAATTTCAATGTAATGTTGCCATATTGTTGTGATAAATTACTTGTTTTAGAAATTTTGGCATGTTTGCATGATCACATATTTTTGTGTTTTATTTTAATAATAATTTAGCATTTTTGATTCTATTTTTAATTTGGGTAAAATTTGTAATGTAAAAAGTTATTACAACAACCTGAGCCCATTAATAAATACCTAAGAAAAGTGCTATTTTATTTTGAATACAATTCTGCTTTGATATATGCTAAACATAGTTATTGCTTAGATGAGTGAGTAATCTATCCCCTTTTGATTTTAATTCGAAATAAAATACTTAGGAAATTTAGTGATATAATTTGTTATGGCTTTTAATATGTCTTAATATAAAGACAAATGATAACAACGTTGAAACTTTAACAAAAATTGTCTTGTATTCGTATTTAACTTAAGCACAGACTGTGTTTTTATATTGGCGTTATCAAATAGATAGTGAATGCTAGATAGGAGTGTAGTGATTCAAAAAATTAAGCATGTACCACTAGCTGCTTTCCTTTTTTTTTTTAAAGTAAAACAAAAATCGATTTTCTTTAAAAACAAAATTAATATTCGATTAATATGTTATTTATGTAGAATTTAGGTACAATTTTACGTCAACTCGCATCAAATGTGGTTTGCGAACAAACCGGTTTCGGCTTTATGCTATCTTCAGTGTTCTCTCTACACTCCTTTATGTAGAACGTTATTAATATGGTGAACTGACAAACTGCTCTCAATTGTTAATGTTAACTCTGTTAACTCATCGTGAATAAATTATCATTCGAAAAAAATAGCGTTAACAAATTATTCGGATTTATTCTGAACTTATAATCTTAATATTATCATATACGGGGCAAAACTAATTCACAATACACTACAATATGCCTCCCTTGAATGATGTTTGATTTTCGTACTATTTATACCACCTATAACCGTCCAAAAATTGTATGCAACTCTCATGTATGGGTCGGTGCCCCAAACATTATTTTGGAGTCACTCGGCCGCGTACAGGAGTGGGCCAAGAGGTTCATTGGGGACAGTAGAGTTTTCAACTCTAGAGTATCAACGCAATGTATTTCACTGTTTTATCATTACCACAATGGCAGTGCTCTAATAAAATTAGGGCATTTATTCCCGTTCCTCACACGATTTTCGTTGAGAGCGCATCCATTTCTGGCTGATTCGCCAGTGAGTCGCACTACGAATTACACGGAAAGTTCGTTTTTTAGCAGTCCGTATTTGGAATAAACTCCTCCATCTTTCCTGTCACTTTTATTGCAGGAAAGTTAAAATCGAATGTCCACAAACATTACTCCCTCTTTCCTCCTCCGCATAACCTAATTTCCTAGTTCTGGCGCAATGCACTGCATGTGCAGGGGTCATCCCCTGAGAGCTGGTCAAAAAGAAAAAAAATGTCTTGTCACATAAATCTATTGCGTTCAGAAATGTAATATAAACTGCATTTTACGCTTCAGAAAATTAAAATTAAAAAGAAATCCAATGAAGCAGGTTATTTTTGCACGAACGTTATTTATGTTATTAAATGTTAAGATGTAAAAAACTCTTATAAACTTAAACCTTCAATAAAAAATATTGATGTTTTGTTTAAAGAACTTTTAATCAATTAAATTGTTTTTTTTTTATTAAAATATTTAGAAAATAATTTGTTTCCATAGCATTGCCATATCTTTAGTTAGTATCAGGGTTCAGAATTTTTCATTTATGAACATTCAAAAATCAACATTCATGATATTTTTCATAAATGAGAAATCTAAAATTTTATATTTATTTTTCACGCGCATAAACGAACAAGAAAAAATGGTCTGCTTATGTTCATACATGAATGCGCACAACAAGAATTATTAGTCTTATTCATATGTGATAAATGATAAATCAGCTACTTCTCATTAATGACCCCTTTCAGATAGGCAAATTTTACTTTGCAAAGTTTTGATTTTATGTGAGCGCGAGGGAGAAAGCATGATTGAGAGTACAGACTTTGATATACTCGCAAAGTTGCTTTGTTTTTCTTTCGTCGCTTATACACAGTTGTACTTATACACAGATTACATTACAGATTACATTGACTAAAACAAAATTTGTAAAAGAAAACTTTTTGTGTTTGAACACCAAAGAAAGTTTAAAAGAAAATTAAAAAAACTTTGTCAAAGTAAAATTTGCCTGTCTGAAAGGGGTCAATGTTATTTTTCATAAATGTACATGTTCATTTATGAACGTTGAAATTTTATAAAATTTCTCATAAATGAACGTGAAAAAATTTTCTACCTACGATCGCAGTTTACCGTAAAATGTAGTAAAAACACATGGGTACATATTAACACAAAATACAATATTGCAATATATTCTAAAAGAAATAAAAAAAAACATTTTTTTTCCTACATACGCCGACAATTGCGCATTATCAAATATGTGCGTTTATGTACGCGAATGCTTAACGCACATATTTTACGATCTTTTCATTTATGAAAAATTATCAAAATTGTACATATTCAAAAATGAACACTTGTGTGTTTCTCATTTTTTCATTTATGAATAGAAAGAAAAAAATAAATCGTCGCATTCATAAATGAGAAAACGCAAAATATTTTTCAGTCTCTCACACATGTATGAGAAGAAGCGGCTAAAAAATGAAATGTACATATTCATACATGTATGAACAGTGAGTGAACACTTCGCTACTCTGGTTAGTATACACTATATTGAGAGTATACAATAGAAAAAAATACGGAACAAGTCAAAGCAACATTAAAAACTGCCTAAAATTATGCTACATTATGCTCATATTTCTACACAAATCCTTTCATCATGCATGAAAACAAATAGAAAATGAAGTTCTTATTCTGAATTATTACGGAATAGCAAGTAGGTACGATAAGAAATTTAAACTTAATTTGTGGTAGACTTATATTTTTTAAAGCTATAATTAGCAACAATAAAAATATAAAAGTAATAATTTTTTCGTTTTATTTGCTTTGGCTATTTTTGTAGGGTGTGAATATTTAATGCGTAAAATATTCTCTAGGGTATTCAGATCTGTGTTCGTTCCTGTACATACACAATTTTAATGTTCATTTCCATTTTTGAATACATAAACATTAATAACATTTTTATAGTTGTTTCTATAAAATAAATAACTGTCATAAAATTGTGAATGTTTAGTGATTTGTAAAAAATGTTAATGTTATGGTTCATAAGAGGAACAGAAAAAAACAGACAAAAAAAAAATATTTAAACAACAATGTAAACTTTTTGTAATCACTTTTCACCTGCGGGTACTTAAATCCTGCTCATACACATCTCCAATTTCACTGTGTAATTCACAGTAATTTGTAAGATTTTATGATGTTTTCGTTTTGTTCATTTTTATTGGTTCGAAATAAAAAATTGCATTATTGGATTTTCCGCTTCAATTGTACATTAATTTTGTGGGCCCATTCTTGGGAAATTAAAACCTTGAATTTGTTTTTATGTTTTGTGTCTTGTAGGGAAAATGTTAAATTAAAGGCCATGGTATTGTTTGAATTTATTGGTTTTATCGCTCATATTTTTGTTTGTTTGCATAGAATAGAGTTGTCAGGGAGTGTAATAAGAGAACGCTCTACGTGGCTGGTCCAAATAAAGTTTTCTTTGTGACGAATTCTTCGCTCTTGAACTACATTTCCATCAACCTGATTCAATATTGGCAAAAAAAATGATTCTTATTGATCTGCAAGGCTCGCTGTTTTCCGTTCCTACCAGTGGTGCTGCAGACATTAAATCTGTAGAAGTCCTATTAATTTTTTTAAAATAAAAAAGCACTTTAGACTTCAATACTTAACAAATTATCTCCTAACCATGCTACAAAAGGGATAGAAAAATGATTACAGGTGGTTACATTAGTTATTATACTTCAATAACGAACGAACTATAGAGGTGTCGGGTAAATGCTCTTAATAAATTGGCTTACCTGTTATAATTTAGTATCTGCCATACAGACTAATGAGGTTAGTTAAAATAAGGTTGTCAACGAATAATCATTAGCTAAAAAGAAATATCAGAATATAAAAATATTCATACATGTTGCAGTATTATTGTACAATAATTGATAATATAGTGATACAGGGAAGAATATACGAACTTGTAAAATGTATAATGTTTATTAAATTATCACTTAAAACCGCATGAGTTCTCATATATTTTTACATGTGTATTTACTTTCATATCTGACAGATTTAACCCACGAATTCAAGGACAACATGAAGAAAAGTCTAAAATTTTTATGCTAATGCACTTTGAAAGGAATATATATTTTATGATGTAAATAATGGCTGTAAATCATCACTTTAACTATTAATTTATGAAAAGGTGGAAGTGTTGGTAGCATAACTTTCCGTTTTTTTAAAATAATTAATTTAGAATAAATGAGACACAATAAATTCAAATCTATACTCTATGGAAGGATATTCAAAAACTCAATTAGCCAAATTATATATTCGAATAGACATTTTTTAGTTAGCAAAAAAATCGTGCGATCGCCTGAGTTGCTACCAATTAATTGAGTGATTTTTGTTTTTTTCAAACAGCGCAAAAGTTATAGAAACAAAAATTAAATAGAGAAATAGATTTTATTCTTTTATTATTTTTTAGAGCAGATTTACTTCTGCTCAAATACAATTGCACATCATCTGCATACATATGGATCTTGTAGTACAAAAACTGCTTAGGTAAGTCATTAGCGTGTAAATAGAAAAAGGAGTGTTCCAAGGATTGATCCTTTAGGCACTTCTCTAGATAAATGTAGCACCGAAGGTTGAAGATTGTTTGACAACACAAACTGGGAACGCCTATAAAGGTATGAAGATAGCATTCGCGTGAAAGTTAAAGAGAAGTTAAAAAAGTGTTGAAGTTTCATGCGGAGAGTGACATGATCAATCGTGTCAAAGGACTTAGGGTAATCAAGAAGTACCTGGAAATATAACTTTCCTTCATCAAGTTTACATTGAACGTATTAAGTTACATCCCATCCTGATATCGACGAAATTCTGACTACCTGCCAAAGAATAAAGCGTTACTTTCAATATATCAGGACATTTGGTTGTGAGGCATTTTTTCAAAAGTCTAAGATAAAAATCACAAGACGGTAATTGGACTAAATTCCGAGATATTCTTAAGAATTGGTACCATTTTGGCACACTGATAATGTTAAATAAGTGTGTTATATATGGCAAAATTACAAGCAATAATATCTTTACAGAGTTATCAAATCCCACTGCATTCGGCCTGATTAAATTTAAATAAACTTCATATTGGTTTACACAAGCAAATTGAAATGCATTGTATACATTGTAGTTGGGATTAATACTTGAAAAGTCTTAAAAAGTATAAGATAATTTGAGAAAGCTAAATTAAGGTCTTTAATATCGGCTTGGCAACTGCTTGAAGGGTCTACAATAATACTTAATTTTTGCCTTTCTAAGTAAGCACAGTTCTTATATCAATTAGACGCTTTATATTGATAGAAAGCCAAGGTTTTTGCTACCCAATATTCTTTTGGACTTTAGTAGAATCGTTTCATAAAATGTTGAATGTTGTTCTTTAAAAATACTACCTGCCGATCAACTGTTGGCATGCTGTATATCTGAGCTCAATCAACACAAGAGACGCTTTCACGGAACACGTTGTGGCTAAAGCTAGCGAAGTCGCGATAAAAACTATATGGTCTGCCAAAAAAAGTTACAAATACTAAATCATGCTTCGAAAAACAAGAGGCTAACACTTGTGCATACAACTCTACATTTAGCGGATTTGAAATAAACATGATATCAAGCAAAGAAGTATATTGTCTGCAAGTTGCGATTCCAAAAGTAGATTTGAATTAAAAACTCCTGAAATAATAATTTCATAAGCAGTAGCAAGTGTTTCAATCGCGCAGAAAAAAAGTAAAAGAGATATTCTTTTTGTTGGCCTATAAACGCACTCCTCCAGTAAATTTTCATCATAAGAGATTATTTTAATAAAATTAAATTCAACACATTTTCCATTTACTGTTTAATTATCTGAAGACTTTAAACAGAGTCTACATGAAATATTATTCCTCACAAAAATTGCAACTTCCCCAGCATTACTCTCTCGAACTTCACGAAACACTTTGTAATCACTAAGACAAATTAAACTGTTGAATCTGTAGCATGCTCATTGTAGTGTCTCTGGTATTTCCTCCCACACTGTCATTATCATTATCATATCCAAAAATATATTTCTTAATAACACCACAAATAACTATAATTTTAATTTTAAAATAAAAAATGGCTATTAATTGCATAGAAAGATAATAGTTTAAAAATTTACATTAAATACAGGGTGTCCGCCGAAAAGGCATACTTCTTTGTTTTTTTAAAATTTTTGACTAAATGAAAGAAAATGGATCATACATTAAAAAATTGTTTATTTAATCTCGGCAAGTGTGTATGCAATACAATATCAGATAAATGTCTGCCTTTATCCATATATGTAAATGCGAGCCCTTTTGAGCACACTTCTCATTACATTCTCACACATTTCACATGGTATTTCATTAATTTCATTACGAATATTTTGTTTGAGTTGCCCAAGATTTTGTGGTTTGTTTGCATAAACTTTGCTTTTCAGAAGTCTCCACAAAAAAAAGTCCGAAGCAGTCAAATCAGACGACCGTAGAGGCCAGTGGACATCACCAGTTCTTGTAAAAACGAGCTGTGAAAAGAGGTCTCACAATAATTCCTGCATGCCAGGATTGCAATAGAATTATTGCATATCACGATATGATTTCTCCTAACCGAATTGTACACCAAACTATCACTTTTAATGGATGCAAAGGTGACTGTTCGATAATTTGAGGGTTTTCCATTCCTCAGAACCGCTTATTCTGTTTACTCACATATCCAATCCAATGAAAATTTGCCTCGTCATTACGATGTTTTCATGAAAATTTATCATTGATTTTGATAAAATATTTTAACGATTAAAACATGTTAGTTTATCGTTCCGGTGGATACCCTGTAAAATCATTTAAATAATAACAAATTGAAAAAAGAAAAACAGAGATAGAAAGTTAAAGTCAAGTAGTTGTAGTTGTTCCAACTGGGTCATCATGTTCAAATGCTTTTAAATAAACAATTCCTCATCGTGTAAATACGTAGCCTTAAAATTACCAAGGTTGTGTGGGTAAGGTTTTCGCTAATAAGGAAAGACACGTTGCTGTCAAAGCCTGCATTGTGATTTATGTTGACGAAGAAAAAGGAAAATTGGCTCACATAGAATTAATAAATCATTGAATTAGTTCAATTAAAAGTTTAACAAAATATTTTTCTAAGAACAAATAATACTATTATTAGATGCAAATATATTTTTTCGTGTAACGATTTTCACACAAGAACTATTTCCATCTCTTATTCAGACAGAGCAAAGTAACTATTTCCCAAGTGCCTATTCCATTCAAAAGGTTAGTTGGCGATTGCTGGATGGCAAAAATATTAACTTTTTGTATAGATTTTGAAAATTCAATATAAGTGACAGACAGATATTAGCAGATTTAAAAGTTCATTTTTAATGAAAGTCGAATCGATGAGTTTTTCCAAAAAAATTTTTTGAAAAACTTGGTCATTCTCTAAAAAAATCGTCGTGTTACTCAATTGCGCTTCGACCATTGTGTGCATACACTAAATATTATTTAACAATGCTATTTTGAAAGTGCATGACTCTGCACAGTAGTACAGTAACACGCCTTCGATCTAGACAGCATTGAGGAAAACCAGGTATACCAGGAGTCAAGCACCCTGTAACGACATATTCCGCAAAAAATAATAAAAGCCTTAATTTCTAACGAAAAAATCGTTTGTTGTTGCTTTTTTGTCTAATACATCTGTTTGTTTTTTAATTGTTAAAATTCTTTTGTTTATTTTATATTTAGTTTTATTAATTATTTTTGGCTGAACTTTTATGTTTTGTTTATTTAATGAGTTGTTCCACACTTTCCTTATGTTGACACCTTAAATCTTAAATGCCTTCTATACTAATTAAAAGGGAAATATTTTATTGTCAATAATAAATAAGTTTAGAAATATACCTTTATCTGAAAATTATTCAAAAATTGTTTTTATCTTTTCTACCCACAGTTTCTGAAATATTCACAAACTTTTCACAGAAATGTCTGTGCACATAAATACAAATGTAGGTGTGTCAATATATAATAATAAAATCAACCTGAATTTATTTTTGACGAAACAACTCGCAACACTTTGCTATTATTCCAATTTTTTTATGTAGATGTCTGTAAATATCTCATTTACATGATGGTGATTTCCTATTTGGCAGCAACGAAAGACAATAAATAAATACTCTTCAAACAAAAAATATTTCCCATTTTGGAGGCAAATACTTCATTATGCTTCTACTTGCGGATGTGTGTGTTGACAAATGTATGCTCGTTTCAGAGTGAATGCATTTTATGCAAGATTGTAAACCCTCTGATGACAATACAACAGCTGAAAAAAGGTACAATAAACGTGTCTGCTTTCCATTTTTACTATTCGTGCATAAGTTCAATTGTTGGGTGCCTCTTTAAGCCACCTATAAATATGCTACAGTATTTTATTTTATTCGACTTTGTGCTTTTAATAGTGCCCTGAATATTATTAAACTTTATGTGTGTTTGTGTTTTTGACAGTTTTAAAAAAAAAATTTTAAGGTGAATTTTTAGTTTTGTAAGTTTATATTTATTGCATACACACACACACACACACACACAGACACACACACACTAATCCACACTCGTTTTAACACAAATACAGTTGGGGGAAAAATTTTATAATTTGATGCCATTTTGTAAAAAAAAATTCCATTGCAGATGTTTTTTAATTTTGTAAACCTTGTTTTCGTTCATTTTTATTTTACTCATTTCCCCCTTTTTGGTAAGTAGATTCTGTATTTGTTTTACTGTTATTATGAATATCTACAAAGCCTGACATGCACGAAACATTACTCTTGTCGGATTTCCAAAATAGGAGAGGGCTTTGACAGATAAAACTGGAAAACCGTAAAGCATTTTGCTAGTATTGTTTTCAGCCCTGGGTTTATTTGATCTAAAATAAACGATGGCAGTAAGAAGAAGGCAAAGAAGATTTTAAAGACAAACTGTGGTTATAAAAAAATAAAAACATAGCAACAGTTTTAGTACCTTTAGTACACAAATGCGAGCCCTTTTGAGCAATTTTTCATTGCAGTCTCACACATTTCACGCGTTATTTCATTCATTTCATCAGGAATATTTTGTTTGAGTTGCTCAAGCGTTTCTGGTTGTTTGCATAAGTTTTGTTTTCCAGATATTTCCTCAAAAAGAAGTCCGTAGCAGTCAAATCAGGCGATCGTGGAGGCCAATTAACATTACAATCTCTTGAAATAACTTGTTGTGTAAAGAGGTCTCGCAGTAATTCCAATGTGGCATCGTCTCCTTGATGACACATGTCAATCAAGCCTAAAGCATGCAGTTGTAGCTCCCCCTTCACAATTACCATTCCTCCGTTTTATTTTCAAAGAAGTAAGGTCCAATGATTCCTCCTTACCGAATTGCACACCATACTGTCCTTTTTAATGTATGCAAGGGTGACTGTTGAATAATTTGAGGGTTTCCCATTCCCCAGAACCGACTATTTTATTTGTTCATATATTTATTCAAATGAAAATGTGTCTCGTCACTCGTTACGATTTTTCCATGAAAATTGTGTTGTCATAGGCGAGCTGTGTCATTCCATTGGCATATGTACGGTCTTGTGGAAGTTCTTATATCAACTGACTTTTATATGGAAACAAATACAAATCCTTGTGCAAAATTGTGACGAAAGTTTTTTGTTGAAGACCAGGCTCCTGAACACGATGAGCACGGAATTGTGGTTGATGGATTGTTTTGAACACTGTCTTAAGCAGCAGCATTTTTTTTAGCCGGTCTTGCAGTAAGTTATATTCCATGCTTGTGTCTATTACCTTCAGATCCTCTTTCTTTGAAATCATTTACAAATCATTTATAAATAGTGCGTTTTGTTGGCACATTGTGTTTTCCGATGATTTCATCTACCTTTTCCATCACAATAATCGATGATTGAATATTTTTTCAAAAATAAATATGCTACGTTTCTACTTTACGACTGCCAAATATGAACTCTCAACACTAATGTTTACCAAAATGGCTGCAAAACAAAGTAGTACACCTTCCCTACGAACACCGGGTCAAAGTATAAACGTACCATTTATTTATTGGAGAAGACACAAATATATTCGATTATAGGAAACCTTTTTTGAAAACGTCAGAAAATGCTAAAATGTTTTTCTTAAGTTAAGAAATTTTATGCAGAGATTTGTTGTTATATGTTTGTTGTTATATGTTAATATCATTTCTCAGAAAATTGTTGGTTGGTTATAACTCTAACCAACCAACAATTTTCTGTTTAACTAAATTAAATTTTTTTTAAATAATTTCTTAATAGCAACTGTTTTAGTTTAAACCTTTAACTTAACTAAAATATTCTGTAAATTTATTTCTCCAAAAATAAATTCAGATTTTTATTTGACAGCTTGTCTCATTTTTTGTGTATAATTTATTTTTTAGACAACAAATATTTAAGTTTTGATGATTTAATGCAAATGGTGGTCTGTTTTGCGAAATATTAAAAATTTTATTTCTCGTTTTTTGTTTATTAACTGAACTCAAAACACAAGTTTAGTTTAAGTTTTATGTTTTTTGTCTTCGTATTTTTGTTCTTAATTGCTATAATTTTCAATTTTAATTTTCTTCAAACTCGTTTCAGTCCCCTAACAATCTGTAGGTAGTTTTGTGCTCAAATATTATATAAAATTAATGTGCATAAAAACATAAAAAAAATAGAAAACAAAATCAGAAAACAAATCTTTAATTATTACTTTATGCTTAGTTTTTCTTCTTCTTATATTTATATGTTCTTCTAGTTTGGCTTTTTTATTTCCTTTATCATAAGACATTAAAAACCGCAGAAAATTTCATCTTGAATTACAATTATACGGGGTTCTCCTTCATTCTACGTCTTTTTATCGTGCATCTATGTTGACTTTATACAAAGAGTGTTGTTGATAAAGTTATATTTGTTGTATTATATTATTTTAAAGAAATCCACAATTCACAGAATAAAATTCATATATTTACTATACTTGTTCTTAAGTAGTAAGTAGCTAAGAGCTAACAAATGATAAACTTTATTCTTTCTCGAAAAATCATAGAAGTTCCTTTTTGTAAAAATTTATTCGTGCTTCGTCTTTTGAGCATAGAAAACAATATGACAGCCAAGTTCATTTATTTAGCACCTTTCAATTATGATTATTTTTTAATAATTTTCCATAATTTTATTAATTTCAAACTTATAGAACAATAATTTACTATCAGCATCATAAAATATATTTATATTTAATACTTTTTTCTTTTTCTTAAGATGCCACACATAGTGCGGCAATATATTGAAAAAAAATATTTTTATATAAAGAATTTATGCTTATATTGGAAAGGTCAATATAGTATAATTATAATTTATATATAAAAAATTTATAATTTATTTAATATTTATTTATATAATAATTTAAGCAAAACAAAGTCGATCGTTTTGTTTTAAAAATAATTTGTGCGAAGTAAATTATCTGTCAAAATAGTCGATTAGCTACTAACTACCTAAACAATTATAACTAGATGCAACAAATTAATTATTTATGTTTGTTTTTCTTATAATTCAAGGCTCGTTATAAAATTTTTGATAGAAAAAATATAAAATATTAATCTTCATCTCACATTTTACAAGCAAGGTAAAGTTGAAAAATTCTAACGAGAGCTGTAGCAATCGCGAAATAACATGGCACATTCTATTTATTAAAATCTATATATATATAAAAGAAAGTGATGTTAGTTACTACGCTTATAACTCGAGAATGCCTGGACCGATTTCGGTGATTAGCACCAATTCGGACAGGTCTCCGGCCAAATAAGAAGAATACACAAGAAAATTTTGGAAAATTTCCCAAAAAAAAAATTATGAAGAAAATTCATTTTCACATACATTTTTTTTACAACGCTATCTTAACTCAAGAACCCATAAAAAAACATGATTGTAAATGCTATATTGCCAGTAGATGGCGTTGTATGCACACTTTGCAGATGCAATGACATATGTGACTGGAGTTTTAGTAACATAAATATTGGAATTTTCTTCAGCTTTTATCAGCTTTCGTTATTTATTTAAATTAAATTTGATTTAATACATTATTTTGAAACAATTTACTGTGAAAATTCCCAGCGAAAGGTGATTTCATAGATGTGAGTTTAGTTTAATAAAATGCACATTGTACATGGTATTGCGTGCTCATCGATAATCAACCCAAACGTTCATTTAGGATTGTCCAATTAATTTTTAGGTGGAATACTTTGAAAATTCATTTCATTTCATTCTGATTGATCATTTTGATGCTAAATTCTATTTTCAAACGGTAAGTTGCCCAGAAAGATGTTTATTTTGTGAGTTTATGACATTTGATATTTTGTGTGTTCGTTTATCAGTGTAATTAACAATGCCAAGAATCAGAAGATCGAATCTTTCGCATCGCACGCGAAATGCAAATAGAGTTCGGAATATTGCCTAACAATTGACGGCGGATGAACAACAAATCGCACGAGAACAGCGCCGTGTTAGTATGGCCCGACTTCGTGCATCACAAACACAAGAAGAAAGACAGGCGGGAAATGAAACGGCGCAGTTGACAATGAGAAATCGTCGGGCAAATGAGACAACTCAACAACGTAATAATCTAAATCAACGTATAAGAAGAAGTGCTTCAAGTGTTGATTTGCATCGAGTAGCGTTTCATTACGATTGCAGAATTGACTACAGCTCGCATCCTTCCGTTCAAATTCACCCAATGGAGGTTATGTGCGGCACTTTTAAGGTATTCTCTACACGAAAGATTTATTAAAATTAAGTAAATCCAATTTTTTCGTTATTACTATTGCATCTGATATATAACAAATGCTCACTTTAAACATCTATTCTTTAAATTGTACTTACAATTTCTTCTTAATTCTTTACTTCGAAGTAGTATGAAAGCATTGGTCTCACTTTGTTTGCAAAAAAAAAAATATTTTACCTCCTTATGTACCCGAGACAGGACACGGATATTTAAATGCTTCACAGGCGGGTTAATCCCACTAATCATGCTTTATTAATTGATTTTAAAAAAATGATTAAACATCCTCATCGCACGTCAGACTTTTGTTTTGATAGGAACAATTCTATTGCTGCTGTTTGATGGCACAATAATTAGGTATGTTATACTCTCAAATATGTTATAAAGGGTCCGCCATCAAGGGCAAATTCCAAGGAGAGGAAGTCCTTATCCCACGAATTCCCATTATTCCAATTCAAGCGGGTTCAGTTCTCCGTTCGATTGGCATTTGCGATGACAATTACTAAATCGCAATGCCAATTACTAGAAGTCTGTGGGATTGATCTCGCATTTCCCTGCTTTTCGCACGGTCAGCTGTACGTTGCATGTTGGCGTGTTGGTAAATCATCTTCGTTATTTGGTTTTGCCCCGGAAAACAAATCGAAAAACATTGTTCATCAAATCGCTTTCTACTGATTCCATTTAAATAAACCACATTGAAATTTTAAATATTTGTGTTGCATTATTACTGTAAAGTTTGTATAAAGGCTTAAATTGGGGCGAGGCGAAGTTCGCCGGGTCCGCTAGTCTAAAATAAAACTATTTTTTTAAATCAATTTTAATTAAAGGGTTTTTGAACTATAAGTTTGGTTTCCTTAACAAAATATAACAAAACATTTAGATTTCGATTACTCATATTTTTATTGTAATACGAAGAAAAAATGTCCGCAACGACCATGCTGACAAATGTCGATTCTTTCATCAAAAATTTCAATCTCTTCGCGATTTTGAGGCTGAAATAGATTCGATTGGCTGTGTATAGACTCTGTCCTTAATAAAGCCCCGTAAAAAATAATCAAGTGATGTTAAATTACACGATCTGGCTGGCCACTTAACTGCTGATTGTCGTCAAATTATGCAATTGAGAAATTTGGTTTGTAAAAATTGGTCGTTTGATTGGCTGTGTGACATGTGGTACCCTCCGATTGAAACCACATGTCGTTGATACCCACGTTGTCAATAACAGGCCAAAATTGAGTTATTAGCATCTCGCAATAGCGTGATTCATTGACCGTTACCGCATTTCCAGGCCCATCTTCGAAAAAAATTCGTCCACCTCGTCTCCAGACCACATAGCGTATCATACGTTGAGCATGCAAAGGCTTCTCAATAATCACACTACGATGTTCACAAGCCCAAATTCAACAATTTCGTCATACTGTGACAAGTAAAAATTGGCTTCGTGGAAATCAGAAAAACCAGCCGGTTGTTCTGGATCAATAGAGCCCATCTGTGGAGATGGGATAATTCAGTCGGCTTCAATTCCTGCACCCGCAAAATTTGCTATTTGGTGGTTTTGAATGACGTCAACGAATTGACAAATTTGGCTCTGCTTTAACACTGGCTTACAGCTGTGACGATTTCAGCTAAAAGACTCATTCGAACACTCGTTGGTGTTCGCAAATTTTGTATCGAGCCTGCCGAATTCAATTTAACGACCAAATTCTTAACAGTGGCCTCAGAAGGACGATTATATTGTCCGAAAATATCACAAATTTTCTGAAATGTAACTTGAACAACACCACCATTTTATAGTATATTATTGTTATTTTTTCATGCGAAATTGAATTCACTGCAACAATTACCAATGCAACTGCTACAAATACGTCAAAAAACTAACTGTCAAAACTATCATGTTGTTGGTGTCGACACAATTCTAAAACACACTTCTTGTTGAAAAACCCATACATTCCACTAACATCCAAAATAAAATTATTTTGTTAAATTAATTTTAAGTATAAACTCAGCTCTGTTTAAGGTTAAAAATCACCATACGGCAAGAGTATGTATGTAATTTTGAATACCTCTAAACGCTAGTATGTTGACTTTGGGTACTTGCCGACCTTAAGTTCGACCTCAAACTTATACGTCTATATTATGGCACTCTTACCGGTCTTATTGAAATAGTTAATGTAAACAAAGGAGACACACCAACTCTCGTAAAACAAGTTACAAAAATATGCCAACTTTAAAGGAATGAAGTAACAAAATTTGAATTCTATTGTGAGAGCCTCTGGAATGTTTCTGAGTAAGATAAAGAGACAAAAGGTGGATTTTCTATTGCCTTCAATAGAAGACGTTTTAACAACTTGCACTTTTTTAGATCTTGCAGTGTTTGGAAAGAAACTGACTGAGTTGGAACAAAAACCAAAGGTTGACAACAATTAGTTATAAAAATCAAATAAAATTATGGTGATAGTATGAAAATATTTCAATAGCAAACCCTAGAAGACACAAAAGGGTTTCGAATAGAATGAGCCACAATTGTTATTTTTATTTTATAAATAAAATAAAAACAAGGTGTTTTAAATAGACACTGCGACCAAGATAATTTATTGAATATACTGCAGATGCTCTAAGGATTGAAGTTGATTTAAGCACCGGTAGCCCCCAACGTGCTCCGCTGATTATATCAGCTGTGACGTACAGCATCACAAACCATCAGAATAAACTCTGGAGTTTCCTTGTTGTTCTTAATGCAAAATCTGATCAGGTGCTGATATGGCCTTTGAGAAAACGGGCGACGATCTTTATGTAATTCCGCTACAGGTGTGAAACTTTAAAGTACTTTTCGATGTAAAGGGTCTGCCAAATAACTTTTTCTTTTTGTTTTAAATGCTATAAACAAAACTACTGAATATTTTCTCAAATTTCATTTTTTAGTTGAAAGTACAATCCTTCCGGTTAATGATAGAAGATTATTTCATTCAAGTGGCTGCCTCGGCTGTCCCTGCAGTAGCCTACACGAATGGTTTCACGAATATTGTCCTTTAAAGAGTCAATTGTCTCTGGCTTGTCGGTGCAATACTTTTCTTTGACGGCACTCCACAAATAATAGTCAAACGGTGTCAAATCGCAACTCCGAGGTGGCCAAATGACATCGGATCTGCGGCTGATAATGCGATCTTCAAAAATAGGGCACAAAACAGTGAGTATACCTTCGGCTGTGTGGCCCGTAGCGCCGTTGTGTTGAAACCAAATGTTGCCAATATCCTCCTCTTCAATTTTTGTGAACAAAAATTCATTCAACATGGCCCGATAACGATCGCCATTGACTGTTACGGCCACTCCTTGCTCATTTTCGAAGAAAACTCGCCCAATTATGTCTCTGGACCAAAATCCGCACCAAAAAGTGATTCGTTTTGGGTGCGTCGGTTTTTTAATGTATGTGTGCGGGTTTCCTATGCCCCAAATGCAACAGTTTTCTTGTTTACATACCCGTCAAGATCAAAATGAGCTTCATCCGAAAAGAGAATTTTTTTTGCAAAATTGGCATCTTCTGTAAGTCGATCGCAGGCCCACTTAGCGAAGCGAAACGCATTGGATGATAACTTGGCTTCAACTCCGGAACCAATTGGACTTTGTGTGGTGCCATACCAAGGTCTTTATGCAAAATTCGTGTCAATGATGTCCCTGAAATGTTCAATTGTTGAGAAAGACTGTGAATTGATGTTGATGGCGCTTTACGTACACTTTCTGCCACAGCAGCAATATTCTCGGGTGTACGCATTGTTTTTGGCTTTGGTTTATCGATGAGGATGCCAGTTTCTTTCACTTTTTTCACAAGATAACGAACATTCGGACCTGACGGTACGTCTTTTCTTCCAAAAACCGTACGCAATTTTTGCACACATCTGCAAAGTAATGTCGCAATATTTCCCAGCGTTGTTCAAGTGTATACACAACCATATTCTTTCAGCGGAAAGTTAAAACTAATTATCTGTCAAATCAAACATGAGCTAAGTGTTACCATTCACGAAATAAGCACTAGTTGAAAAGAAAACGTTAGATGGCGGACCCTTTATATCCCAACTGCCAGATTAAGCCAGTTCTACTTTTCCCTAGTTTTAGTACCTTCCAGACTTACTCTCGAATTTTGTGTAGTCTAAATTCTCAAAATGGTTTCAGCCTAGTCATAGACATTAGTTTTCCATTATAAATATTATATTGCAATTGAAATACGAGGCTGTAATGGTATCGATGATGGCTTTGAGGATCTGCTAAAAGTTTTTAAAAGCAAAAATAAATTTAAATTTTTGTTTCAGATGTATAAATTTTTATTTAAAATTTTAATCATTCGTAGTTTTCAGATGTTTCAGTTGTTGTGATATATTTTTAATCTAATTTTATTGCATAAAAACAATATGTAAAATATAATTATACAATTTACAAACTTCTTAGTTCTATTTCTGTGATTAATGCTGTTTAATTATTTTAAACATGCATTTATATTTTACACTTTGTATTATTAGTCTATTGTTTTCCTGATAATGTTTATGAAGTATTTTTTGTCTGTTCAATTTTTTCTCTTTTTTTTATTTTTCACTTTTTACTATTTTTTTTTTCATAATTGCGCTTGTAAAAATTATAGAATTGTTAAGCAAAATAAAATCACAAGTTAACTGTAATTGAGTAATTACAGCAAAGAAAAGATATAAAATAATAATTATTCTACGACGACTAGTAAATATGGTACAATGAATTATGATACTAATTTTTAAGGTTAAGTGCAGAAATAATTATGTTGTTTGGTTGTCCTCCGTCAGTAGATGATATAATATTGCCATTTCGCGTCGTAACTGGCCGGTTTGTATTCGATGGCGAGCGCTTTCGATGCGCTTAGCTTGTACAAATTAAACCGTGGCTTGAAAATGATGCATACGCATCGAAAGCGCTCGCCATCGAATACAAACCGGCCAGTTACGACGGGAAATGGCAATATTACAGAAATAATTATTACAATATAAAGAAGAGGAAGAAGAAAATTATCTTTGTTTTCAATTAAGTCATTTTCACAACTAAAAATAGTAAATAATTGAAAAAGGATTCATTCAGATAAATTGCTACTGCAAAGCGCATATTTTCATATTTTTATAGCAGCATCTTTATTGCACCAATAATTTGTAAATGCGAAAAAATAAAAATCTCAAAACGTTACTTGATCACACACTCATGTAACCATTATAATTTATTCTCTTTGTGAGACGATTAGATCCGTGTACAGTAAATCAGCAGTATTTGAACAGCGCAGATAGAGTAAACAAATAAAAAACTTCATATTTAGGTAAACCGAGTCCCAAAATTCCTAAACCGTAAATAAAGAATCCTAAATGCGTTTTTTTAGCCTGTTAGCCATAAAATTCATAGTTGGCACAAGAACTATAAAATACATATTAAATATGTTGAGGAACACAGCTCAGTCACAAATCAGCCGGGGGCTTTTATATTGGATTTACACAAATAAATCGATTTAAACTGCGCTGTTTTAAAAATATTGAAATGAAAAAAAATTCAAAAGTTTCTGCTCTTATTTGGAACCCTCTTGTGCCCTCAACACCGAAAAAGTTTCTGCTATTATTGGTCTAGCCGAAACTAAGATTTCCACAATACCTAAGCTAAGCTTAAACTTAAGTTATTGCAAATAAGCCAATTTACTTTAATTATATCTTGAGTGAAACATTATCAATTGTATACAAGGGTAAAGAATCTGACAAAGAATCTGCTATGACTTTACAAAAATTTTCTTTGTTTTTTTTTGGATGACAAGAAAAAATTTCCTACAAATAATAATGACTTAATAAAGGGTTATAAAAATTATTTTGATTATTTTTGTTTAATTTCAGTTGTTTTTAAAAACAAGAATCTGAAAAATTAACACTAATTAAGCTGTTTACCCACCCTATGACACACCTGATAAATTTATCATTGTGATTAAAATCTAATTAAATTCTACAACACAATTTTTTAAAAACTTTTTTATTTGGAATAATCGCTCGATGAGTGAAATCAATTAGTTAATTGTTAATAAAAACTTTAAGAATTTTAAAAAATACCGCAATAAAACAGACTCTTCGACTCATCTGCATTAAAAAAAAAAACAAAAGAAAAATGATCAGCGGTTACCTCAAAACTTTGTCGTTTCTGTATCGATTTTAAATTATTTTGTGTGTGGATCTATGTTTGCAGATTGATTTCATTTAGAAAGTATCTGTATAAATTTTAAAACTATAAGGTAACACCCTATATTATATAACACAACTTTTCGATCGCAAGGAAAAAGATTTCAAATTCTCATTAATTTGTAAATTGCGAGTCCAAAAATTCTCATATCGTAAAATAAAGAAATCATAGTTGGCACTAGAATTATGAAATACTTTTTAAATATATTGGGGAATACAGCACAATCATAAATCAGGTTCCCGGCTTTTATATTGGATATACACAAGACTTCGCTGAGGTCTTAAAAATATTTAATTGACAAAAAAAAACATAAAAAAATCGAGTTCCACAACACTTATTTTTATTATTCCCATAATAAAATTTGAATTTAAACAAATGTTTTATTTAACTGGATAAATAAAAAATTAAAGGCCGGCTTCATATATTACGCAAATTTTTCTTATAGGAATAAAATTTGTCAATAAAAATTAAAAATGTAATGACCAATAAACTATAGCATTTTTCTTAATTACCACCAAAGTGATAAAAAAGAAATAAAAATGTACTAAATATAGTTTAACTTATTTTATTTAGAAACATGAAACATTTAATTACAATACCACGCTTCAAAACGATTTAATGTGTGTAATCTTGAATGGCAGAGCTCAGGTTTTGATACGGCGGAATCGGATCCCTTTCGTACAACTTTGGTAAAAGTTTTCTTACCAACATCTTGTACCGCTCTTTCGAAAGTGGTACTGGAATGCATAGAATTTGACCGCGCAGTTATTATATGCTATTGGCTAATATGTTAATACAGCTAATATGCTAATTATCACTTAAATTCATTCAATGGAATGAAGGTATAATAAAGATTTACTTTAGTGTACATTAAATTCAGATATTGTTTACTCAGATTTGAGACCTTTGATTCCTCTGCAAACATAAGTATCTATATAAAATCGTTTTTCTTTGAGTATAAAGCGATTTGATACGCTTGATCGTGCAAAGGCCTGCAACTGGAAGATTTGGACTTTCGAAATCTTATAACTTACTAACAACTGCTTGCAAAATTATTTATGTATCAAATTAAATTTTAAATAAATCTTTAGATCTAAATAATTTCATTTCTATTTTTTAAAGCACCAGTTCGTTAAACTTAAAAAGTGCTTTTTTTCATCCATAAAAAAAGGCTTAAACAATATAACAATCAAGAAACAGTGATAAGAGCACAAAGAGATGCTATAAAAAAACAAGAAAATCTAATGGAATTCAAATATACGAGGGAAATTCGCTATCCGATAATTAAACATTTCCAAGAACTCTCTTAGAATAATTTTTTGCTTAAATTGAAAACAACATTCTAACCCATCCTATATGTCGTAAATGATCATGTGTATATTTTAACATTCCATGCTATTAAATTTTATAGGTTATCACAGCCTCTAACTTTCGCTCAGGAGTGTATTAAAGATTTTATTATTTATTTATTATTATTTTGCGTAATACCTTACACAATATGATGAAGTTCGTCATATGTCATATGTCGGAGACAAAGCACATCTAAGTTTGCTTGTCAAGAAACGATAATGAAGATGCTAACTTCCTTTTTTCTATTGTTGTTTTCTTTAGAATTTGTCGCTTTCAAAAAGAGGTTTTTAAAAGAGCTTAGTAGTTGTCCATATAATCTTCTAACAACACATCAACTTTCACCCTCGTATAATTCTAAATGTTAGGGTGAAGCATTTTGTATATAAATGACTTTCCAACACAATTATTAAACACAATTAGAAAAATGAAATTAACTGTATTGGCTGTGATCATTTTTGGCATACTAGCCTTAGCACATTCAGAGAAAATACCAGCTTTGGCAAGATCATTGGAAAACTTAATAAAAGGTTGTCCTCTAAAGACCGTTGGCAAAGCCAGGTTTTTGTCTAATGTACAGACAAAAAATTTGTTTCAAAAATTGGATCATTTTAATGCACAGGATAAAAGGTCATGGCTTATGGTAATTAATAACATAGTATTGCTAAATTGGAAATAATTTTTCTAAAATATTAGTTCGTTTTCTCTTTCATTTAGCGTTATATGGTAAACGAGGAATATTTTAAACCCGGCGGTCCCATGTTTATATATTTGGGTGGCGAATGGGCGATTGAACCAGAGACGCTTCAGTATGGCATTCTCGCTGATTTAGCAAAAGAGCACAATGCAACGCTGTTTTACACAGAACATCGTTATTATGGTGAAAGTAAACCCACCTGGTGAGCTAAAACAAAATTTTAAAAATTAACATTCATTTATTATTCCTCTTACTATTTTTATTTAAATTTCTTAACCAAAGTTTATTTCATTTTCTCTATGTATAATAGTATGCCCCATTTGATCCGCGTTTATTAACTAAAAATATTTAATACAGAACACGTTTTCCAGGCACGATAGAACTTGAAATTTAAAAAACAAAAATTTTAAATTTGTATTAAAAAAATTTCTTTACGGCTTCGTTCGTAAAGTTATGACCGTTGTTCTTGATGAGTCACATTACAAATGTCTAACTTTGGGCCACTGAATGTATGACATCAGTACGCAATAAATTTTGGCCTGCAATTTATAAATTGTTGTGGGCTTATGACCGTTAATCGCTGTATCATTCAATTTGTTAAACAAACGATAACTGATTATATTGCGGTAACTATTCCAATTGACTATAACGGAAGTCACGGTACGTTTTTCCGTATATAATAGAGTCTGTTGTGTCAGTTGTGGATTAGTTTCTTGTCCTTATAAGTTGTACGAATTAGTGACTGATTTTCAAAGTATACGAGGATAATTTTTTAACGATGTTGAAGCGTTAATTTATTCACGATAATTTACCAGAGTATAATGATCATAAATGTCAAATTGTGAATGTGAATCATTTGACTTTTTTATATCTATTTCCATATTCAGTGTATGATACTAAGCTTTAAATTTGTATATTTTTATTAGCTAAAATAGCGCAGCAATGTTGGTTGTTTCAATACTCTTATTTTGGTCGGTTAAATTATCTTTAAATTATCAATGCCAAGTCAGCTTAGCAGCAATCTTTTGTTATAGTTCCAACACAGTGTACTGATCTCAATAAATACTGTCTTCGAATTAAAACAAATATTCTAATAACTTTAATATTTTAATTACTTTTAGGGATCTTTCATTTGCCAGCATGAAGTATTTAGATGTTAAACAGTCCTTAGCCGATTTGGCCCACTTTATACGCACCATACGCAAAACAGATGCCCGTTTGGCAAATTCCAACGTCATAATTGCCGGCTGCTCGTACTCAGCCACCATGGCAGTATGGTTCCGCAGGCTATATCCAGACTTGGTAAATGGTACCTGGGCTTCAAGTGCACCATTGACAGCCCAAGTTGATTTTAAAGAATACAATGAAGTCGTAGGAAGAACTATATATTATATGGGCTCACCACAGTGCTACAATCGCATTCAAAGTGGTATAAATATATTAACTGGCATGTTGACCGGCAATCGTGCTCCTGAAGCCAAATACCTATTACACTTGTGCAGTGATTTTGATCATAATAATAATTTGGATTTTTCATCATTATTTTGTACCATTTCAAATATATTCAAAGGAATTGTGCAATATCAGACGTAAGTTGAACAAAAAATTTATATATAACTAAACAAATTTTCAAATATTTTTTTTTTTATTATTCTGGTTTCCTAGGGACGGCCAAGTGGCTGATTTATGTAACACCATAATGAGTGCTAAGGATGACTTAACAGCCATTACCACATTCTTTGTAGATAACCTTTCTGATGGTCAATACTGCATTGATGCTACCTACAATGGCACTGTGAATCACTTTAGAAATACCAAGTTCGGAAATTGTAAGTAATAAGTAATAAGTCTTAATAATATTTTTGGTTATCTTTATGTTTAATATCTCTAGTTCGTCCTTGGCATTATCAATCATGCAACGAATTTGGTTGGTTTCAAAGCTCTAATTCCTTTAATCAACCCTTTGGTTCTTCATTCCCTGCTTCATTTTTTACCTCATTATGCCGTGATATCTTTGATAACAAATATACCACGGAACACATTAATCAATTAGTTGCTGGAACTAATAAATTTTTTGGTGGCAAGCATCCCAATGTGCAAAACATTTACATGACTCATGGTGGTTATGATCCTTGGAGCGTTTTGGGTCAAGGTGTAAGTCAAAGTGCCTCATTTATAGCCAATGTTATACCTGGAGCTTCTCACTGTGCCGATTTAGGTTCCATTACTTTTTACGATAATCCTGCAATGCGTGACTCTAAACAAATTTTAGCTAAACTAGTACGTACATGGTTGGGTAAATAAGTACTAAATGCAGCAATCAGAGTTTATATTGCTGCAAATTCAAAATAAAAAAATTAAATTTTCGTTGTTATATTTCTAAAGTAATTAGACTTTGAAATAAAATATTTAAAATGAGAATACTTGTTAAATATAAAACAGTCTTTAATCAATAAAATAAATTTTTGAAAATAACACATAAATATTTTTATTAACTTCGACAATTTCCAAGCTACGAGTAGTGATCAGAATGTTAGAACAATTAACAAAGCTAAACTGTAGTTTAATTGCAATATAGCTCTTTGATTAACAAAAATCTTTGAACGTTATTTTTAAATAAGCTCAAAAAAAGCGAATTTTTGCTGTGTTCTATTACAAAAAATTTAAGTCACACAGGAAAGCAAAAAAAAAAAAAATATCCTAGCTACATCATTCTTTATGGAGTGGAAATGATCTTTGATGCAATACACAGTTAGACCGAAACGAGAACTTTTAAAAATAATTTAGCAATTTCTCAATGGTTATGCCGATTGAAAATCAATTTTTTGCGCTATAGCATATTTGCTTTTAAGAATTATTTATTTCAGCAGCAATTTTATTCGTGCTTGATTCCTTTTCAAATAAATATTAAGTGATATTCTCACAAAATATTTATTACAAAACAATTTTCATTAAAAAAGAACATTTTATGATATTCTCATAAAACATTCTTTCAAATAAAAATATTATAGATTACTTAATTATTTATTTTCCTATATAGAGCACATTTATTAAATTATTACCATAACTTTATATTGGCCAGGCTTTTAAGCAAAACTCGTTAATAAACTTCAAAGCTAAGTTTTACCTATTTACTCCATTTAGTAGTTTTCTTTTAATGAGCATTTTTTTGAAATATAAAATTCCAAATGGCATATTTCAATTTGAAAAAATATTACTTTGATTTTTTTTGTACAAATTAAATAATGTTACTCGAAGGTAAATTAAGAATTTTATTTGGGTACGGTTTTCCGTCGACCCTCGTCAAATTTGGTTTGTGAACAAACCGGTTTCGGCTGTTTGCCATCTTCAGTGTTCTTTTCGTACTAGTTGCGTTCTATTGTTAGTTGTGTTTATATAGTTCGTGTCTCCCTTCGTGTTATTGCGTTCGTCACTTACTGTCTTTTTTGCCTGCATCTCTCTCTCTCTCCTTTTTCATTTGTCTCTTTTTACCTAATTTGTCGTCCCTTTTTCATTCGTCTTCTTTCCTAACTAAATCCTTTTACGATCATGCTTGTTGTCCGTTTTTGTTTATGTGTGAACCTATTGGGTTTTTTTCCTTTCCCCCCTTTTATGTGACATAATAATCTGTAATTGTACGTTTGTGATGTTCTTTATTGCCTTGGTCTTGCGCACCTGCGTAACGTTTTTGTGCTGGTGTAGTGTTTGTTTTCCTGTAAAAATGTTTCAACGGTTCAAATATTGTGTCCGAAGCAGTGTTTATTTGTTCATTTATTATTCGTCCGTCAAATGTTTTTTGTTTGTATATTTCCATGTTTTCCAATACATTTAGTCTCCTTCCTTTGTGCTGTGTGTGAAGCAGTTTAACCGTTGTCTTAATATGTCCTGGTGTACATTTGTTGTTAAATATATGGTTCGCGAAGTTTGATTCTGGAGTCGATTCTGGTTCTCGTAGTTTCTTGTTATAGTCTCTGATGTGTTCCCTAAATCTGGTCTTAATTTTTCGTCCTGTTTGCCCGATGTAGCTATAATGGCATGTACAAGTTAATTTGTACACTCCTTGTTTGTCTAGTATATTCGCCTCGGTTGTTTCATTCCGTAGTATTCTGCCTAGGTTGTTTCTTGTTCTGAATGCGGTATTGATGTTGTGTTTTCCAAAGAATTTCGCCAGTTTGTACGTTAATGTTCCCATATATGTTAATGTAGCCCATTTTTTTTCTTCCTTCTCCTGTTCTTTGTTCGTTCCAATTTGTTTCTTGATGTTATCTACGAGGCGCTTTTTGTATCCGTTGTTTTCCGCTATGGTGTATATTGTTTCCATTTCCTTCATATACATTTGCCGTGTTAGTGGTGTTCTCTCGAGTCTTGTTATTAACTGCCTGATTGCTGCGTTTTTGTGTTGCTGGGGATGATTTGATGAGTTGTGTATTATTGTGTCCGTTGCTGTTGGTTTCCTGTATATTTCATATTCGATTCTGTTCGAGATTATGTTCCTCTTGATCGTTAGGTCCAGATAATTAATTCTCCCCTCCTCTTCCTTTTCCATTGTAAATTTTATGTCCTTGTGTCTTCCATTCAAGTAATCCAGAATTTGCTCCTCGTTATTTCCCTCTAGTATACATATTATGTCGTCGACATATCTTGCGTAGAATATTACTCCAAAGTTGGTCTTTAATTCCCTTACGTATTCGGTAAATTAAGAAAGTTGTTAAGAAATATTAAATAAAAAACGTGTAATAGCCTGCTAACTAGTCATTTAGAAATTGCTTGATTTATTTAAAACATCCTTCGTTCGTGCCACAATGTGTGCTTGTGGTTAATAGGTAGGTAAGAATGCCCTATCCTTTACATGGTATATAATGGTCATTCTTCGAAAAAGTGAGAACTCTCAATCTGTTAATAATGTGCACTGTTCAGCAACAACTTTGAAAATTGGGACTGTGGGCATGGAACCTTTTATACAGAAATAGCATTAATGGAGGCCTTCACATTTTATTTAAGTAAATCTAAGGCGAAATAAAGGAACATTATTTTTTTAAAAACTTTTATGTTTTATTGAACTGACTGGACTGGACTAGAATACTAAAACTTAGTATTTCTAGACGAACACATTTTTAATGCTTGCGCTAAATTTTTTTGCTTATTTTTCATTGGGACACCACTACTTATTTAATGTCTAATATCAACTTTATAATTAAGTTGCATTTATAACGAAACATTATTAAGTTCATATTTTCATACTTTTCGGATAGGCATATCTAGTAAGTTAACAGTTGCTATTAATCAATGTCCAACTGTGATAACAGTAGTGAGTTTTTAATGCCACAGCTTGTGAAATGTGGCAAAAACGAAAAGCATTAAAAAAGTGTTTGCAACAGTCCTGCGCTAGCTAAAGCAATAATAGAAGTTCAAAAATTTTATGACTAACAGAATCTTAGTTAACAACAAGCTATATAGCCTTAAACTAAATCTATAATATATGATAGACGGAAGAAGGATAGCACAGTTAATAACAAAAACATCAGCAATATTTTCATGTTTGATTTAGAGAGTCACAATCTAAAAAATGAATAAAATCAAAGAAATTCCCGGCCCCTAAATAAAGACGCTTTATTCACGTCCTTTGCATGCATCTTATATAAAACGTGATCTTAAAGAGGAAATTCGAGGCTTTTTTACAAATTTTGAAAATATGGAACAACGATTTTTTGTTGATCCAAATTTTATTTGCAAGAAAACGGTTGTCATTTATTTTGGTGAAAACCTCCATTGTTCGGTATGATCGGCGAGCACTTTCGATGTGAAGACATTATTATCAAACCATATTCTAGACTGTCAGCATTCGGGTTTAGGTAGTTCTTTCATTAGGATCATATTTACGCCCCCGCGGGCACATTGATATGTCTTGATGGAATCTCACCATCATTACATGTGTCACCCCGGGTAAAAGGAAGTCCAGTTCCCTAAAGGCTAGCGGGAGCCAACTGGGCGACTCCACGTTATTTCAACGGGAATAATAAGCATCGTGGTTTCGCAGGATAAAGGGGCCTGGACCTTTTACTCTTGACCAAGAACACAGGGTGAATGATCCGGATGCAGTGAGGGTGCTATGTCATGTGTTCTGGACCAGGAGTTGGATAGTCTCCAACTCTTCAGCAAGGAGTAGCGTTGAGGTGGGGTCCTGCTCCGAGCTCCCAAACTTTAACTAGAAGTAGAAGTCCCTAGAAGCTAGAGATATCCAATGGCTTCCTAGGGCGTGGGTAACGCTACATATCACTTAAGTGGTTTGCTCCAACAACAGGTTATGGTTTCTACAGTTAGGTATTGATATCAATCACGCATTAGGATCGTATTTATTCATTTGGTAGATTGCCTGCCACCTAGTATTTTATACGGGGCTAATCTAATATTTTTATTATCCAGATAGGTGTGGCATTCTGAGGGTGTTTATCGTTTGTTATAGTGTATGAGTATTTTTAGTGGTGTGAAAATTGTGTCTGAGGTCGTGTTTATCTCTTCAAATTCAAACAACTTACTTGTTGTAGAGTGTTGTTTTTAACACAAGATATAAACACATATTTAGTTGAAAACAATGAAAAGCATTATTCTGCATCTGGTCAGGATTTCTTTATTTAAAACTTTATTTAGATTTTTTATTTTTTGTTGTATTTTTGCAATTACTCATTTTCCTTGTATAATATTATTTTATAATACTTAGCAATTTATTCTATGGATGCTATTGACGGTATTTGATGCCGTAAAGCATTAATTAACATTTGTTTTGGAAAGTTGTTTTGATCTCGTTTACAAAATTAATTTTCTCTTGTTTTTTTTATGCAATTATAAAAATGATTTATTAACAATATGACATTAGTTTTTCTATATTTTTTTTTTGTAATTAATCGGCTTGCAAGTAATTAACATTTCTAAAAGTAGTTGGTCTCAAAGCGGTTATTGTGAATTAATTTCGAAGTTTAGCTTAACGAAAAACCAGCAGAATAAAAGAAACTCAATAGACTAATAACTAAACTAAATAACTAAGGATGAATAAATTCAAACAAGAGATATAATTGTATACCAATTTTGGAAGCACATATTTTATAAAAAATAATTATGATTTCATTTGAAATTTCTGAGATAAATAAATTAAGGTGCATAGAAGCTTTTCCAATTCTGACTTTATCTTTTTATCTTAACAGAAGCGAATACGGATCATTTACTATTTATGCTAATATATAACCAATTAAATTCAATTATTGCAAATTAAAGTTAAAAAATGATTTTATAGTTTTTAATAATACGACTTATTTCGAAATATATGAATTCTAACTTCACTTAAAATAAAATTGAGAATTAAATTAAAAACTGTTCTATATTAAATTTTGTTTGTTTTATTTTAATTTAATAGCTTATTTGACATGCCAGTTTATTTAAACTTTAGTTATCAAAAATCATAGAGTCAATGACACAGTATTTTTGAAGAAGAGTATAAAAGTTTTAAATATAACAATTTTTTTTATCACATACGCTTTAACCTTATCAGAAACTTTTTATAGCTCGATATATTCACCTTAATAACTACATACATATATGAGCTATTAGATATAAACGTTTAAAATGAAAATAACAAACAGTGAATGGTTATAAAATTTGCACTTAGAAAAGAGTGTGATTGTACTTAACAAAACCAAAATACAATGATAATACCTGAAGGCTAAAAACAAGTCCACTTTATTTAAAAATAATTTTTATTATATTATATTATATTATATTATATTATATTATATTATATTATATTATATTATATTATATTATATTATATTATATTATATTATATTATATTATATTATACTATATTATATTATATTATATTATATTATATTATATTATATTATATTATATTATATTATATTATATTATATTATATTATATTATATTATATTATATTATATTATATTATAAAAATATTGTCCTAAAAAGACCAGGGTTTTTAATTTCTTTTTTTCTTTTAGATTTATATTCTTGATTAGTATGTTGTTTTTATTTTTACCCTAGATTACCCGGAAATAGGTATGTTACTAATCGCCCCAAAATTCCCAAAAAGTTTAAATTCTATTCAAATTTTATTTAATTTTATTTAAAAACTGTTCCCTTAGCCCTAAAAGGAACCACCGACAATTTTCAAAAAATAAAAAAAAATTATTTTTTGTTTCGAAATTTTTACAAAATTCATTATTAAACCTATAAATTGTATATAATCGTTCTTAGTATATTCGTCTATATGTAATCGGGCTGGTATAAGTTTCGACAAGGCCCCTAAGTAACTAGTATGAACTTCAGTGCACTTTTCTACTAGACAAAATTTAAAATAATTCATAACTGAATTAAACAAAATCGATTAACGTACTTTGATAAATAATGAAGTTCGAAGAATACCAATTGATAATAGAATAAAAGATGTTTTTTTTTATAAAGGTACAGAACTTTGAATTGAAACAAATCTGAAATCAGTTTTTTAAATTTACATTAAATTTACTTTATTCTAAAGACAATTTTCTATTAGTATAAATTAAGTATGACGACTTGTATTCTACTTATGAAAATTGAGATCAGCAAAAATTTTATTCAGGGGCTAATTTGCACAATTTGGAAGCGTTGAAGAGGCGTCAGTTTGCTCATGTTGAAATGTCAAACCAAACTAAACATATTTTGCTTTCATCAGACGAGTTCAGGATTAATTCAGGTGTGCCGAAAGGTTCTGTTCTTCGTCTATTTCTTATTTTACCTAGCGTTGTCAAACTTTCAACCCTATATACTCTGTCGCAGATGACAGCACCATTTGTCATTCGTATTCATTTGGTAATAGACCGAACTAGTTGAAGGTGAGTACCAAAAGGCAGCATATGAATGATACGCTCAATCGCGGTCTCGTGGCGATCTCCGAATGGGGTCGTGTGAATAGAGTCGATTTTAAAGCCCGTAAGAGACTCAATGTTGCATGCTTACGCATAGATCTGGGTTCGGAAATGGTGCTGCACCGGTTACTATAAGTGATATAGGCATTACGGAATCGGAAGCTCGTGATGTTCTTGGCATGAAAATTAAGTGTAATGTTGGATAGACTAAACATATTTTTCAGGTTTCTAAAGAAACTTTAAAGTGCCTCGGATAACTAAAACAGTGGAAGAAATACTTCACTCCATCCGATCTTCGTACTATTTATACCACCTATATCCAAAGATGGAATACAAAACCCATATATGGGCCGGCGCGCCAAAGTCTATTTTGGAGTTGCTCGACAGCGTACAGGAGAGGGCCAAGAGGCTCATTGGGGACGGTACGGTATCTAACTTTAATGATTCCCTAGAGCATCGACGCAATGTAGGCTGCATTTCAGTGTTTTATCATTAAAGCGATGGTAAGTGCTCTAACGAAATTGAGGAACATCTTCCAGAAACTCGTATATTTTTGCGTTTGACTCGATTTTCGTTGAGAGCGCATCGATTTTTGGTGGCTTGGCCAGTGAATCGCACTATGAATTATAGGGAAAATTCGGTTTTTAACAGAACAGTTCGTATGTGGCATAAATTTCCTCCAGAGGTCTTTCCTAACACTTTCAAAATGGGAAAATTCAAATCGAATGTCCACAAACACTACTCCCTCTTTCTTCCCCCCTCATAACTTATTTTCCTAGTTCTGATACAATGCACTACATGAGTAGGGGTTATCCCCTACTCATGTTTTTCGGGTCCGACCGGAAAAACAATATTTCCCTGAATAAGAGACGAATTGGCCATCAGTTAATAAAAGTATTTATCTCTTTAAAAACAAAACTCAGAATTTGTAATTGTAGAACAGCTAAATGTATATCTATAGATCACAGTTATGATGGATTTATCCTAGAGTATACCATGTTTACGGCTGATGGTCAATGAATGGTCAAATAAACTCAAATGAGTGTGGAAGAGAAATAATGAATTTGACTGTGCTTGCTTTATCAAGTTCGGGCTCGGGTTCTAGGACTACTTCTACTATAAAAACCGACTCATAAGATGAAAATTACTTAACACAAAACAACAACAACAATTATGTTGCAAAAATCAATATTTCAAAAGGAATTAATACAGTTGCTCTGGTTGAGTAAATCTGGTACAGCTGCTTTTTTTTAATTTTAAAAACCAAACTTTTAATTTAAACTTTTTTTACTTTAAAAAAAAATTAACAATAATATATATAGACAAAAAACAGGACTAGGGATGGGAAATCAAACTTCTGCCACCCTCATAGAAGTATTTATGCAGAACTTAGAAGGGGAATACGTAAAGAAATTGAAAACCAATTTCGGAGTAATATTCTACGCAAGATATGTCGACGACATCATATGTATACTAGAAGGAAATAACGATGAGCAAATTCTAAATTATTTGAATGGAAGACACAGGAACATAAAATTTACAATGGAAAAAGAAGAGGAGGGGAGAATTAATTATCTAGACCTGACGATCAAGAGGAACATAATCTCGAACAGAATCCAATATGAAATATACAGAAACCAACAGCAACGGACACAATAATACACAACTCATCAAATCATCCCCAGCAACACAAAAACGCAGCAATCAGGCAGTTAATAACAAGACTCGAAAGAACACCACTAACACGGCAAATGTATATGAAGGAAATGGAAACAACATACACCATAGCGGAAAACAACGGATACAAAAAGCGCCTCGTAGATAACATCAAGAAACAAATTAGAACGAACAAAGAGCAGGAGAATGAAAGGAAAAAATGGGCTACATTAACATATATGGGAAAATCAACGTACAAACTGGCGAAATTCTTTGGAAAACACAACATCAATACCGCATTCAGAACAAGAAACAACCTAGGCAGAATACTACGGAATAAAACAACCGAGGATAATATACTAGACAAACAAGGAGTGTACAAATTAACTTGTACATGCCATTATAGCTACATCGGGCAAACAGGACGAAAAATTAAGACCAGATTTAGGGAACACATTAGAGACTATAACAAAAAACTACGAGAACCAAAATCGACTCCAGAATCAAACTTCGCGAACCATATATTTAACAACAAATGTACACCAGGACATATTAAGACAACGGTTAAACTGCTTCACACACAGCACAAAGGAAGGAGACTAAATGTATTGGAAAACATGGAAATATACAAACAAAAAACATTTGACGGACGAATAATAAATAAACAAATAAACACTGCTTCGGACACAATATTTGAACCGTTGAAACATTTTTACAGGAAAACAAACACTACACCAGCACAAAAACGTTACACAGGTGCCCAAGACCAAAGCAATAAAGAACATCATAAACGTACAATTACAGATTATTATGTTACATAAAAAAAGAAGAAAAAAAAAGGGGGAAGAAAAAAACCCAATAGGTTCACACATGAACAAAAACGGACAACAAGCATGATCATAAAAGTATTTAGTTAGAAAAAAAAACGAATGAAAAAGGGAGCGACAAATTAGGTAAAAAGAGACAAACGAAAAAGGAGAGAGAGATGCTGGCAAAAAAGACAGAAAGTGACGAACGCAATAACACGAAGGGAGACACGAACAAGACGAACTATATAAACACAACTGACAATAGAACGCAACTAGTAAGAAAAGAACACTGAAGATGGCAAACAGCCGAAACCGGTTTGTTCAAAAACCAAATTTGACGAGTGTCGACGGAAAACCGTACCCAAATTAAAGTAATTTTAATTTAAACTTTTTCTACTTTAAAAATGTTTTTTAAAAAAGAAAAATGTAAAATTAAGAGATGTATTTTCAATAAATTTTTTAATAGTTTTACATATTCTACATATATCGTTCTAAAGTTTTGTCCTCTTCCTAATTACTTTGTCTTTGTTTATTTTTTTGTTCCTATGTACCTGCGTGTATGTCAAAAATGGTCATTACAATGTTTCATTATTTACTTCCACAATTAAATTTTAATCACTTTTGAAATTCAAATGAAAAACTTTAAGTTTATGTCAAAAACTTGCCTGAAAGAAAACAAAAAGGAATTTTTAATTGAAAACTTTTCTAATTTTTTACAATGGTTTACTTTGTTTTGTGGTGAGAAAAGTAAAATTACACTAAAATGACAAGACATAAAAAAATACAAACAAATTTAATAAAAAAAGTTAACAAAACAATAAAAAAAGAAATTGTTATTAGTTATTCAACTAAAAGAAAATATTTATGAAGATACAGTTTGATGATTGAGTTCATAGTAAATAGTCATTGTTTTATGAGAAGCATCTTAGAGTTGATTTTTTTGTCAGCGAATTCTAGAGCTACGAGGGAAGTTTCATAGGGTATTTTAAAGAGGCAGTAAAATAAATTAGCAAAAAGCTATACTAACAAAAACTGAAATTCATAGAATAGTAAAAGGGCAAATATTAACGCGTAAATATAAAGTTTTTATTTTCTAAACATTTAAAATTGTCAAAGTAAATGTAAACCGTTAATGTATTGTAAATAACAAACTGCTAACCTGCCTGTAAAGTTTTTTTCAAAATAATAAACAATTATTATCCGCATACATATATCCCTATTTCAAAATTATTTAAAAACAAAAATATATATGTCTATTTTTAATGGAAAACTGAAAAAATTGTACAGCGTCCGAATGTAATGTAGAATTTTCTGAATCGTTACATACGTCCTCAGCTCTCCACAAGTCTATCTACCTAAAATTGTAAATGTTGTATACACCATCTGTTTAGGAAAACTGAATATATATGTACATATGTATATAAGGAATTAGAACACATAGACGGTAAAACCCATAATCAATTACTATTAAGCTGGTTTGATCACCTGGAACCCAAAACTTTTTGCTTGCTTCGCTTAATCGCCACACATATTTGACATTGCTTTCTGTTAACCGCCATTGTAGCAAAGAATGCAATTTTATTATTTTTAAGCTTTTGTTATTTTTAAGCTTTTAATGAATTAGTGGTTCATTATTACCGCGACTATCCACACATATAAGGACATGTTTTTGTTTTTACTAAAAATTATTATAACTTTTTATTACTTTTATTCAAATTGAGTTCATTTTTAATGATTTTTATGATCGTTAAGACTATGTTTTTGAAATATTAAAAAAAAATAATTCCAATTAAATTCACAATTATCTCTGCCTGTACATGACCATCAGAAATTAATTAAAAAACACAATTAAAAATAAAATAGTCACAAAATAACGTGACCAGAAACGTGTACTTAAATAATACTGCAAGTTTCGCTAGTCGTATGTTAAAAGAACCTAAAATATTTGAAAACGTTTGCGTTAATTCAGTTGTTAAAATTTAGTTAATATTAAGTAATTAAATTTATTATTAAAAGTGTGTGTAGAATACAACAGATTGTATTTAAGATAATATTGTTGTGGTAGAAATGGATAATTCACAAAAATATATAATTTTTTTGAAACACCATTACACATTAAATGTTAAAGTTGTTGTTGCGAAAAATTTTGGTATTATAAGCATAAATACGAACTTTAGATTGCAAGTTACGTCCATGTTCAGTTTTTCATTTATTGTGAGTGACTAAATATTTTCTACAGCATTTGTATTTTGTTTTTTGGAAATATTCTCTTACGACCTTATTCGTACCCTTCGCATTTCTGTCACTTAATTCTAAAAGTTTTTGAATTGAATAAATTTTTTTATATATTTTTTCGACGCGTAGCTTTATATTAAACATATTTCTGCATCGTTTTTAAAAATTTCTAAATAAAATTAATTTCTGAATAAGCGCAGTAGTGGCATCCAAATTATTTGAAAAAATAATTTCGAAAATGATTAAAAATTAAGAAAAGACTTTTTTTATGCTTACTGTTGCAAAATATACAAAAAGCGTTTGCTTATAATTATGGCCTCAATATAATCAGATAAATGGGATGTTCCTAAATCTACTGAACTTTGTATGAAGTAAATCGTACTAGCGAAAGAAAGCATATTAGAAAATTTTAATTTTTTTAATATTGTTTGTAAACTCGTTTAACGAGTGTTAACACATTTTTAATGTTTATTGCTATTTTCAATTAATTTTTATAAAAATTTAATTGCCATTGTATTGTAATTTGAATTGAAGCAAACAAAATTTAGGTTTTGTTAATTTAAAGGTAAATTTCTCTCTGTACCAAATAGCAGAAGATCATTTATATTTGTCTGTTTGCTTTATTATTATAAGATCTGAACATTTTAAGATCATGTGACTTGAAGGGCTGAGTATTCTAATAAGTAGTAAGCAAATAGTGAACTTAAAATAAATGCAACATCTATCGTTAATGTTCTCGGCTAACCATAACCCAAAGCCATTAATTCCATCTCGTAAAAATTAGCAACATTGAGTTAATGAATAGTAGACGCAAAATGTGCAAGTATTCTTAACTGCGACGTAGTCCTGTAAGACTTTTTATTTTCGAACTTTTGTATGATAAAAGATAATTGCAAATTATAGATTTCAATTTCCTTTTTTATTTTTATGCACGCATTTTTTAATAATTTTCCCATGAATTGCACAATTAGTCTAGTTTTAAATATTTTTTTATTATATTAGATTTATGTATTTATCGCTAAGTAAGTTATTCAAAAATATTTTGTTAATAAATTTCATTTGAAAAAATGAAATAATTGCAAAAGAACAAATGGTTAAATAGTTTGTAAATTTATGTAAGCAAATTTCGTTCACCAAAAAGTCCTTTCAGTTTTTTTAATGTTTTATTTATATTCAATTCTGATGCTGGTTTCTGTTAACTTATGCACCTTATAACTTTTGCAATTCTCTTCCGTTCCTCTGGCAGTAAATTACCAAATTTTTTGAAACTTTGAAACTTTTGCACTTTGAAAAGCAAAATAAAATTTTCTTGTGGCCGTTTATTTGTATTTGTGAGAGCTAATTAAGGATTTTTTCTAATACTGCTCTCACATGATAACCATAAATGTTAACCGTAAAATTGAAATAGACCTAAGGTCATATAAAGCTCATATTATTGCATCGAAATGAAAAAGATCTTGTGGAGTCCAAAGCAAACTGCATCAAAATTAACACCAAACTGATTGAAACCTACGCGAGTATCAAAAAATTGATAAGCGATATCAAAATTTTAATCATAAACAATTATACAGCACAGTCTGCAACTAAAACCATATTGCATTGCTAAAACGGGGGATAGTAGATTTTTTTAAGGAATTTTAAAATATTTTTGATTTTTCAGAAATATTTATTTAATATATTTCTTCATTATTAAGGCAACAGGATGTTTTCCTAGAATGGTGTTTGTCCTGATGATGCTATAAGTAGAAACAATTATATACTTAGAAATAATGTTGTATAAAAGGTTAATGTTGAAGGCTCACTATTGGAACGTTTTCAATAAAATACAGCCACGAAGAAAATACTTGAGAGTTACCAGCCGAAATCTTTAAAGGAAATGTTTAATACTCCGTGGTATATTAAGAAAGATGTTACAAAAGGCGATATTTTATAAAAGTAAGTAAGACACGGCGATAAATTTAAAGGCTTTGTTATAATGCCATCCTGTTAGCTATCTCGCTATTGAACATTACCCATGATATAATTTGAGCATACGAATATTTTAGATAAACTTTAATACACATAAATTAGCCGCTGGAACAAAACCATTTATAGTTCTGACACATAAATGTTAACTTTGCTTTTTATACCTTTAACCAAAGCGAATTTAGAAAGAGTTTTTCGGCATTTACTAAAATTAAGAACTAAATGAGAATTAATAAAGCACTAAACAATATTTACAAATTCTCCAAAAGTATCGTAATGTCGTATTTGTGGTTGTTCATTCAATTGTTCATTACTTTATATCTAAGACCCAGCAGCGTCTACATTATGTTTCTCAACAATTTCATGTAAACAAGTAAGTTATTTTTACCTTTAATAAAAAATCAATATTAAAAATTAATAAAGAAATTAAATTCTTAAAATTAAAATTTAATTAACAGAATGAGAATTATTTTTGATACACAAAAGAAGAATTAGACATATTTTCTTTTAGAAAGAGAAGCTGGCCAATGGCATTTATTTTTATGGCTGGCAAATTGCTTTCTTTATGAAATATAATTCTTATTTACTAAAATAATTTGTAGGCATGAGGTTTATAATTAATATCAAAAAGGTCACCTAAATACACTGTACCACAGTTAATTTTGCTGTCGATCATGAATATTATTTTCTATTTAAGTTACATTAGAAATAAATAAACAACATCAGCTGTATCTATGAAAAAGTCTTTTAAAAAATATGCCTTTTGAAACAAATTTGCTTTAAAAAAAATAACAATTAAAATGACTTATTCAATTAAAATTAAATTTGTATTAAAATGTATATATACAATTTTAATTAAAAAGAAACATTTCGAAAATTTAACTATAAAATGCTACAAGCTGCATCACAAATTGTAGGCTAAACTCTTGCCAATTTCTTTGAAGGATAATAGTTTTGGTTTCAATATAAAACCAAAATTTAACTACTTTACTTTGCATGTCATTTTGTAATATCCTTAAAAATTCGCCTTTGGTTTCATGCATGCAGCAAACATCACATTATTTGTAACACAACTTCAAAAGAAACAATGAATATATCAAAAAATAAAGGTAAAATTACAAAAAACGTTTAGTTTTCCTTTTCAGGTTAAATTACAAATATTTTTTTATAAAAATATTTAGTGATACTTATGACTTCTTTATTTCTTATTATTTATATTGTTGTTTTGTACTTTATAAATAATAAACTGTGAAAAAATCGTTTTGCATTTTACGAAACAAATAGAATTTCAATTGTTTGCTGGAAAAAATAAATAAATAGAGTAGAAAACAAAACTAAAAGATATTAAGATTGAATTGTCACACATTTAGACAAATAAACAATAAAACAGTAAATAAATAAATATATTGTCAGGTCATATTACATGATAAAACTATATAAAAAACGATGTAAATATTTGTGTCACTAGTACCAAGCAATAAGTTTTACAATACTTATTTGTCACATTAAAGGAAAGATTTTTTAAATTGTTTTACAAACAATTTATTTGATACTTTATACTTTCAATATGACAGTTATTTATTTGTATACGTGTCACACACACTAGTATACCTGTGGCCTTTAGAAGTTTTTTTATTTTATCTTCTTTTCAAAAGAGAAACGTTTTACAATGCTCATTAAAATTTAAAATATTGATAAAAGGGCATTGCTTCTTCTTCTTCTTCTACACACACACACACACACCTATACATTGAATAAATAATATAACAACAAAATGTGATACAAAGGGAGTAGAGATTCTTAATTTTTCTAGGCATCTAGTGGACAAATATAAAAGGCAACGTCTGAGTGGATAGTTAGTTAGTTGAAAAACAAACCTCGTGAACTAAAGACGTGCATCTTACGTTAATTGTTCTGCAGTGTCAACTTTGTGTGTAGTTGAAGTAAATAAACTTGTAATTAATTTAAAAACTCTAAAACCTAGTGTTATTTATTTTGCAACAAAGAACTTACAGAGTGTGATTTGTTTTACATCCGCGCCTGACTATGTAGTCTTAATCAGATGGTGGACAAACCACTTTGTATAATTTGGAACGTTATACATACGTCCTAGGTAGCCGAAGACATAATTCTAAGCAACAGAACCACCTAGTTGCAACTTGAATAATTTCAGGGCAGGTCTGCAAACTATCACACCTTGCTAAAGAGTTGGAGACTTTCTAACTCCTGTCTAGAACACATGTCAAGCATGCTCACTGGACTGGATCATTCACTTTGAGTGTCATTATCAGTGAAATGATCCTGGCCACCATAATTTTCATACTTCCCTTATGGGGCCGTAAAACCACAACCACCACAATGCTCCCATATAGGGGCCGACCTCAATGATCAGCCAGAGAACTGTTATAAGTCTAAAGAGACAAATAATGAACTCTGCGAGCTCACTGATCCCCGTGGAAATAAAGTGTAGTTTCCAGTTGACCACCTGCCTGTCTTCAGGGGACTGGGCTCCCTTTATACCCCCAGTTGCACAGATCTAGACAGCTGTTACGTACCGTAAAGACCATAAATGTGCCCCCGGGGGGGAGACAAAGAACTTACAACAAAAAGTTATAAAATGTATAAATGTAACAAAATCATTGAGTATCGGTGGGGCTGCTCAGTGATGAAGGCATGGTCACTGGTCGCTGTACTGTCTTATACGACAGTTAATTTCCATAACTATACTTCTACTTTCACCACCTATCTCATCTCCCTACTATCCCTTTCCTAAAGAATGTAGCACTGTACTTAACTAAATAGACATTGTTGCGTGAAGTGCTACTTCTCCTTATAAAAAAAAATATACATATACTTTACGTAAATTTATAATGTGAACCTGTTATGGTTCAAAACGTAAAACCATAGATTAGAAATTTTATTAGTATCGGGACAACTTGCATTTAACTTTGTGCTTGTTTTTTTTTTGTTTTTTTTTTTTTTTTGACCTGTGAAGTAATAACACTTTAACTAGCGGTTTTATATTAATTTGTTATTGCTATAGGGCAGATCGTTAATGACTGTTGCCATTCGTTCTGGTGAAATCCGTCATTACTGGCTGTTTGTTTGATACGATTTGCGAACGCTTTCGATATGATAACATCATTATCAAGCGACGTTTTAGATAGTAGAGTACTTGAGTAGCAGAGGAAAAGGAATGACAACTGTATTTCAAGCCAGCTAATGAGTTGTTGTTACTATGCAAGACACACTTAACACACTTATTTACGTGTGCCTTTTAAACGTTAAACTAGATGCAACGTTACGATTTCTTTAACGTCCTAATTTGGGTGTGTGAAATAATAAGGCCTTTAGTATATTTTATTATCCTTCACACTTATTTATTCCACTCATAAATAACGCAATGTCTGTAACATGGCTCTGTATTTTTTTTTTTAATAACAACAAGAAGAAATATATAGTTTTTTCTCTTCCAAAAATTACAAAAAAATAAAAAATTTACATGTGGATATTTATATTTACAAAAATATATTTTTTATAAATACATCAATATACAGTGAAGGGCATAACAAAAAAACTATTCATATTTTTTTGAGGCCTTTCGTACAAAGTTTTTAAAAATCGTATTATTGAGGAAGCAGTCAATAATGAAACATGTTAATTTTATTCAGGCTTCTAGAGCTTACGGCGACCTTCTCAAAAATATGAAAATTCCTATGGCCGCTGATATATTTTCTCTTTTCTAGTTTTCTTCAATTAAGTTGTTTCGATTTGTTCTGTCAGTAATGAAATAAATGAAATATGTTATTCTCAAATGCAAAAAAAAAGAAAAACAAAAACACATTGCAATGCTAATGCTTTCAAAATTGTATTTTATATCTATAGATTCAACAAGTTTCAAATTGTTGATTTATTAATAAAATATTTTTATTTAGCAAAAGTCAGTACAAATATAAACGCAGCACTTTTGCAAAAAAGTTATTTTTATATGTAGCTTACTGTATTTACACACACACACACATGCACTTGCATGTATTTAAAAGCAGTGATATTAGCTTTAGGCTGTGTTCATTATTGTAGAATCAACAAAAACAAAAATATGTTAATATTTATAAAAAAAAGAAAGAAAACAATAAAGTAAATTATGCAAATTTCCGTTATACAGCCAGCCATACAAGCATATTCATAAATATGCTGAAAGATACAACATACACTACCAAAATTCGCTTAAATACGAATTGATATACTTATGTGTGTATAAACCCTACAGTTTACATAAAACGGTTTTAACAATTAGCTCGTTAAGAGCAACGTAACCGGTGCCTAACGTTTGCCTAGAAATGTTATACCTAAATAAGAGTGTTATCTAAGTAAGAGCATTAATGAGGTATCTTGAAAAGTTCCTCAACTTATTTTGTTTCATAAAACCCACTGCATAAGAAAGAAAATGACAAACAATCGCTGGCTAAGATGTCATCACTTTGCAACCACAAGAGATTAAAAACAAAATAAGCAGCCAACTTCAAATTGCATAAATCGGATTTTTCCAATTTTTAAGCACTTATGCCACACTACTTAAGTTTACTTTTTACGTTTTGTATGTACATGTGAATTTTAAGCAAATTTTAGTTCGATTGTAAGACGATTGCTCACTTAGTACGTAGATTCTATAGAAAATCTGAATTAATAATTATTTGGGAGAAATACAAACAAAAATTTTACATCAAAGTTGAGTTACTAAGAACTATTAAAAATGCAATAAGAAAATAGTTTTGTCGGTTCTTAATGTACAAAAGAAAGGAGAAAATTAAGATGATTCAAATGTCAAAAATGATATCTGGCAAATGTCCACTAAGATCACGCTGACAGATGTCGATTCTTTCATCAAATTTTTTAATCACTCTTTGGCAAAATGGCGGCCCTATTTCGTTCATCACATCACGGACTTTAAATTTTTAAGCTAAAATTGATATAGACCCTGACCTTAGCATAAACCCAGAAAAAAAAACCCAGTGGTGATAAATCACAAGATCTGGCCAACCACTTAACTGCTGATTGTCGCGAACTTATTCAATCAGGAAATTTGGTTTGCAATAAATTATTTGTTTCATTGGCTCTGTGACATATAGCACCGTCCTGTTGAAACCACATGTCAGTGATATCCATGGCGTCAATAAAAGGGCAAAATTGAGTTGTTAGCTACTCGCAGTAGCGAAATCCATTGACCGGTACTGCGTTTCCAGCCTCATCTTTGAAAAAAGACGGTCCAGTCATGCCACCCAACCATATAGCGCAGCATACAGTAACACGTTGAGCATGGAAAGGCTTGCAAATAATTGCTTCAGGATTTTTAGAAACCCAAATGCGGCAATTTTGCTTGTTGCGATTACCTGACAAATGAAGAAATTATTTTTTCAGAAAAACCAGCCGGTAGTTCCTTAATGAATTGAGTCAATCTACTGCAATTTGAATGGTCTGTCGGCTTCAATTCCTGCACCAGTTGAACCTTGTAAGGCTTTAAAGTCAAATTCGCCAGTTTTAAATTTTTCGACTCAATTTTAATGACCAAATTCTTAATAGCTGTGAAATAAGCACATTTATGTTGTCCAAAAATTTTTAGCGAAGTACCCTCTTTACAGTAGATTAAATTATTTTAATTCGATGTTTGTGCGAAATTGAAGTCATGGTAAGAATTGCCAATGCATCTACTAAAAACGCGCCAAAAAACACTAAAAGCCAAAACTATCATGTTGTTGGTGTTGCCATAATTGAAAAACAAACTTCTTGCTGAAAATTGCAATTTTACTCTTGTACTGGAATTGGATAATTGTGACCTACTTCAATTAGTTAAACATACATTAATAGGCAACAATTGTTACCTATGAACTAAATATTAGAAACCCCTCCAAAGTAAAAATTAAGATTTTGTATATTCTAATGAACTAGCGGGCACGTCTATGCCCCCTTAACACACAGAAAACAGGAGCGAACGGCTTGGCGTTAAAAATGTATTGGCCTTTGGTGCTGGTCAATATTTATAAAAAGTAGAATTTATGTGTATGTGCCCAACAATATATGAACAACCAGCTTATGCTTGAATTATATACTAACAGTTATTGTGTATTACACTTTTATGAAATATAATTTACATACAAATAATGTTTGCTTAAATTAAATACTTTTTGCACACTCGGAATTTTTTTTCAAACAATAAATATATGGTTTTTATTTTATAGCCATCAAAATTTTATATTTTACAGGGCTTTTAAGTTGAGTCCGACAGTTAATTTATTTGGCACATCGAGGTTTTGTTTTTAATATCAATAACTAGTAAGCTTTAAAATGTAAATTTCAAAAATATATCTATGATTTGGATGCATGTATGGCTTTACCTTCTGATAGACGTTTGAACTTTACACAGAGCGTGATTTTTTTAGATATTATATTTTGAAATAACATTTAGAAAATTTAAATTTACACAAGTTATTTATTATTAATAGCGCTACAATAAGAAAAATAACAAACTAGGATTGAACATTTTAGGGTGCTTCCATAGAAGAGGTGATTTTTACTTATAAATTTTTACCTTTTAAATTATAAGAGACACACGTCTGAAATTCATAGATCTATATACCAACATAAGTTTTATAAATATAAAACTAAAACTTAAATCGCATTAACATTATAGTTAGAATTAAGCATTGTACCTGACAACGATAAACCAATTTTTATCTTAGGTTTTTAAATACAACCTTCTGCTTTTTCATTTTTTACCATTTTATTTCTTTAAGTGTATTAGTTAAACAAAAATATATTTTAAAATAAAACAAATAAATAGCTTTTATTTAATTTGATTTAAAATGTTTTAATAAAAACAAAATATTTAGTACAGTTAAAATTATCAAGCTGACGTTATGGTTGATTTTGTTTTTTGCTTTATTAAATATTAATTTGCTTTTCAATATTTAGTACAAATTATTGCTGTTATAATAACTACGAAAGCAAATAAAACTTTTGCATTTTATATTAATTAAAAACTTTTAACATTATTTTTCAATTTTTATTTAAATTTGTATCAAAATTTGTTTTAACAAGTAGAAGATATTCAGGCATAATATGATAATAATACATTTTTCTATAAAAACTTGTCTATTAAAAAAATTTTCTCAATAAAATCTAGAGGTCCAAATTCGAAAAATAAAGATAAAAGGTTTTTCATCTCAAGTTCCAGATTTTGTTGCTTGTAAACAGTTTTTAACCAATTTTTGAGTTTCTTAAAATTTAATACGTTTAAACAACAAACAAATAAAAAATAATTTACGTTTTTCACTTCAAAAGATATTTAATTTTTTGGGTTTAAAATTGAATTTTTAAAGTTTCAAAGGTTCCTCATTTTTAAGATCTAATGTTCTTGGCTAACGCATAAATAGAGTTAAAGTTTTTATTATAATACACTCAGTTTATTGGCCTAAAACTATTTCTTTAAGTGTTCACGAATTAGTTAGATTAGATTTTGATTAGTTTTTTTTTAATATTTTCCTAAAATGTATCAGTTATCTGAAAGAGTTTTAAATTAAATTAAACGATTTATTTACTTTCAATACATATAAAATAAACACGATGGTAACTTCGCCACTCTAACGCCTAAAAGATACTTTATTATTTTGTTATCTTTGCTCAACGATGTCTCAACTTGAATTCATCTCTATTGCCAGCAAGAAGTGCATACATATCTGTTTGAAGCTTTATTATTTCTTTTGCTCTACTCAACGATGTTTTAACTCGAATTAACAGCAAGTAGTGGTTACATATCTGTTTTAAGCGGTTTTCGCATATACAAGAATATTCTATTTTAACATCATCCCATAGTGTTGTCGCTATCATCATTCAGTATAGGCGCCTTATGGACTAAGTGTTTAGCTTTTGTGTTGTTTTCTGTGATAGTTGTTTTTATTTTTTGTTGGAATTTATAATAAACATTTTGTTGTCTTGTGTGTATAAGATTTCTTAGAAAACTACGCACTTTGTAAAAGACACAATAGATCCTTTCGCTTACATGTTTACTTCTAATTATTATTTGTTAAACTTAAACAAAACTTCTCCGTAACGTTATTTTAAGACTATATATCACTAGAGTATAAAACATCTTCTATCTCTTCCCACCCATGTAGAATGCATTTTATTAACGTTTCTTGGTATATCTTTGGTTCGTCAGCTCTGGCTAGATTAGCTTACAAGTTTTGTCTCTTTAGCATTTGCATCTTTTCGTCCCTGTTTATTTGTGAGCAGCTGAATGGCTCAAAAAAGCGGTTAATTATTTAATTAAGCTAAAGCCCATTTTTTATTAATTTTTAATTAATTTTTCTTTATTGGAAAAGTAAAAATTTTTTTTATAACAATCTGATTATTATTTTTATTCGACCTTTTATTTTTTAAATAAATATGTATTAATCTTTTTAACGGTCTTTTTAATTAAATTTAACATTATTATACTGTTAAACTTTTAACAAAATACGCTCAGTACAGTATACTGTTAAATTTGTTTAAAAGGGCCGTTAAAGAAATTAACAGTATACTGTTAAATTTAATTAAAAAGACTGTTAAAAAGATTAATACAAATTTGTTTATAACAATCTGTGTTACACCGGAACAATATCTAATAAAAAATTTTAATAAAAGTAAAAATTGCTTTTGTGGCTAAATCGATAGTTAAAAAAAAGCAATAGCAAAGAGATGTGTCGATTTATGAAGAAAATTACGAACTTTTGTATTGTGTTTGAAGTTCGTCTAACCAAATAATATTGATTGACTATGAATATTGCTGATATTATTACTTATAAAATTAAATGGTTAAATTGATGATGTATGGAATATACACGATGCAGAAAATGTTGCCAAATTTTTCCTGTTTAAAAAAGTTCTTACTTCTTTAAAAAAAAAAAAAAAAAAAAAATTTATTTAAATAAAAATGCTAAGTGCATTTTATTTACAGAGATGTTTTATTTTCGAATAATTTCATTTTCAGATTTATTAAAATTATTTTAACTTTTATAACTTAACTTACTGAGGCGTTTTCTCTTTGACTACAAATCAAAATTAAAGAATTTTAGTTTCTTTCCTTAAATATCATCGAAAAATAATTATTTTTTTTTCTATTCCTTTTTGTATAACAAAAATACATATTCCAAATTTTTAAAATTAATGTAAAAAAACTTTTCTGCACTGTTAAAAAATACATTATAGCACTAGTATAGAACTGTTAAAAAACAAAAAAAAATTTGCTGTAAAAAAATAAGTTATTAAAATGCTGCAGGCAGTCATTTGCTTGAAGTGAACATTAAAATATTGTAACTCTTTAACTAAAAGAACTAAAGAAAAATCAATTCGAATTGAAAAGCTATTAACAAGAAAAGTCATAAAATTATTTTGAGTAAGAATTTGTTGTTGGTGGCACTGAACAATTTTCACATCCCAGTATTCTGGCAGGTTATTTATGGCCACAAGGAAACGAAATGAAAATATTATTTTAATTACAAAAAAGTTTCAAGGCGCTTTTGCTTTGCCATTTCAAGTATATTTTTATTTGTAATTTATTTTCTGATTTTTGTTTTAAATGTTATTGGCTCTTTTTTTTAATAACTTTGAAAATGAAAAGAGAAGAAGTTTTCACACTATCTGTTTTAATAAGATATGAAGATTTGCTTTGAGAAGTAAATACAAATGAGAAAGTTTTTTTTCCATTTTTAACAAGGCGAAGTAGAACATTTGTTGAGAGTAAAAAATAATATTCATAACAAGCTTGGACCATAAACGTAGTAAAGTAGTAAGCTCTGCCTCTAGCAGTCGATAGGAAATAAAAAATCATAAAATTTTTAAGGTTACTAGAAGTGGTCTGATAAAATACTTTGCAAAAATGCACCAGGGAATGAGGTGTTTCGATCAGGAGTAATAATCCTAAATTCAAAGCCAAATTATATAAAATTTTTAAACATCTGGCAAACCGATGCCATACATCCAGTAATATAACAATATTTATGTACATGACATATTCCGGCACTTTCTAATTTCAGCAAATACTATTGTCTATTGAATGCTACTGACTTCAATGAAATTCAGATACGAGAGAACTGTGTATAGAAATTATAATATTTTTTCCCCTACCTGACCTAGTAAACCTGATTTGATCAGTAAGATATTGTGGGATTAATGAAAAAATAATTTTCTCAATAACTAAAAGCACACAAATATTAAGAAGGTTGTTGAATGAAACTCCAAATAGCCTTAAAGAAAATTGGAAAACATGATCATATCATGCCAATCCTCAAATATATCTTGATATTGTTGTATACTACATTTAGCTTCCTTTTACCAATAGAGTCACATCCTGCAAAAAGTTTACAAACGTAGAATAAGCCAAGAACAAGATTAGTATTACAGGAAGTTGCTTTATGTTTAAACGTGTATAGCGATGTGCCGACCAACGACATCTCAGCTTATTGTAAGTCCGGCCCACAACTCAGTTAACATAGTTTGTCTAAGTAAGACTGTTATTGATTATTATTCTAAGGTTCTCGGCAGCACTTACAATGGTTATATTTTCGCCATTTATTAAAACATCAACATCGGTAATTACGAGTTATAATACACAAAAACTATTAGCAGTTGCCTAGCAATAAATTTTATTCAGTTCCTCCTTCAGTCTTGAAATATTTTTAACAATGGAGATAACTGAACTGCTCGAATGCAGCTAGACATCATCTGTGTATATATTGATCTTGCAATGCAAAAGCTATTTAGGTAAATCATTAGCATAAAAAATGGTAAAAGTTATGATCCTTGAGGCTCTTCTCTAAATAAATGTAACACCCAAGATTGAAGATTGTTTGACAATACAAAAATAAAAATTGACTGTCGGTGGGGCTGCTCAGCGATGAAGGCATAGTCACTGGTCGCTGTGCTGTCTTGCATACGGTGGTTAATTTCCGACTATCCTTCTACTTTCACCACCTGTTTCTTCTGTTCTGTATCCCTTTCCTAAAAGAATGTACCACGGTACTTGACTAAATAGGCATTGTTGTCTGAAGTGCTAATTCTCTTTAAAAAAAAACTGGGAATGACTACAGAGGTATGTAGATAGCTGTCGTGTGGAGGTAAAAAAGAAGCTTAAAAAGTGGTCAAGTTTCATACAGAGAGTATTACCATCAACTGTGTCAAAGACCTTAGATTGATCAAGAAGTACCAGAATATTTATTTTTTTTTTTGTTTACAACTATTTTTAAAAACTACAAGAATTAGATGAATTAATTATACCATGAATTATAAATTTTTTTTTTGAAAATTTACATTTATTTGTGCTAGATTCCTTTAAAAAAATAAATATTATATGAAATTCTCATTAAATATTTAGTTTTCAAAAATTCTTTAAATATATTACTGTGGGTCAAGGCATATCCATATGACCATTTCACTACTGCTCATATAGCTTATCAGTGGTTTTTACCTCAAATTTGGTGTAGAAAACTCTGAAGTCATATTGACTAAACAGTGCAGCAAAAAGATAGCAAAACTTAAAAAAATTTTATACAAAGATACATAAATTTTTTTAAATTAATTTGTTTATTCTTTTACACAAGAGTTTCAATTCTGCCATGTGAAAAATTAAGAAAACAAATAAATATTTGTAAGAAATTTTTACAAAAACACCATGTGCGAATTTAATGGAAATAAAACATTTTTTATTTGGAATCATTTTTAAGTTAATCTACAAACATTTGTGTTAAATGCTTTAAAAATAATATCTTATGATATTCCCATAAAATATTTATTATTCGAAATTTTTTGAAATAATTTATTTCATTTTAATTTTTTTCAAAATAATAATTAAAACTTTTAAAATCTATTAAATTTTTTTTTATTTTAGTTTGAAAGTGTTCTAGTTGAAAAGTGTTTTGACAAAAAAGCAATTTGGGTGGAAACAATATTAATTGTGTTATTTTTACATTTGTTTTTTTTTTGTGTTTTCTTCTATTTTTTAACTTCTGTGATTTCCACTAACTAACTTTATTAATATTTTCCTATTTTCGTTTTTACTGCTGTCATAAATTCTTCTCTCATGAAACTTATGAAAAATTCTCTATAGTCCAGGCATAATTCTACTGTTTGCTTTGGTCAACATTTAACAAATTTTATCAATTCAGTGAGTGTTTTCTTTTTATCTATTAAAACGATCAAAATTTATGCCATTGTAATTTAACATTTGAATAAAAATTTCGCATTCATTAGTTATTTTTTTTTTGCTTTGTAAATGGGTGTGCTTAGACACATAGACCAAGGACATACAAAAGACTTTTCGTTTTTCCCCCACTTACTATAATTTTGTGTTTTTTTTTTTATAATTGCATTTGCAAATTTATTGTTGTTATTGTTGCTATTGTTGAAGTTAGTACTTAGGGCAATGATGGGTAAAATTTAATTAATTTCTATTTAAATAATTAAACTTATACATCTGTTTTGTAATAGTTAGTGTGAATATAATTTTTTAGTATTTTAAAAAGTTACTTTTCATTAGTTATTGTAATAAAATATTTTCGTAAATATAGAGTAACTGATAGTTAAATTTTGCAGAAATTACATTTTACATAATTTAATTGGTTTTTAATTACACGGACAAAAGTTAAGGAAATAATAGCAACCTAAAATCACTTTGTATTTATAAAATTTAATAAATGCAAATGTTTTAATGCAAATTTATATAAGATTAAAGTTTTGATTAATTATGGCAAGGGAAAATTGTATATAATAATACTAAACGGTGCTGTTCCAGTAATGACTTTAATTCCTTATGAAACATTACATTCGCTTTAGTGTTGGTTTCTTTAGAATCTGATCAATTTTTTTTATTGCTAATTCCTGAATCTCCACTTTTTAATTCAAATATGGGAATATTGTGCACATCTAAGTGACTAAATAGAAAGAAAAGAATTCCTTGTTGAAACTTAAAAGTCATATAGTTCCGCAAAGAATTTCGTTTTTTGAAAAACTGGATTTGCAAGGTGTGCTATTTCTATTAGTATCGGCTGCTAAATGTTGTCTACGTTTCTCAAGCTAATGGGTTGATGATTTGCTCTTGAACTTGAGTTTTTCAGGACGTTTAAGTATCAAGAATTTTACATTTATAGCATCTGGAGCATTTTTTAAACAACTTATATCTATGATTATTTTATTATTATTTTTTTTAGGTTAATCTACATTACTTTGTTCTAGATTGCTTTAAAAAATTAATATTTAATGATATTCTCATAAAACACATATTATTCAAAAAAGGAAAATCATATCCATCAGTAAATTTAACCCCGAACTTTGTATAGAAAATTCAGGAGTCTTATATCTCAAGCAAAATTGATTAAATTAGCATTTTATTTATTTATTTCTCTTTACGAAAATATATATATATATATCATAACGCTGGCTTAACATGCAAAGGCTTTAGTCCATATTTTAAAATTTTACAGGAGAGACAAAAAACAACCAAACTTTTCTTTGCCTAAACATTTTTGAATTCTGTAAATGCATTTTTTTTATATTTTTGTTTGTTTTCTATGTGCGTAAATACAAAATAAAAAAATAAGTTTTTCCCAGATAAACGATTTTTTGGACTTAGTGCTTTTTCTATAGAGCTTGTCTTTCATTGTATTTCTTATTTACTACAATGAATATTTTTTTCACAAAGTAAACCCATATACTTTCAAATTCTTCAGCATGTAGTCCACCTTCGGCTTCATTCCACAAAAAACAGTAATCTTTTTGATTTTTAAGATTATAAAAAAACTAAGATGTGCACCTACAGCTTTGTGCGGTAATCTAGGCTACTAACATGGGATTTTGGAGCCACTTGGACCGCTTGCAGGTCTACTATAAAGACATATGTTTCCTCGTTTTTGTCTTTTTTCTTCTCTTGGTGAAATGCGAACTCTTCATAAGGGATATTACCGACTGAATAGCGTGTACATAATTCACATTATTTTTTTTTTTTGCATAAACAGGGCCAATTTTTTATCGTAGAGTGTTTTATAAAATGCTGCTACTGAGAGTGACTGCATGTTCTTCGTTTTGCACCAATCATTTACATAAAAATCTATAGTTCCCTTTTTGTGACCATTCTGGTAACAGATATTTTTTTTGCGTGTCAGCACAACTGTAATGCTATTCTATTGATGGAAGAGCATCCAAAAATGCATTGGCATTGCCTTTCATTTGCTAAGTAGAAACTGTTTCTGAATAATTTTTTTAGAAATTGTTTCTGAAATTGAATACTTCTGCGACCAATTAAGCACAACCTTTGCACCTAAGTCCAACGTGTTCAAGAAAAACTTTCTGCACACTAGCAATTTTTTTGGTTTTGTACCTTGAGATAATATTTAAAAATCAGGCTTCTTTTGGATTTATTTAATACTTTTCTATTTCGCGGTCTATTAAATGGACCGGATTCAATTAAAGTTTAAACGTAAACTTTTTTTCTTTCCAATTCACTTTCCATAATTCTTTAAAAATATTTTCTCTATCATCGTCATTTATCTTCGCACATTTCATGACACCGAATTTTTTACATCTACATCTATCCTTATATATTTCTTGATTCTTTCATCTGTTCATAATTCCAAACATTCCCGTCTTTTACTTTTCCAATATAACGTTTACCCTTTTCTCTACGAATTCTATTTTTGGCCGAAAACCAAGCTGAACTTTTCAACTTGGACTCTTTTTTGTGACTTTTAGTTTTTGTTGATAAATCGTATGAATCATCAGAGTTAAGTTAAAATTTTTATAAAAAATAATATGTTAAACTCCTTTCACTCATGTAGAGGTTTTGAAAAGAAAATTTTACATACATTGAAACAATTTTAAGTAAATGAACACTGTTACGTTATACTATCGCTGCAATACTGACTCATTGATATTGAACAAAATTTAGCATATACGTTAATTATTATAAAATAGTTATTCCATTTTTTAATACATGTGTTGGAATAATTTCACAGAAATGTTTAAACTGTACTTTTTATATGGGCTTAGAGCTTTTTCTTGTGATAAATTGGACTTGGCGATTTTGCTCGTCACTACAAAACAACGACATCAAATGAGATAACTTGAATTTTTTCTTTGTAATCAATGTATTTTTACTTATTGCACGTTGCAGGATTAAAAAATCTAAATTTTTGAAAAAAGTGGACTTAGAGCCTTTGCATGTTAAGCCAGCGATAAAATATTTATTTCTTAAAGCAATCTAGCAGAACTTAAAAATGATACCAAATAATAAAATTGTTTATTATTTTTGTAAATTTTTTACTGTAGTGACGACACGACGGGACGCTTTTACAGATGAAACGACCAAATTGGGGCTTTTATCCCTCTTTTTAGTGCAATTATTACATGTTTCATGCTCTATTAAAATTTAAAGTTTACTTTACTGATGCCACTGTTTAAACTTTTGCTCTAGCTCTCATCACTGAATAGTCCAAAAAGCGAAAGTTATTGCACCGGTTGCGGTATAGCTAAATAGGCCGGCTAATTTAATTTCTTGCTAATTGCTATGACATGACGTTTCAAAATCGACTTCTACAATATACGCGGGTTTGGAGCGAATTATGTTTTTTGCCTCCATCGGGCGGATATTTTAGCATTACGTAAGACTCAGGTTTCTGACAAGCTGATCCACAGGATTTTCGCTTACCTGAGTAGCAACTAATATCGCTGTTTTGTTTCCATCGGAGCCTTGCATTGTATATACGCAATCAAGTTGTGTACCAGTGACAGCAACCACTGGGCAAGTATGATCCCGAATTTAGCCATCTCTGGGTTAAATTCACGATCAGGTCACACTTCTTGCACTTCGCGTTGCTCTACGGAAATCTAAACGCGGGAAGTACGACCGCGTTCAAGAGAGAGCCAAGAGGGTCATTGTGGGCAGCAGGCTATCCAACGCTACTCATTCTATGAAGCATCGACGCAGTGTGGGTTGTATTTTACTGTTTTATCGTTACTACATTGATAAGTGCATTAATGAAATTAGAGAATTAGTTCCCGTTACTCGCACGTTTTTGCTTTTGACATGCAAGGAAAGGATCCATCCATTAAGGTAAACTGCCCTACGCATTACAGAGAAAATTCGTTTTTTAGCAAAACAATCCGTACGGGGATTATACTCCATGCAGAGGTCTTTTCTGGCACTCTCAATGTAGGAAAGTTCAAGTCGAATGCCAACTAACTCTACTCCCTCTTTCCTGCTACCCACAACCTAATTTCATAGTTCTAGCACAATACACGGGATGAGTAGGGGGCATCCCCTGAGTGCAAAATTACACAGACCCTGTGCTGCTATGCTCGATAAATCAAGTTTAAAAAATTAGAGAGTATTCTTATACTTGAACACACTTCGTTCAAAAAAATAGAACATGACCATCATAATTCAATGAATGGTGGATAAGCCAAAATCGTTACCGGTAATCAAAAATATGTTTTAAAAAGCGTGACTGAATTGGAAGTGTAAAGTTTAGAATAATAAAACAGCATTTAAGAAGAAAAGTTTAAAAGTACATTAGCGAATTTTACACAAATTTATGCAAAGCATAATACAAGGGAAAAACTGTGTAGATTATTTTTTTTTTTAATTATTCCATTCTTATGTAAATTCTCCTTATCATTGAATTTTACAATGAAAACTAATTTTTTTAAAAAGTAAAAAAAAAATTAAAAAATGGTTAATTTAGTAAAATAATACTTCGTTTCCAGATGTACTAGAAAACTACCATTCTTAAGAATATTGCTGAAAATGTGTTTAAAACACTCAGCAAAAGTGAGTTTTAAAAGGTGACGCAATTTTTTTTACATTTACAAAAGCTTGTTTTAAAATCAAGAATTTTATAAAAAGTTTATAAAATTATTAGCTTCTATCTTTAAGTTAATAAAAAGTGTGACTTGTTTTTTTGTAAATATTCCAAAAGTATTTTTTGTAAATAGCTTTACTTATTTTACCCTACTGTCGTTCTATGAACAAATGTATTGAAGATAAGTGAGTTAAAGAAATCAAGCTAAATTGATTTTAACCTACTAAGGATCAAGTAAATCCTTTTAAAGGATTAGAATTATTATTACCAAAAGCCCTTTTAGCTATTTTAAAAATTTTTTTAATTTACAAACTTTGATCATACCTTCTGTTTTCATAAATTACATTCATTGTAGGGCGTTATACGGTCATCTCAATTTAATTTAAGGTAAAGTATCTTGAAAATTTCTTTAATTTTATGTTGTTTTCACAAATCTTGGTGTGAAAAACTTAACTTTATATAGTTCTTTTTAGTTTATTGTTATTGTATGTTTTCTTATAGTTGCTATAAAGCTGGCTTTGTCCAACCAAGAAATTATTGCTTTTGCTGTAGAATAAACGGCGCCAAAAACTATAACTCTTTCGTTTAACTATCCATGAATCTAAGAACATTTTACAAAATGTCACATAATTGCGTGAAAGTGCTTGTAAGCAAATAAATATGTAGTATGTGTCTGAGTCTGAGAGAGTGAATTTACGAAACATCCAACAACCATTTTGTGTAAATCATTTAGATGAAGTCATTTTGCAAATGGTGGAAGTATGAAAAAATGAAAAATATCACATTAAAAACATTTTATTTTATTCACATTTTGGAAGTTTTTGATTATTTTTTCTTTTTTAATTTATCTTTAGCCGTCAAATGTCTTATACATTTGTTATCGAAAATTTTATTTCCATCAAGTATACCCTACATACATACACGTATATAAGTGTTTTTAAAAGACATTTACGCAAATGTTGTTTGGTATTATGCAAACAAGGCTTAAGATATTTAAAATGTTTTTTCAGAAAATGTTGCGCAAATTTTATTACTAGAATATCTGATTTGAAACATTGTGATAAGTGCCAAAGCTTATTGATTCTAAGTGATAATTTCATGACGTTTTAGTTATGCCCATTGCCGTTACTGTTAATGATGTGGTTGTTTCAATATACATATTTTAGATATGTTTGAGACTCCCTGAGTGCACAGCAGTGAACATTAAAATGTATTTTTACCTATAATAATTATTTTTGGAGAATTCCAGTGAATTCAATTTCGCACGAGAATCGCATTTGAATAATTAAAATTCTCTGCGATAATATTGGTTCTGCTAAAGTTACATTTCGTAAAACTAATGATATTTTCGGACAACATAATCGTCCTTCTGAGACCCCTATTAAGAATTTGGTCGTTAAATTTGTGTCGATAGGCTCGATACAAAATTTGCGAACAGCCATGCGTATTCGACTGGGTCGTTCAACTGAAAACATCTCAACAGTAAGTCACAGTGTTAAAACAAATCCAAATTGTTAACTTCTAGATTCAAAACCACCACATTGCGAATTTTGCGGAAGGATTTTACATTGAAGCTCTACAAGGTTCAACTGGTACAGGAATTGAAGTCGCCCGAACATTCACATGGCCGTAGATTCGTTCAATTCATTCAGAAAAAATCGGCTGGTTTTTCTGAAAAAATTAGTTTTTCAGAAGAAACCAAATTTCACTTCTCAAGGTATGTCAATAAGAATTATTGCCGAGTTTTGGCTCCTGAAAATCCTACAGCGATTATTGAGAAGCGTTTGCATGCTCAACGTGAGGCTGTATGTTGCGCTAAGTGATCCGAGGCTAGAAATGCGGTAACGGCCAATGGCTTAATCAATCGCAAGACGCAAACAACTCAATTTTGGCCTTTTATTGGCGACGTGGATGTCACTGACATGTGATTACAACAGGACGGTGCCACATCTCACAGATCAATTTATTGTACACCATATTTCCCGATCGCATAATTTTACGACAAAAATTACTTAAACTTAATTTTGAATTGCTTTGATTTGAGGTTCCTATTGCTATGAAATTAATTTTTTATTATGATATTAACTTAAAAAATTAATTTAGTTATTATTATTAAGTGGTGGACTTGCCATGAATGATAATAAATTACATTCATTACAAAATTACACAAAGATTGCCTTTATTTACATATGAAGGATTAAAAATAAAAGGTAAAGAAATTTAAATAATATTAAGTTCAAATTTGTAATAAAAAAATTAATAAATAATAACTTTTTTCAACTATTACAAACAAATATTTCAATCAAAGCAACAATTTTTGTACGAAGTAGAAGAAAAAAGAAATAACAATAAAAATAGAAAACTTATTTACTTATTTATTTCAATTTGCATGCAAAAACTTGAAAAATACTTAAATGTAATAAGCCCACTTTGCGAAATATTGTAACTAAAAAAATAAATTTCAAAAGCTGTAGAAGGAGCAACTAAATATTTAAAGAAAATATAAATAAAAACACAAGAATCCTCTTGCAAAACTATAACTATTCGGGCAAAAATATAAATTTAAAAAACAAATATCAAAAAAAAAAAGCATCTTCTTAAAATACTCTACAACTATTCGTATCCAGTATTGCTACATGCTGCAATTATTGCAACAACTGGAAGCCGAAAATATATGGAACTGTTTGCTGTTGTTCAAGTACAAAAGTAGTTAAAAAATAGCAACATGTAGTGGATAAAGAAAAAATATTTGCAATTTTGTGCAATAGAAAAAGGTCATCAAAAATGGACTGAACTCAATTTTATTTAAGAAGTTGGAAGAAGAAGAAAAAAATACCAAACAAGAATAAAATAGCCATCAATCCTACATGTTTTAAATACATATGCCAGCATTTTTCAAAGAGCTACATGTTCTTTCCCAGATGGTTATACGTTCTTGTCTATCAAAAATAATTTTAACCACAAAGAGCCAGAGAGTTCTGTCATAATTCAGCACAACAAGTGATTCTCTAACATTTTATCGAATACAATTATTCTAGAAAACAACAGTTTGACCAATTGGGTTATTTCTTGTATCTATGGGATGAATATAAAAGCATAAAAAATAAAACTTTGTTATGCTGATTCTCTATGTACCCTTCATCTTTAAAAAAATCCATTTGAAATTTAAAAGCTTAGCGTTTGATGGATTTTTAAAAACTATTTTTCTAATCTATGTTTCATTATGGCTCTTAATTATAGATATGAATAAAAAATACATTATAAATTTTCTATATAATGAGTTAGTTTATTAAATGATATACTTATGACCACTGCCATCACTGTCAATTGTACATGTATGACTAAGCAATTCTGAACTCTGAATTCTCTTATTTTTTAAGTAAACACATCAAGAATCTCTTTCAAATAAATTACTAGTGTCCCTAAATATCAAAGACAATATTTTCTTCAAACTAAGATTCAGTTAAGAAACCTAAAGAAACATCAGTTTATAAAAATATATTTTACGTAAATAAGTTTTTGTTCAAACGCAAGATAAAATTTAAGTTAATTTTTGTTTATATTTTAATTTTCAATATTTCGCGACACTATTGAGTGGCATTTTTAGTTAAACTCTAGTGTATAATTGACAAATTAACAAATCAATCAGCCAATGGTGTGGCGAAATATTGAAAACAAAATTATCAATAAAAATTATGTAACTTAAAATACAATAATTATTTATAAATGGCTTTTCAACAAGAAGTTTATTTTCTTAGATAAAAATAAAACACAAAATTTAGTTTATGATGATTTAAATTTTTGTTGTATTACGAAGGAAAAAATTCGACATTTATGAATGAAAAATGATATTTGGCAATTGTTCACCACGATCACGCTGATAGATGTCAATTCTTTTATCAAAGTTTTTAATCACTCTTTGGCAAAATGGCGGTCCTGTCTCGTTATATACATTATAAATTTGGATTTTAAAGGCTGAAATCGATTGGACTGGCTACGAATAGACTCTGTCCTCAACATAATCCGACAAAAATTAATCCAGTGGTAAATGACCCGATCTGGCTGGCCACTTAACTGCTGATGATTGTGAAATTATACGATCGGGAAATTTGGTTTACAATAAATTGATCGTTTCATTGGCGATGTGTGACATGTAGCACCATTCTGTTGAAACCATATGTCAGTGATATCCACGTCCCCAATGGTAGGCCAAAATGAAGTTGTTAGCATCGCGCATTCCCAGTCTTATCTTCAAAAAAAAATGACCCAATCACGGCTCCAGATCACATAGTACACCATATAGTGAGCTATTGAGCATGCAAAAGCTTTTCGATGATCGAAGTGAAAATGGGTTTCGTCTAAAGAAATTATTTTATCGGAAATACCAGCCCGTTGTTCCTGAATAAATTGAGCGAATCTATGGCTATGTGAATCGTCGGTCGGCTTCAATTCCTGCTTCAGTTGAACCTTGTAAAGCTTCAAAGTCAAATCCCTACGCAAAATTCACCATGTGGTGCTTTTGGATAACCCCAATAGAGAACATCGAGAAATTGACAATACGGCTGCGATGTTTTTAGTTGAATGATCCGGTCGACCACACGTTGGTGTTTGCACAGTTTGTATCAAGCCTGTCGACTCAAATGAAACGACCATATTCTTCATGGTGGTCTCTAAAGGACGATTATATTGTCCGCAGATATCACGAATTTTACGAAATGAATCTTTAATAGTGGATTTTAAGTATTTTACTGCGATTTTCATGCAGATCTGAATTTATTGTACCAATTGGCAATGCATTTACGTCAAAACTATCACGTTGTTGGTGTTTTCACAATTGAAAAACCTGATATAAGTAAATTTTCATCCATCTTCAATTTTTTCTTTATTGTTCAATATCCAAAGATTAATTATGTAACCATATTATTTTAGCTACAATACCTGTTCGTCTGTTGTACGCCTCTATCTTTATCTAGTGTTGTATAATAGCAGCCAATAGAACACCAATAAATACAGGGGATGTAAAATGTAAAGGGTGTGCTTACAGAGACCTTATTTTAATATAAACATCTTGATCGTTTTAACGGTTAAAAGCAACCGCTGTTTCATACAATGTCTGTTATAAGTTTTAAAACCAAATCACAATTTAAAGGGTGTCACCATATGGACGTGGGTGTTAAATATTTAGTCTTATTTTGTAAAAAAATTAAAATTTGGCCCATCCATGGCACCGAACCATACCGCACTTCCCTAGTTTATATAACGTTTGATATACATATGTTTCTTTGGTATATGTATAATTTGAAAGCCGTAGGTAGACAATGTCAATTTGGCTGGATGAAAAATTTTTAGTTATGACTAAACTAAAAAAGTCTAGTTCTTAAAATTCTATGTAAAAAATTTTTAAAAAACATTTGCTTTTTCACACGTGAAATGTCTAGCGTTTGGTTTTATCACTTTTATTTTAAATCTCGCGCTTTTTTCAGTGTTTTTTTTTCAAATATTCAAGTTCGACTACGTGCTATATAGATATTTATGTGGGAAAAGTGGTTTAAAAAAATTAATTTACTACAAAAATTGTGTTTAAAAAACTTAAAATAGTCAAAACCAACAAATAAAATAAAAATAAAAGTAATTTTTTTATCTAAATAAAATAGAGTTTCCGTTAATAGCTAAAATCTCTGTGCTAAAACGCTGAAGCACTTTACCTGTATCTAAAAATTTGTTAGTTAGTTACTTTGTAATCAATAACCATAACAGTAACCGTAGTATAAAGTCTTCTGAAGTTTGAAAGAGGAAAAATAGGTTAAGTCATTTAATAAAATAATTTTCTCTGAAGAACATATGAGGTCTAGATCATTCTAAATCTTATTTTTTGTTCCACTTTACATATCCTACTTTCCTAATAAAAAGGGACTTCTGTACATTGGTTTACATTCACACACGTACAATCAGTGGCCGAAGTACGAGTATGTGTTGTACTTGAGACGTAATACATTTCAATATTTCCTACTTCTAGTTTATTTCACCTGCACACTTCGTTATTCATCTGCTGTATTTTTTAAGATGTTTATTTTTACTCAAATGATTTTTAGTTTTATTTTTCTTAAATCTTATTTTTCATAGAAAAGCATTTGTATAGACGCTGTTTTCTCTTTGGCAAACTAAAATAAAATAAAAAAGACTTGAAATATTTAAAATTTATTTTATTACGAAAATTGTTTTTTCTTGCAACTTTTAATACTCTCATTAGGAAAATAGATTCGTTAAAAAAATAAACAGACAAGGATATTTTTTTTAGTCCTACAACGCCACTTTTAAATAAAACAGAAAAATTTCTTTTACCAAAGATGCACTATATGTTAATAATTGTATGATGTTTATTCAAACTTAATTTTTATATTTTAGCAGCCATAATTTAAAGTTCTCCAAAATGTTAAAATAGTGCAGTTAATTAACTGCTATTATGGAATTATTTTGTGTAGAAAAATAAATATTAAAAATATGACAAAGTAAATTACCGAAGAAGAAATTCAAGTTATTGTGAAAGAAATTGAAGAAGATGCTTTCGTTGATATTTTTGTCGTGGGTATATTTCTGCAATCTAATAACAAAGTATAGTAATTTCATGAAGTAAATACGGAAACTGCTTTATAATCTTCTAATTTTTAAAAAGGTGGACTATGATAAAAGATGTGCTGAGGATAGCACTCAACGATTTTTGATGCTAAAAATAGGCGCGTTGCCGTTGTGTTTCTCTACAATTTTTTGCGTTGAAATACGTAGCAAGTGCATTCTGTAAAACTCTGCATTGTATGAAGATAAGTCTGTCTAGAAAAACTGCAAATATTTCAAATAAAACTCAAATGTTTACTTCAAAATTTCTGAAAAAAAAATAAAGTGACATGGACTTTGAAAACAATTCCATTTATTAATCGGGTTTTTCAAAAAGAAGTTTGTTTTTCTGGCAATACCAACAACATGATTGTTTTAATGAAAATCGCATTAAAAAATTTAAAATCCACTTTAAAAAAAGTGATTCTAACAAAGTTACATTTCGTAAAATTCGTGATATTTTCGGACAACATAACCCATCTTTTGAGACCGCTATTAAGAAGTTCGAGTGCGAACATCAACGCGTATTCGACAGGATTGTTCAACTGAAAACATTGCAGCCGTAAGCCACAGTGTTGAAGCAGATACAAATTTGTCAATTCCTCGACGTTATCAACAATTGGGATTCAATTCATTGAGGAACAGCCGGCTGGTTTTTCTGAAAAAATTATTTTTTCAGACGAAGCCTATTTCCACTAATTAAGGAATGTCAACAAGCAAAATTGCTATATTTGGGCTTCTGAAAATCCTAGAGCGATTATTTAGAAGCCTTAGCATGCTAAACGTGTCACTGTATGGTGCGCTATGTTGTCTGGAGACGTGATTGGGCTATTTTTCTTTTGAAGATGAAACGGAAAATGCGTTAACGATAAATGGATCACGCTATAGCGAGATGCTAACAACCCAATTTTGGAATACTTTTGACGAATCGATATCACTGATATGTGGTTTCAACAGGATGGTACCCAATGTCACATAGCCAATAAAATGATCAATTTATTACAAAGCAAATTTCACGATCGCATAATTTTATGACAATCAGCAGTTAAGCAGCCAACCAGATCATGTGATTTAACACAACTGGATGATTTTCTGTGGGGTTATGTTAAGAATAGAGTCTATACGGAGCCAATTGCATCGACTTCAGTTTTAAAACTGAAAATCCGTGATATTATTAACGAAATAGGAACGCCATTTAGCCAAAAACGTATTATAAACTTTGATGATTCGACATCTGTCTGTTTTCGTAATAAATAAAAAGTTTAATCATCTTAAGCTAAATTTTTGGTTTTTTCTTTTAGAAAGAAAAATTCTTGTTGAAAATCCCTATACAAGAACTTGCCGAAAGGAAATGTTATTTCCCAAGCAAAGGAAAACTAAAGGATTCCACTACCATGAAATTAAACTCGTGGTTCACTGCATATAACAACTTCTTTCAGTAGAAAATATACCGTCTGCAAATATCTGTCTGATAACGAAAGGAAATACATATTATTTTTATGATCCAAATAAGAGCGTGTGTAAGAACGTGTTTTAAATAACTTAATCATTAAATTTTTTGTTTAAAGTAACGTGTTTGATTTTGTTTAGAGTTACATTTTTATAGGTTTTGTAACCTTTTATGTCAGTAATGATAAGGGTTAACACGTATAGCCAAAACACTTATCATCACCCATCTATAAAATTTCAACAGTTCAAGCTTTATTTATTATTTTATTTTATTTTATATAGTAAACCTGCTTTGTCTATCCAAATTGCTGACAAAGTTATCGATGATGATTGTAAAGAGATTTTTCATCAAGATTTTTTTCTTGCATCAATCCTTGATTGCAATTTACTTAAACGATTTATAACTAAAATTAATTTTTCTTATTGTTGTGTTTTGTTGCAAGTTATATTCCATGATATTGATATAATTTTTTTTAGGATGAATATTGGTAAAATATTTATAAATTTGATACAATTTAATGTCTTTTGGGGATGCTAAAATACGCACATAAAAAGCATAAATATTATAATTTATATCAAGTTTAAAATTTTGTATCGATTTATGGACTTTATATATAATTATATATAATATATATATATATTATATATTATATTATTATATATATTATATATTATATATAATTTATAATCTAATGAATTTATTTATTTATTATTAATTAATTACCTTAATACAATTATAGCCATTAACAAAGAAAAATAGAACCAGCTACTAAGGCTTTCGTCTCGGTAAAGTAAATAAACTTATTTTACAATTTCTGAAGAAGTTAACAGTTTAAAATAAATTTATTGAGAATTTCAACATCTTAATGGTTGTTTTGATATCGTGAAAATTTTGACACTATTCTAATATACGGGAAATGGTACGTTGCGTATTACAGATAGAGCAAATAGGACGTTGGGATCTATTTAGTAAATATTTATATGTTAATCTGCTGTGGCCAATTCTCATTCAAATTTAAAGTTGAAATTCTATCTAAGGCATGCTAGTCGTTTTCCACTTAGATTTAAATTTGTGTAGGCATGCTGGTAGTTAAACCATTTCATGTCCTTCCAGTTTGTATGGGAGTTTGAAATTAAAATAAAAATATCATGATTTTCAAAGGTCTGGACATAGAGTAAAGGCATATGTTTTGCTACCGCAGCCACGGCGTCGGCCACTTCATTACCTGATATTCCAATGTGCGATGAGTAATAAATATAAAAACCGATTCTTAATCAAGCATAAAATACTTTCAATACTTTATAATATAAATGTATTAATAAGGTCCCCCTGTATTCTAGTAGTAATTTGCTAGCTTACATCATTGGGGATTGTGGGTTCGATTCCCAACAAAGATCTCGCTTTTTTCACTACAAATAAATATTGGCTGCTCAGTGATGAAGGCATTGTCATCGGTTACTGAGCTGTCTTATACGACAGTTAATTTCCGTAACTATCATTCTACACTCATCACCTGTCGCATCTCTTTTCTATCCCTTCCCTAAAGAATGTGGGACGGTACTCGAATAAATAGGCATTGTTGCCTGAAGTGCTACTTCTCTTTACAAAAAAAAAAAAAATTGAAATTTGACTTTTGAAATTAACATATAATATTAATTCTAAAATATCTAAATGACAATAAACAATATTTTTATTTCATACTGTAACTTTGAATTTAATTTAAGTTACATGTTCTATATATTTTTTTAAAACTATTTTTAACTTAATGAAATTCATATTTTTAACTTCAGTAACTAAATTATTTTTTTCGAGATTCTCGAAAACAAACGGGTAGATATCATGATGTTATACCAATTGTTATATTTTCTTTTAAGGTTGTTGGTCCAGTATGCTAGACAAGACAAAAACTGGCTTATAAATTCTTGGCAACTAAAACAAAAAAAAAAAAAACAAACAGAGAAAAAATAGTTAAATAAACTACCCGAAGCCATTAAACTGTATCAATTAAATACTAAGAGAACATGCTAAAAATAATAATAATGAATATGCTGCAAAAGTAAAAATTAATGTTTGTTACAAGTCGAATTCATAAATTTACATTTTGGAAATATTTTTTTTTCTACTTTAATTTCAAAGACTTATTGAATTTAATTTAATACAAATATCTTGATGCAATAAATATTGTTTCCGGCTATTGAAATATTAAAATAGAGAGGAGAATTCGTTTGTTTAAATATCATGAAGTTTCTGGTTTTTACATTTTGTAGATGGAGTCATTAATTGCCATATGTATTCGTTAAAATGTTATCAGTTCATTCATATTGTTACGTTTATACCTTTTACAAATGTTCTTTGTTACAAAATAAATAACACTAGTTTTAAGAGTTTTTAAATTAACAACAATTTTATTTAGTTTAACTACACAAAGTTGATACTACAGAACAATTTACTTAAGATGCACGTCTTTACTTCACGTTGTTTACTTCTACACTGACTGACTATCCACTCCGACGCTGCCCTTTTATACTTGTCCATTAAAGTCTAGAAAATTTAACAATCTTCTACTCCCTCTGTATCATATTTTGTTGTTGTATGTTGTTTATTCCATGTATAGGCGATAGTATGTCGTGTGTATTTTTGTTTTTGTTCTTATCTGATAAATTTTCTTCTTGGAATTTGTTTGAATATATTTGTAGTTGTCTCGTGATAGGTTTTCTTAGAAAACTACGCAGATGGTAAACAGCATAAATGTTTGTTTTTATTTTGCGCGTATAAAATTTCTATGCAGTTAGTATACATAAATTTGTTGTTGTTTTGCATGCCACGCAGTTAGTTAACAGCATATCAAATTGTTGTTGTTTGCGTGTATAAAATTTCTACGCAGTTTGTAACTAGAAATTTTGTTGTTCAGCATAAGTTTTCTTAGCAAGCCATGCAGTTAGTAAACAACATACCCATGAGTTCACTTTAATGCTTAATTATTTTCTTTTAAAACTTAAGCAAGACACATCCGTAACAATATTTATATATTATATTTTAGTTTATTATAATATTAAAATTACTAATTTATTAAGTTATTGCTTAAAATATTACAAATACTAAAAAAACTAAAAATACCATAATTTGTAAAAATAAGTTTCAAAAGCTACGGAAATCTAAAATTTAGGAAAAAAAACTGTTCTGAAAATTTTTGAAAAACATAAAAACAAAATTCTAGAAAATTTGAGTCCATAAGTTTACAATCCTAATTGTTATATTATAATAACAAGATTGAACCTACAGTTTTTAATTTCGTTGTTCTCTTTATTAATTTTCACATGTATTTGTTCTTTCTCTCGGCTTGCCGTCGGTTCAGCAATCAAGGAATTTCTATTTTTTTAATTCTAATTTTAATTTTAAATTAACTTTTTATTTTTTCGTTTAAATTTCTGCGTTATAATTAAAGTACTGAAATCTTTATAAATATAAATGAATTAAATTAATTTAATAGTTTTGGGCTGTTTTTTCACAGATACATACATATGTATAACGGTTAGCACACACATGTACTAGAATATTTGTCTGCCTTTTTATAGCCTAGTGTTATTATCCTCTAAACGCACTAATTGTAAATTGACCAAAATGCGTCTTTAAAGCAAAGTGCTACCAAAATAAAGAAACCCCTTAAGATTACTATCGGCAATTAATTCCTGTTACTTATCTGATGCAGCGCATTGAACAACCCCAACAAAATTTGCATATTTATATATAAATTTTTTGTTAATTTTATGTTATCGCGGCGCAAAAATATACAAATATACAAATAAATAAATTTAGGAAAATATTTAATTTATTTAAATATTTGAATATTTTATCGTGTACAAATATTAAGCATTGTGATAAATTGAGTAAACATTTTAGAAATGAATTAAAATAAATCATTGTTGACTATGACTAAACAGTTTACATACGCATATAATAATTTTTTATTATTATTTGTTGATCTTTTTATTTTAACTACAAATGCAACTTCTTATTTAAAAGTGTTAACAAATAAAATGTAAATATTGTCTGAGAACAATTAATTAAAGATTTATTGTTGTTTTAAATACCGATAGTATAGTTTATTTAGAACTATCTTTAGCTAACATTGCCAAGCAGGCCCAATTGAATAAAGAGACCAAACCACACAACAGTGTTGTCACTTATAGCGGTTCTCTCAAAACGTGTCAATTATACACACTTTCTAGTGATAAAAATTGTAGATTAGCAATGTGCAGAATACCTTGCGGTGTTTAAAATATTAGCTGTTAGTTTTTTTTTTTTTTAATAAATTTTCTATGATAACATTACATATAAAAAAGATAACTTCTTATTCTGCCATATAAAGAAATAAGCTTAATTTGGAAATGGTAAAACCCATAAACATTTATAATATAAAGACAAGCACAAAAAGCCAAATTGTTTTTGAGATTAAATCATTCATTATTATTATTATTAAGATGGTGTGTTGCATATTTTGGATCTGGGTATGATAAACAGTTGTGAAAGTTAAAATTTGGCTTCCGGGCCTATATATAATAAAGATATTCAGAAAACATCTCACAGATTTCAGACAGATTAACGGTTATAATTCTTAATCCTGCTTAACATATTCTATCTCCGTACGGCTGGCATATTCCGTTTTCGTTATTGCTTACATAGCTTTTAATTTGCCTAAATTTTATTCAAGTATGGAAAATTGAAAGATGGCCTAAATGACCTACGAACAACAAGAAAATTTGTGACAATTTGCATCATTTTTAATTCAAAGTATAGCTCTCTTTAACATTGTGTTAATTTACAGTAGCAACTAAAGCACAGATCTGGGGTACTTAGAATTTTTAAAGACGGTCAGAAAGCTTTGTAAGCTCCATCAACTCAAATGTAAACCATTAACTGATTATTCTTTGTAATGAACACCGTACACCGTAATTAACGTTTTAAACCCACTGCCACAGAAATTCATTAAAGTGAAGGAAGTATGTCGATGAGTTCTTACTTCCATTTCTGTAAGTTTGTTATTACATTAGAAAGCTATTTTTTTAATACAAAATTGCTTTTAAATTTCGATGAATTACCATTTTGTTCTCATCATCAACAACATGCATCCGAATCTATAAAAAAACTTATCAATATTATATGAGATACAATTTATTATCTCAATTATATGATTTAATATGACGAGTGACTACTTTATCACAATTTAATTATTTTTTTTTTATTATAAATTTCTCTTTAATGATAATTAATCTGATGTTAATCAATAAAAACTTGATTAACTTGTCACCAAATATATTCTTCGTTATGAATGGCCAACAAAAATATTAATTATTTAAAAGAAAGAAACATCTGAAAACAACTTTGAAACAATTTTGCTTTACTAACTCATCAGTATTCATCTATGGACTTAGACTTATGCTTGCTTCAATAAGTAAGTAAACGACAGAGAAAATAACTAGAAGCCATTTTAACAACTAAATTTTAGCTCAGTTTTATTATGACAAATTCTTAATCATCAAGATCATTATATTTATTATGGTTATCACACTTAACTATTAATTTGCTCAAAGAAGAAAGTTTTCTTTTCTTTCTTTTATTTTTATTCGTTTTCTCATCTGCCAAAATTAAGATTCAACGATAAATATCAATTAATAATCAAATTGTTATCGAAATGTATCTGAGAAATATTCCTGAAAAAAGCTAACACAATACAAAGAAATAATATTTTATTGTGAATATGAATTAGTATAGGTATAATAACAGTGTGGATTAAAAATGTTGGAATTTTCACATAAAATAAAAATATTTATTAACAAATTAATCAGCAAAATATTTATAAAATTTGCAATTTCATTAAGTAAACTTTTTTAAGACTTCAATATAATTTTACCAACATAATATTAAATTTAAGCTTTTCTCGACATTTTAGTTTTTTGTCACAATGGCCCAAAATAGGGCAACTTTGATATTTAGATCATTTGGCAGATTTAACATTTTAAATGTAAGAATGCAACCCCGATATTTACGCTAAGATACGGTCATTATAGGCGTCAATCATATTTCTCTATCTCTAAAAATGTTACAGGTAGCCGGTGGAATTTTTACGAAAATTTTATTACTCTAGCTGCTTTAAAAAAAGAATTAATAATTAAATTATGTACCGAATATGACGTAATATTAATAAAACTATTTTTTTTAACTGTGATGAAGATAACAATATATGCCATAAAACAAAACGTAAAACATAGAAAATATTAAATTAAAGAGCGTTCTAATAGCGAAATGATTTTCACGAGTATTGGCTTGTTTTTGCACCGCGATAGGCAGATATTTTAAGTTTAAGAAGCTTTACACCCGCTATAAGAATCAATAAAATGCTCGACCAGAGTAACCGGGCAGTTAAAATTTACACTGAGTATGTACACAAAAAATATATAATAATATTAAAATTTAAAGTGTGACAATTAAACAAATATGACGTTATGAAGATTGATTTTTATTGAGGAATATAATTTAGAGATGGAGTGAAAATTTACTTTATTTGGGATTATAATTTAAATATAATTTTTGGCGGAGCAGTGCAGCCTGGCTACCACGTATTCCACTCCCCCCGCGGGGGGCACATTAATATGTCTTGGCGGAAATCCACCATCATTACATGTGTCTTCGGGAGTAAAAGGAAACTCAGTCCCCTAATACACTAGCAGGAGCCAACTGGACAATATACTATATTTCCAAGGGAATCAGTAAAGCCCCAGAGTTCAGCTATTTGTCCTTTTAGCTGTTCTGTGACTAATTATTGAGGTCGGCCCTTCGGGAGTATTGTGGTGGTTGTGTGTTTCGTGGTCCTTGTTTGGGTTTGTGGGTCGGAACATTCACAATGAACGTCGTCGTGTTCTTAAATTATATTAAGCTTCATTGTTCTGGATCAGGAGTTGGATGGTCTACAACTCCTCAGCAGGGAGTGAAGGCAACTAGGAGTGACCGGAGGATATACGTATCTGAAGGCCTTCTAGGGCAAGGATGACGTTACATTTTATCCATAGTGGTATGATCCACCATTTGGTTATGGCTTACACAGCTAGGTGCAGATGTAAATCTTACCACGTTTCACCACATACCCATAGAAAATAGGGTTTGGTTATCGTTTCCTTCAATAATTGAATTGTGGCACGAGCTGTGATATACTGCACCATATTGTTGAAACCACAGCTCTTATTGTTCGAATGATGAATGGAAAATGTTATAACTATGCCGCTATAGCGGTTATTATTTACCGCAACTTTCGTCTTCAAATAAAAATGGACCAATGATGCCACCAGCAAATAAAGCACATCAAACCCTCAGTTTTTCTGGATATTATGGTGTCAACATGCAGTTGAGGATTATCAATATCGTATATACTAGATTTGTTTGACGTGTCCATTCAAACAAAAATTAGCTTCATCGCTGGACAAAATTCGCTTATAAAAATCAGGATCGACGGTAATCTTGTTTTGGCCCCAACTTGCACAATTTGAAAGCAGGCGTCATTATGTTTATGGTGAAAAACCAAACCAAAATAAACACAAATCACTAGACAGCTGCAAATAAAGCTGGCTTTTTAAAAAAACATCCGATATTTCCAACTATTATAGGCAGACATTTGAAAGTATGCACTGGTTTGTCTGCTATAAAAAGAAGTTATAAAATTAAATACAATATTTCCCGATAACAAAGTGGTTTTAACGTATATCGCCTTACCTTTAGGGATGTTATAGAATGAGTTTTAAAATTTGTACAGAGCATTTGTCGTGTACAAAAAAATATAATAAATCAAATTAAAAATAAAAGGTTGCCTCTGCAGAAAATCTAATTTTAACCTGATTTGACTGTAAAGTAAAACAAAAATCATGATGAGTAGACAAGAATAGAGTAGATTATTTTGTTGACTTTCATCAGAATTACATAAATATTTTATTGTTTAAATATTTAAGGAGATACTTGCAGTCTGAATTTTTTTTAAAGCTTCGGCACTATTTTTAACGACAACTGAATCCGTTTCTGTCATACTATACATTCTATATAGGTTAAAACTTTACCACATCTATTAATTTTTTTGTTTGAATGGGAAGAACATGCGTAGCAGCTGTCATTAAATAAAAGACCCCATGAATTTACTTTGTCTTAAAAATTTTGAAAAATTATAGAACAGCTATCAGCTGCAATTATTTTCTACGAGATGGCGCTCTCTCGATGATCCTTTTCTCGAAAGCCCTTGAGCTCCCTGGCAATAAACTGAGTGTTATATTCAGCGGCAAGATGGGTTGAAAAAAGCTTAAAAAAGAAGACTAGAAAAATTGATTTGCAACACATTGGGCCTTAAAACCACATCATTAAAAAATGTGTTTTATTTCTGATTTATTGTTGTTGTTTTCATATTTGTAACGCCAAGATTTTCAAAGCCATTCACTCCCTATTTAACTTTTGTGGAAAAAGCGAACAAAAACTAAACAGAAATATTATTATCATCAACTCCTTTGTTTCTTTTCATCTGTTCCCCTTTATTTGTTTATTTCATCATATTTGATTGCTTAATAACTTGAAGTCGGCAAAGTTTTGCTGTTTTGTATTTATTAAGTTTTTCTTGAACTTTGTTGGTCTTGCTGATTAGAGCAGTCGTTTTTATAAAAAATGAGTAAAGCAAATCATGTAAAAGTTTTTCTTGTGTATTCTAACCATATAAAAGTGTTGTTAAGATTCATAAATAGTTAAATTTCAGATTAAGAATGATGTATAAAATTATATAATTAAATGATAAATAGTAAGTTTTTCAAAAGATTACTTTCGCATTGATTGTTGAATATGATGGACACGTAAATACAAATAAAAAATGTAACTTTTTAAGTAGATAATAAAATATTCAGCTAAGAAGCACCTTGGTGTTATAAATATACTTCAACTCTGTTCAATTCCTTTTTAACATTAAACCTGTACCTTTTTAACTTAACTAGGAGAAAGATTTTTTAACTGGTTCGATGTGGCTTTAAATATATTTTCTAATTTAAGCTTCACACGTTTTCTTCAACTTCTTTAAAATAGGTTTCTATATAAGAGGTTAGAAACCAGAAACTTTAGTTTCATAAATAGAAAAATTTTAAATATAAACTATCTGGTACACAAATAAGAGGTTTTCAACCAGAAGTTTGTTTTCTAAAACAAAATAAAACAAAAAATGTTTATTGAGATGATTCAGATTTTTTTTGTGGTACGAAAAGTTCGGCAATTATGAATAAAAAATGATATCTGGTAAATGTCCAACACGACCACGCTAACAGATGTCAATTTTTCCATCAAAGATTTTAATCAGTTTTTTGGCAAAATGGCGGTCATATTTGGTTACTCACATCATGGGTTTTGAGTTTAAGGGCTGAAATTGATTCCATTAGCTCCGTATAGTCTCTCGGCTGTATGCATAAAAACTTAAAGTAGGTTTAACTGCCGTTGTTAAGCACAATTTCCTAAAGTTGTATTCATAAAACACTTTTACCTTAAAATACCTTTGTTAACTTTAAAGTAGGAAAAACCTACGTTAAACCTACAATAAATTGACAGTTCAATTTTATTATTGAAAGTTCAAAAACCAAACAAATTGTGTTTACAATAAACTGAGCCGTTTTTTTTAAAGTGGCATAAGTTACTTTGTTATAGCCATCTTTTTAATTTAAATTAGTTTATAAAACAATTTAATTTTTAGCCATTTCAACTAGTCTGTATTTAGTTTTCTTTCTGAAACGGATTTTTCTAATGATTGAGTTGAAATAAAATCTCTTTTCTCCATGTTGTGTACTATGAAGGATATTTTCGACAGGGGGCTATTACTACTATTACTATTTTGTCCTTTACATAATTCACTATGTGCAGTAATATGCTTTTGAGTTGTGACATTATTAGATATTTTATATAACACGAAGCAACCTCCTGAGGATAAAAAAAAACAAAATAATGCTAATTATGTGTAGTATATTAGATATCACTATAATATAGTTCAGTAATCTGCACTACTCTTTCGAACAAATAAAAATAAGTCCAATAATCACAACAATACTTCGCACTAAGCTCCGTAATTAATTTCCTAAGTACAGCGACTAACGCCACTTTCAAAATAAGCATTTTTGTTGCACCGTTAATTATCAAATCTCAATACTTCTTAACTCTTAATAAATCTCAATACTTCTTAATTTCAAATTTATTAAAAACGAAAAAAAAACTGTTCACTTGGGACTTATGCCACTTTCAATGTAAACGGCTCAATTGACAATTATACTTTGTTATTCCAAAAATTTTCAAAAATGTTTATTAAAAACAAATTGTAGTAAACAAATAATAATAAAAACTAAAATATAACATGCCATTCAATATAAAACATTTTCACATCATTATTTTATATTTTACAAAAATATAATTATAATTAATTATTTTAAACAAAAGTTTTATTGATGTACATATAATCAAAACAAAGCTCGTTATCCGAATAATTATTTTTTTAATATGAACAAATTCTTTGTTAGTTCTTCGTAAGCCTTGCAAATTAACCTTTTTTGGGTGCTTTGCTTTTTATTAAAAAGATTAATATAAAAAAAACAAAAATATGTTGATTTTGCTGAAAAAAAATGAAAAACAATAAAAACATTTTTTATGGATCTGACTACCCGGATAAATAATATTCATTTTTATACATCGTTAATTACAACGTGACAACTGAAAATAGTGGCATTGCCAGAATCAAAATACTAATTTTACTAAAGCATACGTTAGCTAAAGTACTGTTTATGAATACCATTTTTTAACAAACGTCTGTTAGCCTTAAAGTGTTTGTTAACTAACGTGTACTTCAAAGCTCAAATAAGCGTTTTTTATGCATACAGCCGTCTGTCTTTAACATAGCCTTACAAAAAATAACCCAGTGGTGTTAAATCACACGATCTGGCTGCACAGTTAACTGCTGATTGCCGTGAAATTATGCGATCGGGAAATGTGGTTTGCAATAAATACACGTTTCATTGGCTATGTGAAATGTGTCACCGTTCTGTTGAAATCACATGTCTGTGATATCCACGTCGTTAATAATAGGCCAAAATTGAGTTGTTACCATCTTGTGATAGCGTGATCCATTGACCGTTACCGCACTTCCAGCCTCATCTTCGAAAAAAAAGCAACGACCCAATCACGGCTCTAGATAACATAGCACACCATACAGTGTCCCCTTGAGCATGCAAAGGCCTCTCAACACCCGCCCAAGAAAATTCAGAAGCCTAAATGCGGTAATTTTGCTTATTGACATACCGTGACAAGTGAAAATAGGCTTCGTCTGAAAAAATGAATTGAACAACTTTACGGCGATGTGAATGGTTGATCGGCTTCAATTCCTACACCAGTTGAATCTTGAAAGGCTTCAAAATCAAATTCCTATGTAAAATTCGCCATGTGGTGGTTGTGGTTCACCCCAATTATTGAGAACATCGAAAAATTGACAATTTTAGATCTGCTACAACACGGTGGATTACGACTGCGATGTTCTACTTGACAAAATTCTTACTAGCGGTCGCAGATGAATGATTGTGTTGTCCGAAAATATCACGAATTTTACAAAATGTCACTTTTACAGAACCACCATTTTCATAGTGAATTTAAATTATTTTAATGCGAAATTTGTAAAATAGCCAAATCATCTATTTACAACGAATACGTCAAAGAAACTAAGTGTAAAACTATCTTTTTGTTGATGCTGCCACAAACTTTTTGTGGAAAACCCCGATACAATAAATGATGATTCATATTGCTGGTATTAAATCTTTAGAATTATAATTAAAAACATAAAATTATAATTAATTTATAAAAAAGATTTTGCATAAGGGACAGTCTAAAGATTATCATGTAAATAAAAATTCTTGACATGTGTTATATGCCAATCAAAAGAACCCAAACGATTAATAAAAACCTAACAATATATTGTTACGAAGATGATTTATTAAGTTTTAAAAGAAAATAGTTATCAGCAAAAAGGTAAACGAAACGGCCCAATGTATAAACTAAAAAATCTTACATGTACAAGAAAACAACAACACGCTTATAAGAAATTTTATCAAATAGGATAAACACGCGCCTGAACAGAATGATACTAACGACAACAATCTGTGGTGATGTTAAAACAGAATATTCTTATATATGCGAGAATCGCTTAAAGCACCACTTGACTTAATTCAAGTTGAGTCATCAGTGAATAAAGATAACAAAGTTACCATCGTGTTTATTTTGTGTGTATTGAAAGTAAAAAAATTGTTTAACGTTATTAAAAGCTCTGTAGTAAATGGTCCTTAATCTAACGTTTCTTTTTTTTCAATTAGTGCCTATTTCGTGAATAGTAACACTTAGCTCATGTTTGATATGACAGATAATTAGATGTATCCTTCTTGTGAAACAAGTGAAAGAAACTGACATCCTCATCGATAAACCAAAGCGTGAAAAGCCAAAAACAGTGCGTACACCCGAGAATATTGCTGCTGTGGCAGAAAGTGTACGTGAAGCGCCATCAACATCAATTCACCGTCGTTCTCAACAATTGAATATTTCGGAGCCATTATTGATTTTGAATAAAGACCTTGGTATGACGCTATACAAAGTCCAATTGGTTCAGGAGGATTTAAAAAAAAGTTATTTGGCGGACCCTATACTATGTTTATTACGAGAAATAAACGTTCAATCTAAAGTGGTTTGAATGAAGTTTTACTACTTATAAGGAAGACCCGTTAATACGTAATTTTAAATACTTATACTTATTATACTTATAACGGCCGTAAATGTGTATCTTCTATGCTATTTCCAATTTTTTAACTAAAAAATTTAGTGCTTTGATTAACTAAAGATCTATCGGGTAAGCAGAATATCGTACAGTGATTTTATTAAACGTTTATTTGTGTTTTATTTCTTAATTGGTAATATATCTTAATTGAACATTCTTAGTTTTTATGTTCGTTTTTATTAACCTCCAAGAAATATCGAAATATTGAAATTTAAAATGAGATCTTAAAATATAAACTAAGCCCTGAAGTTCAAATAAGAATTTTCAAAAATATAAATAAAAAGACTTTAGAATTTTCAGTAACATCGTATTTTTATTTTTGCGTATCCTTAAGCACAAAAGTCATTAAAAAACAATTTTTTACTTGTATCCTCAGGAACTTAAAATGTTTATTTAATTTCCACTCTAATCATTAACAAGACATTTTATACTTTTTTTTTGCCTATTTGGTATTCTCTGTTTTTTTCTTCCTTCCTCTATGTGTGTTTGAGTATATGTGTGTGTGAATTGTTAAGACAATTTCAATTTTTTTTATAATGTATTTCAAAGTATTTTTGTGTTTGTTTTCAAAATGCTCTAAGCTGATAATTAAAAATAACATTATTTTTAAATTTACTTGCTTTCAAAGAAAAGACAGGCATAACCTGCATAAAATCTTTGCCTTTATTACTTAATTATAAAATATCAACTTTAACTTTTTAGAGGAATTCAAAGGTTGAAAAGAATCTTTCAACAAACACCATTTTATTACACAAAAAGACAACTAAATTTCAAATCATTTAACTTTTCTATTGTTGTGTTTTAAAGTTTTAGCAAAGTTAAGACATTTGTTTTATTTACTATTTTATCTTTTTTTCTATTTTCTTTTCTTTTATTTAGCAACTTTTATATTAGTTGTATGTTTGTTTTTAAGCTTCTTATTGAAATAGAAAAAAATGAATTGTTGCATTGGCCTTAATATACAAATGAAAAAATTAATTGAAGGTTTTTAACCTAAAAATACCAAAATGTGTTTCTGTTGTTTTTATGATTTTAATATTTTAGTATTAAAAAAATATATATAATAAACTATGCAGGCACTTTTATAGTTTTGATAATATTTTATATTTTCATTTTCTAACTTAAAAGCTTAGAAAAACCTTAACAAGTTTTTTTAATGTTTATTGCATACTTTAGGGGGGTTAAATAAAATAATTGCATGCAAAAATTCTACTGTTAGATTAAGAAATATATTAAAATAGCAAAAGTACTACTATTTTGCTTTTAGGCTGACATTAAAAAAATAATCTACTGCATAGTTTTATTTAAAGGCAGCATGAAATTTTTAAGTACCCCGCAAAGCAACATTTTTATGTAGGTACATTAACTGCGGCATATTTTAGTGCTCTGGAATTAAGTTTTATTCCTTTTATTAAAACTTACAATTTAAGGGGAATTAATCACAAGCACTTTATCCTTTGGAATATGAAAGCAATTATACCTTTTTATTAGTGTTCTTAAGACTATGACTAATTATAACAAATATTCTTAAACAAAAACTTAAAACATTTTGCCTTTTTAATCCGCAAATCAAATTTAGAAATAAAGTTAAATATCAAATGACTTTGTCGTAAAAAAGGAAAAACTACATAATATTTTTACTTTTTCATATTTCTTTTATAAATCTATACACCAAATCTTCGCTTAAAGGCTGTAAATGCTTTTTTTTTCTACAAACATTTAAAACTAAACTACTATATTTCCAAATTTCTAATGAAGAGATCTTGGCCAGTTATCTTAAGCTGTCCTTTGGGATCTTGTCAATTATTTTTTTCTAAAAATTTATTTCTATTTAAAGGTATACGCCCAAAAATATACTAAATGAGATCCAACAGTCAAATTAAGTGAATCTATTACAAAAATCGGTAAATTAATATATCGTCACAAGCATAACATTTTTTCTATGGTTAGTATATTCCATTAGTATTATCCATTGTTATTTTCAGTGAAAAAAATGTATGGTCTGCATATGAAATTATTCCACATTTACAATTCTGCAAAATAAAATCTATGTTCATGCCTTCAAAAAATTTTATTTGCAATTTCTTTCTGAGTAAAACAAGGGAAACAAACAAGTTGTAAATGCACTCAATAAAAGCTAAAAGTTTGGTCAAAAATATATGGATATTTTTGAAAAAATTGGGCTCAGCAAGACACTCTTAAACTTAGTGGAAATTATATATTTTTATAGGAGTTTTTGATAGTACAGCTTAAATCAAAATGGTACATTCACGATTTTCCAAAATGTGTGCTAGTTTGTTGCCTGAAATCTATCTTAGTGATAACGTATTTTATTGTTAGTTATGATTAAAATAGTTTACTTTGCATATTTCGAAGATGATTTGTTTTGAATGAAAATAATTATCGTGTATTTTACAAACTGTATAGTTTTCTAAGAAATCTTATACTCACAAGATAACAATTACATGCGTATAAGAAATTATACAAAATAAGCTAAACAGCAGAAAACAAAAGCAACTAACACAAAACCAAAACCAATCACACAGCTAAACAGACACCTGCACTGAATGCTTGCAGCAAGAACAACAATATGGAATGATGTTAAAGTAGATAGTTCTTGTATATACGGGAACCGCTTAAAACAGAAATATACGCACCGCTTGCTGACAATATAGATGAATTCAAGTTGACACATCGTTAGGAAAATAAAAAAAAAATCATCTTTTAAGGCGTTACAGTGGCAAAGTTATCATCGTGTTTATTTTATTCGTATAGAAAGTAAATAACTCGTTTAATTTAATTTAAAACTCCAGAGTGATGTGTGATTATTTTTGCAACAAAAGAACTCAGTTTTTTAAAAGAAATCAACATTACAATATTATTGATACAGCAGTGCTTTTAATGATATCTGACACATCATTAACACACAGATGAAAAATTTATTTCTTATTTATAAAAAAAAATTCCGCTTTGTTTTTGCCGAAATCGTAGTTAGAAAATTAAATGCGGCCTCACTTACTTAAGCTAATTTCAAGCAAAATACTACAATTTATTAAAAATTTAATAAAATTCGTGAATATAGCAAATCAGATAAGAGATAAATGTCACAATTTGCACCTTTAATCAGTATTTGACTTTCAAAAATTAATTAGCCTATTATTTTTTAGTTTAAATATTTAGCAGACAAATATAAAAGCTCTACGGATTTAGAGTAATGCAGATAAATTTGTAAAAATAAAATAATAATAATGTACAATATAAAAATAAAATAAAAATCTACAATATTTTTAGTTAACTTTTTAACATTTCATAACTAAAATAGACCTTACTGTTGTTATATCTTTTCCTCGCTTGCCTTAAAATTTTTTTAAAATTAAATTTTATATAAACTTAAGTTTTATTTTTTGGAATTATTTGTTTAAATATAATCTACGTTAAATAAAAGAAATAAAAGATCATAGACCATTTTAAGTATTTTTTTGAGTGGCCACTGTATTTTTGTTTAAGATTTACGTTTACGTTGTCCTTTTGTATTTTTAACTGAATGCAATTCTCAAATAATTAATTCACTAATAATCCATAGAAGCAATAGCAAAATGGTTGCATGCCTTCCAGGTAGTGATATGTTTCGTATTTAATTTATTATGTTGGTTTTCAACGATTATTTTTCGTTTCTAAGCTGGCGGTTAGCAGAAATCAATAACACAATTTAAGCTAGATCAAAATTTTTTATTTGGTTTTAATTAATGGTTTTTTAACAAAAAGTTTGTTTTCTAAAAAAAACAAAAAAAAAACACAAAAAATTTAGATTAAGATGATTAAAATTTTCATTGTATTACGAAGAGAATAGTTCGGCAATTATTATTAAAAAATGTTACCTGCAACGACTACACTGACAGATGTCGATTCTTTGATCGAAGCTTTTAATCACTTTTTAGCAAAATAGCGTTCCTATTTCGGTAATCACATGATATTGAGTTTAAAAGCTGAAATCGATTCGATTGGGCTCCATATAGACTCTGCCCTGAACATAGCCCCACAGAAATAATCCAGTGGTGTTAAATCACAGGAACTGGTTGGCCACTGAACTACCGATTGTCGTGAAGTTATGTGATCAGGAAATTTGGTTTGCAATAAATTGATCGTTTCATTGGCTGTGTGACATATGGTACCATCCTGTTAAAACCATATGCCAGACATATACGCGGCATCAATAATAGGCCAAAATTGAGTTGTTGGCATTTCACAATAGCGTGATATATTAACTGTTACCACATTTCTGGTCTTATCTACGAACAGAAAGGCCCAATCACGCCTAAAGCCTGCATAGTACATCATACACGTTGAAATATAAAAGCTTCTCAATAATCGTTCCAGAATTTTTAGAAGCCTAAATGCGGGAATTTTGCTTGTTGACATCGTCTGAAAAAATGATTTTTTCAGAAATACCTTCCGGTTGTTCCTGAACAAATTGAGCGAATCTATTGCGATGTGAATTTTTGGCTTCAATTCGTGCACCGGTTGAACCTTGTAAGACGTTAAAATTAAATCATTACACAAAATTAGCCATGGTGGTTTTGGATAGCCACAATTGCTGAGAACGTCGAGGAATTGACTAATTTGGATCAGCTTCAACACTGTGGCTCACGGCTGCGATGTTTACAGTTGAACGATCCGGTCAAACCCGCATTGGTATTCGCACATTGACTCAAATTTAACAACCAAATTCTTAATAGCGGTCTCAAAAGAACGATTTTGTTGTCTGAAAATACCACGAAGTATACGATATATATCTTTAATAGAACCACCAATTTCATAGTGGGTTTTAATTATTTTAATACGATTGTCGTGCGAAATTGAATGCATTGTAACAATTGCCAATGCATCTACTACAAATACGTCAAAGAACTAAGTGTTAAAACTATCGTGTTATAGGTGCTGCCACAATTTAAAAACAAACTTCATGTTGAAAAACCCGGTACTAACATTTTCCGTTTCATAATAATATTTCAACATTAAAATAGCACAAAAAAATATTATTTTTTAGTAATTAATTTTAAGCACAAGGTCTTATTTAATAAAAAATTTTTTAAAAACTTTATTTTTTATTATATTTTCGATATTTCGCCACACCGTTGGTTGGCATCATCAGGAAAAACAAAAATAATAATGAACAAACAAATTGAAAAATTTTTTTTTTTTTTTTCCTGATGATGCCAACCAACGGTGTGGCGAAATATCGAAAATATAATAAAAAATAAAGTTTTTAAAAAATTTTTTATTAAATAAGACCTTGTGCTTAAAATTAATTACTAAAAAATATTAAAAAAAAAGGTCAAAAAATTATAACTATTATATACAAAAAAATATTTTATTTTGTTTATAATTTTTGAATAAAGTGGAAAGAAATACAATTTTTCATTAATCTTATTTCTTTTTTCGGGGCTCAGGTGTAATTGGTTTGTTTAACATGCTAAATTAAAATAATAGCTAAACATCAAATTTATTTCAATAACACATTTTGTTATCAAGTTGTAAAGTAGGGGAAAACTAAACGAGTTTAAATGTAAATTAATTAAAAGAATTAATTAATGAATTAATTATGAAAAATATTAAAAATAAAGAAAACGACATAAATCTTTAGCACGTTATGCTCAGTTCAGGTTCAGGTCAGATTTTTGCAACAAAAGATTTTTTTATTAAAGACTATTTTAATAAAGTTTTGTTATGTGTTTTATTAACTTGTATTGTTTTTTATGAGCGCTATTTCTGTCACGCTTCTTACTTTGAGCATTAAAATGTTTTTATTTAATAAATAATATTTATTCTTTATATAACTGACATTTTTATCTGTTATTAAACTTAAATATTCAAAGCAGGAAAAACTTTTATAAATAATGAAATTATTGACTGACAACCACTGATGGATGTCACAGTTATGAAGTTTCCAATTGCAGTAAGATTTTTTATAAAAGACTTTTCAATATTTTGTTATTAAAACTTAAATAAATTCAGGTTATATTTTGTTTACTCTTAAGCAGTAATGCTGATTAATTTTTTCCATTTTTATTATTGTTATTTAAATATGCTCTCCCCTAGAACTAAATAAGCTGTTTTCTATGCTAAAAATTAATTTTCTTAATGAATTATTAGTTGAAAACCAATTTTTATACTGTGTGCAGTTAAGCATGCAATCACAATAACTCCAGGCTGATGAACATTTCCTTTTAAGATGAACAAAGTTGGCCTCTTAGTTTGTAGATGACGTGATATATTGTCATGTTGTCATTTTATGGTGTTTACTTGACTTCGAGTGCACTTTGTTCATTTGCCATTATGAGAGCTACGAGAGAGAGAAAGAATGGTAAAAGTATTACGAAGAACCAAAAGGAAATAAAAAAATCAAATGAAAAACTTTTAAGCGTGAATGAATTAAAAGTGACCAAGTATTACTTAAAAAAAGAAAATTTATAGCATTCTTTTGGCAGCTAATAAGAGAAAATTGGAAAGCATATTTTTAGGCATAAAAAAATTATGGCATGGCCACCTCTATTAAGCATTCATTGTCGTAAATTTCACTATTTATTCCGGTCACTATACAGTTCGCTGAATTGAATACATTATAATACTTGTTCTTCTCTACATTTACAGAAAAGTTGTTCTTCTTTACTGGAAATATTACTAACTTTTCATTTTATTTATACAGCATAATTTTGTATACTTCTTTTTTTAAAAGAAAAATTCTTTTAACTCAACTTTTAATTGTTGTTTGAATAAATATTTTCGTTTGTTGTTGAGAACCATTGTTAATTAGGTGGGTTACTAAAAGTACGCCCTTCTATATTAAAATTTTTAATAATTTCAAATAGAACGTATTTAAAATCAACATCTATTTTTATGGAAAATATTAAAAGTGATCAAAATCTTCTAATTGTGGTTAAATTAAGTCAAATATGTCGGAAAATATTGTTACATCGATAACTATTAAATTTTAAAAGAAAATAATTTTTGGTAAAAAAATTAAAAGAAAGGAACAGCTGTACATTTTACAAATCGCATAGTTTTCTAAGAAATCTTATACACACGCTAACAATAACATTGTTATAAGAAATTCTACCAAATAAGGTAAACAACAGAAAACAAAAATAACTAATGCAGAACAAAACAAAGCACACAGCTAAGCATGCGTCTAAACTGATAATAATAAAAACAAATATATAAAGTGATGTTAAAGTAAAATATTCTTGTATGTGCGAGAATCGCTTAAAACAACTTTATAAGCGCCACTTGCTGGGCAAATGAATTAATTCAAGTTGAGTCATCACTAAGTTACCATTGTGTTTATTTTGTGAGTATAAAAAGTAAATAAATCGCTTAATTTAATATAAAACACTAATATGGTGTAATGAATATATGTGGTCAACATGTGTTACAATAACATTAACCCAAATATTCCAATACTGCATTGCCACACATGACGAATCATTTGTTTGTTAATACACAAATGTAGAACCTTCTCATGTGTCAGCAATAAGTAACGTAACACAGTTAAGCGACCCAAATGTCGTAGTTAAGTGTGTCGCATATGCTAACAAATAACTGTACATTTGGGTGGCCTACATGGTGTTACGATATCATAGCGAGTATCCGATAACACTTTAAGTATGTCATAACCAAGGGTAGGTCAGCTCTTTGAAGAGCCGACACCCTTCTCTTTTTACAGTAAACAATGACACATATATTCATTGCATTAAATAAATAGTATATAAGACTTGTAATAATGTTTAATAAAGATCAATAATATTTTAACGGCCAATCGAACAACAACGTGTTTTTCTTCACATATATAAGCGAACATAACATGGCGACCGTGACAAAGTTAACAGTGACAAAGTTAACAGTGAAAGTTAGTAGTGACAAAATTAACCGTGACAAAGTTGAGCGTGGCAAAGTGAAGTGAGATAAAATGAATTAAGGAAAATTGTATTAAATATTGAAAATGCAATCTACATAAAAACAAAAATGAAAATTAGTAGATTTAGCGAAGAGATTATCGAGTTAATTTTTGCGTACATTAATTAATAATTGAGTGTTTACGACCAAGTGTTAACTAAGGCATTAACAAACTCCAAGAGGAAAAAACTAACACGTGAACTATACGCAATGCTATAAGAAGAAAAGAAAAGGAAAACATTTTTGCCACAGTTAAATTAAAATAAATTCTACCTAAGTTTTGTGATAAACATTTTTCAAAAAAAAAAATAAAGAGAATTAAAGTTGAAAAAAAAAAAAAACATCGCACCAATATTAAGTGATTTAAAATGGGATGGTGGACAAAGATAGTACAAACTATCCCCGTGTTGTTTGCGGGATATGAGGTAGGCAAAAATATAAATGAACTAAATAAAGATGAAGCCTCACCCAAAATCAATCAAATAGCCCATACGCAGAATAATAACATGGACTTGATAATAGAAATAGGGTTGGGCTTGGCTATAGTGTTGATATTAATAGCGTATATGTATAAACAATTAAAGAACAGTATGAAACAGCAAGGCCAAATCCACCCTATATAATAGAAAAATACAGAAGAAGTGAAACTACAAAATTAAAACTATCATCTACAACCACCTACAAAAGGGCCAACAACGGTAAAGGAATGGAACAAGAAGGAAGCAACAACGACTGCAAGCAGCATAATCGTCATCTCAACAGGTTTTAATGTATTGTTTATTATTGTTTATTGTTTCATTATTAAGTAGAAAATATAAAATAAAATTATAACGAAAATATAAATATTTATTATGTAACATTAAAAGTTTCATGGATTGAAGTTACGTTTGGGAATTATTTTTTTTTTACTTTTGGTCTTCTCTCCGCAAAAATATGTATTATTTAAGTAATTAATGAAAATTTTTTTTTTTTTTGTAACAAAGAATGAACAGAAAATAAAATTTATGAATAAATCACAAGAATAAATAAAAATAGCAAAGATTCATTCTTAATGGCACAGACCAAATGGTCTGCAATATTGAACGAACTAAATGAATACAAGGTAGAGTTTGACAAAAGTTTTAAATGCATCTACAAAACACAGAAACCAACTAACATCACATTAAACAAACATTTAGGACTTTTGCAACTATACTACAATAATACAGTAAAACTAATAAGTCACTTTAGAGAAAACTTTACAAACGAACACTTGAAAGACTGTGAAGTAATTTTGGACAACTTACGGGATAAACTGTTAAAAGTTACCGAGGAACTCGAATTACCTTTTCAGTTACCTCCTAAATCGCAAGTAGTTAATCTTCTCACGTTAGAAAGAACTCCATTAGAACCAAGGATGGCAGACCCCATAAAATTCCTTGAGACAGCCAGCAAAATTTTGCCTGACTTTGATGGTACTTTTATTAATTTACGCAAGTTTATTGATGCAATTAAATTACTGGTATCAATAAAAGGGGAACATCCAGAATCTCTTATCATTAATATAGTACACACTAAAATAACAACTAATGTTCGCAATAAAATTGAGGGCCTTAACTCAATTGAATTAATAATAGCAAAATTAACAAAGGTAATAAAGGGAGACTCTGCTGATACGTTAACCACCAAACTCAACGGGATAAAACAGTATAATAGAAATAGAACGCAATTTGCAAAAGAGGTTGAGCAACTAGCAAATGAATTAGCAAATGTCTACATGTCAGAGGGCATGACTGAGATAGCTGCAAATAGAATGGCTACAAAAGCTGCCACTAAATCATTCATTCAATCCACTAACTCTAACCAAGTTAAAATAGTGATGCAAGCAGGTACATTTAACTCCATCGAGGAAGTCACATCAAAGTTTATTGAAATAGATACACCTACCGACGAATCCATTATGTTCATGCGCAACAGAAACGGACGACGCAATTTCAATCACAGGTGCAACACAGGGACCTATGGTAATAACAGATCTTGGAGTTATGGTAATCGTAATAAGCCTACTTATGGTAATGGGCGAGATAATAATACGTACACCCGAAACAGCAATGGAAGAGGTAATCGCACTACGCGCGGCAGCTACAGGAATACTAATGGTAGGAACAATATTCATTTCATTCACGGTAATGATTCGGGAAACGGCGAAGCCCCCCTGACCACCCATCTGGGGGAAAATTAAACAGCAAAAAGAAACACGTCAGCTCCGAACAAACTAATCATTCCATTTATAATTTTAACCTCAGTCTATCTTATTATTGCTCCATTGGGAATACAATTAGTGACAACAACAATACATTCCTAATAGATACAGGGGCAAGCGTATCGGTGTTTAAAAATAGTCATATAAAAACCCGGAAAAATCTCAACACCACTTACAAATGTAAACTCACAGGAATTGGTGATGATCCCGTTTTCACATTAGGAAAGATCACCGGGAATCTAATAAACAAAAATATTTTCATTGCACATGATTTCCTCATCGTCGATGATAATTTTCCTATACCCACAGATGGCATTCTAGGCCTTGATTTCATTACGAAATATAATTGTATTCTAGACTTTAACCAATATAATCCACTTTTAGTACTTAGGCCGGACGATTTTCCAAATGAAATTACTTACAAATTAAGAGGACAACCTTCAACACAAAATCTCCTGTCAATACCCGCTAGAAGTGAGAGTATTAGAAAGCTAAATGTCCAGACGACGAATAAATATGTACTTATACCTAATCAGGAAGTCGCTCCTGGAGTGTATATAGCTAATTCCATCACATCAAACACCACCCCTTATGCAAAAATTATTAACACTACAGATGAAAATGTATTCATTTCAAATATAAAACTTATCACAGAAAATCTAGACGACTATCACGTCATTAGGCACCCACAAAACAAGAATACCAACGACGGAAGGAGGACAAAAAGGGTTTTGGAAAGTCTTCAGGCAAATTTCCCAAACTTTGTGTATGACAAATTAACCAATCTGTGTTCACAGTACACTGACGTATTCGGTTTGGAAAATGAAACAATTACATGTAACAACTTTTATACACAAAAACTGAGATTGAAAGACGATTCACCCTCCTATATTAAAAATTACAGGATACCCGAAACCCAAAAGTCTGAGATAAGAACACAGGTTGAAAAACTGATCAGCGATGGTATAGTGGAACCTTCCGCGTCTGAGTTCAATAGTCCAATACTGCTTGTACCCAAAAAATCGTTACCAAACGACAATGTCAAACGATGGAGACTGGTCGTTGATTATAGACAAGTCAATAAAAAACTACTAGCAGACAAATTCCCGTTACCCAGAATTGATGACATCTTAGATCAGCTAGGGAGAGCCAAATACTTTTCATGTTTGGATCTTATGTCAGGATTCCATCAAATCGAACTGGAAGAAAACTCCCGGGATGTTACATCATTTTCCACCAACATGGGATCATATCGATTTAAAAGACTCCCATACGGACTCAAAATAGCTCCGAATTCCTTCCAACGTATGATGTCAATCGCATTTTCAGGTTTGAAACCATCACAAGCATTCTTGTATATGGATGACCTCGTCGTACTAGGATGCTCAGAAAACCATATGCTTGCAAACCTTAAAGACATATTTGAAACATGTAGAAAATTTAATTTGAAACTTCATCCTAGTAAATGTGTATTCTTTAAACATCAGGTAACATTTTTAGGACACAAGTGCACAGACAAAGGCATTTACCCTGATGATGGAAAATTCGAGGTAATCAAACATTATCCTGTGCCTAAAAACGCTGATGAGGTGAGACGATTTGTCGCTTTTTGCAACTATTATCGTAGATTCATAAAGGACTTTGCAAAATATTCGATACATCTCACAAGACTGACAAGAAAAAATACGCCTTTCGTTTGGTCAAATGAATGTGAGGAAGCATTCAAACATCTAAAAAACTCACTACTATCCCCACAAGTACTGCAGTACCCGGATTTTGAAAAACAGTTCTGTATCACGACAGATGCAAGTAAAGATGCATGTGGAGCTATACTCAGCCAAGAATATAATGGTATTCACTTGCCCGTTGCTTTTGCCTCAAGAGCCTTCACGAAAGGCGAATCAAACAAATCTGTGATTGAACAAGAATTGACGGCAATACACTGGGCAATCAATTTCTTTCGTCCTTACGTATATGGAAGAAAGTTCCTTGTAAAAAGTGATCATAAGCCATTAGTATATTTATTTTCTATGAAAAATCCCTCGTCTAAACTCACGCGAATGAGATTAGATCTTGAGGAATATGATTTTACAATTGAATATATACAGGGAAAACAGAACAATGGAGCCGATGCCCTATCACGAATCAATTTTAGTGACATAAAAGATATCGGTGAACACGTTAGAATACTAAAAGTCACAACAAGATCACAAAACAAAGTCAAAAATTTGGACAATATTACCACAACACAAAATAACGCAGAAATACAACCTAACCCTCGGGCTTATGAAACTATTAATACAAAAGAAATAAGAAAACTAGTTCGCTTAAAGTTTACCCAAAATATTGATACACTTAGGTGTTCTCTAATAAAAGGGAAAAACGTGCTGAAAGAAATATTTATGAATGAATTTGTTGCTAATGGAAGAATTGATTTAGATCGATTTCTACCAAAGCTCGAAGAAGTAGCTGGCAATATAGGCATTCAAAAGTTAAAACTTTCAATTAATGATATAATATTTAAGAATACTCGAGTAAATGAAATTAAAGAAATCGCGAACAATACATTGAAAAATTTACAAATTGCAATCACGCCAGAGGTTAAAACAATCACAGATGAGAACGAAAAGCTTTCAATAATAAAGAAAAATCATGATGATCCACTGCTCGGTGGCCACCCAGGGATCACAAGATTGTTAAATAAACTCAGGAAAAGCTATTATTGGAAAGATATGACTAAACAAGTCACCAGGTATGTCAAAAATTGCATAAAATGTCAGTTTAATAAAGTACGACCAAAACATAAAGAAGATTTATCAATTACCCCAACCCCATCCAAACCATTTGACATAGTCATCGTAGATACGATAGGACCATTTATAAAATCAAACGCAGGTAATGAATACGCGGTTACGATAATATGTGATCTATCTAAATACCTAATAACTATCCCCATACCTGATAAAACGGCAAAATCAGTAGCAAAAGCCATTTTCATGAATTGCATATTGAAATTTGGCCCAATGAAAACATTACTCACAGACATGGGAACAGAGTACATTAACAAAGTACTTTCTGAACTATGCAAACTACTCAGTATAACACAATTACAGTCTACGGCTTACCACCATGAAACCTTAGGTACTATTGAGCGTTCACATAGAACTCTCAATGAATACCTTAGAACTTACCTATCACCCGACAAGACGGATTGGGACGAGTGGTTACCTTACTTTGAATTCTGCTATAATACAACACCATCATCTGTACATGGGTATTGTCCTTTCGAATTAGTTTTTGGGAAACCTCCTACACCACTTAATTTCATTCTAAAAGGAGAAGTAGACCCAATATACAATATGGGAGCATACGACAGAGAAATAAAATATAGGTTACAACTGGCACACCAGCGAGCCAAACTTTTAATTGAGAAATATAAAAATAGGCAAAAAGAAAGGTTTGACAATACGTCACAGCCACAAAATATACAAGTTAAAGACATGGTACTGGTAGAAAACACAGCCGGACACAAATTGAACGCACTATATTGCGGACCTTATGAGGTCATAGCCATAAAAGATAAAAATGTAGTCATAAGATTAGAAAATAATAAAGAAACCACTATCCATAAAAATAGAGTTAAGTTATTCAATAAAAACTACTTATAGGTAAAAATAAAAACACAAAGAGGATCCTCCAATACGGAAAAAAAAACAGAAGAGAAATAAAAGAAACTGTTAACCAACTAAAACAAGTTAACCAACTAAAAACCAATACCTTTTAAGCACATATTCTGTACTTTAATATTAAGTATATTTTATAAGTGTAATTTACAAAACAATAATAATCTTACAATTGGCTAAATAGCATTGTAAGATTATTCTCTTAAAAAGGGAGGTGTAATGAATATATGTGGTCAACATGTATTACAATAACATTAACCCAAATATTCCAATACTGCATTGCCACACATGACGAATCATTTGTTTGTTAATACACAAATGTAGAACCTTCTCATGTGTCAGCAATAAGTAACGTAACACAGTTAAGCGACCCAAATGTCGTAGTTAAGTGTGTCGCATATGCTAACAAATAACTGTACATTTGGGTGGCCTACATGGTGTTACGATATCATAGCGAGTATCCGATAACACTTTAAGTATGTCATAACCAAGGGTAGGTCAGCTCTTTGAAGAGCCGACACCCTTCTCTTTTTACAGTAAACAATGACACATATATTCATTGCATTAAATAAATAGTATATAAGACTTGTAATAATGTTTAATAAAGATCAATAATATTTTAACGGCCAATCGAACAACAACGTGTTTTTCTTCACATATATAAGCGAACATAACAATGGTAACAGGTGCCCCTGTTGGCTAGGTAGTGTACTAGCTTACAAGACTGGTCCTTGGTTTTTTTTCACTACAAAAAAAAAAAATTAACTGTCGGTGGGGCTGCTGTCTTATACGACAGTTAATTTCCGTAACCATCCTTCTACTTTCACCATCTGTCTCATCTCTTCTCTATCACTTTCCTAAATAATGTAGCACGGTAATTGACTAAATAGGCATCGTTGTCTGAAGTGCTACTTCTCTTTCTAAAAAAAAGAACAAAAACATATACATAATAGGGTTAACGTCAGAACCTGGCAGCGATGCCCTAATCTGATGCTGGTCTTACCACTATGTGTGGTAAGTCCGCTGCATGCGCAAGCTAAGTCATTGGATGTTAACCTTGTTAACACCTCTTCGGAACTTTTTTCGAAGCCCGATTAAGCCAGAGTTACCACCTCGCCCCCCGAGGGCCCTCATTAATAACAAGAACAGATCTATAGCCGTGCTGCCAAACGGTTGCCCTTTTTTTTGTTTTTTTTTAAGCGAAGTAGCACTTCTCGCAACAATGCGAGAAAGTCAGGTTGCAGGATATTTAGTAACTAATCTTTGACTTATGTCGTAATAAGTTTCCAAAAAAACAAAAAAAATATTAATTGGAAGCGGCTTAAATCAGAAACCTAGAGATTGGGGCAATTACAAAAAATGCTAATTAACCACACAAGCTAAAAGAAAACACAATATCGCTTTTCCTTCTTTTTGTAAACTCTGTCTACATAAAAGTGCACATACACGTGTAGAGTGTTTGAAAATGTTAAAGAGCTTTTCTTGTCTGAAATATGTCTCAATGTATGTGTTGGTAAATGGAGAATTTAATTGAAACCTGATTGTGGCACATGATATTTCCAAAAAAAATATTCCAAATATTTTTACTGCCATTTTTTGTATGCTTTTCTTTCGTTATAGTTACCTGCAACTGGCGTCATTTAAGGAAAAAATGTTGTGACGACAAAAGCAAGGATTAAGAGTATTTGTGTGTGTGTGTATATGTATGTAGTTGTTGTTGCTATTAACAGACCATTGCATTAATGCATTTTCTCGAAACGGTTACCGTCGGCATTCTTTCGTTTTTACGTTTGTTTTCATTTCTTCGAAATATTTTTTTTTTTTAATTTGGTTGACTTTATCTTCATTATTTTATGTTTTTATTTTATTTTTGCCACTGACGTTGTTCGCATGTTATAGCCAGGTAATAGGAAGAGCTTATTGGTGTATGATTTAGTTATTTGTAACAGAAATTAAGAGATTACCAGTCTGCAGTTATTGTTAGTTGCAACCAAATTTTTGGTTTCTCCTCTTTTTGTAGAGTTAATATCAAGTTATTGATATTAACAATCGTAGATAAATTATTGTCCAAATTAATTTTTACTTAAAATATATTTATAGGGGAACTAAATATTATATATACGATAATATAACTACTGAACTAATTTGGGTCTACCGATTTGCACTACCAATTATCAAATAAACATGTAAATACTGTTAAATTGGCTTAAATCAAAAAATAAAAATTTTTATAATAAACTATTATCTTTTGGACAGCTATCACACACACACACACACCAAGGCATATAGGCAGAGAACACAAAATTAAACTGTTAATTTTATATGTGCAATACCTACTACTGCAACAGTTGATATTTTAGCACATGTTACATGTCCCCCAACCAATATGATATGTCAATTGCCAACACAACATGCGATAATAAGCAATGTTTCCTGTTGCCTTTATGTCAAAAATAAGCTTCTTTTTTATTTATGTTCCGCGAACATATTTTTATACTAAACTCTATTGGTTGCTTTTTCATAATTTTCTATAGAAATTGTAGAAAACGATTATTTGCTATATGTATGCATATGCATATTGTTACGTTTATACCTTTTGTAAACTTATTATTATGAGTTCTTTATTGCAAAATATATAACACCAGATTTTAGAGTTTTTAAATTAATTACAAGTTTATTTACTTTAACTACACACACAGTTGATACTGCAGCACAACTAACTCAACTTGCACGTTTTTACTTCACGAGGTTTATTTTTCATCTAACTAACTATCCGCTCACATGCTGTCTTTTATATTTGTCCGCTGCTAGTATAGAACCATAAGGAATTTTTACTTCCTTTGTATCACTTTTTGTAATTCATTCAATGTTTAGGCGCTTGTTGGTCTGTGTGTATTTTTGCTTTTGTCTTAATGCTGTTAAAGTTTCTTTCTGGAATTTTTATGATAGTTGTTGTTGTCTTGTGTGCACAAGTTTTCTTAGAAAACTGTTGTTGTCTTGCGTGCGTAAAATTTCTACGCGGTTAGTAAACAGAAAGTTGTTATTTTCTTGCGTGTATAAATTTTCTTAGTAACCTACGCAGTTAGTAAACAGCGTGTCCAGTTGTTTACTTTGTTTCTTAATTATTTTCTTTTAAAACTTAAGCAAGACGCATCCCTAACAATATTTTATATTTATATGCAAACGCATCAAAATGTCTTTTTATATCAGTACTGTGCCTATACGCCTCTTATTTAGAGCTTATTAACGTGTGAAATTTATCGAGTCATTGCTTCAAGAGAATCCTAACAAAGTTATAAAATTTCTGAGTTGAGTATATAGAAATTTTCTTTAGCGATAAACTTTTCTCTCATCGAAGAGGACATGATTTTATTTATATTCAAGCGTGTGAATTTCACAGAATTTACAGAAATGTTTTATTAGTCTTCAAGAACTTAAAAAAAATTTGATAATATCTGCACATTTATCTTTGCATGAGGATTTTTTATATATATTTTTCCTAAAAAAATATTTGTGTTCAGCGGTTTCAACAAAATTGTATTCAAACAATATTAAAGTCAACTAGTGAGAGGTTGAATTATTCTTTTCTTTTTTTCTTTTCAGTTAAATTTAGTTTTTTTTATATAGAGTGTTTTTATGGTATAAAACTTTGAGATGGAATAAAACAAAGATTAAAATTTACATATTTTACTTTATTCGAAAGATAATCTGCTGTCATTATAATTGGCTGGCTCTGAGATAGTCTAATCTGGAGGTCGTTTTGTCACCATTTGTTGCCTTATATCGCCAATAGTACGGCGAATGTAGTCCTCAATAGTGTAGCGACGTTAACTTGCATGATCTTGGTGGCCAGTTTACGGGTGCCAAACTTAAAACTATGCGGTCACCAAAAGTTTCCTTTTAGAAATCAATTTTATCACGAGTTGTAATGATATTCTGCGCGGCGTTGTTGAAACCACAGCTCCAGCATATCCTGGCTATCCGATTGATAAAAGAAAAATTCAGTAATTCAGCGTATGATCAGCATATTCTAGGCAGCATTATTCATGCAGAAGTATGGACCAATTATTTCACTCGTCCATAAAGCGCACCAGTTAGTTTTTCTGAATATAATCCGTAACATACACTTGAGTATTATTACAACAAGTACCTCAGTTTTACTTATTGACGTATCCATTCAAACAAAATTGAGCATCATCGCTAAACAAAATTCATTTATAAAATTTGAATCGGGTGTTTCGAATACAATCATTTCCAAAATTAATTTGCACATGTTAAAATGCGAAGCGAAACTAAAGCTAACGAAATGACTTCTGTAAAGAGACCCCCTTATTGTTCTTAATGTATGGTGTCTCCTGTTCAAAAATTTGAATAAATTGTTTAGCTAATTTACGTTTTGCGCTTGAAATAATGTTTTTATTCATTTCAACATTGTTTCTAATAAATTGTTGCAGAAACATTTTGCTGTAACTATATATAAACAGAATACAAGTTTATTATTATTATTTTTTATTTATTGCACACAAATTTTATTGCCTGCTTTAAAAAAGGAAAAGTCTATTAACTCGTTTATGTTTTTTTTTCCTTATATTTACATACGCACAAGTCAAAATTTCAAAAATTACAGGATGCCACATGCAACACACTTGTCTATTGAATCGTAGCTGACACGTACATATATTAAAGTTTAACACAGCTGGCATCAATATGATTTATATAGACATTTTTTATCTTTTCTAGTCACACATTTGAAAATTGCACAGGACGTACACCCTAATGTCCGTTATAGCAGTAAGCATAAGTAATTAAAATTACATATTAAATGATCTTCCCCATAAGTAATGGCACTTGATTTGAAACACTATAGACTGAAATAATATATTTATAATTAAAGTGTGTTCAATTATATCTAGAATTATAATTATAAAAAATTAGGAGGTAATCATAAATGATGTTATAAAACATATTAAATTTTGTTTTTTAAAATTAACCGAGAACGTATATTACTATGTTGGCTATAACTGGTAATTTGATATTTATAGTAATCTCTCTTGAAATTTACACAAAACATGTAAACGTATCTCCACCCTGTATTTATGTTATGTAATTTGATGTAAATGGACTTAGTTTTTGAACCGTTATTACAATTAATATTTCATATGCGGTATTCCGTTTGAAGTAGGGTTTAGTATTGGTATGGATTTTTGACAACACATTCGCACTAATTGCTTTTATTTTTAAACTATATAAGAAACGATATGAACTTATTGAAATAATAAAGAGGAATTTCGAAAACAAAAGTAATAGCAACGCCCTTAATTACTTTGATTTCCAGAAAAACCCTTTTCTAGAAAAACGCAAGGAAATGGAACTTTTGTATTTTCACGAGCCGCTTTTCTAAAGGGTATGGTAATATTTGATCATAAATAACAAACGGTTATCTAATTTGGATAAATAAATTTAATTTATATGAAATTAAAATTTTAATCATATATTAAATGTCTCCATCATCATACCCTTTTTGGCAGGCGACTTTATTATGATTGGAAACCACGAGAATAGAACACTAGCTACATTAATACTTAAAGTAAGCAAAGGAGTCGGAGGCAGCGAGAAGACGGGAACGATGCAGTTTACTCTTTTCCAGAAGACCTTTAGTAAGGGCTCCAACTTTTTAAAATTATTCTTCCTGTTAGCTCCTTTCAATAAAAATTGTCCAGAAAGCTGCTTATAGGGAATTGATATTTAGAACTGGTTTATGAGTCCAAATTAATTTTGAATTTTAATTGAAAGAAAATTAAATTTAGATCTATAAATTGAATTGCACGATTTAAATTTGTTTAATAAATTTGTTGGGCAGAAATAGCGTGCAGGTATTTATTTTTCTTCACCAAAATATTTTGTAAATATTCTCAAAAATAAATTTTAAAGTCTCCATAAATATCGGAATGGCAGCCAACGTGCAGGAAAACCCAACAATTCTAACACAAATTGAGTAAAAAATAATAAATACTTTCGTTTACATCTGATAAATTATTTCTTTATAAGAATAATCGTTAAAAACAAAAAAAACTTGTGTAAAATCCCTTTTATATTTAAATACATAGGTGAATTCAAGCGCAAAATTTTAAAAAGACAAAACTTCTATTAATTAAAAGTTTTTAATCTTTAATCTTGACCGTTAGCAGAAATTTGTTTGTAATGAATATTTTCCAAACTTTTCTATCATCATCATTAATTCATTTTATCCTTTTTCATTTTAATTATTTTCAAATACACCAGCAATTGTTTTTATTTTGTTATTTATAATGTTTATATTTTATTTTCCAAATAAATAAAAACTTTTTAATCCTTTGCATTTTATTTTACGGATGAAATCATAACGACTTTAAGACGTTTATGAAATTTAAAACTAAAACTTTTACTCCACAACCATAACAGTTGACTCTGATTAAGATTCTGTTTGTTAATATATTTTAGCTGCCGTCTTTTTCCTTTTGTTTTATTTTGTTTTTTTTTTTTTTTTTGTTATATACATATTGTTGTTTTATCCAAGTCATAAATTTTAAATTGTTTTTGCCGTTATTTTTTGTTGCAGCATTTATTGGTTTCAATCTTTCACATCAACAGCTGTCAGAAAATATAATTTTTTGAACATTTTAAGCCCTAGAAAAAGTTTATATTTTTTAACTAAGGCAAATAAAAAAAAATAAATTAAAATAATAACCGTAATCGGATGAAGTGGAAAGAGTCAGAAAATTTCGTTAAAAATATTACTTTCCATCACTTGGCAGATATTTCAATTTATAGTTTTAGTGGCTTCATCTGAGTTGGTAATTAGCAAATCCTTATGTTTTTTATCTCATGCAATGCATTTTGCCAGAGTTTCGAAACTAGTTTATGGGCACGAAGGACGAAGGAGTAATGTTTGTGAAGATTCGAATTAAATTTTCCTACAACAAAAGTGACAGGAAAGACCTCTGGAAAGGAAAGGTTTATTAGTCACACGAACTGTTCTGCTAAAAAACGAATTTTTCCCGTAATGCGATTCATCTACAAAATGGATGCAAAAACTTTCTAAACGCATACAATTTCCCTTCATTAGAGCACTTACCATTTTAGTAACGATAAAGCAGTGAAATACAATCACAAGCGCTAGTGATTCAATAGATTTGGATATCCTACTGTCCCCAATGAGTTTCTCGACCCACTTTTGGACGCGGTAAAGCAACTCCAATTTAGACTTTGTTGCACCGGCCTATACACGACAGCTGTATTCCATTTTTGGACGGATATAAGAGATATAAATAGTAGGAAGATCGCATGAAGTAAAGTATCTTTTTCACCATTTTAGAAAACCGAGGCACTAGAAAGTTTCTTTAAAAACCTGAAAATATGCTTAGTTCATCATAAGAGCTTCCGTTTCCCTAATACTTATATCAGCCAGAGTTATCCAAAGTAACAGATGCAGCATCATTTCTGAACACACATCTATGCGTAAGCATGCAACGTTGAATTTTACGGGCATTTAATTCGACTGTATTAACTTGAGCCCATTCGAAATTTTTGCGGGATCGTGATTGAGCATATCATTCATGTTTTGCTTTTTGGACCCCACCTCCAAGAGATTCGGTCTCTTAAAGAATGAATACGTATGCCAAATGACGGTGTCATGTTCGAAATAGTATATAAGGTTAAAAATTTGACAAAGAAGGTCTGTGATAACCCTGAATTAATCTTGAACTTGTTTGATGAAATTCCATCTACAACAACTCCTATAATATTGTTTTTAAAATAAAATCATTAAGTAATAAAGCAACTGCAAAGTTTTCTAAGAAATCTTATACACGCAAAACAAGAACTGGGTATGCTTTTTACTAACTGCGTAGTATTCTAAGAAAACTTATACACACAAGACAACAACAAATATATTATAGTAAATTCCAGGAAGAAACTTTATCAGCATGAAAACAAAAACAAAAATAAAAATGTACACAGACCAACAGGCGCCTATACATTGAATAAATATCATAACAACAACATGAAACAAAGTGAGCACACAAGTCTTAACTTTTCTAGACCTCTAGAGGACAAATGTAAAAGACAGCGTATGAATGGATAGTTATTTATGTAGTTAAAATATAAACTTTGTCAAGTAGAGACGTTTATAAAAGGTATAAACGTAACAATATACACATAATAAAATTTTTCAATATGAAATAATCTTTTAACGGTCTTTTTTAAATAATTTAACGATTTTATTTTTTTCGATATTTCGCTTTCCTGTGGAAAGCTTCTTCAGGAAATTATTTTTTAAAAAATAATTTTTTAAAGATTAAGTTAATTTTTTCTGTGTGGTTTTTTTATCAGAAAAGATCGAATTAAATTTTTAATTCTTGGTAAGGTGACTTTTAGCCAACGGCCCGTTTGAATAAGACAAAAAGCTACAGTTTTAAAATACTAAAAAAAGCCAAAACTCGCACTGCAACGATCCATTTTGTTTTGTGAAGTTTCGATATGTTTATTATATTAAAAAAATATTTGTTGTTAGAAGAAAACAATTTTTTTACTCAGCTTAATTAAAGAAAATAATTGTAAAATAAATCTTCGCAAAATTTTGTAGAAATAATTATGTTGTATAACAAAATGTGAATACCTCTAATGTTATTTGTTACTTCAACTGTCGCTATCAATATATGTTTTTTGGTAAATATTTACAAATAAAAGTTCCTTTGTTCGTTTAGTCATTAATTCCCTACAATTTGCAAAACAATTTTTGTTGTTTTTATATATCGATGCCTTTTTATTATTTTTTATATATTTTGTTTTTAAGTTGCTGTAGTTCTTTTTCTGCAATTTCTCTTTCTTCAACAAGTGTTACAAATTAATGAAATATAAACAAAACGAAGTGTTCTACATCAATAGCAACAAAAAAAAAAAAGAATGGTCAAAAATAAAGCAAACAATTTTCCCAGTACACTACGCCTAATTCTTGTAAATGTAAATAAAATTCATAAATTTTATTTTGTTTCCATTGTTTGTTTTTATGCCTTTTTAGAAAACAAAATTCTTTTATTGAGTTTAAACATCACAGTAGAATATAGATTATTGGATCTAAAAATAATGACATTTAACTAGAGAATTTGTTACTGGATTTAAAGAAATGATTTAAAATTTAAATAAAATCAAGGATAATCGATCAACCTTTTCGAACTAACTTAAAAGAAACAAGTTATAAACAAGGCCTTTGTATCATCAAATTCTGCAATAAAACGGCATAATAAATTTCTACGTCATATTTCTATATTTTATCAATACAATGCTGTTCTCAATGGAGTTTTTTATTTTATCAAATTTAATTTTATTTGGGTACGGTTTTCCGTCGACCCTCGTCAAATTTGGTTTGTGAACAAACCGGTTTCGGCTGTTTGCCATCTTCAGTGTTCTTTTCGTACTAGTTGCGTTCTATTGTCAGTTGTGTTTATATAGTTCGTGTCTCCCTTCGTGTTATTGCGTTCGTCCCTTTTTGTCTTTCTTTTTTTTTTTCCTGCATCTCTCCTTTTTCGTATGTCTCTTTTTACCTAATTTGTCGCTCCCTTTTTCATTCGTCTTTTTTTCTAACTAAATCCTTTTACGGTCATGCTTGCTGTCCGTTTTTTATGTGTGAACCTATTGGGTTTTTTTCTTTTTTCCTCTTTTATGTGACATAATAATCTGTAATTGTACGTTTATGATGTTCTTTATTGCTTTGGTCTTGTGCACCTGCGTAACGTTTTTGTGTTGGTGTAGTGTTTGTTTTCCTGTAAAAATGTTTCAACGGTTCAAATATTGTGTCCGAAGCAGTGTTTATTTGTTCATTTATTATTCGTCCATGTTTTCCAATACATTTAGTCTCCTTCCTTTGTGCTGTGTGTGAAGCAGTTTAACCGTTGTCTTTATATGTCCTGGTGTACATTTGTTGTTAAATATATGGTTCGCAAAGTTTGATTCTGGAGTTGATTTTAGTTCTCGTAGTTTTTTGTTATAGTCTCTAATGTGTTCCCTAAATCTGGTCTTAATTTTTCGTCCTGTTTGCCCGATGTAGCTATAATGGCATGTACAAGTTAATTTGTACACTCCTTGTTTGTCAAGTATATTTGCCTCGGTTGTTTTATTCCGTAGTATTCTGCCTAGGTTGTTTCTTCTTCTGAATGCGGTATTGATGTTGTGTTTTCCAAAGAATTTCGCCAGTTTGTACGTTGATTTTCCCATATATGTTAATGTAGCCCATTTTTTCCTTTCATTCTCCTGTTCTTTGTTCGTTCTAAATTGTCTCCTGATGTTATCTACGAGGCGCTTTTTGTATCCGTTGTTTTCCGCTATGGTGTATATTGTTTCCATTTCCTTCATGTACATTTGCCGTGTTAGTGGTGTTCTCTCGAGTCTTGTTATTAACTGCCTGATTGCTGCGTTTTTGTGTTGCTGGGGATGATTTGATGAGTTGTGTATTATTGTGTCCGTTGCTGTTGGTTTCCTGTATATTTCTTGATCGTTAGGTCCAGATAACTAATCCTCCCATCCTCTTCCTTTTCCATTGTAAATTTTATGTCCTTGTGTCTTTTATTCAAGTAATCTAGAATTTGCTCATCGTTATTTCCTTCTAGTATACATATGATGTCGTCGACATATCTTGCGTAGAATATTACTCCGAAGTTGGTCCTTAATTCCTTTACGTATTCCTCTTCTAAGTTCTGCATAAATACTTCCCTGAGGGTGGCAGATGTTGGATTCCCCATCCCCAGTCCTGTTATTTGTCTATATATATTATCGTTAAATTTAAAGTAATTCTGTTCTAGTGTCGCTTTTAGTGTGCCTGTAAGTTGTATTGCCAGTTCCTTGTTTTCCGTTTTGTTTTTTACTGTCCTATGAACAATGTTCAATGTATCCATTACCGGAATTGATGGATACAAGTCATTCACGTCAAAAGAGACCAGTTTTGTTTTTTCCGTTATTTTCACATTCTCCAGTTTATCAATCAGTTCTGTAGTGTTGGCTATTGTATGCTTATATTCCAGGTCTAAGGTGTCTTTCAATATTGTTTTCATATATTTCGAAAGTTTGTAGCCTGGTGCAGATTTGTAATTAATTATGGGTCTCATTGGTGTGTCCGGTTTGTGTATTTTCGGTAGTGCTATCATAGATGGTGCGGATGGATTCATCATTGTTAATGTGTGCGATATGTCTGGTTTTATTATCCTTTTCGCCTTTTTAATAATATCCTTAATTTTCGTTTGGTATTCTTTCGTAGGATCTTTACCAACGAGGGTCGACAGAAAACCGTACCCAAATAAAATTAAAATTAACCCCGTCGGAAAAGCCAAGCACTTATCAAATTTACTTATTATCCCTAAACGAATTGATTGTAAAAAAAGGATTTAAAAAAAAATATATTTCCATATTCCTCAAAATTGCCTGTACTTTAGATTCTACTGTTGTACTATTCTTTTTTGTTTCGAAAAAAATACTCCTTTTGTTTACAGAAATCGGTGATATGTTTTGTTTATTTTTCTTTTATTGTTTTACAAATATTTCTCATGCGAAGGTAACTCAATATGCTTTCACAATAGCAGTAGTAGAATAAGCATTGATTCATTTAAAAAAGTGTTCAATGATATATTTTTGTTATTGAAGTTTAGTTTATTTTATTTTTCTTCATTTCAATAGTTTGTTTTACTTATAATTTGCTTTTAAGATTCTTTAACGTACCTTCTTTGCTTTATCGTTTGTAAGAGCGTATGGTGTAAATCGTGTCCAGTTCTTTGTTGTACTTATCTGGAGTAAGTAGGATTATCTTCAGTCTATCATATGTCTAACTGCTGCTAGTTTATGTTGGGTAAGGTTGTTCGAGATGATGGGGATGGTAGCGTCCGTCGTATTTTTTTTTTTTTCATAGATGTCAAATGTTAAGCAGTCAGTTCCTCGTGTTATTGTGATGTCAAGATAATGCTAATTTCTTTGTTGTTGTTTTTCTATGGTGTATGTAATATTTTAATGGATTGTGGTTAAGTCTGTTAGAATTTGTTCAGCGTGGTCTTGTTAGGGGATGCATATGATGCCATCTACGTATATGGAGTAATGAGTTATTCTGTGTTTTTCCATGAGTGTCTTTATATATAGTAGTTCGAGATGTTGCATGAAAATTTCCATAAAGACAGCTGAGCTTAACTTTTCCGTATCGAGTTCATCAGGTGATTTGTAAAAGTGGTTATTAAATCCAAAGTATTTATGTTTTATTATCGTCTTTCTAATATCTTTAACGTCGGTGATGTATTTTTTTTTTCTTTTAGGATGACCTCTACCTATGCAATGCATTGTGCCAGAACTAGGAAATTAGGTTGCGGGAATGAGGAAAGAGGAAGTAGTGCCTGTGGACATTCGGTTTGAATTTTCTTAGATTGAAAGTGACAGAAAAGACCTACGGAGGGATTTTATTCCACATACGGACTGTTCTGCTGAAAAACGAATTTTCTCTGTAATGCGGAGTGCGATTCACTGGCCAATCAACGGCAAATGAATGTGCTCTTATCGAAAATCGAGTTAAACGTGAAAACGTGCGTATATCAGGAACAAGTTCCCTAATTTCATTAGAGCACTTACCCTTGTAGTAACGATAGACCAGTAAAATGCACCCCACATTGCGTCGATGCTCTAGAGAATCAATAGAGGCGGATATCCTACTGTCTGCAATGAGCCTTTTGGTCCTCTCCTGTACGCGGTAGAGTAACCCCAAAATAGACTTTGGAGCGCCGCCCCATACATGAGAGTTGTATTCCATTTTTGGACCGATATAGGTGGTAAAGATAGTATGGGGATCGGATGGCGTGAAGTATCTTCTACACCGCTTTATAAAACCAAGGCACTTGAAAAACTTCTTAAGAAACCTGAAAAATGTGCTTAGTTCATCGAACATCACACTGAATTTTCATGCCAAGAACATCAAAAGCCTCCGATTTCGTAATCCCTATATCACCCATAGTAACAGATACAGCACCACTACCAAACGCAGACTTATGCGCAAGCATGCAACATTGCGTCTTACGAGAATGGAACTCTACTCATTCATACGACCCCATTCCAAGATTGTCGCAAGATCGTGATTAAGCGTGTCATTCATGTTTTGCCTTTTGGAACTAATCTCCAAATGTATTGCTTATGGTATAAATTATCTAATGTGTCGGGAAGGATAACAAGGGTTCTTGTGGGGGTATTAAAATATATAGATCATTGATATCAAAGGAAACAGGTCGGGTGTTTTCGGTTATCTTGATTTCTTTAAGTTTTTCGACAAAGTCTTGTGTGTTATGTGCCGCATATGTATTTTGTAAGTTTATCTTTTTTTTTTAGGTAGGCCAGTGAGGTGTTTAACCAAGTAATAGCTGGTACAGGTCTGTAGTTCACAATGGATCTCATTGATATGTTTTCTTTGAGTATTTTCCATTGTGTTTTGACTGTTGGTGATCCTGTGTTATTGTGTCCATGTGTTTGTATACTTTTTTTTGTCAGTAAACGTTTTGCAGCTTTTTAATATGCTGCGAATTTCCTTTTGGAAAGAATTAGAATAAGTAAAGTCTTACTTTTTCTATTAATAGCTGTCATAGTACAGCTGCATACTTGACTTTAAAAATTCGTAATGGAACATTTTTGGGAAGCTTACGAAATGTTAAATTAGATTTAAATTTATTTATAAAAAACTTAAACTAACCAAATTATATTTTTGCACCTATTTAGAATTTATAAATTTGAAAATTAAAATGTTTGTCTTTAATCAACTAAAGTTACAACCACCACTCATTCATTCAACCTGTTACATGTTTCCGTAAAAATTTTATATTCTTCCAAAATGATTTTCGTTTCTTAGCATGTGTTTTTGTTATTTTTTTTTTATTATTATTGGTATTAAACTGACTTTTGATTGTGGTCTAAATTGTCGTTACCCGCTGACTTAAAATTACAAAAGTTGGGCGTAGTGTTGTAGTCGACAATGTGGTCATTTCCTCTTTCTTTGTCGTCAGCCAAATTATCGTTGTTGAAGGGACTGTGTTGTAGCCAAAGTGGTGCTAAACGCAACATTAATATAGCACCCAGTGGTGCAGTAAATATAATGGCTAAGACGGATATAATTAGAACATTACTGGCCAATGATAAAGTCTCTTCGTCAGCACTAAGAGAACGAGCCAAATCTAATGCTATGGGTCCTAAGGCAGCCTGGAAAGACAATAAAGAAAATATATGGGAAAGTAAATTTGTAAGAGATTAGTTGCTAATTTTTATGTGTTTTGAAAAAGGCATTTGAATTCTTTTTATTTTACTTTATAAAATACAATTTTCTTTTTATTTTTCAAATGCCTTTAAGAGATGGGAAATTATTAAGTAAAAATACATGATAAAGTATAATTAATGTGGTTCTTTAGTACCTCACACAACAATATGCCTATAATTTTGTAAAATAGATTTTTTATTCCGGAAATGATTTTAAGATTTCGTAACTTTGAACTGAGGAAAACAATCGGGAGCTATTTCTCTTAAAAAATAAGTCTTAATTGACATTTTAATTTCACATAAGTGTGCATCTGAAAATTATCTTATAGTATAGTTTAAGTATAAGTGTAAGACTACTTGATCGGGAGACCAGCTGAAGATTAAAAAATTATGCATTGATTTTACATAAACTGCAAATTTCCACACTTTTATTTGTAAAATTTTGAGGTTTTTTGCTATTGAAAGTCCATTTTACAAAAATTATGAATGATGGGTAAATAAACTAAATTGAAAATGGAAATTAAAATTTGATCTTACGATGGCAGCATGTAAAATAAAATTTGTATGTACAAAAAAATTTCTCTTCGTAAGGGGTTTCCCAACAAAAGGTTTCTACAAAAAAATGAAACAAAAAATTTAGATTAAGATAATTCAATTTTTTATTGTATTACGAAGAGAAAAGTTCAGCAATTCACAATCACGCTGATACATTTAGATTATTTCATTAAAGTTTTTAATCATTTTTGTTTTTGCAAAATGGCGGTTTTATTTCGATAAACGGATTTTGCGTTTTAAAGCTGAAATCGAACATAGCACAAAAAAAATTTCCAGTGGTGTTAAATCACACGTTCTGGCTGGCCACTTAACTACCAATAGTTGTAAAATTATGCGAAAGGAAATTTGGTTTGCAATAAATTAAACGTTACATTGGCTAGGTGACATGTGGCACCGTCCTGTTGAAAGCGTATGTCAGTAATATCCACGTGGTCAATAAAAGACAAACATCAGTTGTAGTCGTCTCGCGATAACGTGACCTATTGATCACTACCGTATTGCCAGCCTCATCTTCGAAAAAAAAACGGGCCAACTAAGTCTCCAGACCACATAGCGGACCACACAGTGACATGTTGAGCTTGCAAATGCGGCAATTTTGCTTGTTGACATATTTTATGACAATATCATCAAATATATATTTTTAAAGGAATCTAGCACAAATTAACGAAGGTTATATTTTTATAACTTCATATGTCTTCTTTAAAGTCAAAGTAAGTTTCCTTTTACGTTTTTGTTTTTCCGCTTTTGTTGTATAATGTGAGGGTAAAAAACAAATGTTTTGGTTCTCTTTATGAATTATATTATTTCCTTCAGAAAATTTTAAACAAACTTTTCGAAAAGTCAATCGGAGTACATACGCAGTATCATGCAAATACACTTTCCATTAGCAGTATTTCGTAGTTTTTAAACTTCATTTCCTCCTTAAAGCATTAATTTGTTCATATACATATATATATATATATATATATATATATATATATATATATATATATATATATATATATATATATATATTGTCTATATTCGCATTCGTATTATTTATTGCGTCTTACTTTTCATTATTCTTAAATTGCTGCTGCCACATCTTCTTTACAACCGTCACCATCAGCAGTAAAACTTTTTAGTGTCGCCCATTTGTTATGTGCTATACTTCGAAGCATATACTTATATTTTTTTTAATAATTTCTTTTTTATCTTTTTGTTTAAGAAACCGTTGGTGGTACTTTGACTGTTTTACCATTGAAAAGCAAAACTCAAGTTAAATAAAAAACTGACCAGATTTCATTGATTCATTTAGACTGTAAAAACTTAAAATCAACTGTTGTTGTGCTTGTGCTATTCGCCGTTGTTTGTGCTTATTACTGAACCATGTTTTTAAGAGGAGAATCAGACACAGAGAGACAAAAAAAATGTTGTTTAAGAAATGTGTTTTTAATGACAAGTCATTGCTAAAGATATCATGACATAAAGAAGCACAATGAATGTACTTATGGGAGGATAAATGAAAAACGAAAGGAAACGTTATTGGTTCAAGTATAATTTTACAAGATAAACAATTAATTCAGAAAAAATGCCAATAGTTGCAAGAATGATTCCGTTACTCTGAGAGTGAAGCTGTAGAAAACATACTGTGTGTATCTAGGGCACATACTTATGCATCAGTTGTTTTAAAATTTATTTTCTTAATTTCTCTTAATCAACTGAGTTGGTAAATTTTTTTCGCATCCGCAATAAGGTGATGACCCCACCCCATGCAATGTACCAGAACTAAAAAGTTAGGTTATGGGTAGGAGGAAAAAGTGACGGGAAAAGCCCCTTGATGGAGTTTATTTCACATAATAACTGCTCTGTTAAAAAACGAATTTTCATCGCAATGCGTATTGCGATTTACTGGCCAATCAATCCCAAATAGGTGGCTTTGAAAAGCGTGTTAATCGCAAAAACTTGCGAACAAGTTCCCTACTTTCATTAGAGAACTTACTATTGTAGTAACGATAAAACAGTGCGTCGATGCTTTAGAGAATCGATAGAGTTGGATACCCTACTGTCCCGAATGACCTTTTTCCCCCTCTTCTTTACGCGGTGGAGCAACTTCCAAATTGACTTTGGGGTTCCGGTCTATACTTGAGATTTATATTCTATTTTTAAACGGATAGAGGTTTTATAAGTAGTACGAAGATCGGATGGAGTGAAGTATCTTTCACACCATTTTAGAAAACCGAGGTACTTAAAAGCTTCTCTGGAAACCGAAAAAATATGTTTAATCGATAAAACATTACACTGAATGTTCGTGCCAAGAACGTCAAAAGCTTCCGGATTCTTAATACTTATATCACCTATAGTAACAGATTCATGATCATTTCCATACAGATATGTTTTTGTGCATGAGCATGAAACATTAAATCTTACGGGCATTAAACTCGACTCTGTTAACACGACTCCATTCGAAAATTGTTGCCATAGTTCGGTGATAGTTAGGAAGATGATTTATTAAGTTCTAAAAGAAAATAATTGGCAGTAAAAAAGTAAACGAAATGACACCCTGTGAATTACAGAAATACTGCACAGTTTTCTAATAACTCTTATACATACAAGACAACAAAAAAAACTTGCTTATAAAAAATTCTAGCAAAAAGGATAAACAACAGAAAAACAGACTTCACAGTCAAACTGGCCCTAAACTGAATTATAATAAGAACAACAAAGTGGGGGTGGTTTATGTTAAAGTAGAGTATTTTTGTATTAATGAGAACTGCTTAGAACAATTATATATAAACCACTTGCTGCTCAAATTCTATGAATTCAAATTGAGTCATGAATGTGTGAAGACAGAAAAGTTACCATCGTGTTTATTTTCTGTATATTAAAAGTAAACCAATAGTTTTATTAAATTTATTATTTTGCCATAAAAGAATTCAAAATAGCAAAACTTTTCTTTAAAGGAGTAACAACGTAACAATATAATAATAATGTATTTAAGATATTAACAAACGGATATTTTTTGCGTACTTGACATTAGTAACTCTTTGTCGTTGTGTTGGGCAAAAATATGGTGCAATTTTTACTTTTACTTTTATTAACTTTCACCTACAAAACAGACTAGAAGTTAGTTATGATAATTACGTAAAGTATGTTCGCTGTGCTCATACTTTTAACCACCACTGTAGATACATGTGGATATTGTGAACTTTTTAAGTTCGAAAATTGTTTGTTATAAGAACCCGATTAGTTGAAAAAAATTGATATATTCAAAAGTTTTCAATTCCCTTCTCAATTTTACCTTGTCAGTTTTTTATTCCATAATTTAGTAAACCTTCTTGCTAATGGTGAGCTTATGGTGAAAAGCATTATTTTTTATGATTATTTTTTCCGGCTTGAAATTAGCAGTTTTTAAACTTAATCTCAATTGTAGGAATCATGCAATTTATGACTTTTTTGAAGTAGACATTTTACTATCTCTGAATTTTTCAGACCCCGTTAGCATGCAGTACGACCTTATGGTAATCGGTTAAGGCAAAAAAAAATCTCACTCTCCAACAATTTCCTATATTTTATATGAAAAACTATTTAAAAAAGTTTGAGTGTTTTTTGTCACTTTTTGAGTTAGACTTTTCATTTAGAGCGAATTTTCATAGTGTACGCTTTTCTAAAATGTTCGACCAAAAAGATTCCCTGTTTTTCGGATCCATTTTTTAGTTCTATAATATAAAGAAATTCGTTCACGGGAGTTTACAAATAATTGGTTATTAATAACAAAAAACAGCATTTATATTTATCCAGGGAAATCTTAATTAAAGTATGATAGTGGCTATGTTGTTTTAAACAAATTACTTACACACATGCATTGCAATACTTTGTTATTACCAAATTTCGTTTTTAATAAACATATTTATTACAATATTTTTTATTTAAACTGCATTAGATATAGACTTTTTATAGAAATGCCAGAAACGACGTTTTTCAGAATTTTGTCATTATTTTCCGTCTTTGCTGGCTGTTTCTTCGTTACGAACGGCGAGGGTTTTCGATGTGAAGACATCATTCTTCTGTTGTTTTATTGTGTACTGGTGATTCAGTGTTCGGGTTTTAGTAGTTCTGTTGTTTAGGTCGTATCTACTCATGTAGGTAGAATGTCCGCCAGCTGACAATTCATGCGGGCTAATTTTCAATACTTCCGTCTTTTATTATTATCTGTGTGTCCGTCTGAGGATGTTTTCCGTTTGTTCGATTGTAAGAGTAGCTTTGGTGGTGTGAAAATTGTGTCTGAAGTCACGTTTACCTGTTTGGTTATAATTTCACTATTTTCAAGAATCCCTAGTCTTTGACCTCTTTTGCTAGAACCAGTAATATCAGATATTCATCTATTTCCATTGGTGTGTGCCCGTGAGTGTCAAGGTGTAATGCAAAGTTCGAGTCTTCTCTTTTTCGTTTGTATAAGCGCATGTGTTCTTTAAATTTTGTTCTTAGTGTTTGTCCACTTTTGCTTATATAAGTATTTTTGCAGGCACAAGCAAGTCTTCACTGGAATTAATTTTTTCAGTTGTTTCAGTCGATGTCCTAATATTATGTCTTAGAGTGTTGCTGGTTTTTAATGTTGTAAGTAAACCTCGTATGAGAAAAAGGTTAGTTAATCCATATTTTCTACTCCTGTGTAAGCAAACTGTGGCAACGTGCTGTATCACTTTTCTCTTTGTCTTCGTTATTCTTGTTTTTAGCGTTGTATTGTCTGAAAAGTTTGTCAATGGTAGTGGGTTTGTAGCCCTTATGTTTAGCTGTCGTGTAAATTGTGCCGAGTTCTTTGTTGTGCTTATTTGGAGTAAGTGGGATTATCATACGTCTGTGTATCTAAATACTGCTGGTAGAGTGGTTCCAAGTAATATGGATGGTAGTGTTCGTCGTAGTTAGTTTTCTATAGCTGTCAAATGTTAGACAGTCAGTTCCTCGTGTTACTGTGATGTCAATATTCAAAGATTTTGTGTTCGCTTTTACTATAGCTTGAAGTATAAAAAAGGTCTTCAACTTTTAGTTCTTTTTAAACTATTTTAAATCTCTTTTTTATTATAAGTAAACGTAACGTTTAAAAAAATCTTTTATAATAAATATAAAGTTTTCAACCAACAAAAATGCTGTACCTTCAGCGGTTTTAACTTGCGCTTGCAATTAATTTCAAAGTCTATGAAATTTTGACCAATAAATTATGTATAAAAATTTATTTTATGTCTGCAACCATTCGGTTGGTACGTATGTTCTAAATAAAAGCAAATATTTGTTAAATATTCGTACGGGAAAGGCCACAGGCTAATCCAAAGAAAACAAACCTAAAACTTAACAAAAAAAAACACACAAATAAATAGCAAGAAAACAAAGACAACTAAATGCTACTCAATTTTAACTAAATAGCCCGAAAATAAATAGAAAAAATGTATGAAAAAGAAACTAAAACGAATAAAAGGAAAAAAAAGGCCAGCAATAGAAATAACAGCACCAGTGGCTGCAAGAAATGAATGTTATAAGTGACAACCACATATTTAACCTAACATAACCACCGTAAACCGCAATGCAGCATAACATATGAGTAGCCAGGCCACATGGATACTTAGGACAACATGAAATCAAAAACTTGAAATAAAAATTACAAAAACAAAAAAATATCTTCACTAGAAAACATAAAACAAGAATAAATAAAACAGAAAAATTAAATGCAACTAAATGAATAGAAATTCTCTTAGAACTTGTTAAACTAAAACATTTGATAAAATGTTACACACCGGCTTATTTAAATAAGGTTAAGCATTAGCTGACTTTTATTACTAAAGTTGGAGAAAAGGATTTTAGTTTCAATTTTAAAACAATTTTATTCTTTGGTTATCCAGGTTTGAAATTTAATTAAATTTAAAGAATTTATTTCAGCAACACTTTGCAATTATTTTGGGCTTCTTATTTTAATTTGACCACATTTCCTTTTTGTTAAAATAAAATAAATAACTATCTGCCCATGATGCTGCCTCGCCAAACATTTTTAAATTTTGAAATGTATTTAGATATTATGCTATCACTGTTTGTTTTTATCAGATGGATGTATTCCAGGTGATTCACTGGACTATACCATTCCAGAAGAACCATAATTTTTCACTGCAAATTGTTAAAATTTATTATCCACAGTGTATAAATGTTTTGTAGTCTGAGAAGTCTATCTCTATATATAAAAATAAGTCGGGTTTTCCTTCCAGACGCTGTAACTCCAGAACGCTCAAACCGATTTCCACGGTTTTACATTGGTTGGAAAGATCTCGGGCTCCGTAAGGTCTATAGCAAGAAAAATTTTAAGAGAAGAGCAGGAAAACAGGGAAAATCATTTTTCACATACAGCGCCATCTCTGATACATAGCGTGTACTACAACGGCACCAGTACCTGATGTATGATTACCCTTCACGAAAATAAGTACGTTCCACTTTAAGTAGATGGCGCCGTGCACTAGGTCGCATGTATACTGTTCATCCTAGAAAGGATTTGCGACTGCTGTGGGGTAAATGTACGGGGACCAAAATCATTTGCGCATTTGAACAATTCTTATTGGGAGTTAACACTTGCGGATTCAGTTGTTTCATCAAATGCATACCAAATACGAACGCTGTTTGCAATTATCATCACCACATGTTTCCCTTTACAACCAATTCAGTTATGGATCAAATACAAAGACGACATATGTATGTGAAGCTATCTTGCATCGCTTGCGCATTCGAACGAATAATCCCGACATGCAAATCACCGATGAAATATTCTGATTGAGGATCAATGCTTGACTATTGCAAACAAGCTACTAATTGAAGTTGGAATGATCGATCGATGCATGATGCATTCATCCAAGAATTAAATCGAGAGCTGCAATACAATGTTGACACATTGCAGGAATTCGTTCAAAATAGTTTGCCGTTGCTGAATGAACAGCAAATCAAGTATACGTAACATTTATGCAAGCGGTGGACAATAATGCTGGTGGTCTATTATTCTTGGATGCACCTGGAGGAACAGAAAAAATATTTGTCATTTCATTGATTTTGGCCACTATTCGATCAAGATGTGATATAGCGGCGATTCTTCTAGATGGCGGTCGTACTGCACATTCTGCGCTTAAGTTGCCACTCAACACAATTGATACTCCAACATATTTCCCTATCCAGTACAATGGGAAAATTGTTGACAATGACACATAAGAAATCACTTGAAGCACTTAACTTCACATAGAAAGATATTGGACGAAATAACAACATCTTTGGCGGGTTGATGATATTGTTGGCAAGAGATTTCAGGCAGACATTCCCAGTATTCCCCGTGCAATTCCTGCAGATGAATTGAATGCTTGCCTGAAGACATCACCTTTGTGGAATAACGTAAAACCATTATCGATAACAACTAATATGAGGGTTCAACTTCAAAATGATCAACGTGCTGGATTAATTACTCTTACCAACGACTTTTGCCGACTTTTAGACTCTCAATTAGCTCTTATTGAAAATGTTTTCCCAAACACTAGTGAGACTTATCAGAATAATGATGTACACGCACTGAATTTCACCATTCAATCAAAAATCGATGGCGATTTGGTGACATACAAATCCGTTGATTCCATAACAAATTCCGATGATGCAGCAAGTTACTAAATGCTACAAAGTATTCTGTTAAATTGAAATTTATTACTTAAACAGATGATACTTTCATTAAGTAGAAAATGTGCCTCGTAATTGTTGCTTCTAGCGAATTGAACAGTAAATTTTTGGAAAGACTTAAAAAACTTTGTATACCTCATGCTTCAATGCTTTAAAAAAGCTGGTATTCGCGACTAAATAAAGCATTTGCATCTATGACTTTATTTATTTTTTAACAACAACGAATCGCTGTTCGGAGCGAAATTTAGAATAAAACCAACACTGATCCATACTTCTCTCAAAATGTGGCTTTGCTAAAAATAATTGTCACGAGTGCTAGATTTTCTTCCTACCTATACAAGATGATAGTGATGTAGAAGCAGTTATTAGAGCCTGAGACCTTTACTAACAAACCAACACCAGCTTATGAATTAAAGTACTGGGTGTTTACCAGGAAGGTATACTTTTTTATTTTGCCGCCATTTTGGTAAACTTTGATCTCTGCAGTTCATTTTTGGCTGTCGAGAACTAGAAACGTGGCAACTGCATTACACAAAAATATTCTATGAACCAACGTGTTCTAATCGTTAAAACATTTTATTCAAATCAATCATCGATTACTGTGACGATGAGATAGTTACGTGAAATTTTTGGGAGAAACAATGTGCCTACAAAACGCTCTATTTATCGTGTAGTGAACGAAGAAAGAGAGTTTGTAGGTGATAGGCCCAAACATGGATCGCAACGTGCTGTAAGACCGGCTGAAAACATTACTGCTGAAAATACTCAAAACAATCCATCAATCTCACTTCGACGTCCTGCTCAGCTTTCCAAGAAAAACTTTGGTCACAATTTTGCTTGTTTCCACAAGGATTTGCTTGTTTTCATATAAGACAGAAAAGCTTCATCCACAAGACCATATACCAGTTCGCCCATGACAGCCCCGGTTTTCATGAAAAAATCATGAGTGACGAGGCACATTTTTATTTGAATGGATATGTGAATGAACATAATAGTCGGTTATGGAAGAGACATAAATTATTCACGGTCACCTTTGCATCCATTAAAAGTGACAGTCTGATGTGCAATATGGTCCAGAGAAATTATTGGACCTTGGGTTCGCATTTGTGTACATAATTGCCGACATTATATAAAACATTTATCAATATAAGACCCATCATTCTCTTTCATTTAATCAAAAATGATAAACAAACAAAATAGTATACCCTCCCCGCGGACGCCCTGTATTATTATTATTATTATTATTATTATTATTATTATTATTATTATTATTATTATTCTATTTGTTGCCTTATATAAATTATTCTGGACTGTAATTTTATCACTGTATGTATTTGTAACAAAAAGCAAAATGAGAAAATAGTTGTAACCACTGACATGCCTCATAAACTAACACAAGTGGCAACACTTTTCTGCGGTTGCAACCTACGTAAATAAAAGATAAAATAACAATTGTATTTTTATTTTATAAGTTTTAATGTATTAAATAATTCCCTTTCACAAAAGCAAAAACTATAATTTTTGTGTAAAGGGCCATGAGAGCTGACATGTGCAATAAAAATTAAATCCTTTTGATTCGTTCATTCTTCTAAAGTTAGGTGCTTATAGCTTGCTTTTCGTGACTCAACAACAATAACAATAATTTTTCCAAAATAGCTAATTGAATTTATATTATTGCAAATCCAAAAACTATGCCACAGTTTTGAGAGTTTTGTAATTAATGCTTTACATAACACGTACTTCTAAATTACTTTAAAACGAAAACTCACCTGTACGGTTGCCTTAGGAAATCCAGAAATTGTTATATATCCACGTTCTTTTCTCGTCAAATTTCCGCCATAAGTAGATAAATAAGCAAAGATTAACCGAAACTGTGAAATAAAAAATTATAATATTCTTAAATGAAATTTTTATAATAAATATTTTATCATGTGCAGAATCGTTTCATTCAATGATGGCTTTCAATTACTCATTAGATAATTAGATCTTAGATCAATTAATTTAAAACAATTTAATTTGAAACTAATATCAAATAAAAATGGAAATTTAAATGCAAATTCCTGTACTTGTGCTTATTACCCAGGTGCTAGATTTTTGAAAAATGTAAACTATTTTATAACAATATTAAATTTTTATTCTTGTTTTAGTGTAAAAATGAATCACGAATTTTCGCAATATTGACTACTTAACTTCATATCTTATTATAGCCCATTCAGTCTCAGGATTTAAATTTGAATTTAAGTAATATTTTTATTATTTTTTACAAACAAAATTATAAATTACACTTTGGGTATTGAGGGCTCTTAACTTATCAATAGCTTAAGATTTATTTCTTTGAAGTTGCGATATTTTCCCCGGTGTAAAGAAAATAAATTTGTATAATTGAAAATAAATGACAAAAACGGGAAGCAAAAGAGAAATATTTTACGTAAAGCTGACGACTGAAAGATAGTCTTCAAAATCCTTAGCCAAAAAATATAGTCAATTAACTACGATGAAACTGAAACTGTGCAAGCTTGCGAATTGTAAAAAGTACGTATCCCTTTTCGTTTATTTCTTGAAGTTCTCCCATTATATTTAATATTAAAGGTTTTAAAAGGGCAAAAAATAAATAAACTTAAGATAATTTTAGTTTAGTTAAACTGAAGTAAAATTTATAGGCAGGCTATAAAAACGGTCGTAACTTTATTTCTACTTCATTATTATCATTAATATATCTTTACTTTTCTTAAATCATAAATCACGTAACCCTTTAGCTAACCTTTTCCTTTATTTATTTATTTGGACATAGTGGTCCAAAGTATGTTAATGGCATCCTTTCATAAATTTTAAATAATACTTTTGCTAACTTTGGAATAGTTTTTAGCCTATGCTTAAAAACGAATTAAATATATTTTAAAAGGTATTTAAAATTGAAAAACAATCTTAAGTTTAATGTAAAAATCAATTAATTACCACACTGCCTAGTAGCACCAAGAGAGCTCCATTGCCAACGACTTTACCATCCAAAACAGCAAAATTTATTTCCTTTCCAATCAGTGAGAATGAGACTGGTTTTAAAAATTTCCACATTAGATCTAGACGTTTCCCAACACTAGCCTAAAAGAAAATAAGCGGTACAATAATTAAAGCTAATCTGTTAAAAAATTCTAAAAAGAGGATTGTAAAATGAAGCAGAGGGTTGATTATAGTTTAAATTTTATATTCACACATAATAACTGAATTTCTCAGTATTGATTGGGAAATTCATTTTGTTTATAATTTTCCGAAGACTGCAAGATTTTATATCTACTATTTTATTCTATTCTTTTTGATTTGTATTTCTTTCTTTCTTTCTATTCTATTTCAATTCACACGCAACATAATTTTTTGTGAGCATTAAAAAGTAAGCAACACACTTCAATATAAATTTCACGAAAGTGTTCCGATTCGGATTTGACTTGCTATTTAGGTAACAAAATATATATATAAATTTTTTTTTAATCTTAGCTTTTTGCCACTCGAAATTTTTTTTAAAAATCATCATTTTTTTAATCATTTATTTTAATCCTTTTTAGATATTGTATATCAATAATTATAATAAAAGAAAAACTAAAAACCAGGGTTCAGAATTTTTCATTTATGAACATTCAAAAATCAACATTCATGATATTTTTCATAAATGAGAAATCTAAAATTTTATATTTATTTTTCACACTCATAAACGAACACGAAAAAATGTTCTGCTTATGATTATACATGAATGCGAACAACAAAATACAATATTGCAATATATTCTAAAAGAAATAAAAAAAAATATTTTTTTTCTGCATACGCTCACAATTGCGCATTATCAAATATTTGCGTTTATGTACGCGAATGCTTAACGCACATATTTTTACGACGTTTTCATTTATGAAAAATTATCAAAATTGTAAATATTCAAAAATGAACACTAGTGTGTTTCTCATTTTTTCACTTATGGATAGAAAGAAAAAAAAAATAAATCGTCGCATTCACAAATGAGAAAACACAAAATAATTTGTAGTCTCTCACACATGTGTGAGAAGAAGCGGCTAAAAAATGAAATGTACATATTCATACATGTATGAACAGTGAGTAAATACTTCGCTACTCTGCTAAAAACTATTTGTGTTTCACTTTTGGCAACACCAACAACATGATAGTTTTGACATTTAGTTTTTTGATGTATTCACGTCTACAATGGATTAGCCACTGTTACAACGAATTCAATATGGCACAAAAATCGCATTAAAAATATTAAAATCCACTATGAAAATGGTGGTTCTGTTAGAGTTACCTTTTTAAAAATTTGTGATATTTTCGAACAACATAACCGTCCTTCTTAGACCGCTATTAAGAATTTGGTATTTAAATTTGAGTCGTCAGTCTCAAAATATAAAATGTGTGAACACCAACACGTGTTCGACTGGGTTGTTCAACTGAAAACATCTCAACCGTGAGCCACAGTCTGAAAGCAGATCCATATTTGTCAATTTCTCCACTTTCTCAACAATTGGGCTTGCAAAAAACGACCCATTGCGAATTTGGAAAAGGATTTGACTCTGAAGCCTCACAAAGCTCAACTGGTACAGGAATTGAAGCCAACCGAGCATTTACATCGTCGTAGATTGGCCAAATTCATTCAGAAATAACCGGCTGGTTTTTCTGAAAAAAATCTGTTTATCAGACGAAGCCAATTTTCACTTGTCAGAGTATATCAGCAAGCAAAATTGCCACATTTGGGCTTCAGAAAATTCTAGCGCGATTATTAAGAAGTCTATGCATGCTCAACGTGTCACTGTATGGTGCGGTACGTGGTGTGAAAGTGTGATCGGGCCGTTTTTTTTCGAAGATGAGACTGGAACTGCGTTAACGCTTAATGAATCACGCTACCGCAGGATGCTAAGAACTCAATTTTGGCCTATTATTGACGACGTGGACACTACTGATATGTGACTTCAAAAGGACTGTGCCACGATCAATTTATTACAAACCAAATTTCCCGAACGCATTATTTCACGGCAATCAGCAGATTTTAAACCACTGCATAATTTTTTGTAGGGCTATTTAAATGACAGAGGCTATACGGAGCCAATCGAAACAATTAAAACTTTAAAATTCAAAATCCGTAATTTGGTTAACGAAATAAAATTGCCATTTCGCCAAAAAAAGTGATAAAAAATATTAATAAAGGAATCGATATCTGTATTATTTGCCAAATATCATTTTTATTCATAATTACCTTCGTAATACAATAATAAAGTTAATCATCTTAATTTAATTGTTTTGTTTTAGAAAACAAACTTTTTGTTGCAAAACCTTTTACAGGATTATCCTAAAGTGTAATACAGATTAAACTTCTATTGACGTTTTATAAAAAAGTTTTAATAAAATATGTGTTGTTCTATTATCTAAAATCTTGTGTTTTACAAAAAATTTGCTATTTTCGCAATTAATTTACCATAATATTGTTACGTTTATTGCTTTTAATAAACTTATGAAATTGAACTATTTTATACAAGATACAGTACTTTAGAGTTTAAAATTAAGTTAAACGATTTATTTACTTTCAATACACACAAAATAAACACGATGGCAACTTTGTTTTATTTACTGACTGATGAATTTACTTGATTTAATTCCTTTGCCCAATAAGTAGTGCTTACCGAGTTGTTTGAAGCATTGTACTTGAACTGAAGCTCATATTGTTGTTTTTATTATCATTCAGTTTAGGCTCTTACTTGGCTGTATATTTTGTGTTTGTTCTGTGGTAGATATTTTTGTTTTCTGTTGTTTATCTTATTTCGTAAAAATTCTTATAAGAGTGTTGTTGTTATCTCAGGTGTATAAGATTTCTTAGAAAACTACGCAGTTTGTAAAATGCACAGTGGGTCGTTTCGTTTACTGTTTCTACTGAAAATTATAATTTTTTTTAAAACTTAACAAATGGTCTTCGTAATAATATTAGTGTAAGTATTAGAGGTAAGACCTTATTTGTTTATTAAAGTCTAATGTATTCTTAAGTAAGTAAGTTGGAAACTTACACAAATTTTTTATTCACCTGTTTGTTTGTAAATGACAATTTTTCTTACAAATAAAGTGAAGTAAAAGCAAGGAAAGTAGAAAAACTTGTGTTTTTAACTTAAAAAAGGAATGGGAAAAATAATGGCTCTTAACCTTAGTCAGTATAGTGTGTCAATACTTTTATTTAAACTTTAATGCTCAACTTTGGAAAAATGAGCCACCCTTATAAAGATTATTATAAATAACATTCAAAATTACACATGATGCTAAATTTTCAACTTAAATAACACTCGTTTATCAAACAATAGCCTGAAGTCCATTTAATCTCTTTCTAGAATTAAAAGTCTGTTTGGTTTTCCATTTTTTTTGTGGTGTTCTGCAATCTAATAATGCACTCAATAGTTCCTAGTATAAGTATATTAGTTTTGTGTACTTGGAATTGTTGTTTCAGTTGTTTGCTTTTTTTCTAAGAAATACTACAAAAAAAAGAGAAAAAAGGAAAAAGAAGAGAACAAAAGCAGAAACAGAAACATCAGCAACAACTACAATTATCATCAGGTATTGTTTGAAGTGCAGTTCTTAATTTGTTTCTTGTTTTCCAGCAACAACACTCATGTTCTAATAAATGTACATTTTAAATGCACGTGCGTGCTGAAGTGTGTTCGTGTGTGCATGTGTATGTGTTGTATCCATTTTGTATAGCAGTTTTTTCCATTTGTTGCACCACTTACTTTTATACTTTTTATTTATGTTTTTCTAACACATACCTATTTGTTTTGTATGGATTGTTTTCTAAATATCGGCTTTTATATTTCTTTTCTTTCTCCATGATTTAAGTACGTTCGTGCATACAAAAATAAAGTTACTGACTGCTGTTTTCTTTGCAGCTAAATGCATAGCAACATCAACATAAACACAAATATAAGTAGATAGTGCTTTATTTAAGCAGAAGTTGTGTTAGTAAATAAAAAGCTAATATATGATTTTTTATATGCCTACGAATATACTAATATGTTTATGGGGATAGAGTGCGAGGGTATTACAAGAAGTCAAAAGAATTTGTTCGCAAAAATTTGCTGATGGTATAATTTTTGAAGGTGTGTATTGAGTTGTAAGCTTAATTGTTGCTTCCCTTGGTAAATTATAAAAAAAAAAAGTTCAGTCCAATCAAAACCATTTGTTTTAACATATACCTAAGTAACCTATACACAAAAAAGGGCTTTCAACAAGAAGTTTTTTTTTCTAAAATGAAATTAAACAAAAAATTTGGATTAAGATAATTAAATATTTTTGTGTACTGCAAAGAAAAAAGTTCGGCAATAATGAATGAAAAACGATATCTGGCAAATAACTATTTGGCAAAATGGTGATTCAATTTCCTTTTAAGGCTGAAACCGATTCGATTGGCTCCGTAAAGACTCTGTCCTTAACATAGGCCCACAAAAAATAATCCAGTGGCATTAAATCACACGATCTGACTGGCCACTTAACTGTTGGTTATCGTGAATTTATGGGATCGGAAAATTTGGTTTGCAAAAATTGATCGTTTAATTGGCTGTGTGAAATGTGACATCGTCGTGTTAAAACCACATATCAGTGATATGTGGTTTTAAATAATGGGCTAAAATTAGTTGTTAGCATCTTGCTATAGAGTGATCCATTGACGCTTATCTCATTTCCAGACTCATCTTCGAAAGAAAGCGTCCCAATCACACTTCCAGATCATATAACGCACCATACAGTGACACGTTGAGCATGCAAAGACTTCTAAAAAATCGCTCTAGGATTTTTAGAAATCCAAATGCGGCAATTTTGCTTGTTAACATACCCTGATTTTTTCAGAAAATCCAGCCGGTTGTTCCTAAATGAATTGAGCAAATCTACAGCGATGTGAATGATCGGTCGGCTTCAATTTCTGCAGTTAAACCCTTTAAGGCTTCAAAGTCAAATAATTACGCATAATTGGCCATGTGGTGTTTTTGAGGAACTCCAATTGCTAAGAACGTCGAGGAATTGACAAATTTGGATCTGCTTCCACACTGAGGCTCAGGGCTGCAATGTTTTCAGTTGAACGACCTGGTCGAACACGCGTTTGGGTTCGCACATTTTGTTTCGAGCCTGTGGAATCAAATTTAACGACCAAATACTTAATAGTGGTCCGAGAAGGACATTTATATTGTCCGAAAATATCAAGAATTTTACGAAATGTAACTTTAATAGAACCACCACTTTCATAGTGAATTTTAATTACTTTAATGCGATTTTCGTGCATAGTAGATAAGAATACATCAAAAAACTAAATGTCAAAACTATCATGTTGTTGGTGTTGTCACAATTGAAAAATCGTGTTAAGGATGATAAATAGAGTTGTTTTTCTTTAAACTTCATTAGTAATCATAATTATACTTTAGGCTTTTCCTAAAACAAAAACTACTTCTCAAAAATCATTTTCTTTTTTGTTATGCTCTGCCCTGATTTTAACTCCTCTTAAAGTGTTCGGTTGTCGGTGTGTAAGTGTAATCAACATTTTCTGTCCTCATTGAACCAATTTTAATTTCTCATTTTTTTTTTTACTTTTATAAACATTGCTCAACTGGCCCGAGCACAAAAAAATACAGTAAAGATAAGTAGAGATGAAGTCCTTAATGGAGAAGAAATACGAAACAGAAAATAAAGATGAAATCAAATGTCATAAGCTGTCCTTATAATTAAATATGTCAACAAGATTGACTTTCTGATAGGATTTCTTTATGGTTGTTGACTTGAGAAAGTGTGAAAATGCTTTTTATTTATTTTCTTGTGTTTTAGCAAACAGCCAATATGCACTTCTAGTCAAGAAACATTTTTATGTTTCCTAAAAATGTAAAACAGCATTAACAAATTTACAATAGAAATTACACTTGAATATTATAATTGCTTAGATTCTCTTTTTTGTCTATTACAGCAAATGGTTGTGATGAATTTATGAGAAAAATATTTGATATTTGATAAAAACTTCAACAATTATTGTTGGCATGCTTGGGAAAATTTATCAAAATACAGTTTGACGAGGATAGCGACATTAGAAATTGTGATAATTTTTTCCTAAAGTATTTTTGCAAGACTAGGGTAGATAATATTTCTATTTGTATAAAAAAAGGTCTGTGATTAAATAATTGCTAGAACATGTATATGGTCTAAACTATTATTAAACTGTAAAGGGCAGTCTGTGTCAAACCATATATCATTTCAATTTATGGTTAGCCAAAGGTTATACTTGATAAATATTATGATGAAGCTGTGACCAGACTTTGCTTATAAACCATGCTAATACTACAGAAATGTTAATTATAGTGAAGAGAATATAACCAGACAGTACGTCCTCAAGATCTACGTGAATAGCTGATATTTTAGTTCCATTATACGGTGCACCTAACATCGAGGTGCGTAGCGGCAGTTGGAACTTTAGAAACATTGAAAGCAGAGTCGCGCACTGTAGGTGCATAGAGGCGCACTGTAGGTCACATTCTGTTGAAAATGCAACAGCATATAGAATAAAAACACGCCGATCCATCACATTTTTTTCTGAAAGTATTCGCCAATAACAGGAGTTGGCTACCAGTTTCCGTGGTAGCGTAATAAGATTTACGTCAGTACCTAGCTGTGTAAGCCATAAACTGATGGTGGATCAAACCAGTGTGGATGATTTTAGTGACACCCAATTTACTTTTGGCTAAGTTTGCTTATAAAGATACATCAGATCTCGCAGTGATCTCCGAATAAGGTCGTTCCAATAGAGTCGATTTTAGTGCCCGTAAGACACAATGTTGCATACTTACACATAGATCTGTGTTCGAAAATGGTGTAGCACCTGTTACTACGGGTGATATGGGTATTACGGCATCGGAACCTCTTGATGTTCTTGGCATCAAAATTCAGTGTAATGTTCGATGGAGTAAAGACATTTTTTAGATTTCTAAAGAAGCTTTCAGGTGCCTCGGTTTTATAAAACAGTGTAAGAGATACTTCACTCCATCCGATTTTTGTACTACTTACACAGCCTCTACTCGTCCAAAGACAGAGTACAACTCTCAAGTATGGGCCGGCGCCCCAAAGTCTATTTTGGAGTTGCTCGTGCGCGTACAGGAGAGGTCCAAGAGGCTGAATGGAGACGGTAAGATATCCAAATCTATTGATTCCCTAGAACATCGACGCGATGTAGGTTGTATTTCACTGTTTTATCGCTACTACAATGGTAACTGCTTTGACGAAATTAGGGAGCTTATTCCCGAAACTCGAAACGTTTATTTTGTTTGACTCGATTTTCGTTGAGAGCCAGGGAATCGCACTTCGCATTACAGGGAGAATATGGAATAAACTTCCTCCAGCGGTCTTTCCTGTCACTTTCACTACTCCCTCTTCCTCCTCCCCATATCCTACTTCTCGTACAATGCATTGCATATGTAGGGGTCATTAACTGACGGCTGGTCCGAGCGAAAAAAAAGGAAAACATCAGAAATATAACCTGATAATTAAATATTTCTTAAATTTTTCATTTTCTTTTTGAAATAGAAATTTAAATTTTCAAAGAATTATATAATCAAAAAGATATTATACAAAGCCCCTTTGCAAATTTGGCCATGATATTTCTATTATATTTTGTACATGTCAAACCTTTACATCTAAATAAACATAAATATTAAATAATAAGAAAATCTCTTATTTAAATTGTGAATCTATACTAAGGAAATAGCATAAAAAAATGCTGCTGCTAAGAAATACAAATGTTTTTCTACTTACATTTTCATACGCTTTTAGTTGCTGTGGTGTCATTTTTTTCTCCTGACGCTTCCATCCAATGCCAGCTATGAAAGCAACTGTAACACAGCCTAAGGCTCCAGCCGATGGGTAACCAATAACTTTACTACCCATAACAGCAATTGTACCACCCAAAACAGACAAGACAAAACGTAAACCATTCACATAGTTCTGTAACGAAAATATAAATAAAAAAAATAAGAAGAAAAAGTTCAGATTTTTTTTGTATTTAATAAAAAATGAAAAGAAATGACTAAATGAAAAAACTGAGAATTTTAAAACAGTTTGGTTATTTTGCACCATGGGGTGAACAAAAGTGAAATGTAAAAAATAATAAATGTTGAGCTTTCATTGAAGCGTTTCTTTCGTAATCATGATACATAATTAGGAAAACATTTATTAAACCAAGAAACTTCAACATTTACATAGAGGGTAGAGCTATGACACTCTTGGATATATTGAACTGCCCTAACAGATTTTCTTATTGCTATGGAATTTTTAGTATCTAAAGTAATAATTACCTATTGTAAAGGTCAACATCCATTTAAATACAACTCATATAGAACCCTAATGATTTGCCCACAACTTAAAGACTGATGAGTTTTGTTGTCCCTTTGCTGTGTGGGTTCAATGAAAACTCTCATTTAATCAATTTGGCTTGAGATATAAGACTCTTGAATTTCTTAAACGCTGTGAAGGTATTTTTTCAACCACTGGAATGTATAACACTACATCATAAAATTGAATGCTTGCGATAGTATTTTACCTTTAGTCGCAAATTTGCAAACAATCGTTTCTTTGGCGCCTAATACAAAAGTATGTATGTATGTAATTATTTGTAAAACAATATTTCTTGATAATAGTTTATAGAACCACTGTGCTAAAAAGAAAAAACACAAACACTGTGTAGGCTTGCATAAATAGCAGCTGTATAAATGTTATTTTGCGGTCGTAAAATAGTTACTTCAACTACAACATGTGTATTTCTTTTAGATGAACTTTGGAATATTTTACTCTGAACTAAAAATGGTTAAACATTTTTTACCACTATATTTGCTGTTGAAGATTTGAAATGATGGTAGAATGAATTTCTAAATTTAACTTGTCTGAAATTTTTGTATGAGTATCTTTCTCTATAAATAAAGGAAATTCGATTGAATCCAAAAATTTATAAAAACTAATTTTACCATTTTTTAAAGATTTTTTTGTTACTTTTAACGACAACAACAGCGGCACTTTTTTATGCATTTTTTTTATCATTTCAACGCTTGTTTGTGACTAGAGAACAAACCCTTGAGGTTAAATAATAGTGGTAATAAAATTTGCTACTAACATCTAAAAAAATAAACTCAAAATACATGCTGAATGGAGAGTTGGAGGCAACAGGGCAAAAAAAAAAACTGATGCTTATGTCAGATGTAAATTTGGTTGTGAATTTTGGCATAAACTGGTTATACGAATTACGTGAGTAGTTGTTGTTTATTTTTGAAAAAAAGAAAATTTTCTTTTTTTCTAATTAATTTCTGCAAGACAAATTTTGCCTTGTTTTTAAAATCATATAATTTTTTAATAACTTTAAAACGTATAAAAAAAAATATTTAAATCATTTGTTGTGCGAATTAAAATTATTTTAATGCAATAAAATTGTCAGGCTCTCAAATGTAATTATGCAATCACTTCAATAAAAATATATTGAAATAGTTATTATAACACAGTTAAGATAGAATTACGTTAAATTCACAATTCTCCAAAAAATTCTAAAATGTTATTTTTCGCTACATTAACTGTTAGCGATATTAATTAAGGGCTCCAAAGTCTAATTGTAATTAGTTTAATATATAAGAGAATATCTCAATCAAAGATAATAGATTAATTAAGATAATTTTCTTTAGCAAAATTCTAGTTCACTACTTCTAGTCTCAGTTGTCAAGTGAAAAGATTTATTCCCAAAATGGAAATGTTTTTCTTTTATTAGTCTTAGCCAAAAGTACCGTTTGGCGGAGTTTTGGGGAGATTTTGAATATATTAGAATTTTTTTGGGGGGTTATAATTTGCATTACTTTTAAAATTATAGGACTAAAACAAGTTTCATTTTACAAGTTTCCAAATTTAATGGGTTAAGGGGACTATTTGGACAACAATTTAATGCCGCCTTAAATTTTTTTAAACATATGGTTATGAAGATATTTTGTTTAAGCAAAAAATTAAACGAAATGATCTATTGTGTGTTTTTCTAAGTTTTTTAATAAATCTTATACACACAAGCCAGCAAGAACATGCTTTTATGAAATTCTACGAAATAGACTAAATAACAGAACAAAAAAACAACTAACATAGAACCAAAACAAAACACACAGCCAAGCAAGTGCCTACACTGAATAAAACAACAACAATATTATGGGCGATGTTAAAGTAGAATATTCTAGTATATGGGAGAACCGCTTAAAACAATTATATAAGCACCACTTGATGGGCAAATTAATGAATCACCGTTGAGTAAAGACAACAAAGTTGCCATCGTGTTTATCTTGTGCGTATTAAAGGTAAACAAATCGTTCAATTTAATTTAAAACTCTAAACTGCTGTGTTATTATTTTGCATAAAAGAACTCAATATAACAAAACGTTTATTAAAAGGAACAAACGTAACAATATAAATAATATTCTTCAAATAAATAGTTGTGTGGAATTAAAGAATATGCTGCGGGGTTCTATATGTGTATATACACCTATAGCGAAAAAGGAAATTGTACCATGTATAATAAATCCCCGAAAGAGGAAATAGTACTAGGAAGAGCAGCATTATAAAAATGATATATTTGTAAAAGTAAAATAGTGAAAAGAAATTGGATATTTTAAAAATGTTTATGGCGATTTTCGCAGATACTAAAATTTAATTAAGAAACTCTCTAAAAGAGTCTACAACATACCTTAAGTTTCTGTACAATATTTTGAACACAAAAATAACTTTTAGAAAAGTAAAAACACGGTATAGATCTGCTAAGATTATTTATGAAAATAACTTTATTGTTCTAGGAAAAAAATATTTTAGCATAATTTTGACTAAAGAAAGATTTTTAAAAATTTATTTTTCTAACTGCATAGAACTAAGTATTTATTTCAAAGCAATTTGATGATGCCTGCTAGAAGCGCTATAAATTGCAAATTCAAAAATTAGGACCATACTTGTGCTTATAATGATTTTAGAAACAATATTTTCTCTAATTTTTTGTCTCGGTAGCGCTTTTACAAGTTCTTAAAGCGATTTTGGTATAATATTTTGCAGCTATACTATCTTGAACTCTTGTCTATGGCAAAAGAAGGTCATGTTTTTACAATTTTTTTTTCCGTAATTGGAGTAGGTTACGTTATAGTGGAGCCACCTGCAGAAAAATTAATAACCTGAATCATGAAATAACACTAACAGTGAACTGCCGTAAAAATCGTTAACCACGAACTAATTCTGAACACCAATTTAAATTTTTTGACTTTTTTCAAAAAGTTTTGATTAGAATCCAATAACATATTTTACAATGAAACATTTTTAATTAAAGATCATAAGACGATTTGAGACTTATATTGAAAGTATTAAAGTTTTGGTTTGTAATAAAAATTATTTATACTTCTGTTACACAATTATCTCAAAGAAATATGGAAAAACTACATGGCTTACATGCCGTTTAGCTTTAAATACTTTAAAATTCTTTATATGTTTTAAAGCATTCTCAAGTTGGTAATTTTATTAAATTTAGTTTAAAATGGTTTTCCGTATCAGGCAAAGTAAACATAGCTATTACGAAAGGTTCTTTATATTTTCAATTTCATTAAATCTAATATATTTTTAGATCCTTCCACGTGCTGAGTTGTAAAAAAAAAATAGTAATAAAATGAAAAATTTTTATTTGAAATTGAGTAAATTGCAGCAATCAAATATAATTTATTAATTCCTGGCATTTTCTTAATGAAAAAATGTACACACAATATATTTTTTTTTTATTTTTAAAGTGAATGAAAATATATTGAAATTGTCTTTTTGCCCAACGCATAAATTTCATAAATAAAATTGTAAATCTTTGAACAATTGCTATCTGTTCTTGTTTGCTACTACGCAAGAAATATAAATTTAAAAATGCCGTAAAGTTGGCAGGGTTTTATTTTCTTCATTTTCTTAGTGAGCTACAAATAGAAAACTAGATAAAAGAATCAAATAAATCCAAAGAGTTTACAAATAAATATTTTAATGAAATCATATAAAGAACACATCTTCCATAGATTTTCTTTCTTTTCTCTCAATTCCTCTTTAAGTGCGTTTGATTGCAAAAAGCATTTTCTTAAAAGCTTAAATGCTCTTTTATTAAACATAAAATAACGTAAACATTTTAAATTTAGTTATTTTAATATCAAAAGAGATAAATGAGTCTCTTATGATTCTTGGAAATAAATTTCTAAAAAAAATTTAAAATTAAAAAAAAAAATGAGAAAAATAGAAAAAAAATCTTCGCAACGACAAAAGTACCTGTGACATCAGATACTAGAGATAGGTCAGTTATACTTGAAATTAACGGCTAGTAAGATGCAATTTCTGTAAAATTATATGCCCTGCATATCCTTTAAGCTAAATTCCTTTGGTAATACTTTTAACACGAACAAGTACATTAAAAGAAGAAATTAATTTTTTTTTAATTTCTGCGCCAAAAACGCCGCTTAAAATGTAACGTAATTTTTAATTTCAAAAAATCTTTTAGCGTTTAAAGAGATCTCTGTTTGGCCAATTTATTTTTAAATAATAATTTTGAAATTTTTGTTTTTATTCTATCCAATATATATTTGGCTAATCTTAACAGAGTTCAAAACGGAAAGATAAATGAAGTTAGTTGTGAAAACAACTTGACTGCTAAAAAGCGCATTAGTCAGAGTTGTGCACTTAATGAGTACTCTTGGTACTCTTTGCAAAATATACAAAATTTAGTATTAAAAGTGTAACACTGCGTAATGTTGTGTATGCCACAGATATAGTATTATTACTAAGTTATTACTGAGCTTATATTATATATAAACTCCTCAATGAAAGATCGAGTGAGAGTGAGAGAGAAATAGAGAAAATAATATTATCAATGGAGTACTGACATAATTCTGTTGTAGACTAAAATGCAAATTAATGTAAATAATTTTCTGGTTTACAAACTTGATGCCATTTGTCGTAAATATTTCATGATAATAACTAACTCGCATTGGAGTATACAATATTTAAACAAAATGCATATAAAATTAATAGCACATAAAAATCCAAAGTTCCTACACTTTTAATTACTTTTTTTTTAGTTCATTATGAAACCAAAAATATGCCTAAGTTCAAAGTAATTATCTACCTGTTGGTCAACTTTCGTGAAATCGCTTAAGCAAATATAAAAACTTTTATTTATTTCATATTTTAACGCTTTGGTTTATTAACGAAAATTTGTGTAATTGCAAACACCTAAAGGAGGACAAGAATCTGAAAAGATGCGAACCTCAACAAAAACTCATTTTCTGTTCTAAGTCTACAGCAAAAGTTGAGCCCAAAATTACTTATTTAACAAATAGTGGGTCTCGCCAATGTAATCACATTAATTCGCCTTTGTTGTTTAGCTCGAAAAAAAAAACGTTTTAGATTTTATAACAGGTATGTAAATGTAATAAATCGTATTTTCGTGACAATATTAATAAAATTGCAAAGTATTATGTTTACACAGTATTTTTTTTTTTCAATTGTGGCAACACTAACAACATACTAGTTTTGACATTTAGTTTTGCGATGTATTCGTAGTAAATGCATTGGCAATAGTCATAATGAATTCAATTTCGCACGAAAATCACATTAAAATAGTTAAAATCCACTGTGAAAGTGGCGGTTCTGTTAATAATATTTTCGGACAGCATAATCGTCCTTTTGAGACCGCTGTTAAGAATTTGGTCGTTAAATTTGAGTCGAGAGGCTCGAAACAAAATGTACGAACGTCAACGCATGTTCGACCGGATCGTTCAACTGAAAATATCAAAGCCGTGAGTCACAGTGTTGAAGCATATCCAAATTTGTCAATTCCTCGAGGTTCTCAACAATTGGGGTTATCGAAATTTTGCGGAAGGATTTAACTTCGAAGCTCTACAAGGTTCAACTGGTACAGGAGTTGAAGCCGACTGACCATCCATATCACCGTAGATTCGAACAATTTATTCAGGAACAACCGGCTGGTTTTGTTGAAAGAATATTTTTTTCAGACGAAGCTCATCTTCGCTTGTCAGGGTATGTCAACAAGCAAAATTGCCGCATTTGGGCTTCTGAAAATCCTAGAACGATTATTTAGAAGCCTTTGTATGCTTAATATGTCACTGTAGGGTGCGCTATGTGGTCTGGAGGCGTGAGGGGCCGTGTTTTTATGAAGATGGGGCTGAACGGTCAATAGATCAAGCATTCGCGAGATGCTACCTATTATTGACGACGTGGATATCACTGAAACGATCAATTTATTGCAAACCAAATTTCCCAATCACATAATTTCACAACAATCATCAGTTAAGTGGCCAGCCAGATCGTGTGACTTAACACCACTAGATTATTTTTTGCTAGGCTATGTTAACGACAGAGTCTATATGGAGCCAAGCCTTAAAGCTTAAAATCCGTGATTTGATTAACGAAATAGGACCGCCACTTTGTCGAAAAGTGATGAAAGAATTGACATTTGCCAACGTAGTCGTGCTGCCTGATATCATTTTTCATCCATAACTGCCGAACTTTTCTCTTCACAACACAATAAAAATTTGAATGATCTTAATGTAAATTTTTTATTTTATTTTGTTCTAAAAAACAAACTTTATGTTGAAAACCCCTTTGCATGGAACGTATGTTGCGAACAATAGTACTATCTAAAAACGCTGCTAGAAAATGATGCTCGCCGATCATCCCAAATAAACAGCCAGTGATGAAGATTTTAACCGATAAGAATGACAACAGCATTATAATTATAATTTATAAATTTACAAATTCATATCGACGTTTTCATGAACATGTCAAACTCATCAGAAAAAATAAAAATCTTTTAAACGCCCTAAAAACAGAATGACGTGGATTCGTGAAGAGATATAAATGATAGACTTCGATAAGTGTTATTTTTTTCAAATATGTTATTCTTATGTCACATAAAAATCAATATTAATTAACGCTTTTGGTATTTTATCGGTCTCAGATATTTCAAAGCAAGACATATTATAAGTTAACAATTTTTGGTATACCCAATTGATCACCAGTGATATTGAATTTTATTTGCTACAGGGGGCTGTTGCAGTTAATCAGACAGACGGACATGCAGACAGAGTGAAATTGTAGAGAAAACCATAGGGTTACTTAATTACACGATGTGAATGGAACCCTAAAAATAAATTTAAAAAAAATAGGTTATTATTTTCTTTTTTAAGTATTATTAATGTAAAGTCGTTAAAGGGTTAAGGCTCATTGCTAAATACACCACGCACCACGTCGTTGAGATAAGTTGATTAGAGGCAGTCGTTGAGATAAGTTGATAAGAGTCAGTCGTCGATATAAGTTGTTAGAGTGAAAGTAAAGTCCTCGAAGTTGTTAAAAGTGTTAAAATTAATTTCTTAAAAGTGCTTAAAAATATCTTAAATCCTTAATTAACTTTAATCACTTAAAAATTAAAATTTGTAAAATTAGTTTCTTAAAAGTGCTTAAAACTCCTTATCTTAAATACTTAATTAAATTAACGTTATTAACTTAAAATTAAATAATTACTTTTATATACCTATTCTTAAATTTAATAAATATACCCAATGAAATTTAATAATTTATTTTAATAAAAATAAAATTATCATTTCATGAAAAATTAAAAGTTTACAATTGGGGGCTCAACCGTGTGTAACCATACATATGTGCATACACATATATCAATCAACGTTAAAATTTGCATTAACATAAAAAAAAAAAATTTTTGTGCTATAAAAAGTGTATATATGATCAAATAAGTATACAGAATTTATATTAACTAAATATTTGTTATTGTAAAACAAAAATACAGAAAGAATGTAATGAACGAGGATAACGGAATTAAAGATCGAAAATTAAACAAAAAGAAAGAAACATATTGTACAAGGTCAAGAACAAAAAATTCAAAAACAAATGAAGGTGCAAAAGGCAATGTAGAAGAAACGTTTGACACAAGCAGTTTAAACACTAAAGTTTTAGATTCACTAACATCAATTGAGAGCAATACAGTTGAAAAGCAATTAGAGAAACTAAAAGAAGTTGACAAGTATAATTTAAAAGCAGTTGATTTAAGGGTTGAAAAATTTGAGAGTAAAAACAAAGAAGGTAAAATTAAACAAGTTGTTGACAATAAAAACATAATGGCAAACGAGCAATTAAGTGAGTTAATAAAATTATTAACTATAAAGATGGCAAAAGAAGAAGATGCTGAAAGTAAAATGAATATTTCAGTTGAGAATTTTTCAAAAGTGATTTGCGAATTTGACGGAAAGAATATGCCAGTAGAAAAGTGGTTCGATACTTTGGAAGATAATGCGTCAGCTTATGGACTGAATGAGGGACAGAAATACGTGCAGTCACGTAATAAGGTTTCAGGGATGGCAAAATTATTCTTAGAAACCGTGAGTGTTAAAAACTACAGTGAATTAAAACAACAGTTGATAAGTGAATTTAGTAAAAAGTATAATTGCAATGAAGTACATAAAATGCTGACAAACAAACGCAAATCAGAAAGTGAATCATTCCACGAATACATGCTGCAAATGCGCAAAATAGCAACATTGGGAGAGCTTGATGAACTATCAACGGTACGGTACATAGTGGACGGGTTGAAAATAAGATCGCAATTTAAATACCAATTATACAGTGCAACCTCATTCAAAGAACTAAGAGAGAAATATGAAATTTACGAACATATGCAAAACAATTTCGGTAATAAAAAGGTTTGTACGAATTCAATAAAGCACCGTTTGGATTTTGCAACTCCCCAGCCAATTTTATCAGATATGTAAGTTACATTTTTCAAAAACTTATTAATTCAGACGTCATGGAACTATATATAGACGATATTGTTATTTATGGCGAATCTGCTGACATATGTTTTGAAAAGTTAAAACTCACGTTAGACACTGCCGCAAAGTTTAACTTAAAGTTCAAATGGTCAAAGTGTTCATTTTTGAAAACCAAAATAGAATTCTTAGGCTACACAGTTTCGAACGGCAGCATCTCACCCGGAAAAACAAAAACTAAAGCGGTTCAAAAATTTCCCATACCGAAGAATGTTAAAGACGTACAAGCTTTCCTTGGCTTGACAGGCTATTTCAGAAAATTTGTCAAGGGCTATGCCCATATCGCAAAACCATTAACTAATTTGTTAAAGAAGGCTTCATCGTTTCAAATGACTACTACAGAGTTAACTGCAGTTGAAAACTTAAAAACAATAATTACCAATGAACCAGTTTTGAAAATCTATAATAGAAACTCTAAAACAGAATTACATACAGATGCATCTAAGGAAGGCTTTGGAGCAACTCTTTTCCAAATTTTTGATGAAAAACTACATCCAGTTTTTTATTGGAGCAAAAAAGCTTCCCCACAAGAATGTAAACTACACAGTTATATTATGGAAGTCAAGGCTGCTTATCTGGCTTTCAAAAAGTTTCGACACTATCTGTTGGGTGTTGAGTTCAAATTAGTGACTGATTGTTCAGCATTTAAACAAACAATATCTAAAAAGGATATCCCAAGAGACGTGGCACAATGGGTCATGTACCTACAAGATTTTTCATATGTTGTGGAACATCGACCAGGAAGTAGAATGAAACATGTAGATGGTTTAAGCAGATACCCAGTCAGCGTGATGGTGGTATCCACAGAAGTAACAGCTCGTATTAAACGCATGCAGCAAACCGATGATTATATTAAAGCAATATCATTAATACTTCAGTCGCAGGCTTACGATAATTTTATAATCAAGGGTGGTTTAGTCTATAAGACAGTAAATGGAAACGATCTGTTATTGGTTCCGAAAGCAATGGAGGTAGAAATAATAAGAAATGGTCACGAAAAGGGTCATTTTTCGATAGCAAAAACCGTTCACGTGTTACAACAACAATTTTATATACCGCATATAGAGAAAAAGGTTTCGCAGATTGTCCAAAATTGTATAAAATGCATTATACATAACAAAAAACTTGGGAAAAAAGAAGGCATGCTACATTGCTTGGATAAGGGCGATTTGCCGTTGCAAACAGTACACATTGATCACTTAGGGCCTATGGATGCAACTTGCAAACAGTATAAATATATCCTGGCTGTAGTTGACAGTTTTTCTAAGTTTGTCTGGTTGTTCACCACAAAGACGACAAACGCCGATGAAGTTGTAAAAAATCTGACAATATGGTCTAACACATTTGGAAATCCGAGTCGTATTATCAGTGACAAAGGGTCAGCTTTTACATCGCAGCAGTTTAAAGAATACTGTGAACGCAATGCAATTGAACATATTTTAACCACAACAGGCGTTCCAAGGGGTAACGGTCAGATTGAGCGTATAAATCGCTGTATTTTATCTGTCATTGCGAAAATTTCACATGAAGATTCGTCTAAATGGTATAAGTACGTTGGGCAAGTACAAAAAGTGTTGAATTCCTGCGTACATAATACTACAAAGTCTACGCCATTTGAAATAATGTTCGGTATTAAAATGAAGACTATGCCAGAAAACAATATTATCGAAATACTGCAAAGTGAACTCCTAAACCAATTCGACAAAGATCGCCAACAACTGCGAAATGACGCGAAGCAGCAAATTTTAAAAGCACAAGAAATATACAAGAAGCAGTACGACAAAAAACGGAAAAATTATATTGAATACGAAGTAGGCGATCTGGTGGCAATCAAACGAACTCAATTTGTAGCGGGCAGGAAGTTAGCCAGCGAGTACCTAGGTCCATACAAGGTAGAAAAAGTAAAACGCAATGGACGGTACGATGTTTCTAAAACAGCAGATTTCGAAGGTCCAGCTCAGACATCCACAAGCTGTGATTTCATGAAACCATGGAGAATAAATGACGCTGAAGAACACTTGTCATCGGAGACCGATGATGGTCAGGTTGGCCGAATGTAAAGTCGTTAAAGGGTTAAGGCTCATTGCTAAATACACCACGCATGGCTTTTGACGTTTGAAAAGGAGATAAGTCGTTGAGATAAGTTGATTAGAGGCAGTCGTTGAGATAAGTTGATAAGAGTCAGTCGTCGATATAAGTTGTTAGAGTGAAAGTAAAGTCCTCGAAGTTGTTAAAAGTGTTAAAATTAATTTCTTAAAAGTGCTTAAAAATATCTTAAATCCTTAATTAACTTTAATCACTTAAAAATTAAAATTTGTAAAATTAGTTTCTTAAAAGTGCTTAAAACTCCTTATCTTAAATACTTAATTAAATTAACGTTATTAACTTAAAATTAAATAATTACTTTTATATACCTATTCTTAAATTTAATAAATATACCCAATGAAATTTAATAATTTATTTTAATAAAAATAAAATTATCATTTCATGAAAAATTAAAAGTTTACATTAATTACAAAATAATATTTAAAATCAAATTATTGCTATTTCTCATAAATTAAATTATTTAAAGTAAAACAAAAATTTTAAATTTCACGATGTTTAAATTTTACCCGATTATAAATACAAATTTAAATTCTTTCTACTGATTGAATTCTATGAATATTTAAAAACGTCTGACTGAATAATAAATTTAATTTGCCAGTTAGTTTTACATAGATATTGACTAAAACTGAATCAAAAACATTTTAAAGAGAAAATTTATCTTTTCGTTTTGTTAAACTTTTAAACTTTTGTTTGATATTGCTCTTGTTGTTGTTGTTATTTTCTTATGCAAATCATTTGTTGTTAAAATAAAAATTCTTGTATTTTTTTTTTGTAGAAGAGGCAGAAAGTTAATTTTTTTTTTCAATTTACTTCAATTTGCTGTTTTTCTTTTATCTATCCGTTTGGTAATATTTGAACTTCTCAAATTAAATTGGCAAGCACATTTTATTTAGATGCTAGCAAAGAAAGCCCAGTTAGTGGCAAACTAATAGTGAACTTTGACTTCAAAACAAATACCTTAGAATGGTTTTTGTTTATACTTCTGTAAGTTTACTTTTTTATATTTACATTTTAGGTTTAAAAGACTAATAATTAAAAATAAGTTTGAAAAAGTATAATAAAAAATTTAATTTCTCATTATGTCCAACGAAAAATTAGATAATTATAAATAAACTTCAGTTACGAGGGCTGCTATTTATATTTCTGGCCTGGTAACACTGACTGTTGCTAGGCACCAGCTGATGTTTCCAGTGCAACCTTCACATTGTTAAACATAACCTTAGCCAAAACATTTTTCATTTTATTGTTGTTAGTGTTAGTGATAGCAGGTTGAAAAAGTGATCTTAGGAGAAAATGGAATTAACTCGTGAACATTTTCGTGCAATAATTTTTCATAACTTTCGACGTGGCCTGACACGACAACAGTGCACAGATGAACTTAATTCCTAATATGGTAATAAAGCACCTTCTTACAGCACCATTAAAACTGGTATAACAAATTCAATCGTGGCCGACAATCACTCCAGGACGAATCCTGTGAAGGTCGTCCAACAACGGTTGTTGTGCCAGAAAACATCGCAGCTGTGCATGAGCTGATAAAGCATGATCGTCATGTAACATATCGTGAGATTGAGGCATCTGTAGGGATTAGTATGACAAGCATCAATAGAATCTTGCATGAACATTTGCATGTGAAAAAGGTTTGTTCTCGTTGGATACCGCATAACCTGACAAAAGCACAAAAGGATGCTCGTGTTGATTGGTGCAAGAAAATGTTGCAGAAATTCGCTCAAGGTGCATCAAAAGCAGTTTATAATATCTACACAGGTGACGAATCATGGATAAACTCACATGATCCCGAAACAAAACAGCAATCCACCGTAAGGATCTTTCAAGACGAGCGAAATCCCACCAAAGTTGTTCGTGGAAGAAGCACATCAAAGCAAATGGTTGCCTGTTTCTTCGGCATTACCGGTCATGTGGCGACTGTGCCATTAGAGCAACGTAAGATGTTTAATTCAGCATGGTACACCACTATTTGTTTGCCAGAAGTCTTTGAGAAACTTCGGGAAAAGTCAAAGAAAAGATGCATCATACTGCATCACGACAATGCGAGCTGTCACCGATCGGCTGAAACAATGGAGTTTTTGACAGGGCTAAACATTGAATTGATGGGTTATCCGCCATACAGCCCTGACTTGGCACCTAATGACTTCTTTTTGTTTCCGAACGTCAAGAAAAAACTACGTGGACAACGGTTTCCTACACCTAAAGTTTCCGCATTCCAAACCCATGTTTTAGAAGTACCTTAATCGGAATGGAAAAAGTGCTTTGAAAATTGGTTCCAACGCATGCAAAAGTATATAAATCTTCATTGAGAATATTTTGAAAAACAATAATATAGATTTCGTCTCTAATTGCTTGAGTTTTCATCCTTAGGCCACAAATATAAATAGCAGCCCTCGTAAAAATAATTAATATTATAATATTATTATTTCAATAAATGTGTAGTATTTCATTTAGATATACGATACGCATTGTTCTTTTAATTTGTGATAATTTTGTTGCATTATGTTGTGTTTAAGTATAAAATAAAATATACGGCAAGTGCTAAAGGACTCTTTTATTTATGTAAATATTGATGACTATAAAGCTGTGGCTGCTGTCACCTAATTTCCGTTAGAGATTTCTTTCGGTGTATTTATGTAGGTTCAAGACTTCACTAACCACAAAAGAATGACGTAAAGCGTTAAATTGCATGATGTCAGTATTTATTCAAATGACTAAAAATTACAGTCTTTGCAGTATACTAATTGCATTTGTTTGGATTCACAAAGAGTCCACAAGAATTTGGCTGTTATGATGCTTTAAAAAATTGTTCACTCCTTGCACCAGACAAAAGATAAACATAACGCCTGATGAAAATCTTAACCAGATAGTTGCTTTGCTTCTCATGAATAAATTGCGCTTCATCGCTACTATGATTTTCTTTTTCAAAAATCGGAATTCATTTAACTATGCTTCATTATTCTCTCAATGAATTGCCTGCATTTTGTAAATTCTGTTTTCTTGTTGGGATAAACATTCCATTCATATTTTCACTGCTTCGATGGCATTCTCACTGGCAACACCAATCTTTTGCAGACGATGATTAGTATGTTGCGGCAAATAAAATCCACCATCACTAACCAACCGAATTTTTGAAATTGCTGAATTATAAAAAAACATGTTTAGAGCAAAGATATTGTTGATACTGCATCATCGAGAGACATGATAAAAATTATTACGTTTTCTCATTGCAAACTTTTGACTGCAAAATAAAACAACCATATTTTCTGTAATAACACTATTTATATCGTCTTGTGAGATTTTGTTTAACACCACTTTTAAACAATATACACTTTTCTACACATCTTCCGTGAAAGTCCCAAACCGCTCGCAACTGCGATTTTTATGGATTAAAAACTTCCAGATTCTTGTAATGTGGAAAAATCTGGCAATTCTGCGACCACTAAAATAACTCTTCAATAACAAAGTAAAGTATTTTGTGTTCTAAAATTTTATAATCAGTTTTTTTGTATTTAAAAATCTCTCCAAAACTTTGGGAGGTACAGTTGCATTGAAATAACTAATTTTTAAAAAATTGTTTTTTTTTCAAGCGCTAGGCGCTTTTAAATAACGATTTAAGGAAAAAAGTTGTTTTAAGTCTTAATGTTGCTTTGCATTCTTAAATGACCTATGGTCGCTAAATGTAAGGTTAAGAAGAAGAATCGAAAATAAAGCTAAAGTTTTATAACAAATGCAGACGGGGTGTGTTGTTTTATTTATTTCGAACTTTGAAAAAAGGGTCGCTAGCAGCTGTGAACTTTGGCTAATAAATTTGTGGTAAAATCGGTTGCTCATGTAAAACTCAAGCTTTATCTTCAATCGACTATTTATGTTACTAAAGGTCGAATTTCGAGATTCATAGAAATTTTTAGTCCTAAATTATAAAAGTGAGAGGAGAGCGTTATTTTTTTTTACATAAAGGAATATGAATACAGTTCAAAATTTCATATACAAAGTAAAAATTTACTAAGGAACCTGTGGGTTGTAACATCTTTCCTAATTTTGTTTAAGTTGCCACATATTACACAACAAGTTTTTAATTTGCAACTTTTAACGCAATTGATCTGCCTTTTCTGCCATGGATATAGTGGTGGTTAAAGCTGTAAGTACATCGCTTTAAATGAAATAATAAAACAAATGAAAGATATATTCTGCTGGTGACAACAAAATTTAATGGCTCTTATCTACAGAAAATTCTAGCAAATAAAAAACAAAAATGGTGTACTTGTAACCTTTCATAAAAATAATTTAGATGCTTTAAGCGGATAGGCTAAATAGTCACGACACGAGTTTTGCAAAACGCAATGGGCTAAAATTTTTAGAAGATTATTTTTAGAGAATTATATTTAACGATTGAATTCGATCCAGTTTTTTCGCACCAGCACTTAGGGAATGACCCCTACTCAATGCATTGTACCGGAACTAGAAAATTTGGTTACGGGGAGAAGGAAAGAGGTAGTAGTGTTTGTGGACATTTGATTTGAGGAGACTGGAAAAACCTGTGGAGTGAGTTTATTTTACTTACAGGCTGTTCTGTTAAAAAAGGAATTTCTCACTAATGCGTAATGCAATTCACCAGCCAATCAGCCACAAATGAATGGGCACTTTAGGAAAGGCGTGTTAAACGCTAAAACACACGACTAACGGGAGCAAGTTCCCTACTTTCATAAGAGCACTTACCATTGTAGTAACAGTGAAACACAACCCACATTGCGTCGATGCTCCAGAGAATCAAGCAAGTTAGATACCCTACTGTACAGTGATCGAGCAGCTCTAAAAGAGACTTTGGTGCGCCGGCCCACACATGAGAGTTGTATTCCATTTTTGAACGAATATAGGTGATATAAATAGTGCGAAAATCTTCTACACCATTTTAGAGAATCTAGGAACTACAAAGCTTCTTTAGGAAATTTGCTTAGTCCATCGAACATCACACTGGATTTTCATGCCAAGAACATCAAGAGCTTCCGATTCCTTAATATATCGCCCATAATAACAGATGCAGCATCATTTCCGAACACACATCTATACGTAAGCATGCACATTGAGTCTTACGACCCCATTGGAAGATTGTTGCGAGATTGTGATTGAACGTATCATTCATATTTTACCCTTTGCAGCCCAAAAAGATCATTTAAAAGAATAAGAAAAAGGGTAGGAGAAAGAGCGGAGTGCTGCGGTAACCCTAAATTAATCTTGAATTCGTTTGATGAAATCCTAACTATAACAACTTGTATAGTGCGACTCCTCAGAAAACTCTATATAAATCTACAGAAATAATCACCGGCTACAAAAGCAACAAGTTTTGTCATAAGTGCATTATGTTCTATTTCACTTTATAAAATAATAGAGATAACAAGTAATTTAAGAGATATTGTTTTGCCTATTGCCATATAAAACTGAATAATGAATTAATTCTTTCTTTAATTGTTTTAAAATTCAAATTATCATGTGCTTGAAATATTTTTATCTTATGTAAAATATGTTTTTCAAATATTTCAGACAAAAGGCAAAAATTTACCATGAGAAGAATTGTTTTCAAACGAATATGTAGTAATAATTTAATGTGCAATTTCGCTATTAGCAACAGACATACGACTTTAGCACTAAAAACTGTGAACGTTTATTACCAAAAAAAATGTATTTTTATAACTTACCACAAGAACAAAAAAAATACAAAAACAAGAACCAAGAATTATGAATTATGTTTTAAAAGAGATACATTATTACTTACTGCATTACGCGAGGGAACAAACTGCATCATTAGACCATAAACGTAACCAAATACAATACCAATTCCAATTCCTATAGGTCCTTGAAGGATTTGTTCAGTTAGGGTACCTTAAAGACATTAAAAAGTATTATACAGCTTGTTAGAATCTTATTTTTAGAAAACTTTTTTGTTAAGCAACATTTACCCGTTGAAAATATGACTCCACAAAATACGCCAAATAGAAATATTGCCACTACATCATTGCAAGTGGTCATGGCGTAAATAAGAGTGTGAATTCCACTGTTTAAACCTAAACGTTCCTCTTTAAGTTTTAACATTACTGTAACAACCACATTGGGTGAAACTGCTGTTATAACAAGGCTAAATGAAAAATAAAGAAATTTTGGAAATTTTAAATCTGACATCTATTTAAAAATTAAGAAAAACGTTGCATACGTTATATTAACGAAAAAATTTACTTAAACATTAACTATGATAATTCTATCGCAAAAAGAAAATATGGACAGAAGGGCAACGGCAGTGGGTCATGGAATGTGCAACAATAACTATAAAACACACTTTAGTTAGATTTTCTGTATATAACGATCCACAGGTAAGTTCGTAGACATAATGGCGCACTCTTTAATTTTAAATTTTGTTTCAAATACGGATATAGGGCATATTCTGCGTAAATTTCGTATGTTTCACTACAATGGCTTAAATATTAAGGCCATATAAGTGCATATAAGTTCCCGTACATGGGAACTATAGTATCTCAAAACACTTTCAAAAACTATTTTAGAGTGACAGAAATAGATATCTAGAATATCTAGCTCTATTAAATAACTGGCGCATCGCCGTTATATGGGATGTCTTTCAATGTTTTATCATTAATATAAGAAAAATCCGACTCATTGATAATCGCAATCAGAATCCGCTAATGGTTGCATTGATTTTACTCAATATTACGGGCACCGTTGAAATGTGCCCACTACATTGTGAAATTCGTTTAATTAAAATTAATTGCACATGATTCAGTCACAAGCCTGAAAGCTGCCCCGGTAAGCTAGTAGGTACCAATGTAGGGCTGGTTGTTTTCACTACAAAAATAAGAGCTTGAAGGCTATGCAACTATCCTTCTACTTTTACCACCTGTCTTATCTCTTCTCTATCCCTTTCCTAAAGAATGTAGCACTAAAGAATGTGACTAAATAGACATTGTTGCCTGAAGTGCTACTTCTCTTTAACTTGCCTTAAAACCACTCGTTATTCTAACTTAATTTCTGTTTATTATATAAGCCGCCATTCCAGACTTTTTATAGAGTGCCTTCAGGTACTCCAGAGAGTTTTACTAGTTGCTGTCAGTTTCGATGCGGAAAACCACTATATGTAAAATACAAAATTTTGAGTTACACTCTAGAATTTTTTTAAGAGCGTTTTTATGCCAAATGTACTTTTCGTAATCCTATAACCTTCAGAACAATAGTGATGCATTATGGTTTAGACACTGGTTAATTTATGGTTTTTCATAAATTTTTTTTACTTAGCCAAAGATATAATGCTGTGCAGTTATAGCGACGAATAAGGGCACTATGAAAAATACTAGTATGAAAACCTGTTTATACACATCATACCAACTAAGCATCTGGACTAGCTAAGCATGCCATCAACCCAATTATAGTTAGGAAAGCAATATGCTAATCATCTATGCTGCAGAAAGTTATAAAGTTAACTAAAAATAAAATGCCTTTATAATTTGCTGATGAAATTTACTATTTATATTTTTATAACTAGATTTAACTTTTCCCGGACTAAAGTAGGTAATATTAATAACTTTAACAATGATGAGAGATGAGGGAGACAAAGTAGCTAAGGAAAATTCGTCTTTTAGTTGATTTCTCTCAAAATATTACTCTATCAAAATATTATAGTATTTACTACCTTGACCACACTTGAAAAATTTCATATTGCATAATTTAAAATTTTCTGTTATTTAAGGCTTTTAAATTGCTCCTACAACACAACTTTGTTACTTGTTCTAATTTTACATTAACGAAATTATCTACTTCAAACTACGTATGTTAAATAACTTGAAGAAAATTGCAATTTTCTCCTGCAATAATTTTTGCTTAATAACTTAAATACATATTTGGCAGCATTTTGATTGGTTTTTAATAGAATTACAAAAAAAAAAATAAAAAATAAATTAAAAACGTTGTAGAAATTCACACAACTTTGACTTAATACAGGCATCTCAAAATGTCTTTTTTTTATTATTTTAATGGAGTTTCCAAAAGCAACGTGCAGATTATGGCTAGACGTAGCGTATTTTATTGTTTTCTTTTTCAAAAACAGAAAAAAATTATTTCTTATAACAATCGCACTTTTGACGTATCTCTTACCTAACTTTTGCTGTAAGACCATAAAAAATCCATCTATTTTGTAGAGACATCAATATTTTATGATGCTTGTCATTCCATGCCTTTAATGCTACAGAGGAAGATAGGGCTGGTGCTACAACTAATTTTCACAACATTTTAACGGTCTATTAAAAAAAATTCACTAGCATAATGCCTAACTTCTTCAGAAAGCTTCACTTTAAAAAGATATCAAAGGTCGAAAGCGAAATTTAATTTTATACTGGATCCTAAAGAAGACTTTTCCATTACAACAAAAAAAAACAAATAAAATGATTTATCAACTTTAGTTTTGTTGTATAAAGAAATGATAGTGTAAAACATAGTGACACGGTGCTTTATTAAAAATACCCACTCACACACCCATAGTCATTAAAAGAAAAAGAAAAAAATAATAAATGGATGATGGCAACAGTGATGAGTTTTGCTACATCTAACCAACCAAAAAGCCATTCATTCTTGCTGGCGGCAACTATAACTTGTAGTTGGTTGCTGTAGTTAACCTAAAGATAGGAAAATTAAAAATTCTAGTGTCATTAGCGTAAGACCTCTCCACAACAAAAAAAAAAAAAAAACAACGACAACAACATCTAGGAAAAAGCAGAGTAAAAATGAAAAACATAGAAAACATCCAACATTTGACAGTTATGCGAAGGCATATAACACATAAATGCTTTTGATGTTGCATGTGTGTGTGTATTATTATATACATATATGTATATGTAAGCGAAAACTATCATGCATATTAAAAAATGTTAATGTTGTGTAAGTGAAAGGCTTAACATGAATATTTTCTTGTAAAGCTGATGTAGCAAGTCCTCTAAATAAGTGTTTAGGAAATTTAGTGTTTCGCTTGTTCTCAAAAATTACTTAATGTCACACATTCCCACAGACCCACATATGCCAGTTTAGTTGCATATTAAATTTATATTTTTATATATATACGAGTATGTAGATATGTGCTTGTAACTATAAAATTATTTTGTCATCACAAAAAAAGATATTTATTAATTTTTTCGTGCCTATTTGCGACTGCAAGGGCGGAGAATATTATTTTATTATTTTGTATTTTTCTCTACGCGAAAATATGAAAAATTGCACAGTGGTATAAAGAGAAAGCAACAAATATGTGTAAAAATCCTAATGCATTAGTTTCTGTGCCAAAGATATAGCAGAGCAAAATATAACAAATTTTGATCTGATAGTTCTTAAATGCAACATAAGACTGAAGTAACCAAAATCTAAGAGCAACATTATATACGAGGTTGGGTTAATAAGGCCGTTTATTTGTTAGTTCCTGCCTCTTAATGGAAAAGACATCACTGCTCTTGACAATCTGCTGCTGTCAATTACGAGACGGCGCAAAAAATCTTCCATATTGCATGAATTCACCACAGTATACCTGAGACTAAACACCCGCACCAACAAAATGAAATTCATTTTTTTCAACTTAGAGTTAACTGTCGACAGAAGCCGTGCTGCCATTAAATTAAAAAGCGGGAAGTTCAAAAAATCCCGGACTTAGCGACTCTTCCTTTTAGTTATATAATTTAAACATAGCAAAAATATCATTACAATATAAAGCCATAGTTAAAGTGTTATCAAACCAATTTTAGACAAGACCCTCGTCCTCCCATTTCCTAATTTATACTATGTTTTTTATGATCATATACAAAATGCTATTTTAGGTTATTAAACCGGTATGTTGGCCACTCGGTATGTATCTATACAGTTCGATAACAAATAAATAATTTTTTAGTTGTGTGATATTATACTCGTAGTATGCTTAGTAATAAATCGTTCGTGGTCAACAAGGATTTGTTCTGGCAAATAATATTAAAAATGATTTCGTTGGTTTTTCTTAAGTATCTGGCGGTTACGAGTTGTGATCGTAGGTATATTTTGAATATTAGTAGCAATATGAATATATTACTATATATTATACTACTATATACTATACTTTATAATTCATTTCTTTTTTGTTTTAATTTTTTTTCCTCTTTCTGGTACTTTCGGGTGGATTTCGTCTACATTCAAATGTAAAAGTTTTTTGTTTCTTTTATAATATTTAGATAACGATAAGTAAGTCAGAGACAATACCATAATGTGACATGAATTATTTTATTATGATTATTTTAAGTTTTAAAGCAAGTCACTTAAATACTTTTCAATACAAATGAAAAGTATTTATCAAACAAACAAGTATCAAACATCACTGATCAAATTAAAACAATGACTCCATATTAAATGAATAGGAACAATTTTATGGAATTATTGTTAAGATTTTAATAAAGGAATACCGATTAATTAATAATTTTGAGATTTGGGATTTTTCAAAGTTTCTTATTGCCTCCTAAAAATTAACCTAATATATAATTACGAGCTTGGTGTTTAGCCTCTCACTCGATTTGATGTGTAAAATCTATTTGACCTCAAAAAGTAAAAAGTTTTTAATTTTGTAGTTATTTACTATGGATAATCATAAATGTTGGGAAAGTTCCAACATTTAATGTACTGACCTCGACTAGTATGCTAACAATTTTTTAAATATTTTCTTAATTTTTGCCAAAAGCCACATAATATTTTCTTACTATTTTAACAATAAAATATTGGCCAGAATTAAAATTATTACACAAGTAACTTAGCAGGCTTTAATTTAGAAATACATATCTATTTAAGTATTTATGTTATTCAACTATTAATATTCTGCGGAACGCATATACCTATGGCCATTTAACTACTGCTCCTATAGTTCATCAATATATTTTACTCAAATTTTGTGTAGAAAACTTGAGTCTTATATACCAAGTCAAATTGATTAAGTAAGAATTATATGCAACCAACAAAATAAAAAGACAACAAAACTGAAAAAACCTTTCTACAAAAACACAGTAATAATATAAGGAATAAAAATAATTAAAAAAAACTACTTGGTATTTTTATCCTTCATAGCAATGAAAAACTTAAAAATTCCTTTTTATTATATTCCAAATAAAAACCCTTAGGATTCCCCACTTGGGAGTTATTCCAATATTTTAAAAAATCAAACACTTTATTTCGTTACAAAATTTGGATAACATCTAATGCCTAAAAATTCTCCAAGTATAACAAGGAACTAATCTTTTATTCTCTTCAATTATAGGATTAGTGATACTATTTCAAAATCCTTCTAATGATTTTTTTCCCTACCTATCAAATCTGTAATCCAGTATTAATAAAATATTGCAATCATGCCTGCCGCTGAATAAGAAAAATGGATTTTCAAAATAAAATACCTTAATTTGCTTTAGGAGGACAATTTGCATTTACTCATGGTGTAATTGTTGCATTGCTACTTAACTAATTTTATATAATAAAATTTTTTGTTCAAATACAATATTAGCGACAACTGTTCCTTTAGTTCTTCTAAACACTATAGAACTGAAGAGTATCTTCACATAATATATTTCTAGGTATGTGTGTATCTTTAAGTGTCTGTTATGCTAAAGTACTCATAAAGAGTAAAGAGTTTGCAGCAGGCAACTAATTATGAAACTGTGCATTTATGTTTATGTGCCATCCTTTTTCTTTCTCTCAGTTTAAGTTACCATACAATTAACGTGACCAAATCGGTTTAGGTTCATGGCTCACATAGCCATGAAAATAATTTTTTCAGAAAAACCGGTTGTTCCTGAATGAATTGAGCGAATCTACGGCGATGTGAATAGTCCGTCCTGTACCAGTTGAACCTTGAAAGGCTTTAAAGTCAAATTCTTAAGCAAAATTCAGCATGTGGTTGTTTTGGATAACCGCAATTGTTGAGAGCGTCGAGGAAATGACAAGTTTAGATTTGCTTCAACACTGTGGCTCACGATCAAATTCTTAATAGCGGTCTCAGAAGGACGATTATATTGTCCAAATATATTACGAATTTTACGAAATGTTACTTTAACAAAACCACCATATTGATTGTGGATTTTAATTATTTTAATGCGATTTTCATACGAAATTAAATACATTGTAACAATTGCCAATGCATCTACTACGAATATCAAATATCAAAACTGTTATACGACTGCTGTTGCCACAATTAAAAACAAACTTCTTGTTATAAAACCGATACAAGGCGAGTAAATCGAGACAAGTGCATTTGGTGTTTTCTTTTTGATATCTAAAAGTAAAAACTTTTCTTACTGATTTTACTGACAATCTACTGTCACTTTTACCTCCCCCCGGGGGCACATTTATAAGTTTTTATGAATCACACAACCATTTAGACTTGTGTCTTGCAGAGATAAAAGGGAGCCCAGTCCCCTTACAGGCTAGCAAAGAGCCAACTGGAAAATCCACTATAATTCCAAGGGAATCAGTAAAGCCCCAGAGTGCCGGTAATTATCGTTTTAGCCTTTTAGCTATTCTCCGACTGATTATTGAGGTTGGCCCTACGGGAGTAACGTGGTGGCTGTTTTTTTGAGGCCCTCGTTTAATTTGTGGGTCGGATCATTCACAATGAATACAATGAATGGTCCAGCTCCAGTGAGTATAAATGTCGTCGTGTTCTTAATTATATTAAGCTTCATGCTTTCTGGACCAGGAACCGCTGAAATTGCAACTAGGTATGACCTGTTGCTAGAATTAGTCCTCGACTTCCTAGGGCGTGAATGAAGTTTCATTTCATTCCCAGTGGTTTGACCACCATCTGGTTAAGGCTTACAGCCAGGTGCAGATGTAAATCTTATCATGAAATGTCACTTTCATGTTGCATCAATTATAACCTACTGTGGTTTTGATTACGTTGTGATATTATGTTTATGATTTTTTTTCAAACATTTAAAAGTAACACCAATAAAATTTAAGGTAATAATAATAATAATATTTAGTTTCCTTGCATTCCAGTTTGTAATCATTTAGTTCCGCTTTTTTAAATTAAGGGTGTTGGTCACGTTATTCATAATGAAGTGTTTGTCTATATCATAAAACTTCCATTTTTGAAGTATGCAGTTAAAATGGATTCCTAAATATACCAACGACCACAACTTCGTGTATTTAGACATTAAACTTATTTTTTTTTAATTTTTCTATTTACAAAAAAAAATTATATTGTTTTTATTTCTTTGAAACTCTGCAGGTAATTAAAATAACATTGTTTTGCCGGGGGAAGTTTATAAACAAAGAATTGAAATAACTGTAAAGTTAACATCAATAAGAAAACTTTATTCAATCTAACAAAACTATGTAACTATTGTTATATAAATTTTGTTAAATTAAAAGTCAAGCATAAATTAAAGGGTCAGAAGTTTTCTATTCTCTATTCCAAACTAGGGAGGCATCTAGTTATTGCAGTTATTATTTAGAATTTAGCAATTTTATCTCTATTCTTCTATGCTATTATTTGAGAATATTACTTCAAGACACTAAACTACACTACACTCGAGGCTCTAGTTCGGATTGTACCGTTATTGTGGGATATAGCAGCATAATAACAGCCCGCCAAGTTATGAATAGGCGAAACTTATGCATACACGATTTTACAAAAGTTTTATATTTATTTTTTATATTTATATTTAACGGTAGCGGATAAGACGACCCATTAATTTGTAATAACATAAATTTAAGTTTTGTCTTGTGGTAATAGATATTCGTATAAGAAAGTCCAAAATGCTGCTTATAATAAATTTATTGGGAAAAAATTCATTGGCAACACTTAGTGCTGCAGATATCACATGCAGACAAAAGGTGCGGTTACCTTTTTTTTGTATTTAGGCTTCAAGAATGTGTAAGAAACTTATCTTACACTATGGCCGGTCATGACGATCATTTGATCACGAAGCCAATTATTTATCAAATCATATTATTATTGGTTTTTCTTTTAAAGTACGAAATCAACGAAAGCTTTTATGCAAAAATTATTTTTAATTTTCTTGCTTAAAAAGTATTTTTATACAGTGTTTGCATCTTTGGCACCATAAATATTTCGTAAGCCTTGACACTATTTCGCAATACGCTTGAGAGACGTATAATTTCGCATGTTCGAGACTTTTAAAATTTCAATTTTTCATGACAAGTTGCACTTTGTCACCAATTTTTAATATTTTTAAGTTTGTTTTAACCACTGAGCCACTAACACAACATGTTTCGTTTTTTCTTAATCTGAAGTTTTAATAATTAAGAAATCTAATAAAAGATGTAGTGCCTGTGTGGCGACTTGTTTTATGCAAATGAGGTTAAATGGCAAAGTTTTTAATTTTTTCCTTTGTTCTTTAAACTTCCGCCAAAAAGATGACCGTATGGTGGTTATTTTTAATAACACGCTGTGAAACAGCAAAAAGCGAAATCTGAGCATTTGTACTTATGAAATTGTATAGTTACCAAATGTTTGTCATACATAGTGCTACGTTTATTCCTTTTAATAAAAGTTTTGTTGTATTGAGTTCTTTTATTGCAAAATAGGACAACAACACTTTAGAGCTTTTTAATTAAAGTACACAATTTACACACTGTAACGTCTAAAAGATGGATTATTATTTTTATGTCTTTAGACCGAATTAATTTCTAATGCCAGCGGTGGTATTTCTATATCTGTTTTAAGCAGTTCTCGCATATACAAGAGTATTCTAATTTAATATCATCCCAAACTGTTGTTGCTATCATAATTCAGTGTAGATGCATGTTTGGCTGTGTGTTTTACTTTTGTTCTGTGTTAGTTATTTTTCTTTTCTGTTGTTTAGCATGTTTCCTGGAATTTATATTAAGCATGTTGCTGTTGTCCTGTATGAATAAAATTTCTTAGAAAACTTGACCGTTTGTAAAAGACACAATAGGCCATTTCTTTTAATTTTTTCACCAATAATTATTTTCTTTTAAAACTTAAACGTCTTCGTAACAATACGATTGCATTTATTTTTTAAAAGCGGGCAGTTAATATAGAGGCATTTTAAATTAAACGCTATTTTATAAATTTTAATTTTTTTAATAATTTAGCGAAATAGCTCAAGGGTACTTATCGGGCCTGCATCAAAAGAATTTAAAATTTTTAAAATGGATACAATTTATATAACAAGGCAACTACTGCTAAGTATATATTATCACAAATATTTAAACTTACCCCAGCAAAATGCCCCACACCAAGGACATATTTAAAAGCAAAAATGCTAAGACGGCTATTATGGCTACCTCTGCTATTGTGGGTACAAGAGTTAAACGTAAAATCATAAACCACAATTTCTTAAAAGCATTTGAATCCAAACCTAAGCCAGCCAAAAGCATTATATTAATTAAAGCCATTTCTCTAAAAAATTGCAATAAGATTTTATTAAATTTCAATAAATTTAAATTCATTTGATTAATCATTTACCTTAAAAAGGCCTCTAACTTTTGATAACCACTGAAATCTGCCCAACCTAAATTTGTGTAAAGAACACCAAAGAAAAGCATACCTAACATATCGGGTACCTTAAGAAATGTAACAAGCACACCCGCTATCTGCGCTCCCACAATTAATAGAATCATTCGCATAATAGGTGTTTTTGGAACTGCGTAATCGGGCATCAGTATATAACCAAGTATCCATAGAGCCAGAAATATTATTAAGATGGTGAGAGGTTGTGAAGTAACAGGATAGTGTTTCACCAAATATTGCCAGCTGTAAGTAAAATTAATTTTTACATATTTTAAAATTTAGAAATTAGTAATTATAATAAATTAAGAAATTAAAATAAAGGGTGTTTCGGCAAAAAGATTGTTTTCTAAAATAAAACAAAAAAATAGGATTAAGATGATGCAAATTTTTATTTTTTTAAGAAAAGAACAGTTCGGCAATTAAGAATGAAAAATTATACCTGGAAAATTTCCACTACGACCACGCTGACAGATGTCCATTCTTTAATTAAAGTTTTCAATTATTTTTTTGACAAAATGGCGGTCATATTTCTATAATTATATTATAGATTTTGAGTTTTAAGGCTGAAATCATTACGATATGCGCCGTATATCCTCTGTCCTTAACACAGTTCTAAAAAAACAATCAAGTAGTGGTAAAGCACACGATCTGGCTGGCCATTAAATTGCTGATTGTTGTGAAATTGTGGGGTCGGGAAATTTGGTCTGCAAGAAATTGATCGTTTCATTGGCTGTGTAACATGTGGCACCGTCCTATTAAAAGCACATGTCAGTGTTATTAAGGTCATCAATAATAGGCCAAAATGGAGTTCTAAGCATCTCGCGATAGTGTGATCTATTGACCGTTATTGCATTTCCAGCCTCATCTTCGAAAAAAGTGGCCCAATCACGCTTTCAAACTACAAAGCACACCATAAAGTGACAGGCTGAGCATGCAAAGGCTTCTAGAATTTTCTGAACCCCAAATTTGGCAATTTTGTTTGTTGTCATACCCTGACAACTGAAAGTGGGCTTTGTCCAAAAAATTATTTTTCTCAGACAAACCAGCCGGTTTCTCCTGAATGAATTAATCGAATCTTGAACCTTTTTAAGGCTTTAAAGTCAAATCCTTATGCAAAATTTGCCGTATGGCGGTTTTGGATAACCATAATTGTTGAGAACGTCGTTGGATCCGCTTTCACACTGCGGCTCACGGCTGCGATATTTTCAGTTGGATGACCCGGTCGAACACGCATTAGTGTTCACACATTTTGTATCGAGCCTGTCGACTCAAATTTAACGAGCAAATTCCTAATAGCGGTTTCAGAAGGACGATTATATTGTCCGAAAATATCATTATACGAAATATAATTTTGACGGAACCACCATTTGCTTATTATTAATGCGATTTTCTTGAAAAATCGAATTCATTGCAACAATTGACAGTGAATCTACTACGGTTACATCAAAAAATGTCAAACCTATCATGTTATTGGTATTGCCACAATTGAAAAGTAAACTTTTGTTGAAAACCCCGATATATATCACGTATGTCCGTCCTAAATTGAAACTCTTTTTAAAGAAATAAGTCAATACGATTAAGAGAATGTAAAATATGACTGTTAATTAGGGTTATTTTTCAAAATCAAGTAATTTGTATAAAATGAAAAACCTACATGTGGGTGTTTTGTAAATATTTAAAACTTTTTAAAGAAAAGTTTTTAAGTTACACGTATTCAGGGTTTTACCAAATTCACCTTCGAATAGATTTATGAACTTGATATCACAACAAATAACATGATGTCATAGATTTAATATAAAACCGAAGAATTAATCATTTTATAATCAAAATATTGCTTTTTGGGTTCGGCTTATAAAAAAAGCCCGAATATGTTTACTATGGAAAAAATTCTTAAGTATTAAATTAATATATTTTATTGTAACGATATTAAATTTTGACTTCAAAGACATAGATTTAGCAATCGCGAAAGACGCCCCTAAAAATGTTAAAATCGATAATTACCCAAAATAAATTGGAAATATATTTATTTATTTTTTTGTTTATTTACAATATTTATTACAAAGTAAATTTGTAAAATATATAAAAATTGAGAGCGTATACAGTGATAGACATTCCTTTGACCGCACTTACTTTTTTATTTTTGAGTTGTATTTTTTAACTCTTTACGAGAACAGTTATTCCTTTTTTGTTTTTTTATTTACATTATTAAGCGCAGTTTACAAAATAATAACAATTATTGGTGTAGCGGTTATTTTATAGAAAATATGCCTTCTGTAAAATTGTTGCTGTTTTTTGTGAGACAATTGTTTAAACGCATTAAGAGAAAATAATATTTAATTTGTGAATTTTGACTTGTAAATACGTGTTTTCATACCAATTTAATAAAAAATTTAATTCAAATATAAAAAATAAAAAACAAGTTGCAGAATTTTGATAAGCCGATTAAATATGGGCACAGGAAAGCGGTTAAATGATACCGAAAAAGATTTAATCGATAACTTAAAGAAAAAAGGGTTATCAAATCGAAAAATTGCTGGAATAATAATGCGTTCTTAAAGAGTAATAAGAAATTATTTAAAACTTGGCAAAAAGTATGGCATTAAGGCTTCAACGAAGGGATTATCCAAAATTAAAACCCGTCAAAAGGGACAGATTTGTCATAAGCAACTCGAAATCGCTTATCCTGTCGGGAAATAAAGGACAAACTTGATCTTCCACTTACTACGCGAATCATAGCCCCTGTTTTGAACGCGACCCTATCAATAAAATGAAAAAAAATTAAGTCTAAACAACGACTAACTACAGTACACACATGTTAAGGAATGATGAATGGAAAGAAGTAATTTTTTCAGATGAAAAAAATATAACTTGAATGGTCTAGATTGCTACAGTTGTTATTGGCATGATTTGAGCCAATCGAACGTAGTGCGATCAAAGCGAAATTTTGGTGGTGGAAGCGTTATGGTATAGGAAGCATTCTCTTATAACTTCAAGCTTCGTATTTGTTTTATAACCAACAGAACGAATTCAGAAATGTACCTGGAACTTCTGGAAGATGTCCTTATTGCAGAACTTGACGAAAATTTTGACAATAAGCATATTTTCCAACAGTACAACGCGGCAATACATGTATCGAAAAAATGTAAGGAATGGTTTTGAACCAATGGCCGGCATGCAGTCCCGATTGTATCCAATCGAAAACTTATAGGGAATCCTTGCAGCTAAGATATACGAAAAGGGAAGGCAGTTTTCGACTATTAATGAGCTGAATGAAAAAATCAAAGAATGTTGGTTGGGTATTGAAATTGAAATTCTTCGAAGCCTTGTAAAGTCAATACCGAATAGAATATTTTCGGTCTTTCGAAATAAAGGTGGTCCTACTACATATTCGTACATAACAACCTTAAATATTTTATAAATCATTTTAATTTTTTTTTAATTTAAAGCAAACTGCGTTGAAATGAATGTCTCTAATTTTTTAGTTTTTAATCGATTACGTATTACGAATATGATATATGTTTAATTTTTGTTTACTACTTTTAAGCTAATAAATCACTTAATCTTTTTGCTAAAAAAATAATTAAAGCCCTTTCAGTTTCTATTAAAATAGAAAAAAACATGGTGCGGTCAAACAAATGTCTATCACTGTATTTTTTCAACACAAACTTTAGAGAAATTTCCATAAAATATGTAGAGCAATACTAATAGAGAAACTGCAAATTGATTGCGTATAGGGTCAACTACAAGAGAAGTTTCTTATAATACATTACAGAAGTCCTGATCCTGCTTTTTCATTTTTTCTATCACAAAAATTTTTCATTGGGCGTAGCAAATATTAGATTTGCAGAATAGATCTCAGTATAAATAAAATATTAAATGTTCCAATTAACATGACAAAACCATGGTAATCCTTTGGGCGCGGAATCAATATGCTGACAGAAAAATAAAAAGAGGAGTAGTGAATAACGATGAACACTCTTTTGAATAATGTACCAACTCGTCTTGTTATCATAATCACTGGATTTTTAAGGAAAAATCGGCATAATTACTTGTATACCTAAATTTTTAGTCTAACACCGGTCCAAATAAAAAATATTTTTGGCTACACTGTAATCAGTATTGGATTATAAATTTATGTCGCTTCTTTACACAAACAGTTTTTTTAATACGAACATTTTTTTTTTAAAACCCCAAAAATGGACTTATCCCACTGTTAATATGAAGAGCTCTTAAGCAAAAATATTATTTGAAAATTTTACACCAATAAAGTTTTTGTTGTTTTTAATGCATGTTTAAAGATTTTTATTAAAAAATTATTTAAAATAATTAATATACAAAATTTAGAAGTATTTTATAAAGATTTTAACACGTTTTTTATGTTATCCAGTTTTACACAAAATAATTGAATTATTGGTTTTAAAATTTAATACCCCAGGTCTATTGAAATACTAGGGTCGACGGAAAACCGTACCCGAATAATATTGAAATACTAGCTATTGTTATAATTAACAAAATTTCAAAGTATTCCTTTAGTTGATGAAAACAATCATTATTTATAATAACTTTGAAATTAATCCTTAACGTTAAGGTTGTTATTGTTGTTGTTGTTGTTTTTTGTTGATAAAAAGAATATTTATGGTTGGTTAGAATTTAATTGTTTATATAATAAATAACAGCAACGGCATCAAAGACAACAAAATACAGATGGTAAATTTTCTACTTTACACAAACATACAAAGCTTTGTATTATATTTATTTACAAGAACAATAATGACTATGATAACACAACAATAACGAGAAGTAAAACCAATGAAATGTAATTATCATTATTAGAAAAGCAATTAATAGTAATTATTATTATTATTTAAGCGTAATAAAATACTTACTGTATATACACTTGCGAACATGTAGTTGTATAATAAAATCATAAATATTTTGTACAAATAATTACAATAGCAACAAATGTTGATAATAAGAACAACAACAACAACATTAATTAATTATTTATTTAGGTGTGGGTGTGTGTGCAACTGCTTAGGTAAAACAACAGAGGAAACAATTCTAAACTTAAGCCGTCTCTACAGTGAGAGAAATTTACATAACCCTTAATATTTACAAAAAGAATTCAGATAATCAAAAAGAAATGATGACAAAGAAGATGATTCAAAAGAACTTTTATTTACAATATTATTAAAGGTCTAAACAGGTAAAAATATTTTTAAAATAAAAATAGGCCCAAAAACCTTTTAACACTTAGACCCTTAAAAGCACAGACATGAAAGAATAACCGGTCACGAGAGAAATAAGTTACCTGACCTTATATTTATCGCGCACATTGATGGATATTCACGTTTAGCCTTGGTCAAGAAAAGTCACACTTATAATTTACTGACGAAAAACAAGGAAATTTGGAAACTAAGACTTTTTATTTTCCAAGATTTCGTTTTATGAAAATTTCTTAAGTCTAATTAGCTGATAAAAGGCATTATCGGTATCACAACTTTCTATAGTATTTAGAAATTTAGATATCGGTTTTCTGTTAATATATGACAACTGTAAATTTTCTTTCAAAATCTTTTACTTACACTTAAATAATTTTTAAAGTTCTTGTTTATTGTTTAAAAGTAAATTAATATATAAAAAGCATTAAGAAACCTCTAAGAAAAATAAGGTTTTAGTTTCCGCAATCGAAACGAAAACAGAGATATGAGTGGGAAATTCTGTAATATTGAAAATGTCTAAAAAAATAATAAATTGAAATCGTTATTTTACGTGTTCGATATGATCAATTTCCTCCACAAAAAAAAAAAAAACAAAAAATTAATCGTGTTTTTGCATGATCAGGCATGGTATAGTGTGATTTGCAACAACACATCATATAACATTGTCTTTGAATTTTATAATTATATTTATAGTTTTGTTTACATATCTATATATAGTTAACATAGTTAAGATAATTAATATCTAATTTTATTTTTGTTTAGAATTCAGATTTAAATTTAATGGTAGTTCGCGTGGCAGTGGCATTTTTGCACGATGGTACAACTGGCGGCTGAAATTAAACGCTCCATGTGTATTTGTGAAGTTGTGTGTCATGGTAAATGGCAATTTCGACTGGAGTGTATCTAATTCTAATTAACTCCGGCTAATACTGTGAGCTTACAAACTAATGTAGTGGTTTTTACTCAGCACGGTTTCTGACTACAGTAGCCACTGGTAGAAAAGAGAGCAGCGTGAAATTGGGTGCTAGTGATTTGTACTCGGCACAGTTTCCGCTGATCGTAATATTTCCCTCGGCAACTAACTGCTAAGTTGTGGTACCTGGCCAAGCGGTATTTCCGCCTACGATAGCGCAGTAGACGAAGCCAACTAGAGTAACCTGGTGTTAAGTAATTAACGCTAAAAAAAGACGGAAGGTCTTTCATTTGATTTGGAACAACACGACTCTGAACGCCGTTGCGTATACCCCAGTCACCAGAGAAAACGTGTCGCTACAACAAACAAGCAAACTTTGGGTTGGATTTAAATGTAATAGTTTAATTAAGATTTTTTATTACAAAAAACAAATAATTAATCTAACATTTAACTTAATTTCAATGTAAAAAAAGCAAAGCTTTCATAGCTGCAAAAAGCAAACAGTTGGAATGAAATTTAAAAAACAAAGCCTAATATTAGCTAAATTTCTTGTTAGTATTTAATTGTTAATGCTAATATCCAGAAATGTTTTAAATTTCGCTAACTGTATTTAAATAAATTCTTATGCATACATTAGTACAGCGAACATAATTTATGAATGAAAATTTTCGCAAATTAAACAAAGAGAAAAACTTATTTTAGCTAAACGCAATAATACCGATGATTGTAACGTTTTTTTACGACTAATGAAATTGGAAACATTTTTATAGAAAACCAAAAAAAGTTTTAAAAAATATTAAAAATATAACGGGGTTTGTTGTTGTGCTAGGAAGAAATCAGTAACTAACTAACGAAGAATTTAATTTGCATAAAACTAAAAAAAGTGATTATATTATGTAATAACTTTAAACATATTACTGCAGCCTTAAAGTGAATAAGCTAGTAAAGTAACTGAAGCAGTTTTTTAAGTAATTATTTTGGTATTTTAAAAGCACATCATAATCACAGCGTAGAGAAAAATCCAAATTTGTCAACAATTGGAGTTATGCAAAACCACCACGTGTCAATTTTTGACTTTTGAAGCTTTAGCAGATTCAACTGGTACTCGAATTAAAGCCAACCATCGCCGTAGATTCGCTCAATTTATTCAGGAACAACTGGCTGGTTTTTCTGAAAAAGTTGTTTTTTCAGACGAAGCCCATTTTCACTTGTCAGGGTCAACAAGAACAATTGCTGTATTTGGGCTTCTAAAAATCCTAGAGCGATTATTAACGTGTCAAGGTATAGTGCGCTATGTGGTCTGGAAGCTTGAGATGCGGTAACGGTCATCTATTGACAGAAGCTAACAACTCAATTTTGATGATGTGGAAATGTGGCTTCACCAGGACGATGCCATATGTTACACAGCCAACGTAACGATCCATTAGTTGCAAACCAAATTTCCCGATCGCATAATTTGACGGCAATCAGCAGTTTAGTGGCCAGCTAGATCGTGTGACTTAACACTACAGGATTATTTTTTATTTTGCTGGTCTATGTTAAGGACAGAGCCTATACGGAGCCAATCAAATCGATTTCAGCAAAATAGAACCGTCATTTTGCCAAAAAAGTGATTAAAATCTTTGATCCAGGAATCGACATCTATAAGCGTGGTCTCGTGGTGGACATTTGCCGGATATAATTTTTCATTCATAATTGCCGAACTTTTCTCTTCGTAATACAATAAAAATTTGAATCATCTTAATGTAAATTATTTGTTTTATTTTCTTTTAGAAAACAAACTTCTTGCGGAGAAACCCCTTACTAACAAACAAACATTAATTTCTTCTGTCCTGTGGGGTATTTGTTTTCATTGTGTTTCTTTTCAAGTGCAGTCTTGCGATACAGGATTTTACATTTCCTTCAATTTACATTGCGTGCAAAGCTCTAACACTTACCCACACTCATGGAACATTTTTCTTTAACCATACAATCATTATAAAGTATTTATCATTTTTGTAATTTGTCCATTTATCATATTAATTAGAAAATAAATCACAACACTAAACAAAAGTTAAACTATAAATACCGCCTACTTGCAAGTCTCCATATTCAAATAATTCAACAATCTTAAACAAATCAAACAAATCAAAATTAAACGAAAGCAACACCCATCAGTTGAAAATCATTACACGCTTAATGTTGATTTTAAATCATCGCCACCATCACCACACTTCCTCAACTACAAATACAAAGAAAGAGTTGCAATAACTGAAACTCAAGGATGAAACAATGCGATAGAATCTCAGCTGGTCGCGGTTTACTAAAAATAATGAAAATCATGGGCATTTGGCAATGGAAATCAGAATACGCTAATGAAAAGGAATTTCAAAAATATCAAAGATTACAATACATACAAAGATTTTGCATACACACTCCCATAACATTCACCTACATCACACTCATGTGGTTAATGGTATTTTTAGCACAAGATTTTGATCAGGCTGGGGATATTCTTTACATGTCATTCACCGAAGCTGCTTTAGTTGTAAAAATTCTTAACATTTGGTATTTTTCGATCAAGGCTTGCAACTTTATAAATGAATTGGCTTATGGAGAACATTTTGAATTAATAACCCTTGAAGAGATTAAATTATGGCAACGCAAACAAAAACAATTTCAAAATGTAATTTTCATATTTCTAACCGGTAGCACTTTTACAGTTATATCCGCTTCGGTGAGTGTGCTGTTTAGTGAAACCTATCAATTGCCATTCGCTTATTGGGTGCCGTTTCAATGGCAAACAAATAAGAGAAACTATTGGATTGCATATGTTTATAATGTGTTTGGAATTGGTGTGACAGCTATAACGAATATTTGCATGGACATGATTGGAAGCTATTTTCTATATAATATTTCCCTTTTGTATCAAATTTTAGGATTACGTTTTATTCATTTAAAGAAGGTGGCAGAAGAAAATATAATTAAGGAGTTAACAAAAATGTTAAACTTTCACAGAAATGTTAAGAGGTTAGTGAGGTATAGTAAATGGTAAAGTAATAATTTAAAAAAGTACTTATGTTACAAAAAAGTTTAAATTTTATACAAAGGTACCTTTTCCAAAAAGTTTCTTTTTACATAAAGGGTCGTTGTTAAAACAAGTTGCTTTAAAAATTAGCTTTTCAAAAATCATTTTTTCGGGTGAACATCTCCTTGGTGGTGGGCATCATCAAAAAAAAAACTTTTTTTGGTAACATATCTAAAAGATGGTTTTTACAAAACGTACTTTTAAGTATATAGGAAACTTTGCAAATTTATCTTCTAAAAAAAAACATATCACCATTTTTGTTTGTTTCAGCAAAAATATAAAATATGACCTGTTTATAAGGTTGATTGTAAGGAAAGTAAGAGAACTTGTAAGCTGAAGCTCGAATAACTCTCGAAAATGAAAACAAAATTTTTTTCTAAATGCGACGCTGTCACCACAAACAATAATTGCTCTGTCAAGATTCCTTTGAACAAAGGACACATAAAAATTTGTTTCCAACAACCCAATATTTTAGCAAAATAAACTTCGAAAAAGTACCTGTCAAAAATAACCTGTTTTAAATCGAAACAACATAAAATCAATGGTGCAAATTTGCAGCCTTATAGCTAGAGATACTCAATGAAACTATGTATTTTAAATATAATTGTATTTTTCTATGTAGAGTTTTAATTTTCGGTGTAGACTGCAACACTGTAAAACTTGTAGTAAATGTGTTTTAAAAAGTGTGCCTTTAAAAATAGTATCTTCCAAAAGAGATACATTTGAAAATGTGAAGTAGTAATAAAATACAATTTAATTGAAATTCTGAAGTATTCCTTTTTCTGAAAACCCCTTTTTAATTATTGTTAAAAAAAGTTTAAATCTAAAATCAAAATATTTTTTTAATTTTTACTTCTTGTACAAAGAATGAGCCGAGAGTGTGAGACATTGACATCCGCCTACGTTTTGTCTCAAATCATACTAAGTGCCTTCATTTTATGTTTTTGCGGTTATCGCATGCAAAAGGTAAAATATTTTCTTACGCACAACAATTTCATTTTTCTAAATCCTTTTTCTTCTTCTTTTTATTCTTAGATGAATATCTTGAAAAATATCGGTCAATTTTTTTCAATGCAGCAATTTTTATTTGTCATGATTTTGGAAATTTTTCTGCCCTGCCACTTTTCCAATGAAATAACTTGGAATTCTTCACAATTATCTGCGCAAATTTACAGTTTAGAGTGGTATCGTTTTTTTGCCTCCACTCGTAAATTTATCTTATTGTACATAGAGTTTTTGAAGCAACCGGAAACAATAAGAGCTGGCAATTATTTTGCTGTTGGTCTACCAGTTTTTACAAAGGTTTGTCAAATGGTGATATAGAAGCTTTTTCCTAATGTTCTTAAAATTTTATTTATTTTTATTATTATCTATTTTAAATTACTAATTGTAGAAATTTTCTTTACGTTTCTTTTACTTTTTACAGGTAATAAATCATGCTTATTCGTTCTTCGCTCTAATAATGAATATTGAAAAGTAAAAACAAAAAAGATTTACAAATATAACTTTGTAACTTAAGAAAATTTGTAAATACAAAATTTTAGGCTAAAAAATATACTTTGTTTTTATATAAAACAAGTTCTGAAAACAGTTGAATGAATCTTAAACTTACTTTTGCACAATAGTTACGTTATTAGTAGTACCAATACCAAAAATATTATTATAGAGTTATAAAAAATTATACTTATATTAAACTTATAGAAAAAATATTCTTTATATAATTGTTTATTAGAAATTAATTTATATAAGAAACTTTATAAGCACATAAATTGAAAAGAGTTTACCTTTAATTTGAGAGTTTACCTTATATTCGAAATTAGAATCTAATTAAGAACAAAAGCTTAACGAAGTTTTCTTTTGAAATTTTTTAATTAATTCTTCTCATAATTATTTCTCTTACAAATATGCTTTCTTATATATGTAAAAGTGTAATTAAATAAATACAGTTTTACGAAAAAATTTTCTTACAGAAGACAATTTGTTAATTTAAAATAACGGCTTATAACAGAAAACCGTAGAAAAATAAAGATATATTATTTTTGTGGTCTTTCTTATATACGATAACTGTTCTTTAAAATTAATTACTTCTTGTTAGAACTGAAAGATGTTAACAACCGATTTACTTCTTTGTTATTTTAATGACTATCAGATTTTTTAAATACGCATTCCTAATATCTGATATTCCTTATGCAGATAGAGCCAAGTTTCTATTAATAATTACATATTACCAAAAGTCACTTTAAACTTAAAAAATAAGAGGTACGTACATTTCATGAACTTACCAAAGTTTAAGTTTATTTATTTTAAAAGTTTAAAAAACCCAGGGGTATATAAAGATTAGACCTATTAAAATTGCTTGTATATCACAGTGTTCTATCTTTGCAACAGTAAAAGCTAAAATCCCAAACAAACGAGTATTGTAATAGAATTTTTAGGAAGATTTTTTCTTACAATAACCTTCCAATTCATAAAAATAACTTTATTGTAAAAGTACCATAATTTAAAAATAAAATACAAAAGTACTTTGTTTGCTTTAAACTTACACGCTTCGAACTTAAAAGATAAGCATTTTTTACAATGAACCTTTTAGCACTCTTTTCTTTTTACGATAACGACCTTTGTAAAAATAAAAGCACATCAACAAAGGTACTAATATAACAGACATTACAAGTTCACTTTTTAATGCAACATTATTAAAGTACACATTATTAAAAGTAGCAAGCCAAAAATAAGCCATGTATCTAACTAATCGACACATTAAAATTTATATCACCACAATTGGCGAAATATCACTTGGACTAATGACACTGTTCCCAGTCAGCGCTTGTATATATATGCGAAGTACGATATGACTATAAATAAACTACAACTGGGAACTCGCCGAGAGCAACTAAAGGAAAAGTTGCTTTTCTGAATAGATTTTCTAAAAATTTCAAACGAAAATTTATAGCATTTGAAATCTGCAATAAAAAACTTTAATTTGGTATATGTAAAGTGAAGTGTAATGGTAACGGATCGAATTTATTAAGCAGATTTCGAGTGAATACTAGAAGCATTTCAAACGGAATTTATAGGCTTCCTCTGTCTGGCAAGAAAACAGTTGAATTGTAAACATCGCCAAATGAAGACACAGCAGTGATAAAGTAGTGACCGTTGTCAAGTAAAGATAATAGAGAGTTACCATTGTATAAGGGTTAATAGCTAAAGCATTTAAAACGCTATAAATAAATCTACTGAATATTTTCTAAAATTTTTTTTTTTATTTGAAAGTACAATCCTTCCGGTTAATAATGGAAAATAATTTCATTCAAATGGTTGCCTCGGCTGGCCATGCAGTAGCCTACACGATCGGTCCACTTTTTAAGCACATTATCGATTGTGTGCAGTTACATTTCACCAATGGCTTCATGAATATTGTCCTTATCTTTGACGGCACCCCAGAAATAATAGTCAAACTGTGTCAAATCGCAGCTCCGAGGTGGCCAAACGGCATCAGCTCTGCGGCTGATAATGCAATCTTCAAAAATAGGAAGCAAAACATCGAGTGTAGCTTCGGCTGTGTGGCACGTAAAGCCGTCCTGTTGAAACCAAATGTTTCTAATATCCTCCTCTTCAATTTTTGTGAACAAAAATTCGTTCAACATGGCCCGATAACGATCGCCATTGACTGTTATGGCCACTCCTTGCTCATTTTTGAAGAAAAATGGCCCAAAATCCGCACGAAACAGCGACTCGTTTTGGGTGCGTCGGATTTTCAATGTATGCGTGCAGGTTTTCTGTGCCACAAATGCTTGCTTGCTTACACACCCGCCAAGACCAAAATGAGCTTTATCTGAAAAAATGATTTTTTTTGCAAAATCAGCATCTTCTGTAAGTCGATCGCAGGCCCACTTAGCGAAGCGAAAACGCATTGAATGGTCACTTGGCTTCAACTCCTGAACCAATTGGGCTTTGTATGGCGTCATACCAAGGTCTTTATGCAAAATTATTCATGTCAATGATGTCTCTGAAATGTTCAATTGTTGAGAACGACGATGAATTGATGTTGATGGCGCTTCACGGACACTTTCTGCCACAGCAGCAATATTCTCGGGTTTACGCACTGTTTTTGGCTTCTTTTCACGCTTTGGTTTATCGATGAGGATGCCAGTTTCTTTCACTTTTTTCACAAGATAACGAACATACGGAGCTGACGGTGCTTCTCTTCTTCCAAAATCCGTAGGTCATTTTTGCACACATTCTGCAACATTATTATAATTTTCAAAGTAATGTCCCAATATTTCCCAGCGTTGTTCAAGAGTATACACAACCATATCCGTTCAGCGGAAGGATAAAACTAATTACCTGTCAAATGAAACATGAGCTAAGTGTTACCATTCACGAAATAAGCACTAGTTGAAAAAAGAAAAACGTTAGATGGCGGAGGTATATTCCATTAACAAGCATCTAAATTCTTGAGTGCTTTTATTGCGAAATATTTACTTTAGTGTTTAAATTTAAATTGCACAATTTATTTAGAAAACGACTTTCACAATTCAAACACTTTTGGCCCAGCAGATAAAGTTTTTATACTTTTCTGCTCATGGAATTTGACGCTGACATGTTGTTGTTGTTTTATGTTCGTATAATTTTTTAGATACTTCTAAATTTATAAACAGACACAATAGGTCATTTCATTTTTAGAGATAATTATTTTCTATTATAACTAAAGCTAAGAATCTTCCTAACAATATTATTCTAATCGCAAAACGAAAGTAAACGAACTTTGAAGTTAATGAATGCTTTTCAAACTAAGCTTTTATTACATATATTTTTGGATCTCCTGGAGCTGATCAACGAAATTATTCGAAATATATTGTGAAATTGATAAAATTAATAGTATCTTAATTATTTAACATTTCACAAAATTACTCCAAGCTGAACAAAAGCATTCATATATAAACTATCAATTTTCCAGGAAAATTTCCATTTCCCAAACCCTACATAAAACACTTACTTATCTTTTCAAGTGCACTGTGTTTAATATTAGGCTATAATCGGCTCGTTAAGAATAATTAACCCTAATTCTTGTAATTCTTTCTTTTGTTATTCTTAATAACACTTAAATAATAAATGCATGTGTACGAAGTAATTTTAATTAATTAGAAGCATAATTGTACTATTATTCTTTTAATTGTACTCGTACATATTCTTTATGAAGGGTTTAAATGTTAAGTTAAGAATTTAATAAAAAAAAGGTTAATCCTTGAGTTTAAATCATAAAAAATACCATAAAAGCAAAACTCCAGTAGAATGCAAATAATACAAGAAGAATTTAAAAAATATATCATGATATTATGACGAAGTTGCTGGAGTTCAAGTATTGTTATTCTATTTCTAAAATTTGTTGGGTTATGGTCTTAGAAATCCAATCAATCAATTTAACTTGCACGGCCTCAGATATTCATGTGCCATTTAATCTGATATTTTGTTTATTGGTTCAAAAGGAAGCGTTTATTTCACCAGATATAAGGGGAAATGGAACTAATTGGTATGACCTTTAGGTAGTTTTATTTAAATTATTGAATATAAGAGTGCTATCTAAGAAATCTGTTTCCTTTATAATAAAAAGGAGCACAATAAATTTTAAGATTTGATTTTACTTCAGGAAGAAGATCGGTGAAGGAAACACCAAAAAAGTTTTGGTATTCATTTAGGTATTTGAAAGTTTCTTTTTGTGAATTTGTGGTTTTGTAAGAGTTTTTTTTTTGCTAACGAATACAACCTGAGTGGATCCTATTGGGTGTTATATAATTGGAGTAATCCAGAGATGTATTGGTACGCTTACACTTTCAATCTGGCTACTGTAGCGGTATTCTGTTTTGCTGGCGTCGACCTGAATATGGGCTTTTATATAATTTTCAATATTGACCGTTTAAGCAAAATTATGGGAATGCTCTATTCTGAGATAATACATTTCAAGGATGCCTTCCCCATGGGCACATTAATACGTCTTAGTGTAATTTCACCATCACGACATATGTCACTGGGCATAAAAGGGAGTTCAGTCCCTTAAGGGATAGCGAGAGCTAACTGGGCATCTTCCACTTTATTTCTACGGAAATCAGTAACTCCAGATTTCAGCTATTGCTATTCTCTGACTGATTATTGAGGTTGGCCCCTTGGGAAGTATAATGGTGGTTGTGGTTTCCTAAAATTATTAAGCAGCCAGGATCATCTCACTTTTGACCAAGAGCACAGGGTGAAGAGCATGCTATGTCATGTGTTCTGGAAAGTCTCCGACTCTTTAGCAAGAAGTGGGGTACCCGCCTGCTGCAAGCTCTCAAGGTTGCAACTAGGAGTGACTAGATGATAGAGATATCCGACGGCTTCCTAGGGCGTGGGTGACGCGACATATCACCCATCAGGTTATGGCTTACAGAACTAGCTGCTGATATAAATTTTATCACGCACTTAAAGGATGCCATATGGCAGTTTAGAAGTTTCAAGTATTAATAGTTTGATATGTGCGTATATTGTCCGACGGATTTGATTTAATTCGGTATGATTTTACGTCATCCCGCACCAAATTTAGGTGCCCCTATGGGCTAGTAGATAGTGTACTATCTTACAAGACTAGGGGCTGTGGGTTCGATTCTCAGCAAAGGGCTTGGTATTTTTTTTTTCACTTCAAATTAAAATTGACTGTCGGTGGGGCTGCTCAGTGATGAAGGCATGGTCACTGTGCTGTCTTATACGACAGTGAATTTCCGTAACTATCCTTCTACTTTCATCACCTATTTCATCTCTTCTCTATCACTTTCCTAAAGAATGTAGCACGTTACTGACTAAATAGGCATCGTTGCTTGAAGTGCTACTTCTCAAGTAAAAAAATTAAAAACAAACAAAAAATTTGGTTTGTAATGAGACCGGTCAGGGCTATGAATCATCTTCAGTGTTCTCTTCTCTCTATTGTTTTTTTTATTGTCAGCTGTCTTTATATAGAGAAGGAAATGCTGTAGATGGCTCATAGCCGAAACCGGTCGGTTTACAAACCAAAGTTGACGCGGGATGTTGTAGAATAATACCCAATATAAATAGTTTCACTATACAAATGTATGTATTTATTAGATACTAAAAATTTAAAATCTATTTCTTTTTCAAAAGAACTAAGGAATGCAAAGTATTAATAACACATTTTGCTTCAGTTCGAATTATTTTTATTATTTACTTTCTGCTTTTGACACTTCGTCCAATTAAAGTGATAGCTTTGTCTCTATGCTGATCGCTGTTGATATTAACGTTTTCACTAAATTCATGGTTTAAATTAATTGGACTTATTATTGTAGGGTGGTGTATGTAGCATACCCTAGAGAAGGTTCCGTGGCCTTTTTTTTTTGCAATAGATAATAGCTAATAAAAACTGATTTTTTGTAGAAAAATTTTGAATTACTAGCAAATAATTTGCTTTCAAATCAATGAGTTTAGAGTTAAAGAAAATACAACGAAAAATTCGTTCTTATGCTTTTCATATTACGATTAATTCACAAATTATGCAAGATATAAAGACATATCCATTCAAAATCACAAATGTGAAAACATTAAAAAAATCGCCAGAAATAAAAGCGTTTTTTATTTTTGGCGACAACAATTATAAAACGTTCAAAAATATAAGACAATTAAAATTTTATTGAAAAGACTATTTTGTGCAACGCACGATACCTTTAAATATATCAGAAACAGAAAGAACAGCGGTGTAGAAAAGCTAATAATATTCTCATTTATTTTAATTAAAGTCGGTTTTATATAAAATATTTGCACTTTGTTAACTCTTAAAAAAACAACAATTTAATTTCCATTCACTTAAAACACTGCAACTGAGAACAGTTTATTTAAAACTGCCGCAATAATGAACATTCTGTATATTTAGCCGGAAAACAAACGTTTGCACACATTACGGTTGCTTATTTAGACCTGAATTTTTGCGTTTAAATGACAAACAGGCAGAAAACGCAAATTAAATAAAATAAAAAAAAAGAACAAAAAACAAGTTAACAAGACTGTTTATTATTTCGCTGTTAATTGTTTTCTGTGCTGGAAGTCTTTTTTAACGAACAGCACGTTTTAATTTTGTTCATTTGTAATTACGACTATAACCATACACACTCTGACTAGGTTCTGTTCACATACATACATACATATATACATACATATGTTTGTGTAAATACAATTTGGATTTTATTTAATTTGTTGTTTTATTTTCTATTTTAGTTTTTTTTTTCTTCATACACATGTACTTTACCAAAGGTTGGTTATTTTGTCCATTTGTTCGTTGGTTCGTCCGTTCTAAACATAATAATGTGGTGCAATTTGTATTTTACCATCTCAAACATGTACTTGCATGCGCTCGCAGGCATAACTATGCTTTTATTTTTTTGCCCTTTTATCTATTTGTACAGCAGCTGGCAAAAATAATAAGAACTAATGTTTTTAATGATTCTAAATATAATTTTCTTTCATTTGAAAAAAGCTTTATAATTTCGGAATTCTCGAATCTCAGGTTAATTTCTCAACTTTTGTGATACAGAAATATAACGTTTTTTTTTTTTTGGCATTAAAATACAAGAGCAAAAATTTTTTGGATATTTTTAATTTTAGTTTTTAAATACCACATTCTTTACAAACACGCTTTGGGTCGATATTATTCCACAAGTTTTGGCTTAAATTTTCACTAACATTGATTGTAGAGGATTTGTGGAATAAAATGAAAAAATAATAACAACTTTTTCCTAATTGCAGCACTTCAACTGGAAAAAATTGCTTTTAAATTTTCAAATGTTTTTTGAATTCCTTCTTAGAGTATCGGGTTTTTCAACAAAAAGTTTGTTTTTCAACTGTGGCAACACCAACAACACGATAGTCTGTCTAGCCATTTAGTTTTTTGACGTATTCATAGTAAATGCATTGAAAATTGTTACGAAGAATTCAATTACGCACGAAAATCTCATTAAAATCATTAAAATCCACTATCAAAATGGTGACTTTGTTAAAGTTACATTTCGTAAAATTTATGATATTATCGGACAACATAATCATTTTCTGCGACCGCTACTAAGAATTTGGTCGTTAAAGTTGATTCGACAGGCTCGATACAAGATGTGAGAACACCAACACGTGTTCGACCGGGTCATGCAACTGAAAACATGGCAGTCGTGAGCCACAGAGTTCAAGCAGATCCAAATTTGTCAATTCCGTGATGTTCTCACGAATCGGGGTTATCCAAAACCACCACATTGCGAATTTTGCTTAAGGATTTGACTGTGAAGCTTTAGAAGGTTCAGCTGGTATAAGAATTAAAGCCGACCGACCATTCACATCGTAGATTCGCTTAGGAACAACCGGATGGTTGGAAAGCTAATTTTGACTTGTCAGGGTATGCCAATTCTGGCTTCTGGATATCTTAGCCCAAGGAGTCACTATATGGTTCGGTATGTCGTCTGGAGGTGTTTTTTTCGATGTAGCAGGAAATGCGATAACGACAAGTGCTATAAACTTAATTTTGGCCTACTGTTGACGTCGTGGATATCATGTGGTTTTAACAGGACGGTGCCACATGTCACACAGCCAATAAAACGATAAATTTATTACAAACCAAATTTCCCGACTGTATAATTTCACGTCAATCAGCAGTTATGTGGCCAGACAGATCGTGTGATTTAACAAAACTGGATTATTCTTTGCGGGGCTATGTGTAGGACAGACTCTCTGTCAATCGAGTCGATTTCAGTCTTAAAATTCAAAATCAGTGATGTGATTAACGAAATAGGACCGCCATTTTGCCAGAAATTCACTGGAAACTTTAATTCGATGCCACATCTTTCAAAATTCGAATTATCTTAATCTAAACTTTTTGTTTTATTTTATTTAAGGAAACAAACTTCTTGTTGAAAAACCCCTTACTTTATAAAGAAATTTTGATTTGTATGACTTACAAAGTCAAAAATAAAAATGGGAATTTTAAATGATGCAATGTCACCTGGTTCAGCCAAAAAATTTGAAACTTTGATTTATAATTCTAGCTTTTTATTAAAGCTGGATATAATATTCATCTCTATTTGATGAAATAAGTGAAGAAAACAGTGATGTATGTATGTTTTTCAATAATATCTATTTTGCGTTTGTTAAAATTTCTTCCTACAAGGGTTGAAAGAAACAATTCTTATCCCAATCTCTTTATAAATTTAAGAAAATTCCAAAAATTAAAATTAGTTTTCTTTGCAAATAAATAGTTTACATCTTAGCCTACGAAAATAGATATAATTTTGTAAGATGTATTAAAGCAAATATTTTAGTGGCTTATTTCTAATGACAGCACTCTGTTAACGTTTATGTGGATGTACTACTGAATGCATCAACCTGTCACTTGCTACAAGACATTTTAAAACCGCAAACAATATATTTGTATAAGTGTGAATGAGTGCTTTTGAAGGAGTAACATAATTATAATACAAACATACTAAAATGAACCCAAGGAATTGTATTTGTATTTAAAGCTCTGATCCTGTTATATGGGGTATTCTATATTACACAAAATATATTATTTGTTTTTTAACAATATAGATTTTGTATTGTCATCGTATTTCTTGTTTAAATGTAAATTTATTGAAATATGATATTTATTTATTTTTTGCATAAATCAGAGCAGAAACTTAACTTTATACCATATTTTCAAATAAATTTTTGTTACTCATAGAACCCTTTATACACACACACAACCAATATCTAACAATGATAAAGTTGAATAACTCACATTTTTGGTCCCCTATAAACACCATCATTAAATGCAGCAAGCTCTGCTGTAGTTGGTGCAGCAGCATCAGCATCATTATTTTCTCCTTCACTAAAACCACTATTTACAACAGTTTGACCGTGTGTGGCTGAAGTTAATAGTGTTGGAGTTAGAATTATAGCTGAACCGTTCTGTTCATTAATGTTGTTTTGAGATTGCGTCATCTCCTTGGGGAATTCGTGCAATTCTAATTTACAATCTATTTTGAAACGTATGCCTTTTTCTGCTAAGGCACTGCTAATGCTTGTGGTGGCAAATTCAGCAGCACTCGTCGTTGTGGTACCAGTAAAGTTTTGATTTCTGCCTAAAGGATTTGAAGAATGCCTTCTGTTTTTGCCAGCTAGAAAATTTATATAAAAAAAAAACAATTTTGAATTAAACTTAAGATATGAATTAATTTAAAAAATTATAGTTAATCATTATAAGGATAATTAAGCCAAAATAATGATAAATAAAAAAATTTTTTCTGAACTTGAAAATTGAAATGTTTGACTTCAAATCGTGGGTGCTTTCACCTGGTTTTTAGTAATCCCTAAGACTGTCCTCTATAATATTAAATAAAAATTATGATATTTTCACTTTCTTCATTTTGATTAATTTTAACAATTCAATGTTACAAAATAAATTTCGAAAAAATATTGTCTGACATAATTAAGCCTTGTCTGCCAATGTGTAAAATTAATTTCTCTTCATTTTGCACCAAGTCTACAAAATCGATTTTAAATTTTGAAACTTTTACTTTAGTTTCACTCATATTTTTTTTTGGGGGTTTTTCTGCAAGAAGTTTGATTTCCAAAAGAAAATAAAACAAAAATTAAATTAAGATGATTAAAAGTTCGGCAATTATAAATGAAAAATAATATCTGGCAAATGTCCACTGTGGCCACGCTGATAGCAGTCGATTCTTTCATCAAAGTTCTTAATCCCATTTCATTAATAACATCATGCATTTTGAGTTTTAAAGCTGAAATCGATTCGATTGACTCCGTATATACTCTGTCCTTAATATAGCTCTATAAAAAATAATTCAGTGGTGTTAAATCACTCGATTAGGCTGGGCACTTAACCGCTGATTTTCGCAAAATTCTGTGTTCGGGAATTTTGGTTTGCAATAAATTAATCATTGGCTATGTGAGATGTAGCACCGTCCTTTTGAAATCAAATGTCAGTGATATCCATGTCGTCAACAATAGGTAAAATTTGAGTAGTTAGCATTTTAATAGCATGGTCCATTAACCGTTACCGTATTTCCTATCTCATCTTCGCACCTACAGTGACATGTTGAGTATACAAAGGCTTCTTAATAATCGCTCTAGAATTTTCGGAAGCCCAAAAGGACTTCGTCTAAAAAATGCTTTTTTCAGAAACACCAGCCGGTTATTCCTGAATAAATTGAGTAAATCTACGGCGATATAAATGGTAGTTTGGCTTCAATACCTGCAGTAGCTGAACCTTGTAAAGTCAAATCCTTACCAAATTCGCCATGTAGTTGTTTTGGATAACTTCGAGGAATTGACAAATTTGGATCTGTGTCAACACAGTGGCTCACGGCTGCGATGTTTTCAGAGGAACGACTCGGTCGAACATGCTTTGCTGTTCGCAGATTTTCTATTGAGGCTGTCGACTCAAATTTAACGACTAAATTCTTAATAGGACGATTATGTTGTCCGAAAATATCACAAATTTTACGAAATGTAACTTTAACTGAATCAACATTTTCATAGTAGATTTTTATTATTTTAATATGATTTTCGTGCCAAATTAAATTCATTGTCACAATTCCCAATGCATCGCTCTAAGAATAGTTAAAAAAAACTAAATGTCAAAACCATCATGTTGTTGGTGTTGCTGCAATTGAAAAACATACTTCTTGTTACAAAAACCCGATAGTTAATTGAAAAACAGTAACATTAAGGGTAGCTAAGCTTTTTACATTTTTAATTCATGCGAGATTTACCTCGTAAAGTGTTCATAAAATTTTTTACAACAGCTAGCTGACTTGTCCAATTTATAAAACAGATATAATGTGTGTCTTAAGCTACTTTAACAGCTACCTACAGCTTTAGGTATACTTTGAAATTCTACTTGTTATAAAAAATTCATTTGCTTCAATTTGAATACTAAGAATTGTTATACAGTAGCACTAGTAGTAAGTGGTTGCATAGTTGTCCCACATAGGTCACTTTGCTGTATAGCGTTTTTTATATTATAGAAGCCAACAGGAGAATTGGCGACGATTTATTGTGTTATATACTGCAGTCAATATAGAATTCCTTAAGCTAAAATATTAAAATATTACTTTGAATGTTGCGTTGTTTCTCATTTGAGTGAATCTAGATCGAAGCGAGAGCCAAAATTTCTGTTTAAGAAATTTACTAAAATTTGTTTTTTTATTTATTTAAGTTTTTATTCTTTAACTTTAATTAACTCTGCTTCTCTCCTCCTTCAGTTCTATCCATTTCAATTAGAGCATTTAGTCTCAAGCAGTTGCTGCAATTTGCCTCTTTAATAATTTTTTAAATGCTTTAGATATAAAAATAAAAATAATTAAAGGATGTCAACTTAAACAATGTAAAGTAATGTTCGAGCAATTACTAAATATTGTTGCCACTAAGCTGCACTATTTAGCTGCCATTTAACAAAAGAAAAAATCTTTAATATTATTGCATTGTTGAAAAATTACTGTTTTATTCATTAAAAACCTTTGTAGTATAAAATATAATGCACATATTTTTTAAATCACAAAGGACTGCACCTACTTGCATATAAAAAGTAAAAAGGAAAAAATAAGTGCCATGGGTGGTTGTTTCCTTTAATATACAAGTTTTATTTCTCTTTTTTTCGCTATTGTTTTATATAAATACATTGTAATCCTGGCAGCAGATATTAAAATAGATAAAACAACAATAACAAAACCAACACCATTCATGCTTTGACTCGTACAAGCAGTTTTCAACCAAAAACTACTGATTTTAATAGTTCTTTGTGCTGACATTGATGGCGGCGCTGATGATGTTGATGATAATGTTGCCTGCTGCATACCCTGCGCATAAGAAAAACAATGTTTATGTTCATCCAGTTCTGATTGTTGCAGTTGTTTCCTGCTGCAATTCGCAATGAAACTAGATTAGATTGCCAGTAGCCTTTGGCTATGAAAATGAATAGATTGGCTTGACTTGGTTTGGGCTGTGTAAACGATTATGAGATTGTGAAAAGTAGAAAACGAGCTACTAATTAAATCTATTGTTTTGAAACTTTCAACTATAGTGATGCAAAATTAAATTTTTATTATTATTATTATAATGTGAAGTTATTGTTGGTGAAAAAACCGCCACCGTATTGAAGAAAAATATTATGTATTTAATTACAAAAATATTTAACCAGAACGACAAGAATTTTTAAATTGTATGTAACTTTAAATTCATTAATTAAATAAAATTAATTAATTATATAGCCGAATGTAATTGAATATTTTCCATAAAATTTTTTGTGCATATTTAGTATTCATATTTCTTACAGCTAAAAAACTTAAAGTCGACTGAGACGTTTATTTGATAACCGAATTTTATTTTGATAACCGAATTTTATTTTGATAACCTAATTAAAAAATTGTTTTAATATCTTTATACAAAAAATGTCTGTTACCTTGATAATATTTTAACCTAGGTTTATTTTAAAAATGTTTAAACTTTTTATTGCATTTTTATACCGATGATTTTTATCTAAACTTTTACTTAGACATTTTTATATTTGTTTTTACAAAAAATAGAAAAAAAAAAACTAAACACATGCAAATAATTATCATATTGCAATCGACTAAATTAAATTTGTCAACAATTAACACCTTTAATTCAAATTATTAACAATTATCAATTGACAGTTTACAAGCTGAATTTAAAAATCTTTAAATTTTCGAAAAAAAATTGTTCACTGAATGTTTTAATAAAAGTTAATAAAACATTTCTTTTTTTTTAAATATACTATATAAAGGGTTTTTCAACCAGCAGTTTATTTTCTAAAACAAAGTAAAACAATAAAATTAGATTAAGATGATTAAGATTTTTATTGTATTACGAAGAGAAAAGTTCGGCAATTAGCAGTGAAAAATGACCTCTAGCAAATGTCCACTACGACCACGCTGACACATGTCGATTCTTAAATCAAAGTTTTTAATCATTTTTGGCAAAATGGCGGTCCTATTTCGTTAACCACATCACGATTCGATTGGTTCTGTCCTTAACACAGCCCCACAAAAAATAATTCAGTGGTGTTAAAACACACGATCTGGCTGACCAACTTAGCTTAACTGCTGGTTGTCGGGAAATCTGGTTTGCTATAAACTGATCGTGTGTGACATTTTGCACCGTAGTATTGAAAATACATGTCAGTAATAACCTCGTCGTCAATAATAGGCAAAAATTGAGTTGTTAGCATCTCGCGATAGCGTGATCCATTGACGGTTATCGAAATTCTAGCCTCATCTTTGAAAAAAAAACGGCTCAATCACGCCTCCAGAACATATAGCGCACCATAGAGTAACACGTTGGACATACGAATGGTTCTAAGTAATCGCTCTGGGATTTTCAAAAGCCCAAATGCGGCAATTTTGCTGCTGACATACAGAAAATAAACTTCGTCTGAAAAATTGATTTTTCCAGAAAAACCAGCCGGTGGTGTTCGAATGAACTGAGCGAATCTAAGGTGATGTGAATTGTTGATCGGTTTCAATTTCTGTACCACTTGAACTTCGTAAGGCTTCAAAGTCAAATCCTTATGCAAATTTTGTCATGTGGTTTTTTTTTGGATAACACCAATTGTTCAGAACGTTGACAAATTTGGATCTGCTTCAACACTGGGGCTCATGGCTGCAACATCTTCAATCTAACACGCGTTGATGTTCGCGTATTTTACATCAATCCTGTCGACTTAAATTTAACGACCAAATTCTTAATAGCAATCTCAAAGGACGATTATGTTGTCCAAAATTATAACGAATACTGGCGTCTTTAGGTAATTTTCATTTACGCCTGCTTTGGACTTTTGCAAAGGAAATAAATTTTTTACGAACCTCTGAAAGCATCTTCGTATTATACTTTACCCACTCTAGCTGCCATCGTACTGACTTTTTAAAATGTATACTTTTTTAGCTCACTGTATTTTTTGTAGATAAAATCTACTTTCTATTAAAATCTACTTTGTATTAACATTTATAATATTAGTTAGGCTTGCGATGTTACTATTTTTAATAATGGATTATATGAGAACATAAGAAAATAATTTTTAAAAGGAAATAGTTTTCAAGACATCAAACTCAAATTATTAAATGCAAAATAGGAAATAAATGACAAAAATTATGTAGTTTAAGACCAGACCTGATATTTATAAAAAACCTCTTTTGCAGCCGTTTAAATCCAGTATTTGAAAAATTTTCAAGTCAACTTAGTTTTGGTTATTAATTTTGTATATAAATTTCTTTCGATTTTTTTTTATATATTACTTTATTATTTTTAGATTTATTTTTTACATCAAACTATACTTAAATATGTATATTCCTTTATTTCCAATATATTTTACACTTTTAGCACAATCAACCACATTTTTTGTTTATTTATGTAAATCAACAACCACCTGTTGCTTGAACTATAAAAATTCAATGCGTTAATTATTTTTCTTTTCTGTTTTGTTTTCTTAATTTTTATCACACTGTTCTGAAATCTTTTATCGCTTAAACCGTACTGATCTTGTTGTTCTCTGGATAAAAATGTAATTAAAATCGTCGCCAGAAAAACAACAAAACTACACAGATAGCGATACAAATACATAACACAATAAAGATGTCCAACAATGCTTGTTAATACATTTAACAAATAAATATTTTTTTATATTAACCCTTTTTTGGTGGTAGCAAATAAAATACTTGGGATTAGAGGCAATCAAGATGTGTCATAGTGAAATTAAAAGTTGAAAGGCGAACTTTTAACTATCAAAATTTATTTATTGGCTCCCTTCAACTTGTAATTGACTTCCATGTATTTAAAAAGCAAAACCAAACACTGCTGACTTCAGCTGGTAAAGTGAGTTCACTGTGGGCATAACTTATCTTCTATCGTTATGAGGGATCACATATACCATGTTGTAAGAAAAGGTGAAAATATCTTCAAAGTATTAAAATTTTTAATTACTGTCTGTGTTTTTTATGAAGCCTCAATCTAATTAAATTTTCTCATTCAAATTTTATTCTTCATATAACAACTTGATAATAAGCACAATTTATATTGTTTAACAATATAATCCTTAATTATTTTCTCATTTTTATTATATGAGAAAGTATTTATTCAAAAAATCTTTTACTAAGTCCTTATAGAATCTAACTAATTCACAATGGGTTAAATCAAAGCATGCGGTAGCGCCCCAAATGTTAATTAAAATATCATGATAATAAATATAAAAAAAATAACATTTTGCATTTATTTTGCTTTCCGAAAAGAACAAATAAATAATATAAACAGAGAACTTTTCTTTTTAGTTATACTTCAGAACGAAATTTAATTATAAGAGAATATTTATTAAATATTAAGAGATTTTTTAAATTTGATAAATGGTGTTCCCCCATTTTTAAGTAAATTTTTTGCTTTACATTTTCTTCAAAAAGCAGTTTAATTTTAAAAATACTTATGAAGGTAATATCGGTTTTTTTAACAAGAAGATTGTTTTTCAATTGTAGCAACACTAACAATATTATAGATTTGACATTTAGTTGTTTGACGTATTCGTGGTAGATATATTGGCAATTGTTACAATGAATTCAATTTGGCATGAATGTTGCATTAAAATAATTAAAATCGACTATGAAAATATTAGTTCTGTTAAAGTTATATTTAGTAAAATTTGTAATTATTTTCGGACAACATAATCGTCCTTCTGAGACCGCTATTAAGAATTTGGCAATTAAATATAAGTCGACAGGCTCAATAAAAAATTTGTGAACAATAACGCATGTTTAACCGGGCCCTTCAACTGAAAACATCGCAGCCACGGTGTTGAAGCAGATTTAAAATAATCAATTTTTCGACATTCTCAACAATTTGGGTTATCCAAAACCACCACATGGCGAATTTTGCTGAAGTATATGAATTTGAAGCCTTACAAGGTTTAACTGGTGCAAAAATTGAGGCCGATCGAACATTCACATCACTGTCAATTCCCTCAATTCATTTAGGTACAACCGGCTGGTTTTTTTAAAAAAATCATTTTTTCACACGAAGCCCATTTTCACTTGTCGCGCTAGGTCTATAAGCAAAATTGCCGCATATGGGCTTCTGAAAATCCTAAAGAAGTTTTTGCATGCTCAACATGATACTGTATGGTACCCTATGTGGTCTGGAGATGTGATTGAGCCGTTTTGTTTATTCCAAGATGCAGTTGCAGATGAAGTGCGGTAACGGTCATTGACCATTTTGCCAAAATTGGTTAAAGACTTATGAAAGAATCGACATATGTGTGCATGGTTATGGTGGACATTTGCCATATATTATTTTTGATTCACAATTGCCGAAATTTTTTCTTTGCAATACAATATAATTTAAATTTTTTGTTTTATTTTGAAACTTTTTGTTCAAAAACCCTTTACTATTCTTAGTTAAATGAATTTAAGCATAAATAAATTTATACTTTTTATTTAGACATGTTACGTATTTTTTACTTTTAGCCGTAAAGAATAACTAAGCTTAATAAGACAAATGATATCAAAATCATAAGATTAAGAAGATTTTAAACTTTGGATGAATTCTGTAAAAGATAACTTAAAATAAATTATAGATGTTTTCTATTTTACTGATCATTTTTTTAACGCCTTCAGAATACATTTTTCAACAACATGAAACATTTTCCACTAATATTTGCCATGATTTTAAATCTAACAAATCAGCCATCAAGAAACCAAAATCAAGAAAGAGAGCTCGAATTTCGCAATAAGTTATAAATAGTTCATTATGACTATGCATACTTGCTGACTGGCCAGTTTTCGATGAGACAAATATAAGGCCTTTCACTTTTTCGTATTTTTTCTGATTTACGTTGCAATGACTTTGTCTATCTTCAAATGCAAAATAACCGAATTGGAAGCAGAAAAGCTCTTTTTATGTAAAGACTCAACTCCTTGTACAACATCATGACGCTTTAGTCAAAGCTTCGCATATAATCAAAAATTAGTAAAGGCAAAATTCAGAAGAGATTTTCTCATTAATTATTTGTTATTGATCTAATACATCAAGCAATATATGACAAAATTTCTTTGCCACAAAAAAATTAAAATAAATAATTTAACCGACGTTATTTTATGCTAGATTGTTTTAAAAATAAATATTTTATGATATTCTCCTAAAATATTTATTATTCAAAAAATATTTTAAATTTATTACTATGGGAGAAAGCATACCCTTATATCCATTACTATCACTACTGCTCATATAGCTCATCAGGGGATTTTCCCTGATTGATTGAGTACAAGAGTACAAAACTCAAAAATACTTCTGTACATTTCGAAGAAAAAAATAATAAAAATAAAAATAATAATAAATAATCATGTTAAATTGTTGAACGATATTTTTATTAAAAACTCATTATAATTTGAACTGGATAAATATTTAACTATTTCAAAATAATGCGAAGAAAGTAAGAAAAAATAATTTTGTTAACATATTTTATTCTGAATTTTACTTTATTTTCACCTGGCTCTGAATACGACACACTTTTAAATATGCAGAGTTATATTTGGTTTCTGTCTCTTACCTTTTGCAATTTACGTTTTAATTAAAAAAAGAATGTTTATAAATCTAATTTATTTCTAAAGTTTATTCATTTAATGGGAAAGCGGAAGCATGAAAAACTCTGTTTGAAAATATTATGAAGTAAAAGAAAACTTTCTTAATTTTTTGCCTTTCGAAAATATTTGTATGATAAGTGCAAAATGGAACATATAATTTATTAAATTAACACCTGCAACGAACCATATCAAATAAGTTTTTCTATATAAATGAAGTTTTTTTTCAGTTTAAGTTTTTTCAATTCAAAGGTACAAAAGTACTCCATCCAAATTTATTGGCCAAAACTATTTTTACCAAAAATTTGTGTGATTTTTTTACTTGCGTCTTTTAACTTTTCGTAGCAGTTGCATAAGTTCAATTTACTACACATAAAGTTTTGTTTGCAACTGAAAATTATTAAAGAAAAAGATACAAAAACAACTGATTTAACAAAACAACAGAAGAAAAAATTTATAAAATTAAAATACAAACAACGTAAAAGAAAATGAAGTTTTAGAGCAATGCGTTCAATTGAATTGTACATGGAAAAAATGTAAACAGCAGCTAAAAATGCAAGAAATGACTGTATGTATGTATGTATATATGTATACATATACTACCAGGAATATAAAGTCTGGTCATTTATTTGTGTTTATTTTGAATTGTTTCTGCTACAAAAATTTTGTAAGAATAACTGCTGAAATTTTTAGAACATCCCCAAATCCCCAAAAAACTAAAATAAATAATAGAAATAATAGAAAATGTTAATATGGCAAAGTAATTTTTTGTTTACTTGTCTTGTTGAAAATTTTAGAAAAGTAGCAGGATGAAGATAGTTACAACAATATAACTTACAATAACATAAAATAAATAATAACAAAAAAATAACTTAACATACGTGGGCTGTAAATTAAGTGGTGAGACTGATTGTTGAAAATCTTTTTATTCAAATAAAAAATACAATTTTTTTTATTGTCACCCTTAAAATAACTTCCTCCTGAAGCCATACAGAGCTAGAAACGATTCTTGCCCTCCCCATAGCAATGCTGGAACTCCAATATTGAAATAGCCTTCGATTACAGCCACGTGATTGATTTTGATGGTCCCAAAATGAGTTCCCTTGAGATGATTTTTCTACATCGGGAAAAGTTTTTCCTCACATGGACTCAAGTCAAGCGAATACGGAGGGTAGGGAGTCACAGGAATATTTTTACTGGCCAAAAACGCGTTTATTAAAATTGCTGTGTACCAGTTGTCCTTGAAGTTTAGTCTTACACGAATAAACCATCTTCGAAGTCTTTTAAGAAACTCCCGGTAAAAGTGTTGTTTGACTGTTCAGCCTTGAGGTACATACTTTTTGTAAACGATTGCGTAGATATCAATAAAATCTATTTTTGACTTTGTCATCCTTGCTTTTTTGAGCCTTGGAGAGGATGAAGTGTTCCACTCCATACTCTGAAGCTTGGTTTCTGGATCGTATTCAAACACCTATGACTCGTCATCCGTAATGAAACGTTTTAGAAAATTCAAATAAATCCAAAAATCGAGACACCTTTTCTTCGTTAGGACGTTAGATCCTTTTAATCTTACGAAAGTTTTTTTGCAATCATTTTTGCGCAGATAATTCTCATCCCCCAATTTATTAGTCACAATCTAATGAACGATGGTTGAGTCAAATTTAAATCTTCCCCGACTATCAACTGACAAGATTCCGGATTTTGTCGACATTTTCATGTGGTTCATCTTCATCAATTTTCTTCCTTCTTAAAATGCCTTAAAGTAGCGCGAAACTTCGGCTTTTAGGCCTGCTGAGGTTTACCAAGAGTTTTCGTTGTACTATTCCCTGAAAGCACACCGTTCTTCAAAACTGATGTCACTCATTTTTCGAACACAACAGAAAAAACTGTTTCACAAAAAAAATCGTTACTGACGACCAAATGACTCGAGAGATGTTAAACCCACACTGAAAAAAATCACATTATTATCAGGCGCCCCTCCAAGCACTGCATCGCTAGTGTTGCCAGATCAAATGTAACGCTGTCAGCCTCATTACTTAATATACGCACCTCGTACATAACATTAATCTTAAAGTTTTTTTTTGTATAAAAACCCTTATATAACTTTTCAAGCAACTAGTGATTTACATAATAACATACCGAGCTTTTGATGTGGTTTGCAGTTTCTTTTCTTAAAACAAAGTATAATTTTTGAAGTTATAAAAGTAAATTTATGAATTTTTAGTCTTCTGAGACATAATGATTTTTTAATTGTTTTTTTTTTGTGTTTTTTTTTGTCTTAACTTTTCCAATTATTATACAATTTCCCTTAATTTTGTTCATAATCTAAGGAAATTTTTTTTATTACTCACTGTAAATTTCTTTTTTCGAGAATTTTTTTATGCTTGTAAATGTATCGAGTTGAATACTTCTTTTTGGCTGTATGATTCTGTTGACTATGAACTATAGTGTTTTAGTTTGTACTTTCCTTGTGTTTCTTTTGCATAAAATTGATACTTTTAACTTTTTACACTTTATGTATTATAGTTTGCGGAAGAAGAAGAAGAATTGTAAACCATCAACTCGATCGGTCTATACGACAGCGAAAGAAACTAAGCTTTTTAAAAGTGATTGCAAAATACAAGCGGTTGTTCTTCTCTTTTAGTTGGATTCGGTCAACTTAATTGAAATGCTATTTATACATTCAAAATAACAGATATGAACGCGATAGTAAATATAACTGAAAAAAAAAAATTAATAAAAGTCTCAGTAATGTGTGTAACTGCTTTGTCCGTAAGAAATGAATAATGAGACATTTTCTCCTATTGATTCTTTGTGCAAATTACTTTTTCTAAATTTAGTACCACATTTTTTTTTTAATTGCATCAATAAACGCTTAAAACACAAAAACACACGCTAAGATTAAAAATCGCTTAATTGCTATAATTATAAAACGGAAAATAACAAATATCGTCCGAAATCTCTTAATAACAAATCGCCCAATCATAAGAAATTAACATAAAAGTCACCTAATTAGTTTAAATATTTAGACAATTTTGTAACTCAAAGTCAAGCTTGATAAAACAAGTCTTAATTGTAAAAAAATTATTATAGAGAGATTGTGTAGTAAAGTTCTAGAAACCACATGCTAGATAATAAATGTTATTAATAGGCAATTAGATAATATCCAATATAAATTTGAATTCAGAAAACCATAACAAATGTTACAGTTAAAAATTAGTTATAAAATTGTTAACAACTCTCAAAAATAATTTACTTAATATTTTTTTTTAATTTTGTTGAAAGTCGATTATTAGTTGAGTTATTTTAAATCAATGAATTTTAATGTGGCATATATATTATTTTTGAAGTCCAAAGAACGAAATTTCCAACCCTGGCTTCTATCTAATGTCCTTTTTAATAATAATACAAACTGATTGAATTTGCTTTTAAACTCTGTTTAACTTTGAACCAACAAGGATATTGATAATTTAATTAAAGGTTTTAATATGAAATTATATTTGCATATGAATCAATGTTTTCCTAAAAGCTTCGAGTTTAAACCTATCGTTCCACCATAGAGCACTAACTACCTGATTAAAGCCTAAAATAAGAAACACAAATTAAACAAAAGCTATAAAAATTCTGGTTCATTTATTGACTATGGCAAGTATTCTGTTAATCGTGCTCAATATAATTCAATTAATCAATTATATTACTCTGCTTACTTAAAAAAAATTCGAAACAGTTTTAAATCGAAGCCAAAAGCTTCCTACAAGTTTATCAATTCGAAAAAAAAGATCAGTGGGATTTCCCTCTGTTATAAAGTACAAAAATTTTGAATGCGGTGATAAGCTGTCAATAAGTAATTTATTTGCAACTTTCTTTTCTACCACCTATTCTGGCCAAAATTTTTAACTATCAGAGGTGCCATATCGAGCTATTTAAATTTCAGTTCTTGTTCAAAAAACATATTTTGGGCTGTTTAAAAAAGCTAAAATTTTTATATAAGCATGGTTCGAATGGTATTCCGAGTTGCATACTTAACAAATGTGCTATGGCACTGCCAAAACCTCTTCAAAATATCAATGAAATTTAGTTATTTTCCTAAAATATGGAAGCATAATTTTATAATTAAACCTGGTTGTAAGAATAATATTGCTAACTACAGAAATATACCTTACTTAGCACTATACCTAAACTTTTTGAGAAAATTGTTAAAGATCACCCTTCCCAGCAAGTATCGTCTATATTTTCAGCATGGAAGGGGTTGTTCAACCGTTACTAATCTTTTGCAATTAACTACGGTAGTTAATCAGAGATTTGTTCAATGTAAACAAACTGATGTTATTTATATCGACTTTAGTAAAGTGTCTGATAAGAAAACTTGACCTTATGAGAATCACAAACAATTTACTTATGTAGATTAATTCATATCTGCCAAACAGGTATCAGAGAGTTCATTTTAACACGCTTGTTTCCTCCAAAGACATTATTTTTTCATCTATTATGCCACAAGGCATTAATCTGGTTCCTTTTTATTTACCTTGTTTATTAATCTGACTAAATACTTATATGTGCAGACGACGTTAACATATTTCGAACATATAATCATCAAGCTGATCATATTCTCCTGCAAAAGGAGTTGAACCTTAAAAAGTCCAAGTACAAATGTTTTTTCGAATGATGTCATACAAACGTTCAATATATTTTAAACAGCTACCAATTAGAGAAAATGAATGTAGTTTATTTTCTGAGTATTTTACTGGATGCTAAATACAATTTTATGCAGTATATTTCGTTAACCACTAACAAATCACGTGCAATTCTTGAATTTATAAAATGCTGGGCGAAGGAGTTTAATGACCGATATGTCACATAACATATTTATACCTACTTCTCTCGTCAGATTTATTCTGGAATGTAGCTCAATAGTTTGGGGTCCAATTTATAAAGTCTATAGTTATAACATGGAATCGGTGTAAAAGACTTGCATCAAGACTTGCATCCTACGCTTGCTGTAATAAAGCTGGCAACTCTAAAAAGCCAAAGAATAATGTTAAATGTCACCTTTGTTTTAAGTTTAATAAAGGGAAATAATGTGTTCAAATTTTTTGATTAGCAATATTTCATTTAACGTTCAATTTCGTCCTATGCACTATTTTAATCGACTGGCTAACTCTGACCCGTTTTTAAGAATTTGTTCTGAGTTGCTTTTTCTTTAAATTTCATCTAATGTTTTTATTTGAAGAAATAAATTTAATTTTTATGCACAATTATTATTTACTATTTTAATGTCTTTAGGAATCTTGAATCCTTAGACTAACTATAAAATAAATAAATAAATAAAACGTTTTAGAAGCGTTGTAAACATCGAAGATGACATTGGTTACCTTTTTTTGATTAAGAATTTTATTTGTTTTAACTAAACAATCAAGTTCGTTTTTTGATGGAAGCAAGTTGGTGGTTATACACGCCTTTAAAATTTTTAAATTTCGTAAAGTATAAATTTAATTATAAATTTGGAAAGTATTGCAAAATTTTAACAAACCACGGCAAAGTTAATTTGTAATATCACCTTTCTCCAATAGAAAAAATTAAACTCATTGTGTTTTCTTTTTACTAAGAGTTCGATTTAATTTAATTATTTTTTTAATTTCTAAATTTTTAAAGAAAGTAAGAATTTTCTTAGAAAGCTATAGCGTTAACAAAACTCTATGCATACCGATATCACAGTTTTTATTTTCTTTATTTTTATCTTCTACCTTTAAAGCAAATTTATTTCAGCTACAAAATCTTTCATTCATACACCTTCAAGAGAAATACTCATAACTTGTATAAAGTGTGAGAGTTTCTTTTTTTTTTTTTGATTTTTTTTTTAATCTTGACTTTATGTTTTATTTCATTTTAAATTTTATCATTTTATACAGTTTTTCTCGTGCGGGCTTCTTTTTGATTCTAGAAGAAAAACGCAATATATATCATGGCATTTTGACTGCAGTCATAAATGTTGACTTTATTTTACTTGAAAATGCAACTAACTGTGCGTATGAGTATCAAAGAAATATTAGTTTTACCTCAAGTTTGTTTCACTATATGTACATCCCTTCAAATATACTAGCATACGTTTATATTAACTGATACCCTTGCCCTATACTTCTGATAATTAATAATATCATTATTTTATATAATAATTAATGTGTAATTTTCTAAATCGATTTAGAAATTTAATTGTTTTAGTACCAAATCGTTAACATAACTTACTTCCAGGAAATGGTAAATGTATTAAATATATTATCACCTACTGGGTATACCAACTACTCACTTTAACTGTTGAGGATGTAAGAAAATATATTTAATTTTTTTGCATTGCCACATTTTCATTTTTCCGCTCACTTTGATTTTATTTTCGTTTTATGTACAAGTTAGTGACAACATGAAGGTTAAATGAAATATGAAACAAATACTTACGTATACAACAAAAGTTTTTCACACAATTTTCTCTTTATTTCTCTTAAAATTTTTATTTAAATGATACATGTAATTTATTGCATATTATTATCAGCAACAAGACAAAAATACGAAAATATACTTAATGGCACCAACAGAAATCGAGCCTGAATTAAACAGATACAATAGATTGAGTAAATGTTAGTTTACTTGTTGTAGTAACTTCAACTTCAAGTACGACTACTTTAAAACAGGATATAGAATATATTTTCACGAAAACGCTGATTATTTATAAATTTGGATTTTTCAATGTGCTGAAGTATCGGCTAATGTTGGGTTGATTTTTCGACTCGTTTATTTTTCTGAACTGATTTTTTTTGGGAGAATCACAACCGATCGTGTTTTCCGTTGTCACATAAATTTTTGCTCCTGCTCAGAATTTGTTTGACTTTTATTAATTTTTGGGTAATAATACAGCGGAGTAAATATGTTGGTCTATACCCACCTCTTAACTTAAATAGCAACACTGCTATCAAAATTAAAGCAAACTGTGTCCTTTTTTTACAGCAATTAATAGCAGGCTGCTGTGTAATTTAAAAAGTCAATAAACAATTTTAATTTCGTGTGCTCACAGTTAACCTAAAATACACACCTGATACCAAAAGGCAGTCAAAAGACTGGGTTCTGCTGTATTCTGTTATAAATTGTTACAAACACAAAATAAATTTGTTAAAATATGGAAGGATTAATAATCTGGTTATAGGATTAATATTGCCAACTATTGAGGTATTACTAAACTTTTTTAAAAAATTACTACTGATCACCTTTCCCATCAAGTATCATCTATATTGGTTCTTATATATTCAGCAGGGCTTTAGAAGGGATTGTTTAAACGTTACTAATCTTTTGGTATTAACAACGCTTGTCAATCAGAGATTTGTTCAACATTAACAAACTGATGTTATTTACATCGACTTTAGAAAAGTGTCTGATAAGAAAACATGACCTTATGAGAATCACAAACAATTAACTTATGTGGATTAATTCATATCTGCCAAACAGGGATCAAAAAGTTCATTTCTTATTTAAAGTATTTTAATCAAGCTTTGATCCTTTTCCTTATTGATTTTTTCGTCCGCTTCTTAGGTTTTCTAAAATTTGGCTAAAGATCATGGCAGCTAATGAAAAAAGGGTCATTATCTCGCTGAAAAGTGTGTTATTGTAAAAAAAGTATTTCCAAATATTTTAAATAATTATTTTTATGTTCTTCACTGTTAAATGAAAACTTCTTTTATATTTCATAATTAAACTTGTGACAATTCGTTTTTTTTTTTTTCAAAAAACAGTAATTTGCATTCTTGCAATAATTCCGTTCCTTTATTTTGCGCACTTCTTTCCTTTCGTTGTGTAAACGGCACGGCAGCATAAATGTTGAAAATATAAAATTTAAAAATAATTTTATGGAAATAGTAAATTTATGTGGATAAAAGCTAAAAGTTTTGTGGTTTAAAAATCTTTGGCAGCGCTTAAATAAAGGAGAGTGATTAATATAAAGATTAGATATTGTTTAAAATAAGAAGAGGATATATAAAGGGTGGATAACTTTGAGGTTAGGAAGAAAGTTCGCTTAAAACAAACTTTTTTTCACAACTTTAGTTTTATTGATTTCAGTTTAGGGTAGAAATATAATGCAGGGCCGAATTTCATATTTCAAAGCATCGGTTGTTTGTGGGTTGTTCGCTATTTCAAATGGCCTCAGAGATAATAATCCGCGTTAAGCCATTAGATCAAGGTGACCAATTGAAATCAATAAATCAAAAAAATACGCGACCGGGAAATTCGTCATATAATAACTGAATTGTTTAAGTGACTGTAAGGCTTGTTGCGACGTCTTGCAAAAATCCAAGGTCACTAATATCAGCATTAGCCAATTGGGTTTACAAAAAATTGGTTATCATGGTTTGATAGGACAGAGGGAGCTTGCTAGCTCATTTTCGAAAAAGAAAACACGCAACGATATTGTGCCAAATCACAAAGCCCACCATATGGTCACTTTCTTGGGATGTAATAGTTTTTTGCGGACTTTTTGGGGATTTTGTAAGCCCCATTATGCGGCAAATTTGTTTGTTTAAACAACAACCTAATTAAAATTGAGTCTCATCACTAAAGATGATTTTGTTGACAAATAGGTTGTTTTCGTTTAATTTTTCAAACAGCCAACTCACAAGCCTTAGACGCAAACAATGGTTGGCCGGCTTCAATTCTGAAACCAGGTGAACTTTGAAAGTGTAAATATGCAAAATGTTGCGCTAAGTGTCTCTGGTGATGCCCAATTATTGCGAACGTAGACGAATTGATGTGTCAGGGTCATTATAAACACTTTTCTGTTCATCAGCTATTTTTGCACCACTACCAGCGTATTGTTTTAGACAATTGCTGACAATAATGCCGTGAACATCGAATTTAGTTACTAAATAATGCACAGTGGTCGCAGAATGAGAAAAACTTTTATATCGTTTTGATAGTCAATTTTTAAATAAATTCGTTACTCAACCGTGGAACCTTGCACACTTCAAAGCTTTTACACTTTTAGTTAATAATTATCAAAGGATGTTCTAAGTTCTTGATATACAATAATTTCAGAATTTAATTCCTAACCTGAACTTACTGGCATACGCCAACAATATAATAAATTTTCTTATAGATCTATTTATGTACAAATATGTACGTTATTTTATTATTTATTTACCCTTTTTGCAATTAAATAATGCAAAATTAAAAGAAGTATGATAGCACAATCACAGCGATAAGCTTAAACGATAGAATATTTTTTTTAAATTAATCGATTTTGATAAATACACTACTGAACTGAAAGCTCCGAATCAACTTTTTTATTTCTGTTAATAGTTCAGTTGTAACTATTGATTCATGAACGGCACAACTAAATAACTGTATTCTTTACGAATTTATAGTCTGTAGACTAAAACGAAATAGTTCATAAAAAAATAATTAAAACATTTAAAAAAAACATTTTTTGTGTCTTTAAAACAATAAAGAAATCTTATATCGGGGTCTTTCAACAAGAAATTTATATTTCAATTGTAGCAACATTAACAAGATGATAGTTTTAACATTTAGTTTTTTAACGTAATTGTAATAGATGCATTGACAGTTGTTGCAATGAATTAAATTTCGCACAAATTTCGCATTAAAATAATAAAATCGACCATGAAAATGGTTGTTCTGTTAAAGTTACATTTCGTAAAAGTCGTCATATTTTCGGTCAACATAATCGTTCTTCTGAAACGGCTGTTAAAAATTTGGTCATTAAATTTGAGTCGACAGGCTCCATACAAAATGTGCGAACACCAAAGCGTGTTCGACCGGATCGCGTTAAATCAGATCCAAATTTGTCAATTCCTTGACGTTCTCAACAATTGGGATTATCCAAAACCACCTTTTATATTGAAGCCTTACAAGATTCAACTGATGGAGGACTTGAAGCCGACCGACCATTAACATCGCCGTAGATTCATTCAATTCTTTCAGAAACAACCGGCCTGTTTTTCTGAAAAATCATTTTTTCCACTTCTCAGATATGTCAACAAGCAAAATTGCTGCATTTCGGATTCTAAAAATCCTAGAGCAATTATTGAGAAGCCTTTACATACTCACTATATGGTCACTATATGGTGCGCTATGTATTCTGGAGGCTTGATTGGGACGTTTTCTTTTCGCTGGAAATGCGGTAACGGTCAATGAATCACGCTTTCGGGAGATGTTAACAACTAAGTGTATTAGCCTATTATTGACGACGAGTCCACTACAACTCGATAATTGTAGTGTTTGCATTATTTTCAATTAAACGAAAGACATATTTCTTTAGAAAAATTAACAAGCTTTCAGTGGTGAATAAAAGAATGCAATTCCGTGCATTGTTTTGGTTTCAGAGGAAAGACCTACCCTACCATACGTCATAAAAATTATGTCATAGTTGAAAATAAAAAATATCATATGCTAAAGCTTATGACGTTTAAGATACGTGTACAAATTTGCAGTTGAGAGGTCTTTACTTTATGTATATTTTACACAAAGAAATTGTATCATATATACAAAAAATATTATGTTTATTGAAGCTAAAACAATTTATGTATCGCATTGCAAAATTTTATTTCTTTCTAAAATTTATAAATTAAATGTAAACATTCAGCATGTGTGAGTATTTGTATTCGAATCTTTGTATTTGGATTTATATGCATGGGTTTATTATGCGTTTTTGTATGCAGCTTTAAATACATTCATTCATACATACATACATACATACATATGTGTTTGATGGTTTAAAAAAATACCACAATTCACATAGCATTGATGTAAAATTGTTTTTAGTGAAATACATTTCGAAAACACTAAAAAAAAACACGAACAATTTTTTATAAAAAATTTTTATTAAATTTCAAAGCTTTAAAATCGAAATGCATTTAAAAATATATAAACTTAAAAAAGTTATTCTTTGTATGGTAGAAATTTTGGAAATATTTTTATTTTCCTTTGCTTGTACTTACATTTTTGTTTCAGTGTGGTTTTCTATGTTATTTTTTTCAAAGTCATATAAATTCACATTATTTACATTCTTGGCTTCATTTCGTGTGAATCAGAATGTTTGTTATTTTATGTAAACGAGACATAACAGTTGTGCCAGTGATTTGTATTTATTATATGAAAGTTTTTATTTTCTATTTGTGTTTATATAACATCTTTTTAAATTATTTTTTTAAGGCATTTAGATTAAAGGATGCGTTTGCAACAGTTTTTTATTTGATATGAAAAAAAATATAAAAATACAAAATTTTGGTATTTGTTCTATCACAAGGAATCCCTTCTAAATTATTTATTAATATTAAAGAATTTTTAAGTCGGTGACGCTCTAACTAGATGGCAAGAAAATATAACATATTTAATATGAGACACCGCGTTGCCATATGAGAATATTTATTTCGAATTTACTCAATACTAAGGGAATGACCCCTATTCATGCGTACCAGAACTAGCAAATTAGTTTGCGGAGAGGAGGATAGAGGGAGTTTTTTGGCATTCGGTTTGAATTTTCCCACATTGAAAGTGATTGGCAAGACCTCTGACGGAAGTTCATTTCACATACAAACTGTTCTGCTAAAATACGAATTTTTCCTGTAATGCGTAGTATAATTCACTGGCCAATCAATCACTCTCTCTCTCTCTCTCTCTCTCTCTCAATGAAAATCGAGTTAAGAACAAAAACGTGCGACTAACGTGAAAGTTCTCTAATTTCTGTAGAGCACCTATCATCGAGTAACGATAGAGCAATGAAATACAACTCACATTACATCAATGCGATCCTGCCTCTCCTGTAACCAGGTTGTTTACATTCCATAACTGTGGAGTGAATTTTATAAAGCAAAACTGTAACTTCTAAAATAGAAAACAAAAGCTTATTGTTATTTTTCTTTATTGCAAGTGAAACAAAAAGTTTATTAAAATCAAAAAATTAAAAAAAAAATAAATTTTATAAATTACTTTTAAGCGCTACATTACACTCCGAATTTTAATTAACCAATTGCCTTGTTTTTAGTAATGGCAAAACTAATTTATGTTTTTATTAAACTCATTTTAGATGAAGGTTAAAGATTTCTATAATCTTTAACAATTTAATTGACGAAATGAGAAATAGGCAAAGACACAATAAATCACAAGCTTAAGAAAAATATTAACAATCAAGAGCGAGGCTATTTTCCCTACATTGCTTCAATTTAAATATAAACGATGACTTTTAGATGGTAAGTAATTCCTCATATTTTATACCAACTCGCTTTTGCCTGAATTATTTTTCATTGTATTTTTTCTTTGACCAAACGAGAACTAAAAAGCAAGCATATAAACAAACTTGATTTTAGTTTCCTTTCACCACCCATCAGCATAAAAATAAATAATTTATAAAATTGAAATAATATCAATCTATTAGTGGAAAAAGCAAGTATCATAATGATAACGTTACATAAGCAGTTTATTTAAAATAACACTTGTTATACCTATAGCGCAGAGGCTTTATATAAATATAATAATATTTACTATTAAAAGTTCTTTTATATAACTGAAAGAAATTTCTGCAAGCCACAAAAAGAAATTAAAAACCTGGTATATTTTATATCAAACAAAACACAAAACAAATAAACAAACAAACAAATACAACATTGCACTCATCTAAGTTGTAGGAACAGCATCGTCAGCGTCCTTATTAAATGTAACCAAACCATTTTAAATATATTTGTGTATTTATTTCTTTATTTTTTATCCTTCATTTTGTGTGCAAAAAAAGAAAAAAGTAGACGTATTGCATTTTGAAAGAAATTTATTATTTTTGTTGTATTATTTATTCTCACAAAAAAAATAAAAAAAATACAAGGTCTCTTTATTTTCTAAAGAATTTAGTTCATTTTAAATGCATTTCTTGTATGATGACAACAAATCTAGAGAAGAAAGCAAAAATACAATTTAAAAGGGCAATGTGTACTCGCATGTGGGAGAGATGGTTACATTAGTTAAAAACTTAACATTTTTTAAGACATTTCATGCTTAACAGTTCACGGAGATTTTAAATGCAACTCAAATACGAGTATACATCAATGCATGTATGTTGTTAAATCTCTTAAATTATATATTTGTAAAAACCAGCCACGTTTATTTTTATAAAAATTTTCTTCTTTAGTATAATTTTTGGTCCACAAACTTTTAATGGTTTTTTTTTTTTGAGCAAAGATATCAAAGAGCTATTTTTGTTAGTATTTTCTTTTTAAAGGGAATGAATTACAAATGGATATCATTTCATTTTCTAATATTTTTTTTTCTTAAAAAATCAGGCAAAGTTCATTTGACGAAAAATTTTAACTTGTTAATAAAAAGCGTTATTTATATATTGCGTTATTTTTGAAAAAGTATTAAAATGTTATTCTATTGATACAAAACAAAAAGCAATTTCCTTTAATAAAAGTTTAGGCTATTGAGTTCTTTTATTTCAAAGTAATTACACACAACGCTTTAGAGTTCTAAATTAAATAACCATATTTTTAGACCAACTATTTGATTTTGTACCTATAAAAATTAACGATGGTAGCTTCACCACTTTTATGCCTTCACTCGATCACGTTCATAATTAAACTTCTATCTACTGTTGTATCTTCACTAAGATTGACTGTATTGAACTACGAGAGGCTTGATTTGTATTCTGTTTTTAGTGGTTCTAGCGTTTACTCAAACACTCTTATTCATCACACAAAATGTAGATGACATTATCATTAAACATTGTAGGCGCCTGTTTGGCTATGCCTCTTTTAGTTCCGTGTTAGTTGGTTTAATTTTCTGCAATTTTAATGTAGCACGTTGATGTTGTTTTTTGTGTTCAAAATATTTCTTAAAACTTCTTAATTTGTAAACAGACACAATAGGTCATTTCACTTTACTTTTTTATAGTGACAAGCACTTTCGCAACAATGTTATCGCTTTTAAAGCTTTTGAGATCGAGTTTGAATATACATTTTCGACATTCGAATAGATTCTTTAAACAGTTTTATAATAACCTTAGCAGATCTTCATTGCCTAAAAGGTAGTGTTATATTTTGAAAAGAAATGTCTTAGTAGAAGGGTCTAATAAAAATGAGGTTATAAAATTAAGTGTGCACCCTAGCAGATACGTGATAGGATTTACATCAGCACCTGACCACGAGGCCTTAATCTGATAGTGGTCTTACTATTGGGTGTAGAAAAAGTATCCACCCACGCTCTAGGACGCATACACACTAGGCGCTTTAGTCCCAATCAGATACGTGATTGGATTAACATCAGCAACTGGCCACGAGGCCTTAATCTGACAGTGGTCTTACTGTTGGGGGTAGACAAAAGCATCCCCCCACCCCCTAGAACATACTAGATGAATACACACTTTAGGCGCAAACAAATACGTGATAGGATTAACATCAGCACCTGGCCGCGTGGCCTTAATCTGACGATGGTCTTACTACTGGCTGTACACTAGGTGCATACACGCCTTATTCCTAAGTAGTACGTGATTGGATTAACATCAGCACCTGGCCTTAATCTGACGGCGGTCTTACTACTGGGTGTAGAAACAAGCATCCCCCGACCCCCTAGTACGCATACATACTATATGAATACACGCCTTAGGCGCAAAAAAATGCATGATAGGATTATCATTAGCACCTGACCACGAGGCCTTAATCTGACGGTGGTCTTACTATTGGGAGTAGAAAAAAATATCCATCCACGCTATTCAAAGCCCATGCACACTAGGTGCATACACGCCTTAGTCCCAATTTTCCGGTGCATGAGCGTAGTGCCATACACTCACTCCTTACTAAAGAATTGGAGACTATCCAACTCCTAGTCCTATTACATGCGCAAGCTAGGACACTGGATGTTAACTTAACTTTTTTGTTAACATCTCTTCGTAACTTTTTTCAAAGCCCGATTAAGCCACAGCCACTATTTTGCTCCTCTAGGGCCTAATAATAACCAGAATAGGGCCGTAGCCCTGCGGGCAACTTGTTTCCGTTTTGCGGTGTATGTGTAGTCAGACTTCGAGAATCCTCCTCCAGGCGACCGCCTGGTGCCGCCCTTTACCCCGAAGGCACGTGGAAAAGGAAGATATCTGTTAAGACCGCATGCCTCCGAGTGTGCGGGTCACCCAAGCTGATATAATTTCAAAGTTAATGGTGGTAAGGGCAGATTCTCGAAAACTATATAAGAACATAAAATAAAATGCATACTTTAAGCCTGTCCCTAGAAATTGGATTAAAATTAATTGCATAGAAAATTTCTATTTAGAGTCCAAGCCGAACCTGACGCACATATTATTTTTCGTATAGGTTTTTCAATAATAATTCAAAAAAGGGTAAAGTTTTATTAAACGATAATGTTTGCATCTTCTTCATTCAGGAATAATATTTAATCAAAATGAAATCCTTTCAAATAATAATGTAGTTAAAAAACTTTTATATTTAAAATTTAATTTTGTCTGCTAATTTGTGCATCCACTTTTGTGAAGCTTTTAACAAAAAAACTTAATATTCATGCTCTTGATTTTAATATATTTCTGAATTATATATTACCATACAAGTACTTTTTTAAAAAAAAATACATAAAATTATTGCAGATTTCCTTTTTTTCATGGCACTCATTCAGTTTATTTTAATATCAAAATAATTGCAAATCAAATGTAAATATTATTTCACCAACTTTTTGTTAGTGAAAACTTATGTACTTTTTCTGAGAACACATATTCTCGTATCCGTATGAATATGTAGCTGTGATATTTGTTTAAAATTATGCTCTGAAATAAATCTACTTGCCTCAAGTCATCAACAATAACTACAGCCAATTTCATCGTCATTATTATAATAATCATATGAAGTATGATTTTTTTTTTGATTTGTTTAAAATAGTTAACAATCATTTTTTAAATCAGAATAACGCTCATATGAAATTTAATGCCACTAAAAACAATGTTATTTTTTACATTTTCTTCAAAAAAAATCTGCATGTAAAAAACAAGTTTCATAGAGAAACAATGGAATTTAATATTTGTATGAGGCTAAGTGCAACACCAGGATGAAGAAAAAAGCCTACAATTCATGTGATTTTAGCAAAACTTGCACTTCTGAAATAGGCTTTCTGCAGAAGTTCTTCGTATCACTTTCAATGAACTCTGATGCTTGGCTTAGCATTATGCCCATCTATAGAATGCTGATCAAAATGAAATAATTGAATATGAGAGAAATGTAAACAAAATAATCACTTTATATCTGACATAAGTCAGATAAAAGTTATATCTGAAAGGAGGTTTCGGCGATAATCAAATAGAAACCATGTATCACCTAGATGCGTGAAAAATTGTTAAGCGGGTTAAAAAATTACGTCACAAACTTTACAGCACGTAACTTTCTTAGAAAGCTTACGCAGCACAAAAAAAACATTTAATTTTATTAATTAATGTTTTTAATTTTATATTTAAACATTTTTTTAAATATGAAATTTTTATTGAGATTGAGATTTAACTAATCTAGAGATGTTTTTTAAAATTCATAACAGATCTAAAAAGCAAATTGTAAGAAAATTAAAGCTGTTGCATTTCCTATTATGACAACATAATATGCGCATAGCATGGACACTCATGCAGCGCATTATATCAGAACTAGGAAAATGAGTTATAGGGAGGAGGAAAGAGGGAGTAGTGTTTGTGGACATTCGATTTGAATTTTCCCACATTGAAAGTGCCAGGAAAGACTTCTGGAGAAAGTTTAATCTTTGTAATGGGTAGTGCAATTCACTAGCCGATCGACCACAAATGGATGCCCTCTCAACGAAAATCGAGACAGAAGCAAAAATGTACGTGTTTCGGGAACAAGTTCCTTAATTTTCTTACGGCACTTACCATTGTAGTAACGATAAAACAGTGAAATACAACTAACATTGCGTCGATGCTCTAGGAAATCAATAGATTTGGATAACCTACTGTCTCCAATAAGCCTCATGGCCCTCTTCTGTATGCGGTCGACCAACTTTCGAGCAGACTTTGGGGCGCCGGCCCTTACATGAGAGTTGTATTCCATCTTTGGACGGATATATGTGATATAAATAGTACAAAGATAGGATAGAGTGAAGCATCTTTTACATTGTTTTAGAAAACCGAAGTACTTGAAAGCTTCTTTAGAAACCTGAAAAGTATATTTAGTCCATCGAACCTCACACTGAATTTGCATGCCAAGAACATCAAGAGCTTCCGATTCCGCAATACCTACATCAACCTTAAGTAACCGGTGCAGCACCATTTCCGAACACAGATCTGTGCGTAAGCATGCAACATTTCGCTTCACGGACATTGAAATCGACTCTATTCGCACGACCTCATTCGGCGATCGGCGCGAGATTGTGATTGAGCGTATCATTCATGTTCCACCTTTTGGAACTCACCTTCAACTGGTTCGGTCTATTACCAAATGAATACGACAGACAAATGGTGCTGTCATCAAGTTCGACAAAGAAGGTCGTTTAGAAAAAACAAAAAATAGAGTAGGAGAAAGAATGGAGCCTTGTGGCAACCCTGGATTAATCCTGAACTCGTCTGATAAAATTCCATCTATAACAACTCCTGAGAAAACTCGGTTTAAATCTGGAGAAATTATGGCCAGCACCAGAACAGCAAATTTTGACAGAAGTGCATTATTCCACACTCTATCATTGGAAATCTCTAGAGACACCACCTTACTCTCTCCGAAATGATGTATGGAGTTGCATTATTGTTCCGATAGGAAGGCCAGCAAGTCGTCCGTAGAGCCCCCCTATGGAAACCATACTGGTGGTCGCTAAGCAAACTGTTGGACAAGATGAAAATTAATCACACTTTCCATCACCTTGGAAAATGCAAAATAAATTTCAGTTGGGCGGTAATTTTCAGGGTTGTTAGCCTAAAGCTTTTTTTGGCGATTGGTGTTACTTTAGCAACGTTCCAACACTTTGGGAATTCACCGGCATGATACAACATGCTAAAAAGGGCTGCTAAAGGACGCACTAGTGTTTCAGGAGAAGTGCTGGTATGCCATCCGACTCCGGAGACTTGTTGACTTATTTTTAATAAAAATTTTAATTTAAAAAAAATTTACAGTGGAAGATCTAAAGATTTAAGAGATTTAATTCTTTAACGGAATAAATTTCCTTTTATAAATTTATTTATTAAGTAGCTTCTAAATATATATAAAAAATATTTCAAAATTGTTTCCTTTTTCTTGTATTATATATTATTTGTTATACTGTATTGTGTTACCAATACATGTCGGATATGAAATCTCTTCATATAAAGCACATGTAAGAGGAAATCATTTGCACAAACAAAAAATATATACAAAAAAACTTTTGCCTGAATTTGTGGTGTGTTATCATTTTTTATTTTTGTTTTTGTTGAAATATTCAAATATAAAATGCAAATCGTTTTTTTAAATCCACTTTGAAAAATTAACAAAGCAGGCAGGAATGTATATAAGAATATATTCAAATTTACTTATTTCAGGTAGTTCTTAAATTCCTTCAACATTTTAATTATTTTCTTTTTGCACCGTTTGCAAATAACTGACAGTTTGTACTTTATAGCGATATTATTATTTGACAATAATGCACTCTTTTTCCAAGCAGTGAATAACTAACTAAACCGATAACTAATAACTTAATCAAATAAAGAACGCCACGTAGACACTAAGATGACCTTTGGATTCGGTTGCTTAAAAAGCTGAATAAAAGAATAGCACATATTTACATTTTAGCAAACAAATATTACATCAGTTTAGTTCTCAGCAAAGTAACCAAAAATTATTATTAGTGATAACACTGGTTCCTTAGGCCATTTTGTTGAATACTTAACTCAATTTGTTAAAGACACTTTAGTACGAAAAGAACATTGAAGATGGCAAACAGCCGAAACCGGTTTGTTCACAAACTAAATTTGACGACGGTCGACGGAAAACCGTACCCAAATAAAAGACACTTTAAATACGTTTAAGTTAACCTAAAGCCGACTATTATGATTAGCAATTTACATAAGTAATTGACTGAAAAATAGATAAAAAATCACTAAAAACAAGCATCAAAGCTTCACCAAATACCAACGCTAAATAGTGAGTAGGCTTAGTTCAATTACACTTCTTCTTGATGATGTCAATAACTTTTTTTGCCAAGGTAACCTTATATGGGGCATGAAATTTAGCAAGGCACTTAAATAGGCGGCAAATTACAGATAATGTTGCCCAAGCCTAACCCTGGATAGGCAAAAAAAATATCTACTTTAAGCTTGTCGCTTGCAGTATTTATTTGTTTCTTTAAACGATTTCAAAACCAACTGCAAGCTTTAAAAAAAAGGATGAAATTTTTTATAGTATCCTTTTTATATTTTAGCTTTAAAATTTTCGTTATTTGCTATTCTGGTGGCGCACAGTGGACCATTTTACGAGAAGGCGGCCAAAAGTCCTTTTTTTCAAGGTCCCCAATTGTAAAATTTTAAAGTTCGTTCGAAAATACTGCACTCGCCAAAATATTAAAACTTTATTTTAACTATATCACACTTAACAGGGTGATTCAAAATGAGCATTTTTAGTATTTTGGTAAAATGAGAAATTTCTTAGTAAATGTTTCATTTTAAACATCTATAACTTTTTTCTTACATAAGTATGAGAAAAAGAACTGTGTTTGATTGACTTTTGATTTTTAAAAATTAATTTTTTTAGAAGTCCAAATTTTTTCTAAATTCTCTTACTTAATAGAGCATAACTTCTAAAGTTGGTTAGGGAATGTAAAAGCATTAGCACTGTGTCATAGCCCTAAATGCTTGGCTTTGGACATAAAAACAAACCATTGATATTTATCTAACGCTCTTATAGGTGGAAATACAAAATCAAAAACAATCCGAAAAATAAAAAATGAAATTAAAGACCTTCAACCTGTAATATTTACTGTTGATTTTAACATGTTGAGATACAAAAGCATCATCAAGCTGCATTATATTTTAAAGGACATCAAGTCAATTAAGCCATCCAATTCCAGAAGATAAGATTTTTAGGGCAGCATACGAATTTGGATTGTCCCCTCTTCATACTAGAATACGTTGATCTGGATTTTAGCTCGTTAGGCGAAACAGTGCGACAAAATAAGGAAAATGAAGAAAAAATAAACAAAAAGAAAAACAACAAATTCAACAAAAATATTTAGAACAAGGCCTACTCATCGATAAGCTATAAGCAAGAGGAGGGGAACGCAAATAATGGAAACACTGGAAGAGGATTTTTTTCAGATCCAGAAACTGCAGCATCTATCACAGGAGTAGATTTGCAACTAATAAGGAGATCAGTATTATTTTAAGAGTTGTAACATACAGCCTAAAGATAAATGCAAAAAATTTGGAGAGTACACCAGAACACAGCTATACTTTACAACGAAAAATATTCTTGGAAATATATGCCATCCAGAGTTCATAAAATTTTGTACCATGGGGAACAAATAACGCAACACAATATGCTACCAATAAAAGATCTATCTGAAGAAGCGCAAAAAAAACGAAACAAAGAACGAAAAACGTGAGCATAACACAAGAAAATTTTCTAGATATTGTACTAATGAAGACTTGATTGTTATTTTATTATGCACCTCAGATCCCTATATGTCCAATATCCGGCAAAAATGGAAAACTACTTTTATTGAACTAGACCTAGAAGCTAAACTGCTTCTAGAAGACGAAAATTAAGGCTATTTAGAAGAAATATTTATTAAAGTTGTTTAATTAATAGTCATTTTTCCAAACACAAGAGTTATCTGTATGTATTTCATCCTTTTAAAATTTTTTTGTACATTAATAAGATATTAATCAATTTACAACAAAAGTTTACATATACGAGTAGTATTTATGTTTATTTTGGACTTAAATACCTCCTTATCTAAAGTTAATTTGAACCAATAGATATATTTTTTATGTTTGCTACTTAGTGAACTAATTCTTGACTCAAATTGTTTCAAAGAACCAATCTTTGGCCTTCGCACTAAAAATTTCTAGAAAGCCAAAGCTTGGCCCTCTCTGGCTTAATTTAAGTTTTTAATAAGTATTAGCTCTAAACGTGAATCAATATATAAGACTTTATGTAAAACAAACTCTTTGAACAAGTTTTAATACTTTACTTTCGTACCAAAACTCAGCTAAAACTTAGAATGTATTTTTAATCCTATCACAACTATTTCTCTAACCAGTCGATTTAAAATTTTTTTTTTTAAACGAAAGCCTATGATCTCATCGAGTAGACAAAGAAAACAGCGTATCAAAATAACGAGCCGTTCAAAAGTTATATATTTTTAACCGCCTTCTCGTAAAATGGACCACTGTGCGGCGATTAAAATTTTTTTTTATATATTTGTGTTTTACACGTGCATCGCTATCTGATTAAAAGTTTTAATTTAAAATACAGCTGACTTATATTATTGGCAAAATTTGGATGCGAAGCTACTTAAAGAACACGTAGCAAATATTTATGTATTTGATTAACAAAAACAACGTTTATAGTAATATAGACTTTTTAATAAAATAAAGAAAATTATAAAAATAGAACCACTTTGCTGGAAAATAATTTTTCTATTGAATACATTTTCTAGCTTACTTCAAAACTTATTTATTCGAATATAAAACAAATCTAAAACATAATAATCGTACATAGAATTGAAAGCTCTAAAAGCTGTTGCATATATAATTCTTTCAAATTGACAGCTCCTAAAAGAACTTAGCCGAGATAATGTTTAATATTTAAATTTATGGATATAAAATTTGCAATTGTCTTTAAAAAAGACTTTTGCGAGTATTAAAGAGTTTTTCAAAAAGAAGTTTGTTTCCTAAAACAAAAAATTTAGATCAAAATGATTAAAATTTGTATGGTATTACGAAGAGAAAAGTTCGGCAATTATGAACGAATAATGATATCTGGCAAATGTCCACCAAGACGATGCTAACAGATGTTGATTTTTTCATCAAAGTTTTTAATCACTTTTTGGCAAAATTATGGTCCTATTTCGTTAATCACATCACGGACTCTGAGTTTTAAGGCTGAAATCGATTCGACTAGCTTCGTAGAGACTCTATCTTTAACACATGACCTGACTTGTCACTTAACTTAAAACAAAGCATTAAAAAAATAAGAAAATACCAAAGTACAAACATAACTGGGAAATATAACAAAAAAAGAATGAAAAATTTTATGAATAAAGGATCTTTCAACAAGAAGGTTGGCGTCTAAAAAAAATTTAAATTAATATGATTAAAATTTTAATTGTATTATGAAAAGACTATGAATGAGAAATGATATCTGGCAAATGTTCACCACGACAATGCTAACAGATGTCGATTCTTTCATCAGAGTTTTTAATCACTTTTTGGCAAAATAGTGGTCCTATTTCGTTAATCGCACCACGGACTCTTAGTTTTAAGGCTGAAATCGATTCGTTTCGCTCGGTATAGATTATGTCCTTAACATAACCCCACAAAAAATAATACACTGGTTTAAATCACACGATCTAAGTGGCCACTTAACTGCAGGTTGTCGTGAAGTTATGCTGTCGAGAAATTTGATTTGTAATAACAATCGTTTCATTGGCTGTGTGACATGAGGCACCGTCATGTTAAAACCACATGCCAGTGATATCCTCGTTGTTAGCATCTCGCGATGGGGTGATCCATTGACCGTTACCGCATTTCCAGCCTCATCTTCGAAAAAAAATGGCCCAATCACGGCTCCAGACTACACACGGCTCCACCATACAGTGACACGTTGGGTATGGAAAATGTTCTCAATAATCGCTAGGATTTTCAGAAGCACAATTATTTTTTCAGAAAAACCAACCAGCTGTTCTTGTATTAATTGAAGGAACTACGGCGATGTGAATCGTCCTACACCAGTTGAACGTTGTAAGGTTTTAAAGTAAATTTTTTTTTTTATTTTTTGTAATCAATTCCTAATTCATTTGATAATTATTTTACAATATAAAATGCCTCTGCGTCTTAAAGACATTGTTGAGGCGTGTTGGCAAAAATTTATTACATATAGCATTAGGTGTATTTACCAGAAGAATAAATAATTAAGTTAAACAAAAAAAAAAGAATAAACAAAAAATTAGTAAAATATTAAAAAATTAATATTTTTTAATAATGAGAAAAAATAAAACAAAATAACAAATTTTGTAATAGAAAAAATAATAACAAATTTTTAAATTGAGATCAAATAATAATTTTTATAATCACTATAAAAGCATTTCCAAATTTTGTAAAAGATGCTCTTTTTTTTTAAACGGAGATTCGAGCAATATTTCTAATATTCTGAAAAAGTTTGTTAAACTCTGAACTACCATGTGTTCTATTCTCTGTTTTGTGGTTTCCAATCGACATCGTACTACTCTTAGATTCATATTATTTCTTGTGTTGAACTCTGTTTGATTTCTTGAAAAAGTAATTGTATGATGCTCAATGTTGTTCATTGATTTAAATACATAAAGTAAAAGTTGCAGCTTGTGTAATCCGCGCACAGGAAGAATGGTTATTGCTATGTTCCTATAAAGAGGTATTGTTGGGTGCATCAAGGGCAAATCAAAAACAGTTTTCAATCCTCTGTTTTGTACTCTTTGTAGGGATTTCAATATATTAGTTCTTTTATGACCATTTATTAATGGCATATAGTTTAAATGACTGTGTATTAAAGCTTGATATATAGCCAATTTTGTTCTCGTATTAAATTTATTTTTAAACTTATATAATAGACCAACTGCCGACAATACTTTTGATTTTAGTTTCCGAATATGTAAGTCCCATGAGAGATTATTCTGTAAATGCACACCAAGGTATTTCGTTGAATAACATTCGTTTACTTTATTTCGATCTACCCAAATGCTGAAAACTTGATTATGAATATGATTCGGTATAAATCACAATATTTTAGTTTTTTCCGCATTAAGCTTCAATTTGTTAAGCCTTACATATTCTGAAATCATTGCTGCTTCGTATTCCATATGAGCCTTTAAAGCAGTTTCATGCTTATACGGATAAAAAATACTTATATCATCTGCATACATAAACATTTTTCCAAATAACTGAAGATTTTGTATATCATTTACGTAAATTTTAAATAATAGTGGTGCCAATACACTTCCTTGAGGAACTCCATATTCAACAGGGCCAATAAAACTTTTTTCGCCGTTCACCTCAACATACTGCTTTCTTTTCTCCAAATAACTCCTTAGCAATAACAAGCTTCTTCCATTAACTCCATAGTGTTTCAGTTTATTTATCATTATATCGTGATCAACAAGATCTTACGCAAGATTCTTACGCAAAGTTCGCGAATTGTTAAGAACGTCGGGGAATTTACAAATTTGGATCTGCTTCAAAATTATGCCTCACGTCTCATGTTTTCAGTTGAACGAGCTGATATAACAGACATTTTGGTAGAACACACGTTGGTATTCGCACATTTTGTATTCAGCCTATCGACTCAAATTTAACGATTCTTAATAGCGGTTTTAAAAGGACGATTATGTTTTTCGAAAATATCACGATTTTTACGAAATGTAACTTTAACACAACCCACATTTTAATAGTGGACTTTAATTATTTTTAAGCGATTTTCATACGAAATTGAATTGATTGTAACAACTGCCAATGCATTTACTATGAATACGTCAACAAACTACATGTCAAAATTTTATAATGTTACTGGTGCCACAATTGAAAAACAAACTTTTTGTTGAAAAACTCGATATATAACGCAGTTAAAGCAAATGCTAAATTTCCTACAATATCTCAGAATGTAAAAGGGTTATTTTAAATGATACTTTTGCTACATATTATTAATATTAATTGCACTTATTTCCGTTTCCTTTTCTACATATTTTTCATATTGTTTGCTATATTTTTATTTGTTTTTATAACGCTTTAACTAGCACTACTCATCCTCACAAAGATGAATCGAAATCACAAATAAATTTTTATACGATTATTATATTCTTTTCTTGACTTCACGCTCAAGTAATTGTATGGTGTTAGTTTCATAGCAAATAAATACATACATACTGACAGATGCACCGACATACACGCATATATATGAAAATATATTCAAGCAAAAAACACATATTTGTATGAGAACAATTTACATAAAGAATATGGATATTGTGAGTTTGTATGGTGTGTATGTATATTTAAGGATTTCTTTCTATTTGAGTAACATTTCTTACATTCCTTTTTAACTATTTTTATTTTTATTTTTCCAAATATTTTCTTATATTTTTTTTATTTTTTTTTTGTTTTTTTTTTTTCTTTTGCTTGCTGAAAAAACATAAAATGTCTTGCTTCTATTGAAGCATTAATAATTATGTGGCACTGGGATTTTATTATGTTTTTTTTTTAAATTGTTGCTGTTGTTGTTTAAAAATTCTTTATATTTATTTTTTTCAATTCTTCCTCTAAATAAAGTAGCATGTGCATGTACAAGAGGAACTTGTATTCATGGTTGTTTAACTTTCTTTAACGAGGACCATTATAATGTTAGAAGTATGAGTTAGGTCTTGTAATAGATTGCCATTCCGTTTTATAGTAAACAAATTTCGTATTTGATCCTCTAAAATTCTAATAGAAAAATCCAAAAAACGAAGAATATTAAAACTAATTAATAAAATTAAAGCCTCGCTAATGATCCTCGTTTTATACGTACTGCTATTTAAAATATTGTATATTGAAATGTGTCTAGCTTATATTCGATGGCGCCTGATTTTCCCAAAAAAATCTTAACAGTTGCATTGTTATTTGCAAAATGTTCTTTTTACTTAAAATTTCCGCTTAAAACCGACATTCTACAAATAGAATTTTCCTTCTCTTTGCTGGCTGCAGTGCTTAAAACGATGCCAGGCATTAACCAACAACTGGAGTAAATTGTAGAAAATATAATAAGAAAATTTCCACACAGTGACACCACAGGATGAAAAGAAGACATGTTAGTAAAAATGATATACATACAGACATATGTATGCACTTCATACACATACACAATTCTAACTAAATATATGATTTTTATAAAAATATATATATATATTATTGCAACAATGTAATAATGTATTTAAATTATAGAAACACAAAAGAAATCTTATATTCATATCCTTAATCCTGGCAGTTAACATACATAAGTAGTCGCCAAACCCAAAATAAAAAATATATTTGTGACAGAAAAATAAATAAAATTATTTAAAAAAAAAATAATATTTTCATCAATATCTTCAGGACACTAAAAATAACAACAACAGTAAATTGTTAATATTACAGCAGACAATTTGAAATTGCATTTAGCTCTTTGAGTAGATATTTCCAAAGCAAAAATAATAATGATTGAAAATTGTCATCCAAAAAGTTTACAAATAAAACAACAACAGCAACAAAAACATAAAAAAATGCATTATGGAATTTCGACTTTAAACTCAATAAATCAGAAATGTTTTTGAAAACTGGCAAAATTAATTATGGGTGTCCGCCGGGAAGGTATACTACTTTTTTTTGTTTATAATTTTTGATTAAATGAAAGAGAAGGGATTTTACATTGATAAATGGTTTTATTTATTGTCGGCAATTATGTAAGGAATACAATATCAGATAAATGTCCGCCTCTGTTATCCTCACAAATCCGAGACCTTTTGAACACATATTTCATTTCAGTCTCACACACTTCACGCATTATTTAACAAATTTTCACGAACATTTTGTTTGGGTTGGTGAAGCATTTCTGTCATATATTTTTTAATAAATCTTACTTTTTAGCTATTCCCACAAAAAGAAGTGCGGAGCAGTCAAATCAGGCGACCGTGGAGGCCAACCATTTCTTGAAATAACATGTTGTGGAAAGAAAAATTTCATTTTAATGCTGGCTGTATGGGATGTGGCACTTTCTTGTTGACTCCACATACTAATCAAGCCCAAAGCATGCAGTTGTGGCGTTAAAAAGTTTTCAATTATATCATGATATCGCTCCCCATTCACAGTTATCGTTACGCCGTTTTTATTTTCAAAGAAGTAAGGTCCAATAATTCTCCTAACCAGATAGCATACCACACCAGACTGTCACTTTTAATGGATGCAAAGGCGACTGTTGAATAGTTTGAGGGTTTCCCATTCCCCAGAACCGGCTATTCTGTTTATTCTTATGTCCATTCAAATGAAAGTGTGTATCGTCACACATTATAATTTTTTCATGAAAATTGGGGTTATCATAGGCGCAGCCGCACATATACATATTTATAAATGGTCTTGCAGAAGGAGCTCATGTATTACATGAATCTTATATGGTAACAGATGCAAATCCTTGTACAAAATTGTGATGTACGTTGTGATCCCATATAGGGGTCAACCTTAATGATCAGCCAGAGAATAATTATGTCTAAAGAGACAAATAATGAACTCCGCGGGCCACTGATCCCCGTGGAAATAAAGTGGAGGTTCCAGTTGTCTCCCTGTCTGACTTTAGGGGACTGGGCTCCCTTTTTCCCCCAGTTGCACAAGTCTAGATAGTCGAGTATTCTATAAAGACCGATAAATGTGCCGCCGGGGGGGAATCAGATAATCAGTTTTACCTGAACAAATCATATTAAATCGGCTGTGGTTTAGATTTACATAAAACTGAGGTGTCTTTGGATGTCACATTATTATACGCCTTTAAATATAAAGCACGGTTGTTAGCTTTAGGGAAAGAAGAAGATTATAATTCAATGTTTTATTGTATCTTATTGACACTTTTTTGTTAATGCGTCGCGTCTCTTTTTTTCTCGAACCAGCGCTCAGAAGATGACCCCTACACATGCAATGCATTGTGAAAGAACTACGAAATTAGGTTATGGGGAGGATGGGAAAGGAAGTAGGCATTCAATTTGAATCTCTGGAGGGAGATTATTAGCGACTGTTCATTGCGATTCACTGGGCAATCAACCATAAATGGATGCGCTCTCAATGAAAATCGAGTTAAATGCGAAAACGTGCGAGTAACGGAAAAAAGCTTCCTAATTTCATTAAAACACTTACCACTGTAGTAACGATAAAACAGTGAAATACATCCCACATTGTGTCGATGCTGTAGCGAATCAATAGAGTTGGATACCGTACCGTCTCTAATGAGTCTTCTGGCCCTCCACTGCGCTCTGTGAAGCAACTTCAAAATGGACTTTGGGGCGCTGGCCCATACATAAAAGTCGTATTCCATTTTTGGATGGATATAAGTGGTGTAAATAACTACCTGTCTTTCCCCCAACACAATAACTTAATAGCAATGTAACAAGCTTTAAACACTTTTTATTTAATTTCTATGCGTAATAATCAGTGCAGAGAACAGTAGCATTACGGGTCACTTCTGCTTACCGCACTGTATCGGCACCTGCTGTTCTCATAATAGCCGGAAAGCGGCCGAATGATTTACAGGCAGAAGAGCGCAGGCAGAATCTACTACGCTAGACGGAACCACCTTTTAGCAGCACCTTAGATGGCGGCCATGAAACGAGAAACCGTGAAGAAGTGGCAGACGCGATGGAGGAGCGAGGTCCGTAGGAGATGGGTATACTAAATGATCCCGGTTTTGGGAAATGGATAGACAGGGAGTCAATACTTTCGGAAGTACCTATGCGATATGAGGAAATGCAGCACTTGGTTGTTAATATATAAAGGGGAGGATGTAGTAGACGACGCTGAGCACACCTGTTTTAGGTGCCACTGTTGGTCTAAATACCGCACGGTGATGGAAAAAATGGTAAATAGCCGCAAAAGCTGGTTTGCTGTGGCGAATTATGTGGAGCGTTTGCTCTGGAAAAAAATGCGTAATCTGGACATGGCGATAATGAACTAGCACTGATTCAGTGCTCGAGAAGTAGTGCGATAGTGGTGCCGGGGGGTGGGAGGTTAGGGACAAAAACATTCCGGACTTAAGGTGGGTTTTTCGTCGGTAGCCGAAACGGAGTCCGGCATACGGCGGAATGATGATTCTCGCCAAATTCGTAACACATTTTCCCACCTTAAACACAAAAAAATTACAAATGTCATTATTAACCAATTTTTTGTTAATTTAGTTAAATGTGGGTAGTCTCTGTATGTACCATCCTAACTTAACTTTTCGTTACAATATAGTCTATAGTCTATTGACTATAAATGCTAATGAATGATGTAGTGATCGAAAATATACGTCATTACACTCTGCTAGTGAGCAGAATTAAAAAGAAATATGAGCATGGGCAGAATTTATAAATTCATTTTAAGCAATTTTATTTCGTGTTTGATTTCTTTAAATAAATATTTCATGATATTCTCACAAAATATTTATTACAAAAATATTTATAAAAAAATATTTAAATATTTATTTAAAGGAATTAAGCACGAAATAAAATTGCTTATATTGAAAATGATTCCGAAAATTATAAATTACTTAAATTCATTTTATTTAATATTAAAAATTCAAGTAATAATTTAAAAAAAAATTGTTGCTTACGAAGAGTTTTGATTTAAGATTTTATTGGATCACCTTAGCTGTCCTGAACACTATTGGAAAAGATTCCCTAAAAAATTAAAAGAAATATAGAACTTATTCAGACTTAAAAAACATTAAAACGTGTTTCGTAACGCAAAAAAAATTTAAATATTTTAGTATTCTGAAGCTGCATTCAGTAGGATTTGTATAAAGTTTGAAGGTTTGAAAGCTGGCCTTAAACTAAAACCTATTTATATAGGGAGAACAAAGTAAATTTTGATATTACGTTTTTTGGATTTATTCCGCCAGTAACTGAAAAATTTTTTTCCATCTTTATTGTTTGTTCGGTATGAACGCTGAGCCTTTTTGATGTAAAGACATCGTTCTCAAGCTGTGTTGTAAACTGTATTGCTAAAAATAATAATAATAATTTTATGCCCATAAAAAACTACCAGGATACTTTTAATCTTTAATTTAAATAAAAGCAAATTTTTTATGAATATTTATTTTTTTACCTTATAGAGCATCAAGACTTAAACTTCTTAACAGAAAAAAAATTTTAATCATTTAAACTTATTTTTGAAATTTTACTTAAACCCCAGTGTGTCACAATTTATGCAACATTTTAAATTCTGTCAATATATTTATACTGAAAAAGGCTGCAACAAAATATTTTAGTATTTTTAGATGTTTTTGGCTGTCGCAAAATTTGATGCTGCTCCTTCCTGAAGTTTTCGCAAATTTACGTTTTATTTCGATTTACTAAAAATACGCATTCGAATTTATTGTTTTTCCTTTTTGTTAACTGCTCTATTTCTGTTCAAGGATTATAAAACTAAATTTAAAAACAGCGGTGCATGCAACAAAAGTGCATAAGACTTTAAGTCAAACAATCTGTCCGGAACTGGTTTTTATTAAAAGAAAAACGTTTTGTAGTTTTGTTTTAGCCAAATATGTGAAGGTGTACATGGAAATATGAAATAGAATTTCTTTTCCAATCGTATATTAACTTGTGCCACATGCACCGCTGCTGCATAAATGTACAAACATGTACATATATAAAAATGTTTCCTTTTTAATTTTCAATTGTAGACCACGTAAAGGTACTTTAAGTCAAAAACTTAAATTTAAGAACTTAATAATAAATAATAAAGTTTATGGTTGCTTTTCAATGAAAAGCTCTCACTGGCATTATGTGAGAGTGAATTACAAACACATGCTGGGAAAGCTGTTTTGAACTTGAGTTTAAACATTTTACTTTGTGGCTTAAAAAGCCTTGAATTTATGACTTCTGTGTTTAGTTTTTTTTTTTTTAGTAACCAGCATGTTTCACTTACCATCATCTTCACTATACGTGTTACCAGAAATGACTTTTAAAGTTTCTTTAAAATTATTACGTGCCTCTGTTGCACTATTTTCTTTTTCTTGCTGTTGCCCTTGACCACTAAGCAGGTGTTCATTTTCATTGGATTCAAAAACATCTTCAATTATTTCATCAACCACATCTTGTTGCATATTCTTATTTACTCCTGCTGTTGTGTTTAATAGCTGTTGTTGCGTTTGCTCCTGTTGGAGAGTAAGTTTATGTGCTTGTTGAGCTTTGAAGTGCTCCTTATCATTCTTGTCGTTGTGTTCATTCCACTCTGTTGTCGTTGAACTCTGCGAGTGGTAGGCCTTTTGCCAATTCAACTCTGTTTCTGTTGCCTCATCTAATGTTGTACCTGTTGTGGCAAGTGCTGATGGTATATGAGAGACTGCAAAGTATAGAAAATACTGTGTGTGAGTAATATAATAACAAACACAATAATTTGTTAAAGAGGATTATGTTAAGTAAGTTAGAAATTTCTTTTTATTGTTAGAGAAATGAAGAACCATTAAATTTTTAATTAAAATATTTGGTTCTTACGGATAGTTTTAGATCGATTTTTTATAAAAACATTCAGTAAAAATGTTCACTTTAAGTTCGAAATATTTACTTCGTTTTTTTAGAGCCAAGATAAGAAATTTTATCTTTATCATTTTTTATAAAACAGAAATGTAATTTGTATAATAGTTGTTTATTATAATTCTAACAATATTTTATTTACAATTGTTGACGATCCAACTACATCACGAGACATTGTAGTTCAGCGAAGAAGCAATATCATGCATCGTATAAACAAGACACATCGTTTGCACAATGCGTTAAAATATCCAATCAAGGGCAAGACGGATACGACATCACGTTGCAGATGGTCGATCCAATTACGGGTACAATGTACACACAATAATTACTGCTATTATTGGTTTCCATTAACAATCCATTTTATTTTGCATTTTCAGGCGTATCAACGAACAAAAGTCTAAACGCAATGAATTACTATGCGTATCGTATGATGATTCGTACACATGAGGAGAATGTCATTCTGAAGTGCCGTCGGCTATTCAAGCAATTCGCTGTCGACATGTATGTCAAAGTCGAGACCGAATGTTTAACGTTCATCCGATTCAATCAGCAGATCTACGATTTGATGACTATATACACTTGCGTGATGCTATTCATTCAGATGGTAATGTTAAGAATATTGAACGCCGGACGATTCTCCCATCATCTTATAGCGGAAGCCCACGCCACATGCATGAATACGCTCAAGACGCTATGACCTAGGTGCGATATTATAGAAATCCGGATTTATTTATTACGTTCACATGCAATCCAAAGTGGACGAAAATTCGACGTGAGTATATACTCATATATGTATTGCGCGTAAGGATACTAGTGCTACTTTTATATTCTGCAAACAATTCTTTCTCAACTTCCCAATGGAATGAAAATTAAATTTTACAAAAATGGAAAATTTTTAAAAATATAATATTCTTCAAAAATAACTTTGAGTTAAAGTCTTAATTATTAGAGCTAGTCGTATGGAAGTTTCTTAAAAAGATTTTTTTCCTAAAACGATTTTCTTTTTATTAAACGCATAGGTGAATTCAGAGACAAAGAATCTCTAGAATAGAAACATTTTGACGGACTAGGTATTTGAGCTTGTCACGGAGAAATTAAAACAGATATAGCTATTGTGAATTTATATGCCTGATGATAGCAGTGGTGAATTCATTAATTTGCGCTCTAGCTAGAAATGTCAAACTCCATGAATAAAAAATCTTACTCACAATTTGATTTTCTATGTTTCTAAATACAATTTTTTTTAATACAAGAAATCATCCTCCATTGTTGCTTAAAAGAAGAGGAATAAATTCCCCTGACATATGTATATAATTCATATTATATTAACTTTACGCTGGTGTATAATATACAAATTTCACCGAAACCTTTTCGTTAATTTTGCCTGTAGAATAAAGTAGCGCTTGACATGACAAATAATTTTAAATGATGCCAAAATAATTTGTATTTAAATTGTTATTTCTATTACCTTTGAGTTCATATTTTCAATTATTTTAAAATAAGCACTTATTTATTTAAAAGACCAGAAAAACTGCCGACAGTAAATTAATAATTTTGTTTTTTTTGGAGGTCGCTATATCTTTTATTAGAATTTCCCGTTCCTATCTGCATTTTAGTCGTACGCCATTAATAATTGATCATCCAAACTGAAAGGAGGGAAACAAAAGGAGAACAAATGTATGTCCGTGATGGTATAGCAAGTAGGGTAATACTAAGAAATAGTAATTATGGTGAAATCGAGTATTTGTTCCTTGAAATACCAGGTACAGATGGTAGAAGATTACTGCTAGCTAGTGTGTACAGGACTCATGTCAATATGGATTTTGCTTCCCTCATATAAATTCTTGAGGATATTTCTGTACGATATGATGATATTATCATGGCTTGCGATTTTAATAACAATCTATTGAGCGAAAACCCTTTAATAGCACCTATGCTTGCCCTCGATATACATCGGGTTAACTGTCACTCACCTACATATTTCTGCGAAAATCAATATCATAATTGATTTAATGTTTGCCGACAAGGGACCTAAGGTCCTCTTAAATAATCAACTCTCAGCTTCAGTGTTTCAAGATATGACATCATATCTTGCTAACATATGACTGATCTACTTTACGAGGGTATAGCCATACTACTTATCGGGATTTGCATTTTATAAACTCCGATACATTGATCAGTATTTCGGAAATTATCAAGTGACCACATCCACTGCCTTAAAAATATTGATGACCAGCTATAATTTTTTCGTTTGAATGTGGAGTTTTAAATCGACCAATGTACATTTAATGCGAAAACTAAATGCCTATTAAGGGCAAGTGATTGGGCATATTCATGCTAAAAGAAATTCAAAATAGTTGATTTAACCCTAGAAAGATAACGTTATTTTTTAGTACGGTTTTAGTACGGTTAATATAACGTTATGTCTGAAAGACGTATGGTTTCTAATATCCTTATAAGGACTTAAAAAAAAAAAATTGGCAGAGGAGTAATTGAGATCATTTATTTATTGAACTTTCTCTTTTATAACCATTAGAGAGCTACTGAGATCAACTGAGAATACTGAGCATATACATTTTCTCTCACTACAAACCACAGAGATAGAGTACAAAATTAAAAAGGCATACGTCTGATAGACGTAACTTATCTATACAGGGTTAAAGACGTTCTATACGTTCTACGTATAGAGAGGTAACAAAGCAAATTCGGGCTGCAAAATATGCTATCTACCAAGGAAAACTCTTATCCGCCATAGATAGTAGTGTTAAATGAAGGGAAATTCAGGGTATTGATGTGGATTGAATTAACATGTGTCAATATGATCGTGATGTTGATATGAACGTCCTAAACAGTTTTTTTTTTTTAATATTAATATCCTATCGCCGGCAAATAGTTGCTACGATAGTTTATGTTATGTGCCAATAGGTAAGCCTTTTAGTTTGCAATTTATATATCAACTTGAGGTTCTGGAAGGTTTTTCTGCAATCGGTATAGACAATATCGACCCCAGGTTTTTAAGGGTATTATATCCGAAGTTCTTACCGATCTTAACTTACTTTTTCAACTCTACCCTCACGAAATCTATTTTTCCTAGAGAATAGAAGTCTTTAAGGATCATTCCTCTACGCATAACTAATGATGAATTTCGACCAATAGCTATCCTACCGTTTATATCTAAATTATTTGAGAATATTCTCAGCGGACAACTAAAAGAGTACCTCTTTAAAAATGAATTTTTATCTTAGGCTTTATTCGGCCAAGAAGCTACACAACAGCTTTAGTAGACATAATAGAGAGCCTCAGATTTGAACTAGATGGCAAATTGGTGGTTTTCTTAATTCTTCTGGATCACAGTAAAGGGTTTGGTGCGCTGGATCAATCAATCTTGGTAGAAAAACTGCGAAAATTTTTTCATTTTTCAAGCTCGGCCCGCAATTTTATATCCTACTATCTTGCTGACAGATGTCAGTTAGTACGTGTTAACAATAGAAAATCAAATCCGCTTAGAGTTATTAGGAGCATACCACAGGGCTCTATTTTGGGACCACTTCTTTTCTGCCTTTACACAAATGACCTAGCTACAGTTGCTATTAGCAGTAAAATGCATTTATATACCGATGATGTAAAGATTTATAATTGGATTAGCATTAATGAAGTTTCTATCTATGTGGGCAGAATAAACCACGATTTGGACATGATTAACGGGTAACGAATAATGGCTTATATATCAACGCTTTAAAGTCGAAATTAATTCTCCTCTCGATATCTTAGCAAATTTTTGATAATATTCATGTGCATATTGGTGGCAACATTATTGAGTTTGTGAACTGTGCGTCTAACTTAGGTGCAGATTTTAATGGTAGACTAACGTGGTCTAATCATATTAATACTATTGTTGGCAGAGTTTACGGAAAGCTTTGCGCTCTATGACGTGTAAAGACCGTTTGCTATACGCATGCTTATTGGTAAAGGCTTACTTGATCCCCTCACTTTTCTACGGCTGTAAGATTTATGCTAATTGTGACAGTACGAACTGGCGCAAATTGATAGTGGTATAAAACAATATTGCTCGCTATATATTACAGAAGCACCGCCGCTAACATATATCACCCTACTCTAAATTTATTTTTGGAATAGCATTCAAAGATTTTCTGAAGTGCAGGTGCTTAATTTTCTTGCACAGGATCATAGTTTTCCAACAACCGACACATTTATATGATAGAATAGATTTTGCAAGATCACAACGTGGCAGAAACGACAGTTCTACATTTATACAACCAGTCTTTGGAATTTTTCGTCATACCACATTCAGAAACTTGGCAACTCTTGTTTGTTTAAAAAGTAGCTATTTAAACTATTTTACAAATTTATTTAACTAAACACTATTTTTTATTTAATTCTTATCTTTGTGGCTGCATTGACTATAAAAATTTGTCATTTTTACAGTATTACCACCATAGGTGGTGTTGCAAACATTTCGTTTTATTAAAATTCTAAATCTTTTTTTATAATATAATTACTTTTACAATATCACTAGCACTGTAATTTCCTGTGTTAGGTGACTAATAATAAATAAATGAAATGAAAATTTTAATAATAAAATTTTGTTGTAGATTTCAATCCTTCTAATAGTTTGTGAATCGAATTGTTTGAATTTAAGAAATTTTCGCATTTCATTTTAGAAAGATAAAACTCAAGCCTGATAAAAAATTTATTTATATATTGTGACGACCAAAAGCCGGCAAGCTTGTTTTTGGATCACATAGCAATTAAATCACAAGCAATTGAACTACTATATATTTTTCACATTTATTTTTTTTTTATTATTAAATGAATTGTTCATTTGCATTTATTGTTCATTTTGTTTAATGTAATTAATGAGTAAAATACTTGAAATTATAATAGCCGTTAAGAAGCGCCACCTTTTAACATGAAGATACATCCGTTGGAAAAACATACCACTAAACACAACCCTAACCAGCTGTTGTTTAGTGGTTGGGTGTGTATGTGTGCCTGGCGGAGACATATAAAAGCGATATAATTTAGTATTTGAAGAGTTAACCACGGGCAAGCGACCGGGCAAGACTTCTTTAAGTGAGTTAGAATTTTATTCAACTTCATTAAAATAGTCTTGCGAATAGGTTCAGCTCACTTAATCAAAGCCAGAATTATATTCGACTTTGAATTAATTAAGAATAGCCAAGGTTTTCGGCCAAGCAAGTTCTGTCGCTATTTCACCTGGCCAGAATTTTATTCGCCCAGGTGACGGAGGCCAGAGCATGGCCGCGCTTTGTTCAGCAAGGCCACGAGGCGGTTGATCGTCGTTGGCGTGCTCAGTAGTGATGTAGTATAATTTTAACTTAGTTTGAGAAGTGGATTATAATAATAAAAAATTTTATCAGTAAAAGAAAAGTGGCTCTTGTGTTATTAGTGAAGCAACATTTTTTTTGTAGCGAACCCTGGACGCCGCGAGCTTTACCCCAGCATAACGCGAGAACGTGTCGTTACATTATGTAAACACAAAATTTTCAATAATTAAAAATACTTAAATATTTTTTTTTTCTTTTTATATTTCTTAGTCGGAAATTTGTATTCAACTTATTTTTTTTAATTAATAAATATTGAAATTTTCTATGACTGATTGCTGGGTTAAATTTTGTTTCATGATTTTTCCAGTAGCAAATTACTTATCGGTAAATTAATTTGTTATCATAAATGTGTGCAATCTCATCAGTTATCCAAATATATTGGGTTTTTAAAAAAGAAGTTTGTTTTTCAATTGTGAAAACACCAACAACATGATAGTTTTGAGATTTAGTTTTTTAACATCTTCGTAGTAAATGCAATTGCAATTGTTACGCACGTAATTCACATTAAAATAATTAAAATCCACTGTAAAAATAGTGATTCTGTTAAAGTTACATTTTGTAAATTTCGTGGTATTTTCGGAAAACATAATCGTTTTTCTGAGACCACTAAGAATTTGGTTGTTAAATTTGGGTCGACAGGCTCGATACAAAATGTGCGAATACCAACGTGAGTCGTGAGTGCTGAAGCAGATCCAAATTTACCGTATGGCGAATTTTGCATTAAAATTTTACTTTTAAGCTTTACAAGATTAAGCCGACTGACCATTCACATCACCGTTAATTCGCTCAATTAATTCAGAAGCAATCGGCTGGTTTTTCTAAAAAAATCATTTTTTCAGACGAAGCCCATTTTCAATTATCAAGGTATGTCAACAAACAAAATAGCGGCATTTGTAATTTTGAAAATCCTAGAGCGATTATTGTCGGGTTTTTGCATAGTCAACGTGTCACTGTATGGTGCGCTTTGTGGTCTGAAGGCGTGATTGGGCCGTTTTTTTTTTGTTTCGAAGATGAATATCAATGGATCACGCCATTACGAGATGTTAGCAACTAAATTTCGGCCTATTATTGAGGACGTGAACATCACTGACATGTGGTTTTAACAGGTCGGTACCATATGTCACACAACCATTGAAACGATCAATTTATTGCAAGCCAAATTTTCCGATCGCTTAATTTTACGACCATTAGCAGTTAAATGACTGCTCACCACTGGTTTATTTTTTGCAGGATTATGTTTAGGACAACGTCTATACGGAGCCAATCGATTCGATTTCAGCCTTAAATCTCAAAATCCATGATGTGAATAACGAAATAGGACCGCCGAAATAGGACTGCCAAAAAGTGATTAAAAACTTTGAAGAAAGAATCGGCATGTGTCAGCGTGGTTGTCGTGAACATTTCCCAGATATCATTTTTCATTCATAATTTCCGATCTTTTCTCTTCGTAATACAATAAAAATTTTAATCATCTTAATAAACATTTTTTGTTTTATTTTGTTTTAGAAAACAAACTTCTTTTTGAGAAATCCTCTATTTCAAAATAAAAATTAATAAAATATTAAATCTTAATCTTAATCTTTTAAACGGTCCTTTAAATTATAACGATTTACTTTTTTCTCGATATTTCGCTTTCCTGTGGAAGGCTTCTTCAGGAAATTATTTTTTATATTTTTCAAAAACAAAAATTATAAAAAATAATTTCCTGAAGAAGCCTTCCACAGGAAAGCGAAATATCGAGAAAAAAATAAATCGTTATAATTTAAAGGACCGTTTAAAAGATTAAGATTAAGATTTAATAGAAATAAAAAAAAGGTCGAATAAAACTGAAAATAATAATCAAATTAATAAAATATTCAGATTAAGGAAAGATGGTAGAATTTTTTTAATTAAATGGAAAATTACTATTAAAAACTTTATAATTGGCGATACTATGGCCGTACATTTGATTTGAACATGTAGCCTTACTTTATGTGCGAATATTAAAAATTCATTATGCATTAATACTTACAGCTGCTCATATTATTTATTAATAATTTATTTAACTTTATTTATTATTTTTTACAATTAAAAATAAAAGTGGAACTTAACATTTTTTCAATGCACAAACAAACTAAACAAACTTATTTGAATGCCATGCGATCCGAACAATGACGTACACGAAAACTATGTATGTACATTTGTCATTTACGAATAGTTTGTCTCTTTTAGAATTTAAACAGCTGATTTTTAGTATAAGAGAATAAAACATTTACGCTCCAGGCAATAGTAGCATATTGTAAATTATTAAACAGCTTCTAGTACCACTTTTAACGTTAATTTATCACCTTTTGATTACAGAACAATTTAATTTTAGTTAGAAATCTGTTTTAATCAATATTTGATTTTTATTTTAATATAAACGCACTCGCAGTTTAATTAAAACTAATTGCTGAGGTACAGACAGACATCAGTTTGAACAGTTTGCAATTTTTATGTGAATTCTCTTGCTTTAATTTATAATATTTATAAACACTCCTCATTTTTTCTTTGTATTTCTTAGTGTTGTTTGTTTTGGGTTTTTCAACAAGAAGAATGTTTTGCAATTGTGGAAACACCAACAATATGATTGTTTTGACATTTAGTTGCTTGACATATTCGTGGTAGATGCATTGGAATTCAAAATCGCTCGAAAATCGCATTAAAATAAAATAAAATAAAATTTTAGTCGACAAGCTCGATACAAAATATGCAAATACCAACGCGTATTTTACCAGGTCGTTCAACTGGAAACATCGCAATCGAGAACTACAATATTGAAGCTGATCAAAATTTTTCAGTTCCTTGACATTCTCAACAGTTGGGGTTATCCAAAACCATCACAAGATGAATTTTGCGTAGGGATATGACTTTGAAGTTTCAGCTGGTGCAGGAATTGAACCCGACGATTATTCACATCGCCATAGATTCGGTCAATTCATTCAGGGATAAGCGGCTGGTGTTATTGAAAAAATCAACAAAAAGCCAACAGGTCCCCCCGTAGGCTAGTAGGTAGTGTACTAGCTTGTCAGTATGGGGTTGTGGGTTCGATTCCCAACGAAGACCTTGGTTCTTTTTTCACTACAAAAATAAAAATTGACTGTCGGTGGAGCTGCTCAGCGATGAAGGCATTGTCACTGGTCGATATGCTGTCTTATATACGGCAGTTAATTTCCGACTATCCTTCTACTTTCGCCACCTGTTTCATCTATTCTCTATCCCTTTCCTAAAGAATGTAGCACGATACGTGACTAAATAGGCATTGTTGCCTGAAGTGCTACGTCTCTTAGAGCGATTATTGAGGAGCCTTTGCAGGCACAACGTGTCACTGTATGGTGCGCTTTGTGGTCTGGAGGTGTGATTGGCCTGTTTTGATTTCCAAGATGAGGCTGGAATTGCGGTTACGCTCGTTGGATCACGCTATAGCGATATGCGAACAACTCAGTTTTGCCATATTATTGACGACGTAGATATCACTGACATGTGGTTTCAACAGGACAGTGCCACATGTCATACAGCCAACGAAACCATCAATATATTGCAAAGTTAATTTTCCGATAGCATACTTTCACGACAATTACCAGCTAAGTTGCCAGCCAGATCGTGTAGTTTAACACCATTGGATTATTTTTTTGTTTGGGCTATGTTAAAGACAGGTTCTATACGGAGCCAAACGAATCGATTTCAGCGTGAAAACTCACAATCCGCGATGTGATTAATTAAAATAGGGGTGCCATTTTGCGTCGTAGTGGTGAACATTTTCCAGATATCATTTTTCATTTATAATTGCCGCTCTTTTTTTTTGCTTAATACAATAAACATTTGAATCATTTTTATCTACATTTTTTTTGTTTGTTTTAGAAAATAAACTTCCTGTTGAAAAACCCTTTGTTTTAAAATTTTTCATTCTTATTTTCGTGTTTCTTAGTTATGTTTGTACTTTGATATTTTCTTATTGTTTTGTTTCACTCTTGAGCAGCCAACTTTATGAATGATTAAAAATACTACTCATGTGTGTACTGATTAAAAATAAATAACTGAAAAGCACTCAATTGTATCATATACGACTCACTCAATTCGTTAACTTAGAAAACCAATTGTTAACATATAATTAAAGTTTTTAATTTAACAAAATAAAAGCCTACTTTTAGGAGGTACTTTATTATTTTTCCACAATATTTGTAACTTTATTTTTAGTTTTATTTTATTATAAATTTTATGCATCAGATAACTCGTTTTCCATATTTCCATTAATAAACATATTTTTCCGGGATCTTGTTTATTTAACATGTATTTTAAAATGACCTGTCGTTAGCAGATTTTTTAATTAATTTAAGCTTTTTTATATTTTGTCATTCTATATTTCAACAATTTTTTTTTTGTCACATCATCATTAAACATTCAGCGATTGCTTACAACGCTAGAATATAAAATATTTTACACATTATATAAATCCCACAAGAACTATGAACATAACTGCAATAGATGTTAAAAAATATAAATAATTTTCAACATTTTTATATTCAAATTTTACTTGAAAAAAAAATTTAAACAATTTTTATGGCGGTTTTTAAAGATTTTCTCTCTTGTAGAGGTTACTTTTATTAGATGTCCTTTTAAAGGATTTTATTTCAGTTTTTTAAGAACACATTTTAAACTACCCCATGTGAAAAGGGCAAACAAACTTATGATTTCGTTTATAATTTCTATAATAATAGGTTTTGACCCAAAAAAGTATTATAAAGTATTGTATTACGAAGAAAAAAGTTTGGCAATTATTAGTGGAAAATGATATCTGGCAAATATCCACCATGACAATTCTTCCATCAAAGTTTTAATCAGTTTTTGGCAAAATGGCGGTCCTATTTCGTTAATCATCTCACGAATTTTAAGTTTTAAAACTGAACTCGATTCGTTTGGCTCCGTACAGACTCTGCACTTAACATACAAACAAAAAAATTAATCCAGTGGTTTGAAATCACACGATCTGGTTGGCTAATTGTCGTGAAGTTATACGATCGGGAAATTTGATATCCACGTCGTCAATAATAGGCTAAATTGAATTGTTAGCATCTCGCGATAGCGTGATTCATTTTTACCGTTACGGCACAATTACGCCTCCAGACTACATTGCGCACTATACATGTTGGGCATGCGAAGGCTAGTTAATAATCGCTGTAGGATTTTGGAAGCCCAAATGCATCAATTTTACTTGACAAATAAAAATGGGCCTTGTCTGAAAAAATTATTTTTTCAGTAAAAACAGCCAGTTGTTCCTGAATAAATTGGGCGAGTCTACGGCACTTCTCTGCTTAAGCGTTGATTTCGATTGTCACCTTGGTGAATTGTATGATTTGCTCAACGATATCTTACTATTACCCAATCCGTTTGATTTGCTCCCTATCTTTCTTCTTATATTTGTGAGATTTTTTGTTCATCCGTATTTAATTGATGGGAGATATTCAAAACTATACTTGCGTTACGGATTCGATGCGAAAGTTTAGATCTTCTGGGTCGCGACATTGTGAGTAACACTGAGAAATGAATATCACAAAAGCAACTTAAGTATTATCAATACATACATTCATGTGCTCAGATGTCATGATCCTTACAAAAATAAACATCAATGCAAACATGTGTTAAGATATCATAACCTCAAAAAATACGTACATTCAGTGAGAACTTATTGTCTAAGGCAATAGCTAACATCACTATGTTAAGAGATATATAAGTTTGGTCGTGTTTGTTATCCATTTCTGGTTAAAACCTATATGTATATATTATTACTGATGACTTGTCATCTTACAGTTCTATACATTTTCATATTTTTTTCTCTAAATACTTAAATCAAAAATTCAGTTATGAAAAAAAATGTAATCATATTGTTAGATTGTTTTTTATTTAAGTTTATTATTATATTGTTCCTTGTGCCAGTTTATTAGTACTTTACAAAAGTTTTGTAATTTGAACAAATTTATTAAAAAAGTGTCTTATAAAAGAAGACATTGTATTGAAAATATTACTTTTTGATAGAGTTTTCTTAAACGGAACTTTTACAAAACAATTCTTTTAAATCGCACTTAGGAAAAGGTGTTTTAAAAAGGCAGTGTTTGTATTCAAAAAGAGATAGTTTTTTAAATATTAATTATAATTAAATATTATAAATTATATACATATGTATTAATCTATTTAACGGTCTTTTTAATTAATTTTAACAATATATTTTTTCAATATTTCGCTTTCCTTTGGAAAGCTTCTTTAGGAAATCCTGAAGAATAAAAATAATAATCATATTATAAATTATATAATAACACATTAATAAATATCTTTTTTCTTTTTTAAGATCTTTTTTATATATTTTTTCTTCTCAATATTTCGCTTTCCTTTTTTTTCAAAAATATAAAAATTTTTCCTGAAGAAGCTTTCCAAAGGAAAAAGATATTTATTAAAAATAAAAAAGATCATTTAAAAAAACTATAAAAATTATATAATAACACATTTTTAAAACAAACTAAAGTGGATATATTTTCCAAAATGAAAAGTTAAGTTTGGCCTCGTGTCTTAAAACAGCTATTTTTCAAAGACGTACTTTTTTCAACCGTACTTCCATAAAAAGACAGCTATAAGAAATGTACGTTTTTTCAATAGGGTTTATTTTACAATACTTTTTTTTAAGGCAACAATGCCTATTTTTGAGGCAACAACACCGTGCTACATTCTTTAGGAAAGGGATAGAGAAGAGATGAAACAAGTGGTGAAAGTAGAAGGATAGTCGAAAATTAACTGCCGTATAGAGACAGCTCAGCGACCAGTATCTATGCCTTCATCACTGAGCAGCCCCACCGACAGTCAATTTTTATTTTTGTAGTGAAAAAAAACCAAGGTCTTCATTGAGAATCGAACCCACAACCCCCATACTGAGAAGCTAGTACACTACCTACTAGTCTACAGGGGCACCTAAATGTGTAGTTTTTTACAATACTAGTTTTTAATGTGGGTTTTTAACAAAAAATAAAGCAAACGCTTTTAAGATTGTAGTTACCGAACAAAGTACTTAAGTGCATTTTTAACAAAGTACTTTTTAAATGCATGCTTTGTAATAATGTATTCTTTTAAATAAAAGTATTTTTTCGAAAGGATCCGAAAATATTTTTTAATTAGAATCTTAAAACAAATTGTTGGTTTTGTTATTGCTGTTTGTATGGAACGCGCTCACAAAGTGTCACAAAAAACGCATACCCACTTCATTGTGGTCTCACTACATGAGGCCACATATAAGGTGAATCAAAAGAACTTTAATTTTTTAAATATATTCAAAAAAATTTATTTGTTTTTGTATTAAAAATTAATTACAATAATACAATTATAGTAATTAACAACAAAGGAAAAGAGAGCTTATTGCCAAGGCTGTTGACTCATTTGTGAAGAAGATTACAATTTAATATGAATTTATGGGGAAATTCAATATTGTGATCGTTAATAATATATACATACAGCTTGATGGTTGGACAAATTGGAAGAGTTTTGTTTTAATATTGGGAAAACTTTAACACTCGTCCAATATATGGGAAATGGTAAGATGGGTATTATAGGTAGACATTGGGATCTACTTAGTAAGTATTTATGTGTTAATCTGATGTGGCCAATTCTTATTCTAACTATAATATTGGAAATCTTCTTAGGCCATGTTTTAGTGTAATTTGGTCGTTTTCCATTTGGATTTAAATTTTTGCAGGCATGCTGGTAGTTGAACCATTGCATGTCCTTCCGACTTGTAGGGGATGTTCAAAAAATGACTTTTATATTAAAAATGATATTATATTTTATTATTTTTTAAAAAACTGAGATTAAAATTATTAAATTATAGAAATAAAAAAAAACTTAAATACAATTTGTTGTAAAAAACATTTAAAAAAAATAAATATATTTAATAATGAGTTAATCAAAATTCAAACAAATGTTAAATAATTAAATAATAATAATAATTTACAAAACCGATTTAAAATACATAAACATAACTGCTGTTTTTACTCATATTTTCAATCTCATTTCATTTTTTATAAATTAGCGTATTTACGAAATCACACAAAATTAATTACATATCAACATATTTGTTAAGCCATAATACTCGTATCCACGGCGAGATTTAATTTTGTTTATTTTCATTTTCATTTTTGTTTTATTTTTTTATTTTTTTTACGATTAACACAAATTATTGCAATATATTTTCATTACAAGATAATTGACATTTAATATCCATTTGACAGAATGCATCAGTGGTAAGTGCTTCACTTATTTAATTTATATTTACTTTGTTTCATATTATTGAAAATAATGATGGCAAGTGATTTTTACAGACAAGTTAAATGAGTTTTGCTTTGCGCTTATTTAAAAGAAAAAATCCTTAAATATTGATTTTATTGTTGTACATCACAAAAAAAAATAATTTCGGCAAAATGGATGAAAAATTTCATCATGTTAACGAACAAACTTTTGCAGCATGCATTTTGAATTCACTTATTGTGTTAATGATTTTAACAGTTTTTGCTTTGCTTTTTGTTCCTTTGGTATTGCAATGAAAAGGTGCTTTCATTTTTAACAAATCTGTTAGATACAAATATAAATACATACATGCACACTTATGTATAAAATATTTTTTTTATTTGTTCACTTATCCAAATTTGTATGTATTTATAAAGGCTTCTTCAACAAGAAGTTTGTTTTCCAAAACAAAATATTTAGATTAAGATGATTCAAATTTTTATTGTACTACGAAGAGAAATGTTCGGCAATAATGAATGAAAAACGAAATCAGGCAAATTCACCACGATCACGCTGACAGATGACGATTCTTTCGTCAAAGTTTTGAATCACTCTTTGATAAAATGGCGGCCCTATTTCGTTAATTACATCATGGATTTTGAGTTTTAAAACGGAAATTGATTCAATTAGCTCTGTTTAGACTGGCTGGCCATTTAATTACTGATTGTCGTGAAATTATGCGATCGTGAAATTTATTTTGCAACAAATTGATCGTTTCGTTGGCTGCGTGACATGTGGCATCGTCCTGTTGAAACCACATCGTCAATATTAGGCCAAACTTGAGTTGTTAGCATCTCGCGATAGCGTGATCCATTGACCGTTACCGAACTTCCAACTGCATTTTCGAAAAAAAATTGCCCAATTATGCCTTCAGACCATATACTAACATAGAAAGGCTTTTCAATAATCGCTCTAGCAAAAATGGGCTTCATCTGAAAAAATGATTATTTTCAGAAAAACCAGTCGGCCATTCCTGCATGGATTGATCAAATCTTTGAGAATATGAATGGTCCGTCAGCTTCAATTCCTGTACCAATTGAACATTGTAATTCTTTAAAGTTGAATCCTTACGCAAATTTTGTCATGGTGGTTTTGGATAACTCCATTTGCTGAGAACGTAGTGGAATTAACAAACTTATGTCTGCTTCAATACTATGGCTGCGATTTTTCAGTTGAACGACAAGGTTGATTACGCGTTGGTGTTCACATACATATTTTGTATCGAGCCTGTTGACTCAAGCTTAACGAGCAAATTCTTAATAGCGTCCCCAGAAGGACAATTACGTTGTCCGAAAATATCACAAATTTTATTAGTGAATTTTTTTTATTTTACTGCGATTTTCGTGCGAAATTGAATCCAATGCATCTACTTCGAATACGTCAAAAAACTAAAACTACGTTGTTGGTGTTGCCAGAATTGAAAAACAAATTTCTTGTTGAAAATCCCAATATGTGTGCATGTGATTTATTCACAATATTTTTAAATATAATTTTAACAAATCCGCTCTCACATCCATCACATATAAAAACACAGCCGCACAATAAAATAATAAAAAACTCTACATATTTGATTTTTAAAAAATATAACGTTAAGAAATTCAATTTACATAATTAAAAACCAAATGAAACAATTTTATTATTTTTCAAATAGATTTTTCCCACAATTCTAATAAATACAGAGAGAGAGAGAAAGAGAAACAGAGAGAGCAGAAAGAGAAAGAGAAACAGAGAGAAACAGAGAGAGTGAGAGAAAAGGTGATTAAAAGCAAAGAGCTGTTGAAAAATATTTATTTTTTTATCATTGCGAACAGTTAACAGCAGCAGCACACACTTAAGCCTGCTAAAAAACACATCATATTTTATTTATTTAATTTTTTAACTAAATTTTTTATTATTTATATATTTTAATTTATTTTTGTTTCAAGTTTCTTCCTTTTTTATGACTTTACGACTCTGTAAAGTTATAAAAATATCAAGGAAAACTTTCAATTAAATTTGGTGTTAAGAAAATCCTGCTGGTGTGTTAGAACGCTGTTTTTACTTTTGTTTAAAATTTAAGTTTTAATAATATGAAATATTGATAATGTGCACTCTTTTAAGTTAGTATGACGTAATACCAACAATAATATATTTTATTCAATATATAAAATTCAGAATACCAAGACTTCTAATATCAAAAAATATTACCTTAAAGTAACAATTTCGTCAGCCATTTTCTAACAAAGAAAAGGCTACTTTTGTAAAAATTTGGTTCGGCACTTCTCCTTTATCAATTAGACACAAATGATTTGTATAAATTGGTGAAATAAATATTTTACTTTTTAGAAAAGTTTTGTTATTTTGAGTTCTTTTATTGCACAATAATAAGCCAGTACTTTTGAGTTTTAAACGATTGTAACTTTGTTGTCTTTACTCACTGATGACTCAACTTGATTTAAGTCATTTTCTCAACAAGCGGGCCTTATATAGTTGTTTAAAGTGGTTCTTGCTTATTCAAGAATATTCTACTTTAACATCTCTTGTTGTTATTATCATTTAGTTTAGGTGCCTCCATGACTGTCTATTTAGTTTTGTTCTATGTTAATTGTTTTTGTTTTTCGTTGTTTACTTCTTTGGTAGAATTTTTCATAAGCATGTTGTTGTTGTTGTTATCATTCAGTCTGGGTGCCTCCTTGGCTGTCTATTTAGTTTTGTTCTGTGTTAGTTGTGTTTTTGTTGTTGTATACTTCTTTGTTAGAATTTCTCATAAGGATGTTGTTGTTATTTTGTTTGTACAAGATTTCCTAGAAAACTACGCGGATTGTAAAATGCCCAGTGGGTTGTTCACTTTTCTTTTACTGTTAATTATTTTCTTTTAAAACTTAACAAATCATCTACGCAATAATAGATACAAAAACAATTTATCACTAACCGATGGACATCGTCTTTAATTGATATCAAAAACATATCATATGTGTTTTAAAACCAAAAAAAAAATATTCGAAATCATTTTATTTGCCTTTAATAGTTTAGATATTTTAACGGTGTTTGCGTCTGCTACTGTTTACAATAAATTCACACATTCGATTTTTTAGTGACTTAAAATTGCACAAAAATTTTTGTTTTCAAAACTAGTTAATGGCTTTATAAAATAAATTAGTTTTCTTATTCATATATACCTCCCGGCTAGGTTAACCCAAAAATTTTCTATGTAATCAGCAGAATAAGGCGGCCAAGAAAGAAAGAAGCTTTAACGTTACTACTAGGAACATTTTTCTGTTGCAAAATAGGTGCCCCTGTAGGCTAGATCTTCAGTATGGGGTTGTGGGTTCGATTCCCAATAAAGACCTTGGGTTTTTTTAATTACAAAAATAAAAATTGACTGTCAGCGATGAAGGCATAGTCACTGGTCGCTATTGCTGTCTTATATGGCAGTTAAGACTATCCTTCTACTTTCACCACCTGTTTCAGCTCTTCTTTACCCCTTTCCTAAAAGAATGTAGCACGGTACTTGACTAAATAGACATTGTTGCCTGAAGTGCTACTCCTAAAAAAAAATCACATAAATAGTAGCTACCATTTGATCCGTCTTAAGTAAACTTCTTAACACTCTACATCATATGCTCCCTCACAAATTACAATTGAATTTATTTGTTTGCTTAAGAGTCTAAACACAATACTGCGATATTTTATTGCGGTGCGTTTTTTCATACGATTTTGTAGTAAAAAACCGCAGTGCGGTGCGGCATAAAATTAAAATCTATTTTATTTCATTGCGGTTTTTTTTATTCTCTCAATTTTTTACACTCTTTCTCTTTCTGATGTTGCCATAGTTTTTCATTAATTGGCGGTGTTCACAACATTATTGTAAACAAAACACATGTGATTTTGAAGTTTATATTAATTGTTGTGGGATCAATAAAAAAGGTGCAAAAAGCATAAAAGTAAAAATGGACATCAACTATGACTATGTCTCGTGGTTTCTAATTCCACACATAAATCAAACGTGGCCTCTACCAAATTTACAATGTTTTTAATAGCTTGAATTTTTTTATTTACTGCCATCATAAAATATTTAACACAAACACCAAATTGTACAAAAATTTAGGCACAAATAAATTCATAAAAAATGTAAACAAACAATGACAAGTTTTGCCGCCGCCGTCTTCCGGTGTATTGTGTTTATTTCTCTCTCCCGCAACGAGAAATCGCACCGCACCGCAATGATTGTGTTTAGACTCTAACGTTCCTTTACTTCAACGATACTTTTGCTTCAATTTTCACAATTTCGGCTGTTCAAGTCTTATAATAACCTTTCACACTTTTGAGTTACTTTTTTTAATCGATGCAATTTTGCAAATTCTTTTCGCTTCTGAGGAAGTTAAAGGTGATGCAACTTTAGCAACTTTAGCAACTTTTGTTTAATTTTATCCACTTTTTCTTTTTATGTGCCTGAGCACAATTTTCCGCAATTTTACAGCTGATTGTACGACACAACAACAAACAAACATCATTTTTCGGTTTTGTGCTACACCTCGAATATCGTTCTAGTCCTGTGCAAATAAATGAACCAAAAAATATTAAAATTAATTTTTAGGAAAAAATTGTTGCTCAATGTTTTTGATCTCAAGTTATCCTATAACCTCTAACAGTGTTCTTCTTTTCTAATTTTAAAAATAAATTATATATATTAAAAACTGAACTAAGAAATTTAAACTTCTATAACTTAAAAAATTATTTAAAATATTACAAAAAATCAGTTGATGTTTTATCGCGCATAAAAATTTAAGGAATGTGATTCTATATGAGAAACGTAGAAACTCTAACCCCGTTTATGTGGAGTTTTTCAAGAAAATAATAAACAACTAACAGCCTCTGTTTCAAAACAGATTGAGCTTTTTAAGGAAACAATTTTTATCTGTGATCAACTATAAATATTAAATAAAAAAATAAATTTATTTTAAATGACATACTCATATCAATATATTTTAGTCTTGTCACTCAAATTGCATGTAAAAAAAATTACAGTGACTTAAATACACTTAATTTAAAAAATAAATTATTGTCGCTTTTGTTGAGTAAAGTTTTTAAATTTGATTGCGGTTCTTTACGGGATAAATCGTGACTGTTACCTGTACCAATTGCAATGCAGGAATAAATCCTAACAGGAAAAAAGTTATTTAAAAACCAATCACAATTGATTCTATGTTGTCAGTTACTTATCCTGTTTTTGGCATATTTTCCATTTAATATCGTTAGTTATTTTATACTTACTTTTTGTTGTATTTGCATGGTAAATGTTATTTGTTTGTAGCATCCTTTTATGCTATTGCATTATTGTTTTTATTTTATAAATGTTTAACATTTGCTTTTATTCTTGATAAACAAAAAAAAAACAGAAACCGCCAGAATAGTGAATAATGTTTTTTGTTGCTTCCTTTATTGCTGCTGTAAAAGACGAGAAAATTTTTGCTTTTTCAGCACAAAATATTCTTTCATGTTATAAATTTGTTTGTTTTTTTCTGCATGGTGTTGAAACAATTTTCAATTAAATAAGTTTCTCATAAAAAAAAGCACACACGCACATACACACACCATGTTAGTATGTGTAGTTTGTGTTAACAGGTTTGTGGCTTTTAATGATGTCCGTTTAAACAAAAATCCCAAATGAATAAATTAAATATGAAGATCATTATGAAATATATCGCGGACACACAAGACACAGACAGATATTTATGAAATATCAATTAAAAATGTCGTTGAAGTGAAAATTAATTACGTTATACACATGCACATATTAATTATTGCAGACCCATTAATATGCATATTCAAAAAAAAAATGTTTAAATTACTTTGTGGCTGCGTTTCGTTTTTAAATCAAATTTTAAATTAATTAATAATAATTAATTAATAACAATAATTTGATAACAAAAAAAAAACAGAACTTATTACATAACAATTTTTATTTAAGTTGTTATTCCATATCTATAACCTGTAAAGTAAGATAACAAGGCTGTATGTAACACATGCAATTCATTTTACAATTAATCACAAATACTAATAACAATTTTAGGACATAAAAAAAATGAATGTGAGTTGTAGTTAAAAAAAATAATACGTAAAAAAAAATAAATAAACAAAAAAAAAATATATTAATTAAAAGCGGTAATGAAAACTCAGAAGAGTTCTTCGATATGTTAAACGATTCTTATGTGTCAAATATTTTCCACTGTGTATCTTGCAGGTGATCAATCAGTAGATATATATTCAGATCTTAGTGGCACAGAGCTCTTCTTAATGTTTCACTATGCCCATCATACGCTTCGTATTCTCTTCTTATCCCCCCTACCACCCAACACAGAGGCATACAGTCTTGATGGATCTCCTCCCCATGTTTACATGTGCTTTCGAAGGTAAAAGGCGGCACCAACAGCTCCAAACTAGACTTAAAACTAGGACTCTCGAAGTCTGACCAACTTAATACACCCACTCGAGAACCAGTTTCTCGCTGGACTATGGCATCATTCTTGTTATGGATGAGGGCCTCGGAAAGTTACGTGGTGCTTGTTGATGTTTTCAATGCTTTGAGAAAAGTATCCACAAAGATGTTAACGCAGCTTTGATAGTCTCCAACTATTCAGCAAGAAGTGTGGGCATGTTCGTGCTATCGTGCACTAAAAAAATGCGACCAACTAAGACGTGTATGCGTCTTAGGGCACGGGAGGCCGCTTCTCCTATACCTAGTGGCAAAACCACCGTCAGGTGAAGGTCTAACGGCCTGGTGCTGACGTTAATCTTATCACACACATATTTCATTCCCTGCATTCTTATTACAATTCAGATTTAACTGTAAAATTCAGTATTCTGTAAGAACTTCTGAGTTCGATTTAACTCAATTTCAGCAAGCTCTCTCTTTGTTGTCTCAAAAGATCTTTATCATCCATCCAATTGATGCACTAACCCACTGGAGACTATGATTTGATATAGCTAAGACATCTGATTCAGACTGCATGACCTGAAATGGTTATTAAGTTGTCTTCTACAAATGGTTGCCTTTAATTATCATCTCACTATTGAAGCTGTGATTGTCAGTGTCCCAATATGACCTTCCTGATACCCCTTTAATGTGCGGTCGTCAAAGTTTTTCTTAATTACTATCTCACAGTCCACTACATTTTGAGAATTAACCGCTTTAGGCAAAGTGGCCCTCGGATATTCATAAATACTAATGAAAACGACAATCATTAAAAGGCACTTTCGTTTAACAGAAACTTTAGGGAAAATCCAATGGTTGCCAGTAGAAACTCAAAAATGGATTAAATACGATAACCCAAAGCACAAAATCTCATATGTAAAGCATGGCCAACCAAATATCCATATCGCCAAGGTAATTGTATTATGAGCTATTGAAATCACGTCAGACTATTACAGGGAACTTCTTCAGAATACAGTTAATTCGTTTGAAGGAAGCAATCAACGAAAAATGACCATAATATTTAACCAGACAAGCGGCCATAATTTTCCATCATGACAACGCTCGGCAACATCTTACAAGAGCGATAAAAGCTATTTGGAAAACAGTGGATTGGAAGTATTGGCTCACCTGCCGTATGGTTCTCACCTTGCCCCTTCTGATTACCATTTATTTCGATCGGTGCAGAAGGCCATTACTAGAATACGTCTCACTACTTCTTTTGACGTGAAATCCATATGCTAATAGAAAAATGGAAAAAAAAATTGTGGCTAACGATGGACGATATTTTGTACAATATATCGAATAATTTTGTTATTATAGCAAATGCGTTTTAAAGCACACCTATTAATTAAAGTATACCTATTAATTATCCCCCTGGGGGCACATTTATCGAACTTTATAGAACTTCGACTATCTAAACCTGTGCAACTGGGAGTAAAAGGAAGCCCAGTCCCCTGAAGTCAGCAGGGGTACAACTGGAAGCTCCACGTTATTTCCGCGGGAATCAGTGAGCTCGCAGAGTTCCGCTATTTGTCTCGTTAGACATTTAGCTGTTCTCTGGCTGATTATTGAGGTTGGCCCTTTTGGGAGTATCGTAGTGGTCGTTGTTTCGCTGCCCCATAACAGAGAGGTCAGTTTTATATGGTGGCCAGGATCATTTCACTTTTAATAACACCTACCTGGTGGAATGATCCTAGATTAAGTGAGCATGCTAGACATGTGTTCTGGACAGGAGGTGGATAGTCTCCAACTCTTCAGTAAGGAGTGGTGGTTTGCAGCCCTGCTCTGGAATCATTGAAATTGCTACTAGAAGGACCTGTTGCTAGAATTAGACTTCGGGCTCCAAGGGCGTGAGTGGCGCTGTTTTTCACTCACAGTGGTATGACCACCATTTGATTAAGGCTCACTAACAGGTGCAGATGTAAATCTTATAACGTATACCTATTACAAGTCATATTATTTAATATTAAGATGAAAGAGATTAAAATATTTAATCCAATATTGCAATAAATAATTTATCAAAAATATTAAATATCTTACTAACAAATACCTTTAAAATATCCTTACTAAGCACACGTTTCTGTCATTGAAATAAAAATAACAATAATGATGTCTTAAGATTTATGATAAAAAAAGAAAACTCTACTTAATACTGTTTTTATTGGGTTTCAAACAGAAGTTTAATGAAATTTTTGATTAATTACATAATATTGCTAAGCTTATACGTTTTATAAACGTTTTTTTGTTACAGAGTTCTTTATTGCAAAACATTTCAAATAAATTTCAAGTTTATTCACATAAAGTAAGAAAGTTGGCACTATAGAACAATTTACTAAAGAGGCAAATCTTTACTTCACGAGGTTTATGTTTTAACTATCTAACTAACCACTCAGATGCTGTCTTTTATATTTTTCCGCTACAGGTCTAGAAAAATAAACAATTTTCTATTTTGTATCACATTTTGTTGTTGTTATGTTATTTATTCAATGTATAGGCGCTTGTTGGTCGTTGTGTATTTTTGTGTTTATGCTGTTAAAGTTTGTTACTGCAATTTATTTTAAGATAGTTGTTGTTGTCTTATGTGCACATGTTTTTTTTTTAGAAAACTACGCAGTTAGTAAACAGTACACCCAATTGTTGTTGACTTGCGTGTATAAAATTTCTACGCAATTTGTAACTAGAAACTTGTTGTTGTCTTGCAGTTTGTAAAAAACGTACCCGGTTGTTTACTTTATTACTTAATTGTTTTTTTATAAAACTTAAGCAAGACGCATCTGTGATAATATATTTAATTAAATAAAATATTTAAATATATAGTTTAAAATATAGAAATCAATTACCTTTTGAACTTAAAGAATCAGAAAGCACATGAGTTATCTAAGCGGTGATAAAAATAAATTGCTGTAATACTTTAGAATTTTTCGATAAACTTTATAATTAAACTAATACATTAAGAAAACAATTTTGCCATTTAAGTCTTTTTATACATTAAGCAAAAAAATTTAATATTTCCAATTTTATTTCAAAAATATAAAATAAAAATTTTAAAAATACAAATCAATTTCTATAATATTTAAGTAAATCAGACTTTACAATATTAAAATAGTTACAAAAATACTATATTTATTTAAAGTCTACAAAATAAAAACAAGTTTTTTATTACATTATTACACGATAAATTAATAAGTATTTTATTTAAATTCCAAAATCGTGAGATTAATTAAAAAATAGGTTTTTCTCAAGGAAACATTTTCAGATAATACTTTTAGCAACCCTTAGAAATGTGGTTTCCAATAGGCAATTCGATCGATGAAGATCGTAATTTTTTTATTTACCTAACTGATAAAATATACATATTTTTAATTTTAAAAACTGAAACAATAACAATAGTGTCATGAAAAATCATTAAAAGCTTCATGCATCGCAAAGGCCCACCGTTCCTATAAAGAGTAGCAGAAAGCTTTCAATAAATTTCTTTACATGTGGCAGTGCGAGTTATTAAATTTGATCAAATTTCTTTCTACGACTTGCATTTGCAACATAAACTTTAAAGTTTCCTTTTTTAATGAACACTTACTTTAATTCATGTTGTCCATTATGAACTGCATATGAGTCATGAAAACATTTAATTTGTTTTTTTTATCACTTTTGTGGTATCATTTAGTTTGGATTTTGGGTTTCATTTCTTTTATTCTATTGACAACAACCGCAAATACATCATCATCACTACTAGCTGCCGTTGCATTTACACTGACGGCAACAGAATGTTTATGGAACACGTTGTGCTGGAGGAAATGTTGTTTTTCATAAATGTCAGACCAAGGGGTGGTTAAGGGATGGGCACGACCAAACCATTTAATACCCGTTAAGGGATTTTCAATAATCGTTTCGAAATTGCTGACCTCATCAGTTATGGAAATAGTTGAGGTAGATGTAATTGCTGCAGTTTCATCTTCCAGTGAATTCATGTGATACATAAATACAGCCACTTTTGAAACATTTGTTTTGGATGACATTTCTAAGGGTATAAAGGCTAAAAAGAATTTTTCCACATTTACATCATTCGCATCAGTTCCTCTAAGATTCAGGCAGGCAATTGAATGCTGCTGAATTTTATGCTGATGCACTAGTATACTTTGACCATATTCGGCGTAATACTGGCTAACTGGCAATTGATGATCTTCTGTAAGATGAGCTAGAATATCCCATTCATTTTTAAGAATTTTAATAAACTTATAGTGATTAACATGACGCTGCTGTGCTGTCATTAAGGTAGTTTGTTTAATTGTCACTGTTTCTGTTAATATTGGCTTTGTCGTTGATGTGTCGTTTTTTGTCATTGACTCACAAAAGGATATTTTAACGTTGGTGCTAGTTACACTTTCGTTATCATATTGTTTCATTATAGTTGTACCTGCACATCCACTCTCAACTGTAGTGGGGGGCATCATGTTCACATTCAAGCAACATAATTTCCCAGTAGGGCACTGATAACTTTTATATTTTTCTTCATATTCCTGCTGCTGTTGCTGTACAATGTTAACTAGATTTCCCTGACTTGGTATTTGTAATAAATATTTATCTACTGCTGATGTTGTAGTTTTTGGTGTTGCTGTTGTCATTGCTGTTGCTGTAACATTATTTAAAATTGCAACTTTATCTAACTTAAAGCATGTTATACAATGACATTGTTGTATTGTTGATGTTTGCCCCTGTAATTTGTTATAGCGAAAAGTTGTTGCACTATCCTTAACATTGACATCACTAGCTGACTCCTCATCAATAAATGAAGCTTCGCTTTTGTAATCTAGTGATAACTTAAGATTTTTTTTATTCACATTAATGGCGCTATCCACAACAACAACAGAATTTATATCATGCATGGCCTGCTTTTGCCTTAATGAATGTTTATTTTCTTCTTCTTTCATTTCACCTCCTTGGCCTTGATCGTCATGGTAGGTTTTATAGCTGGATATTTTTCTTCTTCGGTATCTTGAGGAACTAAATAAAAAATCTTTGGCCTTCTTAGCTCCATGCTGTTCATCCTTTTCCTGTTGCTGCTGCTGCTGCTGGTGGTGGTAAAGCTGTTTTTGTACAATGGCCATTTTTGGCTGATTATGAAGTTCCGTACTACATTTCCGTCTGTCTTTTGGTGAATTTTTGTTACTGCGCACTACTTGTTGATTTTTTGTTTGTGTTTTTTATTTTGTTTTTTGTTTTTTTTTGGTGTGTTTGCATGGAAAAGAAATAAAAAGAAAAGGGTTATTTTATTTATAGAAAAATATTACGATAATATATTTTCATAAGAAATTCACAACAAAAATGAGCTGTTTTCAAATATTAACATCAGAAAGATGAATCTTTCACAAATGGCCACACAAACTGTGCAAAGATGGTTTTAAAAAAATATTAAAAATTAATAAATATTTTCAAATAAAAAGGAGCAAAAGAAAGGTTTGTTTAATATCCAATTTGAACGAAATATAAAAACAACAAGAAATTCAATTCTAATACCTTCAACTATTTACTAACTATTGAATTAATCAAAATAAATTACTATTTTAAGTTTCCAGTATTTTTTAATTTTATTTAATTGTATTTAATTGTAGTTTATTGATCTTTTTTCTTATTATTTTATAATAAAATAATTATAGTTATTTGAGCTTTTTAAGTAATTTAAAAATTTATTGATATTGATCTTTATAAAAAACTAAAGACAAACATAATTTTTTTTTATAAAGACCTAGTTCTTACTCAATAAATAACTTATAAAAATATTTTATAATTAAAATGTTTTTATATAATAATATATTTTTAATAATTTTGGTTTCTTTGAACCTTTTCTACTTTTCATTTTTCTAAACATTTTCATTTCTTGTTCCTGATAATGCCACCTAATAATGTGGCAAACCTTCGAAAATAAAAATAAAATTTTTATATAAAGGGTTTCTGCTTAAAAAATTAATTATAAAATAAAAAGAATCAAAATACAATAATGGATAATATGTTATTGAAGCTTCCACATACGACGAAATATGCAGCGAAAGAAATATTCTATAAAAGACATAATCACATAAAGTTTGCTCCAGAAGATAATAAAACGAAATTTACAATCATAACGATATGGATCAGTAACGAAAAACAACTTAATAGGAAAACAAAATTAGATTGGAAACTAATTACCACATTTTGTCATGTGATTTTATTGTGTTCAAATATTTTTTTTAAATTTAAAAAAAAATAATTTATTAGAATTATAAAAGGAATAAAAAAAATCTTTAAAATATCTATATTTTATTTTAGTATTAACGAAATAGGACCGCCATTTTGCCAAAAAGTGTTTAAAAGCTTTGATTAAAGAATCGACATCTGTAAGCGTGGTTATGGTGGACATCATTGCCGAACTTTTCTCTTCGTAATTTTGTATAGAAAATTCAAGGGTCTTATATCTCAAGCCAAATTGATTAAATGAGAATTTTTTTGAAAAAGACAACAAAACTTAAAAACATTTCCATACAAAAACACAGCAAACAATTGGAAAAGTAAAACACTGTTTATTTTCAATCCTTCTACATAAAGATTTTCTTTAGTAGTTTGAAAAATAAAAAAAATAATTAAAACTGGAAATCATTTTTAATTTAATCTAAATTAATTTGTGCTAGATTTCTGTATAAAAATGACACCTAGAAAAGTATTTTCCTTAAAATGAAATTTCAAGAGCAAATTTCAATGACTTAAAAGGTTTTATTTTTACTTTCAAAAATGTATGTTAACTCTTATTCATTGGCCTTAATATATGTGCTTGGACTGGTATACTAGAAGGAAACAACGAGGAGCAAATTCTGGATTACTTGAATGGAAGACACAAGGACATAAAATTTACAATGGAAAAGGAAGAGGAGGGGAGAATTAATTATCTGGACCTAACGATCAAGAGGAACATAATCTCGAACTGAATCGAATATGAAATATACAGGAAACCAACAGCAACGGACACAATAATACACAACTCATCAAATCATCCCCAGCAACACAAAAACGCAGCAATCAGGCAGTTAATAACAAGACTCGAGAGAACACCACTAACACGGCAAATGTATATGAAGGAAATGGAAACAATATACACCATAGCGGAAAACAATGGATACAAAAAGCGCCTCGTAGATAACATCAAGAAACAAATTGGAACGAACAAAGAACAGGAGAAGGAAGGAAAAAATGGGCTACATTAACATATATGGGAAAATCAACGTACAAACTGGCGAAATTCTTTGGAAAACACAACATCAATACCGCATTCAGAACAAAAAACAACCTAGGCAGAATACTACGGAATAAAACAACCGAGGATAATATACTAGACAAACAAGGAGTGTACAAATTAATTACATGCCATTATAGCTACATCGGGCAAACAGGACGAAAAATTAAGACCAGATTTAGGGAACACATTAGAGACTATAACAAAAAACTACGAGAACCAAAATCGACTCCAGAATCAAACTTCGCGAACCATATATTTAACAACAAATGTACACCAGGACATATAAAGACAACGGTTAAACTGCTTCATACTCAGCACAAAGGAAGGAGACTAAATGTATTGGAAAACATGGAAATATACAAACAAAAAACATTTCACGGACGAATAATAAATGAACAAATAAACATTGCTTCGGACACAATATTTGAACGGTTGAAACATTTTTACAAGAAAATAAACACTACACCAGCACAAAAACGTTACGCAGGTGCGCAAGACCAAGGCAATAAAGAACATCATAAACGTACAATTACAGATTATTATGTCACATAAAAGAGGAAAAAAAGAAAAAACCCAATAGGTTCACACATAAACATAAACGGACAACAAGCATGATCGTAAAAAAATTTAGGTAGGAAAGAAGACGAATGAAAAAGGGAGCGACAAATTAGGTAAAAAGAGACAAACAAAAAAGGAAAGAGAGATGTAGACAAAAAAGACAGAAAGGGACGAACGCAATAACATGAAGGGAGACACGAACTATATAAACACAACTGACAATAGAACGCAACTAGTACGAAAAGAACACTGAAGATGGCAAACAGTCGATACCGGTTTGTTCACAAACCAAATTTGACGAGGGTCGACGGAAAACCGTACCCAAACAAAAGGCCTTAATATGTCTATCTGATCTATTATATTCCCAATTTCTCTTAATTTTACTCTTCTTAAGATATTTTTAATACCTGAAATAATATTCCCCTTCATTACGTTCTACTGCTACCTTCTCTACGAGCTGTACTTCTGCTTCACATTTTCGGATGTTGATTTTGTTGGTTTTTAAAGAAATAATATTTTTATTTCTTCAAAAGAATCTTAAAATCACATCCACAAACGACTAAACTGTAACAAAAGCTGCTGGCAAAAAAGAGTTAAGAAAAATACAATATAAAATACAACAAATGTGCAACATTTATTCGCAGGCACACAAACTTACAAGAAAAATGAACTACGAACTTGCATGTGACTGATACACGAACATAAACAAATATACGCTTAGTAGCCCTCGCATATATCACCAGGATTGTTTGTTTCTTTCACTTTTTGTTCTATGAGTTTAAGGAGCGAATACATTTTCCAATTTCTTTATTTCTTGCAATTTATTTATTTTTTTTTTTTGTATATTACTTTTATTTTCTAATGTAACGGATATTGTTTAGATTACAACAAAACTAACTTAGATAAAGCTTAAGGAACAAAAAAATAAACACAGAAAAAAAAACTAAAAGGGAGCAAATGTTTACACAATTTAAACTTTATTACCCTTGTTTTAGTCCTTTTGTTTGTTGCTACATATACATTTTTGTTGTTTTTATTATTTTAAAAATTGTCCTTTTCGCTCTAAACCTCTGTATTATAGCTGGAGTTGGAGTTTGTTTTCTCTCTTTGTGAACTGTTTTTAGTACATTATTAGTAACAACTAAAGGAAGCCAGATAAATAAGAAGAAAATAAAAATGAATCTTGTTGTACGCGAGTACTTTATAAGTGTCTTAGATGTCGAAGTTGATATCGTTGAGAAGCAAAATTGTATTATTAAATAATATAACAGGACATTGTACAAATTGGGAAGGTATTCTAGTGTTCGAGAATTAAACAAAATTCAACTTATATAAATTGTTATATTTTTTCACATTAACAATATTATGTGTAAATACCAGGTTGATAATTTTTTTATAATTTACTCTGCTATCATTTCAACTATATTCAAGAATACACTTGTTTCCATGAATCTTGGGGTGATTGCCGCTCACGATTTCCATTTTATCACGAAATCATTCACTACAAACTCTTACGCTAAGACTTTCTTTACGGCTTCGCTGCATTGTTACTTTTTTCTATTAGTAAAGTTGTGTTAAGATTTGGCCTACGCCTTCTTTTTGTTACTATACACATGTTATTGTCATCTCAGCTACAGGTGCTTTCAACAATTTTTATACTGTACCAACATGCCATTTTTGTACTTAAGACACCAGTACCATCTTTTACATCCAGATAACCAAAAACACGCGACGCGTATTAAAGATTTTTATACCTAAATACTAATATGAGAAACCGTAATTATCGTACGCAACATACTAGATAATTTATACGATAACCGAAACATCACCGAAATTGTAAATATTAAAAAAATGACCTTGGTATGACGCCATACAAAGTCCAATTGGTTCAGGAGTTTATAGCACTTAAAACCAAAAAAAGTTATTTGGCGGACCCTTTATATAGACTACCTAACCCTTTCTACAAAGAAGGTTTACTCGCAGCATTAAAAGCCAGCAACACTCTGTCAGGTCATTGACAGCAACAGCTGACCAATGGAGTATACAGATTTACTTGTACTTGCAAAAATTTAAGTAACTGGACGAACACTAAAAATAAGATTTGCAGAAACATACGTTCATACATACGAACAAGAGAAGACTACAACTTTGCATTGCACCTTGACGCTTACGGACAGACACCAAGAAAAATAGAAGAGTGTATGGCATTACTACATCCCAGCAAAAAAGGACGAAGACCAAAGATTCTTGAAAACATGGAAATGGACAAAATAAAAACTTTTAACAGTGAACGAACATGACCTCAGATACAAGTTTCCCAGTACTAAAACTACACATACACTCTAACAAACGAAAAATATCCGCAGGCGGACACACATATCTAGATAATAATAAAAGACGGAAATATTAGATTAGGGCCGCATAAAATGGCAGGTGGCAGTGCAATCTACCTAGATAAGCGGCTACGACCCCCCCCCCCCCCCCTTGGGGCATATTGATATGTTTTGACAGAATCTTACCATTATTACATGTGTCAACGAGGGTAAGAGGGAGACCGAGGATCCAACTGGACAATCTATTAAATTTCCACGGGTTTCAGTAAAGCCCCAGAGTTCAGCTATTTGTCTTTTTAGCCTTTTAGCTGTTCTCTGACTGATTATTGCGGTTGGCCCTTCGGGAGTATCGTGGTGGTTGTGGTTTCGAGGCACTCGTTTGAGTTGTGTGGATCGGATAACTCACAATGAACACAATGATAGGCACTGGTCCAGTAAGCATGATTGCGGTTGTGTTCTTAAATTTTATTAAGCTTCATGCGTTCTGCACCAGGAGTTGGATAGTCTCTAACTGTTCAGCTGCGGCCTGCTCCGGGCTTTTGAAGTTGCAACTAGGAGTGACTGGAGGTAATATGCATCTGAAAGGCTTTTAGGGCGAGGATGACGCTACATTTCATCCACACTGTTCTGATCCCCCGTCTGGTTATGACTTACACAGCTAGGTACAGACGTTAATTTTATCACGCATGAGCGATTGCGATCCTAATGAAAGAATTACCTTACCCGAACACTGACTCACCATTACAGTCTAGAGCACAGCTTTATAATGATTTCATCACATCGAAAGCGCTCACGGGTCACACCGAACAAACAGTCAGCAGTGACGTTTCACACCAAAGGAAATGAGAACAATATTAATAGAATAGAAGCACAATTTCATTGTCCAACGTAGCTTTGTAAAAAAATACCACTTTTTTAATTATTATAAAAATAAATTATAAACAAAATAAAAACATGTGTAAGCATTCTGCGTCTAGGGCCCGAAATAGAATTACTTTTTAAAAATAAATCAATTTCAAACTACATTTTGTGTAGAAGCAAATCCAGAAACAACTTATTAACTATTGTAATTTTTATTGACACTTTTTATTTAGCAAAGTACTGAATAATTCCCTTTATGGAATTTTAAAACGGTTCCCAGAATTTTTAAATTATAAGTCGAACAGTTTTTGCAGTATAATTAGACTTGAGTCAAGAATATTTTAATTTCATAATTATTTATAAAATTTGTGCGTTAATATTTAAAGAAAAAAGGCAAAAACTAAACAGCAGCAAAATTGAACGCAGCATTTTCTACATGACTATATACGTCATCAACATTTGTCACATCTACATTGTAAACTTCATCCATTTAGTATTATAAATTAAAATACGAATAATAGTTTGGCGACTCCAAATCCTTCCTTGATTGTTCTCTTTAGTAATCATCATATACGAAGTCTGTAAATTCAGTAATGAGACCTGGCAACGCTATGTCCGCTCTGGCAGCGCAAGGGAGGCGCTGAGATTTGAGGGGCGACTGATGAACATATGATTTGCCTTCAGTGCGGGTTTCACATCCCTCCAGTCATTTGGTCCTCAGTAGCGATTTTTTTCGAGAAACAGTTTTTCTGTTGTGTTTTAACAGTGGGTAATATCATTTTCGCGTGCTATCAGGTTTTGCTTCAGACTTGGCTACAGTGCACCGGAAACTCTTGATAAACTTCAGCAGGAGATAATGTTTTGTCAAGGGCCCATTTTGTTGGTGGTTTAAGGCATTTTTAGAAGGAAGAGAATTAATGGAAGATGAACCACGAAGCGAAAGACCTTCATATTCACGAATCCAGAATCCGAGATCTTGTACGTTCGGAAAAGAGTTAAATTTGATTCATAGCAACGATTTTAACCAACGAATTAGAGTTCCAAAAAACCTTTTGCAAGACCAAATGGAGATCAGGAAGGAAATGTACCATAAATTTTTGCACTCGATTGAAAGTGACCCCCATGGAGTGTTTGAATAGGACCCAGAAGCCAAGCATTAGAACGTGGAGTGGCACACTTCAACCTCTCTAAGGCCCAAAAAAGCAAGGATGGCAAAGTCAAAGATCAAATGCATGCTGAGCTGTTTTTCGATATCTACGGACTCAAGGCCAAACATTTATTCATACTTTTACCAGGAGATTCTTGAAATATTTCCAAAAAAATGTCATTTGTGTCAGAGCAAAGATCAACCACAACTGGGTGTCTCATCACGATAATGTTTCTTGTCACACAGCAATTTCAATAAACGAGTTTTTGGCCAGAAAAAACTTTCGTGTGGCTCCTCAGCCTCCATATTTGCCTAACTTAAATCCATGTGATTTTTTCCTCTTCCCGTAGATGAAAAGTCATCTCACGAGACAATTGAAAACATTCGAATGGCTGCAACCGATCAGCTATTCTAGTGCCGGAGTTCTAGCACTGCTATGAGGAGTGAAAAAAATAATATCCAGCGCTGTATGGCTTCAGAAGGAAGTTATTTTGAGGGTGACAATATAAAATTGCAATTTTATTTAAATAAAAAGAATTTAAATAATCAGTCTCGTTACTTAATTTACAGACCTCGTATATTTGTTTTTGCTTTCTGCTAACCGTAGCGTCGGTTGAAAAATTATTTTTTTTTTTCATTAATTTTGTTTAATAATTTTTAAATGGGGTACCTTCCCTATTCGTTCACTATTTCACTTAAACAAATACCGGAAGTTAAAAATGAAAAACGCAGCGTCATTTAATCTTAACTTGGCAACATTTAAGATTATGACTACAACACAGATTGAAAAATAACACAAGCAGCAGAAATAACAACTAAAATTCTTTCTTAAGTTAAAACATAAAATAAAGTGAAAAACTTAATCTTAAAATAAAGCGAAATTTCTTTAAGAAAAAGAAATGAACGAAATAGGGAAATATACAAAGAAAGTAACATGAAAAATTGCGATTATAACAGCGACAACATTGGCGAAACTTTAGTAATTTATGCTCCATAATTAAGTAATAAAATATGAAAACAGCAACAATGAAAATATAAACAAAAACGTCAACAAATAACCATGAAAAAAGGCAAAATATTTATGTTCGAGTTTAAATTAAGAAAGCAAAGCTGAATAAGATAATCACTGCTTACCCAGCAGCAGATTTGTAAAAATAGAAATATTTAAATTTTGTTTTTTGAAGAATTATCGAAAAATTTTTAAGTTTATTTGTATTTTTTAAGAGCACCATGTGTTAATATTAAACTAAATTATAATTATAATTTCAAATTAATTAATTTTTCTCCTTTGGTAGAAGGAGAGTTATATATGATTAACAATAATAATTTATTTCGTAAACGTGAAAACTAAAAATGTTGAGCTTTCGGTTAATTGTTTTCTCTTATTAAAAGCTTGGCCAGTTTCTCTGTATTAAAACTTTTATTTATTATTTTCAATCCATAAGTCCATAGACTTATTTCAAGGTTACATGCCAGAATAATATGTGAGGGCTGCATATCAGAATTAAACTCATTAATATTGTTACGATGATGATTTATTAAGGTTTAAAAGAAAAATAATTCTCAGTAAAACAGTAAACGAAACGACCTACTGTGCATTTAAAAAACTGCGTAGATTTCTAAGAAATCTTATACACACAACATAACAACAATATGCTTACAAAAAAATTCTACCAAATAAGATAATCAACAGAAAACAAAAACCACCAACACAGAACAAAACAAAACATACAGCCTGCTTGGCTAATTTGCATTTGGCGCCTAATTTGCATGACAATTATAAAAAAAATATGGGGTGAAATTAAAGTAGAATATTCTTGTTAAGGATTTTTCAAAAAGAACTTTGTTTTCAAAAACAAAATAAAACAAAAAATTTAGGTTAAGAAGATTTAAATTTTTATTGTATTACAAAGAGAAATGTTCGACAATTAGGAATGAAAAATGATATCATAACCACGCTAACAACTGTAGATTTTTTCATCCAAATTTTTAATCACTTTTTAGCAAAATGACAATCCTATTTGGTTAATCGCATCACGGATTTTGAGTTTTAAGGCTGAAATCGATTCGATTGGCTCCGTATAAAATCTGTCCTTAGCATCACACAATCTGCCTGGCCACTTAATTGCTGATTGTCGTGAAATTATGCGATTAGGGAAATTGGTTTGCAATAAGTTAATCGTTTCATTGCCTGTGTGACATGTGGCACTGTCCTATTAAAATTGCATTTTAGTGATATCAATATTCCTAATAATAGGCCAAAATGAAGTTGTTAGCATCTGCTGATAGCGTAATCCATTGACGGTTACCACATTTCCAGCCTCATCTTCAAAGAAAAAAAACGGTCCAATTACGCCTCCAAACCACAAAGCGAACAATACCGTAACACGCGCATGCAAAGACTTCTCAATAATCGCTCTAGGATTTTCTGAATCCCAAATGCGGCAATTTTGCTTGTTAACACACCCTGACAAGTGAAAATGGCCTTCGTTTGAAAAAAAGATTCTACGAATCTATGTGAGTGGTTGTTCGACTTCAATTCGTGCACCAGTTGAACCTTATAAGACTTCAAAGTCAAATGCTTACGCAAAATTCCTCACGTTTTGGATAATCCCAATTGTTGAGGATGCCGAGATGTCGCAAATCTGCTTCAACACTCTGCCTCACGGCTGCGATGTTTTCAGTTGAACGATCCAATCGAATACGCACATTTTGTATCGAGCCTATTGGGTCAAATTTAACAACCAAATTCTTAATTGCGGTTCCAGGAGGACGATTATGTTGCCCAAAAATATTATGAATTTTACGAAATGTAACTTTAACAGAACAACCATTTTCATGCGATTTTCGTGCGAAATTGAATTCATTGTAACAATTGGCAATGCCGTAGTATAGGCATTGCCAATTGTTACGTCAAAAACTAGATGTCAAAACTATAATGTTGCTCTTGTCACAATTAAAATAAAAAGGTCTTTGTTGAGAAACCCACATTATTTTGTTACTAAAAAACGTAATTGTCGCATAATTTCTTAAATTCCAGAATTATTTTTAAAAGTGAACACAATTTAAACAAAATTACAAATACAAAAGAAAATATAAAATAAAAATATCTGTTATATTTATATCTAATAAGGCTTAATTTTAGCGAAAACTTTAAACTCTAAACCTAAATATTAACCAGTACTTGTTTAATGTTAAATATAAATTTATCCTTAAAAATATGCTAATTATCTTGATTTGTTCGTAAAATGTTAAACCTTAAATGCAGTTTTTTGTGTTTAGTAATTTCATTTTCTTTTACCCCATAACAAACTTTAATACCGTCCTGTCATTAAGCAAAGTAAACTCATTAAAACACATAAAATATTAAACTAATTTAATGAGATAAATAAATGTGCTAAATCATTTACTTCGCCACAAGCTCACAGAAAAGCCAAAAGTACCTCAAAAATTTTAATCTCAAAGCATCTTATACTCAAGCACACAGACATGCACATAAATTTTTACCCCTTTTTTGTCATTACTTACCGCCATCACAGGGAAAACTATCAGCCAGCAAAGTAAATAATTTATCCGACAGTAAACATCTACCACGTGGTCCCAATGGTACACGACATACAGGACATTTCTCAGAACGACTGCGGCAATTATTACAGAGAACATGACCGTTGCAACATTGCCATCCTGGTGGTTTTATGACCTAGTTTTAGAAGGAAGAAGAAAAAATACAAAAAAAATATGAAAGTAAATAGTTAAAATCCCTTAAGGTTTATAAAACAAATATAAGGAAAAATATGTATGTCCTTTTTAAGTCTATACAAATTAAACAAAAATAAAATTACATTTAGGTTAATTTTTATTTAAATCTCCAAAAACATTATTGGATAAATTAAGGTTATTATATATTTTTTTATTATGATCTTGATGAAAGGAAAGAGTATAGCTGTGATTTAGTCATCACGGTAAATTAGTTGAAACATTAATAAATTTTGATTTTAGGAATAACATCTCAGGAAAAAATTTAGATTCGCTGGCAGAACTAGAAGTTTGCAGCTATTTTTCATAAATATATTGACGGAAAATACAATATCGACTGTTACAAACAGGACCCCTATTATTGCGCATCGCTTTCTCCTATATCCTGCACACCTGTCATGAGTGAATTAAAGTGCTTCGCTACATTGCTTGGATACTACTTGAAGTATAAGAATTATAAGTATACCAAGTATAATATAAGCACAACCACAAATTTTACAGAAATTAATTTTTTGTTCAAAAGCAAAACAGACGATGAATGTAAACTTAGCATTACCCTGCCGTAGCAATTTTTTAATAATTTTGTATATTTATTATCCTTAAAATGCCAACAATAAATTGCCAACTTTCTTTAAAATTTGCAGTTCATTTCCTTTTGAGGAAGCAAGACGAAAAGTTGCATATTTACTGTGCAAACTTTTTTATTCACCTTTTTTTACAGTTCATTATGTCTTTTTGACTTCAAGTTCATATCCCATAAAATTTTATGAGAACGCAATAAATTGATTTCTGATTAATTAAAAAATTAGTGTTGTTTCCACTTTTAATCTCTATATATATTAAAATGAATGCTTGTTTGGTTGGTAAGTGATAAACTTCTGCATCGCTTAACCGATCGTGGTGAAACTTGACATGTTATACAAGTAACATTAAAAAGTTTTTTTACTATAAGTTTTTTTGACTTGAAACTCTAGCTGTAGAACAATTTTTTAAAACACTGTTCTATAACGCTACACACACCTAATTTCGTTGATTCTGATTCTGTCAAAACATTGGAAAAGCAGTGATACAGCAACATAGTTTTTTCGTTAACCTTACAATAAACCTGATTTCAACGTCAGTAGAAAGCTTACATTAAAAAGTTAATAGCAGCCATAGTAATAAGTACTTGCCAAACATTTAAAATTCCTTGCAGTGTGGAAACATTACATGCTTTTTCATACATGCTTTTCTAAAAAAAGAATTTCAAGAATTTACCTGTTATGCTTCGGAAGTTATTGCGAAATACGTCAAACTAGTGATTTGTAAGGAGTACCCTCAAAATTTGAATTTTAAGTTTTTTAAACTGCTGCAGTAGTGACTATTTTAATATACATTATACATTTTAATTGATAGTACATCCCTATGGATACACCCTTTACTTATGAATGTCTAGTCTTATATCAGACACTTCGCGTATCTTCTTGGTACACCCTTTAATATTTAGTTTCCTTTTTTAGCATGTATTGTATGATAATCTTCATTGTCTGAGAGTTATACTTTAAAAACTTAGTTCGTTATATGGCAATATGCTTTAGTTTTTAATGCTTCTCATATTTGTTTACAACGGCACGTTCAAGTTTACAACACAGGCGTTAGCTTAAATAATATTTAAAATTACTTCGCAAATGTAGGAATACTGAATTAATAGAATAACACAAAATAAAAACGAATTAATTAAAAGTTATGAAATCCGCGTAAAGTAAGTTTATTTAAAATTTATTATTTAATCACAACTCTCGAAACTTTCAAAGGGTATTTTTTACAGAGGTACAGAACTTTGAATTCGAATAAAATAAAGATGAGTTTTTGAAACAGGCATGACATTTCGTTTTTTCGAAAAATAATCTTCTATCATTATAATTTAATTATAGCTTCTGGCTTATGAGCGCCGCGGCAAGTTTTTGATGACTGTTTCCAATTTTTGTGGCCGTATATCGGCAGTAATGCTGCGAATGTTGCCCTTTGTTAATCGTTTTGGAATAATCGTAGCGTAGACAAGAGATGTCCCTTGAGAAAATAGGCGATATTAAATGCTAATCCACATGTCTGAAACTCAAAACTATGCCAAACGTTTCCGTCAAATGTACCATTCAAAGCACGGAATAATGAGTCCATCAGCCAATAAATCACACCTAACAGTCAGTTTTTCTGCATGTCTTGAAATACCACACTTTTTCATGACTAAATAAAGTTCGCTTACGAAAAACGAGAACAACGGCAAGCTTGTTTTGGGCCCAATTTCAAAGCATTGTTCAGGCGTCAGTCCAAACATAAATCACTTGCCAGCTGACCAAATTTCCGCCAGCTAAAAAAGTGTTGCCAACTTAAAGTTCAATACCTCTATAAAAACAAACCTCTTTGGAGAGCGCATAATAATAAAGAAAAAAAGACGTTAGTGTTTACATTTTGTCGATTTGATTTAAAAAACGTCAAATAATTACATTCATGAAAATATCTTTGAAAGCTGCGTAGAAAGTTAGTGTAAATATATGCACAGGCTATTATAATTTCATGTATATACAACAATTTACAATAATATAATACCGAATTGAAATCTGAAATTGTTTCTTTCCGTTAAAATCGTTAAATAATGTGTGTTTGTGTTCTTAGCAGAGCTGAATAATTTGTTACTTCCACCACCAACAAATGACCGCGAACACTGTGAGTACGTTAATACAGGTGCCTGTGTGTTTCCCATTAGAAAAACAAAACGCATATTTTGTAGCAATAAAATAACTAATAAAATTGTGTGGTATGTTGATGCTCTAGCAGCATTCTCACGCGGCTTACTGTGAATATGAGAACTTCGCATAATTAAGTTAAAATTAAACTTTACGGACTGGCATATTGGTTTCGTGTATCCTGCACTGTTTTACATCTTGACAAATGGTGAAATAATGTATAAAAATTTGTGAAAATAAATATTAAAATTGAAGAAAACAACTAATAAAATAAATGTAAATAAAAAAAAATATAAAAATTTAGGTTTAATTTTAAAAAGCGCATTTTAGACTCTCGGATATTCAATGTGTTTTTCTTTATCACTTTTTCTTGAATCATTAAATATTTAACCTTTTCCTATAAAGTAGTTTCAAAGAAAAAACAAAGCACAATCCTACATTAGAATTGATTAACATCTGTCATTAATTTTATTCTGAATTAACTGTAATTAGACAAAAAATCCAACAATTGAAATAACAAATTAAAAAGGAAAGCGAAAAGAGAACCTTATTTTAAGAGTACATATTTTTTCTTTTTATTTTTAATATCGGGCTTTTTAGCAAGAAGTTTGTTATAAAATTGTGACAACGACATGATAATTTTGACATTTAGTTGTTTGACTTATTCGAACGAAAATCGCATTAAAATAATTAAAATCTACGATGCAAATAGTGGTTCTGTTAAAGTTACATTTCGTAACATTCGTGATATTTTCGAACAACATAATCGTCCGAATTTGAGTCGAAAGGTTCGATGCAAAATGTGCGAACACCAACGCCTGTTCGACTGGATAGTTTAACTGAAATCATTGCAGTTGTGAGCTGCAATTTCGAAGCAGATACAAATTTGTCAATTCCTTCCTCGACGTTCTCAATAACTGGAGTTATCCAAAACCACCACATAGCGAAGTTTGCGTAAAGATTTGACTTTGAATCCTTACAAGGTTCAACTAGTGCAGGAATTGAAGCCGACCGACCATTTACAGCGCTGTAGATTTGCTCAATTCATTAAGTAACAACAGGCTAGTTTTTCATTTCATTCATACGAAGCCCTTTTTCACTTCTCAGGATATGTCAGCGAGTAAAATTGCCTGAAAAATCCTAGAGCGATTATTGTGAAGCCATTGCATGCATAACGTGTCACCGTATGGTACGCTATCTGGTCTAGAGTCTTGATTGGACCGGTTTTTTTTCGGTAAAAATGCGATGATACCAACAAAATTTTGGCCAGTTATTGATGACATAGATATTGCTGACATGTTATTTTAACAGGACAGCGCCACATGTCACAAACCCAGTGACACGTTTAAATTATTGCAAACAAAATTTCCCGAACACATAATTTCACGACAATCAGCAGTTAAGTGGTCAGCCAGATCGTGTGACTTAACACCATTGGATTATTTTTTTACGGTTATGTTAAGAAGGATAGAGTATATAGGAAGCCAAACGGATGGATTTCTTAAAACTCAAAGTGCGTGACGTGATTAACGAAATAGGATCGCCATTTTGCCAAATGTGATTAAAAGGTTTGATGAAAGAATTGACATTTGTCAGCGTGGTCTTGCCAGATATCATTTTTGAGCCCAACTTTTTTCTTCATAATACAATTAAAATTTTGATCATCTTAATCAAATATTTTTGTTTTATTTTGTTTTCGAAAACAAACTTCTTGTTAAAAACCCCTTTACAAATATAACTTTTAAACTGACAAAAACTCTTTATTGTATAATAAATAAATTTTCCAAAAAGCTTAAACAATTTTCACTTGATTTTTTTTTATATTATTTCAATTTATTACAAAAAAAATATTTATTGTTGTCCTTCCAACACATTTAAATTTATACATAAATTTTGTTTTTATCCCTAAAGTGTTCAATATATTCTTTTGAGGACATTACAAGATAAACTGCACACTGTAGAAGAAAATATTATAATTTAAAAAAAAATATATTTAAGTGTCAATTTTTATTTCTTCTTATGGAACATTTTTTATTGTCTTAAAAAACAATTACATTTGGAAATTTATGTCATTCAGTTTGTTTAGTTACGAATTAAAATTATTATATTTTTAATATTGTTAAAGCCTGAGATATGATATTTTGAAGACATGTTGAAGCTTTTTAGTATTTTAAGTGTAAGAGTTGCCGTTTGTTTTAGATGTACATGAGATGACAGATAGATTGCGTTATTTAGTTTTGTCTAAAGCTGTAACTGGATAAACTCATTTATTGTAGGGGCATGTGATTAAATCTTTACCAACTTTACCGACGAGTTTGATGGTTATTTTAAAAATTTATGAAATTGATTTGTAGTTACTGACTACTGATTCAAAGTATTTAAAAATAGCAGTGTTGCCAATAAAACACTTCCAATTAAACGATCTTACAGATTTTTTGCTTAAGTTTCAAAAGAAAGTAAATAAATAATAAAGTAAGCAAAATAACTGGGTATGCTGTTTACTAACTGCGTAATTTTCCAAGAAAACTTATACACACAAGACAACAACAACTATCTTAAAAGAAATTCCAGGAAGAAACTTTAACATCATAAAAAAAATACACACAAACCAACAGGCGCCTATACATTGAATGAATAACATAACAACAACAAAATGTGATGCAAAGAAAGTATAAAATTCTTAATTTTTCTAGACCTCTAGCGGACAAATATAAAAGACAGCATCTGAGTAGTTAGTTAAAGCATAAACCTCGTGAAGTAAAGACTTGCATATTTAGAAAATTATTCTGTAGTGCCAACGTACAAATCTTACTTTGTGTGAAGCTTCAATAAATCTGGTGTTATTTATTTTGCAATAAAGAACTCAATAACAACAAAACGTTTATAAAAGGTACAAAACTTGTAACGGTGAAAGTCGTGCCCTCGGTTTCACCAATACAAGATCACCACTTTATTAATATTTTTCTTAATTTTAAAATGAATTATTATTATTATTATTACTTATTGTTATTATTTTTATTATTATTAATATTACACGATGTTGAATTAATTCTTAATTTAAGGCAAATTTCTAGTATGTTCTGATTAATGAATTATATTATATTATAATTATTATATTACATTATATTTATAAGATTTAAATCAACGGTCGGGAACGTCGGACCGACACCTGTGAGTCAATAACATACAGATCATCAACGCAGTCAGCTGTTATGCAAATCAAAACTCACCGCTGATAGTTGTCATGCAACTATGACGGATAACATGTATGTGTGTGTGAATGTGTGTACAAGCAGTTCGCCTGCAAATAAGAAATATGTTGGAGGAGTTTTATACTCCGCAATAATTTCTAGTCAGCAGATCACCTGTAGGGAGAAGTGTGTTGGAGGAATTTTATATTCCGCAATAATCTCTTATCGACAGCGCCGCTGTAATTGGTGGCTTGACCGTGCGACTGATACTGTTGCGGAATTTTATATTCCCTCAGTATTTTTCAACACAGCCAAGAATTCCCAGCGATTACTAGTAGGTGTACCGCTTATTGTGCCATCTGTACTGCTGCCTCCGGTACTGTAGCCGTCTCTACCGCTACCGCGTGTACCACAACTACGTACATCCGCCTGTACCGCAGCCATCTATGCCACTGCCGCCTGTACCGCTACCAGGTACTACTGCTGCCGCCGTACCGCAGCCATTTGTGCCACTGCCGCCATTACCGCTGCCAGGTACAACCGCTGTCGCCACAGCCACCTGTACCGCTGCCGAAGGTACCACTGCCGCCTGTGCCGCCACCAGATACTACTGCTGCCGGCTGTACCGCAGCTATCTGTGCCACTGCCGCCTGTGCCGCTGTCGCCTGTACCGCAGCCATCTTTACCGCTGCCGCCTGTACCACTGCCGTCTGTTCCACTGCCGCCTGTACCGCAGCTATCTTTACCGCAGCCGCCTATACCGCAGCCATCATTACCGCCATTGCCTGTGACGCTGCCGCCTGTACCGCTACTAGGTACAACTGCTGCCGCCTGTACCGCTTTTATTGCTGGCGCCTCTGCTACTACTGCTGAAGCCATCTTTACCGCATCCGCCTGTACTACTGCTGATGTTTCTACCACTGCCCATCGCCTCAGCGAATTGACTCCCCTTACTTGGGCTACGATTCCCGACCGTCCACTATCAACCACCTACCTAAATTAGCTTGGTGATAAGTTTTATAACGTTTATAAAGCATTGAGTATAATTCCTTCCACGGACCAAGAAGGTAGGTAATAAATAATTAAAAATTGCAACGACCCTGGCCTCCGCTGTCGCTATCCCAGCAACCGGTCTAAACATGTCGTTACAATATTACAATATGTGTGAATCAGTTTTACACATTTTTAGTTTTTTTTCACAAAGTTAAATTGATTTATGGCGGTTTTCTAATAAACAAATTAACATTTTTTACAATTAAATTAACATTTTGTTAAGCAAAAGGTTCACTTTTATTACCGATGTACATAAAAGTTAAACACCACATGTGCATACCTCTGTAAGACAAAAATATCCTTGTCTTCAGAATTTGTTTTAAGAACTCAAAACTTCTGAGCACCTACTTGAAATTGCTTCAGCTTTTCTACCAGAAGCGACCAAATACTTTTTAAGTCCACAAGGTCAACAAAAATATCTTCCAAATAACTTCTGGTCCTCTCTTCTTTAAAATTTTTATTGCTCTCCTTGTCATTGCATTGCATTTACTGAATTTCCTGTATTGTATTTTTACTAGGTTATTTTGATTATTTTTGTTGTTGTTGTTGATATTGTATTGTGTTTTCTAGAGCAATTTGCATTGGTAGGTTGCTAAACATAAATTAAAATCATATTCATACTACAATATACAAATACAATAGAATAAGCATATGCATACATGTTACAAGTACTTGTATAACGCAAATATTTAATACTTAGAATTGCATTTTCCAATTGTGGTTTTATTGTAAAACACTTTCGTACACATTAACCGACATATATGCTTATACATATATTTACATAGACAAGCACATACATATACCCTGTGAGCATTTTCTATCGAAAAAAGTCATATTATTGTTACTATATAGCGATGAAATGTCTCGCATATGATATCGAATTCTGGTCTTAATAAGATCCTTAATCGCAAAGAAACTTTAAGCAACAATGATGTAATTAATCAGAAACTATGAAGCATTTCTAAGAAGGGATTCATATTTCTTTTCTTTGTATCATTTAATTCCATTGGGCCGGTTGAAAGATTCTAAACCATTTTAAATGAACTTAACTTTTTTCTAGTTGCTAAAATATCCATATTTTGTTCTATCATGTTATAGAGATAAATGTTTATTCGAACCTTTGCCTTTAAAGAAACAAATATATTTATAGGCTGAGTCAAGACTTGTGTTAAGAAAAATAATTAAAACCTACACATCTTTTCTCCAATAACATTTGTTTAAATAAATTACGAAAAAAAGTTTGCAGTTGGAACGGGATATAAGATCTTTACCTGAACAAAAGTTTTAAAGAAATTTTTACTTCCGCATCCTATAACTTGTCACTTGCCACCACCAACAAATAACCACAAACACTATGAGTACGTTAATGTAGGAGCCTATATCTATAACACTAGAGTAGCAAACATTATGTGTTTTTTTTTCTCTCGGACCAGTTCTTAGGGGATGCAGTGCACTGTACCAGAACTAGAAAAATAGATTATTGGGAGGAGGAAAGAGGGAGTAGTGTTTGTGGACATTCGATTTTAATTTTCCTACATTGAAAGTAACCTCTAGAGGAAGTTTATATCACAAGCGAACTGTTCTGCTTAAAACGAATTTTCCCTGTAATGCGTAGTGCGATTCTCTGGCCAATCGACCACAAATGGATGCGCTCTCAACGAAAATCAAGTCAAACGCAAAAATGTATGAGTTTCGAAATTCCTTAATTTCGTTAGAGCGCTTACCATTATAATAACGATAAAATAGTTAAATACAACCTACATTTCGTCTATGCTCTAGGGAATCAATAGAGTTGTATACCCTACCGTCCCCAATGACCCTCTTGGCCCTCTCTTGTACGCGGTCGAGCAACTCCAAAACAGATTTTGGGATGCCGGCCTATATATAAGAGTTGTTGTTTTGATATTTTGAAGACATGTTGAAGTTTTTTAGTATTTTAAGTGTAAGAGTTGCCGTTTGTTTTACATGTACATGAGATGACAGATAGATTGCTTTATTTAGTGTTGTCTAAAGCTGTAACTAGATAACCTCATTTTGGGATGCCGGCCACCTTTGGACGGATGTAGGTGATATAAATGGTACGAAGATCAGATGAAGTGAAGCATCTCTTACAAAGTTTCAGAAAACCGAGGCACTTGAGAGCTTCTTTAGAAATCTGAAAAATGTGTTTAGTTCATCGAACATCACACTGAATTTTCGTGGCAATAACATCAAGAGCTTCCGATTACGTAAAACCTATATCACCCATAGTAACTGGTGCAGAACCATTTCCGCACAGCATATGTTTCGTAGCAATAAAATAGCTATTAAATCATTCATTTATTTTCAAAAAAATCAAAATAGTTGTTGTTTTTTAAGGAACGGGCGGAAAATAAATAAAAAATGTATTTCAAACTTTAGAAATTTACACTGTTACGAAGATAATTTATGCAGTTTTAAAAGAAAATAATAAACTGTAAGAAAAGTAAACGATCCACTGTACGTTTTACAAACTGCGTAAATCTTATACACACAAGACAACAACAGCATGGTTATAAGAAATTCTACCAAATAAGTTGTACAACAGAAAACAAAAACATCTTACACAAAAGAAAATAAAATACTTAGCCAAGCTGGCGCCTAAGCTTAATTGTAGCAACAACAACAATATGGGGTGATGTTAAAGTATAGAATATTCTTGTATGTGCGAGAACTGCTTAAAGCACCACTTGCTGGTCAAATGAATTAACTCAAGTTAAGTCAGCAGTGAGTAAAAACAACCAAAAGTTACCATCGTGTTTATTTTGTGTGTAGCGAAAGTAAATAAATCGTTTAACTTAATTTAAAACCTTTCTTAAAGGGATTAAACATAACAATATATAATATCTTCGTTTTTAATAATTAATTTTTAATTGCACCAAAATATCGATGATAAAGTTTTAAAGACAGAAAATTACTGATAAATTTATAGCAACAAAACTTCAAAAATGTCCAAACAACTATAGATTTGTCAACGGACCCTATAATTATTTTTTACAACTTAGTGTGGTTATCGGCTATTTGCCTTAACCGCTCACTTCCCGCAACAAAACGAACTGAAAGAAAGAAAAATGTTGTCTTAAAATAACCAAAGTATTGTTATTGTCCAATAAACTTCTAGTAGGAAAAAGTCACGCGGAAGTGACTTCCCTGTAAAAATGCATTCCAAAATATTGGCCGGATTATGTTTGAATCCTTATTGGTGTGTATGTACGCTAAACACACAGCCTAGAACAAGAATGAAAACAATTATTTTCGTATATTTTATGAAATATTTTTCATTTCTGTTTTTAACAACATTTATTGTTAACATACACTATAATTCAAGCATAATACGAAAATTAGAATATGTACTTTATACACATAATAAATGCCAACAAACATACAGACATATATACAATCCGACAACAATCGAATATAACAACAACCAAATCGGTAACTACACAAGCAAATATTCTACACTAATGGACAATACAACTGAAATCTAATTCTTGTTAAGAAGGAATTAAGAGAGATTTCTATTTGTGCAGTTATTTTTAAAACATTTTTGTTCATTTTCATAATCGGTCAATGTTGGTTAACAGTTGTTGAAAAGATGCAGAGAATTTCAAATTATTTCTTAGCCAACATATTATTATTGTTTTGTCTGTGACTTTATTTGAAATTTAAACGCACATAAAACAATAGCAACCCAAAATGACTACAAAATATAAGTTTATTTGTGTTCCCCTCAACATCCATGGGAAATTGCTGTGCGATATAATAACATCTTTGTTCATTTTGCTTTAAAATGCTGCAAGGGTGGTTAATTTTCGTGCTAAAGAGTATTATAACTTAATGAATAAAACGATTTTGTTTGTTTATTTTGATAATTGAAATATTCACTAGAGATTAAAACTTTTGTTTGATGTATAAAATCTGTTTTTCTTTTTTTGTAAATGTCTTAAATAACAATTTTTAATCATATTTGAGTCCTTCTTTGTTAACTTAACAATGTGACAGCAACTAAGTCAAGAAAGCAAAATAAATGTTGAGCAGTTTCGAAGCTCTATGGAAAATCTACTTCATTTTGCTTGTGTATAACTTCTATATCCTTGAAAATTTAAATATTAATAAGAAAATAGCCAAGGACAATTAAATATTTTTAACTTCATTATTTTTTTATATAAACAAAAATTCTGGTTTAAATGTATTGAATATTATCTCTGTCCTTTCATAAATATTTTTAAGTTATTGAAGCCATAAATTAAAAAAAAAATTTTTTTTTTTGGAAAGTTAAAAAAAAAATTTGGCAAAAATTTAAAAAAAGGAAATGTATATTAAAGAGTTTTTTAACAAGATGTTTGTTTTCTAAAATAAAATAAAAAGAATTTAGATTAAGCTGATTCAAATATTTATTGTATTGTGAATGAAATATCATATTTGGCAAATGTTCACCATGACGACGTTGACAGATGTCGACTACTTCATCAAAGTTTTTAATCACTTTTGGCAAACTGGCAATCCAATTTTTTGAGTTCTAAAGCTGAAATCGGCTCGATTAGATCTGTATAGACTCTGTCCTAACCATAGCCCCACAAATAAATAATCCATTGGTGATAAATCATTCGATCTGCCTGGCCACTTAACTGCTGATTTTTGTGAAATTATGTATTCGGAAAATGTGATTTGAAATAAATTGATTATTTTATAGACTGTGTGACTTGTGGTACCGTCCTGTTGAAACCACATGTCACTCATATTCACGTCGTCAATAATAGGCCAAAATTAAGTTGTTAGCATCTCGCGATAGCGTAATCCATTCACTGTTACCGCACTTTCTGCCTTATCTTCGAAAAAAAAAAACGGCCCAATCACGCCGCCAAAACACATAGGTCACCATACAATGGTACGTTAAGCATGCAAAGGCTTCTCAATAATCGCGCTGGTATTTTCAGAAGCCCAAATACGGCAATTTTGCTTGCTTTTTTACTTTTTTCAAAACAACCAACCGGTTGTTCCTTAATGCATTGATCGAAATTACGGCGATGTGAACGGTACCTGCAGCATTTGAACCTTGTATGGTTACAAAGTCAAATCCTTAAGCAAAATTCTTCATATGGAGATTTTGGATAGCCCCAATTGTTGAGAACGTTAAGGAATTTTTCTCTGCTTCAACACTGTGGCTCACGGCTGCGATAATTTTAGTTGAACGATTCGGTCGAATTCACTGTAACAATTGCTATTGCATCTTCTATGATAACGTCAAAAAACTAAATGTCAAAACTATCACATTGTTAGTATTGACATAATTGAAAAAAAAAAAACTTCTTGCTGAACAACCCATATTTGTGTATTTAAATATACATGCTAGGTACTGGTGTAATTACTATTGGTATTAACAGATTTTAGGCAATCAGAGTCACCTGTTTTATATCAAATTTTTAATGTGATCCATTTTGTGGAGATGCATATGCACAATCTGATTATTTTTGAAATCATTTTCTAACTATTTCCTGACAATAATAATGAGAAAATATCGTGTTTGTTACTTTTTTGCCGTATATCGTGATCTGATACAAAACTTTCATGTTCTAATTTTTCTTTGTATGAAAAACCTAGTGAATTAATAACACAAAAATCTCTTCAATTATCTAACTGAATTTACAAACTCACTTTAACCCCACAAACGAAATCAGATCTACGATATCGTAATATTGAAAATTATTAAATCTCCGTAATAACGTTCAATTTTACGTAAAGAGTACAGTAGACTTTCAACAAAATACAAAATCAATCTTTGAGTGCTTAACGCAGAAGACCCAGACAGTTAGTAAATCATTTTCTTATAATTTGCATAATTTTAAACTGCCCATTCGATCGATTTACTAATAAATTTTAACGGACTACACGGCTACGAAATGGCGAAAAACTTGTCAATATTCCATGGATCCACCACAACATGCTAAAGACCAAATAGCAGTATCAAATAGCACATAATTCTTTTATTTATATTTTCTTCTAAAAAGACGAGGTAGTCTGCTATCAACGGCTGCAATACACAGACTTAGTGGCGCTTCTTGTTACAAATAATATAAGGCCAGGGCACATAGAATCCGTCATAAGTTTTGCCTCTTTCAACTGATAAGGATGTTGAAATATATATTTTTTTATGAGCGTTACCACAAACAGTCCACGTTAACACAAAGTGCGAAAGTTGGGCAACTTTTAACTTTTGACGTAACATTTAATAATTTGACAGCTATAATTTTGCTGGCAAAAAATAAAATTAAATAACAATAGTTAAATAAGTGGAGCACAAACTTATCGAAGCCTTGCAAATGTATCCTAACCAAAATCTTCAACCTTCATCATTAACCTTAAAAGAAACTCCAAAATATCGACCAATTCCATTTAAAATGTATAATGCTGATTTATTATTCATTAGCAACGTACGGTCAAAGTAAAGTCAACCTTGAATACGTCAAAATATAACGTATGACGGATCCTATATGCCCCAGCCCTTAGACAGAAATCGACTAACAGTTGCCTCTTGACAGGAGTAGTGTTGCCATTTGTATAAAAAGCGGAAAATTTAAAACGTCACGTACTTATTAACTTACCTTTGTATAATATATTATCACCACAGAAGGGTAATTGGAAAATTTTGCATAGAAAACGCACATTAATATCTTCTGTTACAAACTGATTGAGGCTTGAAAAATTAATTTCTTTAGCAATTAAAATTAGATGAAAAATTCTTCAAAAATTATGAATCGTTTTTTATAGCAGAATTTTCAATAACGACAAATATCTACTTAGAATTTAATATGGAAAATTAGCAATCGCTGAAGGGATAACGGGGTCCGGGCGAGTTATTAAATCGGAAAATAAAAAGTCTTACGGGACTACGTCGTACTTTATAATACTTTTTATGAGATGGAATTGCTGGCTTTGGGTTTTCGTACACAAAGTTGTGGTTATCCGAGGTATTAACCATAGATGTTGCATAATATCAAGTTGCACTGTTTGCTTATTACTCAATAGAATACTCAGCTGAAAAGGTGTGATGATTTGAAAATATTCAGATTTTGTGTGTTGTTTTTATACAGAGTGAAATTAACTTTAATTAATTAATTAACAAAGACTAAATGTTTTTGCTTAAATTTTTGATACAATAACACTTTAATATTTCATAGCAATTTAATATTTCATTAAAATAATTAAAAATGGAAAATGATAATAAACATTCAAAATGTGGCAGTTCTCGTAAATAGGTTCACAAAGCACTACTAAAATAAAAATTTTCTACGGCTTAGTTCATTAAAAGCCGCATATTCAGGAACCCATTTTAAAAGCACAACCTCACTATAACTAATTATTTTCATGCAATAATTTTAAGCCAAAGTTTTATTGCATATTTTGAAACATAGAGCATTTAAATAAAACACTTTTCTTTTATTTCTATGAAATGGAAATATTTTTAATAAAAAGCAACGCGCCAAAAAAATATATAAAACCAATTTATTTAATTCAAAAACTTTTAGACCTAGATGACGGAAATCCGAAGGGTACGAATACGAAAAAGTCCATATGAGAATGTGTTCAAAAACAAAATACAAATGCTTAAGCAAATATTTAGTCATTCACGAAAATTGAAAAACTAAACATGGACGTAATTTATAATCTAAATCTCTTTAAGCTTGTGTTTCTAAAATCTTTACAACAACTTGAACATTAAATGTGTAATTATTTTTCATAAAAATTATGTAGCAACAATGCATGCAATTGATATTTTACATATCAGGATTGTGACTAGATATTGGGTGGCTTTTTTTACAGAGATATAGAAACCTTAAGTTGGCAGTTTGGGCATTTTGTTAAATGTCAAGGGATTTATGTTTAGTTAAGCACATCAGCTTGAACAGACTGAGGCCAGAACAAGGCTTCTAAATTGCGTCAAAAACAATATTTCCATTTATCTCAATTTGCAGAAGCTCACTTTTGCTTAAATATCTACGTCATTGAACAAAACTATCGTATTAGTGATGTTGAGATGCCATTGCATCTCGAAAAAATTACCTTTTTTGAGCTGGTTTGAGCTGCTTAAAAACTATGCTGATCAGAACGTTACAGCTAATGGTGATCGCTGTAGTTTCATGGTTTTTCCTCTATCAACTGAGCATCTACAGGAGCTATAATTTCGCAACATATCACACAGCTTTTGCCACAATTGATTTAGCAAAGAAAGCGTTTGGAGACCGTATAGTTTCAGGTTTCGAACCCGTGAGTTGTCCTCTAATATCATGTGATGTAACGCCACTAGACTATTTTCCGTGGGAATTTCGTGATAAGGTTTACATCAACACCGACCGCGAGGACATATCTGATGGTGGACCGAACCAGTTGGGTGTTATTTAGCGTGCACGTACGCCCTAAAAAGCCGAAGGATATCTCTATCCGACAGGTTACTCCTAGTTACAATTTCGTGAGTTCGGAGCAGCGCCAGCACCGCCACTCCTTGCATGTTCACTGAATCCGGATCATTTACCTTATATTCTTGGGCAAAAGAGAGATGATCTTGGCCCCAAAATCATTTCATGAGGGCCAGCAAATCCACAGCCACCACGATACTCCAATAATCAGACAGAGAATAGCAAAAGCTGAACTCTGGAGCTTACTGCTTTCCGTGGAAATAAAGTGGAAGTTATCCAGTTGGCTTCTGCTATCCTTTAGGGGACTGGACTCCCTTTTACCTCCGGATGACACATGTCTTATTAGTAAAATTCCACATTTCGCACCCGAGGGGAATGCGGATGTGTCTGCACCAATAAGCCCGAAATGATTGATCACTTGGAGGACAACATTCACTGTGTTATTGCCGGTATTCGCCACGAATTTTAGAAAAAGTCATCGAAAATTGTACCTCCAGATTAAACATGTCCGAATCAGCTGTAACGCCCACATGCTACAAGTCATATTCAAATTATAATAGCAGAAATTTATCTTTCGAATAAAATTGTATGCCAATTTAAAAAATTCATCATTGCTTTATTCCATTTCACAGTTCTATACGTACACAAAAAAACACCCTTTACTATAGCAGAGTGTGTGTATATGAAAATGTTAAACACAAAATAGTATTAACAAACTCTCTTAACTGGCTGGTTTGTATTGGATGGCGAGCGCTTTCGATGCGAATGCATCATTCTCAAGCCGCGGTTTAGTCTGTACTGGTGAGTCAGTGTTGGCGCTCAGGCAGTTCTGTTATTAGGTTCGTATATATTCATGTAAGCAGAATACCAGCCACCTGGCATTTGTACTTAAATTGTTTGTGGTTATTTTGTTAACGTTTATTAAATGAAAACAAAAATAAATAAAACCACTTCTTAGTTTCGTTATTAAAAAGGAGAAAGAATTATCATAATAATAATTATTATTATATAAAATAGTTTATTATTACATGAAATAGTTTTTTTTTAATTATCTAAATAATTGAAACTTGTCTGGTTAAACAACTTGAGTTTTCATGTTATGTTATCTGAAAAGTATTTTGCCTTTATAATAAAGTCTTACAGGTTCCTTTGAGGTCAAAGCTATAACTTTTTTACACAGCTGCACTATTTTAGAAAGTCCTTTTTTAATAAATAATACTTTGCCATAATTGGTATTCTAGACATTAAAAAAGTAAAAAGATTTTTTTTTAAGTACTCGTGTTCTAGAATATGGAATGGATTTTTGTAGTCTGTTTAATGTTGACAACATGTTTCAGTGTGATTGTAATTTTCTTTATTTATATAAGTACAAAACTAACCAATTTTTAAATAACTAAAATCGACTAAATAGGGATAGTAATTTTGCAAGCGGGTTTTTAGTCCTTTGTTTGGGTACTTTTTGTGCACACGTTTAAAAAATAATTATACCATAATTGTTTAATTAAGCTGTGACATTGGTTCATGATTTTATTATTTTATGGCGATTATTTAATAAATTAAGTTTTATTGAAAACATTATGATAATAATCCATAATATTATTTAATAAAAATTCAAATTAATAGTTGGGGAAATAGCTACTACTCATTTTTATGGGTACACATGTATAAAGCACAAAATATCATACATATTTTGATGCAAGCTATAGCTGTCAATACCGAACCTCTTGATATCACCAAAGTTTGTATTTATATTATAATATTTAAAGTGAGCACAGCCCTTTTAATGCTTTTACATAAATATTGATAATGATATATCACTTGGAAACTGCTGTGGCTTTAATGAAATTCTATACCTTCTTATTAAAAAGCAAAGTTTAAAAATGACTTAATTTGAAGTGTGGGCACGGTGCTTTTCATGCGTAGAAAAAATTTTTTTTTTGTACAATAATAGTTGAAATAGTTTTAGAATTTTATAAGCTTGATGGCCTAGCAATGAATAAACTGGATTGAAACAGTAGGCGTTTCATTATCCATACAAAATAAAATGATGTTATCGCATAGCTCAAGAACAATTCTACATGGAGGCTTGCATCTTTGTACAAACGACTCCATTTTAAATGGGCATATAATAGTAAGACTGTGCCTCGATTAAAAAGTGGTTTTATTACCTTCCATATATACTGAAGAATTTTCTTATCTGGTGATGAAATGGCCATGAGCTATACTAAGTAGTCAAGTTTTTAAAGAAACCGAAAAGATTTGTAGAATAAATTCATTCTGAGTTATTTCCCATCTTTTCAGGTTGACTGAGAAAAGGATGTATGTCTTTGAAATAGAATACTAAGCATTTTTAAATTTTTAAAAATGTTACAAACTACTCTGTTATTTTTGCTTACTATCATTTCCAACTCTTATTAGTATATTAATGTTATAACGCTATAAAGAAATAACGACCATACAATAGTTGATTTAATATATTTCTCTGCAACGTCGCCGTTAAGCTTAAACTATGTTGTTAATTCATTGTGATTCATTGCTTCAAAATATATTATTCTTCTACTACACAGGCTCTATAAAAAGCTTCACACATTCGTGGATGTCAGTTGTATAGCATTCATCTTCTTAGTAATTCAAATTCACTTTACGTTTTAAGATTTAAGTTTTGTAGCCAATTCTTATACATTTAATTTTATACAAGATTGAATTTTGTAAATAATATTGTTACGTTTATACCTTTATAAACGTTTTGTTGTGAGTTCTTTATTGCAAAATAAATAATATCAGTTTTTAGAATTTTTAAAATAATAACAAGTTTATTTACTTTAACTACACAAAGTTGGCACTACAGAACATTTTATTTAAGATGCACGTCTTTTGTTTACGAGATTTATCTATCTATCCACTCAGATGATGCCTTTTTATATTTGTCCATTAAAAGTCTAGAAAATTTAGGAACCTTCTACTCCCTTTGTACCACATTTTGTTGTTGTATGTTGTTTATTCAATGTATAGGTGTCTGTATTTCTGTGTGTGTATTTTTGTTTTTATACTGATAAAGTTTCTTCTTGGAATTTATTTTAAGATATTTGTTGTTGTTTCGTGTAGAAAAGGTTTCTTAGAAAACGACGCAGATGGTAAACATCATACATGTTTGTTATTGTCTTGCGCATATAAAATTACTACACAGTTAGTAAATAGAACTTTGTTTTTGTCTGCCATGCCATGCAGTTAGTAAACAGCATATCAAATTATTGTTTTTTGCGTTTATAAAATTTCTTAGCAGTTTGTAACTAGAAATGTTTTTGTTGTACCATAAGTTTTCTTAGCAAGCCACGCAGTTCGTAAACAACATACATAGTAGTTCGCTTTATTGCTTAATTATTTTATTTAAATACGTATTAATCTTTTAAACGGTCTTTTTCGCTTGGAAAGCTTCTTCAGGAAAATTAATTTCAATAACAAAAGTTATTAACAAATTGAAAAAAACTTTTGAAAACAATTGACAAAAACATATAAAATAATTTTCTTCATACATACATGCATATAAAATTAAAAATTTCAAACATTTAAACATACAAAAACAAGGAAACGAAAATTAAATAACAAATTCTCTCTTATGAAACAATTATAACAAATTATGTGTCTTTTGTATTAAGTACCTATAATTCTGCGCTAAATTGTCAGTGTCTGTCTTGAAATTTATTTTTCTTACATTTGGTAAATTAACAATTTCTAACATTTGTAACATTTGTAACATATAACGTCTCTTGAATTGTAGTTTTTTTCTATATCTAATACTGATGTTTCATCAAACTTTGGATAATGATTATATTTCTTACAATGTGAAGATAAGGATGTCTTCTGTGTTGAAATATTCCTATATTTTTTGGTCCATTTATGATCATCTAATTTTGTTTCAAGTTTATTTTTTGTTGTCCCAATATAAACTTTGTCACAGTTCACCTGGTCATTGCCTTCACATCAGATATTTTCATTTTTCCTTTTTATCTTTCATATTGCTAAATAATCTATTTAATGTGTTATGTGTTTTGTGTGCAATTATATATCTATCACTGTCATATATTTTAGACTTTCTTAATCTTTCTGATATTCCAGGAACATAAGTTAATGATTTATAAATTCTTGATTCTGCCATAGTATTTCCTAAATTATGCCTATGATTATCATATTGTCTAATTAATCGGTTAGTTAATTCTACTGGAAAATCATTGTCATGAAGTACATCTTTTATTGTGTCCTTATTCTTCAAATGAAATTCTCTATCACTTAGAGTAAATATTCTGTCTATCATATTTTTCGCCGTTAATAATTCTTCCAGAAGATGTTGATTTCTTATACCAATCAAACACTAATTTATTTCTTTTTCTTATTATCACTATACCTAAATATGGAAGTCTGGATTCTTACTCTCTTTCAATCGTAAATTTAATATCCGGATGAAAAGTATTCAATAAAAAAAATTTATTTAAAATCAAAAAGGTCGAATAAAAATAAAAATATTAATCAAATTAATTATTTTATTTTAAAACTTAAGCAAGATATATACGTAACAATATCTATTTCAAAATAATGACCAAATGATTCATTAGGTACTTTCGCATTACTTTGGTATTTCCCCATTAATTCCCCATATATTTACAAGTGTCATTAAGTCGGTATAGTTGAAAACAAACGTCTATATCGTAGGTAACGAATAACATACAACTCTGTCTAATAAGTTTCAAAAATAATTGCCTGCATATTTTAACAGCTCCCTGAAACTTTTAGCATATCCGAATGTGTTAACGAAAGTTCCAAAGTATATCATAGTATCACATCAAGTCATTATAAACGAGTAGTATCTCTTCATTTAAAGTTTTAACGTTTCACAATAATCTTTTAACATTTTATCGTGCTAAACTGGAAAAAAGTTTTAGTCATATTTAAAAAACAGGAATTCAAATTTTAATTTACCTTTTTACTATGGGGATAATAAAGTAATAAGAATAGGCAATTTTTATGAGAACATTAAGAACATTTAACGACGACTGCATCGTTTTTATAAGCCTTTTTTCGCTTATGAAGTTCTTTATTACTAAAACGGATTTTTCCTGGTGGCAACTATGCTGGTATTAGGCTGCTCTAATACAACTGTTAAATTTGATAACCTGGTTTAAATGAACTGATTTAGTAAGTAATTAACCACTATCTGAACTTTTATCTAACGCCGATAAAGTGGTCAATATTGAATAATATCAATGTAAATGCATATGATTTTAAAAGAGCAGTAATATGTGTTCAAATGATTGTGAACGATTTATGAACCCTATTCTTCTTGTGCTTTTAAGTGAACTAAAAAGATATTTCATATGCATATGTACTTGCATTTAATAATATTAATATTTATTTTCGAGCATTTGTTACTAAAATTGTATTTTGTTTATTTTTTATTAAGTCTCTTAAATTTGTGAAGGCATTAAGTCAAAAACTAAGATACGAGGAATATAGTGATAAAAGTAATCTAAATTTCTGCTTTCTTAACATTTGGCTGATTTTTTATTAGCAAATAGCAACTTAATATCTGTATAAACTTTCAGCCACATTTAATAAATATAAATTTAAAAAAGTAAACAAACTTTTTAATTAAATTATCTAAAATAACATAAAAATGAATCTACTTCATTTATCTAAACGTATCTTTACTCTTATTTTTTTTTTGAGATAAATATAAGTAAAAACAGAATACATATTTTGTAGTATTTTTAGTACTTTCTCGTGTCACCTTTCGTGGCAAAAGTACTAATTGTTACTAGCCTTTCAATAAATATTTTTGCAATCGTTTTCTTCTATTTTGAAACTTTAGAAACTTATCAACAACTTTTCAGAAGTTATTTTAACCAAAAATGTTTTTTTTTTCAATCAATTATTATAAATCTAAAAAATACCCTACACTAACATGGATAGCTAATGTTAATAAAAGAGAAAAATAATGAAACTACCAATTTTCCATTGAGCTTTAGATTGCTGGCTGGTAACATGCTCTAGGCATAGTCCATTGCAGCATTTATTCAAGGCTGACTTTTGTTTAAAAAGAATTTTTTTTAAATGCTCAGTGGTGGCAGCATGTTAATCTACTTATAGGAGCATATATAGCAAGCAAACAGAGTGTTTATTTGTTTGTTTAGTTGTTTGTGGGAAACCTAATATTTCCTATGCCATTAAAAGTATATTTTCGAAAATTTTCTCAGTTTTTCTATACTTCAAGTGGGCACTTTCCATATAAAGTAAATATTTGAAGTTATTTAACTTGGAAACTAAAGAAGTTAGAGCCTTAAAATGTTGTTCTTATAAAAAGCGCTTGGTTTAGTAAAAAAAAAACTGATGGAATTGATATAGTGATAAAGTTTAAGATTCCAACATTTGGCATTCTATCATACAAAGTGCAATATTATTTTCGCTCAGCTAAATAACTGTAATAGGTTGGGTCCTGAAATGCTATTATTCCACTATAAATGTGCATAATTACACCAAAAACTAAGCGAATTGGGCAAGGTATCCTTCATACAAAGTTAAAAATTATTATCGTAAATCTAAAAAATTGTAGAGCTATTTCCACAGCGACGTGCCCTCGGTATAGCTAGTATTGAAGAAAATAAATTAGGATGTGTCAAATAATCCCACGGCTTATATATATATCAGAATTAGTTATAGTGGTCCAAATTTCAAGTCTATTAGATCTAATATAACTAGATTTCTATTGAGCCCCAAAATTATGTAGAGAATAAATAATATTCAAAAATAACTACATTGTTATCCGATAGAACAATGCAACATGCATTAAATATTGCACCAGCAGAAATTAATATGGAGGCTTCTTTTTTAAGTGGGTTATATCTTTTAACTGCTGTAGTGTACTGAATTTTCGTATTTACAATACTCCAACTAACATACTAAGTTGCGTCTTTTTATATTTGACTTTTGCCTTGTGAGAAGATTTTATAAACTTTATTTTATATTTTATTGTATATCTACATGCAGACACATACATTAAATGTCTCATCATCAAGAGCAACTAAACAAACTATAACTACCGCAAAAACAAAAACATAAAAGAAAAACAAAAATCAAGAAAACTTACCTCTAGGCAAACAGGACATTCCAATAATTGAGCAATATGTTGCAGGCAAGTTGCAAACTTTTGCAACGATTGCTGATTAATGTTGTGCTGCAAGTTTATAAAATGAGAGAAAAGGAAAAAAAATTATTTGTACATAAAAAATATAACAAACAATCGACAATAAGCAATTTAGAGCAATTCTAATTAGCTTTAGTTAGTTTTAAGCATGCATCAAGCAAAATGCTTTAAATTAAATGTGCCCAGCAAATGTACAAGTGTGTTCAAAGCAGTTGTTTAATAATAAAACTTTAAGGAAGTCTAGAAATGTGTTTTAATAGTTGACTTTCAAGATAAAGGATAGAGATAATTGTGCGCATATTTTAAATATAAAATAAATATATAAATGTGTGTAAAATTTGTGTTAATTTCGATTTTAAATATAAATAATACCAATTTAATAATTCTGAGAAATTTAATATTCACTTTTTCGTTTATATGCATTCTATATTAACATTTGAATCCCCTCAATATTAAAAATTAAAGTTTGCCTAAAAGACATAAGTAACAAAAATCTAGAATTTATTCATTTTCTTCTATCACTTGTATGTGTTTTATTACCTAACATAATTTTCTATGCTTAAAATAAAAATAAAATAAAACTAAGGGTTAATTTGTTTATTCTTTTTCAACAATTCTATAAACTCTGAATGAACTTTTTAAACAAATTTTAAATAACAACAATATATAAAACTGAACTCTCAAAACTGGTTTGACTTATTCTATTCAAAATTAATGAAATTTTCAAGCTTTAAATTCTATATGTGCTTGGCTTTTCCGACGGGGTTAATTTCAATTTTATTTGGGTACGGTTTTCCGTCGACCCTCGTCAAATTTGGTTTGTGAACAATCATCCCCAGCAACACAAAAACGCAGCAATCAGGCAGTTAATAACAAGACTCGAGAGAACACCACTAACACGGCAAATGTATATGAAGGAAATGGAAACAATATACACCATAGCGGAAAACAACGGATACAAAAAGCGCCTCGTAGATAACATCAAGAAACAAATTGGAACGAACAAAGAACAGGAGAAGGAAGGGAAAAAGTGGGCTACATTAACATATATGGGAACATCAACGTACAAACTGGCGAAATTCTTTGGAAAACACAACATCAATACCGCATTCAGAACAAGAAACAACCTAGGCAGAATACTACGGAATGAAACAACCGAGGCGAATATACTTGACAAACAAGGAGTGTACAAATTAACTTGTACATGCCATTATAGCTACATCGGGCAAACAGGACGAAAAATTAAGACCAGATTTAGGGAACACATCAGAGACTATAACAAGAAACTACGAGAACCAAAATCGACTCCAGAATCAAACTTCGCGAACCATATATTTAACAACAAATGTACACCAGGACATATTAAGACAACGGTTAAACTGCTCCACACACAGCACAAAGGAAGGAGACTAAATGTATTAGAAAACATGGAAATATACAAACAAAAAACATTTGACGGACGAATAATAAATGAACAAATAAACACTGCTTCGGACACAATATTTGAACCGTTGAAACATTTTTACAGGAAAACAAACACTACACCAGCACAAAAACGTTACGCAGGTGCGCAAGACCAGGGCAATAAGGAACATCATAAACGTACAATTACAGATTATTATGTCACATAAAAAGGGGAAGAAAGAAAAAAACCCAATAGGTTCACACATAGACAGAAACGGACAACAAGCATGATCGTAAAAGAATTTAGTTAGGAAAGAAGACCAAAGCAATAAAGAACATCATAAACGTACAATTACAGATTATTATGTCACATGAAGAAAAAAGAAAAAAACCCAATAGGTTCACACATGAACAAAAACGGACAACAAGCATGATCGTAAAAGGATTTAGTTAGGAAAGAAGACGAATGAAAAAGGACGACAAATTAGGTAAAAAGAGACAAATGAAAAAGGAGAGAGAGAGATGCAGGCAAAAAAGACAGTAAGTGACGAACGCAATAACACGAAGGGAGACACGAACTATATAAACACAACTAACAATAGAACGCAACTAGTACGAAAAGAACACTGAAGATGGCAAACAGCCGAAACCGGTTTGTTCACAAACCAAATTTGACGAGGGTCGACGGAAAACCGTACCCAAATAAAATTGAAATTAACCCCGTCGGAAAAGCCAAGCACATATCGAAAAATGCCTGTCAGGCCTACAATCTAGACACAATTGGACTGATAACAATTTACAAACGACGACAATTGAAAGTTATGACAACAAAGGCAAACATTTGGTTCAACAAACAATGCCTCGCATCGAATGTTACACCAAAATATGCCAGAATACAGATTAGGATCAACACCACAGCAAGCAGGAAGACAATAAAAAGAGCACAAAGAGACTTTGTGAAATTCGAGATCAGGAACCTTTATGCCAAAAAAGAAATTACGAACTCGGAATTACTAGACATTCATCTTAAACTAGCAGAACGACTTCCAACCGACGTACTCATGAACACATTAGACCAAATACGAGCAGAAAACGCGAAAACAATAGAACGAAAATACGCAACTTTAAACAAGAAACTCGGGACACTAACACATTCAACAAACAACAAAACGCGCAAAAACGGCAATTTCTACCCTAGATTTTTGAATCTAACAGAGGTCACCATCAGCAAGCAAGAGGCTCAATTATTGGAAAAGGGATTAAAACACAACATCACGGAAAACAACAAGAAAAAGGAAATAGAACAGACCATTGTGGACACAGAAGTCGCAATAGCGATGATCCCAAGCGAAGAACAAGAGCAAGCCAGGCACATCTGCAAACAAATAATAGAGAAGGAGGCCAAGTCTACAAAACACTTAAACGGAGAGCACAATACAATTAGGAAACTAAAACGTAAACTGGAAGCAAACAACATCTTAGTCACAAAAGCAGACAAGGGAAACACAACGGTGCTCATCGGTAAACATGACTACATCGAAAAGACTGAACAGTTAATAAAAGACTCTAAGTGCAGGAGAATTGGTAAAGATCCTACGGAGGAATACCAAACGAAAATTAAGGAAATTATAAAAAAGGCGACAAGGATAATAAGACCAGACATGTCGCACACATTGACAATGATGAATCCATCCGCACCAGCTATGATAGCACTACCGAAAATACACAAACCGGAGATACCAATGAGACCCATAATTAATTACAAATCTGCACCAGGCTACAAACTTTCGAAATATATGAAAACAATATTGGAAGACACCTTAGACCTGGAATATAAGCATACAATAGTCAACACTACAGAACTGATTAATAAACTGGAGAATGTGAAAATAACGGAGAAAACAAAACTGGTCTCTTTTGACGTGAAGGACTTGTATCCATCAATTCCGGTAATGGATACATTGAACATTGTTCATAGGACGGTAGAAAACAAAACGGAAAACAAGGAACTAGCAATACAAATTACAGGCACACTAAAAGCGACACTAGAACAGAATTACTTTAAATTTAACAACAGTATATATAGGCAGATAACAGGACTAGGGATGGGAAATCCAACATCTGCCACCCTCATGGAAGTATTTATGCAGAAATTAGAAGAGGAATACGTAAGGGAATTAAAGACCAACTTCGGAGTAATATTCTACGCAAGATATGTCGACGACATAATATGTATACTGGAAGGAAATAACGAGGAGCAAATTCTGGATTACTTGAATGGAAGACACAAGGACATAGAATTTACAATGGAAAAGGAAGAGGAGGGGAGAATTAATTATCTGGACCTAACGATCAAGAGGAACATAATCTCGAACAGAATCGAATATGAAATATACAGGAAACCAACAGCAACGGACACAATAATACACAACTCATCAAATCATCCCCAGCAACACAAAAACGCAGCAATCAGGCAGTTAATAACAAGACTCGAGAGAACACCACTAACACGGCAAATGTATATGAAGGAAATGGAAACAATATACACCATAGCGGAAAACAACGGATACAAAAAGCGCCTCGTAGATAACATCAAGAAACAAATTGGAACGAACAAAGAACAGGAGAAGGAAGGGAAAAAGTGGGCTACATTAACATATATGGGAACATCAACGTACAAACTGGCGAAATTCTTTGGAAAACACAACATCAATACCGCATTCAGAACAAGAAACAACCTAGGCAGAATACTACGGAATGAAACAACCGAGGCGAATATACTTGACAAACAAGGAGTGTACAAATTAACTTGTACATGCCATTATAGCTACATCGGGCAAACAGGACGAAAAATTAAGACCAGATTTAGGGAACACATCAGAGACTATAACAAGAAACTACGAGAACCAAAATCGACTCCAGAATCAAACTTCGCGAACCATATATTTAACAACAAATGTACACCAGGACATATTAAGACAACGGTTAAACTGCTCCACACACAGCACAAAGGAAGGAGACTAAATGTATTAGAAAACATGGAAATATACAAACAAAAAACATTTGACGGACGAATAATAAATGAACAAATAAACACTGCTTCGGACACAATATTTGAACCGTTGAAACATTTTTACAGGAAAACAAACACTACACCAGCACAAAAACGTTACGCAGGTGCGCAAGACCAGGGCAATAAGGAACATCATAAACGTACAATTACAGATTATTATGTCACATAAAAAGGGGAAGAAAGAAAAAAACCCAATAGGTTCACACATAGACAGAAACGGACAACAAGCATGATCGTAAAAGAATTTAGTTAGGAAAGAAGACCAAAGCAATAAAGAACATCATAAACGTACAATTACAGATTATTATGTCACATGAAGAAAAAAGAAAAAAACCCAATAGGTTCACACATGAACAAAAACGGACAACAAGCATGATCGTAAAAGGATTTAGTTAGGAAAGAAGACGAATGAAAAAGGACGACAAATTAGGTAAAAAGAGACAAATGAAAAAGGAGAGAGAGAGATGCAGGCAAAAAAGACAGTAAGTGACGAACGCAATAACACGAAGGGAGACACGAACTATATAAACACAACTAACAATAGAACGCAACTAGTACGAAAAGAACACTGAAGATGGCAAACAGCCGAAACCGGTTTGTTCACAAACCAAATTTGACGAGGGTTGACGGAAAACCGTACCCAAATAAAATTGAAATTAACCCCGTCGGAAAAGCCAAGCACATATCGAAAAATGCCTGTCAGGCCTACAATCTAGACACAATTGGACTGATAACAATTTACAAACGACGACAATTGAAAGTTATGACAACAAAGGCAAACATTTGGTTCAACAAACAATGCCTCGCATCGAATGTTACACCAAAATATGCCAGAATACAGATTAGGATCAACACCACAGCAAGCAGGAAGACAATAAAAAGAGCACAAAGAGACTTTGTGAAATTCGAGATCAGGAACCTTTATGCCAAAAAAGAAATTACGAACTCGGAATTACTAGACATTCATCTTAAACTAGCAGAACGACTTCCAACCGACGTACTCATGAACACATTAGACCAAATACGAGCAGAAAACGCGAAAACAATAGAACGAAAATACGCAACTTTAAACAAGAAACTCGGGACACTAACACATTCAACAAACAACAAAACGCGCAAAAACGGCAATTTCTACCCTAGATTTTTGAATCTAACAGAGGTCACCATCAGCAAGCAAGAGGCTCAATTATTGGAAAAGGGATTAAAACACAACATCACGGAAAACAACAAGAAAAAGGAAATAGAACAGACCATTGTGGACACAGAAGTCGCAATAGCGATGATCCCAAGCGAAGAACAAGAGCAAGCCAGGCACATCTGCAAACAAATAATAGAGAAGGAGGCCAAGTCTACAAAACACTTAAACGGAGAGCACAATACAATTAGGAAACTAAAACGTAAACTGGAAGCAAACAACATCTTAGTCACAAAAGCAGACAAGGGAAACACAACGGTGCTCATCGGTAAACATGACTACATCGAAAAGACTGAACAGTTAATAAAAGACTCTAAGTGCAGGAGAATTGGTAAAGATCCTACGGAGGAATACCAAACGAAAATTAAGGAAATTATAAAAAAGGCGACAAGGATAATAAGACCAGACATGTCGCACACATTGACAATGATGAATCCATCCGCACCAGCTATGATAGCACTACCGAAAATACACAAACCGGAGATACCAATGAGACCCATAATTAATTACAAATCTGCACCAGGCTACAAACTTTCGAAATATATGAAAACAATATTGGAAGACACCTTAGACCTGGAATATAAGCATACAATAGTCAACACTACAGAACTGATTAATAAACTGGAGAATGTGAAAATAACGGAGAAAACAAAACTGGTCTCTTTTGACGTGAAGGACTTGTATCCATCAATTCCGGTAATGGATACATTGAACATTGTTCATAGGACGGTAGAAAACAAAACGGAAAACAAGGAACTAGCAATACAAATTACAGGCACACTAAAAGCGACACTAGAACAGAATTACTTTAAATTTAACAACAGTATATATAGGCAGATAACAGGACTAGGGATGGGAAATCCAACATCTGCCACCCTCATGGAAGTATTTATGCAGAAATTAGAAGAGGAATACGTAAGGGAATTAAAGACCAACTTCGGAGTAATATTCTACGCAAGATATGTCGACGACATAATATGTATACTGGAAGGAAATAACGAGGAGCAAATTCTGGATTACTTGAATGGAAGACACAAGGACATAGAATTTACAATGGAAAAGGAAGAGGAGGGGAGAATTAATTATCTGGACCTAACGATCAAGAGGAACATAATCTCGAACAGAATCGAATATGAAATATACAGGAAACCAACAGCAACGGACACAATAATACACAACTCATCAAATCATCCCCAGCAACACAAAAACGCAGCAATCAGGCAGTTAATAACAAGACTCGAGAGAACACCACTAACACGGCAAATGTATATGAAGGAAATGGAAACAATATACACCATAGCGGAAAACAACGGATACAAAAAGCGCCTCGTAGATAACATCAAGAAACAAATTGGAACGAACAAAGAACAGGAGAAGGAAGGGAAAAAGTGGGCTACATTAACATATATGGGAACATCAACGTACAAACTGGCGAAATTCTTTGGAAAACACAACATCAATACCGCATTCAGAACAAGAAACAACCTAGGCAGAATACTACGGAATGAAACAACCGAGGCGAATATACTTGACAAACAAGGAGTGTACAAATTAACTTGTACATGCCATTATAGCTACATCGGGCAAACAGGACGAAAAATTAAGACCAGATTTAGGGAACACATCAGAGACTATAACAAGAAACTACGAGAACCAAAATCGACTCCAGAATCAAACTTCGCGAACCATATATTTAACAACAAATGTACACCAGGACATATTAAGACAACGGTTAAACTGCTCCACACACAGCACAAAGGAAGGAGACTAAATGTATTAGAAAACATGGAAATATACAAACAAAAAACATTTGACGGACGAATAATAAATGAACAAATAAACACTGCTTCGGACACAATATTTGAACCGTTGAAACATTTTTACAGGAAAACAAACACTACACCAGCACAAAAACGTTACGCAGGTGCGCAAGACCAGGGCAATAAGGAACATCATAAACGTACAATTACAGATTATTATGTCACATAAAAAGGGGAAGAAAGAAAAAAACCCAATAGGTTCACACATAGACAGAAACGGACAACAAGCATGATCGTAAAAGAATTTAGTTAGGAAAGAAGACCAAAGCAATAAAGAACATCATAAACGTACAATTACAGATTATTATGTCACATGAAGAAAAAAGAAAAAAACCCAATAGGTTCACACATGAACAAAAACGGACAACAAGCATGATCGTAAAAGGATTTAGTTAGGAAAGAAGACGAATGAAAAAGGACGACAAATTAGGTAAAAAGAGACAAATGAAAAAGGAGAGAGAGAGATGCAGGCAAAAAAGACAGTAAGTGACGAACGCAATAACACGAAGGGAGACACGAACTATATAAACACAACTAACAATAGAACGCAACTAGTACGAAAAGAACACTGAAGATGGCAAACAGCCGAAACCGGTTTGTTCACAAACCAAATTTGACGAGGGTCGACGGAAAACCGTACCCAAATAAAATTGAAATTAACCCCGTCGGAAAAGCCAAGCACATATCGAAAAATGCCTGTCAGGCCTACAATCTAGACACAATTGGACTGATAACAATTTACAAACGACGACAATTGAAAGTTATGACAACAAAGGCAAACATTTGGTTCAACAAACAATGCCTCGCATCGAATGTTACACCAAAATATGCCAGAATACAGATTAGGATCAACACCACAGCAAGCAGGAAGACAATAAAAAGAGCACAAAGAGACTTTGTGAAATTCGAGATCAGGAACCTTTATGCCAAAAAAGAAATTACGAACTCGGAATTACTAGACATTCATCTTAAACTAGCAGAACGACTTCCAACCGACGTACTCATGAACACATTAGACCAAATACGAGCAGAAAACGCGAAAACAATAGAACGAAAATACGCAACTTTAAACAAGAAACTCGGGACACTAACACATTCAACAAACAACAAAACGCGCAAAAACGGCAATTTCTACCCTAGATTTTTGAATCTAACAGAGGTCACCATCAGCAAGCAAGAGGCTCAATTATTGGAAAAGGGATTAAAACACAACATCACGGAAAACAACAAGAAAAAGGAAATAGAACAGACCATTGTGGACACAGAAGTCGCAATAGCGATGATCCCAAGCGAAGAACAAGAGCAAGCCAGGCACATCTGCAAACAAATAATAGAGAAGGAGGCCAAGTCTACAAAACACTTAAACGGAGAGCACAATACAATTAGGAAACTAAAACGTAAACTGGAAGCAAACAACATCTTAGTCACAAAAGCAGACAAGGGAAACACAACGGTGCTCATCGGTAAACATGACTACATCGAAAAGACTGAACAGTTAATAAAAGACTCTAAGTGCAGGAGAATTGGTAAAGATCCTACGGAGGAATACCAAACGAAAATTAAGGAAATTATAAAAAAGGCGACAAGGATAATAAGACCAGACATGTCGCACACATTGACAATGATGAATCCATCCGCACCAGCTATGATAGCACTACCGAAAATACACAAACCGGAGATACCAATGAGACCCATAATTAATTACAAATCTGCACCAGGCTACAAACTTTCGAAATATATGAAAACAATATTGGAAGACACCTTAGACCTGGAATATAAGCATACAATAGTCAACACTACAGAACTGATTAATAAACTGGAGAATGTGAAAATAACGGAGAAAACAAAACTGGTCTCTTTTGACGTGAAGGACTTGTATCCATCAATTCCGGTAATGGATACATTGAACATTGTTCATAGGACGGTAGAAAACAAAACGGAAAACAAGGAACTAGCAATACAAATTACAGGCACACTAAAAGCGACACTAGAACAGAATTACTTTAAATTTAACAACAGTATATATAGGCAGATAACAGGACTAGGGATGGGAAATCCAACATCTGCCACCCTCATGGAAGTATTTATGCAGAAATTAGAAGAGGAATACGTAAGGGAATTAAAGACCAACTTCGGAGTAATATTCTACGCAAGATATGTCGACGACATAATATGTATACTGGAAGGAAATAACGAGGAGCAAATTCTGGATTACTTGAATGGAAGACACAAGGACATAGAATTTACAATGGAAAAGGAAGAGGAGGGGAGAATTAATTATCTGGACCTAACGATCAAGAGGAACATAATCTCGAACAGAATCGAATATGAAATATACAGGAAACCAACAGCAACGGACACAATAATACACAACTCATCAAATCATCCCCAGCAACACAAAAACGCAGCAATCAGGCAGTTAATAACAAGACTCGAGAGAACACCACTAACACGGCAAATGTATATGAAGGAAATGGAAACAATATACACCATAGCGGAAAACAACGGATACAAAAAGCGCCTCGTAGATAACATCAAGAAACAAATTGGAACGAACAAAGAACAGGAGAAGGAAGGGAAAAAGTGGGCTACATTAACATATATGGGAACATCAACGTACAAACTGGCGAAATTCTTTGGAAAACACAACATCAATACCGCATTCAGAACAAGAAACAACCTAGGCAGAATACTACGGAATGAAACAACCGAGGCGAATATACTTGACAAACAAGGAGTGTACAAATTAACTTGTACATGCCATTATAGCTACATCGGGCAAACAGGACGAAAAATTAAGACCAGATTTAGGGAACACATCAGAGACTATAACAAGAAACTACGAGAACCAAAATCGACTCCAGAATCAAACTTCGCGAACCATATATTTAACAACAAATGTACACCAGGACATATTAAGACAACGGTTAAACTGCTCCACACACAGCACAAAGGAAGGAGACTAAATGTATTAGAAAACATGGAAATATACAAACAAAAAACATTTGACGGACGAATAATAAATGAACAAATAAACACTGCTTCGGACACAATATTTGAACCGTTGAAACATTTTTACAGGAAAACAAACACTACACCAGCACAAAAACGTTACGCAGGTGCGCAAGACCAGGGCAATAAGGAACATCATAAACGTACAATTACAGATTATTATGTCACATAAAAAGGGGAAGAAAGAAAAAAACCCAATAGGTTCACACATAGACAGAAACGGACAACAAGCATGATCGTAAAAGAATTTAGTTAGGAAAGAAGACCAAAGCAATAAAGAACATCATAAACGTACAATTACAGATTATTATGTCACATGAAGAAAAAAGAAAAAAACCCAATAGGTTCACACATGAACAAAAACGGACAACAAGCATGATCGTAAAAGGATTTAGTTAGGAAAGAAGACGAATGAAAAAGGACGACAAATTAGGTAAAAAGAGACAAATGAAAAAGGAGAGAGAGAGATGCAGGCAAAAAAGACAGTAAGTGACGAACGCAATAACACGAAGGGAGACACGAACTATATAAACACAACTAACAATAGAACGCAACTAGTACGAAAAGAACACTGAAGATGGCAAACAGCCGAAACCGGTTTGTTCACAAACCAAATTTGACGAGGGTCGACGGAAAACCGTACCCAAATAAAATTGAAATTAACCCCGTCGGAAAAGCCAAGCACATATCGAAAAATGCCTGTCAGGCCTACAATCTAGACACAATTGGACTGATAACAATTTACAAACGACGACAATTGAAAGTTATGACAACAAAGGCAAACATTTGGTTCAACAAACAATGCCTCGCATCGAATGTTACACCAAAATATGCCAGAATACAGATTAGGATCAACACCACAGCAAGCAGGAAGACAATAAAAAGAGCACAAAGAGACTTTGTGAAATTCGAGATCAGGAACCTTTATGCCAAAAAAGAAATTACGAACTCGGAATTACTAGACATTCATCTTAAACTAGCAGAACGACTTCCAACCGACGTACTCATGAACACATTAGACCAAATACGAGCAGAAAACGCGAAAACAATAGAACGAAAATACGCAACTTTAAACAAGAAACTCGGGACACTAACACATTCAACAAACAACAAAACGCGCAAAAACGGCAATTTCTACCCTAGATTTTTGAATCTAACAGAGGTCACCATCAGCAAGCAAGAGGCTCAATTATTGGAAAAGGGATTAAAACACAACATCACGGAAAACAACAAGAAAAAGGAAATAGAACAGACCATTGTGGACACAGAAGTCGCAATAGCGATGATCCCAAGCGAAGAACAAGAGCAAGCCAGGCACATCTGCAAACAAATAATAGAGAAGGAGGCCAAGTCTACAAAACACTTAAACGGAGAGCACAATACAATTAGGAAACTAAAACGTAAACTGGAAGCAAACAACATCTTAGTCACAAAAGCAGACAAGGGAAACACAACGGTGCTCATCGGTAAACATGACTACATCGAAAAGACTGAACAGTTAATAAAAGACTCTAAGTGCAGGAGAATTGGTAAAGATCCTACGGAGGAATACCAAACGAAAATTAAGGAAATTATAAAAAAGGCGACAAGGATAATAAGACCAGACATGTCGCACACATTGACAATGATGAATCCATCCGCACCAGCTATGATAGCACTACCGAAAATACACAAACCGGAGATACCAATGAGACCCATAATTAATTACAAATCTGCACCAGGCTACAAACTTTCGAAATATATGAAAACAATATTGGAAGACACCTTAGACCTGGAATATAAGCATACAATAGTCAACACTACAGAACTGATTAATAAACTGGAGAATGTGAAAATAACGGAGAAAACAAAACTGGTCTCTTTTGACGTGAAGGACTTGTATCCATCAATTCCGGTAATGGATACATTGAACATTGTTCATAGGACGGTAGAAAACAAAACGGAAAACAAGGAACTAGCAATACAAATTACAGGCACACTAAAAGCGACACTAGAACAGAATTACTTTAAATTTAACAACAGTATATATAGGCAGATAACAGGACTAGGGATGGGAAATCCAACATCTGCCACCCTCATGGAAGTATTTATGCAGAAATTAGAAGAGGAATACGTAAGGGAATTAAAGACCAACTTCGGAGTAATATTCTACGCAAGATATGTCGACGACATAATATGTATACTGGAAGGAAATAACGAGGAGCAAATTCTGGATTACTTGAATGGAAGACACAAGGACATAGAATTTACAATGGAAAAGGAAGAGGAGGGGAGAATTAATTATCTGGACCTAACGATCAAGAGGAACATAATCTCGAACAGAATCGAATATGAAATATACAGGAAACCAACAGCAACGGACACAATAATACACAACTCATCAAATCATCCCCAGCAACACAAAAACGCAGCAATCAGGCAGTTAATAACAAGACTCGAGAGAACACCACTAACACGGCAAATGTATATGAAGGAAATGGAAACAATATACACCATAGCGGAAAACAACGGATACAAAAAGCGCCTCGTAGATAACATCAAGAAACAAATTGGAACGAACAAAGAACAGGAGAAGGAAGGGAAAAAGTGGGCTACATTAACATATATGGGAACATCAACGTACAAACTGGCGAAATTCTTTGGAAAACACAACATCAATACCGCATTCAGAACAAGAAACAACCTAGGCAGAATACTACGGAATGAAACAACCGAGGCGAATATACTTGACAAACAAGGAGTGTACAAATTAACTTGTACATGCCATTATAGCTACATCGGGCAAACAGGACGAAAAATTAAGACCAGATTTAGGGAACACATCAGAGACTATAACAAGAAACTACGAGAACCAAAATCGACTCCAGAATCAAACTTCGCGAACCATATATTTAACAACAAATGTACACCAGGACATATTAAGACAACGGTTAAACTGCTCCACACACAGCACAAAGGAAGGAGACTAAATGTATTAGAAAACATGGAAATATACAAACAAAAAACATTTGACGGACGAATAATAAATGAACAAATAAACACTGCTTCGGACACAATATTTGAACCGTTGAAACATTTTTACAGGAAAACAAACACTACACCAGCACAAAAACGTTACGCAGGTGCGCAAGACCAGGGCAATAAGGAACATCATAAACGTACAATTACAGATTATTATGTCACATAAAAAGGGGAAGAAAGAAAAAAACCCAATAGGTTCACACATAGACAGAAACGGACAACAAGCATGATCGTAAAAGAATTTAGTTAGGAAAGAAGACCAAAGCAATAAAGAACATCATAAACGTACAATTACAGATTATTATGTCACATGAAGAAAAAAGAAAAAAACCCAATAGGTTCACACATGAACAAAAACGGACAACAAGCATGATCGTAAAAGGATTTAGTTAGGAAAGAAGACGAATGAAAAAGGACGACAAATTAGGTAAAAAGAGACAAATGAAAAAGGAGAGAGAGAGATGCAGGCAAAAAAGACAGTAAGTGACGAACGCAATAACACGAAGGGAGACACGAACTATATAAACACAACTAACAATAGAACGCAACTAGTACGAAAAGAACACTGAAGATGGCAAACAGCCGAAACCGGTTTGTTCACAAACCAAATTTGACGAGGGTCGACGGAAAACCGTACCCAAATAAAACTTTAAATTCTCGTAATATAATTAAAATAATTCCTAAACTTTTTACTTTCTTTGTCTGCCATCATTCTTGGCGTACTTAGTAAAATTCTTCTATATACCGACACAAATGTACTTTGCTATTGCTTGAATTGTAAAAACAAATTATTATAATTGTTATTATAATAACCAAATAGTTATAGTTGTGAATGATAATCTTTAAAAACACTAAATTTTAATTAACGAAAAAAAATTTATTCGCAAATCTAGTTTAAGATTCTAACATTTGATACCCGGCGGACACCGGGACAGTTCATATTTAACAGTCGTGAACTAGACACGTGGCAAATTTATTATGAAAAAATATTCGATAAAGCAGCGTGTTTTAATCGTCAAAACATTTTATCAAAATCAATCATCGATTAATCACAGTAGTGAGTAAGTTACGTAAAATTTTTGGGAGAAACAACGTGCCAACAAAACGCACTATTTTGTCGTATAGTGAATGATTTTCTAAGAAAAAGGGTCACTAGGTGATAGGCCCAAGCATCATGCTCAAGAAAGTTTTCAAAGCAATTCGTCTAACTCAATTCGATGCCGTGCTCAGGAGCTTGGTTTTCAAAGAACAACTATGGCCACAATTTTGCACAAAGATTTGCATTTGTATCCATATAGCATTCAGATGACACAAGAGTTTCTTCCACAAGAAAATTCACGCCGGCGTACATATGCCCATGATAAATAACTCCACATTTCATGAAAATATCAAAATGAGTGACCAGGCACATTTTCATTTTCGGTCCTGGGGGATGGCAATCCCTCAAATTATTCAACAGTCACCTTTGCATCCATTAAAAGTGACAGTCTGGTCTGCAATTTGGTCAGGAGTAATCATTGGACCTTACTTCTTTGAAAATGAAAACGGCGTAAGGGTAACTATGAATGGGGAACAATATCGTGATATGATTGAAAACTTTTTAACGCCACAACTGCATGCTTTAGGCTTGATCAACATGTGGTATCAACAAGACATGTACTATCCGAACTTCTTTTTGGGGGATATCTGAAAAACAAGGTTTATTTAAACAAACCAGAAACGCTTGAGCAACTCAAACAAAATATTCGTGATGAAATATAAAATACCGCGTGAAATATAATTGGCGACTTTAAATAAAAAATATATCAATATAAGATCTATTCTCTTTCATTTAATCAAAAATTATAAACAAACGAAGTAGTTTACCTTCCAGAGGCTATGGCAACCACGGCTTTTGTATTTTTGTATTGCACGAATAAGTAGAACAATGACACTGATTAGTCGGCATAAACTTTTTAATTTTACATGGACCCGCAGAAACTAATCGAAGATTATCAAAGCGCATGACATTGAATCGATCCATTTGAGGAAATAATTTTAATACCAAGTTTACCATTATAATACATGACGGTTGTGGTTGACGTATTATCATCCTATTGAATCTATATATAGTTGATCATAATATGGTAGCTATCGTCATAAAACATACCGTAAACCGCGGCTATATTCTTCAAGAAGTAAGCTCCAATTATGGCACCAGCAAGAAACGGTATATTTTCCGGGATGTCTCTGAGTCTGTCGGATCTATTGTATATTGACTTTACTTCAAAAGCGACAGTTAGATATATTTAAAAAATCCAATAAATCGAATTGGTGACTGATTTTCGAAGTAAATTTGTTAACGTTATTTAAGTATAAATTTGTAAGATCCATCAGGCTTAAAAAAACATTCATTCTCTATATCGCTACAATTTACTGAACTCTAATCTTTGGTATTAAGCTGTTTTGATTTGTTGCGCCCATAAGTGAAATACTGTTGTCATTATCTTTGGTGTAAACCGTTATTGCGGGCTGTTTATTGGGTGTGACCGTCGAGCGCTTTCGATAAGATGACATCAGGGCAAGCTACCTTATTGAGTAAATATCCTACACGACTCATTAGGCAATTTATATGACAACCAATACATCATCGATATTATAGATATTGCAAAGACGATAATAAAACAGAACTATTTTAGATTTAATAACCACTTTTAAAAATACCTGACGGACTCGGTATGGGAAACCCAACTTTCGCACTCTTCATGGAAATTTTCATGCAACACCTGACAACATACTGATATAGGGCGAACTTGACGAACACTAAAAACAAAATTTACAGAACACATACGCTTTTACAAACGAAAAAGAGAAGACACTAACTTTGCATTATACCTTGACACCCACGGATACATACCAGTGGAGATAGATGAATGTATGGCATTACAAAATCCTAGCAAAGAAGGACGAAGAGTAGGCATTCTAGAAAATATGGAAATCTACAAAACAAAAACTTTTAACACGACCTCAGACACAATTTTCACACAACTAAAACTACTCATACAATCGAACAGACGCAAAATATCCTCAGACGGACACAAGTATCTAGATAATAATATGAGACGGATATATTGAAATTACTGTCATTCTACCTATATGAGTAGATACGACCTTAACAACAGAACTACCTAAACCCGAACAGTAACTCACCAGAACACGGCTTGATAATGATGTGTTCACATCAAAAGCGTTCGCCGTTCATGCCGAACAAACAGTCAGAAAATGCAAAAAAGAATGACAACACCATAAAGATAGTTAAACGCAGAGTCTATTAAAAGCATGAGATATGAAATACCACTCATTTTATTTGATACGACTATATTTATTGCCTAAATACTATTTATAAAGCCAACTATTTAGGTCACTTTAATCCAGGGTTCAGAATTTTTCATTTATGAACACTCAAAAATCAGCATTAATGATATTTTTCATAAATGAGAAATCTAAAATTTTATATTTATTTTTCACACTCATAAACGAACAACAAAAAATGTTCTGGTTATTTTCATACATTAATGCAAACAACAAGAATTATTAGTCTTATTCAGATGTGATAAATGATAAATTAGCAACTTCTCATTAATGTTATTTTTCATAAATGTACATGTTCATTTAGGAACGTTGAAATTTTATAAAATTTCTCATAAATGAACGTGAAAAAAGTTTCTACTATGACTATGAAAATATGTTATTTTTTATAGTGTCGTTTCGCACACATTTTATTTCATTGGAGTTGTATATGTTTTCTTTAAATTATATTTAGTTTTACAATATCAGTCGCACTTTAATTTATAAGATATCCATCTTGTTGTGCTAGTAACTAACAATTAAATGAAATAAAAAAGAATAAAAATAACAAATTTGAAGTATTGAACGTTCAGAAAAGTTTATTTACAGATTTTCGAGAGCTGCTACTCACGACCTTGTTATTTTATAGAAATAACCACTAACTTTTTGACGTTACGAACCAAATTTTTATTCATTTCGCTAAAACAAAAGTCAACACATTTGAATATATTTTAATTAATTTTCTGATTTAGCAAAATTTAGTTGTATCATAAATTCAATTTATGGCAGGGTTCAGAATTTTTCATTTATGAACACTCAAAAATCAACATTCATGATATTTTTCATAAATGAGAAATCTAAAATTTTATATTTATTTTTCACACTCATAAACGAACAACAAAAAATGTGCTGGTTATTTTCATACTTGAATGCGAACAACAAGAATTATTAGTCTTATTCATATGTGATAAATGATAAATTAGCTACTTCTCATTAATGTTATTTTTCATAAATGTACATGTTCATTTAGGAACGTTGAAATTTTATAAAATTTCTCATAAATGAACATGAAAAAATTTTCTACCTACGATTGCAGTTTACCGTAAAATGTAGTAAAAACACATGGGTACATATTAAAAGAAATAAAAAAAACATTTTTTTTCTGCATACGCCGACAATTGCGCAGTATCAAATATGTGCGTTTTGTACGCGAATGCTTAACGCACATATTTTTACGACCTTTTCATTAATGAAAAATTATCAAAATTGTAAATATTCAAAAATGAACACTAGTGTGTTTCTCATTTTTTCACTTATGGATAGAAAGAAAAAAAATAAATCGTCGCATTTACAAATGAGAAAACACAAAATAATTTGTAGTCTCTCATACATGTTTGAGAAGAAGCGGCTACTCTGCTTTAATCCATTTGTTTAAAAATATGGTTCATACAATTTATAAAATCATCATAAGAATCATAGAATTGCATTTTATGTTTTTATTCAAACAGTCCCACCCTGTCTACTTTGTGATTCAATGAATAGTGTCAGCTTAAGGAAAAGAACTTTGAATTCTAATTCATTCAATACTTAATATTTAGCTTTATTGAAAAGGTTTTGCAATTTTGCACACTACACACACCCAAGGTAAAATAAATTTGTGCTTATATACACTTTTAATTTGTTTTTTTTTATTTTTTTAAAACATATATTATTTATTTAACTTAATACATTTTGTATAAGTTTCAACAGTTAACTTAAAAGGAAAGTCAATGAGTATATTTCCTTTTGTTTAAATTCAATATAAAATTACTTTAACAGAAGATTACTTTTGGCTTTAAATTCAGGTCAATTAAATTGTATAGATATTGACATCGACACACACACACACACAGAGAAATACAAATAAAAATATAAAACATTTGAGGTATTATGTTTAAAATAATTGCTTCCTTTTAAATTTTCCTATCACTTTTAAGGATAATTTAATATTGAAATAAATTCCTATTTTTTTGCTTACACAGAAATACATTACGAACAACATGCATACATACATACATACGGGTATGTAATCTGCAATAATTTTTTAATGTATTATGCATGTTGCATATAAAATGCAACACATATTCGTAATATATTGCATACCGAATTAATAGTTTTTGTTATTGTACAGGAATACATTTATTTGTTTGTATTAAGTAAAAACTGCATCATGTGTAAAGTATTATAAATTTCCAACAATCATTTAAAATTTTTTTGACATTTTGTCATATTAACATAGATACAACCTGGCAGACATGGATTTTATTTATTTTTTTTTTGTTTTCTTATATACGGCAAATCATTTCAGTTTCCACAAATGACTTTGATGTGCAAAAACAACAAATATTTATAAGGGGTTTTTTGTTGTTTACAAATTACCTTGTGTTTGTTGTGACTGCCCCACAAAAAATATATTTGGAGATGCATGCATAAACATGAAATTTTAATGTGAGTTTATTTGATATTTTTAAACATATATTTTTGCTTCTATCTAAAGGCTTTTTGGTCCTTTTAGTATTGAATGAAATACATTTAAGAATTTATGAATATAACACTTTAAAGGCATTGTGATGGAAAACTTATGCTTATTCGCCCTATGATTATATGAAAATATATATTTTATGACTACCACCTTTGCTTACTGATTTTAAGCATTTGAACACTTTTTTGTATTTTATAGATAGATAGATAGATACTAAAAATTTTTTGACATAATTAAAACAATAAGATACAATTCTATCTTTTTAATCAGAATTTAATGTTTGTATGTGGAATATTCTTCATATACAAAAAACAAAATCCTACTTTATACTTTAATACATTCTTTTACGAAAATTTTTATAACTTTAGATTTTTTGATTCGTAGAATATATTGATTTTTGTTGAGTTTTTAATATGTGTGTGTGTGTGAACTTTAAAGTTTTGTTAATACAGGGTGTTCGCCGAAAAAGTATAGTACTTTGTTTTGCCGCCATTTTGGTAAACATTCCTCTTGATAGTTCATATCTAGCGATCATGAAGTAGACACGTGGTAAATTTATTATGGAAAAATTTTATTAACCAACATATTTTAAGCGTTAAAACATTTTATAATTTCAATTTTTAAATTTTTCAATTTTTTGGAAAAACAACGTGCTAACAAAACAAACTATTTATCGTGTAGTGAATGATTTCGAAGAAGAACCAGTGGGTGACAGACCCAAGCATGGACCACAACGTACTGTAAGATCGGCTGAAAACATTACTACTGCTCAAGAAAGTGTTCAAAAAAATTCCACAAGCTCAATTCAGTTAGCACAAGAGCTTCTTCCTTAAGACCATTTACCAGCTCTCCCATGACAACCCCGATTTTTATGAAAAAATCATAATGAGTGGCGAGACAGATTTTCATTTGAGTGGATATGTGAATAAACAGAATAATCAGTTCTGGGGATTGGGAAACTCTCAAATTATTCAACAGTCACCCTTGCATCCATTAAAAGTGAGAGTATGGTGTACAATTTGGTCAGAAGAAATCACTTTACCTTATTTCTTTGCAAATAAAAACGGCGCAGTGTTAAGTGCGAATGGGGAGCGATATCGCGATATGATTAAAAAGTTTTTAACGCCACAACTGCATTCTTTGGGCATGATTAACATGTGGTAACAACATGACGGCGCTACATTGCATACAGCCACGATTAAAATAGAATTACTGCGAGACCTCTTTCCACAACAAGTAATTTCAGAAATGGTGATCTTTATAGGTCTCCTCGGCCGTCTGATTTGACTGCTCCGTACTTCTCTTTTTAAAAATATCTGAAAAGCAAGGTTCATGCAAACAAACGCTTGACCAACTCAAACAAAATATTCCTAATCAAATTAATGAAATACCCCGTGAAATGTATGAGAATGTAATGAAAAATGTGCTTAAAAGTGCTCGCATTTGTGAGACTAACAGACGCGGACATTTATCTAATATTGTATTTCATACATAATTGCCGAGATTAAATAAAACATGCATCAATATAAAATCCATTCTCTTTCATTTAATCAAAAATTATAAACAAACAAATTAGTATACCTCCCGGCGGACAGGGTGTATTTGGTTTTTCTGGCAAATTTTCAGCTTAAATTTTTTCGGCTTTTGGATTTTATAAATATCGATTTTTTAATGTATTAAAAATGTTCAAATATGTTTCCCGGAGATACAATTTATGATATATTGTTGGCAATAAAAATTAAACAAAAATTGTTTAAAGCATTAATATTAACTTATTGTGCTTGAGGAAGAACATTTAAGAGCGCGATGCATGTATGAAAAACTGCCATTCAGATACAAGACAACGGTGTAAAGGAAAAAGCGATTTTATGAAGAAATAAAATCACACGAATATTAAGCAGTTTTTTGAATGAAACTTCATATAGCTTTGAAGAAAATTAGATAGATAGAGTGATGCATTTCTATCAAAACTTGTCGCTTTTGGTGTCGGTAATAATTTCTCCAGATTTATATCGAGTTTTCTCAGGAATCGCTCTTTATTGTAGTTGTTATAGATGAGCTTTCATTAGACGAGTTTAAGATTAATTCAGGAGTATCGCATGGCTCCGTTTATCTCCTATTTTATTTCTTATTTTTTTAAATGACCGTCTTTGTCAAACTTTCAACCCTATATACTCTTTCGCAGATGTCATTTGTATTCATTTAGTAGTAGAACAAACCTGTTGGATGTAAGTTCCAAGTTCACAATGGAGTCGTGTGAATAGAGTCAATTTTAATGCCCGGAATGCACAATATTGCATGCTTTCGTATAGATCTTTGTTCGAAAATGGTACAGCATCTGTTACTATTGGTCATAAAAGTGTTACAGAATCGGAAGCTCTTGATATTCTTGGTATGCTGTTCGCATTTGCAATAGTCTTCCACCATCTCAACAACACAACAGTAACGATAATAGCTTTAATAAATTTTTATTTACTTTTTTTTAGATAATTTCTACTTATTTATTTATTTATTAAATTTTATTTAAAGATATTTTATTTTTTTTATGTTAATTTGAGTGCAACGCAATGCATTCCTGTACAATAAATAAGAGATACTTCACTTCAGAGATATTTCACTTCGTTCGATGTTCGTACTATTTATCCGTCCAAAAATGAAATACAACTCTCGTGTATCGGCCGGCGCACAGTGGTCCAATACGCCAATATAGGTGCTTTGTTATGATGTTTTGAAAATGAACAAATGCATTGTCACTGTTGTTATAGCAGCTCATTCGATTGACAGCATCACATTTAAACTGATCGTAACATCAAAGAAGACCAAATTTTTGTTTTTATATTTCTACGCAAGTATGTTTTAGCGATATTATAAATAAAAGTCGAATTTAAATGTCCTGTACGCATAATAATGGATAAGAGGAAATATGTGTTTTGTGTAGTAAAAAATTAGCAATTTATGGTTTTTCGAGTGACTTTTAAATAGGATTCCCGTGGATTCCCGTGAAATAAATTATGGCCTGTAAATCTGTGTAGTGCCCACTTTAGATGGGAAAGAAATTGTTCGCAATTATTTACCGGTAAGCTTTTTTGCAAACATTTATAGATAGCACACCCACAACACGGAGAGAACTATATAATGTGTGGATTGCCGAAATTTAAAGCAAAAAAGGGGTAGAAGCTGTCATTAGCTATTTTATTGCTAAAAATGGATTACAGAAAACTAAAACAGAAGATTATTGCAATAAAGTTAAGCTAGCTGTACGGAGATTAACGCATTCAATTAACGAAAGATGGATAAAAGCAAAAAGATCTAAGAAATATTTTGAAGATTCCAACAAAATTTGGTTAAATGGAGTACTACGTTTTCCTACTGAAAACATGAATAAAATTCTAGAGGATTTAGGTATCCAACCGCCAACATCAAATTTTGGTAGACCTCGATTAGATTTTTCACGTAAATCTGAAAAAGGGAAGCATTTGGAAGTATCGGCCTTAGTTAGTAGATGTTCACCTGAGAAACTAGTTTTCGCTGCTGGCGTTAGTCTATATAAATCTGGCAAGAGGGATGCTGCCGCGATTCTAAAGAACATAAATGAATCTCCAACGAGAGCAACTAAAATTAAAAAAAATGTTAATGTACAATCTAAGGAACCAGTACCATATACAGATGAAGAAGCATTACGTCTGTTTATCGATGGAAAATATACAAAAGCAAGTTATAATGCGATGCGTACTGGTGCTAAGATTCGTAACGCGGATATATACCCATCATATCATAGAATTTTGGAAGCTAAAGAAAAGTGTTACCCAAGTAATGGAATAAATGTATCCGATGTAATAGCAGAAGTGCCCCTGCAGGATTTAGTTAATCACACTGCATGTAGAATTTTAAAGTTGTAAAAGAGGTTATAGATGAATTCAATTATACGGAATTGCCTTTGATTTATAAATGGGGATGTGATGGTGGCAGTGGCCACTCAACCTATAAGCAAAACTTTAGTTCAAATAATTCCCAAAAAACAGATAAATATTTGTTGCTTGGTACCTTTACAGCTAAAGTACGATAACCATATCATATGGGAGAACCCACGTCCATTAAACTGATTTTTGAAAAAGAAACAAAATCTTTGGTTCAAGATGAAACTAATTACATACAAAATCAAATTAATGCAATAGCATCAACAGCTTCTAACATTGAAGATAAAGCAATTATTGTTAAACATGTGTTTTATTTAACAATAATTGATGGCAAGGTTTTCTCAATTCTTAGCGATTCCTCTACTCAAACATGTGGTATTTGTGGAACAACGCCAACCATTATGAATAAATTGCGCGAAATTAAAGCCTTGAATGTAAGGGCCAATCTTTACGAACATGGGTTATCCACATTCCATGCGTGGATAATGTGCCTGTAATGTGTATTGCAAATATCTTATAAAATTGAAATTAAAAAATGGCAAGCTCGTAGTGAGTCCGATAAAGCTTTACAGAAGAAAAGAAAATATGAAATTATTAGCGCTCTGAAATCAGAACTGAATTTGCTTATTGATATTCCCAAGCCGGGAGAAGGAAGCACATGTGACGGTAATACCGCTAGAAAATTTTTTCAACAACCTTCTTTAGCTTCTCAAACAACAGGAGTAAAAGAAAGTTTATTAAAAAGACTAGGAATAATTTTGAGAACTATGCCATGTGGTTATGCAATTAATGTGGAAGCATTCCGAAAATATGCGATGGATACTGCGGAACTATACGTAGAACTGTATGAATGGTACTATATCCCATCAAGTGTCCACAAAATTTTGATTCATGGTGCAGACATAATTCAAAATGCGGCACTACCGTTAGGAATGATGTCGGAGGCAGCACTAGAGTCTCGAAACAAAGATTTTAGATTTATTCGTGAACATCACACCAGAAAAATGTCACGAGAGAAAACAATGGAAGATCTTTTCCATTATTTGCTTCTGTCATCAGATCCAGTAATTTCATCTTTTTCAACAAAACCATTTCTTAGATCTCGAAATGAAGAACTATAAGATGTTGAAGACATTTCGTTACTTTTAGATCCTTTTACAGAGGAAGATAGAGAATAATTTAAATAAATGATTATTATTTTTAGTATATATTAATATTCTTATATTGTTTTGTATATTAGTGTTAAATATCTATTCCAACCTAGTGGAGAACCCAAGGTACCATATTGGTGGTGGGGTCTCCTTTGTTATATGTTAAATTTGAATGAAACTTTTTCGTAATTATTACAAAGAATTTGTTATTTTAAAAATGTTTTTATATATAAATTTAATCTTAAAAACAGGTGCCTGAAACCCTCGTTCGAATCGTCCTTGAAAATATTGCTAAAATGAGTATTCGGCACCTTTAAATTAATATTTTAATATTCGTTACATTTTCACATTCTTAAAAATATCATAACAATTTCCACACCCATTTTACACATAACGTCCATTTTTTTGATACAAAGAATGCTTTCGATAAGATATACATAATTCCAAAATTTCATACATCTAGCTGCTTCCGAAGAGAAATTATAAATTTTTTTCCATCTAGATTGGCGTCTTGAGCCACTGTGCGGCGCCCCGAAATCTATTTTGGAGTTGTTCGAATGCGTACAGGAGAGGGCAAAGAGGCTCATTGGGGACAGTAGGGCATCAAACTCTATTGATTTTCTAGAGCATCGATGTATGTATTTCACTGTTTTATCCTTACTAAAATAGTAAGAACTCTAAGGAAATTTTGGAAACTCGCGTGTTTTTGCATGCGTACTTTTCGTTGAGAGCTCACCCATTTGTGGTTAATTTGCCAGTGAATTATACTACGCATTAGCAGAACAAACCTTATATGGAATAAACATCCTTCAGAGGTTCTTCCTGTCATTTTCTATGTAGAAAAGTTCAAATCGAACGTCCATAAACACAACTCCCTCCTTCCTCCTCCCAATAGCCTAATTCCCTAGTTCTGGTACAATGCATTGCATATGTAATGGTCACTCCCTGAGTGCTGGTCAAAAAAAAAATATAGGAAACATGACCATATCTTCTCAATCCACAAAATTATTTAATGATATTGTGTTAAATAGATGTTTAGCTTTCTTTTACTACTAATGTCACACGTTGCAAAAAGATCATAGCCATAGATTACTCAGGAATACGGTAAGATTAAGTTGCCTTATATTGAAAGACTTATACGATCCACAAGTTAGTTAACATGGTTTGTCTAAGTAAGAGTAATATTGGTTATTACTGCGAGATTTTTGGCACTATACTATTGTATTTTTTCTCCATTTATTAAAGCATCAACATCGGTAATATGATTATTAGTTTGCTTATGATTTGTAATACACTTTGATTTATGAGGATTTAAACAAAATCTATTTGCAGTTGCTTAGCAATAACTTTTAGTCAGATCTTCACTTTGTTTTGAAATAGTTTCAGCAACAGAGACTACCTAAATACGGTTGTAAATCTTCTGTGTGTACATATGGATTTTGGAGTGCAAATGCCAAATATTTATTTAAAAAATTTCAAGGTATTACCATGAGGAAAACATATCAATAAGGCCATTTTGCTACTGCTTATATAAGCCAATCCAGCCAATAAAAAAACAATAAAAGCAAAAAACTTTTATGGAAAAAACACAGTAACCATTTAGAGAGTTTTTAATTTAATTTTTAAAGATCTCTTCAGGGTTAAAGGGTTTCATAAAGAATATAAAACATTTGTAAACATTTTTGCATAGTAAAACGTGGACATGCAAATCAAATTTGTGTTAAAGTTTAAATGTCTAAAGCTATATGCTTTCCTCATAGTAAAACATTTTTTTTTTAATAATAAATATTTTACAAGAACATCATTACTTCTTAATATTTAAAAGAAACTTTATATACAACTAAATGCAAATCCTTATTAACCATAACAATTTTACGATTAAGAAATATCAATTATTAAAAGTAATAATTTTTTACCCTAGTTAAGCCTTGACACATTTGAAAAGTAAACAAAGTTGTCAATTTTTATTATTTTTTTTTATAAACATTTGTTATTTTCATGTTTAGTAAACAGCTAGTTAAAAAACAAGGCACAACATTACAATGACCCACATTCGGAAGCTCAATTATTTCAAAAACAAAAAAAAACAAACTGAAAATAATAATAATAATAACTTAAAAATATATACACATAAACTAAAGAAACCAACAACAATAGCAATAAGAAACAAAAAACTAAATATATAAACAATACCGTATAAACGGTTAAAATAAACAAATTAACAGAAAACTACTTTAACACTTTAAATACAGGTTTCATGCAAAAATTACAAACCTTATAATTACAAATTACGAAAATAATTAGCAACAAGACATGGAATTTTAAACAGCAACATGAATAGACACAGGCAGACAGACAGACAGAAAGATAAACAAATAGACAGAAAAACAAGATGTACCATATTTTTAAACAAATGAATACTTACTTCATTATTTTCCTCATCTTCATCCTCTTCATCATCATCATCCTCATTATTAACGGCTTCATTACAGTCATTGTTACCATTTCTGTTATGTTTGTTACGCCAGATAACAACAGTGACATAATTACTGCTCTCATTAAGCCAATGATTTTTTAAAAGAGCTGCAATTTCAGAGATTTTCATTCCCAAAACATCTTGGCTATTTAATTCGAGCAAACAATCACCAGTCCGCAAACCAGCCCGATAAGAAGTTGAGTCTTTTTGAATGCTGCTTACCCAGGGATATGGGTCCCAAGGCGCCCGACTCAAATGCAGACCCAAGATACCATTAGTGCAAGTATATATTTTATACGACTTTAACATATTGACATTGGTTTAACTTTTATGAGAACAAAAAAAATAAGAAAACTATTAAATAATTTATTTATCAACAACTTTAACAACTCATGTCAGCAAAAAAAAGCAGTATAAAAACGATTAAATTTTGTACAGTAAGTTCATGAATTTAAAGCATTTTGCAAGAAAAATTAAAAAAAAAAATTAAATCATTACAACACTTACACATTGATACACTCACACACACACACACATAAGTATTTTCACGCTTTCGTTCGTGCCCTGCATTTGTTTGAACATCCCACCAAACGCAAAATCAGAAATTCATTTTAATCGCACGTGGCGTGTGTTTAATTACACAATATGTAGTCGTGTTTGTGTTTTTAAGTCCTTCACCTAGAAACACATACACATACTTATAATTGAAGCATATGCTTACAAATGAGAAGTGTGTTAAAACCACAACACAAAACTCCTTAAAGTTAAAACAATGGCTTGTTATTTGTTATTTGCAAAACAAGGAATTGGCACAAAATCCCAGAATAACTAAAGTGATAGAAATTAAGTAAAAACTAACCTAACAAATTGTGTTTATGTGATTTGAAATAAAGTTGCCATATTTTCGAATGCAATTATTGAATATTTCCAAATTGATGAAAATTGAAAATTTACATTTATGTCAAATATGGCATTCAGTTCGCTGCCGTTCTCACAAGTTCCTGTAAACTCAACGTGGCTATGAGTGACTTAAAAATATGTTAAGCACATATTTTGTAGAGAATTGTTCCCCATAACTTAAATTTCTTTTTTTTTTCTACTGTGGTAACTCTTCTTTATACTTCTGTAAAAAGCATACACGAGTAGAAGTAACATATTTTGCCTTAAATCACCTTAAAATATATTAAGTGTACACATAACGCTTGTGTCCTAATTTTCTTTAGCGCGTTCTTTTAATAACTTTTCTTGACATTTTTTAACTGTTTTTGATTTTATTTTATTTATTATTTTGCTAAATCTGTCTCATTATAAGTAGTATCTTTTTACCTTTTTATGTCAAGTCGAATTCTATTTTTAACGTCTAAAATTTGTAAGTACCTTAGCCCCGCTCACAGGTTGTTAGTCATGTAGTTATTGTTTGGCTGTATTTTTTTTTGTACCTTAAGTCAGCAATATTTTGGGGTTTTTCTTGCAATTTGTTTTGTGTGTGGTTGTATATATATATATGTGCACGCTGTATGTACATTTTTTGTACATTTTTAAAACAGACTTTTGCAGTTGTTTCTAACGAAAATATGTCACGTCTTCAGTGTTGTGCACGCATTTTTAATGGATTAACGCCATCGACACCAAACCGTAACCACTATCATCATCATCCTTGCTAACACTGAGGCAACAATATTGAACTTTTGTAAAACAAATTACAAACACAGGAATGCACAATATGGCGTGCATGGGCGGTTTGTATATATTTGTATATATATATCGTTTAACAACCCCAACATTTTAAAGGGAGGATGAACCATGAAAATTGGAAAAAAAAAATAGTAGGAGTAAACTTATTTTTCTCCTGTCTTAAGGTTAAATGCTATAGTATAAAACAGTAACCCTATAATTTTCACTACATTTTCTGTCCATCTCTGATATGAATCACTTTCTCAAATCATAATAGAAAGATATTTTAATATTAATTATTATAACCACTACAGTACATAATATTATTTTTAATATTTCGGTTTAAAACCCTAATAAATTACACACAGTATTGTTACGTTTATTCCTTTTAATAAACATTTTGTTATATTGAGTTCTTTTATTAGGAAATAACGACATAGCACTTTAGAGTTTGAAATTGAATTAAACGATTTATATTAAATAAAGATGTTTTAATCTTTTTTGAAAAAAAATATATAGTTAAATTAATTTAAAAAAGACCGTTTAAAAGATTAAAACAAATTTATTTAATATAAATTAAAAAGAGGTCGAGTTAAAATAATAATAAATTAAACGATTTATTTGCTTTCAATACACTTAAAAAAAACACGATGGTAACTTCATCACTGTAACACCTTAAAAGATGCTTTGTTATTTTGTTGTTTTTTCTCAGCGATGTCTTAACTTGTATTCATTAATTTGTCCAGCAAGTAATGCTTTTATAGCTGTTTTATGCTGTTTTCGCATTTACAAAAATATGCCACTTTAACATTAGCCTATATTGTTCTTCTTGTTAGTATCATTTAGTATAAGCGCTTGTGTGTAATTTTGTTGTTGTTCTCTGTTAGTTGTTGAACGGGTAAAATTGAAGGAATCACGCAAGTGAAAAAACTGATCCGGAGATTGTACCGAGCTTATTTCCATAGGTCATCGTTTAAGATCTTCAATTTTGTCATAAAATTTCTTGCTTAGCTCTTTTTACTAACTTATATCAGAGAGTGTTTAATGGTGTAGAATTACTTCAATAAATAAATATTGAACAATATATAAATTGTTGTTCTTGTTTATCCTCACTAGTTATTTAAAAAGATATCCTTAGTTTGGGTCTAGTATCTGCATGCATTTTCAGATCTTCTCAAAACAAACTGAACCACAAAAATGTCTATATTTTTTTTTAACTTAAATATTTCATTCACTGTTAAGTAAAGGGTTTTTCAACAAGAAGTACGTTTACTAAAACAAAATAAAGCAAAAACTTTGGATTAAGTTGATTTAAATTTGTGTTATGAAGTGAAAAGTTCAGCAACTACGAATAAAAAATTATATCTAGCAAATATCCACCACGACCACGCTGAAGATGTCGATACTTTCAGCAAATTTATTAATCACTTTTTGATAAACTGGCGAACCTATTTCATTAATTACATCACGGATTTTGAGTTTTAAGGCTGAAATCGATTCGATTGGCTCTATATAGACTCTGTCCTTAACGTAGCCCCATAAAAAATAATCCAGTCGTGTTAAACCACACGATCTTGCAAGCCACTTAACTGCTGATTATCTTGATATTATGCGATCGATTGGTTCGGTTTTCATTGGCTGTGTGACATACCGTATCGTCCTATTCAAACCACACGTCAGTGATTTCCACATCGCATACTAATATTATTTTATTATGTGAGCTAACGTTTTTCTTTTTAATTTTTATTTAAAGTAGGATATTTCAGTATACAAAAATTGAAAATTTTTTTTTTATTTATTTTTGTGAACATATAACAAAAATCCCTTTTTTCTCCAAACATTTGGACCTGAAATTTTAGTTATACTTTCCTACAGTTGAAAATCACTACTAATACATTCTCTCATGTGTGACAAGATTTACATCTGTACCTAGCTGGGTAAACAGAAAGTGGATTATACAACTGTGAATGAAATGCAGCGTCATCCTCGCCCTAGAAGGCTTTCAGATACGTAAATCCTCCGGTCACTTCTAGTTGCAGCTTTAAAACCCCGAAGCATGCCGCAGACTTCACTCCTTGCTGAAGAGTTGGAGACTATCCAACTCCTACTCCAGAATGCATGAAGCTTAATATAATTAAAGAACGCGACGGCATTCATGCTCACTGTACCTGCACCATTCATTGTGTTCATTGTGAATGATTCGACTCACAAACTCAAACAAGGGCCTCGAAAGCACAACCACGACAATACTCCCGAAGGGCCGACCTCAATAATCAGTGAGAGAACAGCTAAAAGGCTAAAAAGACAAATAACTGAACTCTGGGACTGATTCCCGTGAAAATATAGTATATTGTCCAGTTGGCTCCTGCTAGCCTAAGAAGACTGGGCTCCCTTTTACCCTCCAAGACACATGTGATGGAACAACAATAAACCTTCTTCCATACAGTGTTGTAGAATACTAAAGTTTGCATACCTTAAGTTATACGAGAAGAAAAGAGAAGAGTCGGTAAGAAGATGATTTACAGTAAATAATCGTAACCTTAAAGTAAAACATAAATTATATTTTACAATGATTGACGGCAAGATAGCACAATCAGTAACAGAAATACCAGCAGCATCTGGTATTTCTAAATAATTCTCGAAGCTATAAAAATCACCGAGGTAGTGATCCAAAAAAATTTGGTGATTTTTGTTTGGAGACGGCAAAAGAGTTTGTTGCACTGTACGAGTGGTACAATATGCCACCTTCACTTCACAAAATTCTGATTCATGGAAAATATATAATAGAAAAGTGTATTTTTCCTGTAGGCCTACTATCCGAAGAGGCTCAGGAAAGTCGTAACAAAGACTATAAAAAATATCGCCTTAGACACTAAAGAAAATGCTGTCGCGAATGAAGATATTATGCCCCGAATGATGGTAACATCAGATTCCATGATTTCACATTTGACGCCTTCATTTAGCCAGAAAAAGCATAGTGTTATAAGCGACGAAGTTACGGCTCTTTTAGAATAATAAACTAAAAATAGATTTAAAATAAATAGTAAATTAAAAAATAAAAAAATATCTTTTAAATTTTTTTGTTAGTTATGGCTTTTTACATTGCAGGTAACGATCGACATTTCTCCAACTTTCTTTATTTTGATGACTTTTGTGTATTACTATATAAACAAAACTAAATTTGTGATGAAATCACTACCATTTTTTGACAAATATATTTTTTTCCTCACCTCCATAAAAAAATCCCCAGCGTGCGTCGTCAATAATAGGCCAAACTTGATTTTTTGGCATCTCGCGATAGTGTGGTCTATTAACCGTTACCGTATTTCCAGCCTCCTCTGCTTAGGTGGTTTTTTATAACCCCAATTTGTTGAGAATGTCGAGGAATTGACAAATTCTGATCTGTTTCAACACTGTGACTTACGGCTACGATATTTTTCGGTCGAACACGCGTTGGTGTTCGCACTTTTAGTGTCGAGCCTGTCGACTCAAATTCAAGGACCAAATTCTTAATAGTGGTCTCAGAAGGATGATTATGTTGTCCGAAAATATCACAAATTTTACGAATTATGACTCTAACAGGACCGCCATTTTCACAGCGGATTTTAATTATTTTTAATGCGATTTTTGTGAGAAATTGAATTTTTTTTTAACAATTGCCTATTGGTGTTGGCGATTGATGTCATTCGTTTGCAAAGAAAAGTATAAAATGGTAGAAGGAATAAATTGAAGGTACGAACTCACTATCGATATTTGTAGGAAATGAAAGTTATCAACACAAAATACTTAAATATGCATTTGTTCGGCAAAGCCATAAGCATATGGACGACCGCTGTGACTCATATAACTCAACACAAAAATTCAAGATTAACAAAGCAAAAAGAGTCCAAAACTTTTACGAAAAACCACAATAACAATAAAAAAGCCATTTTTATTTGTTATTCTTATTTTTAACTTAAAAAACTTTAAAAACCATACAAATTTAAAAAAACACTATATATATAATATTATTAAATATATACGCGGATAACAAATACATTTATTTACATGTAATTAATAATACGTAATCATGGCTTTTTTAAATTGATATTCTTAATCCCGGAATTAAAAGTCACTTATACTTTCATGCACGCCGAATCTCATTCAACAGCTTCTGAACACTTATGTTTATTAACATCCAAAGTATTTAAATTATTTATTTATTTTTATAGCAATCAAAAGCCATTATCTATTGACTCAACACAATTATATTTAATTTAATACTCCGCTTCCATGTAGATATTCTTTTAAGAAAAAATTAACAATTGCATAAAATAAATTGAAATATTTCAACTATGTTGAAACAGCTACAACAAAAATACGTTCAGTGGTGTGTCATAGTTAAGGTTTCTTTTACTGAAATTTTTTTTTTTTCCATATATCGGGTTTTTCAACAAAATGTTTAAGTTTTAATTGCGGCAATAACAACAACATGATAGTTTTGACATTTAGTTTTTTGACGAATTCGTAGCAGATGCATTGGTAGTTGTTGCAGTGAATTTAATTTCGCACAAAAATCGCATTAAAATAATTAAAATCCACTGTGAAAGTGGTGTTTCTTTTAAAGCTACATTTCGTAAAATTGTGATATTTTCAGACAGCTATTAGGAACTTGGTTATTAAATTTGCGTCGACAGGCCTGATACAAAATGTGCAAACAGCAACGCGTGTTCGACGGGATCATTCAACTGAAAACATAGCACCGGTAAGCCACAGTATTGTAGCAGATCAAAATTTGTCAATTCTTCACGGTTCTTAACAATTGAGGTTATCCAAAACCACTACAGAGTGTGATTTGTTTTACATCCGCGCCTGACTATGTAGTCTTAATCAGATGGTGGACAAACCACTTTGTATAATTTGGAACGTTATACAAACGTCCTAGATAGCCGAAGACATAATTCTAAGCAACAGAACCACCTAGTTGCAACTTGAATAATTCCAGGGCAGGTCTGCAAACTATCACACCTTGCTAAAGAGTTGGAGACTTTCTAACTCCTATCCAGAACACATTTCAAGCATGCTCACTGGACTGGATCATTCACTTAGCGTGTTATTATCAGCGAGATGATCCTGGCCACCATAGAAACCAAAGGATATGGGGCCGCAAAACCACAACCACCACGATGCTCCCATATAGGGGCCAACTTCAATGATCAGCCAGAGAACTATTATAAGTATAAAGAGACAAATAATGAACTCTGCGGGTCACTGATCCCCGTGGAAATAAAGTGGAGTTTCCAGTTGACCACCTGCCTGTCTTCAGGGGACTGGGCTCCCTTTATACCCCAGTTGCACTGAGTCTAGATAGTGGAATATTCTATAAAGACCATATTTATATGCCCCTGGGGGGAACCAAAACCACTACATTGCGAATTTTGCATAAGGATTTGGCTTTGAAGCCTTACAAGGTTCAACTAGTGCAGGAATTGAAAACAACCGACTATTCACATCGCCGTAGATTCGGTCACTTCGTTCGGGAAAAAATAATTTTTTAAGACGAAGCCCATTTTCACTTGTCGTTGTATGTTTATTGGCCTATTGGCTATTATCGCCAATGTGGATATCACTGACATGTGGTTTCATAGCCAATGAAACGATCAATTTATTGCAAACCAAATTTCCCGATCGCACGAGTTTACGACAATCAGCAGTTAAGTGGCCAGCCAGATCGTGTGATATAACACCGCTGGATTATTTTGTTGTGTGACAGATTCTATACGAAGCCAATCAAATAGGTTGATTAACATAACGCAACCGACATTTTTCATTCATAATTGCCGAACGTTTCTCTTCGTAATACAATAAAAATTTAAATCATGTTAATCTACATTTTTTGTTTTATTTTATTTTTTTTTAGAAAATAAACTTCTTGTTGAACAACTCCTTTTAAATATTTATCTGGTTTTCTTTAATCAAATTTATTATCACTTGTAGTGTTTAAATACGCTAATGAATTTTGAGAAACGAAAAAATTAAATTCTTACATTCGAATCAAATGAATATTTTTAATCCGAGCCAAAATAGTTTGTTAGTAATTTTTGCTACAAATTTAGCACAAGTCTCATATTGTGTGTGAAGTTTCTGTTAACTTTTCTAAAAAATTGTATAAAATTTACCCAAAAAACGGATTTAATTTTTTTATAAAATATTATGAATATATTTTTAGAATATTTTTTTTATAAAATTTATACATTTCTTCAGTTAAAAATTCTATAATAAAATAAATTATTTTCAGTTATTAAATGCTTATATACAAAAGCGCCGCATTTACTGGATCGACACATCGGAACTGTTTTTCTTTATCTGTCTAAATAAATAAAAATATTATATTTTTTTTTTATTATGAAACATTTAATATTTATCTTTACTTATAACAGCACAAGCATAAAATGTCATTAATAAACTGGAAAAAAATAGTTCCTGTTTGAAGTGTGTTGTATTTGTGTTTTAAATTCTGTACTTTCTAAAAATAACTTAACAAAAAAAAAATAAACCAACTACAACAAAAATATATGCAGGGAAATAATTTAAAACCAGTTTCAACTTAAATTTTTTATCGACAAAATAATTTAATGTATTCTGTACTGTTACGTGTACGTGCGTATAGCAAACAGATTGTAATTGAATCGAACAATCATACACATCGATACCGTGACGTGACGATGACGTTAAACGTTGAAATTGAGCAATTTGCTCTTTAACATAAATTCAATTTATTTGGATTGAATTAAACGCTTTAAAGTTTTTGACATTGACCATGAAAATAAATGTTGTTGTTGTTGTTATTCATTTTAACTGTTGTAAGTGGAATAAAAAAAATGCCAGAAAATGAAATTGTATTTTTTCAAGAGATACTTAAGATGTTGTTGAGACAAGATTTACTAGATTCTTAACAAAAGATAATATGAACTTATAAAACTTAAAAGATTTTAAAAAAGTAATTTAGTTACTGTTTCTCAGCCCAAAATCATTTTTATAGCTTGGCAGGTATAAAGGTAAAACAAACAAACGTTAACCAAATAAATTTAGCTTCATGAATTCTGTCAAATTGTGTAACAAAATAACTTAAGTCGAGTTAATAAATACTTTGCAATAACTTTTTTGTAACTTGTTTATTAAAAAAATATTTTCATTTAAAACGAAAAATTAATTTAAAAGATTTAATTAATCTACGGTTTGCCAAGCACTATGCAAATATTTTAATTTTTACGTTTCTTCACATATTTTATACAAATGTTCTAGAAGATCTATATTTCTAGATGTGTTTTTGGCAAGCACATATTAGAGCACATTCCATTTGGATTCTGGGTATAATTCGTTGCTTGAAACCAGAGTAGCGAAGTATTCACTCACTGTTCATACATGTATGAATATGTACATGTCATTTTTTAGCCGCTTCTTCTCATACATGTGTGAGAGTTTACAAATTATTTTGTGTTTTCTCATTTGTGACGATTTATTTTTTTTCTTTCTATCCATAAGTGAAAAAATGAGAAACACACAAGTGTTCATTTTTGAATATTTACAATTTTGATAATTTTTCATAAATGAAAAGTTCGTCAAAATATGTGCGTTAAACATTCGCGTACATAAACGCGAATATTTGATAATGCGCAATTGTGGGCGTATGCAGTAAAAAAATATTTTTTTTTATTTCTTTTAGAATATATTGCAAAATTGTATTTTGAGTTAATAGGTACCCATGTATTTTTACTACATTTTACGGTAAACTGCGATCGTAGGTAGAAAATGTTTTCACGTTCATTTATGAGAAATTTTATAAAATTTCAACGTTCATAAATGAACATGTACATTTATGAAAAATAACATTAATGAGAAGTAGCTGATTTATCATTTATCACATATGAATAAGACTAATAATTCTTGTTGTTCGCATTCATGTATGAAAATAACCAGAACATTTTTCGTTGTTCGTTTATGAGTGTGAAAAATAAATATAAAATTTTAGATTTCTCATTTATGAAAAATATCATGAATGTTGATTTTTGAATGTTCATAAATGAAAAATTCTGAACCCTTGAAACACGTTTTTAGTATCTAAGAAAGACCAACATTTCCATATACATACATGAAATCTTGTATAATAATAACAACAACAACAGTTACCTTTGTTTAAAGAACTTTGTTGTTTATTTTGTTGTTGCTGTTAAGAATAACAAAAATCCCACTTTGATAATATCGAATAACTAACAATGATATCCCATCGCTAGAATATGGTTGTTACGATAATTAATGTTATGCCTGTTCTGGAAAGTTTTTCTACTGTGAGATCTATCGCAATCGGTATAGACCACATGGACCCCAAGTTTTTAGGGGCATTGATCCCGAAGCTCTTACCGATTCTAACTTACTTGTTTAACTCTATCCTCACGAAATGTATTTTTCCTAGGAATTGAAAGTCTTCAAGGATTATTCCTATACACAAAACTAATGGTGAATTCCGACCAATAGCTATCCTACTGTTTTCATCTAAGGCATTTAAGAATATCCTCAGCAGGAAATTAAACGAGTACCTATCACGAAATGAATTTTTATTTCCGGCTTTATTCGGGCAATAAGCTTGAGTAGATGTAATAGAGAGCCTCAGATCTGCTTTCTTAACATGATGGCTTTCTTAATTCTTATGGATCACATTAAGGCGTCCGATGCGATGAATCACTCCATCTTGGTATCTTGCAATCTTATATCCTCTTATATTGCTGACCAATCTCAGTTAGTATGTGTTAACAATAGGAAATCTAATCCGCCACAGGACTCTATTTTGGGAGCACTTTTTTTTTGTCTATACACAAATGACTAACCTGATGTTGCCATCAGCAGTTAAATGTATATGCATGCTGATGATGTACAGGTTTATAATTCAAGTAGCATAATAGATGTTTCCATCTGTGTGGAAAGAATTAGCGACTATTTGAACATAATCAACTACTGGACAATGAATAATGGCTTGTATATCAACGCTTCAAAATCGAAATTTATTCTCCTCGCGAAATCTAGGAGAACTTTTGATAATACTCATGTGCAGATTGGTGGCAATATTATTGAGTTCGTGAACTGTGCGTCTAACTTGGGTGTAAATTTTGTAAAATTTGGACTCATCACATCAACACTATTGTTGGCAGAGTTTACGGAAAACTTCGCAATCTATGGCCACTACGTTTGCTATATGCATGCAACTGCTAAAGGTTTACCCGTTCCCTTCTCTTCTTTACGACTGTGAAATTTATGCTAATTTTGACACTACCGACCGGCGCAAATTGATAGTGGTATACAACAATATTGCTCCCCATATATTTCAGAAGGACCGCCGCTAACATATCTCACCCAACTCTAAATTTATTTTTGGAAGAGCATTCGAAGATCTCCTGAAGTGCAGGTGCTTAATTTTCTTGCACAGGATCATAGTTGTCCAACAACCGAAATATTTATGTGATAGAATAGTTTTTGCATGAATTCAATGTGGCAGAAATTTGCTTTGGATTAGAAAAATGAAACAACAACAGTTCTTCAGAGTCTTTGGAAATCTTTGCCATATTACATTCAGTTACTTTACTTCAATTATTTTACTGAATTATTTAACTGAACACTATTTTTTTTCTATTTAATTTTTATCAAATTTTTATCTTCGTTGCTGTACTGACTATGAAAATATATTATTTTTTATAGTGTCGTTTCGCACACATTTTATTTCATTGGAGTTGTATATGTTTTCTTTAAATTATATTTAGTTTTACAATATCACTCGCACTATAATTTATAAGATATCTATCTTGTTGTGCTAGTAACTAACAATTAAATGAAATAAAAAAGAATAAAAATAACAAATTTTAAATATTGAAAGTTCAGAAAAGTTTCTTTACAGATTTTAGAGAGCTGCTATTCACGACCTTGTTATCTTATAGAAATAACCACTAACTTTTTAACGTTACGAACCAAATTTTTATTCATTTCGCTAAAACGAAAGTCAACACATTTGAATATATTTTGTAATTAATTTTCTGATTTAGCAAAATTTAGTTGTAGCATAAATTCAATTTATGGCGAAATTTTTGAATAAATAATTTATAAAATTCGGAGGAGCCTTGCGGCTTTTTTATTCATTTTTGTAAACTTATATGTACATTTTTGGATAATTTTTGGTTTAAGTTTGATTTTGTCCCTTTTATTAAATTTGCATATTTTTGGGTTTTTTTTTTTATTTTAGTTTTTGACTATTTGAGAATTTTTTTGTGTAACATTAGGCAAACTTATATGTAGTACGCGTTGTTTTTGTAAATTTTTTATTTTCTTCGTTTAATTTTCGCTATGCTAAGTTGTCGAGAAATTTTAGGTATTTTTCATTATAAAAGAATTTTCGGTTGTTCAAGTAATGTGTGGCCGTCTTTATGAATATTCGAATTAAATGCATAATTTTTGTTGCTCATATGCTTTAATGTAAAAACTATGGCTTTTGAATTGGTCGAGAAAAAATATCATTTTTAGATTAGTTTTAAAATTGTAAATTTTTTGAGATTTTATTATTGTTCTTTTATGAAAGATTTTAAAACTTAAATGTTGTTGAAAATTTCAATTCAAATTTTTTACTTATAATCAAATTGAGTAGGAAATGGCCTTGAGCTTAAATGAATAGAAACTAAGTTAAATAAATAGTTTTTATTTATAGTTTTATTTCAAGCAATTTTACATTGCAATATTTAATGATTTAGATTCAAACTTAACTCAAACGAACTTAACTCTTAACGAACCAAATAAAGGAAATAAATTTTTGTTTGAAATTAATCATTTTTTTGGTTGCTCGCCTGAAAACTGAAAATGAATGTAAAACTCAAGGGTAAATTATTGAATGTGTAATTTTAATAAAAACAAATTCTACATTTATTTGTTTTATTCTTTCAATTTAGGTAAAATATTTCAAAATGTAACAACGTTTTTTTTTATAACTTTGTAATAACTATAGTTTACCTAAATGTAAGATGGCCAAAATTATATAGCCGTTCAAAAATATATATATACATTAATTTTTAAGTAATAATTAACACCTGTGTAATATGATTTATCTGCCACCTTGAAAGGCTTGCTTGCAACATACCCTAGTAATTAAGTGAACGTATTGTATATTTTTTCATCTTTATTAGTGTTTATCAGTATTTGCAATAATTTTCATGTGGTTTTTCATGCTTCTAAAAGCACCATGTAGCAACCAGACAATTTAAGCAAATTAAATAATTACCGGACATTCTTAAGCAACACATTCACTTACATGTAAACGAATACTTTGATGTTATAAGGCAAAACTACTCATTGAACCATAAACTTGATAATTAGTAATTAATTTTATTTATTTACTTTAAACATTTAAAAGACAATAAAGTTTCTAGTTTATTTACTTTTTGCAAATTTACAAGCATTTTGCCTAATATCGCTTTAGTTAAAATTAAAAATTATTTTATCATTTTGAAAATGCACTCTTGAGTTTTTTGATGATTTCTTTTATTCTCAATAAACCGCATCACTAAAAATTATTTTTATTTTAATAGTTATGTACTATTATTCTCATTTAATTAATAATAAAAAAAAAGTTAAATATTCTTGCCTTTTATACGTTTCAAAATAAATTGAATATTCGCTTTTTTATGCTCCAATTCTTTTGCCAGCATTTAAAAATTATTAAAACAAAGTATGGCTTGTTATTGAAATGTGTTTTGTTTTTCTTTCCTCTTCTTTTATTATCTGGCAAAATCTTTTTAATGTTGTACGTCTTCTAATTGTTTATAATTTGTTTTAACCGTTTTTGTTAATTGTTCAAATGCAACTGACGCGACTGTTTTTAATTTTCTTGGTTTCATTTGATAAAGTTAGTTTTGATTAGAAAATAGCAAAAAGTTGCACATAAGCACTTAACGGTATTTACGATTATGACTGTTATTGTTGTTCTTGTTGTTGTTGCTTTGTTTCAATTGTTGATTTTGTAAAAATATTTTTTTTTTAACACAAAAGATGTTGTGAATTTGACTTCAACTAAAAAGTTGTTAAACAAAAATATTAAAAGCTTTCGTTTTCAACCAGTATTTTATTGCATCATATGCCCGTTACCTACAACACTCTCTCTACAGTTTATGGGGAATTTAACAAAACAGTGGGTTTAAGTAGAATTAAGCTATTAGTAGCTATGCAAAAAATAAATAAAGAAATATAATAAAAATTACGAATTAGTTTCCAAAATAAATATTTTAATGCTTTTATTTAATTAAAACAAAAAAGATTTCTTAAAATATATTTTAATGCACTTTATTTTAAATCCACATAAAAACACAGCCTTAATTTTTCCCTTTGTCATCTAGCTAGAGAGTTTAGCAAGCCAATAAAATAAAATATTTATAACCATTTCAAAATTATGGTTTTAAGAATACCTGGCTTGTAAAGAGAAAAGCCCGCTAAATGTGTACAGAAATCTGTTATAAAAAATAAATTATAATATATTTTAATTTACAAGAGTTGTTGCTTTATACAAGCATTAGAAGAAAAAAAATGTTAGAACCAGTCTTCGCAAACAAAACACTAAAGTACGCTATATTAATGTTCTGTACTGTAGTTTTTGTGATCAGTACACAAACACATTTTTTCCGAAGAAATACAAAATACACAAAGAAAATACTGTACACAACGATTTTTGGCTGCTGAACACAAACACTAAAATAACACACAGATCTGATTTTTTAGCGAACTTTAGTGAACTTTTTTATGTATTTTTACTGATCTTTAACAATTACGTAAGGAACCTTTAGTGGTTGCGTGGCGTTTCTTAAAATATTATTGCTTCAGTTTAAAAAAAAATAATTAATTAACAAAATAATCGAAATAACTGGGTGTGCTATTTAGTAACTGCGTAGTTTTCTAAGAAAATGTATACACTGGAAGAAACTTTAACAGCATAAAAACAAAAATACACACATACCAACAGACGTCTATACCTTGAATGAATAACTTAACAACAATAACAACAAACAAAGGAAAAAGAAAATTCTTCATTTTTGTAGACCAACTAGCGGACAAATATAAAAGGCAGCATCTAAGTGGTTACTTAGTTAGTTAAAGCATAAACTTCTTGAAAGACTTGCATCTTTAGTAAATTGTTGTATAGTGCTAACGTACAAATCTTACTTTGTGTTTAGTTAAAGTAAATATACTTGTAATTAATTTGAAAACTCTAAAATCTGGTGTTATTTATTTTGCAATAGAGAAATCAGTAACAACAAAACGAGTATAAATGGTATAAACGTAACAGTATTTTTAGTGTTTGCGTAGTTTTTTTTAGTGGTTGCGTGGTGTTCGTTTAATTATTTTTGGTGTTTGTGTAGTTTTGTTCAGTGTACTTTTGAGAATTAACGTTGTTTTCTTTACGATAGTTATCGATAAACTTTAGTTTCAAAAAATTAAAAATTTTTTTAATACATAATTAACAGAATACAAGCATTAAATTTCATTTATAACTGAAATTGCAAACAATGTTTACTAAATACTCTAAAAGGCCACTAAAAATTCTTTACAAGATAACAAATACTACGTTAAAAATCAATTGAAAAAATGCACAAAATTTCACTAAAAAGGTATGCTAAAGATCATTACTAAAAGTACGCTAAAGGGGAATATGTAAATACTTAAAAATCAAGAGATCAGTACGTTATTTTAGTGTTTGTGTTCGTTGCATACGCTATTTTGCTTGCGCACAAATATATAAACGGTAAAAACGAAATAAACATTTATGTTTTTTTAACAGATGTTATTATAGCATAGTGTTCTTTTCCAAAGGAAACCCATATGTAGAGAGATTGAAAATATAAAGTGTTTCTCATTTATATTAATTGGCCAATCCAGAAATTTTGTGTTGTTGATTTCATAAGCTTTAGCTTATCAGGCCTAATATATTTGTGCCAATAAAACAAAAGTTTTTTATCTCACTTTTGCTCAACGTTTCGTCAATTTTTTGTTGACTTCCTCAAGGGCTTCGTCTATTTAAAAATTAAAGTCTTATTTTATTACAATTTTAATACACCAAAATAAATTACTTACAATATACCATTAATCACATTTATATATTTTTTGACAATTAACAAAAACAGAACAATTAAATTTAAATAAAACAAACACAACCTTAATTTATCATGAACGTTTAACCGTCGGCCATTGCAACACTGTACTCTTTGTCCATGTTGTCCGTGTCCTCCCCCAGATCCATAGTATTGTCAATGTTCCGTTGAACATTTTTTCGTTTTTGTTTTCGAAATGTTTGTTGTGTTGTTGTATGGAAGTGTTTTATAAGTTTTGTTGTCTTCTTGTTGTGTCAGTTTAATGAAAACCCTCGTTTAATCAATTTGTCTTTAGAAATGACTTTTGCATTTTCTATAAAAAATTTGTGGTAAAATTCACTGATGAGCTATTTGAGCAGTAGTGAAATAGCGTTATTGATATGCTTTCCTCTGCAGCAATACATTTAAAATATTTTTTTGGAATAATAAATATTTTATGAGAATATCATAAAAAAATGAGAATATCATAAAATTTTTATTAAGGGAATGTAGCACAAATTAACGTAGATTAAGTTTATAATAATTATTATTTTATTTTACTGTTTATCATTTTTGTCCCACTGTGTGAAATACAAATATACTTAATCAAATGCAACGAGAGTTTAATAAGATGGAAAGATGGTTGATGCTAAGGCTGCCAGACTGTCCAAAAATATTAGTGTTGTTGTGCAAACAAAAGAAATCATTTTATCTTGCCAGATAGGTTGCTGTGCTGTCATACTAGTTTTGCACTCTAAAAACTGCTGTTTAGCCTTGAACTTTTCTTTTTTCCTTAAGGAATTAAACATAAATTGACAAAAAATTAACTTAAAAATAATTCCAAACAATAAAATTATTTATAATGTATAAAATAAGTAAATAGGGAGGAAGGAATAAAATAAATAAGTAACACTTTTTTAAAACTCATTCGAAATTTTTTTTTATGGATACGAATTTGGCAACTTTCATTAGAAATCACATTATTTGAGAGAGCAGCTAAACAATTCAGTTTATATGTTACTATTATTTTTATTCTCTTTTACCTAACTTTGTGGCAGTGTGTTACAATATTGACTATTTGGTTAAACTTTATTTTATAATTTTTTTTTTTGTTTAAATTGAATAAAGTTTTTTGCGGTTTTGTTTTCAAAAAAGTTTTGCTTAACAATTAATTAAAATCTGCATTGGCTAAGTTAAATTTTATTACCCGTTAGCTGGATTTGTTGTTGATTACCACTTTGTTATTATTTTGTAATAATCATTAATTCTCCTGAGACGTCATACAATTAGAGATATACCCCTTAAGAGAAATTATTATTAAGGTATCTTTGCTAACAACTTTTTCCAGAAATGCCTCTTAACCAAATTAAAATTTGTTTCAAACATACTCATCTTAAAAAAAAAAAATTTTTTTTGCCCGATTTTTTCCAAAAATAAGAGGTAACCTTAACATGTATGTACATTTATTGTAGATATTTTCAAGATCAACTTAAATTCAAAAACTCTTAACAGTTGAGTGATAAATAAACTTTGCATGACATTTCCAAAAAATTGTAATCTCAAGGTATCCAAATTTGCGGGCATGCCCAGAAGCCCCCCTTTATTCTAGTTGGCTGATCGTTCGTAACTTCACTCAGAAATGCCTCTGCTTGCCCTCTGTAATATCGTTATTAGGATATCTTAAGTGGTTTGCTACCGAAATATTTGCAATAAAAACATTTTCAAACCACTGTTTGTCTGAGCATAATTATCTGCTTGTCATCAATATATTTCAATGTGTGTAATAACCCAGAGCAAAGTTGCATTGTTAATCAATATAAACTTGCAATGAATCAATCAAACGTAAAATGATTTTTGAGGTCGAAAATGTTGGCTCAGATATATGTTCGAGGAATGTTGACAGGACATAGGCGAAAACTTTAACCGAGATATTCATGCCGAGTTCATAGCCTGCAACAATATTCAAGTGATTTGTTTAATCTAGATTTTTAAAGAAATAATGACGTTGTGTCATAAGAAAAGTAAGACTTCAACAATTTACTTATCAAAATATATGCGTCTATCGCTTACTATATTATGCTTTTCGGCTTAAACATATGAGGAATTAGAATATAAGTTTTCTTTCTTCTTCTAACGAAATAAATTTCTTGAATTGAAGTGCTAATAATTTTTATTGGACTTTTTAATGTTCCAACGATGTAGAGAGGAGCTATCAATCAAACGAAAAAAATCCGATCTTAAGCAACATATACATAAGTGGCACGCTTGGCGTTAACTGAAATGCAGATACTTGTTGCTCTATCTCAAGGAGATAGAAAATGCATAGCGTGCCTACAGCAAAAGTATTTCTATTCGCAGAAAAATTATACGAAAATGTGTTAAATTTGATAAATTTGTATTTATTTATTTGAAGTAAAAATATTAAGAATATTAAAGCGTCACGTTTATGAAAAGAATGAATTGTACTGGATGAGATTTAAATGAAATCAACAATAGAATAGTCTTATTGAAAAAGGTGGACAACCCTAAAACAATAATAAACTTTTGGGTTTTTCAAAATTTTATTTGAAAAGACATTTTTTTGTATTTTGTCACAGACTTATAAATCATTCTCATATTGTTTTTATCTATTTTTGTTTTGTTTATTATCCAAAATAAGTTCAATACATTCCAAGTTAAAAAGTTATTAGTAAAATAACTTTTGAATAGAAAACATTTTATAACCGTATTTTATTTATTTGTGTATGATAAAAAATTAAATTATTATTAAATTTAATAATATTTATTATAATTTTTTTTAGTATTTTATTAAAACTGATTATAGTTGAAACAGAGAAGGTGTAGCGAATTAAAGGTAATATTTTAAATAAGAGACCTCCAGCTTAAGTAAGTTTAACGTTAATATGATTTGTTAAGCTAAAATGAATGCCAAAAAATCAAAAGAATTTTACAGTTTTTTATTTTTATTTCTAATAGTTTGCAGTTGTGGACAACGAAATAGCATAATAAAAAGTAATGTTCTCTTAAATAGCAACAGCCGTTTGCGTAACAAACCCAGTGTGAGTTTGACATGAGTGAAAAATTTAAGCAGAATTTGCTTGACACTTTAAATAATTGTAGATTATTGTTGAGACCCACAACTACATTCTATAACTATTTTTGGTGATAAATTATGTGATGAGTTTTGAAGACTCTTTTCAACATTAACAACACTTTAACCAAACTCATTCTAAGCTTTCCTTATAATTATAAAATTGTTTATCTTTATATATATATAATTCTACTGTACGTGTGTTATGACTGAACTCCTCCTAAACGACTAGACCGATTTGCATACATTTTTTTGTATGCGTTTGGGTCGCGCCCCGGGTGGTTTAGATTTACAATACGGTCCAATTGGACAAAAGGGCGTGGTACCTCCCATACAAACACAATTTAAAAATCTATTATTTCTGCTCCTGATAACTGTATTTGAAAAAAATTTGGTACGTCGGTTTGACGTAAATATTTTAAGTGCTGCGGCAAATAAGGGCAGGAATGGACTATGGAGCGTGGTAACTCCCATACAAACCACAAATTAAGAATCCAATATTTCTCCTGCTAACGGTATTTAAACAAAATTTGTTATTTCGGTTGAGTGAACACGGTGCTGCAAATATAGGCGGGATTTGATAAAGACGCGTGGTACCTCCCATACAAATCTTCTTTATGTATATAATTATACTGTATGTGTGTGTGTCACTAAATAATTTTTTTTTTGCATGCATGGGTGCCACCTTGGATGGTTTACATTCAAAAACCAGCCCAGCAGATGGCGCTGCAGTTGGTATTCAAGTTATTCAACTACACTGCAACTACACGACTGGATCGACTTGAATGCATTTTTGTATATTCATTCCTTCTATGCATCTAACTTTTTTGTGCGCTGTGTTTTGATATTATATGGTATCGCATTTATGTAAATATTGAGCGTTGTTTACTTTAAAAATACACATACGCCATAAATTCGTCGCTAGCCGCCAACTGCCTCCAATGTGACTTGGCGGATGACGGTGAAAGACCCAAAGTAACATGGACTCGATTACTGCCGCCATTAAAACAGTCGCGGTGGGCATCGAGCTTATTTGTTTGCGTTTCTTTTTTGCGATCTCACAAATTCGTTCTCAATGGGTCAGCTAGTAATTAAATAAAAATAATTTTTTTTTAATTTAGAGCCGTGAAGTGATTGACGAAATAGGATCATCATTTTGCCAAAAAGTGATTAAAAACCTTGATGCAAGAGATGACATCTGTCAGTGTGATCGTGGTGAACTTTTGCCAGATATCATTTTTCCGTCACAATTGCCGAATTTTTCTCATTTTAATACAATAAAGATACATCTTAATCTTTGCTTTATTTTGTTGTAGAAAACAAACATCTTGTTAAAAAACCTTTTATTATTAAATATTATATGTCTATTTTTTCTCAAAAAAAAAATACCAAAAACAAAAAATTAATTGAAAATTATTTTTTCTGTTTAAATTTTTTCTGATTAAATTTAAAAAATTTTTAAATTTAATTTAAACCATTAAAAACACTTGAATTCATAATAAAAGAATTTTTTCATTCTACTCTCCTTAATAATTAACACACAAATTTTGTAAGCAATTATTTTTTCTTAATAAATGTAGAAAATTTAAAACACACAAAACAAAAAATTAGATAAATCCGTATTTAAATTACTCAAATGAAATACCGAAACAGGTCGACTAATAATTAAATGCAAGATTAAAAGCTGAATAATTAAAAATATTCTAAAGCAAAAAAATCATTTGTATACAAACAAAGCAAAATAGGACAACTTTTTGATCTTTCCTCCAAATTTCTCAACACATTTTTCAAAATCCAATATACATTCACACTTCCACATGCACATTTAACTACTTAAATATATATATATATGTTTAGAATCTTACATAGTTACCAAGCAACAAGAATTTTTTCAGAAAATTTAGCAACAAATAAGACAAATTCCCATTATCTGGCCCATTTTTAACAATCCATTCCCTTTTTCTAAATATGTATTTATGAAATGGGTTTCTGAAATCTTATTGCCCAATAAGTTAAGCTTCAATCACCAAAGCTGCCAAAGACTTTATAATAAATAACAAATACTTTTTCGTTTTATTAAACATGAATTCGATTTTTTTTTATCTTATTGCAAAATCACTGCTTATGTAATTAATTTACATTATGACCACAAATTTGCTTCACCTTTGCTCGCTGCAGGGTTTACTTCTCACCAAAAAATAATAAATACAACTACAACTACAACTGCAGCTACTTACATAAAAAATTGCCACAGATATAAGAGAAGAATAATAAAAAAACACCCACATTCAAAATAAATCAAAGAAACAAATTGAAACACTCCTCAGTGCTGGTAAAGTGTTGCAATTAAAAGTTGCACAAGTGAACGCTAGCAGCAGGAAAATTAAATTATTGACTCACTTTTTTGTTTCTTAAAGATCGTCTTTTATATTTTTAGCTTGTTGCACAAAAATACTTTGATGTTTAACACTATTTTACAGTAAAGAATAATATTTTTTTTTTCAATAACAGCTCTATTGCCACCAACCGTGAGATATTTTTTTTATAACTTTTTGTTTTATTAATAAAAAAAAAATAACTTGGTTTGCATTACCAAACAGAAAGAAGCACATCACACGAAATATGTTTGTTAACTTTATTTTCGCAATACCAATTTAAGTTTCGTCATTCGTTTCAATTACAACTTTGTTTGATGATGCGTTCAAAGCGCGTGCGTTTGCTTCTATTTAGCGATGCGCACCTCGCAAAGAGCTAAACAAATCTAAACTATTGAGTTAATTGCGGCTAAGGGAATTTATTTTTATGCTTAAACACTTCTTTGTTAAAGCTTCTTATTAAGTCTTTTATAGATTAAGTTAAAGCTTTTACGTAAGTCAAAGCTTTTTTGCATTGATGTTAATTTTTGAATGATAAACTAAAGAAATGATTAAAATTGTTTATTAAATTAAAAACCCGGTTTCACAATGTTGGTTGATTGATGAGTTGGTTTATTAAACTTTTGGATTATTATTTTTTAGGAAGTAAATTTTTAAACTGTATCAAATCGACTATTTCAATGCATCTTGTCAAAACGTTCTTTGTTTCTAAAGGTATTCCATGTTAATCTTAAATATATTTTATTTATGTATGTGATTATAGCTTAGGTTAGATAAAAAGTATGCTGAGTATTACACCCTTTGGATTGACAACCACTTCGAATTTGGCAATATAAAATTTTCTAACGATTTCTCCGCTTTAGCATGAATATTCGGTGAAGAAAAATAAAATTAATGTACCAGCGTCAAAAACTGCAATGCATCTACTAAACTCTGCTAAACTTTTGTCACATTTTCCCGTCTTTGCTGGCTGTTCGTTCGGTATGAACGACGAGCGCTTTCGATGGAAAGACATCATTCTCAAGCCGTGTTCTAAACTGCACTATTGAGTCAGTGTTCAGGTTTAGGTATTTTCTTTCATTAAGGTACGCACTCATTTAGGTAGAATGCCCGCCACCTGGTTTTCTATTGGGTGGCCAGCAAAGACGGAAACAATTGATAGCAGTATTTCACTTACTGGCGGAACAAATGCGAACAACCTGCCTGCTATACGTTTCTAAAAAGACATGCAATTTTTGGTTGGTATCAAATGAAGCATTCTAATTATTGTTCTTCTTCCCCACCTATATCCACTTTTCTATCCCTTTCTTCAGAAGATAAGATAGGGAATTAATAGAAACTATTGCCTGGGTGTACTACAAAAAGCCGAATAACAAAATATTACAATTTACGTCAATATGTCCATTTAAATATTTAAAACGTTTCTTACTGCCGAGTTCGATAAGATCAAGAATTTTTGAATTTTAGTATTATTTGTTTTCAACAAACCCAAAAAAAATATTGGAACACACATCCATAAACTAAGACTTTCATCGCACGATATATCGAAAACATATGCACTAACTTTGTTGCTGAAAAATTATTGAAACGAAAACTTAACTGAAAGAATGCAGCCGACTTTAATTATATTTTAGACTTGCTATATAAAGTTATGTATATAGAAAGTTCATATCTCTTGTTTAAGTTTTAGAAAAATTAAAGTGATCAAAATCTTCTAATTGTGGTTATGAAACAGACCAAATCATGGGATTGAATAATATTTCTTAGATGACAAATATAAAGTAAATCAAACATATCGGAAAATATTGTTACGAAAATGATTTGATAAGTTTTAAAAGAAAATAAACGAAATAACCTATTATGTCTGTTTACAAATTACGCAGCTTCTAAGAAATCTTATACACATAAGACAACAACAACATGCTTATTAAAAATTCTAGGAAATAAGATAAGCAACTAACAAAAAAAAACACACACACACAGGAAAACAGGCACTGAATGATAATAACAGCAACAATTGGTGGTGATGTTAAAGTATAATATATTTGTTTATGCAAAAACCACTTAAAAAATATATATAACAACCATCTGCTGAGCATTAAGTCAATTCAAATACAGACATCGTTGCGTAAAGACATAAAAATAAAGGCGTTACTTTGGTAAAGTTACCATTGGGTTTTTTTGAGCGTATTTAAAATAAATAAATCGTATAATTTAATGTAAAAACTCTAAAGTATTGCGTTATTTTTTCAACAATAAAATAATTTAATACAACAAAGCATTTATAAAAGGAATAAACATAACATTACAGTAAAAATTAGACCCAAATGCAGCAATAGCTTTTATCATTTTACTAAATAGATCCTTATCTAAAGGGTGGTTTATGCTAATTTTGATTTGAAAAATGAAATATTTAAGTGTGAAACTGCCTGAGCGATTTCAATTAAATTTTGCTTTGTGCACCATCGAGCGCAAACACAAATATTGGAATAAATTGTTGAGCTGCTTCATAGATCTTAAATTATTTATTTCCAAAATGTATATTTTAATTTAATAAATTGTTACTCTTATATTCTGAGCATAGGCACATGATATGCAAAGTCTATGAAGGGTTAACAAATACATCGCTGCTTAAAAAGAATCAAAATGTACAGCCTGGCAAAGCTGGTCTCTAAAAAATATTTGCACCCTCGAATCGGTGATTTGATTTAATAAAATTTTGTTTTGTTTTTAATTTGAGATATTCACAGCTTGAAGTCCAGCTTCAAACCTGAATTTAAGTGCTGAAAAAATTAATTTTTGGTTTATGTAAAAGTGATTGTAACCTTTCTCTTGCAGTTCTATCCATAGTTCTTTGTATACTCTAAATACACAAGCACAGATTTGGTTTATGCTCAACATGCTTCTTAATGGCTCTGTATGATTTAAAAAGAATTCTTCTATTTTTTTATTTATATTAATTTTTTATTTTGTTTTTAGTCCAATAGAACTTAAGTAAGGGGGTTAACTGTCACATGAATTGAAACATAGTGTTCACTTGTTGACATTAATAAGCAATTGGCGTTAGCGCTTGAAGAAATTATTCGGATTTACTTTGAAACAATAATAAATAGAGTTAGAAATAAGGCTCTTTTTAGACTTTACGGGCATGTTAATAAGTAAACTTGGTGCATACGGAATGAAGCCACTCCATATCAGACCCAATTTTTATATAAAAGTTTTCATCAATATTACTTTAAGCGGAAACACTCGTACTGAGTTATATTAATTGAAAATCAATTTATTTATTTTAATATATTTTAAAGAGTTGTATAGCATTTATAAATACAATTATTTATTGTTTAAATTTCTGCAGTAAATACAACAACAAAAATATTTAAGGTCTTGTCAAAATGTTTACATTCGTTTATTCAACCATTAAGCTTTAAGACGCCTAATTGTTTTGTGGGAGTTTTATCAAATCAAGTTGATCCTATAATTAATTTTGACTTGAATTCTTTGTACAAAACACCCCAACTCCCACAAACATTTTTTATTTTATTTATTTATTTATTTATTTTCTTTTTTTAGCAATCAGATACAGAACCATCCATATATTGCCTTAGGCCGTTATATGTATACTTTGTTATCTTTAGGATTATATGTATGTATATTATCTTTTGACATGTTTATTGTTCATATTCCTACATATTTACACATTTATATTAAATATACGAGTATGTATGCATTTGTTTATGTACATATATGTTTATAAAGTGTTACTACTTAAGTTCGCTTTTCGTTGAAGTAAGCGGTAGTGCAAATTTGATATATTAATTACCCAAATTGTTTAACAACAGCCTGTGTTTATTTAACACTAAATTCCTTTTCATTTTGTTTGATTTAATTAAGTGAATAAACTAACAGTTGAATGAATACAAACATATTCGCCATCATTCAATTAAATTACTGTTCGCATAATCAATCTTTTTTTTTTTGTCGCATTGTCAATTTTGCAAAATGATAAAACACCTTAAAAAATTTTTACACAAATACTTATTATTATTAATTTTTAAAGTTATTAGTCGAACTATTTAAGTATTATAACCACATAATAAATATTTGTTAATTCTGCCTAAGTTCACATTTTAATTTCTAAATCTATTCCAAAGAAAACAGGATAAATTTGACACCAAGCAAGATGTAATGCTGCATTATCTATATTACTACATCCGTGACCACTATTCCTTGCATGTATCTACTTTGGGTTGTGTACCTTGTAAAAATTATCTACATGGTGTTCGCCGGGAAGGTAAACTTCCTTGTTTTTCCGCTATCTTGGTAAGCATCAGTCTTATATGTGGCAGTCGTGAAGTAGACACGTATGAGATTTTTTATGGAAAAAAATCCGATAAATCGTAAAACATTTTGTTAAAATCAATCACCGATTACTGTGACGATAAAAAGGTTACGTGAAATTTTTGGGAGAAACAACGTGCCAACAAAACTTACTATTTGTCGTGTAGTGAATGAAAGAAAGAGGATCTTTAAATTATAGATCCAAACATGGACCACAACGTACTCCAAGATAGGCTGAAAACATTACTGCTGCTCAATATACCGTTCAAAACAATCCATCAACTTCAATTCAATGGCGTGCTGAGGAGCTTGGTCTTCAAAAAATAACTATGGTACCACAATTTTGCAATTGCAATTTTGTTTTTTTCGATACAAGATTCAACTGACACAGAGCTTCTTCCATAAAACCATTTCCATAAACCATTTAGACAACCTCGATTTTCATGACTAAATCGTAATAAGTGACAAGGCACATTTTCGTTTGAATAGATATGTGAATAAACAGAATAGTCGGTTCAAGGGAATGGGAAAACCTCAAATTATTGAAAACTTTTTAACAACTGCACGCTTTAGGCTTGACTAGCAGTGGTATAACAAGGCACCGTCTTGTCGCATACAACCAGGTTTACAAAAGAATTACTGCGAGACATCTTTCCACAAGTTATTTCACGAAATGGTGATGTCCACGGTCACCTGATTAAACCTTGCTTTTTAGATAGCCCCAAAAAGGGATATCAGAAACGCTTGAGCAACTCAAACAAAATTTTGGTGATGAAATTAATGAAATACCGCATGAAATGCTTAAAAAGGCTCGCATTTGTGGAGCTAAGAGGGGCGGACATTTATCTGATATTGTATTCCATACATAATTGCTGACGTTAAATAACGCATTTCTCAATATCCATTCTCTGTCATTTATTCTTTCCCGGCGAACACCCTGTACTCAACCAACCAATTTTTAAAAAATAAAAATACAAGGAATATTCATAATCAATCCATACTAACAGCGAAATCCACACACAATACAAAGTTTGCACCCCATCCTTTGACTTATTTAAGAATTAAATGAATTTGATTAACATTTTTTCTCTGGGAACACGAAAGTGAGCGAAAATTCCGCGACATTCACTTTTTTAATAGAAAAGTCACCGGTATTAGATAAACGAGAAACAGACTTTGATAATAGACTCTAACTTCGTTTAAGCTCACGTTTCTAAAAATACCCGTAGTGTTTAATGGTAATGTAAATGGCAATAAAATATTGATAAGTATATGTCCGGGTCTGTTGTAGACTATGATTTTAAAGGGTGTTTTTATAGAGGTACAGAACTTTAAAATAAAATAAAGATGAAATTTTTTAAAGATATCTTTCTGCATTCAAATTTAGATACGACCAGTGACATATGACCGCCACCGTTTGCTCATATATATTTATTTCTGGAAGTCCAATTTTCAATGAATTTTTGCAAAATTTAGCGCTGCATATCGGCAATAATACGGTAAATGTTGTCCTCCAAGCGGTCAATCTTTTCGTGTTTATCCGCGTAACCTAGATACTTTACATATCCACTCAGAAAATAGTCAAGCGGGGTTATCTCGCATAAACTCTGAGGCCAATTCACGTATTCGAAACCACAGCTAAAAAGCGCACCAAAAAGTTAGATTTAGGTAATGTAACGGGATCTCAACTTGAGTATTAAATCACTCCAAATACGGCAATTTTATAAAGTGACGTATCCGTTCAAGTAAAAGCTTCATAGCTAAACAAACTTCGCTTATGATAATTGAAATCAAAACGGCAATCTTGTTTTGGGCCCAATTTGCGTTATTTGGAAGCGTTGTTCAGATTTCAATGTATTGATTCTAAAATTCCAAATTAAAAAAAAAAAGCAAAAATCATTTCACAGCTGACAAAATGGCCGCCAGTTATAAAGTATTGCCAACTTAAATGTCTATTATACCCCAGTGAAAACATCCGTGAAAATATAATTATGGCATATATGACTGCTATAAAACCGATTTTAAGAAAGGGGAAGGTTATCAAATCATCCACATTTTTTTGGTTTTTTTTTCCACAGATCCCAGTCGTTTCTGGTCAAATATAAGAATTTTTTTAATTAAAATATGATGACCATTTAATAGTATTTTAATAGTAAGATTCATAGAACACACATAATATTTGCAAGCCACTACATACACACAAATATATATTTATATAAATTTGTTAAAAGCAAATAAGCTTAAAACTTTGAAAAGTGTCTCCATAGATGGCATAATTTGACTTTTATCTTCTTATCGTTTAAGAGGTGAAATTTGCATACGACATGTGTTGTTGGTATAACAACAGCAATAAAACTTAAAAATTAAAGGGTTTTTTCATGAGTAATACTTTTAAATGTATCTGGACATATGTCAGTCACTTTTAAAGTCGTTTTTTCAAGAATGACTGATATTAGTTATTGAAAATATTAGCTTCTTAATATACATAGGTATTCTCTGATTAACTCTGAAATATTTGTTATAAAAGTGTTTTTACTTCCAGAATTAATTTTTATCGTCTTTCATTCTACAAATTCTTGGAAGCCTCTTGTAAATCTAAAAAAAATCGTGAAGAATACTTTTACTTTATCTTGAAAATTTATGCTTTCCTTTTTATTCTAGTATTTTGAAATAATGAAATTTAACAGAAGCTCTTGCTTTCCGTCGGAAACCTTGTGCCTTATATCCTGATCAGTTGCCAAGTTTGGATGGCCCAAATCTTTTGAAATCATGTTATTTTGACACTGATCGCCTTTCCCTGTTAAAAATATTAACCATCTTTCACTATTATATTACTACCGTGAAAAATATTACCTTAGAACAGAGTAGCGAAGTGTTCACTCACTGTTCATACATGTATGAATATGTACATTTCATTTTTTAGCCGCTTCTTCTCATACATGTGTGAGAGACTGAAAAATATTTTGCGTTTTCTCATTTATGAATGCGACGATTTATTTTTTTCTTTCTATTCATAAGTGAAAAAATGAGAAACACACAAGTGTTCATTTTTGAATATGTACAATTTTGATAATTTTTCATAAATGAAAAGATCGTAAAAATATGTGCGTTAAGCATTCGCGTACATAACGCACATATTTGATAATGCGCAATTGTCGGCGTATGTAGGAAAAAAAATGTTTTTTTTTTATTTCTTTTAGAATATATTGCAATATTGTATTTTGTGTTAATATGTACCCATGTGTTTTTACTACATTTTACGGTTAACTGCGATCGTAGGTAGAAAATTTTTTCACGTTCATTTATGAGAAATTTTATAAAATTTTAACGTTCATAAATGAACATGTACATTTATGAGAAAGAACATTAATGAGAAGTAGCTGATTTATCATTTATCACATATGAATAAGACTAATAATTCTTGTTGTGCGCATTCATGTATGAACATAAGCAGAACATTTTTTCTTGTTCGTTTATGCGCGTGAAAAATAAATATAAAATTTTAGATTTCTCATTTATGAAAAATATCATGAATGTTGATTTTTGAGTGTTCATAAATGAAAAATTCTGAACCCTGCTTTAGAAAAAAGAAGTTTTTCTGACAGAACTTGCGTAAAAACAGTCTCTTCGGACGAAGCACAGAGTCATCTCAGCGGCAATGTCTACAAAAAAATTGACGCATCCAGAGATTTAAAAGTGCGCATATTATATTTTAGAAAAGCTAATTCATCTACAGAGAATACTATGATAAGTTACTATAAATTCAGGCATGACAATCACGTAAATAATAAATAAAAACTTAATTTCTTCCTGTGTAAATTAATTTTTCTAAACATTAACTTTTTTCCTTCCATTTCTATTTTCGAAGCCTTAATATTTGTTTAAATTTTTTGTTGTGAAATTTAATACTCACTCACAATTGTGTGTATTAGCGACAATTGAAAATGAAAGTCAATAGCATTTTATTTTGGTAGCGCTGAACCTTTTTTAGTTTGACTCTATGTCGTTCATTGTCAAAACAAAAGTCGGTCAATCAACCTGTAGCAATAACTGCAAACATCACCTGCACGTACATATGTATATAAATACATGTATACATACATATACATCTGTATTTACATAGCTTATGATGTTATTGCTGTATAAATATTAATGTCATTATAAATTTTGATTTGCTTTTAAAAAATTTGATTTCAATGTAGTTTTGGCAATTATTTTGAATATGCTTGTTATAGTGTAACGACCAAAAGTCCAGAGTCGTTTTTGGTCACACATAGAGCTGTGTGACAACAGTCACGGGTCAATCCCTATCTTTTATTTTAAATGTATTTACTAAGATAATGAATTTATATTTTTCTACAATGCGTCTATTTATACCCGCACATATTTATTTGTACGGTTATTTGCTAGAATAATGAATTTATGTCTAAATTTCTTTATTTTCTCCAATGTATTAATTTAGTTATAGAATCATTTACTAAAAATATGAATTCATGTATTTACTTATATACGCATGTACTTATAAGTATTTATGTTGACTTAAGATTTAGTTCTAGTTATTATTGTAATTAGCCACGAAGGCATACGAGTATTGTAATTAGTAACATTCATATTGTAAAACTGGCTGCAGCTCGGTGGTGAAAACAGCCTTCGGCTGTGGTGTACTTACTACCGAAGTAATGTAAGTGTGTTTGTGCATTGGTGTGTGGTAGGAAAAGGAGTATAAAAGCGCAAACATCAATCAGAATAAATCAATTGGTGTGCGACCGGCAACAGGAGCAAAGGTAAATATCTTCCTCTACTTTTTTATTTATTTTTTGGACTGGTAGTCAGGGTATAGATAAGGCCGTGGTAATACCCAGCCGAAGCTATACCCCGAGACAGGACAAAACTGCGACGTAGCGACCACAAACAGAGCCGTGGTAATACCCAGCCGAGTTTGTGTCCGCAGTCGCCACCGACAGTGACCAGGCAGTGAACGGTTGCGCCGTGGTAATACCCAGCCTACAGTGCCTTGGCGCTTGCGGCGTACAGACCTATTTCGACGGAGCGACCACAAACAGAGCCGTGGTAATACCCAGCCGAGTTTGTGCCCGCAGTCGACATAGATAGTGACGTTCGCCGAATACGGACCGCATGAAGTAGAAGATGTTTACTGAAGCTGCCTGCATACACACCAGTTCACAAGATTTGAGCCCGAGCTGCAGTCAAGTTGCGAACTAGGAATAGGGAAACCCCTTTCCTGAATAAAGAGCAACATTGTGAGTAAGGCTTTGTCTTTCTTTTTGGAATCGACACAGGAAAACGTGTCGTTACAATAGTCTAATAATAATTATCAACGTTATATTCGTTTATTTAAAAGAAATATAACGTAATTGAAAATTATTTTTGTTTTATAAAAAGAAAAAGCTTTAGAGTATTTAATACGGAATTAAAAGAGATTATTGTCGGTCAAAGTTTTAGTGCCTTTATTTTGTCTACGCGGGAGTAAAGAAAAATATTGTTAATAGACTTAATAATGATGAATATCTTAAATGTTTTGATATAGAATGAATTTAAGAAATAATTTACAGATGTAACAATATACACACTTACATCAACAGGGTGTCTCAATTTATATGCATCATATAATTGTTACAGAATATTTTATATTGCACGAGGGAAACTCTATTAATGTCTGTTACCTATAATTTTTTCGACAAATATATTTACAATATTGTTAGGTAGTGTTAGTTATGTATGTGAGCAGTAGTAAAATAGCCATATGGATATACTTTCTACCGCAGTAATACATTTCAAATATATTATTTTTTGCGTAAAGAATCAAGCACAAGTTAACGTAAATTAAATTAGAAAATAATTATCAGTAAAAAAATAAACGAAACGACACACTGCATATTTTTCTAAGAAATCTTATACATGCAACACAACAACAACAGGCTTATAAGAAATTCTAAGAAATAAGATAAACAACAAAAAACAAAAGCAACTACTACAAAATAAAAATAAAACGCCACAGCCACGCAGGTGGCTAAAAACTGATTGATAATAACAACAAATATATATGGGGGTGATGTTAAAGTAGTACACACTTGTATGTGCGAGAATCGCTTAAAACAGCTAAATAAGCACCACTTGCTGGCAATATGAATTAATTCAAGTTCAATTATTAGTGAGGAAATACAACAACGTTACCATGGTGTTTATTTTGTATATATTAAAATAAATAAATCGTTTAATTTAATTTAAAACTCCAACGTATTTTGTTATTATTTTGCAATTCTTTAAACAAAACCCTTATTAAAAGGAATAAACCTAATAATATTATTGCCTCTGTACCATCTGTCTACTCGTATTTAAATCTTGGCCTTTTGCACGATTAAGTCATGCTTTAAAGGGGAACATATTTGCTATAAAATCTTTCACGAACTTATTTTTATTTTATTCTCTTTTTTTTTTCTTATCAATTATCCAGCAAGAAAAATAAATTTTCTTGAAAGCATGGCAACATTGCTAAAAGAGAATCTATATCTTAAAACAAGAAAACATGACTAATTTGTCCCAAAACAAACCAGATTATTTGTCACCACTGCCCTAGTACTTGAAACCGTCAATTCAATGCAAAAAACACTTTTTGAACCGATATATTTTAAATATGCAAATTTAGTAGAGCAGGACCACTTTTTATTAAAAGGGACGATAAAAAGTGATACCGTAAAATAAGTACTTTATGTTGTTTTGTTTTAAAAAATTCATGTCCAAAAATCTAAACAAAATATGTACTATTCTGTCAATTTATATGAGGCATTAACTGGAATGATCTTTGACTTTCTTCATCAGTAAAGAACACATAAATCCAGTAAAGAAATGATAACTGAAACTAGCGCTTACATAATTTTGACCTTACACTTATGGCTAACTTTATACCACATTTGTCACCTTTAAAAAAATCATTTTTAAACCCAATATTTTAGCCAATAAAGAACACAGGGATGAGCTAATAAAAAAATCTAAAGAGTAAATATATTAACAAAATTCGTATTCAGATATGGAATACCATTCTAAAAGAATAGTTTTTTGTTAAAAAAAATTATCACTGTTTCAGAACACATGAATACGAACTTCTCAATTATTTTATGGTGTCAATACCATTTTATATACATATAAATATATTTATTTCTCTGCACAGTGGTTTGAAAACGTTTTATTTAAGAAATAATTCGGTAGCTCATGAACAACTTCAGATATCCTAATCAAAATCCACTGATGCCAAACAGAGGTATTTCTAAGTAATGTGGTGGACGATTGGCCCACTAAGTAAAAAGGGGCCATATATTTTTCGGGTATACTCTTTTTTAGAAATGTTATAAAAACTCAATTACTCAAATCTTAACTTTTTGTAACTTAAGTAGACTTTGAAAATATCTACAAAAAGGTGCTTGCATGCCTAGGTTAGCTCTTTCAGTTTGGGAGAAAATCGGGTTAACTTTTGGCCAACCTTAACTTAATATTTTCGATGTGATGTGCTTATTTATGTTCGCATTATTATTCTAAAATATTCGCTGCAATCGTGATTAGATTTATAAAAAAAACAGTGGAATGCTTGATTTTGATGGCATGTTTCGATAAAAAGTTACAAGCCTCAGATTTGGAAAAATGTAAAATTTTCTCCTTTTTTAGTATTTCACCCACGATTTTTTATTTATATAATTGAAACTTACTTCGGTATTGATAAAATTATTCGGACTATTTTAAAGACAATCTGTAGCAAATGAGAATAAAAAAAATTTGCGTTAACAATTGTAACTCCAGCCCAATCCAAGCATAGCAAACTTTGAAATAAAATTTATGAATTACATCAAAATTTGTCGGAACGCAAAACACCGATTGAGGAAGAATAAACAAATTGTGGAAGCTCATACTGCAAAAAGGATTTGATAGCCCCATAGTTAACAAAGCCAGGGTAACCAATTTTATAAAAAAAAACATTTTTTGGAACATTTTACCCCATTTAAGGAATTTATGTGTTAAAATAAAATATATAAATACTAGTCATTTGTGGTTTGTTCTTATTCTGCAGCGTTCTTTTTTGTGTACGCCAAAAAATTCAATCATTCAAGAAAATTAATCAGAAAGAACACAATTTCTTTTTTTTCGTTATTTTAATAATTTTATCTTTTTCCCAATTTAATATCTTTGTGTGCTTATATAATACCACTTATTCTATTGCAATGCTTTTACATATACGACATTCTTCGATTGATTTTAGTTCGCGGCATAGACAAACACAGCAGTTGGTTTATTAACACGTGGTTATGATACATAAAATTGACCGTGAGAAAAACAGGGATCATTGCAAAAGCAACACGTATGGGCAACTGAAACCGTTTAAAATCAAACGGCAAATCTGGAGGAATTATAAGATCGCGTGGTAACAACACATTCTCGTCGTTATATTTTCCTTTTAAAATTTTTGCTTCAATCACATTTTTCATACATTTTTTGACTACAACACGTGTTCCCTTGCAAAGTCGTGGCTGGCAGATATTTCTAAACAAAATAATTGGTTGGTATAAGTATCACTTGTAGGCGGTGTGGCGGTATTCCAGGTAACTCAAGCGAATTTTAAAATTCGACTTGATTGGTAACAGAGTCAACCGATTTGTAGGTAAAAATTTCCTCCTGTCATTCAAAATTGTAACATTGATATCCGAAACATCTGTATTTTTCGCAGCTAAGATAGCTCTTTCCCCCAACCAATCATGGTTTCTAAAATGTTGTGCAATACCGGGAAATACGTTTGTGACCAATTCTTGTTTTGATTGAGCAAAGTGGCAAAAATTATCTGGGAGCGTATTAATTTTTGTGGTGGGGTCAATTGGAATTGCGCAATTTCCAATGTCTAACAATTGCTTTGAAAAACGTTCGGCTGTTGGATCATTTTGCAATTGAACACGCAAATTACACACACACAAAATGCAACAGAATATGGAAAACAAAATTCTGTATTTGTTTGTACATCCACTTGCTATGAACATGAGCATATTTCGATTTGTATTGCCGTCGCATGCTGTGCAAGCACACACACACAGAAACGTACAAACGAAAACACACATTTCATTTGATACAAAACATTGAGTCGACACTGTTATGCGTAAACGCATGACACAAAGATACAAACCAGCGAACGACCATTATGAAGGTACTGTGAAAATTTGGTGGAAATCCGACGGCGAATCTCTTCAAACACTGGCAACCAACGGACACCTATTTTGGGCTTAATTTTTATATATATAGAAAAGATTTTTTCGATCCGTTTAGATAATCCGTTGTGATAATTCAAATTCTATATTTTATTTTTCAAAAAACCACTTTGACGAGGCAAAAAGTGAAAATAAATTGTTAATTTAGAAGTCATAGGCTTTCCGCTGATATCATCTACTTGTATAAAGAGCATATACTTAAGTTGTAAGAGTTTCGCAAACCTCGCCTTTTACTGAAGTTTTTCTCTTGTTGATATGTAAAAACGTTTTGTGTAAAACTGAAAAACGGAACATTCCATGAAAAATAAATTTTTAATATTGTTTCAATTATTTATATTTAAACGAATGTGTTGCAGGGATGGACTGTCAGCCAGAAGATGATTAACTCTGCTAATAATGAATTTCTACAGAATATGCATACTGGTAGTGCATCTCTAGCAATCGAGTATAGATGGATTACTTTTGTATACATTAAATGGGGTCCAGTGAAATGCTTGATTTTAATCCAGCTTGTTGTGGTCGAAAGATTTAAGAGCTTTTTATCAGGGTTAATTATTTTGTAGTGACGATTGTTTCTAAACCAATTTCGAAATGAGGCAATTTTAGATTAGAAATGAGGTAGATATAGAATTATTAGCTTTTAGGTATAATTACTAAATTAAGTAAAATTAATTTGTTTTAGCTATTTTGTCAGCAGTTTCATTACCAATAATATCTAAGTGTCTTAATATCCTCAAAAGTTTTACTCTTTCTTTTACCTCTCAATTAAATTGAAACAATCGTTTTATGCTTATTTCAGGGACTTAATGCAGTTTCGAATACGGATCGACTGTCGGTTTAAATTATATATTTCATTGACCAGAATTAACATGCGTTTAAAGCTCAAAGAACGGCTTTATCTTCTGTTTCAAATATTGTTGCTCTTAGTTGAGAAAGTAATTGTACTAATTTTGTTAGTCCGTATTAATCAATAACAGAGAAAGCTACATTGGTTAATGTCTTCGAACCATCCGTATAAATAAAATTCCAACTTTCGCTTTTACAGTTGCTAACTTGGTCACTGAAGACTACTTTGTAAAAACATGATGTCGCTTGTTATTTTTTATTTTTTAACTCTTTTTAAAGAACTCTAATATACTTTTCATAAATTATCTCCATTTTTTTTAATAAGAAATTTTTTAAGTTTAAAAAGAGAAGTAATTTATACGAATTCTTACATTTTTATTAATTAAATAAAAACGGCTTTAAAACTAAAATTAAATAATGTTGTATCGGGGTTTTCAACAAGAAATCTGTTTTTCAATTGTGGCAACACCAACAACATGATAGTTTTGAGATTTAGTTTTTTGACGTAATCGTAGTAACGCATTAGTAATTGTTACAATGAATTCAATTTAGCACGAAAATCGCATTAAAAAAATTAAAATCCACTAAAAAAAGGGAAGTTCTGTTAAAGTTAAAAATTTGTGATATTTTCGGACGGCAAAATCGTCCTTCTGAGATCGCTGTTAAGAATTTGGTCGTCAAATTTAAGTCGATAAGCTCGATACAAAATGTGTAAAAACCAACGCGTGTTCGACCGAGTCGTTCAACTGAAAACATCACGGTCGTGAGCAAAAGTGTTGAAGCAGATCTAAATTTGTCAATTCCTCGACATTGAAATTATCCAAAACTACCACATGGCAAATTCTTCGTAAGGATTCAACCCTAAAGCCTTACAAGATTCAACTGGTGGAGGAGTTGAAACCGGCCGACCAACCATTCACATCGTCGTAGAAACGCTTAATTCACTTAGGAACAACCGGCTGGTTTTTATGAAAAACCCATTTTCCAGGCGCAGCCCATTTTTATCTGTCAGGATATATCAACAAACAAAATTGTTGCATCTGGTCTTCGAAATTCTTAGAGCTATTATTGAGAAGCCCTTGCATACTCAAAGTGTCACTGTTTGTGCGCTATGTCATCCGGAGGCGTGATTGGGCCGCTGTATTCGAAGGTTAGGCTGAAAATCCAGTAACGGTCAGTAGATCACACTATCACGAGATGCTAACTATTATTGAAGATGTGTACATCACTGACATGTGGCTTCAACAGAACGGTGCCACATAACACACACCCAATTAAACGATCAAATTAATGCAAACCAAATTTCCCGATCGCATAATTTGACGACAATCAACAGTTAAGTGGCCAGCCACTGGATTATTTTTTGTGGGAGCTATGTTAGGGACCGGACAGTCAAATCTTTTGTAGCCTTAAAATTCAAAATCCATGATGTGATTAACGAATTAGGACCCGTCATGTTTCCAAAAAACTAATTCAAAACTTTGACGAAAGAATCGACATCGTTTAGCGTGGTCGTGGTGGACATTTGCCAGATATCAGTTTTCATTCATAATTGCCGAACTTTTCTCTTCGAAATACAATAAAAAATTTGTGTCATCTTAATTAAAATTTTTTTGTTTTATTTTGTTTTAGAAAACAAACTTCTGATTGAAAAACCAATATCTGGCAATAGTCGTCAAGCCATTTGACGAGAAAGATCAAAAAGACTGGCAACACTGATCACATATAAACAAAAATATCGATTTTTTCTGCTTTCAAGAATGTGATTTATTCTAAGCAACGACCAGTATTTTGGGCAGTAATTATAGACAAATGGCACTATATTTTGCATAGAATCTTAATGAGTGTAGATAATTTCAGATAAATACCACTTTCAAAATATACATACATACTTATATATACATATAATTTAATTTGGTTTTTAATTTTTAGGCAAAATTTTTAGGGATAAAAAATTATTTTTTTAAAATGGTCCTCATAATATAGAACAGAATTTTTAATTTGTTGGCAAAAAAAAAAATTAAATAAAATAGTTTTAATCAAATAACAATGAAAAATAGTTATTTAATACTAAACAAGAACAACAGAGTATTTACTCATTTAAAATTTTATATTTTAATACCTGCAAAAATGCATTTTTTTTAATGGAGTATTCAAAATAATGATTATGCTCAACTTTAACTAAATTAAATTGAATGCATTTCAATTAAAATACGAATGTGACAAAAATTGTTTTGAAAACCCGAAAACAATAAGAAAAATAAACACTAAATTGACAAAAACAACAAAACGAGTAGAAAATACAATACAATAAAAAAAAACACAGCATGTGTTGATTATGAAAAATGTGTTTTTTTTTGTATTTTCAAGATACAAATGCAAACATGAGAGATAAAATAACTTTTTGTATTTTTAAGAATTAACAATAAAGCGAAAAATATAAGTTATTTTCCAGCAAGAGTGAAACCTGTAGATGACTCTAAAGTGCCCTAATTCTTTAATATTTTATATTATTTATTTTTTAATTCTTTCAACATCCACATGCTTGAAATCTTATTTAATGAAGTAAACTGAATTTTGAAATGTTTTAATTACATCCGTATTTTTTTATTTCTTACTGTCAGGAATTATCTCAGTAATTGAGCTTTGTTTTTGATTCTAATATAGTTAATTAAACTATTTATAATTTTCAGTTAGGATTAAGTTCGTTATTATTTTGCAAAGCGTTTAGAAACTGTAAATATAATTTATTTTATAAAGACAAAAATTTGTTGCGGCACAATTAAATTACAGGGATATCATAAAATATTTTTGAATTAAGTGTTAGATACTGTTGTCATTCCTTTGGGTGAAAACCACAGTTACTAACTGCAACAACAGTATTTTATTTACTAGTGGAACAAATCAAAATAACTTAAATATTTAATCTATAGTTGCAGGTACAGTTTCGTTTTTATTAACGTACCTGAATAATAGTAAAAGACGGAAATATTACAAGTTGGTCCCGCATAAAATGACAGGAGCCGGGCATTCATTCTACCGATATGAGCAGATACTACTCTTGTGAAAGATTTACCTAAACCCAAACACTAACTCACAGGCACAGTTTAGGAGACGGCTTGAAAATAATGTCATCACACCGAAAGTGCTCGCCGTCTTTTATATACAAAATTAAAATTATTATTATTTTCAATATTTTGCCACACTACTGGGTGGCATCTTTAGAAAAAGAAAACATATTTAATTGTTTGTAAAACTTTTTTTTAAGATAAAAATAAAAATTATTTTAATTCTGTATATAAAAGACCTTATATTTAAACAACAAATTGGTTATAAAATAACTATAATTATTATAATAAATATCTCTTATTCTTTTTTAATTAAATTAAATAATTTAAAAAGACCGTAAAAAAGAATAAGAGATATTTATTAAAGATAAAAAAGGTTGATTAAAAAAACTATATAATTATTATAGTAATTAAATATTAATAATAATAGGAAAAATTATAAATATGACAGTAACATAACATGATAACTATTTTACAAATTTCTATAAAAAAAAAAAAAAACAAAAAATTACAATCTACGAGAAAGACTACAAGATGTAGAATAATCGTTATGTGTTAAATTAAATTCGAAATAAATAAATATTTTTCAAGAAAGAAAATAAAAAAATGGGATAATTTATTTATAAAAAAAATAGAAATAAGTAGAAATATAGTTAATGTCACTTTGAATAATTATTTAAAAAGAAGATTGAAATAAATTAAAATTATTTAATAAAATCGTGGAATGCTATAAACGGATGTAGCGATAAACAGAAAATGCATTGCAGCGATGTCATATTTATCACGTTCTAAAAATCAAATCAATTATTTGTTCATAAAATTAAAAATGAAAAATACATGAGTTTAATTTAATTTCATAGTTTTTTTTTTTAATTAATTTCTTTATAAAATAAAGTATAATAATTAAACAGATGTCAATTTATTTAAATTCTCATAACACAGTTGGCAACTGCTTTGAAAACAGATACAACGAATTATTTCTGAGCGTTACCAAATGCAACGCAATTATAATAAAAATTTACGTTTTAAAAATATTATAAAATTTGATTATTTTTTAATCAACCTTTTATATCTTAAATAAATATGTATTATTCTTTTTAAAGGTCTTTTTAAATTTAACAATATATTTTTTCAATAAATAAATAATAAATAAATAAAACTCTTAACTGGTTTATTAAATTGCACTAGTAAAAACTTTCTTTTTTTTATTCAATATTTTGTACCACCTTCGGTGTTCTTCATCAGGAATTTGAGTAAAGCTGGAAGTAGTATGTCTACCCGACATGTCTACTAGGCTGGTGCGAAATATTAATTAAAAATAAGATTACTACGATTGTGATTTAATAAAGCAAACAATAATTTTATTTATATAAATATGGTGACCTTGAGCCCAAAATAAGAAGTAAATAGAAAAATCTAATATTTAAATATTATTTTGAAATAATTCTAACTCAACAGCCATTTTCCTTGCGCGTAGGGTACACAGATTAAACACTAAAAAAATAATTACAAATATAATGATATAACAAAAATAAAAACAAAAAAAAACAAACGTTCGTCAATAATAAATTTGAAAAGCTAAAGAGTTAACAAAACAACAAGCATACTATACTTAAGAGAAACAAAATTAAGAAACCTAGATGATAAATGAAAATCATACGAACTTCAGTATAATTTACAAACGCGCTATTAACACGACTTCAGTCCGCACAACTCACATTGATTTTTCACTATTTTTGCATTATTGTTGTTAAGCAAAAAATATAAAAACAAATAATTCATTTTATTCTAAATTATTTAATTAAAACAAATTGAGTAATCATGAAATTAGCACAGATTGGTGATGTGGAATTAATATCAATTAAAACAAAATCTTTGCAAGATCTAGACAATGAAATCAATTCGCATGCAAATAAAACACAATTTGCAAATTTCAATTTAAATAAAAATAAAAATAATATTAGAGTTTCTACAAACGACCATCAGTTTCCCAGGGCTAATGACGAAGATGAAGAGATAAAGGAGGAAAGTGATGACGATCATTATGAATCTTATGTGCGTTACGTGACGATTAATAAATCCCCCAATGGAGCCTGTGGTTTTCATTTAACACGCACCAAATGGGATCCTTATCCTTGGGTAGAAATGTTAAAATTCCAATAGCATGATAATGAGTTTTTTTCTTTAAAACATTTTCTTAGGTAACTGCCATAGATAATTTTACCCCGGCAGCTCAAAGTGATTTAAAAGCTGGCGACTGTATTTTAGAGGTCAGTAAAATAATTTTATTATTTAATTGCTAAATGCAATTTACTTTGAATAATGCGTTAAATCGTATTTATTTTATATTGTTTTTCCATTGTAAATAAAATTAAAATTGCGTCTATACCTTGCAATACAAAGTTTTTGGAACGTTGTCAAACAATTTGTTATTCCATTTGTGTTTGTAAAAACAAAAACAAATAAACAAATTTTAAAGCAAATAATTTATTTTGATTGTAATAAATTTAATTCTTTTGCTTTTAAAATGCATATTATAAAAAATGTTGAATTCCCTTTTCAAAAAGTTCTAAATTAAAGTTAAAGTTGCTTTTGGTTCTTCTTATCATTTGGTACAATAAAGATTTGTATTAATTTGTTTGGATTAGTTTCGCCAGAATGAGGTCTGCACAACGAAAGCGCTCGCCGTCGATACCGAACAAACAGCCAGCAAAAAACGAAAAGAAAAGAATACAGTATAGATATTTTGGTCTTAAGGTTGGCTAAAAAAAAGTACCTACAGGTACTATTTAAACAAGCAATTTCTACAAGTTTTATTTTTCTTGAAATAAACCTTTATAAGCACATTTTGTTAGAATGGTAAAATGAATAGTGTGTTTTTTGTTAAGTGAACTTTTTAAAGATTATTTTTTTTAAGAAGCACTTTTTCACTTTAGAGATAATTTTAAGTAGAAAAAGCTTTTATTTTTTGTCGCCATTTGATTAAATAATTTTAACTAAAACTTTATTTATTCATCATTTAGCAAAAATATTTTTATTAATGGTGGATGTGTTTGTGATTATTTACAACATGTTTATGCATGCAATCTTTTCGAGTCATAAAATGACCTTGAACAGTTCAATGATATTTCTATTATTTTTTAGTAACTTAAATTCGTTCCTTCTTCCCAAAACCTAATTTTCTAGTTCTGGTACAATGCATTGCATGAGTAGGGGCCATCCTTGAGTACTGGTTACTAAAAAAAAATTACCTTCCATCTGCATATAGCTATTAGGTAGACCACTTCCAAGCATATTAATTTTCTGTTAAGATTAAGAAAATAACGCGGTCAGCAAAAATATTTTTACGATGATGATTTATTAATTCTTAAAAGAAAATAATTATCAGTAAAAAAGCAAACGACTCACTGTGCATTTTACAAACTCTATGCAGTTTTTTAAGAAATCTTATGCACACAAGACAACAACAGCATGCCTACAAAAAATTCTACTAATTAAGATAAACAACAGAAAACAAAAACAACTAATACAGAACAAAACAAAACACACAGCCAAGCAGGCGCCTAAACTGAATGATAATAACAACAGTATGGGGCGATTTTAAAGTAGAACATTCTTATACATATGTGTGATAACAGCTTAAAACAACTATGAATTATCAGTTAGTAACGATAACAAAGTTGCCATAGTATTTATTTTCTGTCTTTTGAAAATAAATAAATCGTTTAACTTAGTTTATGGCTCTAAAATAACGTGTTCATATTTTGAAATATAAGAACTCTAAATAACAAAACGTTTATTAAAGGTATTAAACGTATTAATGATTTCATATAAAATAAAATCTTTTACAGCTCTAGTGTAAATTTGTAAATCCCATTGAATAGGTCTAAAAATTCCATTTAGCTCGAATCGTATTCCATTTATCGAAAATCGGGTTGTTCAGAATAGTGTTCTCTGAATGCATTTTTGCATCAGAGGGGCTTGTCTGATTCTCCCTCCTGTAGATGCGGGGCCGACTCTGAGGATTGGAGGCACTTTCTTGTGGAGTGTCCCCTGTATGCTGACATTAGGGACTTGGACTCTATAGGCGTTGTCAGGGTTGGAAATGACTACATGTTTGGCGGAATTCTGCAGAGAGCCGAGACTTTAGATAGTCTTCACGAGTTTGCCCGTATGGCCTTCTTGAGGAGGTTAAGGCGTTTGCAGTAGGTATTTTCCTGCGTGGGTATTCGGAAACCCGTTTGCCTTGTTTCCATTCTTGTCTGTGCCTGGCAATATTGTCCGGTGTTGTTTTCTGTGGTGGAAGTTGGGTTGGTGATCTATTCCGTGCTGATGCGGGGGTTGGCGCTTCCGCCACGGTTTTGTGTCAATTTCTTCCCTTAGGTCCGCGGGCCTAAGGGCGGAGGTTGCTGCAGTACTTGGGCTTGCAGTAGGCAACATCCTGGAAGAGTCCGGTGTAGTTTGTTTAATGTTATGTGATGTAGTAGTTAGTTAGCTAATATTGTGGAAAAGGCAGGATGGGGTCCTTGGCTTGTTTTATCGTGTGAATGAGTACCAGAATGGGTACTGGTGTGATTGTAGTGTGAATGGTGTGTGAGGCCACTAGTTAGAGTTATTTGGAACTCGGCTGGTGGTAACAGTTTGACCGGATACTTTAAACTGGTACCACGGTTGCCAGGTGCCCCTGAAACTTCGGTTTCAGCCTGGCAGTTGGTGTGGCCCTTCGGGAGCTTAGTGGATGCTGTGGTTTTTACCCATATCGCGGGATGGGCGTATTAGCCCTCGTGGAATTGCATTGCCACAGGGATACCGTGACCCTTAGATCGGTAGGAGTATAGAAAGGCTCCGCACCTCACCCAAGGTGGACATCATGACCAAAAACGTGATGTCAAATTGGTACCCATGGTTTGTACATCGGGGCGTTAGTGGACGCATTGTATTCACTCGGTGGTAAGACCACTGTGGTATTAGACCGTCTCGGCAGATAACCACAGAAATCTGTATCACATCTGTTCAGAATAGTAATACATTATCCAAAAGCTTGGAATTTATAATTGCAGTGTTGCAAAGCATCTGATGGTGTAACCATAATCCTAGCCCCTCCGTTGTGATGGCGGCTTAGAAACAATAGGTCGGTAGTTTCTCAAATCATGGCAATAATCAAATGGAACTTCTTTTCATCAGCCAAAAACCAAAATTTTGCATTTATTAAATTAATTCAAATTTAGTATTTTATTTAAAAAAAATTAATAACTCTGCTCTACTGACGGGTATATATCTTATGATACGGAACAGTTGATTGCAGAACTCCAACTTGTTCTGATTTAATTTTAGTTCGTTAACCAAAATACGTTCAGTTATGTTTAGATTAAGAGAATAAAGCGGTCAGCCAAGAATATGAATGATTTGATGTAAAATAAAATCTTTTGCAACTCCAGTGTCACACTTATAAGCATTATCCTGTTTGTAGGTAACATTGAATGGGTCTGACAATTCCATTTAGCTCATAAAAGTCGAATTTTATAGGTTAAGCAAAAGCTTGGAATTTATAATTCTACATTCCAGTTTATCTTACGGCTGCATATGCCATAATACTGGCCTCTCTGCTGTGTTGGCGGTTTAGGAAGACATCAAAAGGAACTTCTTTTCATCAGCCATAAACTACAATTTTTCAATTATTAAGTTTAGCAGGTCAAAATTTTTATATAAACAGCTTTGTGTGATATTGTTTACCAAATTTTAAAATTTCTTACAAACTACCAGTCAAAGAGGTCCGTTTTGTCCAGTATCCTGAACTACACTATTTGTACAATATCTTGAAAATTCCAGTACATTTGGGCATCGAAAAGGGTGGTTTATCAAGGAAGTTCCAAAATACATAACGATATTATAAATGCTATTTGTAGAACAGATAACAAGCAAATTTCTAAAATGGCTCTAAAATGGGTTTTACGTTTAAAGAGGAACTTTGAAAAGCTGGGAAGTGGGAAGTGCATTCCTAAACAACTAAAAGAAATAATAATAATTTAAACTGAAATATAAACAAAATAAAAAATCAAATTGCAACGTCACCAAAAAATACAAAATTAACGTGTTAAACAAAAATATTAATTCTTTAGGCTTTCAATAGCAAGTTATGAATTATTTAACAAATAAATATTCATTATTAGCAGCAGCTGCATAAATGTATATGAGCGTGTGCTAGTATTAGTGTTGCAATTATAAATGTTGTGATAATCATAATGTATATAAATATGGGAGTAGTAACGCAAAAATATCATTGTATCCATTCAATGAGGTGAAATGGTGTTAAAATTAAATAATCATACGATGATAAATGTATTCATTTGAAAAAGTGTTGTATGTAAATATCATGGTGTTTGCAAGATTGTTAACTTTAAAATTACATTTCAGTTATGCACTCAGCTGAACAGGTGCATGTACTCGTATATGTACATGTGTAAGTGTATGTATACATTTATTGGTCCAAATGGAATATGCAGGAAATCAATCAATAAATGTTTTTATACACTTAGTTAAGCACACATACAAACATGATATTATGATGGTATACATTTTGAAAATTTATTATTTGTGATAAATGTATGTTTGTTTTATCTTTTGTTCACTACATACACACACGCACAATTGTTAATATCGCATGCACACAAGTAAAATTAACATATTTATTAATAAATTTGATGCGTGTGTTTGTATGTATGTGAATAAAAGTGATAATTATTTTTAATTAATAATTATACATGGATGTCATATTTTAGCGAGATACAAAAATAATGAATATTAAATAGGTCACATTATAAAAAACATTTTTGTTTTGTGTGTGTGTTTTTTTTTTTTTTTTTTGTTTTAAATTTTATTTAATTTCACATGATGCTAATTTATAATTTATTTATTTTTGCACCTTAGTGCAAGTAAAGTTAAGAAAATTCAAGTTATAAAATGAATAAACTTTTTATTTCCAATAGATTTATTTAGTGTTTTTAAGAAATTGTAAAAATCTTTTAAAAAGCTAATAAGGTGAATAAAAAATTTTCTTGTGTTACATATCGCTATATATGTGTTGGCTTCTACATCTAAAAGCTGTGCTTTTAACAAACTATTGCTATCCCCGACATATTTAGTGGGGTCAGTTCTTTATTTTCATTCCATTCGAATTCCATGAAAGTCAGTTTTCGTTTAAATTATTATTATAAATAAAAAGCAATATAAATAACAGATGTGAAGTTTTCACAATTTATTTCCCTAAAGATCTTTATCTTTTCAAAAAGTTAGTAAAATAAACTAAACAATGTTGCACAATAGTATGTTACACGGGATATTACTTATATCTCGGTCGGTAACATAGTTTTCGGTAGCACCGTGTTACAGTAGATTTAAAAGCCAGTTTCACAATATCGAACGCAAACTCAAGCGAAAGAAAACTAGTCGCTCAGTTTCACTCTAAAAAGCGCCCCACTTGTCATACGCTTCATCGTCAAATTAATATGTTACCTTATTAAACTAGGCTCAAAATTTAAGAAAAAGGAAACGCTAAAATGAATGAATTGTACCCAAAAAAATGCAACTCTGTGCTACTCGAAATTTTACACATGACAGCAAAAAAGTAAACAAACAAAAAAAAAACAGATGTAAGCAAATTATTTTCTCGTTAGAAATTGTATAGAATCATATTTAAATATTGAAGTGTAGGTATAATACATGCACATATCACCGGCTACCTATATATTTTAATTCATTTATTGAAATGTCAATTGAAAGCAGTATTTCTTCTCGACCTTTTCGAAATAAAATTGTCGATCTGTCCCACATGCTACAGATCTTACCGGAAAATAAAAGAAATGTTATATTGACGACGTTGGTGACTTCTCTAATTCGATGAACGCTCCACCTGCAAAGAAGAAAGTTGTGTGGGCAAGTTAACTACGATATGTTATATATAAAGGGTTTTGAAACAAGAAGTTTGTTTTCTAAAACAATATTTCTTACGAAAAGAAAAATTCGGCAATTATGAATGAAAATTGATATCTGGCAAATGTCCACCACTTTTTGGCAAAATGGCGGTTCGGTAATCATATCACGGAATTTGAGTTTTAAAGCTTAATCGATTCTGTTGACTCCATATAGACTCTGTCCGTAACATAGCCCCACAACAAATAATTAAGTGGTGTTAAATCTCGCGATCTGACTGGCCACTTAAATGCTGATTGTCGTAAAACTATGGGATCGCGAAATTTGGTTTGCAACATATTGATCGCTTTATTGGCTATATGACATGTGGCACCGTCCTGTTGAAACCACATGTCAGTGCTTCCACGTCGTCAATAAGAGGCCAAAATTGAGTTGTTAGCATCCCGCAATAGCGTGATTCTTTGACCGTTATCGCATTTCCAGCCCAAATCAGCCTCCGGACCTCCTAGCGCTCCATAAAGTGACACGTTGACACATTCCAGAAGCCCAAATGCAGCAATTTTGCTTGTTGATATAGCCTGACAGGTGAAAATGGGCTTCATGTGAAAAAATTATTTTTTCAGAAAAACCAGTCGGTTGTTTCTGAATGAATTGATCCAATTTACGGCGATGTGAATGGTCCATCAGTTTCGATTCCTGCACCGGTTGAAGCTACAAAGTCAAACCCTTACGCAAAATTTTTTACGTGATAGTTTTGGATAACGCCAATTGTTGAGAACGTCGAGGGATTGACAAATTAGGATCTGCTTCAACAATGTGGCGCACGACTGCGATGTTTTCAGTTTGATGGCCCGGTTAAATTCGCGTTAGTGTTCGCACATTTGGTATCGAGTCTGTCGGCTGACATCTAACGACGAAGTTCTTAACAGCGGATTCAAAAGGACGATTATGTTGCCGGAAAATATCACAAGTTTTACAAAATATAACTTTTACAAAACCACTATTTTCATGGTGAATTTTAATTATTTTAATGCAATTTTCGTGCGAAATTGAATTAATTGTAACAATTGCCAATGCATCTACTATGAATACGTCAAAATAATTAAATGTCAAAACTATCATGTTATTGGTGATGCCACAGTTCAAAAACAAACTTCTTGTTGAAAATCCCGCTATATCTAAGTAAACGACAAAGCAGATAGGAGTGACACTTCTGTCAGAACAAATAGCACCAAAATTAGTTAATTATTACTAAACTATTAACGTTTTCGTTCGCATAAACTGTTGTTCTACTTATCGTGTTGATGTTTGTTGATGGAATGCAAATCAGCTGACTGTCGTTTAACAAGCGCACGAACGATAATGTTTTATTTGAAAATTTTATTTTACATTTCTATATAACTTTTCCTTATTTAAGTAAAAATTTAAATTTACATAACATCTTTTATATTATGTGTACATAACGTTTGTGCATTAGCGACTGATGGCATTAAACACTTTTAGTGGTTTATAATTTATTGACAACTTTCAATCTGTTTTACGTTTTTTATAGTTTATTTTTTGTTTACATTCACCTTAGAAAATAAAAGTGCACGTCATTTTAATTTTTTATTTACCATTTTCTTGATGAAGGAAATGCATGAACTTTTAATATTGTCATACTTTTTTCGATTTCCGTGGAATTTCAAAAAGTTTTACTTTTAATACTTTTTTTCGGAAAGGACATGTTCGTGATACTCTTACTTCAATATTTTTTTAATACTTCTTCAAAAACTTATTTTGTGTTTTTAGTTATTTTTTTGTTGTTATTGGTTGTTGAAAATTCATCTCTTTTTGTATGTTCGTTGTATTTGTGCATCGTTTCTTGGCAGGTTAATGGCTGTGATGTATTGGGTTTGCGCATTACGGAAATTGCAAAATTGGTTAAAACATCACAACATCAAGTGACAGTTTTACTCTGGAGCCCCAACTGTAATGCTAAATGTAATGAGGAGGTAAGAAAAAATACCATATATACACATACATGGGTAAATGTCACAACAAAAAAAAAATCTAACGCATTTCTTTTTTAATAGTTTACATTTCCAAAAACCCTAGTTTAGATGCGAGTATGTTATAGAAATACGTTTTGTTGTTCTCGTGCATCACAACTGTGCACATGACAAAAAGTCATAATCTATTATGATGATAGAGTCTATATTTCTTCATGTTTCTTATTTCTTTCTTTCTCTTTACATACATTTTCATTAGAGTTTATGTGCTGCACCCATGCCACGTTCGTTACAAAGATTGTCGCTGGTTGTACAATCGGTATTAAGTTTAATCGAATGTCCTGTTTGTCTGGACACGATTACCCCACCCGCAATGCAGTGTCAAAATGGTCACTTACTGTGTGTCAATTGTCGCATACGTGCTGAAAAGTGTCCAGTTTGTCGGGATCGTTATTTCCCACGGCCGGCTTTAATTGCTGAACAAATACAGTCGGCCATTACAAGTGCTTTCAATTTATGTCGCAATGAAGATAAAGTGCGTCAGAAAATCTTTGGACGGCATAACAGACAACGACAGATGGTCAAGGCAGCATTGGAACAACAGCAACATTATCAATTGCAAAAAGTCTCAACAACAACAGACACACTTGCTGAAGATGTAAAAGCGGCAACAATAATAAGATCTACTGCCACTGTTTCAAGTAAAACAACAATCAATAGAAAATGTGATAGAAAAATAGCAGACACGATTTTTAAATGTGCTCGTAGCAGTAACGATGGCAACAGGACAGCATGCAATAAATTTTTAACAAAATTTTTTTATACGAAATCATATTCAATGGAAAATCTAACAAACGGGCATAATAATACTGCAATAGCAACAAAAGACAACATTTTCAACACTTGCCATACAACAACGATAACCTCTGCAATGTCTCAACGTGAACTGTTGGAGGATAAGCAACAGCATGGGTCTTACGAAAAAGTAAATGAATACAGAGCAGAAACAAAAACACAACAACTGCAACAAATAAATCAAGTTAGCAATCCATTCAAAAATATTTCAAGAAATCATCACTGCTTGCTGACATATAAAACAAAACTTAATGCCCTTGAAATCGATTTGAATCTTAATTCGAATTTATGTTGCACTCAACTGCTTAATAATAAAACAAAACATATTTCGTTATTATTTGAAAAAGATTTAATGAATGAAAATATAAAATGTCTATTAGAATCACCCGGAATATTTATGAATGAAAAGAACAAAATACCCTGTCCGCCATTAATATGTGAGACACAATATGCCACGATACCAAGAGCCATAAAACTTAAGGAAGAGCAATATAAATTATCGTCGCTGTATTAAAGTGATGGACATGCAGGCAAAGAGACAGCAACAAATTTTCCTTTAGCACATCATTCATCACTACTGGAGTTGCTTAAACTAAAGTGTAGTAACTAACAAAGCATCATCTTTTGCTCTTCTTTCTTCTGCTGCTCCATCTTCTGTTTATAATAATACTACTCTACAACAACATTTCTACTAAAATCCACAACTGCCAGTCGTTTATTGCCAGCATTAAGGTTTTCTCCATTAGCAGCATACAAAATCTTCTCTTCTTTCATCATCTTTATAAGTTTAATCATCATTATTATCTGTACAAGTGTCAAAAGTAGAAAAAGCAGCAGGAAAAACAGGTATTTTATACTAGTTTTTTTATTATCACCTGTTGCTTTTTGTTCTTGGATATTTATTTCTTAACTGTTACTGATTATTGAACCAGCAGTAGCTCATGTTACCGTCAGTACTCTTTTTACTGGAACTTTATTATTTATTAATAAAATAAAAATAATATAAAATGATATTTGAAAAAATTAATCGTATAACTCAATGGCATTACTCGTTATAATGGGGACGGTAAACTACAAATTTTACAAAATACAAGTAAGTAACTTCAAGAGAACAATAGCCAGATAAGACGGGAAATAACAACAGTACAAGTAAGTAACTTCAACAGGATTATACAGGCATTAAATTTTTTTTATTATCAAATTTGTTAATTTGAAAAAATATAAAAAAATCTTCCATCCATTTGCTCGGACTTTAACAATTACTTTTTATTGTGTAAATTAATTTAACGCCGATTCATAAGTGCTGAATATCCCTAATAAAGACAGTTTGAAGGTGTGAATAGCCTGATTGTTTTTCCTTCGCAAACGTCATAAATTACTTCACTAAAGCAAAGCTGTCGATGATAACAATGAATCACTGCACTACCATTACACACTTGAAAGGATATAGCAGTTCAGTATGCACGGCACGCGCTTTCGATGTGAAGACATCATTCTCCAACCATGTTCTAATTTGTACTGGTAAGTCAGTGTTCGGGCATAGGTAGTTCTTTTATTAAGGTCCTATCTACTCGTGTAGGTAGAATGCCCTCCGCACGGCATTTTATGCGGGGCTAAATTTTATTATTTGCGTCTATTATTATTATTATTCAGATATGTAGGTTTGTCCGTCTAAAGGTGTTTAAATACTTTTCGAAGTGTGAAAATCGTGTCTGAGGGCTTATATAACTGTTCGCTTATAATTTCACTGTTAAAAGTTGTTGCTGTGTAGATTTCCATATTTTCAAGAATCTCTAGACTTTGTCTTCTTCTGCTAGAAAGTAGTAATGTCATACGTTCATCTATTTCCCTTGGTATGTGTTCGCGAGTGTCAAGGTATAATGCAAAATTAAAGTCTTCTCTTTTTCGTTTGTATGAGCTGTAAATCTTGTTTTTAGTTTTCGTCCAGTTTGTCCTATATAAGTCCCACCCGGGGGCACATTTATGGTCTTTATAGTACGTAACAGCTATCCAGATCTATGCAACTGGAGCAATAAAGGGAGCCCAGTCCCCTGAAGACAGGCAGGGAGTCAACTGGAAACTCCACTTTATTTCCACGGGGATCAGTGAACCCGCAGAGTTCATTATTTGTCTCTTTAGACATTTAATAGTTCTCTGGCTGATCATTGAGGTTGGCCCCTATATGAGAGTAACGTGGTGGTTGTGGTTTTGCGGCCCCATAACAGTATAATGGTTATTATGGTGGCCAGGATCATCTCACTGATAATGACACGCAAAGTGAATGATGCAGTCCAGTGAGCATGCTAGACATGTGTTCTGGACAGAAGTTGAAAGTCTCCAACTCTTTAGCAAGGTGTGATGGTTTGCAGCCCTGCCCTGGAATGATTAAAGTTGCAACTAGGTGGTTTTGTTGTTTAGAATTATGTCGTCGGCTTCCTAGGACGCATGTATGACGTTCCAAATTATACAATTGTGGTTTGTCCACCATCTGATAAAGGCTACACAGCCAGGTGCGGATGTAAAACGAATCACACTATGTCCTATATAAGTTACCCCCCGGGGGCACATATATATGGTCTTTGGAGAGAGCAACAACTTAGACCTGTATAGCTGGGGGAAAAAGGGAGCCTAGTCCCCTGAAGTCAGCAGGGGTACAACTGGAAACTCCACTTTATTTCCACGGGAATCAGTAAGCTCGCAGAGTTCCGTTATTTGTCTCTTTAAACATTTAACTGTTCTCTGACTGATTATTGAGGTTGGCCCCTATAAGGGGCCCCATAACAGTTTACGGTTCTATGGTGGCCGGGTTCATTTCACCTTTAATAACACCTACCTGGTCAAATGTTCCCAGATCCAGTGAGCATGCTAGACATGTGTTCTGGACAGGAGTTGGATAGTCTCCAATTCTTTAGCAAGGAGTGATGATTTGCAGCCCTGCTGTGGAATCATTAAAGTTGCAACTAGGAAAGACCTGCTGCTAGAATTAGTCTTCGGCTTCCTAGGACGAGCATGACGTCCCAAATTATGCAGTGGTTTGACCACCATCTGATTAAGACTACATAGTCAGGCGCAAATGTAAATCTAATCAGACACATACAGTTGTCTTATATAAGTTTGTTTGCAGGTACAAGTAAGTCTGTATACTCCGCTGGAACTAAATTTGCAAGCTGTGTCTGTCAATGTCCTGAAATTATGTCTCAGAGTATTGCTCGTTTTTAATGCTGCGAGCAAACCTTCTTTATAAAAAAAGGTTAGTTCATCAATATATTCTTGGTGCTGAGTAAGTAAAAGTGTGCCGTCGTGTTGTATCGGTTGCTCTTTGTCTTCTTTATTCCTATTTTTGGTGTTGTATTGTCTTAGAAGTTTGTCGATAGTAGTGGGTTTCTAGCCATTATTTTTAGTTATGGTGTAAATTGTTTTGAGTTCTTTGTTGTACTTATCTTAAGTGGGATTATCTTAAGTCTGTGTATGATATGTCTAAATGCTGCTGGTTTATTTTGGGTAGAGTGGTTCAAGGTGATTGTGGGTGGTAATTTGTAATTTTAAATATTTTTATTGGAACTGTTTTTATTGAAAAGTTCAAACTTCTATGAGACCACCATCTCACTTGAAAGTTGATTTCAAACTTAATAAATGTGTTAATTTTACATGATTAGAAAGATCGGGTCATATAACAACGGCTCTGCAAGGAAACACTTTTATGTCTGGTATTAAGTTGTTTGGATATATTCCGCCAGTGAAAGAAATACTATTGTCATATCTTTCGGTGAAAACCGTTGTTACTGGCTGTTTGTTTGGTATGATTGGGGCTTACGATGCGATGACATTATCCAGCCACGTTCTAGATAGTACTGGAGAGTTAGTTTTAAGTATGTTTGTATAAGTAGTGTCGGTTTTAGGTAGTTTTTTATTACGACGGTTTTCACCGGAAAATATGACAATAGTGTATATTATATTTATATTACATTATATTTATTTACCTTCTTTAAAAACGAACTCTATTGTTTTCATTATGTCTCTCTGTCGGCTTGTCTATCCCTCTAAAGTTGTAATAACCACAGTCTTGACATTTTTGAAAAATTTTGCGTACTATATTCGCTATAACGGTAAATACTAAAAATTAAAAAATGCACTAAAATTTATGTTATATTTATAATAATATTGTCCTTCTTTTAAACAGCGATAAACAAGCACATCAAAGAGGTGTATGCGGTATAGCAACAAGTAAAAAAGAAAAAAAAATTTGGAATTAAGAGGAGCCCAATAGAAATGTAATCTACACGTAGGCAACATTGTTACAATAAATTCAATTACGCAAGAAAATCGCGTTAAAATAACTAAAACCCACTATTAAATGGCGGTTAAATTAAAGTTGCATTTCGTGAAATTCGTTATATATTCGGACAACATAAACGTCCTTCTGAGGCCGCTACTAAGAATTTGGTCTTTAAATTTGAGTCGACAGACAATACAAAATGTGCGAACACCAACGGGTGTTCGCCCGCGTTTTTTACCTGAAAACATGGTAGCCGTGAGCCGCAGTGTTGAAGCAGATCCAAATTCATCAATTCCTCGACGATCTCAACAATTGGGGTTATCCAAAACCACCACAGGGCGAAATCGTTATCAGGATTTGACTTCAAAGCCTTACAATGTTCAACTGGTGCAGGAATTTAAGCTGACCGACTATTCACATCGCCGTTGATTCACTCAATTCAATCAGGAAAAACCTGCTGGTATGCAAATGAAGTAAAGGAATTATTTTTTACTTATGTTAAATTTTCCATAGAACTACTTAATTTCACTTAAATTATATAATTTTTATAATACTTTATCATACCAACAACCCCATGCATTTTTTCGTTACACTCACTTGAGTGCCATATTATTTTAAAGAAATTTCAAATGCTTCCATTTTATCTTGGTTTTTTTCTATTAAAAATTTATTATTTTTTCATTTTCCTTTTTATAGCTTATAATGTTATTCTTTTCATAAAATTCTTTGATTTCAAATATTAATTTTTTTACTCTACTTTCTAGCTGTTATTTGCGAATGTCTAAGTAGATGTTTTTAACTACTTTCCGTCTTCCTTCTACAGCTGCAACACAAGTGGCCGCGACATAGCATTTGCATTACATCTGGGAAAAAAAATATTGACAGTGTTGATTATATGTTGGAAATTCGATTAAGTGGTTGTAATAGCTGCAATGAATGCTGTCACGGAAATGGAAATGCAAATGTCACATTTTAACGATAACTAAAATGAAATAAAAATAAAAAAATACCACCTCTCCCCCACTCTTTCCCCCGCAACTAATTTAATATTTTAAATATATTTCGGCTGCATGATTAACATCCTCATCATCGTCCTTATTCCTTTCAGGTCAATTGTGCAATCTTAAGTGACGATAGCGATGCAAACAAACAGAAATTTTCAAATATTGCCAACCATCTCTAAGAAGATATAAGTGGTACAAAAACTATTTGCTGTTCAAAAAGTCTTTGCCAGCGGTGATGGAAATAAATTTGATAACAATAACAATAAAACTCGCAAATGTAGCGTTAGGCAATCGTTTGACATCTAACTTTTCACGTTGAACAATGTAGTGGCAAAGAGTGCAGCAACTTCATTTAAAATTTAATATCTGTGAAATTTTCAAACATTTTATTTCATTTCTATATTTGTGTAATAAATAAAGTAATTTGTAATTTTTAGAAGAGAATATAATTGCATTAGTCCTTATATGAAATTAAAAAGGGTTAAGGCATATACTATACGTAAGAAAACGTACGTCTTATTGTATTGACAGTTCATATTTGGCAGTCGTGAAGTAATATTCGACACATCAACGTGTTGTAATCGTTAAAACATTTTATCAATATCAATCATCGATTGCTGTGACGAAGAGAAAGTTACGTGAAATTTTTGGGAGAAACAACTTGCCAACAAAACGCACTATTTATCGTGTAACGAATGATTTCGAAGAAAGAGGATGGAGGTGGTAGGCCCAAATAGGGACCACAACGTACTGCAAGATCAGCTGAAAACATTACTGCTACTCCAGAAAGCGTTTAAAACAATCCATCAACTTCAATTCGACGCCGTGCTCAGGAGTTTGGTCTTCAGAGAACAACTTTGGCCACAATTTTGCACAAGTTTTTGCATTTGTTTCATATAAGAATCAGCTGACACAAGAGTTTCTTCCAAAAGACCATTTACGCCACCATGCATGTGCCAATAGGAAGTTACAGCTCGCGCATGACAAGCCCGATTTTCATGAAGAAATCATTTGAATAGATATGTGAATAAACAGAAAAGTTTGTTCTGGGGAATTGGAAACTCTCAAATTATTCAACAGTCACTTTTGCCAAACCAATGTGTTTTAATCGTTTACTGAGACGATTAGAAAGTTACGTGAAATTTTTGGGTGAAACAACGTGCCAACAAGACGCAATATTCATCGTGTAGTAGAATGATTTCGAAGAAAGATGGTCTGTAGGTGCTAGGCTCAAGTATGGAGCACAACATACTGCAAGATCGATTGAAAATATTACTGCTGCTCAAGAAAGCGTTTAAAACAATCCATCAACCTCAATTCGATACCGTGCTCAGGAGCTTGGTTTTTAACGAATAACCTTGGCCACAATCTTGCACAAGGATTTGCATTTATTTCCATATAAGATTCAGTTGACACAAGAATTTTTACTGCAAGACCATTTACGCCGCCGTAAATATACCAATAGGATGTTACAGTTCACATCTGATAATTCAGATTTTCATGAGAAAATCGTATTGAGTGAATAAACAGAATAGTCGGTTCTGGGGAGAAACCCCTTAATTAAAAATATTTTCGGACAACATAATCGTCCTTCTGAGACCACTATTAAGATTTGGTCGTTAAATTTGAGTCGATAGGCGCGATACGTTATGTTCGATCGGGTATCTCAACTGAAAGTATTGCAGCCATGAGCCACAGTGTTGAACCACATAAAAATTTGTCAATTCCTCGACGTTCTGAACAAAACCATCACATGGTGAATTTTGAGTAAGGGTTTGGCTTTGTAGCCGTACATGGTTTAACAGGAATTGAAGCCTATCACCGTAGATTCGCTCAATTCATTCAGGAATAACCTGCTGTTTTTTTCTGAAAAAATCATTTTTTCAGACGAAGCCCATTTTTACTTGTCAGAGTATGCCAACAAGCAAAATTGCCTCATTTGGGCTTCTGAATGTCCTAGAGCGATTATTGAGAAACCTTTGCATGCTAAACGTGTCACTATGTGGTACGCTATGTGATCTGGAGGTTATTTTTTTTCGAAGGTGAGGCTAGAAATTCGGTAACGGTCAATGGATCACGCTGTCGCGAGATGCTAACAACTCAATTTTGGCCTGTTATAGGCGATGTGGATATCACACAGATCAATTTATTATTATTAGTTATTGCATACTTTTACGACAATCTACAGCTGAGCGATTAAAATTGTATATTCAAAAGCTATGACGTGATAAGATTTACATCTGTACCTGGCCGTGGGCCCTAATCAAATTGTGGATCATTACCACTGTGGATGGTATGTAGCGCCATCCTCGCCCTAGAAAGCCTTCGGATACGTATATCCTCCGCTCACTCCTAGTTGCAACTTTAAAAGCCTGGAGTAGGCCGCAGCCTTCACTCCTTGTTGAAGAGTCAGAGACTATCCAACTCCTGGTGCATAACGCATGAAGCTTAATAAAATTTAAGAACATAACCGCAATCATGCTCACTGGACCTGGGCCATTCATTGTGAATGATCCGACCCACAAAATCAAACGAGGTCCTCGAAACACGCAGCCACCTTGATACTTCTGAAGGGCCTACCTCAATAATCAGGCAAAGAACAGCTAAATGCAGCTAAAGAGACAAATAGCGGAACTCTGGGGCTCACTGATTCCCGTGAAAATATAGTGGATTGTCCAGTTGACTCCTACTAGCCTTGAAGGGGACTGGGCTCCCTTTTACCCCGCAAGACACAAGTCAAGATGGTTGTAGGATCCATAAAGACTTATAACGTGCCCCCGGCGGGAATTCGAAAGCTATCACTGATAATGACGAATTTAAAAAATTATTCTAATCTGAATTAACTTTTCGTTTCAGAAACACTAGACACCATTGTCCGCTGTGATATTAGAAGAATAAACCCATTTATTCGAGCTTCAAACAAGTGTTAATTTACTTAAATTTTTAGGAGAACTTGAAAGACAGTAGTCTAAAAGGTAGGATTGAATCATGGCGAAATGAAAGTTATTTTGATTATAACGAAGTAAATTTTGAAAAATAACACTAATATGCAACAAAAGTTTCAAAAATCAGTTATACACTGTCAGGGGCAGGCAGTTTTAATGGATCTCTTCCCCATCTTGATACATGCCTTCGGGGGTAAAAGGCAGCACTAGTCGTCTGGGCTAGCAGGAGGCCGAAACTGAAAGAGACATAGGACTCTCAAAGTCCGACCAGTGACTTATTATATACACCTGTATCAAGAAACCAGTTGCCGCAGAGCTATGGTCATGTTCTGGTTATTGGTAAGGCCCCTCGGGGGAGCAACGTGGTGGCTGTGTTTTAATCGGACTTTGAAGAAAGTACCGAAGAGATGTTAACAAAAAAGGTAACATCCAAAGACGTAACTTTCACATGCAACATGACTAGGAATTAAATAGTCTCAAACTCTTCAGCAAGTAGTGGGGGCACGACCCAACTACCGTGAACTCGAAAATTGTTACGAAAGCGTATATGCACCTAGTGTGTATGCGTCTTACGGCGTGGGTGAAAACTTATTCTAACACCCAGTGATAAGAACACCCTCAGATTAAGGTCTAGCGGCCAGGTGCTGACGTTAGTCCTATCACGTTCTGTCACTTTCTACTAGACACAGAAATAGGGTCAAACCTCTATGCAAAACACTTGACTTTACCTGATATTTAAGCGTTTTTTTTTTACTCTAAACAACTATTTGCTTGAATCTGGAATTTTTAGTTGTTAAAAATTAAATTCATTTTAATTTTACAGCACCATAATACCTGATACTTTTCATGACAGTGTTACGTTACTATATTTTTTCTTCAAATTCCTTATTTATTTTGCTTGACAACATCTTATTGCAGCAACAATTTCAATTTAAAAATAATTTTCTGTTTCTCTTTTTTTCATGCTATCGTGTTAATTGAATTGGATTTCAATAACATTTTCCCCATTTCCAACACTTTCGGTTGCTAAACATCTCTCTTTAATTTGTGTATGTATGTATTTGTATTTGTATTGCATAATAAAATAGCCTTAATAGTTCATACTAGATTGATTTGTCATTGTAACCAACATTTTCAACAATATTGACTTTTTAGTTGTAACTCGCAGTTGCAGTTAGAGTCATTCATTTTCATTAGTTTTTCTTTTTTTTTGTCCTTTGGTTTCCTTTGCAAGTTTTTTTTATTTATTATTGGAAAATAATTTTCTTTTTTCTTTTCATCATTTGCACATTGTTTAATATAATTGCTTTTTGTTATGCAAAAAATTCTTTATAACTTTCATTCATTCATTCATTCATTCATCAGTGTCCTTTATATTTCATTGAAGTAGAAGATACAACCAACCGGTGGGTTACTTTACTATTCATTTCATTTATTTTTTGTTTTTTTTTAGTTTTCGTCTTTGTGGTTTTATCGCCCGATTATTACGCAAATGCATTTCCATTTCTAATTCATCTTCATTTCAATTATAATTGAAAATGTAGGATTTTTAATGAAATTTACTTTTAATTTAATTTTAATTGATCTATTGACATTGTTCTGTTTGCAAAACAGCCGTACGTACAGTTTTGCAAATGTAAATGATGCTTGAGGATGCTGATATCAATGGTGCTTTCAAATGGTTGGTTTTAGTTATTTTTGCGAAGGTTAATATTAATTAAAGCCATAAATTAATTTTAAGATTTGAATATTTAATGATACGAAAAATAATTAGAAATTATTTATCATTATTAGTAAATGCAAAATAAAAGAATAATTATTTAATAGAAATTTATATTCAAACTGACGCGATAATTATAAATATCAATTATGTATGTATGGGGTTAGTGATATAATTATATAAGTATTGTTCTAAAAAAAAATAACGATTCTAATAAGAGTAAGTAAGTAAGAAAGTTCGGTGAAAAGGTGTTTCCTCTGTAAACTATTGTGAAGTTTTTAGAAAAAAACTTTAAAATACGTTTTTAATACACCGTATGCTAATTGGACAGTTGGAAGTTTTATATTTTATGTATTTAATATTTACTACTAAACATTTTAAGTATCTGTCGTTATATCGGCCTTACAAAAAAGATCACTGTATGGCTGGAAATATAAATTTCACTTACACCGTATGCGAGTTGATCGCAAAAAAAGGGTTTCGTTCCAAGTGCGGGACAGCCTTATATTTTTTAGTATTTAGTACAAACTTTTTCAACGTATCTGCCCATTATGGTTTAAAAAATAAAAAAATAAATTTAAATTTTAGGTTTTGCATGGGGACACCCTTTAAGTTTTAAATTTTTTATATACTTGTCGTTATATCAGCCTTAAAAATACGCCTCTGTGTTAGTGAAACCGCCAGCCAGTAGCAGTTTTAGAAATAAGACTGAAACTATAAACTTTATGTCTTCAATGGAAACACCCTTTAAACTTTTGGTTTAACCATCTTTAACTAAATAATTTAGAGCAGGTATAACAAATGTCCTGTTACGTTACCCAAGATAAGTCTGCATAAATACGTAACAGCTATTATGTGTAAATTTCAATTATGTGCCTATGGGTCAAATTTCGACAAAAAAATTCTCTTGGATTAAACAACTTTAACTTTGTTTAATTATCTGTCATTGTGGCGGCTTTAATGATCTACATTCAAGTATCTGGATATCACGAATTGAAGTGTTGATATTATTACGGTTGAATAGATAAACACTTGTGACCAATAATGCCACCTATGATAATTTGTCACTTAATGTGGCGTTTAGGTGGTTAAAGCTGTAGAATTGGGAATGGCAAGATATATGACAATATTTTTAGTTTTCTTCTTACGATTTAAAGAAATCGGAAAAATTTAGGTAGCTTCATCGCTCAGACTCTCTTAATGCAGTTGGTATCTACGAAACACTTTCTTTCATAAATTGAATACAATATTTTGAGAACACTGTAACAAAAAACTTACACAATTTCAAGTCCTGAAATTGCGAATACGATGGCAGTACTGATGCTAACCAACATGCGCTCTAATTAATATTAATAATTTTATTTATTATTATTATTATTATTATTATCATCTTTATTAGTATTTAAAATACTTTTAATTACATTTCAATTTGGTTACATTTACAATTTATTAACTCAAGAAACAACATTTTATGAATTGTTTCTAACAAATCTAACAACATTCTTCTTAAATAATTTATAATTTGTCTCTATTTTAACATCATCTGGTAACGAGTTGTATAGCTGAAGACCCTTATAAAACAGCGATCGCTGCATTGCGCTTGTAGATACCCTTTCTATTCTGAAGTGTTCAGAGTTTCGTAGATGATACGGTTGAACTTCTCCCACATACATTATCTGCTCAGTTAAGTACTCAGGTGCCATTCCTCTTTTAATCTTCTGAATAAAATTGATAGTATTAAGCTCAAGTCTTTGTCTTATATTAAGCCACCTTAGTGAATTTAACATAAAGTTTATTGAGGTATATCTGTTGCATTTTAATATCACTCTCATTGCCCTGTTCTGTAGTTTCTGAAGTCTTTCAATTTGATTCTCTGTGCAGCATGAGTATAAAATAGTCGAACCATATTCAAAATGAGGTTTAACTATAGTATTATAAATGTTAATTGCTGTCATGATAGGTATTTGTCTTCTAATTCGTTTAAAGAAGCTAACTTTTTTGCCGATCTTTTTAGATATATAATCAACATGAGTGCTAAATTTCAAATCTTTATCTATAACGATGCCCAAATATTTCATTTTGCTCACTTTCTCTATTACTTCATTGGTAATTCTAAAAATTACATTACTATCATCGTTAATTTCCATTATTGTTTTACCTGCATTTAACTTAAGTTTGTTCATATTTAGCCATAAGTTCACTGAATTTATATCCAGGTCTATATTGAGGTAACATTGTTGCAATGTATCTGCCTCTGTGAAAATTAGTGTGTCATCAGCATAAAGGGTAATTTCACATTTATCCAGAATATTTGGCATGTCATTAATATATATAATAAAAAGCAAAGCTCCCAATATTGATCCCTGTGGAACTCCATAATCATTGCCCACTGCATCGGACATTATATTATTTACCCTTGTTATCTGCTTTCTGTTTGTTAAGTAAGATTCAAACCACTTTAATTCCGTATTCTTGATGCCATATTTATATAACTTTTGAAGAAGTATCTTTCTGTCTATAGTTTCGAACGCTCTCTTAAAGTCCAGAAATATTGCCACAATTTTCTTGGTTTTGTCAACTTTTCTCCATCTGTCCAGTATGTAATTAATTGCAGTTTCACATGAAAAATTTTTCCTAAAACCAGACTGGTGTTTCGTCAAGAGGTTGTTAACCTCCATATATTCCTCAAGTTGTTCCATAACAGCTTTTTCCAATATTTTTTCACACGTTTTCAGTGTATTGATCGGCCGAAATTCTTCACAATTTTTTGTTTTTGAGATTTTTTCTATTGGGATTATTATTGATGTTTTCCAATTCTCAGGGAATACCCCGCTTCTTAGCGATTCATTTATTATATCCAGCAGTATTGTTCCAGTTAAATTCCAACTATTTAGTATCATCCTACATGAAATTTTATAGTGATCACATTTATTCTTAAGGTCCTTACATATATTTTTCAGTTTTTCAATGTTTATTGCACGAAACGAAAATTGAGTGTTTATCATAGGAATGAGATTGTCATATTGCACATAGCCAATTGTATCTCTAATGGTAGTTATGCTATCAACAAAGTAATTATTGAATTTATTAGCTATATCACACGCTTCCTTATATTCTATTTGGTTAAACATCACAGATTCAATTGCGGTTTGATTTCTTCTCAAGATATGGCTTTTAATTTCCCTCCACATTTCCTTCATATTTCTGGCATTGTTTATTTTCCTGTTAACATAATTGTTCTTCGCGTTTTCAACAGTTACTTTGTACATATTTCTAAATATCCCTGTTTTATTGCAGAATCTTTTCTGGAAGGAATTCTGTAAAGCTGGCGGAAAATTATTTGACCACTTAGTTGTAACTGGTGTAGTGGCCACTGCCAATTTAAAAGCATTAATTTTTACAGCCCTTGGTATCACTCTATATGTCATCTTGATAGCTTTAATGTGTCTACTATTCCATTTCTAAATAGAGATAACACAACTAATTGATGAGCACATAATTTTTCTTAGTTTCTCAGAAGCCAAACCTTTACAACAAAATTGTTCATATAGCGATATTTAGTGTCTTTGTTGTTTAAAAACGCTTTCTTCTTAATAAAAAGATTGAGTTTTTCCACATTTTGTCATAGTTACAATTTATATAGAAAATCAAAACAGAATAACAGCTAAAACAGCGGCGATCCCAGCATCCCAGTAGCATTTCAAAAATAGTTAAAATTTAGTTTTTTTTAATTCTGCCAGTGGGAAACTGTAAACTATATTTAGAAGACCTTAGAATCCGCAAAAAAATTATTTAAAATAAACTATCGGGTTTTTCAATAAGTTTATTTTTCAATTGTGGCTACACCAACAACATAAAAGTTTGAACATTTAGCTTTTTCACATATTCATAGTAGATGCATTGGCAATGGTTACGATGACTTCAATTTTGCACGAAAATTGCATTAAAATAATTAAAATCCTTTTTGAAAATGGTGATTGTGTTAAAGTTACATCTCGTAAAGTTCTTAATATTTTCGGTTAAGAGAGTCGTCCTTCTGGGACCGATATTAAGAATTTAGTCGTTAAATTTGAGTCGATAGGCTCGATGCAAAATGTTCGTATACCAGTGTGTGTTCGACCGGGTCGTTCAACTGAAAACATCCAAACTTGTCAATTCCTCAACGAATTTTTCGTAAGGATTTGACTTTGAAACCATACAAGGTTCAACTGGTGCAGGAATTGAAGTCGACCGACCCACACTGGCTCATTTTTCTGAAATCCGTGACAAAAGTAAAAAATTCGACTATAAAATTTTGAGAAATAAACTAAACCATATTGTGGGTTATATTTTACTGGTCAAAAATTGAAAAGCCGTGCTTAAAAAGTATGAAAATTGTGGGTGTTGTGGCCGCTTAAAGTTCGTAACTTTTTTGGACTGTAAAGTAAATTTTGGATAAAAACTTTAGGCTTCAAATTAATTTGTTACATAAAATTTGCAAACGATTACTATTTTTTGATTTTGTTAGAAAATTTTGCTTTTTTTATTTAAATTCAACTGAAACATTTTTTAAGTTTTTTTTTTTACATTAGTGAGCGAAGTTTTTCAAAAGCCCTTTAATTGGGTACTTTTTCAAGAAAGAAAAAACTTATCACAACCTCGGTGTTAAGGCGAAAATACATAGCGTAGTGGATATATATAACTTTTTTCATTAAAAGTGATATAACTTTTACCTGAATGAAAACTTCGCCAAGATTCAAAAGAGCGTAAATACTTTCCACCAAGTATCAATACTCTTCACAATTTTAAGGTAGTAAATAATATTAAATATATCTAAGCAATTGATTTTAAAAAATAGCAACAGATTATTTATCACTAATTCCTTAAGATTTCAAAATATGTATGAAAACTTGCACATTATAAATTCACACTGTTATTTTGGTTAATCTCAACGATAAACTCACATTACTCAATAAATGGGATTGTGGTGGATCGTACGGTCAAAGCATCATTTAAGACTTATAAATGAAACCTCAGAGTACTGGAAAAATCCTCATCCATCATCAGTTCATTTTTGCCGTCCAATACTGTTCCAATATTCAAAGGAGTCTACAGAACTAATCAAGTTTACACTGATCAATATTAAAGATAAAATTGATAACTTAACCCTTCTGTTTTTGAAATAAGGAATGGGAAAATTCTTACTGTCAGTCATACAGTTGTTCTTACAATGATTGCTGGTAAAGTATTGAATGAAATTGCAAACACCTCGTCAACTTTGAAATGTCCTAATTGTAAAACAGCAAGATTTTCAAAATTTAAATAATTCAACCAGTGATGAGAACAACTACGAATATGGATTTTTTCCCCCTTGCGTGCTATAATTAGGTGTTAGGAATACATTTTGAAGCTGACATATACAATTCCACGGGTGGGAGAAACTTTCAAACAGAATGCACCACCAAAGGAAGAACAGACGATAAGACAAAAAAGTTATAGTAGATGAATTTTTTGAAAAACTTGGATTAAAAGTAGACTATCCAAAGTATGGTTATGGAAATACAAATGATGGCAATACGGCGAGAACATTTTTTAATAATGAAAAAATTACTGCTCAAATTACTTGTGTGGATATGAATATTATAAAAAAGGTTTGCCTTTATGCTTAATGTACTGTAACCTGTAAATAAAAGATCAATGGATTCAAAATTTTTAAATTCTTCAAAATTTGAAGAATTCGCTTCAGGAACTGCCAAACGTTTAACCCAAATGTATTTTGAAAAAAGGCTTACCCACACGGTACACAAAATTTTGGTTCGTGGAAAAATTTTAATTGAATATCAGTGCTTTCCAACTGGAGAACTTGCAAAAGAAGCCCAGGAGTGCAGAAATAAAGACTATAAAAAATTTAGAAACTCATTCTATCACGAAGACATGTTAGATCACGGAAGGATTTGGAAAAAAATAACTTTAAAGTTTTAAAGCAGACGATGTTTTCTTCCATCGCTTTCTTAAAATTTTCAAATATCTTCATTGCTTCAAAAGTTATGATTTTTGCAACGGAAAAAGTTAAAACGAGTCACTGTGCGAGCATTCACATTGCCGTAGGTACACTCAATTCAATTAGAAACAACCGGCTGGTTTTTCTGAAAAAATCAAAGCCCATTTTCACTTGGCAGAGTATGCCAAAAAGCAAAATTGCCGAATTTGGGCTTCTGAAAATCCTAAAGCGATTATTGAGAAGCCTTTGCATGCTCAACATTTATGGTGCGCTATCTGGCCTTGAGGCGTGATTAGGCCGCTTTTTCAAAGATGAGGCTGGAAATGCGGCAACGGTCAATCACTGCCAAGTGGTTTCAATAGGACGATGTCACATGTCATACAGTCAATGAAACGATTATTTTATTGCAAACGAAATTTCCCGATCGCGTGATATCACGACAAGCAGCAGTTAAGTGGGTAGCCACTGGACCATTCTTTGTGGGGCTATGTTAGGGACAAAGTCTACACAGAGCCAATCGAATCGATTTCAGCCTTAAAACTCAAGATTCGTGATGTAATTAATTAATTTTGGCAAAAAGTGATTAAAAACTTTCATGAAAGAATCGAAATCTCTCAGCGTGGTCGTGGTGGACATTTCATTCACAACTGCCGAACTTTTTTCTTCGTAATACAATAAAAATTGGTATCGTTTTAATACAAATTTTTTGTTTTAATTTGTTTTAGAAAAAAAAAACTTTTTGTATAAAAACCCTTTATATAAGACTACTATAATAATACCGATAAAAAAAATAAAAGGGCGTCATAAAAAATTAAAGAAAAAAAATGCTTCTTCATTTGGTCAACTTCTTAAAACTAGAAATTGTAAAGGTATTTTTGATTTAACCATTTTTAACTAAATAATTTAAAGTAGGCATAACTGGTGTGGAAATTCAAATGTCCTGCTGTTGCGTTATTCAAGATTAGTCTGTATATGTTCGTAAAAAAATGATTATAGTAAAACTTATTACGTGTAAATTTCAGTTATGTGCCTACAATGGGTCTTTGAAAGTTCAACTAAAAAGTTCTCTTGGAATGCACATTTATAACTTTGTTTAATTATCTATCATTGTGGCAGCGTTAATGATGTATTATAAAGAGTACGAAAAGAACACTGAAGATGGCAAACAGCCGAAACCGGTTTGTTCACAAACCAAATTTGACGAGGGTCGACGGAAAACCGTACCCAAATAGAATTGAATGTATTATAAAGTGTCTGGATACTACAGTTCAACAGATAGAGACCTGAGCTCAGTGATGCCAACTATGATGATGTGTCCGCTTAGGCGATGAAAATTGTATGATTTGTGTTGGCGAGATATTTGAGTATATTTTTAATTTTCTTTTTATAATTTAAAGAAACCGGAGATATTCAGGTAGTTTTTTGTATGCTCATGGATAAATGAAATATAATCGCTCAGTCTCGCTTGACGCAGTTGGTATCTACGAAACACGTTCTTTCATAAATTCACTGAGAACACAGTACCAAAAAGCATACACGATTTCATGTCATGAAATTGCGAATACGATAACGTTATTGATGCTAATGAAAAATCTTTTCTGGAAGGAATTCTTTTAAAAGGGTGGTAAATTAGTTCACCACTAAGTTGTAACTGGTATATCGGCTTGAGTTCATACCCTAGCCACTGCCAATTTAAAAACATTCTTGTGTAAAAACTCTTTCTATAAGACTGCTATAATAATACCGATAAAAAAATAAAAGGGCGTTACAAATAAAATTTAAGAAACAAAATTCTTCTTCATTTGGCCAACTTCTTAAAACTATAAATTGTAAAGGTAACAAATTGTGAAAAAAATATAAATAATTTATAAAATAATTATGAAAAAAGAAACATTTTAAATAAAAATATTTTAAATGTTGCTTTTTCACATCATACATTAATTTAGTTATTTTTTCAAATGGCCTTCAAAATCAGTAGATTTAAATAACACCACCTTATTGTGATTGAAATCGTTATCAATAGTAAAAATATTAATTACATTTGCATAGTCAGCAGCAAATACTAGATTATTTACCTACATACCCACATATAGATGTATGTATGTATGTATGTGTGTAAAATAAATTTACTGAAGCATTATGAAACAGTATGTTTGGCATTATTTCACATATTTATTTTGAAAACACTTATTTCAATTTTATCTCTGATTGCCATTGAAATTCCAATTTTATAGAAAAGTTTATAAATTATTTCTAAAGAACATTGTGTCATTTATAGCAAACGAGTAAATATGTTTGTGAAAATATTTAAATAGTAGAACTCGTTGCACAAAATATTAAATATAAATAAATTATTTTCGTTTGTATGTATTTATCTTTAATAGTTATTTTCATTAAATGTCCTTTATATGTTTGAGTACATAAACAGCGGTATGAATGAATGTTGGTACAAGTGTGAATGCGAGTGTTCATTTGTGTATCTGTGTATGTATCATGCTGACAAATAAAAATGGCAACGGTATTGTTCAAGTAAATAGTATTTTAATATTTATTGTCTTAAAAATGCTTATGGCTATAACGAACAAATTTATTTTTGTGCTACTCTACATTAAGCAAATTTTTCAGTGTGGCTCGAAGGTCGCCGGCTAAATTTCTTTTACAAATAAATATTTATGTGTCAAGGTAATTTTGAGGAAAGTAACCCCATCTACTAGCTATTGATGTTCCTAAATTATTTCTATTCATATATTCATTAGAAATATTTCTATTCACTTGGTATAGGAAATACAACATGACTTTAATCTCTCGTTTTGTTATAACCGGATTTTTTTTCTTGTGATATTTGGTATTCATTTCTTTCCTTTAAAAGCTTTATTTACAGTTAGAGAATGCCACGGAAAATTTGAGATTTTATTTTTAAAGCAGCAGAACGTTCTTCAACTACAACACATTTAACTCAGATATATGGCAGATAGATATACTGGGTGTCCGCCAGGAAGTATTCTATTTTGTTTGTTTATAATTTTCAATTAAATGAAAGAGAATGAATCTTATATTCATAAATGTTTTATTTAATGTCGGCTCTGTCTCCGAGCCTTTTGCAATCTCACACATTTCATCAGGAATCTTTTGTTTGAGTTGCTTAAGCGTTTCTGATTTGTTTGCATAACCACAAAAAGAAGTCCGGACCTGTCAAATCGAGCGACCATGGAGGCCAATCAACATCACCATTTATTGAAATAACTTATTCTTATAAGAGGTCTCGCAGTAATTTCATTGTAATCCTGGCTCTATGCGATGTGGCACCACAAATTAATCAAGCCCTAAGCATGGAGTTGTAGCGTTAAAAAGTTTTCAATCATAACACGATATCGCTCCCCTTTCACAGTTACCGTTACGCCGTTTGCATTTTCATAGAAGTAAAATGCAATGACTCCTCCTGATTAAATTGTATACCAGACTATCACTTTTAATGAATGCAAGGGAGACTTATGTATAATTTGAGGGTTTGCCATTCCCCAGAACCGACTATTCTGTTTATTCACTCATTATGATTTTTTCGTGAAAATCAGGGTTATCAAGCGCGAGCTGTAACATGCTATTGGCATATGTATGGCTGCGTAAATGGTATTGTGGAAGAAGCTCTTGTATCAGCTTAATCTTACATGGAAAGAAATGCAAATCCTTGTTAAAAATTATTGCCAAGGTTGTTCTTTAAAGTTCCTGAGCACGATGTCGAGTTGAGATTGAACAGCGGTAATGTTTTCAGCCGATCTTGCAGTATGTTGTTGTCCATGCTTGGGCTATCACCTAAAGACCCTCTTTCTTCGAAATCATTCACTACATGATAAATAGTGCGTTTGTTGGCATGTTGTTTTTTCCAAAAATTTCACATAACTTTCTCATCGTCACAGTAATCGATGATTTTTTTTAAAAGAGAAGCAGCACTTCAGGCAAAAATACCTATTTAATCAAGTACTGTGCTACATTCTTCAGGAAAGGGGTAGAGAAGAGGTGAGAGAGGTGGTGAAAGTAGAAGGATAATTACGAAAATTAACTGCCTTTATCACTGAGCAGCACCACCGACAATCAATTTTAATTTGTAGTGAAAAAAACCAAGGTCTTTGTTGGGAATCGAACCCACAACCCCCATTCTTGTAAACTAGTACACTACCTACTAGCCTACAGGGGCAGCTATTTTTGATTTTAATAAAATGTTTTAACGATTAAAACACGTTGGTTTATTTTTCCATAATAATTTTGCCACGTGTCTATTCCACGACTGCCAAATATGAATTGTCAGGACAAATGTTTACCAAAATGGTGACAAAACAAAGTAGTATATCTTCCCGGCAGACACCCTGTATATAGATAGTACAGTTATCATAAGAAAATTAAATAAGTTAAGTTGAAGTAACTTCTTCGGAGTGGTAATAAGTAATTTTAGTAAATAGACAAAGAACAAAAAGACACATAACGTCGTCTGAGCTCTGATAGGGGTCTGGAAAATAGTGATGTAAATTTTCATTTTTACAAAAATTATATGTGGATATCTAAAAGCTGTAGTAGCAAATTTTGGAATATATCAAACAAAAATTGAGCTAAATACGTGTTCATTCCACCAGTAACAAATGTGATGTATAAGCACTGAATTAAACAGGGGATAATACGCTCAATTCCCAATAAAAACAAAAATACTTGTCAAGCATTTACGATTGAAGAGTTATAAATAAAGGCGACTAAACAGAAAACAGAGTCTTGATAGGAAGATGGAGAAAATATAGCGACAATATATGAATTACTGAAAGCTTAGCTTAATATAATAGAAAAACAACAACAATATGTGGCTGTCGAAGCTAAGATGGTAGAGAATATTTCGCCGCAGTCACAGCGTGTTTTGATTTGGATATCTTCGCTACTGCAAGAGTAATATTTGCTTATTAAAACATCAAATAGCTAGATTAATTGAATTATTTTGTAAACACAAGAAATACACTGAACCACCGAAATACAACCTGAACCACCGAAAATGCTTAAAAAGAAAATGCAAAAATTTTTAAAGGTTGCCCTCGCAATAAACATACAACATGGGTGTAAACAATTATTGCACAAAATGCTTTCTCATTCTCATACACTGTCATAAAAACCAATAAAATTAATACAGACCCATACACTTAAATACCAACATTAGTTTTGTTTTTAAACACATACATACATCCATACATACATTCATACCTACATACATACATACATACCAACAAACATACATACATAAATACAATTCAAACACATAAAAACGTTTAAAACTTAAATTATATCTGTATGATGTATAAAAGTGTGTGGAAGAAAATTATGTTGGTAGACTTTATTTGATATTGTATCATACACTTACATACACAATTAATAAATAAAGAACTATAATACACGCTCTAGCAAATTGTTGCCCACACAAAAATAAATAAACGCACTTGCACTCAATCTCTTAAATAACAACATAAACAACAATAATAATGGCAAAGCAATTAACACCAAAAATACAATACAAATTGCATTTCAATAAATAACAACTAAACATTAAAAAAGGACATTCAAAACTTTATTGTTTTCTTACTAACCTTTTACACCATCTCCTTTTGTAGAAATGTTCACATTAAAATGAGATGAATTATTAAAAAAAATATATATATAAATAAATTAAATTAAAGTTGTTTCTTTTTTGTTGCTGTAGTAGAGGGGTACTTATTTATTTTGAATAGGGCAGCGCCACAATAAACAGATGATTTGGCCTTTTGGCCTAACAAAAAAGGACACACAAATTAACTACAACTATAGGCTGTTACTGCATTTCAGTGGTGTTACTTTAAATTTATTTTGCTTTATTTAAAGGAACTTTTGTTTGAAACTTTTTAAAATTTAAAATATATTGTTACGTTTATACCTTTTATAAACGTTTTGTTGTGAGTCCTTTATTGCAAAATAAATAACACCAGTTTTTAGAGTTTTTAAATTAATAACAATTTTATTAACTTTAACTACACAAAGTTGGCACTACTGTACAATTCACTTAAAAATGCACCTCTTTACTTGATGAATTTTTAATTTTACACTGATTGACTATCCACTCAGACGCGTCCCTATTTAAAGTCTAGAAGATTTAAGAATCTTCTACTCCATTTGTATCACATTTTGTTGTTGTATATTGTTTATTCGACAGTTCGCTTTATTGCTTAATTATTTTATTTTAAATCTTAACACACATTCGTAACAATATATTAAGAGGAAAATTTTTTTAACGGCCATGGCTTAGTTGGATGTATTTTTAAAATTGAAATATATTACAGAGTATTGCAGAATGTAAGACAAAAAATATGAAGTTCTTTTACCACTACAATAACAAAACCTTAAAAATTTTATTTATCAGAAACGCAATAGTGTTCGAAATTAACAACTGACCCACACAAGAAACTATTTACTTATAAACATGAACAAACAAACAAGTAAAAGTGATTATGTTGCACTGGCCATTGACCGTACGTTAAATAAATGACAAATCAAAATGCAAAGTAAAAAGTGATCATGTTACACTGGCCAGTGACCGTACCTTAAATAGAATATTCTGTTATTATTGAATACAAAAAGTATGTATGTGTATTAACATTAATAAATATTAAGTATAGTTACAGACAAAAGTATGTGCAATAAATATTAACTTTGGAATTGAATTAAAATAAAGTAAATATTTAATTAGAACTAAACAAAGTAAATTTATTATAGTGTGTGTGAAGAAGTAAATTAAAAACTAAATGGTTTGGAATTTCATAAACATACAGACAAACTTTTTTGAAATTTTTACACATCACAATTTTACCCTCACAATTTAAGGTTTTTATTTCAAAAATTTGTTAAAATGCATATGCACATAGCTAAAGTAAATAAGTCTTTAACATGAAAATTACCTATATAAAATCGAGTAAAATATTTTCATACATAAAGCATTATCAATTCTAATTTGTACTATTCTTTTCTTTCAGAATAATAGTTTTTAAGCAGTCATTTATTTTTTATGGCATATTGTATTGACATCACTTAACTGTTTGTTATCACCAACAAAGATAGAAATTAGTTTAGAAATCATGGACAACAACCTGCCGCCTAGCTGTCGTTAGAATAATCATACGCAGTCAAGGAAGTCTTCTATATTGAAGGTGTTTAATACATTTAATATTTTTAACTTTTTTTATGGCTCAGCATAAAATATTAAAACTTATTTTAAACGTGCCAGCTTTTGTGCAGATTTATTGTATATAAGTGTTTAAGAAATAAGCCCGAGCTTAACAGTTTAAACTATATAAATGTTATTCAATGGTACTTTGTAGTACCAGTAAAAGTGTACTGCAATTGAAATTTCATCTTTGGTGAATTTTTTAGTGAAATGCGACATTTATAAGACAAATTATTATTTACAATTTATCAGACCAAGGCGGCTTTTTGCCAGCGCTACAAAATCTTTTTTATTGTTTTATTAAATTTTTACATATCGGGTTTTTCAACAAGAAGTTTGCTCCTCAAATGGGGTAACATCAACAACATGATAGTTTTCACATTTAGCTTTTTAACGCATTAGTAGTAGAAGCATCGATAATTGTTACAATAAATTCAATTTCGCACGATAATCGCATTTAAATAATTAAAACCCACTATGAAAATGGTGCTTCTGTTAAAGTTACAGTTTGTAACATTCGTGGTATTTTCGTCCTTCTGAGACCGCTATTAAGAATTTGGTCGTTAATTCTGAGTCGATAGACTCAATACAAAATCGTGAACACCAATGTGCGTCTGACCGGGCCGTTCAACTGAAAAGATATCAGCCGTGCGCCACAGTGATAAAATAGATCCAAACTTGTCAATTCCTCGACGTTCTCAACAATTGGGATTATACAAAACCGCCACAGAGTGTGATTTGTTTTGCATCCGCGCCTGACCATTAGTCTTAATCAGATGGTGGACAAACCACTATTGTATAATTTGGAACGTCATACATGCGTCCTAGATAGCCGAAGCCATAATTCTATGCAACAGAACCACATTTCAGTACAGGTCTGCAAATCATCACACCTTGCTAAAGAGTTGGAGACTTTCCAACTCCTGTCCAGAACACATGTCAACCATGCTCACTGGACTGGATCATTCACTTTGCGTGTCATTATCAGTGAGATGATCCTGGCCACCATAGAAAACCATTGGATATGGGGCCGCAAAACCACAACCACCACGATGCTCCCATATAGGGGCCAACCTCAATGATCAGCCAGAGAACTATTAAATGTCTAAAGAGACAAATAATGAACTCTGCGGGTCACTGATCCCCGTGGAAATAATGTGGAGTTTCCAGTTGACTCCCTGTCTGCCTTCAGGGAACTGGGCTCCCTTTTTCCCCCAGTTGCACAGGTCCAGATAGTCGGTCTATAAGAACCGATAAATGTGCCCCCGGGGGGTACAAAACCGCCACACTGCGAATTTTGCGTAGGGAGTCGACTTTGAAGCCTTGCAAGGTTCAACTGGTGCAGAAATTGAAGCTAATCGACCATTCACGGCGCCGCAGATTCGCTCAATACATTTATGAGCACCCGGCTGGTTTTTCCAAAAAAAAAAACATTTTTTTAGGAGAAGCCCTTTTTCACTTGTCAGGGTATTTTAACAAGCAAAATTTCCGCATTTAGGTTTCTAAAAATCCTAGAGCGATTATTGAGAAGCCTTTGCATGCTCATCATGTCAGTATATGGTGCGCTATGTAGACTTGAGGCGTGATAGGGTCGTTTTTTCTTTTTCGAAAATGAAGCTGGTAATACGGTAATGGGCAATGGATCACGCTATCGCAAGATGCTAAAAGCTCAATTTTGGCTTATTATTAACGACGCGGGTATTACTGACATGTGTTTTCTACAGAACAGCATCACTCATAGCACAGCCAATGAAATGATTAATTTACCGCAAACCAAATTTCAAAATCGCATAATTTCACGACAATCAGCAGTTAATTGGCCAGCCAGATCGTATGATTTTACACCACTGAATTTTGTGAGGCTATATTAAGGACATAGTCTATACGGAGGCAATCCAATCGATTTCAGCTCAAAATCCATCATATGATTACCGAAATAAGAGCGCCATTTTGCCAAAAAAAGATTAAAAAACTTTAATGAAAGAATCGACATCTCTCAACGTTGTTGTGATGGATATTTAACAAATATCATTTTTCATTCATTATTGCCGAGCTTTTCTCTTCGTAATACTATAAAAATTTAAATCATCTTACTTCAAATTTTTTGTTTAAAAACCCTTTATAAAGAACCCTTTATAAAAATACAGTAATGAGTAAAATTTTAGTGACACCGAAATTGAAAGTTTTATACATGTTTACTACTCGTACATTCATAAAATGACATTTTGTTTTCTTTTACTAATCCAAATAAAATTTTGGTCATTTAACAATTTTTTCAGTTATCGTTAAAAATTTGGCTGGAAGTCAAATTAAATTTCATTACTGCTAAAATTGAACTAAATTTTAACATTAATAGTGCAGTGTTGTTAACATCATTACTATGTATTGATGCAGGAAAAAATATGTGATATTAAAAAACAATTTTCCGAAAAGATATCTGCAAGCAGTGCTCCGTTTTTGCATGTCACGTGAGAAATTTTTGACATGTAAATAATGCAGTGGTCTCACTTTATACAAAATGAGTAGAGTAAGCAATAAACTTCTTCAACGATAACTTTTTCTGTGAGACATTTCTCACTCAAAATACAGAAACTAATCACCGGAAACACACATTTTTTCTTAGCAAATATTAAGCTTATACTTCTTAGATAGTTCAGAGTGTTGGGACATTAATATTATACTATTGGATCTCGACTAATACATATATACGCATGCTAATTGTAATTAAAACTAAATTTGTAATTATCCATTATTATTATTGCTTGTACAATATTTTGTAAAACAAGAATATTTAAAATTTGCTGGCAAAATAATTATTAATTGATAACACTGCTATAGAAAAAAATCTGAAAAATGCAAAGTGTAAAAAAACGTTCAGGAAGGACCCAACGACATACAAATTAGTTGCAAGTATAGTATTACTTAGATAATACACTGTTTATGCTGCAAAATTCACTAGTTGTAATATTTTAATTGCAATTAAGACACAAAAGTTTAGCAAAGTCCTAGTTAAATTCTTGGATTTTTTGAAATCGTAGGTTTTTCTAAATTTTGATGTCTTAGCGCCATCTAGTGTTTTACAAAAATTTATTGTTATGTATATTCCGTTTTGTTATATTGACTTCTTTTATTGCAAAATAATAACACCGAACTTTACAGTTTTGATTTAAATTAAACGATTTATTCCTTTTCAATACACACAAAATAAACAAGATGGTAACTTCACTTCAAAAGGATGCTTTGTTTTTTGCTGTCTTTTTTCAGCGATGTTTTAACTTGATTTCAATTCATATGCAAGTAAGGCTTATGTAGCTGTTTAAGAGGTTTTCACATATACTAGAATTTTCTAGTTTAACATCACCCCATATTGTTATTAGTATATCATTCAGTGTAGGCGCTTTCCCTGCTGTATGCTCTTTGTTCTGTCTTAATTGTTTTGTAATAGCTTTAGTTATTTTGCAGAATTTACAATAAGCATATTGTTGTTGTCTGAGAAAACTACACAGTTTGTAAAATACACAATAGGTAATTTCGTTCATTTTTTTTTTTAATTTTGATAATTTTGTAATTTAAATTTAATTGATGTATTCTATATTTTTTGCAATATTTTATATTTTTAAAAAATTATGGAAAATGTAATTCGTTATTTAGGGAAATATGAAATTCTTAATGCTTTAAGATGCGTATAAAAAAAGGTTAAAAAACAACATATCGATTTTAAAAACTTAATTTAGAAATTCTGTAATCATTTAAAAACTGACTGATAAATATTGAAATATAACAAACAAAATATAAGATAGAATTAACCATCAATTTTAATTCTACTTTTATTGTTTATACTAAATTTTAAATTAATATTTTTTAAGTTTTAATACGTTTTTCTTGCTCTTATTTAGCTCAATGAATCGTATAATTTTGGCTTCTAAACTTTTATTTATGTTTGTTTAAGTTTGATATTTATATATAAACGGGCACTCCTTAACACCAATTAAAACAAATAAAATCGAATAAACAAACACTTAAATAAAAGAAATTAATCAACGAACAATTAAAAATGCATTTACCCAAACAAGGTTAAATTCAATTATTGTATTATAAAAGAGCTGTTCAGTTAAATTATTAAATATAAAATTATTTATGTATTTTCCTAAAGTGAAGGACGAGTATAATTCTGTGAAAAACTTCAAAATTAATTATTAAAAAGGAAACGTAATTGAAAAAAAAAACAAATCTTAAGAGGGTCAGGGTATTTAGGTAAAAGGAACTTTTTTTTTAATTTTAACATATTTTTACTTATTAAACGAAGTTCATGGATATTAAGTTGATTGATATGGAATTAGATTATCAAAATGTTTGCCAAAATTAAATAATTGCTTTATATGGTAAATCGCTGAACTCCATTTGATATCTGTGAAACATCAGAGTGTGTTTTACATCCGCACCTGGCTATTTAGCCTTAATCAGATGGTGGACAAACCACTATTGTATAATTTGGAACGTCATACAACGTCCTAGGAAGCCGAAGACATAATTTTAAGCAACAGAACCACCTAGTCGCAACTTTAATGATTCCAGGGTAGGGCTGCAAACCATCACACCTTGCTAAAGAGTTGGAGACTTTCCTACTCCTGTCCAGAACACATGTCTAGCATGCTCACTGGACTGGATCATTCACTTTGCGCGTCATTATCAGTGAGATGATCCTGGCCACCATAATAACCATTATACTGTTATGGGGCCAACCTCAATGATCAGTCAGAGAACTATTAAATGTCTAAAGAGACAAATAATGAACTCTGCGGCTCACTGATCCCCGTGGAAATAAAGTAGAGCTTCCAGTTAAATTCCTGCCTGTCTTCAGGGGACTGGATAGCTGTTACGTACTATAAAGACCATAAATGTGCCCCCGGGGGGATCTGTGAAACATCAATAAGGTTAAATATATAATTTTTTTTTGCGATTTGCACGACATTGTACCTTTTTTCTTCAAAAATGAAGTTGCAGCTGCCGTTTTGGTCCATAGAAATTAACATGGTTTTAAAATAATGGCTCTGCATATCACACGGTGACCACAGCCGTCGACTTATTAAAAAAAACATTCGAGATAAATTGATTTCAAGAAATTGAATTTTCAACAAGCGTGTAACAATGTAGATTCAATTTGGGCGAATATTTTGCCTATAAATGAGTTCTAATAAAATTGATTTTTTGTATTATTTTTTATATTTCAATGCTGTATCGAGCTTAAAAAATAGTCGTTTCACTTAAGAAAACACAATATATTTGGAAAATAGATTTTTCAGAAACAAAGATTTCCTCAATTGGCTGGCTGGCAAATTCTTCTGGCCCTGCTGTGCCAGAATAGAATAAAAGATTATAAAAGAAAATCACTCACCAAATAAAAGTTTTTGGCATTTAAAATTTTGTACATTTTTGAGCAATACATAATGCAGCAGCTATCTACACGACTTCTCTGTTGTTTAATTATTACACCGTTTATTGTTGTTCACGCAATGATGGCAACATTACACCTTACTTCTTAAAAGATGCCATACGATGATCGCTATAATAAACTTTTGAAATAAATATTTCAAAGATAAAACATAGAATTTATAATAAGCGACTAACGATGTGTATTCAAATGCTCCTTGATTATTTCCTATGAAGCCACAATATTTTCCTAAAAAATCAATTTTAATAAAATTTTTTTTTTATTATTTTCTATAATCCATGGTTATATTGAGCTTAAAAAAAGTCATTTCATTTAAGACTACACTATGTTTTGAAAATAACAAATATCTCAAAATCACATATACCCTCAATAGGCACGACTGTGCCAGAATAGAATAAAAAATTTATAAAAGAAATTTACTCAACAAATAAAAGTTTTTTGCAGTTAACAATTTGTATCAAATATTTTTAAGAATTACATAATGCGGTAGTTATCTTCAGTTCTTCAGTTATTTTTATTGATTACTAGCTAACCTGGTAAAAGTTGTTTTGCTTTATAAATTATTTCTGTTTCTAGATCAATTCTGGTGCAGACAAAAAGTAAATTTGTTATTATAAGTGTGTAAGTATGTGGTATATACGTGAAATTGGCATGGAGCGCTATGAACGATAAGGGAATATAAAAATAACAAACGCTAAACAATATTATTTTCAAGTTATTATAGTTTATTTGTTAAAATTACATATCACATATTAATTACGACAGCAACACTAACAAACAACATCAATCAATTAATGCTATAGCGTGAACAATATTTTTTGTCAGCCCATCTTTAGCGAGCACAAACAAACTGGATGGTTTACCCACTCGAAAGCAAGCTACGTACAATTTCCCGTGTGAAGAACATGGTGTACTCAAATCTAAGGCACAAATAGACATCGTTTGGCCTTGGGATTTGTTGATTTGTTGTCGTTGCAAATCCCATCTAATTGGAAACTGAATTTGTCTGAATTGAATTGCCACATCTGCGGGTATGATAGGAATCCGTGGTATTAATATATTTTCTTCTTTGAATTTGCCATTTAAAGTGGTGGCTTCGATAAAGTTTTTCATCAATTTTCGAATGACTAATCGCGTACCGTTGCACAGCCGTGGCGGGTTTAAATTACGAAGCAACATATTCGGAGATCCAACCTTCAATTGTAAATTATGCGCTGGCATGCCTGACAAATCCAGTGAATTCAAAAATTCTGTGTGAAAATTGACAGCTTCGGTGGCATCGCAAAGTATATCAATAGATTTGTATGATACCAAGTTAACTGGCAATAACTGTTGCATCTTCAAATTTAAATTGTCAACGTCTGCATTTTTTGCTGCCAAAATAGCTCTTTCTGCAAAGCCACTCATGATTTATGTACTGTGTGTATACATAGGGAAATTAAAAAAAAACTTAAGAGTGAACAAACCTTCTCACTTAGGGGTATGAAAAATAGATAATAACCGATTCTCAGACCTACTATATACGCATGTAAAAATCGGTGAAGCCGTTTCGGAGGAGTACGGTAACTAACATTGTGACATGGAAATTTTATATATTAGATAATCTTAACAATCTACATTCAATGCCTTTATATTTCTAGCGTTAACAAAAAATAGCTTTTATCATTTATTCACAAGTTTCTCACAACTAAAAAACACTTTAAATATACAATACAATAAGCTTCAATAATCCTGAACGCCAACACTGGCTCACCAGTGAAAGCGCTCGCCTCTGACTCCAAACCAGCCGGATAGGACAGGAAATAGCAATAGTATTTAATTTACTGGCAGAGGAAAAATAAACAACATAAGACCAATAAGCTTCACCTAATTGGTGTTGCAACATTCTTTAGATTCTCTTAAATACACATGTACATAATTTCTTATATTAAAGAAATATTTAGAAAAGGATGCCAGATCTTTTTATCGTTATATAAATTAGACGTTTTTGCTCGACTGTAAAAAGATATTGCAGCTACGAACGGTATGGCTGGATTAAATAAAATGTCGAACAGAGAAACTTTTCGTGTATACTGTAGTGTATATTATTTTAAAACATATAACTTTCAAAACATTTTCAATACATCTCATCTCAATTGACTTTATGGAGAAATGCCTAATTAGATTTTTATGTGTCTTACACCACAAGCACTAAATTTCTAAGTTTGTGTTTCACAAACTCCAACAAAACCTAAGAGCAATATTGACTCATACTTGCCCTCTTCCGTTCAATTACAAACACTGTATAAGCAAATTAAAGAAGATGGTGGTGGCTTTCTATTATTTTGGTTAATTTAATATTCTTCTTCCTTCCAATCATTGTTACAATTTTGAAAAAATGTTTCGTTGTAAACGTCATAGATTCGCTTACAACGAAACATTTCGACCATTTTTAAAATTTGTTTGCTGGTTTTACACTCGTATTGTGGCAAGGTAATATATATGTAAATGTATTTGTGCACAATTGTTGTGTATTTGCGTGTTAATAAATGTATGTTTTCCTAAAACCACGCATTTGCCACGTCTAAATTCAAAATTAACAATTTTCTAATCAATGGAATTTTATTTTTTATTTTAAAACATGATTTCCGCTCGGTGTCCAAATACGAATTTTGCTCTTATTTCGCTTAATTTGTATTGTTGTGTATTTGTGTGGCGGTATGTAAGTTGTATCAGGATTAAATTTGTTTCTTCTTTTATTTGGTAAATTTACAAGCTCAACGTTCTTTTTTTATTAAAAATATTGCGTTTCACGTTTTGAAATTTTTCTCTCCATTTATTACAATAAAAGTCGAATTAGACTGCGTGTGTGTGTCTATGTGTTTGTGTAAAATTAAACAGATTGTAAACGTGTTGCAATATTATTTAACAAATGTTGTTGGTGTTTAGTATTTTCATTTTTATTGGTTTTTAATTTGTTTTGAAATTATGTATTTGTTTGTAAATTGTGGTTTTACTATGTACATGTTTTTCTTCTACCATTCAATTTTACCTGCATGCTAGCATTCAAATTATTTACTTTGTATATTTTATTTATGCATAATTATTAAGTTTCGTGTTTTTTTTTGCGTTTAGATTTTGTCACAATTTTTTCTTATTTAAATTTTAATTCCGTATTTGTTTGTAAAGGAAGTAATTATTTTTCGTTTCAATGACTGTGATTTATTAAAAAGTAATTCAAATTTCTTTCTTGTTATTTTTTAAATAATTTTGTCATTTTTGCTTAAAAGCGAAAGGAAACAAAAATTTTTATGTAACAAGATTAATTGACGCCTGCAACACTAAAGCTATTTTCTGTTTTTTTTTAGTAAATATTGTGTCATTTATAAGTAAAAAGTTCCCTTTACATTAAATAATTATTTTGTTTAAATTTTTTTAAGTTATTCATTGGCTCCACAGAATTCTACTGCTGAAGGTAGAAAATGTCGTGCAGGGCGTTGTGGTACATTTAAAGTAATTCTGTTAATAATTAAATGAACAGAAATATCGCCATTAAGCACGCCAAAAATTAACGAAATATTAAGTGCTGTTCTGCGACTTCTTAGCTTAATAAGAGATAGTATGGCTAAGTAGTCAGGTAAGGCCAAGTTTTGCAAATCCAATAACACCTCTAGCTTTGTGTGCTTTCAAATTGCTATGCGTAATAAAATTAAATTTGGAGTCAACATAGCAATCCAAGATCTAAAATTGTATCAACTTCTTTCAAATGATGGCCATCGATAAAATAGAATACTGTTATCGGTTTCTCTCTAGCAAAGCACATGTGGTTACATTTCCTTAGGTTTAGCTCCATAAGATTTATTTTACACCAGTTGTAAAGCGAGTAAGGGCATCTTAGAAGCGTTGCTGGTCAATTACTTGACTACAACTAAGAAAAACTTTTGCGTCGTCGGCATACATCTAAATATTGGATGAATGAATGACTTCAGAAAGTTATCAATAAATAACAAAAAAGAAGCGGCCCAGGTGGCTTCCCTGTGGTATTAAAACGGATCATTTTTTCTATTTATTAGGTAAAAGAAAATCCATTTGACACTTAAATCGGTAAAACCATCAATTCCATTTTTTTTTTTAGGAGGATATGACTGACTTTAACAAACACCTCGCTGAAATTAGTGCATATCATGTCAGTTTGCTGTTTGGTAAAAATGTCGCCCGGAAAGAAGAAATTCGGTGCTATATTGACGAGATAAGCGACTCTTTGTTGCAAAATGTGCTTAAAAATTTTGTGAAAAAGCAATCGCCTGCAGACGTTTAAAAAGATTACATTTGCCCCTTAACATACTTTATTATTAACTCCAATATTTCTGCTTCGTATCAATAAAACTGACGTTGTAAAACAAAAACTTTATGATTTAAGCCATTTTTATTTTATAACCTTAAATTTTCCCACCGTTTATTTTACTTTCTTTTGTTTGAAAGATTTTTCAAATTATTAATTATATTTATATCCAGCCAATTAATATTTACTTACAATAATACTAAGACTTGAGTTAACAAAGTAATTCAGTTGGGGAGTACTTTCATTTTTTTTTTCAAAATTAACCTGAATTTTGATACCGTCATTTTTTGGTGACTCTTAAAAAATGAAATATTGATTGTTTAACAATCTGTCGCAGAAATTTTCTCACAAATTTTTTTGATTATTACGAATTTAATTATATTACGTTTATACATTTTATTAACGTTTTGTTGTAAGTTCTTTATTGCAAAATAAATAACAACAGCTTTTAGAATTTTTAAAAATCTATAACAATTTTATTTACTTTAACTACAAAGTTGACACTTCAGAACAATTTAATTAAAATGCTCGTCTTTACTTTATAAGGTCTAATTTTCCACTGATTGATTATACACTGCCCTTTATATTCGTCCCTTAAAAGTCTAGAAAATTTAAGAATCTTCTACTCTCTTTGTATCACATTCCGTTGTTGTTTGTTATTCATTCAATGTATAGCCGCCTGTATGCTTGTGCATATTTCTGTTTTTGTTTTTATGCTGATAAGGTTCCTGTTGTCTCGTGTAGATAAGTTTGTTGTTGCCTTGCGCGTCTAGTTAGTAAACAGAAATTTGTTTTTGGTATGCATGCCACGCAGTTAGTAAACAGCATATCAAATTAATGTTGTTTGCATTTATAAAATTGCTACCCAGTTTGTAACTAGAAATTTTGTTGTTGTACCATAAGTTTTCTTAACAAGTCACGCAGTTCGTAAACATAATACGCAGTAGTTTGCTTTATTGCTTAAGTATTTTATTTTAAAACTTAAGCAAGGCACATCCGTAACAATATGTATAGATGATGTTGATATATACATAGGTATAGAAATATCTACCGAGATAGATATTAATCTAGATAGGTATATGGTGTTATATATATGTAGATATGTTTTAGGCACAGGTATAAACATGGATATAGATATAAACATAGACATAGATATGGACACAAATATAGACATAAATATGGATATAAAAAATTATGTAGATATAAACATAGATATAGACTGATATGTATACATAGATATATACATAGATATAGACAATGGTATAAACCATTACATTATTATGTGTGTGTAGGTATAAACATGGTTATAGATATGGTTATAGATATATATATATATATATATATATATATATATATATATATATATATATATATATATCAAATATCGGATCATTTTACACGAAAAAACGTTTATACTATTCACATTGCCCGTTATATTTTATAACAAAATTGCAAATTACCTCTTTAACCTGAATATATTTATCAAAAGTTCACTTTGCCCACTTTTAAGTTAATTGTTTATGCAGTTTATAGACATTTGTGTGATAAGATTATAAAAATATAAATAAAAAAAACAAGAAAATCAATTTTTATAACAAAAATAATTTACATTTACCAGCATTTTAATAATCTTTATCAATATTAAACGTTATGGTTCTTTGCTTTCTTTTCCAGCGTTATATTATTTAACTGCCATAATTTTTTTTCAATAAACTTTAATCAAAGTTAATAATGTTTTAACAAACACTGTCATTCGCATTTAGCGGAAAAATGCATTTATTTATGCATTTGTAATGAAGTTAAAACTGCCTTTTAGTCCTTTTTCTCTTGTTCATTCATTAAAGTTTGTTGTTTTTTTTTTTTCTTTTTCATATAATATAATCAAGGAATATTTATTAAAAACAATTTCCATTATTTGAGTTTTTTAAAATACCCTACATTTTTTCTTTTCAATATTTCGCTTTCCTTTGGAAAGCTTCTTCAGGAAAAAATTTTTTATATTTTTGAAAACAAAAAAATTATTAGCAAATTGAAAAAATGTTTCAAAACATTTGACAAAAAGAAAAAATATATAAAAAAAGATCTTAAAAAAGAAAAAAGATATTTATTCAAGATAAAAAAAGATCGTTAAAAAAACTAAAAAATACCCTACCAAATAGAACGTAGGCATATGATTATTATTTGCTTATCATACAAATTATATAAAGTATACGCCCTGGCTATGGAAAAATATTATTTTTAGATAATCATATAACAAAGCTTTTTGTTTTGAAATATCATTGCAGAAAATGTCTTTTAAGACAATTAAATTTATTTTATTTTTTTTTTTTATTTTCACTGCCTTCAATATTTTAAAACCGTTTGCTATTCATTAATTAACCATAGACAGACACCGTTTCTTTTAGCATAATTCTTAGAGTTTTCAATCAAACATACTGTAGGGTATATTGTTGTCAGCTTTCAACTGGTATATATAAAATAATTTTTATACACACATACTCATAAGTCAGCATTCAACCAAACGAACCAGCAAACAAACATTTAACTTCAGCAAAATTATTTTTAATAAACCATTATTAAATTGTATCTGTACATTAACAAATGTAAAAATCATTTAAACATTTAAAACCATACAAATTATTTATCAATTTTTTTGCAACGTGTTATTGTCTTTCTGTATTGCCGTCTGTCCCAAATAGCCTTACAATATGTTAACTGCATTGAACACGTTCTTTTGCAGGAATTGCTGTCATTATTTCATTTAATTGTAATACAACTGACGTTATTGATTATTTATTAATATCGTTTCTGTTCATTTTTGCATTTAAAATTTGCTCTTTTTATTTTTATAATAAAAATTTAATTTATAATCTTTCCACTTAACCTTTGACAATTAATAAAATGTATTTTCTTGTGAAAATTGTGAAAAAAATAATGATAGTTGTTAATATTTTACATACATTTTTAAAGGCGGAATGCTGACAGAAGCCGGAACAAAAACTGTCTTTTTAGCACATATTTGTTTTCTGTATGATTTTCTGTTTAACCTAAATTTTAAGACCTTAAAATTTTTTATCGAATATCTCTTTTTTGAACAATTGAAAAGACACTGAAAAAACAAATTGAATAAAATATTATTGTTGATTAAAGCAAATAATAAGTTTTGTGACCAGAGTTCAAATCCCAGCAAGTGTCGCTTTTCACAGCACATATTATTCAGGGACTACATTCTACTCTGGTTTATATTATTAGGCCCTCCTTTGTCCGAATTACTTTACAGCACTAAATCACTGGCGGAATAAAAAGTTTTTAAAGTGGCTGTGGCTACTTTAAAGATTTCAATGTGCCTTGTTAACATTATTTGAAACATAAGCATAGCTTGCTCTCAATTTATCTCTCCATAACTCTCCAAAGAAATTGTTATTAAAAACTAGTGAACATTAATGATGGAATGCTATTAAATGGCGTTCTTAAACATAAATAAGACGATGAGAACAGAAGAATAAAGAAGAATCCTGTAATTCCACAAGAACACCTTTAATTATGTACTAACTTTATCTTTCAATATAGCTACTTCAAGCTGTCATAAGCAATTTTTGAAAATGTTAAAATTTATCTTAACATTTTGTTTTAATGCTGCATACGTATTAAATATTAAAATTTTCATATTTTGTAATTTTAGGAAACTAAAGTTTTTAGAAATTCCTTTAGTAATTCAGATCGCATTATTTTGAAACACATGTGCTATTCACATTTACATAGAGTTTATGTTGGTACGATAACAAGCAAGCAAACTAAAGATTTGTTTGAAGGTAAAGAGAGTTAAGACAAAATAACAATAATTTTAACTATGTACATAAGGAAACAATATGCAACATGCACGCAACCGACCATATAAAAACTCTACGCACAAACTTAAGCAACATCAACTTTATGTTTTAAAATGTTACAAATTTATGTAAACCGCACATGTTGGGGGTTTCCACTGACACTCTCACACATACTTTGGCATACAGCAAACACTTAAATTAAACAACAACAACAACTAATTCTAATATTAGCACAAAAACACAAACTAAAGTAGAAACAATTTGTAAGGTCACTAAGCATATTTATACAGACAACAGATGTTTCTAGTGGTTAAAAAAAAGAAGATGCAAAAAGTAAAACTTAAAATTAACAAGAACTTTAAATAAATAAAGACTTGAAGATGATAGTTTGATGCAATGCCAACCTGCAACTCAAACCATGCAACGAAGCTTATAAATTTTTAATCTAATTGAAAATTTTGTACAGCATATTATGATTTTAAAAATTTAAGCAATTAAACTACAAAAAAAGAAATTATAATTTTGTAGAAACATTGAAGAAAAAAAAAAAACAACCAAATACAAACCCTTTAGTGGCTGCTATTATAAAGTATTATGGCAGCTTAAGCAACAGCCTTTAGTTGAATGAACATAAACAAAATTTTTTGTTAAGTGTTATTTTTCGTTTTTCTTTCTATAAAACTATAAAATTATTGCTATAAATTAGATTAAAAAACATAGAACGACTACACATATACTTCCTTAGGCAATATTTTATTTTAGCAATTGCACTGTGGAGCAATGCTTAAAATATAAATTAAAAAAAAAAATTAAAAATCATATAAGCAGTTTTTTAATGAATTTTTCAACAAGAAATTTGTTTACTAAACCAAAATAAAATAACAAAATTTAGATTAAAATTATTCAAATTTTTATTGTATTACGAAGAGAATATCCATGATGTTGATTCCTTCATTAAAGTTTTTAATCACTTTTTGGTAAAATCGCGGTCCTATTTCGTTAATCACAACAAGGATTTTAAGTTTTAAGGCTGATATTCAATTCGATTGGCTCCATATAGACTCTGTACTTAATACAGTCCAATAAAAAATAATCACACGATCTGGCTGGCCACTTAACTGCTGACTGTCGTGAACTTAAGCGTTTGGGAAATTTCATTGGCTGTGTGACATGTGGCACCGTCCTGTTGAAATCACATGTCAGTGATATCCATATCGTCAAAAATGGGCCTAAATTTAGGTGTTAGCATCTCGCGTGATCCATGGACCGTTACTGCATTTCCAGCCTCATCTTTGAAAAAAAAACGGCCCGATCACGCCTCCAGACTATTAGAAAAACCAGCCGGTTGTTCCTGAATCAATTGGGCGAATCTACGGCGATGTGAATGGTTGGTCGGCTTCAATTCCTGTACTAGTTGCAGATTGCAAAATTTTTTAATAACGCCAATTGTTGAGAACGTCGAAGAATTGACAAATTTGGATCTCCTTCAACACTGTGGCTCACAGTTGCGTTTTTTCACTTGAACGACCCGCTCGAACTCGCGTTGGTATTGAAACATTTTGTATCGAGCCTGTCGACTCAAGTTTAACGTCCAAATTCTTAATAGAGGACGATTATATTGCCCGAAAATATCAGTAATTTTACAAAATGTAACTTTAACACAACCACTATAGAGGATAATAATTATTTTGATGCGATTTTCATGCGAAATTGAATTCTTTGTAACAATTGCCAATGCATCTACTACGAATATGTGAAGAAACTAAATATTAAAACTATCATCTTTTTTTAAACTTTCACAGTATTTTTGTTCAGTACATGATATTTCTTCACAATTTGTTTGTAAACAATTTAATACGTATAATGTGTAATAGTACACGGAATCTAATAAAGTGTTTTTTTTTTCTTTAACAATAATTGAACGAAATTTGTCTAGCACATCTACCTTCCATTAATTTAAAGATTTAATGTAATAAAAATTCATTTAGAATAAAACTAACTACACATTTGTGACTTCCCCTGAAGATTATTGCTAAGACAAGACCTGCTTTTAAAACTTTGCAGAATTGCGAAACTAACAAAATAATAACAATAAAAATATCAAATAATTTAAAATGCTAAACTCACAAGACAAATAAATTTCAATTAGAGTGCAAATCCTCCTAACATCGCACTTAATGATTTCGTTCTGGTCCGAAACGATACCGATCATAAATTAGACACGGTTCATAAGGGTCCCTTTAGGATAATAGGATTCGATGGGAATAATAATGTTGAACTTATTGATGACCATGAGAAATAATTCCTGGTTTATAGGAATAGAATAAAAAAGTTCAAATCATGCTAAGTGCATTCTTTAATTATTCATTCCAATCTGAATGCACAATTTGTTTATTTTTCTAGCATGTTCTTAATGGATTCATTGAAACCTTTTGCATTTGAATCATGATCACTGCACTTTGTTTTTGAAAGGGGAGAGACATAGGAAATGGGAATTAATTTTTGGAACTTAATTTTATTTAATTGCATTTAACTGCAGTTAATCGGAAATGGATCGATATGGTCATACCTATGGTTATATTGTACTTTAGTTTTAATGCTTTATTGTTTTTTGTTGCAACCCTTTTAATTTGTTCATAATTTATTTTTGTAAAATACAAAGATTAATCATTCTACTTTTCTTAGCTCTTATGTATTTTAAAAGGAAGAATAATCAATCAAAGGTATATTGATTATTCTTTCTCAAAAAGGGAGGTGTAGTGTGTTTGACTGTGTCGCCATTGCCTTGCCTTCTGCATTGCAATCGAACGCCTCACATTTTGTTGGAATACGAGTGTCTACATAAAGCCTAAGTCATATGTTAACTCTGCATATTCCAACTACACACGGTCTATGTAGACTGCGTGTATATTTCTATTAAATTCACCGCATATATGGGAATATGCAACGTTTGCCTATTCCCACCGCACACAGTCTGCATCGATTGTGTGCATGTGTAAATATATTAGTTATAAATTAGCTACTAAGAATATTAAAAATAAGTTAAAGAAGGCATCAAAAAGAACCATTAAACCGATCAGTCCCATTAGCGGCTGATCAAAAATAAATAATAAATAAAAAGACAATAACGAATGAAGTGTTTTTATGTTACATGCTGAATCTTATTTAACTGTATATAACTGTTATTAATTATTTATTAATAACGCAATCTATTCCAACAATAGATGTGGATAAGATGTAAAAGAAATCAGAAAAATTTTTCCAAAAATAAAACTTTCAAGACAGCTGCTGGCCTTCCATACAAATTGAAAATAAATAAAAATAATTCAGCAAAAAAATTTTAAGTTCCCAAAAAAGGTAAAAATTTATTTAAAAAATGATTAACACCCTGAGCTTTCCACCAACCAAAATATTCTAAAGATGTCACATATAATTTCCACTTTTTACCTTTTATAATCTTCAGCTTCATTTAGACAAAAAAAATTTTTAATAAAGATGAAAATAATCGATTTTTAAAGATTAAATTTTTCAAAAAAAAAAAGTTATCTAATTTAAGATGAAATTTGAATCTATTGATATTGATCCAGGGCTCAAATAATAGTGACTTATAATTTAGTATTTTAGTTATTTTTTGTGAAAAATTGTTCTACGTTTTTTTTAAGCAAATTGTTGAATTGTTAGAATTAAACTAGTTTTATAAAATTTTTGTAGAATTTCGATCGTTTAGTGAAACATTTATTTTTTAGTTAATTTATATGTTTTAGTCAAACCTTTGTGCTAAAATATATTTTTTGTAGAAAACTTAACATTTCAAAATTTAATTTCGTAAGCAGAATTCTGCTTAAAAGAGACAGAGTTAAAATAGAACAGTCTTCTTCTAATTATCCTTCTATTTTGATTGCTAAATGTCATTGTAAGATCTTTTGCAACAATAAAGTTAAAATTTTAATCTCTTTTCTTTAAAGCAAATCTTTTAAAATCCCTAAAAAAATATTGGCAGAATACAGAATTATAAAATTATGTTTTGGCCGATAATGCTTGCACTTAATATTCTGAAAAAGTACTTTGCCATCCACTGTATCCTATCAACAATGGCTACACCAAAAGAGAAGGACCATTGCCGCAGCTATAACAACAACAACAATCTAAAAACTTTGAAATTTAATTTGCTCATGAATGATGTATCTATATATGTATGTAAATATGTGAATATTTGAGTATATGTATCCATATTAGTTAAAGTTTGTTGAAACTATGAGACCAGTACAAGCTATCACAACAATAACACAAACAACAAAAAGAGTAAATACAAAAACAGTATATGTATATACTCTTACAGACACTATTGTATTTCAATTCATATATTATGAATGTATTGTATTTATGAATGTGTATGTTTTGCTAAATAACAATATGTTGCCTAACAAATATAAATGTATTTGCAAAAGTGGTTATGCATATACGTACACATGTATGTATTTATATAGTTTAAAATAGCACAATTTGAAAAAAAAATATTACTCTAGCCACTAAGCTTTTATATCACTTTACATTCTAACAAAAACAAAAATTGTGTTGGTGGCTATATATTATTTTGCTGCTGCTGCTGCTGCTGCTAGCCGGTAAGTAAGGACCTGTGAGTGCTGTTGGGAATGTGTTTGCTTTTTTTCCAACTAGTGCATTTTCTGTTTATTTTTCTGGTTAATTAAATTTTAACAAATTATTTGATAGCATTTTGGTCTTTGGATGGTCACCCTTCACTTTATGTTGGTGTATTTCTTACACACACACACACACACACACACACATTCACCTACATTTGTATGTAGGTTAAGGGTATTTTCTACAGAGGTATAGAATTTTAAATTGGCAACAGCTTTTTAATTGGTGACTATTTTGTTAGCTGTCAAGTGATTCAAATAAATAGTCTCACGCCTAAAGACCGCTTTCAAATTATACAAATCAGTTAACATAAATGTCCGTCACAGCAATGATAATACGCATCCACAGAGAGGTCATATAGTGTTTACAGAAGAGCGTAGCGTAGAACAAGGCCCGCATCAGTGTAGTCTCCATCGTGCACAGGAATATGATATGTGTCCATCCACTTTATGGAAGATTTGCGGAAAGATTTTGTTTTGCGATTATATAAAATCTAATTTGGACAAGAGCTGCAGCTACACGATCACTTATCTTACCGAATAAACACTCAAAACTAGATTGCCGTTGATACCGATTTCCGTAAATGAATTTTTATTTAAATGGATACGTCAATTGACGAAACTGCTGTATTTGGAGTGTTAAGAAACCTCAAATATGTGAAGTAGCTAGTCTACGGCGATAAACCTGAAACGATTGAGCAATTACAGGACAACATCTGCCGTGTTATTGGGGATATATGCTCAAAAATGTTTGAAAAACTCAACGAAAATTGGACCTCCAGATTAGAATATCATCGAGCCAGCCATGGCGGTCATAAGCCAAAAGTTATATTTAAATTATAATATCAGGAGATTAATTTTCGAATAAAGTAAATTTCATGCCAGTTTAATGTGTTATATTTTATTTCATTTCAAAATTGTACACCTCTATGACAAAAAAATAAATAACACCCTTTACAATTGAGTCTGCATACACTTCATTTATTGGTTCATATGTTTATTTAAAAATTAATTTTATTTAATATTTAGTAAAATATAATTGTTTGCAAAGCTCTGGCTAAAAACTATAGTTTATGGTTTTAATTTTTTAGTATTATGGTTATCAATAAACTATTGCTAGTTTCTAGAAAAAAAAAACAATATTTAAAGTACTTTTCCACTTATAAAAGCATAAAGCTAACATTAAATTATATTTTATATATTTAATTCAATTTAAAGTATACTTCAAAAAGATTTTACAATTTTTGTGTGTGTTTTCTTGCGAAAAACTGAAATTAATACTGCAATATATCACAAAAAGTAAATTTTGTTTGGAAATATGTTTCATATTCTAATTTGTTTTATAAATAATAACAAAAAGTTTTATAATAATATATTTAAAATATATATATAATTAAAATATTATGCTAATAGGTCAAGCAGCTATAGCTAAAAAAAAATTTAAGTCCTTGAGAATTTCTGAGCTTGTACTGTGCATCGGTTCATCGCTACAATCCTCACAACTGACTATAACTATTTAATTTTTTATATCCTGTAGATTGGTTTTCAGTAAACTATTTTAATATCAATTAATTTTGATTAATATTTTAAAGGTTTTTAGAATAAAGTGTATAACTTGCTAGAGGTAAACCACAACTACTATGAATTATGTTTAGAACACAGTTTGTACATATTACAATAGATAACATTATTTCAATTTGAGCTTTATACAATAGTATCTATCTACAACCATTTAAAATACCCATAAAATCGGCCCTTTATATGTTCCTTTTTTTATGAAAAAATCATGGTTCATAAAATTTTTATGCAGGAAAATTATGACTCATAAAATTTTTTATAATAAAATCACGGTTAATGAAAATTATGACATAAAATTTTTTTATAGAAATATCATGAATACTGAAAAATTTCTACTGAAAAATTACAACTGATTAAATTATTTTCACAGAAAACTTAATTTTTTGTTTGAAAAAAACATTAAATTCAATTTATTCGTAAATTTTATAAAACTCTATTATTTTGGCCCAAAAAAATAAATGTTTAAAAGAAAAATTTTAAACTTAATTGGTTTGAAAACTAAGTGTCCTAAAAACAAAAAATAACAAATATTGTTGAAACTACTGACACTTTTTCCACCCTTGTAGCCCTCTGTTTAAAAATAAATGAATCTTATTAGAACTTATAGATAAATATCTCAGCTGGCTTTGCAATTTATTTAAATTGGTTTGACTATTTAGCCGTAATGGACAAACCAACACACAACTAAACTTACAGAGAGAGCAATACTATTGGGCTTTTCAACAGGAAGTGTGTTTTTCAATTGTGGCAACACCAAAAACACGATGGTTTTTACACTTTACAGTAAATGCATTGGCAATTGTTGCAATGTATTCAATTTCGCAAGAAAATCGCATTAAAATACGTTATATTTTACGTAACGTTTCGCAAAATTCGTGATATTTTTTGGGACAACCTATTCGTCATTCTGAGATCGCTGTTTAGAATTCGGTCGTTAACTTTGAGTCAACAGGCTCGAAACAAAATGGGCGACCACCAACGCGTGTTCTATCGGGTCGTTCAACTGAAAACATTGCGGCCGTGTGGCATAGAGTTGAAGCAGATCCAAATTTGTCAACTCCTTGGCATTCTCAACAATTGGGATTATTCAAAACGAATTTTGCGTAAGGATTTGACTTTGAAGCCTCACAAGGTTCAGCTGGTGTAGGAAGCCAACCTACCATTCACATCGCCGTAGATTCGCCTAATTCATTCAGCAACAACCGGCTGGTTTTTCTGTAAAAAATATTTTTTTCAGACGAAGTCTATTTTCACTTGTCAGGGTATTTAACCAACAAAATTGCGGCATTCGGGCTTCTGAAAATCCTAGAACGATTACTGAGAAGCCTTTGTATGCTCATCATGTTACTGTATAGTGCGCTATGTACTCTGGCCCATTTTGTTCTTCGAAGATGAGGTTGGAAGTGCGGTAACGGTCAATGGATCGAGCTATCGAGAGATGCTAACAATTCAATCTTGGCCTATTATTGACGACGTGGATATCACTGAGATGTGTATTTAACAGGACGGTGACCACATGTCACATAGCCACTGAAACGATCAATTTGTTGCAACCCACATTTCCCGATCTCATAATTTCATGACAATCAGCAATTAAGTAGTCAGCTAGATCGTGTGATTTAACACCAGTTAAGGACAAAATTTATACGGAGCCTTAAAACTCAAAATCCCTGATGTGATTAACGAAATAGGAGCACCATTTTGTCAAAAAACGATTAAAACCGTGATGCAAGAGTTGACATATGTCAATGTGGTCATGCTGGACATTTGCCATACATACAATAATAATTGAAATAATGTTATTCAAAATTTTATGTTTTAATTTGTTTTCGAAAACAAACTTCTTGTTGAAAAACTCTTTTTGAGCAAATAATTATTAACTGAGTCGACAAAGGTTGTTCTGTAAAAATTCGATGGCCTGGTGGTAACTCTGGTTTAAATTTCACTGTATGACAATGGCCAATTTCTTCCGATAGTGGAACATTAAAAGATATGAATAAAAAACATTCATAACAGAAATATACCATAACAACTTACACATTAAAAATATTACAAAAAAATTTTATTGAAACGTTTCGAAGGACATCGGCACTCTAGATTTTTATTTGACTTATAAAAATTTTAGTGTGGTTAGAAATTTAGCAAACACTGTTAAGTTTAACCAACCAATAATGCCTTAGCGATCAAACACTTAAAAACATTTCTAAATGGCAAAAGTATTGCTAAAAAAAATCATAATTTGTTCACTGCAACCATATATGGTTTCAAAGAGCGAAAAATAGTTTTTATATCTTGTATTTGGAGCAATTTTTAGCTTAGTCTAATACCGAAAATGAACACCACTTAATTAAAATCGTTTTTTATTAAAAAAAGGAAATAAATTTTTTAATTCCTAACACTTTAATTCTCACAAAATCATTGAAATGAAATATTAATTGAAGTTAAAATACAAAAATCATCATCAAATGTTGATCCTTATTTTATATAATTTTTTTATTTTTATATCTTTTATCAGTTTGTTATTTACAGTTTAATAGAACTAGCTACTATTTTAAAGGGTCTTTTTTTTTTTTTTTACTCATTTAAAATGGAATTTTTTTAGATTTTTCAACAGGTAATGATGCTGTGTTTTAGTAAATAAAATTTATTAAATTATTATTTTTTAGCGTAAAATGAATACGAGGCCAATATTAATCTTTAAAGTGTTAACAATCCTGACTGTGAATCTTAAAGACAAACATTTTTTTAAGTTATTTATGTGTTTTTAAATTAAACATGTAAAATGCTCAATTAAATTAATTTAACTTCGTTTAACAAAATATTCAATTTGCATTAAAGGGTTCTTGAACAAGAACAGCCAAGTGTGTCGAATTTTTGCTTACGATTATATTAAACCTTAACTTGTGCGCATATGCGCTGAATCGTTAAAATTGTCTCTCCAAAATGTCAATGGACAATGAATACAGTGTGTTCAATATTTGCCGAAAAACAAAAACGCCACACATGTTTAACCTTTCGCGATAACTTACCTTAATGATTAAAAAATTAAAAAAAATATTTCATATATTATACAAAGTTCATGTTTATTGGAGAACCCTTTACAAGACCTTCAATTATTTGTTTGTATTTGCATGTTCACATTATAACGTTTGATATAAATTCATTTTGTGATAAAAAAGTTGGCTTTAAAATTTGCAATTCTTAACTGTGAACTGTTAACGATGTAGCATAATTAAATAATGTTATATACACACACATACATGCATATAAAAATTTAATCAGTTTGTTTTTTCATAAAAGTAATAATAAGTTATCAAACAGTGGCTGCAAATATTATGAAGACAGATTTTCAACATTTTGCATTTAATACATTCGCTGGGTCGTAATATACCTCGTCGTATAACTAAATTTTTATTTTCTTCCAGGTCTAAATACCATCGTCAACAATGTTTATAAAAACTATGACCGATCTTCAGTTTATATATTTTTTAAATTTTATTTTTTTCGTGAGAGGTGATATTTTTAGAATGTACTTTATCGTACTTTGGAAAGGATCAAACTAACTTATATACTGCACTCAATTTTTATAATTGTGGCCAGCATAATCTGTTAAATTGTCATAGGATTATGTTTAAATAATGCAACAAAATTATTTAAACGTACTTTAAAAATCAATTACTTCGCGCAATTAATCATCGGTAAGTAGATGACGAGTTTCATGTGTTGGTCAATGGAGTTCGTTACCATAAACAATAATTTTATTTATTTTTTTAATGTGGATGATATTGAACCAAGCGAATGTAGTTATAAAGATGTAATAAAACGGCAACTATATCCAGTGGCTTATTGTTATCTAAATCAAGTTGATATCGAGAATTAGCCTCCACTTGGCACGAAACAATGACTTCAAAAACCACATAAATCCAATGTTTTATTCTGATAAACCAGAAAAATTGGCCGCTATAGAGAACAATATTGCATGTATTGTTCACAAAGCTGGTTGCCCAGAAGAGCCTTGCATATAAAATAATTCGAAAAATTTTTTTATTTAAAATCTAAATTTTCTGTAAATTTTCAAAATTTAGAATTCCGGTAGGATAGCACCCTGTATTATATATGTGAAAATTCCTTACATGTTTCTCCAACGTATCTGGTTATTTTTTATGAAAATTTAATCTGTCTTGATTCGCTTTAGAAATAAAGAAGTATACACCAGTCTCCACTATAATTTAATGTTTGGACCTTTTTCGAAAAGTAGAGTATATAAAATCGAGGCTTTCCAATAATTCACAAGATCAAAAATATTCTCAGAGAAGTTTGCATATATATATATATTGTGTGGTGCTATGTTCAGGACAGCGACTGTACGAAGCCAATCGAATCGAAAATCCGTGATATGATTAACGAAATGGGAACGCCATTTTGTCAAAAAGTGATAAAAAAAACTTTGATGAAAGTATCGACATCTGTCAGCGACCACGCTGACATTCTATATATGTTTTTATATGTTTTTATTTTTTATATTCGAAAAAGATCGCAGTATCCGTTTCTTACATTCTTATCAAAATGTTTTGCATTTTAAATGTTGCTCTGACTGTATTCGGAAAAATACAAATATGCATACAAAATGCAATTAATTAAATTTATATTTTAAAAGCATTTATTTGTACAATTGCATGTCAGTTGAGTGTATTTGTGTGTGCATTTGTGTGTTTGTGAACGCACAAATAATATGAACGAGCACAATGTAGAAATATAAAATGAATGTAGTGAAACCAAGCCAACCAATGCTGTTTTCTTTAATTAAGTTAAAAGTAGAATATCATAAATTACCTGTCGCAACAAAACTGATAAAAACTCTCGCATACAAGCAAGCAAGCAAACAAGCAACAAACAAATTAAAAATAAGAATAGTAAAAATCGCAAAACTTATTAAAACATATGTAAAATTCATTTTGGCTTTTATTTTTTTTTTTTCTTTTATCAGCATCGTCGTTCTCATTACATGACGGTAATTGTAAAATGCAACAAAGTAACCACTGCACCACATAATAAGAGTAAATTATGCGTTAGTTAAAATGAAACAAGGATGACAAAAAATGAGACAGCAAGAAGAGAGAGAGCGGAAGCCAGGGAGCAAACAAAATGAATTCAATTGACTTTTCTTAAATCTGGCCGTATCATAACGAACAGATATCCAATGAATTGAATTGAATTGAATTGAATCGTATTGAACCCTACAAGTAACTTTCATTTATTCATATTCTTCTTACATACAACTTAATCATGTGCAATAATAACTACAACATAATGCTATTACACATTAACATGAAATGCACACTACCTTTTCACTCATACTTAATATCTAGTTGAATTTACATGTATAAACTATACAACAACAGCAATGTTATACAATTATCCTTTGATAAATCTGTATTGATGAGTGGATGTTTTACATAAATTTACAAGAAATCTTGACAACCAAGTAGTAAATTAATTACGTTTTCACTCATGCCTCTCTGTATGAAGTTTGTGTAAAAAATAAGATGCTGTTCAGTGAAGTTAATATAAATAATTCGGTCATTAATTTCGAGTTAAATAAGTTTGTTTTTATGCTCCTTTAAGATTTTTTGTTTGTTTCATGCATAATAACCTTTATAACAATTTCATTAAATAAATTTGCTCACCCTCATGTTAGTTTCTTTAATACAAAACAAATATAAAAGGAACGCAAAATAATTTTATGCGTCAATTAATATTTTTTAATTAAATTAAACAAAAGTCTCATTTCAGCAATTGGGGCAACAATGCTTGTGTTAAGGCAGGAAAAGGCAAACGACAGATGGTCTGATATTGATACAACAATGGTTATATTAAAATAATTTACATGTGGAAAAGTGGGAAAGTAGAGAAAAGAAACAAGTATATATGGAAAAATTAAATAAAAAAAATAAGAAAATGAGAGAATAGGAAGGCTAGTAAGGTGCTCAAATATAATAGCAGTATCCTAAGCTGGATAAAAATGCATTAGTGACAGGTTGTTGTAATCATCTAGTCAAGATGGAAATCAAACAAGTAATTCTTGTAAAGTGGCGCTGAAAGAGGCGCACACTGTAAGTGAATGTCCAGCTCTGGCTAGCACAAGACTTGTGAATATAAACGTAAATGCCTTGGGGGATCAAAGCCTTAAGCCAATACTAACAATTACTAAAGACTGCATGATGAGTAAAAAGGCCGACAGCTACCAGTCGACATTCGAAAATCACTAAGTAAAAAACAAAAACTGGTGATAGCACATGACTCAATGAAAGCAAGGTTTGCCAAAAAATTGCTAATCGGCTTGCTAAAAATCATTATGGATGAGAGGAAGTTGAAAATGGACCCATTGAAGAAGTATTTTGCTTCGATTTAAGTCCTAGATTAGATTCCCCCTACATTAGTAATAATAGTATAGCATTTCTTGAATAATAAAAACGAAAAACAAGAGAAGAGAAAAGAATGTTAAAAAAAGGAATAAAGAAAATGTTAAGAAATTAACACTATCATAAAGTAAAGACCAGGGAAAGCAAGGTGTACGAAATATAAAAAAAGAAAATGGTGGATAAAAGCAGAAATAAGAATTAAATAAAAACAAAGGTAAAGAAGATAACTAAAGAGGAAAGAAAAAAATTGCAAAATAAGTGCTCCCACATCCTTTTTGAGCTGAGTCTCCAAACTAAAAATTCTTTTAAAAATTAAATTCATTAAATTCATTTATATATTAACACATACAGATTTATTTGTTTTCAAATTGAAATGAAAATTTTTAATCGACTCAATTATATAATAAATTAAAAATTAAATAAAGTTTATGAAACTTCAAACTAAAAGCAAATAAAATTGTCTCTAAAAATATTATTTATCATATTTTTTTTCTTTTACAATTTTATTAACGCCATCGGGAAATTTGATTTTGCAATAAATTGATCGTATCATTGACTGTGTGACATGTGGCACCGTTCTGCTCAAACCACATTCCAGTGATGTCTACGTGGTCAATAGTAGGCCAAAATTGAGTTTTTAGCATCTCGCGATCCATTGACCGTTACCGCGATGCCAGTCTCATCTTCGAAAAAAAAGTGACACGTTGAGCATGCAAAGCCCAAATAGGGCAATTTTGCTTGTTGACATTCCCTGGCAAGTGAAAATGGGCTTCATCTAATACAATTATTTTTTTACAAAAACCAGCCGGTTGTTCCTGAGTGAATTGAACGAATCTACGGCGCTGTTAATGGTCGGTCAGCTTCAATTCCTGCACCAGTTGAATTTTGTTAGGCTTCAAAGTCAAATCCATATGCAAAATTTTGTCACGGCCTAGTGTTGTATGAAAATATTACGCATTTAACAAAGCGTCACTTTAACAGAACCGCCATTTTTATAGTGGATTTTAATTATTTTAATGCGATTTTCGTGCATCTGCTACGAATACGTCAAAAAACTAAATGTCAAAATTATCGTATTATTGGTGTTGCCACAATTGAAAAACAAACTTCTTGTTGAAAACCCCTATTTTTTAATCGGTTTAATTTATTTGTTGCTTAATTTAAATAAAATTTTATGTCAGAAATCTAAAGTGAGTTTTTATTAAAACAATTTAATTTTTTTTTTTTGTTTTCTTTAAGGAAATAACCAAAATTTATTATATTTTACTACAAATAAAAAAAACCTTAATATTATATTAAAAATATTGTACTTATAAACAAATGTAAAAAAAAGTTTTAACAAATTTTCTAAAAAAAAAGAAACTTTTATCGTCTTAAAAAAATTGCATAATAAAAATATTTTTAATATATTTTTAAATTATTTTTTTTAATTTTAAATAATTATTTTTATATGTTTTTTTTCTTAATGATTTAATCTTTAAATAAAAGCTAATATCAAAGTTTTTAGAAAAACTGGGATTTGGGAAGACTCGTTACATCACTAAAAGTTGGAGTATAAAAAAAAACAAAAAAATTCTTTAAAATTTTTGTTTTAGGAACGTTATTTTTTAATAAAAAAAATTAAGAATATTAAACTTAAATCGACGTTATTAGTAAAAAAATAAACATTTTTAAAGAAGAAATATATTTTAACTAGTCAAACCTGCAAAAGTTTAGAGATCGACAGAAAATATTTGTTTAGTTTTCAGGTTTCATTGTCTTTGGTGGATTCTTTGAAGCGATTCATTATAGTTTCTATATTCTACCTTAATCGAAAGCAAATAATTAATAAAAATATAATAATTAAAGCAGGCATTTCATATTTAAAAGTTTTCTTTGGTTAAAGTTTTTGGTAGGTTTGTTTCCATACTTTAAATTTTAATAATAATTTTATTTTTTAATAGAAGTTAAAAGTTCATTAAAAACAAATTAGGCGCAATTTTTCTTTTTGTGTAATTATGTTCCTTTTAAATAAAATTTTCCAAGAAATCCATATTGAAATTATTGGCAAATACTTGATCAACATTTTCATTATTTAAATTTTTATTAGACACATTAGTAACAATTTCATTTGCTGTCATCAATGATGCTGGCTTTATTGTTGCCATTGCCACTGACAATGTTGATGATAATGATGATGGTGATGGTGATGCCGTTGTTGTTGTTGCTATTGCTGTTGCTGTTGATATTGTTGTGGGCTTAGGTTTATCCGCACTAATGATATCAATACCACTACTGGCCACAGCAGCTGCAAGCACATCAACACACGTTGTAACTGTAGATGGCTTTAATGTTAACGATGCTGTTGATGATGTAGTCGCAGTAGGCCCTATAGAATTTATATTTTGGACGTAATTATTACAACTACTGCCACTTTCCTCTGCCATATAATCAAATGTTTCAGACAGCAGCTTTTTAACATACTCAAATGAAACAAATTCATTTGGATCATTTTCATCATCAGTGGTATTTGTAGCAGTATTTGGACTATTGGTGTGGTGGATTGTATTGTTTATGTTATTGTGGCATTCGGTTCTAATCGAATTTGTGGTAATTCTATTCGTTGAAGTCTTTATTGTTGTATTGTTCATTAAATATTTTCCATTGTTGCTATTAGTGATGGTGGGGGAGGATTTGGTAGGGTAGGTGCTGCCACTACTGTTACTACTGTAATTTAAAGCATCACATGTTAGTGTCGCTTTTGTTGTTATAGTTCTACTTTTATTAGTCTCGTTTGTTTGTTGCTGGCCTTTTGTTAATGATGATTTTACTTGTAACAATTGTTGAAATTTATTTAATTGATTATTATTTTCATTGCTACTGTTGCAACTGTTGTTGGCATTCTTGTTAGCCGCCGCCACCGTTGTTGTATTGTTATCCAAATTATATGTGGCTGAAAAAGCGGTTACAGTGGTTGTGTTTTGATCACCATGACGCTTGTCAATGTCATTAATATAATGTTCTTCTAGTTGATTGTTTTTAGTGCTTATGTTATTACAATTACTGTTGCTGTTGCTATTGCTGTTGTTGTTGTTGTTGTATTGCTCAATGTTAACAATACAATTTGACAACTCATTAAAGTTCATTGAATTTTGATTAGCTGTGGATAATGATTCATTTGCTATAGTTACTGTTGTTGCGGCTGATGTTGTTACCATATTCTTGTGATTAAAACAATGCTGTAGCTGTTGCTTCTTATTATCTATCATGTTATTGTTATAATTTACAGTTGCTAGCTCTTCATTATTTTCATAATTAATATTTTCCACACAATTATTGGATGTTAATGTTTCACTTAAACTTTTACTGCGCTGCTTGCTGTGGTTGCCATATTGCACTTGCATCATTATTTCATTATCATTTTGATTATTCGAATTAGTTTTGTTTTTGTAAGCTTGCAGCAGTGATGATTCTGAATGTCTACGTGTTTTAGCATTTGATTTTTTGTGAATTGTTCCAGCATTGGAAGATTTTCTACGACTCAAGTGACCATTGGCGTTCCGTAAGGCATGATTTTTAACGTGTTTTCGCAAACTGGAGGGATCAGTGTAGCGTTTGGTACAGCCAGGTAATTGACAAGCATAAGGTTTCTAGAAATATTGATATAAACAAAATTTAAAGTAAGTTTTAAGTCAAAAGAAATAAATAATAAATAAAAAAATTTAATTTAAAAATTCGTACATAACTTTAAAATTGAATTATATTTCAAACACTTTTCATTAATTTTTACCTTCACAAAATGTTGTAAGCTGTAGGTTGTATGATATACAATAATTATAGTTACGAGTATGCTGCCATCAATTTCTGCTTTTTACAGTTCTAACAATGTCAAACTTTAAGTTCAAGATCAAGAAAAGTTTTAAACCATCCGCACATATTAAAATTTCAACAAGAAGTTTGTTTTTTCGTTGTGGCAACGCCAACAATATGATAGTTTTGACATTCAGTTTATTGACGTATTCAAAGTAAAATATATATTGGCAGTTATTACAATGTATTAAATTTCGCATTAAAATAATGAAAATCCACTATGAACATGGTGGTTCTATTAAAGTTACATTTCGTAAAATTCGTAATATTTTCGGACAATATAATCGTCCTTGTAAAACTGCTATTAAGAATTTGGTTGTTAAATTTTAGACAGGCTCGAAACAAAATGTGCAAACACCAACCGGATCCACCAGGTCGTTCAGCTAAAAACATCGCAGCCTTGAGCCACAATATTAAAGACGATCTAATTTCGTCGATTCCTCGCAACAATTGTGGTTATCTATAAACAACACATGGCGAATTTTGCATACGAATTTGACTTTTAAACCTTATAAGGTTCAAGGAGGCCGTTTTGTTTTCGAAGACGAGGCTGGAAATGTAGTAACGGTCAGTAGATTACGCTATCACGAGACGCTAACTATTTTTGACGACGTGAACAACACTGACATGTGGTTTCAACAGAACGGTGCCATATGTCACACAGCCAATGAAATGATCAATTAATTGGAAACCAAATTTCCCGATCGGATAATTTCTCGACAATCAGCAGTTAAATGGTCAACCATATCTTGTGATCTATTTTTTGTGAGGCTATGTTAAGGACAAGAACTATAGAGAGCCTATCGAATCGATTTCAGTCTTAAAACTCCAAATCCATGATGCGATTATTGAAATAGACCCGCCATGTTGACAAAACCCGATTAAAAACTTTGATGAAAGAATCGACATCTGTCAGCGTGGTAGTGGACATTTGCCCGATATCATTTTTCATTCATAATTTCCGAAGTTTCCTCTTCATAATACAATATAAATTTGAATGGGTTTAATCTAAATTTTTTGTTTAATTTTGTTTTAGAAAATCAACTTCTTGTTGTAGAACTCTTTATTACTAAAGGGAAATTGAAAAAATTAGACACCAGCCAAATGTAATGCAACATCCTGGATCGCTACATCGTTCAATTTCGTATATCTACCTCAAGTTTTTAACGTTGTTTACATAATAACTCACAATAAACGCTCATACGTTTCTCAGATGAAATTTGACAGCAGTGCAATCGAAAAAATGCTGCTTCTACATCATCAATATCAAAATGAAGCATGTGAATAATTATCTTACCGCAATCTTCTATAACATTTAGAAATATATGAACAAAGTTTTTGCATATGGCAGAAAACATTTGAATCAACATGTGTATGTTTTTTATTAGAATCGAACGACTTAGTATACAGTATAACCTATATTTTGTTACAGGCTTTTGTGTAAGAAAGTTCTAAAAAATTTTTAAGATTTTAGGTAGCTTAGTGGCATTTTGGTTATATTTTGAAGTCGATGTAAAAACGATATTAACCCTTATCGGTCGTAAGTGACCTCTGACGTGACAACAGTACTTTTCTGCAACGGTCGTATGGCACGTGTGAAGTGACAAGGCGGATTATGTCGAAACATACTGTCTATCGATGAGATTTGTTTTTAACACGTGGTGGCAATCAGGTAGAGATTAGGAAACCACAAGTAGTACTAAATTATAATAACTTCATGGGCGGAGTGGACCGGGCAGATCAAATGGGATCTATGTATTGTTTTCTGAGAAAATCATTAAAATGGTGGCGGAAGATTTTTTTCTGGGGAATTGAAATGTCTTCCCTAAATTCTTACATTTTGTATAAAGCCACTTGTAAAAATAACAACACTAAACCAATGCCGCATAAGCAATTTATTCGAAAAATAGCTGTCACTAGTTGGTGATTTTCGTGAAGGGGAAACTGTACGATATGGAAAGCCTTCAACATTAGACAATGAGGAGAGATTGGATGGCAAACTACATATCTTGCAACCTGATAGTAAAGGAAAGCATAACGACTGTTTAGTATGTTCTAATCGCAAGTTACCTGGAGGGAGGAAAACAACAGTATACTTTTGCGAAACATGCCAGAGAAAACCATTTCTTCATGTTGGAGATTGCTTCAAAAAATACCATACCTTACAAGTATATAAATAATTATCAGAAACTCAGACATGTAGTAGTTGTACAAAAAATAAATAATTTGTAACAAAACTGAAAAGAAATGAATATAAATGTATAATAACATACTATTGTTTTTTTTCATATTTGTTAAAAATAACTACAACCTGGTGAGAATCAAACGTGTGAAAAGTCGCGTCCGATAAGGGTTAAATTTAATTTTAGTATGCCATTAAACAAATGATAATTATAATATTAATAATAATCGCAATAATTACAAGCTGTTCGTAATAAAGCAATTTGCCATTTGTATTCATTTAATAATAGACCGGACCAGTTGGAGCTTGGTTCTAAAAGGCGGAACATGAATCATATGCTCAATCATGATCTCCTAACAATCTCAGAATGGGGTCGTGTGAATAGAGTCGAGTTTAATGACCATAATACACAATCTTGCAGGCTTACACATAGATTTATGTTCGGTAACGGTGCTGGCATTTGTTACTATGGGTAATAGAAGTGTTACGGTATCGGAAGCTCTTGATGTTCTTGGCATTAAAATTCACTGTAATGTTCGATAGACTAAACACGTTTTTCTGTTTTCTAAACAAGCTTTCAAGTACCTCTGTTTTCTGAAACGGTGTAAAAGATGCTTCACTCCATCCGATCTCCGTACTATTTATACCATCTATATTCGTCCAAAGATGGAATGCAACTCTCATGTATGGGCCGATGCGCCAAAGTCTATTTTGAAGTTGCTCGAAAGAAGCTCATTGGGGATAGTAGGGTATCCAACTCTATTGATTCTCTGGAGCATCATGCAATATTTCATTGTTTTATTGTTACTACAATGGTAACTTTTCTAACGAAATAAAGGAACTTGTTTTCGAAACTCGCATATTTTTGCGTTTAACTTGATTTTCGTTGAGAGCACATTAATTTGTGGCTAATTAGTCAGTGCATCGCACTATGCATTATAGGGAAAATTCGTTTTTTAGCAGAACAGTCCGTATGTGGAGTAAACTCCCTCCAAAACACTGCTCCCTCTTTCCTCCTCTACATAACCTGATTTCCTACTTCTGGCATAATGCATTGCAAGTGTAGGGGTCATCCCCTGAGTGCTGGTCCGAAACGTCAAATAAAAGTTATTTTGCTTTCTCCAGTTTTTTCAAAATTATTTTTTCTAATTTTTTAGTTAGAGCTTATATGCCACAATATTATGCTGCACAACACAGTATAGATTATGCACATTTTTTCTTTTGCAAAAATTTTAAAAATTATCCCGCAAAACAAAATATTTCAAAACATGATGATGCATGTTCGCATCAATGTTTTGATGGTCAGCCTAACACGTACATATTCAAATATTTTATTAACATCTATAGACTTTTGAAATTAAAAGCCTTTTTAATTAGGACACACTTGTTATTGAATTTAGGCCTCATAACTATTAAACGAGATTGTGTATGTGTGTGTATTTGTCAGGGAAATTCATTAAAAGCTGCACAATTTTCCTCTTTTTTTCTTTTTTGATGTTATGCGTAACGCAAAAAACCTTTGTATACGTATACAAAATTCAAGTGCAGCCAAGCCAGCAGCCAGTAACTCTCAAAAAATAGAAATACAACATTTTTGTTGCTGCGGTATTATAAATTTTGCAAAAAGCCAAATAATAACAATCACTGAGCAGAAGAAAAAAAAATGATATTTTCAATCATTTTTAAAATTCTAGCTCACAACAGTATGGTACATGTTATGTTTGTATGTATGTTTATATGGATGCTTGGTATACATGTTCTGCGATATAGTCGAATGTGTATTTTACGTGTCTCATGTTTATGATGCAATTGCATGCAAAAACAATAAAACACTCATATGAAATATTCTAAAAAAAAAACAAAATGTAGGCTCAACAAAATGCACCAAAAATACTATGACTGACTATTCTATTTTATGGCAAATGCATCTTAAATGAATTTAAATTTCTACTGAATTTCACACAATTTCAATTTCCCAAAGAAGAACACAAAAAACAGCAAGCCATGGTCATTATAAATTCTTAATAAATCTGTTCTCAGTTGTATTTGTGTTTGTGTTTGCATTTGTATTCATTCTAAATATTTATTATTCTACGGAATTTATATTATTTGCATATTTTTGACACTTACAGTATCATAGTGAGTCCTTTGATGTTTTGCACGATCTGAGCTATTGCTGAATGCTTTTAAACAGCCCTTGTATTGGCAACCATACGGACGTTCTCCAGTATGTGAACGCTGATGAATTTTTAAGTTTTCCAAACGAGAAAATGCCTTGTTGCAGCTAGGAAACTGAAAAAAATTAATAGATAAAATAAAAAAGTTGTTGATAGCAATCGCATACAATAAAAAAAGAAGCTATTATTAGATAAGAAAATTAAAACTATAAAAGTATTAAGAACACCTTAGATTCTAATTTATTTTTGATGCTGTTATTTTTTTTATTAGATATTTTAATCACTAATGCAAGAGAATGTGGAATTAACGAATTTTTAATTGTCACTTTAAGTCGATTTTAAAAGCTTCTAACAACAATTTGCTTTAAATTTCCAGCACTATTAGTAGCAGTGTATGACCGAGGGCTAAAAATTTTTAATTCTTGTCTCGATATGCCTCCTTATTTAAGAGCTATAGTGGCCCACAGAAAGTTTTATCACTTATTACTTACGTTGGCTAATTTATATAATATACTACGAAGATCTTTTTTGGCCCTTTCGTTAAAATAAATAATAAGCCCTCTACAAACTACAACAATAACCTTCGCTATAGATAAAAGTACAATAATTAGTTACAACATTAGCTGTATTAAACAAATTAAAGCACATACAAGCTTCGCTTTCATTCGCTTCGTCACACTTCCTCCCAAAATTGGATCGTGTGACAAAAATCATGAAAACCTATAGAAACCTTGTGATAATATTTTTCTTTTTTAATTAAAATGGGTGAAATTTTTTTTTAATTATGAGTGATGAAATTGTTTATAGAAAATTTATGGTTGAAATTATTTATATAAAAATAATAGTTGAAAATTTTTATAGAAAATTTATAGCTGCAATTTTTTATAGAAAATTTATGGTTGCAATTTTTTATAGAAAATTTATGGTTGCAATTTTTTATAGAGAATTTATGGCTGCTATTTAAAAACAAAATTGTTTAAAAAAAAGGTGACTGATGAAATTTTTCACCAAAAAAAAATTTGTGACTGATGTAATTCCTATAGCAAATATTGTTACTGACATGTCTTGCATAAGTTTTAAATTAAATGATTGAGCAATAAAGCGAACTACTGGGTATGTTGTTTACGAACTGCGTGGCTTACTAAGAAAACTTAAGGTACAACAACAAAATTTCTAGTTGCAAACTGCGTAGAAATTAAATATGCGCAAGATAACAACATCAAACATGTAATGCTGTTTAAGATCTGCGTAATTTTCTAAAAAACCTTTTCTACACGAGACAACAACAAATATCTTAAAATAAATTCCAAGAAGAAACTTTATCAGTATAAAAACAAAAATACACACAGACATACAGGCGCCTATACATTAAATTAACAACATAAAACTACAAAATGTTATACAAAGGGAGTAGAAGATTTCTAAATTTGCTAGACTTTTAATGGACAAATATAAAAGGGCATCTGATTGGATAGTCAATCAGTGTAAAATTAAACCTCATAAAGTAAAGACGTGGATTTTAAGTAAATTGTTTTGTAGTGTCAACTTCGTGTGGTTAAGGTATATAAAACTGTTATAAATTTGAAAATTCTAAAAACTGGAGTTTTTTATTTTACAATAAAGAGCTCACAACAAAACGTTTATAAAAGGTATAAACGTAACAACATTTATCACTAATGAAATTTTTTAAAAATAATTAAAATTGCTAAAATTACTTTTACAAAATTTATTTCTGATGGGGTCTTTGCAGAAAAATTATGATTGAAAAAATTTCTTATGACTGATAACTGATGCTTTTCTTAAAATTATGAATGATAAAATTTTTTTTATAGACAACTTATGATTGAGGAAATTATTTTTTAAAGAAATTATGATTGATGTAATTGTTTCGTTTTTTTTTTTTTTTTTGTTTAAGTATTATAACTGATGATTATTTTTTTTTTAGAAAAATTATGTCAGTAAAAAAAATGTTTAAAAGAAATTTATGACTGATGAAATTATATTTTCAGAAAAATGAATGTTGATGACATTTTTTCAGGAAAATTGTAAGTAATGAAATTTGTTATGGTTGATGATTTTTTTATAAAAGAAATTTTATTAAGAAAAATTATGACTAGAAATATTGTTTTTTACAAAAATTATTACTAGTGATTTTGTTTGAAAAATTATGATTAATGAAATTATTGTCATTTCTTTACGTCTTTAATAATAATATTATTAATAAAAACACTACCTAAACCCGAATACTGATTCACCAGTACAAAATGATTGGTTTACATCTAAAGTGCTCTTCGCTCATACCAAACAAGCAGAAGGAACTGAAACAAATGACAACAGTATTTCATTTACTGGCGGAACAAATCCCAACAATGAAATTGATTACAGAAAAATAATTACTTTAACTTTTCTATTTTATACTAATTTATTATCTTATCAGTAATATAAAACTAGTAATTAACTCTTGATTTATTATAATCGGTTGAACACAAAAATTTCCTTATGATTTTTAATCGAATATTTTTTATATAATTTTTAAACTTTTGTATGCTCTTGTTCAGAATATTTAATTAATTTCCTGTAAATGTAAATCAAATAAATGGGAAAATAATAATATATAACATTATTCGTTAAATAATTTCTATAGCAAATTCGATTAATCGATTATTTGAAGTCTGCAATTGCATAAATAAATTTACATTTAGAAGATACATAGTCAAATTGGATGGAGAATTGAAGAAAAATCTAGATTATTTAACAACTTAAATAATGAGACAATAAGTTTACGGCTCTAAGTTTTCAGGTCGAAATTAATGTCAGGCTCTGCAATCACACACTGCCAGATATATCTTATTGCTTTGCTTAAAATAGCTATAAATATTTATTAATATTATTGAGGCTCTGACATCAGAGTACTTTTTCAATGATCTAAAAAGTTTTTCTCTTTTTTTAATCATAATGAGACTAGTTTGAATATTTCACAATAAAATCTTGTCTTATGTAAAACATTCCTTTGTTTCTCATAACATATGGAAAATAAAATGTGTATGTATATGTAAGTGTATAAACAAAACATAAAAAATATATTTAATATTATTATTAAGCCACTTTAAATGGCATCACGTGCTATTTTTTGGGGCACATTTTCATTACAAACGAAACTACATTTGTACACAGTGTTCAAGCAAAAAACAAAAAATGAATAAATTGGAGCATACTTGAAACCTTTACCCTTTCTGTTGTTTAGTCAATAAACATAAAAAAGTTAATTTTGTTTTTGTTTCCCATGTGTGAATTCGTATTGATTTTTTTTTTTAATTTAAAAGCAAGAAAAAATTAAATACAAAAAAAATTACTTTTAGATGATTTTCATCATTTCTTTAGTTAGAACAAGAGGAAGACTAATGTAATGAAATGTTATCTACGACAGCTGCTCACGTGTAGCACAGACAAAATGCACTTACGCACACACATACATTTGCACGTATGAATGAATGCACGGTTTGGGAAAATATAAGTATAAACAAAACAAGTTAATGAAAGTAAATTTTATTTGGAAACAAAAATTTGTTTTATTTATTCAAAATTAAAAAAGATTTGAAAAAATAAACTAAAAAACAAACAAAATAAAGCATCTGTAGATTTTATCTCAGGTTACATAAAAATTGAGAAAAAAAGTGTTTAGAAAATAATTGTATATTCAGATGTGTGTACAGATGTGTGTATGCTTCATGATGTACAGGTTATACTTTAGCATGCATGAATGATTTTAGATTCTTTGAATCTAATAAATATTTTTAATTAATGTTAGTCTTTCTAAAGAACTTCCATTAAAAGCGATTTAAACTGTTTTCAAAAAAATATATATATTTATTTAAACTAAATTGTATGGTATTTTAATAATTTGAGATATAAAATTGTTTTTCAAAACTATTTTATAATAACAATTTGAAGCAAATAAAAAAAATATTAACTTCAATTTTGTATTTAAATATAAAACTTAGCAATAAGGATATAATTATTTGGTATTAAGTTGTTTGGATTTGTTTCGCCAGTAAATGAAATACTGTTGTCATTTCTTTCCATCTTTGCTGGCTGTTTCTACAGTATGAATGGCCAACGCCGTACAGTTTAGAACACGGCTTGAGAATGATGTCTTCACACCGAAAACGCTTGCTGCTCATACCGAATAAATAGCCAGCAAAGACGCAAGGAAATGACAACGGTATAAAATTAGTTGTTCAATTCATAAGCTATTGAAAGTATGCTAACTTGCCCGATGTAATTATTTGCCGTTTAAAAATTTTAACGTATTTTATTTCTCGACTATAACTCTGCTTTGATATCATACAAATTACAATTTAAATACGTTATGAATTATCATTGACAAATCATTTTTTTAATTTTAATTTTTTGTTTTATTTATATTTAACTTGAAGATTATAGAATTAATCCCAAAGAGTAATTTAAATACGGTTTAAGCTCGTTTTACTATTTTTTTGTGTTTACAAAGAAAACTTTTTTTTTGTTTTCTTTAAAAACTAAAACAAAACTGTCTAAAAAAATTTTTTTTCTTAAAAAATTTATAAATCAAAATATACTGGGAGTTAAGCCCAACAATTATTATTTAATTGATTTAAAAAGCTGTTTTAAAAATTAAAAAATAAAAGAAAATCAATATAAAATTTATTATTCTGATGGATTGTTAAAATTTAACTTTTGTTATTTAAAGCTGATTTTCTAAAACATATAAGTTCTAAAATATACTAATTTTCCAGCAGTATTACACTTTATATACTGTATGTATAATTAATATAGATAATATTTTTATTTAACGAAAATTTTAAGTTTTGTAGAAATCAAGCAAAATAAAAATAAATATGTAATTAAATTGTTATAGAAAATTAAAAAAAAATATTTTTTTTTTAATTTTAAATTATTATTATTATTGGTTCAGTTGCACAAGACAATTTAAATTTTAGCTAATTAAACACTTTGGCTATAAAGCATTCTTGAACTTGAATTTTTTTAAACAAAATGAAAATTCAGTTAAATAAACTTAAAATTAATAAAACACCTTTGTTTTTAGTTTTATTAGCTGATTTTAAAAAATCATTAAGAGCACAAAACAAGGCAAACTCTATTTAGTAAAAAAATTCCACAGAAACCAAATGAGAATTTTTAAATCTAAAAAAGTTTTAATAAACATGCTTTTAATTTAAAGTCTACACTCTGAATATTATTCTTTCTCTGCGACTTCTTATGAACTTAAATGCGAAGCCTCTTAATACAAAATATTATTGTCATCCTGTTTTACACAGGCTGAGATCGGGTTAGTATTACGTCGTTAATATTTTCATACCAAAAAAATTTCTAACTTTAATATTGAAGGGAATCTTTTCAGATATAAAAAACAATTTAATTTAATAAATGAATTGCAAAACTTACTGGACATTTGTTTGGTTTTTCACCACTATGAACTCGCATGTGTATTAATAATTTATAACGAGCATTGAACGGCTTATATCGTCTGGGACATTCATGCCAGAAGCATGAAAAGTCTTCTCCTCTCTTAACATCAACATGTTTTTTCTCTATATGAGCAACAAATTCCATTTGATTTGGAAAATTTTCATTACAATCTGTCCAGCGACAAATCATTGGACCCTGTGGCAGCTCTGTTTCATTTGTGACCGAAACAAGTGACTGAACGGTAACCGTAGAGGAAGCATTTGATGTTTGCGAAGTACAACGTTTTCTTCGTTGCTTAACCGTTTTGCTCTTTTCCACTATAAAAACTTCATCGCTATCATTTTCAACGCATTCAGATTCTAAACTATCTGGAAACGTTTCTGCTTCGTCAGTATGCTTTGAATTAGTTTCTTCCGTTTCCGGTTCTGTGTTGTTAGAATTTTCATTACTACTATAATAGCATTGATTGTCGTAAGCATTTTCATTTTGTATGGATTGCTTACAAAATTCACTCATTATTTCAGCATTTATTTCATCCAACTCATCAATGGTCCAAATTATTTTATGTTCCCTATTCGACTTATCCATATTTAATAAGTTACAGTTCTCAAAATCATCACCTAAAACAGTAAACGAATTCATATTGTGCGAGCGATGTGGAGAAGTGTTAGCCAATGTTTGGACCGGTGGACTATAGATATGGGTTTTTTGCTGGCAATCTCCATAGTCAGTGTGGGTATAGGCAGTTAAGGGTTCATATTTAGGCGTACCAAAGGTTGACATCATTGAGGGTAATTTAGTATTTATTAAATTTTCTTGCTTAATGCTCGGTTCATAATTTATTTCTTGGGGTGGTGTGAAACCAACGTAACTGGTATTAATAACTTTGGATGACTCTTGCGTGAATGGTTGTTGTTGTTGTATGGAATCATTTAATGTCAAAGACATCCACGGATCCAAAGGTGGCGTAGAACAAGGTGACTGTTCCTTAGACTGACAATTAAATTCACCATAATTATAATATTCGATATCTAAATTTAAACATTCATTGCCATTGCTTTTGTCATCGATTGTTTGATATTCTTGTATGGATGTTGCTGCCATTTGAGTTGATGACTGGCTGCCGTAAGACATATCAAAGTCATTCTGTTGCTGTGGCTGATAAGGCTGGTGTGTTATCAAAGGCGTAAATGACTTGTAGGTTGTGGTAGGATACGATATATTTGTTTGAATGTGAGATGCAAATGGTGTTTGGGTCACTAAAGCAGCACAGTGTACATCATCATACTGACAGGATTCAGTTAAACGAGCAATATCTTCAGGCTCAAAACGAAAAACATCTTGCTGCGAGTGCTGTTCCGGTTTTTGCAACGTTTCACATTTTATATCATCATCCGATGAGTTACCGTATTCCTCAGCCTCCCCACTAGAATAGCACATAGAATGCCGCTTGTGTAGAAAATCCTCACTCTCAATACCCATATTGTCACAGTTCATGCATTCAATGTCGTCATAAATTGAATTTGGTGTTTCAACAGCTGCAAATGTTAATTGTGAAAAATCTGGAAAATGAGCATCGGCTGTGGCAAAGTCATTATAATTACTGCCACTGCTGAATGATTTCAAATTGCAGAAAGAAGCGCGAAAGTGTTCACTTATTGGTGTGGCACTTAATGGTGGCGACAACAAATTACAATGCACCAATGTGGCTGTTGTTGTTATAGTTGGTATCGATGCTGTTAGTTCTGTCATTGTAGAGTAGTTTTCAAGTTGTCCATTGCAATTCATATTTGGAGAACTGGAGAAGGGTGTATAAGGTGGCGTTTCGGGATGTTCCAAATCGCTATACATATTTATTATTGGTGTTGTTTGTATGGGAATGCTTAAATGTTGACTATGCATTTTTATAGCGGAAGACATTTTTCAATTTTTTTTATTTATTTAAATTTTTCTTTTAATAATTAATTATTTTCACATCAACATTTCTGTGCTAATCGTTTTATTTATTTATTATTATTTTTTGTTTGTTGGGTTGTTTGTTATCTAAATAAAAACAGATTTTAATCTTTCATAACACAATATTTTAAAAAATCAAATCGCGTGCTTAATGTCATTTAGCCACACTTTTCGTTTTAATTTGTTCTGATTTTATTTAGCTTTTTATTGCAAAAAAGTAAAATTTTCTTGGCTCATTTGCCAAAAGAAAAATAATAGTCTTTTTATTTTTATGATTTTTCTTGGGAAAACCCCATGTAAATATAAAAATTTAAATGTATTTTGTCTAACAGCGACAGTTTAAAAAAAATAAAAGTGCGTCAACGTTCCAAATGTACGTATTTTTTGGTTTTCTTATTTCCGCCGATCTTTTCTAACGAGCTCTTGATCGCACCACGTTTCATTTTAAAATAAGCTATTAAACTAAGAGATGAACATTATTTAAACACACGTTTAAGGATCACGAATACAATTCTCTACAGAAAGAAGAAAAATCAATGACTACCGGCCGCTCTTTGTCCCCCAACTGCAGCAAACATAACGGCTGATGCTACTAAAACAGCAACAGCCGCAGCAGCAGCGTTATTAGCATTTAGTTCTTTTTTTAATTTTGTATGATAAATCGTCCCCAGTATTCTGCTAGCGGCTGGGTAACGTTGTTAGTGTTTACTTTATAGATTTTCCCTTTGTTATGTTGCACGTAATTATGTTTGTGTGTTGTATGCTGCACATTCACTTTTCTTTTCCTAAATGTGGGCTTTAAGTTTTTTTTTTACTTTTTGTTATTTCACAAGCAGTAAGATTGTATTTTTTATGTTTTCTAATTATTTATTTATTTGTTTTGTTTTTAATTTGTTTAATTTTTTTATTTTTGTGTACAATTTCAATATTTTTCTGTTGCAATTGCAGTTCCTTTTGACTACAACTCATCAAAATTTTAGTTATTTTTTTAGATAAATTTCTTTTGATTTTCTTGTATTGATTGTAGCTTGAACTTTAGCGCGTAATATACTTTTAAAACCACGTTGGAATTTTTACCGAATAAATTAAAACGTTAAATTCTAACCTTTAAAACTATAATACAATTTTATTAAGGGAAAAAAAGGTCTAGAAAAATATTTAACAAACGTTTTATGTGGCGCCTCATAAAAAAATCGAGAGGTATCAAATCGCATGACTTTGTAGGCTAAATGACACACTATCCTATTGAAATTTACGCGCTATCCTATTGAAATCACTTTTCGCCCAGAGCAATTTTGTTCATATTTTCTTAGAAAAAATATTAAAAAAATCTCGCGAAATTTTTTTACCAAAAAAAAGTCTCATCTCTAAAAACAATGTTGGGTCAGCATGGCGGACAAAGCACTTAAATAAACTCAAGAATAAAAAGATCAAGTGTCTTAAGATATACACAAAATCTTCATCACTTACTGATTACGGAAACTATTAACTTTCTATTGTACGAGATTGTTTAAACATAATAAAATTAAGTTTTAAACGTAATCCCAAATCGTTTGATCCATTTGTAAATTCTAAAACAAGATAGTAACTTATTTGCTAATAATTTTTACCTCAATATATTCTGAAGCTAAGTACCGCCATACCCATGAATACCCATATTGACCAATGAATTCGTTTCCGATCAATCCATTACTATCGTTTCGGTATATTTCTGCTGATGGAGTGTAACGTGGTTTAAAAAGTCGAAAAACTTCTGCAACAAATGGACCAGATGATGTTCCCAGCTGTATATTAATTAATTGTGCTGAACGCTTATCAACTCCGTTGGCAGCTTTGTACAATATTTCCCTAAAACATGGATATTTTCCTAAATTTTATAGGAAAATCTTATATATAATATCCACTTTTGAAATCTGGTAGCAAGTTTGACATATCAAACTACAAACGATTTGCAAAGCTGAGCATAATACCAAAGCTCTTCGAAAAACTTGTATTGGCTAATTTCTACCAACACATATCCTCAGTTTTGTCACCTTATCAACATTCCGCAAACTGTTCAACTATTACCATTTTACTACAATAATTATTCACGGTTTCGTGGCTGGGTTTCACTATGAATGCCCCTGAATGGATTTCATGATATCTGTTTGATCGGAAACAGCGCCACCTATTTAAAAACAATACCTCGAGAGATATCTTAGTTTTATCTGGAGTATCCCCCCTCCCCTTCCACCTTTTCATTAATGATCTCCCAAACATTATCCAATTCTATAATATTCTAATGTACGCAGATGATTTCAAAATTTTCTTCTGTTATGTTAAACTATCGGATCAGTCATGGTTTCAATCTAACTTGTTCGCCGTAAGAAAGTCGCTTCGGTGCGAAACATAAAGGAACTTTATTCATGATATAATTCTCATACAGCAGTCCATCGGTACATGAGAATTATCACTATACAAAAAATAACTTTCGTTTATAATTGACAACTAACAATTAAAATCTTTCTTAATTTGTTATTTATTTGTTTAATTTGTTATTTTGTCTAACTCAATCTTCATTCCCTTTCGTATATATCATTTCCCTCAATAACCTATCATTTATAGCTCTTGCATTATGCTATAGAGATAAAAAAAGTCAACCTCGGAAACAGCGTAATTAATTTCATTTATGGAACTTCTATCCTTAACCTTAACTACCCTCCCTTACCTTGAGATTTCTCAAAACTATTCTTAGATGGCAAAATACTTATTCACAGTGGCTGTATTCTGATTTAAAACCAGCGCTACCTATATCAAACAAAGAATAACTATCTGTTACCACAAAAAGGCAACACTTAACATTTGATATGCTCCTAGTGGGCTATTGGTTTTTTCGTTAACAACGCCAGCGATTTTCTTCTTCTTAGGGCAGCTTTATTGAAATTGTGCTACTTTGGCACACTGGGCTCGTCGACACCAGTTATTTTAGTTGTACCTCCAGCGCTTAAAGTTGCTCAATTATACTAATTCTATGTGGTGGCGGTGACGTTGTTCCTCGTGCCGTTACAGTAGTTAGGTTGCTATAGGTAGCTTAAACTTGATTCATCAAGTTATAACGTATGAGCGCGTGGCTGACGGTAAACATCCTGCCGTAAAACACAACGCTTAAACATTTTTATAAGGCAAGATTTCAGTTAAATATATTTTTAGCTGATTCTTGTGACAGCAGTATTACATTTTTTTTTCAATTCAGCAGCGGTTGCAGGTTGGTTGTCATGATCTTTTAGTTCGAATAGCCAGAAGAAGAAATATCTTTATACATTATAGCATCTGTTCTATTTATAGATTTTTAAATATTAAAACGAAAATACTTTTTTTGATTGTATTTTTATTAAATAGCAAAAAAATTATAATTAAAAAGATTGCACGTACTTTTTTTACAACATAGACACTTGTCAACGGAGCTCGTAAACTTTTCCAACTGACCCATAACGTACGCTAGCAACAACAAACATCAACATCAACAATATAAATTAAACAACGTGTACTCGCTGTACATTCAGTTTAGCTAAACAAATGACAGCAAGCGATCTTGGCACACATGGTACATGTGTTTCTTCCTTTTGTTTTTTGGGTTTCTTTTTTTTATTTTTTCTTCATCTGATTCTTTCACTTGTTCATAAAAAAAAGTTTTGTTGACGATTTTTTTTATGATATTTGAAATTGTCTTTTTGCTGTTGGCTCTGCTGCTCAGCTAACGTAGTGCGTGTTAAAGTGAGTGTCGTTAATACAGTCGAACTTTAGCACTATTTACTTATTTTATTATTCCTGCAGATCAGGGCCATTTATGCACATGGATAATAACAGCGAAATTAAAGAATTAATTCATTCAACATCTTTATATTTATTTAGGAGTCGAGAAAATTAATGTTAAGTTCCAAAGCTCTCTCAACTCAAAAAAAAAAGTTCAAAGTACGAGTATATTTAAAATCAGTAGAACGTAAAAGGCTCAAAGGTCAGAACCTTCAATAAAAAAAACACGTAGAATTAAACTTTTTCCAAGAAAAATCTTATATCTCATAAACAAAAATAAATTATTTTAAATAATTGCATCCGCATCAGATTCATCACAAAAGTTTCTTTCAAATGGCAATAAAATTTTGGATCATAATATTTTTTAAATAAAAAACCCGCTTGTTTCTAGTTCCTCAGATGGCACCCTAGCTTACCTGCCCTTTGCTTGTTATCTTTTTAATAAATTTGCCGATTACTAATGACAAAACTAGATAGTTTGGCAATCGATCTATAATTTTATTCTAACAATATGCAAATTTAGTTCGGCGTAAGTATCGATAACGATATGAACCAATTTCTTAAATTTAACAAATTCTGATATGATCATTATGATTAATGATTATGTGTCAAAATCCAATAAAAAATTTTAATTAATTAATTTTAGGAGTCAGAACATTTTCAACTCAAAAATTTCTAACTAAAATGAAAACACTACGGAAAGGAATTTACGAAATTTTTATATTTCTATTAAAGAAAGTTTTATTCACAAAAATTCTATTACACAAATACCAGGCATTTTGGATAAATAAAAGTACCGATAACGAAATTTATTTTTTCCCTTTTTCCATAAATAATCATGAACTGCAGTTCAGAAATTTTATCATTTTAATCACTTTATTAATTTTATTTATTTTTATATTAACAAATTTTTTTTAATTATAAAAATATATACTAACCGAAATTATAAAAAAAGTAAGCATTGATGTATTAGCTAAAGAAGGAAGCATGGTTTTGAAGAAACCAATTTGAAGCTACAGGTAAAGTATACTTTAGCTATACAATATACAATGCATAAATAAAGTATATAAAGAATAACAAAAAACATCTTAAAAATGCTTTTTTTTCTTTTTTGCTTAATTTAATTAACATTTTAATTTTCATTTCAAAGAAAATTATTTGCTCTACATGTGAAAAATTTTATTCAGCAACGAAATACTACCTGCCGAAATTGGCAACGTTTTAAGAATTTTGAAGATTTTTATGAAATAAAAATATTTAACGAAACTATTACAAAAGAAATAAAAACATTTAGAAATAAATTTTGGGATCATTTTGGTTCCATTCCATTTTGGAACCTCGCAAAAATATTAGGAAAAAAGAGGAAGAACATTCCGATTCTGAAGTAAAATAATTTTCGTTTCATAAGAAATCTTGTAAAATGTGAAATACTTGCTCAAACATTTGTTTCAAATCATGTAGCATCAGTTAATCTTAGATATCCCGAAAAGGAATCTCTAGTTAACAGTGCCATATAATTGCTTAAATTGTCAACATAAAACTGTTGCGACTTCGCACGCACAAACGCTAAACAAACCATACCTACCTATAAGGCTTTTATCATCCATCAAGAAATTCCTCGATAAAGTTATTAAGGAGGAATTAACTAGTTGTATTGCAAGCAACAGCATAATGTCTTCCCATCAATTTGGTCTTCGTAGCCAACACAGTATTGTGCAACCATTAGTAAGGAAAAGAAATTTATCCAATTCAAATTTTGCTAGCCAGAAATCAATCGGAATGATTTTGTTGGATGTTAAAGCTGCATTCGATTCAGTGTAGCACAATAGATAAACCTATAAAATGATTCGTTTAAATTTTCCATTGAACATTGTTAAAATTGTTCAGAGTTTTCCTTCTCTTCGTAGTTTTACGGTACATATTGGTTCAAATTGTTCTACGATCTTTAGCATGTCATCCGGTTGCCCACAAGGCTCAAGCCTCTCACCAATTCTTCATAATATATATACACACATGATCTTTCCCATCTTAAGTATTGTAAAAAGTCATTCTTTGCATATGATACTACAATCCTCAGCTCTACGTTTGTTTATTATGTATAACTTTGACATTTAATTTTTTGACGTATTGCATCTAGCAGATGTTACAATGGCAGCTGGGAGTCAACTTGAAGCTCACGTTATTTCCACGGGAATCAGTAAGCCCCAGAGTTCCGTTAATTGTCTCTTTAGCCTTTCAGCTGTTTCTTTGACTGATTATTGAGGTTAGCCCGTCGGGAGTATCGTGGTGGCTGTATGTTTCGCGGCCCCTCGTGAATTTGAGTAGGGGGCCAGGAACATCTCACCTTTACTGAGAATAACGGGTGAATGATCCGGATCCAGTGAGCATGCTAGTCATGTGTTCTGGACCAACTCTTCAGCAAGGAGTAGTGGTTTCCGACCCTGCTTCGAAACCGCCGAAATTGCAACTAGGAATAACCTGTTAGTAGAATTAGTTTTCCGCTTCCTAGGGCGAGAATAACGTAGCTTTTCATTCCACAGTGGTTTGAGCACCATCTGATTATGGCTTACAGCTAGGCGCAGATGTAAATCTTATCACGTAATTCCCCTCGTGGTATCTCCATCCCCAGGGCGTTTAGAAAATTTTCTCTTTATTGACATAAATATATATTAGACTCTTTCGATCTCTTTCGGGCTCTATCTTTGGCCAATTAATGTCAAAGGTGGTACCTTTAAATTAATTTTTTAAAATGAGAAGTTGGCTGGTATTGGTAGACTTTACCTAATGCCGCAAAATCAGAACATTTTTTATCTTCCCTAATTATTAGCTGTCGAAAATTACCTTAACCCTATAGCGGCCAACAACTAAAATTCGAAGATGTTAAATCTATTTAATATATAAAAAAAAATCGTACAGAATTTTTACTAAATTTTTTAATATTTTTTCGTCCTCTAAAAAATTTAAAGCTGCTAAAAACCTTTGCAAAAATTTCGCATAATCCAGCTCTTAAATATATTGCGGCTGGCGTTAACCGCTGTCACATGGCAACAATATTATTACACAAATATTTTCCTACGATCATAAATGATATGATTGACTGAGTTTTAGATATCGCACTCAGCATAAAAATCACATTACAATTGTTAAAATTCACTATGAAAATGGTGGTTCTGTTAAGGTTACATCTCGTAAAATTCTTGATATTTTTGGAAAACGTAATCGTCTTTTTAAGACCGCTATTAAGAATTTGGTCATGCTCGATACAAAATTTGCGAAAACCAACGCATCTTTGACCGGGTCACAGGGTTAAAGAAAATCCAAATTTGTTAATTCCTCAACGTCCTCAACAATTGGGGTTATCCAAAATCACCACTTGGCTAGTTTTGTGTAGGGATTTGACTTTGACGCCTTATAAGGTTCAACTAGTGCATTCACCTCGCTAAATTTATTCACGAACAACCGGCCGATATTTTTGAAAAAAACATTTTGCATTTTCACTTAAAAGGGTATGTTAACAAGCAAAATTGCCGCCGTTGTGCTTCTATAAATCCTAGACCGATTATTAAAAAACCTCTGCATGCTCAACGTGTCACTCTGGAGGCGTAATTAGGCCGTTTTTTTCGAAGATTTGGTCGAAAATGCAGCAACGGTCAATGAATCACGCTATCGCGAAACACTAAAAACTAAATTTTGGCCCCTGTTATTAACGACGTGGATATCACTGACAGGTGGTTTTAATAGGACAGTGCCACACGTCACACAGGCAATGAAACGATAAATTTATTGCAAAACAAACTTCCCGATTGAATAATTTCACGACAATCAGCAGTTAAATGGCCAGCCAGATCGTATGATTTAACACCACTAGATTAGGGCTATGTTAAGGACAGAATTTATTCGGAACCAATCAAATCAATTTCAGCTTTAAAACTCAAAATCTGTGATGTGAATAATGACATAGAACCGCCATTTTGCCAAAAAGTGATTAAAAACTTCGATGAAAGAATCTGTTAACGTGGTCGTGATGGAAATTTACCAGATATAAATTTTCATTCATAACTGACAAACTTCTTAATCTAAATTTTTTGCTTCATTTTGTTTTAGAAAGCAAACTTCTTATTGAAAAACCCTTTATAAGCTACCAAACTTGATGACTAACTTTCACAGAAAATCTTAATTAATTTTATAGTGTCACATAAATGAGCGCGGTCTGAAAGCTCATTTTGAAAAATGAGCAGAAAATGTAAAGTCTATTCGACTTATGCAACACTCTTTACAAATTTTTACGAGTTTTTCTTTTGTTTAACATTTTTTATAACATTTCATATGTTAAAATAAGAGCATTATTTACATATCCCGTATCAGTTGCATCAAAATATCCTTCAAAAACGACACAATTGGTAAGGGATACTCTTTATAAAGAGTACAAAATAACTCATAAATATTTAGAGGCACAAACAGAAGCCCGAATCTGATAAAAAATTTTAAACTTGAAAATAACTTTCTACACAGCTTTCTGCTGGCATATTAAAGATTCAATTATTTTGAAACTCTGTTACTAAATTCATAAAAGTAAAAAATTTTAAAGAATAGTTTAATGCGAAAAATATATATTTATATTATAGTATATAGAAATATTGTATAAATATAGTTAAAAGTTGTGTGTTGCACTTTCCGTAGGCATTTGGTTTTGTTGTTATTGTTGTTAAAACAATTTATTAATATGCAAAAAGTTAATGAACGCCAAAGTACACATGTGGCAAAAAATAAAATAGGAAAATGTTATAAGATAAACAACAAACAACACTGCCATCAGCACCAACACAAACACCACCACCAATAACAACAACACCAAAAACATATTGCAAGAAAATAATTTTCGTTTTAGGCTAAAAAAAAAATTATATGCAAAGCAAAAAATACAACAACATCTGTAAGAAGAGAAAATATATTAAGATTGAGTAAAGTGTTTATATGGAGAAGAGGATATTTTTAGTTATATCTGCCTTCATTTTGTTGTTGTTGTTGTAGTAGAAAAAAATAGTTGTTTATATTTTTTGCTTTGCTTGATCCTAGTGTGTTGTGGTGTTAATGCAACATTGCATAGAAATGATATATAACACACATGGCAATATGTTTTTAATTTGCAACAACACTTCTTGTTTGCAAAATGTTGTTGCTTTTTTATGCAACTTATAGAAGGATTTTAATTTTAAACTTTTCATAGTTCGATTTTTTCTTTTTTGTATTCTTTATTGTGGTTTTAGCAACGGTTTTCTCCAAATAGGAAAGCAAAGAAAATTTTTTGAAAATTTCCATGTTGAATCATTGAAGGGGTTGAATTGTTTTTCCGTTAAAAATTGCTCACGCAGTTTATATATGCAACAAATTTATGTTCTTAAATGCTGAAGCAAGGAACAGTGGTTACTTAGCTCATACTAATGATTTTCTTCTGTTTTATTTTTATAAATAAATTCATTTTTATAAACAAATTAAAGGTAACTTTAGGCCACAAATATTTATCAGGTAACAGAATAGTAACAGCTGAGTGCGATATCTAAAACTCACTCAATCATATCATTTATGATCGTAGGAAAATATTTATGTAATAATATTGTTGCCATGTGACAGCGGTTAACGCCAGCCGCAATATATTTAAGAGCTGGATTATGCGAAATTTTTGCAAAGGTTTTTAGCAGCTTTAAATTTTTTAGAGGACGAAAAACTATTAAAAAATTTAGTAAAAATTCTGTACGATTTTTTTATATATTAAATTGTTGTTGGCCGCTATAGGGTTAAGGTAATTTTCGACAGCTAATAATTAGGGAAGATAAAAAATGTTCTGATTTTGCGGCATTAAGTAAAGTCTACTAATACCAGCCAACTTCTCATTTTAAAAAATTAATTTAAAGGTATCACCTTTGACATTAATTGGCCAAAGATAGAGCCCGAAAGAGATCGAAAGAGTCTAATATATTATTATGTCAATAACGAGAAAAATTTCTAAACGCCCTGGGGATGGAGATACCACGAGGGGAATTACGTGATAAGATTTACATCTGCGCCTAGCTGTAAGCCATAATCAGATGGTGCTCAAACCACTGTGGAATGAAAAGCAACGTTATTCTCGCCCTAGGAAGCCGAAGACTAATTTTACCAACAGGTTATTCCTAGTTGCAATTTCGGCGGCTTCAAAGCAGGGTTGGAAACCACTACTCCTTGCTGAAGAGGTGGTCCAGAACACATGACTAGCATACTCGCTGGATCCGGATCATTCACCCGTTATTCTCAGTAAAGGTGAGATGTTCCTGGCCCCTTAATCAAATTCATGAGGGGCCGCGAAACATACAGCCACCACGATACTCCCGACGGGCCAACCTCAATAATCAGTCAAAGAAACAGCTGAAAGGCTAAAGAGACAATTAACGGAACTCTGGGGCTTACTGATTCCCGTGGAAATAATGTGAGCTTCCAGTTGACTCCCAGCTGCCTTCGGGGCTGGGCTCTCTTATACCCCCGAACGACACAAGTCTATATGGTTAAGTAATCCATAAAGACTAATAAATGTGCCCCCGGCGGGGACCACGAGGGGAATGACGTGATAAGATTTACATCTGCACCTGGCCGTGGGCCCTAATCAGATGGTGGATCATTATCACTGTGGGTCAGTTTGTAGCACCATCCTCGCTCTAGAAGACCTTCGGATACGTATATCCTCTGGTCACTATCGGAGACTATCCAACTCATGGTCCAGAACGCATGAAGTTTAATATAATTGAGAACACGACTGCATTTATACTCACTGGACCTGGACGATTCATTGTGTTCATTGTGAATGATCCGACCCACAAACTAAAACAAGGGCCTCAAAATACGCAGCCACCACGATACTCCCGAAGGGCCTACCTCAATAATCAGTCAGAGAACAGCTAAATGCCTAAAGAGACAAATAGCGAAACTTGGGGGCTTTACTGATTCCCGTGGAAATACAGTGGATTGTCCAGTTGGCTTCTACTATCCTTGAAGGGGACTGGGCTCCCTTTTACCCCCGCAAAACACAAGTCTAGACGGTTGTGTGATTCATTAAGACTTATAATGCGCCCCCGAGGGGGAACCACCGGGCATAAAAGGCAGCCCAGTCCCCCAAAGGTTAGCAGGGAGCCAACTGGACAACTCCACGGGAATCAGTCAGACCCAGAATTCAGCTTTTTGGCTTTTTAGCCTTTTAACTGTTCTCTGACTGATTATTAAGGCTGGTCCTTTGGGAGCATCGTAGTGGTTGTGGTTTCGCGACCCTCATGAAATGATTACGGGGCTACTAAGAACAGAGTGTAAATGATCCGGATTCAGTGAGCATGCTTGTCATGTGTTCTGGATCAGGAGTAGATAGTCTCCAACTCTTCAGCAAGGAGTGGGGGTTGGCAGCCCTGCTTCAAGCCGCCGAAACTGCAACCAGGAATGACCTGTTGCATAGAATTATATCTTCGGCTTCCTAAAGCGTGGGTGCACGCTACATATCAACCAGAATGGTTTGATCCACCGTCGGGTTATGGCTTGCACAGCTAGGTACAGACGTAAATCTTATCACGCATATCTAACTTAAATCAAAGCATTATCCTCTGAAGGCCACTGTTCAAAATACTATAAAATTTAAAAACGCCGAATTATAGAAAAAGTGTGGAACCGCAGTATTCTTTCAAATTCAGTATAAAGCGCAAGCAGTCTTTTGTACAGCATAGAAGGCACAGTTTAGAGGATGTTTATTTCGGATGTATGAGTCAGGTGTTGGAAAATTTTAAGACACTACAATTTCTTCTGCTTGTTTATTTTTCCAGAAACACTATAATGTTTTTGTTGTGTTATTGAGTTTTCTGCGTAAGTAATAGCTTGTATATAATATATTTATATGACTGTGTGGATGTGTATGTTTAAGTGTTAATCTTTTTTTTTTAACTATTAAAACCATTTTCTCATTTTTTAGTATTTTGCACAGTTTTTTATTTGGAAGTTTTATTTTTTGCTTTTTTTAATTTCTTTTGGCAAACAATTTAATTTGGCGTACGTCTGCCTTAAGTATCAGAGCATTGTATGGCAACGTGTCATGACAGCTAACTTAATTCAAAAAACATTTAACAGTAGCCTACAACAACAGCTACTACAGCATGATGCTATTTTGGCCACGCGCCCAATTTATTGTGACGCTTTTCCGTTTTTGCGAAAAAGTTGTTTTCATTTTGTGAAACTTTGTTGTTGTTGTTGTTGCCTGCATTATTTTCTTGCCACAATAATTCTTTTTCGGTTTCTAGTTTTGAGTGCGGTTGTTGGTGTGTTTTACGACAAGTTACATCATTGTTAAAATTAGTAAACACACAGTTTAGTGTCGTATTTTGTATTCTCTTGACTATTTTTTGTATTTTGAATTTCATTTTTTTATTTGATTTAATTTTTTATTTTTTTTTTTTTGTAATTTTTTTTTTGTATTTTTTTTTTGTATTTTTATTAAGATCGCCAACAGCCAGTAGTGGATTCATTATTATTTTGTTATTGTCCTCATCATCATATTTTGCTTGCTATCAGCAACAAGACACATCCATTGAATAAATTTTTCAAATGAGAGATGATTTCAAAAATAAAAAAATTAAGTTAAAAAAAAAATAAAAAAACAAACAAAATAAGAACATGACAATTAAAAACAATTTATTTGGTGCTTAGAAACTTCTGTAGAATTTTAAGGTGTTAAATGTTGTGTGATTGTTTAAGTTGATCCAATTTAGGTTAAAAGCGATTTCATATAAAAGATAAAAAGTGCCAGCTTTTTTGTTTTGTGAACAAAATGTAAATGTAAGATGTAATTATTTTCATATATCTAAATTATTAAATATTTTATTACCCCCGCAAAATCTTAATTTTAGCATTTAAAGTCCATTCTGCAAAATAATTTTTTCGAATGATTTTGAAACGGTATCTTTCGTCTAGGTTGAAGAATGCACGCGTTGAAGAATCAGGCGGCTATGGTGGTTAAGGAACATTATTATTTGACTTTTTTGGGTGGATATCCAAAGATCCAATGTAGTACTAAATAGTGCAATATCATATTCCAAAAACCAACAACTTTTTAACCGACAATTCTCGAAACCTTAACAGGATGCAAGGAGTTTACCACTCCAATTGGTTTTTAGGACTATGCCATAACTGGAATTAGATGATCCCTTATCATGTATTTTATACTGCCTTGCCAATCAGATTAGAAAAATATCTCAAAAAACCAATCCTTAATAACAGTAGGGACTCCAATAGACAACCGATAATAGTTAAGCAGCAACTTTTTTCCTATTTTGCTGAATTTTTATTCGCAGTATCAATAACAAAAATTTGTTCATTTATAATACACATTATTATTATTATTATACTGCAGTAGTTTTTTAGATTTTACGGGTAATACTATGTTTGTTTCAGTAAATTTATAAAGGGTTTTTAAACAAAAAGTTTGTTTTCTAAAACAAAAAAATTAGATTAAGATGATAAAAATTTTTATTGTATTACGAAGCGAAAAATTCGGCAATTAGGAGTAAAAATTATATCTGGCAAATGTCCGCCACGACCACGCTGACAAATATCGATTCTTTCATCAAAGTTTTTAATCAATTTTTTTTTGCAAAATGGCGTTCCTATTTCTTTAATCACATCACGGATTTTGAGTTTTAAAGCTGAAATCGATTCAATTGGCTCCGTAGAGTCTACTGTCCTTAACATGGCCCTATAAAAAATAATCCATTGGTGTTAAATCACACTATCTGGCTGGCCAATTAAATGCTAATTGTCATGAAATTATGCGATCCGCAAATTTGGTTTGCAATAAATTGATCGTTTCATTAACTGTCTGACATGTGGGCCATCCTGTCTAAACCACATGTCAGTGATATCCAAATGATCCATTGGTCGTTACCGGATTTCCAGCCTAATTTTCGAAAAAAAACGGCCCAACCACACCTCCAGATCACATATAGTGACATATAGTTGCTCTAGGATTATCAGAAGCCCAAATTTGGCAATATTTCTTGTCATTATACCCAGACAAGTGAAAATGGCCTTCGTCTTAAAAGTGATTTTTTCAGAAAAACCACCAAATTGTTTCTGAATGATTTTACTGAATCTACGGTGATGTGAACAGTCGGTCGGCTTCAATTCCTGTACCAGTTGAACCTTGTAAGGCCTAAAACTCAAATCTCTATCAAAATTCATCATATTGTGATTTTGAATAACCCCAATTGTTGAGAACGTTGAGGAATTAACAAATTTGGATTTTCTTTAACCCTGTGACCCGGTCAAAGATGCGTTGGTTTTCGCAAATTTTGTATCGAGCATGACCAAATTCTTAATAGCGGTCTTAAAAAGACGATTATATTTTCCAAAAATATCAAGAATTTTACGAGATGTAACCTTAACAGAACCACCATTTTCATAGTGAATTTTAATTATTTTAATGCGAATTTCGTGCGAAATTTAAGTCAACATAAATAAACTATTGCCATATATCTACTACGACCAGGTTAAAAAACTAAACGTCAAAACTATGATGTTGTTGGTATTGCCACTAGTGAAAAATCCAATACATGCCAATTTTTTGAGGATTTTTATAAAAATTCTTAACATAACGACAATATTTAATTAAAAATAATAATGGTTACTTCATAAATAATAAAAATAATTCATAATAATTCATAAACCAACAAATTTTTGAAGATATCCCTATAAACTTTTAACAAAACAAACTGACTGCTTCAACATTTTTTAGTAATCAGTAAAAATTAAATTTAATTTATCATTACCTAAGTTGCAGTAAAATAATTAATTTTCAATGCAACTTAAGTGGTACAACAAACTGTCCATTTATAATATTCGGACGAAACATCCGTTTACTTCTTGTTAAAAAATTTAAAATATCTTTTTTTTTTAATTTATTTTTAGCATTGTAAGCAATAATCGTTAGATATTAAAAAGTGTTTTATTTTATGAATTTAGACAAAATAATTACACACAAATATTTCACCCTACATTTTTTTTAGCTGGATTTAAAACAAACGAAAAAAAAAATAACATAAAATTAATCAACAATTAAATTAAACCATAAAAATTTTCATTTAACTAGTTGTTTTAAACACATATATCAATATCAAATTATGTGCACACACATACACACAACACACACACACTCACATAAACCCATAAATTAAATTTTAAATGTGAAAATTTCCCTCAACATAAAACCAAACTAGAAAAATTACAAGAAAAAAAAAATAATAATTGCATTAACTTTGAACAAACAATAACAACAACAAGAACAGTACAAGTACAAAACAGCAGAAACACAAATACACAACACAACCGAAAAAAAATTCACAGAATCATTCGCACCTAATAATCATAATGTTTACATTAAGACTACATGACAAATACTCTCGCCCCCTCAAACTAAATTTAACACATGTGTTCCATAGTTAAGGCCAGTATTTGTTTTTTCAGGACGATTATTTAAGTGAGAGTATTTTAGATGATGTGTTTATGTCTATTATTCGTATAAATTATATCATGAATAAGAACAAAAATAAAACTAGAATTGTTTTTAATGGAATTTTTCAAATAAAAAAATATACAAAAGAATTTTGCTCCAAAAGTATTGAAAATGAATTGGAAAAACTGCAAAGTTTCTCGGCGCCCGTTTAAGTTTTTATTGTGGAGTACAATGTATTCTCTAATTCAAATGATTTTTTTAGATACATTAATTTTCTAGGTCTATGAATTAATGTTCATCATGCTACGAGGTCACATGTTTTTAAAATTTGTCTAATAATTTGCTAGACGTGACAATTTTACCCGGTTTAAGCCGCTAGACGTAAAAAATCTTGGAAAACAAAGCACGATGGCCAAAGAATCATATATGATGCGTGTTTAAATTTTAATCAATTTCTCTTTACCGGTTCACAAGATAAGGCCTTGTATGTCAAATTACGTCAGCTATATATATGCCCTTTAATTTAAAGAGTAATATACTTAGGGCCATATTCATCATATGTAGAGGCAGCTTTTAATTTTACATTTCAAATGTAAAATATCTGGTTTTTCAGTTAGGAGTTTGTTTTTTAATTGTAGCAAAACCAACAACATGATAGTTTTTGTATTTATTTTTTGACGTATCCGTAGTAGATGCATTAGCAGTTCTTACAATAAATTCAATTTTGCACGAAAATCATATTAAAATAATTCAAATCCTCTATGAAAATGATGATTCTGTTAAAGTCACATTTCGTAAAATACGTGATATTTTCGAACAACATAATCGTCTTTCTGAAACCGCTATTAAAAATTTGGTCGTTACATTTAAGTCGGCAGGCTCGATACAAAATGTGTGAACACCAGCGCATATTCGACCGGGTCATTCAACTGAAAACTTCGCAGCCGTGAGCCACAGGGTTGAAGCAGATACAAATTTTTCAATATCGCGCGGTTCTCAACAATTGGAGTTATTCAAAACCAGCACATGGTGAATTTTGCGTAATGATTTGACTTTCAAGCCCTACAAGGTTTCAATGGTGCGAAAATTGAAGCCAACCGACCATTCACATCGCCGTAGATTCGCTCAAGTGTTTCAGAAACATCCGGCTGGTTTTTGAGAAAAAATCATTTTTTCAGACGAAGCCCATTTTCACTTGTCAGGGTATGTCAACAAGCAAAATTGCCGCATTTTCGGATTCTGAAAATCCTACAGCTATTATTAAGAAGCTTTTGCATGCTCAACGTGTCACTGTATGCTGCGCTATGGAGTCTGGAGGCGTGATTGGGTCGTTTTTTTTCCAAGATGAGACTGGCAGTGCGGTAACGATCAGTGGATCAGGATATGCTAACAACTCAATTTAGACGTATTATTGACAACGTATCCTGACCACTGGAAGATTTCTAAAGTTAAAATGATTCCAAAACCGGGTAAAGAAATAACCAAAACCGAGTCATATAGGCCCATAAGTCTATTACCAACTATTTCAAAGGTCTTCGAAAAGTTGCTTATAAATAAATTGTGTCCAATGCTAAGGGATAGTAGGTGTATCCCAAACCATCAATTTGGTTTTAGAAGTAGACATAGCACAATTGAACAAACCCATAGAGTGGTTCAGGTGATAAGAAGGACTTTTGAAAAGAAGAAGTATTGTTCAGCTATTTTTATTGATGTTTCTCAGGCTTTTGACAAAGTTTGGCATGAAGGTCTATTTCTGAAACTGACCGCTCACTTGCCTTATAATATAAGCAACCTATTAAAAAGCTACATAATTGGATGCAAATTTTCTGTTGTTGAAGGAGACTTCGTTGGTCTCAGGCGTACCACAAGGTAGCATTCTTGGACCAGTTTTATACTTGATATATGCCTGCGATATGCCTGTAAGTGAAACTGTCCACACTTCTACGTTTGCTGATGATACAGTGTGTCTAAGTTCGCATTAAAACTCCCATCAAGCATCCATAAATCTTCAGCAACATATAACTCAGTTAGAGTTGTGGTTAAAATTATGGAGAATTAAAGTGAACGTGCAAAAGTGCATTCATGTGACCTTCACCCTGCGAAGAGATAATTGTTCACCCGTTCGAATCAATAATCACATTGTTTCTCACCATACTTATGTGAGATATCTTGGTATACATCTTAACCTTCGCCTTACATGGAAACATCATATTGACTCAAAGCTAACACAAATGAAACTTAAGCTAACACAACTACATTGGCTCATTGGCAGGAACTCAAAACTTAGCCTACATTGTAAGCTTCATATTTACAAGACTATTTTAAAGCCGATATGGTCTTAGGATATCCAGCTTTGAGACACTGCCTCAGCTTCAAATGTGGATAGAATTCCACGTGGACAGAATAAAATTTTACGGTACATCAGAAATTCAAACACACATTGTGATTTAGACATACCGCTGGTGACTACAGAAATCATCAAATACGCAGGCAAATACTTGATGAAGCTTGAAGACCATCCTAACCCCCTTGCTCACAATATCTTGGATTATAGTGGACATAGCCGATTAAAAAAGAGGATTACCGCAGCTTTAATCCTCAATGCTACAGACGATACATCTTAGAAATATTTGCTTTGTTTTTTTTATGACAATTTTCTTTTTTACCCAAAAGGTAAGGCCTGACATGGTCAGGACTAATATAACTTTTTTTAGAATTTAAGATTTTAAAACTTATTGTTAGTTCTTTTCGTGAAGATACAATAAATAATTATTGAGAGTTAAAAAAAAAGACTATTGACAACGTGGATATCACTGATATGCGGTTTCTACAGGATGGCGCCACATATCACGCTGCCAGTGAAACGATCAATTTATTCCCGACAAGCAGTAGTTAAGTGGATAGCCACATCGTGTGATTGAACACCACTAGATTATATTTTGTGCGGATATGTTAAGGACAGAATCTATCGAAGCCAATCGAATCTACTTATTTCAGCCTTTAAACTCAAAATTGGGGATCTGATTAACGAAATAAGACTGCCAAAAAGTATTTAAAAACATTAATGAAAGAATCGACTTGTGTCAGCGTTATCGTGATGGACATTTGCCAAATATCAGTTTTCATTCATTTGCCTTCGTAATACAATAATAATTTGAATCATCTTAATCTGAATTTGTTGCTTTATTTTGTTTTAGCAAACAAAGTTCTTGATGAAAATAAATTTACTTTTCAACCTCCAAAGATGAATAACAATTTACGTCACTTTTTAAAAAGAAAAATTTTGTCTAATATTATTTACCTTTACGTTTGTTTTCACATATTTTTCTTAATTAAATTATGGTTTTTATAAATCAGACATAATCTTCAAATTATTGGAAGTTAGTTTTCTTGGAATTGTATATGAGTAAATTGTCTTAAATGCGGCCATTGAGAAACTTGTGTATATAATTTGTATTTCTAACTAAAAATATAAATGTCTAACTAAATATCATCTATATTATGAGACTAAGACTATAACGGTTTAATAAAATAATAAATTAATAGAAAATTTAATATTTTGAAAATTAGAAAACAGTTTTTAAAGGATATTCTGAGTGAGTATTTACTCAAGCAGAATTAATATAATTATAAAAATATTTTAACTAAGTAGAATTTAAATTGATCAAGTTAGGTTTAGTTAGTTGCCCTTAATATGATTTGAAAGCAACTTATCGTTTAACTCACGTGAAAGTAGTAACGAACAGAAACGGCGATCAAAACATGACAAATTAAAAATCTAAAAAATAGCTCACAGATTTAATACTTTTATTAATTTCTGTCGTCAACAGATGGAAGAAGGATAACTGTGTTAGCTCTCGCGTATTGTTCCTAGATATTATTGCTGAACTGTATAATCTTTAAACTGACAGACAAATGTTATGTAATAAAATTAAATCCAGATTTAAAGGGTGTACCATATAAAGCCTACTTTTGACATTTATGAATTTATGTTGCACCCGCAATGGAAAAACTAAAAATTTATACATGAAAAGTAGAGAAAATAAAATTTAAAATTATAGGTGTCTCCATAGAGAAGACATATCTTTTAAAAGGGTAACAAATAGAAACTTGATGTAGTGTACTTATAACTTAATTCGCTATACCAAGTATTACAGGTTATCCTTTTTAATCTTACGTAAATATGTTTAACTGCAGTGTTGCCATGCCTTCCAGTAAATAATGTCGTTATTTTTTGGGATTGTTGGACAAAATTATATTAAATTTGAAATAATAATAAAAACATGGTATCTCCTCCACATTTGTATGTTCAACAGCATAAAATTTAACAACCAAATTTATAAACTACTTAAAACACTTTTAAATTTAATTTTTAATTTTCTACACATGTTAATATTAATTACCCAAACAGTAAACAAATTTAAAAATACTTAAATTTTCATGGACTACACCTACACTCAAACGTTTTTATAAAAAGACCGAACTAAATAAATAGAGAAGCCAGTCGAAGAGGTCAAGGTACATATTTAAATATCAAATAACCACAATTCAAATGGCATCTGAAAACCATAAGATGTCAACATTTTAAAAGTGATTTTTTCTCATTTTTTACAAAAAGTAAAAATATCCTTAAACAACATTTAAATAAATTCCATTAAAAAATTAGAAACAGCTGTCAGAACAAATTTATATTACAATTGCCTGGCTGAATGTTAAAACAACAACAACAATGAATGCATTTTACTACAAGTTCATGAAAAAAAAAGAAAAATAAAAAATCAAAAAAGTAACAACTTACAACTTTGTCTTTCATATATTTCTAAAAATAAACCATGACACTGTAGGACCGCACTTTTTATTTCGATTTGGTAACTCTTTCAAAAACACTTGCAAGGCACACAAGCAATTATATTCGTTAATAAAATTAAATCTTTTTTATGTAAAATATTTTATTTCAAGTGTAGTCGGTCAAGATTATTTTGAAGACAACCTACACTTACTGGACTTAATTGTGACATGTAAATGACAAAAAACATATTATGCAAAAATTTTGAAAATTTTAAAAGGGATAAACATTTGCTCATTAAGCATTGTAAGCATAAATTATAGTGTTATTTTCCAAAAGCTTTCAGAAACTGTAGATGAATATAAGAAGTACCTTAAACCTGTAGACAAAGGTAAGAATTGCATGTGTTTCGTGTTAGAAGTTAATTTTTTTGAAAATTACTTTCAATCCGAAAATACAAAATTTGTCTTTCAACTTTTGTGAAAATTTTATTTGGATAGTTTACAAAAAATTTATTAAATTTACTTTAAACAAAACAAGTATGATAACTGAGGTCTTTAAATTAACTGCTTTGCAACTATTTAATTATTTTAAAGTTTTATTTTTCACTATTTTAATAAACCGAACAAATAAATTATTTGTTATTTTGTTTTTGCTGTTTATGTGATTTTCCGCACACGACCATATCACATGTGTGATTTAAAAATGTTGTGTTTTAAAGGGGTTTTCAACAAGAAATTTGTTTTATAAAATAAACCAAAAAAATTAGATTAATCTGATTAAAATTTTTATTGTATTACGAAGGGAAAAGTTCAGCAATTATGAATTAAAAGTAATATCTGGCAAATGTCTACCAGGACCACGCCGACAGATGGCGATTCTTTCATTAAAGTTTTTAATCAATTTCGGGCAAATTGGCTTTGCTATTTCGTTAATTGCATCAAGGATTTTAATTTTAAGGCTGAAATCTATTCGATGGGGCTCCGTATACACTCTTTCTTTAACAAAGCCCCGCAAAAAATACTCCAGTGGTGTTAAATCACATGATATGGCTGGCCACTTAAGTGCTGATTGGCGTTAAATTATGCGATTGGGAAATTGGGTTTGCAATAAAAAATTCTTTTTATTGGCTGTGTGACATGTAGCACCGTCCAGTTGAAATCACATGTCCGTAATATCCACGCCGTCAATAACAGGCCATAATTGAGGTGTTAGCATCTTGCGATATCATGATCTATTGACCGTTACCGCATTTCGGCCCTCATCTTTGAAAAAAACAATGGCCCAATCACACCTCCAGACCATATAGCGCACTATACAGTGATACGTTGAGCATGCACAAGCTTCTCAATAATGGCTCTAGGGATTTCACTAGCCCAAATGCGGCAATTTTGCTTGTTACCATACCGTGACAAGTGAAAAATTATTTTCAGAAAAACCAGCTGGTTGATCGTGAATAAATTGAGCAAATCTACGGCGATGTGAATGGTCTGTCGGCTTCAAAGTCAATTCCCTGTACAAAAATCGCCATGTGATGGTTTTGGATAACCCCAATTTTTTAGATCGTCGAGGAATTTACAAATTTGGATCGGCTTCAACACTGTGGCTTATGGCTGCGATGTCTTCAGTTGAATGGCCCAGTTGAACAGGCATTTTTTATCGAGCCTGTCAACTCATATTTAACGACCAAATTCATAATAGCGGGCTTAAAAGGACGATTATATTGTTCGAAAATATCACGAATTTTACGAAATGTAAATTCAACAGTGTCACCATTTTCATAGTGAATTTTTAATTACTTTAATGCGATTTTCGTGCAAAATTGCGTTCATTGTATTTATTTTAATTTTTATTATTATAATTTCCAATGCGTCTACTACGAACACGTCAAAAAACTAAATGCCACAAATATCACGTTTTGAGTGTTGCCACAATTGAAAAACAAACTTCTTGTTGAAAAACTCAACTAAATCCAAGAATTTGCGAGTTCCTACTTGGAATTTGCTATCGTATAGATGTGAAGCATATTTTCCACATTTCTATTTTTTGGTAAGAGAATAAAGTAACACCATTTGTAGGGTGTATATTCCAAAAATTGCAATTGTGCTAAATCTTTCATGCACTTTACACCATTTTTTTTTTGTTTTGTTTTTGTATAGAAAAATATTTAAGTGAGAGAATCAACAGTTTATTAAGAAGAAAAAAAATTATCAGCCATATTTCTTTCATACATGGCCCAGTCATCAAGATAAAACAGTTTTCAAATGAAACTTGTAAGCGAAAAATTATTATCTCTTTAAAAGATACAAAACACATATTTTTGAAAATTTGCCAAATTTTCAGCGAATAGCAAAACAAATGCAGTAAGAAAAGGAAACTTTAAAGAAAAACAAATTAGAATGCTAAAAGTTGATTTTTTATATTTATTATTGTTGTTGTTGTGCTTAAATGGAGTGGAATTAACCTTAAAATGTTAACATGTGTCAAAGTTTTTACATTTTATTATTTGCTCGTTCTAATGCTAAAAAAATACACAAAACAAAATATGACCACTCCAACAGAAATGATTAGTATAGGGTGCAAATAACCTCCATGAAGACATACAAATAAAGTTTAATAAACTATAAAAAAGTATTAAAATTTTGTTCGGAAATTTATATTGCTTAAAATGATTGAGGCAAATTGTGGACATCTTCAATCATTTAATTCTTGGAATTTTATTATTCATTTTCTCATATTAATGAAGACATTTTTGTTAAAACACCAACACAAACAACTAAAAAGAATTTTAATTTATCATGAATAATATTAGTTTAAACACAAAGTTTTTTCACTAACGTCATTATTCAAATACATTTCAACATCACAAAAAAAATGTCAAATATTTAGAGATGAGAAATTATGTTGAATGAAATCAAATTGACATAATGTCATAAAGAATTAGAATACTCATACCAAAAACACCAAGCAACAAAAGAATTAAGTGAATAGATATTGTTAGATTGAGGGCGGGCTTAAAAGTTTCACTAAAAATGTTCTATATTAATTTAGATTTGTAATGCATTGTAAACTTAAATAATTTTTCGCTCAGTGAAAAGGATAGGCTTCAATAGATATCCAAAAAGGATTATTTTTACTAAAATATTTTTTTTAATTGTTTTTTTAAAAAGTACCGTTTCTTAAAGTCCTTTTAGCTTTAGTACTTTTTAACTTAGGGATTGTTTTTTTTTCAGTTAGTACCTTCACAAAAAGTAGTTTATAAAAAATATACTTCTTACAATTTGTATCATATGAAAACATCATTTTTAAACAATTTTGTTTTTACGAAAGGAAAGTGTTACAAAAGATGCTTTTACCAATTGGTATAAAAAGGATTTCTGATAAATGGAAAATTTTTTCAATATTTTAATAAAGCTAAATAAGAAAAAGATTTCTTCTGAAAAGCTATTAAAATAATAATAGAAAAAAGGCTTCCTTTAATTAAAAAAGTCCCGTAAATAAAAAGGTACTTTTTCATTAAAAACGGCCTTTTACAAAAACGTACCATTAAAAAATTATCTATTACAAAATTAAATATTTCACATAGAATTAAGATTTACTTCATTATTTCTTTTCTATAGAAAAACAAAAGAATATAAAAAAAGTACTTTTTGCTAAACTACTATTTTTAGGTTTTACTAGAAGAAATTTAAAAATAATTTTTCGCACAGATTTTTCTTATAAAACAAGTCATTGTTTATAAAAAGATAACATTTTCGAAAAAAAACGACTTTTCGCAAGGTACCTCAAAAAACCGTATTTGGCAAAATTTTGTTCCTTTTACGAAGATGCTTAAAAATATAATTGATATAAGATATTTACAAGATGTCGCCGGGAGGGTATACTACTTTGCTTATTTATAATTTTTGATTAAATGAAATAAAATGGATCTTACATTAGTAATGTCGGTAATTAAATGTCCGCCTCTGTTAGCCACACAAATGCGAGCCCTTTTGAGCACATTATTAGATTAGATTTACATCTGCGCCTGGCCGTAGGCCTTAATCAGATGGTGGTCAAACCCCTGGGAATAAAAAGCAACGTCATTCATGCCATAGGAAGCCAGGGAATAGTTCTAGCAACAGGTCATTCCTTGCAGACTTTCCAACTCCTGGTCCTGAACACATGACTAGCTTGCTCACTGGTTCCGGATCATTCACCTGTTGGTGTTATTAAAGGTCATTCATGCCCTAGGAAGCCAAGGACTTGTTCTAGCAACAGGTCATTCCTAGTTGCAATTTCAGCGGTTCCGAATCAGGTTCGGAAACCACTCCTCCTTGCTGAAGAGTTAGAGACTTTCCAACTCCTGGTTCTGAACACATGACTAGCTTGCTCACTGGTTCCGGATCATTCACCCGTTGGTGTTATTAAAGGTTAGATGATCCTGGTCCCCCAATCAAATTTATGAGTAGCCGCGAAACACACAGCCACCACGATACTCCTAAAGGGCTAACCTCAATAATCAGTCAGAAAAACAACTAAAACGCTAAAGAGACAATTAGCGGATCTCTGGGGCTTACTGATTCCCGTGGAAATAAGGTGGAGCTTCCAGTTGACCCCTGCTACCTTCAGGTGCCCCTGTAGGCTAGGAGGTAGTGTACTAGCTTGTAAATATGGGGGTTGTGGGTTCGATTCCCAACGAAGACCTTGGTTTTTTCACTACAAAAGATAAAAATTGACTGTCGGTGGAGCTGCTCAGCGATGAAGGCATAGTCACTGGTCGCTGTTGCTGTCTTTATACGGCAGTTAATTTCCGACTATCCTTCTGCTTTCACCACCTGTTTCATCTCTTCTCTATCCCTTTCCTAAAGAAGGTAGTACGGTACTTGACTAAATAGCCATTGTTGCCTGAAGTGCTACTTCTCTTTAAAAAAAAAAAAAACAAACTATGCTCCCTTATACCGCCAAACATCCCCCCTGGGGCAGATGATAGTGTTTATGGATGCTACTACTTCCATCTAGACTGGTGTCTTGCGGAGTAAAAGGGAGCTCAGACCCCTTCAAGGCTAGTAGGAGTCATCTGGACAATCCACTATATTTCCACGGGAATCAGAGGCCCGCAGAGTTCCGCTATTTATCTCTTTAGGCATTTAGCTGTTCTCTGGCTGATTATTGAGGCTATGGCCCTTTTGGAAGTATCGTGGTGACTGTGTGTTTCGAGTCCCTCGTTTGAGTTGCGGGTCGGATTATTCACAATGAACACAATGAATGGTCCAGGTCCAGTGAGTATGAATGCCGTTCTGGACCAGGAATTGGATAGTCTCCAACTCTTTAGCAAGTAGTGAAGGCTGCGGCCTACTTCGGGTTTTCGAAGTTGCAACTAGGAGTGACCAGAGGATATACGTATCCGAAGTCCTTCTAGGGCGAGGTTGACGCTACATACCATCCACAGTGGTAATGGCCACCATCTGATTAAGGCTCACGGCCAGGAGCAGAGGTAAACCTTATCACGTCATTCCCCGAAATAGCACAAGTCTAGATGGTTGAGTAATCCATAAAGACTGATAAATGTACCCTCGGGTGCGACCGTGGAAGACAGTCAACATCAAAATTTCTTGAAATAACTTTTTGTGTAATGATCTCGCAGTAATTCCATTCTAATCCTGGCTGTAAACGACGTGGCATCGTCTTGTTGATACCACATTTTAATCCAGCCCAAAGCATGCAGTTGGGGCGTTAAAAAGTTTGCAATTATATCACGATATTGCTCCCCATACGCCGTTTTCATTTTCAAAGAAATAAGGTCCAATGATTTCTCCTAATCATATTGCACACCAGACTGCCACTTTTATTGAATGCAAAGGTGACAGTTGAATAACTTTAGAGTTACCCATTCCCCAGAACCGACTATTCTGTTTATTCACATATCCATTCAAATGAAAATGTGCCTCGTCACTATGACTTTTTTATGAAAACCGGGGTTGTCAGCTGTAACATCCTATTGGCATATGTATGGTTGCGTAAATAATCTTGTGGAAATTATTCCACTGAATCTTATATGGAAACAAATGTAAATCCTAATGCAAAATTGTGGCCAAACTTGTTTTTTTGAAAACCAAGCTCCTGATCACAGCGCCGAATTGAGGCTGATGGATTTTTTTCACACTTTCTTGAGCAGCAGTAAAATTTTAAGCCGTTCTTGCAGTACATTCTTTCTTCAAACTCATTTAGTACACAATAAATAGTGCATTTCGTTGGCACGTTGTTTCTCCCCAAAATTTCACGTAACTTTCTCATCGTCACAGTAACGATTAGAACACGTTGCTTTATCAAGTACTTTTCTATAACAAATTTGCCAGATGTCTTCTTCACGACTGCTAAATGGGAAAAGTACTTCTTTAAATACTTCTTTAAAGTACTTTCTTTGCTACAGCCACTTTTTTAACACAAGTTATTTTTTCTTTAGGCTATTTGTATAACTATTACTTTATAGAAAAAAGACCTTTTTTTTATTAAATATTAAATGTCAAAAGTTAAACGCTCACAAGCGCAAATGTTAGATAATATCTAATCTAATTGTTATAAAGATATCATAATAAATTAATTTTAAAAAAATGTTTCTAAATATTTAGTAAGGACTATATATTCCTGTAAGTTCATTTCAGCTTGCCCTCGTTGAAAAAAAAAGAACTTTAACAAAAAGATAAGTAACAGCTACAGTACACACACACTTTCTGTAAAAGAGTGTCACGCTGGAAAGAAAATCAAAATGCAATATAAAATCAATGAAATAAACGCATGACATTGACTGTAAGACATCACCAGAGACAAAATGTCAAAATGATCAGATTACAAATCAAACAAATATCCACATATATAACACTATACTACACATATACGGCATGCACTTTAGTGTTACACCAATGCATACAACAAATGCGGGCATATAAAAACATTTTTACTAAAAGACATAAAATAAGAAGAATAACTTTTCATAGTTAAACTGTTGAATTTTGATTGTTGAAAAGAAATATTTTTTTCTCCTTAACTTTTTAAAAGACTTTTTTAGAAGGTGTATTAAAAAATAAAATCTTTTCATATTTTTATAATGGCTTTAAGTTATTGGTGTTGTTCTTGTTGTTGCTAGTTTAAAAAATAAATATATGCATTTCAAACAAAACGCAAAACATTAAGGGCATTCGCAATATAGCACATATAACAGATTTCGGAAAACGAAATTTTTTTTAACCACAGAAAAAATTGAGAAAATTTGTAAAAATTTTATGATAAATTTGGCCACACACGTCTAGTATTCAACACTGTAATTTTATGAGCTGAATGCCCCTATTGTTTCATGTGCTTAAGTGTATGTAAAACATAAAATATTTACAATATTTTTGTTATAAATATTTCAAATCTATATCCTGTCAGAGCTAGAAACAGTAAGCAGCAAGTGCTGTTTCTCTTACTTATCTCATTTAAGCATAAATATTGAAGAAGATGCGCCAAAGGTACATCACAAAAGATTTACAAGGATTTAAGTTAAATTTATAAGATATAATGACAAGCACTTAAGACTACTCTAAAATTAAGATGATTAGATTGAAATGAAGAAAAAAGTCATAAATAAAATAAATAAAAAACAAAAATTGTAATAAATAAACTTTCAAGTAAACAATTTGAAGTTTCCACTTTATGGGAAAAAAAATTTTTATGGAATAATTAAAAACTCATTAAATATAATCTTCGACTCCCCAAACCCCTTTCATTTACTACTCTTGAATCAATTAAAAATCAATTATAAAAAACATTTTTCTTATCGCAAACATCCTCCGCTGGCAATAAAAGCCACTCACAATTTAAAAAAACGCTTTTCTTTTCTCTTCTTTCCACAAAATTAAAAAAAAATTTATATTTCATTTAATAAAAATAAAAATTATATTTATGATTTTAATACCTGTGAGAATTTTGTGTAAAAACAGAAGAATGATTTTTGTTCTCTTGTAAGCTTCACTTCATTCATTTAAGCATGAAAACAGCGTGGTTTCTCACGATTTTCAATCACACGCGTTAATTAACTCCTTCGCGTTTGAATGACAATATTTCCACTCCGGAAATCTCTTGTTTGTCTTCACACAAAATCCTAAATCCATCGTTAACGTTCAATCTAAGTACTCATGTCTTTGAATACGTATTATTGCCAGCATTATAGTGTCACACAGACCAAGAACATAAATTGAATGTAAAAGCAGCAAACAAAAAACATTAAACAGTGATAGCAAAAAGGAATATTCAAATGCACATCAGTCACACGGAAACTACTCGTTCTTAGTTTGCTGGCTGCTGTATGAAATTTATGTGACATAAAAACATGCCAACATTTCACTCAGCGAATAAGTCATGCGTTAACTTGAACATGATTTTTTTTCCAGAGGATTTTTAATTTCTTTTCTTAATTTTTTTTTTCCTTTTCATTTACTCGCATTTTTTTTTGTTAAGGTTTTTCTATTCTGATTCCGCTTTTTGGCTTTTTGTTGTTGTTGTTGTTTTGGTTTTGTTAAAGAGTTTATAAGATTTTTTCTCTTCAAGCGTTATTAAGTATGAAAGTGATTATTGGTCGCATAAATATGTAAGGAAAAAAGAAGTGATGATTGTAGCACTGTACGAGGGTAAGTTCTTAAGTCTTTGTATAGAGACTGTTGTCACTCGCTACGGTGAAAACCGTCGTTACTGGCTGTTTGAGCGCTTTCGAGGCGATAACATCATTATCAAGCCACATAAATTAAATATCGTATTTTTCTTTTGCAGAATACCATCCATAAATTACAGCAATTTTTGAGGTCTTTCAAACTTTGACCTCGGAAAATGATTAAAGTAAATTTTTGTATGTTTAATTTTGATAGAATCAAACAAGATTGGCAGTATCCAACATTAGCTACAAACATATTTTCGATTTTATAAGCCAATGCAGCAAACTTCAAGATGTTGAAGGATTAATCTGGATGATGATGGATTAATATTTAAGCAATGGCCTCGCGGCAGGAAGTCTAGGAAATTTCTTGGAGTTAATCTAATTTTAGGTTACTTAAGTATAATAAGTGGCTAATAGTACGTTTGACACAATGTCAGTAGTTACAAAAGAAAGCAAAGGATAGTTATAAGAAAAGAATTCTTCAGTAACCAACCTACAATCGAAAAATACTACAGTCGAATGCCTTTTAAAGCATGAAAGTCATCGACAATAAGGTAATCGTACTATAATTATCGATTATAAGACCTTATTAATGAACGTGAGAGTTAGAAAAAATAATTCTAATTTTAATAAAGTCCACCAGGAATATAAAAATCCTTCAGCAACTTTGATTTTGTTACTGACTACTGCCACGGTGTAGTCACTAGAAATTCTTTAAAGAAATGTTTGATAACCATAATGATTTTATTTAATTTTAATATTTAATATTTTTTTTTAACCGCAAGCTTATTTTAAAGATCTTGTGATAACATATCGAACTTACCCTCATAAATGTTGAAAGTTTTAATGTTTGTTCAGTTGCATGCATTATGAGTTAATCAATGTTTTGTGTGAACTAAAATCAATGGATCCTTAAATAAACAAAAAAGGGGAAAAAACATTTATAAATTAAAACAATAATTAGCTGGCTTTAATTTTATAACAAATATTGTTAAGCATACGAGAGTTATTTTAACAGCTATAATTTTTAAGAATATTTTTTTTTAATATTTTTAAAGGGAAACTGTTTTGCGAAAGTTAATAAATTATTGCGATACAGGATTTTCTCTTATAACATTTTTGTTTACAAAATTTCCAAACAACAAAATCAATGCAAGTGACAATAAACAAGCAAAACAGAGAAAAAGCTTGAAGTGATGCACGAGGTGTCCGCCGGGAGCAAACTACTTTGTTTGTTTATAATTTTTGATTAAATAAAAAGAATGGATCTTATATTGTTAAATTCTTTATTTAATGTCGACAATTTTGTATGGAATACAATATCAGATAACTGACCGCCTCTCTTAGTTTCACAAATGCGAGCCTTTTTGGGCAAATTTTTCATTATATTCTCACACATTTCACGCGGTATTTCATTAATTTCATCACGAATATTTTGTTTGAGTTGCTTAAGTGTTACTGGTTTATCTGCATAATCCTTGCTCTTCAGATATTCCCACAAAAAGAAGTCCGGAGCAGTCAAATTAGGCGACCGCGGAGGCTAATCTACATAAGCATTTCTTGAAATAACTTGTTGAGGAAAGGGGTTTCGCAGTAATTCCATTGTAATTGTAGCTGTATGCCATATAGCACCGTCTTGTTGATACCACATGTTAATCAAGCCCATAGCATACAGTTGTAGCGTTAAAAAGTTTTCAATCATATCACGATATCGCTCCTCATTCTCAGTTACCATTACACCGTTTTTATTATCAAAGAAGTAAGGTCCAATGATTCCGTCTGACCAAATTGCACACCAGACTGTCACTTTTATTAGATGCAGAAATGACTGTTGATTAATTTGAGGGTTGTAACGACACGTTTCCGCTGGTTGCTGGGATAGCGACAGCGGCGGCCAGGGTCGTTGCATATTTTCTTTCTATTACCTACCTGCTCTGTTCTTAGAAGGAGTGACACTTAATGTTCGAATAACGTTATAAAACGTATCACCAAGTTTATTGATTTACTAATTTTTACAAGGAGATTGGTTGCTACAGGTGCGGTCGGGAATTGCAGTCGTGGGACGGGGAGTCAGCACGTGAAGATGGATGGCAACGGTACAGATGGCAGCGGTACTGGCGGCAATGACAAAGCGGGCTGTGATACAGGCGTCAGTAGTAAAGATGGCTGCGTTATAGGCGGCAGCAGCAAATATGGCTGCGGTACTGACGGCAGCGATAAAGATGGTGGCAGCAGTAGTACCTGGTAGCGGTACGGACGTCAACAGCAAAGATGGCTGCGGTACAGGCAGCAGCAAAGATGTCGGCAGCGGTAGTACCTGGCAGCGGTACGGACGTCAGAGCAGCTAAGATAGCTGCGGTACAGACGGCAGCAGCAAAGATGTCGTCAACAGTAGTACCTGGCAGCGGTACGGACCTCAGAGCAGCAAAGATAGCTGCGGTACAGACGACAGCAGCAGAGATGGCTGCGGTACAGATGGCAGCAGCAAATATGGCTGCGGTACAGACGGCAGCAGCAGAGATGGCTGCGGTACAGACGGCAGCAGCAAAGATGGCTGCGGTACAGACGGCAGCAGCAGAGAAAACGATCTAACTCCACTTATGGCGACAAGCTGCGTGCTAGCTAAGGGTAAGAAGTTGTTGCGGAATGTTAAATTCCTGTCCAACAGGCTTCTTCTCCTTTAGGCGATCGGCTGGCTATCGGCAGACAAGAATCTATTGCGGAGTATCAAACTTCTGTCCAAAGTTCCTATCTGTAGGCGATATGCTTGCCTTCTGCTAATAAGAAGTTATTGCGGAATATTAAATTCCTGTCCAACAGACTTCTTATTTACAGGCGATCTACTTGCAGTCTACTGATAAGAAGTTAATGCGGAATATTAAATTCCTGTCCAAAAGACTTCTTACCTGTAGGCCAGCTGCGTGCCAATTTATTGATTTAATAAAATATTCCGCCTTTTATACCAGTGCGTGGGTACACACATTCACACACACGCCCATATTATCCGTCATAGTTGCCCGTCAACTCTCAGTGGTGAGTTTTGATCTGCATCACAGCTGATTGTATTGTTGATCATGTTGTTTCTGACTCACAGGTGGGGCTCTTGCGTTCCCGACCGTTAAATTAAATAATATAATAATCAAAATATAATAATTCATAAATCTTACATTAATGAATGAATTCAACAATAATAATAAAAATAAGGAATAACAATGAGTAATAATAATACTAGTAATGATAATAACAATAAGTTATAATAATAAAAATAATTCATTTTTAAATTAAGAAAAGAATTAATAAGGTGGTGATTTTGTGTAGGTGAAAACGAGGTACGACTTTCACCGTTACAGGGTTTCCCATTCCCCAGAACCGACTACTCTGTTCATTCACATATTCATTCAAATGAAAATGTGCCTCGTCACTCATTATGATTTTTTCATGAAAATCAGGGTTATCATGGGCGAGCTGTAACATCCTATTGGCATATGTACGGCGACGTAAATTGTCTTGCGGAAGAAACTCTTGTGTCAGCTGAAACTTTTATTGAAAGAAATGCAAATCCTTGTTCAAAATTGTGGCCAAAGTTGTTCTTTGGAGACCAAGCTACTGAGCACAGCGTCGAATTAAGGTTGACGTATTGTTTTGAACATTTTCTTGGGCAGCAGTAATGTCTTCAGCGGATCTTACAGCACAGTGTGATCCATGCTTGGGACTATTACTAACAGCCCCTTTTTCTTTGAAATCATCTGCTACTCAATAAAACTGCGATTTTTGGCACGTTGTCTCTCCCAAAAATTTCAGGTAACTTTCTCATCGTCACAGTAATCGATGATTAATTTTGATAAAATATTTTAACGATTAAAACATGTTGGTTTATCGAATATTTTTCCGTAATAAATTTTCCACGTGTCTAGTTTACGACTGCCAAATATAAACTGTGAAGACTAATGTTTTCGAAATTGGCGGCAAAACAAAGTAGTTTCGGCGGACACCCTGTATAAAGTTCCACTAGCCAATTCAAAATTATTTTAAATCTTTCTAGAGTCTTTTTAATAATACGTAATATTTATAATATACTTCACTTAAAGTAGATAAACGCTACAAATGGTGACCACTTATTTAACGATGCAAAAATTCCATAAATTTTTTTTGTATCTCTTTTACCGTTTTCTTAAAAAAAAAATTTAAGCAACATTTTATAAAATTAGGAAAAACAAAGAACTTAAGCCTAACTTAAGATTTGTTATTTAAATATTAATATATGATCTCTTTGATCCTGCCAGTAGTTATATACTTGTCTAAAGATCAAGCCACACATGGTTTAATACATACGAATTAATAGTGAAAACCCAAAAGTCTCATTATATTACTTATGGTTCCTTAGATCGTTGGCAGTGACATGGCTAACTGTGGTAATTCTAGAGCTAATACATGCATCATTAGGCTTTATGAAATATTGTGCTTTTATTAGGCTTTCATTAAGGATCACATTTCAATTTTACTCCACCCGGGGGCACATGAAAGTCTTTTTGGAACCTACTATTCCATTTAGACTGGTTTCTTGCGGGGTAAAAGGGAGCCCAGGCCCCTCAAAGGCTAGTAGGAGTCACCTGGACAATCCACATATTTCCACGTACGCCCCAGAGTTCACTATTTGTCTCTTGAGACAATTAGGTGTTCTCTGACTAGTTACTGAGGTTGGCCCTTATATGGGAGTATCGTGGTGATTGTGGTTTCAAGACCCTCGTGAGTGTTTGTGGGTCGGATCATTCAAAATGAACACAATGAATGGTTCAGGTCCAGTGAGTATTAATGCCGTCGTGTTCTTAATTATATTAAGCTTCATGCGTTCTGGACCAGGAGTTGGAAAGTCTCCAACTCTTTAGCAAGGAGTGAAGGCTGCGGCCTACTTCGGGCTTTCGAAATTGCTACTAGGAGTGACCGGAGGATATACGTATTCGATGGCCTCCTAGGGCGCGAATGACGTTTGCAAATCATTCAAGTGGTTTGACCACCATATGATTATGACTACCTAGTCGGTGCAGATGTAAATCAAATCACATCATTTCAATTTTACAACAGGAAACACCCAAGCATACATTGCTTCACACAAGGTAACATCAAGTGGAACATGCTCATGTTTTCTTCAGTTTTTTTCATACATGATGTGTAAACTTTCTATAATTATAGGAAAATTAAAGATTTTCAAACTATCAACAGTGAATTAATTAAATGACACAGCTTTCATAAGATTCTAAAAGGCTGTTGATATATTGAACAACTTTAATTTTTGCTGACTGTAGTTTATTCCAGGCCTAAGTCCACAAAGCTTTTAAAATATTTATAAAAATTAAGAGTGTTGAATTGAGAAAGTGCTGTAGTATCCTTAAATTGAATATATTAATGGGACATTCTACAATATTAAAAAAAGTGCGAAATATCTCTAAAAGAAAAAGGCTGTATATCGAGTTCAAAAATTTTTTTTCTATAATTTACTTATATTCTTTTAAAATATTGCAATTTAAATGGGAAAAACTTATAATTTGTCGTTAGATAAATATTATTTAAGTTTCCTGCTTTAAGGCCTAAAGACAAGTTTTCAACTTAAAATCATAGTGAGTTAAAAATATTTTAAATATTTTTTCTGATATTTAATTATTTTAACAAAGGTTTGGTCAGGTAGGAATTGTCAATAAAATTTATTTTATTTATTTAACAAAATATACGACATCATACCGAAACAATTACAAACATGCAATTGCAATTAAATAAATATAAATATATTTTTATTGAAGGGAAATGACATGAAGTTCATTTTATTAACAGGTCGACATTATGTCCAACATATCATGATATTAAGACATTAAGATGTCTTAATATCATTTTTTAGTTTTACACAAAAGAGAAAAACTTCATTAGAAGGCGAGGTTTGCGTAGTTCCCACAACTTAAGTATATGCTCTTTATACAAATAGATGATATCAGCGAAAAGCTTATGACTTCTAGATTAACAATTTATTAGCACTTTTTCACGCTTCGCTCTTTTTAGAAGCCATTTCCCTTTAAAACTATAAATTCCACGTTGAAGTGGTTGTTTGAAAAATAAAATAGAGAATTTAAATTGCCACCTAAATCTAAGGGGATCGAGATATTCTTACAAAATTTTGAAATAATATATATAAAGGAGCCTATAATTTAAATAACATTTTAACTTTTTTTTATTTTAACACATAAATTCCCTACACGGGGAAAAATGTTGCAAAAAAAATTTTTTTTTGTTTATAAAACTTGCCACCCTGAATTTTTTAACTACGGAGCTGTCAAGTCCTTTTAAAAGTATGTAGCGAAGATATGAAGTTTTAATAATCTGCTTACTTTTTTTTAAATCGGTGCTTTACACTCCGCGGAATTTTGATGTAATTCATAAATTTTGTTTTAAAATTTGGCTAGGGAGAGTGAACCGTTATAAATTTTGATGCAATTTTTTTTTATTCGCATTTGCTATAGGTTGTCTTTAGTATAGTCCAGAAAAATTCACTAGTACCGAAGTAAGTTTCAATTTTAGGGAAAATCCTAAAAAAACGGCAATTCAGAGGCTTGTAAATTTTTAACGAAACATGCTATCAGAATCAAACTTACAACTGTTTTGTTATAAATTAAGAATACAGGCAATTAAAATTTCCGGGCCAATTTTCACCCAAACTAAAAGAAGTGACTTAGAACGCCAAGTCTTTTTTTACAGATATTTTTAAGGTCCTTTTAAGTTCAAAAATTCATAATACCACCATTCATAATATAACCCATTTCCAAACCACTGTGCATATTTATGTGTATAACTTCCAGCTGTATAACTATATAAAAATCTACTGAATTCGCAAACAAAATTTACTTTAAAAAAATTATTTGATTGTTAAGTCATAATTGCGAGGACATCGCTATTAAAAACAAACATTGTTTAAATTTTCAATTTTATCAGTTACCTGCTATCAAAGTTTAAAGTACACCTACACAAAATAAATTTTATCTACCAAACGAAATACAGAATATTTTTCTAGAAGTATAGAAATTGAAGATGGCGACATTTATATAGCTGGCGGCCATTTTTTCAGATATCAAGTGATTTACGTTAAGTTTTATTTGTGATTTCAATATGAATGGACTGTCGCCTGAACATCCCCCCGGGGGCACATAAATATGGTCTTTATAGAACTTCGAATATCTAGACACAGTGCAACTGGGGAAAAAGGGAGCCCAGTCCACTGAAGACAGGCAGGGAGTCAACTGGAAACTCCACTTTATTTCCACGGGAATCAGTAAGCTCGCAAAGTTCATTATTTGTCTCTTTAGACATTTAATAGTTCTCTGGCTGATTATTGAGGTTGGCCCCTATATGGGAGTATCGTGGTGGTTGTGGATTTGCGGCCCCATAACAGTTATAATGGTTTTAATGGTGGCCAGGATGATCTCACTAAAAATGACACGCAAAGTGATTCAGTCCAGTGAGCATGCTAGACATGTGTTCTGGACAGGAGTTGGAAAGTCTCCAACTCTTTAGCATGGTGTGATGATTTGCAGCCCTGCTCTGGAATCATTAAAGTTGCAACTAGAAGGTTTCTGTTGCATAGAATTATAGCTTCGGCTTTTTAGGACGTGTACAACGTTCCAAATTATACATAGTGGCTTGACCACCATCTGATAAAGGCTACATAGCCAGGTGCGGATGTAAATCAAATCACACAATGTCGCCTGAACAACCCTTCTAAATTGTACAAATTCTGCCAAAAATAAAACAACCGTTGAGCACGATTTTCGTAAGCAAATTTTGTTTAGCGATAGAGCTCACTCTGGTTAAAGTTATTGTTCCGTACTTCTTTAAAAAGTCAATGGTGACCATTATAGAGCTATGATTCACTTGTTCGTTCATCGATTAAACAACCATGATGTGCAGGAGCTGTGGTTTCAACAAGATAGCGCAGTATATCAAATCATAGATTAATCGAAGGGAATGTTTGGATTGGTATAGTTTAACGTTGAACTGGTCTCCAGGATCATTCAATTTAACGCTGCTTGACTATTTTCTGTGGGAGGGGGTATATTAATGAAGTCGCTAGTCCATGGCAATTAGACTAAAATGTTTAATCACTTGCAGGATAGTATTCGCCACGTTATTGCCGGTATATAGTAATAAATTTTGTAAAACACCAAATTAGACCTCCAGATTAGACAATATCGGTGACAGCTATGGCGGTCATATGCCAATAGTCATATTTAATACCAGAAGAATATCTAAATGATTATCTTTCGACTAAATTAAGTTTCATGTCAACTTAAAAAATTTGTCTTTTTGTCATTCTAAATCTGTGTTAAAAACATCCTTTATAATAATAAAGAAATTTTAAGAAATTGCAGGAAAAATCCAAAATTGAATTTTAGCAAGACTTGAAGAAAAAATTATTATTAAGTAAATAAAATGTTCTAAACTAAACGACTTCTGTGATTCGAGTGTCAAAATACAGTCGAAAATTTTCCATGCTTTTACATCAGTATAATTTTAGGATTTTTTTTATTATTGTTTTTACAACTTTTATTTATTTATTTTTGTTTCTTGTTCATTATTTTCCAATACAGTCAATTTAATGTCAGCTCTCTTGAACTCAGGCATGTGGAAATATTTTTATTGTACTCTCAGACATGGCATTGTTCAGCATATCAGAAGGTCACCAAAGATAGACGAGTAAAAAAAGACTAACCAAAGGGAAGCAACAGAATTTTTATGTTATACAACTGAGAGCATGTAATGAAATTTTATAATTAAAAAAAAAATTGTTTGGTTCATAAAAAAAATGCTAAGAATTGTTTATTGTGTTTTGTTAAGTCTGAAGGCATATTTTGCTTATTCAAAAAAATATTAGCAAACAACAAATTATTGATTGTTGGTCAATTTTTAAGCTTTAATATTTTTACATCAACAAATGGTAAAACGTTTTCCATCAAATCGCATTTTTTTAAGCATAAACAATATTTCCTCCGAAAAAGTGTTTTAATACAACAACTAATTCGGACAGTATTTCTACAAAGAGCTAAAAAAAAAATAAAAGTAAATACACCCTTTAAAAAATGTATATTTGCTTTGAATATTATTTATACACGTCCAGAAATAGTAACAGTTTTTAACTCTAGATATGGAATGCAATCATGTTTTGATGTATATTATTTCGATTAAAGTATCTTTATTTTCAGGAAGATATTTAAAGTTTTGAAAAACAAAGGCATCTGAATAAAATTAGAATCTTGGAAGCCTAAATATGTATAACGCATCCCAAGAGCAATAAAAATTTTTTAGTTTTAAAAATTATATTTTATGCTATCACGGTATAGACAACGTAGTTCGGGAACATTGCCCTGAATGCTTCATTTTAGCACAGAGTGTGATTTGTTTTACATCCGCGCCTGACTATGTAGTCTTAATCAGATGGTGGACAAACCACTATTGTATAATTTGGAACGTCATACAGGCGTCCTAGGAAGCCGAAGACATAATTCTAAGCAACAGAACCACCTAGTTGCAACTTGAATAATTCCAGGGCAGGTCTGCAAACTATCACACCTTGCTAAAGAGTTGGAGACTTTCTAACTCCTGTCCAGAACACATGTCAAGCATGCTCACTGGACTGGATCATTCACTTAGCGTGTCATTATCAGCGAGATGATCCTGGCCACCATAATTTCATATAATCCCTTATGGGACCGCAAAACCACAACCACCACAATGCTCCCATATAGGGGCCAACCTCAATAATCAGCCAGAGAACTATTATAAGTCTAAAGAGACAAATAATGAACTCTGCGGGTCAATGTTAGTGTATAAGAATGTGTTTATGGGCATTATAACGGAAGACAATATAAACATTCTTATAGTCGTCATCGTCATCGCAAACATCATCATTATCTTTATTATTGTTATTATCATAACTACTATGTGGTAGTAACTGCCATTAAATGCTGCATGCAACATCTGTGTGAATATTCTGCAACAGTATGTTGGTTGCATTTATACAGCCATTTGTTGCCTTAAAGTTTTTAATAAATATTTAAGAAACTTAATTCGTTGTTTGTTTGCTTGCGCGTGTATGTGTCTGTGTGTGTGTATGTGTGTGTTAATTTAGTTTCCTGGGGGAGTGAGAAACTACAGTTGGGTTTATTATTGTTATATTTCCTGCTCATTATAGAAACTTTTATGAGGTCATTTCAGATGTGATTTATATATTTTGTTAAATTAAATACAAAAAATATAAAAACCTCTTGCGTGGATACTTTACAAAGGATTTGCTTTGTATTTTTGCCTTTTCATTTTTTTAATTGTGCACAAGTTTATGTGTAGGAAAATAAACAGGAACCTTGCAATGAACTCATAATACACAACAGTTTTGTGCGTGTTTGGTTACTTATATTTGTGTATGCGTGTGAATTTGCATTTAAATGTAAGTATGTACGAATGTAAACATATTTATTAAAAAATACATAGCAAGGCATAACTTAAGGTGCATAGCAGCATAAAAATTAAAAGCCAAAATAATGAAAACAATATACCGTTAAATTACAAAAGTAGCAGCAGCAATAGCAGTAAATGTAATTGTAATAAAATATTTAAAAACAACAACAGCAACAACAACAACAAAATATGAAAGTTTAACAAAACAAAATTAAAAACTTTTATAATAAAAAAACGCTTCGCTTGACTGTTTGGGGTGCTATGATGGTCTTATGTGCATGCCTGACTTTTTGTGCTGTTCGTTATAAATTTTTCTTCTTTTTCATTATTTATATTTATTTATTAATTTTTTTATTTTTTTTCGTTTTAAATTTGCAACCATTTTATTTTATTTTAAATGTTCAAATGACTTTGCAGCAATATAACACTAGATTTTTACTATACTTTTTAACAGTCAATGTTTATTTTACATAATGACCTTAATTTTATTTAATTTGCATGATTTATTTAACATGAATAAACTTTACAATTAGTACCTTTGTAAAATTATTTAGCTGAAGCAGAATATTATTTTCTTTGCTAAGCAAAATAATTGTTGTTTGTTATTTAGAAATTAAGTAAAATTAAATAAAGTTAAATAAAGATTTTATAGCAAAACTTAATCACTATATTAATTAGTTCGTAGTCCATTAGTCAACAATGCTTTACACTTCGATGCTGAAAACCAGTTATGTTAGCATAAGGTTTACACTAAGGATGGGATCTGTGATCTATATCACAACAAACATGAAATTGAATACCAAATAGTCTTAAGGACTTATCATGTATTATGGAAAAAAGAAACATGTTATCAAAACATGTTCAGGAAATGAGCAGTCAATTTATCGCACACAATTATAAATAAATGCAATTAAAAATATTTTTTAACCTTTGAAAACTACGAAATTATTGAAAAACCTCTACTCTCTACTAAAACAATCAAAGTTTTTATGAATAAAAAGTATCTTAAAGGGAAGAGACCTTACACGAAACTTGTCGCCTAATATCATATTTTTCAACAAGAACTTTGTTTTTCAATCGTGGCAACACCAACAACATGATAGTTTTTACATTATTTTTTTGTCGTATTCGTAGTAGATGCATTAACTATTGTTACAATGAATTCAATTACGCCACCATAAATTTCATTATTCCCTTATGGGGCCGCAAAACCACAACCACCACGATGCTCCCATATAGGGGCCAACCTCAATGATCAGCCAGAGAACTATTATAAGTCTAAAGAGACAAATAATGAACTCTGCGGGTCACTGATCCCCGTGGAAATAAAGTGGAGTTTCCGGTTGACTCCCTGCCTATCTTCAGGGGCCTGTGCCCCCTTTTCCCCCAGTTGCACAGGTCTAGATAGTAGAGTATTCTATAAAGACCGATACGATGTTCAACTGGTATAGGAATTGAAGCCTACCGACCATTAACATCGCCGTAAAATCGCTCAATTCATTCAGGAACAACCGACTGATTTTTCTGAAAAAAACAATTTTTCAGACGAACCCCATTTTCACTTACTTGTCAGGGCAAAATTGCCCCTTTGGGCATCTGAAATTCCAAAGCGATTATTGAGAAAGAAGCCTTTGCATGGTCAACATTTTACTGTATGGTGCACTATGTGGTCTGAATGATTGTTTGGTCCGTTTTTTTTTTTTTTCGAAGAGTAGACTGAAAATGCGGTAATGGTCATGCGCTATCGCGAAATGCCGATAACTTAATGTTGGCCTATTATTAGCGACGTAAATATCACTGACATGTGGTTTTAACAATACGATGCCACATGTTTCATAACCAAATTTTCCGATCGCACAAATTCACGACAATCAGCATTTAAATGACCAGCAAGATCGTGTGATTTAACACCACTGGATTATTCTTTGTGGGGCTATGTTAAGGGCAGAGACTATTCGAACAAGCGAATCGATTTCAGCCTTAAAATTTAAAATCCTTGATGCGATTAACGATATATATGCCCGGAAGTGATTAAAAACGTTGATGAAAGAATCGACATCTATCAGCGTGGTCGTGATGGACATTTGCCAGATATCATTTTTCATTTATAATTGCAGAAAATATTTATTTAAAAACGTCCCTAAAATTATGGATTTATTCTCTCCCAAATGATAACCTTTCATTGTGTTGCATGAATTTAAAACAAAAAATAAGTTATGAAACAATATTTCTTCAAGTGTAGTCAAAACTCTATGAAAACAACTTTTATGTACAAACATATTAATGAATTGCCCTTGTGCACTTGTGCACTTGTTTATTATTAACACAACACACAAGCAGAGCAACATATTAAAATAAGATACCCATACTTACACACATATACGCGCGTATTTAAGGTGATGTTTTTCCAGTTCAATGCAAATGAAGATATAATAATACATTTGTTCTGTATCGTTCGATAACAATATTTAAAATTTATTAATTTTTTTAATATGAAATTTATGCTTCACTCAATTATAAATATGCAGCAATACACATGCAGACATTACCCAACAAACATACAAGTATTCCCTTCGCAATAGTGTTAAAAGAAAATCTGTAGTGATATTAAAAATATTATTGTCATTTCCTGTCTTATCTGGCTGTTTTAAAGTCAAAGACGAGCGCTTTCGCTTTCGCCTTTAAAAAATATGAAAAAATAAAAATAAAACTGCTGCCTTTAATAAACTGGCTGGTACATTTGCAAATACTTTTTATTTGCCAGAAAGCACTCAACCACCTCCCGCACTCGACAAAGTATTCGTTACTACGCCGAAGATTTTTTCGAGCTCAAGCGGTTAAAAGGGTTTTAGCAGATCTCAACATCAACAAGACTCCTGGGCCGGATGAGATTCCCGCACTGCTCTTGAAACAGTACTCTTCCACGTTAGCGCATCCGTTAGCAGCCTTTTTCAGCACGTGGTATCATGCCGTCGAATTTCAAAAGTGATGGAGGATTGCTATTGTAACGCCGATATAAAAAGGAAAGGCTAACAATCCTGAAAATTAACGACGAATTGCAATTTGTTCTGCACTTTCTAAATTGATGGAAAGTATGATTAATGTTCATCTTGTAAGGTACCTGGAGTCCAATAGCTTACTTAGCGACCTTACTTTCGGAGAAAGTCAGGTGGTGGCTCTAAATATTTCCCAGGCGTTTGATAGAGTATGGCTTGATGCACTTCTATCAAAACTTTTTGTTATGTAGTATCGGGTATAATTTCTCTAGATTTATTTTGAGTTTTCTCAGGAATCGCACTATACGAGTTGTTATAGATGGGATTTCATCAGACGGATTCAATATTAATTCAGGGGTACCGCAAGGCTCCATTCTTTCTTCTATCTTATTTCTTATTTTTCTAAATGGCCTTCTTTGTCAAACTTTCAATCCTAAATACTCTTTCGCAGATGACAGCAACATTTGCCAATTTATTAAGTAGCAGACCGAACTAATTGGAGGCGAATTCCAAAAGGCCGAACATAAATAATACGCTCAATCACGACCTCGCAACAATGTCAGAAAGGGGTCATGTATACAGAGTCGATTTTAATGCCTGTAAGACAAAATATTGCATGCTTACGCATAGATCTGTGTTTGGAAATGGTACCGCACCTGTTACCATGAGTGATATAAGTATTACGTAATCTACGATCTTCGTACCATTTATACCACCTTTATCTGTGCAAAGATGGAATACAACTCTTATGTATGGGCCGGCATCTTAAAGTTTATTTTAGAGCTTCTCGACCGGGTACAGGAGACGGCCAAGAGGCTAATTGAGAACAGTAGGATATCTAACTCTATTCATTCTCTAGAGCATCGACGCAATCTGAGATGTATTTCACTGTTTTATCGTTTATACAATGGTAAATGCTCCAATGAAATTACGAAACTTGTTTTCGTTACTCGAACAGGTTTGCATTTAACTCGATTTTCGTTGACACTGCATCCATTTGTGGTTCATTAGCCACTAAATCGCACTACGCATTATAGGGAAATTTCGTTTTTTAGCAAAACAGTCCGTATGTGAAAGAAACTCCCTCCAGAGGTTTTTGCTGTCAATTTCAATGTAGGAAAATTCAAATTTAATGTCCACAAACACTACTCCCTCTTTCTTCCTGCCTATAACCTGATTTCCAAATTCTGGCACATTGAATTGCATGTGCTGATCCAAAAAAAAAAAAAATTATCGTAAAGAGAAAGTAAAACCAAATGTATGTGACTAATAATAAAGAGAAAAAAACGAAATCAATTTCAATTATAAATATTTGTCGTCTTCCTATTAATCAAATTAGTTTGTTAAACAGATAATATTTACCATATTAAACAGATGCGATGAATGCTATTGGCAGATCTAAGAAATCAGAAAATACTGCTTTTGCTGGTGTCTTATTTCTTCTTTTTTTTTTTTTTTGTTTTGCGTTTTCTTTAAAACTTTTGTGATGTTTTTTAACATTAGAACTTAAGTATGTTCATTTTGTTAAGAAAATACTAATAATAATAATAATAATCAATAACTTTAGATGAGTTAAGTTTAACGTACGATTCCATTTTCCAGTTTTTCAGTTAAATATTGCAACAGCTGACTGTTAAGATGTGCTTTTGCAATAGAATTAACCTTTTTTTCGTAGAATTATTGAACATCAACAAATGTGTGCTGCGTGCCTCAGACTAAAATTGTTCCAATTGTATTTACAAGTAAATCTCCTTACAACTAGGATATATTTACTTTAATGATAAATAAATGGCGTTGCTATTTACCCTGCGAAGCCCAAATAATTTTAGAAAACAAAGGTTTTTGACCAAAGGTTATTTAATAGTAAAATTTTACCTTTAGTTCCGCTTAGGCAAATATTGCGAGTAATAAAAAATTTAATTTCAATACCAAAATTATATAACCGAAAATAGTTTTTAAGAACCATATAAAATATTTCTGTTTAGTTTAAAATTGTTTGGTTAATATGAGAAGTTATTTGAAAGGTATTGTTTGTTGGGTTGAAAAACCTTTTCGTGTTTGGATGAGTGTTGTATATAAAATATTACGGCACGCCTTAAGTCCCACAACACAAGTGCATTTATAATTCTGATCAAGTGTTGCATTGATTTTGCTGCTTCTGCTATTCATGTTATTGTTGCCGCTATGCTCTTTTTTTTTCTTTGTACTGCTGCTCGAGTGCTGTGGTTTTTCTTTTTTTTATATATATTTATTGAATAAAATTGTTGCTCCCGTGAAGATTCCTTGTTTTTTTGTCAATCCGTCGTGACAGATTTTATTATAGGTTTGAGTTTTTTTTTACCATGAATTATGAGCTTTGGATAAAATTGATTTTATATATATAAAAATTTTGAACATTTTTTAAGTGCTTCTTATTAAATTTTAGTTTTTATTAAAAGGAACTTGAAAGGAAACATAACGTTCAATGGCAAGTAGACGCGACACACTTCTTGCACGTGTTCGTTTTATGAAAAACTCTTTTTTGCACTGAAAAACATCAGGCACAAAAACGAAAGAGATGTTTATTTTTTCAGAATTATAACAGCAACAATTTTATGTTATAAATAAATTTATCACCCAAAATCGATTATTGAAAAAAAATTTATTTTATTTTAGAAATTAAAATTTTTAACCACAATAGACTGAGACTGAGGTCTAGAAAAAAATCAGTACTTCCCAAAATACAAAAGGATTTTACTAAGTCTAAAAAACTAGAAAAATAAAAATTTTTAAAACTAGCTAAGGTCCTAAGTCCAGTATGTAGTTCTGCCTGAGTTTCAGTTTTAAAATGATGCGTTCAACTCTACATGGAGCATAATTACAGAACGCAAATTTTAAATGTAACAATAAGATGCAAAAAGATAAATAAAAAAATAATGGCAACTTAAAAAATATAAAATTAAGGCTTTAATTTCCGGAGCCCTTACAATTATATAAATATTAACTACTTAACGAAATGACTGCATTTATTGTTATAATATCCCCTTAATGGACAATAAAAATCTAAAACTCCTTATTTATAACTTTCCTGTTTCAGACAATAAATATAATCCAGAAAGTGTCTATTTATTGATTATGATTGCATGCAATAGACAATAATACATGTAATTAATTCCAATGTTATGTATAGCATCCCTGTAATAATAAAAAATTCCAAAAACTTTTGAACTATTTTGAAAACTTTCCCGAAATATAACGGGTTTTTCAACAGGAAATTTGTTTTTCAATTGTAGCAATATTAACAACATGATAGTTTTGACATTTAGTTTTTTGACGTGTTCGTAGTAGATGCATTAGCAATTATTACAATGAATTCAATTTCGCCTGAAAATCTCATTAAAAAAATTAAAATGATGGTGGTTATGTTAAACATACTTCTGCGACCGCTATTAAGAATTTTATCGTTAAATTTGAGTCGACAGGCTCGATACAAAATGTGCGAATACCAACGCGTGTTTGAGCGGATCGTTTAAGTGAAAACATCGCAGCCATGAGCCACAGTGTTGAAGCAGTTCCAAATAATTTGTCAATTCCTCCATTTACTCAGCAAATGGGATTATACAAAACCACCACATGGCGAATTATGCGTAGCAATTTGACTTTTCAGCCTTACAAGATTCAACAGGAATTGAATTGAATTGACCATTCCCTTTTGCAACTTCAAAAGTTCGGAGCAAGCCGCAGACTTCACTCTTTGCTAAAGAGTTGGAGACTATCCAACTCCTGGTCCACAACGCATGAAGCTAAGCCTGAACCATTCATTGTGTTCATTATGAATGATCCGACCCACACAACTCAAAGGAGGGCCTCAAAACCACAACCACCACGATACTCCCGAAGGGCCAACCTCAATAATCAGTCAGAAAACACCTAAAAGGCCAAAAAGACAAATATCTGAACTCTGGGGCTTTACTGATTTCCGTGGAAGTATAATGCAATTGTTGGCTCTTGCTAGCCTTGAAGGGGACTGGGCCCCCCTCATTGACACATGTAATGATGGTGAGATTCCGTTAAAACATATCAATGTGCCCCCAGGGGGACTTGTCAGGGTATTACGTGATAAGATTTACATCTGCGCCTGGCAGTGAGCCTTAATCAGATGGTGTTCATACCACTGGGAATAAAAAGCAACGTCATTCACGCCCTAGGAAGCCGAGGACTAATTTTAGCAACAGGTCTTTCCTAGTTGCTACTTTGATGATTCCAGAGCAGGGCTGCAAACCACCACTCCTTGCTGAAGAGCTGGAGAAAATCCAACTCCTGTCCAGAACACATACCTATCATGCTCACTGGATCTAGACATATTCCACCAGGTAGGTGTTATTAAAGGTGAAATGAACCTGGCCCCATTAAAAACTGACCTGTTCTAGGGCCGCGCAACCACACCACCACGATACTCCCATATAGGGGCCAACCTCAATAATCAGCCAGAGAATAGCTAAATGTCTAAAGAGACAAATAGTGGAACTCTGCGAGCTCACTGATTCCCGTGGAAATAACGTGGAGTTTCCAGTTGTATCCCTGCGGACTTCTGGGGGCTGGGCTCCCTTTTTCCCCCAGTTGCACAGGTCTAGATAGTCGAGCGTTCTATAAAGACCATAAATGTGCTCCCGGGAGGGACTTGTCAGGGTATGTCAACAAGTATTTGGCCTTCTGAAAATCCTAGAGCGATTATTGAGAATGCTTTGTGGTCTGGGCCGTTTTTTTTTCGAAGATAATGCTGAAAATATTGTAACGCTCAATGGATCACGCCATCGCGAGAGGCTAACAACTCAATTTTGGCCTATCACTGATAACGTGGATATCACTAACATGTAGTTTTAGCAGGACGGTGCCACACGTTCACGACAATCAACCAGCAATTAAGTAGTCAGTCAGATTTAACACCACTGAATTATTCTTTCTGGGGCTACGTTAAGGACAGAGGCAATCAAATCGATTTCAGTCTTAAAGCTCAAAGTCAATGATGTGATTAACAAAATAGGACCAACATTTTGCCAAAAAGTGATTAAAAACTTTGACGCAATAATTGACATCTGTCGGCGTGGTTGTGGTGGACATTTGCCAGATATCATTTTTCATTCATTACTGCCGAAATTTTCTCTTCTTAATACAATAAAAATTTTATTCACGTTAATCTTAGTTTTATGTTTTATTTTGTTTCAGAAAACCCTGTACAAAAAAACCCTGTACAATAGATGTACAAATGTTCGTATGCTTGCCTTTTTTCAGCTAATGGAAAATTGTGTAAATATTTTTGAAATTTGAATTTTGGGTAGTTTTTCACACACACACACACACACACACACACACACTCACATAGTTCTTATGGCAACCTAACATAATGCCAGGACTGTATACATGCAACTATTTGCTATTAAATTTAACAGATACAAATCTGAAATCAGAAAATCTGTTTGTAATCATTTGTTTAAACTTGTAAGTCTTCACATACTTATTACGCTACTTAATTGTCAGTTAAATTCGCAGACTTAATGCCAACTGCTAGAGTAAAATTGTTTTGAAAAAAAATTATAAGTTGAAAAACTGTTATGAAATTAACATAAACAAAGAAAAATAAAAAACGATTTAGTCAACTTGGCAAATAGCATTCATATGAAACAAAAATAAATTAAAAACAAACTTTTTGTAAACAACCTGTATTTTCATATTTATTACTCAAATCATATAAACTTGCTTTTAAAGTTATCCATAAATTTTTGTCATCTTAATCGAAAAGTCACACAGCTTATCTCGCTTTCAAGTGTAACATCAGTCGTAATTTAATCAAGGACATGTGTTTTAAATCAAAATTTTTACCAAAAAAAAAAAAAAGAGCAAATCCATGACTTTTACTGCTAATGCAGTCAAGATAGTAGCGATACCATATGGAACAAATAAAACACACCTTGAATTTTCATTTAGCTGTGACTTGAAAACTCCCAACAAACATTGTTATCCTTAAGTGAAGGACTAGACTAAAAGTGCCACTTAAAAATTCCCACAGTAGTTAAATGTTACATGTAGGAAGGATCATTTGCATTTACTGTAGATGGGGAATAGCACTTCAAATTACTGTTGACAGTTTATTTTGAATAATTGCCTTTTTCTGTTTTTCTTTTTTTTTTTTTTTTGTCAGCATTCTAAGTGCACTTTGGTTGCACATGCTACCTACACAGGTTTCAAATTATACTTATTGTTTTTTCAACTCATTTCAGACAACCATTAAAAATTACGACTGTAAAAAATAAGTAATTACGAATTTTTTAAATAGTGTAAAAAATACTTGAATTGTGACATGTTTAATAAACAAGAATGATTTATTGTTGTTTAATGCATTTTAAACAAAATTTTTATTATTAAATTGAAAACGTGAAAAATTTAAAAATTAAAATTAGTAGCTTGTATTTATAAAAAACGAAAGTGTAGGCATTAAAGATGTCACCTCCTGCACAGATTCATTTGAATGCACATCTTATTATAAACAATACAAAAGTATAAAGGACAGACAGATACACTAACAAACGGTCGGTTTTTAAATATTTCAAATTAAATATGAGCTGATGAATGTATAAATGGGTTTTGTATGAACTCTTGCATAGTTATAACAACAACAACAACAAGAACATTAGCTGCAACAGCAACAATATTTTTAATAACATCATCAATGTAAATAGTACAGCAATACAAACATATTTGTCACTTGTATTAGTTAGTATTAAAAAATAAAAAAAATTAAAGAAGAAATCCATAAAAGAAATTAAAAAGAAAAACAAACTTCAAGAATTTCTTTATTTTTTATACTTTTTTACAAAACATAGATTCTGAGCTGGAAAGATGAAAACTACGAAGTTTATATAAAAAACAAATGTCTAATTATTTCTATTCCAATAACTCGCAGTGTTGTTATTAAAATTAAATTTATGATATTGATGCCGACAGAGTAAACAATAGCTAAATAGAAGAGCAACCGCTTAGTTAAAACAGGGAGACAATTTGAAAGCATCTAAAACTATTACCGAGTTGAGATTAAGATTAAAATCAAACATGTTTAATGTTTAAACATGTTTAAATTACCAAAATGTGAATTAATTAATGTAATTTAAATTAACCACTAAGTAGATAAACTGAAAAAGACGGACAATTCGCTTATGAAATCAAGTGCATTCTTTTGACAAAATGAAAAAACGAAAAAAAGTTAAAGGTCAAAATTTTTAAACTTGGTAAATTTAAACGACACTCTGTCTTATTTAATATCATGGCATTTGAACTAAAGGGCTTTTTAACAAGAAGCTTGTTTTCGAAAACAAAAAATAAAGATTAAATGATTCAAATTTTTATTAAATTACGAAAAGAAAAGTTCGGCCACGCTGACAGATGTCAATTATTTCATCAAAGTTTTTAATCTCTTTTTGATAAAATGTGGGCCCTATTTCGTTAATCACATCACAGATTTTAAGTTTTAAGGCTGACATCGATTCGATTGGCTCCGTATAGACTCTGTCCTGAACTTAGCCCAAAAAATAGTCAAGTGGTGTTAATACACAAGAACTGGCTGGCCACATAACTGCTGATTGTCGTGAAATAATGCGATTGGGGTTTGCAATAAATTAATCGTTTCTTTGGCTGTGTGACATGTGGCATCGTTCTGTTGAAACAATATGTCAGTGATATCAACGTCGTCAATAATAGGCTAAAATTGAGTAATTATCATCTCGCGATAGCGTGATTCATTGGCCATTATCGAATTTTCAGCCTCATCTTCGAGAAAACGCGGCTCAATCTGGCCTCCACACCACACAGCGCACCATACAGTGACAAGTGGACCATGCAAAGGCCTCTCAAAAATCGCTCTAGGATTTTCAGAAGGCCAAGTGTGACAATTTTGCTTGACATGGTGAGCAAGCAAAGGCTCCTAAATAATCGCTCTACGATTTTCAGAAGCCCAAATGCGGCAATTTTGCTTGTTGACAAGTGAAAGTGGGCCTCGTATTAAGAAATGATTTTTTTCAGAAAAACCAACCAGTTGTTCCTGAATAAATTGAGTGAATCTACGTCAATTTGAATGGTCATTCGGTTTCAACTTCTACACCAGTTGAATCTAGTAAGACTTTAAAGTCAAATTCTGGCGCGACATTCGCCATGTAGTGATTTTGAATAACCCCAATTTTTTGTGAACGTGGAGGATTTGAGAAATTTGAATCTGCTTCAATACTGTGGCTCACGGCTGCGATGTTTTCAGTTGAACGACGTGGTCAAAAATGCGTTGGTATTCGCATGTTTTGTATCGAGCCTGTCGACTCAAATTAAGTGACCAAATTCTTAATAGCCGTCTCAGAAGGACGTTTATGTTGTTCGAAAATATTACGAATTTTACGAAATGTAAACTTAACAGAACCGCCATTTTTATAGTAGATTTTAATTATTTTAATGCAATTTTCGGTCGAAATTGAATTCATTGTAACATTTGCCAAAGCATCTACTACCAATACGTCAAAGAACTAAATGTCAAAACTATCACGTTATTGGTATGGCCATATTTAAAAACTGTTCTTTTTATAATTTTAGTTGGAAACGGAAAATTACCTCCTTTAAAAAAAAAACTGGAACTGGTTTGAAAACCGAAGAAAATAGTTTCTAAGTGCCGGATTCCTAAAGCAAGTAAAAAAGTCTCTTCACTGAAGCATTATAAAATCTTAATATTTTTAGAAGGCTAACGAACAACAAATAGGGCGATGCAGATTTCATCAATAATTTGTCTTCGTTACTCTGTACACTTTAAAATTAAATAAAAAATAGTTGTGTTTTTAGACTTTCAATAAAAACTACTAAAGTTTTCTTCAGCTTATTATGCTGAATAAAAATATATCTGGGACAGACGTAAAAATTTTTCTATACTGACACCTTGCCAAACATATCTCGCTAGCTGCATTTGTAACTAAGTAGTCAGCTAATTATTCATTTTAAATACTAGTGGTGTCACTTTAAATTTCTTTTAGCGTTTTTTTAAGACAACTCTCATTTATAAGTTAATAAAAATTTTAATTTAGTTGTAAAAAGCTATTATTAGAGTAGATAGTGTGATTCGTTTTACATCCGCACCTGGCCATGTAGCCTTAATCAGATGGTGGACAAACCACTATTGTATAATTTAGAACGTCATACATGCGTCCTAGGAAGCCGTAGACATAATTCTAAGCAACAGAACCACCTACTCGCAACTTTAATGATTCCAGGGCAGGGCTGCAATCCATCACACCTTGCTAAACAGTTGGAGACTTTCAGCTGTTATGGGCCGCAAAACCACAACCACCACGTTACTCCCATATAGGGGCCAACCTCAATGATCAGTCAGAGAACTATTAAATGTCTAAAGAGACAAATAATGAACTCTGCGGGTTCACTGATCCCCGTGGAAATAAAGTGGAGTTTCCAGTTGACTCCCTGCCTGTCTTCAGGGGACTGGGCTCCCTTTTTCGCTAGTTGCACTGTGTCTAGATAGTGGAATTCTATAAAGACCATATTTATATGCCCCTGAGGGGAGCTATTATTAGAGTATAACGATTTTCTTACAGCCCCGTCAATTTTACGTTAAGCATATCTTTAAAATCCAAAAATACATTAAATTGTTTGGATTTGTTCCGCCAGCAAATGAAATACTGTTGTCATTCCTTTCAATCTATGCTGGCCATTTATACCGAACAAATAGCCAGCAAAGACGGAAAGAAATGACAACAAATATGTTATGATTTATTTGAGAAAAAATAATTAGTGCACTAATGTGTAGCACACCTAATGAAATGTAGTCGTTTAGCTCTATAATAGCAAATACCTTTTTTTTATTTTTAAAGAGAAGTAGCACTTCAAGCAACAATGTCTATTTAGTCAAATTCCGTGCCACATTCTTTAAGAAAGAGATGAAACAGGTGGTGAAACTAGAAGAATAGTCGGAAATGAACTGATGTATAAGACAGCACAGCGACTATGCCTTCATCGCTGAGCAGCCCCACCGCCAGTCAATTTTTATTTTTGTAGTGAAAAAAACCAAGATCTTCGTTGGGAATCGAACCCATATCCCCCATACTGACAAGTTAGTACACTACCAACTAGCCTACAGGGGCACCTAAAATAATAAAATTACAAAATTTTGTAAGTTATATACATATATGATATATATTAGAAACATAAAAGTGTTGAAAATTAACAGGTGTTCCATACAAGAAACCTTTTACTTATTGATAAATATCGGCAATTGAAATTACATAGCATATAAAGCGGCATAATCACTTCAGCAAATATTTAAAATAGAAGTAGATTAAGAATTAAATGATGTTTACACAAAAAGGAATTGTGATTTAGATACAGATACATGTTTCTGCGATCATAACTAAAGTATTTTTTGTTGCTAATATTTTTAAAAATACACATGCACGTACCTCAACTGAACAGACTTGCAACAGAAAACTGACACATATCGTCTATAAAATGTATTTAAACTTTTTAACACTTACCACGGTATTTTTAATTTCGACCGTTCTTTTCTGTCTTTAAAATAAAAGATTTTTAAGCACTCGTTTATTTTAAATATGAAATTGTATTGACATCACTTAACTGCTGATTTTACTTCTTGCTGGATGGCAGGAAGCTGAAACCAAACTATCTAAGTACATATTGTTGGTGTACTTAATTGTGGCTACTTTGCCATTAACTTGCTTACGGGTCGCTGAACTTGAATGTCTTCTACTTTCACTTGATGATTGCTGGTAATTTTGCTTATTTACTACGGTCGCTGCTATGCCCGACTTGTACTACTACGAACTGGACCTTGTGACGCTGGAGTCCTTTTAGGCTCCATATAACGAGGTCTAACATCAGACAACTTAAGATGTTGTAGTTTTTGTTTTGTTGTAAAATCTAATGCTTTCGCTTCAAAGGGTTTCTTTGGTTCACTTGTTTTCCTTCCATTGACTGGTGGTTTAGCAGCCTCTGATTTTGTTGTGCAATGGTTAGCAGAGTTAGATGTTACACTATTACGTTCGGAGGCAACTGTACTTTGGAAAATTCCTCTTAAAGGTTGTGGAACATGAGCACGAGAATTTGATTTTAAAACTCGACTTGTACCTTCTCATATATCATGATTAGCTTGTACACCTCGTTCAGTTGTCTCTACAGCATCATTAGTCTGAGTGGCTTTTTAAAGCTGATTATCACCAGCTAAAGCTTTTTTCGAATGTGCCTGTATTGCCAATTTAACTTGTTACAGGTTTTGATTTCTAGTACTACCTCCAAAGGAAATTGTCGCAAAAAAAAACATAAATTAGTTTAATTGAACTAGAACGTCCTAATCAGCACGCACAATAACCTGCCGTCTTGGTGCATTCTTGTCAAAATACTTATTTTCATTTGTAATATTTTAATGAAATTCCGATATTCTGGTATTATGGATTTATTGCTGAAATTTCTGTTTTCAATATAACAGAAATAATAGAAAAAATATAACAGCATCTGAAAGTGCAAGGAAAATAGAGGTATTTGCTTCTTTTATCATATCGCGATATATGTATTGATGTAGCCGAAGTTTACTGTTTCGACTTGATGCATAATAAACTTTTCAGGCCTTCGGAAAATCGATTTCAACCAGATAACATGCAAATGAATAATGTTTAATCGATTTCCCCATATATAACGTTGCAGAATGAAAATGTATTTTGTGGAGCCGGAAATGAACAATATTTAGAAATTACGAACGTGATGACAAACTTATATGTACCCTTTCCGCATATGAGCAACTTCACCAAAAGTGTAATAAAATAATCAAATTTCAATTATTTTGCTTAAATTGTATTTTTTGGCAAAAATTTGGAGAAAGGCATTAGACTTTGTAGACTAATTATAACAAATAATAATTATAGTTATTTGACCTTTTTTAATATTTTTTGTTTTTTTTTTGGCGAAATATTGTAAAAAATTATAATAATAAAAAAAATGTTTTTAAATTTTTTATTAACTAATGACCTACAGCTTAATAATTAACTACTAAAAAAGATTAATTATAACATTTTTCTACTTACTCTTTTAAATTTTTTTAAGGTTTGTAGAAAATTTTTCTTTGAAAAAATAATTTGATGCTTTAGTTTTTCTTACCTTTAAAAATTGTCATAAAATCTTTTTACGTTTGTAATGCTTAATCTCCTTAAATAATATTATTTTTTCTAATAAAATAACAAACTTGAAATATTTTCACAACATGTTTATAATTATTATTGTATACATACAGATATGTTAACAATTTCCATATTTCAAAAACTAACCCAAAACTAAATTTTATTATTTATTATTATTGTTTTCAAATGTTATAAATTTATAATGGAGTTTAGAATTTATTTTCACAAAAACAGAACTATTTTGACATGGCGGAAAAAGAAAAATGTGATAAAACAAGATTTATATTAAGGATGGCTATTTGCGTAGGGGCTATTCCAGTTGCATTAAATCTTCTGTGAAAATACTTACTTGAAACATGACCGTTTTAAATAGGAAATTAATTTAAAATTTCCTGCAATTTATCATTATAACATTTTCTCTGTATTTATAGCTAAAACTAAAGTTAAACACACAACACGTTCTGCATCATTTAAATGGTCATTTATTTATGAATTCTATAGCAAGTAATAATTATTTTAAATCCCAACTAACAGAAAGCTGTTATAATAATAACTATAATAATTTGTATTAAAAGTAACAAAAAAAATCAGCAGATTATTTCACGAAACCATAAAATTTTTTTTAATATATTCTGCATCCAAAGGGTTATTCTCGTTTAACACATTCTTTAACAAAAATTCAGAAAATCTTTATTTGAAAGAATTAAAGAAAAACCCAACAAAAAAATAATATTTAAATGAAAAATTGTATTGCGGAGTAGCAATATAAAAGAAGGAAGAAAAATCTTAGTTTAAAATTGTACATAAATAAACAAAAAAAACCAGTGGCAACTGCTCCAATTACAATATTTATAGTTGCTTGTTCTTTACCTTTTTACACTAAATACTAAATGAATGCACCAGTTGTGGGTAATGATACTGTAAAAGAAACAAAAAATAAAAAACAAGTGAAAAAAATTATGTGTAGGCAAAGAACGAATAGCGTATGTTAACTAATTTGTTCAAATATAACTGAAGAATTTTTTAACACTAATTCAAATTTTTATTTCAATTTTTACAGCATGTTGTGAGATATTTTACAAGAAGAAAATTTTGAAGGTAGAAAGGACACATTTGTCATTCCCTCTATTATTTCTGCAATATTTATAAAGTATATAATTTAAATCGCTTAAGCGATGTCCACCTCAATTCTTCCGTTTTAAAAGTATTTTATCAATACTAAATTTCTCTTTTTTTTTAAATATTTTAAATATTCTAAATATTATTTTTATTTTTATTCGACCTTTTTTATTTTAATTAAATATGTATTAATCTTTTAAACGGTCTTTTAAATTAAATTTTAACGATATATTTTTTTAATATTTCGCTTTCCTGAAAAAGCTTTCCACAGGAAAGCGAAATATTGAAAAAATATAATTAAAAAGACCATTTAAAAGATTAATACATGTTTAATTATTCTAAATATATCTAAATGCAAATTTGGCAACCACTTATATTTATATGTGTTCTTATCCCAACGGTGAAAAACTTATAACTCACACAACGAATAAGATGTAGTGGGTATAGAATTTAAAAACGTTAGCAGGCGTAAGTTGAAACATCATTACATTGACAATAATTAGAGTGTTCGCTTGTTTTTTAAAAGTAATATGATGACTATAAGTTCATGTCCCAACAGAACTTATAAGAGTAGTAAGACAAAAAAAGCCACTATAGAAAGTTGTTTAAAAGTACGAATAATAGGGAAACAGATTTACTATGTTGATTGCAAAAAGGTTATAGATAACCGCGACGGAGCCTTAGTTAAAAAGTAGCTGCAGTAGTGTGCGTATGAGATTGTGTGATGTCTGTACATTTTGAACCAGATGACTGAACTATTAGTGAAAAATATTCATTTTATTATTATGGAAATATAGCCCCGACATAGAAGGTTTAATTTAACTCTTCCATTTTCACATCAGAGCTAGTACGGATATATCTCATCACTAGCTGCCCGAACATTATGCTTTGTGTTAAATATTGTATTATCCAACGGCGTAAGCAAATGAAATTATAATGGAAATGTAGCTGACATAGAAGATTAATTTTAATTCTTAAATTTTCACATCAGCGCCAGTACGGAGATGTTTCATCATTAGCTGCCCGACTGTTATGCTTCGTGTTAAATATTCTCATTATCAATGGGCAAACAAATGATGGCACAATCCCAACGATAATATTTTCATGTGGCTATACCACCTGTTTTTAATAATTAATAAAACACTAGCCTTATGTTTAATTAACCAATTCATGAAATATTATATGTTTCACTAACAAGAGGATTTGATGAAAACTCTCTCTAACGTAGAAAAATCGCAAAATAAAATACATTTAGGCACTAAACGGTCACACAAGACAACAATGCAACTCCAATCGCACAGAAATTATAAGCTAATAAAAATGTTAAACTGGTAGTCATCAAAAAATTTATTCACATTCTTACTTTTTGAACACATGCCACTTCTAAATGATCCACCTTAATATCTCACAGTGTGTTAATGCCTTAAAAAATATTGACCTTGTTGTCTAATTTGAATATAAAATATAATCAATTGTCTAACTGCACTATCGCAATGCCATACTAAACATAAAGCAACTGTCAGCACTTAAATCTTCCTACTAAAATAGATTTGCGGATTTGATCGTCACTGTTAGATGATATAAACCAGGTCACTGCGTTAACCAAACTTTATAATAGGTGTGATGTCTGTAGAAAATGAAGTTGTTAGTGAATTTTCGTGAACTACAAAAATTACATCAGAAAAAATAATCTGATCTGTTAACTTAAAATTTTTATAGACTTCATTTCAACTTTTATAACACCGTCTACAAAAATATTCATTCAAATTTAGTACCTAAAGCGCTAAAATTGCAACACTGTTCAGTTTCGATTTTTTCGATCGTTAATGTCTTAACAAGCGGCTATGAAACAAAAGGTGTTGCCATCTCAAAATCGAGAAAAAAACACGCACAACCTTTATTACTTTTCCTTGTGCTTTAACTAGATTATTGTCATTTCTCCCTTCTGTTTCTGCCTATAAAAGCTTATAAAAAATTCTTACAGAATGGAAATAATTTTGGTACAAAAGAATGAGTAAATTCATACTAGCGATAATAAAGCCGTTTTTAAAAAATTTAATCTATACTTGTGCAAAGATCTGTACGCGGTACGTAAAACTTTGAAAATAATTTATGTAAAACAATAAAACATTTTTTTTAAGAGGTAGCACTTCAGTGCCTATTTAGTCAAGTACCATGCTGCATTCTTTAGGAAAGGGATAGAATAGTAGAAGGATAGTTACAGAAATTTACTGACAGCACAGTAACCAGTCAGAGGGCAGGCCCACCGACAGTCAATTTATATTTGTAGTGAAAAAACCAAGGTCTTTGTTGGGAATCGAACCCACAACCCCCAGTCTAATAAGCTAGCCTACAGGGGTATTATAAAACTTCAACATAGATACTAGTATCCAAGTCATACATGTGAGGTTATTAAAACGGCAAAAATTAGTATATGTAAACAGAAACACGAAAGCGCTCGTCGTTCATACCGAACAAACTGCCAGCAAAGGCGGAAAAGAATGACAACAGCATTTCATTTACTGGCGGAACAAACCCAAACACCTTAATAAATATTTGTTTCTATAATATTTTAGTTAATCTAGTTTTATGACAGAATATAGGGTATTCACTTAATAAATTAACAACAACAACAAAAAAATCACAAAAGATGTTAGTTTATTAAACCTTTTTCCTGTATGTTATTTTAAGATTCATTTTTCATACACTTGATATTTAAAAATGTTAAAATGTTGTTCATTTTGTTATGCTCGCATTATACAATTGTGTTTTTGTTACAACAACAACAGCCATTTCAAGCTGTTAAATTATGACATTCAACTGTCAAGTGTGTACGTTTCAACTACAAACACACATTTTTATGTCAAAATGTACGTATGTATGTGTGTATGTATGTATGTGTTGCATGTTCAACATATTCAGTAGCATTTAAATGTATAAAATGCAAATGTTATTTTGTCTGCCCTTAATTCTTGTAGGGATTGCTGCTCATCCTTTGACATTTTAACAAAAACAAAACACGAAAAAAAAACAAAAACAAAGGATACCATATACAACAAAAAAAAGCGTGAGAAAAGAAGAAATTATTATCCTTTACACGCCACCTAAATAAACACATTTATTTTGTATTTATTTTCAGTTTTATTTAGTTCTTTAAACATGTTTACTACTGTACAGCAGCAATTTATGTTCCAAAATTGTATTTATATGTTTATTGTGATTGTTGTTATAGTTATTATAGAGATAGTTTTCATTTACACTTTTATGATTTTACAATATTTATACATCATAAACAGTTCTTATACGACGACTGTAAAAACCATAAGAAGGAGGAGAATTTATTATGTAAAAAATAAAAATTTGATCCTTTGATCAGCAGCTTGTTTTCTAAGACCACGAATGTACACTGAACTAATTGTTAATGCTCCAGTAATAATTAAGAATTTTAATTTGAACATTTTATTTATTTTTATATGTTGTGCAAAAATTTATTACAATATAAATTACAATTTAGGATTTCTGCATTTTTGTTTTAACAAAAATTAGCTTAAGCTTAAATTAGCTTATAAGCTTAAATCCTTCCCTATTTTTTAAAATTTAAGAAAATCCTTTTAAAATGTTTAAACACTTACATGTTAAAGAAGACATTTTACGTTTTTGTCTCAGCGGGTTTTTTATAATTTGTTTCTTTTTATTTTTCGATAAAATAAGGATAGGGAAAATCAGCATTGCGTCTTAAATTTTTAATAGAATCTTGGTACTATCTTTTGAATAAGAACTGTCCATATTAGGCCGCAATTAATATTAAACTCGTTTTTATTTGCTTAGAGACGAATATTAGGCAGCCGATTTTTATCGCAAAATCGATTTCTGGCTTTCGTAGTCATCTGATGCCACAAACAGTTTAAATATGAAGCATAAGAAGACATGAGGCGGTCAATCACTTTTATTTTAATATAGAATTCAATCTTTAAGACCACTGTGATCTGTATACATTTTTCGAGTGGATAATCTGAACTTTAATAAAGTTATTTTGGAAACTATTGCACTTTGCTCTGATTTACTCGTAAGTAAAAAAAAATTAATTTATTAAACTGTAATAGAGATGGAATTCTACCCAGTATTCAACCGATGTGGGGGTAAATACCTTTTTTGGAATTTATTTGGGTATTTATAAAATACATTTCAAATAACAAAAAAATATTCTTGTCTTCCTTTGATAAAAGGATGAAAATGTCAGTTAAACCAAATCATTTGGCAGCTAGTTTCCTTAATCCCAATAGTCAAGGGCACGACTTAACTTCATGCGATTATCTAATTGCGATGCAGTTTATTAATGATATGGGTACCAATTTCAATGTAAATGTAATGGTGGACCTAGCGAACTATAAAGCTAGAGAGGATTTTGTGTGGAGCTGCATACAAGAAATATCTCATTGTACATGGTGGAAAAGTATTTGCGTGACCACAGAATTGACCAGGGTAGTGGTTCGTATATTGACTGCTCCATGTACTTCAGCAGCCACTGAACGCTCATTCAGCACTCAAAGTGTTATTCACGCGAAAACACGAAATAGATTAACGGCAGATAATGCCGAAAATCACATAATTGGAATCGCTGCAATAACCACATATGCCAAAAGGTTACTTCCCAAAATGTTTTACCGGCTGGGGATGAAATCGTGAATTCTGCAAATTCATTTGAAGAAGCACCTTCCACTTTCATTGGTATCACCCATTATACACCTCACTTTTCTTTTAATTATTTTCAGAGTGAAATTGATAATGACAGTGGCAGTGATTTCGATTAATGTAAAGTAATATTGCAGCAATAAATTAGATAAAAATAAGATAAAAACTATATTAGTTTTTATCTTAAGTTATTACTTTACTTCTGCTCCGTAAGTATTTTTATTACTATTTATAAAATTTATTATAAAACACACTAAATTATGCATCGCAAAATGTTTGTTCACCAAATTTCCTACAGCATAGTTTATACCCACCTTTTAGGTAAATACCTGGATATTTACCCATTTTTACCCAATTTACCTATTTTACCGGGTATGTACCAGTTGCGTATTTACCCTCTTCCCATCTCTAAACATTAAATATTATTTGAGGAGTTTCCATATAATAGAATTGAAATTTTTTCTATATAGTTTGGCCTGGTATTTCGATATGAATAGGCTAACGCCGAAACAACGCTGCGAAGTTGTTCAAATTTATTTTCAAATTCATAATTCTGTTCGAAATACGTACCGCCCACTGTATTGACTTTACACTCAGCATAACCGTTCATCTGAGCAATTGATTCGTTTAATTATAGCACGTTTTCAATTCACTTTTACTCTTAATATTAATACGCATCTGCAGAAACCTCGTACAGTACATACATACAGAAGATGTTATTGCTGCTGTAGAACGTATCGTAGAGAAAGATCACGATTCAGTCTATCAGCCATCCTACACAGGAATTGAATATGTCTCCATTTACTCTAAGAAGAATTTTATGGAAAGTCTAACTGGTACAAGCATTAAATCCACACGATCACCTGGAAAGTTGTAGATTCCGTTAATGGTCCCAAAACACGCTTGAGACCGATTTTTATAAGCGAATTTTGTTTAGCGATGAACTTTGCTTTTATTTGAATGGATACGCCAATAACAAAACTGTGGTATTTGGAGTGATGATTAACCTCTAATGTATGTTGAGATATCATTACTTCCATAAAATCTTCTGCAGTTTTCTTTGTTGTTGCCCATTGGCCCGTACGTACGATGCTGGGCAGAACGTTACATTTAATGGTGGCCACTATGGAGCCAAGATTATTAAGTTTTTCGTTTATGCATTGAAGTACCATGTTGTGCCGAAGCTGTGGCGCAACATATCACGCAGCTCAAGCTGTCCCAACACAAACGTTTGGCAACTCCTTAGCTTCACGTTTCGGTCCCGTAAACTTGTCTTCAAGATCATGCGATCTAATGCCGCTAAAATGTTTTCTGTTATGATATGTTAAGGCGCAAGTCTACGCCGATAACCCCGAAGCAATTGCCGATTTCGAGGATACCAATGTATGGCCACATATGTTGTCCAAACCAACCGTGGCGCCCATATAAGGGAAGTTATAATTAAATTATAATGCCAGAAGATTATATTTTTTTTTATTACATTACCACAGAGTCTATAAAAAAACCTTACCGGTAGCCAACTCTGATTAGTCTAGGAGTTTAATGCGAAGGAACATATCTCGCTTTATAAATTCAATTGTTGCTAAAGCTCAAATATCAACAGCAGACGGATATATTATCGTTAGTTCAATATTTTTTTATAATTATTTGATGCTTTCTATAAAAATATTTTTCGCATATTCCCGTTTTCTTTAAAACAATTAATTTTTCTTATTTTAATATTGTAATTTTCTAGATTACGCCAGCTCACTGGTGACAATGTGTCCTATTATGTTATCTTATTTTTCTTGCTCATTATTTTGATTTTAAAATTATAATCATCAGGAATATTTTTTGTATATTTTATCAGGGATACTTTTGGCCTTAAAAAATACTGCAAAACTTATTTTAAGATCCCGCTATCATTGACTTGGAACGTGTAGAAGTCCTAAATTCTTATTAAATAAAAACTATTTAAAGTACTAAAATTATTTCACTTGTATTCTAGATTTTTCTTTAACACTCAGTGACATCGAGCAGGTGTTTGGAAATCAAATAATATTCAATACGGCCGTATTGTATTCAAAATATATAACAAGACGACAAACTCCAAAAACTAAAATAGAAAAAAATAAACTCCACCATTAATGGAGTCAAAATAAAAGTAAGAAAGAAAAAATTTCAATTTTTTTTAATTATCTTTAGGTCATTGTACGTTTAAATGAAGATTTTGAAAATATGTAAATGTAAAATAGCATGCAAGTGCATTTAAATGTAAACAAATTACCAGCATTTTCCTTTGGAGACTTTTTCCTTAACAAAAAAACAAAATTTTAGTTCAACTAACACATGCTTTTTTCCAATAATTTACATAAAAATCAAATGTGTGTCATTTTAAAAATAATAAGTTTGGGAATTTTTAAAGAAAAATACGTTACAACTTTGTTATACTTAATGTATTGTTTTTACTAGTAAACAAATTATTGAGGATACATGTAGGCAAAATCTTTAAAAAAAAATCTGGAATGACAATTCAGCTACTCTAAAATGTAACAAATGAGAACAGGTCAAAATATAAGTTTTATATAGATATCTCTTTGAGCTATTGAAATATAATATGAACTGCCAAAAATTTACAATGAAGAATTTCTTTTGACACCAATTTGTCCGTTTGTTAATTAATATTACAAACTTTTTAAAAAAATCACTCAGAATTCTAAATGTAATAGTAATGATTATTACAATAGAAGAAAAATTTGCGAAGTTAGAAAAATGTTTATTTTTGCTCATTCTCACATTTTGTATAGAAGATAATAAATATGTTCAATGAGAAAATACATGTCCAGCAAAAGGGACAATCAATGAATTCTCAAGCTTCTCGAAGTGTGGCAGATATAAAGGGTTTTTCGAGAAGAAGTATATCCAATCCGCAACAGACCCTATAGACTGTATTACATAAGAAAAAATTATCTTCAGGTTTAGTATTGCATATTGCAATACTATGGTGGCTCTATGGTGGATAGAGATCGTAATATTTTATCGTCCGAGATGTGTTTTCAATACAGCAAGCGTAAACATCGACTGAAATAAAACTATCTATTGGTCTCCAAGTTTGTATTGTATTTGTACATCACGAATATTTCCTGTGGTACCATGTGATATCACCGTATTATTCTGATAGACCAGCAACAATTGATGCCTCGGATGCCAAAATTGTTGTTCACGCCATACGTGACATACAAGAGAGTGTTTTATTAGAGAACAATAAATTAATAATTATCAATTGACGTTTTCTTGATGGTAGTGCGAATAGTGCGAATTTATAGAATTTCATTCAAGTAGATCGCAACACGAAATAAAATGTCTCTTATGTGACGTAGCGCTATCTGGTTAAGACCACATAATGTGTTCACAGATATTATCCAGTTAAGGTAGAAAGAATTCTATCATTACGTCATGATATGGTCCACCAGGTTGCTATTGCTGAATTCTTTGCAGGCATTAGATTAAAATGATTAAAGTTTGTATTGTATTACGAAGAGAAAATTTTGGCAATTATGAATAAAAAATAATATCTGGCAAATATCCACCGTGATCACGCTGACAGATGTCGATTCTTTCATCAAATTTTTTAATCACTTTTTGGCAAAAGGGCGGCTGAAATTAATTCCATTGGCTCCGTATAGACTCTGTCCTTAACATAGCCCTACAAAATATAATCCAGTAGTGTTAAATTACATAATCAGGCGGAGGATCCCCCGGGGGCACATTATAAGTCTTTATCGATCCCACAACCATCTAGACTTGTGTCTTGCGGGGTAAAAGGGAGCCCAGTCCCCTTCAAGGTGAGTAGGAGCCAACTGGAAAATCCACTATATTTCTACGGGAATCAGTAAAGCCCCAGAGATCCACTGTTTGTCTCTTTAGGCATTTAGCTGTTCTCTGACTGATTATTGATGTAGGCCCTTCGGGAGTATCGTGGTGGCTGTGTGTTTCGAAGCCTTCGTTTGAGTTTGTAGGTCGGTCCAGGTCCAGTGAGTATGAATGCCGTCGCGTTCTATTATATTAAGCTTAATGCGTTCTGGACCTGGAGTTGGATAGTCTCCAACTCTTCAGCAAGGAGTGAAGGCTGCGGCCTACTCCGGACTTTTGAAGTTGCTAGAGGATATACGTATCCGAAGGCCTTCTAGGGCGAGGATGGCACTACATACCATCTGCAATGATAATGATCCACCATCTGATTAGGGTCCACGGCCAAGTTTAGAATTAAATCTTATCACGTAATCAGGCGGGCGACCTAACTGCTTATTGTCGTTAAATTATGTGATCGGAAAATTGGGTTTGCAATAAATTGAGCGCTTTATTAGCAGTGTGACATGTTAGTGATATCCAGGTCGCCAATAATTGGCCAAAATGGAGTTGTTAGCATCTCGCTATAGCTTCCTCCATTCACCGTTACTGTATTTCCAGCCTCAACTTCGAAAAAAAAACGGCCAAATCAGGCCTCCACAAATGCTCAAGGTGGTTACAAGGTATATGAGATATATACAAAAAAGTGATCTTATCTTTCGGGTTACCCCTTAAGATGTGGCAATTGACTAGAAAATGAGATTGGCAAAATATCAGCTCAATTTGATGATATTAACACGTGTCGCATTGAAGTTAATGTTAAGAGAAGCGGCTTTTAAAAAAAGTTTTCATCCTTAAAATTGAAAATATTTTTTTAGAAAAATAGCCTCTAGTCTTATTTGATAGGAAATTTTGTAGTGATGGCAAACCAAAAGGAAGAAAAGTCTGGCCTTAGTTTATTTTTGTTACTTCCTGAGCTCCTCACTTAGAGCTCGTAGGTCTTCACAATTTATTAATTAATTGATTAATATGTTTATTCTTAATTTCTACAGCTTATATACTAAGAATGAAAATAATCTAGATTTTAGGTTTGAGTGACATCACTCAATTCTTACTTCCTATACTTACATATACATTACAGTGTAATGACATAAATTCATTGAGTGTAATAATCCATAAACTGACCAACAAATATAAAGAAACGCAAAGTCATCAAAACATTTCAGCATTTAGTGTACCCATTAATTGTTATGCATACTGTGGTAGCAACAACAATAAAATACTATTGAATGGGTTCAATTATGCTGATGTTTAATAAATTCGTTACAATAATAACTTTTTAATACGAATGTATTGGCAATTAAGATTGCTTTGTCCCTCTACATATGCGTCAATTACACCAACTGGATTGTTACACTACAATTTTATTCCTATTAGTTTTGAATTTAATAATTTTTTTTGCTAAAATTAATAGCCGGCGAAAAATCCAAATTTATTTAGCACTGGTAACGACCCTTATGGCACATGTAGCAAAAAAAAACGATTGCAGTTTTTATGACAAGTGTTGGATAAATGACTGGTAAGTTCTAATTTTTTACAGATGGCAACAAGTTCAACCTGCAGGACCCTAAATGGTTATACTACTAATTTTATGGTTTGTGAAAAAAAGGCTCCACCATAGTAAAAAGTATACTGAGGATATATAATTATAATTTCCAGTACTGTCTTGCACTAATAAGGGTTTTATGAACAAAATAACCCAAAACTAATTTGAAATAAAAAAGCCAATATGCAAATCAAATGGATAACAAAACCTTGATAATTGGAGAAAATTAAATAATATAAAATAATAAACCAATAATATTAATAATAATATAAAATAATATGTTCTAGTTTTCAATAATAAAAACTTAAATTAATATTTGCATGGGTTTTCTGGCAAAAAAAAAACGCTTCACTGTTTTGAATATTTTTTGTTTTTTACTATAGAATACAACAGAAAGTGAAGTCAACATTAAAACTAAGAGCCAACAGTGACTAACTAGTTTATACTTGTGTTATACTAAAGTAGTCTCGTTAACAGCTTTTATTTGTTAAATAAAAACACTAACAACTACAATACGAATAGAAGCACAGCAAAGGAAATAAATATTTTAGTTTATTTACACGCACATTCATTTGTGTAGAAACACACACACACATGCATAGATACGAATACATACAATTGTAAATGCAAAATTAAAATAAAGTTAAATTATACGGTGAAGGATATCAGAAAGCGATAAAAGTAAACAACATTTAATTTAACACTATTTCATTTATCCCAACAACCAGATAAACAACTAGAAGATTTAAAAGGAATAAATAAACAAAACTAAATCCTTTTCTAGAAATTAATGAAAAAATATGCAGAAAGAGCACAGAAGACTTTTAACGTTAAATAGCTTTTTGCTATAAGTTGAGGAAAATTCTTTATTATTGTTATGTTTTATCAATTGTATTTAAGTCAATTACAGAGTTAATCACAACTCATCTATGTTCGAAATTTATTTTGGAATACCCTCTAATATATTACAAAACAATATATGTTAGAGGATATTTCAAAGATCTTTACAAACTGATGGGCAGACACGACAAATTAGTACAGTGCGCGTAAAGCAGCAACTACAAAAAATAAAGTACTACGCTAAAGGGTGTGGCAATATTATTGAACTGTAAAAGGCAGACTTGAAGAATAAGTATAAAAATGATGTTGTTTTCAATAATGATAGATAGGCAGAGAATATGCATAAATATGTCCGCTATCAAAATAAGTGTAAATAATAAAATTAATAAATAAAGGGCGTTCCCACAGAGGCTAGAATTTTGACAAGTTTGCTTTTTTCTTTTAATCCCAAATAATTGGAAATTTCCATTGCAAGAAACCCGTCATATTATAATTTATTCCCCTGTGTGCACGCAGTCTTGTTGGATATCTTCCCCATGTTGACACATGCTTTCGGCGATAAAATGGGCACCAGTCACCTGGGCTAGCAGAAGCCCCAAACTAGAAGAGAGATACAGAATTCTCGAAGTCTGACCAGTAAACTTAATAAACACGGGAACCAATTGCCCACAGGGCTAGTGCCCTATTATAGTTATCGGTTGAGGAGAAATGTGGTAGCTCTTGGTTTAATCGGGCTTTGAAGAAAATTCCTAAGAGATGTTAGCGCAGGTTTAACATTCAATCTCCTAGCTTGCGCATGCAATAGGACAAGCAGTTGAGTAGTCTTCAACCCTTCAGCAAGGACTGGGGAGACAGCCCTGCAAACGTACTCTCGAAAAATGCAATTTAGGCGAATATGCATCTTAGGGCGTGAGTGGACGTTTTTCCATCCAGTGCTAAGACTACCATCAGATTAAGGCCTTGCGGCCAGATGCGGCCTTTAACCTTATCACATACATATTGTTAAGGATACCCCCCGGGGCGCACATATACGGTCCTAATGGAGAGCTACACTATGTAGACCTGTGCAACTGGGGGAAAAAGGGAGCCCAGTCCCCTGAAGTCAGCAGGGGTACAACTGTAAACTCCACTTTATTTCCACGGGAATCAGTGACCCGCAGAGTTCCGTTATTTGTCTCTTTAGACACTTAACTGTTCTCTGGCCCTTATGGAAGTATCGTGGTGGTTGTGGTTTCGCAGCCCATATCAGTCTATGGTTCTATGGCGGCCGGGTTCATTTCACCTTTAATAGCACCCACCCCAGATCCAGTGAGCATGCTAGACATGTGTTCTGGACAGGAGTTGAAAAGTCTCCAACTCTTAAGCAAGGAGTGATCATTTGCAGCCCTGCTCTGGAATCATCGAAGTTGCAACTAGAAAGTTCTGTTGCATAGAATTATGGCTTCAGCTTCCTAGGACGAGCATGACGTTCCAAATTATGCAGTGGTTTAGTCCACCATCTGATTAAGGCTTCATTGCCAGGCGCGGATGTACATCTAATCACACATATTGTTAAGGATGTAGCTTGCTTAAATTTTAAAAAGAAAATAATGAAGCAATAAAGTAAACCACTGGGTATGCTAACTGCTAACTACTTACTGCGTAGCTTGCTAAGAAAACTTATGCACGCAAGAAAACAACAAATTTCTAGTTACAAACTGCGTAAAAATTTTATACATACAAAACAACAACAATTAAACTTGCTGTTTACTAACTGTGAAGTTTTCTAAGAAAACTTGTGTACACAAAACAACAACAACAACTATCTTAAAATAAATTCCAAGAAGAAACTTTATCAGCATAAAAATAAAAACAAAAGGAAACACAGACATATAGGCGTCTATACATTGAATGGACAACATACAACAACAAAATGTGATACAAGACGATTCTTAATTTCTCTAGACCTCTAGTGGACAAATACAAAAAAGCAGCGTCTGAGTGGATAGTTAGTTAGTTGAAAAATAAACCTTGGTAACTTAAGACGTGCAAACTGTTCTGTAGTGTCAACTTTGTATGTAGTTAAAGTAAATAAATTTGTAATTAATCTAAAAACTCTAAAATCTGGTGTTATTTATTTTGCAATAAATAACTCACAACAAAACGCTTATAAAAGGTATAAATGCAACAACATTATAATTTATGTAAAAACTTGATTAATTATTGATCTAAAAAAACATGTTTATGTTTATTTTTCCATGATTTTTTTCGATATTTTTCTAGTTTTATTATGTTTTACGAGACAAAATAAACAATTTTTGTCCAGCATTTATTTGTAATAAAAATAATTTAACTAACCCGAATTAAAATTGAATTATTTCAATATACTGGTAGTACTAAATAAAACATTTCAACTAATATAATTTTAAAAATTTAATTATTACTTTTAATTTTATTATTAACATAAATTATTTACTTATTAATAATAATGGTTACAATATTCGTTTACTCAAACTTTTTTATTCCTTTTGCGCTATTTTACAAAAAACTGCTATTTGATATTTTTACAATTTGTGTTATCAAATGGACCAAGCAAATCATTGGAGTGATATAATATAACTTAGTCAATCGCAAAGCATAAGGATTTTTATTGCATAAAAACAAATTTAACATATTGTTACGAATATGATTTATTAAGTTTTAAAAGACAATAATTATCAGTAAAAAAGTAAATGAATGACCCATTGTGCATTTTGCAAACTTACACACACAAGACAACAACAAGATGCTTATAAGAAATTCTGCCAAATAAGTCAATAACAGAAAGCAAAAACAACCAACAAGGAATAAAACAAAACACACAGCCAAGCAGACGCCTAAACGAAATGATAATAACAACAACAATATGGGGTGCTGTTAAAGTAGAATATTCTTGTATATGCGAGAACCGCTTAAAACAATTATATAAGCGCCACTAGCTGGGTAAATGATTTCATACCGCAACAGTAGGAGTTTTATACAATCCCTGAGTATAGGTCATGAATTAATTAAGACTTCCGATAGGATTAAATATCGTAAACAAATTTTCTGAGAGAACTTTGAATTCTATAGGCATATTCACTATATCTTGGAACATGTTAAACGCACATATTCCTCCTATTGCAGTATTCAAGGATATAGGGGGTCTTGATACGAAAATTCGATTTCTTGTCTATCGCCAGATAATTCGACCAATTATATCCTACGCCTTCCCAGTCTGGCCCGAGATTTCTTCTCCGTAGCTAGAGAGGTTAAGGATTTGGAAGAGGAGAATCCTGGTCGCTTGTCTAGGGCATAGCCAGGGACCTGACAGGGTCTACTGCAGGCCCTGTTGTAAGTCGATATATAGGGCAATAGGCTTTGATAGAATCGATGCTTATATGATGACATCGTGTTTGAGATTTCTCGGGAGAGCTCGCTTCCTGGAAAACAGACTCGTCGGACATTGCTTTGAGGGAGCTAACACTTTAGATACCATTCGGGTGTCAAAGTATGTATCTCCAGTGGACCTACTCACCTTACATAGAGCTGGCCTCCTCTATGAGAATGGAGAATTTACTCTTTGAATATAGGTTACACGGTATATATCACCGCTCAACAGCCCATAGGCCTAATAGATTATTAAGTTTCCACTGTATATATTTCTTTTGTACATAATCCGTTTCATTATTTTAAGATTAATCTAAGACCAGTTGGAGGAGGTGGGTTCCAAAAGGCGAAACATGAATAATACGCTCAATCACGATCTCGCAACAATCTCAGAATGGGGTAGTGTAAAATCTACTCTTTTAATGACCGAAAGTCGCAATGTTGCATGCTTACGCATAGATACTTCACTCCATCCGATCTCCGTACTATTTATACCAACTATATCCGTCCAAAGATATAAATTCAACTCTCCGGCACTCCAAAGTCTATTTTTGAATTTCTCGACCGCGTATAGGAGAAAACCAAGAGGCTCATTAGCGACAGTAGGGTATCTCTCGAGCATCGACGCAATGTGGGTTGTATTTCAGTATTTTATCGTTACTACAACGGTAAGTGCTCTAACGAAATTATCAAACTCACACGTTTTTGCGTTTAACTTGATTTTCGTTGAGAGCACATCCATTTATTGTTGATTGGCCAGTGAATCGCACTACGCACTGCCGCATTGAACAGTCCGTATGTGTCCCTCCAAAGGCCTTTCCTGTCACTTTCAATGTAGGAAATTTCAAATTGAATGCCTACAAACACTACTCCCTCCTTCCTCCGCCCCATAACCTGATTTCCTAGTTCTGGCACAGAGCACTGCATGTGTAGGCGTCATCCCCTGAGTGCTGGTCCGAAACAAAAAAAAAAGTTAAATCGTTTAACTTAGTTTAAAACTGTGTTATTATTTGCAATTCAAGAACTCAAAATAACAAAACGCTTATTAAAACAAAACGTAGTAAAATTATATTTATTTTATACATACATGTTATTGATTATAAAGACTATATTATTTTGATATAGCTATAAAACTATAGAGCATTTAATAATATTTTTCTTAAACGCTAACATTTTTGAAATAACTAATATTTTGTCGCCGCAATCATTTAATTTTATTCATATTCAGAAGCGACCCAAGAGAGCACAAATTTAGCCATCTTTCAGTCATTTTCCTTCTAAATTTTAAACAATCTAAGCTTTAATGAACAACAAAAGGAACAGTTTTTTATCTGCCTAGTAATATTGTATTATTGTATACCTAAGTGTGTTACTGTTTAACACTTGGAACATAATATAACTCAGATTGGGCCAAATAAAAAAAGTTTCGTACATAAAAGTTTTAATTTTTATGTTTTCTTTCAAAAATCAATTAGCTAAAACAAAAGAAAATTTGTTATATAAAATATCAATACAATTTATAAAATTTAATTTAAATTGAACTTTTAACCTCTATGTTGAGAAAATAACTTTTTCTTATTGTTTAAATGTTGAAAGTTCTTTAATTTTTACACTACACAAACCTAAAGCCTATTTTTTTAGGTAAAAACAAAATAATGAGAATATAAATCAACAATTTAGCAAATATTTTCAGTGTGGATTTAAAACAACAATAAAAACGGCAACATAATTTCAACCTGTGATGAATTTTTTTATCATAAATATTTATAAAAATCCTTAAAATGTTTCATGATTTAAAATAAGTCCTGATGCTTGTAAATCTGTAAGTATGTAAATTAACACAGCCACACTTGTTCACTCACACATACAGAAACAGTTTTATAAACAAAAATTCTTATAACTGGCAGCCATACGAAAAATAATATTTTAATATCCATTTGACATCCTCTTGTCTTTTCAATGAAAATTCATTATCATTAAACATAATCAACATGGCTCCTATTTATGTGGTCAACTGAAAATTCAACACCAACAATGACAACCCAAACAACAACATAAAACAAAAATACTTTATACTACTTCAGCAAAAACTGTTGTGCAAATAATAAGTATAACACTGTGCTACAACAAAATGTAGCAGATGATTGTCAATCTGATTTGAAAAGCATGCTCTCCCATAGAACAGTTTATTATTTAAAGTCATATGCGGAACACCAGCATTCAAAATTACTAAACATCATTTAAACGATTTTCATTTAAAGTCATTATATTTTTGCTTTAATTATCGAGAAAATCAATGATTAAATCGACTATATAAGTTTGTGTGGGTGATAAGTAAAAATGCGTTAGCAAGCTAAGTATGTGGGCATATATTTAGCACTAAAGTGTGAGCAGAGTTAATTCATACACAATAATAAGCGAAATCATCTTCGGATTACATCACTATTTTAGAGTTTTATTTTATTTTATTTTAGAATTAGAACAGCACTTTTTTAAACTCTTATTAGCAAGATTCTCTGCTCAATGAAATAATTTTTCTGCTAAGGGTTTTTCAACAAGAAGTTAATTTTCTAAAACAAAATAAAACAGAAAAGATTAAGATGATTCAAATATTTATTGTAATACGAAGGGAAAAGTTCGGCAATTATTAATGAAAAATGTTATCTAACGAATGTCCACCACGACTACTCTGACCGATGTTGATTCTGTCACCAAAGTTTTTACTATCTTTTTGGCAAAATGGCGGCTGAAATCAATTCGATTGGTTTCGTAAAGACTCTGTCCCGAAACATAGCCCCACAAAAAATACTCCAGTAGTGTTAACTCACACGAACTGGCTGGCCACTTAACTTAACTGCTGATTATCGTGAGATCATGCGATCGGAAAATTTGGTTGACAATAAATTGATCGTTTCATTGACTGTGTGATATGTGGCACCGTCCTGTTGAAACCACATGCCAGTGATATCCACGTTGTCAATAACAGGCCAAAAGTGAGTTTTCAGCATGATGACCGTTACCGCATTTCCTCATCTTCGAAAATAGCGGCCCAAACACACCTCCAGAGGACATAGCTCACCATACAGTGTAACATTGAGCATGCAAAGGCTCTGGATTTTTCAAAAGCCCAAATGCGGCAATTTTGCTTATTGACATATCCTGACTTATAGGCTTCATCTGAAAAAATGTTTTTTTCAAAAAAACCAGCCGGTTGTTCCTGAATGAATTGAGCGAATCTAAGGCGATGAGAATGGTCGGTCGGCTTCAGTTTCTGCACCAGTTGAACCTTGTGAGGCTTCAAAGTCAAATCGTTATGCAAAATTCACCATGTGATGGTTTTAGATAACCCCAATTGTTGGGAACGTCGAGGAATTGACAAGTTTAGGTCTGCTTCAACACTGTGGTTCATGGCTACGATATTTTCAGTTGAACGATCCGGTCGAACACGCGCCGGTGTTTGCACAATTTATATCTAGCCTGCCGACTCAAATTTAACGATCGAATTTTTAATAGCGGCCTCAGAAGGCCGTCTGGTGTCTGAAAATATTACGAATTTTACGAAATGTAACTTTAACAGAACCACCATTTTTATAGTGAATTTAAATTACTTTAATACGATTTTCGTACGAAATTGAATTCATTTTAACAATTGCCAATGCATCTAATAAGAATACGTCAAAAAATTAAATGTCAAAACCATCATGTTGTTAGTGTTGCTACAATTAAAGAACAAGCTTCGTGCTAAAAACGCCAATATAATACTAAAAATTTTATATCTTGTATGTGATGGTTGATAATCGGTCGATCTGAAGAAATTCTTTTTAAAATCGGCGTTTTCAATTCCATCGATTTCACACATGTATATTTTCACCTAATTTTTTGCAGAGCTGATCAAAATCTTGATTTCTTCTTTCGTCCAGTTCGTCCATAAGTTACAAGTTTAATTTATTTTAACTATAATATTACGAATATAATTAAAATTATGGAGTATAATTCCACAGAAAATCCACTATTACACTCGACTTCGAAATTATAATTGAAATAAAATAATTTGAAGTAAAATCGGCCGTGCATTATGGGCGGTGTAGATAAATATTAATTTGATTACACGACACATTTATTTGATTTTACTTCTGCAACGAAGGCAGTTTTTAAATTGTTGCCTTCGTTTTTAATTTTTTTATACTTCTCTCTTCCCACGAACCTCAGCCGAACCAAAAGGTGTTTTTCTTTTTTTTTTTTGTTATAAGAATTAAATAATTCATAAATATTATTTTAATTTAGTCATTAGTTCTCTCCTTTTTTGTTGTTGCACAGTGCTGTGAAAGCAGCAAATACAGAAATAAAACAAAACAGCACACCATGTGCATGTTTAAAAAATTACAACAAGCACAAGCAGGAAGAATAATTACAAACCCAATTATAAAATACATACAAACATCTCGCACCGTGGGTCTGCTTGTGAAACGTTATAACTACATATTTATTAAAAGCTATTTACTTTACCAAAAGGAAAAAAGTTTACTTACGGTGTATTGAAAATAGGCCAGCGAATGTAAATGTAATTTTATTATACTTTCAGCTGTATTCAATTTGTTGCATTTTTCTGTAGACTTTTGATGGGACTTCAATGTCAAAAGAAAATTTATTGTTGTCAGTATTTGGCATCGTTTCATTGGACTTTAATTAAAGGGATTTTGGGCTGCTTAAATGGTTGGCTGGTCTATATTTTTGCTTTAATTTTTCTTGGTGATTTTCCTAGGGGATCAATTTTCAATTTTAAACAACACACTTACATACGCACTTGAAGGAAAAAGAATTTTTCTCAGTTGACAACATTTATTCCTGTGAAATTGTGGATGTGCGTATTATATATATATATACGTGTGTGTGTGTGCATGTGTGTATACGATTTGAAATAAAGGAAAGTGTGTTCTTGTCAGAGAGTAGTATTGTGTATCACACAAATAAAGCACTCTGACGCATATAATAAGGATATAAACGCACATATAAAACTTGAATAGTTATTTCATCTCTTTGTTTGGGTCTTTGCTGTTGTTTAAGGAAAATTACTTTTTAATTGTTATAAAATTTAATATAAACTTAAAAAACAATGACGAAGAAATCAGAAAGTTTATTAAATTAATTTTTCAAGAAAATAATAATTAATTAATCGTAAATAATTATAGTGTATTCCGAAGATTTATACAATAAATACAAAATTATTTATTGAAAATAATGCACACAATATCCTTAATATTTTTAGCTTAAAAACTGCTAAAAATATTAGTAACGAAAAAATCAATTAAAAATATCAAAGTATTGCTTAAAACGAACATCGACTTAATTTACACGATAGACACAATAAATACAAAAATAAAATTAGATAAATTAAAAAAGAATCCTTTAACAGTTAAAAGAACACTTGACTCAAGACTGGCATCGGTTGACAAAAACAGGAATTTTAAAAATCATTCACTCTAACACTGTTAAACAACTACGAATCACATCTTAAAAGACTTAGTGTTCTTCGCGAAGCTTAAAGAGGTAAGTTAGTTAAAGGTGCGATTACATTGGGCGCATCATTATTTGTCACAAACACGTGACCACTTCAGAAAAAATTATACTTTTCATTCTTCTTGAAATAAAATTTAGAAAAATTAAGTGAAAGTTCAATAAAACATTATCTACATCATTTTATGTCAGTCACCTTAACAAAATTTTTGGTCATGCTTTTGTGTTAAATAATATGCCAAATGTGGTCGTACCCCATTTACATGGCATAGAAAGGCAAAGAAAATTAAATCATAATTTTAATTTTACTATCTTTATTTTTGAAATTACTCCTGCTGCTTCATCAATCATAAACACACAATCCTACTAATAGTTTTCTAGAAGGATAAAAACAATAAAGCTGCGGGATAGTAGAAGGACGATTTTCAATGTAAATTAATTACGAAATTTGTTTTGTTCAAAAAATCAACAACAACAACAACAAAATGTTCAAATCATTTTCAAAAAATAATTTACTTAAAATTTAACATTTTCATATAGATGAACGTTTGAGTACATTAATTCAATCCATATACATAAACATGTAAAATAAAGTTTCTAGTTTTACACTTTATTTTTTAAAGGTATCGCGTATTCAATAAAATGATGAAATACTCTGCATAAAGGAAGGTTTCATTTATCATTATTATTCCATGTAGTCGCTAATAACTAAGGCTGTTACTACCATAGTAACAGTACTATATCACAGTAGTCAAGGTGTACATATTTTCATTTTATAATGAAATCCATAAAAATAATGCTAAAGGTGGTAACAAAAAAGAATTTCTATTGTTAAATAAGACTTTAATAAATATTTTAATACTTCTTCACTTCTTGTTCATATGCTAACATTTATAAACTTAAAGTAGCTTTATAGTAATTAGGTCCAAGAATAATAATGTAGCTTAGAACAATAAAATTGCACTGAGAGAAAAACTCAGCTATTAAAAAGCAAAATTTTTACTTATTTTATTGTAGTAGTAATGGTATAAAAAATAATTATTATACAAAATTTAAAAATAACTATTGATAAAAATAAATGTTATAATTTCTGTATGGTATAATAAATAATGGTAAAGGAAAACAAAATATTTTTTTTCGTGTTATCGGGCTTTTCAACAAGAAGTTTGTTTTGTAATTTTGGCAACACTAACAACATGATAGTTTTGACATTTAGTTTTTTGACGTATTCGTAGTGAGAAGCGTTGGCAATTGCTATTAATTCAATTTTGCACGAGAATCGCATTAAAATAATTAATATTTCACTATGAAGATGGTGGTTCTGTTAAAGTTACATTTTGTAAAATTCGTGATATTTTCGGACAACATAATCGTCCTTATGAGAATGCTATTAAAAGTTTGGTCATTAAATTTTAGTCGACACAGTCGATACAAATGGTCAAAACACCAAAGCGTGCTCGACCAGGTCGTTCAACTGAAAACATCGCAGCCGTGAGTCAAAGTGTTTTCAGGTTATGCAGAACCGCCATATGACGAATTTTGCGTAAGGATTTGACTTTGAAGCCTTACAAGGTTCAACTGTTGCAGGAATTGAAGCCAACTGACCATTCACATGACCGTAGATTCGTTCAATTCAATCAGGAACAACTGGCTGGTTTTTCTGAAAACATAATTTTTTCAGACGAAGCCCATTTTCACTTGTCAGAGTATGTCAACAAGCAAAATTGCCGCATTTAGGCTGCTGAAAATCGTAAAGCGATTATTTAAGAGCCTTTGCATGCTCAACATGTCAAACAAAATTGCCACACTTGGCCTTCTGAAAGTCCTAGAGCGATTATTGAGGAGTTTTTGCATGCTCAACATGTCACTGTGTGGTACGCTATATGGTCTGAAGAGGTGATTGGGCCGATTTTTTTTGAAGATGAGGCTGAAAATGCGGAAATGGTCAATGGATCACGGTGTCGTGAGATGCTAACAACTAAAGTTCGCCTATTATTGACGATGTGGATGTCACTGACATGTAGTTTCAACAGCACTGTGCTATATGTCACACAGCCAATGAAATGATCAATTTAATGCAAACCAAATTTCCCGATCTGATAATTTCACGACAATCAGCAGATCTTGGATTATTTTTGTGTCGGGCTATTTTAAGGACAGAGTCTATACGGACCCAATCAAATCAATTTCAGCCTTAAAATCAAAATCCGTATCCGTGATGTGATTAACGAAACAGGACCGCCATTTTGCCAAAAACTCATAAAAAACTTTGATGAAAAAAATCAACATCTGTAGCGTGGTCGTGGCGGACATTTGCCAGATATCACTTCACATTTGCAAAACATAAAGGAGCTTCATAATAGTTAGGTGCAAAAATGAAAATGTGGCCGAGAACACTAAAATTGCACTGAGAGAAAAATTTAGTTCATTCAAAAGCTAAATATTTGTCATAAAAAATTATTATTATACAAAATTAAAGAAAAAACTAGATCCAAAAATAAAAATAAATTTCGGAATTTTTATATAGTAAATTGAATAATGGCAAAGGTAAACGAAATACTTTTTATTACATACATTTCGTAAAAATTAAGTGAATAGTTGTAATAAGAAAAGTAGAACAATGAATAAATGGTGTTATAACATAATATAATAAATCCTCCGAGTTAAGCTCACATATGCAGACTTCCCTACCATGAATTTTTAAATTAATTTTCTAGTCGTTACTATTGACCAAGTTTGAAATTTTAATTTTGTTTATACTGGTTTTTATAGTGAAAACATAGAAAAAAATACTCTGCATAAATGTTTAGTAGCAGCCAGTTACGGTTAAAAAAAATATGACCTTATATGTGAGAAAGACATTACTATCGTTATATCTTTCATTTTATATTATTTTAGTTTTTTACTTTCCAAAGAAAAGAAATGCTTTTTTAATACACATCCGCTGATTTTCTTAGATTAATATTTAAGAATATATGAGACCATTAAGAAGTGGCAAATGATTTTCCTTAACGCACAACTTTTTAAACATCTTCTGTGTAACCTTGATAAAAGACGCTCAAATTGTCCTCTTTACAACGACTTAAAAAAACTGCCTAAGATGGGCGTGCCTTTAGCTGGCTCTACTATGCTAACAACAGGCATTATGATTCATAGTACACATGTTTCCACCGGCAAGTTTTCATAAAAGCATGTGGTTTTGCACCCCCTTTCCTATACATTTTTCATTTAAGTCGAAAAATAAAATTTATAAATTATTTTAATACAAAAATTGTTTTAAATTAAATTTAAAAATATTTTTATTTTTCATTTAAAAATTCGAATATTAAAAATTCTTACATTATAGCAGTGGCAACACTTTTACCAAAAATAGTTGTTTGTTGTTTGCATATAAAATCCTCCTAGAAACAGCAAAGGGCTTTTTCTATCTGTCCGCATTTTCCAATTTTTGTAATTGGGAAATCCTGACTCGCACTAACCCTGCTGCCGTGGCATCTTCAGACAATAACATTCACAGAGCAAGTATTGGTGGAGGGGCAGTAGACATGGGAATAGGCGGATAATAGATATTGCATACCTCAACCAGTGAAGCGGAGAGATAGCACTTCTACACTACAAAGTGCAGTTCCGAAAATGACACCGAATTTGGTTTATTAGACCACAACTGTTGTAGATACACCTGCAACGGTTGCTTATAGCTAACATCAAATTGGTGGTTCTGATTCCACACTATAGCTGCTGCCTGCTTTACAGGCTATAGACGCCACACAACATATGCAACAATGCAGACGGGCAGCTAGAAAGTTACAAAGCAGTATAAAGCGCTGGTGGCAGACCGATAGAATTTTGGATAAGTCTTTCGCATGTTGTAGCTTCTGCAAATGTGACCCATTGCTCTTTTTGACTAAGGGTCGCTCCTTCGTTATCGTTAAGTGTAGAACCGCTCGGAATGCTAGCTACTAATTTAGCTAGCGTAAATGTTTCTTCATTAGTTGCAATTGGGCAACGTATTACAGCTTCCACATCCACAGGAAAGACTAGCTTGGGTTTATCAAATAAAGACGTTTAAAAAACGGCTACAACAATATCCTAGCAATAACATAATCTATTAGAAGCCGCTTTTTTGAAGTACTTCTAGAAAAACGTAAGTAACACTTCCCGAAAATACCAGCAGACTTCCTCAAGCTTCTGGCAGTATTTTAAGAAAACGTTATTTAATTAAAGTTTTTCACCACATTCTTACAGCAACGCTCTTCTTTTTAAGGCCCGCTTATAAAGCAGCCAGTGCAATGTTAATTTAATTTCACATAATACAAATTCGTATAACCTTTTTTCGAATCGAGTATCCAGAGAGAACAAGAGGTCAACCTTAGTCATAGACGTGATACAAACAACTCGTTTATCTCTAAAACTAACTTTATTATTAATAATAACTGCACCTTTGGTATTAAGAGAAGAGCTATAGTATGAAGAAAAGTTTTCAGAATTTTCCCGTTTAGAGCACTAAATCAACTTAACCCATTTCTATTACTTGACAAGAAATTAAGCGTATCTGTAGTCTAATTCAAGTACTAAATCGATACATTATATCCATCATTTTATTGAGTCATTGAGTTACTTTTGGTCAATTAAACATAGAATTATTAACATACCGGGTGTCAGGCGGGAAGGTATACTAGTTGTTTTGCTGCATCTTGGTAAACTTTAGTCGTGAAGTATACACGTGGCAAATTTATTATGGAGCAATTTTCGATAAACCAATGTGTTTTAATCGTTAAAACATTAAATCAAAATCAATAATCGATTACTGTGATGATGATAAAGTTACGTGAAATTTTTGGGAGAAACAACATGCCAATAAAACGCACTACTCATCGTATAGTTAATGATTTGGACCCCAGCATGGAGGACAGCAAGATCGGCTAAAAATATTACTACTCAATTCGACCCCGTACACAAGAGCTTGGTCTTAAAAGAACAACTTTGCCCACAATTTTGCACAAGGATTTGGATTTGTTTCCATATAAGATTCAGTTGATACAAGAGCTTCTTCCACAAGACCATTTACGCCACCGTACATCCACCAATAGGATGTTACAACTCGCCCATGACAACCTTGATTTTCATAAAAATTTCATTTGAATGGATATGTGAATAAAGAGATTAGTCGGTTCTGGGTAATGGAATACCTTCAAATTATTTAACAATCACCTTTGCATCCATTGAAAGTGACAGTCTGGTGTGCAATTTGGTCAGGAGGAATCTTCGGACCTTACTTCTTTGAAAATGAAAATGACGTAATGATAACTGTGAATGGGGATATAATTGAACACTTAACGTTGTCACATCGCATACAGCCAGGATTACAATAGAATTACTGAGAGACCTCTTTCCGCAGAAAGTTATTTCAAGAAATGGTGATGTTGATTAGCCTACACGGTCGCCTGATTTTACTGCTCCGGACTTCTTTTTGTAGGGATAGCTAAAAAGCAAGGTTTATGCAAATCAACCAGAAACTCTTGAGCAACTCCAACAAAATATTCACGATGAAATTCATGAAATACCGCGAGAAATGGGTAAGAATGTAATGGAAACTTTGCTTGAAAAAGGACTCGCATTAATAAGGCTAACAGAGGCAGACATTTACCTGATATTATATTCCATATGTATAATTTCCGACATTAAATATAACATTAATCAATATAAGATCTATTCTCTATTCTAAGTAGTATACTGTCCCGGCGCACACCCTGTACAAAATGATAAATGTCCCTGTTAGGAAGCAAAAATAGTTTTCTTTCTTTAAATATTCTTCTGTCAACAATCAAATGTTGCGTATGTTTTTCAATTAAAGGTTTGTGCCCTTCAACAAATGTGCACTTTAAGATTTAAATACGCAGTCGAATTTAAATTTTTTTTATTTATTGAGGAGAAGTACACAAAATTCAGTGTTACCTAAACCGAACTAAAAAAAACTTTTGTTGTCCTATACAAAACATAATATCTCATTGTTGTAATTTTTGAATGTTTCAAACAATAGCAATAACAACCGCAACGAACAAAGTACTATAAAGTATCTTTGGCTTTTGTTGTACAACATACACTTTTTATTGTGGTTTTTGGTAAAATTTTTTTTTTTCATTTTTTATTTTAGTACCAGTAGTACAACAGTATATAACAACAACAACAACAACAATAACAGCATTTGTACAAGTGGTTGCTAGTTAGTTTGGCATTGAGGTTTTTTCTTTCATGGTTTATTTTTTGCACAACAACTGTACAATAATAAAGCACGTCAAAGAAGATGATGTTGCGAACAAAATGTCGGACGGTGAGCAGTTTTATTCTCTTCGCTGCAGTGCATTCGTATACGCGCTTCTACTTACGTCTGAGTTGAATCCTTGTTTGCCAAAGAATGAAAGTCATTAAAAATCAATTTTAATTAATTTAAGTTTATTTTGCATTGAGAGCCAAAAACATTTAAATTCACGACTATAAAATGTTTTAATTTTCCAGTTTTAATTTAAATAAAAACGGACATACAATTTGCGGACGTATATTTGCAAAGTTAAGCATGCGAATAATTATCCATATTATTTTAATTCAGTTACGCTCTTTAAATAAAGAAACGAAAATAAAAACAGGAGCAAGTTTAAATTTTCTATTTTTGATAATTGTTGTTAGAGAGATTAACCACTCTGTGGATATTTTTATGAGGTCATGTGAATGAATTTTGTGCTTCTATTGGAACACTCTTTAATTTTATTTTTTAAAAATACGTTATTGCAGCGGATATAGTCTACACAATCTTTGAACATTTCTAGCATCTATCTTCATATGTGTGAAGAACACCCTCTGTAATTTTCAAGTGTTTGTGTTCACACGCAATAACAGATTTACTCATTATTGGAAAGCTAACACACAATTTTGAGTGCATTTGAATAGTAGAATTATAATGAAATAGAATGGATCTTATCTAGATAAATGTCTTATTTAATGTCGGCAATTATCTATGGCGTACAATATCAGATAAATGTCCGCCTTTATAAGCCTCACAAGTGTGAGCCCTTTTGATTCCATTTTTCATTACATTCTCACACATTTCATGCGGTATTTTATTAATTTCATCAATTTCAGGCGTTCCTGGTTTGTTTGCATAAACTTTGCTATTCAGATATCCCCACAAAAAGAAATCCGAAGCAATCAAATCAGGCGACCGTGGAAGCCAATCAACATTACCATTTCTTGAAATAACTTGTTGTGGAAAGGGGTCTCATAGTAATTTCATTGTAATCCTGGCTGTATACCATGTGGCACCGTCTTGTTGATAACACATGTTAATCAAGCCCAAAGCATACAGTTGTGGCGTTAAAGAGTTTTCAATCATATTAAGATATCGCTCCTCATTCACAGTTACCGTTACGCCGTTTTCATATTCAGATCCAATAATTCCACCTGACCAAATTGCACACCAGACTGTCACTTTTAATGGATGGAAAGGTGACTGTTGTATAATATGAGAGTTTTGCATTCCCCAGAACCACCTATTCTATTTATTTACATATCGGGGTAGTCATGGGCACGCTATAACATCCTATTGGTAGCTGTATGGTAGCGTAAATGGTCTTTTGGAAGAAGCTCTTGTGTCAACTGAATTTTATATAGAAACAAATCCAAATCCTTGTGCGAAATTGTGGGCGAAGTTGTTCTTTGAAGGCCAAGCTCCTGAGTACGGGATGGAATTGAGGTTGATGGATTGTTTTGAACACTTTCTTGAGCAGCATTAATAATTTCAGCCAAGTATGGCGGTCCATACTTGGGCCTATCATCTACAGACCACCTTTCTTCGAAATCATTCGCTACACGATAAATAGTGCGGTTTGTTGGCACGTTATTTCTCACAAAAATTTCACCTAACTTCTCATCGTCACAGTAATCGATGATTGATTTTGATAAAATGTTTTTAAAACACGTTGGGTTATCGAAAATTTTTCCATAATAAATTTGCCACGTGTCTACTTCACGCAGTACCAAATATGAACTGTCAAGATTAATGTTTAACAAAATGGTGGCAAAACAAAGTATTAACAGAAACTACCTCAAATGGATAATGATACGGTTAAGTATTTTAGTGATTTTGCTAACTCAATAAAACAACTTTTCAGAAATTACATGTGTTTTTATTTATACAGCTACATATGCACACATGCATGTCATTATTTGAATTAATCATTTTACTACTGCAATTAGAAATAATTTCGCTTAACATTTTAGGTAAAAATAACATTTCACTTGTTATTATTTATTTCCTCGCATGCCATTGCAGTAGCTGTTGTGATATCGTAATATTTATATAAATTTCTTTGGATTCGCAATATTGTAAGCCGAAACATTTGTTTGATTATACGTGATAAAATAATTATAAATAACAAACATAAGCAATTATTCTTTGACATTTGGAATTAATGATCGTATCACGGTATGACTTGGTATTAAATAAAGGTTTTTCCAAATTTAGTTTAAGATGATTACAATTTTTATTATATTACGAAGTGAATAGTTCGGCAATTATGAACGAAAAATGATAACGGCCAAATATCCACCACGACCACGCTGACAGATGTCGGTTTTTTTAGCAAAGTTTTTTATCACTTTTTGGTAAAATGACGGTCCTATTTCGTTAATCATATCACGGATATTTTGAGCTTAAAGGCTGAAATCGCTTCGATTGGCGCAGAATAGACTCTGTCCTTAACATAGCCCCACAAAAAATAATCCAGTGGTGTTATATAACACGATCTGGCTGGCCACTTAACTGCTGATTGTCGTGCAATTATGCGATTGGCAAATTTGCTTTGCAATAAATAATTGTTTCATTGGCTGTGCAACATGTGGCATCGTCCTGTAGAACCATGTGTCAGTGATATTCACGGCGACAACAAAAGGCCAAAATTGAGGTGTTAGCATTTCGCGATAGCGTAATCCATTTACCTTTAACGCATTTCCAGCCTCATCTTACAAAAAAAATCGGCCCAACCACGCCTCCAAATCACAGCGCACTATATAGTGACACGTTGGCTTCTTAATAATAGCTCTACAATTTTCAGAAGCCCAAATGCGACAGAAAAACCAGCCAGTGGTTCCTGAATGATTTGAGCGTACCAGTTGAACTTTGTAAGGCTTCAGAGTCAAATTCTTACGCAAAATTCGCTTTGTAGTGATTTTGGATAACTCCAATTATCGAGAAATTGACAAATTTTTATCTGCTTCCACACTGTGGCTCACGTTGTACACGTTGGTATTTGCACATTTTGTATCGAGGTTTATGACTGAAATTTAACAACCACGGTTTTAATAGCGGTCTCAGAAGGACGATTATGTTGTCCGAAAATATCACGCATTTTACGAAATCCTACTTGAATAGAACCACCATTTTCATAATGGATTTTAATTATTTGAATGCGATTTGCGTGCGAAGTTGAATTCATTGTAATAATTGTCAATGCATCTACCACGAATATGTCAAAAAACTAAATATCAAAGCTATCATGTTGTTGCTGTTGCCACAATTAAAAAACAAATTTCTTGTTGAAAAGCCCGATATATTAACTTTAAACTGGATTATATAATATTGAATACTGCCAGCACTGATTGCTGTCGTAAGCCAGCAAAACTGTTATTTTACCTTAAAGTGTTTCTCAGGTATTTTCAAGTTGGCACCTCCTACTTCGTTGATGTGTTTAAAATATGTTAATAAAAGCTCACATTGGCTTTTAGAGATTTTAAATTACACCCTCCACCTCTCTCATTTACTAGATTTGTTAGGATAATTTTGAAACATTCATTAAGAAGATTAAGAGGTTTAAACTGATTTCAAGTTGCAATTTAATATTTCAAATTGTTTTAATAATTTTCCTTAAGAAAGACAACAACAATTTGTGTGCTAATTAAATAACATAACGTGTTATATAAAACGAATGTAGGGTATTTCCACAAAAGAATATTTAAAACTTAAATATACTTTTGCTTTATTTCCTTAAATATTTTACAACAAAAAATCATTTAAATTTGTTGTATCGATTTAACATGTAAAAAATATTAACACAAACTTCCATCAATTCATTTGTACATTACACAGCACGATTTGTGTTTATCGTATTTAAATTTTGACCCCATACAAAGGATTAAGATATTTTTTGTGTCTATTTTTTTATTCAGTTTTTTTATTTCATAGAATTTATATTTATTTTGTATTGTTAGTATTATTTCACTAAATCACACAAATTAAAAAGTGCCGGTGTAAAAAATGTAATACAGAATTTTAAAGGAATTAGTTAACCAAAATGAATTTACCCTATATTTAGGCTTATTGAAATACTCAAATTGGTGAAAATAATTCATATACTATATCCAATAGTTATTGTATTGAAGCATCTCTCTTAGAAGAAATTTTCTTTTCACATTTTACAAAGGAAAATGTTCTTTATAAACAAGTTTTTTTATAAGAAAAACAGCTGATATAGGAAATTTCTAAAGTCCTTATTTGGAAATATCACGAATTTAACGAAATCTAACTTTAACAAAACCACCACAAATCCACTATGAAAGATTTTAATTATTTGAATGCGATTTTCGTGCCAAATTGAATTCATATTAACAATTGCCAATGCATCTACTACGATTACGTCAAAGAACTAAATGTCAAAACGATTATGTTATTGTTGTTGCCAAAATTGAAACCATAAGCTAAATAGAAAATAAATAAATAAATACATAAATAAATAATTCAATCATGAACACAAGCCCGCTTAAGCCCATTTTTCTCACTGTGGGTTCTAGTATTGAAAACGATTTCATGCTAATCGCCTTAATCGATTAGCCGTGATTGAGGCATTAACACACAAGTGCGCAAGAAGATTTTTAATGCATATAAAATTTTAAACATTTAACATATTGAATGCACTCCTTTAAATTCCGGTAGTGGCATAAATTGTTTCGAAACTTGTACACAAACGTTTACTTTTTTTAGAATATATATTTTACTTTGTTGAACTCAAAGTCATCTTAAAATGTCACTTGTTTTATTGTGAAGCAAAAAGAAAATAATAGAAAATTGAAAACCCCATTTACAAATATTTTTGTTTTTTATACGAAATAGTTTATATTTCATAAAGTGAAATAAAACAGGACAAAAAAAATTAACTTAAAACGAATAAAAATTTTTAAAATATTAAAAAATTAAACACTTGAAAAGTGTCACATGTGTCAATGAAAATTAATTGATGTTTTGTGTGATCGAACACGTTAATTTTAAATTTATAACAAAACAAATGTTAACACATAAATTTGTTTTGTTTTTATTATTTTAAGTATTTAATATAGAAAATTCCAGACACATTAAAATTTATATCAACTTGTGTCAAAAAGAAAAATTTTATATATTTCATTTAAATTATATAATAATTATAAAAAAATATTACAAATAAAATTAAATCTCATATAAAGAATACTTTTTTCGAGGCTTTATTTAACAAAATAAATCAGAGATGGCAAACTCTGTGCATGCCGCCATAATTTTTATTATTGCTGTTAGTACTAAAAAAGGGGTACCGCCAATATAAAATCAACATCTTCTTATACAATTTTATTTGGCTCTAAAAAGTTGTTAATTTTTGATCAGAGATGGAAATTTCAAAACTTTTATATATTTTGAGTAAATTTAAAATAATAAAAAATGCAACACTATTTAAAAATTGATGCTTTTTATCATTATTTAGAGCTTTTTTGAAGAAAAAATCTTTATTCTCTTAAAGTTGCTTTTTATTATATGTTCTCGTGAGATTTTTGATCAGAGATGGAAAGTTTATTAATTTTATTTTTCAGTATTTCCTAAGTAAAAGAAATTCTACTAAACTGGTTCATATGAAATATATTACCAACATTGAGTCTCCTTCGCAATACACCTCATTAACGACATCTAGAAGTTTTAAAGCTTGAACTAGTTTTTTAAAACGAAATAAAACAAAAAGTTTTGATTAAGAAGATTAAAATATTTATTTTATTACAAAGAGAAAATTTCGGCATTTATGAATGAAAAATGAGATCTGGCAAATGTCCACCAGGACCACGCTGATAAATGTCGATTATTTCATTAAAGTTTTTAATCACTTTTTGGCAATATTAAGGCCTTATTTCGTTAATCACATCACGAATTTTAAGTTTAACGCTAAAATCGATTCGCTTGGCTCAGTGATGTCGAATCGCACGATCTAGCTGCCCACTTACCTGCTGATTGTCGTGAAATTATGCGATCGGGAAATTTGGCTTGCAATAAATTGATTGTTTCATTGGCTGTGTGACATGTGGGACCGTCCTGTTGAAACCAGATATCACACATGCACATATCCACGTCGTTTAGCATCTCCCGATAGCGCGATCCATTGACCGTTAACGCATTTCCAGCTTCATCTTTGTAAAAAAATGGCCCAATTACATCTAAGATTTTCACAAGCGACATATGACATGTGCCACCGTCCTGTTGAAACCTCATGTCAGTGATATTCACGTCGCCAATAATAGGCCAAAATTGAGTTGTTAGCATCTCGCAATAGCGTAATTCATTGACCTTTAACGCATTTCCAGCCTCATCTTACAAAAAAAAAAAAAACGGCCCAATCACGCCTCCAAATCACATAGCGCACCATATAGTGACACGTTGGGTAAAGGCTTCTTAATAATAGCTCCAGGATTTTCAGAAGCCCAAATGCGGCAAAGTAAAAATGAGCTTCGTCTGAAAAAAATGATTTTTTTCAGAAAAACCAGCAGGTTGTCCAGAACGAATTGAGTGAATCTATGGCGATATGAAAGGCTTCAATCCCTGCACCAGTTGAACCTTGTCATGTATAAAATTCGCCGTGTGGTGGTTACGGCTAACCCTTATTGTTGAGAACATGAAAGAATTGGCAAGTTTGATTCTGCTTCAACACTATGGCTCACGGCTCCGGTCGTACACGTGTCGGTGTTCGTACGTTTTGTATCGAGCCTGTCGACTCAAATTTAACAACCAAATTAGTGGACGATTATGTTGTCCGAAAATAATCCAATTGTAGTGAACGTCGAGGAATTGACAAATTTGGATATGCTTTAGCACTGTAGCTCACGGCTGCGATGTTTTCAGTGTTTGCATATTTTATATCGAGCCTTTCGACTCAAATTTAACGATTAAATTCTTAATAGCGGACGATTATGTTGTCCAAAAATATTGCGAATTTTACCAAATATAACTTTAACGGAAACACCCTGTGGATTTTAATTATTTTAATCCGATTTTCATGCGAAATTGAATTCACTGTAACAATTGCCAATGCATGTACTATGAATACATCAAAAAACTAAATGTCAAAACTATTATTTGTTGATGTTGCCACAATTGAAAAATAAACTTCTTGTTGAAAAACCCAATATATTGGATTTCGTTTACGAATTTTCCAGATACAGTAACATTGAAGCCTTAAATTTTACTTCATTAATGTCTTTAAATATGTTATGTTCAAAAAGAAATATATTTGTTTAGATAAAAACAAAATAACAGAATAGATCGAAATCAGTGGGAATCTAGCGACTTTACCCACCAAGTTTATGCAGCTTTCAATAATTGAACTTTAAAGCGAAAGATTTTTAAAATAAAGTTCAAGTAAATAAAATTACATTTAAGAATACAAGAGTATTATCACGATAATTTTATGTACTAAAGAATTATCAAAAATTAACATCATTCTAATGATATGCTAATGCATAATTCATTGGTTCTTCTGCATTTTTAAAATGTAATATTTGTATACTCCTTAATTATACTTCCTTAATTTGCTTATTAACTTAAGTCCTTGCAAGAATCGTTGATAATTTATCACATTCGGCCGCACTTAAATTTAGCTGGTGGCTGCCAGCGACTCAATTAATTTTTTCATATAAAAACGAAGTGCTTGAATTTCCGGTTTTTTATAATGAATAATTTTTTAAGCTGTGTCGAACAAATGACGGATATTTCTACTATGACGGAAGTTGCCGAATTTTATATTTAAGCCCTATATAGCAACTCTAACTCCATACAAAGTGGAATAAACTTTGGAAAACTTGATCTGAACATTAGCGGGAATTTCCGTCATTAGTTTACTTAAAGATACGTGAATTACGTGAATTCCCGCAATTCAGCCGAATGTGTTATATAAGGTTTATTGAACAAATTTCCATACAAAGTTTGTATACAACAAACAAACAAACAAACCTTTTATACAACAATAAATAATTATTATGTGCAACCTTTACACTGAAATCCTCAAATAACACTTCAATATACTTTTAAAATACTTTCTAAATGCTCATACAAATTTTAAAAAAAGCACGGCCTTTTTAAGGAATCGATAACCTGTCAACCAATCTAATTTTCGTATTCATATAATTTTTTCGTTTTACGCCTTAAGGTATACTCCATTAAAACTCAAATTTATTAACTCTGTTAACAATAAAACCTTTAAAATGAATTTTTATCTAAATCAATTTAAGGAAATCTTTAAATATTTCTTGAAATAATTTGTATAATCCCTTTGCTTACAAAATCCTAATTTGCACAACAAATGAAAATAGTTTCTGCAGCACGCCACTAATACACGCTTGCATGTATAAATTCAAATCATTTCAAACCGAACAAAGTACAACAAATAGGTTTTGAAAATTAAACCACAAACAGTAAAAAACCAGCAGTGAAAAATCAATGATACTCAAATGTACAAGTGTTAGAGTTGGTATGTTGCATGCAACATAACCAAACGTTATATAAATTATAGTTTTAAATTACTTTCGTGATACAATAAAATATTTTAAAATATATTGCACTCAATATGAATATTTAAATTATGCTAATAAAAGGAACTGAAATTGAAAAAGGACCTCGTTTGCTGTAAAAAGTTTAAATTTTAAAAAAACAAGGGTTTGAAGCTAAGAAGAGCAAACCTCAACATTTGACAACTGAAATGAGCAAATCCTAATAAATTTTCAAATGCATTGGTCTCAAAGGAACAAATTACAATCACTCACACACTCTACTAATTTCAAGTGGCATTCAGCACGCAGACATTAAAACGAATGAATTCTTTAAGTCTAAAGAGATCATTAATAAAATGATGAGTGGGTGAATGCTTTCCAAAAATTTGTATTCAATTTATAACAAAAGAATTAACTTAAATTATGGCTTTCACTATATTAAAGATGCATTCAAAATTTATAACGACAAGGAGCTAATCTTTTAAAGAACTCTGTTCTTGTTTTCCAAAGGACACTTCGGAGGCAGTCATCCTCAACAGGATATAAAAAATTTTTCTTGACAAAAAGTTTGTTATTCAATTGTGGCAACACCAACAACACAATAGTTTTGACATTTATTTTTTTACGTATTCGTAGCAGATGCATTAGAAATTGTTGCAACGACTATAATTTCGCACGAAAATCGCATTAAAATAAATAAAATCCATTACATTACATTTCGTAAAATTCGTGATATTTTCGGTCGTTAAATTTGAGTCGACAGCCTCGATACAAAATGTGCGAACACCATTTCAGCGTTTTCGATCAGGTCGTTCAACTGAAAACATCGCAGCTATGAGACACCGTGTTAAAGCAGATCCAAATTTGTCAATTCCTCGACATTCTCAACAATTGGGGCTATCGAAAACCAAAATATGACGAATTTTGCGTAAGGATTTGATTTTGAAGCGTTACGAGGTTCGACTGGTGCAGGAAATAAAGCCGACCGACCATTCACATCACCGTAGATTCGCTCAATTCTGGTTTTTCTGGTTTTCAGACGAAGCCCATTTTCACTTGTCAGCGTATTATTGAGAAGCCTTTGCATCCTCAACGTGATCTGAAAGCATGATTGGGTCAATGGATCACGCTATCGCGGGATACTAACTACTCAATTTTAGTCTATTATTGACGGCGTGATATCACTGACAAGTGGCTTCAATAGAAAGGTGCCACATGTCACGCAGCCAATAAAACGATAAATTTATTGCAAATCAAATTTAATGTACATTATAGTCTTTTTGGAACCTACTATTCCATTTAGACTGGTGTCTTGCGGGGTAAAAGGGAGCCCAGGCCCCTCAAAGGCTAGTAGGAGTCACCTGGACAGTCCATATATTTCCACGGGAATCAGTTGCCCCAGAGTACACTATTTGTTCTCTTTAGACAATGATGTGCTCTGACTGGTTATTGAGGTTGGCTCCTATATGGGAATATCGTGGTGGTTGTGGTTTCGGACCCTCGTGAGAGTTTGTAGGTCGGATCATTCAAATTAACACAATGAATGGTTTAGGTCCAGTGAGTATGAATGCTGGCGTGTTCTTGATAAATAAGAGCTTCATGCGTTCTGGACCAGGAGTTGGAAAGCTTCCAACTCTTTAGCAAGGAGTGAAGGCTGGGACCTACTTCGGGCTTTCGAAATTGCTACTAGAAGTGACCGGAGGATATACGTATTCGATGGCCTTCTAGGGCGTGGTTGGTGTCCAATCAACCAAGTGGTTTGACCACCATCTGATTATGACTATATAGTCGGTGCAGATGTAAATCAAATCACGCTTTTCCCGACCGTATAGTTTCACGACAATTAGTAGTTAAGTCGCCCGCCTGATCGTGTAATTCAACACCACTGGATTATTTTTTGTGGGGCTATATTAAGGACAGAATCTATGCGGAACCAATCGAATCAATTTTAGCCTGAAAGCTCAAAATTCGTGATGTGATTAATGAAATAGGATGGCCATTTTGCCAAAAAATGATTAAAAACTATGATGAAAGAAACAACAACTGACAGCGTGGTCGTGCCAGAGATCTTGTATATCGCTATTTTATCGTTGCTACAGAGGTAAGTGCTCTAATGAAATTAGGGAACTTGTTGCCGCTATTCGCACATGTTCACATTTACCATCCATCTATAGTTGATTGGTCAGTGAATCGCGCTACGCCTTGCAGGGAATTTTATTTTTTAGCAGAACAGTCCGTATGTGGACTCAACTCCCCCCAGAGGTCTTTATTGTCACTTTCAATGTAGGGCAGCTCAAATTGAATATCCATAAACACTACTCCATCTTCACTTCTTTCCATAACCTAATTTTCTAGTTTTGCCACAATGCATTGCATGTGTAGGCGTCAGCCCCTGAGTGCTGGTTCGAGAAAATAAAGTTGTGTGACGTAATTAAGAATTACAGGCAAAAGCACTTTCACAAATTTTAGGCCCGTAGCATTTGGCCTAATTGAAAAACATGTTAATATTACATCACATTGAGTAATACAACTCGGTGAAAGTGATCACCAACAACAACATTACCCAAATTAATCAGGTTTGTGGACAAGTTAAAAAAAGTGGGATGTGATTCGATTATAGCAGCACAAGTAAAAGTTTTATTGAGGGTCAAAGTTTTCAACATCATTACCACTGACAATTTCACGAATTGTCGCAAGAAGTTTTGTTTATTCACATACAGTGATGCCGATCGTACATATTGTATTTCAGTTATAGACTCAAAAAAATCGTATGGTTAATTCCTAGAACTCCAGAGAAGCTGCAGTGCTTGTTGAAAAACGATTTAATTCCTTTACAGGTCTTAAAAATAGCAATTTAAAAAAGCCAGATCAAATAATAAAATAAACGCCCAAAACATTAAAACAAAATAAAAATTCAAACGATACATTAGTTGTGACGTCGCCAAATATAAAGGAAACCAGTATGGAGATGAAAGAAAAAACGATATTAGAGATTTAATTCCCTTAAAGCCAGCAAAAAACAAAAGTTCTTAATAATAATGCAACAAGGACATTTGGGAGTTAAAGCGCTATTTCAATCACACTTATTTACATACAGACGTACAATATTGCTAACAATAAAATTACAATTGTAAATAAATAGAAATCATAAAAATAAAAAAAAGACCCCCAGCACCTGATGAAAATTATCATGATGTTGCAGCAACTCTTAATGCACCCATACTATTAAAAATAGATACACAAAATGCGCATGTGCAGCCATTTATTATTATTTTACTTATAGTTTCTAATTTTAAAGCGACTCAATAAAAATAAAAACGAATAAAAAAAATATAGTTTTTTGTATGCAACATAAGGGCGGCTGTTGTAGCGAATAGTTTATGCCATCGTTATTGCTGTTGCCTTAACAAAAGCAGTAGTTGAAGATGTTTTTGTTTGTGTTTTTCGAATATGATGTGTCTTCTTTTGACCCCAAACCATCGTATTTGTAAACTAATGAAGTCTGTACCATTTTTATACACAATAATTCTGCTATGAAAATAAAATAAAATAAATGGATGCAACATTGCAGCACTTCATAAAAAACTGGTGTCGTTGAATTTCTTTTTTTGTTGTTAACATATCTAAACATACAATATTTTATGACATCACGTCAAACCCCTTTGGTGGGGTAAAAAATTCAAAATCTTTTTTTCTATTAATAAAATATTAAAAAAAAATTTTTGTAGCTAATTTTATTTCAGTTTTAGCAACATTTCAAATACTCTGTCAGATAAAAATGTTCTGAGAAGAGTTGTTTTTAGATTAAACTCAAGAGCTTAGTTATTATAAAATAAATAATAATAAAAGCATATAAAAAAAATAATTCAATTTACTGACAAACGCATATCGCTTTTCAAGTTTTTTTCAATTAAAATTAAATTTGAAAAATAAGTTTATTAGTTTGTAAGAGCACGTTAGCCTGAACATGGACGATAGCTTTGCTTTAGCATTTTTTTGTCGAAATCTATTAACATATCGACCTTCTGGTCGATGTTTTTCAATTGTGGCAACATTAACAACATGATAGTTTTGACATTTAGTTTTTGACGTATTCGCAGTAGAGGCATTGACAATTGTTACAATGAATTAAATTTCGCACGAAAATCACATTAAAATATTTAAAATCCCCAATGAAAATGGTGGTTCTGTTAAAATTACCTTTCGTAAAATATGTGAGATTTTCGGACAACATAATCCTTCTTTTGAAACCGCTATTAAGAATTTGGTCGTTACAAAATGTGCGAACACCAACGTGTGTTCGAACGGGTCATTCAACTGGAAACATCGTAGCCGTAAGCCAAATCCAAATTTGTCAATTCCTCGACTTTCTCAACAAAACCACCACCATTAAGCGTAAGGATTTGACTTTGAAGCCTTACAAGGTCCACCTAGTGCAGCAATTGAAGTCAACCGACCATTCACATCGATGTAAATTCACTCAATTCAATCAAAAACAACCCACTGGTTTTTCTGAAAAAATCATTTTTTCAGACGAAGCCCATTTTCACTGTCATCAAGCAAAGCTGCCGCATTTGGGCTTCTGAAAATCCTAGAGCGATTATTGAGGAGCCTTTGTATGCTTAATGTGTCACTGTATGGTGCACAATAAATCAAAAATGAGGCTGGAAATGCTAACAATTTAATTTTGGCCTATTATTGACCACGTGGATATCACTGACATGTGGTTTCAACAGAACCGTGTCACATGTCACACAGCCAGTGAAACGATCAAACGAAATTTCCCGATCGCATAATTTCACAGCAGTTAAGTGACCAGCCAGATCGTGTGATTTAACACCACTGAATTATTATTTGTGGGCTATATTAAGGACATAGTGCATACTGCGCCAATCGTTTCAATTTCAGTCTTAAAACTCAAAATTCATGAAGTGACTAACGAAATCCGCATTTGGGCTTCTGAAAATCGTTTTGCCAAAAATTGTTTAAAAAGTTTGATGAAATGAATTTATATTCGGTTAGCGTGGTCATGGTGGACATTTACCAGATATCAGTTTTCATTCATAATTGTCTCTTCATAAATCAATAAAAATTTTAAGCATCATAATCATAAATTTTTGCTTTTTTTTTTCTTTTAGAAAAAAAAACTTCGTGTTGAAAAACCCTTTAAAAGCATTTATTTTTACTTTCGCGGCAATTGTTAATTTTTAAAATATTTTGTTAAAGTAACAAATTTTTTGTTAAAATCTCATTTGGGTTCTAGGAATAAAAGGCTGTGAGAGAGGACACATTTTGCAGAGGATAAATAGTATTAGTACAGAAGATTAAGTCCAAAGAAAATGAGTTCAAATCCCAATAAAGTAATAAAACTAAAGACATTTTTAATTGAGTAAATGCAATAAATAGGATTATAAATTAAATAAATAAGATAAATAAATAAATAAAATTCAAAGTCTTAATAATAAAAGGAAAAGAATTTGTGTGTTAAGCAAAAATAAATATAATAAATGCCAAGCAATATAAGTTTGCGATGATGCTATAGCAACGCTCCTGAAAGGTTTAGAAAACTAAAACTCAAAGCTTTAATTCAAATACACCTCTCCGCTATTACGAAGTCAAAGATTGTTTCAATTGGTTTAGCCGTCTAGTAATTATTAATTTATTTCAAAAATATGACATTTGTACCCCACTGTGAACTGAAAGCAGCATTGCTAGTGTTATTAAAAATTGGTTTTTTGCTAAATTATTTTTCAGCTTGCGAATTAAACTTGGATTTTTTTTTCTTTGTAAGTTAAAATGAATTTATATTCGGCAGAAAAGTATAATAAAATATCATTTTCTGGTTTATACTTTTGGTTTTATTTAAACAAATTTTCCTTCTTCATTTTGCTTGTTCAGTTACTAATAATTTTATAAAAATGAATTAAAACCTTTGTTAAATAAATTGACTATTTTAAATATTTGTTGTAATTTAATTATAAAATTAAAAAGATTTTACATTAAACTTATAATTCATACAATACAATGCGTTAATGTGTTATAATTAATAAGTTAAGACAAAAACAAAATTAAAATTAATACTAATAAAAAATAAAAATAGAAATTAAAATAAAAACAGAAGTAGAAATATATAAAAAAGCAGTATTTGTGTAAATATCTTAACAAAAAACAAGAAGCTTTAATGACCAGTAAATTTTTAATTGTCAATAAATTTTTAAATTTCTTAACTATTTAAAGAGATTTTGTAGTTTGGCACGTAAAATAATTATCTTCTTGGGTTTCTTTTCAATTCATTTCCAATAAAACAAATGGTGACTGCGTACATCAAAGCTGTAGAATCTTAATAACGTGTAATCCTGCCATTTCGTGGGCAATAAGCTGGAAATAGAAAGCACAGTTTTTATTATCAGGAAGTAAAACGAAAAAATAAGATAAAAATAAGAAAAAAATAAACTTCGTGGTAAAATATTTTTACTCCCTGTAAGACAACGTTTGGCAATCAGAAAATTTTAAAGTTTTCATAAAATAAACTGCCAGTCCACACGCAAAAACAACTTTATATTCATACTCAGTTTATAATAATTATCAGATTTCACATATAGTCCAAACTTTATAAAATTTTATATTTCTTTTTGCATACTTGAGTAAAAAATATTGGAATTTTCGAACATAACAAAATCTTAAATATGTTGTATATAGGATTTTTCAACAAGAAGTTTGTCTTTCAATTATAACAACACCAACGCAAAAGTTTTGAATTTAAGTTTTTTGACGTATTCGTAGTAGATGCATTGGCAATTATTACATTTAATTCATTTTCGCCCGAAAATCGCATTAAAATAATTAAAATCCACTATAAAAATGGTGGTTCTGTTAAAGTTATATTTCGTAAAATTCGTGACATTTTCGGACATCATAATCATCCTTATGAGACCGCTATTCAAAGCTTGGTGGTTAAATTTGAGACAACAACCTCGATACAAAATGTGCAAACACCAAGTTGTGTTCGAGCGGGCCGTTAAGCTGAAAGCATCGCAGCCGTAAGGCACAGTGTGGAAGCAGATTCAAATTTGTCAATTTCTCGACAATTGGAATTATCCACATAGCGAATTTTGCGTAAGGATTTGATTTTTGAACCCTTTCAAGGTTCAACTATTGCAGGAATTAAAGACGACCGACCATTCCTATCGCCATATATTCGCTCAATTAATTGAAGAATAACCAGCTGGTTTTTGTGAAAAAGTCATTTTCATTTGTCAAGGTATGTCAACAAGCAAAACTGCCGTATTTGAGCTTCTGAAAATTCTAGAGTGATTATCGAGAAGCCTTTGCATCCTCAACGTGTCACTGTATGGTACGTTATGTTGTCTGGAAGCATGATTGGGTCGTTTTTTTTTTAAGATGAGGCTGGAAATGCCGTAACGGTCAATAGATCACACTATAGCGAGATGCTAACAACTCACTTTTGGCCTATTATTGACGACGTGAATATCACTGACAGATTGTTCAACAGAACGATGCCACATGTTACATAGCCAATGAAACAATCAATCTATTTCAAATCAAATTTCTCGATCGCGTAAGTTCACGACAATCTGCAGTTAAGTGGCCAGCCAGATCGTGTGATTTAACATCACTGGAGTATTTTATTGTGAGACTATGTTAAGAAATAAACTATACGGAGCCAATCGAATCGTTTTCAGTCTTAAAACTCAAAATCCGTGATGTGTTTAAAGAAGCAGGACCGCCATTTTGCCAAAAAGCGATTAAAAAACTTTGATCAAAAAATCGATTTTTGTCAGCGTGGTCGTAGAGGACATTTGCCGGATATCATTTTTCATTCATAATTGCCGAACTTGTCTCTTTGTAATACAATGAATCATCTTAATCTAAATTTTTTGTTTTACTTTCAAACTTCTTGTTGAAAACCCCTATACAATTTACTTTTAATTTTAGGCAAATATAATAATTTAAAATATTATTTTTTACTAGTGTTAGCTTATCACCAAAATCGATCGATATCTTTAGAACAGGCCGATCAGGTGCCCCTGTAGACTAGTAGGAAGTGCATTAGCTTGTTAGTATTGGGGTTGTGGGTTCGATTCCCAACAAAGACCTTGGTTTTTTTCACTACAAAAATAAAAATTAACTGTCGGTGGGGCTGCTCAGTGATGAAGGCATGGTCACTGGTCACTGTGCTGTCTTATATGACAGTTAATTTCCGTAACTATCCTTCTTCTTTCACCACCTGTCTCATCTCTTCTCTATCCTAAGGAATGTAGCACGGTACTTGACGAAATAGGCATTGTTGCCTACAGTGCTACTTCTCTTAAAAACAAAAAAAAAAGCCGAACAAAACACAAAAAACTACAGCTGTTAATTTACAATTTAATTTTCCGGGAAATTCTCTTTTCCCTAACCCTACATAAGTCATCTAGAGCTTTTCATTACATTTTTAAATTCCTTAATGTTTTTTTGTCTTCTCAATAAAATTTTCATAATAAACGTTTATGTATAAAGTAATTTAAATTAATTGGAAGCATAACTGTATTATTATTGCTTTAATTATATGTTTTGTAAATTGAAATATCATTTAGATATTTTGTTTAAATATAAAGTTAGCAATTAATACAAAAAAAAACAAAACAATAGTCAATTCAGCCCTTGAAGCAAAAGCGTATAAAAATGAAACACCATCGAAAGGAATTTCTAGTGGAACAGAAATATTTCAATTGTTATGAGGAACGAAGCTTCAAAGGAAAATTTTAAAATTATAGCCCAGCATTATGACAAAATCGCTGGAGTTCGACTTTCATTATTAATTCTAAAATTTGTTGGTCTGTGGCCTTGGAAATCCAATCAAGAAACAAGAATTCAAGTTGTGCAACGCTGGATTATTCATGTACCCTTTAGTCTGATATTTTGCCTGCTAGTTTGGGTGGAAGCCTTAATTTCACCAGATTTGGGACGAGCTGGAAATGTTTTGTACATGAGCTTGACATTAACTGTTAATATATTTAAGTTATTGAATATAAGAGCGCTGTCTAAGAAAGCAATTGCATTTTTTAATGAATTGGAGCATAATGAACTCTACGATTTGATTTCACTTCAAGAAGCAGAAGTCTGGATGAAAAACCAAAAAAGGTTTCGCAATATTGTGATAATTTATACATGTGGAAGTGTGTTTTCATGTATTTTTGCCTTTGTGGGTGTTCTATTTGGTAACGAATATCGCCTGGGGTTTGCCTATTCGGTGCCATTTGAATGGCGTAATCCAGAGATGTATTGGTATGCTTATACTTTTAATGTGGCCGCTGTAGCTGTGTCCTGTTTTACCAGCATCAATCTGGACTTGCTGGGTTGTTATATGATTTTTCACATTGGCCTTTTTTACAAAATTTTGGGAATGCGCTATTCTAATGTAAAACATTTAAACGATGCTGATGCCATTCGACAGCTGAGAAGTTTATTTCTAATACATTCAAGTATAAAACGGTAATTTTTTTTTATTATTTATTTTTATTATTAAATAATTAAAATATAAAATATTATTTTTAGGAGAACTAGAGAATGCGAAGTGTTAATATCACATTTTGTTTTGGCTCACATTATTTTTAGTGCCTTAATAATTTGCTTCTGTGGTTATCGCTTGAAAAATGTTTGTAAAGAAAAGTGACATTTTGCGGGAAAAATAATTAAATCAAATTAACAATTTTGTTATTCCTTTTTGGTTTTCAGATGAACATTTTTGCCGACTTAAGTCAATTCCTCTCCACGTTACAATTTTTAAGTATCATTGTAATGGAAATATATCTACCCTGTCATTATGCCACCGAACTGGAAATAAATTCTTCAAATTTACTTTTTAAAATCTACGAATGTAATTGGTTGCAGTACTCCATGACCAGTCGAAAATTTCTTTGTTTGTATATGGAATTTTTTAAAAAACCGGAACGTATCCGAGCCGGTCGATTCTTTGAAATTGGTTTGCCCATATTTAAAAAGGTTTGTTTGTTTTAGACTTTTTTTTAAAAATTTTTAAAACTAATTTTTAATTTTTGGTTTTTTGTTTCTGTTTGCGTTAATGCAGGTGATAAATAACGCATATAGCTTTTTCGCTTTATTGCTGAATATGGAAAAATAAAATAAAAAAATATGAAAAAAGAAGAGATATTCAAACATATTCCTGATTATATAATTAATTATTAATTGAAGAACAAAATGAAAAATATATAAAAAATCTATTCTGGCCTACAAAGATTTAGTTTGAAATTGTTTGTAAGTAATTGTGAATTATTAAACATCCGTAATGTAATAAAGGGTTTTTCAACAAAAAGTTTGTTTTCTTATACAAAAAAAAAAAAAAAAACAAAAACATTTAGATTAAAAGTAATCAAATTTTTCTTGTATTCTGAGGAGAAAAGTTCGTCAATGAATGAAAAATAATATCTAATAAATGCCAACCACGACCATGCTGACAGACTTTTTGCCAAAATGGTCCAGTTTTGTTAATTACATCACGGATTTTGAGTTTTAAGGCTGAAATCGATTAGATAGAATCCATATAGACTCTGTTCTTAACACAGCTCCACAAAAACTAATCCAGTGTTGTTAAATCGCACGTTCTGGCCGGCCACTTAACTGCTGATTGTCGCGAAATTTTGCATTCGGGAAATTTGGTTTTAAATAAATTGATCATTTTATTGTGTGTCATCGTCCTGTTGAAACCTCATGTCAGTTATATCTACGCCGTCAATGATAGGCCAAAATTGAGTTGTTAGCATCTGGCGATAACTCCCCCGGGGGCAAATTGATATGTCTTAATGGAATCTCACCATTAGGATATGTGTCATCTGGAAGTAAAATGAAGTCCAATCCCCTAAAAGTTAACAGGAGCCAACTGGGCAACATCAACTTTATTTCCACGGTAATCGGTAAGCTCCAGAGTTAAGCTTTTGCTGTTCTCTGACTTATTGTTGAGGTTGACCCTTTGGGGAGTATCGTGGTGGTTGTGGTTTCACAGGCCCTTATGAAATGATTAAGGGGCCAGATCATCTCACTTTAGACCAAGAACACATGGTGTATGATACGGATCCAGTGAGCATGCTATGTCATGTGTTTTGGATCAGGAGTTGATAGTCTCCAACTCATCAGCAAAGAGTGTTGGGTGGCGGCCCTGCTCCGAGCTCCCGAAATTGCAACTAGGAATGACCCGTTGAATAGAGATATGCATCGGCTTCGTAGGGCGTGGGTGCAAGCTATATATCACCCAAAGTGATTTGATCCACCGTCAGGTTACGGCCACATGGCTCGATACTGATGTACATCTTATCACGAAATCACGCCTCCATACCACATAGCGCACCATACAGTGACACGTTGCGCATACAAAAGCTTCTCAAGAACCACTCTATGATTTTCAGAAGCCCAAATGCGGCAAAATCGCCGCATGGTGAAAATGTCCTTCGTCTGAAAAACTGATTTTTTTTTTTAGAAAAACCAGCCAGCTGTTCCTGAAAGAATTAAGCGATTGTACAGCGATGTGAAGGGTCGGTCGGCTTCAATTCCTACACCAGCTAAACTTTATAAGGCTTCAAAGTCAATTCCTTACGCAAAACTTGCCATGTGGTGGTTTTGGATAACACGAATTCTTTGTAACATTGAGAAACTAACAAATTTAGAACCGTTTCACAATGGGTCTTCCCACAATTGAAAAACAAATTTCTTGTTGAAAACTCCGATAGATGCGTCAACCACGACTAAACTTCTAAACCAATTTAATAGAAAAGAATATTCATTTTGAATGACTTGTGATCATGTGTGCAGTTGGTAAAATCGTTGTTCACTAACATCCATGGAGAGAAGATCCTAAATATTAAATATGAATATTTAAAATATTACAATTTTGGAAAAATTTATGTAAAAGTTGTCTCTTAAAAACTGTACAACTGAAATAAAATAAGCGAAAATTAAGATTTAAAATTTGTTTTTTTTTTATTAAAATTTGTTGCTTTAATACAAAAGAGCAGAAGAAGGCGATGTATGTTACCTTGTTGATTGTTCTTCAAACTTTTTAAGTTAAATCATTTTTTTTTTGTTTTTGTTTTGCATTATTATTCACTTACCTGAGCAACCAGACACTTAATGCAAATATTTTTGGCACGTACACCATACGCTCATTGAGCAACATGCCACGAACAATTTTCTGTGCCACATATGCTGTGGGTAATCCAGGATAACTGCTCGAGATGCTTTTTAAATAAAAGAAAAATAAAAGAATGCAAAAAATTAATACGCACGCTAACGGATGGATGTAAAAAACAAAAATTTATGAACATTTTAGTACATGAAGATATTTAGGTACATGTTTGTACACACATACAAATATACATATACGTATACATACATAATATATTAAAAATCAGTACGATATCAATTATATCAGCTTAAATGATGTTTATCAAAAAAAGAAACCTCATTGTGAAATTTTTAATTTCTTTTGTTCTAGAGAAAAGTAATGTTAAGAAGGTGTTATTGTTAGTGTAAGTATCATCATTCGCACAGCCAAAGTGGCTAAAGTAAAAAACAAAACAAAAACCAATAAAGTTCACAGTACGTGGCGTTTGTATATCCATAGAGCGGAATGAATTTTGCAAATATAAGAAGTATCCAAAAAGCAATAAGGACGCTGCTATGTTTCATTTGCGAAAATTTTATTTAAAGTGAAATTAAATATTTTTGATACAAATTTTCCTCTTAGTAGTAAATTTTGCTTTGAACTTTAATTGCGAAACACTTGTGACAAATCAAATACAAATGACGTAGACAAATATTTTTTTACGTCAACATCCACCGCAAAAAAAAATACCACTAATCGAAGTCTATTTTTTCTCTTAACTATGAATCCAGTTCACTTTAGTTGTAAAGTGATCTTTAAATACTACAAATACGCGTAGCTAGTCACGACATAATACTTTAAATAAACTATTTTTGTATTGGTGTTGTGAGTTCGATTCCCAACGAGGACCTTGGTTTTTTCACTGCAAAAATAAAAATTGAGTGTCGGTGGGACTGCTCAGCGATGAAGACATAGTCACTTGTCGCTGTGCTGTCTAATACGGCAGTTAATTTCCGACTATCCTTCTACTTTCACCAGCTATTTCATCTCTTCTCTATCCCTTTCCTAAAGAATGTAGCACGGTACTTGACTAAATACGCATAGTTGCCTGAATTGCTATTTTTCTTTATAAAAAAAAACTATTTTTTCCAGTTTTTCCCTTTAATTCCTCATAAAAAGATATTTCAAGGGTTTTTGTTTTTCGGGCATGGTTAACATATCCATGGAATTGCCCATAGACAAATGTTAGGAAGGCGTTGTTTCAACACATTTAGTTGCTCAACATATTTTCCCTAATCAAAATAGCAAAATAGGGATGCCAAAGAGGATATCCCGAATTCACAAATCCCAGGATTTTTCGGATTGATAAACCCCAAATACGTAAATTAACACATTTTCACCTTTTGCGTGTTAAGAAGAAATATATTCAACAATTGCAAGTTGTCAAAATCGTTATTAGAACCTAAATACTGAAATATCACATAAATAATAACTTTTCTGTTGAGGATCATTAGAAATAATTTGGGATCAGATTATCTGAAATAAACTATTTATTTTTCGTATTTAAAATATAAGTGTTCGGTTTTAGAATATCCCCAATTTTGTGGAAGTTTTAAATTTTGTTGGTTTCTTTATTTGCTACCATTTCACATTATTAAAAAGTTACCCAAAAAAACTTAATTTATTTTTGATAAAATTGAATAATTTAACGGAATAATTGAACATTTCTAGTCGAATACGCTGACGACATTGCGGCAGTCATCCAAGCGAGAACAACAGAGGGCGCTCACCGTAAGCTGCGGCAAATCATAATAAGGACTAAGGCTTGGCTCTCTTCACATGGCTTCAGCTAGCTACGCATAAGACGGAGCTCCTGCTACTGACCAGGCTACAAATTCCTATCGTAATTGATATTCTGCTGGATGACGCGGTGCTACGCATCTGAAGAATGGTGAACCCGAGGGTGACACATTGAAATCTAATCCAACATTCAGCAGCAAAAACGTCACAACTCGGCCGTCTCATAGCAAACATCGGGGACGAACAAGTAGGCGAAAACTGCTAGTGGAGGCCTATAACTGTATTCTCCTAGATACTGGACGACGGCTGCGAATATAGTCGAAAAAAATGGTTAGCCGTCGCGAAAACTGGACTGCTGTGGCGTGGGAGCGGGTGCTCCGGAAAAAGAAACGTGATCTGGACATGGCAAGGATGAACTATCACTGATTCAGTGCTCGAGGAGGGTACCTGGAGGTAGGCTTAGTGAAACTTGCATACAGCGGCCAATTAGGGATCCCCCGAAGTCCCCCCAAAGGCACATTAATATGTTTTCACGAAATCTCATCGTCATTATATGTGTCGCGGGAGGTAAAAAGAAGCCCACTCCGTTAAAAGGCTAGCAGGAGCCAACTGGACAACAGTAGCCTTTCAGCTGTTCTCTGAGTGATTATTGAGGTTGGCCCTTCGGGAGCATCGTAGTGATTATGGTTTTATGGCCCTTGTTTGAGTTGTGTGGGTCGGAGCATTCACAATGAACACAATGAATGGTCCTGGTTCTGTGATCATGCTTGTGGTTGTGTTCTTAAACTTAATTAAGCTTGCATGTGTTCTGTACCGGGAGTTGGATAGTCTTCAACTCTTTAGCAGGGAGTTAGGGCTGTGGCCTGCTCCAAGTTTTGGAGTTGAGACCAGGAGTGACTGGAGGATAAACATATCCGAAGGCTTCCTGGGGCGTGGGTGACGCTAAAATTCATCCACTGTGGTTGACCCATCGTCACACCACTGTGGCGCACACAGCTTAGTACTGATGTAAATCTTATCACGCATCCCCCTCGTAGTAAGGCGACAGTGGTGCCGGTGGCGAGGGGGGACAAAAACATCCCGGACTTAAGGTGGGTTTTTAGCCGGTAGCCGAAACAGAGTCCGGCATACGGCGGAATGACGATTCTCGCCAGATGCGTAACGCATTTTCCCATTCTAAACCCAAAATAAAAAATAAAAAAAAATTATTGAACAATCAGAATATCTTAACAAAATGTTACTTGTTTTCTGTAAAGTTTTAAACATCACAGACAAAAATTTAAATTCTGTGTAATCGAGATCAGGAATTGGATCAAGAAACACCAAATCTCGTGTGGCATCCCTAGTGCCTAAATATCTTATACTTTCGCTATTTATTTTCTTAATTAAAAGTCTTATTCAGTTAAAAATGTTTTCTCTTAAGCAACCCGCATGATTGTTTAGCATAAACAAAATATGTCTTTAAATATTGATGAACAAAAAATTTTTTTGGAAATTTGATCGCTTACAAATTTGGCGGCAAAATGTTCGTTGAAAAAATCGAACAAATTTTTGATTATAAAAATACAACTCAAAATGAGCTTCATAAAGAAAAAAATACAACCATTATTTTTCCAACGAAGACTTTTTTAATTTTTTTTAAGGTTTTCATTTTTAAAGTAATTATTCATAAGATATAAATATATAAAATAACACAAGCGGTTAATAAAAATTGTTTTTGTTTAAAAACGGTATTTAATTTTACACTAAGTTTAGCACATTAAAATTTTTATATATTTAAGAAATCAGAAGTATTTAATTAGTATATATGTAGTTTTTTTAATAACGTTAAGTATTAAATTTATATATATATATATATATATATATATATATATATATATATATATACTTCAAAATCTTACCCTGCATCACTAAGTAAATGTAAATCGCCACTAATTTTCATAAAATAAGTATTGGCAACTGTTGTGCGTACGTAATCGCTGCTAGACAAACGCAATTCACATCTTAAGGCTTCCATAAAACCCAGAATGCCATACTTAGTAGCTGTATAAATGCCCGCACCGGGTAAAGGGACAAGACCTTAAAATAAAGAAATTTAATGCAGATTGGTAAGGTGCTTAAAAAATGATCTTAATTTTATAACAAAACTAAACTCCTAATTGGACTTATTTATTTATTAATTTATTTGTTTTATGTCTGTTTTGAAATTTATTCTTCTTACATTTGGTACATTAACAATTTCTAACATTTCTAACATATAACGTCTCTTGTAGTTTTTTTCTATATCTAATACTGATGTTTCATCAAATTTTGGATAATGATTATATTTCTTACAATGTGAAGATAAGGATGTCTTCTGGATTGAAATTTTCCTATATTTTTGGTCCCATCTATGACCAGCTAATCTTGTTTTAAGCTTATTCTTTGTTGTCCCAATATAAACTATGTCACAGTTCACCTGGTCATTTCCTCCACATGGTATCCTGTATACTACATCAGATGTTTCTGTTTTTCCTATTTTATCCTTCATACTGCTAAATAATTTATTTAATGTGTTATACGTTTTGTGTGCAATTATAAACTCTTAGTTGGACTTATTTATTTATTAATTTATTTGTTTTATTTTATTTCTTAGAAACTATTTACAATTACGCGTTGTAATTAGTAAGATTTGATCTAAAAGCATATAATTTTCAAATTCCTTAATTAGCCTTTAACCAGAAGTTAAAAAACGCAGACTTTAAAATAATACATTGTATTTGGAAACGCATCTTCTAAATGCATAATTTTATATTTAACTCAATCAGGGCTCTGTTTTTCTTAACAGACTTTGACTATTTATTTTTTATATTATAAATTTAAAACAAATGTTTTCTGCATCAAATAAAAAATTAATTCAAAATTACACATGCATCGCTATCGTTATAAGTGTGAGAAAAACATGTTTATGTGTAAAAAGGTGAATATTTAAACAGTTTAAAAATGCGCTACACTAATTGTTGTAATTAATTATAAAATTTTATACATTAGCTCTTTTACGCCTCTGTGTTATAACATCACCACATGACATTAACTCAATCCAAATGTTTGTTAACATGCAACTCCGGCGGAAAGCATAAAAAATCCTATTTAAGTCCATATTGAAAGGGCACTGAATTCCCCACACACTAAAAAGGACTAAAACTGATATTGGCAAACTGCTGTTAAAACTCTCAGCACAACCCTCGAAGACTTGTCTATTCATCACACAGTTGGCGTCATCAACTAGAAAACGATGTCATTCGCATCTTTCATCAAACGAAGCGAATGGAAAAACTTCATTATGGTCCTTTATTCTTACTAGGAACTACAGCATATTAATAGAATGGGTCAAAATGAAAGGAGCCGAAAAAACATACATACGTATACCACGCAACGATTCTGTGGATTACACAAATATGATTAAGATGATTGACATAAACTGTAACTCATATTCGAAACACAAAATCTAGAGCAAAATCTAGAATAAAATAATCAAATGTAGTCTGATTCTAAAATTTCGTTATATTAACGAGGAATGGAGAGGCACGTTCAATTACTGGTTAGCATAGCCAAACGGGTTTTAGAAATTTAACAATAAAACTTTTAAAGAAAAAAAAATTAATTTCATATAAGAAAAATATATTATTTGTGTTAAATTGAATGAAATGAAATTAGGTGTTAACTGAGTACTCCAATCTTAATTTCTAACGCTGCTTTTTAATTTAAAATTGCATTATGATATAATCGAATATTCCTCACAAGTAAGTGCATGTTTAAATTTCATGTTAATCATCTTTCAGACAGTAATTATTAAAAAAAAATGGTTAAAAATAAAATAAATATATACCAACTTACCAGACAATGCAGCCACAGCAACAACATGTCCAGATTTACGTGCAACCATTTTTGGTAGAAATTCTTTAGTGGTCTGAACATGTAATAGACAGGCAGAAAAACCATACAACAATTAAATGCAACAAATAAAAATGAAAGAAAAAAAATTAAATAAAACGAAAATAATGATAAAAGAATTAAAAAACAAAATAAAAAAATATACAAACTTAATTTCATTTATCTCTTTCCAACAAAGAAATCATTTAACCGGAAATAAAAAGAATATTTATAATGAAATACGTTTAAAATATCACGTACCATGATGTATGAACCCAAATTAACGGTAATAATTTTTTCAATTTCATCATTTTTTAATTGTGGTGTCGACGTCATGGGCATTAGTGAAGCATTGTTAACAAGAATTTCAACAGGACCCAATTCTTTTTCAATTTTAACCGCCATTAATTGTAATTCACGTGGTGATGAGACATCGGTCTGTTAAAATAGAAATTGAATATTAGAAAATATTTTTTCAAATAATTTTTCTTTCTTTATTTACCTTATAAGCTTTGGCAACACTGTGAGGAATTTTCGAAATCATATCTACGGTTTCATAACAACCTTTAGAATTTACATCGACTACAGCAATTTTACAACCTTTACGTGCCAATTCAAGAGCAATTTCTCTTCCCAAACCACTGCCACCACCTGTGACCTGAAATCAAGCATAAGAGATCAATTTCATTTTAATTTATTAATTTCTGTTTTATTTCAAAAGAAAAATTATTAAGTGTGAATTAAATTAAATGGTTTCTTTTATTACACGTCTATTGCAGTTTATTAAAGGTTAAAAATAAGTTTTTTTTTTTAATTTTTTTATTTATTTATCCTATTGTTTTGCAATTATATTGTTATTAAATAATTCTCTAGTTAATTTGCAAACAAAGAGTTTTACAGTTTATATGCGAGAGTGTGAGAACTTTTGTATTATAAGTGAATATTATTTAAGCACATGTACGGATTAACAATATTTAGTTCTCTTAATTGTTTACCTTTTGTTTTATTAAAAAAAAAAAAGTAATTATTTTCCACTCCGTTATTTTTCTTTAGTTCTCTTGTTTAAATGACAAAATAATCACAAATTAGTAAAGTTATTCACACACAACTCAATTGCATCATAAATTCACACAGTTTTAACCCATTAGGAAACGTCGTTTAATTGCTTTATTATAAAACTAAATAAAAAATCTAAAATTTAATAAAAAAAAAATTCTAACGTATTGTTTTAACATTCTTATAACTTCACCGATCGTTATAAAATTTTGAACACACCTGGTCAGTGGTATAGAGAAAGACATTAATAATAAAAGTACAGTTTCGAAGGACAATTTTTCAGAGACAATTTTTTAGGCAATCATATGTAAAGTTGCCAATTTAGCTATTTTCCGGCTAGAGCTGGCAATTTTTCATTTACCTATTAAAAAAATAGTTAAACAATATCTTGTCAGAAGACATTTATTTATTTTTTTATTTTCGATGCCTAGTAATTTTTTATTATAATGAATCAAAAGAAAATTTGGACAGAATATATAGATAGGAATATACGAAAGAAACAAGCAATAAACACTTCGAGGAAGTATCCAGTTATTCAACTAAACTTTTATCTTTACTATGGTTACTTTTAAGACAAATAAATATTTAATAAACGGTCTTTCAACAAAAAGTTTGATTTCGAAAACAAAAAAAAAAAGAAACAAAACATTAAGATGATTAAAATTTTTATTGTATTACGAAGAGAAAAGTTCGACAATTATGAATGAAATGACAAATGTCCACCACGACCACGCTAACAGATGTCAATTCTTTCATCAAAGTTTTTAATCACTTTTTGGCAAAATGACGGTCCTATTTCGTTAATCACATCACGTATTTTAAGTTTTAAGGCTGAAATCGATTCAATTGGCTCCACAAAATATAATCCAGTGGTGTGAATTCACACGATCTGGCTGGGCACTTAATTGCTGATTTTTGTGAAATTATGCGATCGGGAAATTTGGTTTGCAATAAATTGTTCGTTTCATTGGCTCTGTGACACGTGGCACCATCCTGTTGAAACCACATGTCAGTAATATGCACTTCGTGAATAATAGGCCAAACTAGAGTTGTTAGCATCTCGCGATAGTGTAATCCATTGATAGTTACGGCATTTCCAGCATTAGCAATTGTTAAAAAACTGCCAAACATGGCTCTAGACCACATAACGCACCATGCAGTGACACGTTGAGCATGCAATGGCTTCTCAATTGTATTTTTAGTTTTGCTTGTTGACATACCCTGACACATGAAAATAGGCTTCGTCTGAAAATTAGAAATTTCCTGAAAAACCAGACGGTTGTCCCTGAATGAAATGAGAGAATCTACGACGATGTGAATGGTCAGTTGGCTTCAATTCCTGCACAAGTTGAATGTTGCAAGGCTTCAAAGTCAAATCCTTACGCAAAATTCACCATGTGGTGATTTTGGATAACCCCAATTGTTGAGAATTTCGAGGAAGTAACAAATTTGGATCTGCTTCAAAACTGTGGCTCACGACTGCGATGTTTTCAGTTGCACGAACACGATTTAATAATCCCACATTTGGTATCGAGCCTGTCCATTCAAATTTAAAGACCAAATTCTTAGTAGAGGTCTCAGCAGGACGATTATGTTGCCCGAAAATATCACGAATTTTACAAAATGTAACTTTAACAGAACCACCAATTTCATAGGGGATTTTAATTATTTTAATGCGATTGAATTCATTGTAATAATTGCTAATCCATCTACTACGAATACACCAAAAAACTAAATCTCAATACTATCATGTTATTGGTGTTGCCACAACTGAAACACAAACTTCGTGTTGAAAAACCCGATATAAGTAATTTTAAAATAAAAAGAAATACACCTCTAATTATGGATTTTTAAATAACGTAAAGCAAGAATATATTCTAATATTTTATATAGGGCGTTTTTATAGAGGTATAAATCTTTGAAATGAAATAAAACAAAGATGTATTTTTTACATTTACATGAAGTTTATTTTATTTCAAAGATAATCTGCAATTCTGTCTGACTTCTAGTAAATGACTGCTAGACTGAGTCGAACGTTGTCTGTTCTGGAGGTCCAACTTACTATGACCTTTTACAACAAAAATTAGGGCGGTTTATCGACAATAATGCGGCGAGTGTTGTCCGCGAAGTAAACGTAAACTAGTGATTTGATACATCTCTAAAAATATAGTCTAGCGTCATTAAATAACACGAACTTGTAGGCCAATTCACGGGTCCGAAACGTGAAGCTATGCGATTACCAAACATTTCCTTCAATATATTAATTATGGCCCGAGCTATGTGACATATTACGCCGGCTTCTTGAAACTACATCTCCTGATTATCATGGTTATTCAATTAATGAATTAAAAAGTGACTCTATAGCGGTCATCATTGACTGTAATTTTCTGAGTAACATCGCATTGAGGAAATACGAAGCGATGACTTCACCAGCTATAAAGCGCACCAAACAGTAAATTTTTCTAAATGTAACAATGTTTCAGCATACACTTGAGGATTATCGTCGCTTCAAATATGGAAGTATTATTTTTCAGCGTATCCATTCAAACAAAAGTAAGTTTTATTACTTAACAAAATTCGCTTATGAAAATCGGAATCAACGGCAATCTTATTTTAAGCCGAATTTGCGCAAGTTACCCAATGATCGAATCTACGCGTTGCCACGTAATCATGTGACTTTAATTGTTGCACGAATTGGATTTTGTAAGAGGAAAAGCAAGATGTTTCTGCAAAATCATTTATAAATTGGATGAATACCGTGCCTTCATCTACGCTCTACGCACTGTATGGCGTATCTTTAAAGCCTATTATTATTTAAAATAAAAAAACGTTCCATAGTTATGAAATTAATTACTCTGATGGAAGATAAAGTTCACCGTAAAATGTACGTAGTGCGTGATATGTATTTCAAACGGAACCACAAATTTCAAAATAAGTTTGCACAATTTGGAAGCGTTGTTCAGACGTCAGTCTATTCATGTTAAAATATCAAACCAAACTAAACATAAATCACTTGATAAAAGTTAAATAATTTTGCCAACCTATAGTACTATATCTCTTTAAAACAAACCCTTTATGATAAGTGGTAGCCAAATCAGTTACACGGAGTAAATGCATCTTTCAGCACAAACTTCAAGTTTCTCTTTTTAAATGTATGCTCTCTCTACATTGTCCGAACTTAAAAGCTGAAGCAGTTCAAAAAAATATGTTTATGATATGCTCACAAGAATAATATTATGTTCAGTGTAACAATATATGATTACGGTGAGCAAGTTTTTTTAAGCCAACGCTTAGTTACTTTTGTTTCTTTTTTTATATGGAAAAAAATATTTATATAATAATTTTTATTGCAGGAAAACCTGCGAAGAAATAAATCATAAATCGCAGTAGGGCGTGATATTTTTATTTTATTATTTTATTATTATGTCAACAATAAATTAAATAAATAAAAGTCTTAAATCAATTCATTTAGTAGTTATAAAAAATAATTTAACTACCACAAATGAAACTAAAACGAACGCTCATTTGACTGTAAATTGATGAAATCAAAAAGCTATAAAATTTAAAAATTATGAAGAGAAAAGAAAAGAATCGTAAATAATAAATATAAATAAATGTTTTCAAATTGAATCATGACAAGCGGGTTAAACATTTTTATTCATTCATCTTTGGTTCATTCATATTTCATTAAAAGCAACCCTAAATTGTTGTTATTGTTTGTTGGTTGTACTTATTTAAGTCTGAGCGTTTTCATATTCCTATTTTTTATTTAATTTTTCTTTTTTTTTTTGTTTTTTAATTAAATATTAACGACGACATTTGTAACCCTATAGTTTGTAAAAGAGAATAAAAAATAAAAATCGTACACATATAACGGCCAAACATCAACAGATGATTTGCTTTCAAATACAATGATGAGCCAGGCTACGACCTGTTGAACTATATAAATTAATTACAACAACAACGATACATATATTAGCGAACATAAGTTTAGAAAAATTTTTTTTTGTGAAAAGTGTAAGAATCTCGCTTTTACAATTCTCTCGATAGATAAATGAGTTGAATGGATAAATTTAAAAAAAGTTTTTTATACCAAGAAGCATTGAGAATCAAGAATATTTTTAGTTTTCAGTGGTATGTTATTAAGCACTAGGTCATTATTTAATAAAAAATTTAATAAAAAAACTTTATTTTTTATTATTATTCAATATTTCGCCAAACCATTGGTTGGCATCTTCAATTTTGATTAATTATTTTTACTTTCTTTTTGTTTATCCTGAAGATGCCAACCAATCAATGGTTTGGCGAAATATTAAATAATAATAAAAAAAATAAAGTTTTTTTTAAAAATTTTTTTGCTTAATAATAAATTACTAAAAAATATTAAAAAGCTCAAATAACTATAATTATTATTTTTAGTTTTCTTTCATCAAAACGTTTGTTGTGTGACTATTGCTTACAAAAGGTGTGTGTAGTTAACGTTTTTCCACTGACTTTAATATTTTAAATTAAAAAATTGAATAATTTGCAGAAAAAAGTGCTGTGATTCTCGAAATGAATTTTCTGAATGATTTTGCTGATCACTTTAACTCGTCTTATATCTTATCACCAAATTGCCTTTAACGATCCTTTAACAATCGTAAGAATTATTTCAAAACTATGCTGCCTAAAAACCTGATTTATAGCTCTATTAGCTGCAAGTACACATTTTTTAGACTTGATTCTTTATTTTTTAAAAATAAATTCTCAAAGGATATTGTTGCAAAGAGTCACTTGATTTAACTGGAATCTTTTACCATTAAGTGAGATTTTTAAATTAAGAAAACCCTAAAAGCCTTTGAAAGTCAAATCTAAAAAATCTGTACGATGAGCAATCAAAACAATTTTTTTTGTCATTAAAACTACTTGTACTTCGTTCACAGGATACAAGAACATTTTTTTTTGTTTTTGTTGCTAAAATGGCTGATTTAAGATTGATTTATTCGCTTTTACTATATTTTAGACTTTATTTTTATAGTTTATTTTTCTTATGCTTCATATTACCTCATTATTTTGTTTTCATTATAATTAAAATTGTAAGCAACAATGAACGTGGCACGCCTTTGGAAAGAAAACAAAGTCGCAAAATTTAATACACAAAATTCAATTCAACATTAAATAAGTTTTTATTGAATGAAGAAAAAGCTTTTAAAAAATTATGATGAATAATAATAATTCGGCTTATATTCAGGTATATTTAAATATCAAAATTTATTAAGATAGAGCAATTGCTTATAAACTTTTGTGTAAATTTTAAAATAAAACGGACAAATTTAGACACTAGCATAGCATAGCATGTATTTCAGCGGATCACGCATCCGTCACCAGCATTCTGCGCAACTAGCTCTCTTAGGATGAGTACGTTATAGCCACCATCGATTAAATCAAGGAATGACATAAATAAGAAGACGAGGAATATAATGTTGGTTAGGTGAAGTCAGCATACTATGCAAAAGCTGCTTCTAAAATCGCGGACTAGTGCCATTCGATTTTATAATATGCTTCAAAGTTATACTAGTTACATTCCTTTAATACATATTAACTTAATTAGATAGTTTACATGTCATTGACAGTTCGTAATGTTTCTTGTCGATAGACGATAGAAAAGGTTCAAGCCGTAGTTCTATTGTAATTGAGAAGATAAATACAAAAAACCAGAAGTTCATTTAACCATACAGAAAAGTGTACTGAGAAGTGATTTTAAAATGCTGATATAAGTGTTCTATAAAAGGCATTTTTTACAGAGGTATAGAATTTTAAGTTGGCAAGAATTATTAACTAGTTGCCATTTTGTAAGCTGTCAAGTGATTTGTGTGGCATTTCAATATGAATAGACTGACGTCTGAACAACGTTTCCAAATTGTGGAAATTTGTTGTGAAATCTAAGTTTTTTTTTTTTTGCAGTTCGTACCAGTACTTAAGGGATGACCCCTACTCATGCAATGCATTGTACCAGAATTAGGAAATTATGTTATGGGGAAGAGTAAAGAGAGAGTAATTTTTCTACATTGAAATTAATCTTCCATCAGAATAATTAGTTCAATAACTATGAAACGTTTTCGCACTACATTTACTTTAAATGATAATACGCTTCACAGAAACGTCGTACAGTTCGTAGAGCATAGCTAATCAGTCTATCCGCCATGGTGCACAGGAATTGGGTATGTTTCATCCACTTTATGAAAAATTTTGCGCAAAGAATTTGGTTTGCATGCTTACAAAATGCAACTCCTCGAACAATTGCAGCCACATGATCACGCAGGTTCGTCCAATGGCAACAAAGTAAAATTACCTTTAATCTCGACTTTTGTTGGCGAATTTTTTTTAACAATTATGTTCACTTTTGTTTAATTGGATACATCAAAAATGCCGTATTTGGAGAGGTGATAATCCTCAAGTATATGTTGACTCTCACATCCAGAAAAACTGACTGTTTAGAGTCCTTAATGAGCTGGTGGAATCATTGGCCCGTACTTCTGTAAAAACCATTTTGGTATAAATGATACAGTTAATGGTGATCACTATAGAGCCATGAATACTGACTTCTTCATTCTTCAGTTGAACCATAATGTGCAGTAGCTGTGGCTTCAAAATGACTGCGCAACATGTCACACTGCTCGTGACACAAGTAATTTATTAGTTTCACGTTTCGGATCTCTGAATTGGCCTCAATTCTAACACCACTAGACTATTTTCTGTGGGGATATGTGAAGTCACTAGGCTTCGACGATAAACCCGAAATGATTGACCACTTGGAGGAAAACGTTACTGCAATATTGCAGACAAAATGCCGTAAATTTTGGATAAAGGCATCGAAAATTTGATGTCCGAGCCAACCATAATACCAGAAGATTATCTTTCGAATAAAGCAAATCCCATGGGAATCATAAAAATTATATTTAATTTATTCCATTTCGAAATTCTATATCTCTACAAAGAAACACGCTATATATGAGGGTGGTTGTTTTGAAAAGTGACAAATGTCACTTAGGGAATTTTCTGGAAACATTTTTTTTATTATTTACATTTTTTTTAAAAGCTTTCTAAGCATTTTTCAAGTGACAAAAGGAGTAGTGAAAAGAACAATTTCATGCTTTCCTGATGGACTAAGTAAAAAAGCATTAAAAGAAAAATTAAAGATATTTTTTACTTTTGTTTAAATTTTGCTTAATTCAAATGTTGTTGCTTTTATTTTTCGACATTTTTAGAAGTTTAAATATAGAAACGTGCTCACAATTACTCTGATTCTATTTGATACCCAATGCAATTTACAACACATTGTGAATTTAATAAATGTTATTCTGTAATATTTTTTAGTTTTAAAACGAACTTTAAAAATATAATAATAAAACATTACATTTTAATAGCAGGCCAAAACTGATATTTTTCAAATATTTGTGTTTCATAAAATCCATAAATGTTACCAATAAATCAGTTAACTAAGTATACTTCAAATGAATGAAAAGTAATTTTTCAAAGTTATTTCTGTATGAGCGTGTTGGTTTTGTGTAGAGGGCAACATAAAAGTAAATTATCTTAATGATGCTTGCAAGTAAAAATTATTTAAGCGTAAACAAATTATAAAACTTTGAGAAAAATAATTATATTAAAACTTTTTAATTACAAAAACAAAAACGAGCCTTTTTTCATACAATCAAATGAAATCATTAAAAGATGATCATTAAAGATAAATAAATAAATAATGAAAACTAAGAGCTCAATAATCAAATACTTATTGGATTAAAGAACAAATATGTATGTAATGGGAGATTTTTAAGAAAACAAATAATAATAATTAAGCTGCAGAATTTGAAAAGTTGTACTGATAAATAAATGATCCATTTCAAAGGGAAAGAAACTTCCTAAAATTTCTCGGGTGTAATTTAGAATAAAAACAAAGTGCGTAAAATATAAAGAAATTTTTTCTACAAAGGATTGGGTTCTTTTACACGTAAAATAAGGAAAACTATATTTAATAATGTCGATTTGGACACTAGATAGCATAACCATCACATAGGGCTTGTGTCAATAATAACAAATGTGTCTATTAACAGATACAGGATGTCCACCGGAAAGGTATACAACTTTGTTTATAACTTTTAATTAAATGAAAAGGATGGATCTTATGTTGATAAATGTTGTATTTAATGTCGGAAATTATGTATATGGAATATAATATCAGATAATTGTCCACCTCTGTTAGCCTCACAAATGCGAGCCTTTTTGGGCACTTTTTTCATTACATTTTCACACATTTCACGCGGTATTTCATTAATTTCATCACGAATATTTTGCTTGAATTACTCAAGCGTTTCTGCTTTGTTTGCATAAACCTTGCTTTTCAGATATCCCCACAAAAAGAAGTCCAGAGCAGTCATATCAAACGACAGTGCGGGCCAATCACTATCACCATCTCTTGAATTAACTTGTTGTGGAAATATATCTCGCAGTAATTCCATTGTAATCCTGGCTGTATGCGATGTGGCATCGTCTTGTTAATACCACATATTAATTAAGCCCATAGCATACGGTTGTGGCGTTAAAAAGTTTTCAATCATATGATATCGCTCCCCATTCATAGCTACCGTTATGACGTTTTCACTTTCAAAGAAGCAAGTTCCAATGAATTCTCCTGACCAAATTATATACCAAACTGTCACCTTTAATGAAAACAAACAAAGGTGATTGTTGAATAATTTGAGGGTTTCCTATTCCCGAGAACCGACTATTCTATTATTCACATATCCATTCAAATAAAAATGTGCCTCGCCACTCATTATGATTTTTTCATGAAAGTCGGGATTGTCATGGCGAACTGTAACATCCTATTGGCATATGTTCGGCAGCGTAAATTGTCTTGTGAAAGAAGCTCTTATGTAAACTGAATCTTATTTTGCAACAAATGCAAATCCTTGTCCAAAATTGTGGCCAAAGTTGTTCTTTGAAGACCAAGCTCATGAGCATGGCATCGAATCGAGGTTGATGGATTGTTTTGAAAACTTTCTTGAGCAGCAGCAAGGTTTTCAGCCGATCTTGCAGTACGCTGTGTTCCATGCTTAGGCCTATCACCTACAGGCCTTAATCCTACGTAGTCCTTCACTACACGATAAATAGTGCGTTTTGTTGGCACGTTGTTTCTCCCAAAAATTTCACGTTACTTTCCCATCGTCACAGCAGTCGATGATTGATTTTGATAAAATGTTTTAACGATTAAAACACTTTAGTTTATCGAATATTTTTCCATAATAAATTTGCCACATGTCTACTTCAAGACTGCCAATTATGAGCTGTCAAGACTAATGTTTACTTGGCAGTGAGCCTTAATCAGATGGTGGTCATACCACTGTGAGTAAAAGCAGCGCCACTCACGCCCTAGGAGGCCGAAGTCTAATTCTAGCAACAGGTCCTTCCTAGTAGCAATTTCAATGATTCCAGTGCAGGGCTGCAAACCACCACCCCTTGCTGAAGAGTTGGAGACTATCCAACTCCTGTCCAGAACACATATCTAGCTTGCCTACTGAATCTAGTATCATTCCACAAGGTAGGTGTTATTAAAAGTGAAATGATCCTGGCCACCATAAAAAACTGACCTGTCTGTTAGGGGGCCGCGAAACCACCACGATACTCCCAAAGGGCCAACCTCAATAATTAGTCAGACAAACAGCTAAATGTCTAAAGAGACAGATAGCGGAAACTCTGCAGGCTACTGATTCCCGTGGAAATAACGTGGAGTTTCCAGTTGACCCCTGCTGCCTTCAGGAGACTGGGCTCCCTTATACCCCCAGTTACACAGGTCTAGATAGTCGAGCGTTCTATAAAGACCATAAATGTCCCCTGGGGGGGACTTCCTTCCCGGCGGACACACAGTACTTTGAAGGGTAAACATCTCTCATTATAATTCGGTATTTGATAGACGCCAATCGCTATAATAATGTCGGTTTTTGTGCCTAAAAAGATGTTTTGCGGGGAAGTCCTTCATCGTTTCAATTATTGATAGAAGTATACAGACAACATGTATCAACTCAAAAACTTGTGAACGATGGTTTGCGCGATTTAAAAATTTTGATTTCGACACAGAAGACAAAAAGTGGCCTGATCAGTCGAAAAAGTTTTAAGCTGCAGAATTGGAAACCATACTCGACGAAGATTGTTGGCAAATTGTTGACGATTGCAAGAAGAACTTGCAGTATCATTGTGATTCTCTACGTTTAAAAGCATTGGAATTTATTTGAAAGGGAGGAAATTGAGCCCCATATCAATTGTGGCCAAGAGACGTTGAAAGGCGATTTTGCATGTCGGAAATTACGCTATAAGAAGAAGTAATTTTTGCATCGTATTGTTACTAGCGATGAAAAATAAATACATTACAATAGTCCTAAGCCCAAATTCATATTCAAAGTAAGGCCAACTAGCCTAATATCCATGACGCCAAGGTAATGCTCTGTATTTGGTGAGATAGGGGATCACAGGGGACTTGTACCGAACACAATTAAGTCGCTTGAAGACAGCAAAACATTCGACCAGAATCCATAATGACAACGCTCGGCCAAAGCCAAGAGCGATTTGGTGTCTCGAATAGAGACTTTGAATACAGCATGAATTTTTACTTGACTAAGTCCCTCCACATTTTGTAATGTTCTGTACTGCATTCTGAAAAGACACGGGGTAGCACAAAATTAGGGATAAAACACAAAAATATAATAAAAATTTCTGAGACACAAACAGGAACTAAAAAGTGACCTGAAAGTTAATAATAATTAAAAAAAATAACAAAAATACTAGGAAAATAGTAAATCAGTAAATCATAGGTATCTCCATGCAACACAGCATTTTCTATGGAAATAAACAATGAATTATATCCAATAAGCAAATATTTTTTTTAAAATTAACTGACTGGTAAACATAACTTATAAATAAACAAATAAACTATTTGTGGAGTTACATACGCTAAACCACACCCAAACGTTTTAAAGCCCAGCAAATAAAATAAATAAAATCATAAATATTTTATGCGAACAAATTAACATTTTTAAAATACCTTCAATAAAAATAAATCTTAATTTATTTTTATGATAAATAATCAAAAAATCTATAAATTTTTATAACAAAATTACACTTAAAGAAAAAAGTAGCGCTGTCATCAAGAAAAAAAAAGAAAAAGAAAAGTTTGTTTTTATTAACAAAATTGAAGTTCAAAAACTTGTTATTTTATTGGTGACGTTATTGACAAGAGAACAAATATTTAGAGTAAAAATACACCGATACCAGCAACAAAAACAACAACAGCAGCAAATGGAGAAATACAAAACCAAAACAATAAGTACGTTTAGGCCTTTCCATCAAATGAATTTCTCTTGCTGATGTAAAATGAAACAAAAAAACAAAACCAGCCTACAGTGAGGCAAAAAAATTTTCATGCAAAAATTTTAAAACATATATTGCTTGAATTTATTTATGCACAGCACATTTGACATTCAAATATAAATCATTCAACTGCTAGTTGGACTTGCCCACTAATAATTCCATCGTATATATATCCATACGGGTCACCTTTTTATTTTATTTCTTATTTATTGTTTAAATTATTCAAAAGATATAACATACAAGTCAAATTTAAATAGTTTACACTTACTTTTACCTATGTCGTCATTTGATACATATTGTTACATATTCTGTGTAAATTTTAAGTTTTTGGAAATGTCGGTTTCGTTTTTAACTTCATTTTATTTTTTATTAATTTTCGGTTTAGCTAACCTAAAGAGCTAAAGACGTGTGACAGACGGGTGTTAGCAATTAGATAAAAGGACATTGAGTTAATTTCATTAAATAACAGTGAACTAAAATATTAGAAATGTCAATCACCTCAAGCCATATCTTCGAGACGGTTTCACCAGATCAATTAATTACATTGGCTGTTGCTGTATATTTCTTCTATTTCTATTGGGGACTTTATATTCCATTAACAGTTTGTTATTATGTTGCCATACATGTTCATATATATGCCAATAACTTTCTCATATTCTCTTTCAATAATTTTTTAGTAGATCTCTATGCATACAGTTTCACATATTTAGGTTGAGAGACAATTAGTCAGTCAATTTGTAAATCCTTCTTGACCAAAATGAGTACAAAAGTCGTTTAGCTATACTTATACATAAATATATATTTTTTTTTGTTTTTTGTTCGTTCGGACCAGCACTTAAGGGATAACCCCAACTCATGTACCAGAACTAGGAAATTTGGTTATGGAGAGGAAAAGAGAGGGAGTAGTGTTTGTAAACATTGACCTCTGGACGGAGTTTATTCCACATACAAACTGTTCTACTAAAAAACGAATTCTTCCTGTAATACATAATGCGATTCACCGGCCAGTCGACCACAAATCGATGCGCTCTCAACGAAAATCGAGTCAAACGTAAAAACGTGCGAGTACCGGGAACAAGTTACCTAATTTCGTTACAGCACTTACCATTGTAGTAACGGCAAAACAGTGAAAACAACCTACATTGCATCGATGCTCTAAAGAATCAGCAGAGTTAGAAACCCTACCGTTCCCAATTAGCCTCTTGGTCCTCTCCTGCACGCAGTCGAGCAAGTCGAAAATAGACTTTGGTGCACCAGCCCATACATGAGAGTTGTATTCCATCTTTGGGCGGATATAGGTACTATAAATAGTACGAAGATCGAATGGAGTGAAGTATCTCTTACACCGTTTTAAAAATAATAGCTTCTTTAAAAACTGGAAAAATTTGCTTGGTCCATCGGACATCACACTGAATTTAAATGCCAAGAACATCAAAAGATTTCGATTCCATAATACCTATATCACCCATAGTAATATAATAATACATACAATTTATAATAATTATAGACTTATTGCAGCACAAAAATGAAAATTTTTTTCACTTTCACAAATTAGATAACTTTAATCTTTTTAATAAATAAAACAGATCTTTTTGCTCAGAAATTAATTTGAAAATTTTTATAAATTGTGTTTTGATAAAACAAATATAATTATTTTAACTAATCAATCCCACTGTAAAACTTCATATACAATGTAGGAGTAATCTTGAAATCATGACAAATGAATCAACAACAATATAAATTCATGTTTTACTGTTTATAGCGTTTTTAATGGAGTTTTTAAGATGTTAAGTTTCCATATGTGAAAAATACACTTGTATGATGCGCTAGTACATACAAACAAACATAAATTCAAACATATGTACTTTTTTAAGGTGATAACTTACCAAAGCTACTTTGCCAGCAACATCTTTTTCCTTAAGGCCCAAACCAAACAAATAATCCAATAAATGCTTAAGGAATACCGCAAATAGTACTAAAGGAAGGAGCAGCAGAAATAAAATAATTTTTAAATTAAAAATACCACGAGTAACTTCATCGTTGCGACGGGCACTAGAAGCTGTAATGGCTGTGGTACCGGGAGTCGTAGTGGTAACACGTATTTGCCCTGTATTGGTTCCTGTGGGCGGAGGAATTGGTATTTCCGTAGTACGTATTACCGTCGTAGTTTCCACCATGATCTTGCTTATGCTATTTGGAATCTATATTTTATTTTTCGAAATTTTATTTTATATTTCTTTTTTTATTTAAAATTATATGAATACATAAAAATATATTTATATTTATATATGCATTTTCTTAAAAACACACGCGCGCGTTTTAAATATATTATTTTTCTTAACTTTCGTCTTCTTTGCTTAACGACGCTTTAAACGCGTTTGTCTCTTGGTTGCCTTTTCTAAATTCCACAGCACAACTTTTTTATACAAGTTTAAATTTGTTTAAGTTGTTGTTATTGTTGTAGTTGTCATTAATATTATTTTTGTAAATGTTTTTTTTTTAACTCGAACGCTATTTTTCACTCTATCGATATTGGTTGGGTTTACTTTGATCAGACTCTCCAACTTTTGTTGTGTGCATCTTTAACCAGTAGCACTACTCAGTTCGTATTGGATTCTTGGAGAGTTGGGTTACGCGTTTTTGTCTTAAACATTGCTATTGTTATAAGCATTTGTTATTCCCTGCTATTTTAACGCAATTGCAAAAGTATCGTATGTTGTATTTTTATTATGCTGGTATTCAATATCATACCAAATCAGAGATGGAAAGAGAAATTCAAAAAATAATATCAGTCGATTTTTTAAATTATGTAAATATATTCTTTGCTAACTGCACTAGACTAAAATTTAAGCTTTTAAGAAATTCCAATATGAAAAACTTAAGATCCTGGATATTAAATATTTAAAATTTTATCATAAGCTACTTATTAGAATTATGTGACAATCACAAAGTTAAGAAAAAACTCATAAAGCATTATAAATAGTAATAGTGTTTGAATCCCCGATTATCTAACAAGAGCAATTGCGTAATGTTCTTATAAAATAAACACACGCAGTACAATCGAATAATTTGAAGTAAGCATGTCCATAAGAGTTGTTACAAGGTATATAAATAAAAAAAAAGTAATTCTGCTCGCCCTCCTAAAATGTGCCAATTGACTAGAGAATGAGGTTAGCAAAATTTCAGTTCAATCTAACAATATTAACACGTGCCCCATTGAGGTTAAAGTTAAGAAAAACAGATGTAAAAAGAACTAGTTTTTCATGCTTAAAATCGAAACTATTTTTTTAGGAATATAACTCTAGTCTCATTTGATGAGACATTTTATTTTTATTAATTTTGAATTAAATAATTTTTTCCTAATTTTTTTGCTAGTTTTAGGGGCATTTAGCAGTTCAGTTTGCAATGAATTTCCTAATGCTTAGGTTTAATAACATTATAATAATCTGTTATATCTGTTTCAAATGTATTTTATTACTTCAAATGTAGAATAGTGGATAAATAAATTTTAGTAATTATTATATTATATTTTAAATATAAAATTTTATGGTGATAATGGCTTACATACATACATAGTCCGGAAAAGGATGCCTACATTCAGATACCACTTGTAATAAAAACTGTCGTTGTTCCTCACATTTTGTCAAGGATGAGTTGAAGCCTTGAATTAATTTTACTCCGGCGGAAAATCCAAAATTTATTTTTTGTAATACCCTAATATCCATATAACCGTTTTGGCTAAGCTTACATATGCAGCTTTCACATACATATAGCATGAGTCATAAGTTTACAAGCAGACAATAAAATATAATTGTTGTTTAAACAAATTTTAAGCGAATTTAGTTTATTAAACTCAAATTTATAATTCTATTGCAGCATTTAGTACATAATATTATGTAAAAATTTTTTTTACATCACAGCAAAATAACCGTGATAACAGGAATTTTTTTTCTCACTTAAAAAAACCAAGCTAACAAAAGTCTCCAAACACTTAAAATTAGAAGAAGAAAGTGTATAAAAAAGAAATTCAATAACGTATTGTATACCTGTGATTCTTTATGACTTTCACCAAGCGGTTTTTTATTGTAGACACAAGTTTTCCCGTCTCTTCGGGCGTTATTTTAGTTCACTCATCAAATATGATGTTTTTGAGCTGCTGAACACTGGATAGAGTATGTTTTCGAATTTTTTTTTCCAAAATAAATGCTCTATTAGATTTAAATCAAGGTTTTTTACTCAGAAAACTATAGATATTTATGTAAATTTTAATCAGAATAGATTAAGTGAGAATTTTATTTAATAAACAGAGTAAAGGTTAATCTAAAGCATTGCTAAAAATCAAACTAAATTTTTGAACTCAAACTTGTTAAGTTGATCACAACTTCAAATTTATATTACCCAACCGACACCCAACCAATAAAACGAGGTGCGATTGCTCGAATAAATGAGTATATGAGTGCCTATTTATATATTCCATAGGCAGAAAAACTTATCTGATGATGTAGCCAAAATTACTGTTCTTGACACAACTTGAGAAACCATTTTTGTGAAGTATAACTTTTATCCTGCAACGATTAAATCACGCACCAAACGCAGCTTCACGAAATTGATATGGAAGACTTGTAAGTGTGATATCTAGACTTTGGAAAAAAAGTTAATAATTCGAGTTTTCATCAGTTATCGAAGTGAATCTGTACTGAGGAAATTTGTGCAAAACCACCTTTAAACAAAAACTTCAATTCATCTACGCTTAAAAACTCATATTTTTCTTTCCTTCTCCATAAAGAAGGAAGATAATTAAAATTTAATATTTCTTAATTTGACAAGAAAATTATATATAAATATAAAAAATAAATTAAAAGTACAAGGCAGTTTTGCGATATGCAAAAGTTGTTTAAAAAATGCGCAATGTTTAGTTAATAATTTTTGGTTTTATATTGTTACGGATGTGTCTTGCTTAAATTTTAAAAGAAAATAAATAAGCAATAAACAAAACTATTGGGTATGTTTTTTACTAACTGCGTGGCTTGCCAAGAAAGCTTATGCACGCAAGACAACAACAAAATTCTAGTTACAAACTGCGTAGAAATTTTATACACGCAAAACAAAATTTCTGTTTATTAACTGCGTAGAAATTTATTACACGTAAGACAACAACAAATCGGTATTTTGTTTACTAATTGCGTAGTTTTCTAAAAAAACTTATCTACACAAGACAACAACAAATATCTTAAAAAAAATTCCAAGAAGAAATTTTATCAGCATAAAAACAAAAACATAAATACACACAGACATACAGGCACCTATATATTGAATGGACAACAACAACAAACTGTGATACAAAGGTAGTAGAAGATTCTTAATTTTTCTAGACTTTTAGTGGACAAATATAAAAGGGCAGCATCTGAGTTGATAGTTAGTTAGTAAATTGTTCCGCATTGTCAACTTTGTGTGTAGTTAAAGTAAATAAATTTGTAATTAATTTAAAAATTCTAAAATCTGGTGTTATTTATTTTGCAATAAAGAACTCACAACAAAACGTTTATAAAAGGTATAAACGTAATAATATTATACCAACATTTCCATACCTGAAACAAAACCTTGCTATTTTTTAATCTTTCTTTCTCTCTGTCTCTCTTTTTATTTCACTCCACTTTAATGAGTAGTTGCTGGTTTGAGTGTTTTTTTCTTATACTCTCATATATAAAAAAAACAAACATTCTTTTGTTGTAGTTGTTAACCCCACTCTTTTAAAAAACGATTCAATACACTTATTTATTTTTTTAATTTAAAATGCTCATTTTAAATACGAACACCTGCATTATTGTACCAATAATATGTTAAGAATCATCATTAACAAACATCTTAAATAGAATATTGGAGGGACAATTGATATTAAATATTTAAAAGCCAAATCCAAACAATCACCACTTAAAGATCGTGACTCTATTTTAAGTGATATTGCAAGCAGTAGCAGTGCCTTTTTGTGTTCTGTTCGAAAATTGGGAATAAACAACGCATTTAATTTTGTTTAAAATTGATTGCAGCACAACGAGGGAATTCAAATAAGGTATAATATATTTTAATTGCCGCTCTTATTGATAAAAAAAAACTATTTTGGTTTTGATAAACACAAACATACATACATAATTAAAAAATAACAGATTTTGAATCAAAATTATTTGTTACGAATAGCAGCTCAAGCAGTAAATTTAGAATTTTTCAAATTATGTAAAATAAATTAGATAAAAAAATTTAAAAATTTCCATATAATTTTTTTATAACGTATAGCATAGCATAGCATAGCATGCGTTTCAAAATTATGTAAAATAAATTATATTACAAAATTTTAATATTTCCATATAATTTTTTTATAACGTACCTATAGCATATCACGTCTTTCAATAGCAATGAATTTCTGATAAAAGTTATCGTATTTAAAAGTATAATTTCATACTTTTAAATAAACAAAATACTTTTAAATAAACTAAATAGTTTATAAACTTATATTAGTGTTTTAAAAATTTAGATATTTTTTAAATTGAATAAAAGTTTTTCAAACAGCATTTTGAAAACCGGGATAAGTAGGTTATTTATTTTAAATCTTAAATTTTATGTTTTAAAATCATTAAATGCCAAAACTGCTTGAGATAACTTTTCCATTATTTGAGAATATAAAAAATATACTGTTTCTAAAAAGGCAAAGCATGTAAATAAATAATGAGGTAAGTGATACATCCGATATAAAGATTGCGCATAATACAGAAATTTTATCCCATAATATATACCGTTACGGTCAAAAAAATTAGCACCAAGCTTAGGAAAAGTACAATACGATATATATTTTTCGACAGGGTAAATTGATATAATTCTAAATTTGTTACAAGATGCTTAGGTAACTTTATAACTATATAAAATAAAAAAATTAATATTTTTTAAATTATTTGATTATAAAAAAACTTAGAAAACAATCAGTCAAAAATATAGTTTGTTTTAATATTAAATACTTAACTAAGAATAAATATAAAACAAAAATAATATAGACATCTGTCCATAAATTCTTAATTGGTTTGAGGTCTGGGCTCTGAGCTAGCCATCCCATTACTTTGACTTTATTGTCCCGAAACCACTTTGTCGCTGGCTTGCTTGTGTGCTTCGGGTCATTATCTTGCTGGCAAACTCAGACCAACGGCATTTCCTCACAAGCATAAGGAAGCATTACTTCTTCGAGTATACTTACATAAATGAGTTTATCCATTGTGGTTTTGATTCAATATATAGGCCCCACGTTATAGTACAAAAAACTTCCCCATATCTTTATGCTGGATCCCCCATATTTTGTGGTTTTTGTTGTATATTTTGGGTTGAACTCTGCACGAGGAGGTTTTCTTACGTAGTAACGTGACGCCTTGCTTTGACTCATCTAACCAAAGAACATTTAACCACTTAGTTTAAATTAGCTTTATCAAACTCTAAACGCTTTGTTATGTGCTTATGTGAGAGTAGCAGCACTTTTCGGGGACTACGTGCATTTAGGTTATTGTCTCCCAATCCCCGACAAATAGTTTCAACACTTGCTACAATACTTAGCTGCTTTATAAGCTCAGTAACAACCATAAACGGGTCTTTCTTGAATTGTCTTACTAAACGTTTAACCATTATTGGTGACAAAGCACGCTTGCGTCCACGTTTTTCCTCCTTTCTCTTCAAATTTAATGCATTGACGATCATATTGTTTAAACATCCAACAATTTTTCTTATTTCAGAGAATAGATTGTTTTCAAAAAACATTTTTTTTATTAAATCACGTTTTTGCAGGGGTACAATGTTTTCCACGTTCCATTTCTATTAGAAAATAATAAAATATTAAATAAATATTATTACTTTCAATACACATTTAACTTAACTTAACTTTAGCTTTATGCACTATAATTTTAATTATTAGTTTAATTATTATTTTTTAAATAATTTTACTTTATCGCTTCTATCGTAATGACTTGTCAAATGATCGACATTCCGATCATTTGACAAGAACAGTTAACTTCATTTTGGAAAAAATAACTACTCTCTGAGAGAACAAACTAAGTATAGGGGTAGAGCATAGTAATGTTCATATAATAAGCGCGCGTTGGTGCTATTTTTTTGACTGGCACTGTATATGTTTATATAAAATGGTACAGTTTGCTATAATATATATCAAAATGTTTTTCTTTAGCATATTAAAAACATACCAAAAAAAGCATCACTGGGTGCATTTTTTTTAGCAACATTGCTTTACCGTTACTTTATAATTGCAAAAATGTATAATTTCTTAAAGAGTTAGAGAAAGGGTTGACGCAAATTTAAAGTGATTGCAGAAAACTTTTCTATTAAAAAATATTTTAAGTTTAAACACCAAAAAAAAAATGAAAAATAATATCGACACTTAGTCTTTAGTAAAATTTAGTAAAATATCGGTGATTTCTTTTCATACATATGTACATACAAGTATATCAAATGAAGATACCGGAAAAACCGTAAAAGTTCAGAAAAAAAGTTAGAAGAAGTGTGAATTAAAATTTAATATAGATGGTAATAAAAATGATCAAAATTAATAGCTATTAAACTGTTGTATTTCGCTGGGCCAACCAGTTTCAGTGTAATTCCAGCTGCAAGCGCTTGCAAGTCTCCTTAAAAAAGTCTCTTCTCGACGAAACTTCAAAGTAAAAACTTTACTTTTATTTATATGGTGTGTTTTACATAATAAAATAAAATCTTATTTTAAATAAACTGTTTCTTGAGTGAGTTGAATAATTATGTAGTTACAATAAAAATGTCAGGTATTCAAGTTCATCACTGTTCATGGCAAACTATTTCTTCTAGTAAAAATGCGTGAATCTGCGTCTCGAAACTAACCTGTAGATAAGTGAGCCTGCGTGATTAAACGAGAGGGTATCGTAAAAAAAATTTTAATGAACTTTATTATCAGACTTTCGAACATTGGATCAAAGACATTCGATCGTTTGGCTTTAACTAATTTTGACCACAAAAATGTAACTTAAATTAATCAAATCAAAAACACGCCTCGTTAATTGACACAAAAAAAGCTTTTATAATTATTAAAAAATTTTTAAATTTATCTTCAAAAAATTTACTTAACTAATTATTTAAATTTTAAAGTTTCATTATTTAATTTATATTACGAAACTTTAAAATTGTCTAAATAACCAGGTGTTACATTAAACCGCAAACGTTTCTTGCATTTACCAAAGCTAGAAAAATTTAATAAAAAAATAAAAGTTTTTTAAACATTTTTTAATAAAATTGACCTAGTGCTTTCTAATTAACTACTAAAAAAAAGATTATATTTTTATTTAAAATTTAATAATTTAACTTTTTTATATAAACAAACAACAAAATTAAACATAAATTTTTTCGCTTGGACTTATTAAAAATAAACGATTTTCTATAAAAGCAAAAACAAAATTAAATAAATAAATAAACAACAACAAAAAATAACTTAATATTCTATTGGTCTGTTTTTTATATCATCATTTTTGTAATGTTATGGAATTTTAAAAAGCTAATTATGGATTTTACTGTACTGAATTAATAATTATATGACAAAATTAATCAGTTAAGTTATTTAGATATGAGTAACACGTAGGGTTGCCATTGTCCAATTGGGTAAAATAACATTCTAAACTGATATTATGCCTACTTTCAAATATTTGTAATATCCGAATACAATAATTAATTAAGATTTATGGGTGAAGAGAAAAGATAAAGATCGATTAGTTGTATATTTTAATTACCATTGATGTTGTTTTTTTTAATTTTTCCAAACAACATTTCTGAAATTAGGGTTAAAACAAGTGTCAGTAATAACAAATATTGTATTTTGGATGGTTAACATTTGTCATTATAGTTCAACATTCGATAGACATTAAAGTGTAAACACACATTTTTGTTAATCCTTAGAATAATGTCGAATTTTGTGCCTAAAAAAGGTGTTTTGCGGTAAAGTGTGATAACATTCTTTCATTTGTAAGAAAACGGCTGCTGATAGTAATTGATTGTTGGTAGAAGCTTGTGCTCAAAATGTACGAGTTAAAAAAACTTGTTAACGATGGCTTGCGCTGTTCGTAAGGGATAATTACGACACAGACGACAAGGAGAGACCTGGTCAGGTCAGATAACCAATTGGAAGCATTATTCGACGGAGATTGTTGTCAAGAACTTGCATTGTCATTGCTATTCCCTACATTTAAAAGCATTGTGATTAATTCAAAAGCAAGGAAATTTAGACCCGTATATGTTGACGTTGAAAGGCGATTTTTCAATTCGAAAATGATGCTTGAACTCTAAAAAATAAGTAGTTCTTGCATCGTATTGTTACTATTAATAAAAAAAATAGATACATAACGGTAACTCCAAGCACAAAAAGTCATGTGTAAGGCCTAGCCAACTATGCCAAAGTCGAATATTCATGATGCCAAGGTAATGCTCTGTATTTTATGGGATCAGAATGGTATTTTGTATTATGAGCTGTTGAAATCGGATCAGACAATCACAGAAGGCCTATACCGAAGATTCATTTAAATAGAGGAAACAACATAATACGACCAGAATATTCGTCCAAAATATACTAAGTAATAATCTTCCATCATAACAACGCGCCTATTGTAAGACTGGTCAAAAACTATTTGGGAAAAAGTGGATGGAAGGTTTTGGCTCAGCCGCCTTATAGCCCAAAGCTTACTCTTTCTGACTACCATTTGTTTCGATCGATGCAGAACGCTTCACTTCAGAACAGGGTATTATAAAAATGCTTGATTTATTCTTTACCTCAAAACCGAAGCAGTTCTTTTGGAGCGGATTCCATATGCTATCAGAATGATGGGAAAAAATTTGTGGCTAACGACGTACAATGTTTTGAATAATATATCAGCTTATTTTGTTATTATAATTAACCCAAAAACAAAAAAATATGTCTGTTGCAAGCTTAATACATTCTTAAACTAAATACAATAGATCTTAGCAGATGAAAACGATTCAAAGAAGCAGATATTAAACGTGGTACTAAAACAACGACTTCTGAGTGTTTGCACAGAAAAAAATATTTAGATGAGGAACTGCTTAGCCTCTCTGTCACATTAATATATATCACCATATATAAACTTTGAAAAACAGCGGGTTCTGGGATCCAGTTTGAATAAATAAAATACGAAAATATGCGGAATGGAACTATTTTAAAAATTAGTCGAACACATAATTTTTATCTGCTAAAAACACACGGATAAAATAAGTCATATTTCATTAATATGTATTTATTATTAATTAATATTTATAATAATATAATTATTGATTTTATTATTATCTAACAACTACCGTCATTTTCTGACAAATGGCAACACTAGTGAAATGTAATATCCTCTCAAAGAACATTTAAAATTAATCTCCGTTTATTTTTTTTTTACCAAGAAATTTAGTTAATTTTAAATCCACTCAAAATGATAAATAATTATATTTATAATAAAATATTTAGTCATTTATGATGATATTTAACCACAAATCTGTGAGCTCCTCAAGTCTTATACTTAAGCTTTTATAAATGCACACATTTTGCTGTTTCTTGTACGGAAATATAAATGTAAAATTTAATTTCATTTAAAGAAAAAATAATTTTATTATCTTACAAGTTCAACAATAACTACCTCAAGATAACTAATGATAATAAAATAAGAAAATGAAGGAGATAGCACAAAAAAAGTAATAATAATAAAACAAACGAATAGCGTGCAACAATACAAATGCTAATTTAATAAACATTAATTTTATTATTTTTTTTTGTTTATTTGTTTGTTTCTTCTTAAATTTCTCTTTAAGAAATAATAAAAAAATACTGAGAACAAACGAACAAACAAACAAACAATGAGTTAGAAATAAATTATTTTAACATGAGAACGATAATGCATTTTCACAAGAACTGGGCGCGTGTCTGAAATTCATTCTTGCTTCTGGAATATAGTTATTTCTATTTTCGAGCAATGGCTAGCTTTCATTGAAGCCCATATACAAATAGCCTTTTCTTTTAGAATATAAATAATATAAAAGTATAAAAGAACATTAACTTTATTTATTTCAGACGTTATTTAGAAAAAATTTCTTTTATTCAAATTTTTAATTTTCTTCTTTAATTTTGTGTTTAATGTTTGGATTGTCACAAACTTTTTTTGGAAAAATTAAAATTTTATATAAAACAACCCAAACGAATGCAAAAAAATTCATTCAAATCGGTCAAGCCGTTTAGGAGATAGTGCCACTTATCTCTTATAGTAAAATTATTTATATTAAGATAGAAATTTGAAAGTTTAATGACATTGTTTTATTCTTGAAAGTCTAATTTTTTTTGTAGTGAACCTTTTGAGTGTTCTTTTGGTATATAAATATATGCTTTTTTAATTTGGCTGAGTTTTCAATTTTAAGATAATTTCGATTTAAATTTCACTTCTTTTAAAGCAACTTAACTATTTTTACTTTGTCAAGAAATCGTGATAAATTTTGAAAATCCAGGTATTCGGTATTATAAAATTTGAAGCCCGGGATGATGGAAATTATTTTGGTATTTCTGAATCTTTGTGTTTTTTAGTGCGAAATATAGTTATCCCCTGGACAAAAAACTTTAGATAGATGCGAGTAAAATCGCTTATCTTTCAGACGTTATAAAACGTATTTCAATATTTTATTTAATCTGTTTAGTAAACAAAATGATTGCAGCGGTACACATGAATACAGTCTAAGTTTATGAGAAAAAAGTGAGCTTCGTGAGTTCACTTGGAGAACTTGGAGTGTATTAAAATTTCAACATACTTATTACGCATTTTTAAGCGGATAGTAAAGTAAATACAGAATTTTAATGCCTATTTAGAAGATCTGTATTTACCCAGAGGGTGAAAGCAAAAAAACAACTGCAAATTTTAAAAGCTGATGGTAAGAACTATGTGTCTTATAATTTTCAAATACTTCTATTTAACCCCACATCCCAAATGTGAGAGTTAAATAGGAAAACTCTTAAAATTTCATAACTTTCAGTTATTACGTTTTTTATCCGTGATCATAATGAGTTGATTTTTAGTAATACTTCATATTTAAAAATAGTGATTTAGTAATTTTAATAACACAAAAATCAGTAAAATTTTTATTTTAGTTAGTGTTGCAATAAACGAGTTAACCGGTCTTTTATTACTTCTGCAGGTTCTACTATTTTTAACTTTTTAAGCGCCATCTTATTTAAGTAGATATCTCTTGAAAAATCATTTTTGCAGCTTAAACAATTAACCTAAAATATACGGCTTTTTAACTATTTTGGTTTTGTGTGGACCGAAATTAGTGAGTCGCAAAATTTAACTAGATTTTTGTCTTTGACACCATAAATAATAGTGTTACAAAATTTAACCAGAATTAAAATTAAATCAGCTTTCCTGATTCATTAGTAAACGTTAAAAAAAAGGTAAAACATAAATTTAGAGGATCATTGTGTTCTAGCATGCACTTTTTTCAAAACATTTTCGAACTTAGGTCTAACTAAACATTTATTTTATATTTATATTTATTTATATATTTATAATATAATATTTATATTACGTAAATTTACGTAATTCATTGCATGATCGATTGTAAATCACGTCACGCACACATCTCTTATATTAACAAAATTACCTTCAATTTGTAAAATCACGCGAACGAAAAAACCTTAAAATTCTCATAAAGATTAGCGTTTGTACTAGAAAAAAGTTCAATATAAACAAATATTAGCTTAGAAAAATAACAATTTAAATTAATTTTAATTTCAATTAGATACTAAACGTAGATTTTAGTTAATCAGAATATGTCTGCTTGTCGAAAACAATTTTAAAATAATGAGGTGTTAAACAAAATTGGACTTAAAACTTTACACAGAACAACTTCGCCGAAAATCACTAAAATTTCGGTATTTTAATTTTTATATTTGCAAAAATAAAATATTAAAAAAATTTTAATTTAAAAAATTATTACATTGGCTGCAGTTGGCTGTGTTCTTCAAATATGTTTGGAAAAAGTCACACTTAACATTAAATTCACAGCAATCTTTAGCAAGCGTGTGTGATTCTAAAAGCTGAAAGCTTAACACTGCAAAATATGGTACTTCGATAGTTATTTATTTATGTATATAAATACAGAATAATTCCCAAATGCTTTATAAACTATTTAATTTTATTCGTTATAACGAAATAACGGAATAATGTAATAACTTCCAATAATCTGAAAACCCATTTTTGTTAGTTATTTAATTCTGAACAATAGTTCCCAAATGCGTGGAAAGTATTATTAATTAAGTCCAACACAAGAAACAAATTGAAAATGAATGTACTCGTATACTTTAAAATATTTTAAAATGGTTCTATTTATTGCAAAGTATTTAATATACCTCCCAGCTGAAATTATCACACCTTTTAAATCTAGAGGCATGTATAATTGATCAGCAGTACGTGGATAAACACTGGGAAAGCGAACTTTTTATTTTTGTTTATAAGTCGCTAAAAACACAGGGTGTCCGCCGGGAAGATACAGTACTTTGATTTGCCGCCATTTTAGTAAACATTAGTCTTGACAGTTCAGGTATGGCAGTCGTGCAGTAGACACGTGGCAAATTTATTATGGAAAAAATATTCAATAAACCAAACATTTTATCAAAATCAATCATCGACTACCATGATGATAAGAAAGTTACGTGAAATTTTTGGGCGAAATAACGGGCCAACGAAACGCGCTATTTATCATATAGTGAATGATTTTAAAGAAAAAGGGTATGTAGGTGATAGGCCCATGCATGGATCACAATGTACTGCAAGATCGGCTTAAAACATTACTGCTGGTCCCAAAAGTGCGCAAAGCAATCCATCAACCTCAATTTGAAGCCGCACTCAGGAGCTTGGTCTTCAAAAAACAACTTCGGCCACAATTTTGCACAGGGGTTTGCATTTGTTTCCATATAAGATTCAGTTGACACAAGAGTTTCTTCCGCAAAACCATTTACGTCGCCGTACATATGCCAATAGGATATTACAGCTCGCCCATGACAGTCTCGATTTTCATGAAAAAATCATAATGAGTGACGAGACATACTTGCATATAAATGGATATGTGAATACACAGAATAGTCGGTTCTAGAGAATGGGAAACCCTTAAATTATTTAACAGTCACCTTTGCATGCATTTAAAGTGACCTTGCCTCTTTAAAAATGAACGATAACTGCAAATGGGGAGCGATATCGTGATATAACACAACGGCAAGCTTTCGACTTGATTAACATGTGGTATCACAACGGTGCCACATCCCATACAGCGAGGATTACAATGGAATTACTGCGAGACCTCTTTCCATAATAAGTTATTTCAAGAAATATAATGTTGATTGGTCTCCACGGTTGCGAAAAGCAAAGTTTATGCAAACAAATCAGAAACGCTTGAGCAACTCAAACAAAATATTCGTGATAAAATTAATGAAATACCGCGTGAAATGTGTGAGAATGTAAAGAAAAATGTGCTCAAAGGGCTCGCATTTGTGAGGCTAATAGGGGCGGACATTTATCTGATATTGTATTCCATATACATAATTGCCGACATTAAATAAAACATTTATCAATATAAGATCCGTTCTCTTTCATTTAATAAAAAATTATAACCAAACAAAGTAGTAGACCTTACTTTTATTTGGGTACGGTTTTCCGTCGATTCTCGTCAAATTTGGTTTGTGAAAAACCGGTTTCGGCCGTTTGCCATCTTCGAAGGGAACACTGAAACCGGTTTGTTCACAAACCAAATTTGACGAGGGTCGACGGAAAACCGTACCCAAATAAAAATAAATTAAACCCCTTCGGAAAATTTACGCACATATAAGTAGACCTTCCCGGCGGGCACTCTGTATATCCTAAATATGGTATAATTTTATAAAAAAAAAGAGATAAAAAACTAATAAATTATAGAGATATTTTTGGGAATATAAACTAGATCTAAAACGAATTTGGTAACACAACTCGAAAGCAATATGACTGGGTTAATACTGGTACTACTGGTAAATTCTCTAGCCATTAAAACGCAAACCCGCTATATGCCATTAGCATTTAAAGCTATCCTGCATTATGGGGCTTCGTTAGGGTGCTTTAGTTTCCTTCTCTAGAGTATTTAGAGAAAACAGGCATCGCTTAATGAAGTTCATGTGAATAGCGGTCAGTATGTTTAAATTAAAGTATGACTTCAAATAATTAAGTCCACCAGTATTGCTAACCTTCTTTAATACAATACAAGGATTTTTTGTTTTATTTTTTTATGGTATGACATCAAGGTTTTCTTCTCTACGGTAGCTTTAATATCGGGTTAACTTGCTAAAGTTATCTGTATTTACAACCGTCGTTAGAATTCAATGTTCTATCCTCCAAGTATCTAACCTAACAATTGTTTTCTATGACCTGTCTAAGGCCGGCCATACAAATAAATTAATTAACTGAAGTCGACATTTGACACACCGATAAGGAGAACATGATGTCTCAAATATTGAAGACCTGCGAAAAAGAGCAAAATGGTGTCATGCATAAGAAATTTTATTATTATGCATGCATAGTGCTATCTTGTTTCTGTTGGTGATATAACGATTCCTAAACATGCTTCTCATAACAATAACACTTGTGTGACTTTAAATAATAATTACATTTTTGGACTTACTAAGCTTCAGCTTGAATTATTAGACCGCATTTGTTATTTTTTGTGTAAAAAAGAGCAAATGCCAAGTTTTTATATTCCTACGCTAATGATTTTAATTTTAATTTTAATTTTGTTTTTAATTCTATTGAAAAATTTTTATTTTTAAACATCTTTGCTATTTGTGACAAAAGTCAATGTTTAGACACTGCCTTTTTAAAGTGTTATTATCAAAATACAATTATACTTTTCTCTTTATTTTCTTGAATAACAGCTTAATTGGCTATAATTTTAATTTTGTAGTTAATGATTTGATTCAGGTTATAATTTTAGAAAAGCTAAAATGCAGTTTTTAAGCGAAGTTATATTTTTAATTTTAGAATTTTGGTCGCTTAATTGTGAACATTTACTTTTTTTTTTAGTTCAGCTGTTGTTTATTTAAAGTTCTATATAAAAGTAAATAAAAATTATTCAACTAAAGAATATTTTTTTGTTTTTTGTTTCGAATTACACTTTCTTGAATTTCATATTTCGAGTGATTATGTTTATTAAAAACTGAATTTTTTTACTCTCCACGAATGGTTTATGTAAACGTTTAAATATTTATTTAAAATACGTGTCAAGACGATCATTATATTTAACAAAACAAAGAAAAATGCAAACAGACTTGAAAGATTTACAAACATACAAGAAACGATTATTTATGTATTTATTTCATCTAAAGAATTCAATTCTTACAGATTACTTTACAATTTTAATTATAATGTTTGAAGCTTGAACATTAGGCCGGGTCGATTTGTGGGGAGGCAAAAAAATCGCCCACTGCTCAGTGAAAATCGTATTTTAGGGATCAAAATAAGAAAGTTTGCCCGAGGAACCATACCTCTAAAACGAATTCTGATGTTCCAAGTTTTAAGTCCAACTTTTATTTTGGGTCAAATTTTGAAAAATTCGTCTTTGAACCATTTAGAGTGCCTCAATCGAGTCCAAATGTATGACCGACCCTCACTAACGTTTAATTTACATGCAGTTTTGACAACAAAATCGGTTACAGGTAGAATTGAAATTACCATTTCATTATTATTACCTCGTCTTGTAGACCATATACAACGCAACAGTTTTTGTGAACGAATTAAATCGTTGTGAAGAACTCGAAGTGTGCTTATTTCAGATAAAAAAATAATTAAAAAAAAATAAGAAGTGAAGTAAGTGACCATTCCAAATCAAAAAGTTTACAATGAATCCACCATCCTCTACAACGCAAGATGAAGCAACAACAACATCAAGAACTATCGAAAACCCAATGAGTCATATACACAGGCATGACGTTACTGTTTTAGTGTGTCTAGTGATTTGACTGATCTTAATTTAGCAACCCACCTGGATATCTTGAGATATTATTTTTACTTAAGCGAAAGTGCTAAAACAGAACAAAAAAAGTTTTCCTATACATCATTGGAATTTGGGAAAAACTTGGTATGGAAATAATGCAGAAAAAAAGTGTATTTAATAAATTGAATAGATTACTTGACAAATATCAAGACCAAACCAAGAGAAAAAACCTAACCCAACAATTTCCAGAGTATGTAAAATCTCTGGAAACAATTTTTTACATTGGAACATGCAAATGTGATCTGAAGGCAGCTCCATGTGCATGCGGCTTGGTTCCAGAACGCCTCAAAGTTTTTCTGCACGATTAACATAATCAGAAAAGACTTACAGTGGATCATTTGTGATGGAAATAGAAGAGCAAAGAGTAACGTCTATGTCATCAATGCCAACATACCAATATCCCGATGATTCAACATACGCACCGCCATCGGTTCAAGAAGATATGGATAGAGGCGAAAGATCACAATACACAGAAAGATACGATTACTTTAACTTTGCCTTGATATGTGACAGATTTGGTGTGCCTGATAGAGTAGCATTGGCAACAGCTCTTTTTCAAGATTTTGAAATGAAAGACACGCATGGCAAACCTCTCATCATTGATAAATCAAAAGTTCGCAGACAAAAAGAGAAATGCAGACAAAAAGTGCATCGCAAACGGTTAGATGCTACCAATTTGTTAGCGTTTTCATCCGATGGCAGAAAGGATGATACTTTAACGAGAGCTAAAATTGTACATTCTCGCTGGCTCACCAAGGCCGCTAGATTATTACGATTATATGTGACAATGGAAAATCCAGACGCAAATTTAAGAACTCTGGTTGAATTTATAATTAAATGTCATGTGCCAATGTACTTCAGTATCAAGTACTACAGCTCTGTCGTGTACGGTAGTGCATTATTTTTCAAGTTCATTACTTGGTCACGATTTCTAGAACCTCGTTTACGCAAAATTGTCAATCAAGTAATTACAGATAATTCATATTATGCGCATTCGGAAAATATATTGTTATTGTTATCAATGTTGTTTGATGATTGATAGCAAAGCGCGACTGTGCTATCAAGATAATTCTACGCTACCGAACCGATGTTGACGACCCAACGCAACTTAGAGCTCATAAAAACCGGATATAAACTTTAATTGCACAAGTTACACGGAAATAATCAATATGAATGACATAAATAACGTATTTAAACCACCATTCAATTCACGCGAAGCATTCCGTACGATGCATTGAAAGAATATTTAAATAAAAATGCTCCAACGTTTAATTATACAAAAATTCCATCACACATACAAGGAACGGAACGACACGTGCAATTGCTAGCTAGCGTTTCCAAACGACTAATACCGGAAAATGTAGAGGCCATAACAATGGCGACGACATTAGAGAGCCGTGCGAAATTGCCCAGACTTGAAAGTAACAAAGACTTCAAGCAATAATTTTTTTTAGTTAAATTAATTTTTTCATTTACATTTGTTCTGACTTATTAAAAATATATAAATAAATATTATTATAAATAAATAAATAAATAAAAATAAAGAAAAAATATAACCATTTCGCTGAATTTTTCATGTAAAGTATCAAAAATTTTGATTTTTTAAAATGTTTGAATGGGGAACCCCCTCAGGGGAGTTCCAGGGGGTGTGCCACTGGCATGGGTTGATTGACACTCCAAAGTTAGTGAGGGTCGGTCATACATTTGGACTCGATTGAGACACTCTGAAAGGGTCAAAGACGGATTTTTCAAAATTTAACCCAAAATAAATGTTTGACTCAAAACTTGGAACATCAGAATTCTTTTTAGAGGTATGGTTCCTCGGGCAAACTTTCTTATTTTGATCCCTAGAATACGGTTTTCACTGAGCAGCGGGCGATTTTTAAATCGACCCGGCCTATTGAACATATTATAACTGACATTAAAATTTAAGTGTGGATTAAAACTATTACTCATTAATTGCATAATTCGTTCTGAAAAGACATTCTTCAAACAAGCTATTGTTTCTCAAGTCCCTAGGAGGACTTTACAACGTAAAATAATTTTTAATTTTCGGGCTATCAATATTGTCAGATGGTATATTGTAGACAAATAATAATGAGAAGCAAGATCTACAATCCTCTAAGGATTGTAAGCCCAACATTTTCCTTCTAACATCATAAGAAGGTAGTTCATGTGGCCAAATCAATTTTAAAGCAGTCTTGGTAAATATCTTCTGAATTCGTGCAATACGACTTGATGGGCACAAATGACTTGGATTCGCAGCAATGGAACAATATTCCAAGATACTTCAAACCAAGGAAATGTACAAAGACTTGAGGATGTAAACATATTTAAAATCTCTAGAATTTCTTTGAATGAAACCAAGCATACTATAAGCTCTAGAAATAACATAATCGATATGATTATGTTATTTCTTAATTTTGTGTCAAAAATGACAGCTTAATTCCTTAACTTCAGCTACACGTTTAAGCAGGAAACCAGGAAACCACAAAGAGTGTAATGAAAATTTATTCAACTCGTAATATAAGCATTTTTGAGACATTAATATGAATGTCATTTTCAAAACACCAGTCAGACAGTTTATTAAGATCAATCTGTACCTTTTCGCAGTCACCAAAATATCGCCAATAGCAGAATACAATTTTAAATCATCAGCAAATAGAAGACAGCTGAAAAACTTAAAATTCAATGGTAAATCATTAAAAAAAATTATAAAAAGTAACGGACCAATATGCGTTCCTTGAGGAATACCTGAATAGGCATCAATTATATTAGAAGAGGATGAATTACTAATTTTAACTTTAAGTTTTCTATTGGTCAAGAAACTATAAAAAAATGCCAAAATATTTTTCGAAAATCCAAATGTACAAAGCTTGAGTAGTAGCAGATGATGGCTAACTGTACCAAATGCCTTGACAAAATCAGTGTATACAACATCGCAGTGGCGCTTACGCACCATGGCAGATACATTATCACGGCTTACTAAAAGTAAGTAAGTCATTGTAGACCTATTCGGCATAAAACCGTATTGCCGGTCGGAAATAAAACTCTTACTCTTTAAAATATTAGCATAAGTCTTTGCAAATGGGCTTTGTTTAATTATAATTGGCCTATAATTGGTGACTAAGCTACGATCACCAGATTTAAAAAAATTGGAACAATGCAACAAAGCTTCCAGCAATCTAAAAATTTACCATATACAAGACACGAATTGAAAAGTATAATCTGCAACTGAACATTTGGTATCATTCCCTAAGTCATTTATAGAAACTGAAGATCATAGTATAATTTTAAAAAGAGACGAAATCTTGCTTAAGTTCCTCTATACACTTTTTTGGCTTTAAGTAAAAACTTAAGTTGTAATTTTAGTTTTTTTTTTTTCTAATCTTTATATATAAAAATAAGTCGGGTTTTCCTTTCTGGGGCTATAACTTCAGAACGCACGAACCGATTTCCACGGTTTTGCATTGGGTGGAGAGCTCTCGGGCTCAGGGAAAATCATTTTTCACATACAGCGCCATCTCTGATACATAGCATGTACTACAACGGCACTAGTACGTGGTGTGTGAGTATCCCTCACGAAAATAAGTACGTTTCATTTTAAGTAGATGGCGCCGTGCACTAGGTCTCAGGTATACTGTTCATCCTAGAAATGATAAATGTTTTTATTTGCAACTGCTGTTGGTAAATGTACGTGGACCAAAAGCATTTGCGCATTTGAAAACTGTGAATGGCCACCAACGCAAAACATATCGAGAAGCATGTAAACTATTGGGTTTGCTGGAGAACGATTCTCATTGGGATTTAACACTTGCGGATTAAACAAATGCGTACCAAATACGAACGCTGTTCGCAATTATCATCACCACATGTTTTCCTTCACAACCATTGCAGTTATGGAACAAATACAAAGACGACATATGTGAAGATACCTTCCAACGCTTGCGCATTCGAACGAATAATCCCGACATGCAAATAACAGATGAAATATACAAAGAAGGATTGATACTGATTGAGGACCAATGCTTGACTATTGCAAACAAGCTACTGATCGATCGATGCACTATGCATTCAATCGAGAATTAATTTGAGAGCTGCAAAACAATGTTGATATATTGCAGGAATTCCTTCGAAATAATGTGCCGCTGTTGAATGAACAGCAAAAACAAGTATACGAAACATTTATGCAAGCGGTGGACAATAATACTGGTGGTCTATTCTTCCTGGACCCACCTGGAGGAACAGAGAAAACATTTGTCTTTTCATTGATTTTGGCTACTATTCGATCAAGATGTGATATAGCTTTGGCGTTAGCATCATCTGGAATTGCGGCTCTCTCTTCTAGAGAGCGGTCGTACTGCACACTCTGTGCTTATTGTTTGGGATGAGTGCTCAATGACACATAAGAAAGCACTTGAAGCACTTAACTTTACACAGAGGGATCTTCGGCGAAATAACAACATCTTTGGCGGGTTGATGATATTGTTAACAGGAGATTTCAGGCAGACGTTCCCAGTAATTCCCCGTGCAATGCCTGCAGATGAATTGAATGCTTGCCTGAAGGCATCACCTTTGTGAAATAACGTATCGCTAACCACTAATATGAGACAAAATGATCAAAATGCTGTACAATTTTCCAAACAATTGTTAGCTGTTGGAAATGGAAAAGTCCCAGTTAATGCGGCAGCTGGATTAATTACTCTTACCAACGACTTTTGGCGATTTGTAGACTCTCAATTAGTTCTTATTGAAAATGTTTTCCCAAACATTAGTGAGAATTTTCAGAATTATGCTTGATTAAAACAACGGGCAATTCTCGCCGCAAATAATAATGATGTACACGATGTACGCGATTTGGTGACATACAAATCCGTTGATTCCATAACAAATTCCGATGAGTTTTTGAACTCTCTGGAGTTACCAGGATTTCCACCACATAACTTGCGACTCAAGTTGGTTCAATTATTATGATATTGTGTAATTTAATTCCACCGCGACTTTGCAACGATACTCGACTTGCGGTGAAAAGACTTGTGCCGAATTTGATTGAGGCAACCATTATTAACGGAAAGTACGCAGGTGAAAATGTATGTATTCCTCGAATACCAATGATTCCGACTGATCTTCCGTTTGAGTTTAAACGATTGCAATTTCCGGTTCGCCTTGCGTTCGCAATGACAATTAACAAGTCGCAAGGCCAATCGTTTAGTGTTTGCGGAATAAATTTAGAAAATCATTGCTTTTCACATGGGCAGCTATACGTTGAGTGTTCACGAGTTGGGAAACCATCCGCTTTGTTTGTGTTAACGTCAGACCAACAAACAAAAAATGTTGTTTACCAAAGAGCACTTCAATGAAACGGATAGATTGCGGACACGTATAACGCTTCGATTCAGTATTTACTTTGGATTCACTTTCATTTTTTACTTAGAGAAGTTCAACTAAATTCCACTTCATTTTTACAGTTGTGCAATGAAATAAAATTTTTCCTTTTCAAATATAAAACAAAAAAAAAAAATAATTTTTCTTCATCTTTTAATCCCCAAACGAAATGTTACAAAAAACGAAGCCATCTGGTGGCGAAACGGAGTTCACCGAGCTCGCTAGTCTATTACATATACATATAAAAATGGTGTAAAAAATGTATAGTAATTCATAAAATGAAAACAGCTGCGACGATTTTTCTAAATTTTTTTTATCAGATGTTCGTATTTTCGGAAATGTCGGAAAATTGGGAAAATCGAAAATCGAGTTTCTGTATGAAATTTTGTGTGACATTATTCCTTAATGGCTTTCCAATTCAAAAAATAAAAAGTTCTTAGTGTAAATCATGGTAAATTGCGGAAAATGCGAAATGCGGAAAATTGGAAAATCTCTACGCAAAAGTTAGAAAATTGGAAAAATCAAAAATTCATTTTTTGTATGAAATGTTGTGTGCAATTATTCCTTAATTATACTTTGATTTAGACATTGCCCAATCTGACACGTGTCATTTTGACATTGTAATTTTCTATGTGCTATTTTTCTTGCTGCAATTTATACAAGTTTTGTGTATTGTAAAACTGATTCCGGATAGCCGTACATCACACATTTACGTAAAAGCATTACAATCAATTGAATTGCAATATTTGTCAAAAATATTTATCAAAAAACTTAATTTTTTATTTCCCTAAGTTTTTTATTTATCGGGTTTCCTTTTTATCACACGTTTTGAGATCGATTATAAAGATTTTTTTCAGTTCGTTTCGTAATTCGTACCGTGTTAGAAGAAACCGTTTTTTGTTTTTCCAATGGAAAACAAATTGAAAAACATTGTTCATCATATCGCTCTCTACTGATTTTATTCAAATAAATCACATTAAAAATTTCAATATTTATGTTGTATTATTACTCTAACGTTTGTCAGAAGGCTATAATTGGGGCGAGGCAAAGTTCGCCGGGTCCGCTGGTTGAATATTAAACAAAGAATTTAATAAAAAAACTTTTTAGGTTTTCTATTTTCAAATGCTGGAAGCAAGCATTTAAAGGGAAAAACAATATTATAAAGGGTGTTTTTTTAAGCCCGATAGAACTTGAAATTGTAAAAAATAACACAAAAAATTAAATTGTAATCAAAATTTCTTTTTTATTCGAAGGATCAATACGTGACATTAACATTTGAAAATGATTTCGGGCATATGGGCACCGCGGCTGTTCTTGACGAAGCGCATTTTGGACGTCCAATTTTGGGCCACTTTTTCGAGCACTGCTGGGCGTATGTCACGAATAACACGAACAATGCTGTCCTCCAAGGCGTCAATTGTTGTTGGTTTATCAGCATAAACCAGTGACTTCACGTAGCCCCACAGGAAATAGTCGAGTGGTGTCAAATCGCACGACCTTGGAGGCCAATTGACAGGTCCATTTCTCGAAATCAACTTATCGCCAAATTTTGATTTCAATAAGTCGATGGTTGCGTTCGCTGTATGGCACGTAGCGCCATCCTGTTGAAACCACATCTCGTCCGGATCAATGTCATCCATATTTTCAAACAAAAAATCATTGATCATGGTGCGGTAACGATCTCCATTGACCGTAACGCGAGCTCCGTCCTCATTTTTGAAGAAATAAGGTCCGATGATGCCACCAGCGTGAAAACCGCACCAACCGGTGCATTTTTCTGGATGTAATGGAGTCTGTAGGGTCTGTTGTGGATTGGTCTCACTCCATATGCGGCAATTTTGCTTATTAACAAACCCGTTAAGCCAAAAATGCGCCTCATCCCTGAACACAATTTTGCGATAAAACAACGGGTCAGTTGCCAACTGCTCTAGAGCCCAATCGGCGAAAGAACGACGCATATAATGGTCTCGTGGCTTCAATTCCTGCACCAGCTGGATCTTATACGGGTGTAGGCCGAGATCTTTGCGCAAAATTTTCCACGTAGTGGACGGACAGAGCCCCAATTCCTGCGACCGACGACGAATTGATAAATTTGGATCTTCTTCCACACTTTCGTTTACAGCGGCGATATTCTCTTCAGTACGCACATTCCTTCGACGTGTTGGTGTTATTGCATCCTCTAGAGAGTATGTGGTACGAAATCTATCGACAGTTCGACGAATGGCTTGTTCAGATGCACGATTATGTACGCCATAAAAATAACGAAGTCGTCTATAAGTTGCGCGAATCGACGATTGATTTTCAAAGTAAATTTGGATAATTTCGTAGCGTTGTTCAAGCGAGAGTCTATTCATGATGATTTGTCAGAGTATACTGAAACAAATAAAAAAACATGTTTCATCAAAATTTCATTTTTTGTGTTACTTTTTACAATTTAAAGTTCTATCTAGCTTAACAAAACACCTTTTATTTAAATAAGGTTTTTTAAAAAAAAAATTTCGAATATTTTTGGTCTCATTTTTTATACTACATACACACGAGGATACATTGTAGGAAACATGAGCATGTTTCACTTAATATTTCCTCATGTATTGCTACGTTTCTTTTTGAAATTTATGGTTCGTTTCGTGTTAGCTAAATCCCATTTTTTCTATTGTTTCCAAACTATTCTCTCGTCTGTTTATCTTGTGTTATTTAGTTGAAAGCAGTCTTAATATTGTTTTGGTTTATAGAGTTTAAAAAAATTAAAAATATTATTTTCATGGTCTTTAGCCTCCCTTTCTTTTAGTCTTTAAACTCGAAATTCGTTTTTTCCCAGTAATTTTATGACATTTTCTTTTTTTTTCAGTTGTATCTCGTCTTCTTTATACAATATTTCGTCAATAAATTGCAGATACAACTACATGTGCGTCACTCCTTTTTATTTTTTTTTTTTCTTCCGCTTATGTGTTTCTTACGCATAAAATGTTTTTTAACATGTTTCTTGCGTGGTTGCCTCGTCTGTACTGCAAATCGAAACCTTATAACTACTACAGTTTTACTTTTCATTCCCACAATGTATAATAAACACATGCATATATAAATGTTGTATTCAGGTAGGGGCAGTCGTTAAATGGAGTGTAACAGTGCAAACAATTTTACAAAAAATTCGAAATTTCAAGAAAAATTCGAGATTGCGCTTTTTTATTTTCCACACAATATATAGCGTAGCGTACTACATTAATACAAAGTCATCATTTTCTGTAACTGGTGCTTTTTTAGCACTCAAGAGATATTTATGTGAATTAAAAAAAAGACTTTACAAAGTGTTCAATCAGAATTTTAAATTAAAACTGGTTCAAGTCTTAGAAGACATGTGCTTGCTCTTTCACTTTAGAATTGAATTCCATGCTGCTGATAGTAAAAACACAAAAAGAAATAAAGAATAAAATCAGGGAAAGTTTTTACAAATTTAACCCTTCTTCTGAAGATGGGTTAAAGTTGTAACGACATGTTTTCCCTGGTTGCTGGGGTATGCTTAACGTCGTCCAGGATCGAATCGTGCCAACGTTGAATTAAAAGGCGGCTGGTTGATTTGGTATAAATCTTCAGCCTTTATTTGCCACTAATGTTCTTAACGGCAGCTCACCCTCTTCGCTCCGTGTGTTGTGCAATGGTGTGTGAAGGTATCTCTGGGCTAGGTTTTACATATCCACAGTAAGTGGACGAGGGAAATAGCCAGATGAGGGAAAATTGTGCAGGGTAAGAACCACTAGAACACAATTTAGCGCTGCTCTGGTCACTCCCAGTAGCGACTGCAGGCACAAACCACTGTCCAAATTTTGTCTTCACTTAAGATTACAAACGATAAACCTTGTTCAGGGTGTCTACTAAAGGAATTTCATTTAGAAATCATCGAAACAAAACAGTATTAGATAGGATTATGAATATGTGCCACATGGATTCCAATTTTGCATGCAATTAATAAAAAAAACACAAAAACTCTCGCATCTTATGTAAAATTATACAACTTCAATGACTAAAATATAACATTTAAGCTTCGCTAAATTTATATCCTGTTTTGTAATTAAATAAATGTCCCAGGACAACAATATTGAAATTTTAGGATATGTGTCAGCCTAGTTGTACAGGGTTTTGCTTGTGATAACAGCTTAAGAATTTCTACAAATAGCTTTCGCCTCCTTATTTAAATACTCTTTACGGTCAAAATGCTTTGTGTCAATTTAAGCAGAAAAGAAAAAATTAACAAATTAATTCAAAGCACGTAGTTAAAGAGAAGTTGGCTGCAATTGGAAATAAAAACTAAACGAAAAAAAATTTTTAATAAGAAATAATAAATATAAAAAAAAAAAAACAATATACAAAAATGGAAATTATAATTGAATAAGACAACAAGTGTCGTTAAAAGTTTAGCCATGTCTTCCGGTAGTTATTTCTCTGCTGCCAACAATTGAACAACGTTCAAAATCCAATTTCATGTATTGTTTTTGGAAAAGCTAAAACAGGTGGCTTAAAACAGAAATAACATTAATTTTATTAGTTTTTACAGAATTCTATTATTTCTACTTATGTATGTATGTTTATACATGCATACATATGTACATACTTATGCATATGTATGTATAAAGTTTCATTTGGGAAGTGAGTAAAGTGAGAATAAAAAGTTCATTAGCATTGCAGACTTAAGAAGTTCTAAATAAAAACTAATAAATACAAATTATATTCTTAACATATTAAATGTTTGGGTAGGTTATTGTCACTGTATTCTTGGTAACTTTTAATTGAAAATCTGTCTTTTTAAACACACAAAAACAATTTTTGTTTAACATGTGTTGTAGAAAAGAGGCGCTGCCACTTAAATTAATAAAAAAAAATCGTCATATTTTAAGCAAAAATAATAAAAATCGTCAAAAGGTTCTAAATTCTGAAAATTAAGAAAGTAAAGAAAATAAAATTGCATTATTTTGAATTTTTTAATATTTTATTTGATACCATCTCTCGAACCAATAACAACTGCTTTACACCGGCTAAGCTGAATCCACACCTCCCACAATTACACAACTAAAAATAAATTATTGTCGCCATCCACAAATTTACGAGGAGTTTTTATACCCAAATCATAATAACTATGTCGGCGTTTAAGCCGGACTTAACTATTCAGTTAAAATCAATGTCGAATTGATTTTGATTTTGAGCTATATTGATGTAAAAGATAATCATCAGCAGTAAAATGTGAAAAATAAAGTTACATTGGCGAAACTAATAAAAACACACTGTAAGAAAAGTTTAGCAATTAAAAAAAGATCTATTCATTTTTTAAACAATAAATAAATGTGTTTGAAGTTTTATATTTGTGTAAAAAAAGGCAAGATATTGCGATTAAATTAAAAAGTGAAGTATATATTTTAATACAATATGCAAGTTGACAGTTTGTAATATTGTTACGTTTATTCCTTTTTTTAAGTTTTATTATTTTAAGTTCTTTGATTTTAAAATAATAGCACACTATTTTAGAGTTTTAATATTAAAGTTTTCTTTTTTCGGCTTAAGGTCTTGTTCAAAAAATAAAAAATTAAAACATTTGTTTAAGTTTAAAACAATACATTGTTAATTTTTAATTTTTCAAAAATTTTTCTATTAAAATTTAATATTTCGGCCAACTTTGTTGGTCATCCTCAGGGCGTTTTTTCCTCTTCTCTACAATAAACATTAACAACAATAATTATAACTAATCAAAAACCTTAAAACACATATCACAATGAATATTTACATTTTAAAAAATTTTATGTTAAAAACTTTTGAGTACGTTACCAAACTTTGTCACATACTGTTTACTAATAATTGGAAAATTTTCTTTTTCCTTTTTTCTTTTCAGTTTTGTGTTTGTTAATTGTATGTCGATATATGTATGTGGGCACAATTGTCCGTATCAGTCTTGTAGTTAATACGTTTCTCTGTTGGGGTATTTATTATGTGGAGCATCTCTTGCATGTATCTCTTTGCATAATTATTTTCTCTCTCCAGAACTCTTACTCGTCTTAATTCTGGTTTATGTCCCGTTGTCGCACAGTGGGCTGTAAGTGCAGTTTTGTGGTTAAATGCTTTGTTGTTTGTTTTTAAGTCTGACTTATGTCATGCCTATCTTGTATTTAATTTTGTTTTAGTTGTACCAATATATACTTTTTGGCATATATCGGTGTCGTCTCCATTACATGTTATTTCATAGATTATATTTGATTGGTCCATTTTGTCTAATTTAGACTTCATGTTGTTGAATAACGTGTTTATTGTGTTATTTGTTTTCATTGCGAGTATGTATTTATCTCTGTCATAAATATCCGAGTATTTAACTCTTTCCGATAGTCCAGGAATATAGTCTACTGGTTTGTAGATTTTCGTCTGTTTTTCAGCGGTTTTGTTATTATCGATTTTTATTCTTTTTTGTTCCACATGATTTATTAAATTTATTATTGTCTTTGCAGGAAAGTCATTTTTAATAAGAATGTTCGTGATTTTTTCTTTATTTCTTTGATGAAAGTGTACATTGCTGACAACCAACACTCTGGTAATAAAGTTAGTAGCTGTATTAATGATTAAGCCGAAAAAAAGAAAAAAGAAAAATTTACAATAAAAAAGGTCTACAACTTAAAAAGAATATTTGTTTTAATATTAAGTTAAACGATTTATTTACTTTCAATACATCCAAAAAAAACACGATGGTACCTTTGTTATCTTTACACACTGATGGCTCAACTTGTATTCATTAATTTGCTTAGTAAATGGTGCTTATTTAGTTGTTTTAAGCTGTTCTTGTGCATCCAAGAATATTCTACTTAACATCACCCCATATTGTTATTATCATTCAGTTTAGGCGCCTGCTTGGCTGTGTTTTCTGTTTTGTTCTGTATTAACTGTTTTTATTTTCTGTTGTTTACTTTTTTGGTAGAATTTCTCATAAGCATGTTGTTGTTGCCTTGTGTATACAAGATTCCCTAGAAAACTACGCAGTTTGTAAAATGCTAATTATTTTCTTCTAAAACTTAATAAATTATCATCGTAACAATATAAAGAACATTATGCTATTTATTTAAAATATAGTTATGTATTAGATAAAAATTTGGTCATGGTTATTATCTATATCTAAAATGATGAAAAAAAAATTTTAATTATTAATTAAATAATAAAATTCAAATTTTAATTCTAACAACTGTACTCAAGTGTAGCCGGCACTAAAGAAAAATATTGTTACGCACGTGTCTTGCTTAAGTTTGAAAATAAAAGAATTAAGCAATAAAGCGAACTACTGGGTATGTTGTTTACGAACTGTGTGATGATGTTATCACATCGAAAGCGCTCGCCTTTAACTTCAAGAGAACAACAGCCACATAACACGGAAAATGACAACAGTATTTCCTTGACTGACGGGGAAAATATAAACAACATAATACCAGTCTTATAGATTTTACTTATAGTTCCAGCGACACATTGCAATTTAATTTTCTGTCCTATTCTCTATTTTTATATTCTATCAGCTAGTTTTTTCTGATCTTTCGTAACACAAACTATCTAAAAATTCTGTTTATACTTGGTGACTTACTTTAAAACATAAAATAAAATTAAATTATAATAAAGCTCAAGCACTTTCCTACATAGAGACTTACATAGAGACTTTCTTAAATGTAGAGGTTCTTACCTCTAACCTAACTGCAAAACTCCTTGTTACTGTTTCTGTTGGAAAATCCACACTTTTCCTCAACGACTTTCACCAAATAGCACAAAGTAGACCTAGTACACTACTCTTAGCCAAAATTATTAGTTCTTACCTTAAAAAAATCTCATAAATCGTCAAGCTTTTAATCAAATTCATCCAATTGTCAGGGTGACATTTTTAACGGCTAAAACACAAAACGTTAAATCTGGCAGCTATACTCACAATGGGTTGGTTAAAAAATTCATTGCCCCTACGTATTGTGAAATCCTTTTGAAGCCTTTTGCCAAAAACGACAAAAACAATGAAATTGCTTGTTAAACAAACTCAATAATAAAATTAGACTTTTTTTCTTTAAATAAAATCAACGTTTTTAAATCTCTTAGTGCAAAATCACATCTGTTTAATCTTGTGCAATATTTGGCCCATATGTTGTATTCAACGCGTGCAAATTGCACTGACGACATCATTATTGCAACAACGTTGTGTGTTTTATTAAAATTGTCATCTTCACCACTTTTGTCACCATCATGGTGCAGCCTATATTAATATAAGCACGCATGCGTATAGTTTTTTCTTTTAACACATTTGAAATGAAAAACCAACTACAACTACAACAACAACAACAACATTAAAAAAGTCATACATATTTACATACATATGTCTGTGGTTTTCTCAAATGAAAAACAATCTACTGGATTTCTTTTTTAAAAACTAAATGATATTTTTATTATTTTTACAGTTCAATGTCCTAACTTTCAACATACGTTATAATTGAGTTCACTATTTGTATTATTAATAATAATATTCCTTAGAATAAGTAACAGCACATGTGAAATGGAGTTGATATATTGGAGTTCATATGTGCATACGTATTTTTTTATATAAATTGTTTCTTTCATAGAAAAGGTACAGTTGAAATATTTAATAAAAATACTCGTATGAACTATAGAAAATTTTCCCTATTTTTGCAAAAAGTAAAAAAAAAATTTTTTTTTAATTTTCAATTTATTTTCTTCAGTACATTAAAAACATGACTGGAGTTTTCAGCAACGCTGCTCTACCGTTACTGTTTAAATGCAATGAGTTGGATTAATTAAAAATGAATTGGAGAAAAACACAAAACACAAATTTTAAGTTGACAGAAGAAATAGAAAAAGAGATTGAAAAAAAGTTGAGAAATATCGGTTTTCAACAAGAAGTTTGTTTTTCAATTGTGGGAGCACCAACAACATGATTGTTTTGACATTTAGTTTTTGGCAATTGTTACAATGAATTTAATTTTGCACGAAAATCGCATTAAAATAATTAAAATTCACTATAAAAATTGTAATTCTGTTAAAGTTACATTTTTCGTGTGATATTTTCATCCTTATGAGAACGCTATTAAAAACTTGGTCATTACATTTGAATCGACAGACTCGATAAAAAATGTGCAAAGACCAACGTAAGTTCGACTGGGTCATTCAAGTGAAAACATTGTAGCCGTGAGCCACAGTGTTGAAGCAGATCTAAATTTGCCAATTCCTCGACAATCGGGTTTATCCAATATCACCACATAGCGAATTTTGCATAAGGATTTGACTTTGAAGCCTTACAAGATTCAACTGGAGCAGGAATTGAAGCCGAGCCATTCACATCGTCGTAGATTCGCTCAACTCATTTAGGAACAACCGGCTGGTTTTTCTGAAAAAAACATTTTCACTTGTCGTCCTTCTAAGACCGCTATTAAGAATTCAGTCGACAGGCAAAATATATGAACACCAACGCGTGTGCAAACGGGTCGTTCAACTGAAAACATCGCAGCCGTGAGGCAAAGTGTTAAAGCAGATTCAAATTTGTCAATTCCTCGACATGAAGAATTTTGCGTAAATATTTCACTTTGAAGCCTCAACAGGCTTAACTGGTGCATGAATTGAAACCGACCGACCATTCACATCGCCGTAGATTCGCTCAATTCATTCAGGAAAAACCGGCTGGTTTTTCTGATTTTTGTAAGTTTATATCAACAAACAAAATTTCCAAATTTCACGATCGCATAATTTCACGACAATCAGCAAGTTCAGTGGCCAGCTTGACCGTGTGATTTAACACCACTGGATTATTTTTTGTGGGGCTATATTAAGGACAAAGTCTATGCACTGCCAATCGAATCGATTTCAGTCTTAAAACTCAAAATCCGTGATGTGATTAACGAAATACAACCGCCTTTTTGCCAAAAAGTGATTAAACACTTTGATGAAAGAATCGACATCTGACAGCGTGGTCGTGATGAATATTTGCTAAAATCATTTTTCATTCATAATTGCCAAACTCTTCTCTTCATAATACAATAAAAATTTGAGTCATCTTAATCTAAGTTTTGTGTTTGATTTTGCTTTAGAAAACAAACTCCTTGCTAAAAAAACCCCTTTATCTATTGGTGAATTCGTCTATAAAATATTTCGATTAAATCAAAAAAACTTGGAGTCTAATGAAATGCAGTTTTATAATAACTAAAGTTATTAAACTGTACCAGATCACCAGACTAATAAGTTTTCTTCCATATCTAAAAAATGCCTTTCACAGCAACTTCAAAATGACAAATTTAATAAATATGGGTTTCTTCTGGCTCAAGTCCCAAACCAATAAATACTTTTTCCTTTTCAATAAAAAACAATTTTTAGTAAAAATAAAATATTTGCTTATTTCGACTAACATCGTTAGTCCTCATCAGCAATTTGATACAATAAAAGGAAAATGGATCAAAAATTATTATACAGTAATACTCGAAAACGATATTAACTATTATCACAAAGAACTAAGTATCACAAGCATCTAAACTTTCGTAGACAAGCACATAAACCGGAAATTATCCTGATCCTCCACATTCGTCTAATATACGCCCGTGTATGTGGGCACATTTTCCCGTTTTTTGTTCGTAGTTTAGTCTCTTCACTATATGTAGCAACCTCAAGGTGAATCTTTCCATATAATTGTTTCCCTGCTATAAAATTCTCACATTTTTAATACTCGATCTAAAATCAGCCGTGATATAGTATGCCGTTTTTTATTTTATGGGTTTGTTAAGTATTTCTAGGCCAGATCAATCGAATGTAATTCCTGTCCCACGTATTGTCCTCCTAGTGCCAATATATTAGTTTCGGATCCGTTGAATGGAATTTCATACACTATGTTGGGCCCACCTTCCTTTGAACTTGGTTCCTGTTCTGCCGAATAGTCTTCGAACGTATTGTCACCCTTAAAAGTCAGTCTGTAGTCCTCCCCGCTAAATATTACCAGAAAATCTTAGGCGCTTAGAAAATGAGGTGACCCTTCGCCATATTCCCTCCTACTTTCAGATTGTCCCAGGTCATTTATTATTTTATTTCCTTTGGAAATTTATTTACTTTCAACACCTTTATTATCTTTTCCCTAGTAAAAGCATAAAACTCCCAAAAAAAATCAGACGTCGTATTCATTTCATAAAAAAGAAATAAATTTAAATTTATTTTTACTTATAAGGAGTGGTTAAACATAATAGATAAAGGCAGAATAAGGCATTTTCAAATCATAAATTTAAATAAAATCCTGTTTAAAACAAAACTTTGGCAAATGTTGCATCTTATGCAGAGAGCTTTAAAAATGGATAAAATGGTTTGCTGATGTTTTCGAAAGAAAAAATTGGCAACGTCCCATTGACAAAATCAGTTTTGTGATCCAAAGCCTTCAGATTTAGCCAATCAGTTTAGTTAAATTGTAGGTGGGGATTATTACTCAAGAAGTTTAAGCGTCAACATGGATTTTTTTTTCGTTTAATTTCACCGCCTAAGTGCCTGAGATGTGTATTTAATTTTAAAGATAAAAGACCGTGAATCTTTACATAAAGTAAATTAATAAAAGACCGTGAATCTTTACATAAAGTAAATTAATGTTATATGTTCGCTCATTTATCTTTATTCTCCATTCCTTTAACAACTTGATGTATGGTATGGACAAGCTGAGACTTAGTAAAAAATTCAATTTCTTTAATTATAAAGAGCAAATCAATATGTAGCTTCTTCACAGTTTGTATTAGTTTTAGGTTAAGTTTTGTTTCAATCAGTTGCTTGAAAAATATCAATTAAAGACGCTGAATAAGGCTTTTTTTCTTCAAACCAGGTTTTTAACCACAGTTTCTAACCTGTCTGTTTGTGTAAATTACCAGTAGTGTCATTATTTGTCCACCCTCTAAACGAAGTTCGCGAGAAGATAATTTGATGATTAAGTTTTGCTGCTAAAATGTTTAATATTCTTTTGCATCCTTTCGTAGATTTTTAAGTTGACACGGAAAACATGTAATTATGTCTACTTTTTCAATTAAGACACGTACGACGTCTGCAAAGTCAAGTTATGGTTACGTATTGCGCATCCAAAAATTTATAGCTTCTTCATGGGTATGTTTTACGATGAATGATCAATCAATCAATTTTGTAATAGCAAAAGTTTACAAGCAACAACAACAAATTGCAATCGCTTACTAATTTGATCACATTCTAGAAGATTTTTACCTTAAAGTTCAATTATACTCGTAACAACCGGCATTAACCGGTCTTAGTTTATACTTGAGTTTTTAAGCCACCAGTTTTCCAACATTTTTTATTTTCGGACACCAATTTTGCCACTTCAAATCGTAATCGCCGTTTAAATCTATATATATAAAAGAGGATGTGTGTATGTATGTAAGAAATGGACTCGAAAACGGCTGGGCCGATTTTGATGAAATTTTCAGAGAATCTTCAGAATATTCAGGCGGGTGACACTGTGGAGTCCGATTTTTGATTTTCGGTCTGTGGACGGAGGGGCGTGGCAAAACCCACCAATGACATATACATATTAATTTTTTTTTTTTTTTTATTTTATTTTTTAAAGCCATTGTTATGCTTTTCAAAACGAGATATCAATCTCTTAAATCTTAAAAAAAAAAAACTCACTAATATATAATAAAATTTAAAAATTTTAAAACTTCCGAAATGTTGCATTCAAAAATCCGAGTTTTCGGTTTATTTATATTTACAAAATATTTACATTACTATATAATACAAGATATTCCCCGCTACGCTGGTAAAAAATAACGGTACAATCCAACAAACTTTGCTGTTTTGTGTTCATAAGTGAGAAACCTATAAGTGAAATCAATTTAGTAAATAACAAGCGTTTTTAAATTTACAATAGTGAAATAACTTCACAAATTATTTTTAATGCCAATTCATCAAATAGGTAATATGATTACTGTCGTTCCAACAACCAATAATAAAATGTTATAAAAGTAAAAAAACAAAACACATCATTGTTCCTTTTGCACTATTCTAGTTTACTAAAATGCCACCTAAAAAACAGCTCTTGCTAAAAAAACCATCGCAACGCGGCAGCAGAGGACAAGAAGAGCCGCTGAATCAGCTGAGGAACACGAATCACGTCTTCAGGAAAATCGTAAAAGGGCATCTACGTCCGCGAATCAAAATCAATCGAAGAATGTTGTATATGCTTTTACATATGCAATAGAATAAGACGTATATTAGCACACAAAAATATTGAATTGTGAAAAAAATAAAATTATTAAAAAAAAACTAAAAACGAAAAAAAAAAGAAATTCTGTTCTTTCTGATTAATTTTCTTAAATGATTGAACTTTTTTCGCGCACAAATGACTTGCAAAGCAGTCACGGGCACGCTAGTTATAATATAAAAGTCAGCGAGTTTAGGGTTGGTGTTTGGAAACTTGGATAAAGATAGGTATTATTAACTGCAGTCCTAAATCTATTAAACTACATAATATATTTATGTACTTCATGCATTCAGTAGTAAACATTGTTGAAACTTGAAGCGAATCACAAAACTGATACATACCTTACTTATAAAAAACCTTTTGGCAACATCTATTCAAATTCAATTACAAAATTTTTTATAAAATCTCTTTATACATTCAAAAAAATATGAATACATTTTTAATTATTCATATAACTTGTACTCCTTTTAGTTATAATTTGGTACATTGTACATACATACATTTAGAATTAAATACATATTTGGAATTGTTAAAAAGCTTAACCTACTAATGACAACAATTATTCTCCGCTTACACTTTTCTCAAAATTTGTTTTTTTTTAAATGAAAACTGTTTAATTCAGAAAATTTTAATACTTTTTTTAGTTTTGCGAATGACAATAAGAACAATCCGAATGTCACGTACAAGCAAGTGTGCAGTGTATCTCTTTTAATTTTTCCTTAGTATAGGAAAACTACTACAGTGTAAACGGAGACTTATTAAATTCTTATAAAATACTAAACTAACAAATAACTAGCAAAGGCACAAACATTAAAGTCTTATTAAGAGACACTGTTGCTACAAATCATGTATTGGACAGCAGTATAAACGAATTTAAACAGAAGTAGAAACAAAAAAGTGCAAAGTAAAAATTAACATTTAAAGCCTTTTCGCTAGATACACAGGATTTTATATGTTTACGGTTAACGCTTAAGACAACAAAAAATTTACGTATTTAGAATATCTCTTCAAGATTTCATGTAAGAATGTTAACTTAAAGCGAAATGTATTATAATACTTAACACTATTATGTCAACAAAATAGTGGGTATTAAAAAACAAAATGAAATTAAAATAATAAGGCTGTTTTAGAATAGAAATATATAAAATCAATTAAAATTATTCCGTTGATATCGATGAACGACTTCGAGTTTCCATACTGCCAACACTATCTTCAAAGCGAATGGAAAATAAATACAATCAAAACTTATTAGATTTAATTAGGATACAGGTAGATAGATACTTACGATATAATTTCCTTATACCATCACTGAAACGTGGTCTTTTGTCATTTAAGTAACTTCTGCGTAAGTCCTCATTTTTAATCGTATCACCATAAATAGCACTTATAGCTTGCAATGCTTTCTGGCGGCTATTGTATTTTAGTGTTATAACAAAATCACCCGTATCCCTTTCATAATGAGCATAGCCAGAAAATCTGCTTGTTATGCCACCACCATCATCACTTATATCATCAAAGCTACTTCGACTGTATTCATCTTTTACTGAATTATTATCATATTTGGATATTTTAGCATCGGTGAAGCCGCCATTGGTTTCTAAGAGTATCAACAAAGAGGCTAGATAAACTGAAGAAATAAACTTGTTAACAAAAGCTACTAACCTTCATGATGTTTGCGTTTATTTAAGGAAACATCAGGACTTTCATACAAACGCTTGTCACGCTTCGGACATGTTGATATTTTAACTGACAATGTACGTTGTGCCAAAACTTCACCACTGCATGGACAATAAAAACACAACAAAATTATAACAAATTTAATATAAAATTCAAATCAAAAAAACTCACTTCATGCCCTCTAGCAGAAATAAAACTGCTGTCTGTTTACGATTCATGCAGGAATTATAGCACGTAAAGCTCACTATTAATTGTTGTTTCAATTGATTGGTTTCAGTGCCTTTTACGGTGCTATTTAAAGGCACAATAACGGAGTAACGATCATTAATGCTTTTGCCAGTATCGGAGCCATTGTATATGACATCGGGATTTTTGCATCGCACTAAACTTTTGCGCACTATTTCATTAGAATCTGTAAGAAAATTAACTCGTAACTATTCGTTCACAAAAATCCTGGTGAAATTCTGTGCCAAAAATTGGAACTAAAAAAGTTAGAATTCTGCTGCACCAAAGACACGTACAAAAACTAATATTTTTATGAAATTGTTTTTAAGATAAAACAAATCGGACACAACTGTCACAAAATAAATGTCGCCTATTTTGTACCTTTCGGACACACATATGTAACTTTTGACAGTTCAAACAACTAAATCACATAGTGTATCATAGCGTTACATCAGGATTGCATTTTAACTTGCATCTTTCTTGTAAGACGGTCTGGCAATTTTTATGTGGGGCAGAATTGCATCAGATTTCTTGTAAATAAAGTGTGGATGATAGTCAACCCTGTCCTTAAGCGATATTTCTATTTCATTAATGAAATATTCCTAAAGACCATGACAAGCACAATGATATGATTCACAAGATGCAAGAACTCTGATCGTACAGAAGCTTTTATTTTTTTAAATTTTTAAGGATCAGCAAATCGAACAGACCAGGTACACATTTGATTTTAATACAAACTATACTACTTTTCGGATATATATGTATTAGCCGTATATTACTATTTCATAAAAAATTGTGATTGTATTCTCAATCTTTAAACAAAATTGAAACAAAACAAAAACAAAATTGTTTTTTTGATATAAAAAACATGTTAACTTTTTGAACAAATCGGACACGCAGAAAGCAATAGCACGAGAATGGTCCCATACAATAAAGATCTTTTTTAAAATAATAGGAATTGAATACACGAGCTTATGATTAACTGAAAATCATTTATTAAATGAATTAACTGAACAGTGTTTTGCTAATAAATACAGGGTATCCGCCGGGAGCATATACTACTTTATTTTGCCGCCATTTTGGCAAACATTAGTCTTGGCTGTACATATTTGGCAGTCGTGAAGTAGACATGTGGCAAATTTATTATGGAAAATTATTCAATAAACTAACGTGTTTTAATCGTTAACACAATTCATCAAAATCAATCATTGATTACTGTGACGATGAGAAACAACGTGCCAATAAAGCGCAATATTTATCGTATAGTGAATGATTTCGAAGAAATCATCGTCGCAAAACATCGCTGCTGCTCAAGAAAGTGTTCAAAACAATCCATCAACCTCACTTTGACGCCGTGCTCAGAAGGCTTGTCTTCAAAGAACAACTTTGGCCACAATTTCCACAAGGATTTGCATTTGTTTCCATATAAGATTCAGTTGACACAAGAGTTTCTTCCACAAGGCCGTACATATCCCAATAGGATGTTACAGCTCGTCCATGACAACCTCGATTTTCATGAAAAAATCATAATGAGACATTTTCAGTTGAATGGATATGTGAATAAACAGAATAGTCGGTTCTGAAGACTGGGAAGCCCTCAATTATTCAACAGTCATCTTTGCATCCGAGAGGAGGTATCATTGGATCCTACTTCTGGGAGTGGTATGGTGATATGATGGAAAACTTTTTAACGCCACAACTGCATGCTTTCGGCTTGCCACATTGTATGCAGCCAGGATTACAATGGAATTACTTCGAGATCTGTTTCTACCACAAGTTATTTCAAGAAAAGCCTACATGATTGCCTGATTTGACTGCTACGGACTCCTTTTTGTGGGTATATCTGAAAAGCAAGGTTTATGGAAACAAGCCAGAAACGCTTGAGCAACTCAAACAAAATATTCGTGATGAAATTAATGAAGTACCGTGTAAAATGTGTGAGAATGGAATGAAAAATGTGCTCAAAAGGGCTCGCATTTGTGAGGCTAACAGAGGTAGACATTTATCTGATATTGTATTCCATACACAATTGCCGACATTAAAGAATTAAAGAAAAAATCCTAACTTATCATACTTTCGGTTAAAATTTAATTTAGTTTTTTTGAGTCTATCTTTTCATTTTATTAAAATAAAATTGGGTGAAATTTAATAATTTCCATTTGCTTACCTGTATCTGTACTAATATGATTTTGGCACCTCAACACAGGAGCGCTGGCATCATTTTCGAATACAGCAAACACTCGCACTTTAAGCGGTTGTATGGGCATTTTTTGGGTATAGAAACAATCAATGTAAACATTTTCATTTGTTTTTAAATAAAGTCTTTGAGTTTCTTTGGAGTACACAACTCCAGGACGTTGAGCATACTCGTCGGCACAATTGACTTGTATTCGAAAATTATAACCGCCATGGTCATGCTCTTCACAAGTTGGTATTAAATTGAGGTTCTAAAAAACAAAAAATAAGGAAAACAAAAAACAGTTTTAACCAATGTTACCACTAATCTAATCTAACTTTTGTAACTTACCGGTTTAATATCAATTTGCTCTTGTATTAATTGCTGCAACACAGATTGCTAAAAAAAAATACATATACACATCTTTTAATTTAAAATATTTTAATTTTTTTTAATAACAAAATAGTTCTTTTTAAGTAATACACACTCTGAATTTATAAAGTTTTATCAACTTCATTGTTGCGGGTCTAGTAAGTATCTGATGGTTTAGTTGCATTACTACACCGTCTGGTTTTTGTAGCTTGTTCGTAAAAAAAAGTTCTAAATACAATTTCATCATGAAAGCCAACCACGAACGTTGTGCTATGACGCCACAACTGATCATTCATAAACAAGCATGATTGTGCATGTTTGTTTTCAAGGAACGAATAAACAAAAATAATCAATAAAGAATAAACAAAAATAATGCACAAGTTCACTACAACATATGACTAATAATGTCACCTCAAAAGCTTAATTGGATATTTTGCTACAACTACAGGAACTGTAGAAAATTATTTAAAAATTCATGAAAACATTATCAGATTGTATACCAAAGCATTCATCATGATGTCTCATTTATCAATTGTGGACCTATTTCATAAACTAGGTACAAGGTGGCGCAAAAATAACCTTCCGATGTTTTTTGGCTGTAATTAAAAAAATAAATGAAAAACTTTGATTCTTCTTGTGGATTATTTTTATTTGGTCTTTTTATTTTTTTACATCAAGTCGAGAATATGATGTCATGTAAATGGCCGCCGCCACAGTTGATTGTCATTTGAGCCCTTTTTATGGCATTTTCCATCACTTTGGCCAAAACTTCCGGCGATAGGTCCTCACATTCTTGACGGATATTGTCTTTAAGAGCTGCAAGAGTCTGAGGCTTGTTGACATAAACCCGCGACTTCAAAAAGCCCCACAAAAAGAAGTCTGCAGTGCTCAAATCAGGCGATCTTGCTGGCCAGTGCAAATCGCCAAAACGGGAGATTAGGCGCCCGGGAAATGCATCCTTCAGCATATCGGTTGTGGCACGTGCAGTGTGTGCCATTGCACCGTCCTGTTGGAACCACATATTTTCCAATCCCAATTCATCAAGTTGCGGTAAAAAGAACTCGTTGATCATTGCTCTGTAGCGCTCACCATTCACAGTAACCGTTTGGCCCGCGACGTCTTCGAAGAAGAAAGGTCCGATGACTCCTCCAGCGAAAACAGCACACCATACAGTGAGTTTGAGCGGGTGTAATGGCTCTTCGTGGGTTACACGCGGATTTTCAGTGCCCCAGAAGCGTAAATTTTGCTTATTTACGTACCCGCTAAGATGGAAATGGGCCTCATCACTCATGATTATTTTTGATGAAAAATCATCTTCCTCTTGGTGGTAATTAAGGATGGCTTGAGCGTATGTTAGACGCGATTGGCGGTCAGCAGCTAACAGTTGATGCACCGTCTGGACTTTGTACGGAAACATCTTCAAATCTTGTACCAAAATTCGCTGTAAAGACCGTCGACTGATACCCATTTGCGTGGCACGTCGTCTGGTCGATGTCGACGGCGCTTCCATGACATCCTCGCCTTCAGCAGCAATATTCTCTGCAGAACGGCTACTCCGGGGTCTGCCACGCCTGGCAGCATATCGTGTTGTGCCAGTCTCTTCGAGGTGAGCGGCTAAACGTCGCAGTGTTTTACCAGTAGGCGTTGGACGGCCAGGAAATCTGCGACGAAATTCACGTTGTGCCAAAGTCACCGAGCGATTATTGGTTAAATAAATAGTCACCAATATTCCGCGTTCTGGAGCAGTGTAGCGTAACATTGTTAATTAACGTGTATTTCGCATGTGTTTACTACACAAATGTCAAAACAGAACTGACATTAGGGGCCAATCGCAAAATTTATAGCATTTTCTGATAGGAGGATTTCTTTTGCGCCACCTTGTATAAGAAATCACTGTATGGGTTTATTAATTACAGAAGTTATCAATAATATACATTTTGGGAAATAATCGCAATGATAAAAGGTTGTTCTTCTCTATATAACTATAGTTTTAGGTAACAGAGTTGCTTTCATAACTTTTCCCACTTGAAAATACTTACATACAAGTTTTAACAGAAATTATCTATGGAAAATGGCGGGTAAATATACGAAAGTGTTGCAAATTGTTTTTATGTTTAAGTAAAATTTCATTTTAAAAATCGGTAAAACGAAAACTGGCATATAAGTTGCATGGAAGGAAGTTTTTTTATTTCACTAATTTCAACGTTATAACCACTCGGTTAGAAGTGAATGCCGAAAACAAACACATTCTTTATGCATTCGCACTAACAAGTTTAGCGTTTTAGCACTTTTGTTGTCATTGCATCACTTTTGATACCAAATTTGAATGCAATTTTTTCCTCTCGTAGCAAAAATATCACCGTATTAAAATGTAAAAATTATGAAAAATTAAAAATAAAATTGCATTCGTTGCTACAATGACGTTTATCAGAAAACAAGAACAAATGTATGGGGATATTTACAAAGAAAACAATGAAAAAAATGCTTTGCGCTGTGTGTGTAGATTTCGTTCTTAATTTCCTAAATTTGTTGGTTATTCGAGGATGTTGACAATGTACACAGGCTACAGTCGGGAAGCGACTGAGAGAGCCATAATAGTAGCTTCACCCAATTGCTAGCTGGGCATCATTTATGGGTTGAATTAGGGCGGTATCTGATCGCCTTCGAACCTCTAACTTTCGTTTTTGAGTAATGAAAACGTCTTTGGCAAATGCTTTCGCTTAAGTTCGTCTTACGACGGTTCAAGAATTTCATCTCAACACTCGATCACTGAAGTAGGTTTAAATAGGAGGAATATGTAAAAATACGAATATTTAGCACACATAAGAACTCCATCGGTAATACGCTTACATACATAACGTACATGCGTGATAAGATTTACGTCAGTAAGTCATAACCTAACGGTGGATCATATCACTGTAGATGAAATGTAGCGGCATCCTCGCCCTAGGAAGCCTTCAGATACGTATATCCTCCAGTCACTCTTAGTTGCTAGGAGCAGGCTGAAATCCCAACTCCTTGCTGAAGAGTTGGAGACTATCCAACTCCTGGTCCAAAACGAATGAAGCTGAATAAAATTTAAGAACACAACCGCAATCATGCTCACTAGACCTGGACCGTTCATTGTAAAGGATCCGACCCACACAACTTAAACGAAGGCCTGGCACCACAACCACCACGATACTCTTGAAGGGCCAACCTCAATAATCAGTCAGAGAACTGCTAAAAGGCTAAAAAGACAAAAAGCAGAACTCTGGGGCTTTGCTGATTCCCGTGGAAATAAAGTTGAATTGTTCAGTTGGCTCCTGCTAGTCCTGTAGGGTACTGGGCTCCCTTTTACCCCCGTTGACATATGTAATGACGGTGAGATTCCGTCAAAACATATCAATGTGCCCCCGGACGGGATACATAAGGTACAGTACAAACTACAATTATAGTTGTACTACGTGCATGAAGCAAAATTTGCAAACTGCAAACGTTTTAACCGCAACAACTTTAATATACACTATTGCCCTATTGCCCTCCAATAGGTCCTTGTTAAAGTATGTCAAGTGTACACAAGTGTGTTATTTTCCGTCACTACCTCCCCGGACTGGGAGTGGGTAATTTACGCGCCTGCTGCCTTCAAAGGGAACCAACAAATTTTGCTAAATCTAATTTTTGCCTTTTTCTTTAAAAATTTATAAAAATATTTTTAAAACAATTTTTCTTAATAAATTTAGAATTTAAATAATGTGAAATTAAGATGGATAAATAATATTTTATACTAATAAAATAACAATCGAATAGCAATATAAAAAACTTAAAAATCGAAAATGCTAAAAGGAAAAATTAAAATTTGTTCTTACTTTTTTCGCTTTCGTGCAAATGTAAGAATAATGACAGCAACAACAATTTGCTATTTCGCATTTTTTCACAAACTTCACGAAAGCTTTTGACATGTTGACGTTATTGGTGGCAAGTAAGAAAATTAATGTTACTTAATTAACCCCAACGTATAACGTAAAACGGAATGAATAGGAAACATTTCAGCCGACCAAGCAAAACAATTTTTACCAGTGTTGCATCCTTAGAAAATAATAATTAAAACTAATTTGCTTGAAGTACAAAATATTTGTTTTTGTTTTTAATATAAATATGCGTAAGAAATAAACGCTTATATTTACGTTAACATTTTTCATCCTAAAAATCAAAGTGCAAATCCCCAAAACCCCCGTCCATAACTTTACCAGCCAATTCGACTGTAGTTGCTATCTTCGGATGATTTCACATTTGTCGGCAAGGAAAATGTATCAAAATCCCGAAGAAAAATATCTAAACAAGGTATTGCGATCTTTATTGCTATTGTGAGCAACAGCTAAAGCAAGTGATTTTCATAGCTTCAAATATTTTCCCAATCGAAATGAGATTTACAGTTGACTGATGTACAGCCAAATTTAAATTCGTTGGCCATACTATTCATCCTGTTCATATCAATTTGCCTAATATCTTTTAAAACTTAGCATTATGTAACTATTGTTACATAAAATAATTAAACATTAAATGATAAATAAATAATTATACAACATGAGTTTTTTATGAAATTGATACAACGTTTAATTGAAATTAAATGCTCAAGAAAACTTAGATCGATATTTAATTACAACTAAATACCTTAAATATTCGAGATCTTCAACAAGATAGTGTGTGAAACAATTATATAATAATTAACACTAAATTTCAAACAAAAACCTGCGCATGAAAATGAGGAATAAAAATGCCAACAATATAATATAACAATATAAGTAGTTTTACTGAAGCATCCCAAAGTACATGTTGTAGTTATACACATAACAATTGCATACAAAAACAAAATGAGCAAAACAAATTTGGTTAAATGTATAATAACATTTTTATTTGTTATACTATCGTTTATTGGATTAAATTCTGTCGTGTATTCGCAGTATATGAAAAAGTTCTATACAAATCCTTTTCTAATTTTGTGGTGTATATTTGTAATAATAACTTTTATCCTAGTTTATATACTCCGTTTGTATAATGATATTATGCTGGAGGAATTGGATTTAAAAAATGCTGTAAAATTTTATTATTATATGAACATAATAGGAGCCGTCATCTGTTATCTATCTCAACTGTCAAATTCTAACGCTTTAGTCAATTTTTTTAATGTGACAAAATTTTTTGCAACTTTGGATTATTTTGATATCGAAGTCCACATTATACACAGATCAGTGCTATTGGTTATGTTAAAAACTACAATATTTCCCATTATGATCGAAATAACATTAATTTTAAAACAGCAATTATATGATGATGATAATAAAAATCTTTTATGGACCATTTATACTTTATATCCACTGATCATATCTAATATTATACCGAATTGTTTATTTGGTATCTTTGTTGCATGCAGACAATTTGCTTTAGCCCTAAATCGTCAGCTTCACAAATTGGAGAAAGAAGCTAATTTTTTACAAAATATGAAACAAATACTTTGGAACAAACGTTTTTATCGAATGCAACATTTTTGCAAATTAGCTGATAAATTGGACGAATTGTCGGAAAAATATTATCTGATCTGTTCGCAGACTTTAAATTATATGAGTTTGTGTGCAGCACCTCTATTGGCTTCTTTAATATGTAATTTATTTGGTATTATCGCTGGTTTATTTCAGCAGTATCACGCCTTAGCTGATACGATAATTAATGAAAAGAGATATGATTATTTGAATGCGATAACAAATGGTGTATTTCTAATAATATCATTTTTGGAAATAGCTTTGCATAGTTTGGTGGCCAATCAAAGTATTGAAGCGGTAAGAAGAATTACATATATTGGGTAAATATCTTTAAAAAATTGTTACTTTAGTCTAAATCATATATTTTTTATAGTGATATCATAAAGCATCTTATAAGCAATCTAAAATATTTTATTTGTAGAAAAGTGACAAGATTAGCCAGCGATATTTTTTTCTCTGTTCGTTATTGGTTCTCCTATTGGATTCGTCGATATAAAGTTCTGTTGCGAAATTCGTTATATCAAAAAGGCATTTGTTCTCCTGCGCTGTTCAATCAAGTCTCACGAATGCTGAGGATTGTACGTCGTTCTTTTCTTTTTCATTTATAATCATTCAAAATTACAGGTCATTGCGTAGATATTCCATTCCGTCTAGAAACTTGTGATCGATATCGGGTTGTTTGAGGACTTTTAATAACTTGAAAAAATCAATTTCAAAGAATTTAACATTAAACGAATATCTTTTGACGCTGAAATAAGAACCATTCATAAATGGTGACTTTTTGACAATATCATGAAAATTTAAACGAATTAATTTAATGTAAAGTGTAGAGTACTAACGAATTGATATTCATTTTTATTAAAAACTAATAAAAAAAGGCAGAACAATATAAAGGGTCCGCCATCTAACGAATAACTCATTACTATAGAAGTGTAGATGACATCATCAACACATTTGTCCCCGAACCAGACAACACCGAATAAATTCTAACAGACTTAAACACAATCCATAATAATATTAGATACAAAATAGAAAAAGAACAAATTTGCATTATCTTAACAACACAATAACACGAGGAACTGGCTAACTGTTTAGCATTTAGATATGTGCTAGACTAAAGATCATTCCACTTACTCCAGATGAGTACACCAAAGCTAAAAACAATGGCTATAAACCCACTACTATCGACAAACTTCTTAGATACGCATACAATACAACACTAAACACAGAAACAAAGAAGACAAATCAATACAACTCGACGACACACTTTTACTAACACAGGACCAGAAATAAATAAAAGGTCCGCCATCTAATTTTTTTTTTTTCAACTAGTGCTTATTTCGTGAATGGTAACACTTAGCTCATGTTTGATTTGACAGATAATTAGTTTTATCCTTCCCCTGAAGGAATATGGTTGTGTATACGCTTGAACAACGCATGGTAATGTTGCAGAATGTGTGCGAAAATTGCGTACGGATTATGGAAGAAGAGAAGCACCGCCAGCTCCATATATTCGTTATCTTGTGAAAAAGTGAAAGAAACTGGCATCGTCATCGATAAACCAAAGCGTGAAAAGCCAAAAACAGTGCATACACCCGAGAATATTGCTGCTGTGACAGAAAGTGTGCGTGAAGTATGGTATAACGTCATACAAAGTCCAATTGGTTTAGGAGTTGAAGCCAAGTGACCATCCAATGCGTTTTCGCATCGCCTGCGATCACTTACAGAAGATGCTGATTTTGCAAAAAAAAAATCATCTTTTCAGATGAAGCTCAGTTTGTTCTTGGCGGGTATGTAAACAAGCACAATTGTCGCATTTGGGGCACATAAAACCTGCTCGCTTACATTGAAAAGCCGACGCACCCAAAACGAGTCATTGTTTGGTGCGGATTTTGGTCCAGGGGCATAATTGGGCCATTTTTCTTCGAAAATGAGCAAGGAGTGGTAGTTACAGTCAATGGCAATCGTTATCGGGCCATGTTGAACGAATTTTTGTTCACAAAAATTGAAGAGGAGGATATTGGTAACATTTGGTTTCAACAGGACGGCACTACGTGCCACACAGCCAAAGTTACACTCGATGTTTTGCGCCCTATTTTTGAAGATCGCATTATCAGCTGCAGAGCTGATGTCGTTTGTTCACCTCGGAACTGCGATTTGACACCGTTGGACTATTATTTGCGGGGTGCCGTCAAAGATAAGTGTTACGCCGACAAGCCAGAGACAATTGACGCTTTAAAAGACAATATTCTTGAAGCCATTGATGAAATACAATTGCACACAATAGATGTGCTTAAAAATTGGACCGGTCGTGTTGGCTACTGCATGACCAGCCGAGGCAGCCATTTGAATGAAATTATTTTCCATTATTAACCGAAAGGATTGTACTTTCAAATAAAAAAAAAATTGAGAAAATATTCAATAGTTTTATTTATAGGATTTAAAAAAAAAGGTATTTGGCGGACCCTTTATGTAAAAAATAGATCTTCTACAAGAACACTCTTTTATTCATTTTAAGTGGGACTCCCTTGATAAAATGTGACTAATCAAAAATTATTCTTAATTATCGACAAAACTGCCCAAAAATAGCTAAAAAATGTCAAACCCTCACTGAGTACTTTGCCTAAGTTGCAAGTGGCTGCATGTAACAGTTTAACAAATCAGGCCATATACGTGAAAATAATGTCTCTATACGAACGCCCCTTAACTACATTTTAGTATTTCTTAGCGGCTATAAAACTAAAATGATGTTCGAATGCAACAGCATAGGTTAACAACAGCTGAACTGCGATTGGTTTCTATCGAAGCAAAGTTTAAAAAGAAATGAGAATTTATTAATGCAAAATGCTGTTTTAAAATTCATAATAAATACTTTTTGCTTAAAGTATAATATACGAACAACAGAATCTAATGTCTAACATTTTCTATCAATCTTGAAAATTGAAACTTCTATGCTTTAAATGGAAACGCGAAGGAAATACCCAACTTTAAGAAAATACCCAAGCAACGTTGTGTAGAATAACCTTGTTTTAAATAAAATATGCTTTGTATACTTTATGCTACACACACTCAACCAACATCAATGGTTACAATTAATTCCAACCAAAAACAATTACATTGAAATTACTTGATTTTATTGTTAACTAAGAAGTGTTTTTATTATTTTTCGTATTATTGTTTTTCTTCTTACTTGACAGATCAAAGAAACGGGTTTACTATTAAAACGCATCAAATTAGACTATGCTGACATACGTTTTCGACAAGCTGTTGAAAATTTTTCTTTCAAAATATTAGTCATCAACTTTAAAATCCAACCTATGGGATTATTAACTATTGATTTAAGTCTATTACATCATGTAAGTATTTTGTTTAACAGTTGCTTGTATAAATTGATTAATTATATTTTTTTAATAATTTTAAGGTCTTATCAGCTGTCACAAGTTTTTTGCTTATTTTAATACAAAGTGATTTAACTTTGAGATTTTCTTTGAAATAAATTTTTCTTTATAACAAGAAATAAAACTACAAAAAGAAACAGAATTTAATTGTCAATAAATAAAAATTAAAATAAAAAAAAATACGCAACTATTCAAAATAACAATGGATAGCGAGCTGGAATCTTTGGGTAGGACAACGAAACCAAATCGTTCTATACCTTGGCGAGATCGTTCTACTTACAACAAATGTTTAGTGATTAGTATTATTTGTATATTTCTAATATGTATCTTTAACTTGATTGGCTTGGTGGCATTTTATTGTGTTTTTAGGCGACATGAAGATAATTTGTTTATAAACCATAATCATTTGCGAGAAAAGCAATAAATTACAAAATGATAATATAAAAATTGTATTTTAAATATCAATAAGAAATGCATGTGAGTAATATTTGCATAATTTGAATTAATTAGCTAATAATCTGTAGAAACAAATGACGTAATAACGTTAAAGAACATGTTGCACTAATTGCAGTTAAGTTTGCAAATAAGTTTCATGACAGGTCACTTATGTTGCCGTTTTTTATATTTAAAATTTTTTAAGGCGACAAGAAAATGAATAAGGACTTATAACTTTTTACTATACATTAGCTACTACAATTATTAATGAATTACATATTGCCTAAGATTGACCGGAAATTTTCTTCGCCAGAAAAAAATATTCCGACAGCAGCAAACCTTGTACAACAGCAATTGCAATGGTAAGTTAGCAAGCATATCATAATTCTGTATGTAGCTATTTCAATATTTCCTATATTTAAACAATAGTTCTAACACTATCGTTAAGATTTATTATGGTTAAGGTTTATGATTTAATATTAAGGTTTCTCAAAATTAAAAAGGAACATTACGTTTCAATCAATTTGGTATGAAGCTGTGAGATGAAAAATTAAAAATATTTTCAGAATTATGGCAAATAGCATTTTTAACGTATTTTAAAAACTTTCTGTATTGCGAATAGGTAAGGTATAGTAATTTTTATAGCATTTTTACATATTTTGGAACGCAGATTTTTAGCTATAGATGTTCTTTTAATTTTATGTTAATTTTTGCGCCAGTTTATATGGAAAGGATACGAATCATAGCGCAAATATTAATCAACTCTAAAGTGTTAATATCTTTTACAAATGAAACTAGAATGCCAAGTTCCACTGCTCGTAAACATTTTTCTATTTGCGACCAATCAATATATGAAGACACAACTCTGTGAAATGTTCTGAATTCTGAATTCAGATATCCTTTCAATCTTAATCAGGCAATGAATTTTATGTTTCAATTCTTTTAACAAAATAAAAATTTGTCTACACTTAAATTTAATTCCTAATTTCAAAGGAAATTCTATTGTAAAAAAGTCTGTGCGTTGTGCCAAAATTGATTCAAAATTTCCAAAAAATTACAAGAATTATTATGTTTTATCTTTTTAAAGATATATTTATATTATTTAACTCACCTGACTAAATTTCATCAAATTATCGGACTAAAATAAAATTAAAAACAAATTTTTAGTAAAACTTAACAAAATCAAAACGTAATTTTATACTCACATTTAAGTTTTGTAAGTAAGTAAACTGTTCATCATTTCTGCAAAGATAAAACATTAGTTTATATATTAATTTTATTATTAATAAACAATAAAGATAAAAAATTGTATATGTAAATAATCATGTTCTTCGTTAATTTTAATCCCTAACAAAATGTTTGACAAATAAGAAGGATACAGCCAAATTATGGAAATTTCGTAACTTGCTTAAAAGTAGCCAAAATTAACTTTTAAACTGTTATCCGAAAATTCATATTTTTGTTAATATTAGATTATACATTCCAAAACTATATAAAAAATCTGTTCAAATCAACCTTATGGAAAACACTAGATATCAATTGAATTTTGATTTTGTTTTTTTACTAAAATCATTTACAATTGGCTATTGAATTAAGGCACAATTTGTGTTTTATTGTGTGCGTGGTCAGTTTTAGTTTATATCTTCTGTTGTGCTGCTTTTTCAATAAGTAAAAACACGCAAAAATTTATGGAACTCAGACCACAAAATTACGATGTAATATAAAGTTTGTGATAGCCATTGTAACTGCTGCGGCGTTAAGGTATAGCAGATCTTTTTAAAACTTTAGACAGTACAATATTTGGGTTCTGGTTGAGTTGTACTAAGAGCCTGAAACTAAAATTACTGGCACAACGTCGCTCTTTGTAATTAAAAATTATAATCAGGTGTATTTCTAATACCTGATCCGTGATATTTCTTTTCATAATACAAAAATATAGGATCGGAAATAAATAAACACGGAAAAAAGTGCAAACCGAATAAAACACTGTTTAACGATTTAAATACATATATAAGTTAGACACTACATAAATCATGCGTTCCTACGACAACTGGATCTACGCTCCAGATCGACCCAAATTACACTCGGACAAATATTCTTTACTCGACAGCAGCTGTACCAGTTGTAGAAGTACAACAACAAAAGAATAATATGTTGCATCTGGATTTTTTCAGACAGATAGGGTTTGACACTCCGAAGTGTTATATTTGCAACTTTTTTCCTAAACTGATATTTTACGTTAGAGAATAATTATAACCCAAATTCTTGAAGTTCTAAGCTAAAGCAAAGAAGGAAAATTAAATTTTTATAATTTAACTCTTATTTCAAACTTTCTATTTTGGCTCATACTTACAGAGTATCTGTTTCGTTAGCATCAACTGTGGAAGCATCTGAGATATTAAGTATAGTTTCCTGACTCTCAGTACAACGATTATGGTTGGAAGTACTGGATGAAGTGTCAACTGTTGATTTCTTATGTTTTGCAAGCGTAGGATTCGGACTGAAAAAATTGTACAAAACAAACAAATATAAACCAAAGAATTGGTACGTATAAAAATGCATACTTTATGTGTTCTGTATTATGTTCTAGACAAGTATATTCTTCTTTTACAATACATTGTTGCTGCACGTCAATTTTCATTTTACGATTATTCTTTTTACGCATTTTTCAGTGCTTAATTAAAAATTAAGTTACTTAAAACAAAAACGAAATTAGATACTACACAACACAATAATTATTAAAAAAAATAAAATGGTTATTTGTTTAAATAAAAGTAAAAAGATTAAAACGCATTAATTATGAGCTAAATAACTAAAATATGTAGGATTATAAATCAAGAAATGTAAATTAAAAGCAAAATTCGACGCACATACATATTAACTGACGCCGCCGAGTTGTATATAAAGAGTATCAAAACGGCTACGTTCTGTCATTTAAAATTGTTATATATTTTAGGAAAATTATATATATTATTTTGAATAATAATATAAACTTTAAATTTCAATCGTTAATAAAAGCAAATCTCATTTATAAAATAATTTAAATTTTGTGCAATTTTTTTATGTTAAGTTAAATAATAATAAATTTTCCTCTCAAATATTTACACGCAAAACTTTGCAATATTTTATGTTCAAATTTTATAACAATACTTAAAAAACCTAATTGTTATGTTAATTATAATATTAACATTACCATCTATACGTGCAATTAATCAGTTAACATTAAAACACAAAAAGAAATAAAAGTAACTCGAAGAAATTTCGTTCAAAGCCTTTAAATTGATTGTCTTTTAAATTTGTTACAAAACTCTTTATTATTATATTAATTTTTATTAAAACTAGACAAGTAATACTTCACCTATTTGTTATATATTTACTCCCTTCGAATACAACCCAAAACATTTCGGCAGCAATCTAACAAAAAATATATAAATATTTAAGTTTGCAAGTATGTTTTTACATTTGCAATAGAATAAAGGAAACACATAATCAAAACAAAACCATTATTAAAGTACTGAAACAAAACACACTAAGTAAAAAATAAGAGCACAACAAATAAAATGAGCGAGAATATATACTTACAAATTATGATCCACACACAGCTGAGAGTTCATAGTGGATTCCATGTTTTTGTTATATGCATGGTTCAATTGAAAGGGTGATAATGAATGAAAACCAACCTGCTGATGCTGCAGCTGTTCGCGTGTGTAGTGGTGACTGTTTATGTTTTGATTATGTTGTAGTTGTAGTGATGGTAGCGCTGGTGTTTGATGTTCAAGTTGAAACTGAAAATAAGGAACAGTTGTATTGATGGCCGTAATGTTAACAGAAGGAGAAGGCAAAGATGGTGGTGGTGTAGGTATATATTGAGGTAGAACCGTTTCTACTGGTGGCAGCGTGCTCTCTAGAGGTACATAATCTTCAAAACTACAATTTAAGATGAAAACCATTGGAAATTCGAAAATATTTTAAAATAACTGATAAATAATGCTAACCTCATTGTTTGAATTAAATTTCCACTATTGTCTTCAATTCTTGAGCTATTTACCATTTGATTATTGTTAGTGAATTGCGAGTATTGATAATTATTATTATTATTAACACCATTAATGAGATCGTCACCCTTTTGCATCATCTTGCCTTCTTGCGCCGTCCTCTATTAAAAGCTTGTGCTATACTAGACTCTTCGTCTGATTGCTCTGCACACCTTTCAATTTCTATATTTTGTTGTAATTTCTGCTGTTGCAGAGATTGCGATTTTTCTTGGACCCTACGTCCTGCCGTTGTGGATTGTGATGAAATTCGCAAAACAACGACGAAAACTATATTTGAAAATTTCATAAACATTTATAAAAACAAACACATTTCGATATTACTAAATGAATTTATTTTACCATTCACTATACTTTTCATTGATTTATAACCCCTTGCAGTTATTTCAACTAACTTCTTGTTTATATTCCAGTAAAACAATTATTTGTTATTAATATTGAACAAGATTGATCATGCACTTTGTGCACGCACGCAAAAATGTCTGTTCAAATGTTATATGGCACTTGATGTTAAATAATGTATAAAACTTTAATAATTATAATAAACAATTGTATTTTTCATTAACAAAAATATAATAAATTGTTTACACATTTAATGAGATCAAATAGAACACGAAAAACACATCTAAACCACAGCCTGTGATCCAAACGCCGGCACAAATTCAAACAAACTAAATGGCTGCTTCTTATTGGAGTTTGACACTCATGTTGATTTTAATTTTAGTTAATGCACAGTGTTGTATTACTGCTGTGAAAAGAAGATGAAGTAAGAAAAGTGGAAATAAAAGTAAAATGTCAACTAAGCGTTATTTTTAAATAAAAGAATTATTTTCCTGGCAAAACATAATATTTAGTTCTATATTTCAACAAGAAATTGATACTTTATTTTATATTTTGTGTATTTCATTTGCAAAGCTAATAAATTAATTGGAAATCAAAGGTAGTTGAGCTATGCCGTTAATATCAGGTACTTACCGTGTCAATAATAGTGATAGATTTTTTCACACATTGAATTATTCAACGGCTTGGTCCAAATTGATTTTTATCACTTAACAGTCTGTAAATTACATAACCTAACAAAAATGTTTAGAACGTAGAAAAGTTGATATAGAATCAACTTAAAAAAAGTTGCTAATCTTTTTTTATTTGACAAGGTCCATTTAATGTCGTTATAATTTATTAATATTATATTTAATGTAACTTTTTTATTATACTAGAATTGTTTGTTCTTAATGTTAAAACATACTTCAATACGATATTTAGTGATTTCATTTAGTCCATTGATATAACAGTCTTAAAGAATTTGAATTAATAGCAGCTGCTATTAATTTCTTCTGCTTCCATAACATTTTTAATTCAGTAATGCAGAGACGAAACGAAAAAACGAAAATGTCGTTTTGTATTTATTCACGGTCATGTAAATAGTGGCCAACGATTCTAGCTCTAGTTTAAATAACTAAGAAGAGATAAGATTTGAAACGTTAAACAGTAATTTTTAAACTACGAATATTAACTTTTTCTATATTTGGGCTAGCGTATGCATTATGGTGATTTTAATAATTATGTATATTAGATTACAAAACAAATATCACTTGTTATATCTCGTTTTTGTGTAAAGAAAAAAAATAAATAAATAAAAACACTTGGATTTTTTCTATCAAAATGTTTATATTTAAATCTTTTTTGTTACAAATTAATCAGACTCTAAATACGATTTTCTCTATCCAATCTAAATAGGAATAAATTCTTGTATACACACCAGGGGCATTGGGTGATGCGCAAAATTTTCCAAATGATGTGATCCCAATAATAAATTTAACACAATTAAATTCCGGCAATTCAGCATGTAATGGTCCACCAGAATCTCCCTGACATGTATCCTTGCCACCTTCCAAATGACCGGCGCAGAATTGTCCTTCTGTTATACCATGTGGCAAACGTCTTTCTTTGCGATAAATTTCTTTGCATATTTTCTGATCAATAATGTTCACATCAACCTTTTGTAAATTATCAGACTTCGGACCAAAAAATTCCGTTCGACCCCAGCCAGTTGCAATGGCAGCAGACATATCTAAATCGGGTAATTGCCAAAGACAAGCTGGCTGTATATGACGTGAAAACCTAACTTTTTTGGTAAGTTTTAAAAGTGCTATATCGTGGTAGTATGAAGCAGAACGATACTTGGGATGAAGAATAATAAGAAGGATTTTTATGTCCACTTGAGTTTGTGTCGTACGATTGAGATTTTGTGCACCCAAACGTACAAAATCGGGTGGTTTTCTAAAAAATGAAAATAGTTATTAAATTAATAAAAATCCATCAAATATTTTCGTACTTAATGTCATTATGGTGTTTTACATTTTTGAGGAGTATATATGTAACTTTCATTCGCACTTTTTTCAAATAATAATTTGTACATGCACAGAATGTATTTTACTACGGGTTCACCTGCTCAAAATAAATGTATGTATGAAAAAAATTTGAACCACATAAAAACATTCGGGAAAATTTGGGTACTTTTTAGCTTTTCTGCTCAAAACTAATATTGCAAAAACAGAATGTTTAAAAGATGAGTATTTCTTACATGTAAAAATGCTAAATGATAATTTTTTTATATTTTAGTGTCACTTGTATGCCTGCCAAGCAACAATTTAAAAATGATGTGCTGAAAACTTTAAAAAGTGGACATTGTAGAAAATCACAAAAAGGACAAAATCGAAAATTTTGTTTTAATAATGAAAAAAGCCAGATCATCGAAGTTTGTCAAGAAGTATTCTGCACGAAGTACAAAAGCAAAAAGGTACCACCAAAGTGTTTCTGTTTGTTGTTTTTGAGATTTATCCTTAAGCAGCTAAATATCAATTAAGTTTCTTAATTTTCCCTTAAAAACACCATTACAAAATTAGGAATGACTTCATACTCTTCGTTTGACATTTAATAATAGAATCAATCATATTTTATTTAACATACCCACCAGATGTAATACAATGGGCTGCTGTTAATACGAAAATATCACTGATTAGTGTACCTCCACATCCCCATTTAAATTCTTTGTCACTCTGCGTCCAACCTAATGCGGCCTAGAAATTCGTTCTTCAATTATTATCAAGTCAAAAACTTTAATGTTTAGCAAGTACTTACCATATGAGGATATTCATCCTTTTTGGTTACTTGACCACCAACTATTAAAGGTATACTTGATACACACATTTTGCCGGAAAACTGACGTGATGAGTCGAATTTCACACCTCTAACAGCATCATGATAATCCCGGCATTCTTTTTTAATAATATTCGTATATTTCGTAAATTTTCATCTTTCAAGCAGATACGAATTTATTTTCTTACTTACTCTGTGCACTTATTCTCTGATCTTCAATGTATTTATCGGCCAGTGGACAACAAATAACCGGTATATTTTTGCGATATGTACAAATATCAATTTTAGTACCATGCACGCGATACTCACGTATAACATGCAAACACTGATAGGCCAATATACAATAACCACTGCGTCCATCAAAACTGCGTCGACAAAAGGCACCTTCTTCTTGATGTTGTGGTCCATTGAACTTGTTATAGGTATTCGTGTGAAAAGGTTTTTCGGCATCGTTTTTTAAAAAAAATTTAATTTTTTTACCCAGAGCATCAACAAAAGGATTTGGTTTTAGCATTGGAGCTGGATTTAAGGGAGTAGCATTTGATATGTCATCGTCATCAAAAGTGTTGGTTAATTTATTTGATGATATGTCAGACGGTAATGGGGGGTTTAAAAGGAATATCGGTTTAATACCGCCGTCTAAACATGGTGACTTAGTTGTGACTTTTGCTGTTGAAAGAGAAAGTATTTTTTGTGATTGTGCTACTTTCAAAGGAGACTTTATAACCGGTGCTATATTATAGGAGCCCGATGTTGGCAATGGCGTTTGGGCTGTAGATGAATTTGAAAGTTCCATATCTGATAGTTTTGGCAACCTGTGATAACTAGTTTGCAATGTATATCTGGTGGTTTGATAATAATGATATACCTGTGAAGCATCTATAGCTACATACGTACAATATTAATACGGTGTGTCTCATTTCATAATTATTTTTTTTAATCAGGATTTCTTACCGGGAATGGGTCTCAAAAATAAATTATACACAATGAAAAATATGTTTAACCTTAAAAATATCATTTGGTCTTTAATCTAATAAAATGTGCTTTAAGAACAATACGTAGTCAATAACAATAATTGCTGTTACTTTTTGTTCTTGTTTTTTCGATGACATGTTCAAGCATGTTTGATTTGACATTGACTTGTTCATTTCTGTTATGTCTTGTAGAAATGTAAATAAGTAACCGGTAAACTTAAAAAAGCTATTATAAACTTAATTATACAAAACTAAGAGACTAAAGAAAAGTTTTAACCGAATTTTTTCCTGCCATTTCAATCAAAAACTGTAAATCGTTGTTGATTACTGCGTTTCGCCAATCGTTGATCCTGCAATTGATAAAAATAAAAAGAAGTTATTACAGATTTGTTTGTACATATGTATGTACACAAATTTATGTATTTCGGGAGAGAAACAAAACGTATATAAGGTGAGTTCTTTTAAAATCTTATAGAGAGCATTTGGAATTTAAAATAAGTAAAAACGCCTATTTTCTAAACCAAATTAGACATTTTTGAGAGAAAAGTTGTTTATGGTAATTTATTATTTAAGACGCCTTGCGCTATTCTTAAAAAAAGGAAAAAAAGTCTTAAGATAATGCCGATTCATTACTTGTTTAGTTTTAACAGACTGTGATAAGGAGTTTTAGAGTAATGAGAATTAGCTTTGTATACTTGACATTTAAGCGTTTCTTTTTACTTACGTCTCGCAAATTTCTCTATTAATTTTCTGAAGTCAATGGGAGACGTTTTTGTTATTTGTAAATTAAAATTATTTAAAAAGGAATTAACATATGTGCCCATTGCGGTTTAAATATGCGTTTGAATGCGAAAATATTTAAAAGGCAAACATTTATTTGAAACATTTTAAAACGGGTGATGACGCGCCTTGTTACATTTTGAAAGCAATTAATAACAAGAATATTGTTAACGACAACATGTTCGCCCGTGTGAATATTATTGAAAAAGAAAATTGAATAAAAGATTTATTTCTTCCAAATGTTCACCCGTCTAAACTTGGAAAAAGAGGTGCTTTTCGCTTTGATTTTTAAAACATTTCTTTTCTGGTTCTGTTTTGAATCTATCTTTTTTGGTTCGAATTCGTTAAACTTTCTTTTCATTTTGTTCGTTCGCTACAATAAAAATATTTTTTCTTTGGTTTCTACACTACATTTTTTGATTTTATTTCCATTTTACATTTTTGTACATTCTTATTTTTTTATGAATATTTTTAAAGGGGTTTTCAACAAGAAGTTTGTTTTCCAAAACGAATTAATTAAAAAAAATTTAAATTAAGATGATTAAAATTTTTATTGTATCACGAAAAGAAAAGTTCGGCAATTACGAATGAATGAAGGATATCCTGAAAATGTCCACCACAACCACGCTGACAGATGTCGATTCTTTCATCAAAGTTTCTAATCACGTTTTGCCAAAATAGCGGTCCTATATCGTTAATCACTTCACAGATTTTGAGCTTTAAAGCTGAAATCAATTCTATTGGCTCCGTAAATACTCTATCTATAACATAGCCCCACAAAAAATAACCCAGTGGCGTTAAATCACACGATCTGGCTGACCACTTAACTGCTGCTTCTCGTGAAATTATGCGATCGGGAAATTTGGTTTGCAATAAAATTTTCGTTTCATTGGCTGTGTGACCGTGCTGTTAAAAATACATGTCAGTGTTATCCACGTCGTCGCGTCTCGCGATAGCGTGATCCAGTCTCATCTTAAAAAAACGACCCAATCACGCGTCCAGACCACATAGCGCATCAAACAGTGACACGTTGAGCATGCAAAGGCTTCTCAATAATAGCTCATAAGCCAAAATGCGGCAATTTTGCTTATTGAAATCCCTGACAAGGGAAAATGGGCTTCGTCTGAAAAAATGATTTTTTCAGAAAAACCAGCCAGAGCGAATTTACTGCGATGCGAATGGTCGATCGGCTGCAATTCCAGCACCAGTTAAATATTGTAAGGCTTCAAAGTGAAATCCTTTCGCAAAATTGGCCATGTGAGGGCTTTGGATAACCCCAATTGTTGAGAATTGGCTCACGGCTGCGATGTTTTCAGTTGAACGATCCGGTATAACACGAGTTTAGTGTCCGCACATTTTGTCTCGAGTAGGTCGACTCAAGTTTAACAAGCAAATTCTTAATAGCGGTCTCAGAAGAACGATTATGTTTTGTTCGAAAACATGAATTTTACGAAACTTTTACAGAACCACCATTTTCGTGCAAAATTGAATTCATTGTAACAATTGCCAATGCATCTACTACGAATATGTCAAAAAACTAAATGTCACGAGTAACATGTTGTTGGTGTTGCCAAAATTGAAAAACAAACTTCTTGTTGAAGACCCTAATATAAAAGCATTTATAAATTTAAGCAACATTTCATTTTAGAAAAGTAATGTAAATAAAACATAACGAGGAGGGATCTTTTTAACCGACCTATATGGAAAATTATACAGAGTATGCGTTTCTATGTCGCTACAACAACAAGTATCAAGATTTAAAACTACACGTCTCATAGTCGGAAATTTTCTAATTTTTCTCAAATAATATATATTTTTTCTTTTTACAAATTTAAATAAAAATGGTTTAATGGAAAATGATTCGATTGAAAAGTTCTTATCTGCAATAAAAATCTGTTGTAGAATTTCAAAATCTAATTTTTATAAAAATTAAATCTCTCTATATTGGCGTATTAAAAAACATTATAATTTGTCCTTAAAGATATAAACTTACTGATTGTGTGTTAGGCTACTTAAGAAACCTTTAGCCAAACTGTTTACCAAATGATAATTAAACAAAAAATGATGGGCTAAGTATCCACAATTAATAGAAAATACAATTTGGGACATTGGAAGATTCTTTAACATCGTGAGAACAGCATTTGATTTTGTACTGGATTTTTCTGTCTTAATGCGGCTACAAAATTGTTGCCACAACAGCTGAACACATATTACCAAGGATAACGTTAGAAAATTAGCACGTTTTACAATAACAAAAGAAAATCCACCGATAAAAGCTGCCAAAAAATGTTGCATATCCAGAGATAAATTATTTAAGTATCTGCGCAGTAGACAGCTAGATAACTGAAAGATACATATGCATTTAAAATATAGTTTTTGTAAATAATAATACTAGACTTACGCGATATATAGAAATGTATGATATAAAAAAACCCGTCATAATGGGACGAAATATCTTTAATTTGTTTAAAACTAGTTGCATAAAACTCTGAGATGGCCGCCGGTTTAATTTACCTCTCATTATCATGGACAACAAATCCAAAGCGATGCCATAGAAAATATAAGTTTTGATGCCATCCAGCAAAAATCTCCAACATGTTGCACTTTTATGATTGCAGTTTTCTGTAAACTTCTTACAATTGATTTCAATTTCTTCTCTATTGCCACTGTCCAATATATTTTTTTCTTTAGTTTGAATCAACTTTTCGTGGGGTTGAATAAACCAAAAATCTTTATAAATATTTTTACGTTTATAATGTAAAATGATGGCACTATTAAGCATAAATAATATTGTTTGCACGATCGGTGAATACAGAATTAAATGTGTAAATTTATTTGAATATTGCAGCAGAAGACCTTCTAATGCCTGTCATGGGGGGATTGGCAGAGAAAAGAATTACATTAGAATTAGGTCTTTTACATTGAATGTATTATTTTGCATATTAAGTAAATAACTAAATATTTAATTATTAATTAAAAGTTTCTTACAGCTTGTGATGTTGCTGTCGTAAACAATTTCAGAACGCGAGTTGGAAAAAACCAACAAAATTGCAAACCAAGAACAGTGGGTAGAAAAAGAGTCGTAAAAATACGAAAATCTCCAAGTAAATTTCTGCAAATAAATAAAGAAAATATAATTTAAAATAATGAGTGAATAATCAAAGAAAACTATAAAAAAATCTACCAAGTGCTAGTTGGACTCACACTCGAAAGGTGTGTGAGTTAGCATTTCATTCTTAATTTAATATTTTTTTATTACTTTTTATTTTGTTAATTATATTATTCTTTTAAATATCAGATAAGTGTGCGCCTCTGTTCGCCTCACAAATGCGAGCCCTGTTTTTTATTACATTCTCACACATTTCACGGGGTATTTTATTAATTTCATCACGAATATTTTGTTTGAGTTGCTCAACCGTTTCTGGTTTTTTTGCATAAACCTTGCTTTTCACATATTCCCATAACAAGAAGGCCGGAGCGGTCAAATCAGACGACCGTGGAGGCCAATTAGCATCACTATTTCTTGAAATAACTTGTTGTGGAAAGAGGTCTCGCAGTAATTCCATTGTAATCCTGGCTGTATGCGATGTGGCACCGTCTTAATGTTACCACATGTTAATCAAGCCCAAAGCATGCAGTTGTAGTGTTAAAAAGCTTTCAATCATATCACCATATCGCTCTCCATTTACAGTTACCGTTCCGCCGTTTTCATTTTCAAAGAAGTGAGGTCCAATGATTCCTCCTTACCAAATTGCACACCAGACTGTCAATGGATGCAATAATTTAAGGGTTTTTCTATTCCCCAGAACCGACTATTTGGTTTAATGAAAATGCGCCTAGTCACTCAGTTCTCATCGTCATAGTAATCGATGATTGATTTTGATAAAATGTTTTGACAATTAAAACACTTTGGTTTATCGAATATTTTTCTATAATAAATTTGCCACGTGTCTACTTCATGACAGCCAAATATGAACTGTCAAGACTAATGTTTACCAAAATGGCGGCAAAACAAAGTATAAATACTGCATAAATACTTCAACTTAAAGTGCCTGCCTATTGCTTTTTAAGAACAAGGTCACGTAAGTAATAGTGACATAATTATTGGGACACCCTCTAACTAAAAGTTTTATTTTTGAACTTATTGCTGCAATAGACACAGTTTTGCAAACTTTAGTATTTCTACCTATGCAGTTCAAAAAATAATATATCAAGTCTCTTTTGGAACACGTCTTAATTTTTAGTATTTGTAAAACAATTTAATTTTATTTCTATTAAATTTTAATCTTTTCACACGGTTATTTAAATTATAACGATTTTATTTTTTTTCCACAGGAAAGCGAAATATTGGGGAAAAAATAAAATAAAATCGTTATAATTTAAATGACCGTGTGAAAAGATTAAAATAGAAATAAAATTAAATTGTTTTACAAATACTAAAAATTAAGACGTGTTCCACGAATAAAACTGAAAATAATTTAATTTTATTTTAACCTTTTATAATGAAATACTATATATTTGTTGGGGAAAATTGTGTATATATTCCTGATCTTCAACGACAGAATAAGAATTATTGTTTAACTTCAATACAAAAAAAAATACAAATCGACGAACAGTGCCACATTTTACGAAACGGTTTGATGGTACACTTAAAGATCTGTGCGTTAAAACCCAGGCGCACTAAATATCTATAATAAAATACTAATCGGGCATACTGAATTTAGTGTTTCAAATTTCTTTTCGTTTCGACCTTCCTATTGATCACCAATTTTTACACTACGTAACATAGATTCAATTTTGATTAGTGATTTCCAGATGTCAAGCCTTAATTGCAATGTGACTAATGGTCATTCATGCTCCTTATTCTAATGCTAGTGAATGCGGTAAAGGGCATAGTAAGAGTTCGTAAACACCATTCTCTTCGATTATTATCTTAGAGAAATCATTATTATTAAAGACGTAAAGAAATGACAATAATTTCATTAATCATAATTTTTTCAAACAAAATCACTGGTTATAATTTTTGTAAAAAACAATATCTTTAGTCATAATATTTCTTAAACAATTTCTGTGAGAGAATCATAACTTGTAATTTTAAGTTTCCACATTTAGCATCGTCTCTATCTCAGTAAAAAAAACCCAGAGTTCTTTTTAAATATGTTAATTCTATAGATAGAAATGTTTTAATTGCCTAAAAAAGATAAAACAAAATTTTATACTTTAAAAGCATTTATTTCAGTTCGAGTCTCTAGCAGCAGACACTTGATATGACATCTGATATTGCCGAGCTCTGCCAACCCGTCAGTTATTCGCGTAATGATTGAATTCGCGTAATGATTTCTAAGCACCATTCGAACAAGCTTTTGTAAGGTTTTCCCTCGCAATGTTAATATTAAAACTATTGTGAAATCTGATTAAATAGCTAACATATAAATAGATAGAGAAATTAAAATTATCCTACTCATTACTTGCGCCTTTAATTGCTGTGAAAATTTGATTGATTCTTTCTAATTGTGTTAAGAAAGCAGTAGTGTAAAAGAATATATTGGGAACCAGCCCCCTTCGGCTAATTTATGAATTTATCTGGAACTAGTTACATTATTATAGCCGATAGTCCTTGTTACTAGTTATAACAGATAAATAAATAAATAGTTTCATTATTATTTCATTCATTATTCGCTTTTGAGAGCACTTAATTCATTATTGCATTTTAATCATTTTTAGAAGAGACAAGGAAGCTTTTTTTAAAGATCAATAATTCAAAATTATTCTGCTGAATCTGTTAATAAGGGGTTTTTCGATTAAGACTCGATTTAAAGTTTTATTGTAATACGAAGAGAAAAGTTTGGTTATTGTGGATGAAAGTGATCTCTAGCAGAGATGACAGATGTCGATTCTTTCATCAAAATTTTTAATCACTTTTTGGCAAAATGGCAGTCCAAATTTGTTAATCACATTACGAATTTTGAGTTTTAAGGCTGAAATCGATTCGATTGACTCCGCACAGACTCTATCCTAACAATCTTCCAGTGTTGTTAAATTATACCATCTGGCTGGCCACTTAACTGCTGATTGTCGTGAAATTATGTGATCGGGAAATTTGGTTTGCAATAAATTTATCGTTTTATTAGCTGTGTGACATGTGGCATCGTCCTGTTGAAACCATATGTCAGTGACATCCACTTCATAATAACGACAAAATTGAGTTTTTAGCATCTCGCGATAGCGTTACCCATTGATAGCGTGATTCATTGAAAAAAAGACCCAATTACGCCTCTAGGCTATATAGCGCACCATACAGTAACACGTTTAGTGTACAAAGGCTCTAGGATTTTCAGAAGCCCAATGCGGCAATTTTGCTTGTTGGTATACCCTGACAAGTGGATATCGGCTTCGTCCGAAAAAATTATTTTTTCAGTACAATCAGCCGGTTGTTCCTGAATGAATTGAGCGAATCTACGGCAATGTGAATGGTCGGCCGACATCAATTTCTCCACCAATTAAAGCTTGTAACGCTTCAAAGTCAAATCCTTACGAAAACTTTGCCATGTGCTGGTTTTCGATAACCCCAATTGTTGAGAACGTCGAAAAATTGACAATTTAGGATCTGCTGCAATACTATGGCTCATGGCTGCGATGTTTTCAGTTCAAACATTTTATATCGAGCCTGTCGACTTAAATTTAAGCACCAAATTCTTAATAGCGGTCTCAGAAGGGTGATTGTGTTGTTCGAAAATATCACGAATTTTACGAAATGTAATTTTAACAGAGCCACCATTTTCATAGTGGATTTTAATTATTTAAGTGCGGTTTTCTTGCGAAATTGAATTCTTTGTAACAACTGCTAATGCATCTACTACGAATACGTCAAAAAACTAAGTGTCAAAACTATCATGTTGTTGGTGTTGCCACAGTTGAAACACAAACTTCTTGGTAAGAAACCCGATAGTTATCGTATACCTCCTACGAGTTTTTTTATTCAGCTTTAATTCCTGCAACATGTTCATGTTCGTTCTGGACATTTACCATATCCAGGTGAGAACCATTGCCCGCCCATCCATCGGCAATTTCGCTTATTTATAAGCCGCGGAAATCAACTTACAATCTTGCCAAATAGGGTCAAAGTGTTTATCTTTACTACTTCAGTATTGTTTAATAATTGTGTGGACGGTACACTCTAAATAGAAACCATTTTTTAAATCAGGTTTGGCATTTCAAAGAATATTAAGAGATCAAAATTATTCATTATTTTCAAAAACGGCCTAGTTACAGTACTCACTGAAAAAAATTGTTAAAATCGGGTGATTTATTTCGAAATTACCTCAAATAGTTCAGTTAATAAAAAATTAAGATTAAGACCAGATTTAGGGAACACATTAGAGACTATAACAAAAAACTACGAGAACCAAAATCAACTCCAGAATCAAACTTTGCGAACCATATATTTAACAACAAATGTACACCAGGACATATAAGGACAACGGTTAGACTGCTTCATACACAGCACAAAGGAAGGAGACTAAATGTATTGGAGAACATGGAAATATACAAACAAAAAACATTTGACGGACGAATAATAAATGAACAAATAAACACTGCTTCGGACACAATATTTGAACCGTTGAAACATTTTTACAGGAAAACAAACACTACACCAGTACAAAAACGTTACGCAGGTGCACAAGACCAAAGCAATAAAGAACATCATAAACGTACAATTACAGATTATTATGTCACATAAAAAAAAACCCAATAGGTTCACACATAAACAAAAACAGACAACAAGCATGATCGTAAAAGGATTTAGCTAGAAAAAAAGACGAATGAAAAATGGAGCGACAAATTATGTAAAAAGAGACAAACAAAAAAGGAGAGAGAGATGCAGGCAAAAAAGACAGAAAGTGACGAACGCAATAACACGAAGGGAGACACGAACTATATAAACACAACTGACAATAGAACGCAACTAGTACGAAAAAGAACACAAGATGGGAAATAGCCGAACCCGGTTTGTTCACAAACCAAATTTGACGAGGGTCGACGGAAAACCGTACCCAAATAAAAGTAATAAAAAATATTTTATTTATATAGTCAATGACACATACATCTTAAATTTAATAACTGCACTTCATCCATTTACTAGAATGAATGAATAGTTCCAACTAATAATTAACATACATGCATACAAAAATTATTTATATTTCTTACCTGAAACAACAAATGCAAAATGCAGCAGATGCTGTAGACAAGGAACTCGCAACAGCTGTTTGTAAATAATGTTTGACGATATGAATAAATAATTGTCGATTCATTGATTTATATTTCATAACTAAAGGAGTCTAAAATGTAATAAAAAAATATTTTTTAGTTTTAAAATTTGAATTAAGATTAGGTTCCTTCTATTAACTCACTATCAGTAATGGTGAAAAATATTTCAGACCGCTCACGCCATTTAATAATAAACTATTTAAATAACTTCGAAAGCATCCAATACCCGGGTGTAATATCACCTGTGAGCAGTGATAATTTTTTAAAGGATCTGCAAACATTTTGCTAGGAGCCACCATTTCTTTTTAATTTTTATTTTAAATATTTATTTATTTTGCAAAAATCACGCACGTCACAAACGAAAGTTTTAGTAAAACTAAACAATCGCTGTATATTGATTTTGTATAAGATATTGATATAAGTATTATTTATTTTATATTGTGTGATTTAATTATATTCAATTTGCTTGCGAGTAAAATAATCAATGCGACAATTTTACATAAAGGTGTAAATGTTGCGTCGACTAAATGCCCAAAAAGGTTCAATATTTTTTATTAGTCACACATATAAGCGTCCACAGTTTGACTCCACTAAACTTTGACAAATTATAATATTGATATGCTGAATAATAAAAATAATTGTAAAGCTCTTTTATTTATTTATACAAATAAAAACCAGTAATTAACAAAATAAGGGGTTTGCGAACTCAAAATAATAATGACGAAATTGTAGCCCAAACCCAATTTGATAAAATGTGTCGTTCAAAAATTTTATAAAAACAAAAAGTAAACAAAATCGAAAAAAACTTGCTTTTCGACTTAGCATAAATTACGTGCATAAATTAACCTTAACTATTTAACAGAGTTTCTTCAAAGCAAAAAATTAATTATAAAAGCACGTGCTAAAATAATTATTTATGGAACTATCGACTTAATTCGGGTTGTCTTAAAATATTTTTAAATGTGTTGGAAAAATTATAAGTAAAATAAGATCAAAGATAATATTGAAATTCTGCCTGTGAGATATGTCAGGTATCAATGAAACTTCTTTCGCTGCCGCGCATCCATGAGATGTATTTTTAACTAACTCTAGTTAGATCCTTATTGTTGAATTTAAGGCAGTGGTGAGCAAACACATTTTGCAATTAAAGAAGGCTTTAATAATTATATATTTAAAAAATTAATTTACCGAAAATTAAGTTGTAACAATTTAGTATTAATAAAAGTAATAAATTTATAGAGTTCTCCATTTTTTAATATCCCGATTTCTGAATATTTGAATATTTTTTTTACGCTACACATTTTAGACTCTTGGAAAAATAACTACTGTTGTATTCTACAAATCACTCAACTTAATTTAATCATTCTCTTTTTGAAAGATTCCTTAAAGTGGAGTCACTCTGGCCCCAAGTTAAAAAAATAAAAAGCCTCAAACCTTCAAATATTTTGAAGATATTTTAGAAAATCAAAACTAGTTTCAATTTTGAATTAGAAAAAAACACCCCAATTGAACTAATGAATTTACCCCAATCTTTATTTTATTATCCTGAAGAAACAAAATTTGGGTCATTTAGTTATGTATTAAATTAAATAAAGGCATCTTATTATTTTAGTATTTATGTTATTTGAAAAGCTTTATTTGATACATAATATATATGTATATTCACATAAATATTAAAAAAAAACTCGTTATTTATTGGTCGATTAGGAATTCTTCTTTTATTATGAGAAATTACAGCATTTTAAAATTTAATTAATTTTAAAAAAATGAACTAGTTTTTTAATTGTGGCAACACCAACGACATGATACTTTTGCCATTTAGTTTTCTGACGTATTCGTAGCAGATGCATTGGCAATTTTTACAATGAATTTAATTTCGCACGAAAAACGCATTAAAATAATAAAAATCCACTATGAAAATGGTGGTTCTGTTAAAGTTACATTTCGTAAAACTAGTGATAATTTCGAACAACACAATCGTCCTTCTGAGACCGCTATTAAAAATTTGGTCGTTTAATTGGAGTCGACAAGATGTGCGAACACCAACGCGAGTTCGCCCGGGCCGTTCAACTAAAAACATCGCAGCGGTGAGCCACAGTATTGCAGCCGATTACAATTTGTCAATTCCTCTACGTTCTCAACAACTGGAGATATCCAAAACCACCACGTGTCAATTTTTGACTTTTGAAGCTTTAGCAGATTCAACTGGTACTCGAATTAAAGCCAACCATCGCCGTAGATTCGCTCAATTCATTCAGGAACAACCGATTGGTTTTTCTGAAAAACTGATTTTTTCAGACGAAGCCCATTTTCACAAGCACAAGAAGCAAAAATTCCGCATTTTGGCTTCTAAAAATCCTAGAACGTTTATTGACAAGCTTTCGAATGCTCAACACGTCACTATATGGGGCGCTATGTAGTCTGAAAGCGTGATTGGGCCGTTTTTTTCGAAGATGAGGCTGAAAATGCGTTAACGGCCAATGGATTGCAATCGCGAGACGCGAACAACTCAATCTTGACCTATTATTGACGACGTGAATATGAATATAAATATCACTGACATGTGGTTTCAACAGAACGGTGCCACATGTCCCACAGCCAATGCAACGATCAATTTATTGTAAACCAAATTTACCATATAAATGGCAAGCCACAGAGTCTGATTTAACACTACTGGATTATTTTTTTTGGGGCTATGTTAAGGACAGAGTCCATACGGAGCTAATCGATAATTTTTAGCCTTAAAAACAAAATCCGTAGTGCGATTAATGAATTGAGACCGCCATTTTGCCAAAAAATGATTAAAAGCTCTGATGAAATAATCGACATCTGTTGGCATGGTCGTGGTGGACATTTGCTAGATATCATTTTTCATTCATAATTGACGAACTTTTGTCTACGTAATGCGATAAAAATTTGAATTATCTTAATCAAAATATTTTATTTTTAAAGTATTAATCGATTAATGATACAGCAAAGGGTCTGTAGTTTTATAAAAATGTTAAATTCCCAAGGAATATAGATATATAAATGGTTTTCGAATTCAAAGCTCTATTCAAGAGTATTGCACGGAAGGAGCAATTTTGTCAACCATAAATAAATTTGTCGATTTTGAACTACGTCATAAAGGGCCTTCGGAACTTTCTTTTTTTAAACTTTTCTTCTAGGATGATTTTTCAAATTTTACTAATCGAACTTTAAAGTTATATGTATAACAATTAAAATAATCGATCTAACTAATAGTCTTTTGTAAACTGTACATTCTATCAAATGCAGCAAAGTGGATTTGAAGTCGTGTTGTAATAAGAAAAATTATTTTAATTCACCACTGCTTGATTTTACAAATGTTGATATATTCTATTCTTCACATGCTACAACATGTCAGATGAGGGAAATAAAAGTAACGTGTGTCCGCCTGGAAGGTTACTACTTTGTTTGTTTATAATTTTTATCTAAATGAAAGAGAATGGATCTTATATTGATAAATATTTTTTTTAAAGTATGGAATACAGTATCAATATCTTCTGTTAGCCTCACTAATGCGAGCACTTTTGAGCACATTATTCATAACATTCTCACACATCTCCTCCTGACCAAATTGCACACCAGACTGTCACTTTTAATGGATGCAAACTGGTGACTGTTGAATAATTTAAGGGTTTCCCATTGCCTAGAACCGACTATTCTATTTATTCACATATCCATTGAAATGAAAATGTACCTCGTAACTTATTGTGATTTTTTCATGAAAATCGGAGTTGTTATGAGCGACCTTAAATGGTTTTGTGGAAAGAGCTCTTTTGTCAACTGAATCTTATATGGAAACAAATGCAAATCCTTGTGCAAAATTGTGGCCAAAATTATTTTTTGAAGACCAAGCTCCTGACCGAATTGAGGTTAATGGATTGTTTTGAACACTTTCTTGAGCAGCAGTAATGTTTTCAGTCGATCTTGCAGTACGTTGTGGTCCATGTTTGGACCTATCACCTACTGATCCTCTTTCTTTGACATCATTCACTACATGATAAATTGTGCGTATTGTTGGCACATGGTTTCCCACAAAAATTTTCGTGTAACTTTCTCATCTTCACAGTAATCGGTGATTGATTTTTATAAAATATTTAAACGATTAAAACACGATGGTTCATCGAATATTTTCCAGTCTACTTCACGGCTGCCAAATATGAACTTTTAAGACTAAAGTTTACCAAAATGGCGGCAAAACAAAGTAGTATACCTTCCCGGCGGACATCCCTATTAGAATTAAAAATATTTAAATTTTTAAACAAACTGTTTGGTATTTTAATTTTAAAACATTTCTTCAAACGAAAACAACAACAAAAAATGCTAATGAAAACTAATGACTGCAGCCCCCATTTTAAATAATAATTGTTTTGTCTAGCACTGGCTGAATTTAATTAAACTGCATTGTTAGAATTCAGATTTGAAAACTTATAGTTGGTTCAATTATTTTGAAGATTAAATAAATATATAATTAAAACAAATTTTATTTAATTGGTCAAAATGCAAATATTTGTTAATGTACAAGTATTTTATAATCGTTAATAATGGGATAGTTAATTATACTGGTTTCATTTTCAGTATCGCTTAAGTAATTGAAGAAATTTACGCGCTTTGTTTGTGGTGTTTTTTAATCTTTGGTATGTTTGGATTACGTTTCTTGTGGAATTCTCATTTGGTTCATAATATTTAATACTTCAAAAATATTTTTGTTTTTTCTAAAAATAAGTTTTCTAAGAATATTATTTATGCAACTAGTAAAGCATGTTATTAATATTGTTAGGTTTATAAATTTTATAAACATTTTGTTGTGAGTTCTTTATTGCAAAATAAATTACGCCAGATTTTAGATTAAATTAATTACAAGTTTATTTACTTTAACTACACAAAGTTGGCACTACAGGACAATTTACTGAAGATGCACGTCTTTACTTTACAAGGTTTATTTTTCAACTAACTAACTATCCACTCAGATGCTACCTTTTATATTTGTCCACTAGAGGTCTAGAAAAATTAAGAATCTTCTACTACCTTTGTATTACATTTTGTTGTTATCTTATTCATTCAATGTAAAGGCGCCTGTAGGTCTGTGTGTATATTTGTTTTTAGTTTTGTTTTTATGCTGATAAAATTTCTTCCTGGAATTTATTTAAAGATATTTGTTGTTGTCTTGTGTACACAAGTTTTCTTGGCAAACTCCGCAGTTAGTTAACAGCATACCCGACGCAAGACGTAATCGTAACAATATATTTGGGTTATTAGCAAAATGTTTTTCAATAAAAAATTTAAGTTTCATTTATTTTTATTTATTTTTGATTTTTCTTAAAAATTGCAAAAAAAAAGCAAATGTATTTAATATTCAGTATTCACTTTCAAACAACAAATATTGTTTGAAAATAACTTATCGCAAAAACGAGTATATTTCAATTTTACAATAAATGTTAAGATTTAAATAACTGGTGCAACAGTCTACGACCGAAAATCTAACACGCAACACTTGTACGTTCTGAGAAATAAAATTATTTAAATAAAAATACAGCAAATATCAAGACATGAACATCTTATTATATTTATTAATATTGAATGCATTTAAAAAAGTGCTTACAGAGTTCAATTATAATTTAAATCATAATCAAGCAGAAAACTTTTATAACTATTTTAATTTAAATAATAATGAACATAGAAATCCAAGAACAGAGTACGAGTATTACCAAACATATCAATATCCAAATATTCATACTCAAGTCACTTATTCAAATAATGTGCTTAATCAAAAATATATTAATTCAAATCCAAAAGGAAGAGGTACGGAAAGTTATCAAATAATAAAATTGTCAGCAGATGAAGATCTTATTGGAGAAAAAACAAAAAATGTTGTTAATACAAATCCAATAAACAGTCCAGAAATACATTACAATACAATTGATTCAATTGGTGTGCTGCCCCATGGCAGATCTCTTGGTAAATCATCTCCCGCACAATATTACTTTCACCATGATGCACCAAAAAGTTTCAATTCAAACTCTAATATACCTTCAATTGAACCTAGATTTGATGCTGATCCAATTACACATAATACACCTTCATCTTCAGAAAATTTTAATAATGGCGAACACAAAACAGTTGAGAATTTCAATGGTAATGAAAATGCTAGTTGGCCCAGTGTTGAAACTTTTCAATATCGATATAACAAAGGTTGGTCCGTGCACGACGCCTTAAATGTAGATAATATTGTCATACCGCATTTGGAGGATCACAAATACTCAAAGCACTCTACTCCAAATGAACCCGAAGCCCTTTATTATCAAAAATTCTCAGATATTTACAATCACGTAGAGAATCAAGCAGAACAGGATTTAGGTCGAAATCCGATGGAGTCAATAAATGATGATTTTAATGGTCGTTCAATTGTGGCACCCGGTCAATACCCTCATATGGTAAATATACACAGTTTTTGATTTTTATTTTGTAATTAAAATAAAAAATGAATAAAAATAATAAGCATTCAAATAAAGGTAGGCATACACCTACCTCATGTTGACCCATATGCATGCGTATAGTGAGAGATACAACTTTTTAAATTTTACATTTTACACTGCACATAAAGTACTTTAAAATTTTAATAAGATTCAGACTCAAGTGCTCTACGGCAATGTTATTTAAGAAGTACAAATTATAATTTTTGTTGGGTGCGTATTTGATGGTTGGCGCGATTTTTAATAATAAACAATTTTTCATTACAAAAAAGTACTTCTATGGAGAAAAATTGACCCTCACAACATTGGAATAGAAGTGGAATAGGAGTAGTAAGTTAGGTGATAGGAAAGTTTTTTAACGAAAGAAAGGAAAGACTTTAAGGAAATTTATTTCACGCACGAATTGTTTGACGTTTAAGTGTTGCTTGGTTACATCTTCGTATGGTAACGCCAACATTAACCTCTCAAGAGTTTTTAACTCCTTAAATCTATATTAAACATAACTACAGATAAAGATGCACAAGCGGTAGAACGGCTGTATTAAAAGTAAAAAGTGCCCCTGTAGGCTTGTAGGTAGTGTACTAGCTTTTAAATATGGGGGTTGTGGGTTCGATTCCCAACGAAGACCTTGGTTTTTTTTCACTACAAAATTAAAAATTGACTGTCGGTGGGGTTGCTCAGCGATGAAGGCATAGTCACTGGTCGCTGTGCTGTCTTATATACGGTAGTTAATTTCCGACTATCCTTCTACTTTCACCACCTGTTTAATCTATTCTCTATCCCTTTCCTAAAAGAATGTAGCACGGTACTTGACTAAATAGGCGTCGTTGCCTGAAGTGCTACTTCTCTTTAAAAAAAAAAAATTAACTTTGTCCAAATGAACTTATTCAGAGATCGTTTAAAAATCGAGTTTGATTTCATCGTTCATAATGTTAATCTCACAAGATCTGGTATATTTCAAAACAGGCGAAGCCAAAAGAATAGATAGGATTTAAAGATTACTAAAGAAGATAACTTAGGAATTAAGACAAAGAATAGGAGAGATTGCGGTACGTCCTTATAAAACTCATTAAAAAATAGCTACAGCTATCACTTATCTTTCGCGAAGATAGTATTACATCTTACATTATTATTATTATTTTTTGCGAAAAGAAATTCAGTGTCTCCCTGTGTGTCTTTTTCGAATATCACAGTGACGTTATTTAATTAGGAATTTTCACTCTATGTATTATCTTTGACTGTACAAAGCAACTTGGAGTTAATCGGTAAGACAAAAATAAATATAAATTAAAAATATTCAACTTATTGAGATCTTTTCCATTTTGTTCATATTTTTTTAATATTTTTTTTTTAATTCTTTTTAGAGTTTTATTTAAGGCAAAGTGACATTTGTCAGCTGATTTTAAATATTTTTTTTAATAGTTAATGTTGTGCTAAGTCTAAAAACTCAATTCCTAACCCGAAACACATTAGGGGAAAAAATGCGATAGATATTTAAGTATACCTTTTTTCAATAATATGAAATTATCGGAATAATTTTATAAATAAAATATTTGTAGTAAGACGATATTTAAATAGTGGCTATCAAATGTGTACCTTCTCAAAAGGACGTTTTAATACCAGTTCAATTTTAATTCATAAATCATTTCAGTTTGTCAACTAAACTTGTTTCATTTTTGTATTGTGTATTTAAATATCGATTTGTTTTATCAATAATTTAGCTGTTAATAAAAGTCATTCTGTATAATAAGAATTCGAAATGATTTCAAGTGGAAAATTAAAAATAAGAAACGAATGAATATATTGACCTATTACTTTCATGTTGTACACATTACTTTTTAAAGATTTACGATTTAATCAATTTGTTAAACCAATTGACTGGATATAAAATTTAATGTGAGAATAGCAATTAAATGTATTTCAGGTTAAACGTAACAAAATGAAACAGATTAAAGCTAAAGCAGATCTAATTGAATAGGCACCCTGCGAGAAATTGGAGAGATTTGTTTTGAGCGTAATTGTCGTTAGACTGGTTAAAAATGTTTTAAATTTCATTAGTGGACAGACATTGGCGCACATGTGTTTTTTTTTTTTGTTTTATAATTAAAAAAATTTTAATTATAATTATAAAATTTTCACAAATATTTTTACAGGCTGCTATAGGATTCTTGTCGAATGAGGAAAAAATTGAGTTCAAATGTGGTGGCAGCTTGATAAGCAAAACTTTTGTGATAACTGCCGCTCATTGTTGCTATTTAAGTGGGTAAGTGTTGCTATTTAACGTAAGAGTAAGAAATACTAAATATGTTAATATTATTGTTAATGTTTAGAGAAACGCCCATCATTGTAAAATTGGGCATTATAAACTTAAAGTTTCAAACTGAAAATAGCGAACCACAAAGGCGTGCCATAAAGGAAATAATAGTTCATCCGAATTATAATTCCACAATGAATTATCATGACATAGCTTTGCTAAAACTACAAAGTCCGGTGGAGTAAGTAGTCTTAACTCTTAAAATTATATTCTATAAGCAAAAAAATTCTTAATATTTGTTTTCTTTGTTATATTTCCAGTTTCACAAAATTTGTACGTCCGATTTTATTGTGGAGCAGCAATGACATACCCTATAAACGTGTCTTTACAATGGGCTATGGTTCAACAAGTTTTGCCAAAGCCCCTACCAACATTTTAACTGAATTAAGTTTATCATTAATACCTCTGCAACAATGCAAAGAAATTTTTCCACACGATGAAAAAGCTCCCAATGGAATAATTAAATCTCAAATATGTGGACGCGACTTGGAAAAAAATCGGGATACATGTCGGGGTGATTCCGGTGGTCCATTACAATTGAATTTGGAACGACGTAAGCAGCGTAATGCCTATCGTTATTATCTGGTTGGTATTATATCTTATGGAGAATTTTGTGGCAGCAAAAAGCCTGGTGTTTATACACGGGTCTCATCATATTGTAAATGGATCGCTTCAGTAGTATGGCCAGATTTCAAAACGTGAAAGTATTTTTTAATAAATTTTTTAACAAACTAAAACTCTTTTTTTTTTAATTATATCAAATTCAAAAAGACATATTTCACTTTTATGGAACAAGAATATTTGTTAATTAAAACGTATATTGGCAGGTTTTATTTGATAGGCAGGCATTTGATAGTATTCATTTGCAGAAGATTCCATCTATATCGGTGATAACTGATCCCATCTGCCAAAAATTTATCAATACAAAAAAACAACGCAACTCAAATAAAATAACACCATTTTTATCACTGTTTTTTATATGTACATTGACTTTAAATATTAATTTTTGGTAATAATCATATTATGTTGGCTCTAGAGACTAAGAAAAATTAGTATCTAATTTCTTCCAGATCACTTAAATTATATTTGTATGTCTAACGGATTTTGAACTCGAATATTATGTATTTTCTAGTAAAACGCAATTGCGACGCACGCTGCGGATTTCGCGGAAAAAAGTCAAATTGTCAACATACTGTTCATGAAATATTCAATGATATTTTGAAATTTTAGACTAAATGATACAATCAAATCAAAAATAATTACTCCGATCTGACTGCTAGTTTTTTTTTTAATAGCCGTCCCAACTCAGTACTTGTATTTTACTAAATCGACTTAATTTAAACCTAAGAATTTCAAAACGAATATTGTTTTATTATGTGAGCTAACATTTTTCTTTTTATTTTTTATTAAAAGTAGAATATTTCAGTATAATAAAATTGCAAAAATAAACTCTGCAGAGATTTAAGTTTTTTTTGTTTGCTTATTTTTATGAACATATAAAAAAAATCCCTTTTTTCTCCAAACATTTGGACCTGCAATTTTAGCTTTACTTTCCTGCAGCTGGAAATCATCGCTAATACATTGTCTGATATCTCCTTTTACATTTTTAATCAATTTCAAGTGCCATCAGGTGCCACCTATTAATTTGTTGCATTACACAGTACAACATTTTTCAGCTGATTGATTCGCAACTCAATTCTGATAAGGCCATTTTGTTTAACATAACTCAAGAACCACTAGTCGGATTTTACTTAAACAAATTTAGAGACATCTAAGTACTTTCATCTGTTTATATTAACGTTTTGCTACATAAGCAACAGCTTCGAAGTTATAAATAAATGTATGAAGAATGTAATGTATGAAAAAATATTTTTTTTTAATTTCAGTTTTATTCGACCTTTTTTTTAAATTTCTATTAAATTTTAATCTTTTTTCTCTGAAGAAGCTTTCCAAAGGAAAGCGAAATATTGAGAGAAAAAAAGAAAAATAAAGCGTTATAATTTAAAGGACCGAGAAAAAAGATTAAAATTTAATAGATATTTTTTTTTAATTCATAAAAAATCCAAAACGGTAAAAAAGTGTCAAGTCCTATTACTTTCACGTAAAGTCGTATAACCTATGAACAAAATGAGACATATCTCATGAAAATCGACGAACATGTTTCGCTTTTATGAACAATTAAGTAAAGGTATGAATTTAAAAAATTTGCTCGAGATATGCACAAATTTCTGACTCTCGTTTATATACGACATCAGTTGTACCACTTAAATTATCATTAAGTGATGACATAAATAAATTAGTATAGAACAACAATTAACCTTCTTCCATACAGTATTGTAGAACACTACAGTTTGCATACGTTAAAGAGACACATCAAGTTATACAAGAAGAAAAGAGAAGAGTCGATGAGATATCTCAACTAAAAGAATTTGAGTTAACAGTAAATAATCGTAACTTTAAAGTAAAACATGAATTAAATTTTACAATGATTGACGGCAAGACAACACAATCAGTAACAGAAACACCATCACCATCTTCTTGTTTTATTTGTGGAGCCACAACATCCAAGATGAATAAAATCGAAGAAGTTCGAACAAGCACTGCAATTTGGTATGTCACCATTTCATGCGCGTATTAAGCTGATGGAGTGTTTTTTGCATGTAGCTTATAATATTGAATTTAAACGCGGGAGAGTCAACTCAAATACTCGTCCGATAAAAGAAGCCCAAAAATGTTTGATAAAGCGTGAACTTAAAGAGAAAATAGGAATACAGATTGATACTGTTAAGCAAGGCTCTGATACGACAAATTCAGGAAATACGTCACAAAGATTCTTTGCTAATCCTGTTTTGATTTCCGAAATAACGGGTCTAGATGAAAACATAATCAAGAGGTTTTCAATAATTCTTGAAGCTATAACAATCACCGAGGTAGTAGATCCAAAAAAATTTGGTGATTTTTGTTTGGAGACGGCAAAAGAGTTTGTTGCACTGTACGAGTGGTACAATATGCCACCTATACTTCACAAAATTCTGATTCAGGGAAAATAAATAATTGAAAAGCGAATTTTTCCTGTATGCCTACTATCCGAAGAGGCTCAGGAATGTCGCAACAAAGACTATAAAAAAATATCGCCTTAGGCACTCCAGAAAATGCATTCGAATTGCCACGAACGAAGATATTATGCACCGAATGATGGTAACATCAGATCCATGATTTCACATTTGACGCCTTCATTTAGCCAGAAAAAGCATAGTGTTATAAGCGACGAAGTTAAGGCTGTTTTAGAATAATAAATTAACAATAGATTTAAAATAAATAATAAAATAAAAATTAAAAAAAATCATTTTATTTTTTTTTTGTTAGTTATGGCTTTTTACATTGCAGGTAATGGTCGACATTTCTCTAACTTTCTTTATTTTGATTACTTTTGTGTATTGCTATATAAATAAAACTAAATTTGTGATCAAATCACTACATTTTTTGACAAATATATATTTTTCTCCTCTCCATACAAAAATCCCCAGCGTGCGACGTACGAAGAATTCTTCAATATTTGTTTACATGTATCAGTTTATAGTCTCCATACACTTGGAGAAAAGAATCTCCATTCAACTATATTAAAAAAAAAGATTTAGTATATTATTGAAAATAGTAGTTATTTTATTTATGCGTTATACATAAATAAAAATAAAATAAATCATGCAATATGTAATCTCATTCACTAAAACATATTAAGAGGTAATTAAAACGAGTATGCTATATTCGGCTGTGACGAGCCCTAAAAGTCCTTCATTGAAATGCTGAAAAGAAATTTCACAGAAATTTAATTTTGATTGACTGCAATATTTTGGTAAAAATTAAATATTTTTAATGAAATTTTGGTGAAAGTATTCACATTTTGTTTGTTTAGTAAATTTATTACTTCTGCTACTTTTTTTTCAGGATTTTCTGTTTTAAAAGAAATTTTATTTATGTTTTGCTTCTTTTATTAAGAGAAAATTAATAAATTAATAATATTTTGTAAAATTGTGAAAAATTTCGTAGAAGTTAAGAAATTATTTTGCGAACTTTGGAATTAGATTTCCTGAACTTCTTTTCTGGATTTTCAGTTTTGAATGAAATTTCAATTTTTTAATTACAAGAAATTTTTTTAGTGACTTATTAATTATTTCAGAAATGTTCTTGAAAACGTAGTTTACTTTTCGTTTCAGAATTTTCGGCTTTTTTATTTATTGCAAGTAAACTTTTTTAATATTTGTTAAAATTTCCATTTAGTGAAATTATTATTTAAACATTTTTGGTGAAGAACGGTTTTTTTCGTACTATTTGAGCCTTTTGTGAATTTGTTGACGAAAATGTAATATTTGAGTGAATTTCTAATATTTCTTGGCTATCTACAGTTTTTTTCAGTTTAAAATCAATAATGCAAGTTTTTGATATAATTTGTGTCTTGAACACCAACGCGTGTTCGATCGTGAGCCACAGTGTTGAAGTAGATCCAAATTTGTCGATTCTCAACAAGTGGAGTTGTCTTAAGCCACCACGTGGCGAATTTTGCGTAAGGATTTGACTTTGAAGCCTTACAAAGTTCAACTGGTGCAGGAATTGAAGCCGACCGACCATTCACATCACCGTAGATTCGTTGAATTGATTCAGGAACAACCGGCTGGTTTTTCTAAAAAAATTTTTCAGATGAAGACCATTTTTACTTGTCAGGGTATGTCAATTAGCAAAACTGCTGCATTTGGGCTTCTGAAAATCCTAGATCGATTATTGAGAAGTCGTTGCATGCTCAACATGACCACATGTATGCTGCGCTTTGTGGTCTGGAGGCGTGATTAGGCCGTTTTTTTCGAAGATATGGCTGGTATACGGATAACGCTATCGCTAGATGTTAACAACTCATTTTTGACCCATTATTGACGATGTGTATATCACCGATTTCAACAGGACGGTGCCACATATCACACAGCTAATGAAATGATCAATTTAATGCAAACCAAATTTCACGATCGCATAATTTCACGACAATCAGCAGTTGATCAGCAGATCGTATGAATTAACACCACTGGATTATTTTTTGTGGGGTTATGTAAAGGATAAAATCTATACGGAGCCAATCGAATCGATTTCAACGTTAAAACTGAAAATCCATCAGAAATCTGTCTGCGTGGTCGTGGTAGACATTTGTCAGATAGAATTTTTCATTCATAATTGCCGAACTGTTTCTCTTCGTCATACAATAAAAAATTGAATAATCTTAATCTAAATTTTTTGTTTTATTTTGTTTTAGAAAACAAACTTCTTGTTAAAAAACTTTTTATATAGCCAGGCAGAGGTTTCAAATATACAAAAAGGGTCACTCTTCACTAAAATATAAATAAACCATTACGCACAAATTCTATACATTTTCATAGATATCTATCTTCTTAATAACTAACGACGATTATATACAACAAACATTTTCTAGTATAATTCTTATTTGATAGCACCCGTTAACTGCAGTTTCTAAGGTAACCACAAAAAACAATGAGAATTAATTCAATAAGGTTTTTATACTGTGCTACCAAAGCTGTAATGCTTCTTACGAAAAAGTTGTTGGCAAACACCGCGAGATTATGGCTCCAAAAGGACGTAAGAAACGTAATAGTAAAGATTCAACTTCCAGTAATGCTGGTAATGGCGAGGGGGATGACAAAAAAAAGAAAGATGGAGGCAGTAGGAAAAAAAGTTCAGGAGGAAAATCAATGGGATATGACATATTTAATGATGCAGCCATGGTAAATGCTTACTATGCCTGTCATAATGTGCAAGTCAGGAAATAGTGAAAAATCAAATAAATAACAAATCACAATTATTTTTAAATATTTTATAGGATGTTCTAAAATCTCGTGGTTTCGCTTGGCCAGACGGTCAAAAGAAAAAAATGAAAGGTAAAAGATGAATAAATAAATAAATGACATATTACGTTAAACACACATACACGCATATCATTTCGATAGATACATTCTTACATGGCAATAACAATCGCCCACGTCATTTAATTAATGCCATAATTACGTGGTCTCTATTAAAAATATTTTAAATAAAGTTATTTTTAAATCAAACAAACATAATTTTTGTTTTTTATTTTGAAAAGGAAATTCAAATAGTAACAATAAAACAAAAAAAAAATTCTAGAAAAAAAATATTTAAAAAACATTAAAAATTTTCCTCCATTTTCCAAAAGATATTGAAAATTGAGTTAGCAAAGAATACGCTCATTTGACCAAATGAACGCTTAGGAAAACGAAAATTGTAAAAATTCTATATATTTATGGTAAAATTGTGTATCAGATCATTTTCAAGCGCTATAAAAAATACACATAAGAAAACAAAATCAAGTGATTCATTTAGAAAATTCGTTAGTTTTACGTTGGACGTCGTTGAAAACGTTACAAAAACTGTTTAAACAAGCTGCTTCTTTCAAAAGTAACAAAAATTTTGTAAAACATTGACAGCAGACTAGATTTAAAGAAAAAAAAATAATTGAAATTAAATACAGATTGTCAGTGTGATTTGACAGCATTAAGGCTCATTTGCGATTTGGATTAAAATCTACAAATAAAACAAAACTTGATTTAAGCAAAAATGGTTAAATCTCCCGCAATTGGTATAGATCTTGGCACTACTTATTCTTGTGTTGGTGTTTGGCAGCATAGCAAAGTTGAGATCATAGCAAATGATCAGGGAAATCGCACAACACCCAGCTATGTTGCGTTCAATGATACCGAACGTTTAATTGGTGATGCAGCCAAAAATCAGGTAAAACTATATTAATTTCTAATAAATGTGATTACAAAGACACAAGTTCATATGTACAAAATAAATAAAATAAGTGCATCCATATTTGGTTTATTAAATCAATTATAAAATAAAATCATGGGATATTGAAATAATACGAGGAGTAAACAAAAAATTCTGTGAAATGCATAAGAAGTAATCAAAATTAAAAAATATTTATAGAAAAATGTTTGTAAATACATTTTTAAGATTATATATAGAAATTTGAAAAAAAATAACCATAAAAAATTACTGAGCAGTAAACTTGACTAATCCATTGCTGGCATAAGTATTTAGAAAGTTTTATAATTTTCTATCTGCGGCTGAACACAAAGAAAGTGACCTGATGGACATTCTGTTATAGTTTAAATATATACTATACCTGGGGGGATGTGTCTTCGGGGGTAGAAGGGAGCCCAGTCCCCTAATAGATAGCAGGAACCAACTGGCCAATCCACTATATTTCCAAGGGAATCAATAAAGCCCCAGAGTTCTGCTATTTGTCTTTTTAGCCTGTTAGCTGACTGATTGGTTGGCCCTTCGGGAGTATCGTGGTGGCTGTGTGTTTCGAGTGAGATCATACACAATGAACACAATGAATGGTCCATGTTTAGTGAGCGTGAATGCCGTCGTGTTCTTAAATTATATTAAGCTTCATGCGTTCTGGACCAGGAGCAGGATAGTCTCCAACTCTTCAGTAAGTAGTGAAGGCTGCGGCCTGCTTCGGGCTTTTGAAGTTGCAACTAGGAGTGACCGGAGAATATACGTATCTGAAGGCAGTGGTGTGATTCACCATCTGATTATGGCTTACACAGCTAGGTACAGATTTAAATCTTATCACGTATACCCGCAAATGGATCATTGTACCACTATTGGTAATCGTAAATAATGATCCTCATGACATCAAAATAAACGTAGCACAAACAAACATAACAGCAAAACATTAATAGCGTGATATAAGATTAATACCGAACCACTAAAAATATTTTTAAAATTTAAATTTTATTACCTTCATGCATGCTAATAACACATTAATTTTATCAAAAACGCCTTAAAGCTAATCGCTGACTACAGCGTTGGCTAGCAATTGTTTTTATTTCAGTTTTATAAACTGTTAAATTCATTTAAACAATTTAAATGAAATTTTTGCAGACAGACTTTTCATCACGGAACTTTTGCATTTTTTTCCCCCTTTTTTTTTGTCAGTTCGAATGAGTCCACCGAAATGTTTTGGCATTTTTCAAAAAAAAATGCAACTCTGAAATAAATAATTGATCCAATGATCGCAGGATCATTCTATAACAATTAAAATAATTTCTTTGGGCAGGACCTTGACAGGATCATTGTACAGTTTATGAAAATGGCATTTAATATAGGGTTTCGATGTTAAAGGATTAACCCAAAAAGATGTTTTCCTTCTCAGTGAAGTATATGCACATAAAATATGCCTAGGCAATTCCATTGGGATGGATATGACATTTTAACCTATTTTGAATTCACTTAATTTTTTCCAAAGTGCTAAAACAACAAACAGCCTTTTAGACTATTATGTCATGTAAATAAATATTTATTTTGAAAGAATAACTCATCATTTCATAACATTTTTATCATTATAATTATCTATGTTTAAAAAGAGTTTATCTGGAACAACAAGTAGATGCAGTTGGCTGAGTTAATAAGCATATTAAAAAAATGGTGGCAACCTATGCCTCTTTTCAAAAACATTTTTTAATAATGTTTGTTTATGACAGGATATTCAATAGTCATTTAAATAAATTAAAAAAAAAAAGGTTAAATAAAGTCTTAATAAATATCGCCTTGGCATTGGGGACGGGTGGTTTAAGAGCATGTGTGCTTAAAAGAAAGAGTCTTTGACAGAAATTATTAGTTGGATTGGACATAAGTAAACCAATTGTAGAAAGCTAATTTATTTCAAAGGATAAAAATATATGTTTATAATAGCTTCGATTGTAATTATCAGTGTTTAATTGAATGTAAATATACACGCGCATTTATCGGGGTTTTCGGCAAGAAGTTTGGTTTATCAATTGTGGCAACACCAACAACATGAAAGATTTGACATTTAGTTTTTTGTCGTATTCGTAGCAATTGCATTGGCAATTGTTACAATAAATTCAATTTCGCACAAAAATCGCATTAAAATAATTAAAATCCAGTATTAAAATGATAATCTTGTTAAAGTTACATTTCGTAAAATTCGTGATATTTTTAGACAACATTATCGTCCTTCCGAGACCACTATTACAAATTTGGTCATTAAATTTAACTCGACAGATACGATACAAAATTCGCGAACACTAATGCGTGTTCCGGCGGGTCGCTCAACTGTAAACATCGCAGCCGTAAGCCACAGTGTTGAAAAAAATATAGATTTATCAATTCCTCGACGTTCTCAACAATTGGGCTTATCCAAAATCACCACATGGCGAATTTTGCATAAGGATTTAACTTTGAAGCCTTCCAAGGTTCAACTATTGCGGGAACTGAAACCGACCGACCATTCACATCGCTGTAGATTCGCTCAATTCATTCAGGAAGTATCGGCTAGTTTTTCTGATAAAAAATTTTTTCAGGCGAAGCCCATTTCCATTTGTCCAGGGTATGTCAACAGGCAAAATTGCCGCATTTGGGCTTCTAAAAATCCTACATGTGTCACTGTATGGTACGCTATGTGGTGTGGAGGCGTGATTAGCCCATTTTTTTCGAAGATGAGGCTGCAATGCGGTAATGTTCCCCGATCGCATAATTTCACGATAATCAGCAATTAAGTGGCCAGCCAGATCGTGTGATTTAACACCATTAGATTATTTTTTACGGAGCCAATCGATTTTAGCCTTAAAACTCAAAATATGTGATGTGCTTAACGAAACAGGACCGCCATTTTGTTAAAAAGTGATTAAGAACTGTAATGAAAGAATCGACATCTGTCAGCATGATATCACATTACATTCACAACTGCCGAACTTTTCCCTTCGAAATACAATAAATATTTAAATCATCTTAATCTTTTTTGTTTTATTTTAGAAAACAAACTTCTTGTTAAAAAATCCTTTACATTATAAATTCAACAGAAAAAATGAGTTTGAAAAATTAGGCTACGCTTAGAATACGGTACAAGGCAAAAACAGCGTTTAAGAAAAACTAACTAAACATTTTTTTAAAATAAAACAATTTAATACGTTTCTCTTTCTTAAAAACACACCTGTTTTCTACACATTGAAAAAAAAAACACTGACACCTTGGAATACAATTTGTTTTGCCTCCTTAACATATTTCCTTGCATAGAACTAGACTTTTCTTGTTCAAAACTCACCTCGAATTAATTGATATGATGATCAATTTGTGTATGATATAAATGGAATTTTAATGAATTCATTTTATAATAAAATTACAAATGTTATTCAAGCGTAATTAAATAAATAAAAATATCAGTAAATAAAAAATATCTAATTTCTTTTCAAGCAAAATAACAACAAATTGCTTAAAAAATTTTACAACAATTATTTTTATTCTCTATTTAAACTGCAACTTATAAAACATATTTTTTTAAATAAATTTCGTTTCTCCAAAATAAAATGTTAATTTTTTGGTTTCTTTTGTCGTTATTTGTTTCTAGTGTAATTTGTTATTATTAAATTTTTTGTATAAAAAAAAAATGCTAAATAATTAAAATTATTTTTCGCACCATTTGATTTATTGTTAATATTTTTTTGGGCAAAAATTATGTTTGTTAGCAAACAGCAATAATTTTAAAAAATTTTGAAATTTTGCTAAAAAAAATTTACTTGACCTCTTCTCTAAACATACGACAACTGGCTGGACTTCTATGGTCATCGAACAAGCTTTTATGTGTAATTTAAATTGAACTTCTATATAAGAATTATTTATTTATTAAAAAAAAATTGACTGACTGAATTTGTAAAATTTGATTTAAAGTGACTGATATGACATGGCATTTGTTTGTATTAAGTGTGATGCATTGCCAATAGTGTTTATTCTAGTATGTGAATTTAATCATAAAACTGTGAATATGTGACTTTATGAGCAATTCATTTTATCTGTTATCATTTTAATGACAACTCCAATTTTATAAGAGTAACAAAAGTTCAAAAAATAACAGCACTGCTATCTGTTATGTCACTACAGAACAGATGTTGAACCTCATACGGCCAAATATCACCGAAAATTAAAGGCGATAAACTTCTTTTCATCCCGTTTAAAAACTCATTCAAAACTTAAGAAAATTTTTCTTACTTTTTGCCGAAATTGTACTTTAAAATATAAGTGCAGCCTAAGTACAGACCACACCTACGCTCTTAAAACTTTAAGCAATAAAATTGTTTTGGAAAATTAACCCCGGGAATTTGATAAAGAGTAAACTAAAATTCAAAATTCGGCGCTTTAAAAGTTTGTTCTTGAAATAAAATACCGGTTAAAATAAAATGTTTGGGTTTTTGTTAAATACAAAGTTTTTCAACAAGAAGTTTGTTTTCCAAAACAAAATAAAACAAATTTAGATAAAGATGATTAAAATTTTTATTGTATTACGAACAGAAAATGAAAAATGATATCCGGCAAATGTCCACCACAACCACGCTGACAGATGTCAATTCTTTCTTCAAAGTTTTTAATCACTTTTTGGCAAAATGGCGGTGCTATTTCCTTAATCACATCACGGATTTTGAGTTTTAAGGCTGAAGTCGATTCGTTTGGCTCCGTATAGACTCTGGTCTTAGCATAGCCCTACAAAAAATATTCCAGTGGCACTAAATCACACGATCTGGCTGGCCACTTAACTGCTGATTGTCGTGAAATTATGCAATCGGAAAGTTTGGTTTGCAATAAATTGATCGTATCATTGATATGTAGAACCGTCCTGTTGAAAACACATGTCAGTGATACCCACGTCGTTAATAAAAAATACAATTTAATGCTTGTTTTATTTTTATGTTTAAATTTTTGGTTTTTTTTTTATAAAATTTTTGGCTCGGAATTTTAACTAGAAAATTTATTGTCAATACAAAAAATTCTTCAAACGCAAGCGAGGATTTCCTTTTTCCCCTGTAGGCTAGTAGGTAGTGTACTAGCTTGTAAATATGGGGGTTGTGGGTTGGATTCCCAACGAAGACCCTGGTTTTTTTAGCTACTAAAAAAATAAAAATTGACTGTCGGTGGGGCTGCACAGCGATGAAGGCATAGCCACTGATCGCTGTGCTGTCTTATACGGCAGTTAATTTCCGACTATCCTTCTACTTTCATCACCTGTTTCATCTCTTCTCTATCCCTTTTCTAAAGAATGTAGCACGGTACTTGACTAAATAGGCATTGTTGCCTGAAGTGCTACTTCTCTTTAAAAAAAAAAAATTTGTAGTGAAACCAAAATTTAACTATTTTTTTTTTTGATATTTCACGGAATGAAATATCCGTTCTCATTTGCAGAAACCACGCAGCAAATAAATTTAACATATTCCGAAAGGTTTTTGTTCCTCTACTATAAAACATGCAGCCTAAGGGTACCTAAGCAACAAATTTTTTCAGCTTATCTTTTTGAGATACCCGAGATGCCCTACTTTGAAACAATGTGTAACAGCGTCTCTTGTTAAAAATTTTAAAATATAAATTCAAGTTTAAAGCTCCACCCTCTATCGTCATACAGAAGAAATAGATTTGTATCACTGTTGTCATTTATTTCCGATTTTGTTGGCTGTTCGTTCGATATGAACGGTGAGTGCTTTCGATGTGAAAACATTATTCTCAAGTCGTGTTCTAAACTGTATCGGTGAGTCAGTATTCGAGTTTAGGTAGTTCTTGCATTAAGGTCGTATACACTCATGTATGTAGAATGCCCGCCATCTGGCATTTTATTTGGGGCTAATTTTTAATATATCCGTCTTTTATTATTGTACAAGTATATATGTCCGTCTGAAGCTATTTTTCGTTAGTTCAAATATATGAGTAATTTTAGTGGTGTGAAAATTGTGTCTGAGGTTGTATTTAACCTGTTCGTTTATAATGTCACTGTTAAAAGTTTTTGCTTTGTAGATTTCCATTCTTTTAAGAATGTCTAGTCTTCGTTCTTTTTGCTAGGATGTAGTAATATCATATATTCATCTATTTCGCTTGGTGTGTGTCCGTGTGGGTCAAGGTGTAATGCAAAGTTGGAGTTTTCGCTTATGTGAAAGTATGTGTTCTGTAAATCTTGTTTATAGTGTTCGTCCAGTTTGTCCTATACAAGTACATTTGCAGCTACAAGTAAATCTGTATACTCAGCTGTTGAATTATTACTTTTTTAATCTTAAATACTAACATTAATATTTTGCAAGAGTTGCAGTTTGAAGTTTCATAAGGAGCTAAAAATCCTGATCCGTATTTAAAGTTAAACTACACAAATTTAACAAGCTCAAAGATTAACGATTATGTGATAAATTTAATAAATATTGCAAAATAAACTAATTGTGTGCACAAATACAAATAAAATGAATTGACACTTTAGCTATTATAAGCTCTTAAATTTTGCATTAAATACTCGTAAGAACCCCTTTAAATTAAATTTTAATTACAAACAAATATTTTCAAGAACTAATTTAAGCATTATTTTCATTGTTTAAAATATTCACACAAACCTGATGATACTCTCTAGAGTTATAGCATAATACCAAAAATGGTTGCGAGCAAACAAGTTTCGTTTGCTGTTACAATTGCAATAATCATATTTCACATTAGATGAAGCCGACAAGAGCTGCAGTAACAACGAAAGAAAAAATGTGTTTATTTTTATCCGTGCCTAAAAAATACACACATATTTAATAAATTTTTCATCTTTACACAAAGATTTTTTATCTTTTGAATGCAAACAAAATACCATACACAACGATTAAGAACTGACGTGCACAAACACTACTATAACATAGCGAAGTGTACATTGGTGTTCTTTTAGTGTATGTGTACTTATCTTACAAACACTAAACTCTAGTGATCTCTGTAATGAACACTAAAGATCACCAAAAAGTACGCTTAAGACTAAAAACACTGAACCATTGCTGGCACAATGTTGTTCCTGTTGATGGCTAGTAGTGCAGAGAGTTTACATACTTGCAACTGCAAATGTTTTAAGTCATTGAAAGCAGATGGATACCTCTACCAAGGCAATTTAACATGTATTAGCTAGCTTGCCGTACCATACCGCAAGACTCCGTTCTTTCTCCTACCCTATTTCTTATTTTTTTTAAATGATCTTCTTTGTCAAACTCTTTCGCAGATGGCAGCACCATTTGTCATTCGTATTGTTTTGGTAATACGCAGTGCCAGTTGCATGTGAGTTCCAAAAGGCGGAATATAAATCATGATCTCGCAACGATCTTGGAATGAGGTCGTATAAATAGAGTCGATTTTAATGCCCGCAATGTTGCATGCTTAAACATAAATCTATGTTTAGATATGGTGTTGCATCTGTTACTATGGCTGATATAGGTATTACGCAATCGGAAGCCTTTGATGTTCTTGGCATCAAATTTCAGTGTGATTTTTGATGGAGTAAACACATTTTTCAAGTTTCTAAAGAAGCTTTTGGAGTGCCTCGCTTTCCTAAAACGGTGTAAGAGATACTTCACTACATCCGATCTTCATATTATTTACACTACCTATAATCGTCCAAAAATAGACCCAAATCTATTTTGGAGTTGCTCTACCGCGTACAGGAGAGAACCAAGAGGCTCATTTGGGACAGCAGGATATCCAACTCTATTAATTCTCTAGAGCATCGATGCTCTAGATGGGACGCATTTCACTATTTTATCTTTACTGCAATGGTTAGCGCTCCAATGAAATTAGGTAACTTGTTCCCGTTACTCGCATGTTTTCGCGTTTAACTCGATTTTCGTTGAGAGAGAACTTCGCTTTACAAGGAAAATTCATTTTTTAGCAGAAAAGTCCTTACGTAGAATAAACGCCCTCCAGATATTTTTTCTGCCACTTTCAATGGAGGAAAGTTCAAATTGAATGTCCACAAACACTATTTCCTCTTTCTTCCACGCCATAGTTATTAGCGGTGAAAAGTGATTTTTGCGGATTTCGTAATTATTTCTTTTTCTGTATATAAATTTACAATAAATAGAAAATGCTAAAATGAATTTTGTTGAAATAAATTTATAAAGTTTTATTTTTGAGAGACTATCAAGCCGAATAACAATGATTATAAGATGTTCAATAATGAGTAGGAGGTTTGGCATGTGAAATCGTCTTCACACATTAAAAACAAACAAATTTTAATTATTATGAAATACAAGTGAAATATTTTTTATTTAGATGTTATACAATATTTTTCTTGTTTTTGTATTTCAAAATAAAAATATTTTTTTTTATGTAAATAATTTATAATTATTCGGAATCATTTTTAATATAAGCAAATTTATTACAAAAATTTTTGTAATAAATATTTTGCGAGAATATCATGAAATATTTATTTAAAGGAATCAAGCACGAAATAAAATTGTTTTTATATAAATAAAATATTGTATTAGAAATTAGTTCAAATAAATCGAAAAATAATTAATAATTTTAATTAAAAAATTTGAATAATCATTTTTGTTTTCTATTCTGATCAAAATATTCTGTACGTCCGCAGAGATTAAAATGCAAAACCGGCCGGCCTTTCTTCTATTATGCTCAATCGTAATCTTAACCGATTTCCTTGTTTTTACCCAATTTATACAGCACTGTAACACAATTGCTTTTTTTTCTACACGAAAATCCTCTGAGGTTTGAACCGTTTCTCCATCGTTAAGAAACTCAAAATAAGTATCTATATTTTCCTACCCGATATTCTATTTAGGAAACAGTCACAGGTACCATTTTTACCGTTAAATTATGCCTGATGAAACTTTTCTATAGAAAAATTATGACTGCAAATTATCATGTAAAATCATGGCTGATGAAAATCTTCTACAGACAACTCATGACTGATGAAATTGAACTTCAAAAAAAAAAAATTACTACTCGATTGGTTAGAATGTATAAGATAACTTTCCTCTTGTTATATTTTTCTATAGAAAAATTATGATCGAAAAATTTTCTATAGTGAACTGATGAAAATATTCTACAGAAAAATATTTTTATAAAAAAATTATGATTGATAAAATTTTTTTATAGAACAATTATGACTAATGAATTGTTTTATAGAATTCTTTTTTATAGAAATTTATTGACTGCTCAAATTTTCTTCTAGAAAAATAATGGCTGATAATCTAGCAAAATTATGACTACTAAAATTTTTTTATAGAATCATTGTGAATGCTAAAAATTTTTCATAAAAAAATTATAAATGCTGAAAATTTTTCATAAAAAAATATGAATGCTGAAAATTTTTTATAAAAAAATTATGACTAATGAAATTTTTTATAGAAAAATTATGACTGATGAAATTTTTTTATAGAAAGTTTATGAATGCTAAAATTTTTTTATAAAAAAGTATGACTGATTATTCATCGCACTAAATGATTGAAAGTATAAAATTATTTAGCTTCGATTACAATACACACATAGTTCGACATTTTTAACGAACAATAACAACATTAACTTTGGGTCATGGACATTATTATAAACAAATTAATTTTTTTTTTTCAATTAGAAAATATCTTGTAAAAAGAATGTTTTATCTTCTCTCATCTGTACCCTGATTAATCCTTTTAACATGCTCTGCAATAAACCCGAAAAATTACATACCCGATCAATTGAAAGATATGCCCCATTTTTATTTAACCCTTAACGATTATGAATATTTTTTCTCTTACTCTTTCAGGTTGCTATGAACGCTAAAAATACTGTATTCGATGCAAAGCGTTTAATTGGTCGCAAGTTTGATGATCCAAAAATACAACAAGACATGAAACATTGGCCGTTTAAAATCGTCAATGAATCCGGAAAGCCGAAAATTGAAGTAGAATTTAAGGGTGAACGTAAACGTTTTGCACCCGAAGAAATCAGTTCTATGGTTTTAACGAAAATGCGTGAAATTGCAGAGCTCTATTTGGGAGGCAAAGTTACAGATGCTGTTATTACTGTGCCAGCCTACTTTAATGATTCCCAGCGTCAAGCTACAAAAGATGCTGGCGCTATTGCTGGATTAAATGTTCTACGCATTATTAATGAACCAACTGCAGCTGCCCTGGCTTATGGCTTAGATAAAAACTTGAAGGGAGAAAAAAATGTATTGATTTTTGATTTGGGTGGCGGTACTTTTGATGTCTCCATATTAACTATCGATGAGGGATCATTATTTGAGGTAAAATCTACTGCTGGAGATACACATTTAGGTGGTGAAGATTTTGATAATCGATTGGTCAACTTTTTTGTGGACGAATTTAAGCGCAAACACAAACGCGACATGTCTCATAATGTTCGCGGCTTAAGACGTTTGCGTACTGCCTGTGAAAAAGCTAAACGTACATTGTCTTCGAGTACTGAAGCTTCTTTAGAAATTGATGCCCTACACGAAGGCATTGATTTCTATTCTAAAATCACTAGAGCCCGCTTTGAGGAGCTAAATATGGATTTGTTTCGTTCCACTTTAACGCCAGTTGAAAGAGCACTATCAGATGCTAAAATGGATAAATCTAAGATACATGATGTGGTTTTAGTTGGAGGTTCAACCCGCATTCCCAAAATCCAAAAAATGTTGCAAGATTTCTTTGGCGGTAAGCAATTGAATTTATCTATAAATCCAGATGAAGCTGTTGCTTACGGTGCTGCTGTACAGGCTGCCATTCTCACTGGAGTTGGCAGTTCTCAAATTCAAGATGTACTTCTGGTAGATGTAACCCCATTATCTTTGGGTATTGAAACTGCCGGTGGTGTCATGACAAAGTTGGTGGAACGTAATGCCCGTATTCCATGCAAACAACAACAATCGTTTACCACCTATAGCGACAATCAAAATGCTGTCACCATTCAGGTATATGAAGGTGAAAGAGCCATGACTAAGGACAACAACTTATTGGGTACTTTCAATTTAACGGGTATTCCACCTGCACCCAGAGGTGTTCCAAAAATAGATGTCACTTTCGATTTGAACGCCGATGGCATTTTAAATGTCTCTGCTAAGGACAACAGCACCGGCAAATCGGAAAAAATTACAATTACCAATGATAAGGGACGTTTGTCAAAAGCTGAAATTGATAGAATGTTATCAGACGCTGAAAAGTATAAAGATGAAGATGAGCTGCAACGACAACGTATTCAAGCACGCAATGCTTTAGAAAGTTATATTTACGGCTGCACTCAAGTAAGTTCACTTATAGTGCCTGTGTTAATGCAAATAAATTATTTTTAATTTGCTTTGCTTTTCATTTTTAGGCCATTGAAGATACTGCTGCTTCCAAACTTAGCGATGCAGATAAATCTACCGTACGTGCTAAGTGCTCCTCGGAAATGTCTTGGCTAGAAAATAATACCTTGGCCGAAAAGGAAGAGTTTGAGCACCATTTGAAAGATTGTCAACGTGTTTGTGGCCCTATTATGACTCAAATGCACAGTGCTGGCGATAAATCTCAAGATAGCCGTAGTGGCCCAACTGTTGAGGAAGTTGAATAAATTGACTCTTCTATATCGTTTTTGAAATCCATATACTGCTTATCCTATATACATATATAAAATAATTTCTATTTTTTTAATACAATACAATACAATACAATACAATATTTTTACTAAACATTATCAAGAAGGATTTTAATTATTGGAATTCGAACAAATCATTCGAAAGAGGCTGAATTAAAAATAGTTAATTGCAGAAATTTACGAAAAATGATTTATTTATGATAATTTTGCAACAGCTGTTAAGCATTCGTATTAGATACCCAAAAATATCGCTACAACATATGTCTATCTATCACAGGCCTCCATTCTAAGAACCGCAATATATAAACCAGAAGGTTTATTATTATTTTTGCCGCTACAAACAAAAAAATAAATAAATTCAAGGCTGTTCCCTTAAAGATGTTATATTGACATGTGTAGTATTATCTGCTTAATCGCAATTCGAATACTCTGTTACCACTACAAGCTACAAAAAGAATTGTAAAATAATATGAAAATTAAAAGTCCCCCAGGATCATTTTGTCTTTATTTTAATTTATCTTTTAAGCAGATCTTTAAATTTTACACATCCTACATCAAAGTGTAAACAAAAAGTACGGTAGTGTCCATGTCCAATCGTTTATAGACGACGTACCTTTTATAAACGATACGCAGATAAAAGTGTTCGTGACATTTTCAAAAACAGAAAGCTAAAAGTTTAATTAAATATTGTAACGAATATAGATAAAATAATAAATAATTGAAATATATCCTTTGCTGTAAGTTTCTATGCTATGCGCATATGGCAAAACATTTAATGAACAGCAAAATTAATTTTGTTTATTTTGTTTTTAGAACGCTCTTGACTAGTTAACACCTATGCGCAAACGACTGCAAAAAATTTGCCAGATATTTCCATATTCAAAAAATCCAGATGCTTTTACTCGCCTGTTAACAAAATCGCGATTTCGAATGGGCCGTATTTACTCACACGTGTAAGAGAACTTTTGTGTGCGTAGTAGTAAAGTATGTTGTTTTATTTTGCAATAAAAAGAATCAAACCAATAAATAAAACAATATTATTCCTCGCTGCACACTACTGTCATCCTTATTCAAAATTTAATATAAGAAAAATTTAAGCAGCAATTTTATTCGTGCTTGATTCCTTTTCAAATAAATATTAAGTGATATTCTCACAAAATATTTATTACCAAACAATTTTCATTAAAAAAGAACATTTTATGATATTCTCATAAAACATTCTTTCAAATAAAAAAAAAATTGCTGCTTATATTGATAATGATTCCGAATAATTATAGATTACTTATTTCCATTGCATGTGCCCGTTGCTTTTTTAGAATTTTGTAAAATTATTTACAAATATTTTTTATTTTCTGAACTTTCAAATTACATATGAATGGTTTCCAATGGCAACCCTTATGTAGAAATTGAAAATAAACAATGTTTTTGTTGTTTTGAAATGTTTTGTATTGTTTGTATAGAAGTGTTTTTGAGTCTTGATGTCTAGGCTATGTTGATTTTATGGAAAAAATTCTTATAAAATCAATTTGGCTTTGGATATAAGACACTTAGGTTTTTCTATAGAATATTGGGGTAAAATTCACTGATGAGCTTTGTGAGCGAAAGTGAAATTGCAATATGAATGTGCTCTCCCCCATTACAAAACATTTCAAATATTTTTATTTGAAAGAATGTTTTATGAGAATATCACAAAATGATCTTTTTTAATGAAAATTGTTTTGTAATAAATATTTTGTGAGAATATCACTTAATATTTATTTGAAAAGGAATCAATCACGAATAAAATTGCTGCTGATTCCGAATAATTATAGATTACTTATAAGAAAAATTTAATATTACAAAGTGTAATCATCCTGAAAAGTGTTGAGTTTGAGAAGAAAATCAATTCAAAATAACATCCGATGGAGAGTACATGCACCAACCGCATACTTTTTGACGGCAATCTATGGCACCTGCTTTCTAGCCCGGCAGCCAGCAAACCAAAGCTATTATTAGACATGCCTATGATTTAATCGATTAAATATACCAGGTAGCGCAAAAGCATCAATTCCTTTGTTCTTTGGCTATAATTTTATTCACATGTTCCTAAGTTATATAACGATCCATTGCTTATCGCCGTGAATTTACTTCAAAGCTAAGCTGCGTTACTAGTTACCATCATTTGTAAAAATTGCAATATCTTAATGCTATCACATATGACTTGTGCCAATAATAACAAAAATGGTATTTTGCAGCATGAACACGCATTTTTTTCAATCGCTATAATCTTGGATGTTGTGCCTAAAAAAGATGTTTGCGGGGAAGTCTGCTAAAAAAGTATAAACTCTAAAAACTTGTGAACGAATATTTGCGTGATTCAAAAGTAATGAATTCGACACAATGAACAAGGAGAGGCCCCTTTAGCCTCGACGAATATAACTGTCAAACGCAAGAAGAACTTGCATTATCATTGCAACGTTTTAAACCTTTGAGATTCACTCAAAAGCAAGGGGATCGGATCCCATATGAACTGAAGCTGAAAGACGTTGAAAGACGATTTCGCATGTAGGAAATGTTATTTGAACAGAACCCATTTTGTCATCGTATAGTTGGTAATGAAAAAATAGATAAATTAACATAACCCCAAGCGCAAAAACTCGTATGCAAAGCGTGGCCAGCCAGCCAGTCAGCCAAACCAACGCCGAAGCTAAGGTAATGCTCTATACTTGGTGGGATCAGAAGGGCCTGTTGAAATCGGGACAGTAGATGTCAGAGAAGCTGTACCGATAATTGACAAAAGACAATTGATTCGTTTGAAGAGTAGTGAGCAATCATTGAAAAACGACCAGAATATTCGACCAGGAACGAGGTCATAGTCTTCCATAACAACGCTCAGCGAAATGTAGCGATGCCGGTCAAAAACTATTTGGAAAACAGTGGATGGGAAGTTTCGGTTCACCCACCTTATAACGCAGATCACAACCCTTCTAACTGCTACATGTTGCAATCGATGCACGGTCTTACTGGAAATCGGTTTTATTCATTCTTTAACTCAAAATCGGAGCAGTTTTTTAGCGCGGAATCTCAATGCTACCAGAAAGATGGAAAAAGGTAGTGACTAACGATAGACAATATTTTAAATAATAAATAAATATCAACTAATTTTGTTATTATAATAATTAAATTTTTTAAACAAAAAAAACTCTCGGCATTACATTGTCCAGAACTAGGAAATTTGTTTATGGGAAGGAAGAAAGAGAGAGTAGTGTTTGCAGATATTCAATTTGAACTTTCCTACATTGAAAACGATAGGATGAGCCTCTGGAGGGGTTTATTCCAAAAACAAATTTTCCCGTAATGCGTAATGCAATTCACTGGCCCATCAACCGCAAATGGTAGTGTTCTCAACGAAACTATTACAATAGAGCGATTTGAATTGTTTGCTTTTCTCACTTGTTTGAGAGTCAACGAATTTTAAATAATTATTAACTAATGTACTTGTACCCTACAATACTTTTGTTAATTAATAAACTTAAAGGTTTACATAGTTAGATTTATAAACTAAAATAATTTTATCAAAATTTCTTTTAAAATTGTGTATGATTTCACAAGTTGTTTTTTTTTTAGTTAATTAAAATTTATTCTGAACAATTAAAATGCAAAATATTTGCTTAAGCAAATTCAATTTAATTATACCGAAATACTCTCTACTTCGCAACTGATCGAACTTTTCTACACACTGTAAATATACTCACATTAATTAATATAATTTTAGTTTGAGGTGAACCTTAAATTAAAGCACAACTAATAATAAATAAAATGGCATATTTAAGCAAATTCTTCCAAGAACACATGGAACAATTAACCTGCCAAGAAATTTTACATTCGGAGACATGTGTTAAACATTTAAGAAAGGATATAGTGTTGTATACTATATCAAATCTACAATATTTCGCTCCAATATGTTTAGTAAGTGTTTGTTTAAATTGTATGCTAAGAATTATAAAGTGGAGCATTAAGTGACTGGAATATAATGATTTTTTAGGTGCCTCTTCTTATTAAAATAAATCACATTAACAAAAAAAAACTGCAAAAAACATTGGAATATTATTTGGCATGTACAGTGGCGGGCACAGGCATAGGATACTCAATTAATTTACTTATGTGTATTCTAAGGTATGAAAAATCTTTTATTCAAAATTTTATTTACATTCATGAATCTGGATAAGGTTTTTCTTACCTCTATAAAGGAACATTTATGGAAAATTCAGTTACTATCGCTTTACGTTTATACCATCATTTATGAGCTCTTATTTGCTATATTTGGCACCTCCTCGTGTTATTGATCTATTCGAAACAACCATATTTCAATGTGTAAGTTGAAAGTAAAACTATATTATTCTTTGAAGGTATTTTAATATTTTTGTTTTTGTTAGATAATTGAAACATTTTTTCTAATGCGTAAAACATTTGTAAGTCGCATCATTGATGATTCGAAAATTCTTCAAACCTGCATATTTATGACTTGCAGTGCTATTATCTTGCACTGTAAACAAATTTATAATACAAAAGGATTTTGGTTACTTAGTCCCACACCGAAAAAAAATGTAACGGTTAACATGGAAGAATATTCGCAATGCGATTTACATTCACAACACACCTGCAATCAGTATCTTATGAATGGCATACGTAAATATTTCCTATTGGGTCTATCTTTAGATATAATTAAAATGTTATTAAGTCACATAACAACAACTCCGAATCAATCAAAATTTGTTGGGAAATTAAAACAGTTTCGTCCACGCTCAATGTCACTGCTGACAGCTTATATTGGAATTTATAGGGTAAGTAAATTTATTCACACAGACCACCTTTGAAATACTTATGAACTTATGTACGTCCATATATAAATATGTATACGTCAAGTGTTGTTAGTGGTGTGTTACAGTGTGTTGCTATTTAAAAAGAATATTATTCGAATTTCTATGTATAGCCTATATACAATTATGTTTCACGAGAGGTTTTCTTTCGAATTAATATACGGAGGGTTTTCTTTCGAATCGAAATACAGGGTAATCCCTAGAGTTATTAACGATTTATTTACTGATATGTGCTTAGATTTTCCGACGTGGCTAAAATTACTTTTATTTGGGTACGGTTTTCCGTCGACCCTCTTTAAATTTGGTTTGTGAACAAACCGGTTTCGGTCGTTTGCCATCTTCAGTGTTCTTTTCGTACATTTGACGAGGGTCGACAGAAAACCGTACCCAAATAAAAGGGATTTATTTACTCCTTGCAATAGAACAATTTTTAATTTTTAAATTTTTTTTGGCATCAAAAGTCTTGAAATTATTCGTTCGAGATTAGCGGGTTTTTATATTAAGGAAGCACTCAAATAAAATTTTCGCCATGACCATGATTTGTTAACTATCAAACTTAATCCAAAGAAAAGATACAATAAAACGACCAAATTGTCTTGTTGATTTAAAAAGTGAAATACGAATTTCAGAATATTCCCCTTTCTAAAAAAAGTCTTAAGTTTCGGTTTGCATGGGAAATTAGGTGGTATTTTAGAAATTCTATGCAAAGGTAAAATGTCTGGGGACAGCTTGAAGTCCCAACATGCTTATCTACTCAAAAGATAGTCTTTTTCTTATGTTTTTAAAAAAGCTTAGTTCTCGAATGTCGAATAGATATTGTTTATTTTTCTAATTAAGTGAAAAATGAATCAAAAATGAAAGGTTCCTGTATGCAATAAAAGTAAAAAATTAATTCCTGCTGATATTTTTTCAAAAAAAGGACAAGAAAAATAAATTTATATAAAATTCACTTATAGCATTAAATGAATAGAAGTTCTTCAACGTATTATTGCCAAATAAAGTGTGATGACTGACACCTTTTTAAAAAAAAATTTCACCAAATTTAGCACACCAATTACAGAATTTTACTATTCTTCTATAATCCCGTTTTTTACTGCAGCACACAGTCCTTATGTTTAATATTTAATAATTTTTATTACTTTTTACAATTTTCATGTGATTTCAGTTTACTCACTGTTGCTTAAATCGCAGAGGATACTATACAGATTCTTGGAATCATATTATATCTGCATTTCTAGCCGGATCTTGTTATTATTTGTATCCACAATCAACTTTATTTTCGTTTGCCTTACTTCAGTCAATGCGCACTTTTATGAAAATGTTAAAAGAAAAATATGCTGATAGCAAAAGTCAAGCATTAAAGCTGCTACTTGCAATTCCCTTTGCAAAAATTCTCTTTCCTTTAGCTTTGGGCAGCCTTGTACACTTAATTACGTTGCAGCCAAAATATGTAAGTAACTTGGCTACAACGGTAGCAAATGGTCTGACCAACAAATAGTAAGTTTTTGAAAATTTCAAATGTTTGGCAATAAACTTTTCATTTTTATCTTCTACAGTTCTTCTGAAGTTCAAAATGAAGTAAATTTATTAAAAGATAAATTAAATTTTGAAAGAAGACATTAAGTTTGTTTACTAACTTGACTCGAAACCCAAAAAAGCCGAAAGTTCACCAGTTTAAGATAAAGTAATATACAAACGCACTTTAAATAAATTGCACAAAAAAGATATTCATAAACTTATTCATCTAGAAATGTATTGTAGGTGAAACACGTCGCTATAAATGTTATAATTTTTAAATAGTTTTTGTATTAAAATAGTTTTTAGTCTTGATAATTTTTTAAGTTGTAACTTGAAATCTCTTCAAAAGTTATTTATTATTTATAACGGCAAAATGCTAAAATTTTGCATTTACCAACACTGCTGCTTAAAATAAAAAAATCAAGAAACACCCTGTTTTGTTAAATGGGAAGGCATATGTAACCAAAAGGCTACAAAACGTAAATAAAGGAAAATATTTTTGGCATATTATTATCCAGAGTAAATTTATTTGTTATTTCACAAACTGACATGGATAAAACACCAACAGCTCTAAACAAATTTGTTTCCCGTTATATGTTAAGCATTGTTATGGTGCCCAGTATAATTGCCTTACACATTGGTTGGAGTGCCTTGCAAAAGAATCGTGCATTAGTGAAGGAAAGTGGGGAAATGGATTTACCAGTCGTTATTGTAAGTAGAAATGAATGATTTGAGATTGTGTTTATTTTAAATAAAGGATCTTACAGTTTTTCAAATATTGTTTAAAAAAGTTTGGCCCGGGACAATCGACAGAAAAAGTTGCAGCTGTTAAAAGTAACAATTCGTAGATTTTTTAATTTGTATTCCTTTAGCAAAATATAAAAAAACTTATATTTTTCTAATAAAATATGTTGTTAGCCAGTCTGCAATTAATGTTCTTATTTTGCCCAATGTGGTCTTTAAAAACCAAACCAGAAAAGAATTCTATTCAACATAAAAACGTACCATTATTGTACATATGTAATTTATTCTCGAAAATTCGTTACTTTACTTAAGTAATTACATAAAAACTTAAAAACACAAAACTTACATTTATATTAAATAATAATAACGTTGAACTTGACTAAAATAATTTACTTTTTATACATACTTATATTATTTTTTAGTTATAATTTCATTACATAAATATTTTCTAATTTTATGTAGTATTTTTTTTAATAGTACCTTTAAATATTAAAAGAATTAATTAAAGATCGGCATATGTAGTCACACATTTTGAATTCGATAAATAAAAAACACCTAACTTTAAAAAGAACTGTAAATATCGAAAGGTTCATCTAACTGCCTGCAAATCGTTAAAAATTAATCGCTTTATTGATTTTTTTAAATCAAAATTTTGTTAAAAATGTTTTTTTTTTTAGCTTATTGAGAATAATTATTAAAGTTCATTGCAATTTTCCAAAAAAAAAAGCAAAAAAAGGTAAAATAAGCGCAACATTATTTTTTATCTTTTGAATAAAATTATTAATATGCTTTCTACTAGACGTTTATCATCTCAAAGGAAAATAATGGCCTTTTTAATAAAAAAAAGTTATTGCTGTGGTATGAAACGTAATGAGAAATGTTATGTAAACAAAGAAATTCTTTTGATTCTCTTTAGCAAATTGGTCTCTCTATACTTTCGTATCACTGATTATATTCTTTTTAATACATATGTTTTGGTAGTGTGCGGGATATATTTAATTTATATATAAATTTAATATCGCTAGAAATAATATGAATTAACCTAAAGAAACTTTTCTCAGTTTTGTAAGATGACCTGACTAAAACCGTCCATGAAATAGTGAATCATTCATTCTATTTAAAATATTTTTATTAAAAACCGTTTTAAATAATTTCATTAACTAATTTTTTCTAATATTGTTTGGCAAAACGTCACTTTAGAAATTCATTAAAAGTGTTAAGCAATTAGTGAAAAAGTTTAAAAATATATGTTAAATAAAGGTGAAACTTTTAAAACTCTGCAGTTCTTTAAACTTTTATAAAAATATAAGCTTTAGGATTATTTTAATTAGTATAATTTTGATGGAAAATGTAATTGTAAAATAATTAAAAACCCCAATATTTTGTGCATAACTTTAGATGAAGTCATACGCATGGGGACTAATTTCGCTAGCTTCCTTACGTACATGGTTTTATTTCAAATAAAAATAAGTATCCTGATAAAAATAGAAAATATATGGAAAATCGTTAATTTAAATTTTTAGTTGAGTTTGCTTTTTATACAAAACGTATATGACCTACTCACTCTCTACTCGCTTTGTGTATATTTTGTAGAATCATTAATATGATAAATAATTAAATAAGTAAAATTTAATCAAATACGCAAAAAGTACATAAAAGAAGTGCAGGTAAAAATATCGAATAATTTTTAAATAAAGTCGATTAAGAAATTTGTTGAATATATGAAATCAGCACAAAAGACGACCAGCAGATTTACAACTCTGTTGTACCATTAATCAAGACATGTTTATGCCATATAAAAATGAATTGTAAATTTATAATTGAAAAGTTTTTAAATTTGATTAATGTAATGTGAGCCGATATTTTAACACTTTTAGGGAACTTGAGTTAAGTTTTCCTTAAATTCTTTTTATATTATTTAAAAATCATCTTAGGCTAAAATTTTTTTACACACTACCGATTGACTTTCTTCTAGTTCCACCAAGGGCTGTTTCAATTATTTAAACAGCTGACGATAGACAATAATGACTAAACCATTCCAACAATGATAATGGCTGTTGACTCTCCCGTTTTTGTTTATGTTGAAGTTCTTCCACCTTCAACGTAACAACTCCCTACTGGGTTAAATGGGAATTAACACTTAAATTGTCTAATTGTCCATTGAAGAGAACATCACTGATAAGTTTTTCGGCTACGATACGTTGATGTGTATTCATGACACGCAACTTGCTTGCCACATTAATACCAATAGCATCGAATTCATCTTCCGCCCGTTGGCCGCTAGTTGTTGCAGCGGTAGTGTAAGCTGTAGCCGATGTTCCAAAAAGTGGTTGAAGGTGTTCACGTGCAATTTGTATGGTGGGAACTTGCTGATGGATTTGTGTTAGTTGTGCAGTTGCAGCACCATTAGCCTGTTGTTGTTGCTGTTGTAGTTGTATTTGATGTTGCTGTTGTTCCAGCGAGTTGACGGCCTGTTGAAATTCTCGTTGCGAATTTGAATCAAGTGAGGTGATTTCTAGCACTTTAACGGCTGTCGTATGTTGTGGTTGGGTTTGAGCGTGAATTTGTTGAGCAGCAGCATGATGATGGTGTTGGTGATGCTGTTGCTGCTGATGATGGTGATGGTGTAATGGCGGTGGCTCTTGATGTTGCTGCTGATGCTGGATTTTTGTATCTTCACTTTTGACTATGGTTACAGGCACAATATCGCCATTAGTTACATCTCCTATAGCAGCAGTCATGCCATTTTCGTTTTGGAGATCCGTTTGTGAAGCCGAATGTGCACTGCTCGCTTCCATTTGATGTTCATCTTCATATTCAATTGAATCATCATCTTCGAATGCCAGAGTAAGCGAACGTTTTGGGGGCTTAACATCAGACCCACTACTGCTACCACCCAGGGTGCGTTTTATATTTTGATCGGCAATAAAAGAGAGTTTGTCGTAATACCATAAGCGTGTCTCATAGTTCTGTTTGGCATGGGTCTTTCGGTATTCTCGTCGAAATGCAGAACGCAATGAATTGATTTTACGTACCACCATATTACGGTCGGGATTCGGTTCGACCTCTTTTACTTTTTCCACTAGCTTATCATAGGCTTTGTTGCGCGCGGTATTATTACTGTAGTCGGGATGTTTTGGTTGCCATAAACATTCCTCGAGTTGATACAGATCGATAAACTCACCTAGCCAATGGCGGGAATAACTTCTTAAATCATTTAATTGTGAAACACTGGCCATCATACAAATTTTTTTGTTTGTTAATTTTATTTGCAATACACACACGCACAAATGCTTTAGAATGCTTCTTCTCCTTGTAAAACTTTTTTATTCTTGTTTGCTCTATACCTGGGCAGCTTCACACTTCTTTATATACAACAAATATACAGAGACGCCAGAATTTTTTGCTAAAACGCGTCTAATTTTAAAACACTTTATTTAAACTTTATCAATATTATTTTATACAAATAAAAACGTTTCGTAATAAGTTTTATTTATATATTAAAAGTTCAATTTTATTATTTTACTTTTTACACAATTTATTTGGCATTTTTGTTATTAGTTCGTCATCAACTCAAACACGTCGTGAACCATTTTGGATTTTTTATAAGTGGTGTTAATGCTTGTTCTTTCTCTATTTATGTTCACACACAACCTCAAACATGTTATTGTTTGGTATACTTTGCTTTGTCTAATTAATTTGTCTGTCATACCTAATTGTATGCTAGAACGAGATCAAAAATCTAAAGCGTATTACAATAAAACTTTGTTATTAATGCGCAACTGAATGGTTCAAATAATTTATAATTTTATACTAAATCTTTTATGACAAGAGCCATCGTTTAAATTATGGCAAAACAATATTATGTTAATGGGAAGACTAGAATATTCGTGTCCATTGTAAATACAAAATGCGGAAGAACTTGCTTGTATCTCACTTAAGCTGAAATTTATCAATTCATTTCTTATTAATTATGCTTAATTTTTTCATTAACCTTCGAATGCTGATTTCTGCTTATAATTTTTCTAAATTCTAGATTTCTTGTCTTTATCAACAAAGTATTGTATTTAATTTATTTTTAATGTTGTCTTTCTTATTTCTCAATTTTCGATTTTGTGCAAGTTATGGATATTGTATGATTTATCACTGTTTTTTTAAATGAAGAGGTTCCAATTTTAAGTGTACAATATCAATACTTCCACAATAATATTTTATTGGTCTTTTCCATAAATTCTTACTGAAATTTATTGTTTGCTATAATGAATTCTATTAATTTTAAATAATTAAAGTTTATCTTAAGATGTCAAATGTAAAACGAATACAACGGGAAAATTATGACTTTCGTAAAACAAGAAACTTAAGTCCAACGGAAAATTATTAACAAATTGAAAATCTTATAGTATATTTTTGGATTCCAGATAAAAATATATTGATATAAAGTAAATAAAAGCAAACTTATTTTCAATACAAAATTAACAATTGATTTAAATAAAATTAGAATAAATATAAATTTCTCATGTTATAAAAATAAAGCAATGTTTTTAAAAATTAGTTCTTACGCACTTATATTTTATAGCTTAATTTAAAACAATATGAACAATCCATAAAAATTAAACTAAAAGAAAACAAAAGAAATAAGGGCACTGTTGATTTTCCTTACCTCAACTTGTTTCAACTCCAGATTTCTTAATAATAAATTTATTTGAATTATCTAAGAACTTTTTAACTAATACTAATTTATTTATACAGCAATATATGTACGTATACAAATCTTTTTTAATTTGTTGCAATTTCAAGATACATACAATTTTAACTTTTTTTTTTTGTTTTATTGTAAAGTTAGAATGAAGATAAAAAATAATCCAATAAACTAAAGTTATTGTTTTATATACAAAAAAGTTGGCAAATAGACAATACTAAAAAATTTAATTGCAGCTTAAGCTCTTAAAGTTTTTATAACATATTTTTGTTTATCTTATTATTTTATTAGTTTTTATATGTAGTAAAAATAGTTCGTGCGCTTGTCATTTATAATGTTTAATTTTAATCAGTGCCAAAATATTTTTGTCCAAAATGATTAGGAGCTACAGGATGCAACTCTGAGGTCAAAATTTTTAAGCGAGGAAATGCGCTTACAACACATTTTGCTGCCACAGGTGTACAAAAAAGATTTGATAAAATTATACTATTCTCGGGAACTCCATGCTCCTTAAGTACATTGACGGCCTGAAAAGAAAAAAATTTCTTTGTGTTTTACTTTTCTTTTTTTATAATTCACTTTTATTTTGAAATTACCTGTAATACTGTATTACCGGTTGACATTATGGGATACATAAGTAAAATTTGTCTACGTGCTATATCATCGGGAAAGCGGGCATAAACTACGCGAGCCTCGTGAGTATCTGAATCAGATTCAACTAAAATTTTGCCAATTCTTATTGAACGACAGCAGTCTCGAAGACCTTGTTCCATTGCCTCACCCGAACGTATAATTGAAACGCCACAATTACCCGACTGATACTTCAAACCATCATATATGGCTCCGGTAGGAGTTTCTACACTACAGTCTGAATATGGCAATTGATTTAGTGACTCTTCTATTACTAGGCGTATTAAGCGATCCGCATAAAACTTGAAGTCACTTCGTGTAGTATTTCTAAAAGTATATAAATGAATGACTTTTAATCGAAAATAAAATCAACTATATAATTTTAAATTAAAACAGCAAGTTCTTTAAGATATTGTCAACCAGTAGGCACTAAACTCCATTAACATGGATTTTGATTTATCTGACAATTTATTTAATTTAAAAAAGATATTTTGCAAGAAATTCATTCAAGGAAAAATCAATCATTTTATTTAAACAGAATCTGCTTAAAAAAATATGTAAATGTTTTTTAAGAGGCATATCATATGATTTAAAATTGCAATTTTAAAAGGAATTGTGTTGAATTTAACACTACGTATATTTTTTATCAAAGAAAGAAACTAGCCGGCATTAATTTTTTTAGCCTTGTAGGTAATAAATAATAACCAAACATTTTTAGCATTTACTTACTTATCCCTTATAATTGTCAATAGTTCCTCTACCTGAGCATTACTTTGCAATAATTTAAAATTGGGTCCATAATGATGCAAGATTTCTTCGAGAGATGTAATAGCTGGTATTGGTATATTTTCTTCGGCATTGTCTTCATTTAATTCAATACTTTCCGAATTTGAGTGAGATGATGTACCATTGTCAAGTGAAGCTGAAGCACACATTTTACAATAGTCTTTATTTGATTGCAATTTATTTTTTTAAACTATTATTTGATTCTAAATTTTAATAAGTACTTCTTTTTGGTTTGTATTTTATTCAACTTAACTATATTTTTTGTTGGAAAATTAAGTACGTCTTGATTGTGTTTAGTTTAATAAATATTAAAAACGTGACGAGTTGAGCAAATAAATCACTCATGCATTCATTCATTTCGTTGCTTTTTTTATTATCTTTCTTCATATTCACTGCATTACCGTAAAGTTACCAGATGTTTGAATTAATTTAATCCTTTTTATTGCAAAATGCATCAACAGGTGAAGCCTAAGCAATGTTACACAAATATTTAAAATAACATTAAAAATTAAAAAAAAAATGTTTAAATTATATTTTATTCGAACTATTTTCAAATAAATTATGATTCCTTAGTAACAGTAAAAATCTTTATCAAATGTTTTTAGTTGTATAAAGAGCAGTAAAAGTAAAATTCCTGCAGATTGAAAGTATATTTCCGATCAAACAAAAATTTTTTCTATATAAATAAATTTTCGTAGGAGATGTTTTTAAATTTTCACATTTTCATTTTTAAAGTCAGTATTTCTTATTAAAAATTATTTATTGTAAAGAAATATTCATTATAAAAAAACTACTACGAAGATGAAGTTAATACTTGTGGGGAAAGACTATTGGTATAGTCGTTATCATATATATCAGTAATTTCAGAAATGCAAAATCAAAAGTTCTCTTACCTACAGTGGTTTATATAACAAATGAGGCAACTAATTACAAAAAAGTTCAGCAGTTTAAAAATAAATAATACTTAGTTTTGCTAAATATTGCATTAAAATATTTATTCCGCATATAAGTAAATGTAGCAAATAAGACAAATAAAGTCAAAAACACATTAAAAGTAAGATCACATTAAAAGTCTTTACTATCAGTGATCTTTGCTTAGGATCGTTGTTTTGGTAAACCTTAAAATTATAGAAATACTTAATTTGCGGACACTTTACATAAGATTAGTTTTTAAAACCTCAAGATACCATGTTTTTGTCCATGATATCTTCTATAAAAGGAAATTTTCCTCCATCTGAAGCTGCCATGCACTTCATGCTTTACTGTTTTCTTAGTGGTTTTGTGCAAAACTTTTTCATTGTGTTTATGGCACCAAGGCGTTACAGCCAGGGACCTTCTAAATTAAACAATTTTTAAACTCTTCTTATTGTTTCTGTAAGTACTTCCTTTCTAAAATTGTTTTGTGGCAAGTTTTGGAGCGGCGATGATTGGGTTGCTTTGTAGTTCGCGAACTATAAACTGTCGGGCAAAGCATCCTGATGCACGTTGTTTATTTGTAAGTCTGTTGTCTTTTTTGTATCGCGTAATGCTGTCATGTACAGTTGATTTATTATCGATACTTCAGTTTAACTTTATAAATCGTTATTTGTACTAGTTTTCATTCTTTCAAAGTAGACTGTTTGTTAGTGCGCAGCATTACAAAAAAAAAAAATTAAAATATTTTTCACACTAGGAAAGCAAATTTTATTTGATAAAAATATACTGTTTAGCCACTGCAGCTATTTGTAATTCAAAGTTTTTTCGATATTTCATATGGTATTTGAAATGTGTTAAGATATGATTGTTTACCCCCGAATTTGAAAAACAACCTATAAACCTTGTTTTTAAGTGCACTTAAAGTAGCACTTAAAAACAAGTTTTTATATACAATTTATCATAAAATTTATTTTAAGTTGACCAAACATTTTAGGGTTTAATTTCCTGTTCTTAATAATTGTTATTTTTTACAGCTCAACCTTCTTTATCTTTTTTAAACCAATAATTTCTTTCTAAAGCCATACTGGCTTATTTCGAAATTTTATTGACGATTTTTTTAAAAAAGCGAAATTGACAATTTTTTTGAGTTTTCAGGCATTTTCCCAAGCACAGTTTTGTAGTTATATATTATTAAGTTGCATGACATAAAATAGTTCATTACTTTTTTGCCCTAAGAAAAAAGTTTCAACGGTGGTTTTGCGCAGAAAGTTTCTAGATCATTAGCAACGTAACCAATTTGTAATAGCATATATTATTTATCATTTTATATAAATTTTTTTGTTTCTATTATATTCTTAAAGTGTAAAATGAGTTTAGCTAACGCTAGGCATGTGGCAACATAATATCGAAAATTAAAACAAAAACAAACCAACAAAAACAAATCCACAAATTGTTATTTTTGTCTTATTGTTTTATTTTCTTTTAGCTTTGCCATATAATTAATATAAAAAGTTCATGGCTCTGGCATCATTAGTTTTTGGTTTTTTTATTTTGTTGAAAAGAAAATTTACACACGTACTAAGATTTTATAAGAATTTACACGATATTTTCATTTCGATTTTGCTAATTAAACGGTTAAGTTGTGTAGCATTGTGGTTGATATTAATTATTTGAACAAATAAATGATAAAGTTATTGTTCACAACATTTAATAAATCGCTACGTTAATATTGACAGAAATAACAAAAAGAAATTGATACTTTTGTATTGAAAAAAAACTTCGTTAGTTAAATATATGCATTAGAAATGAAAGCATAATAACTAAAATAACAGACTGTTTAAAGAATATTTTGCAATTTTTAACCTAAAAGTGCAAAGTGATTTAATGTTTAATGATTTTTACAAATATTTGAGTAAATTAACATACATATTTAATTAACTTCTTGTCTGCCTGTCAGGCACAAAGTCCAACGTTAATTTTTTCATTTTGGTACAGGGTAAATATGCACATTTTAGTAATATATTATATATAAATTAGTATATTGCTTGTTTTATTTAAATTATATAATTTTATATTAGGAATATTCAACTTTTGCAGTTATTTAAGAAAAAACAAAAAGAATCACATAACGTCATTATAATAACATAACATACATACATATTTGGGGGACAAACTTTTGCTTTGTGCTTATTATCTTCTATGCTATTTAATTCGTAGTATTTTATTAATATTCTTGTTACCAAAATAAAAACAATTAAAAGGCAACATATAAAAACAACAAGTACAACATTTGTATGAGAGAATTTAGTGAAATAAATTTCTCTGAAGAGCAAAAACGTTTATAAAAATTGTAGTTATAGCTTTTGTGGTGCTTTCTATTCGGTAATGCTATTGCTATTATGGAAGGCTACTTTACCGGCCATTAAATTTTTGGTGTGGTGTTCGCTTAAAAATACTCATTTGAAAGAAACTTTGTAAGGGGGCAAGATCGACAGATAACCGAGTAAAAAACCTTACTAAAATGCTTTAATTAATTATGGTCTTTACATTATTAAAGTAAATACAACGGAAATATATACAACAAAATTAGAAATTATCGATGAAACTAAACAATTTTAAAACAAAATATTTGCATATCGTTGCTTTAAGTCGTATAGGTATCTTAAGTTAAAAATTATATGAAAAATGCATTATCTTCCTTCCTTAAAACTAATTCAAACACCATAATGTTTTATTTAAACGCCGTGTGTCGTATGTTTTCTTCAAAAGTCCTGAAAGAAAAACTTCTTGTTGGCAAAATATTAAAAACAATTGCAATATTCTGTCATTATTTTATTTAAATAACACATAATAAAACATTCAAATACTACTGCTTGAAAAAAAGCAAAAAAATAGAAACAATATATTAGAAAGAAAATCTAAATATTTATATATGTATATGTTATAACTATCAGGAATACTAGTTACTCCACAAGTAGCAAGCGGTCGTACAGAGTATACGAAAAAAGCACTCTCAATTTATGACAAAAGTAAAGTCTGAATATCGCTATTGCTACACAAAAAGTAACCAAAAATAGATAAATTTTTAGTAAAAGCACATTATAACTTCGTTTATTTTATAATTAAAAACGAATTAATAATTTATTTGGACTTACCAAAAAATTAATTAAATAATTTTTCAGTATCTCTAAAAATTTACAATTAGTAAAAATTACGTGTTATTTTTAAATTGTAAACTAATTTTTTAAGAATTTTGTTTTTGATATTATTTAGATAACTATTTTACGCTATTTCCAGTCTCCCCTTTTTTCAGAAATGAATGGAAAAAAATTATTATCGTCATTTCTCTCTACCATTACTATATAAATATATATGTACATCTATCAGAGCACAACCAAGGAGAAAAAATCATAAACATAATAGAATTAATCAAAATTATAAATATGTAATATAATTCAGAAGCCATAAATGTACAATTAATTGTACTGCCATTAAATGCTAAAAAAAGAGCAGTTCCCAGTAGGCTTCATAGCCTCATGTTATTGTCAAAAGAAGCCACAATTTAGTGGAATGCTGCATACAATTATGTACGCATTTTTTTGTTGTTAACAATTGATAACAAAAATTTAATATAAAGTATACGAAATGTAGTCTAAAAATCTTTATAAAGATAATTAAAAAAAAGAAGAAAAATAACAAGATACAAAAACGACTGTGTTTTGTTAACAGTCGTTGACATTAAATCATAATAACGAGTTAAACGTCTAGCGTGCAAGTCTAAAAAATTTCCTAAAAACGAGCATTAAGAGAATATTTCGAAAGTTTACACAACTGTTCAGTGAATTCTATGTTTGAATTGAACTCACACATCATGTTTGAATCATCATGCATTGAATTAAGATACAGGGTGTCCGCTGGTAAGGTATACTACTTTGTTTATAACTTTTGATTAACTGGAAGAGAATGGATCTTATATTGATAAATGTTTAATAAAATACAATATCAGATAAATGTCCGTCTCTGTTAGCCTCACAAATGCAAGCCCTTTTGAGCACATTTTTCATTACATTCTCACACATTTCGCGGGGTATTTCAGTAATTTCTTCACAAATATTTTGTTTGAGTTGCTCAAGCGTTTTTGGTTTGTTTGCATAAACCTTGCTTTTTAGATAATTCTTGAAATTACTTGTTGTGGAAAAAGGTCTCGCAGTAATTCCATTTGAATCCTGGCTGTATGGGATGTGGCACCGTTTTGTTGATACCACATGTTAATCAAGCCCATAGCATACAGTTGTGATGTTAAAAAGTTTTAAATCATATCACGATATCGCTCTCCATTCACAGTTATCGTTACACCGTTTTCATTTTCAAAGAGGTAATGTCCAATGATTCCTCCTGACCAAATTGCACACAAGACTGTCACTTTTAGGGGATGCACATGTGACTGTTGAATAATTTGAGGGTTTCCCATTTCCTAGAACCGACTATTCTGTTTATTCACATATCCATTCAAATGAAAATGTGCCTCGTCACTCATTATGATTTTTTCATGACATGGCGTATGTACAGCGGCGTAAATGGTCTTGTAAAGGAAACTCTTGAGTCAACTGAATCTTATATGGCAACAAATGAATCGTTGTACAAAATTGTAATCAAAGTTGTTCTGCTCCTGAGCACGGCGTCGAATCGAGGTTGATGGATTGTTTTAAACACTTTCTTTAGCAGCAGTAATGTTTTCAGCCGATCTTACAGTACGTTGTGGTCCATACATACATAGGCCTATCACTTACAGACCCTCTTTCTTAGAAATAATTCACTACATGATAAATTGTGCGTTCATTTTTCCCAAAAATTTGAAGTAACTTTCTCATCTCCAGAAATCGATGATTGATTTTGATAGAATGATTTAACGATTAAAACAAGTTGGTATTTTGCCACATGTCTACTGCCAAATATGAACTGTCAAGACTAATGCTTACCAAAATGGCGGACACCCTGTACTTTTTGTTCAATAGTTTTTTCTTTTTCTATTTTAGAAACATTAATTTTTTTATAATTTAATTCAATTCAATTAAAATTTTTTTTGTACAAAGCGAAATAAACAAATTAATTTCACTTGAAATTTCGGTACTGATTTGGCTCCATATTTAAAGAACATTTTCTAGTGTTTAATGATTTTGTATTAAAATTTTATATAACGTGACAAGCCCACCCGCTGACAACAATGCAATTTTTCTACAATAATACTTTCTGGGAAAAAAACAGACAAACGAAATTTTCGGAAGTCTTTCATTCACTTTATTATAAGCCTCTGCCATTTATGCATTTTAGGAGGAAATTCGAACGAAAAGATAAAACAGTTACTACGTCCTCCCTAGCTGAGGCTTAATAAAGTTTTGGATCACGATTGCCTTGTTAGTTAAAAAGGCGTCTTAAAAATTTCATCAGACCCAGACAGTTCATCTACCGAGGCAACTCAAAAGTTGTTTTCTATTCCTAATCGAGACAATTTATTAATCGCGCTCAAGCACAATATTTGTGTATATTCAATACTTTGTGGTGATTTGATATACTGTTTAGCAAATACGCAGATACCTCTACAAATGTATGCTAACTGACTTCTTTATTTTGCAAGTGGTGTAAGTAACAACTTATTTCGCTATGTAAACGACACGGACAACACAATTAGCTTTTTTGTGACGGATATGTAAAGGATTGCCAACATCTGTTTTCGGCCTTTTCATAGTCTGCCAGATATCAGAGCGATATCAATAAAGTTACATTTTTACTTTTTGCTTATACAAATCTTACAAAGATGAATTCAGAAAAAATGTAAAATTTATTTATATTCCAAAATATGATTAAATTAATCTAACAAATAATTGCAATTGCAAAATCAGACGCTGATAAACGAATAAATGCACATCGTGACACACATAATACAAGTACTTACATACATATATAAAAATAAATATTTGTTTTATTTGCGAATAAGAAGGGGCTCTCAAGGGGGGCTAAAAATTTTCTGTTAATACCGGCAAACACTTTAGCAAAACAAAAACAAGTCTTGATTATCACATTCTAATCATAAAAATGTTGAGAAAAACAAAATGAACGAAAAAGTATAAATAAAAAAATAATAAAGTCATTATAGCACATTGGCGCAGCTCAAGTATTTGCTTTAGAAATGATTAAGAATTGTAACGACAACAACAACAAAACAAGAGTAATATTTTACATAAATAAACAATTAACAAAATCAAGGTGATTTTCTTTTTATTTATACACTTCTGAACATCAATATTTTTACAGCAGCGCTCTTCTTTTCTAAGGCGGTTTGACGTTATCATATTTTATTTTCTTAAGATTTTATTTTTGTATATTAAGTAATTTTAGAACCATCTAATAAAATAAATAAATAATAGAATAGAATACAATAGAGTAAAATAGAAAATAGTTTGGACTTTACACTTTGCAGAAAATGAAAAACATGAAAATTAACAAGAGCAGATATACAACCGCACACTCTTGTTCAAAAAGAAATACATATCATACGTGACCAAACGAAAACAGGTTTGTAAATGGTGTCTTAAAATTAACAGAAGATTTGTGAAAATAATAAATTTTCGTAACATTTAAATTTTTAGAAAAGAATTATAAGTGGTTGCTTTAAAATACGCCATCTAATGTCGAAATTCTTTCGTAGTCTTTTGCCGCAAATGCGACTAAACCAGCTTCAACCAATGAAATTGAAAAGTATGAAATCGACAAATATTGTCACTTCTAATCACCGAAACGAGAGAGTAAAATAAGGTTAATGCAATAATTTAACTGTAAGAATGTGATAAATATGTCATTCTAACTCATCAGAGCTATTTTCGTTAACAATGACGGTCCAGGAAATTCGAACAATAATTTTTTTTTTTATTATATATTTATCTTAAGTTGATAAGGGTGCTCAACTACGGGTTTTATTATGTTTTAGCACAGGCACATCAAACTTGTCAATAGTGGGAAAAGTAAGAACACGTTCAGGTATGTTCATATAAAATGCTTTGGAGACTGTAAATTTAACTAGTAAAATTTTGTTTCTATTATTTCGTATTATTTTGTAAAGCGTATTACAATTTTTTTTCATCGGATCATATTGATATGTCGGCATTAGCAAAGCGACTAAGCTTGTTAAGCTTGATCCCAGCTGCCATCGATCAAATTATTATTTGTCGAACAAAAAAAAAAAAATTAAATGTTTTGATATCCATCACATATTGCTAATATCGTATATATGTAACCGAAGGAGCACAACTACGCGCCCAATTACAGAATGTTGATATGATTATTTGATCGTCTTCAAGGCACTTAAAAATATACAACCCAACGTTATTAGCGGATAAAAACAACATAATTTTTTAGTTTTGTTATTACAAGTATAAAAAGGGCTTGAAATCTTATTTTCGTAATAATGTCTCAGGTTTACAAAAAAGCTTGATGATTCCTCCGGCTCTTCAAAGGAATCGCTCAAATTACAAACTTTTTTCCTCAACATAATTAGAACGTCTTATGACAGTCGACAAAACCAAACTAATGCAACAATTATTAAATTTTTTTTTAGTTAGTAAAATGCTTTTATTTTTTATCTAGGGATACCTTCCCCTCATATTAATACATCAGCTGCTTTTTTTAATTAATTTCAAAATATCAAAGATAAGCTAAAATAGACTTTTTTGTATAATGTATTTTAATAAATTATAAAGTAACTTTGCATAACTATTCGGTTATCTTTATAAATATATTGTAGTGTTTACATACATTCGTTATCAAAGATGTCAAGTGTACATTAAAATAATAATAGATCTAAATACTCTTATTTTTTTCAGTTACAAGTTTTCAATCAGTTACAGTTTATTGTACTAAAATATTATCTTTATTCCTTTTGAAATTTTTCGAAACAAACTTGTGGGAATTGATACTCAGATTAAGTAAGCACAGAAATATGTATAAAGACCAGATATTCCCCAACTAAAATAACTTCCAAAAAAAGATAAGAAAATACTCTCTACTTCTCTTTCTTCTTCTATTAAAACTCTTTGCAATTGTAAATAAAACTTATCACTTGATATTTGGGTTGGCTGTGTCTTAAGAAATAGCGCGCGCTCTGCTAGAAGCATTTTATTTTTTATAAAACAATACAACAAAAATCTTTAACCAATATTGTGATATACGTGCACTTAAAAGCGTACTAAAAAATTAACTCGATTTCCAAAAAATTTACATGGTCGACGAAATTATTTCCAGAAGAAAATATTTGAATGAAATTTTTTTCTTGATAAATTAGAAAAACGATTGATTGCAGAACATTAAAAGTTAAATGGAGAAAAAAAATTTAAGTTTATTTAGTTGAAATCTAGAAGTCGAAAATCAATTTTAAAAATAAAATCCTATTTAAAATAAAACTTTGTTTCTTGTGTAGCTAAAAAATTAAAATTATCAAGACAAAATAACAAGAACTGCTTTGTACCGATTTAATGCTATTACTATGAATTTTATAAATTGGATTCCAAATTATTGAGCCATAGTACAGGATAGGTCAGACTTTCCTTTGCCCAGCGTTTTATAAATCCAGGAACTGCACGTGCATTGTTAGTAGCTAAGGAAATGTGCTGTACAAAATTTAATTTAGCATCCAGTAAATACCCAGATCTGAAACTACATTCAGTTTCTCAAGTTCGTAGTCGTTTAAAATAAGTTCCACATTTTTATGACATCTTCGGAAGAAACACATGTATTTGCACTCCATAAGATTAATATTACTCCAGGAATTAAATGCATGCTCTTTTGCAGGAGAATGTGCTCAACGTGACGATTATATGTACGAAATATCTTCGCGTCGTCTGCATATAATAGAATGTTTGAGTATTTAATGGCATTAGGTAGATAATTAATAAACAAGGTAAATAATAAAGGCTACCAGATGGCTACCCTGCCGCACACCAAATGAAACAATAATTTCTGTTAAAGTGAACTTTTTGAGTTAAATCCCACAAGGTCAAGTTTCCTTATCAGAAGTTTGTACTTAACCTTATCAAATGCCTTACTAAATGAAGTCAGTGTAAATAGTTTACGTTGAAGAAATCCCCTATTGACTAGCGTAATTAATTCCAAAGATTAGTAGCGGTTGAATAACCCCTTCTAAAGCCATGCTGAGCAGGAACCAATACAGACGATACTTGATGGGAAAGGTGATCAGTAACAATTTTCTCAAAAAGTTTAGGTAAAGCGCTAAGTTAAGCATTACCTCTGTTATTGGCAACATTATTCCTACAAACAGATTTAAATAATAGAATAATAAAGAAATCCTTCCATATTTAAGAATTTGATAAATAATTTAAACATCTTCACTATTTTTTTATCTTAAGGTAAATCAACAAGTCTCATTTTTCTGTTTGCGGGAAGATGAACTACTTTGTTTTGCCGCCATTTTCGTAAACATTAGTCTTGACAGTCGTAAAAAATATTCGATAAACCAACGTGTTTTAATCGTTAAAACATTTTATCAAAATCAATCGTCAATTACTGTGACGATGAGAAAGTTACGTGAAAACAAAACGAACTATTTATCGTGTAGTGAATGATAAGAAAGGGTCTGCAGGTGATACGCCTAAGCATGGACCACAACGTACTGCAATCCATCAACCTCAATTCGACGCCGTGCTCAGGAGCTTGGTCTTCAAAGAACAACTTTGGTCACAATTTTGCACAAGGATTTGCATTTGTTTCCATATTAGATCCAGTTGACACAAGAGCTTCTTCCAAAAGACCATTTACGCCGCCGCCAAAAGGATGTTACAGCTCGCCAATGACAACCCCGATTTTCATGAAAAAATCATAATGAGTGACGAGGTACATTTTCATTTGAATGGATATGTGAATAAACAGAAAAGTCATTTTTAAACCGACGATAAATAATAAATAAATAAATTATACAAAATCACATGGCTCAGGAAGCATGAAATATACCAAAAACATGTCGTATAAACGTTAATTTATTTAATAATTCTGTTAATTTATATGATAATTCTGTTGTGTTTATTCTAGAATAGAGTTCGTAATTTAAAGAAGAAATTTGTTTAATCTTAAAAGTATAAAAATGAAATATAACCAAATTAATATTAACGTGATTAGATTTGAAAAATTTGGTTTTGTCATTTTAAAATAAGTAGAAACGTACAAATATATCAAATCGGGACAAAAAAAAAACAAAAAAGAAAAATGTGTTTCCAGCCAATAAACTGCTCATTTCACATACACTTAAAAAAAATGTTTATGAAAAAATTTATTTCAAAGAAATAATTTTATATTGCGGTTTATAGAAAAATAAAAAATTATTTTAGATGAAATTGTGATACAGATTATGGAAAAAAATAAATCAAAATAAACGCATGTGATTTTTTTTTCAGATTATTATCTAAATGTTCATTGTAATTCAACTAACAACAAAGCAAAATTTTCGTTGAGGTTTTGCAGATATTTCTTAGAAATACAATTTTTATGGCTTTTTTATAGCTCTTTACGTTAATATTGCCATTTATTTTATTCCTGAGTAATTACTAGTTTCTTCAAACTCTTACTTTCACCGACATCTGTATAAAAATTTGTATTGTACACACAGCGAAAAGATGCCTTAAAACTTATGTACTTTTATCATAATTTTGTTCTTATTGTCGATAAAATATAATCTCGAATAATTTTTTATATTAAGAAATAATAATTTATGAAAAATATAAAAAGATATAGCAAAAGTGGCATAAAACTAAAGGTGAGTTAAAAATGATTTAAATAGGCATTTCCAAACAAAAAGTAAATAAAAAACGTTTTATTTATTTCTTATTTGCAAAAAATGAAAAAATAAAAAATTAAATAGTAAGATGTTCTGCTGAATTTAATGGAACCTCCATTTCTTACGATTTTGTTAAATGCTTAAAGTTGAAATTGTATTTTAAAAGTAAACAATTTTTAGTATAATTCGAGGTTAGAGTCGAAAGTACAATAAAAATCAAACACACTTATTTGCTTCATCGTACTATGCGAGCAATCGATTATAAAGTGCTAAATCATTTATAATATGATAAATAATAAAATAAAGGTGCTAATCATCTTGCAACCAAACAAATTTATAGATTTCTTGTTGTTAATAGTTTTATTCAAGAGAAATGTTTATACACATACGAGGGATAGACAGCTAGTCTCCCAAAGAAAAAAACTAAAATTGTTTCAAAACTCACTGTCTCGTTTTAGCTGGATACTTTTGTACCACAACATGATCAACTTTCTGAAGATCCCTAAGTTTTTGTTGATCTTCGATTTTTATTGCAGAAACTATCTCCCAATTCGATGCAAATTTTTGTTAACATTAATTGATAATAATTTGATTGTAAGTTAAAGTTACATAGTTAAAAAAACATCATCGAAATTGCACATAGCTTTTATTTAATAAAAGATACAATCCAAAAATTATAGCAAATTTTTGGAATCTGGTTAATATTCAAAGATCCTCAGAAAGGGATTTTTTTATTTAAGCCATGAATTATATATCTCCAGTTTACAAAGTATTACTCAAATGATGATGGCAAGTAAAAAAACCCGGTTTATAACCAACTTAAAAGTACGGTGTACGTAGTGTTATGATTTGGTATGTATGTACATCACAGTGGTTACAAGGTATATGAGATAAAAAAGGCTCACCCCTAAAATGTACCAATTAACTAGATAGTTAGATTGACAAAGTTTCAGCTCAATCTGATAATATTAACACGTGCCACGTTGAGGTTAAAGTTAAGAAAAACAGCAGTTTTCAAAAAAAAAAACAATCCTAGTGTTTCATCCTTAAAATCGAAAATATTTTTTTTAGGAATATAACTCTAGTCTTATTTGACAGGAAATTTTATTCTGACTAATTTTGATAATAATTTTTTTTGCTAAAATTGATAGTCTTATGGGCACTTAGCATTTACAGTTCAGTTCATAATGAATTTTCTCATATAGGAACTCCCATGCAAAGGTAATAATCAATTATATTTGTTTTAAATGTATTTTATTAATTAAATTGTTGAATAGTGTTAAAACAATTTATTTTTGTAACCACCCTAATGTACATATATCACTGATCGAGTTGAGAATTTAACACTGCCATGGAAGTAGTAGATAGCTGTTTTAATCTTAATCTTTTAGAATCAATTTGAAAACCACTGAGCAGCCACCATTTTATAATGATTTCAAGTAATTTTAAAAGCCGAAGGACATAAACGCAGTGCCTGAATATATAGATATATATAAAGAAAGAGAAAATGTTAGTCTGGACGTGACGCAAAACGTTGTTAATTCAGTGCAAGTTCAATGAGATTCCAAAGATGGTCAAATTAAATATTAACTGAATATTACTGTACAATAACAGAAATGTTGCTTTTTCGTTTTTATTTAATAAAAACATATTGGTGTAACCAACATAATTAAGAAATCTGTGCTGTGCTCACTAGAAAACAGCTAAAGTCGAGTAAGAACACCTCAATTCAATGCTACTTTTATCATTGTATGCAGTTAAAAATATTAATATTTTATAATTTACAATCTAAACAGTTAAAATCTATATTCCCTGTTAAACGTAACGTTATGAAATCTAAAAAAATATGAGGTTGCGCACTTACCGAACGACCCGGTCAAACACGCGTTGGGTTTGCACATTTTGTATCGAGCCTGTCGATTCAAATTTAACTACCAAATTGTTAATAGCGCTCTCAGAATTACGATTATGTTGTCTGAAAATGTTACGAATTTTACGAAATGTAACTTAACAAAACCATCATTTTCGTAGTGGAATTTAATTATTTTAATGCGATTTTCGTACGAAATTGTAATAATTGACAATGCATCTACTACAAATACGTCACAAAACTAAATGGCAAAACTATCATGTTGTTGGTATTGCAACAATTGAAAAATAAACGTCTTGTTGAAAAACCCGATAGTTAAAACTATTAGTATTTTATACTTTAATATCTAAACAGCTATAATCGTTATTCCCTGTTTAAATGCAACGACGGTATTGAACCTAAAAAAAATATGCTGTTGCACATTTGTCGAAAACTACATTAGTCGTTATCTCATGTGATTCCTTACATTTATGGTAATGCAGTTATTAAATGTTGTTAGTCAGTACTGTTACCAGAAGATAGCATAGACAGCAACCACTTTTATAATTCAATATGAAGTTATGACGGTTGTTAGCTGAAGGATAGATACAAAGTAGCACAGCCGAATATTGCACTTTAATTTGCTTTGCTCTACTGCTGATGTTTTATTATTTTTTGTATTAATTGAATTTATACGTTTTTTCTTTTCGTTATACTCCTTTTAACATAAATGTTAATAGCTTGCAACTTTATTTTTATTATAAGAAAAAATAAATAACAGCAAATTTAGCGATATAATAAAGGCTGATTATTATTGTTTATATATATATATAACTATATATATATATATATATATATATATATATATATATATAACTATATATATATATATATATATATATATATATATATATATATAACTATATATATATTATTATAAAAGCAAGACGTTTGTAATCCAATAATTTTTTGACATTTTTTCAGTGTTGAAAATAATAGTTAATACAGTTTTAACAATATTTCAGTAATCAATAAAATGATAATTTTAAATAAATAATCAAAGGTATTCATGACGCTTTCTTTGTTTCTACTTAACACATTGATATGCGATTGTGTGTATATATTTGCTGATCTTTAGAAAAACAGATTTTAGAGAAACAAATGCACCCTGCAATTGCTACAAACACTTTAAGAGGTATTAGGAATTATTTTCCGCATAACAAAAGTATCACTTTCTTATAAATGAATCATATCTGTCCACCATTATTGCTGTTTCAATATAATTATTTTTGTATATTTTTTTATTATTTTAATTAATTTTTTTTTATAATTTTATTACTATTGAAAAACAAACCATTTTTTTTTGCTTTTGCCTGCTACAAGAACACATGTATGAGTACTTACTTATATCGACACATGTTCATATAACTATAAAACCATTAAAATAACTTATTAAGAACCTTGTTTTGCTATATATATAACCAAAGTTAAACAGTTGTTTAATAAGTGTATAAAAATATTGTTTAATTATTATTTTTTATTATTATTAAAATCAATAAAGTTTTTTATGGAAAATATTTTTATTAAAAAGTTTTAAGTTAAGTCTAGATGTCCTAAGTTTTCTAAACAGTTAATTAGGAAGTGTTGAATTAAAAATGTTGTCGTCGTTTGTTAAAGTAACACGCAACTGGATAACTGGATGATTCTAAAAACATTTACTTGTGCAGGTAACGTTGTATCTGATTCCATATACCTTAGGCTACTTTCCATCTAGAAAATAGCTCACTTTCAATGAAAAGTACCTAGAACTTTAACGATTTAACTGATAGTGAAATCTTGATATCGCGATTAATTTAAAAGAATTCTAATAAATTGTTATTTTTTTACATTTAATAAATGTTCTAATTGTCTGCTTTTCTTAAATCCTTTTAGTCTCTAATGAGCCAACTTTTGGAAAAACCAAATATTGAAATGACCATTAAGTCAACTGCTGGTCAAATTTCCACAGCTGCTGCCGTAAACGCTAACTCGAATTTAAATACAAACACCTTCAACACAAGTACAACAAATCATAATAATGAGTCTCCGATAGCATCAGAACTAGAGCATCGGCCCAGAAGTGATATTAAAAATCCAGAAACAATAGGTAAACTTATTTCAAATGAAATAACTTCTTCAAATACCTTAAAAACCTGAATTATAGATAAAACTTATCCAACGGTTTTAGTAAGTTTAACCGCAGGGGCAGCTGCAGGAGCCTTAGCCAAAACTACTATAGCACCTTTGGATCGGACAAAAATTAATTTTCAAACTAAGTAAGTTGATGCATTTTCTTTAGTCATTTTAACAATTAATGCAATTTGCAAGAATTATTGTGCATTATTCTCTTTAGCCAAAATGTACGCTACACACTAAAAGGTGCCATAGAATTTCTTAAACAAACTCATGCCAAAGAGGGTACACTGGCATTATGGCGTGGCAATTCAGCTACCATGGCCCGTATCATACCCTATGCTGCCATACAATTTACGGCCCATGAACAGTGGAGAAAAATTTTACATGTAGATAAAGATGGTACAGAGTAGGTTCATTTAAATAAAAGAAAATTTCGATTCACCTGAAATTTCGCTATAATTTATATTGTTTTCATTGTTTGTTTGTTTGTTTGTTTAAAAAATCTACAGCACAAAATTAAAACGTTTTATGGCGGGTTCTTTGGCGGGCATAACTTCACAATCTATGACTTATCCCTTGGACTTAGCAAGAGCGCGCATGGCTGTTACTGATAAATATACTGGTTATAGGTATAATGAATCAAAATTAACGATTTTCTTGTTAACAATCAGATTTAACTAAACTTTTAAATTTAAAGAACTCTTCGCAGCGTTTTTGTTAAAATTTGGGTTGAAGAAGGTCCCCACACTTTATACAGAGGTTACTGGGCTACAGTTTTGGGTGTTATACCCTATGCCGGCACCTCATTTTTCACTTACGAAACATTAAAACGTGAATATACGGGTAAGTTTCTTCTTAAATTCAATGTAAATATTTAGTTGAATTTAAGAAAATTGTTTGTTAAGCAAAGCAGTTTTTGAATGGGCAGTTTTATAAATTCATCCTATAACAAACACCATTCTGTTAGTTCGTTAAAGTTAACGATCTCTTAAATCCACATTACTTTGTGAAGTCTTAGCTCATTAGGATAACTTGGGAATTTTTATATAGCGGGGTTACTTCCAAGAGATGAAGAAATTGTGTCATATTTAATAAATCCAATAAAATGTAAAAAGTTTTAGGAGAGGCCTAAATTCGTTATGAGTGAGTGAGACCTCCCTTAACAGGCCTTCCACCGCCCTGACGAAATAAGAAAATCCGGCATAAGCATAAATAAATTATACATGATTTTTTGAGCTGAAGTTAGCTAACTTAGTTCAGTGAGTGAACTTAGCCGTTCATTAACTACACAACTCTATTCAATGTTCCCTTTACCGCTAAGAACAGTGTCTACAGAGCAGACTTCGTAGGAACAAAATTTTTAATCGAAGCAAAAAGAAGTAGTGGCTTAATGCAGAATAGTTAAGAAAGGGAAATAAAAAAAATAAAGCCGTGGAAGTGAGTGTTAACAGCATTCGCTGCCCTTAAAGTAGCTCCAGCAATTAAAGGCAATCATTCTTAGTGTAGGGTAAGGAAGAATCATTTTCCAGATATATATGGTACAATTTTCAGCATCCGGTTTTCAAATCTATAAAATCGAATGATTACATTACCCTATCTTTGATCGAAGGTTAAAGTCAAGCTGACTTTATAATATATAGTTTCTTGACTCAGAGCAGAATTTACCAAAATTATTTGTCAAAGTCGACGTATTCAAGACCGTTGCTCAGATATAACCGCATCTATGCAGCCAAATCTGTAAAAGTTTAATGTAGTCACTCAAGTCCCCACTAGTTGAATAGGTCTAAAGTAGCTGAGATTTCGTTATGTTGGTACAGTCTTCCTGTCATCGTGCACGCTCACTGTTTCAACTCTCTATATGTTCACACTTACCTTAGTGTGAGGGCATTTCTTTTCATTGGAAGTAGCCTTCATTTCTCACAGCATCTCAAAGATACTATCTTTTGATGGAGAGAGTAGTAAGTCAATTACTTCAGCTCTCTGATAAGAGTTAAAGCATTGCGCCTCTTTATGGGCTTGCTGAAAACAGTGTTGCCAACAGTGCCTTTACACTTAAATATTATGCGCATTCTTGCACTTTAGTACTTTACATATTTATAAATTACCATTGCTGCCATTTTCGATTTTTAAAGATACTTTTGGAAACCCATTCAAAATATATCTATAAAGAATATCGACCGTTTTTTCTCTCTTGTTAATGTTGAAGGTATTTAAAAAACGAACTTTTTACAAACAGTTGAAAAAGTGAAGCGTCTAATAGTTAAAAAGTAGTTCTATTGTTTTATAAATCATATTTCATATTTGCCTTTATCTAAAATGATTTTTTTTTTGTGTAGAAATGACGGGCAATACGAAACCAAATACTCTGGTCAGTTTGGCATTTGGTGCTGTAGCAGGTGTTGTTGGTCAAACATCTAGCTATCCATTGGACATTGTTCGAAGACGAATGCAAACAATGGGCGTTACCAAAGATGGACATAATAAATATCCCACCATTTATGCAACATTGAAAACTATATATACGTAAGTGTTCATTCACTTTTCATTTTCTTGTTTTGAAAAAATTAATAATTTTTACTTTCCTTTAAAGAGAGGAAGGCATCAAAAATGGTTTTTATAAAGGCTTAAGTATGAATTGGATTAAAGGTCCGATAGCCGTGGGTATAAGTTTCTCTGCATATGATTTTATTAAGGAATTATTGCGTGAATTATTTCACTTAAAACGTGGCCGATTCGTGGAGTCAGTTAGTAATTAGGTATTTAAAATTTTATTTTAGTTTTTCATCCCCTCAATGTCAATACTTACTATCAACTACTTTATTGTTATCTAATTGTCTAATTTAACTACAAGAAAAAAGTATATAATTAAGCTTTCTTAGTGTTTTTTTACATTTGTACAATACATTTATTTAAGTTAAGCTTTAACCAAAAGAGAAAAAATAAAAAAATATAAAAAGAATTACATATTGTTTCGAAAAGTGTTTCATATTTAAATTCTACAATATTTTAAAATAAATAACACAAAATTGTAAGTTGTTAAAATTGATTTAAATTTTATGTTTTATAGAATCCTAAGATTCTTATATGATTAAAATTTGTTTTCTGTTTCAAAAATACTTCTTTGCCATTTATTATTTTTTTTCATACGCCTTACATACAAAATATTTTATTTTATTTTTTATTTTCAAATACGCACAATAACAAGACAATAATAACTGATTGTGAAACCATATTCACCATAAATACTTTATTCAACTTAAAAATAAGTATTTAATGTAAAATCGATAAATATATTTATATATTTTCCATAATATATACACGAAAGGCTTTGAAATATATCTGTAAAAATCTTAATACTATTATACACTACAAACATTTTGTCGATTATATAATTGTGATTGTTTAAAAAAGACTTTTTTATTTAAGCAAATTAAAGTTTGTATTTATAAATAAATAAAAAACTAAAATTAAAGTGTATATAAGTAAAAAAAAAAAACAAAAATAAATAATAAAAAATTGTTGCAAAGTTATTTTTTGCAGGTTGTGTTATTACTTTACAAAACGGCTGTGACCGTAACGCACACTGTCCATATTTTTGGAACACCTATTGAAATAGATGAATATGAAGCCCCTAACACACAAATTATTTCACGTGTAAAAGTTAGATGAGTAAATGTTTATATTTTGATCCGAGAAATCAAAGCTGATGTGAACAATCACGTTATGTCAGATGTATCTGTGTATATAGGTACTCTTGTAACCAAATACAACAAAAACAGCGCGATGTATGTATTTTTATCATCAAAGAATACATGCTCCACCATCTAATAGCACATAAAAAAAATTAAATTAAACGATGTCTCGACAGTGGCGTGCTTTACGTATGCAGGTTTATTTTTGAACCGCAATTAGGAGCACATTTTAAGTATTTAAATTATTTATATGTCCTGTAAAAGAACAAGTAAAAAAATGAAATATTAAGACTGTTGCGATAGTGGCGTGGTTGTAACGCATAGGTAAAATTTACACAGAGTAATAAATTTAATAATTTTAAGGTGTTTCGTAGAGGCCTGCATTTACACAAATGTGTACAAAGAATTAAAATAAACTGAAATAAAGAGTAAATCGATTTTCACATATGTTTTATTTTTGAACCGTAATAGGCTGAGACCATAAATTTACGCAGAATATTAATTGTTAGCTTGCCATAAAGGTAAATACAGATAAAAGTTGTAATTAAGAGGTGTCTGAATAGTAATGCCATTTTCACAAGGCCTTTTTTTAAATAAACCAAACGTTGTAATACTATGTTAAATGCAATAAGTTTAAATAATAAAATTAAAGGGCGACTGATACATGGTGAGGAATTCCTTGTGTGCGAGTATCAGTCGCTTTGGCGGTTTTTTATTTGCTCGTAGGCTTCTTTAAAAACACAAGAAACAGCGGCGAAAGTATTAAAAAAATATTCTTTTGTACGCTATGTGCTTTAAACATAGGTATTAAAAGTTATTGTTGATAAAAGCAAATCAAGTTCATCTTATATCACAAAGTACTAAAAAAATGCCATGTCGTTAAGAACAACGAAAACGCTACTTTTGCTAATACATAAAAATAATTTAAGGAGAATGGAATGGTCAGCTTAATATTCTGTGTCATTATTTTTGTTTTTACTTTAATTATATTTTCTTACATCTGGCAGCTCAAGAATAAATTGCACTTCAATTGTTGCTTCTCCGGTTAAGAAGAAAATACGCAGCAAGTTCTTTAGAAGGTGTTTAAAAATATTTAATGAAAAAATTCGAAATCCTTTTTGCAATAAAATATAAACGCGCTTTTGTTCTATATTAATAAAAGTACAAAGTAGTTGAAACCAATGTTAAATTAAAGTATTTTAAGAAAAGAAAGTAGAAACAGTGTGAATGAATTTTCATATACACAGCTGTAGAATTTCGTAAAATAATTAAAAAAAAGCAAAAAAATCTAAAAGAGTAATTTATTTATATTAAAAGTTATTGGAAAAATTATGTGCTTTATATGATTAAAAATTAATGCATAGATATATGTATATACATATATATATATATAGAAAAAAATTTTCAAGAAAACAGTAGAAAACGGAACAGTTGATAAAGTGCTATAAAACTAAAAAAAAAAACGTCAAGCGTAGGAGGTAAGAAGAAAGAAAAACAAGTATTTCGCTAATGGTTGTATAATAAAGTAGTAGAAAATTACAGAAACTGTTTTTGTGGGAATTTAATTCATTTAATGAAATGTTTAATTTAATTCGGAAATAATTTACATGTTTGATGTATTAATTAGCTTGTTGTAAATATTTTTGAATTAAAGTTAATATTTATTGTTTCTTAATATCATAAGTTAAATTTCAAAATATTTTTTACTATTTAACTTGTCTTTTTGTTTTGCTGTTGATTTTCTTTGCTCCCTAATTGATAGTTTTTCTTTGAAAATTTCCTTGCATGCCTGTTCTATTTAATGTGCTTTTTACTCTCGCCAATGACGGTTGTATTTTATAGTGAATTATAATTAAAAGTAGAATTTGAACAGGTCTACCTACCAACCACGTCGTTTGTTGGCTCCGTGCAAATAGTCTGTGAGACTCGTGTAAAAAAAATTAAGAAATTAGAATTTTCAGCAGCTGATATCATTGCAAATTAATAAATTAATTATTGTTGCTGATATTCGTGATAAAATATTTTCTTGTTGTTCCTAAGCAAAAAAGAAAAATCAACGTTATCAAAAAAGTGCAAATCAAAAATGTTTATTTTGTTAAAAAAAACGTTTAAAAATTTAATAAAATAAATTAACGTAAATATCACAATATTATAAAAGCTTGCTTAAAAATCATAAATTAATTTAAATTATTGTTAAATGTTTTTGGCTTTAGAAATTTGTGTAAAATATATTCAAAAATTTTATTAAGTGTTTATTTTATTGTTCCTTCTCTGTGTACCGTGTATTTTTTTCTTTTGGTTTTTTGATAACAATTGGTGTTTCCCGCTACAAAGTATTGAATTTTCTAGTAGGTAGGTGGAGCATTTGGTTTATACACAAAGAAAACATATGAAATGCATTCTGCTATTTTTTTCAATACTCTTAATTTCTCCTGTTTTGCAACAACCATGTAATAATTGCCAAAAGTGTCCCACATTAAATGTATTAAATTTAATAAAATACAACTTTATATTAAATTAAAATGGTGTTTTTTTTTCATTAATGACATGTCTACTTGGAACTATTTCATTACCATTGAAATTTCTTAAGCATTTTTTTAATAATTGTAATAGAAAAAAAATTTTATCGACTTATTTAAATTATAATTACCTATAATAATAATTTTATGATCTCTTGTAAACGTATCAGTTTTTGATCATATTAATAATATAAAAATTATAAGTGGGATAGCTGCTTAAAGCCTATAGTTATCTAAAATCCTTTTTAGATCACTAACAGGAACGAAAAAATATGTTTTTCTATAACTTTTCAAACAGATGTAGGTATATAATTCATTAAATAAAGTGTAAATCTTGTATTAAAGGATGTATTCCAATACTGTTAAATTCTACCAAATAATTGTAATAAAAAACTATTTATTCACTAGTAAATGATAATGATTTTGTGTTTTTTAACTAATTATCAATGAAACCTTTGCCTTAAATTCAATTATAATGACTGAAAATAATGGCATCGCTATAAAAAAGATTAGTGTTATTTATCCTTTCAATGCTAATAAACTCAATTTCTAATTAGTCCATCTAATTAATCACTTGCCTTACGATTTAACTCTGACGAAATTTTTGTGTGCAGACAACTTAAATGAATATATTTTTGAGAATGTGGATTATCCTTCCCGTCGCCATTCTTCAGTAACAATATCTTCTGCATCGACAATAACACTATAACTGTTACTTAGGCGTTTGCTCGTTTTCTAGACCTAAAAACTATAATCGTGTCTTGGCTATAAACCTCTTTATCACTTTCAGTTTCCCTGAATCATTTTTAACTTCAAATTCATCTAGTATAACTTTCAGTATATTTAAATCGCAGAAATCTTTTGGAAAATATAAAATATAACTGAATGTAAATATTATAACAGTTGCTTTTAAACTTAATAAATTTGAAGCTACTACTTTTGCGAGCGACCTCGTCATTTAATTTAATAATTTGCATAATTTCAGTAAATATTAATTTAGGCAAAGAATAAAATTTAAATATTTCTTTAATTTGTCTATTTGGATTTCTTCTTTCTAAAAATTGCCGTACTAACTAGTGTAAAAACAAATAACATACAAAGATATTAAAACGAAGTACTGTCCATGTAAATTGTTGTGAAATGTTGAATACGCAAAGATAAATCTTTATCAGCAACAATTTTTTGATGTTACCTCTTTCCAATGTTTCCTTTTTTATACTTAAACTGTAGCTTTCTAAAATAACGGACATTTAATTCAGCTTCTCCTTGTTTGCTTAACTTTATTGTAAAAGTTCGACCGACTCCTTGTGCGCCCAAACGATTTTTTTAAATATATTATTCTTTAATTACACAGATTTTTAAATATTTATACAAAACTAAACGAGTCCTGGCAATTTATTTTTCTTTTCTTATTCTAATGTCGAAGTGAGCATTTCCACATCTCTTATCCGAGATTAGCAGTTAAAGCTTGGTTTACAAAAAAAGCAATAATAGAAAACATATGTGTAATGATTCAGTGTTATATTTTGAATAATATTACAGTCATCAGCAAAAATTCCAATTGAAAATTGTATATACATATATGTATATACATCGTAATTTTAGATTTAAATGCACCTATTAACTTTTTCTACTGAAATGATTTGAACAGAAAATCGTAAATTCAAAACATAACCATCTCATTATTCAAAATGGAAAATTTTGAAAAAAAATCTTCATTAAAAAACCTTTATTAAAAAAAATATTAATTTACCGCATCTTGAATTTTCATATAGCAAAATAATAATAACTAAAAAATTCCGAAATGTTGAAATCAAAAGTCATGTAATGTTGAGACATTAAAGAATGCTTGAATTTAGCTATGATTTACTTAAAAACACTTACTCATTGAAGGATGTCAACTATATTTTGTTTAGAAACCTGTAAATATTAAGTCTAAAACCAAATTGATTGCACGAGAATTTTAATGATTTAGTAACCTAGAACGATTACTTTTTTGTAAATGCAAATTTGTTTTATTTTTACAATTTTTTGAATTACTCTACACTCTTTTGGTTTTGTCTTGTCTTGTCTTGTAACTAAATCTAAGTCAAAGGAATTGCTTTATTCTTTATTTTATAGAAAAAAATTAATAAAACCATTTTTTATCTCATTTATTTATAGATTTCTTTAACAAAAACAAAAAAATGCTTGTTTGATTTAAAAAATACTTGTTTAATTTAAAACAAATGTTATTTTGTTCTATTTTTAACCTTCTAAACTAAAAGTTTTGTACATTAAGTTTATAAGTTTATTTAATGTGCACACTTCAAACTTTTAATAGTGAGATAATAGCAGCAGTTTTTATTTTTACAGTTACGGAAAAAATATTGGATCACCTAAAATATTTTAAATAAAATGTCAATTATTTTTTAAGTGTGACGGGGAAGTAATCCTTTATCACTGCCATTTAAATTCAACATTTAAACATCAATTATTCTAAATTCTAATCGCTATTATGATGGTCTTTTTCTTTCTCATTGATGGAATATTGTATGAGGAAAACGAGAATAATATAATAGACTTTAATCAAAAAATAGATTTCTTAAAAAGCGAACAATATCACTCAAAAATTTAATTAAAAATTTTAATTATTACCAAAATATCTTTATTAGGCAAAAATTATATAAGAACTAGGGTTCGATTTTTTAGGTGTTAAAATTTTTTACTTCATTATTATTTCTTGTTTTTGAACAGAAACATTTTAAGTTCACTAAAAATAATTGGCATAAATAATATTCTTTTCGCCACATATTTGTTCGTCTGTTTGCCTGTTAGAACACTCTATATCTATAACCGTAACAAGTAGACACAGTTACGAAACGGCGCGAAATTTGTCCGTATTGTGTGGTTCCACCACAACACACCGGAGAGACCAAAAAGCGTCCCTTTTCTTCTCAAAACGGGAGGTAGTCTGCTTTAACGGATACCAAACACAAATTAAATGATGCGGCTTGTTGCCTTCCAATTAACGGGCCTTAAATTTAGAAAGTTACGGAATTTTAACTCACCTGCGTAAGATAAGGGGGCAAATAATAAGAATTTGAATTTATAACTAAAGCTAGGTAACCCTTTCGTGTATGAGTCCAACTTGCACGTAGCGTATTTATATATGTAATTGCAGATGCGAAGCTGAACATAACAGGACAATATCTAACATTACTATGGTAAAGGAGGTATAAGAGTTGGCTCACCAAATACAGTACTCTTACGTGTTTTATTGTTAAATTGATATTTACAAAACTTTTTTTTCGAGAAAATTGAATTTAAATCTAAGTGAAAGTTCATCAATTATCAGAAATTAACCCAGCATTTATGTGTCTAATTTGCTACTTCTACTTTTGTAGATCACCAGTGATTTTATTAAGAAACTGCTCAAGCATAAGCTTAACTAAATGAAAATTATCTTCCGTGATAATCTATTTATTTCTAAATGGATATTAACTGGACAAATTATTCTGTTTTTGCTTTAAGTTCACTCTTTTTAGTCGAATGTTGCCACGGTACTTAAGGAGAAACTTTTTATGGAAACAATTTAATTTTAAAGTTTTTATTTTCTAACCCAATTTATTTTTTAATAATCCTGATGTTAATCAATTATTTATATACCAAATCAATCCATAACTACATGTTGTTTGCTGGATTTGTTTCACAAAACTTTATACGCAAAATAAAATAAAATAAAATCTTATCTTGAATTTTAATACTTAATGTTGCGAATGAGTACATTTTGTTAAGCAAAAAGTTTATGCATAAGTATGTAAAATAATTATAAAATACAAATAGAAAATTTGAAAAGTGAAAGCTGAATTACGTTTGTTACTAATTTATTATTGTGCCACATTAACAAACACCCATATATCTTATCAGATTTTATTATCGCCACGAGTTAACTTGATTTATTGAATCGTCTTAATCTGGCAAAACAAAAGTTTCCTCAAACAATAGAATAAAATTTTGATGCATTCAATGAATCAGTCAGATATAATAAAAAAACCAAAAAATAAAGGGAGAGTAGTTAGTATGTCAAAACATGAAAACTTAAATAACCACGAAAAAGTTGCCAAAAAACGCACACTACCACTTTAAAGAAAATGCAAAAAAGCACCTTAAAAATATTTAAAACTTGAAAATAATAAAATTCAACAAAAACAAAAATTGAATATTTGGAGAATTTACAACACTAAAAACCAACCAAACACTGCAAAACTTGCGTTCTCTTCTATCAATTGCAGAGAAAAAAAGCAAAATCAAGAAAAAAATATCTAAAACGTCAATCAGAGAACCACAACACCACGTTCAATCAGACGACATCAATGAACATGAAAATGGCATTAAGGCTACAGACGATGCACAGTGGCCAAGAATTTATTTGGCTTGCAAAACTTGAAATATTGGCTCAAAATAATGGAATAAATATTAAATATAATTCGCGTTTAATATTATTTCTTTAAATTCTTTACATATTTTTTATTTAAGAAAATTGTTTGTAATAAAATATTAAAGTGATCAGATAACAAAAATTTCTCATTCGGTTCAAAAGTTGTATAATTTTGATCAAACGTTAAACAATTTGAGATACTGTGCAACGACAGGCAACAATAACAATAAAAGAAAAGTTGACAATAACTTTAGTGGTCAATGTTGCTCGCCTTGACTCTTAATATGCACAAAGCATAAAAATGAAATTTAAAAGCAGTAAAACTACACGAAGCTGATCGATTCTTTTAGCATCAACGAAGTTTTTTTTTAAAGATTCCAATAGCAGTGTACATATATGTAACTTCTATTGATGATTTTTTTAATTCAACCAAAACAAAATGAACAAGTGTTTTCTTTTTAATAGAAAGAAGACCAAATGTTAATAATAATACTTCGTTTTACTCTATTAAGACAACCATGAGCAAATCGTATGAACTGCTCGTATTCCCCTTGGGATATATATTAACGCACTTGATAACTGTGTCTTAGGCATCACATTTTTTAGTTCATTTCAATTTAAAACGGAGGAGGTATTAGTAGCCTTTTGCTTATTGATTGAAACAAACATGTGCTCTGCAATAGGCACCTCATTTCTGTAACTAAAGTTGTGAAACTTTTCACTTAAAAATATTGTTGCCATCACCCTGTTTTCCATGTGTTCAGGGTGAGCTGACTTTAATATTTACTTATCAATATTTTCTCACAGTATGCAGACAAAGAATTTTTTCAATGGCAGAACACCATTTAGTGGTCGCAGAACTTGTTATACGTACAAAAACAAGTCTTACGGGTTTTAATGTAACACTCTGTAGTAAAAGCGTAATTTCACAATATTGTATTAAGGTCTAAACTTCAGTTTCGGACATATGGCTACCGCATTGCTGTAAAAGCGCATTCTGGATATGCAATTTTGCGCTATCTTTCTCGAGCATATATGTCCGCATGTTGGCTTGCTTAATAGTTGTTGGTCGCTTATCACTATAACCTTGCCAACCAATTAACTCGGCCATTTTCCCAAATAAGTTTATAGTTGCAAAATTTAAATTTCTGTAAGATGAAGATTGATACGTAGCGCCCGTATCAGTAGCATCCATATTTCACACAAAACACCATTGATTATACCATCGAACTTAATACGAGCTCCGACGTTACTTTTGAGGAAATAAGGTCCAATGATGCCACCGCACTTTTTTTTGGATGCAATAGAGCTCATAGGGTCTGTTGTAAATTGGTTTTACTCGACATATGACAATTTGTTTATTAACGAATACCTTAAGTCAAAAATGAGTCTCATTTTGCAATAAATTCCTGATTTCCGGAGTAAAACTGATAATTTGATAGTGTTGATCTAGGGCCAGGCTTTTTATGATGATATTTGATGGTTAACCCTTTCGTTAATTCTCTCGGGCATAAGTTGGCAAGTTCCATCATTAACAGAATAAAAAAAGCTAGCTAACACATGTTAAGCATTAGCTGGTAGAGATGCCTGCTTTTTTTGACAAATAGAAGATAATAAGTTCAAATCCCAACAGAGCTTCAAGTATAAAAAACTGTTGTAAAATAGTCGTAGTGAATTAGTTGTTAAAAGACGAATAGATGGACATAACAGCATGCAATCCTCAATTTAGGTTCTAACAGAGAAAAGAGACACATGTTGTGCTGCCAAAATAGCGAAGTTTGTGAAGGTTTAGTTGAACAAGGAATGGTTACGGTCCAAAACTCAACATAGACCTATTTAGAAACGGTAAAAAAATATCAGTATGTTAGAGTTTTTGCAGAATTACTTAAAATGGGCCTTTAGCTGCAGTGTGTTGCGTTCTGGATACCTGTGATAATTAAAACCTAGTTTCTTGGGAATGTGAGTGGCTGCGTAAGTTGGTTGAAACGTATTTTTAATAGGCATAACGCACAAAGCCAAATCAATCGTAGACAATTTTTAGAGAGTATTGATAGGATATGCCTGCCATATAATCCACGAGATATGAACCCATATATTTAAATCAATACTACTGATGCTTCGATATAAATACGCATATTGCTCCCATTTAAGCACACAGTTCCGATGACGTTGGCATGAGTAAAAGTTAAAGCAAATTAAAAGTAAATAAATCGGCTTAGAGCATGTTCTACTTAAATTCAGATTCCTAATAAATATTTTTACAAATTTACCAAAATATAACTTGGCCACAAAATTAAAAATTTAATAATTTTAAGGCCGAATATTCGAACGAATAAGATATTCGTTCGAATATCTTTTTTTGCTTTATGGATAAAACTAGAATAGATAGAAATGTATTATTTGGTAGCAACCAAAAAATAAATAAAAAAGGTTTTAATCAGGCTAACACACGTTATGTTGTATTATGATGTATGTAAGTTTGTACATCAATACAAATACACGTGTTTGACAAATATGTAATAATACAAGAATTAAATGCACTCTCTAATAACATTTAAGAGTGAAGGTGTAGATTACTAAGAGACAGACAGAGAGATAACTGACTGCCTGTGTGACTGTATGGCTGGGTAGTTGGTTGTATGTGTGTGTGTACTATTAACTGGATGGCTGGTTGCTTTCTTGTCGATTGCCTCCATTAAACTCAGATGGTTTTTGTTTCGTTGATTTTTGTCTTATTTTTTGTTTGTTTACTTAAGTACATGTGTATGTAAATATGTAGTAGGTATGTGTATATAAGAATACATGTGCCCGGGTTGGTTACCTTTTCGAATTTCCAGGAATGACGACGTCAAAAGAAGTATCGTATATAGTTGTTTGTTGTGTTTTTATTTACGAACGATACGTTCCGATGTGCCCATATTTGCACACACGTTAACACAAACATAAGTTGCTATATAATTTTTTAACAAATACAGCAGCGTTGCCAGTCAATCAAAAAGTTATCATACGAAAAATAAAAATTATACTACAGAAAAAATGTTTATTAATAACAATTATACAAACAAAATATGTATTATTTTTGTTGTAGAATTACTTTAAATCAAATTTATTTGCTTTCTGAAATGCAACCAAATTAAAAGTGCTTTTTTTGGAAATTTTCAGTGCAGACTTCTGTGATATTTTTTAGATAACAGAAAAATACCTGTTAGGAAGTATGTACTTCCTTTTTCTAAAGGCACAATCTCTTAATATACTTCGGGGAAATTTTGATCTAGAATTTATCAGTTATTCGATTTTAGAAAATAAAAGGAATGATTATATTTAGAACTCAGTGCAACCATATATAAATTTAATAAAAAAAATGTTAGCAATTAATTAAAAAATCTACCAAATGTAATTTGGACTTACAGAAACAGTTTTCTCAACCAAGTTAATGTTTTTTAATTCACTTTATATCAAGGCTACACTACACTTAACCACATCATTTTAAGTTATTTGTAATTTTGCTTAGTTATACACTCCGTTATTCCAAACTCAAATACATGTTATTTAAAAACAGCTGTCCATTTATGTTTTTTATTATAAATGTTTAAACATCATAAATAAACAGAATTTTATAGTGAAACTTCAAAAAATTGTTTTTAAGGATATTCTGAGTTGGAGTTTTTAAATTTTTTAAAAATTGATATACATATGTGTTAATGCATAATGTTGCGAGTATATAATAATTTTTTTTTAATTTAGTGTACCTGTTACTGTTTATTTTCCTCTTAATTTTAGTTAGTCTTTTCTAGCTTAAGATGTATAGTTTTAGGTTTTCCTGAAGTTTTCCTCGCTCGTTGATTGTTCAATTTGTCTAGCACACTTAGACTTAATTAAGACAATGATGACATTTTAAAAGTTTGATCATATAGAAAATTCAATAAAAATTTTTAATATTGATGATGAATTAATATTGGATTGAATTAAAAAGTAATAATAAAACAATTTTAATATTGCTAAATTTCGATTGTAAAGCGTTAAAATTTTTTCTTAAATGAATTGTGAATTAAAGTTATTTGGAAATGTGTTAATACCTGTTTTGCAAATACCCGCTAAACTGAGGAAATTAGGTGTAAATGGCTGGGTATAAAGTTGATGAAAATAATTTGCGACAATATTGACTAAGATTAACTTAAGTATTACATTTATCATCACTTTTCGACTCTGTAAGTTTGAAAATTATTTGTTACAAAGGAAAATATACGATTGCATTAAATTATATATATTCTTAATACTTGTTACTACTACTAATAATAATAATAATCACCTCTTATCAGTCTAATTACTTTTTGAGACTGACAACACTTCTTAACTCACCAAATGACGGCAAATTTAAAAACTCTTGAAATTTATTGCCTTTTAAAAACAAATTGTTTAAATATTGATCATAATTAATTGTAATTTTAACGGTTTTAGGGGAAAGACAATCAGCTGATTCAAAACGAAGAGTCTACCTTAAGCTAGAATTTTTAAACAGCTTGTAAATTAAGAAAGACGTTTTAAAAAAGACAATAATAGCTGATTGCTAAACAAAAGAGTAAATGTTAAAATAATAATTATGTGCAGAAAAAAATTGTTTGTTTCTTTTAACTAAATATGCAGAAAGTGGCAACGTTGATTCAAACACTCATCCATGCATTTGCATGGGTTGGTAATGTTTTTATTATTATTTTTATTGTTGTTTTTTAAAGTGTTGAAAACGAAAGAAAACGAAATTATAAAAAACAACTATAAAAACAAACTATTAGCATTTTTTGTTGTATTTGATAAACATTCACAATAACAACAAATCTATAGAAATATCGAAATATTTTGCTGAATGCACTCTTTTCTTTCCGCCTCTTAGTCGTGTCTGTTTTGTTTGTTTTTGTTTTAAGAATGATATAAAACAACATCAAAAATAAAAATCTGTAAAATATGCACATTTCAATTTATTTTCATTTGCTTTTCTTACTTATATTTGCCTTTTATTATACACATTTACATTGAAGCTCAGAAAGGTTTGTAAAAAATTTACATTTTACTTGCGTGGGCTGCTTGAAAAGATTAAATGTGTATTTTTGTGCGTAGCGATTAGTTATGAATTTACCTATAAATAGTTCAAACAAGAATAGAGAAAGATAAGATTTGGAGTTCTTATTTTTCTGCTTTGATAGAAAATGATAGTTATTATGATTAACTACTTTTGTTAAAACATGGCGATTAACATTTTTATGGATAAATAAAATACTGGTAATAAGCCTTTATGCACTCGAAATAAATCAAAAGTCAGTGGAATCTACTTGTGAATCTTCATAGGTTTTAGTAAGTCCCTGATTTAGAAACTTTTTAGACTTAAATAATCAATATAGAGTGAATTAATCAATCTACAAATGAAAGAAATAAAATGAAAAATTAAAAACGTGATCGTTCAATCAAATAATTGTAAGAAATATTGTGCAATTTCATATTGTGAGAATTAAACAAATCTGTGAAAATATTTTTCAGCGATTTCTTGCAAGTGTAATCTAGTAATGTGTCATTCTCGAATTGTTTAAATCTGGTGTGGCTTATGATATAGGAAATATTCGATCGCATTTCTTTCTATTCCCCCCGGGGCACATGATAGTCTTTATGGATCCTACTACTTCCATCTAGACTGGTATCTTGCGGGGTAAAAGGGACAATCCACTATATTTCCACGGAAATCATTTGTCTCTTTAGGTATTTAGCTGTTCTTTAGGTGGTTATTGAGGTTATGGCCCTTTTGGGAGTATTGTGGTGGCTGCGTGTTTCGAGACTCTCGTTTGAGTTTGTGGATTGGAATGAATGGTTTAGGTCCGTTGTGTTCTTAATTATATTAAGCTTCACGCGTTCTGGTCCAGGAGTTGGATAGTCTCCAACTCTAGCAAGGAGTGAAGGCTGCGACCTACTTCGAGCTTTTGAAATTGCTACTAGGAGTGACCGGAGGATATACTTATCCGATGGCCTTCTAGGGCGTGAATGACGTTGCATTTCATTCACAGTGGTAATGGCCACCTTCTGATTATGGCTCACTGCCGGTGCAGATGTAAACCTTGTCACGTCATATTTCTTCCTATAATAATTGTTTTTTTTTCTTTTATATGCTTCTTTTCGTATGCTTTGTACGTTTTTACAGTTTAAGAAAACTTTTTATTTAATTTATTTTATGAAGAGAATTTCTTCGTTAAAACGAATTTACCTGTTTTTTCTTTGCAACTAGAGGCTGACAATAAGGGAAATTGACCTTCAGTGTTGCATTACAACAATTTCACATCTTACAATTTTCCATATTTTTTGTTAAGCTGATTTAAATTTTTGTGTGGCATGGAGGAGAAGATGACACCATAGTAGAAAGTACGCAGTCAGAAAACTAAGAATTACAAAGCCGATAGTAAAAGTCTTAACTGCTAGATTTTGCGATGAAATCAAATATTTTTAGGTCACTTTTGACAAAGGAGTTGACTAGAGTTTTAGCATATTTTCTACGCTCCCAATAATGCCGTACGAACACTCTATAAATGTGAAAGACTCTTCGGTACAACTGGCTAGAACTAAAGTTATCTTATAGCAATAAGACTACTAATGGTTGGCGCCTTATTTGTGTTTCTATCAGTGGTGCAATAAAGACCACACTTATATCTTGGGTATACAAGGACAGATCTGCCGTATAAAATGGACTCTGGTGTTGCATAGGAATACGGATACTTTTTTCCCATAGAGGAATAAATTGGTGGTACAAATGTATTGAAGAGATTTAGTTACATACGACTCCTAACGGCTAACTGGCGACAGTAGAACAAGAATGCATGCTTTAGCTTTTGAAGCATTTTGACTTGTCATTTTACACACTTTAAAGAAAAAACACAATTATCGAACTGATTACTAACAGAACATTTTTAACAATTCGTATATTTGAGATATTTAAAAAAAACTGCTCAGAGAAAAAAAACCTTTTTCGTTTTTTGTTATTTTCAGGAATTCGATTTATCTGTGAAAAATGGCTTTTCTCTGTCGTTAATTAAGATAAAAATCCAAAACTAAACAATGCCTTAATACTTTATTTTATGACATTTTATTAATGTTAACTGTTTCCGAACATTGACAAAATGTCAAAATAGTTATAAATTAAACCTTTTACAAAGATTTGTGCATCATTTAACAATTATTTAATGCACAAAGCGTTCACATCAATTATTGAAAATTAAGAATATAAAAGTCGAATAAATTGAATAAATTAAAAAGAAGCTCTAAAAATGTTTGTGGGCGTTTTGCGATTTAATTATTTAAAATATTTGATGTGGGTTTGCAATTTTTCTCTCGACTTGTTGAAATCGACAATAAAGTTGGGTTTTAAATTACTTGCACAATTCCGAAAGATTTTTCAGTTTGGTAAATAATTTGTAAAATAATTGAATAATTGAAAATTACATACAAATAGAGTATTTATGCATTTAACAAGATTTACATTTTTAAATTTCAAACTGTACACATTGTATAACGTTGCACAGTGGAGAAGAATCAAAATATTTTGGAAATAAATTAGCCTATTCCAATTGATGCAAAATATGGATAATAGAGTAGTATTTTAGCCCAAGTTTAGGTTAGTCATCATCTACTTGTCAGTGTTTATGATATGTGGTATAAAATTTGTGTACTGTTTTTATTTTTTGCTAGATTTTTAAAAATCTGATAGTTTTCTCTGAATATATAAAGTAGCAAACGAAAATCTACGGGTATATCATGCCTCTATAGTAAAACAATCGAATTCTTAGAATTACCATTTAATTCACATATGCCTTGCGGATAATGACATACTTCCGAAATAATTGGCGTATTTTTTTATACCAGTCTTATATTACTGATGCCAGCCCGGGAATATATCAGGTAATGCAGAATTAGGAATTTCAAAATGTTGTTTAAACACAAATATATTAAGTTGTTATATGTTGCTCCTTTTTTTGTAGCGAAAATATATCAAAATACTGTAAGTTTGGAAGATTTAAATTTGAAATCGAGTAGTTTTGAACTTAAAGAATATATTGCTTTAAAATTTGGAATATTTCTCGCTAACAATTCAAAAAAAAATTTTAAATTAAAATGTTTAAATGCGCATTACTCGTTTAACACATAATTTACATATGAACACTTTATTTTTGAGCCCTTAACAAAAACTTCTAAAAGCTGCTACTGACAAGTAGAAGGTGGCTACTACCAAGACAGACTCAAATACCCAAAGTATTAGATTAATCGGAGTAATCCTTTATGTGCAAAATGTTTTGATTCTGTCTCATTGTGCGTTGTACCACAAGATGCAAGTGGCCGAGGCAACAAACAAAATCTATACTAATTGGAGTTTTCCATTCTTTTGGAGATTCTTATAGTGAAAAGGTATAGATAAACTTATAACTTTGCGCTTTAAGAGTATTTTTTAATACTACGAGAAACATTTTTGTTCAACATTAAACAATAAAAATAAAATGTTCACATTTTAAGAAATATAAATGTTTAATATAAACAATAATTAAGTAAACAATAATTTATAATATTAATTAATTCAAAAAATGTATAGCTGCTATTAGAATTTATTATACAAAGTTAAATATCACTTTGTTGAAAAGAAGAAGGTGGGGCGGAACACAAAATTCAGCAGCAAATAATACAAAAAAATCACCGTTTAAAGATAAAAATATGTTCAAAAATATCTAGCATTTAATTAAAAAGCAACAACAATGCTATTTATTATTTTATCCTATAAATTTAATAGAATAAATTTATACACATTTGTATACATATGTATGAACGCATACACATCTATTTACATCAGGGATGTAAAAAGGCTTTTAGAATTGTACATTTTGGACTTAATGGAATTAAATAAAATTTTACTGTTAATAATTTAATGTGAATTTAAAGATTTGCTTAAATAAAAATTTCTGTATGTAAGGGGAATTTAAAATATTAAGCAAAAAAGCATAAAGTTTTTTGCATGTTTTTAAGATAAATACTTTTTTGTAATTTAAGCTTCTCATTAGGAGTTCTTAATATCAATCCGATTACTCTCATTAGCTTTTTTGTATTGGTTTCTTATACTTTGTTGCCGTCTTTTACATTTTTTCTTAAACAACCGGAAAATGACCACAATTTTATACTTCTTACAAACCTCGAAATCTCAACTATTTGAAGTGCTCTTTGATAATATTAAATATTAATTAAAAAAAAGCAGAAATTAGTACAGCAAACACCTAAATAAAAAAAAATAAAAAAACTACGGAGGAGAGTATTTGCAAATAGTATCAAAAATGTTTTCAATTTAGAATTGTACCAAAGAAGTACTATTTAATCGCATTGTCGACTTTTTTTCAACCAGAGCAATGTATTCCCATTTTCAAATGTCGCTAAAACTCATTTAATGAATTTATAACAAATAATGACAGCTTAACTAGAAGATTTTCATTAATAAAATTTTTAAATCTGTGGATCTCAAACTAAAATGACGTTGTTTTCATTATTTTACGTTGCTTTGCCGATAAGCTTCTTTGATATTATATCCCTAGTTAATTGTAGTGTTTTTATAATATTTGGACCTAATGGAATTAAATAAAATTTTACTGTTAACAATTCAATAATGAATTTAAAGATTTGCTTAAATAAAAATTTTTGTATGCTTTTACGGGGGATTTAAAATATTAAGCAAAAAAGCATAAAGTTTTTTTGTATGTTTTTAAGATAAATACTTTTTTGTAATTTAAGCTTCTCATTAGGAGTTCTTAATATCCATCGGAAATGTTTAGTACTTCTGCCCGATTACTCTCATTAGCTTTTTTGTATTGGTTTCTCATACTTTGTTGGCGTTTTTTACATTTTTTCTTAAACAACCGGAAAATGACCACAATTTCATAATTCTTACAAACCTCGAAATTCAACTATTTGAAGTGCTCTTTGATAATAATAAATATTAATTAAAAAAAAGCAGAAATTAGTACAGCAAACACTTAAATAAAAAAATAAAAAAACTACAGAGGAGAGTATTTGCAAATAGTATCAAAAATGTTATTGGTGCACTATCTTTACCAGAACAGTGATGGTCATTTAAAGATCGTTACTGACCGAAACTTGCTTAACATTCCTTAAGGAGTAATGAAAAAAATATGATCGAAACTTTTAAATACGTGTCGTACTGTTGTGAGTAAAAATTTGTTTATCCGTTTGCTTCGGTTAACTAATTCTTACTGAAATTATAGTTTTCAATTTAGAATTGTACCAAAGAAGTACTATTTAATCGCATTGTCGACTTTTTTTCAACCAGAAGAATGTATTCCCATTTTCAAACGTAGCTTAAACTCATTTAATGAATATATAACAAATAATGACAGCTTCACTAGAAGATTTTCATTAATAAAACTTTTAAATCCCAAACCAAAATGACTTAATTTTTTCTCTATTTTTCTACTCATACACCATTCAGTTAATACAATTTTCTATTTTTTTTATTTCTTTTTCAACACGTAAGTCATGATTTTTTATTTAATTTAGAAAACACAATGCTATTTGTTTTCATTATTTTACGTTGCTTTGCCGATAAGCTTCTTTGATATTATATCCCTAGTTAATTGGAGTGTTTTTATAATGTGTTTTACTAAAAATGCGTCAATATGACTCTATTGGTATAAATTACTAAACGTTTTTATTGCACTAAATTAACATCCCTGATTTAGTTTCTTTGGACTCTTTCTCTCGCCCTCTCTTTTTATCTTAAACACGTTACCATTTGATGTTTAGTTATTGACCAGAGTATCCCGTTTTGGCGAATTTAAATTGATATAACTATTTTTATTTGTCAGCTATATTGAATAGTAAAGAAAAAAAAATATAAAAAAGAAAATCACAATATTATAAAAATAAAATATAGTGTGTATATCTTATCTTTAAAATAGTTTTTTCATCGTGTCTCTTATTATAATCAATTGCTGTGTTGATTAATTTTACAAGTGTTAGAAATTTCTAATTTTTATATTTTGTTGATTTGATTACAGAGTTCTACTTTTATTATTTTTTTGAGCCAAAATTAATAATTATAGAAGAAGCACCATTATTGAAGGCATCTCCCATTTTGTGATATTCTTCGGTTTGCCCGCAGTTTTCAATAATTCTTCTTCCTTCTATTCTAAAATTTTCTTCATTTGACCAAATGCACAGTTATTTGGATGTCTAAAATTCTAGAAACTCGAAAAAACGGAAAAAGTTATAAAATTTATATTGCACATTTATAAGCCGACATATTTATCTTTACCAACGTAGGAAATTCTACATCGCCAGACAGTTTTTAATTGCATTTAAAAATTTTCCAAAAAACGTCAGCATGTCTAAAAGGTTGCGCGATCACAAAGATCTAGCAAAAAAATTCAAAAAAATTGGTAACATCCAATAGTTTTGATATTTATAAAACTGTATTAAATTGTTGGTAACACCATATTCTATAAAAAAAAGCATATAATAAAAAGTATTTGAAATTTGGTAGCTTTAGTTTTTGTTACTTGTTTACGTTTCCATTTATTTTTCTTTTCAAACCCTCTTCAAACTGCTGTAAACACTTGACTTTGTTTAGTGTTTGTTTTTAGCTTACTATGAAAGGGAAGGTCAATTAGTTAAATATAAAAATAAATTTTATTTATAATTTCCTTCTTTTGCATCTTATAAATGTATGCCTGGATTGTATGAATGTATGTATGCATTTACTGTGGAAACGTCGGTTGTGTTTTAAAATACATTTTCATTTTTTATTTCAACCTTTAAATTTGTGTATTTTCCTAATTGGCTTTATTAAAACGATTTAAAGTTGTTTTGTTAAATAAATTTTAAAATGTTTGATGTTAATTATTTGAAAGAGATGAATATAAACATTTTTTCCTTTCTTTTTTCAGGTATGAATCTGCAGTCATTGTTTTTAAACTTCAAATAAATCAAAAATATCTTACGGAATTTTAATAAATATTAGAAAAAGGTATTTATTTAATTTAAAATTATTGGCTCTTTTTTTCACAGAGCTTACTAAAATGTAATGTTTGAATTTAATTTTTTTTTATTTTTTAGTAATTAATTTTAAGCACAAGGTCTTATTTAATAAAAAATTTTTTAAAAAACTTTATTTTTTATTATATTTTCGATATTTCGCCACACCGTTGGTTGGCTTAAAATTAATTACTAAAAAATATTAAAAAAAGGTCAAAAAAATTATAACTATTATATTTAATTTTTTTTTGTTACTCGGTTATGAATAACCGAAAATAGCACATTAATTACCAATTTTGCGCTAACATATATGCAACAATCTTATACTAAACAGTGTTTTCGTTATAGCCTAAAAGCGCTATAGCGTTCGCTTAAAGATTTTTCTTAGTCAGTTCAAAATTTAGCTTTCAAATATTAATGTGTTTGATCTTTTATTGGTATTTTTTTATTTGACTTTAAGAATGTAGTAAAACCTTTCCTGTCCGCAATAACCGGCATTATACCAGTCAAATTGCCGACACTGCTGGCTCAATGCGTGCAGTACTACTTACCACATACTCACATTTTTTAGAAATATTTTTCGTTGTTTAGCATAATTTACATTTGCTTCAATGCTGCATATCAGCATAGAACATTGTACTCCCGATTTTAATTCCTGTAAGATTCTTAACTTTTGTAATGCTTCTTAATTTTTAAAATTATTATTTTAGGATATTTAACACAACAGAGTAAAACAATCTATTGTTATCTCTTCAAAATCTCTCCGTTAATATAGGCTTCTACTCTAGGTAGATAATTGACAGATTTAAGCAGAACTTGTATTAGTATAGCCGCTAGAACAACAAATAACAAAAGGAAATGTAAAATTGAAAAGTGTCCCCATAGAGACGTGGTTATAAGTAAATTGTGTATTTTTAAAACATTGTTGATATGCATATGGACCGTGTAGCACTTAAAATATAATATGTCTGCAAAAAGGCACGATTGTCAGATATATGGTCCTATATCTTGGCAAAGACAGATGGCAAATGGTATTAAAAAATTGAAAATTAAATAAATTAAAAGGGAAATGTGATTTAAACATGTGTGTATCTTTTAAGCCGTATTAGGCAAACACTTTCAATTCATCAACAATAATAATAATAAAAAGATAAAGTTAAGAAATAATGGGTGGGCCATACCTGGTACAGAGTCCGTTACGTGTTAGTCAAAGTCGTATTTCAAGTTTGTTTAAACTCTTCTAAACTAGTCCTCTTATGTTTAAAATACCAAAACTTTCAAGTTATTGGCAGATTTGATTAGGAAGTGTATATAGGCCGAAAGAAAATCTGAGTTTTAACATATAAAAATTTGTTGGCTTAAAAATTTTTAGTTATGTTTATAATTTTCTTTTTCAGATATTTTAGAGCTTTTATGGAAAGGTTCACCTGTAACTGATTTGTCGAAAAAGTATAATGTCGTCAAATCGACGATTTGTTCAATAAGAAACAAAAAAGATGCAATTTCGAAATGTGGTTATAATACATTTTCGGATCGTGGAAAACGGAAAACACTGTATTCTTCGGATCTTTCCAAAAATGGAAAAAAGAGACTAAAATATGTTATAGAAAATATGCAATCTAAAACGTAAACAAAATCGAAAACGTGAACACCCTCGGTAAAAATTAGTTCACGTTTTTGCGAGATCACTGTAGTTACAAACACACCATGGCTTATTAATGATTTCAAGTCTATATGCTGTTTGTTAAATTTTAAACAGAACTTAAGCAGCTTTGAGTATTTATGGAAGTAATAATTATACAACATTAATAATAATAATAGCAGTTAACAAAAGCTTTTTGCTGCTGCTATTTTGTACTACAACAATAACAATTCTACGAAAAAAGAAACCAACTGCAAGATTGATATTTCCCCATAGAATAATGAATAATTAATTGAAATTAGATCTCTCGCTCTTACTCTCTAACTCTATACTAACAGCAAAATGTAATACGTACAAGTTGTTAAAATGCAATTAGGGTTTGCCGAATATAAATTTATGGAAAAAATAAACACAAATTTAAGAGTTTTCTTCTTAAAGCTTAACACAATTTTACTAACACTTTTTGAATGATTTGAATGAAGAATTTGGAGGTTGTTTAATATATTATTATTAGACTCGAACACTTTTTCGTATTTGTAAGCAAAAACATACTTTTTCTGTATTTTTGCCATGCGTAACAAAATTATCGATCGTTTTAAATTTTTGCACACATCTTGTCTGTGGTAAGAAAGAACGACATATTTTATAATTTATTATAAAAATTACGGTTTTCCAGTGAGTGCAAAATATCTTCTAGACCATCTCCTGAAAAAATTTTAGAATGGTGCGGTATACTTCTAGGCATTACGTTATCTGATGCTATAATTTATTGTTTCAAATTTTTAATATGTTGTTAGCACTGCTCTATATATAATTCGTTCTTATATTTTCGAAGAAGATGTACGGCCACTTTCGAATTTATAAAATTTAAATCTGTGGGAAATATTACTGGAAATATTACTGTGTCTAATATATTCTTGTATTCAAAAAGGTGTTTTGCTCAACACTTGTTTATATTTTTTATTGTAAACAATACGAAATAAAATGATTCCCCTTTGTTTACAACTGTAATTAAGGTTTGCAATTCAGAAACTAGAATAAACCAAGGTTTTGAAATAGTTGTATTCAATATTCTGGATGTTAACATTTAAATGCAGGCAAGATCAAATTATGCTGAAGTATCCTCTTAGAAAACGCCTAGGAGTCTAGAGATGCTTGTTTTTATTCTAAAGCAAATGCTGAAAAAAAGGAAAAATTAAAAATGAAGAGCAATGATTTAATGCCTTACCGTTTTAAACATATCGCACCTTAAATACAAAAAGGTCACAACTCAAAATACTAAAAATTTCGTAACTCAAAATAATTCTCTTTAGTTCATCGTGCCGAGGCAACACACTTAACACAAAAATAGACATAACTGTAATTTTCCAGTTAAAGAAGATAGTGATGTGAAAGAAATTTTTGTAGTAATTAGAGATGTGTACTTTGGATTAATTTATGGAAAAAAAGTTTGTTTTGGAAAATTTTGAGTTGTGACCCTTTTGTATTTAGGGTGCGATAGGTAAAAGTATGTTTAAAGTAATTCCATTTTTAGAGCTTATTTTTTCACTTACCGCAGCATTTATATATATTTATATATATATAAGCTTACTTAAAAAATCAGTAGTAAGAAGTAAGAATTTAATAGCTAGTGGCTAGTGATCCCCCTTATATGATTAATAGAATGATCAAAGCTAATAAGAACAAAGCTAAATTTTACTTATTCCAGTCACTATTGTTTTTAATGTTGTTGATTTGCTTTGAAGACAAAAGTAAAGTAGAAAAAAAATCCCATCATTTTTATTTCACCTTTTGTTTCCGTTTGGTAAACTCTATATATACTAGCACTTAGCAGGAACATTTGCATGCAGCTAAAACCAAATAGCTGTTTGTCCATCCATCAGTAGCGTATGTAAACAATTTATATTATTTCATTTTTCATTTTATTTGAATTTTCTTTAAGGCTATTTACAACGAAATAAGAGAAAAATTCCAAAAGAGTGTTTATTACAAAATAATGAGTTAGTAATTATTGTGACATATTAAATAATGGGATTTTCTGTGTTTTACAAAAAGCTTAAAAAAGTTGGAAAAAAAATAAAGCATTTGTCAAGTTTTTCTTTATTAGTTAATTTTCTAACTTTATTATGTGGATCAGTTAGGTTATGGAAACTTTAATTGCAAAATGGGAATAAAAATTTAACAGGAGACATAACGAACTTTCTTATAAGTTTTTTTTCAGCGTTCTAAGTTGTTTTGAAATAAAATTACTGAAATTGACAAGTTGAATCTGCTTCTTTTTTTACCAATTTTTTTATCCAAATAAGAAATGGCGAAGCATAAAAGCCTAAAGTGTGGTTAACCTTAACTTTTTTTTGTTTTTAAATAATAATTGTTTTATCTGAAATAAAGACACTGAAATAAAAAAAAATTGTTTGGATTTGTTCCGCCAGTAAATAAAATACTGTTGTCAGTGACCGAACAAACAGCCAGCACTGTCACTTTATACTGAAAGAAATGACAACAGAAATAAAAAAGTTTTAATTTTCCCATTTTATTTTTATGAAGTAAAAAAAGAATTTACACTCTAAGAAATGTAGGGTTTACCAGTAAATAATTCCTAAGCAAAATGAAATGAAGACCAGTAGAAAGAAATTAAATATACCCAATTCGAAAAGTGAGAAAGATGTCCCAACGTTTGGGAGCTAAGTATAAGTCCAGAAAAAAAAATAAATCAAATAAAATAAATAAATAAATCAATTAAATAAATCCAAACAAAACTGAATTAACTCTTAATGAAATAAGACTTCAAGGTAATTCAAATAATTCACCTTCGGGATTTTCTTATCCGTTGTATTTTAAACGCTGGCTTCGTTAGCTAAGATTTTCCTGTTTGATTTAGTTTGCTAAAGCGTTTTTGCAATGTAAAATCCAATCCCAAGATAAATGAAAAAAAAACTCAATAAAATGGCATGACACCCAACGGACCAAGAAACAAAATTAAAATAATTCCAAGAGTAAATGAAATAATTCCCAAACTAGTAATAAATTAAAACTCATTGGCAATGTAAAATGATGTAATTAAAAAAATGGGAATTGTAAATGACATGCTCATTCCGGTAGACTCAGCATGTTATAAGATGGTACTAGCCATTTAGGCTTGCAAATACCTACCTAAATGAAGATAAACATTTTCCAGCGTTCTATACATTAGAGAGGAGGGCGCTTGGATGTAGTATTCCACGTGGTGGACTCATTCGACCTGACCGATATTTAAGCACTAATGATATCGAATTATACTTATAAAAATAAATTTTCAAAGTAATAAGAACATCCTTATTTAAACGTGTAAATGTAAATTCCTTAACTTTTAAATCCCTCATAACTTTAAAAGTACTAAAAAATAGGATTTTGTACATCTACAAAAAGATCGTGGTCTACAAAAAGTGGTTAATATTTAATGAAAGTTGACTCTATAATGCGAGCATAAACGGTAGAGCAAATAACGTTTTGTCTTTTAATAATACAGATGCCATTGTTAGAATACATTCTTTTTGAAAACTCATCTTTGTGAAATTATAAATTGTATTATACGTATTTACAATGTGCATGCATATTCTCACATAACTACAAATAACTCAAGGTAAAATGAAGTCTGTCAAGTTAAAAATTCTTCTCTTCCTTTCTTTAATACTTTAAACATGTTCAGATTAGTATTGCTTGAATGTATACAACATGTTGGCAACCAACTTTTTTCTTGTGTTTACATATTTTGACGAATATTGCACAGTTGTGTTAAAAAAAAAGAATATTATTTTCTGCAAAAAATTCAAAGGTAAAAATCAAAGAAAATAGAAGAGTTGATTTTACCAAATAATATATCTTTGTTTAGAATATTGCGCTCTGGATATAATTTTCTTTTCTAGTTGTAACGTTGTTTTTCAATCTTCGTATTTGCTTTCTGGCGGCGTTATTATTATTACATGTTCTAGTGTCTAACAATATATCTATAGCCTTGATGTTGTGGCTGTACCTCGATGTAAAATTTGTAAGTCTTCTATCTGATTAATAACAGCACCCACCAACTCGAGCTCAGGCTCAATTAGTGCTATTAACAGCGTTTTTTAAGACATAGACGTGAAGGTAAAAACTGCGTGATGTGGATAACAACTATTTTGTTCAAACTTATCTATGTGTGATCATCGACAGCAAACACAACGACTGAGTCAACAAAATTCATAATTGTAAGACTAGAGTGTTTAATCGATGATCTCAGGTATGGACTCTAAAATTTTTTTTAAAAGCGCTTTATACATATATACATATATCGTACTCTTAATGATTCAATCGTTTTTCATATTGAAATTCTTGTTTTCAGATTTTTAATAATAGAAATGTTAAAGGGACTGTTGGCATTTATATTAATAGTCGTTGCAATACAAGAATAGTGCGTTACGTCTTTCTCCTTCAAACTAAGTAAAATTCCAAAAATTCTGTACAATTTTTCGTTTCTAAATATGCGCTTTTAAAAGACACACGGACATCCACACTAAAATATATTACGAACTTAGTTAACCTTAAGTTAACATACACCTTTAAGCAGCACATCTATCCATAAAGGTCACTAAAAAGTATACTAAAAATCAATAAAATTTTTGTTCTTACGGATAGTACACATGCATTAAAAAAACACAAACGTATGCTAAAAAAGATCGGTACACTATCGTAATGTTTGTTATCATCAATGGTCGTTGTGCTCAATCGTTGTGTACGGTATTTTGTTTATGTTCGTCTACGCAAACAATAAAATGAATTTAATGTTTGAATAAGTGTATTCAACACTGAAAAGTCCTCTTCTTCATATCATGAAGAATAATAAAATGCTATTTTCTACATCAACACTGTTACTCTTGTTGTAAAAGCTATTTTTGATATTACTTGGTTATAGTTGTTGGTTTATGTGTTGAGCTATAACAAAGTGAATATCATGGGTTATTTAAAACTTTGTGTTTGTGTACGTATGTGTGAATATGCTTTGAAGTGGCAAGTTCTTGTGGAACAACCTTTTTTCCGTAAATTTAATTTTTGTTCATTCATATCTGTACATTCGTTTTGATTCTAAAAAGGAAGGAAGTTGTTGTTTTATTAGACAATTTAGTTGACAGTGTGACACAGCATATAGAAAACTTTAAAAAACTTTACGGTTGAAGAGTAGTATGAATAACAAAATAGTTTTTAGAGGGAAGAATAAGAAAAAAGACTGCTTTAAAATTTGATAGATGTTTAGGACGCATTTTTTCATATCTAAAAATTTACGGTCATTGAATATTTGGAACAATTTTATCAATTATGTAATAATTAATTATGTAATATTAATTATGTAATATGCACATCTAATCAATGTGTTTAACGGTATTTAAGTACTATTTTTTGGTTACTTTTTCAACTTGCCTATTCACGCTCAATAGTGAGTTCAAACCACTATCAAGAATACTAACATTCATTATTTTTGTATGCTATTAGTCAGTATACTCTTAAACAACATTGAACAATGTCAGCGCTACCTTATTGCTTTCTTGCCCAAACTATGCTTTAAAAAGAAATTTTGGCCGAAAAAAGCATCCACTGTGTGAGTGCTGTTTGCAATTTAACTCATGGTACTGGTATGTTGTTCTTGCTGAAAAAAATCTTTCGTTTATAAATTTTATTTTGCTTTTTTTAAGAAACTTACGAACAAATAAAAATCTGCAAAATGCGATGCGGACATGCTTTGGGTAGATATAAGAAAGGCCCTGTGAAAATAAAGTTAGTATTGAGGCACCTTTTATTTTTTATATTTGATTTATAGGGCATGCGCAATACATGCTCAAATTTCAGGTTCAAATACAATCATATATGTGGAGATTTTAAGCGCGTCTGGCTATAGTGATTCAAAAGGTGACCCTATATTCGTAAAAATCATGGCCTCTTATATTTAAATTCTTCAGCAATAACGTCACTGTCGTACAGACGGAGGACATATGTTGTGATAGAATTAAAAAATTAATAGGGAAGCACTAAATGCAGTCAAATCAAAACATTTATTTTTTCTAAAATATTTAGACAGCGCTAACATGAATAATCAAAGTGGTCCCTAAATCAAAAGTTGTGATTGTTTTTTTTTCACCAAAACTAAAGATTGGATTGCATTGTTTACTTCTTTTACTCTTTTTAGAAGTGTACAAGCATTTCAGAGAAAATTGTTCTACAGTTTAATTAGTTTTTCTTAGGAACTTTTTGTTAAAACTTATTTTTCCCCCATAATACAAATGTTTATTTCCAAACGAAACGTGACTGATTTTTCATCAATTCAATGCTCTTATTTTACTGTTACGAAAGTGTTTTTTGTGAGCCTAAAATGATAATAGATACCAATTTTCATTTTACAGCTAAAGCTATTTATTTAACACTCTTTAATACATAAAAATGTATCTTTAAAATATTTTTATTCATAAATTCTATTTAAAATATTAGCAGAAAGAATAATAATGGTTGAGTACAATTATACAAACCAAAAGTAAAAATTTAACATATAAATATATATATATATATATGTATGTATCTGTTTATATATATATGTGCTTATATTGCTTTTGTTTACATTTGAAATAAATATCTAGAAGCAAATAAAAAAAAACGAACTATAGATTTCCATGTGAAATTTTGCACTTGTCAGTTAAATGTTAATAATAATAATAATTTTTTTAAAATGTTACATTAATATTTGTCTAGTTTATTAGATTTTTTTTTATTTTAAGTGAAATTTCTGTTTTAAAAAATACAATGTTTTTGGCACAAACTCATTTCAATCGCTGTGGTATGTTAGAAACTGTTAGAACTGTTTTGTAGTTTCGCTAGAACTGTTTTGTAGTTTCGTTTGGCGTTACCATATAGTAAAAACTAACTCATTTGATTTTCAAACTTAAAATTTAAAACTTCGTAAGCCCTTCAAACAAGTTTTGATTTTATTAAAGCAGCGCCTGATTGTCAGCCCTCATCTGGTAGTTCTACAGGTTAATTAAGATCTCGGCCAATTAAGATTACGGTTAGTGGTAAAAAAGGCGTGTTTTTTACTGACCTTTATGTTTCCTTAAGTCATTTCTTTAAACTTTATAATAGACAAAAGTTGTTGGCAACTAAATTTGGAGAGAACTCAACTTAAAGAGTGTATTTTTGCAATAGCAAATGCAGTCAGTATTAATTGTTTTTGTTTGTTAAATCTTATCGTTTATTTCTACTTTCAATAAAAAGAAAAAATTTATGGCATTTTCGACAGAAAGAATACTGTGCTGCATCCATCCAGTTAGCATTGACCATGCAATCACCCCTTCTGCCTGCAGTGGGGTAAGGCTATAATAATAGAAATTTTCCTGTCGATCAGGTATTAATATTGGACTATGTCATTTTCTGTTTGGACTTTGATAGAGCGTTTAACGTTTTACCTCTGGAGAGAGTAATGAATCAATGTTGCCATTGTGGGGAACTTGATACCAAGAAATAAATAGACAATTTTAAAATGAAATATGATGTCAGAATTGATGGCTTCTCAAAGTAACTTACTCTCTTCGGATTAAATGTAGCGTATTTTGAACTGAAATATTTAATATTTGCGAAACATGCAGACAACTTTAAGGCAGCAGTTCTTTCTCTTCTGACTTTGTTTTATTACTTAAGTTAAGGATTCTGCTATAAGGCAGTCGGATGAATGAATGAGTAAGCCAAAACGGGATGTGCGTTAATTTTGTCTAACGAAGTCGCGATTCGCCTAAAGACTATTAAAGTATGTGTCTTAAGCACTTTTTAAAAAACTGAAAACAAGTGTTGTAGGTATACAAAGATTGCTGGAGTAAAATCACAGTATGCAATTTATAAACCAAAGAATGCTGGCAGTATACAAATGTTACTGACCGCTAAAAAAAGCATGCATGCCTTTCAATCCTCATTGTTATAGCTGTGATAGTACGAACCTGATACGACAAGTGCTTTTAAAATATATGATTTCTTGCGACTCTATTTGATTTTTTACGCGATGCAAACTAACACGCTAGCCAACCAAGTAATAATTCAAAGTTAATATATTTAACTCTAAATAAACTTTATGCTTCATCAAAAATTATATATCCCCAAAGCTCTTTGAACAATTTTTGCGATGTTTTGAAGGCATTTTGTATTGACCTCGTACTAACATATCTCACGTCTTTTCATTAATTTAGAAAATAGGCTGTTATAACCTTTTTCTAATAAAGATTCTAGACTTAACAAAACTAAAAATGGTAAGGCAGACAACGCTTTAACAAACAGGTTGTTTACCTATTTTACCTATACATAAACATTAACTACCTGTGGTTTAGTAGTAAACAGAGTACCTTCGTTTGCCTTTTTATAGGAACAGCTCGACTCTCTTCACATTTTGAATTTTATTTAGAAATTATATTCTTGAACCTTTTTTAATGCTTTTATTTGTAATTTTCATGAAAATCATTAGCTTGTTAAGAGTTTTTGTTGTGATTATTATTATTGTTGTCGTTGTTAAAAGTAATTGATATTTAAGACGCCTAAAAATTTTTCTTTTGTTTGGGCTCTTTTTTTCTGTTAGTTTTAATTTTTGTCTCAAACACCGTTTTAGTTTTTAATAACTTGTTCTGTTTCTTTTAACAGTTGATTTTATTTTATTACATATTACAGGATTAAAAGCAAAGAATTTATTTTATATTTTTGACGTCGTATTCGCCATGTCGTTGTGATAATTTTTATGAAATACAAAGCTATTGTTTTCCTGCAATAAGCAGATATTTTTCAGTTTCAGTTATGCAAAAAATAATAAGCATTACTGATTTAAAACTCACCTGATATTTCCTAAAGAGAAAAAAATTTATTTTTAAACCATATTTTTGTAACACGCACATTGATAGACAAAAACTTCGTATATGTTAAAGGAATCTTAGCCCTTCTAAAAAAGTTTGATAATGCTTTGAAATTTATAATAGATGAAACAATAGGAAATCAAGCGCAGAGTTCGCTTGATAGAATTTCTAAGCTGATTAAAATTTTTTTTTTAATTTTCTTGCTTAAGCTCGTTATTCAGTTCAGTATTTCGTACGGAAATATGTGAAAGTACTTGTAAAAAATTAGTGCAAAATTTCAACAAAAAACGAGCTGAAGTTGTAATTTTTTAAATTGTGATATCACGGCTAGCTAGCTGCTAGAGTACTGGACTTTCGTTTTAGAGTCGACATGCAATTTATGTTTTTGTTATATTCTTAAAATTCACTTTTGAAATTGCATTTTTGATCACATGTTAATATTTTTTATTTCTACTTTAAGTTCTGCGTTATCTTTTCTATTCGTCTTTCTTCTCGGGTCCATAAAATGCGCTACAAACGTTTCAAACGGACTTAAAAACCATTTTTTTTTTGTAAGAACGAAACTTACATCTTTCTGTTTAATTTTTCACTTCAGTTTTGTTTTGTATTTTGCTTTTGACATAGAGCCGCAACTAAACTTATAAGCATACGGGAGGTTAATTATTTTTTGTATTAAGTTATATAATATAAAATGAAATATTGTTTTTTAAAATAAGCAAAACATTTCATACTGATTTAAAAGGGAATTTACTAATAATCATGTTTTTATCCTTGTATATTTCATTTTAGAACATATTTTAAATTACACTGACATAACGAAAACAAAAAACCCAAACATCTTTACTTATCATTCAATTGGCCAAAAACAAAGTCATTCATCAACATAAGAAACAAAGAACAACAAAAATAAAATTGCACTAAGAATTAATTCGGCAACTCTAAAACTCATAATCAATCATAAAAATCAGCAAAGTATCATTATGATGTCCAATACATAATTGCCAACTAAACAAACGAACAAATGAAGTAATTAAAAATAATAAACATTTATGTGATAATATTTGGAAAGCATAACGAGTCATCAAAATATTATTTAAGGTACATTTTATTTAAAAAGTAGAAAAAAAGGGACGTCGCTAAATATTGAAACATAAATAAAAATTATTTGCTTGTTGGTCAAAAAAAAGCACGCATTACGCGTAGCACAGACGTAATTTGTCACAATGAATTTGTGGAAACGTATTGCGTGCAATCCTGAAGTCAAACAATCCATGATACAATATTATGATGAAAAAGGTTTGGCCGATATACGAATCTATTTAGCTCCATGGCTTGAAGAGAGAATAATGTAAGTATGAAAATATTTAAGGGTCGTATATGGTTTTTATCTGCATATCAGATATTATATGTATTATACTAAAATTCAAGCATACATAGCTTTTATTACAATTATTATTATTGTTGTTTTTTTTTTAATTTCTTTTACTTCAATTTTTCTCTTCCTGAGGAAACCTTAAAAATGCCATATAAAATAAGCTTTTTCACAAGACTGTCTGTCTGTCATTGTTGTCTACAGTACAAAGTTATAGGTTTCATACAGATGTGCATTATTATTATTCAATTATTTATGAAACTTAAGTAATGCATTTTAATATTAGGAGTTCAACTTTGTTTTTATCCTTGTTGCCTTCAAGTTGGATTTTATGGCGAATTTATGGCGTGTGTATATTTTTGAAGAAAGCAACGCTCAATATTTACGTAAATACGATACCGTTTAATATCAAAACACAGCGTACAAAGAAATTAAATGCATTGAATGAATGAATACGGAAAAAATTCATTCAAGTCGATCCAGTCGTGTAGTTGCAGTGTAGTTGAATAACCTGGATACCGACTGCAGCACCGTCTGCCGGGATGGTTTGTGAATGTAAACCATCCAAGGTGGCTGAAATGGAATAGGTTTAACACTTTCGTAACAGTTATTTTTAGGACCAAAAAATAATGTTTTCTAAAGAGACGAGATTTCTTCTTGGTTTCTTTATCAATAAGAAAAATCACTGGTTGTTCGAATGTGTTTTCAAGAATTCAATGCATATATAAGATGATAATGTGAATTTTGGAATGATGGCATCACTGATCAATTTTTTAGTTTTTGAAAGTGTTTATCAAAACCACATTCCAGAGAACCATGATTATGAGCTTTTTATTGCAAAATATGATTCTGTAAAATGTGATACAGCTAATCAAATAATCGCTATTTTAAGCACTAAGCTCAATAATTGTAAAATTAGCCAAAAATCTCCAGAAATCAGTTTTATTGTCCCAAAAATACATCAAAAAAATGTCTATTGTTATTCTGACAAAATAAATATTAATAAAGTGGTAGCTTAACAATATAATTGAAGCTGCTTTCTCAACAATATTTCAGAAGTCAGTAATATTCTGATTAACAAACTAAAAAGTTCCATTTTATGTCGTCCTCTTTATTGCGTAGCCAATTCAGTAGAGGAATATTTATAGAGATAAAAAACAGTGTCACAAATAACGTTGCTTAATAAAGTATATATTATTTCGGTTTTATTAAAATTCGTTAACAAGTGAGCTCTTTTTACCAAACATTGTTTGTTGACACACAAACTATAGCTACCACCAATTCAACTAGTTCTCACATGATCTTTATCCCAAAGTATTTTGATGTTTTTTTCTAACCTTTGAATTCTTCTCCTACCATTTCTATCGCATTGTTGTTATGGTCAAAATTAGTACACCTAATATTTATATTTATGCACATAATTTACATTAAACTTGTATTTAAATTTATTATTAAAACAGCAAAAACTTCTTTAAGGCTTAATGCCTCCTTTTCATAATGAAAATGACAAGCATTAACTTGTTTTGCTGGCTTCACTTTTATTGAATAATCGGCTTAAATGGAATAAAATTAATAAGATGAGAATTAATAAAATGTAGATTGGTAAGGGTGTTTTAAAACAATGCATTTTAAATTCATTGATTATAAAAATTTAAATTCTACAAATTTTACGGTTAATGCATTTTTGTACAAAAATTTTAATTATTATACAAAAAAAAATCCAATGATATAAATTGCGAAATAGTCTTGACTGACATATTGTCTGGGACGCCATCTACAATGAAACAATAAATATAATAAATAATGTATAACAAATTTGAATTTTCAGCGTCGCCAAAGTTTAATTTTTTTCATTTCATTTTTTATACATTATATTTATGAATGTTTAAAATATTACGTAAACTTCATGATATTCCTAGTCATAGGGCATAAAGTGTTAATCCCAAGTGAGGTTGAAGTGTCTTAGATTATCTCTGTGATGTTTCAATTTTAAAATCGCATATTTCCATATTGCTTTAAGATGTCTTTGTAAAACGTTACATTTCATCGAAATCGAACATCGATTACTGTGACGAGGAAGTAATGACGAGGCACATTTTAATTTGAATGGATATATGAATAAACGGAATAGTCGGCTCTGGGGAATGGGAAACCCTCAAATTATTCAATAGTCAACTTTGCATCCATTAAAAGCGACAGTCTGGTGTGCAATTTGGTCTGGAGGAATCATTGGACCTTACTTTTGAAAATGAAAGCGGCGTAACGGCGACTGTGAATGGGGAGCGATATCGTAATAAATTTGAAGACTTTTTAACGCCACAACTAATTATCTAAGCGTGAATGTTACATAGATTGATTTGTTGGTATTAATACAAATACAAAAAAATTTAAAAGAAAAAACATAAAGTTTTTATCGAATTTTTGAAGTTTTCTTAATACTTGATTTATACAAATCTTTATGATAACTTATACGTAATTATATATTTTCTCAATTGAAGCCTCCAAGTTGTAGAGATTCCTCCTATTTTTTTTTATTGTCAGGAGATTCCATAGTATTTTTCTGTTATATTTTTGCTTCAATATACTAAATAATTTGTATACAGAATAACGGTCCCTCCCATCCTATACCGCCAACCATTTACTCGAAAAGGCAGTCTGTAGTATTTTAAATTAAAAGGTGAAACCATTTAACCATAGATCAAAAATAACACCGTCTATAGGAAGCACTTATTCACACAAGCTTCACTTGTTGGTATAGAGAGTCTATACATATATTTTCTCCTACCAACTCTAAAAAGTAGGTCTTGTCAAAACTTTAAAAAACGATTGGGCCTATCGTTTCGATTTGTACAAGGTACAAACTATCAAACATGTAAATATAACAAAACTCTTTGCTGAGCATATAAAAAAGTAGATTAATATGTTCTGTTCTTGTAATATTTGCCATAAATATTTTATTTATATATTATAATTTATTATTTCTTGAATTTTCAGGTCGGAACGAATAAATACTACTTCGACTGAACTTTATGAACGTATTGCACATCAGTTTTATGAAGAACTGAAGCAAAAACTCATTCCACTCAGCAACGATAATTTGATGAAATTTAAACTTGCAGAAATCTGTACAAGCGTAACACAAACACCAGCCGTGGAGTTATACACACATTTTCGCAGTGGTCTGCAGCGTGAAATACAGCTGGTCGACCAAATGCCACAGTATTCCTATATGAGTGGAATAGGCTTAAATGGGAGTGGTGGTGGTACTACTGCAATGTTAGGTGGTGGCACCATATCTGTGTTGCCAGGTATGCACACACCCACTCTCGGCTCTACTGGTAACGGTGGTAATGCGTACGTTAGCAACGACCTCTATGCCCTACACGGTCTTATAACCAAATTAAACATGGACATTAATGCCGTCTTTACTGATATGCAACAATTTCGCAGCAGTTATGAAACATTTCATAACTGTTTTAATAGTTACAATCAACGAAAGGCCCACCTGACACCGCAGGATATACAAACAACAGATCTTCAGTTACAGGAACAGTGTCGCATATTGGCAACAACACGGAGCAATATTTTGGGTGATTTGAATCGTATAATCAGCACTTACAATACCATACAGGGAACAGTTATAACAGAATTGAAGAACTGGCAACGTAATCAGGCATTGGCTGGCAACGGTGCACCATTTCGTGATAATTTGGATGATATACAACGTTGCATAGAGTTGTTAGTTGAAATGGTTGGTAAAATATTAGACAATGTTAATATGATGAATATGATACGTTTGGATAATAATGACGACATTAGCGAAATGATTTCCCGTGTACGTCAGGCTCAACAATTGTTGGTGCTGTCATCTTTTATTGTTGAAAAACAACCGCCGCAGGTTATGAAAACCAATACCAGGTAAACATCAAAAATATCAATAATATGAAATATTAAATTTTATTTAATAAAGAGTGCACGGATAAATGCTCACTCAAATTAGTTTTATTGTTGTTTTACTAATTATTTTTGCGGCATACGATTTTAATAAAACTGAAACCTTTGCTTAATTAATAGATTTGCAGCTGCAGTACGATGGCTAATTGGACCACAATTGGGTATAAGTGTTAACAGCCCATCAGTGGAGTGTATAATATTATCAGGTAAGGCTTTAAAATACCAATGAAATATTTATCAAACTTTTTAATGGTTGTTAATAATTTATTATGTTGTAGTTACATGTAAATGTATTTATATTTATGTGTTCATATACATATATTCATCTGTGGACTTTTGGTAAAACGTCACTAGTCAAAAATTCAACTTATTCAAAATTAAAAAAAAAAGAAATTAACTAACGAAACTTTGTATTATTTATATAAACTAAATTTGTCGGCAATAGAGAATTATCTAAGTCTTCTAATTTTATCTTACATTTATAATACAAAAAGTCTTGGAAATTATCTTATCTCGACTTCAATTTCTGCTTAAATTAAAAAATTATACTATACTTTATAGAAAAAACTAAAATTTAAAGAAAAAATATATATATATTTTCGTAAAGAAATTTTCGTTATACATAAAAAAATGTTTTTAAATTAAGTTTAGCAAAACGAAATAATTCATTCAAGTACAATTCGGCTCAAAGTAAAATATAATCTGGCAATTGCTAGTTGGACACGCACATAAGGGGTTTCGTGCTATGCGCAACCTTTTAATTTTTAATATAATAATTTAAACTTTTCAAAAGAGGAAGACTATGTATTATAAAATATTTTCATTGTATACATTTCAAAGGTCTACCTGTTGCATATCAAAGAGCATATTATTATTAACGATTTCATTAGACGTTATCAAAGAGAATTATTTCCGATTTCTTAAACTGCAAATATTTTTAGGCTGAGGTATATTGTTGCATATTTATTAAGCTTTTTATACATACGACGAGTATCTTGTGTTTTAAATTTTATATAAAAAAACGGTTGCATGAATAGGCTTGGTGAAGTATACATCAAACTTTAGATGACAGACAAGAAAAATATTAAGAACAGTTGAATATTTTGTACATTGTTTTCTTTTAATGCTATTTATACATTTCCTATTTTAATATCTACAAAATGTAGGTGTTTGTTAAGACTAGAGGTAAAGTTTGTAAACACTTATTAGGCGACTGAATGGTGGATATTTTAAACTTAAAAGTAACAAGACACTTTCATAGCAAGAAAAAATCATAAAAATAGGTTTTAACAGCTGTTTTTTTTTTGTTTTTTTTTTTGCATGCAGCTCTATAATTAACAAATATTTATTAAAGTTTATATTTCTTTTGTTTTCATTACAACACACACCTGATAATTAAATTGTTAATAGCACAACTTATATTGTTACTGCTTAAGTTTATTAAAAAAATAAACATTTGTATGTATCAGATTACTTACAAAAGCAAACAAATTGTATTTAAATTAATAGTTCAATAACACATGAAAAACGAAATATTACTGGACATTTATGATGTCAAAAACAATGAAAAATATTTAACACTTCACTTCATTGATCTGCTGCGTTTAATTGGCTTCGCAATAAATGTCTTAAATATTTTATTTTTTAAAATCTTTTTAAATTTGCCAGCTCTTAAAATAGATTTTTGGCAGATCATTGTAATACAAAAATATATTTCTAATAAATACTTTTAAAACATAAGTACAAGTGCGCCTATTTAGGTTTACAGAATATCCTTCGTTACCTCCATCGTCATAAAATAAAGTGAAAATTTTAATAAATAACAGTTAATTATAAGCACATATGCTTTTATTTCATAAGGAAATCTGTTCCAAATTTAAAGACTTTTGGAATTGTAATTTTCCAAATTTGTGATAATTAATTCATAATGTTCCCGTGTTCAGTTAGGGGGATTTGTTTCTTTACATTTCTAAACCTCTAAGTCTTTAAATTTAGAAAATCTCAATATTGTAGTTCTACAGTCAGGGGAAATTATTAACTACTTTTTAGAACTTTGTTTGAAAATGCTTGGTAATCTCAGAAAAAGAGTAAAAACTCAAATTTAGTCCTGCAGGTATAAAATAGTGAATAATTACTAAGTATAGGCTAATTTGACCTCCGCCCCTACCTTCTTTACACATTATTGTCGGAATAATGTGAGTTGAGAGCTCCAATATTGCGGTTGTGAGATTTATGTTAATTAATTTTAATGGGAATACCCGTGTCCGTACTCCCATATCGCAAGCTTTTTTTTTAAGATACACTTTAGCTCTCAGGGTAATCAATATTTAATTAGGACAGGCTTATGTTTGATTGTGCAGATGTAGAATAGTTAATATTTTGCTTTCATAATCAGAATTAAGCCATTACGTGGCTTAATTACTCATATTAGTCTAATTGAATTTTCTAATCGTTAGTAATACGCTTCCAAAACGTTAAATTGATCTAAATGTTTTTAAATTAAATTTTAAATTAAATAATTTAAATAATTTTAGCAAAATTAATTATACGTGCACTGCGTAACTTAGCCTCAGCATCATCTATTTTATCGACCCATGAGGGGAAAGTATTACGATATTACATTCATTCGTCCATCTATTCAAGCATGATGTTTGAAATTAGTTGAAAATTTGTAGTAAAAATTATATACTGTTATTAAAAAAATTTTTCGGTTGTCATTGTAAGCACCCAATTTATTTCCAACAATAATTGTCAAATGCGAACCTAAATATTGATAAAAATTATTCATACATTATAAATAAACTAATTCAAACTCTAACCCAAAACACACATACACTTAAACTCACTATTTATCATAATTTATTTATGTATTAAACAGTTTTTCTTTACAAATTAAACAATATTTTTAATTATAGAGGCCCAGGCTCAACGTCATTCCGCACAACGTACAATGTCTGAGTCATCTAGTAGTAATCCAGCATCATCAGGCGAAATTGTAAATAATATTGGAACAATGGAATATAACAATCAGACCAGAGTCTTTTCAGCGAGTTTTAGGTAAGTAAAATAACTAATGCATAGAAAATTAACAACACAAAACTGCTGTATCGTTATCAGAAGAAAAACTATTCTGATGCATGCATATAAAGCTTTTTTTTAATAATAAGAATTTTGGATTCTTATCCATATCGTTATTAATATAAATGCTGCTCTCCGCAGTAATACATTTCAAATATATTTTTTACTAATAAATATTTTATGAGAATATCATTAAAAATTTATGAGAATATCATTAAATATTTATTTAGGGTGTCAAGCACAAATTAACGTAGATTAAATTAAAATAAAATAATTATTAAATATTTCTTTATATGCTATATTTTATTCCAAACAATTTATGTAATTAAATTATTATTCTTTATTTGGGCTTAATAAATTCCTTATTTAATGTTATTGTTTATTTAAAGAGCAGTTAAAATTAGACATTAATGAAATGTAACATCTGTTCATTGGCGAAAAACAAAACTAGGACTATTGAGCCGTATTTTATACGATGTTCTGTATGCTAAGAGAACGTAGCCTTCCAGCCTTTTTTAAAGTTAACAAGTCCACCGGACAGAGAAACCTTATGTAGAAAATATTTGCTGTTTGTTTATACAGAAGTGTGTTTAAGTTTATTTGTTTGCTGTGTTGTTTAGATAAGAACCCTCATTATCAATCAAGCACAATTAACGTAGATGAAATTAATAAATTATTTCAAAAAATAATATTGTTTATTTTATTTTAAGATATATGCAAATCTCTTTAAAATAAGAATAAGAAATCTTGTGTTACATACTGCGATATTCCTTTCCAGGCTGGTTTTTACCATGTAAATAATAACTTTTTAAATAAAAAGGGACTACTACCTTATGCTTATATCCTTTTATATGCTTTTCAAAATTTTAGAAAATCGATGATATTTATCATTTAGTAAGATCCGTTGTCTGAGGATTTTCCGATTCTTGTTGCTGGCTTTACAATATTTTTTTCATTCCCGTCATTGTGCCTTGATAACTCTAGGATTCTTACTGTGCTGAAAGATACAAATTCAAGAATTGATTGTGTGACACACAATTGATCTTTGCAAAGAGTGGTCTCTTTAACCCATTTTAAATAAATTTTTAAACAGTCGATATTTTTGTCAATTAAAGATTTAGGACGAATCCCAGCTTTGAAACTCGGAGGAATTTTAAATATTTTTAATTTTTTATGATTATGTTTGATTATTGATTTGTATGTTTAATTAGATATTGTTTTCTTTTTCAGAACAATGCAATTGAAGAAAATTAAACGTGCTGAAAAAAAAGGCACTGAAAGTGTTATGGATGAAAAGTTTGCTTTACTATTTTATACGTCCGTTATAGTCAATGATTATAGAATTAGAGTGAGTTTGTTCAAATTTATTTTCCTTTTATTGTAAAACTTAAAAAATATTTTTATATTAATTATTTGTTGTAGCATGTTGAGATTGAAATAACTATTAAAATTTTTCAGGTGTGGACAATTTCATTGCCCGTAGTCGTTATAGTGCATGGTAATCAAGAACCACAGTCATGGGCCACAATAACATGGGATAATGCATTCTCCGATATTGTACGTGAACCTTTTCAAGTTCCCGAAAGAGTTGCTTGGTCTCAATTGGCCATGGCATTAAATACCAAATTTGAGTCATCAACGGGCCGTGCTTTAACCGAAGAAAATTTAAATTTCTTACGTAAATGAAACATTTATTGTTTAAAAATTCAAGTATTATTTCTTGGTTTTATCTTCTAGATGAAAAACTATTTCGCCGAAATGGCATTAATGGCGATGACGATTATATATCTTGGGCCCAGTTCTGCAAAGAACCCTTACCCGATCGCTCATTTACGTTTTGGGATTGGTTCTTTGCCATTATGAAATTAACCAAAGATCATTTGCTTAGTCTATGGAAGGCCGGTTTAATTGTAGGTTTCATTAATAAGCGCAAGGCTGAAGAAATGCTAAGGATATTACCATTAGGTACTTTCTTATTACGTTTCTCAGACAGCGAATTAGGTAAGTTTATAATAAGACAAAATATTTAGGGATTTACATTTATTTTGCTTGTTTCCATTTTTCTTTTTAAAAATGCTGCAGGTGGAATAACTGTTGGTTTTGTTACCGAACAAAGTTCAGTTCTAATGCTGTCACCGTGGACGGCAAGGGATTTAAATATACGCGGCCTGGCTGATCGTATACATGACATAGAAGTTTTGCGTGTTGTTTATCCAACGAATCGTATGCGTGATGAAGCATTTGGTGAATTTTATACACAAAGAATGGGTAAGTCATACATTAGCCTCGAAAAGCATATATGAAGAGGTTAAATAGGGCATGCTCAGAACAAATTTAGATTCCGTCAGAAGTTTTTGCTTCGTCTGGTATTTATAATACGAAACGCAATTTTACTTTTTTTCAATTAAGTCACAGTAGTTAAACGCCAGCTTTTCAATTTTATTCCATAAACACTTTTTAAGCTGATGTCATAGTGCGCTCCTTACAGCGCGATGATGTATTATTATTTTGCAAAACGTGATAATTTTGTGCTTGTATATTCTATTCTGATTGCTTGAATGATGTCAGAGGGTAAGCGAAGCGAGTAAGCATATATTATCACTCTTTCTGCATGTTTATGCAAAATTTTTTATTGCACTCCAGTGGACATATGCAAACGTGTGTTTATAATTTATGCTCACAAGATTTTAGCTTGATTTTAAGCGTGCATTACGGCATTTATCCTGCTCAAATAAATAGTCTCGAAATTAATATACATAAAAAAAATAAAATTTGGAATAATTTACTTCAAATAAAATGTTGGGGACTCGATTTGCAGCGTATATTATTCATTTTGGGAATATAGCAATTTAAATTTTTAATATATTTTTTAATTTAGATGAGAATGCCCGCCGTGATGGATATGTTCCGAATACTATACGGGTGAATGTACCAGCCATAGAAGGTGTTGGTGGTAATACACCACAACATAATATTCAATCGCCTCACCCGCAAGATATGCAAATGGGAAAGTAAGTTTACATAACTCATACTATTACTGACACATATTGCGCTCTAAACACTTCATTCATTAAATTATTATTACATTTCGTTTTTGTTTTTAAATTTAATCCCCTACATTTAGCAATACTCTGAATTTGTTATAATTACTATTTTTCCACCGAGAGAAATCGAACCAAAATCACTTAAATTTCATTAGCTTGCCACTCCATTTGCCTGCCAACAACAGCTTTTCTTTAAAATTAAGAATTTTCTTTAAAAAATTTCTTATTCTTTTATTGTTTTAATAATTTTCTTCTACCCAATTTCTTTTTCTTTAAAATGGTGTGTTCTCTGGGGAAATTAAACTGCTACCGTTTAAAACTATTTTGTGAAAACATTGTACATCGTTCTTACGTCTACTACAATAACATTACATACTTTAACAGTAACAATAATATTTGCCTTAATGATCTCGATATGTATACGAATGGAATAACCGATAGCCCTGTTGACTGGGACATACTTTGTATACTTTAATTGAATTGTTGTAAAATTTCTATTATAAGTGCAGGTGCAGAGTGGAAATAAAAATGTAAAGGAGTAAGAAAAAGCAGAGAAAAGCAAAAAAAAAGTCTGATATTTTCTGAATTAATTGTGTGTAATTGCCAAAGTTTTATGTACAAAATGATCAAAATTGTTCCACTATTTTCAAAGTTTTACTCTTGTTGTTGAACAGAACAGAAAACAGATAAAGGTATTTAATATTGTTTCATTTTATTTATTTTTGTTTTTGATTTCTTTGTTTTTTTAACGGTTTTACTTTTAAACTTTAAATTGTTTTTGTAATAAATGCATCTATACCATTTAACGTTTGCACAGCCGTTCAGAAAAATTAAACGAGTTTTTTTTTGTTTTTTGTTTTTAATGCCATGTCATACCAATCTAAAAGTTAAAAAAAAAAAATAAAATTAATTTTTTACATCAAGCTTGTTGTGTTATTTCATTTATTCATTCATTTTTTCATTTGTGTTGTCATTTTTTTTCTTAAATAATAATAATAACTTTTGTTTATGTTTTTTGCGAATATAAAATTTTTACATGTTTGACGATTTTAAAAAGTTATAAGTTGTTACTTTAAAAATGAAACAATATTTTTCTTTAGTTTCCAAATAAATAAATAAATATTACATTTATCGCAAAATTTTACTCTTATTATTAATAATATACACAAGTTTAGTGGTTTTGTTTGTAAAAATAAGACATTAACACTAGTAAATTTGATTTTTTTTTGTATAATTTGATTTGATTTATTTTTTATTATGTAATAATTAATTAAGAAACTAAGATAAGGTAAGATTACCTTGAAAATATATAAAGGCAGCTCGGAAGAAAATGTTTGTTATGGAAGTTGAAGGCGAATTCATAACAGGCAATTGCATTAGCTTCAACTTTTGATCGCATGATTTAAATGCGCAAATATTGAAAGTAAACATTTGCGATTACTTGTAGTTAAATATATTATTCTTTACTGCAAATGCAAACACGAGACTGAACCCACCACCTATGTGTTGTTATTTTGCTTTCTAGCCAAGGATCTCTACTTTATAGGCATTTGCATCATCTCAACTGATGTTCTAATATATGTGGGACTATCATAAGCATAACAATTTTCTGAGTTAAACTTCTGTCTTAGCTAAAAGGGATGACCTTGTCTTCCAACGTGTGAATTATACAGATAAAAAGAGTTGAAAAAAAGTTAAAAAAAATAAATTTCAAATTTAAAACATTAAAATTATTGTTATATTTGTTTTTGAAAGGACTTTCTTCCAGAAAATGCTTGACTTATAACACTCTGCTTTACAAATAGTTAGCGGGTGCTCTTATATAGAAATTCTACTTTTTTATATCTATACTTTTCTCTTTATTTCAGATCGCTTTTTTGATCACCGAGTCAAATATCGTTATTTCACGTTTTAAATATCGATACATTCTGCTTGATATTGAATTAAAAAATCAGAAAAACATAACATCCACATATTCGAATAAAGATTGACTAGTATTTGTATATAACTTGACTTTTTGTCGTAAAAGCTTTTTTGAACATTTAAAATTTTAATTTAAATCTATTTCAATCGTGCTAATAAAAGGTTTAAATTATTTTATAAATCAAAAAAGTTATGAGTTCCATGGCCAATATTATTTTCTTTCGAGGTGTTTCTTTATATATATATATTCCTGTGCCAGCAAACCTTATATCTTGAAGACAAATTAAAACACTTACAGATATCGAAGGTAAGATAGCGGTAGTTCGTAATACATCTGTATTAGTCTATCCATAATTTTCGGATATTTAATTACTTGATAGTTACTACGAAATTCATGAATAAAATCCACGATATCATTTTGTGCCTTTTAATTAATTAATTCTTAATAGCTCGAGTTAAGAAAATTCACATTTTTTTTACATAACTTATCATCAACAACAAATTCAAAGTATTGTTAATGGTTTTCCATTCTGTTTGTAATAATTTATGCATATCATGTATTCAATTCAAGCATTATTTTTGCCTACTTTATTATCATGCACTCGTATTAGGCTTAAAATAACATTCTACTAATTAATTCTTATTTTTTTCTAACATAATTCCTTTTTTGCTTTCGAATTATTTACTAATAATTTAGCAACAGCACTATTATGCAGCTATAAATTTGAAAACTACAAAAAAGTATACATATAAAGAAAGTATAAACGCAGCCAAAAACTATATAGAAATAAAATAACAGCATAGGTTTTTAAAATATAATTAAAAAATCTACGAACAAAATATTCATAACTATAGTTTTGCTTTTGAATTTGTGACAACATAAACATATGTACATATACACAAAGTTATAAAAATAATGCATGTTGATGTTTTAAAAAATAATTTAAAGATAATTGTGCAGGCCTTTAACTTATTTGAATAATAATAGTTATAAATTTTTGTTATAAATGTCTTAAAAATTTGTTCTCTAACGATATTTGTTTTTATTTATAAAAAACAATTTAAATTCTAAACTTAATATTATTTTCTAAAAGCAATAGTGAAATTGCAATATGGATGTGCTCTCCCCCATTACAATACATTTGAAATATTTTTATTTTTATTTGAATAAATGTTTTATGAGAATATCATAGGATGTTTATTTTTTAATAAAAATTTTTGTAATAAATATTTTGTGAGAATATCATGAAATAATCATTTAAAGGAATCAAGCACGCAATAAAATTGCTTATATTAAAAATGATTCCGAATAAAATTGTGTAATTTTTCAGCTTAAGGTTTTCGACATAGATTTAAAAATATATTTATTAATTATCTATTATTGTCGCTATTCTGTTAAGCCTTTCGTAGAAAAAACCCAAAATATTTTCTACTTATATTCAATACATTTTTGAATTAAGCATGACTTCGTTGGAAATGCTGTCAAAATTATTGCCAAATAAATAATAAATAGGGTTTCCCCTTTCTGGCAACCTTTTTTTTCAATTGCGAAACAATATGAGTGGCGCAACTTTACTTACTACACTTGAAAAAATTTGATTATTTGCTAATGTTGCTAGTTTTAGGAATGTGCTATTTGCCCTTAAATATGCAACATTCCTTAGTGTTGCTTACACTGCCGCAATAAATAAGTTTAGCTCATATTATTTGCATAAATTTCAAGTAATTGTTGCCGGGAAACAGTTTATAAACATGACTTTTTACAAAATAAACTGAGTACTTTTTATTAATTTCGCATTAATTTTTAATAATGAACAGAACATTTTGCTAAGCTTAGAACGCGTATTTTTCCCTTGTTGAAAAGGGACCCTATTTCATTTTCTATATTGCTGACATCGTATTTGCAAAATTCCACAACGATTGATTAAGTATTCACGTTTTGCAGTAAAGTATTCTCATTTATCATTTATTTATGATATAATTTACCACTTCTTACGTAACAGAATATCAATGTTCATTAATATTAGATTTCCAAGTTAAGCTACTATATATGTAATCATACTCCCGAAATGTTAAGCTGCTATTAACAAGTTAACATGGAAATGTTGTATTAAACTAAGCATCAATAGGTAAGTTTTAGATGGTTTCCCAGACTGTGCAAAAGTTGAGTGGTTAGAAGGTGAGCAAGTACATCTACAATCAAACCTGAACAATTTTCTGTAGGTTGATAAGGTACTGTGAGCTATAACTGGTGATTGGGTTAAAGTGGCAGTGGAATGTATTTTGGAGGACTCTGACATTTTATATCACCAAGCTATAACCCGCTTTGTAGGCATCATCTGGAATATGGTAATTTGGCAACACTAAAATTGAATTTTCTCAGATTGCTCAAAAAAGTTGATCTATATGAGAAGTTCTAGCACATCCTAGGAGATAAGACACATCTTTGACAGTATCTTACCTTTCGCGCAAAAAATCCTTATTAATTAGTCACACTTTATCCATGAACGTTTTGCCCAAAAAAAAAGCAAACCGTATCAGCTGTTTTAATTAGATTACTATAACCTCACTTATTTCTAACTTTTTCGTTGCTAAATTCCTTTTAAATTTAAGATTATTTAGTAGGAGAAAAGGTGTTGTTTTTGTAATATTTTAAGGAGGAAACTAAAGTGAACTAATTTAAGAAATCATTATTTTATACGATTCTTTTGCACGCTTTAAAAACGTTATCCATCCTCACCATATGTTTGTAGCGTAAATGTTACTGGCTTAAGTTTTGTATTTCAATTATATTGTTATTTACTTGTATATTTTTAATTTAGATATTTATTTTGAAATTTATAACATTTTTAATTTTTTCGTTTTATTTATTTTCTCTTTTCAATTTCTTCAGCGACAACATACATTTCACGGACTTCGATTCAATACTTTATTGAAGGCAATTTTAATTTAAATTACTTACATATCTATAAACATATATTTTAATGATTTATTATATTCTTTGATGCTATAAAAAAATATAATGAAAAAATATTTACATAATTTGGATATTTAAATCGTATTTTGAATACGAAGCAATTCAAGTAAATATTGGCCCACAAACAAAAACATAAGAAATCAAATGGAGATTAACTCCATTTATAACAAGAAATCTAAAATAATTTTATAAATGTGCACTTAGAATGTGAATAAAATTTTAACAAAAAACATTATACGAAATATATTAAATTTCAATAGATTTATTGAAAGCAAAATATTAAACACAAAAAAAACTTAACGTCCAGTTCTGAGATACAAAAAAAAAAAAACAAAGTAAAAAAATACTATATTTAAACTTAGAAATTTATAAATGGTGAACTACTTTAAATGTTTTTGAAACACTATTACATACATGTATAACCGTCAAACTCAAACATGTTGCGTTATTAATAATAAAATAAATAAATTTCTATATTTCTTTACAACAAAGCCTATTTAGTTTGGTTCCCTAATTCGAACTTAAGTGTTTACAAAAAATATAATTTTGTATAATTTCATGAACATATATATATAAAAAAAATTAAATAAAATCAAGTGATAAAAAGCAACATTAAAAAATTTTTAAATTATTTTTTTATTCGAATCAACTTGGAAAAAAAGAAAATTATTTGAAGTCGTCTTTTTGAGACGGCTAAAATTATATATCGATTAAAATTAAAAAAATAATAATTTTTGTTAAGAAAGAAATTGTTTGGATGAGTTTTTTTCTTTTAGCCCCATTTATTACGCATGCGTTTTCTGTTTTCCACTTCAAATGGTATGTATATATGTGTATTTATTTATTTGTTTGTAAATTTATACATCTTTTATTTAAGGTATTTCATAAGTATGTAAGCCGTGCTATATATATGTAACTCGTAGTAAAGGACTGATAATATTTTTTGAAACGTTAATAAAACTGGTTTAGCATTTGTTTTTCTGCTGTTATGAATGTATGCATGTTTGTATGCATTAAGCATTTAAATCTTCCAAACATATTTTTTATTTTGAATGATTAAATTTTAAACTCAATACTGAGAATACCGCGTGGAAGTAGCCCCAAAAATAAGAACTTCTGAATCATTTGTTTTGTTCAAAGTAAATTACATTTTAAAACCCAAAGAACATTGATTATTTCAATATGGAAAATAGCACGTGCCCAAAATTGGATGATTTTTGTTACTTTTGTGGCCCCATCGTCCCAAAAATAAGCAAACAGGTTTCGAATAACTTGTTTACTGAGGTAGTTGAAACAGCCTGTCATTATTATTATTTTGATGCAAAAGATTTAATTTACGCCGAACACAGTGTGCAAAAGTTGTTATAATACCCTTATAATATGAAAAAACATGCAAAGGTGTACAGTTTTCCAGGTACCGGTTATGAATTAAATAGAAAAAAATTTAAAACTAAAGCTTTTATTGCAAAACTTTCAGAACAATGAACTGCTTTTACCGATTAACCTTACCCTACGAGTGTCGATACTGTGTCCGTGCAAGCCGTAATTGTTTTTACCAATTCGATCATATTTAATGATGCAGACTGAGAATATGATTATGAACAGCCTACGAAGAAAACAAGATCAGCAGAACCACAAACATCAACTTAAACGAGGTTGACAATAATTGAAATCGTTTTTCTAAATTTCGTTTCCATGCGTAGATAACAAATAAAAGTCTTATATTTTCTGTGTAAGAATATGAATCGGAATTTTTATTTTCATGTAAAAAATGTGAAAAATTCGAGTAGATATTTGTTCTCCTATTTAATATTTACAACCTTGCGTCAGACACAAAAGAAATATTCCGTACGGTATACTGAAATATAACCCTGTTAAAATATAGGAAAACTGATAAAAATCAGTGTTAAGCAAAAAAATCGTATGGCCATTAAATTATTAATGCAGCCAACTTGTCAAAACGAATGATGGAGAAGTTCTTATTTGTGGGGCTACTTTAAGGTGCAATTCTTAGAATTGAGTCCCAAAATCATATGTTGTACTGTGTTATCAATAAATGCTAATAAACAAATAAAATTAAAAGTTAAAAATCAGTTTTTAAAATAGAATATTTTTAAAAATCATAAAAGTGGTGTTTTTTAGTATTTTTACGAGGTAACAAATTCATTTTACAGAGTAATTAAGAAGGCAGAGAAAAAAGGTTTCAGTTTAAAGGATACTGATTGTAGCACTGCTATTAAAGAATTTTCTGCATACTGTAGCCCTTCGTGGAAATACCTGGGTATCATATTTAATCCAACAATTTCTTTATTTAACCCTTTGCAAATGAATCACGGTTTTGGTTAAATTGGTAAGAAAATTTTATATTTACAATTTATCTCTTGTTGGGATATCCGTGACTGACAATATATAATTTTAAAATATATTCTCGCGTTTATTCCTTTAATAAACGTTTTGTTCTTTTATTGCAAAATAATAACACAGCACTTAAGAGTTTGTAAATAAAAGTACACGATTTATTCACTTTAAATACACATAGTGGTGCCACTGTAACGCCTAAAAGATGCTTTCTCATTTTTATGTCTTTATTCCACGATGTTTGTACCTCAACTAAACTTAATTGCACAGCAAATGTTGCGTAATATCTCTTTTAAGCGGTTCTCGCATGTGCAAGAATATTCTACTTAACCATCATCACATCTTGTTTTTGTTATCATCACTCAGTGTAGGCGGCTGTTTGCCTGCGTGTTTTTTTTGGTCTGTGTTAATTGTTTAAATTATTTCGTGAAATTTTTTAAAAGCATGTTGTTATCTTGTGTGCCTAAGATTTCTTAGAAACTATGCAGTTTGTAAAAGACAATAGGCCATTTCGATTACTTTTTTTAAAATTTAAACAAAACATATTCCTAATAATATCAATTAATTATATGTTTTAATAATATTTTCTCAATTAACTTTAACGGTGTGATTACAACAAATAGATATAATTCATGGCTGACTAAAGAAAAAAATTGAAAACTGTAAGACTATCTAGTGATGTAGTTTTGTGGTGTTGTCGATTTCTAATATTTAAGGTAATGAGATTAAAAAAACAAAGTGGATTTAGTCGCTTTTTTGATGTGAAAGGCTATTACACCATTTTAAAGTTCATAATTTTTGCATGTTTTATCTTTTAACTACAATATATAATACACCTTGACGCAATAAAATATAGGTTGTGATCAATAAAACAAGTATTATACATACATATACACTGAAAAATTAATAAACTTAAAGTATTCTTTATATATATACCTTAATAATTAAAATACACAATCAGCCCAATCACGAATATTCCCTAGGAATTTCTTTCTCACGGAATTCACTTTTCTCGAGAAAAAATTCCTCCAATTACAAATTCCGCGGGAAAAAAAATAATTAAAAAGTGGCATCATTGAGTTTTATAACCAACTGTTTTGTTTATTTACATTTATTTTTCCTTTTTTTGTTTGTAACTTAAGATTTTTTATTTATTTACAACGTTTATCGGAGAATTTTATTTTAATTAAATAAAGGAAAATATAAAAAAATTCTTTTTTTCCAATATTTTTGGGATGCCTCTTTGTTGCCTTTAAAAAACCCGCACGCTGTATCTGCGTTGACTTCCATCACGGTAAACAAATGCTGCATTTGCTGTTTATTTGTGTTTTTTGACCTAATTATAAAAATTATAAAAAAATGTAAAAACCAAACATTACTTACATTTTTGTGCAAACTCCCTTCTATATAGCAGGTGAAAAAAAAAAATTGAGAAATAGCAATGTTTTCTCCCTTTTTTACATTTATGATACCTACTTTTTTTCCCCGCCGAATTTTTTCTCTTCCCATAGTTGAAAAAAAGGGAAAATATTTATTTATAATAGGAGAAAAGGGAAAAGGGAGAAAACTCATTGGGCTGAATGAAAAAAATATATTTACAATAACTAATTAACAAAGATCTTTGCTAAACAATTTTTTAAAATTTAATTTAATTATTAGAAACTAAGAAAGAGAAAGTTGTTGCAAAAACCCTTCCTTAATTTTATCAATTTTCAAAGTAAACTTATTATTTTTAGTAATATACTATATTTTTATATGACTTTATCAGACCGCAAAGGTTTTTGTGATTTACACAAAAAAAAGAAATTACTGTAAAGATTTTATTTAAAAAACTAAAATATCTTTGGTGATAACAATTTCTGTAACTTTTTGTTTTTTTTTTTTTTAATCAACTTTTAAATAACCTAAAATTCCCAGCATTTTCCAGCTTAAATATTAAAAATTTAATTTCTTGTTTATAGACATTAAAATTTTTCTTTTTAATATAATTCGCTTTCAAAGGCTATTTGATTGTCTTGTAAAATCTGGAAAGATCCTGCAATTGTTACACTTGGAAATGAAAAAAATATGTTTTTGATTTAAATTATTTTCGATATTGATTGTAGAGAGTCTTGATTGATTTAAGAATACTCGAAGTAGTAAATGTACTAATTGAGGATGTCAAACGTAAAATTCCGAACCCCAGGGATTTAGAAAAATAAATCTCAAGTTGTTCAGCGTTTAAAATTTTGCTGTTTTTATGAATGAATAAAATTAAACAAAAGTGGATTTGTGGATCGGTATTTCCGAAAATTGAAACTGAAGGAATTTTACAAAAGACAATTTCAAATTATTTTGAATATGCAATAATATAAATAAAATTCTTAGCAGATAAATTACTAATTTTCTGAATTTAAAACTCGCATGGAAGTTGATCAAAAAGTAGTATAACAACTGCTGCAGTCACTTCAATATAAGCAGAAATTAAAAAAAAAAAAAAACTTTATACTTAAGAAAGTTACTATATTAAATGATTAAAAATATGTAACTAATTTATAATATATTTCATATTTACCCCTGTCATTAATATTTGTTCCCTCAAGATATCTTTCCCTTCCCTCAAGTTTCAATAATTAAAATTTTTATTTATTTATTTTTAAACTTCAACATTTTTACACAGAATATTGTTATTATTTACATTTAATGAGGTAGTTAAATTTATTTTTAATTATACTAAACTAAAATTTTTGATTTTTGTTATTTATAAACTTTATACGATTATTCAAGTAACATATTTCCACTGACTTTAAAATAGTTAAATTTAAATAAAACACTAAACTGAACAAATGGCTCTTCAATATTCATAATCGAATTTAAATCGAATAAAGGTTTACTTTAAAACTTGCCCTCACATCATCGCACAGAAAATAAGTTGTAGACTATTTGAAAATTATTAAAGCCTATACTAGGATTGAAAGGTGGCTTGAAATGACTAAATCACCATATCTTTAAAATTTTACATTTTTGAAAATATAAAATAAGTATTTTTCAATAATAATAATGTTACAAAAAAATTTGCATTATTTATTATTCAATGCTAATTACTTGCATATATGCAAAAAATAAATTAACCGTCTGTAGCCTTTTGTTGATGAATCTACATTTAAAAATTGTAATATTACACAAAATTTTAGTGAAATAGGTCTAAAAAACTTAATGTCCAAGATTTAAATTCAACTAGAATCCTGCAAAAAAGTTATTTTTTATAGAAAAACAAATATATTAATTTTCCCGCAAATGTTGAAAAATATATATCTTAAAATATGTTAAAATAAGGCAGTGATTTTGAGAACTTTTACAACATGAAAATAAAAAATGCGATTCATATTACAGATTTCTTACACAGAAAAAATATGAGATTTCTATTTGTTATATATTTATATATGACGTTGCGCAGACATTTTGCTCTGTGAGTTTTTTACGCTTTAAAAATTCTATTTTTTTTAAAAGATAATTCCATCTTACCACAAAGTAATCCATTTCGATTATTATAACTTTTGCACACTATGTTCATTGTAAAATTTTGGGCCACTTGAATCTGATTTATTAAAATACGCTGTTTTAAATTCTAGTCGAAAAATATCTAATGTGGCAACCTTGAGCTTCAAATAATCGATAAGGAACTAGCATTCATTACACCTAAGCCATTAGGGTTTAGTATTTCCTTGGTGCAATTGAAACGCTTATTTTTTATTTTCACTTTATCAAAATGTTACTTATGGCAATGTTTTTTAAGTTTTATGTTTATCTGTCTAAAGTAAACAGTTTCTTTTAATATCAAAAATAACAGAAAAATTTACTTCCTTATTGCTCCTTTTTAAAAAACAAATGTATACTCACAACTGTTATAAGACCTGAAGGTCCTTACAAAGTGAAATTAATTTAAGATAATAATAAATGCATTAATGATCCAAATTAACCAAAAAAAATTAAACGATTAAATATTAAAGAGGAAATAAGAAAATTATAATTATAAAAAGTAATTAAATTGATTAAAAAAAATATTTTCTCTCAATAGATTAAGACACGAATTTTTAAGAAATTAAATGAACTTTTGTTCGATCAAGTTAAAGAAGAGTATTAAAATATTCTAATTAATATTTCTGTTGCAAATTATAAATAGCTAAATGTATTTTGTAATTAAAACATTCATATTTGTAGTTTTAACAAATCTAGAAAAATATAAATAATATATTTATATATATGATGCTTACAATTAGAAGGTGTATAATAATTTAGAGAAATTTAAAAATATTTACACAAATTTTGTTTTATACTGTTCTTTGTATAACTGAATAATATACATATTTTTTTAAGCTTGGCTAATTGTTGTGTTGAGTTCTTTTATGCAAAATATTAACACCGTGCTTTAGAGTCTTAAATTAAACGATTTATTTACTTTGAAATAAACACGATAAACTTGAATTGCTTATATAGTTGTTTAAAACGGTTCTCGCATATACAAGAATATTCTACTTTAACATCACTCCATATTTTTGTTGCTATTATCATTCAGTTTAGGCTCCTGCTTGGCTGTGTTTTTTGTTTATTGTTGTTTGTCTTATTTGGTAGAATTTCTTATAAGTTTCTGTTATCTTGTGTGTATAAGATTTCTTGGAAAACTATGCAGTTTGTAAAATGCATAGTGGGTCGTTTCGTTTACTTGTTTGATATTGAAACGATGCACTGTGCATTCTACAAACTGTGTAGTTTTCTATGAATAAATAAATTCATAACGAAAATAATAATTTTTTAATTTTTTCTCTTTGATTTCATGTGTTATATAATAAACTTTTTTAATCACTAATTACTAATTTTAAACCACAAAGGAATTTAATGTACATTATTTAAATTATTTACTTTCTTTTTGACAGAGAAATTAATTATTTATTTTTTTTTCAAAAATTCTTGAACTTAGCACTATTTATTATAAAATATATAAAACAGAAGCTAGAGCGCTAGCTCAAATATATTATATTGAACAGTAACGCAGTTGAAAAAATTATAAGTGAGTGAAATCTCGTTTTTTTGTTTTTAAACAGTACTACATTTCTCAACTCATTGATTTCGGATTCAATTCTGAGAATTACACATAGAAGTAGCCCCAAAAATAAGAACTTCTGCATCGTTCGTTTTGTTAAGTTGACTGCCTTAATAATTTAATGGCTGCGGAATACACAATCCTTTTGTTCAAAGTGAATTACATTTTAAAACCTGAAAACCATTGATTATTTCAATACAGAAAACAATAATACGCAACATTTGTTAATTTTGTAGTCACATCGTTCCAAAAATAGGCACATTGGTTCAACAGACTTAACGAGAAATTTAAAACAGCGTATTGTCATTATTTTGATGAAAAAATTTAAGTAGTGCAAATTTTATGTCGCACACAGTGTGATAAATTTGTTATAATACCTTTATAAGGATAGAGGCTCCACCAGGTGACTATGCCAATGGAAAAGTAAAATATTAGGGGCTTTGCTTATTGGTGGAGTTCTAAAATTATGCAGTTTGAGGATGACACTGAAATTGGTTAACACAATGAAGAAACATACCTTTGAATATTATATCTAACTCCGATGATGGTGTAGATTCAAAACATAAATTTGAACCACCTACGGAGAAAAAAAATCATCAGAATCACAAATGTCAACTTCAACGAAGATGGACATTGATAAAAATTAAAAATGTGCTAAATTTTGTTTCCATCCATAGATAACAAATAATATGAATCGGAATAATTATTTTCATGCAAAACAACGTTATTGAAGAGAAAGCAAGCAGAAAAAAGTTTTTGACATTTTTAAGTTTATTCCATTTTTTTCTTTTATTCAATATCTACAACTTCGCTTCCGGCACAAAAGAGATTTCCTGATAAAATTTCATCTTAAACAAAAAAATGCCCATGTCAGCCAACTTGACAAAACGAATGATGTAGAAGTTTTTAAATTTGAGCCCCAAAGTCAAAGGCCAACTAAGCAGAAATTTTGAATTTTAATAGGATTTTCTTAACACTTTGGGTACGAAATGAAACCTGAACAATTATTGATAGAAAAAATTCAATTTGTACAAACATTTGAAAACGCGGGTTTTACCTTAATTTTGTTTTGATTTTCATTGTAACAGTTAACCAAAGACAAAAAACAACGGTTTCTTTTTATGCTTGATTTTCGAAGCTAGTTGTAAAAATTTCACTAATTTGTCGTTTCTGCCAAAAACATTTTTATTTTATGATACATTATAATATAATTGTACATATTAAATATATATATATATATATATATATATATATATATATATTAAATTTTATGTCAAAAGAAACTTACGTAAACCGTACTACTATAGAAATATTCAATAAGTATTGAAACTTACCTTAAGTGTAGCATAAATTAATTCAAATTTACATGAATGTAGTTAGAAAAGTTTATTAATCAAAAAAAAAAAAAACAATTTTGTCTTATAAAATTGTAATTTTTTTGTGAAGAATAACCCTGGTGTGAAATGAAATGCAACTGAGAGTGATTTTATCAAATTTATACATATGAAATAAAAAAAGATATTAACTTATTAATATACGATACAATTATCTTAAACGATCCGAAGTATTTTAAAAACAATAAAATTTTATAAAAAAAAATATATTTTATTAAAATAATTAAAAAGAAATTTTATACACTCTATACCACCGTTCCGTAACTAAAGTAACAAATTTGTCACATGAAATTATTTTAGTCAAATTGTTTTAAACAGGCAGAACTAGAGTTATAGCCGGTGTTTAGTGGTTTTTTCACGCTTAGAATTTAGGAATAAAATAAAAAAAAAAAATTATTAAAGTAATTCTTTGAAAGATATTTATGCCTGAAGTGGCCATACAGCTAAAAAGCAAAGTGCTCAAAATGTTAATTTATTGTTTATTACCGGGATGTTATAAAAACAAGTGAAGTCTTTTTTCGTTAACCGACGAAAAAATTTTATATCCTAGCTCACCCTGTTAAAAAGGAATATTTACTTATGTAGTTAAAGAACCGATTTTTAGATTTCTTTATAATATACACTACACATTTAAAAATACCAAAACATGGTTTAAGTTAAAGCTTTAAAAACAAAATGATTTTTTATTGATTTTCATTTCACATTAAAATCTTGCCAATATAAATTACACTTTGCAAAAAGAATTTTCTTTGGTTTTATTACAAATTATTTATTTATGCTTGGAAAAAGGAAGCATTCATCTTAAATACTAATGCATTACGCTTTTTAGTTAATATTATTTTTGCAACAGCATTGTGGCCGAGCTCTCTCAAGTCTATTAATTGAATACTGTGTTGATACAAAAGACGAAAAAAATCTTAATATTTTGAAAGATAAATGGTCACCATAAATGTACCGTGCGAATCAACCTCAGATCTTTAAAGACAGTGCCGAGTCAAGCTGCTAAAGACCTTAACAGATGACAAAAAATCTGCTTAGTGCGGTTTTACACACATCAACTTTTGTTGCTCAAGTTTTGTTGTTTCCATTAGAAGGAAAGAGAAGGGGTATAAAGCCTTCTCTTTCTTTCTAATGGAAACAACAAAACTTGAGCAACAAAAGTTGATGTGTGTAAAACCGCACTTAGTCCCTGTTCACACGCTTCAACTTTTGTTGCTCAACTTTTGATTTTTCCATTAGAGAGAGAGATAAGCTTTCACGAGAGTTTTTCTCTATGATCCTTTTTTTGTACTCGTGTAGGCAAACAGCATTTATGCTACAGCTTATTCATTTGTTTTGAATAAAAATTTTTGCTTAAAACACTTGGTTAAGTTGGAGACTTTGCCTTTGTAACATTTTTTATTCACATTTAGATAATGCCAAGTTACCAGATCAACCCAAAGCGTAATATGCGCTATTTAATAAATGGCAACAAGCCAAATCCTTAAAGTAAGGCATATATTTTGTAGGGTTGTTGCAGGTTTTAAAATTTTACAAAGAAGATGTTTATTAAATTAATCTACTTCAATATTAGTTATATCATTTTAAATAATTAAAAAATATTCCAATGAAATACTTTGCTGTTGCAATAATAATAATAAACACCATAACGATAACAGGTTTCATATAAATACAATTTTTTTAATTTAAACCATTTATTATTTTTGTAATCAAAGTAACTAACACCTTATATAAATTTATTCAGTTGGTTTTTGGTTTTTAATTGTCAACACTGTGGCCACATTTATTCTATAGATTCATCAAAGATTGTCCGGTTCGATTTACACAAAATAATAACTGTTTCCCGCTAAAAACAAAAAAAAAAGAATTTAAGTTTCAAGTGATACAATATCAGTCACAAACTAGTTAGTTTGTGATATCAGTTTTCCAAAAATGTGCACAACTTTTATATCACTGAAATGTGTCTACACTGAATAAATAAATATTAAATAAAAATTTCTAATACATAAATGTGTGTTTTAAAGATAAATGTATTTGTGTTTAAGAATACCAAAAAAAGAAAAAAATAAATTTATTATAATGTTTAAACCGAATTAGTGTTGATTGGCATTAAGTGTTTGTTGTTATTTAATAACAATATATATATATATATATATATATATATATATATATATATATATATATATATATATATATATATATATATATCTATATATATATATATCTATATATATCTATATATATATCTATATATATATAGGTAGATATTTTTTTGCAAATAAAGCAAAACTTACTAAACAGAAAAGTTATTTACACATTTGTATTTTATCAATTTAATTAGTATTAAGAATTATGCAAATTGTCTTAAAAAAATTTAAAAAAATAAACGTTCTTATACACCTCCCAAAAATGTGGTCAAGATGACGAACTAAATAAAATAAAGTGAAAACTTTAAGAACAAAAACGATAACACTTTTAATTATTTCTTTATTGTATGTCAGCGGCTGATAAACAGAAAAGTTTTAATCTAGTTTTTATATCAAACAAATTAAATATATTGATGTTGTTCAATTTTCTTTATTACTTAAGTATGATTGTAATACAGATGTAATTCTCTAGTATTGAAATATTTACTTTTAACTAAAACTTAAACGTACAAAGCGTAAAGCATTTCTAATGTGTAAACCGTACGAAAGATATGAAGAGCTGTATTTCGTATAAAAAAGGAAATAATATTATAATGAAACTTGTCAGCATCTGTGGAAACATCCCAATTTGGTATCACTGCACTAGTGAGAACAAACTAACAAAACAAAATTTTTCAAAAGCAAAACGCTGGAAACATTGCGTTTTTATTTTACAAATTTTTAATTTAAAGATAATCAATATGTTCCCTATTTCATTTTTATTGCCTAGCTCTAATTTTAAATGCAAGAAAACTGGTAATGACAATTTGATTGAAATCTGAAACGCAAAATATGTATCGTGTGGTAGGCTTTGTCATACATCAACAACAATTGGGTGTTATACTAAAAGTTGTTGAAATGTTTACAAGCGATATTATAACCCTTCAGTTACACGATAATGCTCGTTCAAAAATAAATGATTACTTCAGTTGTTTGTTCCTCTTTTCGCTTAAAAAAGTAAAATATTGTGTCGATTTAGCCGACCTAGGGCTCAAAGTAAATAGAGCCGAATACTTAGACTAAATTAAGCTATTATACTGCAGAATAGATCCCCCCGGGAGCATATTTATATGTCTTGACTGAATCTCACCGTCATTACATGTGTCACCGGGGGTAACAGGGAGCCCAGTCCTCTAAAGGCTAGCAGGGAGCCAACTGGAAACTCCTCGTTATTTTCACGGGAATCAGTAAGCCCCAGAGTTCAGCTTTTTGGCTTTTTAGCCTTTTTGCTGTTCTCTGAAATTGCAACTAGGAATGACCTGATGCTAGAATTATGTCTTCGGCTTTCTAGGGCGTGGGTGCACGCTACATATCACCCAAGTGGTTTGATCCACCGTCGGATTATGGAATACACGGCTACGTACCGACGTAAATCATATCACGCATACTGCAGAATATTTTCTATTTTACTCTATCCTATTTTGTCATAATTCACTTGTATCAATTTTAGTCTAAAAATTCTGGATCATTTTATTATCAAATTTTTTATCACATTTCATATAATCAAGCCCAAAGTTGAATCTTTTAAACATGCTCATGCATGGATATGTAAAAAAAAATATTGCAACTCCTAAGAGGTCGCAATCAATTTCATTTCTCTCACAAAAAACAAACTATGTATTAAAATGAATTCTCGTAGCATTTTAGGTATTTTATTTTTGTTTAATCAAAAACTTCAAATGTCCAAATGTACTCCTGAGAAATTTATTTATTTATTCTTCTTTTGTATTTTAATATTTGTTTATAAAAGTGAAAATGTAAATAAAATTAATGATATGCTAACCACATCAGTTGCGGTGCACAGTGGAGTTTATTTAAATTAAGAACAAATCATTTAGGGGCGAATTTTTTTTAAAACGATGTTTACATACCACTATGTCGCTATGTCAATTGCCGCCGGTACGTTTAAGTTTATATGCTTCATTCACAGCCTTTACCAAATCGTTTACTGTGACTATACAATAATTAACTTCCTTTGCTATTTTCCATTTATTCGCTTTTAAAAAACTCACACCGAGATTTGATTGATTGATTCTTTAAGCAGGCTATATCATTTTTGACAGTTAAAAATACAGATTAAAAAATGTTTTTTAATTAAATAGCTTCCAAAGATCGGGCTAGTTTTGTATTAATTGTTTTAAAAAAATCAATCACATCATCTTTTCATTTTGCCTTTGAAATGATAAAAAATTTAATCTTTATGACATTTTAATTAACTGTTATGGTAGGGTTATCTTTACAATTTATCTGAGCGTTCTTGCTACTTTCTTATGTATTATTTATACATAGGTTTAAATGTATAAAAGAAATTCAAATGCCATGTGTCTCACAATCTGTTATAAATTTCAGTAACGTTTATGGTAAGTACCAAGTCTTATTTCTGTAACGAGTCTATGTTATACCTTGTTATTTTTCAATAATTATGTTGTGATAGAGCTGCCATTTGAGCGAAAATTTGTGGATCATTTTTATTTTTTTTTAAATGTTTTAAAAATTACTTTATGATTGTTTGTAGATCACTCGCATAAACTTTAAAAATTCCATATTTGAACAAAAATTAAATTGTAAATTTGTATATTTAAATGGTTAAATAGTAACCTACTTATACTTTATGCACTTTTTCATATTCGAGTTATTTTAACGCAGATATTTTTGATTTCACAATGCTGCAGGCGTTCCAGGAAACGCTAAATTAACAGCTATAAAATTATGCATGAAGACTTAACTATTGTAAAATTTAGCTAGGAAAGTTTTTTTCAAATGATTTTAATTAATTTTATAAATTAGACTTTTATCATTTTTAAAACATAAAAATTGAATTTTGCATAGTCACTATGCAATAACCCATGGCGTAGATAAACTTTTCTGGGGTGATTTCGTTCGATCGAACACTGTTTTACAACACGTTAAAATCTTAGTGTCGTACGAATAGTCGTCTACCCACTGTGAACAAATATATAAAATATTTTTGTATACTTCTACAAGTATGGGTGGGTGTGATAACCACACAGTAAACAAGAAAACTTAAATCAAAATGGATGATTTGATATATTGGATTTTGAAACTAAACACAAAATAATTTATCGTATTTAATTTCTCAAGAGTAAAAAAATAATTTTCACGGTTTTGAAAAATTTTATTTTATTTATTAACTAATTTTTAAATGTGCGTGATAATGCAAATGTAAAGAATAAATGAAATACATTTTAAATTCATACACATATTAATCTAACCATTACTCTATTATTGGTTAGCATAAAAATTATAAAAATAATATTTTTAAATTATATATGCAAAGTTTACATAAAAACATAAAAATATTTACAGAAAATAATAATAAAAATAAGGTAATGTATTTGTATTTCTTACTAAAAATAAAGTAAGTTAAAAATCCGAATAATATATAAGTTTTATTCAAAATATTTAATAAATTACCATCCATACCATACCATATTTTATTTTTTTGTGAATTATCTTTGCCAAATGAAAATGGAATTCCCTTCACAAGCAGAAATAAAAATGTACGAACTACAATGACAATAAAAAGTAAATTTTATGTGAAAATAAGTTTAAAATCATCACAATTTGAAATCAAACCTGGGTGCTTGCTGGGAAAGCTTGGTTAAACATGTTAAATTAGTTAGATCATCACGATTTTTAGTTCACATTATTTGCGGTTTGGTTTTGCTTTATTAAAATAAACCAATAAAATAAATAAATAAATACCTATTTTATGTACTTGGTATAATATAACAATAAAAAATTAAATCACATCCAATAATAATAACATTCACATTTATATTAGAATTTATTTGCACTTTTGTTGCATTCTCTATTGCACGCCTTTATTTATGTAAATAAGTATATTTTTATTGTTGGCTGCCGGCTGCCAATTGCTTGCTGTGCTACGTTGCCGGTGTAAAATCAACAAAGCTAAGTAAAAAGAAAAATTAGTTGTTGGGTAAAACTGTTTGAAGAAGGTTGTTAAAGTTAGATGTAAAATAATGAGTTCGTGTACATAAATATTTTGAAAGTAAAATTAATCTATTAATTAAACAAGTGCACACAAAAAAAGTTTTAATTTTACTTCTCGTGTAAATAATTGCTGTTTTTTACATACTAGTAAATTTTTAAAATTAACAGACCATAATATGTCGTTGGTCACAAAACCATTCGTATTACTAGTTGACATGATAAAATCAATAATTAAATACGGCAAAAGTCATCTTCATAATCACTTTCAGGAGTAAGTGTAATTTAATTCATGTAAATGTTTTATGTTTATTATGAATGTATATGCGATGTATGTATATCTAATGTTTTCTTTTGTACATTGGGTCGTCAAAATAAACTAAAAATATGTTCTTTTATATGACCTCTCTTTCTGTATGAACGTGTGTTTATTGTAGTTTTTGTGATTGGGAGAGCTCAATTTTCTCGTAACATTGTTTACATTTTAAAAAGGAGTTGCCAAGTAAAAACAGTTTCTTTTTATACAAAGGAAAAGGTATGCAGAGTTTTTGAATATTTTATTTGCCCAATATTTTCTTTAAGTAGCATACAGCTATTTTTTAAATTTAACTATTATTTAAAATTATATCAGTAACTGTAAAGATGAAGCATAATTATTGAAGAGAAATTCTTAATCTGGCTGGGAGTGCCACCCTATATGATGACCCGTTGTCGATAACCTTTGACGATTATCGCTAAACAAGATATTGGTTGAAAAATAAGCATTTTCAAATGTTAAATAATAGCGAAAACATTGCAATTTTTTTTTTAAATCTAGATTTCCAAAATTTAAGCAAAATAATTTAAACAAGTATTTGACGTAATAAAAAAATACAGATCATATATTTTTGAATAAATAGTTTATCCTTTTCAAAAATTTTATTCTGTCAATTATAAAGCAGAAGTTAAAAATTATAAAAACTTGTAATTTCAAACCACAATTTCAAAATTAATATTATTTAACGCATAATACATAACATGCACAACTTCACTTTACTATTTCACACACATATTATCGTTTTGTATGTAATTTATTCAGACTTGTAAACAAAAATTCATCAATCACAAAATTTTTACTCAATTATTTTCTTATTTCGAAGTACTTTTATTTGTTCTTTTGTATACCCCAGTACTTCTTGTAAAACAATATCGGTATGTTGACCCAAGATGGGCGGAGCTGTACGGGCATCATTTTTCGCACCACTAAATACAACTGGTGGACCAACAACCTTAACACTGCCATCTTGAGGATGTGGTAAACTTTTCACTAAGCCGATAGCTTTCAAATGATCATCTTGAAATACTTCACGAACGCTATTGACTGGTCCCACTGGAAAGGAAACGTTATCAAATATTTTTGTCCATTCTTTGGTGGATTTTGTTGACATAATTTTTTCCAAAGTAGCAATAAGTTCTGCTCGGTGTTTAACACGATCTTGATTAGTTTTAAATTTGACATCTTGGGCCAATTGTTCAGATTTAAGACGTTGACATAATTCATAAAACTGCTTGTCACTACCAGTGCCTAACGTTATGTAACCATCTTTAGTCTTAAAGCTTTGATAAGGTACTATACTTGAATGAGCGGTGCCCCAACGCTTGGCATCAAGTCCAGCATTAAGATAATTGCAGGCAACATTCAACAATAAGGATACTTGAGTTGATAAAAGATTAACATCAATTTTCTGACCTTGTTTAGTATTTTGACGTTGAAGTAATGCAGCTAAAATGGCACCATGAGCATAAAGACCTGCAGCTATATCAGTAGCAGGTATTCCTACCTTACAAGGGGGGCGATCAGGTTCACCAGTGATATGAAGTAAACCACCGATAGAAGCAGCAATAACATCGTAGCCCGGTTTCTTAGCATACGGCCCTTCCGTACCATAACCGGTCAAGGAGCAGTAGATTAAATGTGGTGCAATAATCTTTATTTGTTGGTAACCCAAACCCATTTCATCCAATTTGCCCGGAACATAATTTTCTACTAGCACGTCACATTTTTTTGCCAATTCGTAAATAATGTCTTTTCCTTTTTTCAAATCAAGGCAAACACTTTTCTTGTTTCGATTAGATGCTAAAAAATAAACAGAATCTTTACTCTTATCTAAAAAGGGAGGGCCCCATTTTCTAGATTCATCACCGCCAGCAAAAGGTTTTTCGATTTTATACACTTCTGCTCCTAAGTCAGCTAATATCATAGTACAATATGGACCCGCTACTATGCGTGTAAGATCTAAAATTTTTATATCCTTTAAAGGATGTTCTCTAGTAATGTTATTATCATCAACACATTTTGTAGCAAAACTTTTCTTTTCCACTGTTTTTAAATAAGATACAGCATGAGTTTGTTTACAAATGGCGGACTTTAGAATTTTTGTAGCAGAAATCATGTTAAGAGAATAATTTATTATAGGCGTGCTTGTTAAAACTAAGTCGTTGAAGTTATCCCTAGTATTTTATCTAGGTATCTAGACGTTAATTAGGATGATATTTAAAAAAACTCCGCTACGTCATACACTAAGCACTATACTCTGTAGAGAACTTTTCAGACTAAACAAAAAAAAAACAAAAATGTCTTGATCTGTTTTTATTTTACTGGAAGCGAGAGCATTAATAAAAACAAAGCAAAAATACCTTTCTCTTTTAATGGCTGTATAAAGATATATTATTTACCTATTTGTCTACATTTGTATAAATGTATGTTCTATTATTCCACTTATACAATACTAGCTAAAGAGAGTAGATAATACAAAAGGCACACTTGATAATTTAATGAATTACATCTTTAACATAAAAAAGTATTATTCTTTACTATTATTTCAACAAACCTCAATTGATATTGAAATGTATTTTTGTTGTGTATATTTACACATATGCTCATATCATTCTCCTGTGTGCATCATTTCAAAATAATTCCGTCTTTTAAGTTGGCTATTAATTATAGTTTATGCCATTTATACTTTATTTCTGTTTTTCATGCGAGTGTATGTTGTCTGAAACGCAGAGATGGTATTCTAAATTTGTAAACAGTTTTCTGCATGAACAAAAAGAAACAGGTTTAAATGTTACAGACACATTACAACTGTACAAAAACAAGGGGTGTTTTGTACTGCCGGGCTTATACAATATCTGTTTTTATGAATTTTTTGGTTTTTTAAACCTGCAGAGAGTTTTATCCTGCATTTTTACAATTGGTTTAAAATTTGTTTTTAACATATGGCTTTTAATTTTATTTTCGTTTTTTTAGTTGTTCTGTGTTATTTCGTTTTACCATTTGTATTCAAACAATTCTAAACGTAAAAAAAAACAAACTACTATCATACCAGAGACGGCACAATTGAAATGAGTACAATTTTTCTTGTTTCATGTCCTAGATAATTTTTTCTGCTATATTTCCTTTTTAAACTAATTAAATATATTATTTTTATTAATGAGTTAAAAGAAAATTAATTTTAATATTAATATAATTCTGGAAATTGTACTTAGTTATGAATATTGCTCGTGGTTCAATTTTAATATTAAATAGCACTGAAATTATTAAATAACTGAATTCTTAGATTCAAGGTGCTCTAAGATTCTAGATTCTCGTTTCTATAGACTAGTCACTAGATATAAAGTATTAGTTGCTATAATGAGGCATGCGATGCAATAAGTTTTCATTTGCTTGTTCCTTGCCTGACCTTAGATAGCCTATGACAACATTGCCTAGGATATCATTTGTTTCCGAATTGTTGATGTTATGTTTCTGAACTGAGAATTAAATAGACCCTATAATATTCAATATTTTTAAAAAATTATTTGAATCTAAAATGTGTTAAATAATTAATAAAAATAAATTAAAATAAAATAAGATTATGCCAAATTTTTTTTTAAATTTAAATCAGGAATTGTATTAGAGATTTTATTGTTGAGTCAGGAGAAATTAAAGAATCTATATATATATACTAACAAACCCGGCGAACTCCGTTTCGGCACCAGATGGCTTTGTAACATTTCGTAATTTATTGCATCATCGGGATTTGTTATGGAATCAACGGATTTGGACGTCACCGTCGATTTTTGATTGAATACTGAAATTCAGTGCGTGTACATCATTATTCTTTGCGGCGAGAATTGCTAGTTGCCTTAGCCAAGCATAATTCTAAAAATTCTCACTAATATTTTTTCAGTAAGAGCTAATTGAGAGTCTACAAATCGGCAAAAGTCGTTGGTAAGAGTAATTAATATAGCTGTCGCATCAACTGGGACTTTTTCATTTCCAATAGCTAACAATTGTTTGGAAAATTGTGCAGCACTTTGATCATTTTGAAGTTGAACTCTCATATTAGTGGTTAGCGATAATGTTTTTACGTTATTTCACAAAGGTGATGGCTTCAGGCAAGCATTTAATTCATCTGCAGGCGTTGCACGGGGAATTACTGGGAACTTCTGCCTGAAATCTCCTGCTAACAATATCATCAAGCCGCCAAAGATGTTGTTATTTCGCCAAAGATCCTTCTGTGTGAAGTTAAGTGCTTCAAGTGATTTCTTTTGTGGCATTGTGCACTCATCCCAAACGATGAGCTCGCATTGCATCAACAATGTTCCCATTGCACTGGATCGGGAAATATTGCATGTTGGAGTATTAATTGTGTTCAAATTGAGTGGCAACTTAAGCGCAGAGTGTGCGGTACGACCGCCATCTAGAAGAATTGCCGCAACTCCAGATGATGCTAACGCCAAAGCCATTTTTGCAATATATCAACATTGTTTTGCAGCTCTCAAATTAATTCTCGATTGAATGCATCGTGGATCGATCGATCATTCCTACTTCAATCAGTAGCTTATTTGCAATAGTCAAGCATTGATCCTAAATCAGTATCAATCCTTCTTTGTATATTTCATCTGTTATTTGCATTATTATTGGATTATTCGTTCGAATGCGCAAGCGATGGAAGATATCTTAACATATGTCGTCTTTGTATTTGTTCCATAACTGAATTGGTTGTGAAGGGAAACGTGTGGTGATGATAATTGCGAACAGCATTTGTATTTGGCACGCATTTGATGAAACAACTAAATCCGCAAGTGTTAAATCCCAATGAGAATCGTTCTCCAGCAAACCCAATAGTTTACATGTTTCTCGATATGTTTGGCATTGGTGGCCATTCAAATTCGCAAATGATTTTGGTCCACGTACATTTACCAACAGCAGTCGCAAATAAAAACATTCATTTCTAGGATGAACAGTATACATGCGACCTAGTACACGGCGCCATCTACTTAAAATGAAACGTACTTATTTTCGTTTTTCGTGCCGTTGTAGTACATGCTATGTATCAGAGGTGGCGCTGTATCTGAAAAATTATTTTCCCTTTTTCCTGCTTTTCTCTTGATATTTTTCCTGAATTTTCATTGCTATAAATCTCACGGAGACCGAGACCTTTCCAACTAATGCAATACCATGGAAATCGGTTCGTGCGTTCTGGAGTTATAGCGTCAGGAAGGAAAACCCGACTTATTTTTATATATAAAGATATATATATATATATATATATATAAATGGTGTAAAAAATGCATAGTGAGAATATTAATAGTATTAATATTAACTTTCATTTAGCCAAATTTGTTACCTTAGATAACAAATTTTAAATTTTATTCGGTTTAATAGAATTTTAAAGTAACCAATTTTATAATTTAATATGATAAAATATCTTTATATCAAGATTTGTAGCACATGTTGTTTTACGAATTGTATCTTCGAAATTATATTTCCCAATAGAGTTCGTAATAATTTATTTATATTTTATTCACCCAATCATGTAATTAATTTATATTAGTTAAATTCAAATTCAAAGAAATAAGTAAACATTTTTTATTAAAATATTGGTATAAAAGCATTCAATTTTATACAATATATTATACATACTTGTAAAGGCAATAGCATAAGTCAGATTGCAGATAGCAGAAATGCATCTTCTATGCTGATATATTAATGGTTCTTTAGCATCAACAACCCGGATATTAATTGTAAATTCTTCTGCTAAAATTACTGTTTACTATAATTATTGGTGCATCGTTGTACTTTCGAGTTTTAAACATTAACTAAAAAAGTTTAAGTATATATAAGCCCCTGCAGGCTAATAGGTAGTGTACTAGCTTATCAGTCTTGGGGTTGTGGTTTCGATTCCCAACAAAGACTACAAAAATAAAAAATGACTGTCGGTGGGGCTGCTCAGTGATGAAGGCGCATGGTCACTGGTCGCTCTGTCCTGTCTTATACGACAGTTAATTTCCGTAACTATCCTCCTACTTTCACCACCTGTCTCATCTCTTCTCTACCCCTTTCCCAATGAATGTAGCACGGTACTCAACTAAATAGGCATTGTTGCCTGAAGTGCTAATTCTCTTTAAAAAAAGAAAGCATATACACTATGCCGTCCCTGATTGAGAAAATACTACTGAAAATTCTTGAAAAATATATGAGAAATCAAATGAGATTAATATTATTTCGTAGTATTATGCTTCATTATTACTATTCCTTCTTTGAGCTTGCAGTATGGTAAACTTGATATTTGTTAGTATCATTTAGCTAAAAAAATTATTTTCGTAGTCTATTTGTTAAATAAGACCATTAAGTTTTGAATAAATATTTATTTCAATATGAATACATATTTATGTATATAATTCATGAGTAATTTATATAATTAAACAATATTGAAAGTTAATTTACTGAATCGGTAAAAGAGTACAGAAGCAATCCAGACCTGTAGCGTAACTAATGCGCTTGAGTTCAAATACTAGCAAGCTTTTTGTTAGCAAGCCTTTTAAATTAAAAATTAAATTAAAAACTAATAAAAGAATTATAAAAATTTTTTGAAAGCTGGAAAACTTAATAACAGTTTCGAGTGGCCGAAAAAATTGTCGGAAACTGGTAAAAGAAAATAAAAATTAAGTAATTAAGCATTTATAAATAACTTTAAAACTGCTATGAAGATATCTTCAAGGTCATTTCAGAAGCGCTTAGATATTTTAGACTTGACATACGGCAACTTCTATCACATTCAACAACTCCTAACCGTGATTGTAATCACTTGAAGTGATAAATCTTACTGATTTCGATTATCTCTTATTTCTAAAATCCGGTTACCAGTTTTTGCTTTAGGAGTTGGATTGTCTGCATTAATTATTGCAGTATAACTACAAATAGTCATTTTAACTTTCTTTTGATATGACTACTTTTATCCTCCACGGTTATTGTTTAAAATTTTTCCTGGAAGAAATTTAAGCCTGCTTTCAATCAACCGTCTTACCCTTCCAGTATATTGATCTATCCTTTTGGAAAATATTTCAAAGCAATTTTGACGAGCAAAGAATACCGTTTTAAAATAAATTTTACAAATGAATTTTAGATTTGAAGTTTAATTGAATCGATTTTTTAAATTTTTGCGTTACAAATTGTTAATTGTTTTTAACATTTCCAACAAAGTCGAGGTCCGTTGATATATTAATACATTTATTTATTCTATATTTATTTATGCCCATATGCACAATAAATAAAACGTATTTGAAATGTAATTTAGAACAAATTCTGTAGGAAAAAATATTCTAAAATAAATTTTGAACTTAATATTTACTTAATATTAATATCATGTTGCTGTAATAAAATGAAATTTTAAACAAAGATCTCGCTAACAACAGCGTTAAGAATACTGTATATATTCAGTAATTAGTCCTAGAATTCAGTTATAAAATTATTATTCCCTAGAATTGTAATTGATGATTCAAAACGGCTCCTTCCTAGCTTCTTTTCTAATTTTAATATATTACCGAAAATATTAAAAATTTTAGTATCTTTTTTAATTTAAAAAATTATAAATAAAGAATTTTATTTTTTGGAGTAATTTTTTGATTTAATCTACGTTAATTTGTGATTGATTCCTTTATGAGAATCATAAAGAATTTATTATTTATAAAATATTTATTATTAAAAAAATATATTTGAAATGTATTACTGGGAGGGAAAGCATATCCATATTGAAGGAATCAAGCACAAACAAAAATTATTTTTAAAGGATAAGATCCTAAGAATGAAACTTTTGATAAAAAAATGTTTAATTAAATAATTAATTAATTATTCTTTCCTATTAAGATAATGCCAACAGTAATTAAACAAAAGAAAAAAAGAAACAATAAATATTTAAAAACACTGTAAACAGCTTGGAGTTTCCATAAAATTAGTCATCACTTGAAAAGACCAAAGCGTTTTAACTGTAACTGGAAATATTATTTTTTTAAATCCTTCGTAATTTTCCGATGTGTTTTATTTTATAACCTCATATGCATGTACATACATGCACATGAGTAAGTAGTCTCCAATAATCCTTAGGTTTGTTGTTCTTATTACTTGGAAATCCCCACTCCCTTTCATTTATAAATGAATGTGGTCAAGGTGAGCGTTAATATACATGCACACATATTTATTTATTTTTTAATTTTGCTGTTAAAAGCCAACCACAAAAAGACGACAACAACAGCATTTAATAAATTATATTGTTGTAAGATTCTTAAAACAAAAGTTTTTAGTCGAAAAGCATGTCAAGTGTTATTTACGAACAGCAAAAACATTAATTCATACATATTTTCATGTGTATAAAAAATTTCTGTCATTTACATTGCCCAAATCTGCCGTCCTACATACTTACAAACATAAAAAGAATATTATTTTAATTAATATTATAATTCAATTTAATTAATTTTATAATTTAATAATAAATTAATTTATATAGAAAAAATAGTTAAGATATTCCCATTTTTAGTATTTAGTTACAACTAACTCAATAGTATTACAGGAAAACATTTTTTTCATAGATTTATTGTGTCTTGTTTTTTTTTTTTTTGTTTAAAATATTTATATCATAATCATGATCCACAACTTGTAATTTGCTTAATTAAAAATTAAATCCGGCCTTAAAATATCAGCGATAGCAGTTGTATTTCACATTTTACAAAACAATTTCATATTTATAATTATAATTATAATAAACAATAAAATAATAATAAAAAACAAGCAGCTGATTAGAATGTGAAAGCATCACGTGTTAAGACATCTTTTTATTTCCAACAAATTATGTTATCACTTAAATATTCATTGAACAACCTTAAAAACAATCATTATTTTTTAAGATAAAATAATACTATAAAAACGTGTCCAAAAAAAGAGAATAAATAATAAAAATTCCCTACATTATGTGCAATCAATGAAATTTCAACTAAATCCGTTCATAAGCTTGTTAATAACTCAAATTCCCTAAATATTAAGTTTGAAAAAATAAAAAGGTTTATTTCTAATAAAAGTTTTTTTGTCGATAGTAAATAATATACTTGGCTTGTAGAAAGACCTACAGGGTAGCTTGGAAAACGATCTTCTCCCTTTGGTTCGTAAGCAGGACCAAAGTCCTCCAGGGTCTAAGATTCTTGTAAAATTTCGCAAAAAATGTTGGCAACTTTTTGACACTCTTAAGCTGCAAAAACCTTTTATTTGCAGAGCCGATTATTTTATGCCTACTATAATCGGTTTTGATTTTGTACCTAAGGCCAGGTGGGTGGGTACACATGTGTAAAGAATACTTGAAATTTTTGCTTCAGTCTGTCCTTTGGTCTTGTTTTAAATAACTAATTTTATCAATTTTTTAAAATAGAAAACTTGAACTCTGTGCAGTCTTTTGAAAACATTATACCTAAACAAATCTAAAAGAAGTTCAACAAAGTGTAAGGGATACTTCACCGAAATATAAATATTACTTCCCGTTAGTCTACCAATTATGAATCCCCTTTAAGATGTTAATTAGAGGCAGGTTCTTCACGATTTGTGCAACTGATTTGGCAGCTAATTTAAAATATTGTGTTTCCCTTTACCGGAACATGTCAACGAAATATTCACCACTACACATACCCAGAAGCAAATTAACGGTTATTGCAATATAGTTTAACAAACCTCGAAAATCAGAATGACAGTAAAATTTACTAGTAATAAGGTATAAGAATCTACTGAATATCATTATATTATAAAACTTAATTCTTTACACTCTGTATGACAACACATTTACACTACACTTAAGATACTGGGTGTTTTTAAGAATAACCAATTCTAAGTGCGTTTTAATATTTTTTTACTGTTGTAATTTGGCCATTTATTGTACTTTTGGAACAAAACTTCCAAGGGTTTTATAATTAAACTCTGTTGGTGGTGTATGGCACAATTGGTTTATCATTAAATCTTAAATAATTTTTGATTATTTTCGATTATGTTTTATTTACTCGTACAAAAACCCCAATTGATCTGACTAACCTTTTTATCATCATGTTTTACGCCTTTCCTGTTTACAAAAACAATTTGACGTTCACTTTTCAAAAACAATAAAATTTTTATAATTGTAGAATAACAAAATAATTTAGTTGCAATTCTAAGAATAAAACCAAATGATAATAATAATAGATAGTATAAGTATAGATTTTGTGTTGTTATTGTTAACAGAAATTTGCACCTGATAAGCGTTAAATGAATGAAGATTTAAAAACAGAACTTAACAGGAATTAATTCTATTTATAAATTATACATTTTTTAAACAAAATTTAAATTTAGCTGTGAGTATTTGAATATTTTTATTTAATTTCAAAAACAGTATACTGTATTGAATTTATTTTACAAGTAATTAAATATTTACAGAATAAGAAATTTTTTGAGAAGTTATTTTTGGATCCGTAACGGCATTTTTTAAAAATAATATATATGTATTCTAAAAATATATATATCGTTAAAATTAAGCAGATGACTTATAGTTGAAATCATTCCTATTATTTTTAGACAAAATTATAATATTAAAGAAACTATGATTTTTAAAAAATTTTTCAATCTCGAAAGGCAGAAAAATTAACCATATTGAGGAGAATCAGCTACAGCGTAAAAAAGTTTGACATTCACCAAAAATTTCACTGAACAAAACAAGAAAAAAATTAGAAAACAATTAAAATATCGAAAAACTGAAAAATCGAGTATTCATTAAAACTATAAAAGTAATGAAGTTGTTAAGTCCAAAAACACAAAAAAAAGTGAAAAAATAACGATAATAAATGAAAAAATTCACCAATAAAAATTTGTCAGAAACAAAGTTTCAACAATGTGATGGAATATTATAACAAAAGAAGATATAATAGTTCTATATAGCTGAAACAAAAATAGTCTTTATAAAGATTAACATAAAAATTCAGTATCTTGCAATCTTACTTACTTAATTATGACAATAGAATAATTCTAATTATCTTACAAATGCATGAGCAATTAAAGAAGAATAAAATATATAACTGAAACAAGCTGCCCGATCTTTTTTTATCAAAAGAATATATCAGATTTTACTCTTCTATAAATTGTAAACGCAATTACGAAGGTTATGGCAATATTAAGCAAAATATCTAATATACATAGTTCTAAAGTTATACAGAGGTGAGTAAATTAATTAATAGTAAAATAAAAAAATGATTAGAGTAAAAAAACGAAAATAAAACGAGAGAATATCCAAAAACCTTTTAAAGATGAAAATACATAAAAAACTTAATTTTCGAGAAAAAATTAAGACAATAAAAAAATATATAAAATTCATACGTTCGGAAAAACTAGTGGCAGTTTTTAAAATTCTTCACGATCAGAATTTAATTCATTATTGAAATTATTTTAATTTATTAAGTATTTAGATTTAAATTTTTGACCGAATTTAAACATCGAAGCTTTTTCAAACAGTAACAAATTTGTACGAACAAGCATCACGAATTACGGGAAATATTTAAAAAATAAAAAAAAAAAAAACTATCAAATTTAGTGTTAATGTAATTTTACATTTATAAAAAAATTATTGTATTTCAAATCCGTTAAATCATTAATTCTTTTAACACCAGTTGCAAGATTCAATTAATTACATGAGATTAATTCGAAATTTCAGCACTTATTTGTGTTCTAATGACATGCGGTAAAGAAGAAAACAAATAGCACATGCACATGAATGAACAGCGTATTTGTATAAATTGTCAAGTCATTGTTATATTAACTATTGCCACAACAACAAACTGTATGTAGTTATATACAAGATGTGTTGTATTAGGGTAAAGGTTATATTGTGGTTTTATAAAAATTGATTTAAAGTAACAAACACTGATAAATAATTTTCTCGTGAAAAAATGTGAATTAATATTTAAGAAAAAAAATTCCACAGGTTATTAAGTGATTTTTCTAAAAATTTTGAATTCAAAATAGTCAAAACATTAACAAAATTAAATATTATTACTTTTGTATGTAAGACGCTTTTTCATTTTTATTATTATAAAATAATTCCTATTTAAGTAAATTTATTATTTTTTTTAAATATTTAAATAATTAAAAATTCAATAATTGAGTTATGTATATGAAAAGGACTTTTACTTAAGCTTATTGCAAGCTTTAATCGAGATATTCATAGTTTTCGCTTTTTTGCAGGAATTAATATATTAGGCGAAATTAAAAAAATGTTAAGTTTTAAGTCTTACTTTAGTGTTATATTTACAAACGTGCATTTAAAATAAAATATAATTTAACAACAATATGAAATTTATAATTTGGAATCAGTTTTTTAGTTTGTTTATATTAATTGTACTTGAAACGACGAAATGTTTATTTTTATTTTTGAAGCGGTCAAGCACAATAAACAACGTTAGCAAACTAATTTATTTTTCTAATTTTAAAATTTATTATTACCAATAAACAATTTTAGTTTTTGGAATCATTTCTAATTTAATCTACGTTAATTTGTGTTGGATTCCTTTAAAAATAAATTTATTATTGTCTATACAATCGTATGAGGAGTAATATAAATTAAAGTTCAACAATAAATACCAATAAACAGTCGCTGTTATGAGTATTAAAATAAACTTACATTCACCTCTGTACAGAGACTAGAATAAAATCGTGATTGAGTATATCATTCTGGCTTTGCCACACGACTCAATTTTAAAAAAGCTTGACCGAGTAATAGATGAATATGACTTTTAACTACTGTTATTCTGGAAGGAATTTATAGGGTTGGAAGTTTGGTATAGAGGTTACAAAAAAAGAACATTTTTGGTGTCCCTAAAGCAATCCTAAGTCCCATTTATATGTGTCATTGTGAAGAAAAAAGAATTGAAATTTTGGTTCCTCCGGAATAATATTTTGATGATGAGATTTTTTCTATTAAACAATAACTTGTAATCTATAACCCCAGTAATTTCGCAAAAATAATGCACCGTACCTCACTTTATTAAACGTCTTCGAATTGCCAGTGTAAACCACGTACAGAAGGGAATAGCCTTTGAAAGCTTTGTTGTTAGATGTCGTACTCCACCCATTTTACAAAAAGTTGAAAATGCTGGTAAAGAATACGCCAGGAAGTTGTTATTTGTATAAGCCACGTTCTAAATGCAAGAGAAATTCAATAAGGTTATGCAGAAATAATAAAAATCGCATTGTTATTGTAACTTTTTTCAAACATCCACAAAGTATAATTCGAAAGACCTCTGAAATAAGCTTTTTAGATGTTCTTCTTCAGCTGGGATGTGTAAATCGAGAAAAAAAAAATTTAAAATATTACTAAAAAAAAACAGATTTTATAAATGAACTTCTGCTAAACTATCGAAGACGAAAAATATTTTAAAATATATTTATTATCTTCATTTAGTATTCATAAAATATTCAATGTATTCAAGTATTAACATTTTTTTTTAGTTTTGAGAGTGTTATTTATCACTGCTTCCTTTGCATTAATTATCATGAAACTATGCGACGATATTGTATTGAAACGCAATATTTACAAAAGAAGAAAGCTGAACAATTTTTTGATAAGTATAACTAATACGCACAAGTACTTTGCATTAGCAAAAACAAATGATTTTTGTTTTCTTAAACCGCACTTACATAGATGCATCTTAACAGTGGATAATAAAATTAGTTCATTATGAAAGTTATTCAATTTTAAATTCTGATCAATTCATTGATGTTGCGAAAAATATTAGAAAAGGAATATTTTCAATAAATATAATAAAATTTCAAATATTTTTATTTTATAACAGAAAAATAATTTATAACTTTTATTTTTAATTTTTCAAGAAAATGAGGAAATTAAAATATCAAAGACATTAATTTAATGAAAACGTAGTCCTTTATAAAATAAAACGTCGTTCTTGATGTGATGCAACTTTATTATTAAGTGTATAAAAATTTTATCAATGCAATATATTCACCCTTATTCTGTTTGGCGACGGCAACATCGTAGTCGATCACCATCACACGTTCTATTTGGTGGACGAAGGGCGTGTAGAGCAGTCGCAACACTTTCCCATTGTTCCTTAAAATTAGTTAGACCACTGCCTGATTTTCCTTGGCAAGTTATGGATTTATCCCGTTTTTTGCCGTCGCCAAACAGAATATTTATTTATTTATTTATTTATTTATTTATTTATTTATTTATTTATTTATCATCAACTGTCTACGGAATTTAACATCCTTGCAGACATTTTAATTAAAATACAATATAATTATCTTAAATTAATTAATAATAAATACTAGCTTTACATACAACATAAAAATTTGCTCAAATTTAACATACATACAATAAAAACAAATTTTGTAAAAAAAATATACATAAATGCAAACACCTAGTTGTTCAGGTAAACTAATAAGTTATTCCTTATTGCGCTTACTGACAAATTGTAATCTACGAAATTATAATACTTATTAAAATCTGCACAAATTCTCCTAAAAGGGTCCGCGTTAGCATAATTGGCTCGAAAGAATTCCACTGCTAAAGGTATAAAATGTCGTGTAGGGCGTTGCGGTACATTTAGAGTAATCCTGTTAATAAGTGAATGAGTAGAAACATCGCCAATTATCACACCAAAAATGAACGAAATATTAAGTGCTGTTCTACGACTCCTTAAAGTTGGTAGCTTAATAAGAGAAAGTCTAGCTGAATAGGCAGGTAAGTCCAATGGGTTAAAGTTCAAACCACGGAGGCAAAAAAGCAGGAACTGTTTTTGAACAGATTCGAGAACATCTGAGTATTTTTTATATATAGGGTCCCAAATGACGGATCCATACTCTAGAATAGGCCTGACAAGTGACATATAAAGGCTTTTGGTAACGTATGGATCATCAAACTCTTTAGCCCAACGTTTCACAAATCCAAGTACACCTCTAGCTTTGTTTGCTGTCAGATTGATATGTGCAATAAAATTGAGTTTGGAGTCAAGTAGCAATCCAAGATCAAGTATTTTGTCAACTTCCTCCAAATGATGGTCATCGATATAGTAGCATGCAGTTATCGGTTTCTTTCTAGCAAAGCACATATATTTACATTTCTTGAGATTTAGCTCCATACGATTTATTCTACACCAGTTGTGAAAAGAGTTAAGGTCACTTTGGAGGCGTTGCTGGTCAGTTACTTGACAATAACTAAGAAAAACTTTTACGTCGTCAGCATACATCAAAATATTGGATGATTGAATGACATCAGGCAAGTCATTAATAAATAGCAAAAAAAGAAGCGGCCCAAGGTGGCTTCCCTGTGGTACTCCAGATAGAACCTTTATGCATCTAGAGGAGGCGTTATTAAAACGGACCATTTGTCTCCTATTCGTTAGGTAAGAGTGATTATTTATCAAGCAGAAAATCGTAATATTAAATAATAAAAATAGTTAGACAAGGATGCATACATAAAAATACTTAAATTTATATATGTATATTTCCTGCAATTAAATAATAAATTTAAAAATTCATCTTTTTAGTTAATAGAAAAAACCCTTTCAACTTTCGTGTGAACTTTGATCATTGAAAGCTTTTGGTTTCTTGATCAAAAAAACTCGGGCAAATTAAAAATTGTACATCCTATGTTATCGAGTTAACCTTCAGTATACTCTTACGTATTCATTAATTCCTATTGACTAATGGGCAATACAATTTTCCTATTAATCCCCAGTGTTTTAAGAACAAGAAATCATTGTATTGAGATTAGAGTTGCAGTTTTAACACATGGCATTTTTTATTAGTAATGTTTAATATATGAACGGAAGTAATTGTGTAATTATAATTAAGTGATCACGAGACGTTATTTATGGATCTATCAACTTGTTGTTAACTAAATCAAGACTTTATGAAATAAAGTCAGTCAGATAATTTACGACAACTGCAAAGTCCATGAAGGACTTATCTTATTTATATCAGCACGCACGGCTGAATGAATTTAAACATTAAATATATTCAGTTATATAACATCATCGTTTTGAAAGTACTACTTTTCAAAAATAACAAATCTTTCAAAGTCAATCCAATCAAAATTACTTTTTTTTAATATTTATTTAATACTATTGCATTATTGTCAGAAAGTAAATAAGGATATTATTTTGGTACTTCTTCGGGTGAACTTATTTATATTTGAATTTATACAATTTATTATTAATATGCTTAATTTTTTTATGTTTGGAATTGAATTTAGTAATAATGTTTTGGAGGAAATTAATGAAATTAAATTTTTGGATATGAAGAACCTGGCTTCACTATATTAACGAAATCAGGATAATTTTGTAGGAATATTAGAAATAATTTAAAAACAGCTATATATTAATTTATTAAAATTTTATTTGTTATTATTTAATTTTTTTATCTATTATTTAATGTAAAATACGAATTATTAATAATATTTTAACGCTAATATTTATGAAGATAGTGTGTTATAATACATAAATAAACTTGCACGTTTTAACTTGACTTCGAAAAAAAAAAATTAATTGTTGTCTAGTTAAACTTATTTATTCTCATTGCTCTCATTTAAAATAAACGTTAAGCCAAAAGAGAAATATAGCTTTAGTTCTAAGATCAGATTTTGGAAAGAGAGAAGTCAACATTAAATAGAAAATATTAAAAGTTTGAACAAAAAGTCTCAAAGCTTTAGTCTCTATTTGCAACTTGTTTGATGTTTTCTCAGTATATTTATTTATATACATTTTGTTTGAAACGAATGTGTTGTTTTTGTTTGATAAGTTTAGTTCGTTGGATGCAGCTATAAAGATTTGTAAACAGTTTTTAACAAGAAACGAAACTTAAAAACATACAACAAGAACTAGTTTTTTTGTTATTATAAAATGTAAAAAATTGAAAAACGTCAGTCAGTATTTTATTCGAAAAAGAGTATAAAAATATTTAAGATCGATACTGAAAAGAGAAGGAGTTTTTATGAAGAACCAAGATTTTTCCATTTAAGTTGGAGCATTTGTTTAAATAACTATGCACTTAGGCTCAAGCAACTATTTACTCAACAGAAGTCGGGCGTTAAAGAGTTGTCTTGTCTGTCGTTCTTGTGGTCTGTGCGAATTCAGTGTTTTTTTTTTTGTTTGCAAACGCAAAATTTGTAATAATCAATTAGGAAAATTTTAAAATATAGTATAGTAACAGCTAAATGTTCAATAATTAAGAAGATTTAAAAACTATACAGAAAAGCCTTTAATAAAAAGCTTCACAAGTTAACATTGAAGTATGTAACTTCAAGATACATAATTTTAGTTTTTAAATTATAAACTGTTTAAGAAAAGACAACGAAAGAATAAAACTTACATAATTTATTAATATTTTTTTTTAAAAAAAGATGTAAAAAAAGATATCGCAAATATCTTGTCTAAGTTACGAGACAGCCAGCCTATAGCAAAATCTACTTTTTAGTTATTTACGAATTTGCTTGCAATCGACGATCAATCGTTCGTGTAAACTGTCGCTGTCTGTTTAATAATCCTGCTTTTGATAGTATTCGTGTAATGTATTAAAGACTTTATTACATGAGCTCGTTCAATTCTTGGCTCCTGCAACATTCAAAACAAATCTTTGCTGGAACGTTGTGTAAATATTAAACCATCATCCTGACTTGTATAAAAAAAACGCGCCTTCAGACAAGAAAAAAAAATAATTTGTTTTCCAAAAAAAGTACAACGCATGTTGTGCAACATAGCAAAAAAACAAAACACAAAAACAGTACAAAGTCTAAAAAGTTGCAAAGTGTGTTTGATTTACTGAGCAGTTAAAGTGGCAACAGCAGCACGACAGCATTTAAGCTGTAGACAAATAGCCAAATATTTTCTTTAGACAGACCACTGCTAGTGCCAATAAAACAAAACACAAAAACTAAGATTGCACAATTCTTAAGCAAATACAACAAAAAGAAAAAACAACAAATAACGTACATAGTAGTGGATGAGTGTAGTGTGTGCTGGTAGTGTGCAAAATTCAATCATACTTGCATTGAGTGATTGCTTGCCCAAATACCAAAAATGCCTGCAGCTTGTTAAAAAAAAATATTTAAGCTGGCTTTAAACCATGCCTTTGGTTTTAGCACTCTCTGGAAGAGAGTAGCTAAACCAAATTGGCTGATGGTTATTTATACTACTCTTTAAACTGGGCAAAAATTCAGCTATTGTAACCAGTTAAGAAAAGTACTACAAACAGCATCACAAAACAATTTAAAGTAAAAGAAAAAAAACACAAAACGTCCAAAATAAAATTATAACACTAAAAACCACAGTCTAAAATTTTTTGCACGAATATAAAAAAATAGAAAAATTTTTAAATCAATTTTTTCTTGTTAAAAACAAAAATCTTGACTCAAGATCACAACTTTTTATATTTTTTTTCTTCCCCGACTGTTAAATAAAAACTACCAAAATTGCTGTCCTACTTTGCTCCAGAATTATGGGGTACATAATGCGGCGCTTTCTGCGTACGGCTATGATCGTGTTCAGTTGGTTCGTTGTACCCTATAGTCGTTTCACCAACATTAAAGTGAACCGTAAAAAGTTGCCGCCCATCAAATCGCATCTATTGGAAATACCCGCCGTTGATCTTGCTAAAATGATAAGAACCAGAAAGGTAAGTTTTTTTGTCTTCTTAATCATTTTCCATATAAGTAAATAAACTTCCTTTCAAAAAAGAAAAACGAAAACAAATCGCCTTGAGCTTTTATTTTTATTTATTATTTTTAATTGTTGTTGACTGCGTTTTATTAAAATGTATCAATTCTAATAAAAGTGCTGTAAAATTAATTGGCAATTTTTAATAAAACGTGCTGGATTTAATTAAATGTTTTTTTGCACCGATCTGTCAATTGTATTTAAAACATTGCAATGAATGAATAATTTTGTTAATTAAGAATATCACAAATAAAAAAATTATACTGAAAAAATATAAATGGAAAATTTGCTGAAATATGCGAGTATTTTTCTTCAGACCTTGATAATGAATCAAAATATTTTTTATGGCAAAGTACATTTAATGCAACAAAACAAAATAATTAAAAAGTTGTTGACGAACGTAAGGAATTTTTTAAATAAGAATGCTAGCAGTTTTTGTTTATAAAATAGTGAAAGGTGAAACAATTCTGTAGATTAAAAGGTTTGGAATAAAGTTCAATTAACATTAATCGGCAGTTTGGATAATTAGTGTCGCTTTGGGGGTAAGACGTCTTCTCCTATAAGATAAACAAGATTTAGTATATAATACATATTTGGCTTTAGATTAAACTTGTTAAATAAAAGAATAATTAGATAACTATGCGCAAGCATGATAGTTGTATCATTAGATCAAATATTTAAAAGCTTATTAAAATACTTTTTTTTATAACTTTTGTGTTTAATTTTACAATTCTTCTTCAGCCTAACCTTTGAAAACAACTTCACAATGGTATTCCACTTATGCATAGCTTCAGGAAAAATCTGTATTAAAACTAACTTTTTTGTGCTACCAATTAAGCTACTTTGGAATATTGAGCCTTTTACATGAAGCTTAGATTTTATTAGCTAGAAATTCTTCCCTAATAATTCTGTTAACGCCCGATCACAATACTAAATAAAAATAAATTTTAGTTATGGTATTAATTTTTTTTACTACAATTAAAATAAACTAATATTATTTTTATAAACCTGTGGTAAGCAAAAATCGTTACCTGGTGTAAACGAGTAATATTATGTTGCTTGTTTAATTATGCTAAAATGCTTTATATATTATTGTTGTAGATGGCGCTACATATTGAATAATAACAAATCGTTTCATCGATGATTATCTTAAAAAAGCTTGTTTTCAGTTAGATATATAAATATACTTTTAATTAGCTTACTTATATATCTATTTTAAAGAGAAATAACGCATTTGTTTAAAAAAATTAATTAATTAAAAAATTTAATTAAATGTCAATCTAAAAACAAATAAAACCTTTTTTTGTAAGAAAAATTAACAAAGGTATAAAGAGTTTATTCTGTGTAAAGAATTGCGGCACGATAACATAAGAAAAACAGCTTAGAAAGAAGCAATTAAGATTTTATGGCAAATGCTATAAAAATGTTCTTAAAGCAAAACACAAGTTGTTTCTGCATTGGAAAATGTTAAGCCATTTTAGAATATTGGTTTAAGCATATTTGTCCGGTTCCGTCTTACTGCTGTAAATTACCATACCTAACGTTATTATAATCTTTGCCGTAGGGAGCCTAGTATAGTAATGAGTCTTCTAACTGGGTACTGCATATGCTAAGAATTTTCTTGGAGTGATCATGAGGAGACCACTGTTAAGCACCTGCTTTGAAAATGACTACCTTTGGTCTTATGTAGGTTATTTCGTCTTGGCAGCCCAAGACTTCAAGACGTTATAGATCAATAGGATTATAGCATTATAAGAATAATTAATTTATTATTTGATTTACAGAAATACTTATGCTTTTCTGACGTTTCCTTTCTGAACTCTTTGCGAGCTCAAGTAACTCGATTTCGCATGATCTGGCAGCCTGTAAAATAATACTTAAGCAATGTCATAAAAAAATTATTCATGTTTGCGCCCTTAACTATTTGCATTAACTTATTAATAACTAAAAGACAAAAAATTCCTTTTCTGACGTTTCCTTTCTGAACTCTTTGCGAGTCCAAGCAACTCGATTTCGCATGATCTGGCAACTTGTAAAATAATACTTAAGCAATGTCATAAAAAAATTATTCACGTTTGCGCCCTTAACTATTTGCATTAACTTATTAATAACTAAAAGAGAAAAAATTCCTTTTCCTACCTATAGATTCAAAAAATACTTTGAATCTTAATTTGATCTATGTAAAACTAATCAAAACTTAAATTTGCACTTGATTTTAATTACAAAACACAAAGTTTTTATTTTACATTTAACGGAATTTGTTTTATTTTAATTTTTTTCAATTTATTTTAATACAAACAATTTTTTTCACTGGTGTTTTTTCATCACTTAATTGATTTTTATTGAATAATAAATGGTTAACTTTACCATTTTTAAATTTTTTCTCATTTCTCCAAACAAACATCAAATATTCTCTCATTTTTTCGTTTGTTAATTGAAGAAAAAAAAAACAACAAATTTTGTAAATTTGCGTGCAAAATGTGAATGTACTCATTCATTCACCCGTTCAATAAATCAGTTAAATTCTTGTGTAAATAATATTATTAAGCTTTAAAAAATTATTTAATAACTTCGTGGTTACATACCATTTAACTGGAATTGTGTAGAGTTTAGAGAGAGGAGTTTTAAAAGTATTTAAAAAAATAAAAGAAAAGAATAATATTTTCATTAAATTAATTGTTGTATTAAGTTAAATAAAATTCAATCTCAAGCTGTAAAAGTTTAGTTTTTATTCCAATGCCTTTCAAATTATCTAAAAAGAAATACTTTTGTTAACTTTGATATAAGTATATGTTAAACTGTTATAAAAATTAAGTTAAATTGTCACATCTAAATGTTTCAAACAATTGAAGACTCGTTAGACTCACTAACAAATCCTAATATTCACATATTTTTTTTTTAGTTTTTTACCCTCCACCACAGTTGGAAAGGGTATAAAAAAGTTAGTCATTCCGTTTGCAATTTTTAATATATTTATTTCCAACCAAATAAACTTTCGAAAGAGGTGCTATTGAAATTCAACAGCATCGTTTCATTGATAATGGAAATATTTTCAAAAAATAATCGGGAGCCTCGATTTCCCTTACGTTTTTAAGATGTTCCGTTGTATTTGGTTATTATTAGTTTTTGTTTTACTGTTTTAAATACCAAAATTTTAGAAAATTATTTAGATTTCTAACTAATCGACATTTCACTAAACTTCAACATAACCTTCCATTTTCACAAAAAACAAAATAAATGAACTTTGCTGAACAATTGTTTTTGGATTAAAAGATTTCAAATATAATTGAAAACCAAAAATTCAGATTTAATGAAAAAATCTGAATTTTACAAAATACGGAAATTTCAAATAAATAATTGTTTTCATCAAAATTTCACAAAAAAATATTGAATTTTTCAAAATGACCAAAATTTTTTACGCAAAGCACAATTAAAAATTATTGCTTATTTAAAATTTCCGAAAAAAAAACTCGCTAGTTACACAAAAAACAATAACTAATCGACTAGAGAAGCTGAAAACCATGAAAGTATAATAGAGATTAGGTTAATTAACTTTCTAAAGCAAAAATATATAAGCCACCACTAGTGGCTAATGTTAAATTTTTTTCTTTAATTTTTACGTTTTCTCTTACTTCGAAATGTATGAAAGAAGGAAAAGTATGAACCGCAATGGAGGCAATCGGCTTTAGTATAACTTGATCATACCTACATTTATTTTTAACAGATTAAAAAGAATATAATAGTTCTCGTTAGAGGTTTAGTAGACCAATGTTAGACAATATTAGATACAAGGGCGGAGGCCAATGGAATAAAGGGAAATGATTAAAAAACTTCAAATGAATATAAAGTTATAAGGTGTCCTTTGGGTGTCAAAATTTTTGTATTTGTTTAGGTGAGTTTGTTTTGTGTTTAGGGTATTATATATAAAAAATAGGCTACAGAACCTAGCCGGCGTTAAGTCCTTAACTAATACCAAAATCATTTTCATTATAATAATTCACAATTACTTTGGTGCAGGATATATAAAACTCAGCCGGATATAATACTCTTACTTGGTTTTAATTTCTGTTGTTGATTGGAATGACATCATATAAATAATATTCGTGGTAGTACATATATTAGGCTAGGTTAAATGTGTTAAATACAAAAGCAAAGAAATAATTTTAAATGAAAAATACAAAATTTGAGTACACAAATCTAAACGATAAAAGGAAAACTAAGTCTTTATTTGAAGATCCTTTATATACATCTTTTCATGTATTTATACATACTTATTTACTTGCTGTTATCAGCTTTCTATTAGTATCTTATTCCTTTAAATAGAACTTGGCTGAAAAAATAAGAATTTGAAGAGATTCTCTTTAATTTCATAAATGTAAAAAGAATCTACAAAACAACCCAGGAAGTTTATAGAAGAAGCCTGATAATAAGCAAATCTGCCTATATATCTTGGAAGGGCAACTCTTAAACTGTTGTATTTATTATATGATGAAATTACAGCATTTATTATTCTTGAGTGAGGAAATCGATTGCCAGCTGCTAATAAACATTTTGTGCGCGTTGCAGCATTTTTTATTTGGTTGTTGTAAGAAATATTAATAGGAAAACCAAAGTAATTGCTTCGCATAGTTACTTGTTAAATAAGTTAAAAGTTTCCAACAACACGTTTAACTGGGAATTTTGGCATTAATCTTGAATTATCCTAAATTTGTCATATTTATTTCATAAATGAGTGTTTTTGTTGTCAGTGGCAATTTTAATATTAAAACAAAATTAAATTCAGTTATATGAAAATGTCCACAAAAAATGTTTGCAATTATCAAATTTTTAGAACAATCCCAATAAGTTATCTTCCAAGATATACCAAGTTTGATACCTTCTAAAGTGGTTATACAATAAAAATTGATTTCCATAGGATTAAAAACTTGATAAAATGTTGCTTCAACAAATTTATTTTAATGTCGATTTTTAAAAAGGTCCAAGTTATCAAACAAAAAAAAAAATTAAAAATATTAATAATATAAAATTAAGGAAAATTTTTACTTTTTATTTGCAATTTAAAATATTCATGAATTTCTTTTAAAGACAGTTTTTTCGACACGAACGTACTGAAATAAACTATTTGAATGCTTAATTACCATATGTTAACTATTGATTTTGAAGTTATTTTCTCTGTTATTTTGCAATGACTTGAAATCAACATTTTTTCATGTCGATCTTACATTGGATTTTTTTTCATGTGTGCACTGTCTTGTTCTAATGCACGCTAAATGAATATGCTATATGCTGATATATATATATATATATATATATATATATATATATAAATATATATATATATATATATATATATATATATAATAAATAATAATAATATATATATATATATAATAAATAATATATATATATATATATATATGTATACTAGCGTGTCCGTGACTGTTTTGCAAGTCACTTGTGGTATGTTTTTATTCTGCAGCGTTCTTTTTTGTGTGCACCAAGAAATTCAAGCATTCAAGAAAATTAATCAGAAAGAACACAATTTCATTTTTTTAGTTTTTATGTTTTTTTAATAATTTTATCTTTTTCACAATTTAATATTTTTGTGTGCTTATATAATACGACTTATTCGGTATAGACAAACAAAGCAGCTGATTTATTAACACGTGAACATGATACATATAATTGACCGTGCGAAAAACAGGGATCATTGCAAAAGCAACACGTATGGGGAACTGAAGCCGTTTAAAATCAAACGGCAAATCTGAAGAAATCATAGGAATGCGTGGTGTTAACATATCCTCGCCCTCATATTTTCCTTTTAACATTTTTGCTTCGATCACATTTTTAATGACTTTTTTGACTACTAAACGTGTCCCATTGCAAAGTCGTGGCTGGCAGATACTTCTAAGCAAAATAATTGGTACACCAACTTTCACTTGTAGGCGGTGGGGCTGCAGTTCAGGTAACTCAAGCGAATTTTAAAATTCGACTGGATAATTTACAACATCGTCTTGATTGGTAACAGAGTCAAGCGATTTGTGGGTAAGAATTACCAAAATGATATCCGAAACATCTGCATTTTTCGCATCTAAGGTAGCTCTTTCCCCCAACCAATCATGGTTTCTAAAATTTTGTGCAATACCGGGAAGAACGTTTGCGACCAATTCTTGTTTTGATTGTGCAAAGTGGCAACAATTATCTGGAAGCGTAATCATTTTTGTGGTGTGGTCAATTGGAATCGCGCCGTTCCCAATATCTTACAATTCCTCTGATAAACGTTCGGCTGATGGGTCATTTTGTAATTGAACACGCAAATTACACATACGCAAAAAATGCAACAGAATAGGGAAAATAAAATTCTCTATTCGTTTGCACATCCATTTGCTATGAACATGAGCATATTTCGATTTGTATTGCCGTCTCATTCTGTGCAAGCACACACACCAACGTACAAACGAAAACTCACATTTCATTTGACGCAAAACATTGAGTCGAAGTACGCAATGGAAAAAAATTTTTTTGATAAATTTGTCTTGTTTCAAACACTGTGGACGCACTACTATGCCCAAACGCATGAAACAAAGATACAAACCAGCGAACTACCATTACGAAGGTACTGTGATAATTTGGTGGAAATCCGACGGCGCATCTCGTCAAACACTGGCAACCAACGGACATCTATTTTGGGCTTAATTTTTATATATATAGATATATTAACACATCCCCACATAGAAACACACGCATTCATACATAGACAACGTGAGAATGCAGTGCTTGCTCATCGCACTTTCAACATCGAACATTTCAATAGTCTAAAGATTTGGTCAAATTCGAATTATTTAACACTAAAAAAGAAGATATTAAAACAATTAATTCTTGAAATATTTGAATATATAAATATAATACTTAATTAAAGATACAAATATGTAATAATGATTATAATAATAACTAGTATGTTCAGCCATCTAGTTATTCTTCGGGACTCCGCGACAATTATAAAAACATAATTTTTTTAATTTATTTAAACATCTTAACTCAAATGTTTGCTGCGTAGGTACGACGTATACGTGATTTCTGTATTTGGGTTAGTGATGTTTTAAAACCAATTTCCAATTTTCTGAATCGATTGTAATATATAAATTGCAAAAATCTGTGAAAATACTGCTTTAAAGTCATATAATTTAACCAAATCGACCGCATTCAGCGATCGCAAAGGGTTAATAAAAAATTGATTTGCCTATTAATTATAGAAGATAATAAAAAAGACGATGAGAATGTTGTATCTGTTGTTTTAATGTAGGATACTATGGACAAGGGTTGATAAGTAAGAATGGGTTAATTAGATACTGGCGACGATTTGAGGAATGAGATACACGTCTGCAAAGTTGTTTAAATCATTATACCTTTCGGATTTAAAGATTTCATTCATAAGTTGGTTATTATAAATCTGTAGCTACTAAATTATTCGCTTCTGTATCTGATTTTTCTTAATAGACCCGTTAGACAACCGATTTGTAGATATTGAAAGTTCTTGGTAAGAGACTTTCTCAGAAGGAAGTCTTCAAAATATTTTCGCTACTATGCAGCGACGGTTAAATACTGATCGAAACTGTATATAATTAAGAATATTAAGATATAGAAATATATTTAAATAAATATGTATGTATTAATCTTTTTAACGGTCTTTTTAATTAAAATTAACAATATTTTATATTTATATTTTTTCAATATTTCGCTTTCCCAAAGCTTCTTCAGGAAATTAATTTTTTAAGAACAAAAATTATTAACAAATTGAAAAAAAAATTTAAAACAATTGACAAAAACATATAAAATAATTTTCTTCATCCATGCATATATGCAAAATTAAAATTTCAAATATTTAAACATACAAAAACAAGGAAACAGAAAATAAATAACAAATTCTCTTTTATGAAATAATTATAACAAATTATGGGCTTTTTGAATTAAGTACCTATAATTCTGCGCTAAATTGTCTGTGTCTGTTTTGAAATTTATTTTCCTTACATTTGGTACATTAACAATTTCTAACATTTCTAACATATAACCTCTCTTATAGTTTTTTTCTATATCTAATATTGATGCTTCCTCAAAAAATTAACTGTAGGGCAACACAGATAAATAAAATGAAATTAATTTCAGTTTTTAGGTTTACGTCTGTTGACTTAAGTGCAAGCGTAAGTAAAGTAGATAGCTTTGGTTTGCAAATAGGTTAGTAAAAGATAAGAACACAAAAAAAATTTTAAATGTCAATTTTTAACAATGAACTTGAATTTTTTAACTTAAATAGTTTTACATTTTTATGCGATTTCTTGGAAGTTAAAAGAACCAAAAACAAAAGAATTAATTAAATTCTTAAATATGCACGAATTTAATTTAAAATAATTTCAGTTTTGTCTTTAAAAACAATTTTGCAAATAAGCTGCATAGAGACTCTTATTAATTTTTAACCTTTGACCATAATCACAATATTTAAACAAAAAACTTGTTTAAATACTTGACAACAATTTTAAAAAAAGGTGAATCAAATGACAGAAAGATTTTTATTGTTAACAAAAGTAAAAACTGCTTTGTCATAATTACAAATTAAAAATAAAACAATTTGTCGCTTTTTATATGATGACCTCAATTAACATATTCGTAGAAATATTGTTTTTTTATAATTTTTTTCTGTGAACATGAGCACGGCTTTAATAGTTTTAGTTGTGCAGGTACTTAGAACATTAAAGTCGGCACGAAATAACAATAATTTTACTTCTGTTTTTAGAGATTTTTTGCTGAATATTTTTTAACAGATCAAAAACAGCAAAATTTACACTGGCAAATACAAAATAATTTTTTTGTATTATAATAGGCTTATTCGTTGAACTTGGCACTAATATTTTGTTTTTACTATTAGTACTTTCTTTCGAAATTCGAATTTGCTAAGCAGATTATGAAATAATTGGAAGAATATTCGCTAAAAATTAAAAACAAAATTAATCGAATACCCAATATCGTTTCTAGCAAATATGCGTCTTTAAACAGCGCAGCCGTTCTAGTAGCTGTATGTAGATTTATTCCCTCTAGGTTTTGTTAACTAAACATGCTTTCTAACACATATGCATAGTCTTCCCTACTGCACTGCAACATTTTGTGGCTCCGGCGAATCCACCTAAACTATAACTATTGAGTCTTTATCATCTCCTCTGCACTTTTATTCCTTCACTAACTTACATACTGCCGCTACGTAAGAACTGTTATTAATTTTCAATCCAGACTTCAGAACTTTTAAACAACTTATCCACCCTTCGCGGCTACCCACCCACAATAATGCTCTGTTGGGATTTCAACCCTAATCTTGCCTTTAAAGAGCAAACAGAAATCTCTCCTAACGCAATCGCAACAATCAATATGTATGAGCCTACTTTTCCTTTTATTTTATTCACACACACTACGATTGGCATTGGTACAAAGAAACAACTTATTCAGCTCTCTTTATGTCTAAGATCTTTATTATATTTCGTATATTTATTGTGAATCAGTCGAAATTCATTATAGTATTAAATTTAGGTCTTCTTTTTGATATTTAGTTGAATTTTGAGTTAAGTTTTTAAAGTTTAAATTAGCATCAATTAGAATCAATTCGAGAAGGATAAAGGGTTTTAGTGGCACTAGTAAACGCTATTTACTATGATTTTACAAAACTGCACGTTATACTCATCAGCTCATTTTTGATATTTATAAACATTATTATTTTTATTATTATTTTTTTTTTTGCAAAACCTTATTCAACTTGTATTATTAATGTGTTCATACATACATTTTATATATTTTTTGTTGATGTTGATAAGTTTCATGTTGATAAATTATTTGATGGCCATGTTCGTTCAGTCGAGACAACAACAACAAGAAAAAAACACCATATGAACAAAAAAAGCAACTATAACAATGTGCACAAATAAACTTAAGTACATATGTACATGCATTTCCAAAATAATCAATTAAAACAAAAGCAAGGTATAGTTTACCTTATAATGTTGCAGGTAAATTAAAGAGTCATTTCATTAAAATAATTTATGATTATTTCTGTTTTTAGTTTCCTGTATTCAACAGGTTCTCTTTAAAATTGAATTAACTAAGTTTGATTTTTTATTCTATAAGGACAAAGTTAGCAAATTGTGAGGGATAGAGTGAGTGTGCTATTAATTAACTTTTATCCTTTTATATCTACAAAATTAAAACAAAACGCGTATGTTATTGTGCAAACAAAATTTTAACTGTATTACTCACTCAGTGGTAAAATAGTTTGGTAACATATATTAAACAGCAACTTTGGGGTATTTTTAGTGGTTTTTTACACCTTTGACTAACAAAAGATCATCAGTTAAAATCCAAGCAGAGTCTGAAAGTATAAAAAATAACTGTAGAGAAACCGCGGTGGGAAATTTTTTCAACAAAAACTTGAAACTCACCGGAGAATTCAATATAACACAAGAAACATTTTTTGTATAGTCGCATTGGTGAAGGCAACTGACCACTTAAACAGAAGTTAGAATGGTTAAGGGGCCCAGATTAACAGATTAAGTTAAAAATTAAGTTACAGGGAAAAGTTATAGTGTGTGACAATGGTAGTTGGGTTGGTTCATTGACACAACAGGAGATCGTGAACTCGAATCAATCTGTAGATTATAGTACTTTGGAGGACTAAAGTCTATATTTAGTAGACAAAATCTCGTGATTACGAAACGAGGCAAGAATAAAAACTAAAAAAATTGATTCACGAGCTTTAAAGAAAATTTTGCAGGTCTCAAAAAAAGTATTTGTGGATAGGTATCTTAGTTTTCTAAAATGATGCAAGAACTATTTATCATTATTTAGGACATATATATAAGAACAAAAATTTGTTTACAAATCCTATGGCTTGCGTACAGGGAAGGACGAAAAGGTTTTTTGGTGACAGATGGGTTTTCATCCGCAATGATTTTTCTGTCACTTTCAAAATGGATAGCTTCAAATCCGCTTGTTCCAATATCCAAAAAATGTTTTTACAGTTCCGGCATAACGCATTGCATGGCCCAAAAGACAAGTTTTTTTTTTTTTTAATAAAATATAAGGTGAAATTATGATAGATAATATTATATGGTTTAAATATAAATATAAAAGAAACACCATGTACAGTACGGTATAGTATAGTTTACAACACATCACAGAATACTACAGCACAGTAAACTCCAGTACAGTATACGATAGCGTAGTAGTGTACTATAGTGATACATTACATAAAGAAGATTTGTATTGCATATATTGAACCAGCATAAAAATAATCATACATAGTTTTTAAACTATTATTAAAATTAAATAATATTAAGATTTCTATCTCGATAAGCGTTTCAATTTGCAAGTATAGCTAAAAAGTTTGTTTACTTCTCTTTATCTACAATTAATTTATTCACATTGCTTACATATAAGTTAAATTATTCCTGACCACATTCAAGATAGCGAAATACCTTGGTGTCCCTTTCTGTGCTTCATAAATCTTCAAAACCCGTTCGACGCTCTTTCTCCAAGAGCTGAATTCGGAAGGGTTGCCAGAAAATTCCCGTAGGCAACGCACAATATCAGGCACTTTGTCCATGTCATTAATATTTTCTCTATACCGTTCTTCTATGATTTGGTCTTCTACTATAATATCGGCATTTGGGTGCAGAATATTTTCTACCATATTTCTGCACTGTTCCCTACATATTTGTGTAACAAGATTTGCTATTGCTGCTAACATTTCTAACATATAACCTCTCTTATAGTTTTTTTCTATATCTAATATTGATGCTTCCTCAAAAAATTAACTGTAGGGCAACACAGATAAATAAAATGAAATTAATTTCAGTTTTTAGGTTTACGTCTGTTGACTTAAGTGCAAGCGTAAGTAAAGTAGATAGCTTTGGTTTGCAAATAGGTTAGTAAAAGATAAGAACACAAAAAAAATTTTAAATGTCAATTTTTAACAATGAACTTGAATTTTTTAACTTAAATAGTTTTACATTTTTATGCGATTTCTTGGAAGTTAAAAGAACCAAAAACAAAAGAATTAATTAAATTCTTAAATATGCACGAATTTAATTTAAAATAATTTCAGTTTTGTCTTTAAAAACAATTTTGCAAATAAGCTGCATAGAGACTCTTATTAATTTTTAACCTTTGACCATAATCACAATATTTAAACAAAAAACTTGTTTAAATACTTGACAACAATTTTAAAAAAAGGTGAATCAAATGACAGAAAGATTTTTATTGTTAACAAAAGTAAAAACTGCTTTGTCATAATTACAAATTAAAAATAAAACAATTTGTCGCTTTTTATATGATGACCTCAATTAACATATTCGTAGAAATATTGTTTTTTTATAATTTTTTTCTGTGAACATGAGCACGGCTTTAATAGTTTTAGTTGTGCAGGTACTTAGAACATTAAAGTCGGCACGAAATAACAATAATTTTACTTCTGTTTTTAGAGATTTTTTGCTGAATATTTTTTAACAGATCAAAAACAGCAAAATTTACACTGGCAAATACAAAATAATTTTTTTGTATTATAATAGGCTTATTCGTTGAACTTGGCACTAATATTTTGTTTTTACTATTAGTACTTTCTTTCGAAATTCGAATTTGCTAAGCAGATTATGAAATAATTGGAAGAATATTCGCTAAAAATTAAAAACAAAATTAATCGAATACCCAATATCGTTTCTAGCAAATATGCGTCTTTAAACAGCGCAGCCGTTCTAGTAGCTGTATGTAGATTTATTCCCTCTAGGTTTTGTTAACTAAACATGCTTTCTAACACATATGCATAGTCTTCCCTACTGCACTGCAACATTTTGTGGCTCCGGCGAATCCACCTAAACTATAACTATTGAGTCTTTATCATCTCCTCTGCACTTTTATTCCTTCACTAACTTACATACTGCCGCTACGTAAGAACTGTTATTAATTTTCAATCCAGACTTCAGAACTTTTAAACAACTTATCCACCCTTCGCGGCTACCCACCCACAATAATGCTCTGTTGGGATTTCAACCCTAATCTTGCCTTTAAAGAGCAAACAGAAATCTCTCCTAACGCAATCGCAACAATCAATATGTATGAGCCTACTTTTCCTTTTATTTTATTCACACACACTACGATTGGCATTGGTACAAAGAAACAACTTATTCAGCTCTCTTTATGTCTAAGATCTTTATTATATTTCGTATATTTATTGTGAATCAGTCGAAATTCATTATAGTATTAAATTTAGGTCTTCTTTTTGATATTTAGTTGAATTTTGAGTTAAGTTTTTAAAGTTTAAATTAGCATCAATTAGAATCAATTCGAGAAGGATAAAGGGTTTTAGTGGCACTAGTAAACGCTATTTACTATGATTTTACAAAACTGCACGTTATACTCATCAGCTCATTTTTGATATTTATAAACATTATTATTTTTATTATTATTTTTTTTTTTGCAAAACCTTATTCAACTTGTATTATTAATGTGTTCATACATACATTTTATATATTTTTTGTTGATGTTGATAAGTTTCATGTTGATAAATTATTTGATGGCCATGTTCGTTCAGTCGAGACAACAACAACAAGAAAAAAACACCATATGAACAAAAAAAGCAACTATAACAATGTGCACAAATAAACTTAAGTACATATGTACATGCATTTCCAAAATAATCAATTAAAACAAAAGCAAGGTATAGTTTACCTTATAATGTTGCAGGTAAATTAAAGAGTCATTTCATTAAAATAATTTATGATTATTTCTGTTTTTAGTTTCCTGTATTCAACAGGTTCTCTTTAAAATTGAATTAACTAAGTTTGATTTTTTATTCTATAAGGACAAAGTTAGCAAATTGTGAGGGATAGAGTGAGTGTGCTATTAATTAACTTTTATCCTTTTATATCTACAAAATTAAAACAAAACGCGTATGTTATTGTGCAAACAAAATTTTAACTGTATTACTCACTCAGTGGTAAAATAGTTTGGTAACATATATTAAACAGCAACTTTGGGGTATTTTTAGTGGTTTTTTACACCTTTGACTAACAAAAGATCATCAGTTAAAATCCAAGCAGAGTCTGAAAGTATAAAAAATAACTGTAGAGAAACCGCGGTGGGAAATTTTTTCAACAAAAACTTGAAACTCACCGGAGAATTCAATATAACACAAGAAACATTTTTTGTATAGTCGCATTGGTGAAGGCAACTGACCACTTAAACAGAAGTTAGAATGGTTAAGGGGCCCAGATTAACAGATTAAGTTAAAAATTAAGTTACAGGGAAAAGTTATAGTGTGTGACAATGGTAGTTGGGTTGGTTCATTGACACAACAGGAGATCGTGAACTCGAATCAATCTGTAGATTATAGTACTTTGGAGGACTAAAGTCTATATTTAGTAGACAAAATCTCGTGATTACGAAACGAGGCAAGAATAAAAACTAAAAAAATTGATTCACGAGCTTTAAAGAAAATTTTGCAGGTCTCAAAAAAAGTATTTGTGGATAGGTATCTTAGTTTTCTAAAATGATGCAAGAACTATTTATCATTATTTAGGACATATATATAAGAACAAAAATTTGTTTACAAATCCTATGGCTTGCGTACAGGGAAGGACGAAAAGGTTTTTTGGTGACAGATGGGTTTTCATCCGCAATGATTTTTCTGTCACTTTCAAAATGGATAGCTTCAAATCCGCTTGTTCCAATATCCAAAAAATGTTTTTACAGTTCCGGCATAACGCATTGCATGGCCCAAAAGACAAGTTTTTTTTTTTTTTAATAAAATATAAGGTGAAATTATGATAGATAATATTATATGGTTTAAATATAAATATAAAAGAAACACCATGTACAGTACGGTATAGTATAGTTTACAACACATCACAGAATACTACAGCACAGTAAACTCCAGTACAGTATACGATAGCGTAGTAGTGTACTATAGTGATACATTACATAAAGAAGATTTGTATTGCATATATTGAACCAGCATAAAAATAATCATACATAGTTTTTAAACTATTATTAAAATTAAATAATATTAAGATTTCTATCTCGATAAGCGTTTCAATTTGCAAGTATAGCTAAAAAGTTTGTTTACTTCTCTTTATCTACAATTAATTTATTCACATTGCTTACATATAAGTTAAATTATTCCTGACCACATTCAAGATAGCGAAATACCTTGGTGTCCCTTTCTGTGCTTCATAAATCTTCAAAACCCGTTCGACGCTCTTTCTCCAAGAGCTGAATTCGGAAGGGTTGCCAGAAAATTCCCGTAGGCAACGCACAATATCAGGCACTTTGTCCATGTCATTAATATTTTCTCTATACCGTTCTTCTATGATTTGGTCTTCTACTATAATATCGGCATTTGGGTGCAGAATATTTTCTACCATATTTCTGCACTGTTCCCTACATATTTGTGTAACAAGATTTGCTATTGCTGCTTCCATTTGAGGATTATTCAAAGGATTTTGGGGATCTGGTGGGTTATTGAGAGGTAGGGGATTATTTAGGACCGGTGGTCTTATTAAGTTACTTGGGTTAGCCATTATAAAAATAACTTCTTTTTTAAACTATTTTGGTATGTTTTTATTATTTTAATATTTTTATTGTTATTGAAACTGGAGGGTCCCGTAGGAATCGCAGTTTTTGTTATTTCGTTATAAAAAAAATGTCACTTAATATCTATATTTAAAAATTATAACATCTGAATTGTTTAATATTTGTGAAGTTTTTATTTAAACTTAATTTCTCAATATATTTTAACAACAATTTTTAATTTTCCAATTTTTATTTTAATAAAATAATATTAAATAATAACTTACAAAAAATATTAAACAATTCAGATGTTATAATTTTTAAATATAGATATTAAGTGACATTTTTTTTATAACGAAATAACAAAAACTGCGATTCCTACGGGACCCTCCAGTTTCAATAACAATAAAAATATTAAAATAATAAAAACATACCAAAATAGTTTAAAAAAGAAGTTATTTTTATAATGGCTAACCCAAGTAACTTAATAAGACCACCGGTCCTAAATAATCCCCTACCTCTCAATAACCCACCAGATCCCCAAAATCCTTTGAATAATCCTCAAATGGAAGCAGCAATAGCAAATCTTGTTACACAAATATGTAGGGAACAGTGCAGAAATATGGTAGAAAATATTCTGCACCCAAATGCCGATATTATAGTAGAAGACCAAATCATAGAAGAACGGTATAGAGAAAATATTAATGACATGGACAAAGTGCCTGATATTGTGCGTTGCCTACGGGAATTTTCTGGCAACCCTTCCGAATTCAGCTCTTGGAGAAAGAGCGTCGAACGGGTTTTGAAGATTTATGAAGCACAGAAAGGGACACCAAGGTATTTCGCTATCTTGAATGTGGTCAGGAATAATTTAACTGGCGCCCCACGTTGGGCGCCAGTTAAATAAAACGATGTTTAATTTTTGAGTACTTTACTGCAACTGATTTTTATTTATTAAAAGTTATAATTTCATTTCTTAAAATTATTGCTTACTCTAAATTATTGATTTTGAAATTGATAAAATCGCCCACGAAGCATTGGTAATATGAGAACGCTTAAATGTAAAGCATTTAAGCGTTTTACTTTGAGTTCAACAAACCAGCAATCAAAACAATAATAAGCACTTTGGAGTTGAGCAATCTAAAGAAAAGCAATGGTAATCATTTTAGAGTTCTACAACCTCATATTTCGTTGTATTCATAAATGAAGCAACAAAGAGAAAAAGCAAAAGTGACAAAAATTTAAAAAGAAATGTTTTTGCAGTTAACTTATAAGTTATTCATTTATTACACCCATTAAAATAAACATAATTATGAACAAACATTTAGCCAATAACAAACATACAATAATTATAACATAATTAAAATTTCGCATTGTTCAATCATTGCAGAATTTTATATTTTTGTTAAAATGTTTAATGATTAAAAACAAACAAAATATTTTGCCTATTTAGGATCTCCTCTGCTAAGTTTTAATTATTTAGCGTGATACTTTAATGGGGTGTGTCTCTTAAAACATCCATTCGACTTTGAACAGATTACTGTGAGATAATTTATTCGTCGCACTATTCAAGAAGTTTGAAAGTCTTGAAAGACGAATGGAGATTCTTTTTTTTTTTTTGGTCTGATATTTTACATATATTCTTCAGTGCATAAAATAACACTTTTATAAAGGAACGAAATAAAACTGACACAAGAAATCATCCCGACTTAATTAATAATTAGTTCACTTTAAAATATTCTTACTTCTTCAGTTATTTTTCATTACAAAGTAAAAAACACAATTATTAACTTCTTTAATTTAATTTTAAAATGTTTTTGAACCGTAAATTGAGTACTTTTAATTAAAGCTTAAATTGTCCTTTAAAAAAAACAATAAATGTTCGTATAAAAAAATTTCAATTTTGTCAAACGTTGTAGATTTTTTATGCCGTTTTGTGACTTGCGTGCCAGTCCAAATAAGGTCAATTGTTTCTCTATTGCATCAGTTTCAACTAATCTATTAATCACACATAATTATTTATAACGCGACTCTTTCATATTAGTGTCTAAGCATTAAAATACAATAACGTTAAGTATTTAATAAATTGTGCTCAGTAAATTTGCGTACGAAAACCGGTTAATATTTTCTTTAATATTTTTCTTTATAAAAAAGCTATTAACTTCCTGTCAATCTATTAATATTGTTAAATTATATATATTTTTAATTTTAAATCTTATATTTTTTTATAAGTTCGAGTTATTTTTACGAGGTAAAGTCAATAAGTTTTTACAGAAACTTAAGAAATCTCATTTTTATGATCAATTGTTTTTTTTTAGCAATGTCACTATTAAGTTTGATTGGTTTTATCTGTTTTAACATTTTTAAAAAACGATACCAAAAGGTCTTAAAAATAGGTTTTAGTTAATAGACAAAAATACTCAAAACAAATGACTGAGACATTTACACGATTATTTATATTCTCCATAATGATTTAATGTTGTTTTAAAAATTTTGATTTTTTAACTTGTTCACCACTCGAAACAATACCATAGATATTATTAAAGATTTCCGGTTACTTTGAAAAGATTTGCGCTACTGAGATTTCTTAGAAGCCATTCTAGATTTGTTTTCGGATCCCACTTACGCAGTTATCTAAATTGTTCAAGATGAAGTTTTCTTATCGTTTATAGAACAGCCTTTAATTTTTAATTTTATCTTCTTAGTATTTGTTATTGAAGATTCAACTTGTCTGTCTAAAGAATAAGGAAAAAAATTTTGTTTTCTATGAGGACACCCTCAAGGTTTTAAGGCTATACTCCTTAGGCAGCATACCACTGATAAATTTCTAAGGTTTGCCTCTAGCAGTTTTAAATATAAATCTACGTATGTAACATGTAAAAGTGAACGCTTGTATGGGGAACCCTTTTATTATTGTTTTTATGTTTTTATCCTTGTTGTTTTAGTGAACAAACTAAACTATGGGCAACATTAAGTGTCTACCACATTAATTTTATTATTTGTTGTGTTAGACAAACATCGCTACAATATTATTGTATTGCTGACGCACTTGATTATCATACGCTTGTAGTTTGAAAAAAGTTTTTACTTGAGACATGTTCTGATAGCCTGTGAAAGGTTAAATTTTCTAGCAGTTTCGTAAAAACTTCCTTCGGTTTTTATACAGACGATATTCAGATACGAATCAAGCAATAACTTTTTAAAAATTAATTCAAATTTCAAAATAGCCACAAATAACGGCTACATTTTTGGTTCTTATATGTTTTTTTAATATTTGCATAATGCATTATTCCCTATTAAATTTTGTAGTTATAATAAAAATTTATACTTACCTACTAAAGTATAATTTTTAAATAATATTCCTATTTCTATTTCGTAAGATGTAATTAGTTTTTATATGGCAGTGAAGTAGTTAGTTACGGTATCAACACAACGATTAACTTCAAAATATTAAAAAATAATTAGAGCAATTTGAATTCTCTTTCAAGTGCAATTTCCAACCGGCAGCCTGTGGTTTTTTATAGTTTTTTATCTGTTATTACATCTTTTAAAGCAAAAGAAACTAACCCCACATTAATTAAAGAAATGTATAATTTTTTAACAATTGTAATGCATAACTTTATTACTGACCTTGACTATATTTGCATAGTTATAACTTGTATATCAAAATAAAAAAAAATTATTTCCTAACGAAATTATTAACTATCGTTAACAACAGTTTATATTGTTTCTAATTTAGTGAACCATTAAAGTTGTAATAATGTAGTTATACTTACTCATATTTATGTTTATTTAAGGTTGTGATTTATATTTTTACCTGTAAATGTCTTTTGCAATAACGAATATGCAATTTGATATTAACATGGACATATTTTTATACATAATTAAATAAAATGTTTATAATTCATATAAACAATAAAAATTTTTGCAAAAAAGTAATAATCGTAAAATTATTTAAAAAATATTTCGTAAAGTTAATAATAAAAGTTTTAGTTAATAAAAAAATCGTATTTAAAGATCTAAATTACTTTATATGCGAAAATTTTAGTTCTGCTATTTTATTTAGCATCTTCCTAAAGATTAAGGTTAAAACTTAGTTTTTTTTTCAATGTTTTTTTACGTTAGAACTTCTTGATTTTATAACCAATTTTATAAGTTTTTTTTTTTGGCTAATGTCAGAGATTTTAGGGTATTCCCACACAGCAGTTTAAATCGTTTTTTAAGCGTACTTGGCAGACACTAAAAACTTCCACAGAGTGTGTATAGAATAGCTTCTAATAACAAGAATAAAATAATACATACATACAGACGTGACTTTAAAATAAATCTTTGAACGGTAAATTATAGATATGTATATGAAAACAAACAACTTTATAAAACTAAATTATTAATTACAAGCAATAACCGATCAAAACACAAAACTTTAATTTAAAGGCTACTGTATACAGAGTATCTATAACTAAGTTTTCGATAACAGATACAAACAATAAATAGTGAAGTGTGTTCCCATAGACGCATAAATTATCAGTATATATATACATTGGATGGTTGAGCTTAATTTTGCAAATGTTAATTCTAATTCTAATTATAATTCTGTTAACTTAAGAAGCATTATAATAAAGTATATTTCATTTGGCCTTTTATGTAATCGATTACAAATATATATTTGCTTTTAAATATGTTATCGACTTCTTATCGATATGCGCCTGTAAATTAAAGAGTTTAATTAAACTTCAGCATACCGACATATTCAATTAAAACTGGATCTGATATTTTATTCCTAAATATTGCCTACCTTTTATAAATATTTTGCAGCACTTTGGACAATGATTATTACACATATCGCCTAAGCAATCAATTGACTATTATCGGAATGCTCTTGAATGCCCTCTTAAAGCCTACAAAGAATTAATTGGTTTTTGTGCTGTAATTGTACTTAGTTGCTTGCTGAGAAATATCTTTCTCGTCGAAAGCTAATTAGTTATCTGTAAAAACTATTAAATTAAAACTTGGCAAAATTATATACCAGGTTATAGCAAATTCTTTCATTTTTGCTGTTGCGCAAAACGTCCAACTTCGTATATATAAAAAAAATTACTCTGATGCTTTATATACAGAAGTTGTCTTTTCGAGCAAAGGCAAATATGAATGAATACGTCACTGTTATCAGCTGGCACGCAAGAGTTTTAAGATAAAGACAACTTTTTTTAAGACAGCTCTACTCCTTTACCTCCTTTACAAACTTTGAAGCAATGGATTTCTTTGTTTTACATGATGTCAAAGGATAAACACTGATCTTGAATTAAAAAAAACCTGTGTTATTGTAATTAAAATCTTACATAAATAAATCAAAGGTAAAATGAAGAATTTAGATGAAAATACATTCCTTATAAAGCGAGTTAACTCATTTTTAAATCTTTCTCTTATAATTTCTAAAGCTTAATGAAATTATGTCATTAATTGTTTAATATCTCAAATGAACTTTGAACTAATATTTCTTTGAAAAATAATGTGAAATGCTATTTTGCAATCTATTAAAATGCAATTTAAAAAGTTGCCTGACTAATAATTGCACCATTAAATTATCACACATTAGAGCACGCTCTCAGCTGTCATTCATTAAATTTCCTTAGCGAATATGTACCCTGAGGGGTTTTTCCTATCACGTTATTGACTGATTTTTTTTTTATTGTTGGCAGTTTAAATTACTTCCCTTATGCCATATTAAAATATAATAGTTCATGCTAATATTGTAATCTTTAATTTAATTATTCTTTGCAAATTAGTCTTATTATTTATTAACACAATTCTTTAAACATATCAGCGGATTATTTTTTTGCTTTAGATGAGACAAGGGAGAGGAGAAAATATATTTTTTTTCATTTCGACGCATTTCTTTTCTTACTTTTTATAAGGTTATTAAATTAAATAAATGAATTAAAAATTATTTATTAAAACAGGTCGTTTTTCATGTTATAGGTTATAATTATTTATCCTTCAGCAAAATGTAACATAACTAAAAAAAGTGCTTTGTACAATTCTCCCAAAAAATCATCTTTTTCAAAATGTTCAATTCTTTAAAAAAAATATTGTTTAATGTGTTATTTAAAATTATAATCTAAAAATTCGGATAAAGCTATTTGCTCTCAAACAAAAAATAAAAAACGAAGAATCGGGTAGTGACTCTCCTCTTAGGAAATAAGAAATAAACAATAATCCCTAATTTTCTATTTTCGCAAAACTGATTTTGTTTATGTATTTCTTGTTTCTGTTTTTGGTCACTTTTAACTAATTAATAATATTTCTATTTTAATTTTAGATTAAAAGTGAAGAAGTGGTTGAAGCTTATATAGAGCGATGTAAACAGGTAAATCCTCTTATAAATGCCATTGTGCAAGATCGTTTTGAAGAGGCGTTAGAGGAAGCCCGAGAAGTTGATCGAACTATTGAGATGGGTTTAAGCACTGAAGAGGAAATGGAGGAGTATACACCCCTTCTCGGCATACCGGTTACGGTTAAAGAATCCATTGCAGTTAAGGGATTAACAAATCAAGCGGGTCGAGTTTTTAAGACACCACAAATAGCAAAATCTGATGCACCCGTTGTAGAACAAATCAAACGTTATGGCGGAATTATACTTCTGGTATCTAATACACCAGAATTGTGTCTGTTATGGGAAACGTACAATAATGTAACGGGCCAGACGAGAAATCCCTATGATTTGAAAAGAACACCTGGTGGGTCGTCAGGAGGTGAAGCCGCATTATTAGCTAGTGGAGCATCTTTGCTGGGCTTAACATCAGACATTGGAGGCTCTTCAAGACTACCAGCCATGTTTAGTGGCATATGGGGACATAAGCCAACACCCTACGCAGTTTCCTTTAAAGGCCATCACCCTACTTCCGACTTTCCGAAATGGGGTGATTTTTTTACCATTGCACCCATGACTAGGTATGCCAAGGATTTACCGCTGCTACTAAAATGCATGGTCGATCCTACTGGTCCCAAGCTGACACTGGAAAAGGAAATTAGCGTTACCAGTATTCGTTTCTTCTTTATGGATAACGATGGTCCTTCAGGTATGATGAGACCCTTAAGCCGTGATTTACATGCCGCAATAAATCGTGTGGCAAACGATTTCAATGCCAAAAGGGTAAATATACGAAAAATGAAATGGTCTTTAGACATTTCGTTGTCGGCCATGTTAACCATGAAAAATATTGAAACAATTTACCACAAAACAGAGGAGGGTCAGAGACCTAAAACCGTTTGCACAGAGACAGTTAAATATTTTTTTGGCTGTTCCGACAGTATTTTACCCTCAGTCATATTTGGCCATTTGCAAAATTTTATGAAAATCATACCAAATTCACGACACAAACATTTAGCTACTATTATTGAGGCTTTAAAGACTGAATTTAAAGAATTGCTGGGCAATGATGGGGTCTTCATTTATCCCACATTTCCGAATACAGCACATCAGCATTATCAAATCTATCACAAGCTATTGGAGCCCATGTATATGGCAATTTTCAATACTCTGGGCTTACCCGTTACCAACTGCATGATTGGCTTAGATCGACGCCGTCTGCCCATGGGTATACAAGTTGTGGCTAATCCAGGTCAAGATCATTTGTGTCTAGCCGCAGCACGCGAAATGGAAAAGCGTTATGGTGGCTGGGTAAGGCCGCCCTCTGAGGATTCTAGTAGACGGATTGACTAAATTATAATATAATAATTAACAAAACTATTTAAAAATATAAAGATAACATATGCTAGAAAATTATCTCATTTACCTTTTGTTTTATCGTCTTGACATTACATTTTATTAATTTGATACAGTTTTTTATTAATTAAAAATAAGTAAAAATAACTTGTTTTTTATTTTCTTTTTCACGTTTTCTTAAATCATTCATGTATTAAAACAAAATTTTAATTATATTATGTAAATAATTTTTCATAAAAATATTGTTATCAAAAATTTTATTTCATCATTGTTTTTCAATTTTACATTTATTTTTGTTTTAATATTTAAATAAAACTTTAGTATTTTGTAGATAAAATATGAATAAAGTTTTCAAAATAATTTGGACAATTTTTATTATCATTTTTGAACTTAAAAAAATTCATATATTTTTATGAAATTCAACAAATTGTATATTTAATTATTAGAAAGAAATAATTCAATATTAACAAAATTTGAATATTTCTAAGTTTTATTTTTTTTTTAATAAAATTTCTATAATTGGTTAATAAAAAAAAATGGTTTAGGCAAAAATGGCATTTTAACTGGAAAAACTATAGAAGTTGGCCTCCAAAAAATTAACCTCAGTTAATAACATGTAAACTGTTTTAATTATACTCTCTCTGGCATAATTTGCCATGCAATTTTTTTACATGACTTACAATAATAAATAAACTGTTATAAAATAGAAACAAATGTTATGCATTCAACAAATAATCTATTGTAAACTAATAGTTTTTAAGCCAACAGTATTGAATTAAAACATTTCGTCTCTCTTTCTGTTAAAAGAAATTGTGATCATGGTTGCCAGAACTATTAATATCACAGTCCCCTTTGTGATTAATATGATCCTAAGTTGGCGACTTTTTTAACCGAAAATCTTTTATTTGAGATTTTCGTTTTTAACGTAAAATCGGCAATTTTTTTTGATAACTTCTTTAATTTTGAAAAACTTGGTATTTTATTCTTAGAACGGCTGTATAGATATAACGCCAGTACCCAAAAAAAAAATTGTTTCTGGTATTTCTATTTCCTTCTACGTTTAATAATAAATTTCCTTCTACGTTTAATAATAAATATTTAACTGAGCCTGCTTCCTTTTAAAATATTTATTAACAGAAAGTTAAATAGCTAATATCTGAGAGATAATTTGTAAAATTAAAAACATATTTAAATTTACATGTCGTATCATATACTGACAATGTAGTTGTGAAGACGCTATTGTAGTTTAAATATTAGAAATATTGAAATTTTACGGATAAATACAAGTGAAATTCAATTAAAAAGTAAATGCTTTTAAACCAAATAACACCATCTGCAACAGCTAAGGAAATTACAAAATATTGTAGGTGTGTAGTAAATGTTCACATAGAAATTTGCAACAATATTTGTAGATGCATCTTTTGCAGAGTCGAACGACTTCTTTATAGGCTGTGTATTGAACAATTCACGCTAAAAACCTTTTCTAAATGGCTTAGACTCGCAAATGAAGTTTTTCCTACCTTTTATGGTATAAAATAATTGATTTTAATATTTTTGTTCATTCTTTCGCTATTTTATTAAAATATGTTATAAGTTCCTGTAAATTGTCGCATTGAAAATAAAAGGAAAACAAATTTTATAAAAATTCTTAATTTAGTTGAGATTAACCGGGACAACTGTGGTTATTTTTGAAATCGCAAAGTGTTATTTGCTGCTTATGCTTAGTGCTGTTATCAAACATACTTTGAAAAAAAGCATTCAAGAAAATCAAAAATAAATTAAAGTCCAGGCAAATCTATATCAGTTTCAGATTAATTGAACATATTTCCAGCGATCTAGTTTTCACAAACTCACTGATTGTGAAGTCATTTCCTGTAAAAATTTGATTTTTATATACTTTGTTTTAATAAATGTTTGAAAATAATTTTATTTGAAAACAGCTAGCGTTTAGTAATTCATTTTAAAAAAATACATATATAGAAAAATATTTTTGATAAATTAATTTTCTAAAAATAGAAAATTTTCTGATATAAATTTTTTAAAAAAATGTTCTAAGAAATAAAATTTTCTTTTTACTGAAAATGTGTTTTTATTTTGTTTTTATTTATTATTATAAATAAAAAAATCCACTTTTGCACAAAAAAAAATAAAAATGTCAGCTTCAACAAAATTTTGGGAAATATAAACTTCAATTTCTTTAAACGCAAGAACAGTAATTTCGCCACATTTGGAACAATTAATTTAACCTACTTTTAATTTTTAGTTAGTGCGCAGAATTCATGGCATTTGCCAGCATTATCAATTGAATTTATGTCTTTAAAACAATTTAATTTTTAGATTAAAAAATAAATCTTTACACAAATTCTTTCATTTATTCTGTTTAATTTATTATTGTTAGATTAAATGCACTGAAGTGCTGTTTAAATTGTTCTAATTTATTTCTATTTCTAAACAACATATAAATTTTATTTTGCTTTATTTTTATAACTACTGCCACATTTTTGTATGTATTTGTTTTTGGCCAAATGTTAAAACAGCCAAAATTGTTGTAGCCAAAATAAAAATCTGCAAACTACTTGCTGTTGTTTGTTTGGTTCTGGTTGAGTGGCACAAGGTCGTTTGTAAAGTGGCATGGGGCTTGGTTGCCTAATACCGTCTGTTGTTGCGTTTTACTTGTTTTGAGTTAAAGTTTCTTTTAGATTTCTGGTTTTCTTAAATGTTGCATACGACAAATCTTAAATATAAAATTTATTATATTTTTTTGCAATTTTTAGTAATTTCGGTTTCTTTTTATTCAATTCTACTCGGAAGGAATTGTATTAGATAAATTTTATAGGTTTATATTTGGTTTGTTATTGTTTTTTTAATAAATATTTATTAACACCTGGTTTTCTTACCATTTAAGATTCAGAAAAATTTTGGTATTATAATGAATTTTTGTTGTTGCTAGAATTACATTAGCTGTATGTTGCCAATGTTTTAAAATTTCAATTTCTAGTTTTAAACAATAGGTTTTTTTAAAGGAATTTAAGCTGCGCAATTAAATGTTTTATCGGATTTTGCAATTAGAATGATTCGCAATTGTAGGTCCTTGGTGGGTTTACCATCTGTAGTTCAGTCATCAGTAATTGACGGATTCACGGAATTGATTCCCACTGAGGCGCTGAATAACAAGCAAAAATTAAAAAAAAGAACACAATCAAAGTATTGTCAGATTTACAGTTAAAAATCAGTAATATAATCAAAGGGCATTAATTTAATAAGGCGCTAAGAAATCCTGTTATTGACGTTTCATACCTTTTATATGAGTATTTTATTTATGTTTTTAAGTCTATTTGTCAAATTATTTTCACATTTTTATTTATTGCTAATAATGGTCTGCACTTGGGATAATATACATATGTATGGGATATTCATCTCAACAATAGCCAAAGGTATTTTTGTTACGTTCAGGCTTTAAATTAGTCTTTATGAAATACAATAATACACACATATACATCATCTACCTATGATGAGAGTGTTTTTATATCAAAACAGTTGCATGCATGAGCCGTCAGTTTAACGCAAAAAATTACATAGAAACACCTCTAAACCTTTTATTTTGTTTTTAAGGTGGAAAAGTTGTAAAAATATTAAACAAATATTTAACAGCGAAATTTTTAATAAGATCAAATATTCAGTACATGTAATATTGCCAAATTATGAAATTTCATTAGATTATAGTGATAATAGCTGGGATTAATATCAGTTCCGTTTTTTTGCCGCCGCCGCGATCTCATATATAAATTATATTTTAAACGGGACAATAGATTCTGTATTACAAACTTAAACGCGAAAATGCTGCAAAAAAGTTTAAAAAAATTATTTGAAAAATTTTAATTTGAAGACACTTGAATTTTTGAAGTTAAAATTTTATAGACAAAATACTAAATATATCACCCCTGTAATATTTATTGTATTAACCAATTCACAATATGAAATTTAACATATAACATAATATATAAACATACATACGCGCATGTTTATGTATATGCAAGTGTGTGTACGTTTGGTAATAGCTACCATAGTTAAAGAAGGTATTTTTGAATCATTTTAAACATGCAGAGAATTTTAAATATTGTGCCCAATCTTGCTCTCTTTTTTAATTAAACTACCAACCCCAGAAGGTATTTTTAAAATCTTTTAAAAATGCAGAGAATGTTGCTCTCTTTTTTAATTGAACCTTCAACCTGAAAGAAAACATTTATTTTTTTCTTATTTAAGATATTTACAGTTCAGCCAACAAATGAAATTATATCTTGTTTTAAATATTTCAACAGCTTTTCAGTAATGATAAGAAATAGCTGAAAGCAAATTTTGAATAATACATGTGTAATTTTCTTGAAAATTTAATTTACATATTAAGACTTTTAACTACAAGAAGAGAGATGGCTCTTAGACAAATGTTATCTATTATCTAGCAATAGAACACACCCCACTAGAATTGCCATACTTCATGGTTTCTTGTCGATTTCCTAACAAAAGAATTAATAAAGCTAAGTGGTTTTTTCGGGGTATTTATATTTTTGTTTTAAGTTCTAACCTCAAGTTCACTGTGAAATCTGGTCATAATGACCAAATAAATATGAAAAAAGGAAAGAGTTAAGAATAATAAATTACAGAGTTTTCCAGTTTGAGGTAGTGGCCTCATTTTAAATTATCTATTGTTGCGAACAATAACTAATAAAACAAACATCCAACATCAATTCCATTAAAGGTTGTTATGCTTATAAATAGATTTCATATTGTTCATATTGCATTTTTTTTTTAGATAACAAATTCAACAAAAAGAAGTGCTATATGAAGATTTAATGCTTTATTAGATGTTATAGGTTTTATTTCAATATCCTGATTTTTGAAATTAAAATCGTTTGGGCAGTTCTTCAAATTTGTTTATAAATAAATTTCTGGAAGTATCAATAAATACCCTTCTTTTTATGCTTTTTTACCACTTTTCACCAAAAATTACAATTATGGTTTTTGTATTCCATCCTCGGCTGCAAAGATAAATGCTTTTTAATAGAAAAAACTCAATGTTTATTCTGAAATACAAGTCTATAAAACTTTGTGTTAATGACAAAAAGTTACAAAAACTAGTTGCTTAGTTAATAAACTATTCAATTTTATCAAAAGAAAGTAAAAACGATTTTTTTTTTCATTTAAAGTTTTATGTTCCGTATTTGTTAGACACCATACCACACCACACCATACTAAAGATTTTTTTTTGTGTAATTGTCAAAGTATTTCCATACTTCTTTTTGTTTAAATTATTTTCTTTGAGCTGAATTTTTGTCCTTAAAAAAATAATTTGCGCGATGTGCTCGACAATCATAAATTTTTTGTTTGACGTTTTCATTATTAACTTTGATTTGGGATACTGTAGGGATCTGGCAACGCTATTTAACGAAAAGTTAATAAAGGAAATAAAAAAAATTTCGTTTATTCCAATTCCAAGCATGTGCTATCTCACCAAACAAGTTTTTAATTGTTACTCTTCTCAGTCACTACAGCGAAAAATGTTTAAACATTTTTTTCTTTCTTGCAAGATAAGAAATGTGTCTTCGTGAATAACATGTTCGAATTGTAATTTTTTATTTCTAATCAAACTGTCGTCTAAGACACAACTTCAAAACAGTTTTTAAGGGATATTTAAAATACAAAAAAGAAAATATATTATTGCCTTTATTTTTATATATGTATAAATAATTTTTCGAATTTCATACATTCTGCGCATTTGAGGTTTTAATTGTTAACAGCATAATTAAACACCGAGATCTCGCAGATAGATTAAAAAAATGTGTTGCTTTTCCGTGTTGAACCGCCTGAATAAAAAAACTACAGCGAATTTGACCCCGTAATCAACACACAAAAAATATGTAAAATTTTAACTATTATTTCAACGATTTTAATAAACTTTTTAATTTTATAAATAAGTTTATGAATTTATTCTGCTTATAATTTGTATACAATTTCATTTATGTGAATTTTTTTAATTTAGTTTGTTCCCATTGCTAGCAAAACTCGTATAATTAAAGCTGCTTTCATTAAGTTCAAGGTTTAGAGTAACTGCTGGAAATTGCAATTCAACTAAATAAATACATACATAAGTAGTTAATGCTTCTATTAAATTGCACGTGTTTATAAGCATTTATATACATACATACATACATATTTATTTTCTTCTATTCTGCAATTTAAAGCAAACAAACGTACATTTAAGTCGAAGAAATTTATTGTTCTGTATAACAACAAGAAAATGTAGCAAAATTTGTGTTAGTCCCAATTTACATTGGACGATTTTTGTCGCTGCAATTCTTAGTTTGTTGTAAAGAGAATAGTTGTAGAGTTCCTCTCTTCCCCTATTCTCTTTACACAAATTATTTACAACAACAAACTAAGAATTGCAGCGACAAAAATCGTCCAATGTAAATTGGGACTTAATAAAGTCTATATAAAAATGGCCTTTAAAAGTATCGGTTTCATGTATGCACGTACACATCTTACTTTTTATTTATATACTTATACATAAATATATTAATCTTTTTCATTTTGATACAATATAAGCAGCCAGTAAATAGTTGATAATAAGATGGGGTGCCTAAAGATTGTTAATGAAATTTTTTCACATTTTATATTTTTATTATGCTCTTTCGAGTAACATTTTTATGCATGCATATTCACATGTACTTAATTTTGTATATCTAAAGCTTGCTATGGGTAGTTTTTGCCTTTTTAAAATATTTCCAGGGATATTTTTAAAACTTAGTAGGTAAAAGCAGCAAACAAATGAAATGTGGAACTCCAGTCGTTCAAGGCCTGAACCAAATTAAAAACTCAAACCTTATATAAAACAGAGCTACTTTACAAGATTGAGATTAAGCCACGAGAGAATGTACTTTAAACATTGTACGCTTGATTTTGCACATACCTGTGAACATTTTCATTTATATTTTAGCGTTCTTTCTTTTTTGTAAAGTCTTAAAAAGGCCAGAGTTATTTCTTGATTTTGGGGATATTTTCATTTTTTTATTACATCCTATTAAGGGAATTTTACATCAATCAAAAAGCATGCATATAAACTAAAAGGTTCTTGAACAAAAATTTTTGTGCTCAAACATCAAAGTAGGTGCACTCTAGCCTAAACATTGCGACTCAATTTAATATCGTTTTTCTACTACATTTTTGTGCTTTTATATTTAATAACATGAATCCACTTGCTTATAACTAATGCGACATCCTGTAGTTTGCCATTTTTTTCATTAGAAGTCCCAGCAACTTAAACGTCTTAAGTTAACAGATATTTTTGTTGGCCAATAAGTTCATTATTGATTGTCGTTTGTTAGTTTAGATGCTTTTATTAATCTACCCTGCAGCATCACTTTTTACCTACAAATATTAGCTCTAACTTCAGCTTGACTACTGTTTATATTCTTTTAGATGCAAAATAAACCTAAAAGCTTTGCAACCTTTATGCTTTCTTTCTCTGGTTATACGTTCCTTTGTTAGTTTGTACATTATTGTCTCCTTAAAGTCTGCTACATGATATAAACAATAAAAAAGGATAGATGAAATCTTAAAAAAAAATGAAAATTAGTGACCGCCTGAGTATATACAACACAATATCAGTCAAGCAGTATTTCATTGCCCAGTCGGTACTATGGTTTTGTAAGTAAAAGTAATACCTACCGAAAGGTATTGCCAGTATTGGATTTACGGTAACACAGTAACTTAGTTTTATTGCAAATAAAAAACCTCCATGTTTCGTGAAAAAATAACAACAAGCATTTGCCTTTTTAAGTTTGTTGTTTGAGGCTTATTTTTAAAACTTTTCATGTAATATCAAATATTTACAATTTCTTAATGTAATGCAAAGTAAAATATTTTTGTTTTCGAGTATATAGAGCACTTTCTCATGATCGATATATGCCATTTCTAATTCTTGAGTAAATCATAAAACGCCAGCAGGTAAACACATTAAGGTTTTTCTTACAATGCCTAGAGCTATTTAAGAAATATTTAGTGTTTTGATGATACGGTGAATATATTAAGAATTAGCATATTACTATTTAAACTATTTCTTTTTATAAAACCTCTTAAATTTAATGATTATTTTTTTAATATGTATAATAACAATAGGAAAATTGACAATATATAATAAATCGGAAAAAAAAGAGTAAATATTGCTGGAAATTGTTGAAACTTGTTTAAAACCACAGGATAAATCTAAACCAAAATCCAGAAACATCATTCATTTCATTTTGGGACTATCATAAAGAAAAATAATTCCAACACTTTTAACAGCAGGGTGACAACAAATTAAAAATTTCAAGTTCAGAAATGGTTTGAAGACGCGATAACAAAAATGCCTTCAAAATAATTCCCTGTGTTAGAAGTGCAGTCACACTGGTATTTGGCGTGGGTAAATAATTATAATTCACAATAAGCTGACACTTACTTTTAACCTGTTTTACCTTGGTGAACTGCATTACTGTTAATTAAACGAAATTCTACACTACATCTTTTAGTGTGGCCATTGAACAGCTGATGTTGTGCTTGCGGAAAAAATCTTGCAGCACTTCCCATCTAAACACCATGCAGTTTTGTTTATATTTAATTTAATTGAATGCTTGAAATTAAGTCGCGGATAATTGACCAAAATAAACCAACATGTCTATAGATTATGGAAACTTATGCTCAGTGATATTGAAACAATGTTTTGGCGAAACAGTACAAAAGGTTGGCGATTGTCTATTCAGCGCAAATACCAGGACATTGAGCAACCTGGTTAAAACCTCCAATTTAACAAGAAGAGAAGTTAGTAAATAAAAATTATGTAAATGGAATATAAAAATACTTTAAATTGTTATGTATGAAAACAAGGTTTCCACAGCATTAAGTATATTGATAAAATATCAGTTGATAACTTTCCAACCGCTGGAGTCTAATCCGTTTGTGGCTGAATATTCCCTGAAGCGTAAAGCTGTTCTCTTTATACTGAGATATTCAAGGTATTAAAAACAATTAAATTTTTATTAATACTTTATTTAATTTTTATTATCTCACTCCTTTATATTTTAAAATCTGTGATAATGTAATCGTAAAAAATGTACTTCTTTAGATATGTGCATTTAATACAAACGAAATATGGTTCAGTTGGTGCTGCTATAGCTGAAGAACTTTTACATAGTGGTTCTCAAACGGCCTCAAGTGTCATTTTAAAATGTTTCTCTAACAACGAAATCAATGAAAAATTGGAAACAATTCGAGATACATTTGTTACTATGATTAAGGACAACTATTTAATAAAACTACCAATGTTGGTTATATCTGAGGGAGATCCAGATCCTATTCCAAAGTTTAATATTGAACCTTATGATTTATTCCTTCCGCCTGAAATTGATATACCAATGTTAATGAAAATTCACTCAGGAACTCTGCCGGCCTCACAAACAAAAGACTCACGTAAGTCATGCTATTGGCAATTTGTTTTTAGTCATAAACATTAACATTACCATACTAATTTAGTAAAGAAGTTGCCTCAATTTGTTAAGAGTACTTTATCGTGTTTTGTGAAGTATTTTATGCGAGTGAACATTTTTTTCATGCCATTTATTTTTGTTGAGATTTCTGATTTATATAAAAAAAGATGTTCTCAGAAGTAAGATTTAATATACAGAATCTTTCCATGCTTTTAAGAGCCATCGCCACTTAATTGTCTTCACTCCATATTTTAATATTTATTATTATTATTTGAGCGATCCGTAACATAATTAAATGTACATCTGAACCTGGTTAGTTTTATTTTATTAAAAGATTTGTTTTTGTCTTAAACAACTGCTTACACTTTATTTAAGAAGTGCTATTGACCTACATTATTTGTAAAACACATAAACACATCCATACATATAACAAGTAACGCTTATATACTTTTTTTGCTTTCAGAAAATTTTTGGCAAATTAATTTTAACCGTTTTCATCAAGATTTTCGTGACGCCATAATGGTGGGCGCAATAGAGCGAAAACTCGGATCCAGTGCAGCTGAATGCTTCAAATATATTTTAAAACAAATGTATGAAAGAACAGATCCTTGGCAAAAGGTACGTATTTTTTACAATATTAAATACAAAACTATTTAAAAAAGACGAATAAATTCTTAACTTACAAATCAAAATTAATTTAACAAAAAACCATGGCAAACCGCCATAAATTAAAAATAGTTTAAATATTACAAAATTTATTTAAGGATTATTAATTGTATTGCAGATGCATACATTTTTCGGAATTGAAATATTTATGTACATATATATTTGTATAAATCGATGTATTTTCTACATTTAGTAATTTTTTTAATGCGACAGAACTAGAAAAATTAAGTTGTGAAAAGAAGGATACTGAGAGCTGTGTTAATGGAGACGGAAGCTTTTCCTACTGAAAATAACACTAACGATCTCGTGAAATAGGTTAGTCCACATACAAGCAGTTCGACTAAAATAAGAATTCCCTCTATAAAACCAATGTTCTATTGAATTTTCAAGGCAAAAAATCAGAATTTCTGATTTGTTATATCTGTATCATCCGTCATTACAAATGAGGTAGCACATTTAGCAGTATGCTTGTGCGATCGTTAAATTAAACTCTGATCATACCGTTTCATTCGAAGACTTTCAAATATTGGTTATTGAAGGAACCATTGGGCGAATGGTATATTCTGTTTTTATCTGCGAAAAACGAAATAAGGGCGAAAGAAAGGATCGTTGGGGTTTTCCTGAATTTATCTTGAGCTCGTTTGATGAAATCGCTTGTATAACAGCACTTATAGCGCGATCCCTGTGAAAGCTGTATCCAAAAAGAAAGAAAAAACTACTTTCGATACGAGTGTTCAATAATACATTCTGGTTAACGCCTTATAAGTGTTAGCTGTTTGTCTTAATTTTAATATTTATATTAAAAAAATTGTGTTTTTTTAATTTTCGTTTTAGAAATATTCAAATCCCTTTACTGTTGTTGAAGTCAAACAATTGGCAGAAAAAAATTCCAGCAATTTGGATTTGGTTCGATATCTAGAGCAATATGTCGCTGCCATAGGTATTTAAATGGTCATTTACAATTATGATTAATTTTAGTTTTATTGCCATTGGTTTCAACGTTTATTTAAGCTGATGATTCACTTGGTTTTATTCGCAAAGTGGGTGAAATGGGCGGTGGTCAATATGTAGTTGATATGGAGGTTGCCTTCGAAAACTTAGCTCTAGCATGTGTGGAAAATGTAATAACAGAGAGATTTGGTTCAAAAGCTTCACGTATATTCCGAGTTGTACGCATGAAAAAATATATTGAACAAGAAGATTTACAAAAGGAAGCCATGATACCTGCTAAAGAAGCAAAATTACTTTCTTATAATCTATTTCAAGAGCAATTTTTGCAAATTAAAACTATACGTAAGGCTGGAGGTGGTGGAAGTGGCCCTGCAAAGGCATTTTATTTGTTTTACCTAAAACATAAGCAGGTAATGAACGATATTTAAATATGAAAAGTTAATAATACTTAGGAATCATTGTTATCTACAGATCGTCAAAATGCTTTTGGACATATGCTATAAGGCTCTGTATAATGATATAACACGTTCTAATTATGAGAAAAATGAATATAAACGTTTAATAGAGAAATCAGAAAAGTTAGACAGTATTGTAGCAACTATGAAAGAGAGAGGAGAATCGGAGGAATATATAGCAGAGGTAAAAGTTATTGTCAAAAGATTTGTTACTGGTTTCAAAACTAATTCAAATTTTTATTTTGCAGATACTTGAAACCTTAACACCACCTGAACGAGAAATTCTTGTTAAAGTCAAGTCACGTATTAAGACTTTATCAAAAGCTGAATTAACTTTAGACGATACAATATTTTTGCTACAAATGTATCTTTATCACTCCACCTTAGTGCCAACTGTAGCAAGTGCTAAAAAATAAGTCTATTATATGTTTTATTAACTTTTGATTTTATTCGTAATAATAGAACATTTTTAACCAGAGGTTATGAGAAAATAATTTAAAAAAAATGTTGACACAAGAAAAGCAACTTAAAATAATTCTTTTTTTTACTATTTACAATGTTAACAATACAATAACTTACTAAATGCTTTTTTATGTTTAAAGAAGGACTTAAATAGTAAAAAACAAAGATTTTTATGTATATATAAAACAAAATATATAATAAAAACTAAAGCTAAACTTAAATTATTTTGAAACGTAAAATAGACGCACTTATAAATGTTTAATTTTTATTTAAAAATGGCATTTGATTTACATATTTTATATAGTTAATTAATATAAAATAAAGATAATTATTATATCGTGTGCGTTTTTTTAATTGAATTAAAAATGTATTAAATTTATGTGTATGCATTTGTTTGTGTATCTAAAACTACATGGCATTTCCATTATAATGCTCATACATATAATCCCAAAACTGTTGTCGTTCAAATTCTGGATTTACTTTCATTTCGAGATTTTTTGTTATATCCATATAATTTAAATTTTCCATAACATCATTTGAATTTATTGGTAACCAACTAGCGGTAAGTAAATTATCATCTATATGAGTTGGCGTGGGATTTCTGTAATTAAAAAAAAATAAATATTTGAATTTTTATTCAATTAATAAATTTTCTTTTACCCATATTTAGCGAAATTTGTCCACATGCGTACCATGCGCTTTTTGACTAGTACTTCCATTGACTTTGGATCCAAATTTAAGTTAAAGAAACCAAATTTGAATAAATAGCCCATTTCGTCGCCATGACAAACTCCTGGTCGTTGTAACCCCAACATTCTTTTGTATAAACCTAATGCACCATCAAATGAAAAGCGATACATGTAAACAGGTGCGCTTCCATATTTCGCGTGATATCTAGCTGTACGTCTTATGCCTTGCAGAAACATTAAATCGGTGAGCAACTAAATTTTGTAAGGAAAAAGTAAAAACAAAAATTAACCAAGCTCACATGTCGCTTAAAAACTTAATTGTGGTGCTTGACATAATATTTTCTAAAAACTTTACGAACCGTTAAAATATAAAACCACAAAAATTTTTATATGAAACTTTAAAATAATGTCGTGTTTGTATGCTATTTATATTTTCTCAAAATTAGGTTATTTATGTACCAAAAAGATAGAAACGGTTAACTATTAAACCAAAATCGGTTAAATTTTTAAATTATTTAAATCAAATTTTCTTATTTTAATTTTCCATTAAAATTTTAAATTGTAGTACATTTACACTTGTACTTAAACATTCACTTACCGCTATCATTTCGTCGACTGACTCAATGCCAACTTGCTTTGAACCCAAATAAAATTGTCGTATGTCTTGACTCACACGAGCTTTTTGCTCTGTAACATTGAGATCATGGGGTACCATTCGCTCAAAATCATTTTCAATTATTTCCAATAGTTGGGGATTTTTACGTAAACCTAAAAAAAATAATTATTTTAATTTGTTATTTATTTGCTTTTATTTCAATGCAATGTGTTCACATTTTTGTCACCAAACCTTAGTTTCTCGTCTTAGTTTTGAAATTTCTTCCTTACAATTATCTAAATTAATCGACTTTAAGTAATTCTCAAACGATTGACCAAATTAATTTATTTATGCTTCGTTCAAATCTTGTATTTTAAATCAGTGATTGCTTCGGCAACTTAAGTCAAAAGTTTTTCACATGAGTTTATCCTATTTTACACAGTGTACTTACCCTTACGAAAATTTTTAAATAAAGTTATAAAACAGTTTATGATTAACAGTAGCTAACGCTGTGTAAACTAAAATTAACTTAATATTTTGATGCGAGAAAGCTTTCATATCAGCTACAGACAAAAAGTAAAGATTTCAATTTAAGTTCTACTTAACGGCACAGTTTCTATTTGTTAAACCAAAAATGTTAAGAAATTCTTTCTCCTTGAAAACCTTTTGCGTATGTTAACGTAGGATTAAAACGAATACTAATAACTTATAATTTTTAGATATTTTGAATTTCCCTTTTAGTTTACAACTGTTACTGCTACTGTTGAGAACCAATATGTAAACAGAGGTCGGAAAAGTTTTAATCAAGCTGTGTCTGTCTGTAGCTTGTCTTTAACAGCCAAAATGACAAAAAAGAATTTCAGTTACTAACAAAATATATTTATTGAATACAATACATCACTAAAATTAAGAAAAGGCATAAATACTCGTTTACTAAATTTTTATTCCGCCCAAAAGAAAACGACACACTGAATCTATATGTTTTTGTTAGACGACCCCAGAATGATAGTGGAGTAAGTATCACAACATATTTCTTGAATAGATACTTTACAATATACTTTATATATTTTACTATTTCATACCCTACTTTTCAATCGGACAAATGTGTGACCACCTTCAGACAAGATTCGAGACGAGTTTATATGTCTGAAAGGTGACTTAACTACTGGTTCTATGGGAACCTGTAGTGCGCAGAGATTACGGTCCCTGCTACGGTACCAAGGAGTGCGATGCACGGCCCCAATTGTTATGCTTATAAGGCTTGTTTTGTATTTCAGTATATCTTGAATACAATCGGGTCAAGCATTATTTTTAGACCAGGTCCACGCAATTGTTGCATATAAACTTGATACAATGGGTAGACAGAAAGACACTTGGATCGAATGAGGACCTTGGGAAAAGCTTTTTTTTTTTTAGAAAAAATACAAAAATTTATAAAAACAATAGACCAAAAGAAGTAAAGTGATATTAAAAATTTGTAATCTTGTATCATATTTTATTACCAAAGAAAATATTCGTTTGAACTTACGTCTTATAAATAACATGGCCTCATGTGTATTGTAGCCTGTCATGTAGGGGATGTTTTTATAAAATTTTTGTTTTCTATACAAATCGGATGGTGTTTCCGTAATAAAAGGAGATTCGTAGTAAATTTGTTTCTCTCCCCTATTATTCCAATAACCTTCAATAACGGGTACGAATGGCAAACCAATATTATTACGAAAATCTTCTTCCGTTAAGGTAGTAGGAGCAGCTTCCACTAGTTTCATAGCTGGTATTCTTCTTAGAAATTCTAACATATCTTCTGTAGTATTAGCACCTACATAACCCAAATTGGCCGCTAACCTAGCCGCTCTTGTAACAGAATTTTCACCCATGGACCAGGGATTGAAAACGGAGCCACTTTCAGAGATGGCGCGATGGAAGAGACCCTTGGCTAATGGTGATAGTAACAGCATTTGCACCGAAGAAGCACCAGCGGATTCACCAAATACCGTGACTTGATTTGGATCACCACCAAAAGCAGCAATGTTATCTTGGACCCATTTTAAGGCTAAAATTTGATCTTTTAAACCTTGATTGCCAGGAGCATCAGGACCAGCCGTTAAAAATCCCAAGGGTCCTAATCTATAGTTTAAGGTAACCAAAATAATATTTTCAGCTACTAAATAATCGGGGCCGTATAAGAAGGTATTTCCAGAACCAAAAGAATAACCACCACCATGCAGCCAAACCATAACAGGATATTCAGGACTGCTGAAAATAAAAAAATATTAAAAAAATATTTAGTTCGAATAATAAGAAAATTAAAAATTTTTTTAATTAAAAAATATCAAATACTTACTTAACCCCTTTAGGCATTTTGGCGGTAAATACATTTAAAAACAAACAATCTTCATTACCCTTGAACGTATCTAAAATCATATTTTTATGAGGACAACTGTTACCCTCCCTGGAGGCATCTCTTATGCCCGACCAACTTTTCTCTGGGTCAGCAGCACGGAATCTTTTATAATTAAAAAAAAATTTATTTTATTTTATAACACTTTATTTACAATACAATACAATAAGAATAACCTTCTATCGCCCACAGGTGCCTGTCCATAACGTATGCCTTTAAAACTATAATAGCCACCACGTTCACCAGAGCGATACTTTTGAAAACGCCCTCTTATTTTGCCAGCTGATGTTGTCACCACAACATGGGCATCTTTCTGTAAAAGTTTATAAGAGAACGTTTAAGTTGTTTAAAGTTTTGTAAGTTTTGTAAAGTTTTTTTGTTTGCCAAAAAAATATTTTGTCTTAAAACTACCTTGACATCGTTGTCTGGTTAAGAATTTGTTATGTTTTAATTAATTGGTTAACTGAAGTTCTTAAATTGTTTGGCAAATTACTATAATATCTTTGACAAAAAAATTTTTTTTGAACACATATTTTATTAATCAATAACAAGCAGTCACTACTTTTTGCTCGATGGTTGATTGTGATATTTAAAAAAGTGTTATTCATAAGCAAAAACTAAAGTTCAACTGAAATTATAAATTACATTTAATAAGGGAAATTAATTTTATAATTTTATATTTCAAAAAACAAGCGTATAAAGCTCGCACCCAATCATCATCATATGAAGATTTTATAACAGGCGATTATTGTTATGCATGATATTTTCAGCTCAACATAAAGGAGTTCGAAAGAACAAACAACACTCGCAGCGAAAACAAATCTGATCAAACTGTTACACGGCGTCTTAAGATTTAAAAATTTATTTAATCATCGAATATGTTCAGTGTTTTATGCACAATAGTGTCCGGTGTCAAAATTCGTGTTGAGTTTAATAGTAGAATGGTAGGGATATAATTTGGAAAATAAATCATATTATAACGGCTGAACCAATTTCACATGCTAATACTAAAGGAATATTCCAGCTTAAGTTTTTTGTTGGAAGTTTCCAGAATTTTCAGGAGCGGTACAAACAGAAACTCGGAAGTTCCTTTTTGTGATTTTTATTAGATTTCAATTTTTTAAGTTTAAAAGCCAAATAATTTAAAATCTTAATATCGAATACTCTCCTCTGCTACTGTCATGTAAAATCTCGATACAATAAATTAAGTCACATAGCTCTACCTTTTTGTCTATAAACAAATTGTGGCTTTTAAGATATACCTATGAAACATTTAGACTATCGTATGAAATGAAATTTACATACTGATGAATTCTTAAAATACGTGTTCGTTTTTTTAAATTGAGTACCTTTTTCCAAATTCCAAAACATTTTGAACATTTTAAAAAAATGTTGAAATGTCTGATATGTTAAAACTTTAAAATTTATTAAACTTATTTTTTTAAACAAAATCTATCCTATTAATAGCTAGTGTGCACTTAGAATGCTAATTGGGATTGAGTTTTTAAAACCGTGGGATTCGAGGTTCTTATAAAGGGCTTTTAAATAAGAAGTTTGTTTTCTAAAATTTTTATTGTATTACGAAGAGAAAGTTCGGCAATTATAAATGAAAAATGATATCTGGCCCGAGCACGCTGACAGGCGTCGATTTTTTCATCAAACATTTGAATAACTTTTTTGGCAAAATGGCGGTCGTCCTATTTCGTTAATCACATCACGGATTTTTACATAGCCCTACACAAAATAATCCAGTGGTATTAAACCACACGATCTGACTAGCCACTTTACTGCTGATTGCCGTGAAATTATGTGATCGGTAAATTTGGTTTGGAATAAATTGATAGTTTCATTGGCTGTGTGATATGTCACACAGTTCTGTTGAAAACAACTTGTCAGTGATATCTACATCGTCAGTAATAGGCTAGCACCTCGTGATAGCGTGAACGATTGACCGGTACCCAATTTCTAGCCTCATCTTTGAAAAAACGGTCCAATCACGCCTCCAGACTAAATAGCGCACTATACAGTGATACGTTGAGCATACAAAGGCTTCCTGCATAAATTGAGTTGGTCGGCTTCAATTCCAGCACCAGTTGAAACTTGTAAGGCTTCAATATCAAATATTTACGCAAAATTTACTATGTGGTGGTTTTGGATATTGTTGGCCCACGGCTGCGATGCTTTCGGTGAAACGACCCGGTCACGTTGGTGTTCACACATTTAGACTCGACCATTTTCTTAATAGCGGTCTCAGAAAGATGATTGTAATTCGAAAATATCAGAAATTTTACGAAATATTTGCCAAATTTGCTGAGTTTATGTTTACAATACAATTAATTTTTTAATCACTTTTGACTAAGCAAAATGCTTCCAAATCATATTTAAATTAATAATTTGCCTTGGAATTTTCGTATTTTTATTTGTTTTCACCAATTTGCATAGTTTAGCATATAAAAAAGTTTTTGTTTAAATAATTTTAAATCGTTCAAATACAATCACTTACATAGTAGTAGTTCTATAGATAAAATTATAAACTTGTATTAAAACACTTTAAAAACTGTTAAAAATAATTTACGCTCTTTAAGGCCAATTATGCAATCCAAAATTGGACAAGTTGTTTTTAGTTATTTTTTTATTATTTTCAACATTTTTCTTTTCGAAAATGCATCAAAACTATATTGAACTTCAATTGCTGAACATTGTAAACAAGTTTAAGTGTATTCGTACATTATGCGATTGCAATATCGATCAGTAACAATTAAATATCACTACCACATTATTAAAATTTAAAGTCTACGGCCGACGTGATTTTCGCCAATTGCATTCCAATAAAACTCTTATTTATCTTAGATAAAAAAAATCTAAGACAAACACAAACAAAAAAAAAAACAGGTTGTATCATAAAATCAAAAAGAGACAGTACCATGAACGACAGGCTCATAAGTGCATTGACACAGAACAGCAAATAACAGCACCGACTGTTATCCATGATAGATGCAGTCACCATTGAAAGAATGTAAAAATTCACATGTTTTTGAAGGAGAAAACTTTGTTGCCAGCAAACTCAATTCGCTATTTTTTTATTCGCTTTTTTTATTAGCGCAGCTAAAAAGTTTTCTATAGCAGTCTATATTCCTTTAATGAATAGGATAATTGCATTGTGTATTAAAAATTTCATAAAAAGAGAAGTGAGAGGTGGGGGTAGAAGAAGTAAATTTATGTTGAAGATGACTTAGCCTTCCTCTGCCAAGTATTTCTACGCTTATAATATCTTTAAATATTTTACGGTCTATGGTTGCTGCCTTTGTTATCGTTAAAGTGCTGTTGTGACTTAAACTTTGGTTAAACGAACAAGTTTTTTCATGTTTTTAAAAGGTGTTTTTTTAAGCTAGATAGAACTTTAAATTGTAAAAAGTAACGCAAAAAATGAAATTTTGATGAAACATTTTTTTTTTATTTGTTTTGAATAGACTCTCGCTTGAACAACGCTACGAAATTATCCAAATTTACTTTGAAAATCAGTCGTCGATTCGCGCAACATATAGACGACTTCGTCATTTTTATGGCGTACATAATCGTGCATCTGAACAAGCCATTCGTCGAACTGTCAAAAGATTTCGTACCACATACTCTCCAGAGGATGCAATAACACCAACACGTCGAAGGAATGTGCGTACTGAAGAGAATATCGCCGCTGTAAACAAAAGTGTGGAAGAAGATCCAAATTTATCAATTCGTCGTCAGTCGCAGGAATTGGGGCTCTGTCCGTCCACTACGTGGAAAATTTTGCGCAAAGATCTCGGCTTACACCCGTATAAGATCCAGCTGGTGCAGGAATTGAAGCCACGAGACCATTATATGCGTCGTTCTTTCGCCGATTGGGCTCTAGAGCAGTTGGCAACTGACCCGTTGTTTTATCGCAAAATTGTGTTCAGCGATGAGGCGCATTTTTGGCTTAACGGGTTTGTTAATAAGCAAAATTGCCGCATATGGAGTGAGACCAATCCACAACAGACCCTACAGACTCCATTACATCCAGAAAAATGCACCGTTTGGTGCGGTTTTCAAGCTGGTGGCATTATCGGACCTTATTTCTTCAAAAATGAGGCCGGAGCTCGCTTTACGGTCAATGGAGATCGTTACCGCACCATGATCAATGATTTTTTGTTTGAAAATATGGATGACATTGATCCGGACGAGATGTGGTTTTAACAGGATGGCGCTACGTGCCATACAGCGAACGCAACCATCGACTTATTGAAATCAAAATTTGGCGATAAGTTGATTTCGAGAAATGGACCTGTCAATTGGCCTCCAAGGTCGTGCGATTTGACACCACTCGACTATTTCCTGTGGGGCTACGTGAAGTCACTGGTTTATGCTGATAAACCAGCAACAATTGACGCTTTGGAGGACAGCATTGTTCGTGTTATTCGTGACATACGCCCAGCAGTGCTCGAAAAAGTGGCCCAAAATTGGACGTCCAGAATGCGCTTCGTCAAAAACAGCCGCGGTGCCCATATGCCCGAAATCATTTTCAAATGTTAATGTCACGTATTGATCCTTCGAATAAAAAAGAAATTTTGATTACAATTTAATTTTTTGTGTTATTTTTTACAATTTCAAGTTCTATCGGGCTTAAAAAAACACCCTTTATATTCTAAACATAAGTAAATTAATATTACTTTGTATTTTATTTATTTTGAATAATTTTTTCAGCTTAATTCCTTCCAAAATAAGCATTTTATGAATTTTTTAAACTTAAATCAACTGTCTATAACCACCTTAAAAAACAAAAATCCCAAAAAAACTTATTAAACTTTGCAAAAGATTTGTGAAATTATTTATTCTCCAACCCAATCTTTGTTTCCACCAACATTTATTTTCGATCATAAATTTCGCTTGTTTTTGCATTGCAAACTGTGTTAGTAGTTGGTAGTTTGTGTTTTGAACAGATTTGAAGGACACTTGTTGTTTAGTTGCTTAGAATGTATGTTTGTTTTTACGGCTTGTTGCAGAATTTGATAAAAGAATTGATTGTTGTTATTACTGCTCTTTTTGTTGCTGGTTTTAATATTGGTGTTGCTACAATAATAATTTTTTTTTGGCATAAAGATTTTTATTTGTCTGTTTTGGTTTCCATTTCAAGTTTTCTTATTATTTTTTAAATTGTTGCATTTAAAATACTTACACGAAATGACCTTACAACTTCTTGCACTACACGCATTGCACGTGATGGTAATAATTGAACCAAAGAATTTGGATGTGATGTTAATGTTTTCCATGCTGTGGTTTCCTTAAAGAAAAACGCAAATTTAAACTTTTAATTTCATCTTGTTAAGTTATTCTTTTGATTTTTTATTATTGGTAATTATTTAAAATATATGCAAATTAAGCGCTTATTTAATTTTTTTATTCGTAACAAATCAATTCAAGCACAACGATTTCGATGTTGTTATTTTTATTTTTTTTTAGCTTTTTGCGATCCTTTTGCCTGAGAGTTCCAGAAAGCTAATATTAAAACTGTATATTGTAATATTAACTAAATATACTTTTACTTTTGCTAGATAATCAAATAAGGCCGGATGTTTTACATATATATATATAAGTATGCAGACGTTAATATTAATTAATTAAATTTAAACTTTTATTTTTGTTAATTTATTAAACAGTGTTTGCATGGAGTTTTGAATTTTCTCAATTCAAATGATTAATTCGACATATGAATGTTTTTTGTTGTGAAAGGTTTTGTTTATAAGTCGTTTTTTAAGAACAATTGGATGTATAATTTAAATACAATATCATGTATGTATATGTATGTGTGCGTGAAAATGTGAGAAGAAGAAAAACACAATTTTCTCAAATTTTTTTTAGAAAACTTTTCCGTGAAACTTAATTAAATTAAACCCAACTCCCGAAAGAATGTCATGCTTTTAATAGCAAATGTTATTATATGCAAAATTATTACATTTTATATCCCTCACCACAGGTAAAAAGGTTGACAATCCGTTTGGAATTTTCACTATATTAAACCTTTATTCCTTATATATATATACATATTTATATATATTGGATTCGTATAGGAAAATCGATTTAGCGATGTTCGTCTATCAAGCCGCCAGAAGAGCTACACCGAAAACTTAAGTAAATTTCGGTATTAAAAATCTGTAAAATCGGTTGAGCGCCTCTATTTTCTTAGCTTTTTTAACTTCTTTGTTATTATTGTTGGTAGTTTGTATATTCTATTGAAAACCGAAAATTTTAGATAATTGGAATTTCACTTGATTAAAATTAAAAGGAAAAAAATACAAATTTAAAATTTTAAAAAGTGAAAATTTTATGGATATAAACACACAATTCCTTTATTCTTTACAATAACTTGTCGCGATACAGGCGATAACAACTGTATCATTAAATTATAATTAATAACTCAAACAAGTGCTCATAAGGGATGCCTGTAGTTATCATTATGAAAGTCGATTAAATATAGAAAATCATACTTATAAATTCCTAGTTTAGTTGAGCTATATAACGAGTCTTTTAGGAACAGTTAAAAATAAATTAAAATTAAATAGTAAATTATTATTTTCATTCAACCCTTTTTTCTTAAATAAATAAGTATTAATCTTAATAATGGTCTTTTTAAATAAATTTAACACGTTTATTTTCAATATTCGTTTTCCCTTGGAAAACTTTTTCAGGAAATTAATTTTTATAAAAACAAAAATTATTAACAATTTGAAAAAAACAATTTTTTTGAAAACAATTTGTCAATATAAAATAATTTTTCATACATACATACATACAAAATTAAAATTTCAAATATTTAAATATACAAAAACAAGGAAACGGAAATTAAATAACAAATTCTCTCTTATGAAATAATTATAACAAATTATGTGTCTTTTGAATTAAGTACCTATAATTCTGCTCTAAATTGTCTGTGTGTTTTTTTAAATTAATCTCCTTACAATTGGTACATTAACAATTTCTAACATATAACGTCTCTTATAGTTTTTTTCTATATCTAATATTAATGCTTCCTCAAGCTTTGGATAATGATTATATTTCTTACAATGTGAAGATAAGGATGCCTTCTGTGTTGAAATATTCCTATAGTTTTGGTCACATCTATGACCAGCTAATCTTGTTTTAAGTTTATTTTTTTGTTGGCCCAATATAAACTTTGTCACAGTTCATTTCCTCCACATGGTATCCTGTATACTATATCAGATATTTCTATTTTTCTATTTTATCCTTCATACTGCTATATAATTTATTTATTGTGTTATATATTTTGTGTGCAATTATATATCTATCATATATTTTAGACTTTCTTAATCTTTCCTTAATTCTTAATCTTATGTTCCTACATAAGTTAACGATTTATAAATTCTTGATTCTGCCATAGTATTTCCTAAATTATGCCTATGATTACCATATTGTATAATTAATTGGTTAGTTAATTCTACTGAAAAATCATTGTTATAAAGTATATCTCTTATTGTGTCCTTATTCTTCAAATGAAATTCTCTATCACTTATAGTCAATATTCTGTCTTTCATATTTTTCGCCGTGTTTATTACCATTTTTCTCGGAATTTGGAATAAAAATTAATAATTCTTCCAGAAGATGTTGGTTTCTTATACCAATTAAACACTAACTTATTCCCCTTTCTTATTATCAATATATCTAAATATGGAAGTTTAGATTTTTACTCTCTTTCGATCGTAAATTTAATATCCGGATATCGCATCCGCAACAATATGATGTTTTATATTAATATTACAAATTGTTTCCAGTCCACAAAGTTTTTTAAATTACTTAAACTTAGTTTAGCCTCTCGGTCAGGGCTAGATTTTGATTTTAAACCACTAGTTTCTTAGGATAAATTTCTTAGTATTATTTACAGAATTAGGTTATGTTATATGCCCTTTCATTTTTTTCGCATGCGAACAATGTGCTTTTCAGTTGTCAAAATGCTGATAACCTATCATAGTAAGACTATATAAAGTATGGTTTGACAAAAATATAGCCAGAAACATTTTGCATATAAAAAAACCCTGCCTGAAACTTTTTGACATAACAAAATTAAAGTCTAAAATCTTTTCCTGTTTGTGTATAATGTTGAGCAACAGTAATTATTTCGATATGTGCGTATATTCACCGACGGGGTTTACTTTATTTGGGTATGATTTTACGTCAACCCGCGTCAAATTTGGTTTGTGAACCGGCCATTTGCTCTCTCTACACTATACTATACCATACTATACTATCTTGTATAGAGAGAACACTGAAGATGGCGAATGGCCGAAACCGATTTGTTTACAAACCGAATTTGACGTGGGCTGACGTAAAATCATACCCAAGTAATTATTTCATTTGAAAATTTGTCCATCTAAAAATTAATGCAATTTTTGTTACTATTATTTATTCTCGTGTTTCGCATGTACTTGAAAGAGATCTGTTTGTTATTATATTGGTAGTGCTTGACAAAAAAAAAATTGAAGAAATTAACAAATAAATAAATAACTAAAGTAATAAAATTTAAGTAAAATATATCATTAAAATGGGCAATCAATTAATACTGGCTGCATGTGCTGTTGCACAAAATATAATATATGTTGCAGCTACAAAAAAAAAAAAACAAAATAAATAAATAAAAATAAGGGCGGTTCATACTTTTATTGCACTTTATTTACGCTTGTTTGAATGTTGGATGTTTTATTTTATAATGTACAAAATGTTAAAAGCAATAACACATAACATTAATAAAGTACAAAAAGGACTTTCGTTTCATACTTGGCCTTTCCTTTTTTCGTATATCATATCTCTTGCGTAATTAACAAAATAAATGATAACTGAATACTTGTTAATAGTATCTAACTTATTTTTTGTTAGTATCTAACATACTACTGCTTAATTAATATACTAAGAAGTTTGAAAATTAATTTCTTATGTTATCAAAATTTTTTAAATAAATTTAAATTTTCTTGTTGTAAATAAAATAAAAAACGTTTAATTTAATTTAACCTAAATTGTCTTTGGCTAATTTTTAATAAAAAATTTTCCCCTTAGATTAGACCTAAACACTAAAAGTGTTTATTTGAAAACGTTAAATATTTAAAAAGAAAAATAATTGTTATTTTTTAATGTATTTTAAAACGAAATATTTATATAAAATTCTTTTTTAAATTGATTTGAAACCTTATTATTTAAAATTTTTATAAATATGGCAGTAAAACTTTAAATAAACAATTATAAATAAAATGCAAAAGGTACCGTATTATGCAAATATAGTTGATAATTTTTATAGTTTTGTTGACTAAACACTCTTAAGACCCGTAACAGATTTTGTTTCCATTCACAATTAAATATAATTGAAGTCAATGGTCTAAGAGATTTTGTATTAAAAGTATAATGACCACCAAACGTATACTAAATGAGGAAAATGAAAATTGGTAATTGTAAGTTATATTAAAACAACTTATTTATTTTTACTTTAATTAAAAACTTTTCCGTAATTTTTAAATGAAAATTTGTCTCACAAAATAATAAACTTTATTTTATTTGTTTTTGTAAAAAAGTAAAAAAATGATTTGCGTACACATAAGTTTGGCAGAAGTGCTTGGTATGAAGTTTTACGATGTCAGTCACCTTAGAGAATTAATTTATTTCCTATTAGTTGTTTCTTAACAAAAATATTTATGATACTTGATTTGCAGATTCAAACAATTAAAATAACATCATCATAATAATTACTTGCGCGTAGTTAATTGAGTCATTTAATGCTAGCTTACTCACATAAAGTTAAAAGATTCATATCGAAAGCCTTACTTTATATTTTCCTAGATCTTCTTTAGGTTTATTAAATATAAAATTTAGTACAAAAGTGATTTTTTCGAATATATTATATTTTTTTTAACAAATCACTAAAATTAAAAAGTTGGTACCTGCGGATATTTCGTTGATTGCTCAACTCAATTCTACTCATCAAGGAACTCTGAAAAGAAAGCCGAGTCAATTGATTTGGCACTTGAAAATTATATAAGCAGTTTGGAAATGGTCCTATGGATTTGCTTTCACTCCAGTTATACATTTTTCTGACTATTTTCTGCTTAAATTGTTTCAGTATTTTAAAAGTTATAACGATTATGCAGTTGCTATTAATACATTAACAAGCAATGGACAATGCCTACATTTATATTAATATATTTTTGTCATTTCGACAAATTATTCTTCTATAATTCGCTCGCGGAAGATGTCCTTGCATATAAAAAATAAACGATTTTATTTTGTTTTCAGACATTGAAAATATAAGTTTTCATTAACTTTTATAATACTATTGTGACTGATACACAGAGGGGTGTTTTGCATAAAATAAACACATAAAATCTGTGGCTTATACATGATGCGAGTCCTGGAAGTGCAAGTGTAATTCGCACTTGGTTGACGTATTATGTCTTTAAATACAATTTTCGAGCTAGAGGTCTTAAATAAATCACTGTCAAATTCGTATTGATGCAAAATTAACTTTGGCACTTCCTTTCACAATTTGAGAGGTATTGCTAATAAAATAAGACAATACGATAAGTATATTAAGATAAGATAAATTTGAGTTATAACGAACTTTAAGTTATAACGAAAAATTAAATTTAATTTTTAGTAAATATTATTTTGTGTTTTTTTTTATAATTTATTTCTGATAAAAGTATCAATATGATAGCAAAACAGGAAAAATAAAACTTTTAAATTTAACTATGATTCTATTACTCCTCCTGTCATAATTTTCAGAAATATTTATTAAGTTCCAATTTCATTTAAAGATTTCATTCTTTGCATATTTTCGAAACAACTGGTTGCATTATTACCTCAATTGTTGAAGGATCAATTGCGGATGTTAAAGTTGTTGTTGAAAATTCACCATTATTGTTATCAAACACAACAATAGCGTCGTCAACGTCGTCATCAACAGGTAAAATATTATTCGATGTCACTGGTGCTATAACGGAATTAATAGTTGGCAAAATTATATGAAAATTTGATTCTGTCTGATGCATCGTTGATGCAGTACTTGTGAAAGTACTAGTGCTGCTACTGATGTTGTTCGTTGTACTTAATATTTCAGCTGGTTTTATTGTTGAGTTTGTGAAATCTTTAATAGTGGTTGTTCCAATTAATAATTGTGTTTCAGAGTTTTTTTCTATTTGTTTGTTATTTGTGCTATCGGTAGTTGTTTTAGTATCATTGTTTTCTTTACTTTCACGACTGTTGCTACGTTTGAGATTTGTGGACGATATCGCGAATGCAATTAAAGCAACAGCCATTACAATTGCTGCTAATGCAGTAACATATTCCATTGACCGGCGACAAGCCATTATATGATTTTTGTTGTTTAATATCTTGTTATTGTTATTATGTATACAAAATGAGCGTGGAAACAAAATGAGATAAAGTTAAATATTTGCAGCAGCACGCTCTTTAAGTTTATTTGGTTTTTCTTTAAGTTGCACAGTGGTAAATCAGAGTTTTTGTTATATAAAAATAAATCCAATAAAATAATATAATTAAAAAAATATATTTTATACTTTTTCAAAAGTTCAATCAATCTTAATAAATATCTAGTTTAAGGTTTTAGTATTGTAAAAAAAATAATGTATCAGAATATAAAGATTCTTTACAAGAAAGTGTAGAAAAATAACCGAAATGGTTTAAAAACAGGATTAAATATAATCTAAGCAAAACTTAATCAATTGAATTATAAATCGTTTAGTGCGGAAATTGCTTTTATTCACATATCTAACTAAATTTTATGGATCTAAAAGATTAATAAAAATATATAATTTTAGGCAGTTAAATTAGTTTTTAAAGTCGAAAATCTTTAACTAAAATTTGAATTTGTATTAAACTAAGAAAACAAAAAGTCTTCGAAAATTAAATAACAATTTCGGATTTCAACGGTGAATTCTTTTAAGAAAAACAAAAGCCAAGTTAAAATTCATTAAAGCTTGATTTTCTTTGCCTTTATGGAAATAATATGTTTTTTTCCCACTATGCATTATTGGGTAATAGAAACCAGTAAAAAATTGTAAGGAAATTTTTATTATTTATTAATAGTTTTTGTTTAAAAATATTTTATTTAAATATTTAAATTTATTATTTTATTTAAATTTATTTTAACTATACTTTATTTTATTTTCGCATAAAATTCACAATTATTTGTTTTTTGTTTAATGACTTTTTATAATTTTTGTTTTTATATATTATTTTATTTTAAATTTTCTTGCGTGCAACTAAATTTTTCACTTCTTTGTATGTTTTAACACTATAACTTTTCGTTTGTAACTAAATTTTTTGAAAGCAATTCAAACGGAGCATTTGTTATACTGACTTACAGACTTTGGCTCTTAATTTTACAGGTATTTTCGTGCAATTCGTGGCTTAATAATTTTTATCATACGTTTTTCTTTTTGTTTATTATTTATTTTTATATATTTATGTAATTGATTGTTGGTACTATTTTCTAGTGTATTGTTTTTTTTTTTTGTTATGGGATATACTAGTTTTCATTAAATTACTTTGTACGAATTAATTTTTACTCTCCCAACGAACTTGTTGAATAAAAATTTTCTCGTTTTGCCGTTTTGTTGTAATGATGTATGTATGTCGCTTGCTAATGATGCATTTTCCGATTTGAATGACTTTAATTGATAAATAAAATCGCAACTTACAAATTTACAGTTCAAGGAAAATTGTTTTGACCAGTCGGTATTTTATTATTCTACAATTTTCAACTCAATTCTAAAATAAAATTTAGTACAGAATGCAAGAACATACAAATGAATGATATGTTTTCAGCACATTTTATTACGTTATCGCAAGTTTCTCTAGTTTATTTATTTTTGCTATGGCTACACACAGAGTAAATATCAAAAGATGTAACGATCAAAGCGAACAAAAATCTTAAAATCTTGGCTTCTCACATTTAAGGAGCAAACTTTGGAATAAATGTGTTGGTGATATTCGAACAAAATATTAAAATATTTACTTAAAAAGCAGAAGTATCATTTCATTCCTTTTGTTAAACAATAAACTCTACGTTCTCAAGCAAAAGTTATCAAAAAGCCATATTCGTCAAGAAGTCAAGCGACAAATCTGTAGAGTGACTGTATGTAACAAATCGTAAAATTGATTGCTTGGTTTATTGTTATTGTATTTTATTTCCACAATGAACCTGTTGCGGAAATGTTGAATTTTTTATTGCACTGATTCTTTTTCAAATCAAATTCATGGATCTATAAATTTATTCATATAATTTGTATTATTGTATCTGCTATAAACGTAATTAATATTTAATACTGTACAATCAACGTTAACTATAATAAAATAAATGTCAAATCAATTCTATGAATCCAAGCCTGAGCAATAAACCAATGCTTGCAGTCAATTAATTTCTTTTATGTAGAATACTTCTGTTTCATAAAATTTTATTGTGGCTAAAAATGACTTCCGACTTTTATTCATTGCATCACTTTAGAGTTGCAGCAATGTGGAAAAGGGAAATTTAAAGTTTTTTTAAATAGTAGCGCAGCCTTTGTTTTCCTAATATCTTCAGAATAGACCGACAAAGCAAAAAACTGTCAAGGCGATAAATTATCAGTGCTTACTAGCATTTTTAATTTGTACATATTTTTATCACGGTTTATTTTAAGTAATTTTTTTAATATTTTTAAGTAGAGAAAAAATTGCTATTTCTGTACAAATGTTGTTCGTATTTATTGCAAATATGGACTTTATCAAGTTATTTATATATCAATATTAATTGAGTTAAACAAAGTTTACAATTAACCATAAATCGTCAAATACATTTATATATATTTATTGATTAGAACCATTTCTTGTTTTTTTTTAGAAAAGTATCCGGTTAAATACATGATGTTGCTGATGAATGCTGATGGCGGTTGTAGGCATCCAGACAATATTGTACTACATTCTGCTATATTAAAACTCAAAGACAATTATGCACATTTTACTAAATAGCTCAAAGAATCATTGGGGAAAAATATCAATAAAATTTTATCATTAATGAATTTTTTATTAGTAGTTTATTATTAAGCACTAGGTCTTGATTTTATAAAAAATTTTTAAACTTTATTTTTTGCTAGCGTGCCCGTGACTGCTTTGCAAGTCATTTCTTCGACATTTTTTGATCGATTTTGGTTCGCGGTATTGAAAAACAAAGCACGTGAACGTGATACATACAACTGAAAGTGCAAAAAATAGGGATCATTGAAAAGCAACAGGTATGGGGAGCTGAAGCCATTTAAAATCAAACGGCAAATCTGGAGGAATCATAGGAATCCGTGGTTTCAACACATCGCCCTTATATTTTTCTTTTAAAATTTTTGCTTCAATCACATTTTTCATGACTTTTTTGACTACTAACATATGTCATTGCATCTGCCAAGTGTGCATACAACGCCATCTACTGGCAATATAGCATTTACAATCATGTTTTTTTATGGGTTCTTGAGTTAAGATAGCGTTGTAAAAAAAATGTACGTGAAAATGAATTTTCTTCATAATTTTTTGTTTTGGGAAATTTTCCAAAATTTTCTTCAAAATATTGTATTAAATCAAATTTAATTTAAATAAATAAGGAAAGCTGATGAAAGATGAAGAAAATTCCAATATTTATGTTACTAAAACTCCAGTCACATATGTCATTGCATCTGCCAAGTGTTCATACAACGCCATCTACTGGCAATATAGCATTTACAATCATGTTTTTTATGGGTTCTTGAGTTAAGATAGCGTTGTAAAAAAAATGTATGTGAAAATGAATTTTCTTCATAATTTTTTTTTTTTGGGAAATTTTCCAAAATTTTCTTGTGTATTCTTCTTATTTGGCCGGAGACCTGTCCGAATTGGTGCTAATCACCGAAATCGGTCTAGGCATTCTCGAGTTATAAGCGTAGTAACTAACATCACTTTCTTTTATATATATAGATTATTTTTCCATATTTCGCAAAACCATTGGTTGACATCTTTAGGATAAACAAAAAGTATATAAGCAATTAATCAAAAATGAAAAAATTGTTGATTAACAAATTCAAAATAATCTAAACATTTTTTCAAAAAAGCAAAACAAACAAAAACAATGAAAACTACAAATTAAAAAAAAATATTATAACTTTACATACATACATATATGAATATGAAAACTTCTTTAGGACATTGGGTTCTCGTTTCATAGTTGCTGGTGATTATAACGCAAAGCATCCTTGGTGGGGATCCAGGCTTACTAACCCAAAAGGTAAACAATTATATAAATGTATTTTGCAAAACAATTTCAATACGCTAACAGGCGGAAGTCCAACTTATTGGCCTACTGACCCAGCAAAAATTCCAGACCTTCTTGATTTCGTTGTGTATAGCGGAATCTCAAGACAGTCACTAGATATTTTAAATGACGATAGCTTAAGCTCTGATCATACACCCATCCTTGTAAATTTAAATGTTAATATTAAACTTGCCACTAAAAATAAAAAGCTAATCACAAAAGGCACAAATTTAAATTTGTATAGTCAATTTATTGAAAATAATTTGAATTTAAACATCGCAATTAAAACTGAAGAAAATCTAGATGATGCTGTTGAGTCACTTAATTTATTGATACATGAAGCTGCTGCTTTATCTACCCCACCAGTAATCCCTACTCAGGATCTAGGTCGTAAAGTACAAGCTTCAGCTGCGGCTAGAGACATGATAAGACAATCTAGAAGACTAAGAAGGATTTGGCACCGAACTAGAAACCCGAGGGACAAAGCGAACTGGAATTTAGCTATTAGGTTATGCTCTGAAGTCTTGTCAAGAGAAAGAAACGAACAAATAAATACATATCTAAGTAAATTGACACCACACAATAAAAATAAAGACCACGAGCTTTATAATGCAACTAAATACCTCAAACGGCCTGTAAAAAGAAATATACCCATTAAAAATACTAACAATACTTGGCTAAAAACAGATAACGAAAAATCCATTGCATTTGCTGACCATTTGGAGAAAACTTTTAAACCGCATAACCTCAATAAAAATCCCGACGACATCATGCATTTTCTAAACATCGCTTGCCAAATGGAACTTCCTATAAAACATATCACCCCAAGAGAAACTAAAACGGAAATTAATGCTCTCAATAATAAAAAATCTACGGGATATGATAAAATAGATGCAATTGCAATCAAAACATTGCCATTTAAGGGCGTTTTGTTTTTGACTTTAATATTTAATTCCATTTTACGACTTCAACATTTTCCTTCACAATGGAAATGTGCGGAAATAATAATGGTTTTGAAACCTAGTAAGCCAGAAAACATGGTAACATCTTACAGGCCTATTAGCCTTCTGCCCATTTTTTCAAAAGTTTTTGAAAGATTGCTCTTTAATCGCTTATCTCCTTATCTACAAAAACACAATATTATCCCTGATCATCAGTTCGGATTTAGAAATATGCATGGCACTCCAGAGCAGTGCCATCGTATTATAAAAGTTATAACAGATTCATTGGAGAACAAAAAGTATTGTTCTGCTGTATTTTTAGATATACAACAGGCATTTGATAAAGTGTGGCACGATGGATTGCTGTACAAATTAAAACAATTACTCCCAACACCATTTTATTTATTCTTCTTGTCTTATCTAAGGAAGAGATATTTCTATGTAAGAGTAAATAACGATTACTCAAATATTCGTCAAATAGAAGCCGGAATCCCTCAGGGTAGCGTCCTCGGACCAGTGTTATATACTATATTCACATATGATATGCCAGCAAGAGGGGATATAACTATGGAACTTACGCTGACGACACCGCATTCCTGTGTACTAGCGAATCATCTTCTGAAGCTTCTAGAATAATGCAGCTACAACTTGATTGTTTTAACCAATGGCTTTTAAGATGGAATATTGTAGTTAACACTCAAAAATCAAGTCTCGCTACTTTTACAACTAGAAGAGAAAATTGTCCGGCGGTTTTCCTTAATGGTACTGCAATTCCCAGTAACGATACTACCGTAAAATATTTGGGTATTCATTTAGACAGACGACTAACGTGGAAAGCACATTTATGCGCTAAAAGAAAGCAGTTAGATATTAAATTTAAACAAATGTATTGGCTACTTGGATCAAAGTCTCAACTCTCCCTGGAAAACAAAGTTTTACTGTACAAAACCATCTTGAAACCAATTTGGACCTATGGCATAGAATTGTGGGGAACAGCTAAAAACTCTAACATCGAAATTTTGCAAAGATTTCAGTCGAAAACCTTGCGTGCAATCACAAATGCTCCTTTTTACTTAACAAACAAATCTCTGCATAATGACCTAAATATACCTTTCGTAAAATCAGAAATAAAGAAATTTAGTTGTAACTATTTAGAAAGACTTAGCAAGCATACAAATGTGTTGGCAATCTCACTTTTAGATGATACTGATGAGGTCAGAAGACTTAAGAGAAATCACATTTTAGATCTCCCTTTCATTTAATATCTTTAAGATTTTCTCGTTAATAATTTAGATATATGTTGTTAATAATAATACTTATTTTCTTAAGAATATAATTTATCCATATATATGTACATATATGCATGTATCATATATAATTTTAATTATTGTTTTCACTGGAAATCAATAGGACATGTTATATCTTTAGTTTATACAATTTGCTTATTATTGTAAAATAGATTGCAAATAAAATATATATACAAAAAAAAAAAAAAAAACATACATACATACAATTTTCAATATTAAAAAAATTTTCAAATGAAATCAATTCTGAAAATAACAAATTTACAAAACAATATTATTTTACACAAATATTCAAACATAAATTTAATGACCAAACATTACAAAAAATTAAAGTATTAATTATTAATATTATGTTGGTACAGAGTGTAGTTCTATTAATTTTATGCACCAAATGTCTATAATTTTGTGCAACATTTTCTGTATCTGCTTTAAAGTTTATTCTTTTTGCTAATGATACTTTAATTATTTGTAACATTTTTAACATAATTTATAATTATTTTCTAAATTTAAAATTGAAACATTTTCAAAGTTAGGATAGTGAGTAAAATTAAAACAATGTGAAGATAATGCTGTTTTTTGTGAACTAATATTATTCCTGTAATTTTGGTCTGACCTATGTCCTGATATTCTAGTTTTCAATTTAGTTTTTGTTGTGCCTACATAAACTTTATTACAATCCTCCTTATCATTACCGTAACAAGAAATTTTGTACAGTATATTGGACATATTTATTTTTTGAATTTTAACTGAATGTGTTAGTATTCTTATATGCCATTTGCTATTTATTTGTATCAATCTATTCTTTCAGATAAACCAGGTATATAAGTTATAGATTTGTATATTTTGGGTTCTGTTACACTACTTATAACTCTTTTTCTCCCATTATCAAATTGGTTAATTAACCTATTAGCTAATTGTATTAGAAAATTGTTCTCACTTAATAAATTCCTAATATTTTCTTTATTCTTTGTCACTTATTGTTAAAATCCTCTCTATTAAATTATTGACCGTGGTAATAATTATTATTTTATTTTGTTTAGAATAATAATTAATAATTCTACCTGAAGCAATTGGTAAATTTTATTGAAGTGTAAAATTCATTTAATGTTCCTTACATTTCGTTAATTGAAGATTAAGATATAATACAAAAAAAATCATTAATATATTTTGCCAAATTTTTTTGGTTTAACATTTAATTTTTCAATAACATTATCTAACAATTTCTCCATAACAATATCTGCCACAGTTGGAGAAGCTGGAGAGCCATCGGAACCCATCGAAAGTCCTTTTTGCTGGATATATATCTTTTCATTATAATGAAAATATCTACTATCTACTACAAAACTTGAGAATACGGAAAAATAAACCTTTCGCTGTCTTTGTAAAATTTTTCAAAACATTCCATTCTCTTCTATTGTCTTGATCGCCAAATTAACAATCAAATTTTTTATAAAATAAAGACCTAATAATAAACTACTAATAAGATATTAAAAAGGTCAAATAACTATAATTATTATATATAAATAAATTTATTTTTTAATCTAAATTAGATTAATTTAATAATTATAAATTTGTAATTATAATTTAAATATAATTTCATGCTTCGTTTGAATTGCTATTAGAAGCTAAATGCATCCGGATTTCTAACGAACCATTCCTAAGTATAGAAGCAGCAAGGTTAATTTGACGTCACCTCAATTTTCGGCTTATCTGCCGAAATATTTCCTTAAATATGTATTTATTAAAAAAAATCCTGAAACTCCATTTAAACATCATAAATAAATTATAAATAAAATTCTAATAAAAATTTATTTTTATTTCTTATTGTGGTGAAAAGTTCATTTAACGACCTTGACTCGAATCTGTTATATCGATTTATGTATGCATTAATGGCTTAATATTTTGATTTTTAAACTTTAAAAAGCTGGATTTAAACACATGAATTGTTGCTGTTGTTGTTTGTCTTTTAATGCAAAAATTATGAGGTAAAATTATAGTTGTAGATGTTGTGTGCAGAATTTTATTGAAAAGTTTTATTGAATGACCAAATGCCGTTAGCGTAAATAGTTTTTTACTATAAAAAATTTTTAGCTGCAATTTTTTCTAAAGTATAATAGATTTTGCTTAAAGGTTTTTGATGTTAAGCATCAACAATTACTTGTAGAAATTAAAAATAAAAAACAGTATTAATTAATTCTTTTGAAATATTAAGTAAATGAATTGGTAAAGAATATTTACAAAATTTATTGCGAAATATTAAATGATTTGCAAAACAGTGTGGCATCGAATAAAAGACTAGTAATTTTGGCCGACTAATAGAACAAGTACTAAATTAAATTTTTACTTAATCTAATAATTGAAATTTTTATATTCAAATAATTATTTTTAAGCTAGCTCAAGTTCATATAGATATATAAATGCAAGGAACGCTGGTGACAAATGTAGTGATCTAGAAACTACTGCACTGCAATGAACTCTAATCTATTTTCGCTGGTTTTTTTATTTAAATTAACACACAATTTTTAAATATTTTTTATTTACCAATAAATTAAAAAAAATTAAGGATATGTAAACCAGCATTAAAATATAACACTAAAAATTTTTTTTAAATTAATTTTAATATTAGAGAGTATTCGAAGTTCAATTTTTCACAAACTAGTTTAAAACACAAAAGCAAAATAAATAAATAATGTGATACACTTATGGTATCAGATGTTTTTATTAAATGTCTATGTATGTAATTAAAATGGTAATTTTAAAAAGGGAGAGGGGTAAAACAAACTATTTACAGTTTTGTTTTCGTATGGATGATCGGAAGCTCTTACAATTTGTTTTCTCGTAAGGATATAATAACGAATAAAAATTATAATTTTTCCACTGTGGTTATTGTAAAGTGGGAGTATAAATTTCATGACGAAAACATTATTTTCATTTGGGGTTTATATAGTTTAATAACGTCCTGGAATTGTTTTTGTGTTATTAAGGAAAATCGTTCAATAAGTACGGTGTCTTTAAGACAAGTGAATTTGCAAATTGGTCATGTATTAAATGGTTTTAATGTAAATTTTGCACTCTATTTGATAATATACCATGATTAAATTTTTAGTAATATTTTGAATAACTGTAGCAAATTCACAGTCGTAATTCTGGCGACGATGACCAATTTAGTAATGTATAATTTTTGAGTTTCTTTTCTGCATTCTTACTTTCCTTATTCTAGTATAATGAAAATATTACAGTCATATTGTATTACATAGGGTGAAATAGAGCTAATGATGCGCTTTATAATACAAAGTTGTAAAAAGTGTATAGGCATTACTTTAGATCACAGGTTGTAAAATAAAATTGCTAATACATATTCTTGTGGGAAATTTCTCACTAAAGTTGTAAAACTGAGGTAAAATATCACTGTCAATACCTGTCATCTTAACTCAGAAATATTTTTATAATAAGTAATGATTTAAAAAAAGCTAAGAAACAGAAAAACAACTGTGTTGCTGCAGAGATTATAAAATATACTCGAGATTTTCAGTTTATTCAGTTAAGCTTTTATAAAACAATAGCTAACGGTGGACCGTTTATCCAAAGATAACCCGTAACGGGTTCTTAACTAGAAATTGTTTAACTTCTCTAGGTGATCTATTTCTTAATTGGTTAAATTCATGGCTCATGGGAATTACATAAAGATAATCAGATTAATTGATATTGCGTTAAAAATAACGCTTAGTTTTCATTTTTGACAGTAGATGGTGCATTTATGCTTTATAAAAAGTGTTATTAATTTTATTTTTAAGAATTTTCATTTAGTTTTTTTTTAGTAATCTCATGTTTTGTTGTAGGCGTTATCCTCCCTCCAAGCTTTATATCAAAGTCTGAAGCTTAAATTGACACTAAGACTTGTGAAAAAGCTTATTTTTGTCTTTTTTAAATACAATAATAAGAAAATATTATATATTAAGACGTGTTAGACCTTCCACTTTAAGAAATGGTACAAACCAATAATTTAAAAGAGGGAGAAGTAAGATTTGGAATGAACACTTTATTGTAAAATCCACTGGTGAGTGAAATAAGCAGTAGCGGAATGGCCATATGGATATACTTTCCCTAGAGTAATACATTTTAATTTTTTTAATAATAAAATTTTTTATGAGAATATCATAATTAACGTAGATTAAATAATATATAAATTAAATCTTAATCTTAATCTTTTAAACGGTCCTTCTTTCTTCAGGAAATTATTTTTTATATTTTCCAAAAACAAAAATTATAACAATTAAAAAAAAAAATTTTTTTTTTGAAAAACATTTGACAAAACATATAAAATAATTTTCTTCATACATACAAACATACAAAAATTAAAATTTCAAATATTTAAACATACAAAAACAAGGAAACGAAAACTAAATAACAAATTCTTTCTTATGAAATAATTATAACAAATTATGTATCTTTTGTATTAAGTACCTATGATTCTGCGCTAAATTGCCTGTGTCTGTTTTGAAATTTATTCTCCTTACATTTGGTACATTAACAATTTCTAACATTTCTAACATATAACGTCTCTTGTAGTTTTTTTCTATATCTAATACTGATGTTTCATCAAACTTTGGATAATGATTATATTTCTTACATGTGAAGATAAGGATGTTGTCTGTGTTGAAATATTCCTATATTTTTGGTCACATCTATGACCAGCTAATCTTGTTTTAAGTTTATTCTTTGTTGTCCCAATATAAACCTTGTCACAGTTCACCTGGTTATTTCCTCCACATGAAAGAATTTGTTATTTAGTTTCCGTTTCCTTGTTTTTGTATGTTTAAATATTTGAAATTTTAATTTTTGTATGTTTGTATGTATGAAGAAAATTATTTTATGTTTTGTCAAATGTTTTTCGAAAAAAAAAATTTGTTTAAATTGTTATAATTTTTGTTTTTGAAAAATATAAAAAATAATTTCCTGAAGAAGCTTTCCAAAGGAAAGCGAAATATCGAGAAAAAAATAAATCGTTATAATTTAAAGGACCGTTTAAAAGATTAAGATTAAGATTTAATAGAAAAAAAGGTCAAATAAAACTGAAAATAATAATATATAAATAAAATTAACTATAGTGAAACAGTAGAAGTAAAGTATAACCATATAAACTTGTGAGAATTTTAATAATAATAAGCTTTTAGTTTCGGGATTCGATTCAAGAAACATTTGCAAGCCCTAATATTTAGTTATTTATTTTAAAAAATTGTAATTAAGTTTTAAATTAAAGTAAAGTTTTAATTTTACTCACCTTTAAAGTATTTGAGATTTTACCCGCTCTGGCAATAGCTGTTCCAAAAGTTGATGGTGCTATAGCAATTGAGGTAGAATCTGGTACTCCAATTATGCAGAGAAGTACAAAAGTTAGCAAAGTTAAAAATGCGCTTGGGCTACAAGGTTTCAGAAACAACATTTTTTGTTATAATATACACGCATAAACTTCGTCTTCTTTATTTTTTTATTTTATAAAAAATTTAATTTTTTAAACTATTTTCCTTGAATACTTGTTTATATAATTGTTTCGCTTAAACCGAAAATTGGTTTTATTTTACACTATCAGTCGCGCAGACTGTCTGTTTAATTACTACAAGTAGTCAATTTTCACGCACAGACATGTACACAGTTATAATTATTTTTTTTAATCTTTTTTTTTATATTAAAGCACTTCTTTTATTGTTCATTTGAACTTGGTGTCGATTTTTTTCGCATGTTTAAAACATTATTTAAGTGTTAAAACATTTAAATAAAGGTAACTTATTAGATTTTGATGTTTTAACATGTGCTTTTATGTTGTCCAAATAAAGCAGCACTACTTTTTGTTTTGACTCCGTTTAAGTTTTGCTTAAATTAATTCTTTCTACAAAATGTGTTTTAAAATTTGCTATATTTTGGTTGTATGCATTTATGTTTATATTTATATTATGCATATGTATATTTATACGAGTATATATTTTTTCATTTGTTTCATATAGTAATCTTAACAATAGTATCTTTCCTCTGTCATGGTCTTTTTCTAACTGAATGTCAACTAATCAGTTTAAGGTTTTTTAAACCTAAACGGCTTTAAAGTGATATATTTTTTGAAGTTTTATATTTTCATAAATATAAAAAAGGTAAAAAAATAAACACAATCTCCCTCGTAAATTAAATTTTATTTTTAAATTAAAATTCTCAAAACTTCTTATATGTAAAAACGTTAATTTATTTCTTTATTCTAAATCTTGAATTATTTACAGAAGGCAATAAAATATAAGGTTAATAGTTTTTTTCATGTTAACTAAAATATTTTTTTTTTAATAATTAAGAAGAATGCCTCGGTTGTTGATAAAATTCAACTGTGTAAAAGACTTAAGCTAAAAACTTGTTAATGAAGTATTTTACTTCCTGTTGTAAAGTTTATATGTTTTCGAATATCACAAATTTGAATGGTGACTTATAGAATATCAGAAAACAATCACATATGTATATGTCGAAATATATTTTATTAGACATTTTTTACAGCAAATGTTTAGAGTTAAGATTATTGATATAATGTTCTAATTTTTAACTTACTTTAACCTAACTTACTTAAAGTTTTATATAATTAAATTTATATAAAAGTAAAGTTTCAAAGATTTTAGTAAGTAGTATGTTTAAGAATATTTTTTTTAATATTGAAGCAAAAACCTTAAACATTTACAAAACTATTGCGTCTCATGTCGAAGAAGACAATAAACCTTGAACATTTTACGCGCAATATATGTATTTATATTGGCAAGTACAATAAACTTGGACTGTGAGAAAAGTTAAATAATTTAAAGGATTAATAATGGTATATTAATATTGTTATAAAACGGCAATTACAGTACAAAATTGAAGCTAAAAATTTCGAATCTTTATATAGTGTTAGTTACGTGGGTAATTAACTGTTTTAAGAGAAGAAGAACAAAAAATATACGATATATCAAAATATAGAATTTAAGTAGAAAACTGTAATAACGAAATTTTTTGAGATTTAAAAATTTATAAAAAATCTGCTGAAGCTGTATTATGACGCAGTCCAGATTAAAAAAATTTTAAGCTGCGACATCTAAACTAAATAATAATAATTGAACATATAAATCGTATTTTTTCATTTCCCGATTTTGGTTTTCTGACTTCTCTTCATTGTTGTGAACTTTGTAGCTTATATAAATTTACAAATAATAATACAAATATAATAATTTAAAGACTTAAAATGCCTTTGAAATTCATATCGCCTTTTTTCTTTACGTTAATCTTTTTTTATATACTATTTAAAATCACCAAAAGTTTTTCAGTAACGCGAAATATATGTAGGGACGTCTTTCTACTTTAAAATTAAAATTATTTACAAAAGTTTGAGTAAATATATATAAAAAAGAGAAAACATAAACATTAACTGAAAATGTGCAGCAATTTCTAGATAACTAGATCATTCATCAGCATTATTCGCATCTTTCTACTTGAGGTTGGGCATGTTGGACAGATACAGACCTGTTTAACAAACTTATTTGACATATACGAATATGAGAATATTCATAATTAATCTGTATTAATTTTGTTAGACGTTTTCTACAAACAACCAATGTCTGTTTTCCTTATTAACTAAAAAATACATTTAGTCTTACTTTCTGCTTACGGCCGTTTTTATAACTAATTTAATTTTATTTTTAGTCTTTCATCCTTTTTTCTTCACATTATAGTAGATGCTGCTCTAGTAATAGGAAGGGAGCATGAATGCGCAATGCTTTGTTTGCAATTTAATTAAAAATGTCTAAAATTATTAATCAAACTATTTTGGCATATTCTTAATAAAATATATGCGATTTTAATTAAAATACATCGAAAAAAATAAATATCGAAACAATATTTTCTTTTTTTATAATACTAAAGCAGTTCGAGTAATAATTTCAAAAATGAAAAAAACCAAAACTTAAACTCAGCTTTACATCAAAATTAGCACGTTTTTGATGTTCAATTTTCACAAGGTTCAAAATTGTATTTTCGCTACAACTACAAGATTTAAACTTCTATATTGCATTTTTGGCGATTTTGTAGGGTGATTAAAAGTTAACTACAAAGTTTAAATGCTAATCAATATATGTGAAAACAGAGAGTTAACAGAGATTTGCTAAAAGGCTTTTCTTGCTTTTGAAATTCGAATTTGTTATATTTAAGTAAATTTAGCTTATTAAGCACAAAAATGTAAAAGATCAACATTAATGCAAAGTTTTGCGAAAATTTATCAGCTTTTTGGCGATTTTATGTTTTAGAGTTCAATAAATATATTCAAAACTATAAAAATCGACTGCATATAATAAGTCTTCGGTGATAATATTATATCCTGAATAGTTTATTGTCACTTTTGAATTAACTACTTAGGGGAACGCCCTCCCAAAAATAATAATTTTATATATAAATACATAATTATTGTTTTGAAATGAAATGAAAGTGAAACGATTTAAATTATAAAAGCAGTTAAACAAAATTAAAATAATCATTATTAATATTTAAAAAACAATGTGTATCGCAGAGGTGGAAAGTCAATACTCTAAAAAATTAGACTGAAACAAAAAACTAACAAATTAATATAAATTTGTTTATTGTTATTTAATATTAAGTGTTCTAGACATAAACTCTACAATCTACAATTCTGATGAAAAATAGAAAGCTATGCACAGATCGAGCATACATAACAAATTATGTTCACTTTTTGCCATCATTTTGTTTTAAAATAGCTACGGAATTAATCGCAAGTGATCATTCCTTCTCATAAATCAAATTTTATGCAATTTAAAATCGATTGTAGTTAAATCTTAATAAGATCTTACACTTGGATTCAATCGATGTTTTTCCTAAGCTTTGCAAACTATTTTTCTAAACTTCGCTATTTGTGAAACATCACCACATGCTAAAAAGTGATAAACAAATTTGCTATTCTGTTAGAAGCTTCCCCAATATGTGTTTCGAATCCTTGTGTATAGAGGAGTCAACTATAAAAAATATAGCAGGCTAAGTTAACTTCCTTTCTTGGTATGTAATGTTTTGCAAACAGCAGGTATTGTATTTGGTAGCAGGGCGACGAATATAAAGGACGGAATAAAACTCTGGGGTGTTCAATAACTTTGCGGGCACTGTGTTACGCTTAGGTGGCAAATGAAACTGTCATGCTTGGTATGTACACATACATATTCTATGTACATGCATATATTTTAATAAAGGTAATAAATGTCTTAAGCCTTTTTCGGAATTTTATCCTTTGTATTTCATATACTACCGGCAGTAGATTTCTGCTTAATACAACAGCCATTCTAAATGAAATTTAATTAACAATACAAACAGCAATAATTATTAAATATAATTATTTAAGTTGCATTTTTCTATAACAATTTTTTCTATAACAATTTACCGATAACAATGTCAGGACGAAAAAAAATACTTGCACCTTTTAATAGGAGTCAATTTTTAATGCATAACCACTAGTTTCTTACTCATATTACACTTTATAACAAAAATATTTTTTTTAAGGCGAAAACTTTTTTAACTTAATACTAATACATATTGTTACAAAAAAAGCAACAAAAATAATAATCTAAATTTCATTAAAGATGCTGGAATCAATTTCTTTGCTTTTATCGCGATGAATGCATACACATAGATTTAAATCCCAACAAAGGCTTTGTAGAAAGAGGAATAATTCTTATTGCGTGTCCGCGGCAGTAAGTTGCTGAAAGGCAAAATAGATAGAAAACAACAATTCAAACCTCACGAATCGAGATAGAGATGAGTTTTATTTAAGCAGAAGATGAAATTATCCACCTGACTGTATAGTACTTGTAAGAACAAGTGTTAGTTTTGGCTATAGAACTCTAGTTAGCTTTTCTACTATTATAAGTATTAATTTTTTTTACCGCAATCTGGTGTTGCAAATTTTCAAATAATGTTATTAAGGATACTGCTACAGTTTAGGAAATGTAACTAACAAATAATAGTTTCTTTAGCCTTGATCTTTTTTCCGTCGAGTGACACATAAATATTTTTTTGAGATCACGAGAAAAATTTTTATGAAGTCAATTAAGTGATTAATTTAATTGTAGTAATTACAACCAAGCTAATGCAAGATTATTCATTCATCAAAATAATTAAATAGTGCTATTTTTAACAGCAAAGAAAAAAAAACAGATAATTGCAGATAAATAATATTAACCAACCATTGCAGTTTTAACTATTGACCAATTGACTGATAAAATATAACAATTCAAAATACTCTTAAAGATGTAAACTGTTATGCAAGTTCATCACAGAAAAAATTAAATTATTTTTAGCAATTTACACACACCAGTCGATGTAGAGGGGGCACACCAAAAAGTTTTTACGTATAAAAGATTTCAATATATACATTTTTGTAATATTTTTGTTTTATTTCTATTAAGTTTTTATTTATTTATAAAATTTATATTAATTTATAAACTACAAAAAAACAATGAAAAAATAAAAAAATTGTAATTCTGCTTTGAAAAGAATTAAAATTTATTAATTCTTACTATTACAATAGTCGTTTATAGTTACCGTGTTATTTTAAATTGAAAAAGCTGCCTTTATACCTTATTTACACCGCCCTTAAAATTATTGTTTTAAATGTAGATAGATAGCATTTTAACTAGATTGACCATACAAAAAGAAATCTTGCTAAAAAAACTATTTCCAAAAACTTAGTGCAACTATCTTTATGGTTAGTTTTCCAGCAATAACAATATAAAATTTTCTGTTTTTACTTATTTTTGGTTAAACTCCTAAAGTTGGTGTCGATAAACTGAACCCAGATTTAAAAATCACTAAAAACACATTCTATGTTTTCACTAAAATAATTTTTAAATGTTTTGCTAAAAAAGCGCTACAACCACTCTAAGGACTTAAGCTTATTTAGCAACAAATTAAATTTTTTTTTATTTCTAAATGGCACATCTAGACGACTCCTGTATAAAAATAGAAAATTTTCTTAAATTGTTACAGCTATTTTTGTGGAAAACGGAATAAAAGCAAAGCTGATTGTTGCTTGCTAATGAAGCAGGAAAAGATATTGTGAGTTTAAATCTCAATGGAGACTTGGGAAGAAAAAAGAAATTTGAGCCTTGAGATGAATAACTTGATTATAACGCCTATTTGGTAAAATTTTTTTCAAAATATCATTAGTCATGCCGGTGTGGTAGTTACTACTGGATTAGTTCACATGGTTTTAACAAAGCCACAGAGAATTTTAGCCATGATTTCATCGGTTTTATTCGCATTGTGAACCTGTATTCTTAAGCGCACTTTTTTCATAGGTTGTTAGAAACTTATCTTACTTAAAATAACTTACAAAAATATTTTTCGGGAACGCTCTTTATTGTTTTAAATGAAAGATGGAAAAATGCATAAAATAAACATCATATTGTTTACTACACACAAACATACTTCAAACCAAAATAACGAAAAAAAGTCATAACGATAACTAAAGAAAGTAAAAAAAGCAACAATCAACGATAAAAAGATCACTAAGAAAAAATCAAAAAATTTTGTTCGTTTAAACATTTCTCTCACATATACTGTTACATACAAACAGAAGATAATTATGTAACAAGTTCACTCCCATGCAGCAACCACAAAATTAAAGGTTTTTTTAACGGAACTAAAATATTTCATCTCTGAACTGTATTTTACGGAGAGCAACATAAAAAGACGACGTTTGAAAATTAAATTTATAAAAATATTTGTGCAATTTAAATGTGTCATATTTCTTAATGTTGCCGTTTAACATTACTTAAATACTGGTATATAAGTTCGTATAAAATTTAATGTAATTTATTTCACATTTAATCACATATTAAAGAAACTTTAACATAATTTGAATGATTTTTAATTATAAATTCGTCTTAATTAATTATAATTTGTATACATTTAATTTACGAAAATGTATACCCAGTTATTTTCAAATTAAACAAAACAACTTTAAAACTATTTAAAATTTGTTTCCATTGTTGAAAAATTTTGTTAAACAATTTTGAATAATAAACCGAAAATAAAAATTTAGAAAAATTACGACTGATGAAAATTTTCTGCAGGGCAATTATAACTGATGGCTGATAGAATTAAAAAAGAAGTTATAGCTTACATAACTTTAATACATACAAATTTGCATCACCGCAAAAATCTCATCAGGTACGATTATAAATAAAAGCGGCCTTACGTTGCTGATAACAATTTTTATCGCATATAATGCAAATCTCATAAAAGCATTTTGTATAGATTATTTTCAAGGTCTTATCTTTAAACAAAAGTTAAAAATTTTGCAAGTTTATCAAAATCAAGATAAAAAAGCGACAGATGAAAATCTCACAATTTTTTAAACTTTCTATGGAATTTTAAATCAAAAATTTTAACCGGTAAACTATTAAGTTTAGAGTGAATTTTAGCTGCTCTACTATGCGATAGTATTTTAAATTTGTTCTAAATCACTGAAGCCTCAGCTAAACTTGTCGCTTACTGAAAACTATTTTATCAATAATCCTAAACTGAGTAATCTAAATCAGGTTCTTTAAACCTAATTTTTTTCTAACTTAAATGGTTTTTACCCATTTGTACAAATTATTTTACACCGGAGCAGATGGCTTGTCTAGGTAGTAAAAATTAATTTCTTTCTTATTTCTTATTATTAAAAAAAAAATAAAACTTGTCCATCAATAAAATATTTTCTTGTTTTTTGTTAGCGTATGTAATTATTAATAATTATTTAAATTATAATAGAAAATGTATTTAATGCATTACAATATCTTTGAAATATACATAATTCTAACATCATTGCACTATTGTTAAAAAAAAATAATTTAAATAATGATTTTTAATCTAGCTTTAGTTTGCATATATTAATTTCTAAATTTATTTACAAAGAAATATTATTTTAAAATTTTTGTGCTTTTTTAGTTTGAGTTTCCCTCGTATTAAAATTAAATTTCTCTTTTGTCAATAAATTTGTGTGCATAAAGTTTTTGCTAAAAACTCGGCCTTTATGCGTGTTTCGTTATACATGACAATGGATAAATTTCTTTCTGTTTGATATTTTGTTATACAATAAACTGGCATTTTTTGCTTACGATATCTGTTTTGCTTGGGCTTTTTTATGACATTCTGTATAAATTAAATTTATTTTACTTTTTTATATTTATATTTTCCAGCAAGATCAAGATTAGATAGCCAGTTATTATTACAATCTTTGTGGGTTTGACTTTGTTTTTTTAATTACGTTTTAAAGTTTTTTGTTTCTTCTTGGCTAATGAAAGATTTTTCATAGCTTTTATTTCAAAACTTATAAAGCGTATTTTATAATTTTTAAAACTTTTAACGAGCCTTACTTTTGTATCACGTTTATATATTTTTTGTCATGTTTATAAAAAATTATTTTGATTTGAAATGTATTGTTAAACAAAATTTTCATACAAAATTAATTTTAAAATAAATTTGAAACCTAGATTATTTTCTTTATAAATGTGTCAGTTAAAATTTAAAATAATTAAGCCAATATCCTTATGATATTGATATGTTTTATTGTCTTTGGAACAGTATTTTTGAAGGCACTAGAATTAATAAAAGAAAAATTTATAACAGAACACTTCTTTGTGCATGCAATCAAATATATGAACTTGAGTAGTTTTTTGGCAAAATAATTAAAAAAAATATAACATTAAAAAATAATTATAATTCAGTAAATAAATTTCTTTGTTATAATAAATACTTTAAATCCAAATTTTTAATTTTATTAGTCTTTTAAATTTTTAATTTTATTAGTCTTTTAATTACATACGCAATAATATTTAAACAGTTTGCTCCACTTTTTAACCACAAATTAATATATTTAAAAGCGGATATGAAACTTTTGTAGTTAAAATAAAATTACAGACCTATATGCAACACATCAGATGGCACAATAAATATACAAATATATGTAGTTCATCAGTTAAATGACACAACACATAACGTAAACAAAGTTTAAAAAAATAAACATGCGCTAGCTGCCAAAATACTCATAAATAGTTCATTTAATGGAAACAATTAGTACAAACATATTTTTTAAGCATTTTTAAAAATATTTAAAGCGAACATTTATTTATTTCCTACGAGTACTTGTTATTTCTTGCTTTATGTTTTATTTAACACCATCTTACGTAAAATGTTTTTTTTATCTTTTGTTTTTTTTTTCTCAAATTAGCTTTAAAAATTTGCTAAATATATTTTTCTAGTTTTTTTTATTTATTTATTAATTAAATGCATATTCTTATAATTTTAGACTAACACAAACACACCAGTTGGCACTTTTAAATCACAATAATCATTTAACAAGTTCAAGTTTGTAACATAAGTCTTTCGTTTTTTCACTTTATTTGATTTTATATTAAACTTGAGTTTTTTTTTATTTTCTGCACAAATATTTCGCTTAATTATTTATGTTAAAAAAAGTTTTTAATAAACGTTGTTTTACGTTTGACTGTCAATATGAAACTGAGGCTGTGTAGCCGCTTGTTTAAGCGGTAAATTTAATAATTTTTCTCAGTATTTAAAATAGTTGTTTGACTTTTTACTTGTGCTATAAATACGTATGTTAGTACAAGTGTTTCTTTTTTTTAATTTTTGCAACAAAGATATTCATTGTCAAATAAACAAAAGTTTTAATATATTAAAAATGTAAATAATTTAATTTTATGTTCTTTATTGTCATCGCTTTTGCATATTCTTCGTAAAGAAAAAGCACTTGTTAAACAAATAATAAACATCGCTACTGTTATGCATTTAGGCTTTATACATTCGAGTTTCAGTAGGTTGAAAATAAATATGTGGTTATGGATCCAAAAACAAAATTTACAAATATTAATCATTTTTAGAAAAATTGCATTCTTTTATGTATATTCATATTTAGTTTAACTATTATATGTTTGTAAACCTACGTATTCTGTTCCAAACAAAATCTTTAATGTTTCACTTGCCCCAATACAGATTTGAGGAGGTGTAACATGTATTATCAATCATTATTATTATGCCTAAGAAATATTTTTTGAACTAAAGGATCAATTGCTATTTAGAGAAAGTAAGATCACGTAGAGTAACTCTTTGTAGAACGAAGTCGTGACCCAAACCTTTTTTAAGGAATAATTTTATCATGCACGTCAATCTCACGCTCAGTTTTTGGTGTTCATACCACCCTAATATTCTCCCTAAATACCACGATTAATGTCGAACTTTCGGGCCATTCGCACTATACGAATTATTATGAGTAAGCGATTATCAAATAAGTTTAATATTAAATCGGGCATCATTATCAATATCAGCATTTTTATTCAGTAAAGTACCAAGCCTGTTCCTAATTGAGGCTATGAGTAATAAGCAATAAATGGATTCATTCGAAGCATCTCATCGCTTACTTAATGGTCATGAGTCTCAATATTTTGTGCTTGAATACATCAGCTGTAAATGGTAAATGATAATATTATTAAAGAATTTGACTTATAAGATATCAAAGCTATTTTCGATTTTTTTTATCTCTAAAGAAGCTGTTATCGCCACAACCGAGACCATCAGGTGTAAACACTGCCGATTCTTTTTAACAAACACCTTCATAAAACACCCGATATCTAATGTCACTAGTAACGAGTAGATGCATAGAATTCTAACTCTTTTGATAGACAGCATTTTGGGACCGGAAAAATTCGCTATCTTACACAAAGAAGAATTATAAATTTTGTTCCGGGAATATCTCTGGTCGCTATGCTCACGGAATTGTAAACACACAAATAAATAGCGTTAAAATATCCCATTTGCGTTTTTTTTTATTCGGTGTTTACAATCCCGTGAGCATAGCGACCAGAGATATTCCCATTAAAATATATCTGTTTTTTGCGATATCTTCCTTGTTTTAGATAAAAGATACAGCGTAAAGTGGGAGATTTGGTAAAAAACAAATTGGGTATAGTCCTATAATTTCTAAACGGCTTGTCCGATTGTATTAAAACTACGTATAGCTTTTGTAAAGGTGTAGTTTTAAATTTGAATATTCTATTGCTTAGAGAGCCAGCCATATATATTTTTGTAATATATAAAATGCTGCCAAGCTCTTAATTTTCAAATTTTTTTTAACCAAAAATAAGTATTTAAATGTAATTCTAACAATTATAATTTATTGTCCAGCTAGTGCTTGACAAAATAGTCTTTCAAAGTAGCAGCTTGAAAACGTTAAGTTTCAACTGTCTGATGTTCGAAAAATAACCATGTCTCTTCTTCTTAGTCGAGGGTAATCAGAATCAGTGAATAATTCTTTAATACACGTTTAATCACAAAAACATACGAAGGTAAGTTTACCACTTTAACGGTTAGTTGCTGCTTCAACCTGTTATGCCTTCACTTGATGACGCTCACAATGCGAATGAATTTTGCCCACAATAGAGGAAGCTTTATATACTGTTTTAAGCGAATCTAGAATTTACTAGAACACTATAATTCATCGCATTTACTACAGATGCAACCCTCATCATTATTTAGTGTAGGTGTTTGTTTGGTCGTGTGCCTTATTTTTTATTGTTAATCTTAGTTCATGGAATTTTAACGAAGCATGTTATTGTTGTTTTGTGTTCATAAGATTTCTTAGAAACTCGTTGATTTGTAAACAGACACAATTAGTCATTTAGTCATTTAAGTTTATTTCCTAAAAGGGGCTTTCAGATCAAGTTCCTATCTAAACACATAAATACATTATAAATTCATGAAGATAAATTTTTTGAATATTTAGAAAAATAACAAAGTTCAGAGCCGTAAATATAAAAAATAGGGTGGAATAAAAAATAAAACAATATATTAGAAAGAGAATTTACCGATTACATATCAACTAAATAAAAAAAATTCAGCGTAAAGATTTACTTTGAAAGGGAATCAAAAAATTAAATCTTGCCTTGTTATAAGAATTGATAAGAAACTTCAAGCATATATTTGCAAAAAGGAGATCGTATAAAATTTATTTATTAAATTTTTCTTATTTTCCTGCTTTTAATCTTTTATTTTATTTTTTTAATAAGATTTTACTATGATGATTAGTTTGTAGATCATTGTTTTAGTGTCAAGCAAATTTAAATTAATGTTAAATTCTTTGTGCACTAGGTCAATGATTCGAAAAAAGAAAAAAAAAGATTTATTTTGTAAAACAAACAATATTTTATACTGTTTAAAATCTTATTTGCATTAAATATTTCTCCTTTTTATTGGCTTAACCTAAACTTTTATAAGTTTTATATTTTAAAGTGAAGAGTACAAAACTTTCGGATTTTTCGCAAAGAGAAATTTTATTAAAAAAAACTTCAACGTTCCATTTGGGATGGATACATTTTACAATTTATGATGATCATTGTTGAGGCAGATGGGCCGTCTTCTTGGTACCCACATAATTTCACCTATACATTATAGTTTTCTGCTTGTGGAGAAAAGTATTGACTGAGTTTTTCTACTATGTAATTTAATTTTACTTAAATTTCACTTAATTTGTTCCACTTCTACTGTTACTATCAGAGATAACTACTGTGACAACTAAAATAGAAGCATTCAGAAATCGCAGGAAAAAACAGATCATATCGGTCGTATAATCGCATCATTACAAATTCCGTAAAGTTCCAAGCTTGTTTTAAACACCTCCCGGTTTCAAAGCTACAGAGCTTCAAATATATTTTTACTAACTTATTGCATTCGATGTTGCCATGGTCAAATTATAGAGTCATAGTCACCAGGCTAATGGATGCAAAAATTAAGATATCAGATACAATAATTTCTATTGAGCATAAAATACAAAGAAAAAACAAAGAAAAAATTTACTGAAAATTTCTTTTTTTCATTTTTATCTGTTATAGATCCATAGTATATTACAGCTTTTAGATAAAGTTCTATGTTTAAAATTGCATTAAAATCTCTTGAGTAGTATAAAATTGGTCCTGTTCTCCCTTACCCTCTCCTGGGCCTAAGTTTTGAAAAAATGAATTCTCTATTCCATCCTACAGAAATATATCTACTTATGTCTTAAATTTCATTGCATTAGGTTGATCCCTATTTATTCTTATCGGCCTCTGAAGCCGAGTTTTCAAAATACCAGTAACCGAATATACAACAAACAAACAAACTTACACAGAGATTTATTTTATTTATGATTTTTACTGTCCTATCATTTAACAAAGTTTCGAAGAATAATTGCATTTTTACTATTTTTTTCCAATATAAAATACAAAAGATTACTTAAGGTGTAATAAAGAAAGCCATTAACAAAAATTGGTAGAGAAATGCTTGTACTTTAAAAACTATTAATTAATTTAATGTATATTAATAGTGCTTGACTTATTCAAAACTAAATTTTTTATGATTTTCTCATAAAATATTTATTATATAAAAACTCAAATATAAAATTTAGTTCTGGAGGAAAGCATATCCATATGGTTGTTTCCCTATTGTTCATATAGCTCATTATCATGAACACAGTAGCCGTTGAGAAGCAATTTATACTTTTTCTTTAATTTTTTACATAAGTGTCATTGGAAACCATTCATATGAATATGAAAATTTTATTAAAAAACAAAAATTGTCAAACAACAAAAACAAAAAATAAGACAAAGTACATATGCAAATACATCAAGACGATATTTAAAAAAATTGTTTAGTCAATCTGAGTTAATTGTGTTTGATGCTCTTAAATGGTTGACATTATATTTGAAGGAATCAAATACAATTAAAAAAAGATTACCGCAGATAGCAAATTCCATATTGAGCTATTTTTGAATAAGTAAATAATAATAAACTACCGGTTTATTTTGAAATGCTTTTCATATGTTCTACGACTTAGATAAAATGCTAAACTTAATGTAAGTTAAATTAGCTATATAGTATTTTAAAATAAGTTGTCTAAATGGAAAATATTTTGTAACTTATGACTAATACTGATGTTATGTTTAAGTTATGGCCATTCATGATTTTGTTCTACATAGTCATGTATAGTAGGAAACCGCAAACCATTGCCTTCAGGTTTATGCCAAGAAGGTAAAAGTACTGTGCGCCAGAAACTGCTGCAGAGTTAATTTATCGTTATCAAAATTATTTACACAAACCCTTAATTATTTTTAACTTACCGTCCTCTACCTAATCCTAAAAATAACCGCCAATTCTGTTCAGGTCCGAAATTGTAGGGATTTTTATAAATTTTATTCTGCAATAGCAGTCGTTTACATTCCGATTGATTTATATGAGCCTCGATACTAGTTTCGCCGCGAGTTATTAACTTGGCATGCCAGGAGCATAAAGTGCCCAATGCAAAAACCACTGCAGAACATATAATCGCCATAAACCACAATGCCCTGCGCCTGCTTATTGTGTAAGAACTGCCGCCATCAGCAGTATTACCAGGTGTTGGCAAATTATGTTGAACCGGTAATAAAATGTCTTCATCGTATTCATTAAGATGAGTCTGGTAAATTTTAAATTCATGTTAAACCACAAAATGTAACAAAATGTAAACAAAAATAAAAGTTACATCTGGTATTATATGACCGCTTAAATTCAGTTTTACTGGCTGTCCTTCTAGCGGCTCCATTTCTGTCCAATGTTCACCATAATCTAACCACAAATAATTAATGCCAATTTCAAGGCCAAATATAATTAAAAACAGACAACCAATCGTTGTATAGAACATGTATAGGAAGAAATAACGATGATTGCCAAAGCCAACACAATTATTTAGCCACGCTGAAAAAAAGCAAATGAAGATAGGAATATATTTACTCTATTATTTGTTTGTTTGTTAAATATAAACGAAAAAAAAAATGATACAGGAAACCATATTGTCATAATATTCTTAACACACAATTAAGTTCGCAAGAATGTACTTTTAAAACATGAAAATAACTATTTTTAGATAATGTTTGTGGCATTTTAAAATTAATTTACCTTTAAGTATTTATTTTGTTTTATTTTTTTAGCATGGCCGTGTTATATTTTTTTTTCGTAAATCTAAACTAAATACAAAAAAATACTTAGTAATCTTATATAAAGGGTGACCTAAGTAATAGTGTTCATATAAAAAAAATACAATAATAAAAATAATAATGCAACTTTTTTAAGACGCTTGCCTTATTACGAAAATATCTATCTTATTTCCCTTTGGTCCAAGTAACATTTATTTACGAAAACGTAGATTGTAAATGTAGAGCACGTCTTTAATATTTAAATTGCAAAAAAAAAATTTTACTAATATTAAATTTGCATGTAGTGTATGTTGCTTTTAGAAAATTTTTTATTTTTCATAAAATGTTTGTAATCGTACATATATGCATGTAATTAAGCAATCGACTTCGATTAAAAATTAACCATTTTAAAGATATTTTTTGCAGCTGTGCATCATAATATACTTTTCAGTTATGTCGGTTCTGCATTTTGGAATATTTGATAATTTTCGATACATCAAGTTGAATTAAAAAAATAATTTTCTTAGAGTAATTAACTTTTTAATTTTGTATTTTATTGATCTGATTAGGTTTGCTGGGACATTTTGTCATTAATGGCAACGCCAATGTAGAAATTGTACAAAAAATAAAACCATAATAATTTTCTTCAAATAATAGGGAAAAATTTTAATCCCCGAAAAATTCAATTAGTTTAACTGTAATTCCAATAATCACAGCATAATTTGTGGCAATAATATGGATGTAAATGAAACAATTTATCAAGCAGGTAATAGAACAAAGAGTTAAAATGTTTTATCCTTACATTCTGAATATTTCCTTATGAATAATTTTTAGAAGCGAGTAATGTGAATATAGCACCCAATGATGAAGAAATTACTGGTTCAAGCAATAGAAAAACTAACCCACAAGTAAATAAACAAATGGTTGCATCTTCGAGTAAAGTTACAGGAAAATCTTCAGAAACAATCGGTGATGTGTTAACCCAATCAAAAGCTCATAATATTGAAGAAGAAAATACACAGCAGCTGGAAACTATTAGTAACTTACAAGAAGAACAACATCCAGAAGTAATAAATGACAAAAATATTGCTAACTTAGATGGGGAAGAATATCAAAACGAACAACATATTGATAATGCGGGCATTGACCGTAACTTAGCTTTAGTGCGACGAGTGTCTACACCATGTGCCGGCGATAATTCTGGAGAACAAGCAGAGGTCAGTAACGAAGACTCCGTTGCCATGGATCACGAAAATGGCGATGTGCCTGGAGCAGAGGTGATTGTGCTAGAGGGACTTTCTGCCGCTGAATTTTGTGCCCGTTGTAATTCCTACTCTCGAGGTGCTAGTGCAAACGAAGATGAAGATGGTAGACTACTTGAGTTTGAGTGGTCAGAGGAGGAAGCTGATCCTTATGATGGCTAGCATTTAATTTTTTTCTGTTTTCTTTGAAAATTACCGAATTTTTTTAACTTAATTTTTCTCATGAATTTTTAAATGGAAAAAACTGGATTGAAATATTATTTTAAACAAAATGTACCTATGCGTTATGTGTGAGTTATTTATTTTTACAGTGAAGTGCTACAAGAGTTAACAAAAAAACGAATAAAAGTAAATGATGTTTGAATAAAAACAATGCAAGCTAATCTTCAAAAAAATAAAGATTCTTTTTGCGAGGACTTAAACAGTATACTATGGAAAAAACTACTACGAGACATTTGAGACTAAAATACAAGGCTTACATTTTATAATAAAAATTCAATATATTTTCGGGGAATATAATCTGGTTTCCATACCTTTAAAGCGAAAAATATTTCCAAACTTCAAAAAATAATGCATTAAGAATCAAGGATGTTCGAACAAACACACAGAATTTTTACATTTTCTTTTAAGTATTAACTCTGAACGCAGACGTAACAAAAAGCAATATACATATGTATTTTGCTTCACAATTTGTCTTTCGTACATATTTCATACTGAATTTTGCAAACATAAGGAGGATAAATAAAGGAAAACAGTAGATTTTTGTTTTTGAGTCTTAGTATATATAGTACAATGTTACTGAAGAGATACTTAAAATATGTAAGTGGCAGCAAAGTAGTTCTCTCGAGCGCAAGTCTCATTCAGCAATGAACAAACAACAAGCACAATATAGACTCAAATATATACAACTAATCATAAACGGGGTAATGACATGCTGTTTTAGTAATGCATTCAATTTTTATTTATTTTATAAAATCAGTTAAGCAATTAAATAAATAATTTTTCAAAATCACAAAATGATTGCAAAGTTTTCATTCACTACTGGGAAAATATGTCATATACTTATAGCTTGTTTTTTCAAATTACCAATCAGTCAATTTAAATATGTTTGAAGGAAAATTACTTAGATCGGGAATCCACATCTGACCAGATATTCACGCTACGCCAAATCCTGGAGAAGACCCATGAAAAGCAAATCGACACCTACCACCTGTTTGTTGATTATAAAGCCGCTTTTGACAGCCCGATCCGCGCAAATGTTTATCAGGCCATGTCTGAATTTGGGATACCGGCGAAGTTGATAAGACTTTGCCAAATGACCTTGCAGGGCACGAAGTCTTCGGTGAGAATAGAAGACGATCTTTCGGACCCGTTTACAACCACGCGAGGATTCAGACAGGGTGACTGCTTATCGTGTGACCTTTTTAACATCCTCTTGGAAAAGGTTATACGAGACGCAGCGGTTAATAGGAATGGCACTATCTTCAACAAGAGCCATATGCGGATGACATTGACATCATAGGCCGAACATTGCGAGATGCAACTGCTGCCTTTGCGTGTATTGAGAAGCAGTCACGGAAAATGGGTTTGGCGGTTAATGAAGGCAAAACCAAGGTTATGGTTTCAACGAGCAGAAAATCTACAAGATTAGGTGAAACTGTGAGCGTTGGCAACTATAACTTTGAGGTTGTTAGGGAATTTGTATATCTCGGTACATCCATCAATACAACGAACACCATCGGCCTGGAAATACGAAGAAGAGTAGTGCTTGCAAACAGATGCTACTTTGGGCTAATCAGGCAATTCAAAAGTAAAGCCCTTTCTCCAAAGACAAAAATAACACTCTACAAGACGCTCATACTACCTGTGCTTCTGTATGGTGCAGAATCATGGGTGCTCGCGCAAGCAGATGAAGCCGTGCTTGGAGTATTTGAGAGAAAGATTCTTCGAAAAATATATGGACCTATTTGCGTTAGCGGAGACTTTCGGCGTCGCATGAACCATGAGCTGTATGAACTGTATGCCGATATTGGTATTGTGAAGCGCATTAAGGTACAAAGACTGCGCTAGCTGGGACATACATGCGTGATTTGATTTACACCTGCACCGACTATATAGTCTTAATCAGATGGTGGACAAACCACTTTGTATAATTTGGAACGTCATACATGCGTCCTAGATAGCCGAAGCCATAATTCTATGTAACAGAACCACCTAGTTGCAACTTCAATGATTTCAGTACAGGTCTGCAAATCATCACACCTTGCTAAAGAGTTGGAGACTATCCAACTCCTGTCCAGAACACATGTCAAGCATGCTCACTGGACTGGATCATTCACCATGCGTGTCATTATCAGCGAAATGATCCTGGCCACCATAAAAAACAGACCTGCTATGGGGCCGCGAAACCACAACCACCACGATTCTCCCATATAGGGGCCAACCTCAATGATCAGCCAGAGAACTATTATAAGTCTAAAGAGACAAATAATGAACTCTGGGGCTCACTGATCCCCGTGGAAATAAAGTGGAGTTTCCAGTTGACACCTTGTCTGCCTTCAGGGGACTGGGCTCCCTTTTTCCCCCAGTTGCACAGGTCCAGATAGTCGAGTATTCTATAAGAACCGATAAATGTGCCCCCAGGGGGTTTGCTGGGACATACAGTTCGAATGGATGAAAACGCTCCAGCAAGGAAAGTTTTTGAATACGGCCCTGAAGGTGCGCGCAGAAGGGGGCGACCAAAGCTCCGCTGGAAAGATCAGGACCAAGAAAATATCGCCGATCTGAAAATCCAAAACTGGCGAAGAAGCGCAGAAGATCGAAGCGCTGGGAACTCTATCCTAATCTCGGCCCAAGACCCAGCAGGGTTGTGAAGAGCCATTTATGGATGGATGGATGGATTAGGTTTGCTGGGACATTTTGTCATTAATGACAACGCCAATGTAGAAATTATACAAAAAATAAAACCGTAAAAATTTTCTTCGAATAATAGGGAAAAATTTTAATCCACGAAAAATTCAACGTGAATTAGTTTAACTGTAATTCCAATAATCACAGTATAATTTGTGGCAATAATATGGCTGTAAATGAAACAATTGATCAAACAGGTAATAGAACAAAGAGTTAAAATGTTTTATCCTTACATTCTGAATATTTTCTTATGAATAATTTTTAGAAGCGAGTAATGTAAATATAGCACCCAATGATGAAGAAATTACTGGTTCAAGCAATAGAAAAACTAACCCACAAGTAAATAAACAAATGGTTGCATCTTCGAGTAAAGTTACAGCAAATTCTTCAGAAACAATCGGTGATGTGTCAACCCAAACAATAGCTCATAATATTGAAAAAGAAAATAGACAGCAGCTGGAAACTCTTAGTAACTTACAAGAAGAACAACATCCAAAAGTAATAAATGACAAAAATATTGCTAACTTAGATGGGGAAGAATATCAAAACGAACAACATATTGATAATGCGGGCATTGATCGTAACTTAGCTTTAGTGCGACGAGTGTCTACACCATGTGCCGGCGATAATTCTAGAGAACAAGCAGAAGTCAGTAACGAAGACTCCGTTGCCATGGATCACGAAAATGGCGATGTGCCTGGAGCAGAGGTGATTGTGCTAGAGGGACTTTCTGCCGCTGAATTTTGTGCCCGTTGTAATTCCTACTCTCGAGGTGCTAGTGCAAACGAAGATGAAGATGGTAGACTACTTGAGTTTGAGTGGTCAGAGGAGGAAGCTGATACTTATGATGGCTAGCATTTAATTTTTTTCTGTTTTCCTTGAAAATTACCGAATTTTTTTAACGTAATTTTTCTCATGAATTTTTAAATGGAAAAAACTGGATTGAAATATTATTTTAAACAAAATGGATGCGTTATGTGTGAGTTATTTATTTTTACAGTGAAGTGCCACAAGAGTTAATAAAAAAACGAATAAAAGTAAATGATGTTTGAATAAAAGCAATGCAAGCTAATCTTCAAAAAATAAAGATTCTTTTTGCGAGGACTTAAACAATATACTATGGAAAAAACTGCTACGAGACATTTGAGACTAAAATACAAGGCTTACATTTTATAATAAAAATTCAATATATTTTCGGGGAATATAATCTGGTTACATGCCTTTAAAGCGAAAAATATTTCCAAACTTCAAATACTAATGCATACGCAGACGTAACAAAAAGCAATATATGTATTTTGTTTCACAATTTGTCTTTCGTACATGTTTCATACTGAATTTTGCAAAAATAAGGAGGATAAACAGTAGATTTTTGTTTTTGAGTCTTAGCTAAACTTTATGTCGTACAATGTTATTGAAGAGATACGAGTACTTAAAATGTGTAAGTGGCAGCAAAGTAGTTCTCTTGAGCGCAAGACTCATTAAGCAATGAATAAACACCACAGCACAATATAGACTCAAATATATACAACTAATCATAAACGGGGTAATGACATGCTGTTTTAGTAATGCATTCAATTTTTATTTATTTTATCAAATCAGTTAAGTAATTAAATAAATAATTTTTCAAAATAAAGTGATTGTAAAGTTTTCACTAATGTCATATATAGCTTGTTTTTTCAAATTATCAATCAGTCAAATAATTTAAATATGTTTGAAGGAAAATTATTTACATCGGGATGAATTATATAACTAAATGAAGAGGAGGAAGGGATGTGTGTATGGATGTGCAACACTGTTCCTACAGTATTCATGTATTTTTAGAAATATAGTCTAGCAAACAAGCTAACGTTAAGTAACCTGTTATCATAATCTTGGTTTATTGAACGTTTTCAAGGTTAATCAGAATAAAATATTTAAAGTACAAAAAGGTTTGTCAGCAATTAATGTGTATAATTTTTTTTAAATAATGTACGTGCAGAAAAAACGCACCACCACTATTTTTAAACTTGAATATTAGCTTTATACTAATGACGAAAATCTAAAGGACGACTATAAAAGCTAAATAAACAGATAATTGATGTTATTTAACTGAGAAAGTTTGAAGTGAAAAGTAGTCAAAGTAGTCAAATTTGAAAAGGAGAATATATAAAAATTAAGGCGTGTTAATAAAATTATTTGAAGTTAGTTTAATAACCAAATAGTGTTTTAAAAACTTTAGATATTCGTAATGTTTTTGACGTTACTGAAATATATAATGGCTGCTAGTGTATTAATACCCTTAACATCAATTGTACGTACTCCTGAAGATGATACAGCTGTTGTGGAAAGTTCCCGAATTAATGGAAATTTCGCTTATAGCACTGTTGAGGGTCATGCTTACAAAGCTATCACACCTATACTGGGACACATTGTTGCACCAGACTACTTGCAGCCAGTGAATTATATTTATGTGAACAATAAATAAATTAAAAATAAATTACTTTTTAAACTTACGACAATGATGATCCATTTTTAGTATACATTTATTACAAACAGAACAGTGATGAGTCCGAGGAGGTTTTGGGGTAATACATTTTTTACATACTGCAACAGCTTCATTTAAAGAAATACCCTGAAAATATTTTGCAATTTTATTTTACAAATAACAAGTTTTAAAAGATTTTTGTACTTCTGGTGGTTCTCCAGCGGGTGTTATAACTGCCATTGCATAATGAAAGATTACATTAATTAACAACCAATTGCCTATTATTAACAGGAATATTGTCGCAGTTTGATTTTTTTCCCACCAAAAAGGTAGACCTATCCAGTAGGCGATACTTACAACGGCAGTGGTTAACAATGCAACACCAATAACAAAAAACTATTAAGAAAGCAAAGATTTTATTTTTAATGCAATTTCATACTAGATTTTATCATAAAATTTATTATAAAGCTAAACAAAAAAATAAATTAACTTAATAATGCGAAATTTCTTTTATGATACAAATACTTAATAATAAATCTTTTTTAAAAATGTTTGATTAACATAATCTTCAACGGTATTTTAGAGAACAAAAAATTTTTTGTCACAAGTTAGATCGAGTATTTAAAACCTTTCCAAAGTTCAAGCCGTTCTCGTGTGAAATGAAAGCACTATCGTAATAACATTGTATATTTATTTTCAATGGTATTAATACAGCGAAGATGTTCAGACTTCTTTGTTTGTGTAACGTGACTATTAGGTCAAGTCGTATTTTGAAACAAATTGCTTTTGTTGCATCTGATTATTATTTATGGTCGCAACACATAAAAAAAGAACCCAAGCCTAATTTTAGTTTCTGACTAGCACCCATTCGTTAAAGGTAATAATATTAATTTTCTTCACAAAAAAAATTCAATTCTTTAATTTATGTCCCAAAAGTAGAGAGCCAAATTGCGAAAACAAATTGTTTGGTAATGACAGCAACTAGGATATAAAAAATAGTGTCTTCGAAAGCGAAGTTATAATTGAATCCTTAAGCACTAAAGCTGTGGTGTGCAAAAATTTTTTGTTTATTTTTATATGTGTTATTGTATAAAAATTTTTGCTTACAGGGCCTAATAAATGCGTGTAGTTATCAACAATCCAAAATATTGGCTCCATGCACACATCAGTAGCATAGGAAGCATTCATGTGATGATTGTAAGTCAAGGAACGCCAACATAATTGTATATAGGACCATCTTATATGACAATAATTGCTAAAAACATGAAAAAAATATAGTTTTCATAAAATCAAGCTTTTTTCAACACTCACAGTACGTTTTTTGCAAGCTTTTGCAATTTCCAATTAATCCGTCCCATACTTAATTAAATATTGTCAAAAAAAATATTTAATGCCATAGATCTAAGTCCTGTGATTCAAACAGTTATTTAGTATAAATTTAAAAATGCATTTTATTTCAGAAATCTTCGTAAGCATTTAAACAACAACTGTCAGCTGTTGATCAGCTGATGTAATTAAAAAATACTGCTGTTAAATCGAAAAATATTGCCAACTCAAAAAAATATAAAACATTTCTAACTAAAAAAGCACATATACAAATATTTCAAAGGCCTCTCTTAAATATTACAAAATGCTTTTATATACCTTTAATTTTACTTTCAACTCTTTTCATTCTTTTAAAATTTATAGAATATATGCTTTACGGTATCCACATAAAAAATGTGTTTTAAAAATAAAGTGGATCTTTGTGGAGAAAGTTTCCTCATATCGTTATTTGGGCAGTTCTTACTAATTCATTGTACGGCAACTAAGTTTTCTTCTAAATCATTTTGTTATTTTATATTATTGCTTTCCTGACCTAATAAAATGGCTTTATAGACTTAATTTCCTCGTAAAAATAAAGGACGTTTTTATAGAGCTATAGAGCTTTGGCAAAAGTTTCTTTAATTGACGGCCATTTTGTAAGTTTAGTGTAGTATTTTAACATGCAAAGAGTGACGCCTGAATTGTGTTTCTGAATTGGGAAATTTTTTTTTGAAAATCATGGTTTTCTTTTAAATATGTTTCGCGAACTACGGGTATGAGTCTCTTTATGCAAGGTTTTGCGGAAAGGTCTTGGTTTGCGTGCTTCGGAAATCCAACAAAAGCAGGAATTGAATGCATAGATTTGATAAATGGACTCAAAACAAATTGCCGTTGACTCATTCGCAGGCGAATTTTGTTTAGCTCTCTTTTGTTTGAATGAATACGCGATAACCAAAGCCGTAGCATTTGGAGCGATCATTAAGAGAATGTTGACACTTCGTTATACTCAGAAAAGCTAATTGGTGAGAACGTTGCTCTCAAGGGTGACCGCCATATGGACCTTGATTTTTGACTTTTTCTTTCATCAATTGAACAATTATGATTAACAATTTTATAAAAAACAACCTTTATAAAAACATTGTTTACATATCACATTTTATTATTTATATATTTTTATGAGCGGTGGATTTTAACAGCTGATTACTTGTTATTAGTGAACTTTTTTTATCTACATGTATATAAAAACGTATATTAGGCACTAACTTGATAATTTTCGATACATCAAGCTGAATTAAAAAAATAATTTTGTTTGAATGAAATTAACCATTTTAAAGATTTTTTTTTCAGCTGTGCATAATATACTTTTTATTATTATTTATTAAAAAAAAATAATTTTTTTAGAGTAGTTGTTAACTTCTTACTTCTGTAAATACCATGATTATAATAGAATTTTGTTGATCTGATTGGGTTTGTTGGGAAATTTTTTTTATTAATGGCAACGCCAATATAGGAATTATACAAAAAATAAAAACGTAAAAATTTTCTTCGAATAATAGGAAAAAATTTTAATCCACGAAAAATTTAATGTGAATTAGTTCAACTGTAATTGCAATAATATGGATGTGGATGAAACAATTGATCAAGCAGGTAATAGAACAAAGAGTTACAATGTTTTATCCTTAGATTCTGAATATTTTATTATGAATTATTTTTAGAAGCGAGTAATGTAAATATAGCACCCAATGATGAAGAAATTGCTGGTTCAAGCAATGGAAAAACTAACCCACAAATAAATAAGCAAATGACAGCATCTTCGAGTAAAGTTACAAAGGATTCTTCAGAAACAGTCGGTGATGTGTTAACCCAAACAAAAGCTCATAATATTGAAGAAGAAAGTAGACAGCAGCTGGAAACTATTAACAACTTACAAGAAGAACAACATCCAGAAGTAATAAATGACCCAAATATTGCTAACTTTGATGAGGAAGAATATCAAAACGAACAACATATTGAAAATGCGGGCATTGATCCTAATTATCCCTTAGTTTTGGTGCGACGAGTGTCTATACCATCTGCCGGCGATAATTCTAGAGAACAAGCAGAGATCAGTAACGAAGAATCCGTTGCCATGGATCACGAAAATGGCGATGTGCCTGGAGCAGAGGTTATTGTGATAGAGGGACGTTCTCCCGCTGAAATTTTTGCCCGTTATAATTCCACCTCTAGAGGTGCTAGTGAAAACGAAGATGAAGAGGAAGATGATAGACTACTTGAGTTCGAGTGGTCAGAGGAGGAAGACGATAGGTTTCTTGAAGTTGATTGGTCAGAGGAAGACGAAGATGAAGCAGCCTTTTTAGAAAATCCTAATTTCCGTGGTTTTGCAAATCAGTTTGAAGCCATAAGGAATATGATTGCCCATACCAGGCGCAGTATGGCAGAGGCAGAAGCCAATTTTGGACCAATACCTCGTAATTCATTAATTCAACGTTTTCGACGCATTCTCTTTATATTAAACAACCGAAGAAGACGCCTGATACGTTTAGGTTTGGCAACTCCAGATGTTGAATTGCCAGAAGTTGAAGCGAATAATGAAATGGAATCCGTAAATGTGGAAACTTCTGAAACTAATGACGCAGCAGGTATTTCCGAAAGTTCTCCAAACGATGGCGTAGATAATATGACTGTAGAACAGGAAGAGGAAGTTACCGAAAATGCCGTACTTTTCGATACAAACCTGCCAGCTCAACACTCTTATATGGGCGACAATATGAACCGTGTTTCCGGTGTTAATTATCTAGACGTAGATCAATACATAAAATTGCGTTTGTTTATTCATCAGCATATTCTATTTCCTGGAGAAGTTTTGCCATTTATGGTTGATAGCTCTACAAACATTATTGAAGGCGATATTGACGCCCAAAACGGTGTACTATTTGGTGTTTGTTTTCCTTGTTTGTCTAGTAAAACAACTGCGAATGGGGATGCTAATGGTTCGGCATCTGACGGCAAAGATCAATTGTTGTATGGTGTCACATGCCAAATTTATGAGTTGGGCGAAGATGGTCGCAGCAATACATTGATAAAGTCTAGAGCCCTGCAAAGATTTGTAACGAAATCTAGCGATTTGACAGTGTATGTATACATGTGATTACTATTCCATTATGAATTATTAAAAAAAATTTTTAAATAATTATATTTAGTCCTTTGGAATATATCAACTCTCATCCTCGTATGAAGTGTTTTGGTTTCGTAAAAATATTACCTGACATTTACTTACCCGATCCACTCAAATGCATTAATATGGGGTCAATGAATCGTTTTCGTGATAACTCATCAATGTTGGATATGTACAAACGTCTTCAAGCTGTGACGACTCCGTGGCCAGCACATGTCTACGAAACTCATAATATATCAAACATAATTGAAAAAGCACGCACCCAATTGGCACAACATAAAATCGATACAATGCCCAGTGACCCCACACAGCTATCATATTGGTTGGTGCGCAATTTACATATACCCGAAGACATGTTAAAATCTGTATTTTTAGCAAATACTGTTAATACCAGATTAAAACTTATAGCAAGTACTTTTAAAAAGGTTAAAGAAATTAATTGTTTGACAGTATGCTGTTTTCTTAACTTTTTTCATTTATTTCTTTTTTCTTAATTTAAGGAAGCCATATTTAGTTGCCGTAATTGTGCTATACATGTAGCCGACTGCCGCGAGTTGTTTGCCATGTCTAAACACGGTGTGCAATCTCAATATTGTAATTCTGGTAAGCATTTGTGGTTGACTTCCTTTTTCTAAACTATATTTATCTCGAAAAAGCTTATATGGCCACATCGAGCGATATACCGGGACTTAAAAATTTTACTCTTCAGGGCAATGATAAAGCAGCTGTTAAATCGTTTAAAGAATTAAAAGCTTTTTTTAATTCCTTTTTGCAAGAATTTGAAAGTGATATTTACCTGGACGAATATTTTTTGGTTGATTTATTTTTATATGTTTTTACTTCACATAATTTTTGGTCTCACTGTTATTTAAAGCAAACAATTTCATTTAAAGCAATTTGACTAACAAATACAAAGAAGAATATAAATAAAATATGACTAGATTGGGCGACTTATGTTTTTTTTAATAGTATAACTGACAAATAATTGACCTCTTAATATATTATAAATAATTTTTTTAACACCAATACATATAAAAATTTGAAATTTTTATTGTCAACAAAAATGAAAAATAAAACAAAATAAAATTTCTTTAATTTTTACATAAAGACCTTGTGCTTAAAAAAATATTTATAAATATAGGATAACTTATTTTTATACACACACTTTTATAACTTTTATAAAAAAACGAGTGCCCTACATTTTTTGCACACTGTAGATAGACTTTGCCCTGCCGATTATTTATTGTTACCAGTATAAATAACATCTATATATTTCTTTGATTTTAAGCTGGCTATATACATGAAACTAACACAGTTTACCAAGTTAATCGTCAAAATATATTATACAGTGGCTCACCTTCAACTGAATTCAGTTGGTTTCCCGGGTAAGAAAAGTCAACTCCATAAAATTCTTGAAAAATGTTTTACTTTTTGTTGTAGCTATCAGTGGCATATAATTGTCTGTGCATTATGCAAACATCATCTCGGATGGGAATTTAAAGCTGTCGAGCCAAATCTTATACCCAAGCAATTCTTTGGCATCTCATCGTCAAGTGTTCGTGTACGTTTGGCTCAGGATCGTAATGACGCACCAGTACCAAATTCGGTCTTTATTAATTTTTTACGTCTTATGAATGCCGGAATGAATGAATTGCGCGAAGCCCGAAACAATATGCCACACATGTGAAAAACTTAGATACTTGAATGTTTGTCATTGTTTATTGAAGTGCTTGTAATCAATTAATCTAACATCACAAACCGATCAGCAATGTTTTCTTGAAATGAAGAAGTATTTTTCAAAATTATTCGAATTTGTTCTAAACGGTTTGTTATTACTCAAATAGTAGAAAATTTGCGAGAAGTAAATAACTATAATGTTATGAAAAGAGACAGACAAAAATATCTAGATTTAGCAGTTTTTCTTTTGTAATGCAATTATTATTATTATTCATACATACATATATTCTCTCACAAAAAAAGGTCTTTATTAAAAAATGAGCTTTTTGTTTAGAGGAATGAAATTTTTAAACAATAAGATATTTAATATGACAAAATGTCTATTATACGGACTGGTTTTAAGTTAAAGAAATGTAACTGGAAACAAATCATATATTTAAACTACGAAACTTTTATTAAATAAATGTATGTGAAATTAACACAATTACAAATACAATAATTATTATCAAAGTCTAATAAAATAAAAAAAAAATAATAAAAAAAAAAATAAAATACAATTAATGAATGAATAAAAATAAATCTATAAAATTTTATCTAACACTAAGTTTTTAAATTAGAAGTTTAATCCAGAGATCATGACAGTTATGTCGGATAATAAACTGTTATTAGACATAATAGAACTGTTATAACTATTTTTTAAATATAAATATATTTTTTCGTTTACAATAAAACTAGTTTTGCGATTTTTCAAGAGAAGTTAAGTTGTCTTTGGAAACAAATTTTTATATGGCACACTATGCGTAATACCGAAATGGAAAGTTATATGCTATCGATTTAAAAACTAAAGTCTTTTTTCAATTTGTTTTATATTTAACTTTTTTTTTTTTAATTATTTTTATGTTTTATATTTTAATTTTAGTGTGTATTTTTATTTGGTGGAAAATTATCAAACTCTGTAAAATTGATCGATTTTTATTATATTTCTGTTGTATTGTTTTAATTTAAATTGGTTTAGTAACCCTAGAAAGCCGTCGAATATAATCGCTTAGTTTAATTCATGGGAACGAATGGATATTAAGTTGCTGTTTAGTAAAATGCATTTTTTTGCAGCAACATTTCAACTTGGAATTTCTAGCTGATAAGAGTATATTAAAACAGATCAATTTATGTTAACAATAATCCTCTTGTGGTATATGTTGCTTCAGCAATCTCTGAGAATAGTAATGGTTTAAATGGACAAATTATTCTACACTTAATTAATTATTTTTGCTACAGATATATTTTTTCTATAAGAATTAAAAATACAAGATATTTTCTTATCTTAAAATTGGATGACAGTCTTAAGGTCATTGAAATTCAGTTAATTTTACTTGCGATAAATGGAAAATATATATATATATATAGATATAAAAACCTTTAGGCATAATAAGATGCTCGTTTTTCTTTATTAAAATATGTTACTGAACTGTTTGTTAAGCTAAAATATTTTAATGTATTCAAATAAACATAATTTATATGAAGTGTTTTTAATAAAAAAATTAAATTCAAATTTATAAACATTTGCAAGTTTTTTTTAAATTATTTATTTTATTTATACACTGGAATAAAAATAAAATAGAAATCATGTTGCTAATAATTATTATTAATCATAGCAAAAATTGGATTGTTTTTGTTTTATCTTAAGAATTTTAAATAACATAACATAATAAAAAATACAGATCTTTGGCCAAAAAGTTTCATTCGAAAGATGGCCACGGATGTTCTTGACGAAGTGTATTGTGGCAAACCCCCTCCCCCCTGGGGGCACATTTATCAGTCTTTGTGGATTAATCAATCATCTACACTTGTGCTGTTCGGGGGTATAAGGGAACCCAGTCCCCAGAAGGCAAGCAGGGTATCAACTGGAAGCTCCACGTTATTTCCATGAGAATCGGTAAGCCCCAGAGTTCCGCTAATTGTCTCTTTAGCCTTTTAGCTGTTTCTCTGACTGATAATTGAGGTTGGCCCTTCGAGAGTATCGTGGTGGTTGTTGTTTCGCGGCCCCCGCATGAATTTGATTTAGGAGCCTGGATCATTTCGCCTTTTTTAACACCAACGGGTGAATGATTCGGATCCAGGGAGCATGCTAGTCATGTGTTCTGGACCAGGGGTTGGATAGTCTCCAACTCTTCAGCAAGGAATAGTGGTTTGCAGCCCTGCTTTGGAACCGCTCGAATTAGTTCTCGGGTTTCTAGGGCGTGAGTGACGTTGCTGTTCTTTCCCAGGGGTTTGACCGCCAACTGATTAAGGCTTACAGCCAGGCGCAGATGTAAATCTTATCACGAATTGTAACCACATAATTTTATAACACTTCAGTTATTGCTGGCTAATAATATGAAATTATATATTTTTATAAATGATAACAGTTGAACTCGAATAAGACGTTAATATGTTTTCAGTAAACGTATGAAAAATATGTTGTGTTTTGGCAAGTTGTAACAAAGAATTTACTTGGCACCCTTGTGATTTTGTTCTCTTTGTTTATAAAATTTTAATTTGAACTAGAAATTCTAGTGATTTTATATCGATTTAAATCTTATTGCTTCGATCTATAGCCATCTCAATATTTTTTTTGCGTTTATTTGTTACAACGTTTTTATATTTCAAAAACCGTTAAACTGACAAGGTCTTGTATTGTAGGTCGTCTGTAGATATTTTTGTAGGCAACATTGTTATTTTAACCAGTTGTTATGGGTTCAAATTTATCCATAATCCTAATTAAAAAAGAAAAAAAATTTTTTTTTCAAAACTAAAAAATGCGTCTGTTGCATATTAGAGTTTTTGAGTTATAGTGATGCTGCAGTAATTGAGCTGCATGCTTATTATTCAGTTCAAATAGAAATGTTCTAATGATGTTTTAAACACAAACAAAAAATGAGTTTTCTTTATTCCAATAAAAAGGGATTTTTTACACCCTTTCTTACTTTAATATTACAAATGAAACAAGCTACGGATTCATTATTTTCATTATTCAATGAAACTTCAACAGCTACCGAAATTTCTGGATAAATTAAATCAATATAAATTTGTAATTGATAGACAACATCTTCTGTTTTATAAATGGGACATGTTGCATCATACATCAAATTTGAACAGACATCTGCTAATTCTTGGGGTAATTCGTGTGGCATGGTTATTCCAAGTGTGGTTGCACGTACTTTCGCCTTCAGTGTGTGGGCTATATCTACGGCTAAAACGAAAAATGTATCAGACAAAATTTGTCGGTTGTTAAGTTGAAAAACTTACTTCCCAGAAAGTGAACATACATTGTGGCTGTTGTACCTTTGTTGATAATGCATGGAGGTTCCAGGCAGCCCTCTATATCAACGCTTAAAGGAAAAGGCTGCCCTTTTTTACCTTAAATTTTGTTTTTTTTAGTTTGTTTTAGAAAAAATAATTTAAAAAAAACTAACAAATAAAATCGTAAGAATAAAGTAAAAATAAAAAAATATGTAAGAAAAATATTCGTTTGATTAAATATATTTTTCAAATATTTATTTTATCATTTATTATAATTAAAAATTATAATAAATTTTAAGAACTAAAGCACTAAATATGTGTTATTATTATCTCAAACAAAAACCGAATTAAAAACCGAATTGAGGTTTTTGCATTCGCCCGATTTATTGCATTTGTAATTGATCTGGAATAATGAATCGATGACACCTAAAAACAATAAACTTAATGAACTAATTAAAAAAAAATACAGCTGGATATTCAATTACATCGAACGAGTTTAGTACTATCTTCAGTTAGCTTGTTAATATTTAATATTTATGTAAAAATGAGCCATGATGGTGTGATTAAATAATGAAAAATAGAGAAAAAATAACACTGAAGATGGCATATAGTCGAAATTGGTATGCTCAAAAACCAAATTTGACGCGAGGGTTGACGTAAAATCATACCCAAATAAATCAAAGCCCGTCGGACAATATACGCACATATTGAAAAATAGATTCCATAAAATATATCCTAATATTACAGTCCGTACTTGAATTCTTCGATTTCCAAATCCATTGTAAATTATTTAAAGCAATTTATTTAAATAACTGATTTGACATTTTCTGATTTTATTCCATACACATTTCACAGTAGCTCAGAAATAAATGTTTTTAAAATAATTTAGAAATTTCTAAACCGCTGGACCGATTAAATTAATATAAAACTTCCTAGTAGCAGATAAATAATCCAGCTTGGCCTCGGATATTTTTGAAAAACTTTCCGTTTTTTGCTTTGAAACTAAAATAGAAACTGCTTTTAATTATTCTTGAATATATTTTTGAACCCACATCCAAAGATCGATTTAAGAGACCAAAATCTGAAATGTTTTAATTTATAAGATTTGAATTTTTTCACTTTTTGACTCTAAGTAATCAAATACAAACACAGAAAACTTTCATTATAATATATTTACCAATAATCAAGTCATTGTATGGCTTAAATTTGTTGCTTCTACGAAATAACGAATTTTGTGCATTTATGTTCAGGGAACTAACTAAAGTCGGAAAGACTTTTGAATTTTTATACAACTTACATTTTTTAACATTCGTGGCAGCGGAACTAGCTAATATTAAAAACAAAATAAAAATCGGATATATAATTTTAAGCATTTTTTTTTTTATTTTTAAAACTGGTAAATTACTTTTAACTTTTTTTTGAACTAAACTAAATTAAAGATTTTTAAAGTAAAATTTAAAACACTTTGTAAATTTTTAATTTTATTTATCTTATCATTATTAAAGAAATCAAAAACGAGGAAAGTCTGCAAAGTGAATTTTTGTATAGGTAGCTTTTTATTATGTATCGAAACATTTACCGAAATTTTTATACTTGCCACTTCATGTTTCTTCATTTTCTATCGCCTGAATAAGACTCTTCTTACCTGTCGATTTTAGATCTTCTGCTTTAACAGAGTAAATACTTTGAACATCATTTCGTATGGCTGTGTAAAAATACTTATTGTTTCTGGCAGCTTGTTTCCGGCAACATTGTTTACAAACTACATATCTTTTTCGAATGGAATTATAAGCAACACAAACAATGTTGCATACCTAAGGGCGATAAGAACCAAATTGTCTTCTAAATCGTAGAATTGGCACCACTGGCTGGCTGAAAGGAAATAAGTAACCCTGCAAGAAATTTTGCACTAACGTATTTGCAACAACTTTATACCAAACAGCGTTACCATTGTACCTCTTTCGGTATTCAATTGGTTTATTTTTTTTTTGAATCAATTCTAAGTTTTCTTGGTGTTACGGCATACGTGTTTAGCAAAGTAAAATTTGCTACGTAAATCGCAAACATACTTACAATAGTTTTCATAATTTTTTGTCATTTTCGTTTAAGGATGTGACAGAAAGTTTGTATTACGCAATCAATAATTGTCAAATTATCGATCAAGTGACTCGTACTGTTCCGATAGGGAAAGTTGCTAAATGAAACTACTTTTTTGTATATTTTTTTAGATTGTGCCTTAACAAAAATTTTTATAAAAATAAAACTACTTTGTTAGAACACATTGATTTACCCTCGCACGCAGAACACCTGTAGTTCTGCAATCGTTTGTAAGAAAAATTTTAAAATTAATATTTTTGTGATAAGATATTATACATAATTTATTACCTTAATTCTACAGCAGAAAAAATAGCAGTTTTCTTTACATAAATGAAAGAAAAAATAAATCATGAAATGTGCATATCTGAGTACTCTGGAGGTCCTAGTTGTCTTATCTTGACCACATATCCCCGCAGAAAGTAAACTAGGGCCGTTAAATCGCGTGAAAACTATGCGATTACCAATTGTGGCACAAGCAGCTCCTGCACATCATGGTTGTTAAGCATAGTCAGTTTTTCTGGATGTAACGGTGCTTTACATACACTTGATTCTTATCATCATCCAAAATACGGCAGTTTTGTTTGCTGAAACGTCCGTTCAAACAAAAGAGAGTTTCATCGCTAAAAATGTTGAAATATTAAACTAAACTAAACAGAAATCACTTGGCAGCTGACAAAATGGGAGCCAGTTAAAAAAGTAATATCAGCTTAAAGTTTCATACCTCAATAAAAATCACCCGATATAAATATAGTGTAGTTTTACACAGTTGGCCATTGCCATAAAAGTTTTAAATGATAAAGATCAGTTTTAAAAGTTATAGAAAAAGTTAAAAGTATGTATAATAGTACGAGATACTGATAACGATAACTTTAAACTATGGCTATACATAGTACGCATGAAATTAAACATTTTTCACTCTTTCAGTATTAACTACCGGTCTCACGATGTTACAAGAACTCGTTCGTTCGCACAATTATATTTCAAGCAAATAATTTATTTGCGTAAATATAGGGATACTTGTGCCATCATGGGACAAGTAGCAAATAAATTTGTAATACTTTAAATTGAGTGATCAGCAGAACACTATATTTATTTCATTTTTTATTATTTTTGATTCGACCTTGTTTCTTCTTTAATAAATAAGTATTTATCTTTTTGCAGGTCTTTTTAATTAAATTTAACACTTATAAACTCAATATTTCGCTTTCCCTTTGAAAGCTTCTAAAGGAAATTAATATTTATAAAACAAAAAACAGATAATTACTTATTTATTTCATTTATTTATTTTAATTTTTTATCCACCAAGTTTGGAATCCCCGCATTTTAAAAAAAACGAGTGCCGATATCATATCGGGGTACATATTTCCAATTCCACAGACATTTAAATGATTTTAAGAAGTACGACGACAGCAATTAATTTTGTAAATCAGATTTGTGCGGTCTATATTTTCTAATCTCTTACCAAAGGTAAAGGTACTTACTATCTGCAAAAGTACGTAAAGAGATAAAAAGATAAAAAAGATAAAAAAGAGATAATAAAAAACAAAATTTAAGCTTTCTCTGTAACAATCAAGCTTAATTGGTGACTAACGTACGTGAAAAACACTTTCCACTTTGTATCTTTACTATACTGTGAAAATGTCTTTATTAAGCATCAGAAAATCTGTTAAATGTCTTGCGCATATAAAGTCAACCTTACTTATCAGACAATAATTTTTTTATATAAACTCATTAGTTTGACAAGATTTTATTGTCATCTACTATTTTTATTTTTAATTTTATTTAAAAACACAAGAATTATTTTGCAATGATTTGTTAAAAAGCGCTACTAGCTGAGTGTTACGAATTTCTGGATTACGGCATTTATCCTCAACATTCTTTCTTTCAACTTCAGTAAGAAGTATCATACACAATTTAACGAAAAAATTTTTGTGAATAAAATATGCAAATAATCTCACTATTATCACTACTTGATTAAAATTAAGTGAGAACTTAACTTAATTATCATCACAAGAATTTGGAATACATGTCGACGAAAAGAAATAGAGAAGATAATTATATTTGAGCAGCTTATATTTGTTTTTCATAAAAATGTACCTGTTTTTAAAGCACAGAAACGGAAACGTATTGCAATCAATGTTTGAAATTTAGTTTTCTTAAACCGATAATAAGTTCTCAAGCTATTGTAAAATATGCAATTTAAAACCAAAAATTTTACTTGTTATATGATTATTAATGATTTTAAAGCATTTTGCCGATTTCTTTTTAATTAGAAAGAAAATTATCTGGCAGCCTTACATCTGCCTCACAAAAATTGTTATTGTTTTTCTTTGCATATAAATTTCTGAAGCATGCTTTAAGGCTTAAAAGGCAAGTGTTAAGTGAAACAACTTATTAACACAAATTTAATAATAATTTCTAGTGATTTAATATTTATTTAAATTTAAAAATACTCGATTAGAATGTAGAAAAGAGGTCGCATAATCACATAATAATAATGCAATTAAAATATAACATTGTAATTTTAATAACTCTTTAATAAGGTAAGCCCTGCAATATGAGAAAATGGCGTTTCAATAAAATAAGTAACTGGCTAAACCCTGGGTATCACAAATTACATTTGCCTAAAAGATTTTCAATATGATCACAAAGTTAATTATTATTTAGTAAATAACATTAAGTTTATAAAATTACTAACCATGGACTAAGTGCTTTTACCTAGAGAAATATATTTGAGCCAATGGAGGTAGAATTCAAGTTACGCCAACTTTTAAAAGAAAAGAATAGAATTAAATTTATATTAGAATATTTCCATAATTCTATAAACAAGAACATTAAAATTTTAGTTTTGTTCGTTACAGAAAATTTGTAAAAAATTCTGTTTCCGTATGGTAGCCACTGTAAAAAACGTTTCTACGTTTCAGTTGAAATAATTTTTTAATTTAAATTAATTAATTATTAAAAACAACACAAAATTTAGATGTTCTCTCTACGAATTTTAGTAATAAACTAATCTAATATTAAAGTAAGGTAATTATAATGACACTAGAAAAAATTCGTTATGTGTGCAAATAAGTTAATAGGTATTAAAAAAATTATCTTAACATCGGTAAAGATATAAGAGAAAATAGCAGGTGTTAACATAATTTTTTTTCTTCTTTCTAATATGTTATTACGTATGTGTTAAAATTAGAAACTGAAGTGTTTAAAAATATCACTCTTCAAACATTTTGTTAAAAGTTTTTAAAATTAATTATAAGTACTTGTAGTTGTTGATAAGAACTTTATGTTTTCAGAATAACACCTGTTCATATAGTAAAAAGAAAATGCTTATCAAAAAATACAAAATTTCACCAATAATAAAATAATAAATTAAGCTTTATTTTCTTACTTATTTATCAAAGTTACATAGCCGGTTAGGCAATACATCACGTAACGTGAATCTGACAACATAATTACAAATACAAAAAGTATATTTCTTATACCTAAACTGACTGGGATTTAAGTTGCAATGTCATTATTGGAAAAAAGTAAAAGTTAACTTGAATCACTTATCTGATACAAGTTTCTTGGTTTTGATCCTTTTTGAAAGTTTAAGTTAATTTTAGTTACTGAAAGAAATGTCACCTATTTTTTGCCTCTGAAAGGAAACAATTTAAATAAAGATTCCTTCATGTGTTTGTTACTTACTTTTCTTTATGGCTTGACTTAAACTTAAATAACTAACTCATTTACCTCGGCTACAGCTGTTTTGCTTTTCTAATTCAGGCTTTGAATGTTTGACCTAATATTTTGATTTTAATTGTCTATGTATGTGTAATTAAGTGTCCACGCTAGTAGCACAAGACTTGGAACCTCGACTTTCGACGATATTTAGAAATATGTGTAAAAAATTAAAAAAAACAAAACGGTAATTTACATAAAAAAATAGTGGGTTTCGTATACCATATTACCCATTGACAGGTTCTCTTCGTTTTGTTTCCAAAAAAAATATTCTGTGGCAAGTTTTTGAGGAAAAAATAAATTAAATTTTGTATTTTTATAAGAATAACTAAAAAAATATAAATAATGGTAGTATAAACACTCCTCCAGTTCCATTATAACTGCACACTTAACCTGAGAAATTTACACTCAGCTTAAGTTAAGTTATATAATTGTGCTAGATTCCTTTAAACATAAATATTTTGTGAATGCATGAAAATCGCTTTAAAATAATTAAAATCCACTATGAAAATAGTGTTTCTGTCAAAGTTATATTTCTTAAAATTTATGATATTTTCGGACAACATAATCGTCTTTCTGAGACCGCTATTAAGAATTTGATCGCTAAATTTGAGTCGACAGGCTCGATACAAAAAGTGCGAACACCAACGCGTGTTCGACTGGGTCTTTCAACTGAAATTGTCGCAACCGTGAACCATATTGTTGAAACAGGTCCAAATTTGTCAATTCCTCGACATTCTCAACAATTGGGGTTATCCAAAACCATCATGTGCCGAATTTTGCGTAAAGATTTGGTAGAGGAATTGAAGCCAACCGACCATTCACATCGTCGTAGATTTGCCGAATTCATTCAAGAATAACCGGCTGGTTCTGGAAAAAGATTTTTTCAGGCGAAGCCCATTTTCACCTTTCAGGGTATGTCAACAAGAAAAATATTCGCATTTGGGCTTCTAAAAATTGTAAAGCGATTACTCAGAATCCTTTGCATGCCCAACGTGTCACTGTATGGAGCGCTATGTCGCCTGAAGGTGTGATTGTGACATTTTTTTTCGAAGATAAGGCTGGAAATGCGGTAACGACCAATGATTCATGCTATCGCGAGATGCTAACAACTCAATTTTGGCCTATTATTGGCGTCGTGGATATCGCTGACATGTGGTTTTAACAGGACGGTGCCATACAGCCAATGAAATGATCAATTTCTTGCAAATCAAATTTCCCGATCGCATTATTTCATAACAATTAGCAGTTAAATGGCCAGCCAGATCGTGTGACTTAACACCAATGGTTTATTTTTTGTGGGGCTATGTTAAGGACGGGTTCTATACGGAGCCCATCAAATCAATTTCAGCCATTTTTCCAAAAAGTAATTAAAAACTTTGATGAAAGGTTAGACATCTGTCAGCGTGGTCGTGGTGGACTTTGGCACACATACCTTTTCATTCATACTTGCAGAACTTTTGTCTTCGTAATACAATAAAAATTTGAATTATCTTAATCAAAATTGTATTATTTTGTTTTAGAAAGCAAACCTTTTTACATTTATATTTATTTATTTTTTTTTATCTGAAATAAACATCAAGTGTTTTTTATAATAATTCTATAAAATAGAAATTAATAAAAATTTGTTTAAACTGCACCCTTTCTAACTTTAATATCACAAATAAAGCAGGCCAAAGCTACATTATTTTCATCCACCAATGAAACTTCAACAGCCACCGGAATCTCAGGGTATGAGTTATCGACTTCAAAATTAAATTGATAAACAACATCCTCATCCTTGTTAATGGGACAGGATGCATCATCTAATAGATTTGAACAAACATCGGCAACCTCCTCGGGTAATATATAGGGAACCGTAATACCAAAAGCAGTGGCTCTTACTTTAGCTTTCACAGATTTTATATTATCTCTTGCTTCAAGGTGATAAAATAATATTTGTATAATTACAATCCAATACACTTTTATTTAAAATGCAACTTACTTCCCACAAACTGTACATCCATGACAGCTGTTGTGCCCTTTATAACATTACATGGCGGGGTAGTGCAACCTTCAACATCAACGCTCAAGGGTAAAGGTTGTCCCCTTTTACCTTAATTAACAATAACCAAAATGTATTTATAGCTCTGTAAGGATGTAATAAATTATAACTTACATTTTTTAACTTTAGTAGCGCCTGCAAAAACTAATGTTGAAATTAAAATAAAAATAACAAACTTGTTCATTTTATTTTTTCTTTTTACTTTTAACTTTTTACTAGCAGGTGTTCGAGGAGCTGCAGAAAATAAACTTGTGAATAAAGAAATTAGTCTACAGCTATTTATACCAAATTTCCAGTAGCACATTCTTTTATAACTCTAAAATATTGCTTGTTATCATTTTTCAGACTTAAGTGTGATTTGAGTTGATTTTTACTTGTATTTGTCATTATACTTAAAATAATTTACAATTAATTGATAAAATTATATAGTTTTACTATTTGTTTCTTTATAAATTGTAATTGTTGTAGTTTTTATTTACTCAAGCACAATTATAATTAAATCTGAATATTACTTTTTAATAACTTGAACAATAATTTTTATAGATCTATTTGCAGTGCTATGTTTACTTATTTTTCTATTAATTTCTAACTCAGTTAAATATTCAATTTTTATCAGGACACTTAAGAAAACTAACGATTCTTTTATTATATATTTCTTTGTTCTTCGTTTAAAAATTAATTATTTATTTCTGTACATTAATCACTGACGCCATGAGATCTTATCCTAGCTATGCTCTACATGCTATGCTGCTCATATCGCTACTATACAACTGTGTAGGTAGAAAATCTTTTCGATACTGGGCAGTTTGGCTGTTAAGGACAGGTATGTCATGGATTTTGTAACTTTACGGATGACTTAATATATTCACTCTTGTCCTTGCTCTCATTCCCGCTACAAGCATCAAAAATTGTGACACGATAGCTCGAGTTTTTGGTACGATTTTGAGCTTAATTTACTGGTCTGAAACGTAATACTGTGCGGTTACCAAGCGCTTACTTCAATAAATCAATCAATGTATTGCGTCATCTTGTTGGAGCCACAGCTACTGCATATCATGGTTGTTCAATTGTTCAACGAAAAGTCTGTTATGGTTCAATATTCCTCTGACGAGCATTGCTTTTAAAAATGTCCAACGATTTCAGCGGCCCAAACACCAAAGCAAAGAGTCAGTTTTTCTGAATGTAACCATATCTCAACATATACGAGGATTATCATAACTCCAAATCCGGCAATTTTTTTTGTTGACGTATCCATTCAAACAAAAGTATACTTGATCGGTAAACAAAATTGGCGTATGAAAATTTAGTTAGTGTGCTCATGTTGAAATCTCTAACTAAATTAAATCACTTGACGGTTGACAAAACGTCGTCTGCTAGTTATAAAAGTATTAGCAGCTTAAAGTTCTATATCTCTAAAAAAAAACACCCGATTTTGTATAACATTTTTTCGATTTTATTCCTTAGGGGTGTAACAACATAGTGTTGTTAGCTTAGCCTTTTAAAAGCTCGAACTCACTTTTTATTCGTTGGTGTTTAGCCAGGAATTACATTTTGTAACTTTTTGTATCTTTTTAGCTCTCCAAAAGATTAAATTTAATTCTTAATTAATTTATGCACTGAAATTTAAAATGAATTAAATTTTGGCGTGCTAATTATAGTTACCGATAGAAACTGTTATCAACAGCTTTGCGTAGTAATGTAGACACAAAAAAAAATAAATATATTGATATATAACTGCATAAAAGTTATGTCAATAGTTTTGAATAGATGCTGAACTTTAAAAATGCTTTAAAGAGTAGATTTCTAGCTTTTCAGTCAATAGGCAACACTGATTCTGAAGCTCAGCTTCTTTAAATAAAGAAAATAGATTAATATTATATTAAGGCTGCTATGCATTCAGTACTTTTCAAAAATATTGGGAAAACGTTGTCATGATGTAGAAGTTACAGAATCACAGCTCTCTTTTCTATTTTTGGAACTGTGTAAGTGTTTTAAAAACTAAAACCTGTGCCTGTAAATAGCAACAAAAGTAAAAACATATTTTTAAATAAATGGGTGCCCTATGTGTTTATTTACTAGACCATAACAGGCGAATTTTTGAAACTTCACAAGGTGCTAAAAATTAAAAATAAAAGATAATTTCCATAGAAGATATAATTTTGATGTATAGAATCACTTTAAGCGTTCCATAACAAATAAAATTTTAAAATAAAACAGCTAAAGTATAGCCCATATATGCTACGGGGTCCATCTTGCAATAACTCGACAATGCACTAAGTATAAACAATTAAGAATAAGTTAAATAAAGTTATTCATTCAGAGCCTTGGGGCTTACGATTTTACATTCTGCAAATGCCTCGTTATATATTTATGATACTCATGAAGATCAAAAGCATATCACATGGGGATAAAATTTTACAAAATACTATTGCAAATAATTAATTAATTAAACTGTATGGGTATCACACAAACCATTCTAAAATTATCCATGGTGATTATGCCTATTTCAAAAAATAAAACAAAACTTTACATTTTAAATTTATAAATATATATATATATATATATATATATATATATATATATTTTTTTTTTTTAATTTTAAATAATCATCAAGTGTGTTTTTTAATAATTTACACATGTTTTTCAAATTTTTAATTAATTAAAATGAAAATTAATTAAAATTTGTGAATTTCTTAATCTGCACCCTTTATAACTATAATGTCGCAAACAAAGCAGAACAAATCTACATTATTTTCATCCACTAATGACATTGTAACAGCTACAGGAATCGTAGGGTAGTTGCCGACAAAGAAATTAAAATTGTAAACAACACTCTCGTTTTTGTTAATGGGGCAGGTGGCACCATTCGATAGATTCAAACAGACATTGGCAATTTTCTCGGGTAATATATACGGAGCAGTAATGCCGAGAGCAGTGGCGCTTACTTGCGCTTTTACAGATGTTATATTATCTCTTGCTGCGAGGTGATAAAATATTTGTTTAATTTAAATACATTTTTATTTAAAAGCAACTTACTTCCCACAAACTGAACATCCATAGTAGCTGTTGTTCCCTTTGTTACATTACATGGTGGCTGAATGCAATCCTTGACATCAACTCTTGAGGGAAGTGGCAGTCCATTTTCACCTTTATTAACAATTAATAAAACGAACATATAGCAGTTTAGGAATATTTTAAAATATAACTTACATTTTTTAACATTGGTAGCGGTAGTAAACACCAACGTTGAAACTAAAATAACAAGAGCAAACTTGTACATTTTATTTTATTTTACTTTTTGCAAGGAGGTGTTCAAGGAGCTGTAGAAAGTAAACTTATGAATAAAGAAATTAGCATACGGCTATTTATACCAATTTCCCTAAAGCATATTCTTTTATAACTCTAAAATATTGTTATCATTGATCATGAGTGTGATCTGATTTGAATTTTAATTGTATTTGTTATTATAGTTAAAATAATTAATAATTAATTGATAAAATTATAGAGTTGTACTATTCGTTTCTTAATAGTTTGCGATTGTTGTATTTTTATTATTTTTTTTTTGTTGTGAATAATTAAATTCGAATATTAAACTTTTAAATGAAAATCGCGATTGAAATATTAATGTTGTTTTTTTAATACCTGATTAAAGTTGGTTTTCTTTGTATATGATCTGGGGCTTTCCTTCTTCTAGCAGAATTCATTTTTTATAGCTTGTAGGTTCTAAAATAATTGTTACTAATTAGATCTATATGCAGAACTGCTTCTAGTAAATTTCTATTAAATGAGTTGAATTTTAGATTCTTTTGAGAACACTGCAAAACACAAGTTTTAAAAACTAAAGCTTAAATAAAAATTCTGTTTTAATGTCCTATAATATGCGCCAGTGTCATGTTGCATAAGAATTCGATTGCGTATATTCCCTGATTTTATAAGCCATGTTCAGCCAATTAAAGCAGGAGTTCCTCAGGGCAGTATTCTGGGGCCTACTTTGTTGTTGATTAATGCATTTGATATGCTAACTAACTGCAATATTCGCAAATCAACTTTTAGCGTTTCTAAGCATTAATGAAAACCATCAAATGGCATCACGATGTTTGCAGGAACACATTTTCATTAAAAAGATGGTTAAGAGTATGGAGAATCAGTGTAAATGAGCAAAAATTTAGTCATGTTACATTTACTATGCGCAAACAAACGTGCTCCATCATCAGAATAAATAATCAAATAATACCTCAAAGCACTAAAGTCAAATATCTCGGCACTCACCTAGACCGACGACTTATTTGTAACTCTCATATTAATGCTAGTTTTGTAGTTGAAGCTGAAGGCTTGCGCAAATTAATTCTGGGCTTATGGGCAGAAATTCCAAATTAAAGTTGGATTGCAAGCAATGCAATTCTAAAGCCGATATGTTGTTGCAGTATTCAATTATGGGCTACCGCTTCAGCATTAAATATTAAAAAAATTCAAAGACTTCAGAATAAAATCCTTCGCACTATACTGTAGCTTCATGGTACGTCAAAAATTCACGAATTCACGAAGACTTACGGGTGCCTCTACTAAAAGCGAAATTTTTAAAATAAACTATAAAGTACATAAATAAATTTGAAAACCATACGAAATGTCTTTGGTTTTAGTGGACCTAATCGGCTGAGAAAGAGGGATATCTTTACCATCGTCCGTTCGCATGACGGATAGTTTCTCTTAATTGTAAAAAGCTCGTAGACTCGGCGGCTTGTGTCTAACATTGGCTAAACTTAAGTATTTTTAACTTTGAGATTATTAGTTCAATTTAGGAAGATGTAAAATATAAAAAAGAAAAATATTCCCTCACGAAGGTAAAAAAATGGTTATACGAAAGCCAGTGTTTTCGCGCGAACTTCCAAAAGATCTTTCAGGCTCCAAAGAATGTCTGACAAGAAGAATAAGAAGTATGAGAATTTTTCAAACAGTTAGGCTGCGCTAGAGATCTTAGAGTTGTTTAAACTTAGATCAAGGTTGTCTATAGGCCATGCACTGCCACTATGTGAACTAAATTCTCCTAATGAACTAATGTTATATCAGGTTCTTTATAATGGGAGTCATGCTGATAATCAACAGAAGCCTAGAAGCCTAACGTAAATATAGAGGACTGAAATTATTCTTTATCATATTTTCAGACAGGCAACGCGTTTTATTACGCTGTCTCGGGTACATCCCAGGTGTTACTGTCGCTCAAAAAGACCGACATGAACCCGATAATGGGATGGTTTACGGGATTGTGCAAATTCCACAATGAAATTTCGGAGATTTTTGAGTAGGTGCTTTCGACAGTTAATTGTTTTAGGGTTGGTTTATTTTAAGGCGAATGATTTTATTGTCATATTTACAAATTTTTCATTGCAGTTTGCCAACATTTTATTAAATAGGGAATATTATATTAGTTTTTTGAGTAGAGCGAAAAATATCTGTCAAACATAACTATACATGTTCAAATGACTGAAGACACTTGATTTATTTGCCAACTAGTTTTTTTTTTTGATGGAAAAAGTCTTATAAAAATTGAAGCATTAATCTTATCATAACAACTTATTCGTATTCATTTGTAGAGGTATAAACTATAATGTGTTAAAATTATATTTTATATTTAGCTATCGCTTATCAAATATCATGCGATCAGTATCAAACACCTGGTCAAATTTTACACTTGCTAAATAAATAATCTTCTACTTGTATTTTCCATGCAATAAAATTAATTAATTTTTTCTTGCGATATCATCAATTTAAGTTTTATATGTGTTATTGTCCCATGATTAGAGCAGTGGAAAATGTGAACTTTTATAACAATATTCTTTTACAACTTTTCTTTAAAAATGTTCCATTTCTTGTAAAGGTATATTCAGTGTCATTGTACTATACGTCTTTTATTTTTTAATATTATTAGTAGCTTCGTCGCTATTCATTAAAAATGGATATGCAGTTTTTCAAAAGTAGAAACATTTTTTGTAGTTAACAATAAACAAAAACAGCAAAAAAAACACAAAGAACTTGTTATCAAAATATATTCATGTAAGATATGTATGATAGCCGCGCCTATATAAAACCCCAATTCTCTTTTTATTTTCGTTCCGTCTATAGTAATCCAAATATTTATGTCGGGTCAAGAAAAAAATACGCAAAGGCTATATAAATAAATATAAATAACATAAACATTTAAGGGACATAATCATTTTTTATGCTTATAATTTTTATTCCTGTATTTTTATTCCCTTACACAATACAATACATCATTTTGGGACTCAATTCTGGGAATTGCATGTGAAAGTAGTCACAAAAATAAGAACTTCTCCATCATTCGTGCTTAAAGTGGGCTGCATTATTTATTTAAGGGTCATACGATTTTTTTTCTTAAGATGGATTATTTCAAATTTCTCTTCCTAGCGTCAGAGAAAGTTGTTGAATAAAGTTTTCAATTACTTTATCTAGGCTTTGTGAACCGAGACAAGGTAGTTGCTTAAATAGATTAAATTCAGGGGTTTGATTAAAATATTGCTTCAAAATGTAGACAACTTTAACAATAACGCAATAATATTTTGGACAATTTATTAGAGTTTGTTATTAGAATAAACAAACTTTAAAATATTTGATGTTGTTGGTGTTTTTTGTGCTTAGAAATATCTAAAAGCATATTTATCAATAACAAAGCGTTTCCAATTCGTTTGGCAACAACTGTATAATGTTGTTTTTAAGTCATTAATCTACTGAATTAGTACCAATTGATGGTAATAAAAACATCTCACTTCACTTTAAGTTGGATTTAGTGAAAATGTGGAAACTGTATTAATGTTTTAGGTCTTTTCAATATCTATTATGTTGCAATTAGCATTACTGTTCTCTAAACAAAATTATAAAAATGTAGTGTAATCGTTACTTAAATTTTAAACTAATTAAAGAATTTATGAAGAATAAGAATAAATTTTAAATCAGATCATACATAAAATATTTAAATTTTTAACCGTTTTATCACTATAAATAAGAATAACATTGTCATTCCTGCTTTATAAAGAGTTTTTAAAATAAAGCATTTTGTAAATATGAAACTACTGCCTACTTTAAGGATGAACATTAAGTAAATTGTCTCAAACAAGGGAAAATACGTACATGCATACGTATGATTATTGTTATTGCAAATTATTTAATACTATTCACTTATTAACAGGGTACATATTTATTCACTATGAATAGCATATTATTGTTCAATTTCTTATCATCTGAAGATATTTACATTTTCTACGTATACAAATAAAATTGATCTTCTCTCATATTTTCTAGTTAAAAATCAGTGCACACATGTAGGTAAAAACATAAATTTTATAACCCTTTTTAATACAACACATTAAATATCTTCTAGGCACATAACTGAATGAAGCAAATTTTACTTTTTATCATATTCGTTTCACACTTCCTAAAAACGAAAGAAATCATATACTCAATACATATTTAATCTTAAGTGAAGGAAAAAGAAGCTCACATATAAGCTTAATGGAGAATAAATGAATAAACAATTTTTAAAGCAAATTTTTGCTTCTTTCAGGGAGGTGAAAAAGGAAGAAACTAAATAAAAATTACTTCATGTACAATGAGAAAAGCAGACATTTGTGAAGATGAAAAATTAGTGTCTGAAACTCATTTGTTTGCGGTGAAAAAGCAAAACAAATTTAATATCGTGGAAAATGAAAAAACAAAAGGAAATAAAGAGTTTTTTCATGAAAGTGAATTTATGAAAGAAGAGAGAAATACGTACATGTGTAAATATTAGGTGTTTAGATTTTTTCCGCCAGTAAATGAAATACTGTTGTTATTTTTCTTTGTCCTTTCTGGCTGTTGTTCGCTCGCAGTAAATGGTGAGCGCTTTTGATGTGAAGACATAATTTTCATGCCGTGATCCAATTCACACTGGTGAGTCAGTGTTCTCCTTTATGTAATTCTGTTGTTAAGGTCGTATCTACTCATGTAGGAAGAACGCCGGCCACCTGGAACTTTATGCAAGGCTAATCTTTCAATATCTCTGTCTTTTATTATTATCTAGGCACGTGTGCCCGTCTGAGGGTGTTTTTCATTTGTTTGTGTGTATAAGTAGTTTTAGTGGTGTGAAAATTGTGTCGGAGATCTTGTTTAACTGTTCCTTTATAATGTCACTGTTAAAAGTTTTTGTTTTGTAGATTTCCATGTTCCATTAAAAAGACCAATTTTTAAAGTTATCATTTATGTTTATGTAAAAGGTTTTAGTACGATTTTTTGTTGGCACTGCCTTTACAGAAGTATCCAATGAAATTATTCTCATTGGACACTTGATACACTCTTTTAGGAACTAAATTTTGTTTAATAGAGAATTTGTACAAAATACTTCACACAAAAATTACGATACGATAAATTTTTTATGAATTGGAAATAATATGATTATTTGATATAGCTTCAAAGAAAAGGGAAGACATTGCCGATTTGACACTTTATCTTTTATGTTTTTAAATATGTAAAAAACTGTTAAGTTAAAAGATAAACTTGAAAACCATATGAAGTAGTAAAAAGTTTATGCTCTAAAATTTAAAAAAATAAAGTTCCAATAAACAAAGTGAAATATTCCATACAGTATGCAACTGATTATGCTTATAACAAAAATTTGATGAAATCTGATGCAAAAATATGTATATCGCATTGACCAGCAAGCTCATTTTCATTTGACGGTTATTTGATTGTTAGTGTTAAAAATCACTTGAACTTAAATTAATTTTATGATGTCTATAATTAATTTGTTGTGTTATTGATTTGATTAGATTAAAAAATAATTTTTTAACTTCATGATATTAAATTTTATAAAAATGCACCGAAAGTAATAAAAAATAACAGATGTTGTGTGGTTATTAAAATGTACCGAACAAAACTTATCAAATATTTTGTGGTTAATTGTTTAAAAATTTAATATAATAAATTCATAAATATAATCTAAATCTCTGCAGGTATTTAGTACTTCGAACTGCTGGTTTGCAGAAAAAATATAAATGAAGTTTTAATCAAGATATAAATTGAATTTTCTTAGTTATTCTGCAAATCCATTTGTTTTACTGCTAAAATATTTACGTAAAGTGTGGCCTATAAATCGCTATCCAAAACCAAAAACAAGGATTGGGTCCACACAACTCTTTATAAACTATTCTAATTCACCACCAATAGTAACAACACGCAAAGGAAAAAATGGTTGAGTTAACTAAATTCTACAATAGCATATTTTATTGAATTATATGGTTACAATTAAATCATATTATTGTTAAACTAATATAAATATTATTTTTATAAGAACCTCATTGCGTTTTAAAATCAATAATGAACCAACTTTAAAACAGGCAGCCGACGGTTAATCTGAAATAAAAATTAAAATAGTAACGGCAAAAGGTAAGTGGAAAAGTGGGTAAGTGGGTTTTGGATCGAGGAACAAAAATGGTGTGATAACTATCGCGACAAAGGCGGGACGCCAGAAAAATTATCATTATAGAATATTGGCAACACTTTCTAAACATTTATTTTTACGCAATATAAATTAAAAAAATTTATTTATTTTGTTTAATTTACTGCAACATTATTTAATTATTACTTTTATGTTGTGCTTAAGTGGATATTGTATATTCGTTGTCAATTTTTGAAAGTTGAAAGATATACCAAGGTAGTAACGCCAAAATTATGTTTTGTAGGGGCACCTTTTACATATGAGCATCATGTTTTTTTTTTTTTTTGAGATATTTCTGCTGCTGTAATACACACTGTGTTAAAATATCTTTTACGTTTGAAATAAAATTAAAATTAAAGGCTATTCTTAATTTTCACTCCAATAGCGTTTACTGCATTAAACATACACATAGTGCAAATTGCAAATCCTTTCTATTGCAGTTCAAATGATAAAGCCTCAACAAATATACGTATTTTCCTCTTCTTGATATAAAGTTAAATCCAAAAAAAAGTTTTTGCCTCTACTAAAAATATGGAAATTTAGAGTTGGCTTAGTCTACAGAAACCAGTGCATTGTGTAAAAGTTCTTTCATTGTGATAAATTAAAACAATTAAAAGAAGCTGTTTCAATTTAAAAAGTGATTGCAACTGATTTTGTTTCTCAAGTGTATATAATGTTTAAAAACTCACTTCTCTCTATAGAAACACCTTTTAATTTTATAGTCTATTTTTTATTGCCTTTTTTGTAAGAAGCCATCACGAAAGCTACTTTATGAAAAATAAAAATGTTTGCAATTACAATTTAAAAAATATATAAAAAAACGTACGATGTATGAGATTTTAATATTTTAATTTTTTATTGTAACGAAAATTCTCAAATATAGAAAAATATTTAAAATCTGTCCACAAATGACAGAATTTTGAAGCGACACATCTACAAAATATAATATTCTCGGTTAAAAAACAGCTCTTCTTGCCAATTTCGTTAAAAAAAGGTTAATAAAATTTAAAAACAGCAATGATGTTATGTATTTTTAAATCTGCTTTACTCTATGCTAAGAAAATTAAATATTAAAGGAACGAATACATAAATTTAAAATATACTCACGTGAATTTATGAAAGTAACTATTCGAACGAACAATTTGAATATGCAAACATTTTAGGAAGTTTAAAAAACATAAATATAAATCAATATTTTATATTTGCTTGTATATTGAGTTCTTAACAAATTCAAGGTGATACGTTCAAAGAGGGGGAGAAAGTCGCAGAGGTAATAAAATGAAACTTTTAAATTCATACTTCCTTTTTCCGCAGAAAGCTTTTATCAGTCACAATTTTTCTATAGGTATTTTTTTCTATAAACAAATTTCCAGTAGAAAAACAATTTCATCAGCAATAATTTCATAAATCAAAGTTTTTCCATAGAAAAGTTTCATCAGTCATATTTTTTCTTTAAAAAAAATGTGCTTTATTTAAATAAAAAAGAACATTTCAGTTTTTCTATAAAAAATGTTCATCAATATTTTAAAAAATTTCATGTCATATTTTTTCTAAAAATAAATTTCATCAGCCATAATTTGTCTAAACAAAATGTCATCAATCACAATGCTTTTTATATGTAAAATTTTTCCTATAAAAATCAGTCATAATTTCACCTGATAAAAGTTTATCGCTCATATTTGTTCCGCGGTTAATTTTCATGTCATAGTTTTTCTACAAAATTTTCAATTATTACTGTTAAATAAAAAAAGTGATTTGGTAGTTTCGAGATAGTAAACTAAGAAAAAGACAGCAAATAATAAAACGATTAAATTGAAAGTAAGAAAAGCCTCACACTTCATACGAAACGGTTCCAACTGGCACTTGGCAAATTTATAAATTCTTATGTTTATTTTTTGGAAATATACAAATTTTTTCCGTTTGTAAACAACTTCGTAAGCATAATAATGCGTTTTTTTCCTGTTAACAGCTAGACTCTTCGTAAAAGGTGTATAATTATGGATGCTGCAACATAAAACAACAAAATTAAGTTAAAACTAAAAGGGTGTTTCTATACAAGACATATTGTTAATATACACATATTTTGTAAACGCTGTAGGCATAACTTTTTATTTTCACCAATAAGCAATAGAAATATAAAATCAAAAACTAAGGGCGCATTTATTTAAATTCATTTTTTCTTGTTAAAAAATCTATTTTACAAAGATATTCCAATTTTCAAGAAATATAATTCTTAAACAATATAAAAGAAATTCAAATAATAATAAATAACTTTAACAACTTTTCTTCTAAGTAACGAAGGTTGAAAAAAAGATCACAATCTTTATCAACATTTGGACTTGTGATATTGTAAAATTAAAAAATGTTATTATATTTTATTGAATACAATATAAACTATAAATTATATTACTTTATGTGTTTTGATAATTTTGTTGTTGTTTCTTAAAATTTCTTATTTTTCAGACGGTGTTATTAAATAATAATAAAACTACATAGCTATTTTAGATAGAGTAGGATAAGTTGTTTTTATATTGTATTTAAAAGAAATAATATTTAAATAGGTCTTTAAAAATTTTTTTTTCCAAAAATTTTAGTAACATATATGATAATAAAACTTTGTAAACTCTGATGGAATAATTAATAAGAAAAAGATGCTAAACGTTTTATATTATTATTTGAATAGTAAATATTACATATTGTAAATCAAATTGATTTGAATTGCACAACTATTTTATTTGGTAACATGATTTTAGTTTATTGTTATTATAGTTATATTACTGCGTGCGTGATAATATTGCGGTTTATTAAATACCGCTTATACTGCCTCATCTCATCATTGCCAATTTAACATTTAATGCTCACATTGCAGTACACTGCCTATTTAAGTATGAAGCAATCATTGAGGATTGAAGTTATCCATAATCAATTGAAAACCTTTGGAATAATATGAAATTTGCATGGTGTAGATATCGATACCCTGTGTATCTAACAAATACAGTTCATAATGCTTGAGACAATATTATTGTTCAAAATCTATTCGATTTATATTTCGTTATAAGTTATTCTAAATTCTGGAAACTATATTTCAGGAAAACTACATTTCCTGAATAAGAGCTAAAATTATGTTCGAGCGAAATTTGTATTCAAATTTGGTATCAGGTATGTAAATAAGACGAGTAGGTTATGTAAAAAATTAAGATTACAAAGAAATACGGAAACGATTTAATAATTTAATTAAAATAATTTGAAATTAGATTAGCTTCTCTTTTAATGATATTGTCTCCAAAAGCACATTTAAAAACCCATTCATCATGGCTTGTTTTTTTCTGCAGTTAAACTTCTCTGCAAATAAAAATTGGAAATGCAACTAAAGTAATGCAGTCGTAAAATACAAAGTGCAACTACACATTGATGAAAAAGTAGCTTTCTACCACTACTGAAGAGCATTCGTATTTTCTAGAATATTTCTTTATATTGTTTAGACCTACAGAAGGGATATAGAATAGATTTGTTACTTTTAGGTAAAAGAAGATTCAACATATTTTTAAAGATGTTTGTGTTTTTTATTAAAAAAAAAAAACAAAAATGAAGAAGATAAATAATTTGAATAAAAAAATTGGTATTATATAAACTTAAGTACAGGTTGTTTATATTATCCCTTAGTTTCCGAAAGTCTCATTAAACCAGCTTAACTCAAAAATGGATTTGGGATTTGTAGAACCCTTTTTTACTTTAATATCGCATTTATAGCACGTCATTATATCTCCATCTTGATCTACAATATAAATTTCAATCTTAACACCGATTTCAGGATACATGTAACCAACAGGAAAGGAAAAAGAATAAATAACATCCTCCGTGGGATAGAGAGGACACATGGCTGTATCCGCAAGATTAGAACAAAGATCACGAACATCATCGGGCAACTCATAGGGAACCGTTATTCCTAAAGCTTTGGCCTTAACCAAAGTGGTACCTTTTGTAATGAATTTGTCTAAGAAAAACCATTATTTAAATTTATTTATTAAAAACGTTTTGAAATTTACCTACCGGCTACAAAATGTACATCAAATTCCACATTTTCCCCTTTAATAACATCACAAGGAGGAACCTCACAGCCTTTGACATTTACGTCTAAAGGGAACGGTATGTTGGGGCCACCTTATAAATTAAAAATATTTTTAAAAGTTTTGTTTTGCATTTGAAAACTTTTAAATAATCTTACAACGTTTGACTTTAGTACCGCGAGTTATAACAAGAAAATATACTAAAAATACTAAAAAACGAAACATTTCGTTTTAAAAGAAGTGTAGGCGTGTGTTAATAAAATAAACTTCACTGCCAGAATGTCTAGGAACGACTATTTTGCAAAGTTCTTATACGAGGAACTTTAAAGCAGAAAGCAAAATCTACTATAATCTAATCTAAGTTTATCGTTTAACATTTAAATTTTTCTCTTCAATTTTAAAATTCGCAGTAGTAAATTTTAAGTAGAAATACTTTTAATGTAGTTTTCTTTTCAAAAGACGAGTTGCAGTAAGAGAAAGACATGTTATATTTTCTTTTAAAACAGTGTACCAGCTTCTCATGTCTCAAGTAGGCGCATTACAGGTCTGAACACATGAAAAGTTAATTTATTTCATTTATGTCAGGTGAAATTATAATGCTTCAAAATAATATCAAAAACCGATAACACTTTAATAATCCAGCTATTGGTTACGAATCCGGACCACCAAACTATATTCGTGCATTACATAAAAACTATTGCATCCGCTATAACTTTTCGCGCAATTTATAGATTTAAATTATTTTACGGCTTTAACGTATAAAGACACCCTAAAAACTGCTGGTATAGAGAGATTTCAACAAAGGCTCATTTTTCGTTTGTTGTATGGTGCCAGGTCAATCTTTTTCTTCGCCGGGCTGTTGTCCCTCACGGTTTCGCCCCTTTTACTGCCATTTTGCCATCTCTCACCGTATTCTAACATACGTCTTTTTAGTGTATTTTGATCCAGTGGAACCTGTGGTATTATTTACTGCAAAAACGTATGATATAAAATGTAGGAAATAATTACACTTTTTGTTTTTAAAATTAAAAATTTATTTTTGCTTACTTCTTACATTTTTTAAACGTAAAAATCGTTTGTTTATATTTTTATATCTGGTAACTCTATAAGTGAGAAAATTAACGTATAGTGCACACACAAGGTTAATTTCTATAGATTTTTTCGGCCAGTAAATGAAATACTGTTGTTGTTTTTCTCTGCCCTTTCTGGCTATTGCTTGTTCGGTGTAAACGGCGAGCGTTTTCGATGTAAAGACAACATTTTCAAGCCGCACGGCTAAACCGTACTGGTGAATGCCAGCCATTTGGGACTTTATGCAAGGCCAATCTTTCAATACTTTCATCTTGGTACGTGTGTTCGTCTGTTAGTTAATCTATATATGTCAGGTCCTGTGTAAGTAAAAGTGTGCCATCATGTTGTATAGTAGTAGGTTTCTAGCCGTTATTTTTAGCTATGGTCTAAATTGTATTGAGTTCTTTGTGGTATTTATTTGGGGTAAGTGGGATTACCTTAACTCTGTGTATCATATATCTAAATGCTGCTAGTTTATGTTGGGTATGATGGTTCGAGGTTATGTAGATGGTAGTGTCCGTCCCAGTTGGTTTTCTATCGATGTCATGTGTTAAACAGTCAGTTCCTCGTATTATTATGATGTCAATATAATGCATATTTCTGTCTTATTCTTATTCCATTGTGTATGTAATATTATTATGATACAACAGATTAACTAACCTTTTCCACAAAGAGCACAATACTCTGAGTCATAATCTCAGAACAATGAAAGAAACAACTGACAAATTTAGTTCCAGAGGGCAAACTGGACGAATACTAAAAACCACATTTACAGAACACATATACTCATGCAAACGGAAAAGTGAAGACTCCAAATTTGCATGACATTACTACATTCTAGCAAAAAATGATGAATACTGGACATTCTTGAAAACATGGAAATCTACAAAACAAAAACGATTAACAGTGACATTATAAACAAACAGATAAACACGAGCTCAGACAAAATTTTACACCACTAAACCTACTCATACACACAAACAAACGAAAAACACCCTCAGACGGACTCACGTACCTTGATAATAATAAAATAAGGAGGTATTGAAAGACTAACCTTGCATAAAGTGCCAGGCGGCTGGCATTCTACCTACATGACCTTAACAACAGAACTACCTAAACGCGAATACTGACTCACCAGTACGATTGAGATCACGGCATGAAAATGATGTCTTCACATCGTAAGCGCTCGCCGTTTACACCGAACGAACAACAGCAAGAAAGGATAGAGAAAAATAACAAAAACTTGATATCTTTTGAAAATATTATTTTACTAATGACGGAAACATTATTTACTACCAGATCTCGCCGATTTTCTAAGAAAACCACTTTAATCCTTCAAATGATTCCATCTAACGCCTGTGAGATTTTAAGTGTTCTACTCAAGATTGGAAAGCTGAGAAATTAATCTAAATGTAGATTGAAAAGGAAAACGATATTCGTCTTATTGTTTAATATTTCCTACAACTCTCTTATAAAACTAAATTTGGATTTTTCCAAGATTAAAATATACATAAACTTCATATTAATAAAGTTTTTAAATTCCACTAAAATAAATTACACCTAACGTGAAATCAAACAGCGAAGAAGAAGGCACACAACATTTCATATCTATTACAGAGGTATGTGCAACAAACAGTTATTAGGTTGGGGTAGTTATTTATCACAAATTTTTGCCCAAAAAATCAGCAACAATAATGTCATTGACAATGTGTCTGTTTTATCTTGATGTGTGAGTATAAATTGTATTGTCACCGGGATTTATTTATTATATGGAATTTAATGTGTGACTGAACGAACATAACTGTAAAGTAAGTTTAAATGTATACACATTTCTCTCCCCTGTTATATTCCATTGTTGGATGACAATATTATTTAAACCAGAAAATAAAGTATTGCAAAAGCAAATTTTCTTTGTTACTGGATTAGTTAAAATAGCAATGAAAACAACACAAAGTAAAAAAGAAATATCTAATATAATTTAATAATAGAACATTTTTCAACAAAGAAACTAAGGTTTCTATTTAATTATAGAATAAGGGAAAGAAAACCAAATTTAAAAATCAATCAGTGAACATTTCTTGTTGCAATAAAGATTTTCGATAATTTGAATATAATATGATTTTCAAAAATTTTATAATAGAAAAATGTTAAATATTTATATAGTTAATTTATATACGAGGAAAATTTAATAAGTCTTTAAGCAATAAAGAGAAAACGTTTTTTGAAGTCTTTTTTTAAACCGAAATACTTTATATATCATTTTAGGATTGTTTCACCTAAGATAGGCCGCATCAACTGCCTTTCTACCAAGCCAAAAAGGTGTATGGTAACATAAGTTAAAAACATAAAGACAGTCTTATTGCCTTCAAAACTGTGTTAGTATATATAAAAGTATTATCACCTTTTTTTAAATAAAAGGGGAGTTCTCTTTATTTTTTCTATTAATTGTTTCAATTATACTTATTTATTTTTATTGTTCCCAATTTTCATTAATTTGGTAATATACATTCTCTTCAAAAGTAAATTATTTATTGTTAAAAAATTGCCTTAAAGCTAACAAAATCTTATTTTTTTTACAAAAACGAGAGGTTGAACACTGATTAAGACTTTTTGGTTTCACTACGTAAAGTTGAAGGGTATATTCAAAAAAGTTCCGGGTAACCCTTCTTCTTCTTCTTTGTTTAAAAACTGCCTTCTTAGATTAACAGCTCAAAAAAAGAAACGTACAAAAATTCTGGGATATAAATTCCATCTTTAAAAACAACTTGTCTGCTTTTGTAGCAAGCTTGGTGCTAATGCATTGAACAAATGAAAGATAATATTTTTAAACTAGTCTAAACAAGTGAATTTTATTCACAAGTTAAATTTTTTTTTGCAATTTTAAAATACACCCTTTTAATTTTTTGTTGTTGTTTTTGCAAGATGATTTCGTTTTTAAATATTCCCAAAAGTATTTTCTTATTCAATATTTTTAAGATATTTACAGTTTTGTTTTATTGTATGGACTGCAAAATGATGTAAGTTGATGTTCATTTTAGCAACTTCAGTTTTATATTATTTAAGCTTTAAAATTTAATATATTATGAGTTAGTTATAGTAATATATTAAAAAAGTTTTAAATAACTTTTTCTGTGACAAAATCTTCTGATTGCTACTGTATGAACTACAAGAAGCCAGTGATTATATTTTAAAAATTTAAATGGTCTGTGATTAAATTATCATTAAAAAACTTTAGAAGTGAATATAGCGCACTAATTGCTCTAAAGAGTATCGAGCTAAAATTTAAAAATTTACTAAAAGCAAAAAACCTTTTTTTTTGCTTCTTTTATATTTTTTTCAGCAAAAGTAGTAGAGAAAATGATAAAAGATATGACCACTGTAAAACTTTTAAAATTTTGTATTAGTTAATTTTTTAGTATGCTAATAACTCAAATTATTTTTAAATAAAATAAAAAAATCCTTAGGAATTTTAAGGATTGCTCAACTCAAATCTTCAGGAAACCTTTAAAGCAGCTAAAGCTGCTTTATTATATTTAAAATTTTTTACCAACTGAGGAGTAGTCAAAAAATCAATAAACACAGTCATGAAAGCTTAATAGTATGAACCTGAAACCCAAGACAGCATTAAAATACTAACTTCTTAACTGTGGTTAAACATTATTTCATGTAAAATATTGAATGATTCTTTTATATTAGCACACCAATTTTAGATTCAATGTGATTTAGCGCTTATCAGATGCTGTCGATGTCCTGGGTATATAAATTTGGTGTTATGTTAAATCAGTTATATTTAGCCGAGTATGGCGTACAATTTACAATTAGGTCACGGTGCTTCAAAATCTATTTTAGGAAATGAAATGACATTTGAATCACTGAAGCGTTTGCACAATTTTGCGTTCCCCTATATATTTATTTAAATCTATGAATTTATAATTCTTACAGACTATTAATGAGAGAAAAAAAATAACAATTACATACAATTATTTAATGAGAACAAAATATTACGTTTAATCAGATTTTCATTTAAGGTATAATCAACACAAAAATATAATTTATTAAAATCTTTACAACATCTAATGAAAGGATCAGAGTTTGCATAGGTCGTTCTAAAATATTTTATATCCAAGGGAGAAAAGTATGGGGTAGGTCGCTGCGGAACACAAAAAGATATATTTTCAATTAAAAAGTTAGAGCAGGTTTTACCACTAATTGTATGCAAAATAAACATAGCATTCAGCATAGTTCTACGACCTTTCAGAGATTGTAGCTTGATAAGAGCAATTCTAGATACATACGATGGCAAACATTGCGGGTTCCATTGTAGTCTACGTAATAAATATATTAAAAATTGTTTTTGCACTGATTAAATTGCGTTGCTGTAAGTTTTGAACTGTGGATCCCATATAATTGACCCATATTCCAGAACTGGACGAACCAGTGACATAAATAGATATTTCGTGATGTTAGGATCTTCAAATTCCTTTGCCCAATGTTTAATGAAACCAAGTTGGCATCTTGCCTTGCTCGCAATTAGAGAAAGATGTTCAATGAAATTTAGTGTCCAGTATAATTCTAAGGTCTGTGAAACTACAAACATTTTGCAGTTCATTGCCACCAACAGAACATCTAACGTTTAAATGGTTCCTTCGGAAGAAACACATATATTTACGATATGTGCTTGGCTTTTCCGACGGGGTTATAATCAATTCTATTTGGGTACGGTTTTCCGTCGACCCTCGTCAAATTTGGTTTGTGAACAAACCGGTTTCGGCTGTTTGCCATCTTCAGTGTTCTTTTCGTACTAGTTGCGTTCTATTGTCAGTTGTGTTTATATAGTGCACAAGACCAAAGCAATAAAGAACATCATAAACGTACAATTACAGATTATTATGTCACATAAAAAAAAAAAAAAAAAAAAAACCCAATAGGTTCACACATAAACAAAAACGGACAGCAAGCATGACCGTAAAAGGATTTAAATAGAAGAAAAAAAAAGACGAATGAAAAAGGGATCGACAAATTAGGTAAAAAGAGACAAACGAAAAAGGAGAGATGCAGGCAAAAAAGACAGAAAGGGACGAACGCAATAACACGAAGGGAGACACATTTGTCGAAGTTCAATTTCATATAGTTCGATTCACACCAGGAGTATAAAGAATTTAAGTCTACCTGTAGCAGCATATGATCATTATATTTATTATATATAAAAAATATTTTAACATCATCGGCATATATTAGTATAAAAGAATTTTTGATAATACCAGGTAAGTCATTAATAAATAATGAAAAAAGAAGGGGTACGAGATGGCTCCCTTGAGGAACACCAGATGAAACGGAGATTGGCTTAGATATCGCATTTTTGTATACAATATTCTGTTTTCTGTTGATAAGGTATGAATTTAACCAATTTAAACGATTTTGTGTGAATCCCATATAATGTAGTTGCTTGATAAGTAGTCCATGGTTAACCTTATCAAATGCTTTGCTAAAATCAGTATAAACAACGTCAGTTTGCATTTTATGGACAAAACCACGATTAATCAAAGTTGTGAGTTGTAAGAGGTTAGTTACAGTAAAACAGTCTTTACAAAAGCCATGTTGACTAGACGATAATATTGAAGATACTTGATGGTAAAAATTATTAGTTTTTAGTAATTAGTTTTTCAAATAGTTTACGTATCACATTCAGTTTAGCAATTCCTCTGTAATTTCTAACGTAAGTTTTTCTACCAGACTTAAACAACTGAATGATGATAGAATTCTTCCATACTACTGGAAACATTCCAAATTTAATTGAGTAGTTGAACAGTATTGTAAGAGGAGCTACTAAGGTCTCTGCGCAATTTATAAGAACGCAACTTGGAACGTTATCAGGTCCAGTCTTATAAAAAAAATGTCAATTTTTTTTAAACCGTGAAGTACATATATTTAAAGTATAATCAAATGAAATATCTGAACTTTTGTCTTATGCAGTGCGAATCTGTTCGTAATCGATTAGCCAATAAATTGCACAATGCATTATAGTCTTATTAAAGATTATTTTTAGGCCTAAAGTTTATGTGTGGGATAATGCTTGCATGGACTAAAAAAAAGCTTCGTTCTCTTTACTCCCCAATCAGGAATGACTCAACGTCCTTTGCCGTATAAAATCTTGGGAGCGCAACACGTTAAACAGTTCAGGTTTTCTTAACTGCCTGCTTAGAACTGCAAAAAAACAAAATTAAAAATGTTTTATATAAAACAAAACTATTTAATTAAATTTTTTTTATTAATATATCATCATCACAGGTAAAAATATATACAAATTTCTTATACACCCATTTTGAGTTATTACTATATAAGTATTACAGCAAAAATAAGTGATTCAGAATTAACTTAAAACAAACATTTAACAGATTTTATTTACATTTTGAGGAAAAAAAATAGGTAAAAAACGTAATAGAAATTTAGAGAACTTTTTACATTTAGTCTTCTGTCAAATTTGTGTAAAGTTGGAGAAGAAAAATAATATTACAAATTTTTTAACAAGGCAGAATTTGAAATCCTGTTGCGGGTTTCAAATCTTTGTGTGATATTATTGATCACTGTTACAAACATTTACTGTTGATATATTCTGTGTAATTTATTTGCTGAGTATCGTCTCGGTAGGTTGAATATAATCTTCAGATTCTTGTTTCGTATGACCTGGAGCTTTTTCAAGTATATTTTAGCACATCTTTTTGTCCACACTTGACATTCAGATCTCATAATTGGCCGTATACACATTTTGTAGTTCAATATTTTATTTTTTCTATTTAGAGCTGACCTTCGGCTTAGTAAAGGAAACAGAGCTCTTCCATATCGGACAGCTTTTTCACACGTTTGAAGAATATGATTTTTAAACGTTAACTTTTTATCGAGCTCTATTCCCAAATATTTTACACTTTCTTAGAGAGGTATTTCTGTTGCACCAAGAGAAAAAACGAGCGTAGGTGTTCTTTTAGGCGATTTGTTGAGTGGAAAAATTATAGCTTGTATCTTTGTTTCATTAGTCTTAATTTTCCATTTTTTGTATTATTATTCTCAGGAAACTCGTTCAGCCTGTTCAGTGTGATTTTTTCAAATATTTTATCCAAACAACTTAGCATACTTACCGGCCGGTAGTTATTTGGCAATCTGTCATCATTTTTTGGCTTAATATCGGCACTACTTTTGATGTTTTAAAATGCTTTGGAAAATATCCATTTGTTAAACACCAGTTATTAGATACTGCTCTGTGTCTTGAGGTATTGTTTGGCTATTTAACCACCCAGCATGTTTTCTCACAGCCCTATCTTTTCTAGATGGCATATTATATGTTGTTTTGTGATAACTTTTTTTACAATTTAAAAATTATTTTAAGTGAAAAAAATTATTTACAAAATTATTTTAGGTTTTTGTGTAGAACTCAAAATGAAGCATATTTTAATTGTTGTGTAAAGGGTGTGATTGGTAAACATGATTTTGAGATTGAAGTAAATGCTTAACTTTCTTGTGTAAATTTAGCATAAACTCCTTGGCAACATCCTGGCTGACGTGTTAAAGCAAAGTGGATGCCCGAGTAGTTACCACTTGCAGTTATCACTTGATAAGATAAATTAAACAAAAAGTTATTATTATAAACGTGTCCCTAAAGGGAAGTTGAATGGGATTTGTTTCGCCACTGTCTTCAGATTCAAAGGACTCGTTTACCCAGCTAAGCAAACAGCCAGTGATGACTGATTTTATGTTTTGTTTTATTTATTTAATGATATTGTCAGAATCTTGTTCTCGAATATCAAAATGCTCCATTTCCGTTTAAGTTTTTAATTAATTTTATTGAGGTTGTGACAATAATAAACAACACACAGAACAATCAAACTAACATCAAATCTAACACTTCGGTTAGATTTTTTGTTTTATTGCGCTCATGCACATTCGCTTGATCATGCAAACATATATCGTTCTATATACATACATATTGTGTAGTAATTTAAATTATTAATATTTAATTAATAACAAAACATTCTTGATTGACAAATAAAATGTCAATTAGTGGCACGAACACACAAAAAAAATCAATTAATTATTAAATTAAAACAGAACAACCTTTTATTTTTTTTGGTGACAAACACGAATAGATAAATGCCAAACTATGCAGGAGATTGAGAACGTAGTTCCCCAGTCTCTTATCTTTCCTAATGGTAATTTAGTATGATGTTTACACACGTATAAATTTAAATGAATGGGAGTTAAATGGTTGTGTGTCAACAATTAAATTTAGAATTTAATATGGTTTGTATTCTCTCATGTTGTTAAATTAGAGAGAACATGATTATTAATTATGAAGAAAAATCGTGTAGCACAAGAGTATGAGCGAGAGAGTGAATTCAAAGAATGGGTATTAATTTAATAACGAGTAAAAGGCGTGTTTTTGTTTATTGGCTCTCTTAGTAAGTGTCAACAGGTGTAAATCAAAGGACATTCCAAAGGCATAGACCGAAATATAGAGACATAATGTAGTTGTCCTTTTATATTTGGCATAAATAGAAAACAATGACAACTTAATTACATGACATCAAACTACAAAAATAAAAAAATAATTGCTTTAACAAAAACAAAATATGTATGTATATGCACAAACACATCTGTGGCCATACATAAACAGTATAAGCAAAATGTTGATGTGTTTACTGTTGTTGTATTGTAGTGGTTCTCTATTTACTCATACTTATGAAGAAAAAATTTAGTTATTAATACAGGTTTGTTTGAGTTCTTTGTAACCCGTTACTTTGTTTTGTGCAGTTAGAATGTATGTATGTATGTCTAGCAAGTAAAATCAGGCGCTTGGTGACAATTGAAATTGTTTTATGAAAATGTTTAGCCACGTGTGAAACCCTTGTCCTTTTTTTAGGACAGTGCATTCTTTATTTGCTGCTAAGAAAAAATAAGTTTTTGGTTAACCCTTTGTCATCGTATACTATATAAAAACATGCATGCATGAGAATAGTTTTATATTAGTTATGTAAACAAGACAATTGTGTTAAAGCAAAACATGACCGCAAGTTTAAGTAAAAATGAAGGCATAAAAAACAAAGCCTGCAATTAAAACAATATCAGTAACGTTTTTTGTTATTCTGTTTCGTTTTATTTATTTCTCTTTCATGTAATTTCATAAAAGTATGGTAACACTGTTGAGAGTATACGTTCATCAAAATGATAGAATTTCTTATTCTCAAAAAAGGTTCTCATGCACGACAATTTTAAATATTACATTATGTTTTGTTATGATTCTAGCTGGTTATCTCTCAACTCTGTTTCGTTAGTTAGTTTAGTTTCTATCCTCCTCCCAGAAGCAATGTTTTCTCCATCCAGCAATAAAAAAGAAGCCGGGTAGTAGCAGAGAGGTGTCTTACCAGTATCAGTATAAACAATTGGTGCCATTAAACAGTACTAATTCAAAGATAAAATGCCAAAAGTCACTTAGAGCTTCAGTGATAAAGTTTAGGGACAGTGGATATCTTACAAAAGTTATAGAGTACTTATATGAGCGTCATATCACCTAACAATCAAATATTATAAAAAGTAAGTTAGGAGTCGGCTTAGAACTTTTTATTTATTTGATCTTTAGTAATTAATTGTTTGGCATATGAATTCATTAGGAGCGTTTATTTACCAAAAATTTTGCAGAGTTAAAAAGCGCTATTAGTATAAGTTTCCCTTATTTTGAAAGGGATTCTCAAAAGCATTATAAGGCCTTTTTTTGCAATAATCTCGTAGGAGACAGCTGCTAAAAATCAGAGGTGCCAAACGCAAAAAATGCCAAAAATCCACACAAAATTTCATCCAGGTGTATATATTTAAAAATTGAAATACAATAAAACATCGAACAGGTCATTTTTGCTAGTCAGACAGGGGTTAATTTAAAAGATGACATAAAATGTAATAAAAATTTTACTCACTCAACCATAATTATTTTAATAATGTCTTTGGCTTGTTTTAACATGTGTAACATTACAAACTAGGTGAATATGTTGGTAAAGAAATTAAATAAATATTACAACCTTGAGTTAAAAAAGACCCAGGAACCTGAAAATAAATTAATAAACTAAAATAAAAATGTACGAGTGGTCACTATGAAAATTTTTCGGATTGTGCACATAATTTGCATAACATGTCATGCGAAAATTCTGTTCTTTTTTTTTAAGTAAATTTTGTTTGTTGATTAAAATAAATAAAGCAAATAATACGTAAAAACAAAAAAATTGTGTAGAAAAATGTAGAAAGAAAGGTTTTTGTAACTATAATTAATTAATATTCTGCTACATAGTAGACCTTCTACACACAATTAAGTGAATGCAAAATCCATGTTTTCCTTTGTTGTTATTTTATTAACCAAGTTCGAGTGCTAGTATAGATTTTATGATTGGCTATATAAAGAAATTCAGTTTTGAGACGCTAAAAAAAAACTTAAAAATAAAAATAGTTTTATTAAATTTTAAATTTTATTAAACTCTTATTTTTGAATTATTAAATAACTTTTAAATTTAATTATTACAGTTTCTGATGTTTTAAATTAAAAGTAGCTTATTATGTTTAGTGTAAAAATTTTATGTGAAGTCTTAAATACTAATACACCCTTTTCATAAATTAATTACTTTACTTCCACCCTCTTAAGTATTCAAATATTTCAAGATAAAATTATTAAACGTTATTTGTTCATATTTATTTATTTTCTTTAGTTAAATAAATTAATAAACAGTAAAAACAGAAAGAAGTACAGTTATTGCGAATTACTGTGAACCCTATAGCTAAAAATTTTTCGGTTTTATAAATTTCTTTTGCTCTAATTGTATTGGCACACGTACAATTCTTTAAGATTTTTAATGTGTTAGATTCTAAATTTTAATCGGTGATAATTTATTTATTGTTTTCATTTTTTTTGGTTTTGGTATATAATGTGGCAAAATTGGTTTAAATAAAACTATGATCGCCGGAGGTAAACAAATAAAAATGGTGAAAAATATGTAGTGTTTTACTTATTTAGGCGTAACAAAAATAAAAGTAATTTATTTTTAAAAAATAATTTAGTTTTAAATAAAAAAATATAAATTTTGTGTGCAGTTATTTTACGAGCATTATTAATGCTAAAAAAAACGAAAATAAACAAAACTAAACGCGTTACGTCCTTTTGTTCTTTCGAGTAAATAAAACAAGAACAATAGGAAGAATTGTGCCGTTTAGTAACTATCTTGTGGTTACTCGAGACCATAATCTGTAAATTAAATCAAACGTATGTAACAAGAAAAGAAAATTTTAATGTTTTAAGATAAACTGTGTCGAAAAAGCTTGGTGATTGCTTGTTCGCTGTAGTAGCGAATGTATAAGAACTTCAAATCAAACACTTATTTCATAGCGAACTACGTAACGGAATTTTAAAGTTTAAGAAAGGTTTGTTCATGAATAAAATCGTTTACAACTATACTGAAGCATCGATGTAAGCTTCAATGTATTTTTCACTATTTTACGATTACTAGAAAGTCATGGTCTAATGAAATATGTTATCGAAAACTCTTACAGATTTTGTACCAAGAGTTCAATATTCTGTTATATATAACCTTTAATATAGACTTTAAATCACTTACATGATATTAGAATTCCTTTTTCGCTGTAATACATACGATATGACAAATAACGAGCTATCGAATGGAATGAAAATTAGAAATTTTTAATAAACCTAGGGGATCTGAGTGTTTCTTTTGAGGCTTGCAAAATGTTTAAGCTTTATCGCACTTCACTTTCGGTTTCTTAGATTAGAACATTTAAATATTTCACACATGAAAAAGCTTATAAAAACGATTTAAGGTAGGAGAAAGATCAGAACTTGGTGGTATCCTCACACTAAATTTAATAAGGTTTACTGAGATACAATTTATAACACTTTGTAACTGGCGAACTCTAAAAAAGTTCAAATACATATCGCATGGTCCCTCTTAAGAAAGTCTACTCAAAATTTGTAAATTTTCAGCGATATAGTAGAAAAAATGATGTAAGATTTTTACACTGGATAGAGTTGCCTACTATATACCTATACCGTTTTTTTGCAAAAGGTGTTTTTTTAGGAACCAATTTGATGTATAAAACAAAGTTAACTACATCTGGCACATTGTCAAACGTCTTGGAAACATTTAGGAATTTAATAGTCTTTTGAACAAGATGTTTAATCGAGCCTTTCTTTGACTCCGGGCAATGGAATTTTAGATATTCATTTAAACTGGTTTCTACAGAGACAAAAAACGCTTTGAGGATAAATATTATTAATGGTGTTTTTATAGAGGTATAGAACTTTGAAATTGAATAATACTAAGATGAATTTTTTTAAAATTAAGATGAAATTTAGTATTTTCGAAAGATAATATTCGGGTATTTGACCTACACAGCTGGTTCAGACGTAGTCTGGTCTGGAGGTCTAATTTTCGATGACTTTTTCCAAAATTCGTGGCCGAAACCTGAAACTATATAGTTAACAAACGTTACGTTTAATAAATCAATTGTGGCACGAGTTTTATGTTTATAAAAAACTTGCACCTTCGCTATTTCGTAAGAGTTAAATTGGTAACGTAAATACCTTTATTATTTATTTATTAGCAGCAGCTGCTATTAAATGCATAAAAATGTAGCTTTCCAAAAATATGGTTCCATAGTTCAAATTCAACTTGATTTTGCGGATTTACTTTTTATCCAATATTCTTTATTATTTAGAGATAAAATGTAATGAATAGCGTAAAATAAAAGGCGAATAATTCCATATAAAAAAAATATTTGCAATTAAAATATGTAAATTAGCTTTCAAAATACTTTTCCAAAAGGGAGAAAACAAAATAAATAAAGACAATAAAAAAATAGTCTAAAATTATTTTGTCATTATTAAAGAAATATGTGCATGTGTTGGGGTGTGTATAGCTGCATGCGTACACATGACAAAATCAATTTTCTGTAAAATATTTTATTTTCAAGTAATAAATTTGTTAAATGATAATTTTGGCTAATTTGCATATAAAACAGTAGAATTATGTAGTTCAAGTAGTTTGCTTATTTAGGTTCTAAAAATATAACAAAATATAAAAATAATATTGATGAAATATTATCAATCTTTATTCAAGTGGCATCATGGATTATTGCTATTAGAATGAATAAAAAATAAAAAAGCTGTTTTAAACGTATTGACAAAATAAAAGGTCTATTCCAACAAGGAAGAAAAATTCTTAAACCCTTGCAACCTTGCAACATAATGAAAATAGAATGGTGGTTGCTCGTTTACAATGTTACAAAAAAGTCAAGTGTTTACTGGATAAATGTTTAAAAGTTTCTAAACTGATTTCTTTATTTTCGCATATAAATTGATATTAATGTTGTCTTTTTTTTGAGATAAAATCTTGTTTACATAAATTATACAAAATGGTACATTTATTAGTAGTTTTAAGGCAAGTAATTTTTTTTTTGTGATAATGGCTTGGTGAGAAGTTATATTTGATGTTATAGATTTTCTATATTTCCTAATCATTTTTAATTTTTTACATTAAAAGTTTATTTAAAAAATGTTTGTGGCCAAAGTTGTTCTTTGAAGACCAAGCTCCTGAGCACGGCGTCGAATTGAGGTTGATAGATTGTTTTGAACACTTTCTTGAGCAGTAGTAATGATTTTAGCCGATCTTGCAGTACGTTGTGGTCAACGCTTAGGCCTATCACCTAAAGACTCTCTTTCTTCGAAATCATTCACTACACGATAAATAGTGTTTTTAGTTGGCACGTTGTTTCTCCCAAAAATTTTACATGACTTTCTCATCATCACAGTAATAGATGATTGATTTTGATAAAAATGTTTAACGATTAAAACACGTTGGTTTACCATAATAAATTTGACACGTGTCTTCTTCACGACTGTCAAATATGAACTGTTAAGACTAATGTTTACCAAAATGGCGGTAAAATGGCGGACGCCCTGTATTTTATGATATTCTCTTAAAATATTTAAATATTTAAAGTGGTAAAATCCACTGATGCTCTGTAGTAGTGAAATGGCCACATGGATATACTTTCCCCTGCAGTAATATATTTCGGATATATTTTTTTGAATAAAAAGTCTTTTATGAGAATATTATAAAATATTTATTGAAGGAATCTAGCATAAATTAACATAGATGAATATATATATTTTCGATTAATTTTTTAATAATCAAATTAAATATTTAATATTTAATTGTTTTATTACGAATAATAAATGTTTTTATGCTCAAAATTACTTTTAATAATAAAAGCCAAAAAAAAAAAATAAATTTTTAATCCAAAATTGTTTGGTACGAAGGATCAAGGAAGGATAAAATTAACATTTAAAAATGATTTCGAGCATATGGTCACCGATATTTTTCTCGACACGTATAATGGATTTTTAATTTCTGTGTTTTTTGAGTTTCGCTGAACGTATATCAGGAAGAGTTATCGTCATAAAAACGTGTCAAATCCATAAACTGTGGCCATGACTTGGGTACGTGTCAAATCAACTTTGGAAAAATATTGATTTCAATAAGCCGGCGTTTGCGTTACTTTTTAATAAAATAAAAATATATTGTTATTTTGGAATTTTTTTATAAGTTGCGGAATTTTGTTTTCTCGATTACTTTGTTAGTTAGCATCGCAAGCTTACAACAAAATTATGAAGAAAACATTTTTTGTTAAAATTATTTAAAAAGTTTTGTTTTCAATTCATTAATTCTTATGTTATTCTTCAATTCTGAAAGAGCAAATAGCAGTTTTTAAAGAGGTATAACACTATAAGTTTGCTACACGTTTTAAACTGGCGGTCATTTTGTCAGATATCGAGTGATTTATGTTTAGTTTGGTTTGACATTTCAACATTAATAGGCTAATGCCTGAAAAACGCTTCCAAATTGTTAAAAATTATTTTGAAAATTATGGTTCTATTCGAAATACCTATTGTACACTACGCCCATTTTACAGTCAACATAATCGTCCACCATACAATTAATTCGATTAATTATGGGACTTTTCTGCAACACATTTTCTTTAAATGGTAATACTCATCCAGAGAAACGTCGTACAGCGCGTTTAGAAGAAGTAATTGCTGCTATAGATCGTAGCGCATAGGAAGGCCAGAGTCATCACCATCTTTTATAAGAATTGAAGTCACACGATCACTTGAAATGCAATGCTTAGTTTTGATGAATGGGTCCAAAACAAGAATATGGTTGATTCCGATTTTCATAAGCATATTTTGATTAGTGATGAAGCTCACTCTTTTGTTTAAATAAATAAATACGTCAATAAACAAAACTGCCGCATTTAAAGTGATGATAATCTCCAAGTGTAGGTTGAAATACCGTTACATCCACAAAAACTGACTGCGCTCTATGGGATGGTGGAGTCAGTCCACGTCTTTAAAAACGATGCTTGTCAGAATATTGCAATCAATGGAGAGCTATAGATCCACGATTACTGACTTTTTCGTTCAATGGAACAACCATGATGTGCAAGAGCTGTGCTTTAACAAGACGGTGCAACAGTTCGTGCCATAATTGATTTATTAAGGGAAACGTTTGATTACCGCATAGTTTCTCGTTTCAGACCAATGAATTAGGCTGAACTCTATATTGTGGGGAGATATGCGAAGTCTCTTGTCTACGCCGTTAGGTACGAAACGATTGGCATGGAGAATTACATTCACCGCATCATTGCCCATAGATACCCAAACATATTTAAATAAATAGCAGAACAGTCCGATGTACAATAAATTACCTCTAGACGTCTGTCCCTTCACTTTCAATATTGGAAAGTTCAAATCAAAGGAATGTGCACAACACTACTAATAATCAATTTACTAGGTTTGGCACAGAGCATTCCATGAGTAGGTCATCCCCTGAGTACTGATCCGAAAAAAAAAATATTGGAAAAAGTTATCAAACACTGGACCTCCAGATTAGACTACGTCCGAACTAGTGGTGACGGTCATATTCCAGAAGTCATATTTAAATTCTAATGACAGAAAATTATTTTTATAATAAAGTAAATTTCATGTCAAGGTAAAAAATTCATGTTTGTTTTATTCCATTTTAAATTTCGTTATTTCTATAAAAAAACACCCTTTATTATTTATACAACATGCAATATTGTGTTAAAAAATACTATATTTATATTCGTACATCTGTACATATTTTATTTATAAATAACTTACAAACAATATTGTTAATCTTAGCTAATATTAATTAATTCGAATTTTGTAAACTTAGATAAACATTCTCCCGCCCACAGCTTACCACCCATGTCATCGGCTCACAATTATAGTAAATCCTGTTAGACACCAGTATAAACACAATATATTTTTTTTAATTTTGTTTTCTTGTATCTTTATTAATTTGACAGCTATTTGTCATTAAAGACATATTTTGACAGACAACTGAGAATAAGTTTTTATAACAAGTTAAGTACTTTCTCCTTACCGCACAAATTCACACATACATGTACACAATAGTCACCCTACAATTTCAATCTTTGATACGCATTTTTATCCCTCTTGAGCAGGCGTTGAAACAGCTTAATTAAATGACGCAGAAAATTACTCACTCTTTAAATTGTATGAAAATAAAAATTTATGAAATACGGAAGGCAAAATATAAATGTGTGTGCGTACTTAAGTTCATGTATGTGTTCTAACATACAGTCTTATGTTTCATATAAAATTGTATGCTAAAGTGTGATTTCTCTTTAAAGTAGGCAATAAAGTCTTGCAAAACATTTTCTTAATCGTTTTTTATTTTTAAAAGTGCGTATTATTTAGCACGAGCTATTTTGAATTTTTGTTACACCTTCATATTTGTATTTGATACTTGCACCTGAAGAAATAGTTTTTCTATGCTAATTTAACTTTTAAACAAAGTTGGCGGTTATTAAATTAGTTTCCTCTAATCATCATTAACGTAATGGGGTCCTAGTTATAAAGATTTTGCTTTGAGGTACTTTAGCAAAATTGTTAAGAACTTGTATTTGATGTATAAAATCATTTATGAAATAATCAAGCTGTTTTGCAGTATAAATTAAGTTAAGAAAAAATAAAATCAAAATAATTAAATATGTATTAATCTTTTAAACGGTCTTTTTAATTAAATATTAACGATTTATTTTTTCAATATTTCGCTTTTCGGAAAATTAATTTTTAATAACAAAAATTATTAACAAATTGAAAAAAAAAATTAAGAAGTGCTTTCCATAGGAAAGCGAAATATTGAAAAAATAAATCGTTGAAATTTAATTAAAAAGACCGTTTAAAAGATTAATACATATTTAATTAAAATAAAAAAGGTCGAATAAAAATAAAAATAATAAAATCAAAATAAAAAAGTATTGGCAATTTTTTAACATATTGAACATTCAGTTGCGACAAGTCAATAAGTCGCTTCAAAATAATTAAAGAAAATTTCTGCGGGCTTGTAAAATAGACAAGCTGTGAGTTCAAATTCCGACAGCCGTTTATAGAAAATTAAAAAACTAACTTTTGTTGAGCAAACGTGCAGATTGAATTCATAGAGGTGTCCGCTTGTTTTTTAAATAGAAGATAAATAGTCTAAATCCCAAGAACGAGCTTAAAACTAATTGTTGGTGAAAATAGTCGCAGTGGATATGCTATTGAATATAAAGAAATAGTAGTTCAAAGCTCCCGGATACTGAAATAGAAAAGAAACACAATTATTGTGTAAGCCTGGTGTGTTTAATTATGTATGCTAAAGCAATTATAATCGAAATCGATACCTGCTAAGACAGTCTGAATTAGAGAGAAAAATAACATGAAAGTGTGTGGCACCTGTGGGTGGTATTGCTGAATGGAATGATTTGTTTGCAAGTCGAGTCTCTACACAATAAACAGATCGAGTAGTTAAAGTTTAACTGGAGCAGTAAACTGCTTTTTAGATGCCTACAAGGATATCATAAAAACAAACCTAGCCAATGACACTGGAATGACTGCTCTAATTAAAGATGCATGTTCACAAAACAAGCCATTGAGTATTTTGAATCTCACCCAGAGTCTGAACGTTGTTGTAATTTTGTAGATTGCTGCATAAGTCTGCAAAAAAAAGCAAACTCGCAAAGTAAAAAATACAGGTCAAGAATAAAACACTAAAAATAAATATAAGAGTGCTGGCAGTTCCAATTAAAAGAGCGCCTTGTTTTTGACAAAAACGTCGTCTTAAACTATTAAATGAATTGTAAATTGTTTTAAAATTTAAGGTGCATTTTACAAACCTTTGCTTTAAATTCAAAGAGCTACTTGCTTGTTATAACGAAAATTAAATGACTTTTTTTATCACTACCAGCGATGGACGCAAGTGATCCTCAATGCCAAGTTTTTTTTCTTGGTCGCTACAGAACTTATTGTTTTATTTTTTTTTCATTCTCCTTATCAAGTTCTCTCTCTCCCTCCCTCTTTTAGAAAAAAACTTTCTTAATCTAGCTCATCTGATCCGTAAATTATAAATTGCTGCCCGATGTCAAACCTTGCCGCATGTACAAAGGAGATGACATGATATTAAAAGAAATAAAAGAAAGCTTTGATTGACGTTTATGTGTTTAAATTAAATAAAATATGGCGATGGCAATATGGTTCGGATCATTTTTTATCAGTATTTAATCGTAAAGATTTCTTCATTCAGACTTAAATAATTTTAAGATAATCAAAAATTCAGGTTTTTAATAAATAAGTGTTTTTATAAAATCAGAACTTTCATCTCAACCTTTACCTAAGTGAAAATCTGTTGGTATGTGTGTATGTTTATTTAACAAATCTTTGAAAAATGTCATTACATAAAAATGTAAAAAGACTTGGAGTCGAAATTTGTGAACGTGTGTGTTTACTACTTCAACAACAATAGTGTAATTACGGAACACAATAGTTATAACCTTATCCTATTAAAAAAAAACTCTCCTGCTGCAAGGACTTATAGACTTATGAAATAGACAAAAAATTTCAAAACTTAAAAAACACATGTAAGTAAACAGCGTGTATGCACGCAAACTCACAAACTTACATTTTTAAAAGGAATAGAATAATTCCGCCTTGTTGTTGTAATTCTGTTCAGACATACAAACACACATATATGTTTGTGCATTGTTTAGGAGCAGATAATCACTGAGATGGGTAGTAGCAATTTACCACCCAAATGCTTTAAGCGGATTGTTTTCTTCTAACCGCAAATTTTTTGTCAACAGTCAGACGTACTAACTTTTCATTGCGTGTATGTTTGTCTACGGATGTATACGTCTAGTTTGATTTTTCCTTTTCTATTACTTTTGTTGTTGTTGTTGTTATTGTTTGGTATTCGATTTGCTTTTATGTTGCATTAATATTTTCAATATTATTGAATTTTTTCATTGTTGTCCCATATGACGTATTTTCTTTTCTACCTGTAACAACACTTATTCATTCGATTATTAAATGCACAGTGGGTTGACGTAATGGAAAATGTTAGGCCTAGGGTATTTTAGTTATGTTCAAATGAGTATTTAAACAACAACAAACAATATGTTTAGGTAACAAAACACATATTTATTTTTAGGAATGGGTTTAAAGCCAATTTAAGAAACAATTTTACAAATTGATACAACAAAAAATTAATAATAAACATTCAAATAAAAAATAAATAAAAAAAAACATTATTGTTGTTAACAACATTGTTGTTAAAAATGTGTTGTTAGTAAGGTCAGTTTCTAGATACTTGATACAATTGATTGAGGAAAAGGGCAAGTGAAGTTTTTTTAGTTTTATTTTAGTTTTAAATAATCACCATCTTAACATATTTTATTAATTTAATATAATTAAGTTTATCTATAGAAATTAAAACATCCATTTACAATATATTTTGAATTAAAGAAATAATTTTTATAAAACTCTTTTGTGCATGGAAACCGTAATGAATTACAGTTAAATAAGGGGTTTCTCAACAAGAAGTTTGTTGAAAACGTTGAGGAATTCACCCGGTCGAACATGCATTGGTGTGTGGACATTTAGTATCGAGCCTGGCGACTCAAATAGTATTATGTTGTCCGAAAATATTAGGAAATTTACGAACTATAGCCTTAACAGAACCACCATTTTCATAGTGGATTTTAATTATTTTAATCCGATTTTCCTGCGAAGCCGTTGCATTTCGTAATAATTGTAAATAAATGTTGCTGAAAATTTCTAAATAAATATTTGCTACAACATTTGTTAATATGTTAATTAATTGCCGTGGCAGAAAAATAAAAATATTTAGTAAAACATATTTCTTTTGATACTTTATTTTATATATATTAATTTAAATTTAATGATTAAATATTTTAATAGCAGCTTACAACAGTGTTCTCAAAATTACCGTAAGGAGTTTTTAACACATGTCAGACTTTATTTTTTAATTCTAATAAAATGCCAAGACAGCAAAATTTTACTACTATTTTTTTTTTCTTTGATCGTACACATTTTTTATTAAATGGAAAATATCCTTCTATATTTTAGCGCTCACTCTTAAGCTTTTCTAAAGTGTTTATTGTTAATGAAGATCCGTTAAAAACTCTTATGCCTCCTCTCGTTTGCTCCCTCATATTTAGCACTAAAGAAGCCATATTTTACTATGCAAAACCTAAATAAGTGTGAAATGTTTAAAAAAACAACAACAACAAAAAGTAGAAAGTTTATTGTTAACTGATTTTAATTTTTTGGAAAATATAAATACATATTACCGTAGAGAGGCAGTGTTGAATCAATGTAAAAATATTTTCTGCGTTTCGTTTTTTGCTGTCGATAAAATTGTTTCCGAAAATTCATTCTCAAATTCAATTCTATAAATCCATTCAACGACTCTATTCATTGATTTTTGATAATTTTTTTTTCTTTTATTTTATAAATACGCCAAATACACATGTACTGCCCGAGTTTTTTTTTGACGACGAAAACTAAGCTAATATTTCAGCAAATATTGAAGATCAAGTCATGTTCCCACTTGTTTTGGTACAAATGAAATTCAAAACAGTAACGCTGATCAAGCTTAAAAGAACTTGAAAGCAAATAAAAGCCCAAGCAATGATACTATTACTTCAAAAATGTTATTGGTACGGAAAAAAAGTTGTGTTGGATTTCATAACTGATATATTTAATAATATGATAAGAGAAAATGATTATTCTGATGTTTTCAAAATACATAAAATAGTTGCAATTCCAAAATGTGTTGGTACAAATAGAGTGCAAGATTTTAGACCCATTTCTATTTTATCCCCTATAGGCGAGTTCGTTCAGAAAATAATAATTGTTCAAGTTTCCAGTTATTTGCAAGATCATCTTTTTCAAACGAATGTATGGTTTTAGAAAAGGTTCTGGGCCGGAGCAAGCTGTGAAGAAAGATCTCGATAATATTTGCCATGATTTAGATGAGGGATACAAACAAGAAGCAGGGACATTTTTTGATTTATCTAAAGCTTTTGATTTTGGTTTGTCATTGATCTTGATTAAAAAGTTTTTTCCTACAATACCGTAAAGCTATTGGAAAATTATTTAAAAAATAGAATGCAATTTGAGCATATTAAAAAATCAAGGAGTGGTTTACTACCTATTTTGTGTGGATTACTCCAGGGAAGTGTATTTGGGTCACTGCTGTACAACATTTTCATAAATGATTTAAAAAACTTCGAGATTTTTGAAAATTATTTGTGTTTGCGGATGATATGTCTTCTATAATTGTAAAGATAAAAATGTATTAAGATCACATCTTAAATACTTACCAATGATTTATGGATGCAGAACATGCTGAGCTCTGCAAACTCTTCAAGCAGCACAAAACAAATCTTAAAAAATTGCCTTCAATCTTCCATTGAGGTTTAGTACATTGAATTTAAATAAAAAATATGCAAAGTCTGTTCTTCTCTGTTCAGTAAGAGGACTATAGAAACAACAATTATTAATACATATGTTGAAATGCTTAAGGAATGTTGGTTATAATTCTATCCAATTTGAGCACATGTCAGCAAATCACCTAAGTGTTATTAGATGTCGTCTTAAACAAAATACAGGTTTTAAAGAGATTTTTTTCGATATCGCACATTTTAACTAATGTTCCTTAAAATTTTTATAATCTAGCCCACTGTGCGTAAAAATTTTCCTTATATTTTTATATTTCATGTGTAATTTTTTGTTTTCTAACTGCTTTGAATTATATGTCCCTTTGCGTGGAAAATTATTTAAGATACATATTCTATTGAATATATTTTTGTCGAATAGTTAAATGCACTAATTTTTGCTGTTGTATTGATTATCTTTTGGTGATTATCATATGAGTTTTCCGCTTAAGTTGTTATTTTGTTGTAAATCATTATCAAACGTATTAATACTTTGAATTTTTCTGTTAAAATCTCACGGGATTTCATTATAGAAAATTTGAGGTTTCCCTCCTGTTCATGCTTCGAAGCCATATGTGTAGTTTAATCTTTATTAACTACATATTAAGTATTGTAAATATTTGAAGTATATTTATCATTTGTTGAAAGAGTGATATATAACCTAAAATATCTAAGTTTTATTTTAAGCATAAAGTTATACTGCTTATTCAACACCAAATGCACCTCATTAAAAAAAATAAATTTATTTTATCTTTAACCTTTTAATTTATTCGAATAAAAATATCTCTGCGGCTTTCTACGAACTTAAAGACAAATTTTAAAAATTTTTAAATTAAAATAAAAAAATAAATTCTTATTGCGAACTTCTTGAGATATTACGTTTGTGCAGCAAAAGCTTGTTATAATAAGTGACTACTCTATGCAGTTGTATACTTTCCTAAGCTCTATTTGTATTTAATTTGTATTCCATTGTTTGTGGTCTTTTTGAACACTTTTCTACAGATTTTGGTATTTATTGCAATGACATTAATTAAATATTTTATAAACCTCAAACACAGCAAATTTTCAATGTATATTAGGGCAATTAAAATTTAAATAAATAATTATACTTCTTGTTTTGTGCAGCTAGCCACATAATAAAACACAGCCTATATCATTTTAAATCTAGAACGATGACAAATTGGTGGATATACGCATGCATACGAGTAAATGTACATAAATATGTATGTGCAAATCTTTAAAAAAAATACGAGTTTAAACTTCTTTTCTTTTATAGTTTCAAAGGAAAAGTGAAAATCTAGTAGATTGTTAGCTTTTTGTACCCGGCATTGTCCGCTTATTTGTTATAATATACGCTACTACAATATAAATATTTTTATTATCTGATAATAAAATGCCGGAAACAGAAAGTTCTTATTTAAGGCGCTATAGCTCCCATTGTTTCTTGCATTCACCTTCACACCCAGCGTTTCTTATCTGACAAAATTGTGATGATCATGTCAAATGTGTAAAGTAAACCGAAATAGCGTAGCATCTACAATTTTCAGCTAAAAATTCAAGTCTTGCAGTACGTATGGCAGTTCGCTGCAATCACTTATTTTTTCCAACCTCTTTACAGTCGTACAGTAATGACAATTTAGTTATTTTTAGATCAATCTAGCGATTTTATATCTAAATTTTATTTCTACTTAGAGAATTTTATTATACTAGGTAAGATAAAATCTCTGTTAATTTTTTAAGTCCTTTCAGGACTTAAGCTTTACGTCTAACAGTCTAGCTAAGTTGGCCTTTTATATCCTTAAAACAGGCGGAAAGAGTACTCATTTCCGACTGCATAAAGTAAAGAGCCCTATGCAAAGGGGAAAGTCTGTCTGAGTGTGCCCGCACTTTTATTACAATGTCTTTCTTTAAAATCCCAGACAACTTATAGAAATTTTTAATTTACCAATTTTTTAAATATATATTCGAAAATTTTGATGTTAAAAATCAATTTACAAAAGGAGGAGATATAGTAAAAAAATACTACATATATACTATATATATATATATATATATATATATATATATATATATATATATATTTACATGTTGTTTTTATCACTATTTGCTTTATTATTTTGAAAACCTAAAATTCAAAGCAAAAAAATGTAGACTAATAAGAAATTTAAATCGAAAATTTTAATTAATATCACATTTTTTCGGCTAAGGTTCGATCCCTGGCTACGTAAATTGTATTTCGAAATTTTTTAAGTGACCTGTTAAGTATACTGTCAGCTGTTAAGTATACTGCTGCAAACAGCATTCCATAAGGCGATGTTTATATTGATATATGGTTAAGAGTATATTAGATTCGGCGCGGGCGTTTATAACATACTGTGTGTGTCTAATTAAATATAAACTAAAAATATTAAAAGTATGCTTCCGATAATAATAGCACTTTCTATTTGTTTCTTCTTCAAGTAGTTGTTTTTTAAAATTATGGTCTTTACCATTTTCAGAATAAAGATCATTTGCTAATGCAAATTTAATAAAAACTGAATGATCTGCTTAAGCATTATTAGGCAACAGTTATTGAAAATTTCGTAACATACAAATCTTCACAATTTAAATACATGTGTATACATGATATTTGAAACACAAACTTAATGACCTTTAATAAAAACCTTTAATCTTTGTATATTTAAGTTGCACAAGTTAATTACTGTTGCTGCAATTAAAAGAATGCCTGCTACTAAATAACTGCCTGATTTTATCTGGTGATTGTTTTAATTATGTAATATGTGAATGGAACTCTGACTATGACTTGACTTTATTGTTTTGATCAGATTTGCATGAAAGAATGCTTGCAAGCATTCTTCAGCCAAACTATTATTTATGTAAATTTGTTTAATTACAAAACTGTGAAAATGTAAATTTTTCTTTGAATTTTTTTAAAACAAAAACCTCGATTAAATCCAAATGGATAAAGTTTCAAAAAGGTTTTTGTTGTTGTTTGACGTGTTTTTAAGTGTTACGAAAATGTGTAACATAAAATGCGTGCCCGTGTTTTCATTTTAATACATTGTTTTTGTTGTCGATGTCGACAGTTTGGTAATGAAAATCAGTGTAATATGTAACTGGTGACACGAAGTTATGCAATTTTCATTTATTGTGCTGTAAAAAGTATTTAATAGCAAATGAATAAATAAATTTCTCTAAAATAAAAAAATAGCAATTTAATGTTATTGTTTAAAAACATATCTCATAATACGGTTTTATTTGTTTAAAAAATAAATTTAATTTAATTACAAAATTGGAAATAATAATAAAATATAATTTCACAATATCCAGGCGATAGCAGCGGCGAGTTCGTTTACTTTCCAAATTGTTTTAAATATCAAACATAATAAAAAGCCTTTTTTTAAGATATTAAAATTGAGTTTAACATAATAGCTAAAATGAATTAATTCGCTGCTGCTATCAGCGGGTAATTAATTCGCCTTATAAAATACCCTGTACAATAGAGCTGATTTGCTATTGTATTATTAAAAATATTTTAAAAGTTTGCTTGGCAAGAAAGTCAGTTCTTAATTGAAACCAAAATTACGTAAGAGAGAGTGAACTTCAGCAAAAGAACTTGATCGGAAGCATTGTATTCCGTTCCACTGACAGTTCAAATTTGGCAGTCGTCAAGTAGACGCGTGGCAAATTTATTATGGAAGAATATTCGACGTGTTTTAATCGTTAAAACATTTTATCAAAATCAATCAGTCAACAGAACACACTATTCATCGTATAGTGAATGATTTCGAAAAAAAGAGGGTCTGTAGACAATCGACCCAAGTATGGACCACAACGTACTGTAAGATTGGCTAAAAACATTACTGCTACTCCAGAAAGTGTTCAAAACAATTCATCAACTTTAATTCGTGCTCTAGAGCTTATTCTTAAAATTTCAGCTTTGGTCACAAATTTGCATTTGTTTCCATGTAAGATTCAGTTGACACAAACGACACAAGAAAATTATGCCGCTGTGCATATACCAATAGGATATTACAGCTCTCCCATGACAACCCCGATTTTCATGAAAAAATCATAATGTGAATAAATAAAATAGTCGGTTCTGGGGCATGGAAAACCCTCAAATTATTCAACAGTCACATCTGCATCCATTAAAAGTGTCAGTCTGGTGTGCAGTTTGGTGAGGAGGAATCATTGGAACTTAGTTCTTTTAAAATGAAAATGGCGTAACAGTAATTGTGCATGGGGAACGATATCGTTATATGATTGAAAACTTTTTAACACAACAACTGCATGATTTGGGCTTGATTAACATGTGGTATCAACAAGTCGGTGCTACATCACATACAGCCAGGATTACAAAGGAATTACTACGTGACCCCTTTCCACAACAAGTTATTTCAAGAAATGGTGATGTTGATTGGCCTTATTGTTGTGTGGATATCTTAAAAAGCAAGGTTTATGCAAACAAACCAGAAACGTTTGAACAACTCAAACGAAATATTCATGATGAAATTAATGAAATACCGCGTAAAATGTGAGAGAGTTAAAAGAAGAAGAAAATTGTGCACTGACCTCTCACCACCTGTCCAAAATTTGCCAAAATTTTCCTATTAGTTCATAGATACCTTGTATTGAGTACAGAAAATATTTCACAGTGAAGTCTTTACCTAAACTAGATCTTCTTTTTAAATGTTGCGCTTTGGTCTTCTGCGATTCTTCTTCAATTTCCAGCATTTAGTTCTGAGAGATGTAATTGGACCTGATCTTTCTATCGGAGTTTTGGTCGTCCTCTCCTCTGGACGCCTTCGGGGTCATATTCAAAAATTCTGCTTACCGGAGCTTCGCACAACATGTCCTAGCAAGCGAAGTCTTTGCAGTTTTATGCGCTTAACAATATCATTATCAGCGTACAGTTCATGGATCATACGATTCCGATAGTCCCCACTTACACAAACTTTTCCATATATTCTACGAAGGATTTATTTCTCGAATACGCCAAGTATAACTCCATCTGCCTACCTATGATTCTGCGCCATAGAAAACCACCGCCAGAATGAGTGTCTTGTAGAGTGTTATTTTCGTAATTCTAGAGAGAGTTCTACTTTTAAATTGCCTATTTAGTCCAACAGAGGCGGACCATTTATTTGATATTGTATTCCATTAATTGCCGACATTAAATAAAACATTTATCAATATAAGATCCATTTTCTTTCAATTAATCAAAAATTATAAGCATACAAAGTAGTATACCTTCCCGGCGGACACCAAGTATTTTTCTTGCATTATGCTGCCAAAAGTCTTTATAACAAAATAAGTGCATAATAAAAAAGAAAGATTTTTGCTGAATATATTTCTGGTCTCATATTTATTAACAGAAAAATGTATCTGGAAATAATTGGTTATAACGGTGACTTCATATTAACCGCTCCTATTGTAATTGCAAAGAAACATAAGCAATGTTGGATATTTAAATATAAATGTTAATGAGAACTTAATTCTAAATCACGGTACTGACACCACTTGCCAGTTCTGAAAATGTTCAAACGTCAAAAGTAGAACTTAAAAAGGGACTAAGAATAATTATTTTTCAAATAATCTGTGGGAAAAATAAAATCCAAAAACTCTAAGAAATTTTGATTTTAATCTCATTTGAATTTATTTAACCAAAAGTTTGTTCCGTGTTTCTGTTGGACTGACTGGTTTCTTTCTGATTAAAAATAATTATTTAACGGAATATATATTTGTCGAATATATTGATATTGAAAGTATATTTGTTCGAACTTAAAACTAGTAAATCGCTCATTTCATTCTCTAATTTAGTAATTTATTATTAAACGACCTAGTGTCTTTATTTTATAAAAAATTTTTAAACTTTATATTTTATTATTTTTTCAATATTTCGCCAAACCATTGGTTGGCATCTTCAGGATAAACAAAAAAGTATATAAAAATTAATCAAAAAATTAAAAACAGTTGTTGAGTTTGTTATTTGAAAAAATTATAAAAAAAATAAAGTTTAAAAATTGTTTATAAAATAAAGAACTACGGCTGTATGCATAAAAAACGCTTACTTGAGCTTTAAAGTGCACGTTAGTTAACAAACACTTTAAGGCTAACAGACGTTTGTTAAAAAATGGTATTCATAAACAGTACTTTAGCTAATGTATGTTTTAGTAAAATTAGTATTTGGATTCTGGCAATGCCACTATTTTCAGTTGTCATGTTGTTGTTAACGATGTATAAAAATGAATACATTTATCCGGGTATTTAGATCCATAAAAAATGTTTTTATTGTTTTCAGCAAAATCAACATATTTTTTTTTGTTTTTTTATTAATCTTTTTAATAAAAAGCAAAACACCCAAAAAAGATCAATTTGCAAGGCTTACGAAGAACTTAGAAATAATTTGTTCATATTAAAAAATATTTATTCGGATAACGAGCTTTGATTTGATTATATGTACATCAATAAAACTTTTGTTTAAAATAATAATTTATAATTATATTTTTGTAAAATATAAAATAATGATGTAAAAATATTTTATATTGAAGGGAAGGTAAAATTTATTTTTTTGTTTTTATTTGTATATATACAATTTGTTTTTAATAAGCATTTTTAAAAATTTTTGGAATAACAAAGTAAAACTGTCAATTGAGCCGTTTACATTGAAAGTGGCATAAGTCACAACTGAACAGTTTTTTTTTTCATTTTTAATAAATTTCAAATTAATAAGTTAAGAAGTATTGAGATGTGTTTGAGAGGAGTGTTGATAATTAACGGTGTAACAAAAATGCTTATATTGAAAATGGCGTTAGTCGCTGTACTTAGGAAAAAAATTACCGAGCTTAGTGTGAAAGAAATGGAAACATATAATAAGTGTGTGTGAAGAATTATTGTGATTATTGGAGTTATTTTTATTAGTACGAAAGAATAGTGCAGTTTACTGAACTATATTATAGTGATATCTAATATACTACACATAATTAGCATTATTTTGTTATTTTTTTATTCTCAAAGGTTGCGTTGTGTTGTATAAAATATCTAAGAATGTCACAATTCAAAAGCATATTATTGCACATAGTGACTTATGTAAAGGACAAAATAGTAATAGTGGTAATAGCCCCCTGTCAAAAAAGTCCTTCACAGTGCACAACATGGAGAAAAAATGATTTTATTTCAACACAATCATTAGAAAAATCCATTTCAGAAAGAAAACTAAATACAGACTAGTTGAAATGGCTTAAAATTAAAATGTTATATAAACTAATTTAAAATAAAAAAGCTGACAATAACTAAGTAACTTATGCCACTTTTAAAATAAACGGCTCAGTTTATTGTAAACACAATTTGTTTTGTTTTTGAACTTTCAGTAATAAAATTGAACTGTCAATTTATCGTAGTTTAAAGTAGGTTTTTCCTACTTTAAAGTTAACAAAGGTATGTTAAGGTAAAAACGTTTTTGAATACAACTTTAGGAAATTGTACTTAACAACGGCAGTTAAACCTACTTTAAGTTTTTATGCATAAAGCCGCTAGTGTTTAATAATAAATTACTATTTAAAAATTAAAAAGGTCAAATAACTATAATTATTATATTACTACTTTTGTTTTAATTTTTATTTTGTAACCTTGTTGTTACTGCTCCTATTTTAGACTTCACTGTAAACTTCTTTCTCAAATCAAAATGAATAAATTGCGTTAAGACAGTAATTCATAATTAAAATTACGAATGCAATTTTATAATTAAAATTACGAATGCAATTTTATAATTAAAATTACGAATTTAACCTTTTTTAATTCGGAAAGTTTTTAATAAAGTAAAAATTTATTTAAAAAAGCAATACTCTTTTAATTGGGCTTTACAACTTTTAGAAAAAATCTTTAGTGGTGCCGACGCTATCAGTATGAACAGCAGCGGTAGAATAAATTTTAAGGTCATCATTTATTATTGGAATTCAAAGGAGAATAATAGATTACTTAGGTTTAGAATATTTAAGTAAATCTAAGACAAATTATTTTAACTTGAGTATATCTAGCTCTTTCTCTAGTGAATTTATATAGTATATATCGCCAGAAAATCGTTAATCTGTAAGATGCTTTTAAATTAAAATCGTCAATATTCAAAGCGTAAATTTAAAGAAAAAAAGCCCTGGTCACAAACCGTTTGGAATAATTTTTGCTGTAATTTTTTAAATAAAATTAACAAAATTATCCTCTTCTTAGCCCACTGTGTTTTATGTATCATGTTTTAGAAGTTCCACTCGACTCTAGTGACATTAACTTAGGTCGTATCATGAGCTTTACAATGGGCCTTGTTAGTTCAATAGCATATTTTTGTAAAAATCATAGTTCCGGGGTGATTCGCTTTAAAGGTTGAAGTAATTTAAGTAATATAGAAAAAAAAACATTACAACAATCTGGCGACTGATTTGCTTTAAATAGACAATTGCTTTGTTTTAAAATTCTAATGCCCTCAAAAAGTTTGAAAATTCATTTCATTCGAAATTTTCATATTCATTTGAAATTCAATACTTTAATGGATTTTAACCACTTTTCACTTAATAAAGCTTATAAAATCCATAACCCTGTTATATTTCATCAACTTTGTGGGCATTTTTTATCTACAATTTTGTTTGTTGTTGTTGAAATCATGTACAACATTTTATGCACAATCAAATTTCTTTTTTAGCAAATTTAATTCGCCATAAAATAGCTTTCAATGCCAGAAAGTGACTTTACACACATTCATTAAAATTACATTAGAAGAAAAAAAAAGTTCGAAAATATACAAAACAAAAAGAAAGGAATTCCTTTAAAAAGAAAAATTATAAATATTTTTTCACACATGAAATTGTAGGAGAAAATAAAATAGAGAACTAAAAAACAAGAATATAGAAAATCCACTTCAGTCAAAGAAAATTACTTTAATTCCTTGTGATTGGAAAGCAATCACTAGCATTCGTAGCTTTGTAGCAGTATGTGTGTGCGTGTGTATGTAGGCGGGTGTTTATGACAAGTATCAAGTGTCATTTGAGTATGTGTGACCTTTCTGCAAATTTAATTTGTCGTCTTTATTCGATGTGTTTTTTTTCTTCTTAAATTGAGTGCAAACATTTTTATTAGTTTGTCGTTTTACACAGAAACATGAATTTTCATTTTTTATATACGAATACATACATAAGATACAAAATTTTATATTTTTTTATAAAGAAAATAACTTTATTGATAATAAAATGTGATTTATCTGGTATCTATTGTAGCAGAAACTTTTTTCAAATATTATAATTAAATTTAAAAGTCTTTTATTTTCAGTTCAACTCCACATTTTCGTAGTGTGTTTTTCATGACACAAGTTTGAGGAAAATGGTAGCTGGCACAAAACGAAGGTAAATTTTGCAATGTGTGTAAAAAGTGAAAATAAAATTCGCATGTAGAAGAAATAATTTTAATACAAAATTTGTTTTGAAAAAATTTTAATATAAAAAGTTTGTTTTGCAACAAACATTAAAGCCAAATTTTTTTTTTGTAACTAACATAAAATGTTTTACATGAAACCCTTTTGAAATCTACGTACTAAGCAACTTGAAGCCACCTTTGTTTTTATTATTGTGAATAACGAGCACTATTATAATTAAGTTGTTTGAAGTTGTGCCGCCAATATATGAAATATTTTTGTGTTTATTCTCGGCAAAAATTGTTGTTACTGTCTATTTGTTTAGTATTATCGACCAGCACATTCGATGCGATGACATCATTTTCAAGCCTCATTTCTAGATAGTACTGGAGAGTTAATATTATGTCTATTAGTCGTATCTACTCATGCGGGTAGATTGTTTTACCGCCTGGCATATTTTGCTGGGCTCATTTAATGTCTCCGTCTTTTATTATTTGCTGGGTAGGTGTATCCGTCTGGGGTAATTTTCGTCTGTTAGAGTACATGAGTAGCTTCAGTGGCATGAATTTTGTGCCTGAGGACATATTTACCTGCTCGTTTATAATGTCACTGTTAAATGTTCTTGTTTTGTAGATTTCAAGAATGTCTGGTCTTCGTCGTCTTTTTGCTGTAATCTCATACATTCATCTATTTTCTTTGGTACATGTCCGTGAGTGTCAAGGTGTAATGCACTTATGACAAAATTGTTATTATATAATACAAAAGTATATATATGTAATTCTTTGCAAGAGTGTCATTATTTACCGAGTCATCACTCGCCCATGTTTCTTAGAAAATGAACCTGATTAAGAATTGATTTTTACTGCTGACTAATAGGTCATGGTAATGTTAACAAACTATAAAGGGATAAATTTACATTAATAAAACAGGAAATCATGCTGTAGTTTCAAAATAATAAGCCTGACTGGCTATATTAAAAGTTGACAGGACTAGAGCAAAAGTGAACCTTTTAATGATTAAATGAAAGAGAATGAATCTTATATTGATAAAAGTTTTATTAACTGTCGGCAATTATATATGGAATACAATATTAGATAAATGTGCGCCTCTATTACCCTCACAAATGCGAGCCCTTTTAAGCATATTTTTAATTTTTCATTTCATATTTCACACGGTATTTCATTAATTTCATCACGAATATTTTGTTTGAGTTGCTTAAGCGTTTCTTGCATAAACCTTTCTTTTCAGATATCCCCACAAAAAGAAGTCCAGACGAGTCAGATCAGGCGATCATGGAGGTCAATCAATATCACCACTTCTCGCAATTCTGGTAGTATGCAATGTGGCACCGTCTTGTTGAGACCACATGTTAATCAAGCCCAAAGCATGCCTTGTCGCGTTAAAAAGTTTTTAATCATATCACGATATCGCTCTTCATTCACAGTTTCTGTTGCGCCATTTTCATTTTCAAAGAAGTGGGGTCCAACGATTCCTCCTGACCAAATTTAAAACCAGACTATTACTTTTAATGGATGCAAAGATGACTGTTGAATAATTTGAGGATTTCCCATTTGATGTTTCCCATTCCCCAGAACCGACTATTCTGTTTATTTACAAATCCATTTAAATGAAAATATGATTGGTCCTCATTATGATTTTTTCATGAAAATCGGCAATGGGCGAGCTGTAACATACTATTGGCAAATGTACGGTGGCGTAGATTGTCTTGTGGAAGAAGCTCTTATGTTAACAGAATCTTGCATGGAAACAAATGCAAATCTTTGTGCAAAATTGTGACTAAAGTTGTTCTTTAAAGAACAAGCTCCTGAATACGGCATCGAATTGAGGTTGATGGATTTTTTTGAACACTTTCTTGAGCAGTAGTAATGTTTTCAGCCGATCTTGCGGTACCTTGTGGGCTTCTTTCTTTGCAATCATTCACTACACGATAAATGGTACGTTTTGTTGACACGTTGTTTCTCCCAAAAATTTCACGTAACTTACTCATCATCACAGTAATCGATAATTGATGTTGATAAAATATTTTAACGATTAAAACACGTTGGTTTATCGAAAATGTTTCCATAATAAATTTGCCATGTGTCGACTTCACGACTGCCAAATACAAACTATCAAGATTAATGTTTTCCAAAAATGCTGGCAAAACGAAGTAGTATAAATGCTTAAATTTTCCGACGGGGTTTAATTTACTTTTATCTGGGTACGGTACGAAGAGAACACTTAAGATGGCAAACGGCCGATACCGGTTTGTTCACAGACCAAATTTGACAAGGGTCGACGGAAAACCGTACCTAGATAAAAGTAGTATACCTTCCCGGTGGACACCCTGTACCACACCTTGTGTATATGAAGAAGTAAAATTTCCTATTTTTTTCAGAGATAGTTCTTTTTAAGCTGTAAAACATTATATCATTTTAAAAACGGGAAAAAATATTTTGAGTAGAGTATGTGAGAAGATCTGGCTTAAAGATTATTTTTTATACAAAATTTAGTGCACGCGCTACGTAGTGGTAACTTAAAAATATTATAAAATTTATTTTTGTATAATATTTGATCTTCAAAAATTTATTTACTAAATTTATTTAGAAAATAAATTTCAGAAAAATCGGAAGTATTTTGATGCACCCAGAATATTGTTTGACTAGATAGCTTTTCCAAGCTAATTCCTACAAAAAGATCAACTTTCGAAAATATTTAATTCCATAATGATGATTTTTGATCATAACAAAAATACAACAAATTCCATATTTGAGTATTAAATAAAAAAAAAATTTAAAGTATTAAACTTATTTTCATGTTAAGTATTTGAAAACATTTGCAAATAACATATCGTATCAAATATCTTCAAAACATAAAAATTTTAAATAAAGTATAAATAACATACCACATATAAAAAATAGATTCTTGACTTTGATATTATGCGCCTAATTAAAGGGCCATTACTAACAAATATCCTGGGAGCATAAACACACAGCCAGATGAACTTTGATGATACGATTTCTGATAAAAAAAATCCCTGTAAACGATATTAACAAATATTAATTGTTGAATACAATAGCAAAACCACAAGGCCACGAAAAAATGCTTAGGGGTAGAAGGGAGAAAATATGTCTACGATAAACATTTATTGATGATAAATGAAATACGAAACTTTAAGTAGAAATTTTTCAATACTAGCAAAATGAGGGGTGAGGAAGAGCACACAAATCAATATTTTGATACATTTTGTTAAGCAAAATAAAAAATAAGGGAGTGTGTTAATTATGCAAATGAGTAACGTAATTATAAATTAAAGTAAAACATACTGATGTGATTTTTAATGTTAATTAGCTAAAGGTAAACATAAGGTGTCACCAACAGGTTAAATAACAAAATAAATTTTTATTCAACCTTCTTCACAACAGAAGCCAATTAGTGGAAAATATAAAAAAGAAAAAATACAATTTTCAAACCGCATTAAATAAGCACCGCTAAAGTTATAAAACCATGCTAAAGAAGATAAAGAAGAAAGTAAAGAATTTGATTATAAGGAATTTTTTTTATTTTTTCTATAACAATTGACCTGTTAAACTTTAACGAACTAGTTTAAAGAAAATGTGTTAATGTTGCAAGTTATTATTAAATAGCAAGATGATTAATAATCAAGTTGAAGTTATTGCAAATTAAATTCTTCTCTTAAGATTCTCTGAAAAGAAAACTAATTTTCTTAGAGTTCACCTTAAGTGGTACTTTTCATAATTTTCCTTTTATTTAATATTCTTTATAATATCTTCAAGAATATCCTTGGTAAAAAAATAACATATATTTTCTTTAGCATATTAATCTATGCTTTAGATGTAGCTGCAACATTCTTTACTGCAACATATTTTTATTAAATGTGGCATGATGACAACCTTTCTGCAAGCCGACTTGGCTACCAGTTGTAATTTTACATGCTATCGTTTTTCCTGTAGTATTAATAAGTCCCCATCTTTTACGTCACTACTTTTATTAACCATCATTTAATTTTGTTACAAAAAAAAAAAAAACAAACAAAAAACTTTTTAATTACATTCCTGTTTATTAGCCCTGATTGTTACTCGTTGCTTTTGTTCCATTCTGCAATATTTTTAGCATGAAGTATATTTGGGTGTACGAAGTACTGCTGGCTGGCTATTTAACAAATTTTTTTTAATAAAGTTTAAGGTTTTTTATTTTTGTTTTTTGATTAAAGGTTTCTTATTATTTTTTTTAAGTTTGTATAAAAATAAATAAAAGTAATTTTTATAAATCAAAAGATTTTGCTGATATTTGTTTAAGTCAACAATTTTGATTTTTATAATAATATAATAATATGATTTATTACTCTAAAAATTATAGATATAGATAAAATATAGTTATACATTTATAGCTATTCGGCATAGCTTTTCAACCAATTATAAAAAAGGAGTCTGTTGTTATGCTTCATTTGAAGACAATTTTCATAATTTCGGACGAAGCCCAAGTGGCATACACAACATTGCGCAATGTTACCCACACTTTCGATATTAGATTTTGTGCACAACACTTACTAACGCGCTTTTAGCAGTCAATTCACAACTCACTTCAGTCTCTTTCTTTTTGAACTCTGACAAGAAAACATCATCTGGAGAAGTTGCCGGCACTTAAATATATTAATAATTTTTTATATTTAAAACTAATTTTTCAAGCTTGAAAAATTAGTTTTAAATATAAATAAAAAAAAAGGTCAAATAATAATATTAAGTGAATATTAATAATTTTTGTAGCTTAAAATAAATTAAAATAAAGTAATAATAAAGTCGTTGTAAAAATAAGTGTGTATAATCAGCTACATAAATAATCATCAACACACTGCTGTTAAGATTAACCCAACTGCTGTTAAAGAACAACCAAACCCATTTTTACTTTTTCAACAAGCAAAATTTCTGCATTTGGGCGTCTTAAAGCGATTATTGAGAACCCTTTGCTTGCTGAAAGTGTCACTGTTTGGTGAGCTATGTGGTCTGAAGGCGTAATTGCGAATTTTTTTTTAAGATAAGGCTGGAAATGCGGCCTATTATTGACGACGTGGATACCACTGACATGTGGTTCCAACAGGTCGGTGCCACATATCACACAGCCAATGAACTGATCAATTTATTGCAAACCTAATTTTCCGATCGCATAATTTCACGAAAATCAGCAGTTAAGTGGCCAGCCAGATCGTATAATTTAACACCACTGGATTATTTTTTGTGGGGCTATGTAAAGGACAAAGTCTATACGAAGCCAATGGAATTGATTTCAGCCTTAAAACTCAAAATACGTAATGTGATTAACGAAATAGGACTGCCATTTTGCCAAAAAGTGGTTAACAACTTTGATGAAAGAATCGACATCTGTCAGTGTGATCAAGGAAGAAATGCGTTAGATATCATTTTTCATTCATAATTGTCGAATTTTCTCTTCGTAATACAAAAAAAATTTGAAACAACTTAATCTAAATTTGCTGTTTTATTTTGTTTTAGGAAGCAAACTTATCGTTGAAAAGAACATGAATGTTAAATGTGTACAGAATATGTGTTACTATAAATAAAAAAATTACAATTAATAGGTGCCCCCATGTAAAACGTGAGTTTGACATATATGGTCTTAAGTATAAGTAAGCTCATTATAACAGCAAGACCTTAAGTTATGCCTACGAATTTGTTATACTCAAATTATATATTAACTATCTGTCCGCCTGATAGTTATAGGTTGGTTTTTGCCTAAGAATTATTTAATACATAAGTTGCCTTATGTCTGGATGGGAGCATGAATGCATTTTGAATGATAAATTACATAAGAAATTCCATCTGGAAACACTGTTCTTCTATGTATTTTACCATGAAAAGCATTAAGCCAAAAGTTAGTTTTGTATAAAAACAATTACTCCGATTCACTACAAAGATACGAATATCATAAAAAAGCACCAAACTAAGGAAATGCTAAAACACTTTCAAGTAAACGAAAACTAAATCTCTTTTTGAGATAAATAAATCATAAAACAAAAACAAAGAAAACTTTGTAATATAAAAAATCAAATTGAATGCGTTGAGAATTAAGAACAAAGTAGGTTTAATAAGGGCACACTCTAAAATTTTATTTGCTTAATAATCCTTTGCTGAATACAACTTTGGGTATAGTTAATAATACAAAAATGTATGTTGTAATTTTTTATCAAGACCAGTATATTAAAAATAATTTTATAATCTACCCTGGTCCACATTTAGAAGATTATTTATTAGATAAAATGCCGCTTTACAATCAGAAATTATAAATCTTATTCAAGAAAAAATTTTTTAAGCATATTTATTTAACTTAAAGAAGTTATAATCTATGGAGCACTTAACTTACAGCCATAATTTGAAATATTAATATTGTAAATTTCTTAAACCTGTTTTCAAATTTTTATTAAGAAAGAAATTAAGAAAGTTTTGTGAAAATATACGACGATCATCTATTACATATTTGTAATAAATTAGTAATTTTAATAGTCAGTTTTATAAAAATAAAAAGAAAGAGAAAACAGAAATTATTTTTAATCCTATCAATGCCGTATCGATTTACTATAAGAACTGGTATAAAAAATAATATATTTTTAAAAGGTGTTGCTTTTAGAAAAAGCACATATTTGTGGTATGGTAACCATGCTGTAATCTCCATAAAAATATATAAATACATAATATAGAGAATGAATTATGGCTGTTTAAAATAACACTTTGATTATGGTAGTTATTATTTTAGCAATAAATAGTCTTTATGCAACAAAAAGTGCAGCATGGTTAGCATTTCATAAATATAAAATTATTAAATTAAATTAAATATTAATTTCCTATAGAATTTATCATAATATATCAATAACAATAAGAAAATGTTAATTTTGCTTCCACGAAATCAAGGCGTGCATAGCATAAATCATTAAAAATATTTAAGTTAAAAATATTTTAATTGTACGCAATTGGTTTCTATTTTCTTTTAAAATTAATACACTTAGTTTGTATATAATTTATATTTCTTAACAAATTTAGAAAAAAAAAGATTCAAAAGCAAAACATTTTCACAAATACTTGAATAATGCTTGACAAGTGTATTTTGACTGTGTTTATTAAAAAAATTATGAAATTATTTCTTTCTTCATTACAAATGCAGATATCTTTGAAACCACTTCATAGATTTGTTTTTAAATTAGTAGATTTTGTAAGTATAATTTCTTCTTTCAGGATGTGTAAGCATTGTTTACACAAAATTTACAGAATTTACAGTTTGGAAGTAAAAATAAAATGTGAGTTTATATTAAATTTGCTATTAAGCACGTGGTTTGAAAACGTTTTATTTTGAAAACAATTCGGTAGCTCATGGAGGCCAAGCAGAGGTATTTTTAAGTGAAGTTGCGGATTAGGCGGCTTCGTGTATGCCCCTCAAGATTGGATACTTCGGGAATAACATTTGTGAAAATGTCATAAGAAGTTTATTTATTATTTAAATGTTAAAAGTTTCTGAACTTAAATAGGCCTGGAAAATATCTATTAAAAATGTGCTTACATGTCTAGGTTACTTCTTTTGGTTTAGGAGAAAATTTTTTTCTTTTTTAGTTTTTGGCCGACTTTAACTTAGTATTTTTGACGTAGTGCAGTTATTTATGTTCGGATTAGTATTCTAAGATGTTGGTTGCGTTCTTAATAAAATTTATAAAAAACGGTTGTAAGCTTAGCTCTGATGGCAATTGGGAACATGTAAAAACTACCGTTTTTTAGGATTTTCTCCGAAAAGGTGCCATTATGCCATGATTTTCTTGAAAATATAATGGAAATTTATTCCGGGACCAGTAAATTTTTTGAACTATTTTCAAGACAACCTATAGTAAATGCAAATAAAAGGAAAATAGCAGCTTATCCTCCGCTCTTGTCCAAACATAGCCTATTTTTACATCAAAATTCCTCGGATAAAAAAAAGATCATTAAAGCTTCATCTCTTGGCTACATACTCCAAAAATTATTTGACAGCCCCGTAGCTAATAATGCCAGCGTATAAAGTTTTTCCCCATTTAATAAATTTATGTGCTAAAAAAATTTTACCATTTGAGTAAAGCTCTTTTATATATATTGTTTCAAAATTTTTTTAATTATATATCGATTCGATATAAAGATTTTGTGGCGACAAAAATCATATATTTTATTTTTTAAACAACCACGTGAAATTTACAGAGTTAAAGTTAAATTATATCTGAATGCGAGGCAAAAAAAAGGGTAACAAATTATTAATCTAGAATAGGCTTTTCTCTGATGCCATATACTTGTCAAAAAAGTATATACGAGTACTTAAGTTGTAGAAGCTTCGCAAACCTCACCTTCTAAAGAAGTTTTTCTCTTTTTATATGTATATAAAGATATTTTTCATGCAATGTTCCGTTTTTCAGTTTATACATATTTTTCATTTTTACATTATTATTAAAATTATTTTTTGTTCAGAATTAAGTAAAAGTACCTCGTTCTTTTTTTTCAAAGAAGTCTAAAATGTTTTTTTTCAAAACACTGTTACTATTAATGTAATTAAGATTATTTAAAAATAAAATAAAAAAGTACTTTGTCGTAAAATAAATATATATAAAGCTTATTGTTTAAATAATTCATCTTAATCCCAAACTTGATTGTGATTGTGTTGAAAAAAAGACTTGCTGTAAAAATTTCCGCCATTTTGAATTTATTTAAATCACAACGCAAAAATAACATCCATACTAAAGATACAAAAGTATTAAATTTGCAAAAGCCACAAAAGAATCCAATGGATCTTAAAATGACAATACTCACCCATAAATATTCACACAGATTTTTACATTTAGATGTGAACGTGCGTGCGTACGTGTACAAATATTTCTATGGACGACGTTTTTTCTGCATATTTTTGTTTTCTAAAAGCATATAACAAAATATTGCATAAATCACAAGGAAACATGATTCTTTTATGTACGAAAATATTTATATAAATATATACAAAAGTATGTATATGTATTTACATCATATAAGCAGTAGTAAAAAATCAAAGATTGAGAAGAAGCCAATGGCATTGCGTTGATTTAAAAAAGAAAACAGATGAGTGAAAACCACAAAAACATTCTACCCACATGGATTGCTGCGGATGTGTATTTCAAATGTAGTGACTGGCACAGACTTTAAAAACAATCTACAATATTTAAGGTAAGACGATAAATATAGCACAGCTTAGAAGTGACTCTGATTATTCAACTACAATAACACAATAACGTCTAGATGTAAATAAAAATTTTCGCAAAAGTTTACTGAATAAAATATTATCGTTATTTTTAAATCTTTTAATATTTTTTCTATCGTTTTTTGAGATCGTGTTTTTCTATTTCTATATAGTTAAAATAAATTCTAGTATAATACAAATTATTATTAAATTATTATTAAATATGATAAGCGTCAACCATAAATGGCACATTGAATAACTAAGGGGAAAGAATGTTAACATGACCATTTCGCCCCACCCGAGGGGCATATCGATATGTTTTGATGGAAATCCACCGTCGTTACAAGTGTCAACGGGGGAAAAACTGGAGCACAGTCCCCTGAAGGCTAACAGGGAGTCAACTGGAAGCTCCACGTTATTTCCATGGGAATCAGTAAGCCCCAGAGTTCAGCTAATTGATTCTTTAGCTTTTTAGCTTTTCTCTGTCTGATTATTGAGGTAGGCCGTTTAGGAGTATTGTGGTTTCGCGGCGCTCGTGAAATTTTATTTACTGAGAACAATGGGTGAATAATCCGGATTCAGTAAGCATTCTTGTCATGTGTTCTGGACCAGGAGTCGGATAGTCTCCAGCTCTTCAGCAAGGAGTGGTGGTTGGCGAGCCTGCTTCGAAACCTCCAATTTTGCCTGTTGCTAGAAATTAGTCTTCGGCTTTCTCGGGCGCGGCCCACGCATCATATCGCCCAAGTGGTTTGACTACCGTCGAGTTATGGCATACACACGCTACGTAACAACGTAAATCTTATCACGCATGACTTTTCGCTCATCAGTGGTATTTACTCAAATTTTCCTTAAAAACTGTGGATGAATAATTCTAATAAAATATTGATTAAATGGGAATTGTTATCGGCCATTGAAGCGAAATATACTATAAGATATAAAAATATCTAAGCAAAAACTCATTAATCATTATAATTCTATATTATTATACACTGTTAACTATCATTAATCCATAGTAGAATACGCAGAAAAAATATTCTGTTAACAATAATGACGTATACTTATACTGAAACTTGTTCTTAAATTTATTCTTATACTAACTTTTATACTTTTATTTATACCTTACTTATAGTTATACTTATAGTTATACTTATACTTATATTTATACTTATGCCCGCATTTATACTTATGCTTATACTATTTATTTTATATCTGTACTTATATTTATAATTATACTTATATTTATACTTGCAATTATATTTATACTTATATTTATACTCACATTTATAGTTATGCTTGTACATAAATAGTATATTTTATTTGTACTTATATTTATAATTATATTTATAATTATACTTAAATTTATACTTAGAGTTATATTTATTTCTATACTTATATTTGTTCTCATATTTATACTTAAATGTATACTTATTCCACTTATACTTCTTATACATATATTTATAATTATATAATTATACTACTTATATTTATTCTTATACGTGTCCAAGCTCTTGATTTCAAACAACAATCGAGCAGATATTATGGTCACTCTGTGCAAAAAACTTAAAATGTATCAAAACGCTTATTTTGGCTATAAAGTGCAAGTAGTCAAAAATATTATTTTTTTTTAGTGGGCGTAACTTAATGATCCCAAAAATTGGATAAATAAAATATTAAAACATAATAACACAAAATGAAGTAACAAATAACGGCAAAAGTGGGTTACATTATACAAATAATAATGCAACAACAACTCTTTTATTAACTCTTATTTATACATTAAATTTAAAATTATTGTTAACAATTATAGCATTGAAAATAAATGAATGTAGTGGATAAGTGGGCGGTGACAATCATGCGCAGTTTATAAAAACCAACTCAAAAATAAATTAAAGGGAATTTAATTGTGCCTCAAAAAATGGGGATGATGTTGAACAATTCTAAAATAATAAAAACAATAAGCAATAAGTCTAATACGCCGCCAGACATTGTGTACAGTGGAGAAATTTATTGTTAGTAACTACCAAAGCATTCCAAAGCATTGTCCCATTCACTCAGTTGTTGTGATACCAAGTAACAACAATTCAAAAGAGTAAGAGAGAAAGGATAATAAAGCCCATCACTGCGTTCCGATAGTTTTTCATAATCATGTGCTACTGGGTACATGATTGAGGATGTCTTGTTTGTGGGTGGTGGTTGTATGAATGAAATAAAATGTGATGAGGGTGGTTGCTGGTTACTTTCTTCTTTAAACGTTAACGTCTGTTGATAGGTTAAAATGCTTCATGTTTTACTTTCTTTTAATGCAAACTTATTTTCCCCATTTCCCATCAGGTGTTTCAACGTTACGCAATTTTTCAGTTCAAGATAGTCAGTGCTTTGCTACGCGTGCAACAATAAGGATTAAAATAATACATTAACGGTAGTGAAATTTTATTATTAAAAAAATAAAAGGAGCAGATTTTGCAAAATAAAGATTGTAATTCTCAATAAAAATATCTTTGTGCATAAAATAAATGACTTTAAAAAACAAGTTGAATTTAAAAGATTTTGAAGTGAGATCGTATATTGAAAATCTATATCTGAAATACGATATCATATAAAATGTACGGGTAATGATTTTCTTTTCATAAAATCCATATTTAGTCCAAGGCTTTTTGAAAAAATTATTAAAAAAATAATTAAAAATGTGACATAGTGATTGTTAAAAAAATAATTCAAAAACGATTAAAATTAAAATAGACTTTTTGTAAATTGGCAACACTAAATATACTTGGGAATTTATCGAATTATTAAAAATTTTTTAATTGAAATGCAAAAATTAATTCGGATATTTAAATTTGTTTCGATTTTCATTATACAACAAAATTACACAATTATGCTTGGGCTACTTAAAAAAAAATATTAAAAAAATATAATTGAATATAAAAAACTTTAAATTTCAACTGAATTACAAATTTCCAATGATGTTCAAGAAAAAAATATATGATTATAATTTTGAATTATAATTATATTCATATTCTTAACTTATAATACCACTCTACAACCTACATTTCGTTTCAATCTAGAAAAATGTCATTTTTTTAACACAGAAATATTAAAGAAATATTTGATTTATTTATTACTTATTTATTTAATCAATAAACTTTCGAATACCAAACGCATTACATAGTGTTAAATGTAAGAATGTAATGTAAGATTTTCTTAAATGTAAGAACATTAAAACATCAAAAAGTGTGGACCTAAACAAACGTAATTCAACATTCAAGCACCCACACATTTACAATATTATTGTGCAATGACTGCGCAATATATTGAACAGAAACAAAAGTCGAAGTTAGTTCCTCAACATTTTATTTATTTCAAATTCTATTGTATGAAATATTTTCAAGAAATTTTACATAAATGAGCAAAATATTGATTGCCTAAAAATCTCTTGAATGCTGCAAACATCCGTAGAGAATATTCGTTGTCAGATAACGGGTTTTTTTTTCTGAAACAAAATAAAACAAAAAAATTAGATTGAAGTGATTCAAATTTTTCGGCAATTATGAATGAAAAATGTTATCTAGCAAATTTCTACCCCGATCAGGACCACACTGACAGATGTCGATTCTTTCATCAAAGTTTTTAATCACTTTTTGACAAAATGGCGGTGCTATTGCATATTATTAACATCACGAATTTTGAGTTTTAAGGCTGAAATTGTTTCAATTAGCTCCGTATAGGCTCTCTTCTCTACATAGCCCTACAACAAGTAATCCAGTGGTTTTAAATTACACGTCGTGGCTGGCCACTTAACTGCTGATTGTCGTAAAATTACGCGATCGGGAAATTTAGTTTGCAATAAATTTATCGTTTCATTGCCTATGTGACAAGTGACACCATCCTGTTAAAACCACATGTCAGTGCTATCCACGTCATCAATAAAAGGGCAAAATTCAGGTGTTAGCATCTCGCGATAGCACGATACATTGACCATTATCGCATTTCCAGCCTCATCTTGAAAACAAAATGACCCAATCACGCCTGCAGACCACATAGTGCAAATGAAAATGGCCATCGTATGAAAAATGATTTTCCCAGAAAAAGTAGCCGGGTGTTCCTGAATGAATTAAGCGAATTTACGGCGACCTGAATGGTCGGCCAGCTTAAATTCCTGCACCAGTTGTAACTTGTAAGGCTTCAAATTCAAAGTCTTTGTTGAGAACGTCGAGGAATTGAATAATTTGGATCTGCTTCAACACTGTGGTTTACAGCTGCGATGTTTTCAGTTGAACGACCTGGTCGAACACTCGTTGGTTTTCGCACATTTTGTATCGAGCCTGTCGACTCAAATTTTACGACTAAATTCTGAATAGCGGTGTCAGAAGGACGATTATGTTGTCCGAAAATATCACGAATTTTACGAAATGTAGCTTTAACGGAACCACCATTTTCATAGTGGATTTTAATTATTTTAATTCGGTTTTTGTGCGTAATTGAATTCATTGTAACAACTGCCAATGCATCTACTACGAATACGTCAAAAAACTAAATGTCAAAACTATCATGTTGTTGGTGTTGCCACAATTGAAAAACAAATTTCCTGTTAAAAATCCCGATATTAAACACACTTTAAGAAAGTTGTCAATTGTAACTGATATTAAAATACACTGAAAAAACTATTGTTGGAATGTTATTAGAATTTTATATCTGGTGTAACATATTTGTTAGCGAAATAAGATTTGATAACAATTCTATGCAGTACTTAAACAAATATCTTTAATTTTATATCCTGTTTGTTCTATATTTGATTATTGCAACTTTCTTAAAATACTTATATGGTCACTCTAACAACTGACATTAATGTATGAAAATATTAGTGAATTAATAATTTATCTAATTCAATTAAGTTTCGTTTGTCGAGTTTATGCAAAGATTTTTGTTAATAATGAATTCGTTATTATATATTTATATTATAATTGGTAAGATATGCAATCATCGATATTAGCATTACTTTGGCTATTTTTTCGCTTTATTTTTAATTTTCTTGAATGTGATAATGGCCGCTATTTGGAAAAAGGGGTTTCAGGCCAAACGAATTTTTTTACTGTTGTACAACCCATATATAGCTTTTACAGAGGGTGTTTCAAAATATTCACAACATTTAAATATGCTGTAATATAGTGATAATAAACCTAAAGAAACAGATTCAAAACTAACAATTTAGTATTCTAAAATTAGATCACTAAAAAAAAGTACAATAAAAATAATAAATTTAAAATATTGATTTGTGTTCAATCATTGTATTGCTTTGATAAATTTGACATTTTTTGACAACCTCAGTTTTATTGACACTAATGTAAGGTAAAAAAATGGTAATCAATAATAGAATATGGTATCGATGTGAAAATGTGTATCTCTAGTACGTTGGCAGACGTCCGCTTTGCTTATGCAGTCAAAGCATCGCCGAACTTCATCTTTCAGAGTGTCAGTTGCTTGTGGATTCTTCAAGTAAGCCCGGTTTTTCAAATGACCTCAGAGAAATTAATCCAGCAGCCAATTGACTTCACTATATCGAGAAATTACGAAACCATATAAAGTTAGTTATAATGATTTATTCCCACGACTGCAGAAGCGGAACGTATGCCTTGCATTGCTAAAGCAGTTATAAATTTATTTTATTCAAGTTGCTATTGCCAGGACAGCTGCAATAGATACAGTGCTTAAGGCTGGCATAACTATACTATACGGCTCCCCAACAAATTCTGATGTCGCATTATTTAATTTTTGTCTCTACCTTGACTAACGACGTGATGAGGCAGTAAGACTTTAAACAAACAATTTCATAAAATATACGTCGGTGACGCGTCGTCAAAGAGTAAACGGCTCTCGCATATATAGCTCATAAGTGATCTTTACCCCAATTTTGCTCAAAAACTGTAGATGAATAATTCCAATAAACCATACTGTTAATTTTACGCAAATGAAATTTTAAATTTTATTTCAAGTTTTACTAAAAAAACGATAACAAAATACCAGCGGATTACGTAAGCAACGAATAACAATTTACTAAAATCTTCGATATGGATTATTCAAGCGAGAGTTCTGAAACTACATTAAGTTTTGTCTAATGCATTACTAGCGGCTAAGAATTAGTATAGAGTGATTAACATTAAGCTATCTTACAGATTTTCGCCAAACATTGCCAGTGGTTCCAACGCAAGCTGATGAACTGAATGCATGTTAAAAGTCCTCCAAATTGTGGAAACGCGTCAAGGTATTACATTTAAGCAAGAATATGAGTGTTATGTTGCAAAATGTTCAACCTGGAGACATATTCTCTAAAGAGCTTATTGATATTGGTAATGGAAAATTCCCTGCATCACTTTTCCTGATAGTTTTTGTCAGCTAACATAATCAAAAGATGAAGTCATTCATAAAGTGTTTCCAAATGTTGCTGAAAATTACTTATTCCGTGATTGGCTGAGCGAAAGAGCTATAATTTATTTAATATGTGCTTGGATTTTCCGACGGGGTTGAAATTACTTTTTTTTGGGTACGGTTTTCCGTCGACCCCCGTCAAATTTAGTTTGTGAACAAACCGGTTTCAGCTGTTTGCCATCTTCAGTGTTCTTTTTCGTATTTACACTGATGTAAATTAATTAAATTTTAAAATGCAAGATGGCGTTCCTGGCGAAATAAGGATATACAAATCAGTTGATCTGGCAACTAATGAAGATGATGTCGTGAACTATCCACCGGAATTTTTAAACTCACTTAATTTGCCAGGATTGCCGCCTCACAATCCTTAATTAAAGGTTGCATCTGTAGTTATAATGTTGCGAAATTTGAACCAACCGAAACAACACGATTAGCGATAAAAAAATTAATGAATAAAGTAATAAAAGCAAGGAAAGTATAAAGGAGAAACCGTTCGAGTTTAAAATACTACAGATTCCAGTACGACTTTCGCAATGACTACAAACAAACACCAGGGGCAGTCATTAATCTAGAAAACCCATGTTTCTCGCATGGTCAGTTGTATGTTGCCTATTCCCGTGTTAGAAAACTACCTGATCTGTTTGTTTACGCGCCAGGTATTCAAACAAAAAATATCGTGTACCATAAAGTAGTACAATAAAAATGGACCTTAATTTAGAATAAGTAAAAATAAAATATAATAAGTAGGTATCAAATTTCTTTATTCATTTTTTATCTTACTAGCTGCCCCGGTAAATCGAATAGCAGAATAAATATTAAAAAAAGGGAATCCACTGTTAGGCGATACAAAGTTTGCCGCGTCTGCTAGTATAATTTATAAATAAATACTTTTAAATGTTTAATAGAGCATATACTTATAAAAAATAATCCAAAAATAAAACCGCTTTTGTTGTCTTGAACTCCAGTTCCATTTGTTATTTTTAAGTTTTCACATAGTCTCACTATCAATGCTTTTTTGGCATGTGTATACTCGAATTAAAGGGCTTCCTTGACTTTATTCTTTATAGTAGTGTAAGCTACTATAACAAAGGATGCGGAAAATTTATGTCATTATGTCATGTTTTCCTTCTTGCATAGATCTAATAAAAAAATTAATTAATAATGACAACATTACTCTTTCTCGTGACAAAATGTGACAGCGTTGCCAAGCTGGCGATATATCGTTTATTATATTATGATTATGTCTTAAATTGGACTTTAAAAGTGTATGCATTCTGGAACCATTAATATAATCTTTGACTTTAACTTAAAGAAAGAAGTTTAAAAGAAGCACATACAATAGGATGTAGGAAATTTAAAAACTCATGTCCGAATAAAAAATCATTTAACTGAATATTTTTTTATTTTAGCTTTCTTTCATTTTTAATTTGCAGTTTAATTCTCTTAACCATCATAATGATTCAATTAAATCTTACATTTTATTAAATGAATTCTTATGAAACGCCTAAACAGGTTTAAAATTTTTGTTTTGGAAGAAACTCCGGATGGAAGTTCGAATGAGCTAAACAAAAGAAACTTTTTTTATATTTAAGATTAAATTCAATAGTTGGACATAACAGAGAAAACAAATTCTATGTAAGCCAAATTGAACTGATGTGAATGAAATGGAGTTTATTTTTAAAATCTTGTGTTTATTCCAAAAAATTACTACTCTACCCTCAAAACTAAATATTTTATTTATTGAAAGAGAAATTAATATTTGCAAATTGAATTCTGCGATGTACATTGCAGTACAAAATGATTTTCACAAGTCCTTTTAAAAAGGGTATTAATTCGATTTTTTTATTTTTTCACATTATCAGCTCAAACTCCTTTTTATGAGTCTTAAGTCTCAGACACTTGAGCAGATTTCTTGTGCTCTTGCTAATTGGCGAACAAGAATCGATCAGAAATTCTAGTCTATATATATAAAAATTAAGCCAAAATAAGTGCGTCCACAGTGAGCGTTTGAAACAAGAAAATTTTTTTAGAAAAATCGAATATTTTTCCATTGAATACTTCGGCTCAATGTTTTGTATCAAATGAAATGTGTGTTTTCGTTTGTACGTTGCTATGTGTGTGCACAGAACGCGACGGCAATACAAATCAAAATATGCTCATGTTCATAGCCAGTGGATGTGCAAACAAGTAGAGAATTTTGTTTTCCATATTCTGTTGCATTTTGTGTGTGTGTGTGTGTATAGTTTGCGTGTTCAATTGCAAAATGATCCGTCAGCCATGCGTTTTTTAAAGCAATTGTTAGATATTGGGAATGACGCAATTCCAATAGACCCCACAAAAATAATTACGCTTTCAGATAATTTTTGCCACTTTTCACAATCAAAACAAGAATTGGTCACAAACGTATTTCCCGGTATTGCACAAAATTTTAGAAACCATGATTGGTTGGGGGAGAGAGCTATCTTACCTTCGAAAAATGCAGATGTTTCGGATATTAATGTAACAATTTTGAATGACATTCCCGGGGAAATTTTTACCTACAAATCGGTTGACTCAAGACGATGTTGTAAATTATCCAGTCGAATTTTAAAATTCGCTTGAGTTATCTGGACTGCCGCCCCACCGCCTACAAGTGAAAGTTGGTGTACCAATTATTTTGCTTAGAAATATCTGCCAGCCACGACTTTGCAATGGAACACGTTTAGTAGTCAAAAAAGTCATGTGATTGAAGCAAAAATTTTAATGGAAAATATAAGGACAATGTGCTGATACCACGCATTCCTAGGATTCCTGCAAACTTGTCGTTGGTATCTTAAACGGCTTCAGTTTCCCATACGTGTTGCTTTTGCAATGATCCCTGTTTTTCGCACGGTCAATTATATGTATCATGTTCACGCGCTTTGTTTGTCTTTACCGCGAATCAAAATCGATCATGATCGATCGAAGAATGTCGTATATGTAAAAGCATTGCAATAGAATAAGACTTATTATATAAGCACACAAAAATATTGAATTGTGAAAAAGATAAAATTGTTAAAAAACATAAAAACAAAAAAAAATAAATTGTGTTCTCTCTGATTAATTTTCTTGAATGATTGAATTTTTTGGTGTCCAAAAAAAAAGAACGCTGCTGAATAAAAACAAACCAAAAATGACTTGCAAAGCAGTCACGGGCACGCTAGTTTGACGAATAAATGCATCCGCCATTGAAACTTCATAAGTGTGCACATCTAATTCATTAACGCAGAGACTAGTGTGCACATGATCTGATTTCTCTTCATATTTCGTCTTTTTAAAATTTACATTTTTAAAAAAATTATTATCATTATTATTTGTTTTTGGTTTTTTTTTTTATTAATTTTCGTGAAAATACCTTAATAAATTATCATATCAAATAAATATTTTCAATTAATTCCAGTAAAAATTGAAAATGATGAGCGAGCATTATGTCGAATGTCGCGCATTACCAACTTTAAACGAAACATTTCCACAATTTAGTACAAGACCACCACAACAGCCAGTACAACCGCATCACTCAATATCATCAACAGTAGCAGCAACAACAACACATGCTGGTATAACTAGAAATAATTTAATAATTTCACCACTAGATTTATCACTGCGAGCTGGAGTTAATATTGTACCTATCACTCCACCCTCAACACCTTCACCACCTAGAAAACGTTCAAGATTTATGTCAGACGAACATTTTCTGTGGCGTCCGCATGTCATGGAAACGAACACCACCAACTCTACAACCTCAACGGAACATAAAAATTTTTTGCACTCGATGACCTATACAAAATGTGAAGAACTAAATTCTGAATATGGAATGAATGAGGAGGCATCATACAAAGCAGCAACCTCAAGCACAGCAACAATACAAAGTTATATCGTCGACAATAATTTTGAAGAAATAGCAAAGAATCAACGAAGCGTAAAGGCTTTAACAATTGAAGAGTATCAACGGCACAAACATTTGCAGCAGCAAAAACAACAGCATCATCATCACCATCATAATACAGGCAACAATTTAACAACAATTTATGTAGAAGATGAAACAATTGTATTGACTGAAGGTGAGGATGATGAAGAGATTGGTGATGAGGACGTTGATAATGAAGACCAAGAGGAGGAGCAGGTGGAGGAAGAGGAGGAGGAGGAAGAAGAAGAAAATGAAACACTTTTAAGTTCTCAAGAACTAAATGAAGATGACGAAGCAACTAATGAACCATTACAAAAATCTCCCCAAAGTCCACAAAGCTCACGCAACGAAAACCAAAACTCTCAAACCCAAAATAGCTGCTATGTTGAAGCAGATGAAGAAGAGGAATATGTTGACATTTTAGGTAACGATGATGAAGATGACATAAATCCTTTGTCTGCTCAAGCCATCAATATGCTACATCACCAAAGTCAAGCAGATTTGGAAAAGGAATTGGAAACGACCGGCAATGTATTGACACGCAATAAGTTGATCTATGAAAACAAAGAACTACACAATCGTGCAATCGATGGTTTGGCCAAACTATTCGATAGAGATTTTCAATGTCGACAACATGAAAGTAAAGAAATATTTGATAAAGGCAACACATACATAGATTTGACTGATTACCAAACACAAAAGGATGATTTTAATGCATCAACAGCATCGCACCCTCATGATAAAGAAAAACAATTTGTGATTTCCTCACAAGTGCCATCAATTTCGAGACCATACAAAAGCCATAAGACCGAACGTAAACGCATGAAACTACGCAAACACATGTCTTTGGATGAAGAAACGATTAGTCCTGTTTCAGGCACCATCATCCGTAAGTTGCGTGACGATGAGGAATTAGTTGTGCGTAAAGGTGACATTGATCCGGCATTTAATGTGGTCGAGGTTACAGAAGAAGCTAAGGCGATTTTGGCCAGCATTGATAATAAAATTGGTGCGTATTTGTGTCAATTGTGTCGGACGTTGTACGATGATGCTTTCAAATTGGCTCAACATCGTTGTCCTCGTATAGTGCACATAGAATACAAGTGCTCGGAATGTGAAAAGGTAAATTATTCACTTTATTAACAGTTTATTAAAAAACATATTTAATGTGGGATTGATATTAACAGAAAAACAAACTTAAATTTAAATGCACGAAAATAAAATTCTATCAGTTATATCAGGGAATTAAAAGTCGTTCGAAAATAGAATTTAATATGTATTTTCACATTTTAGTATGCGAGTAACAAAAAAACAAAAGGAATATTATTATTATTTTCTTAATCTTGAAGTATAAAAAACTATTAAACGCCATTTCTTTCAATAAGTACAAAAGTCAATAAATTTTTATTAGTGTATTTGTGTGTTTTGTATTAGAGTGTCATGAGTTTACAGCAATTAAATTCACAAAAATGTACGCACTTACTTCCTTTAGCATCAAAATTTTCATTTTGGCAGCGCATGAAATAAAAGAAGTTGGAAAAAAATAGGCAAAATTTAAAAAGGTTTTAGCAGATCTCAACATCAACAAGTTTCCTGGGCCGGATAAGATTTCACCAATAGTTTTGAAACAGTGCTAGCGCGTCTGCTAGCAACCATTTTCAGCACCATATATCATGCCGCCGAATTTGTTCTGCACTTTCTAAAGTGCTGGAAAGTATAATTAATTTTTATCTTGTAAGAAACCTGGAGTCAAACAGCTTACTAAGCGACCGACAGTGGTGGTGGCTCTAGATATTTTCAAGAGATTTGATAGAGTGTGGCGTGACGCACTTCTGTCAAAACTTGCTGTTTTTGGTGTCGGTGATAATTTCTCTAGATTTATATGGAATATTCTCAGGAATCGCACTACAAGATTTGTTGTAGATGGGATTTCATTAGACGTGTTCAAGATTAATTTAGGGATAACGCAAGACTTCGTTATATCTCCTACCCTAATTCCTATTTTCCTAAATGACCTTCTTTGTCAAACTTTCAACCCTATATACTCTTTCGCAGATGACAGCAACATTTGTCATTCCTATTCATTTGGCAATATAAATGGTACGCTTAATCACGATTTTGCAACAATCTTGGAATTAGATCGTGTAAATAGAGTCGATTTTAATCCCCGTAAGACGCAATGTTGCATGCTTACCCATACATCTGTGTTCGGAATTGGTGCTACAACTGTTACTATGGATGATATAGGTATTACGGAAACAGACGCTCTTGATGTTCTTGGCATGACAATGCAGTGTGATGTTCGATGGACTAAACACATTTTTCTAAAGAAGCTTTCAAGTGCCTCGGCTTTTTAAAACGGTGTAAGAGATACTTCATACCATCCGATCTTCATAATATTTATATCACCTATATCCGTCCAAAAATGGGCCGGCGCCCCAAAGTCTATTTGGAGTTGCTCCAGCGCGTACAGGAGAGAGCCAAGAGGCTCATTGGGGACAGTAGAGTATTCAAACCTATAGATGTATTTCACTATTTTATCGTTACTACAATGGTAAGTGCTCTAATGAAATTAGGGAACTTGTTCCCGTTATTCATACTTTTTCGCGTTTAACTCGATTTTCGTTGAGAGCGCACCCATTCATGGTTGATTTTCCAGTGAATCGCACTACGTACTACAGGGAAAATTCGTTTTTTAGCAGAACAGTCCCTAGAGGTCTTTCAAATTGAATGTTCACAAACACTACTCAATTTTTCCTCCTCCCAATAACTTAATTTCCTAGTTTTGGCACAATACGCTGCATGCATCCCCTGAGTGCTGGTTCGCGAAAAAAAAACAATGCCTAAAAGTAGGCAAGGTTGTAGATTTTAAATTAAAAATAATTTTATCTGATTATGAAATCTAAACTTTACTCTTCTGGAAAGTTCTCACGGACTCAACACTAATGTGAACGGAACTATAACTCTTCGCGAAAGGATATTTTATGCAATTAACGAATCCTTCTCCTTTTGTTTCAAAAGAGGAAGAACTAAGCGCGGTACGAAAAATTCTTTGACTAGTGTTTTTAGGGACCTTTTTCAACACTTTTGTTTTTTATTCTTTTGGTCAGAGTTATTTTTCGATATTTGATTTAACAAATATTAAAGTATTAAAGAGGAATATCAAATTATAAATTTAAAACATACGATGAGACAAGAAAAGAAAAAAACTGCATGATGTAAATCTGGCCACAGAGAAGCACTACACGAGCTTCTAGACTTTTTCTCTTACAAAAATCTTTTGTTGAAAATTATATTTCGGCATTTAACTTGAAATCTGGTACAAGTAAATATAATAAATTTCAACTCAAAGGAGATTTCAGTAAAGGTTGCAAAGCGAAAATATACAATGAAATAAATGGCAACTTTTCAAGAGAACTTGAAAAATTGCACTGTGTAAATCTGTTAAAAATAATTACTGATTTTGTTTTTTTTCGTTTTTTTTTTAATTTCGTTTAGGTTTTTAATTGTCCAGCAAATTTGGCTTCACATCGACGCTGGCATAAACCAAAATCCGAGATTTTGGCTAATAGTCAAACGAAAAAGCGAACACATCCCCCACGTAACACACAACCGATGTCAAATAACTCATATACAATTGGGGTAGATGATGAAGCCGATGGTATATTTCCCTGTACCCAGTGTGGTAAAACATTTCGAAGGTAAGTTACTAACGACAAATTCTTTACAACAAAATACGTTTGTATTATAAAACGAATTATTTTGCAGACATGCTTATCTGAAAAAGCATCAGTCTTCACACCAAATGTTGGAGAATCTAAAATGTATGGATATATTTAAGAGCTCAACAGCTTCTACGACGCCATATCAGCCTGCAAGCTCCCAGCAGTTAAATAATTCAACCATACCAACGACAACACGAATAGCTTCAAATCCACTTTATCCTACGTTGCAACATTCACGACCTTATCCAACACGTTTTAATGGGTTTCCCTTTAGCACACCTTTTGATCATAGACGCTTCTATACCTTGGGAGAACTATATCTGTCACAACAACTAGAACACTCGTCAGCTTTCCAATATGTGCAGGCCAATCATTTTCGTAATTTAGGCAATGCAGCTTGTAGTTTCATTAACAGACCAGTGGTGCCTTCACCTATTATACCACTGCCAATTAAATGACAAAATATTTTACGTCCTGTACCGAGAATTGCTCTAACATCGACGGTAACAGCGACCACTTCAGTAAGTCGGGAAATAACCACCTTAAATCCCACATTGGGCCATTCTGGTTCCATAAATTCCACAAATACCAATACAAATCTACTACCACCTATTTCAACATTTAATTGGTTGCCAACACCATCAAATTATATATCGAAAACTTCAAATTCCCAATCGGATCTGGAAGATGTCTAGATAAGAAAACTATTGAATTTTTAAACTAAACTAACAGTAGTTAAGAATATTTATTTAAAATATTTATTATTAGTCAAATATTAAATTTAAATTTACATTTAAATGTGACTAAATAAAGTTCTGTTAAAATTTATTTTTCCTTTTTAAGTTCTTTGAGGATTTAAAAATGCCAATTTTTAGGTAGTACGATATAACCTGGGCCAGGTAAGTAGTATCATGAACGCCATGAAACAGATTAGATTTGGGACCATTAGCATAAATTAGTATATCATTTGGAGCATTAGCGGTTGACTTTAAATCCACAAAAATTGTAAGTAGAACGGTATCGTTAGAGGTGAAACTAGAAGTAAAAAAAGCATTGTTAAAAATCAGAAAAGGAAGCGCTTAAATGAATCATTTCGAAAATCTTGTGGTCTTCTCCTTAAAATTATATAGGATGCGTTTAATAGAGATATAGAAATTTAAGTTGGCAACAGTTGTTTAACTGGCGGTCATTTTGTCAGCTTTTAACTGATTTATGTTTTGTCCAAATTAAGCCCAAAATGAGATTGCCGTTAATTTCTATTTTCATAAGGGAATTTTGTTTAGAGATGATGCTCTCACTCTTGTTTGAATGTATACACCAATGAAGAGACCTGCCGTATTTGGAGTTATGTTAATCCTCAAGTGTATGTTGAGATCCTGTTTAAAAGGCTAGTGGAATCATTGGTCCGTACTTCTTTCAAAACGATGCTGGTCAGAACGTTTCAGTAAAAGGTCACTGATAGGCAGAAGCCGTAGTGTCAAAAAGACGGTGCTGTATGTTACACAGCATGAATTGCTTTGTTGAAGGAAAGGCTTAGTAATAGCATAGTTTAACGTTTCGGACTCCTAAATCAGTCTGCAAGATCATGCAATGTAACACCACTAGACAATTTACTGTTGAGATATGTGAAGTCGTTAGTTTACGCTGGTAAGACCGGAACATTTGACCATTTAGGGGACAACACTCGCTGCTTTATATATATGGCCACAAATGTTGGAAAAATCATTGACAATTACACTTTCAGATTAGACTGTAGGTTTTATGTCATTTTCATCTTTCTTTTATTTTATTTCAAAATTCTATACCTCTATGAAGAGCACCGTTTTTTCTAATATCATTTATAGTGCAGTTATAAAAAGCTAAATTGGTAAAAATTGCATTTTTAACTAAATCGGTTTGCTCTTTAGTGATATTTGTTTATCAATGTTCACAATTCGGTTAAGGCAATATTTTACAATTAAATCCGCTTTAAGGATATTTTTTCCAAAATTTAAAAATATATATCAATGGCAACGCTGCCATTACATATGTAAAAAAATTTCGCCTGTAATAATGTATAGCAGCTTTGTTCTATACAATGGCCAGAAATTTAGTCAACACATGATGGTGTTAAGACATGTTAAATAACCGTAATTGTTCTTTTCTGTTTTCTTTGGTTTATACGTGATATTTTGTTTGGTTTTTGTGGTAAAGTATATATTTTTTAAATTCAATTAACATATCTTGTTTTAAATAAAATCGTCTCTCAGTTCGTTTTTAAATTTTATTATATTAATTAACGTAACTGAAGAAGAACATTTTGCATTAAAATTATAGCCGAAGAGTCTGCATGTTACAATTCAAAAGTTATGCTGATATATGCTTAAATCACGATATATAAGAAACAGCATTTAAATTTTTATTTAATTTCCTTTTTTGTTTTTGCTATTTAAAAGATAAGTCAGTGTCGATTAAATTATCGTATCTCTAGGCATACCCTTTAATTTACAAGTTCATTTTTTATTGAAATTTGTTATAAGGAGCAATAGCGAGATCTACTTATTGCAAATCCTTATGGGCACCTTTTAGCTATTAAGTTCTTTAAAACATTTTTACAATGAAACATATCTACAAGATGGGTTCAATCTAAAAATCTTTTCAAGAAAGATGCCATAAATGCCGGAGTTCCAAAGGACTGCAAATAAAAAATATATAAACGAATTGGTAGCCTAGTAGTCGATTACATAAATAATCGATTGTTTTCTATATCTCAGCCGTTTAAGGACTGATTTTGCGAACTATTACTATTTTGAATTTCAAACTATATTTGGCAGAAGGTCAGAGAACCGAAATATTTTAAAAACACTTTGAAAAATAAAGTTAAGACAAGCAATTTTAAAAATACTCCACAGCGAATAACAATCCCATAGGACCTCGGAAAAAACTTCAAATGTTCAACTGAACAATGGCGCATACCTAAGTCAATAATAAATGTTAGTATTGACTTAAGAGAGATTAATTTTTTACTTTAAGTTAACTCTTACCTCGAATGATTATAGGTTTCTTTAATTGTTTCATCCAGCTCCCAAAGATTTTCAATAAAATCTTTTACATTTTTTGTTTTAACAGAAGTTTCTGCTACAAATAAGTATCCCGTATTTTTTCGCCTTAAAATATCCAACGATTTAGTAACCATATTTAACAGATTTGGATCGCCTTGAGTTAAATCCCCATTGGCAAATATTCCCAAAACATAATCCAATGTTGAACCTTTAAGTGTGTTAAGATCTTTAGATGTTTGTATTAATTTAAAGGAAGTGTTTGCTTTCAACTTATAAGACAGCCAATCCTGCAAAAGATCACGTTTATTCAAGGTATAACAAATAGATTCATCAATTTTGCTGAGATTGGAAAATAAATCTTTGGAGATTAAAGTTTGCCGACCACCACCCATAACGACATTAATTTTTCTACCCTCCTTAGAATTTATTAACTGGGAGGCAATATCGAGACATTTACTCTTCAAGGCTTCAGGTATAAATCTATCACATTCCCATTTAGTATCGCTAGAATGAGCATAAAGACTCGCTACTAAAGGACCCGTTACACGATTTTTGGTTACAAATCCAGTGCGTAGATTCAAAGCTTTGGCTTGTTGGAAAATACTGGGTATTTGAAATGTGTCATTTAAGGCTTTATAGCAATCACCAGGTCTAACACGTCTATCTAAACCTCCTAGCCCCTTCGAAGTTTTAACACCACCAAATAAAGCAGTGGCCAAAGTGAAGCCATCACATTTTTCATCTAAACCACAACTATTCTAGAAAAAATTAAACTGTTTTTGTTAATTGTATTCCACAAAATATTGTAGTTGATTACTTTTAAAATACCTAAATGTGGAAACGTATCCCATATAAAATTTTTTCTTTCCACAATATTGTTTTTCTTCATAAATCTGGCCCTTGATAACATATCACCGTTTACACCTTCAGCAATAAAGATTAAAACATTTTTTACTTCACCCATTTGTTCTCTTTTGACTATCATCGACTTAAGCTCTTCAATACCATTTTCATACCACAAATCTTGTTCTGTAGGCAAAATTAATTTCCAATATTGTATACTTTTCACATCAGCCGTTTCCGTATCAACTTCATAGCGAATTGTTAAGCCAACGCACAATAACGATATTAATAAAGACACCAAAATTGTTCCGGCCACTACAAACAATTGAGTGGATTTCAATTTTCTTTTCGACGTTACTAGAGTTTGAGTATCCATGATTAGAAGATTTAAAGAAGACTAAATTGTATTTCAGTAATTGCTCAAAATTTAACGTTTAATATTACAATTCTTGTTCTTATCTTAGTTTGATAAGATCCATAAAGATAAAAGATAATTATTTTTTTGTATTTAATTGACATTTTGTTGTATATGATTTGCGTTACAATATTACGTGTTTGTTGTTATTTCGAATATTAAACGAATCATGTTTGAAAAATAAAAGAATATAACTAACAATAATAGCGTAGTTGGCAATTAACATTGAATGCAGTTATAATTTTGAAATCTTTTTGCTCTATCATCAAATTTATTATTCTGAATAATGTTTTGAGAAAAATATAAGGGAAATATTTCAAGACATCCCCATTGAACAATCGTTATTGAAATAAAAATTATCACTTGATACTGCCCAAATTTTATATACGAGTCGTCTGCCGAAGAGGTATACTACTTTGTTTATAATAACTGATTAAATGAGAGACAATGGATCTTATATAATGTCAGATAAATGTCCACCTCTGTTAGCATCGCAAATACGAGCCCTTTTGAGCACATTTTTCATTACATTCTCGAACATTTCAAGCATCATTTCATTAATTTAATCACGAATATTTTGTTTGAGTTGCTCAAGCGTTTTTGGTTTGTTTGCATAAACCTTGCTTTTCAGATATCTCCACAAAAAGAAGTCTGGACCAGTCAAATCAGTCGATCGTGGAGGCCAATAAATATCATCATTTCTTAAAATAACGTGTTGTGGCAAGAGGTGTCGCAGTAATGCCACTGTAATCCCAGCAGTATGCGATGTGGCACCATTCTTGTTGATATCACATGTTAGTCAAGCTCAAGGCATGCAGTTGTGGCGTTAAAAAGTTTTCAATCACATCACGATATCGCTGCCCATACGCAGTTACCGTTACGACCTTTTTTATTTTCAAAGACTTAAGGTCCAATGATTCCTTCTGACCAAATTGCATATCAGACTGTCACTTTTAATAGATGCAAAGATGACTGTTGAATAATTTGAGGGTTTCCCATTCCCCAGAACCGACTATTCTGTTTATTCGAATATCTATTCAAATAAAACTGTGCCACATCATGCATTATGATTTTTGCATGAAAATCAGGGTTGTCATGGGCGAGCTGTAACATCCTATTGGCATATTTACGGCGGCGTAAATGGTTTTGTGGAAGAATCTTGTGTGTCAACTGAATCTTATATGAAAACAAATGCAAATCCTTGTGCCAAATTCTGGCCCGGTATCGAATTGAGCTGGATGGATTGTTTTGAACACTTTCTTGAGTAGCAGTAATGTTTTCAGCCGAACTTGCAGTGTATTGTGGTTCATGTTTGGGCCTATTACCTACAGACCGTCTTTCTTCGAAATCATTCACTACACGATAAAAAGTGCGTTATGTTGGCACTTTGTTTCCTCTAAAAAGTTCACGTATTTTTTCACCGTTACAGCAATCGATGATTGATGCTGATAAAATGCTTTAACGATTAAAACACGTTGATTTATCGAATATTTTTCCATAATAAATTTGCCACGTGTCTACTTCACGACCGTCTAATATGAACTGTCAAGACTAATGTTTACCAAAATGGCAGCAAAACAAAATAGTATAGCTTCCCAGCGGACACCCAGTAAAACATTCAAGATTTTTATTTCCCAAACTGAACTGACAAAATGAAAATTGCATTTAATCGATAAGAGGCAACGAAATTCAAAATTTATAAAAATGTATAAACTGAGTAAGTATTAAGCAACAATATTTAGTTTTTCAGCAAAGTGCCCATATAAGTATGGAATAATCAAAGAAATACATTTCATATATAGAAAAATTTTAATTTTGTCATGAAATATTTACAATTAAATAGTACAAGACCGCAGCTTCACATAAAATTGCTTTTTCTTTTTGTTGTCTCTTTTTACCAAGTACTCAAAGTTGAAACCAAAAGCATGCAACTTCTTAAAAGTGTGGTATAAGGTTACTAAGTCTTAAAATGATTCTATCCACAACTACAGTTTGTGACGACTTTTTAAATAAAACCAGTTTCTTCTATCTAGTGACAAATTTGAACGAATTTTAGGAGATACTATACCCTTATTTTCACTGGCATGAATTTTAAAGTGGTTTACACCACTTTACATTAAAAAATCGTGAGAATATTTGAACAAGTTTAAATGTTTGGTTTTTTTCATTTGGCTAATGATTATTTGATTGTCGTCAATTTTATTAAGAATAAAAATGAAAGCATATTTTCACCATAAGAGTAGAATACCGTAAGAAATTAAAAAATAATGAATTTTTCCATAGTTTCTGTTCTGCTTCTTTTTCTTCATTCACAAAATCTTACAACACGTCAATAACAATAAATCATCATACGATAACCACATGTTTGCCTAAAAACACTGTGAAATCAATACGAAAATTGTGATTGAAGAATTTCCTTGTACATCTGCGTTGTGACAATCACAGAGCACCCATTAATGCAAAATTTTATGAATTTATGTGATCATCTCCAGGGCATATCAGCTAAAGCCGCTCTTTAAAAAATATTTATAGTGTATTGAACGCCCCTTTGTCCTTTAATGCCCTTTTTAATATAAATATAATTATTTCTTTCACACTATTTAACTCATACTGCCATCTCTGAAGCACATAGAAAATTAAAAAGGGTCTTAAGTCAAACTAGTCCAGCTTTTTTTATGTTAAAATAGATATTTTTCCAATATTTTATTATTTATTTTGCTGCTTTTCTGGGCACAGACAAATCCAAAAAATCAAAAATCAATACTGAGTTATAATTGCTATTACTATCCTTTGCTTTATATGCTTTCATTGTATGAAATAACATAATATATTGTGTGCCAGCCTTTTGCAGTTTTAAGGAATTAGGAACATTTTACATATACAAGCTTTGATTTACTTTTATAGAAAATTCCCTAAAAGCCTATAATAATTTTGAGTGCTTTGCTAAAAACTACGACGACAACAAAATTTCATGTTGTTGTTGTTTGTATTTTTTTTTTTATAAAGAACAAAGCAACCAAAGATATAAGACAATCTTAGTCGAACACATATTAAAGACAAAAAAAAAGTTTTTGTTTTGACAGTTTTGTATAAAAACGTAAAAAATGTTGTAGAAAAGTAGTTACCACACTTCCGGTATGTTATGTTTGTTTAAAATGTCACCAACAATTGAAAAATTATGTGAGAATAACATTTGAAATTTATATAATAAATGATAATATTCTTGTATGTTTCAACTACACAACATGCAAGGAAACATCAAAATACTAATTGTGTCCAACAAATGTAAAAAAAAGACATGAATTAACCCACCGGCGTATCATGGCGTATTTCGAATAAAGGCGCCGGTTTGTATATATTTTTCTCTTCCATTAAAAATATTAAATAATTAAATTATTTAAGGCTCTAGTGTATAACCCTTTTTGTGCATGAATATCTGTTTTAATTCTTTTTTTTTTAACTCTTTTAGAGAAAGCTTTTGTTATTGTTAATTTAATCTTTTAAAGTGGAAAATATTTCACTGTAAATCAGAAACAAAATATTTTTGAAATAAATCATCAGCTTTTCAACAATATGAAACTAAATTGTATAACTTAGTAGCTGAGGATTATACTAGCTTTTGAGTTTGAGCTTTTCAGGTATTTCAGAAGAAACCAAAATGTATGACTTGTCTATTTTTATGAAGCTTTCCATTCACAAGTTATTTAAACCAGTCAAAATTATCAAGACATATGCCCATATGCATAATAAATAAAACATATTTGAAATGTACTAGCGGACCCGGCGAACTTCATCTTGCCCCTATTTTAGCCTTCAGACGAACTTTACAGTAATAATACAACACAAATATTTAAATTTTCAATATGATTTATTGGAATGGAATCAGTAGAGTGCGATTATATGAACAATGTTTTTCGATTTGAAGATTCGATTCGAAGACGGCTGCCCAACACGCAAAAAACAGGGAAATTCGAAATTAATCCCACAGACTTTTAGTGATTGGCCTTGCGATTTATTGATTGTCATCGCAAATGTCAGTCGAACGGGGAACTGAAAACGCTGGAGGGATTTTCAAAAATTTTTTTCCGTAAAAACCTTCTCCTCGAAAATACGAACAACTGACAGAAATCGGCCCACACGTTCTCATTTTATGAAGTACTATACATTTTGTACAATAATCTATATCACTCCTAAACAAAACACACATAACCCGCATTATCAAATCCATCGTGTAGTACTGTTTATCATTAGGGCCATCCATTATGTACGCATCCAGAGACTTAAAACTTTATTAAAAAACAAATTCCTAACAACTTAATGAGGTTGTTTAAACCCCACTTTTCTCTCTTTTACTTCAGAGCTTTTAACGAATTTGGAAAAATAATAAAAATAAAATTCAGAATATATTTTATCATTCAATCAGGTAGCAAAAATATAAATGTTTTTATATTTAAGAAAAAATCGAATTGATAAATATTTGCTGCTAATAAGGCCTCCTTAAAGGCCTCTCAACTTATTTCCACTTTTAACATAGTTGACCAAAAAGCAAGCACTACATACTAAGACCGGATATCAGAGTGTAGCCAGCTCATATACATGCTTATCTACAGGTGGAAGTACCTTTCAAATAACTTCAAAGTGATTCAAAAACTAAAGACAGTAATTATATGAAATACGTAGAAATACACAAAATAGAAAATTATTAGTCAATTATTTCATATTTTTTTTTTCTTAATATAAAATATATTTAAAGGAAATTAAAAGAAAAAAAAACAAATACCTACAACCCCCCGCTATAATAAAAAAAAAATTCCAAATCAAATAAATAAGAAAATATATCACCACACAACTTGTTTTCCATGTGTGTATATTTATTTGGTCTATTAGTTGGAAATAAATATTTAAAATAAAACAAACAAGGTCTTTTTATAACACGTTAGTTTTGTGAATATTAGTGCTCTGCCACAAAAAAAAAATGCCACTACATCCCCCCAACCAAATTGCTCATACTTATACAAACTCATCAAATGTTTAAACGTGTAATAAAGTTTTGTATTAAACAAAAACAAAAAATAAAATAATTTTATATTCTGAAATAATTACATGTCACTTGCAATTGCAACAAATCAATTGTTTATTTGCCATTTGAATTTTAGTTTAAAGTATTTGCTGACCATTTTGTATAAGTGTGCATTTGCCACAATAATATTCCCCCTATTTTACTCTGCACTTAAGTAAAAACCTGCATTTGTAGAGTAGGCAAAAATCAATTGACAAATTAACAAATAATTTATTTATGCATTCTAATGTTAAGTACAGGATTTTAACCTTTTCATAGAAAATTTAATTGTGGTTGCTTAATAATGCCAAGCTCTGAAATATAGTTTATAGTACATTAACAAAAAGAAGCATATAAATATTATACTTTTTAAATTTAAATACAACAAAAATAAAAAATTTTAAATTGGTTTCAAATAATTGTTAAGACAGAAGTTATAAAAAGCTATTTAGATTTTTATACATATTTTCAGTTATTTCACTGATTTAAATTCCCTTCCAAAATAGAATTCAATTTTTAATTTTGTAATGTATTAGAAAAATTAAACATAAAACTGTTTTAACTGAAAACAACTTTTATTTCTTAAATGGAATTGAAATTTCATTTAGCGTTATTTAGTACGTCAACAGTACTTTTTCTTATCAATTTATTTCAAAAGTATTTCGATCTAATTATTTAATTAATTTTAGATTTTTGTAACCAAAATAATATCGCTATAATAAAAAGATCACAGTTTGATTTTGTCTTTGCCATATCACTATTTCGTGTGCACTTCGCTAAAAAAGAAAAATACATAGCAGAATTTAAGACGCCTAAAATTATGGCACATTGTTGCAATAGTTTTAACACAATTCATAGATATGAAACAAATTTAATTTAAAGCAACAAAAATGACGGAATCAAAACTATATGGAAACATGTTGTCGGAGTAGAGATTCTATCTCATTTAAATAAAATTAAAAAACAAATACCTACATACGACTCGCCCTAACAATACAAAAAATACCAGCTAATTTCAAATCAAATTCTCATGTTAAATAAAGGGTTTTTCAACAAGAAGTTTGTTTTCTAAAACAAAATTAAACAACAAATTTAGATTATGATGATTCATATTTTTATTTTATTACGAAGAGCAAAGTTCGGCAATTATAAATGAAAAAGGATATCTGGCTAATGTTCACCACGACCAAGCTGACAGCAAATGTCGATTCTTTCATTAAAGCTTTTAATCACTTTTTGGCAAAATGGAGGTCCTATTTCGTTAGGGCTGAAATCGATTCGACTGGCTCGGTATAGACCCAGTCCTTAACATAGCCCCACAAAAAATTTTCTAGTGATGTTAAATCACACGATCTGGCTGGCCACTTAACTGCTGATTGTTATGAAATTTTGAACTCGGACAATTTGGTTTCCAATAAATTGATAGTTTGACAGGTGGCACCGTCCTGTTGAAAGCACATATCAGTGATATCCATGGCCAAAACTGACTTGTTAGCATCTCGCGATAGCGTGATCCATTGACCGGTACCGCATTTTCAGCCTCATCTTCGAAAAAAATGGCCCAATCAGGCCTCCAGACTACATAGCGCACAGTGCAGTGTCACGTTGAGCATGCAAAGGCTTCCCAATAATCGTTTCCAGAAGCCCATTTGCGGCAATAGTGCTTGTTGACGTACCCTGATAAGTAAAAATGGGCTTCGTTTGAAAAAATTATTTTTCAGAAGAACCAGCTGCTTGTTCCTGAATGAATTGAATGAATCTACGGCGATATGAATGGTCGGTCGGCTTTAATTTCTACATCACCTGGCTTCAAAGTCAAATACTTACGCAAAATTCCCTTCTATCAGTCGTGACACAGATTCTGTTCGAAGTTGGAGTTCTCAAATTTTTTTTAGACAAATTTATTTTATCCTTAAATGATATCCTGAAAATAGCAGCGTTATTTTGAAATTATCTTGAAATTTCGGTGGCCTTATTTTGTTGTTTATTTGCATTTATTGCCGAAAAAAGACAGTGACATGAACATTCCTTTGTAGAAAATTTAAACTAAAGTTACCAGCAAATCCTATTCCTAATTTTAATTTAGCGCCAAGTATCGGGTATCCGCCGGAAAGGAATACTTCTTTCTTTTGCCGGCATTTTGGTAAACATTAGTCTTGACAGTTCATATTTACAGTCGGGAAGATTCAGTTGACACGAGGGCTTTTTTCACAAGACCATTACCGCCGCCGTACATATATCAATAGGATGTTACAGCTCGTCCATGACAACCCCGATTTTCGTGAAAGAGTCATAATGAGTGACGAGGCGCGTTTTAAACGGATATGCGAATTAGCAGAATAGTCGGTTTTGGGAAATGGGAAACCCTTAAATTATTCAACATTCACCTCTGCATCGATTAAAAGTGACAGGCTGGTGTTTGGTCAGGAGAAATCATTGGATCGTACTTCTTTGAAAATGAAAACGGCGTAACAAGAGCGATCGCGAATTCTTACTTGAATGTGCAAGTTTTTTTTGGTTTTCTCTAATTTGTTATTGAATAACCGGTATCGAAATATCTAATGATATCATTCGACAGCGTGCGAGTAGTCGAATAAAAACAAGCAAGTTTTTACCAGCATCCCAATAATTATTCGAATTAACGTTTATTTCATCACAAAAAAAAATTAGATTTAAGTTGAATTTAATCGTATGGGTTGTATAAAAATAATAATTTAATTATTTTTAGCCAAAAATTGTTAAAACTAAATTTCACTCAACAGGAATTTAATCGCCCAGCATACAGGGTCTTCGCAAGAAACAACAAGGGCTTACCAAGTTTGGGAGCAACTAACGACAAAACTAAACGCTTCTGGACCACCATTAAAAAACATGCTAAAACATGAAGCAAAGTAAATGGCATCAAAAAGGAAAAAAATTGCTTTTGATGATGTTTCTGTCTTCTAGATGCTTATCAAAACCAAAATGTAAAATACATTTCTCTCAACAAATTAATTCAATTTTTAATTTTGGTTTTTAATTTCCAGATTTTTTCTCTACTTTGTGTCAACATATGATTTTTGTTTACTTTTTTTTACAGTGACGAAAAATATATTTGTTTGGGTTTTTTACAACTCTAAACCATTCATTCGATTCGTGCCGTGTCGAGTAGTTTTCGATTCGAAAACAGTTTCGATCACGACTGCCGAAAATAAACCCCAGCACACAAACACTAAAAGAACACTAGCATACACTAGATATGAAATGATCGGTATGCTATCATAGGGTTTGTGCTCACTAGTTGTAGTTATGTACGGTATTTTTTTTTCACAAACACACATAGCCATATATGGTAAAGATTTATTTTGGTTTATTTTTGTGTACTTATCTAAAAAAGTTAAGATTAGAAGACTGATATAGAACTTGCGAGCCTTTTCCCGTATTGCAACACTAGCAAGGCCTTAGTCGCCAATTTCGAGTGCAAGGTAGCCGGGCCTACTCCTTGCTGAAGAGTTGGAGACTATCCAACTCCTTGTCCTGTTGCAAACTAGGACATTGGATGTTAAGCCTCCGTTAATATCTCTTTGGAAGCGTAGCTTCCTAAGGGGCCTCACCAATAACCAGAATAGGGCCGGTGTGTATAAAGTCACTGGTCGGACGCCGAGAGTTCTATGTCTCTTCCAGTTTGGCTCCTGCTAGCAACCCTGAAAGCACATGTCAAGATGGAAAAGAGTTCCATTAAGTCTACCGGCCCCTGGGGGAGGTTAAAACAAACAAACAAACAAACAAACAAACAAAAAATATATCAAAATAAATTTTTTATGTTACGGATTTTATATGGATTTTGCTCAATTGGAATTTTAAAATATTTATAAAATGAAAATAATTAATAATTATTATGAACGCCAATGTCGGCAATCTAGTCATTTAGTAGTCTCAAGATTACATTAACACTAAACAAAATTCACCTGAAATGAACAAGAAACAAGTCGTTTTCTTTTGTGACTCAGAGAGCGAAACAACTGATCCATTTTGCCGTCTGAACCAGGTCTTAGTGTATTTTAGTTGGTTACATCCAATGTTGATTATGCATAAATCCCAAGTACCAAGCTTGAAAAATAATACAGTACATGAATTTACTATTTGTTTATAGTTCGCTTTAAAGAGCTTTTACTTGAAGCTTTTACATTAAACATACACCATAAACTCCGCTTAGCAAATTTTGCTACCACATCTGTTACACTTTTTTAAAAAGCTCATATCTTCTTCAAAAATAATGGTTTCCAAATGGTTGAAAAATTAGATATTGAATTATGTTTATCTAGTTAGTTATGGTAAGTTTCCTAAAATTACCATAATTAATTATTTAAACGTTTGGTATTTAGAGTCCTTTATATTTTCTAATAGTTTTTCTGCAGATTTTTCAACGCAATATTAGAATAAAAACCTAAATTTATTAACAGATAATATTTGGTTATGAAGATAAAAACTTAATTCTCTCACAAAGTTTACGTTTTTGACCTCTGTTTATCTCATTCCGACAATAAATATTAGTTTTGTGTCAATGGAATTTTTCTCCGACAATTTTTCGACTTTTAGTTTTAGTTTATTTTTAGGGGAGTATTGGGTATGACAGAAGTGTTCAATTAATTAATTAATAATGGTGGCTTATTTTTATATATAAACAGCTATTGTTTATTAAAACTTTGGATAAGAATATTTTTAATAAAGCTCTGAGAAAGCTTTAAGCAATGACAATTAAAGTTGCAATATTTTTTAAGCTTTTTCTGCAGTACAAGAAATACAAGAAACATTTAAATTTTCGAGATCTATTCGGAAAAATAACTTTAAGATAAATATATAAAATTTTATGAACTTTAATTGTTTCCTTCCGGGCAAGTAAAAATTACTTGAAAATAGAATCGAAATAACTTTAACATGAAGAAGGATCTTTTCGTTAGTTCGCCCTAAATACAACATGAACAATTCATCCCTTATTACTTGTTAATGTTAAAAAAATTGTAGCCAATAAGACATTTAATTAAAAAATTAAGAAATTTCCTTCCTCGCTGTTTCTCGCAGTTCTAATGACTTAATTGTATTTGTTGTAAACTAAAGTCAACCATCTGAACGTTTGTTATGAGAAAAAGTATAGAAAAAATGGGAAAAGGAAAGTATTTAATAATGAACAACAACCAGCATTCATCCGCAACTAACATCTACTTAATATTAAAAAAATAAAAAGAAAATTTACCTTTGTATGGCACTCACTTACGAATAGTAAGGGATTTTAGTCGTAACAGGTAGCAGCAGATATTTTATATAAAAACACAGCAAATTCAAATAAATATATGTATGACGATATATTTGACCTTAAAAGAGGACACTGCAATTGAATTAATGCCATGGAACATAAAAGTTGCATTTAACGAAAATAAAAGTGGACAAATTTATGCAGTTGAAAGCATAAATTACGAGGATAGTTATATGTTTATGTTGTTTTTACATTATTTTAAAAGTGAAAACATATGAACTTGCTCATGTAAATTTTTGCCCACTCTTTTGTTTTTTTCTTCTTGTGACATTAAAAAAACAACCGTAGACAGTGGGACAAAAACGGAATATTATGAAAATAAATCAGCAATTTCTAAATGCCCAGAGATTTTAATGCAAAGTAGAATTCCGCTAAAATATTGGGTTTGAAATTTTCTAACCTATCAGGAACGGCGGAATAGGATCCCTAAGTAACGCGTTTACATATAAGGTTTGACAGTTGTTTATTTTAAAAATTGTCTAACAACTTTGAAGTCTTTAAAAAACCATTTGAAATCATATATAACACCTACCCTTATTATCTATAATAAGTTTTTTTTTGAATTTTATTCTCAAACCAGCATTCAGGGGATGACTCCTACTTAGGAAATTAGGTTATGGGAAGGAAAAAAGATGGGGTAGTGCTTGTGGACATTCGATTTGAATTTTGCTATATTGAAAGTGACAGCAAAGAATACTGGAGGGACTTCATTCCACGAACCCATATGCTAAAAAAAACATTTTCCCTGTAGTGCATAGTGCGATTCACTGGTCAATCAATCACAAATGGATATGCTCTCAGCTAAAATTGAGTTAAGCACATAAACGTGCGAGTAACGGGTAAAATGTTCCCTAATTTCTTTAGAGCACTTACCATTGTAGTAAAAATAAAACATCGAAATACAACCCACATTGCGTCCATGCTCAAGAGAATCAATAGAGTTGGATACCCTTGCGAGCCTCTTGGCCCTTTCTTGTACGCAACTCATAAGAGTTGTATTCCATTTTTGGACGGATATAGGTGGTATAAATTGTACAAAGATCGGATTGAGTAAAGAATCTCATACAGGATTTTAAAAAACCGAGGCACTTAAAAGCTTCTTTAGAAATCTGAATAATGTGCTTAGTCCATCGAACATCACACTGAATTTTCATGCCAAGAACATCAAAAGCTGCTGACACCTTAATACTTATACTACCAACAGATGCAGCACCATTACCGAATATAGATCTATGCGTAAGTATGCAACATTGATTCTTTCTGGCATTAAAATCAACTCTATACACACGACCCCATTCGGAGATGGTTGCGAGATCGTGATTAAGCGTATTATTCATGTCCTGCCTTTTGGAACCCACCACCAACTGGTTCAGTCTATTACTTAACGAATACGAATGACAAATGGTGCTGTCATTTACGAAAGAGTATATAGTGTTAAAAGTTTGACAAAGAAATAGGGTAGGAGAAACGAAGAACGAAGGCTTGCGGGACCCCTGAGCTAACGAACTCGTTTGACGAAATCCCATCTATAACAACTCGCATTCGTATAGTGCGATTCCTGAGAAAAGTCGATATAAATCTAAAGAAATTATCACCAACACCAAAAACAACAAGTTTAACAGAAGTGCATCATGTCACACTCTATTAAACGCCTTAAAAATATCTAGAGACACCACCTTACTTTCCCCGAAATAATGTATGGAGTTACACCATTGTGTCAACAGGAGAGCAAGCAAGTCACCCATAGAGCGCCCCCTACAGAAACTATACTATCGATCGTAAGTAAGCTGTTGGACTCCAGGTACCTCACAAGGTGAAAATTAATCATACTTTATATTACTTTAGGAAGTGCACAACAAAATGCAATTGGGCGGTAATCTTCAGAGTTGTTAGCCTCACCCTTTTAGGGGATCGGCATTACATTAGCAACGTTCCAACACTTTGGAAATTCACCGAGATGATACAAGGTACTAAAAAGGGCTACTAACGAACAGGTTAGCATCAAAGAGCACTGTTTCAAACTTTAAATTTTCGAAATATTTAATAGTATTTTCAACAATATTTCACAATACTTCCAGAAGAAGACTCAGTCTATTTAACATATTTTTGGTTGCATGATGAAGTGATTTTATTTGGTATGAAATGTTACATGTATGAAAAAGCTTTCAACAAAATGAGCAAAAGAACTAGATGTCAATTGAGAACTAATATCTTTGTGTAAAAAGTCACTGCGTTCATAAAGAAATCACAAGAATTTTTTCGATATATTTGCAGGAATTATTGAACAACCCTAGTAACATTAAAGCTCTGCAACAAAGCAGTGAATATTGGAAATTAAGATTATAACACTTACTTTATATTCATTACTTCCGTTTACATTAATTGGTACAGTTGGTCTTGAAGTTTCCTTAAAGATACCAGCTGCCTAAAGCCTGGTCCTATTTCCTTTCCAAGAAGTTTTATTAATAGAACATTTGAGGTGGGGGTTTATATCTAATGGCACGTGCCATTTATTTTGTGGCATTACGTGGGAGTATAATATAACTAAGCAAATGAAGCTTGCAGCTCTTGCACTTAAATGCCAAAAATAAAAAAGCAAAAAACAAAATCCTCTTACTCCCTCTAAAAATTTCTACAAGTTCCCACGATTTAGCTTTCTTTCAATCAAATGCCATGCAACAAAAACTGTTCACTCTTAAAATTTTCTCAGTGCACTCTTAAAGCAAACACACCCTTTTTCCTACAGGCAAACAACAGCGCAGATGCAATTGCAATTGTTTTATGTACATATTGGCAGCCTTTTATCACCATCATTCTCCTGTGAAAAGAGTGTGAAAAATAATTAAATAAAAAATAAAATCTTGCCCTGGCAACAGAACAGAATAGAGCAAAATGCAAAAAGCTTTCAACTGTTCGAGGAAATGAAATACCAAATACATAATTGCATGTACATGCAACTCTGTTCCGCCACTCATTCCAGCAGAGCCTACGTCAAACAACCCGCATGAAAAATACAAAAAGTACAAAATCGTGATGACGATAATGATGTTGCTTTTTTCGTTTATTTTTTCTTTTTTTTCAAATACATACTCCCATTTGTAGTATTTGTAAACTAAATAAAATTTGTAGATACAGATATCAGAACGAGTGAATGAGTGTGTAAATGTATGTTATTGTACAAATGTGATGTACAAAGTTTTTATAGTATGACCTTGGCCTCTAAATAAAAATTTCAAGTTTATTTCTTTATGACCACATACAAACACACACATACACACCCAAACACAAACACATCTACATATTCATTTTTTATAAGCTCATTCTTTATGCTTACTCGTGCAATCTTAAAAATACAAATGCATTTATATTTACATCCGTATTTTCGGTTGTACATATTTTAAAGATTTAAGTTTTTTATTTTTATAAAGTTTAACAATTTAATCATTTTTTTGTGTTTGTAAATTTTATTACAACATAAATATTCGATTCATTTATCTATTCCATTCACAGTTTACAAACAACCAAAACGCTATTAAAAATAAAATTGATTTAATTGAAATTCATTTATAGCCATTTGGTGAATTTAAGAGCAAAGATAAAACTTCTGAAGAAAGAAAAAATTTAAAGAAATATCTGTATAGAAATAATAACCCAATTTGTAGGTGGCATCAGAGAGATAAATTCGAATAAATAATCATGCAATTCACAATTTATCTACAATCAATATGACCAGATACGAAATAAGTCGGCCAAGTACGAGTTTGACCCAACAATTTGTCTTCCCTGCAATGTATGATCTTTTAATTTTTTACTTTATACTTTTATTATTTTTTATTGGAAATCTTAAGCGTTTGTCTACGTAGAACACTTCCAAATGTGAAACACCTTTTTTTAAAGGGCATCCCAAAACTGATGTGATTTTTGCGAACTTGACCATGTTTTTGAAACGCATTCGGTAGATAATTATTGTTAAGATAACAGCTGTCCGTCAGGACGCTTTAAATTAAACATTTATCAATATAAGATCCATTCTCTTTCATTTAATCAAAAATTATAAAATGTCGATAATTATGTGTGGAATACAATATCATCGGCCTCTATTAGCCTCACAAATATGAGCCCTTTTGAGCACATTTTTAATTACACTCTCACACATTTCACGCGTTATTTTATTAATTTCATCACGAACATTTTGTTTATTTTTTGAGTTGCCCAAACTTTTCTGGCTTATTTGCATAAACCTTACTTTTTAGTTATCCCCCAAGAAGAAGTCCAGAGCAGTCAAAGCAGGTGGCCGTAAAAGCCATCATCACCATTTCTTGAAATTACTGTTGTGGAAAGAGGTCTCGCAGTAATTTCATTGTAATCCTGGCTGTATGCTATGTGGCAATCGTATTGGCATATAAAAAGCGGCGCAAATGTTCTTGTGGAAAAAGCTCCTATGTCAACTGAATCTTATACGGTCAAAGTTGTCCTCTGAAGATCAAGCTGCTGAGAACGGCGTCGAATTGAGGTTGATGGTTTGTTTTGAACACTTTCTTGAACAGCAGTAATGTTTTCAGCCGATCTTGCAGTACATTGTGGTCCATGCTTGGGCCTATCACCTATACACTCTCTTTCTTCTAAATCATTGACTAGACGATAAATAGCACGTTTTGTTGGCACGTTGTTTCTTCCACAAATTTCACGTGACTTTCTTATCGTCACCGTAATCGATGATTAATGTTGATAAAACGTGTTAACTATTAAAACACGTTGGTTAATCAAATATTTTTCCATAATAAATTTGCCACGTGTCTACTTCACGACTGCCAAATGCAAACTGTCAAGATGACGGCAAAAAAAAGTAGTATACTTTCCCGGCGGACACTCTGTATAAAAGGTGTTCTTATAGTGATTTGATTTTGCCGAATATGGCCTTTAAAATTTATACAAAGTGTATACAAATTGGGCTATAAAACAATAAATTTAAGAATTAAAGGATGTTATAATTTAAACCATTAAAGACAGGTGCTTAAAAGTTGTACAGAGTGTGTACTGCAATTAGGAAAAATTATAAAAAATATCAGTGATACAACCTAATGTTTTAAACGGTTATATATTTACTGGGAAGTCATCACGAGGTGTGTCTTATATAACCACATATAGGTATAAAAAATAAATTTAAATTTGAAAGTGTATCTCACCCTTTAAACAGTACTAGGCAAAAAATTGAATTTGTTAACAACACTTTTAAAATTAAAGCTAACACATACAACCTTCAATCGATGAAGATTTCACCACAAGCTGGTTAAATTCAGAAGTTTACAATGTCAAATATATTAAAAATATATGAACTTTTGATATAAAAATAATTCTGATTTGCCGTAATGACTTATTTCTTATGGAAACCGATATATGTATACTCTAGATAAAATTTTTAAGGGTTTCTAAACACAAAGTATTTTTTTTTTAATTCTGGGAAAAAAAGTTTTTTAATTTCCGAAAAATTAATAAATGGATATTTTCTTTCTAAGTAATGGGTAAGTCATAAACTCGACTTACCACTGTTGAGTTATATAATTTGGAAATGTATAAATTTCGCTTGCAAATTATTATGCAGCTTGTATATGCAATAATTGTGCGAAAAAATTTTGGATCCACTGTATATTTAATTTTCATTTTAACTTTCCTTAGTAACAAAACTTTGTTTTTGCTTCAAAAATTTTAATTCGCATGAAAATATAAAAAAAATAATAAACAAAGTGGAAATGCAAATAATGCTAAAATTGAATTTGAACATTGGAAATCATAAACAAGCAATAAAAACAAGTAAATAAAGCATTTACCTTAATTACAGAATACAATTAAAACAGTAAAATAAAACCGATCAAACCTGAGAGAGAGAGAGAGAGAAAGAGAGAGAGAGAAGACGAAATAAATGTAATTTTGTAATTATTAAAGTGTAAATGCAATAATGCTGGATATATAATTAAAAGAACTTATATAAGACAAAGCGAAATAATTAAAATAATGGAAAAAGGGAAGATAATAGTTAAAAACAAAACATTAAAAAGATAACAAAAACTAAAATAATTTTCCTGAAAAAGTCAGTGGAATCTGCAAATATAATTTAAAATAATTTCAATATTAAAAAACAATTTTGTAAAAAAAATGAATTAAACACAGTCACCTCAAACTCAAGACGTGATTAATGTAAAGGAGTTTTCAATAATAAGTTTGTTTTCTAAAACAAAATAAAACAAAAAATTTAGATTAAGATGATTCAAATTTTTATTGTATTACGAAGAGAAAAGTTCGGCATATATGTATGAAAAATGACATCTGGCAAATGTCCACCACGACCACGTTGACAGATGTCGATTCTTTCATCAAAGCTTTTAATCACTTTTTGGCAAAATGGCGGTCCAATTACGTTAGTTACATCACAGATTTGGAGTTTTAAGGCTGAAATCTGTTTGATTGGCCCCGTATAGACTCTGTCCTTAACATAGCCCCACAAAAAATAATCCAGAGATCAGCTAGATCCACACGATCTAGCTGGCCACTTCACTGCTGATTGTCGTGAAATTATGCGATCGTGAAATTATGCAATAAATTGATCATTTCATTGGCTGTGTGACATGTGGCAAGGTAGTGTTAAAACCAAATATCAGTGATATCCATGTCATCAATAATTAGCCAAAATTGTGTTGTTAGCATCTCGCCACACAGTGACACATTGAGCACACAAAGGTTTCTTAATAATATCTCTAGGATTGTCACTACCTCAATTGCGGCAATTTCGCTTGTTGACCTTTAATAGCGGTTTCAGAAAGGCGATTATTTTGTCCGAAAATATCACTAATTTTGACGAAATGTAGCGTTAACAGAACTATCATTTTCATAGTGGAAAATAACGAAAGAAAAAAGTTTACGAAAAAATCTCAAATTTAACATTAAATCGCAAACTCACGAAAATAATTAATATTTAAAAAAAAAAAATAATTAAGTATAAAATTAGAGCTTGGTCTATGGAGCATGACTCAATAAAAAAAAGTATGAAAAATAAAAAATACGTTCCATTTATTGCTAGCGTTTAGCAGATAGCATAAACGAATATATATGACAATTAATAAACCAATTAAAACTTTTCTGGACTTTTAATCAAATTAATATTGATTGATTATGAATTTTTTACATATATAATCTTCCTTAATTTGTGCTAGATTCATGATATTCTAGATTTATGATATTTTCATAAAATATTTATCATTTAAAAAATATATTTTAAATGTACTACTGTGGGGGAAAGCATATCCACATTTCAGTTCATGTTTCAGTATTGCTCATATAGCTCATCAGAGGATTTTATCCCAAATTTTGTATAGAAAATTCAAGAGTTTTATAACTCAAACCAAATTGATTAATTGAGAGTTTTCACTAAAAACCAAAAAAAAAAAATCAAAAATATTTGTATATAAAAACCCAGCAAACATTTTGAAAACAAAAATATCTTTCAATTTCAAGGAATCTAGCACAAATGAACGTAAATTAAGTTACAAATGATTTTTAAAAATAAAATTATTTATTCTACATATTCTGATTTAATTTGTTTTATTAGTTTAATTTAAAATTTACGGCACTTTGGAAAAAACGAAGTCACAAAAAAACCGTCTTAAAAAATTAAAATTAAAAAAATTAAACAATAAGAAAGGAATATTTATTTTATATTAATTTTATATTTAAATTTTCAATTTAACTTTTAAAATTATATAAATAAAATACTATATGTCTATTACTATATAATACAAATATAATGGCCTGTAGTAAAGAATCTCGTCAGATGGATATAACGACCGTGCTTATTTTTATTAAATTTAGTTTCTATAATGCTTTTTATTTTAATTAAACTACCAAAGTAGGGTAGTCTACACCACCAACAATAAAATTTTATGTTTTATTAGAAAACTAATGGTGACATGCAGAGTTATTCAAATAAAAATTAATAAATTTAAAAAACTTTTATATACAAAATATTTTTTTCATACAAAATTTAGGCTCTGCAAGAGCCATAAACTCTAAACTGGATCACGCTTTATTTATATCTGTTCGCCGGCAAGTCTTGACAGTTCATATTTCGCAGTCGCGAAGTAGACACGTGGCAAATTTATTATGGAAAAATATTTGTCACATCAACGTGTTTTAATCGTTAAAACATTTTATCAATACCAATCATCGATTACTGTGACGAAGAGAGAATTACGTGAAATTTTTGGGAGAAACAACGTGCCAACAAAACGTACTATTTATCGTGCAACGAATGATTTCGAAGAAAGAGGATATGTAGGTGGTAGGCCCAAACAGGGACCACAACGTACTGCAAGATCTGCTGAAAACATTACTGCTACTCAAGAAAACGTTTAAAACAAACCATCAACCTCAATTCGACGCCGTGCTCTGGAGCTTGGTCTTCAGAGAACAACTTTGGCCACAATTTTGCACAAGTTTTTGCATTTGTTTTATATAAGATTCAGCTGACACAAGAGTTTCTTCCACAAGACCATTTACGCCACCGTGCATATGCCAATGGGATGTTACAGTTCGCGCATGAAGCACATTTTCATTTAAATAGATATGTGAATAAACAGAAAAGTTTGTTCTGGGGAATTGGAAACTCTCAAACTATTCAACAGTCACTTTTTCATCTATAAAAAGTGACAGTCTGGTGTGCAATTTGGTCTGGAAGAATTATTGGACCTTAAGGCCGTGTCAGATAAAACTTTTGCTTTGCGTTGCGTCAGAGTTTCGCTTTGACATTTGAGTTAAAATGTACGTAAATGTATGAAAGTTGTCACATAAAGCACTTTTGACGCAGTGCAAAGCGAAAAGTTAACCAACATTCAACTTTTTACGCGCTTTGACAAACACCTGGCTTTTATTATTTGTGTTTGTGTATTTGTGTGTGGGCATAAACAAAAAATTCATGAGTGTTTTCAAAGTTTATTGTGACAAACACCACTTGATTTACGCTTTTGCTTTAAAGTTTCAAATGTCACGCAAAGCAACAAAGTTTTATCTGACATCGCCTTTACTCTTTGAAAATAAAAACGGCGTAACGGTAACTGTGAATGGGGGGCGATATCATTTCATGATTGAAAACTTTTTTTTTTGCTTTGGGCTTAATACACGTGTGGTACCGTCTTGTTGATACCGTATACAGCCAGGATTGCAATGTAATTATTGCGATCCCTCTTTGCTCAACAAGTTATTATTATTGAAGTGGTAATGTTGATTTTCCCCCACGGTCGACTGATTTGACTACTCTGGACTTCTTTTTGTGGGGATATCTGAAAAGCAAGGTTTATGCAAACAAACCAGAATCGCTCGAGAAACTCAAACAAAATATTCGTGATGAAATTAATGGAATACCACGTGAAATGTGTGAGAATGTAATGAAAAATGTGTTTAAAAAGGGCTCGCAATTGTGAGGCTAACAGAGGCGGACATTTGTCTGATTTTGTATTCCATATATGTATAATTTCCTCCATTAAATATAATAAATAAATAAAACATTTATCAATATAAGATCCATTCTCTCTTTCAATTAATCAAAATTATAAGCAAACAAAGTGGACACTCTGTATATACTATTAAAAACAAAAAGGCAGCCAAAATTGCAAAATAAAAAATAAGGGCGATTTGAAGGTTACTATTACAAATATGCAATATTTTAAGTAAGAAAATATCAAACAAAAAATAAATAAATATTATAATTATCAACATTATTAAGAAACCGAAAGCAAACAGAACTCATTAAATCAGAAGAAAAAATTAAATCTATTAAAGGCAATAAATGACAAATGCACACAAAGTATGTCCACTTTAACATAATTAATATTACGAGTGCACTAAAATAATTTAAATTGAAAAATAAGAAGAAAAATTTAATTTATTAATAAACAAACAACAACAGATAAACTTACATACTTACATTCAGTCAAACATATGCTTAAATCGATGAGCATGCACTCTCCAATTCACATGTGTATGTATGCATACAGTTAAAAGCAAAAATTGTATAAAAATAAATAAAAATAATAATGATAATAATAAAATTAACAAGCCCAGTTGACAACTACTCGTTCAACAAAAGCAGAGAGATGCCTACCAGCAAGAATAAAATAAAATTTAAAGTCACAAACACATCACACAAACACATATATGTATTTATATTAAAGGATAGAATAATGTTGCCAGTAAATTATGTGCTTGGCACTGTGTTCGTTTTACCTCAGAGAGCAGGCAGTGTACTCGTATTAGATTTATATGCAATTTAAGTTGTGACCTTGAACATGAACTGCATTTGCGCAAATTTTCCTTTCTGCAGCTTTATCTGTTTTTTTTATCCCTCAATTCCACACTATACTTGTTCTCAAACAAAAAACAATAAAAAACGAAATAAAAATACAACAAACATCTACAATCAGTTCACTTGATAAACGAGCTAAAAGCATAGCGAAGCAAGTAGAAAATGGTGTAATAGCAGTAAACAAAAAGGAAGAGAGCACCATGATGTGCATGAGTGTGAGAGAGAGAGCATCAATTATAAAAGTGCATTTTAAAGCAATGGAAAGTAGAAAATTAATTTTATTTTCAGACATGTCATAAGCAAAATATAGAATTTTGACGAATAAAACAAATGACAGAATATAATTTGTAAAAATATTTGAAAAAGGTGCAAAAGAAATAGCTTGATTGAATGAGAGCTTTATAGCTTTCTCCTTCTTTTCAGTTTACATATGCAAATGTACTTTCATAGAATGCATTATTTCGTTTCAAATGGCGCACAGTGATTTAATAGCTGCAAAAGTTTAGTGCCAAATTTAAATTTAAACAATTAATATGCACTTAATTTAGCATTAGTAAACAATAATTTTTTCATTCTTATTATTATTTATCTTAGCAGACAAGCATATGGAACACTGCTCTTTTTTATCACAAGAAGTATATCAATAATTGCTACATTGCAACTGCAAGCAAATTTAAATATTAAGTCTTAAAGGCGATTTCCTTAGTTTGCCTGCCCTTTAAAGAGATTAGTCGGAAATATGATAACGAGCCTATTTTTTCGAATGACGTGTGATGGTTGTATGGTGAGCAACTCTGAAAACTTATAATTTTAATTTGTTCGATATGTGTCGATGCAAATCTTATGACAAAGAAAATGCACTAAAATCTCTATCATACTTTATAAAGCCACTTATTTTATAATTAAAGCTAATTAACCACACAGGTAACCATACAATATGCTTAATCGGAGAGTAATAATCCCTTATATCCATCCAAAGATGAAATACAACACTCATGTATGGGCCGGCGCCCCAAAGTCTATTTTGGAGTTGCTCGACCGCGTACAGGAAAAGGCCAAGAGGATAATTGGGGACGGTATGATATTCAAGTCTATTGATTTTCTATACCACCGATGCAATGTAGGTTGTATTTTACTGTTTTATAGTTACTACAATGGTAAATGCTTTAACGAAATTAATAAACTTGTTCCCGAAACTCGTACATTTTTGCATTTGAATCCATTACATGGAAAATTCATTACAAGAACAGTTCGTATGTGGATTGACCCCCTCCAGAGGTCTTTCCTTTCACTTTCCTTCTCTCCATAACCTAATTTCCTAGTTCTGGTACAATGCACTGCATGAATGCGATCATCCCCTAAGCACTGGTCCGAACGAAAAAATGTACCAAATCAAAGCCTATTCAAATAATAACTGGGCATTGACGTTGGCTGTATTAGTATGTTGAAGAGAAGATGAGTTCAAATCCCAACAGATCCTGAAACTGCAGTTGAACAGCCGTATTTTAGTTTTTATGTTTTTGTTTTTATTTACCCAGAATTAAAAAAAAAATATTGAATTAACTGATGTTTGTTTTTAATTAAATTTGCCGATTTTTCTTTCTTAAAGGCATAATAAACTTTAAATCGCTGAAATCAGCCAGCATATCTTCTATATACACTAATCGCAGATGTACTCTTTAAAAATAATTTAAATTATTTTTTTAATCACTGAAAAATTAAAAATAATTATTGTGTGAATTTGTGTGAAATAGACTTTGCTGCTACTTTCCATTAAAACTCCATTTCAGTCGGCTACAGAGGCCTTAATATACACAAATTTCCTTAACTACCAAACTTTGTTTAGTTTAAAAGAGTTTTATATTTTTCGACTTTTTTAATTTTAATATTATAATTTAATTTAATTTACGTTAATTTGTGCTAGGTTCCTTTAAAAAAATTAATAATCTTATATAGAAATGTTTGCTGTGTTTTTGTATCGAAGTGTTTTTGAGTTATGTTGTTTCAATGCGAACTCTCATTTAATCAATTTAACTTAAAAGATGAGGCTCTTGAATTTTCTATACAATTTGGAGACGGTGCGGGCCAGGAACTATTTCTTTCCGGTGGAAATTATTGACCTTTAACAACAGTTAGCTGGTCTTCGATGGTGCAGACCTACTTTTTCTTCATAGGAACAAGGTATATAACATCGATCAACAGTTTAAGTTCTGTTTCAAACTTTGTGAGTTTGATTTGTAAATTTTGATTTTTTTTCCTTTTACTTTATTTCTTATTTTTATAAGTCGTAGCTAGTTTCTAAGTGTTAGTTTGTAAGTCTAAACCTAATTGTTTCGGCAATTTTTACTCCTTTTTTTTGTTGATAACTCTGAGAATTTGTATTATTAGTATTTTAATTGATTTATATTAGAACTATTCTAATTTTTGCTTTGTTTTACTTTAGCAATCCTTGAGAAGTACTAATACGTAAGGAATTTAGAATTAATGATTCCAAAAAATAAAATTGTTTATTATAATTTAATATTATATCCTAATTTGAATATTATAATTGTTTATTATATATGCTTCTGATATATAAAATATAAATAATATTTATAGTGATGGCGAAATTTTGGAAATTAAATAAAAAACATTAATTGTGAGTTAAAACTCGAGTAATAATTTTAAGTTTTTCAAGAAAATTGTTTTAAAAAATTATAAAACAGTTAAAGCATTATTTAGACATTTTTCCCACTGTAAAAACATTTTTCCAAAATGCATTCCAAAGAATCTGTATACTTATTTCTGCACATGTACAAGTAAATATTGAACGAGTATGAGAGCTTTTGGAAACCTCCCCTATTACTGCACTTTGGGTAATGGAAAAACCACTGCTGCTGGATGTAAGGAAATGTCAATTTCAAGGTCAGTAAATAAGAGAAATTTTCAAGTAAAATCTCATCCTTTTAGTAAAATATAAAATAATGCTTATATAATCAATAGTAAATAAATAACCTCATTCTATAAGATAAAAACTTTTATTTTTACGTTTATCTACAAATAAGGCAACAGGCTGCATCGACTTTTTCCACAAATAAAATAGTTTTTATCTTTGGTTTGCTTTAAGTTTTAAATTTGCATTTATTTTATGGGCGTTTTTATGTGTGGGCAGAGTATAAGCCACCGTATTTGTTACAAACATTCTAATGTATTTCCTGCTGCAGTTGTTATTACAATTACTTATATTTTTCTTTTTTTTTTTTGACAAAAAATATACTAAATAAATTTTATTTTATAAATTTTATAAGTAATTTACAATTATTCGGAATCATTTTTAATATAAGCAATTTCATTTCGTGCTTGATTCCTTTTAAATAAATATTTCATGATATTCTCATAAAATATTTATTACAATAATTTTTATTAAAAAATAAACATCTTTTATGAGAATAACATGAAATATTTATTTAAAAGGAATCAAGCACGAAATGAAATTGCTTATATTATAAATTTTATTTTATAAAATTTTCAGTTAAAAATATTTTTACGAAATTGACGTATGTACTGAGAGTTTTTAATCACTTTGTGGCAAAACGTTTAAGGCTAAAAGTTTTAAGGCTGAAATCAATTCGACTGGTTCCGTATAGACTCAGTCCTTAACGATCTGGCTGGTCATTTAACTGCATAAGTTATGCGATCGGAAAATTTGGTTTACAATAAATTTATCGTTTTATTGGCTGTGTGACATGTGGCACCGTCCTATTGAAACCACATGTCGAGTGATATTTACGCCGTCAATAATAGGCTAAAATTAACTTGTTAGCATCTCGTGATAGAGTGATCCATTGACCGTTACCGTATTTTCAGTCTCATCTTCGAAAAAAGGCGCCTCCAAACATACAGTTGAGCATGCAAAGGCTTCTCAATAATTGCTCTAGGATTTTCAGAAGCCCAAATGCGACAATTTTGCTTGTTGGCATACCCTGACAAGTGAAAATGAGCTTCGTCTGCAAAAAGTGATTTTTTCAGAAAAACCAGCCGGTTGTTGCTGAATGAATTGAGCGAACATATGCCGATGTGAACTGTCAGTCGGCTTCAATTCCTGCACCACCTGAACTTACTCAAATCCTTACTTGAATCCTTACTCAAAATTCGCCATGTGGTTCTTTTGGATAATCTCGATGGTTGAGAACGTCGAAGAGCCTGTTGACTCAAGTTTAATGACCAAATTCGTAATAGCGGCCTCAGAAAGATGATTACGTTGTCCAAAAATATCGCAAATCTCACGAAATGTAACTTTAACAGAACTGGATTTTTATTATTTTAATGCGATTTTCGTGCGAAATTGTAAAAATTGCCAATGCACCTACTACGAATACGTCAAAAAATTAGAACAAACAAATAGCTCGGCTGATAGTGCTATCGACGCATCGATCAAATCTCAAAAGTTAAAAACTTTTCAAACAAAAATACTTTAGTCAGCTGATTTTATACATGATAATCTAGTGTTAATTATTTACTTTTTACACTACTCTATATTTTATAAGAGTTTATAATAAAAACCACCCTCTATTATATTCATGGAAAAGTATTTCTATTTGTCCCATTTCGAAATGGGACAAATGTGGAGCTAAAAATTTAATCAACTAAACTAAATGTTTTATTTGTTTGTTTATTTATTTGTTAATTACCTGCATAACAAGACTAAATCAAATAAGCAAAATTATCTTAAAAAATAAATAAAAATTTATTGAAGCTATTTGCGTTGCCATTAAGTTATTGATATGGTAGAAGGCTATTCCAAATACGAGCAGCATAGGAATGAAATTGTCATTCAGACATATTTGGGGGTTTGTGTATATATTGTTTTGTGTAAAAAGCCAGAGTATGGCGAAGCTAACCGTGTAAAGATTATTTGAAACAGGTGAAACGTGGTCAAATCTACGCAAACCATTCAATTTACTTTTACTAACGGCGTCACAATTACCAAATTATTCACATTCATACATTGAAATTAGTATCAAGTATGCTTTAGCGATCAAAATTCTCATTCGTAATGGAGTGACATATTGCGTGGTCCAGAGCCTCCGTAAATTCATATCTACCTGACCAACTAAAGCGTTTACGTTTTCCGACCATGTTAACCAGTTGTTAAAAACTATGCCGAGATTTTTTTACCGTATTTACAATTTTGATATTCTCGTCATTCAAAACAATGTCCCCCCTGCCTATTACAATACACTTAGATTTATAAGGTTTCAAGCAAAGTCCGTTTACACAAACCCAAAGATAAACTTTGCTTAATTCGTTATTCAAATGCAATAGACCAGTGGCATCATTTTCAGCTAGTGTAAGTTGCATATAGGTGGATATTCATTTTAGAACCACTTTTGCAAATCATTCACATATATTGAAAATAATAGTGTTGCTGGAATAGACACTTCTAATAAGTGACAATTTTTCTTACTACACTTTATTCACAAAAACCGACTGTGTACGATTCGATATATATTATTTACTAAGCTTGACCGATGTGTCTGAAAATCTGAAAAAGAATTTAAATTTTCTAAGTAATATATTACAATCCATTGCGTAAAATGTTTTAGAGTAGTCTAGAACCACTAAAAAATATGTATTCCCACCTTCTAATTCGTCATATATTCTCAATTACTTCGGCAAGAGCACTAATATAGCTATTGTCCTGATGAAAACCAGATTGCATACTAGAAAGTATTTTATTACCCTTAATGTATGACAACATTTGCTGATACAACATTTTTTCGAAAACTATTAATAGACCTGTACTCTATATCGATGGCAACGTACATGACATAATAATATTATTAAAAAGATATGTGACGTAAGGGGGAATCAGAGACACAAGCGAGCATTTATTTTTTCGTTTCATCGTTTAACTCGATCTTTTTGTCAAGTAATCGCTGTATCGTAAATATTTTCATTGTTACCGCCGCTAGCTGGAAGTTGGCATTCAAGTGTGACTAGAGATTTTCCCTACAACTCCTAAAGCAAAATACAATCAATCTTTCTGAGAATATCTAGAATAGCTAGAACAGCTAAAAATAAACTGAAAAATGAATTTAACACAAGTTAATTCCAGTGAGAAAGCTGCGGAGAACTATGAAAAAGATTTCAAGTTAGAAAAGAAAATATGTATATTTTTTGGCTAAAAACGATGTGGGGGCCAAACTGGAAAAATTTTATTAAACATACTTATTTATCATGGAATTTAAAAATCAAAAAAGCTTCTAAGTTTCTTAGAGCCAAGTCCTAGAGTCGACGTTTTTATTTATTAAAACTTTACACAAATTTAAATGATATTATTTGGAAACACTGTAAATTAAAATTTCCTTAAATATTTTGATTTAACCCATATGGTACGTTTTCATTGCACTTATGAGCCTTATTGCTGGCTGCACTGGCTGGTGATTCATTCATTGTGCAAGGGAGAGACCTTGACATTAAGAATGAGATGGAGCAATAAATATGTAAGCGTTTGCGATAGTAAGAGTTACGAAATACGAAAGTAAAAGCAAGCAAGAGCAAGCAACAACAAATACTCAGTACCCAGTAAAAGGGAATAAAAACAAATGTTCAAATAAAAAAATGTATGCCAAAGTACGAGAAATAAATGAAAGCAAACCTGAAATTGGAATTAAAAAAGAAATATAAAAATATATTGTAGATATACATATGTACATCTGTTTACGTAAACACACCTATACACATCTTGAAAAGGTAAGTGCATGGCAGCAAAACTGCAAACAAATGTGTTTTTGATTTGGTTTTTTGTTTTTTATGGTCAGCTAATGGCAGGGTAAAGAAAAGCTCAAATGTAGAGAAAATCACCAACACGCTTTATAGCAAATTTACAAAATAAACTGCTCATTAGTGCTTATTTTTTACGGGCAATGTAAACAAGCATGTGCTTCTTTTTACGCTTAATATAACCTTGGGTTCGGACTTTGAAAGATGCATAGCCGTTTGGCCACTCTAAATTTCATTAAATCCATTCCAGATATGTATGTTTATTTTGGTTAATTTAGTCTACTTTTAAATTGTTTATTTTGGCTATCAGGAAAAATCAATTTTAAATAACCTCAAAAATCACATATTTTCAAAACAGTTTTCCCTTTTTAAACACAAATTCAAGAACAGAAAATCTTATTTAAATTTTTCCATAAAACCGCTTACATATAAAAGAATATAGAAAATGAAGGCTAGTTTGAGGTTAGGAAGTAAATTGGCTTAAAACACACACATTTTTTTTGTCAACCTCAGGTTTATTGATACCAATGTAAAGTAGAAATATGGGAACTAATAATGGAGTATGATGCCGAACAAATGTCCACCTCTAGCATGTCCACAAACGTCCGCTCTTTCCACAGAATTTCACATAGCATGTTTGGCAACAAAGCTTTGCATATCTCTTTAATGCTGCGCCAAATTACATCTTTCAGAACGTTAATTGCGCCAAAGAAAATAATCTAGCGGCGTTAACTCACAAGAATTCGACAAAAGTCGACCAAGGCATGTTGCGCAAAGTGCCCAATTGTTAGGAACGTTAAAAAGTTAATGTTCTAGGATGATTCTCAACACTTTACCATACAACGGTTACTACGAGCCAATTGTTTCAGTCTACTGTCAGTAACACTACCGTAAGCCTCGAATTCAATGGTCTGAGGCTTTACCTAATTCTGATTTTTCTGATTACCAGAAAAAGCTGGTACACAATTTAAATTCTTTGCTCAAGAATGAATCGTTTCATGTTTAAAATTACCCCACTTCTCACAAAGTATATATCAAAGGATGACAGTTCAGTTCTTGACATTTAATCACAATTTTCTTCCTAAGCTCAAATTTGCCTACCCATTATGCTTTTGTATTCAATTTAATTAAGTCCAAAATATAATCAAGTTCCCGTTAAGTACTTCATGCCAGCGATGTTAGCGTAAAAAATATGTTGCATAATATCACATTTGATTATTAGGCATGGGTCTTCGATGACGAGATTTAAAAGCATAAAACCAAACCTTAAACTTTTCTGTGAATTTTGGATTTTGTTTATAAGGAGCATTATATTAAAGCTTAGAGTAGCTACTGCTACGCTATAATTCTCAAAGGTATAGATTTGAGATAGAAACACAAATGAATAATTCGAAACATTTAAACGAACAAGTCTTTATTATCAGATATGGCAACATTTAATTTTTAACAGTTTCCAAAACGAAAATTTTCATTTTTTGCTTTAGAAAACCACAAAAGCTTTTAAAGATAAAATGACAAAATGACAAAGCTGACGTAGGTATGTTTCCTATAGGTTAAAATATTTTGAAGACTGCAAGTAGAATATATATTTAATTTATCAATTTTGTGTACTTTTAGCAATCGGTACTTTATACCTTAAGCCAATGATTCAATATTACGTTTAGACGTAAAATAGGACCGAGCAACGCAATTGCTTTCCATACCCTTAAAACAAGTTGCAAACTTTTAAATGAAGAAGAGCTTATGATAACTTCTCATCACATTAATAATTCAAAATGAGTAAAATCGATATGAATTATATTTGTTGTTGGTAAACGAGCACACAACCATAATCCTACCAACCCATATAGAAAACGAATTTCATCAGTTTTTCTTTACTCACTCTCTGCTGTTTTTACAATATTTTTTTTTTTAGTTTTAATAGATACACATTTTTTTCCAATTCGTTGCCATTGACAACGTTGGTGGTGTTGGTACTGGTGCTGGCGTTTACAATGCAACTCGTGCTAACGTCAAGCAACTAAACGATACAATAGCAGCAACGTTTTCTGTTGTCGTCGATGCGAAATATAAAATAAAAACGAAAAAGATGAAGAAGAGAACCAACAAAAATCCTTGTAGTTTATTTTCAAGTTCACTGTCAAGGTCGCTCGCTCTTGACATGCGCTTGCCCTTACCGCAGATTGTTGCCCGGTTATTTAATGTACACACTAATACTAGCATGCGAATCTGTTTCTGCATGTGTGAGTGCGTGTGTGTGTTTAAATGCACATTTGTGCTTTCGTATGCAAGTAGTTTTGTGTAGTTTAGTTTGCAAATAAGTTTCATTTGACAATCGTAGGTCTCTGTAGGGGATCTGAAACGAAGCAGGAATGAACCAACGTAATCGCGTGAACAAACTTAACAGAATAAAACTGGAATAGTAAAAAGCAGAAGAAGCAAAACTATAAAAAAAATGAAAACAGTAAACATTTAACAATTAGTTGTTACGATAGTGGTGGGGGCACTTCGCTTGTTCGTTTGCTTGTTACCTTGATTGCTCATCCGTACGATGGACAGTGGGCATCTAATGATAAAAAATTGTATTCATAAAAATCCTTTTGAAACTTTGTGAAAGTTATTTTTGAGTATTTTATTATTAAACTAATAATGGTCTAAAAATTACGTATACAAGCATTTGATCTTAAGTCAGAACAGATTTTGACATTTACTAGGAAAAGGCTGTCATAAATTGTTTGTTAAAATTTTTAGTTTTTTGAAATCGGAATAATTTGGAAAGGAGAATTCTCTGACCAAAGAATCTTTTGTATTTTTTTTTTTTTGCAACACATATTTAATTCTTTTCAATTATGTAATAAATGCCGAAACCAGAAACTTTCGTCTTACCAAGAGTGGCCCATAATGAGATTTTTATCACATTCTATTTTAATTATTTATTTAGTTAGATAATACTTACAACGATCATTACTTAAGGAGTTAGATACAAAAAACTCCTTATGATGGATGAAGTGAACTTGCTTTTCACATTCCGCGAGTATCTAATTTAAGCTAGTTTTAACATACAAAATTTAAGAAAATGAATGTAAAAAAATTTTTCTTTCATACACATAGATTTAAATATACTTGAACTTAGGCCGAAGTGAGACTAGATACTATAAAAATTCGGTTAACTTACAATTTTAAAAATATTAAAGCTAAGAATAAAGAGCAGCAGACTAACTAGTAAAAGCGGATTCGCTATGAATTTCTGTGGACCAGAACTTATAGTATCATTGGAAAAGGGGTTAATGCGATAATGGATAAACTATATATAAACAGGCACGAATGATGATCAAAGAATTCATTGGAAGGAAAACTAGTAGGGTTCTCAGACATAACAGACGTACCCTAACAAGGATAACTGAGTTACTGATGGATAATTTAAACTTCAAGTATCATTCAGGCAAGATTAAATTTTAAATCAAAGACGATACTTGCAGATTGTGCCTAGAAGAAGCTAAGACAGTGGCGCACATTGTGTATGAATGTCTAGCACAGGCTAACATAAGGCTTGGGACTATGAGCAGAATTTAATTAAATACGAGTGCCATGGGTGATATAATGCTAGCAATTATTACTAAGGACTGCAAAATAAAGAAGAAGATCGACAGATAATCGACAGTCGGAAATCACTATGTCAGGAGAAAAGTCTTGTAGGACTTAATGAAAGTTAGGTTTGCCATTAATTGCAGGTTTGCCAACAACCGAAAAGGAGTCGATTTTCCCCCACACATTATTAAAAATGTTGTTCAATAAAAACCAAATTAACTAATTAAAAATTGCTCTTTTTTTAATATTTGTTTGTTTAAGAAAATATATTATCTTTAATAAATATCTTTTTTCTTTTTTAAGATCTTTTTTATATATTTTTTTCTTCACGATATTTCGCTTTCCTTTAGAAAGGTTCTTCAGGAAAAAATTTTTATATTTTTGAAAACAAAAAATTATTAACAAATAAAAAAGATAAAATAAAAAAGAATTTAAAAAAAGAAAAAAGATATTTATTAAAGATAAATAAAAAAGATCGGTTAAAAAAACAATGAAAATATATTATTTTTTAACCCACTGTACTTGCATATTTTATATAAAAAAATATTATGAACATATAAATGGCAACACATTTGTTTTGTTGTTTGTTGTGCTCATGCATTTAAACGTTTTCGTATATATTTACGAATTTATACACAAGTATGCACACATATGTATAGAATTACACATATTTACATGTGCACAGAGAATTACACATACATATATACAAATACATATTCACTTGTGTAGATTTGAAATGATGATGTTGTAATTCTCGATTTTACATTTTTATTTATTTTCTTCCACCTTTTTTTCCCTGCTTTACTCTAGTGCATTAAGCTTACAATTGCTCTTACGAATACAAATATAAAACTAAAAAATACATACATATGTGTACATACACGTACATATGAATACACGTAAGACTGTTCCATTCTGAATCCATTTGCCAGTAGAATAATATCTGTTTGTACTTACAATTGCATGCACGGATATCTTACTTTCCCTTTTGCCCCTTTTTTCTTCCAGTTTATATACAAATGTATTTGAGTGTTGTTGTTTTTTGGCTTGATGGTATTTTTTACTAAAATTGATTTAATACTTGAGCATCTATAACAACCAGTCGGTCGGTCGGAATGTTCGAATTTTAGCTTCTGTAATTTATTTATTTTGTGTTTTATACAGATATCGCTGTAAAAATGATTTTTGCTTATATGTTTGTTGCCTTATATGTTCATATCTTTTCTTGCTTATTCATTTATTATTTTTTTTTTGTGGAACGGAAATTAGAATTTTTCTTATTTATGTAATAATTCCAGTTGTCGTTTAAATTCTAATTAAGAACAGAAAACAAAATTCTTAAATATTTTACAATTTCTTATTGTATTTTATTGTAACTGTTGTTATTGTTGTTTTTTTTTTTTTTTGGTTTTCGCTAATAATTGTTATTGTAGCAAATTATCTCGAAAAGGTTTTATCATTTTGTTATGATAACTTATTTACACTGAAAAAAATTAACAAGACAATTTGGTATATAAAATTTGCCACAGGTTTCGTGCAGATTTTTTCTTGTTTTTTATTTTCTTCAACACTCTTTTTTTATAAAATTTTTGTATGTATATAAAAATCGAGTATGGTCACACTCCGGAACGTTTCGATCGATAGTTAAAATTTTTTTTGTACATTTCAGTTCTGTTTATTTCATACCACTAAGAAGTCTCCATCCAGAAAAAAATTAATTTTTTTTAAATTCGTCTTCACAAATTACCTAAAATCCCAAATTTTTGAGTGCGGACCGAATATTGAGTAATCCGTCCATTCGAAAGTGCTCATTGGTGTTTTGGATAAAGAACATTGCCATTTTAATGGGCTAAAATTCTCGTACATGAGTCACCCGTAATGTAATGCGCATCAGAAAAAATGCATCTACTATCAATTAGGATACGAACAGAATCGTTGAATGGTGGATAAACAACGTGTATCAGGTCCGTTGGTGGAATCAAAAAAATACACAATAAATCCTTTAACGTTATTCTCAATTTAATTATTTAATACAGTTAAAAAATGTAAACTTCAACAAACGATCTGTTGTCTATAGTTATCGCATCCACCCTGTAGAATATGTGTGTGTTAATGGTGCACACATATTATCATTAATTTAGACTTGAATAAGTTTTCGTATGTTTTATAAAATTAATCTCAAAATAATGCCGCGTAGCCATTCAGACCACAATATGTCACACCTGTGTTTTTTTCTTCTCTGTGTTAGCTTTCTCTGGTATGTCAATCACTACTTCTTTATTTTAATTATACAAAGATATTAATCATTCCAGCTGCTGTTCTTATAAATATATAGGCACCTTCGTGCGTCTATCATTTTCACCTTTTTCTTGAGACTCTATTTAAATATTCTCCAGTAATGTTTTTAATTCCTTCTCTTAACGTCCAGTACACTGAAGATTCTGTTGGGATTTGAACTTCTGTTTTCTTCAACAAACTAACAAGGAGTTCACTGCCGTGTAAGTATGTTTAAGTAAAGTTTTTAATAATATATTCACACAAACACACCACTCTTTTTAAGTGGTTGAAGTAACAACTCATTCAGCTTTAATTTATCATAAATGCGAATAAAACAAAAAAAAGATAAATTTTGTTGTTACAGAGAAATTGAAAGGGTTGCCATATCTTATTTTCATCACAATATCGCCCATTAAAACGAATGTGGCGTCAAATGCTAAGAAACCTACACTTGAGAGCTGATTTTGAATTCTTCTATTTAATAAACATTTTCTATAGCAAAGAGCTACTCAAAAGAAATACTTTCTAAATAACTGTCTTAACGTCTTTTGGTTAGGCTAAAATAAAGTAGAAAAGTGCTTAATGAAAGTAATAAAATTCAATTCTTATTTACTTTAAGTTTCGCAGAAGCAGCGTCTCTAATGTTACTGGGAGCATTAGCTTCAAGCTATTACAATCGTTTTTTTTTTTTTATTTTTAGACGCTAACGCTTTAGCGCTGTTGAATGAGCAGAGTAAAAAGAAAAATTACTTATGCTACCCGTTAAAATATTTCGCTATTTCCAATCAAAAGTCCTTTATCTGTCATCAATTTAAATTGACAAAGTTATAGTTAAAAAAAATTCCCATATGGCACCATATTTTAGTGTGGCTGTGGCACATTTGAACAAATTGCATAAGCAAAGCTTGTTCGTTTTGAAGGTTATTATAATTTCTTGTTGTTTTATGCTGCAATAAAATTAAGGATGTATTTAACACCAGCAGCATACTTTAGCAACAGGATAATAAATATGTTTTAGAATTGGCATGCTATTAAATAAAACAATGCTAAAGACTATTTAAATACCCTACAGTTTGTCTTTAGCAATGTTGTCTGTACTGATAGTTGAAGTTAAAGAATTAAGAATAATCTAATGAAAGGAGGTGCTTAATGGAAATAAAAAAAATTTTATTTGTAACATTATAGCCGTTGGAGAGGTTGAAATTTTTGTTTATCACATCGTGCTATTTATAATAAAATTAATTAAAATATTATGTTGTAATTTATATTTGGCTTTTAATTAAGATAAGTAAAAATAAACGTTTTAAGTTATTTAACAATTGTTAAATATAATTTATAAATTATAGCGCTCATAAAGAAGTCGTAAAGTAATGTTTATTTACTCAATATGGCGAAAGTGCTTGTGCAATAAATACATAAAATAATACAACGATTAAAAAAGCGGAAGCATATGGAAACAGGAGATGTGAAAGTAGAAAATAAGAACTTAAAGATTCGAGAGAAATAGAGAAAATCGACACTTAAAAGATAATGTCAGTTCAAGGCTGCGAAAATATGATATATTTTACATAATTTCCAAAGCAGAAGATGACAGCCATTATGAAATAGTCTGGGAAAATGGCACAGAAAAATGGTGTGGAAAAATAGTAACCAATTTAAAAAGAAAACAGCTATTTAAATTGAAATATATAAGATTTTTTAATTGAACTGAAAAGTTTTTTTTTATATAAAAATCAAAACAGTCATCGATTGCAACATTGTTGCCAATTTGCTTTTATTGTTTACGTTGTTGTATTTTTTACCCTGTTTTTGCAAAAATGTTTATTTTTCTTGATTAGCCCTCTATTGTTGTAAATTTTTAAACCTTTTGTTGCTTTTACTTCTCATGTAATTCGTATGCGTAACTTTTAATGCAATTAAATAATTAAAATAGTTGAGCTGAAAATAGAAAATTTAATTAAACCAATAACAACAACAACAGCAGCAGCAAATGCAATAGCAACAAATTTCAAAAACAAACAAAAGTTTTAAAAGAAAAATAAATAATTAAAAGAAAGGATGAACAAAAGAAAATTAAAATGACAGAATCAGCAAATTGATTTTTAATTTTGCAAATGACCAAACAAAAACTACAAAAATAAATAGCATCGCACGATATTTATGGTTTATTGGCAAAAGTATAAAAGAAAACTGTAGACAGAGGGAAAGAGACAGTTGTAAGCCGTTATAAATAATTTATAATTGACAAAAAATTGGTCAAAATAAACAGATTATTGTCAAAAAATCTAATAAATAAAATTATTCATGTTTAAAGGTCGATTTGTTTTACTGGTCATCCTAAATATATTAAATCGCAAAATAACAAAATATATAATAAAAAAAAAATTTTAAAGAAATATTATAACAGCTAGGGAACGAGGAGTCATTTAACTGACAATAGTTGAACTGAAATTTTATTTTTTTTTTAATTTGTATTTCGTTCCAAAGAATTTTCGATGATTAAAATTTTTGCGTTTGTTGATTAAAATATTAAATTTCAGCTGATACCGCTTCAGTAAAATTTCAATTTAATGAGTTATCTTCTTTTAAAATGTCTAAATTTTGTCGGTGCTTAATTGGCATACGAGTTTAAGCTCATTTGGCGGCTTTTATTGCAAAAATTAGATTTTAGATTGCATTACGATAACATTAAAATTATAGGCCTTTTTTGCAATATCTTAGATTTATTTAATGCATTTTTATTTTGAGTTATTGGAGCCAACAATTTTTCTAGAAACACAATTCTATGTTACTTACGCACTATCCAACAGGTATTTGATCTTAACTAAAGATTTTTGATTGTCGTCTAACAATTATTGCCTTCCCTCTTCATCCCAAAGTTATACCCAATAACCAAATTTGGTTGCCTGTGATTCACGTTCTAGATTCTATTATTATTACGGCCTCATTGATGTTATGTTATGGATGTTTACCGCTGCTCAACACTTTCCCTTCTATCCAGCGTTAGTACTCAAGATTTTTTTCCCTTATTAGCTTACAGCCATCTGAAAATTTTCTCTATAGTTATCAGTCCATTCGATAACTTTTCTTCTGTGCCTGGATGTCTATCACCCTACTGGTCTTTAAATCCACCTGGGGATCAGTAATTGCGAAAAAATCGCCCTTTAGTTGTTTCCTTCCTGTTATAACGTCATTCAAACAACTTCATTAAGACATATCGACATGAAGCTCCTTGACAAATTCCGTATAATTTCTACAAACGATTATGTCATATTCATAAGTCATAATAAAGACATTTAAATTACAAAAGTTAAAAGATCAGAGTTGTATGTGGGTGGAAAATTCGTGGAAGATTATATTATAAAGCAATGATCCCTTAGGTAATTCTCATTTAATTTACCATAAAATTTAATTTGTAAGCTATATCTAAGCTTAATATTAACAGTTAACAAGCCAGATAAACCTATGTATGATATTAGAAAATCGAAAGAGATCCTAAACACTCTGCCAAACACGAGTATAGAATTTAATTATTAAAAACTACAAGATAAACAATTTCATTACAAAACACTAAAAATGTATTCTAAGCGAAGAAAAAATTTTGTATTGCAATTAATTATTATTGCTGATGAAATAATATAGATTTTTCAAACAATAGATACATACATACATATTGGAAAACTTAGATCATCAGGTGGCTGCTACAATTATTAACAATGTATTTGAAATGTCTATTTACTTGAAGTACATCAAAACTGGAAAGTGCAAAAAACACGAAAACCATCATCCAGAACTAAAAGTAAAAACTGTATTGGAATTATTATTACATTTGCCAACACACGTGCAGGAAAAAATCAAACAAATAATATTCTTTAACAACAACAACTACAATAAAATCTGTGTACTTGCACTTCTATATACATACAAGAGATAAATTTTATAAAACTAAAAGTTCGAGTATATAAAATGTATATACTGGGAAACAGAAGAGAAGTAAACTATTAGAAAGGGAGGTAAAGAACGAAGAAATAAAACTGGTGATAATTTAGATACAGAACAAACGTATTGAAGATGGAGGAATAGAAAATGCGCTCATGCGATGCAATAATATTCCAGGGAAAGAAAGGAAAGCACAAAATGCTAAATGAAAAAAAAAAATAAAAAAACTTAAAATTAAAAAGAGGAAAGCAAATGTGAAAAGTGAAAAGAGACATTTACATTATGTGTAGAATAAAAGCATACGTTTTCAAATCTAAAGATGCTCTCAAGGGAAGGGGGCGGGGAGAAGTAAATATTTAGGAAACTGGTTGCACAAGATTGGTTTGCTACTACTCATGTTTGCATTCAGGATAAGATTGGTTATGATGTTTGTGATTTAAACAAGATGCACGAAAAGAGATGAGGGCCAGATGTGAGAAACTGGAAAAATAAATATGCATATGCGGTTCTGGTTATAATGTATACTCACACATATTCATATTCTATAACAACAACAGCAGCAATCGAATGAACGAAAACGCACAAAAACGACTGAAGAAACCAATGTTACATAACATCCTTGAACTTAAGCTGAGTTTTGGGTCGGTCGGTCTCTCGGTTGGTAGGTCTTCTTCTCCACAACAATAACAATAACAACAATAAAAAAATTACATATAACTGCATAGAATTTCACAGTACAAGCAACAAAACACTTCACTTCAATTTATGTGAATGAGTGTTTGTAAGTGGTCAGATATGAATGTATTGGTTGTAAAGCCGAGTAAAAATGAATAGGTATTTGTGTTAAGAAAATAATTGTTTGTGTATACACACTACATCAGAAAGTACCAACCACATAGCCAGCCTTTTATTTTTGTGTTTTTCAAGTATGTGTGATGTGTACTTGCTTATTATAGTTATTTCTAAACCATTTATCCCATCATTGGCTAGAATCAGGGCTATTAAAGAATTTTATTTAAAACTAAAATGTCATTTGTATTCTAATTTATAAACATTTTTGAAAATAAAACAGAAAAAATAAAAAATTCCCCAAAAAATTGCTGCCGCCGTTTTTGGATATTTATACGTGTGATAAAAAATCTCAATAATAACACGAAACTTCACGCGAAATCGAAATTACATCTGAAATTACATTCGAAAAATGTTGACGTTTCAACAAAATGCCAAAAAGGCACAACACAATTTTTAGTAGGTACTATTTAACTACCGGGTAAGCTTGGGTAAACTTAATAAAAAAAAAACGATATTACAAAACAGTCACAATTTCACCATAAAAGCAAAATTTACAAAGCAACAAAATATTACCAGGTAATAGAATTAAATCACAAATATAATCCTTAAATATGTAAATTTCAATATAATTTTTTTAATATCACTAAATTTCATTAAATTTTCTTCGCTAAAAAATTATAAATATATTTATAAGAAACAAGTGTGCTTCTCTTTCAATTTGTATGTGAGGTGACACGCCCAGTGTTAGATTGCAACATTAAGGGGGATTCATGTACTAAATTGTAGGGCTCTACTTATTGTAGTTCCCCAGGAACATGATAATTTTTACCTTAATATGATAGGAACCATGCATACTATTGTACTTTATGTAATTGACAACAAAACTATGTATATTATTATAGCAGTTTCCAATAAAAATATCAAAGAATTGATTACCCTTTACTTTGTAAATAGGGAATTGGTTCAATCTAGACTACTTTCTTTTATTTATGCACAATATTATTGTGAGAATATATTTTTATTTTCAACACTTCCTCCAAACTGTATTCTCTTTTAACAAATAAGAATACCAAAAATAGCTTTGGGTCTCCTTATTCTCATTTCTTTGTATAAGCAGCAGCTAAATGCATGTATCTATGACGTATACGTGATATCTGCACTTTAGTCCGCGAGGTCTTAAACACTTATAACCCCAATATTCCGAAACGATTTTGATAATATATAAATTATATAATTCTCTGAAAGTGTCGCTTTAAAATATTATAATTATCGGTTGCATACAGCGATCATAAACGGATATGAAAAAATCGATTTGCGTATTATATAATACATAAATAGACAAATATCGATAGAGTTTAAAGTTTGATATAAAATCGAAATTAAAAAATGTCTTCAGTTCACTAAATAATAAATAATTTCCCAAAAATCCAAAGAACACCAGAATAAAATTATATTTCTCTAAATGTTTAACAAAACAAAATCAAAAAGAAAAATATTTTCCACTTTTAAACCGACTTCAGAATAAGTGAATATTTAAACAAATTATCTGATTTGATTGAGTCCCTTTTAAAAAGTAACGGGTGTCCCTATACAATACAGATGATAAGCATTGTATTGTTGCAAACATTCCTATATAATTTTAATAAAACAAGTATGACTTAAAATAACAGAAAATAATAAAAACATAATGTTAAAATATAAGGTGTTTCATAGGTAACGAAATTTGACTGTTGTAGTTCTGCAATAACTACAACTTTAAATATATAAAATTAGAAATTAAAGAATGTCGCCATAGGTGATCGTTATAGACCGACAGTTTTCCGATAATTGGCGTGTAGTTGAAGTATAAACTTGAAAATTAAAGGACATCCCCATGGGCCATAATATCTAATGCATATGGTCTCAACCTCAACTCAACTCAATTTTTTTTTATGTATTAAGATATATTTCTAAAATTAGAACTTAAAGGTTATTCAACAAGACACAAAATAAAACAAAAAATCTAGATTAAGATGGCTTAAATTTTTGTTGTATTACGAAGAGAAAAGTTCAGCAATTATGAATGAAAAATAATATCTGACAAATGTCCACCACTGCCATGCTGACAGATGTCGATTTATTTCGTTTATCACATCACGGAATTTGAGTTTTAAGGCTGAAATCGAATCGATTAGCTCCGTATAAACTCTGTCCTTAACATAGCCCCACAAGAAATAATCCAGTGGTGGTATATCACACGATCTATCTGGCCAGCTACCAGCTTATTGTCGTGAATTTATTCATTCTTTCTGTTGAAACCACATGTCAGTGATATCCACGTCGCACAGTGACTGACTCATAATCAATTTTCATTGGCCAAAACCTATATTTTTTCTTGACATGGATTCTTAAAATTTGTATGCCATCAGAACATCAGGAAATAGATCAGAACTTAGGTAGCCAAAAAATTTTGGCAAAATATTCACAGTAGTAGGCGTGGCATGCTACTAAAAGCAAAGAATTTAAGTTAATTTAGAAATAAAAAAAATTTGTGTTACTTGATCTCATATTAATTACGATTTCTTGAAAACTGTTATTGATAATGGGCTGCGGTTTTCTTTGTTATGTTGGGTGGACTGTTGTTTTTCACAAATAGTATTTGAGCACCCTGTATTATTTGTAGTTAGGGTGTTATGTAATAAATTTGAAACCACCATATATTCGTAAAATTTTAAGTTTAATAGTGTATAACTTCTAAAGGTCAAAAAAGGACAAAAATTGAAACCATCCAAAGAAAGGCAAAAGTGTTTTCATTAAGCCTATATATACTCTTGCACCTGCCCGGATCCGCTCGTAGAACACTTTTTTTATTTTAATGAAAATACTCAAAATTTTTACAAACAAAATTCTATTAAAATTGCTAGTAAATTAACTTTAGAAATTATTCACTGCCATAAATACAAATTGCAGATAGCAAAACGTAGGGAGAAAGAGAGGAAAGTTGTTAGCGGTATAAATATTTCTTTAAATGGTTAAAAAACTTGCCAGATGTTTTCATGCTTTTTTGCACAGATATTTCAATTACCTGCTAAAAATTATAGGAAAAAATGTTTAAAATTTATTTCAGTAAATTACAGATATATAAAATACAATTTATACCCCTCATATCATCGCATAACTGCAGCTAAAAAGAAGCGTTATCCTCCAAAGGAATCTATCAAAATCACACCAATTTCGGCACAGTTACAACTGCAAGCTCTACTTAATCATACAGCGGAAAGGTTGCTACAATCACTTAAAGGAAGTGAGTTGAAAAAAATCTAAATTGCAATTTGACTCTTTTTTGTAAATGGGGATGCGATGAATCTTTTGGCCAAAAACAATATAAAAAATTTTTATTTGAAGATATTTCTGACACAGATATGTTAATGCTGTCATTTGTGCCATTGCTATTAAGAACTTAGAAGACTCGGAACCTTCGTCCAGCATAATGCAAACAAATTATATTTAGAAAAACTATACTCTATCTTCTATGAAATACTGCAGACCAATAAAATTTAAGAATAAAAAAGAAACTCGTGATACCTTTAAGAAAGAAGTAAGTGACATTAGAGTTCAAATTTCAACACTAAAGCCATTAGACGGAAAAACTTCCCAGGTTTTGCCTGATACAAAAGCTTCATCCAGCTGTATTACATGTAAAACAACATCAAGTCGGTTAAACCAAGAACCGACAAAGTCAGTAGATAGTATAATGCATTTGAATTTATATTATCACCGCTACATACGGGGATAAGGTTTATGGAACACGTACTGAAAATTAGCTATGATTTCCACTTCGGATCTTCAGGATCAGTAAGTAATAATGAAACCAACAAAGAGAAAAGAAAATTGCAAAAGAAACAAGTTAAAGGTGCATATCTCAAATATGGATTAATTATAGATCAACCAAAACAAGGGTCAGGCAATACAAACGATGGCAATACCGCAAGAAGATTCTTTTTGGATCCCGAAACTACATCTGGTATAACAGGTGTTGATATAGATGTTATTTCAAGATTTAAAACAATTACTGAAGTACTTGCGTGCAATGAACAAATTAATGCTAGAAAATTTGGTGATTTTGCCAAGGAAACCGTTGCTATATATACACTCAAATACAATTATAGAAATATGTCAGCAACAGTGCACAAAGTTCTTTGCCATGGAGAATATGTCATTAAGCTCCATTTATAACCAATTGGAGATTTATCAGAGGAAGCCAGGAAAGAAGAAATAAAGATTATAGATTTTACAGAGAACATAATACCAGAAAAATGTCACGAAGTTCTACAAATGAAGATTTATTTCATATATAATTAGCAACGTCAGATCCCTTCAACTCAATGGAAAGTGAATCATTCAGACCTAGATGCCGAAGCTAAGGCATTGCTACAGGACACAAGTAATACAGAGCAGAATATAAAATATTTACAGGAAATATTCCAGCAAAATGAATAATAATTATGATTTGCATTTAATATTTGAATGAAATAAAGTATACAAATATTAATAATTAATATTTATTTATTTATTTACAATCCATTTATGACTATAAATAAATATATAATTAAAGAAAACTTAAGTTACACTGTTTTATTTTAAAATTGACCAAAAACTAGAAAATATGTAAGCATTGTTAGCATAATTTTAAGTGCAGCGCGCTGTACCGACCTTAATAAAACTTAAGCTCGATGAAAGCTTAAGATGTTATCTATTGACTAAAAAAAGAAATCTTTGTTAATTAAAAAGTTACAGAGTTTTGGCCAATGAAATACGATTCTCAGCCACTGTGCGTAGTCAATAATAGCCTAAAATTGATTTGTTACCATCTCGCGATAGCGTGATCCACGTGACCGTTACCGCATTTCCAGCTGCGCACATTTTGGATCCAGCCTGTCGATTCAAATTTAATGACCAAATTCTTAATATCAGTCTCAGTAGGACGATTATGTTAACCGAAAATATCACGAATTTTACGAAATGTAACTTTAATTATTTTAATGCGATTTTCGTGCGAAAATGAATTCATTGTGAACACTATCATGTTGTAGGTTGTGCCACAATTTAAAAACAAACTTCTTGTTGAAAGCCCCGATAGAAAAGGCGGCAGTAGATTATATTTCAAAAATTATATAAAGTTAAGGGAATTAAAATTTTTATAAACATCTTTTTATAAAACAATTTTTTTTTTAATAAAAGACGTAAAAATTGTAAGCTGAAAATTAAGTTTTATTCTCGTTAATAGATTCTGTTAAAATCTAAAAAAATGTTTAAGTCTTTTTTTAATTGGTAAGTAAATGCTTTTTGATATACAATTTTCCGTAAATATAAATAATTTTTGCAAACTAAATAACAATTTTGCGAGGTAAAGAATAAAAATCAAGTAAAAAGTTTAACCAAACTAAAATAAGTAATAATTTAAGAATTAATTTAAATTAATGCAATAGATGGCATTAAAATAAAATTAAAATGCTTAAACTCTTTTAAGGTTTTGTTGTTTAGATCAACTATCGAGTACAACATGGCTTGATTGTTTGTCAAACACTTCGATCCGTTTGCCTGGTTAGTTATACATTCAGATGTGGCTGAAAAATAGTTTCTTTTTAAACAATAATCGTGACAATAGCAGACCAAGTGACTGTCATAACCAAAGGCATGTAAGAATTTAGTGGCTGGATAGCTGGCTGACTAGTTGTCTGTTTGTTTGTTTGTTTTTGGTTGGTTGGTTCGTTGTTATGTGTTGTTTGGTTTGCTTTGGTTTGATTTATTTTAAATGTATAGAACGCAAAAATGAAAGTGTGAAAAGAGATGGATGAAATGGATAGATAGATGGATGGATGGATGACTTACCACTACCACTACTGCCAGTGTTCGTAAAATTGATGACTTTTCTGTTGTTTATTAGTTGGGTGGTTGGTTCGTTTGTTCGTTGAATTTCGAGAATTTCGTTTATACTATAAACTTCTATACGTATAGTGCAGTTTAGAGTAGTAGTATTTTGGGTTTGCTGGATATATACCATATTCCTGGTTGTCATTGAAAGCTCAACGAGCAAACTGTAAGCACAACAAACGCAAATCTCAAGAAATTTATTTTATAAAAACAAAACACTGTTGCCTTAAAGAACTTCTAGTTAAAAATAATAATAATAAAAATTAAATTATTATAAACAAAGTTTTTTTAATTAAACAATAGCATAGAAATGAATATATTTTTCAGTTTCTAGAAAGTGAAAAGTGTTTTTTAATAATACAATGACATCAACTAAAATGGCTTTTTCTAGTTTTGCAAGCCTAAACGTAAACAAAACACTTTAAGCAAAATTAATGATAAAAAAAAATTTTAACAAAAATTAGTAAAAATTTTGCAATAAACAAAAAGAACAACAAAAATAATGGCACATTTGTAAAAGTTAAATAAAAACAAAAGACATAAAATCTAATTGTTCAGTACAAAAATGCGTTTCAATTATTTCCCATTAAATTTCAATGAAGTTCTGAAACTACAATACAATTTATATTTTTAAACAGTTAAAAATAAATTTAAAGTTGTAAAAATAAAAATGAAATTTATAATTTTTTCTAGATTTTCTCAGCTCATCATCGTCCATCAAACAACTTTAAAAGAGAAGCAGCAAAATAGTTTCTTAAAGGTAAATTTTAATTATTTAAATACTGACTGTTTCTATAAAATTATATTTAAGATTAAAATTGTTTGAAAATCATCTAAAAAAGTATTTAATTAAGCTTTTGAATTAATTAAGGTTAACTCAGAACAGGTTTAAAGAGTATTTATAAGCTTGTCTTTCCCTTTATAGCTTTTTCAATATATAATTGTAATTCATAATAATTATTAAAATACTCTGGATCTTTAGGTGTTACGGAGTCCACTTATTTAAAGTTGTTCGTGTGTTCGTGAATTGTATTTCCAAAGACCGCGCATCACCCAGGTTGTGATTATTTTTTCAAACGATTAAATAATTTTTTAATAATGCAGCAACAGAGAGAAACACTTATTTAGTGATATTATATTTTCGACGATATTAGCTCGTTTAGTTTCGAAACTCATTTAGGTGCTGTAACGAACGTTTTATTTATTTAAGGGAATAAGCTAGTGTTAAATAAAATAAAGTTGCAAGTCTAAAACAGAGGTGGCTGCCAAAATTTTAAAACTGCATTGACAACCATTTAAATGGTTTTTTTAGGGTTTTGTGCCAAAATAGTAAAAACTGAGCGGCCACTCTACAGTTTACACAGAATCAATATGCATGTGTGCTAATATGATGATAATATAGAAAATTAATTTAAAAGGGTTTTTTAATCGTCCTAGGCAAACCTTTGAAATACACACAGAGTATGCAGCACTATGTTCTCTTTAGCACTAAGGAACCTTTATTACACCCTTTAGTTACTGTACAAGCTCGCAATAAGAAATTTTTAAGAAAATTAATTTAAGGAGAAAGTATGTTGCCATAGTTTATATCTAATAATTAGAGTAGGTTAAAAATACCTTTACTCAGATACATCAGCTTTCCTATATATAGTCTCATCATATAGGGTGTGGCTTAAGCATTTACAGCAGGTATGAAACAGATCATGTTAAAATACAGCCCCAAAAAATGCGAACTTATACTCAAGACCAGCTACAGTAACTTTAGAAGTTTTAGAAGTGTTTTCGATCTATTTAGAATCGAGCCAAAAATCATTTTATTAGGATGGCTGTATTAACTATTGATCGGCCATACAAAATTATTTGCTCAAGATGGATTTTAACACTTTTTCTATATTTTAAGACGATTTTATATCGGTAAACCTTACGGAACATCTCTTTTGTGTCTGAAGCAAAGTTGTTGATATTGAATAAGAGAAAAAAGTGGAATAAACCTACACGAAAAATTGCATCCAGTGAAAACCTGAGAAACGCATAAAGAGTCTAATTGTGAAAGTTTACACTTAAATTATTGTTTGCTATGTTGCTGAACATTTTTATTTTAAAAAATCACAAATGGTAAATTTTTGAAATTATTTTAAGGACATTCTCAATCTATTTTCCTTCTATAAATAAACTCCAATATACCAATTTGCTATATCTCACTAACACTGATTTAAAGCCATTTTGTGTGATTTGCAAACACGACTTTAAATTATAGATTTAACATTTTACGTGGAAATTTAATTTAAAATGCTAAAAGTGATGAATAAAAGCTTAAGAATTTTGAAGCATTTGTTTTAAAGACTAAAAATAATAATTTTTTAAATAAGTTTCACGAAATAAGCACATGTTTTTAAAATCATGATCCTAAAGCTTTAAGCACAATAAATGTAACTGTTGTATAAATTATAGGTAGCATTTTAAATTGGCTGCTGTAAAGGAATACAAACATGAATATCATATTTTACTTCCCCGTCATTTCAAATACAAAAGAGATATTCCATACGGTATACTGATGTATAACCGTCTTAAAATAAGTAAATAATTTATGTGATTTTTATAAAACAAAAATTGCAGCCTTTCTTCAGTGGATTGATTAGTTCCTTCCAATAACTTGCCACTAATAATTTTCCAGTTCAATTTTTTATATAATTATTTAACCGGTTATTACATAGGCACTTTTATTTATGCATAAATGTGAACGCTTAATGCCGATATCGTTTTATTTTATTTTTTTTGTCAATTGCTATCTAACATGTGGCTCCTACTACCTAAAACCATGCATATATTTGCAAATAGAATGTTGGGAACCGGCTGTAGAAAAAGATCTTTGAACTAAAGCTTCAAATGAAACAGCAGAAACATGTTTTTTCAAAGCTTGTGGAAGACGCTTTTTCATTTAAGATTTCAATATTTTTTATTAATTTCGCTTTTTTCTCCTTGATTCTGTTTTTTTATATATAACTTTTAAAAAAGTTTAATAAATCAATCAATTATCTCTTACTAGCAAAAAAATAACTAGTTTTAATAAAAAGAAACAAGCCGGCAACCCCGTACCTGACTGTTTGTGCTTGCGTCAAGTGATTTTTTGTTGTTCACGTCCATGCTTTTAGCTCACATGAACACACACACACACACACGGATACACAATTTACCTTACAAAGTTTACAAAATGGTTTGAGTCTGGGTTAGGAGAACACAAAGTCAACAAAAATTACACAAGAAAATTGTTGTTTGTATATAATAATAAATATAATTTCATATCTTTCTCTATATACATACATATTTACATATTTAAATTTGATAGTTTTTGGCTGTACATTGTACAATTGAATATTTTACATTGTAGATAATATGGCAAAGCGATTACTAACACTAAAATATGAAATTTCTAAAAAGAGTGAAATTAATTTCATGTGTATAAATGAGAGATTCATTTTGTTGTTTTGCAAACAAAAAAAAGCTAAAAATGTAAACAGAAAAAAAACACACTCACACACAAACGACAAAGAGAGAAATAAATATTTATATTCATATAGCGACTTAAAGTAACGAGTACATAAACAAAAATTGGACGAGTAATTGCGTTGTTAGGATTTTAAATTGCCTGCAAGAACTTGCTTGCTTGCTTGCTTGCTTTCGCTACGAAAATATAAAGCAAAATAAAAAAGAACAACATTTTGGGTCAAAGGCTCGGTCGTTGGTGGAAAAATGGTAAGAGGATCTCGAAAAATATTATTACGTCTTAAACGTAAAGATGGATAAAAACTTACAAAAAAACCACGAAAATTAAAGAACAAAAGTACATGCAGTATATACACATACACAAATATATGCTTTTATTTACATACATGGGCATATGCATAGGTATGCATATGTATGAAAGCACATCTGTAATAAAAGATAATAAGAATATTATGAGTTACTGGGAAGATGAAATGGGCTTTTTTTCTTGCAAATTCAAACTATTATTTATTAACAAAAAAAACAAACTGACAATAACTAAAACTTAATTTAATTTCATTATTAACAAAAACAACAACAAAAAACAACTGTTTGTATCATTCAACAAAAAATTTAGCAACAACAACAACAAAAATATTATATATATACTTATGTATAGCATTTCTAAAAACAACAAAAATTAATATAGAATGAGTAATAGACAGTAGAAACGATTTTAAACGAATCAACGTCGCTTGTTATTTTTTTTTTGTTTTATTTTTTATTTTGTGCTTCTGTTAAAAACGAAGGTATAGAACTAAACTAAACTTTCCATATGGTCTGCTGCTGATGACTGTGGCATTGAGAACTGAAACCTTTGTGTGATCGTACGAAACGAATTTAAGCGGCATTTTAACTACAAGCGAAAAAACAAACATAAAAAAGAAATTTATAAAACACACAAAACACATGCACCCAACCTAAAAATAATAGAAAAACACAAAAAGTTTATAAAAGTGCTTATTTACAACATTTAATGAAAATACAATATATTTTTTGAAAAGGAAAAACAATATTTTAATTAAATTTGTTGATTTTTAAAACTTAATTTGTTGCACCGAAAAGTGAGACGCTATAATTAGCAAATGTAAAAATAAGAAAACAATAAGTTGTAAACCTTAAATTAGAAAATAAGCTTAAAAATGTTATTTGACAACACCTTCAAATTTGTACATGTTGGGCCCAAGTTCTCAATCCTTTGATAATGTAAGTAAAATAAATAAACAAATAGAAAAACATTCAAAAACTATGAAGTGATTATGAAAGAAGTTTATTGCGTGGTGAACTATCGATTATAGAAATTACGTTGTATTTTTATTCAAAAATTTCCTATGTGCATACATAGATACATATTTAAATACATACAAATGTATAAACACAAACACATGCTTACACACACACATCTATACATACATATATTCATAACAGATGCATACTAATATTTGGAAAGAACAGGATAATTGCAGAACTTTTTTGTAACTGAATAATATGAATGGGTGTGTGTATGTATGTATGTATGTATGTTCTGGCCTCTGCTACGTTTTCCAAAAACATAAAATCTAGATTTCACAAGAATGGTGTTTCAGTTTTAGCGCTGTTCTTTTACAAATTCGGTGTTTTCGAATAATCAGCTCTATTTAAAGCCCACGTATTTATTTTTTATTTAAAAAGCTGAACCGTGAAAACAGAGCAATATCCACCCAAATTAAATACTATAGCTTATTATCTTTAAAATTTGAATTATATTATATTTAAAAGGACTATTTTAGAAGGTACAGCTGCTTTATTTTTTTTTTAATAAAATTCCTTTTAGTTTGCACGTAGTTTTTTGGTTCGTAAATATGGCGAAGAGTAACAAACAAATGTGAAAACGTTTGTTTTCACCTACTGCATACATATATACATATATGAATTCGAAAGCCAGAATACATATAAATAGATATTAAAACAAATAATATTTTTATTTAATATATATATATAACTACACTGTTAAAGCTACTTCTATGAAGTACCGATGTTACTTCGACAACTGTTTACAAATTTCCAAACAGTCAATGTAGCTCTCCACAGTTCCTAGTCTTATAAGAATTGTAAAAACATTGCGTTTTCTTCCATTCACAACGCTATATCTCTGGAGCCACTAAATTTTAACACAAGGCGTATTAGTTTAGCAGCTATATGTATAATAAAACACTAAAAATTAAAAGGTATGCCGAAAGTCACCTTAAATTCATAATTTTCAAAGTGTCATTAAAACCAAGTGCGCTATGGAAACAATTAGAAAAAATAAAATTTCATTTTATAAGATGTACAAACAGTGATGTGATTTTATGTGTATGACTTTGATATTCAAATGCAGTAACAAACACCTTAAGCTTTAGTATCTTTATGAACGTTTTAAGACAAAATATAAAAAATTAAAAATATAAAAAGTAAATAAATAAATAAAAATAATAAAATAAAACATATGGCCGCAATGAAACGACATTTAGAACAAGTATGGGCAACAAAAAAAAGGGTGTTGCCATAGAGGTAGCGATTTTGACGAATATGGCCTTTTATTTTAAATCGTTAAAGGTAGAAACTTGAGATTTACAAATATTGTGCGCTGTTATGTATGCAACTAGAATATATAAAAAATAAAGATTGTCCCAATAGTAACTTAATTTTCAAATATATGGCCTTCTTTTCTTAAACTGCGATTACAAATTACATAGAATATGTAAAGCCTTCTCCCTATAAAAGCAAGTATTTTCCAATAGCAATGTTATTTTCATAGCTCATTATTTTGAAATTTACTCAAACAAGCAGTGCTATGTTCGCTGCAACAAGTTTAAAATATAAAAGCTGAATGGACTAAATGGACCACGATGCATAACATTTCATGTGACAGTCCCATTCACAGTTGCTAGATTTTTTTTAGCATCTTATTACAATTTTGAAAACAATTTTTAATTTAAATAATTATTTAAAAGTTTAAGTTATAATAATATTTTAGCTTTAGCCTTTAATAATAAAAAAAAAGAAAGTTCGAAACGAGTTCAATAGAGTGGCCATCTCAGCGAGCAAATTTCAACTCAAATTTACTGAAAACTAAAAAAGCAATCCACTATTAAAATAATACAGAAATAAATAGCCAAACCTAAGAAAGAAAATTTGCTGACCCACACTACAAGGTTACTGAAATTAATTCCTTCATAACATCACTAATGAAATTAATGATGGTCTACAAAGGTTTGTGTGAGGAATGGGAAGTTTTTGCAAATAGCTGGAAAATTAAGGTGAGCACAAAGCTGTTGCCTACTTACGGGGTATGAACGATTGTAAGAGAGAAGGCGGCCATTGATAATAAATAAAACAAAAAAGCTCAGGCAAGAAAGTCATTAATTACAAATCACAAATAAACATTTTCTATTCCCTGTAATAGCAGCAATATTAAAAAAGAATTAAGAAAAACAAATATTTTCTTTATTTATTTTATTGTTTTTTATTTTCATCAAATATATTTTTATACTTTGAATTGAATTGAGCCATATTTAAGCTAAATTATTGTAACCAACCCACTGATTCTTAATTTGAGGGGGTGGTAAACAAGTGTGTAGCTGGGATATCAAAACGTTCCATTACGGAAATCTAGGGATAAATTTATAAAAATAGAATAAAATTCTTAGACTAAGCAAAATGAAAAAAAAACTGAACATCAAAAATAGACAAAGTTTATTTTTTGAAGTTTAACAATAATTTTTGATTTTTATGTCGACAAGGACGCGCGTAAAATTACGGAAATTGTTATCAATTGAAATTTGTATATAAAGTCGATCGATTTTAAATGCCGTATTTTGCATATTCATAGAAATGATTCTAACATTCTTTTAACACACAAAATATGTTTAACGTGAAAACAATTTAAGTACAAAACTATTTTGTTCTATTCTTAACCTAAAATAAAAAATTTTTCAAAGGAATATGAAACATTACATATACGTAATTTGCAGTTTGGTTAATTTTATGCTAAAAATTAAATGTCTTTCTGTTCTTGAAAAATCTTTAATAGAAGAAAGGAGTTGTTTCTTTTCTAAGAACTTGGAAAAAGGTTTAATTTTTCTAAGAAACTATTTTTTCCAATTTTAAATTTTATAGCTTTTATATATTATAAATTTTGTGTATTGTATTAAAGTTTTTAGAATTATTATAATAATGGTTTTCTCATCTCTTTATTAAAGAGAACAAACTTTCTTTATACAAATTATTGTAGGTTTTACTTTCGATATTTCGTTACTTCATTCGATAACATCGCCAATAAATAAAAATGAGCTAGAGATGGGCAAATTTATATTTATTATCTTGAATAAATAGATAAGCAAATAATATATTTTGTTAGCATTTTTTTTAATATTATAAATTGATAGCGAAAATAATATTATAACGTAATATCGAAAATAAAAATAAAGTAGCGTCATGCTTGTATAATTGTTTTAAAAATATAAAATATTTAATAATATGTAAACAAAATAAATAATTTGCTTGATTATTTTTTTTAATCGTCTTTAGTCGACTTTAAAAAAAACGGATCATACTTTGCAATATTAATAAATTTTAGAATGATAATTAACAATAATAAAACCTCCGTATTTTTTGAAACCCTAATTTCTTATGCAACATAGTTGTTAATATTATTGGTTGCCAAAAGAATCTTAATAATTCATATTGTTTGAAAAACTGCAAATTAAATTAAATTTATTTGAGTGCAAAAATGCTTAAAATTATTTTCCGTTCATTATTGCATGTGCACAGCAAAAAAAATATTATTTATTTTTAATTTTTTTCTGCGATTAATTTTTCATTAATAGAAAAGTTATATTATTTTGCAAAAAAAATAAAAAATAATAATAATAAATATTTACGTTGGCAAAAAAACATAAACAAAAAAATATTACAGCAAAAACTATTCTTACAATCAGTAGAAGTAAAGAATGAGGAAAACAAAACAGGAATTAGAAAAATATTATTTTATAATTAATTAAATTATTAATAATTATATAACCAATAGCATACACCGCGTATGATAATTAATAAAAAATTTAAAATCTGTCAGCTCAATACTTTAGAGATTAACAATAAAAAAAGTTCTTTTAACTATTTTTTTAGAAATAGGGCAAATTTTAACATTTCTACAGTTGCGTCAAGCAAGATTTTGAAAATAGGTTTTCCACGTAATTGCTGATAAGAAGTACTTCCTCAAGTTGGGCTTATATTTATTTTAAACGTAGAAAAGCGAGAGTCCTATATAACATAAAGCCGCATATTTTCAAACTTCAAAAAAACTGAAGAATGGTTTTTTAATTTTTCTTAAAATACCACTGGAATTTCTTATTAAACAAAACAACGATTTTTTTGTGCATTTTTATTTTAACAATTTTCTTCTTTTTAAAAAATGTTATAATTTTGAGTTTCTCAGTCTCTTTTGTTTTTTTCTTTTATGACTATGAAGCTAGAATTTCACACTGAAATTTAAATTTATATAAGAATTTCTAGTACACTTTTCGATTATTGTAAAATTTCGATTATTATTTGAAATTATTATTTCGATTTAATGTAAACATTTGATTTTTTAAAGAAATTCTTATTTTTTGTTGAAACCTTGTTTTTTTTTAATTATGAGCATATTAATATTTGATTATATAAAGTATTGCTCATAATTATTTGTTAATTTATTTTTTGTGATATTTCAGATTTTGTGTAATTTTGGTTATTTTCAGTAATTTCAGTTCTTAGTTGAAATTTAATTGTATAGTAAATTATTATTGTTATTCGACCTCTTTTTTAAATAAATAATTAATAATCCATAGAAAAGCGAAATATTGAAAAAATATAGTGTTAAATTTATTTAAAAAAGACCGCTACAAGGATTAATAATTTTTTTTAGTAATTAATTTTAAGCACTAGGTCTTATTTAATAAAAAATTTTATAAAAAACTTTATTTTTTATTATATTTTCGATATTTCGCCACACCGTTGGTTGGCATCATCAGGATGATGATGATCATGATCCGTATGATATCAAAAAGCATCTCAAGAAACGGTTGGCCCGGTTGGCCCTAAATATACAATTCGCTACACTGTCGTGTCCCTTAGCTAATCTTTTCCAAATTATCCTACATTTTTTATCTATATATGCGCCACATTGGAAAAGGTTTTCCGTTGGTTTTCTAACAAGTCTAAGGCGTCATTTTTGTTTTTGTTTCTGTTCGCAGCATTTGATATGAGTTACATAAACTAATTCATATTGGGATTTTTACAATAATTATTTTATAACAAAAGAAAATAATAAGCAATTAATAAGCTGAAATAATGTGCATGTTTGGAAGCAAACCTATCGTTAGTTAAAACGTTAAAAGATCTTAAACTTAAATATTATAACTGGGAAAAATAATAAAAACAAAAAATTAAACAAACAAAAATTAAAAAATTATTACACAAAATTATGCTAACATAAGTGCCTCTCATAAAATAACCACTTTCTAAACAAAATGACTTTTTTCTTTTAGAGAAATTTTAAATTTGATTTTTAATTAAAATTTTTTTAAATATAAATAATTAATATATTTCTGCAAAATGTGCATACGTTTCAACTGACGATATGTTATATGGTTTTTACATTTATATCTTGTGTTGTATAATTTGAAAAATGAAATAAAAATGCACTAATACATATATATACATACACACACACTTACATTATACAAAAAGTTTACAACACGATATAATATTTATAGTTTTGAATTGTTAAACGTTGCTGATATTTAATCTCGATAATAGAATGCTTGGTTAATTAATGATGACGCTATTCCATAGAAAAAAAAATATCTTTTTAAATTTGCAAACCTTAAAGCGAGAAAAAAAGCGCATTATAATTATTTATTTAGTTTTAAATACATCAACGTTTATATATAGATGAAAACATTTGATCGTCCTACGACAGTACTTATAACATTTAATTACGTAAATGGAAATAGAAGTTTACTGTGAGTAGTAATAAAATAATAATAAAAGAAAAACAAAACCGGAAATGCACTAGTGTGACTGACTGCTTTATAAGTTGGCCATTATTTTTGTGACATTTACAAATTTTACAAATAAATTTTATTTTTATAAATTACTAATAGAAAATTTGCTTAGAAATTTTTGTTTATATTTATAAATATTAATTAAATCCCTTTGTACGTTTGTAACATAGATGGGCATTTTTGTAGTACAAATAAAATTACAGTAAAAATAAATTTAATCTTCATTGGCAGTACAATTTTACTGGTTACTGGTTATGAATAAATTTTACTTAAGTCACGAGTAAAAATACTAGCCGTTGATAAATGCAATACACAAATTATTAGTAAGGTAAATAAATAAATAAGGTTAAATAAATAAGATATTTTCAAGAAAAGTACAAATACTTGCGGTCAGCATGTGGTAACAAATTTTTCTATTTCCTTTTAAAATTTGCAAAAAATATATTTCCAAAAACTGTTAAAAATTTCCAGTATTCCGTAATATTTTACTGGTAAATTAATTTCAGTTATTAGTAGAAAAAAATTGCAGTGTCAGTGAAAATTTACTGCTTACTGCAATTTTACTTTTACTGAAAAAATGCTCATCTTTCTCGCAAATTTATGATTTATTCATTAAACTATAAATATAAAAAAAAAGTACTGAACAAATTTTTGTTTAATGATTGATAAAACTAAAATTTATTTGTAAAATTTGTACATGCCAGAAATCAGTAATCAGTAAAAACTTACTGATAGTGAAAGTTAGTTTACTGGTCACAACAATTTCGAGTCCAGTAAAAGTGTATAACGCCCATGCATTGTTTGATAGGTAGATTTTTAATATTTGAATAAAATTACAAAGGCAAGTCAATTTTCGAATCTCATACCCAAAGATGTGTTTAAAGGGATATTTTTAAGTATAAAATAAATCTTTCTTTAAAACACGCAATAGATTAAATATTATTTTTAAACTCGAGCTAGAGGGGAGATTATAGAAATAAAATGAGCATATTTTTACGGCTAAATCGATTTTAATAATATTTAAATTCCACAAAAATACAACTTAGATGGTAAAAATATATTTTTCCCAAGTTTATAACTCGCATCTATAGAGGAAAAAATAGCGAAAAACGAGCATATTTTATAAACTTGATAACTGAAAAGGTAAGATCCTATTAGCGTAGATTTGCCTACCGATCGATGAAGAGGAAAAACCTTGTTAGTATAGATTGAACAGTCTTGGGAATGGTCTAAACCACCCCAAAATTTTGACACTCCTCTTCCCGCGTAATTTCTTAGCAACAGAGTGGCCAACAGCTGTAAAGGATTATCTCCCTTGTTCCTTAAAAGACCGTAAAAGAATAAACAAAGGCTAAACCTGGAATTCAAAATGAAACTATCTTTTCTTGTATAATAAAATGCAGGGTAATTAATGGGGTCGGACAGTTATTGAATTATTGAAGTAATTAAGAAAGTGTTAAACTGTTTATATTATTCAAAGTTAATGGGATTTCCAAGTCTACAACATCTTAGCAATGTTTGTTTACACGTCTTTCATGTATTTCACCGCTTTAAGAGAGTGATAACAGTTAAAGTTCTGTAAAATGAGGCGGATGAATATAACTTTACGAACTAAAATTTGTTAAAATAGATAATGTATTTCATCTTTTTCATATTTATTTACTGCCGTAGGAAGAGACCTTAAAGACTTTAATGAGGCTTTAAATATAAATATAAACCACTAATTTATACTAAAATTACGGCCTATTTGCTTTTGAAATCAAGAAGTTTTGATTATTTCAAATATTTAATCCAGTTTTGCAAAGTTTTACATTATTTTCTGCAATGTTTCCAGAAAAATTGTAAAAATTAAAAATATCAATCAAATAGTTTTGCTAATTGAGTTTTTTTTAAAAACTGAAGTTTTAAAAAATCCCTTATAATTACCCAAAAATTACAATTACCGAATTGAAAGCTGCTTAAAAATGTACTAATTTCTTAAAAGTGTTGCCCCTAAACTTCGTCGACTTCTATACTCTAAAATTTGTGGGTTTTGGTTTTAGATGTTTAAAACCAGTTATAAAAAGCTCTAAATTTCTCCAATTTTTTTTTAAATATTTCATGCTTCAAAGCCAAACCTAGATCCTGTGTGTAAGAGTTAACAAAAAAAACTCAAATTTTGGGATTTTTAACGAATAATTTGGGAATTTCGGGAAAATGCGTTTTCTAACTGTACTTCCCTACTCTTACTAATATGTACACAAATAAATTTTCCTTTTAGTATCTACCAATAAACATTGTTAAATGTGAGAAATATTGATAGTTACTTCAGGTTAAATTTTCGGAAATCTAGAGAATTTTCAGTAAAAGTTTTCTATTCTAATTTAAAGTATTTTTAACCTTTTTGTTAATATTCTTATCTAGTTGTTTTAAGTAGTTCGTTTTTTATTGTTAGATATTTTTATAAAAGAGGAATAGATAAGTAAATTATTTTATCCTACACTTTCATAGATAGAGTTTCTTTAAATTCAAATAAAAAGAGATATACTATATATTTCCCCTAAGTAAAATATGTATGCCGATACCATATTTGGAGACATTGCTGTCTATTTCAATTGTAGCGCATCCAGTAAATTGTAAATACTAACAAAACCGTTTGCATTACCAGTAAACTTTTATTGGGTACTGAAAAACTTTAATTTAATTTCGTTAGCAGTAAATTTATGATTGCATTACCTGTAAAATCTTAATTAATACTACAATAAAAAGATTTAGGTAAACACGTTGATCTCAGGTAAAATAATGTATCTTAAATATCCTTAATTATTTAAGTTTTTACTGGAACAAAATGTAATGTAAACAAAATTTCAGTAAAATTTTTTGACTACTAAAAGAAGTAAGTCAATAGAAAATTTACTGCTATTGAAAATTAAATTTATTTTCACTGTGTATAATATCTTATGGATATATTATATCTCATTCTTTATGAAATATTTACTTTTCATGTAAATAATGTTGCAAGAAACATGATAATTTGAAAGCTGTTTGAAGTATATTCCCATGTACTAAAAATCTATAATGTTAACTTTAGTGTTAAATAAGAAAAGAGCACACACACCATTTGAGTTGAGATTTACTAAAATGACTTAATTTATTTAATAAAAATTCTTATCCATCATTCATCTTCGTCACTCTAAACGATCACAAAAATTTAAATAAATGTAACAACTTAACACATGTGTTTTGTTGCGGTATAAAATAAGACAATGATACATGTTCTATAGCGACCGCAGCAACGTCTCTATACACGTAGTATAAATGCTTTTATTAAAGAAAATAAAATAAAATAAAATAAATAATAGTTACGTGAACAAAGTGCACTCAAGAAAATAAATTTAATTGACATTAACATTAAAATTAATAGCAGCAATAGTAACAACAACAACACTGCTACAATTTATAAAACAAACTATTTATATGCGATCTTTAACTACAACAATAAAAAGTAAAATAGCAAAAGAAAAACAATAAAAATTAAAATATGATGAAATTAAATAAAATTTATTTTTGTTAACGTTAAGAGACGAACGTTTCATTCATTCATTCATGTAAATTGTATTTATATATTTTTTTTCATTTGAAATATTGAAAATAAAAATAATGATTAATTATAAATTGAATTTAAATGTAAACATACATGCATGTATGTGTTTAAATATATATATACACACATACATGCACATATAATATAGCAAACAAAGTGCTGATGTGTTCATATCATTAACAAACATCTGCTGCCTTAATAAAAATAAAGCAAAGTAGACTAAAAGTGGAATTATATTGGCTATTGAAATTCATTAGCGATATACAAACGACTTTTAAATATTATTTGCTTAATGCTTAAAACTTTTCTTCCGGGAAAACTATTTTGATCCAAAAAAAATCAGAAGGTTAATGCTTAATGCTTAAAACTTTTCTTCCGGGAAAACTATTTTGATCCAAAAAAAATCAGAAGGTTTGGACTTAACTATATTTCACCTCCATTAGGATTTTTTTTATTTATTATTTTCTTATCGAGTTTTCAAGAAGCATAGCAGGAACTGTTTTTTTTAAATAATGCTCCTCCCACTTCTGCAAAGAATTGAATAAATGTGTTTACCAGAAAAATCTCACTGACGTTCGTTGAATTGTTTTTTTTTTGTTTTTTATCATTCTTCTTGAGTACGTAAATAAATACGTCAGACTATATACAACGTAGAGGTTCAGTGTACCCAACTGGAAATGTAGAATCAATGAGTGTTCCAAAATTTATGCCAAATTTGATATTTTTGTAGTGTTTTTTTTTATTATTAAAGTGAATGCGGAATACATTCGAAATAACATATGGAATATGGTGAAAGTTGGATGAGGGAAAAGTAGAATTTGATAGGTGCGGAATATGATAAGTATTGCTATATGGCGAAATATGCTAAAAGAAGATGTTGTGATGTAGATTTTAGTGGATGATGAATGTAGTGGTGTGTAATATTGCGTATGTGAAATATAGTGGATGAAATTCAAGAATTCGGTGGATATAAAAAATGGTGGTAGAAGAGGAATAAGGTGAAAATGGAATATGGTGGATGTGTAATAAGGTAGGTATGGAATATTGTGAACGGCGAATATGGCGTATTTGCATTACGGTGAAAGTAGACCATAAAAGGTGTGGAATAAGATCGTATATAATATTATATTGGATATAATATACGTTGAAAATAAAATATGGTAGACTCCATACATATTTTAGAAATCGATATATATTTTTTAAATACTGATCCTGGTGAATGTTGCGTAAATCAACATTATTAAATATCTAAAAAAAAATAGTGGACTGGTGAGAGAGGAGTAAAATTAATCTAGCACTTCAACACTCATCTTTGACAAAAGATAAGGAACAAGGATAGTTTTTATTACAAATGGTATCCGAATGTAGGCATCTTTTTGCCTACCGTATGTAAGCTATTGCCACCATTAAATTTCCTGCAATTCAAAATTATAATTATTTTAACACTATTCAATATGAAGAAATTCATTACGAGCTAAAGTGATAAATGCTAAATGCATCTAAAACTATTAATTTTAGCAAAAAGATTAATAAATTCAAAATAAATAAGAATACAATTTTCTATCAAACAAAACTAGGGTTATATTCTTAATAAAATAGTATCGATGAAAAACAAGATTTTTTTGGAAAAACTGCAGCTATTCTTCACTTTAACCTCAATTCGGGACGTCTTGAAATTATCAGAATAAACTGAAACTCTGCCAATTTAATTTTCTTGTCAATTGGCACCTTTTAGGATCACTTTTTTATCTCACATAGCTTGTAGTCATCCTAATAGTAGAGGTATGTGGAATATGATGAGTATGCAATATGATTATGTGCTATTGTGTTATGTAGCGTATGTGAAATGAAGTAGAGAAGAGAATATAGTAGATGTGATGTGGAATATGGTGGATACGAAATATAGAGAAAGTGAACTAACTACATGTAGAATATATTAAAAGGGAATATGGAACTGTTGTATGGATCTGAAATTTTGACTTACCCTGCTGGGATAACTTTAGTAGGGCTTAGTTTTGTTTTCTGAAACGTAAATGAATACAACCAAGTAAGTTCCACTAACTGACTCGAGTCGTTGCATTGCAATTTTATCTACCTGTCAATAACATTATTTATTTTGCTTTAAATTCTTGTGTGAATTTTTTGACACCCTAAGAAAAAAACGTGCTAAATTTATTCCATATCATACGAATTGTGTGAAAATAAAGAGATTTTATAAATGACTCAATTATGATTTATTAAGAAACAAACAAAAATTTTGTTCAAAATAAATTCTAAGTATTTATTTGTTTATTTGAAAAACATTTTTAGTTTTATTTAGCCAACGGTATTGCAAAGTTATTATTAAAATATTTATGAAAACTATTCTTCATATTTGTGAATACTAATCTAAAATACATTTTTTTGTTTTTTAACATTTATTTATTTATTATTTATTATCACTATTATTTTTTCCGTATAAACTAAACAAAAGAAGTAAATGTACAAATATTTGTATTATCAAGATTTGAAAGCTTGCATTCATAAACAAATTTTATTATTGAATTATTTTTATTCTAAACACACTAGATTTTTGCAAAGACTTGCCGTCTACTACAATCTCTATAATCAATCGGTAAAGTTACTTGCAACTGTTGTAAATAATATCGCTTGTGCATATATAAAAGGTAGGGATGAGATAATCGTTAGATTTTCTTCCCCACTGCAATCTATTTCGCAAGCTAGAATTGCAGTTGTAGATAATTGTTTATAACTAAAATAAACTGGCAATAATTACCTTTTAATGGAGGAATTAAATTAGTAATCTTGTTATCAAGCAATAGTTTTGTTCAGTGTAAAATATACTTAATTCGTTCCAGCTAAATGAAACAAAAATTATTTTTTCAAATTGCTTTAATCAAGGGTTCATATAAAGGGTTTTTTCAACAAGAAGTTTGTTTTGTAGAACAAATTAAAATAAAAAAGTTTTGATTAAACTGTTTCAAATTTTTATTGTATTACGAAGAGCAAAGTTCGGCAAATAAATAAAAATGATATCTGGCAAATGTTCACCAGGACCGCACTGACAGATTTCGATACTTCCATCAAAGTTTTTAATTACTTTTTGGCAAAATGGCGGCTCTATTCGTTAATCATATCACGTATTTTGAGTTTTAAGACTAAAATTAATTCGATTGGTTTCGTAAAGACTCTGTCCTAAACACAGCCCCACAAAATATAATCCAGTGGTATTAACTCAGTGCTGATTGTCATGAAATTATGCGATCGGGAAATTTGGTTTGCAATTGATCGTTTTATTGGCTGTATGATATGGGACATGTGATATCCACGTTGTTAATAATAGGCCAAAATTAAGTTGTTAGCATCTCGCGATAGTGTGATTCATAGACCGTTACCGCATTTCCGGCCTAGTCCTTGAAAAACAGCCCAATCACGCCTCCAGACCATTAAGCGTACCATACACGTTGAGCATGCAGAAGCTTGTCAATATTCGCTCTAGGATTTTTAGAATCTCAAATGCTTCAATTTTGCTTGTTGCCAACAACCAACCCTAACAAGTGGTACGTTTCGTCTGAAAAAAAATTTTTTTTCAGAAAAACCTGCCGGTTGTTCCCGGATGAATTGAGCGAATATGCGAAGATGAAAATGGTCTGTCGGCTTCAATTCCTGCACCACTTGAACCTTGTTAGGTTTCAAAGGCAAATTCTTACGAAAATTCACCATGTGGTGGTTTTGAATAACCTCAATTGTTGAGAACGTCGAGGAATTGACAAATTTTGATCTGCTTCAACACTGTGGCTTGCGGCTGCGATGTTTTCAGTTGAACGAACCGGTCGAAAACGCGTTGGTGTTCTCAAATTTTGTATCGAGCCTGTCGACTCAAATTTAATAACCAAATTCTTAATAGCGGTCACAGAAGGAAGATTATGTTGTTCGAAAATATCACGATATTCAAGAAATATAACTTTAACAGAACCACCATTTTGATAGTGGACTTTTAACTATTTTAATGCGATTTTTGTGCGATATTGAATTCATTGTAACAATTGCCAATGCATTTACCACCAATACTTAAAAAAATTAAATATTAAAACTATCATGTTATTGGTGTTGCTACAATTAAAAACAAACTTCTTGCTGAAAAGCCCGAAATATCCAACTTTTAAGTCGAATGTGTTGGCAGTATTGCGTTAAAGCAACTTCCGTAAATTCCTCTTAATTGTGGAAATTTTTGTGTTACACGTAGATAAAATCCTTAGTCCATAATCAGTTATTTCACATAATGTTGAAATAAATTAGACGGCGAATATGTTAAATCGATTAGTTTAACTAACTTTGTTTGTTAGGACGAATTTGAAATGAAATTGCAAGACAGAGTGTAAAATTAACTTGCCAGAACTAATCGCCACAGTTTGAAATATTAATACGCTTTTTTAATTTTATTTATTTAAAAACAAAAAACAAACTTTAAATAAAATTTTTAAGTTTAAATAAATATCTGTTATTCTTTTTAACGGTTTTTATTAATTAACGATATATATTTTTTTATATTGTTAATTTAAATAGACCGTTGAAAAGAATAACAGATATTTATTTAAAATATAAAAAGGTCGATTAAAAAAATAAAAGAAAAAAAATTTTTAAGTTTAATTATTTTTTGGATGCCTTGCCTGTAGGTCACTGAAGCTTCAAGTATAAGTTACTTCTCTCTTCTCTCGTTTATATTTATTTTGCTTCTAAATAATACGTTTGGTTCTCATTGCTCGCTTTTTATAGTTGTGTATTACCGCAGAGTTGCATTTACTTTATAGGATATTGGCAATAAAGTCCTTAAAGTCCTTTTTAATTATTACAAAACGTATGCCATAAGAAAACTTCTAAAGTTCTTAATAGCTTTAAATTTTTTAAGAGGAAAATAAGAAATTTGTGCTAAACTATTAGATTCCAGATTTAGTAACTTTAAAATTTCTTTAATATAAGTCTTTGCTGAAACTGTAACACCTGTACTTTTTATCTTGCTTTTGAAAAAAACAACCAACCTTTATTCAAATATTAAAAAACGAAAAACCGTCATATTTGTTATACTCTTGTTTTTAGTAAACGCGTCAAAAATCGCACTAATTATTTTGGAACATTCGTGAAATTCAAAACAGAATTCCTGAAAGCTTGTTAAACAAAAACAAATTAAAATAGCAAAAAAACACCAACCCAACAAAAAGTTGTAATTTAAAAAAAAATTAATAGGTAAAAATACAAATAAACATTCATTATTAAATAGAAATGATTCTTCAGTAAATATATGTAAAAGAGCAGCGAGTTTTCTTTTTTTTTTTTTTGTTTTGCTATTCCGCGTATGGATGTATTAACGAGTACATTTTGAAAAAGCAAATGCTACACATACTAACACAGCGAAAAATGTATTTCAAGTTCAAGGTTAAGATACTAGTTATAGATACAAACACGCTCTTATTCTCTGTTGTTATTCCAGTAATGAAAAAAAATATTTAATGAGAAGCGAAAAACAACAAAGTCACTCGTCAACATAAGCAGAACAATTAAACTCTCACTAATGCATGCTTAAAAAAAAACTAAAATTACGTCTCTTTTAAATATGACTCTCTTTTGAATTTGCTTTTATTTTTCTCGTTTTCTATTTACTAAATGTATTGTGTGGCCAGATCTGGCGATTTTTAAACTATTGCGATTTTTTTAATATTAATTTGTATAGCGTTTTTTTTTGTGTAAACTAATAAATAGAATAAAATATTACAACTTTAGTCATTTCGTTTATAAGCACGCAAAATTAGATATAAAATTTTTTCTTAATTAATATTAACATGGATTAAATTAAAAAATTATTCCAAAAAATAAAATAAATTATTTTTCCATTATAAAAAGTAAAAATGTCCTTAAATAAAATAAAATTTAATATTGTTGTCATCGCTTTCCGTCTTTGCTGGCTGTTTGTTTGGCATGAACGGCGAGCACTTTCGATTTGAAGACATCATTCTCGAGCCGTATTGTAAACTTTACTGATGAGTCAGTGTTCGGATTTAGATAGTCCTTTTATTAAGGTTGTATCTACTCATGTAAGCAAAATGCAATATTTATGTCATTTATTATTATCTAGGTACGTTTGTCCGTCTTAGGGTGTTCTCCGCTTTATCACATGTATGAGTAGTTTTAGTGTTGTGAAAATTATGTCTGAGGCCGTATTTAGTTTAGTAGATTTATTATAAAATACAAGGGGGGAATAGGGTCAAATGTTATACTTAATTTAAAAAGTTATAAAACAGTATTTTTGCATATAAATTTCAGTTTCTAACAGCATCTGTATTTTAAACTATGACATTTTATCTTATTCAAATTTTTATCATATGAAAACGTTTACTTTTATCATCAGTCGACTCAACTAAAATCATTTTATTTAAACGTCTCTATCCATGACTCCTTCTTGAACCCTAAAATTTTTAACTCTTAAAAATGATTTTTTAACCCATTTGACATATAAGATTTGTAATAAAATATAAGCATATTGAAAGCATGTAAAAGCAAATGTTGTATAATTGTCATATAATAGAGAAAGCAATTTTGACATTTCGAAATACAAAATATTTCTAAAATAATTTTCTAAACACTACGATTATTTCATTCTATCAGGGTTGTCTTTCACCAAACATTATAGTGAGAAACAATCTCAGTATTGCTTCTAGCTCAAAGTGAAACGCAGTTACATGTTCAATTGTTAATAGTTCGGCAAAAAGGAAAACTTATTTATAATGAATTTTTCTCTCTCTGTATGTGATTAAATGTGTCCTATGCTTATAATAATTTTTATCAATTTTAAAATTAATGCAGATTGGAACAAATTTCTTTTTGTTCATTTTCAATTTCAACAGTCCCAATCAAAAGCGAAATATAATGACAGCAAATACTAATAAAAAATAATATTCTAAATAATGAAAAATTTAAAACGCAGTAATATTAACCAAATAGTATACATATCTGCATACATAGATATGAATGAAAATAGCCAAATGATACTTATGCATAAATGCACAATTTGTTATTAAACATTTTCTGTACTTTTCAAATGATACATATGTTTTAAAATGATATTTCATCAGTTGCGCACTTATTGCGTTTTTTCATTGTTAATCCTTTTTCCCTCATGCATGTGAACAAATTGCGTGATTTTCATTTTTAATTAGTGATTAGTATCCTTATTTGCATGTTAAACTTATCGAAGTCGATTTTAATGCGTATTATTTTTACACCCTCTTTTGCTATTCAAATTGAATTAAATTCTTTGATAAATGAAAAATAGAAAAACAATACACAATTGTCAAAGCGATAACAATTATTTATTTGGTATGCGAACATACCAAAGAAAAAAGAAGGTTACGTATGTATGTTTTTTAAAAATTAAATTTTAGCAGTGAAATGTTTCATATTTATCTCCAGCTCAAAAAAATGGAAACAAAAAAAACTTTTAATTTATTTACTAAAACTACAAATAAATCGGCATGTGATACAAACGGATCTAGAATAAGAAAAATGAAATTTTCTAACATGAAACATATAATTCTTTATAACTCTCATTTGATCAATTTTTAAAAAAATTAATGCAAGATTTAGCTCAATACTAGCCCTAAGATACAAATCCTTTAAAATAAAATTTTTAAGACATAATTTTATTTAAATCTTTTTCGTTAAAAATTCATTATGAACTTTTATAAAAAATAAATTCTAACTAATGAAATTGTTTTGTAGATATAGATATAGAAAAATGTTGTCTGATGAAATTTTTTTTATAGAAAAATTTTGTGTGATGAAATTTTTTTTATAGAAAAATTTTGTCTGATGAAATTTTTTGACATGAATATTTTTTACAGAAAAACTTTGAGCTGAATTTTTTTATAGCAAAAATTATAACTGAAGATATATTTTATAAATAAATTGTGCCTGATGAAAATTTTTCGTAGAAAAATTATCTGAAGGTATTTTTTAATAGAACAATCATGACATAAAATTTTTTGTTGAAATTTTATGACAAAAAAAAATTTTTTTATAGAAAAAGTGACCGATAAAATTGTTTTTATAATTGAACTGTATTTATGTTTAAGCGTAGTTAGTATATGCTTTATTATAACGATTTTTAAATGATACATTAAAAAATAAATTTTTTCCTTTACTTTTTAGAGAAATAATTAGTCTGGCGAATCAAAATTCGTTCATCTACACAACAGTGAAAATTGTTAGCAAAAGACACCATAATCGATGACTATTATAAAATATCAGCATCGCCAACACTATAATGAAAAATACATTCCAAAAAGTAAAATAAAGCAATAGCCAGGATATAAGTCCATCCATTCCATCAATGATTAGCATCCTTTGAACGAACCATTGGATTAATTTACATGCAGGAACATACACACACACTCTTACTTTCGCAATTACAGTGGATGAAGGTGAACTGCTCATACCCGGAATGCATTTAATGTCAAAGTACAAACGGCAACAATAGCAGCCACATTTTTAAATATAGAAAATGACTTTGACATGCGCAAATGCACTTGAACCTGAAATTACAATTTCACTAATGGCTGGATGACCGGGTATGCAAACAAAGCAGCACCAGCCTAGGCGACAACAACAGCAAACCAAACCATATATAGTGAAAGTGATAGTTTTCTAAATAAAAGTGCAAGTGAATCAACGGCAGCTTAATCGATCCAGGATAAAAAGAACTAAGGTTTTACGTTAAAATTAAGGGTAAACAAAAAGGAGGAAGCCAAAATGTGAGTGAGTATTTAAACATGATAAATTTATTTCCAAAAAAAAATTTCCATTAATAACTTCAAATTAGAGATTTCAATATGTAAAAAATAACGTTTTTTTAAACAATTTATTGAAAATAAAAATCAAAATTTATTTGAAAAGAGAGAAAGACAAAAAGAGAGCTGTTAATTAATCTGAGCTTTCTTTAAGTTATATAAGAGTATTTTGAATTGTTGTTTTTCCCACACAAAGCTTTTTGTTTACATATTTTGTAGTTTCTTTAAACAGTTTGCTACTCGTGTAAAGGTGTTTTTTTTGTGTGAAAATCAATTTTCAATCTCTTTTCGAGTAAAATTCTTCCGATTCGAATGTGTTTGTAAGTGAGAGTGTGGGTGGGAGAAAAATTTCTATAAAAATTTTTTCCTTCAAACAGAGAAGTACAGATACACACCAACGCACACACCCAAACAGCTTATAAACACAGCGAAACTAAAACGCAGTAACACATTTTTCACTGCCTATCTTTTGGTGTTGAAACTCCAAGTATCCAGAACAAAACCTTTTGTAACATCAACACATACAGGTGTTCTGTGAAGCTGATAAAAATAAAAACATAAAAATAAAAACTAAAGATAAAGATAAATAAATAATAATTTTAAATAATAAATGCAAGTGTATAATAAAATACAAAAAAATAAGAAATTATCTAAAAATAATTGTGTTTGTGAAAATTACCAGTGTTAAATTTACAGGCCAACAAACAGCTTTTGTGAAATATAAATAATCAAAAAAAAATATTTTTCTCAACTTTTATAACTTTTCAAGGTCAAACTGAAAACTAATGTACACTTTTCCTTAATAAACTTGTCATATTGTTTTATATAAGAAAACACATTACAAAATTAAATTAGTGATAATTTACACATATTTATCTATATTAAACAAAATCTATGAGTACAGTCATATACAAACATATTAACTTTTGCAAAAACATTTGCACCAACAATAGTTTTATAAAAAGAAAGACGTAATATTTTATTAAAAAAAATGTTTTTTTTTTGTGTTGATAATAAACAACACACTTGTTGCCCCTTTTCTTGTAGTTTAAACTGCTGTGTAGCTTTCAGCATAGTGGGCTACAAAATGACTACATATTTAAACTTTTGCCACATATCTTTGAATAAGAAAACAAGTCGGGCCCAAATTTAATTCTTCGTCCAAATATTTCTCAAAAATAAAAAAACAAAAACAAAAAAAATTAAGGGAATTTAAATTTAAATAGAAATCAACCAAATAAGTTAATATATCTCAGTGATATGTTTTATCAAATTTACTTTTGGAACTTTTATATTTATATGCTCCATGTGAAGTATACTTGATGCTCACGCAATGAGTAAAAACGTAGCTCTTTGGTCAATTGGTACAAATTGGCCTATTTTTTGTCAAGAAGCCTTTGACATCTAGAACTTTCACAACTTAACTTTGAAATCTTCACAGATATTGTATTATTATGGCCGCTATAAAACCAAATAAAAAAATAAAATAAAAATTAAAGCATGGGCTCCATAGTGATGTGATGTGAATTTCACATATATATAGAGAGTCGTCTCTTATACTTTGTTTTTATAAGCAAAGAATATATATGACCTTTATAATTACAAATACAAAAAATTAGGAGCTTGGCTATCAAAGATCTTGGCTATCAAAGATCTAATTATGACGTTTATTAAATTATATTTTGAAATGTCACGAATTTTCAACAAAAAGTATTGAAAATAAAAAATTATTCATGTATGAATCAAATATGTTTTTCGCTAATTTTTTATAAAGCATACGTTTCTTATTTACGAAATAAAATATTGCTTCCTGTTTATTTACCATAAGTTGCACAGGAAAATAATTATGTTTGTTGCTGAACTTTGCGCGTCCCAAGGAATTGACATTTTGTTGTTCAATGAAAACACTATTTTAAATATTTTAATAAAAGTTTAGAATGCACTGTTCCAATCAATTAAAAATAAATTATACAAGTAATTTGTAAAGTTGTTTAAATGAGAAAACAATAAATTCGATAATTAAAGAACAAAAAATTTTAAAAATAAGTTACAATAAATTGATAAAGAAATATTAAGCATCATTTTCTAGGGCAAAACAGGGTTTATAACCCCTACAATGAAATTTCCATTAAAGAATATAGAAAAAAATTGTAAACTTTTAATTTCGCTTTTTTTGGTTTAGTAAAAAAATATGGTTTTAATTACATTAAAAGTGCTTCTCATAATTTTGAACTTGAATCTTCAATGTTAAAAAATAAGCCATTTTATCTTGTAAGGAACAATTCTAAGAATTTTGTAGCTCAATACTATAAATATCAAGGATATAATTATCAAAAATATGCTAATTTTTTAAAGATTAATTTTATATTAATGGTGAGGTCATGCATTTCATTGCATGCATACCAATTCTTATAATCTTACAAGTACTCACTCTTTTCTCAACATTTTTTGTAAACGTGAATTAATCTCTAGCTATAAATCACTTACTTAATAAAGATTTCAATTAGTTTATTTGTAGATGTGTAATGCCCATTTAAATTATAAAGAGTTATTTTTTTCTTAAAAAATATGGCAAAAATAAATATAAATTAATAAACAACAAACAAAACAAAAAATTAATTGGAACTAGGTCTAAACACAAAATCATCAAAAATTGGCGTTGAGCATAAAATTCGATTAACTCCATTAATAAAAATAAAAACAAAATGAGTTGCTGAATTTTTCAATCGTTGTTTTAAAAACAGTTTCGTTTACTCTATATAGCTCTCTCGCTAAGATATTTGATAACAGGAATCATTGGAGCCATCAGAATACAACAAGCGTTCATTTTTCTAAACAGCGTATTTTTGCCTTATTGTCTGATGGATGTTTTATGACTGCTTAATGTTTTTGCGCTAAGAAAATCTATATAATATCCTGTCAGAATTTCTCAATAATTTTTCCTTACAATTTGTAAAAAGGCAAACTGCAAAGGATTTCGAATTTATTTTTTCTGTCAACCACCAATATGATTATGAATAGCTTTTCTGGCGGAAACCAGATATACATATTTAAATTGTAAAAACTTTGGCAGAAAATCTTTGAGCATAAAATGTTAAGTATTTAAGTTGCATATAACAAATATTACCCAATTCTCAGACAACCAATATCCTTACTTGCATCAATTTTTGCTAATTTATTACAAAAATTCATTTCTTAAATTTTTATATTTCAGTAATTTAAAATAAATTACAATTATGTAATATTTTCTGCCCTATCCTCCTTTAAATTTATAATATTTAATTGTGTTAGTAAAAGGAAAAAATATATTTTCTTTTATTTTTACTGACACACTGCGTCAAAAGTCTTACTATCCTTTTGATAAAAACAACAATAACAGAACACACTTTGGCATTTAAAAAGCATTCATATGCATACATATTTTTTTAATTCATAGTTAAGGGTAGAGAGAGCGAGAGAGAGAGAATGAGTGAGAGATAGAGGAACTTGAATAATTAGTTAGCTTAAAAAAATCCGAAAACATTTTAATTAAATTGAAAAAATATATTGCAGCTGTTAATTTAAAGAGCCAACACACACTAACACAAACAAACAAAATTTTTGAAAAACAATTTCACTGAAAAATTGTTTTTTTAAGGAAATAATTCAGTGAACACTAGATTATACCTCCTTAAAACAAAAATTATTTAATTTTTTCCTGTCATTTTAATCTTTCCTTAAAAATAGGAATCTGATATTAATCATATTATTTTTATTTCCGTAAACTTGTTAAGGTTAAATTTTATAAAAAACTGTTCTTAGAGCAAATAAACCAAGATTTCTTTCGATTTCTTTCCTTTCAAGTTGACAGCATTGTAAAATAAACTTTTGAAATGTTGCATACTTCTGTCTTTGCAATCAACTGAATTCTAGTTAAAATAAATTTCCAATTCTGTGTAATTTTTTTCGGACCAGCACTCAGGAGATGGCCCCTACACGTGCAATGCATTGTGCCAGAACTAGGAAATTAGGTTACAGGAGGGAGGAAAGAAAGAAATTTATATAAACGTAGAAATTTTACTTACAAATTGTTCAAATACTTTAACGATCTTAAGCCCAACTGAAAATTAAGCTAATGAACTATATATTCATTACCTTTTATATTTTATAATAATGAAAGCTAAACTACGATCCGGGAAAAAGAAAAAACTTAATTTTTTGGAAAAAGAAAACCAATTAATGGAAAACGTTAATAATTATTTGATAATTTTTATAGTTTTTTAAACGATCTTTTTTATCTTTAATAAATATCTTTTTTCTTTTTTCAGATCTTTTTTTAAATTATTTTTTCTTTCCTTTGGAAAGCGAAATATTGAAAAGAAAAAATATATAAAAAAAGATCTTAAAAAAGAAAAAAGATATTTATTGAAAACGTTAATAATTAATTTTAGAGGCAATTAAGTCACCACATCAAGAAAAAAGGACATAATTTATACGGTTAGATAAATTTGCGCTCAACTTTAATATTGTTATTTCTTTCTGTCTTCCAACTTATACTTTCACCATTATAATTAGTTTGTTGCTCTCTTAAAATGGTGCCGTGGTGACTGACAGTAGTGTTTTATTATATTTCATTTTGACATTAAAGCCACTCATCATAATGGCAAATAAATAATCGATTTAGTTGGATATATTTTTGAAAATAATATTTACTAAACAAAACTACTGCAGTACTTAATTTTCCAACCCTGATATAGATTTATAACACAACACAATTAAAGCTTTCAATATAAACAAGCAACAGCTTAAACCAACAACTACAGGACAACAAATTCTACACAACAAATTTAAGAGAACATTTTAACAATCAATCTATTCGTTTTCCTGTGCGTGACTCATTTTCGTATTTGTGGTGTTTGTTGGCTGTTGGTAAATGTCTAAACTAATTTTGAGAAATTTTAAAATTTTAAATGTGCAAGGAAAATATAATAAATGAATAAGAACTTACAAAAAGCTTTCATTAAGCAAACACAAAAACATTAAGCACTAGAAAAAAGCAGCCTGTTTACGAAATGAAAATGTTACTTCAAAATTTTTAAAAAATGTATTTATTGCCGGGATGCACCCTGTGCTCGCTTTGAAGTTAAAAGCTAACAATATGATATCAGTGAACACAGCTGGTGGTATCTCAGTAGTAAATAACATGACAATACAGCAAGCCAGCGATGATGCTAATAAATTTATTTGTAACAGCAGCTGAAGCATTCAAGCTTTTTAAAAGCTTTAATAGTAGCATGGCATCCCATCAATGTCAGTCAATCAAATGCATTTTTAAGGTAAGTCATCTTATTTTTGTTTTTTATTTTTTCTTAAACTTTTTCTTTTATTTTACTTTTAATTTTTGTTTTAAGTTTTAACTGAAATTTTTATAAATATACGAATAGCATAAGCTTTTTTCATTTTTAATTGTTATTTAACTTTTCGTTTTTATAGATTTTAGAAAATATTTTATTTTCAAAAAATTAATTATTTTAAGTTATAAAAACTCATTTCAATTACAATTAAATTCTAGTTACAATTAAGTTTTAAATTTAAAGCGCAAAGAAAAAATATTATTAAAGAAAAATTGCATATTTTTAGCATTTATATTTCTTATTTTTTTTTTTTTGACTATCTCAAAAACCATTACAAAAGTATTAAATCAAATTAATTGATTGATCGTATTTAAACTAAAATAAAAAACCCAAACATATTCAATTATTCAATATTCATTTTAAAATTAATTGGTAAATTTTCATAAGCCCTTCTTCACTTTTATTTAAATGCATAAATTTATTTATTATTTAAATGAATGAAATCTTTTGTTTTATAATCTCATCAAACATTAAATCTAGATTTTTAACATACAAAACTTATAGCATTGACAAAACTTATAAAAAAAAGTCTAGAAGTTTGTGTGTCACACACTTAAAACCTTAATAGGAGATATGAGAACAAGAAGAAGAAGAATTTTTATTTAACAAATTTTGATTCCTAAGGAACAGAAAATTAAATTAAACCACCAAAAGCAGTAAACAGGTCGTGTTAAAATGTGTCTATAATTATAATAGTGGATTCCTGAATATGAGCAGGTGGAATTTATCTTGAACCATCCGTCAAACTGACAAAAAGCTTTCCTGCAATCTGTTAAGTACAACACCTTGTTCTGTTCATCATTTTAAAAAGTTGTAGTCAAAGCCGTAAAAATAACAATGAGTAATGAGTTAAAATAAAAAAGACGACTGTCCCTAATCTAATATACGACGGGCTTTAGCTCTATTCTGTTACATGTTTCTTTAAGCTGTATTATTACTCTTATGATTTTCGAGTTTGTTTACACAAGTATAATTAAAAAATCAATCGGTAAGATTGTAATAAAATAGAATAGAATGGGAATAGAATTTTTAGTGAAACTTAGATTTTAGCGACATTTTAATTGTTAATAGTATTAGTTTATTTTTGTGTGAAACTGAGTTTTTGAATCACATTTATATTTTAATTGCAATATTAGTGAAATTTTGTTTAGTAATATATAATTTCGTATTTTCGAATTGTTTTCTGAATAAAACTCATGGACCGATAATGCTAAATTTTCTTAGTAACAGTTTTGACAATATTCCTGAAAGGTTATTAGGCATAAAATTCAAAATTTTGAAATTTTAATGGACTTGGAAAAAAAAATCCGATAGCTTTTGCATCAATATAATGATCATTTACAAACAAGTAACAGATTTCTTTCTTAATTTGTAAAATATTCGCCACACATGGTCTGTGGTGTGCAGATATTTAAAAAAAAAATTATATATAATTCTGTAGAAAAGTTAAAACAGACTATTGCAAATATTAACGCTTATGAAGTTAAAATTATAATTAAATTTCTTGCGTGAAACCTAAGGAAAATCTAATTAGTAAAATAAATTAAAATCATGCATGTAAACTTGCTGCAACTGATCTAGTGCCTGGCATTGGCAACACCACTAGCAGATTGTCAGATTTTTCAGGCGAGACTCTCAGCAATATTTGCAAATACATATATTGATAAATGTATTTAATGTTGCCAATTATATATGGAATACAATACCAGATAAATGTCCTTCTCTGTTTGCCTCTTAATTGTGAGCCTTTTTAAGCACATTTTTCATTATATTCTCACACATTTCACATGGTATTTCCTTAATTTCATCACGAATATTTTATTTGAGTTACCCCAGCGTTTCTGGTTTGTTTGCATAAACATTGCTTTTCAGATATCCCCACAAAAAGAAATCCGAAGCAATCAAATCCGGTGAACGTGGAGGCCAATCAACATCACCATTTTTTTTTAATAACTTGTGGTGGAAAGAGGTCTTGCAGGAATTCCTGTATAAGCCTAACTGTAAGCGATGTGGCACCGACTTGCTAATACCACATGTTAGTCAAGCCCAAAGCATACAGCTGTGATTTAAAAAAGTTTTCAATCATATCACAATATCACTACCCATTCACAGTTACTGTTACCCCGATTTCATTTTCAACTTGCACACCAGACTGTTACTTTTAATTGATGCAAAGGTGAAATTTGAAAAATTTGAAAGTTTCCCATTCTCCAGAACCGACTGTACTGTTTATTCACATATCCATTCAAAAGAAATAGTGCCTCATCACTAAGTACAACTTTTTCATGAAAATCGGGGCTGTCAGGGACGAACTGTAACACTCTATTCGCATATGTATGGGGGCGTAAATGGTTTTGTGGAAGAAGCTCTTCTATCAACTGAATCTTATATGAAAACAAATGCATATACTTGTGCAAAATTGTGGTCAAAGTTAGTCTTTGAAGACCAAGCCCCTGAGCACGTCGTCGAATTGAGGTTGATGGATTGTTTTCAACACTTGCCTAAGCAGCAGTAATGTTTTTAACCGATTTTGCAGTACGTTGTGGGCCTATTACCTGCAGACCGTCTTTCTTCGAAATTATTCACTACACGAGAAAATGCGTGTTTTGTTGGCATATTGTTGCTATCAAAAATTTCACGTAACTTTCTCCGTTATAGTAATCGATGATTGATTTTGATAGATAAAATATTTTAACAATTAAAACATGTTGGCTTTCCGAATAATTTTCCATAATAAATTTGTCACGTGTCTGCTTTATGACTGTTAAATATGAACTGTCAAGACTAATGGTTACAAAAATGGCAGCAAAGTAGTATGTATACCTTCCCGGCGAATACCCTGTATTAAGAAAAGATTTTTAGTTACAAAGAGGACAAATAAAGTCCGCAACATATCTAATCATACATTTAATGCTTTCTAACGCTTTATTCTATTGATATTAGAAAAGCAACTATTTTTTTTTTTTTGTGAGAAATGTTCCTTTAATTTTAGTTCATTAAAATCACTTATGAAAAATTAATTAAAGGATAAAGGATGGCATGATTTTTTAAACAATGCATTCAATAAAATTCAAAAAGTATTTCGTGCACACACTTAAAAAAGAGAGAAAAAAATAGAAAATGTGTGTTCTAAGAATTTAGCCAACATTTAATCGATGTAACAAATATGTTTGATCTACTTTCCTTAAGGTCGTTTAAGGGAAAGTGCTTACTTAAGGCGACAATTTTGGCAAAAATCCTATTCCTTTTTATGGCCATAAAATAAATGCATGGCCTCCATTTTTAATTTTTTTTACTGTTATTTATTTTAATTTTTTAGAAATAAATTAAATATATTATTCTTAAACACACATAATAAAATAAATATACAAATAGCGAAAGTTATGGGCAATTGTTTTTATTTTTGTAACATTGGCACATTTCCCTAATTTTTTTTTTATATAAATTTACTGAATAAAAAAGAAAAGAATGACAACTAACAAAGGATAATTGGCGGTCAAACCAAAAACAATTTAAATGCCAAAAAATATATACATATGTATAAATATGTATACAAACACTTGCATATAAAAAAAAGCCTTAATGCAATTGATTTTTTGATTTTTTCTTAGGTTTCGATACTAATTTTACTGCAATTATTTTGTGTTAAAAATTTAGCACAAATGACAAACAATGTCACCGCAAAGTTTTATGGGCTTGAACAACGAAACAAAAACATTTTATTCACATTCTAGGGGAAAAATTATTGTTACACAAATCAATTTTAATATTTTCGCTTTAAAAGAAAACAAATTTAATAACACATAAGGAGAATAATGGTTGTGGCAAATTTTATTTTTCAAATAAATTTAAACTAAAAAAACAACAAAAACAAGCAAAATATTTTTATAATAGATATTTTGTTCTAAATATAAGATTTTGTTAGTTTTTGTTTTTGCTTTTTAATTTAATAAACTGATGCGCTTTTCAGCACAACAATGGCATGATGTTTGATGTTTCCGATACACTTTACCAACTTTGAAAACCACCACCTCTAACGATGTGTGTGTGTGTGTGTGTTTACACATCTTAACATACTTGCATGAGCCATTCTCTTGCATCTATGTTTTTTTAAGTTGATATGTATGAGTGTAATTTTATTAGGAGCATTTTACAGTATGTTTGACAAGTATGAAAACAAATGGCATATTTCGGATTTTGCTTTTAAAGAACAAAGACATTTTATATTATATAGAATACGTTTTAGCCAAAACAAAGAAACCTTTTCTAATATTTAATACTTAGTTTGAGGCACTTTTAGTTTTCTTTAGAATTGCCAATAAAAATAATCGTCAAATCTAAAAAGTCTTAAAGCCTTGAATGGTATTCAGTTAGTGATATACATACCAAATATAATCCAAAGTTGAAAAATAATAAAAATATAAAACGGTTTAAAACTAAAGTGCAAATTAAGTTATGTATTAAGTAATGACAATATAATATTAAAGCAATTATTATACAATAATATAGTTTATTTGCTTTAAATTTATGTGATGAAATTTTAAGCAGTCTTAGCTCAGAGACGAGTTTTTTAAATATGGGAATAATAAGAGGTATTTGTTTTTTCTAATAGCAAATTTTAAAAATAGTCCAGTGTTTTTTAAGGTATTTTTTTAAAGGTGCTGTTATTTTAAAGTTACTTTTTATAAAAGATTATTATTATCTTCGTAAAGGAATTTTTACTTAAAAAACTTTCCAAAAGTATTTATTTTTTAAAAGTACTTTCTAATACCACCCTACATGATGATGTACTTACTCTACAGAAGCATTGTACATAATAAGGTTAATGCGTAATTTTAATATAAATGACTTTATCATTGAAACTTTCAACAACAACTAAAAATATGAAATTAAAAATATTCCGAGTTATTAAGCTTTAAAAAGAAGGGTACTTCTTGATAAAGGAATTTTTACTTAAAAAACTTTCCAAAAGTATTTATTTTTTAAAAGTACTTTCTAATACCACCCTACTTCATGATGTCCTCTAAAGAAGCATTTTATATAACAAGGTTAAGGCGTGATCGTAATGCACATGACTTTATCCGTGACATTATCAACAACAAATAAAATAATGAAATTAAAAACTTTCAGTTATTTATAATAGAGTTTTCGGAAATCAAAATCCTTTTAATGAATTTCGCTCTCAACTTTTTTAACAAACAGCTTTTATTGATTTTCTTATATAACATACTGTAAATATATAATTTCCATTAATAACAACTACAGAGTTTTTGTTTTTTTTTTTTTGTGTTTTACTAATTATAGTACATACCAAGAAAAAAGTCGACTTATTAATTGTTAACTAAAGGCTATGTTTTTTGTTACTTTGCTTTTAGAGCGTTAAATACATTGAATATGTTGGTCTTAATCTATCTGGCAAATCATTGTGTATTTGTTTGTGTATCTAGATATTTAACGTCATTTGTATTGCTAGAGCTTATTCGCTTTTCAATAAGCGTGTAATAAAATTTTCAAAATAATTAAAAAAAAATTATAATGTATTTCTTTAGGTCATAAAAATGTTTAAAACGGAATTTTTATTATAAAAATGTTTTATTAATTCTTAGAAATGAAGACATTCGAATTTAAGCTTAATATTTTGTTCAATTTTATTTTTAATGCAAATTGTAATTTGTGATTAATTTTAATAAGATGATATTTTATATCGTATAAAATCTTCAGTTAACTATTTTTTTTGTTTCTTTTAGTAAAACTTATTTCTGAAGATCAATTTTTTATGATAAAAAAAAGAAGAAACAACTTCAAACTCATACTTTACATGCATTCGTACCGGATATAAGAAAACATGGCGAAAATAAAAATTGATTTTTAGCTATAAAATTATGAATAAAAATTATTAAAATTTATTATCAGAAATATTATTATCATCAAATAATAATAATTATGAAACCAAAATAATATGGTTAAATAATGAGTCCAATCATAAATTTTATATCACCTTTTTTTTAACAGAATTTAATTTTGATACGAATATAATATGGATAACAATATAATTAAATACCTATTTAATTAATTTTAAGCCAAACATTTTATTTTAGGAATTTTTCTACATTTTTCTATATTTTTTAAAAAAGTTTGGTTTTGTTTTTAAATATTTCATTTCATAATTTAAATTCCCTTAAATCAGGCCAACAAAAATTTCGATAATATTTTCGTATTTTCTCTATTTATTTCATACTACAAATAGTTTGCTTAACCTTAACCTCAAAATTGATCGATAATTTCACATAACTGTATACTATGCAAAGGCACACTTACCAACACTATTAAAATAGTGAAATAATACCTATGCATTCGTATGGTTTAGGTATACATACACATATATAGAAATGCATATAAATTCAACTAATAACCAAAACAAATTTATATGTACATATGCATGTACATATGTATGTATATACATATATATGCATATATAAATAGTTACTGAATTTAAAATAAAAAAAACTATTGCAATTCACCTTGAAAATTAACGCCCAATGCAAATTGTTAGATATCAAGGGAGACCCCCTACATTAAGAGCAGTTGGCTTAATTTATATAATTAGAGAGCCGATAGAAGAGAGAGAAGTTCATAATTGATTGAAAAAAAGCTAGTACAGCTTTGTAATGGAAAAAAGCTCTTTTTTAATAAAATTTGTTTCTGTAAAACGTGATTGCGATGCCAAAAGAATGTTGCCAAGAAATTACTTCCTTAAAACAGTAACAAAATAGTAAACAACAGCAAAAGAGTCCAAAAGCTTTAGAGCAAACAATGATATTTAAAATGCATTTGTAGCCCTTTTTTAAGAGCTTAATAAAATTTAACTTTTATGTAGTCCAGTGTTGCCAATGTCTAATTTTTGAACATTAATTATAAATATGTCTGTATATCATTGAAAAATTTAAAGAATGTTAGACTCATTGAAATGAAAGCTAACAACCTTGTGTACTTACAATAAATAAATAAAATAAAAAGCTAAAATATTTTCTATATGATAATTAAAACAGCTTTTCTTTGAGAGAGTAAAAGTTAGTAAGAGAGAAAATTTAACAATTAAAAAGAGGAAAAGTGCATTTTTGTTTTGTTTTGCGTTTGCAAGCGCTCTACTATATAAAAATAAATGAAAAAACTACACTATAAAAATAGTAGACAAAAAAGCAACATACGTTGCCTACAATGAAGAAAAGAATAACAACAAAAACAGAAGAGTGTAATGTTAAAGAAAATACAACAAGTATTACTCACAAGGTTTAACAACAACTGTATAAAAGACAAAACAAAAAAAGCATGACATACAAAAGCCAACGAATACTAGCGACACGAGGAAAACAAAATACGATTGTTTACCCTTTTCGAAACGAAGGAGAGTGTTGGTGTTGTGTTGTGTTGGTGAGTGATGATGGTGTTTTGGATGACTACTGCTGCTACAGCAGTTGCAATTTAAGTAAAAACTAAACCGTCAGTGTTAAGTTAAACATTGAAACGGCAACAGCTATTTTACCTGCATCCAATACTTGAAAGAGCTCTTTTTAAAAATTAAACTAATTAAATAAAAATAATTAACTGAAGTTAAAGACAACCATTACAAAAAAAAAAACAAATATAAGCCACATAAATGGAAGCCAAACTTAACGAATAAAAAACCTAAACAAAAACTACATTAATGAAATAAAAATATACATTATAATTAATTTATTAACCACGGGTTGCAACTACAAAAGTATGCAGATACTATATGGATTTACTTATGTATATATTGACTAAAACAATATAATAAAAGCAGATCAAAATGAAAATAATTTGAAGCTGGCTAATGAACATAAATTTTATTTCTCGTTTTACAAACAAACAAACAGCTGATTGCATATTGCAACAAAACGAATTACTTGATTAAAGCCAAAAAAAAAGAAGAAACAAAGAAGAAGCACTGCAACCAACCTACAGTAAAGCAAGGATTAAGTGTGTTTTTATTACTCAGCTCATTTATAGAACTTTTTTTAAATGAATCAATCATTAACCTGTTAACAGCTCAAAAAAAAGACTACAAAAAAATCAAATATCACCACGTGTCCTAAAACATTCGATAACAAAAAGCAAAAAATGGGGATAAATCATGTGTTTATTTTAAGCTTTTAAGAAAAAGAAAAGTGACGCATTGTTTAAAAAAAAATATTTTTATGCCTACAGACAACACAAATCATTAATATTTAAATGTGTACATACATACTTATATACATGTCTACCTAATTTCTTTTAACAAATTACTTAACTAAATAATCATCATCATGTTTCATACCATTAATTGAGCACAAAGAATGTTAAGAAGTCAGCAAGGGCATTTGTTATCTTCTTAGGTTTTAATTTTAATTAAAAATGTTAATTATTCAAGTTAGTGGCAGTTTTCTGTAGAGACACAAAAATATTAAGACATTTTATATTTTTCACAGGGATTTTATTCTTTTTGTGTGTTATTTTTTCATTGATTATGCAATTGGCATAATATTCATTCACCTTATTTTAAAATGCGATTATTTTTGTGCTGAGTGTTAATGTATGTGCTCATGGGGGAAACTTGTGAATGGTCTAAATGTTGTTGTTGTTGTTTTTGTGTAACTTTTTTTTTATTTATTTAGTAATTTTCTTTTCGCCAATAATACAACTAACGTAGCTACAACCTTATGTTGCTTGCAATTTTATGCAAACGTGCATTCATGTACTTATATTACCTAAATATGTATATACATGTATGCATATGTACATACACATGTTTATGTTTTCAATGTAATACACAATTAGTTGTGTACACATTTAGAAATTTACCTTAATTCAACTACACAACAGCCAAAAAATCTTGTTAGAAAAAATGTTCTCTTCAAACTAAAATTAAATTTATTTTTCTGCTACATTAAAATAAACACCAAAATGTCGGTGCATATCTGTTTAAGAACAACAACAAATGTTATTTCATTTTTATTTTGCAAATTGTCATGAAGAAAAAGTAAAGAAAATATGTAAAATACAAGGCTATACGCCAGTGATAGAAGTAGTAGTAGCAGTACACACACTAGATATTTTTAAATATAATGTGAATTATTAAATGCCAATTGGAAATAACAATTAGTGTGAATTAATATTTTTGTTTTAAAGAAATTTTAAGTTTCTTTAATACTAAAATGCCTTCTGTAGGTAAAACAAAAAAAATCTGAAAGGGAGAAAACATAAATTGGTAACTAATTTAATTTAAATGAAAATTAATACTGGGTGCACCGATAACGTGTAGTGCTTTAGAAATTCTTGTGCTTCCAAATTTCGATCAAAGATTTCTTTTAAATTTGTTGATGCCCAAGTTTCCCATCTACAAAAATATATATAATTTTGACTTTAAATATTTTTTTAAACCAAAATTTATATGAAAAGTTTGTTTTTTAATACACACACACACACACACACCCAAAACCAAATAACGTTTTACTGATTACGTTATAATTATATTGACCTTCTTCGTTACCGAAACTAGACATTTTTGTATATACATAGTTCTCCCTCTAAACGTAAATATGTTTAACATTCAATAGAAACAAAAATATTTGAAATGTGCTCTAGAGTTTAGTTATGTCCACTCTAGTAAAGCTTAACTATTAGCAAAAAACATTCAACTGCATATCATTTCTGCAAAGGAAATAACAACCTTGGTTGTTGCATTGAATAAGAAGAAAACTATTACAACAAAAATGATACAACAACTTTAAATCAACTTTATCTATTTATTTTTTCTTAATCAATTTTGTTTGTCCTCCGCTTTGCAACGAGCTACCAATTTAGATTTTTCCCCTTGTTATTGTTTTTGTTGTTGTTGCTGTATCTAATGATGCATTTTTTAATGTGTATGTACATATATTAATGCCACATTATTATTGTTATGTCATCACATCATTCGGTCTGTCTTTGTATCTCTTTTGCTCCTAAATGATTTATGCTTGTTTGTTTGTTTTCATCTCCGCTTTTATTGCTTGGACCCGTCAAAAATATTTTGTTTCAAGCAACAACAGTTTGTGTTGTGTTATTTTATAAATTGAAAACAACAACAATACCAACTACACACTTTTAAAAATTTCAATTATAATTTGATGTATTCAACTAAATGCATTTGCTGGGGACTGACTGCATTATTGGATGCACTATTTTCAATTAAACAGACAGCAAAAGAACACATTATTTTCAAAGCATTTTTCACTGTAGCAATTATTCATTTTTAAAATTTTAGTTGAAAAATCTTTTTAAATCCATATATATAACTGTACTATTTTTAATTAACTTGTGCATAAGAAATTTATTAAATCTCCAGAATATTTATACTAAGCCAGATTTAGCCAAATTAAAACGATAAAATGCTTAAGCTTGCATATATGTACATACAAACAATAACAGAACACAGAGCATTAGCAATGGTAGGCGTTTTGTGTATTTACCGTGGCGCCCCCGAACTATTTTCTATGAAAGACCGAAATTTAATTTTTGATACCAATTCAACTCAGTAAAGGGCTGAAAACGAAAAAGCCCTTATATTTTCCTTAAGTTTTTTTATTGTTGCGGTTTTTCGGATTGTTTAGTTTGGTACATTTAGCCAAATGTACTAATTTAATTTCATAATAAAACTTTGTTACTTTGCAATTGTGATTGAATTTAATTCTCATTTAATTAATTTAATTTTGGAACGGATTCTGAAGTGTTTATAAACATAACAACCACAGTCCATTTTGATATTTTGTTTTCGTACAAAATATTTTAAGGTAATAAAGTAATAATGTAAAAATAAAAATAATAAACAAAAGTTTAAGAATGATGCGTAAAAATTAAAAACAATAACGAAAATAAAACATTGTTCCGAATCACTCAGATATATCCGGAAGCATATATTAAAATTGAAATATTAGACGACTTGTTAACAGATTCAAAAGAATTTCTAAAAAAAACATTAAATTCGTTAAGCTGCATATAATTTCAGTAAAAACAAACAGTATTACGTTATACGCAATACTGTTACATACACAAATTGCTATGAATATAAAAACAAATAAAACTAAACACGAATGATATAATATGACAAAAACACATTTTAAATCAAGTTAAACTAATGACTTGACCTTGTTGTTTTTCTATCTACAAATAAAAATAAATGAATAAAACGATACAATAGAGAGACGAAAAATTGAAAAAAAATACCATCCTAAGAAAATCGCTATAGCAATAATACCAATAAATGTGTTACATGACCAACTCACATAAGATATGTTTATAATACATATCCCCATGCACACACATTTTTTTTCTAACATATTAAATATAATGCATGGGCGGTTCTTATGGTGAGTCTTTTAAAAGGCCAAATTGCATACACACACCTCCAACGAAAAGGAAAAATTTTTCAGAAAACAAATTTCCACAGTTGAGTGCATAATAATGGCATTTCAAGGGAAATTGATTAGAGAATTCCTGTTTAAGATGTTTTAAATATTTTTCGAATACACTGACAGCAAGGTCATCTTTTTTATTAGAAGACTAATAATCTCCACACGAGTCTCTTCCCTCAACCGGAGTAAGCAGATTTTCCTGATAATATAGATAATATTAATTTGCTAAGCCAAATAAATACTCGGAATGATGACGAAGTTTTTGATATTACCGTTAAAGTGCTAGAAGCAGCATTCATTTCGGCGTGTAAAGATCAGATGGACTTCTAAAAACACCAGCTTATTTGCTCGGTCACAAATGCCAAAAATATTATTATTATTTCTTAAGACGCTGTCAAGGTGAACAAAAAGAAGCAAAATAAAGTGGTAATAATCCTCACCTATTCTATGATGATTTGCTATTTGTTCGATTTTCAATATGGTTTTCCATTAGACTGAATTTAAATATGGGGACATTTCTTTCCCAGTTTTCACAAAAGTAATGCTTTTAAAAATGCAAGTAACCTGGTAACCTTGGCAGCCTTTGCTCATAGCCAATAGGAATTCAGATCCATTTCAGTTTTACTGTTTTTTTAATTTAAATTATGATAAATTCTGTTAAATTGATCTTCTTAGTGCCTTGTTTTAAGTCATGATTACAGGCCCAAATCGTTAACAGAATAGAGTTTTGACATTAACACTACATAACAACAACTGTAAACGAAATCTGTCAATTTTAATGGGACTATAAATTATTTAAGTTTATTTGCCTGTTTTTGCTGCTCCTATTTAAAACATAAATTTATTAATATCATAAATTAAAACCATTGCGAAAAATAATTATATACAAGTGATTTTATTCCACAATTAAACAGCAGAAATGTTGTATTAAACTTGAAAATTACTAAATTTTCTGTTAAAATTGCATCATTATCTCAAGTTTTTTTTCTTCTTTAATTATTTTGTTGAAATAAGACTCTTGAACTCTGACGCATAAAAATACAGGTTTAAAAAAGGAGAGGAATAGAGATATTGTTGTTGCCATCTAATAGAAGAAATACACAGAGAGCATATGTTGTTATGACTGTGTATTGACTTGTAAAGCAGTAAAGTGTAAATATCAGAGATGTGAATATGTAACAATTAATATGTTCATGGTTTTTTCATTATAATGTACTTGTTGAGTTCCCTCCGATTTTTAAGTCAATAAGGTAAAATAATTTTCATATTTTTATGTATATATATTTTTCATTATTATAGTTTTTACACAGAGTTTTTTACAGAGTTTGAACTTATTATTTTTCTATTCACTGTAACTCGGTTTTTTTTTTGTTATTTGTCCGAATTAGCTATCAATCGAGAGGCTTATTTTAAAAGCATTTCAAACAGCATCTCATTGATTTTAATTTTGTTAAAATTAGCCACAGTGGAAAAACTAAAAATAAGAAAGTTTAACTTTGTAGCTTGGCCCCGGGCCATGGATACTCAATGCAGTATTTAAAACAAAATACTTGTGATCTGTTTTCCTGACATAAGCAATTCAAGTTTTATTTTAATTTTAAATCTTTGATAAACACGCCTTAATATCATCAAAAATATATATGGCTAACGGAAAACACTTTTCATTTTATGAATCTTTTAACTTAGGACTATGTGAAGCACCAAAATTTAATTTCCAATTAAAGGCAGGTAATAGACATTGACACGAGTTCTTAGGCTTTATATTAACGCTTTAAGACGTAGGAAAAGTATTATTCACCAGCTCTGCATTTATTTTCCTTTTATTTTAAATCACAGATTTAACCACATATTGTAAAAATTAAATACAATTATTATAATTATTTCAACAAAGTATAAGTTAAATTTATTAAATATTGTTTATACCTTTAAATAAATTTATTTCTTGTATTCCACATCCAAACGCACAAGTAGCAATAAACAACATTGACTGCATGAAGTCTGAACAAGTTCAATGACTCTTCCTGATAAGCTGGAGCTTGATTTCTTTTTTTGTAATTTCTATGCGACTGGTGTATTTTTAAATTTATAAAAAAAATTTTTATCTTGTTTTTATTAATATCAATATAAATTAGATCTTTGGTCTTAGTTAGCAAGAACAGATTTAATATTTGTTGGACTTTGGTTTTTCGTATTTATAAGATTAGCAAAAACATAAAATCCAACAAAAATGCAAAAATGTATAACTCCCGAAATCAAAAACGACTATATGCATTCATATTGATTTAGTGTTTATTTTTAACTACAGAGGATAATTGTTGTTTTATTTAAAAATTTTTAAAACACATTATGATTTGTTTTTATCAAAACAAACATTATGATGCTAATTTAATATAATTTTCGAGCAAATTAGTAAAATTATATATAGCAAATATAAAAAAATATGATATCGAAACTTAAAAAAGTTTATATATGTATGTGATTCAGCCCAAACTCACAAAAAGCCTAAAAACATTCTGAATTTCCTCCCAAAGTAACGATTTTCCAGACTATTATACTTTTTAATGAAATAACAGTGCTAATTAATATTTTTCCACATATAAATAAATAGTTCTCTCTATATTTAATAAAATATTTGAATTCTATTTTACCACAAAACCTGTTTAGTTTAAATTAAATTTAAATTCTAAAATCAATAACACTAATGACGCACATTTTAATAATTTTCCAAATAAAAATTTATTTAAATTTGTAAAGCCGGTTTTATCAAAACTTAAACAACGCTAATGATTATACCCAGCGGCTGTGTTAATTATTTAGCAGCAAACAAATATCAACAATAACTCACTCTTTATCATCCATATCAAAGCAGTAAAAAGAATTATTATTCTGCTGTGTTGTTGTTTTTTTTTTTGCTTTTGGTATTCCTTTGATCGAAAAATATTTTAAACATTCATATGATTTTTGAGTATTTGCCAATTATTTGTGGTATTTTTCTGGAGATATTTTATTCTTTTCATTTGTTTCTCTTTTATCTACAAATAAAAAAAAAATAAATAAGATCTTATAATAATGTGACCTTGTTTAGTCGAAGTAAAGGTCAGCCAAAATGTTACAACGATTTAAAATGTTTAAATTTAAAAAGCTCTGAAACAAACTCTGCTGCCAGGACTATTGAAGCTTATTTTATATGCGTCACAGCTTTCATATGAAAAAGAATGTAAATGTAGGTCAAGTTTGCGACCTACTTAAAGTTTAATATACGATACAATCAGACTTGCACTCTCGCATTGCTGATGAAAATAAAGGGGAGGTTATATTAAAATGTACGACAACTGTATGTATTAATATACTATTTTACTCACACTAACAGCGTGTATATTAAAATTTGCTTAACGAGTTTTCAGATTCAGTAACAGAGAGTTTATAGTTTAAACAGATAATTTTATCTTGTTAAAGGGAAAAGTAGTTTCTAGTTTTTTTTTATTCAGATGATAGTTTCATATACATAGGTTTGTATATAAAAATGTTTCTGCAACTTATTGCCAATTAAGAGAAAAGTATCAAAATCAATTAAAAATTAAATTTTATAAGAAAATAATGCAGAAAAGTTGTAACCAATATTGTTCTGCATAATTTTTTGACCATTTTAAAAATTGTTATTCAGAAGTTTAACGAATTAAACAAATTTTTAAGAAACTAATAATTTAGGCAATTCCAATTTAACATGTTGCCTTTAGGCATAGAGCTTTTGCGATAATTTTATACTGAACTGTGTTGCTATTGTACGGCTCTAGAGATTTTAGTTGGAATGAAGTCGAAGTTTTGATTTGTGGTTTTCCAAAATTCAAACAAAATGTGCTTGAAATTTAAAAAAACAAAATTCACTGACAACGCTGTTCGCTGCAGACATCATCATTACACAATCGTTTGCATAATTTTATATTTTTGACTTTTTCATTAAGAATGTAATAGAACGTTTGTTCTATGCTTTTAATGGTATACCATCACAGATTGTCAAACGATTAGTCAAATGACTGCCACTGTTCTTGAGAGGATTATGAAAAGTTTACTTTGAACTCTTTAATTAACTTTTAAAATAGACAGCTTAAATCTTAAGTTTATAGCCATAGTATATCGTAGTTGGAAAAAAAAGCATTGACATAAACCTTCTTCTTTATGTAAACATGTTGCCAACAACATTTCAAAATGTTTTTAAAAGAAGAAAAGAGACTTTTGACAGCATTTTGCACAAAATAGTTAACGGAATATTATGCTCTAAGATTAAACATTCAATAATGACAGAAAAAATAATCAGAGCAAAAAGTTTATTTAATTAAAAAAGAAAATTTTGATATTAGCCAATCAATTAAATGTAAAAAAAAACAAAAACTTTTAAAATTTATAACAATTTTATTTAGGCCAAACATTTTATTTATGATAGCAAATCTAATTTGATCCACAATTATTTTTTATTTGTAATTGACAAGCAGAAAAATATATAGCCCTGTCTACATTTACATATGTATGTATGTATGTACATACATTGAAAATATATACCTTTTTGCTTTTATATAATAATTATACATTGCAAATGAATATTGATTCTTCGTATACAAAAAAATAAAAAGACACAACCAAATACTACAAATTGTTTGCCATGTAGAGCCGTGTATACTGCAGTAGCATTTAAAATACATTCAATAAATAATGGTGCCAAATGCAATTCTCATTTCTTGATGAGAATGTAGAAAGTAAAGCAAAACAAATTAAATAAAATTTTTTCAAACACTTCAGGAACAAATTTGAGTAAAAATAGACAATAGAAATGGCAATAGCAAAATGCTGTCAAAAATAAGAGCATAAAAACAACTGGCCTTATGCCAACAAATAACAAAAATACGAAAAAAAATTGGAAAATGCATTTTAATGAAACGTAAAATGTTATAACAGAAATTGTTTTAGCAAAAGAAATAGAATTTCAAAAAAATTAAGTTAAATAGAAAAACATGGTTTCATTAAAAAAACCCGTCTTATTGATTCATATTTGTTTTTTAGGCACAAGTAGTAAAATCTGTCCCCTGTTTCACACATACATATGCAGACTTTAAACATTTTTTTTTTGGTTTTTGTAACTATTTAAGTTATCGTTTATAGTACGAGTTTATTTAAAGGTGTATTGGTTTATAGCCAAGAAATAGGCAAGAACAACAAAGCAGTGTCATAAAATATAGAGGCACAAAAAATGGCGTTGCAATAGAAAAAGTGAAAATAAGGACGACCGATATAATGCCAACTGCAAATGCAATCATGTGGTGTGCTAGAAATTGTTATTGAAATATTTTCTCTTTACACACACATATTCATTCAACCGATTTTTTTGTCATGTACATACTTATCTACGTTAGTAAGTTTTAACACTTACATAAGTACGTACTTACGTATATATATTGCGCAATAATACTTGAAACAGATTTGACATACACATACTATATACATATGTATGCCAGGAAATTTGCAAAAACATCTATTTTTGTTTTTTTTTTGTTTCTTTTGTAGTATTTGGTCATAAAGTCTTGGCACTAAAATCTATAACAAACAATAAAAAATAAAAGAAAAACAAAAATTACACTTATAGTAAAAGATATTCATTCTAACAGACACATGAAGAAAGTGATAGGGAAAAACTAACTTATCAGCACATTGCACAAAATACAAATTAAATAACAACAAAACCAATAGCAATATAAGAGCTACACTGTTTACAAGGCCAATAATCAGAAGTTACTACTTTTTGCAATCTTTTGGGTTAGATTATTTTCCAGGATAAACAGAAACAGAGTGAGAAAGTGACAGGGAGAACGAAATGGCAAAACAAGCTGAAATCTTAAAAAAATTTAATAGTTTCTCTACTATGAATTTTCATATTTTTTAAGCAATAATATTCAAGTTCAACTTTTATATCTTCAGCCTGTTGCAATTTTTAAATTTTGTCTATGAAATAACTTGAAAATTTTTATTTAAAATGTTCTACATTGTTCCCCATATTCAAATATCTAAATATAGTTTTTGAATAATTGCAAATTATATTACACTAACGGAATGTTTTTAAAAAAATAACGAATTTTTCTTACATTTTTGTGAGAAAAGTTTTTAAAAAATATTTTTCCCTCAAAATTGTTTTTCAGCAAATACCACGTTTTAAATCCATTATGTTCCTATAAAATATAAAATATAAATTTAAATTTATTTTGTCCCTAGTAGCTCGTTTTGCTCCCAAAAAATATTTTTTCTCAAAATAAAAATTTTACGTTTTAAAAAGGTACTTTTTTCTAACGAGGTACTATTTCTATTTAAGGTACTATTCTTAAAAGTGGTTTTTGTACAAAGATGAAATTAATGATATATTTTTTTTAGTAACAAGTTCTTAAAAAGTACTAGTCTGTTTTGAAAAACGATTTTTTCTAAAAGGTTTTTTTTGCGTTTATGACAGGACTATTTGAATTATATTTTCATTTTTGATATACACTTTTAATGTTTTCTTTTAACAAAAATTATTGTTTTCAAATAATTTTTATGATAAAAAAAAGATGTATTGTACTTTTTTAGTAAAAACTTTTTAAAAACTACTACTCCATTCTGACATAGATATTTTTCTAAATAGGGATTTTTGATTTTATAACACGAATATTTAAAATATATTTTTATTTTTGATATATATTTGTTTTATAAAGGTTCTTTTAAACAAAAAGTACATCTTTCAGAAAACTTTTCTTGAAAAGTACTTTTGCGCAGAAAACACAAGCTGTGTTATTTTAAGTTACTTTTTAGAAAAGTAACTTTTCTACTGAGAAATTATTCTGCAACAAAAAAAAAGGGTTTCTTATTTGATAACTTAATTTTTAATAACGATAGCTCTTAAAAATTAGTTTTTTGTTTTTTTTTAAGAAGTATAAAAGCAGGTTGATTATTAGTGTTTTAAGAGAAAAAATATGATTTTTCTCTTTTTGTTGTTTATTTAAAATTATTCAAAAATCTATAAATTGTGCTTGGAAATGCTATAAAAAGGAACATTTTTCTTCGGACTAATTTATACTTAAACAATGTAAAAAAAACAATCTATCTATAGCTAAAAAAATAAAAAAGAACCAAGTGTCATAGTTGATACATTTAAAATAGCTCGACTAGAAAATAAAACTTGATAGTAAATTCTTGAGAAAAATCAATGTAAATAAAAATGCATGTACACGAGCACATGGTTGGGCATGCCAACGAAAACAACTTTATATAAAGAAAAACTAAGTGCATACACACACATTTATATATATATATATATATATATATATATATATATATATATATATACATATATATAGATACATGAACATGTATTAGTGCCATGAACATTTCACTTTCAATTATGTGCTGCTGCAAGAAGTACATCACAATTAAAATTCAGAACAAAATTTTCAGTATATTTTTTGTTTTCTACAAAGAAAAAAGATAAAATAACATGGAGGGAACCACCTACTGCACATCAACTTAGTACATATAGGATGGATTTCAATAGTTTTTCACTATTAAATAGAACGTCCTTGGCAGTTATTGTCGTTGTATTTGTTGAACAATGTGCTGTTTTTTTTTTAATTTTAACTATTAAAGGAACATGTTTATGTGTAGTGATATATTTGTTTTATTGCTTTGAGTATATTTTTATTTTTATAGTTTTGTTATAAAAAGCATTATCAATTAAAGGTGGGCCAATAGTTAAATATAAGTTGTAACAATAAGTTACTTTCAGTAGTTTAGATTGAAACGCCTGAATTAAACAAAAGTATAAAAAATTTGCGAAAATTTTAAAATATTGTGTTTGTACAATTTTACTTTCCTTTTTCGATCGTAAGGTAACTGTGGGATTAAATTTAAAAAAAAACAATGCGATTTCAGTGTATTTGTTTTTGTTGTAAAGTAAATATTGTTTGCGAAAAATATCTAAAAAATATTTTATATACATATGAAAAAACTTCTGAAAACTCAATGAGTGTTATTGAACATAATATAAGGTTGGAAATAATGTAAAGATTAATCAATCAATTTTATTTTCATTTATTATTTTATTATTTTCTTAATATAAAATGAAATTTTTTTCTGAAACTTAAGGCCCACAGCATTTTGGGTGGCGCCTTTTAACTTCAATTCCTCAGTTTTAGTCTAATTTTATTATACAAAATCTTATCAACAAAAAAAATCTTATCTTCTATAAACAAAAGAAAAATTAAAAAGCAGCTATTGATTATTTCCTCAAAAGAAAAAGTGCGGTTTGTCGACTAAATAATTTATTTTTATTTTTTTTTTTTGTAAATAATTTTCAACGTTTATACATGTATGTATTTGCCGCCTGAGTATCACAAGTACTTTTGAGTAGATCGATCTCTTTTTTGCAACAAATGTATTTGTTTCAAATTTTAAACGTGGCTGCCAAGTTGAGTTTGAAAGAAACCAAATAACAACTAAAAATTACGCACTCATAGTTAGGCATTCTTTTGGCATGGAAATGCAAATTGTTTTCATTCATAAAAAAATTGATTGGAGAATGTGTGTGTGTGTGAACGCGTTAGTTTGAGTCAGCATTTATATAATATTAATGGAGATTTGCCGTAAATTTACGTTTATTAAAATGTAAAATTTTAAGTTTTTTTTTAATATTTTTTTTTAATTTTCTGTGTTTAATATTTTAAAAACAGTAAATCATGTGATAGAGAGAATAATAACAATTGGCTAAACCGGTTGACTACGTAAACAAAAATAAAAATAAAACGTTATATCAAAGTAGAATCGCAAAATATCTATTTACCATTCTTAAATCAATTTTTTTATGAAAACAAATTGCGCCAAACAAAGACATAACGACCACAAATATTTGCAAAACTAATTTAAAAGATTCAATTATGGGAAAAAAATCTGTAATAATTTTAAATCGTAAAAATAACAAAACAATTATGTCATAATGTTTTGTTTTTTAACTTAACTGTATCTCGTAATTTAAGCTCACATGAATGTGGAAAAATTTTTAATAATTACAACAGAAGCGGCGGCTGTGTTAAGCATTTAAAAAATATTTACAGTCCAACAACAGTTAAACAACAAATTCATTCATAAACATGTATTTTCTTTCACGTTGTAATTTTTAAATATATTCGTAAATCAAACGCTTTTTATTATTGAAAATATTATGTTAATATTTCGGATATTATAAAGACCATGACACACAATGAAATTTAGTTGCTAGCTCTGTTAAAACTAACAATAACATTGCTGCGATGGACATCTTAAACCGAAATTCTTTACAAAAATTACATAAAGTAATCAATGAGAGTTGCATGTTTTTGGCTTTATGTGACAGCTAATGTCACAGCTAAAGCTTTGTTTGGACTATAATATCTTTGAGTGAAGCAAAACAGCAAATATCTGTAGTAATTTTTTTATACTTTGAAACTATTAGCATAAAGTAGCAAGAAATCAAGTAGCCTTTTTTTTGAGTTGCAATAAATAAAATTATTATAGACGTTTATTAATGAATAAAATCATCTTAAATAAAGGAACTTATTTTATTTACATTTCATGCCTTTACAATTTACGAGTATCTTGTCTACAGTAAAATCTGTTTTATTGCTTTCAAGTACAATATAAACCTTCCTCACACTTGGCTACATTGTTTAGTTTAAAAGAAATAGCTGGTCTAATGAAGAAATCTACCATCCGCTTGTCAAATTATTATTTATTCTCCATTTTGACAAATATTCTCTTTTACTTATTATAATTTGTTTTAATTATATTTTATTTACTCGCCAAAAGTTGTTGACAGATCTAACTTATGTGGGATAATATAATGGCAGCTGTGATCTTTACTAATATTTATTAACAAAAACATATTTCTTTAAGGTAATCGTTAACATCGATACATATTTTACTGGTCACAAAGGACCAAAAGCTTGAGAATTTTTTTTTAAATGCCACACTAAATTGTTGAAATCCAAAAATAAATTATTTTAAAAATAGTGATTTAGTAGGTTTATTCTATATACTTGACATAAGCAGTTTTGTCAATATTATTTTTTCTATATTGAGAGCAAGAATTGAGCTTTTAGAAAAAATTACGCCATTTTCGTAAGGCTTCAAAGTCAAATCCTTATGCAAAATTCACCATAAGGTTTTTTTAGATAACCCCTCTTGTAAGAACGTCGAGGAACTGAGAAATTTTTATCTGTTTCAACACTGTGACTAACAGCTTCGATGTTTTCAGTTGAACGACCTGGTCGAACACACGACTCAAATTTAACGATCAAATTCTTAAAAGCAGTGTCAGAAGGACAATTATGTTGACCGAAAATATCACGAATTTTACGAAATCTTACTTTAACAGAACCACCATTTTCACAGTGGATTTTAATTATTTTAATACAATTTTCGTGCGAAATTGTATTAATTGTAATAATTGTCAATGTATCTACTACGAATATGTCAAAAAACTAAATGTCAAAATTACCATGCTCCTGGTGTTGCCACAATTGAAAAACAAACTTCTTGTTGGCAAAGCCGATAAAACCTAATTACTTATTATTTTTTTTATATACTTTTAAGCACAGGGTGCTTTTATTTAAATAAAAAATTAAAGGGAAACTCATCTTCGTATCGGTATCCAGATGTCACCTGTATATCCATTTTGGAAAAACAATTTTTTCAACATTTCTACCATTTCGTCAATATAAATTTATGTAGTTAATACAGTTACAAAAATAATTTATTGGAAAGTGAACCTTACCAACTCTATTATTTGTTTTCGTTAATTGAAATCCCTTATTTTAGATATTTTCATCTAAGTATGACTTTCATCTACTGTTGACTTGGAAGGTGGAAAGCGGTGTAGGTCCATTTTAGATTAACTTTATAAATTTATTTATGTAACTGCTTTAAAAATAATTAGGTTAATCTATTCAATACTTAAAAAGTATTATGCTTTAGACTAGGCCCTAATACCTGAAATTCCAATCCATTTAATATACTGGTTTTATCATTATTTCATAGAAAACGACAGTTTTATTTAATATTTAAAAGAACAAGTGACTATTTGTAAGTTGAGATTTTAAATTCACTTAAGAATTCGGGTACTTAAGTACATTTATTAACTCAACCAAAATTGCTTAATCAGAAAAACTTTAACCTTAAGAAAAAAAGAAAAACAAGTAAAACTATTTTTCTGACCTAAATTTAAATGCTTTAAACTAAAGTTATTTACTCGTTACAAAAAAAAAAAAAAAAAAAAAAAAAATTAGGCAACTGGTACTAATGAACTGGTCATAAAAGCATTATGGCACGTTGTGCTAATGAAATTATAACTCACAACTTAAGAAAAGAAGGCTAAAGAAAAATAAAATAAAATAAACTAAATGGTATCACATCGTATCGTACTTATTTTACAAGCAAGACACATTTTAAAAGTTGTAGGCAAAACTAAAATAAATAAAATAGGCCGTAATATAAGCGGTTTATTTAAGCCAACAGATAGTTTAGCAGGTTGTAAACATTTATGTTATTATATAATAAAATTACCTAGCATTTAAGAAAATTGTTTAAAGATAAAATTCAATTTCTCATCGATTTTCTATGTTCCTTTTTTATTGCTTTTTCTGCGTAATTTTTGAATTTTTTTAATTTTGTCAAATAGAATTAAGTTTTGGCAGGAACAGGTATAAGGGAGTGTTTACTTAAGAAGTAAAAAGTGTCTATTCTGTTTGTAGGTGAGGCGAACATTTCTTTGCAACAGACACTGCCAAGGAAGGCGGATATGTTTTAGACAGACTTCAGCTCAGGCATGCAATTTTGGGTATTCCTTTAGCTCTAGTTGTAAAGCTTAGCGCCTTTAAAATATTTTGTCTATTAGTCCAGGTTACAGATTTTTACTGTAGAAATTTTACCTTTAATTTAAGTCATTTATTTTCTTTGGCAATTTACCATTTGTTATTTATTCTTTAATGTTTCGTTTATGTACCGAATTTTTTTAGTTTGATGGTTTTATTTTTTTTTTTAAATCTGATGGCTCTATCGGATTATATTCTTTGTGAGAGATGTGAAATGAACTTATTTTCCATAAAAATCTCCCACAATTTTTTTTTTTTTCAATTAAGGAAAAATATTTTACTGCGAAATATTGCGCATTCTGTTGTTATTTAATTTAAAGCGTTAGTTTACCGACAATTAAAATTTACTTTCTATTTGAGATGTCACGGCTTTTGCCCGTAGTATTCCGTTTGAATGTAGATGTCCATTCAAAACAAGAGTTTTTTTTCGTTGTTATTATTTTAATGTGCATTTATTTTACAAAGATCCTTTTTAACGAAAGGCACTTTTATAAGAACTTTTATTATTATCTAAAGTACTTTTGCAAGAAAAAAAAAACACAGACTGTGGTTTTTCTATGATCTCCTTTTTTTTATAAAAGTAAGTTTTATCAGTGGAAATTCGCATAAATGCATTTAAGAAAGTACATTTCGGTGTGTCACTAAAATGTCACCTTTTTTGGCACTTTAAAGTACAGTTTCTTATCATTGAAATAAATAAGTCTTAGTATCAAAGTTCTTTAAAAAATTTAGAAACTAATTTTCCTTTTTTATTCTACCTAAATGCTTTTTTTTGGTAACTTCTTAAAATAATATATAAATAATTAACTTTACAATAATGAAAAATACATTCAAAGAAACTGACCCTAAAAAATTCCACTTTATAATTTTCATTGTTGTTTTTATTAAAACCTCAATTAAAACAGCGCTTTTTATAGCATTTTTCTTTCTGACCTTTGACGGTGGGAGATTAATTTTACAAAAAAATTATTTTTTCCCAAACACATTTATACATGTGTTAATTAACTAAATTGCTTTTGTTAGATTTTAAAATTACAGTTTTATTGCAGCAAATGATTCAATGCAATGTAAAGAACTTGAAAATAATATAGAACGGTTAACGTTAGGTAAAGTTTTAATAAATCAAATTATAGTTTTAAAAAGAAAAAGAGAAAAAACTGATTGAACAAAATTTATTTTGTTGAAAAATGTAAACAATTTTTGAATTTTTTAACATTTTCTTTACATTTTTTTACATTTTTTTTGTAGGAAAACTTGTTATTTACGACGAACAGCAGCAATGAAAATGCATTTTAAATGATTCATATCAATTAAAAAAATCACTTTTTTAATAAAATAAAATGTATTTTTTTATTCTTATATTATATACATTTGCACACATTTTGTTTTTGCCGTATTTACTTGTTTATAATTTGTGGTTATTGATTGTTACGTTTTGTTTTTCTTCTCATGCGAAATGTCCTTGTTCGTAAATAATTTATTGAGGCGTATGAGTAATTTGTAATTACAAATTTATGATTGCCATGTTTTTAATAGCACGTAATTAAAAAATTTTAAATAAAATATTTTATTAAAAATTAATGTGAAATTTTTTTTGTTGAAATAATTAAATTTTTATTATGTAAAAATCACATGATGGGCATTCGGCATTACTCGAGAAAGGTAGAATTGATTTGTTCTTCGTAAGGAAAGAAAATATTTTTTCACTTCTGCGAAAATTTAGAAACTTTCAAGAAACTTTATGAGCGTAAGGCAGAATTACAAACACCATTGATAATCACAATCTCTTACTTTTATGCAGCTGTAGGAATAAGTAAATTAAATTGTTATAGAAAAGCAAGCCCACTTCAAATATAAAAATAGAGGCAGCAGAGGATGTGATATTTATTAAAAATAAAATTTTATCGATTATTCGTTTTTTAATTTATAAGCGATCATTGATTAAAAACAACATTTTTTTTATTTCATATAAAATTTGAAAATATTTTAGGGCTTGAATTTTCACAACTTTTTTTAAATTTTAGTTTTTTAAAACAAAGAATTTGTAATTAGACAAGATAACATAAAAAAAACAAAAAATTAATATAACAATAAAATCACTCACTTCTTTATTGTATTTAAAAAAAATTATTTCAGATTTTGTTTTGCATTCCAAAAATCAATTATAACTTGGCTTTTAGAGTTCCGCATTCATAGGGTGAAAACGTAACGCCTTATAGCTGGCTTTCATGTCTGAAACTGTATTAGTTGGACACTTGAAGTCTTCAGAGCAGAAAATAAGTTGTTGTTTTGGCCACTACTGTAACCAATAGTAAAAGTAAATAAGGGGATGTCCCTTTAGGACAAGACAGACACTTGTTATTTTATTTTATTATTGTTTCTAAAACAAATATGTAAAATTTAAAGTTAAAGGGCGCTTAATACCTCCTCAAATTTTTTTGTGTGTATTTCCGACAACCACTTAAACAAATTTCCGCCTAACAAACCACAAACGATAGAAAAAGCGTTATCTCTTTTCTGGGTCAAGTTATACAAAACATCTATTATATTTATTGGAACCTAACAAATAACATATTTAATGTTTGACTTGTTTAAAAGTTTAACAAAATAAAAAATCAATCTCTCTTTACTTAGGCAATTATAGTAGTAGCGTGATTTGTTGTAATATATTTTATTATTATTTTTTTTTTTCAATTAAATTCAGTCATAACCTAAAAACCACAAAAATCACTCAAGCATTTGACCACATATTTTTCTTTCACCAAATAAGCAGGAAAAAGCGTAACAACAATTTTAACAATTTATTAAACACAATTTTTAATGATAAAATTTTTATTACAAAAAGAAATGTGTTTTAAACACTAAACGGAGTTTGCAGTAAAAGTTTTAAAATAAAGATTTTAATTTAAAATTATAGGTTTTTTTATTAATATTATTTAAAATAATTAAATTTTTATAAAAATATTTGCGTCATTATGTTTCCCAAACTTTAGGCTAAAATTTGTTACACAAAATTTTATTAGTTTATATACAATAAGTGATCTAAGAACCACATATTGCAAGTTGAGGGTTCAGCTTTATATTTAATAAAGCTTAAAGCTTAACTCATTACTTATTCTTCTTCTTGTTTTTTAAAAGCCTTAACATTAAGATAAATGTTTTGAAAGGAATTTCGAAAATAATTAAATAGTGATCTTTCTTGTGTGTTGATAAATAGCATGAGGAGTTGTAAACAACAAAACTTTAGCTGAATTCTATTTTTCTATTTGTAAATTCAAAGTCATCATCATTTTCATTTTAAATTATTTTTTTAAAACAGATTAAACATCGATTCCATTGTTCATCTTTTAAATAATTAATAATAATAATAAGATCACAAAAATCAATCTCTCAGCATAAACAATGCGTCATATTTCAATAAACTCCCCACAAACGACAACACTTTTCTTCCCCCTTTGTTGCTCAGTTTTATTTTTATTATTTATTTTTGTATTTTTCTTTCTTCAGTTTTTATAAATTCATTTTCAAAATTCAAAAGAGCTGTTGCTGTTTCAATTCTTTAGCTGGATATTTAATTTAATTAAATTTTAAATCGATTTTAAAACAACCCAACCAAACCCCTATTTTAACCTCTAAGTTTTAAAACGAACTTTGTTTCCATTTTGTTTTCACTTGTTTGTATGTTCAACTCCTTTTCTTTTTCGTAAATATATTTTATTATCCTTTGTTTTGGAGTTCGTATCAGGGGTGACATTTGCACTGGGTTTTAATGTAGTTTGTAAATGCACTATCTGGTACGACACACCATTACGATCAATCTTCTGGTTTGATTTAAATACACTTAAACAAAAAATATAATTAAAATATTGTAAATGAATGAAAAATTTATTTTTTCAAAAGCAAAAAATATGCAATTTTTCTTTTAAAGTGTTAGTGTTAAATGTACACACGTACATCTCTATGTATAAACATATATTTTTAATGATTTATTATAATTATTTTTAAAGGTATGTTATTGTTATGTCTTATTTTGATTACATTTTATTTAAAAACATTTTTAAAATATTTTTAAGACTCCATCCATAAAAAGAAAATTTTATGAAAATAAAGAAACAATTTTATAATAAAAAAATTAAGTCATAATTTGTTGTTTTATTATTTTTTTATATCAATAATTCATATTTGCAGAAAATGTTGTTTTCAGCAGGCTAAAATTAAAAGAAAATGACAATGCAGAGTTTAAAAATGCTTGTAATGCAAAACAAAAATAAAATTCAGCCATTTTCATACTTAAGAAAGCAGAATTTTTAAGTACAGAGTTTAAAGAAAAATAAATAAATCAAACAATTTAAAGAATTTAAAATATTTAAATAATTAAAAGTTAAGTCAAAAAGTTTATAATCTAGAGCTTTTCCAATAGAGTTAAATATTAAAAACTACAGCTGCTAACTAAAACTGGCTTAAGGAATGTCTTTCTGCTTAATAAATTCTGCCATATTTATTTGTTATTCTTTGTTGTTGAAAATTTTAAAGAGACAAATTTTCTGTCAACTCAGACATTTTTTTAAAGCCACAAAATATTTTCTGTCTAGTCAGGCATTTTTTGAAAATATTAATGCTTTAAAATAAATTTTTCAAAACTAAACAGAACAAAAGTTTCGAGAAATGAGAAAGCTATAAAGCAAAATGTTTTACTTAAATACGAAATTATTGCATTACAGTTAAATATTTTTTAATAAATTTAAACTGGGTCATTAACAGTATAATGCAACATTATAAGGTTGCAGCATACATATATGTATATACTTTTTCTAAGTTGTTTAATGCTGGCAAACCTTGCATATAACACTTAAATGACCTTGAACTCATTTTTATAGCAACAATGTTTTCACCAACATGCAAATACATACATACAAATGCATTTTGTGCCCAGCTAAAACGAAATGGAAACATTTGCAAACTCTATTCTTTTGTTTCCAAAAAAAAACTATTGCATATCTTTTAGCATAAAAAAAGCTTTAGCATAACGCACATGTGTATAGTATAAGTGTGAGAGCATAAAAATTGTGGCAGTCTGCAAACAATAAATACCAAATGCACGTTAGATGGCGCCCAGCTGCATAGAAAATATGACTGGAGGGTGTCTTTTTACCAAAAGAATGGTTTGTGTTTATGAGTAAAAAGTATCACACAAAAAGCTTTGCATTTCAATTTTACATTTTAATTAAATACAAAAAAAATATTAATTTTGTGTAAAAACAAAATACATGAATTTAAAAGAAATTTGTGTTCTTTTTATTTTTAATTAAATTACAATCGGCTAAGCGCTTTGGCAGTGTGGTTAGCTGGTTGTGTAGAATTTATTTCACAGCCACTATCTTCACTGCCGCCGCGATAAGCTGTTACAACAATGCAGAAAAATCAAAACAAACAAAAAATGTAAAAATAATAATCACAAAAAACAGATAATAATAAACAAAACTGTGATTCAATAGGAATGTCTGCTGAATGTTGAAGATCGAATATGTAATCTAATAATACCAAAAATGTTACTATTTTTTTATTAAATAGATTAAGTCCGCCTTCCAACTACTTAAATAATCAACTCTGTGTTTTGTCGCAAATTATTTCAAAAAAATATGATGAAAATGAATGAATAAAAATCTTAAAAATTATTATGAAAACAAAAAATGTTTTCTAAAAACAGTACGAAGAATGTGAGCGTAAACACTGTTGTTGTCCATTTGCTGTTATTTACATACGCAGTGTGTTTTACATACACAGTGGTTCACTTTGAAAGTCAGGTATTTTAGATGCCGTAACTTATTATTTTTGATAAATGCTGTAGTAAAAGCGTTGCCAAGAATTTTCCTGCACATTCTAAGATTATGGTCGTACTGAAATTCAGACAAAGTAAAACATTCATTACAATTTCCGTTACATCGGGTTTGACATATTCGTAGATGCATTGGCAATTGTTACAATGAATTCAATTTCGCACGGAAATTTGCTTTAAAATAATTAAATAAAATAATTAAATTTCGGTGGTTCTGTTAAAGTTACATTTCGTAAAATTCGTGATATTTTCGGACAACACAATCGTCCTTCTAAGAAAGCTATTAACAATTTGGTCGTTATATTTAAGTCGACAGGCTTAATACGAAATGTGCCAACACCAAAGAGCGTTTGGCCGTGTCGATCAACAGAAAACATCGCAGCTGTGAGCCACAGTGTTGAAGCAGATCCAAATTTGTCGATTCGTCGACGTTCTCAACAATTGGGGGTATCCAAAACCACCACATGGAAAATTTTACTCAAGGGTTTTAATTGAAGCCGACCATTCACATTAATTTCAATTCATCTTCTGAAAAAATCATTTCTTCAGACGAGATCCATTTGCAGGGTATGTCAACAAGCAAAATTGCCGCATTTGGGCTTCTGAAAATCCTAGAGCGATTATTAAAAAACCTTTGCATGCTCAATGTGACACTGTATGGTGCGGTATGTGGATTGGAAGCGTGATTGGGCCGTTTTTTGTCAAAGATGCGGCTAGAAACACGATAACGGTCAATGGATCACGCTATCGCGAGATGCTAACAACTCAATTTTTACCTGCTATTCACGACTACTCACATGTAATATCAACAGGACGATGCCGCATGTTACACAGCAAATGAAACGATTAACTTATTGCAAGTCAAATTTCGCGATCGCATAATTTCAGCAGTTAGGTGACCAGCCAATTCGTGTGATTTAACACCACTGGATTATTCTTTGTGGGGCTATGTTAAGGGCAGAGTCTATACGGAGCCAATCGAATTGATTTCAGCCTTAACACTCAAAATCCGTAATGTGATTAACGAAATTGGACCGCCACTTTACCAAAAAGTAATTAAAAACGTTGATGAAAGAATCGACATTTATCCAGATATCATTTTGCATTCATAATTGCCAAACTTTTCTCTTCGTAATACAATAACAATTTTAATCATCTTAATATAAATTTTTTATTTTATTTTATTTTAGTAAACAAACTTCTTATTTATTCATATTTTATTTTTATTATAAGTGGTGAGTTGGATATTTTCTTTCGTAGTGTGAAAATATTTTAAATCTTTTTGTAATGCCCGCCTAAAATCAAACTTTCTACGTCTGCCTTTGAAGGTTAAACTCAACGAGAAATCCCAAGTATCGTTAACAGGGCAAAAACAACTGTACATTTATCGTTTATCGTTATGGAACATGTAAAAAATTATATGCCACGTTATGCGTAATAAGATTTACATTTGCACCTAGCCGTGTGGGCCAATATCAGATGGTGGATCATTACCACTGTGGATGAAGCAGGCCGCAGCCTTCACTCCTTGCTGAAGAGTTGAAGACTATCCAACTCCTGGTACAGAACGCATGAAGCTTAATATAATTAAGAACACGACGGCATTCATACTCACTGGACCTGGACCATTCATTGTGTTCATTGTGAATGATCCGACCCACAAACTCAAACGAGGGCCTCGAAACACACACCTACCACTAAATTCCCGAAGGGCCTACCTCAATAATCAGTCAGAGAACAGTTAAATGCCTAAAGAGACAAATACCGCAATTCTGGGGCTTTACTGATTCCCTTGGAAATATAGTGGGTTGTCCAGTTGGCGCCTGCTAGCCTTGAAGGGGACTGGGCTCCCTTTTACCCCCACAAGACACAAGTCTAGATGGTTGTGTGATTCATAAACACTTATAATGTGCTCCCGGGAGGGATATGCCACGTTATGTTGGCTTTTACTATTAACATTTTAACGTCTTACAGGTTCTTTTCACAGATGAAAGCAAATTAATTTCGTTTGATTCCAATGACCGCCGTTACGTGTGTCGTAAACACAATGAAAAATTGTTGAACAAAACACTAAGAAAACAGTGAAGCATGGAGACTTATCAGTGATGGTTTGTGGGATTGCATGGCAGCCATAGTTGTCGGCAAACGTCACTTTATAAAAGGTATCGTGGACAAGAGCATTGGTATTGCTGATAATTTTAAATTTTATCACGATAACGATCCTAAGCACATATCATGCCCTTAGGTTGGCAAAACATGTGCACAAAACCCAGATATAAAGGTAATCGAGCATTTATGGAACGAACTTGAACGTCGTTATAAAAAGACCGCATTACAAAAGGAATAGAGCCAAATAACACCTGATGGGTGCAAAAAATTAGCGGAATCTATCCCAAAAAGAGTAAAAGCTGTAGAAAATCAAAAAAATAATAAAATAAAAAATTGAATTTGAAGACAATCCGGCTTACACTGTGATCATAGTTTTAAGCAGGGTACGGATTTGCACACTCATGTGCAGCACACGCACATGAAGGCAAATATGCACACAAAATAAATACGCACATGCACATGCGTAAGTGCCAATTTTTATATGTGCCTACTAAACGCACATGTGCAAGTTCAACTTGCGTAGGCACATTTCATGTGCCACTCTTAAAATGAATGGCACATTTCATGTGCCGCTCTTAAAATGTGCGGCACATGAGTGCACACGATCTTGCACATTAATATATGTATGTGCAAGACGAAGAAGTACAATAATAACAACAATAAATTGTAGTGTTTTGTTGTTATGGTATGTGTTGAATATTTACCCATTTGAAAATAATTTTAACTGCGTAGTATAATGATGTGCATGAAGATGAGCATTCATGTGCCTGTACTTTGCACTTGGCACATGTGCGTGTGCTTCTATTGTCCATGCACACTCATGTGCCTTCATATTAAGATCAAAAATTGTTGCACATATTCATGTGCATGTACACAAATTTTGGCACATGTGCTGCACATTCATGAATAAATTTCTACTCTGGTTTTAAGGCGTGTTTTTAGTTTCTATTTCATTACTTCTATTGTTATAAGGCTGAAATATCTGGTGTTAGTTAGTTACATTTACTAATATAAAGATAAAATATTTTGCAAAACTTTAAGTATTATTTATTTTAAAACTGCTGAACTTTTCTGTAATTAGCTCTCCATCTTTCGATGTGAGCCACTGTACATAAATCTTTATGAAATTTTATAGACCAAAGCAAACTTATTTTTCCTTGATTCTTCTTAAGGAAATTTACAAAACTAGTTTTCAGAAAAGGATTTTATTTTAGCAGAAAGGAAACTTTTGTTGGAAAATAATTTTCTATTAAACCCTTTATCATATTCCTTTTTTTTAATAATAATTATTTGCCGTGCTGTAAGTTAATGTTTTGTTATTTTAAGTTCTTTCAATGCTAAATAATAACACAGTACTTTAGGGTTTTAAATAAAGTTAAACGATTTATTTACTTTCAATGCACACAAAATAAACGCGATGGTAACTTTGTTATTTTTACTCACTGATGGCTCAACTTGATTTAATTTATCCAGCAAGCTTTATATAGCTGGTTCAAGCGGCGCTCGCTTATACAAGAATATTTTACTTTGGCATCACCATATGTTGTTGTTATTATCATTCAGTGTAGGCGCCAAGCGTGTGTTAGTTGTTTTTTTGTTTTCTAGTATTTATCTTATTTTGTAGAAATTCTTATAAGCGGGTTGTTGTTGTCTTTCTTAGAAAACTACACAGTTTGTAAAATGCACGTTTACTTAATTACTGATAATTATTTTCTTTTAAAACTCCACAAATCATCTGCGTAACAATATCTTTACTTGATCCCTATGCATAGGAGAATCGATTTTGCGGTGAAATCAACTTTGCTAAGGCCACCACTACAGGCAATTGAAATCCAACAGCATAATTCCATTAATAGTGGAGATAAAATAAAAAAAGACGACCGCCTCTATTTTAGTGTTGCTGTGTATTTTCTTGTAAGTTATTGTAGTTTTTTGTGTTGTATTTAAAACCGAACTAAAACTTTAGATTACTAAGTAATTGGCATTTCATTAAACGAACGAAATTTCATCAAAAAGTTATATTTTCACAAAAATTCACTAAAAAAATTAGACTTTACTAGAGAAAATTTTAAAATGTGAAATCACTAAACGTAAAAAAAATTAATTCAATTCTGTTAATATGCAAAGCAAACCCGTAACACATCTAAACGGTTTAAAAAATATCTGCAGTTCTTATAAGTATCACTGTCACAACATTCAAAAATAATAATATCGTCGACAAACTGAGAGTTGACCCGCCGTTGCTCAGTTTGTGGTAGTAAATTTTTGTATCACATACTTTCGTTCGATGTCTATAGCGAATATTAATCGTTAACTCAAGGGGATAGATAACTTTGGCGATACCAGCAAATATTTGTCAATAATTTGTTGGTTATTTCATTTGGATATTCATTAACAGTATAGCGTGCATGCGTAGTATAAGTATACTACATGAGTTGATTGTGGTGATTGCCTGTGCAATCATTATTTAAATTGTTTTATGAGGCGTCATATGTCACTCCAAATAATTCACACTAGCAACGATCATTAACAATGTATTTGCTGCAAACAAACCAAACATACAGGGTGTTAAATTTCAAGTGTGGATGTGCTCACATGCATACAAACCTGGACAATGCACAACGATTTAGAGTAAGCTTACAAATGTATTACTTTGCAACTGTGAATACAAACAACCACACTAGTTCTCACTATGTTGACATGTTTCATATTCTGTCTTTTAAGGTAATTTACCAAAATATTGTCAAATTATTTCCCCACATTAAGCATAAAAATAAATAAATCTAAGCATTTTTATACACAAATTGGAAGTAAGGATTACTATATAAGGAAGAACATTTTTCTTAACAAATATCATAATTATACAAGCATGGAAGCGAGCTGGGATATAGGAGAAGCCAACATAACGTGCCATATAAATTTTACCGTGCTCCACAACGAGAAATTTGTTGATATATTCTCTAATGCAAGATCCAAGCGTTCTATTTTTGACACTGACACGTGATTTCTTTTGTCCCAATTTGTTTATTTTTTTCTAATTCTCTTGTTTGTGCATGCACTTCCTTTTGGTTTTAACCATTTTGTACTTTGCATCTCTCGGGCAAAGCTTTCTTTATACAGGTGCGAGTTTTCTTTACAATTTTGTTGTCTTTTTTGTATCGCATAATGATGTCGTGCAGAGTTGATTTGCTTTTATTGAATTTTACTTTTTACCCTTCTTGTTCATACCTTTCACAAAATTGTTCAGTATAGTGAACAATTTTAGTTTTACCTGTAGGTGTGGCAAAAGGAATTTCTGCGCATTACTTTTTAAAAAACTCTCCTCTGTGGTTCATTTTTATTATTTTTTTTTTAATTCAGGATCATAAAGTAAAGCAGTCTAATCTGTTTAAAAAAAAAAGCTCACTAAAGTATGCGCCGCTTTTAATAATAATAATAACTAAAAAAAAATAACAAATTCTTGCTCGCCATAACCTATAAAAAGATAATTTTTTTAATAGTTATTTATAAAGCACTAGGGCACTATTTAATAAACAATTTTTAAACATTTTTATTTTTTATTATTTTTTCTATATTTCGCCACACCGTTGGTGGGCATCATCAGGAAAACAAAAAAATAAAAGTTTTTAAAAATTGTTTATTAAATAGTGACCTAGTGCTTTATAATTAACTACTAAAAAATATTAAAAAGGTCAAAAAACTATAACTATTATATATAATTTTTTTAAGATTAAAAAAAAAACTGTTTTTGTTTAATTTAGAATATGGCCATATATTTTTTTCTTTAAATAAAAACTGTTATTTTTTTCTTGAAATTAGGAGAAAGAAAAAATTAAATAATTTAAAAAACTAATAATAAGTTGTGAAATTTATATATTTCCATGTTTTTATGTTTTATAAAAAAAACTTCCTTAAAGGAATTTTGTTGTTGTTTTATTTCATGCTTGAAAATGAAAAAATAAAGAGATGAAAGTTTATATATATTTTCTTTTTACATAAAACTTAAATTAGTAATGTTGTTAGTTAACATTTTTTTTTGTTGTTTTTTATATTTTACTTTAGTTTTATTCTTATTAAATTAAGTTAATTCTTCTTTACTTCTTCTTTTGTTTATCAAATTAATTGCTGATTTGATTTGTTTTATTTAATTAATTTTTTATTACCAGTAAAACTTTTTTCATTTTTTGTTTGTATTGTAATTAATAATAATTTGTTGTTCTTATTTCAGTTGCATTCATTTCCTGTTTTTTATTTTTATTTATATTTTATTTTTCTTTTTAAATTAATATAATAATTATTTTTATTTAATTTCTAAATTTATTTTATGTAATATTATTAAATAATATGATTTTGTTTAATTGAGTTTTCTATTATAAATTTACTTGATGTTTTTTTTCTCATAAAATTATTTTTTTTATTATGTAAATATATTTATATATAAGGATTTTATAAAATTCTTCATTTATGTTGATTTTAATTAATTTTTTCGTATATTTATTAAATATTATTTTCATATTCTTACGATTTGCTTGAAAACAAAACAGCTTCATTTATTTGTTTTAAGTGTGTGTTTCATTATTTTTATTTCTCCTCTTCTTTTGAAAATTATTAATTAACATTTTTTGTGGGTTTAGTTTTTTGTATATATATTTTTAGTTTATCTTTTGACAAGGAGAATGTATTAGGAAGTAAAAATGAAAGGAACACAAAGATGTGTATTCAAAAAGAAAACAATGTAAATAATATATATATATTTTTTTATTTCGCTGAACTAAAAGGAAAAAAGGATGCTTTCTTTATGTTTGAGTGTATGTGTGTGTGTGTGTGTGTATATATATGTAGTATGTATTTAAGTGTAGAGTTTATATGTGTTTTTGTTTGTATGAGTGTGTGGAGGGAGGTTGGTATTTAAATTTATTTTCTTTAATATTTATATTTTGTTTTGTTTTTTGTTTTACCCTTTAACGGTAAATTAGGAAGTTCCATTCACTAGAGTCTCCTTTTTATCCTGTGTATGCTGTTGAGACTGCTGTGGCTGTTGCTGTGGTGGCTTTTGTTGTTGATGATCATTTGCATGATTTTGCTGTTGCTGATTGCGATTTTTATTATTACGTCTGGCTTTTGGCGGTTGAGTGTGCTGCAGCTGTTGTTGCTGCTGTGATGCCACATAACCTGGCTGCTGATTTTCTGGTTTGTTTGGCGTAACATTATTGGCATCTTTACTGTTACTAATGTTATTATTATTATTATTAACAGTCTGTTTTGATCTTTCAGTAGCACTACCAGAGGCACCGCCCCCACCAGAGCTGCCGCCTGCGCCCCCACCGCTATTTTTATCTGCGTTATGTTGTGGCGGTTTACTATTTTGCTGGGATTTGTTATTGGTTACCCCACCATTTGCTACAATTATCAATAACGATTGAATTAAAATGTTTTATTTTCGTACAAATAAATAAGCAAAACAAAAAAAACGAAGTGTGATTTTGTCATGAGATTGTAAAAAAGTACAATACAAAAAATAAAATAAATGAATAAGTTGTCATGACATCATACTCACTATTATGGGGAGCGTTGCTTTTTTGCTTTCTGCGTCTTCGTGAGCTGCCTTCATATGATGAAATACTTTCAGCTAAAAATGCAAATAAAATGAGGTTTTTTAGCAACAAGTTTACTGTGTGAATAATAGGGCTTTTAAGTGTGTTTATGAAACAATTGGTTTTTCAATCAGCCGGCATTCTAAACGCTCAAAAAATTAAGATTATCAATTTAAATAAAAATTATAAACGCGATAGCATTAGAAATGCCTTTTATTTAAACGAACAGGGTAAGATGGAGACACGATTTGTGTTTTGTATCACATTTTACTTGTTGAACACATTTGCATTCTTGTCGAATGCGTTATTTAGGTACATTTTTTATTTAATGTGAAAATTTCGCTAAAATTATATTGGAAAAACTAGTTATCTACCAATCAATTATCTGGTCAATGGCCGAAATGATAAACAAGGCCGAGCAGTGTATTTAGTAACGGTAATGCTAGTGGTTCACTACTTCATGGCTTCCGTATGATTTATTTACAAGCAAAAAACAACTTGTTTGTCCAGAAATACTTGAAAATACGATTTACTTTCTGAGCAATAAAATAAATAATAAATTAGGAAAATATTTGAACAAAAATAAACTGTGATAAATAAATAAAAAAAAAATTTTAAAAGTAAACTAAAAATTAAAGTAAGAAAACTTACAATATTTGTAAAGTTACTTTTTCTTAATTTTTGAAGTATTGTTAAATTGACAACAAAAATATTACTGATACCGATATACATATAGGCAATATATTGATATTAGATATAACTCTAATAAATGTAGAGTGGTGGCTTTGTAATTAGAAATGGCTATGCAGCCTATAACATGAATATTGATATGTTTCGGAAGCTTAATTCACCATTTTAAATTAATTTAAATAAGTAAAAAGAAAATTCATAGCTCAATTAAAAATTGGCCCAACAACGATACTTTCAAAACTCATGTAATCTAAATGCTTGTATTAAAACTCTAGCGTCATTTTCTGTCTTAAAGAATTTCCATGAGTGATTCATACCAAAATAACACCACAAAACGAAGTTAAAAAATACACATTGTAAAAAATATATTATTTTAACGGATAAAGGTTTTGTGAAACTAAAAAAAAAAGTTTTAAATATGATATCGTTTTATTAAATAATATTAAATAAGGCAATACGCTAAATGCTACTCACATTTTTATGCGACATGCATTTTTTACAAGCAAAATGAGCGAAGAAAAATAGTATTGAACCACTTTCCCCAAGAATATGACTTTCAAAAAATTATTTTTTGTTAAATATATATTGGGTTTATATAACTTGACTTTAATACAGAATGTGTTTATAAAAAATATTATTATATGACGGCCTGTTTATTTAACGTATTATTATGCTGGTGCTTTTTAATCATAAATAAATACTCTAAAATATTTGAAGCTTCTTACTCTTATTTGTAACAATTTTATTTTACGGTAAAGTGATTTTACGTCATCCCGCGTCAAATTTGGTTTGTAAACAGATAGGTGACGTAAAATTATACCCAATTGCAAAGTCAGTATTTTTTTCCATCAGCAAAAAAAAAGCTTTTAAACAAAAATTAAGAAAAAAAAACATTTTACTAAGAAAAAAACAGCAGTATAGCAATTCATTAATTTTTTTCACGATTAAGAAAAGAATACGTGTATCCTGTAAATTTTGCGATAATTAAATCTTCCTGTTGAAAAATAAAACAAAATAATAATTAACAATATTTACACACCTCTTTCAACACTGCTTTGTTCACGAACTTCCTGTACATTATCGTTATGAGTGTAGTACTGATGATCCCTGCCATTTTGTTCACTATTACGATTATTACGCCGTTGGCCACCACGACGCTCGCCACGGTAACCGCCGCCACCTCCGCTGGCTCCATTGCGATCGTTGTAACGATGATCACCGCGGGAATTGTAATCATCATCGTCACCACGACGACCTGAAAATATAAATTCAATGAACACACTCAATGCATGTTTCCAGTATTTTTTGAAAAAAAAAAGATGAATATTGTAGTACCTTGATTATAACGTTGATTGCCACCTCCGCCACTATTACCACCGCCTCCACGTCCTCGTCCTCTACCACGAGGGCCACCACGACTTGAGCGCACCGATTCAATATCACTGCTATAACCACGGTCAGAACGGCGCGAGGTAGGGAAGTTCTGTACAGATCCCATAGATGATTCCTGTATGGCTCGCAATTGTTGATCGATTTCAAGTTTTTCTTGGCGCAACTGTTCTACTTCCTGTAGAAAATAAAATCCGCAATAAATAAAGCAGATACGATTACATATGTATAGATTTTCCTACTAAGTTGTGAATGTTATGACCATAAGTTAAAACCTTTTGACTTACCTTCAGATGAGCCAAGTGATATTCCAATAATACTTTGGCATTTGAAATACTTTCAACGGTACCAATGAACACAAATGGCACGTGACCCGGTTCACGTAATATGCTAACATCGGGTTCATCATCGCCAGCGATCTAAAATTATTTTTGTGAGAAATTTAATATAATTTAAACCAATTCCATCTATTAGTGTTGAATAATTACCACCTTAATTCGAAATACACCACTTTTATCGACAATCTCTTGAATTATACGACCATTCTTGCCAATAACCTTACCAACCAATTCTCTGGGAACTTGAAAGAATTCCTCAGCATATTCTAGCATAGCACGTGCTCTCTGAACAGCCTCCTTTGATTCGCCGGTTATTTTAAAAGTACACGATTTTTCTTCCAATTCGATATTGGTAACACCGCCAAGTAGACGGGCTGCTTGAATATTGGCACCATGCGAACCAATTGCCAAGCCCATTAAATCTTCACGTACATGAAATTCATCAGAATACCTAAATATTTGTAGATAAATTTAATAATATTTCCTTTTTCATTTCATTAACATTAAAAATGAAAACAAAACTGTGCAAACTAAATTATCATGATACTATTGGTAGACAATATGAAGTTTCATCCGACTGACTTTTGATACACTCACCCACAGTTAAGTAGTTTAGTTGATTCCAATTGACGAGCAGCCTCTTCAGTACGTTTTAAAAGCATTACCTTTAAAAACAAAACAAAAATAAAATGTTATAATAAATTAAGAGTCAAATTGTGATGCAAATATATAAATCGTAGATGTCTGGTAGTAAATTGGGAAATTTATTACAAAGAATTGAATTTGTACGATTTTTCCTAGAGACTAGACAATTAATTTGACAATAAAACTTACTTGGTAGGAATTTATTTCAGACATTCGTATTTTTGAACAAAAATTAAAATTCATTTCTATCATTCGAAACCAATTACATACTCAAGATATCCTATGGATGTCGAATTATTGAAAACGTGACTAAAATTATAACAAAAAAATCTACGTTTGCCATCTTCGTATCTACCAGCAAGGTTCTTATCAAATGAATATTTTTCTTCTTAAAAAATTATTTAGAAGGAGAAGAAATGGCACATAGCCGACGATATCCTTAGTCCGCCTTTTCAAGCCTATCAAAATTATTGACTATAGAACTAAATGAAATTCATTTTTTGATAAAGGGTAGTCGAACCAGTTCTACTTTCGTATTTCTAGTTAATTACGGCATTCTATGTAATCAGAAAAATTCTTGAGATGTCCCGGTATTGTTTCTGGACAATTTCTGTGTTTCTGCATGGGCATTCTGCAATTATATCAGATGAAAACAAACTTAACGATAAAGTTATTTTGCGGTATGAAAATTCTTGATGGCTTGCTACAGAAGTACTTAACTTGGAAAAGTTAACGTATATTGTCCAGACATCGCAATATATTCTAAAATATTCAAATTTTTAACCCTTATCACACGTAGAACTTTTTATGACTGCAAACAGAAGCATTATTTTTATCTCCTGTGACACTTTATTTTTAGCTAAATTTTTTCCACGACACCCCTATAGCTCTCGTAGCCATACAGGCCCCAAATATGTTGTATTCCAGCCCTAAGATTTAAAATCATGATAAAAAAAATTCAGTTTGTTGATTTTTCTGGTTATTTGCAGATTTTTATTTTATTATTCCCATCACAAATTTTTTTATTTCAAATTTTTCAGAAAGTCTTTTCTTAAAATTGTATAAATAACAAATCTTGCCTTGCAAACATAACTAAGGTAATTAAGTTTCAGTCAAGGTTCTTCCATTTAGATTTAATAATTCATTGGAACAAATGTTCAAACGACTACCTTAAAACCTTTTTTTTTAAGGATATAAACAATGTGCTCCCCATAAATGGTTCAATCCAAACAACAAATATTTTAAGTAAATTTTTGAAGAAACAAAGACCCTTTAAAGACCAAGCAAAATTATTTTTACTTTACTTTGATCATTCGTGTTTTAAACGTCTTTCTTCAAGAATGAATGAATGTTGCATACAGATTTCCAGAATAGAATTAGTATTATCAGCTTCCGCAAGTTTCTGGAGATTTAAACTTCCAATTAAGCGGTTTTTACCTCAAAAAAATTCAGAAACCCTGGTTCGAGTGAGGCTCGAACTCATCATCTCAAGTTTCACCACCTACGCTTTTTAACTAACTCAGACACGATTGTGTTACAATCACCACTAGCTAATGATAAATTCACACTCATCAACTTAACAAAGGCTGTGGTTTTTCTAATCTGATACTACAGTAGGTTTCAATTGACTCCGTCGTGGGTACTCAAAACAAATTATATTTCTCTATATTATGGCACTGATGCCATTTTAACTTTTAACTCGTACTTTTCGTTGCTACAACAAGCACATATCTCCAGCAACAAAGATGTTCAAGCTAATTTTTATTCTACGAGCACACAAAGCAATTGCTTGTAGTCGAAAAATAACAACAAATTTCCTTCTATTTTTTTTTTGTTTTGAAGACACAGTCCAAAATTTTAACCTACATATGTTGTTACAAATATGTAAAGGCTTGCGAAATCTTAATATCGTAATATTAATTCGCATTTTCGGTTATAACTCCACAAAAATTCGCAAAAATAAGTGCGTAAAAACTAAACTAACAAAGGTTGCTTTGCCATGAATACAAGCTCAGAATGATCTAAATAAAGATCTGGAGACAAGTTTTGAAAACTCTCTTAAAGATTTTTAGACGGGTAAAGAAAGATCGGTTAGCAGTATCTAATATTCTGAGTTACAAGTGATACCATTTTTTTTTTTTTTGTTCAAACTTACTTTTTGTGATAAATTACGGAAATGCATTTCCTTAAGCAAACTGGCGCGCTTGTGAGTCATTTCCCACTTGGAAATCACATATAAAGCATTCAAGTCAGGACTGTAAACACAAACGCCAGCGTTTATGGTGCGTTGAAATTCCTTATGAATGCCATCCTTTTGTGCTCTGCAAAGAATAGGAAATTGAAAATAAAACTCCGAAATTTGGGCTTTAGATGAGAAGATTATAAAATCTAAATAATACTTACTCCGCACTCAATTCCTCGGGTACTGATATCGTGAACTGAAAGAAAGTTTTTGGCGTGATTGGCGGATTGGTATTCTTTGCACGTAAACGTGTAAGTTTGACGATTTCGGTGTAGGATGTCTGAAAACCACTATAAACAACAGCACAAACGTCATTTTTTAACATTTTGATAGTTGCAATCCACCAGCCGCAGACTTCGAGCTCTGTTTTACGAGTGAACACTTCAACTTCCATGCCTTCCTCGAAAGTAGGTGGTTCGGGTTGTTCATCCGGTGGCAAGCGTACATTTGAATAGGGATATTTTTGAACTTCTGGACAGCTACATATAAAGAAACAAAAAAAAGTAAGGCTATATTTAAAAAACACTTTATAAGATTTTTTTTATTGACTAATAAGTTAAAGAACTTGACGAGATTTTAGGCTGCAGTCAAACAAATTAAAAATAATACCAAGAAAATCATAAATGTATGAATACAAAAATAATTTTGAATCCCAAAGACAGGTGTTTAAATTGTTAGCGTCATAGACATAAAAACAATTAATTATTAAAGTGTATAGGTAAGTATGCATGTGTTTGATTCTTGCATGTGGGGCCATCCGCGATGCACACTTTACAGTCATATTGCATTATATTTTCGAGAAATAATTTGTGATGTACTTGTATACATGTGAATTTAGACATCGAATATTTTCGAAAAGAACGCAACAAACAGCTAGATCGTACTGGTGAGGTAGTCGTTATTGGCGGAATGCCAAAATTTTTTATTCATTAATATATTTGTATACATATATATAAATATATATATTCTCTTCAATATATCAACAACTTTTTAATAGCGGAGAAAAATATGCAAAATGAAAATAAATCGAAAAATCAGCCTTAAATTAAGAATACGCGGAAATTTTATTTGACTATAAAAAATAAATATGTGTTTTTCTTTTATTTTATTGTGCATTAAATATCATCATTAACAATTTAATAATAGATTTTTCTTGATACTGAAAAAAAAATCATCGATTTAAATTTTTTAACAACTTGTTATAATCATTAAATTACTAATGCAAATATTGCGTCCTGAACAAACATTCTTAAAAATGTTCACAAAAAATCGTTTCCATTTTTCAAAGGCATCTTGATAAATACCCCCCAATAAAAAATGAACCTAATGCAGAAAATAAAGGAAAGTCCCAATTATGGAATATTTTCACTAATTTCACTAAATGAATGAAATATCGCTCATGAAAGATATATGAAATTGTTCCTTAAAAAGTTATAATAAGAGATAGTCGAAGTGACAATTTTGGAATTGCATGCCTGGAATTTTAGTACGCATTTCGTGTATACTTTTTTTTGTTTATGATAAATTGAAACTAGTAATTCTATTCTGTAAACCGAATCCATTTAATAATGAGTGAAATTTTAAAATTCAGTTTATGACGGTTTTACGTTCTTTAAATCCCTGAAAATTTGATATACTAGAAATGGATTTCATCTAAAATCTTTTAAATGCCGAAAAAAAAAAATATATATATATAGAAAATAACAAACATCATAAGAAATGTGTGAATTTTTTAAAATGATTTTTATTGAATAATTTTTCACTGGGGTAATAAAAAAAACCTTTAGGAAAATGCAATTTTACATAGGTATGCCGCCACCCCAGCAGTAAATGATCGACCGAAACTAATATCTACACTAACACATTTACGACGTGGGTATATAGAATGGCGTTGCGATTGTAGCTAGTTTGCAATTAAACTGGAATATTTGTTTTAGTAAATTAAATCTACATTTTTGGCTCGGGTTTATAACTATTTGTTTAGCAATGTTTGAAATATAGTGAATAAAATTTTTGGTAATTAATTTTGATCCAATAAATATATATATTAGTTTCATTTTTGTTCTACTCAAGGGTCTACATTTCAAGTGTAGTCGTTAATTTGATGTGCACTCCCTCCCTCAATTTATTGCATTCTTTAATTACTAAAGACACTAAAGCCAGCAATCGTACATTCATTATATTTATTTTCATATTGTTTTATTTCTCTACCACAGTAGTTTTCTTTGAAGAAAAAATAACGCAATCTAACATCTAACATGAATGCTATTGACCTGTTATATTTATTGGCTAAAAATTATGCATATGAAAAAAATAACTTTTTTCCAATTCCAAAATTTTCTCGGCACTTAGTTTATTTTAGATATTGATATTGAAAAAATAAACCTAATAAAGCTTGTAATTGTTTTAGGATATATCTGCAATTAATTTACGCGATACTTCTAGTTAAACGTTGTTTCGATTTTTGTTAAATACTATTTTTCAGACTTGCGCGCAGAATTTACTTTACGGTTTTTACCCCCTTTCATGTGTTATGACTGAAGAAAATGCAGTTATTTGGGAGCATTGTTAATTATCTACTCCTCCGATATCATTTTTGAATGGTAACTAGATCAAGAACTATGTTTTTTCAGTAAAAGTCTTCAAGTATGATAACCTTTAAACTCGCACCCTCAAAACATTTTGACAACAACTGAACTGTGAGCTGTGCATGAATTTAAAGCTCAACTGTATAAATATTTCTTAGTAATTTCATTTTAATATATAATACTATAATAAATAAATAAATATAAAAATCATCCATACATGATAAAAGAATAAATAAGAACAAACAGAATATATTTTCAATTATAATTATTATTAAATATGACTTTCCTAATAAATTATGTTTCAGGACGCCGGTTAGTTGAAATCTAAAACCATATATAAACTCCAGATTTGATTCATAGCTTTATCTGGTGAGCAATTACCATAAATATAAAACTAAAAAATAACCACTTAAGGCTAGATGGTGTACTTTTAACAGCAAAACTGCATAAGAGTACACTTTTTTAAGTATTCTCTAACACCTTCATACATGTAATTCGTCGAACGATGAATGTTACTCCACCAGTTGTTGTTTTTCTTTTTTTAAGCAGTTAAGATATTTTTCTGAACTTATTCTCATAACTCTTACTTATTTTCCTAAGTCAGTCTGTTGCGTTCTGTTACCTATCTGGTATCTAACTCCACTATTGAAGCCGACATACGGCGATTTCGCTAAGCCCATTCTTATATATCTAGCTTAGTTATATCTTGTGGCATCGTCATATTAATATATCGCACTCTAAATACAAAAGGGTCACAACTCAAAATACTAAAATTTTCGAACACAAAATAATTAATTCTCTTTAGTTCGTCGTGCAGAACAAAAATATACATAACTGTATGCAAAACACTTAACACAAAAATATACATAACTGTATTTCTCCAGTTAAAGAAGATAGTGATGTAAAAGAAATTTTTGCAATAGTTAGAGATGTGTACTCTGGATTCATTTATTGAAAAAGTTTGTTTTGGAAAATTTTGAGTTGTGACCCCCTTTTGTATGTTCTGCCTGTGATGGTAATACAAAACTCATTTTAAATATTAAATTTTTGAATTTAGCCTAATTCTAAACAAATTCAATGATAATGCCATTGTAGCTAGTGCTTTTTTTCAAATATTTGTTACAATAACTGCATTATGTAAATATATAGAATTGTTTTTTTGCCCCAATACCAATATGCAATGACCCCTAGAAGTATTTTGTTAAAACTTAAAAGTATATTATCCTTTGCCATGCGTAATATGAGCAAAATAACCCTTATGTCCCTTAACGCTCCAACAGGACCGATCATTTTTTTCTGCCATCCACTTAGCATGTATTCTAAAAAAATAACTGGCTTAATACAATATTTTTGATTAATGCGTCTATTTTTCCTAATTAATTTTCTTCTTTCTAACACATTTTGCCAAAAACTGCTTTATTTTAATTTTAAAGTGGTTCTTTCCATATGAAGACTTATTGACTACCCCTCGTACCAGTTAATTATAATACCTCTATTTTAGAAATTGAATGTAGTGTTGGATTATTATTTTCAATAACCTACAAAGGTTGTGGTTAAGTGTTATAGTTAAAAGTATTATTTTGTTCTTTAAGTTTTACACTTACCCGTCAACTTCACAACAGACACCATCTTCATAAATAGATGTTACCATACCCTAAAAATAGCAAATACAATTGACACAAAGGCAAATTAATGTCGAAAAAATTAATTTAAATATAAAATTTAAAAATAAAAACAGAATATATCGCAAAAAATAAACGTAAGAATAAATTCATTATTTACATATGTATATATAAAATAATAAACGATTTTATCTGTTAAAACTTACATTAAAGAACAGTCATTATACATACATATGTATGCATGCACATATTATGTGTGTTGTACTTTTCTTATAATTACGTTAGAAAAATATATTATTTTATTTCACAAGAAATATAAATACATTTACATAAATTTATTATGATGTATTAATGAATGGGGTTCTATTTACTATTAATAGAAGTCATGTGCATTATTGAATTCTCATTAAAATATATTAAACATTTACAAGACAAAAATCATGTTTTCTTTTTGTAAAAAATAATTTTTCTTTCTATTTGTTTACACATGTGTATATTCTTACACTTTTTTATGTTCATTTTTGAGATATGTTCTCTCTTCTATCCTTCACTGAAAGCGAAAATAATCAATGCAAAAATATTAAAATAAAACAAAAGAAGGAATGCAAAACGTAATTAAAAATAAACAAAAAAAAAACAATAAATAAAATTGGTAATTGGATGCACATCCATATGTATGTTTGCTTGTACATATGTATATATATAATTATGTTTATATGTGTTTCACCGAATAGAGAGAAGAGTGCATTTTTTGTTAATGTTGCATTGTTTTCGTCTATTGAATTGTGGTGAACATTACACATTGTTAACTTGTCTTCGTAGCTCTTTTTTATACAAGTAGAATCTAGTGTGTAGCCTAAAAAATGCAAATTAGTTTAGATTCTATAAAAAACACATCAACTATAGACAAACAAGCAGAGGAACTGCCAGACTTGAATAAAAACAACGATAAACAAAACCGCAAAATGATAAAACTAAATAAAAGTGCAGAGAGAAAATTTAACAGCTGAAAGGTTACATGCAGAATTCGTAAGTTCATAATCGCATTGAAAATCGGGAAGGATGCAAGCAGCGCAGTAGCTTTTGATTTAGCGTTGATGATGATGACATAAAATTCCAGAGACTTATATTTTAGTGGGTGCAGCATGGGAAGTTTGTTTTTTTTAATTGTTTAATTAATAAGCAGAACGAATAAAATCATTTTTTTACTCTTTTTTTTTGCAATTTATTCATAATAGTAATATAAGATTCCTCGGGGGCAATTTATTTATAAGTATAACTTTTGTTATTATTAAATTTTTATGCTATATTCGACTCAAATCCTTAGATCTTCAGCTCTATGAGATTTGCCAGCTAATCTTAAGAAAAAACTTATTAAAAATAGTTTTTTTCCTTTCTAGTGAATGAATCTTGTCTGTTTGTATTAGAAATAATTTTTATACAATTGTCGATTTTTAATTTTTTGAGATTATTTCTTAGTCAATTCAAACTCGTATAACAATGAGAGGTGCAATATGAAATTTCAGCATCCATTTTGTCGTTTTTAGAGTAAAATAAAAAAATTGAGTAACGAAACTGAGCGGAGTCCCATTAAGTCTGTCCATAAAATATAATGGGACACGACTTAATTTTTCAATAATATGTAATAAGTCGTGGCACTGATAGACTGATTGAGACGCTGAACAAGCCTTTTAACAAAGTTCCTTATTAATTAAACATTTAAACGCTGCCATTTGAGTATCGCATCACCAACAGAAAATGCACTTAACAAAAATATTTAAAATCGGTGTGTGTCGCCTAATAAATTCACGTTGTGTTTACTAGTTTCTATAGGGTATTTTAGCCAGTGGACGCTAAAAACCTTTTACAGAATCGTTGTTTCAACGTATTCCTACTTGAGAATGATTTATGGTGACACTTTAGACTAATTTAACTCCTTCCACTTTCTTCAAGATAAATAGGATTGTTATTAACACTAAACATATGAAGTCGTGAAATATTCATCCAGACAAACCGACTTCGAACATGCGAAACAGTCCTAATTTATAAATCCGCAGACTGCACATTAATGCGTTTATTATACAATTTAATTTTTTACCAAACATTTGTAAATAGGAAAAATTTATTTGACGATTTAACTTCGTTCAAAAATCAATTACAACCAAAATACGAAAGAACAATTTCACTTAATTTAAAATGAAATTTACTGTATTGCTTTAGTTCATGTAAGTACTAACATACAATACATATGCATATATGTACATAATTACTAAAGTACTTTTGGCCCATTTCAAAACCATCTAAACTACGACACTGCTCTTACCAAAGAACACAAGCATCAACAAACTTCAAATACCTACATATGTAAGTATGTATGTATGTATATGTAACAATTAAATTTCACACAAAACATAAATTGAAATAAAATACTAAACATCATGTTTATTTTGAAAATCTGAATTAAAAAAGAAAAAAAAAAAAACTAGAAATTAAATAGTTCTTTCATTACAGACTTACCTTATAGTAGGCGCCATTATCGAGTCGAACTTCGACTAACAATTCATCCATGTTGAGATGCAAGAATGAAACAACAAAAAATCCAACAATGGAGCTTTAGTGGGCAAAAGTCTTGCTGATTTCCAAAGCAATCTTGTTCGATGTAGGCGCAATAAAATTGCGACGGCGAAGATTATTAGAATGAAAATTATTCAAAACTATAAACAAAGGAGGTAGAAGAGGTTGAGAATGATGACAGACAGTGTGTAATGAAAATAAATCTCTTTTCGACAACAAATTTCAATCCCAAAATAAAAATTATAAAAATTCTAGTTTATGATTTTGAAGTTTGACGTTCTGAAGCAATTAGGGGAATTCCCTTTTTTAATTTAACGATGAAATTAGAGTAGATATATGGTTTTTGCTGAGAATGACGGAAAATATATTAAAAAACAAAATCAACTTCTGTCAATATTCTCATTAATTTTGCAGGAGCAATGTTGAAGTAGGTTTCTGTTTCTAGATTGGGTTCAGTCTTTTTTGGTTGTGGTCGTAGTCGTACAATTTGAATTTCCGTCTGTTTGATCTTTTATCTTTTTAATGTTGAAAATGATGTTGTTGCTGCTCATGGACTGCTTGCTGCTGTTAATTTTTTTATTTGATACTGTTTGTTGAATAGGTATATTTTGAATTTCCTTTTGTCTTGTATATTCTTTTATTCTCACAATTTGTTTTTCTTTGTTTTTGTTGTAAATTCTTTATTTCCTTTTTCTGAAATGGAAAATTTTTTAATAACTTGCCTGTTAATTTATATTAATTTCTTAATTTTAAGGAAAACATAAAAGATTACGCCCTAATTAACTTAAAAAACATAGAAAACATTTCTTCAGTTTTAATTTTCTTATAGTTTGCTTTGCCTACGGCAACCATTGTAATCCTTGTCGACAATTTAACGCTTTATTCAAAAAGACAGATTACCAAAATAGCAAATAGGTATTCTCTGACAATAAATGAATAAAAAACTTATTTACAAAAGGATAAAGATTCATGTGTATGTAAGTATGTGTTTTAATAAAACAAAACTGACATAAGACACAAGCAGATGTTTTAAATGAATTTTATAAAGAAACTCTTAAAAATTTAATTATATTGTTACAGAAATATTTGATGTAGAAATCATCTTAAATATTTTCAGACTCAAAAATCGATAAAAAAATGTAAATTTGTTAATTATTGATACTGAAGTACAATTTTCTGTGAATAAGTTTATTGAAGACAGGCAACTCGTAACACTGTATGGTAAAAAATATGCCTAGGAAAATATTCCATCCAGATATAAATTGAAATTTTCCTTTAAAATATTCACATTTTATACAATACTTAGCAGGAAATATTTATATAAAGAACAATTTTTTTTTGTTTTAATTTACTTATAAGAACTTAAAAAAGCCAAAAAGATAATTTCTCATTGAAGCTAGCTGCGCTGCTTGTATCTAATATTTTCTCTTTTATCTAATTATTCTCATTCTTACTATTTTGTATTTCCTACTTCTACACTCATTTATTACTTCATTTCAATCGATGTTTTTCTTTAGTTTTTAAATTCGCCTTTGATTTTTATTGCAAATACTTTGCTTAAAAACGCCGCTACATTTCCCGAAATTCTTAAAAAAAATATAGTTTTATGTTGACTGTCAAATTCTATTGCAACAAATATTTTTGCTTCAATTGCACTTTGATTTTTATGTTAAACACAATTTGAAAAACTAAACGAGTACACAATTGTGATTTATGAATTTTTTTTAATTTTCTTTTTTTTCATAAAAAAAGTCTAAAATTTTTTCCCTTTTATTGTCATTCACCGCCTTCCATTATCTTTAGCTGCTGTTCATTCTTCTTTTTTCAGCCGTCCTTTTTTCCCATTGGCCCAACAAATGAAAAATTTCTTATTGCAAAATTTTTCATTCCATTTTATGGTGAAAAATATAATTAATTTAATAAAGAATTTATACACTCACTAATTGCTGTAAGTTTATTTATGGAATTTTGTTCATTGTATTTAATATATTTGCTTATAATTTATGTAAAAACGTTTTTTTTATCGCGTTGCAGTTTTTTTTACTTCCCTGCTTGAAAAAAATTCACGTACTTGGTGAGTTTCCTTTTTCGACACTAGCGTCAAGAATGCAATGTTGTATTAAATAGTAGTAGTATATTCATTGTAGTCTAGAAGTGTTGCCAATATTTTGGTATACAAATGTTGGTAATCATTAAGGGATAAGTATTTGTGAAACAAAAATATTATTATTATTATTATGTATATAATTGTTTATTTGTTTTGTAAACTAGAGAGAATAAAATAAATATAAATCTTTCCTTCTTTGCCTTCGTAAGCCTCGCGGAACGATTGAATATTTGCATGGAATATAAACTTTTGTGTTTTGTATAGCTTCCTTTATTTGTATTGAAACTAGATGCGTTATAAAAGCGGCTTAAAAATTTAAGCATATATAAACGAATTAATCTTTTACTTATGGTCGCCAAAAATGCTTTTTGATAAGAAGAACAATATCGACTTAAAGTGCTCTTTAGAATAAATTAAGAATTCTTTGAATTCAAAAAAATTCATGCTAAAATAAAGCGTTTGACCGAAAGAGTTTTTAATGCCCTATTTGAAGTACTCGCTAATATATATCCGCTATTATTTTTTTACATTTCTTATAAGGGAGACATGTCTCAAAAAATTCAAAACAAAGATAAAGACATATAAAGTTTTAAAACTTGGCTTAAATCTATAGAAGTAACTAAAATGTGATAATGTTTTTTCGTGCTGAGACGAGGATGAAAGAGAATTTTGTATTGTATTTTCAACTGGGAAAAGGCCCGATAGGAGTATTAAATTTTAAGCGCAATGCACTAGAATTTTAAAATGACTTCTGGCATATTACTGCCACGGCTGGCTCGGACGTATTCTAATCTGGAGGTCTAAACTTCGATTTTTTTTAACACTTGTAGCCATATATTGACAATAACGCGGCGAATATTGTCCTCTACACGTTGTCGGCTTATCGATATAGACTAACGACGTCACACACAGTCGAGCTGACAAAATGGCCTCCAGTTAAAAAATTATTGCCAACGTAAATTTCCATGTGTTATTTGATTTAACAATTGCAAGCTATTCCGTCCCAACACACAATAAAAAACTTAATTTCGTTTTTCCCCAACGCTTCGCCAATTTTTGTTGACATTCTCAAGGGTTTGTAACACCAAAATAGACTACTTACAATGTAATCCTATTCATATAACTTATATAACTTAATTTTAATAATTTTACATTATATAACAACTAGGACATAGTTTACTCATACATCATTTTTATATTATCAAACAACACTATTTCAACTGACTTAATACAGCACTATAGTTGGCATTTATTTTATCTTTGTCCTCTTTTAAGTTCATGGTATTATTTATATTTTGTCTTTTTTTTGTGTTCTATATCCAAAACTTTTAGCATCGCAAAGTTAGGCTTATGTCCTGTCTTTAATATGTGTTGTGATAATGCTGTTGTTTCCCTCCAATGTACTTATATCAAATCACAGCTTTCTCTCTCACTGCTTTTATATTTTATTTCATATGGCTTTGTTTTTGTTTTTCTACTTTAGCTTTCACGTTTGTAAATTCATAATTTTACACCGTAAAAAACTGTTTGTTGATCATTGTCCTTATTATTATTAATTCCCAATTTTATTTCCACTGCTTTAATTGGAAAGCTGTTTCACTTAAGTATTGTGACCTTATTTATATTTTTGGTTTATTTATATTTTAAGTCTCTTTAAGTCTTTGGCAGTATTGATTATTTGTGAAATGGTTTGTATAGCATTAAAATTCATTTGCCTTCCAGACGCAGTTTTTTTCCTCACCAATCGAAAATCATTCTGTCATTTCACGCTGAAGCGTTGTGTCCAAATATGAAATTTTTTTTATTTTATTTTATTAAAAGTAAATTGTATTTTTGGGTGGTAACAATTAAGAGATTTTAGAACTTCAAAAGCTCTATACTTTTATACAAAACACTTGATACACAAAATGAATTTTTCAGTTGGCAACGTTGTGTCGTTTATCTAAAGCTTTCTTTTACCATCTAAATGTCGTAAGCCAAATTGTGATCTTATTAGCTCACAGACTCACAGCTTTAATTCGAAAATATAATACAAATTTCGAAAAAATATTATAATGATATTATCAAAAGTTTTTCTAGACTTCGAGAGGAAAATACATATTTACTTTGAAGCGTTAATATACATACAAGTCGTTTATTCACGTCGTTTATTCTTCCCACACGCATGGAAACATTATTTATGCTACTCCAGTTATAAACCTGGACATCGTCAGCATACATATGCATTTTACTGCCGATAGCAACATCAGGCAAGTCATTTATGTACAGACAGAAAAGAAGCGGTCCCAAAATAGTCCCCTGTAGTATTCGTCTATTAACTCCAAGAGGATCGGATTTTCTATCGTTAACACATACTAGCTGAGATCGATCAGCAAGGTAGGAGGATATAAAATTGCAGGCCGAGGTAGAGAAATAAAAAAAATTTCGTAGTTTTTCTACCAAGATCGAGTGATCTACTGCATCGAACGCCTCACTGTGATCCATAAGAATTAAGAATGTCACCAAGTTGCCATTGAGTTCAGATTTCAGGTTCTCAATTACATCCACTAAATCTGTTGTACAGCTTCTGCCCCGAATAAAGCCTGATTGTGCGTGGAGATAAAAATTCATTTCGTAATAAGTAATTGCTGGCTGAGGATATTCTCAAATACCTTAGATAAAATTGGTAGGATAGTTATTGATCGAAATTCACCATTAGTTTTGGGTAAAGGAATGATTCTTGAAGACTTTCATTCCCTAGGAAAATAGGATCGGTAAGAGCTTCGGGATCAATACCCTTAAAAACCTGGGGTCCATACTGTCCATTCAGATCACGTTAGATCTGACAGAAGAAAAACTTCCCAGAACCTCAACTTGATCTACAGAACGGAAACTGAAAGGATTTCTTACTGGGACATAACATAAATTATCGTAAGAACTAATAGCCCGCGATGGGATGTTAATATTGACAAAATGACTATTTAGGACATTCACATCAACATCACGATCACGTTGAGACATACTAATCTGACCGAATTTTCCTCCATTTAGCCATACTATCAATAGGTGCCCCTATAGGCTAGTAGTTAGTGTACTAGCTTATCAGCCTGGGGGTTGTGGGTTCGATTCCCAACAAAAACCTTGGCTGTTTTCACTACCGACAATAAAAATTGACTGTCGGTGGGGCTGCTCAGTGATAAAGGTATAGTCACTGGTCGTTGTGCTGTCTTATACGGCAGTTAACTTCCGATAACATGGGTCTTCTAGAAATGAAAGCTGCCCCGGTAGGCTAGTAGGTAGTGTACTTAGTCTAATAATCTACAAAAATAAGAGCATAAAGGCTATGTAACTATCTTTCTACTTCCACCACCTGTCTTATCCCTTCTATATCCCTTTCCTACAGTGCTACATGCACTGTAGCGACTAAATAGCCATTGTTGCCTGAAGTGCTGCTTCTCTTTAAAAAAATAAGAAAAAGTTAAGAATCTTCCCTGGTAAAAAGCACGTTTTGCAGAATGAATTCGTTTCGTTACCTCCCTACGCTTGGCCGTAAACAACGCCTTTAGATCATTCGTTTTGAGCTTTGGTTAAAAATTTGGTAGTTTGTGCAATTTAAAATCAATTCGGTTTTTTTTGTTTAGCCTTCGCAACTTTCAGTGTTGACAGCTTAATATATTGTAATGTAAATAATTTAAGATATTTTCGAGTCAGATATCTTTTGAGATGATTTTTCGAACGGAAAGGTTGAGTGTGGCACAAGATTGTGTCAGATAAAATTCATTGCTTCTAGCGTTGCATAACTGTACAATTGCAAAATTATTCACTATTAAGAAAATTGAATATAGCAAAGAGAGAATGATAAGCACCTCTGCCTGTTAAAGTGAATTGACAATTTATTTTTCAAGGATTTGTACGACACCAAATGCCAAGCACCAAATGCCAATCATATTTATTACGACAATTTTTATTTATTTTTGTATTGCTTTTTTATACAAAAGTGAGTGCAAATATACTCTTAACCTTCAATAGAGGGCTGTCACATTTTCTCCTCTTTCAATTCTAACTTTAACTCCTTCTCGGTTATTTGTCAGTTTTATGACAGTAAAGAAAACAACTTGATAAATTCTATTCATTTCAAGTGAACATGAAAAAACTTGCTGTCCACAATTTTCACAATTATTATTTTTTTGCAGGGAGCAATTAATTAGAATAAACTTTCTTAGCAAATTAATTTAGTTGTTATTTTTGTTGTTATTGCTGTTGTAAGCAAAAATAATATTTTATGTTGTTTACCGCAAATGCTAATATTTAATCAACAATATTTGTTTGATCATTCCTTTGAAATTGATTGTCAGTTGTTTACTTAGGCTGTCAGCTAACACAGGAGTGAATTAAAAAATTAATTCCCAAAAACACTAATTGCTGTACAATAATGCAATATTAAGGGCGTTTCAACAAGAAGTTAGTTTTTTAAAATAAAACAAAAAATTTAGACTAAGATGATTCAAATTTTTATTGCATTACCAAGAGAAAGGTTCTGGAATTATGAATGAAAAATGATATCTGGCAAATTCCACAGAATAAAAAAAATAAATTCCTCAAAATGGCGTCCTATTTCGTTAATCACTTCACGTACTTTGAGTTTTAAGGCTGAAATCGTTTCGATTGGCTTCGTAAAGATTTTGCCCTTAACATAACCCCACAAAAAAAATAATCCTGTGGTGTTAAATCATATAATATAGCTGGTCACTTAACTGCTGATTGTCGTGAAATTATGCCATCGGGAAATTTGGTTTGCAATAAATTGATCGTATCACATATCAGTAATATCTACGTCGCCAATAATAGGCCAAAATTGAGCTGCCAGCATCTCGCAATAGCTTCAAGAACACATAACGCACCATACAGTGACTCGTTAAGCATGTAAAGGTTTCTCAATAATCACTGTAGGATATTCAGAAGCCCAAATGCGACAATTTCGCCTGTTGACATTCCCCGACAATCAAAAATGGACGTCGTCTTTAAAACGATTTTTTCAGAAAAACCAGCCGGTTATTCCTGAATGAATTGAGCGAATCTACGGCAATGTGAATGTTCGGTAGTCGTCAATTCCTGCACCAGTTAAAACTTGTAAGGCTTTAAAGCCAAATCCTTACTCAAAATTCGCTATGTGGTGGTTTTGTTGAGAACATCCAGGAAATGAATAATTTGGATCTGCTTCAACACTGTGGTTTACAGCTGCGATGTTTTCAGTTGAACGACCCGGTCGAACACGCGTTAGTTTTCGCGCATTTTGTATAAAGTGTCGTCCCAAATTTCATGACCAAATTCTTAATAGCAGTGTCAGAGGGGCGATTATGTTATCACGAATTTTAAGAAATGTAACTTTAACAGAATCACCAATTTCAATTTATTTTAATGCGATTTTCGTGTGAAATTGAATTCATTGTAACAATTGTTAATGCATTTACTACGAATACGTCAAAAACTAAATGTGATAGTGTTGCCACAATTGAAAAACAAACGTCTTGTTGAAAAACCCGATACAAATTACAATTTGCACGATAACCACTTTCGCCATTACTTTGAAGTATAATTTGTATATGACAAGAGATTCTGTGTGAAGAAGAACGCAATGAAAAATTCAAACAACATTTCACACAAAGGTAATAAAATTGTTGCAAATGGATGGAACCAATATTAACATCCAGGTCAAAACACAACGCGATAAATGATTATATCTGCATGTAAGTATAGCTTCGGCTACAAGAAAAGTAATCAAGTGTTAATTAAGTCTTATAACAATTGGAAGAGCAGTTAGGAAAGTAGGGTAAGAATCTTCCAAATAATATTTTATTAAGATCAAAAAGCTTTTAATAGAGAAAAGGACCGGTAAAAGTTTATATTAAGTTCACACTTGTGTTTTTGAACGGGTTTAAGCAAAGTGACAGCCGTTCACACTATAATTTAGATGTTTAAGACTGACGTTTTTTCAAATTTTTTTAACTTAAAAAATTATTTTTTATTTTTTTATTGAAAGCAGCCAAGGTTTTAGTTGGGAATTAAAACCAAAACCCCAGACTGATTAGCTAAGTACACTACCTTCTAGTCTACAGGGGCAAAAACGCACTCAGCACATCTCAAAATTAGAGTTTCATTTCCCATTTACGTGTTTAACGACGTGTTTAAATCTGAAACAACTCATTTGAGATGTTTAAAAAAAAACGCCAATGTACGGTAAAACATCTCAATATCGACGTGTTTACTGCTTAAAAACGATTGTGATGTTCAACACGCTAGGTGTGAACATAGTATTAATGTAACTCTACAAAATTTGCTTGGAAAATTTGGTGATAATATCTTCAAAGAGGAATGCCATAAAGCAAAAAGGCCAACATATTTTTTAAATATTGTGGTTGGCAATTTGGTGGTATAAAGCATCAATAAACTTGCAATTGTTCGTAATCATTTATTTGTCTAGAATCACTGTGCAACGGATAATTTAAAGTTGTCTTTACGGCATTGCCAGCTTTTTGTTGTTTTAAAAATTTATTTTGTCGCCCATAAAAATATGTTGAAGTAGAAAATTGTGTTCACAAAAATTTACTCTTTTCACAAAACTCTTTTATGTTATTGAAAATAATTATCTTAACAAGTTTTTCAAATCAAATCACGCTATGGAAATTTTTTAGCACTAAAAATCCCCAGAAGTCACTTTTATCTCTAAATATCGCCTAAAAATAATACCATTACCTTGAGTATTATGGAAGTCTGCAGGAATTTTAATTTTCTTGCACATTTTTATTCATTATCGTAAAACCACATTTTACTCAAGCATTTCTTGTAGTTACTCGTAGAAGAGGTAGTTATCTACGGTCATGCCAGATCTACAAATGATCAGTATTGAACGGTATTTTTATATGTTTGTAATTTAGATCGAATTATTTATTTAGAGCAAATTGTTTATATGAACTTTTTAGGGATGAAAATTATATTTTCTGCACTTTTTATGGCCAAACCAGTAACTAAAGATTATTTTTTTCTTAAAAGTAATAAACTTCTCATTTGTACTTTAAGCAATGTTTTTGCTGCCCTACTGTAAGATTTTTAATTTTTTAAAAAAAAAAGTTTCCACTTTGAGGAAAAATCCTGCAAACTATTTTTAGATTGTCTATAAAATATGTAATTAGAAGATAGATCGCTACGATATTTCGAACTTCGAGGCAACAATAAGCCATGTTGTTTTTGCAATATCGGCTGTGATATCGACACTAAATACTAAAATAAATGTACTTTGTGTAGTACTATTGTTAGGAAAATGAGAAACAAAGTATATAGAGATGTTTAAAAACCAAAAGAGAATAAAGTTATAGAGGCATTGCCAGCGAACAATAATTTATTTGTCTGGAAATATCAATTTCACCACTAACACAGTGCAATAAATAGTGGTTTCAACATTTGCTTTGGTTTTTAATATTAGCGAATACAACGAATGTTTGTTTAATAAATATTATCTTATTACGTACTTTTCATTTCTATGTTTTCGAATTACAATTTGATATTTATAATAAATTGCTTATATGTATTTCGTTTTACATGTTAAATTGAGATATTATTAAAGGCGTCTGCCTATCACGGTTCAAAAGGTGAGACAGTACACGAAAAATTACGATGCTCTATACGATTATGCATTCATCTTCTACTTTACTGTTTAGATTTTTTTATAAATTACAAAGATTTAAGATCTCTATGACTCTATGAATACATCCTTTCATGAAAAACTTAATTCTTGTACATTGATTTCATGTTACTATAGGAACATCCTTTACATTTTAGAATCAGTATTTAATTTTTTGTACTTGTTCTTATAGCAGGCATAAAATATACTTAAACTTAAAGCGTTTGCCTATTGCGATTCAAAACAAGGCCACATCCTCGCCACGTAACTAGGACATTACTTTTTATATCAATTTATGCGTTAATAACTTCTAAACTACAAAAGATGGAACTTTATTTTTTAACTATTGAAAGCATATTTGATACCCTGTAAAATGATTTTTGTTACTGAATATGAAGAAAAAGTTTTCAAGAATTTGCGTCACTGTAACGGATTTTTTCATAATTTTGCAGAATTTTACATTTTATTAAATTTGAAATGTTCTAAAGTTATACTAATAACGTGTTGAGCCACCAAATACGATTTTGAATGGAGTCATATAAGGACTTCAAATAATCGAGGGAAATTGAAGACCAAACACCTTTGATCGCTTCAATAAGTTCCTCCTTAGTATCGTACTGCTTACCGGAAGCATAAGTAAACCTTTTGAGCAAGCCAACCCCAAACATGTTCATTACATTCTGGTCACAAATCCATGAGCTCACTGCTCTGGCGTCATCATGTTGAAACGTCCACAGTAGTTTTTCAAAAAGCACGCTGAAGAATGGAAAAGCCCGCTGGAGCACACCCTTGTAGCAATTCGCATTCATTTATTTATTCGTGAAAATAATAATTAAATCCATTTGGACCCTCCAGGTTAAACTTTTTTCATCAGAAAAGACGATACGGTACCACTCATTATTCCATGTCATATGACTGCGACAATATGGCAAGCGTATTACCTTGCGGACCCCTGTTAGTGGTGGCTTTAATTTTAGTCGTTTTAAATGTCTAGCTTTGAAAAAAACACGCTATACAATTCTCACACTAATAGAAACACCCAATTTAGCTCTAATTTGGGATACAGTATAATCGGAATTAGAAGCTATTTTAAGAATTGCTCGTTTATCAGCAGCTGAAAGCACGCTTTTTATACGGCCTTTCATATTTTTTCCGTGATTTTCAATATTTTTTATAAAATTAGACACGACATAGCGGCTTCTACCAATTTCTTTGGCGATTTGATTAACAGATTTCCCGAAATCATTAAAAATTTGTATTTTTATTTTTTCCGCCTCGGTCAGACACATTCCTCTACCCATTTTTATTTTTTTTTAAATCTTAAATTGTATAACGAAACAAAAATATTGTAACCACAACAAGTGAACTTTTAGGAATCTCGTATCAACTGAGACTGTTCTATTGAAGTGGCGCGAAAAATTGCAAGAATTTCGATCGTCTTTAAAAGAAAACCTTAAAAAAAGCAACGGTACTTCAAAAAAGATTAAAAAAAGCTTCTCAGAGAGAACAAGTATAATTTACTGAATGAGAGAACAAAAGAAACTTAGAAAAAACTACACGCTTTTATTTTTAAGCAACTTTTTAGGAAAACTATTAGAATGTCCTAATCAAGTGGCGAAGAGTGTATATATCATGGCACTATTGGGACGGCTTACATTGGTTACATTTGTTGCTATAGCGGACATAGTTCTATCTGTATCTGGTATCTGCCAGTTAAAAAATAATAATATTTTTATGAGTATCACGTCACTTTTCCAAAACCCCTTATTTTTTAGTATTGTTTGTTTTGGCGACTATAATATTATTTACGAATCCAGAGATAGCGGGCTGTCACAGCTGGAAATGAAGCAAAAACAAAGGGAAACGTTTTTCTTCTTTGGTACTGATGACAATATAATGAATTTATATGAAATATGGCTGCTTTTATTCATTATATATCTGTTCTTATGAATTAATATCAATTTATTTTTTATCATTTTTATTTTTGTTCAAAATTTGTAAAAACCCAAAATATTTTAAAAAGCTTTCCAGTCTAGTTTTTGAGTTATTATGTTATGTTACTGTTGTGTTGAAATAAACTAAAAATAATTTAACTAATTAAATTAACTCCAGAACGAGATATATGTCATCACATCGGAAGCGCTCGCGGTTCATACCGAACAAGCAGCCAGCAATGACGGCTTACACCGACGGAAATGACAACAGTTTTCTTGGACTTATTACAAAATCGATAACTTAATTCTATTATCAAGCACATTATTTTTAAAAAATTTGTGCAGTTTAGGATTTTGTTTGAATGACCTTTTGTCGTTATGCAAATACACGGTGGCTGATGAAAGCTGCTACCAAAAACAACCTAACTTATTTTCTGCATAACCAACCTGTTCCATTCTTAGTTTATTTTATAGATTGATCTTTAAATTTATCTAAAATGGAGAATTGGGATAATGAAACAAGAATTTGGATAGTGCAACGCTTTCACACTTTAGAGTCCGTAGTTTCCGTCCAAAGAGAATATAGGCGCACGTTTGGTGGCACTCCTCCTAGCAGATGGACTATAATGAGGCTTGTGAAGAAATTTGCCGAGTGTGGCACAATCGCAAGAAGGCCTTATCATCGAGATCCCTCAGTTCGGACGCACGAAACTGTCGCTGCTGCCATAGAATCCAATCCTCGAGTTTCAACAAGGAGCTTATCTGCTCAAATGGGTGTCAGCAGACCATTACTACAGACAGTTTTGAACCAAGATTTATACTTCTTTTCATTTAAGATTAAATTAGCAAACAAACTGAACCCAAGAGACTTCCCGATTCGCTTGGAATTTTGTGAGATCATTTAAATGGTGTCAGAAAATGAAAACGTCTTAAACTACAGTTTTATGTCTGACGAGGCACATTTTGCTTTAAACGGCAATGTTACCAAACAAAATTGTCGTATGGAGTAATTCTAACTTCGGGTAACAATGTGGTGTTTGCATTTTTTTAAGGTTCATTATCGGGCCTTACTTTTTCGAGGAAAACGGTCTTACTATTACGGTCAATGGACCTCGTCACTTCAAGATATTAAAAGAATTTTTCTTTCCAGAATTACGCAGAAAGAGAATCGCTTTCAACTCTGTTTGGTTTCAACGAGATGGAGCAGCAACTTGTCACATAGCCATGCCGTGTTATGACAGAATTGCGGCAAAAATTCCTCAAGAATTTTAAGAAACTCCACATTCCGTTGGCCTCCCAGGTCTCCTGACCTCACTGCACTTGATTTTTTTTTGTGGGGTTATTGCAAAGAAGAAGTTTACAAAAGAAACCCAATTAATTTGGATGATTTAAAGCAATCCATTCGAACGGTAATTGAGGCAATTCCCGCTGGAACACTCCAGGCAGTAATGAATAACTTTTTGATAAGATGTCGCACATGTGTCACCGAGGGTGGAGGCTATTTTAGTTCAATTATTTTGAAAACTTCATGAATTACTTTAATAAAAATGTATTATTTTGCAAATGAATTACTAAAAAATGAATTACATAAACTTTACAAGAAGTTATTTGAATTTCTTAATGTAGCAAAATTGATCAGCCACCCTGTATGCATGTGTTCGTCAAGCATTTGATTTTAAAAATCCTTTATATATTTGAAGAAAAAAATTGTAATATTTCTCCTAATCGTTAAACGTAAGTACAATTAGAGCGACCGGCGAAATGAATTATTTTTGCATTTCTATTGCAAAATATAAACTACTTAATTTTGATTTTCTTAGTGTTTTCTTATTACGCTCCATCTTTTGTCATCTGCTTCGCTAAAATTTTTACAACTCATTTAAAACTAATTGATGCAATACTTGTATGTAAATATGTTTTTATCCCGTTCAACTATCTCTCATTACTATCAGCTTGGGCAACTATTTAGTGATTGTGTGTTTTCGGTTTTATAAGGAAAACCTTGGATTAGTTTTAGCTTCTATTCTAGCTGTGGAATTTATTATACTTGATTGTTTGTAAAAAAAAAGAAAATATCAACTATTTTAATAACGTTTGATATGATGCCGTCAAATATTTTTGCATACGAGTGCTGTGGAATTGTAATGCTGAGAATTATTTTCTATTTAAAAATGGATACACAAGTGAAAGTAACAGCTGGTATGTGTGTTGAAAATAATACGATTTATTTAAATGTGAACATTGTGAATATTAATTTAAATAAATTACATTTAAGCAGATTAATTTTGTTAGCGTTATAGCATATGATCTTCAATTAAAAATAAATCTTTAGAAAATAATTAAACAGTCAGCAATTTTTTTTTTAAATTGATTTATTTAGAGAAAAATTTTTTGTTTTCTAAATTTGTGTAATTTTTTGGGAAAGTGCTTTGCTTTACTGTTAAATATGCAAGTATTTGGCAATACATTAGTTAGCCAAAGGAAGCAGATTTATGCACGACGTTATGTGTAACAAAGGTGTTGCCATAATGCAAATTCTTAGCTACTTCTCTTCTAATACACGTGGCATTTTGAGTCTGCCATTTTATTTTATTATTACAAAACCGCTTTGCAGCCCCACTACCTTAGATTCTGCAGCTTTTTAAATATAACGGTCTTTCAGATATAGTTTATGAAATTTTACAGTATTAAATATGAAATAATCTTTAAACGGTCTTTTTAAATAATTTAACGATTTTATTTTTTTCGATATTTCGCTTTCCTGTGGAAAGCTTCTTCAGGAAATTATTTTTTATATTTAACAAAACAAAAAATTATAACAATTTGAAAATAAAAAATTTTTTGAAAACATTTGACAAAACATATAAAATAATTTTCTTCATACATACAAACATACAAAAATTAAAATTTCAAATATTTAAACATACAAAAAACAAACAAACGGAAATTAAATAACAAATTTTTCCTATGAAATAATTGTAACAAATTATGTGTCTTTTGTATTAAGTACCTATAATTCTGTGCTAAATTGTCCGTGTCTGTTTTGAAATTTATTCTCCTTACATTTGGTACATTAACAATTTCTAACATTTCTAACATATAACGTCTCTTGTAGTTTTTTTCTATATCTAATACTGATGTTTCATCAAACTTTGGATAATGATTATATTTCTTACAATGTGAAGATAAGGATGTCTTCTGTGTTGAAATATTCCTATATTTCTGGTCACATCTATGACCAGCTAATCTTGTTTTAAGTTTATTCTTTGTTGTCCCAATATAAACTTTGTCACAGTTCACCTGGTCATTTCCTCCACATGGTATCCTGTATACTACATCAGATATTTCCATTTTTCCTATTTTATCCTTCATACTGCTAAATAATTTACTTAATGTGTTATATGTTTTGTGTGCAATTATATATCTATCTGTGTCATATATTTTAGACTTTCTTAATCTTTCTGATATTCCAGGAATATAAGTTAATGATTTATAATTTCTTGGTTCTGCCGTAGTATTTCCTAAATTATGTCTATAACTACCATATTGTCTAATTAACCTGTTAGTTAATTCTACTGGAAAATCATTGTCATTAAGTATATCTCTTATTGTATCCCTATTCTTCAAATGAAATTCTCTATCACTTATAGTCAATATTCTGTCTATCATATTTTTCGCTGTGTTTATTATCATTTTCCTTGGATGTTTTGAATAAAAATTAATAATTCTTCCAGAAGATGTTGGTTTCTTATACCAATCAAATACTAACTTATTTCTCTTCCTTATTATCAATATATCTAAATATGGAAGTCTAGATTCTAATTCTCTTTCAATCGTAAATTTAATATCCGGATGGAAACTATTCAATTCTGACAAAATATCATCCACTGCATCTTCTGAAGTTATACAAATTTACAGTAAAAAATAATTTTTAAAAGTTTTTTTTTGAGGCAAGATAAGTTTGTTTCCAATACAAAGTAAGCAAAGGCGAAATCGTGTAGCATGCAATAGCATTCAGTGGCAAATTTATTAGTTTTCACCATTAAACGAAATGTCAAACTTCATATTCAGAATATGGGACACGGCGAAAATGAATAAATTCGCCACTTTTATTATCTGTACATATTTGTTAAAAAATTTAAATTTTTATTTATATTAATACAAATTTTATAAAAGCCAAATTATGACCTTTTGCGAAATTTCTTTTATAAATTTTTACACACAATTTTAAAATAGTATTTTATTTGTTTTTAATTTGTTGCGTTCATTAGTTGTGCTTTCAAAATGTTCGTTTTTCGCAGTAGCTGTTTGCAAAAAAGAATTTGAGTAAATTAAATTTTGTTATTTGTATTTAGCAATTTTGAATGATGTATGCCTCCAATTAAATGCATACACAAAGTAATTGCATTATTCTAATGACTGGGACTTTTACAAAATAGTAGTAGAACGGATACCAGAAAAAGCTTTAATTTTTATTTATAGCAAATGCTAAGGCATATTGATTTTCACGTTTGAATTGTGTAGCTGTAACATCTACGAACAGACACTGTGACATTGTTTATAATTTTTCTTTTGCTATATGGCAACACTGTGTGAGACATAATGAAAAAAAATTACATAAATTTCAAAAGAAATTATGGAATTCATTTGCATATATTTATATTTTGCTGTCATTCCTATAAGTATTCAATGGGTCACAGGCTGATAATTTTCTTAGACAGTCTAAACACTTCCAAAATATAAAATAAAAATCAAATATATAAAACAAGAACTATCAGGGTTTTCAACAAGAAGTGTGTTTTTCAATTGTTGTAACACTAACAACATGATAGTTTGACATTAAGTTTTTGGAGGTATTCGTAGCACATGCTTTGACAAGTGTTATAATGAATGCAATTTCGCACGAAAATCGCCTTCATAGTTGATGGTGTTTTTGTTAAAGTTACATTTCGTAAAATTCCTGATATTTTCGGACAACATAATCGTTCTTCTGAAACTGCTGTTAAGAATTTAGTTATTAAATTTGAGTCGAGAGGTTCGATACAAATACTGAAAACATCGCAATCGTGAGCTATATCGTTGAAGCAGATCCAAATTTGTCAATTCCTCGACGTTCTTAGCAATTGCGGTTATGCAAAACCACCACATGGCGAATTTTGACTTTAAAAACTTACAAGGTTCAGCTGGTGCAGGAATTAAAGTTTTTCTGGAACGCTATTATTTTTTCAGACGAAGCCCATTTTCACTTGTCAAGGTATGTCAACAAGCGAAATTGCCGCAGTTGAACTTCTGAAAATCCTATAGCGATTGTTGAAAAGCCTTTGCATGTTCAACATGTCACTGTCTGGTGAGCTACGTTGCCTGGAGGCGTGATTGGCCCGTTATTTTTCGATGGGAAAAATTAACATTAAATGGAAAAATAATATTAAATAGGAAATAATCTTTTAACGGTCTTTTTAAATAATTTAACGATTTTATTTTTTTTTTTCGATATTTCGCTTTCCTGTGAAAAGATTCTTCAGGAAATTATTTTTTATATTTTATAAAAAATAATTTCCTGAAGAAGCTTTCCACAGGAAAGCGAAATATCGAAAAAAAAAAAAAATAAAATCGTTAAATTATTTAAAAAGACCGTTAAAAGATTATTTCCTATTTAATAAAATTAAAAAAAAAGGTCGAATAAAAATAAAAGTAATGGAAAAATAATATTAAATAATAATGGAAATGTGCTAACGGTCTATTATTGACGACGTGGATATCACTGACATGTGGCTTCAATAAAATGGTGCCACATTTCACACAGCCAATAAAACGATCAATTTATTGAAAATTTTGCGATCGTATAATTTCGCGACAATCAGCAGTTAAGTGGCCCACCAGATCGTGTGATTTAACAGCAGTGGGTTATTTTTTGTGGGGCTATGTCAGGACAGAATCTATACGGAGTCAATCAAATCTATTTCAGCCTTAAAACTCAAAATCCGTGATGTGATTAACAAAATAGGGCGCCGCCATTTTGCGAAAAAATTATTAAAAGTTTTGATGAAAGAATCGACATCTGTCAGCGTGGTCGTGGTGTATATTTGCCAGATATCATTTTTCATTCATAATTGCCGAACTTTTCTCTTCATAATACAATAACAATTTAAATCATCTTAATCTATTTTTTTTTTGTTTTTTTTTTTGTTTTGGAAAACAAATTTCTTCTTGAAAAACACTTTATAATGCAAATTTGCATTTCTTCCATTTTAAAGTTTTCCACAAAAAAACAAAAAAACAGGCGAAATGCACACACTACAGTCAATACAAAATTTCTTTAATTTATTCCAATTTACAAAATAATATAATTGCAATTTCGTGCTGAAAGGAAAATTTAATTGCACCTACATGCAATTTGTTGCTTTTATTAGATTAATATTCAGCACAATGCAATTTGATCAACAGAATTTCCTTCGTTATTTTTTTTCTTATTTATTTTTACTTTCTATTTACTTCTTCGCAAATATTTATATTTTTAATGGTACTTTTTCCATTTTTGAAAGCATTTTTTCTTATATTGGTACACATTTTAAAATATTTTATTTAAAGCTGCAATTATTGTGCTTCTTTCGAACGATGAAAGCTTTAAATACGATTTAATGCAGTTGTGGGTTCATTTTGTTCTGTTGTGTGGTAGAAAATAACAGCGTAACGAAATAATTTATTTAGAATGAATGAATGGCTTAGAATAGCTTGTTCGGTTTTTTTTGTAGACTTTGCCTATTAGTCGAATTTTTGTGTGTGGCAAGGCCCTAAATAAGTGCTTTAAGAAATTGAAAGAGCATTTTTTGCACATCTGATCAAATGGCTGCAGAGATGCCTTTATTTACAACAACAATTTAAATTGGCTTCGTATGAGCAAAGTGACAATTTTGAAAGTGAATAATTTGTAAAGTGAAAAAAGGTCTTATATTGAGAAAGCTGGTCTAGGTTATAAAAGTATAAAATCCTCAGCTTAATCATGATTGAACACTATAAATAAGAACTAATGGCATAGCAAAACACATTGTCATTATCATGTCGAAAGCTTGTATTAAAAGAAAACTACATAACTGAATGAGCAATTATATCGAAGAGGCTCATTGGAGATAGAAGGGTATTCAACTCAATTGATTCTCTACAGCATCGACGCAATGTGGGATATATTTCACTGTTCTATCGTTACTAATGAAAATAGGAAACTTGTTCTCGATACTCCCACGTTTTCGCGTTTAGCTCGAAAGCGCATCCATTTGTGGTTGATTGGCCAGTGAATCGCACTACGCATTATAGGTAAAAATTCGTTTTTCAGCAGAACAGTCCGTAAGTTGTTGAATTCAATACCTCCGGAGGTCTTTCCTGTCACTTTCAATGTAGGAAAGTTCAAATCGAAAGTCCACAGACATTACTCCCTCTTTCCTCCTTCCCGTAACCTATTTACCTAGTTTTGGCACAACGCAATGCATTTGTAGGAGTCATCCCCTGAGTGCTAGTTCGGGAAAAAAAATCACTATTAGTTTTAAAATCCCTTTTTGATTTCAAATTATTCCAACTTTAAAGATAAACCTTAATAGAGATGCTTTCGCCGAACTAATGCTAGCCGTTCTTATATGCAACATAAGCGATAATTTTTAATTTTTAGACCATTTATACAGTTCCTTCGACGTACCTTTTGCGGTTTGGATTTAAAGCAAAGGAGTTTATAATGAAAAAACACAAAACAGTAGAAATAACAACTTAGGTCTCTCTGAAAGCCTTAAAAGATAAAAGCGTCCGCTAAAAACTGACAAGCTATGGAATAGTTTTTTGTTATTATATGAGGGCGAATCAATGAGTCCATGACTTTTTGAATGAAACACAGTTTTTTTTTGGTAAAACAAAAATTTATTTTTCAAAATAATCTTCTTTAAACTCAATACACTTAGTCCAAAGTTTCTCCAGTTTTTGTATCCCTTCCAAAAAATATGATTTTTAGTGGTCCTTAAGGCATTTGTTTCGTCAATAATTTCTTCGTTGAAGCTAAATCTCTTTTTACCGAGCTATTTCTTTAGTTTTGGAAATCGAAAAATATACCCCAATTCATACAGTTTTGCTATTGAGACTGCATACGTGTGCACCCGTGCATTATCTTGATGAAAAACAATTTTTTTGGCCATATGGGATTGTTTTCTTTTAAAATCCTCGTTAAATCCGTCTAATACGTTGGCATAATATTCGCTGTTTATTGTTTTTCTCCTTTTCAAGATGTGGTTTATCCCACGTGCATCCCAAAAAACTGTTGTCGTCACCTTATTGGCCGACAAAGTTGTCTTGGCCTTTTTCGGAGCAGGTTCAGCCGGAGAAACCCATTGTTTAGATTGCTGCATGGCCTCCAAAGTACAGTAATGGATCCATGTTTCATCCACAGTTGCAAAACGTCGCAAAAAATCATTCGGATTGCGGTTAAACAACTGCAAAAAATCATTTAATGTTGTCACACGTTCACGTTTATGGTCAATTAAGAGAAAACGCGGCACCCATCTTGTAGACAACTTTCTTATTTAAAATCAAATATAATGCCTATGGCATCAAACATCACACGCATTTTTACTCTTCGGTCGGCCAACACCATATCGTGGTATTTTTCGACATTTTCGGCTGTACTGACCTCAATTGGCCGTCAAGAACGTTGAGCGTCATTTGTATTTGTGCGACCACAACGCACCACTTGTGGTAAACCACTTTTTGGTGCAGAGTCCAAATAGTATTTATCGAGCTTTTTCTTGGATCGATTGAGGAATTTTTTCGCAAAAAATAATGTTTAATGAGCACTCGAAATTCACTTTTTTTCATTTTTAGAAAAATACACGTGGTTGTATGTTTTGAACAGCTGTTAAACGCAAAGTAAATTACAAACTTTGCTTAAGCAAATGCCATTTGACGAAACTTGACGACATTATAGTTTGGTTTAGGTATTTGCACAGTTGTTTAAGTTGGCTTAAGCTTGCATATGCATATTATAGTTGGGCCTATAGTTTGCCACATATGATTATTAGATATTTGCACAGTTGCTTAATTTACCTTAAGCCAGCATATGCATAATGTAGTTGGGCCTTTACAAGCTGAGCAGATGCAAAATAAAAGTTATAGAATTAAAACTAATGATGATATAAAAAAAAAACAACGTACAGTATTAACTAAATATTTATATAAGAAAATACATAATAAAGAAAATTTTAAAAATGTATCCTTTCTTTTAAAAAATTTCAAAAAAGAATATTCTTCTAGAAAAAGTAGGTCACAAAAGTAGGTTTGGTGCAGTTTCATTTAGTAGTATTTCTGTGTAAATACATACCTACGCCATAGAATACCGTTAATTTTTATTTTGTTAAGTATTCACTTGTATTACTTATTTGAGTATAATTATTCTTAAACTTAAAGAAGCGTGACATGAAAGAAGGGTAAATGGACAATTTAAGAAAAACGAGAATTGGTCCTAACGCATTTTAAAAATGAACAAAGTTAGCGAAAAATAGCTGAAATGGTAGAACTGAGTGCCATTACATGACGTGTTAAGGTTTACATCTGCACTTGGCCGTGGGCCTTAATCAGATGGTGGACCATTACCACTGTGGATGAAATGTAGCTTCATTCTCGCCCTAGAAGGCCTTCAGATACGTATATCCTCCGGTCACTCCTAGTTGCAACTTCGAAAGCCCGGAGTAGGCCGCAGCCATCACACCTTGCTGAAGAGTTGGAGACTGTTTAATTCCTGGTCCAGAACACATGAAGCTTAATATAATTAAGAACACGACTGGACCTGGACCATTCATCGTGTTCATTGTGAATGATCCAACCCACAAACTCAAACGAGGGCCTCGAAACACACAGACACCACTCTACTCCCATATAGGGGCCAACCTCAATAATTAGCCAGAGAACAGCTAAATGCCTAAAGAGACAAATAGCGGAACTCTGGGGCTCACTGATTCCCGTGGAAATATAGTGGAGTGTCCAGTTGACTCCTACTAGCCTTAAAGGGGGCTGGGCTCCCTTTTAGCCCACAAGACCCAAGTTTAGATGGTTGTTGTAGGATCCGTAAAGACTTATAATGTGCCGCCGGGGGGATAAGTGCCAGTAAGGTGAAATATATTATATTAGCGATATGTACGTGAGAATCGAGTGGCGGACAAAGGCAGAAATGCGCCTTTGGAAAGCTGTCCGGAAAATTAAAGAAAATCCTAAGATATAGGCTTCAAAATTCATGGTAGAGATTAAAAAGGCAATGGGTAAGGTGTGCTGTGGCAAAACAGTGCACCGTGTTCATGGGTTCGACGGTCGAGTAGCTCGTAAAAAGCCGTTTATATCTAAAAAGAATATGCAAAGTCGACTTAAGTTTCCCCATGAGCACGTAACAAAGCTAATTACATTCTGGGAAAATGTTGTTTTTTCTGACTAATATTTTTGGTTACGTGCGGCGTAAGGCCAATCAATAAAGAGCTGCAGAATAAACTCTTAAAGCCAACCGTTAAACTGTTTGGACTTGTATGGCTACCTCTGGAGTTAGTAACATTGTTTTTATAGAAGGAATAATAGACAAAAATATGTATTTAAACATATTGAAAGACAATTTGTTGCAAAGTGCCAATGTTCGGGGTATAAGAGATCGTTTTCGGTATTACCAAGACAATGATCCGAAGCATAAAACCGAAATTGTGCAGTCATGGCTGATATACAACTGTCCTTACATCTTAAGATTGCCCCCGCAATCTCCAGACTTAGAAAATTTGTGGGAAATTTTGGATTTGGCAATACGAAAAAGGCATTTTAGTAATTTGAACTGCTCTGGTCGAGGAAACTTGTTGCCTCGATGGAAAATCATCTGAAAGATGTAATTAAGCAAAAGGGAGGCCATACCAAAAACTAAACGGTATTCTAACAAAGTTATTTTTAAGCTGCTAGCAGCGCACGAAATTAATTTTGCATACACTTAAAAACGTGAATGTAAATTTTTTAGTTAAATAAAGTAATGATTTTACAAAAATTGTTTTTTTGATATAATGATCACTTTTCTGCTATAAGCATTTTAAGTTGTACTTTGCCTCTGCACGAAATAAGCTGTGAGCCACTGTTTGTGTAAATTTTAATTTACCAACGCGTAAGATGCCCACAATGTATATTTACATCAAATGACAATCATTGTTTACATCGCAACACAAAATAAATCATGTTTACTTGTCTGACAATATCCATGGCAACAAACACAATAAAGTACTAATAAAACATAAATTAGCTTTGAATTTTTATAATTAAACTTAATTAATTAAAAAACGTTATTGAAAGGTGTTCAAACGCGTTGGCCCTATTATAATTTATATTATTGTATTAATCTCTCACAAGTCAATTAGTAAAATCTAAACTTTAGATAAAAAACATTAAATTGAAATCATTTTTATACTCTCAGCACACACATGCATAGTTGGACAAACTCATTCTCTCACTCACACTAAATAAGAATTTTTATTAAAAATTAGTGTTGCTAAATTTAGCAGTTGAAACGGATAAAATATGGACAATTACTGGGTGATAAATCGCTGTTTAAAGTAAAAAGAATATCTGAAAAAATAAAATTTTATTGTTGAAAATCATAAACGGAAAATTATTATTAAATTTTTACCGCCGTATTAATTAACACTTAACACAGGCTTAACTGCCTTAAAGTTATATTTAAAACACCTTAATTGTTGTAAACCTTTGTCAACTTTTAGTATTTTAAAGTAGAAAAAAACCTAATTCAAACCTACAATAAAATGAGCTGTTTATTTTAAAAATGGCATAAGTCACTTTATTTTTAAGACATCTTTTTTTATATAAAGTTAGTTTGTAAAACATTTTATATGGAATGTAATGGTAAAATCGTATCCATTGAATTTTTTAGCCAAATCACTTTGTTTTGGTCTGTATTTACTTTTCTTTTTGAAACAGATTTTCTCTAATGATTATGTTGAAATAAAATCTTTCTTCCTCCATGTTGTGTACTGTGAAGGAGTTTTTTAAAACGGTGGCTATCATGCTATAGTTATCATTTGGAATTTATAAAATATGGTTTTAATCACACCGAAATCACAATTATTTGATAAGTATGAATGGCTCGAAATGAAAAATTTGTAATCGAGAATTTAAATTTCGTTTTCTGAAAACTTAACAATAATTCATCCAATTTAAGGCCAGTTTTATGTTACTATTTTGTCCTGTTCATAAGTCACTATATGCACTGTTTTATGCAACGGGAAGTAACTTCCTGAGAATAAAAGTAATTTAAATAAAATAATGCTAATTATGTATACTATATTAGATATATTTCAGAAAACTGCTTACAACAATACTTCACATACTCTTATTACATGTTTCCATTTCTTTCCCACAAAGCTCTGTAATCAATTTCTTGAGTACACCGACTAACGCCACTTTCAAAATAAATCTATTTGTTATACCGTTAATTACCACCACTTCTCTCGAACAAATCTCAACTTATTATTAATTAAAATTATGTGACTTATGCCACTTTAAAAAACGGCTCAATTGACAGTTATATTGTGTTATTTTAAAAATTAAAAAAAAAAAATTTTTAATAAAAACAAATTGTAGTACACAAATACTAATATAAAATATAATATACAATATAAAAAATTTTTATTTTATATTTCACAAATTTATCATTTTAATTAATTATGTAAAAAAAAGTTTTATTGATGCACGCATAATTAAAGCAAAGCTCATTATCCGAATGCTGAGTTAATATCAAAAAGTATTCTTCGTAAACCTTGCATATTAACTTTTTTGTATTTTTATTTATTTTTGTTTTTTATTTTTTTGTTTTATTAAAAAGATTAATAAGAAAAACATAAAAAAATATGTTATTTTAATGAAAACAATAAAAATATTTTTTATTGATCTAACTACCCATATGAAATAATATTCAATATTATACATCATTAACTATAAAGTGACAACTGTAAATACTGGCATTGCCAGCATCAAAATACTAATTTTAGTAAAAGATACATCAGTTAAAGTACTGTTTTTGTATACCATTTTTTAACAAAGGTTTGCTAGGCTTAAAGTGTTGATTAACTAATGTGTACTTTAAAGTTCAAGTAAGACTTTTTTTGCACGTTAGTGTAAAGTAAAAAAGTGTAGTTTTGCATTGTGTCAATGCCTTTAAATAGAAAAAAGCTGTTGATAATTTTAATAATGGAAGGTCCAAACTTAACTACTTTCATTTATGGCGTAAATTATTCCTCAAACCTAAACAATAGTCTGACAGAATACGATAACGGGTTTCTTAAATGTAGCGCTGAATAGCAGCAGTAATAACAATGCGCTTTTATTAAGACCCGATACAGCAGTTAACACTACGACACCTTAAATTCGGTTACGCTATGGATTCCTTTTCCCCACCGTCGGCTGATTAGAGGGACTTCTAGGGGATTTTAATGCTTCTTATAAAGAAATTTTTATCTATCCCTTCAAAATCCTCTTACAGTCTCTTCCTTCAAATCCATTATTCAAAAAATTATAACTAAGGCTTAAGTGTCTATTTTTTTTTAAAGAGAAGTAGCACTGCAGGCAATAATGCCGTGCTACATTTTTTAGGAAAGGGATAGAGAAGAGATGTAACAGGTGGTGAAAGTAGAAGGATTGTTACGGAAATTAACTGTCGCATAAGACAGCACAGTGACCAGTGACCTTGCCTTCATCACTGAGCAGCCCCATTGGCAGTTAATTTCTATTTTTGTAGTGAAAAAACCAAGGTCTTTGTTGGGAATCAAACCCAAAACCCCCATTCTTATAAACTAGTACACTACCTACTACCCAGCGTACAGGGGCACCCTGTAAAAGTATATTAAAATTTAAATTCAAACTAGTACATTACATACTACCCTACAGGGGCACGCTGTAAAAGTATCTTAAAATTCAAATTCAAAATATTTCTATAACAAAAAGTTATCAGTTTTGTCTCCTGTAAATGTGTAAATAATTTAGATAAGATAAAATTTGTTCCACGGCCAGCGTAGCTAATGATTGATCAAAATGTGTAAAAAGCACTTAATCGTTAACATTGTAAACACAAGTATTACAAAAATAAAATTTTAATTGTATAAATACACCTGTGCCTTTATTTTACAACCGGCTAAATATATTGCAATACAAAAAATTTATTCAGTACTCCCACACTCCCCCACACACACGCCGTAAAACGAATGAACTAAGCAAATGAAAATTAAATTTTGTCTAGTCTCTCTTAATTTTGGCACTTGACAAAAAACAATTAGATTTTCTTTTTTTGCATTATTTAAAATAACAAACAAAAGGCGATTAAAACCTTTTAAAAGAGCGGGTTAACGTTTAAGTTTAGGGGTTTCCATATCGATGTGTTGGTGATTGAAATTTTCAAATTCAAACAGACAAATTTTGTCTGTATTTCATAAAATTCGTTCAAGCACTGGATCATTCATTCATTAATTTTTGTTTTTTGTTTTTATTGTTCACATAGAATTTATTTTCTTTGCATTTTTCTCTTGTTGTGTTCCAGCAAACATGCACAATAATTACAACAAACATACGATCTTAAAACGAATATTCGTATAATGAACAAAGTGGGTTTGTAGGAAAGATGTTAGTTAATTAAACGTTAAAAATTGTACCAGTTAAGAAGTGGTACTTTTTTTACTTTAGTTTTAAGTTAATGTTGTTTTTATATAATAAATTTATTATATATTAAATATAGTACAATGCAAAGCATTTAAGTTTGAGACATGAAATTTTGTATAGGGGCTGCTTCTTTTAGAACATCCAGATTTTTTTTATTTTAATCAATATAAAGTAAACGGATAAAATAGTACTTATTGCGTCCTTTTTATAAGCAAATATAGAGACAAGTTATGCTTTTTATAACTTGTTACACCAAAAAACTCAGGTTGTTTTTGTTAGTACTTTTCAGCATTTTGGGTGTTTTGGAGATGAAAGCGTACAAAATGGGTATTTAGTTATTATATTCCCCAAAAATGATATAATTAAGAGGCGAAGAATCAATTTTATTTAATAAAAATAAAAACAAAACATCTACATCTTTAAAACCTTTGGAAATTTTAACGTGTAAGTTGTAACAAATAATAGATTGGAAAAAAACTTGTTTTATGGCTAAAATGCAAATAGAGAACTAAAATTTTAAATGACATGCAGGCAAAAGAATGTGTTTTTAATTGTATTTTTTCCATTAAAGGATAACAAAGTTTTTGATGAACTTTTGTATGTAAAAAGTTCAATCGGATTTTTCAACAAGAAGTTTGTTATTCAACTGTGGCAACACCAACATGATAGTTTTGACATTTAGTTTTTTGACGTATTCGTAATAGATGCATTGGCAATTGTTATAAGGAATTCAATGTCGCACGAAAATCGCATTGAAATAATTAAAATCCACTATGAAAATGGTGGTTTTGTTAAAGTTACTTTTCGTAAAATTCGTGACATTTTCGGACAACATAATCGTCCTTCTGAGACCGCTATTAGGAATTTGTTCGTAAATTTGAGTCGACAGGCTCGATACGAAAAGTGGGAACACCAACGCGTGTTCGATCGGATCGTTCAACTGAAAACATCACAGCCGTGAACCACAGAACCAGATCCAAATTTGTCAATTCCTCGACATTCTCAACAATTGTGGTTGTCCAAAACCACCGCATGGCGAATTTTGGGTTAGGATTTCATTTTAAAGCTTTACGAAGTTCAACTGTTACAGAGATCGCAGCCGATCGCCATAGATTTGCTTAATTCATTCAAGAACAACCGACTCGTTGTTCTGAAAAAATAATTTTTTCAGACGAAGGCCATTTTCGCTTGTCAGAGTTTGCCAACACGCAAAATTGCCGCAATTGGGCTTCTGAAAATCCTAGAGTGATTATTAAGAAGCCTTTGCATACTCAATGTGTCACTGTGCGCTATGTGGTCTGGGGCGTAATTGGGTTGTTTTTTTTTTATAAAGCTAGTAACAGTCAATGGGCCAGGCTATCGAAAGATGCTAACAACTTAATTAACGACGTGGATATTGCTGACATGTGGTTTCAACAGGACGGTGCCACTTGTCACAACGCCAATTAAACGATCAATTTATTACAAATTAAATTTCCCTATCGCATAAATTTAACGACAATTAACAGTTAAGTGGCCAGTCAGATCGTGTGATTTTACACCATGGGCTATGTTAAGGAGAAAGTCTATACGAAGGCAATCGAATCGATTTCAGCTTATAATAGATTTATTTAAAATGCAAAAAAAGCTTTCCTAGCAAATAAACTTACTTTTGTTTAACTCTTATCTCGTGGAAATATAATTGTTTTTTTTTTACCAAAAACTCCAATATATCTGATTTAATCTTTATATCATGCCTGCTAATTTTTATGTAGCTGATATTAATTATTCGATAAATTTCATGTGATTATTTTATTGCCTGAAAAAGTATATCAAAGAAGTAGCAATAAAAACCTCTGACCAAACTGGTGAATCAATTTATTCAAAAAAATATATACACAGAGAAAAAATATTGGTAAAAATCATTGGAACTCCGTGACTTATTAAAATAAAACTTTTACACATAAGAACAAAATTATTTCTGAAAATAGTCTTTTTAAGCTGGATGCATTTAATCCACCGTCTTTGCAGTTTCTTTATTTCTTTATATTAAGTCCTGATTTATCTAAATTGCTTACTATCCAGTGTAGTCGCGACCAGCTCAGTTTATGAACATTGTGTGGAACAGTGTTGTGATGTAAATTTTACGTTAAGATGCCTTCAACTTTAATCACCTCTTGCCCTTTCACTTTTCAATTATCTACTAAAATTCTATAGATTTTATTGAATATTTCGGATTCGACAATATCAAAATATCGCTCCCAATTCACAGTTGCCATTTTAATTTTCAAAGAAGTAAGGTCACTTTTAATGGATGAAAAGATGACTGTTAAATAATTTGAGGGTTTCCCATTTCCCAGAACTAACGCTTCCGTTTATTCACATATCCATTCAAATGAAAATGTGTCTCGTCACTCATTATGATTTTTTCATGAAAAACGGGGTTGTCATCGGCGAGCTGTAGCATTCTATTGGTATATGTACGGCGGCATAAATGGTCTTGTGGAAGAAGCTCTTGTGTCAACTAAATCCTATATGGAAACAAATGCAAATCCTTGTGCAAAATTGTGGCCAAAATTGTTCTGTGAAGACAAACTCCTGTGCACGGCATCGAATTGAGGTTGATGGATTGTTTTGAACACTTTCTTGAGCAGCAGTAATGTTTTCTGCCGATCTGGCAGTACGTTATGGTCCTTGCTTGGGTATATCACCAGCAGACCCCCTTCCTTCGAAATTTCTCATTACACGATAAATAGCGCGTTTTGTTGGCACGTTGTTTTTACTGAAAATTACACGTAACATTCTCATCGTCACAGTAATCGATTATGGATTTCGATAAAATGTTTAAACAATTAAAACACGTTGGTTCATCGAATATTTTTTCATAGTAAATTTGCCACATGTCTACTTCACGACTGTCAAATATGAACTGTCAAACTTGATGTTTACCAAAATGGCGGCAAAACAAAATAATATACCTTCCCGGCGGACACCCAAAGCTATAAAATTTCTGTCTGTCATTTTCTTTATATTTTTTTAATCAATAATTGTGATGAACGACAAGTTCGCAACAAGCAAACTGAAAAATGACATAAATAATTATAAGTGATCACGTTATCATCTACACAAAATATATAAATATATAAGCTCCCTCTGATGGGTCATAAAATAGTTAAAGCGTGAAGGTAAAGCGTAAACGGTATCCCGTTTTACAAAATTTCTGCTAAAGGAATTTTAAAAAGGGAGTTTTTAAAAGGAGTTGTGTCATCATTAAAACTTCTTGTATTAAAAAAAATTATTTTTTTAGACGCACTAAAGTTTGAAATACACAACGTACTTCAGATAACAACTAAAACATAATTAAAACTTCTTGTTTTAAAAAATAATTTGAAAAAAAATATTTTTGTGGACGCGCTAAAGTTTTAAATACACAACGTTTTTCAGATGACAACAAAAAATACAATTACAAATATGTATTTTAACGAATTAATTATTTTCTCAAACACTGTTTAAAACATCGTTTATTTTGCAATTTCAAATTGTACCAAAAAAAGTACGCAGTGTCTTAAAGGTTCATCTCCGATTCATAATGTGGTGTAGCATATATTTTATATTTGCGGTTGCTATTGTATTTGCTTAATAGCGAAATTTGCTCGTATGGGTATGTGAATTATTTATGCGTTATGTATATGTATGTGTGTATAAAATATTTTGTTTTGTATTCACTATTCATTTGTTGGCTGTCGTTTCTCTAAAGCGTTGGTTAATATTCTTTTTTCTTTTAAATACAATTTTTTTTTATTTTTTATTTTGCACTTTATTTTTTAGTTTTAAATTTTGTAAAACGCTTCTCGACTGCTCGACGTTTTTTAAAATTTTCAGTAATCGTTCAGATTTTGAACGTAACGGTTTAGCAAAAAAAAAGAGATAAATAATTAAAAATAAAACAAGTACAGCAAGTACAACATTATGCATTAACTCACATTAAATTGTCAAACCTTTGAGAGGTGGATAAACATTGAATGGTGCCCAACCGGAAGTTAAAATAAATTTTTATTAACGGTGATTTTTTGTACGAAAATATAACATTTACAATAAATAAACAAAAAATAAATGAATTTATATACATCGCTTAATCAAAATTTGTTTATTTGAATCGCGTGTTGTGGTTTATTTAAGAAAGATTTTAATTGTTTGTTTACTAATTTGTTGCAGTTTTGTGCGTGCCTTTAAAAAAAACATATCGAAAGAAAGGATAATAAAAAGAATTAATAAATATTGAAAAATAAAAGTCTACAAAAGCTATTCAACATGCTGCCATTTGTTACAATTATTGCGGGTAAATATTTACACTTTTTTACTCTTTGGTTTTATTCAATTTGAAATCTAATTTCCAAAGTTTTTGAAATATTAAAACTGCTCTAATAATTTGTTTTAAAACAAATATTTTATAATTAATAATTTTATAATATTAAAAAAAAAATTGAAACCGACTTTTAAAGAGCTCACAAAAATATTTTTTTTTTAATGTAAAACCTCGACAGAAGCAAAATATAAGTTCAATAGTTGATTTTAAAATGCAGAGCAAATTAAGGAGGGTCCTTATAACATTACCCATAGAACTTTATATGTAAAATATATGCTTGCGATAAAAAATAATAAAATAATAAAATTAAAAAAAAAAAAAACTAAAAAGTTGTTGCTGACAGAAGAAGCTATTAAGTCCATTGGTGTTTTTTTTGTTTGATTGCAAATACAAGCATATTAATTGTACTAAACATGTGCCTTTACCTCACTTAAGAAGTCCTTTCTCGAAACATAACTCTTCTTTCATGCAGCATATTTAAGTATCGCCCTTAATAATTTCTTAAAATATATTGCTCCTTAGTACTTTCCTTATCTGAGAGGTTTTTCATTATTATATTTAAATACGCTGTGCTTTCTCTAGCTTAATTAAATAGGCCTTTTGATGTAACGCAATCTAATGTGGCAGATATTAAAATTTAACAACGATTTCCCTGTTTTAGCTTTACGCCTTAATCTGCCCATCTCTTGTTTCGTCCCTCTAACCAGGTGGCGCCTTCACCAACCCATCTACGATGCTTACTCAGTGATTATATTCGCTAAAGTCTGGAAGATTTTAACTGCCGTTTTTTATTTATAACTATTCACTTATTGCATCTGCTCAGCAATTATTTTTTTATATAATGATGGTGCCGATGGGAGTTGAACTCATCTCTCATAATTTTTTGTTTTATAAAATGCAGATATATCTCCCAATGAAACTATTAATGCCTTGTTAAGTAAACATGATATCTAAACAAAAATACGTCGTGTCTCCAGCGAAATAAAGCACAGTGTTGTTTTACTAATAAGGTCATTCAACCAAATCAGTAGCGACTGTCGTAATTTATTTTTGTGCTGTTACTTTTCTATCTAATTAACATTAAATTATAGTCAAAAGATTTTAGTAAAGCACATACTAAGTCTCCTCATGTAATCTTTTAGTGAGAAGCAGGCCCTTTCACTACATCCTTTACCTATTATTTTTTTTTCTTATATAGAGGTTTAAACTACTATTTTTTATTTGTTCGTTTATCCATAGAAGTAACTCACAAACAATTATTGCTTCTTTATGGGATTTGAACTGATGATCTTATGTTTGCACCTCTTTCCCTTATCCTTATCACATATACATACTATATTTGTTAGTAATGAAAGCAAAACACCTATTTTGTATTATTTATTTTTTGTTTGATTGAATTACAATAAACCAAATGAGAGTTTTAAGCATTAAAACGATTAATAAATAAAATTCTTAAAAAAATGTAGTAATATATGTGTGAAGTGAAATTTAAACATATATTTTAGACCAGCTTTATTTCTCTTCATGTCGGCAATACAATTCAAGTGTTTCTATGAAAACTTTTTCAATTTCTTTGCTTTCATTTTCTGCTCTTATTGCTGTTTGATTATAAAAAAAAAGTTTAATTTGTTTTTGCTAGTAAAAGAAAAATTTCCGCTGTAAAGAAACTAATTAAACCATAACATATTTTTTAAATTATTTTTTATAAATAATACTTTAATGTTAAGGTGAATTAAAAGTTTTTACTTCTCGAAAATGTCAATTAAGCTTATTAGGAGAGTATTACCGCGGGTATCTTAAATAGAGTATACTAATTTTTGAACATCAGATATATTTCTTAAATTACATTAACAAGGACCATACTATGCCGTTAGCAAACATGCGCCATCTAGACTACAATATGTCGGACAAGATTCGAGCTCACCTTATGCCATTTATTAACTAACTGTGTCCCAAGAATACAACGCATCCGCTTTTATGTTGTTAATTTCCTTTCTAATTAACACTCCGCGTCGAGGTTTGGTTGAACTACAGTTTTCATATGCTGTAACTATATAGGTGCCCTCATTACTACAAATGACATCGACAACTCATTAAACTCATACAACACTTGCTTTTGCGACTCTAAATAAAACTTTCAAGTTTACTTTATGAATCACTCTCCTCATCCCCTTACTCATAAACATATATTTTGTTTTATACTCATTATAATTTCTGCTGGAAGTTGAACTTATAATTTTCTGTTTAATAAATATTCAGACACTCCTACCTACGCTGCACAGGCGACTGCCTAAATATTTGCTGTCTTTTCATTTTGATATCTTCAAGGATTTTTTAGGATTTTTTAGCGGAAAAAACTTGTTCTAATACACAATGCAACAGTTATTCGACATAAGATGTAAACTTTGTTGTTATAGATGTGTATAGATTTTAAATCTTAATTTCGTAAAAATATTTTTCCAAATACACAAACATTTACTTACTGAACTCGTCTTGTTTCACCTTAAATACATGACCATAAAAATAAATAAGCAATTTTTTCTCTTTCTTTAATGGATTAATAATAAGACTGCAGCTTCAAATACATTTTCCAAAAAAAGAGAAAATTTGTATTATTTATTTTTTGTTTGATTGAATTACAATAAACCAAATGAGAGTTTTAAGCATTAAAACGATTAATAAATAAAATTCTTAAAAAAAGGTAGTAATATATGTGTGAAGTGAAATTTAAACATATATTTTAGACCAGCTTTATTTCTTTTCATGCCGGCAATACAATTCAAGTGTTTCTATAAAAACTTTTTCAATTTTTTTGCTTTCATAATTTAATACCTTATTAACGTGACTGGTAGTGTAAAAAATTTAAATAAAATACAAAAAATGAACTGCTTAAATAGCAAGTAGAATTACAAAAAAAAAAGTATCTGTATATGTAAAACGGAGTTCAATTTATGTCAATAATTGTTAAACATTTAATAAAATAAAATTTCAATACTTTTTTGTTTTCGTGTGATAACAAGTTACTTACAATTAAACAAAATCTCAATTAGCATGATAAAATAATAAAAAAAAGTAATAATAATTATATTTGAGTATAATCTTCATCTGATTTTTAAAGGAAATTCCCATTTTGTTGTTTAACTATTCATAGTTCCCTCGTACAAGTTTCCCAACATTAAGCGTTTGATAGAAGAACAATAACTGACGTAAAGGCAAATCTTTTATCTGATAAAAAACCAAAAAAAAAATGTATCCCACGATGTACAAAATATTATTACCTGTATGTAAACCTGTAGATTTGGAAATGGTTGACTGTCTAATTGTAATAAGCTACCAAATAATTGGGTTATCGACACAGTGCCAACTGATTTAATTTACTCTTATCTTTGTTGCTACTATCACTATATGACTAAGAATGCAGTGATTTGCTATTATTCATTTTACTCAAATGGACATTTTTCTTATTTTACCACGAAAATTTGGGGCTGTGGCATGATATGGATTAGGACATAAATATTGAGCTTAAGCTTTTACAATCTTGTAAGAAGCCCTGTATTGGGTTATGCGAACTATGTAGTTAAAATTTAAAGCTCGTAGGACACAATGTTTAATGCTTATACACGTATTGCGAGTGGTATAGAGGAACTGAATGATTGTGATATTGTTTGCACATTCGATTTTTTGACATAGTGTAAGAACAATTTTACTCTATCTGATCGTCTTACTATATGCACCATGTTTAACCGTCAGAGAATGAATTATAACCACCTTATTCTGCTTCAAAGTCCTTTTAAAGTATCGGCGCAAAGTGAGGTGTAGTTTTGTGTATTATTGACTTTGTAATGAAGTGTAGGAATTTGTTGAAAGTTGAACTGATACTCATGATTTTATGTCTAAAATACATGCACACTCTTTTTCCAATGTGGCTGATCTAAAGGGTGTTTTTTTAATAAAAAGTTTGTTTCTAAAACAAATTAAAACAAAAAAATTTAATTCAGATGATGTGGTAGATCCACGGCCACGTTGACAGATGTCGATTTTCCATCAAAGTTTTTTATCATTTTTTGGCAAAATGGCTGTCCTACTTCATTAATCATATCACGGATTTTGAGTTTTAAGGTTGAAATCGAGTCAATTGGATCCTTAAAACTCTGTCCTTAATATAGTCCCACAGAAAATAATTAAGTGGTGTTAAATCACACGATTTGGCTGGCTACTTAACTGTTGATTGTCGTGAAATTATGCAATCGAAAAATTTGGTTTGCAATAAATTAAACGTTTAATTATTGGTTGTGTGACAATTTGCATCGTCCTGTTAAAACCACATGTCAGTGATATCCACGTCGTCAATAATAGGCCAAAATTGATCCATTGAGCGTGATCCATTTATCGTTACCGCATTTCTAGCCTTATCTTCGAAAACAAACGACCCAATCACGCCTCCAGACCATATAGCACACCATACAATTTCACGTTGAGCATGCACAGGTTTCTCAATAATAGCTCTAGGATTTTTAGAAGCCCAAAGGCGGCAATTTTGCTTGTTGACATACCCTACCCCCCGGGAGCACATATATATGGTCTTTATAGAACTTCGACTATCTAGACACAGTGCAACTGGCGGAAAAAGGGAGCCCAGTCCCCTGAAGTCTGCAGGGGTACAACTGGAAACTCCACTTTATTTCCACGGGAATCAGTAAGCTCGCAGAGTTCCGATATTTGTCTTTTTAGATATTTAACTGTTCTCTGGCTGGTTATTGAGGTTGGCCCCTATATGGGAGTATCGTGGTGGTTGTGGTTTCGTGCCCCCATAAAAGACAGGCCAGTTTTATATGGTGACCAGGATCATTTCGCCGTTAATGACACGCTAGGTGAATGATCCAGTCCAGTGAGCATGCTAGACATGTGCTCTGGACAGAAGTTGGAAAGTCTTTAACTCTTAAGCAAGGAGTGATGATTTGCAGCCCTACACTGGAATCATCGAAGTTGCAACTAGAAAGTTCTGTTGCATAGATTTATAGCTTCGGCTTCCTAGGACGATCATGACGTTCCAAATTATGCAGTGGTTTGATCCACCATCTGATTAAGGCTTCATGGCCAGGCGCGGATGTAAATCTAATCACACGTTGTTGACATACCCTGACAAGTGAAAATGGACTTCGTTTGAAAAAAATCAAATTTTGTCAGAAAAACCATCCGGTTGTTCCTGAATGAATTGAGCGAATCGACGGCAATAATTCTAATTGTTGAGAACGTTGGTGAATTGATAAATTTTGCTAACGGCTGCGAAGTTTTCAGCTGAACGACCCGTTCGAACATGCATTGGTATTCGCACATTTGCTATCGAGCCGGTAGTCACAAATTTAACGACTAAATTCTTAATAGCGGCCTTAGATGGAAGATTCTGTTGTCCGGAAATATCACGAATTTTACGAAATGTAACTTTTCATAGTGGATTTTAATTATTTTACTGCGATATTTCGTGGGAAATTGAAATCATTGTACCAATTACCAATGCATCTACTAGGAATATGTCAAAAAACTAAATGTCAAAGCTATCATGTTGTTGGTGTATATATTCATTTTTTTATTTCATTCAAATACACCACACTTTTTTATTCAAAATAGATAGAAATTCAATTTGTAGTCAAAAATTTTTATAAATCTCCAAAAAAAATGGTGATTGTTTCAAAAGTTAAACAATTAAAAGTAAAATTATTAATAACCACAGACACCAAAACACTCGAACATTATAACACTATAACAAATTAAAAGAAATAATAAAATTTCCTTATTAAAATTAGAAAAATCTACTTATTGGTTATTTACATAAATAAATATTTATTTTTTTAATAAACAGTTTTTCCTTCATTAAGTGAACGTTTCCATGGACTTTTTTTAAACGTTTAAACAAAAGATCAATTATTTTACTCGTTCCCTGGCTTAATTGTTAAAATATTATTAACAATGCACTATTATTTAACATATAAAAAGTATACTTTTCACAAATTAAATTTTCACCCGCTTAACTCGATTAGCAGGCACTTTTAATTCACACTTACACGAGTGAGTTCATATATGATTTGATCATCATGTCATGTTACATGAATTATTCTAAAATGAATATTAGGGCGATTTACAGTTGTTAAATAAATATATTTATGGATTTGTTATGTTTAATATTTTTTATAAAAGCATAAATAATTACCAGAAGAAATTGTTTTTTTGTTTTTTTTTTTTTTGATAACTGATTTGCAACATGAGGATTTGACATTATTTTAATATATATATAAAATTAAAGAATCTTTAAAATAAGATTTAAAAATATGATTTGAAATTTTTCATGTATCTGTAACAATATAGTTAATAACTACTGTTTTGTAGTTTGTTAAAAATGTTAAATTGTGTCTTAGATAAACACAGCTGAGGTAATGTTTCTTTTAAGACAAACATCAGAAAGATAAGCGAACAATTGTCGGACAACTTTTGCTTTTGGTAGAGACGTATATTTGTTTGTGAAACAGATCATGAGTTCGCATCCCAACAGAACCTAGAGTATAAAATAAAAATTATTATTACAACTACAGAGGCGGAAATGTTTTAAGGCGACTTATTTATAAGTAAATAATTAAACCTCTTCCCGATTCGGAAAGAAAATAATATGGTGTGTCACTGCGATACATTCTTTCAGTTCTTGAAGGCTATTATGTATTAAAATAATTAGAACGTAGGTCTTGTATAGCAAAAGCAAGAAACTGAAACAAAGGAAAGTAACATAACAATTACCCACACATCTATAAAAATTTTGTATTAACAATTTGTTCTTTTTAATTTTACACAAATTCTTCTTAGAGCATTATAATATCCAGATTAATAATAAAATTAATAGAAAAAAGGTTAGTGTGCTATTGTTTATGCTTTGAATTTTATAGCATTCTTAAACGTAAGTAAAAACCCACCTTTAAAGTCTTTTGCGTAAAACTCAAAATTTTGACGTAATTATCAAAACAATAATAAATGACATGACAAATAATTGATAAAAAAAATCATTGTTGTATATTTTATAACTATAACGGCAATCAGCAATAAAGTTATTGAGATACAACATCAAGAAAGCTAAAATATTCCATTTAAGAAAAAAGTAACACAAAAAAGACATTTTTTTGAATTATTGTTTGGCAGTGCCAAATTAAAATATTTATTTGTGTTTTTGTTATTGCTTTTGTTGTTGCTAAGCGATATAATGTTAAAAAATATCATCTTGTTCATTTTAGTTAGTTTTATTAATAATTACTTTTATCAGCTATTTTGCTTAAGAAGCATTTAGTATTTTTTTTTGCTGGCTGTTAAAGTTTTTAACTTCTGCAGTTCTTTTGGCGGTACTATTTTTACAAGTGCCAAAATACTTCTGATTAACCCTTTTGAAACTGAAAATTACTGTACTTACTCATATGTAGCGTATTTGAGAGTCTTAATAATCGACATTTTGAGATCGGCAGCTGTACTTACATGTCGAGATGCATGATTATTTGTTACATATCGCTACGTTTTTTTAAATTTATTTTTTGCTTGCAAATACAACCATTTAAATTTCAGTTTTTCTTCTTATTCTTGTCTTGTGTCTCATATTCCATACTCTTGTCTACGAAATATGCGCTTGAATAAACTTGTGCAGTAATTTTCACAACAATTATTTGCGACTCTGGCCAGAGCAGCAAAATTCGATGTCTTGCTTTTAACCAGTGTAACGATCCAAGACCTCAACATGCTGTGACTTTGGTTTAACTTTAACTCACAATTTCCTGTTTAGCAGCCATAACATAAAATCAAATCTGCGAAGATCACAAACCGCTCCTTTAGGGTTTGACGACATTTTGCTTGCTTAACCATCTTATTTGCTGTTGTTGTGTTACTCAGACGAGTTCAAAAACTCATATAAAAACTTGAATCACGACTACTCAGCAATAAATATTTTCTTCTCAATCTCTCCTGGAATTTGAACTTATCCTCTTTAAACATACCATACTTTATAGGCGTAGAAGTAACAACTAATGCAACTATAATATCATTTAATACATAATCCAACATTGAAAGTGGACAATATTGTGTTCTTTATCTTACAAGTTGGCAAAGGTTTTCAATTTTATTAGAACCAAAAGGTAATGAAATTGTTAATAAAATCACACAAAGAGTTAAATTAAATGAGTCTAGAAGTGCTATAATTTTACACTTCATCTCTCTTTCACTTGCTTTAAAAGCTTTCTTAACTTAGATAATAAGCAAAATATATAATGGATGTATTTTTAAGCCCGATAAATATTTCAAACTGTTACTGCATCTACTTTTGGATATTTATGATTAGTATAGAAGTACTGTGGCAAATCGTCATGAATGCCTTAATGTTTCAACAACTTTACGAAATTATTCAGATTTGCTTTGAAAATCAGTTATGAATTTGACCAACTTATATAGATATTTTGGCGTAGCGGGTTTGTTAATAAATAATATTGCCGGATATGAAGTGAAAATAGTATAGAATTGTCTCTGAAGGCTTCATTTAATCTACGAAAATGCACCGTTTAATGAGATTTTCCGACTGGTGGCATTACTGCACCTTGTTTTATAAAAATGAAGGAGTCCGTGTTAGCTTTAATAGAAATCGCTGCCCCATCACAATCAAACCATTTTGGTTTGACAATATACATGACGCCATTCCAAACGAGAAGTGGTTACAACAAGATTGCACTATGGGTTATATAGATATCGCAATCATAGTTCGTTTAAAGTCAAAATTAGGCTATAAGTTGATATCGAGTTTTAATGTTTCTCAATTATGGCTTATGATGATAACAACAATAATTAACACTTTGTATGTTAATTATATTCGTATTACTCGGAACAAACGTTCGGAAATGCTAATCATTTTCAAGTATTAATATAACCTATTAACATTTTTTAATAAAACTTTGATTTTTTATGCTATTTTCTATAACTAAAAAAAAACAGAAACAAAAATTAAACAGATTTTTCTTAGACTTAGTAATCAGTTTCGACAAATTAAATTTTACTTCTAAGATCACAGTGATTTTATTATTTTAAGAGTTCATTCAGTACAGCAGAGTTTAACACAGCATCTTAATTATTATTGAATTAATGTTTTCTTTTGCACATACAGGGGGGGTATATTCCTTGAACTCTGCTAGCCAGACAAATAAAATTTTTACTGAGGGCGGGAGTATTACTTGTGTTTTGCCGCCGCTATAACAATAATAATTCAAATAAAGTTTAAACTTCATAAAAAGTTTATTTACTATTTCACAAGGTGACAAGCATTAAAAAAATGTTCATTAAATCATGCCTTTCAATAGTTGAAATTATGCATCATTTGACTTAAAATAAAATTTATAGACGTTATCAAATATCAGTAGGAGAATTAAAACTTAGGAAGACAATTATCTGCTTACAAGAGAATAAAGTAAAGTTCCCTTAATTAAAGTACTCTTCGTAATAAGTACCATTTTTTTAAAGTTTTTCTGTATAACAGAACATCCAAAAACATGAACATGTTTTTTCTTACATTGACTACTCTAAAACGTGAACAAACGCTGAAGGCTCTAAAACGTGAACTTTTTATCGCACGATAATATTCAATTTTGTAAGCTTATTTAAATATTTTGGGATTCTCGCAGTTTGTTTGTTGTAAACAATTTCTGCTGCAGGATAAGTAGTTTTGGTATTACCGCGGCAGTTCTACTGGAAGCATCTCTCTGTGCTGCCTATGCGTATAAATAATATAAGCAAGTGATCTCTAAAAATATTTTTATTGAAAATATGCCTAATAAAAAACCATAACTGTTAGCTCTTTAAGAAAAGTCAGATATTTTAGAGCTTTTATGGAAAGGTTCACCTGTAACTGGTTTGTCGAAAAAGTATAATGTCGTCAAATCGACGATTTGTTCAATAAGAAACAAAAAAGATGCAATTTCAAAATGTGTTAATAATACATTTTCGGGTCCTGGAAAACGGAAAACACTGCATTCTTCGGAGCTTCCAAAACTGGAAAGATCTTTTGCAACCCATAGTAGCATATTACATATATTAAAATATGACAGGAACTTACAAAAAGTAGAATCAAAACATTTCTCATAGGTGAAAAATAACGTACTTTACTTTAAATTAAATAAAAGATAAAAAGAGACTAAACTATGTTATAGAAAAAATGCAATCTAAAACGTGAACATCCTCGGTAAAAATTAGTTCACGTTTCTGCGAGGTCACTGTATATCTTTAATGTTGATCCCTTTTCTTTTGATTTTTGTTTTTATTCACAAATAACGTTGAATATTTTATTTGTTGACATGTGTTTTAAATTAAACAAAATACAAAATGCGACCTTTAGGCTCTTGTCGGTTAATTTAAAAAATGCTACTTTTCATACATACGAGGGGTTGGTGAAATATATGATTGCTTTAAATTTTTTTAAAGTTACTTCTTCTTTTCTTTTTTTTTTGTTCCTTCTTGCTAGCTGTTTCGATAAGAAAGCCCTTTGAATCTTGGGCTAAAATATAAGTGATAAATTATTTTGTTAATTCAATTCTCATCTCGTCAATGATTTCGGAACTTTGTTTTAAACAATTTTTTTAATCTCAAAACTGTAAACAGACTATGGGACACACAAAAGAAAATAATTTAATTAAAAACAACTTAACATTTAAAAGAGCAACATATGCGAACAATAAATTAACACATGCATTTCAGCAAAATACAAAAAAATGTGATTTTTTAGTTCAGACTTGCACAGTAAGGGAAATTTGAAAAGTGTCACACTTCGTATGTTTTTAAATTATCTTATTGCTGTTATTTGGTTTATATTTCGTTGCTTATCAAAACCTGTCGAAAAATGTTTTATGACAACAAATTGTCTGTTTGCGTTATTATATCCGCCCATAAATATACATTAATTCATCACTTTTGGTGCTACATTAGAATAAAAAAATTTTGTGCATATTTATATATCTATATTATTATATTAAATGAGTACACATTTGGGTACAAATTGCCATAGTTTTCTTGGATGTTAAGCCATTTACAAAAAAAAAAGAAAAAAATAATCAGTTTAGGAATTCTTAAGGCTCAAATATAATATGCATATGCAGGCTTAAGCCAACTTAAACAACTGTGCAAATACCTAATAATTATATGTGGCGAACTATAATGTACTTAACAAAATTTTTCGTCAAGTTTCGTCAAATGTCAATTGCATAAGCAAAGTACGTAACTGATCGCACATTCCGTACGCAAACAGCTGATTTTGCATTGTGTTATAGATATATTAGTAAACAAATTCCAATGGAGGGCAAAAAATATTTTATCTGAATTTAATAGAAAATGTACAGAGAAAAAATAGTTTATATGACAAAAGAGACGCGTTTTATTATAACGGCACTTCAATAAAACGAGGGTCTTTAAACATTTTATTTTCTTTTCCATTTTTTAACACACAATTTGCCATAAAAATAAATTTTTTACTGTTTATAAATTCAATAATGCACACAGTTGCATTTTTTAGTATTTTTGGCCCAAATAATACATACACCGATATATGTGTAATTTTTCTTTTGTAATTTTCTTAAAACTATTAACAAAAAATTATAAATTTGTATAAGGATAGTATTAAGTATACAAAATGTGATTATTAAACGCCTTTTTGCTCATAAATTTCATTTATTTAGAACGAACTTAAGCCAGATTATGCATATTATAGTTGGGCCTTTAAAATTCATAGAACACATTCTTTGCCAGTTAGTTGAAATAAAGTGTGGTTCGACTATTTAATACTTTTTTTTTACTTTTTTCAACATTTAAGACTTTTATTAAAGCATAACATGGGCTTTCTAGAAATGAAAGCTGTCCCGGGTAGGCTAGTAGGTAGTGTACTTAGCCTACCAATCTGGGGTGGTTGTTTTCAATACAAAAAATTAAAATCTTGAAGGCTATGTAACTATTCTTCTACTTTCACCACCTGCCTTATTTCTTCTATCCCTTTCCTAAAGAATGTAGCACGGTGGTGACTAAATAGGCATTGTTGCCTGAAGTGCTACTTCTCTTAAAAAAAAAAAACTAGTACCAGCCTTTGTTTCGCCAAAATTTAATGAATTCTCGTATTAATGTTTCTGTGATACATTAAAAAGATAGTATTGGGAGATAAAAGAAACATCAAGTACATATAGATTTACAGATATCTGAAGAAGAGAAGATTTAAAAAATTAAATCATATTCAATTAGTGCCCTAAATAAAAGAAATTGCTTAGTCCTTAAAAAAAAACGCATTCACCTTATGACTAATTAGTATATTAAATACACCTAAGTACTACGCACAGAAAGAAATACTTAATTATTCGATGTGTTGCTTAGTATTGTCATATTGCTTGTAATTGCGATTTTTATTTATAGGCGATTTAAAACGTCTTGATTAATCCACAATGGAAACAGTTAGCAACTTATTATTGGGTATAATTAAAATAAATGGCAATAAAAAGAGCTTGTTAAATATATTTTTATCTGCTTGAGAATTCAGTAAAGCTGTGTTTTTGTTTTACAAGGTTAAGGCTATTTTTGTTTCAGCTGTACAAAAATTATAAGTTTCTTTAAAAACAGCAGATTTTTTAAGCTAGTGGCACGGTTCATATTTTGCGCTTTTCTGTCAAAGAATATATTGCAACCAAAACGTTTTATAACATAATATAACATTTTTCGGCTCATTGCTTTGACACTTAGTTCTAAGATAAGAAATTTTCCATCATTCGTTTCATCATGTTGGCTGCATTAATAATTGTTAAAATATAGAAAACGTAATAAAAATCCATCTTGGGCAAAAAAGTGGTATGGCCATTAAATGATTCAGAAGTTCTTATATTTATGGCTACTTCACATGCAAATCTCAGAATTGAGTCTCAAAATTATATGTTGTACTGTGTTATTCTAGCTATTGTTTCGAGTGAAATTGTTATAAACTTTAAATCCATTGTTAAGTTCGCTTATGTCTTTAGAACTACTTAAGTTACATTCGATTCTCTTTGCAATTTCATGTAGGATGCTTCCTGCTACGTCTAGTTGTCCTTCATCGTTATTGGGCCTTTATTGTTTTTTTTTTTTTTGATTTTTCTGTGCTAGAAATACGGACAAATGATTACAGCATTTCTGCTTAGCTGGTTAGAGAAAATCAGCAAGAATAAAGATAGTTATGATTGAAATAACAGATCATAGTTGTTATAAATTTTTTTTATAATCTTGCTTTTTTCCCTTTCAGGGGATTCCCTGCTATTACTATTTGCTAAGTAAACACGAAATGTTGTTTTTAATGCACCTACAATTTTATATAACAGACGGACAATAATTTAAAATTATTTTAATAAAATAAAACGAAATTGATTTTTATCACATAAAATATCAAATAGTTTTATTTCGAAAAGCCATATGAACATGTTGTCGCTTATTTTAATTACTAATCCAATTTACTCTATTTTATTTGCACTTTGTAATTAAGTTAAAATCATTAACTTATTTATTTAAATTCATTTTATTTTATTTCATTTCAATTCAATCTATTTTTACACACCAAACAAAGGAGATGTTAAAAATGTTTTTTTTTCTTTAATTTAGCACAACTATGATTTGTGAAATAAAACAACAGTTGAAGAAAATCATTAAATGTTCTACATAAAACATATAAAGATTAAAATTAGAAGTCATTAAACTGTGAACGGATGGAAATATACTTTATGCGATAAATATTGTCGCTGTTGTTGGTTTAAATAGTTGCTCTCCTATAACAGATAACACTCAACAACATTTAATTTTGTTTATTTTCAACACAATCTGTACAATTATGAAAAATAATAAATATATTTAAATATGATTATTAATTTATGATTTAAAAAAACCAGACAGCTTTTATTTATTTTTACAGTCCATGTGTCAACACATGTATACTGCTGGCGCATGCAAAAATATACATATCCACATACACCCCACTAAACGATTAGTGTTGTGGAATATCACACCAAATTTGACAAATGATTTTTTAAGCGTTTAAACATTTAAGGCTAAAGGTTCTTTGGCAAAAGCATTTAGGCTGATCTAGTGTAATAAAACGAGTGGTGAACCCAAGTAGCCTGAATGTATAAGCTAAAGATACAACAGGTGAAAAGTTGTTTTTGCCTGGTTCACTGAAGGCCTGTGTGGGCTGTGTCCTAGATATAGTTCTAAATTTTGCAGTATTTTATACTTTTGTTGCATAGCATTATCGGCACAATGGCTAGCTGGTAGCACGAATGTATTGCCTAAAATGCAAGCTGTGTAGAACGTCAACTTTCCTGTCTTATCTACTATTTCAGCTACAATATTCTTATTCCTAAAAGGGTGGCAAAGATTTTTTTACATGGGAAAAGTGGCAGCATACTGCAAACAAAAAACGATGAATTTATTATTTTCCCTTCAGGTCCGTAAGAACTTTATGTAGACCTGCTCTCTTTATAAATCTAATGATCTAAGGTGCTAGTAATATCTGCTTTGAAATAAACTATCGAAGTCCTTCAGAATATGAATTTCTTTGTCTTAATCATAAAATTTGCTACCGCTTTTGGGTCTCAAGTTAATTATTCTTGAGGTGTTTTCTTAATTCCTCACAGGGGTTTAGATAATGGTAACGGCTCTGCCATGAGTGTACTAGTTCTCTTTGTAGCCTGCCTGTTTGCCTTTTCAACAGAGACTTCTAAGAAGGCGGGGATGTAAGCTCAGTGCTTTCATTACCAGCTTGACTATGAGAGAAGATAGTTAATATAATAGGAAAGATGCAAGGGTGGGTTACTTTTAAAATTTTTCGCCTCTTAATCGAAATGACAATGATTAACAGGAAACAGTCAGCTGACTTTTGTCTAAATTTAAACAAGCATTTAGTATGTGTTTGGTAGCCGCTAATAGCAGACAACTTTGAGTTTTAAGAAGACAATCGAAAGTGAATCTTGTGGGGGTAATATTATTGCAAATACCACATAACAACACTGGCATTAACCATATAAAATATTTTAATTTAGAGAAATGTAGGAAGAAAAGCTTTTTGAAAGTTCGAGGACATATTGAAAACCTTTTTTTTTTCTAGAAATAAAAATTACGGCTGCGGAGAGGCTCAACAAATTTGTGTATTTATTTTTTAATCTCAAAGCGACAAACTTAGTTCCCAGCTCGTACAGAGTCATACAAAAATTTATTTATTTAATTTATTTATTTTGACCTCCAACTCAAATAGTTTAAGTAGAAACGATTATGTTCTCTAATAGCACGAGTTCTTTTTACGTAACATGAATATTTTTTTTAATTTATGTTTCCTTTTTATCAAGGGTATTTATACATTTTTTTAAATATAAATTCCTCTGCTAAAAAAATTTTTTAATAAATTAAATTAAAATTATATCACACTTTTAATAGCAATTTTTTTTAAATTGCTTTTAGATTAAATTTATATTTATTTAAAAAAGCGTTGAAAATAAAATTTAAAAGTTTTCAAAATAATTTTTTTTTGGAAATAATTTATTACCAAATTTTGGGCATTTGGCCAGAAATTCTTTTTAATTGTTTCTTTAATTTTTTTAGAATAAACAATTGTGTTAAATATATAATTATTTTCGAAAAAACATGTTAACAATAGTTTAACACTAAATATGTCTAATTTTGTTTATTTTAAGTTTAATCAGTTTATTTGTTTTTCTTTAATTTTTGTTTAAATAGTTTCGTTTCAATAGTAAAATTTTCTGTTAAGCAGATGGTTTAAATTTGAAACTTATTTGCACAAAACAAATCAATAATGAATAAGTAATGCAATTAATTAAATTAAAAAAAGCAAATAAGAGACATTATATTTAATGCATTAAAAAAAAATCTGTTAAATGAAAAACAATTACCTGAGCTAACATTCGCATATCAAAAAATTATTATCGAAAGGGCATGCATTATAATTGTGTTTGTGACATGATCAAGACGAAAAAGAAAACTTATACTAGGAGTATTTAATAGTTGAAAAAAAATATTATTAATTCAGTTAATTAAGTTATGTTAAGCATACAATCAAATAATAAGTTTTTAGTCGGGCTTAAAATCGTTTAGTTAGTTTTTAATTTTACTCAGAAGTCATGTTTTAATTAAAGAAGAACAGGAAGAATCTAGACTCTAACAGAAATTAGACAGAATTTTACAGAACACTACATTTTCTATTTAAAAAACTGCATATTGTGGAAAGAGTTAAAAACAACTCATTATCAAAGAACTACACGTAGAGGTAAAGTAACCTGCAATGAGTTTGTGTAATTTTATCCAGTTAGGCTCTTCTTGTGGCTTCTAACTTTAAGGAATGAGTGTCCAGATAACCCATATAATCGTGTGTACTATTTAAAACACTCGTTTACTAAATAACGCATAAATACATGCCAATATTTGTAACTTACAAATAATATAATATTGTTCATCTTCGATTTGTTTAATATCAAAAGAATATAATTAATTCAAGACGTGTCATTGTTAAGAAAACACAAAAAGGTTACCATCGTGTTTATTTTGTGTGTATTGAAAGTAAATAAATCGTTTAATTTAAAACCTAAAGACTTTGTATGATTATTTTGCAATAAAAGAACTCGATATAACAAAACGTATATTAAAAGGAATAAATGTAACAATACAAATACACATATATCATTAGAAGAACTTAATATTCTAATATGTAACAGTTAATTTAAGAAACTGTTAGACAATTTTTTTTTCACAAAGTCATTTGAAAAAAAAAACTTTTATATAAAATAGAAACTCACTTTTAAATTAACCATGAAGTGTTCTGTTGTGTTGTGAAAAAAATGATATATTATATTCTTTTCATATATGAATTTAATAAATTTAAATTAAAATAAAAATATTAAATAAGATTTGTGTTTTACCGCTGACAGCTTAAAATCATTTCAATTTAAAAAAATATTTTAATTTTGTGGTTTTTCTTTCATTAGTCTAATGATGATGGACAAAGAATTTGAATATAGTATTCGTTTTTTCGTTGTAATATTTAAAAGCAAACAATTTTAAATTGTTCTATTACAAAGAAAAAAAAACTGCATATGGAACACCAACAACCTACGCGTTATTCATCAGGTGGAAAATTAATTTTCGTAGTTTTATATAATTTAACAGTTTTATTAATTTAACTCAAGTTCTTTGTTAATTTTGAATTTATTAAAATTTTTTAATTTTTGTAATTCCGTTATATGATATCCCATAATATTTGATATTATATGTGATTTCTGTACATCTTTTCTGTAAATATAGTGATAAATTTTTAACATTTATATAATGTATGGTTGACCTAGAGGTAATTATGAGCTTATTCATTACTTTACATGTTTTATGTGGAGTTTAATATTATAAACTTAATTTGTTGATGATCTAACTCAGCTGTGTTGATATATATATATATATATATATATATATATATGTATATATACATACATACTTATCAGCATTATTATCAATAATCTGCTCTGTTTATGATGAGAGTAAAACTCAATTCTATTTGATTTCATATAAACGCACACGGTCAATTTGTAAATATCCGTAAAATTTGTTCACGGGTTAACGCAGCAGATCAAATTATAACGATAGATAGTATAATACAAAAATGCTTAACAAAAGTAAGCTACACAAATAAACAAATATACGTATCAGAAAGCTGTGCTTTATGCTCTTGTTGTATTCTTTGAAATGGTGGCCTGTTCTGAAATGTGAAGAATTTTTCAACAAGAAGTTGAAAAAAATTTTGTTAAAAAAATTAAATTAAAAAAATTAGATAAAAATGATTAAAATTTTTGTTGTATTACGAATAGAATGAAAAATGATATCTGGCAAATGTTCACCAGGACCACGCTGACAGATATCGATTGTTTTATCACTTTTTGACAAAATCGCGCTTTTATTTCGTTAATCACGTTACGGATTTTGAGTTTTAAGGCTGAAATATCGATGTGATTGACTCCGTACTTAACATAGCCCTACAAAATATAATCCTGTGGTGTTAAATCACACGATCTGGCTGGCCACTTAAATGTAGATTGCCGTGAAATTATGCGATCGTGAAATTAGGTTTGCAATAATTGATCGTTTCATTTGCTGTTTGACATATAGCATCGTCCTGTTGAAACCACATATCAGTGATATCCACATCGTCAATGATAGCCCAAAATTGACCGTTACTGCATTTTCAGCCTCATCTTCGAAAAAGAACGGCCCAACCACGCTTCCAGACCACATAGCGCACCATACAGGGACATGCAAATGCTTGCTGATATACTCTGACAAGTGCAAATAGGCTTCGTCTGAAAAAATGTTTTTTTTTAGAAAAAGCAGCCCATTGGTCCTGAAAGGATTAAGCAAATCTACGGCGATCTGAATCTGAATGTTCGGTCGGTTTCAATTCCTAATATGTTCTTGGTGTTGCCACAATTGTAAAAATGCAAAGCTATTTAATAGCTTTAAAAGGTCCACAATTTTTCCAAAAAGTAATTAAAACTGTTAATGAAGAAATCGACATTTTCTGGTAGCGTGGTCGTGATGGACAATTGCCAGATATCATTTGTCATTCGTAATTGCCGAAGTTTTCTCTTTGTAATAAAATAACAATTTGAAGCATCTTAAGTTAAATTTTTTGTTTTATTTTGTTTTAGAAAACAAACTTCTTGATAAAAACCCCTTTAAATCGAGATGATTATGCTGTGCATCAATAAAAGAAATATACTTTTTTAGAATAGCGGAACCAAAGTCGATGTTTATCGTTCACAAGAATAACACAATCTAGCCATTGCACAAAAATTAGATTGAAGCCACAATACTATGCTCAGTACGGAAAAAAGATTGAAAACTATGGAGAGAATTATAGCGGAAGGTTTTCTATCTCTTTAACGCCATTAAATCTTATAATAATACTCTTCTCTTTCATCAACAAAAATAAGGTCTTATTAACTGGTCCAAATAGACAAATATCTACACAGAAAAACTAACTTTCATAAGCTGCAATTACCTATGTATACCTTTAGATATGGCCTGCCAAAAAGCATTGTGTTCATAAAATGAACATGTCATTTTCTTTGTGTGTCTTGTGGCAGCGTGCTAAGAGTTTGAGCATATAAAATTCACGACTGTATTCTTATTTTAGAAAAAATAGCAACAATACTTTTATGTACAAAAATCAATAAAATTATTGTAAAACAACCTACATTATCTCTGTCATACAAATTAAAAAGTTAAATTATTATTCGTCTTAGATTGCAAATAATAGAAAATAGAAACATTTATGCATTTTGTCATATTTCCTCTTCTAATTTTATTTCTGGTGGTTGTTGCTAATTTTGCACTTATTATTAATTTTTTATGTCGGACTTTATTTTTAGTCTGCACTTTTATTTCTTGTTTAATTTCATTTTTTTTGTTTTTTGTTTTCTTGATCAAGTGCAAGGTCATTCTCTATATTTTTGTGTTTACATTTATGTTATTACAATTGCACCCAGCATATATTTTTTTGTAATATTTGTTTGTATGTTTAAGGTTGCCATATTTTTTTATAAAAAAAATTAACAAATACCCAATTTTCGAAATTCAACTTATATGTTAAATAAAAATGTGTTTTTATGATTTAGCAGAGGTAACAATTTTAATACAATTCAAATTTAAAAATTCGATACTAAAGGGTTTTTCAACATGAAGGATTTGAAAATATAATAATTTAATGTAGCTGTATACTCTTTTAAATTTTTTGGTGATGATGATGAAATAAACCACTAAAATATTAAAATTTTAATATAAAAAAATGCTTATTCGTACGGAGTTTAATTTATTAGGGTATGATTTTACGTCGACCCTCGTCAAATTTGACTTGTGAACAAAGCGGTTTCGGCTATTTGCCATCTTCAGTGTTCTCTTTATATAAAGAATCAAATTTGACGAGGGTCGACGTAAAATAATACCTAAATAAATTAAACTCCATCGGAAAATATACGCGCATATCAAAATAATATGTCTTTAGCTGATTTAAATATAATGAAGCATATTTAAGATATTAAGAAAAATAATTCTAATAAAGGTGTAAGGCAAAACAAATGGTAAACAGAAGTTATTGTGTAAATGAAACACAACCCTTTTTCGTTTTAAAGACAAAATATGTCGAATTTCCTATTGCAAAAACAACCACTTTAATTTTTATTATTTTCACATTTGTATTCTCCAGTTATTTTGGTACTCAAGGGACTCTTCAGATATTTAAATTCTTGATCTTTTGTTTAGCAAACGAACAGACATTGCAATAGCGCAACATGTGTTCGCAAAAATTTCTTTATATTTTGTTCAGACACATCACATTTATTGGTGGTGAAAGTGCAACATTTTTATCAGACAACATTACCTTTTGTTGTTACAGCTATGTACAGGGTTGCCAAGTTTTATTTTTTTTAATATTTAAGCAGAGCTATCTTAAAATTATTCATAGATATCGCATTAGGATTCATTTCACAAAATTTCTATTCGCACCATAGAAATATGGATCGGAAAACAATGTTAATTTATTTATATAATTATGATTAATTAATAAAAGCATATAAACATTTTGTTGTTGCTACAATTTATTAATTTTTGGCAAATTCAACTTAAAAGTAAAATAAAAATTTACAAAACTTTTTAGTACAATAAAATAAATTCAAATTTATTTTCAATTAAATTCGTAACTTTTTTATTCTTAAAAACAAAACAAGCTAAAAATTAAAACAAAAAACTAAACTGGCAACGTAAAATTTTTTGTTGTTCTTCATTTGTCACAATTTATAAGCGTGTTTTGTGCCATTTTTGCTTTTCAATAAAAGATTCTAATTTCACTAAGTCAGATAGACGGTATGCAATTTTTGGCAAACACTTCTAAATTTGAATAATAAAAAAAAGAATAAAAACCAAATAAAAGTCACATAATGAAAAACGTATCTTGTAATTGTAGGTTGTAGAAAATGACACGTTAGGAATCAAAGCAGAAATACATTTCAAATATATTTTTTTGGTTTGAATAATTTGCTTCTTCTTCTTGTTTTTTTATTTTCGCTCTACTGTAGTAAAATATTTTTAAAATAAATTATAAATAATAATAAATAATGGAATAAATAGTGGAATACAAATTACCATTAACAGAAAGTCTAAGATGTCGTCTAACTCCATTTCAAATGTGCACTTTAATAAAACTTTGCTGCAAAAAAATATAAAATAAGACAAACAAAAAACAGCTGATTTCTTATCCGTCAACAAAGTACTCATTGTGCCAACCTCATCCATCGTTACTTTGACTTCAGTTGAATACGTCAAAATATAACGCATGACGAATTCTATGTGCCCCGCCCTTAAGATATTTATTAAAGGAATCTAGCACATGTTAATGATAAATTAAGTAAAATACGATTTTCTATGCAAGAAACATAAATTCTATAGATAAAAATAAAATTTTACTGAATTTAGTAATAATTTTCCCAAAATTAGAAGTTATTATGCCATGCCAAAATTCATTAAAAGAAATTTATTTTAAAGAAATCTATCTCAGTTTTATCAAGTGTCACAAAAATTTCGAAATTTTACTAAATTCGAAAAAATACTCTTATAGTTCCACTGAAGTCACGACATCAAAATTTTACTTAAAATTTAAATCTCAGGAGAAATAGATATTTTAGCAAAAATTAGGTATTTAGAAGAAAAGTAAGTAAAAGGAAGATATTAAAATGATATTAAAATAATATAATAATATTTATAAATTATAATAAATATATCTTATTCTTTTTTACGGTCTTTTTAAATTAAATTAACAATATACATATATATATTAACAATATATATTTTTTTCTTTTCGATATTTCGCTTTCCTATGGAAAGCTTCTTCAGGAAAAAAATTTTTTATTTTTGAAAACAAAAATTATAAACATATTGAAAAAATTTTTAAACATTTGACAAAAAATACAAAAATTTAAATTTTCAAATATTTAAACATACAAAAACAAGGAAACGGAAATAACAAATAAATAACAAATAACAAATTCTCTCTTATGAAATAATTATAACAAATTATGTGTCTTTTGAATTAATTACCTATAATTCTGGGCTAAATTGTCTGTGTCTGTCTTGAAATTTATTCTCCTTACATTTGGTACATTAACAATTTCTAACATTTCTAACATATAACGTCTCTTATAGTTTTTTTCTATATCTAATATTGATGCTTCGTCAAACTGAGGATAATGATTATATTTCTTACAATGTGAAGATAAGGATGTCTTCTGTGTTGAAATATTCCTATATTTTTGGTCACACCTGTGACCAGCTAATCTTGTTTTAAGTTTATTTTTTGTGGTCCAAAAAACTTTGTCACAATTCACCTGGTCATTTCCTCCACAAGGCATCCTGTATACTACATCAGATATTTCCATTTTTCCTATTTTATCCTTCATACTGCTAAATAATTTATTTAATGTGTTATATGTTTTGTGTGCAATTATATATTTATCTGTGTCATATATTTTACACTTTCTTAATCCTTCTGATATTCTAGGAACATAAGTTAATGATTTATAATTTCTTGGCTCTGCCGTAGAATTTCCTAAATTTTGCCTATAACTACCATATAGTTAATTCTACTGGAAAATCGTTGTCATTAAGTATATCTCTTATTGTATCCTTATTCTTCAAATGAAATTCTCTATCACTTATAGTCAATAGATAGAATATCTATCATATTATTCGCTGTGTTTACTATCATTTTTCTCGGATGTTTTGAATAAAAATTAAAAATTCTTCCAGAAGATGTTGGTTTCTTATACCAATCAAATACTAACTTATTTCTCTTCCTTATTATCAATATATCTAAAAATGGAAGTCTAGATTCTAATTCTCTTTCAATCGTAAATTTAATATCCGGATGAAAACTATTCAATTCTGACAAAATATCATCCACTGCATCTTCTGAAGTTATACAAAATAAATCATCCACATATTTTGTGATTATCTTTGGTTTAATATGCATTTTATTAATACATGAATTTAGTAATTCCTCCATCGCAATATCAGCTATAATTGGAGATGCTGGAGAGCCCATAGGGAGGCCCTCCTTCTGTTGATATATCCTATTATCAAATTGAAAATACCTATTGTCTTCAATGCAAAACTTAAGAATACGTAAAAATAATTCCTTCTCAATATTCGTCTTTTGTTCTATTATCTGCCATTTTTCCTCTATAATACTTAAAGCTAAACCTACAGGAATACTCGGGAAAAGTGAAACTACATCAAATGAAAACAATCTATCATTATCTTGTATATTTATTCTCTTGGTTTTGTCCTTAAATTCCAATGAATTTCTAATATTATATATTGATTGTCCTGTTATCACCTTAAGAATATTCTTTATATATTGCACAGTCAGAAGGAGATGATTTATTTCAGACTATAAAAGAAAAAGAGGACCAGGAAGTAGCGCGGACAAAACTAACAATGATTATTGATAGGCACATTAGCAATATTAGACCTACAGCAAGGGATATTTTTATATTAGATAAAGTAAAAACCGCTAAAAAATTTTTGAGTACTAATAGGAACATATTATTTGTTAATGCTGATAAGGGTAATGTTACTGTTGCTATGAGCAGGGACGATTATAATTCGAGAATAAATGACATTCTTAACGATTCTGCTAAATACTCAATATTGAATAAGGATCCGACTACGAAACAGCAAAAGACAAACAATTTTTTAGTTGATGAACTTTTTAAAAAAGATATCATTTCAGTAATGGAGAGAAATAGACTTAAGACTAATGTATCAAATTCTCCAAAGCTATATGGAGTACCTAAGATCCATAAACAGAATTTTCCTTTAAGGCCTATTTGCTCTTGCATTAATTCCCCGGCCTATTGTTAATTAAATTTAAAAAGACCGTAAGAAAGAATAAGAGATATTTATTAAAGATAAAAAAGGTCGATTAAAAAACTACAAAAAATTATCAAATATTTATAAATTATAAAATATAATTCCTAATTTTATAAAATCGGAATAAGGAAACAAAAATGTTTAAATAATAAATAATAATAAAAAAATAATAAAGTTTTGCAAAATAATCGTGCATAGGTTTAGAAAATATTTAAATTTCCCTTACATAAAACTGTCTCTTACAAAGAAATTATTTTTAAAAATAACCAAAAATTTAGCAAAAGGATGGTATCCAACTAATCGCAAAAAAGCTTGATATGCATTCGAGCTTGTGGTTGCTCGAAAAACTTAAGAAAAAGTAATAACTTACACATTTTTTTGTTTTGCTAAATATGTGACAAATATTGAAAATTTAAATTAAATTTATTTAATTTTTATGTAAAGAGCCTATGTTCCAGATTTATCAACAAACCGAATTGAGTAAATTTACTAAAAATTTGAAATTGCCAAGAAATTTTAATTTGACCAAATGTTATCGAAAGCAACATAATTTTAAAGACTAAAATTTAGAAATTAAAATTTAACTTTCAACATTAAAATGAAATTAATATTTTAACAAATCTTAAAAATGTTTCTTACTCAAAGGAACGTCAACAAGAATCCAAAATTACTTAAAAACGAATTTTTTTTTAAAATAGTAAAAAAAAAAATTACAATTAAATTTAAATTAGTTTTAAAAACAAAAAAACAATAAAACATTTTCCAACGAAATCCCTACTTTCACAGAAAATTCAGGAATGAAAATATTTAAAAAAAGAAAAAATCCTTTTTTAGAACTTATTAAAGTATTTAATTCCAGCATAAAAAATATTTTCTTATTTAATCGTTTTAATATTTAAAAAAAAAATCATATATTATTAACTATTGTCTGATTTAATTACTAATTGATTTAATTAATAATAAATAATAAAACTAATATTTATTTGCTTTTCGTTTGAACAAATAATAAGAACTTTGAATAAAAATATTGATGAATACTGGTAAATAAGTGACAACTTCACTCACTAATATATTTTTTAAGATTTTTGTATTATACTTTAGAGACACTACAAACCGTATTTGCTTTATGCCTGAAATTGAAATTGAAGAAAACTATTTTATACAATATGAGGTAGCAAAAAATATTTTTTTTATCTATTTAACACATATAAAAATACTAATAAAAATTTATTCTTTCAATTGAGCCTAAGAAATATTCTAATCATTATGTTGTTTTCCATTTTCTTCTCTTTAGCGTGTCTTTGTCTAACTATATCATCGGTAAGTGCCTCTGAAGAGCACTGGGGCTATCCAGATTATAGTAGAAACGAAGGTAATATTTATTTAACAACAAGTATTGCTTTAAATTTTATTATTAAGACATATTTATTTACATTTAAGTGCTGAAACTACGTTTTTTCTACTTAGTATACTGGCAAATACTAATTTTCTAATTTGTACATGAATATGTTAAGAAAATTGTACAGTGTTTTAGCTTAATTGAAAAATATGTAAAAATTTAGAAATAGAACAATTGTTCGTTTTTTTAAGTTAAAAATCCTAGCAGTTTTTTTTTTTAAATTTCATACCAAAAATTTTGTAAAATAGTACAACATCGCTTATTATATTGGGGTTTTTTATCTAGTTGTCCCTTAGACCGAATAACATTTTTTTAGAGAGTTTTAAAATTAGATTAAACAAAACAGACAAATCTTTCTTCTTACAAAATTAAAATGAGTAGAGAAAATTTGGCACGCTTAACTCAAATTTAATTTTGGTTTATTTTTCCATCACACGTAATAAAGTGACCGCGTTAAGAAAATTTATTAAGTTTTAAAAGAAAATAATTATCAGTAACAAAAAGTAAACCAAACGACCCACTGTGCATTTTACAAACTGCGTAGTTTTCTAAGAAATTTTATACACACAAGACAACAACACGAAATAAATTTTACCAAATAAGATAAACGACAGAAAACAAAGACAATTAACACAAAACAAAACAAAACATACAGCTAAGCTAAGCGCCTAAACTGAATGACAAAAACAACAACAATATGGGGTGATTAAAGTAGAATGTTATTAAGCATTTAAGTAGAATATCCTTGTTTATGCGATGTAAGATGTAAGAAATGGAATTGCAAAATAAAAAAGTTATAAAATTAATGAAGCTGCGATTTAGTTCAACGAGCTAAAAGTTGAGCAACTAAAAAAGAAGCTAAATAAGTTGAATCTACCGGCAACGGACAATAAGGTTAGTTGGTGAGTTCAGGCGGCGTGATATCGACATTAGGACATATAAATTTGAAGAAAAAAAAGAGATTGAGGTATGTACTCCAGCAGCAAACAATAATGAATGCTTGCCACTATGATGGCAAAAAAGGAAGAAAATAACTAGAAGCTTCAAGAAATCTTTAGAGCCAACAGTACAATTCAAGAAGGCTTTAGAGCCAACAGTGCTAAAATTGATGACATAAATGCAAAATTTCTATAGAAAATTGATACAATACAAGAAAACTCTAGAGTCAACGGGTATAGAATTGTATGTGAAGTAAACGAGAAACTTCAAAAAATATTAGAAATCTTTGGCAAATGAGTGAGTGGATGATGTGGAACCGAGAAATAGCGAGTCTGACGCAAAATTGTTCGGCCTAGAGAGGAAAATGGAGGAAGAATTGCATAAATTAAAAATTAAATGGGCGATCTCTAATTTCAACTTGAGTCATCAGTAAGTAAACGCGACAAAGTTACCATCGTGTTTATTTTGTGTGTATTGAAAGTAAATAAATCGTTTGATTTATTTTATAACTCTAACGTACTGTGTTATTATTTTGCAATAAAAGAATACAATATAACAAAACGTTTAATAAAAGAAATGAACGTAACAACATATTTTACTATGACTTACGAACGATTTACTGATTTAACCAAATGATTTACCCACCAGAAAAGAGTTAAGATTACCTTCAAGTAAATTACTTCAGAAGAAGTAGGGAAAAATAGCATTGAAAAATTATGAAACTTACAAATTTTTTAAAAAATTAACTGGATAAAATTATCGATTTTTGCCAATATTTTTAATTATATTTATAAATAAAAAATTACATATATTATAAATGAAAAAAACCGCAGTTTTTTAAATCTATATACAAATTTTAATTTTATTGAGAAGGAAATAAAGCTACCGAACTTAAAGAAAACACAAAATATGCATAACAAAATTTTATTTTAAAGAGTGCTCCCTTCAAATCGCACAATGTTAATTGTAAATAAAAAAAATTGTCGGAGAATTATTTTAATATTTTTATTCTGATAGAAAGACTTATGGCAATTACGTGTGAAATAAAATATCGGTCGTTTGTTCGTTATGGCTTCAACGTCATGTCTCTACCGATTATCCACATTTTCAATGACTTTGACACATTACTATTCACTTTTGAATTGTTCTTGCTCATTGTTTCGTTAGCTGTGTGTAAAGTGGTACCATTCTGTTGACACTGTATATCGTTTAGGTGCATAACCTTACTACTTGGTCACTACTCTGGCACTCTTTGTGGATTCATCGACTTTTCAACAATCACGTTATCATTCAATTCTATCTGCTCAACCCACCATTCGGTATATTGAAGACGCTTTTAATGATTGAGTTAATTGAACCTTGTAATGGTAAATTCAAATCTTTATTCAAAATTCACATCAGTGATATTCGTGAAATGTTTAATTGTTGAACACCGCCTTTTTGCCACACTATGTTATCTGGGCGATTTTGTAGAGGTGTTTTCACATTTCCTACACACCCGGTTTTGCTGAAATTTGCGAACATTTCTCGCGATGATCGATTATACTGACCAAAAAAAACATAAAGCGCATGAAATGCATTTTGATCTAAACTGCGCTGAATAATTGAATTGGTTGAATTTGTCAAAGACTGGAATTAAGAAATGAAATTAAGTAGTGGAAAAACGACGCTGTTTGACTTACAATTAACATCGTTCATTATGGTTGATATAATGGATTTATATCCTGCGAAATTTTTATACAACCACAATCACGCAGTAAAGAAGGGTTTTATTTCTATTATGCCGAGCCTTGAAATAAAGTCATAAACATTTATATTTTCTAGTTGGAACAAGCACGCAAGGGAGTTATTTTGAAAACTTAAGTGATACATAAAACTATTACGGCAGATTATCTAAGTATATTAATCAGAGCATTAACTCATTCCAATAAAATTTTGGCTATCAACTAAATATACAAAAATATACGACGTTGTTACTTCTTAACTGTCATTTTTAAAAGAGAAAAGTTAAATCGTATCCCCAGCACGTGGATGCGATCGACGAGCAATAGATAACACTATCAAGTAAGCTTAAATCCATTAAGAACGAGCTAAGCTCGTTAAATAGCTTTTAGTTTAGGTTCTTATATATTTATATAGCGAAAAACTGTGAAAGCCAAGCACTAGGATGGTGTAGGCTTTCAATACCTTTAGAGTAAATTTCTTCTCATGAATAATGTAAAACTGATGATGGTCCACAGCTTAGAAAGAACGTAACCTTTGAAATGAAGTTGAATGTATGTAGCTTAAAAAGGAGCATGGTCTATTTTAAAAATGTGTTACTACAAAACTATCAGAAATATTACTTACAGATGCTTGCTTAATCAACTTTACGAAAAATTCTAAAAGACAAAAAACAGCTTTTAATGAAAAATAATAAAATCTGTTTTCAATGACACTTCTTAACTTTAATCGTTTTTGAAAGAAAAGGCAATATAATTAATACAATTTATTACCAAAAATATATGTTATTTTAAATGATTAAATGATTTTAATTATTAGTACAATTATGTTTCAAGCTTCGGTTGTAATTTAAATAATTTAGAAACTCCTAAACTGAAAAAATATATAAATGCAAAGTTATTTCTTAGTATTTTTTTTTTATCACTCGGATAACCCGTTTTTTAAATATAGCAAGATCTGTAATATACATGATAGCCTGCTTTCATTATGGCAATGCTTGTTGACTTAATGTTCAGATCAAGATTTGATTATCGTTTTTATTCTGTTACAGCAAAGGTTCGGCAGAAGATATGGGAGTCTGGAATATTTATTTTTAAAATTAAAGAGTGGTTCACGTTTTGATCGATTACATATTCAATAATTTGCCTGCTTAAGTAAACAATCAACCGTATGTTAACAGCAAAACTAATAAAAAAAAATGTTCTTATTCCATGAGTTTATAAAGTAACAAAAGGAATAGTCGTACGACCTTCACAGCTGATAAGATAATTAGTGTCAGATATCCTTATTAGAAAAACTTTTACAAATTTCTCTAGCAAAGAGCTTGTGTTTTGAAAAATAGCCCCTTCATTAAAATATAATTTCTAATTGTTTAATGACCATCATTATTTTAAGTTACAAAAGAAAGTAAGAAAAAGAGAACTATTAGCATGACAAATAGTTTTGAATTATCTAAAATGACAATCAAATTCGATTTTAATTCTTTTTATAGAATTTCCACATTGGGGTGGCATGTGTGATAAAGGTAAAAAACAATCGCCCATTAATTTAAGTTTACGTGGAGCTGTTAAAGGTGTTTATGATGTATTGGAAGGTGAAAATTATGATAAGGCCATAACGCAAGCGGCCATGGTCAATAATGGTCATTCAGGTAAGAGACACATGAATGAAAGCAAAACAAAAACAGAAAGGAAAAATAGATTTTTAAAAAAAAATTATTATTCTTATTATTTCAGTACAACTTTTTAGTTTCGATGTGAAATTAAAATTAAAAGGTGGCCCCTTGAGAAATGATTGTGTGTTGGAGCAAATACATTTTCATTGGTGGTCAGAGCATACCATTGATAATATACGTTATCCTTTTGAAATGCATATGGTTCATCGTAATGTTAAATATCAAAATATGTCTGTGGCTGCTCAACATAAAGATGGTATCACTGTGCTGGCTGTATTATATCATGCCTCCATGGAAAGAAACGAAGCAATTGATGATATTTTAGATGATTTTGATAAGATTAAAGATTATGATGACATTAATAAGCCCATTAATATTAAGACTAATTTTAAGATTGAGGATCTTTTGCCTGTTATTAAAAACTATATTATATATGAAGGCTCTCTGACTACGCCCACCTGTGCTGAAGCTGTAACTTGGATTGTTATGGCTGAAACTTATCCAGTAACTATCGATCAGGTAAATACATGAAAATGGAAAAAAAAATGTAAAGAATGAGTATATTGGGTTTTTCAACAAGAAGCTTGTTTTTAAATTTTGGCAACACAAACAACATGATAGTTTTGATATTTGACGTATTCGCAATTGTAAAATGAATTCAATTTCGAACGAAAATGACATTAGAATAATTAAAATCCACTATGAAAATTATGGTTCTGTTAAAGTTACATTCGTCCTTCTGAGACCACTGTTAAGAATTTAATTGTTAAATTAAGGTCGACAGACTTGATACAAAATGTGCGAACATAAACGCACGTTTGACTAGGTTGTTCAACTGAAAACATCACTGCCGTGAGCCACAGAAACAGATCCAAATTTGTGAATTCCTCAACGTTCTCAACAATTGGGGTTATCCAAAACCACCACATAGCGAATTTTGCGTAGAGGTTTGGTTTGAAGTCTTATAAGGTTCAACTGGCGCAGGAATCGAAGCGAATTCGCTTAATTCATTCAGCAACAACCGGCTGATTTTTCTGAAAAAAATCACTTTTCGAGAGAAGTCCTTTTTCAATTGTCAGGTTATGTCAACAAGCCAAATTGGCTTTGCATCATCAACGGCATGGATATCACTGACATATGGTTTCAACAGGACGATGACACATATCACACAGCCAATGAAACGAGCAATTTATTGCAAACCAAATTCTTCGATCGCATAATTTCACGACAATCCGCAGTACAGTGGACATCACGTGATAAGGTTTACATCTGCACCGGCAGTAAGCCATAATCAGATGGTGGCCATTATCACTATGAATGAAAAGCAACGCCATTCACACCCTAGAAGGCCTTCGAATACGTATATCCTCCGGTCACTCCTAGTAGCAATTTCAAAAGCTAGAAGTAGGTCGCAGCCTTCACTCCTTGCTAAAGACCAACCCTTGCTAAAGACTATCCAACTCCTGGTCCATTACGCATGAAGCTTAATATAATTAAGAACACGACGGCATTCATACTCACTGGACCTGAACCATTCATTGTGTTCATTGTGAATGATCCGACCTACAAACTCTAACGAGGCCCTCGAAACACACAGCCACCACGATACTCCCAAAAGGGCCAACCTCAATTAATCAGCCAGAGAACAGCTAAATGCCTAAAGAGACAAATAGCGGAACTCTGCGGGCAACTGATTCCAGTGGAAATATAGTGGATTGTCCAGGTGACTCCTACTAGCCTTTAAGGGGCCTGGGCTGCCTTTTACCCTGCAAGACACCAGTCTAGATGGAATAGTAGGCTCCAGAAAGACTATCATGTGCCCCTGGGGGGACAGTACAGTGGACAATGTGTGATTTGTTTTACATCTGCACCGACCGCGAGGTCATAATCAGATGGTAGTTAAACCACTTAGTTGATTGGACACCAACTACGCCCTAGAAGGCCTTCAGATACGTATATCCTCCAGTCACTTCTAGTAGCAATTTAGAAAGTCCGGAGTAGGCCGTGCCCTCACTCCTTGCTGAGGAGTTGGAGACTTTCCAACTCCTGGTCCAGAACGCATGAAGCTCTTATTTATCAAGAACACGCCAGCATTCATACTCACTGGACCTGAACCATTCATTGTGTTAATTTGAATGGTCCGACCCACAAACTCTCACGAGGGTCCGAAACCACAACCACCACGATACTCCCATATAGGGGCCAACCTCAATAACCAGTCAGAGCACATTTTTTGTCTAAAGAGAGCAAATATTGTACTCTGGGGCAACTGATTTCCCGTGGAAATATGTGGATTGTCCAGGTGACTCCTACTAGCCTTTGAGGGGCCTGAGTTCCCTTTTACCCCGCAAGACACAAATCTAAATGGAATAGTAGGTTCCAAAAAGACTATAATGTGCCCCCGGGGGGAAGTACAGTGGACAGGCAGATCGTGTAATTTTACATCACTGAATTATTTTTTGTGGGGCTATGTTAAGGACAGAGTCTATACGGATCGAATCGAATTTAGCCAGTCGAATCGATTTCAGTCTTAAAACTCAAAACCCGTGATGTGATTAACGAAATAAAACCGCCATTTTGCTAAAAAGTGATTAAAAACTTTGATGAAGGAATCGATCCCTGTCAGCGTAGTTGTGGTAGACATTTGCCCGATCATTTTTCGTTCATAGTTGCCGAATATAATAATACAATAAAAATTAAAAAATTAAACTTTTTGTTGAAAAACCCTGGCGGACAGTTAGGACCATTTCGTTATCAACATTTTTCGTAACTGTCTATTACACGCGTCAAGCTCCATCGTCAAGGTATTCGAATGCTCATTCGAAATGTTTGAAACCAACTCAAACAACGTGGCATCAAATTTTTACTACTTGAAAATCAGATTTTGAAAGCGTGCTCGTGAAGGTGGTAAAAGAAATAATTGCTTTTGTTGTTGTTAAGGAGTGATGATAGTTCAGTTATTTTAAGATAAATTAGGCGATTTTATTTCTTGTTTTTTTATTAAATACAATAATTTGACATAACGTTTAGGTCTTTACGAAATTCACATGCTGCTTAAAGCTCTTTTCCATGTTTAATTTTTCTCAATTTTTTTCACTATTTTAGAGAAAAACAGAAAACTTTTTTGAAAAGCATAATTATGTTATTTTATTCAAATGCAAAAAGAAAATTATTTTAATTATAAATTATTTAAATTTTTCAGGTCGAAGCGTTCAAAGATCTACAATATGATCAAGGTAAAAATTTAGTCAACAACTATCGTGCTATACAACAAACAAACAATCGTGCCATAATTGTTGCCTCAAACGATAATCGATCGGGTGCTGCAACAACAAGATTGCAAAAATTCTTGTTAAGTTTTATTTTGATGGGATTACTGGCAAAATATTTGTATTAAATAATTAATATTATTAAAACTTTAACTTAAGTCTAAGCTCAAAAATTCACAAAGCTCTCTTAATATCTAGTTACCAAAGATACATTTAAAAGTTTAAGAAATATTAAGTATAAAAAATATTTAATGTTTATAAATGTTTAGCATACGAGTATATTGCTGTTGTTCCTTGTAGATAGATTAAGGGTGATCACAGTTATTATGCTTAAGCTAAAAAGCTTTTTAAAAAAGCTTAGAGTTTTAGAAATTGCATTATTAATTGAGTTATAAAATATTTACTGTTAGTTCTAAACACAAACTCATCGATATTTAAATTGATATTTATTTTTATCACTTGAAAATCGTTAAAAATTTATTACTTCAAAGCTGGCTTTGATTACTCTTGTTGAAAATATTATATTTTTTTAATTATAAAATTTACATGTTTTGTTATCATATTATTTTAATTATTTTTTTATTTTCATTAACATCGATTGCAATTCATATTTCTATTTTTTTTGGTTTTAAGTTGTTTCTAAATGAAATATAATAAAACTTATATTTCTGTAAACTTCAGAAAACGTTTCTTAACTAGTCAAAAATAAACAATTAAGAATCACTTAAATATAAAAAAGAATATTAATTAAAATATAATCAAATAAACTAAAATAATAGAAAATATAAGAATATCTGATGTTCATATGCTGCTGATCACAAAATAAATTTAATAGATAAAATATTATGTATTGTAATCAGGTAGCGCTGTATTACAGACACAAATCAAAATTTTTATTCATAAATTGGATTTTTATTATTTTTTATAACTCATAAATTGATTACGGTTTTTATAGAAAAATTATGACTGATGAAATTTTTTACATTTTGACTGATTACAAATTATGATTGATGAAATTCTTTTTTAGAAAATTTATGGCTGATGAAAAACTTATTTAGAGAAGTCATTAGTGTTTGGAATTTCTTTATGAAAGGTTTTTCAACAAGAAGTTTGTTTTCTAAAACAAAATAAAACAACAAATTTAGATTAAGATAATTTCAATTTTTATTGCATAACGAAGAGAAAAGTTCGGCAATTATAAATGTAAAAATGATATCTGGCAAATGTCCACTATGACCACGCTGACAGATATCGAGTTTTTCGTCAAAGTTTTTAATCCTATTTTTGAATTTTAAGGCTGAGATAGATTCGATTGGCTCCGTATAGACTCTGTTCTTAACACAGCCCCACAAAAAATAGTCCAGTGGTGTTAAATCACATCATCTAGCTGGCCACTTAACTATTGATTGTCCTGAAATTATGTGATCGGGAAATTTGGTTTGCAAAAAGTTTATCGTTTTATTGGCTGTCTGACATCTGGCACTGATGTCAGTGATATCCACATCGGCCAAAGTTGATTGAGTTGTTAGCATCCCGCGATAGCGTGATCTATTGACCGTTAACACATTACTAACCTCATCTTCGAAAAAAAAACGGCCAAATCACTCCTTCAGATGACATAGCGCACCATAGAGTGACACGTTGAGCATGCAAAAGCTTTTCCATAATCGCTCTAGGATTTTAAGAAGTCGAAATGCGGCAATTTTGCTTGTTGACATACCGTAACAAGTAAAAATGGGCTTCGTCTGGAAAAATGATTTATGAATGAATTCTGTGAATACACGGCGATGTGAATGGTCGGTCGACTTCAAGTACTGCACAAGTTGAAACTAGAAAGCCTTCAAACTCAAATCCTTACGCAAAATTCGCCATGTGATGTTTTTGGATAACCCCAATTGTTAAGAACGTCGAGAAAATTTCAACACTGTGGCTCACGGCTGCGATGCTTACAGTTGAAAGACCCGGTGTTCGCATATTGTGTATCGAGCCGTTGATACAAATTTAAATTCCAAATTCTTAATAGCAGTCTCAGAAGGACGATTATGTTGTTCGAAAATATCAAAAATATTATGAAATGTAGCTTTAACAGAATCACCATATTCATAGTGGATTTTAATTATTTTAAGGCGATTTTCGCGCGAAATTGAGTTCATTGTAACAATTGCCAATGCATCTGCTATGAATACGTCAAAAAACTAAATGTCGAAACTATCATGTTGTTGATGTTTCCACAATTAAAAACAAACATCTTGTTAAAAATGCCGATATGAATAATTATGATTAAATTTCATTGAAAAATTTTGCAGCGAAATTTGTTTTTAGAAAACTTATGACTTGCGAAATTTTTATTAGAAGAATTATGTATAATTTTTTCTTAACGTACGGCTTACCAAATTTTTTTTTTTTTGAAAAATTATGTCTGGTCTTATGTCGCAAAATTCTTAAATTAAGATTTTAGTACTTAATGAGTACAGGTTTTTAGATAATGCATTTTGTATTATTTACAATTGAGCCTTCAGTTGAAATATGTAAGAAGTTTCAAGGACATCTTCCACAGCCATTGCCAGCAAGTCATATAGCCAAAAATTATTATTACGCACGAATTTTTGTTTCTTCATTAAAAAATGTTTACTTTGTGTCAAATTATCAATATTTTTTTTTTCGTTGAGACCAGCATAGGGGATGATCCCTACTCATGCAATGCATTATAGCAGAATTAGGACATTAGGTTATGGGGCAGAGGGCAGCAGGAATAGTATTTGTGGATATTCGATTTTTCGCATTTTCCTACATTGAAAGTGATAGGAAAGCCCTCTGAAGGAAGTTTATTTCACATACGAACTGTTCTGTTCTCCCTGTAATGCGTAGTGGAATTCACTAGCTAATCGACCACAAATGGGTGCGCTCTCAACGAAAATCGAGTCAAACGCAAATATATCAATATAATGAAATAAAGATGCTTACAAAACTTTACAGAGATATAACACGCCCATCTACCATACAACAAAAGCAAGTTTTTTAATATAAAAATTATGCTTTTTGAAACAAACTAAAAAGATTTTGTTATCCAGCTTGAAAGCTTTGCTTTTCCATAAAAAAACTAACAAAAAATGAAAAACAATTTAATGACTAATAAAACTTATTACGTGTATGCAAATATAAATGTTCGTTTACTTTCTACAAATTGTTTAACAACATCATCAAATTTCAAAACACGTTTATGAGATTTGACGTCAGAATGATGTAAGAATCGGACGAAAGCGTCACTATTGCACTTCTTTTAAATAGTCGTTAACATACAAAAAAGAAGGGCATTGAAAACAATGGGTTATATACCATAATTTTTGTATTAAATTTTTTGTTAAATTCTTATCAAAATATTTGAATATATCAGTGATGTTGAAGCTTAAGCGTTTTATATACAACAAAAAGACTGAAATCGTATGCATTGACTTTTTTTGGCAACTGAGCTATTTACAGCACTGAACTCCATTCAAAAAGAAAATTTTACATTTACAGTGAAATAAAGGCAACTGTTATGTTTTTTGATAAGAAAGCTAAAGTACTTTAACTTTTAATCTTAAAATATCTGTAGTGACAAAATAAAAGTGTTTTTATCTTTCATAAAATTAATTTTCATATATTGGCGATCTTCGAAAAGAAACTTGGGGAAAACAAAGCTAAAAATGTAGCACAGTAAATAAAAAGAAAAACATAGAAAATGTTGATCAATGCAAATGTTTGCATACCTTTAGGCGTTATATTGAAAAATCTTAATAAATCTTATTGACCATTTATTAAAACACTTAATTAAATAACTTAACGAATAAGAAAAAATAATTAATTTAAATTTAAAGTTTGTAAATTATAATTGGGATTGATTTTTTGTCAAATTTGGTTTGTAAACATCTTCAATAATAATGCTATTTGTAAATTATATTATTATACTTGAAGTACACTTGCTATATGGACAAAGTATGGACACTTATTCAAAGTATAACAAAAATAACAAACAGCATTTGCTGATACACCTCTTTGTTCGCTGCTATTAAGAACATATTCGTCAGGTCACGAGCTCTACACTTAAGCAGATACTCAGCTTTGCTCCTATAAAGTATATATCAAACAGACGGAAATTGTGCATCAGAGCAGAACACTTGTATGCTATTAATAAAAAAAATAGTTGTTATTAATTAACCATTTCGTTACTGAATTTCGTGTGTGCCAGAAAGAAATTTTTCCAAATTAGTGAGCTGTTTAGTCAGAATGTATTCCAGACACTTGATATTTTCAGCATAACTAATGCCTTCTGTAAGTTTACACTACGCTAGGGAACTCTTTGTTGTATTAAGTTAAATTAAATTAATTTCGAAGAGCAATGGATATGGTAAATTGTGAAAAACATTTCATTATCACAGTTAGTAACCTGTCTTTTTACTAGAAATTGGTTAATTGAATGCAATTGCTGATCGGAATAGGAATCAGCTTGTTTGTAATACTGTTGTCATTCTTTTCTTTTGTTCGTTACGAACGGCGTACGCTTTCGATGTAAAGACCTCATTTTCTAGCCGTATTCTAGTCCGTACTTCTAAGTCAGTGTTCGAGTTCAAGCAGTTCTGTTGTTAAGGTCGTATCTACTCAAGTGGATATAATGCCAGCCACCTGGCACTTTATGCAAGGCTATTTTTCAGCATCTCCGTCTTTTATTGCTATCTAGATACGTGTGTCCGTTTGAGGGTGCTTTCCGTTTGTTCGAGTGTTTGAGTAGTTTTTGTGGTATGAAAATTATGCCTGAAGTCGTGTTTACCGGTTCGTTTTTAATGTCACTGTTAAAAGTTAGTTAGTTAAACTAAACAAATTATTTTAGTAATAATAATTAATATTAAACCGATTTATAAATGTAAATTAAAGGAGGTTCTTTTTTCTACAAAGTCAAATTAGTTAATTAATTAAGAATGTGATAATTTACGTGAGAGCAAATCTATTTAATATAAATTATCCTTCAAAGAAAACCAAAATTTTAAATATGGTGCAATAATCATAGTCCTAAATGAAGTATACTTTAAGGGTTCTGAAATATAGGTTGTTTTGAAATATAGGAATTTATAAAGGCTTTTTCAACATGAAGTTTTTTTTTTCTAAAACAAAATAAAACCAAAAAGATGAATCAAATTTCTATTGTACTACGAAGAGCGAATTGTTCTCTTCGTATTACAATAGAAATTTACGAATGAATTATGAATTAAAAATGATATCAGGCAAATATCCACCACGACCACGCTGATAGTTGTCAATCTTTTTATCAAAGTTTTTAACAGCTTTTTGGAAAAATGGCGGTCCAACTTCGTTAATCACATCCTGATTTGAGTCTTAATGCTGATGTCGATTCGATTGGTGTCGTATAGACTCAGTCCTTAACATAACCTCACAAAAAATTATCCAGTGGTGTTAAATCATACGATCTGGCTGGCCACCTAACTGAAATTATGCGACCGGGAAATTTGGTTTGCAATAAATTGATCGTTTCATTGACTGTGCGACATGTAGCATCATCTTGCTGAAACCACATGTCAGTGTCGCCAACAATAGGCCAAAATTGAATCGTAGCATCTCACGGTAGCGTGATCCCTTGATCATTACCGCATTACTACTCTCATCTTCAAAAAAAAAAAAAACAGCCCAGTCACAGTGACACGTTGAGCGTGCAAAGGCATCCCAATAATCGCTCTGGGATTTGCAAAAGTCAAAATGCGACAATTTTGGTTGTTGTCATTATCTGACAAGTGAAAATGGGTTTCGTCTGAAAAACTGATTTTTTCAGAAATACCAGCCGGTTGTTCTTAAATGAATTGTGCGAATCTACGATGGTGTGCATGGTCGGTCGGCTTCAATTCCTGCAACAATTAAACCTGGTAAGGCTTTAAAGTTTGGAGAACGTTGAGAACGTCGACAAATTTAACAACTGCGACTGCGATGTTTTCAGTTGATCGACTGGGTCGAACATGCGTTGGTGTTTGCTCATTTTGTGTCGAGCCTGTCGACTCAAATTTGACAACAAAATTCTTAATAGTGGTCTCAGAAGGACGATAATGTTGTCCGGTAATATCACGAATTTTACGATATATAATTTTAACAGCGCCACAGTGGATTTTAATTATTTAAATGCGACTTTCGTGGGAAATTGAATTCATTGTAGCAATTGCCAATGCATCTACTACGAATACGTCAAAAAACTAAATGTCAAAACTATCATGTTATTGGTGTTGCCGCAATTGAAAAACAAACCTCGTAGTGAAAAATCTGACACTATTGCCAACTGAAATTGAAAACCATCGAAAGTTAGTTTTAATTGCCTTAGTATCGGGTTTATAAAAATATGACATTTAAAAAACTTTTGATTTTATAAACTGTTTCTTTTTTCTCCCAAATACATTTTGATTTTATTTTTTTTTTTTAAGTACTAAAATACACAAATTGAATGTTTTACTTTTGCTTTTTATTTTTAACCTAAATTCAGTTTGTTACACATTTCGCTTATTTGAGGTGTCGCCAAGTTGAAGCTGGTTTAATTTAAAATGTGCTTTATTTTTTTTTACTTAGTATTAAAAAAGTTATTAAACACATTAAAACGAAGCCAATATTAATTTATTGCCCAACTTAATTGATATTAATATTAATTTAGTATTAAATTAATATTTACAAAAGTGATCGCAGACTCGTTCTCATTTTTATTAAAATATTTATATTCAATTAAAAGAAAAATGATAAACAAAAATAAAAGAAATATATAAATAAATAATATATTAATTAATTATGCAAAATTTTGCTTTATATTCATGTCATATAAATAATTTCACAAGCTACTGAATTAAAAATATCAGTAATCGATTTGAGTTATGAATGGTCAGTACGGATTGGTAAAAGATTCAATCTAAATTTCATTACAAATGATTTGACTTAAAAGAAATGTACAGGGTAACCGCCGAAAAGGTATACTAGTTTTATTGTTTATAATTTTGAATCAAATGAAAGAGAATGGATTTTATATTGGTAAATGTTTTATTTAATGTCGACAATTATGTATGGAATACAATATCAGATAAATGTCCTTCTCTGTTGGCCTCACAAAAAAGCGAGCCCTCTTGAGCACATTTTTCATTATGTTTTCATACATTTCATGCGGTCTTTCATTAGTTTCATCATGAAAATATTAATTGAGTGCTCAAGTTTATTTGCATAAACCTTGCTTTTCCCACAAAAACAAGTCCGAAGCAGTCATATCAGGCGACCACATATTAAGCAAGTCAAAAGCACGCAGTTGTGGCATTAAAAAGTTTTCAATCATATCACGATATCGCTTCCCATTCACAGTTACCGTTACGCCGTTTTCATTTTCAAAGAAGTAAAGCCAAATTGCACACAGATTCAAAGGTGACTATTGAATAATTTAAGGGTTTCCCATTCTCCAGAATCGACTATTCTGTCTATTCACATATCTATTCAAATGTAAATGTGATTCTTTCATGAAAATCGGATTTGTCATGGGCGAGCTGTAATATCCTATTTTCATATGTACGGCCGCGTAAATGGTCTTGTGGAGGAAGCTCTTGTGCCAACTAAATTTTATATCGAAACAAATGCAAATCCTTGTGCAAAATTGAGTTCTTTGTAAATCAAGCTCTTGAGCACGACATGTCATTGAAGTTAATGGATTGTTTGTACTTTCTCATCGTCACAGTAATCGATGATTGATTTTGATGCAATGTCTTCACGATTAAAACACGTTGGTTTATCGAATATTTTTCCATAATAAATTTGTCAACTGTCAAGACTAATGTTTACCAAAATGGCGACAAAACCTTAAAATAATGTTAAAAAATTATAAATGTTTTGAAAATTTATTGTTATAAAATAAAGAAAAAAAAAAATACGGATATAAAGAATCGGGGAAAGTCACTTTATCTTTGCAAATAAAAAATATCACGCTGATAACTTTTCAAGAAAACTATTCAGTTTTACGACAATAGTCAATATTTTATATTTCTGAAAAGTTTTAAAGAAAAAATGTGTGATAAGATAAGCTAAAATTTCTTTAGCAGACCGCCAAGGTTGTAGTGTGGCTGCCGGCTGGTCCCATATCATATCCATACAGTGGTCTGCCGTATTAAGTTCTTCGACTTTAACAAAATATTATTATTACAAAATATAGGGTAAGAAAACTCATGCGAAGGGATAGAGTGCCACTTAGCACACTATTGAGAACAAATAAATCGATTGAGTTGCTAAAAGTCTTTATAATTTCATTGCCAAATTTGCGTTGGAAATGTTGTCTCTTTGACGCTATTGCTTCTGAAATATAAAACAGCACCTGGGATTCGAAAAACCTGACAGTTAAGCAGTTTCGAAGTGTAATTGATGGCCAATACCTGATGCTTCGAGAATGGCTAGTCCGCAGGTACAACAATTTATTTACCGATGGTTAGTAAAGGTAATAATGTGATGACTGTGGCTTAAGTAGAGACCGCGTAGAGGATACTTGTGTTCTATGTTCTGTTGCATTGTTGCTACGGGGCGCAGTGAGAGATTCAGCAGAAAGTAAGAACATGGTCCTGCCAGCTATGTTCTATAAATTTCCATTCACCCCATTGCTATACGTCTCTAGGGCGTATTTTATTTGTTAATAGTAGCGCCAGGCTTTGACGTAAAGCTATAATACCTTTCGAGGTATTGATTGATTTTAAAATTCTTAGCACAATAATTTTCTGTTTCAAAATATAAATAAAAATAATTGAAGCGGCTGTGGTGGGCTCATTGCTACATCGTTTCGGACTATGTATTAAAGTTGCTTACTATGTGAAAGGTTTAGCATAGTTCCCTGAGTGCATAAGGTAAAATGGAATTTTTTCTAGTAATTTTACAAAGACTTATTGATTGCCCCACGTATATTAAATAAATATTATTAAGTTGGTTTATCTATTTTATTATTTTAATTTCAATTTAAATTTCTTTCAACAAATTAAACTATTTCAGTCATGGATGAAGATGAGTGCGTGTATATAATTTAACAAAACGCAGTGTACGCTTGTTGCTTAAGTGAGGGGCAGATGTAAATAATTTGTTCAGCTGAACTGTTATCCAAACCGATGTGGGCCATGATTATTAAGTTTTTGAACAAACATGATGTGTAGAAGCTGTGGTTAAAATAAGACGGTACGACGTGTCACATAGCTTGTGCAAGAATTGTTTTATAGAAGGAAACTTCTGATAACCATTGTGCATTTCGGACCCGTGCATTGGCCTCCAAGACCTCGCTTAACTACTTTCTGTGGGAATATGTAAAGTTACTAATACACACCGATAAGACCGACGTGATTGATCACTTGAAGGACCACAATCGCCATGTTATTGCCGATATATGGTCACAAATATTGAAAAAAGTCATCGTAAATTATACTTCCAGATTAGACTACGTCCGAACCAGCCGTAGCGATCATATTTAAATTAAAATGGCAGGAAATTATCTATAGTAAATTTCATGTCAATTTAAGAAATTTATCTTTATTTTATTACATTTGAAAGTTTTATACCTCTATGAAAAACATCTTTTATTTAATATATTGACACAACTTGCTTGCCACAATTATTTAATTTTAAATACAATAAATTAATGTGGGAAAATTAAAAAAAAAAATTTAATAACATAACTTAGTTAATGATAATCGGAAGAAGATAATAAATGAATTGCTTTTTAAAAGGGGGAAAAAATAAAAGAAGTTTAAAATCTACTTAAGCTTTGACATCCTATTACACAATGTCAAATGAGCTTGGAAAATAATAAATTATATTATTTAATTATATATGAGAAATCAGTTTATTACATAGATCCGCAAACTGATTAGTTATTTTTAATAACCTGTCATTAGTTTAGTTTTCACTTATGAGAAATTTACATGCTTTAACATAAAACTTTTAAACTTGCACTGTTTCGGGAATGTTTTAAAACTATAAATTAACATCCAGTTTAATTTATTATATAAAATAAATTAATAAATAAATAAGTAATTTAAAATACGTGTCTAGTCTTTTGTTTAAAAATCCAAAATAATAAATTTGCCATTTTAAATGAAGCTATAAAAAAATCGTTAACTGAGATTTAAATAATAGAAAAACTATAAATTTTGCCAAAAATTAAAATTTGCAATAAGAAAACAAAATGCAGGAATTTATTTATTTATTTTTTTTTACTAACCATAATTAATGACATCATTTAATAGTATATTTTTTTATGATAATGATTATGAAGTGACGAAATGTTAAAATGTTTGCTATTGGATTGATTGTTGTTATTGCAAGTATGCAAAAATTTTATTAAATTTTCAAATGTTTTATCAATGAATGAATATATGTTTCAACAACTTTACTATCTGTCATACAAAAATGCAAATATAAAACGCAATTTATTTTATTGCTGTTAAAAAAAACAAAGAGGAAAAACAATAGGGGTATTCACCAAAAATTAGCGAGTTTTAGCGAGACTAATGAACAGCAGTTGATGTAAACTATGATAAGCGACTTCATAATAATAAAACTTTATCACCTATATTTTATCTGTGTTGTAAAGGGTCCGCCATCTAAGGTTTATGTTTCAACAACGCTGGGAAATTTTGCGACATTAGTTTGAAAATCATGATAATGTTGCAGAATGTGTGCGAAAATTGCGTACAGATTTTGGAAGAAGAGAAGCACCGTCTGCTCCGTATGTTCTTTATCTTGTGAAAAAAGCGCAACCAACATCAATTCACCGTCGTTCTCAACAATTGAACATTTCGAGACATCAATGAGACGAATTTTGCTTAAAGACCTTGGTATAACGCCATACAAAGTCCAATTGGTTCAGGAGTTGAAGCCAAGTAGGCCTGCAGAAGATGCCGATTTTGCAAAAAAAAAATCATCTTTTCAGATAAAGCTAATTTTGATCTTGGCGGGTATGTAAACAAGCAAATTTGTCGCATTTGGGGCACAAAAAACCCGCACGCATACATTGAAAAGCCGACGCACCCAAAACGAGTCACTGTTTGCAGCGGATTTTGTTCCAGAGCCATAATTGAGCCATTTTTCTTTGAAAATGAGCAAGGAGTGGCAGTTACAATCAATGGCGATCGTTATCGAGCCATGTTGAACGAATTTTTGTTTACAAAAATTGCAGAGAAGGACATTGGTAATATCTGGTTTCAACAGGAATGTTTTGCGCCCTATTTTTGAAGACCGCATTATCAGCAGCAGAGCTGATGTCGTTTGGCCACCTCGGAGCTGCAATTTAACACCGTTGGACTATTATTTGTAGGATGCCGTCAAAGATAAGTGTTACGTCAATAAGCCAGAGACAATTGACGCTTTAAAGGACAACATTCGTGAAGCCATTGGTGAAATACAGCTGCACACAATCGATAATGTGCTTAAAAATTGTACCGATCATGTAGACTACTGCATGGCCAGCCGAGGCAGCCATTTGAACGAAATTATTTTCCATTATTAACCGGAAGGATTGTACTTTCAAATAAAAAAGAAATTGCAGAAAATATTCAGTAGTTTTGTATATAGAATTTAAAACAAAAAAAAAGTTATTTGGCGGGCCTAATATTTAATGTAAATAAAGATATTCACCCTTATGCCGTTTGCCGACGGCAACATCGTTGTCGATTTTGAGACAACATCACTTTAACACAACATCAATGCTAATTTGGTATTCCCTAACAGTTTTATCACGACGTTGCCAGTTTATTTATATTATTTATAATTGAACTTAAAATAAATTAAAAATCAAAAAATTAAAATGTTCAGCAGATTTGTCACACCTTCTTCTAAGGGGCTCAGTATAAGTTGATTAAAAAAGCTGCCTCCAGTAGTTTTGCATTCCACTTTGCTTTTTACCATTTTTTTTACTTTAAATTTTAAGTCGCTCCAAACTGAAAGAAGAATTTTGTCGAACTTGTGTCTGTAAAGAACTCGTTCTATTTGGTGGGCCAAGAGCGTTTAGAGCAGTCAAAACACTTTCCCATTGTTCCTTAAAATTAGCAGGAACACTGCCTCTTCGAAATTCACTGGCAAGTGATGGATTTTTTCTCAATTCTCCCACTAATTTTTCAAATTGGTTGGCGTTGGTAATTTGAATTTTTTCCGTTTTCTATTTTATTTGTGTTTTTTTTTTGTTTTGTAGTTTTAGTTTTTTCAATCTCTTTAAATTTTTGTATAATAATAGCACGACATCAAAATCACAGACGACAATATCAACGGCAATTTAAGGCAACATCAACATCAAATTGTCTTACAGAATACCAAACATGTATTGCCAGTCATCGGTTAATGGAAATACTGCCAACGAGAATATCGTTTATATTTTAACTATGTATATATCTTTTCTGGAAGATGCCATAAAGAAATAAAAATAAAATTTATTTAATTTTTATTTAAAGTCTTTGTGCCTAAAATACCCTTAGGAAAATGATTTATTAAGTTTTAAAATGAAAATAATTAACAGTAAAAGAAAAGTAAACGACCTACTAAGCATTTTGTAAACTGCGTAGTTTTTTAGGAAATCTTGTGCGTATAAGACAACAACAACAACATGCGTATGAGAAATTCTAACAAAGTAGTAAATAACAGAAAACAACAACAACATGTTTAAAGAAATTCTACCAAAGAAGTAAACAACAGAAAACGAAAGCAACTAGCATAACAAAATAAAACACACAGCCAGCCAAGTTTAGGCGCCTTACTGATTGATAACAACAACAATTTGCTTGTTATAAATTAAAAACGACGTAACGGTAACTGTGAATGAAGATCGATATTGTGATAATGATTGAAAACTTTTTAACGCCACAATTGTATGCTTTGGGCTTTATTAACATGTGGTATCAACAAGATGGTGTCACATCGCTTACAGCCAGGCTTACAATGGAATTACTGCGAGACCTCTTTCCACAACAACTTATTTCAAGGAATAGTGATGTTGATTTCTTGATTGGCCTCACGGTCGCCTGATTTGACTGCTCCGAATTTTTTTTTTGTGGGAATATCTGAAAAGCAATGTTTATGCAAACAAACCAGAAACGCTTAAGCAATTTAAACAAAATATTCGTGAAATTAATGAAATACCTCGTGAAATATATGAGAGGGTAATGAAAAATCTGCCCATAAAGACTCGCATTTGAGAGGCTAACAGAGGAGGACATTTACCTGATATTGTATTCCATACAAAATTGCCGGCATTAAATAAAACATTTATTAATATAAGATCTATTATTTAATCAAATTTTATAAACAAAGTAGAATACCTTTCCGGCGGACACCCTGTGCTTGCTGGGCAAATGAATTAATTGAAGTTGAGTTACCAGTGTGTGAAAACATTAAAGTTGCCATGGTGTTTATTTTGTGTGTATTGGAAGTAAGTAAATCGTTGAACTTAATTTAAAACTCTGAAATACTGTGTTATTATTTTGCATTAAAAGCTCTCAAATTAACAACACGTTTGTTAAACGGAACAATATATTAAAAGCAATTATTAGTAAAATATTAAAAGATCAATTAACCATAATTATTATTGTCCAAATAAATTGAGAAAGAAATTAAGTGTTAACTTATTATTATGAAATTATGATTATGGACTTGTTGAAGTACGCATTTTTATAAACTGAAGGCACAAAATTGCTGTGAATACCTTTAAGCAAATAATTAAAATAAACATCGAATTTATTAGAAAGGTTAAATTTTATCGTGTAAGTTAAAAAATAAAAACTGCATAAATTAATAAAGATTTCAACGATTGTGTAAAACATAAAAGTAAAAAATTTAAAATGAGATAAATTTATGAGTTTAAATGCAATATTTCGAAGACATTGTTAAGAAATTGTTTTAAATTTTGTTTTGTGTGGTTTTTTAACTAAAAAAAACTGCTGACTATTATTAGAGTTTTTTCTCTTTTTATTTTTTTTTTTTAAAGTTTGTGTTTATTATATAAAACTAAAGTTGTGCCAGATAAGGGCCAGCAGATCTCAACGAGCAGCATTTCTTTTAACAACTAAATTTCAGCTTTTCAGTAACTTAAACAAATCTTCAAAACCAATTTAAACATGAAGATCTTGGTGGTATGTGTTAACTTGTTTAACAAAATGTGTAAAAAATTATTAACAAAAGATAAGAATTATAAAAAATATGTTTATAACAATTATAACAGTTGCAGAAATTTGTGAAGAAAAATTTAAGACAATTGCATTATTCTATTTAATCCTATTTTACAGAACATTTATTAAGAAGAACGCGTAGAGTGATTTTGAATACTTCCAAAAGTGTTTTAACATTTTTCTAGATTTTAGTTTGCACAAAATGGAATAAGACACTTTATTAAACATAAAAATCTTAAAGAAATTTAATTAAGAAATATAATAAATATTTATAAGCTTTTAAATTTTTACTATAAAAAAGCGACAGCTGCGTTGGTGCTATTTTTTTTATGAAACTCCATAATCTAGTTCTTTAAAAAAATTAAATTCAAAACAAAAAATACGTACGCAAATAACTAAAAAAATTAAAAAATAAATTTCGTTAAAATAATCTTTATTTACCAACAAAAAATTAAAAAAAATAAAAAAAATGAAAAAAATGATCTAAAAAAATCGAACTGCCACCAAAAAAAAAACAAAACTTTAACAAAAATCAAAACATTTTGCAAAAAATGCAAAAACAAATAAAACAAAATTATAGTAAAAATTCGGTAAAAATGAGTTTTAACTAAAATATTAAACATCACAAAAAATACTAATTTCACCAAGGAAAAATTATCATTTTACTTAAAAGTCGACATTTTTTAAAAAGAAATTCATTCGTTTTTATTTAAATATACTGAGTGTGAAAATTTCATCAATCGAAATATAGGCGTTAATCGAAAATTTATCAAATAGCTAGAAAAATTAAGCTTCACCAAAACGTATTGTTACATTTATTTCTTTTAGTAAGCGTTTTGTTATTTTACTGAAAAATAATAACACACAGTTATTATTTAGAGTTTTAAATTAAGTTAAACGATTTTTTCCCTTTCAATATACACAAAATAAACACTGTGGTAACTTTCTTGTCTTTACTCACTGATAAGTCAGCTTAAATTAATTAATTTGCCTAGCAAGTGGTGCTTATATAGCTGTTTTAAGCGGTTCTGTCACATACAAGAATATTCCTAATTAACATCATCCCATATTGTTGTTGTTATCATCATTCAGTTTAGGCGCCTGCTTATTTGGTGGAATTTCTTATAAGCATAGAAAACTAAGCAGTTTGAAAATGCACAGTGGGTGGGTCTTTTACTTTTTTTACTGTTAATTATTTTTTTTACTTAACCAAAAATATCAAGATATTGACTAAGAAAACCGAATTGGTTATAATTTATAGGCAAACTTGAGGTTAGAAAGTAAAATAGCTTAAAACACGCAGACTTTTTTGATAACTTCAGATACGAATACAAATTAGAAATATGGGAATTAATAATGGAACATTTTGTCAGGCAAATGTCTATATCTAGCTCGTTGGCAGACGTTGGCTCCTTTCACAAAATTTTACAGCTCATTTTGCAACAAAGCTTAGCTTATGCTATGTCATCTTTCAAAGCATCAGTTGTTTGTTGGTTAAATCGCAAGAACGGGGCGGCCAGCTGACATCGCCCAATCGAGAATTTACGTGACCGGAAAATAAATTGTTTGACTGGCTGTGTTATTTTGGTAACGCATAGAATCTCGGTAAGACGTTTCCTTGATATTTACGAAAAAATGCGGGCCGATGATGCCTCCTGACCGCACCTACTTTCTTTAGCTATAATAAATTTTTAAGGAGTGTTTGTAGATTTTCTGAGTTTCATATGCGATAGCCAGTGAGCCTCATCACTAAAGATGATTTTGTTAAAAAATATGCTGTTTTCAATAAGTTTTTTAAACAGCGAATTTACAAATGTTCGATGCAAACAATGGTGAGTCAGCTTTAATTCTTGAACGGAATAAACTTTATAAGTGTCAAGATGAAGAATTTTATGCAAAAATTTTTCAGTTAATGCCCAATTGCTGCGAGCGTGAATGAGTTGATGTTCCAGGCTCAATTCCCATACTTTGCTATACCTGTATCGCTACGGTCATTACAAGTATGGTGTTTTGGTCTACTGTTCTCTACAATACCGTAGGCCTCGAACTTAGTGATTCAATTATCCACGGCGGTCTCGGAAGCAGCCTGATTACGAGGAAAACTGCTTGAATTTTGCGAAGTGATATATTTCACCATTTTTATAGCAAATTTTCACAATTAAAATTATTTGCTCAAGAAAGTGACATTCTATGCTTAAGATTTTACAACCTTTCTAAATAAATGTCAAGAGATGACAGCTCAGTTTTTGAGAGACACTTTACTTCTTAACCTCAAATTCGCCCACCCAATAAAAAAAATGAAAGAAAAAATGTTTATATTTTTTTATTTATATACTTTTTTTTAAATAATAATCGGTGAAATAACAAATAACTTTTTTTGTGAATTTAGATTTTATTTATTTTACTTTAACAGAAAGGTAGATGTGTTAACAGCAATCAAATGCAAATTGCTTTCTTTGTTTAAATTTGACGAGCATATAAACTTAACAAAATGGCTTATTTATTTATGACGGACATAAATATATAAAACGTTCTGATATAACAAACAAACACAAATTTTTTTCAAAAAGATTAAAAGAATATTTATTTAAACTTATCCTAGAAGTTTTAAAATCAGTTATGATATCTATAAAAATAAATTAAAAAAAAACTATTCAACAGGCACTTTTGGTAACATTAACCTTGACTTTGACTTCAGCAGATGTGGGCTTAAAATCTGGTTACAATTATAATAGCAGCAGTAGTGTGCCCCAAACTTATTACATACAACAACAACAGCAACAACAACAAAATCTAAATCAACAACAATATCCAACTCAAAATATAATTCCCAACTCTTTTCTTAAATCAAACACACAATATTTGCCGCCACCTCAAACTCAAACTCACTATCAACCTCCACCACAAGCCCAATTGCAATATCAAAACAACCCAGATTATGAAATATCTCAAAAGCAGCAACAACAACTACACCAACAATTTGCTAATCCATTTCCCATGCCTTCAGATTTTCCCACCAAATTCAATTACCAGCCGACCATCAACACTAAGACTCCTCGTCGTTATCGTCCTCGTGTTCGCATTGCCAAAAAACCCATCGTTACTAAGCATTTCTTTATACATTCGGCTCCAGAAGAAACCCAGGCTGAAATTGATGAAGAATTAATAGCATTGCAACAGCAACCCCGCAAACATTACAATGTCTTGTTCGTAAAGACTCCCAGTCAAACTAATAAGGCAGCCGCTCTTAATTTGGCTAAAGCTCTGAAAGAAGAAAAAACAGTTGTATATGTTTTGGCTAAGAAAACCTCGGCAGCGGATCTTCAAGATGCGCTTAAAGAATCTCCGCAACACATTAACAAGCCCGAGGTATTCTTTATTAGATATCGTACATCCGAAGAAGCTGCTAATGCTCAACATCAAATTCAATCTCAGTATGACAGTTTGGGTGGTTCCACCATTATAAGTGATGAAGGTATTGCCCCAGCTACCTCTGTTGTTGGATCTTTAGATGCTTCCGATGAAGAAGATGAAGAAGAGCAACAAAAACAACCACAGCTACAGCAACTACCACAAGGGTCGTTGGGTAACTTTCAAGAACAAGTTTACACAGCTGGTAACTATGATGAGCAATTATTGTTGAATAGCCTTTCGCCAATCAACAGCAACAACAACAACAAAAAAGGTTACTTACCGCCCACAAATTAATATTCATTTAAAGCGATCTTTAGTGTTAAATAAATTTTGTTATTTAGTTAAAAGTTAAAAAAGTTGTTACGATGACGCTATTCATCACAATTTGTCCATCAATCATTCAGTTATTAAGAATCATACTCTAGGTATACGATCGGGTTTTTAATTAGTTATCTAAGCTTTTCTCGCATCACTTTAAGAATTTTTAGCTGTTAAAGTTTTAATTCATTTATTTTAATATAAAAAAGTAATTTGAAAATTCATAATAAAACTGCCATAATTTAAAAATAAAAATGATAAAAGTTAAGAAATGTTTCTCATTTTTTTTAAAATGGCGGCAAGTATGAACATTTCAATTTAATGGTTGGCAAAATATAAAATATAATTGATTGTGATGAGTACACGACTGCCCCTCTTTCACATTTTGTTTTTAGCTTGAAGTTGCACCATATACTGAGTCTTTAGAAAATTTCTCTCCCGCTCTTTTCCTTCCCACAAAGTTCAAAGAAACAAGCTAACAAACGTTCAAACTTCGCTGCAACACATGCATTATGCATCTGTAGAACTGTAATAGGCAAACACTTGCACTTTTCACAGAAGTGAAAGTCGCCTATATCAATTAATAATAAAAGTAATCTAAAACTAAAGGGTGTTTCCATAGAGTATTTATTCTGGCATTTTAAATATTTAAAATAAAAAATTTCTGTAAGAATAAAAATAAAAATCACGGCACCCTATATAAGGTGCGAGATTTACATATCTAATCAAAAAAAAGGGTGTTCCCGTAATAGACATCATTTCAAAATATAATGTCTTATGTTTTGCAAAAAATAATGACAGACTCCTTTAAGTTTTAAAATAAAAAGGTGGCAGGTGGCGCAAATTAATTCTTCTTTTTTCTTAAATAGAAAATTTCTGAAAAGTGGTTTCTTGAGTTACGAACACAAAGTGGAAAATCTTAAGTGTAATACTTTCGTTACAATAATTACCCATATTTTAAATATCTCTGTCTCTAGTACTGATTTAGACCGTCGTGAGATAGGTTAGTTTTACCCTACTAATGACAATATGTTACTGCGACAGCATTCCTGCGTAGTACGAGATGAACCGCAGGTACAGACCTATGGCACAATACTTGTTCGAGAGAATAGTGGTATGACGCTACGTCCGTTGGATTATGCCTGAACGCCTCTAAGGTCGTACCCAAGCTGAACTGCAATAATAAAAATGGGGCAATTGCATTGTATGGCTCTTAAACCTGCTGATTTCGCTGTCCGTGATAATTACTCCACATTTATATCGACTTTTCTCAGGAATCACACGATGGGATTTATTCAGATGGGTTAAAGATTAATTCAGAGGTACCGCAAGGCTCCGTTCTTTCTCCTACTCTATTTCCTATTTTTCTAAATGATCTTCCTTGTCAATATTTCAGCCCTGTTTACATTCATTCGCAGATGACAGCACCATTTGTCATTTGTATTTATTTGGTAATAGACCGAACCAGTTGGAAGTGAGTGAATGTTACACTCAATCAAGATCTGGCGGCGATCTCCGAACGGAGTAGTGCGAATAGAGTCGATTTTAATGCCCGTAAGACGCTATGTTGCGTGCTTACGCATAGATCTGTGTTCGTAAATGACGTTGCACCTATTAAGGGTGATATAGGTATTACGGAATCGCTCTTGGAATGAAAATTCAGTGTGATGTTCGATGGACTAAACACATTTTTCAGGTTTCTAATGAAGTACGAGAAGAACACTAAAGATGGCAAACGGCCGAAACCAGTTTGTTCACAAACCAAATTTGACGAGGGTCGACGGAAAACCATACCCAAATAAAAGTGAAGTTAGCCCCGTCGGAAAATCTAAGCACATATTTCTAATGAAGCTTTCAAATGCCTCGGTTTTCCAAAACGGTGTAAAAGATACTTCACTCAATCCGATCTTCGTACTATTTATACCACCTATATCCATCCAAAGATGGAATAAAAGTCTCATGTATGGGCCGGCGTCCCAAAGTCTATTTTGGAGTTGTTCGACTGCGTACAGTAGAGAGCCAAGAGGCTCCTTGGGGACGATAGGGTATCTAACTCTATTGATTCCCTAGAGCATCAACGCAATGTGAGTTGTATTTCACTGTTTTAACGTTACTACAATAGTAAGTGCTCTAACGAAATTAGGGAACTTGTGTCCGTTTAGCTTTTAACTCGATTTTCGTTGAGAGCGCATTCATTTATGGTCAATTGACCAGTGTATCGCACAACGCATTACAGGGAAAATTCGTTTTTTAGCAGAACGGTTGGTATGTGGAATTAACTCCCTCCAGAGGTCTTTCCTGTCACCTTCAAAGCAGAGCAAATAAAATCGAATGTCCAAAAACACTACCCCCTCATTCCTCCTCTCCACAACCTTATTTCCAATTCTGGTAGAATACATTGCATGAGTAGGGGACATCCCCTGAGTACGTGTTCGAACGAAAAAAAATAACATCTAAAAACTCGAATATTGCATTGCTATAGCCGCTATAGGTTTTTTCGGTTACATGGAATACAAAAAAATATTATAGTTTTCTGAACTATAAAGGCCAGACAAGTAAAATTGGCACTGTGTCAGTAAAACTATACCCGTTGTAGCAGCAACTGCAAAAAAAAAAAACTTTAAGTTAAAGATTGTCCCCTTAGCGATGTGTTTTCCAATTACGTGGCCTCGTTTCTAAACCGCAAGATGGAGACACTTTATATTTAAGTAATTTTATATCAGCTGTAAGAACAAATACAGAAAATTAAATTAAATTATAAAGAGTGTTCCTCAAATCACGTGATCTTAGTGTATATGACTTTAGTTTTTCTCCACACAGTAGACAGACATTTAAAATTTACACAGAGTTTGTTCGAATATGCCCTTTATAAGAATAACCGTGAACAATACATTCAAAATTTCAAGGCTGCTTGCATAGTTGTTATGATTTTGACAAATATTTTATATCTTTTTAACTGCAACAGATATACGCTTGAAAATTACACAGAATATGTACTGCTATGCCCGCTAATTAAAAGTATTCCGATGGCATATATTTTTAACCTGATATAATGCAATTGCGTAGATTATAGATTGTATATTTACAAATATCTGTGTCAAAAACAACATTATTTTCACAGGGCGTTATGTAAAGTCACTTACAACTCACAGTTGGCGTACTTATTCCAAAAGGGATGTATTTTTTTAAAAAGTACCTTTTTAAAATCCTAATGATTTATGGAGAAAGAATTTTTCTTAAAAAACATTTTTTTTTTTTTGAAATTAAAGCTGCCCATTTTTTATTCGTACTTCTTGAAAATAGACTTTTTTTGCAAAATACTGCCTATTTGTTTGGCATTTTTTGCATTAAAGGTACTTTTTAAAACGATATTTAAAAAACTAGTTTTCGAAATGGGCACAATATTTGAATGAAAAATAATAAAGTGACTATTATCGTCTGGAGGTAAATAATAAATTACAAATACATCTTTTAATTGAGCTGGTAGCCATAACAATAAGTAGAACCAACTTATGTATTCTAATTCGAAAAAAAACATTTCTAAGAATGTACACTTGAACTATAAAGAAACGTAAAAAACAATGAAATAAAATATAGGTGACATGTTAATGACCTGATAACGTGTGACAAGCACATTAAACTAAACAAATTATTGCCATGAATTCAAAAGCACTTAAATAAAACTACGCACAAACGATTAAACAGCGCCAGCGCAGCAGGATCACGCATTTGCTAGTCACAACAGTCCATTTTTAGTAGACACACTCTACACAACAGACAGACGAATCATAATCAGCTTTTGTGTGTAGATTCAACAAAATATTTTTGTTTTATAATGAACTATAAGTGACGTGACTTGAGTTTTTAAGATAATAAACGGCTGGAAGTGAAACCTTAAAAGAATCTTAAACAAGTTGCCCAACAACAATAGATATTTAAAGTAAAAGTTCTTTAAAACAAAAACAAAAAAAAAAAAAACAAACAAAAAAAAAATAAGAAAGAAATAAAACAGAATAAAAGAAAATAAAATAGAACAAAAAAAAAAGAAATTAAAAAAACAAGCGTGACAAAAGTTTCCATATATAAAGCCATGGTCAAAGGGAAACAAGAACTTAGTTCACGTTCAACTACGGATATACAATGTTCAGTAGCGGTAGAAAGTTATCATGGCCAGTAATTTGCACAATTTTATTGGTGTCAACTGCATATTGGAAATTTGTTGAAACTGCTATTGTTACGTCTTCTACTGGTGCTGCTGCTACGGCTGCCGCTACTAAACTGCCTAGTGAGAAAGTTGATATTCTTTACCCGCCACAATTTACTCCTAATCGTATTGTAGGAGGAGAAGAGGCTCCCGAAAATTTTGCTCCTTATCAAGTTTCTTTGCAGTCCTTAAAAGGCAGACATTTTTGTGGCGGTGCCATTATTGACAAACACTGGATAATAACCGCTTCCCATTGTGTGGTAAACGCTAAACCGGAAAAATTGAAAATTCTAACGGGTACACAAAATTTGAAAAATCATACTGATAATTATTATTATGTGGATCGTATTGAGATGCACTGCAGCTACAACACCCCTCCCTATGCTAACGACATAGCTTTATTGCATACAAACGAAACCATTAAATTTGATAATCACACACAGGCTGTGGAATATGATGCAGAATCCTTAAAGGAAAATGATGAATTAGTATTAACTGGCTGGGGTACTCTATCTTTAGGCGGAGAAGTGCCCACTGAATTACAAATGTTAAAAGTCAAATATGTACCATTCAAGGAATGCCGTGCTGCTCACAATGATACCAACTATGTGGATGTAGGCCATTTGTGTACCTTCAACGATAAGGGAAAAGGTGCCTGTCATGGTGATAGTGGTGGTCCTCTAGTGCACAATGGTAAACTGGCAGCCTTAGTCAATTGGGGCCGTCCTTGTGCTAGAGGTTTGCCCGATGCTCATGCTAGAATTTCTTATTATTATGATTTTATACGCACTCACCTAAACTCTTGCGGCAAAGGAGATTAAGGGAAGGAATGAGGGAGCAAGAAAAGTAAAATGCACATTAAAATTTATTAATTTTTAAACTTATTCAGTAATAAATATAATAATGTTTCTACGGATATTTGAACATAAATGATTTATAAATAAAATTAAAATTTCCAAATTATATTTTATAAATTAATTTATTGTTGCTTTTTTCCTGTTATATACAATTTTGAGGACACACGTCATGTTTCGATAATTTTGTTTTTAAACAAAACAATTAAATTAAATCGGCAGCTGCTTTCAGAAACCCAAATCAATACAGATGTTAACAAGCTGCAATAAGTGTCCTTCAACTGGAACACGTTTTGGAGCATTAAACGTAGACATGCCACTTTTTTAAAAATAAAATTATTTTACATAAAAAATAAAATAAAAAAAGAAACACATTTCAGTTAAAATACTAGTACTTTAGTTTATGTTTATAAAAGATGGATATTTCTGAAAATAAACTAAAAAAGCTAAAATATATAAATACAAGGAGCTTTTTAAATGCCAATTACGGCTCTAAAAGTTCTTCGCGGAAATCGCTTATGTTTCGACACCTTTGTAAAGAAATTAAGTTCCATATATATCATTGGTAGCTTCTAATGGTCTAGTTGTGTTGGTTTTATTACCATGGACACTGCCTCCTTTATGTTTGCCCATAAAAAGAGTAGCGTTTAATCCGATGAATATGCAGGCTACTGCATTAAATTAATAGAATTGTCCCCGAACCACTTTTATGTTATTTTGATAGTGTGTTTGAGGTCTTTAGTGAAGTTGTGCAAGACCCCCATCAGCAACATTTCATCGGAGAATATGCAGAATGCATAGATTTTTTTATCTAAATTATATGACTAACACACCCATTCTCTATTATTTGGGCAAAATTTTGCCAAAATGGACTTAAACATGTTTTCAACAAAAACTTAACTTGTTTTTCAATTGTTATTTCCAGTTCTTTTCAATGTTTTATTTAAGCAACTATCGTATTCATATTTACTTTTAAAATGAAATGAAATAGGTCGTCCCTGATTGAATGTTTTTTAATTATTAAGTTCGGCGATTTATTTCCGCCAAGACACTATATTTGATAAACCAACGTGTTTTAGTCGTTAAAAGATTTTATCAAAACCAATCATCGATTACTGTGACGATGTGAAAGTTGCGTGAAATTTTTGGGAGAAACAATGTGCCAACAAAACGTACTATTTATCGTGTAGTAAATAATTTCGAAGAAAGAGGATCTGTAGGTGATAGGCTCAAGCATGAAACACAACGTACTGCAAGATCAGTTGAAAACACTAGTATTGCTCAAGAAAGTGTACAAAACAATCCGTCAACCTCCTGCACTTGTGTACATATAAGATTCAGTTGACACAAGAGCTTCTTCCACAAGACCTTTTACGCAACCATACATATGCCAGCAGGATGTTATAGCTCGCCCATAACAACCCGAATTTTCATGAAAAAATCATAATGAGTGGCGAGGTACATTTTCATTTGAATGGATATGTGAATAAACAGAATAGTCGTTTCTAGGGATTGACAAACCTTCAAATTATTTGTCAAACTTTCAACCCTATTTCAAAACTATTTTGCAGATGGCAGCATCATTTGTCAATGTTATTCATTTAATATTAGACCGAACCTATTTAAGGTGGGTTCCAAAAAGTGGAAGATGAATTATATGCTCAATCACGATCTCTCAATAATCTCCGAATGGGGTCGTGTAAATGGAGTCGATTTTTATGCCCGTAAAACCTTAAGTTGCATGCTTGCGCATAGATCTGAGTTCGGAAATGGTGCGATATCTATTACTATGGATAATATTAGAATTAAGGAATCGGAAGTTCTTGATATTCTTGGTATGAAAATTCAGTGTGACGTTCGATAGACTAAGCACAAGGTTTCTGTAGAAGCTTGCTTTTGTAAAACGGTAAAAGAGATATTCTCCTCCATCCGATCTTCGTACTATTTATACCACCTACATCCGTAAAAAAATTAAATACAATTCTTATGTATGGTCCGGCGCCACAAAGTCTATTTTGAAGTTGCTCGACCGCATGCAAGAGAGCGTCAGGACGGTCATTGGAGACAGTAGGGTATTCAACTCTCTTGATTCTCTAGAGCATGGGCGGAATTTGGGTTGTATTTCACTGTTTTATCGTTACTACAATGGAAGTGCTCTAGAGAAATTAGGGAGCTTGTTTCTGTGAATTGCATGTTTTTGCGATTAACTCGATTTTCGTTGAGAGCGTACCGATTTGTGAGTTATTGGCCAGTGAATCGCACTACACATTACAGGGAAATTTCTTTTTTTAGCAGAACGGTTCGTATATAAAATGAACTTCCTGTCACTTTCAATGTAGGAAAATTCAAATCGAATGTCCACAAACACTACACCCTCTTTCGTCCTCCCCAAAACCTAATTTCCTAGCTCTGCTACAATGTATTTCATGAGTAGGGATCATCCTTTGATTATTGGTCCGAGAAAAAAATTCTATTGGCTCATATTGCATAATTAAGGAAATATTAAACGTTATTTTAAATAATAATAATAAAATAATAATATTAGATTGAGTTTATAAATAAAAAATAAATAAAAGCAAATATGAAAATATTTAATTATAAATATTTGATTAGAATTAAACATTTTATATATTTTATATATTTAATTTTATTTTTAACAGCCATACGGTTCTAATATCAATAATTTCTCAACAAGCCAAAGGTTCCTATTAATATTTATTCTACCAGAATATGTTTTAAATTATAATTACAGCAGTATCCTTTTTAATAAGATTCAGAAGCGAAGGAAGTCGCCTGAAAATAATTATTAGTTTTTTTTTTAATTTAAATTTTAATTAAAAATAAGAAATTGTAATAGCGCTTTTAAATTTAATGAACTTTAAACAATCAGGTAGGCACATTGTTGGACTTTTACTTGATTTATGACAAGTGAAAAAGTAAAATTATAAATCATTAGACTATCAGCTTTTTTAAATACAATAAATTGAATACAATGGTTTTTTTATTATTATTTTTTTTTTGTTTATTGAATTTTGTCTGGAAAATAACATATTACGCTTCACACAGTCAGATTTTGAAATCGCCTTTAATTTCTTTGTAAATTCGTTTTATTTCCCATACATTTGTTTTGGGTTCAGAAAACGTTTAAAAAAGACATTTTATGGAACTTTATAAAAAGCCACCTTGAAATTTTTATAGTATTACGAAGAGAAAACATCGGCAGTTATGAATGAAAAATGATATCTGACAAATGTCCATCACGACCATGCTGATAGATGTCGATTCTTTCATCAAATTTTTTAATCACATTTTGGAAAAATGGCGGTCCAATTTCGTTAATCACATCACGGATTTTGAGTTTTAAGGTTCAAATCGATTCTATTGGCTCCGTATAGACTCTGTCCTTAATATAACCCCACATAAAATAGTCCAGTTGTGTTAAATTACACGATCTGGCTGGCCACTTAACTGCTGATTGTAGTGAAATTATGCGATCGGGAAATTTGGTTTGCAATAAATTGATCATTTCATTGGCTGTGGAACCACATATCATTAATATCCATTTCGTCAATAATAGGCCAAAAGTGAGTTGTTATCGTCTCGCGATAGCATGATCCATTGACCGTTGCCGCACTTCCAGCCTCATCTTTGAAAAAAAACGACCCAATAAGTCTCCAGACCTTATAACTCACCATACAGTGACACGTTGAGCATGCGAAAGCTTCTCAATAATCGCTCTAGCATTTTCAGAAGCCCAAATGCCTTACAAGTAAAAATGGGCTTCGTCTAAAAGAAAACGATTTTAGAAAAACCAGCCGGTGCTTCTTGAATGAATTGAGCAAATCTACGGCGTGTGAATGGTCGGTCGGGTTAAATTCTAACACCAGCTAAAACTTGTAAGGCTTCAAAGTAAAATTCTTACAATAAATTTGCCATGTGGTGATTTTGAATAACTTCAATTTTTAAGAACGTCAAGGAATTGAAAAATTTGAGTCTACTTCAACACTGTAACGTACGGCTGCGATGTTTTAAGTTGGACGACCCCGACCAAAACATGTTGCTGTTTGCACATTTTATATCGAGCCTGTGGACTCAAATTCTTAATAGCGGTGGCAGAAGGACGATTTTGTTGGCCGAAAATATCACGAATTTTATGAAATGTAACTTTAACAGAACCACAATTTTCATAGTGGATTTTAATGCGATTTTTGTGCGAAATTGAATTCGTTGTAAGAATTCCCAATACATCAACTATGAATACGTCGAAAAACTAAATGTCAAAACTATCATGTTGTTGGTATTGCCATCATTAAAAACAAATTTGTTGCTGGGAAACCCGACAAACCTTTCTTACGACCTGTCCATTCCAATTTGAAATTTTAAAGTTGTTGATGAAAGCAAAGTTTCTGTTAGTTTATCGTGACATAGAGGAAATATTTAACAATAGTTTATATATTTATTTGAGTGAATTGTTCTTTCCGGCGGTTGGGAATATACGTAACCAAAAGCTCTGAAAGTCAGGCGAAGACACGTATCATTTTAAAGACACCTAAACAAAAACGTCCCTCAAGTTCTAAGCTTTCAAGCTGTCACTTTTGCCAATAAAAAAGTCATTTATTTTTAGCTTTGATTTTTCTATTTAAAAGTTAATTTGTATTAGATTTAATTAGTGCTTTATTATTCTAGAATATTCTACCTGGGATTCGTGTCAACACAATATTTACAGATATGACAATGGTTACACAATCGGTTGTGATACCCTTTTAACTTTAGATAGTGCAAAGAACTAGACCAAAAAAACTATACTAATTAATGAAAGATAATACAAAACAAACACAGTTTCAAGTAGCCAGTATTTGTTTTGTTTTTGTAATTATACTTATCGAATAAAATAATAATATTGTTTAGCTTTAAGGGACTTCAATGTTTTGTTTTCAAATGTGGCAGACGATTCTAAAAATAATACAACGCATGAATGCAACGAAAATTTAATGAACTTTAGACAGTCGTATTAAATACTTTAATTTAATTTCTTATTAAAATATATGACTAGTTATTCGAGTGATACTATTTTTAAACAATATTTAATATAAATATTGATAATAATAATCTACATTTTTAACTTGAATAACAAGTTATTAATTTTTATAAATTTAACCTGTTGAAATATGTATAAGAAAAAAAGCATTAGAAAATTAAAAAAAAAAACATGTTATCGATTTGCAGTGGAAGTCTCTTTTAATATGATAATAACATAAAATATGTGTTTTTAGGATTTGCAACCCAACAGTGACAATGTTCATATTTTACCTGAAAAGAATTTTAACATAAATATCTTATTCATAAAATATATATTATTTAAAGAAATAGGTGCGGAAATTTGAGGTTAGAAAGTAAATTGTCTGTCGACTGATTAAATGCCAAGAATGGAGCCCTGGCATTTACTTAGTAAAAATTGGGGAAATCTTAAGCATAGAACTTTTAAGAGAAAGAATTTTAATTTTAAAAATTAATGGTGAAAATTTTACTGTATCACTTCGAATAGCTTTACTTCGTAATCGGGCTCCTTCTAAGACCACTGTGTATAATTTAATTGCTAAATTTGGGGATGGTGAAAATTGACTAAAACAATATGCTCGTAGTAGCCGTGGTGATGCAAATATAATAGCCGCACATCAAAGTGCTGAAGACAAGCCTTGAAAGGAGAAATGGAAAACATTAAATACTTTATACTCGATCCCCCTCACTGCTGAAAAGTAGACTAGCACTTAGCACCCATCATTTGTTGAATATCTCAGTCTCATTGAAGCATTACATTGCCGAAGGTAAGCGAAACCTTTTATAAAATTAAGCCAAAATAATAAAAACCAATGTCACCATAGTTAATAATTAAATATAGAAAAATGATTAATCAGAAACAAATATGGGAAAATACATCCAGTAAATAAATAAACCTTTGATGACAGCTACTGGCACAGAAGAAAGCTTTTTGACTCTAATCATTTTTTAAGATCTCTTGTTTACCGCTAAAGAACACAGAACAAATTTCATTTAATTTATTAATTTATTTTTTTTTAAGTCTAGACATGATTAACCTTTATCAGATCACGTAATATAAGACTGCTAGATTGAGTGTAAATTGCTTGTTAATATGAAATACTATACACAGGGAAATAGGTAAATACATTTATATCGTGACGAATCATTTTTCAATTTAAAGGTGAAATCTAAACTTTGGACTTTATGCCAGCAATACCAGTACCTGAGAATTTAACTACACTTGGTGTAAAAATTATTAAAAATAAAAATAAATTGAAAAACAGTTTCGAGTTAATGGCATTTGTTTTGCCAGATAATGAAATAAACAATTCTTATTGTTGAGAAAAAACAAAATATAAAAATATTATGAAACGATTCGAGTGAGCTCAATCATAGGCAAAAAGTGCATATTGTAATATATAGACACCCTAAGACACCGGAAAATTTTCACCTTAAGCCGGCAACCATACATACCACCAATATTACTTTCTGTGCACAAAGCTCGTTCGCAGCGATATATTTAGAAAAGATAGCGTCAAAAAGAAATTTGATGATTTTTTAATCTAAGTGCAAGCGTACTACTGCATTTCAAGTTTTTAGTCTACACTAACAAAATAGCCACTCTTAATAAGCATGACGAAATATTCTAATTAATTTCAATATAATCATCAAAAGTATTACTGTTTACCAACAAAGACGATTTGGCCCTGTTAGAAGGCTGTGTTATACTAATAAAATAATAATATGAACATAGCTTAAAATTAAATCCTAAAATCTTTAATATCTCACATCCTTGTTGCTTTAAGAAATTTCCACTCTTATCGTTATGTTTTAGAATTACATACATACATACATACATGCGTACATGAATACCGTTTAAAGTTATTTTATTTACAGTCAAGTTAATGTAGCTGGGACTGCAGTAAATTTCTCTGGAGGTAGAAATTATTTTATTTTAATTATGATATTTGCTGGAAATTATCATTCTTTTAACTTCATAAAAATTTAACTTTCTTTAGAAGTTTTGATTTATTTAAAATGGACATAAGTCGCCTAGAAACAACTTCTTAGATCACTTTGCTACGGATCAATTAGACTGATGAGTTTTTAACAAAGCTCGTTACTTGTTCACTTTAAGCTGTTTCTGATCCATCGCACTACTCACGTATTCATATATATATATATATATATATATATATATATATATATATACATATATAAGAGATAATAAAACTGCATACAGCAATGTATATTTTAAGTCTCTATGCAAATCGCTTTTCGAATATCACCAGCATAGTCCAAATATCGCCAATACATAATAATATAACAAAAACATACTAATTATGTCAATACAAATAATCTAAGACTAAAAGCTCCTTTCCCTACAAAGTAGAAATTGTATTGTTTACAGTAAACGAAAACAAGCTTTCATATGAAAAGCGTGATTCAATTTCAAAAGCAATGCTTTGGTTCTATACGCCATTGAAAGAAAAAAAAAATTATTTTAAGAAAAAACATGACAACAAAAATAAATACTGTAGTGAAAACAAAATAACCTCAATGTATCGGATTTTTTAACAAAAAGTTGCTTTTGCCACAAGGCCACACCAACAACATGATAGTTTTGACATTTACTTTTTTGACATCTTACATTTCGTAAAATTCGTGATACTTTCGGACCATATAATCGTCCTTCTAAGACCAATATTAAGAAATTGGTCGTTAAATTTAATTCGACAGGCTCAATACAAAATGTGCGAAGACAAACACCAGTTTGACCGGGTCATTCAACAGAAAACATCGCACCTGTGAGCCACAATGTTGAAGCAGATATTAATTTTTCAAATTTGTAGAAGTTCTTAACAATTGGGGTTATCCATGGTGAATTTTGCGTAAGGCTTTGACTTCGAAGCCTTACAAAGTTTAACTGGTGCAGGAATTTAAGCCGAATGGCCATTCACATCGCCGTAGATTTGAACAACCGGCTGGTTTCATTTTTTCAGATGAAGCCCATTTTCACTTGTGAGGGTATGCCAACAAGCAAAATTGCCGCATTTGGGCTTCTGAAAATCCTAGAACGATTATTGAGAAGCCTTTGCATGCTCAACGTGTCACTGTATGGAGCGCTATGTAGTACTGGAGGTGTGATTGGGCCTTTGTTTTTTGGAAGATGAGGCTGGAAATGCAGTAACGGTCAATGGATCACGCTATCGCGAGATGCTATCAACTCAATTTTGGCCTATTATTAACGACCTGGATATCACTGACATGTGGGTTCAACAGGACGACGCCAAGTGCATCAAGAGAGTCAAAGCGAATTCGGTTAATTCTCGGATCATAGGTCATAGATTTTTAGTGAAATTTCATCACGGGAAATAAAGCTGCCAGATTTTTTATTCTCAATTTTAGTCAAAAATAAACATAAAGTGCGCCGAAAGGGTCAAAGCGAAATTTATTATTTCGCCGAAGTTCATACATTTTTAGTCCTTTTTAACTATAAAAAGTAAAGCTTCTAATTTTTATTCTTTATTTAGCCCAAAATATAGACAAGTATTTTTAATATCTCGACAAACGCAATTATAAAAACGTTTATAACCAGGTATGGAGACAGATAGTCGCATCTTTTGCCGTCTCAATCATTAAGAAATTTATTTTACGACCCACATTATTAACATCATTAACTTTTGCGGCGTACAATGGCTTTCATTAAACTGCTTTTGTCTTTCAGAAGGCTAAAATAATGTAATGAGATACGTAAATACAGATAAATATTTTTGCTTAAGTCGTTATAGAAATATTATTAAATAAAACAATTTTATATACCAAATAATAATGCGCTGTTCGCATTCGCATTCGACTTTTATAGTAAAAAATTTATTTATAATTCTTTAATTTTAAATAAAGTAGTTTTTATTAAGTAATTTTTTTGTTTTCTTAATTAACTCTAAGGGACTGTTTTATAATCAATTAGTAGCTAAAGTTGGGTTCTTATCAAACAGACAGTATGTTTTATGTCATCACGCAAGTTTGATAAACGATACGCTAGCGGTGACCGATAAGATACATTTTATCTCAAACATAAAATTGTACAGTTGTAATAAAGGGTTTTTCAACAAGAACAAAATCAAACAAAACTTTTAGATTAAGATGATTCAAGTTTTTATTGTAGTACGAAGAGAAAAGTTCAGCAATTATGAATAAAAATTGATATCTGGCAAATGTCCAGCAGGGCCACGCTGACAGATATCGATTCTTTCATCCATGCATTTAGTCACTTTTTTGGTAAAATGACGGTCCTTTTTCGTGATCTATTCTATTTAAAGCTGACATCGAATCAATTGATTCCGTATAGACTGTCCTTAACATAGGCCACAAAATATAATCCAGTGGCCACTTAACTACTGATTGTCGTGAAATTATGCGATCGGGAAATTTAGTTTGCAATATACTGATCGTTTCATTGGCTGTGTTATATGTGGCATAATTCTATTGAAATCACATATCAGTCAATAATAGGCCAAAATTAAGTTGTTAACATCTCGCCATAGCGTGATCCATTGACCGTTACCGCATTTCCAGGCTCATCTTGGAAAAAAAAAGCTTAATAACGCCTCCAGACCACACAGCGCACCATATGGTGACGCTTTGAGCAAGAAAAGGCTTCGTAATAATTGCTCTAGGATTTTCAGTAGCTCGAATGCAGCAACTTAGCTTGTCGACATACCCTAAGATGTAAAAATCGGCTTCGTCTGAAAAAATTATTCTTTCAGAAAAACCAGCCGGTTGTTCCTGAATAAATTGAGCGAATTTGATGTGAATTTTGATGTGAATTTTAAAACTTGTAAGGCTTCAAAGTGAAATCCTTACGCAAAATTTGCCATGTGGTGGTTTTGGGTAACCCCATTTGCTGAGAACGTAAAGGAATTGATAAATTTAGATCTGCTTCCACACTGTGACTTACGGCTGCTATGTTTTCAGTTGCACAACCCGGTGGTAAACGCGTTGGTGTTCGCACATTTTGTATCGAACGTATCGACTTAAATTTAACGACCAAATTCCTCGTAGAGGTCTCAGAAGAACGATTATACTATCCGAAAATATCACGAATTCTAGGAAATGTAACTTTAAGAGAACCTCCATTTTCATAGTGGATTTTAATTGTTGAAATGCGATGTTCGTTCGAAATTAATTGCCAATGCATCTACTACGAATATGTCAAAAAACTAAATGTCATGCTAGGTTGGTGTTGCCACAATTGAAAAACCCAATATATATCGCTCTTTTTCTCTCTATATTGTTGTTATTTTTTGTTTTTAATTTTTTACTTTATTTGACAACATTCCAATTTACTATTTGTAAGTTTCCATTTAGTTTAGTTTGAGTTTATAACAGTGAACAGTCAATATGATTTAATAGCTTGTCAATCAGTAATATGAAATTCAGTCAGGCATAGAAACTTTTATTTGATGACAATATAGAAATAATATTCAGACAATAAAATATTAATTTAAGATGAGTGAAATGGAAAAATAATCACCTGGAAATTATACATGTTGGTTAGATGAAAAGATGTGAATTGAATATGTTACCTTATTAATTTGATGTAGAGGTTATATCAAACAATCCCTTTTCAGAAGTGTTGCTTTTTTAATAGACTCTGGTACTTAATGTTATCATTTGAAAACTATTTTATTTTTTAAAAGATATCGTAATTGCTGGCACTTTTTACTGTATTCACATTTAGCATATGTCTGTCTGCGGTCTCCTAGATGCAATGATAGCCAGTGCTGGATATTCATACAGCATGGGTGTATTCTCTGCTTAACCTGTGTAGCTTTCTGAACTGTCTGTCGATTACTGGCATCCTCAGTAACGTCTTGTACAAGAAATTCTTGCCTATTTTTTTCGAGTTACTTTAATATAATAAAATACCATATCTCCATCTCTGTATGTTAGAGAGTGATAATAAATAATTTACTTCAATTACATATGTATCTCCCAAAAAATAGATTTTTTTTCGGCTGGGAATTTTTCTTTTATATTTTAACGTTAAAAATACATCAATTAGAGTGGCAGAGTCGCATTCAGGAGTGAATTTTTTTTAATGAAAATCATGTGAAAGCATCATTCGAAAGAATTTTTGGAATTACTTATAACTTTATGCTAATGAATTTAATCTATCAATTAATAATTCAATCCCACGAAAAGTCACTTTAGGTATTTATTACAAAACGACGAACAATTTTATTTTATTAAAATTACTGCCACCATTCCCTAAATTTAAATAATTAAAAGTTATATAAGCTGCTCCATTCTCTTTTGGAAACTATATAGCGACACTATTAACACAAATTTGTTAAATTACGTTGAAGCAAATTAATTAAAAACGATTTGGAGTCTTGACTAAAAAATTCCTACTCATGAAATCAGCAACGTAATGCTTGTATTTTAATCAGTTAACGCTTTATTATCAGGCTATCGGCAAGTGGTTTCTTGTTAATTATTTTGTTAGTCCGATAGTGAAAGAGCATATAAAAGTGGAAGTTCCTAAAGAAAGAGTAAACAGTTAGTTAACAGTCTTCAAAGTGAAAAATAAAATTTTAATTGAGAAAAAAAACCGTGTAGAGGGAATTAAACAAAAAACAATAAAAATGAATGGAAAAATTGTATTCAGTATTCTGTTGTATGCGACTATAATGAGCTGTGAAGGTCGCAGTTTAATAGAAGAGAAAGTTCAAAACGGCAATAGAAGTATAAAACAGGGACGAATTATTGCCGGCAATGAGGCTGAGGAAGGTACGATACCCTATCAAGTTGCTATATGCAGTACTAAAAGCTCACTTGTTTGTGGAGGAGTTATAATAGGATCAAGGTGGATCCTAACAGCTGCACATTGCTGTAAATGGGAAGCAAAATATTTAAGAATAATAACTGGGACGATTGAATGGAAAAATCCCGATGCTGAATATAATGTAGAAAAAAAATTTGTTCATCGCTTGTATAATAAACCATGGATGCAAAATGATATTGCCTTGCTGCTCACTGCCGAATCGATTGTGTTCAATGAGTTTACTGAGCCAATACAACTGGTTAATCAAAACACTCTTAGGGAAGGCGCTAAACTCACAATATCTGGCTGGGGTAGCATAAAGAAATGGGGACGTCCGTCTGACACTTTACATATCGTTCAAGTGCAATATATGAGCTATGAGAACTGTTTGCAACTTGTCAGAAACCCTGCCTGGTTGGGAGAAAAAAATATCTGTACTGATACAACATCTGGCAGAGGTTCGTGTAATGAAGACTCTGGTGGTCCGCTAGTGTATAAAAAAAAATATTTGGTTGGCATAGTCAATTGGGGTGAATCTTGTGCCCTTGGAATACCCGATGTTCATGCAAGTGTAGCAAATTATTATGATTGGATTATGAACATAATGAATGAAATCGATATTTCTTAGAAGAGAAAAACAAACAAGACAAGAAACAAAAATACAAAAAAAAACTATCAGGCCACAGAAGCGAACAAATTTTTTTTTTAATATTTACTCGTAAAAATATAATTTCTAGTCATATTTTTTTTAACAAAATAAATTTTATTTAAAGAAACTGGAGGATTTTTATGAAAACAAAAAATAAATATTTTGTCATATGAACAAATATTTTCGTTGAGTGTTTTTAATTGAAAAAAATAAATAAATAAAATGAGTTTAAAGAAAAAAAAATATTTTACAAATATGAAGTTCTAAAGGTCAATTGTTGAGTTTTTAAAACATTCTATCAGATAAGTTTTATTTTTCAAATCATTTGAGATTTTTGAAAAATAATAATGCGCTGTCATTTCAGACTTTCCTTTAATAAGGTTAATTAATTTGATCGTAGAGTTGGCAAAATTTCAGCACTATAGTGATCAATAAAAATCATACTTAAAATTTTCTTGTCGTACTAATTAATTTCTGAAAATCAGTTGAGCCCACAAACAAATCACAAAATTTAGAAATTTGAATTTTGCACAAAAGCTGAGTGCTCCGTTTGCTTATAATTAAATATCGTTTTTAAGCAGCTTATGGAAGTAGAATTAAGACCTATGATTATCACAGGGCAATCAAAATTAAATAAAACAAAATCATTTAGATTAACCTGTTCAATTGACGTTCACACCCGACATTATTTATTCTTTAAAGCGAGTTTTTAAAATTTGTAAAATCAAAAACTCAAATAAATAATTTTATTCAGAATAGTTGTTTCAAAATAAAATTCGAACGTGAAAAAATAAAAATTCTCAAAATTAAGAAATAAGTATTTATCTTTTTTTTTATAGGTATTTTTTTTATTAAATTTAACACTTATAAACTCAAAAACTAAAGAAAAGGACACAATAAGAGATATACTTAATGGGAATGATTTTCTAGTAGAATTAATTAACCGATTAATTACACAATTATTTAGGAAATACTACTACGCAGAATCAAGAATTTATAAATCATTAACTTATGTTCCTGGAATATCAGAAAGATTTAGAAAGTCTAAAATATATGACACTGATAGATATATAATTGCATATAATACATAAAATAAATTATTTAGTAGTATGAAGAATAAAATAGGGCAAATGGAAATGTGTAATGTTGTATACAACACACCATGTGAAGGAAATGACCAGGTGAACTGTGACCAAAATTTGTATTGGGACAACAAAAAAAAACATAAAACAAGATTAGCTGGTTATAAATGTGGCCAAAAATATAGGAATATTTCAACACAGAAGACATCCTTATTTTCACATGGTAAGAAATATAATCACTATCCAAAGTTTGAGAAAGCATAGAAAATAACTTTAAGAGAAATGTTAGAAATTGATAATGTACCAAATGTAAGGAGAATAAATTTCAAGACAGACACAGACAATTTAGCGCAGAATTATAGGTACTTAATTCAAAAGACACATAATTTGTTTTAATTATTTCATAAGAGAGAATTTGTTATTTGTTGTTTGTTATTTATTTGTTGTTTCCGTTTCCTTGTTTTTGTATGTTTGAATATTTGAAAATTTAAAATTTTTGTATGTATGTATGAAAAAATATTTTATGTTTTTGTCAAATGTTTTGAAACATTTTTTCAATTTGTTAATAATTTTTTTGTTTTCAAAATTTAAAAAATTTTTTTTTCCTGAAGAAGCTTTCCAAAGGAAAGCGAAATATTGAAAAGAAAAAATATATAAAAAAAGATCAAAAAAAAGAAAAAAGATATTTATTAAAGATAAATATTTATTTATTATAGAAGAAAGTTGTAAAAAAAATAATAAACAAATTCTCAAAATTGTAATGAATCTTCTTATGCTTAAATGTGTTGTTAAAGAAAAACAGAAATAGTTTTTTGGTTTTAGTTTTAAGCAGCAAGGATTAAGAGGTTTTAACCGAAAGTATTTGTAATAATCAATTATTACTTAACCCGAATTTCTTGTATTTAATCGAATAATGAATTTATAAAATAATAATTTGTCAATAAAGCAATTTTATTTTTTATTCTGTTAAGATCTTTGTCTTATTTCTAAAATGGTGTTTATTAGAAGAAAACAATCTGTAAACTATACGAAAATAAAAAACCCTGGAAAGGGCAAGTAAAATAAAATATAAATATTTTTAAAACGAAAACACATTTTGAAGATAATTTTTCTTCGATTTTTCATTCATATGACAGCACTGGAAGCGAAAAAATCTGCTATCATCTTAAGCAAACAGAGAAGAAAATATGCCTAAAAATTACGAAAGCTAATTTGACTTCTTTTTAACGGTGCGACATTAGAATGCCTTTTCTTCAAAGTGCCTTGCAATCGAAAAACCTTAAAATAAAATTTAGTTTTCAGTTTCTGTTCTGTAAATAAATTCAAATTTTTTTTCTTGGTGCGCATAAATAAAAAAGCTTCTTGTTGATGAATTAATTAATTATTTGCAATTTATAATTTCCACAGAGAATTAGTTATACGATTCTGTAATCCATTAAATATTTTTTTATTATTTTTTATCATCTGTCAATCTTAAAAAAATTCTCTTAATTTTATTATCACATTACCTTAACTGTCTTATTCTCATTCCAAAACTTTAACAATAAACTTTTTAAATTAAAAATCTTAATATTTTATAGTTTAAAAATTAAAAGATTAAACGGCCTTACAAGGAAATAAAGGTTTTAGCTCTTTTGGTACTTCTATTTAATCGTTAGGCATTGTACTATTAAAGCTCTTAAAAAGCTTAATTTAAAATTTATTAATATCCTTAACTTCAATTACAGTTTTAGAATCACAAAATGAATTAAATGCTTATCACCAATAAAATTCTTTTATCATAATAGTCGTTAGGATTTAAAATATGGTAAAAATCATTTTAACAACCTAACTATCATATAATATTTTTCGTTAAACTAAAAGATAATTTAATTATTATTAAATATTTTGTATACAAAAGTCAATTTTGATGCTTAATTAGAATAGTGTCTATAGGTTAAAACTATGAACAACTAAAACCTGTTTCATTAATAAAGAAATTTTGATAACGTTTTTTTTACCGTTTTCTATACCCCATCATATAGCGTATGTTGTATATTTTTGATAAGATATTACGAGTTTAGCTTACTTATACAACTTAGGAATAGCATATAAAACAACTAGAAATATGATGAAATAAAAATTAAGTATTGTTTTTCTGCTTTTTTACAACATTTTTTTAATCTAAAAAATAAATATATTATAAAGAACAAAAAAAAATATATTGCAATCAAAATCATGCTACATAATTAAAAATTAAGGTTAACTTTTTTTATTAGAGTTTTTTTGGTAAAAACAGAAATAAATTTTTTTTTTATTTTTTTAATCGACCTTTTTATATCTTAAATAAATATCTGTTATTTTTTTCAACGGTCTTTTTTAATTAATTTAACAATATACAATATATTTTTTCAAATATTGAAAAAATATATATTGTTAAATTAATTAAAAAAGACCGTTGAAAAGAATAACAGATATTTATTCAAAAAGAAAATGTTTCACTTTACCTGTAATTAGCCTGAGATATATCGCCTTTGCGTGATTGGTTGCGAGATAATTTTAAAAATACTTCCTCTTAACTATATACATGCAAGGTAAAACGCTGGGTAATTCTTCGGCCAATAAATTACCAGAACGCATTAAACCTTTCTGAAAATATAAAATGAGAACAAACATGTTAATATCAACTTGATGGAAAAAGAAAATGTTTACTCGTACCGTATGTGCTTTTCTGGCCCTTTCGATGTAGTGCAGTGTGATTATAACTGTTTTTGTCCCGATTTTCTGTCTAAGCAGAAGATATACACCAACTATGGGTTCATCTAAACTCAAAAATGCCGGATCGTGCATTAGTGGCACGGCGAATGAAACTCGCCACTGTGCGATAACGGCCCACTAAGCAGGAGAGTAAAGTCGTTTTACCACAGCATAAGGCACCTAGCAGGCCATAACTAGAATGAAAAGAAAAAATCTAATTAAAGATAAATAAAACTTAATATATTTTTAAATTTGTAAAATACACAGTTTCTACTTGAAATACTGATTTAAATTGAAAAAACATTAAAATTTTATATTTGCATTTGATTTTTTTAAAAGAAACTCTGAATAAAGCAAATTTAGATTATTACTTAGGGTATCAGCATAAATCGTGTCCATGCGTAATTTCACATCTGCAGCGAGCATGCTTCAAAGTGATTGTAGAAAAAATCGCTTGAGTAAAAGAAAATACTAAAAAGTGTTGGCGAATATTTAACCTTTTTTCCAAAACCAAAACAAAAAAAAAAAAAATATAGAAATATATTATTTTTTATAATATCAAATTTGTTATATATTGTTACGTTTATTCATTTAACAAACGTTTTGTTTTATTGAGTTCTTTTATTGCAAAATAATAACACAACACTTTAGAGTTTTTAAATTAAGTCAAACGATTTATTTACTTTTAATGCACACAAAAATAAACACGATGGTAGCCTTACTCACTGATGGCTCAACTTGAATTCATTCCTTTGTCCAGCAAGTGGTGCTTATATAGTTGTTTTAAGCAGTACACGCATATACAAGAAAATTATATCTTAATATCACCCCATATTGTTGTTGTTATTATTATTGTTAATCAGTTTAGCGCCTGCTTGACTGTGTATTTTGTTCTGTGTTAGTTGTTTTTATTTATTGTTGTTTATCTTATTTGTTGGAATTTCTTATAGGCGTATTGTCTTGCTTTCTTAGAAAACTACGCAGTTTGTAAAATGCACAGTGGCTCGTTTCGTTTACTTTTTTTCTAATAATAATTTTCTTTTAAAACTAAATAAATCAGCTTCGTAACAGTATGTATACATAAAATAACGAAACAGTTTTGTGATTGAAGTTGTAATCAACTGCCTAAAATCTGTGTAAAATTGCACACAAAAGCTTCACACATATACTGCATACATATATACATTTATACATAAAGTAACATGGGAGTACCATAAGCTTTGGTACTCGGACCAGCATTATGCACTAAATTTTTCGAACAGAGTAAAAACTTTCGGTTTTTCAGATGATTGTAATTAAGGCGAAACATCATGATGAAGCTAAGATAGTGTCCGAGAATGGGATTCAGTTGGTTGGATCATAGCTAAGAAGAATATATCTTTCTCTAGCTGAGCATAAAACAGAGGCTGTATTTATTGCCAGCCGTAAAGTTGTGGAGAACATTGACCATTAAATTATAGACTGTGTGATGAGGACAAAGAATTGCCTTGAATATTTAGCTGTTATTGACAATCGTCTGTCATATGAACAACGTTTTGCTTAGGTACAGCTTTGTACCGCACAATGCCGAACACGAAAGGTCCTAAGTAACAAAGAAGGAGGATACTAGCATCTTCAATACGGGCAGAATCTACTTTGCTCAGGAAGTAAGAATATGCTCTACGTATAGGACTACATCTGATGAGGCTGTTTTAGTCTTTGCAACGGTGACACCAATTGGTATATTGGCAAGAGAGAAGAAGTCGCAATTTGGAGTACAACAACTTTTTGCGAATCGTAACGCCATAACGAATGCTACAGAAAACAGCATGGCTGAGTGCCATATGAGATGGACATCGTCTATTAATGGTAGATTGAACTATGCGCTGGTACCTAATATAAAAGTATGCTACAACAGGCAACATGTTTACGAAAAATTTTACGTTACGCAATTTCTGAGTGGACACAGTTGTTTTTGAACGTATTTTTTTTTCGTTTAGAACTCGTTAGCTATAGTTTTTGCCTGCGTTGCCTTCAGCTTAAAGAAGATCCACGTTTTCTATTAGGAAGGAGTATATGTGTAGGCAACATAGTACTGATTGTATGGTCATCACTAAATTACTGGCAGTATGTTTGCAAATATGTTAGAATTGTTCTTTTGGAACTTCGATGCCAGAAAGTGATCCACAGGAGGAACCAACGCTAGTTGTGGTTTTACCTTAATCCCCCTGCGGTGGTACGGAAGGACTAAGAGATGGTGAGACCACGTTGCTTAAGCGTGTTAAAGTCTCGAATTCCCCGGTCTACCAGAGTCTTTCGAAGATTTTTCCCCGTATTAAAAACATACATACATACATGTACATATCGCACCCTAAATACAAAAGGATCACAACTCAAAATTTTCCAAATCTGACTTTTTTCCATAAAATAATTCAGAGTACACATCTCTAACTACTGCAAAAAATCCTTTCACATCACTATCTTCTTTAACTGAAAAAATGCAGTTGTAACTATTTTTGTGTTAAGCGTGTTACTTCTGCACGATGAACTAAAAAGTTTTTTTTTCTCTCCTAAAGATTTTAGTATTTTAAGTTGGCAATTTACTTAAGACAGTACAACAATCAAAATCTTTCTTTAATAGTCAAAAAAAAAATAAATTCTGAACAAGTCAAAATCAAACGGGGAATCTTATTTGTGTTTCTATATCAAATAATGTTGCATCAATTTAAGAATATAAAAAAAAGGTTTAAGACATTTATTTGGCATTTTTTTAGGATAAATAAAATAAGTGGTTTGGATTTGTTCCGCCAGTAAAGAAATATTGTTGTCATTTTTTTTTTCAGTGTAAGCCGTCAATGCTGGCTATTTGCTCAATGTCACCGGCGAGCGCTTTGAAGGTGATGACAACTTTCTCAAGCCATATTCTGGACTGTTCTGGTAACATCGAATAAACAGTCAGCAATGATGGTTTACACTGGAGAAAATGATAATGTTTTTTATTGTTAGTAAGATTTTATTTCTTAGTGAGATTTTTTATTAATAAAAAAAAAACTAGCGTGTATTAGTTTTTAATTGTTATATGCTTTATTTTTGCTAAACTGGATGCTTAATTTAGCTAGAGCATAAATTAGCTTTTTTGCCCTTTCGCACTCTTGCATTTGCTGAATTGAATACCCTTAATAATTAAAAAAACATAATTGTTCAATTCCAGGTTACAATAATTATTTTACTTGTGGATAGCGTTCGCCTAGTTAATGACACTATAATAATAATGAAAGAAAAGCAATTGTGCAATCTTTGAGAAATTTTTTAAATCTAAAATCTCTCAGTTACACTGGTGCGAGTAAAATAAATATAATTAAAAACAGCTTAGTTTTGAAAAAAAAAAATAGTAATAAAATATTAAGTTAAGCTTGTCACTAAATGCTTATGTTTTATCAGAATAATTTGATTTAGTAATAAGATAATAAAAAATAAACTGAGCTGATAGTTAACAGAAATTCGTTAAAATAAAGAAAATAAGTTTTTAAAAAATTTTTAAATAGTTTTTGTTTTTAATGGAAATAACAATAGGTTTCAAATTGAATAGATAAATAAATAGATAGAAATAAAAGTACTATAGTTAGTTATTAAAAAAATTAATACTTGTCAGCTTCTGGTGGCGACATACAACCATTAATTGTAGTTCTTATCCAATCATTATAAAATGATAATTTAGCAAATACGTCTGGAAAACCTTCGCCACAGGGAACACCCCAATTACCAACACCCACTAATTGACCCTTTGAGTTAACCAAAGGCCCTCCAGTATCTCCATGACAAGCCCCATTACCTTTGGGCGACAAAACACACAAATGACCATCATCCACGTTGTCAGCATATTGACGATACATTTGCCTACATTTCTCAGTACTTATTAATGTCGTGTCCAATTTATGTAACTTTGTAGGATACGACTGACCTAATTTCCTGATGCCCCAACCAGTCATAGTTAAGGTTTCACCCTCTTCCAACTCATCCAATTCAGCCAAAGGTATATTTTTAGTCTTATCATCATACTTAAAGGAATCTTGCAATTTTATTAAGGCCAAATCATTGTGATAAAGAGGTTTATCAAAACTGCAGTGGATAATAATTTCTTCAACACAATATTCTTCGGCTGAGGCCATCCAGTTGTTAGTACCGCTTATAACTCTTACATTGCGTTTATCTAAACCAGCCACACAACTGGCTGCGGTAAGAACATATTGATTAGCAATTATAGCTCCTCCACAAAAATGATTACCGTATTGATTTTGCAAAGATACTTGCCAGGGAGCAAAACTCTCAACAGCTGTTTCCCCACCGGCTATACGGGGTTGAATTTTATTTAACATTTCAGACACATTTACTTCAGTGTTGATATTTCTTAAACCTGGATACATTTCACCCCTCAAACGCAGAGCCTGGCTAAATATCAAAGTCCGCAGACAAATAATAGAAAAGATTAAAAACTTCATGGCTGTTAGGTGACCACTATTAAACTGTTGATATAAATTTTTATTTCGTTACTTTAAATATCTTGAAATATAATCGCTAGATATCATTTATAGCAGTCAAATAAATTCGATAACATAGTTGTTAGCTGAGGGACGTCAAATTATTTAGTAAGTTTGTAATCAGTTGTGCCCAACTTCATAAAGTAGTCTTAAGCGTTAAAAGTATTTTATACGTTTTAACTTTATCGACAGTATTTTTATAGTATAGTATACTTGTATACTTTTCATGTACGTTAATCATAAAATTTATTGCTAGCGAGGGTTAAACTTTTTAAAGGTTTTGATAACTCGTTTTCGGCATACTATTGGAATATTTTATAATTACTTTATTGTACTACCTCAATAAAAAAATTCGCAACGGCTGTTACGGTAACCAAGCCAAATGTTGATTTACAATTAATTATGACACACCATTTGGGTGAAACAGAAATTGGTATAAACTTATAGTAGTCTGGAATAGCAATGAACTTTGAGTGTATTAAAAACTATAGACGTAATATATTCAATATGTGCGTTACGATTGCAAAGATTATTACTAAACATCCAGTTATCACTAAAAAGTTGCCATTACGATTAAGTGTCGGTCGTTATTGTAACTCTTTACAAAAAATTGAAGATGTTTCAAAAAGTATAACGCTTCTTTTATAAAGATGAATTTGATATATTTTTTTAGATGGGCCTTAGTTCATAAATATTTGGATTTCTCAATTTATCACAAGTTTTTTGTGATGATTTTTAAAGAAAACAGGAACATAAAGCAACATTTTCTGAGTCGGTACATTCACCATCAGCATTTTTTGCATCTACTAATGATCGGCTCCGTTATAAAAATTAGTTTCCAACTAATTTAAAAAATCAGCTTACGACGAATTCTTATTATCAATCAATGTCAATTTGGTTCAAACAATTCCACACTCGAGTCAATATTTTTTTAGTTTTGCTCTTTATTAATCGTCACACAAATTTGTTTTTGCTTTCGGCTAACCGATGTTTATAACGCTTCAATTTAATTTTTATATTTTCATACCAATTTTATTTACGTCACAATGGATGATGTTCCAGTATCATAAGAATTGTTGTGAAAAATGCATGAGAGAACATGATGTCTTGCCTTTTATTTAATATTATTAATTTTTTAAATTATTTATAAATATAAATATATCGGCAATAACGCGGCGATTGTTGTCCTCTAAATGGTTAGACGTTTTGAGCTAATTGCCGTCGACTAACGACTTCATTTAATCCCACAGAAGTCCCACAGAAATTCCACACAGTCTAGCAGGGTTAAGTCGCTCGATTTTGGAAATCAATTTACGGATCCGAAATGTGAAACTATGCGGTTACGAAACGTTTTCCTTAATAAATCATAAGTGACACAAGCTGCATCCTTATGCAGCTTGTTAAAACAGCAGCACCATGAACGAAGTAATCAGTAATCATGGCTTTACGACGGTTAATATTAATAGTAACGCTTTGACCAGCATCGTTTTTAAAGAACTACGCATTAATGATATTTCTGAATGTTGGTATGGTGTCTCAACATGCACTTAAGGATTATCATCAGTTTTGTTTATTGACGTATCCATTCAAATAAAAGGGAGCTTCATTTCTAAATAAAATTCGCCTTTAAAAATCAGGATCAACAGCAAACTTCTTTGACCACAATTTGGAAGCAATATTCAGGCGTCATTGTATTTATGTTGAAATTTGAAATAGCTACCAATTACAAAAGTGTTGTCAACTTAAAATTCTATAACTCTATAAAAAGTACCCTATATTAACTATAGTTTTTTCAAACAGTTTTATACCACAATGTCTTCATGAAAATGTACCAACTTAGCAACACTGTCTAAAATACAACATCATAATCAAGAAAATCATGTCATTAAATGTAAACAAACAAGCTTCTTATAATTTTAAACCCTCTCTATCCTAAAATTTTAGAAAAAATAGAACATAAATTAATAGACAATATTGTCTGAGCGTTACTTCTTTTTAAAAAATTTCTAAAATAAGATTTTAAAATTTTATTTGTAAATGAATTTAAAAATTTTGTTGGGTAAAAATAATGTTTTATATTTTAATTGGTATTTAATATTAATAATTTACTTATCTGAACAATATATCAATAATTGCTATGAAAAATACATTTCGAAAAAAAAACCCGTTTTTTTGTTCTTTTTACGTTTTATAATTGTTGTTAAATTTTGGCTATAATAATTAAATTAAAAATTTAAATAAACACATTCGCTACAGTAGGCTACACGAACACAATGCTGCAAATGCCGCTAGCTGCATTTGCTGTCAATGACATACAAAATAAATGATCTAACATTTTCATAATAAACATGTAAATTATCATCCGTTGTTTTCCGAATAGTTGAGGAACAATTGATATACGAAAATTAACACTCCCCCGGGACCACATTTATAAGCCTTTATGGATCACAGAACCATCTAGACTTGTGTCTTGCGGGAGTAAAAGTAAGCCCAGTCGCCTTAGGCTAGCAAGGAGCCAACTGGTGAATCCACTATATTTCCAAGGGAATCAGTAAAGCCCCGCAGTACGGCTATTAGTCTTTTTAGGCATTTAGCTGTTTTCTGACTAATCGTTGAGGTAGGCTCTCCGGGAGTATCGTTTGAGCTTTTGGGTCGGATCATTCACAATGAACTAGTGGTTAGCAACCCTGCTTTGGAACCGCTGCAATTGCAACTAGAATTGACCTGTTTTTTATAAAAACATTTTCATTAATGAATATTTTTTTATAGAAACATTTTCATTAATCAATATTTTTTCTATAGAAACATTTGCATTAATGAATATTTTTCTATAGAAACATTTTCATTTGTGAATATTTTTTATGGAAACATTTTCATTAATGAATATTTTTTCTATAGAAACATTTGCATTAATGAATATTTTTCTATAGAAACATTTTCAATAATGAATATTTTTTCTATATAAACATTTGCATTAATGAATATTTTTTTTATAGAAACATTTGCATTGATGAATAATTTTTTATAGAAACATTTTCATTAATGAATAATTTTTTATAGAAACATTTTCATTGATGAATAATTTTTATAGAAATATTTTCATGAATGAATAATTTTTTATAGAAATATTTTTATTCATGATTAATTTTTTATAGAAACATTTTGATTAATGAATATATTTTTTATAGAAACATTTTCATTAATGAGTATTTTTTTATAGAAACATTTTCATTAATGAATATTTTTTTATAGAAACATTTTCATTTGTGAATATTTTTTATGGAAACATTTTCATTAATGAATATTTTTTCTATAGAAACATTTGCATTAATGAATATTTTTCTATAGAAACATTTTCAATAATGAATATTTTTTCTATAGAAATATTTGCATTAATGAATATTTTTTCTATAGAAACATTTTCATTTGTGAATATTTTTTATGGAAACATTTTCATTAATGAATATTTTTTCTATAAAAACATTTGCATTAATGAATATTTTTCTATAGAAACATTTTCAATAATGAATATTTTTTCTATAGAAACATTTGCATTAATGAATATTTTTTCTATAGAAACATTTGCATTAATGAATAATTTTTTTTAGTAACATTTTCATGAATAAATAATTTTTTATGGAAACATTTTCATTAATAAATGTTTTTCTATAGATAAATTTTTATTAAGGATTATTTTTTATAGAAATATTTTTATTACTGCATATTTTTTATAGAAGCATTTTCATTAATGAATATTTTTTTATAGAAACATTTTCATTAATGAATATTTTTTTTATAGAAACATTTTCATTAATGAATCATTTTTTATAGAAATATTTTTATTCATGAATAATTTTTTATAGAAACATTTTCATTAATGCATATTTTTTTATAGAAACATTTTCATTACTGAATATTTTTTTATAGAACTTATCATTAATGAACAGTTTTTATGGGAAAATTGTCATTAATGGAAAAATTTACAACGAATGAAAATGTTTTATAGAAAAATTATCACATGATAATTATCAATAATTAAAATTTTCTATAGAGAAAGTATCACTAATTAACATTTTTTATAGAAAAATTATCAATAATGAAATTATTTTATAGAAAAATTATGACGGATATAACGTTTCTACAGAAGAAAAATCATGACTGATTAAATTTTTCTATACTAAAATTAACAAAAGAGCAAACAAAAAAGCAGCAAATTTCACGTCCCTGCACTGTCTTTCCAATTGCTAAACAGATTTGTGTAATCAACGTTTTATCCGTTGATTTGAGTTTGGCTTTCTTCTAAAATAGAAGAATTAAAGAAAAATTATAAAAATCATTTAACTTTATTTAATCTTATGATTACGGTATACTTTCAGGCACTGTAAATATTGTATATACAGCGGAAATAGCAAAAAGTTGATGCAACTGGCTTGGTTTAAAGCAATAGCAAATAAATAACGCCGCTACTGCTGGAATGCAATTAGAAAGTTATCTCTGTTTTACATTTTAAAATTTTATATGTCCACTGACAAGACTCTTTTATCGTCCGCACTTTTGTTGAACAGCTTAAGTATAGATTTAAAGGTAAATTACAAGTGATATGATAGATGACAGTATGTGTAAAAAAATAGTGAGTTATAGCAGCTAAAATCTAGAGTTTGTAAGCAGTGCTTCCATATTGTGGATTTTTTAAGCAAAATGGAAATTAAAAACACTGTTTGGGTAATTTATGGAGAAATTTCAAAAGCTTTTTATTCATTTTACATTATTTTTTTTAACATTATTGAAACAGAATTATTTTTTTCTATTCTTCAATTATGTTATCTACAATCTGCCGGTAGGACAGCAAAGAAATTGAAACTATAGTTTCGTTTTTGTCGGTCATTTGAAAAGTTTATTGCTACAAACGTTAAAGCGAAATCAGGTAATTCTATTAATAATTCTATTAATAAACAAATAAATGCTTTGATCTAAATAGCTAAGAAATGTTTTTCCAAGCAGCATGATAAATATGGTATTAAGGGTTTTTATATGCACTCCCGCAGCCATTTAATTAGATTGGCAATTCGAATGTAATTCGAATAGAGTCAGATAAAACCTATAAACATAGGTGATATATAAAGTGGTAAAATTAGTAGTTTTGGGAATATTATAAGTGTTGCCATTACACCTCCCTTTTTATATAAAAAAAAAATAATAATAAAATTATAAGCAGAGAATGGAGAATAAAACCAAACAAATCAATCAATACAAACCAAACCATCAATACAAATATCAACAATAAAATAAAAGACTGAAAGACTGCGACAAACAAAAGGATCAAAGAAATCCAAAAGTGCAGAAAGGTTTGTAATAATAACAACACCAGAAAATATGCTGCAGTGATGCTCAACAAGCGATATTTGGAGAAGTTATTAGAATAATTTTTTACATTATTTATATTATTATTGAAATAATTTTTAATATTATTAATTAATAATACCTTAAATAGCTATTTTAGTTAGATTTTAATAAAAATTTTGATTAAAGTCTCCCTACTTTCATTTTCTAAAATTAGAAATTAAATATATAAAAACAGAGCCAAGAAATTATAAATCATTAACTTATGAATATCAGAAAGATTAAGAAAGTGTAAAATATATGACACAGATAAATATATAATTGCACACATAACACATTAAATAAATTATTTAGCAGTATGAAGGATAAAATAGGAAAAATGGAAATATCTGATGTAGTATACAGGATACCATGTGGAGGAAATGACCAGGTGAACTGTAACAAAGTTTATTTTGGGACAACAAAAAATAAACTTAAAACAATATTAGCTGGTCACAGGTGTGACCAAAAATATAGGAATATTTCAACACAGAAGACATCCTTATCTTCACATTGTCTTCTTGATGAAACTTCAGCATTAGATATAGAAAAAAACTGCAAGAGACGTTATATGTTGGAAATGTTAGAAATTGTTAATGTACCAAATGTAAGAAGAATAATTTCAAGACAGACACAGACAATTTAGCTCAGAATTATAGGTACTTTATTAAAAAGACGCATAATTTGTTATAATCATTTCATAAGAGAGATTTTGTTATTTGTTATTTATTTGTTATTTCCGTTTCCTTGTTTTTGCATGTTTGAATATTTGAAAATTTAAATTTTTGTATGTATGTATGAAAAAATATTTTATATGTTTTTGTCAAATGTTTTGAAACATTTTTTTCAATTTGTTAATAATTTTTTGTTTTCAAAAATATAAAACATTTTTTCCTGAAGAAGCTTTCCAAAGGAAAGCGAAATATCGTGAAGAAAAAAAATATTTAAAAAAGATCTTAAAAAAGAAAAAAAAATATTTATTATATATAAAAACAAATATATTTTGTAATAAATTCTTTTATAATTTTCATTTCTCACAAAATTATTAAAAATTCTAGATTTCCTGAATAATTAGCTATTATTAATAATTACTTTAATATGTATACACATATGTATATACCTAATAAAACAGAATACATATATATGGGAAATAAACCAAATTTGTCTTCTTGCTGAAAAAACACAAAACGGAAAAATTTTAAACAAAGGAACAACTGTATATAATTCAATTCATTTATTTTCCAAAACATTCTTATAAAAAAACAGTAGCTTAAACTAACAATATAAAAAAAAAATTCTTACATACTAAAGTAAGAACTACATCTCTGTATCAAATAATAAATTTTGTACATTTGTTTAAACAGCGCTTTAGAATAATTAAAAGGATAAAACAATTATAAAGAAATTCCCCAAAAAACGGAAAAAAGGGAGGCAACTAAATTAAATAAACTAACTACGAACTAAAAAACATAACGAAAGAACACAAAACAGAACAAATAATTAAAAATAAAATTAGTTACTGAGCAGTATTGTAAACAGTGTCAACAATATTCAAAGTGTTAATTCTCCTATGATAAAATAGAAGGTCTGCACCCTCATAAAGTAGTCCAGCTCCACCTAGGGTCAACAAGTCCACCGGAGAAAGGTACTTTACTATTTGAATGGCCTCCAGAATTATAGACCTTGAAAAACAATCTCTTACCAAGGCGTTTTCCACGGAACGTGCACCTTCCAGAAACTTAATAGCCCTTCCGACCATAAAAGCATCTAGCCGTTCAAAATCAATAGCGCGGTATATAGAGCTACAAGAGGGCCTACGGAACTCTCCGTTGTGCCCTATATATGGTTTTAACCTTAGGCACGCAACTAAGATCCGTCTCTTCCATCTCCTAAGCCTTTCCATCTGGGCAGAGGAAATTCCAAACCAAGCTGGAAAAGCATAGGAGATAAGAGGACGTACGATCTGACGGTACACCAAAAGGCGTACTTTTTTATCGAGTCCACCTCTACGTCTTAACACGCCTTGATACGCGCAATAAGCCCTCTTGGTGCTCTCAAGCATATTGTCGATGTGCCCATACGACTCAAAATTTTCATGAAAAGTGACGCCAAGCTACTTTAGCCTGTTTGATGTCCTAATAGTGTCTGCTCCAATGCTCAAGCACGGTCTAAAAGATTTGCAATTCGGGTATAAATATTTACGCTTTCCTTTAAACATCATAGCGACAGTCTTATGAATATTTAGGATGAGGCCCCACCTTTTAAAGTAGTTTGATAGTGTTGTCATGTATTGATTGACTCGGTCGTTAACAGTTCTTGCCCTGAAGAAGTAATAAGGATTTCATCAGCATAGATCAACAAGAGATCTCCCTGTGGGGGCGAAGGTATATCTGACATGAAAATATTATATAAAACCGGTCCCAGCAATGATCCCTGTGGCACTCCCGCAAAAATCGAACCCTCATGTGAGAGGATATCTCCAATACGAACCCTAAAAGAGCGGTCCCTTAGAAAGCTATCAATCATACGGCAGATACCCGAACCAAATTCCATACTCAACAGCTTATAAATGAGGTCATCGTGCCAAACGGTGTCAAAGGCTTTGGCAAAATCCAAACATACTGCTATAGTAAGGCATCTCTTATTCAGACCCCTAGCAACATAGTCCGTGAGTACAACAAGTGCGTGTGTCGCCGAAAGTCCGTTTCTAAATCCGAATTGAAAATCTTTTAAAATGTCACTGTCCGTAATAACGTCATTAATTTTTGCCAGGAGAAAGCATTCAAATAGCTTAGAAAAGGCCGGTAATAGGGATATAGGTCTATAGCTTCCACTCTCATGAGGATCCGATTTTGGTTTAAGTATTAGCTGTATATAAAATATTTGCTAAGTTAAATACATTGAACTTTAATATGGCACTGAAAATAAATAAAATATTTGGCATTCGTAAAGAATGTTAAGTAAAGATACTCATTGCATTCGTTGTTAAATTACCAAGCTCAACTGAAACATACATTTTCCTTTTTGTGTTACGTTTCATTTTACTTTTTCAAGTTTGATTTTCAGGAGAGATACAAATCACAGAAGTGATGCATTTATCCGAAGATAGTTTTTTAAAAGGTAATTATTTTAAAATTTTCGTTTTTACTTTTTTTTATCACTGACGGAAGGGACAGTGACGGATAATTGATTCGTATACATTTATTAGTATTATAAGCGAATCTTTTTCACATCTTGAAGTCAATTTTCTCTTTCATTCATAATCAAAATCAATAATCGCACACAAAATAATCGTTTTCCGGTATTAAAAACCTATTTTCGTCTAGAAGCAAAAACCCATTAATAATTCTGGCTCGATCAGTGCAAATGGATAAATTTGATTACAAGGAATTTGGCATATATATTTCGAATTTTTACAAAGTAAAGAAAAGAGTCCTGTCACGGTCGCCATGTTGCTTACTCTTCCTACTATATTTTTTGTTACAAAGTCTGATTTTGTTTCAACCACAGCAACCTCTCTAATACGTCTTAATAGATTAGCGCCAGTTGGGACTGGTATTTTACAATACAGTTTTTCAAAACAATTTTCTAAAATTTTTCTACCATTTTCAATTTTCGACAAAATTTTGTTTTTGTCAGAGTTTGATAAATCATTAAAAGTGTTTTCCGTATATTGTTATATAGAGTTATATTCTCCTATTAATTTTGTTTTATATTCATTAATTTTATTCGAATTTTGCGTGAGAGGTCTTTTCTGCACGTTTGACAACACTGAATGTAAGTAGTAAGAAAGAAAGGCATGAAGATTTAAGAGCAAATATTGGGAAAGACCACCTTACCAAAGAGTCCAACTTTTCAGAAGATTTTATATGGTTAAATTAGTATATAAAAATAGCTTAAAATTGATTTTTAAAATGTTTAAATGCACTATTTGCAATTATTATATTTATATCTTTTGCCATATAAATTTGTGTAAATGGAAACGACATGACACTTGTACGCAATTAAAAAATTGACAATTTCATAAAAATTTTCGTTGAGAATACGTTCACAGACAGGAAGTTAGTGAAATAACTTTGGTGAATAAATACAAGTAAATAAAATATTTAAAAATTCATTCGATTTGCGAATTTAAAAAAAAAATAATTTAAATATTGATTAAATATTTTAATTTATTTTAAACAAAAAGGACACTTTTTTTATTTTTTAATAAACTTTACGTCTGAATTATCGCATTGAAATTACATTTACGATTACCGCTCATAATCGTACGTATCCAATCAGAATAATAGTAGACACTAGCATAAACATCGGGATAGCCAACAGCACAAGGTTCGCCCCAATTGACGATACCAACTAGCAATCCATTACTAACCAGAGGCCCACCAGAATCACCATGACAGGAACCCTCGCCATATTTGGTGAATGTACAGATATGACCCACATCAACACGCGATTTTATATTGTGAGCTTCTTTGCAATTTTTATGCAGCATATATTTTAAAATCACCATTTTCAGACGTTCTGGTGAATTCCCTTCGAACTCTTCATCACCCCAACCTGTTAAAGTCACTGTATCACCATCCTTCATTGGCTTGGTAGGCATAGCAACAATTTGGGTTTTTGAATTTAATGCAATACTGGAATTTAAATGCAACAGCGCAATGTCATTGTGATATGGAGGATTAAAAAAATTACAGTGAACATAAATGCTATCCACAAAATAGAAAACACCAGTTGAATCATTTAAATTCTGAGTACCTGTTAATACGGAAATATTTTCAGGTTTGACGTATAACACACAGTGACCTGCAGTTAGGATCCATTCATTAGCTATGATGGCACCACCACAATAATGACCCACGTCATCTTGCAAAGACACTTGATAAGGGGCAGCTCCTTCGGCAGCAATAAAACCTCTAACAATACGTCCTTGTTTACGTTCATAAGATGCATTTTTAATACGTTCTGCTGTCACCTCCAAAGCGTTTAAGAAAAGAAAATGCAGCGTTATTACCACCACTAATGTGTATTTCATTTTTAAGACTAATTTGAAATATTTTCTAGTTAGTCGGTGATAAAAAGCTTAATATTTCAATTGATTTAGTATTTATTATTTTTCATTTTTCCACTTTAATAACAGATAAAAAAAATTATTATTATAAATTGGATTTTAATTTGAGCGATAAGATAAAACACCACGTTTTATTATTTGAAGTATTTGCTTGAAAAAGTATATTTTTAAAAAGAGTGATGAAGGAAGAGAAATATTTTACCGTCTGTCACACAAACATATTGAAAGATGAAAACTCTAAAAGCAAGTCTACGAAAAGCAAATGCTGATATTTAAATTTTTTATATAGAGAAATTATAATTATTAACTATTATTAATTTCATATTATTAAGAAAGTAGAAATTGTAAGTAATTTCTAATACAGTCAAATTAAAAAAATTAAATTTACGCTAAAAAAAACAAGGATTTCGGGTACTATTGTAATTTGTTCTACGAAAAACATGTCCCTCAAGAGTGGCTACCTTGTTCGAAGTGTTAATAAAAATTAAAACTGTGCTCCTGACAATGTTTAGTCTCACTTATATGAGTGAGTCTTGTGACATATTACTACAGCTACATGTGACGGATTCACTGTCATTTGTTTAATCAGCTCTTAAGGCCAACAGTTGTCCACTTTTTTCGGCCCGAATTGAATGAAATTTGATATTCTGCATGGGCGGTTTGAGGGCATATTAATCTGAATAAGCTACTACAGAGCATAGTAGACATCAAAGACCACAATAACCATGTCATCAATCACACGCAGCATAACCACTGAAGACACTTACAAAACATATTTCATACGTTAAATCATGGAAAGGCCTTTTAAACTAATAAACAAAGTTGTTCCTAAATAGTACTGCAGATTAGTATGTGTATCCGTGTATCCGTTCAAGAACAGTGCTTGCTAAATTCCATATTTTATTGTAAGCTGTGTAAAATTTAATATTCTGTCTATTGGTGCTTAGTTTGATTATTATTGATTAGTCCTAATTACTTAATCACAAGTTTTTTTTTGTTTTTTGGAAAATTTTGTTCAGTCATAATTTTTCTATAGAAAATTTTGTTCAGTCATAATTTTGATCAGCTTCAATAGACCATTATAATTTTCTCATGAAAATTTTTATATTCTGTTCAAAATTTTGATCAATCATAATTTTTCTATAGATAATTTCTAAAGAAAATTTTCGTCAGTAATAAGTTTTCTTTAGAAAATTTTGTTCAGACGTAATGTTTCTATAACAAATTTTGTTCAGTCAAAATTTTTCTACAGAAGTTTTTTTTAATTCATAATTTTTCTATAGAAAACTTTGTTCAGTCATAATTTTTCTATATGAAAGTTTGTTCAGTCATAATTTTTCTATAAAAATTTTGTTTTGATATTTTTTTCATCAGGGAAATTTTGACCATTATAACTTTCTGCTGATTATTTTGATCACTCATAATTGTTTATTCACAATTTTGTTTAGTCATAAAGAAAATGTTGGTCAGTTAGAAGTTTTCTTTAATAAATTTCGGTCAGTAATAAGTTTTGTGTACAAAATTCTGACTAGTCATAATTTTACGATAAAATTCTTCAGTTAAAATTTTCTTTTAGGAAGTTCTCATTAGGAAGAAGTTATGAGAGTGATACAAATATGAAATCAGAATTTTTGTTAAGTTTTAAGTGAATAACATCTGTGTTAAAAGTAAGACTTTTATAAGTTTTCATCTTTTCCAAAGTGTTCAGTCTTGTTGTGTAGAGTGATGCTGGTTTTAGTGCTGCCTGTAGATCTTCTGTGTGAGAAGTTGGATATATTTGTGATCTTGTGTTATTAAAGGTGTGTCGTCATCCTACGTTGGCAGTTTATTTCTGTTGTTGGTTTTGTATTGCCTGAGTAGTATGTTACATAAACTCTGAAAAAGCATGTGTATTGTATAAGAATATCCTTTTATTTTTAACATTATTGTCACTTATTTGAATTTTAATCTCGCAGTGCAAACATAACTTTCAAACAAAAAACAAGTTGTAAGAGGGAGAGATATGCATCAAAGTTCAGTAACTATATATCTTTAAAGTAGCTTAAAAATATAAACTTTGGGTTATCCGAGGATAAGTTTAACACTAGAATTAGATTTCGGAATGTCGAATGCAACTTTTACTGTTTCCTCATAATATTTGTGAGTGTACAATAACAGCTAGACGTTTGATATTTTTAAAGAAAAAGTTTTATTGCAGCTGCAATTAAATGAAATTAAAATTAACGACAGTGATCGCAAAAAGTATACACTCACAGAATTTAACTTAAACTATTTATTAACCAAAACAGTCTCTTTCGCTTCTCAATACTTTATTGTAGAATTTTTTTCCTGGCTTTAATTTTCTCTTACATTGAGCATTTTCAATAATTTGTTGTGATGTTTTATTTTTAAGACTTTTATTGAATATATTATCAGGCCTATGAATGTGTCCGGGATACTTACGTTTTGAATATTTTGTCAGATTAGAAAGCAAATCGGGTTTTGATTTTACTATCTTATAATTTTTGTCTAAACATCCTGCACTTACATTTGACTCTTGTTTGATATTCCACGATTTTCCAGAGTATGTCGATTTCTTTTTTTTTCCATATCAGTTTCATCTAGTTGGCTTTCAGATATACAACGGTTTGCGTGCATATCGAATTCTAGAACCATGTTGTTGTCAGGTCTCAACTGGACATTTCTGCATTTATCTCTAGTTATGTAAGAGGAATTATTCCTACAGATATAGAATAATCAATAATCGTTTCACAGGCGTTTGCATCAGTTCCAACATTTTTTCCCTATTTTTCTTTTGCAGTCATATATTTCAAGGTCAAATTAACATTTCAATGTAAAAATCTGGATACCCTTTTGTTTATTTTCCAAGTGATTTTAAAATGTTTCTACTGTTTTTTAGACTCTGTAATTTTGAATTCAGAGACGAATCGAAGCCAGTTAGAATTTTATCCCTTTCCGCGTTTGGACTTCCGTAGAGAAAAAAAAGAAATGCAAGAGATGTGACCTGATCCTGAATTTCACTCAGAGACAGCTGAATTCAGGGTTAAGAAAATCTAATGAAACTCTCTCCGTCTTAAAAAAATGGCTAGAAAAATCCGTTAAACGGATCTGTCAAAAAATCGTATATTCGTTTTATTATACAAGCGATTTGAGACAGAACTTAAGTTCTAAGGCTTACAGGATATAATTTAATTTTTTTAAATTACAGAACGTTTTTTGACTTATGTGCTTCAATCTAAATTAAATTAAAATCCTATAACTTTAACAGCGCCTTTTAACACAAAAAAGCACACAACTTCCAGCTGTTAGATAGCAAATGCATTGTTTAAAAAAAATCAAACAAACGAAAACATGCTAATTTGCGAATCTATTTTTAGTTTTCTTAACTAACGCATATAAATTACATTTCGTATTACCCCTCATAATCTTACGTATCCAGTCCGAATAATAGTAAACACTAGCATGAACATCAGGTAAGCCAACAGCACAAGATTTACCCCAATTGACGACACCAACCAAAAATCCATTACTAATCAAGGGCCCACCAGAATCACGATGACACGCACCTTCGCCACGTTTGGTGAATGTACAAATATGACCCACATCAACATCTGTTTTGTTATTGTGAGCCGCTTTGCATTTTTTATGCAGCGTATATTTTAAAACAATCATTTTTAAACGATCTGGCGAATCATCCCATGGTATTTCACTACCCCAACCTGTCAAAATTACATCATCACCTTCCTTCATTGGCTTGGTTGGCATAGGGACAATTTGGGTTTTTGAATTTAACTGAATACTGGAATTTAAATGCAACAGAGCAATGTCGTTATTCCTTTTAGGCTTATCGTAATTACAGTGAACATAAATGCGTTCCACATAGTAGGTGATACCATTTGTATCAGCCAAATTCTGGGTGCCCGTTAATACAGAAATGTCACTAATATTTTTGTTACGTACACAATGGGCTGCAGTTAAGATCCATTCGGTAGCAATGATAACACCACCACAAAAATGATCCGAAAAAATTTGCAAAGACACTTGATAGGGAACAGCACCTTCTTCAGCAATAAAACCTCCAACAATACGTCCTTGTTTTGGCCCATAAAATGAGTTGTTAAGACGTTTTGCAATGACAGCTGTACCGTTTAAAATCGTCAAACAGAGCACTACAACTGTTAATGTATGCTTCATTTCTAACACTAAAATTAGTTATATTTTTGGTAAACAAAAATGAATTAAATGATTGTAGTAGCTTCATGTTATCGAAAATTACTTCTTCATAGTGCTATAGAAACAAACTTTATCATCGATTTTAAAAAGCCCATTTTTTTGTGGTTTTATATAATAAAAACAACTACGATAACTACTTTCAGTTTATACGATAGCATTTACTATAGTATTTTCAATCTTTGTTTTTAATGAAGAATATTTTATCGTTGGCCATAAACGTAATTATTACCGCGACAACTTACAATCTTGCGATAAGATTTGCCAATAGCAAATTGTTAAAACGAAATAAAGATAAAGTATGGACTTGATAAATAACAAAAACAATGCAGGCGAAATTTAATTGGGTTTTTGCCAAATATCAATACATCTTCTGAACATTTCAAAATATTGTAATTTTTTAAATAAATTTGTTGGAAGTGAGTATTTTCGCTTTATTTAAAAAATTCTTTTCACCTCAGGTGTCGTTTGATCAAAATTTCTACACTCACATTTCAAATGTCTTAAAAATTGTGAAGGAATTCAAAAAGAGACTAAAAATATGAGTCAATTACAGCTGACAGTTACTGATGAAGGCTGCAGCGATCCACTAATTATCTTTCATTCCACTTAAATTGTGCCCATCAATTATTTATATACGTATGATCTTAAAGAACGATTTACTTATAGTCTTGTTTACTAAAATGCTCCTGAGACGATCAAATAAACTCATCAACGTTCCGTTTTCATGCGGCAAAATGTTTTGATTCTTTTATTTGATTGTCTCTAGTTGCGATGGAAAAACGAGCGTAGCTTTTGTGGAATATAAAGTTTGAAGCGAGGGTAAGCAATCAACTTTTCACTTGCAACATGTCAATAACAATAAATCATTAGCCTGCGGTGAGCCACAAGCACAGATCATTAATAAAGTGGTTTTCAACAAGCGGTTTGTTTTCGAAAGTTTTAAATTTTTATTGTATTACGAAGAGAAAAGTTGGGCAATTATGAATGGAAAACGATATCTGGTAAATGTCAACCATGACCCCGCTGACAGATATCGTTTATTTTATACAAGTTTTTAATCACCTTTTACTAAAACGGCGGTCCTATTTCGTTAATCACATCACGGATTTTTAGTTTTAAGGCTGAAATTAAATTGATTGGCTCCGTATAGTTTCTGTTCTTAACGTAGCGCTATAAAATAATTCAGTGGTGTTAAATCACACGATCTAGCTGGACACTTAACTACTGATTGCCGTAAAATTATGCGATTGGAAAATTCGGCTTGCAATAAATTGATTGTTTCACCGGCTGTGTCAGTGATATCCACGTCGTCAATAATAGGCCAAAATTGAGTTGTTAACATCTCGCGATCGCACGACCCACTGACCAACCTCATCTTTGAAAAAAACGCGGCCCAATCACGACCACATAGCTCACCATATAGTGGAGTGCAAATCGCTCTAGCATTTTCCAAAGCAGCAATTGTGTCTGACAAGTAAAAATGGGTTCGTCTGAAAAAATTATTTTTTCAAAAAAACAAGCTGATTATTCTTGAATGAACTGAGCGAATCTACGACGATGTCAGTGATCGCTCGGATTCAATTCCTGAACCTTGTAAGGCTTTAAAATCAAATCCTTACACAAATTTGCAATGTAGTGGTTTTCAGAACCCCAATTGTTAAGAATGTTGAGGAATTGACAAATTTGGAACTGCTTTAACACTGTGGCTTACGGCTGTGATGTTTTCAGTTAAACGACCTGATCGAATACGCGTTGGTATTCGCACATTTTGTATCGGTAGAATCGACTCAAATTTAACAACCGATTTCTGAATAGCGTTCTCAGAAGAACGATTATTTTGTCCGAAAATATCATGAATTTTACGAAATGTAACTTTAACAGACCCACCATTTTCATAGTGGATTTTAATTATTTTAATGCGATTTTCGCGCGAAATTGAATTTATTGTAACATTTGCCTACGCATCTACCACGAACACGTCAAAATCGAAATGTCAAAACTATCATCTTGTTGGTGATGCCACAATTAAAAAAACAAACTTCCGAGTCGATGAAGCAATGGGTGCCGGAACTACCGCAAAAGTAGACGTACCAACGAAAAAGTTAAGCACACTTAAGCACTTAAAGTCAGCATCTAGTCCAGCCATGGAATCCCTTCCATGTATGATTATGAATGCCATCTGCCTTTCACCTAGAACATACGGTCAGCCAAGGTGCAACAGTTATAACATTACATTTCCCCCGGGGGCACATTTGGATTACTTAACCATCTAGACTTGTGTCGTTCGGGAGTATAAAGGGCACCCAGTCCCTTGAAAGCAGCAGGAAGTCAACTGGAAGCTCCACGTTATTTCCGCGGGAAGCAGTAAGCTCCAGAGTTCCGTTAATAGTCTCTTTAGCCTTTTAGCTGTTTTCCTGACTGATTATTGAGGCTGGCCCTTTGGGAGTATCGTGGTGGCTGTGTGTTACGCGGACCCTTATTATCTCACCTTTACTGAGAACAACGGGTGAATGATCCGGATCCAGTGAGCATGCTAGTCATGTGTTCCGGACCAGGAACCCCCCGGGGGCACATATATATGGTATTTATAGAACTTCGACTATCTAGACATAGTGCAACTGTGGGAAAAAGGAAGCCCAGTCCCCTGAAGTCAGGGGTATAACTGGAAACTCCACTTTATTTCGACGGGAATCAGTAGCCCGCAGAGTTTCCGCTATTTGTCTCTTTAGGCATTTAGCTGTTTCTCTGACTGATTATTGAGGTTGGCCCATATATGGGAGTATCGTGGTGGTTGTGGTTTAGCTGCCCCATATCAGGTCTTTTGTTTAATATGGTGGCCAGGATCATTTCGCCGTTAATGACACGCTAGGTGAATAATCCAGTCCAGTGAGCATGCTAGACATGTGTTCTGGACAGCAGTTGGAAAGTCTCCAACTCTTAAGCAAGGAGTGATGATTTGCAGCCCTGCTCTGGAATCATCGAAGTTGCAACTAGAAAGTTCTGTTGCATAGAATTATAGCTTCAGCTTCCTAGGACGAGCATGACGTTCCAAATTATGCAGTGGTTTGATCCACCATCTGATTAAGGCTTCATGGCCAGACACGGATGTAAATCGAATCACACACACAGTTCCAGACCAGGAGTTGGATAGTCTCCAACTCTTCAGCAAGGAGTAGTGGTTTGCGATCCTGCTTCGGAGAATTCGTCTTCGGCTTCCTAGGGCGAGAATGGCGTTGCTTTTCATTCCACAGTGGTTTGACCACCATCTGATTAAGGCTTACAGCTTTAAAGCTATTGTGAGCCAAAGGTCTAGGTCAGAGACAGACTCTAAGAACTTTGTATACCTGATGACGATATCGTTATTTAGGATAAATAAGCTATGCTGCTATGCTGCATTGTGAGCGTTATCTCTGTATGTCTTGTGCTACTATGCAGGCCTTCTATGATCCCTTCCTTTTCGTAACACACTTGAACAGCCTTTAGCTTTGCAGGCTCCATTTTTCTTTTGCAATTTAACAAAAAAGCAATAATTTATTTATATTTATGTAAATTTATTATAACCTTATTTGTGCAAGATGTACGCCGGGAAGGCACACTACTTTGTTTTGCCGCCATTTTGGTAAACATTAGTCTTGACAGTTCATACTTGGCAGTCGTGAAGTAGACACGTGGCAAATTTATTATGGAAAAATATTCGATAAACCAACGTGTTTTAATCTTTAAAACATTTTATCAATATCAATCATCGATTACTGTGACGACGAGAAAGTTACGCGAAATATTTGGGAGAAACGATCTGCCAACAAAACGCATTATTTATCGTGTAGCGAATGATTTCGAAGAAAGAGGTTCTATAGGTGATGGGCCCAATCATGGATCACAACGTACTGCAAGATCGGCTGAAAACGGTGCGACATCGCACAGAGCCAGGACTACCATAGAATTACTGCGAGACCTGTTTCAACAGCAGGTTATTGCAAGAAATGGTGATGTTGATAGGCCTCCACGGTCTATACATAATTGCCAACATTAAATAAAACATATTTTATTTAATCAAAAATTATAAACAAACAAAGTAGAATACCTTTTCAGTAGACATCCTATTTCAATTTTTTTCGTCTTTATAGCACATTTGGTGAAGTAAGAATAAACAAAATCAGATTATGTATGTAGGTAGTATGTAGGTAGACGCCGACAGAATTAGGGCCGCCGCCAACAAACTTCTTGGATTTTTAGGCCATAGATTAGGAGTTTAAAGCAAATATTGTCAATTATGCGGTATTAAAAATAAAAATATACTTTTCAAATACCAGTCGACCATCTTCAGTAATCACTTAAAGGTTCTTAAAATCAATTAGAGTAACGAACGTCTCCATTGTCGCTCCTACAGATCATAATCTTTTTTAAATACTCTAATAACTTTAAGCTGCCACTTCTGTTTTTTTTTTATTTATTTTTAAGCCGCATTTTACCACAAAATTATCTCTCAATGGAAATTTTAAAAGAATTATGAAATTGCTATAATTTTAATATTTAAAACCGCTATAAATTTGCTCCCTACTATTAATATGAAATACATCAATTATTTATCTTATAGACTGTAGAACATCGTTGGATGCACACAAATGGAAATATTTAAAAAAATTTTTTTTTGAGAGAAAAATGATCTTTTCAAAATTCTCACTCTCCAAACACAAGTAAAAATTGGAAATATTTACAAAAATTTTGAAAAATCTTTTCGAAAAAAAGCATTTAATTTAGTCGCGGCAAGAGCTACAAAGTGAAAAGATCTTAAAATAAATTCTTAACTTTCTAAGAAAAAATAAATTGAAAAAACAAAAACGAAGACAGGAAGTAAATTTTGAAAAGAAAGTGTTATAAATATAACACAAAGTGAAGTAATTTTTGCGTTTAGAAAAGAAAATGTAATAAAAAAGCTATTAAAAAATTAAATTAATAAAAATACAAATTTATGTTTTAAATGTTATAAAACAAATATAGTAAAAACAAAAAAAAAACAATTACTGAAATAAATGAGGAAGAATTGAAGTAATAGTACAATAGCCTCGTTAATATTCGGAGAGAAAATTCAGATTTTCTTTATTGTGTAATAAAAAATTTAAAAAATTAACATTTTAGTGGGCCATGAGTAATTTTTAAAAAAATTAAAGATTTTAAATTTAATATGACAGCGAAAGCAGCCAACAAACATTTAGCCTTTTTAAAATTACTTTTATTTTTCAATTTCAAACAAAATATTTGGAACAAAAACCAAAAAACAAAAAAAAGAAAAATGTATACAAACTAATTAGAAAAATAATATTTAGTGAATCATTTTGAGGAAACGTATTTAAACACATGGTTTTGTTGTTGAAACAACAAAAATAGTTAAAAGAAAGTATAATGTATAATTTCCTTAATGTGTTTTAATAAAATAAGAACACTTAAAAAATAAAACTTAAGAAGAAATAATATGAAAATCAAAAAGCGGCTATAAATAACAGAAACTTAAAATAGAAGAAAATTCAAAATATCACTCACATGCAGATAAATATTTAAAAAAAAAAAAAATATGAGAGAAAAGTTTACAAAACGAGTGCATTTCAAATTAAAACAAATCAAGAATAGAAAAATTTTAATTTCTTTTAAAAAATATTATAAAAAATAATTATTTTGAGTGAAAGGTGTTAAATCACTTAAGCAAAAGATAAAATAATATTTGTGTAATTGCGTTTTTTTTATTTTTGTAAGATTGCAACACTCACTAAAACATAGAAAGGGAATGCTTTGCTAAATGTTTTACATTGCGATTATATCTTTATTTGGCTATTTTATTTCTAGTTATACGTTTTACATACTAGTTATAAATTTCAAAATTATACTACAAAAATCCTTAGAAACAACAACAAAAGAAGAATCTTTAGGAAATGGTTCAATTAGACGTTCCATAGTCATAAACGTGAGGGTAGATATCAATTGGATTTTGGTTTTCGATCAGAGCCATACACAGTTGATTATTAAATGATAGCATGTGCTCTGCTTTGCACTGGCAAGTTTTAAACATTTAGATATGTCACACATTCCGAGGGGAATGCTTTTAATTTCATATTTACCATTCCCATAGACTTTGTTTTACCTCCTTCTGATTAATAGCGATAATGTTTATTCCTAAGAAATGTTACATCTATACGAAAGAGTAACAAAACCAAAGCATATAAGGACACGGAATATTGTTAGATGACACAAACCACCAACGACTACAGAGGTATGCAGCTAGAAGTCACGTGGAAGTTAAAGAGAAATTGCCAAAGTGTCAAAGTTTCATGCAAAAAGTGTTATGATCAACCAAAGACCTCAACTGTGTGATTAGATTTACATCCGCGCCTGGCCATGAAGCCTTAATCAGATGCTGGACCAAACCACTGCATAATTTGGAACGTCATGCTCGTCTTAGGAAGCCGAAGCTATAATTCTATGCAACAGAACTTTCTAGTTGCAACTTCGATGATTTCAGAGCAGGGCTGCAAATCATCACTCCTTGCTTAAGAATTGGAGACTTTCCTACTCCTGTCCAGAACACATGTCTAGCATGCTCACTGGATCTGGGAACATTTCACCAGGTAGGTGTTATTAAAGGTGAAATGAACCCGGCCGGGGACTGGGCTCCCTTTTTCCCCCAGTTGTACAGGTGTAAGTTGTTGCTATCTCCAAAGACCATATATATGTGCCTCCGGGGAGTAACCGCAGTGCGTGATTTGATTTACATCTGCACCAACTATATAGTCATAATCAGATGGTGGTCACACCACTTGGAGGCCATCGAATACGTATATCCTCCGGTCACTCCTAGCAATTTCGAACTTTCAACTCCAAGTCCAGAACGCATGAAGCTCTTTTTTGTCAAGAACATGCTCACTGAACCTGAACCATTCATTGTGTTAATTTGAATGATCCGACCCACAAACTCTCACGAAGGCCCGAAACCACAACCACCACGATACTCCCATATAGGGGCCAACCTCAATAACCAGTCAGAGAACAGCTAATTGTCTCAAGAGACAAATAGTGAACTCTGGGACAACTGATTCCCGTGGAAATATGTGGATTGTCCAGGTGACTCCTACTAGCCTTTGAGGGGCCTGGCTCCCTTTTACCCCGCAAGACACCAGTCTAAATGGAATAGTAGGTTCCAAAAAGACTATCATGTGCCCCCGGGGGAAGGGGAGTAACCACAGAATGATCAAGAATTACCAAGAAATTTATGTTTTCCTTCTTCAAGTTTACGTCGTATGTTTTTAGTTGCATCCAAGCAGTAGCACAGCCGTGATTTTGATGAAATCCTGACTGATTGTCAATCAACAAAGTGTTATTTTTTCAAAAGCCTTAGACGTCAAGTGGAATTTATAGCCTGTAGCTGTCTATAATTTGCCGATTAGCTAAAGTAATAACAAATACAAAATTCTAGTGAGACACTTTTATTTGGGAATTGATGAAACTGTTTACTTAGTTTTGTTGCATGATGTTACAGTTGTCGGGTTTTTGCTTTTATTGCTTAACCGCATGGACAGCTGTCTTACAACGTTTATTTTAAAATTACAGTGCTTTATTAATAACAAAAAAGGAAAAAATACGTAAAATGTTTAAAAGCCTAAAATACCTAAAGTTTGGTTAAAACGTTATGTAGGGTAAAATCCTTTAATACTTTAATAATATTTGAAATAATCTTCAATGTAATCCAAAATTATTTTACAATTTTGTTAACACTAAACGCCACTCAGTATAATTACCTCCAGTGATGAAGCTTTATTCTGTTGACAGCAAATAAACTTTTTGCTGACTTTTTTTCAACGACATATTCTGCTGAACAATTTGATGAAACTTTTGTATATCCTTTTCTTGAGTCATAAATTTTGGATATATCCAGTGCAACCTACGGATGCAGTATCTGTATTTAATTATCTAACTAAACTAAAATTGTCATATAAATCCGGTTCGAATGGTATTCCGAGTTCTCTTCTCATTAATTATGCTGCTGTTCTAACTTCTCCCATAACGGCACATTTTTAATATACCAATTAAATATGGTTATTTTCCTACATTCTGGAAAGATTCATTTATAAATCCATTATTCAAATCTGGCTGTAAAAGTAATGTCGTCAATTATAGGAATATTGCTAAGCTTAGTGAACTCTGCCTAAACTTTTTGAAAAAATTATTATGGATCAAATTTGTAATCAAGTGTCATCAATTGTATCGCCTGCTCGACATGGTTTCCGAAAAGGTTGTTCAACAATTACACATCTCTTACGCTTTACAACTGTTATTAGTCGTGAATTTGTTAAAAAAAAACGGACTGATGTTATATATATACCGACTTTAGTAAAGCCTTTGACAAGGTCAATCATAAGCTTTTATTACACAAGCTTGATTGCATGGCATTTACACTTGGCTCTTTAAGATGGATTTCCTCTTATTTGTTGAACAGAACACAGAAAGTTTCCTTTAGGAACCTGACATCTAAAACGATATACATATGTTAAAACTTGTGTAACACAAGGTAGCTATCACGGACCGTTGTTGTTTTCTTCTTACATCAATGATTTACCAACAGTAATAAAGTTTAAATTTTTTAAATCGCATCTAAATCATGTTGCAAGAAGATATGATCCGGATAATAATTATAAGTTAAACAAATTTAATAATAATAAAGTTTTAATTTAAAAAATTTAAATTAAAAAAATTAAAAAGTTTAAATTAACAAATTTAAACTTTTTTATTATTAAATTTTTTTAACTTATTAATAACTAGTAATAATAATTATTAATAACTATATATATCCGGATCATATCTTCTTGCAACATGATTTAGATGCGATTAGTTCCTGGTGTATGTGTTTCTTTCTTAGAATACATTTTAATGTTAAATACGTCGTGAATAATGGAATATTGAACAAGTTTGAAACAATTTCTGATCTAGGCGTCTTACTTGATCGTAAACTGAACTTTATACAACAAATTTCATTTACAGTAAATTAAGCCCGATCTGTCTTGGGCATTTATAAAACGCTGGGCTAAAGAGTTTACTGGCTCTTATATAATGAACCAATTGAATGCATCATTGGTAAAACCTATTCGCGATATGGCTCTATAGTTTGGGACCCAACCTACAATGTCCATATTAATACTGTCGACTCTTTTCAGAGACAATTTTTGCACTTTTGCCTCCGTAGCTTGCATTGGAATATGCAAAATTTACCATCTTATAATAATAGACTTGGTTTAACTAAACTTCCGATACTTTAAAATCGTAGCACAATATTGAATGTTAATTAATGTTAATCTTATTATAGAAAATGTATCCTTATAACTTTTAATAAGTAATATCTGTTATAATATTCCAACACGTCCTACACGTCAGTTTATTCAGCTATCCACACAAGTGTACAGAGCTAACTATGCTAACTCTAATCCGTTATTGAAGATTTTTTCGGAATTTGATAAATAATTATTAAATATGTACTAATCTTTTAAACGGTCTTTTTAATTAAATTTTAACGATTTATTTTTCAATATGGAAAGCTTCCTCAGGAAAATTAATTTTTAATAACAAAAATTATTAACAAATTGAAAAAAATATTTTGAAAACATTTGACAAAAACATATAAAATAATTGTCTTCATACATATATACATACAAAATTAAAAATTTAAAATATTTAAACATACAAAAACAAGGAAGCAGAAATTAAATAACAAATTATGTGTCTTTTGAATTAAGTACCTATAATTCTGCGCTAAATTGTCTGTGTCTGTTTTGGAATTTATTCTCCTTACATTTGGTACATTAACAATTTCTAACATTTCTAACATATAACGTCTCCTATAGTTTTTTTTTACTAATAATAAAAATTTTTACTGTACATATATATTTATTTCTTTAACTGCCTCAGCACCGTGTACGCATTTTTGAAGCAAGTTACTATAACTAATTCCTACATCTAATATTGATGCTTCATCAAACTTTGGATAATGATTATATTTCTTACAATGTGAAGATAGAAAAAAAATATATAAGGATATTTCAACACAGTGATAAATTTAATTAAAAAGACCTTTATAAATACAAATACTTATTTATTTAATATTATTATTATTATTATTATCAGAACATACATACTATTAAAAAAATTATTGTTCTCTTTTTTAATAATTAATATTGTTACGTTTATAACTTTTATAAACGTTTTGTTATGAGTTCTTTATTGCAAAATAAATAACACCAGTTTTTAGAGCTTTTAAATTAATAACAATTTTATTTACTTTAACTACACAAAGTTGACACTTCAGAGCAATTTACTTAAAATGCACGTCTTTACTATCTACTCAGCCGCTTCCCTATTTATATTTGTCCATTTAAAGTCTATAAGGTTTAAGAATCTTCTACTCCCTTTGTATCATATTTTATTGTTTTATGTTGTTTATTCGATGTATAGGCGTCTGTATGGCTGTGTGTATAGTTGTTTTTGTTTTTATGCTGATAAGGTTTCTGCTTGAGATTTATTTCAATACATTTGTTGTTGTCTTTTGTAAAAAAGGGTTTCTTAGAAAACTACACAGATGGTAAACAACATGTATGTTTGTTGTTGTAAAATTAGTTTTTGTCTTGCGCGTTTAGATGGTAAAAAGCATACATGTATTTTTTTTTCTTGCATGCCAGGTAGTTAGTAAACAGCATATCAAATTGTAGTTGTGTGTGTATAAACTTCTACGGAGTTTCTAACCAGTAGTTCGCTTTATTGCTTAATTATTTTATTTTAAAACTTAAGCAAGACACATTCAAACAATATTATTAAAAATTTATTAAATATGGTTATATTGAATCTTTATACTAAGATAAGCACTTAATAGATACCCATTTCTAACCATATCGAGTCAAACGACCCGACTTTATATTTCCTGCTTTAATGTATGAAATATGAATGTTAGGACGGAAATAAAAATTAAATTTATTCTAATTAAACAAAATAGTATATCCACCATTTCGAAAAGAAACGCAAAAAATTAAAATTTTTAATTCATTGTTCATCGTATTTTGCAAACATATTTTTTTACGTTTTGAACAAATTTTGACAGCTCTTAAATTGACAAGCATCTACAGTGAACTTAGGCTACGATTCTTTCATATTTGTCCTGTTTTTTTAATTTTCACGGGCTTTTTGAAAAATGGCGGCTAGTTCTGCTGCTGGCTTGAATAAAATTTCTTGTTTCGAGTTATTTTCTCCTGTAGTTTGCTTGCATAAAATCCAGACAGTTAGGTTGAAGACTTGAAGAGGCTATCTGCAAGACTCAGGTTTTGTAAAAAAATTTCCTCGCCATTTGATCAGTCATGTGTACGCCACATTTTGTTTTACTGCACTATGAAATAGTTTTAGGTAAACGCCTACTTCGTGCCTGAAAATGTTATAAAGTGATGGTCTGCTATCTACTTGTATTTCTGCCCAAGCAGATCCATAATTCGTAACATGTTGTACTTTTATTTCTACTTTACTTTCTTCAGAACTTCTTTTTCATCTACAACATATATTAATCGCCTTCACCATCATTATTTGCAGATTTTAATTAATTTTCATTGTAACCAATACATATCTTCTCCATTTTTAGAAAATTCATCTTCACCAATTTCTGAAAACTCTTAGCCGATATTATCTAAATCATCTAAGAACTTGTACTGTTCTATTTGCTTCGATATTTTTCGGGGTAAAGAGTGACAACTCACCAACTCCAATAAGATAAGCAATATGACTCGATAAGCTTATAAAACAAACAAAAATCTCGCTAAGTCAAATCGCCAGATGCAGTAGATAACGGTATATGAAAAATATCACTCAAAATACACAAAACAAGCCAAAAAAGGTAGATAAATTAGTTATAAAAAGTTTTGAAGTCAAATGTGCAAAAGTTTAAAATGGGAATATTGACCGGTTGTGGGGCGTTTAGGGTTAAACGTTATTATTCAAAAAATTTTAATATACCAGTGTCGGTAAAGCATATCAGTACGGCTATTCCACTGCTGCTCATATGGTTCACTAGTGGGCTTTACAAAAATTTTTATAGCTAACTCAATAGTATTATATCTCAAGGCAAATTGATTAAATAAGAATTATATTCAACAAACAAAGCAAAAAGACAACAAAACTAGAAAAAATAATTATACATTATAATTATAATTAGCCATTAAGAAGCTATTTTTTATTTACTATTGTTTATAATTAAGTTTGAAAAAAAATGTTAGAACTTTGCTAAAATCTTCTGTAGTAAAATTCTGTAGTGAAATTAAATATACCGATTTTTCTTTCCAGTCTTCCTATACCATAAAATAAAATAAATAATAAATTGTGGAAAATAAATTAATTTAATAAATACCTCTGTACGTTTTTAAAACAATTGTATTGGATTTGTTAAAATAATTAGAAGAAAAATTTTAAGGAATCCTTTCGAAGCATGTCTGTCATCACACTTTTACCTGTGTACCGTCTTATTGTTTTTCTTTCGAATTTTTATTGCTTTTTTAATTGTTAGTTTTTTTTTCATTTAATTCTATTTTTATTAAAATGATTCTTACCATTTTTTATAGTTTTATTTCTTTTTTTAGAAATATTTTTTTAATTAAATTAAAAAATGTATTTTTGTTTAAGTTTTATTATTTTCTTGCCAATTAATTTAATTTTTAATTTTAAAGACAATTTTTATTTTTTTTTCTTCCTCCTCGAAATTACAGTGAACGTGTTAACAATTTTTAAATGCGTAATTTTATATAAAGGGGTAGTAATTGTAGCCTTAACCAAATAAGAGTTATTTTATAGATGCATCTCATTTACTTATTCACAATAAAGTTTTGAAAATAATACAAGCACAAGAGAACTTTAATAATTATAACTAACTCTCATTTAGTTTAAAGCTAAAAACTCTGTTCAAATAGGCGGAAATTCTTTAGCAAACTTACTAATTTTGTTGAAATTACTTGTAAATTTGTTGCTATTAGTGCCAATATAACCGTTTAAGAGATCAATTGTGATTTTTGTTGTTCTTAAGTGTGCTGCATTGATTGCTATTGACAACAATTCCATACAAAAGTGCGGTTCATATTGTTCAGCAGTTGGAGAAGAAGAAAATGTAGCCAGAAACATTTAGCAAAAGCAAAACATGTTGCGAGAAGCGTTTGTAAATTTTCACAAAACACAGTACTACTTCGGCTTCCACTCGTTTTTAACTTGTTTCCCACTATTTTTTAAAATTTTTTAATACATATCGCATCAATGCTTAATGAAGGAATAATTTTGGAAACACGGTAAATTAAATATGCCATTCAACTCTAAGAAAATCAACACAACAAAGTAAACTGCTTACATTTTATAGATAACTAGTAGAATATCTCGAATATAAAATATTGTCAGACGGTTTGCATAACTTTTCGCCGACTCGAATTAACAAAATAAGCACCAATGTTTTGTTTAAACATAAAAAAAAAATATAATTTTGAATCTGAATTTTAATCCTGTTGATTTTTTTTAATACACAAGCAGTCAAATGTCTTATTCTGAGAATTTTGAACTGATAATGTTAATTTCATTTTAATTTAAATTAATCATTTGCTAAAAAATAAATCAAAATACCCAAATAAAGAAAAAAAACAACAAAATTTATCAAGCCATAGTGCAAAAGAAACAAAGTACAAAAGGCCTTTTTTATCTAGAATATAAAAAAAATATATATTTTTAGAAAACCTGTCACAGCACTAATAGAGGCCACCAAAAAATAAAAAATTTTGTCATTTAAATAAAATAAAAAAATTGTTCACTTAAAAAATGAGTCAACAACACTATAAAAAAATCCGACAATTATGTTTTAAGGTGCTTCACTCACAAACATCATGTTACATTGAAAATAAAAATGTACAGCAGAATGTACAAATTCTTTGTAATTCCTCAGGTATTTCAAAGAAAAAATATCCACAAGAAAAATGATGTTTCCAACAAATATTTTAATTATACAAGATCAGCTGTTGAAACCAATAAAATTAAGTGATAGAAAGCAACAACAAACTGATCAATAAAATTTAATATGAATAAATAAAATATATATATTTTTAACAAAAGCTGCCAGACTCTTCAATGAATGAATTGTATCAATATGTTTTATAGTTAAAAAGCATACAACTTGACAAGTCAATTTTTTAACAAAATTAAGTTTAAAAAAATTTTAATATGTTTTTAAAAATTATAAAAAAAAAAGATTAAATTAATCAAGTTAATCTACGTTAATTGTGCTTAATTGCATTAAACATAAATATTCTATGATATTCTTATAAAATATTTATTATTCAAAAATTAAAATGCCACTGGCCATTTCCCTACTGCTCATATGGCTCATCAGTGGATACAAAGATACAAACCAGCGAACGACCATTACGAAGGTACTGTGAAAATTTGGTGGAAATCCAACAGCGCATCTCTCAAACACTGGCAACCAACGGACAACTATTTTGGGCTTAATTTTTATATATATAGATGGTTTTGGCTGACTGCAAGATCTGGTTTTTACTAAGCTTTTCAGCACATTTGCACCGGCAGACATACCAAAACATGTGCCTCATATGCGGCACTCGAAGTGATCGATGTCTTGTTTACTACACATTCGCCTCATCAGATTACAAATACGCCATGACTCTGCCGAACTAGTTACCCATGACCGTTTGCTCAACAAATTCGCCTTTCAGCCACATCTGCCGTACGCTTTATGATGCCGCTTTCTGTATAATTTATACTCTGTCTTTTATTTTACTTTAACTACTTTATTAGTTGTTCAAACATTTCAAACATTCAGGGGCCTTAACCACCTCATATATCGTGGCTGCACAATTGGTTTCCTTTTCTTTCATAGACTCCAGCAGGTTTGCGCTATTTTTTTATTCTATTTTTTTAAATTTTATTTGATCTCATGATAATCTGTTTAATAAACAAGTGCCACCTACAACTTTATTAACACAGCTGTTTACTACAGATTCTACATTAGGATAATACTAGGTCACAGCAATAAGCTAATATTTCTTGCAATAATGTTTGACTTTCTTGTTATTGTCCTACTCCAAAACAGGTTGGCTATTCTTAAAAGTAAATAAAGAAGAATAACATATGATAAAGAAAATAATGAAATACAAAAGTCCTTAAGGAATGCTGAAAACAAGTGTCACAAGGCCACCACCACTCTCACTACAAGAACAGTGTCAGTGATTTGACCAAAATGCCAGTCACGCAGTAGAATAACGTTTCTATCACCCTTTTAATGGCAAATTTAAAAAAGGTAACCGATACTTTTGAATATACGTAATGTCTCTGCAAGCAGCGTTACAACTGTGAAAAAAATGTTTTTTAAATTTTTTATGTTGGGAAAAACTAAGAAAATTCCTTAAAACCCAGTAACGCTTTAGAACAATTTTAATACCGTTTAGCCGGATTTTTCGAAAATATTTAATTAGAAAGCAATTTAAAAATAGCAAATTTTGTGTATTAACAACTCTCATCACAATTTAGTGCTAAAAGCGCTACAACCTCAATGCTATTCCTTATAAAAATGTTGCAAATGTGTTATTGCAAAGTTGTGTATGAATATTAGTTTGAGATATCCATTTCTAGTTGGGTTTTTACTAAAAAAATTTCATTTTAAATATACACACATATTTACACATATTTACATATGTATGTACTCATTTAAGGTAGTGCAAAACTTTTAGCTTTCAGTCCTAAAGATCAAGTTCAATACTTCAAATCGCCTTCCTCAATTTATAGTGGTTAAACACGACTATTTCACCATGAAACTTTTTGTCTATAAATTACAAAGAATGTTTAAATAAGCGCATAAATTTAATTATTTTATGTTAATGATTAATCTATTAATTGTTAAAACAAATAACAGAAACATTCAAAAACTCTTCTCAAGGTGATGATGCAGTTACTGCTGCAGATGATGTATTTGTTTATCTCTTATTGACTGTGATGACGAATGCCAATAACACAAAAAAAGCACAAACAAAAATAAACCAAAACCAGCTGATACTGTTGGCTGGCAAACTGACTGGCAACATTGGCCATAAAAATATCAAAAACATTTTTATTTTATTTTTTCTGTTTGTTGTTTTCAAAATTAAAAACAAAAAAGGAAAACTAAAAATGCAAACGATTTTTATATGCACAAACAAATACACGACTTTTTAAGTGCCCAGCAAACATAAAGTTAAACCTTTATGATTGATTGCTGGCGGGCCACTAAATGCTTAGAGTTAATGCAGCTGGAAATATTGGAAAAGAGTCTTTCATCTATCTATACACAAAATGTTCGGAAATGACATCCACTTTTAATTTTCGACGGTATCTGGATATCTAGAACTTTGCGTTAATGATCTACTGTTATATGCCATGGCTAACGAAATCGTTTCTGATTTAAAAATGATGATGCCAAAAATACTTGATTGACCACTGACAATAATATACCGGAAAGACATATAGTCCTAAGACTAAAGGATAGGACATGGCATCGCCAGATAATATTTTACTAATTAAAGGAATTCAGACAATATTTTTGAGACAGCAGAAAGGATTTAGGTAAATTACAAGCAATGCCTGCTATTTTTGACTCCAGATTAAGTCCTAATATTTGTAAAATATTAAATACCCCGCGCAGGGAAATCAATAGCTACGGAAATCAATGCACAACTCCAAGAGAATGATTAGAGATTGTGCCTCTTACAGTGTTACACTGGTTTCAAAGGTGGGACTTCTTGAAATTATAAGAGGATTTATGGTTCTCTTTAAGTATTTGTTATTAATTAAATATTTAGAATATAATTTTAGGTAGACAAGACTTTTATAGCAACAAAAACCCTCTATTAAATCTGATTGTAGTGCAAATGGTCTTTCTAAATCGTACATTTTTCTTTTCTTTTCTAAATACAAACTCAAACTACTAAAATACAAAGCAAATTTCTATACGCTTTTGCGCTTTTGTATTAAGCTTTTTGGCAATTGTTGGCACCAAATAGTTGGAAGACAACAACTGTGTTGCGCAAATTATGATCACAAAATTTATCGAGTTGTAAAGTTTAGGTTTTTCCTCCTTAAAGCTTAAACATAATTTCTTTAAACATAAATTTCTTTTTGCGGAAAACATTGCCGTCGTCAATACGCCAAATGGTTAGTTGAACAGACAGAAAATTATCTTCAGGGATGAGGCACACTTTCACCTCTGTGAAATCGTTAACAAGCAGAATTGCATCATTTAGGCAAATAAGAATCCACGAGTCGTTGTTGAAAAGTCGATACATCTACAAAGAGTGACAACTTAGTGTTCGCTATATTATGGCCAGACCTAAACGATATGCGTTTCCAAGAGGATCGTGGAAACAATGACTCTTTTGCGTGCGAAATTCAATAGCCGCATTATCTCTCATTACGGCGATGTTAATTGACCGCCACGATCATGTAATTTGACACTTGCGAGGACATTTAAAAGAAAAAGTCAGAACACTTTAAGAGCTAAAGAATGACATAATTCGATATTGTTGAGGTTTAATTTCTCAGAGTAATTAAAAATATGGACTACTGGATAGAGGCATGTTACCGAAGCCATGCGAAATTTTTTTTCGCATCTAATTGCTATAAATCCTTCTGTCATAATAAAAAATAGTTAGATAATTCTCTGAAAACTCTTTTTTTGTTTACAATTAACATGGTGCGTTTTTGTTAGACCACCCTTTACATATTGTTATTGAGCATCAATTTAAGCAATGCGGTCAAAACTTTTGTTGTTCGAGAAAAAGCCATTTGCGAAATGACGCTTTACGTTGGTATCAAATCAATTTTTAAAACATTCTGAAGCATTCAAATAAAGCTGAAATAATTTATAATAGCGATTACTTAAAAGCTCAAAAAAAAAACTTAAATTCTTATAATAATTAAAAACTATACGTTAATTTAAAAAATTAATAAATAAAACGACAAATATGAAATAAATCATATTAATAATAATTTTTTTATATTTAAGCGTTTAACTTAATAATTCTGCTAAGGTTATCATGTGGTAATCTTAAAATTAATGCCAGATAAAAAACTTGGTTAATGAGGAAAATAATGTTAAGGGCATCAAATTTCCTATAATTACCGTATTTATCTTAAAGTTTTAACATAAAATAACGAATATGGAATAATTTTCATATTAAAATTGTTAAAATTTTTGTTTTGTATTTTTGAGGGCAAGAATGGTTAGCAAAATCAAATTTTAAATTTTTCAATAATAAAGAACAATATTTTATTTCACATTTAAAAAGGCAGGTCTATAACAGTTGACGTTCCTAGGTGTGTGAATGGGATAAATGACGATTTGCACATGATCAATTGCTGGGCCATGTCTAATGGATTGTATATCAATGCTTCGAAGTCGAAATGTATGGTCCTCTCGAAAGCTAGGAGCACTCTGGTCAACATTAATGTGAGAATTGACGGGAATGTGATCGAATTAGTAGAATCGGCATCTAATTTGGGCGTAATTTTCAATAATAGAATGACCTGGACTAATCACATTAACTTTGTAGTTGGCAGAGTTTACAGTAAACTTCGCACCCTATGGTCGTTAAAGGACTCTACACCGTTTGATATTCGCATGCTTTTGGCAAAGACTTACCTGATCCCTTCACTTTTGTACGGCTGTGAAATCTATGCCAATTGTGATAGCACTGATCAGCGCAGACTGAAAGTTGCATATAACAATATTGCCCGTTATATATTTCAGAAAGACCGCCGTGACCATATCTCATCATACTCTAATTTAATTTTTGGAATGACTTTCGATAATCTTCTAAAATATAGGTGTCTAATTTTCTTGCACAGGATTATCATCTCGGAACGACCATGATATCTATTTGATAGGATAGTTTTTGCAAGATCTCTTCGTGGTAGGAATATTGTCCAGCAGAAATACAAGAGTCTGTTATCTCAACGCCAGTTTTTCATAAATGTAACCAGTCTTTGGAACTCTTTACCAAATTCTATACAAAAAATAGGCAACGCAAATTTTATTTAAAAAGGAGCTTTATAAATTATTTAGTTCTACCCAACCTTGACTTAAATTTTATGTTAACACTTTTACATTACATTTCTTTCGATTGGTCATATCTTTATTTGTTGTAACTTTATCATTCTTGACATTTTCATTTTGTGTATTGTTAATGCTCTGTTTCTAGATTTAAGTTTTATATTAACTCAAATTGTAAGGATCAACAGCACTGTCACTTACAAGATGTTATCATCTTGTTGTGATAGTTGTTTGAAGAATAAAGAATAATAATAATAATAAAAAAATAACTTGATAACAAGAATATTTCTCAAATTTTGAAAATATGTAATCGCCATTGATAAATCATTTATTAACATTGTCTGTTTGCTGGGTAAAATACTGAAGCAAGGAACACAAACAACAACTGATCATTTTATTTCAATGTTGCTCACCATAAAAAATCGAGCCACAGTGGGAAAAAGAAAACTTTTTGTGCTAAAAAAAAGTTTGTCTATGTCTTTCTTTAAGACATATTCGCTTATTACGTAAAAATGCGAAAAGAGTAGCAGTATCCGTGCCTGTGTTATAGTTTGTGCTTCTGGATATCTTAATTAATTTTCGAAAAAATTATTTTTTCTTATTATAAAATATGTCCATATTTGACCATATAAAAATTGGGAAACAAGTAAAATAACTTATTTGAAAATTTTGGCGATAAATTGGCATTTCAAATTTTCTATAAAAATTTTTTTTCTTTAGATATCCGGATATATCAAAATAGTAGGTTTCAAATTTTAATTTATTTTAGTAAAAAAATTTATTGGGACAAATCATTAATTTTGCATAGTACTATGAACTCGTCATCACAAACTTTTTACTTAAATTCGTCGACATAAACTCAATTAGTGCAACGTAATTATTAATAAATTAATTAATTTTATGAATACATTTCAGTTGATACAGAAAGCAAGTATTTCAAATAAAGAAGCAATAAATGAAATAAAATATATTATTAATAATTGTTTATTTTTTATGCATGTGCGATAAATAAAAAAGAAAACAAATCTTCAAGTAAAAAGGAATGAACAAAAAAAACCTTAAAAATATTAAAAAATGGTCTCTTTATCGTTCATGTAAGTATAAAAGGGAAATTAACCTTTCACACAATTTGTTGCATATAATCGTTCGAATTGATTATTGCGGGCGCCTTCTTATTCAAAATAAAAATTTATCGTTTGTCCCAAAAATTTTTATAGCATTAAACATTTCAAAGTTCGAAAAATCGGTTGATTTGAACAACATATGGATAACCACCACATATGTTTTGTGCCAATAATAACAAATATGGTGTTTTGGAGGATAAACATCTCTTATTATAAGTGAGTATTCGATAGACATCAAAGTGCAAACAAGCACTCTTTTTAACCGCTATAATAATATCGAATTTTGTGTCTAAAAACGATGTTTTGCGGGGAAGTCTGATGATCTGCTTCCATTTAAGTTAAACGGCTGCTGAAAGTTATTGGTCAACATGCACCACCTCAAAAAACTCATGAATGATGGTTTGCGCGATTCAATAGTGATGATTTCGACAGAGAAAACAAGGAGAGACCTGTCCAATTGAGTAAAGATAAGAAATTGAAAGCAATTACCAGCAAAGATTATTGTCAAACTCAAACGAACTTGCATTATCTTTAGCAGGCACACAAGTCATTTAAAAACATTGGAATTCATTCAAAAGTAGGGAAATTGCGTCCCATATGAACTGAAGCCGGAAGACGCTGAAAGGTGATTTTGCACAATGGAAGTTATGTTTGAACGCTACAAAAAGAAGACACTTTTATATCAGTTACTGGTAATGATAACCCCAAGCTCAAAAACTCATATGTAAAGCCCGGCCAACCTGCCCAATCAATACCGGAGCGGAATATTTATGACCAAGGTAATCCTCTGCATTAGATGGAGTCAGAAGGATGTTTTGTACAACTGATTCACTTAAAGAGAAAAATAAATGAAAAATAACCAGAATATTCGATTAAACACGAGGCCATAATCCTCCATCATGACTACACTCGGCTACGTGTTGCGATACCCATCAAAACAATGGAGAGGAAGTTTTGGCTCACCCACCTTATAGCCTCCACTTCACCCCTTTTGAATGCCATTTGTTTCGATTCATGCAGAACTCCCTTATTGGAATAGGCTTCATTTTACAACAAGGTATCACAAAAGCAAAGCAGTTATTTTAGCGCAGAATCCATAAGCTAGCAGAAGGATGGGAAAAAGTAGTGGCTAACTCACCTCATTTTGATATTATAACACATGCATTTTCCAAGCATAATCAAAGAGTAAATTTTTTTAATTTTATAAAACAAATTTCGGCGGTTTCAAAATATAGTAACAGACAGTAGTACTCTCACCTAAAAATATGGTACTAAAATTTAAAGAATTAAAACAGATAAAACCTTTAAACCAGTGCAGAATTTCTAAACCCTGGAGTATTAGAAGCAAGACTCGCTCCTAATATTCTTACTTACTTCTTAGCAACATAAATGTCAGTTTATTCTAGGTAATATGGCTATGGAACATGCCGTAATAAAACTTTCACCGTTTGATCAGCCTAAATACGCCGCAGCGCTTATCTTGGATATGATATCCTTGTTTTTAAATCAATCCCGGAAATTTCTTTACTCATCGTTGGCCTGAGTGCTTTGATTGATTAACTGCTGTCTTCTTTGGCCGAATGCCAACATGAGTTTTTACCTTGATACTTCAGAGAAATTAGTAACAATTTGAACTTTTATACTTTCATCAAATACGACTTGTCTAGTTTTATGTACTTCAAAAGTTATCGAGAGAAATACAGAGTGTCGGTTGATAAATGTTTTATTTAATGTCGGCTATTATGTATGGAATACAATATCAGATAAATGGCCACCTCTGTTAGTCTCACAAATGCGAGCCCTTTTGAGCATATTTTGCGTTACATTATCACACATATCACGCGGTATTTCATTAATTTCATCATCATTTGCATAAACCATGCTTTTCAGATATCCCCACAAAAAGAAGTCCGGAGCAGTCAAATCAGGCGATCGTGGAGGCCAATTATTACCACTTCTTGAAATAACTTGCTAAGGAAAGAGGTCTCGCAGTAGTTCCATTGTAATTCTGGCTGTATGCGATGTGGCACAGTCTTGTTAATTAAGCCCAAAGCATGTAGTTGTGAGGTTAAGAAGTTTTCAATCATATCACGATATCGCTCCACAATCACAGTTACCGCTACGCCATTTTCATTTTCAAAGAAGTAAAATCCAATGATATCTCCTGACCAAATTGCACATAGACTGTCACTTTTAATTAATGCAAAGGTGACTGTTGAATAATTTGAGAGTTTTCAAATGAAAATGTGTCTCGCCATTCAATATGATTTTTTCATGAACATCGGGGGTTGTCATGGGTGCGCTGTAACATCCTATTGGCATATGTACTGCGGCGTAAATGGTCTTGTGGAAGAAGCTCTTATGTCAAATGAATCTAATATGAAAACAAATGCTAATCCTTATGCAAAATTGCGGCCAATGTTGTTCTTTGAAAGCCAAGCTTCTGAGGACGATGTCGAATTGAGGTTGATGAATTGTTTTGAACACTTTCCTGAGCAGCAGTACTGTTTTTAGGCCATCTTGCAGTAGGTTGTAGTCCATGCTTGGGCCTATCACCTACAGACCCTCATTCTTCGAAATCATTTACTACACCATAAAGAGTGCGTTTTAATGGCACGTCGTAATCGGTGACTGATTTTAAAGAAATGTCATGCCTAATGTTTATCAAAATGGTGGCTAAACAAATTAGTATATCTATCCGGCGGATACCCGTACTTCGAAAGCGCTGTTGACGTAACTACCTTTAAGGAATATTAATTAACGCAGTTCAATTTGGTTTCATTTTTTTTGTAAAAATATAATTTTAATAAAATTAAAACACATTTGCACCATGGTGCTTTAACATTTTTTTTAGTTGCTGGCTAATGCAACAGCCAAAATTACCAAAAACGTACAGCAACAACAGAAGCAACAGCAAAAGCAACAAAATCAAAATACAAATACAAATCACAACAAATACAAGTGATCAACACAAAAACAAAAATCAGAATTAAAAATTACACTGCCAACATAATGGTAGAAGCAATTTTTTTTTTAGTTTTAGAACATCTATCAAACAGTTAAGTTGTTGTCGCCAAAAAAAACATAATTTTCAATATCAAAGGAATACAAGACAAAATAATTTTTTTTAGCGGAAAATATTGTTGAATAGAAAATACGATATAAAATTGTTATTGTGATCTTTTACAAAATTAAAAGACAGTATTAAAATTTAAAAATAAAAATAAAAGCACAACAAAGTATTAACGAAAGTGATTTGAAAATTTATTATAAGAAATAGCAAAAATAAAACTAAATAACTGTTTTATAGTGACGTAAAGTTTAATTTAGAAGTTTTGTATTTTTTAACTTAAATTAAAACTATAAATCAGTCACAATGGCTTCAAGAAATGTGAGTTTTTAAACTTTTTTCCATTTTTCGATTAATTATTTTATACACTTAAAAAAATTACAGAAACAACTGTTACATAGAGTTACACTGTATGAAATATAATAAGAGAAAAATATAACAATTAAACAAATTTTTAAAAAATGTTTAACATTTTGCGGGAAAAAATTTGTTATTGGATATAAATTTTCAAAAATTTATACATTACATGTTTTCAATAAATAGATAATCCACACATCTATTTATTGAAAACATTGTAATTTTATAGAAAATTTTTAAGAAAAGTATGGGTCACTCCATATATTCTCTTTCCATATGAAATAGGTTTTGTTCTTTATTTCTAAATTAAATAATTTGATTAAATTTATTCAGTTTATAAGTTAGTATTTTGATTTCAGTTAAAAAGTTAAAAAATATATCAAAAATTTATTTAAAATTAATTAAAAATTTTAACCGATATATTACCATTTTCTGAAAATTTTAAAATTAATTTGAAATTGTTATAATGCTTAAAGTTCCTTAATGTTAGACAAGACGCTAAAAGTTTAAAGATTCTATTTTATAAATACTTTTTTTAAGCTTAAGGTCTTTAAATAAACTTTATTTTTATTTTAAATATTTCGCCACATTATTGCGTGGCATAAACAATTTTATAAGTCATTCACTAGATGAAAAATTCTTAAACACATTCAAAATAATAAAAAAAATGTTTTATTCATTATTTTTTTATTTGTAGCCTGTTTAATAAAATTGTTTATACTCTTTTTTCCCCAAGACACCACCCAATGGTGTGGCGAAATGTTGAAAATAAAATAAAAATTTGGTTTATTTAATTTTGTGCTAAAAAAAATTATTTATAAAATAATGAAAAGATCAATTAACTATAATTATTATTAAAGATTCTATTTAATACATCTATCTTTACCAGCCAGAAAATATATTCCGAATTCTTCACTGTGCCAGCAATTTAATGAACCAGCGTCTAATTGCGTGATCATTAGTCGTGATGTCTCTTCTGTGTCTCTTCTTGGTCATCGAAAGCCTCAATTCAGCTATATATTTCAATATTACGTATACATTGTCTATGAATTTTTTATCATTTTTACAGACCCTTGTTAACAACATCTACAAACAATTGAGCCACAATGACGTCAGTTTAACTTTGATTTTAGAGTAGTTTATTTTTATCATTGTTAAACTTTATCTATCTCTCTTTCTCCCTCTCTCTTCTAAATAGTTTATTGTTCTCTTTCTGATCCTGAAGCTCTTCTGATATAAAGGGTATTATGTCCCCTAGGTATTCCACATAATCCAACGCTTTCTACGATTTTATGTCAGCGATTTATACAGATTAATTCTCATTGGATCCACAACTATTGTTGATCAATAGGTTTACATTCATTTTGAGTGCGATATTAAAAATCGCTGTAGAAGATATTTTATATTTGCCGGTATTTTCGACATTCTTTTCCTTTAAACAGTGCTGCCATATATTTAAAAGAAAATGGGTAAATTGTAAAGAATCTTATGAAGAATATGTAATAGGATTTTCAGGCACAATGTTTTCAGGCCTTGCACAATGTTTTTTAAATATTTTCTTTTAAAAATTTTTTTAATATATTCATTGTGTGATAAGCTGTTTCTTTTATTTTGATCAAAACTAATAAATTTGAAAAAGAAAATCGTCTTATCTCTTGAACCTTTAATCCAGAGAAATAAAATTTTCAGAAAAGGAGAAAATATTATGATGGCTGTTAAAAGTAATAAGTAATAAAATAAAGTGGAAGATAAGATACAGAAGAGTGTTTACATGTTTAAGATTTAAACGTAGTATGTTACTATGCTGTAATAAGTATTTCGTGATAAGATTTACATCTACGCCTGGCCGTAAGCCGTAATCAGATGGTGGTCAAACCACTGGGAATGAAAAGCAACGTCATTCACACTGTAGGAAGCCGAGGACTGATTTTAGCAACAGGTCTTTCCTAGTTGCAATTTCAGCGGTTCCAAAGCTGGGTCGCAAACCACTACTCCTTGCTGAAGAGCTGGAGACTATACAACTCCTGGTCCAGAACGCATGAAGCTTAATATAATTAAGAACACGACGGCAATCATACTCACTGGACCTGGACCATTCACTGTGTTCATTGTGAATGATCCGACCCACAAACTCAAACGAGGGCCTCGAAAACCACAACCACCACGATACTCCCAAAGGGCCAACCTCAATAATCAGTCAAAGAAACAGCTAAAAGTCTAAAGAGACAATTAGCGGAACTCTGGGGCTTACTGATTCCCGTGTAAATAACGTGGAGCTTCCAGTTGACACCCTGCTTGCCTTCAGGGGACTGGGCTCCCTTATACCCCTAGCAGCACAGGTCTAGATGATTAAGTAATCCATAAAGATCGATAAATGTGCCCCTGGGGGGCTGTAATAAGTATCAATATAAAATAAGAGAATTTCATAAAGTAGCTACTTCAAAATTTTACACAAGTTTAAACAATTAAATTGAAAATAGCAAGGTTCGCCCCACCGGACAAGGACTCGAAATTTACACGAAGTATATAGAACTTTATCCCCTGTATGGTATATATGTATATAAAAATTTTAAATTAAAGGGTGACTTAATTTTGATATTTATTATCTTATATCTCTTTATATAACAAAATAAACTTAAAGGGTGTCCCTGCATAAGACTCAATTTTAACATTAATTAAATTATATCTCTTTATATAACAAAATTAAACAAATGGCAATTGTTGCTTTTCTTTTCAAATTATTACCTGTATTTTGTTGGTTTAGTTTGTGCAAAATGTTGTAAGGTCTCATTTATTACCATCAGAAATACGACAGCCATTTAAAACAGAAATTAAACGATATAATAAAAATTTGTTTAAAACAGATTTCTGTAATATTTGTTCGTGTTGTGAATTTTCTATCATGAAGAGGCAGGTTAATCACAGTAAAAGTAAAAAATGGTATAATAAAAAAACTATTCATTTCTCTCATCAGAACTGCAGGGTCATTGAGTATATAAAAAAGGTATTTGCTAGCAATGCTTTTTTATAAAAATGTTTGAAACTTGAAGATTTTTTATTCAAACAAATTGGTTAAGTGCAAGTTTCATGATCGTTTCCACTTCTGGCTTTGCGTGACGTACAAAAAACTAAAATTATATTTTTCAAATAAAACTTAAACACTTTTATATTTTGTTTATTACACATAAACTAAATATAACAAAAAAGCAAAAAATTTTGAATATTTAGTATTTTAAATATTGCCAAAAAAAAAAATAATTTTACACATCTTCTGTTAAATTGTGTAATAAATGAATTCAGATGAACATCGTTTTAAAAAATATTTTCTTTGCGACGTAAACACTCGTACACGTTCTTTTGTTTAAGATTGTGGTACGTACACTAATCACCAGATGTTTCTAATTTGCTGTTTTTATTTTATGTTTTTCTTATATATTTCACTTAAAAATACTTTTATTGAAAATTTATTTATAATTTAAATTAAACAATTCTTTAAGTATTTTTTTTTGTTTTATTTATTGAACAAAACAAAAAAAAAAGATTTTGATTATTAGTAACAATTGCTTGGCTCTTGTGGTTTTATTTATTAAAGAAATATGTAAATATCTTTAGAGGGAAATAATTAAATGTTTAATTTAGCTTTGATTGAGTGTAACAAGTTGTGACAATTATTTTTACCAATTTTTTTTCAATTATTTTATATCAAGATGAGTAGATAATAAATGAAAATGTATACATTTTCCAATTAAATTACCTAGAATATTGGATTAAATAATGCAAATTTATTCAGAGCCGTTAGCGGGTAAAAAACAAAGGATTAAATTGCAAACCGCAAAAAATTAATGACAATTTGTTTAAAAAAACTAATAGTGTTTGAAATATTTTGTTTTATATTTAAGCTTTTTTAAATTTTGCATTACTTTTGATTTTTTTTTACCATTATTCCATTGCACAGCATCACGGAGTCCAAAGATAATTTAAGATAATTTTTATTGTAAAACAGTATTGTCCTGTTGGCTGTTGTTTTGATTTCTGTCGCATAATTTGAAATTAAATATTAATGCATATCTGCACATTTTCTGTTAGTTGCAGAGTGCCTCGTCATTAATCAATATGACACATGATGACTTTATGTACAATTAATGAATATCAAATTGTTTGCCAACGAATATACGATTATTCTTACCCCACGACTAAATTTATAAAGCGCTGGGCGAAGGAGTGTAGTGACCCACATATCACAAAACATCTTTATTCTTCTCTTGTCAGAGCTATTCTGGATTATGGCTCAATTGTTTGGAATCCAATTTAAAAAAATTTATAGTAATAGCATGGAATCGGTGTAAAAGCAGTGCTTGTTATTTTGTCTTCGCAGCTTACTATAGAATTCCTTAATAGAATTCCTTAATTCTACCATCCTACACTTGCTCTACTAAAGCTGCAAACTCTAAACAGCCGAAGAATAATGTTAAATGTCACCTTTGTTTTAAATTGAATAAAAGGAAATGTCTGTTCAGATTTTTCCACCTCATCCTATGCGTTATTTTAATTCGCTGTTATTTAAAGTAGTTAGATCAAATTATACTAACTCCAATCCATTTATAAGAATTTGTGCTGAGTTCGCTGTTAAATGTCATCTAATTTTATATTTGAATAGACAAATTTAGGTTTTATGTACAATTATTATTTACTGCAGAGGTCTTGAATCCATTGACTAAATATAAAATAAATAAATAAATAATCGAATGAATAGAACTGACGGCCTACATGCTGCTTTGTAAATTGTTCCAATAAATTTATATTGTTAAAAAAAAATAGATTTGAGCTGCTATTATCTGTAACACCCAAAACGAATTTTGTCTGCCTAAAATGTTGGTTTGTTTCTTTCATAAAAAAAACGGTCATAAGTTTAATTCCCGTAGCGTAATGAATATAGAGAAAAGAAATTGCTATTGATAACCTCGATGGATAAATTCCTTGAAAGGTGAATAAAAAGCAAACACTAGTTCAAACTTCTCATCTTCTCTGATGAAAGAATGAAAAAATATTTCTGTGTCGACAAGGAGTTCTTAATATGCAAAACGGTATTTAAGCTTAGAAATAAATATTTCATACCTTAAAATCTAAACAGATAAAGTCGATATGATCTGATCATTTGTCAAAAAACTTATTATTTAGCGGGCGCCATATTCTCGTATAAATAAGTTGTTTAAGGTATAAGAACGGACATGGTTCAAGTGCAACGAACTTTACGGACATGTTTATTGGCAACTAAATATTGACCCAAACTCTAAAGTAGCAGTGTTTTTTGAGGGAAGAAATAAGAATAGTACGTGTCAGTTGGAGGTTATGTTGATAAACAATTTACAACAGATCACTATGTCAAAAACGACCTGCTTTATCTCATATTAAACTCTATAAATTTCTTTTCGTGTTTAATAATTTTAGCATAATTCTCATTTTTGCTAATAACAAAAAAAAACTTTTTGCTCGAAGAGATACAGGGTGTTCGCCGGGAAGCCATAATACTTTGTTTGTTTATAATCTTTGATTAAATGAATGTCTCTTATCTTGATAAATGCTTTATTTAATGTCGGCAATTTCGTATGGAATACAATATCAGATAAATGTCCGGCTCTGTACCCTCACAAATGCGATCAGTTTTATGCATATTTTTCATTACATTCCAATATTTTGTTTGAGTTGCTCAAGGGTTTCTGGTTTGTTTGCATAAACCTTGTGTTGGTGCGTTTTGTATTAAGCGTAATTTACAGTTAGTATGCTCAAATAGCTAAAATCTGCAATTTTATATTCATTTAATTCAGTTTAAATACAATTATAATTAATAGATATGTACATACACTTATGCTTAACACTAAAACTTTTTACTAACTCGCTCAGCTCTGCCGTCCACTCAAGTCGCCTATAGATTACAAAATGGTCCCAAAAGGCCTTACTACCAAATTGCGCAAAATAAAGAAACAAACAATGATACCTAAGCCCAGGGTTGTATTATAAAGGTTCCAATCTTGTAGGTGTTGATTGCGGTAGATTTAGTAAGCAACAAATTGTAATACGCCGCAACACCTTGCTTTTCAGATATTCCTACAAAAAGCGAAGTGCAAAGTGCGGGCCAATCAACACCACTTTTCTTGAAATAACTTGTTGTGGAAAGAGGTCTTACAGTAATTCCATTGTAATTCTGGCTGTATGCGATGTTGCACCGTCTTGCAGATACTACATGTTTATCAAGCCCAAAGCATGCAGTTGTGGCGTTAAAAGGTTTTCAATCATATCATGATATTGCTCCCCGTTCACAGTTATCGTTACGCCATTTTCATTTTCAAAGAAGGCCCAATGATTCCTCCTGACCAAATTGCACACCAGACCGTCAGTTTTAAGGAAAGGTGGCTGTTGAATAATTTGAGGGTTTCCCATTCCCCAGAACCGACTATTTTGTTATTTCATATATCCGTTGAAATGAAAATGTACCTCGCGACTCATTATGATTTTTTCATAAAAATCGGGGTTGTCATGGGCGCGCTGTAACATCCTATTGGTATATGTATGGAGGCGTAAATGGAAGAAGCTCTTGTGTCAACTGAATCTTATATAGAAACAAATGCAAATTTTTGCGCAAAATTGTGGCAAAAGTTGTTCTTCGAAAACCAATCTCCCAGGAACGCCGTCGAATTGAGGTTGATGGATTGTTTTGAACACTTTCTTTAGCAGCAGTAATGTTTTTAGGCGATCTTCCAGTACGTTGTGGTCCATGCTTGGGCCTACCATCTACAGACCCTCTTTCTTCGAAATCATTCACTACACAGTAGATTGTGCGTTTTCTTGGCACGTTGTTTCTTCCAAAAATTTCACGTAACTTTCTCATCGTCACAGTAATCGATGATTGATTTTGATAAAGTGTTTTGACGATTATAACACTTTGGTTAATAAATTATTGTTCTATAATAACTTTGCCATGTGTCTACTTCACGACTACTAGATATGAACTGTCAAGACTAATGTTTACTAAAATGGCGGCAAAACAAAGTAGTATACCTTCCCAGCGGACACCTGGGATCCGAACAGGTTACTTTATATACTTTACAGTATTTTCTAAAATGAGCCTTTTGTTAGTTTCAAGGACCTAAAAAGTTTATTAGTTTATTTCCATTGCAACAACTGCTACAATTTTTAAAATTTCTAAGCATTAAAAATAAATAAATCATAAACTTTAATCGACATTTATTCTATACCAGTTTCTGGATAATAAATTTAAAAAATAATGACGATAAATTTTAGCATTAATAATCACTTAAAAGAGGTAATAAAAAAAATAATACAAAAGGCTGAAAAAATAAAATAAAAATTTTACAATTGCTAAAATATTATTTTCCAAATATGGTCTTAGAAAACTAAATGAAACTGAAAATGCCCAAGTCGCATAAGTGACAGTTGAGGTTGAATTGTTAATGAATAAAACCTGGTAAATGAAGTGGGGAGTTTTTTTTTGAAAAATGTGACATAAACGGCACGAGCTTAAATTTAAAAATTTCTATTTTTAGTTACAAAAGCATTTAACAGCATATAGAACACTCATAAAAGTTGTTTGTTGCAAGCAAAAGCTTTGAAGTTAAACAAAAACAAATTTCCACCTTTTAAAGTTTTAACAATGACACTATCCGTATACACACATATTTGTCTAATTAAATTTTGTCCTCAATATTTTTGCTATTATGAACAAAACTATATTTTCGCCTCACTAATAGTAATAATAAAAAGTATTGTTTACTTTAAATTATTTTGAAAAAAAAAAACAAATACCACTGAATAGTCTTTTACGCTACTATTCGGATACGTTTAAAACAGCATACCATTAGAAAAGTACCAAAAAGTTGCTAATTTCCAATTTTTGTCATTTTCCACTGTCGGAATGTAATCTTACAAATTTATTCCCATTTTCATGTATCCCATTTTAAGCAAGCATGTTAACCCCGACCATATGCTTAAAAACGACTTAAAAACATATTAAAGTGAACTTGAATCTGTTAAATATTTTTCATGCTTCAATACTTAAATGCATTTTGCGTTACTAAAGGGAGCTTAAACTTCAGTTTAAACTTATTTTGGTACTTTTTGTCTCTTCCTTAAAAAAACGAATGTTCCGCATTTCTATTCAATAGAGGGGGGCTCTTATTTAAATACATGATGATATACGGAATACATAAAAAAAATATAAAATAGGAGTAAAGTCCTTTGCCCGTAATGCAGGCATTTCCCCAAAGTTTTCAAAAGCGCTTGTCATATTTTAGGGAATTGAAAAATAGAATTCAAATTAATTAAATTACTTTTGATGCTATTGGCACATTTGATATCTATTGTTTCTTTGATTGATGCCTTAGGCTTCCACTGGTACCTCATTCGTCCTTTGGCCTCTTAATCATCCGCAAACCCCTCAGGCGTCTGTTCGCCACTTAGACATCCACAGGCGCCTTAGGCGTCCGTTTGCCCCTCAGTAGTCTGTTGGTCACCTAGGCATTCCTAGGCCCCGCTGGCGTCTCATAACCCCTTAGACATCGTCCATGCTCCTTCAGGCATGCACTCGCCCCTTTGGTGTCCACTTGTCTCTTAATCAACCGTTGATCCCTAACGTGTCCGTTGGTCTCTTAGGCATCCATTTGCCCCTTAAGGCATCCGTAGGTTTAGGCATCCGTACGCTCAGGCTTTCGTTTGTTTCTCAGGAGTTCATTTACTATTCAGGTGTCTGTGTGCCTAGCAGGCGTCTAGTGATTCCTTAGGCGTCCCTTAACTAACCCTTCAAGCATCCGTAGGCCCTTTAGGTATCCACTGAACCTTTCAGACATCGTCCATTGGCCCCTTAGTCATCTACTTGTCCCTTTATTGTACACTCGTCCCTTTGATGTTCACTGGACCCTTAATCGGCCGTTGAACCCTAAGGAGTCGCTTGTCCTCTTAGGCGTTCGCTGAATCCTTATGAGTTCGTTGACCCTTGAGGCATCCGCTAAGTCCTCAGGCGCCCATTGGCCCTTTAAGTGACCTCAGGTGACCATAGGCGCCTCAGGTGAGCATAGGCGCCTCAGGTGGGCATACGTACCTCAGGTGACCATAGGCGCCTCAGGTGACCATAGGCGCCTCAGGTGACCATAGGTGCTTCAGGTGACCATAGGCGCCTCAGGTGACCATAGGTGCTTCAGGTGACAATAGGCGCCTCAGGTGAGCATAGGCGCCTCAGGTGACCATAGGCGCCTCAGGTGACCATTGGCGCGTGAGATGATCTTTGGCGCGTTAGATAATCTTTGGCAATTTAGATGATCATTGGAGCCTCAGGTTATTATTATCGCATTGCTTCAGGTTATTATTATCGCCTCAGGTGACCATTGGCTGCTTAGGAACGCTTATTAGGAACGTTCGGATATTTGTAAAATTTAATGCCTTAAATAGCAGTTATGCTGTTTAGCTTTAGTTTTATTTCTTTTTTTTTTTGTGAGCATAGTCACAATAATAAGATTTTATTTCGATGTTTAATTTTTAATTATTTTTTTAATTTATTGAAATTTTGCCAATTTTTTTTGCACAAATTCTTAAGTCGTGTTACTTTTTTTAAATTATTTATTTTAATAAACAATTTGTCATTTTTTTGTTTATTTATATGACTAATTTGCATTTGAATAAAACGAAGGCTTACTGATGTTGTTGTTGCTGTTGCTGTTTTTGTTTTTTCTTTTCTTATGTTCGATAAGGAGTCATCAATTAAGCAGCTTAAATTTATTTTTATTTTGGTAGAATTTTGTTAAATACTCTTATCTTGAAAAATTTTGAGAATTAATTAATTTTTAAGCAAAAAGGCATGTATGGTGTGATCCATGAATGAATGCACCGCAATACATTGGAGAAAACGTATCTCCAGGTAAGCCACACCGGTTTGCTTAAACCAGTTAAAAGAAATATTAGACAAATAAAATTCTTAGCTGTTTTTTTTAGGCAACAATGTCAAGTACCGAGCTACATTCTTTTTTAGGAAAGGGATAGAGAAGAGATGCGATAGGTGGGGTGAAAGTAGAAGGATAGTTACGGAAATTAACTGCCGTATAAGACAGCACAGTGACCAGTGACCATTACCTTCATCGCTGAACAGCCCCACCGACAGTTAATTTTTACCACCATACTAACAAGCTAGTACACTACCTATTAGCCTATAGGGGCAAAGGGGCTGTTGTATAGATTTAACATTTAATTGAAGCAGTTATGACCGGAATGCATCTGGGACACAAAAGTGTAGGTGTAGAATATTTTTAAGGTTAAGTCTTCTGCAAGAAGCAGTTCATGCTAAACGGAACATGTTCTGAACTGAATAACTTTTTGGCGAAAATAATATTTTAAAGGTCATGTAATCTTCTCTCGTTCATACATTGATATATTTCGCTGCTTTAATTTAGCAAAGGCATATCTGACGTTTTTAAAGTTAACAAAAAATTAGTACAGTAAAATCTCGGAAAAGTTAATCAATGTATCCCAAGGGTAATTAACTTTTCCGCGAGATTAACTTTTTCGAATCTTAACTTTTCCGAGATTTTACTGTATTATTTGACCACAATAATACTGAGCTGCAAAATTTGAAGCCTACCTTAAGGCTGAGACTTCTACGCAGTCATTTCATGTTAATTAGTTTGTATGTGTTTAAATCTTATGTTAAACATGAGCTCTCAAACCCTCTCAAACGTCTGTTAAAATTACGTAAAAATGTGATTTTTTTAAGTACTAATTAATAATTGACATTTAGATATAGATAATTTTTTATTAGATTTTCTAATAATATTTGTACATTTTATTTTTAAATTTAGTCTTCCCTGCATAAATGTTATTTGCCTTTTTTTTGTTCCTTTTTAAGGAAACTTTTTCAAAAACGTACATTTGCTCATTATTATTACTTACAGTCCCTTAAAAATTACATCTTAAAAAAATACCTTCTGAAAAGCACACCATTTTAAAAACAGCACGTTTTGGTTTAAACGATAATTCCTGCAAAATATGGGTCTATTAAAAGTATTCTTTCAAAATAAATTTCGCAAACAAAAATATAATTAAAAATTAGTAACCTTACAAAAAGTACCTTTAGATACACTATTGAAAAAAGTATGATTTAAATATGTTTTTTTATTAAAGTATATTTCAGAAGCAATTCTTCTACAAAGATGACCTCTTTGGAAAAAGAACTAACTGTAGGGAGTACGCTTGTTAATAGAAACAGTGAAGCAACAAACTTCTATTCAACATCCCAAAAATTTTGCAATCTTAACAAAATAATAATAATATTAAATTTATAAATACTAATTCACTTATTTCTTAAATATAAAATTTTGTTTCTATATGTTTCACTTATTCTATTTACCACGATTTACAACATCATTAAAAAAGTATATCATTGCGAAATGGTACTTTCTGAAAAATTTAGAAGATAAAAGTAAAATTTTTTTTGTAACAAAACTGTAAAAGCATGAAATATTAGTAATTCGGTGCTTACCTTTAAGTTTTTTTTTTTAATTAAATCATCATTGATAGTAAGCAAACATTCTTGCATACATGCTATAATTCATTTGGAGGTGTACTGTTGCCAGCAGTAAATAAAAGTAACAAAAACCTTTTCATTGACATTTTTGAACACGTTTTCTCTCTCCAATAATTTATTGTTTGTGAGTACGATTGTATGATCTTCTTGCTGGTTTTTTTTAAAATTCCTTTTTAAATGAAAAACAACAAGAAGAAATTAAAAGCCATTAAAAAGTGCATTTAGAAAAACCTGTTACAGATAAAGTAAAACCCATAAAGAATAAAACAAATATAGACATAATTCGTAAGGCATGCAATAACCACGTTCTTCATTTGAAGAAGAATGTCTTGCGGCTTTATGATGACTGCCATGTAAAGAAGTATGATGGTACAATTTTCAATATTTGTGGTACATTTTTGTTTTAATAACTGATTCACAAAATAGGATTAATTCATTTTATGAGTCATGTCGTTTTTTATTTTTTATTTTTTTACTCAAAAATGCCTAACTTTAAAGCTTAGCAAAAATAATTATTTTGGACATGTCTTGGCTCTTCTATTTAGTCACATATTGTGAAGCAACGAGTAGAGTTGCTGCTTTTTTAATTGCAAACTCAAATGCGATAAGAATTATTTTGTGGATGTCTTTTTAACACCATGAAAGATGTTCTGCTTAATACAGCCGTATTTGTTGTAACCTTTATTTATTTAAACTAAAACGTCTATATGGCTTAATTATAAAAAGATCTGGCAACTTATTAAATTTTTATTTCTTTTGTAGAGGAGTTTTCAACAAAAAGTTTGTTTTCTAAAACAAAATACATATAACAAAAAATTTAGATTATGATGATTAAAATTTTTATTATATTACGAAAAGAGAAGTTCGGCAATTGTGAATGAAAAATGATATCTGGCAAACGTCCACCAAGACCATGCTGACAAATGTCGATTCTTTTATTAAAATTATTAATCATTTTTTTGGCAAAATGGCCTATTTCGTTAATCACATTGCGGATTTAAAGTTTTAAGGCTAAAATCGATCGGCTGCGTATAGACGCTGTCTTTAACATAGCCCCACAAAAAATAATCACACGATTTGACTGGTCACTTAACTGCTGATTGTCGTGAAATTATACGATCGGGTAATTTGGTTTGCTATACATTGATTGTCTCATTGGTTGTGTGCCACCATCTTGTTGAAACCTGTTGAGTTGTTAGCATCTCGCCTCATCTTTAAGAACAAATAGCCCAATCACACCTCCAGACTACATAGCGCACCATATAGTGACACGTTGATCATGCAAATGTCCTCTAGCATTTTCAGAAGCCCAAATGCGGCAATTTTGCTTGTTGATGTACCCTGACAAGCGAAAATAAGCTTCGTCTAAAAAAGTGATTTTTTCAGAAAAAACAGCCGTTAAAAGTTTGAACGAATCTACGGCGATATGAATGGTCGTTCGGCTTCAATTTCTGCACCATTTGAACCTTATAAGGTTTCAAACCCAAATCCTTATGCAAAATTTGCCATGTGGTGGTTTTTTGGATAACCCTAATTGTTGAGAATGTCGTGGATGCGTTGGTATTCGCACATTTTATATCGAGCCTGTCGACTCAAATTTAACGACCAAATTCTTAAGAGCGGTCGGCTTCAATTCCTGCACCAGTTCAAACTTGTAAGGCTTGAAAGTCAAATTCTTACGCAAAATTCGCAATGCGGTGGTTTAAGATAACCCCAATAATTGAGAACGTTGAGGAACTGAAACATGTGTATCTGCTTCAACACTGTGGCTCACAGTTGCGATGTTTTCAGGTGAACGACGTTATCGAACATGCGGTAGTGTTAGCATATTTTGTATCGTGCCTATCGACTCAAATTTAACGATTCTTAATAGCGGTCTCACAAGGACGATTGTGTTGCCCACAAATATTGCCAATTTTACGAAATATAACTTTAACAGAACCGCCATTTTCATAGTGGATTTTAATTATTTTAATACGATTTTCGTATGAAATTGAATTCATTGTAGCAATTGCCAATGCATCTACTACGAACACGTGAAAAAACTAAATGTCAAAACGGTCATGTCGGTGTTGCCACAACTGAAGAGCTAACTTCTTGTTGAAAACCCCGATACTTGGACTGTACTTTTATATTTGTTGAATAGCGCTGCCGATCGCAATTCAAAGATTTTACAGGATCGGGATTATAAAAATCCTTATCAAAGAAAATTTTAGCAGAATAGTCAATTTATGAGAATTGTACCTAAAGTAGGGATTTTTTTAACAATGGAGATTTCCCTGGCGAAATTTTTATTTTGGAGTATATTTGGGAATAAAATAAACTGTCTTCTGGGGATAGAAACTTTAAATGAGGAGATTGGACGTGGAATAAATTTGAGAACCCTGAATTTAAGTATAATTTCTGTGTTGTTGTAAAATGAAAAACAGTATTTTTTAGATGAGCAAATCCAGTACACTTGCATACCAATTAGTACACAAATTATATACGAACTAAAGTTCAACTAAGTAAAATTCTTATACAATTGAAGCCCATATATTGTTGCTCTGCTAAAATCTTATCAAAATAGCTAGATTTCTAATACATAAATAAATATCTGTGGTTTATTAGAATATTTCCCAATGCTCATACATTAACGTAGGTATCATGTGTAAATTATTGTAGTATACTTTAAGGCAGTAACAATTTACTAAACCTAACAATTTTGAACTCATTAATATTAAACATCATTGAAGAAAAGTTTATACTTCCATACAATAACAGCATAACATATTTTTACAATATTACGATTAAAATTAGTTTTTGCTTATGTATTTAAATTGTTTTAACAATTTGTCTAATAAGAAAATAAAAATTATTTTATAAAAACAATATCAATATTTTGTGCGAACCCTAAGATCATTTGTTTGTAACAAAACGTACTTTAGTAAACCGTACCTTCACTGTTGGGTGACTACAACTAAATACATTTATTTACTCACACTTATGCGCATGCATACACTTAAAGCTACTAAAATAAAAAAATATGTTAAACAAAAAAAATGTGTCAAAGTGACACTAATGATCACATCAAAGTAGTAACAGCAGAAAATCAAAAAGGTATAACTCAACAGAAGTCAAACAATCTTAAGAGAAGGAACAGAATTTATATAAAGCAGAATTATTTAAGAGAAATGTACTGGAAATTTTCTCAGATATTTTTTTCTACTTAAGAGCATTTTAAGACATTAAAATACACCTCAAGAAAATTGCAGAGAGTTGGTTGTTCGCTTTTTATAACAGGAAATAACATGAATTTTAATTGTTTTGAAATTACAACATTTAATATTTTTAATAATTTTTTCATTTAATCTTAAATTGCTAAACAAATTTTTAAATTAGCAATTAAACTTCGAAGAATTTTGTGAATATTATAAACAAATAAATATATATGATGACACATTAACCTGATATTGTTTTTAAATTTAATGCAAGATAAAAATAATAAAGATAATGAATTTCAGAATTTAATAAATTTATTTGTTTTGAGAAAAATTCAAGATAATATGATGCGTAATTTTTGATATTCGCATAACGACTGCTGAACTTATTAAAATATTTATTTCTTTGATAACTAATTGTTGCATAGGAAAATAGAAAGTTGAATCAGATTTTTGTCTAACTAAAAATTAATAATTTTATTAATTTAATACAGCTTTCACTAAATGAATAAGTAACGCAAGTAGTGTTTCTATTGATCCCACTATTTTTTTTTTTCATCCCGGGTTATGCTACATTTTGCGACCTTTTTCTCAAAAAAATATTCTTTAGAATTATTTTTATTCTTTGTTTCCAATCATCATTGGAAGCTATAAACGTTAAAATTCAAATGAATATATAATCCCCAATAGTTTTCCAAATGAGATTATCATTATTACATTGAAGTGTTATAAATATACTTTATACTTTGCATATTATGTATAAACTAAATGTTAATGTAGAGCTAAAATCGCCTTAAATATTATCCTTGATAAGCAATTTTCTTTATAAATACAAAAGAATGTTAGTTTACAAAATTAAAATGTAACTTTCACAATTATGTGATTGTACAACTTTAAGCGAAATAAATTTAATTTTTAAACAAAAAGTTATAAAATAATCATAATTATATTAATACCTAAATAAAAAACACATAAAAATATATTCTTGAATAGGTCAAAGGATTATTGATAAAGTAAACACTTAAATACCGGGGGCGTATAATAAAACTTTAAACTAAACTTATAATTTCTTTTATATTAAATTTGAGAGAGCTGGTTCGAACTTTATCAGTTATTCTAAATTTGAAATAACTTTCCATTAAGAATGTTTTTAAACACAAGTTTATAGAAAAATTAAAACCAAAATTATTTAAGATAATTTTTTTACATACAAATCAATAAAGAATATTCGTTTTTAACGTTTGTTTATAATTTTTGATTAAATGAAAGAGAATGGCTCTTATATTGATAAATGTTTTATGTAATGTCGACAATTAAATGTGGAACACAATATCAGATAAATGGCCGCCTCTGTTAGTCTCACAATTGTAAGCCCATTTGAACACATTTTTCATTAAATTCTCACACGTTTCACGCGGTATTTTTTTAATGTCATCACGAATATTTTGTTTGAGTTGCTGAAGCGTTTCTGGTTTTTTTGCCTAAACCTTGTTAGTCAGATATCCCAACAGAAGAAGTCCTGTGCAACCGAATCAGGCGGCTGCGTAGACCAATCAATATCACCATTTCGTGAAATAGCTTGTTGTCGAAAGAGGTCTCGCAGTAATTCCATTGTAATCCTGACGGTATATGATGTGGTAACGTCTTGTTGTTACTACATGTTACTCAAGCCTAAAGCATGCAGTTGTAGCGTTAAAAACTAGTCAATCATATCGTAAAATCGCTCCCCATTCACAGTTACCGTTACGCCATTTTCAATGAAGTAAGGTCGAATCGCATACCAGGCTGTCACTTTTAATCGATGCAAAGGTGACTGTTGAATAATTTGAAGGTGTGTTACTCCCTCGAAACGACTATTCTGTTTATATATATATTCAAATGAAAATATGCCTCGCCACTGATTATGATATTTTCATAAAAATCGGGATTGCCATGGGCGATATTTAACATCCTATTGGCATATGTACAGCGGCGTAAATGATCTTGTAGAAGGAGCTCTTGTCTCAGCTGAATTTTATATGGAAACAAATGCAAATCCTTGTGCAAAATTGTGGCCAAAGTTGTTCTTTGTAGACCAATCTTCTGAACGCGGCTTCAAATTAAGATTGATGAATTGTTTTCAACATTTTCTTAACCAGCAGTAATGTTTTCAGTCAATCCTGCAGTACGTTGTGCTACATGCTTGGGCTTATCCCCTGCAGACACTTTCTTCGAAATCATTCACTACACTACTATAAAAAGTGCGTTTCGGTGGATCGTTATTTCTCCCAAAAATTTTACGTAACTTTTTAATCGTCACAGTAATCGAAGATTACTTAAAATTTCTACTTCACGACTGTCAAATATGAACTGTCAAAACTAATGTTTACCAAAACAGCGGCAAAACAAAGTAGTATATTTCCCGGTGGACACTCTGTATAAGAAAAAACAATGCAAACCCAATAATAATGACATGACCAATAGTAACCGCATGCAAATAATTTTTTTTATAGATGTAACATTTAACAGTAACATTTAAAAGAAAAAAGGTTTGATGGAGGATAGTGAAAAGCGACAACAAAGAATACTATAATTTTCATTATACATAACGGTGCCTAATAATTATAAAAATGTTTGTCCACTATTTTCGAATTTATATATAAGCTATATCGTCCAAATAGGCAATATCATATCCATGGCTCTTGCTTCAGTTATTACAAAAAATTACATTAACGATATAGTAGGTAGGGAAGTAATTTTGTAAGAAATACTTTTTGCAATTCTATTAAAAAGTTTGGATCTTGAGTAAAGAGAATTAAATTGTGCTTTACTCCAGGACAACAAGTTAATTGAAGTTACGTTAACCACCGTAGTAATTTACTTTTCTTAATGTTTAGGTACCAAATCAAGGAGTTTGCCAAATTCTTTCATTCGATCAAGTAGTAATCTATTAAAAATATAAATTTTCTTTAGAGAGTTTTTATAAGCTTTAAAATTTATTTTAATTGCTGTAAAAGTTCTGATGAATATTGAAAAATAAATAAAATGATTTTGAAAAAATTACTTATTTTTAGATCCAACTCATTTCTACAAAATTAATTTTCAATTCAAAGATATAGAAACAAAATACTTTTTAAGACTGCCATCTCTGCTTAACTACAGAAAAAAAATATTTACAGTATTCAAAGAGAAAGTTTATTGCGAGAGAGCAACCAAATATTTTTTAACAGAGAATCTCTTTTCAAACAAAAGCATTGTTATTTAGAAAGAATTTATTACTTTTACGATTTGAAATTTTAAAAAGAGAGACATTATGTACGGTTCACAAAATTTGGGAGCAGCTAACTCTCAAAAGAGCAAAGCTATCAGCAACAATAACAATAATACTAATGACAAGAAAGCCGGCCATGATGGTGTTGGTGACATTAAAATGACAAAAACAACAACAGCAATGAAAACAAAAGCAACTATGAGTGGTGGAAACAGAATGAATGCAAATTTAAATAATTTACAGCGGCAACAACAATGTTATGAGCCAAGAATAAGCTCTACACCAACGAATAATTCTACTATTCATGGTAGTGTTGGTTTGATGGGAGCAGCACAACAACAAAATCAACATCATCAACCACAATGCTCTACTGATATTTCTATTAGTGGTGGAGCTGGTAAAACTTCTTCCACGGCTGGTATTAGCAAAGTAAAACCAGTAAATTCCCCGATCGTTGGACAAACGTATTCAGTTGAAGGTGGATCGCGTGCGCAGACGGTTGACATTCAAGTGGCGAATTATTTAGAAAATCGTGCAACGAAAAATATTAAAACTCAAGAAAATATTTTAGAAACGCCGGAATTTTTAACATCAAAACAATTAAGCAATCAATTTGAACAAATCAATTCAAATACACAATTAGACGAACAAAAAGCTCAACAAGCTGTTGGGCCCCAACAACATCAACAAACACATTTTAAAGATCTAAATTTCACTAACTGTAATTCGAATAATAACTTAAATAAAAATTTTAAAACTGTTGCTGGTCAACAACATCAAATAAAAAATTTTACAAATCCCTTTCAAGCGAATGTTTTAAAAGCGAAACAAAATTCTTCTAATAAAACAAGTGATTTTAATTTAATTAATAACAACAAAAACAACAATTGTCCTTTAAGTGTCATAAAGTCTACAACATTAAACTTACCCGTGACATCATACGCCGCATTACAACAACAACAACAGCAGCAGCAGCAGCAAAAACAACAACCCCAACAACAAAATTCTGCTCAACAAATTTATTACACCAACAATACAAACGACAACTATTTTTACACTTTCAATCCACAGGTGTGTGTCTTTAATGTTTTATTAATTTTTACTAAATTTCTTTTATTTCGATTTAAATAAAAATGATCTTTTTTTGATGAAACTTTGTAACTTAAAAAAATGTTAATGAACTTCTAAATTCAAATAGTGTCTTTTTTTTACGAACATAACGCGACGCAGCACTTATCTCAAAAACGAAAAAAAAAACAAAAATGAAGGAGATAGTTGCACTCACGCACACTATTTGAATATTTTTTTTTGTGTCTGCTGTCACATTTTCTATTTTTGTCATTTCCCCTTTTCTCTGTGACTTTCTTTTAGAAATGCTGGGTTTTGTTTGCTTTTGTTATTTACAAATCTACTATTTACACACACACGCATACATGTCTATATACATCGGCATATGCATGCACACACATGCATACTTATATAAAATAAATAGAGTTCAAGTTCTTTTTATTTGTGAATTTTTTCGTGTTTTGCCACACGTATTTTCGCTCTCTTCAAAAACAAAAAAAAAACACTTTCGAAATGGGGAAATATCACCAAGAGTTTATTTGTTTTATTAGAAAAAATAAATATTTAACCAGTTCACTTTAAAACTGTAGGGTTTGGGAATATCGTTAAAAATGTGGTTTGTTTGGTTTACTTGGCGATATCTTGTATTGGAAAATAAAAATCTTTTTATTTAATTTATGTGTGGGAATTTAAATGTGTTAAAATATTTTAATTTTACCTTTTACCCCGAAAATTCCAAATAAATATATATTTTGTATAAAACAATGCGAATTTTATATCACAAAAAATTATTTTCTATCCATAAGACAGTTTTATAAAAAATCCAAAATTTGCCAACTCCTCGACGTTTTCAACAATTGCAATTTTGGGTAGAGATTTGTCTTTGAAACCTTACACGGTTCAACTGGTGCAGGAATTGATGCCGACCACAATTCACATCGCCGTAGATTCGCTCAATTCATTCAGAAACAATCGAATGGGTTTTCTGAAAAAGTCATTTTGTCAGACGAAGCCCGCAAAACTGCGGCATTTGGGCTTCTGAAAATCCAAGAACGATTATTGAAAAGCCTTTGCTTGTGGGTGTGTGGTCTGAAGGTGTGATTGGATCGTTTTTTTTTTTCGAAGATGAGGCTGGGAAAACAGCAACGGTCAATGGATCACGCTATCGCAAGATGCTGACAACTCTATTTTGGCCTATTATTGACGACATTAATATCACTGACATGTGGTTTCAGCAGAACCATACCACATGTCACACAGCTAACAAACAATTTATTGCAAACCAAATTTTCCGATCGCATAATTTCACGACAATCAGCAGTTAAGTGGCAGACAAAACGTGTAATTTAACACCAATGCGTAATTTTATGTGGGGCTGTATTAAGGACAGAGTCTATACGGAGCCAATCAAATCAATATTAGCCTTAAAGCTCAAAATATGTAATATGATTAAGGAAATAGGACCGCTATTTTGCCAAAAATTTATTAAAAACTTTAATGAAAGAATTGACATCTGTCAGCGTGGTCGTGGTGGTCATTTGCCAGACATTATTTTTCATTCATAATTGCCGCACTTTTTTCTTCATAATACAATAAAAACTTGAATCACCTTAATCAATTTTTTTTTTGTTTTAGAAAACAAACTTCTTGCTTAAAAACTCTTTGATACGAAATTTAATTTTATTCATATTAAATAAAAACTTAAATTCAATTCATGACCAACATACATAACAGTATCACAATATAGGTGCTCCTGTAGGCTAGTAGGTAGTGTACTAGCTTGTCAGTATGGGGGTTGTGGGTTCGTTTCCCAACGAAAACCTTGGCTTTTTCACTACAAAATTAAAAATTGACTGTCGGTGGGGCTGCTCAGCGATGAAGGCTGGTTGCTGTGCTGTCTTTAGACGGCAGTTAATTTCCGACTATCCATCTACTTTCACCACCTGTTTCATCTTTTCTCTATCCCTTTCCTAAAGAATATAGCACGGTACTTGACTAAATTGGCATTGTTGCCTGAAGTGCTACTTCTCTTTAAAAGAAAAAAAAAAAAAAACAATATTTGATAGTATTCTGTTTAACCTAAGATTCTTAAGCAAGCGTTAGAATTCACTAAACCAAAGAATTTTCGAAGCAAATTTCATTGTCCAACGTTTGAAAATTTAATAAAAGATTAATGGCGATTTTGATAAGCTATAGCAAGAGTTTTTCCTCGGGTTATCAAAAACGACGTCACATGCAACAAGTTTGTTTATTTACATAAAAATGGGCCTATCACTAAACATTATTTTGGTGAAAATCGCGTTCAGTTTTTCATAAAGCCAATTCACAAACCTTCGACGCAAACAATGGATGTTCCGCATTAAATTTTGATCGAGTAGAACTTTACAGGATGTTGCGCAAAGTGCCTCTAGTGATGGCCAACTGTTGCGAACGTTGACTAGTAAATGTTCCAGGCTCATTCTTAAACCTACTGTATAGCGTATATGTTAAGCACTACGAGCATTTTATTTTGGTCTATTGTTAGCGATAACCTCGTGAGTGAATTTAGCAATTAGATTAGGCACAGCAATATCAGAAGAAGAAGCCTTATTGAAGGTAATAAATAAAAATTTTCGCAATTAAAATTCTTTGCTCAAGAGCGTAACTTTCCATGCTTAAAATTTCCCAACCTTTTGCTAAATAAATGCCAAAGAATAACAGCTAAATACTTGACATTTAATCATTTGATAGGTAATTTTTTTCCAAACCTCAAATTTCACACACCCATTATAATAAAATTTTAACTGCCAAAATTTTTTCTAAGCGCTCTTCACACAATTATCTGCGAGTAAGATAAAATTTTGTAGAATGCGGCGAGCGACCTTGAATAACAATCGTTCAATTTAAAATTAAGTGATTAAAATTGTTTCTAAGGTCAATATATACATACATACATACATACATACACAAATCATTCATTATTCATAATCTACTTTTAGCACAACTAATTGTATTTCGACACGTTTAACAGTCATTTTATTTAGAATTTTTTTTATTTGTCGGTTAAAAAACGATATCATTTTCTTAAAGCGATTTAATCAAATATTTGAAAATTCGTACTATGATTTTCTACTTATTATTCTTCTTTTGAATGAGTACGAAAACAAAAAGACGTAACATGAAAATCTAAATCAGGGCTTAAAGTGTCATTTATCTGTCACAAAATTCTCAATTTATTATTTTTTAAGATTCACAATTTAGTTATTTTTCAATGTCAATGTAGCGATTTTATACAGTTTTTTTATTTTTCATTTAATAATGGTTTTTCACAAGATTAACGAACTCTCATTACTGTTCCTCCTAATGTTGTCGCTTTTATTTAGGCATGACATTTCAGATTTAAATTCAGATACAAAACAAATTTGTGTTTGGTGTTAAATATATGACATAAAAGCATTATATGAGGAGTAGTAAATGATCCTCAATGCTTTGCCAGCACTTAGGCACTCTTGGTTTGAAAAAGATAATTTCAATTTAGTCAGAAATACTTCTGGGATATATTCAAAATAGAGAGCTTAAGTAACAGATATGCACTGCTTAGAGAGTCTCATTAACAAAGAAAGAAAAGGGGCCAATCACACCTCCTGCTTAAAATCCGTATCAAGCAGCGATACGTTATTTAGGTAATTGATTTCCCCAATCTGGTTACTCTGAAATAAAAATGCTATCATTAAGATTTAAATAAGCTTTCACTTCTTTATAATTAATTAAATAAACTTTGTGATCGTATACAGACACGTGTTTAGTTGCCCATGATGTCAAACCAAACCATTCTCTAAACTTACATACGTCTTTTAAAAGCCCGTAATCGATCAAATTTTTGTGAATTTAACAATTGCCCTCTTTAGGGTCGTCGGTGGAGTCAAATCTTTGTCTGTGACGTTTCGCACAAAAATTCCAACGTTGTGTTTCTCATGCATCGCTACTTTTTCTAACGGGGACAAGTGTCAATTTGCTTGATTTTTAGTTGGTATTTTGCATTTTTAACCTGGCATACGTTCCCCTATATCTATTATTTCCTTGATTTTTAAGTGCAAAACAAAGGTAAAACAAAACACACAAAGTTCATTTATAACTTTGGGCATAAAAACAATAATTGTTATCACATTTGGTGGGAATTTGAAATTTCATGCAACTCCAGTCAAGTGCTTTACTTTGCTCTTTAAATCAAATAAATTAGGCAAGAATATTCCTCTTTTTTGTACTAAATTTCCTGGGTTATAATAAAGAAGGAAAATCGAAAATGCATCTTAAAACTTCTGCTAAGTGTGTGTCTGTCTGTCTGCGTGTCTGTCTGTCTGTCTGGTCAAACACACACTAAAACAAACAGTGAATTTTTTATTGCAATAATATAGAGAAGACTTTAAATAAAAAATCAGCTGTTGTCAAGCATTTAGAGGGGAAGCGGTAAATTGCATAAATAAAGTATAATATCACGATCATTTTAAATTTCAAATCACTTTTCAACCAAAAGCCACAGACTGTCAAGTTTTTATAAGCCTTATATTCAGTTATTGCAAAAGATGAAATCTAATAAGAGCGCCAGAAAGATATGGAGATATAAAAAAATTGTGGAAACCAAAAATTACGTTGCCACTCTATCGTGCCTACCATAGTTGACGATTTAATTTATCGTTTTATTTTTACTAATTTTTTTTTTCTTTTCGGACCAGCACTCTGGGTTATGACCTCTACACATGTAATGCATTTGACCAGAACTAGGAAATTAGGTTATGCGGAGGAGAAACGAGGGACTAGTGTTTGTTGACATTCGATTTGAACTACACTGAAAGTGACAGGAAAGACCTCTGGACGAAGTTTATTCCACGTATGAATTGTTCTGCTAAAAAATGAATTTTTCATATAATGCGTAGTGCGATTCAGTAGCCAATCGACCACAAATGGATGCGCTCTCAACGAAAATTGAGTTAAAAGCAACAACGTGCGATTATTGAGAACAAGTTTCCTAAGTTTGTTGGAGCACTTACCATTGCAGCAACGATAAAACAGTTAAATACAATCGCTGCTCTAGGGAATCAATGGAGTTGAGTACCCTACCGTCCCCAATGAGTCTCTTGGCCCTCTCCTGTACGCGGTCTAGCAATTCCAAAATAGTGTTGTATTCCAACTTTGGTCAGATATAGGTGGTGTAAATAGTACGAAGATCGGATGGAGTGAAGTATCTCTTACACCGTTTTAGAAAACCAAGGCACTTGAAAACTTCTTTGAAACCCTGAAAAATGTGTTTAGTCAATCGAAAATCATACTGAATTTTCATGCCAAGAACATGCAGAGCTTCCGATTCTGTAATACCTATATCACCTGTAGTAACAGGTGCATTGTTATTGCATTTTACGGGCATTAAAATCGACTATATTTGGAGATTGTTGCGAGATCGTGATTGACCATAACATTCACGTTTTTTAGAACTCACCTCTAACTGGTTCGGTCTATTACAAATGATGCTGTCATTTGCGAAAGAGTAAATGGGATTAAAAGTTTGACAAAGAAGGTCATTTAGAAAAATAAGAAATAGTGTAGAAGAAAGAACGGAGCCTTGCGGTAACCCTGAATTTATATTGAACTCATCGAATAAAATCCCATCTATAACAACTGGTATAGTGCGATTCCTGAGAAAACTCGATATAAATCTGTAGAAATTATCACCGACACCAAAAGCAACCAGTTTTGACAAAAGTGGATCATGGCAAATTTTGCCACACATGTTGACAATTTTAAATGCTTAAAATGACATTTGACTATTTTAATACACTTTTCAAAATTTTAATGGCAGCAATTAAAAATGTTTTAATAATAGGAAGGATATTTATTTGAATGATTAGATCCTTAAAAACAATTATTTTCAAACACAAAATACGTCGGTAGAAATTAAACGGCAAAATATATTATTGTGGATAAACCATAACCATATGAGAATTTCACTATCATTTCTATAATGTGGTTTTACCCAAAAAAATTTTATCTAAATTTTTTTCAGAAAACTTTTGACTCAACAACAATGGTTTTTGAATTTTTATTTCAAATGTGATTTTTGTGGATTTTTACGTTAATACGTTATGAAGGTTTTCAGTAGGAGAAAAATAAATTCAAATAAAAATAAATTTAAATTTAATTTCTTGTTCAATCAAGTTTACTTAGGACTTTTATATCTGCAGTTTCCTGAACAAAATTAAGGTAACATTTATGATACTCGTACTTCTTCTTTTACTGCTTATTTTCTGACGATGACGTAAATTTTTTTGGGAATGTTATTGTTTATTCTTAGAAAAAATCGTTCTTCCAAATTGTGTAATTAAGCTAACTCGTTTCCACATCGAAACAGAGGCCTCTGCAACTTGTATGATAAAATTATCAGAAGCAATGATGAAAGTGTTCTAATCTGTATTACTGAGTTAGTGTTCGAGTATAGGTACTTCTTTTGTTAAGGTCATATCTACTCCTGTAGGTAGAATGACACTACAGTAGTAATGTACAAAAAGGATTATATAGACTAAATACAACAAATTATACAGCGACCAACTGCACTAAATTTAAAAATGGCCAAACTGAATCTTTCCAAAGGGAAATACGCAGCCTATTAAAACGCTGTAAAACGTTTTCTGACGGAAAAGTATACAATTACATGAACCCAGGGCCACCAACACTCAAAGCACAGCGAAAAATAAACAAAGAGAACATACCAATGAGACCCATTGTAAAGTAAAGACCTGCACCAGCATGTCAGCTAGCCAAACACTTAACCACCCTACTTCTAGCAAAAATAATTCTACATAATACATATACGGTACGTAATTACAAGACTTTATGGAAAAACTTAAAGACATTAAGATAACCGAAAACATACGACTTGTTTCCTTTGACATCAAAGTTCTATATACCTCAATACCAACACAAAAAACCTTAGTTATCCTACGCAACAAAATAGACAGTTTATATACGACAGCCAATACGTTACCAAAATTATAGATACTGCGAAGGCGACACGGCATGGGAAACCCAACTTTATCAATCTTCATGGAATTTTTCATGCAACATCTCGAATCATTATATTAAACATAAAGACACTAATGGAAAAACACAATATAACCCATTACTGATGACATCATATGCATCCTCGAACAAGACAACGTCGAACAAATTCTAACAGACTTAAACACAATCCATAATAACATTGTACCTGTGAACATACTTATATAGGACAAACTGGACGAACACTAAAATCCAGATTTACAGAATACATTCGGTCATACAAATGAAAAAGAGAAGACTCCAACTTTGCATTACACCTTGAGAATTACAGACATTACGAATGGCAATAGATGGGTTTATTGAAAAAAGTAAAAAACTTTACTGCATTTCTAGCAAAAAAGGTCAAAAACTAGACATACTTGCAAGCATAGAAATCTACAAAACAAAAACTTTTGTCAGCGATATTATGAACGAACAGGTGTGAAACACTTAAACTAATCATAAACTCAAACAAACGAAAAACATCCTCAGACGGATGCACGTAGGTGGGCAATAATTAAAAACGAAAATATTAAGATTAATTTCCACATAAAATGTCAGATGACTGACATTCTAACTACCTAGGTAGATGCGACGATAATGGCGTAAATAGCTGGAGCAGAAATACTGAGCCACCAGTACGAGATACAACGTGGCTTGAAAATGATATGTTCACATCAATAGTGTTCGCGATTTGCGAACAAACAGCTAGAAAGGAAATTTATATAGAAGAGGAATTGACAACAGCATTTCAATCACCGACGGAACAAATCCAAACAATTTAATTTATCTTTATCATTTACACAAACCATTTTCACAATATTCTTCTTAACGACTCTAGTCAAAATTCGTCTGGCAGCTTTGTACTCAATGTCAAGTAAAAGCAAAAATTGTTTTCTTCATTTTAATTGTCTTCAAACACTTGTAGGTCATGACAGGGATGGCAAGTTCAATTCTATTGATTTTGATCAATTTTACAATAGAATTTTTAAATCATTCAATGAAAATCTTCTTTGTTTCTTATGCTTAAATAAATAATAATTTAATTGACTGTTGGATTAAATGACTGAATTAATCACTCGTATTGTATGAAGGTCTCTCGTATCTCGTATCTTGTTTTTCATTTGTTGTGTATTTAGTAATACTAAATTAGATGAAAAAATAAGGGCGTCATGCTTAATCCGTTAGTGAAGTTTACAATATAACGGTACATTAGTTTAGGGATTCTAATAACTAGAAATTATATTTTTTTCATTTATTTGCTTTAACTTAATTTAATTTTATTAACAGAAAATAATGTGTGTGTGTGTTACATTGTTGCGAGTTATAAAAAGATGAAATTTAAAAAAACAATGTCATTAAAACTAAAACACTTGTGTAAATAACAGCATTTTTTTTATTGAAAATTTTTTGTTGACCCCTTTTTTAAAATTAAAATAAATTTATCTTAATGGCTCCCACATTTTAGATATCGAAAAATAAATTGATTTAAATTAATAATTTTATTCGGCATAAAATACTTACTGGAGATTTCTCGAAATATGAAAGTAAATTTTCATTTATACTTAGAGAAATCGGCAGTTAAACTTATTGAAAAGAATTTTAATTTTTATTATTCTAAAATTATTTTTTTCCTAATTTTAATTTCATTAATTTTTATTTGAAATTTCGCTAATTTTTATTTGATTAGGCAAAGACGACATTTGACAATAGATGTATATACATATGTATGTATTTACATTTAATTAGAAACTTAAACTTCGATTAATACTTAGATTATTATATCCAAAACAAATTTAGCGTCCTCGTAGGAAATTGTGTCTTCAAATGCCATTTATTTTGTAATTTTCCTCTCCTTAAAAGACCTTTAGCTCTCTACAGACCAGAATAATAATTACATTTTTCAAATAACAATTATGTAGTTCTAAAACAAAATGTTTTTAATTTTTCTCTACAGGATCCCTACGACGAAAACTTTGACGAAGACATGGAAGCTGAACGTGATCTCGCCGAAGATGCCCAATGGAAGAAAATTCAACAGAACACATTCACCCGTTGGGCCAACGAACATCTTAAGACCATCGATCGTTCAATAAATAGCTTAGAAAGTGATCTTTCCAATGGTTTGCGTTTAATAGCTCTTATTGAGGTCTTATCACAAAAACGCATGCCCAAATATAATAAAAGACCAACATTCCGTTCACAAAAATTGGAAAATGTTTCAGTTGCCTTGAAATTTCTTGAAGATGAGGGCATAAAAATTGTTAATATTGGTAAGTGAATTTAAGCTATTTTCTTAATATTAATGTATTGTCTTTAAAATTTATTTAAAAACTTTTGGAGTCCCTTAAACAAAGTACTACAGTAGAAAAAACGAAACCGAAAGTCATATTCCTTATTTGATGACGAAAGAAATTTTTTACTTCTTTCCGTTTGTCTTTAAGTCTCAGTAAAATGTTCAGTATTTTATAGAAATTATACCCTCATTAAAGTCTATTATTTTTCCCGGGAGTTTAAACTACGGTTTTTCATTAATTTTTTGTCTTTCAAACCATTTATCTGCGACGGCATTGTTGGGAGCTGAACTCACAACCATCAGTGCCACAAACAAGCAGACATCTGTAGCAACGTAGCCAGCTCAGCTGTTCAACAATTTTTTCCAACATTTTATTGCTGTTTAGCACATAAACACACCACCCTTTTGAGTGGTATAAAATAAGAAGTTTGCTGCTTGTTTTGGTTTGTTGTATTTAGATTATTTTATATATTTAAAATAATTTATTTTTTTGAAAAAATTTAACAAATGTTCAACGAAATCTTTCCAATCTTTCGTTTTGTAGGATTTTTACTTTATCACGAATCATACATCCGTTATATACGATGTGTTTCAAGGGCCTGTCAGAAACATTTTTCTTCCAATATTTTTAGTTGACCTTGCTATTATATGACCAATACCGATCGATTTGCATATTTTACATTTAATTGCCTTAAATTTGGCTATGAAGAGCAGTTGATTATTTTTAACCCAATTCGAAACATTATTAAGATTTTCGAGAGGTTTTGGAGCTCCAATTTGTAAAAACATGCCGAATTATAGACGGCGCTATAGTTAAAGCTTCTCGTCGGGCATATTTTTTAAAGCACCTCAAAACCTTGATTGGTTTACCTTGAAATGTCAGTTGTGATTTGCTTCTAAATAGTATTATACCGAGGGCTTAAGCTTGTTTTTCCTTGCGTTAATTTGAAGGTTTCCCAAGCGTTATTATCTGTTCAACAACTTTTTTCTTACATTTTATTGCTATTTACCACATAAACACACCACCCATTTTAGTAGTGTATTATAAAAACTTTGCTGCTTTTGTTGGTTTCTTGTATTTAGATATATTTGAAAAAAAAAATAAAAAATTTTCTATGAAACTTCTCCACTCCATCCTTTTCTATGAGTTTTGCTTAATTACAAACGTTTTTCTTCCAATATTTTTAGTTGATCTTGTTATTATATGACCAATACAGATCGATTATTATCGTTGATTATTTGTAGCCCAATTCGAAACATTTTTTTAAGTTTTCGAAAGGTTTGTATGGAGCTCCAATAGGTAAAAGCGTACTGAATTATAGACTTGTCATTATAGTTAAATCTTCTCGGTTTTGTTTGAAGCACCCCTGCAAGCTTGTCTTGCCTTTAAATGTTACCGAGGGCATTAGCTTGGTTTCCCTTGCGTTATTTGTAGTTTTCTGATAGGATGAGAAATTTCTTATAAATACCAGTATGTGTAGTGTGATTAGATTTACATCCGCGCCTGGCCATGAAGCCTTAATCAGATGGTGGATCGAACCACTGCATAATTTGGAACATCATGCTCGTGCTAGGAAGCCGAAGCTATAATTCTATGCATCAGAACTTTCTAGTTGCAACTTCGATGATTCCAGAGCAGGGCTGCAAATCATCACTCCTTGCTTAAGAGTTGGAGACTTTCCAACTCCTGTCTAGAACACACGTCTAGCATGCTCACTGGACTGGATCATTCACCTAGCGTGTCATTAACGGCGAAATGATCCTGGCCACCATATTAAACAATAGACCTGTTATGGGGCCGCGAAACTACAACCACCACGATACTCCCATAAAGGGCCAACCAGCCAGAGAACAGTTAAGTGTCTAAAGAGACAAATAACGGAACTCTGCGGGTCACTGATTCCCGTGGAAATAAAGTGGAGTTTTCAGTTGTACTCCTGCTGACTTCAGGGGACTGGGCTCCCTTTTTCCGCCAGTTGCACTGTATCTAGATAGTCGAAGTTCGATAAAGACCATATATATATGCCCCCGGGAGGTAGTCGATGGAGTGCGGGAACTATCTCATATTCTACCGGACGCCAATAGATAATTTAGAATTTGATCTCTGAATTGCTCGGTCTTACAGGTAATCATGCCATTGCGCACACTGTATTCGGCATCGCCCTATATCTGAAAGATTAAATGAATTTCTAATTGGCATGTTTTCAGTGGTATACTTAAATCTTGACGCTTAATTCATCCAAAAATCCCTAGATACCACATCATATGCACTTTTAAAGTCTACAAGCTGCTGTTATACTCAATAGACTGATATGTCCACAGTATTCATATATTCTGCACAATATCATCTTGATCTGAATCGTGGTTGTTCTTATCGGCGGATAGTTTATAATACTATTGGAGTCCAGTTAAAGAAGAGGGTTGATATTATAATATACTAGAATATTTTCAGCGTGTACATTATGGTTTCCCATATTTTGCTAACATGCTTAATACTTCCAAATTTCCAATGAACAGTTTTTTTTTATTTTAATGACAACTTTAAAACTTGAATAAAACTATTTTATTTTCTCTACTTTAAAAACAACAACATTTATTTGTTTTTTTTCTTTATTTCATTCTTTAAAATATTTAAATTATCATTAATGGAATAACAATTTTTTTTTCAAAACTCGTTTTTGTATGCGTTTTTGGCCCTTTGGGTTGTTGTGTGTTTTCTTAAAATTATGAAACTCTCAAGAATGCCTGCTTTCTGCATGACTCTTAAATAAAATTACATTTAAATTGTTGTTGTTTTCTTTTTTTTAATCTGTTGTTTTTTTTTTAATTCTTCAAGGCTTCTTGATTTGTTTCGAACTTAGAATTCTACGTCTCGATTTCAATTTAAATTTTTTGAACACCAAAACAAAGCTGGATTTGAGGAATGTGATGAAAAATTTCGTCAATTTATTTACACACATTCATACATGAATACTATTGTATGTTTGTTTGTATCGAAAAATATGACATCATTTGTTTTTAAGAAGTTTCAAATCTTTTACTTTCAGCTGAGCTTCAATTGTTGTTGTTGCGTTAGTAACTACAAAATAAATTTTATCGCTTTAAATGTTTTGCTTTTTTAACTCGTTACAAACGCTAATTTAAAATTTTTGTATTATTAATTTTTATTGAAATATTGTAATTTTTGTTAAATCTTTTGTTAAACACGTTTTATTAACATGTTTAAATGAAATTAGTCATTTTCTTTTCTTTTTAAAAAGGTGTTGCTATCGGTTGTTGTTATTGTTACCTAAACATTTGTGCTCTTTTAAAAACGTTACTACGAAACGAAACTGATTTTTTGTGAAAAATATTTTAAAATTAATCATTATTTGTTTAGGAGACATTCATCTTAAAGTTGGAAATGGAGAAATTGTTTGTTTTGTTTGTGTTTTCACTTTTTTTTTTATAAAAATGAATTGCAGTGTTTTTTTAACCGTTATTATTGGTATTTGTTTAATTATAACGTTATTCCAACGGGTTTTAAAAAAAGGATTACAGGGGTTTCCAAGAGGATTCAATAGAACTAAAATTCTTTAACAATTTTGAAATTGAAAACAAAGCCATCACTCGAGAGAAATCTGGAGATGAACTCATAGAAGTTAATTATCACTATCGTTTTTTTAAGGATATTTTAAGGGAGGTATTGGACTTTGAAATGGAATAAAAGAAATATGGCTTTTTTAAATTTACATGAAATTAACTTCATTCGATAGGTAATTCACATTATAATTTCAATAAAACTAATGGCATATAACCGCCACGGCTTGCGCAGACGTAATCTAATTTGGGTGTACAATTTTCGATAAGTTTTTTCAATATTTGCAGAGATATGTGAAGTCGCTATTTTACGCCGTTAAGCTCGAAACGATTGCCAACTTCGAGCCGCGTTATTGCTGATATTCATCAATTACACCATCAATTATGCGGTGTACCCTCCAAAATCGTGCGATTTAACGCGGCTAGACTATTTTTTGTGGAGATATGTGAAGTCACTATTTTACGTCGATTAAACTCGAAACGATTGACCTTTTCGAGGATAAAATTTGCCACGTTATTGCCTATATTCATCTATTATCTATCATCAATTATGCGGTGTACTCTCCAAAATGGTGTGATTTAACGCGTCTAGACTATTTTCTGTGGAGATATGTAAAGTCGCTATTTTACGCCGTTAAGCTCGAAACGATTGACAACTTCGAGCAGCGTTATTGATGATATTCATCCATTACCCCATCAATTATGCGGTGTACATTCCAAAATCGTGTGATTTAACGCGTCTAGACTATTTTCTGTGGAGATAAGTGAAGTCGCTATTTTACGTCGATTAAACTCGAAACGATTCACCTTTTCGAGGATAAAATTTGCTGCGTTATTGCCAATATACGGCTACAAATGTTGGAAAAACTCATCGAAAATTCGGACCCCCAAATCAGATTACGTTCGCGCAATTCATGGCGGTTATATGCCAGAAGTTCTATTTAAATTATAATGCTAAAAGATTACCTTTCAAATGAAGTAAATTTGACGTCAATTCAAAAAATTTAACTTTCTTTTATTCCATTTTAAAGTTCTACACCTCCCTGAAAATACCCTTTATTAAAAACTATAGGCGCACTAAACTTCTATGAGTTCTCCTCCAGATTTCCATTGGTAGTGAAAAAGTTTTTTCAGATTGCGATATTTTGAGCGATTTAGCAGTCAATAGCTCTGTCTTCAATAGGAAAATTGTTAAATTAATGATGCGTTTTGATGTAATGTTGAGTAACGTAATATTACGTTTGGGTTATAAATGAATGGTCCAGGTTCAGTGAGTATGAACGCCGTTGTGTTCTTAATTACATTAAGCTTCATGCGTTCTGGGCCAGGAGTTATATAGTCTCCAACTCTTCAGCAAGGAGTGAAGGCTGCGGCCTACTCCAGGCTTTCGAAGTTGCAATTAGGAGTGACCGGAGGATATACGTATCCGAAAGCCTTCTATGCTACATTTCATCCACAGTGGTAATGATCCACCATCTGATTAAGGCTTACGGCCAGGTGCAGATGTAAATCTTATCACATCATTACGTTTGGGTTATTCCACAGTATTAGTTCTGGTTATTAAAAGTGGACCATATGACACATTATATCACAAGCATAATCTTCATATCAGTAAAGGTCAGATTCTTATTCATTTAGAGTTTCAACATAGATTAAGGCCGTTTCGACTTTAATCATTCGCTGTACCAAATAATAACTTTTAAAATGAATGGTCTTAAATAATAAAATTTGAGAATTTATTGCTTAGGATAAAAGGTACTTTTGATAGAAAATTATTTAATGTACCATTATGTATTTAAAATGCATTTTTTAAAAGAAAATTTGTCTTATTACGTACTTTTCAGAAAGGTACTTTTTAAAATCTTACTTTTTTAAATTTACTTTTTCGTTTTTCTATTGTATTTTTAAATATTCCTTCTTCAGTGCAGAGACTAATATGTAAAAGTGTTTTTTAAAGGAAAGACATTTCTTGTTATTTCTTCACTTTAAGGCCCTTGAGAGGGTTGTTCTATAACACACTTATCTTCATACCTTTGTAGTTAGTGTTAGCCATTTGAGTCGTCGAACATTCATCAATCTTCAATTGGTGCTACCTTTAAATGTGTGAACTGCTAGTGTGGCTTCGTCTCGAATACACTAAATTAGAGTTACCGTATTATTAATATTGATGCCAGCTAAATTATATAACAAAGAAAGTGATGCCAATACTGCGATTTTATATAACATTAAGGCTGGTTTTTAATAAGATTTTTTAAGTGTTTTTAACGGTTTTTATATTACTTTCAAAGAACAGTTTTAACCTCTTTTCCCAATTTAAAGTTTTTTACTATTTTTTTTTTTTATTATTTTCAGTTTTGTTCGACCTTTTTTATTTTTATTAAATATTAATCTTAATCTTTTAAACGGTTCTTTAAATTATAACGATTTATTTTTTATTTTTATTTTATAAATCGTTATAAAAGGTTAAATTAATATTTAATATTTTTTTTCAAATTTAAGGTTAAATTACTTAAATAGAAAAAACAGCCATTCTGCTCATAGCGATTTTTACGTATTTTCTTTCACTATTTAAGGTCTGCCTCTAAGTTCCTCTTCTTTCTTTCTTTCTTTCTTTCTTTTCAATCGATGTCTATTTTAATATTCCGTCTATATTTCTGAATTGCACCGACATTTATATTTGTAGGAAGGTGTCAAAACATGAGTTGATATTTAAAGACCACAATTGCCAGCACAAGGCACGCCACAAAGTCTTATAAAATTGTGGTATAACAAGAAAAAAATATTTAATTGTGTTTAGTTTATTCTTAGATACACAGAAAATTTCTGTAAAAATAAGCTCAATTGTTGTTCCTTTAACTCAAATACTTTTTAAATTTTATTTATATTTTTTGAAGTGCATAGATTTAGCAATTTTGTAATGGCATTATTATGTTGACCGCGACTGTAAATGTATCTATTAATTCATTTTTTATAACTTTATTATAAAGTTTATTACCTTTTTTTAGTAAAATTAAAAGAAATATGTATAAATTAACAAAAATATAAAAGTTAACATTTCATTTGATAAGTTTTATTTGAATTATTTATATTAAACTGATATTATTGAAACAAAAGTAAAAAATATTTAAACAAAATTTTTTTATTTACGTTTTTCTGTATACGAAACCTTGTTATCAGAACGTTAAAAATGTATTTTTTGTTATTAAGCGTCAGAACATAATAAAAACATTTTAGACTTTTTTTGTTTCATTTTTACAATATTTTTAAATTCTTTAAAATCTTATTTATTTAAATTATTTAAAAGTTCTTTAACACGAAGACAATAGATCAACTGAATGATTAAATGAATGATTAATTTATCTGTTATACAAATATATAATTGTATTGAAACACTGTTTTTTTTAAATGCTTTCGTTCTGGTTTATCAACTAAGCAACTATATTTATTTTCCTTGACAAAATTTTAAAATCTACTAATGGTGCCAACAGTATAACTTAGAAATTAATTGTCGGTCTTCATTGCATTTAAGTATGCAACATTGTTTGCTGTTGTTTGCAATCTTCTACGCTCATATTTTTCCCAGTTGGAAAAATTTGTTGCGGTAAACATTTTGATTGTTATAAACATGAAGCCAGAAACATTTGGCATCTTTTACAAAATGAAAGACGGTACCACTTTAGCAATCATATTTTGTAACAATCTCGTACTGATTTTTTTATATAAATTTTTACCGAAATGATTTCTAGAATATTAAAAAAAAGAAGAAGCATAAGTCGAACGAATATTTTACATAAAAGATCAGGTACTTAAAAGCTGCTAAATATAATCGACTGATTAGTTTGCCTTTTATTATGATTCCATAAAACATTGTAAACAGAATCTTATATTTATCAAAGAACTGATTTCTCTGATATGGTTGGCGTTATAGTTTTATGTGCTATTTCAGCATAACAAATAACAAAATCGTTAAAAAAATATTTATTCTTAGAAATAACTCAAGCGTTTTTATACAGGGTGTCCGCCGGAAGGGTATACTACTTTGTTTGTTTAAAATTTTTAATTGAATGAAATAGAAGGGATCTTATATTGATAAAGTTGCTCAAGTGTTTCAGGCTTGTTTGCATAAGCCTTGCTTTTCAGATATACTCGAAAAATAAAGTCCGGAGCAGTCATCACAGGTGACCGTCGAGGCCAATCAACATCACCATTTCTTGAAATAGCTTGTTATGGAAAGAGGTATCGCAGTAAGTCCATTGTAACCTTGACTGTATGTGCGATGTGGCACCGTCTTATTATTAAGCCGAAAGCACGCAGTTGTGGCGTTAAAAAGTTTGTAATAATATCACGAAATCGCTCCCCATTCACAATTACCGTAACGCCGTTTTCATTTTTAAAGCAGTAAGGTTCAATGATTCCTCCTGACCAAATTACCGACCAGACTGTCATTTTTAATAGATTCAAAGGTGATTCAAAAGTGACTGCTTCGATTTTGAGGGTTTGCCATTCCCCAGAACCGACTATTCTATTTATTCACATATCCATTCAAAGGAAAATGTGCATCGTCACTCATTATGATTTTTTTCATACAAATCGAGGTTGTCATGGGCGAGCTGTAACATCCTATTGGTATATGTACGGCGGCGTAAATGGTCTTGTGGTAGAAGCTCTTGTGTCAACTATATTTTATATAAAAATAAATGCAAATCCTTGAACAAAATTGTGGCCAAAGTTGTTTTTGGAAGACCAAGCTTCTGAGAGCACGTCATCGTATTAAGTTTGATGGATTGTTTTGAACACTTTCTTGAGCAGCAGTAAAAATTTCGGCCGATCTTGCAGTACGTTGTGATCTATGCTTGGGCATATCACCTACAGACCCTCTTTCTTCGAAATCATTCACTACACGATAAATAGTGTGGTTTGTTGGCACGTTGTTTCTCACAAAATTTTCACGTAACTTTCTCATCGGCACGGTAATCAATGATTGATTTCGATAAAATGTTTTAGCGATTAAAACACTTTGGTTTATCAAATATTTTTCCACAATAAATTTGCTAAGTGTCTACTTCACGACTGTCACCTCTCAAGACTAATGTTTATCAAAATGGCGACAAAACAAAGTAGTGTATACCTTCCCGGTGGACACAATTTTCAAATCTGTTGATGGCTTGTAATTTAAAAACTGCTTATAGACGACAAATTTTAAATTATTGTTTTGTTTTTTAAATCAATTGATAGAAATATCTATTTCTTTCGGCATCTTGGGATTGCAGTACAAATTTTATGTTGCAACTCACTCTTGGCTTTGTATTTACCTGGTTTTATAATACTTAAACCGTTTCCTGATTGTTGTTTTCATGTTGCCTCTACATTCAATGTTAATTTGCGATTATTTTAAACTTATTAAAAATTTTATTTAAAAGCAATTTAATTTAAAAATACAAAAATTTATCTCTACAGTTTTCTTTTGTTTCGGTTGGTTTTAACTAAAGTTATCTTTATAGGCAGGCAGGCAGGCTATGAAAACGACCCTCAAAACGACCCTTAAAAAAATTTATATTGAACATAATTATTATTAACATAATTGTTATTAACATTATTTATTGCTTTGGATTTGTTCCGCCAGTAAATGAAATACTGTTAACATTCCTTTCGTCGCTACTGTCGTCGACAGTGCACGCCGATCGTATCAAACAAACAGCCAGTAACGACGGCTTTCATCGAAAGGAATGACATTATTTATAGCTTTTATGTACTAAATTTATCTCAACTATTTTCTTCTGATGGCCACAAATTTTATACTTTAGATTTTTATTGCTGGCGGTTATTCTAAGCGCAAATTGGTTTGCTTTCACCCGGATCCAATATAATATAACCAGCATATACTTTAATTAGTTACCCATTTTCTACATAATCAAATGAGTTATTACTTTGCCATTTTGGTCTAATTGTAATAAATTACCTCTAGAATCGAATTCATGCTTTAACTTTCGTCAGAACTCTTTATATTGTAAATTTCTTCATTTATACAAACGTTATTTTCTTTTTTTTATAATATATTTTGGAGTCGTTATTTTTTATTATAAGTGTTGGTTGACAACGAATCTTTTACATACACTACCAAGTCATATCTTATCATTTTCTTAGATATGTCAAAACTGAAAAAATAATAAATAATTTATTTATGATTACTATTCTATATTCAGCTGAGAGGTCATTTTAACATGTTATACAATTTTAAATAATTTTTCATTACTGTACTGGCGTTAAAATTTATAGTCAAGAGAAAAACTGCTTAACATAATTAATTTGAGAACTAAATCAAATATGAAATGTTAACGAAAGTTTTCGTTTAAGTTTTAATTAAGTTTTTCTTATCCATTAATATAAATATAGAAATTTATTTAAAAATTCAATTTAAATAAACATAAATCGTTATGTTTTTAAATAAATTGCTCATTTAAAATTTTTAATAAACAAAAACTAGTTTTACTAAAAATCATATTTATTTTATAGATTAAAGTTTTTGAAATCTGTCGTTTATTTAAAGCTTAGCTTTAAAATAAATAATTATAAAAAAAAACAAATATAACAGATAATTATCACGTTCGTTTACTTGTTATCCACATTATTACCAGTTAAAGGAATGCCATGTTAAAATAGGAGAAAAAGTATCTAGGAGCACGTTTTACAAGCATTTGTAAATTTTCAAGTTTAAAATATGAGTGATGACTAGACAGACATTAACATTCAACAAAATTATGATAAATAAATTAAGCATTTAATTATCTTCTTTGTACGAACTATAAATTAGAAAACTCATCCAGTCAGTTATTAACCGGCTGCAAAGTTTTTTTTTTTTTTTTGCTAGACAAGACCAAACAAAAAAACGTTTATCACAATTTACTCGCAACCTTAGCCACACATTTATTGTTTTAAAAGTTGACTTATTAACTGACAAACATTTTATAAAAACAAAAAAATGTATAAAATCACAAATGAAGAAGTTAAACATAAGCATACGTCTTGTGACGTTTTCTATTCGAATAATTTAATAATTTGTATAAAATATTCTCAAGCAAAAACGACAAAATAATTATAAAGGGTGGTCCAAACAAAATGCACGATGTTAATTATAAATAAAGCAAAAAGTTTTTAGAGAATTAATATTTTTTATTCTTATTCCTTCTGTATCTATGACAATTATGTATGAAACAAAATATCAACCGAATACTCGCCAAGGTGGCGTACCTCTATCCGATGGTTCATATTTTCAATGCCTCTTAGACAATATTAAAGTTCAATGCCGTTAGTGTGCTTATTCACATTCTAATCCCATTAGAAAGATGTCCAACGGTTTTAAATCATATAATCATGAAGGCCAAATAACATCGCCGCAATGCGAGATAACAAGGTGCTAGAGAGCCATTATTTCAGTGACTTTGTGACAGAGTGTGATTTGTTTTACATCCGCACCTGGCTATGCAGCCTTAATCAGACAATCAGACAAACCACTATTGTATAATACAGCGTCTTAGGAAGCCGAAGACATAATTCTAAGCAACAGAACCACCTAGTTTTTTTTTTTTTTTTTAAAGAGAAGTAGCACTTCAGGCAACAATGCCTATTTAGTCAAGTACCGTGCTACATTCTTTAGGAAAGGGATAGAGAATAGATGAAACAGGTGGTGAAAGTAGAAGGATAGTCGGAAATTAACTGCCGTATATAAGACAGCACAGCGACCAGTGACATGCCTTCATCGCTGAGCAGCCCCACCGACAGTCAATTTTTATTTTTGTAGTGAAAAAAACCAAGGTCTTCGTTGGGAATCGAACCCACAACCCCCGTATTTACAAGATAGTACACTACCTACTAGCCTACAGGGGCACCTTTAATGATTCCAGGGCAGAGCTGCAAGCCATCACGCCTTGCTAAAGAGTTGGAGACTTTCAACTCCTGTCCAGAACACATGTCTAGCATACTCACTGGACTGGATCATTCACTTTGCGTGTCATTATCAGTGAGATGATCCTGGCCACCATAAAAACCGTTATACTGTTATGGGGGCGCAAAACCACAACCACCACGATACTCCCATATAAGGGCCAACCTCAATGATCAGTCAGAGAACTATTAAATGTCTAAAGAGACAAATAATGAACTCTGCGGGTTCACTGATCCCCGTGGAAATAAAGTGGAGCTTCCAGTTGACTCCCTGCCTGTCTTCAGGGGACTGGGCTCCCTTTATACCCCCAGTTGCACAGATCTAGATAGCTGTTACGTACTATAAAGACCATAAATGTGCCCCCGGGGGGACTGACTATGTGAAAAGTAAAACTATCTTGTTGAAAATACATATTGTCCAAGTAAAATTTCTGCCACAAGAAGCCTTTTAACATCTCGCGATAGCTAACGCCACGGTAACTGCTTGGTCAACCTTATTTTTAAAGAAGTATGGCTCGATAACGCCACCAGCTCAGAAATAAATGGCATCAAACACTCACTCTTTATGGATGTGTCGGTTTTTCAACAATCACTCGTGGATTCTCATTTGCCCAAATACGACAATTCCGTTTGTAAATGAATCCACTAAGGTGAAAGTGTGCCTCGTCGCTAAAAATTATTTTCTTTTGTAACGTCACCATTCAGTTCTGACTGCTCAACCAACCATTCGGCGTATTGACGATGCTCGAAATGGTCAATAGAACCTTGTAAACGTTTAAATACAAATATTTATTCATAGTGTAGCAGATTAATTACCTTGCAATCCTAATTTATTACCTGGCGATCATAAAATATTACAATAACACACGTTAGTGATGTTCGTGAGATGTTCAATTGTCTATCTACACTATCGGGAACAACATCAATGTTTTTCGCAAAACGAACTATGCGAGCATGCACAGTTGTTTTCACATTTCCCGCAGAATCGGTTTACAAGAATTGACGTAAAACTCTGTCAATAGCGGACACATTTAAACGATTGTGCAGTGTGCATGATGGTTGTAAATTTCTGCTCATTTTTGTACCTCTGCTGGTTGCAATTGTCAAGAACTAAAATAAAGAAGTATCAAATTAAATTGGGCCTAAAACTTGATGTTATAAAGTGACTCACAATTATTATCGTGCATTATGATGGAAACACTCGTTGGCAAATTAAATTTTATTATTTGCACGGAATTATTTTATAATTATTCTGATGATTTGAGACACCATTATTTTTACACTTGCATCCAATAAAAATCAAGACGTGTAATCATCAGCACCTTGTCCGTGAGATCTACTATTCTTATTGCTCTATGATCTCTGGAGTGTTTCATTCATCGTTTGTCGCATTTAAACATTGTCAAAAACCACCGAATTTTTTTATTGCAAAATACTTTTACAAAACATTATGTACCGACTCGGTGGAGCCATCTCATCCATCTCACTCACTTTCATTTCACCAAAATCATACATAGTTCAATAGATTTTATCGAGTATTTCTCGCGTTATGACCTGTACATTTGAGTCATTTTTTGTGGTGTAACCATTAACAGAGCTCAGTACCTAGTAATCGTTTGTTTTGTTGTCCTCAAGTATGCAACATTGCTTGATGTTGCGACGAAAAATGTTTCTGGAAGACATTTTGCAGTCAACTAAAATGAAAAAAATAAACTCAACCAGTATCAGAGAAGGCTGCACAATGCTATAAAGGAGGAAAAGGAGTCTGGTCTCAAAAACTATCTACAGCAATTAGACGCTACAAAAAAGACGGATTTAAGCTTATGGAAAGCCGTTAAAAACATGCGCAGACCGACGGTATATGATGCTTCCATTCGGTTACAGAACGGTGATTGGGCGAGAAATACATTCTGAAATATTTTTTCAGCCCAAATGATTCACGTTCGATAATTGATCCAATTTTAATTGATGAACCGGTACTGAGCCCTCTTAAATTCTTAATACCCAACTTGAAATAGCTATTAGAAACCTGAATGCAAAAAAAGCTCCCGGATGCGATAAAATCACCGCCACAGTGATTAGAGAATTGGCATATTCTGCTGTACGAATTGTGTTATTTATATTTAATTATATTCTACGAGTTGGTTCATTTCCCGCATCATAGAAAATATCGGAAATAGTAATGATGCCCAAACCGGGCAAAGACACTACTTAAGTAACGTCGTACCGCCCAATAAGTTTACTACTTATTCTATCAAAGTTATTTGAAAGAATGTTTTTCAACAGATTACTGCAGGAAGTGGAACCTAGAACCATTATTCCTGATCATCAATTCGGTTTCAGAAAACAGCATAACACCACAGAACAAGTTTATAGAATAACAAACTTGATTCGAGAGGCTTTCGAGAAAAAAAAGTACTGCAGTGTCCAGTATCATTGATATCTCTCAAGCATTCGACAAGGTCTGGCATGATGGCTTGATTAATAAAGTTACAAGTTGTTTACCTGCTAACGTTCACAAGCTGCTCAAAAGTTATTCAGAAAATAGATCTTTTGTAATAAGATCGAAGGATGTTATCTCTTCCCAGAAAAGTATTTCTGCCGGAGTGCCGCAGGGAAGTACACTAGAACCCCTCCTGTATATATTGTTTACCGCAGACATGCCAACGAGTCTACTGACTCATGCATCAACCTTCGCAGATGATACAGCATTTTTTGCATTCATGAAAATCCTGTAGCCGTATCAACACGGCTCCAACTGCATATCGCGGAGATGGAAAAATGGTTAGAAAAATGGAGGATTCGAGTTAACGCCAGTAAATGTGTTCATATTACTTTTACTTTAAGGAGGGAAAATTGCCCACCTTTAACCATAAACGGCGTAAAAATTCCTGAACAAGACCATATTAAGTACCTCGGTATTCACCTTGACCGACGTCTTACGTGGAGTCATCATATCGCTGCAAAGATAACCCAGCTTAAATTAAAAGCAGCCCCACTACACTGGCTTATTGGGCCACGGTCATCTTTGGACTTAGACCTTAGGGTGCTCCTGTACAAGGCAGTCATGAAACCAATATGGACATATGGAATCCAGATATGGGAAACAGCGAAGCCATCTAGTCAAAACTTTTAAGGTTAATAACGCGTTCATCATGGTATTTTAAAAACAAAAACATCCATAGCGACCTCAATGTTCCCACTATTCGAGAGGAAATACAGAATGCAACATATTTTACACTGTAAACCTGAAAACTCATCCCAATCCCTTGGCGAAAAACTTGCTCCTATTTGAGAGTGATAACCGTCACAAGAGGATGCAAACTCTCGATCTAATGACATCATATTTTTCTCGAGCACAGCGTTGATGTTGCAGTGACAAAATCAACTGTATTTTTTACTTTAAGATTTTATTGTTGTTTTCATATTTTACATGAAAGATTCAATAAAATTTAAATAAAACATATAAAAAAAAACTAAAAAGAAGCCGGAAACAATAAGCAACTTTTCACCAAATAAACTAAGTAAAAATTCAGCAACATTAATTTTTTACTTATTCAGCACTGTGATAAATTTAAATGTTGAGTTGAAAAATTTCATAATAATGCTGCAAGGATGTAGCTAAGGTGGGATTAAGATTTAAATAACTTAAAAAAATATATAAAATATTAGAATAATTAAATAATTTGGAACTGCAAAAAAAACGGAGAATACATGACTTCGAAAGCCTTTCTTGGCTTTTGAAATGTAAATTTTGTGCACAAAAAACTAAAATATCCGAGTTGCCCTACTTTGGTATGCTGATATATTTGTCAAGCTGCAGCCCTTTAAACTTAAAAACGATTATTTCCCTGCAACTAGCACATGAACTACTGTTTCAATCATTCATAATAATTTATTTTCTACCCTACTGTGCAATGTTATTAAAAAACAATATAATTTTGGTTTTTAGAAGAAGATGCAAATATGACATGAGAATCACTTTGCTGTACAAGTTTCGTTTTCGGAGCGGCTTAAATATATAATTTTGCAGAATGCGTCAATTGTAGAAATAAATTATAAGGAAAGCATTAAATGGAGAAGATATGTCTTTAATAGTTGTACACAACTGTAAAATCAAACGTGTTTGAATGCATTCTGAAGTAAAAATGTGTTTAACGAGATAAATTTCTTTTCTTCTTCCTCTTCTTCTTATAAAAACTTTCAATGCGCCATAAAACTAAACAGGATATCAGTGACAATCAACACAAGTTTTTCAAAAAGAAAAGCGGAATATTTTTATAAAATAATTAACAAACAAATAAGAAAAATAGAAGAAAAACTAACGCATGCAATATTTTAAGATTTATACAAAGTAATTGAAGAATTTCAAAAAGAAAACCAACAATATGTTTCCAAGCTACATATGCTAACAGCAGAACTTAACCCATTCACCGCCAAGGCGATCAAGCTGAATATGAACACAAATCACATTATGCGAATTTATATTAAAATCAATTTAATGAATTAAATGAATTTGGCGTTGCTGACTACGGAAGTAGCGCAATGCAAAAACAGACGCTGTTTTATCCCACAAAATTTAGTGCAGGATGCTCGTATGCGTTGCTAAGGAAAACTAAAAATTTTATTTTTATATTTGCTTTATAATTGTTTAAAAAAAATACAAACTTTCATTCCACTCCGCCACCATTCTTTCATCGATAGCATAATGTTGGCCAGCATATTTCACTCTTTTTAAATTTTTTACAAATATTTTTTGACCCATAATCTTGCTTTGGTAGCAATTCATCATCATTTCTGAATTCAGCCAACATTATAAACATAAAGAAAAATGGTTCCGATTAAAGAAGAAATAAATCAGGCAGACAACAACCATGTATCTTGTAGCACAGGTTTGGCTGTTTTATTCAAATGTTGAATAAAGGTTTTGCATTAATGTGATCACCTTTAAGATGTTCAACTGTTTCAGACCAAGTTTCCCGCATCTTTTCCTTATTAAGGTTCCAAAAAAAGATGTTAGATTTCACAATCGTGCCAGCCACTGTTGATGACGAAATTAAAAAATAACAGCCTGGAAACTTGATCTGCAGTAACAAGATATCAACATCAATAACATACCATAAGAACACTTTTAACATTTCGCGATCCCGCACACCATTAATAGATAGCGTATTTCCAGCCTCATTTTGGAAAAAATAGGAAGTAATGGTGGCTGCATTGGCACGAGGATTTTTAGCACCCTACATCAGACGTATCTGCCAAGCTGAAAATTATTTTCATCTAAAAAATTATTTTCTCAAAAAAATTCATTTGGTGATATTGTAAATCAGCAAATCAATGACGCTATGCAGGCCTAATGGCTTTTAGAAATTGAATTTTGTACCCATGTAGATGCAGATGTTTTCTAAAAAATCGGGAAACATTTACGTCATCGCCACAAACTGCGGTTAAGTTTTCAAATTATTTTTTTATCCAACAATATAAATTTGGTTTTCAATTTTATAATTAAAAGCCTTAATATGGATTCACTTAGCACATTATTGCGTTGGAAAACTTCACATAATTGGCCAACATTTTTTAATGTGTTTTTAAAATAATTAAACGAGGTTCGTTTGAATATTTCTCTTTATTTTTAAATCGCCTGGGATTCACCAGACAACTGTTAAAAAACTATCACTATTACTCTCGGTTTAACACAATGTGTCCCATTTGAAATCCAGAGAACTTATTAGAAGGCCACATACATGAAATGCCTGGCGCGTTACCATCTAGTTCTACTAAAAATTTTTTCGTAACCAAACAATTCGAAAACTTCTAGTTTAAAATCATAATCAATTTTGCATTAATTTTAATCACAACAAAATAAGCAGCAAAATCTTTTGCAATCATTTCTAAAATCCTTAGACCAGTTAATAGCAATTCTTCATTTGTTTCACCTACACTTGAGACTTTAATATCAAAAAATCCCTTTTGTGGTAAAATTTACTGCACTTAGCTTTGGCCTCAGTTATCTTTTATGAAAAGGAAAGCTTTATATGTGTAGAAATCAGGAACTTAAAATAATTCTAAGCTACAGATATGTTTGTGATCACCTTAAGAGACCCCCCCCCCTGTCATTACATGTGTCACCGGGGGTAAAAGGGAGCCTAGTACCCTAAAAGGCTAGGAGGAGCCCTTCGGGAGCATGGTCTTGGTTTCGCTGCCCTCGTTTCACTTGTGGTGGTCGGAACATTCACAATTAACACAATGAGCATGATTGCGATTGTGTTCTTAAATTATAAAGCTCCATGCGGTGTGGACTAGAAGTTGGAAAGTCTTCAACTCTTCAGCAAGGAGTGAGGGCTGCGGCCTGCTTTGAGCTTTCGGAGTTGCGACCAGGAATGACTAGAGGACAGACATATTCGAAGGCTTCCTGGGGCTTGGGTGACGCTAAAATGCATCCACAGTGGTATGATCCACCGTCAGGTTATGGCTTACACAGCTAGGTTCTGGCATAAATCTTATCACGCATCACATAAAGAGAACCGAGCATAAAAGTTACCCCACAAAGAAAACCTAATAAAGCACTGTAAACTCCGTCACAATTTCTGAGGAAACTTCTGAACGCATTTTTGCGCTTAAAGGTTGTGAATGGGTTAATAACATTTAATACAGAATTGCGTTACAATGTTGCAATGATGCTTTATTCTGTTTATATTCACGTTTTTTCGCTTCTGCTATTTGTTTTAAAACTTGAGTGAAATTTTCCGTCAGTTGTTGTTGTTGTATTCTTTGTAATTGCCTTGTTGTATTATAAATGTCTTCTTCAGGTTTTGACGCTATTTAAAACTTCTTTTACAAAATTTTAACCCATTTTTCCATTTATAAAAGTTGTCAGCTGTCAATACAATAGTGTTAATTTTATATTTCATATTTGTTATTGTGATTAATATATTTTAATAAGATAATTTGTTTCCTTTACAGCAATAAATTCTTAAAACGAAAATAATTTAATATATGATTGAAAAAAAAACCAGAATTTCTTTTTTAGCATACAAATGATGAATTCAGTTAAAAAAGTTGTCAATGAATATTTGTATGATAAACACGTTCTCAGCATAACTAAACATTAACAATAAGAAAATAGTGCAAAATTTCCAAAAATAATAATAAAATGAACAATATATATATGGCTATTTGTCAGTAATAAAAAAGAGAGTTAAACCCAAATATGTATAATAACTGGGTATTATACGCTGATGTGTACTCTCTGCATACATAAACAATAAAAAAATCTAATGTATGTATGTTGTGTATGTTATTTGTATTAACGGATACTGTAAGCAAAAATGTGCAAATGTTTTTTGTATCGAATAACTGCCCCATAGTTCATTTGTTTTGAGGCATATTATTCGTAGCTCCTAGAGAAATTTCTTTAAAACCAACATAACCAACCTTTAAGTTTTCAACAGCTTTAACTACAATCCTTAAATTTTTAAAAATAATTTTCAAAATATATTTGCAATTAATTTAATTTGAAATTTGTTTCGAATGCAAGGAATAATTTTATTCAGTTATGAATAGCTAAAATTAGCTAAAAGTTAAATTTTAATCAGCCGTGTAGACACTATTTAATTATTACAAGTAAATGTTAAACTAAACTAATAGATGATTTTTAAATTTTACACGTATTTCGAGTTGTCATATTTTTCCTGTAGTCAAATAATTTAAATAAATCTCAATCATAAAAAAAAGCGGGCAAGGAAAGCTTTTTATAATTTAAACTGTTAAATTTAAAACTTTTAAACGAACCAGATTTTTGATAGTTTTGACATTTAGTTTTTTGACGTCTTCGTAGTAGAGACGCATTGGCAATTGTTGCAATGAATTCAATTTCGCACGAAAATCGCATGAAAATAATTAAAATCCACTGCTATGAAAATGGTGGTTCTGTTAAAGTTACATTTCGTAAAATTCGAGATATTTTTAGACAACTTAATCGTCCTGCTGTAACGCTAAAAGTCCCGATGCTCGTTTTTAGCGACACAGGCAAGGTCAATTGGATTATAATACTATTCTACATATACTCATTTTTATTCTGTAATTATCTTTATAGTTTTAGGGCCAATGAGTTGTTATTATTATTTTATAATTATTTTTTTTTTAATATTTTATAATTAGAGTTATAAAGTTGTATGTTATATTTTAAAGTAATGGCAGCTTACTGGGCAATGCCATCTCTACTTGAGGTACAAACGGGGGCTGGTAATGAACGCAGCTGTTTTATATATCAGCTGTGGAGATGGTGTATGTGTACTTGTGTGTTGCGGCGAATGGATATATAAAGAAGCCATTTGATGAACAAAAGTCAGTTGGTGGGCAGCCGGCCGACAGATAACAGGCTAATACTGAGAAGTCACAAATTGTTTTGTTTACCCAGCCTGGTTTGTGCCTACAGTCGCTACTGGAAGTGACCAGAGCAGCGCTTAAATTTGTTTTAGTGGTTATTATTCCCTCGTCCACTAACTGCGGGTACGTGGTACCTATCCCGGAGATACCTCTTCACACCATTGCATGACCCACTAAGAAGATTAGTAGCTGAAAATTTATACCGAATCAACCAGCCGCCTTTTAATTCAACGCTGACACGACACTGGACGCCGTTGAGGATACCCCCGCAACGAAACCGTGTCGTTATACTGCTATTAAGAATTTGGTCGTTAATTTTGGGTCGAGAGATTCAATACAAAATGCGCAAACACCAAACCGTGTTTGAACGAGCTGTTCAACTCGGCGTTATCAACAACTGGATTTATCCAGTACGGATTTCACTTTGAAACCTAACAAAAGCCTTGCAGAATTTAAAGCCGACCGATCATTCTGACTGGTTTTTCTAAAAAAAATCATTTTGTAAAACAAAACCTATTTTCAGCTATCAGGATATTTCAGTAGCCAAAATTTCCGTATTTAGGCTTCTGAAAAAAATAGAGCGTTTATTGAGAAGCCTTTTCATGCGCAACGTTTCACTATATGGTGCGCTATGTAGTCTGGAGGCGTAATTGGGGCTTTTTCTAAAAGATGAACAGTCAATAAATCACGCTATCGCGAGATGCTAACAACTCAATTTTCGCCTATTATTGACGACATGGCTATCACTGGCATGTGGTTTCAACAGGACGGTAGCACATAACACACAGCCAATGAAACGATCAATTTAATGCAAACCAAATTTTCCGAACGCATAATTTCACGACAATCAGCAGTTAAGTGGACAGCCAGGTCGTGTGATTCAACATCACTGGATTATTTTTTGTGAAGCTATGTTCAGGACAGTGTCGAATCGATTTCAGCATTAAAACTTAAAATCCGTGCTGTGATTAATGAAATAGGACGGCCTTTTTGCCAAAAAGTGATTAGAAATTTTGATGAAAGAATCGACATCTGTCAGCGCTTTCGTGGTGGACATTTGCCAAATATTATTTTTCATTCATAATTGCCAAACTTTTCTCTTCGTAATATAATTAAAATTTGAATAATTTAATTTAAATTTTATGTTTTATTTTTATCTTAGAAAACAAACTTCTTGTTGAAAAAAACCCTTTATATTAAACATGGAAGTAATATTACTAACAAGCAATTAAATAAATTTAACAAATTAAAGAATACAACTCTGCAAAAAAAAACGCATTTTTTTAATATCAATATATAAATTAAAGAGGTTTTTAAAAATACTTTAAAATTAAAAAAATTATGGTATAATATCGTAGTATACATCTAACTTCAAAAACGTAAACCATTATTTTTACACTTTCTATTAGTGACTTGTGACAGTTTACCACTCTACGATCTGCAGGGTACTTTTACATATGTGAAGTTTTAGTTTTATTTTCACTCATATTCAAAAGTCGTCTACTTCTCGTTTGAATGTTGTTGTTTTTGAAAACCAGACTTAAAAAATTGCCAATTGTGGTTAGAAACTTTTTACTTCATTATATGGGTTGTTTCAAACAAAAAAAAATTAACTCACTTTGGCTTGTCATAAAAATAGTTTGGTGTTACACTTAAAGAAAACCACTATCACTATTTGGTTAAATACTTGTATGGGCTTGTTAAATAAAACGTGCATAATTTAGAATGGAATGGAAACAAAAGCAAATTATTCACATGAGTTTTTAATAGAAAGTAAAACGAAGTAAAAAAAATGTGTGAATTATTGTTTTTTTTTTTTTTTTAAATAAAAATATTTTTGTATTAAAGCATTTACATTCGACTTATATTTTATGCTCAAAAGAATCCGAGCACAATTTAGTTGATTTTAACTACATTTTCCACTGCAAATATTGAAGAAATTAATAATTTTTTTCCAAATTGCAAAACGTCGGTAAAAAAAATTTTACTCTTTAGAAAATCGCGATCACCGACAATCTTGTTTTGAGCTCAATTCGCACAATTAAGGCGGCATTATATTCATGATCAAATGCCAAAAAAAAACTTTTTAAAAGCCACTTGACACTTGATAAAAAGGTCACCAATTAAAAAAAGCGTTGCCACCTTAATTTTCTATACCCCTGTAAAGAAACATCTGATACAAACTAAATTAACGCATTAAATAATATTAAACAAATTTGAATAATTTTAAAACTATAATAAATAAAACAATTAAATAAAGGCATCCTTCTTTGTTTTATATATTTTTTTATTTATATCCTATACCCACTTAGTAGTAGTTTTAAAATTGTTGGATAATGTCATGCCTGGGCAACCACACAAATTTGTGTTCCCCAGTGTACACCAACACTTGTTTAGTTTTTGCTATAAATAATTTCACGTATTCCTTAACTTGTAAAGTTTTAAATAAATACAACTTTATTTTGAGATATTTGGGTTTTAATTTCAAACGTGGGATGTCAAACAATCCAGTTTGTTTTCGTTCAATGGACATTGCAAACTTGCAACTCATAATTTTTTAGTTTTATAACAAAAAACAAAAAATTTTGTAGCTTTAATGTGTCTTATTTTTTGGGTTGGTAACTATAAAATTTTATAATTACATAAATAAGTTTGTTAAAATTGGGGACTCACAATACCTTGAATTGTAACGTCTTCGTTACAGAATCTACAAAAAAAAATTATTATTTAATTCACTGCAGCTAAACAGTTATTTGGGGAAATAATTTTAGTCTAATACAAGGGCATGATTAGCGGTAATTAATCGGAACATATTTTTTAATTAGAGATACAACGATACTCCTTGTGGTTAATACAATATCAATGCCGAGACTCAGAAAAAAATAGGGACCACACCGAGATACATATCGATTGTAAATTGTAATCCAGAGATCGAAAACTATTTTTTTTAAATTTAATAAGAAATGTTACATTATTAAAAAGAAAAATAAATATATCAAATCCATATTCCAAATACATATTTATATTCAATTAAAGAAAAAATAAAAATAAGTCTTAGAAAAAATCGGACTTGTAAACAGATAAGTTAGAGAAATAAACAATTCCACCACAAATAATAAAATTAAAAATGCCTCCCTCAATGAATCAGAAACGACTGTGTCCTATGCGCACAATATCATGAAAAATTCATTATATTATACTACGTCAGCAAATATCGATGTTCGCTCTAGTGTGCCTTCGTAACCGAGTCTTGATTAAAACAACATGGTTCTTCGCCATACAAAAAAAATTAGAGCGAATCTTGTAGGTTCATTTTGAGTCTTGTTGTGAACCACGATAAAATATTGTCTTCTCTCATTTTAAAAACAAATCATCGTTTGCCTATCTGCACTATTTGTCAAAAACTATAAACAATGAAAAAATCAAAACAAAATAGATAATAAAAAGTGTTGTAATGTGCCGCAGAATGCGTGCAAAATTATATATTTAACATATTCAAAAATGAATATATGAAATATATTTTTTAATAATAAACTTACCTTTTTTTATACATTTTAAACAATAAAAATTCGTGCGAAATATTTATGTGTGTGTGCATGTAGTCGCCGATACCGATATATCGGTAAATACGAAGTATCAACCATATACAGAGTGTTCGCCGGGAAAAGTATACTGCTTTATTTTGCCGCTATTTTAATAAACATTAGTCTTGACAGTTCATATTTGGCAGTCGTGAAATAGACACGTGGCAAATTTGTTTGGAAAAATATTCGATAAACCAACGTGTTTTAATCGTTAAAACATTTTATCAAAATCAATCATCGATTACTGTGTGAAGAAGAGAAAGTTACGTGAAATTTTTGGGAAAAACAACGTGCCGACAAAACGCACTAATTATCGTGTAGTGATAGATTTCGAAGAAAGAGAATTTGTAGGTGATAGGCCCAAGCATGGACCACAACGTACTGGAAGATCGCCTGAAAACCTTACTGCTGCTAAAGAAAGTGTTCAAAACAATCCATCAACCTCAATTCAAAGGCGTTCCTAGGAGATTGGTCTTCAAAGAACAACTTTGGCCACAATTTTGCACAAAAATTTGCATTTGTTTCTATATAAGATTCAGTTGACACAAGAGCTTCTTCCATTTACGCCTCCATACATATACCAATAGGATGTTACAGCTCGCCCATGACAACCCCGATTTTTATGAAAAAATCATAATGAGTGGCGCGACACATTTTCATTTGAATGAATATATAAATAAACAGAATAGTCGAATCTGGGGAATGGGAAACCCTCAAATTATTCAACAGCCAACTTTGCTTCCATTAAAAGTGATAGTCTGGTATGCTTACTTACTTTGAAAACGGCGTAACGATAACTGTGAATGGAAAGCGATATCGTGATATGATTGAAAACCTTTTAACGCCACAACTGCATGCTTTGGGCTTGATTAACATGTGGTATCAACACGACGATGCCACATCGCATACACCCAGGATTGCAATAAAATTACTGCGACACCTCTTTTAACAACAAGTTATTTCAAGAAATGATGATGTTCATTGGCCTCTACGGTCGCCTGATTTTACTTCTCCGGACTTTTTATGGGGATATCTGAAAAGCAAGGTTTATGCAAAAAAAAAACCAGAAACGCTTTAGCAACTCAAACAAAATATTCGTGATGACATTACAAAAAATACCGCATGTAATGTATGTAATGTAAAATGTGTTCAAATCGGCTCACATTTGTGAGACTAACAGAGGCGGACATTTATCTGATATTGTATTCCATACATAATTGTCGATATTCAATAAAACATTTATCAATATAAGAGACATTCTCTTTCATTTAATCAAAAATAAAAAAAGTAGTATACCTTCCCGGCGGACACCCAGTACATATACATAAGGTTTGTTCCCGTACTCCACTTTGGGAGCCCGCGGGTTTCCAAATTTGCCCAAAACCGTCCCCGTACACAAAGTTTGGGCAAGTGGGAGAGAATTTGAGAGAATAATATTCTATTTCTTTCTGCCCAAAGCAGCCCGCACTTTTTCTTCGGGCTGATGTGGTAAGATTGTAAATCAATCAGCTGTTGCATAAAATAAACAATAAAAAGTGTCAACAACAATTTTTTTTTAAAGTTGAAATAAAACTTTTTATTGAAGAATGTTGAAAAATGCAAGTAAATGCTTGAATTTTTTATTTATGTATGTATGTACTTATACATATATCTTGTATAAAAAACATACTAATGAGATATATATGTATATATGCATAGATAACTACATACATATGTACATATTTCCATGGACATAAAACAAGTAAACAATTTTGACATTTTATTTCGGGCTAAAAATTTGGTTTTTAGTGTTCCCGTACTTTTAAACCTTTTAGTGTCTAATTGAGAGTATTTTTTCATTACTCTCATTTGCCCAAACTTTACCCAAAAAGTACGGGAACACAGCTATTAGTGTCACATGTAGTTCATCCAATTTTGTATACCCTATACTTAACATATTTTTAAGATCATCAAATTCTAAAATTGGTAAGTATACATAAATATGTATGTACATACATACACATATGGAACTGTGTAAACAAATATGTGTTTATGTACAGATTGTCTGTTTGTTACAATAATTTAATATAGGGTAAGTCATTAATTAAGTCATTTACTTTGAACGTTCTTTGTCTTATCAGGTAGTAAGAGAGACAAAAAGGCCGTATTCAGAACCAACACTATTTCTTTTTTTCTTAAAACTCTTAATTATTGACAAAAACATTTTCTCGAAAAATAAAATTAAATTCACATTCGTCTTGTAAAATCTGATTTAAAGAACATCTATTTTTTTTTTTCAAATCATAATAAGCGATATGCGTTTATCGGAACATAGAACATATGTTTTTGCAATGAAATGTTGTGTTTTATAGCAAATAAAGTTAATTTCCAGTGCTTTTAATTGAACAATATTTGTATTGATTAAATAAAAACGTTTTTAAAACTAATACTGTTTGCATGTATTTTTTATAGATTGGCAATATTTGACATGCCATTTATGCAGAAACCTTAAAAAGAACTGGCAATACTGCTCACAGCTAAAATAAATAAAAACAAAATTCCTTTTTGTATTCAAACAAAAGAAGAAAACACAAAAACGTTATATACATACATATACACATAAATACAATATTAACACAAGCAACAACAATGTTTTTAAATTCAAATGAAAATACAATGAGTGGCTAAAAGCAAAAACAAAACACAACCATTATCAAAAACAAAAACAAACGAAACGGCTTTTGAAAACAATGACGTAATTCTCTCTGCAGTGTAAAAACAAATGATATGAGATGGCGTCATTAATTAATAAGCCGGTTTAAACAATAAATAAGAGAAATTTTTATTATTCTGAATAATTTAATTATTATTCATCGTGTGCTTTCTAAAGAAATATAATAAAATTAATTTGAAATTACAAAAATGTTTAATAATAACGTGTTTAAAAATGCGTTATTATGCTTTGTCATAATGAAAGCAAAGCGGTGTGTGAAAAACATATGTATGTACATATGTATGTACTTAAGTATACATTTGTATGAATGTATGTATGTACACATAGTCTGCGTTCACGTATAATATTTTTGGCAATATGAAAATAACTAACAATAGTTATTGAATAAATTTAGTTAATAAAAATTCTTTTTTTATGAACTTCCAACTTGCAAAGCAAAAACCAAGTCTTCATTCATCTCTTTAGTTTTTCACTAAGTCCCTGTTTACACGCTTCAACTTTTGTTGTTCATTAGAAAGAAAGAGAAGGGGTATAAAGCCTTCTCTTTCTTTCTAATGGAAAAAACAAAAGTTGAAGCGTGTAAAACGGCACTAACGGAATTTAAGTTCAACATTGCGTAAATATTGCAACCAGAAAGACTGCGTTCACTATGTTTAAGCCTATAATACCGTTACTTTTTAAATATTTTTGGCTTCTTTTCATTTACTTTTACTAAACTAATTATTTAAAAAGTGGATTAGTGCATTTTGAGTTCAAGAAATATGGATTTTATAAACATGGAAGCGAAAAGAAGAGAAACTAGTGCTTCAGAAAGAAAAATAGCTATAAAAATGTGGGAAGAAGACAATGGTTTCCGAAAAATGGATAAAACGATTGGGAGAACATATTCTTCCGTCCAACGTGTAGTAAATAATTTTAAAAAATACAGGTGTAATCACTTCTAAGCTGTGATGGGGACGCATAAAAATACTATCTAAAGCTGAAAGTCGCGTACACGCTCTACACGCGTCTTTCAAAAAAGTAGAATCAGTGTAATTGTATGTGACAAGTTACACAGCACATCGCATAGAATGCTTATGACGCATAGAACGCATGAAATAGGTTTACTTTCTACTTTTCTACGCGTCGCAAGCGCCATGAAAAAATTTCAGCTGTTTTTGACGTTGTATTATGTTATTTTGATTTTTTAAACGTTGGTGCAAAACAAAACACTCACTTCCCTTTCCAAAAACAAGGGACGCATCCAAAAGCGTCTTCTTTTCTTTTGAAGTTTTCCATAGGTCCTCATTATACAAAACATCATATGCACAAATTCAATAAATTCTCTAAATTCTTGAAAAATCTCAATTTCAATTTTTATTTTTTGCAAAAAATTTTTTTATTAGATAAAATTATTTACACCACAGCTGATCATAACAAAAAACTTGGCGCATAAAAAGCGTTGCATGTTACTTGAAATTGAAACGCGTAGAACGCATACAAAGCGTGTGCGCGTAGAACGCGTGGTATTGACTTTTAGCTTAAACGAGAAGAACGCAAAAGGTTACAAGAACGACAAAGGTTAATCCCCGCATAACATCCACAAATATTGTTGAAAACATTCGCACAATCCTTTAACAAGAAAGTCTGTGCTGAAACCGCTATAAAAATTTTGAAAACGAGCAGGTATCATGGTAGAATGGCCCGTAGAAAACCATCTACATCCAGAGTCAACAGAAAAAAGCGCATTGAGTTTGCTAATGTCTACAAAAATAATAAGATGAAAGCAAATTTTGCATTTTTGGAATAAAGGGACGTCAAATAATATGGCGCCAACCCGGAACTGCTCTTGAGAAGCAAAATCTATACGGTACATTTAAGCATGGTGGTGGAGGGACTATGGTATGGGGTTGTATGACTGCTGGAAGTGTGGGTCAGATGGAGTTTATCGAATCTACGATGGATAAGTGGGCATATCTTGACATATTTGAAAGAAATTTGAAGCAGAGTGCAGAAAAACTTGATTTATCATCCACAAATTGGTTCTCCAGCAAGACAACGATCCAAAGCACACAGCGGAAGTAGTCAGTCTTTGGCGCTTGTATAGTGCTTCAAAACAGCTAAAAACGCCTCCACAATTACCCGACCTCAATCCCATTAAGCACCTCTGGGACCTTTTGAAGCAAAAAATTCGTTAGCAGGTCATAACAAGCAAAGAAACTTTACAAAGCATTCAGCGGGCAGAGTGAGAGACTATCACATCTAAAGAAACAGAAAATTTAATCAAAACATGCCAGACAGACTTTATCCAAGTTTTTAACCATTTTTTTTTTGGCAAAATGGCGGTCCTATTTTGTCAATCACATCACGGATTTTGAGTTTTAAGGCTGAAATCGTTTCGATTGGCTGTGTGATATAAAATCACACGATCTGGCTGGCCACTTACTGCTGATTGTTGTGAAATTAGGCGATCGGGGTTTTTGGTTTGCAATAAATTGATTGTTTAATTTGCTGTGTGACATGTGGCACCGTTCTGTTGAAATCACATACCAGTGATATTCACGTGGTCAATAATAGGCTAAAATTGAGTTGTTAGCATCTCGCGATAGCGCAATCTTTTGACCGTTACCGCATTTTTAGCCTCATCTTCGAAAATAAACAGCTTAATCACGCCTCCAGATCACATAGCGCACTCAATGTGTCACTCTAACATTGAGCATGCAAAGGCTTTTTAATAATCGCTCGCTCTTGTTAGCTTGTTGACATACTCTGACAAGTGAAAATGGGCTTCGTCTAAAAACTGTTTTTTTTTTGTTAGAAAAACCAGCCGGTTGTTCCTGAATGCATTGAGTGAATCTACGGCGATGTGAATTGTCGGTCGGCTTCAGTTCCTGCACCAGTTGAACTTTGTACGACGGCCTTAGATAACCCCAAATGTTGAGATCGTCGAGGAGTTGGCAAATTTGAATCTCCTTCAACACTGTGATTAATGGCTGCGATGTTTTCAGTTGAACACGCGTTGGTGTTCGCACATTTTGTATCGAGCCTGTCGACTCAAATTCGACGACCAAATTCTTAATTATCGGTCTTAAAAGGACGCTTATATTGTACGAAAATATCACGAATTTTACGAAACTTAACTATAACAGAACCACCATTTTCGTAGAGGATTTTAATTATTTAAATGCGATTTTCGTGCGAAATTGAATTTATTGTAACAATTGTCAAATCATCTACTAGGAGAATACGACAAAAAATTAAATGGCAAAGCTATCATGTTGTTGGTATTGCCACAATTGAAAAACAAACGTCTTGTTGAAAAACCTAAAATAATATTTTTATTAAAAAAAAATTTAAATCCATTTGACGAAATTATATTTATTAATAAATTTATCACACACTTTTTTTTCTATACATTTTACTTATTTATATGTGTCAATGTCAATTAATTTAAATAAGCAACAATTTTATTTATTATTTAATTTAATATTATTATAACGAACGAACAATAATAAATAAGTATAGACTTTACTTAAAATTCTTTAGAATTTGTTAATATTAAGTCATTATTATGATTATTTGAAATTGTTTGATAAGCTTTGCTTGAATATTGGAAATAGACTTGAGTGACTCATTTCAATATTTTTAAAATATTTTTTCATAAACATAAAATATGGCGTCTGCTATTAAAAATATTTGAATAAATTTGTTAAATACTTTTGTATTTTAAATGATTGAAATTCTGTGTTAATGTAAAGCAGGAAGAAGCTGAGTGTGCTCAAGGGAGAAGACAGGCGAGGTGAATATTAAGCGAAATATTATTAATCACTGTTTATGTTTAATATTTTATTATAACGAAGTAAAGTCTTATTGTTTTGCTGAATATTTTTTTATTAACGTTTGCGTATTTTTTTTTGTAATTAAGCGAATAAATAAAAACAATCGTAAAAAGTATCACAAAGTTTGCCTAAACAAAATTATTAAAATGGTGGTTAATAATTATAACTATGGTTCTTGGAAAGGTGAATATCAATTTAAATTGCGATTACGTATTAACTCTTCCGGTGATGATGTGTTTTAAAAAAAAAATTAAACTCAGCCAATTAGAATTGATTTTTAAAATTTCTGCTTCCAACTACCTAAAACTCTCAAGTCTTCGCGGAATTCGAATTTTTCAGAATTTCTGATTCCTAATATTTCTTTAGTGTACAATATTTTAAGGTAGTGGAAAAATATATCATGAGAGAATTTTTGTTTTTTTGGTAAATAAACGGATTTAATAATATGCTCTCATTTAATATAGAATTTTTCCATTAATTTTTGACATACGTATCACGGAAAACTTATTATAACCATCGGTGCAGCATTTTGCCGTCATTTTATTGACAGAAAACAAATAGAAAAGAATAAGTTTTTTATTTTATTTAAGAAAATAATTCATCTTTGCTTAAATCGCTTTTACTATTGCAAAATAGGCGTAAGTAAAAATGCTTAAAGCCTCAAAATTAACACAAATTTAGCACTGTTTTTATTCCTTTCCGTCTCTGCTGGCTGTATGTCCCGTATGAACGGTGAGCGCTTTCGATGTGAATACATCATTCTTCTCAAGTTGTATTCTAAACTGTGCTGGTGTGTCAGTGTTCAGGTTAAGATAGTTCTTTTATTAAGGTCGTATCTACTATCACTAGAATGGCCGCTAGTGCGCTCATGCGAGACTAATTTTTAATATTTCCGTGTTTTATTATTGTCCTCGTGTGTGTCTAGTGTATGAGTGTTTTAGTGCTGTGAAATTTATCTCAGGTCATATTTACCTGTTCGTTTATAATATCACTCTTAAAAGTTTTTGTTTTGTAGATTTCAATCTTTTGAACAATCTCTAATTTTAGGATGTAGTAATGTCATACATTCATCTATTTCCGTTAGTGTGTGTATGTGTGTCAAGGAGCCATAAACAATATTATGGTTATTTTAGTATTAATGTTATGCATGAGTTCAAAATTATTTCAGGGGTACCGCAAGGCCCGTTCTTTCTCCTAGTTTCTTATTTTCCCATATGAGCTTCTTTGTAAAACTTTCGACCCTATCTACTCTTTCGTAGATAACAGCACCATTTGTCATTCGTATTCATTTAATAATAGACCGGACCAGTTAGGGGTGAATTCCAAAAGGCAGTACATGAATAATACGCTTAATCACGATCTTGGAACAATCTCGGAATGCTGTCATGTGAATAGAGTAGATTTTAATGTCCGTTAGACATAATGTTGCATGCTTACGCATAGATCTGTAATCGGAAATGGTGCTGCATCTGTTACTATGGATGATATAAGTATTAAGGAATCGGAAGCTCTTGATGTTTGTTCCTGCAAAGAAAATTCAGTGTGATATTCGTTGGACTAAACACATTTTTCAGATTTCTAAAGAAGCTTTCAAGTGCCACGGTTTTCTTAAACGGTGTAAGAGATGCCTCACTCCACCCGATCTTGGTACTATTTATACCACCTATAATCGTCCAAGATGGAATACAACTTTTATATATGGGCCGGCGCTCCAAAACCACTTGCCAAATTTTCCCTGAAATGCGTAGTGCGATTCACTGGCCATTCAACCACAAAGGAGTTGCTCGACCGCGTGGAGGAGAGGGCCAAAAGGACAGTAGTCTATCCAACTCTATTGATTCTCTAGAGCATCGATGCAATGTGGGTTGTTTTTTAATGTTGTTTTATCTTTACTACAGTGGTAAGTGCTCTAAGGAAATTAGGGGACTTGTTCCCGAAACTCGCACGCTTTTGTGTTTAACTGGATTTTCGTTGAGAGCTCATCCATTTGTGGTTGAATGGCCAGTGAATCGCACTACGCATTGCAGAGAAAATTCGTTTTTTAGCAGAACAGTGCGTATGTGGAATAAACTCCTTTTAGAGATCTTTTCTGTCACTTTCAATGTAGGGAATTCAAATCGAATGTCTACAAAACTACTCCCTCTTTCCTCCTCCCTATACCCTGATTTCCTAGTTCTGGCACAAAGCATTGCATGTGTAGAGGTCATCTTCTGAATAGTGGTCCGAAACGAAAAAAAAGATAGTTAAAATGTTACGGAATATTTCCCTTTTAACATTTCTAGTCATAATCAAGTGATCGAATCGAATTTTCAAACAAGCACAACCCTCGTTTTCGTCTCTTGTTCGAGAATGATCATGTTGATGTGATTTTAGGAAACGAATTTTCTTTCACTAAATACTCTCGAAATAATAAATAAAGTGTCTTCCTATCGAAATCGGTGATGCAATTAATCCAATGTGTCATGCGCGGTAAGACATCCTAACGAAAGGATAAACCACAAAAATTCCGTTATAATATTTCTACCATTTTATTTACAGTTATTGCGCTACCAGCCAAAATTCAAAGAAGCCAGGTTTAGTATACTGCTTGACCAAAACGCATACACATATTTCCCAGGGATTGTGTGAATAAATTCTACAACTTTTCTATTATAAAAAGTCATTCCCATTAAGAATACTGCATTTCCAAAAGTCGCATTCACTTTATTTTACTTGGTCCTTTCTCTTTACACAGTTTACAATTTTGATCTGCTATATAAACTTAATATTTTTTTATAATAGAAAAAAAAAACACAGGTGACAGCCAGGAGTTGAATTTTCTCTAAATTTAGTTAATGTGACCCCTTTTTTAATTAAATCATTTAAAATGCTGCTTACGGATGTTAATAATTTAAAAACTTTAATTATATTGTTTATGATAATAATTAGTGATTTCGATTATAACTTAAGTATCACTTCCAAAGAAGCTTGGTATCTCCCATCAAACCTCAAATGTTTTAAGAGCGTGATTAGCGTGACAAATTTGTCGCTGGTACTGAAACAAAGTTACAGCTTTTTATAAATAAACTAAATCAAAATTAACTCATAGATTTTTCCACTTACAAAAATTCATTCCGCTCATAAAATATGGTACTAAACCTTTTCCATTAAAAAAAGTACTTTTTGCGGACACAATTTTTTTATTTAAATTTTTTCCCAAGAAAAAAGCTCATAGTATATTATAATATATTTTATTATATTTTGGTATACTTTAAAATATTTTATTATATTTTCGTTAATTCTAATAAATTTTAGTATATTTGGTATATTTTAGTATAATTTAGTATATATTTTAATATATATTTTAGTATATTTTAGTATATTTTCATATATTCCCCAAGAAAAAAACTCAGTAAACTTAACACCCATTTGCTAAATAAGCCGAGTTCATTATTTTATTTTAGTTTGAAAAATTATTTATAAAAAAAACTTTTTAATTTAAATTTAAAATAAAAATCAAATTTTAAATAAAATTATAAATGACAAATTATTAAACATAAAAAAAACATGAAATAAAAAAAGTACCTTCAGCAGGATTTGAAACCTTGTATTCAACCACTCTTAACATCCTTATTGGCTATGGTATTTTTAACCAAAAGTGTTTGTTGTGTTGTGTTTGTGGGTGTTTGCGTTTGTATTAACAACCACCTCTAAATATTTTTTGTACATATGGTGTGTACTTAAAACACAAAGAGGTTTGTGTGTTTATTTCTAACTAATTCTCATTGTGTGTATTTTACTTTCTGGATAAGATGCGCTAGTTCTGCTATGAAAGGTTAACGCAAAGAAGTCACTGACTTATTCTCAATAAAGTAATTTTGTATTTATTTTAAATACAAAAACCATCGATAAATTAATTTTAATAAAATGTGGAAGCATTAATAGGTTATTTTACTAATTTTGTTATGAAAGGTAAATTGCCTACAGGGATGGTGAACAGATTTCAAACAGTGTTTTGGGGAATTTTGTTTCATACGCTTATTAAAAAGCGGCTACTTCCCGTCATTATTCCATATTTATTGCAGTGTTTCTTTTGGTGGGTATAACCAAGAAGTTGTCAGAACCACCACAAAGATTTTAAATGTCAATACTTTTACAGGAACTATGTCGTTCTCGCATGTATTCTTTTGACTGATGTTCTTCAAAGCTTCTAAAATTTAATTTAAATAACGTTTAAGATCCTAAAGAGCATATAGTTTGAGGAGAGCTTCTTACAGTACGTCACGTGTGTTCTGTATAGAAATGATAACATTGATCCCTACTGTTATACAGTAAACGATCCCTACTGTTATACAGCAAACAACTCTTTGTAGTTGCGTTAAGTTCAAAATATACCAAATTAGTGATTTGTCAGGTTATACCAAAATAGAAACACAAGAATATTCGTAATTGGTTATGGTCTACAGTCAACTAAATGAAAAGGGTAATTTGCATGTGTAGACATTAATTGACTTGTTTAGAACATAAAGTTCTAAGAATAGCAAAAACATATGATTGAATAATAGCTACTGCTAATTCTAAAATAAGTAATTCTAAAACAAGCAATTTGTGAAAAATAAAAATTCGTAATAATATTATTGGTGTATAAGGATCAGAATTCCCTAATAATATGGCTGGCAAATCGTACAGCTAATGTTATTGGTCGAATTATATTTCTAATTCTTTCAATACATACTATAAATGGTATTAAAATTGCTGGGGTTCCTTGAAGAATTAAATGACTAAATATATTGTTACACTTATACTTTTTATAAATGTTTTGTTGTTACAGAGTTCTTTATTGCAAAATAAATAAAACCAGATTTGAGAGTTTTCAAATTATTTAGTACACACAATGATGACTTTATAGAATAATTTACTAAAGATGCATATCTTTACTTCACGAGATTTATATTTCAACTTCAAACTATCCACTCATACGCTGTCTTTTATATTTATCCACTAGAGGTCTAGAAAAATTAAGAATCTTCTACACCCTTTGTATCATATTTTGTTGTTATGTTATTCGTTCAATGTATAGACGCCTGTTGGTCTGAGTGTATTTTTATTTTTATGCTGTTAAAGTTTCTTCTTAGAATTTATTTTAATATAGTTGTTGTTGTAGTCTTGTGTGCATAAGTTTTCTTAAAAAACTACACAGTTGGTAAACAGCATACCCAATTGTTGCTGTTTTACGTGCATAAAATTTCTACGCAGTTAGTAACTAGAAATTTGTTGTTGTCTTGCGTATATAAAATTTCTTGGCAAACTGCCAAGTTAGTAAACATCATACCCATTTGTTGTTGTTTTGTGTGTATAAGATTTCTAAACGAAGTACGCAGTTCGTAAACAGCATACCCAGTTGTTTACTTTGTTACTTAATTATTTTCTTTTAAAACTTAAGCAAGACGCATCCGTAATAATATGTTGAGTATTATTAGGGATCCGTATATTTTAAAAGCGAATCATATTGGTAAAGTAAAAGTAAGATTTAAAGTTAAATAACTAGTTCTTGTAAAAATATAAGGAAATAATCCTGGACTGAAATAACTTTTATATAATTTATAGAGTATATAGTTTGAGGAGAATTCCCTTTTGATCTTTATTTTTGTACCGTAAACGGTAATAGCAAGCTAAAAATCCTTTATAGTAATTGAGTTGAGTTCAAAGTATACCAAATTAGTGATTAGTCGGATTGTATCATAATAAAAACACAAAGTCAACTGTACAGATGATTAAAATCAATATGATGTAAGACTCCAAAAAATTAAAACTTTAATTGCATTATACTCAATTATGGCGAAAGAACGTGAACAAACAGATTTCTTAAAAAAAAAAAAATCTGCTAATGTCGAATTTTTTATTTTTATTTCTTCGAAAAAATTTTTATAAATATTTATAAATAATTTTTCTTTTATTTTTATTCGACCTTTTTTAATTTAATTAAATATGAACTAATCTTTTTTAATCTTTTTTTCTAATATTTCGTTTTCCTGTGGAAAGCTTCTTCAGGAAATTATTTTTTATATTTTTATAAAAATATAAAAAAAATAAAAAAAATTATAATAAATTATAAAAATATTTTTATAGTTTTTTTAAACGATCTTTTTTATCTTTAATAAATATCTTTTTTCTTTTTTAAGATCTTTTTTATATATTTTTTCTTAAAGAAGCTTTCCAAAGGAAAGCGAAATATCGAGAAGAAAAATAATAAAAAAGATCTTAAAAAAGAAAAAAGATATTTATTAATTATAAAAATATAAAAAATAATTTCCTGAAGAAGCTTTCCACAGGAAAGCGAAATATCGAAAAAATAAAATCGTTAAATTATTTAAAAAACCGTTAAAAGATTAGTTCTTATTTAATTGAATAATTTTTCTTTTTTAATACAAATTTATAAATTGAAATAAAATTCAACTCAAGCCTAATTGATATATTGTATATAATTTATAATAATTTCTGTATACTTTCAACTTAGATAAACAAAAGTAAAATAATCGTGTTTTTCCGTTCTTCTTATCTCTGCCTTTTATCTTAGTCAAAATTTGCTTTGATAAGATCTCATGTGATGAAAATGTCACACAGTAGTGAATCTATAAATAAACTTTAACTTACTAAAAAACCTTTAAGTAGTTATGTTATTATAAAAACATGACTAAATGACTAACGCCGATATAATTATAAATTTTTAAATATTATTTCCTCTCAATTACGTAATCATGATGATTTAATAATCTTCACTAAGCAAAATAACTTCTATTATTATTATTATTAGTATTATTTTGTCAATAACAGAAAAACAATTTAAAAAGTGCAATTTTATTATTTTAGTTGTGTGTTTAAATAGCTAAAATTCTATCTTTGAGAGTATAAGTGTAGTCGCATATTTTCACATATTCCGTTTAATATTTAAATATGCCTGTGTGCAAAATTATCAGTTGCATTGTATTGTAATTGTAATTCACCCCTGAAGATTTTAACATCTAAATTATTTGTTTAAAATAGTGCTGATTAAAGCCATATACTTTTTGTGTATAACAAAAACTCCAATAAAAACTCAAGGTTGCCATATCATTTACGTGCAGAATCGCTTAATTTGTTTAAAAGAAAAAATCGCCGAAAAATCACAATATTTTTAATAATTATGAAAAAATTCATAAAACATCAGTTTAAATATTCAATCGTGATAATATTTATAATTCATTGTTAATACTTGGAATAACAGCATTGGATAATTGAACTAAAGTAGTTAGAAGATTTAAATCAATTTGATGCAAACAACTTTAATTGTTCACTATTTGAATTATGACTCTTCTTAAATAAACTCATAAAATCGTTTTTATATTTTTACAGAAATTGCCTTAACCAGCTGTTAATATTAGTTAGTTAAGTAATTAATTAGTTAGTTTTGAAAAATATATATTGGATATTTCAACAAGAAGTTTGTTTTTCTATTGTGGCAACACTAACACATGTTAGTTTTGACATTTAGTTTTTTATCGTATTCATAGTAGTTGTATTGGTAACTATTATAATGAATTCAATTTCGCATGAAAATCGCAATAAAATAATTAAAATCCAAATCGTAAAATTTTTAATTTTTTCGCACAGCATAATTCTCCTTCTGAGATCGCTATTTAGAATTTGGTGGTTAAATTTGAGTCAGCAAATGCAACGCTTATTGCACCGGCTCGTTCAACTGAAAACATCGCAGCCGTGAGCCACAGTTTTGAAACAAATCAAAATTTGTCAATTCATCGGCGATCTCAACAATTGGGATTATCCAAAACCACCACATAGCGAATTTTGCGTAAGTATTTGACTTTGAAGCCCTACATGGTTAAACTGGTGCAGAAATTGAAGACGACCGAAGATTGACATCTCCATAAATCCACTCAATTCATTCAAGACCAACCGGCTGGTTTTTCTAAAAAAAATAATTTTTTCAGACAAAGCCTATTTTCACTTGTCAGGGTATGTCAACAAGCAAAATTGCCGGATTTGGGCTTTTAAAAATCCTAGAGCGGTTATTGAGAAGCCTTTGCATGGTCAACGTGTCACTGTATCGTGCGCTATGTGGTCTGGAGGCGTAATTGGATATAATGCTAGAAACGCGGTAACGGTCAATGGATAACGCTATCGCGTGATGCTAACAATTCAATTTTGGCCGATATTAACGACGTGGATAACATTGACATGTGGCTTCAACAGAACAGTACCGCGGTGTCACACAGCCAATGAAACGATTAATTTATTGCAAGCCAAATTTTCCGCTCGCATAACTTCACGACAATCAACAGTTAAGTGGCCAGCCAGATCGTGTGCCTTAACAGCATTGGATTAAATTTTGTGGGGCTACGTTAGAGACAGAGTCTATACGGAGCCAATAGAATAGATTTCAGCCTTAAAACTCTAAATCCGTGATGCAATTAATGATATAGAACCGCCATTTTGCCAAAAAGTGACGAAAAACTTTGATGAAAGAATCGACGTCTGTCAGCGTGGTCGTGAAGGATATCTGATATCATCTTTCATTCATAAATGCCGAACTTTTCTCTTCGTAATACAATAAAGTTTTGAATCATCTTAATCAAAATTTTTTGTTTTATAAAACAAACTTCTTGTTGAAAAACCCTGTATTTTATAATATTTTCATAAAATATTTTTCATCAATATTACTTTGGGGAAATCATATCCGTAAAATATCAAAATACGAACAAAAAATAGAAAGAGAAGAGCATGATTTTAAGCACCAATTTACATCCAATGGCAACACGGAATATTAGTCAGCTATTCGAACTCTTTCATAATTTTAGGTATTTACAGATCTGCAACTCTAGACCATATATTTTTTTTAATTTTCGGAAAAGAGAGATTTTTAGGCATAAGTAGATGTGCACAGCACATACAGCCTTTTTTAACATTCTTACTTCATCAGCTATAGGGTATTCTCATATACTTCTTTTTAACTTTAGAAATGTTAATATCAATATTGGAATATGATGCTGTTCACCATAACTGAATGCAATAAGTCCATACAGTTCTCAGTTCTGAATTTAGTTCTAATAGCTAGTTTAAATTGCCTTCTTTGATGTGAAGCTGTTTTCCCATCAGCTGTTAGGTTCTCTCCATGTTAAACGTCTATGAATGTTTAGACCTAGGTACTTAACAAAATTAAATTTGGCGATTAAGTAGTGTTAAAGTATGCAGTACTGTTTCTTTCACCGCTAATATAGCAATATCATCTGCATATGTAGCAATTAAAACATTTGCTGACGTAAACATACCTACAGTAGATATTGTATAGAGGATTGGATCTAAAACGCTTCCCTCTTGCCCAGCAGATTTTATTATCCCAATTTTCGAATTCTCGTCATTGATGTTAACATTAAAAACTACGTTCATTCAAGCAAGATTTCAGCAAAAGATAGAAAGGCCATTATGCCAGACTCTATCAAAAGCCTGCTTAACTTCAAGAAATACTAAAGAGCAGTATTGTTGATTATCCATAGCAACTCTTATTGTTTTGACAACTCTGTGACATTGCTTAGCGATTCCGTTATTATTCCGAAATCGAAATTTAAATACATTAGAAACTTTACTATTACAAAGTTATCATAGAAATCAGTCAATCGTTTTGTCGATTATTTATAGTGAAATATGGCAACATAATTTTTAAAATGTTTGTAGTTTCTACCGCAGGAAAAAACACGTTATAGCTAGCTAATTTGCTTAGCGAAATATGTTATTAAATTACTTTAAAATAAATAAATGTTAACATTCTTTTAAATATTTTATTGTTTATTTTTTCAATACAAATTGATGTATGAGTAAAAAAAGTTATTTGGACCGTGAAGTAACAAGTAGTTGACCCTCGTTATTGTTAACTAATATATGCAGTTGAGATCACTATGTGTCGTAATGTTTAAGTATATGTTGCAAAATGCTGATTATACACTCACTACCCACTTTTAAAGGGACAAGCAAACAGCTTTATTAATGAACTACTTGAACTTTTTGGGTGTCTATCCTCAACTGAACTCATACAGCTTTTTAATTTTGAATGTGATTTGTTTTATCTGTCTAAAATAAGCACATTTTAAAATAACATTAAATTTAGTTTTCAAAATGATAGAGGGCTGAATGAACAGCTAGCTACCCAAAATAATTTGCTATTGAGCTAAAACAAAAACAAAAAATACTATCCATGAATAATTTCCTTAATAGTAAAATTACATATAATTAATCAGTTGCTAAGTGATTTTAAAAATTTTAATTCATAATTGTTGCTTATATGAACTTACTTTGACAACTTTATTAAATAGAACATAAAAGAACCATTCAATCTATTTGGATTGATATATTTTTTGGTCATTTTCTCAAGTCAAGCTCTCATATTTGGATACGAACTAGCGGACCATAAAATATTTCATTACGATATTAAATTTAAAAAGAAGATAGTATTTGAAATTTCTTTTTTTTTAACAAATGTCCCCTGTGTTGAAAAATTAACCAAGACTCTTAAAGTGGCTGGCGTAAGTACTAAAAATATGTGTCAAGAGGTTTGTTTGTCATTCATCGAAATCAATTTCTCATGAAAACATTTTATTTATTGTATTTTTAATATTTTTTTCTTTGCTTTTATGACGACGATGATGTCATTAAGAGTAAGTTAAGGCAGTTATTTAATATTTTGTTTTCTGTATTTAATCATACAGAATTTTTTTCTTAAAGTATATTTTGAAGCGCAAAAAAAATTTATAAAAAACCAAAAAAAAAAAAACAAACAAATAATTGCATGCAATAAATAATTAATATTATTTTACCTAGTAATTATTAAAACTAAAAAAAATAATTTTATTACCCTTTTAAACCGAAACCTTTAAGAAATGTTTTCTGGACTTAAAAATTACTTTTAAAAAAAATATTTTTTCAAAAAGTACTTAATTACAGGGTAATTTCTTATTAAATAACTTATAAATAGGTGTTGGATTTAAAATAAAACCTTTTCATTCCTTTTTTAAAGGTATGCAAAAATTTTTTCAGAAAAGTACTTTGGTACTTTTATATAATTTATAATTTTTTGACCTTTTTTAATATTTTTTAGTAATTAATTTTAAGCACTAGGTCATTATTTAATAAAAATTTTTAAAAAACTTTATTTTTTATTATTTTTTTATTTAAAAATTTTTTAATGTACGTAAAACAAAAAAATTTTTCAATTTGTCGTTTTTTATTGTTTTTGTTTGTTTTGTTTTTTGAAAAAATTTTTGATTATTTTGAATTTGTTAATCAAAAAATTTTTTCAATGTGTTTGTTCATTATTTTTGTTTTTCCTGATGATGCCAACCAACGGTGTGGCGAAATATCGAAAAAATAATAAAAAATAAAGTTTTTAAAAATTTTTTATTAAATAATGACCTAGTGCTTAAAATTAATTACTAAAAAATTTAAAAAAATAATTTTTTTCTAAAAAATTGCTTTTTCTTTAAAACATTTTCCTATTTTTAAAAATTTTCTTTAAAAAGTAATTTATTCTATAAAACTTATAATTTTACAAAAAAAAAGTAAAAAAAATTTTTTTTGGAAAGTACTTTTTAAAAATGTTAACTGTAAGTACTACCGTTAATTTTTAATTTTATTCTCTACAAAACTAAACAAGGCACTTTTCGAAATAACTATTAATAACGAACATTTTTTTAAAATAAAAAACTTATTGTTTCAATAAACTATTTGAACCTTTTAGTCCTTTTTTTTAATTATTAAAAAAGGTGGCATTTGTAAGAAATGCTTTTTTACGTTTCCTTTTTAAAACACCGATTTTATCTTATTTAAGAAAATTTATTCACAAAAGAATATCTTCGAAATATGCATTTTTAGTAAGGAATTGTACTTTTTTAATCATATCAACGTATATTATAATATTGGTTATTATAAAGAGTACCATTCTCATATTCAACAAAAATATGGAAAAATTTATTGTTTTCCTTTTTTAATATACTGTTTAATAAGGTACTTTTCTAAAAGGTGCGTTATTCAAAAAAGAATTGTTTTTAAAAGAGCTTGTTTTGTGTAATTTTCTTAAAATTATAATTTAGCAAAAAGGTCCCTATTTTTAGGGTTTATTTTTGAAAGATGTTTTTCTTAAATAGGCAGATATTTTGATACATCATAATGCATTCTTTATTATTTGATATATCATATGCTTTTTAATGACATTTACAAAAAGGATTTCTTTGCAATATATTTCATTCAAAAAGTTTTTTATTAAAAAAGTAAGTTGTTCGTCTTATTTTTACAGTTTGTTTTTTAAAAAAATGCTATAATTCTAAGTACTCTTTTTAAAGGCTATCTTTTAATAATTTTTGAATACAAGTGCTAAAGTACTTTTTTAATAGAAAATATTTTAGTTTTTTAAAAAAAATATATATTTACTTAAAAAAAGATGTTCTTCACTCCCAGCTTCTCTAAAGACTTTTTTTATGCTTTCAAATAAATTTTACTTTTACTTAAAGTACTTTTATTTAAACTACTTTTTTTAGAAAGTACTTTTTATAGCAATCTTTTAAAATATTTATCTTAAAAACATCATTTTTACTAGAAATCTTAAAAGAAATTTTTCGTACGAGACACTCTAGAGAAGTTGTTTTTTTAAAGTTTTATTTTGTATAAAGTACCTAAAATACGTACATTTACATATATATAAATGTTAGATTTGGCATTTTTCGTTAATGTGCTTTTTTAAAGATGTAAATTTTGTGTAAAGCACGTAAACAATGTGCTTTTATATTTATAAAAATTTATTTGTTAAAAATTAAATACTTTTACATAAAATCGTTTATTATAAAAATCAAAACATTGCTGGAGTACTAATTTAAAGTTTTATTTTTTTATAGAAAATAAACATCTTTTCCTTTATTTTTTTAAATTCATTTCATTTTACATTTGAAATCAGTTTTACCCAAAACGATATTGAAATAACATTTCATTGATCAGTTGTTGGCCTTATTATTCCAATTTCATATATCATATATTTTAACCAGAAATTGTAATTTATAAACATGGCATAAACTTGGAAAACAACAACAACTAAAATTGAACATCAATTTCACATTTTGATTGAATTATAAAATAAAAAAAAGGTGAGCAAAAATTGTTCGACATGAAAGCAAATACTTTCAATATTAAAATCGTATGCGATTGTTAGTGGCTCAAATTTCCATGGGACAAATTGTTTAAAAGATTTATGTAAGTAGATGCTGTAAATGGTGGCGACGACTAAACTGAAAACTGGTGTTATTTTTTCTTTATATTTGTCTCGTTTTTTCTTCTCTTTTTTTTAATTTGTTTTGTTTTTGTTGTCAATTAAAATAAATAAAGTTTTTTAACAATTAAATTTAATTTTAAAATTTTTTAAAGTTGGCTTTAATGTTAAAGAATATTTAATTTTTTTTTAGCCATTATATGTTAATTTGGTTTTGTTTAAGTAAAAGAATAAAATCGCTGGTTAGGCGCACTCGTCTGTATAAAACAAATTATCATTATGGTTATGGCGGTTTTCGAATGGGTGTTAAAACCATTTAGTTTGTGTTTAGTCAGCTGTCAATTTCTAACAAGTTCAAGTAATTAATATTTAAGTATTTATATGGTTATTTTAAATCATTTATTATCTCCTTAAACTTTTGTTGTATTTTTGGTTTCTTTAATCCTCTTTTAAAATGCTTTTGCGTTTATTTATTTTTTAATTACTTCTTTTTATATCATTGATTTCTTATGAATTTTATTTTAAAGAAAGTTTTCTTTTGTTTATGGCAGTGAATTTAGTAAAAGTAAAGAAAAATATTGCACATATTTAAACCAGACCTAATTTAGCTTTAAGCTTTTGCAAATGCTTTTTTAAGTTAATTAAAGTTTTTAAAATTCATTGAAAAGGTTATTTGAAAATTTTTTTTTGATTGCCAGGATAAGCTAATTGCTACTTAGCTTATTACACAGGAACATCGGTAATAAGGGCATGCAGAATAATAAAGAATCTACTTTTTATGCTGTTGGTTAAAGGAAATAACTCAGTTTTATTTAACTTTGCCTGACACACCTTTTAAATAGAACCAAAAGCTTAAAAATACATCCGCTTTAATAAGTCGCTGATACCACACAATTTAACCGGCTCCTACAATTTTCAATAAATAAATCACACAAGAAGTGAACAAAAGGTCTAATTGTTAAAAATTGTTCAAAGGAATTTCGCGAACTAAAGTGAATATTTTAATCGGCGTAAACTGTTAAAGAAAATTAATTGATTTAAGAATTTAGAAATAAAAGGTTTTTTTGTTTGATACTTCTTAATGTCGCAAAAGCTAGGCCCCTTTCCACAAAACCACTTATTAACTTTTCACTTTGCACTTGTCAAGTTTTTCGTCAATTTGCAAAACTTTCTGTTCCTCAAAACTATAAAAGTTGATAAGTGATAAGTTCCAATTGATAAGTGTAATTTGCATAGTTTTTGCAATTATTGTACTTTTTTTGCAATTTCTGTTCCACGTACGTTCCTTTTTGCAAAGTGCAAAGTTAATATTGAAAAGTGTAATTTGCAAAGACTTCGCAAATAATTTTAACTTTTCGTTCCACAAAGGCTGTAAGTTCTATTTTTGCAAAGTAAATTTTGTTAAGTTTGTTTAAAATTTGCAAGGTAAACGATCGCTTTACAAATTCATATTGTGATAACTAGTGAAGCTTTCAAAATGCTAAGACGTGAGTTTTTGTTCGATGATAGTGAAGACGCGGTTATAAAATGAAATTATAGAGACCAAATAAATTTTTCGGCAGTACAAAACTTTAATTTTAAAGAATGCTTTCGTTTAAATCGAATCCAAGTTGATTTTATTTTTAAATAAAATTGGACACAAATTAAAGCACAATACACAGCAGAATCATGCTTTGTCGGCTGAAAATCAACTGCCACTGTGATAGCATTGGCTCGGAAATGGCTGCCAGTACCATGGAGTTGTAGCTATTCATTATGTTGCAAAATCAACATTTTGCAGAACCATCGATACAGTTGTCGACGAATTAATAGACGTTTGGTTTCAAAACACCATTCGGTGGCAAGATGACGTCAGTGGTATTGCTGAAAAAAATTTTACAATGGGTGGTTTCCCTTGTGTGTGGGATGGAACAATCATTCAAATTGATGCGCCTACATTACACGAAGAAGGATATGTGGACCGGTATGGAAACCACTCATTAAATGTGATGATGATATACGGGTCAGACTACACATTTTACAGAGTAAATGCAAGTTGGCCGGGCAGCGTTCATGACTCAAGGGTGCTACGGAAGTCGGCTGTAAGTCATAGACAATGGATGGAGACCATTTCCGGATGCTGTTGTTTTGGGTGATGGCGCTTACGGACTGAAAAACTGATTGATACCACCATTACGGCGAAATTCCGATAACCCTAATGAAGAGGCTTTCAATCGTTGCCACAAAAAAACACGGCGCATAATTGAAAACAGTTTTAACATTCTTAAAGACAGATTCCCGTGTCTAAATTATTTGCGACTGAAGCCTGGGTTTGTAGGAAAGGTAGTTATTCTTTATGCCATCTTACACAATACTGGCTGCAGCATCGGAAGAAGTAGTTTTTTTTTCCATTTGAATTCTGCGGCTCATTTTAAAATATTTTTTTTAGTAACGCAAAGTTTGCGTTACTTCAATTTGCGACTGAAGCCATAGTTTGGAGGAAAGGTAGTTATTCTTTGTGCCATCTTATACAAAACTCCCTGCAGCATCGAAAGAAGTAGTTTTTTTTTCATTTGAATTCTGCGGCTCATTTTAAAATATTTTTTTTAGTAACGCAAAGTACAAAGTGCTAAGACAGAAATGCAAAGATGATCAAATGCTTTGTGGAACACTTTACACATTCACTTTGCAGAAGAGTGCAAAGACTTTACAATTTTAATTAAAAGAGGGCAAAGTATTTTTTTTTTTTTAAGAGAAGTAGCATTTCAGGCAACAATGCCTATTTAGTCAAGTACCGTGCTACATTCTTTAGGAAAGAGATAGAGAATAGATGAAACAGGTGGTTAAAGTAGAAGGATAGTCGGAAATTAACTGCCGTATATAAGACAGCCCAGCGACCAGTGACTATGCCTTCATCGCTGGACAGCCCCACTGACAGTCAATTTTTATTTTTGTAGTGAAAAAAAACCAAGGTCTTCGTTGGGAACCGAACCCACAATCCCCATATTTACAAGCTAGTACACTACCTACTAGCCTACAGGGACACTCCTTTTACATTAACAGAATATTACAGGCTTCTATCGCCTGTGCCAACGTTAGAGTTTCTATTTCAGTTTTCCTTAGCTTGACCATATCAGATAAAATTGCAAACAGTCCGACACCTGTATCGCATGCAATCCACTCTTATATATCATCAGGGAAACAACCAACGGGTATTTCTATATCTGATTGTATTACAGAAAGATCAGTCAGCCACTGCATCTTGAAAAGGTAGTAAATTAGACCAAACGTTATGCAAGACCTGCCCGTATACAGCATCCCAAGAAACAGCTGCTACCCATAGCGCTATTTTTATATTTATTGATTTAACAAATTCGTGTCTTTTGCCTGCACATAAAAGTTTTTGCACTTTGAATCACTCCCTGGTATATGGGCTGAATCAAAAGCATGCCGTTTGGCGGAATATATTTTAGGTACGAAATGGTTATTAAACCACTCTAGAAGAACTTGTTGCATTAAGCAGCAAGCTTTCTTAGTGGATCTAGAAATTACAGAAGAGTTTTGAAGGTTTTTTGAAGGTCTTGGCTTCGCATTTTTTCCAATAATCATCAATTTACACACCAGCGGCATTGGCACATAATAAGGCTGTGAGTCTTTCTTTCGACTCTTTGTATCCCTCCATGGAATGTTCACTTCCACTGGTTTAAGAATATTGAGGCAAACATTTCCAAAATAGTTTAGTTTCGTCTACATTATAAAATTGTTCGTTTGTAAATTTTTCTTTCTGAATATATTCTTTCAAATCCTCCACAAACATTGTAGTAGAAACATAGTCAGCACACTCTTTTTCTCCCGTTGACTTCAGCCTACGAATTCCATATCTCTTTTTAAATTTTTTTAACCAGCCAAATGAATCAAACAAATTTTGTTTTTCAGTAATCATTTGTCCTGTGTCTAAAACTTGCCTTAAATTTTAAATTGGTGTTCCCTTGAATCTTTTTTGCCGGAACCATTCGTTTAGTGCCATGTAGCCCCTGTAGGCTAGTGGTAGTCTACTAGCTTTTCAGTATGGGGGTTGTGGGTTCGATTCCCAACGAAGACCTTGATTTTTTTCACTTTAAAAATAAAAATTGCCTGTTGGTGGGGCTACTCAGCGATGAAGGCATAGTCACTGGTCGTTGTGCTGTCTTATTATACGGCAGTTAATTTCCGACTATCCTACATTCATCACCTGTTTCATCTCTTCTCTATCCCTTTCCTAAAGAATGTAGCACGGTACTTAACTAAATAGGCATTGTTGCCTGAAATGCTACTTCTCTTTAAAAAAAAATCTACTTTCAAATTTTCTAAATTTTTGAGTACATATGTATCTATTTTTTAAACTGTCGGTAGAATCTCTTTCTTAGAACCATATAGCAAAATTTGTTCTTTATTTTTCACCAAGTCTCCGACAGTTTGCTTACTAACTCCATAATTTCCAGACAACAATTTAGCAAATATGCTTCTGTCGTAGTCGTGAATCTCAAAGCAATTTTGTCTTTAGTTGAAAGTACTTTTCTTGCTCTTTTTGGTAATTTACTATTTGAAGGAGCCATCATTTCACAACAGGTGTTAGCAGATCAAATTTCACTTACTAAATGAATAAAAACGCAAATATGTATGTTCTTATGGGTGGGCAATAAACTTAAAAAGGGGAATTAGATTTACATAATAAAAAACATATGAATGCTGCACGGATATTAGATGTAAAGCACGATTAATAGATGTTACCGATTAATAGAAGTCCGGTTAATCGGGGTTATACTGTATATGTATTTAATTTGGTTTTAAAAGAACTGCTGCCGAAGAATACAAAAATTTCATAAATAAGGCCAAGTTAAATTTATATAAACTCTTTTTTTAAACCCAGCACATTTTAGTATCTTATTTATTCTGCTTAAATTAAACTTAAAAAAAATTTTTAACTTGTTATAAATTTCTAAACAAAAAAAAAATATGGAATACTAGTGCTTTAGTTCTTTTATTATAATTTTATTTATAATAGATGAAAAAATAAATAAATAAACAAAAATCATTTTTCTAATAGATTAATGAAAGGATAATTATGCTTTAACAAACAATTTATCAGAACTTTGAATCAAGTGACTCCAATTAAATGCAAATCATTCATCAACAGTAAATTGTTTAATACATTTCATTATTGTGACATGAATGAATGTAGACATGGATGGCATGGATCGAAACACTATCGCCACAACAGCAATGACTGACTACAAATGACAGAATATTAAATGCTTTTGAAATTGTTTTGACAATATTAAGAAAAGAAAATAAACACACATATACATACATATACACATTTACGAACACAAAAAACTGCCCGAAAATAAATAAAGACATTTTTTTTGCTGAAATAAACAAATTCAATAATAAAATACTCATTAAATGTAAAACGACGCTACTCATTCTGCATACAACATCCAAAAAAATGAAAAACTTTATCAAGACAAAAAAAAATGTTTTAAAATAAAAACTTTTAGCAAAACACAAAATAATCAACATGGATATTTTTCTAATTTATGGTGTGAGCAAGTTCGTGGCTTAAAATAAAATTCAATAATTTTTTTAAAATAAATAATAGGAATTTGTTAACTGATTAATTTTAGTCAATTTATGTGTTAACAGTTTTGTTAAAACCGTATTTGGGTGTTAATAATTTTCTTAATTATTTACAGCCTTAAACTTGAAATCCAAACAACAGTTTTTTAAGACTTGAATTTGTTCATTACGGTTCATATAAAATTAGAAAGCAGGTTATCAAATATATAACATATTAAGTAGTTTATCAAACTATGCCATATTTATAAAAGAAAATAATTGAATTTGAAATGCCATTCAAAATTAAAGTTTTATACAAATTTCGTTTTAAAATACATTTGAAATTTTAACTATTTTTTATAAACATGGCCATAAAAATTGTGTTACGTTTACTCCTTTTATTAAACGTTTTGTTTTATTGAATTCTTTTATGAAAACTAATAAAGAGTTTTTAATTAAATTAAACGATTTATCCACTTTGAATATACTCAAAATAAACATGATGGTAACTTTGTTATCTTTACCCACTGATGACTCAACTTTAATTCATTTATTTGCCCAACAAGTCGTGCTTAAATACAGGGTGTCCTCCGGGAAGGTATACTAATTTGTTTGTTTATAATTTTTGATTAAATGAAAGAGAATGGATCTTAGATTCATAAATATTTTATTTAATGTCGGCAGTTATGTATGGAATACTATATCAGGCAAATGTCCTCACAAATGCGAGCCCTTTGAGCATATTTTTCATTACATTCTCACACATTTTATGTGGTATTTCATAAATTTCATCACGAATATTTTGCTTGAGTTGCTCAAGCCTTTCTGGTTTGTTTGCATTAACCTTGCTTTTCAGTAGTCCGGAGCAGTCAAATCAAGCGATAGTGGAGGCCAATCAACATCACTACTTCTTGAAATAACTTGTTGTGGAAAGAGGTCTTGCAGTAATTCCATTGTCATCCTGGCTGTATACGATGCGGCACCATCTTGTTGATACCACATGTAAATCAAGCCCAAAGCAATCATATCACGATATTGCTCCCCATTCACAGCTACCGTTGCGCCGTTTTCATTTTCAAAGAAGAAAGGTCCAATGATTCCTTCTGACCAATTGTACACCAAACTGGACTCAAAGGTGACTTTTGAATAATTTGAGGGTTTCCCATTCCGCAGAACGGACTATTCTGTTTATTCACATATCCATTCAAATGAAAATGTACCTCGTCACTCATTATGATATTTTCATGAAAATCGGGGGTTGTCAGAGGTGAACTGCAGCGGCGTAAATGGTCTTGTTGAAAAAATCTTGTGTCAGCTGAAACTTATATGGAAACAAATGCAAATCCTTGTGCAAAGTTGTGCCCAAAGTTGCTCTTTGACGACCAAGCTCCTGAGCATGGCATCGAATTGAGGTTGATGGATTGCTTTGAACACTTTCTTGAGCAGCAGCAATATTTTCAGCCTATCTTGCAGTACGTTGAGGTCCATGCTGGGGTCTATCTCCTACAGACCCTCTCTCTCCGAAATATTTCTCTAAACGATAAATAGTGTGTTTTGTTGGTTTGTTGTTGCTCCCAAAAGTTTCATGTAATCGATGATTTAACTTTCAAAACTAATTTTTACCAAAATATCGGCAAAACAAAGCAGTTTACTTTCCCGAATAACAGTTGTTCTAAGCAGTTTTTGCATATACAAGAATATTCTACTTTAACATTACACCATGTTGTTATTGTTATTATCATTCAGTTAAAGCCGCCTTGCTTGGCTGTGTGTTTTGTTTTGTTCTGTGTTAGTCGTTTTTGTTTTCTGTTGTTTATCTTATTTTGTAGAATTTCTTAGAAGCATGTTGTTGTCAAGATTTCGTAAAAATCTATGCAGTTTGTAAAATCAACAATGAGTCCTTTCGTTTACTTTTTTACTAATAATTATTTTGTTTGAAAACTTAATTAATTATCTTCGTTACAATATATTCTTCTAGATCCGAAAGAACCTATTTGTAGGGTTTAATAAAACACATCTTGGAGAAAAGAGGTTTTCATAAAAGAAAAGAGGTTATCTTAATAAGTTTTATAAAATTCCAAAATTTGCAGGTTTCGAAACAAAGCCTAGGAAATAGTTATCCAAATAAATCAGTAATTTCTAAATGGAAGCGTAAATCAATGGCGGCGTAATATTTTAACGAAGTAAGGCGGCTTAGGTGTAAAAGTTTCTTTTTTCCTTGCTTTAATTAAATAATGTTACTTAACTAAGAATAGCATTTGAAACCCCATTTGAAGTGTAACAAGATTACACTTCAATTTATTTTTCATGCTCATCAAACACATTTGAAGTACTTTTTGTATTTAAAAATATATAAACGTATTTTGAAGTATAAAAAGTACTAAAAATATTTAAATGGTTAAACTAATAATTCTTGCAAAAATAAAACCCACTTCAAAATATAAACCTGGGCAGAGGGTCATTATAATATACACTTTGCCTAAATTTTTATTCTTTATCTATAACGGTTCAAAAAAACAGGTCATATACAAGAGGTAAACTAATGGCCAGTTTCTTTTCATATTGAAATATGCATTTCATTAATTAGCATTTAAATTTAAGTTGTTTTTAATTACGGTTTCAGTTTTTCAGGCACTAATATTCGTTCATATTTAATTACCTTAAAATATGGCAGCATTATGAAGTATAAAAAAAATTTGCTAAAAACAGCTGTTTGCCAATATATTCAAACACACAGTTTTTTTTTAAGATTTGAACAATTATCATCTTCATTTAAACTGATTTAATTTTTATTTCTTTTATACTTTAATAACCGCAAAACTATAAAAATTTGTTCGATTCATAGCTCAAAGTATTTTGGCTTACTTTTGTTTAATTCCATAAAACATAAAAAAACGTGTTATAACCATATTAAAAATGTACAAGACTGGTGGACAATTTAGTTTTTTTCAAGTGTGTCGTGAAAAACTAAATTTGGTTCTTGAATAAAACGTAAAAGATAAATGACAATGGTTCCTTAGTCATGTATAAGGACAGCCTTTAGCTTTAACTTTAAATTTTATTTTTTATATGTCCTGTTATATTAGACATAGAAATACACATTCCGTATAACTTTCAAATGTCTGTCTATAACGGTCAATATTGAAACTATTGATACTATATTGTTACGTTTATACATTTTACAAACGTTTTTTGTGATTTCTTTTTTGCAATATAAACAACACCAGTTTTTAGAATTTTTAAATTTATAACAATTTTATTTACTTTAACTACACAAAGTTGACACTTCAGAACAATTTACTTAAAATGCACGTCTTTACTTGATGAGGTTTAATTTTACACTGACGGATTATCCACTCAGACGCTGCCCTATTTATATTTGTCCATTTAAAGTCTAGAAGATTAAAGAATCTTCTACTCCCTTTGTATCACATTTTGATGTTGTATGTTGTTTATTCGATGTATAGGCGCCTGTATGTCTGGGTACTACGCAGATGGTAAACAACATGTATGTTTGTTGTTGCCAATTTTTTTTTTCTTTCGCGTTTAGATGGTAAACAGCATATGTTTATTTTTTTTTTTTTTGCCTTACATGCCAGCCAGTTAGTAAACAGCATATCAAATTGCTGTTGTAACCAGTAGTTCGCTTTATTGCTTAATTATTTTATTTTAAAGCTTAAGCAAGACACATTCCTAACAATTTATATTTTTATTATTTTTTCAGATTCTTCTGATATTGTTGATTGTAAGCTTAAACTGATTCTCGGTTTGATATGGACCTTAATTTTGCACTATTCCATCTCCATGCCCATGTGGGATGGTGATGATGAAAGTCAATTGAACGGCTCTGGGGCAACACCAAAACAAAGGTAATTTAAATGATAAACGACAAATGTTTTTTTTTTCAAAACATTAACTTTTGAACATGAAAGAAAGCTTTAAAAAAACTTTTTCTAAAGGGCTTTAAAACGTTATTGCCAGCAAGGTACTTTTTTTATAAGGTAACATTGTGAAGGGATTTCAGAAAAAGTTACTTTTTGGAAATTATTATTTTTTTAAATTATAACTACTAAAATCTATTTTCTTCTAAATTTCTAAATTTCATTAATCCTTAAAGGTACGTTTTTAAAAAGTACATTTCTATATTTTCTTCAATGATAACTGTATTTTTTTTTTTTTAATATTGCTTTTTTATAAATTTTGCTAAAAACCAAGCCTTTATTTTAAAGCTACATTACTTTAAATTAGTTTATAAAAAAATTAGTTTTTAAAAAGTACTTGTTTTAAAAGTATTTTCTATAAAGATTATAAACTAGGCTTAAAGTTACCTTCTTCATTTTAATATTACAGAAGATTTTTTGAGATGAAGCTACGCTTTTCAGCATGTCTAAAAATTTTCTCTTTCTTCTTTAGCAAAGCACATTTTTTTGAAACATTATTTTTAAAAAAATATTATTTTAAAAAGTACTTATTGTAAAGGCTGACATTTGTTTTCCAAAGAATTGTTTGTAAAAGACAAATAACTTGAGCGTAGCAGGGAAAATACGGATAAAAATTTCACAATCGTGAATAAAAACCACAACATCTCTTCAGATCAGGGATATATTTTTTTTAACTGATGCCTACTTTAAATAAAAAATTCAAAACGCCAAAATAATTAGCCAAAAATTTCCGCTCTTATTTATTTAACACTTATTAATTTTAATATATTTAAATACTATGTTTAGAATGCTATTTTTAAAGATAGTTTAATTAAAAGAAAACTTTTTAAGCTTCTATACTTTTGGAAGGCCCTGTATTTGAAAATTAATGATTGTCATGCTTTTGATTAAGTACTTTTTAGGAACCTCAAAAAATTCTTATTTATAAATTGTAAAAACCTTTTAATACTTCTTCTTGCAGATTGCTTAACTGGATCCATGGTAAAATACCAGATATGCCCATTAATAACTTTACCAATGATTGGACGAGCGGTAAAGCAGTGGGTGCTTTAGTTGATGCCTGTGCACCTGGTCTTTGTCCCGACTGGGATATGTGGGATCCAAAAGATGCCGTACAAAATGCTTCTGAAGCTATGGGCCTCGCCGACGATTGGTTGAATGTCAGACAGTTAATCAAACCCGAAGAATTGGTAAATCCTAATGTTGATGAACAATCAATGATGACCTATTTGTCACAGTATCCCAATGCTAAATTGAAGCAAGGAGCTCCTCTAAGACCAAAAACTAATCCGAACAGGTAAATAAGTGTTGAAAACTTGATGTAACATAAATGGGTATGTCAGGCCTTTGCTTAAATGGGGTCTTATTTAAATAAAATATTTCTAAACTTCGATAACAGTTTGGCCGTAGAATTTACAGAAATTAAAAATTTTGTGTATTCTAACTCTTTTGCAGCAAAGGCTGGATATCATGTATTGATTGTAGAATATGAGTTTGTTTTCGTAAAAATTCCCAGTTTCAAAGCAGTTAACTGTTACCTTTGATTTCTAATGATTTATTGTTTCTTCTCTTTTTTCTCTCTTCTCTTCTTTTCTTTTTCTTTCATTTTCTTTGCATCTTTGTATATCCATACAATTAAACTTTAATTTTAATTTTAAATTTATTGGATACTTTTAATACACTCTCGTATCTCTCTCTCTCTTTCTCTCTTTCTCTCTTTCCCTAATAATCCAAAAAACTGCCATCTTTACTGAAAATTATTAAAATAAAAAAAAACAAAAAAATACTTTTCGTTTCACTTGTTGTTGGCTTCTTTATAATTATAATAATGAACAACTATTTGGATTAATTTCAAAAATATGTGTGTATAATTTCTATTATTCAAAACATTCCCTCAACTTTAAAAAAAATACTTCGGCAACTTTATAAATTTTTGTCTATTAAAATTTCTCACAACCTTTAATTTAAAAAAAAAACATGTCTGTATAAAAAACAACAACACAAAAAATCTTGAAAATACGTTAAAATTCAGCATTCCTCCGCCGCGGTAAGTCTGAAAAAAAATGCTTTACGCCTTTTTTTAATTGCTCTTTCGTACTGCTGCGCGGCTTAAATGTTGCAATATTTTTCCTTAAATTTTATTTTTAAAACTTTTTTGTTTTTTTACCCTTTAATTTTTGTTTTTAACTTTTTTTATGCTTTTTCTAACGCTGTTGTTTGTTTTTTAAAACTTTGCTTTTGCTTTAAATGGCTTAAACAAATAAATTCAAGTTTCCTAACTTTAGCTTAATTACGTTTGCGAAACACAACCACACACACACACGCAGACACACAAGCCAAAAATAATTGTTTGATATAAATGAGCTATAAATGAGAACGTAGTGGTGGACTTGTTTGTAGAGAATCTTTTTTTAACTTTTATTACAGTTTAATAAAAAAATTATCACAATTTTGGCTATTTAAGTGCTGTACAGCTTTTTTCATGATTTGTAAAATAATTTGTGTTATGCAAATTTACGAAATAATTTTTATTAATTTCACTCTCAAAGACGTTTATTTTTTCTGTACCCAAATAACTCCACCTCTCACAGGTGGTCCATAAGGATATCAATTAAAAAGTTTAATATGATGCAAAAAATGCCGCAACGCGTGAAAGGCATTACAAATTTCAAGTTCTCGGCAGTGCTTATCTTATTCTGCCACAACAGACAAACAAATTTAAATCAAATTAAATAAAAAAAATTAAATAAAAATAAAATTAATATTTTTTCTTGTATAATTATTTGATAATTTTTATAGTTTTTTTTAAAGATAAATAAAAAAAGATCATAAGCAGCAATATTTATTTTGTGCTTGATTCCTTTTTTTAAATAAATATTTCATGATATTCTCACAAAATATTTATTTAAATAAAAATAAAAAATAAAAAATGAAATGTATTGTAATGGGGGAGAGCATATCCATATTGCAATTTCACTTTCGCTCACAAAGCTCATCAGTGAATTTTACCCCAATATTGTATAGAAAAACCTAAAAGTCTTATATCCAAAGCCAAACTGATTTTTTGAGAATTTTACCATAAAATCAACATAGCATAGACAGCAAGACTCAAAGACACTTTCATACAAACATTACAATACATTTCATTTTTTATTTTTTTATTTTTTATTTTTATTTAAATAAATATTTTGTGAGAATATCATGAAATATTTATTTAAAAAAAGGAATCAAGCACAAAATAAATATTGCTGCTTATAATGAATATGATTCCGAATAATTATAATTTACTTAAAAAAAGATCGTTAAAAAATTAATCGTTAATTAATTAAATTAAGATCGATAAAATTAATAAATATAAATTATAGTTTCGAAAAACAAGTTTAAATCTAGCAGAAATAGGATGTCCGCCAAAAAGGTATTTTACTTTGTTTGCTTATAATTCTCGATTAAATGAAAGAGAATCGATCTTATAGTGATAAATGCTTTAAATAATGTCGACAATTATATACGGAATACATTATCAGATAAATGTTCGCCTCTGTTAGCCTCACAGACGAGTCCTGTTGAGCATATTTTTCATTACATTATCACACATTTCACGCGGTATTTCATTAATTTCATCAGGAATATTTTGTTTGAGTTGATCAGGCGTTTCTGGTTTGTTTGCATAAATCTTGCTTTACAGATATCCCCACAAAAACAAGTCCTAAGCAGTCAAATCAGGCGACCGTGGAGGCCAATCAATATCACCGTTTCTTGAAACTACTTGTTGTGGAAAGAGGTCTTGCAACAATTCTATTGTACTCCTACCTGTATGCGATATGGCACCTTCTTGATGATGCCACACCTTGCTACTTACATATCCCCTTAAAAGAAATCCGGAGCAGTCATATGAGGCGACCGTGGGGGCTAATCAACATCACCATTTCTTGAAATTACTTGCTGTGCAAAGTGGTCTCGTAGTAATGCTATTGTAATCCTGCCTATATACTATGTGGACCGTCTTCTTGATAGCACAGGTTAATCAAGCTTAAAGCATGCAGTTGTGGCGTTAACAAATTTTCAGTCATATCACGATATTGCTCTCCATTCACAGTTACCGTTACGGCGTAAGGTCCAATGATTCCTCCTGACCAAATTCCACACCAGACTGTCACTTTTAATGGATACAAAGGTGACTGCTGATTAATTTGAGGGTTTTTAAATCCCCAGAACCGACTATTCTGTTTATTCACATATCCATTAAAATGAAAATTTGCCTCGTCACTCGTTATGATTTTTTCATGAAAATCGGGGTTGCCATGGGCGAGCTGTAACATCCTATTGGCATATGTACAGTTGCCTAAATTGTCTTGTGGAAGAAGCTCTTGTATCACTGGAATCTTATATGGAAACAAATGCAAATCCTTGTGCAAAATTGTGGCCAACGTTTTTCTTTGAAGACCAAGCTCCTTAGCACGGCGTGGATTTGAGGTTGATGGATTATTTTGAACACTTTCTTAAGTAGCAGTAATGTTTTCAGCCGATCTTGCAGTATGTTGCGGTTCACGCTTGAGAATATCATCTACAGACCCTCTTTTTTCGAAAGCATTCACTACACTACATCAATAGTGCGTTTTGTTGGCACGTTGTTTCCCCCAAAAATTTTACGTAACGTTCTCATTGTCACAGTAATCGATGATTAATTTTAATAAAATGTTTTAAAGATTGAAACATGTTGGTTTATCGAATATTTTTCCATAATAAATTTGCCACGTGTCTACTTCACGACTGCCAAGTATGAACTGTCAAGACTAATGTTTACCTTCCTGACGGACACCCTTCAAACTTTTCGGCTGATCAGGCCTCTCCTTTTCTTCTGTATGGAAATCATCACTTCTGAATCGCGCAAACCATGGTTCAGTAGTTTTTTGAATTTTTGGGCACGTTTACCGTACGCTTCTACCAACAATCGATAACTTTTCGCAGCCGTTTTCTTTAAATAAAAGAAGCTTTTCAGACTTCCCCGCAACACTTTTTTAACGACTTGAAAAAAAACGTGCTTACACTTTGACTTATATCGAATACATAACTACCCTCTAAAATATCATATTTCTAATTATTGATACAAACAGTATGATAGTTATGCCACATACTGTCCAAATCGACATTTTTAACTTGTATACTAAAAGATAAATCTCAATATCTTTTCAAAAGAAAAATTCTTATAGAATAGAAAAAACTACAAAATTTGAAGTATAACATTTATGCAATTATACTCCACTTAAGTTTTCAAAAGTATCGGGTAATACCAGCGATTATCCTAAATTATATTTATTGAATAGCAATGAATAAGTAAAAGTTATCAATTTTGTTAGCCCGCCACGTTCAAACTATTAGCTAAGCACTGTCTACAATTCTTCAATGCTGCTCTTGGCTTTTTTTAATTATTATTAATGGTAATAACACCTTAATGTGTAATTATGCTTTACAAATGTTTAGCCCTGTAGCTTACAAGCATTTTTCCCTTTAATTAACCTTTTCTAAGAAACCTATAGAGAAAAAGAATTCCCGCCTATTATTCTTATGCTTATAAAAAAAAATATTTAATTTATAAATTCTTTGAATATCACAAAAAAAATTTATATTTTTATATGTGTCAATAGAGTACGTGCTTATGGTCCCGGTATTGAACCTGTGGGTCCTGTAGTAGGAGCCCCAGCCAATTTCACTGTTGAAACTTTCTCAGCCGGCAAAGGTAAGTACAATGAATATTAATTTATTTAAAAGAATTGTTATTAATGAAAATATATTTGTCATTTAGGCGAAGTTGATGTTGAAATCGTTACACCTGATGGTCACAGTGAAAAGGCCGATGTACGTTTTAATAACGATAAAAATCTCACTTATTCTATTTCCTACATACCGAAAATGGAAGGTGATCATAAAGTAATGGTTAAATTTTCGGGCCGTGATATACCTAAGAGCCCCTTCAGCGTTAAAGTAGAGGGTCATGCCGGTGATGCCTCTAAGGTTAAAGTTACTGGGCCTGGAGTACAACCGTTAGGTGTTGTCATTAGTAAGCCTACGTTCTTCGATATTTTAACTAAAGATGCTGGTCGTGGTGTACCCGAGGTAATAATTATTGATCCAGCCAATCACAAAACTTCGGTGGTGGCCAAAGTGAGGCAATTGGAAAATGATGTCTGGAGATGTGAATATGTATCTGCTATACAGGGTTTGCACTCTGTAAATGTATTTTATGCCGGCACACCAATACCCAATAGTCCCTTCCCCGTAAAAGTAGCACCCTTGTCCGATGCCAAACGTGTAAGAGCTTCTGGCCGAGGCTTACAGCCATCTGGCGTCAGAGTAGGTGATGATGCTGATTTTAAGATTTATACTGAAGGTGCGGGCGAGGGTGTACCCGAAGTTAGATTAGTGGGTCCTGGCGGCATGAACGAGCAAATAACTATGAAAAAACTAGATGCCCATACTTATGATTGTCATTATTTCCCCAACAAAGAGGGTCGTTATGTAGCCGTTGTTACCTTTGCTGGACAAGAAGTAAACAAGTCGCCATTTGAAGTCAAAGTAGGCCCCAAAATGGAATCGAATATTGTAGCTTTTGGTCCTGGTTTAGTGGGTGGTGTTGTAGATTATCCAGCTGCCTTTGTTGTGGAAACTAACGGCGAAACTGGTGCTTTAGGATTTACTGTAGCTGGCCCATCTCAGGCCGAAATTGAATGCCACGACAACGGTGATGGTTCAGCTTTAGTCAAATATCATCCAACTGCTCCAGGCGAATATGCTGTACATATTTTATGCGATAATGAAGATATACCCAAGTCTCCCTTTATAACACAAATTTTACCTAAGACCGATTATAAACCCGAATTGGTTAAGGCATTTGGTCCTGGCTTGGCAAAGAATGGTGTGACCATTAATGAACCCACATCTTTCACTGTCGATGATACTAAGGCTGGCCCAGCACCTTTAGATATTGTAGTTGAAGATGTTTATGGCAAAAGGCTTCCAGTGGAAGTTAAAAAGCAACCAGATGGTACTAAGAAATGTACATATACCCCCGTCGAAAACACTCCACATACTGTGGAAGGTAAGTTGATAATATATTTGAGACTTTATAGTTAGTAAATGGATTTTATATATTTGTTTTAATAACAGTTAATTTTGGCGCTGTTGCTATACCAAATTCTCCTCATCGGGTTTATGTCGCTATGCCAGTCAATGCTGCTAAAGTTCAAGCTTTCGGTCCTTGGTTCCAGCCCGGTGTACATCCTAATTCTCCTACACATTTCAACGTCGATTGCCGCGATGCCGGTGAGGCTGACTTAAAAGTCAAGATTGTTCATGAAGACACCAAAGTCGAAATACCCTGCCGTATTATCGACAATGAAGATCAAACTTATTCGGTGGAGGTAATACCACCAACTAAGGGTGCTTATACCACTACCATGACTTACGGCGGACAACCTGTGCCATTGGGTCAAAAAGTTATGGTTGAGCAGAATATCGATGTCTCAAAAATCAAAGTAGATGGCCTAGAACCAAGTAAGTATCTTCCCTGTTTAAACAAATTTCGTATACTTAACGTAACAGTCACTTGAACAACAACAAATTCATTATAAAATAAAAATCATATTCTAAAGCATTAATTTCCAAAAAAGGGAAGATTATGCTTAAAATAAATTATAAAAAAATGAAAAACACTTGATATACTATACAAAAGGTCATCATCTAAGTCCAAAAACTTTCGTTACAAACTCATTTATCAACAACAAGCTGCACCATTAAATAGTCTCCAGCAGTTTCGCATCATTACGCGTGGATTGCCGAAAGCTGATCTGGCCGTAACAATAACCTCTCCTTCGGGTAGTCGCATTAAGGCCCATGTAATACCCACAGCAGAGGGTTTTCTAGTCAACTTTACGCCAACCCAGTTGGGTGAATATTTGCTGAGTATATGTTTTGGTGGCACACCCATAACTCCCAGACCGTTTCGTTTGCAGTGTCTAAGCGGCAGTGACTCGAATAAGGTGCGTGCCTTTGGCCGTGGTCTGGAAAAAGGTTTAGTTGGACAACCGGCCGAGTTTATGATCGATACAAGGGGTGCAGGTCAAGGCGGTTTGGGTGTTACCGTAGAAGGTCCCTGTGAGGCAGCTATTAATTGTCGTGACAATGGTGATGGAACTTGCAATGTTGCCTACTTACCTACAGAAGCCGGAGACTATACTGTAAATATAACATTTAATGAACGTCATATAAATGGATCACCATTCCAACCGATTATTTACCCTTTACCGAATCTCAGCAATACACGTGTTAGTGGCATCGGCATACAGCCACATGGTAGGCTATGATGGCATTCCAAAAATAAAATAATGTTTATTTCTTTTGTTTTTTTTTGCTGTTGCTGTGATGCTGCAAGCCGATTCCATTAATATAATTTAATAAATAAATAATAATGCAAAGAAAAAAAAATGAAGCTTTAAAGTTCAGCATGTTGTCATTATTTTTGATCAATTATATTTTTAAACTGCTAAAAAACCAGCGCACACAAAGCAAAGCTTTTATTAAAGCTCTTTAAGCTTTTAACTTTCTTTTAACCTTAAACAACTCTTTAGTTGAAGAGCCTAACTATGCATGATAGCCTTAAGTTTATTCAATAATTTTGATTTTGTTTTATCACAAAATAATCCCTAACAAAAAATCCTTAATGCAAATGTTAGGGACATTTTTTATTAGGAATAGCTAAACCGTCACACAGTATTTCCATTCATTTATTAAAGAATTGTTTATTATTAGAAAATATTTGATTTTTGTTACATCCTTGAGGAAAGTGTTAATTAAATTTCAGCCATAGATTCTTCATTACAAATTTTCATTTTCAACTACTTAGACATTTTTATTTATGTATACGTATGTGTTGAAAAATTTAATTTATATATTTTCAATTTCTTGAAGCTATAGCCACTCTACGTGATTCATATTCCTCACGAACTTTACGATACTACTCTTGTAGTTGGTTTGGTGAGTTATTCGTATGAAAATTATATTATTGTGACGTCCTTGTCAAGTATTTAAGTTAAATAACTCCTTGTTCATTTCAGAAAAGTTTTGTCAAATGTTTGTGCATTTTTCACTTTGTGATTAATTGACAAGTTAGATTCAAAAAGTAAAAAATTAATCTTGTATTTACTCGATTCAAATACTTGTATCTTGATGCGTCCTAGATATGGCAGATAGCTGCCAGACAGTCCACTTAGATCTGGCATATTTTATTAGTGCTATGTTACCTAAATTCTACGCTATGTTAGGAATAACAACGTTGAGTCCATTTCAATAACCGAATGGTTGACAATAATCGACTTTTTAAATCACAACAAAAGTTAACTTTCGACTTAAGTTAATGATAACTATCGCATAGTACTTTTAATAGCCAAATCCACAATTCCCTAGCCTTTCGACCGAGGTGCACTTCGGTATTCGTAAGTTAAGCAAATTTCGGATATCTATACATGAAGTGCGCTGCGTATAGGGCTCACACATTCAAAGCCAATAAACATCATTCTCATTACAGCAGCTGATATTTGATGTCATAAAGCTGCTGGGCCCTGTCACTTGCTTTGCAATCAGCTTAACCACTCTCTCAGAATTTATCTATGTCTATTTTATTATGCAGCTACTACATCGCCCTTCTTTAGTTGAAGTAAATTCAAAATTTCCAAAGTTACGTTTCTTAAACTCTTATCCTTATTGTCCAAATCGGATAAATCTAGCTAACGGAATAGAAAAGAATCAGATTCTTTTGCGTTTATAGGGGATCGCTATTTCAAACTCCATCGGATGTACGTTAGTATACAAAATAATTAACTGCAAGCTAATGACGTTTTTTCTATGGTGTAAAATCCCTTTTATTATTTTAACTACTGTTTGCCGCCATTTTTGGTTTATATTTGGCAGTCGTGAAGTAGACACGTGGCAAATTTGTTGTGAAAAAATATTCGATAAGCCAACGTGTTAATTTACTGTGACGATGAGAAAGTTACGTGAAATTTTTGGGAGAAACAAAGTGCCAGCATTACGCACTATTTATCGTGTAGTAATTGATTTCGAAGAAATCATAGGCCTAAGGGCCGATAGGCCCAAGCATGGAACACAACTGCTGCTCAAGAAAGTGTTCAAAACAAACCATCAACCTCAACTCGACGTTGTACTCAGGAGCTTGGTCTTCAAAGAACAACATTGGCCACATTTTTGCACAGGGATTTGCATTTGTTTCCATGTAAGATTCAATGGACACAAGAGCATCTTCAACCACACCATTTACGCCCCCGTACATATGCCAATAGGATGTTACAACTCGCCCATGACAACTCCGATTTTCATGAAAAAATCATAATGAGTGAGTGAGGCACATTTTCATTTGAATGGATATGGGAATGTGAAACCCTTAAATTATTCAACAGTTACCTTTGCGTCCATTAAAAGTCTAGTGTGCATTTTGGTCAGGAGGAATCATTGCACCCTTCTTCTTTGCAAATGAAAACAGCGTAACGGTAACTGTGAATGGGAAGCGATATCGTGATATCATTAAAAACTTTTTAACGCCACAAGTGCAAGCTTTGAGCTTTATTAACGTATGATATCAACAAGACGGTGCCACATCGCTTACTGCAATACCTCTTTCCACAATGTTATTTCAAGAAATCTTGATATTTATTGGCCTCCACGGTCGCCTGATTTCGCCGTTCTGGACTTCTTTTTGTGGGGATATCTGAAAAGTAAGATGTATGCAAACAAATCAGAAACGTTTGAGCAACTCAAACAATTTATTCGTGATTAAATAAGTAAAATACCGAGTGAAATGCGTGAGAATGTAATGAAAAATGAGCTCAAAAGGGCTCGCCTTTGAGAGGCTAACAGAGGCGGATATTATTCTGATATTGTATTCCACACATAATTGCCGACACTAAATAAAACATTTATCAACATAAGATCCATTCTCTTTCATTTAGTCAAAAATTATAATTTATGGACGCAGCGTAGACCACTAATTTACCGCAAAGATAATTTTTAAGTTTTTCGGCAGGAAAGATAATCCTTCTGCCGTCTATTTTAATCTGGGTTATTTCTTTGCTTATATGTCTTAAATTTAAGGCCTTCAATAATTTTAAATATTGAGACTTTTGGTGACACACAAATATCACGAATAGAGAATTTTTTCGATCTGTTATCAAATTGTAAAGGAGAAAGCTACCCGTAGATTTGCAGCTTCTTTTTCTTAAAAATAATTACAGTATTTTGATAAGAAAGATGAGATGTTTCATTAGACACGTGCTTTCGCCTATTAGAATATCATTTTGAAATTATGTAACTTAGATAAAATTAATTCAGGAATGAATATCGGCTAAATAGGAGCTTAAAACTGTTAATCTAGAATTTATTTTGGAAAGTTTTTAAAAATTTTTGCCTGTGAATTTCGACATTGAGACTATAAAACTCTTTATTATGTTTGTGACATAAATATTCGTTTTGCAAAAACAACTAAAAACAATTAATTAACGTGTTATAAAATTCCCCTTAAAAAATGTTGTGTTATTTGTTTTAATTAACACAGTGTTGCAACTATATTGAGAATATCTTAATCACCTAAATTCTCTTTGTTTCTCTCTCCTAACTTAAAGGTGTTATTATGAATGAAAAAACCGACTTTATGGTGGACATGAGCAAAGTTGGCGCCAACATCGATTCAAAGAAACTTTCTTGTTCAGTCTTTGATCCCAAGGGACAAATGTTGCCGAGTGAAATTTTACCCGGCACTACAGACGATGTTTTCCGCATCATGTACACACCTTTTGAAGCTGGCCGCCATACAATTGAATTGTTATATGATAACATTCCGGTGCCTGGTTCACCATTTGTGGTCAATGTTAAAAGCGGTTGTGATCCTTCGCGCTGTAAAGCTTATGGACCTGGTTTGAAGCGTGGCTATGTTAGCGAAAAAAATAAATTTGTTATTGAAACTAAAGGCGCTGGCAAAGGTGGTCTATCGTTAGCCATTGAAGGTCCCTCGGAAGCAAAAATGACTTGTATTGATAACCGTGACGGCAGCTGTGATGTTGACTATATTGCTACCGAAGTGGGAGAATATGATATTTCTATACGTTTTGCCGACAAACATATACCCGGCTCACCATTTTCAGTGTTTGTGGAAGAGCGCTCGGATCCCTCAAAGGTTAAGGTTTATGGTCCTGGTATTGAACATGGTGAGGTGAGGGAGTCAGTGCCTACACACTTTTTCATTGATGTTCAAGACGCTGGTCCAGGACGTATTGCAGTTAAGATTCAGAATTCGGAAGGTACTCCCGTAGAAGATTTGCGTGTTGAAGAAAAGGGCGATGGTATCTATTGCGTTTACTATTCACCACCCAAAGAAGGTTCGGTTTTGACATCTACTATAACTTTTGCCGATACCGAAGTGCCATGCAGGTAAGAGTAAAAGAGAAAGTTTTTCTCCTTTTTTATTATGGAAATTCAAGGAAAGACAAATATTCTAATGTAATACACTCTCTGAATTGTATACTTTTCGTTTCTACTTTGAAAATATTCCAATCCAAATTTTTTTTAAAGACTTTTTAAAAACAAGTAAAGAGAAATAAAAGAGAATAAGAGAAATTGCAAAATATATTTATTTAAACTTGCAAATTCCATAATACAAAAGTTAATAATGTCAATAATCATTTCTAAATTAAAAGTAAATATTTACTTTCACTTTTGCTAGTCCCTTCGTTATGACTGTCTTCCCAAAAGCAGAGCCCTCCAAGGTCCTCATTAAGGGTGTCAATGAAAAGAAAAAAACTCCTGCCTCGAAACCGGCTGAATTTGAAGTTGATACTAAAAAGGCTGGACAAGCTGATATCAATGTTGACATAAAGAATCCCAAAGGTAAACAAATTAAACCACGTCTACAGGAAATCAAAGATGGCACCTATGTAGTATCATTCATACCCGATGAATGTGGTACTTATAATGTTAGCATTAAATATGGTGGACAAGAAATTGAAGGATCACCCTTTAAATTGGAAGCTTTCCCCACCGGTGAGGCTAAAAAATGTAAGCTAGTCGAAAAAGCACCCAAAATACAACCATCGGGCAGTAAGAGTCATTTGACTGTAGATGCTCGAGAAGCAGGCGATGGTGCTGTCACTTGCAAAATCACCACCAAGCAAGGAAAGTAAGTAACTGTGGCTAAAATTAACAGAAATAGATGATAACAATTTGATGTTTATGTAATTTTTTTTTTTCGCATTTTAGGGAAATTATTGATCTAGTGGATATTGATGTTATAGAAAAGGATGGCTTCTTTGACATCTTTTATGCCTTAAACGATCCTGGCGATTATGATGTTAATGTTAAATTCGGTGGTAAAGATATACCCAATGGTAGCTTCTCAATTAAGGTAGTTTAACTGGATTAAATTTTTTATTCTCTTTTTTTTTGTTGCTCTTTAATTTTACAATACTCTTAAAGCCTACAATGATGACTCTTTCCCAATTTTAAGATAAAAATAAATTAGCAATTATTGTTTGTTAATTAAAGAAATTAAATTTTAAATATTAAAAATAAAATGTTAATACTCAGGAGAATCTATAGTTGTTGTAGCATAAATGTTTGTAAGTGTTAACAGATGTTGTAATTTTTGTTTTTGCATTTGCAAGTCAGACTTATAGTTTCACAGCTCTGGTTTTAGAAAATTTTTATACAATCAATTTGTGTTGGAAAGTTTTTCTTTAATTTATAATTTCATAACTCTCATTATGGAATTTTTACAACCCTATTTTTTTTATTTCTTTGAAGTAAATGGATTTTTAAAACCCTGTAACTTCGCACAATATTAAAATATTGAAAAGTGTTACTTTATTTTAAAAGTGTTTTAAAATTTTGCACTAAAAAAATATTGTATATTTTTTTTAATTATTTAACATAAACAAACTTACAGCGTCTGTCATGTACCTTTAATATTAAAATGACAATTTTTAACGATGCTAAAAAAAATAGCGGCACAATTCTAATTCTTTTCTAGTTAAATTCTTTATTCCATTGTAGGAATAAAGATTTTTTGCACAATAATTTTACAACAATTTTCCATAAAGTTCTCCTGGGTACTGTTGTATAATGTTGTTAATTTTATATTTTCCTATTTTCAGTTATAAAAAACACAGTTTCACAAACAGTTTTTAGTTATTAAAAAAAAATAAATTTATAAAATTAATTTCATAGAATAAAATAGTGACATCTGAAAAATCAAATTAATTTTACATAATTTAAATTCATATAATACAAATCTTAATAAATCACAACAACCATGTCAAACAAGTCATATGTTTTATAAAAGAAAACAAAAAGAAAACCACAATTATAACAAAAAAACCGAAATTCTTTTATTCAGCATGCATGCCTAAAAATAACGCTTCATTTAATTCTTAAAATTTTATTTAACATTTTTGGCTGTTTAAATAAGTAAATAAAATTGGCTTATTATTTTTAAGTATTTTAAATAATTTTATTTTTATATAATTAAGGCTGTTTGTGTTGTGTTCATTTTATAAAAAAAAAATAACTTTTTACAATTACAAAAAAGAAACACTCTTAAATTCTATCAACACTTTGTATATTGATTAGAATTATTGCTTAATTCTGCCACAATAATTGCTAAATTATTTAATTTTCCTTTAACTTTCCAAAAAAAACAAAATCAAACATTTTAATTTTTGCACTACGCTACGCGCCGTAAATAACTTTATGTTTTGCTCAACAAATTTGCCAAACTACTGAAACTAAATAATGCTGCTTCTTTGCTCCTGATTTATTTTGTTGATTAACGCCAAAACAAAAAATTTTTTATCAATTTTGCAACCTGCAGGTGAGTAAAAATTTTATTTATATTATTAATATAATTAAAAATTATTTCGAGTTAGAAGTTATAAACAAGGACTGAGAAATAATAAAAAAAAACTATTGTAGTCTTTGGAGAAATATATCGTACGTGAGTGCCATCTCGATGTATTCTTAAATCCTGAAAATCCATTTTTTTAAAATAAGTTTTAAAGCTTCTTGTCCTTCTTCACTAATTTGTGATTTAATCCATTTTGTACAAACATATTGTAGGCTGTGTCAATCTAACATTAAGATCGTTTCCACAGCTCTTTTGATAACTGCCATCAAGAAGGAATCTCACAGTTGCGTATCGTTTTAGTATAAGAGGTATAGCCGTATCTCGTATAGGTTTATGAAAATGTTCCTTTAGTTCATTTCACAGACTGCAGAATTTCTTTATTTAAACTCAAGAACCTCTTAAATCGTAAAGAAAATAAATGTATAAAAGCCATTCCATTACACCTTAAGCATTAGGAAGAGGTTTGGGTGATCACGTAACGGGTGATGCGTAACGCTAGATGCCTATTATAATATAATGCACAATTTATATCTGTTTTATCAGCAAGTACAATTTTATTTTTTGTTACACCAAAAAGACCTTTTAGAAATTTGTGTTTTTTTAATTTCTTCCTTATTGCATTAACTGCTTAATCAATTGTCAACAACTTTGCTTTGTTAGGCTAACAACATACATACGTACAATTTCAGCTGTAATTCATAATACCAGAAATGACTTAGTTGTCTTAAAGTTTAGTTATTTCAGTTTCATTAATTCAATTTCATAAATTTCTCTTATAACAATATAACACAACAACAATAGTGATTAACTAATCAAAACAGTAAAACTATAGCAACATAACTAAAAAATAAATTATTAAAAACAAATTTTAATGTTACAATTTTTTGGTGTTTTAAATTTTTAATTACATATGTAAAGGGTTATTCAACAAGAAGTTTGTTTTCTAAAACTAAATAAAACAAAATAAAACAAATTTTTATTGTATTACGAAGAAACACAACGTTCAGCAATTACAAATAAAAATTATATCTGGGAAATGTCCACTACGACCATGCTGAAAGATGCCGATTCTTCCATCAAATCACTTTTTGGTCCTATTTCGTTAATCACATCACGTATTTTGTATTTTAAGGCTAAAATCGATTCGATTGGCTCCGTATAGACTCTATCTATAAAATAGTCGCACAAAAAATAATCCAGTGGTGTTAAATCACACGATCTGTCTAGCCACTTAACTGTTGATTGTCATAAAATTACGGGTTCGGGAAATTTGGTTTGCAATAAATTAATCGTTTCATTGGCTGTGTGACATATAGCACCGTCCTGTAGAAACCACATGTCACTGATATCAACGTCGTCTACAATAGGCTAAATTGAGTTGTTAGCATCTCGTGATAGCCTAATTCATTGACCGTTACCGCATTTCCAGCCTCATCTTAAAAAAAACGGCCCAATCATGCCTCCAAACCACATAGCGCACCATATAGTGACACGTTGAGGAGCATGCAAAGGCTTCTCAGTTTCAGAAGCCAAAATGCGGCAATTTTGCTTGTTGACTTACCCTGATAAGTGAATATGCGCTTCGTCTAAAAGAATGATTTTTTCAGAAAAACCAGTCAGTTGTTCCTGAATCAATTCAATTCCTGTGGCCCAATCGAACACGCGTTGTTTTTCGCATATACAAAACAGCCTCGAGCCTCTAATTTAACGACCAAATTCTTAATAGCGGTCTCAGTAGAAGGATTATGTTATCCGAAAATATCATTAATTTTACGAACTGTTACTTTAACAGAATCACCATTTTCATATTGGATTTCAATTATTTTAATGCAATTTGAATTGAATTCCTTGTAACAATTGCCAATGCATCTACTGCGAATACGTCAAAAAACTAAATGTCACAACTGGCATGTTGTTGGTATTGCCACAACTAAAAAACAAACTTCTTGTTGAAAATCCCCATATGAAGTACTTAGAGTATGAGGGATAAGGAAACTTTGATAAACGATAAAACCGTTTTTGTTTGAATATAAGGGATTAAAAAGGAAAAACATTTAACTTGTCATACTGTAGGCGTACTTTTATTACCACTTTATGTCATGAAATGTATCCTGATAGTGCCGTCATAACAGCAAAATTCCTTCCACGCTATAAAAGTAGAAATAGCGCAGGCCCTGCCATGGAAATGCCCATATGTATTAAAATAAAATAAATTTCGTGTTTATAAATTTTAGTCTGATTTTTTTTCTATATAAAAAAGGCGCCACATTAAAAAATTAAATTAGTTGTTTATTCTTATTTCACGCTCTTAATGAAATTACATTTTGTTACTTTTTCACTAAAAAAAAAGATGGGAATTTGAAATAATTTTGTTGTTCATTCATAGTAAATTTTCATTTTAGTTTCCATTTAAGTGAACGAAATATTGCAATGGAACAAATGCAAATAGAAAAATATAAGAATAAAAAAATGCAGGTGGTTAAATTGAACAGTTGTTTAAAAAGTAATTGAAAAAAAATTGGCAATGTTAGGCTGATCGATGTCAGCGTACGCACAATTTTTTTTCAGATTCTTTATTTCGAAATATTAGCTTCTTGAAAAGTCTAGTGAAATTTTGATCGGTAGGGAGTACCATCATTTAAGGCTTTTTGACGATTTTAAATAAATTTTTAATTTACCCACCCACCTCGAGTAACAAATTAAAATTTTAATTAAGTTTAAAAAAAAATAACAAACAATTACAAACAGCAAACGTTTGCTAATGGTCGACATCCATTCTTAAAGTCACATGTTTGTATAATTGTTTTCAATTTCAATCTTTTATATCTTTATTGTTGTACTGCCTAAAATTAAGTACAACAATAATAAACAGCTGCTACAAATAAAAAACAATTAAATTAAATATAATAATGTCATTTTCAAATATTTTTTTTATCATTTTCTTTCTCTGCAATAAAAGAAATTATTTAAGTAAAACACTGTGCTCGCTGTCTGACAGCCATGTTTTACAATGACGAAATTTTTGTTGTTGTTTTCTTTTTTAGGTTACACACCCACCCGCAATATTTTATCGAGCCAATAAAATCATATAAAATATTTGGTGTAAAATTTATATTTAGGTGAAAATTTATAAAAAGAAAAATATATCTGCAGCAGGAAATAAAAACAAAAATTTTGGTATTTTTCAATATGATGCACCCACATGTATATGGACACATATGATGTATATTATCAGTGATTTGTGAATAGCATTTTACACAGCTCAGATGTTTTACATATAGCATAGGCAACTAAACGACTTTGTTAAAATTAAATAGAAATATGAAAAAAAAGTAAGAGTAATTTTGTTCAGGCCAAAGTTCATGTTTTCAATCCTAGCTTAGAAAAAATTCATTTTTATTTAATCAACTTAAGAGTAATAAAGTATCGACTCAAATAATTAATTATTGTAAAAATAAAATTCAAACAATTTCTATTTGACATTGTAAGACATTAAATCTTGGAAAACGATTATTAAAATGAATTATTGAAACTAAACTTAAAGGGTCTCCTGCTCCTTCACAAATATTAAACGTTAAAAAAGTTCCACAACAAATTAGCTCTTCATTATACCTCTACAAATTTTAGGATAACCTTAAACTTTTGTCTTGACAAATTAGAATAACAAAATCAAAAAGTTAAAACAAAAATCATAAGCAAATCAAATCAAAAAGTAAAAACAAAGATCATAATCAAATCAAATCAAAAAAGCAACAATAACAAATGAATAATTTTATTCTGCTTTCTAAATTCAATTCCAAATGACGTGTTAAGTAGAACAGGACAAGTTTTAGATACCACAAGAATGAAAACAAATTTCTGATTCACTACATTACGTTTTGCCATTCCTCATATCCATACATATGCCAGAGATGTAAAACTGAATTTTTATTGCATCAACTACCATTTAAATTTATAATTTTTTTGATTTAAAGTTGGCTAAACACATTTTGTAGAAATTCTTATTTTTCTTTTCTTTAATCAATTTGTTATATAACATGTGTTTATATCTGGTAAAATTTATTAAAAATTTTGTTTCCGTTTTTATTTATTTAAAAAAATATTCCAAAAATTAAATTCATAACTAAAAAAATTACACCTAAAGCACCGCGCACATATATACTTCTTTAATAATAATTAATGTGGAACAGTTTCTACTGTGTTGTGATGAAAAAAGTATAAGAGAATAAAAATAACATTGCTGTAGTGACGATTTATAAAGAGAACAACAAAAACAGCTTTGAACTTTGAAATGGATTGATATAATGATGAATTTTTAAAATTTTTTAAATTGCCATGAAATTTACTTTCTTCGAAAGGTTAGCTTCTGGCATTATAATTTAAATATAAATTTTAGCATATGACCCCCACGTCTGGCTCGGACCTAGTCCAATCTGATCCAGTTTTCGATTATTTTTTCTCATATTTATGGCCGTATATCCGCAATAACATGGCGAATGTTGCCCTTCAAATGGTTGCACTTCGAGGTTATCATCATGAACTACTAGCGTCTTCATATATGCCCACAGAAAATAGTCTAGCGACTCCAAAACATGACACTAAGCGGTTACGAAATATTTATAAGCATAAACTAATTGTCACACGAGGTGTGTGCCATACTTGTTGATACCATAGCTCCTGCACACTCGTGGTTGTTCAATTGAAAGAGTCAGTATAACTAGCTAAATAGCGGTCACCTTTGACTGTAGCGTCTGACCAGCATCAGTTTTTAAGAAGTATAAACCAATGATTCCAGCAGCCCATAAAGCACACCAAAAAATAAGTATTTTTGGATATAATGATGTCATAACATTCATTTAAGGGTTATCATCCATGCAAACAAAAGTAAATACTATCGCTAGACAAAACTCGCCTATTAAAATTTAGATCAATGGCAATCTCGTTAGGAGGCCATTTTACAAAAATTTGGAGGGTTTTCAGGTGTCAGCATATTCATTTTAAAATGTCAAACCAAACTAAACATAAATCAATTGAATCAACTGAAAAAATCGACCTGTTAAAAGAGTGTTACCAACTTGAACTTCTATACCTCTACAAAAAAAAAACCCTCGATATAAATATGGAAATTCGACACGCGTAATATAGATTTGTCCATTCCCCTTTCTTCTTCTCACATAACAATTTATATATTTCCTTCACAAAAAAAGCAAAAGACTTAAAATTAGAAACAGTATTTCTTCTATTCGTGATGAAGATTGATAAAGATTATTTAAATACGATTTGATAAATAAATAAAAAAATAAATAAATAAAAACAACAAACACACAATGTTTATGCATTTCTAAAATGCTAATAACATAATATTATTTTTGCTCTACTTTTTAAATTGCTTATTTTATTACAACACTAAAAACTAAAAATAACATTTCTGTTTTCTAATGAAAATTAATTAAAAATCACTGTTGTGAAAAAACTGCACTAGCAGCTTGATTTTTAAATTGTTGTATTTTATCACAAGTTATTTTCCTTAAATTTTATAAAAAAAATTTTAAATTTTAATAATTTTTAATAAATCGATGTGACGTTGTAACCAAAAACTTACGTAAAAAAAGTTAAATTAAGATTTTTTACTTCTTTCGTATTTTTTTCTTGTAAAAAAACTGCCACTTACTTTAACAAAAAGGGGCAGTGTTCTACACGTCCCACCTCTCAAATGATTAAAAAATCTTACTTTGGCCTCTTCATTAAAATAATTTCATTTATATCCCCTAAAAGTATGATGGAATATGATTTTTATGCTTTCAGCTTTTCTATGCAGCTTGACATTCTGAGCAACGGATAAAATGAATAAATTCGCCATTGCTATCTATCATGTGGTGAAAGAGTTCACAATGATGTCGACTGTATAATTCTATGGTCAATGCAGGCTTTGACGTTTTCCAACTCAAGCCGAATTAATTATCAGGTAAGAGAAATCGCAAATTTTCTTATTGCCGCCGTTGCTCAGAATTCAAACTACATATCGGTGGTCTCATTTAGAAAGGCCCTAACTTATTTATTTTGTTAATGATTTTTTTTAATGCATGTGAGTTAAGGCCTGTAAATTTATTTATATGCAAAGGTGAACATAAATTTATTTGCCAAAATTATCAGAAGAATCGATTAATTCGCCTTGCTTTTAATCGAATCGCTCTGATTTGTCCGTTAACTTTTCGTTAACCAGGACTTAAATAAAAAGAAATATAATTTGCGGCATATTTATAAAAAATTTAAAGCTAATTTTACCTCTCCACTGTTTAGAGAACTTAACTCATAACACGTGAGCGAATAATGAGTTTTAATTTTTAAACAACATTTCAAAAATATGAAACCTGTTAAAGCTAATTTTTTCAGCTATATTTTTATTCGCCTCGAGGGTTTATAAAAACTGCAGCATTTCAGCTTCAGAGAACAAAAGTGTGAACAAATGCACCAAGAATTTTTTTATATTTAATTTAACCTTTTTAAGACGTATTTTTTTTTTAAGATATCAGCTGCTTTTTTTGTGGGTTTCTTTAATTTTGGCTAAAATAACGCTCTGTAAGGTACATTTTTTCGTTCGGACCAGCATTCAGGGGATGACCCCTACTCATGCAATGCATTGTACCAGAACTAGGAAATTAGGTTATAGGGAGGAGATAAGAGGGAGTTTGTGATGTTGTGTTCGATTTGAATTTTCCTACATTGAAAGTGACAGGAAAGACCTCTAGAGAAAGTCTATTTCACATAAGAACTGTTATGCTAAAGTTCGAATTCCCACTGTAATGCGTAGTCCGATTCACTGGCCAATCGACCACGAATGGATGCGCTCTCAACGAAAATCGAGTCAAACGCAAAAAATTAGGGAAGAAGCCCCTAATTTCGTTAGAGCACTTACCATTGTAGTTACAGTGAAATACAACCTACATTGCGTCGATGCTCAAGAGCTTCAATAGAGTTGGATACCCTATTGTCCCCAATGAGCCTCTTGGCGCTCTCCTGTACTCGGTCGAGCAGCTCAAAAATAGACTTTGGGGAACAGATGTAGCACCATTCTCGAACGCAGATCTATGCGTAAGCACGCAACATTAGTTACGATAACTAGGATAACAAAAATATTGTTGGTCACTAATGACCCACCAGTATTTAACTATAGAACAAATAGTGTCATATTGAGGCGAAAACCAATAAAGGAATTGTAAAAATGTAACGTAAAAACAAGTGTGTTATGCACAAGATATGTCTGGAAGTCAATTGGAAAAATGTTTGGTAAAACAGTGTTACAAACAATTTGAAAACGTTAATTTTAGACATGAACAACATAATACGTTACTGAAATGTAAATGTTTATAAGTGGCGAAGCATACACTGAAAACATGCATCTGTTCATATGAGTGAGAGCTGAGAGTTTTCCTTTTTTTATCGAGAAGCCTCTAGTTTTACAATACTTCTGTTAAATATTTCCATTATTTTATTTGTGCAGTCGGCAAGTTTTATAAATAAGCTTTTTGGAAAAATTTTGCACAAAACTTTAAGTTCTTTTGAACCATGTCAAAATTAGCACCCAATAACTGACTGATCGAAATTCGGAATTGTTTTTCGAGACATAACATTTTAAAGCTGTTGTTCCATATCACTTCATTTTTGTACTAATGAGACAAATGTAACCCAGCAGATGTTACTATTGAAATACACATGTTCCAGAGTTAGTTTCTTCTTGTATATTTTGGATGTACTTCTTATGTTTCGCTATTCATTTTTACTGTTATTGACGAACCTCGACATTTTGCTACAAAGCTCTAAATAAAATCGATCGTGAATTCACCAAAAACCCACCACTTCTTTCCTCACTAGACAAGCACGTGCCACAATCAACTATACAATAAACACTTATTTCTTCACAAAAACAAAGAGTTATCAAATAAAAGAATCCTTAAACGCATTGCTGGTAGAAAACTGAAGGGACGCAAACAATTATGTTAATAATTATGTTTTAATTAGTTAAACATGAAAAGCCAATCGGACGTATATGTTCTATCAGTATTAAAAGGATTAAGCTTCAAGAAAATATTCCTGACAACTTTCAAAATTAAGCTTTATAAGCTGTGGCTGTTATGGGGTGCTCAGCATCATGATGTGAAAATAGATTTCTCTCCGCCTAAATTTACTCTGAAGCTTACTGATGAGGACGAAATGTAAATTACAATAAATCAACACAACTTCTAGAAAAAAGGTTCTATTGTTGCATGGGATATTTGCTGGACGTATTTCTTAAAATGTTTACTTTTTGAAGGTCACTGTAGTTAATAAAAATAATTTAATTAGAAATAATAATCTGACGATTTTTAATAAAAATTTTACGTAAATTTTAGAACACCTTTCAAGTTTTTAAGGTCTTTTAGTTATTTTTAAATTTATATATTTTTTATAAAAGCTTTATGAGATTGTTTTTGTTGACAAAAGTTTTGAGTTGCATGTCTTATTTATTAGATATGTTCTTGTATTTTATTGTTATAATCAATTTATTACGTTGTGTTGAAAAATCTTCATAATTAAAAATACACCCACACAAAAAACGTATTTATACATTTTTAAATCCCTTTTGTAAAATTATAATGCAAGTAACTGTTTTGTTTTAGTGTGTTAATCCAACAGACAATAACAATTTAGGTTGTAAGTGAAAAATGCAGCATTTTAAAGATGAATAGAATCCCTATCTCTTGGATTTAGGGACGTGTAGCCCATAATTTATTTTCAACTTTTTATTTAACATATCGCTATTGAGCGCAGTCGTTGTTTGCCCAAATCTTCAAGGTTTTATATTTTATATTCAAGGTTTTATCATTGCTTCTTATATACTTTTATCCTTTGTGTATTTAGGTTAAGGTTACATAAATTATTGCAATATCGTTTAGCTGCAGGTGGACTTAACAACTTTTAAAATTCTTTCATTCGTATGCACGACATGGCTATATTACCTCCTAGAAATATTCCCTATTTACAACAATTTCTGATGCCTTCCTGCTCGTAATTATCAAATTTAACGAAAGAATGCTATTCTATTCACAATATTTTTTTAAGACAGTAATAATATATTTTAAAAATAGCTTCTCGATTGGCATACAGAGTGTCCGCCGGGAAGGTATGTTACTTGTTTGTTTATAATTTTTGATTAAATAAAAGAGAATGAATTTTATATTGATAAATGTTTTAATGAATGCCGGCAATTATGTATGGAATACAATATCAAATAAATGTCCCTCTCTGTTAGCCTCTCAAAGGCGAGACCTTTTGAGCACGTTTTTTATTACATTCTAACACATTTCACGCGGTATTTCATTAATTTCATCACGAATATTTTGTTTCAGTTGCCCCAGCGTTTCTGGTTTGTTTGTGTAAACCCTGCTTTTCAAATATCCCCACAAAACAAAGACAGCAGCAATCAAATCAGGCGACCGTAGAAGCCAATCAACATCACCATTTCTTGAAATAACTTGTTGTGGAAACAGAGCTCGCAGTAATTCCATTGTAATCCTGGCTGTATGCAATGTGGCACCGTCTTGTTGATACCACATGTTAATCAAGCCCAAAGCATGCAGTTGCGGCGTTAAAAAGTTTTCAATCATATCCGTTACCGTTACGCCGTTTTCATTTTCAAAGAATTAAGGTCTAATGATTCCTCCTGACCAAATTACACATCGGACTGTCATCTTTAATGGATGCAAAGTTGACTGTTGAATAATTTGAGGGTTTCTCATGCCCCAGAACCGACTATTCTGTTTATTCACATATCCATTCAAATGAAAATATGCCTCGTCACTCATTATGTTTTTTTCATGAAAATCGGGGCGAAAATCATGGGCAAGCTGTAACATCCTATTGGCATATCTATGGCGGTGTAAATGGTCTTGTGGGAGAAGGTCTTGTGTCAACTAAATCTTTTATGGAAATAAATGCAAATCCTTGTGAATAATTGTGGCCAAAGTTGTTCTTTGAAGACCAAGCGTCTGAGCACGGTGTCGAATAGAGATTGATCGATTGTTTTGAACCCTTTCTTCAGCAGCAGTAATGTTTTCAGCCGATCTTGCAGTACGTTGTGGTCCTTGCTTGAACTATCTCTTTCTTTGAAATCTTTCACTACACAATAAATAGTGCGTTTTGTTGGCACGTTGTTTCCCCCAAAATTTCCAAGAGCTTTCTTATCGTCATGGTAATCCATGATTGATTTTGATAAAATATTTTTTAATTTTTGTGAACCACGTTTGTTAACCATTCCACAAATTCCGCCTAACAACAGTGTTAACCATTATTTTATAATTTATTAAAACCGTAAATTTTATTAAACTTGTAAAATACAAAATCGACGGGTAAGCTGTGTTTGCAAAACAAAAAAAGTAAATAAATTTGGGAGTAAATTACTTGGAACTATGAATTAATAATAAGAAAAACATACAATTCCCCTCGCAATAACAAAATTTAGTTTGATAAATATTTTTTTATTGAATAATATTGTTTGTTGTATGTTTGTTTGTATGTTTTCTTTTTAATTTATTGTTGTCGAGCTAGTGGGTGTTTATTTATTTATTTATTTATTTTTTTTTTTTTTGTAACCAATTTAAAACATTCGCCACAGTATTTTTCTTCCTTATTATTTTATATCATCAAATCATATAAGCGGCATTTCGAACATTTTTGAAATAACAATTTTGACTCATATATATGACTCTATATATCTGCAGATTTAAACCAAAATTACTCAATTTGTTTGAAAATGCAATGGAAAACACGTTCTTTTCCAATAAATAAATTTTATATCTGTTCTCTGTAAATCTTTCTTTCCAAATTCTAGTTGAATGTTTTTTTTTTAATAAAAATTTTATTAATAAATTTATAAGATTTTAACAAAAATATCACACACACACACACATACTCATGCCGAAACACCCAAATAAAACTCTTCTTTTTTAGTTGAGTAATTTCAAAAATATAGTTCTTGTTTATTATGTTTTAATACATGTAGGTGTTTTTGCTGTGTATTTGTATGTTTGAGTACATTATGTATGTAGAAGTGTTTATTTTTCGCACTCAAAACTTAAGAAAATTTCCTCAATATTCAGTCAAAATTTGTCCTGTTAAAGACTTGTCGCTAGTAAAAACAAACAGTAGTACTTTTTGTTTGCTGCTGTCGTCTGTCGTGCTTCTTTTTCTTTTTTTTTAATTTTTGAAATTGAAAAGTTTTCCTTAAGAAAAAAAATATATTTCGTTACAAAGAACAAACAGAAAAGTGTTGAAAAGAAATTATTCAAAAACAACTGGAATTGCAATTATTCAAAAATATTTTTCATTTTCAAAGGTGTGAATTTACAAAAAAAAAAAAAAAAAAAAAAACAAAAACAAATAACAAAAAGTGAGTGTTTCAATCTGCTTCTGTTTCGTTTTTTTTTTATTTTTTTTTTTAATTTTTATTTCTTTGTGATATTGCAAAAATTGTCTCTTTCTCTGTTTAATTTTCGATTATTGATAAATTTGTATATAAAAACTGATTTTATTTGTAAGTGGTACCTCAGATGCGATTTATGTTCTAAAAATAAATTTTTTTGCTGATCTTATCGGAAAGCATTAAGTTGCTTATAAATCATCTATATAATATAATTTAAATAATTAAAATATTTTTAAAAATATTTTAATACAAAAATATTATGCAATTGAAAGATACTTTTAATTATTTATTAAAATAAACAATTATTTTTATTAATTTATTTAGAAAGAAAAATGAAACTAGGTTTCACAAATATTCTACGTTGCAATGTAGTTTTACTCGGCGTTAAACCTTTAGGTGATTCGAAATATAAAAAAAATAAAATCTGTTGACTTACAGCCATATAAAAAGCAAAAAATGCAGAGTTTTATAAGTCATTGTTCAGTAAATTTTCAATAAGAACTTTTAAATATTTTAGTTTCTTGAACAACATCGCAAGCTAAAATATGAGATCCTTCCTTTTCATTGTGTTAAATCTCTGCAGCAAACAAACAAAAAAAAACAATTGTCGCCTAAATTTGTGTCACCTTGAAAATAAGCTAATCTAACACTTGATCATGATTTTTCTTTAATTTTGTTCATTTTTTAAATATATGTATATATATCTTCTAAGAATCGTAGTTAATAAATTATAACCAACTAAGGAAAAAATATTTGTAATTTTTAAAATTATTACTTCAACTGTTTTATATAATATTGAGCAAATTAATTGATGTGGTTCAAATTTATTTTTATTTTATCTTCGAGATTTTTTATTAAAAAAGTAAAATTGTTTACAAATATTAAGAAAAAAGATTTTGCATTAAATTGCTTAAAAAATATATATAAAAAATATTTAAATCATTTATCATAAATTTACTTTTTCTAAAGAGTAGTTTTCTTTATCTAAAAATCTTAACTTCATTTTCTCATCTGAAATTTTTATTAAGAAGAAGAAAATATTTGCAAATATTTTAAAAAAATATTTTGCTGTAAATTTCTTCAAACGTTCTTAGAAAAACACTGTTATCGGTATTTAAAAAATTTTTAAAATATATACTAAAAATACTACGTTTTTTAAAGAGTATTTTTATTTTATATAAAAATCTTTTAAAATTTAAAAAATTTTATTTAAAATTCAGCACGATCCAAGCAAAATGAACAAAAGCTAAAATTTTCTTGATTTATGTAACTAAAATCTGTTTACACTTTCACCTTCATATTTTAAATACTCCCGAATATTAAAAATTTTAAAGCAATTAAATATAACTAAAAGTTTTCTTTAAATTATAATCGATAACAAACTTTGTTTTCGACAAAAGTTTTAAACTATTCAAATTATTTAATAAATTTATTTAATAAATTTAAAAAATAATTTATCAATAACTAAAATGTTAATAAGTTAACTCAAAAAAGAACAACAACAAATGATCTGTAACTTAAGTTTTCCACAGAAAGTTCATTTAAACAGTTTATAAAATTGTCTATTAAAACTTTATCGCGAGCCCTAAGATTCGTTATATAAAATATTTATCAGAAGATAAGAAACCTCTTTAAAACAAACATTTTCTATAACTTATGTTTTCAAAAGACAGTACATCGATTATCCAACTTTTTTATCGATATATTAATGATAAAAAAATAAACAATTCTACTTCCGATAACAGAATTTTATTAAAAAATGTTATCGATCACTTTAGTTTTTACAAAAATATATAATAAAAAACTTTAAAGTTTTAGTTTAATTTGAATTTAATTTCTAAAAGCTTTCTATGATTAATTAAAATACTTATCGGAAGCTAAGAAAGTTTGTTTAAACAGACATTTTCTATAACTTATGTTTTCAAAAGCCAGAAAGTTGATAGCCTAAATTTGTTATCGACATATTGATGAATAAAAAAACTTAATAATTAAAAAAACATATGGTCTATTTTCCGATAAGAGAATTTTAATAAAAAAAATGTGCCAATCGCTTTAGTTTTTACAAGAATTTATAATAAAAAACCTTAAAGTTTTAGTTTAATTTTAATTCAATTTCTAAAAGCTTTCTATGATTTTCTATAACTTAAGTTTTCAAAAGACAGTAAATCGATAACCTTAATTTTTTATCGATACATTGATGATTAAAAAAAATTTAACAAATAAGAAAATATGTATTTTATTTTCCGATAGCAGATTTGTAATAAAAAAATTAAACCGATCACTTTAGTTTTTAAAGAGTTTACAATAAAAAAGGATAACATTTTAGTTTGCTTTAAATTTAAGCTCTAAAAGTTTATCGGAAGCAAAGAAACTTTTTTAAACAAATTTTCTAGAACTTATATATTAAAAAGACAGTAAATCGATAACCTAAATTTGTTATCGATATATTGATTAATTATTTTCTATTAAATATTTAAATTGTATGGAAAGTTTATTAATAATCTAAAATTGCTATTAAAAATTATATTCTTTAAAATTAGTATATAATTCTATAAAAAAATAATTCGATTAACAGCAATATATACATATATCTTTATCCAATAAAGTAATTCGAAAAGATTATTGTCAATGGCAGCATTATTTTTTAATTAAAGAATTTAAATAAAAATATTAAAATATATTTATTATATATATTTATTAAATTATATTACATATATATGTATATAAATTATATTTATTAAATTTGATTATTATTTTAACTCGACCTCTTTTTTTATTTATATTGAATAAATATGTTTTAAGCGGTCTTCTTTAATTAAATTTAACTATATATTTTTTTAATTTTTCGCTTTCCTCTGGAAAGCTTCTTCAGAAAATTAATTTTATAGCAACAAAAATTTTTTCAAATTGTTAATAATTTCTGTTGTTATAAAATTAATTTCCTGAAGAAGCCTTCCAAAGGAAAGAGAAATATTCAAAAAAAATATATAGTTAAATTTAATTAAAGAAGACCGTTTATTTATTCAATATATTTATTAAAAAAATACCAATAATTTTTTTTTTAAATTGAAAAAAAATTTAATTATGTGATTTATTAGCACAACTTTAAAAACAACAATTTTTATTTAGACAAAAAATTGTTTAAGGTTTATTTTCTATATTTTTCCATTATTCTCATTATTATTTCTATAAAAGAAATTTACGTTTTTATCGATTGCAGAATTTTTGTTTGAATAAAGTGATTCAAAAAAATTTTAGTCAAATGAGGCCATTTTTTATTATTTTTTAATTAAAATATTTTATAAAAATAAAATAAAAAAAATATATTTAAAATGTATTACTGCGGGGAAAAACATATCCATATGGCTCATGTAGCTCGTCAATGAATTTTACTCGAAATTTTGTACAGAAAACGTCAGCCAAATTAATTAAATGAGAGTTTTCATTGTCCCAAAGCAACAAAAAGACAACAAAACTCAAGCCCACTTCTATACAAAAACACAGCAAACATTTCGAAAACATAAGCGTTTCCTTTAGAAGCCATTCATATTGAGTTTGAAAAACAAAAAAGAAACAAAAACTATTTGTGAAGAATTTTATCAAAATGAAAGGTGCACATTTTTTTTTATCAAATAGGTTTTTGTGAATTTTTTCCTTATGTTTATAATATTATTATTAAATTACAAGTACCATTTACCTGTAAATATTATTTCTAAGTAGAAAAGGCTAAGCTTCTGAACTCTTTACAAGTTGTATATTATATAAATTAAATTGAATTGAATTGAAAGGTGCACATGCAATGAAAATAATTTATTTAATTTTAATTTATTTTTAAAAGAATCTAGCACGAATTAACGTAGATTAAATTAAAAAGGATTCCAAAAAATAAAATTAAATTATTAAATTATTTTTTAAAATTAAAAGAAAAATTAATTATATGATTTATTAGCAAAAACAAAACTAAAATTTCAAAATATCCCAGACTTAAGGTGGGTTTTTAGCCGGTAGCCGCAACGGAGTCCGGCATACGGCGGAATGACGATTCCCGTCAGATACGTAACGTATTTTCCCATCTTAAAAAAAAATCGTATTTGAGATTAAATATTTTTAATTTTTTTGTATATTTTTTCCGTTACACTTGAAAAAAAATTTCGAAGAGAATATTTACAATTTTTTTATCATAATAAAAGAAATTAAAAATATTTTCTTAAACAAAGGCAAAGTCAAGTAAAATTACCAATAATAGTTTACTGCCTATTTTACTACGGTTCCCGTGTTTGTTTTAGTTTTCTAATTACTTTCTAATTACTTTTGAAAGTAAATAAAAATTTATTTTACGAAAGTTAGAAGTTTAGTCAGCATTTCCTGATCCAATAAATTGACAATGCGTGGGTGCATACTTTTTGAAATGCTCATATTTTCGTAATTTTTACCGGGTTCCGAAATCAAAAACTTTTTTAAACTCACACTCGTACATACAAGAATTCGGATAAAAAAAATAAAATAAAAATACAGTGGCGCCAACTGGATACTGAATTTGATACATCAAAGAGAAAAAATTATTAAGTTGTTTGTATTCAACAATAAATAGTTCTAGAGTACAAAATGAGTCCGGGAAAGAACATTGTACTTTTGAATATCAGAAAGTAACAAAAAAGTACAAACGTTTCAACTTTTTTATCACTGCACTTGCAAGTTGTTTCCGTTTATATCTTTCATTGTTTTCATTTGAGTTTTATTTTATTTTCACACTATTTAACAGTTTATATTGCTGTCTTTAATATTTCCTCCTCCAGAACACTTAAATATGGAAAATATTTAAAAGTCCATCATCGCTAAAAACTAATATTAAACAGATTTTATTTTCAAGTGTTGGCCAAAAACAAAAATCTCAGGAAAACATAACGTACAAGTGGTTTTAAGTGAAAGTGCAAAAGATATTTAAAATGTTTGATTTGAAAAAAAAAAAAGATTTGCCTAATTGATTATTTGATAGTTTGTTGAAAGCAAATTTGAGAAAAAAAAATACATTTATTTTATTTGCAATTTTTCATCAACAGGCAGTGGAATCTACTGGAGAATTTTCCGAATACGTTGAAGAGCACACAAAAGTAATCAAGACCACAACAACACAGGTACAGATTGTTTTACAAAATTTTTAAAATTTTAAGATTTCTCAATGGATTTTTTAAAGTAGACAAATATTTAAATAGTAGATAAATTAGTTAACGCGTGGGTAGTGTGAAAAGTACATACATGTATAGTTACGTTAAAAATGTATACATAAAATATTGTCTAAATTCTTTGCACGAGTACCAAAAATAATAATTTGTTTAAGAAATAATTATATTGATTAATTAATAATTGATTAATTGATTTTAGAAAAATTATGTAAAACCTTATATTTACAAATTTTGTTTTTGTATTAACTGATGCGTTTCCTCGTAGTTTGTTTAGAATGCACTGAAAAAAATTTTATTGTAAAAAATGCATAAACTTGAAATAAAACTTAATAGCTTTTATTTGTATTAAAATTATAATTTTTTAAAAAACAATGAAAATAATTTTATATATTGAGAAAAAACAATGAAAAATTAGAATTAAAAAAAAGTAATTGTAATGCGGATAAAATGTCGACAGTAAGAATGCCAATCAAATGCAGAATTACATAAATAGTCAAACTAATGAATTAATTCTATTTATAGGAGATGAAATATCAGATATTTTTCTTGCACTCTCTCTCCTTCTTTCTTCCACCTTTCTCATCTTAAAAAGGCCAGAATACCAGACCATAAATTAAATAATATATCCCAGTGTTCACTCTAAAATTTTCAAGCAAAGAACACGACAGCGTTCTATGTAAATTAATAACACAAAATCAGTTAATTATTGGTGAATAGTTAACAAAACCTTGGACTAAGAGTTTTAAAAAACCATGCCACTTTAAATTTATAGCAAACACGAATTTCAGGAAGCAGCATTAATGAAAAGTTCGGAACCAATTTTATTCTACTTTTATACAAGAAAATTTTTAGGTATCCAACTGTATCAAAAGAAAATTCCTTCATTTATAAATTTAACGATTTTATTTTTTTTTTCTTCGTTAAATTATTTAATAAGACCGTTAAAAGATTATTTCATATTTAATAAAATTTAAAAAAAAGGTCGAATAAAAATAAAAGTTCATTTATAAATTTAAACTTAAAGTGCATCACTGCAACAAACATAGCGGCAAGATAAGTGTCCTTATGTCCTCCACACATCATAACATTTACTTGTCCTTCTTAGTCTTTCTTCGTTGATTTTGTCCACAAAGTGTCAGCAAACCAAATAACCAAGTAAATAAATAAACCAGGCCGAATCTTATTATTTTTTAACCTAGGATGTAACAGAAAAAGGTTGGATTTTTTGGACACTTTGACTTGTAACACCAGTTTTTTGCATAAATTGCCGATGGTCCCCAGCCTCTCTTTATAAATACGACTTTCAAAATCACGTGTAGCATAACATATTCCATATTATAACTAAACTACTTAATAGAAATTCCATAAGAAATAGACGTACTATTAATTATATTCACTGTGTGGGGAGATGACATATCCTCTTGTTCATGTTAAATCTGAATGTCTATAGTTTTTATGACGCAGGTGGTATATTTTTCTTTCACGGATCGTAGGCGTCAATGGAAAGAAATATAAGTCTAATAATTCTTGCCATTTCCTTAGTATGGAAAAACCTCAATTCTTCTTTAGTTATACACTTTGGCTGACAGGCACACGGATACAGCTGAACTACTAACAGGCTTTTAGGTTGATATGTGCTTGGATTTAGATTGATCTTATTGCTTCAAAAAATCGAACTCTAAATACCTGCAATCATCTTATGTACCCCCCGCGGCACATTTATCGGTCTTTATAGAATACTTAACTATCTAGACCTGTGCAACTGGGGGAAAAAGGGAGTCCAGTCCCCTGAAGGCAGCAGGGATCAACTGGGAACTCCACGTTATTTCCACGGGAATTTGTAGCCCGCAGAGTTTCCGCTATTTGTCTCTTTAGGCATTTAGCTATTTCTCTGACTGATTATTGAGGTTGGCCCTGCGGAAGTATCGTGGTGGTTGTGGTTTCGCGGCCCCAGGTCAGTTTTATATGGTGGCCAGGTTCATTTCACCTTTAATAACACCTACCTGGTGGAATGTTCTTACATCCAGTGAGCATGCTAGACATATGTTCTAGACAGGAGTTGGAAAGTTTCCAACTCTTCAGCAAGGAGTGGTGGTTTGCAGCCCTGCTCTGGAATTACTAAAGTTGCAACTAGGAAAGACCTGTTGCTAGAATTAGTCTTCGGCTTCCTAGGGCGCCAATGACGTTTGTTCATTCAAAGTGGTTTGACCACCATCTGCTTAGGGCTAACTGCCAGGTACAGATGTAAATCAAATTACGCAATCATCTTATGTCCATTTTATGAACTTTATTTTTTTTTAAATCGAACAGGGTCTTAAGGATACGATAAAGGTGCTCAATTAACCTTACAAAGGATGTAAAGGTAGTGGGGTAACTTGAAAGAAGTGGGCTTTAAAGAAAAAGGTCTGGAGAGATGCTTGGATGTAAACGGGGCATCTAGGGAGGGTTACCTGCGTTAGTAACTGGTCATAGTTACCTAAAGTGTCATGTAGTCAATATATAAACCGAAGAGGACAATACTTGCAGACCATGCCTGAACGAGACAAAGATTGTGAATATCCAGCACGGACAATACGTTTAGAGCTACGGGCAGATACATATTAAATGTTAATGCTAAAGTCGACCTTAGTCTTAGTCAAATGTTAAACAATTACGAAAGACTGAGAAAATCCAAGTAGAGAAAAGTTGGCCATAAGTTACCGATAGGGCAAAAGAAAACAGTGAGTGATGAAGGGGGTCGATCATTTATGTAGTCTGTCTTATTATTTAGACTAATTGACAGAATTTCATTCTTCCCTTCTACTATCGTCCTACATTTTTTTGTTAAAAAATTTAAAATGAAACACATGACATTGTTTACAATTATAAACATGTGACAAAAAAGTTTAATTCAAACGTGGAAAAAAATATGACCGACAAACTTACAAACAAACTTAAAAATTGACTGTCGGTGGGGCTGCTCAGCGATGAAGGCATAGTCACTGGTCGCTGTGCTGTCTTATTATACGGCAGTTAATTTTCGACTATCCTTCTACTTTCACTACCTGTTACATCTCTTCTCTATCCCTTTCCTAAAGAATGTAGCACGGTACTTGACTAAATAGGCATTGTTGTTACTGAAACTTCTCTTAAAAAAAACAAAAACAAAAAAAAACAGCTACAACAATCATCGGCAGCATAAGTATTCAAAGGAACCTGCAACCTCTGCAAAGTTTTTTATTTATTCAGAATTGTGCTACAACCGTGGAATGTGATGCAAATTTCGTTTAAAAAAGCAACAACAACAACAATATAATCCCTTGGTAAACTTAAACCAAATGTGTGATGATAAATTTCTGTCTTGTACCATATGCATGCCGAACATACGTCATTTCCTAAATATCCTTTGTGTACATTTACCCATGTACATTTGTTTTGTATACATAAATACCAACATGTAATTAATAATCATTTTAAATTATGTCAAATGTCAGTAGAAATTAATATTTACTTGTAAGCAATTTTGTAAGGAGAGAAGCAAAACTGTATTACTCTCGTCAAACCTGCTTTCAAGACAAGATATTTTCAAATTATTTCTCCTACTTCCGTAGGGGTAATAGCTTAAGCTTGTTAGAACTTTAAATTGTAAAAGTTTTCCGAGAAAAATTTAATTTTAATTAAAAAAAAAATTTTTTTTATAAACGAATACGAATATGTGGCCATCGCGGCTGCTATTAACGAAAGGTACTCTGAATTCTTGCGCCACCCTTTCGACCATTGCTGGTGGTGACTATACGTGCTACTGCAGATAATAATGTAGGTGCCCCTGTAGGCTAGTAGGTAGTGTACTAGCTTGTCAGTAAGGGGGTTGTGGGTTCGATTCCCAACGAAGACCTTGGTTTTTTTCACTCCAAAAATAAAAATTGACTGTCGGTGGGGTTGCTCAGCGGTGAAGGTATAGTCACTGGTCGCTGTGCTGTCTCTTATACAGCAGTTAATTTCCGACTATCCTTCTACTTTCACCACCTGTTTCATTTCTTCCCTATCACTTTTCCTAAAGAATATAGCACGGTACTTGACTAAATAGGCATTGTTGCCTGAAGTGCTACTTTTCTTAAAAAAACAAAAATAATAATGTAGAGATGCCAAATTAAATGACTTTAGAATTTAATTTAAAATCACCAGCGTGAAATTTTGATTTCATTAAGTCAACAATCACCGCAACTCGCTGTATTATTAAAAAAAAAATTGATAATGCTGCAGTAATCTCCAACAAGCGTAATATGGATTGCTTATTAAGCAAGAATTAGCTTTATCGCTTCAATACAATTATTGCGTTAATAAGTTGCGGGAATTGACGTCCGGTTTCGTTAGTAAATGTCGATAATTTGGAAAAATTTTCCAAGCGTCAACCTTTTCACAAAGATTTGCCAGAGTAAAAATTTTAAAAAGTGAACGCACTATAACAATACGTTTAACAGTTAACACTTTTATAAGTTCTAACGGGTTAAAAATCCGTGTACAATTTTATATTATCAGCAGTGCCTTGTTATGGAGCTGCCAAACGTGAAACTTTTGCTTCATTTTATAAATATTTTTTTATTAAATGTCTTATTTAGGAATTTTAAGGTTTTATTTAATTAATTTTTTAAAAATTTTAAAATGTCCATGTGTGCTTTAAAATTAGAATCATTAATTCACACCACCCTCGTAATATAGTTTACATAAATGTTTTTCCCAAATATTTAAGTATTTTTCAAATTTATTAAATTTTTTTTTTTAATTTTTAGACTACTGGACACTTAGTTAACGGCAAAGATACACCTTATCGTACAGTTGCTTTTGAAAAATTCCCTGTACCCACCACTGGAGGAATCGTTGTTGGTAAGTCGAATTAGTTTTCTTTCCTTAATTTTAAATACTTATTAAAACAAAGTTACATTAAATATAATGCAATATTTATGTTCAAATAAATTATACGCTTAATGAACGTGTTAAAGAAAATACTTGTTATTGTGAATGACAATGATTTGACTGCACAGTGGTCACAATTATAATTTCCATTTAAATGATCCATCAGTCAGTTAGTCTTGACACCAGGCATGTCTTGTCACATTCACGTGTTTAATGATGCTGAATATATGGGTGGATGTTGGCAGCTGACAAATAGCCGTATTAATTTTAACGAGAATACTGCACGCGCAAAACATTTGTTTGTTCATGAAATTTTTTATGGAACTTTGTTTTGTTAAAAGAAAATTGTAATTTTATTTTTATGTGCTTTTTAAGGTCATTAAAATTTAATAAATTTTCGCTTTAAAACATTCTTCTTCATATAGATAAATACTGCGAAAAAAAAATTTTAATTGCTTAAGTTCCTGGAATGTTTAATTTATAAATCCTAAACTGTAATTGGTAAGAACTTTATAAAGTTGTTTCTTTAAGAGAGTAATTTTAAAAAATAACTTTAAATAAAATTTTTAAATTTTGAAAATATTGTCATTTAAAAAAATAATTATTTTAAAAAAGTGCTTGAATAAAGTACTTTCGAAAAAAGTATCTTTATCTCATTTAAAAAAAAACAACTTTTTAAAGAGTACTTTAAATATGACCTATTAAATTTTATCCGTGGATACTTTTAAGAAGATATCATTAAAAAATAGCTTTAACCAACTTAACTTTAAAAAAGTAACTTTAATTATTTATCTTTTATAAAAAAGTACCTTTAAAGTATGTTCCTTTCAAAAACATTTTTTTTTTATTTCTCAACAATTTAAATTCTAATTTAAGAAAAAATACCTTAAAAATACTTTTTAAAAAACGCTTTTAATAAATACCTTTTTTAAAACAGTGTCTTTTAAAACTAAACAGATACTCTGCAAAAAACCTCTTTAAAAATATATATTCTAAAAATATCTTTAAAAATGGAACTTTCTAGAATTTTTATATTTTAAAAATTCATTTTACAAAATACTTTCTAAAAAAATAAGTTAAATGGTGCTACCTTAAACTAGGAAAAATAAAAACGGGCCATTTTCAAGTACTTCTTTGACATAAGTACCTTTTAAGAAAAAGTGTTAAAAAAACTTATTGTAATGAAACGAAATTTTAAAAATATGCTTAAAAATATAATTTTCAATAGTTCAAACTGCTAACATTATAAATCCCTTTGAGACACCTTTCTGCAGCAATAATTTTTGGTGTCCGATTTTGAATTTTTATTACAGCCAGCAGAGCAGCCTTTATTATTTATAAATACAATTATTTCAGATTTTCGACAAGTAAAAGTCGAGCTTACTTCTCATTAGTATGTTATTCTTAATTGCTAAAATTATCCAAGTCTTACATACCCAATAGTATCTAAAATTAATGTGTCTCTGCCTGCGGTCTTAAACCTAACACATTGACACCTTTTTAAACAAATAACCACTCCAGCTCTTACGAGACTTTCTTAGCCATCCCTGCCACATTATTACGGTTTCTAAATTGAAGAAAAAGTATCCACAGTTTATTGCGTTTAGCCAGTTTTTTAGCAGAAACAGAACAAACTTAGAAGCCTATTACCGGTATGGTGTAATTACAGCCTCCCTTTTAGTATTTATCCTCTGGAAAAGTAACATTTATTAAAAGTACTTTTGAAAAGTGTGCTTTCTAAACATGCTCTTTTAAATAAGCATTGTTACGGATGTGTCTTGCTTAAGTTTTAAAGTAAAATAATTAAGCAATATAGCGAACTACTGGGTATAATGTTTGCGAACTGCGTGGCTTGCTAAGAAAACTTATGGAACAACAACAAAATTTCTAGTTCCAAACTGCGTAGAAATTTTATACACAAACAACAACAATTTCATATGCTGTTTACTAACTGCCTGGCATGCAAGACAAAAAAAACAAATTTCTGTTTACTTACTAAACGCGCAAGACAACAACAAACATGTATGCTGTTTACCATCTGCGTAGTTTTCTAAGAAAACTTATCTCCACGAGACAACAACAAATATTTTGAAATAAATCCCAAGCAGAAACCAAGCAGCATAAAAACAAAAACACAAATGCACACAGACATACAGGCGCCTAAACATCGAATAAACAACATACAACAACAAAATGTGATATAAAGGAAGTGGGAGATTCTTAAATTTTCTAGACTTTAAATGGACAAATGTAAATAGGGCAGCGTCTGAGTGCATAGTCAATCAGTGTAAAATTAAACCTCATGAAGAAAAGACGCGCATCTTAAGTAAATTGTTCTGTAGTGTGTAGTTAAAGTAAAAAATTTGTTATTAATTTAAAAACTCTAAAAACTGGTGTTATTTATTTTTGCAATAAAGAACTCACAACAAAACGTTTATAAAAGGTATAAACGCAACAGTATTTATGAAAAAATCAATTTTTTTAAAGGAAAAAAAAGCGTCTTTTTTAAAATCTTCCTACTTTTCATTTATGTAAAATATGAATTTTCAATTTTCTTTAAATTAAAAAAAAAATCAAGAAACAAGCAAGAAAAGAATCTAGTGCAAAAATCTTTAACGTATATAAAAAGAAGAATAAAAGTTTCAACAAATAGAATTAATTTTAGATTTAACACAAACTACATGCAATTGGCGCAAATCAATCAAATTATTAAAAATGAATTTAAATCAAAAATGTGAAATACATCGAACATCGAGTGTAAGAACATATTTTTCTTAAACTAATAGAATCAAAAGAAAAACAAAATATTCATCATTTTTGTTTAAATACTTGTCCGTGCATGTATGTGCATGCTTTAGTTTGTCATCAATATATAATCTGAAGTCTTCTATCAAAACTATTTCAATTTGCTGTAGTATTGCAATGTCGACTACAAACTGTTATTATTTATTGAAAAATCGAAATACTTTTTGAAATTGGATTTGGAAATGGATTGCATAACTGCATACTGAATACTGTATTTGTTATGTTACTTAATTTAAGCAAAAAAAAAAAAATATGCATAAAATGCATCATTAAATTTAGATCACTATTTGTAGATAAGTAAATCACTATAAATTTTTCTTTTCATTTTCGTCAAATAAAAATTTTATTCATATTAAATTTTTATACAAATTTAAAGCAACATTTTCCAGGGTACTGTAATGAGCCGCGCCAAAAATAAAATTTTCTAAAAAGAAATTCATTTTCTGCAAAAATTGTCTATTTTCCTTGCTAATAAGTTTTTTTTTTTTTTTTTGAAATGTGATGTTTTTCTTTTCTTTATTTGCTTATGAAATGTCATGCTAAAATGAAAAATCAATGCAACAAATGTTTTAGCGAAAAAATCCATCTAGGAACGACACATCATTTAAATTCAAACATCATCAAAAGAAATTAGGCGCTGATCGGCATAAATTTTTTGTTATGTTTTTATATTAAATTTACATACATACATATATGCGTGTATATACATACATACATACATATTAATATTTTTATTATTTTCATATTAAATAAGTTGGATTGTTGTTTTTCCTTAAAAATTGCCATGATTTGTTTTGGGTTGTTAATTTTGTTGTTGTTGTTGTTATTGCTGTTTATAAGTTGTTTTTTTTATACGAGTCAGTTCTTTTCTATTTGATCGTATTTTCCGAAAATATAATTTTAATATTCTTGTAATCCATGTATTTAGCCCATCAGGCGGAAAAATTTGAAGTGTGTGATTCTTGCTTTTTTAATAATAGAATTTTTTAAATTATTAATTTTTTTTGTGCAAAATGATCATAAATCATAAATTTAATTAGCATGTTTGTTTTGCCTCTGTTCAGCCAAATGCTTTCTTTTTTTATCTCGGAAAAAAATATATTTTTTAAATACTTAAATTAAATAAAATTAATTTTCCTTTAAATTATTTAAAAGAGACATTTTATAAATTTATTTCGATTTCTTCACAGACAAGTTTTTTGTCACCTTTTCTTTTTTTTTTGGCAGAATGAAAGTATAACTTTTTATATTCTTTCTGGAGATTCGCTCACATATATAACATAACATGCGTTAACAATTATAAAATTGCTCAATTTATGATTTAAAAATATTAATTCTTAAGGCTAATGATTGCCCAGAGAAACAGTGTATGTCTACATTATGACATGTTATTTTTCAAAATGAAAATATAATCAATAAAATTTACATTATGATTTCAAGTGATATTTTTTTTAATATGAATTTAAGTGTCAAATAATAACAACAGGTGCAATAAACTTTATTCTTTTATTTATTAAACAATTTTTATTCCATTAGAACATCAATTGATTTTTATATAATATAAGAAATAGAGCCAAAAATCATAACAATTTATTATTAATATCGTTTAATATTATTAAGTATACAGTCAGACCTAACGAGAGAAAGTTAATCTGGGCTATGCGTGATAAAATTTACGTCAGTACCTAACTGTGTAAGTCATAACCTGACGGTGCATTAAACCACTGTAGGTGATATTTCGTGATAAGATTTACATCTGCACCTGGCAGTTTGCCTTAATCAGATGGTGGTCATACCACTGGGAATAAAAAGCAACGTCATTCACGCCCTAGGAGGCCGAAGTCTAATTCTAGCAACAGGTCCTTCCTAGTAGCAATTTCAATGATTCCAGAGCAGGGCTGCAAATCAACACTCCTTACTAAAGAGTTGAAGACTATCCAACTCCTGTCCAGAACACATGTATAGCATGCTCACTGGATCTAGGATCATTCCACCAGGTAGGTGTTATTAAAGGTGAAATGATTCTGGCACCCATTAAAAACTGACCTGTTATGGGGCTGCGAAACCACAACCACCACGATACTCTCGAAAGACCAACCTCAAAAATCAGTCAGAAAAACAGCTAAATGCCTAAAGAGACAAATAGCGGAAACTCTGCGGGTTACTGATTCCCGTGGAAATAACGTGGAGTTTCCAGTTGACCCCTGCTGCCTTCAGGGGACTGGGCTCCCCAGTTGCACAGGTCTAGATAGTCGAAGTTTTATTAAGACCGATAAATGTGCCCCCGGGGTAGGAACCACTGTAGGTGATATGTAATGACACCCTCGCCCTAGGAAGCCGTCGGATATCTTTATTCTCTAGTGACTCCTAGTTGCAACTTCGAGAGCTTTGAGCAGGCCGCCACCCTCACTCCTGCTAAAGAGTTTGAGACTATCCAACTCTTTGTCCAGAACACATGGCAAGCATGCTCACTGGACCTAGATCATTCACCCGGTCTTAACGTCAAAAGTGAATGATCCTGCGAAACCACAACCACCACCATGCTCCCGAAGCGCCAACCTCAATAATCAGATTAACGTGGTATTCTTCCTTATATTCTAATTATTATTCTAAAATATTAGCTATATTTTCTGATACAATTTAAAATAAAACAGTAGTGAATTTGGTTCTAATAGCATGTTTTCTTAAAAAGTTACAGGCCTCTGAATTGGGAAAATGTAAAAACTACCGCTTTTTTAGGATTTTCCCCAAAAAGTGATATGATTTTTTTGCTTATATAATTAAAACCTGCCTCTTCTACTAGTTATTTTTTTGCACTATTTTAAAAACTATTTTGGATTCATTTGCATCAGAAATTGTGACGGTTCACCCTCTACCCCTATCCAAATATGTATAGCTAATTGTGAAACAAATTTTATGAATTACATCGAAATTCCTCGGATCATACTCCAAAAAGGTTTTGACAGCCCCGTAGTTAAAAAAGCCAGGATGACCAGTTTTCTAACAAAAAAACAATTTTTGCGAAAATTTTTCCCCGTTTAAGGAATTTATATGGTCAAATTAAAAAAATGAAAATTTTATTTTACCATCTCATTAAAGGCTCTTCTACATATATTGCCTCAAAATTTTGTAAGAAAACCTCGATCCTTTTAGATTTTGTGTCAATTCAAAATCTACATTTTATTTTTTCAAACAACCATTTTTTTTTTTTGTGAAATTTGCAGTTTTAAGGGTAAATGACATCTAAAAGCTGCGACGCGTAAAAAATTTTAATAAATTGCTAGTCTAGAAGTCATTAACTTGCCGCTGATACCATCTAAGGATATGCTTTTTATACTAGATAAAAAGCATATCCTTAAGTTGTAGGAGCTTCGCAAAACTAGCCTTCTAATGAAGTTTTTTTCTTTTTTATATGTAAAAATGAAAAATGCAATGTTCCGTTTTTCAGTTCTACACAAAATCTGTTATATTTTTCATTAAACATATTTTTCATTTTTACATATTTATAAAAAAAAGAAAAACGATGTATAAAAGAATTTTAGACAACCGAAATATAAGAAAATTTTAATTTCACACATCATGTCAAAATATAAACTTTTAACAAATTGAAACTCAGAAACATTTTTAGGTTTCTTTTTAATATTTCTTTTCACAGCTTTCCTTTATGTATCGGAAGAAAAAATAGAAATTTTCTAAGTTTAAACGAACAACACTAAGCGCTTATCCGTATGGTGAAATTTAATAATCGAAAAATTTAATTTTTAAAGTATTTAAATTCTGGAAAATTTTTGTAGGGGAAAAGTCAGAAATGAGCAATGGACCATTGAATAAACCAAACATGCTTTATCCTTTATTTACATATTTACATATTTATCCAAAACATTATTGACTTCCTATTAAAAGTTTGAAGCATATCGGTTGGTTGGATGGTTTAAAAAATTATAACGAATACAGATAGAAACAATTTTAATGTTTTATAAATACTCATTAATTTTTTCTTTAAAATAACAACTTATTATACTATTGAATGAATATCACATATGGTTTGTCAAAACACATTGTCAGCCGAAAAAGTTTGAAGATGCAAAACGATTTGCATTATCATTGGAAGTCACACAACAAGCCATTTCCATATGTTTAAAAGCATTAGGATTCATTGAAAAGTAAGTAAATTGAGTCCCATATGAACTGAAAGCAAGAGACTTTGAAAGGCGACTTTTCATGTCGGAAATGATATTTTAACGCAGGTGATGAAAAATTGATACATTGCGATAACCCCAAGCGCAAAAAGTCACATGTGAAGGCCAACCAACTATCGAAATCAACGTCGCACAGTGGCTCAGAATCGTATTTCATTGGCGAAAACTAACAAAGATTTTTTATAAGTTATTTTTTTAGTCAATAGATAACATCTTAAAATTTTATCGAGCTTAGGTTTTATTAAGATCGGTACAGCGCGCTGCACTTAACTTTATGCTTAACAATACTTACATATTTCCTAGTTTTTGGTCAATTTTAAAATAAAACAGTGTTGTTTAATTTTTCTTTAATTACATATTTATTTATAATATTAATATTAATATTTGTATACTTTATTTCATTCAAACATTAAATGCAAATTATAATTATTGTTCGGTTGGCTGGAATATTTTCTGTGAATATTCTATATTCTGCTCTGTATTACTTCTGTCCTGTAGCAATGCCTTAGCGTCGGCATGTTGGTCCGAATGATTCACTTTTCATTGACTTCTAATGCTATAGGTGAAGGGTTCTGGCGTTGCCAATAATATATGAAATAAATCTTCATTTGTAGAACTTCGTGACATTTTTCTGGTATTATGTTCTCTGTAAAATCTATAATCCTTATTTCTTCTTTCCTGGTTTCCTCTGATAAATCTCCAATTGGTAATAAATGGTGCTTAATGGCATCTTCTCCATAATAAAGAACTTTGTGCCCTGTTGCTAACATATTTGTGTAATTGTGTTTGTATGTATTTGATGTTTTCTTGGCATAATCACCAAATTTGCCATCATTAATTTGTTCATTGTTTCGGGATCCAAGCCTGATCCTTGTTTTGCTTGATTTATAACTAACCCGTGTTAGAGAAATGCATCTTAAACTTGATTCTTTTTCAATTTTCTTTTTTCTTTGTTGGTGTCATTATTTCTTACTGATCCTGAAGATCCGAAGTCCAATTCATAGCTAATTTTCAGTATGTGTTCCATAAACCTTATCTTCGTATGTAGCGGTGATAATCCAAATTCAAATGCATCAATACTATCTACTGACTTTGTTGGTTCTTGGTTTAACCGACTTGATGTCTACTGAAAGAAATTTTAATCATTTTTTCTTGTAATTTTTAGTAGGTAATTGAAACATCTGTGCAAAAATGCATGAAAAATTCTAGGAGATTTTTAAAAGGATATTAACCATTTAAAGAAATATTTATACCACTAATAACTTCCTCTCGTTTTTCCTACATTTTGCTATCTGCAATTTGCATTTATGACAGTGAATGGTTTCTAAAGTAAATTTACTGGCAATTTTTATAGAATTTTGTTTGTAAAAATTTTGAGTATTTTCATTAAAATAAAAAGTGTTCTACGGACGGTTCCGGGCGGGTGCTAAAGTATATATAGGCTTAAAGAAAACACTTTTGCCTTTCTTTGGATGGTTTCGACTTTTAGCCCTTTTTTGTCCTTTAAAAGTTACACATTATTAAACTTCAAATTTTACGTATATATGGTGGTTTAAAATTTATTACATACCACCGTAACTTCAAATTAGACAGGGTGCTTAAATACCATTTGTGAAAAACAGCAGTCCACCCAACATAACAAAAAAATCCGCAGCCCATTATCAATAATGGTTTTCAAGAAATCCTAATTAATATGAGATCAAAATCAAATCAACTTAAATTCTTTGCTTTTAGCGGCATGCCACGCCTACTACTGCGAATATTTTGACAACATTTTTCCGCTACCTAAGTTTTGATCTGTTCCCTTTCTGATGGCATACAAATTTTAATAATCTATGTCAAGAAAAAATATAGATTTTGGCCAATAAAAATTCATTCTGAGCCACCGTGCGTCGAAGCCAAATATTCATAATGAGCTGTTGGAATAGGGTCAGAGAATCACAAGGAACCTGCACCGAAGGAAACTGATTCTTTTGAAGAGAGCAATTAATGAAAACGACTAGAATATTCGATCAGACACGAGACCATAATCCTCCATCATAACAACGCTTGGCCACATGTTATAAGAGCGGTCAAAAACCATTTGGAACACAGTGGATGGTAAGTTTCAGCTCACCCGCCTCGTTTTCCAGAACTTGCCCCTCCTGATAACCATTTGTTTTAATCGATGCACAACGCCCTTACTGGAATACGCTTCACTTCAGGGTATCAAAAATTGGCTTGATTCAATTTTTACCTCAAAACCGGAGCATTTTTTTTTTGGCACTGAATACATATGCTATCAGAAAGATGGGAAAAAGTAGTGGCTAACGATAGACAATATTTTGAATAATGTATCAACTCATTTTGTTATTATAATAAATGCAATCTTCAAGCAAAAGCAGTTCTTGAATTGAGTAACATATTTTTGGTAGAGAAACATATTCAAAGATTTTTAATAAAACATAGGAAAGATAATTTGAAGATTGATGTCAATGGCATGTTCATAACTTAGTATATAATATTATTTTCAAATTGTTGTTAAATCAATTAAGTCATTAACTTTTCTAGTCTATAAAAATTTGCCATCACAGGTAAATCGTAAAGTTGTTTTCGGCACAAACAACTTCTCAAAAATATTTTTTTTAATGTTTTGACGCCAAATTCAGTTTTATTGATACTAATGTAATAATGGAGTAATGTCGGCAGACATTCGCTCTTTTCACAAAAGTTGGAAGCACATTTCGTAATAAGATTTCGCTTATCTCGTCAATGCAGCGCCGAACTTTATGTTTCAGAGAATCACTTGCTGGTAAGTTGTTCATGTAAACTAGGTCTTTCAAATAGTCTCAGAGAAAATAATTTAGCACAGTTCGAAGCAAACAATGTTGGGTCGGGTTTAATCCTTGAACTTGTTAAAGTTTATAAACGTAAAGATGTTACACAAAGTGCCTCTAATGATGCTCAATTGTTGTGAACGTCGACGAGCAGTTGTTCTAAGCTCACTCTCATTACTGTTCTGACAGTTCTATACTTGACATTTAATCATTTGACAGTCAACTTACTTCCTTACACTGAATTTTCTCATCCTATATTTCTATACTAAAAGAAAGAAGCAACTTAAAATCCCCTTTACCAAATTTCTTTTAAAAAAATGATCTTTTACTTCAGTACTTTAAAATCAGATTTTTCTTGTATAGTGCCTTTACTTAAAAAGTACCTTTTAAATTAATTTCTTTGCAAAATAGTACTATTTAAAAATAAAAATTAAATAAATTTAAATAATTATGGTTAAATTGACCTCTTTAATCTTTTTCTATTGTACGTGTGTTGTGACTGAACTCCTCCTAAACGGCTGGACCGATTTGCAAAAATTTACAATTCGGCCCAATTGGACAAAGGGCCGTGGTACCTCCCATACAAACCACAAATCAAAAATCTATTATTTCTGCTCCTGCTAACGGTATTTAAACAGAATTTGGTATTTCGGTTAAGTGAACATATTTTAAGTTCTGCTGCAAATATAGGCGGGATTTGATAAAGACGCGTGGTACCTCCCATACAAATCTTCTTTTTGTATATAACTCTACGTGTGTATGTCACTGAATAAATTTTATTTGCATGCGTTTGGGTGCCACCTTGGATCGTTTACATTCACAAACCAGCGCGGCAGGTGGCGCTCTAGAAGGTGTCAAGGTTATTCAACTACACTGCAACTACTCGACTGGATCGACTTGAATGAATTTTTGTGTATTCATTCATTCAATGCATTTAATTTTTTGTGCGCTGTGTTTTATTATTATATGGTATCACATTTACGTAAATATTGAGCGTTGTTTACTTTAAAAATACACACACGCCATAAATTCGTCGCCAGCCGCCAACTGCCTCGAAAGTGTCTTGGCGGATGACGGTGAAAGGCTCAAAGTAACATGAACTCGATTACTGCCGCCACGGTAGGCATCGAGCTTATTTTTTTGCGTTTCTTCTTTGCGATCTCACAAATTCGTTCTCAATGGGTCAGCTAGTATTTTATAAATAATTTTTCTTCGAGCAGAAGGTTTTTATATAAAAATTATGTTAATTTTTAGTTTTTTCTTTTCGATATTTCAACGCACATCTACAGGAAGAGAAAAGTGTTTTATTAATTTGTTAAATGAAGGTGCCACTCAATGGTGTGGCAAAATAATTTTTTATATAAAGACGTGGAGCTTGAAAAGAAATTTATTATAAAATAAATTTTAATCAAATAAAAGACAAGTTAGTGCAATTTTATCAGCAAATTCTGCTTTAAAAAAGGAATAAAGATTGGCCTGCATTTTTATACTTGTGTCTTTCTCAAAAATCACAAACAGAGATTATAATTTACTATTATTAAACAAAAAAATTCAATAGTTTACTAAATAATCAAATTGATGACGCTGCTAGATTTGTGTCCCTGCAACTTTTTAATGTTTCATTATTGGCGAAATAAATTAATGGTCTTGTGGATATTTTTTAAAGATTTGTAAACTCCAAAAAAGAAATTTATAAAAAAAAATTGTGTCTTTTAAATATATTTTTTTAAGCTGTAAGATTTTTTCACTAGCAAAAAAACATACATTTTGAACTTTTTAATATCAAAACCTTGAATTTGTTCGTAACTATTTAGGTGAATTTTAAATAGTGGATTTTAAAAATAATATTTCAATCAAGTTTGTATAATTATGCTAAATACAAGAAATATTTCTTAACGCTAAAAATAATACATTTTTCATTACAAAATAAAAGAAATATTTATTAAAATGGAAATATTATTGAAAACAAAATCGTTTACCTTTACACACACGTTTACTTTTACATATTAATGAGTGTATACAAATAAAACAAATTGTGCTCTAATAATTTTCATATTTCCTTTTAATGATCGATAAACGATTGACGATCGATATATTATTAGCACCTTGTTCTTTTCCTTTCATTTGGCTTTGCTTTTGTTATTGTTGTTTGCTGAAATTGCAAATTAAGTGCTCAAAATTTTGTTTCAAATACATACATGCTGCAGTAAAAACACTTAATTTTTCAATATTTCTTTTTCATTAAAAGTAGTAAAGATCAAGCATTTGAAAAATAAAAACCACAACGATATGGTTAATTTTAAGGCTTTTTAATCTCAAGAGATTTTAATTTAATTTTTCTTTTTAATTTTTTTTGCTTTTTGTTTTTACTGCTAACTTCTGCTGCTGCAATTTCGCAAAAGAAAATTTAAAAAAAATTGCGACAAAAGAATTTTCTTTACAGTCATAATTTTGATTCAACAATTTTAAAAGAGCTGAGAATTTTCCAATTTTAATTTTGGTAAAGAAAAAACATACACACACACACACATACATCTACAAATATTTTGCAGACTTTTCAATTTAAACAAACACAGCTAAACGCACTAAACATATTTGTTATTGCTGGGCTGGTTGGTTGAATGTTTGGTTCATTGGATTGAAGATTTAAATATTTTAATATAAGTGTAAGTCGACAGCGGCATCAGCAGCAGCAGCAGCAGTAGTAGCAGCAGCAATAAAATCCAACATTAATTTGCTCTTACATTTGCACCCTCATTTTTAACTCAGAGGACTGAAAAATTTTTTTCGATCGATTAATAGATTAACAGACCTTTATGCGAAATTGGAATAATGAAAGCTCAATCGAAAACGGAACGTTTAAGCGCTTGGACATATTGACGGTCTAATAAAAAAAATAAAAGAATTAAAATTTTTATTAATTAAGCAAAAGAAAACAAAATATATTCAATGAAAAATCTCAAACAGAAAAAATATTAAATTATACCACAAAAGGATTTTTAAGGATATTTAAGTGAATGAAATCATTACAAGCACTTTGAAGAATATAAATAAATAAAATAAAATAAAATTAAATGCGTTTTAAAAATATTTAACAAAGAACGTTTTTTTTCCTTTCAAAGCAAAAGTTTTAATAGTGTGTTACGTAAAAATATTAATTAAGTGCAAAGTTAATTTCATATATTTTTTTTTATATAAAATTACAAGCAAAAATAATATAAATTAGTGTGAGTTTAAACTTCTTTTTTAAAACGTGATAAACAAATCGTTTAAAAAAAAGGGAAACAAATAAATTTTTAAATTTAAACGAAAATTTTATTATTTATTTGTTTTTGATTTTTTTATAAAAAAAAATAATTATATTTTCTAAAATTAATAAAACAATGATAATATTAATAAATAATATTTGAAGTGTCTTTATTTTAAATTTGCTGTATGTATGTGTGTACATTTAAATAAAAACTTAATATTTACATAACATAACTAAAAAAAAAATAAAAATAATTAAAAAAATAAAAAACAAATTCATTATGAATTTTGGTTGGTATGCGGGTAAACCTGAAGTTCCCGAAGCTACTTGGGAGGACTTTTCCTGTTTTTATCGTCCTAATTATTATCAAGTCACTGTTTCGGAACGTGATCACGTCGAAAAGACACAAATCTATTATAACGAAACTTTAATACCAGATAATGAAGGCATAAATTGTGATTTCTTACCATTAAATTTTAAATCAGCATTTTATATTGTAACGCATCAAGGTAATTAAAAAAAAATAATAATGAAAGTTATATTTGCACCAAAAACAAACGTGTTAAGAAATGAATAGAATAGATCGTTAAAATTCGCTGGCCTTTTTTGTGTTGTTGAAAGGCTTAAAGTTTGTTATCCTCCATTTAAGCGTTAATATGTAACAAAGTCGTTATTAACAATAAGTTTCAAATTAAACATTTTTTCTACAATTTCCTCTCAAAATTCAATTTGCAATTGCAAAGAATTTAGAAATTAAATTTGAGTGAAATAAAATTTTTATTCTCTTCCCCTATTTAATGTCGTATGCACAAAACAACACAAAGTTAACATGAACGATGAAACCAATAATGGGCCCAGCATACGCAAGGAATATTCATAAAAAAATTATAAAGCACTACTAGCTTTTATAATGATTTTGAGTGATAAACCGTCTAGAAAAGCAAGCTAAAACACTGCTTACTCCTGTCTTCCAATGCTAGTTAACGTGACACTAATTGTTTGATAATTACCGAGAGTTTCTGTGTACACATTTGCTCAATTCACAAGCTGCGGTTCCATTGTGTATCACCTATTAACATAAACTCTTCTGTGTACTAATTTGATCCGTCAATTTTATTTTTCATTATTTTTCAGACATGGAAACTTTTAAAAATAATTTTCCAACAACATACAAATTTATTGGAAACTGGGAAAGTTCGTAAAAAGAATCGTTAGAAAATTATGCATAATTACAATTGGTTATACATGTGAAGTTTGTAATATAGAAATATCGGATTTTTCAATAAGAAGTTTGTATTTCAATTGTGACAACACCAACAACATGATAGTTTTGACATTTAGTTTTTTTACATATTCGCAGTAGATGCATTAGCAATTGTTGCAATGAATACAATTTCGCACGAAAATCGCATTAAAATAATTAAAATCCACTATTAAAGTGATGGTTCTGTTAAAGTTGCATTTTGTGAAATTCGTGACATTTTCGGACAACATAATCAATCAATCGTCCTTCTGAGATCGCTATTAAAAATTTGGTCGTTAAATTTTAGTCGACAAGCTCGATACAAAATTTGCGAACACCAACGCGTGTTCGACCAGGTTGCTCAACTGAAAACATTGCAGCCATGAGCCACAATATTGAAGCAGATACAAATTTTTTCAATTCCTCGAAGTTCTCAACAATTGGGGTTATCCAAAACCACGACATGGCCAATTTTGCATAAGGATTTGAATTTTAAGCCTTTCAAGCTTCAACTGGTGCGCGAATTGACACCAACCGACCATTCACATCACAATAGATTCGTTCAATTCATTTAGGAATAACTGGCTGGTTTTTCTAAATTAAATTATTTTTTGAGCAAAATTGCTGCATTTGGGCTGCTGCTGAATACTCTAGACCGATTATTGAGAAGTCTTTGCATTCTCAACGTATCACTGCATGGTGCACTACGTGGTCTGGAAGCGTGATTGGGCCTTTTTTTTGAAATAGAGACTGGAAATGCGGTAACGGTGAATGGATCACACTGTCACAAGATGCTAACAACTCCATTTTGGTCTATTATTGACGATGTGGATATTACTGACATGTGGTTTCAACGGGACGGTGCCACATGTCAAGTAACCAAATTTCCCAATCGCAATATTTCACGACAATCAGCAGTTAAGTGACCAGCCGGATCGTCTGATTTAATATCACTTGATTATTTTTTGTGGGGCTATGTTAAGGACAGAGTCGATACGGAGTCAATCGAAGCCATTTCAGCCTTAAAACTCAAAATCCATCATGTTAGTAACGAAATAGAAACGCCATTTTGCAGAAAGGTAATTAAAAACTTTGATAAAAGAATCGACATCTGTCTGCGTAGTCGTGGTAAACATTTGCCAGATATCATTTTTCATTCTCTTCGTAATAGACATTAAAAATTTGAATCATCTTAATGTAAATTTTCTGTTTTAGAACATAAACTTCTTGTTGAAATACCCTGTATAAGTGAAAAAGTCCAAAGCGTTTGTTTTTAAAGGCTATAATAAATTCCAATCGACTGTAACACACAAGCCAAAAGCAAAAATTTCCAAAAATGTATAAAAACTGATTTTAAAAAATAAACACACAATTTAAAATTATTAATTTTATATTGATTGATTTCCATCACATGTCTACAATTTTCCAAACATACGAAATTAATTTGTGTGTTTTTCAGGAATTTTTCAATGCAAGAGTTACAAACATAAACGACCTGTTTTAAAATAATTGTACCATAAAAGGCTGAGGCACACAGAATTCGTCATCCGTCATACGTTGTATTTTTCAACTGGCAAGTAAGTTGAAATACACGTTTTCTTATCAGCGTTGTCACAATCAATACGTCTCCGTCAACGCAAAGTACTTTGACATTTTTAATTTGCTTCTTCTTCTTGTTTTTATTTTTTTTTCGCTCTATCGTAGTAAAATCTTTTTAAAATAAATTATAAATAATAATAATAATAATAATAAATAATGAAATAATAAGTAGAAATTACCATTAATAGAAAGTCTAAGATGTCGTCTAACTCCATTTCAAATGTGCACTTTAATAAAACTTTGCTGGAAAAATATATAAAATAAGAAAAACAAAAAAACAGCTGATTTCTTATCCGTCAACAAAGTACTCATTGTGCCAACCTAATCCGTCGTTACTTTGACTTCAGTTGAATACGTCAAAGTATAACGCATGACGGGGGCTTATAAATTCAGCAAGTGTTTTTACTCGCATTTTTGTTTTTTTATTTGCTAGCAAGATTTACTTCAGAATTTCAAAAAAATTAAGAAAGGATGTGTTGGTGCCGTTAACCATAGTACAAATTAGCAGTACTTAATATTCTGAAGACCAGGATCAACACAACTATCGTTTTTATTAATTCGGCTATTGTAAATAAATAAAAGCAGCACCTAAAGAAAAAAGTACTCTTTTTTTCGCTATTATAATTTCTTAGCTCTGTATTAATTCTATTGATCTTTAAGGTTTTTAATTTACTAAAAGCAAAAGGAAACTATAAAATAAATATCACATACAATTTTGTTACCTTTTATGAATCAGCACTTTAACTATTTGTAGCGCAAAGTAGTACCAATTTCTCGTTTGCCGGCTTTAAGACTAAATTCTTTTCCTTTTACAATATATTTATTTTGAGTTGATGTAAAATAATTTGAGCCGATCGATTTATATTAGTTAACCAGCCCAAATGTCTTCCAAATTGTTAAAATTTTCCTTGTTGTTGTTAAAAACTTTAAACAAGAGTTTTGGAAGAAAGTTTTTTTTAAATACTTTTTTGTTCCTTTTGCGTTTTTTGCTTTTCTTTCTTCTCTTGAAAGAAACACATATATTTCCGCAATATTTTAGGATGTTTAGACCTAAACGGATACAAGAAGCAATAACAAAAAGTGCTCATTTGTACCATATGCTCTTAAGCCTTAAAAAGGATGTGAAAATGAAATATTCGTATATAAATTGTACCAAAAATAGGATACATAAACTTACGATTATAGTTTTCTATTTTTCATTTATTAGTTGGAGAAAAAAGTACCAAATCCCACACTACAATTTTTTTATGTTAAAATATATTAAATCTACGTTAATTTGTACTAGGATTCCTTTAAAAAACTAAATATCAAAATTTTATATATTTCTATAACCCACTTTGTAAAAGCGATTTTTAGAACACGTGGAATCTTTTTTTCACTATTATCTTACATCTGTTATCTCTTTATTATGCTTATTAATTAATTATGCTTATTAATTTTCAGCTTAAACCAAGCTGCCTGCAGCATAAATAGTGTTATATTGTTGATAAATAATATGCAATTAAAACTTTTATATTATACTGTATAATAGCAAAAATTTAAACTACAACGTGTTACAAATTCGAAAGAACAATTATTTGTTATCGTTATACAAACGACTGTTTTAGAAGCCTCAAAAATACTAAAGTTGGCATCAATGGCAAACAACAAATGAGTTAAAACCAAGACCTAGACGTTTATTCTTTAAGAACCCTTTTAGTTTCATTGTTATAAATTTTTGTGCAACATTTTCGGCCGCGATTATGCATAGCACTAGCACAAACACTCGAAACGCAGATTTTAAAAGTTTTGTGTCTTTAGGTAAACAAATTTTTAAGCGTTTCAAGCGGAATGTCTTAAAATGTTTATGCGTGAAAGAGTGTGACCATACATAATAAAGAAAATCTAGTTAAGAGCCTAGCTGGTTGGTTAGCTTCCTGATGTTCAAATTAGAAGAATCATTTAAATCAGCACAGTCGCTTGGCTTGAAATTTTATTTCAGTGCTTCATTTTAAAATTATTTCTATATTTTAGTTTTCTTTCAAAGCCCATACAGACGGTCTCCAAGTTTTCCTGGTTTCTTTAAAAATTAAAACATTATTAAATATATTTTTTTTATAAATTATAACATTAGAAACAATTAAATAATTATTATTCTTAGTAGCGATCTTTTTTAAATAAATTTAACACTATATTTTTTAATATTTCGCTTTCCTGTGGAAAGCTTCTTCAGGAAATTATTTTTTATAAAAACAAAAATTATAACCATTTGGAAAAAAAAATTTTTTTTTCAAATTTTTTTTCAAATTGTTATAATTTTTGTTTTTAAAAAAATAATTTCCTGAAGAAGCTTTCCACAGGAAAGCGAAATATTAAAAAATATAGTGTTAAATTGAATTAAAAAAATAGTTACTAAGACTAATAGTTATTTATTTAAAACAAAAGGTCGAATAAAAATAATAATCCAATTAGAAACAATTAAAAATTATTTTTTAGGGAATTTTTGAATATTCCACAATGCTGCCAAAACATTCTTGTTATCCTTTTTTTCCATTCTTACAAAAAAAAAATGCACAGTTTGATTGTAGTTCTAGAACACAATTAAATTAATTTTTCTAAATTTATAAAAAAATGTCATAAAATTTTATTGTTAATTAAACAAAACTGTTTATTTTCAGCCGAATAATTGTTTCAAAATTTAGATATTTTAAAAGAAAATATTTTGGCTTCAAAGAAAACCAAAAAGCTACTTAATTACAAACATTAATCATAGACAGACAAATGATATGCAATTCAACGACGCGTGCCAAACGTAAAAAAAAATGCCTTCAATTAACCACGAAAAAAAAAAAAGAAATTAAAATAAATAAACACAAATACAAATTCTAAACAACAAAACACACCACATTGTATTAGAAATCTAATGAAAACTATTTATTAGTTTAAGAAAATTCGATATGATTGTAAAATAAATGTATTTTTTCGCTCTTCTCCTTCGTTCCTTTGAAATATTTAAGCAAAAACGACATGAATGAAAAATTGTTTCAACATAAAACACTGAAGAAACAAATGTTCAACGTTTTATTAAAGTGTAACATGGTTTTTATGTGAAATTGGCTGTTTAATGTTCCTTGAGATCGGTTTTTATTTCAAACTTTTGCATTTCCCAGCAGATATCCGCCCAAACATGGCGGCTTTTTAGAAAAATAGTAAACATATGACAACAACTAAAAAGCTACACTAAAGCTTTTATTATTTATTTAATTGATATACAAGTACTGTCACCTACTCCCCCCCCCCGGGGGCACATGATAGTCTTTTTGGAACCTACTATTCCATTTAGACTGGTGTCTTGCGGGGTAAAAGGGAGCCCAGGCCCCTCAAAGGCTAGTAGGAGTCACCTGGACAATCCACATATTTCCACGGGAATCAGTACGCTCGCAGAGTACACTATTTGTTCTCTTTAGGCAAAGATGTGCTCTGACTGGTTATTGAGGTTGGCCCCTATATGGGAGTATCGTGGTGGTTGTGGTTTCGGACCCTCGTGAGAGTTTGTGAGTCGGATCATTCAAATTAACACAATGAATGGTTCAGGTCCAGGAGTTGGAAAGTCTCCAACTCTTTAGCAAGGAGTGAAGGCTGCGAAATTGCTACTAGAAGTGACCGGAGGATATACGTATTCGATGGCCTTCTAGGGCGTGGTTGATGTCCAATCAACCAAGTGTTTTGACCACCATCTGATTATGACTATATAGTCGGTGCACATGTAAATCAAATCACGCACTGTCACCTGCTTGTCAGAATCTTGGAAATCTTTTAAATCTAAGCAAAGGCGAATTCATTTATTTTTACTATTGAGCGAAATGCCAATACATATATCAAAGTTTATTTGTCAATTGTGGCAACACCAATAATATGATGGTTTTGACATTTAGTTTTTTGACGTATTCGTTGTAGGTGCATTGGCAATTGTTACACTGAATTCAATTTTGCACGAAAATTGCCTTAAAATAATTCAAATCCACTAGGAAAATAATAGTTTTGTTAAAGTTACATTTCGTAAAATTCGTGATATTATTGGGCAACACAATCGTTCCTTCTGAGACCGCTATTAAGAATCGTTAAATTTGAGGCGACAGGCTTGATACAAAAAATTCAAACACTACACTGGGTGTTCGATCAGGTCGTTCAACTGAAAACATCGCAGCTGTAAGCCACAGTGTTGAAGCAGATACAAATTTTTCAGTTCCTTCACGTTCTCAGCCATTGGGGTTATCCAAAACCGTTAGAATTTGACTTTTAAGCCTTACAAGGTTCAACTGGTGCAAGAATTCAAGCCGACCGATCATTCACATCGCCGTAGATTCGCTTAGTTCATTCAGGAACAACTGGCTGGTTTTTCTTAAAAAAAAAAACATTTTTTTCAGACGAAGCCCATTTTCACTTGTCAGGGTATGTCAACAATCAAAATTGCCGCATTTGGGCTTCCGAAAATCTAGAGTAATTATTGACAAGCCTTTGCATTCTCACCGTGTCACTGTATAGTACGCTATGTGGTCTCGAGGTGTGATTGGGCTGCTTTTTTTTTCGAAGATGTGGCTGGAAATGCGGTAACGCTATCGCAAAATGCTAACAACTTTATTTTGGCGTATTATTGCCTACGTGGATATCACTGACATGTGGTTTCAATAGGACGATGCCACATGTCACACAGCCAATGAAGCGATCAATTATTTGCAAACCAAATTTCCCGAACGCATAATTTCACAATAACCAACAGTTAAATGGCCAGCCAGATCGTGTGATTTAACACCACTAGATTATTTTTTGTGGGGCTATGTTAAGGACAGAGTCTATATGAAACCAATCGAACCCATTTTAGTCTTAAAGCTCAAAATCCATAATGTGATTAACGAAATAGGAACGCCATTTTGGCAAAAATTAATTAAACACTTTGATGAAAGAATTTATATTGGTTATTGCTTCGCCTTGGTGAAAACGAAAACTCTTATATTTATGTTTTTATGCAGGTGTATTTTTTCCCCAAGGAAAGTGACGCAAACCTATTCAACAAATTAAATATTTTCTTACTCTAGTCATTGTCTCATTACTGCAACACATTTAAGTTTATAATTTTCAGCTCCATTAATATCGGGGTAGTGCGAGTTTTGCTTTAACAAAATATTTAGACGACGGTGACGGGCGGAATTTTTTACAGCTTTCAAGTTCACCGTTCAAAGTCTAAATTACAAACTCAATCTCTTTGCACTTTGGTTTTTTGCAGGCGTATTTTTCGCCCAAGGAAATTATTTATTTTCTTACTCAGGTCATTGTCTCATTGCATTTATTTCAGCGTAGTGCGTGTTTTGCTTTAACAGAATATTTAGGGTCACTGGTGTGCTGAAACTACATGTCTGAAAAAATCATGCGGATTTTATTACAGCTTTAAAGTTCATCCTACAAGGTCTAAATTATGATGCCAATCACATTGCAAAGTAAGAGTATGTATTTATCACTCGAAATCAATTGGCCATCGTCGAGGATTTTCACTCTAACAAATCTCAAGTCCGAGCAGTCGCAAGGCAAGTGTTGAGTATCAGAGGCTTTTCGAATGCACCAAAAAGTAATTAAAATAAAACGTGTTACCACGACTACCTCTACTCAACAGCGTTTTACAGTTCTTTGAATCTTCAATAGGCTAAATAGCCAACTCAATTATTGTCTAAGGGAAGGTAGTTTACTCTTGTCAACATGAAAATTTCACTAACTTAAATTATTACATATGTTTGTTGTATGCATTTGCCTAGACGTTTGACGTAATGAAATTATGGAACTTGTTTCTAATACTCGCACGTTTTCACGTTTAACTCGATTTTCGATGAGAGCCCATTCATTTGTGGTTGATTATTATTGGCCAGTGAATCGCACTACGGATTACAGGGAAAATTCGTTTTTTAGCAGAATAGTCCGTATGTGGAATAAAATTCCTCCGGAGATCTTTCCTGTCACTTTCGAATGTCCACAGAAACTTCCCCCCAGGGGCATATGAATATGGTCTTTATAGAATATTCCACTATCTAGACACGGTGCAACTGGGGAAAAAGGGGACTGGGCCCTGAAGTCAAACAGGGAGACAACTGGAAGCTCCACTTTATTTCCACGGGGATCAGTGAACCCGCAGAGTTCATTATTTGTCTCTTTAGACATTTAATAGTTCTCTGACTGATCATTGAGGTTGGCCCTTATATGGGAGTATCGTGGTGGTTGTGGTTTTGCGGCCCCATAAGGGATTTATGAAAATTATGGTGGCCAGGATCATTTCACTGATAATGACACAAAAAGTGAATGATCCAGTCCAGTGAGCATGCTTGACATGTGTTCTTTACAGGAGTTAGAAAGTCTCCAACTCTTTAGCAAGGTGTGATGGTTTGCAGACCTGTCCTGGAATTATTAAAGTTGCAACTAGGTGGTTTTGTTGCTTAGAATTATGCCTTCGGCTATCTAGGACGCATGTATGACGTTCCAAATTATACTATAGTGGTTTGTCCACCATCTGATTAGGGCTACATAGCCAGGTGCGGATGTAAAACAAATCACACTCTGTCCACAGACACTACTCCCTCTTTCCTCCTTTCCGTAACCTAATTTTCTACTTCTGGCACAATGCATTGCATATGTAGGGGTCATCGTCTGAGTGCTGGTCCGTAATTAGAAACCAAAAAAAAACAAAAATTGCACTTAAGACCGACCGACGAGTTTCTCGAATTGAAGTTTTTTTTTTAAATAAATTTTAACAAAGTATTTACAGCAGCTCTTCAACCTTCTTTGACTCGAAAACACACAAGTCAAAGAAATATTTAACAAGATCTAATAATATTTGAAAACCCTGTTAAAACATCAAATGATTTTCTTCTTTTATCGTTTGTGTGGAATCTCAAATTGATAAATGCTGGGCATTAAAAAAATTTTAATACTATTTTATAGCCCAAATTTATTATAGAAGAAAATTAGAAATTTGATTTAACGCTTTATTAAATAGAACGAATTTTTTGCTAATTCATTCAAACATTTTTCTTATAACATTTGTAAGTTATAAATAATGATTTTTTGTTTGTTTTCTTTTCAATCTGTTGCTTTTGATGCTAAAAATTGCTAAAAACGTACAATATCTTCTCTATATGATTGCATGTAAATGTCATTGTACTGTCACTAAGTGTCAGTATTTGTTGTTAAAGTGTCATAACGTCACTTGAAGTTGGATTTTATTCCTTTCGATTTATACACCTTTTTTTTGGCAGCATTTCAAATTTAAGAAACACAAAAACAACTTTTTGTTTTTGCTTTTTAAATATTTTATCTTTGATTGTAATGTTAAAATCTTATTTTGTATTATGATGCTGTTTTATGATGCATTTTAATTTTTTTTTTGTTTTCTGTTTTTTGTAAAAAATAAATTTTTTTGTAAAAAAATATATTTAAAAAAAAAATATTTTGTATTTTGCTGGTATTTCTGTGTATTATGTGGGCAGTCGCACAAATTGTCCGTTTAATGCATTTCGGCACTTGTTAAGAAAGAGATACATATGCATCTATGTATGTATGTATGTATGCATGTATGTATTTATATATGTATGTATATGAATAAAAATAAATTATATTATTATGGATGTTAATTTGGGTACACCATGCAGTGCTCTTATTAGCCCAATTACTTTTTTCTAGGTACTTCCGTAAAATATATGTAAACAACATTTTCTAGGGAGCTGTTTAAATTTCTTCACATACTCATTTCTTTGTGACTTAATTAACATAACAGTTGCTGTTGGGAATTTTTACCTTTTTTTCTTATTGAACGCATAGTCGTTTTATTCCACTTTGAAAAAATTTTATATAATTCCAATTCGCAATTGGCCTTTTGTAGGCCAACTGTTTAAGGCAAATTGAGAACTAGATTGTATAATAATGGTAGGTCATTGTACAGGGTGTCCGGCGGAAGGTATATTACTTGGCTTTGCTACCATTTTGGTAAACATTAGTCTTGGCAGTCGTGAAGTAGGCACGTGGCAAATTTATTATGGAAAAATATTCGATATACCAACGTGTTTTAATCCTTAAAACATTTCATCAAAATCAATTATCGATTACTGTGACGATTAGAAAGTTACGTGAAATTTTTGGGAGAAACAACGTGCCAACATAACGTGCTATTTATAGTGTGATCATAATAAGTTACAAAGCACATTTTCATTTCATTTCTGGAGAATGCGAAACCCTCAAGTAATTCAACAGTCACCTTTACATCTATTAAAAGTAACAGTCTGGTGTGCAATTTGATCAGCAGGAATCATTGGACCTTCTTTGAAAATGAAAATATCTTAACGGTAACTGTGAATGGGGAGCGATATTGTAATGTGATTGTAAACTTTTAAACGCCAAAACATGCGGCATCAACGATCGCCTGATTTGATTGCTCCGGACTTCTTTTTGTGGGAATATCTGCAAACAAACCAGAAACGCTTGAGCAGCTCAAACAAAATATACGTAATTAAATTAATGAATTGTGAAATGTGTGATAATGTAATGAAAAATATTTTCCAAAGGACTAACAGAGGCGGACATTTATCTGGTATTATATTCCATACACAATTGCCGACATTAAATAAAACATTTATCAATATAAGATCTATTCTCTTTCATTTAATCAAAAGTTATAAACAAACAAAGTAGTATACCTTCCCGGCGGATACCCTGTATAATGTAAAGCAAGGTCTAACTGCAAAACTATTTAAAAGTTATTTTTTTGTATCGCCTGTGCTACGATCTTTGTAACTCAGTTGTCTTCCAAGCCGTTTGGTCTTACGCACATTTTTGTCAATTTCATGAATAAAGTTTTAAAATATTCTCTTGACTCGTAATTTTTAAATGGAACTTTGAACGCCTTCCTCTGCATTTTTCTTCGTAAAGCATTTTCATTTCCTCGCAAAATATGTCCTAAATAACATGTATTTTTTGCAATTTACCATATTCCGATGACGACTTTTAGTTAAAGTTCTTACGATCCCGATATTATTCACGTACATGCCTGCAAGTTCTCGCCCTGTAAACTACTCGTAGTGCAAGTCTTTCTTGCAAAGATAGAAGTGGAAAGAGAGCCCCATGTCTTAACTGCTTGATTTGACCAATTGGTGTGGATAGGGCGATAACAGATGAATGCATTTAGTCGTTGAGACTGCATAAGGAAGTCAAAATTATATTGTAACTGTTTGACAACAGAAACGAATTTTTCTGGGACAAATTGTTTGTAAAATTACGAATTCGTCTTAGGAGGCAACGTAAATCAAAACGGTTCCGACAGCCACGTTAATCAAATGTCAGTTCGGAGATAAAAATATAAAAACGCTAAATACGATGGCGTTAATAATGTTGTAATGTGATACGATGTTTTGTATTATTATCTTTTAAATAAAACTACATAAAATTACGTAAGTAAGTAATAGCTTTAAATACTTATAAGTTAGTTACTACTCAAGTCTATTACTTTTTCAAATATGATTTTGGTTATTACAAAAAATTATATCACCCCTTAAATATGTACACGAGAGGAAAAGACCACTATTAAAATTAATGTTTACAACGGCAGTTTGTTAACGAGTTTAATGTAGGGTTGACTACATTATTTTACATAAAATAACGACAATGAAGCTGACAATATAAACATAAATAAACATTTAGTCTACGTTAATTTGTGCTAGATTCCCTTAAAAATAAACATTCTATAATATTCTCATAACATGTTTATTATTCCAGAAAATATATTTGAAATGCATTAATATGGGAGGAAATCATATCCATATGGCTATTTTACTACTGCTCATATAGCTCATCAGTAGATTTTACCCCAAATTTTTTATAGAAAAATCAAGAGTCTATTTATATCTTAAGACAAATTGATTAAATGAGAATTTTGCATCAAACCAACACAGCAAAAAGACAACAAAACTCAAAAACACTTCAATACAAAAACCCAGAGGACGTTTTGGACTTTTCATTTTCAATAAATAAACATAAAAATCGGTTATAAATTCAAATATTTTAAATCATAATTTTAATCTGCAATAGGTGTAGACTTAAAAAAATGGGGCAACAATCAATTGTAATGGCAGGATCGCCATGTAAAGATATGGTAATACTGGCAGGATCGCCATGTATATTGGAATTTTCATTGATTTAATTTCAAATAGACACATGTATATATGAGCAACAAAAAATAGGTATATACTTTTATTATGAAGCGAAAGGATACGCTAATCAACTTGACGTCTAGCGCCCAATATCTCTATGTTTATACGGCGGAGATACGCCAATCCTTTTATTATTGAGCAAAAGGTCCGAAAATTAAAGATTTTATCGAAGCAAGTTCTTTGCCTGTCAATTAAAATCTGTCCCTTCTTGGCACAGAATTCTTTATTTATACTTAAAATTATTCTTATTTACCAATATTGTTTTAAGCTTAATTAAAACTAAATTGTGTTGATTGCTGAATAAGCATTCTCCCACGACATGAAATAACTTAAATTACAGATTAGTTGAACTTATGTTATACATTTCTGCATTTAATGCAACTTTAGTTTTAAACCTTTTTATTTCTATGTGTGAAGGGTACGTGACAAGGCGTACGCCCGCACACACTACACAGCAAATATATTTTAGCTGATTTCTCCTTGCTATTGTATAGCTAAAGAACGCTAATACGACGGCGTGTCGACACTGTAAACTATCTTGCGCAAGAAGTTAATAAATCAACATAACAACCCCCCCCCCCCCCCGGGGGCACTTTTATCGGTCTTTATGGATTACTTGACCTACTATACCTGTGCTGCTGGGGGAGCTGGGGGAGGGAGCCCAATCCCCTGAACACAGCAGGGGTCAACTGGAAGCTCCACATTATTTCCATGGGAATCAGTAAGCCCCAGAGTTCCGCTAATTGTCTCTTTAGACTTTTAGCTGTTTCCCTGACTGATTATTGAGGTTGGCCCTTTGGGAGTATCGTGGTGATTGTGGTTTTGCGGCCCTCGCATGAATTTGATTATGAGGGCCATGATCATCTCGCCTTTAATAACACCAACGGGTGAATGATCCGGATCCAGTGAGCATGCTAGTCATGTATTCTGGACCAGGAGTTGGATAGTCTCCAGCTCTTCAACAAGGAGTAGTGATTTGCAACCCTGCTTTCGAACCGCTGAAATTGCAACTAGAATTAGTGTTCGGCTTCCTGGGGCGTGAATGACGTTGCTTTTCATTCCCAGTAGTTTGATCACCATCTGATTAAGGCTTACGGCCAGGTCCAGATGTAAATCTTATCACGAAATCAACATAAGGAATACAACAAATGAAATTAAGATGAAAAGAAGGAGTATTTAAAAAAAATTAAATGTATTCAAAACGAAATGAGAAGCAAAGATCGTAAAAAATTAAAAACAAAAGTTGTTCAATTTAAATCCATTGATGGAATGTGTTATCATTAAAAGTTCCCAAAAGACAGATTGTTTTATTTCCAAAGAGCTCCCTAAAAATTAAACAATTATTTTGAAAGTCTGGAATTGCTTATTTCATTTTACATAAGCATTTCTCGTAGGTAATAAAAGCTAAATTTATAATAATTATGCCAACGCCATCTTGATGTGTACAAATAGTTATTTTAAAATTTGCTCAAAATGTTTGTTGTTTGTTTCGAACCAGATTGGAGCGGATTAGTTTAAACATTTTAAATTTATCGCCAGGAACTTTCGTAGCCTTAAAATCATATCTTCTTCAATTTTAATAATCAAGCCGAAACTTTAGATTAATATTTTCCTAAATATAATAAAATTAAAATACGATAAATCTACTGAGTTTAAGGATAAGTAGCATGACTGAAACTTTACTGCTTCAATTAAGTTTGCAAAACTCATCTTAACGATTTACTTTGCCCTACCGAAAAATTTATAAATAAAATAAATATTTAGATAAAAAGTTGCAACAATGTTAAAAACATCCCTTAAAAATCGCAACATCATTTACATTTTCCAAAAAAAAAATTTTATCTCCATCTTGTTAAAAATATTTCCATTTGGGGGTAAGTCCCATAATCTAGCAACACAAACTGTTTTACGAAATCCTTGAACAAATCCTTTTAAGAGTTTAGAAAGTGGTTTTGATGTTAATTCTCACTCTTCTTTTAATTTTTAATTTAAAATACTTTTCTCAATTTCTCATTAAGTCATTTTTTATTTATTGCTTTTGTTAACTGCTCCTTTTTTACCGCTGAAAATTATAAATTTTTATTCAAATAAACAATTTTAGTTTTTGGAATCATTTATGAAATTAATCTATTTTAATTTGTGTTAGATTCCTTTAATAAATATTTTATGATATTTTGATAAAATATTTACTATTCAAAAAATATATTTGAAATGCAAAAAGAAGTTTAGATTAAGATGATTCAAATTTTAATTGCATTACGAAGAGAAAAGTTTGCCAATTATCAAATAAAAATGATATCCGGCAAATGTCTACCACGATCACGCTGATAGATGTCTGTTCTTTCATCAAAGTTTTTAATTACTTTTTGGCGAAATAACGGTCCTATTTCGTTAATCACATTATGGATTTTGAGGTTTAAGGCTAAAATCGATTCGATTGGCTCTCTATAGACTCTGTCCTCAACATAGCCCTATAAAAAATAATCCAGTGGTGTTCACTTAACTACTGATTGTCGTGAAATTATGCGATCGGAAAATTTTGATTTGCAATAAAATAATCGTTTCACAGGTCACACAGCCACATGTCAGTTATATCCACATCGTCAATAATAGCCCAAAATTGAGTTGTTAGCATCTCGCGGTAGATTGATTCATTGACCGTTATCGCGTTTCCTTGTTTTAAAAAAAAAATGACCCAATCACGCCTCCAGATCACATAGGGCACTATACCGTGACATGTTGAGCATGCAAAGGCTTCTCAATAATCGCTCTAGGATTTTCAGAAGCCCAAATGAGGCGATTTTGCTTGTTGGTATACTCTGACAAGTAAAAAATGGACTTCGTCTGAAAAACTGTTTTTTTTTAAGAAAAACCGGATGGTTGTTCCTGAATGAACTAACAGCCATACCTAAACAAAAGCGGAAAGCGGAACGTTACATACAAAATGTACGCGCATGAGAACTTTTTACAGCAAAAAAACGCTTTCCGCTCTTGTTTAGGTATGGCTGTAAGCGAATTTACGGCGATGTGAATGATCGGTCAGCTTCAATTCTTGCACCAGTTGAACCTTGTAAGGCTTGAAAGTAAAATTTTTACGCAAAATTCGCCATGTGGTGATTTTGGATAACCCCAATTGCTGAGAACGTTAAGGAAGTGAAAAATTTGTATCTGCTTCAACACTGTGGCTCACAGCTGCGATGTTTTCAGTTGAACGACCTGATCAAGCACGCAGTAGTGTTCGAATTTTTTGTATCAAGCCTGTCACCTCAAATTTAACGATTCTTAATAGCGGTCTCAGAAGGGACGATTGTGTTGCCCAAAAATATTACGAATTTTACGAAATGTAAATTTAACAGATGTTTAATGATGTTCGTCCGAAATTAATCTACTATGAAGACGTCAAAAAATTTAATGTCAAAACTATAATATTGTTGGTGTTGCCACAATTAAAAAACAAACTTCTTGCTGAAAAACCCAACATTACTAAATGGCTCCTAAAGTAAACCCTTATGTAGAAAGATTATAAATAAAAAGTATTTTTGTTTTCGAAATGTTATCTGTGTTTTTGTATAAAAGTGTTTTTGAGTTTTCCTGTCTTTTTGCTGTGTTGGTTTTTATGAAAACTCTCATTTAATCAATTTGTCTAAGATATAAGACTCTTAAGTTTTCTATACAAAATTTAGGGTAAAATACACAAATAAGCTATTTGAGCAGTAGTGAAATGGCCATATAAATATGGTTTCCCCCGCAGTAATGCATTTCATATATATTTTTTTGGAATAATAAATAAATATTTTATAATATTGTCATATAATATTTATTAAAGGAATTAGCATAGATAAAAATAAATTTTTAATTTAATTTTTATAAAAAGACAAAATCATCATATACATTTAAAACATTTCATTTTAATATACATATACATACATACATACATAACATATGTCATATGTCAAATATATAATATATGTATTTGAATATTTAAGCAGTGAGTCATTAGAAAAATTTCTTAAATCACATATTAATAAAGTAAAAATAAGTATAATTTTAGATTCTAGAAAAGTTGTCAAAATAATATGAATGTATAAGAATCTAAACCCCTCAAGCATTATCATCCATAAATTGAATCAGAATTTTCGTTTATAAACTTATTTGCGAACACTTAGCATTTTAAAACGTGTATGTAGCGCGGTGATTTTTAAATCTAAATTTTGCACATATTTTATTTAATTTAAATTTCCGCATTGTGGAAAACATTTTAATTAATTCTTTTTTTTTTCATTTTTAATAGTTTATTATTGGCTGTTAGAAAAGTTTTCTATACTTTGATAAAATATTAATTTTTGGACCTCAGAATTATTTTTGTGTACGTTTACTCCACATAGGAGAGTCGCAAAGACATTGTCTTTCTTTCCTTAGCCTTTCCAAATATTCCTGTAATGTTATTGAATATTTGTTATTCAAATTTCGAAACTAAAAAAAAAAAAAAAAGAAAAAACAAAATGTTAATTACCACGACAAAAGTTCATTACACCAAAATAACACGTTTTAATAAGCGCTAACCTTTGACGATAAGAAGGATTCCATTTTGAGCTTTTTATGTAGAACAGAAGAAATTGGTTTTGAATAGACCCAATATGATCGCTATGAACATTATATAAGGGATCCCAAACAACGAAGCCATATTCAAGTATAGATTTAATTAAGGATGTATATATAAGCTTAGTTACATATGGATCGATAAATTCCTTTTCCCAGCTTTTAACAAAAAGCAAGAACGCCTGATGAAGCCTTGTTGAACATCAAATAAATACGTGTAATAAAACTGAGGTTTACCTCAAGCTATACACCCAAATCAAGGAAGAAGTTACTAATTCCAAAGGTTGTCTGCCCAACAAATAGTTGACACTGACAAAGTTTCCCCTGTTAAATCTCATAGGCTTGCATTTGTTAGTGTTTAGCTCCATTAGGTTCAGATTGCACCAAGTATAAAAATTATCAATAGTTATTATATGTGAAAAAAGTACTTTTAAAGTATTAAATTGTTTGGATTTGTTCCGCCAGTAAATGGAATACTGTTGTTATTGCTTTCCGCGTTTTCTGGCTGTTTGTTCGGTATGAACGACAAGCGCTTTTGATTTGATGATACCATTCTCCAACTGTGTTCTACACTGTACTAGTGAGTCAGTATTCGGGTTAAGATACTTTTTTTATTAAGGTCTTTCCACTCATGTTGGTAGAATGCATTTCACGCTGGGCTAATTTTGTGTCTGTTTGAGAGCGTTCGTTTTTTCAAACCGGTACTGAACAAACAGCCAGAAAAGACGGAAATGAATAATAACAGTACTTTTAAAGTACTTTAAGATTTAATACTATTTACACTACCAACAGAAAAGCCCTGCAAATGTAGCTTGTTAAGGAGAACTTTGTGATTGTTTGCGTGTTATTATTCAAAAATTTTAAAAAGTATCGTTGTTTCGATAATAAAAAAAATTACCGTTACTAATATATCAACAGGTACAAAGTATCGCCAATATAACAAATCGAATAAAAAAAATTATTAAAAAGGACTCTTTGTACAGGTTTGATGCTTGCCTACTGATGCAGTTGCTACATTTTTGTTTTTTTGTTTAATTAAAAAAATGTTAACAAAAATTAAATTTTAACAAAAAATACTAGAAATTAATTTAAAAAACTTCAAAACTTTAGCCTTTGAGGCATTTTTACACCCTTCATTATTTTTGTAAATTATACGGGATGTCCGCCGGGAAGGTACACTACTTTGTTTTGTCGTTATTATGGTAAACATTAGCCTTAACAGTTCTTATTTGGCAGTCGTGAAGTAGACACGTGGCAAATTAATTATGGACAAATATTCGATAAATCGTCATGTTTTAATCGTTAAAACATTTTACCAAAATCAATCATCATCGATTGCTGTGACGATGAGAAAGTTACGTGAAATTTTTGGAAGAAACAACGGCACAACAAAACATACTATTTATCGTGTAGTGAGTAATTTCGAAGACAGTGGGTTTGTAGATGATAGGCCCAAGCATGGACCATAACGTACTGTAAGATCGGCTGAAAACATTACTGCTGCTCATGAAAATATCCATCAACCTTAATTCGAGCCGTGCTCAGGAGCTTAGTCTTCAAAGAATAACGTTGGCCACAATTTTTTCTCCTCCCCTTGATATGTTTTGATGGACATGGTGGATGTCATGTTACATGTGTCAATGGAGGAAAAACGGGAGCCCAGTTCCCTGAAGGCTGGCAGGGAGTCAACTGGAAGCTTTACGTTATTTTCACGGGAATCAGTAAGCCGCAGAGTTCAGTTAATTGGTTCTTTAGCTTTTTAGCTGCTCTCTGTCCGATTATTAAGGTAGGTCCTTCGGGAGTATCCTGGTCGTTGTGGTTTCGCGGTGCTCATGAATTTTAATTAAGAGGCCAGGATCATTTCACCTTTACTGAGAACAATGGGTGAATGATCTGGATCCAGTGAGCATGCTTGTCATGTGTTCTGGACCAGAAGTTGGATAGTCTTCAGCTCTTCAGCAAGGAGTGGTGGTTGGCGACTCTGTTTCGAAACCTCCGAAATTGCAACTAAGAATAACCAGTTGCTAGAATTATAAATAACCTGTTCTAGAGAGCAGCGCAAACATTATATCGCTCAAGTGATTTGACCACCGTCGAATTATGGCATACACACGCTAGGTACCGACGTATATCATATCACGCCAGAATTTTGTATAATGATTTGCATTTGTTTCCATATAAAAGTCAGTTGACACAAAAGCTTCTTGTACAAGATCATTTACGCCGCCCTACATATGCCAATAGCATTTAACAGCTCGCTCATGGCAACCCTGATTTTGATGAAAAAATCATAATGAGTGACGAGACACATTTTCATTTGAATGGATGGAAGTGAATAAACAGAATAGTCGGTTCTGATGAATGGGAAACCTTCAAATTATTCAATAAGTCATCTTTGCATCCATTAAAAGTGACAGTGTGATGTGCAATTTGGTCAGGCTGAATCATTGAACCTTACTTCTTTGAAAATGAAAACGGCGTAACGGTAACTGTGAATGAGGAGCAACACCGTGAAATGATTGAAAACTTTTTAACGCCACAACGACATGGTTTGGTCTTAATTGTGGTAACAATAAGACGGTACTACACCGCATAGTCAAAATTACAATGCAATTACTGCCGGACCTCTTTCCACAACAAGTTATTTCAAGAAATTGTAATGTTGATTGGTCGCCACAGTTGTCGGTTTTGACTACCCCGTACTTCTTTTTGTGGGGATATGTGAAAAGCTAGTTTTATTAATACAACCCAGAAACGCTTGAGTAACTCAAAAAAATATTCCTGAAGAAATTAAAAAATTAAATGAAAATGAAATACCCCGCAAAAAGTGTGGGAATGTAATAAATAATGGCTAGCATTTGTAAGGCTAACAGAGGTGGACATTTATATGATATTGTATTCCACACATAATTGTCGACATTAAATAAAACATTTATCACTACAAGGTCCATTCTCTTTCATTTAATCAAAAATTATAAACAAGCAAAGTAGTATACCTTCCCGGCGGACAGCCTGCAGTTGTAAAAATGACGCTGCTGAACAAAATGGAAGAAATACCGCTGTAAATTAGGAAGCACGAAAACGTAAAGCTAATCTAACATTGCTGTGTTGAAGTGTATAAAAGATTCGGTACGGCTGATTATAGTGATCGTAGATGTTCGTATACTAGATTGTAAGCGATGAAACTATACACTAGTAAACAAGTCACTGAAATGGGTACATAACATTAGGCTAGGCCCCTGTAGGCTAGTAGGTAGTGTACTATCTTGTCAGTATGGGGGTTGTGGGTTCGATTCCCACCGAAGACCTTGGTTTTTTTCATTACAAAAATAAAAATTGACTGTCGGTGGAGCTGCTCAGCGATGAAGGCATAGTCACTAGTCGCTGTTGCTGTCTTTATACGGCAGTTAATTTCCGACTATCCTTCTACTTTCACTACCTGTTTCATCTCTTCTCTATCCCTTTCCTAAAGAATGTAGCACGGTACTCTTTTATAAAAAAAAAAAATATACCCCCGGGGGCACATTTATCGGTCTTTATGGATTACTTGACCATCTAGACCTGTGCAACTGGGGGAAAAAGGGAGTCTAGTCCCCTGAAGGCAGCAGGGGTCAACTGGGAACTCCACGTTATTTTCACGGGAATCAGTAGCCCGCAGAGTTTCCGCTATTTGTCTCTTTAGGCATTTAGCTGTTTCTCTGACTGATTATTGAGGTTGGCCCTTCGGGAGTATCGTGGTGGTTGTGGTTTCGCAGACCCAAGCATGAATGATTATGGTGGCCAGGATCATCTCGCCAATAATAACACCCACAGGTGAATGATCCAGTCCAGTGCTAGACATGTGTTCTGGACAGAAGTTGGAAAGTCTCCAGCTCTTCAGCAGGGAGTGGTGGTTTGCAGCCCTGCTCTGGAATCATCAAAGTTGCAACTAGAAAAGACCTGTTGCTGGAATTAGTCTTCGGCTTCCTAGGGCGTGAATGACGTTTGCTTTTCATTCCCAGTGGCTTGACCACCATCTGATTAAGGCTCCATAGCCAGGTACAGATGTAAATCTTATCACGTAATAACCTTAATATTATTAAATCATACTTTGTCTCATGAGCTCTTCACCATTCTTTTGCGTATTTTATTCGGCGAACATTGGCGAAAAATTGCCTTTTTTATTTTTTAGAAAAGCTGAAACTATTTTTAAAAAGAGTTTCGTTTTCTCTCTTCTAATTATATTTCAATAAACGTTATAAAAGAATCTCCTTTTTATTTATTTATAATTTTCTCTTTTTTTTAGCTGAAGTAAAAATGCCTAGCGGTAAAATTGACAAGCCCGTTATTCAAGATAATCGCGATGGTACCGTTTCGGTTAAATACGACCCTAAAGAAGAGGGCACACATGAATTGGTAGTGAAATATAATGGTGAACCAGTTCAAGGTAAAGTTCTTGAACTCAATATTCTATTTTGTTATATAATTAAAACAACTTGTAATTTATTTTTATTTTTTTAGGTTCTCCCTTCAAATTTCATGTTGACTCTATTACTTCCGGTTATGTGACCGCTTATGGTCCCGGCTTGACCCATGGCGTCACTGGCGAACCTTGTAATTTTACTATTTCCACCAAGGGTGCCAGTGCTGCTGGCTTGACCATGGCTGTTGAAGGTCCCAGTAAAGTTGATGTAAGTTGCAAACCTTTATTTAGTTTATCTTAATCAATCTTAATCAATGGACCAAAAATTCCTTTTCAAAGCACATTATCTGCATATTTGTACAGTAAGCGTTCTCTACATGAAATAGTTTTTAAAAATCTTATTTATATCATCAGTTTAGAATTCTTATTTGGCTCTGTTTCTTTATGCTTCCGGATCACAAAAGCTACTTAATAAAATTTTGTCGGAACAATGCACCAAGTCTCCTTCTGGAGGGAAAACTAAAAAAGCGAACTTACCGATTTAAAGTATACTACAAACTTGGCATCACTTTTTATTTTCTTTTAAAGGGAAATTTTAAACAATAGTGTAAATAAATCCTTGAATAAGGTCCCGTTTTACCTGGAATTTAAAGACTCCATCTATCACAATATTTCAACTGTGCAAAATGCAAGAGATGCAACTTCTTCCTAATTGATATTAAGCCAAGGTACTATAAACCGAAAGAGAAACGCCTTCATTTTCAATTACATAAATATTTTCTGAATTCTGGTAAGGTCACAGAGCCATCAAATTATGTTATTTTTGCATTAGATGGCGATACCCTACTGAAAATTGAAATTTTTTAGTTAAGACTCTTGCATAATGAAACTTTAGAGACTCTACATTCCTGTGCCAACTCTCAAATAAAAGACTCCCAAAAGTGTTTAAGTAGGACTAACTTTCTTGTAAAATTGACTTAATGACATATTGTTTGCATGCTTCTTACAGATCAACTACCATGACAATAAAGATGGCACCGTATCCGTTCAATATCTACCCACTGCCCCCGGTGAATACAATGTTTCCGTACGTTTCGGCGACAAGCATATTAAAGGTTCACCATATATTGCCAAGGTGACGGGCGAAGGTCGCAAACGTAATCAAATTTCTGTCGGTTCTTGTTCTGAGGTCACTATGCCCGGTGAAATAACTGATGCTGATTTGCGCGCATTAAATGCTTCAATTCAGGCACCCAGTGGTTTAGAAGAGCCTTGTTTCTTAAAACGTATGCCAACTGGTAATATTGGCATATCGTTTACTCCCCGTGAAACCGGTACACACATGGTGTCCGTTAAGCGCAGTGGCAAACATATTCCCAACTCACCATTCGAGGTTACTGTTATGGAACGTGAAGTTGGTGACGCCAAAAAGGTTAAGGTATCGGGTAATGGTCTTAAAGAAGGCAAAACCCATACTGAAAATATATTTTCTGTGGATACCCGCAACGCCGGTTATGGTGGTTTGTCTGTATCCATTGAGGGTCCAAGCAAGGCTGAAATTCAATGTACTGACAGGGACGATGGTACTCTTAACATCTCATATAAGCCTACTGAGCCGGGTTATTATATTGTCAACTTGAAATTTGCTGATCACCATGTCGAGGGTTCACCCTTCACTGTAAAGGTTTCTGGCGAGGGCAGCAATCGTAAACGTGAAAAGATTCAGCGAGAACGTGATGCTGTTCCAGTAACTGAAATTGGCAGCCAATGTAAACTGACCTTTAAGATGCCCGGTATTACATCATTCGATTTGGCCGCCCGGGTTACATCTCCCAGTAGTGTGACCGAAGATGCTGAAATTCAGGAAGTAGAAGATGGCCTTTATTCCGTTCACTTCATACCCAAAGAATTGGGTGTCCATACTGTGTCCGTCCGTTATAAGGATATGCACATTCCCGGCTCTCCCTTCCAATTCACTGTTGGTCCTCTACACGACTTTGGTAGCCATTTAGTCAAGGCTGGCGGCAGTGGCTTGGAGCGTGGTATTGTTGGTCTTCCCTGCGAATTTAATGTTTGGACCCGCGAAGCCGGTGGAGGTTCCTTGGCCATTTCCGTTGAAGGTCCCAGCAAAGCGGAGATAGAATTTAAGGACCGCAAAGATGGCTCTTGCGATGTATCCTACAAAGTTACTGAACCTGGTGAATATCGTGTTGGCCTTAAGTTTAACGATCGTCATATTCCTGATTCACCATTTAAAGTATACATTTCTCCCGATGCTGGGGATGCTCACAAATTAGAGGTTCAACAATTCCCCGAAGGTAATATACAAGCCGATGCTCCCTATCAGTTTATGGTACGAAAGAACGGTGCCAAGGGTGAATTAGATGCCAAAATAGTAGCTCCCTCAGGCACTGACGATGATTGCTTTATCCAAGCCATTGACAATGAAATGACCTCTGTTCGTTTCTATCCACGCGAAAATGGCATCCATGCAATTCATGTCAAATTTAATGGTGTTCATATTCCCGGCTCACCCTTTCGCATTAAGGTTGGCAAGGACGTTGCCGATCCAGCTGCTGTACATGCTTCTGGCAGTGGCTTGGAAGCTGTTAAAACCGGTCAGAGACAAGATTTCATTATTAATACCTGCAATGCTGGTGTTGGTACATTAGCAGTCACCATTGACGGTCCCTCCAAGGTCGCCATGGACTGTACTGAGATCGAAGATGGCTACAAAGTACATTACACTCCTCTGCTGCCTGGGGACCATTTCATTTCAGTCAAATATAACAACATTCATATTATAGGTTCTCCATTTAGAGTTAGCTGCGAAGGTTTGTTCAGCGACATTTTACTTGATTTGTGACTTTGATTGAATTAAAATTTATTTTTTATAGGTGAAAAATTGGCCGATGAGGGTTCACAAGAAACATCCTCTGTAGTGGTAGAAACTGTGCAAAAGGTAGCAAAGGGAGGCAAAAATAGTGGTGTTATTATGCCACATTTCAAATCTGATGCCTCATTGATAACATCCAAGGGTATGGGCTTAAAGAAGGCTTTTATGGGCAAGACAAACACCTTCACTATTTGTGCAACTGAAGCTGGTAAGTGATTATGATGACTCATAATTTAAATGAATATTTTCACCATTTTAATTTTTCATTAACTAACAGGCAATAATATCCTTTATGTGGGTATGTATGGTCCGAAAGGACCCTGCGAGGAGTTTAGCATTAAACACACTGGCCGAAATAACTACAACGTCAGTTACATGGTACGCGATCGTGGTCAATACATTTTAATAGTCAAATGGGGTGAAGAACATATTCCTGGCTCGCCTTTCCAAATTGATGTCTAAGTCGTTGCATAAAACCTGCAAATATAGCTATCCTCCCTCCTCCTCCTACCTACAAAACATCAACAATCACCACTAGCAAACGAAACAATACGTTTTCAAAAAGTCAAAAAATAATAATATTTTTCCACTTGCACTTCCACACCCATTAAAATTAAGTTGTGTCGTCTTCTTTTTTTAATATATTTTTTATTGTTTTTGTACATAATATGAAGGAATAAACAAGTTATTATTTTATTTCATTTTTCTTTCATATTCTCGAAAAAAAAAACGTTCTTGTGGTTTAAGTTAAAAGTTGCGTTTTTTAAGATCGTTAAATTATTTGTCCTAGTGTTCGTGTCCTTTTTGTATCAACTCTTAATTTTTGTTTGTTTTGTTTTTAATTACATACATATATATTCATGCATACACATAAAGCAATATCATATTTAAATAATAATTAAAACATTTTTTTAAACACAATTATAATTTATAATTTAAAGAAAAAATTTCAAAAAAAAAAACAACGCAAAATGTATTTCTGTTATCCATACAAATTAAATTATCTTAAATATTATATTATGTTTTTATGTTTTTCTATGACATTTTTTTTCAAATTTAAAATAATTATTTATAAATAAAATATTTAAAAAAATTTTAATTTGAGGTTTTTATGAGACAATCAATCGTCTAAGGCTAGATGTTAATAAAAATATTTAACAGCAAAAAAATGGCTTTTCTGAATGCCAGCGGCGACACAAAGTCATGTTAACGGCACAAAAGTGGTATTGTGATAGTCAATACAGACTGTACTGTATCCTGTTTTTATACGATTTTGAAATAACACGGTTAACTAACTTACAGTGATCTCGCAGAAACGTGAACAAATTTTTACCGAGGGTGTTCACGTTTTAGATTGCATTTTTTCTATAACATATTTTAGTCTCTTTTTATCTTTTATTTAATTTAAAATAAAGTACGTTATTTTTCACCTATGAGACATGTTTTGATTCCACTTTTTGTAAGTTCCTGCCATATTTTAATATATGTACTATGCTACTATGGGTTGCAAAAGGGTTTCTAAGATACTAAGTTCTAAATTAGTACAGAGATCTTTCCATTTCCCGAAAATGTATTATTAACACATTTCGAAATTGCATATTTTTTGTTTTTTATTGAACAAATCGTCGATTTGACGACATTATACTTTTTCGACAAACCAGTTACAGCTGAACCTTTACATACAAGCTCTAAAATATCTGACTTTTCTTGAAGAGTTAATACTTTTGGTTTTTTATTAGACATATTTTTATTAAAAATATTTTTAGAGATCACTTGTTTATATTATTTATATGCATAGTCACCACAGAGAGATGCTTCCAGTAGAACCGCCGCGGTAATACCAAAACTACTTATCCTGCAACAGAAGTTGTTTACAACAAACAAACTACGAAATTCTTCTGCGGGGAATCCCAAAATATTAAAAAAAGCTTACAAAATTGAATTTTAACGTTCGATAAAAAGTTCACGTTTTAGAGCCTTCTGCGTTTGTTCGCGTTTAAGAGTAGTCAATGTAAGAAAAAACATGTTCATGTTTCTGGATGTTCATGTTACTGGGTGTTCACGTTTCTGCAAGTTCACTGTATTTTTGTTTTTACACGGATGAAAAAAAATATGTTGATTAAACATATTGTTACGGATGCTTAAGTCTTGCTTAAGTTTTAGAAGAAAATAATAAAGTAATGAAATAAACAACTGGGTATGCTGTTTACTAACTGCGTGGCTTGCTAAGAAAACTTCTGCTATCAAGACAACAACAACTTTCTAGTTATAAAATGCATGGAAATTTTATACACAAAAAACAGCAACAATCGGGGATGTTGTTTTCTAACTGTGTAGTTTTCTAAGAAGACTTATATACACAAGACAACAACAACTATCTTAAAAAAAATTGCAGAAAGAAACTTTATCAGCATAAAAACAAAAAAAATACACATAGGTCAGGCGCCTATACATTGAATAAATAACATAACAATAACAAAATGTGATATAAAGGGAGTACAAGATTCTTATTTTTTCTAGACTTCTAGTGGACAAATATAAAAGGCAGCCTCTGAGTGGATAGTTAGCTAGTTGATAAATAAACCTCATGATGTTAAAGACGTGCATTTCAAGTAAACTGTTCTGTAGTGTCAACTTTGTGTGTAGTTAAAGTAAATAAACTGGTAATTAATTTAAAAACTCTAAAATCTGGTGTTATTTATTTTGCAATAAAGAACTCACAACAAAACGTTTACAAATGTGAAAGGTATAAACATAACAATATGTATCTACATTTACATATCGCACCCTAAATACAAAAGGGTCACAACTCAAAATTTTCCAAAACTGACTTTTTTTTATAAATTAATCCAGAGTACACATCTCTAACTAACTGCAAAATTTTCTTTCACATCACTATCTTCTTTAACTGGAAAAATACAGTTATGTCTATTTTTGCGTTAAGTGAGTTAGTTGCTTCTGCACGATGAACTAAAGAGAATTATTTTGAGTTGCGAAAAATTTAGTATTTTCAGTTGTGACCCTTATGCATTTAGGGTGCGATATGTGGCATACTTTAAAAATCTTATCATTTGGTAACATAATTCTTTTTGTATTTACAATTTTGTGCTTGGCTTTGCACCCAAATTTTTTGAGAATAACTATTTTATTACTTTGTATTGGAGTGTTGTTGAAGTGGATTGCCACACACATACATACATACGATTTAAAAAAATCTTTCTTTCTTGACTTTACACTTATTGAGAGTTGACCAGTTCCGTTTGATTTTATATTAATACTGTAAATTTTAGATGAAGCTCTATGCCAAAGCAAAAGTGAAAAACTATTTCTTTGGATACTAAAATTAAAATTCTGGATAGACTTATAAACGGTGAGGTCTCCAATTCTGTTGGCAAGTCTTTAAATTTGAACGAGGCGACAATTCGAACAATTATAAAAAATGAAAAAGCAATTAGCCAAGCGGTGATTTCTGGTAACAAAATAAGAGCTAAGGGTTCTGCTGGCATGGATAGAAGATTGTACCCAAAAGCGCATACCAGTTTATACCAACACCATTAAGCAGAAAGCTTTCATAATTTATGATCAAATAAAAGAAAAGAAACCATCAACGTCTTTCGAACCTGACGACAAAAATAAAAATAAATATTCTGCTAATAATGGAAGGGTGCACGGATTTTTAGAAAGACATGTAGTTCATAATGTAAAAATCAAAAGAGAACTAGATTTTGAAAATGCCGCGGCGGCCAAAGAATTCCCTCCAGAGCTGGCCAAATTAATTGAAGAAGGCGGTTACAATAGTGATCAAGTTTTAAACGCGGTTGAACTGGAATTTTCTTCAAGGGAATTCCAAGGCCAGCAAACGTAGCTGCAAAGGACAGAGTTAAGTTTTTATTCTGTAGTAATGTCACAAGTGACCTTATGCTAAATCCTTTATTAATTAATAAAGCTCTTCGACCACGAGCATTCAATTGTGTGAATATTAAAAGTTTTCCAATTCACTGGATGGCAAATAAAAATGTCCAAGTTACGTCAATTGTTTTTAGTGAATGGTTTTACAATTGTTTTATTCCTGAAGTAAAACGCTATATGAATGATAAAGGCATCCCATTTAAAATTCTTTCAATAATAGACAATGCCCCCAGACACCCAGTTTTCGAGCATCTAAATGTAAAAATAAATGCGTTTTGCCTTTGAATACCAGGGTATTATTGCAACATTCAAAACATATTGTTACTTTTTTACCTTTTACAACATTTGCGGTGAGTTCTTTATTACAAAATAAATAACACCAGATTTTAGAATTCTTCAATTAATTACAAGTTTATTTACTTTAACTACTACAGAACAATTTACTTACGATGCACGTCTTTATTTCGCGAGGTTTACACTAACTAACTATCCGCTCAGATGCTGCCTTTTATATTTGTCCACTAGAAGTCTAGAAAAATTAAGAATCTTCTACTCGCTTTGTATCACATTTTGTTATTGTATGTTGTCCATTCAATGTATAGGTGCCTGTAAGTCTGTGTGTGTATTTTTGTTTTTATGCTGATAAAGTTTCTTCCTGGTATTTATTTTAAGATATTTGTTGTTGTATTGCGTATATAAGATTTCTAAGAAAACCACGCAGTTAGTAAACAGCATATCAAATTGTTGTTGTTTGCGTAATTTGTTGTTGTCTTACGTGCACAAGGTTTCTTAGCAAGCCACACAGTTAGTAAACAACATACCCAGTAGTTTACTGTAATGCTTAATTATTTTCTTTTAAAACTTAAGCAAGACATATCCGTAACAATATTATATAAAGCGACTAGCGTGCCCGTAACTGCTTTGCAAGTCATTTGTGGTTTGTTTTTATTCTGCAGCGTTCTTTTTTGTGTGCGCCAAAAAATTCAATCATTCAAGAAAATTAATCAAAAAGAACACAATTTCTTTTCTTCTTCGTTTTTATGTTTTTTTAATTATTTTATCTTTTTCACAATTCAATATTTTTGTGGGCTTATATATAAGACGTCTTATTCTATTGCAATGCTTTTACATATACGACATTCTTCGATAGATATTGGTTCGCGGTATAGCCGAACAAAGCAGTTGGTTTATTAACACCTGAACATGATACATATAATTGACCGTGCGAAAAACAGGGATCATTGCAAAAGCAACACGTATGGGGAACTAAAGCTGTTTAAAATCAAACGGCAAATCTGGAGGAATCATAGGAATGCGTGGTATCACTACATCCTCGCCCTTATATTTTCCTTTTAAAAATGTTTGCTACAATCACATTTTCATGACTTTTTTGACTACTAAACGTGTCCCATTGCAAAGTCGTGGCGGGCATATATTTCTAAGCAAAATAACTGTTACACCAACTTTCACTTGTAGACGGTGTGGTGGCAATCCACGTAACTCAAGCGAATTTAAAAATTCGACTGGATAATTTACAACATCGTCTTGATTGGTAACAGAGTCAACCGATTTGTATGTAAAAATTTCCCCGGGAATGTCATTCAAAATTGTCAGATTGATATCCGAATCATCTTCATTTTTCGCAGCTAAGACATGTAGATGTTTCCCCCAACCACTCATGATTTCTAAAATTTTGTGCAATATCGGGAAATACTTTTGTGAACAATTCTTGTTTGGATTGTGCAAAGTGACAAAAATTATCTGGAAGCGTAATCATTTTTGTGGTGGGGTCAATTGGAATGTCGCAACATTCCCAATATCTAACAATTGCTTTGAAAAACGTTCGGCTGATGGATCATTTTGCATTTGAACACGCAAATTACACACACACACACATGATACACACAAAAAATGCAACAGGATATGAAAACCAAAATTCTCTATTTGTTTGCACGTACGCTTGCTATGAACATGGGCATATTTCGATTTGTATTGCCGTCGCACAAAACATCGAGTCGAAGTATTCAATGGAAAAAAAATTTGATTTTTTGGACAAATTTGTCTTTTTTCAAACACGCACTATGGACGCACTATTGTGCGTAAACGCATGAAACAAAGATACAAACCAGCGAACGACCATTACAAAGGTGCTGTAAAAATTTGGTGGAAATCCGACGGCGTATCTCGTCAAACACTGGCAACCAACGGACATCTATTTTGGGCTTAATTTATATATATATATAAAAGATAGAAGATTTTTTCAATACACATTCTTGATTGTATAAAACACCCAGCTTTGGCCATTTCAGAAATAAAATCATCAACCTTGAATGCCTGTTAAAGAAAAAATTAAGCTAAACGCGTTGAAATCGAGAATACTAGTGTGAACCTTAATGTGACCGTTTTTACAGAAGTAGTTACGCTGGCACAAGCTGTTGCGGGTGACGATTTTGATAACCTTACCTTTGATGACATAAACAAAAAAATTGTCAACAGTGTTTTTGATGAAGATGATTTGTTAAAAATCGCATTGCAAAACGTTGGCGTAAGTGATAACGCTAGTGAAAGCAAAACTTCGCCTCCTGCGATAATAGCCACTTTAATTCTTGGTAGCCTTCAAATGGCAAAAAAATAAACGAAAGAGCTATGAGTTCTGACCTACAATCGTGTATGGCTCGATACAAAGAGCTGAACAAAGATATTTTCAAAGTATGATCGCGCAACGTTCCATAAAATGTATTAAATATAAGTTCGGATGAAACTGATACTGAATCAGCGCAGCGCAGCAAACAAAAGATCTTGCTAACTTTCAGAAACTTACACCGAATAAAGCATTTTGATTTTCTTCTTTATTTTTAGTTTTTCGAAATATTATTATTTCTACAGAGTTATTCAGTTCCTTAAAAATGTGATTGCTTATTTGAAAAAATATTATCATAAAATTAAATTAAAGCAACACTGTATAGAGAAATACATTTTTCGTGTTTCATAGAAATATAAATCCCTTGGACTACTTTCAAGATTGAATAAATTAAATATGTATGTATGTATATATAACGTTTTTGAAAGAAAGTTGAGTTGCCGTTGATACGTTATCGATAAATTAAAAGAAATAGGTTCATCGCTATAATTTTAATCTTAAATTAAAGTTAAGCATGTATTTTATATCGGATACTGAAAGTTCAATTGATGAATGAAGAATATCAACAGAGAACAGTTATGAAGCAATGGTCAGATATATTGAGCTTGCTATGCGGCTGACTTATAAAATAACAAATGAGTTTTAAAAAATGAGCGAACTTGTACATGCATGAATAACCGTTAAGCAAACGTTACGTACATACCTAAACAACAAGCTTTTCCTATCGACCTTACGAAAATAATAATTAAAACTATTTTCAGTTAGTTTTTTCGTAAATTCGAAGTTTTGTTTAATTTTTTTTTGTAATCAATTCTTTATTCATTTGATAACTATTTTACAATATAAAATGCCTCTGCGTCTTAAAGACATTGTTGAGGCGTGTTGGCAACAACTTATTACATATAGCATTAGGTGTATTTACCAGAAGAATAAATAATTAAGTTAAACAAAAAAAGAAGAAACAAAAAATTAATAAAATAATAAAAAATTTATATTTTTTAATAATGAGAAAAATAAAACAAAATAACAAATTTTTAAATTGAGATCAAATAATAATTTTTATAATCACTATAGAAGAATTTCCAAATTTTGTAAAAGATGCTCTTTCACATTTTTTTAAAAACGGAGATTCGAGCAATATTTCTAATATTCTGAGGAAGTTTGTTAAACTCTGAACTACCAATGTGTTCTATTCTCTGTTTTGTGGTTTCCAATCGACATCGTACTACTCTTAGATTCATATTATTTCTTGTGTTAAACTCTGTTTGATTTCTTGAAGAAGTAATTGTATGATGCCCAATGTTGTTCATTGATTTAAATACATAAAGTAAAACTTGCAGCTTGTGTAATCAGCGCACAGGAAGAATGGTTAGAGCTATGTTCCTATAAAGAGGTATTGTTGGGTGCATTAAGGGCAAATTAAAAACAGTTTTCAATCCTCTGTTTTGTACTCTTTGTAGGGATTTCAATTCATTAGTTCTTTTATGACCATTTATTAATGGCATATAGTTTAAATGACTGTGTATTAAAGCTTGATATATAACCAATTTCGTTTTCGTATTAAATTTATTTTTAAAATTATATAATAGACCAACTGCCGACAATACTTTGGATTTTAGTTTCCGAATATGTAAGTCCCATGAGAGATTATTCTGTAAATGCACACCAAGGTATTTCGTTGAATAACATTCGTTTACTTCATTTCCATCTACCCAAATGCTGAAAACTTGATTATGAATATGATCCGGTCTAAATCGCAATATTTTAGTTTTTTCCGCATTAAGCTTCCATTTTTTAAGCCGTACATATTCTGAAATCATTGCTGCATCGTATTCCATATGAGCCTTTAAAGCAGTTTCATGCTTATACGGATAAAAAATACCTATATCATCTGCATACATAAACATTTTTCCAAATAACTGAAGATTTTGTATATCATTTACGTAAATTTTAAAACATAGTGGTGCCAATAAACTTCCTTGAGGAACTCCATATTCAACAGGGCCCATAAAACTTTTTTCGCCGTTCACCTCAACATACTGCTTTCTTTTCTCCAAATAACTCCTTAGCAATAACAAGCTTCGTCCATTAACTCCATAGTGTTTGAGTTTATTCATCATTATATCATGATCAACAAGATCAAAAGCCTTGGATAAATCGTAAAATATACCACCAACACCACTGAATCCATCATCCAAGCCTTTGCATATATTATTAATTACGTTTATAACCGCTTCTTCTGTGCCACATACTTTTTTAAAGCTATACTGACAATTATATAATAAGTTATTGACTTCAAAATATGAAGGAAGAAAGCTGCTTAAATATTATTTTCTCAAAAATCTTATCAATGATTGGTAACAAAGCAATTGGTCGAAATTTTTCTAGCACTGCAGCTTTAGATTCTTTTGGAATTGATATAATTTTTGCTATTTTGAAATCACGTGGATATATTTAAATGTCAATTATTCTGTTAAAAATTCTCGCAAGATAAGGACAAATAACATCTTTACATACCGTAAGTACTTTTGCTGAAATTTCATCAGACGCAAAACTTTTTGTAAGATCGAGTTCTGAAATGAGTTCAGCTATTTCCAACTCCGTACTATAAGAAAAATTAAAGTTGCCTAGAGATTGACGTAAAGTTCTCAGATCATTAAACGAGTCATCAGGTAAATAATCAATATGCTGTTTTAATGTTTTTGGAATTTGAAGAAAGTATTGGTTAAATAGATTACTCTTAAGTTGGTTGTCTAGAATAAACTCCCCGTCATGATTCTTTACTTTTATTTCATTCTTTAATTTTCCTCCAAGATTTTCATTCAAAAATTTCCAAAATTTCTTCGGCTCATGTTGTATTTGATTCAATTTAATGTAATAAAAATTGTTCATAGAATGTTTGTAAGCTTTTCTGATAATGTACTTTACTTATTTTTTTTAATCTACTTTCAACATCACGCCTTTTTCTCTGTTTCCAAAGATTTTTTTTATACAATATAAGAGCTTGTAAATTCTGATTAAGCCAAGGTGTTAACTCATTTTTAATCACTTTTCGTTCGGTTTTCTCTACAGTAGAACTAATTGTTGCATTTGAAATATGTGATATAATTTGCGAAGTATTAATAGATGGGTCTCCAGTTTCTTCAAAAGCTTCTAAATAGTTAGTTAAATTTTCTTTTACACGTTCATAGTTACATATTCTGGAAACTTTTTCAACACACTCGTAGCTTGTAACATATTTGCCAAACTATTTCTATTCACCCCGTTAACGGTACTAAGAAACGCAATGTTGGGCAATTTTAAATAAGAAAAATTTTAATAAGGCAAAGAGAAATATTTCTAAGACGTCAGGCAATTTATTAAAAAAGTAATTTTTGTAAGTGGTCACAGGATTTGACAAAACAACTTAAAACTAAGAAATCTTGCAATAACCAATATATTTTAAAATTTGTATGTAAAATTAAATAAAAACTAACAGATTTTCTTGAAGTTATTTAAAAAGGTTTTCTAACTGATTCATAAAGATCACCGTACTGTCCCATATTATCTAATTCATCAGCGCTGCTCGAAGTAGTGGATTTATCATTATCGCATAGCATCCCGGCTGCTGGTGGTCTATAATAAACATTTGAGTTATTTTTAAAGCGCTTACGGCCAACATAATATTTTAAGAATTTTTTTGCAGATTTTTCACCAATTACACGGCTTAAATGCTCTTTGCTGATAGTGAAATAGCCATCGTTGGAAAAGCTTTGAGCTGAAGGATTATTTTGATTGTCTGGAGTATAAATTAAGTATTTCTTTCGGGTCAAGTGGCAACTCGAGTTTGAACTTGGGGTCAAGGGTTGCATGTAAACTTTTTCAGTAATTGTTTTTGGCAAAGTTAGTTCGACGTTTGTGGTCGAAGTTACTTGAGCGCAATCATTATGATCACTGCCATTAATTTCATTATTAGTTTTTTCTATTTTGATTTCGTTGTTTGTTGAATCTGTCTCTGGAAAACGTACAGTAGTCGAAGTCACTGTGTAGACAGCTGCTACATTTTGTCCTTTATCATCTGAAATTGTAGGTAAACTGTACTTTTTCTGAACGTTCATAATCAAATCTTTTTGCTTAGCATTCCATTTGCCATTTTTTATTAAAGGTTTTTTTTTATCAGTTTCTGCTCCGTTCTTTGATTTTTCATTTTGCTGATTATAAGCAATTCGTATACTGCAGTCTCGACTGCTATGGGACAATGCAGTAGACTTACGCATAGCTCGTGTTTGAGGAGATGTACAAAATGCTTCTTCTGCTGTATTTGTTAAGATATTTGCATTATTCTCTGTGGGCAATGGACTATCGTCCACTAAACTTATTATGTCAACCTCATTACTTTTTTCTTCAGACAATGATGATATATTTTTAATAGTTTCATTATTTTGTTTCGTACGTTTTATAACTTGTTTTTTTGAGGACTTTCTCAAAGCTCTTGTTGCCAACCTTTGATTATTTCCTTTTTTTCTTTTATTAAGTTTATTATTTTGTTCTTTTTCAAACATTTTTTTCGATTCATCTATTGCCATTTGAAGTTCCCAATCATCATCGTCTGTTGTGTTTTCTTTCACAGTTGTTTCATTAGGATCTCTGCCATTGGCTTCATTATTAGTTTTTCGTATTTTTATTTCACTGTTTGTTGAATCTATCTCTGAAAAACGTACATTAGTCGATGTCACTGCATAGATAGCTGCTACATTTTGTCCTTTATCATCTGAAATTGTAGGTGAAGTGTACTTTTTCTCAGCGTTCATAATCAAATCCTTTTGTTTAGCATTCCTTTTTTTACTGTTTTGTACATCAGTTAGTGTTCCATTCATTGATTTGTTTTCATTTTGTTGACTGTCAGTGATTTGTCTATTGTAGGCCCGACTGCTATGGGACAAGGCAGTGGAATTACAAATAGCTCGAGATTTAGTAGATGTAAAAAATGTTTCTTCTGCTGTATTTGTTAAAATATTTGCTTTATTCTGTGTGGGCAATGATGCATCATCCAATAAATTTAATATGTCAACCTCATTACTTTTTTCTTCAGATAATGTTGAGATTTTTTCAATAATCTCATCATTTTGGTTGATATGTTTTATAACTTGTTTTCTTGAGGACTTTGTCAAAGCTTTAATTCTTTCGTTATTACTTTTATTAAGTTTATTATTTTGTTCTTTTTCAAATAATTTTTTCGATTCCTTTATTGCCTTTTGAAGTTCCCGATTCCAATCGTCTGTTAGGCTTTTATCTTTGTCACTATATTCTTTCAAAATTGTTTTCTCATTTTTTATCTGGGATTTGTGAGGTTTTTCATTTATTAGTTTCAAATGGTTTTCTGTTTTAGGTGAAACATATACTTTTTTAGGAGAACTATTTTCTACGTACCATTCGTCAGTGGAAGTGTCGGCCACATGTCTGAAAAAAGTAATTTTTATATCAATTACACCAATTACTTACTAAATTGAACAAATAAAATAAATAATTGAAAAGATTATTCTTAAATAGAAATTCTAAATTTTATCAGTATTTGCGATTTTTGAAATTTACGCGGAAAAAAAAAATAAAAATACAAACTATTAGAAATCAAAGGATGTTCTAATAGATGTGATTTATATGTTATCCTTTGAACTGTTGCAGACACAAATTAACACACAGTGTTTCCTTTCTATTAGAAATAATATTTAATATTTTAACTCAGCAAAAAATTCTTGGATGAAAAGGGCCTAGAGAACTTTAGCAATAGTGAAACATAAGCTAAATTGGGGTGGTGGGCATGGCAACTCCATACAAAGTGAAAATTACTAGCATGAAATTATAACACATAAGTCTTTGAACAATTGTAAAAGTACCACCCTAAATAATGTGCATAATCTTGGGAAAAAGCAGTTGGATTGGAACAGTGGGCTTGGTTTCTCCCATACAAAGTGAGAAGTTGTTATCACTTATCTAAGGAACTTTAATATGTAGTATTTAAATTTGAAACCAAAAACTGTCCGAGCTGGAAAAAGTAAACGTATTACGGCTCATAAAAAGTAATTAAAGCAATGAAGCGTCGTTGCTTCTATTTTATGAAAAATTAACTTTTATATGAATATTTAATCAACAATGGCTCAGAAAATATAAGGAATTATTAGAAAATAACCTTGGTTTTTTAGTCCCTATACACACTCTACTAGATGATTTGTGTTTATTTTATTCGTCGATAGTTTCTAAAAATTACAATAATAATTTTAATAACCTAAAACGGCAAAAAAAAGTATTTTAAATATATTGAAAACAAGCAAAATAAATTTGTATCATTCGCAAGTATACGGGACAGTGGGAAAAATTCAATCAAGTGTAAACTATAGAAAAAATTACAAAGGAAGTATTTCAACAAGTTTAATTTTAACTGAAAAAAGAAATATAGAAATATCCTGTTCAAATCCTCCACCAGCAAAAATCAGGTCTTAAGGTGTTATCCGTGATTAATGCACGCAAAGAAAATCGATTACAACTTGCAGAGCAGTTGGAATGGGCATTCAGATAAAAGGTCAAGTTAATAATGGTTGGTGTACTGTGATTTTTGGATGGCCCATATGAATACAACCACCATATGAGAAAAGAAGACCTATTTTATATCTTTGTTTAAAACTTGTAAAATGATCTGATCAAATGAAATGAATGGACAGTTCACTAAGAAATCTATGAAAAAATATATTTTTATTCCATAAACTTACTTGTATTTTTCACATAATTTTCTCTTACCAGAGCAGTTACACTCTGATTCTCGTTTGCATAGTCGCTTATCATTGAAAAACTTGGAATTTTTTTTCATTAGTCGGCCCCGTGTTCCGCACATGCTATCAAATGAATTCGATGATGACAGCGTCGAACTAGAGTTCATTTTAGAATGTAAGCAGTACAGCATACGATTCCTACGTGTCGAAATCAAATCCGTAGCACAACGTCGCGTCCGTAGCACAACAGTAGCTGCGGGATTTAAGGGTGTGTTAAAATTTACAGGAGAACAGTGATGTTTACTCCAACATGACTTAAATTTTTTTCTATGGAATCTAGGAAATTCATTATAGCAATCGGAATCAGATGACGAGTCCATAATACTATAACTATTGCTACAGGTTCGTTTTCGAAATACTTTAGTTCTTGGTTTTTGAGATGACGATTGTCGTCGCATTTTATACTTGCTTGGACTCCGTAAACGGGCCAACTCGTAACAATTCATATCTTTGGGTATTTTTCGAAAGTGCCGTAAGCCAAATCTTTCACTTAGTGTTTCCTGAGTGCTCCTAACCTTACGAAAGGTCTTAATGATTGTAGTGGTAGAGGCAGAATTTTTAATAGCACCAACTTTACTAGAACGTATATACCTAGCCGTTTCTCCAGATTGAAGCGAATCATCATCTGAGTCGTTAATTGTTTTTCTTGTGATACGGTTCTGATATCTACAAGAGGTGCATGGCGTAAGTTCAATATTTTTAAAACCATTATTTTCGTCATTAAATAACTGAGAAGGATTATTGCCACCAAACAATGAATTGTGACGATTGAGCCAGCTGCCTACTTTATCTTCGATTACCTTTCGATCAAATGAGCTTAATATTTTATCAAAACCCGTTTCCTTAAGTTGACGATTGTGTTCGTTGATTATGGGTAGCGTTTGATTAAATATATCTATCAATTGATTTTCATTCTTACCATTCTCCTTTGGAGACAGTGATTTATTAATTAATGAAATTCTTGATGCAATAGATATATTTCTTAAAACTTCAGAATCTATAGTCGAATTATCACTTTCATTATCTTCCATAGATGCTAATTCATCGTTTTCTGTTTCATCACAACTGCATCCAAAATTGTCTTCGGCATTAATGTCAATCTCATCGAATGTTTCTTTCGCCACCACATTCTAACGGAAAATTAAAAAAGAGATAAAAAGGAAAAATTTTTTTTGTAACTTACTTCCAGCAAGGTGGCCCAAGTTTTTGACCTGTCGTAAGTTAATTTTTCCAAATATTCTAAATCAAACAAAACGGACCCTGCGGAATGCATGGATTTCGACTTTTTAAAACAAGCTTCATACACACCGAGCCTATTTAATGGTCATATACAGTTGCACAAACTTGTGTACAGTTGATTGCGAAGTATTTAGTTTTGCAGATCATACAAGAGAGTTACAGAGTTATTTTTTTAATTTGAATCGAAATACGAAGAAGGGCGTTTAAACATGAAAGTGAACGACTTCACACTGCGATAAGCGAAAAACAAAATGTTAGTAGTGCATCTGAAGCACTGCGGCAGCACTGTAAAATCTTATGTTGAAAGTGAGCAAGATAGTGGCCGTAATTTTACTTGTTATTATTGCGAACTAACGACAATTTAGGGCAATCTAGTGGTTTTATTCCTTTTTTTATCTCAATGCAGTAGATTTTGTATACAAAATCAGTTAAAATTACTATTAAAGGAATAATTTTATCGCTATCATTTAGATATTAAACTTCAGCGTTGATTTAAGTATGAATGTTAAAAGCACATTATATTAGTCTATTAAGACTGATTATCCTTCCAAATCATATGATTAATTTACAAGAAAACCTCATGGAATTTCATTCTATGTAGAAAAAAAAAATGAAAGCAAACACATAAGAAAGCTGTAAATCAAAATGCAACTCTAATCGTACAGAAAATATTATTTTACGAAATTTTTTAAAAGATTACAAAATCGGAAAGATCTATCAATACTATTTCTGACAGTTCCCACAATGAATTAAGGCCTTGAAATTACATAATTACAAATAATAATAATAATATTCTCTGGCGTTCTTTTTTAATTTCAAACTAATTTTAATTTCTATACAATAATTCATAACGTAATTGTAATGGCAAAGTAGTAATCCCATGCGTAGGGAAAAAATAAATTTTTTACAAGATTGACAAAATAATTTTTTTATTAAAAAATCGTTTGTTTTCAAAAGACTGAAAATGTCTCGGATATTGAAATTTAACTCTAACACCGATTCTAGGTGAATGTTTTTATCAAGACTGAATTAAAATTTAAAAAAAAATTAACCTTATGAATGTGTTGTTGCAAAAAATTTGCTTATAAATAATTTTTTAGTAGATAATTAGAAAGCACTAGGCAACGGTGTGGCGAAATATCGAAAAAATAATAAAAAATAAAAGTTTTTTAAAAAAAAATTTATTAAAATTGACATAGTGCTTTCTAATTAACTACAAAAAAATATTAAAAAGGTCAAAACACTATAACTATTGTTTATAAATAATAAAATATTGGATTTTTACTAAATACTTATGGATGAATTGTATTTTTTACTTCTGTGGAACTATTTTAAACTATTTGTCTTCAGAATTATCTTGAGAGTAAATTTAAAAAATATTTTAAAATTGTTTTACATAATACTGAATGTCACTATTTCTAAATATTTAGGTAAAATTTCATGCTGTTTCAAATATATCTTTCTTTTTACGTACTCACATATGTACGAGTATGTTTTATAGTTAATTTATTCATGAAAACATACTGCAAAATAATTTATTGAAATAAAATCTGCCCTTAAAATAAAGTAAACAAGCGGTAAGATGTATCATAGAAAGAGTAAATAGAGCATTGTCCTAGCTACAACAGTGGTTATGATTATATATTACTGCATTTCTACAGGGTTGTATTCATATTTACATAGCTGTATGATTTGGATTGTTTTTACGAAAGAACAAACAAAAAGAAACGAAAATCAAAAATAAAAATGGCGTGTCAAAAACAAAGCGTCTTTCTATAGAGTGATTGTAATATTTTTACTCGTGAAATTTCGTGCTTGTGTTTTATAAATTTAAAAAAACAGTAAAATTAATTAACGTAACTGTTCAAAGAAGAATAATAAATGTGTATGCGAAAAATTAAACAAGATAATTTGAGTAGACGGCATAACCTCTAAAAAGAGTGACATAAATATTGTAATGAAAATAAAAGAAGAAGCAGAGACAAGTAGTAAATTGCCGCCTAAAATAATAATGGGTGGTGTTGGTGGTTCATCAACTATGGCAACCGCAATGTTTAAAACCAGTAGTTCAGCCAGTATCCTCAATTCATCATCCAGTTCTTTAAGTCACAATGCTTCAACTAAGCAACAAAGTGATGAAATTTTGAGCACATTATTGCGTATGAATAATTTCGATTCTATATCAAGCATTAAAGATGAATCTCTAGACATTGATCTATCAGCGTGTGTTACCATAAGCGCGGACCCATCGGGAATCATTGGAGGAAATAGTTTGTCATCATCCGATTTTTGGAGGGTGTTAGATGAGAGTGCTCAGACATCTCAGTTAGACATAAGTAACGCAAGTTTAAATAACTCTGTTGGCGCTGTAATCAGCGGTGCAAGCTGTAATGCAAGTCGTGAATCATTACAGACGTCTCCTTCCTCCGCCTCGACAAATAACAATTCATTGCTAGCAAATGATAAAGGCGAGGTAAAAATCAAGATTAAAAAGGAACAAACAGATTTTAGCGGGACTTTTCTTAAGCCTTCAATTGGAGTTTCATTTTCACCACTAAAACGTAGCATTAAGCCTCTGCAGGCGGAGCAACAATTACGCAAAGAGAAGTCTCCTAGTAAAATGGTTAAATCTGAAATAGGCCCACCTCTATTAGCACCTATCATACGGGTACAACAAACATTTATAAGACCCCAGACGGAACCACAAAAGTTAAACAACGGAAATATTACGGCACACCTAACAGGGAAAAGTCATAAACAGCAAACAAATTTATTGTTAGTGACAAACGAACCACCTCCATTGGCAGCATTGGATACGTCTGCAAACAAGGAATCTGCAGCGAAAAGCTTGCCGTTGCCCGAACCAATATATAAATGTCTAGATTGTGAAAATAAAGTTTTCGTCGGGAATCAAGAACTGATCCACCATTCAAATCACCGACTTGTTTACAAATGTCCAGACTGCGATAAAGAATTTGATATCGAGACATCATTAAAGAAACATTTGAAAACACATCGTCCTATTGATGCACGCAAAGATGCTTGGAAAAAGTGTCCAGATTGTGGAAAGTGGTATGTAAAAAAATTAAACGTAGAATTTAAAAACTCGATAAAGATAAAAAATGTTATGTTCCTTTCTTTTAAAACTTTTTTTTTCTACTTGTATAAAAAAACATTTCCTTAAAGGTTTCAAAAATTTTAAATTCGTATTTAATACGCAATTATTTGAAATCTTTTTTGTTGATTGGCCCTGAATATTTATTTCAGTTAAAATAGCCTGCTTTAATTTTTCTAATATTACAATTATTATTATTAAATAATTTTAGCCTTAAGCTTGGGAGCATGTGGATGCATCGTAAAATCCATACCGAAAATAAAAAATATGGCTGTGAGATATGTGGGCAAAAATTTGTACAGAAAATTAACTTGACCCATCACCAACGTATACATACCTCAGAAAAACCATACGAATGTTCAGAATGCCAAAAACGTTTTCAAGAGCGTAGTCATCTGCAAAGGCATCAAAAATATCATGCACAGACTCGTTCATATCGATGTGAAAAATGTGGAAAAATGTACAAAACTGAACGTTGTCTAAAGGTTCATAATTTAGTACATTTAGAGCAAAGACCATTTGCTTGCACCGTCTGCGATAAATCATTTATATCAAATTCAAAACTTAAGCAACATTCGAATATACATACGGGTGAAAGGCCGTTTAAATGTAACTACTGTCCAAGAGATTTCACCAATTTTCCCAATTGGCTAAAACACACTAGACGCCGTCACAAAGTTGATCACAAAACCGGTGAAATGTTGGAAAATATTCCCTCATATTGTTCTAAAAAATCAACACGTACACCAAAGGAAAAGAAAACCAACGAAGCAAAAGCTTCAGCTGCGTCAGCTTCGACAAAGAACAACAATACCACAATAGTAACAACAAATCAAAAACTAATCGATCTTACTAAAATAAATTCAAACAAAATTCAAACGACACAACAAATTTTGACAACATTTTCAACTGCATTGACAACAACTACATCGGGACGAAATACTGCTCCTACTACAGTTTTTTCCACAATTACCCTGACGAAGCCTATCCTATCGGTAACTACAGGCAGTAGCAAGCAAATAGGATCCGGAAGTGGACCACCTCCTTTGGCGAAAGTGCCGACAAAACGCAAGAAGAAACAAAATCCTGCTGTACCAAATTGTACTACTACCTCAGTGGTAACAGCGTCAACAAATTTTCTGGTATCTTCTCCTCTCCACACAAATTTGTCGGTTGTGAAATCAATTGCTGGTAGTGGTCCACCACCTTTAGCTTTGGTATATAATACCAAACCAATAAACGTAATTTGTACAACATTGTCGACGACCAATACGACCAGTGCGTTAAAAACCTCTCAACAGCAGAAACAGCAGTTGCAGCAACAACAAATTAAAGTTGAAAAAGTAAAAAGGGAAAGAAAGCAACCCATGCCAAAGCAAGTTCAACAAGTCCCTTCACCATTAATTATAAAAAAGGAAATTATAGAACCGAAATCAGAAGCAAACACACAACCACATGAACAACAACAACGGTTGCAGACAAATCAACAACAACAGCACCAACAACATAAAGTAGCGTTTACTGATTTGCATTGTTTAAGCATAACATCAGCTGAGGAACTGATAATGGAACAGGCATTGGAAATGGAAGAATGTGGTCTGTTCAAATCTAACTTGCCGAACAATGTTGATCATCACGTTATGTCTAATTTTGCCGACACGGATAACGCTATATCATCTGATTCGATGGCTGATTTGCACTTTAAAATCAAAGAGGAACATCATGATTTGGATTTGAAATTAAAAACCGAAGAGTATGGTAAGTTGCAAAAAAATCCAATATTTTAGCCATGAACCCAAAAGCACATATTTTCTTTGAAAGAAACGTATTGTATCGCTTTAGTTTTGATAAAACTCCTTTTAATATTAAATACGATTACTTAATACATACAATTTCTTTCTTTTAGATTCTGTTAAGAAACAGTCTTTATGCTCTTCTTTAGAATCATCACCGTATTCCTCACCAGCTTCCATGGAATTCGCACAAACGTCTAATTTAACAACAACCGATTTTACAACAAACAATTTTTATTTGCCACCTTTTACCATTGCTAATAATCAGGCAGTTACGACAAATGCTCCTATAACTACAATGAGAATTGAGGACTCTCGCGGTACTGTAGCAATGGCTCATACATATCTGCCCCAACTAATTACCACAAATGTAAATGTTCCAGAGTTGATACAAATCAACAATAACAATCAGAAATATTTGAAAGCCCAGACTACGACTAGTACCGGCAATAATGCAAACTCAGCGTTTATAAATCAACTATACCTGCCCTTAGCGGTCAATCCGGGTCCCGTTATAATGAAATCTAATCAAGCTTTACCCTCTGTCGATACTCTGTTATTTTCAAATTCCAAACTGGGTCTCTTTAACAATCGCAACTTACCAAAACAGGCCGCAACAGCTCAACACAATTTGTCATAATCCAAAGCAGCAACAAATTGTCCATGAATCTAGTGATGTTGTTTTTTACAATCCTAAGTCCAGATTAATTTTGTGTGATTTTGTGTATATTTAAGTTATTTTGTAATTAATTTAGTGATTGATAACACACTAAGAAATAATTTAGTTCTTGTTTTCTTTTGTTTTTATTAAAAAAAAAAGCGACGACCATTAATATTTGTGTGCGACTTCTTTCAGCGATACACGATACATACCATAAATACATATTAAACTGAACTAGAAGAACATAAATCAAATGTTATATATTTTTGCAACTGATGTTATTTAAACAATAATTTAAATACTATTTCTAAGTCTTAGTTTAACTGTATAAAAATAAACCCTTTTTGTAGAGAAAAGAAAAAAGCATTTTCCGTTAATATTGTGCATGGTCCCATTTTCAAAAAAAAAAATAACTTCTATTATACGTATACTATTTAAGGGTTTGATTTGAATTTCATTCCATTTAAAAACAGAAAGAACTAAAGACGCAACTATAATATGCGTAACCTGGCTTAAGCCAACTTAAACGACTGTGTGAATACCTAAAAGTCATATGTGGCAAACTATAATTCCCTTAACAAAACTTTTCGCAAATTTCGATAAATATTAATTGCTTAAGCAAAGTACGAAACTGATCGCACATTCCGTACGGAAAGAGCTGATTTTATATTGTGAATTGTGTTATAGATACATTAGTAAACAAATTGCAATGTAGGACGAATGCGAATTTAATAGAACACGTACAAAGAAAAAATTGCTTATATGACAAAAGAGATTCGTTTTATTATAACCGCAATTCAAAGGAATGGAAAAAAGTAGCAGAAAAATGCAGTAAAAGTGGTAATTAATACCTTGAAGAATTTTGTTTGCGTTTTTAATTTCCATACTGGTATGAATTATATAACGTCGCGCAGGGCAAGCACAGATGGAAATTACTACGGGAAATGAGAATGGGAGCTGCATTAGGCAGTGGACAAAATATAAGTATTATAGATCTTTTTGTTTATAAATTTCATTTATTTAGAAAGAAATTATTTTGTTGCAAAAGTGCGAATAAAAGAAATGTGCAACTGTGTATAATAATTTCTATATTCGTGTAAGTACATTATAGCTATCTATAAGTCTTCAAAGATTTGCTTAATCATTTGACAGACTTTTCGTTCAATATTTGATATTAGCTTGATGCAGCTTATGCATATTATAGTTGAGTCTTAAAACTCTTTTAAAAGTATGAAAACATATCTTAAAAAACGAAAACAAACTCAATTTATTTATGCCACATACATGCATGCAATTAACACTGTAACAAAATTCAAATGTGTTAAAAACAATATTATCCCATATCTGAGGCTTAACATTTGTATAATATTTTACATGCGACAAAGAAATTATAAACCGTAAATAAACGTATAAACATCAAATATGTCTTTGTGTTCTTTGCAAGCATAAAGTAAGTAAGTTAAACAATATAAATTAGGAATAAATTTAGTTTATTTATTTTTTTGTATATATTATTGTATTATTAGTTTTTATAAAAATAAACGAAAATATGCTAAAAATCTGGCAACATCTTGGGGTACGTTTAATCAATTACTTCCAATATGGCCGTTTTTGCAAGCAGTGTACACTAAACATATGTCATACGGCCTCGAATTTTTTCTATGTGTTCCATTTTATCAACTAGACTCCGCCTATTTACCTTATTATTAGGAAATTCACGGAAAATTACAATTATTATCGGTGTAAATTTTCAAATAAGATATTCCAGAAAAATGTTTTAATATTTTAAATGAAATCAACATTAATATTATAAAAATTATGAAATGAAAAGAAAACTCGCCAAGCTAAAAGGAAAGAAAAACGCCAAAGTGAGAGTGGTTTTTCGCAATCAACCCAAAACGAGAAGCACAAAAGCAGGCGAATAAAAGCAAGAGGAAGAAAAAAATACGTGTTTGTTGTTATTTGTTAATGGAGAGCATCCAAAACAAGTCTTTAATAAATGATGATTTTTTTGTGAGTGCTCCAACTTGTGCAATAGTAGTGGAGAGAATTATTTGTTAAAAAGGCATTTTTAAAGAGTGTTGTATGTTTCACAAAATTAAAGAAAAAAAATAATGTAAAATTAAAGCTGGTTGATTCATTTGAAAATTGATTTCAAATCACAAAGTTATTGTTTTAAACGAGAAAATTTGTTTAAAAAATATATTCTTATGTTTAGAAAACATTTTACTGGTGGTTAATTAGAGATAAAAAATTTTAAGAGAAAAATTCATATTAAATATTTTCAAAAAATAAAATAATTAAACAGCTTGTTTAATGACTTTTTTAAGTTTTTATCTCAAACGAAAGAAAAGTTGCGATTAAAATGTTTGATGATGTGTGCTAAAAAAGAAAAGCTATAAAAACAAACACAATTATAAAGTGATCTTCATTTTTATTCAACTCCTTTGTGGTTGTTTTTTTTATTATATATAAGTAATTATTTTTGCTGTGTTAGCAATTCCGTCAACTTTCAATTAAAATGGAAACATTACTTAAATGGTTAAATAAGCCCAAGGTAAGTCAACTTTACACCAGACTACACAATACAAAATAACAAAACAAAAACTTTTTTTATTTATATGCATACATAAATTTTCGTTTGTGTACGTGACTCTTTTTAAGCAATGCAAGTGTTGCTAAAATTATCTGTGTAAAAATAGCGCTTGAATTATTTCTGAAGAAATTGCTACTTTTATTGTATGCACCATTAAGAACATTTTAGAATAGTAAAACTATAATTTTGAGTAGTGAAAACTAAAGGCTCAGATTTTAGTTAATTAAAAAATATATAAGCAGCGTATTGAAAAATAAATCGACCGAAATTTATACAGTATATTTAAGAGCATTCTTAATAGCTTTAAGATTAAATAGCTTATGAAGCTTATCAAAAATTTGCTGGTGTAAATTAGCCCGATCACAAACATTTATGCTATTCAATTACAACTTCTACAATAAGTTAAATTTGAAATTTGTGTCTGATATGTATTCTACCTATTAAATATAGTCAAAACTTTGATTTTTTTATCATTTACATTTTCCAATCCCAAAATAATAAATTTATGGTCGCATGTAATCGAAAATTTAAAGATCTCTTAAACCGTCTTAGTATATGCTAGTGATATAAAGCCGACAAATTTTTAGCGTTTTCGATTTCAGACACATATTTTGAATTTAAAGTGATATTTTTTGGTTTAAAAATTTTGTAGTTCATACAGCGGAGTTACAATGAAGTAAGCATTCATTTATGTATGTATAAAATATATGGGGATGCATATGTATATTTTTCTGCGCACATTAAATCTGTGAAACTTTAATAGTAAAACAAAAAAAAGAATTGATTTTCATGTTTTTAACATATCTAGCATATTCTCTAATGAGGTTTATTTATTACTTTTAGGTCTGCCTTTAAATTTTTTTTCTTTATTTAAACTTGATATTAAAATTTAAATAGCTCTTTTTGGCAAGTAAATCGAGAATTTCTTTACATATTCTACTCTACGTCTGAGTTTATCTAAAAAATCCTGAATTCAGCTTATATGCTAAAAACGCAATCTGCCTATTTATCGTTTATTCTCGTTATTTATCTATTTGTCGTTTTTTTTCTTTCAATTGCTAAACTCAGTTCGAATAAAATTAAGTACTCATTCCTTTGCTATTCGTTAACTATAAATATCAGACATCATCTTACTTTCTGCATCATTATCTCAAGTTTCAGAAATAGAATTATTTTCTTCCAATTGTAAGTAGTTAATCAACAATTTCATTAAAATTGTACAAATAATTATAATTGAAAAAATCAGAAAAATTAGTGGCATTAAAACTAGTTAAATTTGCTATCGTTATCATTACTACAAGTAATGCCAATGAAAAATGTCAATTGTGAGTTTTGCTTTTCTGGCGGGTTTATCTAAAAATATCTTTTTAATTGCAATGTTAAGCTTACAATATGTAAATTGTTTTTTCTTCATAGAAATATCACAATTAATGATCTTCTCTAAAGATTATCGAACACTTTTAGCTTAAGGTATACTTATGAAGTAAACAAATCTGCCCGTTTATATTCCAACTTTAATAATTGGCAAGATATAAATAAGTTGGAAAATTGAATATTGATTTTTAGAAGAGTTTTACTTGCTAAAATAAAATTGGCAACATTGTTTAATTAATTTGTTTGCAGGTTTTTTGTATTGTTGTTTTTTTTTGTTTTATTTAAAAGTAAATCATGTTTTTATACGACGTGTTTTACGTTTTATTTATTTTTTCTTATTCTTATAAAATTTTTGTGATGTGTTAAATTTTTGTAATTTTTGTTTTACGACTTTGTTAGCACACAACCCTGGTTTGATATATGTACATTCATGTGTATGAATATATTTCATTTCTTTTAAAACATTTCCCGTTTTTGTGTTAATTTTGCTCAGATACGTCACAATGAACAACTGTAACAACAAAAAAGAAAAAAAAAAAGACAGAAAAAGAAGAAGTAATAATAAATACTAGCAACAATGATAAAACAAAAAGAAAAAGTAATAATAAATACTAACAACAAAGATAAAACAATTTTTGCTGATTTTGTTTATCTTCTCATTGTATCTTTTTATTTCGTTTCAATGTTTTTAGTGTTGTTGTTGAAAAGGTATAATATATAAATATACTTTTATATTAATTGCGTATTGCATTTATAAAACGAATTTGCTTGCTTAATGTTGTTGCTACTTTATTTTTTGTTTCCTTTATACATACACTGTGTTTGGTATGTTCAACAGTAAAAGAGCAATTGCAAGTGTCAGTAGAGTGTGAATGAATGCAAATGTTTGGGAGTGTGTTCTCTTGTATTCATACATGCATGTGTGTATATTTATAAAGTGTTTTATTTAATTTCCTTGTTTTATTTTTTAATTTGCTGTAATACAAAATAAAAGTTATTTTAAATATCACACAAACTCCAAAATTCAGAACACATACATACATGTATGTACGTATAGTATCCTATATTTACGTCATTATTAACTTTTTCCTTTTTTATTTAATCTGCATGTGTTCTTCTTAACGGTGTGTGTGAGAGGCGTTTTGTTATAAACATTTGAAATGCAGTTAATTTTTTCCCTTGCCTTTGAATTACATGTAAAAGCTGGCGATGAATAAAACCTTAATTATAACCATGTGATTATTGAGAAATAATCGTCTTGTTAGTTTATGCATGTATATATATAGATACATATACTATATGTAGGTATATGTGTGTGTGTGTGGTTACATTTTAATTTCGAATAAGATAAGACTTTTGAATATTAGGGAGGCTTCAATAAAAAAGGGTAAACTGATGATTCATGTGTTTTTGAAAATGTATGTACAAAAGTATACAGCTGTTGACAACTAAGTGAGGTTTTACACACATCAACTTTTGTTGCTCAACTTTTGTTGTTTCGATTAGAAAGAAAGAGAAGGTTTTATACATATTTCTCTTTCTTTCTAATGGAAACAACAAAACTTGAGCAACAAAAGTTGATGTGTGTAAAACCGCACTAAGTAGAAACGGTGGATAATATTTTTAAAAATTTATTAATATTAAAAGCTTTCCGGATAGCAATATTAATCATTTATTAACTCAAAAACAAAAATAAATTGAAGTATAATTAGATGTTATAAACATCTGCGACATTGTTCGTCGAAAGTTGTTTTCAATGTTGTTATTTTATGTCAACGTTTTGTTACATAATATTATTTCTTTAGCCATACTTTATGATATGTGCTGTGATATTTTTAATTGATTAACAACAAACAAATTTTTGTGTGCATGTGCTTAATTATTACTATTTGCTGTACTATTTTATAATAAGCATCCTTGATCCTTTTGCAAAGCTCATTGGACTGAAACAGTATTTTTTTTCGTAAATTGGCCTTCTAATACATCTCCGATCAATAGAAGCAAAGCGATAGTTAAGCACATATCTATATATAATTATATATTATTATAGCACTGTCCACTGACTTAAATTTTTATGGTAGACCTTGCATGAATCGGTTTTATGGCACTTCTTTTTTAATTGTTTAGATTGCAGCAATTAAATTTGTCGATTGCAAAATCTAATAATAGTGATATTAATAATATTGTAATTTTTATTTATTACCTCTCAAAGTTATATGTACTCTTTCTGCTCGTTAGCATAACTAGCGAATATTTCTGGAGGGCTCACAAACTTTTAAAGGTAGAGGAAAGTTGTGTCATACATATAATAAAAATTCTATAAGAAGAAAAACCTTCTTCATACAAGCTTATTAACGATGGTGGTAATCTCTTAAATTAAAATTTAAAGTAACTCCGCGGTGTTTTATGCTCGCAATTTTTTTCCTTAAGGCCCAACTATATAATGCATAAGTTGGCTTAAGCTAATGTCAAAAATTGAACGAAAAGTCTATCAAATGATATAGCGAATCATTGAAGACTTTTAGGTGGCTATAATGTGCTTACACGAATAGAGAAATTATTATGCACAGTTGCATATTTGTTTTATTCGTACTTTTGCAAAAAAATAATTGCGTTCTAAATAAATGAAATTTATTAGCAAAAAAGCGCTTAATAATCATATTTTGTTGATATTTTTAAGAAAATTACGAAAGAAAAATTTCACATATATCGTGTGTGTGTGTTAAAAAAATGGAAAAACAAATAAAATGTTTAAAGGCACTCGTTCCTTTGAATTGCCGTTATAGTAAAACGCAGCCCTTTTGTCATATCTGCTATTTTTCTTCTGTACATTTTCTATTAAAATAAATATTCAGATAAAATATTTTTTGCCCTATACATATATGAATTTGTTTATTAATGTATCTATAACACAATGCAAAATCAGCTGTTTCCGTACGGAATGTGTGTTCGGTTTCGTACTTTGCTTAAGCAAATTACTTTTGACGAAACTTGACGAAAGGTTTTTTCAAGTACATAGTTTGCCACATATAATTATTAGGTATTTGCACAGTTGCTTAAGTTGCCTTAAGCCAGTATATGAATAATATAGTTGGGCCTTTAGTAAGTAGTACAGCGTGAGAATATATCTACTGAGAACTTTTTTCAGCGATGGGTTTAAAGATGCTGATGATCCATTATGCTTAATAAGCCTTACTATATAGCCTTACTACTCCATAGAACTTACGACAAATAACTGTTATACAGTGCTTAAGTTTATTATTATTATTTAAGTATTTTATCAAGATTTACCCTTGAACAATTTACATTTTGTAACAACACATTTACTTGAAAGCTTTTATACATTTCTAGTTTTTCAAAATAAGAAATATTTATTTATTTTCCAAATAAAATAAGTTATAAATTTAAATTAAAAATATATAATTAAGCAAACTGTTAATTCTTTATATTAAAACCCTATTCATCTCTTAAAGCAAGAATCAATTGCCAAGTAATTACAAGAAAGGACTTTATAAGACTTTTTAAAATCAAGTCCACAAAATAAAGATTTATAAAAAAAATGTTTCCATACAACATTTACTAAATAAACCTTTTACAAATTATATTTTTTTATAAAATTTTTTTTTAATTTTAATATGGTTATTAAACTGTTGTCAGATTGAATGGCTTACGGACGTTACAATCAGCTTAAACAATAATAATTTTGGGGTTAATTACCTGCCTTAAATAAATAATTCAGCTTGAGGTTAAAAAATTTGTTTTAAATTTTTAATCCAATATTTTGCTATTCCGTTAGATAGCAGTTCATTGAGTTATAATAATTAACAACACAGAAATTATAACAAGTTGTTAACAATTGAAAGAAAAAACAAGACACGTCATTAGAACAATTAAATATAAGTACGATAAAATGTTCTCAATATATTTTCTTTAACTCAGAAAACCTTACAAATAGGGAAGTATTAATGATTTTTATTTAAATCGACATTTTTAAAACATGTGAAACATTAAGCACGCTGTATGGGCACCCTTTAATTTTAAGCTTTTTCCTTTTCTAAAATGAGTTGTAACGTCCCTTTCTGAATATCTTTAGCAAAATAATAAAGCTATTCTAAATAAATAAAATTATAGTTTAAAAAATATATTTGTGTTTAATAAAATTCATAGTGAATAATTTAAACCCTAAATAATATTTTTCGTCCCTATGTCGCTATTTTGATTACAAAACAAAATCACTTTTGAATTATTACTTTTTTAAGATTTACAGAAAGAAAGTTAATTGACATCTATCTCAAATCCTTATGGAATTCAAAAATTGTTAATATTTGAAAAAGTGAAAATATATCCAAAATTTTTATACATCGGTTACTTCTTAAAAAATGCCAATTTTTCATTGTTTTCGCTACGTTGTCGATTCGTTTTTCACATCTCTCTATATCTCGAAGCGTAATAGGTAGACGTTTGCAAATTTCACAGAAAGTATATTTTAATAATAAACACGAATAATTAAAGGGTGACACGTAAAATTTGTACAGTTTATGTAAAACAATATACAAAAAATTAAATTTTAAATTAGAGGTTGTTTCAATATTAACGTGATATATTTTTTTTGTATTAAAGCAGTATTATTAATACTTTTAATTATGATATAATTAATTTTTTAAATTTTACATTAAATTCTGTCTTTTACAAAATTGTTTTGTTTTGATTTAGTATTCAGTGGTAACATGTTAGCATGTTATAATGTTAGCATAAATCCTTTGTAAAATAGAAATCTTTGCATTATGACCCTTGCAATCCTTAAGTTGTGTTAATGAGATATTGGAGAGCATTTCCTAATTTCATTTTTTTTTTTGTATAAAGTAAAGCGTATTCATTTCGAGATGTTGTTGTATATATAACCCTTTTAGTACATTAAGCACATCACAAATTGGTGTATATATTACATTTCGGTATCGCTCTCATCGCTTTATTTTATAGCTTTTAGAGTCGCTATATTTGATTATTTCTGCAACAGGTATATAAAATAGTGAAGCCCAATTCAAAATGTGGTTTTAAAATTGTATTGTACCACAATAGGCAGAGCCACTTAATTTAAGTATTTTTATGTCCATCATAAAAAATATGTGCGAATAATATAATAATAAAATAAAAAATAATAAAATTAAAGCATTTTCACCAATATGCGTATAAGGATAAGTAAATGAAAATTAAATTAAAGCTTGCCAAGTGCTTTTATGCAAATAATCTTATTTTCCAAACGATTATATATACATTTAGGCCGTTCACAGGATGTGCCTTCTATAAAAACAAATATAGAAATGAAATAAAAAATGATATGGTTTTCCTATAGAGTAGCTCAATTTAAGTATAATGTTTTATCTTTTAAATTTTAATGACAGGCACATTTTTTAACAACAAATAATTATCAAAAATTTTAAAAGTATACAAGATGTTCGCTCACTGTTTAACTAATTCCACTTTGCATAATTATCTACCAATCAGCTTTCTTACCAATAGGTCTAACTAAATTCCTGCAGAGTTATGCTTTAAATATAAATTGTTATACTGGAAATTTCTCTTTGTAATATACTTAAAATTTTAAATATAAAAGGCCTATAATCAGTCAGAGAACAGCTAAATGCATATAGAAAAAAATAGAGGAACTCAGGGACTTTACTGATTCCCGTGGAAATATAGTGGATTGTCCAGTTGGCTCCTGCTAGCCTTGAAGGGGACTGGGCTCCCTTTTAACCACGCAAGACACAAGTGTAGATGGTTGTGTTATCCATAAAGATTTATAATGTGCCCCCGGGGGGACTAAGGGGAGAAACAGACAGATGCTCATCGATTTATTATTGCAAAATTTAACAAAAATTCTTTTTTAATTTGATCGCACTTGTGGTAAATTTTATTTAAAATAAATTAAGATTGTTTTAACGACACTTAATAGTAAACATATTCCATTAATTATTTATTAAGTAATTAAGATATTTTGCATATAATTTTAAACTTAAAATAGAACATATTAATTTTAATTAATATAAATTAAAAAATATAAGACTTAAACACTAAGAAGAATATATAAAATCATGTTGCAAATGCGTCGAAAGTAAATTCCTTTTTTGGTGTTAATTCTGTTAAAATTTTTTTTTTTTAAATTAGTTTTTTAATTAGTTACTACGACCTGAGTTAAAAAACAAAATGTGAATAAAATTAATTCCACTGAGAAAAAAACAAAACAATTAAATTTGTTTATGTAAAATGTAAACAATTTGATTAAAATTTATATTCAATACAATAATTATAATTATAATAATAGGGGCAAAAATAATGTTAAACGTAACTTTCGCAACTTTATTTATAGGCTGACGATAAATCCTTATTGGCTCGGTTTTTTCATACAGATCGGGCTCTAGCTGCAGTGGCTAGTGAACTTGATAGCTTTGATGGACGAGCTGAGCCCGACAGATGTTCTCGTTTAGTATCGAGATTACGACAGGGACAGGTATGTACAATTTTATAATTATAAATGAAAATGTTCAATTTTATTTATATGTTTTTGAAATTTAAGGACAAAGTACTGGCTATTACAAATTTAATAATCGAAGAGTTATTGGGCGATGAACGTGATCAACGTACATTTCGTGCCAAATTTCCCGAAGAAGTTTTGCAGGAAAATCTAGCCGGCCAATTGTGGTTTGGAGCAGAATGTCTTGCTGCTGGTTCATCTATAATGAATCGTGAGCAAGAAAGTAAAGAAATGCGACCCTTAGCTGAAGCTGTTACACGCAGTCTAAATAATGTACGTTTTTTGTTGCGCGATCAATGTTTACGTAACAATGTACCGAATAGCGAGCGTTTAAATTTAGATAAAAATGATGCTGCCACCGAGCAGTTATATGAAAGTTTAAAACGTTTTGATCGTTTGTTTGCTGAATTCGAATGGCGCTATGTCAGCGCCATGGTTCAGGTTAAATCAAAAGAGGAATATGAAATGCAGGAGTTAATATGTGTTCTATGCTCCGAAACTTTGCAGAGAGCCTTAAAATTGGGTCTCTTAGAGCAAGATAAAGTTGATGCATTTGATCCGGCCTTAATGTTTTCCATACCTAGACTGGCCATTGTATCTGGCTTGGTTATATATCCGGAAGGTCCCCTTGATATGGATATGCCGGCCGAACAGTTATCTGAATTATTTCGCCCTTTTCGATCAATTCTCTTAAAAGTTCGCGATTATTTGAGAAATCTCAATGAAACTGAATTGTATTATTTGGAACGTTTATTGTGTACAAATGAAGAAATAAGTTTAAAGGTAAGTTAATATATTTCTACTCGTATTATAGGATACTAACTTATTTACTTATTTATTTTGATTTCAAAACAAGATTAAAATATTTTCAAATTTATTTGGAAAAAAAAATTTATTCAAAAAGAGATTTCTTCAATTATGAATAATTTGTATTCTTGGAATTACTATTGTTTTACTTTATTTACATTATTCGTGCTTGATTTAAAAAATGTAAATACAGTAGACTCGCGATGACAAAAACACCGCTTTACGTGAACACCAGCTAGCATGAACATAATTTTTTTTACACTGACGACTCTGTAGCGTGAACGCAGTAAGAAAGCCCTATAAGGTGAACAAATGTATAATTCATGCAACATAGAGAACGTTGTTTTCTTTTGAACATTTTTAAGCAATCACTACTTTTTTAAAAACTAAGAATTCCCGTAAATAAATGCTTATGAATATGTTCTGGCAAAAACTAACAAATTTTTAACTTTAAAGGAAAAAGTGGATGTAATAGAAAAAATAAAAAGAGAATCAAGCGTGACTAGCTTAGTAAAGCAATACAATGTTGCAAAGTCAACAATTTGCGCTATAAACAAAAAACCCGATAAAATTTTTAAAGAGCTAGGGTTACCCAATAAAGCTTTACTCTTAATAGATAACGCTCCATCTCATCTTCCAGAAAATGAATTGAGATCAGACGACGGGTTCATAAATGTAATGTTCATGCCACCCAACGTCACGCCACTCATACAGCCAATGAATCAAAAAGCCATAAGACTTACAAAGCTTTTCTATAGAAACAGTTTCTTGGCAGGAAATGAAGTTATTGAAGCTCTAAACAAAATTAACGTTAAGGGACGCTGTTGAAAAGGAAACAATATGGAATTGCTGGGCGAGCATTTTAGCCTCTATAGGAGATGAAGAAGACGTTGAATATGATATTCTATTAGCTATTTTGAGAGAAAGAATTTGTGCACCAATTAACACCCAACAAGAACCCGCAATAGAACTTTTTAATGCAATTAATCCAGATGTTTGAACATTTTCACGTGTCTAGTAATTCGCTTAACTTAAATTGTGTCTTCGCAGGTTAGTTTTTCATTTTCTGATATCAGTGAATGGACTGCAGATCTTCAAAACGTAATCGAAACGAACGAAATCTTGAGCAGTGATGAAATTGAAAGCGATTTTAGTATTTTGCAAACAGCGCGGACCAAAGTAGAACCTAGTGAAGCCATCAACATTTTCAACGTCTCCGAGAAAAGGTGGTGTTCAGCTTTTTGCAAAAAAGAAAATCCAAAAAAAGATAACCCATGTTTTTTAATAATTTTAATATAAATTGTTTTTCTTAACAAAGCAAATATGAATATATTTTAATGAAAATGAATTATTAAAAAAATATATGAATTTGAGTTAAATGCATATGTCATTTTATTTTTAAGATGTAAAAAATTACACCTTCGTAAACATGAACAACTTCGCAAACGTGAACACGCTCAGGTTTTAATAGTTCACGTTACCGCGAGTCTACTGTATATCTATATTGCCACATATTTTTATTACATTCAACAAAACCTGCTGTTTCTAAAATAAAATCTGGTTTAAAAATTAACAAAAAGAGGACAAAGATAACGCTAACAAAATCGTAGAATATATAAAAATATTTGCTATCTGTTGTGGTTTAACAGTTTTGGAATAAAAAACCAGCGAGAAACTTTTGCAAATCAACGTTTTCGTCGTATCATCAGATCTGATATCTGGTCAGTCAGTCTCCAATTAACAAAAATATTTTATGCAGAAGATTAGAAAATATCGGCCATATATCTAGATCTCAAAACATTATCGCTAAACTGCGTAAATGTAAAACCCACAAGGAACGCGATCACTCAGACGTCCCAAATTACGAAGCGTATTTCAACGTTGAATCAGATTTATGTTTAAAGCAAACATAAACAAGTATTTGGAGTTTCTTTGATTAGTTTTAGTTTTTTAAAAAATCAACCACAAATAATAAAAATTAAACATTTTTGCTTAACAAAAGAACAGCAACTTTTAAAGAAAAGAAAATACAAAATAAATGAAGGGGTTGGAAAACAAGTTTCTCTCCATTAAATTTTGTCTAGCCTCGAGAACAAATTTGCTTATACATAAAGCGGGTCAAAAACATATTTGCCTTGTTGTTTTATAAGCAAAATTATTTTTTTTATTAACAAAAAAAAAAAAATTACGTTAAAACTTATTTTCGAAAATTACATTTAATTAACATAAATCCCTTTTTTAGGACACTTTAAAAACAAATGATTCCTCCCTAATAATAGCCGACAACAATAACGCTGATAATAATAAATTCAGAGAATGCTTTTCACAGGAAAACGACGAAAATATGAGTTCGCTTAAAACGACCAATTCTACCTCTAAAATACAACAAAAGTCATTAACGTCTTCATCAAGTCAAGGATTCAGGACAAAACCAACGAAAAGAGCTGACAGTCCATCGCCTGCACCATCTACTAGTAGTTCGTCTTCATCCGATGAAGGTTCAGCCTATAACACACCAGTGACATCGACACCTTCCTCACCTAGATCCTCGCATTCATTGCTTTCAACTACGTCAGCTGGTGGTGAGAGTAATGGCACCACCTCTCCCGACAGCTGGATAGAAGATGACGGCGAAGATGAAGTTGTAGAAAAATATGATAATGATAACTTCTTGGCGACAGCAGACGAAGATGGGCATTATGCTGATGATGATGATTCCGATATAGATGATGATGATGATGAAGTCAGTGAAAACACGAAAATCAAGACCCAATCACTTGTTGAAGAAGAGAAAAATATTTACACTTTAGAGAATGTGGTAGAACAGATTATTAATTTAGAAATGGCATCGGCGGATTGTATTACAGGATATTTAATTTCCAATACTACGCTGGGTAATATGTTACAGCCTCAAGAGGTGCCTTTAACTGATAATTTCATTGTCAGTGATACCGATTTGCCTACAAATGAGGATGGTAGTGATAATATGGGTGAGGAACAACCAAGTACTAGTACTAAGGCCATGAATTATAACAGCCGGGGTAAACATTATGAAACAGAACAGGACAGCTATAATAAAAACAATAATAATAATATTAATGATGCCACAACAACTCCTTTAAGTTCACAAAACTCTGAGGAAATTTCATTTTTGTTTCAAAGTTCTGTTACTAGTCCTTCCTCAGAAGCGACTACAGCTGAGGAAATGTCCATGTTACTAGGAAATTCTGCTGATAAGTCCTTCTTAGCAACGACCACACCTGCAACAACATCGTCTTGTGCTCGGCGAAGACGCTGCAGTAGCGATCAACAGTCGAACTGTCAGTCTCAACCCTCCCAACAAATTTGTACTAAAGATCATACACGATCTCACCGTCATCATCACAGACATCATCACCATCATCATCATCATCACTATAATCGTCATACAAATTCAACGTCAGCGACTAATCGCAGTAGTACGATACAGCATAACCAAAGTCATCAAAGACACCGTGTTCATCATATCCAAGGCCACCATCATCGTCGTCCTCATCGTCACGGAGGCGATAAGCACACAACAACGATTTCATGCGACAGGTGTGTTAGTGGCAACATTTCAACCAAAGAAGATTCTACTATAAAAAATAGTAAAGCAACATCTTCGATTGGAGTTTTGGACATAGAAACTCCCTCGTCGTCGTCATCATTAATGGAAGATAATAAATCCGTTGCTAGGGCTTCAGGAAAAACAAAATTTAAGTGAGTATTTTAAAGTGAGAAAGTAAGAGTATTATATCCAATTAGGAATAGTTTTGGAGTGTTCAAAAATAGCCAAAGTTTATCGTTGGCTTGAAAGTAATCAAATGAAACAAATATTTTTATTCCTAAAGTCTATAGACATCTCATAACGTTTGAAAATTATATCGGCGATATGATCACTTCGGTTCTTCTTGCCGAAGTTTGTAAATTGAATAAGACATTGTTAGCCTTTAAGGCTTCAATTGTTGCTGGTTTAGCGGCTTAAATATTACCTTGCCCCACAGGAAATATTCCAAAGGCGTCTAATTTTACCACCTTGGAGACCAAAGGTCAGGCCTATTTCTGATTGACTTATCGTCAAATTTTAATTTCAATAAGTCCATGCGGTTGGTCGACGCTTTATGCATCAATCATGGTGCCTTAACGATCTCTATCGACTAAGACAAGATCTGCCGCTTCATTTTTTAGAAAGTAATGTTGAAAAGTGCCTTCCCAGGATATAATTGATTCTGTTGTGGATAGGTTTCCCTTAATGTGCGTCAATTTTTTTTTTTCAAACAGATTAAGTAACAATGAGCATAATCGTTGGATACAATTTCGTAATAAAACGTTATTATGAATTAGTTTCCAACTAATCTAGAGTCCGACAGGCGATAGCAAAACCCAGTTTTATTGTCCTTCCATAAAGTGTAGTAATACTTAGGCAATAATGCCTGCAACAAGATATTTAATGCCATCAATTCATTTCTTTGTAACAAATGATATACGATATCATTGAGATAACATAGCTTAGAACCAAGCTGCGTGCAGCTCTGTCATTTTAATTCATACAAAGTATCATTCATTCTCTTAACAAGTTTTAATCAAGAAGATTTTTAAATACTTCAATATGAGAGTTGGGAGTAAATAACTGATGTGATAATGATAGTTCTGCATAAAATATGTAAAGTTTTGTAATTAAACTGACTAATCACTTAAAAATAACTACGAGCATTATCGCTAAAATGTGTTTACACTAAACAAAATATTTATTTACAATCTATACAAATAATGTAGGAAAATATTCATGTTAAGCCAAAGCCAATCAAATCAAATCAAATTAAAAATAAAATTATTTTCATACGATTGTTAGATAAACTAGCAAGCACACTGTTCTATTAGCTTATTTCTTTTCTTTCTTTTGTTTATTTTAGACACACGGAAAATTTACTTCATCGTCTGTTCGTGTGTATTGCTGGCGTTGCTGACCAATTGCAAACAAACTTTGCCTTTGACCTAAGACAAATACTACGCAGTGTTTTTCTAATGAACATGTCAGTGGCTCAAGAAGAATTAGACATACCTGAGAAGACTAAAGATAACGAACTCTTTGAATTTCGAGCATCTGAAAATGATGTGATACAAGAGAGTGCTGGTTCAAGTCAAAGTATTTATTCAGCTGAAGAAGTTAATCCCGAAGGTGATAATCAATCGAACAGTAGTAATAGCAGTAGCAATGCTAGTAAAAGTAGCAACACTACAAGTAGTAGTAGTAATGACGGAAATAGAGCCTTCCGTCATTCTACGGGTACCACGGTAACTACAACTGTTGTAGCAAATGATGAACTGGTGGTGTCAGTTAATCAGAGGCAACAAATTGAACGTAGCCGTAGTCTTGATAATCAAAATTGTCCTGCAACAATTGTCGCTCAAGCACATCAAAGACACCATCAATCGCAACAACAAGAACAACAACAACAGATGCGCCAGCAACATCACGTTTTTCGCAATCGATATAATTCGACTGGTAGCAATTCGCCGTCAATATCATCTTCGGAAAATAGTTCACCAATATGTGAACGTTCCACAAATACAATGAATAGTATAGTAGCGGAATCTAATGTAAATTCAATACACCAGCAGCAGCAGCAACAGCAACAACCGCAATTAACTTCAACATCTCCGGTATATCTTTCCCCACCTGCTTGGATACCCGATCAAAAGGCGCCACGTTGTATGTCTTGTAACACTCCATTTACTGCATTTAGACGTCGTCATCACTGCCGTAATTGTGGTGGTGTTTTTTGCGGTGTTTGTTCCAGCAATTCTACTCCCCTACCAAAATATGGTCTCACCAAAGCAGTACGTGTTTGTCGTTCTTGTTATGTCCATGAAATAAGTTCGAACTCTATAACAACTGTATCTGCTCACAATCAAAACTCCCTTCACCACCACCCCCAGCACCACCACAATCGTCACTCTCAGTTAGTTAGTCAAACAGCAACAAATACAACCAACAACGAACCTCGTTTACGTCGTCCTGTTACTACCACTAGAGCTATTGATTAGTAGAGAAATTTTATGTGTTTTTATATTTTAAATTATAATTATTATTGATCATATGTTTTATTTCTTCGTTTTCTAACAAAACAGCTTCAGCTAATTAACGATTAAAATTTTTTTTTGACGACTTAAAATTTACTTTACTGAAAATTTTGGAAAATTTCAATTGTTTTTAGAATTTAAGACCCAAATTTTTTTTCACTGTGGTAAAATATATATTTCAAAATTTCCAAATATTACGTGCAAAGTTTGGTAATTAAAAAAAATTAAATTAATTTAAAATTATTTAAAATATCGCTTAAATATTCTAGGCCGTTTTCGTTTATATCGTGGCAAAAAATATATGAAAAAACTTTTGTTGTCGGATATGTTTTATAATGCAAAATATCAGTTTTCTACATGCTGTCATAATTCTAAGTATGATGTGACAGAGTATTTGACATTAGTTGTTGGCAGTGAAACGCAAAGTTTTAAAACTTTCAGGTAGTGGTGATAGACTTAATGTCCAAAAGAAGAATTTAAAAAGTACGTACAAAATGATGATGCGTATTAATTGTGAGAAAAAACATATCAAATAAGCATTCTTCTAATAGTGAAAATTTATAAAAAATATGTCATTTGTAAATTATTTAAAGAGAAAGAAAATTTTATTTCTATCAAGCGTATGTGATTTTTGTAAAAATATTTTACATTTTATTATGTAAATAGATATACAATCGACATTTTGACAAATAGAAAGAAAAGATAAACTCAATATTTCAACCTGATGAATGCTTTAATATTTAAAATTTTTTTGCCTGATAGCAAATGTTATTTTATAAATTTTATGGCTTTACATATGATCGATATTTCTATCGCATTTCAAAATTTCTATAGAATTAAAATTTCAATTTATTTTGCATTTTCCTTCGCGAATGTATTTCAATAAGATCGGAATTCATTAATTCATAATTGAATATGATAAAAATCAAATCGTTAATAAAACGAATCTTTTTTATATTCCATATTTATTTTGTTACGTTTTTGTGTGCGGTGAACATTAAAAATATACACATTCTTTGGATATTATCATTAGGAAGTCTCTTCAACTATTAAATAAAGAGAAAAAAGTTTGAAATTGCAAAGCTGCGTATTTTAACATAACGTAACATTATTTAATTTTAATAAATTGCGTCATGAAAATTATTTCAAAGTCATTAGAAAAGTAATTTTAAATAATCAATATAAATAAGCGATATTGTGTGTGCGATAAGAAGAATTATTTTAAATAAATGATAAACTACTCTTTTTACACGTTTTAAAATAAACGTGTGCTCTACATTTCGTATTATAGATTTCTTTGTAGATTTTCTTTATAGAAATATGTTGAAAATAATAACTAGAGCTACTTGTTTTTAAAATGGGAAAATATGATCAAACAGTAGTCACATATGGTTTTCAACAAAATAATAAGCAAGTTAAATTAAATGTTCGCCTTTCATTAAATTTAAAGTGCTTTAAATTTAAAGCATTAACACCGCTTAAATTTCTAATTCATTTTAAAATTGCACAACACAAAAAAACAAACTTAAAACGGGTTTTAAAGCCATATTTTTATCGACTACATTTAATGTTACTGGCTCCCTTCATTGGAATGAAGATAATTTAGATATTGTGGCAAATTTCAAAGTACTTTAATACATTTGGTACTTAAATTAACTAATACTAACGATAATATTTTAAACTGCTTTGTTCAGCAGGGAGTTAATAGTTTGAGGAAAATATAAAAAGAAATCTAGTAAATAGAGGATAACACTGTTACCAAATTATTAAAAATAGTTGAATTTCATTGGAACACCACTGCAAAGGAAGAATTTTAATTGTTGTATAGTTAAAAATTAAAAAGCAACGTGTTGTACGTATTGTGCATTACGTATTACGTATGAAGATTTGTTTAGCTTTGTTTTGAGCTTTTGCTTTAGTAAATAAGTTGTTGCCCAAGGGCGTTGAATATAATTGTGTGTATTCTGCAATACGCTTGGGCGAGATAAAACTTTACTTGGAAAACAAGAAAATATTAAAAAAAATACATTTTGTTGTTTTTAATAAAAAGGGGAACTATTTTTTAGGGAAATATTACTTTTGTTTTTCAGGTTAACTTCCAAATATTTCACTAAAAATGTAAATGATAAAAAAATTTTTAAACAGCTAAAATATAATTTTAATTAAAAAGACTATTTATAATTTTTTTTATTAAAGTTTAACAAAATTGATAAAAATATCTTTTTTAAATTGCTTGAATTGTATTTTGACTTATTGAATTTGATAAAAAAATTTTTGAACCGATTGAATTTGGACTGAAAGTTATGAGAAAATAAAATAATTTCCTATAAACAAACTGATATTTTGTACATAAACAATTATTGAACAGTTCTATAACAATTGGAATATAATTTTAAACAATATAACCAAAAATTAGCTGAAGTTCTCTAAAGCAATATCTGTAATAAAAAAAAATTGTATATAATTTTCTAAATTCTTATTTACCAAATAATAATTTTTGTTCAACAAATTTACTGTCACTTTTAGTTTAATTTAATAATAATCTATAAATAATTTCTTTAAATATTTGGTTTTTTGGGTTTAATTATTTGCAAATTCTTTAATACTGTTAAGAGCTTTATTAATGTGTTTATTTTATTAGTTTTGTTCTGTTCTTTTAATAACATTTCATTTATTTAAATTTTATATACTAATTTAGTTATAGCTTAAATTCAATTTACAATTGTTTCGTTTTTGTTTTCTTTTTACATAATAGTTTTATTATTTTTTTTTATTTAGTAGGACTTTACACAATAAGAAAATGTGTAGTAAAATGTTTAGTGTATTTTAGTAAAAAACCAGCAAACTAAAACTGAAAATAATGAAGAAAATGTATAATCTAAAATCAATGTGTATATTTACTTTTTTTATATAAGACAATTAGACAATAACAAATTTAAATTTGTTGTAAAACTTAAAAAAATTATATATATATGTATGTATATATATATATGCATGTATATATATAAATATATATATAAATAAATTTAAAAAATAAAAACCATGTTTTTCATTTTGTAAATTTTTTTATCGTAATCGATTAATTAAAATTAACTCTTATTTATTTTTTTTTGTTTTATTTTATTTGTTTATTAATTTCTATAAAATTGAAAATTTCATTAAATAAAACTTATAATAAAATAATCTACAGGGTGTCCTCCGGAATTGTATACTACTTTGTTTTGCCGCCATTTTAGTAAATATTAGTTTTGACAGTTCATATTTAGTAGTCGATACACCAACGTATGTAAATGAAAACCATCAAAATCATCGATTACGGGGACGATAGGAAAGTTATGTGAAATTTGTTGGAGAAACAACGTGCCAACAAAAACGCTCTATTTATCGTGTAGTGAAAGATTTCGAAGAAGGAGGGTCTGTATGTGATATACCCAAGCATGGACCATAACATACTGGAAGATCGCCTGAAAATATTACTGCTGTTAAAGTGTTCAAAACAATCCATCAAGCTCGCCCATGACAACCCCGATTTTCATAAAAAAATCATAACGAGTGACAAGGCACATTTTCATTTGAATAGATATGTGAATAAACAGAATAGTCGGTTCTGGGGAATGGGAAACCCTCAAATAATTCAACAGTCACCTTTGCGTTCATGGTGTGCAATTTGGTCAGGAGGAATCATTGGGGGCCTTACTTCTTTGAAAATGAAAACGGCGTAACGATAACTATGAATGGCTAGCGATATCGTGATATGATTGAAAACTTTTTAACGCCACAACTGCATGCTTTGGACTTGATTAACATGTGGTATCAACAAGACAAAGCCAAATCGCATACAGTCAGGATCACAATGCAAGTACTACGAGACCTCTTTTCACAACAAGTTATTTTAAGAAATGGTAATGTTGATTGGCCTCCACGGACGTCTGATTTGACTGCTCCGGACTTTTTTGTGGAGATATCTGGAAAACAAGTTTTATGCAAACAAACCAGAAACGCTTAAACAACTCAAACAAAATGTTCGTGATGAAATTAATGAAATAACGCGTGAAATGTGTGTTGAAAAAGCCTGGCACTTGTGAGGTTGACATAGTATTCCATACATAAAATATTTACCAATATAAGATCCATTCTCTTTCATTTAATCAAAAATTATAAACAAACAAACAAAGTAGTATACCTTCCCGGCGGACACCCTGTTTAACATTAAACTTAAATTTAACTTCCCACAAAACTAAATCAAAAATTCATGTGAATGAAGATAAATTTCTTTTTAACTAGCGGAGAGAAAAACAATTTTCTTAACATACAATTTTTACAAATAACAGAGCACTTTTAACAGTCGTGTTTTTGGCGGATAAATTGAGTTAAACGACACAAGTTGGAATTAATATGTCTTAAGGAAACGTTGCCTCAAATGATACGTTACGGAACTATAGTCGTTTTTTATCTGAAAAGTCTTTAAACCAAGTTAATGAATTGGAAAGACATGTAACCATTATGGGCAAAATATTTGATTGCGCTACACGATTTGAAACAATTAACTTTAAAAGTATTTATGATATTCCACGTTTCAATTATTTTAGGAGCTAAAGGATAAATAATTACCCTTATTCTCATTGTTAACAAGAAAACAAATGATATTTGCTTACTTCAAATTGTTATTTCAGTTATTGATACATATTATCGATCACTGTCAATATAGAATTCGAATTCTACAAGAAAATTTGACTGTGATATTGTTATGAACGACTTTGAATTAGTCTTCACCATTTTTTTTATAACAACTTGAGTTTATTTCGAGTATAAATTGAAAACCTGAAAATAGAAAAAAAAGAAATTTTTTTATAATAACAACGGCAACCCAGTTTAAAAATTTAATAGAAGAGTTGTAGAAGAATCCCTTTCTTGCAGTGGGATTCCGCAGAGACATTACTCAAGGTAGTTTTAAAGAATAATGGAAAGAAATTGCAAAGTAATAAATGCTGTTGGCCCGCCAAAAATAAAGTATAGAGAAAAGAGAACAATGAAGATGACACATAGCCGAAAGCGGTATGCTTACAAACGAAATTTGACGCGGGTTGACGTAAAATCATACGCAATTAAAAATTAAATATTTTAATAGGTTTGGCGAGACTTGAAGTTTAAAGTGAAGAAAAAAATGGTTGCGAATAGTGAAGCTGAATATCATGCAATGGGTGGAGGGATATTTAAGCAGTTTGTTTTTAACTCGCTACAGAAAGCAGTTTTCAAAGCAACTGGACACTGAGGGAGCATTTCAGGAAGTCCAGCTAAAAAAAGTGGTCAATGAGTTAGCGGAGACAAAACAAGGTAAAACTCAAAGAGAAATCACAAGCATCGTTAAAACAAGAAATTCAACTGTACACAACATTATTATGCGATACAAAGCGACCATCCGTAAAAAGAAAGCTTTGCCCGAGTAATGAGAAGATAGTTCATGAAGTACAAATGACAAAAGAAGTGCATGTGGAAACAATAAAAAGAGTTTTAAGAGAAAACAAATTGTGTGGCCGAGTGGCTTAAAAGGTACCATGTGGAAGTGTCAAAAATAGAAAGGAACGCTTGAATTTTGAACGAGAGCACGGTCAAATTTATCTTCCAACGTTATATTATCCCATCAACATTTTAACATCTTACAGGTTCTTTTTACGGATTAAAGCAATTTTAATGTGTTTGGTTCCAATGACTGGCGTTACGTGTGGCGTGGACATAATGAAGACTTTTTTGCCCAAAAACACTAAGAACACAGTGAAGCATGGAGACTTGTCAGTGATGGTGTGGGGCTGAATGGCAGCATCAGGTGTCGGAAACCTTTACTTTATGGAAGGTTTCTCACCATTTTAAAAACTAATGTTAAGGAAAATGCGTTTTATCAGGACAACGACTTAAACCACACATTATTTATAGAAAGAAACTGGTTACTTTTCAACTGCCCTAAGGTCATCAAACCATCTGCACAAAGCTCAGATATAATCGAGTATTTGTGGCACGAACTTGGTAGTCGCATACAAAACAGTTTGTGCAGTAATAAAAACCAGCTTAAGGCCGCACTACATAAGGAATGGAGCCAAATAACGCCTGATGTATGCAAAAAATTTGTGGAATCTATTCCAAGAAGATTGTAAATTGTAGAAAATTAAAAAGGATATGCAAGCAAATATTAGTTAATGCATAAACAATTGAATTTAAAGATTGCTGGACTTTAAATGTGATCGCCGTTTTAGCGTTTTTTTATTATTGTTATAAGGCTGAAATAGTTAGTTGTTGTTTTAATACATTTACTAATAAGCAGAATAAATATTTTAATGAAATAATTTGCTAAGCTTTAAGTATTATTTATTTTTAAGCTGCTAAACTTTTCTGTAATTAGTTCTACGACTTTCGATGCCAGCCGCTGTACAAATAATTAGTTGTGCCTTCTAGGGAAACGTTGGTTTGTTTTTATTCTCAATTTTGTTTAGAATTTAATTAAAACAGGGTTTTGTAATTGTATTCTGAAAAATTAATATTGATTTTTTATTTTCCTTTTGATCAATTGTGCTCAGCTAGGAGCAGTGAAAATCCAGCTCAACTTGGAGCTAGGAAGAATGAACAAAGATTGATTCTCCTTCTCAATTGCAGTCGCTTATATACCGACTGTGAGAAGGTTATTAGTAGTCTAGTATTTAATTTATTAATATTAATTATATACAAATATTATTATAATTATTATTGTTATTACGAAAAGTAAAATGTGATCTAGTTCCGATTGCATTTATTTTGGGATTTCTTTCCATAAAATAAATGTGTCACTTGAAACTCACCAATCGACACACACATACGATAGGTATATGCCTGTTGAAGGCCATTAAGTCATTGCATGTATGTAAAGTATAACAACAACAAACATAAGTGCATTGCTAGTGCATTGGACTTGAGTAATTTGATTTAAACTTTTAATTTGTTGTTTTAATGAGTGCGTGTGTGAATATTTGATATTTACATTAGGGTGGTTCCACTACACCAAGTATTTAACTACCAACAAAATTCCATTAACAGTTTCACCTTCTACTGGAAGAACATGAATTCTTCATTAAGGAAAACAGCAAAATTGTTTCAGCCGAACAACAACATAAACCTAGTCCGGAGCAAGTAAAACTTCTTATGGATACATCTTATTCACTGGGATCCAGAAAGAAAACCCATCCTCAGAGATTTTGATAAGCGCCAAAGGGATAAATAATGATGAAAAATAATTTTCATTTTATTTACAGTCATTACTCTTCAGTATATCTGAAGCTTTGCATGTGATAAAATAATAAATGCACTAATTGCAAGCATGGCCTATAAGCACGAGGCCATGATAAGATTTACCTAGCTGTGTAAGCCGTAGCCCGACGGTAGATCAAACCATTGTGGGTGATATGTAGCGTCACCCTCGCTCTAGGAAGTCGTCAAATATCTCTATACTCTAGTCACTTCTGGTTGCAACTTTTAGAGCTTGGAGCAGGCCGCCACCACCACTCTTTGCTGAAGAGTTCGAGACTATCCAACCCCTTGTCTAGAACACATGGCAAGCCTGCTCACTGGACCTGGATCATTAACCCTGTGTTAACGTCAATAGTGAATAATCCTGCGAAACTACATCCATCACAATACTCGCGAAGGGCCAACCTCAATAATCAGTCAGAGAACAGCTAAAAGGCTAAAAAGTCAAAAAGCTGAACTCTGGGGCTTATTGATTCCCGTGGAAATAACGTGGAGTTGTCCTGCTAGCCTTTAGGGGACTAGAACTCCCTTTTACTCCCGTTGAAACATGTAATGACGGTAAGGCGGTGTCCCTGAAGGCTAGTAGGTAGTGTACTAGCTTGTAAATATGGGGGTTGTGGGTTCGATCCCCAACGAAGACCTTGATTTTTTTTCGCTACAAAAATAAAAATTGATTGTCGGTGGGGCTGCTCAGCGATGAAGGCATAGTCACTGGTCGCTGTGCTGTCTTATATACGGCAGTTAATTTCCGACTATCCTTCTACTTTCACCACCTGTTTCATCTCTTCTCTAGCCCTCTCCTAAAGAATGTAGCACGCTACTTGACTAAATAGGCATTGTTGCCTGAAGTGCTACTTCTCTTTAAAAAAGATTCCATCAAGAAATATTAATGTGCCCCCGGAGGGAAGGCCTATAAGTATATATGGGTCACACTTTAATTTTATATTATTATTGCTTCTTATTGAAAAATGAAGGTGTCTGCTTATTAGGGTTCAAAAGATAAGGCCATTTTGTTTGCATGCCAGTGTTCAAATTTATTGCTTAATTAATCGATCCATCTACCTGTCTATCGATCTTCCAATTTAGTTTACTCTAACAACTGTTAATTCATAAAAAATCTGACACATAGTAGTTTTAAGAATACCCACGTAAGTTCACCGTTCAAACTTTGTACAAAAGCCTGTATTGCGTACTTACAATTCTCATTTGTCTTGTCAAAATGCCAATAATTGAATGTGTGAATTGGGGACCTGGCGTAATAAAAATAAAGGGCTGACAGTGGAGTTGGAAAAAGAAAAAAAATGCAACAAATGAAATGAAACGAAAAACTGGTAACAGCCCTTTTTGCGTAAAACCCCAAATTTTGTGATATATTAAGTATATTTAAATTTGGAAAGTTAGGTTAAGTTGAAGTTAATTTTCGAATTCTGGCAAGCTCCCATATGATACCCCTAATGTGCCATTCCGTCAGAAAATATGTAAGATTCACAGATGTTACTTTAGTGATGCGCAATTTCGAAAATAAAGGCTGTTGTCAGCTGTTTCACTTAACGTTTCCTATTTCAAATTACTTTTTCTTATTGGCGGCTAAGTTTTTACTGTTAGAGGAACAACTAGATTTAAAACTATTATCTTTTGGGAAATATTACGAATAGAAACAAATGATTTGAATTGAATTGAAAAAGGTTCCGTATATAAATACCTTAGGTATCTGTTTCAGCTTGACAAGTTTAGAAAAATACATAATAAAAAAAAAATATATTTTTACACACATAAATTTCTTCTAAAGCTCTTTGAATTTAAAAATGTCACCAAAAACGCCACCACCAAAAACACCACCAAAAACACCAACAAAAAAAGCTGCGAAAGGTAAAGATAAAAAGAAGTCTTCTGAGCCTGAAGCTGCACTCCCAATACAGGACTCATTAATATCTGTGGCGGAAAAAGATATGGATTTAATAGCAGATCTTAATGAGGACTTTTTCACCAGAGCGAACAAGGTACAATCATTTAAATATAAAATAAAAACATAATGATAGCCAAGGCGAATTTACTGTAGCGCTTTGGTAATAGCGCTACTAAGGAGAGTATCGAGTTGAATTAAAAATGTACTCAGCGGTGCATGAAGACTGATTCCACTGAATTTGAATTAAGTTTATTTTTTTTTTTTATTTTCAAGGTCATACAAATATTAATGCAAGCAGGACGCACTTTCGAGGCCTCAAAAATTAAACGTTATATTGATATAATTTTTAAATTGCATCTCAGATATGTGGAGGAAGTAAAGGAAAATGAAAAGCTTAGACCGGAGGTTGTTCAGGCGGATACAAAATTAAAAATGGCTTTGGAAATGACCGCCACTTCTGAAGAAGCCATGCAGCATTTAAAGCAAGCTTTGGGTAAAAATACTATTTTCCCATTTACTGATAGAACTAGTACTATTTACTTCTTTTTAAATTGAAAAAAAAATATAGCTGATGCCTGGCATGAATCAGATGTTGCGCTAAGCCGCGAACAGGAGGTTCAAGAGCAACTGCAGGAAGTTCTTATGAAATGTGAAAATTTTGAAAATAAAGAAAATGCTAAACAGGATGAAACTGCTGAGTAAATATGTTTATTTACATCCTTTTACCTAAAAACAAAATATGACTTGGTCTCTTTTTTACAGATTTGGCCATTTAGCGAAATATAAGAATATTATATTACGAGAGCGTGATCGTCTTAGTGGTGAAGTTATAGATTTAGAGAAACGTTTGGAATTACAACGCTACTATTCGGAGTCTTTGGAATATATAATACAGACACATGAAGACACTATAACTAAAATGGGGGCACGTATTAAGGTTTTTGAAGCCGAAAAACAAAGCATGAATACCAAAATGCGTACCCTGATAAATAATCTGGAAGACCAAAAGGAAATAAACTCTAAAACTTTACATAAATTAGATACGACCACAAAAGAGGTGAGACTTAACTTTAACATCCTTTCGCATGGGTGATAGAAAAGTGATGTCTTTAATGTCAACGCAAGTTATTGAAAGTTAAATTGAGAATCTAAAGATCAAAAACACATGTACTATCCAACACTGTTTTAGATATAAACTGAGATGAACATAGCGGTGGCTCAAAACTAATTACTTTTTATTTGAGATGTGCGTATATTTTCTGACGGAGTTTAAATTATTTTTATTTGGGTACGGTTTTACGTCGACGCTTTTCAAATTTGGTTTGTGAACAAATCGGTTTCGGCTATTTGCCATCTTCATAAAGAGACAAATACACTGTGGAGAACACTGAAGATGGCAAAGAGCCGAAACCAAATTTGTCGAGGGTCAACGTAAAATCGTACCCAAATAAAACTTTTTATTTCTAATCGAAGCTTCGTTGTGAGTTGAATTTAAATTCCTTCAATTTACCCACCAAATAGGCAGCCCACGCACGGTCCACGGGCGGTGCTATTTCGTTAATTACATCACGGATTTTGAATATTAAAGCTGAAATCGATTCGATTGGCTCCGTATAGACTTTGTTCCCCTAACAGTGGTGTTAAATCACACGATCTGGCTGGCCACTTCATTAATTGCTGATTGTTATGAAATTGTGCGATCGGAAAATGTAATTTGCAATAAATTAATCGCATTATTGGCTGTGTGACATGTGGCACCGTCATGTTGAAACCACATGTCAGTGCTATCCAGGTCGTCAATAATAGTCCAAAATTGAGTTGTTAGCATTTCGAGATAGAGTGATTCTTTGATCGCTATCGCATTTCTAGCCTCATTTTCAAAAAAAAAAAACGGCCCAATCACACCTGCAGACCACATAGCACACCATACAGTGACACGTTATCTTAATAATCGCTCCAGTATTTTCAGAAGCCCAAAAGCGGCAATTTTGATTGTTGACATCCCCTGACGAGTAAAAATGGGCTTCGTCTGAAAAAATGATTTTTTCAGAACAATCAGCAGGTAGTACCTAAATGATTTGAGCGAATCTAAGGCGTTGTGAATGGTCAATACAATTTCTGCACCAGTTGAACCTTTTTAGAATTTAGAAGTCAAATTCTTACGCAAAACTTGCCATGTGATGCTTTTGGATAACCCTGAGGAATTGACAAATTAGGATCTGCTTCAACACTGTGGCTCACGACTGCGATGTTTTCAGTGAAACGAACCGGTCGAACACAGATTGGTGTTCGTACATTTTGTATCGAGACGGTGAACAAATTCTTAATGGTGGTCTCCGAAGGACGATTATGTCCGAAAATATCATGCATTTTACGAAATGTAACTTTAACAGAACCACAATTTTCACAGTGTATTTTTATTATTTTGATGCGATTTTCCTGCGAAATTGAAATCATTGTAACAAATACCAATGCATCTGCCACGAATGCAAAAAAAATGTCAAAACTATCATGTTGTTGGTTTTGCTACAATTGAAAAAAACAACTTCTTGTTGAAAAACGCGATATAGCTTTTTCTTTTTCAACAAACAAGGCTGTTGATCAGTTATAAAAAGTAATATAAGACAGATAATGGCGAAAAATTTTCATGTCAAAATAAATAATAAAATAAATAAATAATAAAATAATACTTTAATTTATTTATTAATAACTGCAAGAATTAAAAAAAAATATGTATTATGAAATCGTTTTCTTTTTTTTGTTTTTGTTTTCAGTGCACCGATTTGCAAACAAAATTGGCGAATAAATCATTCGATTATGACCGTTTGAAGCTAGTGAGTGAAAAACAGAAAAGTGACAATTTATTACATCTGAAACAGTTAGCGAAAAATGAGGACGAAATAGCTGATTTGAATAAAGAAAAAAAGGAAACAGACGAACTGGTGAAAAGTATGCGTTTAGAAGATAAAGTTAAAAGTGGCACCATTAGTCAATTGAATAATAAATATAAAAAGGCTATACAAGATCATAATGTCGTTTCTTCAAAACTCTACAAAGTTAATCGCATAAATAATGGCTTGAATGAGGAAATTGTACGATTAAAGTGAGTAAAATTTATAAATCTCAATTCTTGCAAACAGTTAAGAATTCTTATTTTGTTGGAAACTATTTTTTAGAAATCAAGGGAATGCACTAGAAAAGGATCTTTTGAATTCTGCCCAAAAATTTGATGATCTGAGACGTTTAAAGGATAATGTGCAAAGAGAGCGTGATAATTTGCGCAGTGATATTATGAAACTAAATAATCAAATTGCCGATTTACGTCATACAATTATGATGCAGAGCAATAATATTGACAATTTGCATTTGGATATAAATAAACTGAATGTTAAATTGGATGAAGCCAAAATCAATATAAGTAAAGCGGAAAAGGAAAGAGATGAAATGGCTCAAGAAGTTGATAGTTTACATGAAAGAATTGAATATTATCAGGGTGAGTAGTGTTGTCATTCCATTCAGTCATTGCTGGCTGTTTGTTCAGTATGAATACCCCCCGGGGGCACATATATATGGTCTTTATAGAACTTCGACTACCTAGACACTGTGAAACTGGAGGAAAAAGGGAGCCCAGTCCCCTGAAGTCAGCAGGGGTACAACTGGAAACTCCACTTTATTTCCACGGGAATCAGTAAGCTCGCAGAGTTCCGTTAATTGTCTCTTTAGACATTTAGTTGTTCTCTGGCTGATTATTGAGGTTGGTCCCTATCCCTATCCCTATATGGGAGTATCGTGGTGGTTTTGGTTTCGCGGCCCCATATCAGGTCTTTTGTTTAATATGGTGGCCAGGATCATTTCGCCTTTAATGACACGCTAGGTGAATGATCCAATCCAGTGAGCATGCTAGACATGTGTTCTGGACAGGAGTTGGAAAGTCTCCAACTCTTAAGCACGGAGTGATGATTTGCAGCGCTGCTCTGTAATCATCGAAGTTGCAAGTAGAAAGTTCTGTTGCATAGAATTATAGCTTCGGCTTCCTAGGACGAGCATGACGTTCCAAATTATGCAGTGGTTTGATCCACCATCTGAATAAGGCTTCATACCCAGGCGCGGATGTAAATCTAATCACACGTTGTTCAGTATGAATGGCAAGCGCTTTCGATGTGAAAACATTATTCTCAAGCCATTGTTCTAAATTGTACTGGTGAGTCAGTGTCCAGGTTTAGGTAGTTCTTTTATTAAAATAGTATCTACTCATGGAAGTAGAATGCCCGCCACCTGATATTTTATGCGGAGCTTATTTTTATTATTTCCGTCTGTTATTATTATCCAGGTACGTGTGTTCGTCTGAAGGTGTTGCTCGTTTCTTCGAGTGTATAGGTACTTTTAGTGGTGTAAAAAATTCTGTCTGAGGTTAAAAAAATTATTTTCCTTTTTAAATTGTTCACCATTTCTGTGAAAAGGTTTTGAAAGAAAGAAGAATTTTTAAGCGAAAATCTATGTTACAGAATATCAATAAAAAAAAGTTGCATTGAGTGTTAAAAAAGATATTTGCCTTCGACGCAGTTTAAAATGCATGGCCTTAAGGCCAGTTAAGGCGGAACGACTAAAATTGAGAGGAAATAATATCAAAATGCATCTAGTAGATAAAATATAGATAAAAAGCTCATCAGCTTTTTCTTTTCTTTTACAAATCACTTTGAAAGCATTTTACCATTGAAAGTTGGCATCACTGACAAGAAATATATTCCTAAACTAATGTGATGTTTCAACCAGCCTAATTTGAATCTTGCAGATATTTTTTAATCCAAGTGATATCATACGCGAAAAACTTATACGTTTTTTAATGTGCGCATTGTGTTTATGCTGCCTTAAATTGCTAAATATCTAGACACAATTGTTATTGTACGAAAACTTAGTGTAGAGCGTTCATATTCGATAGTCAAATTGGCTATCGGATCCATTTGCTATATTTTTTAGTTTTTTCTATTACCTAAAAATTGTTTAAAGGAGCGTGACGTATAATAAAACGGCCTCATTAATACATTTCACCATAAATCGTGAACGGTTTAAGTGATTTGAATTACTAAAATACCAAAAAATGTGGGTTAAAGTAAATAATTAGTTATTCGAATTAAGTATGCTTTCTGTATCTTCTGATGTTTAATCAATTAATTTAAATTTTCATTTTATAGTCCTTTAAATGAGGGTTTCTTTTCAAATGTTTGAAGAGGAGGAATCGGAAGTATTAATCGCGAAGATTGTTATCAAACTCGCATTATCATTTGGAGTCATTGCATTATCATTTGCATTATCTTTGGAATTCATTCAAAGGCAAGGAAATTAGGTCCCATTTAAATTGAAGCCCGGAGACGTTGAGAGGCGATTTTTTATGCCAGAAATGATGCTTTAACGCTACAAAAAATAACAAGAAAAATACAAATGTTAATCCCATTCCATCAGTCAAACCAGTACCGAAGCCGCGTATCTATGACGCCAAGGTACTGCTCTGTATTTGATAGGACCAGAAGTGTGTTTTGTATTATGAGTTATTGAAATCGGGTCAGACGATCACAGGAGACTCATATGCTCAGCTATATGTTGCAAGACTAGTTAAAAACTATTCGGAAAACAGTGGATTTGAAGTCTTGACTCATTCGCCTAATAGCCCAGACCTTTTTCCTTTTGACTACCAAATGTTTTGATTGATTTTTGTTTTCGGGAAAAAAAATCTGAATTCAATATTTTTTCTTATTAAAAAATAAAATTGTTATTCTGAAAAACTACAACTCAAACAGATGAAATATTAAGCCTCGTCCTGAACGTCCCGAGTTATACCAACATGACTAACTGCTCTCTAGTCTTAAGAAAACTTAGTTTAAAATGCAGTTCTTTAGTAAATTTTCACAAAGTTCAGAAAAACATTTCAGATAATTTTTTAGGTTAAGAACCGTACGAAAAGTTTATTGGCCTTTAAATACTTCCGAATTCAATTTTCAGAACAAATACAATTGAAAACTGATCAAATCGCTGATCTTAGCGAAAAGCTACAACAGAAGCAACATCAATTAATCAACATGAAAAAACAATTGGAATCAGTGCATTCGGAAAAAATGATCTTGCAAAGATCCTTAGAATCCTGCACCCAAGAAAGAGACAATTTTCGATTATTACAAATTGTAAGTGGGAGGTATCAAATGTTTATATTTCCTTAATATTTTTATTTTTGTTTTTGTGTTTTTCCTTCTAGAAAACAACCCATCAAATCACTCAACTAACGAATGAAATTTTGGCCAATCAAAATAAAATCAATTCCCTTAATTTGCGCATTGAACGTTTGAATAATGACAAAAAAGAATTACAATCGGAATTAAAAAATACCGAAAATGTTTTGGCCAGTGTGCGAAAGGATTTAAAGGAAATGAAATCAAAAAATGAAAATCTCTTGAAAACAATCTCGGATGATGAATTAAAATTCATGAAAATCTCACAAGAATTGGATGAAACTAGAAAAGAAAAGAATCTAATAGGTTTGCAAATGGTTCGACGGAATGATGAGATTATTTTGTTAAAGGAGAAACTTTGCATCACACAAACGTCTTTGGATCAGGGTAAACAAATTAAATGATATAAAAATTAAAAAAAAAATAAGGCGCAAATATAAAAGGGATATACTTTGCTTTTTTCAGGTCAAACTCAATATAATCAGCGTATTGAAGATATACGTCTGCTTAAAGTGGAGATAACCAGTTTACAAACTGAACGTGAGTGCTTGTCGCGCGCAATAAAAAGTACAGCCGATATGCGTGAAGAAATCATACGTTTACAACGGTCTCTTAATCAAGAAAGAGTTCGAGTTCGTTCTCTTACTGAAGATGCCAAAACACCAACGGGCGTACATCGCTGGCGCATCTTAAAGGGTTTAGATCCAAATAAATTTGATTTGCTGGCTAAAGTTCAAATGTTGCAAAGGTTGGTTTTTTTTGTTGTTTCTGTTTCTAAGAGCCTAAGAGTTTAACAGTTACCTTGATATTAAGTGTACAACTTAGCATTTTGGCGTTTTCCTAGCGATAGCTCTAATATAACCTCAAAAATATTTATTCAATTGGCATCTGTGCCTTGAGAAATTATTTTCTGAGTCAAGTTGTTGAAGATTTTATTTTATTTTATTTATTTATTTATTTATTTAATATATATCCTATAAATAAATTTATAAAATATAGAAAATGCGCCGGGTGACTAGACCATTTGCGCACGAATAGATAAGTGGTAAAAAAGACAAAAATATTTTTATGAATCATGGATTAAATCAAACATCTTGAATGTTGTGCTTCCGAAAACTTCTCTTTAAAGATGGTAGATTTGCGAGTGTAGTGCCGTCAATGATCTCTCCTAGATTTTCCCCAATTTTTGATCAAGGACATTCGGTTAAAACATGTGGAACAGATAGGATGACATCACAGGAGGTGCATCTTGGCGGGTCTGTCCGGTTATAATAGTGTTGTGTATTAAATAGGGCCCTGCCAACCCTTAGACGACACAAGAAAACACAATCACTTCTCGCCATATTAGTATCATACTTAGGTCTTGGTTGTGTGGGGTAAAGTCTTTTCTGCGAAGCTCGAAATTGATTCAAAATAACTTGCGGAAAACAAGGGATTTTTGCTATCTGCATCTGGTCATGTGCACTTTTTGCCGCCTTATCGGCCCATTCGTTTATTTTATTTTTTTTGTTTTTGTAAATAAGTTCTATAAGAACCGATAAGTTCTATAAAGACCGAGAAATGTGCCCATGGGGGGGATGTCTAGAAACAAAATGTTCTTTTGTTCACCAAAGAATTCAATCAATCTTGAAAAGTTTACCTGAATTTTTCTCAGCTTAAAGACTTGGCATGCAAAGTTGCGCTAAAAGACCTGCCTCCTTGGTTGTTCAACAGAAAATCATAAGTATGAGTTCGAGTCCCAACAAAGATTTTAGTGTCAAAAGACATTAAGTATTTAGCGGTAACTACGATGATGTCATTTGAAAATGGTAATAAATGAAAAACAGCACATCACGTCTCCCGCAGTCTCGAGTAGATTAGAAAAAGGCAAATAATTGTGAACACAAAATCGGTTGGTGCGGAATTCAGCAAATATGACGGTGTATATGGATAGATGCGTATATTAAAACTGCATGTTTAGTAAACAAAAAAGAAATTAAGCTAATGGATCAAGAAAGCAAAATTGTTAATTTCTGCATACACCCGGGGGCACATATATATGGTCTTTGGAGCAACAACTTAGACCTGTGCAACTGGGGGAAAAAGGGAGCCCAGTCCCCTGAAGTCAGCAGGGATACAACTGGAAACTCCACCTTATTTCCACGGGAATCAGTAAGCTCGCAGAGTTCCGTTATTTGTCTCTTTAGACATTTAACTGTTCTCTGGCTGATTATTGAGGTTGGCCGTTTATGGGAGTATCGTGGTGGTTGTGGTTTCGCGGCCCCATATCAGTCTATGGTTCTATGGTGGCCGGGTTCATTTCACCTTTAATAACACCTACCTGGTGAAATGTTCCCAGATCCAGTGAGCATGCTAGACATGTGTTCTGGACAGGAGTTGGAAAGTCTCCAACTTTTAAGTGGAGTGATGTTGCAGCCCTGCTCTGGAATCATCGAAGTTGCAACTAGAAAGTTCTGTTGCATAGAATTATAGCTTTGGCTACCTAAGACGAGCATGACGTTCCAAATTATGTAGTGGTTTGATTCACCATCTGATTAAGGCTTCATGGCCAGGCGCGGATGTAAATCTAATCACACGTTGTTAATTTCTGCAGTTTCGAAGAAAAATTCATCTGTGAATTTGCACAGATTTCAATGATTTGTCCTAATCTATTGGCTAACCTCCCAAAAGTTTGGGTCTAATGTTTCGAGCTAAAAGGCACAATATTTTTTTATATTCAGGACAAAAAAGAACTGCAGAAACGGAGAGAGCAAAAGATATGATTTACGTTTTCTACGATTTATTTTTTTCTAAATATGCATTTTATTTCTTATTTTTGTTTCCCGTTAAAAGACACAAGTGTAATATTTAAGGTGCCCCTGTAGGCTAGTAGGTAGTGTGCTAGCTTACATGACTGGGGACTGTGGGTGCGATTCCCAACAAAGACCTTGGGTTTTTACTACAAATAAAAATTGACTGTCGGTGGGGCTCCTCAGCGATGAAGGCATAGTCACTGGTCGCTGTGCTGTCTTTATACGACAGTTAATTTCCGTAACTATCCTTCTATTTTCACCACCTGTCAAATCTCTTTTCTATCCCTTTCCTAAAGAATGTAGTAAGGTACTTGACTAAATAGGCATTGTTGCCTGAAGCCTGCTACTTCTCTTTAAAAAAAAATTTTTTAACAATTTTATATTTTTAAAACAATAGACGGGCATTAAAGCAAGAAATTGAAAAGGCCAATATTCAGCGGGAACTAGAAGAAGCGTATAAAGTTTGTGAAACTCTCAAGAGAGTGGTGGAGAATTTGCCGACAACAAAGGTGAAACAAAAACTGGTGGAAACACAGGTAAGTGAAGTTGAATAATCAAAGTAAAACTAAATTTAAATGATTAATAAAAATTTTAATTTATGTTAAACATCTTCTTGCAGCGTATTAATAAACGCCAATTGAAAAAGCTTAAAGCTCTTAATGCCGAATTAGCGATTGATGAAATCGAACTTAAGGCACGAGAATGCATTATTGAAGAGTTTAAGGCGACGTTAAGATTAACAAAACAACAGATATGTGGCGGTGGTGATATGGTCACTGTCAGCTCAATACAGCAGGACTTTTCAAGTCAGGAAAACTTTATCGATTGTGTATTTACCGCTTCCGATGCAACACTACCGAACGATACAATTGCTACAGATTCAAATAAAATAGAAGATGATAAAAAGTTAGTGCTTTCATAACAAACATTTTAACAATTTTAAGGATTTTATTGGAAATTTTATAATTATATATATTTTTTTTAATTTTAAACTCGATAACTAATTCGACAATTGTTAATTTTAAGAATCTTCTGAACGCTAATTACGACAATCGGTAGCGCTTGAAATATCTGTACAATAAATATTTCAATCAATAGCGAATATCGTAATTGTTCTCAGAATTTTTACAATTGGAATCGGAAATTGTTAATTTTTCAATGTTTGTATCCAATTTGTAACAATAAAATAGAAGATATATTCAATAATCTATTGTCCGAAATAATAAATAAAAAAAAAAAATTATAAAATAAAAATAATTCGTTGAATATGCTTATGGGAACACTTATATAGCAGGGACAAGATTTAGGAAACGTATTCTGAACTCTAAACAATAATTAAAATCTAGTATGAAAATAAAGTTATATTTCGTAAAATTCGTGGTATTTTCGGACAACATAGTCATACTTCGGAGACCGCTATTAAGCATTTGGTCGATAGGCTGTATACAAATTGTGCAAACACCAACTCGTGTTCGACCGGGCCTTTCAACTGACCACATCGCAGCCGGGAACCGTAGTGTTGAAGCAGATCAAACTCATCGCTGTTCTCAATTTGTGGATTTGTCTTCGAAACCATACAAAGATCAACTGGTGCGGGAATTGAAGCTGACTGACCATTCACGTCGCCGTAAATTCCTTCAATTCATTCAGGAACAACCGGCTGGTTTCTCTAAAAAAACTTATTTTTCCAGACGAAGCCCATTTTCACTTGTCAGTGTATGTCAACATGCAAAATTGCCGCATTTGCGCTTCTGAAAATCTTACAGCGATTGGGCCTTTTTTTCGAAGATGAGGCCGGAAATGGGGTAACGGTCAATGGATGACGCCATCACTAGATGCTAACAACTCAATTTTGGCCTATTATTGAGGTCGTGGATATCACTTTCATGTGGTTTCAACAGAACGGTGCCATATGTCATACAGCCTATGAAACGATCAATTTATTGCAAACCAAATTTCCGGATCGCATAATTTCACCACAATCAGCTGTTAAGTGGCCAGCCAGATCGTCTGATTTAACACCACTGGATTAATTTTTGTTGGGCTATGTTAAGAATTGAGTCTATACGGGGCCAATCGAATCGGTTTCAGCCTTAAAGCTCAAAATCTGTGATATGCTTAAAGAAATAGAACCGCCGTTTTGTCAATAAGTGATTAAAAATTTGATTAAAAAATCGACATCTGTCAGCGTGGTCGCGGTGGACATTTGCCAGATATCATTTTTTATTCATTCTCTTTCAATATTAAAAAAAAAAATAAAAGGCCTTTTTGAAAACGTTTCAATGTTTCTAGGAGGTAAAAATAAATTTCCATATTCTTGGAGTTACAAACAAACGGGTTTTTGTGTATTTTCAGTAAAATATTTACTACGAATGGGTTTGGAAATATTAGGCGAAGTGTGACAAAAACGCTGAAAATAGTGCAAACATGACGTATATGCGAAATTAAAAAATACGCGGAAACAAAAATTTATTGAAATTCTGTGTTCTTTATTTCATATATTTTTTATTTTGAAATTATCTGTACCTCGTTCTTGTGGACATCTTGTTATACCCCGTATTAGCTTGAGTAATTCACGAATATTTTTGTTACTTAAAATTATTAAGAACACGCACTAGCCGTAAGCACAACACAAAAATTTTGGAAAATATATACATAATTTTTTTTAAATCATGACTGACGAAACAAATTAATAAAAATGTCATCAGTCATAATTTTTCTGTAAAAAATTTTCTTATCCATAATTTTGCTATAAACGATTTCATTGAACTTTATTTTTTCATAACAATATTTCATCAGTTATAATTTTACTTTAGAATAATTTCATCAGTTACAATTTATTTGTAACTTATTTTCATCAGTGATGATTTTTCTATGCAAAAATTTTATCAGCCATAATTTTTTCTGTAGACAAATTATATCCTATAAACAAATTTCATCAGTCATAATTTTCCTGTTAAAAATTTTTCTTTAAAAAAATTATAGCATGTGATTAAATTTCTATAAAAAAAATTTCACCAGGTATAATTTTTCTGTAGAAAAATGGCATCAGTCATGATTTTTTCTATTAAAAATGTTTATCTGTCATAATAATTTTAAAATAAATTTTATCAGTTATAAAATCATGCCATAATTTTTCTATAGAAAATTTACAATTTTCCTATAAACAAATTTCATTAGTCATAATTTTCCTGTTAAAAATTTTTCTTTAAAAAAATTATAGCATGTGATTAAATTTCTATAAAAAAATTTCACCAGGTATAATTTTTCTGTAGAAAAATGGCATCAGTCATGATTTTTTCTATTAAAAATGTTTATCTGTCATAATAATTTTAATATAAATTTTATCAGTTATAATATCATTCCATAATTTTTCTATAGAAAATTTACACCAGTGATAAAATTTCTATAAAAAATTCAACAGATATAATTTTTCTGTAGAAAAATGGCATCAGTCATGATTTTTTCTATTAAAAATGTTTATCTGTCATAATAATTTTAAAATAAATTTTATCAGTTATAAAATCATGCCATAATTTTTCTATAGAAAATTTACAATTTTCCTATAAACAAATTTCATTAGTCATAATTTTCCTGTTAAAAATTTTTCTTTAAAAAAATTATAGCATGTGATTAAATTTCTATAAAAAAATTTCACCAGGTATAATTTTTCTGTAGAAAAATGGCATCAGTCATGATTTTTTCTATTAAAAATGTTTATCTGTCATAATAATTTTAAAATAAATTTTATCAGTTATAAAATCATGCCATAATTTTTCTATAGAAAATTTACAATTTTCCTATAAACAAATTTCATCAGTCATAATTTTCCTGTTAAAAAATTTTCTTTAAAAAAATTATAGCATGTGATTAAATTTCTATAAAAAAATTTCACCAGGTATAATTTTTCTGTAGAAAAATGACATCAGTCATGATTTTTTCTATTAAAAATGTTTATCTGTCATAATAATTTTAATATAAATTTTATCAGTTATAATATCATTCCATAATTTTTCTATAGAAAATTTACACCAGTGATAAAATTTCTATAAAAAATTCACCAGATATAATTTTTCTGTAGAAAAATGTTATCAGGCATGATATTTTCTATTAAATATTTCATATTCAAATATTTTCTGTAGGAAATTTTTATCTATCTATTTTACTAAAAATAAATTTCATCAGTTATATTTCCTTAAAAAATTTCATCAGTCAAAATTTTTCTGTAGAAAAATTATTGCATGTGATCAAATTTCTATAAACAAAATTCACCAGATATAATTTTTTCGTAGAAAAATTTCATGTCATAATTTTTCTGTAGGAAATTTTTATCTATCGTAATTTTTCTAAAAATAAATTTTATCAGTTATAATATTTCTCTAAAAAATTTCATCAGTCAAAATTTTTCTGTAGAAAAATTATTGCATGTGATCAAATTTCTATAAAAAAATGTCATCAGGTATAATTTTTCTGTAGAAAAATGTCATTAATCATGATTTTTTTCTATTAAATAATTCATGTCATAATTTTTCTGTAGAAAATTTTCATCAGTGATGAAATTTCTATAAAGAAATCCACCAGATATAATTTTTCCGTAGAAAAATTTCATGTCATAATTTTTCTGTAGCAAATTTTTATCTAACGTAATTTTTCTAAAAATAAATTTCATCAGTTATAATACTTCTTTAAAAAATTTCATCAGTCAAAATTTTTCTGTAGAAAAATTATTGCATGTGATCAAATTTTTATAAAAAAATTTCAACAGGTATAATTTTTCTGTAGAAAAATGTCATTAATCATGATTTTTTTCTATTAAATATTTTATGTCATAATTTTTCAGTAGAATATTTTCAACACTGATAAAATTTCTAAAAAAAAAAAATTCACCAGATATAATTTTTCCGTAGAAAAATTGCATGTCATAATTTTTCTGTTGAAAATTTTCACCACTGATGAAATTTCTATAAAAAAAAAAATTCACCAGATATAATTTTTCCGTAGAAAAATTGCATGTCATAATTTTTCTGTTGAAAATTTTCACCACTGATGAAATTTCTATAAAAAAAATCACCAGATATAATTTTTCCGTAGAAAAATTTCATGTCATAGTTTTGCTGTAGGAAATTGTTAGATGTGGTAATTTTACTAAAAATAAATTTTATCAGTTATATTTCTTTAAAAAATTTCATCAGTCATAATTTTTCTGTAGAAAAATTATTGCATGTGATAAATTTTCTATAAAAAATGTCAAGAAAAATTTTTCTGTAGAAAAATGTTATCAGTCATGATTTTTTCTATTAAGTATTTCATGTCATAATTTTTCTGTAGGAAATTTTTAGATGTCGTAATTTTATCAAAAATAAATTTCATCAGTTATAGTTTTTTCTATATAAATTTCATTTTATATAAAAAATTTCATTTTTCTGCAGAAAGCGATCCAATTAATTGATTTCCATCTGGATTATCTAGTAAGATTAACGTCACACTATTTGGATGATTCAATTAGGAAATTCTTATTATTATAAAAATTATTTAAATAATTTTTGAGAATGATTTAATTTGAATTAGCGACTGCAGCATATCATTTCACTTTCTCAATCGGGTCAAAGAAGTTGTTTTGATAGATAAAAATAAAGATGAGGATAAAAATAGTTCATTTTATTTATTTATTTTATGTCGCACAGTGTTGTTGAAATGGTTTAAACTGTTTTACTGAATGGGACTTGAAGTTGCGGTGGCGCCGACAAACACTGTACTTGCATGTGCATTATTTCTTGTCTCTCCTCCAGCAGTTTTTGTTTAGCTTTTCTCTCTTCCAAGAGTTGGTTCCTGACTTTGCGTAAACTTGTTTTTAAGTTTTCAATTTCAATAGCATAGGATTTTTCGTCAATTAATTTGGTATTAATTTCAGCCTTCAGAGCTTTCAACTTGCGATCTTTGCGGAGGAGTGTGTCCTGTTTAAGAGACGTAAAAAAAAATCCAAACCAAAATTGTTAAAAATCTTATTTATTAAAAAAATCAATAGAAAGTTATAAAATTATACTTAATGATTAGAAAATTTTATATTTTTAATTTGGTGTGCATTTCTTCTAAAAGAGCTTTTAAGAACTTCAAGTTGTTAAAGATAAAATATTTAGAGTTTTTGTTTTTAACAAACCTTAACTTCATTTAATTCTTCTGTTATTTTAACACTGGGCAATTTAACAATGAACTCCTTTAAGGTGTCATAAAGTCTTTGGGATTCTTTAAAGGCTCTGTCCTGCTCTAAGCTGGCAACATTATAACTCAAGATCTGTCTATAAAATCACAAAAGAAAGTTCATGAACATTAATTGGAATAAATATAATATGAATCACCCACTTTCTTAGCGATTGTATTTTCTGTATGAGATCACTTTTTTCCGGATCCTTTCCTTTTAAACTACGCCAACGATGTATATTCATGGGTGTCATCATTTCCTCTAGCAAGGCCCGAGCCTTAACTCTTTCTTGATTAAGAATTCTGTGCATTTGTAACAATTCATGTCTTAGATCTGCTGCACTTTCACGATCTTTACGCAAAACATTCCTCTCAGTATGAAGATTTTTAATTTCAGTTCTCATTAATTTCATATCATCTTGATTTTGGACGACTTCAGCTTGCAACAGGTCATGAGATCTTTGCAAGTTTTCCATTTCGATTTTCAGCTGATTAAATTGTTCTTCCTTCTTGTGCAGCAAGGCGCAAACAGAATTTTTTTCATTGATCATATTATCGAGATCTCGCCTGAGAGCTTGTAAATTTTTCTCTTTTTCTTGTTGAGCTTTACATAAAATATCATTCTCTTTACGTTTCTCCTCTAAATCAATTTTAGTTTGTTGTTGACTTAGTTGGGCATTGCGTACAGTGTTCTTAAGCATGCGACGTTCTTTTTCCATTCTATCAACCTGTAACTGCAATTTACTGATTTCGCCATCTCTGTAACTAATCTTTTCCTTCAACGTTTCAATTGTTTTTTGTAGATTTTCAAGGGAAAATGTTAATTTAATTTTATCTTCATTCAATGTTTGTATGGTGCGTTGATGAGCATTACTTTCATTGATCACCACATCGTGGTGAGTTTTTAATTTGGCATATTGAGATTCAAGATCCGTAATAGAACGTTTTAGTTCCAATTCATAAGATTCCTGCAAATGTATTTTATCTGAAAATGCATGTGTGTGTGTCGTTAAATATCAATACAAAATTAATTATTCAGATGAAAATAAGGCGAATTCAATATCAGGTGGTTGCAGTATAGCAACTGGTGACTCTGAAAGTAGCATTAGGGAGGGATTTTGCTACTGATCAGTTTATATTTTTTTAATAGTTTTTTAATAATTATTAATTATAATTGACGTTAGCTTGCTTCACAAATTTTATTATCACCCTTATTTTCTTATATCAGTTCGCCACTGACTTCACCTTATTAAATTCCCGTTGGGAGTATTCATTTATACATTTGCGTTTTTAACTTATTAATTGACTGTAATTCTTATTCAATCAATTATATTTTAGACGAAAGTATACAGTGCCTCACATTGAAAGTTGAGCAAATCGTTGGTTATAATTTTTGAAAAACTTTTGAATATTTGTAATTAAGCGTTTACTATACAATAAAGTAAAATGTAGTAAAAATATTGTCAAGAATTTTCCAACACGGTATTCTAAAGTAAATTCCAAAAAATTACCAAATTGTGATCACACAGAAAATCGGGCAAAAGCAAAAAATTCATTTCAATTAGAAGGTAAAACTCAACGAGAAATCGAAAGAATGGTTAATAAAAGCAAATCAACTATACACGACATCATTATGCGATACTAAAAGACACCTGCTTCTATGGGTGATATAGGTGTTATGGAATCGGAAGCTCTTGATGCTCTTGGAATGGAAATTAAGTGTGATGTTCGATGGACGAAACACATTTTTCAGGTTTCTAAAGGAGCTTTCAGGTGCCTTCGTTTTAGGTGCCCCTGTAGGCTAGTAGGTAATGTACTAGCTTGTCAGTATAAGAGTTGTGGGTTCGATTCCCAACGAAGACCTTGGTTATTTTTCACTACAAAATAAAAATTGAATTTCGGTGGGGATGATCAGCAATGAAGGCATAGTCACTGGTCGCTGTGCTGTCTTATATACGGCAGTTAATTTCCGACTATCCTTATACTTTCACCACCTGTTTCATCTCTTCTCTATCCCTTTCCTAAAGGATGTAGCGTGCTACAGTCAAGTACCGTGGTACTTGACTGCTACTTCTCTTTTAAAAACAAAAAAACCTAATTTCCTAGTTCTGGCACAATGCATTGCATAGGTAGGGGTCATCCCCTGAGTCCTAAAAAAAAAAATAAAACGGTGTGAGAGATACTTCACTGCATTCGATCTTCGTACTATTTATACCACCTATATTCATCCGAAGATGGAGTTCAACTCTCATGTATGGTTGGGTAGGCGCCCCAAAGTCTATTTTGGAGTTTGGAGACCGCGTACCAAGCGGCTCATTGGGGACGGTAGGGTATTTAAATCTAATGTTTCTTTAGAGTATCGACGCAATGTAGGTTGTATTTCACTGTTTTATCCTTACTAAAATGGTAAGTGCTCTAAAGAAATTAGGAAATTTGTTGCCGAAACTCACACGTTTTTGCGTTCGACTCGATATTGGTTAAGAGCGTTTCCATTTGTGGTCGATTAGCCAGTAAATCTCACTACGCATTACAGAGAGAATTCGGTTTTTAACATAACAGTTCGTATGTGGAATAAACTCCCTCCAGATGTCTTTCCTGTCACTTTCAATGTAGGAAAATTCAAATCGAATGTTCATAAAACTACTTTCTCTTTCCTCCTTCCCACAAGCTTATTTCTTCGTTCTGATACAATGCATTGCATGAGTAGATGCCATCCCCTGTGTGTTGCGAAAAAAAATTGAACTTTGAGATGATAAGTTCGCGAAATACAAAGTTCCCCATTCATCTTCGCTCCAAAATTTGCCACAATGGCTTAAATAAATTTTGGATAGAAAATACATGCAGAAATAATAAGAGTTTTAAGGAAAAGAAAATTCATGGCTGGGTGGCATGAAAAAAACCATTTGTCAGTATCAAAAATAGAAAAGATCGCTTGGATTTTGCCAAAGAGCACATATTAAAAGATTTCTCTTTTTGGAGTACGGTTAAAATTTATATACCACGTTATGCTGATTTTTCCATTTCAGCATTTTAACATCTTACAAATTCCTATTACGGATGTTTGGTTTCGACGGTCGACATTACATGTAGTGTAAACACACTGAAGCATTTTTGCACAAAAACATTAAGAAAACAGTGAAGTTTGGAGGTTTGTTAGCAATAGTGTGTGGGCTGCATTGCAGCTTAAGGTGTTATAAACCTTCATTTTATAGAAATATATATCTTGACTTTTTAAAAATCACTGATCAGTAAAGAAGTGGTTGCTTTACAACTGCCCCAAGGTCGCCGAAACACCTGAACAAGACCCAGATATAAATGTATGGGATGTAGTTGGACATCGTATGCAAAAGAGATTGTGCATTAATAAAAACCACCTTAAAGCTGCATAACTGGAGGAATGGAGCCAAAAACGACTGATGTGAGAAAAAAATTAATGGAATCTATTCCAAGAAGGTGAAAACCTAAAAAAAATCAAAAAGAATATGCAACCATTATTAATATTAATTAATGCATAAACAGTTTAATTTATAAACTGCTCGACTTTCAGTGTGATCATAGTTTTAAGGTTATAAGGCTGCAACTAGTTGCCTGACTTATGATATTATGTTTTATATGATATACAGTTATGATATACAGTTTTGACCAAATGGCAACCTTGATATTTGTTGTCAAAAAATAAATACGATTATTGGAAATAATATATTTTAAATACTGATTAAATAAATATCTGTTATTCTTTTCAACGGTCTTTTTTATTTAACAATATATATTTTTTCGATATTTCGCTTTCCTGTGGAAAGCTTCTTCAGGAAATTATTTTTTATATTTTACAAAAACAAAAAATTATAACAATTTTAAAAACAATTTTGAAAAGAATAACAGATATTTTATTAAAATATAAAAAGGTCGATTAAAAAAAAACTGATTAAATAAAATATCTTAAATATTAATAAATATAATTTTATTTTTATTACTTTCTAAAGTATCCATTTTGTCTAATAAGTTTTGAATATCATCCAGTTTTTTATTTTTCTCAAAATTCAAGTGCCCAATTTCTTCCTTCAGTTTTTTAGCTTTTCTCTCTTGCAACAGCATAGAATCCTTAAGAGAACGTATTTCATATTGTTTTTCTTGTATTATTTGTTGTAATTCCTCGGTGTGCTTCTGCACTTGAAATAAATTATTTTTTAAAGCGTCTCTTTCCTTGACAAGATTGTTGTTATTTCTCTCAAACTGCTGTACTACACGACGCATAGCTTCAATTTCTTTTTCCTGAGTATTTAGTTGTGTTCTTTAAATAAAAATAGATTTTATTTTATTTTATTTTCACATTCAATTTAACTGCTTCAACATTTGACAAAAAGGTTTCTTAATTCTCATTTAGTGAAGAAAATTTTGAATATACTAAATAGTTTTTCCGAAGAATAAAAAGAAAAAAAGAGTGCAGGTTTTTCCAGCAACTCCCACAGCGTAAAATGAAATATTTAATATTATTCAGCGAAAATAGTTATAATAAAAAAATTGTTAAATTAAAAGTTTTTAAGGGTAAAGCCAACTTTTCAATTAGAACGGTTGGAAATCCTGTACGATAACTTCGGTCGCCTAATACGCAACTTTTTCTTAAAAACAATCTAAATTGCAACAGAAAAAGCAACTTGAATACTATAAATTAATTTTTCCGTGTTTGTGCAGCCACAGAATATATAAGTAAATAGAACACTCAAATCTAATCGGTATTATTTCAATAAAGCTTTGAAATAATACTGAAAATTAAACGTGTTTATCACTTCACTTATTGAGAGTATGATTTCAGATTTCTTTTATTTTTCTAAGGAATTAGGTGCATATGGCACATTTTGTAACCAAAATTGTACACTGAAAAAAATTTTGTTGAAAGATTAAATAATGAAACATAAAAAGACAGCAACTTCAGGCTGACATAGAAAATATCTCCCATAACTGAAACCACATTTATAACTTCTCTTAAATATATATATATTTTTTTTTACAAGAAATTTGTTTTTTTGACTGTGGCAACACCAACAACATAATAGATGTGACATTTAGTTTTTAGACGTATTCGCAGTAGGTGCATTGGCAATTATTACAATGACATAATTTTTTCCCCTAAATCGCAATAAAATAATTAAAAATCCACTACAGAAATGGTGGTTCTGTTAAAGTTATATTTCGTAAAATTCGTAATATTTTCGGACAACATAATCGTACTTCTAAGACCGCTATTCAGAATTTGGTCATTAAATTTGGGTCGACAGGCTCGATACAACATGTGCGAACAACAACGCGTGTTCGACCGGGTCATTCGTTCAACGTTCGTGATATTTTCGGACAATATAATAGTCCCTCTGAGACCACTATTAAATTTGAGTTGACAGGCTCGATATAAATTGTGCGAACACTAACGGGAATACCAATTCGACCGAGTCGTTCCACTGAAAATATTACAGCCGGGAGTCACAGTGTCGAAGCAGATTCAAACGTTCTTCATAATTGGGGTTATCCAAAACCACCACATGTAGAAATTTGCGTAAGGATTTGACTTTGAAGCCTTACAAACCTTACAACTGGTGCAGGATTAAAGCCGATCAAGCAGTCACATCAACGTAGATTCGTTCAATTCATTTAGGAACAACTGGCTGGGTTTTCTTAAAAAAATAACTTTTTTCAAACGAAGCTCATTTTCACTTGTCAGTGTATGTTAACAAGCAAAATTGCCGCATTTGGGCTTTTGAATATCCTAGAGCGATTATTGAGAAGCCTTTGCATGCTCAACGTTTACCTGTATAGTGCGCTACGTGGTATGAAGTCATGATTGGACTGTTTTTGTTTTTTGTGGAAGATGAGGCTAGAAATGTGGTAATGGTTAACGGATTTCACTATTGCGAGATGCTAACCACTCAATTTTGGACTATTATCATCGACGTGGATGTCGCTGACATGTGGTGTCAACAGAACGGTGCCACGTATCATACAGCCAACGAAACGATCAATTAATTGCAAACTATAATTTCACGGCAATCAGCAGTTAAGTGGCCAGCTAGATCGTGTGATTTAACACCACTGGATTATTTTTTGTGGGGCTATGATAAGAACAGATCCTATACGGAGTCATTTAAATCGATTTCAGTCTTAAAACTCAAAATCCGTGATGTGATTAGGACCACCAATTTGCCAACAAGTAATTAAAAACTTTGATGAAAGAGTCGATATTTGTCAGAGTGGTCTAGGTGGACATTTTCCAGATATCATTTTTCATTCATAATTGCCGAACTTTTATCTTCGTAATAAAAAAAAAATTTTTTGAATCATCTTGAACTAAAATTTTGTTTAAGAAAACAAACTTCTTGTTAAAAAACGCTTTACAATTGTTTAATTTTTTTCTATTTATTTTTAATTTTATTTTTGTCAAATACGCAGAAGTATGAACACAAAGCGAGTGATTTAATTAAAGTGGGATTGCATTTTTGAGAGAATTCATCAATGGGAGCATAAGAAATATTTTTCTCAAAATAAAAATGATTCATTCGCACAACTGGTTTCTAAGACGAATTTAATGTGTCAAATTGTATTGTGCAAGCTAATGCCCTACTAAAGAGCACTTGGGAGTTAATCGGTAAAAGTAAGAAATATTTACCCAAATTAATTTGTACAACGAGATTTTGGATAAAAATTGAAAAAGGAGCACTAATTTCTTTATACTTTGCTTCGTATCCATTTTTCATTTAGGACTAGGGATAGTAAAAATCTGAAAGAATTGCAGAATGTATAGCAGGGTTTAACGCTATAAAAGTTCTCGATATAAAGCAAAAGCAATAACATGGCCTTCTTTGATAAAAAAAACTAATTTGTGAAAGAAATGTGACTATTGATTTTATAAAGTTGTCATTTTTCGGTGACCTTAATTTTTGTATTAAATGTTTAGCGCTCTTGTTTTAAGAATTTCGTAGGATTATTATATTTAAAATTATATCGATACCAAGTTCCTGTCTTTAAACAAATTATTTCTAATTCTTACTTAAGCCTTAAATTCTCTTCCTCATACTCTTTACGCGCTTCTTCCAATGAACAATATTTTCGGGAAGCGTTGTCCTGTAATTTGGCCAATTTAGCATTCTCCTGTTTCCATTTAATAATTTCCTCCTCTCTGATCTATAATAAATTAAACAAACAAATATTAAAGATTGCAAAATTAATAATTTTAATTTTTATTTTATTTACCTTTAAAATATTTAGTTTCTGCATTAATTCCCGTTTATTTTTATCTCTTTCCTGAATGGCATACTCCAAGTCAATAGTTACTTTGGCCAACTTATTGCAATTTGCATTGTGTTGGGTATTCAAATGCTCCATATTAGTTTTTAGGGACAAAATTTGTAAATTTTGACGCACCTTCAGTTTCGTTAATTTTTCGCATTGTTGTTTTAACAGTGAAATCTGATCGCTGTATTTCAATTCATCGGATTTCAATTGATTTAACTCTTTCGTTAAGGCATCAATACGTTTTTTACAATTAAAGGCTTCATTGGAGGTATCCTGAAGTCAAAGAATTAAATCGTTTTATCTGCTAATAATTTATTTTCTTAAGTTCTTACATCCAAAACCTTGAATAAATTTTGATTTTTTTCCTCCAACGTTTTATTCATGGCCTCCAAGTCGATGGTGTAATTACGCTGCGTTTGTAAACGTTTATTCAGGTCTCGTATTTCATTTTTAAGATTTTCTTTTTCTTTATTTTCATCCCTACGCCTGCAATTCATATTTTTGTGTGAAAAAAGAATGTGAAACGTGTTTATGTTACTCACAGTTTTAAATTGGCTCTGGTATCACTTAATGATTTAATAGTTTGTAATTGTTCTTCCACCGTTTCCTTAAGTTTCGTCAGTTCATCCTGAGCATTTTGTTCCCGTATATGAGCGGCATCTTTTTGGCGCCAAGCACTTTCTGCGGTAGGAGAAGAGATGAATATCACTTTAGAATTTCTCTCAAATAGAGATTTTTATACTCAAAAGATTTAAAGTCTCTTAAGAGATGTTTAGGTTTGAAAACGTTATTTGCAAAGCCAACCACTTGTGTGTTAAATGTGTTCTATTATTAAAACACGCATAGCGGGCTATCGCATTTATGTTATGCTCAAAAAACATTTTAATGATTCCATGCTTAAGTAATTCTTAATCTATGTCAAAATAGTTGTATAGTATAGCTTTCAAGATGAGAATACGAATAAAAATGGCAAAAATTTTGGTGACTCTATTTACTCTATTACTCTAACTTTGTTAATATTTTTTTAAAGAGAACTGAACAAATAATGTAAAATTGTCTTTTTTACATTACATTTTGGACAACTTTACACTCAACGAAAACTAATTTCTTTTGACTTTGAACTGTTTCTGACGAGGAGAATAATGTGATTTAAAAAGGGAAGCCATCTTTAAATCAAAGTTATTGAGCAAACAGATATTAACAATGTTTCCACCGCGTGTTCATAACGTTACCATTATGGCAAAATAACAACACAGTACTTTAGAGTGTTAAATTAAGTTAAATGATTTATTTACTTTCAATACACATAAAACAAACACGATGGTAATTTTGTTGTCTTTACTCACTAATAACTTAACTTGAGTTGATTAATTTGCCCAGCATGTGATGCTTATATAGTTGCTATTGTCATTTTCCGTCTTATCTGACTGACAATAGTATTTCATTAACTGGCGGAGAAAAAAATAAACAACGTAATACCACACACAGCCAGTTGGGCTAAGGTAATGCTAAAAGAAATAAAAAAGAAACAGCCAGATAAGACGGAAAATGACAATAGCATTTCATTTACTGGCGGAGAAAAAAACAAATAAGGTGATACCTTATATAGTTGTTTTAAGCGTTTCTCGCATATACAAGAATATTCTACTTCAACATCACCCCGTATTGCTGTTGTTGTTATTATTCAGTTTAAGCGCCTGCTTGGCTGTGTGTTTGGTTTTGCTCTGTATTAGTTGCTTTTGTTTTCTGTTGTTTATCTTATTTAGTGGAATTTCTTATAAGCAGGTCTTGTGTGTATAAGATTTCTTGGAAAACTATGCAGTTTTTAAAATACACAGTGGGTCGTTTCGCTTACTTTTTTTTACTAATAATTATTTTCTTTTAAAACTTAATAAATCATCTTCGTAACAATATATTTAAGAAAATAATTTGTTGGTTGAAGACACTCATGGTCCACGTTATCGTAGGATGCAGAGCGACCAGAATGTAGCTATTGGCACCAAGTATTTTAACAACTCGACATGTCTTTGTTAGGTTATGATGAGAACTTCGCATGAAGATTTTTTTCAGACTCATTAATTAAAGGCTAACTACTAGTCACCTCTTTATGGCTTCGCAACTTTAGCCTTATAGAACCTCTAATCCTACAACAAATTTGGTTCAAAGTCATGTATTCTGATAGGACACATTTGTATCAGGACGGCTACATAAGCTAACGAACTTGTTGCATATGGGAATTGGAAAACCAGCTCACCTTTGAATACAGCCCAGCTTGTTGTTAACTTTGGTGTGGGGGGCATATTTGACAATTTTTTTCAATAATGCTGGATAATATGCATAATTTTTGATTATATAAGTCAGACGTACCTTAACACACAGCTCATACGTCAATCGGTTTTTTTAAGGTATTAAGAGTGAAAATCTTAGTCGCCTCAAAACTGTTATATCACAGTTTTACACGTTGTTTTGTGAGTTGCCGTTAAAGACCAAAATGATGCATACCGTTGAGGCTAATATTGCCTGAGCCATTCGTAAGAAGCAACCACAATCCAAAACGTCAATAAAATTTTGAATAATTGATCACCAATGAAATCGTGTTCCACAAATACTGGGTATATTTATTATGTCTAACAACTGACGTCATAAATGATCAAGCAAAATTAGGTTAAGTCCATTCTATTTAATTTTTTAAAAGGTACTTGTATTTGAATCACCCATTAGTGTATTTTTGGCACTTCATTTTATAAATATTTAGTAATTTTTACAAAGGTTAGCATAACTTAATTTACCTATAACTTTCCTTAATTGTGATATAGTATCCTGATCCAATTGTTTCATGTTTCTGGCATTATCCAGTTGTGATCTCAAGTTGGCTAATTCCTCTTCTAAGTCTTTGCATTTTTCTATCTCCAAATTCAAGTTACACTTAAAGCGATTACTGCAAATTAATAAACGCTGGACATTGTCGGCACTATCTTGAGTGTCCTTTTGTCTAAGGACTTTGGAGATCTAGAAGTAAATTTTAGTTTAATTGTTCCAAATACTTCATTACAAATACCTCTGGGATTTTACTTAATAAGTCTTTATAATATTCCTCATCAAAATCATCAGGTACTAATGGCTCATCCTCAGAACCCGACCCCTTTGTACGTGCACTTTCATCCATTTTTTTTTTGTTTTATTATTTCTTTAATTTTTTTTATTTTGTATTTTTAATTATTATTAAATAACTTTGGCATTAATAAGTTTCTACAATTGTGCTTTCCTTCCTTTGTTTACAAGCGAAATATATTGACTTAACATTTATGCTAGAAATTATCCAAGCAACCGTTTCAAGAGAGTTCATAGCAATTTGAAAAGTGTGTCTTGAAAAGAGCAGCAACTTTGCTGCAAGTTAGGCATTTATTGTTTTTTTTTTGTTGTATTTTACAGCGAAATTGTTGTTTTAGTAACTGTAGTGTAACATAGAAGTAGTTGAAAATAGTTTCAAAAGATTTTTCAAATTAACTAATGCGTGAATAGAGTTATAATTAAGTCGTTGCTTACTCTCCATTGTTGCCATAATTTCGGTGCATGTCTAAGTACTTTGTTGTTTGATAACATTGCACTCTCACCTGTAGAAGTTGTTAATACAAACGGACAGATGTGTTAAGGAATGAAAACATATAAAAATATAAAACTGTTTTATAAAGTATTAATGGATGTTTAGTTGTGAAATTAAATAACTTGTTTTAATTTACTGTTTCTGTTTTCGTTATTTGTTGTTTTATTTACAACAAACACAACGATTAAATAGCTTATGTGGCATATATTGCTTCGCTTACTTGAGTATCGATTTTTTCAAAGGTCGTAATAAAATAAGTTTTTCTAAAATTAGCGTTTTGATTTGTTTTGTTACCAGAATACTTTATTAAAAGATGACTGATGTATAGATTCATTCTGATGAATAAGTCAATGATTTGCATGCCTGCATTTAAGCTAAAAGTCTTGGCGATAATATCGAAACCTAAAAATCTTCGCAAAAAGACAAATCCAAACAAGAAAGCAATAACATTTCAATGAGATATATTTTTTTTTAATTTTGGGTACAATCGATTCAACTGAAAACATTGCAACCACAATGAGTCCACACTGTGGAAGCAGATCCAAATTTATCAATTCCTTGTCGTTCTTAACAATTGGGGTTATCCAAAATCTCTACAAGGCGAATTTTGCATAAGGATTTGACTTCGAAGCCTTACAAGATTCAACTGGTGTAGGAGTTAAAGTCGAGCGATCATTCACATAGCCGTATATTAGCTCAATTCATTCAGAAATAAACGGCTGGTTTTACTGAAAAAATTATTTTTAAAGACGATGCCCATTTTCACTTGTCAGGGTATGTTAACAAGCAAAATTGCCGCATTTGGGCTTCTGAAAATCCTAGAGCGATTATTGAGAACGTGTCACTACATGGTGCGGTATGTGTTTTGAAGGCGTGACCAAAAAATGGCCTGTTTTTGTTTTAGAGAAGTTTTGGAAATACGGTAAGGGTTAATGGATCACGCTATCGCGAGATGCTAAAAACTCAATTTTCCCTATTATTGATGACGTGTATATCACTGATATGTGGTTTAACACGACGGTGCCACATGTTACAGAACCAATGAAACGATCAATTTGTTGCAAACCAAATTTTCCGATGGTATAATTCCACGGCAATCAGCAGTTAGGTTGCCAACCAGATCGTGTGATTTAATACCACTGGATTAGTTTTTGTTGGGTTATAATAAGGACAGAGTCTATACGTTGTCAATCGAAACGATTTCAGCATTAAAACTCAAAATCCTTGATGTGATTAATGAAGTAGGAATGCAATATTACGAAAAAGTGATTAAAAACTTTGATGAAAGAATCGACATCTGTTAGCGTGGTTGTGGTTGATATTTGCCAAATATAATATTTAATTCGTAATTGCCGAACTTTTTCCGTTGTAATATAATAAAAATTTAAATCAGCTTAATCTAAATTTGTTGTTTTATTTTGTTTTAGAAAACAAACTTCTTGTGGAAAAACCCTTTACAAACCATAAAAATTTGTGTTTATTTTTAGTCTAAATATGAGAGGTAAACATATTTCCAAATCTCTTTTCGTCAAACTTTACATGCATGGAAGTTATCTCAAAAATCTAGAATTCTATAACAACATGACAAAATATTTTTTTTAGTTATCGTTATTCAGCAGATTGTTAACTGATTTAGTTTTCATGGGGTGATTTAATAAAATCAGTATTCTGTCATATTTTTTTTTCTGAAGTATAGCAGCAGCCAAATTTTCATGGATTCAATAGATTCGAGAGACATAGAAATATGACTTTGATTAGTTAAGTATGGTCGAGATTCTTTTTCATTATATAGGAAATAATTATCTAAGCTTAGATCCTCTATAGCACCTATATTCGATATGTTTCTGCTTGTTATCGTACACAATTTTTATCTATCGGCTACCTTAAGAATAATCTGCAAGTATCGTGTTTTTAGATTTTTATTTTGGTCAAATGTTGATCAAAATCTATCACTTATGCAGTAATTCAGCTTAACGTAGCTTGATATTTAAGAAACTATCTGTACTTTTTGCCGTTCCTTATCCATCCCTGTTCAAATCTTACGTTTAAGAAATAAAAAATCATTTAAATTCCAGCTATGGCAAAAAGATGGCTCCCTACACTGAGGTTAATAGGTAGATCTTACGATCTGAGCTGTGCAGGTGGGTATTTATAAAAACTTGAAATGAGCAGATAACCAAAGGATGCCTGATTTTATGTTAGCAGTCTTCTAGTGAAGACAAGACCAATTTATAAGCCGTCTCCGACTGTACATTCAGTTAAGCTCAGCCATCATAGTATTATATCTGTCAGTTAATAGTGTAACTAATACGGTTAGTATATTCACTACATGGTTCGTTTTACAGATTTTTTGTTGGGTACTGGTTTATGAAATTATGGCAACCTCCAACGGCATTAATTTACACCACAAGTCTATCACTTACTAAACAAAATAACAATATTGTTAAGTAGTCGTTAATGATTGTTTAAAATGTTAGATTTTATAATTGTTTTTATTGATGCAATCAGCTACTTGTTCACCATTTGAACACAAATATTTTTTAACAATCTTTTAAATGACTTCATTCTTTTACTATCCTGCTAATTTGTTAACTAATGTATTATCAAACTAAATTTTTGCATTTCCCCAATAATATTGTTGTTATTTATTATTTATTTATTTTTTGCTTTTATTTCTTTTTGCACCGGTCTTGTTTTTTTCTTACATCTTTGCATGTACTGCATGTACTCCACTCCACTTCAGTGCACACGAACACACATGCAACTGTAATTGCTAATGTTGGCATGCAAGTTTGTAGTAAATATTTACTTGCAACGAACATTTGAGCAACAACTATCTATACTCTTTCTTACATTACGTATTTAATTTTGTTGTACATTTCACTTTTTTTGTTGTATTGCCTTGAGTTTGACTTGGCGAGTCTTTGGCTTTTGATCATCATTATTTTGTTCAAAACTTTCAGTTTCATTTTCAATTTGATTCATTTCGCGTCGTGGTATTTTGTGTATTTCCTTGAAAGAAAGAAAAAAAATGAAATTTTATTAATAAAAACATTTCTTTGTTTATAAAATATAACAAATTCAATTAAATTAAATATAAATTTAAGGTTTATTTTCCCGAAAACAAAATAATACGGTGGTTGTTGTGTTTACGTTAAATTGTTAATTTGAAAACTTTGTTCAACGAAGAAGAAATAACAACAAGTGTATTTGTATATAACTTTTGTTGTTGTTACTGTGCTAAAATATTTTGTAAATTTAGAAATTTAAAATTCATATAAAAAGGTTTACAATGGCCCGTAGAAAAGTTTCATTAAATTTGTCATCATCTTTGCATAATTCGGTCAAACAACAGCAAACTTCACTGGATATTGAAAAAATTAAACGCCATTTTAGCTGGTCTGATTGTGAGACAATGTGAGTTTATTGAACTTTTACTTTATTAATAATTTTATTTATTTATTTTTTTTTTTTACTTTCTACTTATTTTTTTAAGTTTTAAATATATTTTGTTTTCATTTTAAGCTAAATATTTTACAGTGTCAAGCATGGTCATCAGCTGAGTGTAGTTACACTTTATTTTAAAAATTAAAATTTATACGTAGGGTAACTCAAAAGTCATTTAAAATTTAATAATTTTCTAAAATTGGAAAATCATATTTTTGAATATAATAAAATTAATAAACAACATTATTATTTTCTTCTTTAAAATAGCGAGAAATAAATGACCTTGTTTTTTTCACTATAGAGAGTAAATGAAATAGTGTAACTGATTTTGTAGCTGGTTTATAAATTTTCCATTAAGGAAACCTGTTCAGGTTTCCAGTAAGAGAAAAACTTGAAATCAATTTTTATTTACGGAGACAATTTTTGTTTTAACGTGCCAAGAAACGCGGAATATTTTTCATCGTATTGGGCCACTAAAACGTTGCCTTTTAAAATAATATTCAATAACAGTTGACTGTATTTTTTTTTTTTTACTAAAAAACACAATAAAGGATTTAAAATGTTACCTTCTCCTTTATATTTAAATTTAAAGCGATCACCTGTCCAAATTTAAAAAAAAACAGATGAATGAATTTACGTGATAAGATTTACATCGTTACCTAGCCATGTGGCCATAACACGATGGTGGATCAAACCACTTGGGGGATATGTAGCGTGCACCCACGCCCTAGGAATTCGAAGGATATCTCTATCCGACAGCTCATACCTAGTTGCAATTTCGAGAGCGCTTAAAAGTTGTAGATTATTCAAGTTCTGGTCCAGAACACATGACATAGCATGCTTACTGGATCCGGATCATTCATCTTGTGTTCTTGGTAGAAAGTGAGATGATCCTGGCCCCTTAATCATTTCATGAGGGCTTGCGAAACCACAGCCACCACTATACTTCTGAACCTCAATAATTAGACAGAGAACAGCAACAGCTGAATTCTGGGACTTACAGATTCCCGTGGAAATGAAGTGGATGTTGTCTAGTTGGCTCCTGCTAGATTTTAGGGAACTAGACTTCCTTTTACCCACGGATGACACATGTCTTAATGGTGAGATTCCATTAAGACATATCAATGTGATTTATTTGCATTCTTTAAGTGCCAAGCTATTAATCATGGTTTTCTAGAGCATACTTGTCTTATACGCCAAAAAGTGATTACAGTATGACCTATTATTATGCGCCAAAAAGTGGTTACAGTATGACAGTTCATTAAGCTGTTAAATCTTTTCTAATTTATCTATAATCGCCCTTTATAAAAACAGAATAACTCTGAACTGGTAGTGATGTCAGCTACATTTCCTAAGACAAGTGATGCCAGTGACTTTATTAAGCCTTTCAGTGTTCGAAACAAAAACATATGGATTTTATAGTGTTCTAGAAGTTGTCTAGCACGATCCATGATGGTCCACTTATTTTTTCTCTTCTTTTTAATGAATTACGAAGATAACTACAGCGATAATTAAGATATTACCGACAACAAAACTTTTTTTATTTACAAAAAAGTCATAAAATGTTTGAAAAAATTTATGAAAATAATTTCTCCCTTGAAACAAAAATACGAATTTTTTATATTTTGTGTAGTTTTTATGTTTTGATTGCATACACTTTTAACTACTATTTGATTATTTCATTGTATTTATGCCGAAAACAGTGAAAAGGAAAATCAAAACAATAAACGATAAAATTTATTTTCGTATAAGTTTTCGTTTTAAAAAAAATGGTCAATGCGAAGATTTTACTATACAAATAAAATCTTGTGTTAATTTCTTTATACCCTTTAGGTTACAATACATATACGATTTTTTTTAATTTTTTATTTAGCAAGTGTTTATTTTTAAAAATTTAGATATAAAAATATGATTGTAATTATTTTATCACTATTTATTTTGACACTCCAGTTAAAGCGTTTATAGTATGACTGGTGCCACTTAAAATGAAATATAATAGATAAAGCTAATACTAAAAAATGTTATTTGTAGTAACATTGCGACAAAAGCTTTAAGAGAAATTAAATCTAAACGGAGAATTATAAAAGTGCCAAAATGGTACTTTTTATTTATTTTTTTTTTGAATTTCTTATGTTCAAATCCAGCATAACAATAGTACGGGAAAGTGTTATTAATAAATTAAGTTAAGACAGCAAATACACAGACCGTACATATTTAGACAAAATTAACAATAAATTAGTTATATAATGATACTGTTACGTTTATACCTTTTGTAAACATTTTGTTGTTACTTATTTCTTTATTACAAAATAAATAACACCAGATTTTAGAGTTTTTAAATGTATTACAAGTTTATTTACTTTAACTACACACAAAGTAAGATTTGTACTACAACAATTTGTTGGCGCTACAACAATTTACTAAAGATGCAAGTGATTATTTAATGAGGTTTATGTTTTAACTAACTAACTAACCACTCAGATGCTGCCTTTTATATTTGTCCGCTAGAGGTCTATTACAATCAAGAATTGTCTACTTCCTTTATATCACATTTTGTTGCTGTTATGTTATTCAATCAATGTATAGACGCCTCTTGGTCTGCGTGTATTTTTGTTTTTGTTTTGTTGCTGTTAACGTTTCCTCATAGAATTTATTTTAAAATATTTGTTGTTGTCTTGCGTGTATAAATTTTCTTAGAAAACTACGCAGTTAGTAAACAGCATATATTTCGTTTACTTAATTACTTTCTTAAGCAAGACGCATCTGCAACAATACGATAAAAACTGTTAAAAGCATTTTGCTTTCCTATTAAGTTGTAAGGACGGTGTAAAAGGATTAAAATCATTTTTCCCTAACTTATCTGGAAAACCTGATTTTCCCAATAAGATATTGTTGCATTTCTGAAAAAAATGATTTTATGAAGAAACAAAAGGAAATGCAGATTAAGGGATTTGTTGACAGTAACATATAGCTTAGCGGAAAATTGGTAAACATAATCATATCTTTTCAATCCGCAGAGGTAAATCCTGCAGAAAGTTGACAAAATTAACCCACACACAAGATAAGATTCTACAAGAAGTTGTTTTACACAGTGATGTGATGACGAAAAAAAAAAAAAACCTCAGTTTTGTGTATGTCTAACACACAAGGAAGTTAACATGGTTTGTCCAAGTAAGACTGTTATTAATTATTACTCCGAGGTTTTTGGCAGCATTTACAATAGTGATTTCTTTCCCCATTTATTAAAACATCAACATCGGTAATATGATTAATAGTTTACTTATGAATTTTAATACACTTTGACTTAAATATAATCCATTTGAAGTTGCCCCGTAATAAATTTTATTCAGATTCTCATTCAGTCTTGAAATATTTTCCACAACGGAGATGACTGGACTGCTTAAATATATCTGCGTACATATGGATTTTGCAATGCAAAAGCTGATCTGGTAATGGTTTACCTTAAATAAAATAAAGAAGTGGCTTAAGGTTTAATCCTTGAGGCACTTCCCTAGATAAATATGACACCGAAGATTGTTTGATGACGCAAACTGTCAACGTCTACCGACGTATAAAGATAGCAGTTGTATAGAAGTTAAATAGAAGTTAAAAAGTGTCGATATTTCATGTTAAAAGTGCTATGATCAGTCGTGTCAAAGGCCTTAGAGTGATCGAGAAGTACCAAGAAATATTATTTTCCTTTGTCAAGTATACGCGAATTGACTATTAATTAATTAACGACCAATTAAACTACCAATTTAACTGAAAACTGTTTTAGTACAGAAAGATTTAGCAAAAGATAGTGATTATAGGATAATAACATTCTTCTTCTTCTTCTTTCACAAAACACTTTAAAGTTTTTTTTTCGTATTGAAAACGAAACAATAGCAAATAAAAAAATTAGGTGTTTTATGCTCCTTAAAAAGTGTTATTCAAAATTTTTGTCCCAAAATAAATTAAACCTTTAAATGTAAGAACATAATATTATTTGGGTATGATTTTACGTTAACCGGTATGTTCACAAACCAAATTTGAAGCGGGCTGACGTCATACCCAAATAAATCATAAAAATTTTCATGTTTTTACTATTTTCTTTATACCTTTTTTGGAACCAAAAAAATAAAATGGGTTTTAATGTTCCTCCTGTACGTTGGGCATTTTACCGAGTTTTACCCAAAACGAGATGACTATAAAAATAAGGAGATATCTACAAATAGTCGCTATTTTTTTAACCAGATGGGAAAAGTTAATTCTTCATTGCAAAATTTATGAAATCAGTCCAAAAGTTTCAAATGATAAAAAGAAGGAAATTGTGCTATTTCTTTGCTATAATCGTTACTTTTATTATCTTTTTAATTAAAAATTAGATAGAAATTAAAAACAAAATCGGTAGAAACAGCAAGTTTAAGTAATAAATTTTTCAATTAAAAAATACTTTTTTAAGAATCATAGCAACACTTAAGGTGCTGTGTTATCTTGTTTCTAGTTAGTTGATAATTATGACAATAATTAAAAAAAATATTTTTTCGACAAATGTAACACAGGAATATTTAAGCTATCACTATTATTGTTTAGTAGTGTTGTGTAGAGCTTTATTGAAGTTCGTGACTAAAGGTTGTTAAAAAGTGAACCGTTTTAATTAATTGTTAAAATCAAGATTTTTAATAAGATTTTGGTTTTTTATTTAATAATTCTAAAAGTAAGTGTCAAAAAATTATTAAAAACATTTCAATAATTATCTTTATTTATTTATAATCTAATAAAAGGGTAGATAAGCCTTTTTTGCGTTATTTTTTTAATAATTAATTAATTTTAACAAAAAAATAAATATATTTATTTATTAAAGCTGCTTAACTATAATTGTATTTATTAAAAAGATTTTGGGCCAATAAGTACTATAACATGTACAATATGTTCAAATACTAAAAACAAGCTTTATTTTTGGCCAGTATTTTTGCAAAACTTATATTATGAAATTCAAATACAACAAAATAAAAGCCCTGAAAATCATGTTTTTGTTAAATGTTATAAATGGCGGTAACTTGTTTGACACAATAATATAGTTTTAAATGGAAATGAATACTGTAATCGTGACCTTTTTGTTTATTTGATTAAAATATTTTTCTATTTTCAAATACTGACATCGCTATTTTATCAATGTTATTTTAATATCTTTAAGATTTTAAAGAATAGAATCAGAATAAAATATCAGTAATAAAATTGTTGACAAACATTCTTAATTGAAAATAGCCATGAGAATGAGAAGAAATTGAATAAAATTTATGTGGGTTTGTTTTATGGATTTTCTAAAAAATATACGAAATGAAATTCTCTTTAAAAGCCCATTAAAAAAGAGTGGTAATAATTTGTTTATTGATTGGTATTAGAAAACAACATTATAAAAATTGTTATAGCATAGATTGATTTATTGTCAATCTTTTCATGATGATTGCCCAGGCTATAGTGTTTTGGCAGAGTGTATTTCTGCAAATATTACAAAATCTGTTAGAAATTTGTTCGAAGAAAGAACAATTTTTATACTGATAAAATTCTTTTTAATAACACTGGAGTAACAAATTTATTTAAATAAAAAAATATAATAAAAAGTACAGGGTATCCGCCGAAAAGGTATACTACTTTTATTTGAGTACGGTTTTCCGTCGACCCTCGTCAAATTTGGTTTTTGAACAAACCGGTTTCGGCTGTTTGCCATCTTCAGTGTTCTTTTCGTACTAGTTGCGTTCTATGGTCAGCTGTGTTCATATAGTTCGTCTTGTTCGTGTTTCCCTTCGTGTTATTGCGTTCGTCACTTTCTCTCCTTTTTGCCTGTATCTCTCTCTCCTTTTTCGTTTGTCTCTTTTTACCTAATTTGTCGCTCCCTTTTTCATTCGTCTTTCTTCCTGAGACCGAATTTACATTGTACGATTTTTGTCGCTGCAATTCTTAGTTTGTTGTTGTAAATAAGGGGTGTAAAGAGAATGGTGGATGAGTTCCTCTCTTCCCCTATTCTTTTTACACTCCTTACACCATCGATTGTTGGTAGAAGCGTACGGTAAACGTGCCCAAAAATTCAAAAAACTACTGAACCATGGTTTGCGCGATTCAGAAGTGATGATTTCGATACAGAAGAAAAGGAGAGGCCTGATCAGCCGAAAAGTTTGATGGGTGTCGGTAAGGAAGGTAAACATTAGCTTGACAGTTCATATTTGGCAGTCGTGAAGTAGACACAAAAATAGTCGATAAATCAACGTGTTTTAATCATTAAAACATTTTATCAAAATCAATCATCGATTACTGTGACGATGAGAAAGTTACGCGAAACAACGTGCCAATAAAACGCACTATTTATCGTGTAGTGAATGATTTTGAAGAAAACAATCCGTTAACCTCAATTCGCCGCCGTGTTCAGGAGCTGGGTCTTTAAAGAACAACTTTGGCCACAATTTTGCACAAGGATTTGCCGTACATATGCCAATAGGATGTTACAGCTCACCCGATTTTCATGAAAAAAATTATAATGAGTGACCATTTTCATATGAATGGATATGTGAATAAACAGAATTGTCGTTTTTGGGGAATGTGAAACCCTCAAATTATTTAACAGTTGCCTTTACATCCAATAAAAGTGACAGTATGGTCAGAAGGAATAATTGGACCTTATTTCTTTGAAAATGAAAACGGCGTAACGACATCGTAATATGATTGAAAACTTTTTAACGCCACATCGCATACAGCCAGGATTACAATGGAATTACTTCGAGACCTGTTTCCACAACAAGTTATTTCAAGAAATGGTGATGTTGATTGCCTTCTTTTTGTGGAGATATCTGAAAAGCAAGGTTGATGCAAACAAACCAGAAATGCTTGAGCAGCTCAAACAAAATATTCGTGTTGACATAAATAAATACCGCGTTAAATATGTAAGAACGTTATGATAAATGCATTCAAAAGTGCTCGTATTTGTGAGGCTAACAGAGGCGGACATTTATCTGATATTGTATTCCATACATAATTGGCGATATTAAATAAAACATTTATCAGTATAAAATCCATTGTCTTTCATTTAATCAAAAATTGTAAACAAACAAAATGGTATACCTTCCCGGCGGACACCCTAAAATAAAAAATAATTGTTTATTTAAAAAACATGGCTCCTAACACATAAAAATAAATAACCTAAACTTTTTAGTTGAGCAAATTATACATTAAAATTTTGACAATTTTTCATATTTAAAATTAAAGTTAATTTTAGTTATTAATAATTATAGTTAATTGATCTTTAAATATTAAAAAAAAATCTTTATATATAAAAATAAGTCCGGTTTCCCTTTCTGACGCTATAACTCCAGAACGTACGAACCGATTACCACGGTTTTACATTCGTTGGAAAGGTCTCGGGCTCCGTGAGGTTTATAGCAAAGAAAATTCAGGAAAAATTTCAAGAGAAAAGCAAAAAAAAGGAAAAATCATTGTTCACATACAGCGCCATCTCTGATATAAAGCATGTACTAAAACGGCATCAGTACGTGGTGTGTGAGTATCCCTCCCGAAAATAAGTACGTTCGATATGCAAATAACCGATGAAATATATAATGAAGGATTGATTCTGATTGAGGATTGCAAACAAGCTACTGATTGAAGTAGGAATAATGATTGCGCCAAGTCGATCGATGCAGAATTAAATCGATAGCTGCAATACAATGTTGATACATTGCAGGCCACTTTTCGATCAAGATGTGACATAGCCTTGGCGTTAGCATCATCTGGAATTGCGGCGATTCTTCTAGGTGGCGGTCGTACTGCACATTCTGCGCTTAAGCTGCCACTCAATTTAAGCACAATTGATACTCCAAAATGCAATATTTCCCGCTCCAGTGCAATGGGAAAATTGTTGATGCAACGCAAGCTCATCGTTTGGGATGAGTGCACAATGACACATAAGAAATCACTTGAAGCATTTAACTTCACACTAAAGGATCTTCGGCGAAATAATAACAACTTTGGCGGGTTGATGATATTGTTGGCAGCCGACTTCAGGCAGACGTTGCCAGTTATTCCCCGTGCAACGCCTGTAGATGAATTGAATGCTTGCCTGAAGGCGTCACCTTTGTAGAATAACGTAAAAACATTATCGCTAACCACTAATATGAGACAAAATGATCAAAGTGCTGCACAATTTTCTAAACAATTGTTAGCTGTTGGAAATGGAAAAGTCCCAGTTGATGCGACAGCTGGATTAATTACTCTTACCAACGACTTTTGCCTCAATTAACTCTTATTGAAAATGTTTTTCCAAACATTACTGAGAATTCTCAGAATTATGCTTGATTAAGTCAACGAGCAATTCTCGCCCCAAAGAATAATGATGTTGTACGTGCACTGAATTTCACCATTCAATGAAAAATCGATGGCGATTTGGTGACTTATAAATCCGTTGATTCCATAACAAATCCCGATCATGCAGTAAATTATCCAACGGAGTTTTTGCACTCTCTGGAGTTACCAGGACTTCCACCACATAATTTGCAACTCAAAGTTGGTTCAATTATTATGATGTTGCGTAATTTAATTCCACCGCGACTTTGCAACGATACTCGACTTGCGGTGAAAAGACTTATGCCGAATTTGATTGAGGCAACCATTATTAACAGAAAGTACGCAGGTGAAAATGTATGTATTCCGCGATTACCAATAATTCCGACTGATCTTCCGTTTGACTTCAAACGATTGCAATTTCCGGTTCGCCTTGCGTTCGCAATGACAATTAACAAGTCGCAAGGCCAATCGCTTAGTGTTTGCGGGATAAATTTAGAAAATCATTATTTTTCACATGGGCACCTTTACGTTTCGTGTTCACGAGTTGGAAAACCATCCGCTTTGTTTGTGTTAACTTCAGACCAAAAAACAAAAAATGTGGTTTACCAAAAAGCACTTTAATGAAACGGATAATTTGCGGACACGTATAACGCTTCTATTCAGTAGTTACTTTGGACTCACTTTAATTTTTTACTTAGAGAAGTTCAAGTAAATTCCACTTCATTTTTGTACTCAAAATGAATTCATTACTGTAGTGCAATAAAATAAAATGTTTCCTTTTCAAATATAAAACAAAAAAAAAATAAGTAATCTATAATTACTCGGAATCATTATCAATATAAGCAGCAATTTTATTCGTGCTTGATTCCTTTTCAAATAAATATTAAGTAATATTCTCACAAAATATTTTTTTTTCAATGTTTTTGTTGTTTTGAAATGTTTTGTAATGTTTGTATAGAAGTGTTTTTGAGTCTTGATGTCTAGGCTATGTTGATTTTATGGAAATAATTCTTATAAAATCAATTTGGCTTTGGATATAAGACACTTAGGTTTTTCTATACAATATTGGGGTAAAATTCACTGATGAGCTTTGTGAGCGAAAGTGAAATTGCAATATGAATGTGCTCTCCCCCATTACAAAGCATTTCAAATATTTTTATTTGAAAGAATGTTTTATGAGAATATCATAAATGTTCTTTTTTAATGAAAATTGTTTTGTAATAAATATTTTGTGAGAATATCACTTAATATTTATTTGAAAAGGAATCAAGCACGAATAAAATTGCTGCTTATACAAAAAAAAATATTTTTTCTTTATTTTTTAATCCCCAAACGAAATGTTACAAAAACGAAATGTTACAGAAACGGAGTTCGCCGGGTTTGCTAGTTTCATATAAAAATTAAATAAATTTTCGTTTTCAATATTTCGCCACATCATTGGGTGGCATCTTCAAAAACAGACAAAGAGAGTTTTAAATCAATCAATAAATAAAAAAATTTTTGAATAACAAATTTAAAAAAAAAAACAAAACTTATAAAAACTGAACATAATAGAACTATAAATTTTTAAAAGATTCCAATTTCTTGGAAGTTAGAGTGCTTTTTCTTTTTTTACTTTGAAATATTTTGCATAATTAAAATTCGCATTAAAAAGTTGACTAATTTTTAAAATTAAATGAGTTTTGCAAAAAAAAAAAAAAAACAAAACAATATCATTCTTTTTTTTTCAATTTTTGCTGTGGGCAAAATAGTCGCAATAATAAATTTTAAGTGATAAACATGAGTGTCAAGAATTAAAAAATTAAAAATTTTTGTAGTTTTTTTAATCGAACTTTTTTTATCTTTAATAAATATCTCTTATTCTTTTTTAAGGTCTTTTTAAATTAAATTAACAAAGCTTCTTCAGGAAAAAAATTCCTGTTAATTTAATTTAAAAAGACCTTAAAAAAGAATAAGAGATATTTATTAAAAATTAAAAATTAAAATTATATTTAAATTAAAAGAATTAAAAAAAAATAAAAAAAAGCCAAGAGGAAGTTAAAGAAAAGAATTCAAAAGAATTTTCATGATTTATTTCGAATGTATAGAATTAAAATATTTTAACATTTTTGATATTTGATAAATATTGTATACGAAAATTCAGAAAACTCAAAAACATTAAAATTCTAGAATTCTGAAAAATTAATTCCGTTTGCCATCCATAATCGTAAATACATTTGTTTTGCCATTTGCTAAATTTTTACGGCCAATATTCTCAAAGTTCAACCTTTTCTCTATGGATGCTTGAACTACCTGCCGGTAGCTGAATATTTAAAAATTATTTACCTTTTTTTTGTTTTAAACGATCTAGCAACCGATAATTTCAAATAGATTTGAATAAATTATAATCACGCCTAAACACTTATTGTTTGCACATTGCTGAATTGTTAATTGTGTGCAGGTACAAACGTAAAAGCGTAAATTTTATTACTAAAATTATCATAAAGTTATAAATGCGATCAATATTTTGTTACAGAAGCAAAAAAGCCCCGCAAAAACAAAAACCTAAAAAAGTACTTTAAAAAATAATAGCAACGCACAATTGCACGGTCAGCACCTGTTAATGACACCAAAACAACAGTAAGTAACCTCCAGATTCAATAATTACAATGATTGCACAAAAATTCGCCTGTAAATTATAAACGACTAAAACAATAAAAAGCATTAAAAACATTAAGACCCATTAAAGCAACTATGGTAACAATAAAGCAATAACAAAAGCAACAAGAAACTGATATTTGATTGACCACTTAAACCAACAACAACAAAAACTTCTTTAATGAAATTCTGGCAAAAAAAAAGATGGAAATTTAAAAGAAACTAAAACAAAGAAACAACATGTTATTTAGCAATATTTATAAACCATAATCAAGACAGTGCTTAAGGTTGCCAAATGTATTATTATTGGGGATTTAAATTGATTTAAATTTATTCAAATGTTTTAATGAAACTACTATAGCGACGCCTGTTTCTTAGATTTGAACTGTAAAATATAAAGTAATATTCTTGGAAATAATGTCACCAATATAAAAGATATGGTAAATGGTGAAGGTAAAATTCACCTTCGGCGTTCAACATATGTTTCTGTGAATCAGTTGATGATATAAAAAAGTAAAATTCAAGTCGTTTAAAACGAAGACTTGAACTTGTTTTGAATATTCAATAGTGTTTGCATACGCTTTCAAGCTCATAAAATACCCGGGTATGATATCACCCTAAAATGCTACATATAAGAAAGGCTACTACTGTTTTGGAAATTATGAAATTATGTCACCAGAATAAAAGATGAGGTAAATTGTGAAGGTAGAATTCTGGTATCAGACATTGAAGGAGCTTCGGTGTTTAAAAAAATAATTAAGTAATAAAGTAAACCACATAACTGGGTATGCTGTTTACTAACTGCGTAGTTTTCTAAGAAAATTTATACACGCAAGACAACAACAACTATCTTAAAATAAATCCCGCAAAGAAACTTTAACAGCATCAAAACAAAAACAAAAATATACACAGACCAACAGGCGCCTATACATAGAATAAATAAAATAACAGCAACAAAATGTGATACAATGGAAGTAGAAAATTCTTAATTTTTCTAGACGTCTAGCGGACAAATATAAAAGTTAGCATCTGAGTGGTTAGTAAGTTAAAACATAAATCTCGTGAAGTAAAGACCTGCATCTTTAGTAAATTGTTCTGTACAACGTACAAATCTTAGCTAGTTGTGTGTAGTTAAAGTAAATAAACTAAATTTGGTGTTATTTATTTTCAGTAACATCAAACCGTTTATAAAAGGTATAAATGTAACAATATATTTATATGATTCGGTTTAAGATATAAATAGTAAAATTTAAGTCGATCAAAATGATGACTTGAATTTTTTTCGAATATTTAATTCCCACCTTTAAACTATAGGCTGTAGATAGTTTCAAAATGCAGTCTATTATGTCGAGCTTACAAGCTCATAAAATACCTGGGTATGATATGACCATCAAAATGCTACAGATAAGAAAGGTTACTATTGTTATGGGAATTATAAGGCGAATTTTTAAATAACGATATTTTTAAGGCATAAAATGATATTTTATGTCTTAAAGAAACATAAAACTATTTCGTTAACTAAAACAAAAGTAATTGATGTGATTTGATTTACATCTGCACCGACTAGGTAGTAATAATCAGATGGTGGTCAAACCACTTTGAATGATTTGCAAACGTCATTCACGCCCTAGGAGGCCATCGAGTACGTATATCCTCCGGTCACTCCTAGTAGCAATTTCGAAAGCACGAAGTAGGCCGCAGCCTTCACTCCTTGCTAAAGAGTTGGAGACTTTCCAACTCCTGGTCCAGAACGTATGAAGCCTAATATAATTAAGAACACGACGGCATTCATACTCACTGGACCTGAACCATTCATTGTGTTCATTATGAATGATCCGACCCACAAACTATCACAAAACCACAACCACCACGATACTCCCATATAGGGGCCAACCTCTATAACCAGTCAGAGAACAGCTAATTGTCTCAAGAGACAAATAGTGAACTTTGCGGGCGTACTGATTCCCGTGGTAATATGTGGATTGTCCAGATGACTCCTACTAGCCTTTGAGGGGCCTGGGCTCCCCTTTACCCCACAAGACACCAGTCTAAATGGAATAGTAGGTTCCAAAAAGACTATAATGTGCCCCCGGGGGGAACAAAAGGAATAAATAAAATTGAAAACTTTTGTCCCATATCCGTTCTCCGATCAACTTTAAAATAATTTTGAAGTTAACGAATTACTGTTTGATCGCCGATATGCGTTCAGAAAGGGTAGTGGAATTTTAAAAGCGGTGGCTAATGTTGTAGATTACATACATATGCAGTGGACTTGAAGAAGATTATAACAGTGTTGCTGACATGTTTTTTTAACTTGGTGGAGGACAACCGAAAACAGCTTGTAGAAATTGGAGATTTGAAGAGTTATGAATGTAATGTTGAATGCAGCGTTCCCCAAGGTCAATTATTGTTGAAAAATATATATTCTTGGACGATATTTGCCTTTTATAAAAATATGTAAAAGTGCTGCTAACACTGTTAATGGCAAAATGTCTTTTTTTCAATTTGGCACTAACAATAGTGATGGATAAAGATTTTACCTCTTCAATTGATTTACATGGATGCTGAGTGCTATGAAACTCGCTCTACTTGAAATGTCAAGTGTCCAGAATGGTAAAAATATAGTTTTCGTTTTGATAAAAAAAATATATATATCCAGTTATATATTCCAGGTTTTGCAGTAGAACTGAAAGATACAAATAGTTTTTCCAATAAACGCTTTTCCATAAAATCCTAATATCCTTGCCTTTTATTTTATATTCGTACGATTTCCTGATGGGGTCTTATGGATTTCGGAGAGACAAAAAATTAATTTATTATTTTGTGTGTTTCCCTCCGCTCTGTATTTAATTAATTTCTATCAAGATTGTCCAACCAACAAATTTCCACCTTAACTAGTGATCAAAGGATAAGTGTTAATATTAACGGTGAACTAACTAATGAATCAGAAAATATGAAATATATTGGAGTTATTTTATTTTTAATGGGATAATTATAATAATCACTTGAAATCTAATTTATCTTCTTCGATTGCTTGTCTTTACAAAATTAAAAACAAGCTTGACTCGAATTCCAAAGTGTTGATTCATCAATATCTCATTCAATCAGATTTCAAATATCTACTAAAAGGCTCAATCACGATCTCGCGGCGATCTTCGAATGGGGTCGTGCGGACAGAGTCGATTTTAATGGTCGTAAGACTCAATGTTGCATGCTTGCGCATAGATCTGTGTTTGAAAATAGTGCTGCTATAGGTATTACGGAATCGGAAGCATTTTTAGTGCTCTTGACATGAAAATTCAGTGTGATGTTTGATGGACTAAACACATTTTGCAGTTTTCTAAAGAAGCTTTCAAGTGCCTCGGTTTTCTAAAACGGTGTAAGAGATACTTCACTCCATCCGATTTTCGTACTATTTCTACCACCTATATCCATCCAAAGATAGAATACAACTCTCATGTATGGGCCGGCGCTCCAAAGTTTATTTTGCAGTTGCTTGACCCCGTGCAGAAGAAGCGGCTCATTGCGGACGATAGGGTATCCAACTCTATTGATTCTCTAGAGCATCGACGCAATGTAGCTTGTATTTCACTGTTTTATCGTTACTACAATGGTAAGTGCTGTAACGAAATCAGGGAACTTGTTCCCGAAACACGTACATTTTTGCATTTGACTCGATTTTCGTCGATTTCCCCTTACAGGGAAAATTCGTATTTTTTAGCAGAATATTTCGTATGTGAAATAAACTTGCTCCAAAGGTCTTTCCTCTCACTTTCAATGTGGCAAAATTAAAATCGAATATCCACAAACATTACTCCCTCTTTCCCATAATCTATTTTCCTTGTTCTGGTACAATGCACTGCATGAGTAGGGGTCATCCCCTGAGTACTGGTCCAAGCGAACAAAATAAATTTTGTGATTTTAAGGTTAACTCATTTTTCCAATTTTTGATACCAAAAATTACTTCGGGACAGTTTTCTTATCGCAAAGAGAATGTAAAATGTATATTCAGTGTTGATGTTCCATTTATTTAGCCAGTTCCCAATTACATTAAGCTGTAGCTGCGTTTTAGTTCAGGCGATTCCGATATTATAACGGCAGTATCATCAGCATAAGGCTGCTAATACGAAATCAATAAATAAGAAAGTGATTTAAATTCATAATTTAATTTTAAGCACTAGGTCTTATTTAATAAAAAAAATTTTATTTTTTATTATTTTTTTCGATATTTCGCCACACCGTTGGTTGGCATCATCAGGAAAAACAAAAAACAAAAATAATGAACAAACAAATTGAAAAAATTTTTTGATTTGTTAATCAAAAAATTTGTTAATCAAAAAATTTTTTCAATTTGTTTGTTCATTATTTTTGTTTTTCCTGATGATGCCAACCAACGGTGTGGCGAAATATCGAAAAAAAATAATAAAAAATAAAGTATTTAAAAATTTTTTTTTAATAAATAAGACCTAGTGCTTAAAATTAATTACTAAAAAATATTAAAAAAGGTTAAAAAATTATAACTATTATATATTCATAATTTAAATTATTTTTTTAAATAAGCGATATTTTTTTAAAAATCTATCTTAAACATAATAATTAAGATGCTTGCAATTATGGAGAAAAAAAATTAGTAAATAAGCGATTTTTAGTGATCTTTATGAAAACAAGATCTGGTAACACTGTGCAGGCAATAGGTGAAGTAGACACAGTTCATTACAAGCTAAATGTTATTGTTTTTTATAGCTTTTATAATTTAATAAAAAGCCCTTTTGCCTTGCTTTTTTCTTCTCAACAGTGTGCGTGCCAGTTCAGTCTGTGCGATTTCATAAGAGGTTTAGGCATTGAAAATAAGTTTCAAGTTCAGTCACTTTTTGTGTATAAAAATATATTTTCCAAAAATTTATTTCATTCTGCAGCAGAGTTAAAATTAAAAACATTAAGAGAAAAACAAAGCAGAACTATGAAATTAATTTCTGTTTCAACTAGACTGCACGCTCTGTCATCAAAGACGTTTTAAAATACTTTAATTGCAATTTAATGATCGTTTTTTCATTTGAATGATTCCAAGCAAGGTTTATTTTAATACTAAATTTCTTTTCCTCTCTTTTTCTATTATCTGTTAAATTGTAAGAATAATAGATAAAATTATTCAACGATAACCGTTTTTTAGAATACGGTTTTACAATTTTTAGTATATCGATTTTTCAGATATCGACACATCAGATTCTCAGTATTCTCTTCAGTAATAATATGCTTCTAATTTTTTATTTTTTTATTCTGCACTTTGATGATGATAGTTGGGTTTTTCAACAAGAAGTTTGTTTTCTAAAACAAAATGAAAGAAATTACAAATTACAATGAATTATGAAGAGAAAAGTTCGGCAATTACGAATGAAAAATGATATCTGACAAATGTCCATCCCTCTCACGCTGACAGATGTCGATTCTTTCTTCAAAGTTTTTAGTTACTTTTTGACAAAATGGCGGTTCTATTTCGTTAATTACTTCATGGATTTTAAGTTTTAAGGCTGAAATCAATTTGATTGGCTCCGCATAAGGACTCTGTCCATATACCCTGATCACAAAAATTAATCCAGTGATGTTAAATCACACGATCTGACTGGCCACTTAACCGCTGATTGTCGTGAAATGATGTAATTGGGAAATTTAGTATGTAACAAATTGATCGTTTCATTGGCTGTGTAACAAGTGGCACCGTGCTGTTGTGTGTTACTGATATCCACGTCGTCAACAATAGGTCGAAATTCAGTTGTTGGCATCTCTCCATAGCGTGTTCATCTTTGAAAAAAAAAACTAAACAATCACACCTCCAGACCAGTTTTTAAATAATCGCTCCAGGAAGCCCAAATACGACAATTTTGTTTGTTGACGTAGGTTCAGAAACACCGACGATGTAAATGGTCGGTCGCACCAGTTGAGCCTTGTAATCTTCAAAGTCAAATCCTTATGCAATTTTTGAGAACCTCGAGAAATACCCAAATTTGTATCTGCTTCAACACTATGGCTCACGGCTGCGATGTTTTTAGTTGAATTACCCGCTCGGATACGCTTTGGTGTGCAAACATTTTGTATCGAGCCTGTCGACTCAAATTTAACGACCAAATTTTTAATAGCGGTCTCAGAAAAACGATTATGTTGTCCGAAAATATCACGCATATCACGAAATGTAACTTTAATCGAATCACCTATTTTAGAATGGATTTTAATTATTTTCATGCGAAATTAAATTCATTGTAACAATTGCCAATGCATCTTTAACGAATACGTCATAAACCTAAACGAAAAAAAAATTGAAAACAACCTTCTTCTTGAAAACCCCAATATAACTTCAAACTTAATCGGAAACCAAAACTTAAGAAAAGCTCTTAATTCTATTAAAAACCGAATTTGTAACGAAACGCTATCAAAAATAAAATCTAAAACATCGTTACTTTATAGCAAAGAAGCGAATTGGCTAAAAACAACTTTACAGATTTAAGAAAAAAAACATTTCCGGTCACTTAAAAATTGTTTATCTTTTAATTTGCTTTTTATTTATCTTACACTAATCACCAACTAGACTTGTTGTTATAAAAATGTTTTCTTATCTATTTTCTGCGTTTCTAAATTCAGCATAAAAAGAAGAAAAATTATTATTCACCTGCTTTGATCATTTTGACTTTTGTGTCCAAGAACTTTAACTTAAGTTGAAAAAAACAAAATAGATCAAGGCCTATACATGAACATGTGTGTAAGTGCTCGCTTACAGTTGAGAGTAAAATATGTGCAACACAAAAAACAGTTGTCATCTCATCTCACTTTTATTTGGAGAAATAGCTTTGTTAACCCTTTGGGTTTTGAAATTAATTTATTTACGAATCTCTGTAAAATTGTATGCGAACAAGAAATTCTCAAACAGCAACAATTTATCGCTTTTAAGAAGCGTTCGGTTACTTAGTTTTTTAAATTGTTGTAATGTGTATCATTCATATTATACTGCAATACTATGTTGTAAAATTGTGTTAAGTAAATTTAATTAAATGTAGTCTTGTAAATCGGCCCGCCAAAAACTATCATTTTAAAGTGCTTGAATAGACCTATTAACGATACCCCCCTTAATTGATTTTGAAGGGCAGCGAAAGCAGTACTCTCTAAACATGGTAATTAAAAGCAATTCCCTTTCTGCCTACTTCGTATATACTAAGATTCTCTAAATTTAATATACGAGTAAATTGCTGCAAGATTAAATGTATTTTCAAGTAAAAGCCCGGCAGTGTAGAATGTGAGACTGAGAATAAAATAGATTTCCGGACAAATCGCTGTATGTGCCAGATGGCACTAAAATGGCATGAAAATCGCAGGTGGGTTACTCTGTCATACAAATTAATAATTAATCTTTTGGAGTCCTATAGTAGGGAGAGATATATAGGTGCATTTCAGTCAGTTTCTGGCTGTATAGAGGTGCAGAGCTGAAAAAAATACAATAGTGAGGTTTTTTTAAATTTGAAACTCAATAAATAACTAAAGATCTATAATTTGAATCTTCAGATTCTTTAAGAGTTACTTTGGTGATGTTGTAGTTAGACTGCGAAAAATCTGGTGACATGAAAGCGAGGATTATTCTTTAGCTAAAAATTTAGAATAAAGTCTTGCAATTTGCTGTTATGTGGTATTATGCTATGTTGTGTTTTGTTATGTACTGTGGTGTTATGTTATATTTTCTAACATTATGTGGTGTTATGTTATCCTATGTTATTTAATGTTATGTGGTATTATGTTATTTAAAAACTGGTGGAATTAGAGCAGGGATACAACTGTCCAATGATAGAAGTTATAAATCAACGTAAATGGCGCCGGTTACTTTAAAAAGTAACGAATACCAGTTTATTTATTAGTGTTTGTTTTAGCTTACAAATGATAAAGAAATCACTGCATACAGGATGCGATTAGTGTTTAATTTCAGTCAATAAATATTTCCAGAAATAGGTTAATAAAGACCCATAATTTTTGTTTCTTTTATCAACATTAAAATTTTGTAGAACTGAGAATATTTGAAGGGTTAAAAAGAATTATATTATTTTTATAACGATATTTATCAATACATTAAAATAATCGATAAAGTACATAGCCAGAGTTTATAATTAAATAATTGGAAAGTATTGCTACGTTTAATCTTTTAATAAAATTTTAGTATATCGAATTATTTTATGTAAAAATAATTACTCACAACACTTTAGAGTTTAAAATTAAATTACACGATTTATTTAGACGAGCTAATTACTTGTATGTTCCCATTTATATACAAACACACACAATGGTAACTTTATCACGTTAACGCCTGCAAGTTGCTTTATCAACTTTTATGCCTTTACTTGATCAGGTTCACATTTAAATTGAACTCTCATTTGTTTTTTTACTACTCGATAACGTTCTCACTTGTACTACCATATTGCCCAAGAGAGCGAGCTTTAATATTTTGTTTTGAGCATTTTTAATAGTAGTAGTAGTAGTAATTACTTTATTGAGACTTATTTTGTTTTTTTTTTTTAGAATACAATATTAGCAACATTAATCTAATGGTAACTTAAATCTATAAAGTATTATTTTAATAACATAAATTTGTTTTGAAAATGCTTCTTGCTAATTACATTTTTAAGTACTTACATAAAATTTTATTTTGACATTAGTTTTGTTTTTTTGTTATTACATTGTTTGCTCCCGGCACTTGTCAATATTAGTAACGCATCGTTTACACGAGCATTTTTAATTTTTACTCGATAACTCTAATTCAACGCCGTCAATAATAGTTGACGTTGTTATCATTATTCAATGAAGGTGTTTGTTTAGTTGTAAATCTTCTTATTCTGTATTAGTTCCTTTTATTTTCTGATTGTCAATCTTAGTCCACGGGATTTTATGATAGCATGTTGTTGTTGTTGTTTTGTGCTCATAATATTTCTTAGAAACTTTAACATTTAACTTTACTTGTTTTTATGATCTTCGTAACAGTATATTAAAATCCAAAAGTAGCCAAAGCATTATTAATTAGTTGAAAAACAAAATCATTATTATTAACTAAAAAAGAAATAGTTTCAGAGTAAGAAATGGTTTTCTCAATGGTAATTGGTCATAGCTGACAGCGAAACCAACCTAATTAATATACTAAAGATTTGAAGTACAATAATTTTATAAAGAGTTTTCTGAAGCTACAGCGGCTATTCATTTTGGTTTTTGCTCAATTCTAATTTGTAGTTTAATGCGTTCATTATAATTTCATTGCCATTTGTGGGAATCAATTGTAATTGAAATAAAAAAATAAGTGTGGCTTTAAGTGATCTGGACATCACAATAACATGGGGAACTGATTTTTTAACATTTGATATTTATAGAAAACCAACTGGAACCACCCTATCCAACATAAATACGATAAACAGATTTAAGATAATCCCAATTACTTCAGAAAAGTACAACAAAGAACTCGATCAAATTTACACTATAGCTAACAATAAGGGCTACAAACCCACTACTATCAACAAACTTCTTAGGCGATACAACACTAAAAACAGGAATAAAGAAGACAAAGAGGCAACCGATACAACACGATGGCACACTTTTACTTACACGGAACCAGAAATATATAGATTAATTAAGCTTTTTCACAAAGAAGGATTACTCAGAGCATTAAAAATTGGCAACATTTTGAGACATAATCTCAGGACAACGCCATAAACAACTGAACAATTTAGTTTCAGCGGAGTATGCAGACTTACTTGCACCTGCAAACATATTTATATAGGGCAAGCTGGACAGACACTAAGAACAAGTTTTTTAGAACACATACGCTCAGGAAAACGAAAAATAGAAGACTCCAACCTTGCCTTACACTTGGCACTCTCGAACACACACGAAGGGAAATAGATGTAGGTATGGCACTACCACAGCCTAGCAAAAAAGGACGAAGACTAGACATTCTTGAAAACATGGAAATCTGCAAAACAAAAACTTTTAACAGTGATTACAAAAACGAACAAGTACTTGTGTCTAAGGTCGACACAATTTTCACACCACTAAAACTAATCATACATTCGAACAAACGGAAAACACCCTCAGACAAATACATATATCAAGATAATAATCAAAATGACGGAGCTGTTGAAAATTAGCTTTGCACAAAATTCCAGGTAACTGGCATTCCACCTATATGAGTAAATCGACCTTATCAATAGAACTACCTAAACGCGAACATTGACACACCAGTATGAATTAGAACACGACTTGTTAATGATGGCTTGGGATCGAAAGTGCTTACCGTTTACACCAAACGAACAACAGCTAGAAAAAACAGCAGTTAAGATTTTTCACATTGTAGTTATTTCAAATAATGCCAATAAATTTCCAACGTTAAGGAAAAAATCCCAACTATGACTTATTTGGATAAAATTTATTTCATAAAAATTGTATCACAAAAATATTGAAATTAAGAGTGTGTATGTATTTGTTTAAAAAAGCCACGACACTGCTCGTTTATATTCATAAATTTGTCATTTAACTGCTTTGAATTAATGCTGATTCTATTAAATGAATAGAGTATTTTTTTACGACAGAACAACATTTTTTTTTTTATAGATATTCGTTTCCGCATATTGTTTTGCAATAAAATTAAATTTATTTTATTGACTCTTTTCATGACTACTTTTAGTGGTAATGGTCATCTTAAATAAATTAATTTTTTACTTTTTACAGAGCCAGGTATTGCTGGTAAAATAGAATATTTCGTTTTTTTTTTAATTCTTTCAACTGATGAATTCTTGTAATGCAATAGTGTGCTTATTTCCTCCCACCCCTTTTGTAAAGTGACTTCATTATTCGTTGCTAGAAAAAAGGCAATTTCACTTACAGAATCTTTTTCGTAGTGTTTTCAGCACTTAATCAAAATTAAAAAATAAACTTTGTGTCATAAAATAGCCAGCTAAAATAAATGGATAAATTGATTACAGCAATTTTGAAACAGATCCAATAAAAAATTCGATGGCTATCGTTGCACATTTTTTACTCATAACTGTATCTGAACTTAGAACAACTACAGTAGTTACTGTAATAACAGGGCGTTTTTACACAAAGCCCAACTGTGGAGATCAAGTAAATTTAATTTTAAAAGTAAATCAGTTTCTGAGGGTTTGTTTATTTTAGCCAACAAATCACCTCACATCACAATAACAAAGAAAAGAAAAAGTTTTAATTTAACACCTAAAACTTCTTCTGTAACTCACAGCATACTTTATTAGTCTTTTCACTCTCCTAAACTAATCAAATTACAATAAAAAAATTAATTAATTCATAGACAAACCTTTAAAATATTAAATATTAACACAGCGACAGCAGCAGCAACGTAAACGACAAAGTTTAGCGCATGACTGACCTTGAAAACATAAAATAAAAATTAAAAAAAAAGAAAAATGTCAAAAGACAAAACACGGACAGACGTTAGTGGCCACCAAAGAAACAAGCCTTGGTCTAAGTAGTTCGTTTTAAAGTGCACATTTAAGACAAGAGATGAGTGCGTGGTGCAGTTTAAAAGGAACACGTTTTGATTGCTTAACATCTCAACCATTAAATACGAAGCATTAATTTTAGTGCTATGGATGGATGTGACACTAACTAATTTACTTTTCTTTTAAGAAACCAAGTATTGACAAACTTTATTTTCTTCCTATATTAAGTACCAGTCTTTATAAGGTAAGTCACAAAGGAATGTTTACCTTGAACCTATTCAGGCTAGCCGGGACGGTCGTTATCATAATGATCAAAGTTGTCACTTTAAATTAATAGGAACTACTTTCGAAAATTATTGCCATAACTATAATCTAAATCTCTTATAATTTTTACTAAAGTTAAAAAGCTTTCGGTAGCAAGTAACTGGTTATTTAAGTTGTTTGGATATGTTCCGCCAATAAATGAAATGCTATTGTTATTTTTTTCACTATAAACCGTTATTGCTGGCTCTTTGTTCGATGTGGCCAGCGAGCGCTTTCGATGTGATGACATCATTGTCAATCCGTGTTCTGCACTGTACTGGTAAGTCAGGGTTCGTTCGGGTGTAGGTAGTTTTTTCATTAGGGTCGTGTCATATAAGTAAATGGCCTGCCTGGCTTTTAAGCGGGGTCAATCCAATACCCCAATATTTTATCATCCTCCAGGTAAGTGCGTCCTTCTGAGGATATTTCTAGGTTGTTAGAGTATATGAGCAGTTTAAGTGGTATGAAAATTATATCAGAGGTTCTGTTTACCTGTTCGTTATTAATTCGCTGTTAAAAGTTTTTATTTTATACATTTCGGTGTTTTGAGAAATGTCTAGTTTTCATTCTTTGTTTTGCTAGGATGTAGTAATATTATGCACTCATCTATTTACTTTGATGCGTGTCCGTGAGAGTCAAGGTGTTATGCGAGGTTGAAGTCTTCTTTTTTTCGTTTCTTTCAGCTCATGTGTTCTGTAAATCTCGTTTTTAGTGTTCGTCCAGTTGGTCCTATGTAAGTAAGTTGACAGGTATAAGTAAGTATACTCCGCTGGAACTAAATTTGTCAGTTGTTTCTGTCGATGTCCTGATATCGTGTCTTAGCGTGTCGTGAACAAAACATCTTTGTTAAAAATGTTAGTTAATCTATATATTTCTTGTCCTGTGTAAGTTAAAGTGTATTGTATCGGTTGACTTTTTGTCTGCTTTATTACTCGTTTTAGTGTTATAATGTCTAAGAAGCTCTGTGAAAGTTATTTTTAGCTATGGTGTAAATTATGTCGAGATCTTTGTTGTACTTATCTAGAGTAAGCAGGATTATTTTATGTCTATGAGCCATATGTTTTAATACTGCTAGTTTATGTTGGGTAGGGTAGTTCGAGGTGATGTCAATAATAGTGTCCGTAGTTGGTTTTTTATAAATGTCAAATGTTAAACAGTCAGTTCCTCGTGTTTTGTGATGTCAAAATAATGCAAATTTCTACTTTGTTCTTTTTCCATTGTGTATGTAATGTCATTATAGATTATATTTAGGTTTGTAAGAATTCGTGCGGCTTTGTCTTGTTTGAGTATGCATATGATGTCATCTACGTATCTATAGTCATGAGTTATTCCGTGGTTTTCCATTAGTGTCTTTTATGAAAATTTACATGAAGATTGCGTAAGTTGGGTTTCCACTGCCGAGTCCGGCAGGTAATTTGTTAAATTGATTATTAAATCGAAATTAAATCTGTTTTATTAAGTGAGGTCATTGAGTTCCCTGTTAAGTTTGTCCCTTTTGACGTAAAGTTAGATAAAGACTAAAATCCTATCATTTATAGGGAGAAACTTAACAGGGAAATATATAGAACTCACTTGGAGGTGGCTGATATATTGATTTAAAATAATTTATACTATATATTTCTTTAGCATTATTTACAAAACTGATAAAACGAACCGACACCAAAGTATAATTTCACTCACGCGTCAAAAACAGACATACGATTCAATGAGAATGAGACAAAACTAATAAGGAAAGGACTGAAATATAATCTACCTCTTAACAGGTTACAAAGAACAACTGAAAAACAAATTGTAGACACCGAAGCAACTATTACTCAGTTCCCAACAGACCGACAAAAACACATGAGACACAAAGTAGCTGACGAACTCGCAAAATCTATAAAAGAACACAATAAAACAAAAACAAATCCCCACGAATAAAAAAATTTGAAATTCCTACAACATGTTGGATCCTATTCGGACTTCCTCTCACATATGAACGAAAACCTGTTGCACCGTACAAAACGATCTCCAATTTTTTGCTGTCGGCACTGCATCTCTTTCAATAACCAAGTGTTTGCGCTTAAAATTAAAAATATGCTTTTGCAGGATTTTCATTATTTTAGTTTTGAATTAAATTATTCTACAATATCTTATTTGCTATAGAACTAGTTTCTATGATCTTGAAAAATCTTTTACTTTTTTTTGTGACTTAAATCAGTGACAACAAAAATCTTGTGTGAAGAAGCCTAAAGGAAAGAGAACAGATTTAGTCCTTTGACTAAATGGCAACAAATTAATTCTTAACCTGAACTTTGTGTTATATACGATTTGTATAAAATCGAAAATATGCTATTACGCTACTTAGTTTCCTTGAATAACAACTTTATTTTTTTAATATTTCTGAGAAAAAATAAAAATTTCGTCACGCTGTCAGCACTGAAAAAGTTTCAATTTTATTTTTGTTAATTTTTTTTTTGTTAACTAAAATTTGCCTTTATCTTTTATGCATTAAAAATGAAACTTAAATTTGATTGTGATTTAACATTTGATATCAGCATTGAAACAAACGATCGTTTGTTCGATTGAATAGGCGCTGATGCAACTTTTGTCGCACGGCGTTTTTTGTTTTGGTGTTTTGGCTCATTCAACAAATTTTAGCGCTTTTGATTAACAATTTTGGGCAGGCCAATAAACTAAATAAACTCATCAGTTTAACATACAACTCGTCTTTACCATTTTAGTTGACAAACATACAATATTTGCCTTTTTTGCACTTAAAGACATTGTTTTGTCGCAAGTAGAGCATAAGTATTGGTGCGTGGTAGTGGCTGAGATATTTCATATTTGGCCTAAAAACGGAAAACCATTTAGCAATCTATTTTAATTTACGATATTTAAATAAATTTTTTTTGAAATCTTTTTAAGATGAGAGAACTCCTAGTTTTGTGTCAAACAATGCTGTGGTTCATTTGCATTTTTGGATATTTGGTTGCTCTTGTTTAGTTCAAATTAACTTTGAAAATGTGTCAGATTTTTAAATTGCATAAATTTATTAAAAATGAAAATGCTTACTTTTGTTTATTAATTTGTAAATATTTATGTATATGTTAATAATTTAAATGACCCAGAATATGTATTTGTATGAGTCATAACATTATTTTACTTGTATAAAAATAAATATTTATTTTGCTTTAACTAATTTTTAATATTTTGAAGAAAATAATGTAGTTTAAGCGTTTTAAGATGTTGCTGCAGTTTGCTCTTTTTTAGGCCTTTAACACTAAATAGTTCTATTAATTGTTTTAGTGGAAGTAATTCTTAAGTCGCGTTAATTGTGTTAACAAAGCCTTAACAAGAGATAATTCAATGAATTTATAATTCGTTTCCTATTTTATTGTTTTTATATTTTAAAAAATAATTTGTGAAATTATGTAATTAATTTGAGACACAAAGAGAAAACATATGGTTGGCCGTTCGCTCTTTTCTTGTTTAAAAGTCAGAAATAATTTTTGTAAAAAAAAAATTTTTTTCTAAAAAAACAAATAAACTACGTGCAACAAGTGAGTATTTAAAAAAGGATTATTGCCTTGTTCCGTCTCTGGGTTAAACATTTTTGAAAATTTTTTGCAAGGTCAACTGGACAAAAAGATGGGATGTTTTTGGTAAAACATGTTCTTAAAATGGTGCAAACAATTTTTACGTAGTTTTTTTCACAAAAAATATATTGGAATAGTAAAAAATACGAATAATTGTGTTTTATAATTTTTTGATGGATAACCGCGTATTGAAGGTAACATTTTTTTTGGACGGTCAGTTCATAAATCACCAAGTGCAAATGTGAGGTTCTGAATAAGGGTAGTTATTGGAAAAACTGCGTATTTTAACAAAATCTTAAAAATATACGAGAAGGAGATAGGTACCTCTTATTCATAGTAATTATGAACATCACAAGGAACTGACTGCTTAACATTTGACGTCTATAGAAAACAAACTACGACTGACTCTACCATCTACATCACTTCGAACCGCCCTACCCAACATATGATACACAGACTTAAGATAGTCCCACTTACTTCAGATAAGTACAGCAAAGAACTCGACACAATTTACACCATAGCCAAAACTAACGGCTACAAATTCACTACTATCGGCAAACTTCTTAGACAACACAACACTAAAAACAGGACCACAAATATATAGACTAAATAATCTTTTTTACAAAGAAGCATTACTCACAGCATTAAAATCGGCAACATTTTGTGACATAATCTCAGGGCAACGACAGAAACAACTGACAACGTTAGTTCCAGCAGAGTATCCAGACTTACTTGTACCTGCAGACATAGTTACATAGAACAAACTGGACGAATACTAAAAACAAGTTTTACAGAATACTTACGCTCTTACAAACGAAAAGAAAAAGATTCCAACTTTGCATTACACCTTGACACTTACGGACACACACCAAGGGAAATAGATGAATGTGTGACATTACTACATCTTAGCAAAAGAACATGAAAACTAGACATTCTTGAAAATATCATTTAACAATGACATTATAATTGAACAGGTAAACTCGACCTTAGACACACTTTTAACACCACTAAAACTGGTCATACACTCGAACAAAAGGAAAACACCCTAAGACATACCCATGTACCTAGATAATAATAAAAGATGGAAATATTGAAAATTAACATGAGTAGATAAGATCTTAATAAAAGAACTACCTAAATTTGAACACTGACTCACTCACCCGTACATTTTAGAACACGGCTTGAGAATTATGTCTATATATCGAAAGCGCTTGCCGTTTATAGCGAACAAACAGTCAGTAAAGGCGTAAAGGAATGACAACAGTAATTATAAATTCTTTTATAAACAAAAATTGTTTATTCACTCACATTCCTTCTGAATTGTCTGACTTCGGATACGAATAATCGAAAAATAGAAGTTTTAACACGCGTAAGAAGGTTCGTTCGTAAATGCGTGAGAATTAAATTTTTTATATCACGTACGCTATTTTTCTTCTTAAAATTATTATTACACATGAATATAACAACGTGACTCACCACTCACAAATCACGATATTTGCACATCTTTAAAAAAAATACATTTAACAATTACAACAATAACAGCAATGAAAGTGTTGGCAGAAGTTGAGAAAAGTTTTTTTTATTGGAAAACTCATAGCCATTGCTAATTCATAAAAAACTTCTGACCTCTGAGAGGCATAGTAGCGCAGCGTATACTCTTTTCTAAAATAACGCAAGCTTGTATATTCTTTAAAACAAAATGGAAATCGTTGGTTTAATTGAGATGCAATTGATTGCTTTACGTTCCTTTAAACTTCAAAAATCCATTCCTTTTTGGCATTTCATATACAGGGTCCGCCATCTAACGTTTTTTTTTTTTCAACTAGTGCTTATTTCGTGAATGATAACACTTAGCTCATGTTTGATTTGACAGATAATAAGTTTTATCCTTCCGCTGAACGAATCGTATACTTTGTAGATGGCATAAATTAGATCCAAATGACGAACTGTTAATAACGCAGGAATGTTTAAGATTCCAAAACTGTTTGTATCAAAAATAAGAAATAGGAAATAGGTAGACACTCGTGTTGTCTTTAAACTGGTACTGGCGGTTATTTTAAGCAGCACCATGTTTCTGAAAGATTATTATTTTTAATTTCATTTCCTTTTTTGGAATTACTTGAATTACTTACGACAAGTTTAGTAGAGAAGAAACGAGCGAACATTTGTATTTTGTGTTTTGTTTTTGCTCTTAGCAACACATAATTTCAGATTCACCAGCAAAATCACATGTGAAGTTTTGTGCTTTTTAATTTATTTACGTATTTTTTTTAAATTTTGTTATTATTATTTCTAAGCAATAATTTCTTGCATATTCTTACTTAAAGTTAAAAGTATCTTATGTTTCCTAACTTAAGTATTTTAACATGTGTTTACTTTAAAAAGCGATCTTTGCAAATATTTTTTCCAGCTTTCCTTTTTCTATGAGTGGAATTTGGACAGAACATTTTAACGCTAAAAAGAGGACAATTTTCTAGATATTTGGAATAAAATAAATTAAGAAAAAAATCCGTATTTATTAGCTTAATGTAGAAAGAGCATTACATGGATATTTAGTAAAGTGTTTTTCAACAAGAAGTTTCTTTTCTTATATAAAGCAAAAATTGTTTTATTGTATTACGAAGAAAAAAGTGCGGCAATTATGAATGAAAAATTATATCTGTTAAATTTCCACCACGACCACACTGATAGATGTTGATTCTTCTATAAAAATTTTTAATCACTTTTTGGCAAAATGGCGGTCCTGTTTCACATCGCGGATTTTGAGTTTTAAGGCTGAAATTGATTCTGCTCTTAACATAGCCCCACAAAAAATAATCGTGTTAAATTACACAATCTGGCTGGCCATTTAACTCCCCCCGGGGACACATAAATATGGTCTTTATAGAATATTCCACTATCTAGACACAGTGCAACTGGGGAAAACAGGGAGCCCAGTCCCCTGAAGTCAGCAGGAGTACAACTGGAAACTCCACTTTATTTCCACGGGAATCAATGACCCGCAGAGTTCATTATTTGTCTCTTTAGACATTTAATAGTTCTCTGGCTGATTATTGAGGTTGGCCCCTATATGGGAGTATCGTGGTGGTTGTGGTTTCGCGGCCCCGTAACAGTATAATGGTTATTATGGTGGCCAGGATCATCTCACTGTTAACGACACGCTAAGTGAATTATCCAGTCCAGTGAGCATGCTAGACATGTGTTCTGGACAGGAGTTGGAAAGTCTCCAACTCTTAAGCAAGGAGTGATGATTTGCAGCCCTGCTCTGGAAACATCGAAGTTGCAACTAGAAAGTTCTGTTTGGCTTCCTAGGACGAGCATGACGTTCCAAATTATGCAGTGGTTTGGTCCACCATCCGATTAAGGCTTCATGGCCAGGCGCGGATGTAAATCGAATCACACTGTTGGCCATTTAACTGGTGATTGTCGTGAAATTGCGTGATCGGGAAATTTGGTTTGCGACATGTGGCACTATCCTGTTGAAACCACATGACAGTGATATCCACATTATCAATAACAGGCCAAAACTGAGTCATTAGCATCTCGCGATAGCGTGATCCATTGGCCGTTACCGCATTTCCAGCCTCATCTTCGAAAAAAAAATCGCGCCTACAGACTACATAGCACACCATACAGTGACCTGTTGATATACTAAGGCCTCTCAGCGCTCTAGGATTTTGTTGACGTAACTTGACAAGTGAAAATGGGCTTCGTTTGAAGAAGGGATTTTTCCAGCCGGTTGTTTCTGAATGAATTGAGCGAATCTTTGACGATATGAATGGTCGGCCGGCTTCAATACCTGCACAAGTTGAATCTTTTACGGCTTTAAAATTAAATTCTTACGTAAAATTCGCCATGTGTTGGTTTTGGATATCCCCAATTGTTGAGAACGTCGAGGAATTGGCAAATTTGGATCTGCTTCACCACTGTGGCTCACAGCTGCGATGACTTGAGATGAACGACCCGGTCGAACACGCACATTTTTTATCGAACCTGTCGACTTAAATTTAACAATCAAATTCTTAATAGCGGTCTCAGAAGGAGGATTATGTTGTCCAGAAATATCACGAATTTTATGAAATGTTACTTTGACAAAACCACCATTTTCATACCCGATTTGTTTTATTTTAATGCGATTTTCATGTGAAATTGAATTCATTGCGAATACGTCAAATAACTTAATGTCAAAACTATCATGTTGACACAATTGAAAAAGAAACTTTTTGTTGAAATCGGTGTAATTTTATTATATTTATTGTAAAGATTATAGATTATAATAATAAAAGACTTTAAATTTTGATATCCTTATAAAGGGGAAAGAAAATACATAAGAAATTATAGAAATCGTGCCTTTAATAATTCTACTTTTATGATTAAATGCGAAAATTTAATGAAATTTTTAAATAAATTAAAATTATAAGACACTATAAAATAAAAGTTTAAAACAAAGACGAAACTTTATTGAATTTTAAAATTTAAAAAGTTGTTTAATGTTTACAACGTGTAAACATTCCTAAATAGTCGGATGCAAAAAAATGTTGATAACAGAGATGTTGATAACAGAAAATCTTGCATTAAACGTTTTAAGCTGCTCTCTTTAAAATTAAATAACTGCAAAAACAAAAAGCTCTTTAATTCCAATATTAGGCGCAATTCGGGAAACTGTCTATATAGGATTTTATTAAAATTATAAAAATCCTTTTAAAATTTTGATTTATTACTAAAAGGAAAAATTTCTTAATTTCAAATACAAATAATGAAAAAATATCGATAGTTTTTGAAAACTGAAAACTGAGAGTGGTAAAAACAAAACTAATTTTGCCGGCATGGTGAAGAGTGTTGCACTCTTCAAACACTCGGCGTTTGCATAATAGAGCCGTTGGGTTTTCTTAAATTTTTATTAGCAAACGAATGATTTGAAAGTGGCTATAGGGATGAGCTGCTTTTTAATGTTTTCTTGAAAAACCAACACAAAACTATGAAAATATTTTGTTTCTTATTGAAAAGAAATTCAACTAAACATGAACTTAAGTTAGATTAAGCTTTTGCATTCGATACTAAAATAATTCCTGTCAAAATTAATTTAAAAAATGTTTAATTTATTGTTTTCATTTTGAGTTTAGTTTTAGTAGTTAAAATTTAAGTCTTGTTTTATTTAGAAAAACAAAAAAATTCAAAAACTTAAGTTTTTGCAAAAAGCTGCATTATGTTGGCCAAAATAAAATAAATACAATTTTATATAAATCATTTAAGAAAAAAAATACAGGTTCTCAATTGTTGTATTTTGGTCTAAAAAAAATCAAAAGTGTTGTTTTTCATTTCTTTATGTAACGTCTTTCCTTTACATTTTAAATAATTAAACTAAAAGTTGTTGCATGCAAAAGATTAAAGAGACGATTTCAAAGTGTGGTGAATTTGTTAATAAAAAGCTTTTGTTTGAGAATGTAAGAGAGCTTATTTCTTAATATGTCAACAGCTTTTAGCTTAACGTGATCAAAATAATCATTTTAATTTATTTATTTTTAATATCCATTTTATATTAAAAAAAATCGAGAGTTATTTTCCCAGTTTGTTTTGGTTTAAAAGAAAACTTAAAGAAACCAAACAATATTAACATGTACATGGTTTTTTTTTAGAATTTGAAGGCCATCTAGTTGGTAACAGCTTTTTATTTAATAGTTGGCTAATAAAAGCAACAAGAACTTAACGTTTTCAACTTTTAACTAGGTTTCTTTTGGTGGTTAAAAAAAAGAGCTTGAACGCTAAACAAGCTATTTTGTGCTCTGTCAGTTCAATTTTAACGTTTGAGCATTAAAGTCAATATTTTGTTTAATTTTGCTGCTCTTGCTATTATTACGAATTATTATTTTTTCGTTAATACAACTAACGTATTTAAAATTAACGATTTTTTTAAACGATCTAAACAATTTTTTTTGAATATTGTAAATTAATTTTTGCAAAAGCGGTAGTCGAAATTCATACAGGAAAACTAAAGTAAGAAGTGTTAGGCTATAAAAGTTTAATTTTATTTTAATTTTAATAAATTGTATTAAAGAGTTAAGCTTAAATAAAGTGAGTGTATGTGTTTTTTAAATATAAAATAGCTTGCACACGATTTGTTAATAGTTAAATGTGAGTGTAAAGTGCGAATTTAGCAACAAACGACAAACGTCAAGAAATATTTATTTGTAAGAAAAAAAAAATCACACTCACATACACACATACATTCATAAAGATTTACAAACAAATCTTAACGCACATACAAACAATTCAACACATAGTTGGGTAAACATACACACAACACAACAAATAAAAATTATCGACCCGACCAAACATTAAGAAATCAACATTATTAAGTCGCCGTTAACGTTGTTTAATATAAATGTAAATTTTAAAAACGTCTACAGCTAACGTCAACGTCAGCGTCATGACCATTAAAGCATTATTTTCAGTTGATACAACAGCGCAACTCACAAGATTTAGTACCAATTTGTCTTTGTGCTGAAACACATGGAATAAGTAAAGCGCCAAAAAAGTCTCTAAAAGAAAAATAGTAATTTTTGCAAAAAATTACTGCAAATTTATATATTTTTGGCCAAAAATGTAAGTGATTGAATTGATTGAGAAATAAGAAAAGTAATAGAGAGGAGAGTTGAAGTTAAAGTTTGTGCCCTAAGTCTTTTGTTTTAAGAACAAGATTTAAAAATAAAATATTCTAGATTTTCTGAGATAAAAAATATTACAAAATTTTTTACAAAAACAAAAGCAAAAAAAAAAAAACACAAACTGCTATTTTAAAAAGTGCAAGTTGATTTTGTTGCTAATAAATGAACACCAAACAAACAACTGAAATTTTAAGTAAAAAAATATGTTAAAAAACTAGTAAAAAAAGTAAAAAAACTTATAACTAAAAATATTTAAAGCTTTATAAACAAAAATCATCTTAATTTAATGCAAATGAAAAAAGTTTATAATAAAAAAATCTAACATTTTGAAATTATTATAAAAATCAAATCAAATTAAAATTAAAAAATTTTAAAAATAAATCTAAAAATTAAACTCATATTTTTTTAAAAGTTGTGCTCTTTAGAACACTTAAAAGGTAAGTTCATTTTAATAATAATTTTTTAATTGTAACAATTTTTTTTAAATGCAACAAACTGTTATACAATTTAAAACAGCTCAATTAACTTGGAGTGTTTAAGTAAATTGAATAAGGTAAATGTTAGCACGCAGTGAACAAAAAATAACAAAAAAACAAATGATTCCATTTTAGTTAGGCTTAGTTGTTTTATTAATGGCGATTATTTTAAACGAGAGAATTAAATTTTTGAAAATTCAACAAAATATAATTTTATAAATGTAAAAATCAAAAAAGTTCTAAGCCCTTGATTTCATTGTTGATTTGCATCTTATTTTAACGGCCTCTTGAAGTTTTTTTTTTTTATTTTTTTTCTTAAATTATTTCCTTACGAATTCCTACAGCATATTAGAAAAAATGCTGAAAAAATCCACTATATGGTACTGTACTGTTCAATACTATAATTATAGATGGAAAATCGTCCACTTAATATTTAAAAATTTATACTGAAATAGCTTAGGAAAATATGTTTCTGCGAATCTGTATACTTTGTTTTTTTTTATTAAAATACAATTCCATAAATGAAATTTTGGTTTTTAAAGTTAAATTACTTCTGAGTATAATTTTGTTTTTAAATATCTCTTCCATCAATATAAATGCTTAGTTAAACTATTTTTAGTTTTTTTTTCGGTTTTTTGTTTAATTAAATATTCTCAAAAAATATTCTAAGAATGAGATTAATCTACTTCTGTATTATGTTCTGTAACAAAAATTTTATTAATTTAAAATTCCTAATTTATAAAGAAAAAATTAAATCTTTAAAATTTTATTGCTTTTATTTTGTATTGATATTTATTTTATATTAAAAATATTTTGTATGAACATTACGGCCATTTTCTTTAATTTTAAGACAGTTTTATAATGTTATATGTGCAGTGGGACAGAAACGAAATATTTTAGTTTTAGAACAGCAGTTTTTAATCCGTTAAATTAATTGAAAAACATTTTCGCTTATTAATAGTGTGTTTTTCTGTCCCTTAAAAATTTAGTTTCTGTCCCACTAATACTATAGTTCAGAAAATTATCAAAATTATTTTTTTTAGAAAAATATTATACATTTTTGTGATAAATTACGAATTTTTAATTCTTTAAAAACTTATTTTTTTTTTAAATTAAGTCTAGACAATAAATGCGATTGAAGCTTTTATTGATTAATTAGCTAAAACGGTGGTTTCAAAACAATTAAAAATAATAAATTTAAGAGAAATTTTTTAATTGTCACCTGCTTCTTAATAAATCAACTTTTATAACTTCAGTGGCTATCAAAATAATAAACTGGCTCCAAAAATAATTAAATTAATATTTTAACATTTAAATTATAATTAATTTTTTAAGAATTATAATTAAACAAAACTTGAACAATGCTCTGTCCGACTTTGTGATATATGTTGTGCAGCGATTATTTTATATAAAAAATTAGACAATTAAATAGTGATATGATCTCTCTTTATATTTATTCCATGATAGTTGTCTTATATGAAGTTTGACAGCAGTGCATGATATATTGTACAGAACTCTGAGCTAAGCAAATAAATAAGCATAAGCCCCACAAAGTGTTAAAGCAAGTCAAGTTTCATTCCAAGTAAACGTGAGTAGAACTAACACAGTAAAATAAAATTTTTCATAGTTTTGATGGCGCGATTAGTTATTGTTGTTAAAAGCACATTCAGGAAAAACTGCAAAAAGTAACAGTGTTTAGTTCCAATAATGACCTCTAAGAGTTAGTTGCGTACAGAATGTAAAAGTATCTGCAGGGTATTTAATTTTGAATGCGGCCGTAATGTAGTTTACTTTATACATTTTGCACGAGCATACACATTTTTAACAAATAGCGTCGCATATTGTAGATGCTACAAGTTTTAGTGAAGTGGTATAGGGAACCTATTTGATTTAATTTTGAAAAAAAAATAATTTTTTAAAATTTTTTTTCATCGCACTAATTTGAAATAGTTTTTGGATGAGTGTTAAAGTTTTTATTAGAATCTGGAATTGTTAGCACAATTCATATTTTTTAATTTCTCGATTTCTTACATGTTTATATGAAATTAATCGACAATTATTAAATAATTAAAATTTTTCAACTCGCTTAAAATAAAAATAAAAAAATTAAATATTCACTCGTTTTCTGTTTAAATTTACAATTATATGTTTGTTGTTGTTTATCTGAGTGTTAGTTATTGTGCAATAGATAAATATTTTATTTTCTTTACAGGTTTTAAAGTCCAAACAATTACATTCACAGATTTAATTACTTTGTATTAAATTGAAAATAAAATACTGAAAGAAAACCTATGAAACAAAGTAAATTCTGTCATAATTATTTAACAAAATGATTGTATTGTGTCAAAAGTCAATGAGCTATGATATCAGTATTTTATTCGATTTAGTATATTTTTTTTTTATTTATTAATGTTTTAACTTCATAATAGGTTCTGCTATTAATTACATTTGCAAAAGAAATGTTTAACTTGTTTCGATATTTAAGAGAGAAGAGAAAAAATTTAAAAAATTTATAAACAGTTGTGAATTTTAAAATTGTTGTTACTTTTTACTTGTTCTTATTATTTCTTCCTTCAACACTCTGGGAGTTACAAGGGCTATATTTTAAAAATTTGGCTACGTATTAATAACTCAAATAAAAATATTGATATCATTAAAATAAGCTGAATTTTCAAATATAAAGGGTATTTTTTTAGAGAGGTATAGAACTAAACTATGGCAACACTTTTTTAACTGGCGGCTACTTTGCTAGCTGTGAAATGGTTTATGTTTAGTTTGGTTTGTCATTTTAACGTTGTTTAACAATAAAGCTAAATTTTATTTGAACGGGTACGTCGCCCCCGGGGGCACATTTGTTTGAAGGAAATCCATCGTCATTACATGTGTCTTCGGGGGTAAAAGGGAGTCCCGTCCCCTAATAAGCTATCTGGAGCCAACTTGATATTCCACGGGAATTAGCAAAGCCCCAGAGTTCAGCTATTTGTCTTTTTAGCCTTTTAGGTGTTCTCTGACTGATTATTGAGTTCGAACCATCGCGAGTATCGTGGTGGTTGTGTGTTTCGAGGCCCTCGTTTGAGTTTGTTGGTCGGATCATTCACAATGAACACAATGAATGGTCCAGGTCCAGTGAGCATGAATGCCGTTGTGTTCTTGGATAGTCTCTCACTCTTCAACAAGGAGTGAAGGCTGCGGCCTGCTAAGGGCTTTTGAAGTTGCAACTAGGAGTAAGTGGAAAATATATATATATAATAGGGCAAGGATGATGACGCTATATTTCATCCGCAGTAGTATGATCCACCATCTGGTTATGGCTGACACAGCTAGATACAGATGTAAATTTTATCACGTATGAACAATGTCAATAACAAAAGTGACATATTTGAAGTTACAACAATCCAGTATTACACCATGCTTTAGGGTCTGGTGAAATCACTGGTCCATACCTCTTTAAAAACGATTCTAGTCAGAATATTACAGTCAATGGTAAGTGCCATAGAGCCATGATTATCGACTTTTTTGTTAATAAATTGAACAATTATGACGATCAGGTGGCGTAGTTTCAACCATGCGGCTTAGCATGTTATACCGTTCGTGTAACAATTAATTTATTGAGAGAAATATTTCATGCCTCGGAACAGCGAATAGGTATCTGGTATGATATGAGGTTACCGATAAGCCCGAAACGATTGAGCACAAGGAAAACATTCGCTGCATTATTGACGATAAAATGTGGAAAGACTTTTAAAATTTTACCTCCATATTAGATTATGTTCGAGCCAGCTAGAAGTCAAAGTAAATCTCATTTGAATTAAAAAAAATACTCTTCCAAAATTTGTCCTCCATATTATATTATGTCCGAGCCAGCCAGAAGTCATATTGAATTTTAATGCCAGAAAATTATCTTTCGAATAAAGTAAATTTTATTCCAATTAAAAAAAAATCCTTTTTGTTTTATTCAATTTCAAAATTCTATACCTCTGTAAAAAACAACCTATATATACGAACAATAATATTTTTTGCATTGGAGGCACCATGCCCACCTTCAATTAATTGCAGATATAATAACAAAATGCATACTAAAGTTTTGTATATGTACTCCCTCCAGACATAGAGGAAGACACTCTCAAATAAATCCGTCCAAGCGTTAAGTGTTTGTAAATTTCAAACATGCATGCACACTTATTTACATTCAGTAATTTATATATTAATACTAATTTGGAGTAAATATTTTTTAGATTTTTATGCGAAATACATATTTTCATTTCGGTACTCCCTTGAATTTCTTATATTTATTTCAAGTCTGAAAATATTTGTAAAATATTATTTTTTCCATTTGAAAATATTTTCGGCTTTTATATATTCTTATTAAAATATCTTTTAATTTGGCATTTTTAAAAGTAGCTCTTTGTTTTTCTGTAAATAAAACTGTTGTGTTTTTAATATTTTTAATTTATTATGACCAAAATAGTGAACGCAATACAAATAACATTACAATTTTCTTATTTAGCATACCACCAAAATTCAAAATACACTCCTGCTCTCGTTTGATTTTTAAACAAAATACATAAAACAACAAATATTATAGCTGACTACTTCCCTTCGTTTTGGTTTATTAATATTTAATAACATTTACATTTACATAATTAAATAATATTGATTTAAATATGCAACCCAGTTGGCCAAATTGTTAAACAAATACTTATATCTTATATGATATTGTTCAGTTTTTCACTTCTTGCCAATGACAGGATGTGAGTAAGATATTTTTAAAAGTTTTTTTTGTTTTAAAACTCTCATGAGCAGTAGCTGATGTAGATTTTAAAATGGTGGTTTTTAATTTTATTTTACAAAAAGCTGAGAGAATAAGTCAATTATAGCTTTTTTGTGATCTACTTCAATTTATGTAATTCAAAAAAATTTTGCGTTTCTAGTTTAGCCTAACTTTTCATAGCCTATCTTTATTTAAGGGGGCAGGGGAGAGAGTGTATATCTGAACAAACCTCTTACATGATGATTACCTTTTCGATTTCCTTTATTTGGTAATGATTTTTGATATCTGATTACTAAGTGATGCCTGTCTTGCCTTTACTGAGTTTCATCCTGTAAGTAGTCAGTGAATATGATGATTTTTGCCTGTCGACTGATAGCTCTCGACCTACTTGTTTATCACTAATTTTATTTAATTTTACCCTGGGTGTCGTATCCACATTTCAATTCACTTATTCCAGATAAGTATTATTCGAGTTCACTTTAAAGTATATATTTGATATAATTTATATCAAATAAATCAGTAGTTCTTTTACAGATCAAACATTTCACCTCCTGTGATCAATTCTAGTTAATTTTGCCAGATTATTATGCTCTTATTTGATATTATCAAGATTAGAACTTATAAAATTCCATGTGATGGAACAAAGATGTCATAAAATTGTAGAGGTAGATAATTCTTTTTTTTTTTGGTTCTTTAATATTGAATCTGTCCGTATGACATTTACAATAAGTATTAAGATCTTAATCTATTTATGATCTAGGTTGGTACTGCCACTGTAGTACTTAACGCATATGTAATTTCAATAAGAAAGTTATCTTGCCAAATCAAGAGTTTGCACTATTTTTAGACGCCTGTGGCCCTCAAATAATAGCAAGTTCCTCCCAAGCGGATTGGGATGATTGCTGATTTTTGCAACGTAGTTTGTGCATGACTTTCTAATCTTTTCTCGGATGGTAGGAATATTGAGGTCCTTATGAATGTTATTATTCCGCATGTACCAGGGAGCACACGTAAGCATTCTCAAGATATTTGATTGTCTTCTTTGTAGTTTTTCAACATTTTATGCGGAGAACGACCCCCATAGCTGGATTCCATAGACCCATAAAGGTTTTAAAACCGCTTTGTATAGGAGCTCTTTGAGGTCCAAGACAAGTGAAGGTTGTGGCCCAATTAGCCAAAGAAGTTGGGTGGTTTTAATTTTGAGCTGTGTGATTTTAGCTGCAATGTGATGTACCCAAGTGAGACGCCGATCGTGGTGTATTCCCAGGTACCTTTTATGGGTGTGTTCTGTTCTGCTAACTCCATTTTTTATTACAGCTGGACAATTATTCTTTCTTAACGTGAAAGTTAAGTGAACGCATTTTGTGGCATTAACATTTATTTTCGACTTATGTAACCATTTCTCCAACTCATTTATGTGGGTTTGAAGTTGTTGCGATGCCAATTTTGGCTGTTTATGAATACTTAGAAATGCTGTATCATCTGCGAATGTCGATGTGTGCGTGTGTGTTTGAACATGTGGGCAAATCTGCGGTGTATAAAAAATACAGGAATGGCCCGAGTATGCCTCCCTGCGGGACTCCAGCTAAAATTTGTTTACTCGATGAATAAGTATTTTTCGACCTTATTACAAAGGATCGATTTGTTAAATAGCTCGCGAGCATTTTAAGTACGTTTGACGGGAGAAATGTTGAAATTTTATATAGAAGCCCTTCGTGCCAGACCTTGTCGAATGCTTGTTATATGTCTATAAATTAGCCACCCCACCCCCCGGGGGCACATTATATGGTCTCTATAGAACTTCGACTATCTAGTCCTGTGCAACTGGGGCAGCAGGGGTCAACTGGGAACTCCACGTTATTTCCACGGGAACCAGTGAGCTCGCAAAAATCTTCTATTTGTCTTTTTAGACATTTAGCTGTTCTCTGGCTGGTTATTGAGGTTGGCCCTGATATGGGAGTGTCGTGGTAGTTGTGGTTTCGCGGCCCCATATCAGGCTTGTTGTTTAATATGGTGGCCTGGATCAGCTCGCCATTAATAACACCCTGGGTGAATGATCCAGTCCTGTGAGCATGCTAGACATGTGTTCTGGACAGGAGTTGGAAAGTCTCCAGCTCTTCAGCAAGGAGTGGTGGTTTGCAGCCCTGCTCTGAAATAATTGAAATTGCTACTAGGAAGGACCTGTTGCTAGAATTAGACTTTGGCCTCCTAGGGCGTGAGTGGCGCTGCTTTTCACTCACAGTGGTTTGACCACCATCTGATTAAGGCTCCATAGCCAGGTACAGATGTAAATCTTATCACGTAATGTCTATAAATAGTGCAGAACAGTAATGCTTACTTTCAAAAGTTTCTCGAATTAAATTTGTGATTCTATGTACTTGTTCGATAGTGCTGTTCTTTTTCCTAAACCCAAATTAATGGTCTATTTCTTGAAATAACATGTGCCGCTAATGATTTCAAAATCAACCTTTCGAATGTTTTAGAGAGAACAGGTAAGAAGCTGATTGGACGGTATGATGATACCTGCGTAACGTCTTTGCCAGGCTTGGAGATCATTCTTAGCATTGATTTTAAAATAAACATAAAAGTTCTTAGCGCCGAATTTGGCAGATTCATGACAATAGTGTTTGTGATTTTGTCACTACCAGGAGCTTTTTTTCGGATTCAGTTCATTGATAACTGCTTTCAGCGCAGGTAAGAAAAATTTTTTTGGATTTAACACAGATTCTTGAATAGCAACTGGTGTTATCGTAGAGTCTGTTTCATTTGGGATAAAAACCTTCTCCAGGTGGTCGGCGAACTCTTCCACTTTATCGTTGGAATGTTTGGCCCACTTTCCATTTCGCAGGCGAATAGGAGCTTCATAAGTATTAGGGCATTTCATTTTTCGCACGGTCTTCCACAAGCTGTAGTCAGTCTTTTCGGTGGCATCTAAGTTGCGTAAAAAAATTTTAAGATTTAGCTGCTTTTCTGTCTTAAGTACTTTACGCAGTCTCTTTTGGCATTGGTTCAGTTGTGTCTTCAAAAATGGGGAATGAAACTCCTCCTTTTTCCCTTATTAGACATTGAACATTGCTGGAGACGTTGGTAGAACTTTTTGTGCGTAAGCAGGGCTTGGACGTTGTTACTCTAGCAGCGTCAGTCAGAATATTTGTAAATTGGTTTACAGCCGACTGAATTTCATCCTCTGTTTTTAACGAAATATTTGGCGGCAGGTGTGCACTTACGTATATTTTGTACTTATGCCAATTTGTTTTTATACTTGGAAAAAAATACAATTTCGGTCCAAGCTCACTTCATTATTGCATAACGTTACTAAGGTAGGCGAATGATATGATGAAAGATCAAAAGAAGGAGCCAAAAAGATATGTTCACGTTTCACATTTTTAGTTACAGCAAAATCAATCACATTAGGAATTTTTTTCAAGTCCGTAGGCCAGTAGGTAGGAAGTCTTAAATATTCTTAAATAATTCTTAAATAAAACTTTATTTCGATCGAATTAATTAAAAGACATTTCTGTTATCACACGCGGCCACCAGAAAAGTACAGTGTACTCCCTTACGGCGAAACATATCATTGTGCCTTGCAGCGACGATCTAAAAGTGTGCTTAACTGGGTTATAATACGATATCATTTTAATTTTAGAAGCGTTCATACATATTTACTTTGATGATCATAGAATATTTTAAACATACGATTGTGATTAACTGGGTTATAATACGATATTATTTTACGACTTTAGAATATCTTAAACACACGATTGTAATTAACTGGGTTATAATGCGACATCATTAGAAACATGTGCCTAGAAGTTCTCATACATGTGTACTTTGAAATGTCATATCACCTTAATAGGGGAGGTGTATAATTTTAAAACATTTAACTTAAGTTCGTAGTGAGACTACAAAAATATTCAGGAAATAATTTGTACTAACACATACATTTATTACAATAATCATCATCATTAGTTTGCTATCAAAGAGCTCACCTTTTGCCCTGAAAATAATGAATGAATAAATGAACATAAGTTAAGCTTTTGTCTAAATAAAAAGTTATTTGAAAATATTTATCTTTCTTTCTTTCTAACAAAGACAAACTAAAAAAACTTATTTCTTAAAATCAAAAATTGTTTTATTTTGAAATAGAATAAATAAAAATAGCACGTTTTGTTGCCTCATAGACATTTAGAGATCTAAAAAAAAATAGTAAATAAAAGCTTTCAAGTTTCAGTTATGATTCTTCTTTATTTATTAAGGTTTTTTGGCTGCAGACACGTTTTGAATATCAAATTTCTTGAAAAAAAAACAAAAATTAATAAAATAAAAAACTCGTTTGAAGTTTTTTTTGTTTTTTTTGTTAACTACTTTTCAACAAATATCAGTTGGTATTAATAGAAAATGTGTAAGCTGATATTAAAGAATATTATTTGAACAAAACAAAAATAACAACCATTTTTTTCTAATAATTATTTTGATCTTAACATGTTAATCGACATGTTTTTAAAATTAATTTATTTTTTTTTACTGGAAATTGTCTTTGAAGATATCATTATTCATAAAACAATAAAAATAGTTTCAAATTAATAATAATAGTAATAACAAAATTTAAAACAACAGTCATTTAATAACAAGGTTTAGTGCATTTCTACTTGTTCTATACAGCTGACCGTAGTTGCATTAAAGAGAATATTCGTTAGTTAAATATTCGCACTTAACTTAGTAAGAAAATTTACTAGTGCTCTTAATCTAATTTAATCTAATTTAAATAAACTAATAGCAATAATGCTGTTTGGAAAAGGCTTATTAAGTTTACTACAATTCTCATTTAATCAATTTATCTTGAGATATAAGAATCTTGAATTTTCTATAAAATATTTGTATAGAATCCAATGATGTGTTGCTATTTGAGTAACAGCGAAATAGCTATATGGAAAGCATATAACCGCAGTAATATATCGGGTGGCTGATCAATTTTGCTACATTAAGAAACTCAAATAACTTTTGGTAAAGTTTATGTAATTTATTTTTTTAGTAATTCATTTGAAAAATCATACATTATTATTAAAGTAATTCATGCAGTTTTGAAAATAATTGAATTCAAATGACCTCCACCCTCGGTGACACCTGGGCGACATCTTATCAAAAAGTTTTTCATTACTGCCTAGAGAGTTGCAGCGCGAATTGCCTCAATTACTGTTCGAATGGATTGATTTAAATCATTCAAATTTGTTGGTTTTCTTTTGTAAACTTCTTCTTTGCATTAACCCCATAGGTCAGGAGACCTGGGAGGCCAATGGAATGTGGAGTTTCTTGAAATCAGTTTATTGGGTAATTTTCGCCGCAATTCTCTCATAACAGGTGTGGCTATGTGACAAGTTGCTCCATCTTGTTGAAAACCACACAAAGTGGAAAGGGATTCTATTTCGGCGTAATTCTGAAGAGAAAAATTCTTGCAACATCTTTAAGTAGCGGCCTCCACTGACCGTAACAGTAAGACCGTTTTCTTCCAAAAAGTAAGGTCCGACAATGAACCTTAAAGAAACTGCAGATTACACTGTAACGCGTAGTGAATGTGATTGCATGCGATGGAGTATCTGTGGGTTAGAACTACTCCATATTTGACAATTTTTTTTGTTAACATTGCTGTTTAAATCAAAATGTGCCTCGTCAGACGTAAAAATGCAGTTCAAGAAAACGTTTTCATTCTCTGACGCCATTTGAATGATTTTCTCACAAAATGTTATGCGAATTGGGAAGTCTCTTTGGTTCAGTTTGTTTGTTAAGTGACTGTCTGCTGACACCCATTTAAGCAGATAAGCTCCTTGTCGAAGCTTGAGGATAGATTTGTATGGCAGCAGCTACAGCAGCGATAGTTTCCTGCATCCTAACTGAGGCATCTCGATGATAAGGCCTACATGCGATTGTGCCACGCTCGGCAAAATTCTTTACGATCCTCAAACGTAAGAAGAAGAAGAAGTGGCAACAAACGTAAGCCTATATTCTCTTTGAACGAAAACTACGGACTCTTAAGCGTGAAAGCGTTACACTTTATTGTCCCAATTCTCCCTTTTAGTTAAATTTAAATATCAATCTATAAAATAAAATAAAAATGGAACAGGTTGGTCACACAGAAAATAAGTTATTGCGTGTTCTTTTGGTAGCATCTTTCATAAGGCACCCTGTATTTCATATTTTAGATTTATAAATATTTAAATAGTAAATATTTCATAAGAATATCATAAACTATTTATATTTCAAGAAATCAAGCGCAATTAACTTGGATTATATACTCGTAATAAAAATAAATTTGTTTGCATTTTAAAACCGTTAATTTCCTTAATAATCATTGATAATTATTAATAAAAAATAATTAAATAACAATTTAACAATAATTAAACAGAGTAAAAGCTTTAACATTAATAAGCATCATGCTCAAAGCTGATTAACCTAAGATTTTTGAAGCTATTGAAATATTTTTTCTTTTTAAATTGAAATTGCCATTAGCATTACTGCAAATAATTATAATTAAAAACAATAGCATTACAATTTTTGTCATTGTAATTATTTAATTTCAATGGTAATGAAAAATTCTCAAGTGTGATCGAAAACAAAAATTTATGCATTTTTTCAAGAGTGTTGAAAAGCACAGTGCAAAACATGTTGTTGATTAAATGCTTTATATAGAGGACTAGGAGAAAATTTCCACAGTCTGGAAAAAGTGTTTTATTTTTAAAATGTAGAACTTTTATAATCATTTCAAATACTTAATTACTGCATCATATGCTTAACTAATGGGTCACCAAAGAATATAAGAACATGGAGGGACTTATTTTAGCGATGACTTCGAATAATCTAGCATCACCATTAACAGGTTCCAGTCTATGAGGGCAGTCGTATAAATGAGAACAAACTTATGGACCTGTATTCGGATTTCACATAATAATTATAAAAACTACTCGCTTATGACCTTTAGAGTATAAAGCAGTATTTGACATCCACTCAAATAAGTACGCATATATGTAAAAAAAGTTCATACGTCATTGCCTGGTATGATAACAATTAGGAAAGCGGAGATGTTTTAGAGAGATGGGCCTTAAAGAGATGGCAAAAAGTGAACACTCTTCTGGGTACTATAGAAGAATTCATTGTTTTTGTCTTATATGATATTTTTTGCTGATAAAAAAGCCTTTATAAATTTGAATCTATTGTTGTTGGTCTAGTTAGTCCCTAAAGCTTGCACAGATATCTTTAAGTCATTCTCTTTCACACCAGGACTTGTTTAATGAATCTAAGGAGTCAAAATTAACAATTCACAAATTAAGATTTATTTACCAATATATCTCCTTTTTAATTCACCTTATTAGGCTAAATTATAAAAAAAATTACAATAGTACCGTCAGGTATTTTGCCAACTGTCCCCCCTCCCCCACCTCTTAAATGTTCATTGTCGAAAATTATTTTTATTGCTACGTTTAGCGAAAAGACATCGTTACAGATAACATTGTTTCGCAGGGGGAAAAAAGTGTTACCTCAAGCATTTTGCTTTTGAGTACAACTTAACAACTGAATAACATAGCCCATAATTTGTGCTTACTTTTTTTATGTGGATTTAAGACTTGAAGCTTAATTGTGACATAATGATCATTTTTTATATAACTATTTTCCTTTTAAAAGAAGAAAAACTAAGCTTAGGTAATTTTTTTCAAACGGTACTTTATAAAAAAAGTACTTTTTGGAAAAATTACTTTTTATAAACAGAAATTATATATTTTAAAATGAAGAAAAACTATGATTAGGTAATTTTTTTCAAAGGGTACTTTATAAAAAAAGTACTTTTTGAAAAAATTACTTTTTATAAACAAAAATTAATAATTAAAAAGGTTTTGGGAATTTTTTGAAAAAAAATTTAATTTGCTTGCTTCATATTACTTGGAAAAGCTACTTTTATTTAAAAAATTTTTTCTATTATTTTTTTTTATTGTTTCAAAATAACTTGGTAAGTTTGTTTAATGGTGCTTTTTAAAAAGGTACTTAAAACTGTTTTTGTGTTTTTTTTTCATATAAAATATTAACCGTTTTCAAATTTGTTTGATGATATTTTAAATTGATACTATTATAAAAAATAATTTTTATTTAAAGTATTTTAAGTATTTTTTTAAAAACAGTTCTAATTTTGTTTTATAAAAATTACATTTACTCAATGAAAACAGAACTTTGTAAATAAATTGCAATTAGTGAAGGGTTAAAGAGTGTATGCTTTATAAAAGTACTATTCAGGGAATTAATTTACGACCTTAGCGTGTATGTAAGTGCATTAATAAAACTTACTATTCAACTTGAATAGTTGATTTTCGATAAATTTAATTTAAATACTTATTTGTTGCTATTTATTTCACTTGACTTTGAAGCAATTAGATCACAGCTTGTACTTTGCTTTTATAAAGGCAATAATACAGTTTTTCTTATTTTTTTTTAAACAATTATAATTAAATGTTAATTATTAGTTATTTTATAGAAAAAAAAAATAAATAATCATTTAACATGATTGCAAAGAAATAGATATTTCTCTATTTTTGTATGCATCTCATATTATTTTAGTGGAACGCATGAAAAGAATTTAGTAAATCTACGTACAGAGAAATTCAAAATTAAATGGGATTTTAACTAAAAACTTTTTTTTACTGAAGTTGTAGTTCTTTTTTGTAAATAATAATTTTTATGTTAATTTCGAACATTAATTTAAAGGAGCATGAAACATCACCATGTATTCGATACAATTTTGATTTCCTTACAAAAATGCCAACATCAATAATTGCCTTAAAGGACTTTTCAGTTTTTTTTTATGCTCAAATTTTCGTATTTATTTTAGACTGCTGTTTCCCAGCAGTCTGGGAAAAATGTGAAGAAAATAGAATTTTTACCACTATTGCCAACATCCTCACCAACTTTTGATGGACTTGCTTCGTTTTAGGCTTCTTTAAATGACATTTCGTTTTTTCACTTTCTGAAATTTAACGTAAAAGGATGTTTTGTAAAAAAAATATTTATGGTAAATTTTCAGAGTTTTTTAGGCCCTTTAGAGCAATTTGAACATAACATCACCATAGATAAAGTTCATTGCTGATATTACCAACATCTCTCTTTTATTACGGTTTTTCTTTCTAAATATTTTGTAAAAAAAGTGAATTTTCTTTAGTAAATTGTGAATTTGCTAAATTTTTAATTTTTCAATTTTGTTTGCCATTTTCCATTGAAGATGAGATTTGGATTTTTCAGTGTATTTTTACCTGCCTTGGCTAAAGTCAAGGAAGAATTGCAATTTTCTATCAGTCTATCTGGTGATTTCGTTTATTTTTAGTTTGCGATTTTTTTGTAAATATTTAAATAAACTTTGATAGAAATTTTTTTTAAACATTTCCCGCAAAATTGTTTGGCAAAAGTAAAGTTTTTAAGAACACTTTCCTCATTAATTTTCATTGTTAAAATAGCAACAACGTACCGATGAAAATGCCTTCATCATTTATGCCAATATCTTTACTAAACTTGAATGCTTTTCAATAGAATTTCTATACAACAACTACACTTCAGATGAGCTGAAGGTAGACAAACGGATGAATACCCATAATATCTACTGGGTTTTTCAACATGAAGTTTATTTTTCAATTGTGGCAACACCAAAACATGATAACTTTGACATTTAGTTTTTTGACATATTCGTAGTAGATGCATTGGTAATTGTTACAATTTCGCACGAAAATCGCATTGAAATGATTGAAATCCACTATAAAAATGGTGGTTCTGTTTAAGTTACGTTTCGTAAATTTCCTGATATTTTCGGGCAGCTATTAAGAATTTACCCATTAAATTTGATTCGACAGGCTCGATACAAAATGTGCGAACACCAAAGCATATTCCAGTGGGTAGTGCAACTGAAAACATCGCAGCCTTGAGCCACAGTGTTGAAGCAGATTTAAATTTGTCAATACCGACTTAGTCAAGAATTGGTGTTATCCAAAAATACCACATGGCGAATTTTGCATAAGGATTTGACTTTGAAGATTACAAGGTTCGACTGGTGCAACTGACAATTCCCATCACTGTAAATTCGCTCAATTTATTCAGGAACAATCTGGCTGGTTTTTCTGAAAAAATTATTTTTTCAGACGAAACCCATTTTCACTTGTCAGGGTATGTCAACAACATTTAGGCTTCTGAAAATCCTAGAACGATTATTAAAAAGCCTTTGCATGCTCACCCTGTCACTGTATGGTGCGCTATGTGGTCTGGAAGTTCGGTAGCGGGCAATGGATCATGCTATTGCGAGATGCTAATAACTCAATTTTGACTTATTATTGACGACGTGGATATCACTGACATGTGGCTTCAACAGGACGGCGCCACATGTCACACAGCCAATGAAACGATCAATTTATTGCAAATTAAATTTTTCGATCGCATAATTTTACGATAATCAGCAGTTATATGGCCAGCCAGATCGTGTGATATAACGCCACTGGATTATGCTAAAGACAGGGTCTATACCGAGCTAGTCGAATCGATTTTAACCTTAAAACTCAAAATCCGTGATGTGAGTATCGAAATAGGACCACCATTTTGCCAAATTGAAAGAATCGGTGGACATTTGCCAGATATCACTTTTCATTTATTGTTGTCTAACTTTTCTCTTCGTAATACAATAAAAATTTGAATTTTCTTAATCAAAATTTTTTGTTTTATTTTGTTGTTGAAAACCCCCTTTAAATGGCAAAATAAAACTTTAAGAAACGTTTCACCTGTAGTGATGTTAAAATATGTTTTTCAAACACAAATCCACTTCAAAGGCCATCTGAAAATGAATTAAAAATTTAAAATTCCAGCTCCGTAATCTTTTTATGAAATTGTTAGGTTTGTTACAGCAGCCGCTAACAAATTTGAATTTTGTTATTGACTACAAATGGGATAATTATAGAAAACGATAATAAATAAGTAATTTAATATAATTTTCCTTTATTTACTCTACAATTGTAAGAATTTGTTTTCGTTTTTTTTTTCTTAACTTAATAATGAAAAGTAAAGCTATTAATTTAAATAATTATTATTTTTATAATTAATACACAATCATTTGTTAAATATGCAATTTTTAATTCAAAGTATAAATTTTATTACTTATAAAAATTAAATTCTCATATTTTTGAAATTTAATACAAAAGACCTTTTTATAATTTTACTCAGCGGAATATAATTCTAAAGAATAAATTTTCTTTAAATGAGTTTTTTTATTTCATATTTTAAAGTCCCCTAGAGATTCTCTGCTTTATCAATCAGTATTTCATTGATGGCAAATCAGTCATTTCAATTCATAAAGATTTTAATACCTATTTGTATTAATTTCTATATTCATTAACAAACAATTAAATATTACTGATTTATAGTAATATTTTTGTTTTCTTCATCTTTCATTTATTAAATTAATTATGCAAGAGATTCTCTCTTCACTTTTTTCGCTCTTTCTTCGCCCAGTGTATTTTTGCCTAAATTGAAAAAAAAATCTAAAATCACTTTTTATTAAAAATCCTTTTCATAAAAATTTCCTTTAGAATATAGAAACCGTCGTTTAACATTTTTTTTAATTTTGTGTAGTGAAAAATCAACCTTAAAATATCTTCTTTTGTTTTCCACAAATAAAAGTGGTTGAAAGGTATCACAGCAATGATCAGTAAAATTAATGAATTTTTTTGTTTTTGTTTCTAGTTGTTTTTATCTTTTGGACTTTGAAAAATTTATTTGCTTTTTGATTTTTATTTTATTTTTAGTTTTCTTGAAATAAGAGCGTACCAAATGTATCTTGAAAAAAATGGTAAAAGAGTGACTGAATAGATAAATAAATTTTCTAGGTGCTTAACCGACTTACGAATGTAGTTTGGTATTATTTTTATCCTTCTAATCTTTTTTGTATATTTTGTAAAAAAGGCCATATATTTGTAAAATTACGTTACTTCTGGGATACCCTTTATTTAAGTTAACTTTTGTGCCTTAAAGCAATACTCGAAATATGTACTCTATTCAAATTTGAAGCGTTAGTCTATAACAGCTTAAAAGATAAAGTCAAAACCTCGACTTCTACGGAACCACCTGTTCATTTTTCATTTTATTATTTACACTTATTTTATGGTAAAGGAATTTGTTCATACTTTGCGAAATTTTGAATGTCTGTCTTCTTCGGGGATAAACTTAAAACACTATACTAAAATCACGTTATTGAAGAAAGACCCTTAACATTTTTAGTTTTAGCTTTGTCCATCTGGCGGGCGTATAACTATATAATCTTAGTGTCTGTCTATTGCGATTGGTCACGTGCCACATGTCAGTATTGGGAAAGCCTTTAATTTAAAATTTACTTTTGTGCTTGTTATTACAGCGGATATCACAGTTCAAAAAGAATATTTTTGAAAACACAGGATGTCCGCCGGGAAGGTTTTACCACCACTTTAATAAAGATTAGTGTTGACTGTTCATATTTGACAGTCGTGAAGTAAACACGTGGCAATTTTATTATGGAAAATATTCGATAATCCAAAGTATTTTAATCGTAAAAAAATGTTATCAAAATCGATCATCGATTACTGTGACGATGAGTAAGATACGTGAAGTTTTTGGGAGAAACAACGTGCCAACAAAATTCACTATTTATTGTGTAGTGAATAATTTCGCAGAAAGAAGATCTGTAGGTGATAGGACCAAGCATGGAAAAGGATTACTGCTGCTCAAGAAATTGTTCAAAACCCTTCCTCAACCTTAATTCGATGCCGTGCTAAGGAGCTTATTGTTCAAAGAACAACTTTGGCCACAATTTCGCACAAGGATTGGCATTTCTTTTCATAAAGGATTCAGTTGACACAAGCTCTTCTTCTACAAGACCATTTACGCCGCCGTACTTATGCCAATAGAATGTTAAAGCTCGCCCATGACAACCCTGATTTTTATGATAAAATCGTAATGAGTGACGAGGCACATTTTCATTTGAATTGATATGTAAATAAACAGATTAGTCGGTTCTGGGGAATGGGAAACCCTCAAATTATTCAACAGTCTACTTTGCATCCATTAAAAGTGGCAGTCTGGTGTGCAATTTAGTCACGAGGAATCATTAGACCCTACGGCGTAACGCTTACTAAGAATGGGGAGCGGTATCGTGATGTGATTGAAAACTGTGTGCTTTGGGCTTGATTAACATGTGTTATCAACAAGGCGGTGCCACATTGCCTATAGCCAGTATTACAATGGAATTAGTGCGAGACCTCTTTTCACAGTAAGTTATTTCAAGAAATGGTGATATTGATTGGCCTGCCCCATCGCCTGATAGGACTGCTCCGGAGTTCTTTTTGTGGGAATATCTAAAAAGCAAAAGGTTTATGCAAACAAACCAGAAGAAAGCTCAAACTCAAATAAAATATTCGTGATGAAATTATTGAAATACCGCATGAAATCTGTGAGAATGTAATGAAAAATGAGCTCCAAAGGGCTCGTATTTGTGAGGCTAACAGAGGCGGACATTTATCTGATATTGTATTCCATTAAATAAAAATATTTATCAGTATAAAATCCAATAGTATAAACAAACAAAGTAGTATACTTTCCCGGCGGATATCCTGTATATTAGGTGCCCCTGTAGGCGAGTAGGTGGTGTAGCTTGTCAGTATGGGGGTTGTGGGTTCGATTCCCAACGAAGACCTTGGTTTTCTTCACTACAAAAATAAAAATTGACTGTCGGTGGGGCTGCTCAGCGATGAAGGCATAGTCACTGGTCGCTGTGATGTCTTATACGGCAGTTAATTTCCGACTATCCTTCTACTTTCTCAACCTGTTTCATCTCTTCTCTATCCCATTCCTAAAGAATGTAGCACGGTACTTGATTAAATAGGCATTGTTGCCTGAAGTGCTACTTCTCTTTAAAAAAAATATATTACGTTACTTTTGGCACACCCTTTCATTTTTAGTATTTGTGATAACGGCTATAACCTTCTGTGAAAATTTAAAGAGACGGCCAATAATGGTGACGCGACAGTCAGTCAGTCGGATAGACGGACAGGGTCTCTCTAGACACTGATAACTTTAAGGCTTTGTTCACCCTGTAGCTTTATTTCAAAGAAAAAATATATATTTGGTGTTACTATCAAGCTTTGCCTTATGAGCTCAAAGTAATTCGAAATTGCTTATAAATTAACGGGTTGGCTGAAGTAAATGTTACTACTTCAGCAACCTAGATCTGCAAAAAATGGCATGGGTGTCCAAGAGGAAGGATGGGTGTGTATTGAAATAAAATATGCGCTGTATTTTGACAGCTTGTTCGAGTTGCTAAACTTTTAAAACTTTAATAAGACAAGAATATTTTTTGTACAGAGTTGCATTTTGGTCGTCTCTTGCTTGTGGTTTTTCTAAGTAGGATACTGTCCGACTTAGATTTTCTTGTGAAAGAATAACACAAATGTTACAAATTAGCAAATTGGTTTCCTCTTTAACAATGAAAAGGTGAATAATAAATTAGTATAAATTTGGTTTTTGAAGGAGTTCAACTAATAACATCAATTATGAATTGCTTTATTTTCCTCCATGACCAAGTTTAAGTTTGTGGTACTAAATTTACAAATTTTATGTAAATTAGTTGAACGGTGATAATTGTTTAATTGTGCCTCTTATAACTAACGGCTGTGATTTTTATAAAAATGCGTATCAACTTAAACCTTCAAGCTAAGGATCTGTTAATATACCTTATACCTCATTAAAATCAGTTCAACCAATTAGACATGATTGACGTATACAAATAAACAAACTTATAAAGAAATTTATAATTTAAATTAAATTATAATATTTTTACAAAAACAACATAAGATTTAAACAACTTAAATTAATTGCTTGGAAAAAAGGTCGTTGTAGTTTTAATAGCTTTAAATAACCGACAATCACTTGTTTGTTTTTTAAACTTATTCTTTTTTACTATTGATACTGAAAACTGAAAAATAAATTATATAAAGTAAAAAATATTAATTGCTATTCTATAAAAAAAACATTAATATGTTTAATATTAATGTTTTTTTATAATTTTCGGGATGATAGTGCCTTATTCAGGGTTACGCTGCTTTACAGGTCTCCATCTGCGAAGCTACAGTAGCTAGCTAGACATTTAATATTTTCACGAAAGCTGTAGAATAATTGCCGCTATAACAAAATATAATATAAAGAGGTTAAAAAATGAACGGCCACTCCATAGAAACGTTATTTTACGTAGATGATCTTACAAAAATAAAAAAACAAAAATATAAAATTTCTATTAAAAGTGGGTCGGTCATACATGGTACAAAATCCAAATTCTTCAAATATATTAATGCCTCCCGATTAAGCCAGTCTCCATTCACCTGGAATATTTATCTATCGAGTCATTTCTTTAAATTAAAACCCGAACAAGAAATTAAATTTAAGGTGTTTTGTATTCAAAGGGTTAAAACGTAACCCTACAATGACTGTCCGCCTATTATAAGCCTCCATTTCAGGAATCGTAATACGTAGGTTTTTGAAATTTTCACAGCAGGTGTATTACGGTATAACAATTTAAAATTAAGGGGTGTTCTGAGAGGAACATAATATTTATAAAAATATAGGGAAATAGATAAAATTTTTAATGTGTCCATAGCAATAGTAAAAATAAAACTTAAATGAAAAGGTGTCCCAATAGTTATGTGGCATTTGTTTTTGAACTGCAATATACAAACAAATTACCTTAAAGCATTTTTATACGTCCGCTTTTAGAACAGGTATAAAAATTAAAAATAAAACTTAAACTGGAATATAAAGGGTGTTCTTATAGTAACTTGCACCGGGTCTCCGCCGGGAAGGTATACTACTGTGTTTTGTCGCCATTTTGGGAAATATGCTTGATAGTTCATAATATTCAACACTGATAGTCTGGTTTGCAATTTGTTAGGTGGAATCATTGGACCTTACTTTTTTGAAAATAAAAACGGGGTAACGGTAACCGTGAATTAGAAGCGATATTGTGATATGATTGAAAACTATTTGACAATACAACTACATGCTTTCCGCTTAATTAACATCGCATACAGCTAGAATTTCAATGAAATTACTGCTAGAACTCTTTCCACAACAAGTTATTTCAAGAAATGGTGATGTTGATGGGATTTCACGGTCGCCTGATTAAGATCAATTTTCTTTCATTTAATGAAAAATTATAAACAAATAAAGTAATATACCTTCCCGGTGGACACATAAGTTCAGTAACTATTGTTTTTCAACTGCAGCAGGCAAACATTTAGATTTACACAAAGCATGTACAACATAATAAATGTGAACAATAAATTGGAAAATTAAAAGGTGTTTCCATAGTCATCATGATTGACGAATACGGCATTATATCTAAAAATTGTTGTAGGTGGACGCGAAAAATTCTTATAGAGTGTATGCAGTTATGTCTGCTGTAAAAAAAAGTACAAAAATTAAAAATACTATTAAATGGTGCCCGATGGTAAGGATATTTTTATCTATAAATTATAATTGTTTTAACCGAATAGCCTGATGCTATTAATTTACTATAACTGTTGTAGTAAGTTCGCTATGAAAGCAAGTATAAAAACTTAAATTCAAAAAGTGTACCAACAATTTTAAGAGAGCCTTATGTAAAATTAAAAATTAGAATGTAGCCCAAACGTGTTACGGAACTCTTCAGTTTTAGATATATCTTGATCACATATACTTAGTATTGGTTTTATAAAGGTATAAAACTTTGAAACGAAATAAAACAAAAATGAGTATTTTAAATTGACATTTATTTTATTTGAAAGTTGATCTTCTGTAACTATAATTTAAATAAGACTTCTGGCATATGAGCACAATGGACGTAGTCTAATTTGGAAGTTAAATTTTCGATAAAATGTTTCAACATTTGTGATCGTATGTCGCTAATAATGCGGCGAATGTTAATTAATTGTTTCACGCTTCACATATCTCCATGAAAAATAGTTTAACGGCATTAAACCGCAGAATTTTGTAGACCAACTTATGGGTTAGAAACATGAAACTATGGAATTATCACTTGTTACATGCGCTGTATGATATGACTTGTTGAAACTATAGGTCCTGCACATCATGGTTTTTGAATTGATCAATGAAAAAATAAGTAATTATTTGGGTATGATTTTACGTCAACACGCTTTAAATTTGGTTTGTGAACATACCGGTTTCGGATATATGACATCTTTAGTGTTCTCTCTATACACGGACTCGGGTTGACGTAAAATCATACCCAAATAAATCAAACCCCGTCGGACAATATACGCACATATTAAGTAATTATGGCTTTTAGTGGTCGCCATTGACTGTAAAGCTCTGACCAGCATCGTTTTTAAAGAAGTATAGACCAATGACTCCACAAACGTGTACAGTACACCAAACTGTTAGTTTTTCTGGATGTTACAATGTCTCAAAATACACTTGTTTTGGATCCAATTTGTAGAATTTGAAAGTGATGCTTAGGCGTCAGTCTATTCATGTTGAAATGCCAAGTCGCCAAACTTAACATACGTCACCTGACAGTGGACGAAGTGGCCAATTAAAAAGTGTTATCAATCTAAAGTTATATATACCTCTATAAAAACACCCGATACAATCTTAAAATATTGTTTATTAAAAATATTGTATGGTAAGAAATCAATAATAATAAATTCAATCAATAGTATAACAGTCAAATGTTTATAAAATTTTATTTCGAGACAAATGTTCCAAGAAACTATAATTTGTTTACAATAATCAATAATATTGTTACAGAAACCATAATGTAGTTCTTGTAAGCATACTCAAGATTTTATAACAAAGACAATTTTATTTATTTTTAGTTAAATCTTAGAGAGAAATTGCATGACATGTGGCCTCTGCAAATCTACTCAGAAACTTTAACAGTTTGATAACGCATTGCTAAGTTAAGTTTAATGCATATAAAATATGCTTCTAACTGGATTTGTTAACAATATTTTTTTCGAAATTTTGCATTTTCTATTTTTAATTTAAAATAAAATTTTCTTGACAGAAATATTTCTCTTCCTTACAAATGCATTGTAACGCGTGACACATTAATTTCTCAGAAAATTTAGCAAAAAATTAAAAAAAAACAAACCAAAAACTATAATTTAGTTTTTCAATGTAGTTGTTGTTGTTGGTATGTTAATATTATCATTTTTATTTTCTGACCACGCCAACTTAATTTGCTATTACGACTACTAGTACCAGTATTAGACAACTGCATTAAAAAAAATCTAAAAAAAATATCTGTTAAATTTTTTAAACTGGTATTAAAAGATTGCAAAACGCAATATAAATTTTATTTTTTTTGTATATTTTATAAATTTATAAATATATGCATGCTTACATACATACATACATATGTACATGCATCAAAATGTTAAAGCTTTAAGCTGAAGTGTGTTAGTAGTTAACACAGCTAAATAAATGGCGACAACTTTAGCTACAGGGAGGTACATACAAACATACACACATACTTATGTATCTGATAGTATGAGTCTGTTTGTAGCTTAACATCTCATGATATTTATTATTTTGTCAATATTAAATTTTATGTGTTTAGTTTAGTAGTTTAGTATCGCAATATCAAGCAGTTACTGTTTACCAGCAGTTTTGTCAAATAAGGCCTTATCTGCCTGGCGATTTTTAAAGTTTTTTTTTAGCGGAAAATGTTTTGATTTGACGATTTTCGTTATAATAATTGTATATTGAGTTAATGTGCGTTAATTATACTAGATTATACTAGATTCCTTCCCCCCAGGCACACATTGATATGTCGTGCTGGAATCATCGGCGATAAAAAGGAGTCCAGTTCCCTAAAGGCTAGCAGGAGCCGACTGGGAAATCAGTTAGCCCCAGAGTTCAGCTTTTTAGCTGTTCTCTGACTGATTATTGAAGTTGGCTTATCGGGAGCATCGTGGAGGTTGTGGTTTCTCAGACCGTCATGAAATGATTAAGGGGCCAGGATCATTCACATTTCTCCAAGAACACAGGGCGAATGGTTCAGGTCCAGGAATCATGTTTGTTATGTGTTCTAAAACAGTAGTTGGATAGTCTCCAAATCTTCAGCAGGGAGTGCGGGTGGCGGCCTGCTCCATGCTTGCAAATAGGATTTACTAGAGCATAGAGATATCCGACGGCTTCCTAGGGCTTGGGTGACACTTCCTATCATTAGGTGCCCCTGTAGGCTAGTAGGAAGTGTACTAGCTTGTCAGTATGGGGGTTGTGGGTTCGATTCCCAACGAAGACCTTGGTTTTTTTTCACTACAAAAATAAAAATTTACTGTCGATGGGGCTGCTCAGCGATGAAGGCATAGTCACTGGTCGCTGTGCTGTCTTATACGGCAGTTAATTTCCGACTATCCTTCTACTTTCACCACTTGTTTCATCTCTTCTCTATCCCTTTCCTAAAGAATGTAGTACGGCACTTGACTAAATAGGCATTGTTGCTTGAAGTGCTACTTCTATTTTAAAAATCTCTTAAAAAAAAAGAGGTTTTATCCACCATTAGGTTATGGCTTACTCAGCTAGGTACTGATGTAAATCTTATCACGCATGTACTACATTTCTTTAAAAATAAATACTTTTCAATATTCCCATAGAATATTTATTATTCAAAACACATAAATGTATTATTGCGGGGAAAACATATGACCGTTTTATTATTGCCTAGGTAGCTTGTCAGAGGTTTGTATCCCAATTTTGTATAGAAGACTGAAGAATCTTATATCTCAAACCAAACTTAATAGGATTTGTATTCAACCAACAAAGCAAAAAGACAAAAAAATTTAAAATTAAAATTTAATTTTAATTTTTCTATGTATTTAAAAAAAATATAAAAAATAAAACAATTTAAAAAAATTTTAAAACATTTAAAAAAAAAATTACAATATGCACATGCAAGGCATAGTATTTGGAACCATTTTTAAGTTAATCTACGTTAATCATGTTAGATTCCTTTAATTGTATGTTAAATATATTTTACTGGAGTTATTTTTATAATCTGCCAACTTTTCCCCGAACTTTATACTTATATCAGGGACGGTAAAACAATCACCCCTAACTTATATCAGGGATGGTAAATTTATTACTGACTTATTTTTCAATATCAGAATGTGTATATGCAAAAGATTTTAAATATTTTTAAATTTCCACAATTTTTATTATTTTTACTTCATTTTCTTAATCATTTCAAGCAGTGATGCCTGATTGTTTTCTATAAGGTTTTTGACTAAAGTTCATCTCCGCTAAAATATAGTTAACTTTGTTTATTATATAAATAGAATGAAGTGTTGAGGATATTGGAAATATAATAAAAGTTAAAAATATAAAAACAGGGCAGACAACGGTAACAATTTGTTGTGATGGAGAATTAAGAAATAAAATAACGAGAGCATTTTCACGGCATTGCCTGTATTTGTTTACGTTTCTGTTTTAGTGCTTAAGAAACTACTTTGTTTCAATATCTTTTTTTTGTTATAAAAATAACACAGTATAATATTTTTGGGACCCAATTCTATGAATTGTAGGCGAAAGTAACCCCACAAATAAGAATTTCAATATCTGACATTTTGCCCATTTAATAACTGCGAAATAGAAAAACCCTTTTGTTCAGAGTGGGTTATATTTTTAAACCCAAAAGAACTTTGATTATTAATCAATATGAAAAAAATAACAATTTGCCAAAATTAGATAATTTTTTACGTTCGTGGTCATATTAACACAAAAATAGGCAAATAGGAGCGAAAAAAATTTGTTCATGCGGCATTTTAGGCAACGTGTATTATAAATATTATTATTTAATAATAATAATAATAATAATAATAATAATAATAATAATAATAATAATAATAATAATAATAATAATAATAATAATAATAATAATAATAATAAAAATAATATTAAATTAATAAATACTCTTCACATTTATTTATACGACTATAATAATATTTATATATTTAAATTAATTAATAAAAATAAATCAAAATTTTATAAATTATTTTAATGAAACAGATTTAAGCGGTGCAAATTTTACGCCGAACATAGTGTTTAAAAGTTGTTATATGTTGATACGAGGAAAAGGTGTACAGTTTTGGATGCATTGCTTGCTGAAGTTTGTTGGTTGATTTCTAAAATCATGCAGTTTGAAGATGAAATCAGAGAAGATGACACTAAAATTGATGGGCACACAGAAAGTAACACTCCCTTAAATATTATTTCGCACTCGGGTAATTTTTCAAATTCAGAATATGAACAGCCTACAAGATCATCAGAGCTACAGGCGTCAACTGCAACAAGAATTGAGATTGATGAAAATCGAAATGGTTCTAAATTTTATTTCCAGGCATAGATAACAAATAAAAAAAACATATTTTCGTATAAAAGAAATTTCCGACTATCCTTCTACTTTCACCACCTATTTCATCTCTTCTCTATCCATTTCCTAAAGAAGGTAGCACGGTACTTGACTAAATAGGCATTGTTGCCTGAAGTGCTACTTCTCTTTAAAAAAAAAAAAAAAAAAAAAAAAAGAAAACAAAAAACAGCATATTTGTAATAACTGGATAACTGGATTGAGCAAAAAAGAGAAAATGGGTAAAATTTTGTTCAGTATGGTTTAACGAGTTAGAACCGTGTTAAAATATTTTAAAAGTGATAAAATTCCACCAATAAACCTCCGCAATGCTGAATCGCTTTTCCGTTGGCATGATTACCTAATGGAACCTCTCTTCTTGTTTATCTTATTCCTGACGTAATTGTGCCAAAAAGGTGTTACGATGGAAATGCATGAAATGTACTTTTAAGGTCATGGATGCATTGAAACTTTTCAAAATAATATAAAAAAGATAACAAAACGGGGGTAAATGTGCATTTTTGGGATTTTTAAGGCACTGGAGGCACTTTTTTCGGATAGGCTTGTTCCGCTTTTATTCTCTTTTATTCAATGTCTTAAATTTTATTTTAGACATAAAAGAGATATTCCGTACGGTTTATCGAAATATAAAAAAGTGATAAAAATTCATCTTAAGCAAAAAAATTCGTATGGACATTAAATTATTAACGCATTCGACTTGATGAAACGAATGATGCAGAGGTACCTAAGTTTTAGTTAAGATTTATTGAAAAAACGTAGGGAAATACTCTGATCTCAGTAAACGGGTGTTTTCTGTTTTTGGTTGGTAAGACGGATTTATCTTTCAAAGGACTAAATGGAATTTGTATGACCTCTTTTTTGTAAAATATTGATTAGATGAGCGAAGAATATTTTTATCTAGTTACAAGAGCAAATCAACAGAGGCGCATCTTCATTTCTTTTTTAAAAGAAATGTAGCACTTCAGGCAACAATGCCTATTTAGTCAAGTACCGTGCTATAGATAAGACAGGAGATGAAAATAGTTACGCAAGTTAACTGTCGTATAAGACAGCACAGTGACCACTGAGCAGTTCCACCCACAGTCAATTTTTATTTGTAGTGAAAAAAACAAGCAAGGTCTTTTTTGGGAATCGAACCCACAACCCCCAGTCCTGTAAGCTAGAACACTACCTAATAGCCTACAGGGGCCAACAGAGGCGCATATTTTTAATATTTTAATTAACTATTCATGTAAATTGATATTTTTTTAAGTTATTTTTGGTTTTACAAATTAGTTTTATTTTTCTTCTATTTAAATTTTTGTATTTTGAATTCAGAAGACTCCAAAATACAGTAAATTATAAAAACATATGGCAATGTTGTAAGGTGAGTAGGAGATAAAATATGAGAGAAAATAAAATATGAAAACAATGAGAAAATAAAATAACTTTTATGTCAGCGACATTGCCATTGAACAATAATTTATATTAAATTTGTATGGAAGTATTGTTACCGTCATCTGTTGTGTCCTTATTACTAACTTTAGAACTTAATTTATAATATTGATCAAATTTAAATTTATGATATTTTTTTTCATTTAAATTAAAATAAAATAAAAAAATAGTAGTTTGTAATCACTTAAATAAATAAATAACTTACATATGTGTGTATGTAAAGTAATGGCGATTTCTTATGTTTACTTTTTTAGAATTTTTATCATTTCGTTTAAATTTGTTTTTGTTTTTAATAAAAATAATTTTATAATTAAAAAAAAAAAATATGGAAATATTTTTGACAAAACGAAAACAAGGAAAAAAACAAAAATCACTTTTATGATTTTGGCGATTTTGAAATTGATGTTGGGATTTTCGAGAAAAAATCCGGTAACCCTGTTTTCAACTTATGTAATATCACATGGCGTGGAGTAAAGTCAAGTGGCATGCATTAAACCTGCTTCGCCTCATTTAATCGTTAACAATATTTTTATATTAAAATTTTAGTTTTGTCACTTGCCACTGTGACAAATTCCAAATTTAACGAATTTTGAAAAAACTTGTAATGGACATGAACTATTCAAATATAGTGTAGCCATAAAAAAATTAAATTTAAAAGTAGTACAAGATAATTTTTAGAATATGACATTTTGCCATTTCTACTTAGACTTAAATAAAAGGGGGACTTTTAGGTTTAAGTTTTTTTGTTTTTTTTTTTTTTAACTAACTTCACAAGTGAGTTTTTAATTTGCTTGAATATTGTTTGCTTATGAATTTCCTAGTTTTAACAAGGATTAAGGATTTTTCTTAAAGAGTTTGTAAAAAAATATTTTCATAGTGTATAACGTAACGGTTTCTTATTTCAAAAAAATAAATTAAAAAAAAACTCCTCAGTACCATTAATTTATTTTTATGTTCCGCAGTGTGACTTAATTGATTGCTCAGGTCAATTAGCAAATGAAATGCATGTTAAAATTTATTTCTTCCTACAACAAAAATCTAAATAGATAATTTTAAAATGACTGGTAATTTAAAAACTTAAATGACTGGTAACTTAAGAGGCTTTTTTCAAATTGCGCTTTTTTTGCATCTCTCGTCGAATTCTATAAAATTTTCCACTATTTCCGTTATTAAATCAGGGCCAAGTTAACAAAAACATTATCATTCATTGAAACTGTTAATAGAAATTTATGATACTCGTAATTAAGCTAATAAAGTTATTATTGAAGTGTAAAAATTAATAGCTGATTAGGGTAGATGATTTAAGCCGATTAAAATATTTTATTAGCAAAACAAAAAAAAATTTAATGCGTTGTTTGAAATTATAAAAATAAAAATTATTTTTTCTACTTAGTTGAACCCATCAGTTGAAACTACGTAATAAATATGTGCTGATAAAAAATTTTAGTGAGATTAAAATCTTGACACAATAATTTTAGCATCGTGCATCAAAAATGTTTTTAGTGTTCCTCACCCAAAGGGGTTAAAACGTTGCCCGTCTTTCATAGGTATTTATCTCTAAAACTAAATAACAGGACTCTTGAAATTATTACATTTCCTTGTTGTGCTCGCTACAATTACAAAATTGTAATGAAGCTAAAAAACAAGCTTATTATATGGCCTTGTCTCTTAAGCTGCTACAGGCAGACAGTTGAAATTAACACGTAGTTTTATGTTCGCTACAAAAATGTATAATAGCAAACAAAAAAAAATATTTTGTACAACTTGGGACATATTTTTAGAAAGCACACTAATGTATAGGGTGTACCCAAAGATTCTGAAGGTTATCCTCAAAGAAACTTAAAAGACTGTCCTCATAGAAAACTTGATTTGAACAACCGCAGACATTTAAAATTTTTAACAACAAAAAGTAAAAACATAAAATTTTATTTTTAAAGGGTTGTCCGTTATACAACTTAATAACACCGATTTGGACAACATATGGCATACCTATCAACTATGTTATTTTGGTATTATAATTCAATATTCTGTAGACGCGTAAGTGTAAACACACTGTTTTTTTTGTTCAATCGCTACAATAGTGTCGAATTTTAAGCTTAAAATGATGTTTTGCGGGGAAGTCTGGTAGCCTTCTTTTATTTGAAAAAAAGTTACTTGAAAAGTTATTTGAAAGTTACGGATTGTTGGTAGAAGCTTGCATCAACTCAAAAATTGTGAACGATGGCTTGCGCAATTCAAAAGTATTAGCGTCAACACACAAGAAGATAAGGAAGCGAGAGCATTGCTCGACGAATATTGTTGTCAAATCTGAGAAGAGCTTGCAGTATCATTGGGAGTCGTATAAGCCATTGCTCTATACTTAAAAGCATTGGGATTCATGTGTCCCATATGAATTGAAGTCGAGAGATATTAAAAGGTGATTTAGCTTTTCGGAAATGAGGCTGAAACCTCACATAAAGAAGTATTTGTTACTTATAATGACAAATGGATACATTATATTAATCCCAAGTACAAAACGTCATATGTAAAGCCCGGCTAACCATCCAAATCAGTGCCGAAACCGAACATCCATGACGTCACGGTGATGCTTAGCAGTTGGTAGGATCAGATGGTTGTTTTGTATAATAAGCTATTGAAATCTTGTCAGACGATCACAGGGGACCTCTACCGAAGACAATTGCTTCGTTTGAAGAGAGCAATCAGCGAAAAATCACCAGAATATTCGACCAGACACATGTCCATAATCTTTCATCGTGACAATGCTTGACTACATATTGAAAGACCGGACAAAACCTTTTTGAAAAATAGTAAAGGGTCTGCCAAATAACTTTTTTTTCAGTTTTACATGCTATAAACAAAACTACGGCACGTAGCGCCGTCTTGTGGAAACCAAATGTTGCCAATATCCTCCTCTTCAATTTTTGTGAACAAAAATTCGTTCAACAAGTCCCGGTAACGATTGCCATTGACTGTAACGGCCGATCCTAAAAAATGGCCCAATTATGCCTCTGGACCAAAATCCGTATCAAAGAGTGACTCGTTTTGGGTGCGTCGGCTTTTTAATGTATGCGTGCGGGTTTTCTGTGCCACAAATACGACAATTTTACTTATTTACATACCCGCCAAGATCAATAAGCTTCATCTGAAAAGATGATTTTTTTTTTTTTGCAAAATCGGCATCTTCTGTAAGTCGATCGCAGGCCCACTTAGCGAAGCGTTGTTCCGGTGTATATACAACCATATTCGTTCACCAGAAGGGTAAAACTATTTATCTGTCAAATCAAACATGAGCTAAATATTACCATTCACGAAATAAGCACTAGTTGAAAAAAAACGTTAGATTGTGAACCCGTTAGAAGGGAATTTGTGTCTCCCCTGCCTTATAACCCAGGCCTTGCCTTTTCTACCGATATTTGTTTCGATCGATGTAGAACGTCCTCTCTGGAATACTTGTACACTTATTAGTATTTTTAAAAAGAGAAAACAGAAAGAGAAAACTATTAAAAATTAAAAAGACGTCTAACCCGTGACCACGTTCAGAATTAAACTGACTCAAATTCCCAAGAGACAGATTTTTCTATTCTGTTTTAAGCGGTTCTAGCATTTAACAAAACAACCTTAAGCCATGCACTAAATACAAATCACGTTGTTGTCATTATTTAATGCGGATTTTTGTTTTTATTTTCTGATAGTTAATCTTAGTTCGTAGAATTTTACTGTAGTATGTTGTTGTTGACTTGTGTTCACAGGATTTTTTCGAAACTTCATAATATGTAAAAAGGTCATTTCATTTTACCTTTTTAGTGATAATTTTTTGTCATAACTTTAACTAACCATCTAACAATATTTCTTTGATATATTCTGTGCGACGAATTTAATTGATTTCGCGTAATTTGAATGAGCTTATGGTTCTACCAAAATTTACTGTTTTTATAGCCATATCAAAACAGATTGTCAAGACGACTCTACATTTAATTCAGGTTAATGAATCAAAAATAATATTATAAACAGCGATCAATATTTCGAGTCTCGTCGGACTGTGTATGGCTAAAATGGCAAAGTAGTGTGATGTGCACTGTTGCATGAGCTTATTAAAGCGCTTGCTTTCAAATTTTTTGCTCGTTCGATATGCATTTTGATCGATATTATGTTCATTTGAATAAAAGCTCCAAAGTATTCTAGCCATGCAAAAAGATTGAAAGGCCCTTTTTGTATGCCTCACTTCCTCCAGTTTTAAGTTTTATATTTATTTTTGTCTCAAAAGCCGTTGTCATAATATCAGAATATAATTCAATGGAAAGTAAACAAAACGTGTTTTAACATTTCGTTAGAGGTTGATGTATCACTTACTTGGATTTATTATTTTATTTATATAGGAAAAAAATCAGGTGTTGCGAAATCAAATAAAAAAAATTTAATATCTAATTTAATTAAAATATTATCTAAAATTATTTACCTTGAAGCCCTATAAATCCCCTTTAATCCTGCTACATTTTCCGTCAACATAAAATTTTACATAAAATCAATTGCAAATTTACAAAGGTTTTTTTATATATTATTTTTGTTGTTTTTGCTTACCTTTCAATTGTTATTTGGCATGTGTGTGTGTCTGTGTTTTTTTTTGTTTTTAATTTTAGCCCAATAAACTTGTGTCTCTCGTGTTTGTTCCCATTGCCTACCTCAATAACAACAATTGTTACAAGTAAATGTATGTTTCTGTGTCCAGACAAACAGGCAGTAAGTCAATTATATGAAATGTAGACATCGATAGTTAGATGTGTTTCTTGATTTATTTCTTTTTGTATTTCTTTTGGTTTTTCCGATGACATAATTCCCCAAATTGCACAAAAAGCGTTTTGATGCTGCTGCTACTGCTGCTGCTGCTGCTCCAGCCATTTTCATTATGTATAAATGTAACTCAAAATGAAAAAAAAGAAATAATAAAAAGTCCAATAACAACAAAAAATGAAAAGAAAAATATTTAATTACAATTGAGTATCTTCAGTGAGTGTTTGTGTGTCGAGGTGGTTAAGCTGAGATAAAAGTGAAAAATTATTTGGGACAACATAAACCTCGTTTATACTCCTTTAAAAGATGTATTATTGGCATTTGTTGCCTCTGCTGTTGTAACATTTTTGTTGGTAAGTTGGCATTTACAGGGTTTCCAACAGTGGCTCGACAATGGAAGTCTAAAGTCAATTTAACATTTTTTTTTTGAAAAACCCTTTGCCATTTTAAAATAATTTAAATACAAAAAATTTAACGTTCCCAGTAATATTAAATGGTGATGCCTAAAACTGAGCTTAATATATTTAGTTCGGCGAAGGGAATATTTGAATGAAAGTCAAGAGCTTGCGGACATGTTAGGATTTTTTGTTTTTTTTTTTTGAAAGAGAAGTAGCACTTCAGGCAACAATGCCTATTTAGTCAAGTACCTTGCTACATTCTTTAGGAAAGAGATACAGAAGACATGAAACAGGTGGTGAAAGTAGAAGGATCGTCGGAAATTGACTGCCGTATAAAGACAGCACAGCGACCAGTGACTATGCCTTCATCGCTGAGCAGCCCCACCGACAGTCAATTTTTATTTTTGTAGTGAAAAAAAACCAAGGCTTCGTTGGGAATCGAACCCACAACCCCCATACTGACAAGTTAGTACACTACCTACTAGCCTACAGGGGCATCTATTACTAAGGAATAGTATTATTGGCTTTTAAGAATTAGGTCGTTAAATTTGAGTCAATAGGCTCGATATAATGCGCATTCGACCGGGTCGTTCAACTGAAAAAACATTGCAGCCGTGAGACACAGTGTTGACGCACTTTCAATTTGTCAATTCCTTGACGTTTTCAACAATTGTGGTCATGTAAAACCACCACATTACGTGATAAGATTTACATCTGCGCCTGGCTATGGAGCCTTAATCAGATGGTGGTCATACCACTGGGAATGAAAAGCAAACGTCATTCACGCCCTAGGAAGCCGAAGAATAATTCTAGCAACAGGTCTTTCCTAGTTACAACTTTAGTGATTCCAGAGCAGGGCTGCAAACCATCACTCCTTGCTGAGGAGCTGGAGACTTTTCAACTCCTGTCCAGCACACATGTCTAGTATGCTCACTGGATCTAGTACCATTCCACCAGGTAGGTGTTACTAAAGGTGAAATGAACCTGGCCACCATATAAAACTGACCTGTCTGTTATGGGGCTGCGAAACCACAACCTTCACGATGCTCCCGAAGAGCCAACCTCAATAATCAGTCAGCGAAACAGCTAAATACCTAAAGAAACAAATAGAGGAAACTCTGTGGGCTACTGATTCCCGTGGCAAGAACGTGGAGTTCACAGTTGACTCCTGCTGCCTTCAGGGGACTGGACTCCCTTTTTTCCCCCAGTTGCATAAGTCTAGATAGTCGAAGTTCTATAAAGACCATATAATGTGTGGGGGTGGCAAAACCACCACAAGGAGAATTTTGCGTAAGGATTTGACTTTGAAGCCTTACAAATTTTTACTGGTGCAGGAATTGAATTTGATCGACCATTCACATCGCCTTCGGCTCGTTCAATACAACCGGCCGGTTTTTTTCACTTGTCAGGGGATGTCAACAAGCAAAATTGCCTTTTAATGCTCAACGTGTCAGTGTGTAGTGCGCTATGTGGCGTGGAGACGTGATTAAGCCATTTATTTTCGAAGATAAGGCTGGAAATGCGGTAAGGGTCAGAGTGTGATTTGTTTTACATCCGCACCTGGCTATGTAGCCTTAATCAGATGGTGGACAAACCACTATTGTATAATTTGGAACGTCATACAGGCGTCCTAGGAAGCCGAAGACATAATTCTAAGCAACAGAACTACCTAGTTGCGGTAAGGGTCAAAGCGTGATTTGATTTACATCTGCACCGACTATATAGTCATAATCAGATGGTGGTCAAACCACTTGGTTGATTGGACACCAACCACGCCCTAGAAGGCTATCGAATACGTATATCCTCCGGTCACTTCTAGTAGCAATTTCGAAAGCCCGAAGTAGGCCGCAGCCTTCACTCCTTGCTAAAGAGTTGGAGACTTTCCAACTCCTGGTCCAGAACGCAGGAAGCTCTTTTTTATCAAGAACACGATAGCATTCATACTTACTGGACCTGAACCATTCATTGTGTTAATTTAAATGATCCGACCCACAAACTCTCACGAGGGTCCGAAACCACAACCACCACGATACTCTCATATAGGGGCCAACCTCAATAACCAGTCAGAGCACATCATTGTCTAAAGAGAACAAATAGTGTACTCTGGGGCAACTGATTCCCGTGGAAATATGTGGATTGTCCAGGTGACTCCTATTAGCCTTTGAGGGCTCCCTATTACCCCGCAAGACACCAGTCTAAATGGAATAATAGGTTCCAAAAAGATTATAATGTGCCCCCGGGGGATGCGGTAAGGGTCAATGGATCACGCTATTACGATCAATTATTGGCGACATGGATATCATTGACATGTGGTTTCAGCAGGCCGGTGTCACATGTCACACCGCCAATGATACAATCAATTTATTGGAAACCAAATTTCCCGATTGCATAATATCACGATAATCAGCATTTAAGTGAGCGGTCAGATCGTGTGATGTAACACCACTGGATAATTTTTTATGGGGCTATGTTAAGGACAGAGTGTATACAGAGTTAAACGAATCGATTTCAGCCTTAAAACTCAAAATCCGTAGTGTGATAGCGGGACACAACCGCCGTTTTGCCAAAAAGTGACTTTGATGAAAGAATTGACAGCGTAGTCGTGGTGGATATTTGCCAGATATCATTTTTCATTCACAGTTGCCGAACTTTTCTCTTCGTAATACAGTAATCGTAAACTAAATTTTTTGTTTAATTTCTTTTTAGGAAACAAACTTCTTATTGAAAAACCCTTTACAAACAGATACTTTAAAATATCAAATAAATCGATTTTGTCTTTTAGCTACAAAAATAAGTTTCCTATTTTCATGCAACAATTCCCATTTTGGAGAATAAATACTCTATTCTGATAACGCCAGTCTTTCTGTCTTTTTCTCTTTCTATCTTTCTCTTGCTCTATAGAATTTCTTCCTTAATTTCTTAACAAAAAAAATTATAAAATATTTTGTTAATTTTTGTTATTTTTTTAAAGGAAACAGTGCAAATTATTACATTATGGTTTTATTTTACTTTTGTTTTTAATAAAATGGTTATCGCATAAGAAATTAAAATCCAAGTTTTTATCCAATAAGTTTGTGCAAATTAAGTCACTCAACTCCATACAATTAAACTCTATAAGATTTTTATGTAAACCGGCGCATGGTGTAGAAAAAAACCTGTTGCATGCTGCACATATGATTGTGAATAATAAATACAATCACTGGCAAAGTTGTCTTAAGCAAAAGTGTTTTTCTTTAACTTTTCCATTTATTTGGACTAAATGGATTTAGTTGTATTTTCATGATTGTTGTCGAAATTGCAACTGGTCTTACCGCTTTTAAGTTTCAAAGCTTTTGTTGCATGCAGCTGTTATACAAAACAAACGAAGAAAAAAAAAACGTTTATAATATTGTTGTTTGCTATTGCTATTGCTATTGTACTGTTGTAAACAACAATCTTCTGAGGCCATTGTTGTTATTTGCAGCTGCTTTTGCTGCTGCTGCTATTACTACTGCTAACTGCAGCAGGTTGCTTAAGTGACGTTGTTGTTATAGTGCTTTGTTTGATTACAACATTAATTTCATTATTCGAATGTAAACAATTGTTTTTATTTACAACCTTTTATATTTACGTTGTAAAGTTGTATTAAGAACTATCAGTTTCAGTTTTTTTTAAATATTTTTGCTGCTTTAGCAAGAAAATTCGTTTAGAAAAGTGGTTTATTATCTTTGGAAGATTTTTATATTTTTCTATTCTGTTATTTTATATCGATTACTGATTGATTGATTTCTATTTCTCTCTATTTGGTTGAGTAATACAATTAATTTTTTTTTAATTTACGAAAATTTTTTTATAATTTTTTAATTACGAAAAATTTTCTAAACATCTCTTTAATTCACTGCAATGATAATTTAGAGATTGGAAAAACTGGATACGGTTCCCTTTAATATACACTGTTGCTAGCAAGAGAAGTATAAATTAAGAATATTTGAAAATGTGACCCAATGTTTCGAAAAAATTCCTTTCTTATATATTGTTACGTTTATTCCTTTTAAATAAACGGTTTGTTATATTGAGTTATTTTATTGCAAAATAATAACACAGCATTTGAGAGTTTTAAATTAAATTAAACGATTTATTTACTTTCAATATACGCAAAATAAACACGATTACTGACTGATGACTCTGATGACTCAAATTATTTGTTATTTGTTGTTATCATTATTATTATTCAGTTTAGGCGCCTGCTTGACTGTATGTTTTGCTCTATAGTAGTTGTTTTTGGTCTTCTGTCGTCTATCCTATTTTGTAGAATTTCTTATATATTGTTGTTGTCTTATATGCATAAGATTTCTTAGAAAACTGTGCAGTTTATAAAATCCACACTGATATTTATTTTTTGCTCAAACTTAACAAACCTTCGTGACAATATGGACGTTAAAAATTGTTTATATTTTGTAAAAGTAAAAACATTTAGTAATCTCGAAAGCAACTCTTTTTTTATGTTAGTCGACTAAAATTAATTTCATGTGTTTAAATTTTCTAAAATTTGGTTTGTTATACCTCTAGAAGAGCTACAGAATATTATAGCCTACCGAAGTATCAAGTATATTTTTCAAGCTAAACAACACCGGTTCATAAATGTTTAGGACATGACACAAAAAAAAAACAACAATAAAAATATTAAACGAGATGGTTGTTGTTTTATTTCTAATGCAAATTTTCTGGATTCTATATTTTTACTAGTTGCCTTTAAAATAAACCTTTTTGTTTATGTCCTTTAAACTCTTCAAAAATATTTGCGGCAAATTTTATTCTTCACAAAACTTTTTAAAATGAATCGTTCTTTGTGTTTCTTTCAGTCTTTGATTAACTACTTGATTGATTTCTTTACGAAAACAAAATTTGGCCTTTTAACCAACAAAGCTTAAAGCTAAGGTTCTTCGTATCCTTAAAAAATATTTGATTGTGTCTCGTGGCACACTAGCAAGTGTAAGGTGTGTAGTAAGAAAAGTAAAAGTAAATTAAGCAAATCATTTTTGAACAGCTGTGATGTCTGCGTTGGCAACGGTTAAGTGTAATGTCATAAGTTCAAATCCCAGCACTATCTTAAAATATAAATAATACAATCGTTGTTGAGAAGCCACAATGATAAAATATTTTAAAAGACGAATAAATTAAAAATCGGCAGTTTCAGCTTATTGGAATCTCGGTTGGAAAAGAAAAAATCAAATTGTGCTGCAGGCGTTATAGATGACGGCAAAAACAATTACTTTTACTTTATGTTAGAACATAAGCTGATCTGTTTAAAGTAAAAAAAAATAGAGAAATCATCATGACCTAGAACGTTAAATGGACAGTAAGCAACAGAGGAGAGTAAAAATTTAATAAAGATGTGGCATCCAGAGATAAGTTGTTTTGAAGGGCCAGATTGATAAAACCAGATATCGTGAGTTTTGAGTCTTGCTGAAGATACTGACTATTGTGCTGTGGATGATTGCACATGTTAAAGATCTATTCTTGCTAAGCGGGTCATTGAAATGCTTAAGTCTTGTTAGCTTATTATGATGTGGATGCGCAAGTGTTTCCAGGCAGCTATTTAGTAAACAAGGGATCATGTGACAAGCGTACCAGAAACATCAGATCAGCAAAAAAAAGTAAAAAAAAATAATTCTCCGACAATTGCATTCAAAAGGGAAAAATTAAAAGAAAATAATCCGTCATGATTTAAGAGAATACGAAACCTGTAAGGACTTTTAAAGAAAATTAATAAAGCAATTTATAAGACATATTTGGAAAATTCTCATCTTAAATTTGACTTATGACTTTTAATATAAAATTATGGTCTGTCTTAGATTCATTAAAATTCTTTGTTCACTTGAATTCCATGGGGGAAAAAAAGAATAAGAAGAAACTAGCAAATGAAATGAATTTGTGTTACAGACTTTCTTCCTTTTTTTAATATATTTATAGACATGAATCACACAAAATGATTTCGAAAACCTTACGAAATATAATTTTTTTTTAACATTTTTATTATTCAAAGTGCTTTTACAAAATAAAAAATTTTACTAAGAGACATGAATAATTAAAACATTTTTATTTTCATTTTATATTCTTTAAAAATGTTATCTCGCCAGAGATTTTAGTATTACTTTCTTGAATTTTAAATCATTTGTTATAAATTTGTATGCTGAAAAAATATTTAATAATAATTATTTTTGTTTTTCAACATTTATGGCAACTTAAAAAAATTAAATTACTCAATTTTACGTTGAAAATTTGTAAAAATAACAAAAAACTTGTATAATGAAAAAGCTTATGTAATAAAAATTCTAATGGCTGCATATAATTTCAGAGCAAATACACAGACCAAAATTTGTTTATAAAATTTTAAACAATAAAAAAATCTGGTTTGAAAAACAACGAATTTATCTAAAAACAAAATCACAAAATGGCTTTGCACTCGGAAATAAACTAAGATTTATTAAAAAAACTTGCTTTTCTTAAACATTTGAAAACTTACCATAATAACTTAAATCAAATTTAAAAAAAATCAAAATTAAAAAATAAAAATACAAAGTAAAAAAAAGAATAAAAAACACTTTAAAAATTAAAAATTCAAATTTATTAAAAATCAAATGCTAGTACAAAATTTTAATATTTAGCGAACATAAACTTAACTAATAACTAAGAAAAATTAACAGCAACAAGTTCGAAATAACTCAACGAAAAAATTTATAAATAAATAAAAAATAAAAACTCCTATTTTTTTATTATTTTTATTAGATTTTTTTGTTCTTCTTTAATAAATAAGTTTTTATCTTTTTTTTAAAGAGAAGTAGCACTTCAGGCAACAATGCCAATTTAGTCAAGTACCGTGCTACATTCTTTTTTAGAAAAGGGATAGAGAAGAGATGCGACAGGTGGGGTGAAAGTAGAAGGATAGTTACGGAAATCAACTGTCGTATAAGACAGCTCAGTGACCAGTGACTATGCCTTCATCACCGAGCAGCCCCACCGATAGTCAATTTTCATTTGTATTAAAAAAAGGTCTTTGTTGGGAATCGAACCCACAACCCCCAGTCATGTAAGCTATCACACTACCTACTAGCCTACAGGATCTTTTTAATTAAATTTAACACATATAAATTCACTATTTAGCTTTCCCTTGAAACTTTTTATAAAAATTAATTTTCTGAAGAAGCTATATGAAGATAAATACTTATTTGTTAAATATTAAAAACTTCTACAAAAAAATCTAAGTGTGAGAACAATTTTCTTCTTATTTATTAAAAAGCTCTAATAAAAAATCTTAAGTTAAAAAAGCAAAAATATTTTTACATAAAATGAAATCCGCTTAATACAAAAAACAAAAAAATTGGGAATATAAAAAAATCCATTACTATGAGGCAATTTGACCAGCACTCAGGAGATGACCCCTACCTACTCATACATTGTGCCAGAAATAGGAAATTAAGTTATGGAAAGAAGGAAAGAGGGAATAGTGTTAGAACTCTCCTACATTGAAAGTGACATAAGAGACCTCTGCAGAGAGTTTATTCCACATACCGACTGTTCTGCTAAAAAACGAATTTTCCCCGTAATGCGTTGTGCATTTCACTGGCCAATCCACCACAAATAGATGTGCTTTCAACGAAAATCGAGTAAAACGCAAAAACATTCATTAGAGCACTTACCATTGTAGTAAAGATAAAACAGTGAAATACATCCCAGATTAAGTCGATGCTCTAGAGAATCAATAGAGTTGAATACCCTATTGTCCGCAATAAGTCTCCTGTACGTAGTCGAACATTTCCAAAATTCTGGACTTCTTGAATGAAAGACACAAAAACATAAAATTCACAATGGAAAAGAAAGAGGAGGAAGAGGGGAGAATTAATTATCAGGACATAACAAGCAAGAGGGACGTTATTCTGAATAGAATCGAATATGAAATATACAGGAAACCAACAGCAACGGACACAAAAACGCAGCAATCAGGCAAGTAATAACAAGACTCGAAAGAACACCACTAACACGGGAAATGTATATGAAAGAAACGAGAACAATAAACACCAAAGGTCAAAACAACGGATACAAAAAGTACCTGGTAGACAACATTAAGAAACAAATTAAAAGGAACGAATAAAGAACAGAACAAAGAACAGGAGAATGATAGAAAAAACTGGGCTACACTAACATGCATGGGAAAGTCAACGTACAAACTAGCAAAATTCTTTAAAAAATACAACATCAGATACAGCATTCAGGGCAAGAAACAACATAGAGAAATAAACAACAGAGAGAAATATACTAGACAAACAAGGAGTGTACAAATTAACTTGTACATGCCAATATAAGTAGCTATATCGGGCAAACAGGACGAAAAATTAAAACCAGATTTAGGGAACACATTAGCGACAACAACAAAAAAGCTACGAGAAATAAAATCAACTCTAGAATCAAATTTTGCAAACCATATATTCAACAACAAATGTACACCGGGACATATAAAAACAACTGTCTAATTGCTACATACACAGCACAAAGGAAGCAGGATAAAACATGGAAATATACAAACAGATAACATTTGAAAGACGAATATTAAATGAACAAATAAACACTGTTTCAGACACAATATCTCAACCATTAAAACATTTTTAAAGGAAAACAAAAATTACCCGTACACAAACACATTACGCAGGTGCACAAGACCGGGGCAATAGGGAACCTAGAAAACAAACAATTAAAAATTATTATGTCATAGAAAAAACCCAATAGACTCATATATAAACACGAACGAATAACAAGCGTGAGCGTGAAATGATTTAGGTAGAAAGATAGACGAATGAAAAGGGAGAGAGAGAGAGACACACACAGACAGAGACGAAGAGACAAATTAGATAAAAAGAAACAAACGAAAAGGGAGAGAGACATACAAAGAGAGAGAGAAAGACAGACGAAGGCAATAAGCATAACAGAAACACGAAGAGAGATACAAACAAGACGAATTATATAAGGACAGTTGACGATATCATCCCGCGTCAAATTTGACCCGGATGACATATAATCGTACCCAATCCAAAATAGACTTTGGGGAGCCGGCCCATACATGAGAGTTGTATTTCATTTTTGGACGGATATATAGGTACCGTTTTGAAAAATCGAGGCACTTGAAAGCTTGTTTAGAAACATGAAAAATGTATTAAGTCTATTAAATACCACACTGAATTTTCATGCCAAGAACATCGACAGCTTCGAATTCCGTAAACTTATATCACGCATAGTAATAGATGTAAACCATTTACGAACACAGATGCATGCGTTAGCATGCAACATTGTTTCTTACGGACATTAAAATCGACTCTATGCTTACAAACCCATTCCAAGAATGTTGCGAGATCATTCGTGATAGAGCGTATCATTAGTATTCCGCCTTTTGACTGTCACATTCAACTGGTTCGGTCTATAGCCAAATGAATACGAATGACAAATGGTGCAGTCATCTGCGAAAGAGTTTGAAAGTTTTAGGAAAATTTTAGCAAAAAAAATCAAAAATGTATTAATAAATTTCGATTGGATAATTTTAATTCGGCTTAAGTTTCTGCCTGCATAAATTTCTAAATTCGTTAAGAAAAATTTCAAAATTTTTATGTTAATTTTGAAAGAAAATAGAAATAATGAGACACCATCAGAATGGAATACAACAATTCCTTGATTGCTAATCAGCACTTTACAAAATCGTTAAAAATTAAAAAAAAATATCAAGACCATCGATCATCGAGATTTTAACAAAACTTAATTTTTTTAAAAGTTTTAGGGTAAATAACATAAAAAATTAGTTTAAAAAGATTTAGTAAGTTTCGCACAGAAATTAAACAAGATTTTTATTTTTTTAATAGCTCTTTAATTTGGTACAATGGTAATTTAGAGAAACTGGATCTGGTTACTTTTTATATACACTGTTGCTAGCAAGAGAACTATAAGTCTTTGTCAAAATTATTAAAATTTTTCATTTTTAAAGATAAATTTGCTGAGAAGTAATTAATATATCAATTGTAACATTCGCCAAATAAGGAGTTTTTGTGGACTGTTCACTGTGACGCAATATTTGAAAATGTGACGAAATGTTTTGATGAGATTCGTTTATTCCTTTTTATTAAATGTTTTGTTATATGAGTTCTTTTATTGCAAAATAATAATATAGCACTTTAGAGTTTAAAATTAAATGAAACGTTTTATCTACTTTCAATAGACACAAAAAAAACAAGATGACAACCTTGTTGTCTTCAGTCATTGATGACTCAATTTGAATTCATTCATTTGCCTAGCAAGTGGTGCTTATATAGCTGTTTTCAGCGATTTTCACATATACAAGTATATTCTACTTTAACATCATGATGTTATCTTTCAATTTAGTCCTCTGCTTGGCAGTATGTTTTGCTTTTGTTCTGGATTAGTTGTCGGAAAATTTGTATAGTTATTAAAATATTGAATATTTAAGAAATTTTAATTAAAATTTTGTACGCAAAAAGCAGAAATTCGATGAAAGTTTTGATGAAAATTTTTCCGATTTGCAATATATTCGAGACGAAAAGGTCTTGAATATAGTACCGAGCATTTTATTAACGCAAATTTTTCTAGAGTAGAATTACTGTTCTTTTAGAAAAATGCTGATAAAAGGGAACATCTAGAAAGCATTATTTTTTTAAACTTCTGTTTTTAAAACTTTATATTTCCTCTTAAATGTAAACGTGCAGTTCCAAGGGGATTTTTTTAAAAACGCACGTTCTGCTTAGGAAGTTGTTTTTGATTTTCAGTGACGTTTTCTATAAAATATTACTTTTTCTTGAAAAGGAATTTTTTGTTTTATTAAAAACGGTTATTTCATGCAAAAATGTTAAATCGTATAAACACGTACTCTCTAGACAAACTATGTCACTTAAATAGGCGGGGCCAATACTAAGCTAAGCCAATTAAATACAAATATTACTAAGTCCGTATACAGCCAAGGTTAATGTTTAGTGGTTGGATCTGTTATAGGGTAGGGCGGTGTGGAATAACTAAAATATGTAAGAGATTTTGTGACAGCTGTGTCCGATCTTTTAATCTTAAAATATTTTTAAGTTCTAGTTTCTGTACTAACAGAGTTGCATTATAAGTTGCTTTTAAGTTGTTTTTAAGTTGCAGATTTTTTGTGTATGAAGGAGTTTTCTTTTAGATTTTATTGTGAATGAATCGTTCGATTGTGTAGGATAGTCTGTCAGCTTTTAAACAAAATTAAAAGTACTCCAAATTCTAAGTTCCAAGTAGACTTTTTGAATTCTTTCTTAACTCTCAATATAAGAATATCAACTCACTATTGATTTGATTAGATAGCGAAGGCAAATGACTAACCATTTCGTCATGTCTTTAAAGTCTGTTTTTACAGCAGCTCCAATTGAACATGCAATTTGGCAGAAAAATCACATTTTCTAGCAAGGCATTATCATGGCATTATCCGATCCTGAAATGCTTTAATTAATAAATGTTGTTACCGATAAGCCAATGCCAAGCCAGGTGAAGTTTAATGCGAATTTTAATGTTAAAGTAGCAATTTTTTAAAACGATTTTGCAAACAATGTTTCACTCAACGATGAGCACTAAAGAGTCGGACTGTGAAGTTTATGTGGCTTCAGATGAAAGACATGAATTTTGATTACCTTTAATTTTAACAGAAAATCGCAATATATCACACAGTTCTTCAAAAAAATGCTTTTTTTGGTAAATGAAATCTTAATATAGCACATTTTAATGGTGAGTTAGAGTCCTTTTCAAATATTTCTTACTGATTAACTCTGATTAACAAAAAAAAGGAAATTTATCAGTATATAATGATAGACTCTAAGAAAACCTTGATATAACATCGAAGCCTATCCTAAAAGATGTAAGTAGAAACCCAGCAAGAAATTTTGAAAAATTTGTTTGTAGAATAAGCTACTGCAAAGCTAACCGCAGCAGTTACGTAAATATTATCGCGTTCCATAAATAATAAAAATAGTTTTATGTTAACAACTTGCAACTCCAGCTTGGTCTAATTAATATTTATAAAAAAAAGGAAAATTATTTAATTTCAGATTATAAGTTTTTTGTGTTAAATTTTTAACTTCGTCAGTTCATTCGACCGTTTTTTTTATTTCTATTAAATCTTAATCTTAATCTTTTAAACGGTCCCTTAAATTTTAACGATTTATTTTTTTTTCTCGATATTTCGCTTTGAAGAAGCTTTCCACAGGAAAGCGAAATATCGAGAAAAAAAAAATAAATCGTTATAATTTAAAGAACCGCTTAAAAGATTAAGATTAAGATTTAATAGAAAAATATATAACAAATATTTTATATACTATAAAAAAGTCTACATTTATGCAACTCACAATCTGTTGTAAATTGTATTTTGTACAACAAGAGTACATGTGAACAAGCGGTTGCAAACTTCAAAAATTATTAACTTGAAATTAGCAAAATATATTTCGAAATATGGAAAATTAATTTTTATCCAAATAACGTTATTTTCCTCCAACTAGTTATGAAAAAAAAAATCATGTTGTAGCAAAATTTTTACAGAGAAATTGTTAATAAAGATTGTATACCTATTGTAGAATCCGGCGACTTAGCAAACTTGCAATGGTTTGTGAATTAAACAATATTATTTTGTTTTTGTCTAAATCAAAGTTTTATAATACTAAAATAACACGAAACATTAAATTTTCTTACTTTAACACAAAACACAGTCTGTCACGTTTTGTAAATTTTTTTCCAAAAATTTCTTTATACTCACCCGCAAACGTACACATTTTTTTTGATTGGATTTCCTGGCCTTATTTCAATACTTTAATAGTGATCACAGTCTCTTATTAAAAAAAAAGGTTAAAAAATTTCATGTTATAAAGTATAAGAAAAAGTTAATATCTTTGCAATGCACTATGGGTAAATTTTTTATTTAATGGATAACTAGGTTGACGTTTGTTTTTTTTTCTTAGGAAATAAATATTTAAAATTTATTAATAAAATGACCTTGGCATACAGGCATATATTAACGCGTTAACACACTTGTGTGTCACTTATAGTTTACAACCAACACATACACGTGCATGTGTTAACACAAAAATGGTGGTGTTATACTCTTAAACAAATAAATACTCATATTACGTTTATATATTTTTTTCTATAAAAAAATGTATGTCGATTATTATCATCCTCATGATTACAATGAAGATGATGTACGAGTACAGATGATGTGCTTGCAGTTAATATATAATAAATAAATAAACAAGAAAAACATAATAATTAAATAAAATAATTTAAATACAATTTTCTTTACTTCATGTAATTTAATTATTGCAAAAGTAGTTGGATTTGCTTAAATAATTTTGAATATTTTAAATATTTTAAAGTTTTATTAAGGATGATGATGAACAAAAAAATATGTGTTGAATTTTCTTTTTTTGATTATGCCTGAATCATGGTTACACAACTGAACCGATATTAATAGTATTTGAAAAAAAAAAATATAGAGCCGAGCCGGTAAGGTCTCACAGCCTATGTCGTTTTGCAAAACTAGAACTGAAAAGATAAAGATTAAAGATAAAAGGCGGCAAGCGGGCATATTTTGATGTTATTTTAAACGTGTATGTACGTTTTAAATATCATCTAGAGGGAGCTATAGAGTAGTAACGGCTTTAAAATTCAGATATTGCAAATGACATAAGTAATTTACAATTTTAAATATAAATAGGATAGAGAGTATTCTATAGCCGATTTTAAAACTTGAATATTTTCTTTAAAAATATTCAAACCATTTTAACACATTTTCACATAAAAATTGTTTCTGATGTCTTTGAGCTAAAATTTATAATGAACTGATTCGCCATCTTGTTGGTGCATATGACAGTACAGTACAGTCACTTTTGTCATAAGATGTTTTAGATAATTTCAAACTAAACTATTTCATTTGTTTTCCTAAAGTAAAGTGGCTTCAAAAGGTCTTCTATTGGGGTCACATCATCCCATAGAAGTCGAATGCTTCAACTACTGCTTTGGAAAGCACTTTTTCAGTAACGTATCCATCGCGATTGTTCAGCATTAATTATTTTTCTCTGAGTTAAATAATACTAATGGGGTTTGAACTTATAACTTAAATATTTTATCTACTGTAAGCTGACCAGGAGACTGCTTAATTTTGACTAGCATTTTATTCTATTCATTATTTTATTTATTGTATTAAAAATATGTTATTAAATCATCTGTGAGGCGATGCGATAGTGGACTAAGATGCACACTGATGTACTTTAAAAAAATATTTAATATTTCCTTCTCTCACTTGGGTTTACTATCTTTGTGAAAATTAAATATTTCATACTGATTTTTTAACTCCAGAAGACCACGTTCTTGCTTTCGCTAATTAAAAGTCCATTATAGCGATTTAAAAAATTATGATTTTAATTTTGGGAAGCCCTTGCTCAAGTCCTTGTTGAAGAAAAATAAGCAAATGGTAACACCGTGAATAGAATACAGTAAAGAAAAAGTGTTCATGGATACACATAATGTCTTATAAAGGCTCGTCTATTAGCTTGTGCTAGTTTTTCAGTCACAAATACGCTATAAATAATCATATTCAATTATGCGGATATATTGGTCAATGCTGATTTGGATTTAGTAGCTACTATTAATGGCGAAAGAGAATTGAAGTATAACAGTTTTATCAATTCAATTTGGCGCACAAAAACTGTCAGAAAGATCGAATTTATTTTATATTGAAAACTTCTTTCTCTTTTGCTCATTTTAAAATGGGCATTCTCACAAGAAAGTTCCCACACTTGTAAGAAGGTGTACGATTTTTGCTGCTGCTTCAACCTGGGTTTTTCAGCAAGAAGTTTGTTTTTCAATTGTGGCATTACCAACAACATGATTGTTTTGACATTTTTGTTACAATGAATTAAATTTCGTATGAAAATCGCATGCAAATCGCATTAAAATAATTAAACTCCACTATGAAAATGGCGGTTCTGTTAAAGTTACATTTCGTAAAATTTGTCATATTTTCAGATAATATAAACATCCTTCTGCGACCGCTATTAAGAATTTGGTTATTAAATTTGGGTCAACAAGCCCGATACCAAATGTGCAAACACAACGTCTAACTGAAAATATCGCAACCGTACGCCCCAGTGTTATAGCCGATACAAATCTGCCAACTCCTTGACGTTCTCAACAATTGGAGTTATCAAAAACCACCACATGGCGAATTTTGCGTAAGGATTTGACTTTAAAGCCTTACAAGGTTCAACTGGTGCAGGAATTGAAGCCGACTAACCATTTACATCGCCGTAGATTCGCTCAATTCATTCAGGAACAACCGGCTGGTTTTTCGAAAAAAACATTTTTTCAGACGAAGCCCATTTTCACTTGTTAGGGTATGTCAACAAGTAAAACTTCCACATTTGGGCTTCTGAAAATCCTAAGAAGCCTTTGCGTGTTCAAGGAGTCCCCGTATAGGTACTATGCTTTGTGCTCTAGAGGCGTGAAAAGTCCGTTTTTTTTCGAAGATGAGGCTGGACATGCAGTAACGTTCAATGAATCACGCTATCGCGGGATTCTAACAATTCAATTTTGGCCTATTATTGACGACGTGTTTATCACCGACATGTGGTTTCAACAGGACGGTGCCACATAGTACACAGCCAATAAAACGATCAACTTATTGCAAATAAAATTTCCCGATTGCATAATTTCACGACAATAAACAGTTAAGTGGCCAGTCAGATCATGTGACTTATTACCACTAGATTATTATTTGTGGAGCCATGTTAAGGACAGAGTCTATACGGAGCAAATCGAAATGATTTTAGACTTAAAATGCAAAATCTATGATGTGATTAAGGAAATGGGACCACCATTTTGCTAAAAAGTGAAAAAAACTTTGATGAAAGATTTAACATTTGTCAGCAAGGTCGTGGTGGATAATTTGCCAGATATCATTTTTCACTTATAATTGCCGAAATTTTCTCTTTATCTTTATATATATAATGCTACTGTACGTGTGTTGTGACTAAACTCCTCCTAAACGGCTGGACCGATTTGCATTTCTTAACTGCTGCTCTAAATATGAGCGGGATTGTATTAAGGTGCGTGGTACCTCCCATACAAACTACAAATTAATAATCCAATATTTCTGCTCCTGCTAACGGTATTTAAACAGAATTTGGTATTTCGGCTGAGTAAACATATTTTAAGTTCTGCTGCAAATATAGGCGGGATTTGATAAAGACGCGTGGTACCTCCCATACAAATCTTCTTTATGTATATAAATCTACTGTACCTGTGTATGTCATGGAATAAATTTTTTTTCATGCGTTTGGGTGCCACCTTGGATGGTTTACATTCACAAACCAGCCCAGCAGATGGCGCTGCAGTTGGTATCCAGGTTATTCAACTGTACTGCAACTACACGACTGGATCGACTTGAATAATTTTTGTGTATTCATTCGTTCAATGTAATATTATATGGTTCGCATTTAAGTAAATATTGAGCGTTGTTTACTTCAAAAATACACATTCGCCTTAAATTTGTCGCCAGCTGCCAACTGCCTCCAATGTGCATTGGCGGATGACGGTGAAAGGCCCAAAGTAACATGGACTCGATTACTGCCGCCGTTAAATCAGTCGCGGTGGGCATCGAGTTTATTTGTTTGCGTTTCTTCTTTGTGATCTCACAAATTCGTTCTCAATGGGTCAGCTAGTAATAAAAAAAATTTGAATCGCTTTAATCTAAATTTTTTGTTTTATTTTGTTTTAGAAAACAAACTTCTTGTTGAAAAACCCTTTACATTCAACAAAATGCAAAAACAACATAAAAAATATTATTGAAAAAGAAGCTGATCGCGTCGTTTCAAATGTAGGCCTTTTAGTAGGGGTTTTTGTCTATTTCATTTATTAATTTGTAAGAAAACAAATTAAACAGGCAGGTTCAAAGAAACATGGTCACCACATAATGCCTACATTGAGATGCGCTAACAGGAAGTGCGATTATATCAACATAAAAAAAGCTTTTTAAGTAAAATCGTACTAATTTTACTATTTACTACCGACTATAGTTACTTTTTTTAGCATCCCTGCTCACGTACAATATTTGTAGTTAAACAAACTGATAAATTTCTCAATGTTAACGACTGTCTTTTAACTGCTAAGTTGTTTTTATTTAATAGTTTTTAATTGTTTATAATTTTATTTGTTAATTTTTTTTTGCATTTTCGTAACTTTTTTTTGTTTATTTAAGTTTTTCTGATTTTTTTTTGTTTTTTTTGTTTTATTAGTGCTGATTTCAGCAGTGTAAATATACTTAAGAAATTGTTATTAATACTATTTTTGTTTTTGTTTTTGTCTTGCTTAAATCTATAAAAATTAATATTTTTAAGTTTTGTTTAAGAAGACAAAGTACAACATTGACCGTAACAACTTGTTGCTTTTCTTTTGTTTCGTGCATTAGTCTCTTAGTAAATATAAATTTAAAAGTTGTTATTATAAAAAATGAGAAAAATCAAATAACCTCATGGTGAATATTTTTATTATCAAAAGTCATTGAAATCTTAAGTAATTTAGCGTATTAGTATTTCAAAAGATTTAGTAACTTTTTATTTTAGCAGAAATTGTATTAAGTTAAAATTTGTTTTAAAACTTATTAGTGTTTTGTAGCGAAATAATATTAAAATTGTATTGATTAACAAATTACACCAGCAATTTCATTAATATATTTATTTATAAGCGATTTAAAAATATTTTATTATAATTTTATAAAGGGTGGTGGTGGTGCAACCGAAATGCACGTTATTAACAGTGTTAATAAAGCAAAAAGTTTTAAAAGAATTATTTTTAAAATTTTTTATTATGACAGAAGGATCGATGACAATTATGAGAGAAATAAAGTATTGGCTAAATGCTCGCACCGGCTTCGATAATAAATCTCTATCCGCTGGTTTATATTTTCAATAACTCTATGACATAATTGAGATTCAATTCGTTAATGTTGCATATTATTTCATCCTTTAGTTTTTTAGTTTTTTAATTATTCTTGGCTTACTGACGTACCCTTCTTGCTTTAAAAATAATCAAAGAAATAAGTCCAACGGTGTCAAATCACATGATCGTGGTGGGCAATTAACATCGCCACGACAGCCATTGAATTGCTCGCGCAAAAGAGCCATTGTTTCGTTCGCTGTGTTTAAGTGGCAGGTTCATATCCTCAATTTCGGCCCACAAGTCCAATAGCGAATATCATTCCCGCTAACTGGTGGGCCGACCTCATTTCCAAAGAAATACGACCAGATGATCCCACCCGTCCATAAACAGTCACTTTTAGATCGGCTTTTTAACAATCACTCGTGGACTCTTATTTGCAGAAATGTGGCAATTCTGCTTATTAACAAATCCACTGAAATTGTGCCTCGTCGCTATTTACTTCTGTTTGTCTAACGGACCATTTATTGTAGTGATAACGTTTAAAATGGTGATTGGGTAGCAGCTCTTGAGTTAATTGAATCTTGTAAGTGAGCTATTTCAAGTCTTCATTCAAAATTCGCATCAGTAATGTTCATGGGATGTTAAATTTTTGGGCATGACGACGAGCCGATATTTGTGGCTCTGCTGTCACAATATCACGAATAACAGCAATATTTAGTGCAGAATGAACTGGTCGAGTATGGACAAGTACTTCTACATTTTCTAAACACCCGGTTTGTTGAAATTTGTGCACAATTCTCCCGGCACATCTGCGATTGTCACGAACTGCATTCAATGCATTTTGATTTGAATGTTCATTTTCATAAAAGGCTTCAACAACCTTAAGGTGCTGTTCAATTGTGCACCTATCGGTGGTTTAATTTGTCAAATACTGAAACAAAGAAATATCAAATTAGGTTGTGCTGAGAACTTGGAATTAAGGTGTGATTGCAAAGCCCCTGTAGGCTAGTAGGTAGTGTGCTAGCTTGCATGACTGGAGGTTGTGGGTTCGATTCCTAACAAAGACCTTGGTTTTGTTCACTACAAATAAAAACTGACTGTCGTTGGGGCTGGTCAGTGATGAAGGCATAGTCATTGGTCATTAAGCTGTTTTATACGACAGTTGATTTCCGTAACTATTCTTCTACTTTTACCATCTGTCGAATCTCTTCTCTACCCCTTTCCTAAAAAAAATGTAGCACGGTACTTGACTAAATAGGCATTATTGCCTGAAGTGCTACTTCTCTTAAAAAAAAAAAAACAATAGCAATCTAAGAGTTGCTGATTCTGGCATTTGTGTATGGCAACAATATTCCTTTTATGTGTGTGTATATAATACCTATTTCATTTTTAAGCCATAAAGTTTTGTGGGTAATTCTCATACAATTTATGAACGGTATGCGTAATTCTCATTTTGTTTATGACGGCTACAGCTGTCAGTACAGTTTGATTGCTAAGGTAACATTTAATAAAGGTGGCCTACTAAAAGAAATTTCTTAGCGGTATCCTCATATAATTGTAAATAATGAATAAATGAGAAGCACTTATCGTGATAAATTATCTGTTTCATTGTTCCAAATCATAATACGCCGACCAGAGGCAAAGATTTTATGAAGTCAATTTATTTTGGTGAACCGATTAAAAGTCGAAAGCATTATATTATCAGAGAACTCCTTTTATTTTACGTTAACCAGTAGTCAACGAGGAAAGAACTATTTCTATATACAGAATTTTGTCATAACTCGATAAAGAGCCAAGATTATTTTTAAGCATCTGAACGAAGTGAATAAACCCCTGCTGGAGATAAAAACTCTATTTCAGTGAGTTTTTATCTGGCGTTCGAGCTTTATGTTTTGGATGGAATAGAAACAAGCCTGATGGCGAGCACCCATATCATGGCAGCAGTGTGATGGCACCATTAGCAGTCAAGTCACGGTATTCTTGGTACATGTTGTGGGTGCTAGAATGAGAGTCATAACGCAACCAGATACCAAAATTCTTATTTTTTATAGACTTTGCTTCGCACAATTTCTTAATGAAGACGATTTCATGTGAACTTTTGCAACTGATGTAGCAAATACCAGAAGCTAGACTTCGCCAATATGTTTTCGGGAGCAAAGATTCTTACTTTATATAACGGAGTTTGGGTTTCTTTTTCAGCTTTAAGAATATGCCAAGTTTTAGTTATGTTTAGCGAATGGTCAACCATTCGAGATTTTACTCAAGCGAAAAATAGCATTTAAAATAATAAAGATACCTCAAAGCGTCTGCATCGGCCTTAATAGATTAAATAAATGTATTTTTATACTTAAAATTACGACGCTAATTTCTTATATAAATTCATGTTATGTTGGGAAATTACATACTTGTTGCTATTTATGCTTTCAACAGATTTGTTACAAAACTTACAGAGTATTTGAGAGAAAATGTTAATAAATACTAATTTAAAAGAACTGGGGTTTGTGTTCATATCGTCAAAGTAACCGAATTCGTCTAAAATTTTTATAGAGTACAAAATACTAAGCAGTGAAAAGAGTAGAACAAAATGAATATGTGATTTTATATAACTTACAGAGTTAAAGCATTTAAGGTCTCAATTGTTTTTCTTTTTTTAATACAGCAGTTCGAATATATACAAGTCCAAGAGTAAAACATTTAAAATAAGATTTCATTCAAAAAGGTTTGCAACAAGAAGTTTGTTTTCTAAAACAAAATAAAAGAAAAAATTTAGATTAAGATGATTAAAATTTTTGTTTTGTATTATGAAGAGAAAAGTTCGGCAATTGTGAGTGAAATTTAATATCTGGTAAATGTCTACCATGACCACGCTGACAGATGTCAATTCTTTCATTAAAGTTTTTAATCACTTTTTGTCAAAATGGCGGTCTTATTTCGTTAATCACATTACGGATTTTGAGTTTTAAGGTTAAAATCGATTCGGTTGGATCCGTATAGATTCTGTCCTTAGCACAATCCAGTGGTGTTTTATCACTAGCCATGTAACTGCTGATTGTTGTGAAATTATGCGATCGGTAAATTTGGTTTACAGTAAATTGATTGTTCATTGGATTCCGCTAAGAGATTTCGTTTGAGTTGGTCACCTTTAATAAATATTCCTTTAGCAATCAAACTGTAGAATTTTATATTGTAGTGGCACCATCGTATTGAAATTACATGTCAGTGTTATCCACGTGGTCAAGAATATGCCAAAATTGAGCTGTTAGCATCTTGTGATAGCGTGATCCATTGACCGTTACCGCAGTTTTAGCTTTATTTTCAAAAAAAAAAAATTAAACCGCCCAACCCAGCCTCTAGACTACATAGCGCATTATACAGTATCGTATTGAGGAAGGCTTCTCAACAATCGCTCTAGGATTTTCAGAAGCTTAAATGCGGCAATTTTTCTTGTCGACATACCCTAACAAGTGAAAATGGGCTTCGTCTGAAAAAATGACTTTTTCAGAAAAAACAGCCAGTTTTTCCTGAATGAATTTAGTAAATCTACAGTATTGTGAGTGGTCGGTCGGCTTCAATTGCTGCTCCAATTAAACCTTGTAAGGCTTTAAAGTCAAATCTTTATACAAAATTCGCCATGTGCTGGTTTTAGATAAACCTAGTTGTTGAGAACCTCGGGCTCACAGCTGCGATGTTTTCTGTTGAACGACCCGGTTCAACACGTGTTAATGTTCGCACATTTTGTTGTATCGTGCCTGTCCACATAAATTTATCGACCAAATTCTTAATAGCAGTCTCAGAATGACAATAGGTTGTTCGAAAGTATCACGAATTTTACTAATTTTAACCTTAACAGGACCACCATTTTCATAGTGGATTTTAATTATTTTAATGCGATTTTCATGCGAAATTCAATTTATTGTAGCAATTGCCAATGCATCTACTACGAATACGTCGAAAAACTAAATGTCATAACTGTCTTGTTGGTGTTGCCATAATTGAAAAACTCGATATAACAATCAATAATGTCTTTGTGAAAAAAAATCTGATTAAAAAAATTAAAAATTATTAAATAAAATACGTGTTAATACGTAGTTCGCCATGCAAAAATAAAAAGAAAAATTTAAACTTCCATTCAAGTTTTTTTAGTTTATTCTTCACACCTTAAGAACGATTTTAGAATTTGTAAACAGTTTGTTGCCAAAAAAAATAATGACATGAAAATAATGGTTTTTAAACTGATTTAAAAAGACTTTTTTCTTTCTTTTCTTTTTGCAGCATTTTAATTCTATTCAAAGTGAATTTGATTGAAGCAATTAAATAACTACAACAGGAAAAATAATGTTTTTTAATTAAAATATTTATAATATATTTGTTCATAAATACATAAAAAAATTAAATCAAATCTCTCTTTTTTTGTATGCTAATTTTCTCTAATTTTTAATTTGTTTTATTAGAAAGTTCAATTAGCTGAAGAGAATAAAATAGTAACATCAAATAAGAGTTAAATAATAAATAAATACAAAATTTACACATCATGCTTATAACGTAAGTACGAGTAATTAATAAATTATTTTATTTTTCTTTTTACTTTTTTTTATTTGTGTTATTGCATTTGTATATTTTTAAAGCTTAACAAATGAAAAAAAGACGCTATTAAATAATAAATACAAAGTTGAAATTTTATAAATCGAACATGAAAGTATTTATAATGTTCCTCTTGAATAAATCGAATTATTTTAAAAAATTTATTTATTTTTTCTAAAAAAACTTATAATTTTAAAGGAATTTTTGCGGTTAAAAGCGTAAGCGTTATTAAAAAAAATATTTCAAGTGATTATCTGTTGGACATAAAATAAATATTTTGGAAACAATTTGGACAATCATAAAAATACTTGATTTGGGTATAATAGTTAAAGTATTCGAATTGAAGATTTAATTCAGACCTCCTAGAAGCAGTATTATGAAGTCTAAAAGTAGGACATAAAGGACCATAAAGGACTGCCTTTCGAAAATTTGCAAGTAGATAAAAAATTCCTGCAAAATAATTTATTTCTTTTAAAGTTTCAGTCCTCTATTTCTGTAACCGCTGAAATTTTCAGAAAAAATAATAAAATAAAATTAAAAGTGAGATGAGATAGATCTACTAACCCATAGTATTCGTAGGCACATACTTAAAATTTACATAGAATATAAAATACTGTGATTGCAGTGAAATATCCTTAAAATATAATGTCACACTTATTTCTATAATAAATGTTTCGATTATTGAGTTATTTTACTGCGAAATACTTACACACAACTCTTAGAGTTTTCATTTAATTAAATAATTTATTTAGACAATTCGTTTTTGGTGTTATACTCAAAAATATACACGTTTGTAACTTTATCACTTCAATGCCTAAAAACTGCTCTAAAAACTTTAGTGTTTTTACTTGATCACATTTGCAGTTAGAATGATTTATTAACTCCATCACTTTCAAAATTAAAGTGACCTTTGTCCTTGTGAGAGAGCCATTATATACTGTTTTTAGCGGTTCTAGAATTTAATATAGATGCCACATTATCATTATTCAGTGTAGGTGTTTGTTTGATTGTGTGCCTTATTTTTTTATTTATTTTCTAATTGGTTATCCTAGTGCATGGAATTTCACTGTAAATCATAAAATTGCTTAGAAATATTTTAAATTGTAAATAGACACTATATTTCATTTCACTTAACTTTTTACCTTATATAACTTATCTATTATATAACTTAAACTAAGCATCTTCATAACAATAATTTAAAGAATGCTGTTTACGAATTGTGACATAATTTGAAATAAATGCGTAGACGCCTAAAATATGCCTCAACTTAAAGGATATCCCCAAAGAAACTTAAATAATGTGTAAATAGCAGAGCAAATTGTGATATTGTAGATCTATTAGAGGCAGTCATTAGAAACTTTAAGCAGCTTACAATAAAAGCTTTAAATATTAAATCAAAGAGTGGCCTACTTAAAACGTGATTTATATATAATTTTTTGATACCTATTAGACAGATCTTTGATTTGTTCTTATATGGTCTACATAATTCAACAACAAAATAGTATAAGGATAAAAAGTCAAATATAAATTTAAAGGGTGTCCCTATAGAGGTCATTATTTTGACGTATATGGTAATAGACGAAAACTTTAAGTTTGCAATAAAAAATAATAAAAACCTAAAATTTTAGTTTAAAAGTTGGCCTTAATATTCAATATAAAAAACTTTTTTTTTTTTCTAATTTTTACCTAAAGTGTAAGGTTTTTCATTTTTGCAGAAAGTATTCTAAACTTTTGCTGTAGAAAAATTATTAGTTTTTATCCACACATTATTTAGAAATCGCAGATACATGTCAAAAACTTAATTGATTGAATGAGAATTATATAAAATCAAGTAAGCAAACAGTGAGCAAAATCTAAATTTTTTAGGCAAAAAACACGGAGTATCCAAAGATAATTTATTTTCATTTTCTTTCTTCATCCATTCTTCATTTCTTTTTTTCTTCTGAATTAGGGATGCAATTCGAAATTTTAACATAAAATGCATTAGGAAAAAATGACGTAAAACTTAAAATAAATTTTAAATAAATTTGTTTTGGCTTATTTCCCAAAGTATATTTTAACTTTTATAGTATTCATCGTATCAACCACGCTTACATCGTGCGCGTTGCAAAAATTCTCAATTATACCAATTAATATTATAAATAACATGATAAGTGGATCTGTGTTTAGTAAGACAAGGTCCACACGTTGTTGTTTTTATAATTTGTGTCATATATTTGCTTTCTGCTAACCATGTGTTTAACAAAGATCTATTTATTTACACAGTGGAAGATTGAAAGCTTGGAAGCTTTTCCATTATGATTCTAAATTTTGGGAAGAATCATAAATGCGCGGTGCTTTATGTGTTTTTATAAGTTCATGTGAACTTAAGTCGTACTTAAATCTTTGATTTTTTTATAATATTAAAACAGTTCGACTAATAATTTAAAAAATTAAAAATATTGTATATAATAATTATAGTTATTTGACCTTTTAAAATATTTTGTATTAGTTAATTATTAAGCACTAGGTCAATATTTAATAAAAAATTTTAAAAACTTTATTTTTTCGCCAATGCTTTGGCGAAATATTGAAAAAATAATTAAAAATAAAGTTTTTAAAATATACTATTAAATATTGACCTAGTGCTTAATAATTAACTATTAAAAAAATAATAATATTATTAAAAAAAAAAAAAAAATAAAAAATCTTGATGTTATGATTTTATCGAGAAGATGATAAAAACTCACCCAGCAAAACTCAATTCTCTTACGTTTGATAAGAAAAAATTTTAAACTCTTTGCAGGATATACCCGACATTTGATACTATGAAATTTATTTTGTTTTTTTGTTGGCAAATAAAGAAATTTAATTTGCTTAACTTTTTATCTTAACTCTAAGAGATATCGAATATTATAAATTTTCTCGGTAGATTCGTAAAGTAATGATTTTAAGCTTTCAAACTCTAGCTCCAGCAGGACACAATTGAAAGAGAGAACTGTTAAGGCGAAGGCCAAACGAACTGGAAACTGTAAATGCTTGAAATAGAAGGGAAATTCAGTTGAAAGCAAGGATGTTGTTTTACCAGAATATTTTCTGCATTACATTGGTAATTATGCCTCAAACTAAAGTCGGCGATGATTTTTTCGTGTTTGTATAAAATTGTCGAATTGTCGACTTTATATTTATGCTTCTAGCGGTTTAAAACGATCTTTATAATTATTAATTTTTAAAACCGGTTTGGGATCCATCGATTCGATGGTTTCAAAATCTGTAACCGACATATGTAAGTATAAATAGCTTTTGCGTTTTATATGTATACAAGGTAGAATGAAGTATACGTATGCATATTTGAATTTATTTGCTAAAAAGCTTTTTCAGAAAATTCTATTCAGTTGATGTCTACCTATGAACACTATTAGGTCTATTTAAAAGCTTCGATTTAATAATTTTAGCTGAATAAGTTATATAGCTTAAAGTTTCCTCAACGTTCTTTAAAGAAAATACGGGTCTAAAGTATAAATTACAGGAATTTTGTTGTGTAAAAGTACAAGATTTTGTTATTAAACGTCAATGAGCATATAACATCTTAATTCTCATTCTGTCATTCATAAAATTATTATTCTCTTCACACAATGGGCTGCATCTATACACACACAACACACGTGGAAAATAACATACAAATTTTCTAATTTAGAACGCAATAACGTTGCAAATTCGAAATACTTACACTTGCACACACATTATTGTACAACGTACACAGGCAAATACATTAATAGGCGATGTTTTGTCTTTTTGTAATTTTTCTAATTGTTTGTTTTTTTTTTTAATACTTTTTAGTGTGACAGCACTAAAGTAGAAAATTCAAAGAAAAATAGGACTTAATATTTCTTTTTACTGTGCTTTTTGTTTAAATATTTAGCTATTATTAATTTTAAAATTGTATAACTAAGTTTAAGACATAAGAATACGTAGTTTCTTTTCACTTGCTGCATAGACTCGTTTTTAATTCGAATTCGAAAATTGAAATTTTTATCTAGAAACCAGTTTATTTTATTTATTTTCATTATTATTAAACTAATTTATAAAAATATGCCATTTTTTAATATATTTTCCGTAACTTAAAATTTAATTTAAATTTTCCTATTTGCTGTCTTAATAAATTCATGGTTGGATATACAATTTAATAATGTCGATAATGGACAATACATGATTTGTGTCAATAATAAGAAATATGGTAATTTGGAGAAAGAACGTCTGTCATTATAATTCATTATTCGATTTACACCAAAGTGATAAGACAATCGTTATAAAAATGTCGAATTTTGTGCCTAAAAAGTTGTTTTTCGAGCAAGTCTGGCACATTTATAGTTCTTATAGAACTTCGACTATCTAGACCTGTGCAACTGGGGGTATAAGGGACCCCAGTCCCCTGAAGTCAGGGTACAACTGGAAGCTCCACGTTATTTCCACGGGAATCAGTAGCCCGCAGAATTTTCGCTATTTGTCTCTTTAGGCATTTAGCTGTTTCTCTGACTGATTATTGAGGTTGGCCCTTTGGGAGTATCGTGGTGGTTGTGGTTTCGCGGCCCCATAACAGGTCTGTTTTTTATGGTGGCCAGGATCAGCTCGCCTTTAATAACTCCCACTGGTGAATGATCCAGATCCAGTGAGCATGCTAGCTATGTGTTCTGGACAGGAGTTGGATAGTCTCCAGCTCTTCAGCAAGGAGTAGTGGTTTGCAACCCTGCTTAAAAATCATTGAAATTGCTACTAGGAAGGACCTGTTGCTAGAATTAGACTTTGGTCTCCTAGGGCGTGAGTGGCGCTGCTTTTCACTCACAGTGGTTTGACCACCATCTAATTAAGGCTCACTGCCAGGTGCAGATGTAAATCATATCACGAAATCACACAATAAATCATTTTTCAACGTTAGGATTCATTTAATGCAAGAAATTTGGGTCCCATATGATTTAAAGTCAAGGGACGTTCTTGCATCTTGCGGCGATCTTGCATGTCGGAAATGAATGCTACAATGTCGGTATGATACGTTACAAAAAGGAGTCGTTTTTGCATTGTATTGTTACTGATGATGAAAAATGCATAATATATCTACGATAATCCCGTGCATAAAAATTCATATGTAACGTCCGTCGAACCAGCTAAATCAACGCCGAAGCCAAAATAACTGCTCCGGTTTTGAGGTAAAAAATCAAGTTAATTATGGCCTGTGCCCCCTAGGGGCACATGATAGTCTTTATGGATCCTACAACTGCTATCTAGACTAGTGTCTTGCGGGGTAAAAGGGAGCCCAGTCCCCTTCTAGGCTAGTAGGAGTCAACTGGACAATCCATTATATTTCCACGGCAATCAGTAGCCCGCAGAGTTCCGCTATTTGTCTCTTTAGGCATTTAGCTGTTCTCTAGCTGATTATTGAGGTAGGCCCTTCGGGAGTATCGTGGTGGCTGTGTGTTTCGAGGCCCTCGTTTGAGTTTGTGGGACGGATCATTCACAATGAACACAATGAATGGTTCAGGTCCAGTGAGTATGAATGACGTCGTGTTCTTAATTATATTAAGCTACATGCGTTCTGGACCAGCAGTTGGATAGTCTCTAACTCTTCAGCAAGGAGTGAAGGCTGCGGCCTACTTCGGACTTTCGAAATTGCTACTAGGAGTAACCGGAGGATATACGCATTCGAAGGCCTTCTAGGGCGTGAATGGCGTTGCTTTTCATTGACAGTGGTTTGACCATCATCTGATTATGGCTCACTGCCGGTGCAGATGTAAATCTTATCACATCATGGCCTCGTGTCTGGTAGAATATTTTTCTCTCTTCAAATTTCAATTATCTTTGGTACAGCTCCATGCTGTCACCAAGATAATGCTCTGTTACTGATGGGACCAGAAGGGCGTTTTGTATTATGAATAGCTCATAGCTTTCGGTTCAGATGATTACTGTTTTGATGACCAGATGTATTGCTTGTTTGTTTGTTTTCGCATTTCTTTCTATAGCCTTGATACAGCTTTGGCCTAAAGTATACTGAAACTATTTGTTATTTGGATTAATTTATGTGGAGCAAATTGTTAACATGTTGAAAAACGGAATTAATATGATTTTGGAGAAAAATTAACTAATCTGGCAATACTTGTTTTCTTCTTTCTTTTTCACCTTTTATATATTATATATTTTTTCTATTTAACCCATTTTCTCTTGTTAAAAAAGAAACACAAATAAAAAAACATCAACTGTTTGCAACATAATGCGAATAAAAAATATTTTCTAAAATGCAAAACAAAAAATTTTTAAATATTCCCAACAAAATTTCCAATGCCCAGTTTAGGGATAAATCCCCTCTAATCTGTTAACGTTAACTGAACGTATCTATAATAATTGTTTTATAATAAAATAATTTAAGACTTTTTATTTTAAATATTTATTTTCCTGAAATAAATAAAGAGGAATAAACATGTTTATAGACTTGTCTTGAAATACAAGATGCTTAAAATTCAAATGACTTTTGAGTTGACCTCCATTCTTCATTAAGAGAAGCATTTTATTATTTAATAAATTATACAAAATAAAGAAATAAGCTGGTTAATTTGTAAATTAATTTAAATACATTTAATTTTCTTTAAAAATAAATTCTAAAAATATTTGAACAAGTTCAATGTTTCTTTTCAAAAAAAACTAAAACATGAATTTAATTTATATCTTAAATATTTGCTTAATCAGAAACAAACAACAACATAAATAAAATTATTTTTTTAATTAAAACTAATTTTTATTATATATATTGTATAAAAAATAACGAATTTACATATGAATAAAGCAAAAATATTGCTGTAAGTCGATTTCCTATTTCTGAGACTGGTTTTATATAAACGAATCAAGTCTACTCTTTGTATAACCAAATCAGTAACAATTTAACCAAGCTTATTATAAAATCGATATAAAAATATAAGAAACTAGAACTATATAATGTTTTCCTCATCAATTTAAATCGTATCCCTATACTTGTATCTTTAAAACTGTACGCTACAGACATCATCTATTTAACCAACCAATTTAAAAGAAACAAATACAAGAAAGATTTGATAACCAATCACCCACCATCAAGCATGTTACATGAAGTTTAAACACCACTTAAATGTTTTTTTTGGTTTGTTTTCCTTATTCTTGTTTCCTTGCTTAGTAACGAATTAACTTTTTTGACTTGTCACCAGTGATGAAAGCAGACAAAATGTCAATCGTTTTGTGCAAAACTCAGCTCACTACTTTATGAGCGGCAAAAAGCTTTAACGGAATAATTGGCTTCTCAGTCATCTACAAGATTTGAATTATCTAGATTATCGCACAATTGCAGTTTTTAGTTCGCTAAGAAATAAATATTCTTTTACAGCGCTATTATATCGGGTTTTTTAACAAGAAGTTTGTTTTTCAACAACAACATGGTAGTTTTGACCTTTAGTTTTTTGACATATTCATAGTAGACGCATTGGCAATTGCTACAATGAGTCAATTTCGCACGAAAATCGCTTTGAAATGATTGAAATCCACTATATAAATGCTGGTTCTGCTAAAGTTACATTTCGTAAAATTCGTGATATTTTCGGACAACATAATCTACCTTCTGAGACCGCTAATAAGAATTTAGTTGTTAAATTTGAGTTGACAGGCTCGATATAAAATGTGCGAACATTGACACCTGTTTGAACGGGTCATTGAGACAATTTTTGCATAAAGACCTTGGTATGACGCCATACAAAGTCCAATTGGTTAAGGAGTTGAAGCCAAGCGACCATCCAATGATTTTTCGCTTCGCTAAGTGGGCCTGCGATCGAGTTAAAGAAGATGTTGATTTTGCACAAAAAATCATCTTTTCAGATGAAGCTCATTTTGATCTTGGCGGGTATGTAAACAAGCAAAATTATTGCATTTGGGGCACAGGAATCCCGCACGCATACATTGAAAATCCGACGCACCCAAAACGAGTCACTGTTTGGTGCGGATTTTGGTCCAGAGGCATAATTGGGCAATTTTTCTTCGAAAATGAGCAAGGAGTGGTCGTTACAGTCAATGGCGATTGTTATCGGGCCATATTGAACGAATTTTTGTTCACAAAAATTAAAGAGGAGGATATTGGCCACATTTGGTTTCAACAGGACGGCGCTACGTGGCACACAACCGAAGCTGTATAGTTTTATTTATAGCATTTAAAGCAAAAAAAAAAGTTATTTGGCGGACCCTATTTTTATCTCGTTTTATGATTGCTTCCTAGTTTTCTGATTGTTGTTTTCATGTTGCCTCTACTGAGCTGATGTCGTTGGGCCATCTCGGAGCTGCGATTTCACACCGTTGGACTATTATTTTTGGGGTGCCGTCAAAGATAAGTGTTGCGCCGACAACCCAGAGGCAATTTACTCTTTAAAGGACAATATTGGTGAAATACAGCTGCACACAATCTATAATGTGCTTAAAAATTGGACCGATCGTGTAGGCTACTGCATGGCCAGTCGAGGCAGCCATTTGTATGAAATTATTTTCCATTAGTAACCGGAAGGATTGTAAATTAAAAAAGAAATTTAAGAAAATATATAGTAGTTTTGTTTATAGCATTTAAAACAAAAAAAAATATTTGGCAGACCTTTTACTATTTTGAAATATTTGTAAAGCTTTAGATTTCTAATATATCGGGGAATTAATTCTATATTTATTTTTGTTTAACTTATGGATTTGAACTTTTTCGCTGGGAATAAAAATATTTTAAAAGATTTAATAAATAAATTTCCTTTTCCAATATATTAAAACGAATTTTTAAAAAAATGGTGTTGCCAACTGTTACAATATTTTTACTTGCATTGTTTCCCAGCCAGGTTTTTTAGAATGAATTTTTTCTGGCGCTTCAAACATTTCATGTACTCTATTATTCTATTAATATATCAACAACCACTCTTTTCAGAATTTTTTTTTTAGTCAAAAGGTGTTTGATATTTATGGAATAGAGTTTATTGTTCCTGATTTCCCGTTCATATTTTTTTCTGTTGGTGGATAGATTAACGCATATTCTATTTAAAATATGAAATTGAAATGCTTATTTATTATGGTTAAAAAAAATTAAATCGTATACGTCAAGAACTTGCCACTATGGAAACACCCTTTTTTTCTGTAATTGAATTATAAGGAGCCATCACGTACAACAGTTTATCAATTATGCTTTAAGAGAAATTTAAAAAGGATTTTTTTTCGTATGGGAACACCCTTTTGTTTTTAAAGTTGCTATATGGTTTTAAAATCTCATAAGCATAACCTGTCTAATCAAGAAACAAAATTTAAATTCTATACAAAATGAGGCAGTTTTAAAGTAACAAACAAACAAACAAAAATATAAATTAATATGCTTCTTCTTCTATTCGAACTGTGTTTAAAGTTATGTGAACTGTAGAATTCTTTTTCCCTCAATTAAACATGAAAATTATTTGTTTTTTATTTTTGTAATATACAAATTTATAACAAAAAATAAATTTAAAAAAAATATTTAAAATCATTAAATTGTAATGGCAGATAAATGACGAATTTATGAAAAATCAAAACAATTTTTTTAATTCTACATCTATTTTTACTTAACAAAAGAATGTATTTATTTGTTGAAAATACTAAATATAAAAAAATACTTTAGTATTTCGGAATTTTGAGAATTTGAATACGTCATTAAGAATTTATTTTTAACTTTAAATAAATTAATAAATACTTCTTTTATATTTATAAAGAAAGGAATTCTTAATATAAAATAAATTAAATTAAATTTTCTGGGCAATACCCAGAACAGGAAATGTTGGAAGAAAAGAATAAGAACAAACCACACACATACGTACACACACCCTCTAGTATTTAAAAAAATTGTATATTAACATCTTTTTTTTTTATTAAACTCCAGTCGTATTACGTTTTATGCATAACACTATTAATTTGAATATTATTATTTTTCATTGTATTAAATTAACTTTAATTATTTAGTTCGTACGCCTTAAGTATGACTTTCTGTATTGACTTTTCAAAAACAAAAAAATAAAAAACATTTTGTGTAAAGAACACGTAGTTTGTATTCGTGAATGTGTTTAAAATTCAATGCATGTGGCTATTTTAGAATAAAAAAATAATGATAATAATAAAAAGCTTTTAACTGAAGAGGAAAAATTTTAGCCGGCGGTATGAGTAATTGTGTCGCTTGTATTAAGAGTAATAATAACAAAGTTACAAACAATTACAAACGTATTATTGGCAAATATTTGAGCTGTAATTCTATTTGTCAAATAATAAGAAAACAACAAGGTTAAAGTTTATTTTTACTCATCTCTTCATTTGTATATATTCGAATTTTTCGAACACAATATTGTTTTATATTTTTAATTTTCGAAATTTTTAATACAGCCTTACAAGCAAATGCAAAATTTTACTACAGCTTAATTTTTATGTATGAACTTGTATCGGGGTTTTCAAAAAGAAGTTTGTTTTTCATTTGTTTTTGGCAACACCAAAAATCCACTATGAAAATGGTGGTTCTGTTAAAGTTGCATTTTAATTCGTAAAATGTTTGTACAACATAATCATTCTTCTGAGACCGCAATTAAGAATTTGGTCGTTAAATTCGAGTCGACAGGCTCAATACAAAATGTGCGAACACCAACGCGTATTCAACCGGGTCGTCCAACTGAAAATATCACAGCTATCAGCCATAGTGTTGAAGTAGTTACCAATTTTTTCAATTCCTCGTCGTTCTCACCTATTGGAGTTATCCAAAACCTCCACCTGGCAAATTTTGCATAAAGATTTGACTTGAAATCCTTACAAGATTCAAATGGTGCAAAAATTGAATTTTTCTGAAATAATTATTTTTCCAGACGAAGCCCATTTGCCGCATTAGGGCTTTTGACAATCCTAGAGCGATTATAGAGAAGTCTTTCCATGCTCAACGCGTCACTGTATAGTTCGCTATGTGGTCTGGAGGCGTGATTGGGCCGTTTTTTGTAGAAGCCTTATCTTCTTCTGCAAATGCGGTAACGGTTGATGGATCACCCTATCGCGACATGCAATCAACTCAATTTTGGCCTATTATTGATTTATTATCACTCACATGTGGTTTTAACAGTATGGTGCCAGATATCACACAGCCAAACCAAATTTCTTGATCGCGTAATTTCAGGACAATCAACAGTTAAGTGGCTTACCAGATCATGTGATTTAATACCACTAGATAATTTTTTTGTGGGGCTATGTTAAGGATACAGTCTATAGAAAGTCAACAGAAACGATTTCAGCCCTAAAACTTAAAGTTCATGATGTAATTAACGAAATAGGACCACCATTTTGCCAAAAAGTGATTAAAAACTTTAATGAAATAATCGACATCTATCAGCATGCTCGTGGTCATTTGTCAGATATCATTTTTCATTCTCTATTCGTAATACAATAAAAATTTCATCTTAATCTAAATTTGCTGTTTTATAGTGTTTTAGAAAACAAACTTCTTGTCGAAAAACCCTCTATATTGAATTTTTCATTTGTTAAGAAAAAAGTAAAATGTAATACCGCATTTTAGGCATCGTCTTTCGTTATGTTTAAAAACAAAAATAACAAAAATTTTAATTTATCCTTTAATATTTGACGGAAAATTTTTTTAGGCCAAAGACGTTGAAGTATGTGTGTCACAAGTGAACAGCATTTACATTCAATTAATAATAAAATACTCAAAGGTCACTTTCATTGCAAAATGAAAATATTAAATATGGACGTACTTCTGTAATTGAATATTAAGTAAATGGTTTAGCTAAAGTTCATTTTAAATATACACAGAGAGAGAGAGAGAGAGAGAAAGATACAGAGTGACAGAGAGAGGCATGCAGAGCTGGTTAACACAAAAACAAATTATAATGTTATAAAACTTAAAAATAGTGTTGTAATTCTCTAGGTTTTTTTTTAAAACACCTTAAGATTGTTTGTTGTAAATGTACATTTTGTTTTACCCTGTATATCTACACACATGTCGGCAAAATCCAAATACATACATATTTATATTTTAAACATTAAGATGTTTATGTTTTTTATATACATTTATTTTGTGTAGTGGCCTTGTGTTTTGAACTTATGCCAAAATAAGTTAAAGTTTTTTTTTGTGATACACACACACACTTACACACACATACAAAATAAATGCTTAAATAAAAGCAAGTAAATTTACATTCTATATATAACAGGTGATGAAATCTCAAAAGGGTTATACATTTTAGGAGCCTGAGTGCAGGCTACGAAAAAAGACTTACAACTCAAGTTTGGGTCTTATTTCGTTGTTAAATGGCGTAGAAACTGGGTTGCCGAAATCTAAAAATTTTCAGAATTTTGCCGATTTTTCCTGTAATTATTTATCCCCTTTTTTTCAAAGGTACTAAATTGTTTGGGTTTGTTCTGCCGGTGGATGAACTACTGTTTTCAATTCCTTCTCTTACCGTCCTTCCCGGCTATCTGTTCGCAAATGGCGAGCTTTTTCGATGTGAATACATTTGAATACATCTTTAGGCGGGTTTCCCCCTGGGGGCACATTATAAGTCTTTAAGGATCCTACAACTGCCATCTAGACTTCTGTCTTGCGGGGCAAAAGGGAGCCCACTCCCCTTCAAGGCTAGTAGGAGTCAACTGGACAATCCACTATATTTCCACGGGAATCAGTAGCCCGCAGAGTTTCGCTATTTGTCTTTTTAGGCATTTAGCTGTTCTCTGGCTGATTATTGAGGTTGGCCCCTATATGGGAGTATTGTGGTAGCTGTGTGTTTCAAGGCCCTCGTGAGAGTTTGTGGGTCGAATCATTCACAATGAACACAATGAATGGTTCAGGTCCAGTTAGTATGAATGCCCTCGTGTTTTTAAATAAATAAAGCTTCATGCGTTCTGGACCAGGAGTTGGATAGTCTGCAACTCTTTAACAAGGAGCTTTTGAAATTGCTACTAGGAGTGACTGGAGAATGGCCTTCTAGGGCGTGAATGGCGTTGCTTTTCATTCACAGTGGTAATGGCCACCATCTGATTATGGCTTACTGCCGGTGCAGATGTAAACCTTATCACATCATTATCTTCAGGTTCTCCCCGGGAGCATATTTATGGTCTTTATAAAACGCTCGACTATCTAGACCTGTGCAACTGGGGGTATAAGGGAGCCCAGTCCTCTCAAGTCAGCAGAGGTACAGCTGGAAAATCCACGTTCTTTTCACGGGAATCAGTGAGCTCGCAGAGTTCCGGTATTTGTCTCTTTAGACATTTAGCTGTTCTCTGGCTGATTATTGAAGTTGGCCCCTATATGGGAGTATCGTGGTGGTTGTGGTTTCGCGGCCCCATAACAGGTCAGTTTTATATGGTGGCCAGGATTATTTCACTTTTAATAACACCTACCTGCTGGAATGATCCTAGATCCAGTGAGCATGCTAGATAAGTGTTCTGGACAGGAGTTGGATCGTCTCCAACTTCTCAGCAAGGAGTGGTCGTTTGCAGCCCTGCTCTGAAATCATCAAAGTTACAACTAGGAAAGACCTGTTGCTTAGTCTTCGACTTCCTAGGGCGTGAATGACGTTGGTTTTCATTCCCAGTGGTATGACCACCATCTGATTAAGGCTCACTGCCAGGCGCAGATGTAAATCAAATCACATAATTATCTTCAGGCAACGTTATATCACGTACTGGAGAGCCAGTATTTCTGGTTCAGGTATTTATCCCATAATCGTCGTAAATACCTACGTAGCCAGAATGTCAGCCATCTGGCGTTTTATGTGGGGATTAATTTTAATATTTTCTTCTTTTTTGTTTGTTAGTGTCCAAGTACTTGTAACTGTCTGAGGGTGTTTTTCGTTTGTTTGAGTTTATGATTAGTTTAAGTTATGTGAAAATTGCGTCTGAGGTCGTGTTTACTTGTTAGTTTATAATGTCGCTGTCGAAAGTTTTTGTTCCATGTTTTCTTTTTTTGCTAGGATGCAGTAAAGTCATTTAGTCATCTATTTCCCTTGGTAAGTGTCCGTGATTTTCAAGGTGCCATGGCAAAGTTGGTGCCTTCTCTTTTCCGTTTGCATGACCGTATATGTTCTGCAAATCTTGTTTTTAATGTGCGTCCACTTTGTCCTATATAAATATGTTTACAGGTGCAAGTAGGCCTATATACTAGAAATTAATTTGTAAGTTGTTTCTGTCGATGTCATAATATTGTGTCTCAGAGTGTTGCTGGTTTTTAGTGCCGTGAGTAAACCGTTTTTGTGAAATAGGCTTGCTAATCTATATATTTCTGATCCTGTGTAGGTAAAAGTGTGCCATCGTGTTGTGTCGATTGATTCTTTGTCTTTGTATAAATTCAGATTTCAAACCAAATTTTCTTGATTATGGATGATTAGAGAGAATAAAAAAAGAGAAAGAAAGAATATCATTGATTTTTAAGTGATTTTACATATATTTTTTTTAAAAACCTTTGAGCAAAGTGTTTATGAAATAATTCTCGTATTATAATTTACACTGACGTAGAAAAATGTGAATACCACTGATGAATGATGTGTTAGTGCAGCTTATTAAGCTCGTGCAACTTTTTTATTTCTTTAAAAATTATTATATCATTATTATTTTCAAATTATTATTTTTCTTTAATAAACTTAAATATAAAAAGTTAATTATCTAAAGAGTTTTTTGCTATTTGATATTATTTAAAAGTGCTGGAATAGTTAGTTTTATATTATGCACTTATTTTTTAAAACAGAACAAATAGTTGTTAAGAATTATTTTTTTTTCATTAATCGAAATAAATTAAAATATTGTTACAAAGATGCTTATCACTTACCATACCTATTGTGTATGTTTACTAATTAAAAAGTTTCTAAGAAATCTTATGGACACAAAATAACAAGAACATTCTACATTAAAATTCCACGAACTAAGTTTAACAATCAGAAAATAAAAACAGAACCAGAAGACAGACAGCCAAGCAGTCACCTATTCGGAATAATGATACAAGCGTCATCCATATTTGATGACCTTGAATTAGAGTCTCCTAGAAAATGCTACACCAAAACATAATATAAAAGCTGTCTCAATTGGGCAATAGCTAAGTTTAATTGTGAACATTTTCCAGTGAAGAAATAAAATTTTATTCAGCAGCTTTTAGGGGTCAAAATGGTAAACTTACCATCATGCATTTTTGTGTGTATAAATCGTGTAATTTAATTAAAGCTCTAACAAGTTTCGTGTAATTATTTTGCAATAAAAGAACTTATAAAGGAATAACCATATTAAAAGATGCTTAATTTAACGTATAGCGATTTTCTCTGCAATTTTTCGAAATAAAATATAAAAATGCCGATTTTATTCCAAAAAAGTGCGTATTTTTATCAAAATCATTTGGCACCCCTGCCCTGAGAGAGTGACAAAGAGTGATTGAGAGATATATAAGGAAATAATATGAAACAATGAGTGATCTGCTAAAAGAGAATGGTTTCAAATTTTTGATTCAGTTATTATTCAGTGTTTTAATTTTTTAATAATTAAAGAAATTTCCTCAGAAATATCCCTAATTGAACATACTGGTGCTAATTAAGATAATATAAAATATAAATGTATTTTTAAAAACCAATAAAAGTCTTAAATAAAATTAGTTTTTTGGATTATATATTCTCCTTAAGGCGTCTTTATTGAAAAGTAGCAAAGTAGCCCTCTAGTGGATTCTAATAAATTTCAAGATTTTAATGTTTTAAACTGTATTAATAAAATTTAAATTGAACTAATTAATAAAGTTATTTTCTTAAAAAAAAACTAAAATAAATTACATAGAATTAAATTCAACCAAGTTAATACATATTTCTTTGAAGGCATCGCTCCATATTAAAATAAACAGATAATATAAGACTAAATTATAATAGAAATGCAATTTGTATTTTTTTTTAAATATGACTCATGCTTTGCATAAGGGATTTTTTAATAACTAAAATTGCCAACAATTTAGCGAAATCAATTATAATAGACCATACAGACTTCATTACATCCAGAAAAATATATGATATGGCCTACTCGTTGATAACATTATTGGTCTTTATTTCTCAAAAATAAATTCAAGCTCGCGTTAAGTTCCATGTAGATCTTAACCCTGTTTCTTTCAAGCATGAGATGTGGTTTCAATACAAAGACGCTTCGTAGCATACCGCGGTCATCGTTATTTGTAATCATAATTTGATATTTTTTTTTGCTCGGACCAGCAATCAGTAGGGGATGATCCCTACTCATGCAATGCATTGTTTCAGAACTAGGAAATTAGGTTGTGGGGAGGAGGAAAAAAGGAGTAATGTTTGTGGAAATTAGATTTGAATTTTCCTACGTTGAAATGGACAGGAAAGACCTCTGGAGGGAGTTTATTCCACATGCGAACTATTCTTCTAGAAAACAAATTCTCCCTATAATGCGTAGTGCGATTCACTGGCCATTCGACCATAAATTTCCGATAATTTCCGATAACATATGCCTTCTAGAAAATGAAAGCTGCCCTGGTAGGTTAGTAGGTAGCGTACTTAGCCTACCAATCTAGGAGTGGTTGTTTTCACTACAAATATAAGAGCTTGAAGGCTGTGTTACTATCCTTCTACTTTCACCATCTGTCTTATCCCTTTTTTATCCCTTTCCTAAAGAATGTAGCACGGTTGTGACTACATAGGCATTGATGCCTTTAAAAATAAAAAAATGAAAATCGAGTTAAATGCAAAAACGTGTGAGTTTTGAAAACAAGTTCCATAATTTCGTTAGAGCACTTACCATTGTAGTAACGATAACGGTGTGATTAGATTTACATCTGCGCCTGGCCATGAAGCCTTAATCAGATGGTAGACCAAACCACTGCATAATTTGGAACGTCATGCTCGTCCTAGGAAGCCGAAGCTATAATTCTATGCAACAGAACTTTCTAGTTGCAACTTCGATGATTCCAGAGCAGGCCTGCAAATCATCACTCCTTGCTTAAGAGTTAGAGACTTTCCAACTTCTGTCCAGAACACATGTCTAGCATGCTCACTGGATCTGGGAACATTTTACCAGGTAAGTGTTATTAAAGGTGAAATGAACCCGGCCACTATATAACCATAGTCTGATATGGGGCCGCGAAACCACAACCATCACGATACTCCCATATAGGGGGCAACCAACATAATCAGTCAGAGAACAGTTAACTGTCTAAAGAGACAAATAATGAACTCTGCGGCTTACTGATTCCCGTGGAAATAAAGTGGAGTATCCAGTTGTACCCCTACTGACTTCAGGGGACTGGGCTCCCTTTTTCCCGCGGTTGCACAGGTCTAAGTTGTTGCTATCTCCAAAGACCATATATATGTGCCCCCGGGGGGTTGTAGTAACGATAAAACAGTGAAATACCAACCACATTGCTTCGATGCTCTAGAGTATTTAGAGAATCAATAGATTTGGATAAGCTACCGTTTCCAATGAGCCTTTAGGCCAGGAAAGGGGCCATACGCGGTCGCGGTCCCAAATAAACAACATACATATGAGTTGTATTCCATATTTGGACGGATATAGGTGGTATAAATAGTATGAAGATCGGATGGAGTGAAGTATCTCTTACACCGTTTTAGAAAACTGAGGCACTTGAAAGCTTGTTTAGAAACCTGTATTTAGTCCATCGAGCATCACACTGAATTTCCATGCCAAGAACATCAAGAGCTTCCGATTCTGTAATATCCATATAACCCATGGTAACAGATGCAGCACCATTTTTGAATATACATCAATGCGTAAGCATGCAACATTGCGTCTTGATAAAACATTGGTTTCTTTAAACTTGCCTCCAATAGCCACTTAAAGCTACTTGTTTATGATGCTAAGCCAGCAACAATTGAGATTTTAGAGGTCAAATTGTTTGCATTATTCATGACATATGGCAATATCCAAAAAAGTGGCCCAAAATTTAATGTGCAGGAGTTGTTTCTCCAAGAGCAACATACTCTCGGTATTATTTTCGAATGTTATCACCGAGTTGTTAATTAAAGTTTGTTTTTGTTGTTTTATTTTTTACAATTTAAAATTTTATAAGGCTTTGTGTTTTTGTTCCACCAAATGAACTTTTTTGCAGATGAAATATATAGACAGGCATAAGACATGTGTGTATGTAATAATAACTCCACCAGTTATAAATATTTCTACTCTGCTAAAAAGTGAATTTTAAATGACAAAAAGTATCAAAATTTTGACGGGTAACTAATATATTGCAAACAGTATTGAAAAAAAAACTATAAAATTCTCTTGCTGCACAGTAATAAGTTTAAGCCTTTAACAATCGGCTTGATTGATTATTAAGGCACATTCATAAATCAACATTTTTAACAAAATTTCTGGACTTAAGCCACACAAAGAAATATAAAAAAAATCCTTTAAAATGATTTTTCATTCCTTAAATAAGAATTTAGTTGATAATAAAAAAATTGTTTTGTTAAATTTTTCAATAAATGACTCCCAAAATAAATCGATTGTTTACATGTTAACGAAGGTTCAAGTAAATGAACTTTTAAGAATTTATTTGTTAAAAGAAGAAGAAGAAGAAAAAATCAGACGTTAAATGAATTTATTATTCAACTAAAACCGCTTTTATATGCATAATATATAAAATATTTATTTATATTAATAATAACAAATAACAAAAATATGACGACTTAAAATTATTTGTTTCAAATTAAAACAAAAGACTCAAGAACTGAACCTTTTTTTTTGGAAATTAACAGATGATTTATATTCAGGCAAACGATTCACTGATGCGACTTAATGATGCTTTTAAAATAATTGCAGGTACTTACGTTCTCACGGTAAACAAATCAAACAAAATAAATGTTCTTTAAAATTTTATGAATGAAATTTTCTTTTCATTATATTTACGTTGCTATTGTTGCTAATATTTTCTATAAATATTTAGTCATTTAATATAGAATTGGATATACTTTTATTAATTATTTTTCGCTTAAGCTCATACAGTATAAAAACGCTTTTGGAATGCATATACAATAAACTAGTGGACTCGCCCCAATTTTAGCCTTCAGGCAAACTTTAGAGTAATAATACAACACAAATGTTTAAATTTTCAACGTGATTTATTTAAATGGAATCAATAGCGAGTGATCTGTTTTCCGGCGCAAAAACAAATAACGAAAAAGGTTTGCCAACACGCGAACATGCAGCGTATATAAGACATTTCAATGAAGCGAAGCCCGTTTCCACTAATCAGTTTTTTACAATTCAAATAATGAAGACAAACAAAAGACGAATAATTAAGAAACGTACGTAAATAGTTTATCGTGTTGTCACTATGGTACGAATAACGAAACGAACCGAAAAAAATCCGTATAATCGAGCTTAAAACGTGTGATCAAAAAGGAGGCCCGATAAATAAAAAACTTAGGGAAATAAAAAATTATGTTTTTTCACATTTTTCCGCAATTTTCATTTGAAAAGCTATTAAGGAATAATTCTATACAAAATTCCATAAAAAATCTATTTTCGATTTTTTTTTGATAAATATTGCACTGAATTTCAATTGATTGTAATGCTTTTACGTGAATCCGGAATCAGTTTTACAATACACAAGACTCGTTTAAATTGAAGAAAGAAAGTTCAACGTATAATTAAGGAATAATTGCACACAACATTTTATACAAAAAATCAATTTACATTTTTCGAATTTTCCAACTTTTGCGGAGAGATTTTCCAATTTTTCGCATTTTTCGCAATTTTCCATGATTTACCTTTCTATTTTTTTTTCATTGGAAAGCCATTAAGAAATAATATCACACAAAATTTCATACAGAAACACGAACTTAGATTTTTCCAATTTTCCGAATTTTCCGAAGGGATTTTCCAAAATTTTCTTTTGTAAAAACCTTTTACTTTTTACAGAAATCGGCCTAGCCGTTCTTATTTTATAAATTACTTTTCATTTTTTACACCGTTTTTATATATATAGATGAATAAATTTAATAAGTTAAATGATTCAAGCCCTCCAGCTTTATATTCTTGTGGAAAAGAATACAGTATTTCCTAAAAATGCTCCAAACATGACATGACTTCGTTTTTAAATGTTAATAATTTTAATATAATCATGAAAATCAATCCAGTTGTCATTAATTTAATAAAGCCATTTGCCAGGCAATATCAGGACTTGAAGGTTAAAAATTATTAAAAACCACAAAAAGGAACAATATCTTGTCATAACGAAAAATTTTAAAAATGTTTTTATTAATTTTCATAGGTTCAAAGATTTTCAAAAATAATAAAACTCTTGGCATTTCATTTTAAAATTTCGTTGTATCTTTTTGGATTTCTTCAGTGCTTCATTAATAAATTTGCAATCTGCAATCTGTCAAAACTGGAATACATACATAATATGCACATGCATATGAGAATGATTATGTTTTTCGACAGCATGGGAAACAACCTTCTGAAGAAGGTACTAACACTATGACATTATTTATGTTCATTTTATTTATGTACACTTATGTATTTCCAAGAATTTTTTTTTAAACAAAATACATTTTTCTTCTTCTTAAATGGCCATATACAACCCTGGTGAGTCTTAGGTCGGAAATATGATAGCATTCCATCCGCCTCGGTATTCTGCGCTTCTTCTTTCGATCTTTTCATAGGATTTTTGGCTGTCCTCTTCTTGGTATCATATTGCTACGTTTATACTTTTTATAAACGTTTTGTTGTGAGTTCTTTATTGCAAAATAAATAACAGCAAATTTTAGAGGTTTTAAATTAATTACAAGTTTATTTACTTTAACTACACAAAGTTGATACTACAGCACAATTTACGTCTTTACTTCACGAGGTTTATTTTTCAACTAACTAACTATCCACTCAGACGCTGCCCTTTATATTTGTCCATTAAAAGTCTAAAAGAATTAAGAATCTTCTACTCCCTTTGTATCACATTGTGTTGTTCTTATGTATTCATTCAATGTATAGGCGCCTGTATGTCTGTGTATATTTTTGTTTTTATACTGATAAGGTTTATTCTTGGAATTTATTTTAAGATAATTGTTATTGTCTAGTGTAGATAAGTTTTCTTAGAAAACTACTCACTTAGTAAACAGCGTACCAAATTGTTGTTGTTTTGTGTGTATTAAATTTCTACGCAGTTTGTAACTAAAAATGTGTTGTTGTCTTGTGTGCATAAGTTTTCTTAGCAAGCCACGCAGTTAGTAACCAGTATACTAAGTAGTTTACTAAATTGCTTAATTATTTTCTTTTAAAACTTAACAAAGACACATCCATAACAATATGCAAAAATTCTCCTTACCGGAGCTTCTTTACTTATTCGCACAACATGTCCTAGCCAGCGCAGTATTCGCAGTTTCACGAACTTGACAATGTAAATGTCAGCGTACAGCTCATACAGTTTATAATTTATACGATGCTGATAGTCCCCACCAACTAGTCCGTACATTCTACGAAGGATTTTTCCCTCGAATACGCCAAGTACAAGTACCCATGCCCCTGCACCATATAAAAGTACCGGTAAAATGTTAAAGAAATGTATGTGGACATAATTTACTTCTGTTCTTAGTACTTTCTGTTCAAGTACATGTGGCTGTACACATGTACCATATAATAATTTCAATTGTCTACATTTATAAGTAAAAGATTTCTTGTATGGAAGACTTGCGCTAATTTTTAACGCTATTATGTTTGTGGGAGATAGCATAGCATACGACATTTTGTTATTTCTAGTATTTGCTGTTGTATTGGGCAAGCAACTAGATTTTATTTTGCATGTCACACACAACATTAATGTGGCCGTTAATCAGAAAAAAAAATCCTCTAATAGCGAAGAGCTAATAATTGACTTTTTATAATCATACACCAGAGTTGCATCTTTTAAAAAAACACTTAGAAAATTTTAAAACGATACCACTGAAATAAAATAAGCACTCGTTTTAATTTTTTTTTTGCTTAGTTAGTAATTTGGTGAATGGCTGGTAACTATTCGATTTTTATTACAATTGGTGCTATTTACTTATGAGTGTTATTGTTATATTTCAAATATGGTAATTGAATTTATTAAACAACATAGATAATTTTGATGTGTACTGTAGAAATGTCATAATGCCAGATAATTTGTTTTGTATGTCGCTTTTAAAATAATTAATTAGCTCGCGATAAGGTGGCAAAAACGGCATTTCCAGTCCTGCGTTTGTGTAGTCTGTTGTTGTGTTTAATGCATTAAGCATAGGTCGCTATCTAGAGAGTGGGTTTTAAATGACAATGTTTGGTTATTTGGCATTGAAAATATTTCAGTGTTGCAGTTAAAATATTTTATAAGATTTTTTTACATTAACGCTTATAAAAACATTGAATATTAAATGTTTAAGTTAGTATAGAGCTAAAACATTAGTAAATTGTTATGACGTGATAAGATTTACATCTGCGCCTGGCCGTAAGCCGTAATTAAATGGTGGATCATTACCACTGTGGATGAAATGTAGCGTCATCCTAACCCTAGAAAGCCTTCGGATACGTATATCCTCCGGTCACTCCTAGTTGCAACTTCAAAAGCCCGGAGTAGGCCGCAGCCTTCACTCCTTGCTGAAGAGTTGGACACTATCCAACTCCTAGTGCAGAATTGGATAGTACTTAATATATTTAAGACCACGACGGCATTCATACTCACTGGAACTGGACCATTCATTGTGTTCATTGTGAATTATCCGATCCACAAACTCAAACGAGGGCCTCGAAACACACAGCCACTACGATACGAAAACAGCTAAATGCTTAAAGAGACAAATAGCCGAACTCTGAGGTTTTTTTATTTCCCGTGGAAAAATAGTGGATTGTCCAGTTGGCTCCTACTAGCCCTGAAGGGGACTTGGCTCCCTCTTACCCCCGCAAGCCATAATTCCAGATGGTTGTGTGATCTATAAAGACTTATAATGTGCCCTCGGGGGGAAAGTAAATTGTTATATAACAATTTTTATAGAGATATATAAATTTAAGTTGGCAACACTGTCAATTTTTTAACTGGCGGCCATTTTATCAGCTGTCTAGTAATTTATATTTGACTTGGCATTTCCACCTGAATAGACTGTGGCCTGAAAAATGCATCAAATTTACGCTAATTGGAACCAATTAATGGACAACTGTAAACAAAATCACCATATTTGTAGTGGTAATAATCCTCAAGTATTTGTTGAGACACTGTTATATCCAGAAAAACTTCCTGTGTGGTGTGTTTAAAGGGCTGGTGGAATCATTAGTCCGGACATGTTTAAAACCGAAGGTATAATTACTGACTCTTTCACTCCTCAATTGAAGAACCATGATATACAGTAGCTATACTTTTGACAAGACAGCACAACATGCCACACAACTCGTGCCACATTTGATTTATTGAAGGACGGGTTTGTTAACTGCACGTTTCGGACCCAGTAACTATCCTAAGCCGTTAATATCGAAACGATTGGCCTCTTCGAGAAAGACAGACGAAGGAGTCGTCGCCATATTTCCGATATAAGGGTACTAATGTTGCAAAAGGTCATTGGGAATTAAATCTCCAGATTAAAATACATCAGAGCCAATTATGGCGGTAACATGCCATGTCATAGTTAAGTTGTAATGCCAAAAGATTATCTTTCGAATAAAGTAAATTTTTGTGTAAATTTAAAATATTCATGGCTCTATAAAAATACCCTTTACCTTTTAAAATATTCTAAAAATACTTAATTCTCTGAAAAATTCTTTTTTTTTAGGAGAGCAAGCGTATGTTTCATTTGTATTTCGCTCTCTTTGCTGAGAAACTTTTTGTGTTTGCGTTAAGTACCTGAGCTATTGCAGGCCTGTTTTATGGTTAATAAAAATGAGATCAATAAAAATAATTGAGTATAAATAATAACAAAAAAAATAATAATAATTTAAAAATATTTATAAATCAAAAACAATGCATTCTATAAAATTTATTAAGCTGGTGTGATTTTTTAAGTCGCATAATGAACTCAGACGAGGTCTCATACCTCAAACTGTTTCAGTTCTTTTTATAGCACGATTAAAATCAGATATCTCAAAACTATATTTTAATTATTTTCTTTTATCACGTGTGCTGCCTCTAACTTTTTTGTCTTTTTTTCATTATATTCTTTTATAATCAAGGTTCTTTGTGGTATCTTTCTTTTGGCCATTTACAACAGTTTTGCATTTTTTTTAAGAACGTGACTATGCCGAATTTGTAGTAAATTTTTGCACAAAATTTCCATAAGCTTCTGCTTTCGTTGTATATTTTTGTTTAAAACTATTTATAAGAAAACAGTTCGCAGTAAGTAAACGATTGTTTAAGAGTTTTATTGGTGGGTACTGGGCATCCCAATTTTAAAAGAACTTTACCAATCATTACATCTATAGATTTCTTCTTTTAGTTTATAAAAAAATAAAATGTTTCGTAAACACTTCAATATTTAAACTAAAGAAATATTAAAATCTAATAATATGTAGCATAAGGTCTTTATATAAAATTTTAATAAATTAAATGAAAAGGTATATATTCATTACTTGTTCCCGAAAATGTCACCCACTGATGGAGGGAGATATTGAAAATTAATAAAAAATTTATAAAAATTTTTTTATATGAAAACTTGTGTTTTTAAAAAATACGGATAAAATTATTATTTATTATCTATCAATAATAACGAAGTTCACAAATATATATTTTTTACAAAGATATCTTCGTTGCATATAAAGGGTGGACAAATTTGAGATTAGTAAGTAGATTGACTGAAAACACATATCTAATTGCGAAAACTTCAGTTTTTTTTATATCAATATAAAGCAAAAATATAGGAATTAATAGCACATTGGTTGACGTCCGCTTTTTTTACAAAATTTTTAAGTACATTTTGCAACAAAGCTTTGCTTATTTCGTCAATGCAGTGCCGAATTTTATCTTTCAGAGTGTCGGTTGTTTGTTCATGTAAAGCAGGCCTTTAAAATGGTCTCCGAGAGAATAATTCATCATCGTTAAACCATAAGAACAAGGCGGCCAATAAACATTGCCAAACCAAGAAATTACGCACCGGCAAATTTCTCTTGCAATAACTAAATTGTTTGAGTGGCTTTGACGGCCCTCATGCTGAAACGAAGGTTCGCTGATGTCAACATTAGGCAATTGTGGCCATAAAAAATGTTATTATCGTGATTTGATAGCGCAGAGAATTCAAGGTGACAGCATTTTCTTGCTTATTTTCAAAAAATTACGGACGGTTTTTCGAGTACTGTTTGTGGATGTTTTGAGACCTTTTTTTGTGTCCATAACTGCCTTATTGAAAATGATGAGTCATTGTTGAAAAATCCGTTGTTTCCGTGTAGTTTTTCATGCTGCTAATTCGCAAACGTTCGACGCAAACAATAGTCGCACCGCTTTAATTCTTGAACGAGTTAAACTTTATATGCATGAGGATGATGATGATCTTTATATAAAATTTCAAGCAAAGTGTCTCTAGTGATAACCAATCTTTGCGATCGCCTACAAGTTTGGATCACTACGGCTACTATAAGTATATTGGTTTGGTCTATTGCCAGCAACAATATCGTAAGCCTCTGATTTAGCGATCAAATTACGCACAGCAATCTCAGAAGGAGAGTCTGCTCAAATTTATAAAGTATTTACAGTGAAATTTTCACAATTAAAATTCTAGACTCAAAATTCTAACTTTCTACGTTTAAAATTTCTCGAGTTTTCACTAAATAAATGTTAAAGAACGACAGCTCTATTCTTGAGATTTAACTATTTGCCAGGCATATTACTTTCTAACCTCAAATTTTCTCACTCATTATTTTTTCTAGCTTTCTGCTAACCGTCGTTAGCAACGAAAATAATTTTTATTTTTCATATTTTATACTTTACATTATGTAATAATTATAATTAGTTGATGTATTAATATTTTACACGTATTTTATTAATTAAGCAGTTAATCAGTTAATCTTTATTTTTTATATTAGTTCTCGATATTTTGCCAAACCACTGCTTTGCAGAAAGTGCATAAAAACCATTAATCAAAAAATTAAAAAAAAACTGGAATTAGAATTTTTAAAATTTTATTTAAAAATATATTTTATTAAAAAAAATTCTTCTCCTCTATTGCAGAACTAAATTTAAAAACATACTTATGAGGCATACTGTATAACTTAATATAAATATATTATGATATTTAACGTTTTTTGTAATAATTTGGGTTTATTTAACTTTAACTTCGATTTTATTCAAATTTTGTGTTGTTGTATTGCTTCTTATTGTTTGGATTTTAAATTTTGTTGTTGTTGTTTTTTTGTTGCTATGAAGTGTATTTTATTATTAATTTGCATTAACGTAGCTTTTTTTTGTTCGATTATTTTAAATTTAACCGTGACCTTGAACTAGTTTTGAAAATATGTCTTTAACAAATACTTAAACACTTTCTTAAATTTAATTTAAAATGAAAATCAATTTTTTCTTCAAAGAGTGTGAGAGAGAGAGAGAGAGAGAGAAACAGTACAGCAAGATTTATTTTGATATAAAAAAAGAGACGAACACAATATAATAGCAAAATATTAAAAAACAGATGCACGCATTTAAGGCACCTTTGAAATAATATTATATTATAAGCTAAGGCGCCCAAATTAAAAGCTATTTGGATTTGAAGCAATGAAGAACATGGAGGCTTTTGAAAAGTAGAGGGTTTTTCAGCAAGAAGTTTGTTTTCTAAAACAAAAGATTTAGATTAAATGATTCAAGTTTTTATTGTATTACGAAAAGAAAAGTTCAGCAATTATGAATGAAAAATTATGTCTGACAAATGTCTACTACGATCAGGACCACGCTGACAGATGTCGATTCTTTTACCAAAATTTGTAATCACTTTTTGCCAAAATGGCGGCAATATTTCGTTAATTATATTACGGATTTTGAGCTTTAAGGTTGAAATCGATTCGATTGGCTCCGTGGAGACTCTGTCCATAACATAGCCGCACAAAAGTTAAACCGGTGGTGTTAAATCACACGATCTGACTGGTCACTCAACTGCTGATTGTCATAAACATGTGGTGACTGAAATCGATTCGATTACCTCCATACAGACTCTGCCCTTAACATAGCCCCACAAAAAATAATCCAGTGGTGTTAAATCACACGATCTGACTGGTCACTCAACTGCTGATTGTCGTGAAATTATACGATCGGGAAATTTGATTTGCAATAAATTTATTGTTTCATTGGCTATGTGACACCGTCCTGTTGAAACCGACTGTCAGTGATATCTACGTCGTCATTAATAGGCCAAAATTGAGTTGTTGCCATCTCGCGATAGCTTGATCGTTACCCCATTTCCATCTTCAACTTGGAAAAAAAACGACCCAATCACGCCACCAGACCACATAGCGCACCTTACAGTGACACGGTGAGCATGAAAAGACCTCTCATCACTTTAGAATTTTCAGAAGCCGAAATGCGACAATTTTTCTTGTTGAAAAATTGAAAATGGGTTTCGTCTGAAGAAATGATTTTTTCAGAAAAATCAGCCGATTGTTCCTGTTTGAATTGAGCAAATCTACACCAGTTGAAACTCATAAGGCTTCAAAGTCAAATCCTTATGTAAAATTCACCATGTTGTGGTTTTGGATAACCCCAATTGTTGAGGAAGTCGAGGAAAGTGCTAATTTGGATCTGCTTTAATACTGTGGCTCACGGCTGTAATGTGTTCAGTTGAACGACTCGGTCGGTGTTCGCACATTTTGTATCGAGCCTGTCGACTTAATAGCGGTCTCAGAAGGACGATTATGATATCCAAAAATTTCACGAATTTTACGAATTGTAACTTTAACAGAACCACCATTTTCTTAGTGAATTTTTTTATTTTCATTCGATTTTCGTGAGAAATTGAATTCATTGTAACAATTGCCAATGCATCTACTACGAATACGTCAAAAAATTATAGTCACTATTAAAGAATAAACTTCTTGTCGAAAAACCCGTTATATTTATTATTTATTTAAGTTTCTAAATTAAATTATTAAATATAGAAAATATGAAATTAAATACAGTTTTATGCGGATGTTCTTAACTATATGAATTTAATTTAAAGAAAAATGGAATCCTTAACAAATATTTTATGTTTTCTGTTTTATTTTAAAAGAGTTTTGAAAAGCTTTTCTTAAAGACAAAATTTCTAATCACATGTTATGTTGCATAATGCGCTATAGACAGCTTTTTCTATGCTAAATTGATGTAAATGAAAACGACATTTTACTATTGTTGTTGTTTTTAATTGGAAATACTTCAAAACAAAGACATGTGATATTTTTTTCGGGAAAAAAAGCACCGTTAAACATTTGTACGTCAAAGTCAATCAATAGAATTTTTTCTACAAATGTGTTAGATTGTTTAATAGTGCAAGGTCAACTTTAAGTTTGTTTTTCTCGATTTGTGTTTATTATAACAGTATTAATTTAAATGGAAAATAAAGAGACAGGTAAATACTACTGTTTTTAATTATAACTGCTTTTTATTTATGTCGATATACTTGAAAAGAACTCATTAGAAAATATCACCTTAAAAGGGTTTAGTCTTTTTTTAACTTTTACATTCCGTAAGCGTTTAACAATTTTGACCCCATCTGACCTCATTCGAATTGAAAATGTGGATTAAATATAATGTAATGATATGTGCTTGGCTTTTCCGACGGGGTTATAATCAATTCTATTTGGGTACGGTTTTCCGTCGTTAATTTTGGTTTATGACAAATTGCGATTATTTGCGCTTTCTGAGTTATGCCTTTTCTTGTAGGCAAACTCTGTATGAAAAAAAACGATCTGTTTGAAATAAGGCGAAAAGAATGTGATAAGAAAGACAAGTTTGATGCAGTTTTCAAACACGTTGTTAACAAAATCAAACTTTCCGAACAATTTCCGAAGAAATTGATAAAAATAAAGCAAAAAATAATTATTTTTTTTCGTAAATTGGCTCAAAAGTGGGAAAAATGTTGCAGAAAGATAAATGTCTTTAAGGATCAAATCATATGTGGCTGAATTCTGCATTACATTTTGTGGTAAGTGATATTTCAAAGAAATCTACTTGTACCGGTGTTGGACATCCAGAAATCCCATTCAACGCAGAATCAGAATTTGGAAAGCTGATACTAACCTTCTCGTTCGTGCAGCAGCAACATCGGCTCGCAAGCAAAGGATTCCGATTTGATTGCAGTCCTGAAGAAAGTATCAAAAGCCCGACAAGGCCATCAAAAATGCGAAAAATATGTAATCAAGATACCAAAAAACCAATTTCACTTTCTGCGGATGAGGCTTTAGCTTTCTTTCTTGAATACAATTTTTCAAAAGAACAATATAATGCAATACGCCATGAGAGCAGTTCAAGAAACTGAGATATTTATCCACACTATAATAAAATTACAGCCGCAAAATTAAAATCGAGTTCATCACACCTGCAAAAACAGCCGTACCCAATAATCTTTTAGATGCATTTAATAGGGCTGTCTGATACTTCAGATCAATTATTTTCTACAGCATTTTTAACCAAACGCTTACAAAACCGTAAACGTTCTTCACTTCCACCTGAAGTTATTGAGGTATTATCTAGCAGCCAGGACGAAGAAATTAATGATGTTGATGAAAGCGGAGAAGCTCTTTTAGATTTAAATTTACAAAATGAATTAGATTTAAGCAATTTCTAAATGTTATAATAATTAAAAATAAATTTAATTCAATTAATTATGTTTGTTTTAATGATTGAAAAACGGTTAATTATTGGTCATTAATGGGCTAAATTTCTTTTTTTTAAATAATGTTGTACTTACTTATGGAATTGTTACAGGCTTTGGTTGGAATACCATGTCTTTGTAGTAGTTATTATTTTCGCACTATGGGTCAAATGGAAATTTGTAATGTTGTGAAACCTTAATACCGCTACGATATTACCATTTGTCAATTCTCTTTTGATTCAAAGGCCCCTCACGATGTGATCCTTTTTGTTTTATTATATTTCCTTCCGCCTTTTGTAATATTTTCATTCATTTTGAGATTGAAATTTAATTAATTGTTTAATTGAATCAATTATATAATTAGTTAAAAATAATAATTATAATTATTTGACCTTTTTTAATATTTTTTAGTAGTTAATTATTAAGCACTAGATCATTATTTCATAAAAAGTTTAAAAACTTTATTTTTTATTATTTTTGTTCAATATTTCACCAAACCATTGGTTGGCATCATAGGGATAAACAACCAACGGTTTGGCGAAATATTGAAAAAAATAATAAAAAATAGAGTTTTTAAACTTTTTATGAAATAATGATCTAGTGCCTAATAATTAATTAGTTAAAATGTTTATACGAAATTCTCTAACTAAATTGTGTTACTTAAATTGATTATATATTTAAAATGTAGAAAAAAAAACTTTTTAATTAAATTAGTAATTGAATCAATTAAAAATTTAATAAAATTTCTATTTTTTGTGCATTGCATTTCAAATTATATTTAGTTAAGTAAAACAAGTACTAAATAATTAAAAATTATTAATCATCTCTTTTATGCTTAAACAGCAGGTGTCGACGAGACTTAAGATTCTTTAAATGTGTTTTTGCATGTCTTGTTCTTGTTACTGATGTTTTTTGCAGCTTAAAATTTTTAGTTTGCAAATTAAACCCGTTTTTCCCTTTAAAAAAATGTTATGGCTCAGTTACAGCAGAATGCCAAACTTTAAATCATTAGTATTTCTGTCAAATACATTAACGATGTTTGACGTTTTACACGCTCTATATATAAAGGTTAGTTTATACATAGATTCGATTCGATTGTTAAGATGCCGAAAAAGTATAACATTTTTTTTTGTGGACTTAAATATTAAAAACCAAAAAAGTATATTGGACTGAGAGACATTTCCTTATTCAAACAAAAATATTTTAAAATTCTATAAAAATTAAAAAGCGAACAAATAAACAGCCTTTTAAATACTTTTTACATACAAATGATGATTTACACCTTTTTTGTTTTTTGGAAATTATTTTGTTAATAAATATTCATAAACTTATTCTCTTTGCAGCTCTTCTGATCCAGTTATGGCCACAAATAATGATGGTGGTACAATAGCACAAAATCAGTGGCAACGTAATTCCCAGGCAGCCGTATCAGTTCGTCATGCATTCAAAGCGTATGGCAAAAAGAAAAATGCAAATCAAGTATTAAACAACTTGAATATGACAGTACCAAAGGGCACAATGTAAGCAAAATTATAATTATTCTTTGTTTTTCTTTAACACTTTAGCTCAGCTCTTAACACCGCTTGGCTGTTTTAATTTCTAGCCGCAGCTAGTTATTCTTCTTATTAAAAATTGTTTCTCTCTATACTAAACTCTAGCCTCGACATCAATGGTAGTTAGTAAGTATGTAGTGTTATTGCTGTAGTATTTAATTTTTTTTTTTATCACAACTTGGAACTTTTTTTTGCTTTGCTTTTAAAACCAGTTTCTTGTGTTTATTTATTAATTCGTTTAATAGTATTGAGCAACAGGAAATATTACAATTTGTGTTTTTTGTTTCTTAGTTTTCAGTTTTTGTTTCTCAGAATATGAGTTTTAGTTGGTGTGTTTCAGTGGAAAATTTCACATGCATACGTACGTACGTACTCATCATGTAGAGGAATTTTTATGCATTTCGTTCAACGACATTGTTTTTGCATCATTATGTTGTTGCAATTTTGCGGTTTATTTATAATAAAATTATAAAAGTACAAGTTAAGCTATGACGAAAAAAGCTAAATAACCTTGAGAGAATTATTGACTTTTGTGAATCACTGTATGCTATAAAAATTGATAGTAGTCGACGATTAAATGTCATTAAAACAAAAACAAAACTTGTTAAGAGTAAATTTAATTGCTAGTTATTAACATGATTTTTTTTTCTTTTTTTTTGACAACAAATCACTTAATTTCGCTTTTTCGCTATAGAGTAAGAAAAATTTTATAAAACTTAAAATTCTTACAAAATATTTTTAACGCAAATATGTTGGTGTTTCTTGCTAGAAATAATTTAAATATTCGCATCCAGTGCTCAGTTTTAAGCTAAAAAAAGGAAAATACAAGTTAGCTTGGTATTTAGAGGGGACAGTATCCCCGATAAACTTTTAAAAGTGACTATACAAGATTTTATTAAAAGCGATATTCCCACTTTGCTGGCTGTTTGATCGCTATGAACGGCGAGCGCTTTCGATGTGATGCCCTTATTCTCAAGCCGTGTTTTAAACTGTACTTGCGACTGAGTGTTCGAATATAGGTAGTTCTCCCATTAAGGTCGTATCTACTCACAGTCACCGGGCATTTTATACAGGTATAATTTTTAATATTTCCTTCTTTTATTATTGTCCAGGTACGTGTGTCCGCGCCTGAGGGTGTTTTTGACTGTATGAGTAATTTTAGTAGGGTGAAAATTATGTCTGAGCTCGTGTTTACCTGTTCGTTTAAAAGGTCACTATTAAAAGTTGTTGTTTCTGTAGATTTCAATGTTTTCAAGAATGCCTAGTCTTTGTCCTTTTCTGCTTTCTGCTAGGATGTAGTAACTTCATAAAATAATCTTTCTTCCTTGGTGTATGTCTATGATAAAAGAACTATCTAAACCCGAACACTACGAATGATGTGATTACATCGAAAGTGCTCGCCGTTCATACCGAACAAACAGCCAGAAAAGACGGAAAGGAACAACAACAGTATTTCCTTTACTGGCGAAACAAATCCAAACAATTCAATAACAAACGCTGGAGTTTATAAAAAAAATTCCTGCATTTTTCGAGATAAAAAATTTTTTCAATATTCATATATAATCAATCAATATTTTTTATTATTATTTGAATCGGTTAATTCGTTTGAGATTCAAGATTAATTCAGGGGTACCGCAAGGCTCCGTTCTTTCTCCTACGCGATTTCTTTTTTTCTAAATGACCTTCTTTATCAAATTTTCAACCCTACATACTCTTTCGCAGAGGACAGCACCATCTGCCATTCGTATTCATTTGGTAATAGACCGAACCAGTTGAAGTTGAGTTCTAAAAGGTGGAACATGAATGATACTCTCAGTTTTGATCGCACGGCGATGTCCATTTTAAGGCCCAACTATAATATGCATAAGCTGGCATAAGCTAATGTCAAAAATTGAACGATAAGTCTGTCAAATGCTAAAGCGAATCATTGAAGACTTTTACGTGGCTATATTGTACTTACATGAATAAAGAAATTATACACAGTTAATCATTTGTTTTATTCGTACTTTTGCAAAAAAATAATTTCGTTCTAAATAAATGAAATTTATTAGCAAATAGGCGTTTAATTATATTTTGTATACTTAACACTATACTTATACAAATTTATAATTTTTTGTTAATAGTTTTAAGAAAATTACGAAAGAATAATTGCACATATATCGCTGCATGTATTATTTGGGCCAAAAGTACTAAAAAATGCAACTGTGTGCATCATTGAATTTTATAAGCAATACAAAATTAAATTTTATTGCAAATTGTGTGTTAAGAAAATGGAAAAGAAAATAAAATGTTTAAAGGACCTCGTTCCTTTGAATTGCCGTTCTTTGTATTGTATAATTTACATAAAATTTTGTTTGCCCTTCATTGGAATTTGTTTACTGATGCATCTATGACACAATGCAAAACAGCTGTTTCCGTACGGAATGTGCGATCAGTTTCATACTTTGCTTAAGCAAATGACAATTGACGAAAAGTTTTGTTAAGTACATTATAGTTTACCACATATGATTATTAGGTATTTGCACAGTTGCTTAAATTGCCTTAAGCCGGTATATGGATAATATAATTGGGCCTTTAATGTCAATAAGACGCAATGTTTACGCATAGATCTGTGTTCAAAAGTGGAACTGCACTTGCTGCTATGTGTGATATAGATTTTACGGAATCGGAAGCTTTTGATGTTCTATGGACTAAACACATTTTTCACGTTTCTAAAGAAAGTTTCAAGTGCCTCGGTTTTATAAAACGGTGTAAGAGATACTTCACTCCATCCGATCTTCATACTATTTATGCCACCTATATCCGTCCAAAAATGGAATACAACTCTCGTGTATAAGCCGGCGCCCTAAAGTCTATTTTGTAGTTGCTTGGCTGCATACAGGAGAGTTCCAAGAGGTTTATTAGAGACGAAAGGGTATCCAACTCTATTTATTTCCTAGAGCATCGACCCGATGTAGTTGGTATTTCACTGTTTTATCGTTATTAAAATGATAAGTGCTCCAACGAAATTAGGGAACTTGTTCCCGAAACTCTCACGTTTTTGCGTTTAACTCGATTTTCTTTGAGAGCGCATTCATTTTTCATTCATTTCATTATAATTACACAAGGAACAAAGTCAATGATGAAAATAGCTGAAGTATTTTTTTTAAATTATATTTTGGTTTTATCTACTTTTTTTAAAACAGTTTTAGGAGTTATTTATTTTTAAGTGAGATGTCAAGTGATCGCTATCAAAAACTATTGTATTTTTTTATATATTGTTAAAAATTAATTTTTGTAATTAAACAAACGTATATAAAAAAAAAAAATTTTTTAACAAAATATTAAAAGAAGCTTGAGCTAAAAAGGTATAAAAAATTATTTTGGAAAATATCAACGAAACGTTGCATAAAAATATTTTAAAAACCAAAAATTAAAAATGACCTCGAAAACTTGAATATTAAAAAAGATGTTTTTATAACCAGACGAAAAAAGCTTGATAAATTAATTAAATAAAATTATTTTCCATTTCAAATCATTTGTGGTCGATTGGCCAGTGAATCCCACTGTGCATTACAGGGAAAATTCGTTTTTTAGCAGAACAGTTCAAATGTGGAATAAACTGCCTCTAGAGATCTTTCCTGTCACTTGCAATGTAGAAAAATTCAAATCGAATGTCCACAAACACTACTCCCTCTATGCTCTTCCCCATAGCTAAATTTTTTAGTTCTGGTACAATGCATTGGATGAGTAGGGGTCATCCACTGAGTGCTGGTCCGAACAAAAAAAAAGAAGTATGGCTTTAGCACATAAAAAAGTTACCCAAACTTTTTAGCCTAAATTATTTAGTTCAATAGGGGCAATGTTCCTATTCAAGTTGAAGCAAGTTTTCATTTTTTTAAATATTTTCAAGGGTTACGAAGGATTTTATTTTTCTCACTCGGTACTATTTTGTATAAATAAAAGTGACCTAAAAGTATTTTTAAAAATAAAGTAAGAAATTTCTTAAACATTTTTACAATATCAGTGTTAACTTTTCTACTGTCTTTATGCAAATAAAACGGCAGTAAGAAAACATTGTAGAGGTACACAGAGGCTGTCCTTCCCATAATGAGATTCAAATGATGTCAACAATTTTTTATATCTCAAATTGATAAAGCGTGAGCAACAGCAAAAATGACTGATTTCATCACTGCTACCACCCTTTACATGAATTCGCCATGGATAAAATAATAAAAACTCATTGTGTTAAAAATTGCTAGACCTTTTTATCTTTTCTTATTTGTAAAACTAGCAACAAAGAGATGGAATCAAACAACTTTTAAATTTATGAAGTAACAAAGTGTGAGAAAGATTTGTTTCCGCTATATTTTGTTTTTCTTTTTTTAATAGTTGGCGGACTAACATTCAAGTGAATGTTAAAAATTCCATATAGAAGATACTGATTTTATGTACTATGTAAATTGCTAACGACATGCTAAATATTGAATATTGTTTTTGTGCAGCTTACAAAACATTAAAATAAAAACATTAAACAAATAGCTAACATTCGTATAATGAAAACAAAAATGATGAAAAAAAACTTAATTGATTTTGTACCGACATACCATCTGCCAATTTAATATTTTTTTTATATTTTTTTTGTTTTAATAAAAATTATTTAACCTTAATTCTTATTTGATTTCATAAGATTTTTGCAACATGTTTAAAGTAAATTTTTAATTTTAGTGTTAATTACAGTGTACTCACGTTAACACGAATATTTCAGTATTTCAAAAACGTGAGTTAATGTCAACATATTTTATTTTGCATTGACTGTTATATTTTTAATAACATGAATAAAAGAATTTTATTATAATTATACAAGGAACAAAGTCAGTGATGAAAATAGCTAAAGTATTTTTTTAAAATTATATTTTGGATTTATCTACATTTTTTTAAACAGTTTTAAGAAATATATATTTTTAAGTGAGTTGTCAAGTGATCGCTAATAAAAAGTATTGTATTTTTTATATACATTTTTTACAATTTATTTTTGATATTATATAAACGTAAAAAAAAAACAAAGTATAAAAAATTTTATATTTTGGAAAATATCAACGAAACGTTGCATAAAAATAATTTAAATAATTTTAAACTTATTTAAAAAACCAAAAATTTAAAATGACCTCGAAAACTTGATAATAAAAAATATATATACATATATACCCAGAAGTAAAAAACTTGATAAATTAATTAAATAACATTATTTTCCTTTTCAAATCATAGTCGAAAATTTGAAGCGATCGCTCGTTTTTCAGAACATGGGCGATATTTTATTTCAAAAATTTACAAATTTAATTAAAATTGATAAGAAAGGGGAAATATAAGATTGGACATAATAATGTGAGCTTAATTCATTGTGGAGGTATACCAGGACATGCCTTTTTGTTTGAGTAGCAAGCGGCTCAACTGAACGTTCTGAATGATATTATTCATTTGTTGGCGATGGCATTTGTATATTCAATAACAAAATTTCCTAAACGCATTTGCTTTCCTCTAATTCATTATATAAATTCTTGAGCACTTAGTCACTTTACTAAAAGCGTTTTTTACAATTTCCCCTTTCTTCCCATATCACAATGCAAAAAAATAAATATGTTTGAACAATTTGACAACATGAAATTGAAGACAGCATTTATTAAATAAACAAAAATTGTTTTTTTTACCATATTATTGCATCATCAATATGTATTTAACAGCCAACCTAAATAAGCACTCAAATGGCTGTCAAAAATTCTCATGCACATACGATCAAATCAAGCAATTAAAATAACACGGCGTCTCACAGAGCGTGAGAATATGAAAATAGCCTTTCTACAAGTATTTACACAATAGTAAAACCATTTAAGTGTCTGTTTTTCTGTCACATTTAAAGGCCCAACTATATTATGCATATACTGGCTTTAGGCAACTTAAGCAACTGTGCAACCTAATAATCATATGTGGTAAACTATAATGTACTTAACAAAACTTTTCGTCAAATGTCATTTGCTTAAGCAAAGTATGAAACTGATCGCACAGTCCGTACGGAAAAAGCTGTTTTGGATTGTGTCATAGATGCATTAGTAAATAAATTCCAATGGAGAGCAAACAAAATTTTATCTGAATTTAATAGAAAATGTACAAAGAAATAATAGATTATATGACAAAAGAGACGCGTTTTATTATAACGGCAATTCAAAGGAACGAGGGACATTAAACATTTTATTTTATCAAATTTAATTTTGTATTGTTTATAAAATTCAATGATGCACACAGTTGCATTTTTTAGTACTTTTGGTCCAAATAATACATACAGCGATATATGTGTAATTTTTCTTTCGTAATTTTCTTAAAACTATTAACAAAAAATTATAAAATTGTATAAGAATAGTATTTAGTATACAAAATAATTAAACACCTTTTTGCAAATAAATTTCATTTATTTATAACGAAATTATTTTTTTTTTGCAAAAGTACGAATAAAACAATATAGCCACTTAAAAGTCTTCAATGATTCGCGTTAGCATTTGACAGACTTTTCGTTCAATTTTTGACATCAGCTTAAGCCAGCTTATGCATTTTATAGTTGGGCCTTAAGGATTTCGTCACTATTTTCATTTTAAATTAACGGGTTTTTTTTCTCGAAAAGTTAAGTTTACAATATTGTCATTGACAAAGAGCTGGTGCTTTTATTTAGGCATATCACTCTTTAAAAGTTATGCGAGGCGTCATTCAACGATAAGGCAACTTTATTGGTGGTGGTAGCTGGGTAATGTAATGTATGTAAGAAAATTGCTTTCTTTAAGCGAATTAGAAATAGAATATCTCAAATAACAGCAATACATATGTATAACACACTGATAAAACCCCACTTTAAATTCGGCTCCACAATTTTATTCACATGCTATTCAACAACACAAATAGAAAGATTTCAAAAACTACAAAACAAAGCTATGCGTTCAATACTAAAATGCAATATATACACTCCGATTAAACTAATGCTGGAAACACTAAAATGGTTGAATATTCATCAAAGACTGGAATTGAACACACTCCATTTCATTAAGAATATGAAAATGGGAATCGCACCGGATTACCTTACAGAACAACTTGGCTATGTGAGGGAAGTACAACCATACCATCTTAGGAACACTGAAGATTTTCGACTACCAAGGGTAACAACAACAGCAATGCAACGATCTCTGTTCTTTAAGAGACTTAAAGTATACAATTTGTTACTAAATTATATTAAAACGGAAAGGAATATTAATATAAGTAGGAGAAAGATAACACAATTTGTGAAAGATAACATAGTTAATCATATTTAGTAAAGAGAAAATAATTATGTATGTGAAATTTGTAAAGTATTATAAATACTACTAAATAAATAAACTAAACTAAACTAATTCTCTAGTTTTAGGTCAGCTAAAAAAGGATAATTTTTTTTCAGTGTTACTGCTCTCATTTAGCGTTTGATTAAGAGTCGAATGAAACTGAAAGTCTAAGATATCTCGGGTTATGAAACAAGATTGTATGATTCATTCACGAAGGGTACAATTAAATGAATCACATCACTGAGTTAAATGATCCCTAAATTTTACTGGCCCATTTTTGCTTTTAAGATCTGTACCATAATCAGACTCGTTTTAGAAAATATGTTTAATAATAAACTTCGTGTTATCATCGCAGTTGTTATATTCTCATTAAATGGAATATTTTTAAATTTGAATTATTTGTATTTTAAAGTTTTCATATATAAATAATAAGAAAACTCTCTTGGGAAAACTTAAGTAGAAGAATAAAAATAATAGAAAAGAAAATTTTATTATTGTTGTCGTTCATCCCATTCAGTCATTTCTTTAAAGCTGTTACCCGACTTTTTCATCTATTCATTACTTTTTATAATTTGTTGTTTTGAACATTTATCCGGACACAAATTGCTAAATAAATGAATGTAATAAAAGAATGGGTTCACTATTAGTAAAGGGGTATACAACTCTGAAATTGAATGACACAGAGATGAACTTTTAAATGGACATCAAATTCACTTTATTTGTCAGATAATCTTCTTTATTCGCCAGTTAATCTTCTGTCGTATAATTTAATTATGACTTCATTCATATGGCCATCACGGCTGGCTCAGACATAGTCTGATCAGAAGGTCTAATTTTCAATAACTTTTTCTAATATTTGTGGCCGTTAATTGGCAGTAATGCACCTTTGTACACTAGAGATATCAAATTTTCCTACAGAAAATAGTCTGTGGGTTTTAAAGCAATTCCTTCAGTAAATCAACTATGGCACGAGCTGCGTGATATGTTGAACAAAAATTCATGGCTCTAGAGCAATAACCATTGAGAATAACGTTCTGATCAGAATCGTTTTTAATTAAGTACGGTCCAATGATTCCACGCATCCTTAAAGCATAGTAAATAATATTATTTCTGGATACAACGATGTCTCAAAAACACTTGGGAATTATCCAAATATATCAATTTTGTTTACAGACGTATCCATTTAAACAAAAATGACCTGCATGGCTAAACAAAAATTCGCTTATGAAGATCGTGATCAGTGACAATCTGGTTTTGATTTCAATTCGCACAATAAATAACTTGACAGCTGACAAAATTACCAAGAGTTAAAAAAAGTGTTGCCAACTCAACATTGTATACCTCCATAAAAGCACCTGATATTTTAACGAAAGTGATTGCTTACTGAAATTAACCATTTAATAAAAATCGATTACGAAATCAAAATTCTTTAATTGTCCAATGTTTCAGTAGAACTGCTTTATTAATTTCGATCTTTCTGTCTCAAAATATGATTTTTTTAATACAGAGACCAGGGGCCCGTTATGGTCAAACGTAAAATTTTAAATTTGTTTCTATGATTTTTTTCCTAATATAATTGAATTCCACTTTCTTGCTGAAAAGCTCTATTTTAAAACTGACAGGTAGAGGGCTATGGAAATTGAAATAAGATTTGACTGAGAAAATTGTAATAGAGATATAGAAAATTCTTAAGTTTGTATCTAAAAAGCTTTCGAGGGATAATGTTTTATATGTATAATTACAACGCCTATGTGGCACTCCTTTATGCTAATTGTAGTTTAGTCGGCCTCTATGCATATTTTATTTTTTTATTTTTACCCCATATCGGGGTAAAAATATCTTCTAAGAGGACACCCTTTTAGTTATAATTTCTTAATTATCGGATATAGTACTGAATATATATTGTGTATAAATGTCATGAATGTCTAGAACGGTTTAATAAATAATGTTATAAAAGTCAAATAACACCGGCTATGGGCGTACCTTTACATTTTTGGTGTTTAATTTTGGTGCCTATTTTATTGTTGGAAGTTAAAGCGTTTATCAGAGTTCAAAATCGCTACTTCGTTCTCGCAAACGATACATTAAAACCACAAGTCACCGTATATTTTTACAGAAAAGTTTTTTAAATGTTATTAATAAAATAAAACAAACATGAGCTATTAAATAAAAAAAAGTTATATCGGTTGAGAAATTACCAAGTTCTATAATAATAAATATACAAAAAGAAGAAAACACGAATTGAAAGCCTTCTTCTCTTTTTTGAAATCCATTAAAGATAAGTATATTTGTTTGTTAGGTTTGCTCTGATTGTGTATAAAAGAAGCAAAATTTATTTTAAAGCGTATTGCTTGAAAAACCTAGTAGTTCGGTTAAACGCGAACGCACTGTATAACTATTTTCGAATTTAACTCAATTTTTAAAATGCTCTTGTAATAACGAGTTATTGTTTTTGTTTTTTTTAAAATAAAATTTTAAGTAAAACATTCAAACGCATTTAGACATGCAATTATAATTAGAGCGATTACCTAGATACAACACAGTTGTTGTTTTATGCATTACGAATTAATATTTGTTATAGAGACAAAAATAGCAACAACAGCAGTGTATATTAATAAATAACATATTAAATAGTGGAAATAAGATATCAAATTTACTAAAAAAGACAGTGTAGTTCTAAATAATTATATAAACTTATTTGTTAACTGAACGTTAAGATATCTATCGCAATCTTAGACACAAAATTTCGTCAAATCCTTTGTTTACCAGTTTTTGAATTGTTTTGTTTTTATTATAAAAAGATATAAAAAATTTGTATATATAACTAATGTAATGTAAAGTGAAATGCAATTGAAAATATCCATCTAATCTAAAGTTGAAGTTATTTAGGGAAAAGTCTTCAAATAATAAGTTTAACTAACACTTCAGTGGTTTCGTAGAACGTATGCACCTGTCTATAACGACTCAAAACCTTAGAAAATTAAATTTAGTTTCTCTTCTATGTGAACACCCACACATTTTTATTTTATCCCAATAAAGAAGAAGGTTATCAACTCATCTGTATTTTTTGTTTATGTGCCCGCAAAATTCAATCGTTTCTGAACCGATTTTTATTTTTTTCTTGGAATGAAAGATAATTCTTGCAGTTTAGTACCATTTTAAAAAAGTGTATAATATTAAAATGTAGAATTAAAATTTTTACATGTCTATTTAACTGCACAGAAATAAAATAAACACCAATTAAAAATATGTCTTAATGTTAAAGAATGTCGTCACAGATGGAATAATTTGACTTATATGGATGGTTAGCTTTTGAACTTCTGTATTCAACTACTTGAAAATTAAATAGAATATGCAACTCTATGGTATTGAATTAAAGGGTGTGCCCCAGATATATTTTGATATATTTATGCGACTATACTGCTTAAATCGTTATAGACAGAAATTGAAAATAAGAAAAAACTTAAGGGTGTTGCCATGGCTAATATAATTTGACTTAAGTTTCAACTGGCTTTACATATTAAGATTTTATGTTAGACATTAGTAAGTTTTAATACAACTTTCAAAAACATATTTGTTTAATTTACAGCATCTTGTAAATGTGTTAAGTCATTGGAGTTCAATACTCTGTCGTTATTTGGTACACCATGTACACAGAATTTCTTTAGCTGGAAGGATTAATACAGAATAAAACAAATTCTGTATGAAAAAAAATCTACTTAAATGCGCTATGTTATTTGCACACATATAAAACATGCTTAAGAAGGAACGAAATAAGCAGCCTTTGTTTTTGATTGACACATAACCTTATACACATATAAGAAATAACTAAAACAAACTACCAGATCTTTCCACTTCGGAACCATGTATACGCTTTAGCTCGCCTATAAATAGAAATCGCTATTACAAGCAGCTAAACAGACAAGTTGCTTATTCATAGTAGTAAAACAGAGCTGAGTAAATTGACAAACATTAAACAAGAATATTAATTGACGTGTTAAATATTCTAATTAAAAGAACCAAATGAGTAAATAATACATAATAATATAAACAAAAAAATTCTATAATTATTGCCTGTCTTAATTTCACTACAAATCCTCTAGTCGGGAATTTGTAAAGCTTTGCTGTTATAAATAAAGTAAATATCGAAACCTTTAACTATTCAATAACTATTGTATTTGAATACAATAATCAATTAGTATTGTGGTTTAACATTACAAACGGATTGTAAAATTTAAAAAAGTTTCACTTATATTTTCTTTTTAAATGTGTAATTTATATGGGATTCAGTATTCTAATGTTCAAGTAGCTTTATTACTTGTCAGCAGAATGAGATTAAAAAATTATATAATAAATTAATAATATAGTTAATTGATCTTTTTAATATTTTGTAAATAAAATTTTCGAGCACAAGATCTTTGTATAAAAATTAAATAAATTTTATATTTATTTTTAATATTTCGCCACACCATTAGGTGATGTTGTAAGGAAAACAAAAATACTTTTATTTGGATACGGTTTTCCGTCGACCCTCGCCAAATTTGGTTTGTGAACAAATTGGTTTCGGCTTTTTGCCATCTTCAGTGTTCTTTTTAATTTTAATTAATTTTAACCCGGTCGGAAAATCCAAGCACATATCGAAAACAAAAATGTATAAACAATTTTTTAAATCAATCAATAAATTTAAAATGTTTGTCAAACAATTTCAATAGCAAAATTTTTTTTTAAAAAACATACAAAAACAATAGAAACAAAAAACAACAAACAAAAAAATATTTTAACTCTACATACTGTTACGAAGATGATTTATTAAGTTTTAAAAGAAAATAATTATTAGTGAAAAAGAAACGCAGCGGCCCACTGTGCATTTTACAAACTGCGTAAGTTTTCTAAAAAATCTTGTACATGCAAGAAAACAATACGCTTATAAGAAATTCTTCCATTTAAGATACACAACAATAAACCAAAATAACTAACACAGAACAAACATACAGCCTAGCAGACGCCAAACTTAATGATAATAACAACAACAATATGTGATGATGGTAAAGTAGAATTTTATTGTATATGCGTGAATCGCTTAAAACAGGTATACAACCGTCATCTGCTGGGCAATATAGTGAGTTCAAGTAGAAAAATCGTTGGGTAAAGGCATACAAATATGAAAGCATCTTGTAGGCGTTACCATTGAAAAGTTACCATCATGCTTGTTTTGTTGTATTCAAACTGAGAAAATCGTTTAGTTTAATTTGAAAACTCTAAAGTGTTGTGTTATAATTTTGCAATAAAAGAATTCAGTATAACAAAATCGTTTGTTAAAGGAATAAATAAAACAATATATAACAAATCTGATATTATAAAATATTATTTTTCTTTAATTTTTTTGTTTTGAAAATATGTTAATAAAACGCCAAATTATTTAGTATTTTCGTTTAATCAAGCAATTTTTTCTATCAGCAATTTGAAGCATGCTCGCTAAGTTGAGATGTGAAATTACTCATAACCTTGCGTGATCATGCATGAGTTATGCTGATACCCTAAATAATAAGCTAGATTTGCTTTATTGACAACTTCTTTTAAAGAAATCAAATGCAAATGATAATTAATTGTTATTTAATTTAAAACAGTATTTCAAGTAGAAACTGTATATTTTACAAATTTAAAAATATATTAAAGGGTCCGCCAAGTAATGTTTTTCTTTCAACTAATGCATATTTTGTGAATGGTAACACATAGCTCATGTCTGATTTAACAGATAATTAGTTTTATCCTCCCGCTGAACGAATATGGTTGTGTATACGCTTGGACAACGCTTCGCTAAGTGGGCATGCGATTGCCTTACAGAAGAAACCGATTTTGCAAAAAAAAAAATCATATTTTCAGATGAAGTTCATTAATCTTGGCTGGTATGTAAGCAAGCAAAATTGTCCCATTTGTGGCACAGAAACCCCGCACGCATACATTGAAAAGCCGACGCACCCAAAACGAGTCACTGTTTGGTGCGGATTTTGGTCCAGAGGCATAATTGGGCCATTTTTCAGGAGCGGCTATTACAGTCAATGGCGATCGTTATCGGGCCATATTGAACGAATTTTTGTTCACAAAAATTTAGGAGGAGAATATTGGCGGCAATTGGTTTCAACAGGACGGCGCTACGTGCCACACAGCCAAAAGCTGTGTGGTTTTGTTTATAGCAGTTAAACAAAAAAAAGTTATTTGGCGGACCCTATAGGTTTTATTTATTTTTAATAAGAATGTTTTATTTCATTACAGTTATGGCTTGCTAGGTGCCTCAGGCTGTGGTAAAACAACTTTACTCTCCTGTATAGTGGGCCGTCGTCGTTTAGATTCTGGCGAAATATTTGTGTTGGGCGGTAAGCCCGGTACTCCCGGTTCTGGTGTACCTGGCAAACGTGTCGGCTATATGCCACAAGAAATAGCACTTTATGGTGAATTTTCCATACGTGAGACAATGATGTATTTCGGATGGATATTTGGCATGGAGACAAAAGAGATTTCTGAACGCTTACATTTTCTGTTAAATTTCTTGGATTTGCCATCAGAAAAACGTTTAGTGAAGAACTTGAGTGGCGGTCAACAGAGACGAGTATCATTCGCCGTAGCACTAATGCACGATCCGGAATTATTGATTTTAGATGAACCCACAGTTGGTGTAGATCCTCTGCTTCGACAGAGCATATGGAATCATTTGGTTCATATAACAAAATCGGGACAAAAAACAGTTATAATCACAACACACTACATCGAAGAGGCCAGACAAGCACATACGGTATGAGTTAACATTTGCGTTTTCCATCAAGATGCTGTTAATATGTGTATCCTCGTTTTATATTTTCAGATAGGTTTAATGCGTTCTGGTAATTTATTGGCCGAAGAATCACCCAGCGTTTTACTATCCATGTATAAGTGTATAAGTTTAGAGGAAGTATTTTTAAAATTATCTCGCATCCAGTCACAAAAAGGCGATATATCTCAGGTTAACTTCAGGTAAAGTGAAATATTTTCTTTATGTTTTTACTAAAAACTACTAAAATAAATAAAATTAATCTTTATTTTTAATTTTGTAGCATGACTTTGATTTCGAAATAATTGTTTTGTTTATTTTATTAATTTTATTTTCATACTAATTTCACATCAAAATCAACCAAAAATACTTTATTTCAACTATGTACTTCCACCATCAATACCGCCACCCAAAATTTCCAATTAAAAAAAAAAACTATTAAATCTCATATAAATTGCATTTATTCTTACCACATGTGGCATGTGGCATAAATTAAAAAATAAAAAATAAAATGCATTTGCCCATTGTCATTTGTTTGCTAAAATATTTTGGTTCATAAATGACTTCATATAAATGTTGATGTGTGTGTATATGTGTGTGTGTAAACTGTTGGCTCTGATCATGATGATGGTTGGGTGTTTGTTAACGTTTATATTTAATGTTTATTGTCCCTTAAAAAAAAAAAACAAACTTGGCCGAAAATCAAACAAACAAAAAATTAACAGTAACAATATTTCATTACATGCCATGGGTTTCGGCAGCAAAATGGATAAACCAAGTTCCAGTCAAGAAGGTGGCGTTATCGGACTTAATTTCCATCAGAGCAAAGAAGTTTTAATCAACGACACCAATGGATCCATTTATACGGTTGGTTAAAAAAAGAAAACAGATTAATTTTTAGTTTAAAAATGTGGCAAAAAAAAGGATAAACTTAACTAACAAACAATTAATTTTTCTATTGTATTACACAGTACAACATACGATTTTAGGACTCACTTCTGAGAATTGCTTGTAGGGCCCAAAAATAGGAACTTCTTCATTATACTATCTGTGTATTAATAATTTAATGGCTGTGGAATAAACCACACTTTTGTTAAGTGTGCAATTCTCACAATTGAGTCCCAAAGTAACGAGCTGAAAAATGTTGTATTGTATTAGTTGTATTTATGTTTTACTTTACAATACTCTAAACTCATCGTTGCTTATTTTATTTCCAAAGCAGTTGCTACAATATATATGGCTGAAATAATTATATAATTATCTTATCTTTTGCTTTTCGCTAATTTTTTTTTGCAACAAGATTTCAATTTGACATAAAATGTTTGGAACCTTAGCGTTATTAATAACAATAGATAACTAATTAGTTATAAGTTCTTAATTACATAATAATAACTACACACAAAAGATTATTTTCAGATCAGGAATATTAAAACAAGTTCCTTGTTTAGTTTAGTTTATGCCTGCTTCCAAATAATAACGGGTTGTCATATTTAGGGCTACGAAATAAATCGGCTTAAAACACACACCCTTTTTTTAACTGAAGTTTTATTGGCACCAATGTAAACTAGAAATATGGGAATAATAATAATGAAATATAATGTCGAGAAAGTGTCAATCTCTAGTATGTCGGCAGATGCCCGCTCTTTTTACAAAATTTTGAAGCATATTTCGCATCAGAGCTTCGCTTATCTCGTCAATGCAGCATCGAGTTTTATATTTCAGAGCGTTAGTTCTTTGTGTGTTGTTCACGTAAGACCGGTTTATCAAATGTACCAAGAGAAAGTACTCCAACGGCCAATTGGCATCGTAAAATCGAGAAATTAGGTGGGGAATTAACTGAGAGATTTATCGTGGGTCGGTGATACATTCTGACACCGCCAAATCGAGAAATTATGCGAGGCTTGTGGCGCGCCGTCTTGCTGAAAGTAAATGTCACTGATGTCAACATAGGCCAAAAGTGGTTATCATTGTTCTGTAACGCAGAAAAAATACGGGTCGATGATGCAGCCTGATCACCGCCAAAACCAAAAATTACACGGGGAAATTAACCGGGAGATTTTTCATGGGTGTCTATGTGGCTGTAGCATCGTCTTGCTGAAAGCAAAGGTCACTGATGTCAACATAGGTCAAAAGTGGTTATCATTGTTTTTTAACGCAGATAATTCACAGTGGCGTCGTTTCGGTGATACATTCTGACACCTCCAAATCGAGAAATTATGCGGGGAAATTAACCGGGTGATTTCTCATATAATTGCTGGGTGTCTGTGGGGCTTGTGGCGCCGTCTTGCAAGCATAGGTCACTGATGTCAACATAGGCCGAAAGTGTAGACAATTCACAGTGACGACGTTTCCTTGCTTGTTTTCGAAAAAATACTGGTCGATGATGCAGCCTGAACACAAACCGCACCATACCGTCACTTTCTTTTGATATAATAGTTTTTCGAGGACTGCTTGTGGACTATTTAAAAAGTCTAAGTTAATTAGAAATCTGCGTTATCGCTAAAGATGAGTTTGTTGAAAAATAAAATGCGTTGTTTTTATTCTTCTCTCAAGAAAGAAACGTCAAAAATTGACAGCTTAATTCTTTACGCTTTATCGTTTGGCAGATAACTTATTTCCTAACCCCAATTTCCCCACATAATATTTATACTTCAATCATGGACACAAATAATTTTTAAAAAAATTTAAAAAGCAACAATGACTGGTCTGAAAAAAATTTATTTTTAAATAAAAAAAAAAAAAATTAGACTTTTTAAAACTAACGAACGAAAAAAGGGAATTAATTTTTTCAACATCATGGAACACAAAATACATTGAACAGACAGGAAAAATACACTGAAATGTTAAAAATAACTAAATTTCAGAAAAAGAATTGCAATTAAGGCCGGGGCACATTGAATCCGTGATGCGTTATACTTTGACATATTCAACTGAAGTCAAAGTAACGACGGATGAGGTTGGCACAATGAGTACTTTGTTGACGGGCAAGAAATCAGCTGTTTTTGGTTTGTCTTATTTTATATTTTTTCGCAACAAAGTTTTATTAAAGTTCACATTTGAAATGGAATTAGACGACATCTTAGACTTTCTATTGATGGTATTTTGTATTCCACTATTTATTCCATTATTTATTATTATTATTATTATTTATAATTTATTTTAAAAATATTTTACTTCTATAGAGCGAAAACAAAAAAAAACAAGAAGAAGAAGCAAATGAAAAAGGTCAAAGTACTCAACGTACGTCAAAAGTTGGCCAACTTTCGTACTTTGCGTTGACGGAGACGTACTGATTGTGACAACGCTGATAAGAAAACGTGTATTTCAACTTACTTGTCAGTTGAAAAATACAACGTGTGACGGATTCTATGTGCCCCGGCCTTTAGAATTTGATTCTTTTCTCGCTTTAATCTTAAAAGCGCCAAATTCGGCATTAAGAAGACAGATACCGTTCATAAATTGAAATCTATTTTCAGTTGACAGCACATTAATTTATTGGTTGCCATACTTAAATTAAGCTGACAGGCTTACAACTCAACTTTTTCTTGCGCGGTCACTTCAATTTAAATCAACTTTATAGATTCGATATTTGGTTTCGAGAGAGAATTTTACATCCATTGAAAGCAGCAGAAAACCAAATTAAAACGATGCCGATATAAAACAGAATAATGAATAATTTACATTTTCGAAAAATTGAAGACAGTAACTCCGGGAGATTAGCTCCAGGTTCAGTTAGGTCTTTACTACCTCAACTGTAAAATAAAACTCAAATAGTTTTTATCTCTGACTTTTTTCTGTCTTTCCGACAGGGAAAGAGAGAAATTAATTTAAGTTTGATTCTCTACACTGAAGTAGTAAAGCTAAATTAATCTTGTTTTATCAAAACAAATCATATTCTGTATTCAGATGGACCAAAATACAAGACGTAATAGCTATAGAATCCGTCAAAAGTTTTCCATATAGTTTCTCTACTACAGCAGCAATATGCGAATTAGTTTTGCTATGATGGAAAATTATATCGGGTTTTAAAACGAAAAGATTGTTTTTCAATTGTGGTAACACCAACAACATGATAGTGTTGACATTTAGATTTTTGATGTATTCGTAGTAGATGCAATGGCAATTGTTACAATGAATTCAATTTCGCACGAAAATCGCATTAAAACAATTTAAATTCACTATGGAAATTTAGGTTCGTTTAAGGTACGTTTCGTAAAATTTGTGATATTTTCGAACAATATAATCGTCCTTCAGAGACAACTACATATTAAGAATTTGGTAGTTAGATTTAAGTAGACAGGCTCGATATGGGGTCAACCGGGTTGTTCAACTGAAAATATCTCAGTCGTAAGCCACAGTGTTGAAACAGATCCCAATTTGTCAATTCCTCGACGTTCTCAGTAATTGTGGTTATCCAAAACCACCACATGGCAAAACTTGCGTAAGGATTTGACTTTGAAGCCTTACAAGATTCAACAGGTGCAGGAATTAAAGCCAACCGACCATTCACATCGCCGTAGATTTCTGTTCGTTCAGAAACAACCGGCTGGTTTTTTTGAAAAAAATCTTTTTTTCAAACGAAGCCCATTTTCAGTTGTTAGGGTATGTCAACAAGCAAGATTGCTGCATTTGTGTTTCTAAAAATCCTTAAGCGATTATTGAGAAGCCTTTGCATGTTCAACGTGTCACTTTATGGTGTGCTATGTGGTCTGGAGACGCGATTGAGTCGTCTTTCTTCCGAAGATGAGGCTAGAATGCGGTAACGGCCAATAGATCACGCTATTGCGAGATGTTAACAACTCAATTTAAACCTATTATTGACGAAGTGCATATCACTGACATGCAGTTTCAACAGGACGGTGCAACATGTCACACAACTATTAAAACGATCAATTTAATGCAAACCAAATTTCCCGATCGCATGATTTCAGCAGCCACTTCTGGATTATTTTTTGTGCAGCTATGTTAAAACTAGAGCCTACACGGAGCCAATCTTATTGATTTCAGCCTTAAAACTCAAAATCCGTGCTGTGATTAATGAAATAGGATGGCCTCTTTGACAAAAAGTGATTAAAAACTTTGATGAAAGAATCGACAGCTGTCAGCGTGGTCGTAGTGGACATTTGCCAGATGTCTTGGTAATACAATAAAAATTGTGTTAGAAAACAAACTGCTTGTTGAAAAACCCTTTATTGAAACACGTGAATGCATATTTTCTCACTTTACTAGATTCGTTATTGCAATTGATTCGTGCCAGGTGTTAGCAGCCAATAATATTCCCCGTCGCTCAAAATGTCAAACGTCAGGTGAATCATTCATAGATTTTTTTATCGATTGTGTTAGATCTCATTATTTTTGAAAAACTTTTGAATACTTTTAATTACGAATTTATACACAATAAAATTTTGTAGTAAATAAATTGGCAAGAATTTTCCAACACGGTACTCTAAAACTAGTTTCAATATTCTGAAATTATGGCAACACTAAACGTCGGGCAAAGCAAAAAATTAATTTCAAATACCGTTACATTTGTTCATTTCTTATAATTTTTATATTATAAGCGGCTAGAATATGAATCAGATTAATGTGGGTACCTGTCTGAGGGCCTAACCCCACAGTGCTCTAAACACCGGATGAATATACGCGTCCACCAACGCTCCATGCGAACACATGGGAACCAATTCAAAAAAATGTATTTGGACATAGTTTTCCCCTTCCAATCTCTGGGTCACGACACCCGGTCGCAATGCAACTCCACATCGGACTTGCGCCCTTCCCGGATTTCGGTATTAATCCATTCTTGAAGGGCGAAGCTGGAACCGAAGTTTTAGGGGCACCTGACACCCGTGGTACCATGTTATACTCTCCGGTCTGACTTCGCAGTCATGAAAGACAACTTCCAGTTGAGCCCTCAATGGTTCGGGACTAGCGGCCCAACCCCCAGTCAACTAATACAACAGCACATCAGCTATCCCCCCTAGCACGGTTTCTCCTGAAAAGCTCTCGAGCAAACTCATCTAACCTACTAATTGTCTCCGAACACTTCAGCGCCCTACTGAAATCATAAGTATCCCCGAAACGGAAGATACCCATGCGCTCCGAATTCCTAAATCCAGCGTAGAAAACACATTCAGTGAGAACATGCTGCCAATCCTCAACACCCCCATCACAACCACAATGGGAGGCACTAGCCAAGCGCCTTGAATGCAAGAATGCGTTGAGGAAACCAAGCCCCGTCAGGAAATAGCCCAAACAAAGGCCGAAACCAAAACCAGGGTACACAAAATCGGCCCTACGAAAAAATTTGTAATTCGACGCAACCCATCTTGCCCTCCACCGATCAATAAGTCGATCAAACAATAATCTCCTCACCTGCAGAGAACAAAAACCATTAACCATGCATCCAAGTGGCAGCACCCTCTTGATTTTGAAGGCGATACCATGCCGTATCGCCTCAAGATTAAGCGATGAAGCGACCAGCAAAACCCCAAGAGCGTCCGTAGAAACCGTTCGACAAACTGGCATACAAGCCAGCATAATGGCCCTTTGACACGACAGCACCTCAGCCCTACCACCCTTCGTAGCACATTCATACTATACCGACGAACCAAAGGCTGAATATGCGACAAACAGGCCGTCATATACGGTACGAACCACTCGCCTACCCAGACCCCAATCATTTCTCAAAATACGCATCTTAGAAGCGGTCAGTTGGATATTTTGTTTCGTAGTAAGAAAACATTTTAAAATTTTGTTTGAATGTTGCGTACAATGAAACAGTCTTCCTAGGAAGAGCGAAAATTAGTTATTAATAACAATTTGAAACGAGAAGTATAGAGTATCGTTAATAAAAACAAATCAAGTGTGGACGACATCCACGTGCACCTGTAAAAGAAAGCTTTACCCGAGACATGATACAGTTTATAGTTCGCAAAGTGAGAAATTACCAATTTCTTTCTGTTCCAAAACTTATCTAACATGTATTTTGACATTTTAAGAACTAATATTAAGGAAACTGCGCACAAAGTAGCCATTGCTGATAATTTTAAGCTTTATCAAGCCAGGAACCCTAAGCACAAATCACTGATAGTTAAGAAATGGTTGATTTACAAATACCTTAAGGTCATCAAAACACCCATACAAAGCTCAGATATAATCGACTGCTTATTTGACGAACCTTGACGTCGTATGCAAAACAGATTGTGCAGTAACATAACCAACTTAGGCTCCATTACAAGAGTAATGGAGCTAAATATCCTCTGATATGTGCAAAAAATTAGTGAAATCTATTTCAAAAAGATTAAAAGCTGACTTTTCTATAATTACTTGTCTGGCTTTCGTTGTGAGACCCTGTATATTAGGTTTTGTGTCGAATTTGTGTATTAAGGTGATCATTTCGAAAATGATTTAAAGTTTGACACTTCGAGCGATGACAAAAATGAATGAATTCGCCACATGATTTCGCCATATATTTAATTACTATTATTCTTCTCTCAGAGCTGCCCTCATTCATTTTATTTTTTTATATTAAAAATATTAAAATAAATATTAAATTAATATTATTTATATTTTTCTTTAACTGTTAAATATATTAAGTTTAGTTTTGTAGTAAAATGTGAAAAAGACTTCTAATAATAACATATTTTCTTTTGAATTATTCTCAAACTTAATACAATTAGTTGAATCAAGATATCTACGATCCGCCCATAAAAAAGAATAATCCAAATGATGAGGAAAGTTGTCAAGATTGCTATGCCAGCTTATGCAAAGTATGTTAATTGAATTTGATTCGGATTAAAAAGAAAAACAATTTAAAATATATTTTTAATTCTGCTTAAAACAATAGGTCACTTCAAAGGGTAAAATCAAAGCCTTGTTAACGAAGAATATGCTGCGTATGTGGCGTAATGTGGGCGTGATGTTATTCATTTTCGCTTTGCCCGTTATGCAAGTTATACTATTTTGTTTGGCCATTGGTCGAGATCCTACCGGTTTGAATTTGGCTATTGTTAATCATGAAATGAATAATACGGTAAGAAGAATATTGATAACAAAAATTAAAAGAAGAAAGAAATCAATAACTAAACTAAAATAAATTACAGGAAATTTGTCATTGGGAAAATGGCTGTCACTTTACACACTTGGGTTGCCGCTATTTAAGTCATTTAAATCATAGTGTAGTGAAAACATTTTACTCAGATGTGGAAGATGCCAAAGAAGCGGTGAGAGGTGGTAAAGCTTGGGGTGCTATTTATATTACGGAAAACTTTACGGATGCTTTTACTGCTAGAGTGGCATTAGGTAAAGTATTTGTTATTCTTTTCTATTTTATATTTTTTGAAAAAAATAAAATAGTAATCATAATTTTTCGAAAATTTAGGCCGCGATTCTGATGATGAAACCATTGATCAATCTGAAATCAAGGTGTGGCTAGATATGTCCAATCAGCAAATTGGTGTTATGTTAAACCGTGATATACAATTGGCTTATCGGGACTTTGCCATGGGTCTTTTAAATCAATGTGGTAATAATCCCAAACTGGGTGATGTACCCATTCAATTTAAGGAACCTATATATGGCACCATGAATCCTTCGTTTACTGACTTTGTTGCTCCCGGTGTTATTTTAACGTGAGTTTTTTTTTTAAATTATCACATTAACCAAATGTAATGCAAATATTTTCTTTTTTCAGTATTGTGTTCTTCTTGGCAGTTGCTTTAACATCATCGGCTTTAATTATTGAACGTACTGAAGTGAGTTCAAATTAACTAACAAATCTTTTTTTGAATACAGTATCCTATTTTAAAAGGGTGATGCCTGAGATAAAAAAAGTTATAAAATCTTTATTAAAGTTTACGGTCATTACGGTCATTTCAATTTTTGCTCACCATTATATATAATCGTATACAATAGATCTCTTTCCTATCAATGTAAAATCTGAGCTAAAATTTTTTATTCTCCGGAAAATCGGAAAACCCGGACTACTTTGAAAACTCAAATTTATTTCAATTCTAAACAAGTTTTCTCTATATTGTTAAAGCTGAATCTGATTGGGAAACCGTTTCGTTTCTCGAGTAATATTTCCTGAAATTATTGGCAAATTAAATAATTAATCGAAAAGGTCAATATGAATTTAAAGCATCTTAAAAAGGGTGGACCAATCTGATGTTAGGAAGTAAACTGGCTTGAAACATAAACTTTTTTGAACAACGTCTGTTTTATTGATATCAATGTGAAGCGTTTACTTTGATAATAGAATATGATGTCGGACAAATATCTACCTTTAGCACATTGCCAGACGTCCGCTCTTTTTACAACATTTTCAAGCAACAAGGCTTCGCTTAGCTCGCCAAGGCAGCGCCGAATTTAATATTCTAGAGCGTCAGTTATTCTAGGCAGTTTACGTAAACCAAATTTCTAAAATGGCCCCAGGGGAAGAATCAAGTGTCGTTTAATCACAAAAACGCAACCGAAAATTTTGTAACGCAATAATTGAATTGTTTGATTTGCTTGAGTGGCTTGTAGTACCGTCTTGCTAAAACCAAAGGTAACTGATGTCAACAATAACCCATTATGACCACGAAAAAATTGATTATCTTGGTTTGGCAGTGTAGATAATTCACGAACGTCGACGAATTAATTTTTCAGGCTCCTTCTCAACACTTTGCTGTACAGCGGATATGCTTACGTCACTACGGCTACTACGAGCGTATTTTTTTTGTATCTATTCTCAGCAACAATACCGTGAGGAGCCTGATTACAAGACAAAACTGCTCGAATTTTACAAAGTGATACAGTGATATGTTCTCCATTTCGCTAATAAATTTTCATAATTAAAATTGTTTGCTCAAGAGCATAACGTTTTATGTTCAAAATTTTTCAACTTTTTACTAAATAAAGTCAAAAATGATAGCTCAATTCTTGACAATTAATCAATTGACTTTCATAACTCAATTCAGTAATTAAAAATGCTTGACTGTTTTCAATGCATAGGTAATTGCTTAATTGTTGCTTAGGAAAAATGTGCAGTAAAAGCAAAAAGCAAATGCAAAAATAAATAGAAACAAACGCATTTGCTTATGCTGACTATGTTTTTCTTTCTGCAGCAAAGCAATCAGCAAAGCAATTACTTTGAAAACGTTTGCTGTTGCTTAAGCAATCAGTTGTTTTTTATTTTTGCTTTTGCTTAACTCTTTACTGTGAATTTGTGACTGATTACGATTGCTGTTTGTTGTTGTTATTTGCTGTAACTTGCTACTTCAGTCTTTAGTTTTAGAAAATTACATTTTTTTCATACCTTTAAACATTGGTAATGCATTTATGTATTTTTTGCTTACAATACGTAAGAAAATACATTTTAAAAACGTTCATAAAAAGTAACAGCAAAAGAAGAAACAAACATTAACTTATTGCTTAAGCAGCAGCAACCGTTTTTAAAGTAAATGCTTTACTGATTACTTTCTTGCAGAAAAAACATGGTCAGCTTAAGCAAATGCGTTTCTTTCTCTTTTTGCATTTGCTTTTTGCTGTTGCTTCGTTTATAATGAAACGTTTTGTGAATGGTGAGAAATTATTTTTGTTTATTTGCTGGAAAAGATGTAAGCAAAGCAAAGATTTTAGTGCTGTTTCTATTTTTAAGCAAGCAATTTAAACCCTGCCGCAATTTAGAAAGTCTGGTAAAATTTACTTAGAGAAAACTTTAACAACGAATCTGATTTGGCATGATATGCATCAAAATGACTTTATTATAATAAAAAAATTAGTTGATACATTATTCAAAATATTGGTAGCAAGAACTGCTTCGGTTTTGAGGTCAAGAATGAATCAAGTAAGGGCGTTTTGCACCGTAGAAGTCAATGGTAGTCAGAAGGGACGTCTGGGCTATAAGGCGAGTGAGCCAATTTTTTCCATTCATAGCTTTCGAAATAGTTTTTCACCGGTCTTGCAATATATGGCCGAGCGTTGTCATGATGGAAGATTATGGCTTCGCGTCTGGTCGAATATTCTGCTCATTTTTCAATGATTCCTCTGTTCAAGTGACTTGATTTTTTGTACAGGTATTCTGTAATCGTCTGACCCGATTATAACAGCTCATAATACAAAACAACCTTCTAATTCCTCCAAATACAGAAGATTATCTTCACGTCATGAATATTCGGCTTCGGCATTGATTTGGTTGATTGGCCGAAATTAACATAAGACGTTTTGCGCTTGGGTCTACTTTAATGTATCCACTTTTTATCATCAGTAACAAAACGATGCAAAAAGTACTCTTTTTCAACATCTCTCAGCTTTAATTCATATGGGACCCAATTTCCATGCTTTTAAATAATCCCAATGCTTTTATATGTAGCGGAATGGCTTGTTGTGTGACTACCAATGATAATACAAGATCCTCTTGTATTTAGTTAAGGCTTTCAATTGCTCAACGACAAACTTTTTCGGCTGACTAGGTCTCTCCTTGTCATTTGTGTCAAAAGCTCCATTTTTTAATCGCTCAAACCATCGTTCAAAAGTGGTGAGTTGGTGCATTTTGACCGTAAGCTGCTACCAACAATCAATAACTTTCAGCAGTCGCTTGCTTCAAATGAAAGAAGGTTTCAGACTTCTCCGCAAAACGTCTTTTATTATATATGTGTAGTTATACTTTGGCATCTATCGAATACTGAACTATTACAGAAGCGTATACTGCAAAATATCATATTTGTTATGTGATAGTTATGCCATATGTTGTTCCCACCCGGGGGCAGATTTATATGGACGGGGGGTAAAAGGAACCTCAGTCCCCTAATAGGCTAACAGGAGCCAACTGGAGAACTTCACATTATTTTCACAGGAATCAGTTCAGCTAATTGGCTCTTTAGCCTTTCAGCTCTTCGCTGACTGATTATTGAGGTTGAACCTTCTGGAGCATCGTGGTCGTTGTGGTTTTGCGGCCATCTTTTGAGTTTTGTGGGTCGGATCATTCACGATGAACACAATGAATGGTCCTGGTTCAGTGAGCTAGCATGCTTGCGGTTGTTCTGAAATTTTACTAAGCTTGCATGTGTTCTGGACCGGGAGTTGGACAGTCTCCAACTTTTCAGCCAGGAGTGAGGGCTTTGGTCTGCTCCGAGCTCTCGGAGTTGCTACCAGGAGTGGCTGTAGGATAAAAATATCTGAAGGCTTCCTGGGGCGTGGATGACGCTAAAATCATCCACAGTGATTGATCCACCGTCAGGTTATGGCTTACACGGCTAGGTACTGACGTAAATCTTATTATGCATGCCATATGTTGTTCAAATCCACATTATTAACTTGTATACTCATACAAAAAAACAAAAATTTAGAAAACACCAAAAAAAACAGTTTTCGAGCTTTCCCGAAAAGTTCTAGGATTTGACTATCGGCATTTTGAAAATTAATTTCCATTTGCATTAATATTGCTTATGCATAAAATTATATGACTGCTACAAGAAAATCATCATGATATCAGTTTTAATATAGAAAAATTGTCAAATATATAGTCAAAATTGTCAACATAACCTAAAAGTGACACATTTAAATTATTTTTATAATTTAAATTGATTATTATTAGCTAGAAAAATTAATTTTATGCTTAAGCGCTGGGTTAGTAAACGTCCGCACGCAACATTGTCAACAGATGACATGTACATTCATAAATTGTTGAATAATTACATTACATACATAAATATAAGTAGAAAGTATTAAATTGACATTTCTTTTATTTTATTTTATTTAAATTTCAGGGTCTTTTGGATCGTTCTTGGGTTGCTGGTGTAACACCGGCTGAAATTTTATTCTCTCATGTTATAACTCAATTTGTGGTCATGTGTGGACAAACGACATTGGTGCTCGTCTTTATGTTGGTGGTGTTTGGTGTCACTAACAATGGTGACTTATTTTGGGTTATTGTATTGACTCTACTACAGGGATTGTGTGGTATGTGCTTTGGCTTTCTTATATCATCGGTATGTGAATTGGAGCGTAATGCTATACAACTGGCATTGGGTTCATTTTATCCCACCCTATTGTTATCAGGTGTTATATGGCCCATTGAGGGTATGCCAATTGTATTAAAGTAAGTTCACACTGAAGCTTATTTAAACAAATTATTCTAATTCTAATTAATAATTTTCATTTCATTTACAGATACATATCGCTGTGTTTGCCATTGACCATGGCCACTTCATCGTTGCGGTCTATTTTGACACGGGGTTGGCAAATTGTGGAAACTTCAGTATATTTTGGTTTTCTTAGTACTTTAGGCTGGATTTTAGGTTTCTTAATTTTAACACTCTTGGTGCTGCGTTCGAAACGAGGTTAATTTCAAAAAAGGTGACCAGATGTATTTACGGTTCAAAACATTTACAAAGTTTGAAAGGCTTTTTCTATTTTTTATAGAAATATTTTTTCTGAATTATTTTTTTGGAAATTTATTTTCTTTTATTATTTCTACGAAATTGCTCGACTTTTTTAAAAATCAAAAAAACTCTTGACGATTGATTTTTGTTAATTCATTTCGCCGTTTATGCTTTAAAAGCCTTTTGAATTTTAATTAAAACAAATAGTTAATTTTTTAAGTTAACAAGTCCTAATTTTTAAAAAGAACAAAATTAATTATAATTATAATTATAATGTACTTAATTGTTTATACTTAAGTAGTAACTAGTTTAAGGTGCATTGTGTTTTATAATAATTGTTCGTTTCGTTGGAAAAAAATGAAAATAATTTATATTTAAGTTTTATTTTTAAACTCATTGTATTCATCTGATATTTAAGTCTCATTTTATTTTTGAAGAAAAAAGGAAATACGATAAACAAAGAAAAAAAGTCACAAAAATAACTCTAAACCATCTTAAATTCAACCAGTTCATTAATTTTTAATTAAGGTTAAGGTTTTTGTATATACATACATACACACACTCACAAAAAAAGAAAAACACACAGCAACGAAAACAACAAAACATATTTCAATATTTTCCATAAAAATACAATAATTGATTTTTTTTTTCATTTCAAAACTCATAATATTTTTAAATTGAAAATCTTTACAAGTTGTTCTGTGTTTCTGCTATTAAACTCCAATGGACTGTGATTAGTGTTTTGTTTTTATTTAATTTTTTTATTTAATACATTATTATTAGAGTGTATAAAAACAAATTACAATTAAAAAATAAAGTCTTAAATAATTCCATTTGCAAAATACACAAATAAATTGTCATTTTCTTTTGCTTTCTTTCTCGTATAATTTTTAAGTTTTAGTTTTAATTTTCATTCAAGATAAGAAAATTTAAATTTTTGTTTTGGGGAATTATCTGAAATTTTCTTTTTAGTTTAAAAATCCATAAGTTATACAAAAACAAATTTTTTTTAAAATCAAATTGTAAATTTATAATAAATTAGGCGCTTTTAAATTTATAAAAAAATAAAACAAAAATTTACAAAAACGTTTGCTGATTTTTTATTTATTTATTTATTGTCCGCCATTTTGAAAAAACATTGGTCTGGACAGTTCATATTTGACAGTCGTGAAGTAATTTATTCTGGAAAAATATTCGATAAACCAAAGTGTTTTATTCGCTGAAACATTTTATCAAAATCAATTATCGATTGCTGTGACGATGAGAAAATTTCGTAAAATTTTTTGTGGTGAATAATTTGGAAAAAAGAAGGTCTCTAGGTATTAGGCCTAAGCATGAACCACAACGTACTGCAAGATCGATGTTGCAAAACAATCCATTAACGTCAATTCGACGCCGTGCTCAAAAGCTTGGTCTTTAAAGAACAACTTTGGCCACAATTTTGAACAAGAATTTGCATTTGTTTCCATATAAGATTCAGTTGACACAAGAGCTTCTTCCATCAACTTCCATCTCTATGCTAATAGGATTTTCAAAAAAAAAAACATAATGAGTGACGAGGCATATGTGAATAAACAATATGCGAAATCCTTAAATTACTTAACAATCACCTTTGTATCCATTAAAAGTGACAGTCTGTCGGGGTATAATTTCAGGCTGAATCATTGGACCTTATTTCTTTGAAAATGAAAACGGTGTAACGGTAACTGTGAATGGGGAGCAATATCGTGATATGATTGAAAACTTTTTAACGATACAACTACATACATGCTTTGGGCTTGATTAACATGTGGTATTAGCAAGACGGTGCCATATTGCATACAGACAGGATTACAATGGAAACTACTGCGAAACCTCTTTCCACAACAAGTTATATTAAGAAATGGTGATGTTGATTGACCTCCACGGTGGCCTGATTTGACTGCTCCGGACTTTGTTTTGTGGGAGTATCTGAAAAGCAAGCTTTATGAAAACAAACTAGAAACGCATGAGCAACTCAAACAAAATATTCGTGATGAAATTAATGAAATACCGCGTGACATGCGTGAGAATGTAATGAAAAATGTACTCAAAAGGACTCGTCTGTGACGCTAATAGAGGCGAACTTTTATCTGATATTGTATTCCATACCTAATTGCCTGCATTTAATAAAAAATATATCAATATAAAACCTATTCTCTTTCATTTTTTGCTCGGCTCACGCCATATGTATTTTCGATGGAGAAGAAATCTGACGCCGCACACCGGTCATATTGCCGATTCCTTCGTATACGACTTCCGTCTCGGCTTTTTGCAGATGTTTTGATGACTTTAGGGTAGTTGTAATGTAACCAGTTCTATCTGCTATCAGTAATGTGTGCTTAGGGTCGTTGTCTTGATAAAATTGGCCATGTTAATATACCTTCTCCGTAAATTAATTTTATGCTTTTGACCTTTAGCTAGAGATTCCTTGAAGTAGATAAATGTAAACGAAATTAACAAAGCAACAAGTTAAATTTTATTGTTTGCAAAAATATTTACATTTAAGTTAATTTTTTAAAACTGTCAGTAAATTGTTCAACGTTTTTCTTATTGCGTAGTCACCCTGTGGCTCGTGTATTGGAAAAGTTACCACAGTTATTTCTTACTACGCATATAACATTCAAACAAGTGCTCCCAGAAGAACTATCGATCTGGCAACATTTCAATGTTTTTCTCAAGCAGCTGGTTGCAAACAAAAAAAAAATAGCCAGAAATTAGAGAAAAAACAACAAAAGTTCCAACAAAAAAGAAGTGAAAATATTTATGCTAAAAATTAATTTAAATAACTTATGCAGCTGAAAGCATTAAATGAAATTTAAATAATTTTATAATGGATAAAACGAATATTGTGAATACTTTTACTGAGGTCATAGATCAATTGCGAACTACAGAATGCAGGTAAATGAAGGAATTATGGATTTATGACCATTAATCATCCTCATCTTCAGAATATCTTTAATAAAACGAGTTTATGTTAATTTATATTTTTTTATTAATTATTTGTAGTCAAAAAGAAAAAATTACATGCTTTCAACGAATATCCGATTGTATCATCTCAACGGCAATGGCGACACACCTCAATTATGCCACGTTCTGCAGTAAAGCAGTTAATATTCTATTGCTATTTTGCGAAGACTTGGATTCTGTGGTTCGAATAAGTGCTGAGGAGAATTTAAATAAAATTTTTCGTGTGCTAGAAAAGACTAAGGTCAGTCGGATTTTAATGGATTTGTATGGCGAGATCAAGAGAAATGGCAATCAAAGGTATGTGTGCTTAATGTTAAGAAAATCTCTTGAAGAGTCCCTAAATAACTATGTAATTAAAATTATCTTAGGAGTTCGCGAAAGATGGTGCGCGATCTTGTATATAATTTATTTATAGCTAAAACTAAAATATAAGACGTATGGTTGCTAGGCGTCCTAAATTAGCTAATTGCATTTGAAATTAGTTGAATATAAGAGTGGAAGGCTATTAATTTGGATAATTTGGGTGTAATGATTAAGCGTCAATTTAATTACTATGATTTTCCTGTGTATACTGTTTATAAATGCCTGAAAGTCAGCATAATATTAAATTTTTGGTGCTTACAATCTGATTTCATAGTAACTTTTAGAGTTGGAATGGTGTCCAGTTTTATTTGGCATTAATATAATTTTCACTGAAATTTTAAATAATAATATATTTTTCTAACCACTAAATAAACTTGCTTCTTTTATTTCGTATTTCTTTTTTTTCTAGATCCCTTAGAATTTGTTTAAGAATATTTGGTTACTATGCACCTCAAATACGGGAACATAATATTCTTTGGTATGCTCAAAATTTATTACCATGCATGAAGGTTATAAGCAAACGTAAGGAAACCCTGCTTCAAGAGACTTTAAGTGAGTTCGTTTATAAATTTGGGAAACATATTCAGCAAGGATTAACAGATAGCGAAACTTGCAAACTATTTGAGGTATACAAGATAATTAAAAGTTTAAATAATTTATTACAAAAACAAATATTTTGTGCAGGTTTTCATTGAAAATATTGGTTCGGATTGCGCAGTTAAGAGAAGATGTACGGCTCAGAATTGTATATACTTAATAGAACATGCCTGCAATAAATCTTTAATGTCTAAGTATGCCCTCAACAAAGTTATAGGTGATTACTACTGCAAAAACAAACCTCAACAAATACAAAAAATAATATTGAAATTTTAAAATTTAGATATTTTGTTAACGGACCATCACACCAATACGATCATAGGTGTATTGGGTTTTCTACGTCAGCTTGTAATAATAATAATTAAAGGCTACTCCTTGGATGCAAATGATAATGAAGACTTTTTTGCATTTCATAAATCATCAAATCCTTCAAATCCAGAAGAAATCCGCCAAATGTTAGAAGTCTATGATTATTGTTTATATTTAGTTGGTTCGACACCTTTAACTCAACATTCTATTATTAATGCAGCTTTAGAAGTCCTCAACTCCGTGCTACAAAATTTAGAGGGTATAACTAGCAAAGACAAGAAAAATAAAATACATTTAGCTCCTTTGCTATTGCAACTAATGACTGATAAATGCTTAAAACATGTTAATTACTTGAAACATAGAGGAACTATAAAACAGCAAATATTTAATTTGCAATCTTTGGAAAATTCTAATGATGAAAGACAAATGCCTAATGGTAAGTGCATATTAAATTAGGGCCTTGTGTATTACAAAGGAATTAATTACTTTAGTAAAGCAAAAAAAAAAAAATTCAATAGTTTATATTTTATTTGACATAAAAAGCTGTTTTATTTTTTAAAAAGGCGGATTTAAAATAGTACCAAGTATAAAGTAAGATGGTACCTTTAGTAAATTCTTAGAAGAAAGGATCAGAGTATGAACACTTCAGTAAAAAATTGCCATTTTAAACTAAATGTCATGCATTTTTTAACATTTCCTTCAAGTTCACATTCAACAAATAACTTTTACAAAAAGAACAAAAATAAAATCACTAAACATATTTTTGAAAAATATTTATTTATAAAATGTACGAAACAGCATTAAATAACTACCGCTTTAACAAAAAGAAAACTATGTGTTTAATAAAATACCTTAAAAAGCTCATTTTATAAACAGTTTTTATTTCTCAATTCTATCAAGTTAACATTAAACCTAATACTATTTACAAAAAAGTACCTTCAACTTAAATTACGGTTAAAATATCTCTTATATTATGTTATAATAAATCATTTTCTATCCAAAAAGAATTTAGTAAAAAGTACCTTCCTTTATTCCACAAAGAGAAAAACTAAAACAAAAACAGTTGATAAAAAGTACGTTTAAGGAAAAATTATTATTTTAAACATTATGCTATACATTCTTTAAAAAGGACCTAAATAAGAAATACTTATAGCAGTTCCACCTTTTCTTTATGGTAACTTTTTTTTTAAATATTTAGTATTTTTATAAAATTAGTTGTACCAAAAATTTTACACTTATCAAATGCATGTTATAAAAATAAACTTTTTGTAGGATAATACATAAAAATATATTTTTAAAAGCTGCTATTGTAAAACAAAATACCTAAACAAAATTTTCTTCTAGGAAAAGTGCTTTTTTGTGCAAAATATTTCATTAAATTTTATAAAAACTGTATTTAATATATAAGTTTATTTTATATAAAGTGTGTATTAAGAAAAGTACTTTTTATAAAGAGTAACCTCCAAGGTTATTTTCTCTGAATAACCCTTTCATTGAAATACATTATAAAATGTTATGCTATTTAAAAAAAGTACCTAGACAAGAGTTGGTTCTAAAAAATGAACCTTCTTTAAAGGTAACTTTCACGTAGAGCAGTTGTTAAGTTATTTTATAAAACGCTTCTTTTATGAACTACAAAAGTACATTTTATATAAAGTGCGTATTACAAAAAGGTCCTTTAATAAAGCATTATCTCTACAAATAGTACTTATTATACGTTTGTATCTCATAGTAAAAATTTTTTGTAAGCTCTGTTTTTTTTGTATTTCGTCTGGGCTAACTAAAATGATAGAGTCGATTTTTTAAACTAAATTAAAAAAAATCTACACTATTGGGAACTTTACATTTTATAAGGGTTTTTCGAGGTCTGTTGGTCTTTTCTTTTTATATATATATATATATATATATATATATATATATATAAATATATAAAACTGTTACATGTCACATTATTTAAACCTTATGGCCTTAAAACTTTCAGTTTCATTAAAAAAATTTAACTTTAACATTTTCGAAATGGTGACGGGAATGTTTCAAATGAATAATCAATTTGTATTCATTTCTCTCAGCAGAAGCTGTGGAAATATAGTAGATTCTTCAGTTGTATTTAACTTATCTATATTATATTCGTTTTTACATATTTCAAATAAAGTCTAATAGAATTATTTTTTTTTACTACTCCATTCCTGACTGGCTTTTTGTCCGCCTATTATTGTGATATATGTATATGTATGTATGTGTGTGTGTATAAAATAAAATAAACAATAAATCATAAAATAGATACAACGATATTACAAACATCCAGTGATGTTATATTGCAACCACCAAATACAACAAAAATAGATCCAGAAACTTTATTGTCTTTGCAACAACAACTAAAAAGACATACTGCACGCAGTATAAGTGAATGTGTCGATATTGATTATTTAGATGAACATCAAGATGACAATGCTCATGACGGCGTTGACAACAGCAATGATGATGATGACGACAATGATGCGGAGGATGACTTTACAACATTGTCTGAAATTAATGAGTCTCAACATACACATTCATCCTCATCACTTTTTACAACAGCAAATATAGAATTTGCCACAAAAACAACCTCTTCGTCGGGTTTAATCAGTGATACTATTTCCGGTCAGAATGTGGTTAAAGCAATTGGAAAGCGGTCATACCATAAGGGAACAGTAGATGATGTACAAAATTTGCTTGTTAACTTTTCTTCGTCCTCTGATGATGAAAAATCAAATCAATTGTACAATACTGATAACGAATCTATCAAAAGTATTGAATCTAAAGCAGAGATCTCAAGAGGTTTAGTCGTTGACGACGGTAAAACTAAAACACATTCATCCATTAAAGATGACACAGAACGGCATATTGATATTGTGGATACTAGTGCCAATACCACCAATACAAAATCTAGTAATGATCCCTTTACCTCGTTCTTTAATAACATCAATGCAGGTAAATAAATATGATTTTTTATTTAACATCAATAAAACAAAAGTTGAAAGGAAATTTAATCTACAAAAAAAATATATATAAAAACAACTTTTAAGATTTTTGTAGTCTTGTGTAATGATTTGCATTTGGTTTTATTTAAAAATAAATTAATTCTCTAATAATTCTAATAATACTTTATTTATAACATTTTTATTATACTAATATTATAAAAAACTTGTATGGTATGTTGTAAGTAAAGTTGTTTGCACCTATTAATAATTTTTTTATTATTTAACGCATTATTTAACGTTTGAAAGTTTATAATTTTATTCGTAAATAAATTTTATTTTCCTATTAACAAAGTAGTATAATTTAGTTATAATTCTGTAGAATTGATGGCATTCAGTTGCATAAATGTTATCGGTTAAAGATTTATGTGCCTGTCTAACATTTTGACATGCTTATAGCAATACATCGGGATTATTTGTTTACACATCCATTTTGTCAATCCAGCGAGACTCGAAATAGTAGTCGCCCCTTTCACCAGTGCTGCTATAGTTCCGGCGAGGGGAGAACTCAGAATGCCCTGTTTTACTGGTTGATAATTTAGCCACAACAGAAAGGCACAAATGCTATATTGTTACCTGCCTCCTAAGCTTTGACTTCGTTAATGTTGGACAGGCACCATCCCTCATGCACTTATTTACATCGGTTACGCATTGCAGCTATTTTTTCTAGTCAATGTTTTTCATTAGTTTGTCTTTACACAACTCCTCCACTGCTGCTATTAAACAACAAATGTTTGCGTTTTTATTCAAGGCTTTGTTGGGATTTGGGCACATATCAACTAAGCAAAATTGTATGTGATTGTATTTAGTTTAAACAGTTTTATTGTTTTTTACTCAAAATTGTGCAACAAATTTTGTTTGAGTCGCGACTCCATATATTTTTGGTTTTTAATCCAAAGTGTGTCGTCGTAAAGTTTTATTAGATTTGGTGTCAATGTATCTAAAGTCTTTTCAGTTCAGTTAGGTCATTCTTTTTATTTATAACATCAATAGAACTTTAACTTTTAATATTTGCTAATAATTGCCAAAAATAATAAAACCTGCCATTTCATAGGCAACAGTCTTTAATGTGAATAGCTTATTTTTAGTTGGGAAATTTACAACGTTTTTTACTTAAGTTTTCAGTTTTCAGTTTTAATTTTGTTTTTGTTTTTTAGATTGTAAATTCTTTTCAATTTATCGCATACAACCCAATGTTTATGGTATTATCGTGTTGCACAGCATAAAAAATTTTTGGAAACATTATTTTCATGTTGCACATTTTGACCTGCTACAGAGTGCATTTTTTGCTTAAAAGGATGTTTAAATGAAATGCAAGAAATATCCATTATTATGGAATTTAAACACTATTGCATGCTTAAAAATACATTCTCTTAGTACCAGTCATATGATTGTTTATAGTTTTTGGGGGGAGGGATATAAAAATAAAATCAGCTAAAATGCAATATAAGAAACAAGTGCACACACAATCATACGCACTATATATAGTAAGAACAACCAACACAACACATTCAAATGTCCATTTCATTTGTTGTAAACTTTTATCGTAAGGATGTTGCATGTTGAAATATAATTGTTGTTTATCTTAAGGAACATCCCATCCCGCGTTCATACACATTTACTAACTAAAACAAACTTTCAAACATATTGCAGGGATATTTCAAATTTCCTTATTTTCCTGTTTTTAATTTCAGACACTCACACATTCACACGCTCAAATTATTTTCCTTAATAACTTTTGTAGTATTTTCAACACACACTAATTCTCTTAGGAAAATGTTTATTTCAAGCATGTTAAAAGGTTTTTAGTTTTTAGTTTTTATTTTATATTTTTTTATTTTTCTGTGTTAATAGTTGATGTCCTGTTAAAAGTAAATTCGTTTCATCACATTAAATTTACTTTCTTTTGTGTGAAAACTGAAATATATATCCTTTACCTGCTTTAAATTTTTTACAGCCTCAGAATCAGTTACCAAACTTTTTCGCCCTTCTTTATCATCCTCTGCTGCAAAAACTGCTACACCTTCAGCCAATTCTAGCTCTTCTACAGCAGTGGATACTTTTTCATTGGTTTCGAATGCCGGCGATTCACTTAAACGAATGGATACTGAAATTATAGAAGTTATTGATGAATCATCACCTGAAAGCAGCAAAACTTTTCCTACACCATCGACAGCCATTATGGGAGAAATACGTTCATTAGATTCTGTTGATTCTTCTGTGGCTTCAACAAAAGATGTGAAACAAAAAGTTGCAATAGAACAAAGTGAGGCTCCCAAAAGAGTACTCAGTAAGTATGGAACAGTTATGAGTTTTTATTGTGCTTTTTTTTTACACATTTTACATGTTTTACAATCTTATTTTTATGGACTAGCTACATAATGTACGAGGAAAATTTCATAAGTCCTTTAAAAAGTATTGTAAATAAAAAGGAACAAAGTTATATTAAAATGTTAAGTTGATAAGGCTTAGAAATCTATTTTGGACAGTTCGTCAGTCAATATTTTTTGGGAGACGACTTTTGCTTTATTTGAAAAAACAAAACAAATCGAAAATATCTACTTGAATGGCACATCTGCAGTAGCGTTGAAGACTTTAAATAACTGGCAAGTTCCTCGCAAGCATAGAATGTTGCTATTTATTTTTAATTCTTCTATAAATGAATTAAATTTTTCTGATTTGGCTTAAGGAATGTAATTGTTTTCCAGGTTCGCCACAGCAGCCACTAACTGCATTCTTTGTATCTATCTACAAGGTAGATAACAATTGTTCCATTTGTAAAATTATTTAAAAAAAAAGCAATATGATGAATTTTGAATTTTAATTTTCCATTTTATATTTTGAAGCAGAGAAATTGTGAGAGGAGAGAGTAGTTTTTGTTAGTGTGCATAAATAGTTTGTTGTCACGAACTTTAAGCCGCAAAGTTGCTTATTTCTTAAAGACGTTGGGACTATTTAAAGTACTAGAAATTGCTAGTCTGTATCTCTCTTCAAGCTTTTCTGCGTAAAACTTTACAGAATTGATCCTGAACGAACGATAACCTTAAATAAGTAAAACCTAACAAACTGCCATTAACATGTTTTGTATTTTTCGATGGCGAAGAATTGTCTTTTTACACAATTTAATGAAATAATCTAATTTTTAGTTATTTATGCTTAGATTTTTTAGTTACTATACCATTTCCTTCATAGAAATTTTTTCTTTCAGAAAACCCTTTCCTCACATCAACCTTTACACTCAACCAACAACAAGGAGACATCAATCAAACTCAACTAAACATTGACATTGGTTCCATCTACGAGCAATCCTTGATAAATTATACTGCACGTTTAATAGCGGCTAAATTTCTTTTAAAGAATTGTTCAAGTGGACTTCAGGATGATATAACTATAAGAGTTTCCATTAAAAGTATATGCCTAAATATAATTGCCCAATGTGTACGTGTTTGTCCAGAAATATTGGACATATCTGTTAAATTTATGGATTTTGAGAAACCCAAAGAGAAGGCACCGGAAAATCAAACACCACATATAAAAGAATCTAGTAGTCCCTTACAAATACCCAGTGATAACAGTTCGAATATTGGACAAGACTACGAACATTTAGAAGTCGTTACATCGTCCAATACAGAGACTTTAAGAAAGTCATCTTTTCCTCAGTTAGACGTGTTTCATATGGATGAAACTGAAGCACCATTATTGGAAATAATTGATGATCACTTTGGTAAAAGTAGTACGGATTTTAATTTTAGCCTAGGCCCCCCTAAAATGATACGTAGTGCCGATCCTGTTTTATTTACTAAAACTGAGGAACGTTTAAAGAAATCTCCCTTATTGAAATCTAAAAAAGATTTATCTGCTTCGGAAATTATTTCCTCAGACACAAAACTTAAAGATTATGTAGAAATAACAAAAACTATAGAAGACATGCCGCCAATGGATATGGCTCCACCAAAGCCTCCCAAACGTACCAAAACGATAAGAAAATCCAAAAGAGAAGCTGAGCTATTACACAACAATTTGAATAAAGCAACAGAAAATGATAAACAATTTCTATATGAAATTTTATTTTATTATAATCATGAAGATCCTATTTTACGTGCTGGTGTTCAAACAATAATTGGTCACTATATACGTGCCACACAAGCTGATCTGTGCATGCATTCGGCAATTAACTTGCAATATTTGTTGGCAATTTTATGTTTTGTAAGTGAATAAAAATTTCTTCATAATTTTTTTGTCGAACGTAATTTTTTAAAATTTTTATTTATTTTTGTTTTGTATTTCAAGGGTCTACAAGATGAAATCCATACTGTTGTTATACAGGCTTTAAACACATTTGATAAAATATTTCCATATGTGATTTTAAAGTACATGGCAGCATCATCGTCGTCTTCGTGTCATAATAATCAGCAAAAAAGGCAAGAAACATACAATAATAAACAGCAGAGAAACTCCTTGAAAACAGAAAAATCATATACGAGTAGAAATGCACATACCGTAACACAGAGTAAAAAAATAGGAAGTGATGATGCTGCTGCTGCAAGTGCTACAAGTACAAACTTCAAGTGTTGTATTTCGGGTCACTTTAATGATAGTGAGGATATAATAGATTCACTTTTGACTGCTTTTCAACTGCAGAGAAAACTTAACAATGACTACAAAAGCTCTTCAGACCCAAATAATATTTATGTGACCAGTGATGAAGGCGGCATTATTTGTAATCGTATGACCGATGATGGTGGTTTAAAATTTACATCACCTCAGTTCCCTTTATTTTCATCACATCAACCAAAACTTAATACACATGAATCAAGAACTTCTCCTACAAGCTCTGATACTTGCAAATCTTTCAATAACCACATTTTTCTTTTCCTATCGCCAAAATTTTTGTTAAATAAACTTCGTCTATGTCATTACAACAAATATTGGTTGGTCCAAAATAAATATGCCGAAGTTATTTCAAATTTAAATTATGCTTCACTACGTTCTTATTACGGAAATAACTATACCAACAGCAACAACAACAACAATAACAACCACAACAACACGAACATTAAAAACCACAATCGATGTACTAGTCTAAGTAAATGCAATGGCTGCTGTTGCTCATCTGCAACAAGAGCTTCGTTCTCTTGCACATGTACCGGCTGTCATTCATGTTGCTGTTGTGGTGGTAAGACCTTTAATGGGCATTTAGACGATGTTGATAATGCTGATTTTGTTTGTAACTTGGAGGTTTGTATTGTTATTTCTTATTTATATTGTACTTATCAATATTATATCGTTCTTTTTTTTTCGTTTCATGTTTTATTTTCATTCATGTATCTGTTCTTTTTATATATACAACCATTTGCTCTTTTCGTTATTAAAAAATAACTTTTAAAATATTTGGGTCTTTTTAACTTGATGTGAAGATAAATATTTAGAAAATTTTTTTTAAAAAATCTCTTAATTTTTTTATTGCTGTTGAAACAACGAGCTAATATTAGCAAATATCATTCTTGTATTGAAAATAAAATTAAGTCTGAATAAGTAATATGCTGTATTATAAAATTATTGGAAAAAAGCAAATAATTTAACTTTAAGTTACGTTATTAAACTAGACATTGCTATTTTGTTGATCTTTGTAAATTATATGAGGTGATACGAAGCGTAGTGTAGCATACATCTTATTCTCAGCTCTTTTTTTATTATTTTTTATTAAACAATTTTGTGTTGCATAAACAGAACGAATTAGATAAATGCCATGTGTCATTGCTTACTTTAACAATTTCAATTCAGCACAGTTGCCTCTCATGTCTTTTGTTTACGTGGGAGCGCTATCTCTGCTGATTAAAATTCGAATATCTCTATCCGATATTAAGCGATATTTTAGACGGTGTTTCGCTCTTTGAATATCAGTCTTTATGCCTTAAATATGTTTTAGTCATTTGGTCACCTTAATCTTCAATTTAATTTTCTACACCCAAACAAAAAGCCAGTAGCTTTTCCTAATATTCTGTTTATATGTCCAGATACATTGCAGATACTTAAGATGCCACATTATATTATTAGACAATCTTCCTTGTATATATGGAAGCGATAACTGATAGGGTGACCTTAAAAACTATTAAGCACATGATTTTACGATTCTGAGCAAATTCAAAGCTAATTTGATCGGTAACAACGTAAACACACAACAGATATAACTTTATAACTTCTCTTGAATTTGTAAGGCTTCGGTCTGTTTTTTTAAGAAGAAATTCCTGGCAGTTTCGAAATTTATGTTCCAACGCTTAATGCGACTGTATTGTATAATAATTGTAAATAAATTATTACGCAGGATTTAGAAAAAAATATTTCAATTTTTAAAGACTTTGAAAAAATATTAAAGTGGACAATTGATTGGATATCATTTGCTTACATAAATTTAGTACTTTGTCTCATTTTTTTTATGTAAACTGTAGTCCTGAAAAGCGCATAATAAATAAAACATCTATGCTGGTTCTAAATTAGAATATAAATGTTAATTTTTTAAATTTTAGTCTGTCTTTTCACATATCATTTCCAAAAATCCCAAAGTTACTTTTGTATCGGGTTCAATATCAGGAAAAATATAATAATCGATTGTGCCGTAATACGTTGTAGTACAACAGAATGCAATTTAATTTAAAATTAGCTTTTTTAGCATCATGAACATCATTGTTGTCAAGTGGGCCACTTAAATTCATTTTAGTTTTGCCATTGAAAACAACAGCATTCCAAACATTTACTCTAGTCCTTATTTGTATGTTCTGTGATATGAGCTCAAGAAAACTGTAATCGATTTTCTTTGCATACATTATCCAGCGGTGGTTTTCTCTTTAGTTTTTTCTTTATTTTCAGATATTTCTAGCTTGCAAAGGTACTTATGAGTTATTTGCTTGGATAGTAAAAGAGTATTACGCGAGTTTCACGATGATTTTATCTATTTTCGGTTTAATTTAAAGTGGTAGGCATTCTTTCTCTGTAATTGTTCAATAACTTTTAAGTATTCGAACAGCCCAATTGCTCGCGTAATGCGCCAAAATATTCTTAATGAATGATAAAAATCGGTTTTATATCGTCCTGCTATATTTAAAATAGTTATATTTTTATATTATATTTATCTAATCGTGTTAGAAATTTAATATATCCTTTTTGTTGAGTTTTCTTTTTCGTTTAGAAAAGGACCTTTAAAATAGTATTATGTACATTAAACTGCAGTGTTGTTGTTACTTTTGTAATCTGAAGAAAATGGCATTCCTGATGGTACATTTAATAGCTGCCGAAAAAAGAATTTTTAAAAATTTGGTCTATTGAATACAGAAATTGGTTTTAATCATCTGATGGAGAGTGTATGTTGTATACAATAGATAATTTAGTCAGACTTTTTTAGGCATCTTTAGAAAAGCTATATGGCATTTTGTAAATAATTTTAAAGATGTTTAGAATCTATTTACATACTCCTGTGTACATTAAATAAATGCTTACACATATCAACGTTATATTGGCGTTTTGTGTCTTGAAGCATACTAAATAAATAAAATAGTATATTTTAAAAATGAATGCTGGGGGTAAATAATAGATATATAATTGTGTGTTTGTATATTTGTTAAGAAAACTTTAGAAATCTTATAACTTATAATATGTTGGTTGATTTGCTTAAATTTAATCTCATTTCTATGCTCCTAGAGTTTTTGGAAAAATGCACAAGAAAAAAAAGGAAGAAAAAAAGAACATCTATAAAGAACATCCTTTTTCCGTTCTCGTTACAGAATTCATTTATTGATGAACTTTTGCAATTGATAGGCGAAGATGATGTACGTGTTAGAGAACATGCCTCAAAATGTTTATGCAATTTTATTTTGCAAAATGCTAAACAAACAAGCATGCAACAGCAACCATCACATTTGCAACAAAAGAAAATATCTTTTGATTATAACAATGACAAAGATGCTCTACATACAACTTATAAACAAAATCTAAAGTTATTGATAAAGTTCTTAGACTACAGTATTTTTAATGACATGTCACCAGCACTAAGATGCTTATTTAATTCACAACAAGAACAACAAACTGATATTTTAACTAGCTTGGATACAACGATTATAATTATGGGGTCATCTTCATTATCCTCCGCATCATTGCTTTCATCATCGTTTAATAAGGACTTAATGAAAAGAGAAGAAATTGAAACAGTTTTATCGAAAGTCTTATACCGTCTTACAAACAGATTAATGTCATTAGACAATAAAAATCTGCAGGTAAATATTATCAAGTCTTAAATATTGTTGTGCTGCTGTATTTATTACTCATTTCATGGTGATTAATTTAAAATCTTATTCCCTTTCAATTTCTTTGTCTTTTGTGTCTTCTATTTCCATGTTATTTGTAGTTTGGCATTATTTTATGTACGAAATATTTACTTACATATTTTTCATTTGCTGATTATGCTTGTGCTTGGACCGAGTTTAACTTTATGGAAATCTTTGTCAAATTATCACAATATAATTATAACACAGCAGTGGACTTAACATGTCAAAATGATTTGATTGATGCTAGCAGTAAATTAATAGTTGGTAAGTAAAATGTTTACGAAGCACATTTACAAACAGCCAACAGTTGCAAGAAAAACTGGTAGAAATGAAAGGATAAATTTAAAGAATTGCAGTTTTTACCAAAAATTAAAGAAATGACTTGATCCAAAATATGAAGAATAATTTTTGAAAGTCTCCAATATCCCTTATATACCTGTACCAACGAAACTAAAAGATTCTTTCTTAGATAAAACTAAATAAATTGTATTGGTTTTTTGAATTGAGGTGCTTGCTTGCTTGCTTTCGTGATAAGATTTACATCTGCACTTGGCTGTAAGCCTTAATCAGATGGTGGTCATAACACTGGGAATGAAAAGCAACGTCGTTCATGCCCTAGGAAGCCGAGGACTAATTCTAGCAACAGGTTTTTCTAGTTGAAATTTCAGCGGTTCCAAAGCAGGGTTGCAAACCACTACTCCTTGCTGAAGAGCTGGAGACTATCCAACTTCTGTCCAGAATACATGACTAGCATGCTCACTGGATCTGGATCATTCACCCGTTGGTGTGATTAAAGGCGAGATGAACCTGGCCACCATAAATCAGTTTATGCTGGGGCCCCAAAACCACAACCACCACGATACTCCCGAAGGGCCGACCTCAATAATCAGTCAGAGAAACAGTTAAAAGTCTAAAGAGACAATTAGCGAAAACTCTGGGGACTTCTGATTCCCGTGGAAATAACGTGGAGCTTCCAGTTGACTTCCCGCTTGCCTTCAGGGAACTGGGCTCCCTTATACCCCCAGCAGCACAGGTATAGATAGTCAAGTATTTTATAAAGACCGATAAATGTGCCCCCGGGGGGTGATCAGTTAACATCCCAATGCAGTAGCCTCCTCATTAAAAAAAAATGTTGTTCAGTGGGAAGCCGCAATGACAAGTTCTGAGAAAGAAAGGAATAATTTGTTGTAAAGAGATATCAAAAAAATAAGTTCGACCGTTATAGTCATACAAGAAATTAATAATATCGATGTTTTGCTTGAAAAATGCATTGATTTTAATTACAAAACGAGTTGATACATTATTCAAAATATTGTCCATTATAAGAGCTTTGAGAAGTTGAATTGCTGTTGAGTAACCGCGGCGAGCGTGCCTCTGTACTAAAAAGAAGAAACCGTGTTGAATGAATTTAGGTATCGGAACTTAGGCTGCAAAAATGTAACAATATGTAACAGTAGTGTGCATTCAACGGTAGTGTGAGTTCAAATCTCGTTGAAGTGCGTTTATGGCACATGCCTGCTAAACAAGATAGATTCGATATTGCCACAGTCACAATGCACTGTGATTAGAAAAGTGAGTTTGATAAAGTCACATGTTTGAAAAATGTTTTGAGGAACCACATTTCTTTTAATTCAGGTAAAAAGAATTGAAAGATTAAGAGCATTGTCAGGCACCAGTAATAATTACTGTGATTTTTTTTTTTTAAGAGAAGTAGCACTAAAGGCAACAATGCCTATTTGGTCAAGTATCGTGCTACATTCTTTTAGGAAAGAGCTAGAGAATAGATCAAACAGGTGGTAAAAGTAGAGGGATAGTCGGAAATTAATTGCCCTATATAAGACAGCACAGCGACCAGTGACTATGCCTTCATCGCTGAGCAGCCCCACCGACAGTCAATTTTTATTTTTTTACCACAACCCCCATACTGAACAGCTAATACACTGCCTACTAGTCTACAGGGGCGCTCTTACAAAACTATAAAGCTATAAAACCGTAAATTTATGAATCGTAATAAATTACTGCGATTAGCCCAATTAACAAAGAACAATAGGAAAAATGAAAATGACCTACCATCCGCACTGTTTTTTACAGTTTTTATTTTGCTTTCGAACATTTATATTGAACCGTAAAAAACTGTGTGTTTAAGAGTTAAAAATTTCAATTTTTCTAGTAGTTTTGGGACTTCTTAAATTTGTTTTCGTGGTGAATGAGAACACGTTCCGTTGTAATCTTTGAATTATATATTAAGCTGTTAGATATTAAGCTGTAAGGGTTTCCTACTAAACGTTTTGCAATAAAAGCAAGTATTAGATAATTATTATAGAATTTATTTGTTAAATAAATATGTATTTATCTTTTAAACTGTCTTTTTTAATTAAATTTAACAATATATTTTTTCAATAATTCGCTTTCCTCTGGAAAGCTTCTTCAGGAAATTATTAATAAAAAATTGTTAATAATTTTTGTTTTTTTAAAAATAATTTCCTGAAGAAGCTTTCCAGAGGAAAGCGAATTATTGAAAAAATATATTGTTAAATATCAATTAAAATTATTAATTAAAATTATTAATTAAAAATTGTTAATAATTTTTGTTTTTATAAAAATTAATTTCTTGAAGAAGCTTTCCAGAGGAAAGCGAATTATTCAAAAAATATATTGTTAAATTTAATTAAAAAAGACCATTTAAAAGATTAATACATATTTATTTAATATAAATAAAAAAGAGGTCGAATTAAAATAATAATCAAAAAATTCATTTGTTATTATTATTGTTAAATATAAAGATAATATAAGATAAATATATTTGTGGCCCAACATTCCGGTCTCATTGAAGAAGTTAACGTCTTCAATCAAATTGCAAGGGAGCTAGTTTAAATATTGAGAGTTTAAATACGGCGCTTCTGGTTTTGAACTCCGCCACTCTGACCTTGCCTACTCCTCCTTCGTGAATGTTGACGACTCTCCCCGTCAGCCAATACTGTGGCGGGCAATTGGCATCGTGGATTATTACCATTTGGCTGACCTTGAGACTGGGCACTTTCTCGCGCCACTTGCCTTTGCCCTGAAGTTCCAGGATATAATCGCGAGACCAAGCTTGCCAGAACGACTGCTTGAGAATGCAAACTAGACGACATTGTTTCCATAACTTGGCCTCGATGTCTATCACCACTTTTGTGGATTTTAGCGGCAGCAAACGCAGACCCTGTCCTATCAATACATGAGCCGGAGTTAGTGCTTCTCCGTCTTTGGGGTTTGGAGACAGCAGTGCTATTGATCGACTATTGAGCACCGCCTCTACTTCTGCTAGCATTGTGTCCATTTTCAATTGAGTGAGCGATGCGTTGCCCACGGCTTTCAGAAGTAGGAATTTCGCTTGCTTCTCGGCTGCCTCCCACAGTCTTCCGAAGTGCGGTGCCCGAGATGGTATTAAGCTGAACTTCACCACGGACAATGCTGCGCATGATACGACGGCTTGACGGCTCCTATCGACGGCTTGTTACAGTTATTTGAGGACTCGTCTCACTCCTAAGAAGTTCATTACGTTGTCGCAATGAACTGTTTCCGGCTCCTTTTAAAAGGTACAAGAAAAGAATCAATAGACAGGGATAGATACCGCCTCCGAAGTGAGCACACGAAAACCGCTTTATACATTTTTATTGATGGTCTTCTACGTTAACGGCACCAAAGAAGTCTACGCCGACCGTTAAAGAGAGCCGAGCAGTTTTCACTCTAGAGTAGGTAAATTGCGCATAATTTGGACCATCAATTTTGGTTTATAGCGGAAGCAATGAACACACTTTAGAACTATTTAGCAGCACTTTTCTTTCGTATTACTTAGTCATATATTTTCCCACGAAAGAGCTACCAGTACTTTCGTGCCAGCATGACACTTTTCGACATGAAGCTTTCGCAATAAAAGTAGGAACATGGTATTGTACTTATAGTTTGCATTAAGTAATCTGCCACCTACCCTGCTCGAGCGCCAAATAAAAGCAAGTATTAGGTAATTATTATAAATTTAATTTTTAGTTATTATTATTAATATTATTGTTAAATATATGGGCCATTTGTGGCCCAACATTATATCATGTTTTGAGACTTTTCGTCGGAGTTTTGTTTTTTTTTTTGTGTTCAACATTTGTATTTTAAAACGATAACATGCTATGATGTGTTACCTGTAGTTATTTTCTATTAACACTATTCTATCAACACTAAAAAAAGAATTAAAGAAAATTAAAGAAAATCCCTGTTTTGTCGCACGACCTTCGTATAAATTCGAGTGGAGTTGAAAAGATGTTGTGCAAATAAATGAACAGAATAAATAGAAGATTAAAATCCTACACAAATTTCTATTCCTTAATCTGCATTAACATTAATAAACAAACATACTGACATTTATACATATAAAAAACACAAACATATTAGCACATGTCTGCCACTATACATTCAGAAAGTTTGCTTGCAATCTTATCATCTCTCTATCTCATATGTTTTGTATTTTTGCGTCATCATAGTTAATGCCATAATTTGGCTTTCATATTGCCAGGCAACAAGTAACTATTACCATTTCAGATTATTTTGTTTTAACTTTTGCGATTTTACTTTTTTCGTTTATATTTAATTCTACCTTTCTGTGTGTGAGCTTGTAAGCATATCTTCAAGAGACGTTCAAGTGGCTCGAATATAATGCCGTGATACTTTTCTTTCAAATGGTTATATATTAATTTTAATGCTGCTTTGAATTAAATGTTACTGCTTATAATTGTAGTTTTAAATTATGTTGAGCTGTTTATTTGGTGAAATTGTCTTTTTTTGCTTGACGCTGTTAAGAGATGCTTAGCATAAACGGCATGAATAATCACTTTGCCATCTCTGGCAGGTGTTAAAATATCCTAAGTTCAGTGAGTATTTTTTTTTTTATTTTAAAAGAAATTAAATGGTAAGGTTATACTTTGTAAACTTTGAACAAACACCCAATATGCATCAGAGATGGAAAGTTGATGCAAATAAAAAAATCCCATTATATAATAAATATATCATTTGCTTTGTTTTTTTTGCAATCTTTACTTGCATCGTTGTTAACTATATGTCGATATAACATACTTCATGGACGAAATTTAACCCCTAAAAATAACAAGAAATAATATAGTAATAGCAAAAATATGGATAACAAATGATAAGTATGTTATAGATTTTATTTTCGTAATTTTTATTATAGTGGTTTTGCTCTGCCAAAAAAGTAAAAACTAATTTTTTCCTGGATTTTATAAAATTCCACCAGAAAAAGAGTTTTTTAAAAATTTAAATTTCAATACAAAATTCCATATTTTACCTATTTTCCAAACATTTACCAAGAATATATAATATATAAAATAATATAATATAAAATCTATTCGAAAATAAATTTTATATTGTAGTGAGAAAAATTTTAAAATTTGAAAAAATTCGCTATATTCCCTGTGATGCCACCCTTTCTTCAATCGTGATATCAAAACACGTCGAAGTCTTTCAATAAAATGGAGGTTTTAAAGCTTAAAAATTTTACAAAAAAAAATAATTTTCTATTATGAAATATTATTATTTAAATATTTGCTGTAAATTGGGACAGTTATGCGAAAAAAATTATTACATGATAAATTAACTGTAAGAAGTGAGTGGCAATATGACTTGTGAAATGCAATTTTGCACTTCCAAAATAATACGAAGTGCATTTTATTAAATGCCAATATGGACAAGCGTAAGATTTTACACTTTCATTTTAAAACATGACATAAAAATTCATTTTATTGAGAATGGTGAGAAAGCGTAGTTTTATATGTTTAAATTTACGAATTTAATCTTTTTTTAAATTGACATTAAAATTATTTTACACATAGCAAAGCAATTCATTCTACATTACTGCTTACATCAGCAGCGGCTGATAATCTCCACCGATTGTGCCAGAGCACAGTTTGTAAGATAATGCAGATTGTAATGAAAAACATAACAATGAAGCGCCTAAGAACAAAGAAGAAGGGTTTTATGAAAAGTCTAGAATAACAGAATGTGTTATTTAATTATTTATTTTTTTTCTTCCAAACAAAATCAATTTTTTATATGTCTGTCCACGAAGCTGATATGTTTTATTCAAGTTTCCTTTATTTATAAGAAATTTTTTAGTTATGGAGAGATTAAAAAAAATATACACATTAATTCAAATTTCTTAACTTCTTTCGATAAAATAATTCGTCTAATTCGTCATCGCTATTTCCCGTTATATCGCCGAATGCCAAGCTAAAATAATGTAATAAGAAGTGAGAATGCATGACATTCTCAGAATTCCTGTATACTTATCAGACTGTTTCGTAAGGAACTATAAACTTAAAGAATGCTGCTTCCCTTTGAAATTAAGAAGCCGAAGCGTACTGAAAGGAACTTATGGAAGAAGTTCCGAATTAAAATTTTGTCATGCAGCTTTACCATCATGGTTATTATAATACCGCATTATTTCACAAGCTAAACATTCAGATATGCCATAATACCAAAAATATATGTATGCGAAAATTTAAGCTCCAATTTCGAATAACACTGTTGTCTATTTTTATAATTGTCGAAATGTTAATCCTATATTCAAACGATTTGCTACTTTTATTTAATTTATTTTATCATAAAATATTTATTATTAAAAAACAATATATTTGAAATGTGTTCCTGCGGAGGAAAGCATAACCATATGGCCATTTCACTGCAGCTCATATAATTCATCAGTGAATTTTATTCATTGCATGTGAATGTTGCGTTTTTGTAATTTTTTTTTTAGAAATATTTTTTGTTTTTTTTATTTTTCAAATAACATATGAATGGCTTCCAAAGGAATCCTTTATGTCGAAAGTTTGAAAATTAAAAGTTTTTGCTTTGCTTTGTTTTTATATAGAAGTCTTTTACAGTTTTGTTTGAGCTATAAGACTCTTGAATTTTCTATACAAAGTTTGGGGTAAAATCCATTGATGAGCTATAGGAGACGCAGTGAAATGGCCATATGGACATGCTTTCCCCCGCAATAATACATTTCGAATATATTATTTTTTGAATAAAAAAATATTTATTTTTAAAGGAATCTAGCACAAATTAACGAAAATTAAATTAAAAATGATTCTAAAAAAATAATTTCAAAAACATTTTAATTATTGCGATCAGAAAAATTTACATAGAAAGAGTATTATTTAGGCGGATAAGAAGTACCATTTTAGAAATTCAAATTTTAATGCCTGGTGTGCATAAGTACTAACACAAATAATCTCATGCATATGTGAAAACATGTGTAAATTACATGAACATCCACACACACACATACATACAGAAATGTGTTGTATACTTATAGTGTGCTGATGCTAAAGAGTTTCCGTTAATGGTAAATGGTTTTTAGTTAACTAAGTATGTCATTATGAACAAGTGGTTAAGCCTTAAGTCTCTTTTCATATCTGCGTCGGCATTTAAAGTGTAACAAATATAAATTGTACATGAAATGAGTTTTAAATACATTTACCATGAAAAGCTTGACTAAATTTCCCTTCCATAAATTTTTTTAATTAATGATTTGCTTTTTTCTTTGTATCTTTCATGATTCATGATAACCGTTAAGCTGTTAAGGTAACACTTTTTAACTTTAAAAGTATGTACCACACGATTAAGGTATTCTAAAAAGAAGATGTTAAATATTTACAATATACTTAGTGTGTATTTTTTAAAAACGCATAGTGCGACGAAATACAAGAAAAAATGAAAAAAAGTGGAAATTTTACATAAATCGAGATTCATATAGATGGATCTAAGCTATTTATCTGTTGAATTTAAATCAACCATGTTTCAGTATAGAGTACCTGAACAGAGCCTCAATGCTGCATGCTCGAGCTTATAACATTTTCAAATTTAGAGAATAATGATTTTAAAATAAAAATTTAAAATTCAAAATTTTCTTTGCGCTTAGTTTATAATAAAATATGCTAATATTTAGTAAAACATTTGGTTCAGAAATATCTTCTAAGATAAAAATTATCATTAAGTATAAGAAGTATATATCGGGTTTTTCAACAAGAAGTTTCTTTTTCGATTAATGCAAGACCAACAACATGATAGTTTTGACATTTACTTTATTGACGTATTCGTAGTAGATGTCTTGGCAATTGTTACAATGAATTTAATTTCGCACGAAAATAAATAATAAACAACATAAAAGTCCTTCTGAGACCGCTATGAATTGGTTGTTAAATTTGAGTCGACAGGCTCGATACAAAATGTGCGAACATCAGCATGTGTTTGACCGGGTCGTTTAACTGAAAACATCGCTGCCGTGAGTCACAGTGTTGAAGCAAATCCAAACTTGCCAATTCCTCGACGATCTCAACAACTTGGGGTTATTCAAAACCACCATACAGCGAATTTTGCGTTAGAATTTGACTTTGAAGCCTAACAATGTTCAACTGCTGCAGGAATTAAAGCCGACCAACCATTCACATCGCCGTAGATTCGCTCAATTCATTCAGGAACAACCGGCAGGTTTTTCTGAAAGAATCAGACATTTTTTCAGACGAAAGCCATTTTCAGTTAACAAGCAAAATTGCCGCATTTGGGCTTCTGAAAATCCTAGAGCGATTATTAAGAAGCCTTTGAGTGTCACTGTATAGTGCGCTATGTGCTCTGGAGACGTGATCGGGTCGTTTTCTTTTCGAAGATGACATGCTGACATCTCAATTTTTGTCTATTTTTGACAACGTGGATATCACTGACATGTGGTTTTAACCGCACGGTGCTACATGTCACACAGCCAATGCAACGATATATTTATTGTAAACCAAATTTTCCGATCGCAAAATTTCGCGACAATCAGCAATTAAGTGGACAGCCAGATCGTGTGATTTAAAACCGCTGAATTATTTTTTGTGGGGCTATGTTAAGGACTCTGGACGATTGGCTCCGTGCAGACTCTGCCAATCAATACGATGGTGCCACTACAATATAAAATTCTACAGTTTGATTGCTAAAGAAATATTTATTAAAGATGGTCGACTAAAAGAAATCTCTTAGCGGAATCTAATGAACGATCGCATAATTTTACGACAATCAACAGTTACATGGCTAGTGATAAAACACCATTGGATTGTGCTAAGGACAGAGTCTATACGGAGCCAACCGAATCGATTTCACCCTTAAAAGTCAAAATCCGTGATGTGATTAACGAAATAGGAGCGCCATTTTGCCAAAAAGTAATAAAAAACGTTGATGAAAGAAACGACATCTGTGAACGTGGTCGTGGTGGACATTTGTCAGTTATCATTTTTCATTCTTAATTGGCGAATACAAAAAAATTTGAAATATCTTTACCTGAATTTTTTTTCTTTTGTTTTAGAAAACAAACTTCTTGTTGAAAAACTCTTTATTAAATTTTTTTTTTTTTGTATTTGAAAAAATTTGTCACAACATTAATTTTTAATGAAACAAAAAAAATTGTTGCAACAAAAATTGAGTTTGAAAATTTCTCTGAAAGGTAACGTAATAAGGAACATTTAAAAATTTTTAAAAATTCTGTTTCAAAAATTATGTTATTACTTAAATTAGAGCCGCCGGAAATATGATAAAATATCAAAGCTGCAATCGAAAACATTTAAGCAGTTTTTGATGACATGGTATGCTCTTAATGGCAACGTAAAAGGAATATGTTAGAATTCCAAATATAGCAAAAATACTAAAAACAACAATTATGTGTTAACGACACCGTCTGCTCTGTAAAAGCGACTTCCATAGGCTGCTGTCAAAATTCTTAGTACAACAAAAATACGAAAAGAAACATGTTTGGGATTTTTGAGAAAGTTTCTGGGAATTGCGTTTTTTTAGTTGATGGCACCGTGGGCTCTTTCCTAATGGCTCTCTTAAGGGGATTTCTTAGAAATGTAAATACAGTAAAAATCTGAATCTCAAAAGTTTTGGGGTTTTTAAAAAAGTTTATGGGAATTGCGTTTTTTGCATTTTACAAATGAATTTTTTTTCGTTCTTATTTTGATTTTTTAAAAACTGTGCTGTCTTTAAACTGCACTACGGAATACAAGAGATTGTTGTACAAAATTATAGAATTTACTCTAATAAAATGCCAGGAAAAAATGTGTTTGGAGCCATAATCTAAAAGATTTCCAAACTGAATGAATAAAGCATATTTAGCCCTTTTTGGACACATTTAACAACTAAATTTCATAGTGTATTAACAAAGCATTAAGGAATAGTATTAATTAAAAAAAGTTCGTTGGTATAAGAAGCAAAAAAGCACAGTTCTTTAATTTTTATGCAAAATATTTCAATGAATGAATGAATAAAACTTGAACATTTTTAATTCTTTCAAGCGTTTTTGTTTTTGCTTATTTTAATTAAAAAAACGGATTTAAATTTTAATGAACAACAACCTAATAGCCTGGTCTAACAAAGTTAAATATTTAGGAGTCGTATTAGATCCAAAATTCAAGTTTAAGGATCATTTCCCCTTCGTAAAAGACAAAATTAACAAGATAATAATACTTCTGTATCCTTTAATAAACAGAAATTCAAGTCTTTGTATCGAGAATAAAACTCTTATATTTAAATCAGTATTTCAAGCTATATTGTTTTATGCTGCACCATTATGGGCTACTGCCGCTCAGTGTCATATTAAAAAACTACAGATAGCCCAAAATAAGCTGTTAAAAATGATACACAACCTGCCTTGGCATTATTCGACAGAACGACTTCACGCTCTGGCTCAAGTTGAACTTGTCAACACACGTATCCACAGGCTGACAATGAATTTTGAAAGCAGATGTCGCGACTCTGAGTTTAACCATATCAATGAGCTGGCCTCATCGTAATTTTATCTTCTTAGCTTAAGTTTTATTTAAATCAAAAATGTTCAGAAAGGTTTTTTGAAAATTTTTTCCTCCTTAAAACAATTTTAAACTTAGATGATAATTAATTTTAAAATATTGTTATATGTAATTAAGTAGTAAAGGAAACAAACTCCTAAACTCTTAAATCCTTGTTAAATTGATTCATATTTAAATTTCAAATAAATAAATATAATAAATATAAATAAAAAAAAAAATTTTAATGAAAAAATGTTTTAAATAAAATCAAGTCTTAACTAAATAAAGTTAACAAAAATATTATTATTTCAAACAAAATAATTGTTATGTAATTGCAGGCTCTATCATATTTCAACCTGATGTTCCTGACCATCGTGACACAAATTTGAATCTTCTTAAGCACACAATGAAAATTATAAATATTTATTATCATATTTTCACAAATCAAAAGCCCCTCTTAATGGCGAAAAGCCAAAAAGTTGACATTTTTAGTAATGCTAAGGAATTGGCCATAACACAAAGTATTGGCTATTTTGGCAATGAATTTGTCTATATAAAACTCTATCAAACATTAAAGAGCGCCTACGACAACTACAAGGTAAATTTGTTTAACAAAAATGTTTGTAAATAACAAAAAAAAATAATATTTTTTATTTTGTGCTACTTGAAGATATTGGCAAAAATTAAAATAACAAAAATTATTTCGAATTAATCTTTCTAATTTTTATCTAACGTGTTATTTTTTTTTTATTTCTATGGTTGTTGGGGGGGATGCACCATTAAAAATATATAAATAAATGAAAAAATAAAAACATTCAAACCAAAATATATTTATCAAGATTACCATTAATGAGGAAGCTGGCAGCAAATTAATTTCCCTTTTAAAAACATGTTTAAACTCACTAAGTGCCTGTATAGAAATGATGCCTCATGAGCAGGCAGCAACTGTTTTTAACACTGATGGAAGTAGTGGTGGTGGTGGTGAAGGAAATAATGCTGCCAAAAGTGCAACGGATGTAAATGCTGTGTTGTTTACAAATGCAGTATCAGGAGGTTCTGCTACTATTTGCACTTCGGTATTAAAACTAATCGAAGAAGCTCTTGAGTATTTGACCAGAGTTATAAATTATGCACCAGAAGAGAGCATTGCGTGTCTGCGACAACTGTTGAAATATTTGTTTGCTAGAAATTATGGCAATACAGAAGGCAACACACTAGGCAATAGCTCATCGACTTTAACTACAACAACAACAATAACACAAAAAATAACAACAACCTTTACGGAAACCTATTTTAAGGCCAAATGCAAAGAGCTACATTGCATTAGCAAAGATAATGGTTGCACAATAACAGCAACACCCCACAAGCAACAAACACAAAAATCACCAACATTAACATCAGCAGCAGTAGCAGCAGCAGCTGTCTCAACATCATCTCCCTTAGTATTTGCAAATGCTAACCAACAACAACAACTATCAGCAGCCACACTTGTATCAACGAAAGAAACTTCCCACTTGCATGATTATAATGCTGCTTCAATTTATAGTTTTGGCCAAATAAAGGGTGCTGATAATACTTGTGTTGGTTCTTCTGACATCGTTGCTGGCTCACAAGATGATTATCAATTGTTGGCTGAGCTATTTGCAATTAGTATGAAATTTAACACTTGCAAATCAGAGCATGAGTCAAAATTATCTACACATATTAAACTCTTTGAGCCGTTGGTCATAAATTGCTTAACTGTAAGTAAATTATACAAATAAATCTTTGGAATTTTCGTAATTTTACGTACTCTACTCTAAAAGATACTTTTATTATTAAAATTTGTGCAGATCTTACTAATTTTGTTTAAATGTTTTTATTTTTATTTTTTTCTTACAGCTTTTTCTTAAATGTAATGGCAGAGTTCAAGCTCAAATTTTGGAGCTGTTGGTACTTTTGTTGGAGTTTAATGTTACCTACAGTATATTGGATTCGAAAAATGTGATATTTGACAATATAATCAAAAGTTTGGATATAATTGAAAGTGGAATTGCTCGGTAAGTTAATTATATATTTACATGTATAAAAAATTGGAAGAATCAGAAGAAATAATTTTTAAAATTAAAATTTCAGATTTTGCAAAATGTTCTTCTTTAGAATTTTAATATTTAAGCCAGTATTAATTTTTGTTGTCAGTCAGAATTTGTTTTCAGTCTGAAAAAAAATCCAATACATGGAAATATCTACGTGTGTTGTTAGTAGTAAATTATTTTTAAAACTTACCACAAGGCGAATTGGGCACCATATAGATCATGCATTATTAATACATGCTGCCAATAACGGATTAAGTACAATTTGTGGCGACTTATTTTTACTACAAGGCGAATCAATTACCAGGTGTTAGAGATCGCGAATTCATTGATTTTAATCTTTGACAAGAATGTCAAACTCCATTCATAGACATTTTATATATTAAGTCTGACAGTTATGTTACCGGCAAAAACTAATGAATTTGCCATCGCTAAAATCTTGATTAATTCATCTTCGTTTACTTTCAAAAAAAAAAATTTTTTTCAATTATTAAATTTTGTGTCGCCTTCAAAATTCCAGTACTAACAAACATCAGCTGAGTTTTTAAAACTAAGAGTAGCAATTAGACGATTTTTCATACTCATAAAAGTTATGTGCTGAAACTATTCACCGAATACAAGCAATTATTAATTAAGATTTTAACCAACCAAAAATTCACTTACGATTATTCGAGAATAATAATTTGGCGCTAAAATAATTTTGTTTTCTGTTCATTTTATGCTGCTAACGTTTTTGTCTTATTGGCTGACATTATTTCATTATATTAAAGCGCTGGCTGTGGAGGAACAGATCTTATAGAGATGTTGAATTTAGTTTCACCACAAAACTTTGGTCTGCCCAAAAAGGAAATAGAAAAAATAATGACTGCACGAATCCTAAGAGTTCCTAAATTTCCTTTTTAACTCTATAGGCCTGGAGTTAAAATGAAATTATATCCTAAACTTTATTGCTTAAGTGAACATATTGCCGCTAAATTTAAATGCTTGTACCATCTAGCCTCCAAAACAGGCGCAATCGTTGCAGAAAATAGGAAAAGGCTAACTAATATTACACCGTAGCTTATACTTTTAAAGCCTTTGCTGAATTCTATATTAAAAAGAGTGTTGCATTCAGTTCTTTAAATAAATTTAATAAACGATTTGCAAATAGCTTATTATTCGAAAAGGAAATTTAATACTTTTGATTGAAGAATTCCCTAAATAAATATTTACAATAATAAATAAATTCTGCATGGAGACTAGAAGCATAAAAACGTTTGATAGTTGTTTGTGGTAGTTGTTTCTCAAAAACTCTTTTAAATTTATATACATTTGGAGTATAAAATAAACACTAGAAGTTAACCAGATTACTTCATGTTAGAAAAATATAGACGTTTTAACTCGTCTGGAAATAAAAATCGCAGATACAAGCGGTATATCATCGTTATTATCTTTAACGTCTAAGACATAAATCAGATGTTTTTTTATAGAAGTGCAGAACTTTAAGTGGGCAACACTTTTTTAATAATGCTTTCAAATTGTGCAAATTGAGCCCAAAATAAGATTGCCGTTGATATCGATTTTCATAAAGAATTTTTGTTTAGCTATAAAGCTGACTTTTGTTTGAATGGATGCGTGAGTAAACAAAACTCGTATTTATGGTGATGATTATTCCCAAGTGTATGTTGAGATATCGTTATATACAAAAAAAAACTAACTGTTGAAATTATTAGTCCGTACTTCTTTAAAAACGATGTCGGTCAGAGCGTTATATCCATGGTGACAGCTATAGAGCCATGATTACTGACTTTTTCGTTCATAAATTGAACAACCATGATGAACAGGAGCTGTGGCTTCAACAAGGCGGCTTCGCACCAAAATTTATTGAAGAAAACGTTTGATAACAACATAGTTTCACGTTTCGGACCCGTGGATTGGCCTCTAAGCTTAGGCGATTTAACGCCATTTGCTATTTTCTGTAGGAACATGTTCAGTCGCTGGTCTACGCCGATAAGAACGAAACGATAGACCACATCGAGGACAATATTCGTTTTATTATTGCCGATATAAGGCCGCCAAAGGTAGAAAAATTAACAAAAATTGAACCTTTAGGTTAGACTGCATCAGAGCCACCCATGGCGATCATATGCCAGAAGTCATATTTAAATTATGGCTGAAGATTATCATTCGAATAAAGTTGTTCTATTTCAGAGTTCTATACCTCTGTAAATATAGTGAGTTTAGTGAGCTTCGTACAAAAATTTTTATGTTTATGATAAAAATACATCTTCTGATTTTCCGCGTTTAATCGATAATTATCGATAAATTATTTTTATATTGATTAATTATTTTTGCTACCACTAGCTAGAACTGATAATTTGATTTTTGAATAGGAAGTGACTGATCTCTGCAAAATTTACTATACATTAGAGCTGTAATGTCAGAGAAAATGCGTTTGTTTTTGTTAAAAAGAGTTAAGGATGTTAAGAATGTGACTAATCATGAAAACGCTAATTATAAAAGCAACAAAATATAACTACCAAAAACGAATAGAACATAAAATTAATTATTATTCTGCTAGTTTTGCACCAGACGACGAAACGAATTGTTAGTCAAGAGTTTCAAAGTCATTTTTTCTTTTAAAATTCGATTCACTTCAAATTTAAAATTTGTATTTTTTTTGTTTCTTTTACAGCAATGGCTTAATTATGATTACACCCATCATTAAATTTCTAATCAAGTTATCGTCAAAGAGTGAAAGAAACTTAATAACAATACCAAAAATAATAAGTATTACTAATAATTTATTAGCAAACTATAATATCAGAGATGTTGCGGTACAAGCTTTAAAAACTTTATCCTATGAAATATTTTTAATGACATCCACCATTTCAACACAGCAACAACAACAACAACAATCGAATATAATTTCCAAAAACACACAATTATCACCCCAAATTGCAGCTGTAAAAGAAAGTCTGTTGAATGACCAAAATTCATTGGCCGCCATTACAGAAAATCTTTTAACACACAACAACGAACTTGACACACAAAAAGAAGTCATTCTTGGAATGTTGGATAAATTCATTGAATCCAATGATTGCCAACAAATGCTTATTTTACTTTTGCTAATTGAGCAATTGCAGCAACAATATGAACAATACAAAATGTTTAATGATGCCAATATTACAACAACAACAACAACAAAAACTACAGCCACAACTAAATTTATGGTTTCTACACAAGATGACAATTCTGATGGCAAACTTGGTAACTATTTTGAATACAAACAACAATCGCATACAATATGCTTGCCAAATCTTGATACAGTTTGTAATATGATATGTCATTCGATATGTTTAAATCGTTTGTACATACAGGATTGGAATGACTTTTATATGTTGGATACATTTTTTAAAAATAATACCAAATATTTATTGGGCAATAGCAAAGATTTTATGTCACTCCTTAAATATATAATTGAAGCGGTAAGTTGTTGTTTGTTATTTCAGATATGCATTTTAGATCAATTTAAGGCAGTAATTTCACTTTAGCCATTTTTTTGTATTTCATTTTTTTTATACTTTTTATATATTTTAAATTTTTTGTTGATTTTCTATCGACTGTGTTATAAGCGAAAATTTTTTAGAAATTTCTTTAAGGATAATTTATTATATCATCGTTCTGTTTTGCAAATCAAGTTCAAATAACATTTTCAATTAAAGCACGAACTTTAGTTCACTTTTTTGTGTGCTTTAAACGAAAGTCCCGTTATTTTACTCGTTTTGAAATCAAATAGACAAACCTAGTCTTAAGTAATCCGTCTACCTTTCATTTCAATTCGCGCAAGTGAAGACATCAAATTAGGTTCAGCTTAGGCTTACTTAAGTTTAAACGGATTTGCCAATAAACAAAATTGTCGAATATAGAATAAAACCTAATTCTTTCAAAAATGAAGCCCGACCACCTCGTACAACGGTCGACAGAGATTGTGACCGCAACATAATAAATGATTTTCGAGAAATTGAATTCTGAAGTGGCTTTTAGGGTCCTGCGATTACTTACTTCTGGTTTATTTTCTGTAGGATTTCGAGATGCCATTGGAGGCCAAAAAAATGGTTAAAACACATGCTCGAAATCATTTCTATATGCTAATGAATGTTTAATGCAAGTACATGGTCTATTGGTCTTTTGAATCAATAAATTTTTTGATATTTTTTTTTTGGTTACTTTTTTTCCATTTTAAAATTCTATCGGGCTTAGGAAAGACCTTTCATTTCTTAATTTAAAATTATGTCATGGGATAATCGGATATGTTATGAAATCGATCGATTTAAATAGTATAGATTTTAAGTTAATTTTCGTTCTTAAGATTGTGTTTTCATACACTTTTAAAAATCTTAGAAGGTGTTTTGAAATCATTCGAAATTCATCATACACTTTAAAACTGATTGTCTTCAAATCGATGAATGTCCATCACATACTTGAATATTTATTTTTAAAATGGACTTCCTAAGTTTCTTCGTATGTATTTTTTTTTCTGCTACAATACACGATTTCATACTCATAATTTTTTTTATCTGTGATGTTTAAAGTTTTTACCAATTATCAGTTTTTTTTTCGATGAAATCATTTATTTACTTTTATTTGCTGTCAAAACAGTAAGTACTGCGGCATTAATTTTAAATTTGCAAAACAACAACAAAAAATAAATTAATGAAAAAAACTAAGTTTAACAGTTGTTCTAAACCCACTCAGTAAAAGTAGCTTCATCCAAGTCAGTGTAGAGTTTAAATTTATAACTCGTGATCTTATGTTTAACAAACAAGAAAAGAACCGCAATTATCGCGATTGTTTAATTTATATTATATTGTCTTATGTTATACAACACAATATGAATGGTCAACTGTGACACTTACAGTGCTTTCGTGTATGCTATTTACACAGTCAGTTAAAATTGATCGATATTAATTTTCAATCAATGGGCAATGAGCTTGTGTAGTACATCCTCAAAATGTTTAGTTGTATCCTCTTTTTTAAATATTAAAAATTTAAGAAGGTGGTCCTGTAGGCTAGTAGGTAGTATACTAGCTTATCAGTCTGGGGGTTGTGAGTTCGATTCCGCACAAAGACCTTTGATGTTTTTACTACAAAAAAAAAAACACAAAACAGTTAATTTCCGATAACATTGGCCTTCTAGAAATAAAAGCTGTCCCGGTAGGCTAGTAGGTAGTGTACTTAGCCTACCAATTTAGGGGTGTTTGTTTTCACTATAAAAATAAGAGCTGAAAGGCTATGTAACTATCCTTCTTCTTTCACCACCTGTCTTATCTCTTCTCTATCCCTTTCCTAAAGAATGTAGCATGGTTGTGACTAAATGGCATTGTTGCCTGCAATGCTACTTCTCTTTAAAAAAAGTGAAAGAAAGATCACAGACAAAAGTTTTGAGCGGTGTTTCTAGAAATTAGCAAAGAATTCTTTCAATAAATTTTTCGGCTTTGGTACCTCTTTAAACCATGAGCGCTACTTTATTTTGTTTTTCTTATTTTTATTGCTATTGCAAGTTAAAAATGAAATGGTGCATTTGTATGCACATACAAATACATCATTGAGAATTTTGTTTATTTATTTATTTTGATTTTAAATTAAATATTATTAAAGTGATATTATGCAATGATATTATGCATGAAATATTTATTATTAAAAAAAAATTATAAAATTTATTGCAGCGGGGAAATCATATTCCTATGAATATTTGGGGAGTGGTTTTAGCTACATCTTTTGTATGGAAAACTTTAAAGTCTTATGTTTGAAGCCTTCTTCATTTATACCTTTAAAATAAAAAAATAAAATAGCAGTTTTATTGTTTGAATAGTAAGTTTCCCTTGAGCAATACTAAAACTGAACAATAAATTAATTTCGTCCAGAATTTCTTAAGTTCTATTTTTAAAGCTTCAAATCTAATTTTCATAAAAATATGTTAAATTATTTTTTGAAAGACATTGATCCTTAATAATAGTCATACAACCGAATTAGTTTCTCTAAGAATATACTTTAATACAGAATCTATTGTTAACTGATTTAAAAACCTATCACTTTTAATGAAACTCGTTTTAAATAGATCATATATTAAATAAACAAAATATTTGATATCAATGTACAATGTACAAAAAATACAACAATTACATAGATTATACATCTTCGATCAGTTAATGCTATTTTTCTTGTTAACACAAAAAAAAAAAAATAAATACAAATATGAAATCCCTAAATTTGATAAGAAAGCCAAAACAATAAATTGATAGTAAAATACTTAAGTCAGCCTAAGTCTAGTCTGGCTTAAAAATTAAAACTTTAAACTTTTACTTATCTACAGCAAATAAAATTGCGCTTCAAAGCAAACTATACTTTTGAACTCGTTAATAATTTCTTTTGGATGTCTTTAATTACTAACCATTAAATTTAACGAAAAATTGCAAAAAACCTTAAAATCAAACTCTCAAACATTTTTGTACAGAGAATACCAACCTTTAATTATTGGCAAATCCTTTAATTATTGGCAATTGCGTCTAAAGTACCCTTTACAAAGTCACACAAAATTAATGCCGTCTTCTTACATTTTCCTCTAAATTAAAAATGCTTAAAATTGTTAAACACCAGCATTCAATAAATATATAATTAAAAAGCAGCAATAGTCACACTCTTATGACTTCTATTGCTGCATACCATCGACACTTCGTGGTGTGAAAAAAAATTAACTTTTCTAGTTTGAACTCTCCAATGATTTCACTTTTGTTATATTATATGAATATAATGCATGTGTATGTGTGTGTGTATACGTGTATAAATGTTTATATATTCATTTAATATTCGCCACGTCTAATACCGGCACCTTCAATTTAAATTCAACTTTTATTAACATTTTTGTTTTTGTTTTTACTTTTTTACTCGCATGTTTGTGTCATGATGTCTCATTTTTCCAACATCGACATTTAACTACAACAATTGTGGGGGAAATCAACACCATCATCTCTAATTCATCTGACATCATTTGCAATGCAAAATTGTTTTTCTCAACGAATATCTTTCTCTTTGCTACATGTTGCCAACGCTCCTGCCCACGTTACTATATTGTATATATATTTTTTTGCATATTCTCGAATTGGCCATGGCATCAACATAAACACACAAAATACCAACGATACAAACCGTATATATGTATCTCCTATTTGCCCAAAACGAAAATAAAAAATTAAAAATCAAAAAAACTAAAAAAAAATAAAGGATGTTAGAAACTTTAGTGATTTATCGTATGCAACGATTATCCTGTCGAATGTAATCCTCAAAACCGAGGAAATTTATTTAGTAAATCACATAAAGCTCTTTTTGAAAAATCACCCAACAATAGTGGAAAAGTTAAAGCAGAAGCAACAAAAAACCTCAAGCGAGGCATCTTCACACTCTTGGCTATTGGATACTAAGCCAACAACATCGAAGGCAGCTGCAGCTACTGTAGCAGCTCAAGCTGTAGCATTACAAACACTAACAAACACCTCAAATACCATAAACGAAATAAACTATTTTGCAACGGTTTTATGTGATGTTCTCCTTGAATGTCTGCATACTATTCTTTCAGATCGTGTGCATTCAAAGGGGTTCATGTACTTTGCCTCCACAACCTATCCACACAGTCAACAATTTGCAATACAATACTGTCGTCTAGTATGTCATTTTGTTAAAGTTTTATATCAACTTTGTTTCAACTCACGTTTAGAGGATTCTCTTCTTGCCTCAATACGTTTTACTTTAAATGCTTGTGAATCAAAATTGTTAAATGAATACTATAATTTGTTAATAATGTACTCAACACAAGGTTGCCCAACAACCATGGCAACACATCTCATGAAAACTTTACCCGAATTGGATGTAGATAATTCGTTATTGCAATTGCAAATAGAAATGTATAATTTATTAAATGCTCTCGGTATATTGGATCCTCTGACACTGCTGCAGCGTTTACAACAAGACGACATAAACAATCATGTGAGGCGGGCACTTTTAAGTAAAGTTTGCCATCACAGCAATGTAAGTATGAAAATAATAAAACAGCTTTAATTAGTTTATAAAATATAAGCGCGTGTGTGTGTGTGTGTGTGTGTCTATGTATGCGTGTTAAGTATTTATGCTTCCATACCATACTTGTTGTCAACACGAAAAAGGCGTTCTGTGTCCTTGACAAAACTCACCTGAACTTTTCTCTGTATTACTGCAGCGTTAAGAGAGATATGTATTCAATTGCTTTTATGATTGAAGTTTGTGTAAACTTTTAATTTTATTATTTTTTATTTCAAGTTTTTTTCCTGTATTTATTTTGAATCGTTAATTTGTTTTATTTAAATTTAAATGTGGTTGTTGTAGAAATGTTTTACAGGCAAATTAAAAAAAAGGAAAAATTAAAAAAGAGTATAATGAGTAAAAAGTTTGCTTTAAGAGAAGAAAGAAGATAAGAATTTTTCTTTGACAAAATAAATAAATTCATCAAGTCCGAGTTGGGCTCACGCAGTAAGTGTTCCATACCATATGGTTCAGATTTTAATTTTCAATTTTACTTTTAACAATACGTTTTTTAATTTCCTTCACTTACTTCTATGGCGAGCTAGCAATACATTCTCTGCATAAACTATTACAGTTCTGAAATAAGGTTATATACGAGAGAATCAACTCACTATCGGGATATCCTTTATATGATTTTTTTAATATTTTGAATTTTTCCCTAGAGTAGACAACAACATATGCTATAAGTAACTTTCAAATATCTGCTTGAAACTGTTTAACAGATAAGGTGTCATATACGTCAAAATCCAATCTGTATGGATGGAAATATATCTGAATTATTAAATTTATTCTTAAAGGCCCTACTATAATATACATAAGCTGGCTCAAGCTAATGTCAATGTTTGAACGAAAAGTCTGTCAAATGCTTAAGCAAATCATTGAAGACTTCTAGGTGGCTATAATGTTCTTACACGAATATAGAAATTATTACACACAGTTTCACATTTGTTTCATTCATACTTTTGCAAAAATGTAATAATCTTTAATTTTATTTGGGTACGGTTTTCCGTCGACCCTCGTCAAATTTGGTTGTAAACCGATTTCGGCTGTTTGCCATCTTCAGCGTTCTTTTCGTACCAAAATTAAAATTAACCCCGTCGGAAAAGCCAAGCACATATCGTAATAATCTTTCTAAAAAAAATTAAATTTTTTAACGAAAAGATGTCCTTATACAAATTTATATATTTTATAATAGTTTTAAGAAAAATTACACATATTTCGCTGTTTGCGTTGTTTGGGCTAAAAGCACTAAAACATGCAACTGTGTGCATCATTGAATTTATAAACAATAGAAAAATTTAATTTTGTTGCCAATTGTGTGCTAAAAATATGGAAAAGAAATTAAAATGTTTAAAAGCCCTTAAGTTATTAAACTCCAAGGTTGAGTCTAGTTCTTCAACGTTATCACGAGTACTACAAAGTAAAGCTTTACATTGTAAAAAAGTAAAAAATATTCAATATAAATACTTATACCGGCGGGGTGCGAGAGAGCTTTTCAAAAACATCATAGGCTGCCGTAGTGCCCATTCCTCAATATAGCCCCTTCAAAGCAAATCATTTAAGACTTTTAGGTGGCTATAATGTACTTAATCGAATATAGAAATTATTATATATAGTTTAACATTTGTTTTATTCACACTTTTGCAAAAAAATAATTCCTTTCTAAATTAATGAAATTTATTAACAAAAAGATGTTTAATAATCATATTTTGTCCACTGCCTGATGAAGCTTCCATCAATTTCATTTCCTTGCAGAAACGTTCCCGTAATAACTCCATTTATGTTTGCACTGCGCGACTTTATATAATTCATACCAGTATGAAAATGAAAAACGCAAACAAAATTCTTCAAAGTATTACTTACCACTTTTACTGCATTTTTCTGTTACTTCTTCTCATGCTCATTCCTTTGAATTCTCGCTATAATAAAAAGCGTCTCTTTTGTCATATAATCAAATTTTGCTTTGTATGTTTTCTATTAAATTCGCTTTCGTCCTCCATTGCAATTTGTTTACTAATGTATCCATGACACAATTCACATTGCAAAATCAGCTGTTTCCGTACGGAAGGTGGATTAGTTTCGTACCTTGTTTAAGCAGTTGATATTTGACGAAACTTGACGAAAAGTTTTGTTAAGTACATTGTAGTTTGCCACATATGATTATCAGGTATTTGCACAGTTGTTTAAGTTGGCATAAGCCAGGTTATGCATATTATAGGTGGGCCTTAACAGGTGTCTGTAAATACACTGTATGAATGCTAAATGTCTGCCTGCTGCGGTAAAAAACCAAAATCAATATATTTTTAAATCACGTTACTATAAGAATCCATTTCTTTATAATATTATTCTAAAAATAATACCGTGTTGTACAATTCGAATATGGTGCAAAGCATCCATATTAAGAACACATGAGACACAGAGTGGCCGACATACTCGAGAAAACGATAAAAGAACACAATAAGGCAAGAACGAATCCGAACGAGCAAAAAATTGCTAAACAGATAAGGGCAAAATTACGGGACAATGACCTAATATTTACAAAGAAGATTATATAGACAAAACACAACAATTTATACAGCAGACCAACTGCACTAAATTCAGGAATGACCCAACTGAGTCCTTCCACAAGGAAATACGTAACCTATTCAAAACGCTGCAAAACTTTTACTGACGGAAAAGTATTCATGTACATGAACATGAATCCAGGACCACCGACGCTCAAAGCACAACCAAAAATACACAGGAAAAACATACCAATGAGACCTAGCTAAACAGCTCACCAGAGTGCTTAAGAAAACGATAAATTTACAGAACACATATAATATACGTAATACACAAGACCTTATTGATAAACTTAAGGACATCAAAATAACCGAAAACACGCGACTCGTTTCCTTTGATATCAAGGATCTATATACTTCAATACCAACACATGAAACCTTAGATATTCTACGCAACACACTAGACAATTGGTACGAAAGCCAATATACCGCTGATATTATAGATATTGCAAAAACGATAATAAAACAGAACTACTTTAGATTCAATAACAACTTTTACAAATTACCTGACGGACTCGGTATAAGAAACCCAACTTCCGCATTCTTCATGGAAATTTTCATGCAACATCTCGAATCACTACACGTAAAAACACTCATGGAAAACATAAAATAACTCATTACTATAGATACGTAGATGACATTATATGCATCCTCGAGCAAGACAACGGCGAAAAAATTCTAGAAAACTTAAACACAATTCAATATAAATGATAAGATTACATACACAATGGAAAAGGAACAAGACAGAAATTTACATTATCTTGACATCACTATAACGCGAGGAAATGACTATTTAACATTCGACATCTATAGAAAACCAACAACAACGGACACTACTATCCACAACACCTCAAACAACCGTACCCAACACAAACTAGCAGCGTTTAGACATATGATACACAGGCTTGGGATAATTCCACTTACTCCAGATAAGTACAGGAGGGAACTCCTCGAACAGGTAAACACGACCTCAGACACAATTTTCACACCATTAAAACTGCTCATGCAAACGGGCAAACGAAAAACACCCTCAGACGGACACACGTAACTACATAATAGTAAGAGACGGAGGTATCGGTAAGTTCACTTTGCATATAAATGCCAGGTGGCCGGTATTCTGCTTACCTAAATATATACGGACCTAATAACAGAACTACCTGAATGCCAACACTGACTCACCAGTACAAACTAAACCGCAGCTTGAGAATGATGCATTCGCATCGAAAGCGCTCGCCATCGAATACAAATCAGCCAGTTAGGACGAAAAATGGCAATATTAAATTCAAAAACACCAAAGCATAATTCTATGAATTATGACTGAATTATTTAAGCGGCAAATACAACTAAGAACAGCTTGGTCGTACAGTCGAGAGATGATATTGGCAACTATGAAAAATATATTTTTTTTATTATTATATTATAGAAAGCCGTGCCATTACCTTATGTCGATTTGTAGACACAAACGCTAGTTGGCATGTCGCAAATGTAAAGAAAGTTAAAAAAAAATTAGGAACTAAATAGAGGAATCGAATCATAAAAAAACGCTCATTTTTTATAAAAAAAAATTTTATGAAAAATTATAATTTTAGCAGGCACGCGATGTTACCGTGTTCTGTAACGTTTTGCGACGTTTTTATTAAATAATATGCTGTTTTTAAGATTGATTGATTAATTTACATATGTAATTTAAAAAATACGCACTTCCATTTAAATATTTCTAAATGTTATAACATTCAAAAAAAATAGTTTTGAATTTGTTATCGTCATGTTTAATTATAAAAGTAAAATCTCTAGAGTAGAGTTGCTTAGTACCCCAAAGGGAATTTTCAACTCTCCAATCATTAAAACCGATTAACGTTTGTGGCTTGGTTTATGTGTTTGTATGTGTTTGTATGAATGGTATTATTGTTTATCTTTCTATTAATTAATTAAAATCTACTTTAGTTATACAAATAAATTTCTCTTATTTTCTAATTATTTTATTCTATTTTATTTTTTTTTTTGTGTGTGTGTTTTTTATATAAACGCTGCTTTCTTCTTTTCAACTATCCTCTAGCCAAATCCTATTAAATGGAATCAGCAACAAGTGCAACATTTATTAAATGGAAAATTTATAAATATTTTAATTATTGAACAATTTGCATTCATGTGCTATTTATGTGAAGTGGACGAAGATAATTGCTCATTATTTCAAACAATGGTTTTGAAAAATATCAGAATGCTCAATAAGGTGGGTTTTTTGTTTTTATAACTGAATGCTATAAATGCTATAAAAACAAAGACAAAAGGAATTATAGGTATTTGAGTATCCAATTATAATAAAAATTTTTTTTTGCTTTATTTCAAACTATTTTTTCTCCGTTCATTCAATTATAACAAGTTTTTGTTTTTAAATTCTTATTTTTTTATTATTATTTTATACATAAATGAAAAAATAAAACGTAATTTATATCGTTTTTTTTTCTTTATTCCTTTTCTCCTTTTTTTTGTGTTTTAATCATTTAGCATTCAATTGTTTACTTATTGCGTTTAGTGGAATATTTGTGCAAAGAACGCGTTGACTGTTCAAGATTATGTTTTGCAAGATTTTTACAAATTTTAAATAATTTATATAAATTATTGGCATCTGAGGCAACGTTAGCATTTTCAACATCCAATCGGCCACTTCAATTACAAATCGAGCGTTTAGCTAGACATTTAATCGTTGATGCTTCTTCAATTCATGATAAAAATGCCATTTACGATACATTCATACGGTTAACGGAAGAAGAAAAAGGAGAAGATGACAATAAGAGTGAAGAAAAACAGCACACAGACGTAACAACGGAAACCTCATCATCAGCAGCAAAAACAACAACAACAATAAGCGAACAACTGCAATTTATAATGTAAGTGATTTTGATTTCTTTTGCGAAATACCTAGACAATCAACAGTTAATACTCATTTAACGGGGTACACTAATTTAAAATTTTGAGTTAGTAAAATTGCACTTGATTTTAACAAAATAGCATTTTTCGATATAGAGAGTATTTCATTTATGCAACAATTCCAGGTGAATGAAATAAAATCTTTTACTTTTTTTCTTTTACTATCTAGAGCTCCTAAGCATATCTTTATTGTGACAAGTTTTCTACTTATCTACTAATTGGTTGAGTGTCTGTACTTAGCCTAATATATTAATACATTAACTTAAAAAAATGCTTATAAGCCTTAAATCTATGATGACGATATGGAAATATGATCCAGTTCATATTTTTGTTATTTCAATAAATTTATTTAAAAATATAAATATTTAATTATGCTGTTAATATAAATATTTTGCGCACAAAAGGTATACGCCCACACTAATCAGCATGTTTTAAGTCAAGGGCATTTTAGTGGTGCATTATTTTAACGTCACTTAGTTGTTTAAACTGTATGTGAGAAATGTAACGTGAACCAAATATTGCAATAAATGTTTGTTAGTATGTTTGTTTTCCACATAAATATTTTGGGATATTTTCTATACCCATAATGTGTCCAAATGTGTTTGTTGCACAACTTATGTGATGACTACGTTAGCTCATCAATCACACTATATTTACTTATCGCACTGATTCCTCTACGAAGTCAACTCAAACATTTTTTATTTTTACTTTTTGCAACAACTGTGATCATATCCACTCACTGTAAAATTCTTCTTTCATCATTCATCATCATTTTAGCTACTCTTTCGTCAAAATAATATAGTTGTATATCCTTTCTTCATGGAAAAGTAGATTTTGAGTTGAGTTTCTTTAAAGGAATTCTATTTTTAATTGTACAACTTTCTGGGTACAGATTTAGTACAAAAATATTGAAATTTTCTTGCTGGAAATTAGAACATAATAAAAAACTGCACAAGCATAAATAATTATATCGCAAGCTTTCATAATCGAGAATAAAATAAAAGGATTGAAACGTAGTGATAGATTAATTGAATCGAATATTCATGCAATGAAGCATTGCTTCCTTAATTACTTTTATTTGGGTACGGTTTTCCGTCGACCCTCTTCAAATTTGGTTTGTGAACAAACCGGTTTCGGCTGTTTGTCATCTTCAGTGTTCTTTTCGTACTAGTTGCGTTCTATTGTCAGTTGTGTTTATATAGTTCGTGTCACCCTTCGTGTTATTGCGTTCGTCACTTTCTGTCTTTTTTTGCCTGCATCTCTCTTCTTTTTCGTTTGTCTCTTTTTACCTAATTTGTCGCTCCTATTTTCATTCGCCTTTTTTTCTAGCTAAATCCTTTTACGATCATGCTTGTTATCCGTTTTTGTCTACGTGTGAACCTATTGGGTTTTTTTCTTTCTTTTTCTCTTCCTGTTCTATGTGACATAATAATCTGTAATTGTATGTTTATGATGTCCTTTATTGCTTTAGTCTTGTGCACCTGTAAAAATGTTCCAACGGTCCAAATATTGTGTCCGAAGCAGTGTTTATTTGTTAATTTATTATTCGTCCGTCAAATGTTTTCTGTTTGTATATTTCCATGTTTTCTAATACATTTAGTCTCCTTCCTTTGTGCTGTGTATGAAGGAGTTTAACCGTTGTCCTTATATGTCCTGGTGTACATTTGTTGTTAAATGTATGGTTCGCAAAGTTTGATTCTGGAGTTGATTTTGGTTCTCGTAGTTTTTTGTTATAGTCTCTAATGTGTTCCCTAAATCTGGTCTTAATTTTTCGCCCTGTTTGCCCGATGTAGCTATAATGGCATGTACAAGTTAATTTGTACACTCCTTGTTTGTCTAGTATATTTGCCTCGGTTGTTTCCTTAATTATTTAATTTTTAAATCTTCATAATTTGTGCAAAAGTCCACATAAAAAAATCGCATAAAAAGGAAAAGAAGAGGAAATTCACTTAATTTTGATTTTAAATAATCAAAATTTAATTTTTCATTAAATTCACTTAAGTTTTGTTAATGCCGAAAGCCTTCAACAATTAAGCGCCTGAAAAAAAAAAAACAACTATTTGAATACATTTGTATATTAGTCGTTGTCTAATTTTGTTCAAAATTTAAGGAAATTTAAAAGAATACACGGCAAAAGTGAATCAAATGTAAAACAAATCATGGCCTAAGTAAAACTCATTCTTTATTAAAAATCAAATACTTAAAAGGGAATAAATAATAAAAAGCCATTTCTTAAGAATCATCGTATAAATTATTAACGGATTAACGGCGTTTTGAGCTTCGCAATATTTGATGAACTATTCATCAGAATAGAGCGCTGAGAAGTCTATACAAACTTTTATTTCGGCGGCAAACATTTTTTTAGTTCACTATACTCCTCAAAGATTTATCGGTTTCTGATAGTGACACATCTCCGGAGTTCGATCAGAACTTTCTTAAGAGCTTAATTTAAGTTGAACTTTTAAAAGTTGTGGGCTTTTAAAAACAATTTTTTCAGTATTCTTGAGTTATCAACGATTTTTCGCGAGCCTTCATAAAAGAAGTGAATAAATAATGAATTTAACATATTTTGAAATCTGCAAACTACAACCACTTTTAGTTGATGTTTCATAAATAATAAAAAATACAAACGAAAATTAAAATTTACTCACCCTCTAGTAAATGAAGCACAAAAGCAAAACCTAAATACAAAAGAAATCACGTAGAATCATCGTTGTAAAAAGTATAAAAAAATTGTTTGAAATCATATAAAATAAGATGAAATCATACAATTATTAATATGCCTAAGACTTTCGGTAGCTTTAAAGGAAATTCCGTCGATTAGATTTTTTTATCGAAAGCTTTTTTGCCACCAAAGTTAATAAAAGAATCCAAATCCGTCATATAAAGCCGAAGTGTGTTGATATACTACCATTTCGAAGTTTGCTTTTTATATCGTTTTGTTTTAGGCATTGCTACGGCCTTTTATTTAAATCATTTTTGCAGTGTCTTTTTTTTTTTTTTTTGTTCACTTGTACCTTTAACAACAATTTACAATACATTATCTGCATTCCTTAGCGTAATACTTTCTTTAATTTCATTTTGTTCGTTTTGATTTTTATTCTCCTTTTAATAGTTTAAATGATTTGGAAAATTCTTGTGAAATTCAAGACGATGATATCGATGCTCCTTTGGGAAGTGTTTCGAATATTGTTGACGAGAAATGGATATTTAATCAGGTGAGTTAAATTATGAATATAAAAATTCAATCAAATGAAAATATATTAACTAATAAATCTTTAGAGAAAATAAATCTTTATGTTAAATATCATTTATTTGCATAGTTATTTTATTATAAAATTATGTCAATTGAATGATGTTAAATAGAAACAATATTTATTTTAGTAAATATATTTTTAATCACAAACACATGCAAATTGTTTAAATCAGAAAAGTGGAAAAATCATGAACAAATCAATTATATTTAAATGGTATTAATGTTCAAAGTCAATAAAAATAGAATGTCATCTGTTGTGTTTGTGTTATAAAAGAAGATTTTTATTTAAAATTACTCATACACCTCGGGGTGTATTATTTATGTGACTTTTGAACAGAGTTTCCAGACTCTTGGCTTTAGAGTCCACTTTATATCCAAAAACCAAATTTATTTTATCCCCAAAAAACTGCGCCTGAAAATAACACTATTTTAATTTATATCCTTGATATAAAATATTTAACACATTAAATAAATTATTTAGTAGTATGAAGGATAAAATAGGGAAAATGGAAATATCTGATGTAATATACAGTATACCATGTGGAGGAAATGACCAGGTGAACTGTGACAAAGTTTATATTTGAACAATAAAAAATAAACTTAAATCAAGATTAGCTGGTCATAAATGTGACCAAAAATATAGGAATATTTCAACACAGAAGACATTCTTATCTACACAGAATTATAGGTACTTGATTAAAATAACACATAATTTGTTATAATTATTTCAGAAGAGGAAATTTGGTATTTAATTTCGGTTACCAAAATCTTCTTTTTGAAATTGTAAATAATTTTTTGTTTTATAAAAATAAATTTTCTGAAGCCAAATGTTGAGCTTATAAGTGGTAAATTTAATTAAAAAGACCTCTAAAAAAATAAATACTTGTTTATTAATTAATATCCTTTAAACAAACAAAGTAGTATACCTTTCCAACGGACACCCTGTATATGTACCGTCTTATAAGTTAAGCTAATAAACGTAATCAAATTTGTTTATTTTTAAAGTTCCATTAAGTGCTTCGCAGCAAGCATTCTCGTTTTTATAATTATAGTTTATTGACCTTTGACCATATCAGTTTCCTTGTAATGTAAATAATTTCATTTGTAATGAATAAACAGAATAGTCTGTTGTGGGAAATGAGAAACACTCAAATTATTCAACAGTCCCCTTTGCATCCATTAAAAGTGATAGTTTGGTGTGGTCGGGAGGACCAAGTAAAAAAATTAAATAACAAGGAAAAAATTTTGCATACATTTTCATTTCATGTTCCTGAAGATGTCATTCAATGGTGTGGCGGAATATTGAAAATAAAAACATTTAAGAAAATTTTTGTATAAAGGCCTTGTGCTTAAAAAAAATTATTAAATATTTTTCATATTATTCCTTATTTGTATTAATTGTAAAAAAAATCGCTTTTAATTAATGCCTGATATGAAAGAAGAGTTGACAGCCATTCTGTCTGGTCGTTAAAAATTTCTTTCAAATCTTTAAGGAGTAAATTTTTTACAGAATGCGAAAAAAATTTAAATTTTATGTGATTCGTCTAAACATTAAAACCTAAAACCTAAACCTAAAGCTACCGAATCTAAAAGCATTATGGATGTAAACTCTTTGCTTCACTTATCATTTATATGAATTTCACAGAATTTTTTGCTGCCCACTTTGTTTGGAAAAAAATTTCCACTTTGTAGATAAATATCCTAATCTGACAACACTGCTTTTGAATGCATTATGTATTTCACTTACATATTTATTTTTTTTTTAATTATGCATTAATTTATTTTTTTAAATTAACGTTTATTTATTTTTTAATTATCATTAATTATTGTTTTTTTTAATATAAGGGAAAAGATTTTTATTTAAATGTTTAAATAAATATTAAAAGCTTGGGTAATTTATTTGTTTTTAGCTATTTAAGCGCAGATATTGTATAAATTTTTGTAAAATATGAATGAAAACAAGAAGTTATAAAAAATATAAATAAAAAGTGTGTTGTGACTTTATAACTTACGAATGGTCAAACCGAATTCGAATATATTTTTAAGATTTATTCTTATGGCCCAAAATTTGCACAAACTCGGTCGACGTGTTCGTGACTTATGACTTTTCATGACAACATGTGATTTTGTTAAAAAAAAAACAACAACAAATACGTAGGCGCCTATGAGCGTGTGCGGTATGTATGCTGTGCTGACTTAATACGCACGATAAATACACGTTGTAGCATATACACATTGACAACTGTCAGCGAATTCTTTGGAACTACCCGGTATGCCACCCAATTTTTTGAATTTGAAAATTTGGTAATCGATCATACTTCTTCGAAATCTCAATACACCAAAACTCTGCAATGGAACGAGACTTTCCGTGAAAAATTTAATACCCCATTTAAGCGAAGCAACAATGCTCACAGGCAAAGCAAAAGGAAAAGTTGCTCTGATACCACGAATTCCATTAATTTAAACAGATATGCCACTTCAATTCAAATGTCATCAATTTCCCGTGCGTTTGACTTTTCCTATAACCGTTAAAAAAGCTCAAGGACAAACGCTTCAAGTATGTGGCATGAATTTGGAGGAACCATGCTTTTCTCACGGACCACACAATCAAACAAAAAATATTGTATACACTGTTGTATTGAATTGGTTTTCTTTTATATCATTATTTTTAAATAAAAAATAAATAAAAAACCATTAAATTTGATTCAGTGTTAATTAATATTCATGCGTTGCGAAACATATCGGGATCCGCTACTTTTAAAAAAATATCTTAACTTACGAAATTCAGGCACTTAATTAATTGAGCAAGGTTTTGTATTCTAAAGAAAACTCTAATTGACGACCTTGTAATCCAACATCCAATTAAAATTGTAAAAAAAATATTTTAAAAATAAACAAAAAATAATAAACTAAGAATATAATTCATCAAAAAAATTTAGTTATTTAAAAATATTTATTCTATTTGCTCAGCTTTTTACTCCAATATAAGAATTAAGTTCTTTGTATGAAAACTCGAAAAGTTATAAATAAATAGGTAAAATGAATTTTAGGCCCATATTTCAAGCTAGTCTGTATGTGAATAATAACACGGACAATATTGACCACAAAAATATTACTTGTGACTAGTTTTGCTGCTTAAGCCAGTGGCTATACATGACCGCACAGTAAATAATAGTGAAGTGTCAAATTTCACGCCTTTGGGGGGTCACTAGCAGGTTAATTTTTCGAAACCAACTTGTTGCGAAATTTTGATTTTAATAAGTTGAGGGTTGCGATCATGGTATGATAGGAAACATCATCCATATTTTCAAACCAATAATCGTTGATTATGGTGGAGCTACGACCTTCAATGATCATAATGCGAGCTCGGTCTTAACTTTTAAAGATTTAGGTTCTAAGGAGGCTACCACCGTGTAAACCGCAACAAGCGATATATGTTTCTCAATGAAGGAGTATCTGATCTCTTTTGGATTGGCATCACTTTATATACTGATATATATACATATATATTTTTTTATTAATTAAGCCAAACATAAACTGAACTACCATTCATTCAGTTAATACATCCATAACGATTTACCTAAGTATACTGTTTATAAATCTAGACAGTTAGTGAGTATGACAATTCGTTTGAGAGTTAACCTTTTCGTCAGTTCTATCGAGCTTTAAAGTGTATAATTTTAATTCAGCTCGGATATTGTGTAATACGCTAAAGTCCATAGAATTGCAGTCTACTAAGATAGTTCAAGTGTGAGTTATAAAGATATTTTTTAATATTTTTTATGCAATTAATAACAATTTTTCTCGATTAAAATATTATTTTTTTTTGTTATATTTTAAACTTGAAAATTCTATAGGGGTTAAGAGACACTGCTCACCTGTAACAATATTATACATTTGTATGTGTCAACTAATATATAGAAACATTTTCTTTAAACCACGAATTGTTTTTATATTCTCTCAAATAAACGTTGTACAGTTAAACGTTGCAGAGTTAAATTCTATGTTTTTTTTACAAAAATTGTATTTTTGTTATATTTAATTTTTATTATATCTATCGTGTCATTACAGCTAATTAAATTCTCTGCACAAAACAACTATGATCCACAGCAAATAGTGAAAATCCTATTAGAAATACAATCGGAAAATAAGCTGCAAAAGATATTTGATAATGGAAATTTTGATGCAACGCGTATTTTAAAGCATGCTATTGCTATCTCGCTACAGACAATGTTGCAAACATTTCGCAACAATTGTATACAATATAATCCACATATACACTATATGCAACCCAATCCATTAGCGCGCATTGCACTAACACAGCTTATGACACGTATCGTTGAAATGATACGCAGACAACAGCAGGCGGTTCAGACTGAAAGTGCTGATGACATACAAAGAAGGCAACAACAGCATAAAACTAACAACAACAACAACAATAATAATAATAATAATAATAAAGGAAATAATAAACAACAAGCAACAGTTGTTCAAGTAAGCCCCCATAGTGATAATAATACTTGCCATACAGCTACTCATATCAAGAATACAATTGGTGATATCGAAAGTGTTATATGTACCGGTATTGGTAATATTATTGTTGCTACAAATAATGATAGCATTCCTTTACCCATTACGTATGACACCATCGCCAATACCATACATTTATGTGAAGCTGTAATCGCATTAATGGAAAACATTAAACAAATTGAGGTGACGGCACTAATTTACATCGAATCGAAATTCATAGATAAATTCTTAAGTGAACACTTGTTGCGACCGGAATATGTTATAATGTTGGTGCGATTCATTGGTTGGTGTTGTCAATGCATTAAAGCAATATTGAATAGGCCATCTTCGCTAGTATCGGCTCCATTAAACTATGAAGAAAAAAATTGTATAAACGTGTCTCTACAGTGCATAGATGTATTGCTACATCAAAAATTCATTTGGTATGCACTCAACCAACAACAGACATTTGTTAAAACCGTGCCAACAACATTAAGTGGCGGTGATGCTGGTGATGCTAGATATATGAACGATATGGGTGGCAGGGGTGTCACAGAAACAATTGACTCATGTTTGCCACTGACAAAGTGTGAACTAAATAAAATTATTTGTTTGCTTCTTGATGTTGTTGTTTTGTCGGCTTCTTTGTTATTGGAAAATACTATGTTCTATAGAAAATATAAAAACGCTTTGAGGTCTCCAACGAAAAACAGTTTTAAGCAAATACAACAACAACAACAACAATACGAACAAAATCGCAACGGCCATGAACAGCAGTATCAAACTGAAATAACAAGTTACGAAAATGAAGTTGAACTAATGGAGGAATACAATCCAAAAGTTATATTTCTAGGAAAATTAATTGAAACAAAAGTTTGTAACAACAACAAAAATATCTGTTTTGGTGAATTCTTTAAAACATCTTTTGGTCGTTCCCAAGCATCAAGTATTGATTTTTTAGACCTCAAAGGCATAAACAACCAATTTGATTTTATATCGTTGGTAAGTGTAATAAATTTTTTTTTTGGGCTTTTTGGCTGTATTGTATTTTATCTTACAACATTTCTCTTTTTAAACTATTTATTATTTATTCATTGAAAATTATTTTATTGTATTTTTTTATTAAGTTAATTGAGTTATCAAGTCTTTAATCTTTAATGAGGTCATTTTAATTTAAATTTTTCCTTTTTCAATTTTTTAACTCCTCTTCTTTCTAGCACACTCTGTTATCAATTTCCATATCATCTTTGAGATTTAATCTGTTTTATGCTTTGGCTGTAACACCGTACGAAATTACAAAACAGCAACAACGTTTAGTGGCTTGTCATAGCACAGTTACATCACCAACAACTTCTCCCTCACATAAAAGTCAATGCGGCAGCACCACAGCTGGAACATCCGCATCCACGACAACTGCAGCAACAGCAACTTCTAAAAGTAACTCAACGCTGCCAATTATACCCATTGAAAGTCTTAGTGATGTCGATATTCTAAAGAGTTTTGTTAAAAGGTAATTAATATTGTAAATATTTTAATTTGTTATTTGATATAGAATTCTGTTAAAGCGAATATTTTAATCATGAATTGTGGTGATTTGGAAACTATTAATTATGTGCTTGCATTTAGTACCCTGGTGTTGAAGTTAATATGTCCTTACAAAATATATATAAAAAAATACGTTATGTTCTGTAGATTTTCGGTTTAAACTTTTCACAAAGACTTCCTTTAAGGCTGACAACGCAATGCTATTTATATAGCTATCATGTGTGCTTGTCAGGCAGAGGTCTTAATATCTGGAGCTGTAATAAATTTAGATTTTGAACTTTCACAAAAAATAAAATGTAATTAAAAATTAAAGGGTGTTATAGCGACAAGTATGAAAACATGAAAGTGAAATGAAGCTATTTATAAAACTTAAGTTTCACATATGTATATGAGTATGCATCGCATCATTATTCCGCTTTAACCACGAGTTTATAAAATAAATAACTAAAGGGTTTTCCAGAAGAAACACGATTTTCAAATCTTTCAGCTCATTATAGGCAGATATGTAAAATTAACAGAGAATACGCAGTCCACTGTAACGATAAGTGTAAAATTTAAAGGGTGGTTCATACAAGACAAAATTTATGTCTTATCTTATGGCTTATCTTTTGAATCCTAGCAGTTTTGCAAATATATAGAAAAAATTAAAACCTAATGAATGGAACCCCTTATTTTTACGCATATCGACCGACAGGCAGACACTTTAATAATGAAAGGAAAAAAAACAATTATTCAAGAATAAATTTAAAAATTAAAGGGTGTTCCATACATGTTATGCGCAACGCGCTTGTTGTTTTTCTCTCCATACATTTCATTCAACAATTCTTCAACTTTCTAAATCTAGTAAGATATTGCAATTTTTTAAAACTGTACTTTCACAAGATGATCACCTCTCAATACTTACGCTTTGTCATATGTTTAATTTTGGATATAGAAAAGATTTGCGAAACATTGGCTATAAAATCTAACTATCTGATTTTGCACTCTTTGCTTTTTTTGAGGCGTTCTCAACGATTTCTGGTTTATAGTAGCCACTTCCCGCTACATCCCCAATACTGTATGAGCATATGTCACGGAAGTATTTGATATGATCGTGGATTTAGCTTTGTGGCGCACATTAGCTTGCCTTCAAATGGTTTGCAAATTGTGGATGTGAGACAGCAATTTAATTTTTGATTCTATTGTGGATTTGCCCTAAACTTTCTTTTCCAAGTTATTTTCAATTTCTTTAAGCGGCGCACGGTGGCTCACAATCAAATTTCATTGGCCAAAACCTATATTTTTCCTAGACATAGATTTTTAAAATTTGTATGCCATCGGAAAGGAAACAGATAAATACTTAGGTAGCCGAAAAATTTTGTCAAAATATTCGCAGTAGTAGGCGTGGCATGCAGCTAAAAGTAAAGGATTTAGGTAAATTTAGAAAAATAAATTGTAATATTTGTAATATTGTATTAAACGCCGCCGCGTTTAATTCAGTAGGATATTCACTTCATATTTCAAAAATAAGTTTTCTTAATCCTTAAAATGTTTGCATGCTTCTTTCACGATTTAAATATTTTTTTCATTTAAATTGCTTATAACTTTTGTGAAGACGTACTGACTATTGTTGTTCGTAAACAAACTTCTATTTTTAGGTAATTTGTTTAAAATTTTTCATATTTTCATTCTGTTGTAATCTTAAGCATTTATGCTCTATTATTCAAAGAAAATGCTAATCTTCTTAATAGACTCAATATTGTCGCGGCATTAAGAATTAATGACATTCATTCAAAAACCGTAACTGCATGTCAGTCTGATCTGTTATATTTCTATAGAATCAATAAACAGCCTTGAGTGTGTTACAATTTTCAGCGTGTTTGTCTTTTATTTCATCATTAATAATATTTTACGATAAAACGTTTAGTCTGAAATAAACATAAAAAATTTTACTTTTTTATTTTGACATTTTGTAACATAAAAACTAAAAATACATAAATCTCAAGTTCATCCTTATTTTTTTTATGATTATTTTTTGTTTAATACACAATTTTTGTTATTGCGAATTTCTGTCTGAGTTATCTTTGTTATTATTTTATTTTATCTTGTGTTTTTTTTATCGTCTATTTCTAGATTATCAATTTTTGGTTTTACAACACGTCAACAATTTGAAGAATATTTTATGACATTTTTACTTTTAATCAATAAAGTTTATGACGAAAATATGGTGGACCAGCAAGAACAATTTCAAATACGTAGTATTTGTTTAGAAGCCATTATGGAACTTTTAATTACCTACAAAACTTTTCCAATTGTGGGTAATAAACTTTCACTGTATCATCATACAACTCGTTGGAAACGTATTATTTGTGATACGATAAGGTAAGTGTAAAGAAAAGACAAAAATGAAAAAAAAAAAAAATTAAATTCATGCTGCAATAAAAGGAAACTGCTACATCGTTACATCCTTAACTAAGTAGCAGACAAACTTTAAATTTTTCAGTCGTGTTCTAATATTTCATACAATTGTATACTTGTATGAGCGTATGTATGTAAATGTGTAGAATAGTGTTTACACCATTCCTTTGGTATATTACAATTTGTAATCATTTAAATAACAGAAAAACTAATTAATTATATCGCTGACATTATATTAAAAGGTTCTAAGCGATAAATTACTGATATAAAGAAAATTAAAGAAAACTGTTAAACCGAACTTTTGTATATATAAAAAAATTAATTATTATTCTGTATTATTATTAAAAAAATATATTACCAAATTTTATTTAAAACAATTTTGACTTTGGGAAAAATTAAGATTGAAACTTTTGTCTAGTTGAAAGTAAAAACATTTAAAAAATTTAATTTCAAAATGGTCGAAAAGTTAAAAAAAAGTGAATTTCGTATGTTCATTAAGCATTTCTTTTTGGGGGAAAAGACCATCCCAAAACCATCATCAACTCTAACCTTCATAAATATTGTGAAAACTCACGTTACAAAATCAACTTTAATTGTAAACAAAAAGTTTACTGAATTTATTTTTAGACGTACAAGCACTAATTATGTCGATTTTTCGAGACGCCTTTATATACAAAAAAAGAGAAGAATCCCGATGGAAGATAAAGAGAGTACGAAAGATTAGGAAACCCATAGGCCGGTGGTTTTAATTTTAACTAAATTTCCTATAGATAAACGTTTGGTGAACAAGTTAGAAGGAGAGTTTTGTATTGTTCAATCGTAATATATTTGCTCTGCTACTTAGCCTTATAGGAAACGTAGGCTCACGTACTAGAGACCAAACCACAGTCGAGATTTTTATAAATAAATGAAGTGAATTTGAAAACAACAATTAACAGCTAAATAAACTCGAGGCAACATTAAAAATTTATTAGTGATTAAATTTTAATCACTTAATTTAAATAATTGATATTATTTAATTATCTTGGCTTAAGAATATAACATAAGATTTTAAGTCATTTGCGTCAATTCGTTAAACAATTCTAAGCTTAATTTTTTATGGCCATTCGTCATGTTATCAGTGGTTTGTTTCTTTAATGGGTTTATTCTGAATTCTAGGTAGGAGCTGTTTGCGTTACCTGGTCGAAAGTCTTATGTAAGCCATAGCGCTGTTATTTTAACATTGTTTTATTTCAATATATTAGTTTAACCTATCAGCCTCTAGAGCTCTTATTTTTCGTTATTTTTCTTGGTTACCAAATTTGTATTACTTTTCGCCGAAAACGATTAGTAAAGTATTGCAGGTTCGTTATAATTTATGTAATTAGACGGGTTTTAGAACCATAAAGTAAAAGCGACATAATGTATGCACTAAAGAGTGTAATATTCAAATTTATACAACGATTGCTAGTTCGTCCTGCATTTCATAGTTGTGCATATACACCTGGTGCTTTTTTTTTGAACATCCTTAATATCCCAACACCAACTTGGGAAATTTTCAAGTTTTGTTTTATATGCGAGTATTATGCTTGTATCGTTAACATATTCCAAATCTTCTCAAATTTATACCCCTTTTTGAAATATTAATGATTCCAACCACCCATTTTTTTAAGACAACGACGAATAATAATGGTAATAAAATGGAACCTGTTTGTTATGGTTAGCCTAGTTTTCTTTTTACCAACTCCTAACATTTAGACCCTTAATAATCTTTTCATTTAAAATAAATTTAAGAAGAACGTTTATTCATGCATTCTCTTCAGTGGTAGTCAATCTAATCAAAAGCTTTATTATAGTCGATAAAGTCTACTTTTAGAGCAGAGTTGAATACAATGCATTGCTCTGCTTTAACACGTACGCTATTGATATCTTCAATGTAAAAGCGGTTAGGCCGAAAGCCTGATTGTTGCTTGCAAAGAGTGTTTATTGGTGCGATTTATTAAAAACCTTGCTAACTTCTGATGACTATTCGTGCTATTGCTCTCTAGTTGCTGCAGCTGGTGATGTTACTTTTTCAAGTTTTTTACTGTAAACGATTTTTTCATTTTTACGGTATCTTTTTGTTATTGCAAATATCACTTTATAAGAGGAATACCATGTACGGCACTTAGCAGGAATATTCTTAATATCTAAAGATGTGTCAGCTTTTAATATACATATTGTTGTGTAAATTCCTTCTATTGCTGTGGTTGCTGCGGATATATTGCCAGGTGATTGTCTGGCTTATTACGTGATTTGATTTACATCTGCGCCTGGCAGTGAGCCTTAATCAGATGGCGGTCATACCACTGGGAATGAAAAGCAACGTCATTCACGCCCTAGAAAGCCGAAGACTAATTCCAGCAACAGAGCCTTCCTAGTAGCAATTTCAATGATTCCAGAGCAGGGCTGCAAACCACCACTCCTTGCTGAGGAGTTGGAGACTATCCAACTCCTGTCCAGAACACATGTCTGGCATGCTCACTGGATCTAGGAACATTCCACCAGGTAGGTGTTGCCAAAAGTGAAATGAACCTGGCCCCATTAAAAACTGACCTGTTCTGGGGCCGCGGAGCCACAACCACCATGATACTCCCATATAGGGGACTTATGGCTTATGTTTGGAAGTTTACTATTCACTAACACCTTTGTTTGCTGCTGTTCATCAGCATCAAATAGCGTGCTTGTTCATCAATTAACTTCCATTGCCCTACCTGGCTTGAGTTTTAGTATGCTAAGATGACCCTGTAGAATCTCTGATGTTTTGCTAACCTAATTAATACCCTGTATTTCCTAGTTCGCTTTTTGTTTATATTAACTAATTACCAAAACGTTGCTCTGAGGCAGAGACATTCTCTATTGTCTTTTGTTGCTTCCTTTAAAATCCCCGTAGCCCCTTCTAGTATTTGTTCTTTGTGCTTTTCCAATTATATGTATAACTGATGCATGACCCTTTGAAAACGATTTTGGTATTTCAACTTCATTAATTAAGAGAAATTTTTGTTCAAGAAATACTTGAAAACTGTAAATTCAATTTATAATTAATTTATAATTAAATGCAAATTTAGTAATTATAACTGCTGAAATTAATTATAAAAATTTGCTGAAAATAAACAAAAAGGTCAATAAACTATAATTATAAATTTAATTTAATTCGAAAAAAATTAAATAAATACGAAAATATTTTGCAAGGATATTTTTGATAAAAAAAATTTTAAACGAATACGTTTTATTATAACTTTTATTTTATTGCATAATTTTAGGTGATTAATTTTGAAAGTGAAAAGCAAATGGTGTAATTATAGTATAGTTAAAAGAAAAGAGGAAGAACCATACGAATTACAACTGCAATGAAAAAAAAGCAAAATTAAAAAAATGAATGAAAGTTAAAGAGTTTTACTAAAACAAAATGTTAGACAAAGTACATGATACGTTTTTGTCTCTGTCGTGTTAAGAACATATTTTTATACTGAGTGTAAATATTTATGTGTGTGGCTGTGTGTGCGTGTGTGTTAGTGTGATCTTTAATGTAACAAGTTAGACAACATTATAGCACTTAAGGGGCTTTTAAAAATATATATATATGTAAACAGTTTTAAAACCTTTACATGAACGTATACACACATGCACTAAAACTAATAAAAGTAATTTGTATTTTTGCTACTCACAACTACGTTTACATTGGTGTATGTTAAAATGGCTGTAAGTTTACGTGTGAATTAAAAAACCATAACACACGTAAGTGGGTTGAGGAAATAATTTTTTTTTTTAAATAAGTAATTTTCAGATTTATGTTGGCTAAATATGAATATTTTTGTGTTCTTTTATTGTTTTTGGTTTTGCAAGAAATGCAGTCTAGTTTAGTTAGTGCTGGCGTATAAATGATATTAATAAATATTCCGTATACGTAGTACTTACAAAACACAATCTTAACAAAGTTTTTCTATATTCTGTTATGCCATATTTTTTTCCTTTTTTTGTTTTCTTTGTCCTTGTGATTAATTGTGAAAATGATTAATATGAAAAAAATACTAATATATTTAAAAAATTAATTTTGAAATTAAATTTCATTATTTGTAAACTCAAAAGAAGAGTCAAAATTGGTGGTGATAAAAAAAAAGATCAGAAAGTATGGAGAGCTTGAGTATATATGTGTGTCAGCATCGTTCTTACCAACTACTCTAAGCCAGCATTTGTAATTTTAACGACAAATCTATAATATATATATATATATATATATATATATATATATATATATATATATATATATATATATATATATATATATATATATATATATATATATATATATATATATATATAAATAGTGTAAAAAATGTAAAGTTATTCATAAAATGAAAACGGCTGGGCCGATTTCTGTAAAATTTATTGTCAGTTGTACGTATTTTCAAGGAAAAGATTATTTGGAATATCCCTCCGAAAAAGTCAGAAAATTGGAAAAATCGAAAAACGAGTTTCTGTATGAAATTTTGTGTGCAATTATTTCTTAATGGCTTTCCAAATCAAAATATAGAAAGTTCTTAGTGTAAATTATGGAAAATTGCAGAAAATGCGAAATGCGGAATATTGGAAAATCTCTCCGCAAAAGTTTGAAAATTGTAAAAATCAAAAATTAAATTTTTGTATGAAATTTTGTGTGTAATTATTCCTTAATTATACGTTGACTTAGACTTTGCGCAATCTGGCAGGTGTCATTTTGACATTGTAATTTTCCATAGTAAATGTGCTATTTTTCTTGCTGCAATTTATACGAGTTTCGTGTATTGTAAAACTGATTCCGGATAGTCATACATCACGCATTCACGTAAAACCATTATAATCAATTGAGATTTTTTGTATGGAATTTTGTGGGGGGAATTATTTTTCAAAGGCTTTTCCAATGAAAATTGCGGAAAAATGTGAAAAACTTAATAATATATTTCCCTAATTTTTTTATTTATCGGGCCTCCTTTGATATCACAAGTTTTGAGCTCGATTATACGGATTTTTTCGGTTCGTTTCGTTTTGGGAAGCCGTCTTGGTTATATGTTTTTGCGCCGGAAAACAAATCGAAAAACATTGTTCCTCAAATCACACTCTACTGATTCCATTCAAATAAATCACATTGAAAATTTAAATATTTGTGTTGTATTATTACTTCTGTCTGAAGGCTAAAATTGGGGCGAGACGTAGTTCGCCGGGTTCGCTAGTTTTTTTTTATAAAAAATAGTTAAGTCAGGGTATAATTGAATTAAAATTATACACGATTTATTTAAAGTTTTATTCAAATTAGAAGGCTTTTCTTTGTTTTATTAAAATTTAGTGTTTAATAAAATCTATTCAGTGGAATAATAAATATTTAAGAACTTTAGAAAAATGACATTAAGTTAAGCACATTTTGTGTAAAACAGTAGTAATTTAGTAAAATTTTAATACTTTTAGTAAAATTTTAGTACAATTTTTCGCTTTTCTAAAAAGCACAAACGCACATAGATTTCAAAAATTCAAAAAAATTAAAGAAAATTTTACTGCATAATAAATAATAATAAATGGAAACATGTAGAATAGACAAAATAATTAAAATAAAATAGCAGAGCTTTTACTTGTGTTTAAAAGTGTTATTATTGGTCACCAGTGAAATTGCAAGAATTGGAAAAAGTTAATTTTTTTTGTTTTTTTAGATTTTGTTAAAACCTTTTATTTAATAAAGACACATTACAATTTAGATAAAATAAAAATAAAAAGAAAATAATAAAATTAATAGTTAAATAGATAAACTTCAATTATCATGTATTTCAATTTTAGTTAATTTTCATTATAATTACAATCCATTCAGGGACGAAGCTAAATAAGCCAACTAATTTTGTAAAATTAATTTTGTAAAATTAATTTATAAAAATTCGTTTTTCTATTTTTTTTTGTTCGAAAAATGCCATAAAATAAATCAAAATGTTAGTTAGCTGTATCAATTATCTTCAATTCTACTGCTTTTTTGGTAAGTTTTCGGTTTAGTGTAATCGCCTTTGTAGTTTCAACAGATGATGTTTACAGACTATCTACCAGTAAGCGAATGAAATAGCACTAAAATTCATTTACACTTTACTAGAGAAAATTTATTTAAAAAAATCCGTTCGAGTATCTGAAATTAAGTAAACCATTTGACAATTGATAGGTTAATCATTAGCAATTTAGGATTTAAAGACCTTGAAGCTATGATACAAGATTATAAAATATTAGATATTGACAAAACATAAACGAAGGAACCTAACTCAAATTAAAAGACAATCCATTTGAAATGTTTTGAGCGAAAAATTATGAATTTAAAGACAAGTATTGGGTTACATGTGTTGACTTGAGGTACGGCATAGATTTAAGTATTTGAATCGAAGTTGAGAAAGTATGATACCTTAACATACTGAGTAAAAAGTGAATGTAACCAATACCAATTTATCATTAAATTTGGGTTTTACTTTAATTGAGGCTAAATAGAATTATAATCGAGATTGAGAAATAATCCACAACTAATGAAATTTTGTATTAAAAGCATAACTTGGTATTTTATAACAGCGAGCACCCGCGGATTGCATACATTTTAAATACCGTATAGACTTTTAAGGGATATTTTTTCTAAATAATGAAATAATAATAAATTAAAATTATGTCTTAAAAGTTCTCTTTAAAATAATTTTTTTTACGGTTAACTCACGTAAAATGCATTAGAAATACATTCTAAAATCAATTTAACATTTTTTTGTACTTTGTGTCAAAATTCTATAAATTTTGGATCTTTTTTAAAATATTTAAAAAAAAATCAGCATGCATCCAATAAATTGAAAGTAAAAATGCAATAAAGTTGGCATCACTTCATTTTTCATCTTAAGAATGCAATTTTATAGAAATATTTATTTTTAAATTTTTTGTTCTTGTTTAAAAATAAAATATTTTAGAAAAGTTGTGATATTATTTAATTTTATTATCGTGAGAAATAGCAGAAATTTTAATGATAAAGTAAATAAAATGGCCTCATAAATATTATGGCAACAATAGATACCCGAGAAAAATCTTACGCAAACCAAGTTATATAAAAGAGTTCAAAATGTTCTGGTATTTGTTTAACCACAAACCTTGTGAATCATGCCTTCTCTCTGTCTTCTTTTGGGCCAGCAACTATACCATGCACTCACTACCTTTTTCCCTTTTGTTACATAACGAGTGGCACATAAGCCTTTTTTAACAAAGAAATATGGTAGAATGTGTCCATTTTACTTAATGTTATTAGGTCATTCATAGGTCCTTTCAGCTTAACACACAAATTAGGCGGTAAGAGCATCGAGGCAATAACAAAGAAATAAACTTAAAAATTGGGTTTCCTCATAGATGACGCAATTTGACTTATATTGCTCCATTTTTTGATAACAATTACGATTTTTTAGGCTTTATATAGGGTGATTTTCAGAGGTATAGAACTTTGAAGACATTTTGTTTAAATATATATGAAATTTACTTTATTCGACAGACACTCTTCTGGAATAAAAATTAAAATATGAATTCTGTCATATAATCGTCACTGTTGTTGGTTAAGACGTTGTCTAATCTGAAGGTCTAATTTTCAATGATTTTCTCCAAAATTTGAGGCTGTATATCGGCCAATAATGTGACAATTGTTGTCCTCCAAGTGGTCAATCGTTGCGGGGTTAGCGTTAAATCGCATGATCCTGGAGGCCAATACACGGGTCCGGAACATGAAACTATACGGTTATCAAACGTTTCTTCAACAAAGAAATATGACACGAGCTGTATGACATGCGGCACCGCCTTGTTGAAATCACAGCTCCTGCACATCATGGTTGATGAACGAAAAATTCAGTAATCAAGCAGTACGGACCAATGATTTCACCAGCCCATAAATCATACCAGTGAGCTATTGTGGAGTCTTAATATCCACTTGAGGATTATCATCATTCTAAATACGGCATGTATTTATTCAAACAAAAGCAGCTGCTTCGCTAAACAAAACTCACTTTTGAAAATTTGGATCAACTCTTGTTGATCTTGTTTTAGTCCCAATTTTTAAAATTTGGAAGCCTTGTTCAGGTGTCAGTCTATTCATGTTGATATGCTTAATCAAACTAAACATAAATCACTTGACAGCTGACAACATGACCACTAGAAAACGAAGTGTTGCCAAGTTAAATTTCTATACTTCTATAAAACATTTTATATATATATGACTCATTTCGAATCGCAAATTATTATGTCTTATTTGAAGATCCTCTGCTATTTTATTTTGTTAAAATTATTTTATGCGTTTTGGACTTAATTTTTTACTTAAATTTTAAATTAATTTAAATGGGAATTTTGTGTTTGGAGTAACGTTTGTGATGTTTCAAAATCAAAAATAATTAATTTATAAAAATGTTCACTTAATACATTTGAGTACGAGTGCCATTCATAATAACAACAATAAAAAGTAGCAACTCAAATCACAATTCAAATAACAGAAAAGTAATACATAAATAAAAACAACTTTTACCACAAAAAACACACAAAAACAAATAAAAATGAAACATTTCACTTATTTGTTTTTGGAGAAGTTAATAGATTACAGGAAATTGTATGTTGAATAATATCACAAGCCTTTTGTATATATGAGCTTATCTGACTGATAATTTTAAACTTAAAAAAATATTTAAGTGGCCTTTGGATGTTGTTTACAATAACAACATTAAAAAAATCTAGTAAAACAAGGAAAATACTTGTGGTTTTCCAAAGTTGTTTTTTTTTTGGTTTTTTTCATTATTGCCCTTTTAGTTTTGTATTCTTTTACGAATAAAAGTGTTTATATGTGTGTGTTTTATACAAGCAAATGATGTATTATTTGTGTGATAAGTATTCTTTTTATAAATTACATATACATACATATTATATAAATATATATTTATTAACATACATTTCTGAGAATAATAATAAGTATAATTTATTTAATTTTTGTTTTAAATGAAAATTTCAACAATTTAATTAAAAATAAATTTTAACAGTATTTTATGTAGTAACAACGAGGTAATGAATTCCCTCAACAGAGCTGCGAACAATACATAGGGTTATCAAAAACAGGCTTTAAGTTCTCAAAAAAGTTGATCTAGTTTAGAAGAACCTGGATTATCAGAATCAGAATAAATATCTACAGCTAAAAACGGGTTATATCGAACTATCTCTTTATTAAAAACCTTTCTACGGTCCTGAAGATTTACCACAAAATACAAATTACCACATTTACAACGCTATGTTATGCACTTTCTTTGGTAACTATGATACGGATAAATTTCTCTACTTAATGTAAAAAATGTGAAATAAATTTATTTACTTAAATGTGAAAAAGTGAAATGCAAGGAAGAAAAATTCGAAGTTTGTCAACTTTTCAAAATCCGAAAATCTAAGAAAAGCAACAAAACTGAGGCTGCATTTCATAAAAATCCAATTCAAAATTCAAATTAAAAATAGCGATTCGGTAAGTGTGAAAGGCTCGAAAATACTTTTTTATGGCTTAAGAAGCATCGTATTTTATTTTTCGGGCTTTTGCTAATGGAAAAAGTGATTTTTTTTTTATCAAAAGAGTTTAATTCTAATTCTAATCTAAACAAGAGATGGCTTCAGAAAATACAAAAAAAGTCGTGAAAGCACAATTAGTAATGTGAGAAGTGATATCAATAGAAAAGGTAATTTCTAGATTTTATGAAAACACTTTTAACTGCAACAAAAATACAGCAAATCTTTTGCATACAAATAAAAATATTTTGTTTTTGAAATGAAATAAAACCTTTTGAGTGCAATAAAAATGTGGTCTTATACATTCATTATAACCGTGCTCTACTGCATGAGGCTTTTTTTAATGCTCACTTTAATGTAGACGTTAGGACAATATGTTATGTTAATTCAAATAATTTTGCTAATTTACAAAGAATGACGGCATATTTTCCTTTCAAATATTAAAAAAAGTAAATTTTTTCATTAATAATTAGCGAAATTCATTGATAACTGATTAAAAAAATGTCCAAGTAGCAAAACACTAACTAAAGCTAATTCAAGAAGTAAAAATTTTAATTTTATAGACCGAATATCTCTCAAGCTTTGAAAGATTCTAAACTTAACATTTTTAAACCGAATTGAAAATAAGAACCCGTCATCGGTTTTATTTTCATGAATTTAAAAAGTAATCACTTTTGATACTTTTGGCCAGTACTTCATCCATCCAAACTTCATTACACCCCTTCGTTAGCAGTTAAATTTTGCGTTAAAATCAGTATACTCGTTTAGAAATAGCACAATTGTTGCTAAGACTTTGTCTGCAATGACCTTTATTGTGTAAAAATTAAATATTTATATGAAAAGCTTTACATGAAAAAGGGTGACACTAAGTTCTCAGTTCTATTTAAATCGACACAACTGTGAACTGCCACCCTACTTCTTCTAGGAAATGCGCTATCTTTGTATCTTTGTATAGTATCCCCAACACTACTACGGCCCGCAAGAGGTTTCAATCCGGCCGACGAGCGTTTTTCAAAAAAAAAAAAAAAAATTAATCACCTGTTAAAAAATTATGGCCAAAAAATAAATTTACATTATGTTTTACAAAAGATATAAATTGACAATTTTAGCAAAAAAATGCGATGTTTTCATATTATATTGTGTACAAACTGCGTAGTTTTCTGAGAAATATTGTACACACAAGAAAACAACAACCTTCTAATGCAATATTCCAAGAAGAAACATAAACATCATAAAACACTAACAACTAATATAGAAAACTGAACGTATAACATAACAACAACTATTATATGTGAGATCTAGAAGATTCTTAAATATTCGAGACAACATGCTCAACAAATATAAAAGGGCCAGCGATGGATTAATCAGCAATCAGTAAAAGTGTAAATCTCGTGACGTAAAGAATAAATTGTGAAGTAAAATTATAAAGTTGCCAACTTACAGTTTTATTTGTGTAATTAAAATAATAAAGTGTATTGTAAATACCCCCATAAATGTCAATTGAAAATAGAAAGAAAAATGGATTCGGAATGTCGAGTATTTCAAGAAGAGTGGACATGGAAGTACTTCTTTATGGAATATAACCAAAAACCTATTTGTCTTATCTGCCAAGAACCGGTAGTTGTACTAAAAGATTATAATCTCGCTAGGCACTTTAATTCAAAACATCTTGGGTCGAAGTACTATAAAAGTTTATTTAGAGGAATTGAAAAGAAAAATATCTAGTCAGCAAATGTTTTTTAAAAATTAAAGAAGTGTCCAGCGATCCTCCACGTTAGCTGGTCACATTGTTGCCTATAAAATAGCAAAAAGTAACAAACCGTTTTCAGAAGGAGAATTTATTAAGGATGTGTTAATTAGTATTGGAAAATTATTATGCCCAGAAAAGGTAAAAGATTTCGAATCTATAGGGCTATCACGTAGAAAGGTCACCAAAAGAATTGAAGCGATTTCTTCTAATTTAACCAATCAACTCGATGGACGTCTTAAAAAGTTTAAGTATTTTTCAGTCACTATGGACGAAAGTGTTGACAGGAGTGATACAGCCCAACTTCTAATTTTTATCAGAGGAGTCGATGAAAACTTTGTAATAACCGAATAACTTGCTTGTTTGAGATCTTTGAAAGGAAAGACGACAGGAAAAATAATTTATGATGAATTTAGAGAGGGGATGAAATCTCTTAATGCCTCAATTTCCAAATTAATTAATTTAACAACTGACGAAGCACTAACATTGTGGGAAAAAATATGGGGTTTGCTGGGTTTATACAAGTCAGAATCCTGAAAGCGAAACAATTTTTTTACATTGTATAATCCACCAAAGTGGTCTTTGCAAGGCTGCCTTGGATATTAACCACGTACTTAATATTGTTTTAAAATTAATTAATACCATTCGAGCCCGTGGTTTGTTACATCGACAATTTTAAGAGTTTTTATCGGAAGTTGATGCAGAATTTTCAGATGTACTTTATTACACAAAGATCAGGTGGCTGAGTTGTGAGCATGCCTTCTCGAGAGTTGGGAGTCTTCTCGAAGAAATTAAAGTTTTCTAAAAACCAAAACTGAAATTTGGTATGAGTGAGAAATATTGGAGAATAAAAATTGGTGCATCGAGTTTGCTTTTTTCACGGATTTACTGGAGCACTATAATAAACTGAACAAGAAGTTACAGGGAAGATGAATCTTGGGGCAGTTTGAGGTCTTTTAAAACTCAATTGTTTATATTTTCTAAATGTTTAGGAAAAAATGATTTGACTCATTTTCCAAGACTTAATTCTTTGAGGCCTGTGAGTGAAAAGAAGTTAAAAGTCTTTTCACAATCTTTATTAAAACTGTATTCAGAATTTGAGGCCAGATTTGCTGACTTTAAAAAAAAATCCAACCATGTTTAGATATTTTCTCAATGCCTTTTAATGTTAATCCTGAGAATGTTCCATCTGATCTACAATTGGAAATTATAAAATTGCAATGTAATAATAATTTAAAACAGCTCTTTTGAAATACAGGTAAGCTTAATTTCTATAAATCCTTACCAAAAGATAAATTTCCAAAGCTACTTAATCATGCGCAGAAAATTATGGCAGTGTTTGCTTCCTCATATTTGTGTGAATAGGCCTTTTCAGTAATGAAATGCAGAAAAAATTCAATAAGAAACCGATTGTCAGACGAGAGTCTGATTTTGAGGAAATTATGTCAAGTCAGAAACAGATCCATGCTTCCCATACATCTGGAAAATCTTAAAATCATAATAAACCGTATCTTATAAAATTTTTATGTTGTTTTAAAATATTACGTAATATAACTAATAAATATATAGCTTAAACCGAACTTTTAATTGAACAGCCTCCCATAATTTTTTTATTGAATGACCCTCTATGTTTTTTTTTTAATTTAATGGCCTGCCGCAAAATTTTTTTTAATTTATTGGCCCGCCACCCAAAAAGTTCGCCCATCACTGCCCTATACTATAGTATCCCCTTTATCTCATATAACACTGCCTTGTTACAATTTTACTATGAATTCAATTTATATCAAAATGAATCATACTTGTTATTTTCACATAACTGTTAACTTTTATATCTGTTCTTTGTATGTATATGAATGTTTAAGTGTTTACATGTAAAATATATTTTTTAATAAAAATAAAATATTAGTAAATTTAAATATACAAAAATAATAATCATAACAACAACAGTAACAATTTTTTAACAACATATGCTTTAACACTTTTCTGTAGCCCGATACTTTGTTTCTGTTTTTCGTAAACAACAATTACAAGTGCTCACACTTAATGCTAACACTCTATTTGAGTATGTATTAGTGTGAACATAAATACGAGCATAAAAATTTAAGGAAAAGGTAATTGTAGACATCACAGTGCATGTATGAAATTCATTTTTTCTATAACACTAAAGTACTCGATTAAAAGCTTGAATTTACTTGATAACTTTTAATATTTATATGCAAAAATATAACTTTTGTTTTTAAATTAACTTATTATAAGGTAAACTAATTAAAATTGTAGTTAGTTGAGTGCTTATATTGAAATATAAGTATTTTAAACGTTTTACTGGCAATCAGCTTTTAAATTTTCTTCTTTTACGAGTTTTAGCTTAAAAACATATGATAGTTAGCGCTGTTAGTGTTCATTTGAAAATTGGATGCATAAAGTCTTTGAGAATTATAAAAATTAATAAATAATTTTTTTCTTTTTTAAGATCTTTTTTATATATTTTTTCTTCTCGATATTTCGCTTTCCTTTGGAAAGCTTCTTCAGGAAAAAATTTTATATTTTTTTTTATATTTTTTCTTCTCGATATTTCGCTTTCCTTTGGAAAGCTTCTTCAGGAAAAAATTTTATATTTTTTTCAAAAAAAAAAAAATAAAAAATATAAAATTTTTTCCTGAAGAAGCTTTCCAAAGGAAAGCGAAATATCGAGAAGAAAAAAATATATAAAAAAGATCTTAAAAAAGAAAAAAGATATTTGTTAAAGATAAAAAAGATCGTTTAAAAAAACTATAAAAATTATAAAAATTATTATATGAAAAAAAATCATTATTTATTAATTCGTTAGTAGTTTTATTACCTAGCTAAAACATTTAAGAATGTGTATTTTCAATTGCCCCAATTTGATTATTTCATTGAATATTTCATGATATATTTTATCAGTCAGAATTTTGCTATAAAAAATTTCGTCAGTCGTAATTTTGATGTTAAAAAATATCAGCCGTAAGCTTGCTTCAGAAAATTTTCATAAATAATCATTTTTTAATAAAAATTATCAATCAAATCTTTTCTATATAAAAATTTCATCAGCCAAAATTTTTGTTAAAAAATCCCATTAGCTATCACATTTTTACAAAATAAGTTTTTTAATAATTTTTCTATTTAAAATTTTTTTACTACCCATAATTTTTCTAATGAAAAATTCATGTCATAATTTTTCATTAGTTGTAATTTTTTTATAAAAAATGTTCATTTCATAACTTCTCTATTAAAAAATTTCATCAGTCGTAATTTTGATATAATAAAATTCATGTCATAATATTCTATAAAAAATGTTCATCAGTCATAATTTTTCTATAAAAATTTTTCATCCGCCATAAATTTCATTAGTCGTAATTTTTTATAAAAAATTTTCATTCCATAATTTTTTTATTAACAATTTTTCATTAACCATAATTTCTCTATTAGAAAATTTCATGTCATAATTTTTCATTATTGTTTTTATTATTTTTTTTTTATAAAAATGTTCATTTCATAATTTGTCTATTAAAAAATTTCGTCAGTTGAAATTTTTCTATAGACAATTTTACTCCGTCATAATTTTTCAACCATATTTTTTCTATAGCAAATATTCATCAGCTATATTTTCATTAGAGAAATTTTTCATTAGCCATAATCATTCTATAAAAAGTTATCAGAAATAGTTTTACTTTAAAAAGTTCACTTGAGCCATAACCTTTCTATAAAAAATTATCTTAATTCGTAATTTTAATATAAAAAAAATATCATCTCTCCTAATTTCCTCAAAGAATTTGTTCTAAGTCGCAATTTTGATATGAAAACATTTTCATTAGATGTAATTTTTTTCTAAACGACTTTTATCAGTCATAATTTTTCTTTAACATTTTTCATCAGTTATAATTTTTCCGAAAAAAAAGTGTTTTCAGTCACAATTTTTATATAAAAAAAATAAATTTTTTCCGTCATAAATTTTCTATTAAAAAATAAATATTTTTTATTTATTTATTAATATTTTTGTTTATCTTGATAACTAGTAAATGAAACCCTTGACAAAAGCCTAATAGGACGGATGAAGAATTTTATACTAAAAAAAGATTTTTAATCTACTAAAGCCAAACATAAGTTCACAAAGACATTTTTTAATGAAGAGAAAGAAAATTTATTTGGAATGAATAAATACATAAATGGTGTTTAGATTCGTCATAGTCACAAACGATTTATTTTAGTTTACTTCTACCCTCTATTTTATAGCGAATTATATTTGCTTTTTTCAAATTTAAATGTTTTTGGAAACTCCGATTAAATTTTGATACAAACGTTAGTCAGAATTATTAAACAATTGCTTCCACATAGCGTTTTTTAATCGAATATTTTTCCAATTTTTAAAACTCTAGCATAACCAATTTAACTCGGTTAGTGGTGTTAACTTCAATTAACCACTTTATTGTGTTGAAGCGAAAAAAAAACTTGCAATTTATATTCCCATCATTTATTGTTTCTGTTTGTTTTTGGTATAAAGGAGTACTTTAGTAACATTTTTACTGTATGTATGTATGGGTGAGTGTAGTCGTAAGTGTGCCTCCTCTTAGGTCATTTCGAGAGTAACTTGCATGAATTTTTAATTCTTTCATATGTGTGTTAAAATATAACTAACTTAATTAACAAAAATATTTTTCATTGAGAGCTTCAAGTACAAGAAAAAAATCATATTAAAATATTAATTTAAACTAAATGAAAATATAAAATAAAATTATAAATATATTTGTGCTCTATTTGGTTTACAGTTTGCTTTAACATAATCGATAGTATCTGAGATGTGTACTGGAGTTTCTTTATTAAATTGATGACCCCTTCACCAGCTGTTGCTTCCTCTACTTACAAATGCTCTTCAAAAAGCTATTTTACTTAAAGACACTAGAGGCTTTAAACTATTTTGGACGTATATCCCGATTGCCAGTTTACAGATTATCTCAGTGATGCTTGATTTTCTTTTAAATTACTTTTCGTATTCTATTGGTTGCACTTCTTTTGAAACTACTTTAAGCCAATATTCCTCGGTTAGATGTCAGGATATCGACAGAAACAACAGACAAATTTAGTTCCAGCGGAGTATACAGACTTGTTTGTACCTGCAAACATACTTAAATCGTAAAAACTGGACGAACACTAAAAACGTGGCACTGACGGACACGCACCTAGGAAAATAGATGAATGTATGACATACCTTTTCAACATATTCAACATATTTTTCAATTGTAGTAACACTAACAACATGACAGTTTTGGCATTTAGTTTTTCAACGTATTCGTAGTAGGTGGCATTGGCAATAGTTACAATGAATTCAATTTCGCACGAAAATCACACTAAAATAATAAAGATCGATTATTAAAATGGTGGTTCTGTTAAAGTTAAATTTCGTAAAATTCGTGATTTTTTCGGACAACATAATTGTCCTTCTGAGACCGCTATTAAGAATATGGTCCTTTGATTTGAGTCGACAGGCTCAATAGAAAATGTGAGAACAACAACGCAACGGGTTGTTCAACTGAAAACTTCACTGCTGCGTGGCACAATATTGAAGCAGATCCAAATTTGTCAATTCTCAACAATTGTCGTTAAACAAAACCACCACATGGCGAATTTGGCATAAGGATTTGACTTTGAAGCCTTACAAGGTTCAACTGGTGCAGGAATTGAAGCCGACCGACCATTCACGTCGCTGTAGATTCCCTGAATTCACTGAGAAGTAATCGGCTGGTTTTTCTGAACAAAAAATCATTTTTTTCAGACGAAGCCCATTTTCACTTGTCAGGGCACGTCAACAAGCAAAATTGCCACATTGGGGCTTCTGAAAATCCTAGAGCGATTATTGAAAAGCCTAGTCTGGAGGCGTGATTGGGCGTTTTTTTCGAAGATGAGGCTGGAAATCCGGTAATGGTCAATGCATCACGCTATCGCGACACGCTAACAACTCATTTTTGGCCTATTATTGACGACGCGAATATCACTAAAATGCTGTTTCCACAATGCGGTGCCACATGTCACACAGCCAACGAAACTACCAATTTATTTGTGGGGCTTTGTAAAGGCAATCGAATCGATTTCAGTCTTAAAACTTAAAATCCGAAAAGTGATTAACGTAACAAGACCGCCATTTCTCCAAAAAGTGATTAAAAACTTTGATGATAGAATCGACATGTGTCAGCGTGGTCATGGTAGAAATTTGCCTGATATCTATTTTCATTCATAATTGCTGAACTTTTCTCTTCCTATTACAATAAAATAATTTGGATCATCTTAATCTAAAATTGCTATTTTATTTTGTTTTAGAAAACAAACTGCTTGTTGATAAACCATTTAGTTAGTATATTCGACACTTTAAGGTTTGTGCTGCATAAAAATATGCAAAACATTATATTTGTTTAAAAAGTGGTTGCATTAAAAAACCTTCTTTTACAACTCGCAGCAACACTTAATACTTGTAATATTTAAATTGCTATTCCATTAAAAAATTTTAAAATAAAATTTTAGTAAAATTTTTAAATAAAATTTTTTATTTAATTCTATTGTCTTACAGCCTCAAAAAACTTCATGAAATACAACTTATTATTTCACCATCAAATGTCTTCTATCACAGCAATTTGGAACGTAATTTAGTTTGTGATTCTGTTATTGGTACACAATATTTTTCAGCAAATCAATTTGATTTAAATTTTATTTGGCAACAAATGGAAAATACATCATCATCATCGTTATCGTCATCACAAAGTTCGTCAATGGATGAGGGTGATTCATTGTCATTGGCAGCTAGTAGTGACAAAAATTCAACAAAACCTTCAGCACCGTCAAAACATTTATGTGGCACTGCAGCCAATACTTCATATAGAAATTATCAATATTTTACAAAACAGTCTGGTGTCGATTATAAAAGTAGTTCACAACTTATATTTGATGTTCTGATGCAAATGATTGAGGTAAGTTTTTTGTTTTTTTGCTTTTTGTGTTTGTTTTTTTTTTGGTCCTTTTTTCCTCCTGTAGTTCTTTATTCTCAGTTTTCTATTGTATTCTATCAGAGAAATATAAATTGCATTTTAAAAATGTATAAATGTTTAGTAAAATTTACAGAAAGAATTTATATTTTTTCTAACAAATAATTTGTGTTGCCCAAAGTATTTTTTAGAAAAAAAAAAAAAAATAAAAATAGAAACAAATGTTTACTTTGTACAAAATAAAATGAGAAAAAAAATGCAAATTTAAAATTTGGAACCTATTTTCTTATTTCCTTCTAAACTAACTAGCAGAAGGGGGAATAAGAGTAAGCAGAATATAAAAGTACCAACAAGAGAAATTATAACAACATTTTTTGAAAGAGAAAAAGAAAAAAGAAGGATTTCTTTTAATGTACGTGCTGCGTACGTAAATGTAAAATATGTATGAACTCACATAGTGGATAAATACTTTAAAATGGATGCACATTTTGCACATAAATGTTATATGCAAATTTAGCACATTTCATTATTACGACTTTTTTACATTTCTGCAAAAACTAAAGAGCACGTCTTAAAAAGTGGTGTAAATTTTCTATAGAAAATAAAGAATATTTAATACTCTTTTTAATATTTTATTAAAATAATGTTTCTAAAATTTGTGTGAATCTTATTACAATATCTATTAGAAATAGAGGGAAGAAAAAATCTTGTTTAGTGTGCTTACTTTCGCTAGTGTTTTTCGTTTTCAGCTGTTTCTTTTGATTACTAATAAAAGCGGTCACTATTATTAATTATTTTATTCTTACTGTATATGTCGGGGGCTCTCTCTTTTACTTAATATGTATTCTAAAATAGTGTTTTTTATAGAGGTATAGAATTTTACAATGGAATAAAACAAACATATATTTTTAAATTGACATGAAATTTACCTTATTCAAAAGAAAATCTTCTGCCGTTACCATTTCAATATGGCTTCTGATATATAATCACTTACGAAATCGAAATCGACTGTTTTGAAAGGAAAGCATGGTTCTCATGGTTCAAAGTAATGAAAAGCCAAACCCAACTAAACGTAAATCACTTAACTGACAAAAGTACCGACAGTTAAACATTTGTTGGATACTTAAAGCTCTCTATCTCTATAAAAACACCCTGTATGTGCTACACTTATTTTCTAAGCCGGTGAGGCACGAACTACATATTGCATTGTTAAGCACTTGACCGAAGCACCGGTGATGTGGATCATACTTCGCCTTGGGTCCGGCAGAAACTCAAACTAACGACCTGCTCCCTATTTTACTTAACTTTAAACATTCTCAGATTTCACTGCTACACACTGCTACTATGTTGATACTTCCCTTGTTAACTGGGACCTAAGGGCGTCTTAACCCTTTAATTTGATATTACGCTAACATGTCTAGCCAGGTTACATAGTACTTGTATTCCTATTTTTATCTTTTTTCTTTACTATACATTATCATTTTACCGTCCACGGCTGCTTAACTACTGTATATATATGTTTTTTTTTTCGCTCGCACCAGTACTCAGGAGATGACCTGTGCTCATGCATTGTATCAGAACTAGGAAAATAGGTAATGGGAAGGAGGAAAGATGGAGTAGTATAGGAATTTTTCTACATTGAAAGTGACAGGAAAGACTTCTGGAGGAAGTTTATTTCACATAAGCACCGTTCTGCTAAAAACCGAATTTTCCTTGAAGTGCGTAGTGCAATTCACTGGCCAATCAACAACAAATGGATGCATTCTCAATGAAAATCGATTCAAACGCAAAGTGGTACGAGTTTCGGGAACAATTTCCCTAATTTCGTCAGAGCACTTGTCATTGTAGTAACGATAAAACAGTGAAATACAATCTACATTGCGTCGATGCTCTAGGGAATCAAGAGAGTTGGATATCCTGCCGTCCCTAATGATCCTCTCGGCCCTTTTCTATACGCGGTCGAGATTAATAGCGTTGATGGCTATATTTTTCGCTTAACGATTAATATCCGTATAAAGCAAAAAACAATAGTTATTTTTCTCTCTTATAAAGAATCTATTGACATTTGAATTCATGATCTTTTGTAGAGCAACAACCATGCCACTTCAGCTAACTATTAATATTCATTAATAATATTCACCTAATAATATGGAAGCTACCCCTCCTAAATTTCAGAAACGCTGTCATTGCCGTTTCTATTTTGTATTATGAAGGGACCGACTACTTTAATTGTTTTAAATTTGCCAGTGGGCGAGTTACCACGCCCAGTGTTTCGTTCTCATACCGATCCAATCCGGTTTGAAAAATAACACAGCACAATTCATGATTTTGGGACTTAATTGAGAATTGCCGTACCGTACCATTAAAAGTACCGCTTTTGTGAAGAAAAGTTGTAGATAGGTCTTTTTTCACAAAAATAAATTTAATCTTTTTTTTTTATTATTTTGCAAAATAATAAAAGATTATAATTAAATATAAATATTTCGAAATAATAAAAAATAAAGATGAAAATTTTTTATAAAAAAACCACTTAATAATAAACTACTAATAAGATATTTATTAACAATAAATATGAGATTTTAATTTGTTATCTACTATTATTTCCAATATCATATGTCCAATTTGCACCATTCACATCGGTCGGATTGATGAAAACTGTATCGGCTTGCAAAGACGCATAGGATAGGAACTTGAGTGTTTAGGTGGATAGCTAACAGCAGAGCGTTGTACTAGAAGTGTCGCTGGAATTTATTCTTTTGTTTTACATTTTTTTCTGTTCAATCTATAACCGTAACTTAGGTCTGCCTAACATTTGGATTCATCATGTACACGTTTTCCATGTATCCATATTATAAGGATATTATAACAACTCTTCAGTCAGTCTTTTCGATCCGCAACAAAGCGCAACAAAAATCATCCAATTCCTGGTTTTAAAATATAATTACCTCTGAACAAAAGGGTTGTTTATTCTACAGCCAACAAAATTATTACTGCAACCAACATGTCAAAACGAGTGATCCAGAAGATCTATTTTTGGGGCTGCTTTTACGTTCAATTCTCAGAATTGAGTTCCAAATTAGTGAGCTAAACAATTTTGTACTGTGTTATGCACATTTATAACGTAGATACTTGCACAAAAGGCTAAGGAACAACTTTAGTGTCTATTCGACCCACAACTGTGAACATTTCAGGAAGAACGGTGAACGTAGACTGATAGGCAGCCTATACTACTTCGATAAAAACACAACCAATTAAACGCATTTTAAGCTTTATATATATTTATATAGTTAGCGATATTAAATTTTCGATTAGTTGGGTTAATTAAGCAACTTATTTTAAATAAAATAATGTGGGTCAACATAATTAGGTTCTTCACAAAAGCTTGTTCTATCTTCATTGATTAAATTGCCCAAAGTAAATGTTTTTTTTAATAGTGTATTTGGATGTGTGCATTTTATGACCGACATATAACCTTCCGTAGAAGATTAAGTAGTTTTAAAGGGGTATTAAGTATTAACTAATTGGATTATCAAATACATTTGCATACATATTTATTTCAACGCCAATCTTTTTAGTAACTTTAATTAAATAACATTATGTATAATAACACCCTGTTTCTCAAAAAAACAAAATCGTTTTGTATGTTAACGCAAGTGTGTGTAAGTATGTTATATTAACATGCTTGAATAATATTAAAGACTTACAAAGGAATAACAATTTTCTACTCTTTTTCCCAATATACATATAGATTTTTTTATTAAGTAAAATCCATAAGAGATTGTTGTATATATGTGTATGTGTGTGTGTGTTTTTTTATATATTTTTTACCTAATATTTCCTTTGTTTTTATTTAATTCATTTTCTTTATTGCATCTTTGTTTCTTCTCATTTTAGCAAAACCACATTTTAATACTTCCAAATTTAGTTAAATTCACTGAAATTTGCGAAAATCGTGAACAGATTAAACAAATCTGGGAAAAAGCTGACTATTTAAAATCTCATATACCCATGGACGATACCATCTCACATCAACATTTAATTTATTTGCTGTGCAAGACGAAGAGCATGTTAATACCCACCCATATGGAAATGCTAAACCTGGAAGCTTTAATTAAAAATTATTTAAAGTCATCACATCTTTTCATTAGATGTGCTGCCCTCAATGGACTTTTAAGTCTATTGGAAAGTTATGCAAAGACAAGTACAACAATTGGTAAATTAAGTGATGAGTTAGTAAGATTGAAGGATATTGTTTTGGCATACATCGATAAACATGGCTTGATTGACGAAAGGTAAGAGAAAATAATTGAAGAAAAGCGATATAAAAAGCGATATAAAAATATGTTTTAATTTAAATTGCATGTTAAATAAATTGAAATGTTAATCAAAATCTAATATTCGTTTTAAATTAAAGAACAATTTTTTATTTTTGTTGTACAAAGTATAAAAAACATGAAAGAATTTTTTTTTATACTAATTTTTTATGGTGTTTCAGCCCGTTTTTATGTAGTGATGTACATACAAAATTGATATGGACTTTGAATTATTGTTTAATGGAATGGACCTCAAAACTTGATCCTCAATGCAATTTGGCCTATCATACTAAGTTGAGTGTTACAAAATTATTGAAAAATTCCAGCAATGAACAAGTCTACCTCTGCTGTTTGCATGTAAGTTTTACCAACAACCAAAATAATAAAATTTTCTTTTTTTTTTCATTTTTATTTTATTTAGAGAAAAAAGTGAATCTTTTATTAGTTTGTTAAACAAATTTGAAATGAATGTTACAACAAGCTGTTTTATATGCAACAACTTCAAAAGTTTTGTCTTTGTTTTCTTCTTCTGTTAAAAAATACAAATCAACTATTTTACTGTGATGCCATTATAAAATAAAGTCAAAAAATTACCTGATCAATTTCATTTTTTGATTAACAGCTCATTGATTTAGGACTCAAGTCTGAGAATTGCCAACTTGACAAAACGAATAAAGCAGAATTTTAATTTTTTGGACTACTTTCACCTGCAATTCTCAGAATTGTGTCCAAAAATTATGTGTTGTACTGTGAAAGGATTCTAAAAGTATATCGGATTTAATAAAGGAAAAGCTTTTAACTATTGTTTCGTTTAAGACAAAAATTTCTAAATTTTTCTTGATTTTAAGAGAAACAGGAACATATTCTTATTTAAGAAAACATCGCAACTTATTAATGTATCAGGCCAAATGCGCGGACGATTTGGTACGTTCATAATTAAAGAGAAGATGTGTATGATTTAGATGCTGTGCCTTTATAATGATAAACTGGACTACTGACGAGAGAGTCTATTATCATGGCTGGAATCGTTTTTCTTTTCTACACAGAAAATCCATGAGGTTATGATTGGTTACTAATATGAAGTGTAACCATAAGAAGTGTAACCGTAAGAAGTGTAACTGTAAAATAACAAAGTTAGTAAGTATTTAGGAGTTCTTCTTACTGTATACGTTGGTCTACGATTGACTACGTTGAAATACAATTGTTACGAATTTAAAAAAGTCAGATTTTATAATCGTGAAATCAATAAATTAAAGAAATATTCGGGAGTTCTTGAGCTTCACTGCAGCTATTAAAGATCACATAGAATTAAATTCAGCAAGAATGCAAAAAGTATTGGCAAATTTGTATCGTCTGCTATGTCTTAATGTGGTATTCGTTCCTACCTTAACTATTCTGACTACTTAAGTAATTAAAAAATTGATCAAATGAGAATTATAATGATTTTATCAGTTGAAATCGTACCAGTATTTAATTATTTGTTTGGTCCTGGCTCATTGCAATGCGTCTTTTTTCCAAGTTTGGAAAAATATCTATCCCAGGTATGCCGAAAATATTACATTAAATCAGGCAATGTTTTCTTTCATATAAAAACAGGGTAACCTAAAAAAAAATGCCATGACATTGTTTTATTGTATCACATTAAATATAAATTAAAAATTATAGCTTGTAAGTGTTTTAATAAAATAAACGCACCAGCAAAACTAAACGAAACAAATTTATTCCGAGATAGACAAATAAATGTGAGTGGAGAAAGAATGAAGAGGCTGAAAGCTTTGTGTCTCAACGTGAAGGTTTTGCGCTATCAATGGAAATCATTTGTGAATCAGTTATTCGAATGAAATGTCAAACATAATCTGCAGATGTGAATTCATTGAAAGATTTGGAATCGTATGTTTATGAAATACTACGCATTGTTTCAGGCTGCAATTAACTTTAACGAACTTTTGATTTGACAATCCATTTCTAATGAAATGAAAAACTTAACTGTAACAATGTGTCTCCATTTCTACTCGTGTTTTGTATTTATACATAGCTTTCACAATATTTATCATTAAAGCCACTAGTATGGTAACTCTAAGGATCTAAATTGTTATTTGGTTATTTTTTTGGTATCATACTGACTGGTTTTCCACTTACGAATATACTTTTCAATTGCAATTGGAATTGTTATTTTTATCTTTATTGTTATTATCTTAATTTTTTGTTCTGTTTTCATTTTTAAACAAACGAATATACATTTTAGCATGTGGCTTTGGATGAATTTTTCTTGACAAGAAAAGTAAAAAAAAATAAAAGAAATCACAGCAAACATGAAAAAATAATCCAAAAATTGTAATTCTAATATACAGTGAGTGACATATTTATGAATACTTTTAATAATTTAATTTTGCCTAAGAAATTTTAAGTTGGCATATTTTAAACATCTTACCTGTCAAAATATCCACTGTCAAATTTGTAAGTGTTATGAGTTTCATTTTTTGTAAAATTCACGTGTCAAAAACATATACACAAATCTAATTTAAGGTGTATTTTAACTTAAAATAATAAATCATATGACATCTATTATTGTTGACATAACAAAACTTTGTAGTCAGAGTTGCACGCCGTAGACAAATATTCAACGGTGGTCACGTAACAAAAATTGCTAGCGGTGAATGAAAGAAATATTTTAAAAGTATAAAAAATAAAATGATTGAATATTTGATTTTTAATAATTGTATAAGGCGACTAGTGGAATAGTGGCCTAGCCCACAAAAACATAAAATAAACATATATCATCATAAGCACAGCCTTTAAACATGTTTCAATATTTATAGTTAATTTATAGTTAATTGATTCATAGATACTATTCAATTAAGAGAGCCAGCCATGCAAATTAAATTTTTAAAATTGAAATTTGCGTTAGACCACATTAAAACTGCAATTCCTCCAACGAAATTGGTCAGTGACAGTAGTGACTTGTTATTACTTATAATCATATTTGATATATTTTCAAATAATTCATTACCAGCTCATTCAAATCAGGCTCCCATTTCTTGAAATAACTTGTTGTGGAAAAAGATCTCGCAGTAATTCCATTGTAATCCTGACTGTATGCGATGTGGCGCCGTCTTGTTGATGCCACGTGTTAATCAAGCCCAATGCATGCAGTTGTGGCGTTAAAAAGTTTTCAATCATATCACGATATTGCTCCACATTCACAGTTAACGTTATGCCATTTTCAATTTCAAAAATGTAAGCTCCAATGATTCCACCAGACTATCACTTTTGATGGATGCAAAGGTGACTGTTGAATAATTTGAGGGCTTCTCATTCCCCAGAATCGCCTATATTGTTTATTTACATATCCATTCAAATGATAATGTGCCTCGTCACTCATAATGATTTAATCGTGAAAATTGAGGCTGTCATGGGCGAGCTGTAACATTCTATTGGCATATGTAGGGCGGCGTAAATGGCCTTGCGGAAGAAGCTCTTGTGTCAACTGAATCTTATATGGTGCCCCTGTAGGTTAGTATGTAGTGTACTAGCTTTTCAGTATGGGGGTTGTGGGTTCGATTCCCAACGAAGAGCTTGGTTTTTTTCACTACAAAAATAAAAATTGACTGTCGGTGGGGCTGCTCAGCGATGAAGGCATAGTCACTGGTTGCTGTGCTGTCTTTATACAGCAGTGAATTTCCGACTATTCTTCTACTTTCACCACCTGTTTCATCTCTTTTCTATCTCTTTCCTAAAGAAAGTAGCACGGTACTTGACTAAATAGGCGTTGTTGCCTAAAGTGCTTTTTCTCTAAAAAAAAAAAAAAATGCAAATCTTTGTACAAAATTGTGGCCAAAGTTGTTCTTTGAGGTTGATGGATTGTTCTGAACATTTTCTTGAGCAGTAATATTTTCAGCCAATCTTGCAGTACGTTGCGGTCCATGCTCGGGCCTATTAACTACAGACACTCTTTCTTTGAAATTATTCACTACAAGATAAAAAGTTTTGTTGGCACGTTGTTTCTCCTAAAAATTTTACGTAACTTTCTCATCCTCGCAGTAATCGATGATTGATTTTGATATATGCTTTCACACGTTGGTTTATCAAATAATTTTCCATAACAAATTTGCCACGTGTCTACTTCACCACTGCCAAATATGAACGGTCAAGATTAATGTTTACCAAAATAGCGCCAAGTAGTATACCTTCCCGGAGGGAAAATTAAAGAGATAAAATTTGGCAGTACCCTTTCTCTTATGTGGCGCATATTGCTATGCTCATAATTTTCTATGTTAGCTTATTTAGAAAGATTTTTGTCTGCGACTAAATAATTGCAGGTGTTTGAAAAACAGCATTCTAGTATGGAGAGATAAAGAGAGACAGAGAAAGTGAGAGATAGATAGACAGAGCTGTTTTCCACTGTATTTGAAACAAAAGCGTGAACAAAAACGATCGAAGAAATGTTCCATGATTATTTATTTTGCTATAGAAAAATTTTATTAATCACCCTTTTTGTAATAAATTTATCAACCATAATTTTTACAAAAAAAATTTCATGTCAAAATTTCATTCATCAGTGATAAATTCTATAATAATTTTAGTCATTCATTAGTCATAAATTTATTCATTCATTTTATAATAATTTTAGTCATCATTTTTGTGAGGAAAATTTGCATTAGTCACAATTTTACTAAGAAAATTCTTTTAAAAATTCTTTCATAATACAGTGTCACAATTTTTTTTTTATAAACAAATATCATAATTTTTCCGTAAAAAATTTTTATCAGTGATAATTGTTATAATAAAGTTAAAACAATGGGGGTCTCTGTGAGCCGTAGTTTTAGAATTTTCTAAAAAGTGCCTGATTCAGACGCTTAAATTGATCATTATAAAATAATAACTAAAATATTTATTCTACTGAAGTTAGAGCTGAAATTCTTTTAAGGAAATAAAAAAGAGAGTATATATATGCTAAAAGAGAAAAGTTGTTTGGTGCTTTGCTTACAGACTGTTCCACCCACATCGAATACTTCTTTAGCGCGGTCTGCAAAATGTGAATTAACATTATGGGAGAAATAAAGATGCGCTAATGCTTTGACAAACGCGTATGGCAATTATGATTTTCAGTGGCGAATTAGGTGACCCTAATCGCAATCATTAGAAATTTTATGGCTGCCAACCGCAACTAAGATAAATTGAAGTAACTTGTTACAATTGTTGCTTCAGTCCCCCCAGGGGTACATTAATATGTTTTAATGAAATTTCACCATTATGACATGTGTAAAATGAGGTAAAATGATGTCCAGTCCCCTAAAGGCTAACAGGAGACAACTGGGCAGCTTTCACTTTATTTCCATGGACATCAGTAAGTCCCAGAGTTCAGCTGTTGCTGTTCTCTGACTGATTATTGAGGTTGACCCCTTGGGAAGTATCGTGATTGATTGTGGTTTCGCTGGCCCTCCTAAAATAACTAAGGGATCATTAACTTTTGACCAAGAACACAGCCTGAATGCTGTGCACGCTGTTATTAAAATATGAAAAATAATTTTTATATTCATATAATTAAGGCATTTTGCTTGACATCGCTTTTCGGGTCCTCTATTATGGTTATACAAAAATTCTAATTTTTTATTTAATTTTCAAAATTTATCAATTTTTTATTTCTTCGCAAATTTTGTTTCTCCGCTGGTTTATATTTCATTGAATTTTCACATTTCTAATTTAAATCGGAAATAAGCAACGACTCTGTAGCTAAAGCACCAAAACTGTTAACTGTTATTTATTTTGCTAAGATAAACTGTACTCAAAAAAATCGGAAAAAACTTATAAATATCACTTGCATATCACTTGTAATCTCTGAAATATATTTTTTAAACAACAATTTTTAATATTTTAATTTATATTTTTATTTACACTATTGCAATTACAATGACTATAATTAAAAAAACTTAGTCAATTCTAGTAGTATTTATTATTAAATTTAACTGTTCATTAAATTCATAAATTAACCAACTTTAGCCTTACAAGAAATTAGAATAAATGAAGACTTTTGAAAAGTATTCATTGATATGTCGCTCTCTGTATTCTTTCTTGTATATTGTTTTCTCTATGTAAATATTTAAAATATATAAAAATATATTCATGTTTAGTTGTTTGTTTATTTCTTCTCATTCTGTAGGGCTTGGAACGTATGATTGTCCTAGATAATAAAGTGTGTAATAACAGCAGCAGCAGCACCGGTCTTGTTATTACCACCAGCAACCATAGTGCAGACAATCGAAAACAAATGCTGCGACCCTCCATTGAAAAATTTGCTCTTGAATTGGCCAAATTGGAAAACGAGAAATTTTCAATTCCCGCATTGAAATTACTATTGTCCTGCATTTATGTGGGTAAGTATTACAAATATTTCTTTCATGTTTTTCCTTGTTTTTATTTTATTTTTCATTTCCCGTACAAACCACAAACAACAAAAACATTCATTCTCTCACTCAATAAAAGAATGTATTTTTACACATTTTGTTTTTATTTGTTTTTAAGTCGAAGTGTTATAAAAAGATTTTATGTAATTCTATGTATTTGGGTATTTCTTTTATTAAAAATCTACTGATTTGGGAATTGAGTGTTGATTTTTTTATGTTGGTTTATTAAATATTATTTTTTTTTTCGTTATCCTTTTTTATTTATAAATCTTTGCTTAGTTAGCTAAGATATTCAGTAAATTAAATGGAATTTTACACTTCTGTTAATACAGGAAATTGCGAGAAAGTTATTGCTTAATAGAAATCTAAGCAGGTGCACTATATTCCTCATGCATGAATGATAAGATATCAATTGGTCGCTTGGAATATAAAATTTTCCAAGTTTTCTAAATGTACGTGTGTTGTGACTGGACTCCTCGTAAAAGGCTGGACCGATTTGCATAAATTTTTTTGTATGCGTTTGGGTGGCATCCCGGGTGGTTTAGATGTACAATACTGTCCAATTGGACAAAGGGGCGTGGTACCTCCCATTAAAATTACAAATTAAAAATCTATTAATTCTGCTCCTGATAACGGTATTTGCACAAAGTTTGGTACGTCGGTTTGGTGTGCATTTTTAAGTGCTGCTGCAAATATAGGCGGGAATTGTACAAAAAGGCGTGGTACCTCCCATACAAACCACAAATTAAGAATCCAATATTTCTAATCCCGCTAACGGTACTTAAATACAATTTGGTATTTCGGTTGAGTGAACATATTTTAAGTTCTGCTGCAAATATAGGCGGGATTTGATAAAGACGCATGGTACCTCCCATACAAATCTACTTCATGTATATAATTATACTGTACGTGTGTATGTCACTGAATAAATTATTTTTTGCATGCGTTTGGGTGCCATCGTGGATGGTTTACATTCACAAACCAGCCCAACAGATGGCGCTGCAGTCGGTATCCAGGTTATTCAACTACACTGCAACTACACGACTTGAATGAATTTTCGTTTATTCATTCATTCAATGCATTCAATTTTTTTAAGCGCTGTGTTTTGATATGATATATATATATATATATATATATATATATATATATATATATATATATATTATATATATACGCAATTCTCTGGAGGTAAGAAATGTTTTTTAACTCTAATATTTTTTAAACTGAAATGACAATTCTATATCAAAGTAAAATAGTGACCTTGAAAAGAATAACATTCTGTCAAAATGTCAATCTGGCTTTCGAAAAGATCACAGCTGTATAACGGCGCTAGTGGATGTTTCATGAGATATTAGACAGCAAGTTGATAGTGGCAATGTTACTTTTTTAGTACTCTTGGATCATTCGAAAGCTTTCGATACCCTTGATCATTATATTTTACATAACAAATACATTACGTTACATTACATACCTCAAAATCAACTACTTTGCCTTTGAGTCGAGGTGTACCACAGGGCTCAATTTTGGGTCCCCTACTGTTTGCGCTATATGTTAATAATCTACCAACAAAACTTAAACATTGTAAAGTTAGAATATATGCTGATGACGTGCAGTTTTATATAAGTTGTAACATTAAATCAGTTGAGGCTTGTGTTAGAATTTTAAATGATAAACTTCGTCGTATCTTTAAATGGGCAACTGCTAATGGCCTGGAGATAAATCCAAGTAAATGCAAATGTTTGATTATCAAAAAGGATTTATTGGAACTTGATTATATTCGTGTTTTAACTTAAATAGTCAACCCATCGAAATTGTTAACGTTGTTAAAATTCTGCGAATTTACTTTAACAGCATCCTCACTTGATCTAACCATATTAATTTTACTTATGGTCGTGTATTTGCTATGTTAAGAAATCTTTGCCAAAGTCATCGTTGCACTGCCCTAAATATTCCACTTTTACTATATGGATGTGAACTTTTGTCGAGTTGCGATAGTATTAGCAAAATTAAACTAAATGTGACTTTCAATAATATTATACGTTATGTATATGCTTTGAGAAGATATGATTATGTTTCTTCTTATGTTAATAAACTTTATGATATGTGTCTTGATGACTACTTGAAGGTAAGAGTTTTAATCCAAATGCATAAAATTATATACACGCGTAAACCCGAACAGTTATATGAGCAATTGAACTTTTCAGCCCTTAACAGAGGTAAAAGACTACTTTGTTTTAGATACAGCTCTCTCATATCTCAATTACAATTCTATATTTATTAAACACAACTCTGGAACGAGATTTCCCATAGCTATCAAATCATTAGTAATGTACATCATTTCAAAAGAAATATAGTTTGTAAATTTTTAAGATTGTAATAAGTGATTTTTAATACATATATTTTTATTTTGATAATTATGTTTTTATTCGTTTTGTTATTTTTTTTTGCTAAACTTTTGATTGAAATTTTGTTCGTACTTGTACTAAGTTCCATACTGCAATATGAGACTTGAAGTCTTGTGTGTGGGACATCGAAAATAAATAGATAAAATAGTCGAGGCATTGATAAAGATTTTAAATTCGAAAAGTTTAAATATATTTTCTTTAATGGATTCTTATAGTTTCAGAAGAGCATACTTTCTCCTAGAAAATTATATAGAAGACGCGTTTGATGTTCAAATGATGACAAGTTTGATTTTGAAATCTTAAACCTTTAGAGATCAAATAATCAATATACTAGAGCAGTGTTACGTGGAGTAGGAAGGGCAGTTTTTGAAATATGGTTGGATTTTCAGGGCAAAGCAGTGCTTATTAAGCTTAAAGTAACAGGAGGTAAGGCTAGGGAGCTGGATAAAACGGTAAGGTGTTGACTTGGAGAGATGATGAGAGCCGCTATTTAAAAGCCATCAATAAAATAATCAAAAAGTCTTTAACGAGATTTCACAAAAGACTACTATTAAGCTTCCTATGAAAGAGGAATCAAGATCGGCTATGATGACATGTATCCACTAAAGGTAGTTCCAAAAGGTAGTAGCACGTTAATACAAAGAGTCCTTAGCGACTTTCTACTGTTTTGAAAATTCACTGGTAACAAGAGTACAACTACAAATAAGGCCCTTTAAGGTAGTAGTTGTACCTATTGTATCCTATTGTGGCCCAATTTATAACCTTTTACCTAATCAGTTTGATGAACGCCTTATTTAGGCAGTAGACGATACGAAGTCTTATACTCTATGTAAGACAGTTACCAACAATAAAATGAAAAAATTACTAAATATGCCACGCACGAGAAAGCGTCTTATAGAAAATATCTAATGACGGTCATTTGTTTCATATAGTAAATGGCAATGTTTTAGTTAAGTGGAAGTTTGCTTGAATCATTTGCAGCTGTATGTAAAAATATTTCGCTGAAGTTTGTCGTCTGCATCTCTCATTGTATTTTGTTATTTTTTCGACATTAATTTCATGTTTCCACCTACTACTCGGATATTGCTGTGACATGAGTAGTATTCGAATAAGTTCTTAGGGTATAGATTCCGTAAAATCAGCTCATAAAAGTTAAATCTTCTAGCAGTTGTGAAAAGAAGTAAGCAATGCTTTAAAACTAAAACGTTTTGGCAAGCAAAACCTTTCAAGATTGGGAATTTTGTTGGTGGTGTTTTATCTCAGGAATTCTAGATTTATTTTCTGTGCACAGAATATACTGTGGGGAGTTCATTAACTGCTGAATTGAAAAAAATACCGCAAAACTATTTCCAATACCCTGCTAACTTTAGTTTTTCATTTTAAGAAAATACAATAGCTTAAATTTGTATTATTCTTGTGTTTATTTACTTTTGCTAAAACTTATTAGACTAATTAGATTTTAGATTCATTCATTACAAAGAAAACGATAGACAATTGAAATACTCATATGTGGCAAGTTGAAAGTTAAACAATTATTTATTTTATTACTTTGCTTACGATTTTCAGTGCCGCAATATTCACAATAGGTTTCAAATGCGATTATATTTATTATAAACGAATATAGAGCGTTAGCGGATGAGTGAATGTATTTACGAATTTGCATATGCATGCCTGAACATGTATCCTCCTACAACCACAACAATATATGTTTATTATAACAATTACTATACACAGCATATTATTCGAAATTGCAATTACTTCTTTGTATTCAAATAACGCTGTATTTATGTACGAGGTGTGTTATAACTAATTAACACCTTTTGCAATTTTTCAATCCCATCACGAGTTTAAAATTTCTTTTTAAAGTAAATGCTTACATTTCTAAATTCTTCGCTACTTAACATGCTTTGTTGATGCTATATTGTTTGATGAAAATCTTTTTTAAACTTTCTAGCCTTTTCTTTGACTTTCAAAACAGAAAAAAGACACTACCGGTAAAATATAGAGAAAAGGTGAAGGTGGATAATTAAGACGCTTCTTCTTTTTTCACATAATTCATGATACTCCTAACCAGGATATTTTAAAACAACTTATTTTTAATAAATAGTGGCGTAAAATACTCGTTTTAATTTTTAATGCTCTTTAAAAACACTGACACACTGAAACTAGCAGACATACGATCAATGAATATACGGTGAATATAATACATGTTTAGGTTTTCAAGAAACCACTGAATGCCTCTTTATTTGGCATATCTAATCGTGAGCATAACTTAGCTCTCATGTGCAAGCCGGTGCATAACACTTTTATTTCCCATCTACTTGCTTACAGGGGAGGGCAAAGAAACTCATATTTAATAGTTCTGAACAATCGGTGCAATATGGCGTGTGTTTCACTGCTTAAATGAAATTTGCTCTCGTGAGCCGATACTGGCTCATATTTGCACATTTTCACTTAAATCATACCTATTTGTGGTCGACTGACCGACTAGTTTTGTAATATATTGCAGAAATAACTTTAATTAATTAAATTAATTTTTTCAATCCACAGCACACGTGTGAAAGATTTTGCTCGGAGATCTCTTTTTTATACTTTTAATATCAAAGTGTTCAAATTGAAAATCCATAGATATTCTCTACAATAGTTTAATCACAACACCTTGCATAAGTAGCGACAATGCTGCTTAAAGTAAAAATACAAATAATGACGAAATATATTCTCCATTTCTTGCTTCACATTTTTTTAGTTACCCTGTCTACTCCAAAAACCTCATGATCATAATCTAAGCAGTCGATTTTATTGCTTTTGCTTGCTTCAACGAATATTTTTTTCATCTTTGACTGTAGTTTCACTTCTATTGTATAGTGATAAAATCACATTTCATTGATAGTTATATGCGGCTAAACAAAAAAGCAGCTTTCATTATTGTTTATTTTCGATTGTGAGCCATAGTGATAATTAAATTTTCTTTATCATTAAATTGTTGCAACTTGTTCAAGCTGCTAAGTTTGTCGGGAAATAATTTTTGAATGAAGCATTTCTTTATTTTGAGGCAACGCTATATTAAGTGCACATGCTAAATAAAAAAAGCAGAGAAAAGGCATGAAATGGATGTGGGTTTTACTCTTACAATTCATTAAAAGTTCTGCTCAAAATTTTTCTGATTTAAATTAGTTGATGATAGCATGCATTATCTGAATAAACCTGAAAAAATGAAGGACTTTTTCTCAGTTATTTATGTAGAAAAATTTTTACTTACTATTTTAACCTATTTTAGACCTTCTTATGGAAAAGCATGAGAGAGAGAAATAGAGTGAACGTGCACATACATGACAGAAGTGTATACAACTCTTTTGACGCACAATTTGATAGGAGTTTTATTTCTCCATTATTTCTGTAATATGTATAATAGAATTAAATGAGCGAACTTGTTTTCAAAAGCTTGTATAATTTGCAAGCTGAAATAAGCTGCTGATTAGCAGCCCATCCATTTATGAGTATGTTGCGTATCGCATAGCGCAGAAAGTTCGTCTTCGAACTGGTCAGACTTTTTTGTCGTCGGCGGTAATGTTGCATTGTTTGCATTGAATGTCCACAAACTGTTTTGTTTTTCTTTTCGTTCGAACCAGTACACAGGGGACGAACCCTATTCATGCAATGCATTGTACCAGAACTAGGAAATTGAGTTATGGGGACAAGAATTTTCCTACATTGAAAATAACAGGAAAGACTTCAGGACGAAATTATTCCAGATTCGAATTGTTCACTGCAATCCGTGATGCCATTCACTGGCACATCCATTTGTGCTTTCAACGAAAATCAAATGCAAAAACGTACTAGTTTCAGGCACAAGTTCCCTAATTTCGTTAGAGTACTTACCATTGAAATAACGATAAAACAGTGAAATACAACCTACCTTGCGCCGATACTTTAGGGAATTAATAGAGTTGAATATTCTAACTTCTCCAGATTTTGGGGCGCCGGCCCATTTATGAGAGCTGTATACCATCTTTGGACGCATATAGGTGGTATAAGTAGTACGAAGATCGGATGGAGCGAAATATCTCTTACACTCTTTTAGAAAACCGAGGCACTTGAAAGCTTTTTTAGAAAACTGAAAAATGTGTTTAGTCCATCGCACTGAATTTTCATGCTGAGAACATCAAGAGCTTCAGATTCCATAATACCTATATCACTCATAGTAACAGGTGCAGCACCATTTCTTAATACAGAGCTATACGTAAGCATAAAAAATTGCGTCTTACGGGCATTAAAATTCGATTCTATTCGCACGACTCCATTCGGAGATCGCCGCGAGATCGTAATTGAACGTATCATGTTCCGCCTTTTGGAACTCACCTCCAATTGGTTCGGTCTATGAAATACGAATGACAAATGCTGCTAGCATCTGCGAAAGATTACATAGGGTTGAAAGTTTGACAAAGAAGGTCGTTTAGAAAAATAAGAAAAAGGGTAGGAGGAGAACGGAGCCATGCGGTATCCCTGAATTAGTTTTGAACTCGTCTGATAAAATCCCTCGATCAAACATCACATAAGTAGGGGTCAAACCCTGAGTTATTGTTAGATATATTAAAATTAAATAAAGATATATTAAAATTAAAATTAAATAACTTTTAAAATTTTCGTGCTTTAATAAGCGTATAACAGAATTGCTGTGCTAAAACGTATATCAAAGGAAAGAGGAGAATCTAGAGAATTAAAAAAAGACAACGCCAATAATGCTGCTTTAATATTCAGCTAATATTTTTATTGAATATTTAGAAACTAAATATTCAAGACATAAAGACTTTTGTGTCATGACAAGATTATGACATCCATTACTAGCATTAGAAATATTTCTCTTTATTTCAGAAGTACTGTTTGTTTATTTCGAAATAGAAAATTTTTCATTTTATATAAATAAACAAATTGTTATATATTTTTTATTATTTACTTTATTTATGTTTTCTTTTACTTACATGAACAATAATAAATAGGTTCAACAAGACAATTGGAAAACACTGAATTAAGTAATGGCATTGTACAAGACGACCCAGAGATAATCGCCCAACAAACTGATAAAGTTGATATTCTATTACAGTGCATTAAAACGGCAACTCAAGAAGCGGCTTGGATTTATGGCCAAGTGTTGTGCCAAATGATACGTGATTTAGTGCCACCCAAAGAAATATTGACGAAGGTCATAAAGGAGTTTTTAGCCATAAATCAACCGCATAGTGACGTTATTGCTATGATTGTGTTTCAGGTATGTGTGTGTAATGTTTTATGATCATAGAAATGTGTACCTTTGAGTTTATAATATATTAAAAATACAATATTTAAAATTCCAAAAGTATTATAGCAAGCAAAACATGACAACTTAATATTTGTTTAATATAAATTATGAAAAATAGGGTTTATTATTTTATTTTAAAAGGAAATTTTATTTATATTTCAATTTATTTAATGTTAAAATCTAAAGGGAATTTTGATTGCAATTTTTTCTTTCTTTGGCTTATATTTTATCATTATTATATAACTTAGTACTTATTGAAAACACAATAAAAATAATTATCCAGCAGTACAATAGTATTTTTTAAATGTATTTGTGTGTGTGTAAAATTTATCGCTGTTTGCCAGCCTTTCCCTGCGCTTTGGGACGTAAAAAATGACCGTATTTTAAAAGTAAAAAAAAATATAATTTTATTAGATTCCTAAGAAAAAAACACACCAGAAGATTTAAAAAAATGATACGCACGAATTTTAGTTGAAAAGAGAAAAAGATTTTTTTCACCACACTTTCATCCATTAGAGTATATTCTCTCAACAAATCGCTATAATCGTGGTTAAATATTTATTTGGTAGTGGCGTTTTTGCATTTTTGCACGATACTGAAAGCGTGAAATGAAATTAAAAATTAATGCTTGACGGTTCATCCTGCATTTGTACATCAAGAGATCGTGTCCACACCACAAAAACTGATTACCTTTTGTATCCATTGTTTTCTATGTGACTAAAACTGATCCCCTATATATAAAATCGTTGATCAATACAAAATGCTGCACCGTAGTGTACTTAAAATCAAGCCCTACTCAATTTACTTGTGTTGTTTTATTCTTGCGCAAATATGATATATTACGAACAGCTGTTATCGTTTGTACATAATCTCTTTCCTCTCATGCAATTTATTTCGTAATATTTTAGTCTTGCAATTCATTTTGCTAAGTTTTTCGAAATTTTTAACTAAATAAGTTCACAATAATACCCTAGAATGGCTAAAATTAATTTTCGAGAGTTTGCGGTATTGCAAATTTCAAATAAATTTTTCGGCTAAAATGCATTAAAGGAAATTAACGAAAAATGTAATATACGGGGTTATCTGATAATTATATTCTTATTTCATTTAATTTCATGATAGTTGATAAGTTTCTTCCCCTGTTCGTGAAGCAATGGTATATGAATAGGAAGCTAGTTGGAAAAAGTATCTCTTCCATCTCTGGTCTTTGATATCTACTTTAGACCACCTAATTATGAAAGGATCCATACACCTAAAGAAAAATTACTAATCGCTTCTTCTTGATTCCAAAACATATATGAGTTTAATAATTTTATTTTCGTATTAAAAATGAGTAATTCTCAAATGATAAAAGAAATTGTCTTAAAATTTTTTATGTATTTATTGGAATTTTTCAAAATACTGATGTAAAATGCATTCAAAATTATATTTAAAACTTTTAAAACTTTCGGCTTAAGGCGACGTTAGTTAGTGATGTTTCCCATTTGGTTAAAATATATTAAAACCTAAGATTTGAGTTAACAATCCCAAAATATTCACAAGAACCAGGTTGAGATTTTATTTTTGTTATTTTATTTATTTATTTAACTTAACAATATATAATACATTTTTGCCAGATTATTTATTCAAAAAGAAAGCAATATTTTTCTTAATAGTATGCATGTTCTCACAATAATCAAATAATCAATAAATCTATAATATTTATTAAATTCAGAAAAAATCTTTAATAACGGATCCCAGTCAGCATCGTTCGCTTTGTACACTTGTACGGATAGCGGGATAAAATTACGTGTAGGACGTGATGGGATCTTATAACATTTATTACTTATTAAAAATTGACAGCACACATTTCCCTTAATAAGATTAAGGACGAAACTAACATTAAACATTGTTCTATTGTTATTAGAAAAAAAAAAAAGAAATTAAGAAAGTGTTTTAGTATAATCAAATAAATAAGAAGACAAAAAAAAGCGAGTGTTTTAAAATTTTACATATTCGAAATCTTCTTCTTTAAGAAATTCGCCTTTTGGAAGCTCGTATTACAATTAAAATTTAAGCTTAAATAACCCTGTTGAATATCTTTGTGCTATGCCGTCCGGCAGGCCGTTAAGTTAATGATTTTGTATGAAAATTTGTATCGATTCTGCTCCCTTGTTCATTGCTAGCATATTAGCAAACATAAACTGGAGTTAAGAGTTGGTCCATATTTTTTCTTTTAAATTAAATTTCAGTTACAATGAAAATAAGGACCTTATCAGATAAATCGTATAACTTTTTGCTGTAAATCACAAAATAAAATATGCTTGTACGTACGTTACAAAGGCATTCAAGCATGAAAAATAAAACGATTAAAAATTTCTTGCATTATTGTAGTAATTAAAAATAATTTTTAATTATAAGCATTCAGCTTCTTCACTAATATTTTTCATTTGTTTAAATGTGTGTTCATATTCTTGATTAAAATTTTTGCATATTTTTTTTTCAACAGGTATTTCGTTCGGCCATTGATTCTTCATTTTTGCAACAATTACAAGATTGGCTTACCTGTTCATTGCCCACGTTTTTAGCATTGCCCGAACAGAAGGCAGTCTGGAGTCTGAGTGTTGTTTTTCTTTCGGCTTCCATAAATCTTCATTTAATGAAACTGTTTCCTTTGCTGTTGAGTGGCATATCAACACCATACCCTGCAGCAGTAGCAGCAACAGCAACAAAAACAACTGCAACAGAAGCGGCAGCAAACACATCAACTACTAAAACAACAACAACATTTACTACAACGACAACAATGACAAGAATGAGTTGTGCAAAATTGGGTCATCACGAAATTGCATTGTTCGTGACATCTGCTCAGGATTTCTATGCAAAATTGGGCAACGAACAAAAACAACGTTTTCGCGAAGCCTTCAAGGAATTTCGTCATATTAAAGTCTTCAACAAGATGTTACGACGTCTATAACAATTACAAAAGTAACAGCAACAACTACAACAACAACAACGGCAACCATCATCCACATTAAGAACAATAAGAACAATAACAACCAAAAGCTCAACATAATGAAAATTTATGATGCATTACATGAAAAGTTATGTATGTATGTATATGTGTGTTAGTAGGCTGCGGGTTTATGTGGGGATGTGTGCATATATACATACATGTATACTCGTAACCAAAGCAAAAATAAATGTAGATTTTTCATAAGTATACACGAGTAAGCGTGTGCGTGTTTATGGATAATTTTTGAGCTTTTTCTGCCTTTTGTGTCGTTAGAGAAAATAAAATAAAATAAAAATGCAGTGCAATGCAGAGTATGTCTTGAGAACGAAGTCTTAAGGCAAAATAAAAATTTATATTAATTTCTCTAAAATTTTTACACACACACCCACACCCACACCCACATCCACACATACATACTTCTTATGCGTTAGTTTGGATTTTGTGTACATTGTCGTCGCCACCAACTCCTACAATTTTCTTACCTTTCAAAAGAAAAAAAATACATTTTTTACACACATTAATCCCGTATTTAATTGCAAAATCTCGGAAAGCAGTTTCTTTCTTCCTTTTAAATTTTTGCTTTTGTCACTTCTTATTTCTATTTTATTTTGTCTTTGTAGAAAATAATTCAAAACCATTTGAAAATTTTATTAGGAAAAAAGTTTCTTCTTCCTTTTGCAAAGGTTGCTGATTTTTATTCAAGTTCTCTTATTTGTGTTCACATTAAGCATAAAGCGTGAACAACTAATTGCCACAAAGACACCCAACTGTTCTAAATGTTTTCTTTATTTTTTTTTGTATTTTCAAGGTTGCCACAATATTAAATACATGACGTCGCAGCTACAAAAAATTTAGAATTTTGAAAGCTTATTATTATCAAAAACTTAGCGCGGAATAAAATATTCTTTTGATATTTAAAGTTTGACATTTTAATTGTAAATTTAATACGAATAAGAATATTTTTAAACTGACTTTTCAATATTTACACAATTCTTTTTTTTCTTATTTTGTTTTCAATTTATGTATCTTGATTTATAATAATTTTGTGTTCAGTATTCTCACGATGCATACGTGAAAGAAAATCCGATATTCACTCTTTAGGCCAATTTTAGGCCTAAAGCATAAATTATTTTATTTTCAAATTATATAAATTATAAATATTTTTTTGAAAATTTGGCTTTACTTTACATAAAATATTTTCATTATTAATAGTCAAGGTTTTAAAAAATATTAAAATTTACCTCCAATAAAAATTGTATTTATTTGAATTCGTATTGTTAATTAATATTTCCGTTTTATTTTAATAAAATATATACACGTTTATCAATTTATAATATACATTTAAATAAATAAAAATAAAAAGTTAAAGAGAAAATTGTTTTCTTAAAAAAAACTCTTCGCTTCGGAATGCATATCAACACTGATCTAGTTTTGAAGCAGCACCTTCTTCGCAAACAAAATTTATTAAGGTATTACTTAACACGTTTACTGCATTTTTCTGCTACTTCTTTCTATGCTCGTTAGTTTGAGTTGCCGCTATAATAAAAGGCGTTTCTTTTGCCATAGAAGCAATTTTTTCTTTGTACGTTTTCTATTAATTCCATTGTTTACTAATGTATTTATAACACAATGCAAAAATCGGCTGTTTCCGTACATTTGACGAAGCTTGACGAAAAGTTTTGTTAAGTACATTATAGCTTGCCACATATGAATTTGCACAGTTACTTAAGTTGTCTTAACCCTCTGTAGCATACTGTAGACTGTAGGCAACAAACCGTTGGCGTAATTCAAAATTAATATAAATACATTTGTTATGTAATCGCCCGTAGTTTACAAACTGAGCAAGGAGCGTAGACCAAAAAAAAAAAAATTAGTTAGCAATAGTTGCTCGAAATGATTATATAGTGAAGATGGCTAAGATTTTGATGACGACAGTATTGAGGATCCTGATTTTATTGCTCACTTAGATCCTTTGAAGATGAGGCCCCAGATATAGAAATTGACATTGATAATATAATAGAAACTCTAGAAAGCTTTGATTGAAGTCCATCCGGTAGAACTGAATTCGCACCGACACATGAAAACACTTCTCAACATTCCCATGCCAAGAAACCAAGAAAGGATGCCAAAGATAAGCCATCTAAACTAAATTTGCGCTGGAAAAATAAGAATCTTGAGTTGAATTCAGAGCAGCGCACGTTTAAGAGAAACACGATACTAGGCTCTGATCTTCTAGAATTAGAAACTGCCATGCAGTTTTTTTAAACTCATCAATAAAATTACTGAGGAGACCAATTTGTATCAAGTGCAGAAAGATCCCAATAGCATCTTTCGACTAAGTGAAGAGGATGTCAGGCAATTTATAGGTGTGGCATATCTAATGTCTCTTATTCAATTCCCTAGAGTTACCAGGAAACAATGAGCCTAAATAAGTTTGAAAAAATTCGATAAACTTTGCATTTCAACGACAATAGCAAAGATCTCCCTAGGAGTAATCTTGATTGTGATCGGCTGTACAAAATACGGCCTGTGGTGGACTCCTTGAATAAAATCCCAATGGACGAGCATCTCTGTATAGACGAGCCAATGTGCTCCACAAAAGCACGTAATTCTTTGAAGAGGTATAACTCTAACGATCCACATAAGTGGGGTTATAAAGTGTTCGTTTTGAGTGGCGTTTCTGGATTTGCTTATAAAACAGAAATTGAGACAGGTAAAGAAAATGTCGTTTTACAAGAGGGGCCAGATTTAGGTGCCTCATCTAATGTCGTCATGAGGCTAGCACGTATGATTCCGAGGAATCAAAACTTTAAGCTGTATTTTGATAACTATTTCACTTTTCTTCGTCTAATGGAATATCTGGGCAAAGAAGGCATTCTGAATCTCGGCACTGTTAGAAGAAATAGTATACCAGATTGTAAGCTGTCGTCAGAAAAAATAATGACAGCAAAAGAACGAGGCTATTCCGAAGAATACGTAGCTGACGTCAATGGCATTGATGTCTCAATTGTTGCATGGAAGGACAGCACCTTTGCTGGGCAAAAACCCGAAGCTGATGCTCGCAGATGGGATAAACAAAATAAAAAATATTTTGAAATAAAGCGACCTTATGTATTCGGTGAGTACAAACGCCGCATGGGTGGCATTAACCTTCTTGACAGCATCATGGGCTTATACAAAAAACGCTTGCAAAGCAAAAGATGGCCCATACGAATTTTTTATCATTATCTAGATATAGCCATGGCTAATTCATGGGTTCTTTATAAAAAGGTTGCTGAATACAAAGGATTTCAATCAAACCGTTTATCATCAGCAGATTTTCGTCAGCATGTTGCTGTAACTCTTTGCCAAATGGGAATAAAAGCTTGCTTCTCTGGTCGGCGGTCGTTGCAGACGGAAATTGATATCAAAAAGCAGAATTCAACTATTCAGCACGTACCCCCGAAAGCAGTCCGACAAGGCCAGATTGGGCACTGGCCGCAATGGTCTGATAAGAAAATCAAATGCAAACTTCTAAAGTGTGTCGGATTTACCCACAACGTGTGTGAAAAGTGCGGAGTAGCCTTATGCTACACAAAAACCTAAAATTGTTTTAGGCAACTTCACCTTTCATAATTATATAAGTGTCGACCACTAAGCTCAGTGTTGCCTTAAAGCAACAAACTCTTTTTGTGCAAGTTTCGGCCATTAACTTGAATGTTGCCTAGAAGCAACACATCTTTATTTTCTCATTTCCTGGCTAAATAATAAAAATAAAAAAATACGTGTATTTTATTTTGTTGTTGTCATCCCATATACAGAATATCAAATTAAACGAAGTTATTGAATGATAGAAGGAATGAAGAAGGCAACCTTAAAAAGTGTTTGGCTAAAATATTTACAGATTTTGTATTTAAATGAACCTCCGACTAATAGTCAAATGGAAAGAAAATGGTTAAATTGCATAAAGATATTTGGCGATTGAAAACTCGTACGCCATTGCAGATAATGTTACAACTAATGCTGTCACAGTGTGGAGGAGTTCGTGTTAAGTAACATAAAACTATAAAGCGGTTACTTAAGTGATTGCAGTCTATATAAATACTTATACTATCGCTTTCTGTCAAAATAGTAAAGTGATTAAAGTGTATAGAAAATAACTTAAATTTGAAGTCATTTTTACTTAAAATTCCATTAACATGGCAGCATTTATTTTCCATTTACGCTGAGAAGGTCTTGTATTCAACAAAGGTTCATGGTATGTATTTTGTTGTCCTTTTATCAAATTGTTTTTTTTTTCTTTTTAACTAATTCTTTAACTATTAGCATAAGATAAAGTTTAAAGGAACAAGACTAAAGTAAAACTTTTAACATTTTAAGATTATCTTTCTATAACAAAATAATCCTTTTACCAATCGGCCGCGGTATCCTTGAACGTTAATATCATTCACACTTTTTTGCTTTTAATTTTTTATCTTTTTATTTCTTAACGATTGTCCTGGCAGATACACAAGTACACAGTTTTGCACTGTGTTGGTGTTAATTTTGTTAACACCAGTCATAGCCATTATATTTTTAATAAACTTTTTTTTTATACTTTTTTTTAGTTTGTTAAGAAAAGTTTAAAAAACTGTTTGGCTTACATCCCGAAAAATTTTGGGGTCTAAGTGATTAACTAAGCGACTTTGTAAATCGTACTGGAACTAATGATGCCTTTTTTAAGGCCGCTAGAACCGAGCTATTTTTCTGCATACACCTTTTAAAATTCAAGATCCGTATGCTCTGGCAAATTATCATAAGGCTTTTTAATAACGTTACCAAATTATTCCGATTAATTATGAAAATCAACCAGCAACTAAAAAGTGGGTGGCTATTTTACTGCAAAGTTTCATTTAGCGTTAAGGCTTATTTTTCGCTTAATGGGTTTGTTAATAAACAAGAGTTCTGCATATGAAATGATATCAAGCCTTAACGGACTTTTTTTTATTACATCCATAAAAATGCTTCTTCGAATGTAAAGCAGGAGCTCGCATCATTTTTAATAATATTTATTTATAAAATTCATCCGTGCCAGATGTTGTTTTAACAGGAAGGCCCTAAATCGATTTACTGAATTTCAATTATAGCTATAAGTTAATTTGGAGAAATAGACCTGTAAAATGACCTTCAAAGTAGTGCAATTAGATACCTCCCGGTTATTTTATGCGGAGCCAGCTACACTGATTTATGCTGATTACTTAGCAACAATTGACGCCCTTGAGGTCAAAATTGTTAGCGTTATTTATAACTACAGCAAGAACTTTTTTGAGAAGAGGTATAAAAACGCTTTATCAAGAATAGCCGCGGACATGCATTGATTTTTTAATAAAAAAAGTATTAATACACGTTTATTATGTCGATTTTTTGTATGAAAAATGCATTTATTGTAATAACAAGGTGACTTTATAAATGATTCAAAATATTATCCATTGTTAGTCACTACTTTCATCCATCTATGCTATGCTATGGTTCTGAGATAAAGAATAAATCAAGCCCATTTCTGATAGTCTGTTCTGAACTAAAATATATTCCCGTAAGGGCATTTAGCATCGATCGAAACAAAGGATAGTTAGAAGTGGCAAGGTCTGGGGTACAAATCAGGTGAGCTAAAACTTCCATGCACTGTTTTTCGAGTAGTTTTCACCTTTCTTACAACTTGTGGCCGAGCGTTGTCGTTTTCGTTGAATGTTCTTTACAAATGAACCAATCTTCAGAATCAAATTTTCGGTATAGGTCTCCTGTGATCGTATAACTTGATCTCATAACAGCTCATAAAATAAAACACTTTTCTGATTTCACCAGGTGCCCCTGTAGGCTAGTAGGTAGTGTACTCGCTTGTCAGTCTGGAAGTTGTGGGTTCGATTCCCAACAAAGACCTGGGTAAAAATTGACTGTCGGTGGGTCTGCTCAGTGGCAAAGGCATGGTCACTTGTCACTGTACAATCTTATACGATAGTTAATTTCCAACTATCCTTCTACTTTCACCACCTATTTCATCTCTTCTCTATCCATTTGCTAAAGAAGGTAGCACGGTACTTGACTTAATAGGTATTGTTGCCTGAAGTGCTACTTCTCTCAAAAAAACATGCAGCGTCCTGGATATTCTGCTTCGGCATTGATTTGGCTGGTTGACTTTTCGCTTGTAATGTATCCAATTTTCATCACCTGTAACAAAACGATGTAAATATGACTTCTTTTTGTAGCGTTCAAGTTCCCCCCGGGGGCACATAAATATTGTCTTTATAGAACTTTGACTATCTAGACACAGTACAACTGGGGAAAAAGAGAGCCCAGTCCCCTGAAGTCAGCAGGGGTACAACTGGAAACTCCACTTTATTTCCACAAGGATCAGTAATGCCCGCAGAGTTCAATTTTTGTCTCTTTAGACATTTAATATTTCTCTGGCTGATTTTTGAGGTTGGCCCCTATATGGGAGTATCGTGGTGGTTGTGGTTTCGCGGCCGCATATCAGGTCTTTTGTTTAATATGGTGGCCAGGATCATCTCACTGTTAATGACACCCTAAGTGAATGATCCAGTCCAGTGAGCATGCTAGACATGTGTTCTGGACAGGAGTTGGAAAGTCTCCAACTCTTAAGCAAGGAGTGATGATTTGCAGCCCTGCTCTGGAATCATCGAAGTTGCAACTAGAAAGTTCTGTTGCATAGAATTATAGCTTCGGCTTCCTAGGACGAGCATGACGTTCCAAATTATGCATACTGGCTTGACCATCATCTGATAAAGGCTTCATGGCCAGGTGCGGATGTAAATCAAATCACGTCTCTGTAGCGTTCAAGCATCCTTTCCGAAAGGCAAAATACCATTACAAATACGTCTCTTACCTTCAATTCATTCATCCAGATATCCTGCTTTTAAATGAAACCCAATGCTTTTATATGTGGAGGAAATGGCTAGTTGTATGATTTCCAATTATAATGCGAGTTTTTATTGCATTTAATCTTCGTCGAGTAATGCTTTCAATTCCTTACCTTCAAGGTTTTTCGTCTAACCAGGCCACACCTGGTTGCCTTTCGTTTCGAAATCAACACTGTTGAATCGCGCAATCAATCGTTCACAAGTTTTTTGAGTTGGTGTATGTTGACCGTAAGCTTTTAACAACAATTAATAACTTTCAGTACCGGTTTTCTTCAAATGAGAGCAGATTATTCGAGTTCTTCGCAAAACATCGTTTTTAGGCACAAAGTACGACATTATTATTAGCGTTTGAAAAAATGTATGTTTCAACTTTGGCGTCTATCGAATACTGAATTATAATGGCAGCTGTTGACGCTCTGAAATGTCATATATGTTGTTATTGACACAAAGCTTATGTAATAGTTATGCCGTATGTTGTCTAAATCGACACTATTTATTAACTTGAAGACTCATAAAATTAAAATTTATTGAAATTATTTTTTTAGACTCGTTTATAAAAGAAAAAAATAGTTTGTTTTTTTACATTTATAATATTTTAATATTTTTTGCAGTTTATCGCTTACCGCCATTGTTGTATATTTTTGCTTTAAGAACATTTCTGTGCTTTTCTTTTGTTAGACTCACAATTTTAGTAAAAAGGAAACTGAAAAAATTCAACACAACTAAATTTGCGACATCTGTGTCTGTATTGTGTAATCCAGCCTTAAGTGTATATAAATGTGTGTGTGTTTTAGATACATAAAACTGTAGCTAAATAAAAAAAATTCATTTAGATGCATAACTTAAGGTCCTTATCCCTTGTGCCTTAAGAAATGACCTTCAAATATTGAGCATAACTACAAGCACACTGCCATTGACAGGGTGTTGTCAACATGCTATGTACGTCATAACTAAATATAGAATTCTCAATGCTATTGGACAGATATGAATGTTTAATTAGTTAAATAAATAAATAAATAAATACGGACATCCACTAGCCCTGGGAGCATGGAGTGTTCATAAATTTTGTACAACTTTAAACTTAAGTTGTAGCATCAACATACACACGCATAAAAGTAAATACATACAAGATTTGCAAAATATTTTTTATTCAAATATAATTAATTAAATTTAAAAATATGCTTTTAAATTATTGTTGCTAAGAACATGGGCAGGAACAGAATGATTTTGAGTAAAGTCAAAAATTAAAAAATTGATTTATAATTAAAAGAATCTCTTTTAGAGAGATTTAAAAATATACATAGAAAATGGGAATAACTATCATTGTCTGGTGAGCAGAAGGCTCTGCGATACTCGAAAGGGAATCGAAAACTGATTTAGTTAAGCTTGAAATAAAGCAGTATGTTGTACATTCAAGCAGCATTGTTGTAAAATTAAAAAAATTACTCACCGACCTGTGTTCAAGAGTAATATCCAACATCTCTAAAATTTGGTGGCATGCCACAAACAATACAACAATTGTTGGTTGCCAAAATTTCAATTGTTGTTGATTTATCATACATACATTTGACATTGTGTAATTCCATAGAAAATAACCAAAAGTCATATCGTACAACTTTGAAGGCAATTGACAAGCCCAGGCCGATTTGAGTTCGTGCATCTGCTGGTATCAGTCGCTATATCAACACATTTTGCACAGATTACTGTCATATTAAAAATAAAAAAGGATCTTTCGGCATGGTGCGATACCGATCTCTAATGAGTGCGGTACTGAGTTCCGGCTTAATTTTTAAAGAAAAAAATATTCAACGATACCACCCACCACAAACGAACGTATAACCACCCCAACGGCGTTATTTAAGAGAATTTTACGTATGATCGAAAACTTAAATATAATTTGAATTTGACATTGCAAATATATTTGATGAATTTCCTATTTCTTTTCGCAAGGTATTCATCTCTGCCACTTTATATTCGTCTTCATCATCAGAGGATGAAAATAAGGCTCAACTCAACATTATATTTAATAAAATTATAGAAAATCAAATCAATGTAAATCAAACTTGTTTATTTTTGCTGCCCCCAATTTATTTTGTATTATTTTGTTTTGACAGTTCACAATAGACTGCTTCTTCTTTTCATTCTCTTACAAATTTCTTGCAGTCGAATATTTTACGTAGTTCCACAAACAAACAAATTCCACTGCCAATACGACTATAGTCGAAGAACATTTTCGAGAACTGTGATTATCATTACGTCCGATTGTCTATGACTTTTATGCAGTTTTCAATAACAAAAAAATTCTGGAATTGTGTAAAGAGAATACTTCACGAAAAAAATGTTCTTGCAATAATTACCCACGTAATTTAGCTTTAAATTTAACAGATAATTTTGAAATTCCATTTTAATTTCATATAATTTTATGATGTAATAATAATTATTTTGTAATAAAATAATATGTAATAAAAAACCTGGTTTCCTTATTTTATCTATAAAACTATATTTCAAAACTCTTTAAAAATGTTATTGAAAGTAATAGTTAACAGTTATTATTAGTTTTAATTCTTAAAACAAATTAAAGCAAATGAGTTTACGAATATTTCTGTGAAATTTTGCCTTAGAAAACGTTGATTTCATGCTAAAGTTTATAAAGGGTTTTTCTACAACAAGTTTATTTTCCAAAAGAAAAAAATTACATTAAGATGATTTCAATATTGATTATATTACGAAGATCGGCAATTATGAATGAAAAATGTTATCTGGCAAATGTCAACCACGACCACGCTGACGGATAGAAGAATCAACTTTCAGCAAAGTTTTTAAAAAATGGAGGTTCTATTTCCCTATGCGGAATTTGAGTTTTAAGGCCGAAATCGATTCGATTGGCTCCGATAGACTCTCTTCTTAACACAGCCCCATAAAAAATAATCCAGTGTTAAATCACACGATGTGGCTGGCCAGTTAAGTGTTGATTGTCGTGGAATTATACGATCGGGAATTTTGATTTGCAATAAATTAATCGTTTCATTGGCTGTGTGACATGTGGAACCGTCCTGTGGAAACCACATGCCAGTGGTACCCACATCGTCAATAATAGGCCAAAATAGAGTGGTTAGCATCTCGCGATAGCGTGATCAATTGACCGTTACCGCATTTACAGCCTTATCTTCGAAAAAAAAGAGCCCATTCACGCCTCCAGACCACATAGCGCACCATACAGTGATACGTTGAGTATGCAAAGGCTTCTCAATAATCGCTCTACGATTTTCAGAAGCCCAAATGCGGCAAATTTGCTTGTTGACATACTCTGACAAGTGAAAAATGAACAAATGTTTTTTTTTTTCAGAAAAACCAACCGGTTATTCCTGAATAAATTGAACTAATCTACGGCTATGTGAATATTCAGTCGACTTCAACTCCTACACCTGTTGAACCTTGTAAGGCTTCAAAGTCAAATCCTTATACAAAATACGTCATATGATTGTTTTGGATAACCCCAATTGTTGAGAACGTCGAGGAATTGACAAATTTGGATCTGGTTTAACACTGTGGCTCACGACTGCAGTGTTTTCAGTTAAATGACCTGGTGGAATAAGCGTTGGCCTTCACATATTTTTATCCAGCCTATCGACTTAAATTTAAGAACCAAATTCTTATTATCAGTCTCAGAAGAATGATTATGTTGTCCGAAAATATCACGAATTTTACGAAATGAAACTTTTACAGAACCACCATTTTCATAGTGGATTTTAATTATTTTAATGGCATTGTTACAATGCAATTGCCAATGCATCTACAACGAATACTTCAGAAAACTAAATGTCAAAACTGTCATGTTGTTGGTGTTGCTACAATTGAAAAACAAATTTCGTATTAAAAAACCAAAGCACCAGTTGAGCAAGAATAACAAGAAGTCCTGCAAAACTTTCTACTGCAACATGTGCCATTATTATTTTACAAATTTACATAAGCTAAGTGGGATATTTGTTAAAGGAAAATATGTGAAAATAAGCTTCAATTTAAAAAAAAGTATGTTGTTTAATAAATAAGCAACAACTCAACAATGGTAATGCACAACTTGTCTGCAACACATAATTTTAAAGTCCGTATTAGTGCTACTGTTTTTATTAAGACTTGAGCTATGCGTTTGTATGTGCGTAAATATTGGGTGTTTTTTTTATAGAGATATAGAACTTGAAGTCAGCAACGCTGTTCTAACTCCTGGCCATTATGTTAGCTATCGGATAATTTGGGTTGGGTTTTTCAACATGAACAGAGTAACATCTTAACTCGCTTCGAATTGTTTACATAAGTGGATTTTTGTTTAACGAAGAAGCTTACTTTTAATTGAATAGATACGTTAATAAACAAAAGAGCGTTATTAGGAGTTATGATAATGCTCCAGGGTTTGTTGAGATACTGTTGCATCTAGCAAAAACTGACTGTTTGGTGTGCTTTACTGGCGGTGGAATTATTGATCCGTACTTCTCTGAAAACGATGCTGGTCAAGAACATTACAGTCAGTGGTACGCTCTATTTTTCAGCTCATCAATTGAACAACCATGATGTACAGGAGCTGTGGCTTCAACAAGACGGCTCGCGCCGCAATTTATTTTTTGAAGAAAATGTTTGGTAACCAGATGGTTCAACATTTCAGCCTTGTAAATTGGCTTTTAGGATTATTGCCGATATACGGCCACGAAAAAACTCATTAAAAATAAGACAACACCAGATTAGTCTACGTTCGAGCTAGCACTGGTGGTCATATGCCAGAAGTCATATTTAAATTATAATGCCAGATGATAATATTTCGAATGAAATAATTTTCATGTTTAAACCATTTCAAAGTTCTCTATAAAAACACTTTATATGTGAGCGCGCGCATCTGTAAGTGTGTGTGTTTATGTGAGTATTTGTGTACGTGTTAACATAATTGATTTGGAATGTCTTTTGCCTATGTTTATAGGCACTTCAAATTCTATAAATATTTTATTACAATTTCTTGTTTATAATTTTTTCATTCTATTTTTGCATTGAAAATTCTAAGTTCATTTTTATAATCAATAAATTTCTTTATGATAAAGAAAAAGTATTCTTTCCTTTTGGCACCCCGGTAATCCATTTATGTCAAAAAATATATAAAATTGATATAATTAAAAAAAAAATTCTTTATGTATAAATCTTTATTAGAAATATAATTAATTCAATAAGAGAATAAAAAGTTTATTTACGTGTCATTTAATTTTTCGTTATGTAAATTATTATCAGGTCCTAATTTCGTTTATAATTCTTACTTGACGCTGTTTATTTTTTAATATTGGAAAAATTGAACTCTCAAAAATCTTTATCAAAAAATTAAAATTTTTCTATCTTCTATGTTTTGGGCTACGGGTCACTATTCTGATTTAAATTTAGATTCTCAAAAAGGTCGAAAAAATTATAAATTTTAAATTATTAATTCTTTACCGCATAGGCAAGTCTCTTCAACATAATTTTTTAAGACTGACTTATGCTATATCTGATTCCTGTTGCAATAAAGGAAATTGTATTATTTTTTTAATAATTCCAACGATACCAAAACCAAATACTTTGTTTTGAAACATGAAAAATACTGTACAGCTGCAAAGTTTTTAATATTTAAAATCTTAGTTCAATAGTTTTTAACACTAAACCTACCATAATGGGTCAAATGGCCCATTTTACATTTTTTAGAAAAATTCCTTGAAAATAATATTAACTAATCGCCTTTTTTCCTTTGCAACTTTTACCTAGAGATCCATTAAATGTATTTTTTCTGAATTACTCCTCTCTTGTTGTTTTGGTACCGAGAAACATAATCTGCCCTACCTAACCCAAGGGGTCATTTGACCCGTGCGAAGATTCTATATCTTCAGTTGTATTTCTTGTGATAAAAATCTCTGCATTAGATATTTTTGCTAAAAATTTTTGGTTGCAGTGCTATTTTGCGAGTTCAGAATTCTTATTTCATCATTTTAATGATAATTCTTATCTTAAATATGTCAAAACATTCAAGATATTTGAAATCATTATAAATAAGAAATGATGACGAGTGGTCGGAATTCAGTAAAGAGGAACTATATGAAAGTGAAGGTGCCCCTATAGGCTTGTAGGTAGTGTACTAGCGTGTTGTGGATTCGATTCCCAACGACGACATTGGTTTTTTTTTTCACTACAAAAATAAAAATTGACTGTCGGTGGGGCTGCTCAGCGATGAAGGCATAGTCATCGGTCGCTGTGCTGTCTTTATACAGCAGTGAATTTCCGACTATCCTTCTACTTTCACCACCTGTTTCATCTCTTCTCTATCCCTTTCCTTAAGAATGTAGCACGGTACTTGACTAAATAGGTATTGTTGCCTGAAGTGCTACTTCTCTTAAAAAAAAGTGGATAGCATAAAACAATATAATGATTTATTTGACACTAAGGACGAATGTGAGTCCTCAGGTAATGAAAGTGAAGTTAAGATGAGTGTATTTTGAATTTACAATGAAGGCAAAAGAGAGAAGCATCGTGATCAGTATAGGAAAGTGTAAGTGTAAGTGATGTGTAAGACCGATGTACTTGAATTTTGCAAAAAACTAAATAAGGCGCACCTCGATGAACTCCAATTTATTATATTTTTAGAGAGGTTGTAGGCCCGACAGCATATGCCAAACGAAATATTATAAAGGGCAAAGTAAGAACTGTATTTTCTTTGATTATCGGCAATCGTGTAATGAATGCAGCACTTAAGAAAATCCACAGAAGAAGAAGAAGCCTTTTGAGTATTGGAAACTCAATGGAATCTTACTCTTGCAAAAATAAATGCATTTATTGTCCTTCTCTATGCACGTGGCGCATATCAACAAACAATTTCAATATTTCATATCTATGGAACAGTAGTAAGTGGGGTCCCGCTTTTTTTTTAAATCATGAGCTGGAGTGATTTTTGTGAAATTATGTAAGGTAATTTATGTAAATTCAAGAGTCATGCATTTTATCTAAATCTGTAAAAATTGCTTAGCATCTTTAATAATTTTGCTTGAAAGTCCTTTAACAACTAGCAAGTACTATTGTAATTTTCCACGGCGTAAACCCTCATCGCTGGCTGTTCGTAAAGTGAGGGTATTTTAATTTTAATTCATGCCAACTGCGCTGTAGCGCAGTTAGCCTGTTGGGAAGCGTAGGTCTGGTTCAACGTATTGTAGCGTGGCGTAATGTACTTGTCAAGACATTGTTTGTTGTAACGTGTGCTTGCGATTGTCTTGTGAAGCTATAAGGTTGTAATATCCAGTTTATTTAGGAGTACCTTAGCATGACTACCTGTGTCTAGTATTAATTTGTATGGATTTGACAACAGTATTTCATTTATTCGCGTAACAAATCCAAACAAATAAATACTGTTACCAGCTTTGGCTTTATGTATGCAACACTGTTTGTTATTTGTTTTTGTAATTCTTCAGGAAATAATGGCAACACTTATTAATTCGTAGTTGGAAAATTCATTTTGCCACAATTGTTTTTCTATAAACAAATTTGAAATTAGAAACATTTCGTAACTTATCACAAAGGAATAGTGTATAGCTTTCATTAATTAAAAAAATTTTTTAATGACGGTGGTCCAACCATTGGCTGATTAGAAAGTGAACACTGGCAGCCTAAGGCACATAAACACTTTGTTGTATACACGCCTTAGTAGCTGTTTTTAATAGCATAGCAGTAAAGCTAGCACCTTTTGCTCGAGAGTTTGAGACTATCTAACTGCTTTTCCTGTTACATGCGTAACATGTAACAGGAAATGGGATGTGACCCCTTTGACATTACGATTTCAAGGTAATAATTTAGCTTTGCATTTTTAATATAATTATATATTTTATTTTATTGGTGTAATCTTTAACTCAACGAGGAGCTTAATAGGTTTTAAATTTATTGGATCTCAACGTGGAGCTCACTTGTTGGTTCATTAATAAATAATAATAATTATTAATAGTTGCTTATATGTAATTTATGTGAAGACTCCAAGCAGTCTAGAATAAAGAATGCTATTATTACTTGGGCGAAAAGTGTAACGCGATCTAATTGTTATTACATTTGTTTTGGCATTGTTTTTCTACAAAATAAATGTGTGAAGATAAATGCATCGATCAGCACATGTGGTCGGAACAACAACAACACAAAAGCAAAAGCATATTTAATTAGGGTGGTTCCGCTACACCTTCCTATTCTGCAACATCTCCACGGAGGCTTTAAAAAGCAACCGATTTAAACTACAGCCACCACGTTACTCCTCAAAGGGGCCTCACCAATAACTAGAAACAGGGCTGTAGCACCACAGGCAACTGGTTCCTGTACCAGTGTATACTAGTTAACTGGTAGGGTCTCGGGAGGCTATTTTAATTCTCTTCCAGTTTCGGGTTCTTGCCGGCCCAAGCGACTGGAGCTGCCTTTTACTCCCGAAAACACATATCAAGATGGCGAGACTCGATCTTGACTGCGGACTCCCGGAGAGGAGTTCTTAAAGTGCATTATTGTTCTTGTCTTCCTCATGAGGAATAGCAATAATCGTATAGCTCAAGTTTCAAGTTTTCCTTTTTTTATCTTGGATTGCATTTAGGTTGCTAAATTTTTCGTTCATTGCTTTTTCTCCTACGGTATTCTTGCAACTACAATTAAACATTGTTTTTTTCTTATTACTTTAGTTTCATTAGCATACAGGGGAAATGCATAAGAAGAACTAAGAATAATTTTGGGATAAGTGATGAAACTAAACTAAGCTGGATCGCTGCAAGTTCTTTCACACTACCCAAAATAGTGGGTTAATCTTCAATGATTTTAAATGTTAGGCCACACGGCGAAATACATTGGGTTTTTGTATAACTCCGTGACTCATGCAAAACACATTTGAAGTGTTTGTTATACACACGGCTAATAGTCTTCAACATAATACCTCAGTCTCAAATTTTTTATTAAGGCCCTAAATTATTTCCTTTTTAATTATAATTTTAGAAATAATAAAACAGTTCAATCTTTTATTCTCCTTTTATAATAAAATATAAACTATTGCATTGGAAATGTTTTTTAAAACAAAATTATTTCATAAGTCTTTGAAAATGTGTATTGAAACCAAATTAGTGACGCTCACTTATTTGAATTCTCCAAAAGCTAAATAACAAAGGCCAGCTGAATATATAATTTGCGTGCAATTATATAATACACGTCCACAAAGCAGTAAACAAAATTTATGTGTTAAGTAAGAAGGAAAACATGTAAAATTAAATACCAGTTGTGTAGTGAGAGTAAACTGTCAGCTAAACTTTTTGTTTGGTATGTAATCAAGTGTCAATTAAATTATGGTATTTAAAAGGATATTAGCCCAAAATTTTATTGAATTTATGACAGTATTTCTTAAGTGTTTTGTGGGTCAATAGTTTATTTATTGTTTAGCGCCTGCTTTGCTTAGAAGCAATTAGGCCAGAATATTAAAACCAAACAATAGTTTATTAAATTTCAAATATATACCAGTCAAGTAGTCCTGAATACTTTTCACTATTTCTATGTCTGATTGTCGTAAGAAAATGACTATGGCCAAATGCATTTGTTGGTTAAAAATATATCTTTTATCAACATTTTTTAATATGTCTATTCTAGTTAGTACACTTTATAAATATCAAGTATTTAAGACATCAATTTAACAAAATTAGAATACGGTAAATAACCATTAAATTTGGTTAAACTGAACAAAACTCTGACCTAATAATTCATTCGAAAAATCTTTCTGTTACGTTTCCTAAACATAAACGTTTATATGAACGACAGAATAATTTCTAGTATTGAAACATCTTTTTCTATTTTTTGTGTTTTGTTATTTATTACGCATACACACATATCGCACTTGTGCAATAATAGTGTACTAACTCCATAGTTAAAAATTTTCGATTTCTTTTACGATAAACTTAACAGAAGCAATATTTTACAGATAATTTTTCTTAGAGGAGAAGATTTTTTCTTTCGGATAATGGGTGCCCAGTATCAAATATTTACCCGAATACTCATTACTTAAAAGTAGTTACTCGCTACTTTTAGAGTTGTATTTCTCTTTATCTTGATTGCATGAAAAGTTTAACGTTTGTTTTTAAATTGTGGCAACACTAACAACATGATTGTTTTGACATTTAGTTTTTTGACGTATTTGATTGTTACAATGAATTCAATTTCGCACGAAAATCGCATTAAAATAATTAAAATCCACTATGAACAGGGTGGTTCCGTTAAAGTTACATTTTGTAAAATTTGGGAGATTTTCGGTCAACATAATTAAAAATTTGTTCGATAATTTGAGGCATGCTACAAAATGTGCGAATACCAATGTGTCTTCGACCGGGTTGTTCAACTAAGAGCACCACAGCCATAAAGTACAGTGTTGAAGCAAATCCAAATAATCGAGGTTATCCAAAACCATCACAAGCCGAGTTTTTCGTAAAGATTTGACTTTGAAGACTTACAAGGTTCAACTGGTGTAGGAATTAAAGCCTAAACCTATTTTCACTTGTCAGTGTGTGTCAACAAGTAAAATTGCCGCATATCGGCTTCTGAAAATCCTAGAGCGGTTATTGAGAATCCTTTACAAGCTCAAATTGTCACGGTATGGTGCGCTATATAGCACTTAGGCGTGATTGGGCCGTTTTTTTCCAAAATGCGGTAACGGTCAATAAATCACGCTATCACGAGAAGCTAACAACTTAATTTTGGCCTATTTTGGACGACGTGGATATTACTGACATGTGGTCATAGTCAATGAAAGGATTAATTCGTTGCAAACCAAATTTTCCGATCGCATAATTTCACGACAATCAGCCAAGCAGTTCATGTAATTTAGCAGCACTGAATTGTTTTTGTGGGGGGTATGTTAAGGACAGAGTCTAAACGAATCGATTTCAACTTCAAAACTCAAAATCCATGGTGTGATTAATGAAATAGGACCGCCAATAGGACCAAAAAGTAATTCAAAACTTTAATGAAAGAATCGACATCTGTCAGCGTGATCGTAGTGGACATTTTCCAAATATCGTTTTTCATTCACACTTATCGAACATTGCTCTTCGTGATACAATAAAAATTTCAATCAGCTTAATTTAAATTTTTGCTTTTAGAAAACAAACTTCTTGTTGGTAAACCCTTTATTACCAGCAAAACTGTATTGACTTACAGAGGTATTCTTACAAAAGTTAATTTAATGTCAAAATTAAATTCTCAGTAAATCTAAAAAATTAAAACCTTTTTTAAATACAAAATATACTTTTTTTATATTTAAATAAGACTATAGATATATTTTTGTATACACGTATGTAAATATATATGTATATGTTTTAATATATATATCTTAAAAATTAAAAAACATATCAAGCAGTATCAAGTACCCAAACAAAATGAACCGAGTAGTAGTAGAGCCGAGTACTTCGAATTAACAAACTTCTTCAGCACTAAAATGTACTATTGATATATTTTTATATAATATAGAAATACTGGAGCTTTTAGGCAAAACTTATTTCCCGCAGCCATAGGAATTATAATTAATCGCAATTTTAAAAAGAAAACTTTTATTTTCAAAAAACAAAAATTCAAAAAAAAAACAAGAAGTTAAGAAAAATGTTCTTCGTCTACTATTAGATTAAGTTGCTAAGAAATTAACGTAATTTTATAAAATTTAAAAATAATAATAAAAACAACAAGATTATACTTCGAGCTGTCTTTTAACGACTGTTAAATTTTAACTTTGTTTTAACGTTTTATATCAGGAACAACCGTTTACAGGCAGAATTCCTTTCTGTTATTCCACATTTCCATGCGTTTCTTTATTCACCACAGTTTTCGGATTAAAATGTTAAATGTTTTTCACTGCTGTTCATAACATGACGGCAAATGGCAACTAACTTTTGTTAACAATTTAAAAACTTAAATTTTACTTAACAGAACATTTCGTAACATATTCAAAATTGTATTTTAATGTTATGTTCCATTCCATTTTATTTAACGTTGAAAGAGTGTATGAGTATTTTACAGTCCATTACAACAAACCGGAAACGGTTCGTCTATTTTAAACAAAGTGTTTATGAAATTTTGAGTTCATTTTATTGCTGTTAAGCATGGGAACAGCACAATATATTAAATTTACCGCTATGTTTCTAATTTAACGGAAAATTGTGCACTTTCCTTCTTAGTCTTCTTCCATTGTTTTGTTTTTGTTAAAGACTATTTTTTTGAAATGCTACAACAACAAGAAAAACAAGCAAACGAAAACATACAATTGTATCTCGTCGTTCGTTGTCTAGGTCAGTGGTAAAATTTATATGTATGAATGTGTAATATTTACAATGCAGTTTGAATGGGTGTACTTTTGAATGCGGTGTTAGTGTCGAATGCGTTAGAAAATTTAATATTCCATATAAAAATGAAGATGAAAATATTATGCCAAGGAATTGAAAGCAAAATAGTTTAAAAAATATTTTAAGCATTTAATGCCTCAATTTTCTTCTTCTTGTTTTTCACCTACTACAATTTGGCTATTAATCAGTTACTTTTTTGACATAATTAGTTAAGATAAATGCCAAAAAAGTTATTTAAAAAAGTAACAAATTTTACAACCTGCCAAAAAAAATTATAAATTGTTCTACTTCTCCGCTGCCAATTCACTTCATTATTTTCTGTTACTAATTAGTTTGGCTGTACTTCAGCAGTTTAGCTAACTCTATAGGTCTGTCTTAATGACAATGCTGCTTAATATTATCGCTTTCGTAATAACATTTTACCGTGAGGCAATGCTGCTTCTGTTGAAGATGTTTATTTTTCAAAAATAAAGGTACACAGGTAAAAATATAAAAGCGATACAAATATAATTATGAGATAATATCTGCACAATCTAGATTTTTATATCAGTTCGTAAGTAAATTTTTTACACTTCGTTACTGTGTTAGCCAGGGAATTTTATATGTTTTCTAAAAGGGAATTTATATATTTCTATTTATTTCTTTCACATTACACAATGAATAAACGATGTTAATAGAAGATATTCCCTTATTGGATATTTTAATTTAAACTTCAAACATTAATATTAATTTTGTTTGAAGTTTTATAATTTATTAAGTTAAAGGCGATTTCTGATTTGAACAAATATTATAACATTTTACTACTCCTTTCTATAACTTCATTAGAACAACAGTATTTATTAATAAAAATTTTTTAGACTTTGATAAGACTTTTAATAACTTTAAAATTGAAATTTTTTATTATCTCCAAACAATTGTTTGATATTGCATCGAAGGTTTATAAAAGGAAAAATACCTAATAATTATTGTTTAAATCGTGGTGGCTAAAAATGCAATTTGTTTTAATACATGTGAATACTAGAAGTCGGTATAAAATAAAAAATGAGTAAACTTGTAAGTGTGCTAATAACTCAATTTTTTTGTGAAATAAAATGAACAAAATTGATTAACTGATATCTATCAACGGATGTTTTGTTCTTCTCATTGGATTATTCAAAAGTTTTAAAGTAATAAATATGATTATTATTTTCAGTTTTATTCGACCTTTTTTTTAAATTTCTATTAAATTTTAATCTTTTTACTCGGTCCTTTAAATTATAACGCTTTATTTTTCTTTTTTTCTCTCAATATTTCGCTTTCCTTTGGAAAGCTTCTTCAGGAAATTATTTTTTATATTATTTTTTTAATTATTTTTTATTTTAAATTATTTTTTATAATTTCCTGAAGAAGCTTTCCAAAGGAAAGCGAAATATTGAGAGAAAAAAAGAAAAGTAAAGCGTTATAATTTAAAGGACCGAGTAAAAAGATTAAAATTTAATAGAAGTAATAAATATGTTTAAAATTTTTCCAAGTTTACCTATAATATATTTTCATGTCATAATTTTTCTATAGACAAATTTTTCATCCGTCAATATTTTTCTATAGACAAATTTTGAAATATTTTTCATCAGTACTTGTTGTTCTACAGAAAAATGTTTCTTCAGTCATTAATTTTCTATATAATAATATTTCATGTCATCATGTTTCTATAGAAAAATTTTTTATCAGCTATAATTTTTCTATAGAAAAATTTTTCATCAGCTTTAATTTTTCTATAGAAAAAATTTTTCATCAGCTTTAATTTTTCTATAGAAAAATTTTTTCATCAGCTTTAATTTTTCTATAGAAAAAATTTTTCATCAGCTTTAATTTTTCTATAGAAAAAAATTTTTTATCAGCTATAATTTTTTTATAGAAAAAATTTTTCATCAGCTATAATTTTTCTATAGAAAAATTTTTCATCGGCTATAATTTTTCTATAGAAAAATTTTTCATCAGCTATAATGTTTCTATAGAAAAATTTTTCATCAGCTATTATATTTCTATAGAAAAATTTTTCATCAGCTATAATTTTTCTATAGAAAAATTTTTCATCAGCTAATATTTTTCTATAGAAAAATTTTTCATCAGCTAATATTTTTCTATAGAATCTTTTTCATCAGCTATTATTTTTCTATTGAATAATTCTTCATCGGCTATTACTTTTCTATAGAAACATTTTTCATCAGCCATTATTTTTCTATAGAAACATTTTTCATCAGTCATTATTTTTCTATAGAAAAATTTTTCATCAGCCATTATTTTTCTATAAAAAAATTTTTCATCAGCCATTATTTTTCTATAAAAAAATTTTTCATCAGCCATTATTTTTGTATAGAAAAATTTTTCGTCAGCCATTATTTTCTATAGACAAATTTTTTATTAGCCATTATTTTTCTATAGAAAAATTTTTCATCAGCCATTATTTTTCTATAAAAACATTTTTCATCAGCCATTATTTTTCTATAGACAAATTTTTGATCAGCCATTAATTTTCTATAGACAAATTTTTCATCAGCCATTATTTTTCTATAGACAAATTTCTCATCAGCCATTATTTTTCTATACAAAAATTTTTCATCAGCCATTATTTTTCGATAGATAAATTTTAGAAATATTTTTCATCAGTACTTGCTGTTCTGCAGAAAAATTTTTTATCAGTCATTAGTTTTCTATATAAAAATATTTCATGTCATATGTTTCTACACAAAAATTTTTGATCAGCCATTATTTTTCTATAGAAAAATTTGTCCTCAACCATTATTATTTTTTATAGAAAAATTTTTCATCAGCCATTATTTTTCTATAGAAACATTTTTCATCAGCCATTATTTTCTATAGACAAATGTTTCATTAGCCATTATTTTTCTATAGAAAAATTTAACATCAGCCATAAGTTTTCTATTAAAACATTTTTGATCAGCTATTATTTTTCTATAGAAAAATTTTTCATCAGTCATATTTTTCTATAGAAAAATTTTTCATCAGCAATTATTTTTCTATAAAAAAATTTTTCATCAACGATTATTTTTCTAAAGAAAAATTTTTCATCACCCATTAATTTTTTATTGAAAAATTGTTCTTGTCATTATTTTGCTAAAAAAAAAGTTGTTCACCATTATTTTACTATAAAAAAATTTTTCACCATTTATTTGCTATGGAAAAATTTTTCATCATTCATTAATTTACTAAAAAAAAACTTTTCATCATTCATTAATTTTTTAAAGAAGTATTTTTCATTATTCATTAGTTTTCTATTGAAAAATTCTTCATCTGTCATTATTTTATTATAGAAAAATTATTCGTCTGTCATTCTTTTTTTATAAAAACAATTTCCTGCCATTCTTTTTCTATAGAAAAGTTTTACATCAGTCATTGATTTTCTTTACAAAAATTATCCGTCAGTCATCCTTTTTTATATAAAAAATTTTTTTTCGTCATTGTTGTTTGTACAGAAAATTTTTCGCCGCTCACTAGTTTTGTACAGAATAGCAGTCCATAAGAATTATGATCTGAACATATTCCAAGCTTATATGCATTTGGAAAATCTAGACTTTTTATGCATTTTTGAAATGCTCAATTTTTGTTTTGTTTGTATGCGTTTTATTTTTGTGTATGTGAAAATATCATGTCTTTCTCCATGGGTTTTCTGTTTAGTTTTTTTATTTTCATTCCGTTTTTTAATTTCTAGAGTTTTGATGCTGTTGTGTTGGTAACTTCCTGTTACTGTGTTTTGTCATAAATTGTTACCGTGGTCGTCTACGAAATACTAACAACAAAAAACATTATAACATCATAAACCGAAAAATAGCAGCAGTTGCTTTTGTTGTTTTGATGTTTGTGTTTAAAATACATGCAACTTATGGTTGTTGTAGTACCAGCAGCAATATCAGTTTTATGTTTTATGTGTCAAAAAAATGATGGCTGCTGTATCATGTTAAGTAAAAACAAAATAAAAATCCATAAAAGTATAAAAACATAGAACTATGAGTGAATTAAAGAATATTGTAGATCAGGTTACGGTGAATGAAAGTACAATGAATATGCACCCAAACACAGATTTAATGTCATTTACAAAATTTATTTATGTTTCGTTTTAATCTGTTTATGACATTGATTGAAAGAGAAAAATAACTAAATAAATTATAGAATAATTCTTAAAATATTTAGTTTTTTACCTCTTACTGACATGTATTTTGTGACTCGTTTTTGTAATGAAAATGAGAAATTTCTCACATATTGCCCTACACAGTGCTAACTAGAGTTGATAATATAAAATAATAACAAAGTTTATAAATTATTCGATCTATCTTTGTTTAACACAAAACGGCCACAATATGTGCGTATGAGAAATTTATCACTAAAGATACACGAACGAAGTACATAAATATTTAGGATTGTCGTGAGAGCGTTTTTTTAAAGAGGTGTAGAACTTTTAAATTGAATAAAGGAATGAATTTTTAAATTGACCTCAAGTCAATTTATATTAAGTTCGAAAGATAATTATCTGGCATATGACCATCGTCAATTTCGACGACTTTTTCCGTCGTCGCATAACGGTAATAACATGGTGAATATTGTACTCCGTGTGGTTAGTTTATGCTGACTAATTGCTGAAGACAAGTGACTTTAGATACCACTACAGAAAATAGTCTAGCCAATTGGAGGCCAATTCACGAGGCCTAAACGTGAAACCATGTAATTACTACTGAAATAAATCACAAGCTGTGTAACATGTTGTGCCGATTTGTTGTAGTTTCTTCTGCTGTACATCATCGTTATTCATTAGATAAACGAAAGAGTTAGTTACCATGACTTTATAGTGGTTGACACTGACTGCAACGTTTTGGTTAGCATCATTTTTGAAGATGTACGGACCAATGATTCCACCAGCCCACAATCAGTTTTATTTGCTGTCTCAACATATACTTGATGATTATTATCACACCAGTTTCGCTTGCATACGTATCCATTCAAGCAAAAGTAAGGTTCTCGTTAACATAATTTGCTTAGATCAACAGAAACTTTTGTTTTGACCCAACTTGCACAATTTGGATCCGTTGTTTAGGTCTATTCATGTTGAAATGCCGAACCAAACTAAACATGCCGGTGAATTTCCAAGGGGTAAGGCTATCAACCCTGAAAATTACCGTGCAATTGCAAAAGGTTTTGCACTTTCAAAAGTGATGGAACGTATGAATAATGTTAATCTTGTGAGGTACCTGGAGTCCAATAGCTTACTTAGCAATGCGTGACTTGTTGGCTTTCCAGTCGGCACAATGCTGCAACTCCATACATTATTACAGGGAAAGTCAGGTGGTGGATATAGATATTTGCAAGGCATTTGATAGTGTGTGGTATGATGAACTTGCTGATTTTGGTGTTAGCGGCAATTTCTCGAGATTTATATAGAGTTTTCTCAGATATCGCAGTGTACGAGTTGTTATAGATGGAATTTCATCAGACGAGTTCAAGATCAGTTCATGGTAGCAAGGCTTTATTCTTTTACTCTGTTTCTTTCTTTTTTTTTTTCTAAATAACCTTCAAACCTTGTCAAACTTTTAACCCTATATACTCTTTCGCAGATGACATTTGTCATTCGCATTCATTCAGTGGCATACCGAATCAGTTGGGGGTCGGTTCCAAAAGGCAGAACATGAATAATACGCTAAATCAGGATCACACAATAATACAGGTGCCCCTGTAGGCTAGTAGGTAGTGTACTAGCTTGTCAGTATGGGGGTTGTGGGTTCGATTCCCAACAAAGACTTTGGTTTTTTTCACTACAAAAATAAAAATTGACTGTCGGTGGGGCTGCTCAGCGATGAAGGCATAGTCACTGGTCGCTGTGCTGGCTTTATACGGCAGTTAATTTCCGACTATCCTTCTACTTTCACCACCTGTTTCTCCCTTTCCTAAAGAATGTAGCACGGTACTTAACTAAATAGGCATTGCTGCCTGAAGTGCTACTCTCTTTACAAAAAAAAAAAAAAAAATATCTCAGAATGGGATCATTTAAACGGAGTCGATTTTAATGCCCATAAGACGCAATGTTGCATGTTTACGAAAAATTCGGAAATGGAGTTACATCTGTTACAATCGGTGATATAAGTGTTTAGAAATCGAAAGCTCTGAATGTTCTTGGCATGCAAATTCAGTGCGATATTCGATGGACTAAGTACAGTTTGCAGGTTTCTAAAGAAGCTTTCAAGTGCCTCGGTTTTTTAAAACGGTGTAAGAGATACTTTACTCCATCCCGATTTCTGTATTATTTATACTCCCTATAACCGTTCAAAATTGAAATATAACTCCCACGTATAGGCCGGTGCCCCTAAATATATTTTGGAGTTGCGCGACCGTGTACAAGAGAGGGCCAAGATGCTCATTGGGGACAGTAGGGTATACAACTCTATTAATTCCCAAGAGCATTGATGCAATGCTCGTTGCATTTTGCTGTTTTATCATTATTAAAATGGTAAGTGGTCTAGAGAAATTAGGAAGCTTGATCCCGTTACTCGCACGATTTTGAGTTTAACTCGATAGAGTTGAGAACGCGCATCCATTTGTAGTTGATTAGCCAGTGAATTGCACTACGTACTACAGGGAAAATTCGTTTTTTAGCAGAACGGTTCGTATGTGGGATGAACTGCCTTCAGATGTCTTTCCTGTCACTTTCAATGTAGAAAAGTTCTAATCGAATGTCCACAAACACCAGTCCCTCTTTCCTCCTCCCCATAACCTAATTTTATAGCTCTAGTATAATGTATTTTATGAGTGAGGGTTATCCTTTAAGTGTTGGTCCGAGAAAGAAAATGCCGAATAATAAAATAGCCGAAAGTAAAAAAAGCGTTGCGAAATTAAATTTGTATACCTGCAATTTTACAAATATTTGACTTATGATCAGCGTTGGTAAAGTTTTACAGTAAGTCTTTCTTTTAATAGTTTTGAATTTATTTGATGTCGAGAAATTCTTTTCCAAAAATTCGGAAATGTATATAGTTTTGCCAGAATTAGTTCTTAAAACACAAAATTAACAATTTTCCCTCTTGAAATAAAAGTATCAAACAATTATATTTTATTACAATCCATTTTTTATTTTCATTTAAAAAATTATAAAATTCAATTAAATTTTTTCAAATATTTTTGTTGCTTAATGAAAATGTATAAGTGGAAAAAATAAAACTTTTTAAGCAGTTTCTATAAAAGAATAACAATAAATACAATATTTTAACAATTTTACAAAAATTTAAGTGGAGTTTTTTTTTTTCTAAATAAATCAATTGATTTCTTGTAACATGTAGCAGGCTGTTAAATTGATTTTTAATAATAAAATTCTTAAGGCCATATTTGTTTACTTGTTGACAAAATGTAAAATACATTAAATATGTTTTTAAAATATTTTTATTATTATTTTACTTCACAGAAACAATTTCAAGAGTTTTTATTTGAGAGCAACAACAAAATATGTGTGTTATAAATTTTTTTAAATTTGAATAGAACTAAATCTTATTTGAAGCAATAATGAAAGTCCTTACACTAACTTAGCTTATTTTTATCCATTCGTGTGTTTTAATTATATCTTAAATTTGTAAAAAAATATGTTTTAAATTGGCTATGTCAAAATCATTATAAATGAAAAACAAAATTAATTAATTTGTTTCTATGTTTTTTACAATGTAAAGGACATTTTGTTTTAAAGGAATTAAGAAACGGTAAACTGTCAAAAGAACAGACTTGCTGCGCTCATTTTTTGACGTTCCATTCATAAATAGCGTATAGCTGAAAAATAATTGTGAATAGATTGGCACTTAAGCAAGGCTTAACTAACCAGTCACGAAATATTTTTTTTTAGCAATGAGACATATCTCTGGCTTAATTGCTTTGTAATTAAACAAAATTGCCACTTATGGAGTTACATTACATTTAAAAGAATGCACTGTTTGGATTGCATCACTTGAGTTTATTTGTTTCGAAAAGGCGCCATGATTAGTGATGTATCGATTTTTATTAATTTTATTAATATCAAAATTTGGCGATTTTTTTTGTAGCGTCTCGTTGTCACTTATTTGTGCTTATAAATCAGTAAGAACTAACGTCTTGGAGGACACAATTTTCTTGTTCTTTGTAAAATACATGCAGCTCAAAATGTGATAGAAAATAGGATATCCCAAATGTGTTTCATTACGAATAGTTGCGAGGGCTATTAACGCAAAATCATTTTCAAATTTCAATGATTTGTTACGTTTATTCCTTTTATTTTGAATTATTTTATTGCAAAATAATAACACAGTACGTTAAAGTTTTCAATTAAGTTAAACGATTTATTGACTTTCAATATAGACACAAAATAAACACGATGGTAACTTTGTTGTCTTTGTTAACTGATGACTCAACTTGAATTAATTCATTTGTCTAGCAAGTGGTGCCTTTATAGTTATTTTAAGTGGTTCTCGTATATAAATGAATATTATACTTTAACATGACCTTATATTATTCTTGTTGTTTTTATCATTCAGTTTAGGCGCCTTGCTTAGCTCGGCGTTTTTTTTTAGTTCTGTGTTAGTTGTTTTTGTTTTCTGTTGTTGACTTATTTGGTAGAATTTCTTATCTTGCCTTACGTATTATCTCCATCTTGACAAGTCTTGACGGAATCTCACCATCATTACCTGCATCACCAGGCGTAAAAGGAAGTACAGTCGCCTAATGACTAGCAGGAGCAAACTGGACAATTCCACGAGAATTAGTAAGCCGTAAAGTTCAATTTTTTGGCTTTTTAGCTGTTCTCTGATTGATTATTGAGCTTGGTGGTGGTTGTGGTTTCGCAGGATCATTCATTTTTAACGTAATACAGGGTGAGTGTTCCAAGTCTAGTGAACATGCTTGTCATGTGTTCTGGACAAGGAGTTGAAAAGTGTTCGGCTCTTACGCAATGACTGGGGGTGGCGGGCTGCTCTAAGCTCTCGAAGTTGCGACTAGGAGTCACTAGAGGATAGAGATATATGACGGTTTTCTAGGGCGAAGGTGACGCTACATATTACCCACAGTGGTGTGATCCACCGTCAGGTTATTGCTTACACAACTAGGTACTGACGCAAATCTTATCACGCATGTCTTGAATGTATAAGATTTCTTAAAAAATGCACAGTGGGTAAAATGCACAGTGGGCCGTCTTGTTTAGTTTTTTTTTAACAGATTATAATTTTCTTTTAAAACTTAATAAATTATCTTCCTAACATAATATAAATAAAAAAAATTTTTGTTAAAAATATAAATTTTGGTGTTATTTTTCCAAGTTATAATTCTATCGGGCTTAAAAAATACACAATAAAATTCGAAAAATTCGTTTAAAATATCTTTCTTCTTGTTATTCGTGTTTATTTTCTTTTTAATAAATTTATAATTTTTTCTGTATAGTTAAAATTATTCTTAAATAATTATAATAACAATTATTTTGAAAATTGTTAAAGTTTTGTAAAGTTTCGTGGCGAATTAAACTAGAAAATACACAGCAAATTTTAAAGTAAATTGAAAAACAGTTCAAAATAATTTTTAATCATAAAATCTAAAAAAATTATTAATTAATGAAATTACCTGTTTTAAGAGAAAAATACTTAAAACTAATTTATTTTATTATCACTTATACTTATGTTTTTAAAACTAATCGTATTTTGAAAATAAATTACAATATTTTTTGAAACATTTAACTAAAAGTACTAATTAAAAAACTAAATACAATTGAACATACGATAGTCAGTTTCGAAAATTAAACTAAAAAAACTTTAGTAACTTAACAAAGAAAAAATAAAAATTAAATAAATAAATAAAAGCTGCTTAAATTAAAAACCTGTAGATAATGTACGGGCGTATGATGTTTTACGAGCTGGCGGCAGGTCACACGAATAATCTTGAAAGCGATTCGAACAATTTATAGCCTGAAAAAGAGATTAAAAAACAATTAGGAAAATATTACAGTTTTTGTTTTAAGTTTAAATGAATAGATTAAAATTATTTTCGGTGAACTTAAGTCACTTGTAGAAATAAAGGGTTTCAATGTATTTTATGTTCCTGCATACATATTTTTATTAAGCAAAAAAATGTTTTTTATCTTGTCCTCAATTTATTTTATTATTAAATAATTCTTGAAGCAAATAAGTACAGGATAACAGCACTAAACAATTTAGTTTTTTTACATTCGATTTAGACTAAATACGTGGGTTGTTGCATTTTTTATTTGCGGTAAATTTGAATATATTTAGCATTATTGAACGTGCCGACCAGTAAGCAAGAATTAATTATAATTCTTAAATATAGAATTATTATTCCAAAAAGTATTCTTACACTAAATTTATCCTTGGAGGTTCGTTAAAAAAACACGTAAAGTACGTGTTCTGTTGATATGACCCAAGAACATGTGTGCTACAAATTAAAAATACAAATTAGAAAAAACATATTTCGGTTGTCTTTTATTCAGGTAACCATACGTTATTAGTTATCAAAATTCAACTAACTTTAAATTCACAAATAACTGAGATTGTAAATCAATTAGTTTGCCCAAATAAAGGTTGTTTTATAAAGGGTTTTTCAATAAATGAAAAAAGCCCACAACGATCACACTGAGAGATGTCGATTCTTTCATCAAAGTTTTAAATCATTTTTTTGGCAAAGTGGCGGTCCTGTTTCGTTAATCATATCACGGATTTTGAATTTTAAGGCTGAAATCGATTTGATTGGATCCGTATAGACTCTGTCGTTAACATAGCCCCACAAAAAATAATCTAATGGTGTTAAATCACACGATCTGGCTGGCTACTTAACTGCTGATTGAAATGATCCGATCGGGATATTTGGTTTGCAATAAATTGATCGTTTCATTGGCTGTGTACCCTGTTTAAACCACATGTCAATAATAGGCAAAAATTGGTTTGTTAGTATCTCGCGATAGTGTGATCCATGGATCATTACCGCATTTCCAACCTCATCTTGGAAAAAACGGCCCTATCATGCCTCCAGACCACATAGCGCTCCATACAGGAACACGTTGAACATGTAAAGGACTCCCTCGCTCTAAGATTTTCCAAAGGTGCCCAAATGCGTCAATTTTACTTGTGCAAATGGGCTTCGCCTGAAGAAATGATTTTTTCAGAAAACCAGCCGGTTGTTTCTGAATGAATTAAGCGAATCTACGGCGATGTAAATGGTCAGTCGACAACAATTTCTGAACAGTTAAAACTTGTAAGGCTTGAAAGCCAAATCCTTACAAAAAAATTTGCCGTTTAGTGATTTTGAATAACTCCAATTGATAAGAACGTCGAGGAATTGACATATTTGGACCGTTTTTTAATTGGGCGACCCGATCTAATACGACACATTTTGTATCGAGCCTTTCGATTCAAATTTAACGACCAAATTTTTAATATCGGTCTCAGAAGGACGATTATGTTGTCTAAAAATTTAACGAGTTTTACCAAATATAACTTTAACACAACCACCATTTTCATAATGGATTTTAATTTTTTTAGTGCGGTTCCGTACGAAACTATCGCAATTGAAAATCATTATTTAACGTGCTGGCCAGTAAGCAAGAATTAATTATAGTTTTCATATATATATAATTATTATTCCAAAAAATTTGTAAATGGCCTAAAAAGATTACAGTTGATTTTCGTCTGACTTTAAATTTAACCTTGTCATTTCCTTAAAAAACTAACTTAAAGTATGTGTTCTGATGATATGACCTAAGAACATGTGTGCTATAAATTAAAAAAATATTTTTGTTGTCTTTTATTCAGGTGACCATACGTTATTAATTATCAAAATTCAACTATCTTTAAACTAATAACTTAAAATGTAAATCAATTAGATTGCCTAAATAGAAGTTGTTTTTTAAAAAGTTATAGCACTTTACGTTGGCAATACTTTTTTAATTGGTCGCTATTTTGTCAGCTATCAAGTGATTTATGTTTGCTAACTAACTAAAATAATAAAAAATAATAATTAATAAAAAAATTATGTATTAAAATGATGCTGACTTTCTAGCTTAAAATAATTAAGAGATAAACAGAAAATTATTCTTCCAAATAATGATTTAAAAATCATTCGGTGATTAAGATAACTAGATAACTGCTTCCTAGTTTTTTAAACTCAGGTAATGTGTTCTGTAAGCGTGTATCGGCAATTACAAAAGTAGGTCATTATATGACAAGTACTTTTTGCGGTAATATCTTACTGTTTGCTGTGTTTATATCCAAAAACACCGACTGTTTGGTGTACTTTATTGGATGGTGGTATCATTGGTCTATGATCACTATTAGGATCACTATAGAGCCGTAATTACTAACTTTTCGTTCATCAGTTGAACAACTATGATGTACAGGAGCTGGGGTTTTAACAAGACGGCGCAGCATGTCATACAGTTTGTAACATAATTGATTTATTGAAGGAAACGTTTGATAGTTTTGCATTCAGAATCTTATGCTTAAGCACCGCTGTGGGGATATATGAAGTCGCTTTTCAATGCCGAAAGGCCTAAAACGATTGTCACATTGGTAAAAATTCATTCAAAGTTTAATCTGTAGATTAAAACGATCGAGTTAATCGTGGAGGTCATATGCCAGGAATCAAAGGTATTTACCTTTCGAATAAATTGTATGTCAGTTTAAAAATTTCCTCTTTGTTTTGTTCCATTTCAAAGTTCTATACCTTTATGAAGAAAGTTCCCTGCAAACACTAACACCTCGACATTATGTTAAGGTTTGCTAGATCACTAAGAGGTCGAAATATTATTGTACCTAAGTAAAAGATATCTAAATGGCAATTATTGGTGAGCACTTTTTTCCCTTTTTTTTGTAGAGAGGTAGCACTTCAGGCAACAATGCTTATTTAGTCACAACCGTGATACATTCTTTAGGAAAGGGATATTGAAGCGATGAGATAGGAGGTGAAAGTAGAAGGATAGTTACATAGCCTTCAAGCTCTTATTATTTTTTTTAGTAGTGAAAACAACCACCCCTAGATTGGTAGACTAAATGGAAATTTTGGAAATTTTTTTACTTACTGTTGTTGACTTTTTAACCGTTTCTAATTATTGTTACAATGAAGTCTGCCATCGAGACATGTTGTTTTTGTTATTAAAATTCTTGCAAACAAGTTAACATATCATATTGCCATATCGTAAGAATAACTTTTAAAATATTGTGTATAGGGGCAATAACAATCAAATAATCAAAATGAAAAATTAAATTAAAAACAACCACTACGAATACAGTGGATAAACAAATAAGTATAAGAATATTTCGTTTAATTATACTAATTACTTATTGATTTTCTATCTCTATTTGTTTTCATATTGCAGAACTAAAATTACACAAGCTTATTAACTTTTAAGCGATTAATATTTGTGCTTGTATTGTAGGGTATGGATTGTTTCCTCTTTAATTAGCACTCGTGAATGTGGTCAATTTATGATATGTATAGAGTACACACATTTTACTGTTAATCATAGGAATTTTCAATTCGACTTAAATTTGTAATGGAAAATATTCACCTTTTTGCTTGAGCGAAATTGAAGAAATTTTTATCGTTTAATAAACGGAACGTCTTGTGGCCCATCTAAAAATGCAAAATTCTCTTTTGAAGGCGCAACGTATTCTTGTATTAAAATTATGTCTCTGCAGTTCCTAACTTGATTGCGCGCATACATTGTTTTGCTTTAAAATACTTATTGTGAAAAAAAAAACAAACGAGAATATTGAAAGCGTGTATATAGCGGCCACCAATTCGTTGCTCTTCTTCAAACTCAATTATTGCGCAGCAAATTTTGCATATGTAAACGGGGTCTTATTAAGTAATGAAAACATATTTTCTTTCTTCAAAAAATAGCTAGTTGGCGCTTAGCTTAATAGTAACAAGCTAAAATTAAAAGTTAAAAGGGTTTCGCATAAAGATTTTATTAAACTGATATAGGCAGACACTGGAATTTTACACTGACTATGTAACAATATGTTCGCCGCAATGACGAGAAGTGTAAAAATACAAAATAAAAGCATGGCTTATACGCATACAGAAACACCACAGCAATAATTTTAAACAATTAAATTTTAACTATAGACGTTAATTATTTAAAACTTTGAAAAGCTTTTAGCACATTTTTATTTTCAATGGATAGAAACAGAAAAATAAAATAGGAACTAAAATGTGGCCCGAAATGCACCTAAAATAAAATAAAATGTTTTCTAAAACAGAAAATGTTGATTAAGATGATAAAAATTTGTATTGTATTATGAAAAGAAAAGTGCGGCAATTATGAATGAAAAATGATATCTGGCAAATCCAGTCCACCAAGACCACGCTGAAAGATCCCGATTCTTTTATCAAAGTTTTTAAATACTTTTTTTTGGCAAAATGGCGGTCCTATTTCGTTAATGATATCACGGCTTTTTAAAGCTGAAATCGACTCGATTGACTCTGTATAGACTCTGTCCTTAACATAGCCCCGCAAAAAATAATCTAGCAGTGTTAAAGATCTGGCTGGCCACTTAACTGTTGATTGTTGTGAAACTATTTGATCGGGTAATTTGGTTTGCAATAAATTGATCGTTTTATTGGCTGTGTGATATGTGGCACAGTCCTGTTGAAACCATATGTCAGCGATATCCACGGTGCATATTGTAAGGCTTCAAAGTAAAATCCTTATGCAAAATTCGCCATGTGCTGATTTTGAATATCCCCAATTGCCCCCGCCCCCCCCCCCCCCCGGGCACATTTATCGGTCTTTATAGAATACTCTACTATCTAGACCTGTGCAACTGGGAAAAAAAAGAGCCCAGTCCCCTGAAGACAGGCAGGGAGTCAACTGGAAGCCTCACTTTATTTCCACGGGGATCAGTTCCCTGACTGATCATTGAGGTTGGCCCCTATATGGGAGTATCGAGGTGGTTGTGGTTTCGCGGCCCCATAACAGTATAATGGTTGTTATGGTGGCCAGGATCAGCTCACTGATAATGACACGCAAAGTGAATGATCCAGTCCAGTGAGCATGCTAGACATGTGTTCTGGACAGGAGTTGAAAGTCTCCAACTCTTTAGCAAGGTGTGATGATTTGCAGCCCTGCCCTGGAATCACTAAAGTTGCAACTGCTTAGGTGGTTCTGTTGCTTAGAATATGTCTTCGGCTTCCTAGGACGCTGTATGACGTTCCAAATTATACAATAGTGGTTTGTCCACCATCTGATTAAGGCTACATAGCCAGGGGCGGATGTAAAATAAATCACACTCTCCCCAATTGCCCTCCCCCCGGGAGCACATTTATGGTCTTTATAGTACGTAACAGCTATCTAGACCTGTGCAACTGGAGAAAAAAGGAAGCCCAGTCACCTGAAGTCAGCAGGGCTACAACTGGAAACTCCACGTTATTTCCACGGAAATCAGTAGGCTCGCAGAATATCGTTATTTGTCTCTTTAGACATTTAACTGTTCTCTGGCTGATTATTCAGGTTGGTCCCTATATGGGAGTATCGTGGTGGTTGTGGTTTCGCATGAATGATTATGGTGGCCAGGATCATCTCGCCAATAATAACACCCACAGGTGAATGATCCAGTCCAGTGAGCATGCTAGACATGTGTTCTGGACAGGAGTTGAAAAGTCTCCAGCTCTTCAGCAAGGAGTGGTGGTTTGCAGCCCTGCTCTGGAATCACCAAAGTTGCAACTAGAAAAGACCTGTTGGTAGAATCAGTCCTCGGCTTCCTAGGCCGTGAATGACGTTGCTTTTCATTCACAGTGGTTTAACCGCTATCTGATCACGAAAAATCCATAATTCGTGTTCTTAAATTATATTAAGTTTCATGCGGTCTGGCCCAGAAGTTGGATAATCTCCAACTCTACAGGAAGGGGGAGGGGGGTCGGCCTGCACCGTGCTCTGAAAGTTGAAACTAGGAGAGGCGTGAGGATATACGTATCTGAAGGCATTCTAAGGCGAGGATGACGCTACATTTCATTCACAATGGTATGATCCACTATCTGGTTATGGTTTATACAGCTAGGTACAGATGTAAATCTTGAGAGCGTCGAGTAATTGACAAATGTGGATATGCTTCAACACTGTGGCTCACGGCTGCAATGTTTTTAGTTGAACGATCTGGTCGAACAAACGGTGGTGTTCTAACATTTTGTAACGAGCCTATCGATTCAAATTATAGGGGCTCCCAAAGAACAACAATTGCCAATGTCAGAAAATTAAATGTCAAACTATCATGTTGTTGGTTTTGCCACAGAACGTGACAACGTTTAAATCGGTACCGAGCCATGTGGCCATAATCAGATGGTGATCTTAACACTGGGTGTAGGAAAACGAGTCCAGCCACGCTCTAAGACGCATACACATTAGGTGCATATACGCCTTAATTGCAATTTTCGAATGCATGGTAGCATGCAGTTGTTGGAGTTGGAGACTATCCAACTCCTGGTCCTGTTACAAATAGGACACTTACTTGGATGTTAGCCCTTTCTTTTCGTTAATACCTCTTCGGAACTTTCTTCAAAGCCCGGGGCAAGGTTGCCAACAACCAGAACGGACTGTAGCCCTGTGGGTAGTGTTGTATTTATAAGTCACTGGTCGGACTCCGCGAGTCCTATGTCTCTTCCAGTATTGGGCTCCTGCTAATCCAGGCGACTGGTGCCACCTTTTACTCCCGAAGGCACATGTCAAGATGGGGAAGAGATCCATCAAAAATACGTGCTCTCCGTGGGGACTGGTGTTGCCACAATTGAAAAACAAACTTCTTGTTGAATAACCCGATATGTGTGTTTATTTCAATATTATGCTATAAAATAGTTACATATTTTAATTGGCGACTATTCAACATCTATTAGACAGTTAAAACTCTCTGACAAGTTAAGTGACTACTTAAATACACGTGTCAAAAACTAAATGTTTAAATTTAAAAAATTAAAGTAAATATTTAAAACATATTGCTAGACTAGTAAATTGATTTCAAGAAATAAAACAATTACTTTTTAAAACAACGCAGCCTGTATGCCGACGTACGTTTTTTTAAGATTTTTATTTTTGAATTTTTCAAATACCTGGGTTAGCATCTAATGTTATTTGTTAATTTGTTTAGGTTTATTAAATAAAAAAAGGAAAAAAATCAACACATTATTGATTTAAAATGAATTTTAGAATAAATCTATTTAAAAAGAGTTATTTTTATAAGAAATAAATAATTGTTATGAATTTATATTGATGCGTAACATAAAAGTCCAAGGCGTTTGTGTACAAATAAATCACACCCACCCAATTAAATTCTTCAAAACATTTCATCTTTCTTGTATGTTAAATAATAATAAAAAAAAAGAATTAAATATTCTGCTATTTAATATAATTAAGTTTTTATAATATTTAAAAATAATGCTTTAAGTAACACGAGTATTTTGTTAAATATTTACAATTTTTTATGCTGGAGTGTGTTTTTTATTTTTAATCATTTACACTGCTCTGCAAAACAATTTGTTTTTCTGCTTAAAAAAATAGCATGAATATAGCTCGCTTGAGAGGCGTGCCAAAGAAAGAAAAATAAAGTTATATTTAAGTAACATGAGTTATAATAACTTTTTGTTTTGGAGTATATTTTTAATTATTATTAAATTACACTGTGCTGCAATAAAAATGCTTTTCTGCTTTAAAAATTATAAAGAATATTTTTAATTATTTACATTTTTGTGCAAAAAGTATAAACGGCTCAAGAGACTAAAGAAACAAAAACCTAAAAGAAAATATATATTCTTGAATTTAAGTAACATGAGTAATTATAAATTTTTCGTTGGAGTGTGTTTTTAATTTTTTTGCAAATAAAACAAATTTTCTCCATAAAAAGGTAATTTGAAATTATGGGATTTAAAGGGTGTAGTTCAAAATAAATAAAAATGTTCCAGCAATATGAGTCATAATAAATTCTTTTATGCTTTTAATTTTTAGATTATTACACTGTTCTGCACTAAAAATTTTTTTCTACATAAAAAATAGTGCAAATATAAAGGGTTAAGGGGTAGTGTGATTTTAGTTTTTAATTATTTTAATTTTATTGTGCAAAACATGTTTTTATTTCCTTAAACAAAAAATAGTTCAAAGTTAAGGGGCGTGGCTAATAAAAATTTATATTCAAAGAGCATGAACAATGATATGTTGTTTAAATTAAGGTGTGGTGTTAATTTTTGAACTAATTACACTTCCTGCAATCAAAAAGTTTCGTTTTAAAAAAAAGTCGCATGATAATGACGAGTTAAGTGGGCGTGGCGAATTATACAAAATTATCTAATATTTGAGAGCACGAGTAATAATTATTTTTTTATTAGAATATGCTTACGCTTTTAACTGTTTTGCATAACGTACGTCCTCCTCCCCCGGGGCACATATTGAGGTTGTCCTTTGGGAGGATCGTGTTGGTTGTGGTTTCGAGGCCCTCGTTTGATATGTGTGGTGCGGATCATTCACAATGAACACAATGCATAGTCCAGGTCCAGTAAGCATGATTGCGGTTGTGTTCTTAAATTTTATTAAGCGTCATGTGTTCTGGACCAGGCCTTCCCCCCGGGGGCACATTTATGGTCTTTATGGTACGTAATAGCTATCTAGATCTGTGCAACTGGGGGTATAAAGGGAGCCCAGTCCCCTGAAGACAGGCAGGGAGTCAACTGGAAACTCCAATTTATTTCCACGGGGATCAGTGAGCACCCAGAGTTCATTATTTGTCTCTTTAGACATTTAATAGTTCTCTGGCTAATCATTGAGGTTGGCCTCTATATGGGAGCATCGTGGTGGTTGTGGTTTCACGGCCCCATAACAGTCTATGGTTCTATGGTGGCCAGGATCATCTCACTGATAATGACACGCAAAGTGAATGATCCAGTCCAGTGAGCATGCTTGACATGTGTTCTGGACAGGAAAGTCTCCAACTCTTTAGCAAGGTATGATGATTTGCAGACCTGCACTGAAATCATTAAAGTTGCAACTAGGTGGTTCTGTTGCTTAGAATTATGTCTTCGGCTATCTAGGACGCCTGTATGACGTTTCAAATTATACAATAGAGGTTTGTCCACCATCTGATTAAGTCTCCAACTCCTGGCGTTGACCTGCTCCAAGCTCTCGAAGTTGCAACTAGGAGTGACTGGAGGAAGGCTTGCTACTGACGTAAATCTTATCACGCATAACGTACGTCCATGGTAAAAATATAAAAATTGCTAGATAGGCTCAGGTACGTATTTTTAATTGTAACTAAAAAAAAAATTTTTTAATTTTAAAATATCAGTATATTTAGACATTTGTGGAAAGTAATTTATTTCTTGTTTAAGCATTTTTTGAATTCATTCAGCAGCATTACCATTTTTTTTTAGTTTTCAAATATATAAATAAATAAAATTTGTTTAGTTTACTGTGACTTATACATTCATTGTCATATTTATAACATTTCACAAGATACGGTCAATCTGAATAATGCTCATATAAAGTTATAATCAAACTAACACACGTTAAGTTCCATACAAAAAATAATATATTTGATTTCAGACTAAATTTCTTTGTTTCAGCAAAATAAAACAAAAAATTCGTTTTATTATGTTTATTATTTGCATTAAGTTTATTTATTTATTTATTTATTTTTGGTAGACACCAATTAAAATAAATAATAAAATTTTTAACAATGAATTTTGGAAATATTTAAATTTATATTTTATAATCTGAAACCTTTGTTTTTTATTAATTTATTTTGGATTCTCTATATTCGTTCTGATGTGTTATTTTATTTAATTTTCTGTTCTGTTTTGTTGTTTTTTTTTTTTATTGAAGTTGTAGTTTTATTTAGTCTACAAGCTTTCTTTTATGAGTATGGGAATTGACTATTAAGTTTTTCTTACAATAATTTATAAGGTGCAATTTACTTATCTTATTTTTTGAACAACCGAAAAAATGAGTTTATTCTTTCGTGGAATCATTTAGGGGAGACTAAATTACATATTTGACAACTTGCAATTGGGAAGTGGCCTTATAATCCAAAAAAAAAATATATTATTCAGAAAGACCCTTGAGAGAGACTAGTTAGCAACTCTTGATACATGAATGACAGACTTGGCAATTTGTTAAGGTTTAAAAATGGTTTTCATATGATCTATAAGTCCCTGCATTTTAATGTATGGGATAAATGGAATTTGATTCGACTAAGCCAGTTGCCATCTGCCGAATATAATTTGGAGATGACTTTATGTAAAAACCCCCCAAATGATAGCAGCTTGCGGCAAGTGATCAATATTAGTAAGGTCTGCAACTGGTTTTAAAACCAACCTTTAACGAGTTTAAAAGCTGCTGTAGGAGAGTTCTTTTGAATAACAATGGGAAGCATACAAAGTATAATAATGTCGATTTGCACAAAATTTGGTTCAAATTGTTTGAATAACAAATATTGTATTTGGAAGAGTAAACATCTGTCATTATAATTCAGTTTTCAATAAACGTCAAAGTGTAAACAAACATTTTCTTCAATCACTATAATAAAATCAAATTTTGTGCCTAAAAAGATGTTTCGAAGGAAATCCTGATAAGTTTCTTTAATTTGTGAACGATAGTTTGCGCAATTCAAAAATTGTGATGTCCACACAAAAGAAAAGGAGATGATGCCTGGTCAGCCGAAAAAGTTTAAAGATGAGGAAGTGGAAACATTACTCAAATAAGATAACCATACACAAATAGAATTTGCGTTATCATTGGTAGTAACACAACAAGGCATTTTCCTGCATTTAAAAGTATTGGAACACATTCAAATGTAAGGAAATTGGGTCCCCTATGAATTAAAGACGATTTTGCAAGTCAAAAATTATACTTAAACGGTATAAGAAGAAATAATATTTGCATTTTATTGTTACTAGCGATGAAAACCCTAAGCAAAAAAAAATCATATGTAAAGCCCGGCTAACCAAGTAAATAAACGCCGAAGCCGAATATCCATAACAGCAAGAATGCTTTGTATTTGGTGGGATTAGAAGGGTCTTTTGTATTCTGAGCTGTTGAAATAATGTCAGACGATGACAGGGGACCTGTATCAAAGACAACTGATTCATTTAAGCAGAGTTATCAAGAAAAAACGAGCGGAACATTCGGCTAGACACGAATGGCAATACTCAGTCAAATGTTGCAAGATCGGTTAAAAACTACTCGGTAAAATAGTGAATGGAAATTTTGACTCACTCACCTTATAGTCAAGATCTTACTCCATCTGATTAACATTTGTTTCGATTGATGCAGAGCGCCCTTACTGGAATACGCTTGATTTCAGAATAGCGTATCAGAAATTGCTTTTATTTGGGCACGGTTTTCCGTCGACCCTCGTCAAATTTGGTTTGTGAACAAACCGGTTTCGGCCGTTTGCCATCTTCAGTGTTCTCTTCGTACTAGTTGCGTTCTATTGTCACCAATGTTTATATAGTTCGTCTTGTTCGTGTTTTTCTTTGTGTTATTGCATTCGTCACTCTCTCTCCTTTTTCGTTTGTCTGTTTTTACCTATTTTGTCTCTCCCTTTTCATTCGTCTCTCTTATAACTAAATCCTTTTACGATCATGCTTGTTGTCCATTTGTGCTTATGTGTGAACCTATTGGGTTTTTTTCTATGACATAATAATCTGTTATTGTACGTTTATGATGTTCTTTATTGCTTTGGTCTTGTGCACCTGCGTAACGTGTTTGTGTTGGTGTAATGTTTGTTTTCCTGTAAAAATGTTTCAATGGACCAAATATTGTGTCCGAAGCAGTGTTTATTTGCTCATTTATTATTCGTCCGTCAAATGTTCTCCGTTTGTATATTCCCATGTCCCCTAATACATTTAGTCCCCTTCTCTTGTGCTGTGTACGAAGCAGTCTAACCGTCGTCCCTATATGTCGCAAAGTTGGGTTGATTTATTCTTTATCTAAAAACTAGAGCAGTTCATTTGGTGCAGAATCTAGATGCTTCCAGGAAGATGGGGAAAAGTTGTGGCTAACGATTGACAATATTTTGAATAATATATCGTCGTTTTGTTATTATAATAAATGTATTTTTCAAGCAAAAAAAATCGACATTATTAACTTGTACTACTTATATTGAGTTGAATTTGTTTTATTTTTCTGTCTTTTTGATAAAATATTTGTTATATGCAGCTTCAACTTTACATAATAATTCTAACGCTGTTTTATCAAGAACATGATTTGTTTGGATTTCAAGCTATCATTTTCTCACGTGGAGGAGTTTAACTTTAAAATGGTTAAACTATAGCTTTTTGACAAACGACTCTGTAGCTTTTTGGATATTTTGAGGATTGCTTTATTAAATAATTCATTTTGATTAATGAGCCGAAGGAAACATAGTTTTATATAGGCTGCATATATAAAGGGTGTCTGTCAGGAAGATATACTGGTTTGTTTGTTTATAATTTTTGATTAAATGAAAGAGAATGGATCTTTTATTGATAAATGTTTTATTTAATGTTGACAATTATGTACTGAATACAATATCACATAAATGTCCGCCTCTGTTGGCCTCACAAATGCGAGCCCTTTTGAACACTTTTTTTAAATACATTCTCACATATTTCACGCGGTATTTTATTAATTTCATCACGAATATTTTGTTTGAGTTTCTGAAGCGTTTCTGGTTTATTTCCATTAACGTTGCTCTTCAAATCTCCCCACAAAAAGAAGTCCGGAGTAGTCAAAGTAGGCGACTGTGGAGGAAAATCGACATAACCGGCAAAAACAAGTCCAGAGAGTCAAATTAGGCGACCGTAAAGGTCAATCGACATAACCATTTCTGAAATAGCTCATTGTGGAGAGTGGTCTCGCAGTAATTGCATTGTAATCCTGGTTGTATGCGATCTGTCACCATCTTGTTGATACCACATGCTAATCAAGCCTAAAGTAGGCAGTTGTGACGTTAAAAAGTTTTCAATCATACTATATGGGGATATCGCTCCGCATTTTATTTTCAAATAAGTAAGCTCTAACGATTCCTCCTGAACAAATTGCTGGAGACTTTTAATGGATACAAGGTTGACTGTTAATTATTTTGAGCGTTTTCTATTCCCAAGCAACGACTATTCCGGTTATTTACACATCCATTCAAACGAAAATGTGCCTCGTCACTCATTATGAATTTTTCATGAAAATCGGGGTTGTCATGGGATGTTACAACATCCTATTGGCATATGTACAGCGGCTTAAATGGTCCGGTGGATAAAGCTCTTGAGCAGCAGTGATTTTTGCAGTACGTTGTGGTCGATTCTTTAGCCTGTAATTTTATTAAAAATTGTTTTAAATTTTAATTTTTGTCTTAGAGCTCCTCAATTGAAGCTCCTAATACTTTACTTTATCGAATGTCTTATTATGTAAAAATTGTTATATTTATATACTATAAGGTTGAGTATTTTCTCTATATTATACTCAACTTCTTATTTCTATACTTTGCATAATTAACTAATTAATACATTAAAAATGCTTATAAAGCCTTAAATCTATGGGAGCCATATGAAAATATGGTCCAACTTATGTTGTTGTTATTGTAATAAATTTATTAAATATTATAATTATTTCATATAAATATTTTTGGCGCAATATGAAATGTGATGTTGTTTACTTCAACTGAATGTGAGAAATGTAACATGAATTTTTATTAATGCAAGTGCGCCGGTAATTAAGACTGTTTTATTACAGTACTTATGTAATGATAACATTAATCCAACATTCACACTACAGGCCTATCACCTACAGAAACTCTTTCTTCGAAATCATTCACTACACGATAAATGGTGCGTTTTGTTGGCATGTTGTTTCTTCCAAAAATTTCTTTCTCATCGTCCCAGTAATCGATGATTGAGTTTGAGAAATATTTTAACTTATTGAATATTTTTCCATAATAAATTAGCCATGTGTCTACATCAAACCTTTCCGGTGGACATCCTATATTTAAATTTTTTATATAAAATATAAATGTTACTTCCTAAGGATTCTGTAACTGATGCTCTATACTGCAATACGATATGAGCTAAAACAATGGTACACCACTTATCACATAGAACGTAAAAAAGTTTGTTTTCTTCTTAAAACATTTACTGAGGGGAATAGTGATTAATATGTGCCTGCTAGATCGTTGATTGGGAAAATTCGTTTAAGATAGTCTTACATCTTCAGTAAAAAACGAACGTATACTATTCTAATGGAGATTGTTTAAGGAACACCTTTTTATTCTTTACAAATAAGTTTTAAATTAACAATCGAAAGAAAAACAACTTGTTTATTTCTCATTAATATTTTGCATAAATTTTATGCTTCTCTCCGTAAGGAGTATTTTGTTTGTCAATTAATTTATAACACCTCCAAGTGTAATTTCGTTTATAAAATATTTAAATATTTTATTTATTAAACATGAAATATAGCCACCGAGTTGTGAATGCTGGTATATACACTTTCCCAAATTCATACTATATGATATTGTATACGTAATGGATTCTATATAAAATATAATAAACATTAAAGTCATCAAAATTAATTTATTTAATATATTTATCTAAATAAAATATGAAGAGTGTTAAATAAAACTTTTCAAAATATTTAATAATTTATTTTTTAATTATCAAAAAATGTAATTAAAATCAAATCATTTAAGTATTGTTTGCTATTAATTTATAACTAATTTATATGAAAATTTATTTTATGTATTTAAGGTTAACAAGATTCAAGATTATTTTATATGACCTACAACAATTCTTTAAAGTAGCTGGATGAAGAAGTTTCACTTTAAACCTTGTTATTATAGTTGCTAAGGCAAACTTTGTATACATATAAATAAATATGCATGTATGCATATATGAATATGTATGCAGAAATGTTAATATATATTATTAACAGAAATATTAATTTGTAGTATGAAATAGAAATAAGCATTTGTGAAATTAGTTAAGGGTTACTGGCCATTATTATGCAATAATGCAACGCTACGTAGCAGCTTAAATATTTATTAAAGTTATCGACATTCAGTATAATTACACAGAAGTTTCATATTATTTCCCTTATTGTTATACTTGCAATACAGCCATTAAGTGGTTATAATTAAAATTCAGAGCAAAGTATGTGATTCAGTTAAGGAGTATTTACCTAATAAATGTACCAGGACTTAGAGGTACATCTTTTATTTATTTTTTTTTTTTAAGTTAAAAGATGAAACATTCTGAGCGCTCTGTATGCTTAACCGCATTGCTTTTTAAGTATGTAAATACTATAGCGGTCAACAATTTTTTTAATTGAAAGTAAAGGGACCAATTCGCTGAAAATTGTACACATTACAGAGTCTTGTAATCCCTAGATTCTAGATGTATCAAAAAAAATCCAGAGTTTTTAATTTAAAATGTCGGAAATTTAAAAAAGACTCAAAATACTAATAGTTTTCGAACAGCGGGATTTTTAAATATTAGTCTAGATTTTCATCTCTAATCATGAGTCGCATTGAAAAAAGAAAAACCGTTTAGTGCCACTTTGGGATGTTGATTTTTTGGTGTTTTGTTTTTGCTAAACCTGGCTACTTCTTGTACAAAACTTTTGACATGTGTTTTTTGGTCAATTTTTTTTATGTCAGAAATTGTTTTCTAAAATTAATTTTCATGAAAAAGTTCATTAACAGAATTTATTTTTTAACCCTCGACTGCCTTTTTAAACCGTACTTTAAAAAAAGAATTCATTTAAAAACACTCTAACAATCGGAAAACACTTACCTAATAAATAATATAAGATGGAGGTAAAAGGGTTTTCAACCAGAAGTTTGTTTTCCAGATTAAGATAATTCAAGTTTTTATTTTATTACGAAGCGAAAAGTACGACAATTATTTCATTAAACAAGGATTTCTGACAAATGCCCACCACGACCATGTTGACATCAAAGATTTTAATCACTTCTTGGCAAAATGGCGGTCGTCTTTCGCTGAAATCGATTCGATTGGCTCCGTACAGACTCTGGTGTTGGTGTTAAATTACAAGATATGGTTAGCCACTTAACTGCTGATTGTGATGAAATTATACGATCGGGAAATTTAGTTTGCAATGTATGACATGTGGCATTGTCCTGTTGAAACCACTTGTCAGTGATATCCATGTCGTAAGTGAAAATTGGTTTCGCCTGAAAACATGATTTATTCAGAAAAATCAGCCGGTTGTTCTTGAATGAATTGAGCGAATCTATGGCGATGTAGTTGGTCAGTTCAGCTTCAATTTCTACACCAGTTGAATCTTGTAAGGCTTGCAAGTCAAATCCTTATGCAAAAGTCGTCATGTGGTGGTTTTGAATAACCCCAATTGTTGAGAACGTTGATGAATTGACTAATTTGGATCTGCTTCACACTGTGGCTCATGGCTGCGTTGATTTCAGTTGAACGACCAAGGCCAACATTTTTTATCGAGCCTGTCGTCTCAAATTTAACGACTAAATTCATAATAGCGGTCGCAGAAGGACAATTTTGTCGTCCGAAAATATCACGATTTTACGAAATGTAATTGTTACAGAATCACCATTTTCATGGTTTATTCACTGCATTCATCGTAATGAATACGTCAAAAAACTAAATGTCAAAACTATCCTGTTGTTGTGTTGCCCGATACCCGATATTAAATTAGTCCCACATAAAATGCCAGGTGGCGGGACAGTTTACCGAAATGATTAGATACCACCCTAATGAAAGAACTACCCAAATTCAACACCTAATGCTAACACTCCAGTACTATCTGAAACGCGACCTGATAATGATGTCATCGCATCGAAAGGGCTTGCCGATCGTATCATCAAACCGCCGAAAAAAATAACACCAGTAAAAAAGTTTCTTTGTTTAAAGGCATCTGCTATACACATAAATAATATAAATTATGAAATATTTAGCTGTCCATATTTTGACTAATAGGACGGACAGGTAGCACAAAATAAATAATAAAAAATAAAATGGTAAAAATCTTTCAGCAATCAGACGTCTGCAATTTTGTTTAAAGAAATTTATTTTGCATTAACTATTTATTGTCTTGTTTTATACAAATAATGAAATAAACAATTTAATGCATTTTTATAATAAAGCAATTTACAGCAAGTAATTTCTGGGGCTCGTAGAGTTCGGACTACATGAGTATGACGCGTGTATATGAAAAGGTAGAAATAAATAAATAGCATTTGTTCGGCAAATAAATATAATAGAACACATACATACACATGCAGTTTTTATGAACATAAAGACACAAACTTTGACAAGTTTAATGAACTTCATCATTTTTTTTGCATGTGTGTTTGTGTTTTTTACGAATAATTTTTTATGGAAATTATTGCATCTTTCGAACAAATGGTTGCGTAGTGAAGAATCAATTTTACTTACCTTGTGAAATGCTTTTCGAAAATTTTCTGATAAAAAAGCATAAAGTAGCGGATTTATGCAAGAACTCGTATATGCCATAGTTTGTGCGACAATTTGTAAAATCACGGTTAACTTGGTATCGGCATGATAGACATCGAGTGCTTTTAGCAGCAGAATCACCTGCAAAATATATGATTTCAGTAGTCAAATAATAGAACACATTTATATACAAAGAAAGACAAAATTTCGGTATATATGAGTTTAACGCACATTGGGTTGCTGTTATAAAAAATATATGTGGAGTTTTTATATAATTTTTTTTAAGTGCATATAAAAAAGGCCGCTATTAATATATTAATTGTTTTTATTATTTAATTGAAAAAAATAAATAAAATTTTACAATTACATAATTATTTGCATCAATTAGTACAAATAAATCAATTAAAAATTGAATGCACTTTTTAAATAATGAAAAACTCGTTTTCTTTTGCATCTATGCAAACAACTTCTATCTGCTTTTGTAAAATATAAATTTTGCCAAAGATAAAACAAGCTGCAACATTTTATAATTCAGCGAACCAATGTGCACAGATTAGAAAACAAGACACTAGAAAGTAGAATGTTGAATCGACTTAAAGGCATCAACGAAACAATAACTCCAAAACGAGACATAGCAACCAAGCAAGCATAGCTTTTGCTTAATGTTATAGGAAAATAAAAAAAGCAAATACAAGTGCTGAATAAAAATAAAAACCTCAAAACTGCCTATTAGCCAGCTTGCATGTTGCCCCTTTTTCACCGTCTATGTGTTGTAGTCTAATATTTACATCAACTATACACCCTTCTTCAACATTTAATCTTCTAGAAAAGGCTTTTAAGTCGATTAACAAATAAAGCCGCAGAAAACGCCATCAAAATATTGTTGCACTCACCTGAACTGGCAGCCACAATGATGCAAATGCAATCACAACAACTACTACTAGACGTGTTACACGTTTACGTCCTCTCTGTGATTCGACAGACATGCGAACGCCACTGCCCTGTCGCCACAAACGAGTTATCATACGCACATACAAACCACTAATGACCATTAGAGGGAGTAAATATGAGCTGGCAAAAAATATTGTTTGATAAGCTGAGAGCGATACAAAATTATTTTCCATAAATTGACACATTTCGATTTCTGGGACGCCAATATCACTAGTGCGCTGTAATTAAAAAATTTCAAAAAAAAAGCAAAATATTATTTAATTTTAGTCAATTAGTGTATAAGGGATATTTGCACGGGGCACACTGGGAATAATTAAGCAATTAAGTGATTACTTTTCAAATGTCATATAATTTATGCTAAAGTAAAATGCAAAATAATGCAAAAATAAATAAATGGCTTTTTTTTAGTTAGATCAGGGGCCTTCTATCCAATGCTCTTTAAAGAAAGAGAATGCTCTCTTTTGCTTTATATTTCAGCAGATTTCCGTATTCAAGAAGTAAGAACGGAGCTTAGTAACATAATGTAAATAATGAAAAAAATGCAGGGTCTTACAGAGATTTTCACATGCAAATCTAAACGAAAAATATAAAATTAAAAATTATAGCGCCCCTTTACAAAATGTCACTTATTCTTTTACAGACTTAAATTTTTAGCAGGCTAGCCCTTAAAACTTACCCAAAGTTTGTGTCCACTTTAGGAACTAATAAATATAATTTAAAAGGTTGTATCCATAGTATACCAACTATTGCAGGTTAAGTCAATCATTAAGATAGTCATATCTTTTGAACCGTGATAGGCGAATAATTGAAACTTTCTTCTTCTCCCTACACCCTACTTTTTATTTTTCTAAATGACCTTCTTTGTCAAACTTTCAACCTTATATACTCTTTCGCAAATGACCAGTTGGAGGTGAATTCCAAAAGGCGGAACATGAATAATACGCTCAATTAGGATCATATAGCAATCTCAGAATGGGGTTGTGTGAATAACGTCAATTTTAATGCCCATAAGATGCAATGCTGCATGCTAATGTATAGATCTGTGTTCGGAAATGGTGCTGCATCTGCTACTATGGGTGATAGAAGTGTTACGTAACTGAAAGCTCTTGATGTTCCTGGCAAGAAAATTCAGTGGATTGTTCGATGGACTTTTTCAGGTTTCTTAAGAAGCTTTCAAGTGCCTCGATTTTCTAAAACGGTGTAAGAGATACGTAACTTCATCCGATCTTCGTATTATTTATACCACCTTTACGTCCAAAGATGGAATACAACTTTCATGTGTAAGCCGGCGCCTCAAAGTCTATAGGAGAAGACCAAGAGGCTCATTGGGGACAGTAGCGTATCCAACTCTATTAATTCTCTAGAGCGTCGACGTAATGTAGAATATATTTCACTGATTTATCGTTACTACGATGGTAGGTGCTCTAAGGAAATTAGGGAACTTGTTCCTGTTACTCGCACATTTTTGCGTTTAACTCTATTTTCGTTGAGAGCACATGCATTTGTGGTTGAATGACCGACGAATCGCACTAGGCATTACGGAACGGTTTGTATATGGAATGAAATTGCTCCAGAGGCCTTTTCTGTCACTTTTACTGTAAGAAAATTGAAATCAAATGCCCACAAATACTATTCTCCCTTTCCTCCTCCCCTAAACCTAATTTCCTAGTTCTGGTACAATGCATTGAGTAGGGCTGAGTACGGTTCATCCCCTTAGTGCTGGTCCAAAAGAAAAAAACTAAACAACAAAAAATAAACAGAAAAAATTGTTTTTTTATTTTCTATATGTTTTTGTGCAAATAAATCTAACAGGATCATTGAATATAAGTAACTACCCATAGTGCAACTCAAAATTACTACGAAAGAGAAACAATCGTAAGTACTAACTTTAATATTTTGGTCTCTATCATATATATTAATAATAATAATTATAAATTCTTTAAATTACACTTTTTTTATCTTTTTTTGGTTCTTTGATTTGCAAAGATTAAAAAAGAAGTATAACAATTTATTGCAAAACATTCTACTGTGCTTGAAAATATAATTATTTACGAGTATTAAGCAATAAACAATGAAAATTGTATTTACAAATAACATGTGGAAAACAAAGCATTAAAATCTTTAGTAAATAGTGCTCATAATTGCAAAATTATCAATATAAAACATTCAACAGTAGAAGAGTTACGCTGCATTATTGGAAAAATTGTTATCGAGCCAAATAAATATTGAATACTTTATGAAAAATATTTTAACAAATTTCGCGTTTATTTTAACAACACACAAAATGATTTTTATTTTATTATAATTAATGTTTATTTTACGTAAAGTAATGTTTATACAAAAACAAGAAAAAATATTGTTAAAATAATATTTTAAACAAATTTTTACGACTTTATTATGAGTAAACAATAAAGAAAATGTGTGACTGTGTGTGTTTATCTAAAGCAGCCAAATTCAATAGGAAAGCTCTACAATTTTTTTACAAATAATAATAACCTGCTTTGCTAATTGATCAGGTATCATGAAGCGGAAAATTATTTAGCATGAGTTAAAATAGTACGGGGGTCATCACAATAATAAAACAGCGTGATATATTTTTTATATTTTTTTCCAATTAATTTTCATCATTAAGCTGTTCCATTTAAACCATCCTCATTTAAACGAAAACTAAACAAGTGTGCAGGGTGTTTAAATCTGAAATGTTATACATAGAAGAAATATATAATAGTTATAGTTTTTTGACCTTTTTAATATTTTTTAGTAGTTAATTATAAAAGACTAGGACACTATTTAATAAAAAATCTTAAAAAACTTTTATTTTTTATTAAATAGTGACCTAGTGCTTTATAATCAACTACTAAAAAACATAGAAGAAATAATAAAATTGTATATGTATTAAACAATGGTTAAACTATTGTTACGTTAACGACTTTAGTTTGTACACTTGATGTTTAAAATTCCTTAATAAGCTAAGCTTACAGTGAGCTTTGAACTCACAATATGTTGCAAACCAAATATGCACATGCACTGCCTCAGCCAGCCTAGTCTTCTGTTGGCTCTTTCTAGATTTATCTCACACCTATCACCCATCATCTTTTACTAACCACACCTTTTAATCAACTCAGCTGCGATTGCCACAGTCTGTTGTTACTTTTCTGGCAATATTGCCGACAGTTAAAAAAAGTATTGCCAAGATTAAGTGCTATACCTTTATAAAAATACTTTTTATTTAGTTATTCTTGTTTTACTATACCGGCGTTTACCCATGAGTTTCTACAAAGCGATTACACAATTGTTTTTCTTTTTCCTTTTTTTACACACATTACGTCCGTCCTCTAATACAGCCACTAATATAGCTCATTAATAAATATTATGATTATTATTGTATTGTTTCTATTCTTTCTATTCGAAACTACTCCGCGCTTACTCAGCATAAATTATTTTTCTTAGCTAAGGCTGTATTGTGAATTAAACTCACGCGAACTTAATAGAATTTGAAGTCATAATCTTCTTATTCGAAAATTAATCTTACATCTTTTATTTAACAAAAAATCGTTAACGTTTAATAACTCAGTCACACTTGCTGTTATAATTGCGGGTAGCTTTTCAGCCACTAACACAAACACCACACTTAGTTGTGGTAACCCTTTTTGTTAATCAGCTGCAGCATTAAACAGTACAATATTTTTCAGTTCATTGATTTCGGTCTCAATTTTGAGGATTGCACATGAAAATAGTAACAAAAAAAGAACTGCATAATCTGTTTTGTCAAGTGGGCTGCATTTTGAAATCGGTTGACACATTGAAGAAACCTTGTCTCTGAATATGGTGCCTAATTCAGATGGTAATATAGACTGAAAACATAAATATGAAGAAAATGCGATCATCAGAATTACAAGCGACAACTATAGCCAGGATTGACAATAATTCAAAAATGTTCTTAATTTTGTTTCTGTCATAAATAACAAATAAAAATCTTATAATTCTATATAGGAATAGCTGTAATATGAATAAGGAGTTTTATAAACATTTTTGATTATTATTTTTATTCGACCTCTTTTTAAATAAATAATTATTAAAAATTAATTAAATAAATAATTATTAAGACATGTGCTTGGATTTTCCGACGGGGTTAAAATTACTTTTATTTGGGTACGGTTTTCCGTCGACCCTCGTCAAATTTGGTTTGTGAACAAACCGGTTTCGGACTAGTACGAACTAGTAGAAAGAAAACACTGAAGATGGCAAACAGCCGAAACCGGTTTGTTTACAAACCAAATTTGACGAGGGTCGACGGAAAACCGTACCCAAATAAAAGTAATTATTAAGACCACTATTTTTAATAAATTTAACACTTTGTATATTTTTTCAATATTTCGCTTTCCGAAATATGGAAAAAATATTGGAAAAAAAATATATTTTTCGGAAAACGAAATATTGAAAAAATATAGTGTTAAATTTGTTAAAAAAGATCACTACTAAGATTAATAATTATTTATATAAACATTTTTATAAAAATTCTTATTCCAAATTTTCCTTAAGCACCTGCTATCGTAGTAGCAATAATCCGTGAAATACAACACACATTGCGTTGATGCTCTTGAAAGTGAGTAGAGTTGAATACCCTACTGTCTCCAATGAGCCTTTTGACCCTCCCTTGTAGGTGGTCGAGTAACTTCAAAATAGGGTTTGGGGAGCCGATCCATATATGAGAATTTTATTCCATGTTTGAACGGATATGGGTGGTATAAATAGTACGAAGATCGGACGGAGTAAAGTATGGCTGACACCCTTTTAGAAAACCTAAAAAAAATATGCTTAGACCATCGAACATCACACTGAATTTTCATGTCAAGAACATTTAAAGCTTCCGATTCCTTAATACTTATATCACCAATAGTAACAGATGCAGCACCATATACGATTACAGATCTATGCTTGAGCATGCAACATTGAGCCTTCTGGGCATTAAACTTTTTGACTTTATTCATACGACCCCTTTCGGAAATTGATGGGAAGTCGTGATGGAGCGTATCATTCATGTTGTGCCTTTCGGAAACCACTTCAACTGGTTCGGTCTATTACTGATCGATTATGAATGATAAGTGGTGCTGTTATGTGCGAGTGAGTATATAGCTTTGAAAGCTTGGCATATGAAGTAATTTAGATAAATTAGAAATAGGTAAGAAGAAAGAACGGAGCCTTGCCTTGATATTTAAAGAAAATTTGTTTTAGCAAGAAGAAAAGGTCGACTATTAATAATATTTTTTAAGATAATAAAAAAAGTGACAGGCAAATGCAAGAGTGCTAGATATCAGGATTTTATGTCATTTTATTCACGATTAACAATTTGTATTTTAACAACCAAATTTTAGGACGATTTTCTGGCATCGCTGTTACATTGTATACATTATTATGACATTCTTTTTTATTGAGTTATGCTCTCGTCTTGTTTAATAACTTTATGAATTATTTAAAATTAAGTGACTTTTTGTTGACGTTGCAAAAAATAAAGTTTTCCAATTCGGTTTCTAAGAAAATTAGAAATCAGTTGACAGAGAATGAAGTGAGCGATTTAATGGTTTTAACTTCAGACGAATATGTGGGATCCAGAACAAATAGACGCACGACTGGAAGTGGCAACATCTGTCGCATTTTGACTGTACACAATGGGTGACAAGTGACAAAAACACAACTTGAAGATAAATGACAGACATAAAAGAAAATATAGAGTGATAGTTAATATAATTTTTATTTTAAACTACTTTAGCACTGTGTTTTGCAATAAAAAGCTGATAATTTTAAACATTTTTGTAAATGTATAATGATTTTTGGACAATATTTTCAAATTTCCCTGAAGGTTTTTCGAAATTTTAATAATTTTCCTACCACAATTAAAAGTGCATGTTAAACCAAAACATGAGGTACATATTTAGTTTGAAAGTAAGTCACTTAGAAATGTTATCTCATTCTGCTGCTGTCCTTCAGCTCCATACTTTCTACACTCCTCTAACGAACTTAATTAAGATTAAAATTTTTAAAATTCGTAAAAAAAATCAAAATTTCATTTTATTTTAATAATTTTTTAATTAATTTTTCTAACGAATTTTTTTATTTAAAAACAAACATCTTTTTAAAACTCCCTGTAACAATATCTGTTTATACTTGGGGATGTGTGGTCAAAATAAGCACAAACGAATTGCAATAAAAAAATTCAACAATTTATAAACATCTCCATCATCGATGTTTCGTCAACAATATGGTATTTAATAAATTAATTGAAAAAGACAGAAGAAGAGAATACACAGATCCAAAAGATTCATGTGTTTGCTAGTAGCCAAGAAATCATTAAATTAGATTCAATATTTAAATGTATGTCTGCATATGATCGATAAATTTTTAGTTTAATTAAGCAGATAGAAAATCGGAAAATAGTTAGACAAGTTATTTTAAAATTGACATACACATTCGAGTGAAATTCGAGTGATAATGAGAGACAATTTCAGAATTTTTAATTATGTTAATTGTTAGTAATAACCTCCTATGGTTACGTAAGAATAGGATTTGAAAGTTATAATTTTTTAATATTATTATTAAAGTTTTAACCTATTTAAAGCAAAGTAAAATTGTCTTTACAATAAAAACAAGAATGTTATCGCAATTTTTTTATTTCTAGTTTTAGTTCGTAAAAAACTTCTGTGTTGGATTTTTTTTTTTTTACTTTTAATTAATACAAAAATAATGAACATTTGCTTTTTTAATATAAACAAAATTGGTAACAAGTTTGTTTATTATTTTTATTACTATTGTGTTTGTTGCATTAAAAAGTTTTTTTAATTAATATGATTTTTATAAAACCAACTAAAAAAATATTGTTTATTCATTGTATAGAGTGTGGCAAAATTTATTCACGATGGATATTATATAAGAAATGGTAACGGTTTTCTTGCCGTATATACTGCAATAAATGTATCGAACAGCAGGCTTATCGACATCGTCGTCGTTGTTCAGCCTTAACATGACGACAATGACCACACAAATAATCCAATAATGGTTGCTGCAAAAAGCGACTTTAAAAAGGCAAGGTCATATGCGTCAAATTCGTAAAATAAGTTTTACGTTTCATTTAGCGAATAGTGTAAGAGTATTTTATATTAGTTTGAAATGTCTGTTTATAATCATTAAGCTCATATAAGTTTTTTAAACACTTCTATTATTGAGAGTTATAAAGTTACATACTTTTAGGTGCCCCTGTAGGCTAGTAGGTAGTGCACTAAAGGATCTGCCAAATAACTTTTTTTGGTTTTAAATGCTATAAACAAAACTACTGAATATTTTCTCAAATTTCTTGTTTTTATTTGAAAGTACAATCCTTCCGGTTAATAACGGAAAATAATTTCATTCAAGTGGCTGTCTCGGCTGGCCATGCAGTAGCCTACATGATCGGTCCAATTTTTAAGCACATTATAGATTGTGTGCAGCTGTATTTCACCAATATTGTCCTTTAAAGCGTCAATTGCCTCTGGCTTGTCGGCGCAACACTTATCTTTGACGGCATCCCACAAATAATAGTCTAACGGTGTCAAATCGCAGCTCCGAGGTGGTCAAACGATATCAGCTCTGCGGCTCATAATGCGATCTTTAAAAATAGGGCGCAAAACATCAAGTGTAGCTTGGGCTGTGTAGCACGTAGCGCCGTCCTGTTGAAACCAAATGTTGCCAAAATCCTTCTCTTCAATTTTTGTCAACAAAAATTCGTTCAACATGGCCCGATAACAAACGCCATTGACAGTAACGGCAACTCCTTTGGACAAAAATCCGCACCAAAGAGTGACTCGTTTTGGGTGCGTCGGCTTTTCAATGTATGCGTGCGGGTTTTCTGTGCCCCAAATGCGATAATTTTGCTTGGTTACATACCCGCCAAGATCAAAATGAGCTTCATCTGAAAAGGTGTTTTTTTTGTTGCAAAATCGGGATCTTCTGTAAGTCGATCGCAGGCCCACTAAGCAAAGCGAAAACTCATTGGATGATCACTTGGCTTCAACTCCTGAACAAATTGGAATTTGTACCAAAGTCTTTATGCAAAATTCGTCTCAATGATGCCTCTGAAAAGTTCAATTGTTGAGAAAGACTGTGAATTGATGTAGATGGCGCTTCACGCACACTTTCTGCCACAGTAGCAATATTCTCGGTGTACGCACTGTTTTTGACTTTTCACGCTTTGGTTTATCGATCAGGATGCCAGTTTCTTTCACTTTTTTCACAAGATAACGAACATACGAAGCTGACGGTGCTTCTCTTCTTCAAAAATCTGTACGCATTTTTTGCACATATTCTCTGCAATATTACCATGATTTTCAAAGTAATGTCGCAATTATTCCCAGCATTGTTCAAGCGTATACACAACAATTTTCGTTCAGCGAAAGTACAAAACTGTACTTTCGCATGAGCTAAGTGTTACCATTCACGAAATAAGCACTAAAAAAACGTTAGATAGCGGACCCTTTAGCTTATAAGGCTGGACGTTTTGGGTTCGATTGCCAACAAAGAGTACGGTTTTTTTTCACTTCAAATATAAAAATTGACTGTCGGTGGGGCTGCTCAGTGATGAAGGCATGGTCACTGGTCACTGTGCTATCTCATCTCTTCTCTATCCATTTCCTCAAGAATGTAGCCGGTACTTGACTAAATAGGCATTGTTGCAGAAAGTGTTGCTACTTCTCTTTATAAAAATAAAATAATAAAAAATACTTCTGTTAGATGCCATTCAAATCACAAATGTATTATGGGGTCATCTTTTATTTCTACAATTTATAACAATTTTTTCTCAGAAAAAAAAAACTCAAATTCATATCAGAACCGAAAACGTTCTAAAGTAGGAGATGTACAAAAAAGAAAGAAAAAAAAAACAAATTTCTCACTGTGTCCTTTCTTTGACTGGATTTAAAAGAAATTTAATTCTGTTCTACATTACATGATGTAGGAAGTTAGTTATTATTATACTAGAGATAGCATATGTGGCAGGATATTTTATCACGCTACTCTATACTCTACTGAGCTACCCTATAGCATCTAAAATAATGATCCAAAGACTTTGTACACGCAATAACGCGAAAGCTTTAAATACTGAAACAATCAAGGTGTTGTCGAAATGAGTATTGTTTTTGTAGTGTTCTATAAACCGAGCAAAGAACCCTGTTTGCTGTAAATGTTAATGACTCTTTAGGTATGGAGCCGAATGGGAATTTTCTGTTCTAGGTTACGAAGCTGAATTCACGCACAACTTTGATATTATTTTCTAAAATTATCAACGAATTTATATATTTTCGCCGAAAATAAAAAAAGATGCTTAACAAGCCGTTTCTCTCTAGTACACCACTCCTGATGGCTGTTTGCGTTTTTCAAAGTTTTTAAAAAATAACAACGAATTCGAGTCTAAATTTTTTTGCGAATTTTGGGATAACCCTGTTTATTTTATTTCTACCGCATAGCTGCGGTAGTATAATTATCAGCCAGTATAATTATAATCCAGAGATTATTTACACCTGATGCTTATAAATATATCAACAAGGAAATTAAAATAAAATAAAAGAAAAATATTAAGAAAACAATAAAATATTTAACGTGACTGTTGATAGTTGAAAAACAATTGAGTTGAGTAATGGACAGTGGGCAGAATTTTTAAAAGAAGACTTTAGATTTTATTTTCAAGTAACACAATCCCGTTATCTCACTCTGTAACTTTTGTTAGAAATGTCTCACATGAAATTGTATATGTAATTCATGAAATTTTTTTATAATTTTACTTTATGAAAAGACACACTATTAATTTTATTTAATTCATCTTGATTGAAACAATATGAAAACATTTTTATATGAGAAATTTTTTAATTTATTACAGAAACAAGGTACACGTTTTTGTGACGTAAACATGGAAAAATGGTAAAAATAAATAAATAACTAATAAATAAATAGTTCCTGCTTGAAAAATAATTTAAAAAAATAGAAAAAGTAAACACAAGTTAAAGTGGAAAACCTCGCAGAGTAAAGGGGAGCCTGTTCAATGGTATATGGACTATGAGTTTTTGACCATCTTCAAATAGAGCGAAAAAGAGAGGTTAGCTTTTCCAGCAGAAATTTTACTAGCTCCAGATGACGCTAAACGAGACAGCTCTGGAAACTTTATTATAAAATCAAGGAACCAACTAATTTATCTCATCGAGAAACAGAGCAGTAATTAATGTTTTTTTAAAGAAAAAATTTTGGCAGGCTATGATTTTCGACGTTATTTGAAAATAAGTAAAGTAAAGTTGACTATTGCTTTTTTCGATTCGCTTAAATAATAAAAGTCGAGCAGTTTAAAACATTTATTTCGTTTCAAAATGTATGAAATTCATATTTTTCCACTTTTTTTATTTACACATACATACTTTGTAAGCGGTATTACTGTGCAATACATATTCTATTTTTTTCTTGTGTTATTATTCTTTATTAAAAAATAGTTATTAAAAATTTATTAAAAATAATAACTTAGAAAGCAGATAAAAATCTTTAAAAAGGGTTTTTCTCACTTATAAGAATATAAGAAAGATATTAACTCATTATTTAAAACAATTAAATAAATTATTAAAATTAAATTTTGTAAATTATTTAAATTATTTTTAGGAAATAGTTAAGGCAGCGACAAGCTTAGTAGACTGATAAGTAGAGTTTTAAGGGATTGTAATGGGTGGTTAATTCGTGGTTGAGAAGTAAAATGCCTGTCAAATGTTTTCTAAAACAAAATAAAACAAAAAAATTTAGATCAAGATGATTCAAATTTTTATTGTACAACGAAGAGAAAAGTTTGGCAATTATAAGTAAAAAATTATATCTGGTATATGTCCACCATGACCCCGCTGATAGAGTCGATTCTTTCAACAAAGTTTTTCATTAGTTTTATGCAAAATGGTAGGACTGGCATTCCGTTAATCACTTCACGGATTTTGAGTGTTAAGACTAAAATTGATTCGATTGGCTCTGTATAGACTATGTCCCTAACATCGCATCACAAAAAATAATCCAGGGTGTTAAATCACACGATCTGGCTGGCCACTTAACGGCTGATTGTCATGAAATTATGCAAATGGGAAATTTGGTTTGCATTGGTTGTGTGACGTGTGACTGTCCTGGTGATACCACATGCCAGTGATATCCACGTCATCAATAAAAGGCCAAATTGAATATACCAATGGATCACGCTATCGCGAGAATTTCTTGTCTCATCTTTGAAAAAAAAAACGGCCCAATCACGCCTCCAGACCCCATAGTGCACCGTTCAGTGACACGTTCAGCATGCAAAGGCTTCTCAGTAATCGCTCTAGGATTTTCTTCGTCTGAAAATATAATTTCTTCAGAAAAACCAGTCGATTACTCCTGAATAAATTAAGCGAAGCTGCGGCTTCAATTCCTGTACCAGTTGAACCTTGTAAGGCTTTAAAGTCAAATCCTTATGCAAAATTCGCCATGTGGCGTTTAGTTTTCGCACATTTTGTATCGAGCCTATCAACTCAAATTTAACGACCAAATTCGTAATAGTGGTGTCAGAATCACCAATAGTATTGTCTGAAGATGTCACGAATTTTTACAAAATGTTACTTTGACAAAACCACCATTTTCACGGTGGATTTTTATTATTTTAATGCGATTTTTGTGAGAAATTGAATTTACTATAACAATTGCCAATGAATGCATCTACTACGAAATGTTGAAATTATCATGTTGTTGGTTTGGTGATAATTGAAAAGCAAACTTTTTGTTGACAAACTCAATATGTCAAGAATTGTGCTGTCATCCTCTGACATTTTTTTTAATAAATAGTTGAGAAATATTAAGCCTGGAGCGAAGAATTTTAATTATGAAAATTTTCCATCAAAATGGTGAAAAGGTCACTGTGTCACTGCGTATTAAAATTTGAACAGCTTTTGTAATCAGGCTACTTTTAAGATCGCTGTGCGTAATTTAATGGCTGAATTTGAGGTTCTAGATATTGTTGATGGCAATAAGCCAAAATTTTAAACTAGTGGTGACTGTAGTAATGCAAGCCTAGTCGCTGAACAGCAAAGTGCTCAGAATAATCTGGAACACAAACTCTTCCACGTCTGCAATAATTGGGAATCACTTTGCGTTATATTTTTTGTAAAGATTTTTATCTTCTTGCTTATAAAGTTCAACTCATGCAAAAATTATAGTCGATTGATAGTGTTAGCGTCGAACGTTTATAAATTGGCTGTTTGAAAAACTTAACAAAAACAATACTTTTTTCAATAAAATCATCTGTGGTGATGAGGTTCATTTTCGATTAGGCGGTTATGTAAACAAACAAAATTATCACATATGGGACTCAAAATTCAAAATTCATAGTCCTCGAAAAACTATAATATTCAAAGAAAGTGACCATATTGTATTGTTTCTGGTCAGACAATGAGCAAGAAAACGCCGTCAAACCATGATAACCAATTTTTTGTGCCCAATGTTAACATCAGTGGGTTTTGTGTTCAGTAAGATGGTGCCAAAAGTCACGCAGTCACCCAAACAATTCAGTTATTGTATGAGAAATTTGCAGATCGCGTAATTTCTCAATTTGGGATGTCAAATGTTCTTGTAATTCAACAACGCTGGAGTATTTACCCTGTGGCCATTTGAAAGACCGGGTTAACGTGGACAACCAACAAACAAATGACGCTCTACAAGATGAACTTCGCCGTTGCATTGACGAATAAGTGAATGTTGCAAAATGTTTTTAAAAAGAGTGGACATCTACCACCGTGTTAAAGTTAAACACTTGCCCGACATCATATTCAATTAATAATTCCCATATTTCCACTATGCACTGGTATCAATAAAACTGATGTTGTTAAGTTGTTATTGAGTCCACTTACTCCCTACCTCAAAATAACAACAGTATCTCAAATTTTTTATTTAGTTTTGTTATGTATGATAGTTTGATACATTGGCAATAAAAAATGCCAATAAATTTATTTATTAGTATTGAGGGTGAAAGAATGTTATTTTTATATTGACAGCAATTTGGGAAATATAATTAATAGAGAAAGTATAAAATGAATTGATAAAGTTTAAACAAAATTTTGAATTTTAAATTTAATTGAAATAGCAATTTTTATAAATCTTTTGTTTTGTTTTAAACTTTTGTTTTAAACGCATTTGGTACGAACAAACAAATTTTCGTTACAAATATTGATAGAAATAAAATACATTTGTATAAATGAAGGTGCATACAATTAGTACGAACAACAAAATTCCTTATGCGTATTCAACTCTGCAATAGGTTTATTTGGATTGTATTTTGATTTATTTTTATAAGGATTTTATTACTTTTTTTAAGATTTTTTTTTATTTATAAAAAATTATACTATTTTTAAAAATATATTTAATTTTAAATTCATTTTGCGCTTGTGTTCAATTTTTATTTCTTTTTTTTTACGGCACATATCAATAAAAATATATTCCCAATTTATTGTACTAACAACTCTGCTGTTCTGCTTAAGTTTTAGTTGTGGAATTTAAGCAAAGATTTTTGGTTGACAAATTCGTAGTTGTGTACACAATTCTTCGTTTTATATAGTTATATTTGAAGCATTAATCAAGACTTATACATGCAAAAAATTGAAAAAAAAAATAATGACAAATAAAATTACCACACTGATATGGAAATAAAATCCTCAACACAAAAAAAAACAAAAATAAATAATTTTTTGTAAATTTAATACAAACCGAAATTTATTTTCGAGAGTATGATAAAAAATCCCACACATTTAACATTAAAATTAATTAGTGGTAATGAATGCTTTAATAGTTATCACATGGTATTTCATGGTACAATTAAGTATTAAGAATTTCATGTTGATCATCGGTGTTTTTAAAGAAATTTAGCGAAATATAAGTCTTGTATTTCTTACTATTTGTTTTCTAATCTGCTTTGGAAGACTATGACATTTCGCAACAAAAAAGGGTATAGCCGTCTTTATTGAAAAATAATAACATTTTACACTTAAAGTCTCTTAGTTTATAACCAACAGAAATGCTAATAAAAAATTATCAATCAAGAATATAAGGAAATTGGTTTACCAAAATCGTATTTAACTGTATGCAATCACAGTTGTTTACCTTGTGGTCATACTTAATGAAATCGACAAGGCTCGACATTTAAACAAGAAAATTTCTTTTATTAAATTTGCTATCATATCAAATCTGTAATCGAATTTAAGGACTCGAACAGCTCCTCTTGTCTACTTGATTTCCAATGTGAACTCTGTTTTAAACATAAAATCTTGTTGTAAAGGGGGATTTTGTTTTTTTAAAGAAGTTTGTTTTCTAAAAAAAGAGAAAAGTTCGGCAATTATGAATGAAAAATAACGTCTGGCAGATGTCCACCGCGACCACTTTGATAGATGTGGATTCTTTCATCAAAGATTTTAATCACTTATTGGCAAAATGGCAGTCCCACTTCGTTAATCACATCCTGGTTGTGAATTTTAAGGCTGAAATCGATTCGATTGGCTCCGTATAGATTCTATCCTTAACATAGTCACACAGAGAATAATCCAGTGGTGTTAAATCATACCATCTGGTTGGCTACTTAACTGCTGGTTGCCGTGAAATTATGTGATCGAGAAATTTGGTTTGCAATAAATTGATAGTGTGACATGTGGCACCGCCCTGTTGAAGCCACATGATAGTGATATCCACGTCGTCATATTTTCAAAAACCGAAATGCAGCAATATTGTTGTTGACATACCCTGACAAGTAAAAAAGGGCTTCGTCTGAAAAAATGATTTTTTCAGAAAAACCAGACGGTTGCTCCTGCATAAATTGAGTGAATCTATCGGTCGGTCGAATCGGTCGGCTTCATTTACTGCACCAATTGAACGTTGTGAGGCTTAAAGTTAAATCTTTACGCAAAATTCGCAATATGGTGGTTATGAATTGTTAAAAACAGCGAGAAATTAACAAAGTTGGATCTGCTTCAATACTGTGACTTACGGCTACGATGTTTTCAGTTCAGAACGACCCGGTCGAACACACGAGGCTGTGTTCATACATTTTGTTACGAGCCTGTAGAATCAAATTTAACGATCAAATTCTCAATAGCGGTTTCAGAAGGACTTCACTGATTTTACGAAATGTAACTTTAACAGAACCACCCTTTTCATAGTGGATTTTTTTTTATTTTCGCGAAAAATTGTATCAATTGCCAATGCCATCTACTACTACGAATATGTAAAAAAACTAAATATCAAAACTATCATGTTGTTCGTGTTGCAATAATTGAAAAACAAACTTCTTGTTGAAAAACCCGATGTACAAAAAACTAAATTAAAATCGATTTGCATTTATTGTATACCATTGCGGGGGCATGCTAAAAGTTTGCATAACACATCAAGATATCCAGATGGAAAAATGTAAAAATAAATTTTGTTGCAATGGACAAAATAAAGGTGTTTTTAGATCAAGCAAATATTAACACAAAATGGCATATAAATTTTTAGAATTTCGTTTTTTTAATGATTAAAAAGTTATTTTGAAAAATTATTGCACAAAATAAATGGTAAAAGTTGATCGACAACAACAGCATCTAGTGGCGCTGAGACCGTTAATTAATCATTATGTTATGTAACTATAAATATGTGAAATTTTAGTAAATAAAAAAAAATACAATTTTGAAATGCAGATTTAATGGAAAACAAGATGTAAGACCGGGATATGTTCTGAGATTTTAAATCTACCAAGCGCAACAAAAATTGTCGACCTTTTATACAAGAAAATATTTGCTAAAATTTAAACCAAAAATACTAAACAGAGAAAATTATCTATTAAAATTATTATAATTTATAATGCAAAAAGTAAATAATTTTTTTTTGTAATAATTTAAAAAAATTGTATTTCAACATTTTAAAACTTTTTTATATTTTCTGGAATATTTATATTTTTTTGCAATTTAATTTCCTATTGAATTGATTTTATTAAGTTCCAATTTATTGAAAATATATTGGCAAACTGTAATGGTCAAAGTAATTATTAACAATATTCTAATTGTTCATAAAATTTGGCATAATTGTATTTAGGCCGTTAATTTTTATAAAATTGAGAATTTCTAAAGGACTGTTTACATTTTCAGGAATTAGAGTTTTAAAAGTTATAATTTTAATCATTAATTTTATATAACATCATACCTTATTTGCGTACTTTATCATTTATTTAGATTTTTTTCAATTAAAAAAATCCCCAATAAAAAATAAAAAAAAAAATCTGAAGGTTTTTAATAAATGTTACTAAAGAAGACTTGATACGTTTAACATATTTTTTTTGCTGCAACAGTAACATTACCCATAGCTTCATGACCATGCTGTCTTTTTGTATGGTGGTTGGGTGTTTTTCATAAAAAACGATTTAGTACCATTTAATTCAGTTATCATACTCTTAATCCGGCATTTTTCCAAACCATTTAGAATAAGATCAAATCCATTAAATAGGCCCTAAGTCAAAAAAATTATGCTGCCAATACTTGACGTTAACTTACTTTTAAATATCTATTACTTTAAGATTTAATAATATTATAATATATTATTATTATTGTTATCTATTAATATTAAATAATAGAAAAGGAAATAAAAGCAAAAAGGGGCATCAATAAATTATATAAATAAATAATTTAAATATTTCAATTTTATCTTCTAAGATGTTTTTTTTCTTTTTTAATTTTAAACAAAATCAATAGAAAATTAATTTCAACTTAATTGAAAAGGCAGTACAAATGATTAAATCAGATTAAAATCAAATGATTTTTAAGTTGTTTTGCATTTATAAAATCTTAATATATATTCATAAATTTTTAAACATTAATTTACTTACTAAATGATTTGTCTTAAATTTAGTTAAATTTATATTTAAATGAAAATTCAATCAAATCTTGATAATTAAAAGAAAATAAGCGGCGAAGTAACCAAGTGAAGGCTTAATGAAATCTACTTTAATCTTTTAAGTAAAATTTTCTCTTGTAATGTAATCAATAAATATATTATGTGTGTGTGTATATATACTTGGTTTGTAAAACTATTGTATTTAGTTTTCTTTTCTGTGTGAAAAAACCATATAACTCACTTACCACTATTCCATGCGATACAGCTACTGGCAAGGAAGCGCCCAATATCATTGTCCATATGGCACCAATAGAAATCTTTGCTATATTTTCCGTACGCAGCATACGTGAACGTATAGGATGTACCACAGCCAAAAAACGATCGATTGACATCAAGACCAGCGTGTAAATGCTCGTAAATGCTGTTACCACAATCAAATACTGTACAATACGACACCACAAATCACCAAAAGGCCAAGTGTCTGCCACATAATCAGCGGCGGTAAAAGGAATACAAAATACCACGAATAGCAAATCTGCCACCGCTAAATTTACAATCAATAAATTTGTTGTCGAATGCATTTGTTTATTCAAACACACGACCAATATGACCAAGATGTTGCCAAAAAAGCCAGTTACAGCAATAACTCCAAAACATAATGGCACTATTACACGTACTAAACTATGAATTTCATGAAAATCATCTTCAAAATATGTTTTTGCTGTTGTTACATTATTTGTTAAATATGTATTGAAGGTAGCTGGTAGGGAGGAGTTTTCTACTGGTGGCATTATGATTAGGTAGATTTTTTTTTAAAACGTTAAAAATGTTTTAAGGAAATCGTAATTTTCTATTTTATTTCTCTTTTAAATCTCCTTGTATTTTTTAAATTAATAGCTGAAACGCATATTAAATTTATATTGATTTACAGAATATTAAATTATTACAATTATAACATTAGTTACACCATTTCCAATTTTGGTAAATAATTTTTTCTTTAATTTTTTTATTATTGTAAATAGTTAAGTATACTAAACCTCACTCAATTTTTCTAAATTCAGATTTCAGAACTAAGGCATATTTTTTAATATAAACTTTGCTTAATAATTATGAGCTTTAAGCTGTTAGCAACATAAAGCATTTTTACAGATAGAAAAATCTAACCCAAGTTTTATATATCGTGTCGAGTATTATATTAAGTATATTCAACAGATAGATAAATATTTTTTGCAAATTGAATATTTAAAAAAAATCTTTTTATATATTTTTACAAAAAAAAAAATATCCTTGTTGGTATAATTCTATTGAAAATAAGTTCTTATATAGTTGCAATTCTTTCGATGTTGATTAGAAAATACTCTTGTTCTGTTATTAATTTAAAAAAAAGCAAAAATATTTATATTTTGTTAAAAAAATGTGAAGTTTTATATCGCCATAATTCTCCTCTATTTGAAGCAGGATTTCTCTAAAGTGTTGAAACTCTTTTTTATTATAACGATATCGTAAATTATCCCATTTACTGAAAAATAAGACATTAAAAACAAGCAACGGCTAGGGGCGGGCTTAAGACTCGAGAAATCATTGAACAATAGTTATTAAGAAATAAGGCTCGCCAAGAACTAAATGTTGCTGGTGTTCAATGTAAGGCCATTATGATCATGAGTTCTTACAGCACTATATTTTTTTAATTAGTTGCTGTGTTTATTATTTAACAATAAAACGTCATATCTAAATTCTACAAATAAAGAAAATTCCATATTTAAAATAGAATCAACCATGTGACGGCCTACCGTTAACGTGCTATAAGAAACGCAATGCAAAAACTGTCTCCTGAAGGAATGCAATCACGAGCGGATGCAGTATTGTTTTAAAAAATTAATTTTTGGAGATATTTGGTTTTATTTTTTTATGGTTTTTGTATACTCGTACTTATATCATTCTGCTTGCAAATAGTTTTCAATAAAACTCTCTACAACGTTATAAACAGCATAGTCCACGACTTAGTAGAAATTACAAACTAAATGGATTCGATTTATCCTTTTGCTTAACACACATTCGACCAGGTTACTTCTGAGATTATCTAAAACAGTTATCGTAAGGCAGGGTGTTTATGCTTGATAACATACAATTATGATGGTTATTTTGAGCCTGAAGAACAGAGGTCTTACAGTTAATTTTCACATGACTCTTGCGCTTTCTCTTCTAAGTTCATTTTAGCTTTTTTAATTAATTTTACCATGTTCCAAAACGTCTTATTTAACTAACGCCACAGTAAGCAACACGAATTCCAAGGAAAGGCTTCCGAAAGTTTATGTGTCATTTGGTGACGGCAGATTATTTTTATTTCAAATGGTTTTATAAATATCGAAATATCGATGAGTGAACTGATACAACATGCACTTCGGCTTTAATTGACTTTACCGACATAAATATTGTGGATACATTTCATTAGTAAATACATTTCCTTATTTGATGTTATTTCTTTCTTAACATTCGCCCACTTTTTTCAAGGGAAGCTTTTGCTTCATTTTGTTATTAATGCGAATAGAAGTCTATACGTCGTATAAGAATTATGTGATTAAATTCTTATTTGCCATTATTTTTCGAAATGGAATATTTGGGGTTTGTAAGTACTGTAAATCTATTTAGGAGCTTTCGTGAGCGTTTAGAAATATTGTAGTATCAATTAATATTGAAGTTGCACAGCAGCATTTGCGAACTATGAAGGAGGTATAAAAAGAGTTCCAGCATAGTAACATAGAGAACTGCGATTTATAGAACTCGATTTATTTTGAATTTGAGAAGATTTACATTTATCATTGCAAGTCTTACAGAAGACTTATTTTTTCAGTAATCAAATTTATTGGATTTTTGGTCAAGTTAGTTTTGTATATTTGGCAAAATCATCAAGGCTCGCAGTGTATCTTCTGCTGTCCGTACAGTTACAGTATTTTCTTAACAATGAGTATAGAATGTTTATTATATATTAAACAATTATGCTTGTGGTAATTGTAGCTAGAAACCAATTTAGTGATATGACTTCTTGATGTCGTTCAAATGAATACAAATGTTTTACTTTAAGAGATTTGAATAACAGCTACCTTGAAAAGCGCACATAGTGTTACGGAAGACTCCTTTGGATGAACCAAGTAAAATAGGACATGCAAATCTTTGGCGAAACAAACAGGAGAACACACTTACAAAATCAAAATATTTGGAAATCATTCATTAAACGGGCTATAATCAAGACCACGCTGTAAATCCAAACTAAGTTAGTTGGTAAGTAAGTATGTAATTGATTTGGTTAGATTTTGCTTTTACTGCATAAAAAATTTCTTGGCAGAATTCTCTCTCCTTTCAGTGATTAGAATTGGACTTAATGTTTCTTAAAGGAAGAAGTTCAATATTCAATAGATATGAAATTTTAGCACATGTTCCTATTTATTTATGCTAAATGATCAAGATAATGTCTTTAGACATTTCCCACACTGAGTCAATAAAAAATTTCGGGAAGTTAACGCAGTTATTTCCAAATTTATTGATTTAATCAACAGGATAAGTTTGGTTAATAGTTCTCCAAATAGTTGGGGCAACATTACTCGTAATTTAAATTAAAAATTTTGTATTCCAAGTCTATGAGAAACTAAAACGATTCTAGATTTTGTTTAAGTAAACAAATAATCTTATTTTAGCATTATTGCCATATCGTTTTCCAAAAACAAAATTAAGCAAATAATTTAAAATAACTTTCAAAAAGTTATTTTAAATTATATCTTAAATATAAGTTTTAATTTATAGGCAAGTAATTTTGCTTATTTCAAAACTGTAAATGGTGTAAATATTTATTGAATGTATTTGCTTGTGGTTATGGACTTGAATATTAAAATATAAAATCCTTTCTTCGAAGCTTTTCTTTTTTTTTATTTCTAAGTTTTTTATTATTTTGTTTTCTTAGCAGGTGCCAATTTTATATAATATCCTCATAAACACATACTTTACAATACAAGAACACGACAAAATATACATTTACATTTACAGCTTAATACTTTAACACTTTCTGTTTATTGATGTTTTCAATTTTCTGCTGATATTTTAGTTTTCAATTTTGCTTTCATAACTCAATCAAAAAAATTTCAAGGACATTTTGTTTAAAATTGAAATTTAAAACTTAAACAATTGAAGCAAATTCAAATTCAACAACATGACACTATATTTGAAAAGAAATTTCAAGACAAAATATAATAATAAAAAAAAGATGTTTGTGATGATTGACATCATTTATTTATAATGACTTTTTAGCCAAAAACTTTCGTAAATATTTTCGACACACAAAAACTTGTTTAAACTGTTCCCGTTCACAATCAAATCACAACTGATTGTTTACCTTTGCAGCTTCATATAAAATATATACAAATAGCAAATTTTAGCAAGAAGCAATTCTTTTGTAATTGTTAGAAGACAGGCAAATAAGCAGAGCATTGGCTGACTATTTGTTCGGCAGATGGATTCACTGACTGGCTGGTTAGCTACCGTCTACCGCCTGCAGAGTCCAAAATACAATTTCATTTATCGTTAAAGAGTGTTCAATACGCTTAAGATTAAACAGCTTTCACTAATTTTTTTGTTTTTTTTCATTTTTTAATTATTTCGTGTGGTTTAAAAAGTACCTACCGTCACCAAAAAGGTGTTAGTCTTGTGTGTTGGTTTCACTTGGGAATAAAAACATACTCTAGTGCCATGTATTCCGAATATTTAGTATTGAGTAAAATTTGTGAGAATGTATGCATGTGCTACTTAATAAAAAAGAGACAATATTACTATAACACACTCACAGAAAATATTTAGTTGCAATCGAAAAATTCTTAAATCTGAGATTTCTTAATAAGTAAGAGATATACGAAATGCAAAGTAATGACGATCGTTTCAGTTACTACAATGATAAATCAAAGGCAGATAAACGTCTACTAAAACTATAACTCTAGTTAGTGTTCAATCATGATATCACAGTTTTATGACCAGCAGGAGAAATCTTACGGAGCTCTTCACAGGCAGATTAGCACTCATTGGAAATAAGTCTTAAAGATAGACGAGTAGGTGGAGAACTATACTCTTGAAAGCGAAAATAAATTAGTCTTTAAAGTCCAACGATTAAGAAATTTACTGAAGAAATTGACGGATTTACCTAATTACGTCAAATTGTTATAATAGAATCAAAGATAAAAAAGAAAATCTCTCTAACAACAAAAGCTAATCACGATGATGTTTAATCAGATTGGTATTTTGCAGGTGATATTGTTCATATACCGCCAAAGAAATTCAGAGTATATAATCTGAGAAATCGGGACCGATCTTTATATGGAAGGGAAATTGCAGTCTATGCATATGATATTAACCAGAAATAAAGAAATTTAAAAAGAATAAATAACATATTTCGCGAATCCTGCGATTCAAATCTCGTTCGATGATGGAACTGAAAATGTAGTTTAAGAGTACTGTAGGAATAGCACTTACTACTGTGTATACTGGTAGACACTCGGCTCACGACGAATAAAATTGAGCTCATAAACCTAAATAGATCAAGGGAAACAATTGCAGACAGGGTAAAATGGTGGCCACAGGAACATAGACATATTCAAAAAATCCAAAGCGGGTTACCTTTAGCGGTGAGAATATGGCAACGAAAAATATAATGTAGCTGAAATGACAACAGAGAAAGATTATGTTTGGTGGCCATGTCCGACGAGGAGGACGCTGCTATGGAGGCACATTTCGTGCATTGTTTAGACTGAAAAACAAGATTATGAAGATTAACATATAGGAGATGTATACCTCCAGTGACCTCAGTCTAAGGTAAATGCTCTGTACATGATATTGTGATAAACAAGAAGTGTGCCTTAAGTCTAGTTTGGCTGAAAGGATAACCTTAATTACAGTGAGGTTTGAATTTATCCCTTATACCCTAACTTCAAGCCATTATTAAATGAGCAAAGGTGATCAGTGAAAGAAATATTTCTGATTCTATACTCTGCAGTTATGCCAAAGCGAGTTCATGCAATTTTTCCTCTACTGCTGCTTAAGATTGACAAACGTAAGCTAAATGGTCTTGACTCCTAACTGATTTTTGTAAAAAGCAATTGAAGTCAATTCTACTATCGCACTTCAGGAAGAGCAGGAAGAGTCTTATACGCTAATATAACTGGATTATTCGTTATTTCTTTACCATTAATCACTTGATTTTCTTGACTTTTTATTTTCGTGAAAATCTGCCCCCCGGGGACTCCTTTATCAGTCTTTATGGATTACTTATAGATCTAGACTTGTGTCAACGGCGGTATAAGGGAGCCCAATCTCCTGAAGGCGAGCAGGGAGTCAACTGGAAGCTCCACGTTATTTCCACGGGAATTAGTAGCCCGCAGAGTTCCGCTAATTGTCTCATTAGACTTCTAGCTGTTTCTCTGACTGATTATTGAGGTTGGACCTTCGGGAGTATCGTGGTGGTTGTGGCTTTGCGGTCCCATACAGGTATTGTTTTATGGTGGCCAGGATTATTTCACCTTTAATCACACCTACCTAGTGAATGATCTTAGTTCCAGTGAGTATGCTAGTCATGTTCTGAACAGGAGTTGGATAGTCTCCAGCTCTTCAGCAAGGAGTAGTGGTTTGCAGCCCTGCCCTGGAACCGCTGAAATTGTAACTGGGAAAGACCTGTTGCTAGAATTATTCTTCAGCTTCCTAGGACGTGACGTTGCTTTTCATTCACAGTGTTTTGACCACCATCTGATTAAGGCCCACGGCCAGGTGCAGATGTAAATCTTATCACGAAATTCCTGAATATCTATCACACTTTAATTGCCGTTTCTAATTTTATGAATTGTTGGAGAGGATTTATCTCTGTAAAAAATAAGACGTGATGCCAGTACTTCACAACACCCGATGAATTTTAATTAATTTTAAACACAATAAACAAGGAAACTGCAAAACGTCTTTGTAATGAAACACAGATGATCTGTTTTCGATTTATAAATTGAAAGAAAACTAAATTGAAAATACACGCAGGCCTAAAACTGTTGGCATTTAAATCCTTGTTAAACGTTAAAATAAAAAAACCTGTAGTCAAAAAGCATTTTTTCTTGGCTGTAAAATGTAAATTGAAAACAAATTAAATTTTTTTTAAATCTTTGTTTTGCAGTTGTTTTCAAGAAAAAGATTTAACAATTTATGTGGACAAACAAAAAAAAAAAAAAAAAATTAAGCGCTTATTTTTTATCTTCTCATTTTCAAGTGTGAACTTGAGCAAGATATGAGGTGTGTTGAGAAAGCAACGTAACTCGAAACTCGTAACTCGTTATGTAGTTTAGTTCATTGCTTATTATTAACGCAAAATTGCATGATTCAATTAAATGATTTCTTGTGTTCTTTTATCGTTATCTATACTTGGCAGAATGCCGATTAAGAATGTATCGATTCAGGAAATGTAATATATTCTTCTTCTTTGGGTTTTTTAACAAGAAATTTGGTTTTCAATTATGGCAACACCAGCAACATGATAATTTTGACATTTTGTTTTATTTTACATATTCGTATTACATAGCAGTGGCAATTGTTACGTTTTCAACAATTGTTGTTATCCAAAACTACTACATGACGAATTTTGCATAAGGATTTGACTTTAAATCCATACAAGATTCAACTGCTGCAGGAATTGAAGCCGAACGACCATTCACATTGGAACAACCGGCTAATTTTTCTGAAAAAATAATTTTTTCAGACGACTTGTCGGGGTATGTCAACAAGCAAAATTGCCACATTTAAGCTTCAAAATCTTAGAGCGATTATTGAGAAGCCTTTGCCTGCTTAACGTGTCAATGTATGGTGCGCTATGTAGTCTGGAGGCGTCATTGACCAATTTATTTCCGAAGATAAGGCTGGAAATGCGGTAACGGTCAATGGATAAGGCTATCGCGAGATGCTAACAACTTATTTTTTGCTAATTATTGACATGTGGTTTCCTATAGCCAATGAAACGATCAACTTACTGTAAACGAAATTTCACGATCCCATAATTTCAGCAGTTAAGTCGCCAACCAGATCGTGTGATATAACACCACTGGATATTTTTTGTAAGGCTATGTTAAGGACAGAGCCAATTAAATCGATTTCAGCCTTAAAACTCAAAATCCATGATGTGCTTAACGAAATGGGACCGCTATTTTTCCAAAAATTGACTAAAAACTTTGATGAAAGAATCGACATTTGTCAGAGTGGTTGTGGTGGGCAGATATAATTTTTAATTTATAATTTGCCGAACTTTTCTCTTCGTAATACAAACAAAGTTTGAATCCTCTTAATATAATCTTTTTGTTTTATTTTGTTTTAGAAAACAAACTTAAGGAATATCGCTCTAATTTTCATTTAATTTTTATTCAACTTAATGTGAGTGGAGTACGAACATGAGGCAAATAAAAATTCTTTGAATTAATTGCATTAAGTATATACATAAAATATTTAATGAAAATGTTATAATAATCCTGCGTTATATGCTCGAAAATATATTTGAAATTCTTATAATACTCACCGTAGTAAATTATAGTGGAACTAACATATTTGAGAAATCAGTGGCTGCAAATTTTTATTTACAAAATTCCAACAATTAACAAGGTGTGAGCAAACGGAAAAAACATCCAATATATCACACCACTTTTGTGTCTTTCAAATTATTACATCAAATTGAAGATTTGAAATAGTAGAAAAAAAGAAAAACTTCACAATTTTAATTTTCAATTATTCTTTGGACACACCTCGTAGAGTGTAAATGTTAGATGCGGTAAAAATTCGACCATCACAAAGCACAACAGTTTCATATATCAAATCTTTTTAATCTCTTGCAAAATAAAGAATACACATTTCTAAAGAGCTGCAAATAATTTTTTAAATTGGTTTACTACAGATATTTAATTTAATTTAATTTCTCTTTGAATTAATTATTTCTTTTTTTTAAATTTAAATTAAATTTCTGTGAGATAAATTTAAAAGAAATATCTATTTTAAAATAATTTTATTTATACTTTAACGTAATTTTTCGTAATAAGTGTAAATTGTATCTATTGTTTATTGTGGTTGTCGAGAAACCAACAACAACAACAACAAAACAAATGTTTAAATAATCTTTTACCAAGTGCTGGCGTTAATGGTGGCAAGCTGTCAAAACTTTCGACATTTCCTATCACTTGTACAAAATTTAAGTTTTCAAAAAACACGTGTAAATAATAAATATGAATTTTTGTAATTTTTGCTAACGAAATTTTTTTTTTATACTGTGCTACATTGGAATATGGTAGATATAAGATTCGATGACGAAATTAAAATTAATATATTAAGTAAGAGTTCACTAACATCCGTATTCATAAATGATTAATAGTTTCAAAGTGTACTCAAACTCAAAAATAAAATAAATTTTCTTGAAATAAGAGTTGTTCTGGGGTAGAACATATGTTCTATATAGCTTAAAGCAGAAAACGTAAAATGAATAAACTATCGGTAACTCATTTTTTTAGATTTAAACAATTTTTGTTATTCACCTTTCTATTCTTTCTACTCGTTTATTTGTTGTCGAAAAATCCGCTTATATTCAATTTCTGTTAATACAAAAATGCAACGGCCAATTATTGTTAAATTATAGTCACTGAATCGCAACCAAAACAATTTTCGCTTAAAATAACCATTATCGTATTGCCAGAATTTAGTAAGTGCCAGTGCTGTTTTTATACAAATAACAAAAACCGTTCTTGAGTTAAATTTAATTTTATTAAAATAACCGCTTTATTACTCATCAAGTCCGTCTGTATGTGGCAGAATAATTCGCTAAAATTAATTTATATAAATTATATTCAGCACAAGCCTGGAATAGTAGCAGGAAAGATATCAATGCCCTTCATTGGGTGGTTACGGAACACAGTCTTAAAAATTTAACTAGATTAATGTAAAAGCATAGTCTTTAGAGCATATACAAACTACAGAAGGGGTTAAAGCAAGCCCTTTGTAAGTTCACTTTTGTCAAAGGAAAGGACAATTAACCCAACCAGCAGAGAAGACTTAAGAAATTGGGCGAAATTAATATTTAAAAGAATCATATTTAAAAATACGAAAAAATGTACAGATTTCTTAAGCAGTACTGTTTCTGGAACAGGTGATGTGTTTAGGATAAAATTAAAAATATATATTTACCAGCGCAACTTAATTAATGGCGTTAAAATCCATATTATTTAGAACTCAAATCCATTTTGTTTGCGTTGAGGCAGTAATTGAAAAGTGGTGTCTTTTTGTGAACTTTTGAAACCGTTCGACAACTTATTGTTGCACCCGTCACGAGTGACCCCTTAATAAACTAATGTCACCAGTAGACTGTTAATAATCTGATCAATAATTATTTACTTATATTACAAATAACAAGGGCGCCGATGTTGGCGTCAATCGATAGAGTTTACATAAGCCGCAGATCTCATTAATAGTCAATAACTTTTACCAGTTTTCCCAGTTTGGACTTATCGCTAATCGAGTACACAAAGCTCGATTACCACGCACACATTGAAAAACTAATAATAAATAGTCTTTTTTTTTACATTTAATACCCTTAAGACCCAACTATATAATGCATATACTGGCTTAAGGCAACTTAAGCAACTGTGCAACCTAATAATCATATGTGGCAAACTATTATGTACTTAACAAAACTTTTCGTCATTTGCTTAAGCAAAGTACGAAACTGATCGCACATTCCGTACGGAAACAGTTGTTTTGCATTGTGTCATAGATAAATTAGTAAACAAATTCCAATGAAGGGCAAAAAAAATTTTATGTGAATTTAATAGAAAATCTACAAAGAAATAATAGATTATATGACAAAAGAGACGCGTTTTATTATAACGGCAATTCAAAGGAACGAGGGCCTTTAAACATTTAATTTTCTTTTCCATTTTTTTAACACACAATTTGCAATCAAATTTAATTTTGTATTGTTTATAAATTCAATGATGCACACAGTTGCATTTTTTAGTACTTTTGGTCCAAATAATACATACAGCGATATATGTGCAATTATTCTTTCGTAATTTTCCTAAAACTATTAATAAAAAATTATAAATTTGTATGAAGTATACAAAATATGATTAGTAAACGCCTTTTTGCTAATAAATATCATTTATTTAGAAATAAATTATTTTTTTTGCAAAAGTACTAATAAAAAAAATGTGCAACTTTGCATAATAATTTCTATATTCATGTATGTACAATATAGACACGTAAAAGTCTTTAATGATTCGCTTTAGCATTTGACAGACTTTTCGTTCAATTTTTGACATTAGCTTAAGGCAGCTTATGCATATTATAGTTGGGCCTTTATTGTTCTAATCCGTCACAAAGTACTTAAAACATTACATATTCTTTATATAAAAACAATGCAAATATGAGATTTCTTAGGTTTTATTTTTGTATACTTGTGTTATAAAAGTACTTTTTCTGAACCGCGTAATAATTTTTGTTTTTTAAGCTGCTGGTCTAAATTAGAGTTCTTCCATTGAGTAACATTAAAATAGAAAATTGAATTTTATGAATAGTAGTGTACATAAGGTGTCAACTTTTTCATATGCATCTCGTTATTCGAATACATTTGATATTAGTCGTATGTATGACCAAAAAAAACAAAACATATTCAGCCCAATCACGAATATTCCTTAAAAATTTCTTTCTAATGGAATTTACTTTTCTCGAGAAAAAATTCCTCCAATCACAAATTCCGCGGGAACAAAAATAATTAAAAAGTGGCATCATTGAATTTTATAACCAACTGTTTTGTTTGTTTACATTTATTTTTACTTTTTTTGTTTGTAACTTAAAATTTTTTATTCATTTACAACGTTTATCGGAGAATTTTATGTTTATTTTAATTAAATAAAGGAAAATATAAAAAAGAAAAATATTAAAAATTTCTTTTTTTCCAACATTTTTTTAATTGCCTCTTTGTTGCATTTAAAAAACCTGCACGCTGTATCTGCGTTGACTTCCATCACGGTAAGCAAATGCTGCATTTGCTGTTTATTTGTGTTTTTTGACCTAATAATAAAAATTATAAAACCAAAAAAAAAAATTAAAAACCAAACATTACTTACATTTTTGTGCAAACTCCCTTCTATATAGCAGGTGGAAAAAAACTTGTGAAATAACAATATTTTCTCCCTTTTTTTCATTTATGATACCTACTTTTTCTCCCCGCCGAATTTTTTTTCTTTTCCCACAGTCGAAAAAAAGGGAAAATATTTATTCATAATAGGAGAAAAGGGAAAAGGGAGAAAACTCACGCGGAATTTTTATTCATGACTGGGCTGATTTTTCCATTTATTACATTTCTTCATTCTGCAATTTCCAGTTTCCTTTTTTCTAGATTCTTAAAAGCACGATATACCCATACTAAATGATAAAGGAGTTGCGAGATGTTTTATAAGAATATTTTTTTAAAAAGGTTACACATTCATTAGATTACGCATTTTTAAACTTTAAATCTAAAATACGTACTTTTTTTGGAATATGGCCGTTAAAGTTCAATCTTAAATTGTAAATATTTACAAGACTACACATTATTAAGTCATGTGTAAGAAAATCAAGTGACAATATCATGAAATATTAACGTAAAAAGAAATCCTTAATGATGCCCAGCATTAGGAATAGAGAGAAAGAAAGTGAATGCCATATTTCAATAAATTCCAGTGTATTAATTTTCTACCAAATATTAGAAAACAAATTAACAAGCACTAACACATATACAAAAACTAAAACTAAATTCATATGAAAATGTTTGGGTGTCTAAAAATGATGTATGTGATATGTGTGCGTGTGTGTGTGTGTGTGGGTGTGGGTGTGCATTTTGTGAGGATATCTATCGTATTTGAATATTTTTTTTGGTTATTTAATATACAGGTGTTTTAATTAAACTTATCAGCAAAATAGGAATTTCATCAAAAAATTAATCAGTTATTTGGTCATACCAGGGTGAATAAATATGTTTCTAAAAATCATATCTAACGAACAAGTAATTTAAAACAAAGTAGTTTTTAAAAACGCTTTAAGTATCACATTTTATACTTTAAAATTGATCTGTCATTTAGTTTTAGATGCACTTGAATTTGGGAAATTTTATAGGGTTTAACAATTTTAATAATGCCATCCTGAACCTGACACTTTTTTTAAAGTTGCTATTAATGTTCAAATATACGTTTGCACAATTTCGATGGAATGGAATATAAAATTGAGTAAAATTATATTTTTAGCTGCTTCAGTATCCATTATTCACTATTTAACTTCCCGAAAAGTACCGGAATTGCGAGATCCCAATTTTCAATTTGATGTCCCTAAGAGCAAGTGAATTTTTCTATATCACTGAAAAATTGAAAATTATTCTTAATGGAAATAAAAGGATCCGAAACGATAAATAAATATATTTTACTTCCCATCTAAGGAAGAATAGAAGTTATTTGGTCCTGGGGTAAGTACATGTTTCTATCCTGCCTTCTTTTTTAGTTGATTAAGAAATATGTAGTAATTGCCCGGATGAATTTCGGAACTGAGAATAGCACATCATCTAAAAGTATGGAAGTTAAACGGCCTTTCAATAATGGAAAATTTTATGTTTTTCAACAAAAAGTTTGTTTTCTAAAACAAAAAAAAACAATAAAATTAAATTAAGATGAGTCAAACTATTTTTATTTTTATTCGACTTTTTTTACTTTAATTAAATATGTACTAAAAAAAGATGATGATTCAAACTTTTATTGTATTTCGAAGTAAAAAGTTCGGCAATTATGAATGAAAAATGATATCTGGCAGATGTCTCCCGCGACCACGCTGACAAATGTTGATTCTTTCATCAAGGCTTTTAGTCACTTTTTGGCAAAAAGGCGGTCCTTTTTCGTTAATCGATTCATGGATTTTGAGTTTTAAGGCTGAAATCTATTCGATTGGCTCCGTATAAACTCTGTCCATAACGTAGCTCAAAAAAATAGTTAGATCACACGATCTGACTGGCCATTTAAATGCTGATTGTGGTGAAATTATGCGTTCGGGAAATTTGGTTTGCAATAAATTGATCGTTTCATTGGCTGTACGATATGTGGCATCGTGTTGTTGAAACAACATGTCAGAGATATCCACGTCGTCAATAATAGGTCAAAATTGGGGTGTTATCATCTCGCATTTACCAGCCTCATCCTGGAAAAAAATAACGACACAATCATGCCTCAATAGCGCACCATACAGTGATTCTTCAGCATGAAAAGTTTTCTTAAAAATCGCTCCAGGATTTTCATTTGCCCAAATGCGGCACTTTTGCTTGTTGACATACCCTGCAAGTGAAAGTGGAATTCATCTGAATAAACGATTTCTTTCAGAAAAATCAGCCGGTTGTTTCTGAATGAATTAAACGAATCTATGGCGATGTGAATGGTCGGTCGGCTTTAATTCCTGCATCAGTTGAACCTTGTTAGGCTTCAAAGTCAAATCCCTACGCAAAATTCGCCATGTGGTGGTTTTGGAATAACCACGTTATTTCCACGGGAATCAGTACGCCCCAGAGTTCGGCTAATTGTCTCTTTAGCCGTTTAGCTGTTTCTCTGACTGATTATTGAGGTTGGTCCTTCGGGACTATCGTGGTGGTGGTCGTGGTTTCGCGGCCCCCATGATTTTGATTATGGTAGCCAGGATCATCTCGACCTTTAATCACACTAACCGAGGGATGATCCGGATCCAGTGAGCATGGTAGTCATGTGTTCCGGACCAGGACTTGGATAGTCTTCTATTCTTCAGCAAGGAGTAGTGGTGTGCAACCCTGCTTTGGAAATGCTGAAATTGCAAGTAGGAAACACCTGTTGCTAGAATTAGTTCTCTACTTCCTAGGGCATGAATGACGTTGCTTTTAATTCCTAATGATTTGACCACCATCTGATTAAGGCTTACGGTCAGGCGCAGATGTAAATCTTATCACGAAGTAACCCTAATTATTGAGAATATCGACAAAATGACAAATTTGGATCTGCTTCTGCACTGTGGCTCACGGCTGCGATGTTTTCAGTTGAACGACCCGGTCGGACACGTGCTGATACCCGCACACTTTGTACCGAGCCTGTCGACTCAAGTTTAATGACCAAATGCTTAATAGCGGTCTCAAAAGGACGATTATGTTGTTCGAAAATATCACGAATTTTACGAAATGTAACTTTAACAAAACCAAAATTGAATTCATTGTAACAATTGACAATGAATCTACTACGAATACGTCAAAAAACTAAGTGTCAAAACTATCATGTTGTTGGTATTGCCACAATTGAAAAATCCCATATATCATATAGTGTTGGCGAAAGAGATGATCTCTGGAGACAGCCAGCTTATATGTTTCTATCGAATAATTTAGACTAAGGAAAACACTGAAATTGCAATCAGAAAACAGACTTGCAATCATTTTAGTTAATGATCGTGGATATTTTAGTCATATGATTTTGTAAATGAGGGCGTCATACCATACTCAACCAGTCTTTAATGTGTAATATGATCACTCCTGTTAATTTTTTAGGTGAGAAACTTAAATTTACAGTGTAATCTGACGAGCGGTTGGATGGTTTTATTCTCTGTATAGAAATCGGACTGCTGTGGAGGTGACAGCTTTTTCTTTTATAACTTTTTCTAATCTTTTGCTTGCTAGAAGAAGGAAGATTTATTAACGTGTGGGATAGCGAAGAGTTAGTAGATTTATTAGGATTTTTATTGGAAGTTGTATGGATAACTTAAAATTGTATAACCTCGGTGATATATCTGACTTCTGTTTTTAGCAAATATTTTTGCATATTAATCATTATTCCGTCGATATGTGGACATTTTGTGCGGTTAAGATTTTTTCTTAATGACGCAATTTTATCTGCTAAAAAGCATAAGCATAAAACACTTTAAAGCTGATAAAATGGCCGCGAATTAAAAATGTGCTGCCAAGTTAAATTTCTATAACTGCATAAAAAATTCCCGACAAATTATATATTTATATTAAAAGGCGCGAAGCTGTTAAAACGTTAAGCACCTGCCTGCAACGGTTAGAGACTTTAGTAACTGTACAGAGCAATTTGCAAAATTATAATTAAAATTATCTTTCTGAATGTTCTAGTTTAATTAGTCTGTTTTGACAAAAATTTCAGAGAAAGTCTATTTCTTTAAGAAAAAAGTCAACGCTCCCCTAATTGAACTTTAATTAAAAATTATATTAGTTACTTTTTAGGAGTGTTAATTAAAAAAGAAAAATTTAGGATTTACTTAATTTAAAATTTAACAAAATAAAACAACACACCTAAATAGTACGATTAAAAAATGCACAGTAATGATTATTATAAATCAATCTATTAAGGGACCATAAAATTAAAAAATATAAAGTCACAAGAATTTTTTTTACTTTTTTGTAACTTTTATTATAAAATGATAGTAAAGAAGGAAAACGAAGTACATATAGAGAAATAAGAAAACAATATTTAGAGCTAGAAAGAAGCAAAGCAACATGGATATTTATTACTAAACGAGAACTCTTTCACAATAAAAAGTTAATGATGTGTAAAATTGTTTAGGTATTTATTTTTATTTACTGCCATATTGCTGTTACTGCAAGCTCACCGTAACGGATTCACATAATGAAATGTTCACTTAAAATTGGGATACATTAAAATTTATATATTTTACATAGCAACAATTTTTTAAACTGTGTTGTTTTCAGTTTAAGAAATTGAGTCTAGAAAGTTATTGTACTCTTTTTATTCTAAGTATGTCAGTTTAGAAGAAGATTAATTGGAAAAGTGATAAACAAGGAAGATAACATTTCGTTTACATGGCAGCTAATTTATAACATGAAAAGAGATTTAGCATAACTCTGTGGAAAAATTTTAAATTTAAAAAATTCCTATAGCAGGAGATCAAGATTTAATTATTAGCATCATCAAGAGTTATTACAAATTAAAACAAATTTAATGATAAATTAAAAAAAAAATCGGAGTTTTCAACAAAAGTTTGTTTTTCAATTGTGACAATAACAACAACAATATGATAGTTTTGACATTAAGTTTTTGACATATTCGTTGTAGATGCATTGGCAATTATTACAATGAATTCAATATCGCACGAAAATAACATTAAAATAATAAAAATCCAATATGAAAATAGTGCTTCTGTTGAAGTTACATTTCGTAAAATTCGTAATATTTTCGGACAACATAATCGTACTTCTGAGACTGCAATTAAGAATTTGGTCGTTAAATTTAAGTTGACAGACTTGATACAAAATATGCGAATATCAAAGCGTCTTCGACCGGGTTTCTCAATTGAAAATATCGCAACCGTCAGCCGCAGTGTTGAATCAGAAATTTGTCAATCTCTCGATGTTCGCAAGAATTAGAGGTATCTAAAACTACCAGATGGCGAATTTTGTGTAAGCATATGACTTTGAAGCCTTACGAGATTCAACTGGTGCAGGAATTGAAGCCAACCGACCATTCACATCGCCGTAGATTAGATCAATTCATTCAGGAACAGCCGGTTGGTTTTTCTGAATGGTGCTTCTCAGTATAGTGCGCTATGTGGTCTGGAGGTATGATTGGGCCATTTTATTCAAAGATGAGGCTGGAAATTCTATAACGGTCAATGGATAACACTATCGCGAGATGCTAATAAATCAGTTTTGGTTTCTACAGGACGGTGCCAAATGTCACGCAGTTAATGAAACGTTTAACGAAATTTCTGGATCGCATAATTTTAACATAAACAGCAGTTAAGTGGTCGGCCAGATTATGTGATATAACATCACCGGATTATTTTCTGTGGGGCTATGTTAAGGACAGAGTCTATACGGAGCCAATCGAATCGATTTCAGCCTTAAAACTTAAAAATCCGTGATGTGATTAATGAAAAAAGACCGCTATTTTGCCAAAAAGTGATTGAGAACTTTGGTGAAAAATTCGACATCTGTCAGCGTGGTCATGGTGGACGTTGCCACATATCATTTTTCATTAATAATTACCGAACTTTTCTTTTCGTAATACAATAAAAATTTTAATCATTTTGATCTAAATTTTTTGTTTCATTTTGTTTTAGAAAACAAACTTCCTATTGAAAATTCCTTTGTATAAAAACCGTAATTAATGTTTTATATTTGTTCTATTTTTTCAATTCTAATAACTATTGTTAATAAGTATTAAAATAATAAGTGTTAAAGCAAACTCTGAATAAATGACAAGTCTTAGAATGGTAAAACATTGTCTTAGAATGATGCGGTTTTTTGGAAATACAAATTCGTTTTGCTTTTATTTAACATTTACTTTACATTTGCTGTCAAATACATTCTTATAACAATTAGGCATTTGACAAAATTTAATACTAAGCATTATAGTGTAAAACGGGCTTAAATATAATACGAGTACACACAGCTACTACACATATACACTGTACCCTGCCAGACTTGTGTAATGTATGGCCAGCGGTAAGTGTCTGTAACATAATTGTATCGGTATTAACTCAAATATGACGATTATATTTCTTCATCGCTTGTATTTATTTCAGATAATAGTATATTAAAGTAAATCCTACGCTTTTAAAACGTTTTGTTTTAAACTTTGGGCCGTCATGAATCAAAGTTCATTGGATACGGAATTTAAATGGACTAGTCTGCATTACTTGGTATAAGAATAGCAACCACACACATACGAATACTTACTTTTGCTTCTATAAATGTTGGAAAGAAAAGCAAATGAAAATAAAATAAAAACAAATTGAAAAAAAGGATAATATAGGAAACAACGCGGCATTGTAATATTTATATATTTTGCTTTAAAAAAAATTAAATTGGAAACATTTTAATGTTTTTCACTGAAGTGTTTTACAAAATTAACATATTTCCAATTTAAAAGTATGTCTTAAGGGTTTATAGAAAATCTTCAAAAATATTTTCATATCTATAGAAATTTCGAAGATATAAAGGCAGCTTAAGAATGAAGTACTTATTGTCCAAAGGTAAGATCAAAGCCATACGTAAAATTTTGTTTAACAAACATATGATGATGCAGAGAAGTACGCGGTTTAATATTAAGTATAGCAAATCTACAGTCAATAGCATGAATACTTGGAACCTTTGTTTTAATATTTATTAAAAAGCATATTAACATATTTTACAATATGGAAAAAAATTGGTTATGAATAAAATATGCTTTGTGAAATATATTTTACATAACTATATAAAAAACTAAAAATTATTGAGAATGTAAATACTTACCAATATACCAGTTAATGCTTTAGGAAAATTAGAGACTTTTGATAAAATTTTTTTTAATAATGAGTTGTTGACAGTGGCTTTTGAAGACTGCAAAAGCAAATATATTCTCAGAATAACCAAATTTTTAAAGTGAAGAGTGAATTTAACAAATTTAATTAAGAAAGAGTAAGAATTTAAGAGAAAATTTGTTTAAAAAAACTGATAAATTGTATAAAAAATATAAAAAAATTTTTAATGCCACCTTCAAGGTTTTGTTAATACCTAGCAATTCGTAAATAATGGGTGGGCAAATTTAAGGTTAAGAAGTAAATTGGAATATGATATGAGGCAAAGGTATACGTTAGCACATCAGCAATTGTCTGCTCTTTTCACAAAATTTTTCAACACATTTTGAAACAAATCCTCGTTCTTCTTCTTAATCCAGCGCCGAATTTTATCTTTCAGAACGCTAGTTGCTTGTGGGTTGTTCACGTAACTCCGGTCTTTCAAATGTCTCCAGAGAAAATAACACAGCGGCGTTAAGTCACATAAACATAATAGACTCACTAAGAAAAATAAATAATGTGTTGTTTGCGTTCAGTTTTTAAAACAGCATATTCACAAACGTTCGATGAAAACAACAGTTGGTCAGCTTTAATTCGTGCCCCAGCTGAACTTCTTAAGCATAGGGATAAAGATATATTTGTAAAATATTGTAATAAGTGCCTCTAGCAATGCTTAATTGTTCTGAACGTCGACAAGTTGGTGTTTTAGCCACATCCCCAACACTTTACTGCATAGTGGCTATGTTTGTATCGCTATTATCATTACGATTTTGTATTGATTGTTTTTTATCCTCAGAACCAATACCGTAAGCCCCGACTCTGAACGAGCCTGATTAACTTTAGAAGTGTTAACAGTAACATTTTTACCATTTTAGAAAATTTACACGGTTATCATTCAAGAGTGTAAAGTACCATACTTAAAATATGTTATTTTTTTACAAAATAAATATCCAGGGATAACAGCTTAATTCTTGACAAGTAATATTTTGACAGAAAATTTACTTTATACCCTCAAATTTGCCCACTCTGAATTTGTGACTACTAAAAATTTTTAAGATTAAGATTAAAACTCAAGGCTATTAACAATAGATCGTTAAACCCCCACGCATAGTTTCCTTTAAAATTATCAAGTTTTGCGTAATCATAAAGTAAAAATGTGTAAACACCTCGTTGGAATATAGCTATCACAAAAAAGCATTCCAATTGCAAGTGCTTGATGAACATTTTTGCTTATGCAACATTACATAGCAGTGAAAGCTTAGATGGAAGTCAAAAACTAAGAGCTGAGTTTTACCAGATAAGAAAACGTAGAAACTGATACAAGCTGCTAATCTTAAAGTAGCCTAAGTACATTAAAAATAATAAATAAGAATTGCTGGCTGAATCGCTAAAAAATATATTTTCGCCCGTTTTATGTATCTGCTTCTCGAAACCGTTGCAGCTAATTATTTAAAAGCCTCCTAAAATGGATATTTTTATGGAGTTAAACTTAAAGACTGTTCCTATAGAAGGGTGATTTTTGTTTCTTTAAGAGCTTAACATTTTACCAAAATATGTAACTCCTTGCCTTTTATAATAAACTAGCGTGCCCGTGACTGCTTTGCAAGTCATTTGTGCTGTGTTTTTATTCTGCAGCGTTCTTTTTTGTGTGCGGCAAAAAATTCAATCATTCAAGAAAATTAATTAAATTAATTAATTGTTTTTAGGTCTTTTTAGTAATTTTATCTTGTTCACAATTCAATATTTCTGTGTGCTTATACAATACATCTTATTCTATTGCAATGCTTTTACATATACGACATTCTTCGATTGATTTTGGTTCGGGGTATATCCGAACAAAGCAGTTAGTTTATTAACACCTGAACATGATACATATAATTGACCGTGCGAAAAACAGGGATCATTGCAAAATCAACATGTATGGGGAACTGGAGCCGTTTAAAATAAAACGGCAAATCTGGGGGAACCATAGCAATGCGTGGTATCAGCATATCCTCGCCCTTATATCTTCCTTTTAAAATTTTTGCTGCAATCACATTTTCCATGGCTTTTTTGACTACTGAACGTGTCTCGTTGCAAAGTCGTGGCTGGCGGGTATTTCTAAGCAACTTTCACTTGCGGGCGGTGGGGCGGCAGACCAGGTAACTCAAGCGAATTTTAAAATTCGATTGCATAATTTACAACGTCGTCTTGATTGGTTACAGAGTCAACCGATTTGAAGGTAAATATTTCCCCGGGAATGTCATTCAAAATTCTCACATTGATATCGGAAACATTTGCATTTTTCGCAGCTTAGATTGCTCTTACCCCCAACAAATCACGATTTCTAAAATGGTGTGGAATACCGGGAAATATGTTTGTGACCAATTCTTGTTTTGATTGTGCAGAGTGGCAAAAATTATCTGGAAGCGTAAACATTTTTGTGGTGGGGTCACTTGGAATTGCGCCATTTCCAATATCTAACAATTGCTTTGAAAAACGTTCGTCTGATGGATCATTTTGCAATTGAGCACGCAAATTACACACACACACACACAAAATGCAACAGAATATGGAAAACAGAATTCTCTATTTGTTTGCTCATCCACTTGCTATGAACATGAGCATTAGGTGCCCTGTAGGCTAGTAGGTAGTGTACTAGCTTGTCAATATGGGGGTTGTGGGCTTGATTCCCAACGAATACCTTGGTTTTTTTCACTACAAAAATAAAAATTGACTGTCGGTGGGGCTGCTCAGCGCTGAAGGCATAGTCACTGGTCGCTGTGCTGTCTTATATACGGCAGTTAATTTCCAATTATCCTTCTACTTTCACCACCTGTTTCATCTATTCTCAATCCCTTTCCTAAAGAATGTAGCACGGTACTTGAATAAATAGGCATTGTTACCTGAAGTGCTACTTCTCTTTAAAAAAAAAAAAATTTCGATTTGTATTGCCGTCTCATTCTGTGCAAGCACACATACACAGCAACGTGCAAACACACATTTCATTTAGTACAAAACATTGAGTCGAAGTATGCAATGGAAAAAAATTTTGATTCTTTGAAAAATTTGTCTTGTTTCAAACACGCACTATGGACGCACTACTGTGCGTAAACGCATGAAACCAGCGAACGACCATTACGAAGGTACTGTGAAAATTTGGTGGAAATCCGACGGTGCATCTCGTCAAACATTGGCAACCAACGGACACCTATTTTGGGCTTAATTTTTATATATATAGATGTGTGTTTGTATCGGGCGTTTTTTATACAGCTACAGAAATTTATGTTGACAACATAAACAGACTGAACAGCGTCTCCAAATTATGCAGATTGTAGCTAAAACAAGATTGTTAATTCTGATTATCAGAGGAAAAAATTTGTTTATCGAAGAAGTTGACTTTCGTTTAAATGGATACGTCAATAAACTAAAAATCAGTATTTGTAGTGTTGACACTGGTTAATTGTGTGTTGAGACCCTCTTTTAGATCCAAAAAGAACGAGTGCTTGGTGTGCTTTATGGGCTGGTGAAATCACTGGTTCGTATTTCTTTAAATACGATGCTGCTGATTACTGATTTTTTCGTATATCAATCATTATTTGCTGGAGCTGTGTTTTGAACACACGAATAAAAAAAGCAAATACGTAATTGAAGAACGTTTCTAAGGAAGATCTAATTGATCTAACAAATTGGTAGTTTAAATTATAAACAAAAAATAATGAAATAAACGAAAAAAAAGAAACGATACAATAAAAAACTGAATCCCTCGTTTGTAAGTTCAACTCGCTCTTATGAAATATATTTAATAATTATATTAAAAGCTGACCATAAAAAATAGATGTTATCAACTAAAAATAAATTATATAAATATATACAAACAAATAAAAACAAAAATTAATTATAATAATAATAGTAATAATATAACAACACTAATAATGGTAAAGTAATATGTACCTGGTTTACTTCATAGATTGAGAATAAGGCTTTTAGAAAGTTCAGTGCTAAACATGTTAATGACTTGATGGTGTGGGTTTTACTGCCGCTGTCATACTGATACACATATATTTATAATAGCTGCTCCTTGGCCTGTCTGTTTCACTTAACAGCTTCTTATTATCAACTAAGAACTTAAATCAATGTATCGATGTAGTGATTACTAATGTGCATAAAATTTTGCATTAAGACATTTTGAACAATTTAATATTGAACAGCTCTGATGTTGTAGCGCATGTGGTGCTAAATTGGAAAAACATTTTTTTATTTTTATATTTATGAAACTTTAACTAATTATTGGTATATTTTTATTAATAACTGCAGTAAAAGGAAAATAACAATATAAAATAATATCTGGACGAAACATTGGGTTACATTTTTTATAAAAGTTTTGTCTTTTTTTTTTTGGTATTTTGGCAGTTTTGCAAAGAAAGTAAGTGGCAACTCTGTTTGCTTTAGATAAAGAGATAGAGACTTTATTCTACGCAATGACTAATATTTCAGTTTATAGTGATAACCAAACGATTATACAATTGACTGATACTCTTGCGGCATTGATAGGAGTACTGCACTTTACTATCAACTGTTAAAATGGTCTTTTTTCAAAAAAGAAGGAAACCAAAAATTATATTTAAAGTTTAAAATTATTACACGCATTGCAGAAAAAAGAAGGAGCGTAAAAAATAACCTTATAGCACATGGCTTTAGTTTCATGATATTAATGAACAACATAAACTACTAAATCACATTTTATTAAATTAAACAAATAATAAGTTTTTCATATTTTAGTGGAACTTGTAAAGGTTTTTAACATCATGAGAACATAAAGGGTTTTTCAGCAAGTGGTTTGTTTTCTAAAACAAAATAAAACAAAAAATTTTGATTAATATGTACTGTATTACGAAGAGAAAAGTTCGGCAATTATAAATAAAATATGATATCACGACTACGCTAACAGATGTTGATTCTTTTATCAAAGTTTGTAATTAGTTTTTGGTAAAATGGCGGCTATATTTCGCAATCACATCACGGATTTTGAGTTTTAAGGCTGAAATCGATTCGGTTGCTTTCGCATAGATTCTGTCCTTAACAAAAACCTCATAAAAATTATTCCAATGGTGTTAAATCGCTTAACACTTAACTGCTGATTGTCGCGAAATTTTGCGATCGGGTAATTTCGTTTGCAATAAATTAATCATTTCATAGGTTGTATGACATTTGTCACGATCCTATTGAAAGCACATATCAATAATGTCCGCGTCGTCCACGGTCAAAATTGAGTTGTAAGCATCTCGCGATAACGTGATCCATTGACCATTACCGTATTTCCATGCTCATCTTCGAAAAACAACCGCCCAATCACGCTTCCAGACCACATAGCACATAATACAGTGACACGTGACAGTGACGCTCTACAATTTTCAGAAGCCCAAATGCGGTGACTTTGCTTGTTGAGATACCCTGACAAGTGAAAATTAGCTTCGTTTGAAAAAATAATTTTTTCAGAAAAACCAGCCGATTGTTACTGAATAACTTCAATTACTGTGTCACAACCCTACATGAAATTCGCCATGTGGTAGTTTTGGATAACCCCAGTTGTTGAGAACATCAAGGAATTGACGAATTTGGATTTGCTTCAGCAATGTGGTTCACTTTTCTATTGAACGACCCGGTCGACACGCGTTAGTGTTCGCACACTTTATATCGAGCCTGTCATAGTGGATTTTCATTATTTCAATCCGATTTTCCTGCGAAATTGAATTCATTGTAACAATTCCCAATGCATTTACTACGAATACGTCGAGGAAGTGAAAGTCAAAACTATCATGTTGTTGGTGTTGCCACAATTGAAAAACAAACTTCTTGTTGAAAATTCCGATATCTACAAAAATAAATATATATAAAATTTAAGAAATGTGTAAATTTTTATATTTGACTTTTCTTAAAAAATTCAGATTTTGCAACACTGTTCTCATACTGTTGCTGTTGATTTTTGGTACTATAAAAAGCCTAAATTATATTTAAACTGAACACAATATGCGTATGGTATGCGTTACTACTCCTTGGTTTCTAATATTATATTTTCAATTACATTTTATGGTTATCAAGTAATAATTGCAAAGTTATGTAATAACTTGCAGGCTTAAAAAAAGCAAAATCACAAAAACTATTGAAATGAAAAATAAAACTATTTGAAATGAACGTGCACATTGAGTGCATTTGTTTATAACGATGACATTGTTTTTTTCATTATATTATTATTTTTCGTCAATATTATGCGGTATTATTATATCAAATTTAAAATCATCATCGAAATGATATTTTAAGAATATTAAATTTTCTGCCACTCTTGTTGGCTTAACTGTGGATTGTTGTGATTTATCAATTGCGCGTTAAATAACAGATTAGCGGAATTTTAGTATTAAATATTATTACTCTAATATTTTGTTTTTAATTTTTTTCAATTATATTTAATGTAAACAATGGGTGGTCCGAACTTGCTTTTAATAAAAACCTTTTCCTGTAGTTTTTAATATATGGGAGTTGCCGGCCCTGGCTACTATTTTTATGATTCTCTCTCGCCTGCCGAGTGATAATATACTGCTACCTTAACTGCTTTCAGCATCCTGCTATCACCAGACATTACTTTCCACTTCCACCCGCGCAGTCTTGATGGATCTTTTCCCCATCTTGACCTGTGCCTTCGGGGGTAAAAGGTGACACCAGTTAATTGGGGTAGCAGGAGCCCGACACTGGAAGTGCCATAGGACTCTCAAAGTTCGACCAGTTACTTGTTATACATATACTGTTATCACGGGAACTAGTTGTTCTCAGGGCTACGGCCCTGTTCTGGTTGTTGGTGAGGTCCCTCGGAGAGCAACGTGGTGGCTGTGGTTTAATCGGGCTTCGAAGAAATTTCCGATGAGGTGGTAGCGAAAAGATATGGTTAACATCCAAGTAAATGTCCTGGGAGTTGGATACTCTCTAACTCTTTAGCAAGGAGTGGGAGAATGGACCTGCTACCGTGCACGCGAAAGTTGCTACCATGCATCTAGTGTGTATTGTTCTTAGGGCGTCGGTGGCCACTTTCCTACACCCAGTGGTAAGACCAACATCAGATTACGGCCTCATGACTCGGTGCTGATGTAAATTCTGTAACACAGATTACTTTCTGCTGTGGTAATTCCAGACATGTCTATCTGGTAACTGCCGACCCTTCTTCTATGCATAGAGTCGTTTCGTTATTGTTTAGATTTGTTTAAGACCACATGGATTTCATATTGAATATGTGTCTGGACATGCGCAAATATTTTATGCTACCATCTCTGAATCTTTTAACACAGACTACAATTATCACCGTCGATTTAAGTTTCCATGGCCTACCACTAATATAAACTATAAAGAAAAAAACGGAGTTTCTGCAAACTTTACCCTCTGTCTCTTTTTAAGCGTCCTTGTCTGTGCAGAACTCTTTTGCTTTTGTTTGATAATTATCACAATAAGAAATTACATTCACAGTAATGGAGAAAATATCTCATTTAAGCAAGCTGTGTAAAAGCCTATTATTAGCTGCGATTGCTAGGAAGTATAATTTGAACTTCTACAGTACATTCATCATTCGTTGGGTTTATATTTTTAAGGTCCATAGATAAAATTTGATTGTGAGCTTATCGTGTAACCGAAGAATAACTTCCGGAAAATGACTCACAAAGCAATCGAACTATTCCGAGAACTAAATTGTATCTAACATCACATCAATATCATTCAACTAACGCACTGAAATTAGGAACTGGATCAGTAACCGCTTGCTTATGAGGATGATATGTCCAAAGACAACTATCACACGATGCACAGATAACTATCACAAAATCAACAATTTTATCAATTTGCAGAGCAGTCTGACTTTAGATAATTATGCTCCAACAGTTGTATACATTATTATTTTTAAACTCAAATTACTTGTTGAAAGTTTATTTTTCACTCGTCTATTATCTATTGCTATTCAAGCATAATTGGCAGCTGATATATTTTCAAGTCATGTACGAATTTTGGAACACCTTTTGACATTATTGTTTTGTGTATTATGTTGGGTGTTTTAACTTTTTTTTTGTTATGTGTTTTGATAAAATTTTATTTATTTTAATTTAAATTATACAAATAAAACCTAAATGCGACTGATTAACATACAAAAAATCAAAACTGCATAGCTGCTGATAATAAATACCCAAAACTATTGACAAAAAAAGAAAGTTATTTAAATACTTGTTATTATAACTACAGCATTTCAAATAAACTCAATTATAATTATGATGTATTTAACGAGATTTAGAAAATATTTTAATAAGTAATTTATTCATCGGAATCATTTTCAATCTAAGCAATTTTATTATTCGTGCTTGATTCCTTTAAATAAATATTTCATGATATTCTCACGAAATATTTATTACAAAAATTTTTTATTAAAAAATAAACATTTTATGATTTCTCATAAAACATTTATTCCGACAAAAATAAAAAATAATAAATTACTTATTTCCATTGCATGTGCACATTGCTTTCTTAGAAATTTTGTAAAATTATTTACAAATATTTTTTATTTTCTGAATTTTCAAATTACATATGAATGGTTTCCAATGGCAACCCTTATGTAGAAATTATTGAAAATAAACAATGTTTTTGTTGTTTTGAAATGTATTGCTGTGTTTGTATAGAAGTGTTTTTGAGTCTTGCTGTCTATGCTATGTTGATTTTATGAAAAATTCTCATGGAATTAGTTTGGCTTTAGATATAAGACTTTTAGGTTTTTCTATACAATATTGGGGTAAAATTCACTGATGAGCTATGTGAGCAATAGTGAAATTGCATGCTAGTCATGTGTTCTGGACCAGGAGTTGGATAGTCTCCAGCTCTTCAGCAAGGAGTAGTGGTAGGCAATCCTGCTTTGGAACCGCTGAAATTGCAACTAGGAAAGACCTATTGCTAGAATTAGTGCTCGGCTTCCTAGGGCGTGAATGACGTTGCTTCTCATTCCCAGTGGTTTGACCACCATCTGATTAAGGCCTACGGTCAGGTGCAGATGTAAATCTTATCACGAAATTAAGGTCGTATCTACCCATGTAGTTAGAATGTCCGCCATTTCATGTATGGCTAATTTTCAATATTTCCGTTTTTTATTATTAACCAGATGCGTGTGTTCTTCTGAGACTGTTTTTCGTGCTGTGAAAATTGTGTCTGAGGTTGTGTTTATCTGTTTGTTTATATTGTCACTATTAAAATATTTTTTTTTGTAGATTTCCATATTTTAAAAAATGTCTAGTCTTCGTCCTTTTTTGCTAGGATATAGAAATATCATGCATTCGTCTATTTCCCGCTGTATGTGTCCATGAGTGTCAAGGTGTCACGCAAAGTTTGATTCTTCACTTTTTCGTATGTATGAGCGTATGTGTTGTGTAAATCTTGTTTTTATTGTTCGTCCAGCTTGTCGTATATAAGTACGTTTGCAGGTATAAGTAAATTTGTATACTCCTCTGAAACTAAATTTGTCAGTTGTTTCTGTCAATGTCCTGAAATTATATCTCAGAGTGTTGCTGGTTTTTAATGCCCTGAGTAAAAAGGGTAGTTAATTTATGTAATTCTGGTCCTGTGTAACAAAAAATATACCATCGTGCTTTATTGGTTGTCTCTTTGTCTTCGTGATTCCTGTTCTTAGTGTTGCATTGTTAAGGAAGTTTGTTGATAGTAGTAGATTTGTAGCCGTGGTTTTTAGCTATGGTGTAAATTGTGTCGACTTTTTTGTTGTACTTATCTGTAGTAAGTGGAATTATCGTAAGTCTGTATATTATATGTCTTTAATGCTGCTAGTTTATGTTGGATAGGATGGCTTGAGGTGATGTGGATGGTAGTAGTTGGTTTTCTATAGATGTCAAATGTTAAACAGTTAGTTCCTCGTATTATTGTGATGTCAAGATATTGTACATTTTCAGCATGCTAATATATGTTATGTGTTTAAGTCTGTTAGAATTTTGTCGGTGTTGTCTTGTTCGAGAATGTATATGAAATGCAGCTTCGCCAACTATAATTTTTATGTAATTAAGAAAAACCTTTTTGACTTGGGATCAGCAAGAAGCTCTTTATATGTTGCTTTCATTAATTTTACAAAATTTTGTCAGTAACATTTTGTATTTTTGCCACGGGTTATGGGAAAAGGCGCGGAAATACTACCACAAATGTTGGAAAGTCATTGAAAACTTGACCGTCAGATTAGACTATGTCCTTTGGTGGTCATATGCCAAAAGTCGCATTTAAATTATAATGTCAGAAGATTATCTTTCGAATGAAATAAATTGCATGTCAATTGACAAAAAAAAATTCATCTATGCTTTTTTCCATTTTAAAGCACCCTTTATAAGTGAAGCTGAAAAAACCAAGATTATAAATTTATATTTTAAATCACTAAAAAGCAAACGTATGGTATTGAGTTTGATTGAAATGTTAATTAAACCTTTTCATATTTAGCAAAGGAATTCTTTGAATGAAACTTGAACATTATAGGTTTCTTACCGGGGCATACATACGAGTATTTTGCCGAAATTTAAAAACATAAAAATATTTTTATTTAATTTGTATTGGAACTGTTCATAACAAAAACAGCATCTGTGTTGGTTTTGCTAGATTTTTTTTCAGAGCTCCCACCTATTTTTAATTTAATCAAATTGTGTTTTTTTGTAATTAAAAGCTTTTAGCACTTGTCTGGAGGTTGGTAAATTTTTGAGGAACAAACCAAACTATAAACCCTTTTGCATTTTAATTTTACAATTTTCTGGTTATTTATGTGTTTTGTTGATTCTATTCAGTTCTGATGAAACATACTTCCAGGCAATACGTGGTGTTGTTTTTACCAACAAACTAACGATTTTTCGTTTCAATTTATTGGTTACAGTGAGCAAGAATGAATGAATAAAAAAGTAAGATTTGTTCGAGTATGTGTCTTCGGGAGAATAGAAATTGTAATTCAATTCAGTACAGAGTTGCTATTTAACTGTTCTCTTTAACAATAACCAGGCTGGGAAATTGGCAAAGCTTTTAACTTAAATATAAAAAATTCTTATTAAATTAAAAAATGTTATTTTTTATTTGTATGCAAGAAATGTTTTTACGTTTGTTAAAGTTGAAATTTAAGATCCATTTAGTTAAAAATAATTTAATTTGAAACAGAAACAAAAAATGTTTCCAAAAATCCGTTTATTATTCAATTTAACAAAAAAAAATTATGTCTTGTGTAAATAAATTTGTTTGTCCTCTTTTTAAATCCGTTTACAGCAGACTGCAGGCACCTAAAAATTCCTAACAATTTACGAAATTCCTAACCACTGTTTTCTATTTGCAATTTGATTTTTTTTTTGTATTCTGTTTATGTTAGAAAAATATTATTCCATTTCTATTGCCGAATAAATATAGGCTGACGTATTTCCGACTGTTGAGTTGAATAGCTTGATGGGATTTATGTTTACATTGCACTTAAAAGTTGTTTTTTATACCCCGTTCTCTATCTTAATATCATTAAAAAAATTGATAAGGCAGCAAAAAATATTTGCTTAATTGAAAATATTCATTTACAAAAATTTATCAAAGGGAAATGTTGGACACTTAATGCATTTAACAATAGGAAGTAAAAATTTATTTTTATTGAAAATTTCTCTGGATGCGTTTTTTTCTGTATTTTTGTTTAAATAAATGACCATCGGTGACAGCTTTTCACTTCAGATTTTTTAAATAGAAAATCCTGGACTTTTCGGAAATTATTATTTGTGTTTCCTAGCAAAAGTTGTGAGTAAATGTATTTTTAAAGTTAATATTTACCAAAAAAATGTATAAAATGTATATACTCATCCAACAAAATTATTTAATAAAATCGACTTAAGCGTGCGAATTTGTCTGCGTTTTCTGCTATTTTGTAAAAATTATGAAAATTGACTTATTTTACATACTTACACTAGGTACCCGAGTTGAAAATACTGCCACTGGTCTATCGCATTTCAATAATGTATTAAGGAAAGTTTATTACTGGGCTTGTGCAAATGGACTTTGCTTGAACCCTTATAAACAAAAAGAGTTTAGCAGCAACTTTTTTAGGTGACATTGTTTTGAATGACGAGAATATTGAAATTGTTAAAAAGGCAAACAGTCTCGGCATAGTTTTTAACAACTGGTTGACATGTTCCAACCACGTAAACGCTTTAGTTAGTCAGGTGTATGTACAGTTGCTGATGCTCTGGACCATATAACATTTCACTCCATAACGTGGTCCACGCAATATTTACACTCCAAAACTTTGCTCGCCAAAGCATACTTGATTCCTACTTTAATGTATGAATGTGAATTATTTGGTATTTGTAACGGCGTTAGTAAAAAGCAACTGAATGCTCTCTATAATAATATTATTAGATATGTCTATAGTATGCTTAGATTTGGGCACGTTTTCATCTGCTTCAAATAATCTTTAAGGGGTTAGCTTCGAAAGTCTTAAAAAACCCAGTACTCTGATTTTTTACACAAATAATATATACACAAACCCCCAAATATTTGTTCGAATAATACGCTTTTCCCTAACGCCTAGAAACCGAAACATTATAAAGGATTTTTCAACAAAAAGTTTGCTTTCTAAAGCAAAATAAAACAAAAAATTTGAATTGAAATTTTTATTATCAAAAATGATGTCTGGCAAATGTCCACCACGACCACGCTTACAGATCTATTTTTTTTTAATTAATCACTTTTTGGCAAAATGACGGCTCTATGTCGGTAATCACATCACGCATTTTGAGTTTTAAAACTGAAATTGATTCAATTCGCCCCGTATAGATTCTGTCCTTACCATAGCTCTACAAAAATTAATACAGTGGTGTTATATCATACAATCTGGCTGGCCACTTACTGCTGACTGTCGTGAAATTATGTAATTTGGAAATTTGGTCTGCAATAACTGATCGTTTCATTGGCTGTGTGACATTTGGCAATGTCGTGTTGGAACTACATATCAGTGATATCCACGTCGTCAATTATAGGCCAAAATTGAGTTTTTCGGATCTCGCGATAACGTGATTAATTAAAGAGAAGTAAGTGCTGCTCAATAATTGCTCTAGGATTTTCAGAAGCACAATTGCGGCAATTTTACTTGTTGACATACCCTTCCCCCCGGGGGCACATTATACTCTTTTTGGATCCTACTATTCCATTTAGACTGGTGTCTTGCGGGATAAAAGGGAGCCCAGGCCCCTCAAAGGCTAGTAGGAGTCACCTGGACAATCCACATATTTCCACGGGAATCAGTTGCCCCAGAGTACACTGTTTGTTCTCTTTAGACAATGATGTGCTCTGACTGGTTATTGAGGTTGGCCCCTATATGGGAGTATCGTGGTGGTTGTGGTTTTGGACTCTCGTGAGAGTTTGTGGGTCGGATCATTCAAATTAACACAATGAATGGTTCAGGTCCAGGAGTTGGAAAGTCTCCAACTCTTTAGCAAGGAGTGAAGGCTGCGGCCTACTTCGGGCTTTCGAAATTGCTACTAGAAGTGACCGGAGGATATACGTATTCGATGGCCTTCTAGGGCGTGGTTGATGTCCAATCAACCAAGTGGTTTGACAACCATCTGATTATGACTATATGGTCGGTGCAGATGTAAATCAAATCACGCTTTGTTGACATACCCTAACAAGTGAAAATGGGCTTCATCTGAAAAAAATATTTTTCGGAAAAAAACCAGTCGATTGTTCCTGAATGAATTGAGCGAATCTACGGCGATGTAGATGTTCGGTCGGCTTCAATACCTGCGCCAGTTGAACCTTGTAAATCTTCAGAGGCATATCCTTAGGCAAAATTCCGCATGTGGTGGTTTTTGGATAACTAAAATTTTTGAGAACGTCGGTGAATTGACAAATTTGGATCTGTTTCAACACTATGGCTCACGGCTGCGATGTTTTTTTGACAGTGTTGACATTTAGCTTTTTTGACATATTACTAGTAAATGCATTGGCAATTGTTACGCTGAATTCAATTTAGCATGAAAACTAATTAAAATGCCATAAGAAAATAGTGGTTCTGTTAAAGTTACATTTCGTAAAATTGGTGATATTTTCGGAATTATTAAGAATTTGGTTATTAAAAATTTAAGTCGACAGGCTCGATACAAAACGTGCGAAGACCAACGCATGCTCTTTCAACTGAAAATGCGCAAATACGTTCAATCCATTCTGGCTGGTTTTCTAACAAAAACATTTTTTCAGAAAAAGCCCGTCTTAATTTGCCACGGTATGTTAACAAGAAAATTTGTAGCATTTGGGCTTCTAGAACTCCAAGAGCGATTATTGTTACTAACTGTATGGTGCGCTATGTGGTCTAAAGGCGTGATTGGAACGGGTTTTTTTTTTCAAAGGTGAGACTAGATATGCGGTAGCGCTAAATGGCTCACGTTATCGCGTGATGTTAAATACTAAATTTTGACCAACGTAGATATCACTGATATATGTGGTTTCAATAGGAAGGTTGGTATATGTCACACAGGCAATGAAACGATAAATTTATTGCAAGGCCAATTTTCCGATCGCATAATTTAATGACAATCAGGAGTTAAGTGGCCAGCTAAATCCTGTGATTTAACACCACTGGATTATTTTTTTTTTGGAGCTATGTTAAGGACAGTGTCTATACGAAGTCAATTAAATCGATTTCAGCCTTAAAATACAAAATCCGTGATGTGATTAACAGAATCGGACCAAAAAGTGATTAATAACTATGATGGAAGAGCCGGCATCTGTCAGCATGGTCGTGGTGGACATTTCCCAGATATAATTTCTTATTCATAATTGCTGAACTTTTCTCTTCGTAAAAAAATAAAAATTTGAATCATCTTAATCTAAATTTTTCATTTTATTTTGTTTTAGAAAACAAACTTCTTGTTAAAAATCCCTTTATACATATTTTTTTTGCTTATGGCAACATTGCTTATGATAAAACCAAAATTTAAATAAATAACAAATAGTAATAAAGTCTGCTTCATGTATTTTTGAATTTTAGTTTTTGTAAAACTTCTAAGGACATTTATCCTTAGAAGGATACAAATACTACTTTCTTTAATTGTAATTATCTGTTTGGGTTGTAGCGTTCACAAAACACATAATACAAACAATAATTTGTGTAAATAATACAATTTTCAAGGAACAAATTTAACACGAGGTGGAAAAGGGCATAACATTTTACAGATACAGATACAATGCAATAATACAAGTCTTATGGGTACTTTTATGTCTTTAGTATAAATCATTTATTATTTATGCCATAAAAATGCAATAAATAGTATAATAAAAATCTTATTTCATTAAAGAAAGAGTTGAACAATAAAAAGAAACACTAAATAAACTTACGCATTTCCATAATTTCCATATCGACTTGAGTTTTCTTTTAGTTCTTTTAAATCTGTGGCCTTTAAGAGCAACAAGGTTTCTTCTTTCTTTTTCTTTTACAATGTGGCAAAACCTCTGAATGGTATTTTCATTGCAAAAACAAATTCAATAATGTTTGCTCGCGTCTGGTCATTTAAGAACGTGACTAGAAAATGCATTTCCGTTTAGAACTCAGTTACGTAATAGTAACGTTACAATCGGACTAAAAGAAAAGAAAATTAAATACACATATACTCGCATGTTTAGTTCCATCCATACATAAGTATATACAAACAAAACTGCATACATATAAACTTTATGTATATATATACACAAGATACAGACATACAAAGTTACATACAAAAATACATTTAACACACACTCCTGAAGGAAGTTCAAACTTCCGTTGCACTTAATGCTGCTAGTTATTCTTCGTTCTTCATTCTGCGTTTACCGTTTATTTTACTTTTCTCATACAATCAACTTTTATTTGAGCATGAACCAAAATAGAAGAAAAAACTAAGTGAAACAAAAACAACAAAAAAAAAAACAAAAAGTTTGAAATAGTCTGAAAATCACATCATATCTAAAGTGACAGTTGGCCAACAACTATCAACACCAATCTTCTATATTGTCTTCGTGTTCTATAGCGTTGGGTTCTTGCCTGTAAAGATTATTTTGGCTGCTGTTTGTTGCTGTGGGTTTTTCTGCTACTTGACTTTTATTGGCATTAAAATTTCATTGTGTGTTTGGATGGGTGTGCGCCATAAGTTAAACCTCCACATCAATTGGATATAAACTAAATGCATGAAAAATGTTGAAATCAGTTTGTTTAACTTTAACTGCTACAATTGAAGCATTAAGTCAAATTAAATCTAATCAAAAACTTTTCGAATGGAAGGAATATTTCTAACATATGAAACAAAATTTACAAAACTATTTCACCAATAAAATTTTTATAATTTCAGAAAATTATTTTCTAGAATTTTAGAACCAAACCAAAGCAACTGGCTGCTACATCACTAACTTTTCTCTACCTCTCTCTATATTATAAATATAAGAGGGACATGTGTAGTTGCAAATGAAGTCTATAAATACAATACACAGCACGAGTTTGCATATCACAAAATGGGCGGAATAAATATTTTCAGAAATTTTATTTTAAGTAACGAATCTAATTTTATCATACTTTAGTACCATGGTAAACAGTGCGCTTATAGAATATCTTATGTCGTAAACAAAATTTTATACTAACTGTTAAGGATGATGGAGATAGTGCTATGGCTGGTAGGTGTGTTCCAAAACAATACGGTTTTGATTGAAAATTAAAAGTGTCTGTCTATATAAGAAGTTTAAGAAGACAAGCTTAACCGTCATCTTTTGAAAGAAATTGTTAATAAATTATAGAAAAAAAAACAAGAAAGTGTCTTACTAACCAGAAGAAAGAGATGAGTGTCTTGTAACAACACGTTCTCGCGTTGTGCTGGAATAGAGCTCGCGGCGTCCAGGGCTCGTTACAAAAAATTTTTCTTTTACTAATAACACAAGTGACACCTTTGATTTACTAATAATTTTTATTTTAATTAAGTATTTACTAATCTTTTAAACGGTCTTTTTAATTAAATTTTAACGATTTATTTTTTCAATATTTCGCTTTCCTATGGAAAGCCTCTTCAGGAAAATTATTAACAAAAATTATTAGAAATTCATTGGAACTTAAGGATAAAGTCAAGAGAATAAATATACAAGACAATGATAGATTGTTTTCATTTGATGTAGTTTTAATTTTTCCAAGTATTCCTGTAGGTTTAGCTTTGAGAATTATAGAGAAAAAATGGCAGATAGTAGAACAAAATACGAATATTGAGAAGGACTTATTTTTACGCATTCTTAAGTTTTGTTTCCAAATATAGCTGATCTTGTGATGGCGGAATTACTAAATTCATGTATTAGTAAAATGCATATTAAACCGAAGATTATCAAAAAATATGTAGACGATTTATTTTGTATAACTTCAGAAGCTGCAGTGGATGATACCAGAATTGAATAGTTTTCATCCGAATATTAAATTTACGATTGAAAGAGAGTTAGAATCTAAATTTCCGTATTTAGATATATTGATAATAAGAAAGAGTAATAAGTTAGTGTTTGATTGGTATAAGAAACCAACATCTTCTGGAAGACTTATTAATTTTTATTCCAAACATTCGAGAAAAATGATAGGCGAAAAATATGATAGACAGAATATTGACTATAAGTGATAGAGAATTTCAGTTGAAGAATAAGGACACAACAAGAGATATACTTCATGACAATGATTTTCCAGTAGATTTAACTAACCGATTAATTAGACAATATGGTAGTTATAGGCATAATTTAGGAAATACTATGGCAGAACCAGAATTTATAAATATAGGAAAAATGGAAATATTTGATGTAGTATACAGGATACCATGCGGAGGAAATGACCAGGTGAACTGTGACAAAGTTTATATTGGGACAACAAAGAATAAACTTAAAACAAGATTAGTGGGTCATAGATGTGACCAGAAATATAGGAACATTTCAACACAGAAGACATCCTTATCTTCACATTGTAAGAAATATAATCATTATCCAAAAATTGATGAAACATCAATATTAGATATAGAAAAAAACTATAAGAGACGTTATATGTTAGAAATATTAGAAATTGTTAATATACCAATTGTAAGGAGAATAAATTTCAAAACAGACACAGACCATTTAGCGCAGAATTATAGGTACTTAATACAAAAAACACATAAATTTTTATAATTATTTCAGAAGAAAGAATTTGTTATTTAATTTCCGTTTTCTTGTTTTTGTATGTTTAAATATTTAAAATTTTTAATTTTGTATGTATGTATGTATGAAGAAAATTATTTTATATGTTTTTGTCAAATGTTTTCAAAATTTTTTTTCAATTTTTTAATAATTTTTGTTATTAAAAATTAATTTTCCTGAAGAAGCTTTCAATAGGAAAGCGAAATATTGAAAAAATAAATCGTTCAAATTTAGTTAAAAAGACCGTTTAAAAGATTAGTACATATCTAATTAAAATAAAAAAAGTTGAATAAAAATAAAAATCAAATAATTTTTATTATAATCCACTCTTAAATTAAGTTAAAATTATACTACTGCACTACTGAGCAAGCCAACGACGATTCACTGTTTCGTGGCCCTCAAGAGTTCTCGTCGCTACTCTCCGCCATAAGATTCTGGTCCAGTCTAAGCAGAACAGTTTGCCTATCCACCAATTTTTGACTTGTTTCGGTTGTCACAAATAATATTCTGCGACAACCTTTCTATGTCTAAATTGGTGTTAGCCTTTTTTTACGATCTTGTCTGTCCTATTCAGCTAGGGCGAATAAAATTCTGGCCTGGCTAAATAAAGCGTGGCCTTGCTCTGGCCACCGTCACCTGGGCGATTAAAATTCTGGTCAGGTGAAGCACCAACAGAACTTGCTTGGGCGTAAACCTTTGTAGTGGAACCACCCTAATACAAATTATAAATATTTACACATGCGGTCTCAACAAAAGATTTTTCATAACTCAAAATTCTTAAGTGCAATGCACTAGCAGTGCATACATGTTTACTATTGTTATACATACGGCAATTAAACGGCCTTCAACTAATATACCAAAGATACACTGATCGGTGCGTTTCAAGTAACACATTTATTTTGTGGGAAAACAATCTCAAAATAAATGCACCAACACTTAGATCACATTACACTTTTCGCCCAAATTATAATACTAATACTACTTTAAAATATTAGTATTAATAGAATTTTTACATAATTATTTTAATATATTGGAGAACCACTCAATCACTAATTTTGGGATACTAAATTTATATCTAATACTAAACCAATACTAATTATATAGTAAATATAATTAAGGATAGCTTTTAAGTACGAGTAAGCTTTATTCTCACTAACTCTAGATTAGTTACAACCTTCTCATAGTCGGTATATAATCGACTGATATGTAGAACATTCATTCATAATTCATTCTTATTTCCCCCAAGCTGAGCTTTTGTAACATTAAACTGCTCCAAGCTGAGCAAAGAAAGTAAACAAGTAAAGAATTTGAAAACAAAGAAGAACAAATTTTATTTAATTAAAAAGGAATATTTAAATTATACTACACTTTAGCTATACTCAATTAATTCAAAGTCGAATAAAATTCTGACTTTGATTAACTGAGCTGAACCTATTCGCAAGACTATTTTAATGAAGTTGAATAAAATTCTAACTTAAGGCCCAACTATAATATGCATAAGCTGGCTTGAGCTAATGTCAAAAATTGAACGAAAAGTTTGTCAAATGCTAAAGCGAATCATTGAAGACTTTTACGTGGGTATATTGTACTTACATGAATATAGAAATCATTATGCAGAGTTGCTAATATGTTTTATTCATACTTTTGCAAAAAAATAATTTCTTTCTAAATAAATGAAATTTATTAACAAAAAGGCCTTTAATAATCATATTTTGTATACTTAATACTATGTAGTCTATGTAGTTTTATTAATCCTACTTGAAAAACATTCAACCTTTTCCATATTTATTGTTTTTTTTTATTTTCAAATTCAATAATTGCTCTTCCACTTTTTTTAAATTTCTCACGCTTTCTTTATTACTTTTAGTTTAAACCCTTTTTTATTATATTTGCTATGTTTTAATCTCATAATGTAAATGAAAAGAATACAATTAATTTCACAAAAATTAATTTCTTTTATTATTAAGTTGGTATTTATATATGTATATATATATATATATATATATCATTGACTTAAGATATCACATATTATTATAGCTGGTTTCTTCAATGACTACGATTAAAATCACATTTTGTTCCAAATTTATCAACTTAAATTCTAGTGTTCAAAGTTCAATCAATAAAAAACTAATTTTGCGCATTTTGCTTGTCAGATAAGCGCCCATTTTTTAAAACGCAAAGCTAAAATTTTTATTAAAAATATATAAATTTTAGCTTTGCGCTTTAGGAAATCAGGCCCTTAATAAATAAAAAAATATGAAAAATTAAAAAAATAAATTATTGCCACTGGCAGGTCCTTCATCAAGCTAACGGTTGTCTTCATGAAGCTCTCATCAGTAGAGTTTTCTTCGGTCGTTGATGCCAAGCTCCTCTCAATGGTTTCTATAGTCGTACCAAATTTTTGGTAAAGGCTATCTATCGAGCGTTATTATTGACTTCTTTGGAGGAGTTGAAGTTGCTGAAAAGGAATATTCCTGCAAACTGTTTCAACTGCACATAGCTTGCTCCAACGTTATTACGAGTTCTTTCTTCAACGTTATTACGAGTACTACAAAATGAAGATTGACATTATAAAAAAGTAAAAAAATATTCAATGTAGAGTTTTTTAAAAACATCTAAGGCTGCAGTAGCGCCCATTCCTCAATGTAGCCCATTCCACTGCCTCAAGGAGCTTCCATCCTCTTTATTTCCTTGCAGAAACTTTCGCGAAGTAATTTCCCACCTGTGTTTGCATTCCGTGAATTTATATAATTCATATGAAAATGAAAACCGCAAACAAAATTCTTCAAGGTATTACTTACCACTTTTACTGCATTTTTCTGCTACTTCATTCCATGATCGTTCTTTTAAATTGCGGTTATAATAAAACGCGTCTCTTTTGTCATATATACACTTCTTTGTTTTCACGCTTTCTACTAAATTAAAATATTTTTTATTTGTTAACTAATGTATCTATAAAACAATGCACACTGCGATCAGTTTCGTACTTTGCATAAGCAATTTACATATGACGAAAAGTTTTGTAAAGTACATTATAGTTCACGACATATTATTATTAGGTATTTGCACAGTTGTTTAAGTTGGCTTAAGCCTGCATATGCATATTATAGTTGGGCCTTTACTTAAAAGAAGTCTTGCCCGGTTGCTTGCCCGTGGCCCGCTTTTATATATCTCTGCCAGGCACACATACACACCCATCCCACTAAACTACAGCTGCTTGCGACTGTTTTGGGTTGTGTTTGATGTTATGTTTTTCTTACGGATGTATCTTAGTGGTTATAGATAGCGCCTTTTTAACGGCTATTCTTTGTCTTAAAATTAATAATATTATAGTTTAAAATATTTCATTAAACAAATAATAAATGTAATTAAAAAATATGAAAAGTGTATAATGGAATTCATTTAATAATAATGTTCTCTTTTTAAAAAATAATGAAATTCATTAAACAATAAAAATTAAGAAATGTGAAGAACGTATACAATTTAATGGATTATCTTATGTGGTCCAAAAACAAGCCTGCCGGCTTTTGGTCGTCACAGTCTTTAATATAAATTAATTAAATTGATTAATCAATATTTATTATCTTTTTATATACGATAACGCCTACTCTGAGAAGGAAGTGCACTGTTAAAATAGAATTCCCATGCAAAGTAATTTTTATTTTTTTTTATCTCTCGTACTATTGGGTTTTTTTTATAGAGGCATAGTGTTTTAAGATGACAACAATTATTTAACTGGTGACTATTTTATCAGCTCTCCTAGTTAATTTATATTTAGTTTGATTTGGCATTTCAAAATGATTAGGTTTGACGTCTGAGCAACGCTTTCAAATTAAGCAAAATGGATCCAAAAGAAAATCCCGATCTTCACAAGCACATTTTGTTATGCGAAAAAGCTCACTTTTAATTAAATGATTAATTAATTAAATGACGTTAATTAAAAAAACTGCCGTAATTGTAGTGATGATAATTCTCAAGTGTATGTTGAGAAGCTGTTGCATCTAGAAAAACCAACTGTTTTCTGTACTTTGTGGGTCATATTTATTTAAAAACGATGCTCGTCAGAAAGTCACAGACAATGGTAACTATCATTATTGACTTTTTCTTTCATCAATTGTACAAGCGTAGTAAGTAGCAGCTGTGGTTTCAGAAAGAAGGTGCAACCTGCACAAAGCTCATGCAATTATTTATTGAAGGAAACATTTAGTAACCGCATTTTTTTAACATTTTTGAGCTGGCAATTAGTCTCTATTTTCTGTGTAGATATTTAAAACTGCTGGTCTATGTCGATAAGCCCGAAGCGATTGGCCACTTATGGCACAAAATTTGGCGCATTATTGCCGACATACGCCTACAAAGTTATCGAAATTTAAACATCTAGAATAGACTATGTCTGAAATAGCCGTGGTGATCTTATGCCAGAAGTCATATTTTAATTATAAGATTATCTCTTAAATAAATTAAATTTGAGATCTATTTAACAAATTCCATTCATTCCATTATTCCATTTATTCCATTTCAAAAAAAAAAAAAAAACTGTGATATTCTTTGAGTTTGATGTATGCTTATGACTGCGAGGATGAAGTTCGCTTTCAAACAAAAGCCTGGCAGAAAGTCTAGTACCATCATACAAAGTAATAATTACTTTTTTTTTAATTAGGAGAATTAAAAAACTGAAGCTTTCAGTTTTTTAAGCGCTACTTTGAAACTAATGTGTCACAAAAAAAAAATTGATTACGAGAGAAAGAAAAGTAACAGATTTAAAGAAATTATTCCGCAGCTAACAACGATGCGAAAGTTATATGGTGTGTGTCACTTTAAAAACAACACCAATAGGAGGTTATAGTAAACGGTACCGGAATGACTTCTTTAGATAATTAATTTAAACTTATCCTAATCGCCAATCGCCTTCAATTAAAAATTTGTTAATAAATCCTATTTATTTTGGACTGAACAATATAATAATTTTGAAAAGGCACTATTGTTATAAAACTTTCTTATTGTTACGAAAACATTATTAAAAGTCCATTAAGTAACTGATGCAATGTTGTTGCTAAAAAAGTTGTTTCTTGCCAACACAAGTTAATGTGATATAAACGATTAAATAGAATTAATGCAAAACTATCTAACATATGGAGCGACACCATATGGACTGCTTAGGTCGAGGTATGTGAGTGCTTTGCTAGAAGACGGATCCTGAGAGTTAAGATTCCAATTTATTTTCTTTAAAACTTTTCACAAAAATTTGTAAATAATTTCTCGATTTGGAAAAGTAAACAATAATTATATATAATAACAAAGCTTGCCTGTGAATATTAAACTGCTACAGATTTAAAATAGCTATAGATTAATTCTTAATAATTCCCTTACACCACACTAATCACTATAAGATTTTGTATGGTGAAAATTTTACTTTCGACGTTAAAGATTTTTTGTATTGGTAATATATCGCATAACTTCTGTTCATTGTTTTTATTCTTCATACTATATATTTAAGTGTGTGTGTGTGTGGCAGCTTTTGGCAGCATCGTAAAAAATTATACCATAAATTCTGAATAATTTAACAGATAGATGTATAAAGAAACTTTCTTCTTGTGTGCCGTTTACTTTTCAACATATTTACTTGATTACTGTTGCTTCTGTTAAAGTGAATTCTTCTTGTATCGCTTTTTTTTTTTGTTATTATTTTATAAACGTTTTTTGGTTAGCTTTATTGTGCTGGTTATTTTTGAAATGGACAAAATGCTGAAAGAACAAATCTGCACATTTTTTATATAAGAATTTGATTTTTATTTTCTAGAAAATCACGCAGTCATGCATGCTGAGCAAGTTGTACATGGTTTGAATTTAAAATATAAATAACAGACCTCAACATGTTCTCTTAGTATTTTCAAGAAAGGAAGCAAGGAAATTTTTGTTTTTTTTTTTTAAACGGCTATTCTCTAAGCTTTCACAAGGTTGGATTCTCTGCCTGTTGCAAAACTAATTTTATCCATGTTAGTTTTAACAAACGTATAAAACACTACTCAAATCGCTTTAAGTATTGTTTTCAGACAGTGTCCGTCACTATATAGCTCAAATTGGATGCTTAGGTCTTCGCGTTTATTAAATATTTATATGTGATGCTGATTTTTCCATTATGTTTTTATTATGTGACTTTGACTAGAGTTGCACAACAAATTTCTTGTATCAAACACTCTTGTACTTTAACAAAGTTATGCAACCATTTACGCTATAACTCTCTGGGTGGACAATCTTCTTGTTATATGAATTTAACCAATGCAACCATCATTATGTGGCAAGACTCGAATCCACGTTCCTGTTTTTGCAATCAAGCTGTTTAACAAGTCCAATTACGATTGCTGTTGTTATGCTATTAAGGCTTCTACCACGTTTTTATTTTGTTTCACTACACAGCTTATTTGTTGTTCTTATAAACAGACGGCTATTAAACAATTCTCCTTATTTCCTAGTTGATACTCCTATAACTTTTACTGTTGTTTTTTCACTAAGGCCAAAATACTTAATAGCAATTAGTTTTCCTCATATCAGGCTTTGTTATTTTTTTTACCAAAAAGCAGTTACCTGATCTATAGCATTAAATTTGGTTCTCTCTTCTTCTTTTCAATTCTTTCAACATATTCAATCACCACACTTTTTAGTGGTTAAAAAAACTAGTTTTATTCTTATCTTATTTTCATAACATTAGTTAGCTGGCAATTTAAAATCTAGTTAAAATTTTTTTATATAAAACAAGAATTTTATTACTTGAAGTAATTTTTAGATAATTTATATTAATTCGTGCTAATTATGATATTCTCATGAAATATTTATTATTGATAAATGTTTGATATGTACTACTGTGGAGGAAAGCATATCCATGGCACATCAGTTTATTTTACCCCAAATTTTGTATAGAAAACTTAAGAGTCTTATATCTCATACCAAATTGATTAAATAAGAATTTTATTTTAACAACACAGCAAACAACAAAAAGACAACATTTTTGAATAACAATAATATTATAAAATATTTATTTTTTAAAGGAATCTAGCACAAAAAATAAAATTTGATACCTTGCGCTTTAATGCAAAGCTTACAAAAATTATTTTCTTTTTCGCACAAAGCTAAGAACCAAACCTGTAGTCACTCATTATGTATTTTCGTTGTTATTAAAAAAAATATAGAGATAAAATTCTCCGCTCTTTTAAGGCACTTCGGCTAGCAAGTTATAAGGTTTTCTTTAAAATCCTTCTCTTTTTATAGTGAAACTAAGATGGAACTTCCAAGATGTTCTACCGAAACATTTTGCTCCATTTACCCCATACCTGGACTTTTTTTGATTGAGAAGAGCAACAAAATTACCTCAAAAAGCGGTGTAAAAGCTGCCGCAACTATAACTTTCTGTAGCATATGCTTTTTGGATCAACTTATCCTTGAGTCTTTTTTTTTAAGCTTCTCTTTATATGTGATACTGATATTGTATCATAAGTTCAATTGAAAGTATCTGATGATCTTTAAAAAAGAATATTCAAAATTTGTTTAAATAATAATTTGTGTTTTCTGCTCATTGTTACTGAGCACCCAATTTAGCTTTGATTAAATTGCCAACTTTCAAAAATGATGCTAAATTAATTAAATAGTGAATTGTATAAAATGATTTATTTTCTCCTAGCTTTTACTAAGCAAAGTTCACCTTAATATACTTCAACTTACGTTACGTTGCAACAACAGATTCATTAAGAAAATTTAATGGTTACTTTAATTATATATTCCCTCTTATATCATCGATCTGATTTTCCTTCAAATGTAAGTTATAATCCTTCCTTTCTAAAATATCTAATATCAAATTATTCTAAGTTTTACATTAAAGTATATTTAAGTTCATGCGCCTGGATTTATTATTATTTATCTGTTTTTGTATATTTGTAAAACCAAATAAAAATCAGTATGTCTTAAAATGTTTAATTAATACATTACACATAATAACCACAGCATACTACACGAACATATAACATTGGCCGCGTGAACGCTACAGCGGCAAACTTCGTAAACAGATAAAAATGATTAACATTATTAACATGTTAAAATTATCTATACATATTGCTTAAATGACTGCTCAAGAATAAATATAAAACTAAAATTAAAAATGCAAATGAAAAATAAACAAAATGAATGGCTATTTGTGTGCTGATATCAACTTAAGTTTGTTTTAGCTTTTTTTAAAAGGAGCAGCTCTGGTTCAGTAATGGTGCAAGACACTACTAGAGGAGTTTTGCGTACCTTAAAATATACAGAAGGGAAGGTATACTTGAAGACTTTGCTTATTTATAATTTTTCACTAAATGAAATACAATGGATCTTGTATTTGTAAATGTTTTATTTAATGTTGGCAAATATGTATGGAATACATTATCAGATAAATGACCGCCTCTATTAGCCTCACAAAACCGAGCCCTTTTGAGCATATTTTTTATACTCTCACATATTTCACGCGGCATTTTATTAATTTTATCACGAATATTTTGTTTGAGTTGCTTAGCCCTTTCTGGTTTGTTTGCATAAACCTTGCTTTTCAGATATTCCCACAAAAAGAAGTCCGGCGAAGTTAGTCAACCGTGGAGGCCAATCAACATCACTATTTCTTGAAATAACTCGCAGTAATTCAATTATAATCCTGGCTGTGTACAATGTGGCACTATTTTGTTGATACCACATGTAAATCAAGTCCAAAGCATTTAGTTATGGCGTTAAAAAATTTTCAATCACATCACGATATCACTCCCCAGTCACAGTTACCGTTACGCCATTTTCATATTTAAAGAAGTGAGGTCCAATGATTTCTCCTGACAGCAGACTGTCACTTTTAATGGATGCAAAGAAGAATTTGGGGGTTTTCCATTCCCCAGAACCTATTGTTACGGATGTGTCTTGCTTAAGTTTTAAAAGAAAATAATTAAGCAATAATTAAAGTGAAGTACTGGGAATGTTTTTAATAACCGCGTGGCTTGAAAAGTTATGCACGCAAGACAACAACAAATTTATAGTTACAAACTGCGTAAAAAGTTTATACACGCAAAACAACAAATGTCTGTTTACTAACTGCGTAGAAATTTGTTAAACCCAAGACAACAACCAAGCAGTATGCTGCTTACTAACTGCAAGTTTTCTAAGAAAACTTATCTACACGAGACAACAACAAATATCTTAAAATAAATTCCAACAAGAAACTCTATCAGTATAAAAACAAAAACAAAAATATACACAGACATACAGGCGCGTATATATTGAATGGATAACGTACATCAACAAAATGTGATACAAAGGAAGTAGAAGATTCTTAATTTTTCTAGACTTCTAGTGGACAAATATAAAAGGGCAGCGTCTGGGTGGATAGTTAGTCAGTGTTAAAAAAACCTCGTGAAGTAAAGACGTGCATCTTAAGTAAATTTAAATTGACACTTGTGGAGTTAAAGTAAATAAACTTGTGATTAATTTAAAAACTCTAGCAACTGGTGTTATTTATTCTGCAATAAAAGGTATAAACGCAACACTATTATTTTGTTTATTCACATATTCAAATGAAATTGTGCCATGATGTTCAAGGTTGTCATGGGCGAAGCTATAATATCCTATTAGCATATGTATGGCGCCGAAAATGATGTTGTAGAAGAAGCTCTTGTGTCAACTGAATCTTATATGGAAACAAATGCGAATCCTTGTGCCAAATTGTGGCCAAAGCTGTTCTTTGAAGAATAAGCTGCTGAGCACGGCGTAGAATTGAGGTCGATAGATTGTTTTGAACAGTTGCTTGAGCAGCAGCAATGTTTTTAGTCGATCTTGCAGTTTTTTTTGGTTCATTTTTTGGCCTATCCCCTACAGACCCACCTTCTTCGAAATCATTCACAACACGATAAATATTGTATTTTGTTGACACGTTGTTTCTCCTAAAAATTTCACGTAATTTTCTTATCGTCACAGTAATCGATGATTGATTTTTATAAAATATTTTTTAACAATTAAAATACGCCACCATTAACAACATTTCAGTGTTGAAACTTAATAGGTGTTTTCTGCAAGAAACCTTTTACTCATAAGCAAAGACAATTATTAAAATTGTCATTGAGTGTGAAACTTCATATGCACTTTAATAGCAAGCTTAGAAGAGAAGTAAATTTATAACTAAATGTTGTCCACACAAAAGCAACTATAATTTCATTAAACTATTCTTAGCATATTTTTGTAATTACAATTAAAATATTTTTATTGTATTTATTAGCAATACATACGCACGTATGTATCCCAAGCGAAAAAGTCTTCAACGGTAAAATAATTTCTACTTTACTTTTAGCAAGCAATGCAATAGTATTTTGAATTGTGATTTCGTCAGTACAAAAAATTTTAAAGCACTCAGTTTATTTTACATGTCCTATTGTATTGACATCACTTAACTGCTTAACGTCGCCAACATAAATGGAAATTAGTTAATTGGACTATAGCAACCAAATCAGCATTGACAACAATCTATCACCTTGTTACCTTGCTGTATTTAAAATAAACATTCTGTCTGCTGTGAATGTATTTAAGCTAAATACAGGATTATGATTTTTCCCCTTAGAAATATTCGGTTGTAAGGTGAATTACATGAATCGAGCTTAAAGACGACTAAATCATATAAATATTAAACGAATGAATAGACATGAATAACAAGAAAATCTCACCGTGAATGTTACGTAATATATAATTTTTAGTTCAGAAGTTTACACTCAAATCAAACTATAAATGGATTTGGAAAACTATGGTATGCAATTAGGAATAATGTGTAAAATCTAAAACAGATATTATAAGTTAAGAAATGTATATCCTACAATTCTTTCACTCTTTTATATACACACTAACATCCAATAACAAACACAAATGCACATTCACCAAATAGAAGTGAATATGTTTCTAAACGGTGTTTAAAAATTTATATAAGATTTTCAATTTTCGCCTTTTGCGCAATAAAAAAGGCTTATAAATTTAAGAACATGTTTCAGTTTCTAGAGCGATTCGAAATGGCCTTCTACAATATATGCAGGTTAAGAGTGAATTTTTTCCCTTAAATGTGAACATATGTTCACATTTGTTTCCATCGGCCGGATATTTTAGCCTTATGTGAAACTCAGGTGTCTGGGTTTTCTCTTACCTGGGTATCGTGTACTATCGCTTTTTAATTTCCATGATTCTGAATTTAGTTGTCTCTAGGTTAAAATCAGGATCAGGTCACAGTTCTTGCATTTCGGGTTTCTTTACAAAAGTCAAAAGGCGAGAAGGGGAAAACCTTAGCTGCCTTCGATTCTCTTTTCGACTTCATATCGAAGATTCTCGGTAGTTGCCCGAACTGTTGTTGCTAGTGTCATCATTTAAGTCAAACAGAAGGCCAGTATGTTGAGTTATTTGCCGCGCATAACTACCTTGCACAATTATTGTATGAGTCAACACACATTACTTGTACTATTAGGGTACTAGAGTAATACGCTCGACCTTTATATTATTGGAACGGAAAAAAGCCAAATCGGTTTTGGTTTAATTAAACGTGCAACAGAACGAGATCTTCATTTGTCGATGTACTAAGGCGAAAAAATCTGTACGAGGAGCGTCTTCGTGCTAAACTTTTTGCTACTCCTCGAGATACCAAATAAATATTCAGCGACCCGGTTGATAAAGATAACCTTTTGGTTGGTATATTTCCAAATAATTCATATTTGCCGGAAAGCAGTCAACCGCCGCCCGAATTTGATAGAATATCCGTTACTTTGCTGAGTTAGAAAGAATGAATATCCGTTACTATGATGAAAATATTATTTCGAGCTCGGACGGTAAAAAAGGTTTTAGCAGATCTTAACATGTTTTTCCTAGTTGCAACTTTAATGATTCCAGAGCAGGGCTGCAAATCATCACTCCTTGCTGAAGAGTTGGAGACTATCCAACTCCTGTCCAGAACACATGTCTAGCATGCTCACTGGACTGGATCATTTACCTAGGGTGTCATTAACGGCGAAATGATCCTGGCCACCATATCAAACAACAAACCTGATATGGGGCCGCGAAACCACAACTACCACGATACTCCCATATAGGGGCAAACCTCAATAATCAGCCAGAGAACAGTTAAATGTCTAAAGAGACAAATAACGGAACTCTGGGGCTTACTGATTTCCGTGGAAATAAAGTGGAGTTCCCAGTTGACCCCTGCTGCCTTCAGGGGACTGGACTCCCTTTTTCACTCAGTTGCACAGGTCTAGATAATCGAAATTCTATAAAGACCATATAAATGTGCCCCCGGGGGTAGCAATCTTCGTACTACTTATACCCCCTACATCCGTCCAAAAAAGGGATACAACTCTCATGTATGGGCCGGCGCCCCAAAGTCTACTTAAGAATTGCTCGGCTGCGTATAATAGAGGGCCAAGAGGTTCATTGGGGATGGTATGGTATCTAACTCTATTGATTCTCTAGAGCATCAACGCAATGTGGGATATATTTTACTGTTTTATTATTACTATAATGGTAAGTGCTCTAATGAAATTAGGGAACTTGTTCCCGTTACGCGCACGCTTTTGAGTTTAACTCGCTTTTCGTTGGAAGCGCCAACATTTGTGGTGGATTGGTCGATGAACTAAGCACTAAGTATTATAGGAAAATTTTGTGATTTCCTATCACTTTCAATGTAGGAAAGATCAAATCGAATGTCCATAAACACTACTCCCTCTTTCCTCCTCCCCACAACCTAATTTCCGAGTTATGGCACAATACATTGAATATATAGGGGTCATCGCCTGAGTCCTGTTCCGAAGAAAGAAGAAGAAGAAGAAGAAAAAGATATTTGAAAGGATATTTGAAGTCTAAAGCAACGTATTTACTGTTAATCACTATCCGTGTGATTTGTTAAGTTTTGCTGCTAAAATGCCGAAACTGCATGCAAATTGTTTTATTTAATATTAGTTGATGTTTAAAACAACAAGTGGAATATTAAGGGAGAATTTTTTGATAACAGAACCTAAATGACGGGGGCTATTTAAACATATAAAAATAAACTGAGAGTTCAAAGCACAGTTTTTATCTACATATCGTACTACTACTTATCATATACTAAAGCCAGTTCCGCACCTGGTTGGTTATACATAGAAAAGAGCGTAAAATCATACCCAAATAGAGAAGAGCGTCAATCAGCATTCTGCTAAATTTTGAAACAAAATCATAATGATGGGCGAAGCAAATTTTTGATATTAATTGCAATTTCTTTTCATTTCAAATAGGAACTCTTAATGGGCCGAATACATGGAAATTAGTGAAAAGCGAATCTTTCAGTAACATGCCTTCGAACCATTATGACCCCCTATGTGCTTGGAACGCATTGAAATAAGTCATTGAAGGCGTTTTAGGACAAGCACCATGTACAGCGATATGATATATAGACGCGGGTGCACTAGTTACTTTATTATTTTAAAAAAGTCAATGCATTTCCACCCAGATATCTTTTTGGAATAATTGCCTCAGGTGTCAGACGAGCAAGGAGAGGGGTACCACCAGTGAGCCATGCTAATTGCAAATGCAATTCAAAAGCAAAAGCTTATATGAATTATTTGCGAAGGTTATTGGTGAAATTTAAAAATTATGCAGTTAGAAGATGAAAGTACCAGAGATGAAGATGACACAGTAACTCATGGTCGCACTATATAAAACAGTATTATGTGCAAGTAGGATGATGATGCAGACTCAGAACATGATAGTGAACAACCTACGAAGAAAACGTGATCATCAAAACCAAATGCGACAACTTTAACGAAAATGGATATTGACAATAATGTTTTAAATTGTTTTTTTTCATGCATTTTCTGTGTAAGAGCAAATATTGTGAAAAAGGTGATTTTTAAGTCACAATGCACTTTTCGGGGTACGTTAGTTCTGATTTTTTCTCCTATTCAATGTCTACAACGTTGCGTTAGAGACAAAATAGATATTCCGTGCGTTCAATAAAAAATATACTCTTAAAGCACTTGTGTTTTTCTAGTTATTCCAAAACTGCTAAAGTTGGGTACACCCTTTTACAATTATCAATCTATGCCAGTTAAGATGTTTCAGAGTACAAAATCAATTTAATTTCATAAAATTTAATGCTAAAGGATTGTGTTTTAAACATCTTGGGGATAATAGAAATATAATTGAAGCTTTAATAACCGTAGCAATTTGCATTCAATCTACAAGAGGGAGTTAGTTAGTAGCATGAGTATGTTACTCATGTGTTTCTGTTTATTTATGAAAGCTGCAAACACATAAACAAACAACCATCCGTATCAACAAACGCCCGCTAAAATATTCGCTACGAATACTACAATGCGAAAATTTTAGTTTAATACTTTAGCAAAATTTAGTAATCAGTTGAAAATAAATCACAAATGTATTAACTTACGTTAACTAAAACCCAGATGTATTCATATGCACGTAATTATTGCAAACATAGAAATAATTAAATTTGTAAAATATCTATACCACACAGTTCAAGTGGCACTGATACAGCTATAGAAAGCTTAAAGTCATCATTATTGAAAATGCTATTGGATATTCTTTTACATCAGAACTGTTGGAACGAAAACGTGTGAGTTAGAGTTTTTCTCATTTTTTTTTTCATGAACATTTCTTGAAAGCATAGATAGAGTTATGCAATTGCGTTTATTCAGCTTTAATATAATAATTAATTGTTAAATTAAATAACTGAACCTTCTAATTCTTAAATTTTAGAAGAAATTTACATTATTTTGTTTAAGTTTAAATTAAAGCGAAAAACTATTAAATACTTCAATGCAATTTACACTACCCTACGGAAAGGTTTGTGCCATATATGTGCCACACTTAAAACTTAAATTATTATTTATTATTTATTATTCTTTACTTTAAGTTGAAAGTATCTGTTAACTACGGTTCGAAAGATACGACAAATTTATAATTTTAGTTTAACATTTTTACAAAAATGTTTCCAACTAAAATGCTTCCAGGAATAGAAGATTTTGACACATGATTATAAAGACGGAGAGCCATTACAACATATTTTTATTCTTAAGGTACAAAACTCTTAAAAGCAGCTCTTAAGAAGCATAAAAAAATGTCATTTGAAAGAGAACAGTTTTTTGGTTTTGTAAGTTTTCAAAAAAGAATCCTTGATATAACCTTGATTTCTCACAAGTATTTTTTACAATAGCAGATAATTTTCTTTCAAATTATTGCATTACTCACAGCAAATTTCAAAATTTTTATATCTGTGTTTTGAAGCTTTATAAGCTAAAATCGCCAAATAAAATATTTGGCGCGGGCTGATATAAACTAACATCTGCAGCAACAGTCTTGTCAGTATTTTTTAGTTTTCTCGCCAAATGGCTTACAGAATTTGGGCAAATTATGGCAGCGTATACAAATAATGAAATTTTAGTTATGAAAACAATTTAATTTTATCTAATAGTTATAGTTTTTTGACCTTTTGAATATTTTTTAGTAGTTAATTACAAAGCACTAGGTCAATTTAATAAAAAAATTTTTAAAAAACTTTTATTTTCTATTATTTTTTTTCGATATTTCGCCACACCGTTGGTTGGCATCATCAGGAAAACAAAAATAATAATTATAAATAATATAAATAATAAAACAAAAATAATAATTATTATTTTTGTTTTCCTGATGATACTAAAAAATAAAAGTTTTTTAAAAAATTTTTTATTAAATTGACCTAGTGCTTTATAATTAACTACTAAAAAAAAAATTAATTTTATCAATAGAATTATTGTAAGGCTAAAAGTTTAGGTAAGTGACTCCTGTCAACACAAGACAAACATTTTATTCAACCAAATTTAAAAAAAATTATAAAATTAAATAATAAAATTAATAATTTAGTTAAAAAATCGTGCATATAATTCAAGTAATTCTTATAATTAAAGCTAAAACCACGTGATCAAAACGGCATTTTAAAATGATTTAACAAAATTTCAAAATTAAAATAAATTTATTTAAGAGTATAAAGCAATTTTTTAATTAAAGCTTTCACACTCATTACGGTTTAAGTCACAGTTGTTAAATGTATCCTAACAGAAGATACATTTCTTTTGTATTGAATCCATGCAAAATGTGTTATGAAGAAGTAAAAAATTGAGAATATGGCTCCGCGATTCATTTCTAAATTTATAATACATTAAAGAAGTAATATTTTCGATGCGGCGTCACATGGGAGAACTACCAAAATTTTAAAGTGCTGAGTACCAACAACATTGTGGTGATTGCAAAAAAAAAGTCCACCATTTATAAATGCAACCCCCCCCCCCCGGGGTCACATTTATCAGTCCTTCTGAATTACTCAAGTGTAGATCACTTGTGCTTCTAAGGGTATAAGGGAGCCCAGTCCCCTGAAGGCTAGCAGAGCGTCAACTGGAAGCTCCACGTTATTTCAACGGGAATCAATAAGCCCCGGAGTTCCGCTAATTGTCTCTTTAGCCTCTTAGCTGCTTCCCTGACTGATTATTCAGATTGGCCTTTCGGGCGTGAATAACGTTCCTTTTCATTCCCAGTGGCTTGACCACAATCTGATTAGGGCTTAAGGCCAGGCATAGACATAAATCTTATCACGAAAATTTATAAACGCATCTTTTCCCATTGTGTTTCATAAGAATCCATGAAATCGAAGCGCTGGTAGTAAAATTTAGTTGCAGCGTAAATTAAAAAGACAAATTTTAAATCACACTAATGATTTGATCGAAAAATATGTACTTTATTCGTTTTCGCTTTTTGTCTATTTGTCCCGGAAAATTTCCCCCCGGGGGCACATTATAGTCTTTTTGGAACCTACTATTCCATTTAGATTTGTGTCTTGCGGGGTAAAAGGGAGCCCAGGCCCCTCAAAGGCTAGTAGGAGTCACCTGGACAATCCACATATTTCCACGGCAAATCAGTTGCCCCAGAGTACAATATTTGCTCTCTTTAGACAAAAAATGTGCTCTGACTGGTTATTGAGGTTGGCCCCTATATGGGAGTATCGTGGTAGTTGTGGTTTCGGACCCTCGTGAGAGTTTGTGGGTCGGACCATTCAAATTAACACAATGAATGGTTCAGGTCCAGTGAGTATGAATGCTGGCGTGTTCTTGATAAATAAGAGCTTCATGCGTTCTGGACCAGGAGTTGGAAAGTCTCCAACTCCTCAGCAAGGAGTGAGGGCACGGCCTACTCCGGACTTTCTAAATTGCTACTAGAAGTGACTGGAGGATATACGTATCTGAAGGCCTTCTAGGGCGTAGTTGGTGTCCAATCAACTAAGTGGTTTAACTACCATCTGATTATGACCTCGCGGTCGGTGCAGATGTAAAACAAATCACACATTGTCCCGGAAAATTAAAAATATTCTCAGCTAAAAAATATTTAAAAAGTAAAATTAAAGTTGAATGAAATTCATCCATAAAACATCCTAATGAAATTTTACAGAGCAAAAAAAAGGAAAACTTTATTAGAAGGAGAGGTTTGTGCAGCTCCTAAAACCTGGTCTCTATATAAGTAAATAGTATCTAATAATCTCTAAATAGAGTATAACCTCTAGATTAACAATTGATTAACATTTCCTTACAGGTTGCATTTTTTAAATACCATTTACCTTTAAAACTGTAAATTTTACGTTAAATTGGCTGTTTGAATAATAATAATATAAAAAATTTGAAATGCCTCAAAATCTAAACGGATCGAGATATTCTGACGAACGAATATATATTAAAGAGTCTTTAAATGGAAAAATAAAATAAAATTATTTTTATTTTAATACATAAATTCCTTAAACGGGGAACAATTTTCCAAAAAATTTTGTTTTTTCTTTTTTTGTAGAAAACTGGTCTCCCTGGCTTTATTAACTACAGAGCTGGAAAATACTGAGATGGAGCTTTAATAATCTGTTTAGTTTTTTTCTATCAGGGCTTTGTACTCCGAAAATTTTGATGCAATTCATAAATTTTGTTTAAAAATTGGCTATGTTTTGGAGAACTAGAGAATGAACTGTTACAATTTTTGAAGAAATTTTTCTTTATTCGCATTCGCGTCTTTAAAATAATCTAAAAAAATTTAGTGGTATCAAAATAAGTTTCAATTATATATATAAGCAAAAAAACCATACCACCTTTTTGGGGAAAAACGACAGTTTTTACATTTTTACCAATTAAGAGGATTGTAACTTTTTAACGAAAGATTCTATTAGAAGCAAAAGCTGTTCTATTATAAATTTTATCAAGAATACAGCCAATATCTTAGAGTCTTTATCCGAACATAAATAAGTACACCACGTCAAGAATACTATGTGAAGGTCGACAAAAATTAAAAAAAATTTTCTAACCCGATTTTCTACCCGATTTCTATATATATAAAAAATTTTTTGATAATTTTGAATTTGTTAGTCAACAATTATTTCATTTTTGATTAATTGCTTATATACTTTTTGTTTATCCTGAAGATGGTTTGGTGAAATATTGAAAAATAATAAAAAAATAAGTTTAAATTTTTTTTATAAAATAAAGGCCCAGTGCTTTATAATAAAAATATATTTTGTCCTTAACTTTTAGTACTAAATAAACTTTTTATGATATTTAGAAAAATATTTTATGTCCGAGGTACTTAAAGCCCCATTTGATCCTAGGAGCCCACAGCTCTACTCAGCAATACCTAAGCTTAGCCTTTGTGAAATTTCATTAGGATACCTTGTGTGGTTTATGAGCTACCGAATTATTAAAAAAAAGTTTTCAAGCCACGTGAGGTACAGCCAAGACATGGATAAATTAAATAGATTTGCGGACTGGCCCACGACGTTGACTTCTATCGTTCGCATGGATTTTGAACGACAAACAGCTGACTTGCGCCCCACTTAAAGTTTTCAACATGACAATTCGATCGACAATAAATGCGAACAAAAACGTAATAATTTTCATACAATTTTGCGCACCAATATGAAATGTCATGCGATCATAAATGTCAAAACCAATCACTTGTATTGTATCGACACATATAGAAAACAAATTTAACAAAATTCATAATTTTTTCCTTATGTTTTTAAGATAATTGTTTTATATTTCTAAGCTAAATTTAAATTTAATTTAATACTAAATATTTATTTATTTCTTAAATATTTTAATTTATCTACCCTTTATGGTGTTCAAAATCCTAGGTAACCATATATCAACCTTCTTTGCCTTTGTTATGTTTTTTACATTCAATTGCATTTTTATGAGTACAAAGTTTATCAAGATTTAAAACAAATAAAATGTAGAAAGATAAATATTTCTAGCAACTATAGGAGTTGTTTTTCCTATATTTTCTTTAATTTTTTCAAATATGCGAAGGAAACCCCATAAGTTATCAAAAACTTTTAAATACACAATTTTTAAAAACTTGTATTTTTCGTTAAAACTCCATTAATAACAGATAATTTTAAGCTTTTGTATGATATTTGTTTACCTTCACTAAAAAAATGCAGATTTTTTTATCTGGCCTCCCGTCTCTGGTGTATGATACCTACCATGTTGGTTTCATAACTGCACTTATTTTACAATTGTTAGCAATCATTGCAAGTATCTTTTGATAATAGTTTTCTTTTGGGGATTACCTGCAGACCCTTATACCCCGCTAGCTCTTATATATCGGTCATTCAAAACTATACCATTAATTTCTGAATTAATTACTTACCATAATTTTTATTTACATGTTTGGTCCCTCCAATTAAACAAAAGACACAATAGGATTTTTGTTCATTAATATCACTTACTGACTTCTTCAGCTCTCTATGTTCAAATAACTTCATTGTTTATCATTCTGTACTGCAGTACAGCCGAACCATGTCTATCTTTATCTAATAATATGCGAGTAATGAACATTCAGGTAGTCTTATTATCGAAAGATCTGGCAACCCTTTTAGAGATGTGGCAATCAAAAGAATGCTGAATAACCACTAAACAAGCGTTGTTTGTTTAATTTTTTTCTCATGTCTGTGAATAATAAAACAAATTAAAATAAATTATTTGAAAAGCGAATTTATTGTTTTAGAAGAGTAAATCTATTTTTGTATTAATATTGACGTAAATATAAGGCCATGATGGATGTAGCTGTATTATGATATTTTCAAGTAGAAGTTTTCATATAGAAGTGGAAGTAAAAAATTACATTATTTCCACCGTTTATAAGAAGCCAAACAGTTTCTTAATCAATCGAATCAAATAAAATTACGTGAAATATTTTTCTAAAATATATTTTTTGTTAAATTGCTTTTTTAAGAAAACAAATTGACTTTCCCTCGTAGATGTCCCATGTATGCATTAGCAAATAAAGAAATGCATTTGTCATTTTCTTTAACTCGTTCATTCAGTGCTCCTTGTAATGTGTTTTTGTCGAAATACTTGTAACATTTTTGTTCTTAAAGATTTTCAAAAGTAATTTTTTAAATACTTGAAAGAAAAACTATTTGAAATTGTTTGCAAGTCAAATACATTAAGAAAAGAAAATTTAAATACTACACATTTGACAAAATCAAATGAAATATTGTTCCTCATCTACTCAAAAACAGCACAAATAATACAAACAACTTCATCACAATCAGCAGAAATCAGATGCATAAAAAGATCTGAATGCAAATTTCTAACAGAAAGAAGGTCAAAAGAAAAACTATTCTTCTTGTTATTTGTGACAACACAAAGTTTCTAATGACATCTTAATTTAACATGCACACAAATAGCAAATCAAGTACTTTGAAAGAAAACAAAAAAAAAAATAATAAAAATTGTTAAGCTTTCTTGCTTAAATCGTGTGCAAACTAAATCTGTTTAAGAATTAGCTGGAGCAGCTGGTAGATTTATTAAATAAGTTTGAGCCAAATTCATAAAGAAAATAGTAAAAAGTAAAAAAAAACAAATTTTTTAATAAAACAAAAAAAAATAACTAAAGAAATCGGTTAGAGATATATAATTCAAAATAGATCGAGTTGTCAGGACTCTGCAGGATTAGAAAAATCATCTAGTAGTTAAAACTCTATCCAGACATATGAGGGAAACTTCCTTTGATAAAAAATCCAGCAGCAGATGATTTTAGTTTTACAATAAATGGGCTTTGTAAAGCTAATAGAAAAATTGCAGAAGATGTGTGGTTTATTATGAATGTACAAATTGGAAATTGGCCAAAGGCCCTTTAGCAAGAAACCTAAAGAACTAAGAAAATATTAAGGCACCCTAAGCAAAGTAAGGGACACAGCAATTTGGAATAGGATTTCATTTGTAGGGCTATCAAAATAGTCGCATCTAAAATAGAGATTAAAAAAGTTACTTCGATTGAGTATTTTGAGATAAATTAAAATTAAAATAAAACAAAAGAAAACACTTTCATTCATTGTCATTTTTCTACATTTATTTATTTTAAATGTTTCAATTGAAAGAGCGCACTCGCTTGTAACGAATTTTGATTTTTAATTGTAGAAATAAAATTATTTTTTATTCCAATTTTCCCTCTTCTCCTTCATGTTACCAAAGTTTCAAAGTTTGTTGAGCAATATCACATTTTATTAGTTTAATGTGAAGGTTTTTGGAAAAAAATGTGTTTTTAAAAATTTATTAAAAGCAAACCAAAAAAAATAAATAAAAAACTAAATATAAACAAATTGAATTTAAATGTAAAGAAATTATTTCTAGCCGCCACCCTTGCAAAATGTAAATCTTAATAATTATTGATCACATTCGCGTAACTAAGTTGTAAAACATTAAAATAAAGGGTTTTCAACAAGAAATTTATTTTCTAAAACAAAATAAAACAACAAAAAATTTAATTAAGAATATCCAAATTTTTATTGTATTCCGGCTAATGTGAATGAAAAATAATGTCTGGAAAATGTCCATCACGACCACTTTGACAGAAGTCGATACTTTCATCAAAGTTTTTAATCACTTTTTGGCAAAATGGCAGTCTTATTTCGTTAACTACATCACGGATTTTGAGTTTTAAGGCTAAAAAAAATCTGGTGGTGTTAAATCACACGATCTGTATAACCACTTCACTGCTGATTGACGTGAAATTTTGAGATGGGGAAATTTGGTTAAATTAAACGTTTCATTGGCCGTGTAACATATGGCACTATCCTGTTGAACCATACAGTGATACGTTGAGCATGCAAAGACTTCTTAATAATCGCTTTAGGATTTTTAGAAGCCCCAATGCTGTTTATTTAAATATCCTGACAAGTGAAAATGGGCTTCGTCTGAAAAAATTATTTTTTCAGAAAAACCAGCCGGTTATTCCTGAATGAATTGAGCGAATCTACGGCGATTTAAATAGTCGATCGACTTCAGTTCCTTCAATAGTTAAATCTTGCAAGCCTTCAAAGTCAATCCTTACGCCATGTGGTGGTTTTGGATAACATCAATTGTTGAGAACGTTGAGGAATTGACAAATTTGGATCTGCTTCAACAAATTCAAATTTGGATCTGCGATGTTTTGAATTGAACGACCCGCCTTGGTGTTCACATATTTTGTAGCCTGTCGACTCAAATTTATCGACCAAATTCTTAATTGCGGTCTCGGATGGACGATTATGTTGTCCACGAATTTTCGAAATGTTACTTTAACAGAACCTAAATTTGCATAGTGAATTTTAATTTTTTTAATGCGATTTTTGTGCGAAATTCATTGTAATAATTGCCTATACATCCTCTTACTGAAAAACCCTATATAATTATCATCTGCACCTTTAAAGCGAAAACTGTATCACCAACCGATAAGCTGCATTTCTATGGTTTCTGTTAAGCTTTAGCCTCAAAATTGTTTTATATTTCTCAAATAGTTCATGAACATTTTGGAAAGAAAATTTATATAAAAAAGCCATTTATAAATTTTAAGTAAAAAAGCACATAAAATAAATTTATTCAAAAATGTTTTTTTTTTAATTTCTAAACAAATAAAAAAAAACAATCATAAATAAAATATTAAATACAAATGAAACTGAAATTAGGTGCGGAGAACCTTTTCGTAAACGAGAGTTTATATTTCTATTTTTCAAATAGAAATTCGCATATGACTTCACGTTTTTAAAAAATCCCTACAATCGAGGAAAAGACTAGTGGACATTGTTTGCTGTTAGGCCGCATCATCGGCGATATTTATTATTAAAAGTTAGGCAGTAAACGCTGTTATTGTATTAACGCTGCTCAATAATGATAAACTATTTTTGTGGTTACGTTTTGATTCTTAATTTCAGCATTATGTAACAGTTTTATGTCAATTTCTTGATACATGACAAATTTAGTAGTCATTGAAACTTGTTTTGTAATTAAGCACTGCTGACATATTTTCTCTGGGATTTGTTTAAAGGCAGGATTTATGTGAACCAATTAGAAAATTTATTGGTCTGCAAGATTCAGTTCATCAATGTATTCAATAATTTTGGGATAAATAAATAGTCCATTAAAATGGTCAGAAAGGAGACATTTTACCAACATTGCATTGTTACATCTGTTAGAACCAATAAGACGACTTTATGTATACAATTTATTTAATAACGTCAAAATAACTTATGCAATTGATAAGTTAATTAAATCATTTTATTGTTAGTAACACTTTTTTAAATATTCAAATTATTTATTCTAGGCCCCAAAACAATACCCATCAAAATCTTATTATTTAGTTGATAAAAGCAAGTTCTGCTCTTATTGTCTCACCACTTATCAATGTTACTAAACGTTGTGTCCTGCGAGGTGTCTGATTGATGGATAATAATAATAAGAAATTCTGTTTTAAATACCCATTTAAACGTAAAAGCTGTGTACAAGTTCTAATAATAAAAATACTTAACTGGCAAAAAGGAAAAAAAAAATAGGTTTAAAGATGCCAAAAAGAAAAGAATTAAGGATTTACATTTATGTCAATCCTTTCTTATTTCCATCCTTTTTTTCTGCTTCTCATTCAAAGCCAATGTACAAGTATAATATTTTTTATCAAAGTCTACATCATCAGTAGAAAAGTTAGGGAAAATATTGTAAGAAAGAAAGGATGTTAGAAAACATATTTATTGTTAAGTACAGATGAATATAAGAATATTATAACGAGTGCTGTCAAGTTATGTATGCAGGAATGCGTGGATGTATGATATGAGTAAAAAACTAACAACCCAACTCTTCTTAAATGTTCTTAATAAAATAATGATGGGGTGATAAAGTAAATTATTCTTAAATATTTTATATTTCATAACTGTCAACTATTAACTTTAGTTTTTCACTAACTTTTCTTAATTATCTTTTCTTATCCAGTAATAAATACAATGAAATCTTTAGAAAATCGTAATGGGTTTTTGTTTAAGAGACATTAAAGATTTTTTTAGTTTTTAGCTGAAGAAATAAATTGTTGCTGTGCAGTGTGTGGCTCAACAGAAGTATTCAAAATGCACTGCTGCTCTACCTAGATAAACACCAGGCAGGAACAGATCGCCGATTTAGCATATCTGGCCTGAGCAAAGAGCAAAAGGGATTGGGATTGTTACAAGAAATATTCGTTACATGAGAAGGAATGAACAAAAAGCGAACTTCATGAAAATAGCATACGAAAACTAAAGTAAAATTCAAAATGTTATAAGTTCAGTTTTCCAGTTTCATACACATGAGTAACTGTCGCCAGGTATCCGCAGCATGGCTTCGTTTCAAAATAAATTAAATGGCGAACAACGTTTGTTTTTTGCAGCAAAAAACTCTACACAAAATTTCTGGTCCAGTGAGACGCACGAAAGAAGATTTTGTTAAAAGGTATAATAATGAATTACTAGAACTATGTTTAAAGGCTGAACTAGCCATTAACCAATAAATTGAGTGTAAAATGTTGCTTGCATGAATAACGACAAAAGGCGATGCTAAACTGCAACATCAATGCTCTAGACAATGAGAACGAATGGTAGAACCACATTATAGCAAACCTAAGATTGTGGGTAATCCTTACAGGCTACAAAAAGCCAAAAATAGAGAAAAATGGGATTTAGAGTGAAATAAACACATCATGGTCCGTATGTTTTGAGTGCAAACACTACCAAGGTACAAGTAAATGGTTGTTAGGTAAGGAAATATCTGAATTTCAGTATTGGGGAGGCAATATTTTTAAATCCCAGAACAATTGCTTCATATCTAAACGCTATTCTTCACAATTGTGGTTGCTCTCCTGTAATAGTCGCATAAAGTTTCAGCAGATAAGAGCAGTAAAAAATATCATGGTGATTTAGTTGAATATGAATCTATATACTTTAGTGATGAGTTCGCTTAAAATAAATATATTGATTGGTTATAAAAAAAGATTCGATAAGCCCTAAATACATAGACTGTCGATAGCCGACTTTGATTTCTCTGATCAAATTCTAAATTAAAAAAACTACATGTGTCTTTGGAATATAATCTAAAGTAAAGAAAAATTGTAGCTTCCTAGGGACAAACTATAAATAAAAATTCAAAACATTTTCGAAAACAAAATAAATTTCCTGCACTTTGATGTTATTAAAAATTTATAATTCCATAACTACCATCTCGAAAGACTTTAATAAGAAATGGTTTTTCAACAAATAATTCTGTAGCAGAAATTAAATCAATACGTATGACTTTAACTTGACTTTGTTGAATAATATTGATTTACCAACATTTCAAAACTATTTAATTGGCTGATACATATTTTTTGTCTTAACTATACTTTGTGTGCTACAGCAATATGCTTTGCTTTTCTCTCCCTCTCTCTGTCGCCATCGCTTATAGCTTGAATCTTTATTCGTTCACTTCTATACTGAACATGAACATGTTGTGTCATTAATTGGTTTAATGTCTTACGTCGTTTGCTCTAACGTGTACAGTGGTGCATCCTTTTATAAAGTTATTTCTTTTAATTTGAAAAGATTTATGTTTTCGGCACAAGTTAGGAATTTTGTATTCTGTATTTCTATCTATTGAATGCAAATCGAACATATGTCAGACATTTCAATTCCTTTTTTACAAAAGACAGCAAATGTCATACTCTATACTCCTTAAATGATAAAGTTAAAAAATTTGTTCATATGTATGTTTGTAAATATACTAACTACAGATGGACCAAATAATATTTAAACATATAAATGCATGCATGTATATACAATGTGGTTTCAAAGTTTATTGAAAACGTTTTTCAGAAGCAGAAGCAGAAAAACAAACAAGAGCAGAGAAATAGATAAAGAATTTTGTGATAAAGACAAGTCTTTATTGAACAAAAAGTTTATAGCATCAAGAGTTTTTCTTTATATGACTAGAAAATTTTCTTTTATTGCTTTGCTTCTCAAAATTATGTATAAGATTCTTTGATTTAGACTTTATAAATGAATTTGATTAAATTGACATTGATTTGATTGCTTCTGTTTTAAAGTTGTTGCCTATAAGACAGAAACCATATTTGAATTGACCTTTTTTTCTTATGCATATGAAAAATAAAAATTTAAGATTTTTAATCGAAAACAGTTTACTAAAAAATAAAAACTAAAATTAAAAAATAAAATGGTTAAGATTAATCTTATATAATCTTGTTTAATATTAAATAGCGTAGCGTGTGTTTTTGTTTCTACACCAGATACTGAAAGATGCCTCTCTTGGTCTGACTGCCTTTTTGCAAGTTTGATTAAACTAAGACTTCGATCTGGTTTTAATCGACATTTTTTTAAATACTTAAATAAAATATAAAAATTTTCATTCCAAACAAAGTGCTGTTTACAACCATTTCTGCTATTGTATCGATATTATTTAATTTAAGAAAACATTGGACGATTGCATTGTACATACATATGTCGAATTTGAGGTTTGTTCTATGCACACTTGCAGCCGACAGGGTTTCTGAGCCTCTTATAATGATAATAAATACATTTAAAAGTAATAGAAACTTTAGAAGTTAAACTGTACAAAAAAACTTTTGCCATCCAAAAGTTCCCCCGACGTTGCACATTCAGTTTAGGTTCTTTGGCTATTCCATTTTGTTCCATCGACTCCTACCTCAAGCCAATATCCCCCGATTGTGGTTTGCTAAACGTCCACTAATAATTAATATATCTCGCATGCCTTTTTATATTGAAATTTAAATGGACTTAACAAAGTTTGATTGGAGGTCCATTGGGGTGTATCCTCACTTATGGTTTTTTATACAACTTAAAATTCTAAAATAAAAAGAAAATTACAATTATCACTTTATATATTTTAGTTCAACCTGTAGCCAATCATCAACATATACTCGGGGTTATTGAATATTAAAGCATAATACAGCAAATTAACTTTATCACCATCGCCGGCTCATAGTGAACTTTATGAAGTTCAGTTTCACTTGCAAAGTTTGTTTTTACAAAATAGCAGCAGTAGTCGATTAATCGTTATTTTTTTTTTTTACTTAAGAACCTTTTTAATAAGTGCAAAGGGTAAAAACTTACTTTATTGTTATGCCTGCTCATCACTTCGTAGCTCATATGCCCCTATATCCGCAACCGTAATAGTTTGAAATACTTGAGTATTTTATATTTTGTTGCCCAAATGGCAACATCTTTTGAACCATATTATGAAGAAAGCTTAAATTATTAAGAACCATAAAAAAGTATAATGCATACAGAACCAAGCCTTAGTTGTGTTTGTCTAATTTATTTGAATTTTGTTCATAACCATTAAAAAGTCATTGGCATTGTTTGATATAAATGATAGTTATAAAATAAAATTAGCTACCATTGAATGTTACTGATATTTTTAACTCTAATTGTTTTTAGTAATTCTAACAATATTTTAAAAAAAGTATTTAAGTGAAGTAGGAAATTGTAAATATATTTTAATTTTTTTTAGATGGGTCTATTAACTTTTTAAATCAGTCTAGTGTTGATAAATAATGCTCTACTAGGCTTTAAAATCTTAGAAAAGATTTAACAAAATTTAGACTTACGTTATTGAAAAGGCCAATTTAAACCTTCTAATCTAGAAATCAAAATGTGCTGCTTATTATTGCAAATCGCAATCAACAAAATTTTATCTCGCTACTTATTATAAATTAAAAAAAAAAATCCGATTAAATAAAATTTAATATTAAAACAAGCGAAACTCAGAATTATGTGATAGTAACATTTGCCAATCGTAAGTAGTATGTACAAGGATAATCCTAGAACTTTAAAAGTTCACTTTAAAAATATGTTACTGACATCTGAATGTGATGACTTAAGCTAAATTTAACGTTCCTTTAGATCTCTAAAGGTTATAAGTCATAAGAAATAAATGGAGTGAGCTTCGAGCGTTTCAAGATTGTTGGTGATTGTCTATATGCGAGCTTCCTAAGAATGCCTATGTGAATCTTTTGTTTATTTATAAATTTTTTAAAAAATATTTTTGCATAATTCCTTAATAAAATAAGTTAGAGTTTTTCAAAATTCCTATAAAATTTCTATTATCTGAAAACAAACATAAAATTATATTTAAATGCAGAAAGCATAACATATGTACAGTTGGAAATTTTGTTATTTTTGTTAATAATTGCTATCCAAAATTTGCTAAGACGCTCTAGCTGGTTAGAAAAAGCTTGTTTAAATTTGACACATTATTCTTATTGTTATGGATGCGCCATAAAAAGAAATAAGTTAAGTAAAAAACTGGGTATGCTGTTTACTAATTGCGTAGTTTCCTAAAAAAAAAAAAAACTTATACACGCAAGACAACAACGACTTTCTAGTTACAAATTGCGTAGAACCCTTATACACTCAAGACAACAACAACTGGGTATGCTGTTTACTAACTGCATAGCTTTCTAAGAACACTTATACACACAAGACAACAACAGCTATCTTAAAATAAATTCCAACAACAAAATGTGATACAAAGGGAGTAGAAAATGTTCAATTTTTCTAGACTCTAGCGGACAAATATAAAGGACAGCGTCTGAGTGAATAGCTAGTTGGTTAAAACATAAATCTCGTGAAGTGTAAAGACTTGGATCTTCTGTAAATTGTTCTGTAGTGCCAACGTACAAATCTTATTTTGTGTGTAGTTAAAGTAAATAAAATTGTAATTAATTTAAAAATTCTAAGATTTGCTGTTATTTATTTTGCAATAAAGAACTCAGTCATAGAAAAATTTAAAAATATAGCGAGCAAGTCATTTGGATCTATATAAATTTCATTCATTTCATTTGTTGTTAATAAAATATTTACATGTAAATTCCTCCCTTAATTTTTACAAGTACAAGGTGCTTTTTATAAAGGTACAGAACTTTAAGATGTCTGCACTTTTTAACTCACATCTATTTTTTCAGTTGTGATTTATGTTTAGTTTCATTTGGCATTTCAACATGAATGGACTGAAGTCAAAAGAACGCTTTCAAATTGTGCAAAATTTATTTATTTTACGGTCACCATTTATGTTTATATGGATACTTCAATAAATAAAACTGGCACATTTGGAGTGATGACAGTCCTCAAATGTATATTGAGACACCGTTATATTTAAAAGAAAAAACTGACTATTTGGTGTACTTTATAAGCTGGTGGAAACATCGGTCGGTACTTGTTTAAAAATTATGTTTGTCAGAATGTTAGAAACAATTGTGACTTTACCGATTTTTTAGAAGCTGTGGTTTCAACAAAATGGCGCAAAATATCAGATAGCTCATGTCGCATTTGATTTATTGTTGGAAAGGCTTGGCAACTGTATAGTTTCACGTTTCGGACCCCTCAAGTTGCCTCTAAGATCGTGCGATTTAACGCCGCAGACTATTTTTCGTGGATATGCGCGACAAGATTTACATCAGTACCTAGTTCTGTGAGCCATGACATGATGGTGAATCAAACCACTTGGGTGATATGTAGCATCACCCACGCCCTAGGAAGCCGTCAGATATCTTTATCCTCTAGTCACTCCTAGTTGTAATTTCGGCAGCTCGGAGAAGGGCCGACACCACTACTTCTTGCTGAATGTTGGAGACACTCCAACTCCTGGTCCAAAACACATCACAAGTATGCTCACTGGAACCGAATCAAATGTTCTTGGTCCAAAGTAATATGATCCTAGCCCCTTAATCATTTCATGAGGGCCTAGAAACAACAACCACCATGATACTTCACAAGGGGCCAACCTCAATTATCAGACAGAGAACAGCCAAAGTTGAATTCTGGGGGCTTACTGATGTTCGCGGAAATAAAGTCCAGTTTGCTCTTGCTAGTCTTTAGGGGACTGGACTTCCTTTTGCCCCCGGTGACACATTTCTTAAGACATATTAATGATTCGCAGGGGGGACTTTTCGTGGATATGCGTGATAAGATTCACGTCGGTATCAAAGCGTGTGTATGCCATAACTCGATGGTGGTCAAACCACTTGGGCGATATGATGTGTGCACCGAGCTCTTGGAAGCCGAAGACTAATTTCTAGCAACAGGTTATTCATAGTTGCAATTTCGGAGGTTTCAAAGTAGGGCCGCTAATCCCCACTCCTTGCTGAAGAGCTGGAAACTATCCAACTCCTGACAAGCAGGCTCACTGGATCCGAATCACTCACTCACCCACCACGAAACTCCCGACGGGCCAAACTCAATAATCAGACAGAGAACAGCTAAAAAGTTAAAGAACTAATTAGCTAAATTTTGGGACTTACTGTTTCCCGTGAAAATAACGTGGAGCTTCCATTTGACTCCCTGCTAGCCTTCAGGAGTCTCGGCTCCCGTTTAATGGTGGATTTCTATCACAACATATCAATGTAACCCCGGGGGGAAGAGAACTTTCCGTGGATGTGTATGAAGTTGCTAGTCTAGGAAAATAAGCCTGAAACTATTTATCTGCATTATTTGCAGCTCCAGCTTAAACTACGTCAGTGCCAGCCGTGGCAATCATATGCCAGAAGTCACAGGTTTTATTAAATAATTTAATTTGTTCGATTAAAAATTAATTTTTTAGATTAAAAGTAAAATATTTGGTCAGCACATTTACTTTTAATTTAATTGCTCAAACTAAGTAGAAACTGAAAAAGTTATTTTTATAATATCCTGGTAACATTATGAATGTTAGTATTAATGCTTGTTATTTTATCACGCCTACACACAGTCAAGTGTATAGTACACAGCTTCAAATATGTAAATATTCCATATGATGTGCAATATTTTCATCACTTACAGCAAATGCGAGTTTGATATTAATATTTGTATTAAAAGGATGTTTCGAGAAAAAGAGTAAAATTTTACATTCCTTTTAAAGTAAATTATTTGTAAAGATATTTACTGGACATTACTGATTTCTATCAATTTATTTTAAGAAACCATAAAAATCATAAATATTTTTTGGAAAAAGTTTACTCAATAATAAAGAAGGCTTCTTTTTAAGTGGACTCAAGTGCTATGACTTCCTTTACTTATACAAGAATAAAAAAAGAAATATATTATACTTAAATGAATCAATCGAATAACGAAGCTTTAATACATCTTAAGATGAGACAGTCCTTGAAGAAAAAAAAGGATAAAGTAAAATAAAGAAAAAGTAAAATCCAAATCAATGAAAATATTTTTTGCCACTAACTTTTATTATTTTTTTTTGTTTTTTTGTTTGCCACAAATATTGATTGTTTAGCAAGTTATCAACTTTTTTTTATCTCTCCAGAGATCCTTTTTTCCTGATAGAAGGTAAGAAGATTTTATTTAAACAAAAATGCAAAGTAGACAAAAAATAATAAGGGAAAATTTTTTAAAGTGTGTTGAACAGAAAGTAGTAACGTTTACTTTACAGTTTAATTTAACTGGGTTATTTTGTTAACAAACGCTAACGCTTGCCACTGACAGTCCTTAAGTAAATTTTTGTGCCTCTGTATCCACCTCAACAGCTTTCTGTTTGCCATACGGCCTATAAACTTACCATTCATTTTTTTCTTGTGTAACAATATCAGAAAAAATATATATAAAGAATCGTATACACCACACACCTTAGAGAAATGACTTTTAAAGAAAATAAACACATATTTGTTTTTTTTGTTTTTGTGCAGTTTCTACAAAAAAATGTTTTTGACTTTTTTATTTTATTGCTTTTTTATTGTTGACTATCTCAATGTTCTTATTTACTACTCTTATAGTAACTGGGAAAATGTAATAAAAATCTGGAAATTAAAGTTATTTCATACCAGTGTGTGGTAGTTAGTATGTTAGTTGTTAAGATGATATCCATCCATTTCGTACTAAACAAGTTAAAATGGCTGAATGTGTGGTTGAATTTCACATGCATCAACCACAAAACAAGATAATTTCAACGGTAAATAAATCACTCAAAGGCAAGAAAATAAATTCTCTGCAGCATTTTCAACTGTTACTTCACCGTACAAACGGTCTCACCAAAACCAAAAAAAAGTAATATTTATATACAACTTAAGAAACTATTCCAGGCAGTTGTTTTTATATGTGAAATCTTTTTTTTTTCATAAATCAAAATAAAAACAACAACTACCAGGTTAACGCTAAAATATTATGAAACATTAAGGTTTATAAAGGGTGTTTTTTTAAGCCCGATAGAACTAGAAATTGTAAAAAATAACACAAAAAATTAAATTGTAATCAAAATTTCTTTTTTATTCGAAGGATCAATACGTGACATTAACATATGGGCACCGCGGCTGTTCTTGACGAAGCGCATTCTGGACGTCCAATTTTGGGCCACTTTTTCGAACACTGCTGGGCGTATGTCACGAATAACACGAGCAATGCTGTCCTCCAAGGCGTCAATTGTTGCTGGTTTATCAGCATAAACCAGTGACTTCACGTAGCCCCACAGGAAATAGTCGAGTGGTGTCAAATCGCACGACCTTGGAGGCCAATTGACAGGTCCATTTCTCGAAATCAACTTATCGCCAAATTTTGATTTCAATAAGACGATGGTTGCGTTCGCTGTATGGCACGTAGCGCCATCCTGTTGAAACCACATCTCGTCCGGATCAATGTCATCCATATTTTCAAACAAAAAATCATTGATCATGGTGCGGTAACGATCTCCATTGACCGTAACGCGAGCTCCGGCCTCATTTTTGAAGAAATAAGGTCCGATGATGCCACCAGCGTGAAAACCGCACCAAACGGTGCATTTTTCTGGATGTAATGGAGTCTGTAGGGTCTGTTGTGGATTGGTCTCACTCCATATGCGGCAATTTTGCTTATTAACAAACCCGTTAAGCCAAAAATGCGCCTCATCGCTGAACACAATTTTGCGATAAAACAACGGGTCAGTTGCCAACTGCTCTAGAGCCCAATCGGCGAAAGAACGACGCATATAATGGTCTCGTGGCTTCAATTCCTGCACCAGCTGGATCTTATACGGGTGTAGGCCGAGATGTTTGCGCAAAATTTTCCACGTATTGGACGGACAGAGCTCCAATTCCTGCGACCGACGACGAATTGATAAATTTGGATCTTCTTCCACACTTTCGTTTACAGCGGCGATATTCTCTTCAGTACGCACATTCCTTCGACGTGTTGGTGTTATTGCATCCTCTAGGGAGTATGTGGTACGAAATCTATCGACAGTTCGACGAATGGCTTGTTCAGATGCACGATTATGTACGCCATAAAAATGACGAAGTCGTATATAAGTTGCGCGAATCGACGAATGATTTTCAAAGTAAATTTGGATAATTTCGTAGCGTTGTTCAAGCGAGAGTCTATTCATGATGATTTGTCAGAGTATACTGAAACAAATAAAAAAAAATGTTTCATCAAAATTTCATGTTTTGTGTTACTTTTTACAATTTAAAGTTCTATCTAGCTTAAAAAAACACCTTTTATAATTTATATAATTTTTTGTTGGTTTAAATGAAGTTTAGGGCAGCTCCTTTGAGAGCTTAAAGGTATAAAAAATCGAATAACTTTTTTCGAATTTAAAGAAATTCGTAATTTCGATTTTATTATTTCAAATAGACAAAAAACATATTTAAGGCACAAGCAATAACTACTTTCATGATAAACATTTTCTCAGCTATTTACTTGGAAGTGTTCAGGCATATATGTATATTGTCTCTATGATTAAGCAGAAGCAGAGCGAGCAATTGAGGTAACAATTTTCTTCTTTTCTATTAAGCGTTAATTAACATGCTGATAAGTTATAAAAGTGAAAGCGAACGAGTTTTCAGAAATAAATAAATAATAAAAAGTTGCTGCAGCAAAAATATTTTAAAAACCAAGTGGGGTGGGTGGTAGCTCGAAACACATATCGCGTATATATGATATGTTAAATGGGGACAATTTTTTACCAACCTTTTGCCGCATAATAATTAAAACTATAACCCAATTATTACTTTTAATTTTGTCATACACGCTCGTGTAGTTAATAGAGCGAATTTTTTTCTTGCTTTCTTTGAATTGGATCAACCATTTCAAATTTTTTATACTGATCATTATTTCGTTAAAGCACGGTTATATTGAACCGTGCTTTATTAAATCTTATTTAATCGGATCTTCACAACAGTTCATATATAGTTATTTACAATTGCAACAAAATACTAAGCTATTTTGAGCGATAATTTTTTACATCTATTTTCGTTTCCTAAAATTCCAAACTTAATTTTTTTATTTTTTTTTTAAAGAGAAGTAGCAATTCAGGCAACAATGCCTATTTAGTCAAGTACCGTGCTACATTCTTTTAGGAAAGGGATAGAGAATAGATAAAACAATTGGTGAAAGTAGAAGGATAGCCGGATAGCGACCAGTGACTATGCCTTCATCGCTGAGCAGCCCCACCGACAGTCAATTTTTATTTTTGTATTGAAAAAAACCAAGGTCTTCGTTGGGAATCGAACACACAACCCCCATATTTACAAGCTAGTACACTACCTACTAGCCTACAGGGGCACCTAATGCTTCTTATTTAATTAATTGGGCTGAGGTTCTTCATTGTTGTAAAGTTTTAATGGCATGATTGGCATTTACTCTTAACGGTAATTTAGCATATAGACTATTTACATAGAATACTTGATTATATTGTTGTCTATTATTGGCTATACAGCGTTAGTTATATAAAGGGTTTTTTCGCTGATTACAGCGCCTCTCTAAATGTTTCTTAATACTTACCATAGCCTTGTATGCCTTATGGCTTTCTTAAATTGGAAGCCAAATGATCAGGGTACTTCGACCTCTTCTGCTTCAAAACAGCTCTTGTTTTCATATGTGAAGCTCGTTGTCATTTTGCGTGCCAGAACTGGTAAAGTTGCAAGTGACATTCCATCGCATTTCACTGATAACAATAACTGACATATGGGGGCGTTCAGCTGCGACACAAAGTTGTACTGATACTACTGCTTGCTATAATGAATTAAACTTCCAAGATCCAAATCCTATCAGGGGACAGACTGCGCTTATCATTCACGGTGTTAGGAAGTTATTCTTCTAATTTTTCTATTCTATTTCTGTATAGTTTCGGTTTTGGAAGGGGAAAATCTAAGACATTCTACTATAGTGCTATGACTACTATTTTTTTTCTGTTTCTCTTGAATGCATAAACACAGAAAATTTTAATTTTTTTCCTCTATTTTAAAGGCATGGCCAAAACATTGTCTCTAGAACTACAGAGGAGTGGAGTAGGAGTGGTTGATATTTTACCTTGCAGGAGACTTCGCATTACATATTACCGATTCTATATCCCCTGGAGATTTAACAATTTAATTTTAATCACTTTGTTAAAATCACTTTGCTTTGGAAGTAGAAATGCCGAGCTTAAGTAGGCAGCTTATATCACTTCCATGGGGTACAACAAGCAATATCGTTGCGGCTTAAAAATGTCTGAAAACAGCAATCAATTTTTTGTTTATTGCAAGACCAGTAACTTTTTTAAAAGCTCGTGGGGTTTAACCTTGTAGCAAGTGGTTTTTGAAGAAAATTATATCGTTTTTTCCAACAATCGTTACTTTATTATTGCTTTCTTAGTTTTTATTTATTTTTAATTAAAGTCGGCTAAGAGCTGACGATTAGGAAGGGACAAGCCTATTATATATTATTCTAAATAGATTAATATTATTTGATAAGTTTACAGAAAATCCATACATTTAAACAAGTTTAATTTAACCTTCAATTGTAATCAGAATGAACCGAATATAGTAATTATTGGATATTAAGTTCTTTGGATATTTTCCGCCAGTAAATGGAATACTGTTGTCATTATTTCCTGTCTTTGCTGGCAGTTTTTTCGGTATGAACGGCAAGCGCTTTCGATGTGAACATCATTATCAAGCCGTGTTTTAATCTGCACTGTACTGTGCTGTAATCTGTACAGACTAGAACGTGGCTTGAAAATGATGTCTTCACATCGAAAGCGCTCGCCGTTCAAAACAGCCGAAAAAACAGTCAGAAAAAACAGTCAGAAAAAACATTTCAACTGTATAGTAATTATTTCTTGAATTTTTTAACTTTTGATCGTTACAACCTTCTCTATATCCTTAATTCTGGGAGCAATATTTTCACTTAAATTATGTTTAATATTTTTAAAATTACTATTTTTATTTTATTCTCTCATTAAGGACAGGCAAGGAAATAAATGAATGAGTTTAAAATTGTCAAAATGACTAAAAATTCACTTTCAAACAAAACGAAGCTTGCAAGCCTAGAAAGTATTAAAGAAATTCTTTCACAGCTCTGGTAATTAAAAGCAAAATGTACTAGAACGTTGGTAAAAGACGCTGCGCTCCATTTTAAATCTTTTTTTACAACCAATAATTTTTTCGTATTCTTAGCGTTACAATGAATTTCTTACATCCGTTTTTACATTTTGGTTGTTGTTTTACTTCACTAAGTAGTATTACAATAAAACTTGCTTTTTGCAATATATATATATATATATATATTTAAACATATCTATATATATACACCCACACTTGCTACACGAAGTAGGTGTAAAGTTGTTGTAAACATTTTTATTCTCTTGATATTTAAGTTTATACGAGTATTCAAAATGCTTTAATGTGCAAGAGTGCAGCGGTGCATGAATGTATGTTTGTTTTTCTGTTAAAATGCTGTTTGTTACAAAATTTTCTGTTGTAGTAACTTATTGCATTATCACCTTTTAAGGTCTATCTATATATTTAAAATACAGATATGAATACACAATAGACATTGTTAGAGTAGCAGCAGTAGCATCAGAAGATGCAACACTTACAAAATATACATACATATCTTATGTATGAATATGGAAGAATCTTTGATTTCTCTTGAGCCGCGTAATGTATCTCACATATACATACGTCTTTCTATATATTAAGAAAAGTATAAAATATAAGCTACAAGCAAAAACCGATGTATATTAAGGTGGTTATTAACTTAAATGCATAGTAACAGGGTTTTCTTACAAACAGCTTCTGGAAATATTTTTTCTGGAATGATTTTTGAAAGAGGGGATTTTTGGAATATTAAAAGAATATTTCAAAAAACAAAAAAAAAATTTTAAGTTGTATAAAAAATATGCGAACATAAAATATATCATAAAAAACTCTTTTTTTTATACATATTGAAATACAGTATAACAGAAAAAATGTCTTTTTAATGATTATGGTGCAAAAAAGTTTATATTTATGTATGTATTAAATTGTATATAGACTCGTATAGCTATAGCTGTGTCAGAACCTAATTACCTAGTTCATTAATGGATCGTTTATATCTTCTTCTAAGATATCAATTTCTATACAGCATCCAAAGCTAGAATACTCATTATTCAAAACACATGTTAACGATTTTTTTCTTGCAGTTAACAAAATAAATTTTCTTAAATTCAAAGTTGCCTATTAAATAAAAATTCTGGCAAATGCCAGATTAAAATCGCTGGTCTCTTTAAATTCCTACAGCTCTTAAAATTAGGCCATATTAAGCATGGAAAAAATTTATCGACCGCAAAACTACAACTCGATGGATGAATTAGTTTTCTCTGTACCACCGTTATTAGTTCGAACATATAAAAATTATATCTCTAAAATGTGTGATATCACATAAACTCCTCTTGCGAAATATTTATCATCACGAACTCAGCTGAAAGATTCATGCAGATATTGTATAGAGTGTGATTCTAACAATCAAGTAAAAGCCGTTTTAGAAGAAAAACAATAAAAATTGTCAGAAAGCGGGAATTATAAAAATATAACTTAACTCAATGGTGTGTTGGCTTGTAAATTGGAAAACTAGTTGCTGCTCACTTGTTTAAAAAAATTAGATACAAAACAACAACAGCAACTAATACCAACTAGGTGGAAAATTGCATACGTTTTGATCACTAGCGTAACATCACTATCGCCTATTGCCTTGATCTTAAGGGAAGATGCTCAATAGATGCAGTACTCTCTTTTTACACGTTTATACATATATATATATATATATATATATATACGTATATATATATATATATGTATATATATATATATATATATATATATATATATATATATATATATATAAAGGGTCCGCCAAATAACTTTTTTTTTCGTTTTAAATGCTATAAACCAAACTACTGAATATTTTCTCAATTTTTTTTTATCTTAGAGTACAATCCTTCCGGTTAATAATGGAAAATAACTTCATTCAAATGGCTGCCTCGGCTGGCCATGCAATAGCCTACACGATCGGTGCAATTTTTAAGCTCATTATCGATTGTGTGCAGCTGTATTTCACCAATGGCTTCACGAATATTATCCTTTAAAGCGTCAATTGTCTCTGGCTTGTCGGCGTAACACTTATCTTTGAAGGCAGCTCCGAGGTGGCCAAACGACATCAGCTCTGCGGCTGATAATGTGATCGGCTGTGTAGCACGTAGCACCGTCCTTTTGAAACCAAATGCTGCCAATATCCTCCTCTTTAATTTTTGTGAATAAAACTTCGTTCAACATGGCCCGATAACGATCGCCTTGTGGACTGTAACGGCCACTCCTTGCTCATTTTCGAAGAAAAATGGACCAAAATCCGCTCCAAACAGTTACGACTTTTTGTGTGCCCCAAATGCGACAATTTTGCATGTTTACATACCCATCAAGATAAAAATAAACTTCATCTGAAAAGATGGTTTCTTTTGTTGCAAAATCGGCATCTTCTGTAAGTCGGTCGCAGGCTACTTAGCGAAGCGAACACGCATTGAATGGTCACTTGGCTTCAACTCCTGAACCAATTGGACTTTGCATGGCGTCATACTAAGTCGTTATGCAAAATTCGTCTCAATGATGTCTTTGAAATGTTCAATTGTTGAGAACGACGGTGAATTGATGTTGATGGCGCTTCACGCACGCTTTCTGCAACAGCAGCAATATTCTCGGGTGTACACACTGTTTTTGACTTTCCACGCGTTGGTTTATCGAAGAGGATGCCAGTTTTTTTCACAAGATAACGAAAATACGGAACTGACGATGCTTTTCTTCTTCCAAAATCCGTACGCAATTTTCGCACACATTCTGCAACATTACCACGATGTTTAAACTAATGTCGCAATATTTCGCAGCGTTGTTCAAGCGTATACACAACCATATTCCTTTAGCGGAAGGATAAAACTAATTATCTGTCAAATCAATCATGAGCTAAGTGTTACCATTCACATTACCATGTGTAAGAAGAGAGTAATGCATCTATATATATATATAATAAGGAAATTTTAAATTAATCATGTTTTCATAAAATTGAAGAGTTGTCGTAAAGCTTTAAGGCTTAAGTACTTTTATAACACTATTTTGCCAAATTAACGCTGTTTTACTTTTTTTTTTATTAAGTATGTGTAGATGGCAATGGATGTTTCTTTGCAACTGTCAGCGTCACAGTATAACGACAATAATCTGTTACTTTTCTAGTCAATAATCTAAGTTGATTAATTACGTGATGCAGAACAGTCTATATGGCCAGATATTTCAGTATATGCTTTCTTGATAGTTTTACGATTGATTTCTTTTAGCTTTTTCTTGCAGTCAGAAATTTAAGCAGAAAATTTACAAAATATTGTATAGCAAAATGAGCAAAGGCTTTTTAATTTCCTTCGAAAGTATCTGTGCAATATTATCTTGGTAAACCCTCCAGCTCGTTATATTTTCTAGATAAATTTGCAGCTTTCAGTTTGAAATATTCTAGAAAATTTTAAATTTATATCCGATATTTGACAGTTGATCATTATGGAATAATAGTTTTATAAATTAACAAGTATTTTAACAAGAATTCATATAAGATTATGTAGGACAATCAGTAAATGATCTCTTATTTCCTACGAGAGTATATATGTAACACTTAACTTTTGAACGCCTCAAACTCGTTACATTTTCTAGCTTAAATTAGACACGAATTCGTCAAACATCAAAGAATTTTCTATGTCACAACATATGGTTGTCATGAAGCTATTTTATATTGTTATTTTAAACCACAATACATTTTGTTTAAATATTTAATGGTAGCAACTCATTAGGTACCGCTGTAGGCTAGTAGGTAGTGTACTAGCTTGTCAGTGTGGGGATTGTGAGTTCAATACCCAACAAAGACCTTGGTTTTTTTTCACTACAAATATAAAAGTTGATTGTCGGTGGAGCTGCTCAATAATGAAGGCATCGCTGTGCTGTCTTTATACGACAGATAATTTCCGACTATTCTACTACTTTTACCACCTGTTTCATCTCTTCTCTATCCCTTTCGTAAACAATGTAGCACGGCACTTTACTAAATAGGCAATGTTGTCTGAAGTGCTACTTCTCTTTAAACAAAAAAAAAGTCTAACATGGTTTATTTAAACTAACTACTTTTTTAATAAATTTAAACAAATCAATTTTTATAACTGTACAATCACAATATATATATATATATATATATATAAATAAAAATATGCTAAGCTTGTTTTAATTAAAACAAACTATGACTAAGAATGAATAAATAATATTTAATTTAAAAATATTGATATGCGACAAAAATTATTTGCCTTTTATCTATCGGTTCGCAAGAAAATTCTATTTAAATATTCAAACTTAAACTCTTCATCATAAAAAATTATAATATTCGAAAGTATACTTATGCTTTCAAAAATGCTATTATAATGTTGGATCATAATTTTGTTCGATTAACAATAAAATGGTGCATTATCCTATTGTTTTAAGATAATGGTTTCCTCAACCATAATTTTTTAAATATGCACAATGCCTGAAAGACCTCTAATCAAATACTCTAAAAAATGTTTGGTGAGATATCTTTTATCTAAAACAAATATTTTTATACTGATTAATGTAGGGTATCAGTCCCATGTGCTATAATGCAACACCGATTTCAAATCTTTTCCTTAACACTCGATTGTGTTTTCTTTAAGTCTTCGATATACAAACACATACACACACACACACACATACACACACACACACACACACACATACTCATACTCAAGCTACGAGCACAGCCATTTAAATAATTGTATTATAAAACATTTTCACTACAACAACAACAACAACAAACTGCAACTGCTTAACAAAACATATATTTTTACAACACTCACATCCGTAACAGACTTTGAGTTCATGTGTAGATAAACAAGTTAATAAGATGTGTTTTAGAGCGTATCTATGTGTCTGTGTTTGTGTTTGTGCTAAAAGCACTTGGGACTATTAAACTAATTCTATAAAATCTTTAGAATCTCATTTAATACTTGTAAGTTGAAATTAGTTGAAAGACAAAGAAAAGACTAAGAGCTTTTTAATAAAAACTAGTGTTAAAAAAGTTAAAACAATGTCAAATTACTATAATTATAAATAAGTCTTAACATTGTATTCATTTTAAAATTTATTATATTGTAAATTTATACGAATATTTATCTCAACTGCACTAAATACTGAACACTTTTGCGCCACTACAATAACAATTTGCCAATTTTAATACTCCTGAACTCTATTGCATAAACGAGTTTTTGAGAATAAAATTATGAAAAAGCATAAAGAGAAAGGCGAAAAATAATAATAAACCTAATAAATGTTATTATTTATTTGTTTGTTTGTTTGTTCATCTATGGAAAATTGCCTAAATGAATCGGATTAAATAAACGATAGCAAGAGCGAAAGATTGGATGACACAGTGCATGTTCCTACAGTTTATTAGTCCTTTGCTGTCATTGTAATTAAATTTTAATTTAGTGCTCGATTTCCCAGCCACATAAATTATTTTTGGTACAATGTTGTGGCAAAGAATAACAAGCACACGCACTTTTTACTTATGTACACAATAATATTTCGACTGCGGAAACAATGAAACAATGACAAAACACAGACATTTTCTATTATGTGAAGTTAAGGGAATAATGCAACTCACGTATAACACTGTGGGCAAAGTATTCTTTTTTGCAGGAAATTTTCAATTTCTAACAACAGTTAGATTAAGTGAGATAAACTCTTTACCGCTTTTATTTATCTAAAACTTATTCTCCGATTTTTAAAAATAACTTTTTCTAGTGTCTAAATACTATACATTTATTAACGTCTTTCCTATTTATAAAAAATAAAAATGTATGCATACTCAATGCGTGAATCGTTTTCATAATTATATATTTCATCATTTTTTATAGGAAACATATTTATAACTTACATATATTTTATACTAATGAATATTTTTTTATTGATTTTATTGATTCTGCTATATTCTTTTATATGAAAACATATTTTTATCTATTTATTGAATTTTTTCAAAGAAAACTTATTGTTGGTTATAAAAAAGTTTTTCATGAAAATTTATTTCTTCTATTGTCTCTTTTTTCATGAAAAAAATACATGTATTTAAGGCGTTTTTTCTAGAAAAAATGTCAATTTTGTAAATGTTTTTAGAAAAAGTGACCGGTATTGTAATAATTTCTTTAAAAATAAATTAATCAGCGGGTTGCAAAAAGCAGTTTAATCGATTTTATAATTTTTATTATAGAAAAAAAATTATTAAAAATTTTCAAATGTATAAAATATTATAGGGCAAACTTTTATAGATTTTATTAATTTTTTGCAGAAAAGAAAAATAATTGATTTAATAGTTTCCTAAATTTACCGATAATTTTTTACTTTATAAAAAAAAAATTATCGATGTTATGAACTTTTTTATAGAAAAATTTATCGATGTTATGTATATTTTCTAGAAAAATTTATCGATGTTATAGAAAATTTTATCGATGTTATAAATTTTTTATAGAAAATTTTATCGATGTTATAAATTTTTTTTAGAAAATTTTGTCGATGTTATAAATTTTTTATAGAAAATTTTATCGATGTTATAAATTTTATCGATTTTATAAATTTTTTATAGAAAATTTTATCGATGTTATAAATTTTTTATAGAAAATTTTATCGATTTTATAAATTTGTTATAGAAAAATTTATCGATGTTATAAATTTTTTATAGAAAAATTTATCGATGTTATAAATTTTTTATAGAAAAATTTATCGATGTTATAAATTTTTTATAGAAAAATTTATCGATGTTATATATTTTTTATAGAAAATTTATCGATGTTACATATTTTTTATAGAAAATTTTATCGATGTTATAAATTTTTTATAGAAAATATTATCGATGTTATAAATTTGATCGATTTTATAAATTTTTTATAGAAAATTTTATCGATGTTATAAATGGTTTATAGAAAATTTTATCGATTTTATAAATTTTTTATAGAAAAATTTATCGATGTTATAAATTTTTTATAGAAAATTTTATCGATGTTATAAATTTTTTATAGAACAATTTATCGATGTTATATATTTTTTATGAAAAATTTATTGATGTTATATATTTTTTATAGAAAATTTATCGATGTTACATATTTTTTATAGAAAATTTATCGATGTTACATAGTTTTTATAGAAAATGTATCGATGTTACATATTTTTTTATAGAAAATTTATCGATGTTATATATTTTTTATAAAAAATTTAGCGATGTTATATATTTTTTATAGAAAATTTATCGATGTTATAAATTTTTATATATAGAAAATTTATCGATGTTATAAATTTTTATATATAGAAAATTTATCGATGTTATAAATTTTTATATATAGAAAATTTATCGATGTTATAAATTTTTTTTAGAAAAGTTATCGCTGTTATAAATTTTTTTTAGAAAATTTATCGATGTTATGAATTTTTCTACAAAAAAATTTATCGATGTTATGAATTTTTCTACAAAAAAATTTATCGATATTATGAATTTTTCTACAGAAAAATTTATCGATGTTATGAATTTTTCTACAGAAAAATTTATCGATGTTATTAGTTTTTCTATAGAAAAATTAGTCGGTGTTATCAGTTTTAATACAGAAAATTTATTCAATGCTATTAGTTTTTCTATAGAAAGAAACTTATCGATGTTGAAATCAAGAAAAAAATTTGTCTCAAGTTAAATTGTGTGACCACACAATGAATCGAATATTAAGCAAATGATCGATAGTGCACTATTGACACACGCTTAAATGTTTGTAGTGCTTGAGAAACTGAAAAACGAAATGATAAATTGTGTCATATTCATGAAATCTACTAGTGCAATTTAGCATATTTTATTGTTTTGTATATAAAGTACATATATATTTTTGTTTCTATTGTTATAGAATATAATTAATAATTTAAAAATATTAAAAATTGAAATTAAAATTATAAATATACATTATGTTTGTTGTTTCATAACATCTTGATATGAAACTTAAACCGAGTGTTTAGAAGTTTCTTTCTACGTAATGGGTTATGTAAAAGTGCTGCAAACAATTGCTGAATATATATTGGGTATCTTGAAAAAAAAATTATTGGAGCAAATTCGATATTATATCTTATCAATAATATTTGCTACGAGTATAGTAATCGATTGTAATAATCGACCACCACTTAATTTTTGTTATTCTCTGACTTTGTGTATATTTAACAAATTTTGTGTTCCCTTATTTTCTCACTCGCTTGTTTTCATTGAATTCGGTGAGAAATATTAGGATGAGAATAAATTAATGTTAAATGTTGATAATTTTAATTGTATGGCAGACATTACATATCAACGTAAATCTCTTTGTGGGCATGATAATGTGGTTGAATATGTTCACCTCTTTATGCAAGTGCTTTAAATCCAACAGATTCAACAACTAGTAAGAATGGTTAGTCATTGTGTTAAATGTTAATGAAAGTATATCTTATTTAAGTAGCGTGTGCATACTTATTATTTTATCACAATAACGACAAAATTTTCAAAAGCATTTATGAATAAAAAAAAAACAAATACTTGAACACATATATAAATATTTAGAATATTCTATAGACAAATTCTTATTTAATAATCACATAAGTATTTAACTAATAAATAAAATGCAGATTATTAACTTTTTCAATTTCCTTGTTTACACATACATTGATTTATTTAATATTGTTGGAATTTAAAATGTTTCTGAAAATGCTGAAGTACTCTCGACTCTCAACGTGAAAATAATTATTAATTATATATTAAAAAACACCACACATATACATAGCTACTGCCACTCACACTATAATTGAAGAGGTTTTGTACAAATTATGTAATTATTAATGGTCTCTATAGATTGGCCATAGATTAACACGTTGATTTATTATTATGTTGCATTATAAGTTGTTGTAATCACCATAATTGTTGTTATTGTTTTTTGAACATAACTCAAGTCACATTCTTCTTAGTTGCAGATTTTCAGAAGCCTAACACAAATCACTTGGTATTTAAGACTTTAAAAATCAATGTCGTTATTGTTATTATTGTAATTATTCGATTAGTAATGATAAATATGGTATAATTATGTTAAAGAAATTGTTTTCAGTTTTTATTTTTTGTTTATTTTTGTATCAAATTTTGCAGTCGATTTTAAGGCAACTAAATTTCAGCTGTCGGTTTTATGATTTTGATATATATGATGATTAAATGAAAATCATATTAGATGAAAAACTTTTCGCAGTAATTTTATTTTTACGCTAATAATATATTTTCCTTAAAGTACAAAAATTGATATAAAAATATTTAGGATAAACAAAAAGTAACAACATTTATATTTATCCTGCAATAAATCCTTTCTGCACTAACTTAGTTACATACTGACTCTTAATGCATAAATTGATTTCACGAGAGGAAAACTTTAGATAATGATTTTCTGATGAGCTGTTGTAAACAACTAGCTTTTCAACCAGCAAATAAATTGCACTCCTTTATAAAATGTTAAATGTTTGTTATAAAATGTTACGGATTATTAGCATAAACTTTTCAATCGAACAGTTGCATATGCATAGTAGAGACAAGTCTGTATTTTTTAATAGTGTTTTAAATAAAATTTTATGCAGAACTAAATAAATAATGTGGCATCGAAATATTTGTTCAATTTAAAAATGATATTTGCAAAAAAGCTACTAATAGGATTATCTGTTGCTTAAATTAATGAACTTGTCAGACAAGTGTCTGGACATAAATAGCCATAAGATTTAAAGTGCTAAAAAATATAATTTTTAACTTAAAATTAAATTTTAAAATATCGAAATCCCACCAGGAGCACGTAGTCTTGGTGGAACTCCTTTCCATCTTGACATGTGCTTTTGGGGGGTAAAAAGTGGCACCCCTAGCCTGGGCTAGCAGGAGTCCCAAACTAGAAGAGTCCAACTAGTGTCTTAACACACCCACACTGGTACCACGGCAACCAGTGGCCCGCAGGGCTACAGCCCTATTCTGGTTATTGGAGAGCCCCTCGAGAAGTAACTAAGTGGATGTTGGTTTAATCGGTGCTTTACAGAAAGTATCCGAAGAGATGTTAACGCAGGTTTAACATCCAATGTCTTAACTTGCACATGCAACAGGACAAGGAGTTGAATAGTCTTCAACCTTTCAGCAAGGAGTGAGGACAGCCGTGCTACCGTGCACTAGAAAATTGAGACTACGGCGTGCATGCATCTTAGGGCGCGGGTGACAGCTTTTCCTACAGCCAGTGGTAAAACCATAGCTAGATTAGGGCCAAACGGCCAGGCGCTGACATTAGCCTTATCACATACAAAAAACAGAAAAAATCAGTGACCAAAAACTTGCAAATTGTTTGTAGCACTTCCACTTAAACAGGCAACGATAATCAATCACCGAAAGGATTTTTTTTAATTTTTTTTAACCATCTCTGTGTTGGCCTGTCTTTCAAATAAATTTATATTTGGCTCACTGAAACAAGCCACACATTCCTCGTTTTTCCAATAACTTATTTATGTTTGTATAAAAATTTATGTATGTTTGATTATCTGATAACTTTTATAAAGCAATTTAATTAAATTGTTTAATAAATTAAAATTGTAAAAGGAGAGTAGCCAACTGTTTATTAACAAGAAGAATGTGAAAAATGTTTTAATCAATCAACAATAAAAATATTAATATTAAAAAAGATATACATATATATATATATATAAATATATATATTAATAACAGACATGTTTGATCACATCATTGTGGTAAATCAACAAATGTTATTTTAACATGAAAAATAATTTTATATGTTGAATTTATGCCTGTGCTAGCTGTCATTGACGTAGAACATTAATTTAGGGGGGCGAAGCTTTGTTGTAAACCAAACAAAAAAATATTTAAATTTAAAGAATTTGAATTTAAAATAAAATAAATTAATAAAGTATTTTTTTATAGATCTTCTTCTCTCATAAAACTCGATTAAAATGTCGCATATTAATAGAATCAAACTTTCGCCGTCATGTTTTATTTTACTCTATTGCCATGGAAAACGGTTACAGCCAACATGAAACGAGTTTTTTGAGCTGCTTACCATGGAATAAAATTTGTTTTAATTATTTAGAGTGTCAATCAGATATAGCAAGGGAAAATAATTTAACAAAAACAAAAACAATAATATAATATATATATATTTCAATATTTTCATATAAGTTTATTTGCAGCTAAAAATAAATAAATAATTTTTAACGAAATTTAAAGTTTTAAAAAATAAATATAAATTTAGATCACTTGTAATGTTACAGATGTAGGGTGCTAAAAGAGCTTCAGCAATGTTGAGTGCAATTAAATATCAGTCACTATGTTGAGTAAAAAATTATAACACACATTTTATAACTGAAATCGTTTTAGTAAATTGTATTCATTCTTTATGAAATTCTTTTAATTGTTGAAGTAGATATGCTCTGTAATAAAAACTCACACACACATGAATAAATTGGTTTTTAATTTATTATTTTTTTTTTTTTATTAAATTCTGTGAAAACAAAAATTCATTTATTAATGTTCTATCAAACAATAGTAATATGAATGTATAGTAAAAGATTAAATGTAAAAAAAATAGTTTTATACAAAAGAAAGAAGAGAATAAAAAATTCGATATATTTGGGTTCCTGCAGATATTCAATAATAGATGTAATATTTTGATTAATAAAAATAATATTATTATATTTAATATTATATATTAAATTAATATATTAAATTCCCTTGGATGATAAGCTTGAGCTTATCTTAAATTATTTCAAATAAAGGGTGCTTTATAGTCTGGTGTAATTTAATTTGGATGTCCATTTTTCCATGACTGTTTTCATACTTGTGGCCGAATATCGGCATTAACGCGGCATTTGCTGTACTACAAATGGTGAATGGTTTTAGGCTCATCATCATAAATTCAACCAAAAATATTCTAACGGCCTGGTCTTATGGCTCTGAAACATAAAATCAATGTTATAATCAATAAATCATTATTAGCAAAATCTGTGTGATATGTTGCGCAGTTTTGTTCAATAGATAACAGCAAAGTCCCTAATTATAGGTCTCTAGCGTTCAGCTCAGCATCGATTTTAAAAAAGCATGGACCAATGATCCCACAAGCACATGTAGAACACGAAACAGTCACTTTTTCCGAATGTAACAGTGTCTCAACATACACTTGAGGATTATTTTTTAACGTAACCATTCAAACAAAAGTCAGCTTAATTGCTAAACAAAACTCGGTTATGAAAATCGGGATAAAAGGCCACATTGGTTTTGGGCCCAATTTGTACAATTTCTATTTATATAGAAATGCCAAACCAAAACAACCGATATTTTAAGGATGGCACAGAAATATACAAAACAAAATGATGTTAAAAATTTTTGTATTTTTTAAAATTTTAAAAATGATTTGTTTTTACATTTTTGCTGTATTTGACAAACCAACAGCGTGGCAAGGAAATCACTACACAGAGCTAGTAATAACACATAAGGCCTTTAAAAACTGCAAAAAAGGTTTTCGATTGTAACTAAATATATAATATTATACAATTAGTCCTAGTAAAAAATGGATCTAGATCTTATGCTTCCTTCCTTCCTTTTGGTAATATTTTAATAAAAATAAAATATATTATAATACCTTTGACAGAAATATGAATATGCTGTGTACTTAAAAGTCAAATATATTTCAAGCAGGGTGCTATCCATACCAGCAGTTAAAATTAATTTATATCTGAATTAAAATCTAAAGTTGATTTAAAATTTTTTTTTAGAAAAAATTGTTTGCAAATATTTTACTAAATAATCGATATGCACAGCATTGATACGGCAATAGCATCTAAAATATTATTTTCAAGTACTTCCCAAGTGGTTGGCTTATTAAGGGATCGAAAAATTTATCTAAAGTTACATAATAGCGAGTAGTACTTCACGAATTCCGAATTTAAGACATTCGATGTTATCGAACTTTAAATAAGCAAATCACTAGATATCAGTTATTGGCTACTACAGGTGTAGGGTTATGTATTATATATTTCACCCTAATTTTAACAGAATTATGCACAAGTAAACTTTGACACAAGGGTTTTATTAATACCGCAAGGCCGTAATAAAGCTGGTAACGATATTCGATTTTTTTTCGTATGCCCAGATATTTTAAAAACTGAAACAAGGAAAAACAAAAATAAGATTTGTTAAATTATAGCCTCTCCCTCTTTATGGATCTTATAATTTATTTAAGACCTTATATAAGGTAATCTCATTACTTATTATAACTTATTTTCTTTGCTTTTTTGTTGGTTAACTACTCTTTATTTTTTGTATTATAAAAATTACTTTATCATTCATACTTCTCACATTAAAATTATCATTGTGGCTTATTTTCAACCCAAAATAAATACTCAGATTAAAGCTTTTTTCTCGTCCAAAAATTACACATTAAATAGGTCCTTAAAGATTGACAACAATTTTATAATTTTTTTTTTTATTTTATTTTTGCTTGTAATTGGTTTTTAATAAACTAATTAAAGTCCGTGTATCCATCAAGTGATTATACAAATTTCTCACATAAGTAGTGGTTCAGTATAAAAGCATGTACTAGCATTTGTATACGTATGGCAGCCATGCATGCATGCTTGCCAGTACACATTCAAACATTTATGAAAATCTGTAATTTCTATATTGATATGGCGTCAGTATTATTGTCATTTTATCGGCTACAGCAACATCAACCCAGGCATACATTTTCATACATTTGTATTTAACTACCTTACGCAATCAATTTTATGTGTGGATGGCGGGTAGATGCTTTACTTCGTATGTAAAGTATTGTATTTGTACGGAAATGAGAATGAATTTACATTTGTATAGCCTTTGTGTCATTTGCTAATATATTTGTAGAATTTTATATTTGTAGCTCTGATTAAATGTTTATTAGTATGTTGATTTTAAATAAAGACTTAATACAAATTTATACGTGTCCATACAATGTTAAATTAATATATTTTTGACGGAAATACATGTCCCACGGTAATTTATTAATTTTACAAAGTTGCACTATGAAACGAGAGCCTTGAATAAGGTATTCTAATACAGGTAGCCATTCAGGAAAATCTAAAAATATTAAACAAAAAAAATAAACCTAACTTACATAATTTCAACGGAATGTTGTTAACAATAATTAAATATACATTTTAGTAGAAAAAATTTTCATGATAAAAATAGTGAAAAACAAAGAAATAACATTTGCTGAAACTATATTATAATAATGTGATTTTAAGCTAATTAACAATTACAGTATCATTTGACAGCACCCTGCTATTGACAGAAAGTATATTTATTTGTTTATCGTAAAAAAAAGAAAGGTGACACATATATATGCGTCTTTATGGCCGGAAGTGGCTAGTGGTTGTGTAAACATTGTACGCAAAGATGAGAATACGTTGACCAAAACTCAATATTAGTGGGATTACTCTATTATTGCAGCTTAATAAAATAGTCCCATAATACTATTAGTCTAAATTAAGGCTGGAATAGGCAACGAGATTGGATAGTTTCTTCATGTATTTTTCGCTACAGCTTGACTATATTGTTTACCTATTTTAAAATTCCAATTGTTTAAAAAGGTGCGCTGACATCCTGCTCATCCTTTTTTTATTCGCTGTACAGTGTTAAAAAAAAAAATACATAAATAAATAAATAAAAATTAATAGGGAAATTAAGCAGCAATTTCAAAGCAGCCCTATCGATTCAGCAAATTTTTATGCTAGCTGCCGAAGCCTAAGCGTTCGCACTTAAATTTTTTGTTTCAGACCTTTCAAGAACGATACAGGAAAGTAATAGAAAAATCCGCTCGTACATTTAGAGTTTTCAGAAACTTGCCTTTTTTGTTTTTCGTCAGACTACAAATCTGTTTTTAGTTAAGTTAAGTTTCACCTCTGCTCCACTGTGCTAAATTAAAAGAAATAGGAATTTTTTACCTCATTTTTCATGTTCTATATATTATTAAATAGAGCGGGAACACTACTTCACATAATCAATTTCGGTGAACTTGTTTTGAAATAAGTGATGCCATCAAAAGAAAAGAAATGAAAATGTGATAACAGAAATATTGTGAGATATTAATAATCAGGTTATTTCTGGTTGGATTTTGGCTCAAACGGAGGAGAGAAAATTTGCATCACATATGCTATTCCATTGCCAATAATGTGGTGGAAGTTTAGGTAAACTCCAGATCTCATGAAAAGATATATTGAGGTATATTCATGTTGTGGTGTCTTTGTGCACTCCAACCTCTTCTGTAGACGCAATATTTTTACTGGTTGAATCATTGTTAGGCTGAGGTCAAAAGTACTAACCCATTTCGTTTTCGTAGAACCTCAAGTATTATCGCTTCAAACCTGTAAGTAAATATTGGCCACTGTGGCTTTTTATTTTATTCAATTGTGCAGTTTCTCTTTCTCGATAATCGACTAAGGTCTAAAAGAGTACACTCACTCTTTACATTTTACCAAACGCAATGAATTGCCTTTTGTATGCAAAACATAGTCGATGAGCGTTAAACCATGCTATATAAAATAACACCCTTATTTATATCACTAGCAATTATGACATTTCATGGCAAAATACGTGGTCATTTAGTTTAACTTGGACTTAATAATATATCAAACTTTTTAAATAAAACTCTGTTTTGTGTTAACTAAATGCAGCCCTTCTACTCTTATTTTTCCTACAAATGGTTAATTCAGTAATTCACATAAAGCTAATAACCATGTCTTCCATTTATCTTAACGCAGACTCATGCTGAAAATGTATGTATACACCTGGAGAAAATTTAAAGAAAAATTATTTCATACTACATATTTATAAAATAATAAAATCCAATAATTCTCATTTAGATAATTAAATATTCAAAATATTTTCTTCCAATAGAAAAAAATCTCAATCGGCTCCAGTTAGCAAGTAAGAATGTACGAGTAGGCTTTTTGTGTAATAGTCTGCTGATCAGTGGCCTTACATCTCAGAATATTTGATTTTTCGTACTCAATTACTACAAGGAGTGCAGGTGATGGCGCGGAATCTAACTTAACTATATTAACTAGTACAGCAAGTATAGCTCTCGAACTTATAAAAGCTATAATTCTAAACCTCACAAGGCTATCCATTAAGGTAGTAATAACCCATCAGACTTGTGTTTTCACTAAGCCAGTTAAAATACTTCGTAATCACATAAGTCTTTACCTGAAAAATTGTAAAGAAACAACAGGTAAAAATCTTTTACAGTGTCGAATTTATTATTTTGAAAAAGCTTCCAAAACGTATCCAATAAAATAATGTAATTACGGCACTTGCTGATCTACTTGGTAACACACTTTTAAGATGACTGTTATCTTTGCATTTCTTACACTTCTCATGTATATTAATGCAACCGCTTGTAATTTAATATCTTCTTAAGTTTTTATAATTAATTTTATGTGTGTAAAACAATCATCATAAATTGATAAAGGAAAAAACATTTTATTATGGACATCTGAATAAATTTCTTGATATTGTTTTAAATAAACAGGTTGAAGGATTGAAGAAAAAATTTTTATTTATGTTTATTTTTATTTTTACTTTAAGGAGGAGCTGTTTTTAAAAAAATCAGCATTGCTTTGTTAAGGTTCCTTCAACCTCAAAATAAAAAATTCCTAAGACTTTACCGGCTTGCAAATCAATTTTTCACACCAATGTCCATGGCAGCTAATTGTTTTATATCGCTCTTTATTTAGACATAAAATTTTTGTTCAAAAATTTATTAAAATGATTATTTTTTTAGTTGCTCTTTCTTTCTTTTTATATCCCCCCGGGGCCACATATATATGGTCTTTATAGCACTTCGACTATCTAGACACAGTGCAACTGGGGAAAAAGGGAGTCCAGTCCCCTGAATTTAGCAGGGGTACAACTGGAAACTCCACTCTATTTCCACGGGAATCAGTAAGCCGCAGATTCATTATTTGTCTCTTTAGACATTTAATAGTTCTCTGACTGATTATTAAGGTTGGCCCTTTATGGGAGTATCGTGGTGGTTGTGGTTTCGCGGCCCCATATTAGGTCTTTTGTTTAATATGATGGCCAGGATCATTTCGCCGTTAATGACACGCTAGGTGAATGATCTATTCCAGTGAGCATGCTAGACATGTGTTCTGGACAGGAGTTGGAAAGTGTGCAACTCTTAAGCAAGGAGTGATCATTTGCAGCCCTGTTCTGAAATCATCGATGTTGCAACTAGAAAGTTCTGTTGCATAGAATTATGGCTTCGGCTTCCTAGGACGAGCATGACGTTCCAAATTATGCAGTGGTTTGATCCACCATCTGATTAAGGCTTCGTGAACAGGCGCGGATGTAAATCTAATCACACGTTGTTTCTTTTTATATATTTGTGTAAATTTTGCTATCAATTGCCACATTCTTATTCGAATTTGAAAATATTCCTCTAGGACTGTGTATTGTAGATTTAAATTCAGCTTTTTCTTCTCAATGGATGCTGAAGAACTATGGCAGACATATCTAAAAAAATTATTAAATAAAATGAGTATAAATATGTTTACACTTAGAACTTTCTAGGCTGTAGAAAAGTTTATTATTTTTATAAGATCGTTATGCTATTTAGTACACGATATTTTTCCATGATCATTTTAAAATTTTAAGTTTTTAGTTATAATTTTCTTTGATTAGGTCCGTAAACACAAAATTAAAAATTATAATACTGAATATTGTATCTATTCTTATTGCTTACTTCCTCCAAAATTTATATAGAAATATTTTTGGATAAACTGCTAAAATATTTGTTATTGAAAAATGGTCTGCTGTCTGCTAAAAAATTCATATACTTTGTGTTAAATTAATTTGACTAAATGAGAATTACATGGATTCATTAATGCTTTAAAATATTTTTCTTATGCATTTTTATTTTATCTTAACTAGAGATTCCATTTGATCCTAATACTTTTGCTAGTGTTCTTAACTAAGCACTTTAAAAAAAATTCGACGATATTTAACAATGCGTTATTAAAAAACTTTATCGCTGAGTTTATTAGAGTTTATAATAAGCTTTCAAATAATAAATTTTTAAGAAATTACTATTCACTAGAAATAAAATCGAAAATTTTTAATTAGAGCAATTATAAGAAATTTTCAGTTGGCTGGTTTAATCAACTATCAACTAATTTGAATATGAAATTTCCTTAATTCTCAAACAGTTGAACAAAATTCTCGATATAAAAAATTTTGCAGTTTACGTAATAAATAAATCTGAAGTCATATAATTAAGCTATTTAAAAATTATTCACATATATGAGAGTATTAAGCCACGGCCACGTAATGCAGAGCAGAATAGTGAAATAAAAATTTTAAAACATACGAAATTTTAGTAAAGAAAGTAATGATAATAATAATTAATAATATACAATTTTTTCTAACCATTTAATAATGGTTTGTGGGCAGAAAATTAAAATCGAAAGGCATGAGAAAAAATTTAGCTTAAAGTTAAAACAATCTGTTTTCTTTGCAAAATGTTTTCTTTTTTTTCAAACACAAAAAATATTTGGCTATTTCGCAGCCGCTTGTGTTGTGATAACGGTTGTGTTATTATATAATAATACAGTTTTTGAAACTCTATTAAAAGCATTACATATTTTATTGTTGTGTTTTTAACTTTAAATATTAGCAACAACAAATTTGAGGTTAGGAAGTAAATTGACTGTCAAATGATTAAATGTCAAAGATTGAGCTGTCATCCTTTGATATTTATTTCTACAAATAATCTAATCGTTAAATTTGAGGGTTAAAGCAATAGTCAATACAGTGACCACAGTGATGCAAATATAGACGCTGTACAGCAAGGCGTTCAACTCGTCGCGTTCGTAACATTTGGACATCACTAGAGATACATTACGCCAGATTTTGCATAAATTTCTTCGTCTTTACGCTTATGAAATTCAACTCAAGAATTAAGAATAAAGCCGACCGACCATTTCTCAACCAAACAAATCAGTTATTACATGACAAAATTTCTCGCTTACGTAATTTCCCGACTTGGCCATTTCAATTGGCCGCCTCGTTCTTGTTATTTAACGCCGCAGGATTATTTTAGCTGAAAAAAATTGAAGGACGGGGTTTATGTAAACAATCCACAATCTACTAACGATCTGAAAGATAAAACTTGGCACTGCATTGACGAAATAACCGAAGCTATGTTGCGATATATGCTTAAAAATATTGTGTATAGAGGTGGACATTTGCCTGACATCATATTCCGTTATGAATTCCCATATTTCTACTTTAAATTGATATCAATAAAGGTATGTATTCTAAGCCAGCTTACATCCTAGCTTCAGCTTATCCACATACTTCCATATATATAATAACGAATATCAAATTTAAAGGAAAATGCAAAAATTTCAATGAGATAACAAATTCATTGTTACAGAACACAATGAAACTCGTTACAACATTAAAAGAGAAACGGAAATAATGACATAAAAAATTACATCATATATATGGATATCATATGTAAAACTAATTAAATATGTAATCAGCAATGTAAGAATTTTATTTGTAATTATGGATAATTGTATTGCGAATATAGAAAAAAGTTTCCCCCATATTTTAACGTATTTTGTGAGAAATATTTTTCAATATTTAATTAAATTTCATAATATAGGGTTTTTAAACAATAAGCTTGTTTTCAAAAACAAAATAAAACAAAAAATTTACATTAAGATGATTCAAATTTGTATTATATTACAAAGAGAAAATAGTTCTAAATGAAAGATGATATCTGGCAAATGTCCACCACGACTATGTTGACTGATGTAAATTCTTTCATCAAAGTTTCTAATCACTTTTTGACACAATGGCGGTCCTATTTCGTTAATCACATCACGGACTTTAAGTTTTAAGGCTGAAATCGATTAGTGTGGCTCCGTACAAACTCTATCCTTAACATAGCCCCACAAAAAATAATTCAGTGGTGTTAAATCACACGATCTGGCTGGCCACTTAAGTGCTGATTGTCGTGAAATTATGTTATCGGGAAATTTGGTTTGCAATAAATTGATCATTTCATTGACCACATGTCAGTTACATCCACGTCGGCAATAATAGGCCAAAGTTGAGTTGTTAGCATCTCGCGATAGCGTGATCCATTGACCGTTACCATATTTCCAGCCTCATCTTCGAAAAAAACGACCCAGTCCACATAGCGCGCCATACAGTGACACATTGAGCATGCAAAGGCTTCTCAATAATCGCTCTAGGATTTTCAAAAGCCCAAATGCGACAATTTTGCTTGTTGACATACCCTGACAAGTGAAAATGAGGTTTGTATAAAAAAATTATTTTTTCAGAAAAACCTGCTGGTTCTTTCTAAATGAAATCAGCAAATCTACGACGATATAAATGGTCGGTCGGCTTAAAATTTTGCACCATTTGAATCTTTAAAATCAAATGCTTAAACAAAATTTGCCATGTGGTGATTTCGAATAACCCCAATTGTTGAGAACATCGATGATTTGACAAATTTGGATATGCTTCAACACTGCGGCTGACGGCTGTGATGTTTACAGTTGATCGACCCGGCCGAACATGAATTAGTGTTCGTACATTTGGTATCGGTCAAATTTAACGACCAAATTTTTAATAGCGGTCTCAGAAGGACGATTATGTTGTCCAAAAATATCACGAATTTTACGAAATGTAACTTTAATAAAACCGCCATTTTTATAGTGAATTTTAATTATTTTAATGCGAAATATGGCAAAAAACTAAATGTCAAAACTATTATTTTGTTGTTGGTGTTGCCATAATTCAAAAACACAAACTTTTTGCTGAAAAATGCGATATTATTTCTTACTATTTCGCAATATAACTTTTTTTATTACATATATATGACAAGTAGGTAGATAGCTGACACACGGTACAATAATAGTTTCAAAAATGTTGCCATGAATGAAATATTTAATAGTTCTGTTATTAGCCAGCAAAAATGAAAAGTATGTATGTATTTAATAAAATTTAGAATTACACAGATGAGGTTTTAATCAGTTATTAGTATAATTATAAAATATACCACACAAAGAGAACAGAAAAACGACTGTAAATAAACGCAATACTGTAAACAAAACTTAAAATAACTAGACATTACGTTATAAAAATTCCTGCGTTTTAATTAAAAAAAAATTTGATATAATTTTGCGGAAATAACAAACAAATAAATACATAAAAGCTTGATATATGAATAAAAAAAAAAAAACAAATGATAGATAAATATGTTTATAATAAATAGTTATCAATAACTCAGGACAAAATATAAAAATGTGGGCACATTGACGCACCCACATGCGAACATTAGGACATTATCCAGAATGACATAATACGGAATTAATGCAAAGAAATATATTGATTTCACTATGGAAATGAATTACAAGCTTTTACCGCTGACTATTCAAATGATTCAACAGATTTCACTATGGAAATGAATTACAAGCTTTTACCGCTGACTATTCAAATGATTCAACAGCCAATGAATAGCACGGCTGTATCAACAGGGAAATTTTAATAAACATAACGATAAATTATGTAAAAAATTGTTGTCAGACAATAAATATTTTTAAAAAATATAAATAGAAAAACCATTATCGATACATAAATAAAAGTGGAATTTTTTATATTATATTTATCATATTCATTTTTTATATAACGCGGGTAAAAACTAATTTTAATCACCATTTAGCATCATTTAAAAGAATATTTGCACAATGTTAATGGTGCAGGTCTTGAACATGAAATAGTTAATTAAAATGGAGCAAATACCTTACGGATGCTTTTCTATTTTAACGTCACTTTAACTTGAATTTTGAATAAATGTTTTAACGTTCAATCAAGGTTTTCTTCAAAAAAAAATTACCGTTTAATTATTGAAATATTTTACATGCCCACTATAAGACACACTTCAGATTCTCAAAGAATAAATTATTAAAAACAACCGATAAAATTATAATCGCCCTTAAGTTTTTTTCGCCATACGTGACAATTTTTAAACTTTTATAATCTGGCGAAATAACAAGTTAAAAGGCGCTCGCCGTTCACATCGACCAAATAGCCAGCAAATACGGAAAGGAATGAGAACAGTGAGTCTAATTATTGATTTGTTTCCGTTGGCGACATATTTTTTCGTTGTAGTGGTATCATCTCTACAGTGGCGGTATTGCCATATTATTGATTCCGCAATGCATGTATTTGTTCTTATTTTGCTTACGTTCGAATTTTATAGCGAAAAACTGACGGAAAGAACAAAAATGTAAGAAAAATATAAAATTTTTTTTAGTTTAATTTATTTGTTTTATGTGTGAAAAATATTTTTGTAGGAATAAAAGAAAAAAATATATACAAACGAATTGCAAAACAAAACAATGTTTAATTTACTGAAAAAAAATAGGACTTTGCTTGTGGTTTTAGCTAATGCGTCCCTGCAGACGCAGTCTTTTCTGAATAATAATGTAGTGCTAGTTCATTGTTTAAGCATCTAAAGGCAGAAAAAACCATAGGAATTTCTACTATAATTTTTCCTTTTGAATGTACAGTATTGAACTTAATTTTCCTCGGAGAACTAACCGGCTCTCTGAAGGGTGCTAACAGCAACGGTTGCAAGGGGTTTCCCTTATATTATCAAATTGCTGCACAACAAATTCCCTAAATTGTTTAATACTTCAGTGAGCACTTTACAAAATGCTGATTGCGCTGTATTGACATCAAAATCCTTGCTAATACTATGCTGATAGCTGCCTTCTGCAACAAATGTAAAACAAAACGAAAGCTTATCTTTAGGAGAAACTGCTCCCTGCCGACAATTTTCTCTAGCTCAGACAGAATCTATTTAAATGCTGCCTTATTTAAACGAAAATTGTTTGTAAAGCTGTAAATTTAAACATTTATATGTCATTAAACAACATCTAGTATGTACTTACATATTTAAATTTCTTTATTTAACTTACTCCGTATTCAATCATCAGCAACACATCTTCAGATTTAAGCCGTAAAACTCTTACTTCAACTCGAATGTCATCATCGCTACTAACCTCAAAAAAGGGCTATTGTATCCATATTTTTTCCGAGTTTGGTTTTTTATTGCTTAAGTTTTAAAAGAAAATAATTAATAAATAATTAAGCAATAAAGTAAACTACTTGGTATGTTGTTTACCAACTGCGTGGCTTGCTAAGAAAACTTATACACAACGACAAAATTTCTAGTTACAAACTGCGTAGACATTTTATACACGCAAACAACAACAGTTTGATATACTGTTTACTAACTGCGTGGCATGCAAGACAACAACAAATTTCTGTTTACTAACTGCGTAGAAATTTTAGACACAAACGCTGTTTACCAATTGCGTAGTTTTCTAAGAAAAGTTTTTACACGAGCCAACAGCAAATATCTTAAAAAAATTTTCAAGAAGAAATTTTATCAGAACAAAAACAAAAATGCAAACAGACATACAGGCGCCCATACATTGAATAAACAACCTACAACAACAAAATGTGATACAAAGGGAGTAGAAGATTCCTAGACTTTTAATGGACAAATATAAAAAAGCAGCGTCTGAGTGGATAGTCAGTTGGTGTAAAAATAAACTTCGTGAAGTAAAGACGTCCATCATAAGTAAATTGTTCAAGTTGACACTTGGGTAGTTAACCTTGTTATTAATTTAAAAACCCAAAAAATTGTTGTTATTTATTTTGCAATAAAGAACTCACAACAAAACGTTTATAAAAGGTATAATTGTAACAATATTTTACCTTTAAAAGTGCGTTTTTATATTCAAAATTGTAACTTATAATTTTAAATGTTTTTTAACAACAGCTGTTCACAATATCAACTCAGATTTAATTAAAACAGGGATGTTAAATCAATTTTGCGGAAAGCTTATACGGCAGGAATGAATAATTGCAATGTGCGTATCGATCGATATGTTTTTCCATTCAATTTTGCCTTCCGTGCGGAACCATCAATTCCACTTAGTATTTACAAAATATTCGGTAATTTTTTGGTTAGCTTTACTTAACCAATAATGAGCAGTAAATTTCTTTTCTCTTAACAAAAAATAAGCTTTTGCTTCAGTAAATTTTACATCAGCTCGATAATGTGGCAATTTTTGGTTTTAATGTATATTGTTATTGTAAATTGGATGACTAATAAATAGGGATGATAAAGTAATTACAATTTTCTTATTTTTGTGCATTCGGAAAAAGAAGAGATAAATAGTTCATAGATGTTTCATGGGTGCAGTTAAACAAACTTTACACTTTTAATTTTGTTAACTTTTTGTGTTTATATGTATTTTGATTTATTAAATCTAAAAAGCGTTTAGTTTTACTGTAATCAACTAATGTGCGTAAGCCTATGTTAATTTATTATCTTCAATAAAAAATTCAACTAATCATTTTCTTGAAAATAAAACGTAGAATAAAGGAATTTAGTGCATGGTATTCATTAAATTAATCTATATATCTAATGATATATTTCTGTTGTATTTTTTAAAAAATTTTTTAATAAATTCTATTTACATAGCAGGTATTGAAAAATAAATAATATTGAGTTATTTTAAATAAACATAACTCAATGGCATTAACCATTGGCAAAGTTTAGCCGTTACAATTAAATTTATTTTTTGGTATTTTATAAAAAATATCGCAAATCGCCAAAAATATATTTTCGGGGTTTTAGAATTGATTTTGGCAATTCCGGTAAAAAAAAAATAACAGAAAACTTAAAACTTATTTTAAAACTGTATTCTCAGTAGTCGTTTTAAGTAGTGAATCTCTTCTAAACTGAAAAAATATTAAGAATTTTTAAAAATAGTGTCCATTATTTCTTAGTTTTAGGAAATCAATACTCTAACTCTTCATGAGTGTTTTGTGTTTATTTGACTCCTTTGCTTTAATTCTCAAACGGTTAATGATATTTTTCATCACTAAATTGCAAATGTATTTTGCACATGGTTAAAAAAATTCAGTTATGATAATAGGAATTGCAACAAATAATAAGTCTCAAAGAAATTTACATGATATTGGTGCACTAATTTGGTACTAAAGTACTATATTTCTACTACCAAAATATTGTTACGTTTTTTCCTTTAATAAACGTTTTGCTGTATTGTGTATGTTTACCACTTACTCCTACCAAGCAAGCATTACGATCCTAAAAGTAACTACTCCACAGAGGAAGTTTCCTACATTCTATCCCTTCCAATCTCTCAAAAATCCTATTCGACAAAAAATAGTCAAAGGCGCCCTTAAAATCAAGAAATATTTCAAGGACATATCCCTCCGAAGAATCGACACGACCCCTAACATGCACCCAAGCATCCTCAACCGAGCGTTCTTCCCTAAAGCCAAACTGGTGATCAGAAAAATTAGCCCCATCAAGACTGATGGAAGCCTCTCCAGAACTTTACCAAGCACCGATAGAAGACTAATGCCCCGAAAAGAACAAGGATAACTCCTCACCATGACTTGTATGCCACCGGAAATGCCAAATAAAGTTCCAAGGTGATGCGGTATGGCCCCCCAGAGTAGATAGGGATATGCTTGATAAGATTATTATTATCTTATTATCTAGCTGTGCAAGCCATAAACTGATGGCAGATTAAACTACTGTGCAAAATAATAACACAACACTTTAGAGTTTTTAAATTAAAGTATACGATTTATTCGCTGTAATACACGCAGAAACACATGCTGTTATTTTTATGCCTATACTCCACGATGTCTGTACTTGAACTTACTCTATTGCCCAGCAGGTTGCTTATATATATATATATATATATATATATATATCTGTTTTGAGCCTTTCTCATATATATAAAAATATTCTACTTTAACATCATCACTTATTGTTGTTGAAATTATTATTGCCGCCGGCTTGCCTATGTGTTGTTTTCTTTTTCCTTTCCTGGAATTTTTAATAAGAATATTTTTGTTGTTTTGTGTATAAGATTTCTTAGAAACTGGGTGATTTTTAAAGGGCACAATAGGTCATTTCTTGTGTTTTATTTATTGATAATTATTTTCTTTTAAAAACAATATCCAAACAATATCTTTTTATTCTGCATTGTGGCATTCTATGAAATCCCATAGTGTTTGTGTGAGTGTATATGTTGTCTTATACAATTGTCGCTATTGTAAGCATACAATAGTCACTGTTTAGAAGGCTGTGGATAGCAACAATAGCTTGCAGTGTCGAAAAAATTAACCATCGGTTTTTAGAAATTTTTCAATTGCTCCGATATAAATTAATTGTACGTTTCATCAATGGAAGTTAAGGTCTATTAAACTGCCCTACAGAAGAAGAAAAATTCCCAAGATTATTTGATGCAAATATAACCTAATATAATAATCAATACATCAACTTTTTAACCGAATTATCAAAAAGATATCAGCATTTTAGTTAAAATATTCTCAAAACAAACAAATGGGTCAGACAAAATATTTTCAATAAATACACGCTTGAATGAGTTGGTTTCAATCATATGCTATTAAGAACAATAAATTCAAACGCTTATCCTTATTATTATGATATTACACTGAATCATAAATCATAAGTATATTATCCGCTCAATTAAATCATTCATTTAAAGTATGGTTTTTTGTTTAGCAGCTAATGCAGATTCTCTTTGACTTTAAAAAACTGAATAAAACTTCGCACCACAAACCAAATCACACAAAAAAAATAAAAATAAAAATAATTCATAACTTCTACAACCACCGCCAATGGGAAAAACTTGCTTCCTAATACTTCAATTTCGTGGAAAAAAAACAGGAAGTCAGACATCCCTGCAACAATGTGGCTGGACGTGGAATGCTTTTCAACATTTACAACTACTCGTATATGCTATTTTAGTTGTTTGAGTTTTTACCGTTGGCGATACGGGAATACAAACAAATTTCATTCTCACAAATGGATTTTCTGTTTAACGAAATAGAATAAAAAGATTTTTTTTTAAACGTTTAATGGAAAAATAAGTATTTAACAAAACATTCGAGTCTTGATTTCTAAAATAAGTAGAGAAAATTCCAAGCATTTGGCAAATAGAAATTTTACACACTTTACATTAATAGCAACCTAAATGTAAAGGAATAGCCGTAGTAGTGAGTAGATTTGAGAGATGGATATTTGAATGCAAGTGGGGGCGTCAGTTTCATTTAAAGGATAAAATGATTTAAAACAGGGACACAAGAAATCAATTGATCAAATGAAATATTTGAGAAAAGAATTTTTTTTTTAATTTAAATTAGTGCTTTATTAGGTTCCATATGTGAGTACAAATTTTAATAACTGGGAAATGATAAAATATAAAATTAATAAGCTATATATAGTATATAGTATTAAATTTTGTTTAAACGAACAACAGCATACTTTCTAGAAAATGCAAACCTTAAACATAATATTAAGTGAGCGACGTGTGAACCTACTTTTGTAATTCATGAAAGTTTACTTTGACACTAATTATTGAAACCAATCTTTCCTTAAACATTAAAAAACATAAAAGGTATTTTTTTAAAGACTAATGTACCAAAAAACAGAACGATTTTTTTAAATATTTTTTGTTTCAGATTTGAATTTTACAAAAAAAAAAAACTGTAAGTTGTTGTCATTAATTACATTTCAATGGATAATAAAATTCAACTAAAATTGTATGAGAAACTGAAACAACCGTGAATAAAGCCACAAGACAAATTACGTGTTCTGTAATTGAATGTACGTAAAGTGGAAGAATACATAGTTCCTTCTTTTTCCTGACTGTGGCAATAACAATGCTTGTTATTGCTATTAACAACCTTAAAACTCATGTTATTCTAGCAACCTTGTGTGTATATGGAATACTTAAACTGTTTTTAGCCGGTATGATTTTACTTGCGTCAAATTTGGTTTGTGAACAAACCGGTTTCGGCTATTTGCCACCTTCAGTGTTCTCTCTATACTAGTTTGTTTTTAGTCCTTTAAATAAAATTTTATAAGATAACGCTTTCAGCAATAACTAGAAGGATTGTAACTTGCATTGCATTCGTGGTATTAACAGCACAGACTCTTCTAGCTAACTTGTCCCATTATTGGTATATTAAAGCCTAATATACCAAATTTAGCGAACGACAAAAGATCGAATCAGCCTTGAAAGCACTCTCTAACTTAGATTAACTACCGTAGACGATTAACCATTTAGGTGTCATAGTATACCCTGAAATCTTTTGGAAGACGGTATTTGACACTTATGACAAGTTGATCTGAAAAGGCTTCAGCTCATTTAATAGCGATTGGTTTTGCCTTAAGCTTTTTTAAGGCACAATAAAATGACTGCACTTTTCGCATTAAAATGTACATGACCGGTCTTTTCAGATTTTTATTTCTTAGTGATTTATTTTTAAAATGGCTCCTTACAACTAGCTTAAGTATTACAGTTCATATTTTAATATTATAAGTTACCTAACATGTAATTCAGTTCAGATCTGGGATTATTAGACTATTATTAGTTCAAATGTAACAAAGTAAAAATAATTAATTAAAATAATAAAAAAATAACAAATGACTTAACAGTATTGATTGTAGTGTTATAGTCCTTTACAAAATTAATTTTACGCCATTTCCATCTAGTTAAAACTAAAACTTTGCAATTTCAAACAAAGTTCATGTCTGGGATATCATATTAAATAAATTATGTACATATACTATTTTTATAACATACTTTAAATTCTAAAGAAGCATTTATCAATATAGAAAACTCTTTATAATTTACGGGCGACTAAATTTACTTGTTCTTCTTCGCCTTATAAATTATAAATTATCGTAAACAAAAGTAATGTTTTTAAAAATTCAGAATTGATTTTAATTTCGCAAAAAGTTATTAAATTAGCAGGAGTAAATAAATCGATGTAAACCCTCCCCCCCCCCCCCACAGTTACTCTACTGGCAAATGAATGCATAATGAAATAAAGTCTCTCATAGAAACCTCAAAATATTAATAATTTGCAAAAGAGAATGGAAATATTGTTAAAAATACTACAAATATATAATATTTTTTAAATACTTAAGAATAAAATAATTTCCTACAAAATAAATTAGGAAAGCAAAAAAGGCTAAATTTGTAAAACTCATAATATCATAATGCTCCCACTATTGTTCTGCTGTGATGCAAAAGAGGAAATCTCTATTTCGAAATTCTAAATTTCCAGTGGCAATTACATTTTTGGATCAAATACTTTAAATATTAAACAAAATAAAAAGTGATTTTCTTTTGTAAAATGAATAAAGAAAACTAAAACAAAACGGAATTAAAATTTTGTTATCCATATAGTGAAGTGTGCATGCGTATTACATTAACATAAATTTAAAATAGATATGTGTATGTAGGTACATATGTAAATATATGGGGTATTAAGACAATGGAGTTTTACAAGTTCAAACTTAATTCATGCATAAAAAGTAAAAGAATTTTTTAAACTCAAGTTCAAAACAACAAAAACTATTTCATTCTTTCGGAGAAAGATTTCATATAACGCGCTACTTTTTTTGACTGGGAAAACTAAATTGAACATGTTTTTCATATTAAGCGACAAAAAAATGAAAATTTCCTCATTCCGTATCTCCACAAAATCATTGAAAATTTAAAAATCATTGAAACTTGAGAATTCGAAAATTTTAACTTTGGCAATAAATTTAAAATTTTATCAAAACTCCAAAAATAAAGAAAATTAGTCTAGAATTTATCTGACAGCGAAAAGTCGTTAAGAATAAGACAAACAATGTTGTCCCCTAAGACGTCAATTGTTGCTGATTTCTGAATATAAGCCACCGGCTTCGCGGTCATGTCAAAATCAAGTTTGTTTTCAATAACAGTGGCTGTGTAATAAATAGGTCCTGTTAAAATCACATTTTATCAATATCATCCATGCTTTCAAATCAATAATTATTAATCGTTATGCAGTAACGAAATCGATGTGATAATAATTTATTGTTTCGAGAGCAGTAAAGGTAGAAATGACTTTCAATCTATTTCAAGGCACATGTAACGAACAAAAGTTTTAAATGGAAAATGAAAATAATTCTATTTCAACCAAAAACATATTCAAGAAGGATCGATTTTCATCAGATTTTTCATTATTTTTTAAAAATTGCTAAATTTTCTTTTACAACATTTTGTGCATGGAAACATTTAAAAAGTGTATTTGTGTAAGAATTAATTAAAATCTATGCCAATTTATAATCAAGAAAAGTTTTTAATGAAAATCAATAATCTTTAATGACAATAAGTTTTTCATTTTTCGATTCACAAATATTTCGAATGTTTTAATCCAATAAATTCCAAAAAAAGTCTTAATAACGGTCTTCTCGAATATTATTTTAACCAATATTTTCCAGAACCTGTTTTGATTTTGTAAATACATATTGACTTACTCTCGTAAATAGGGGCGGGTGACACAATTTTATATTAAACAAAAATGTATGTTATCCTATACAGGAACAATAAGGCGGACAGACAGTTATCAAAAGCTCAGACTTACTTAAGAAAATAACACATGAAGAATAAAACCACAAAGAGAACGGCAACAACAACAACAACAACAACAAAAATATTTAACACAAATTGCATGTTTGTACCACAAATATGCAGGCAAGACAGTCACTCAAGAAGACAAAACGACAGACAGATTTCCAAACATGCAGTTTTATAGAAAATAACAAACAATAAAATGCAAACAACAAGAAAAAAAATAATTGAAGAGACACCAGTTGTTTGGCCCCTTGAGGCTATTGACCCAGTTTATATGTACAAAACAATTATAAAGGACAGCGGCAACAGCAATATTAACTGTGAATGACAATAATATACAACAACAACAAGAAAAATATTAAACTGCTGAAATATTGGATAAAAAAAAATTAAGGAAATTGTTTTGTACTCACAAACAAGTTAAGGAAAAATTTTTGGCTTAAGAAACAGAGTTTTAAAAGAAATTTTATTTAAAATCTTTGAGTTGTTTCTCCCGATCTCTCATGTTTTTTATTTATTTACTTACTTATCTTAGTCTATGGACTCAATATCCTTACAGACTATAACAATATTTAATACATTTTTACAACATTAATTATTGAAAAAGAGAACAATATTTTTCTTATGTGTTCTATATGTGTTCTGATCTTAATCAATAAATCTGTAGTATTTATTAAATTAAAAAAAAAAACTTTAATAACGAATTCCAGTTAGCATAGTTAGATTTTTACTTTTTTAGATTTTTATTTTTATTTGTGTGGATAGCGAGATAAAGTTACGTGTAGGACGTGATGAAAAATTAAAACAGATATTACTTATTAACAATTAACAGGACACATTTCCTTTAATAAGATTAAGGCCGAAACTAAAATTCAACATTGTTCTATGACTTTACTTTTAAGCGTCGGAAGTATAATTAAAGCAATTCTATTATTATAAGACGGCAAATTTTTCATATACAATACAAGCTACGGAGGCAAAAAAGCTAAAGTTGTTTCTGAACAGATTCGACAGCATTAATATGGACATTGTAGGCTGCCATATTTTAGGATAGCTCTAACTAAAGATGTATAAATTGCTTCATTATAAAAGGATCATTAAACTCTTTAGTCCATTGTTTTATAAATCCCAAGATCGACCGGGTTTTTTTTTTCGAAAATGAAATGTGTTCTATAAAATTCAGTTTGGGATAAGATGCCTAGATCAGAAATTGCTTCATCTTTGTTCACTATTCCATCGCTTAAGATATAATTAATATTAAAATGTGTTCTTCATAACAAGCACATACTGCTGCACTTTTTATAATGGAGCTGCATTAACTAACTAATCTCATCCTATTCATGTAGTAACAAGATATGATCCAGATAATAATTATTAGTTAAAAAAAATTTTTACATAATGATATTTGAAAACTTTATAATGGTCCAAGATGGCATAGGCATAATTTAGGAAATACTATGGCAGAACCAAGAAATTGTAAATCATTAACTTATGTTCCTGGAATATCAGAAAGATTAAGAAAGTCTAAAATAAATGACACTGATAGATATAAAATTGCACACAAAACATATAACACATTAAGTAAATTATTTAGCAGTATGAAGGATAAAATAGGGAAAATGGAAATATCTGATGTAGTATACAGGATACCATGTGGAGGAAATGACCAGGTGAACTGTGACAAAGTTTATATTGGGACAACAAAGAATAAACTTAAAACAAGATTAGCTGGTCATAGATGTGACCAGAAATATAGGAATATTTCAACACAGAAGACATCCTTATCTTCACATTGTAAGAAATATAATCATTATCCAAAGTTTGATGAAACATCAGTATTAGATATAGAAAAAAACTACAAGAGACGTTATATGTTGGAAATGTTAGAAATTGTTAATGTACCAAATGTAAGGAGAACAAATTTCAAGACAGACACAGACAATTTAGCTCAGAATTATAGGTACTTAATTAAAAAGACACATAATTTGTTATAATCATTTCATAAGAGAGAATTTGTTATTTGTTATTTATTTGTTATTTCCGTTTCCTTGTTTTTGTATGTTTGAATATTTGAAAATTTAAAATTTTTGTATGTATGTATGAAAAAATATTTTATATGTTTTTGTCAAATGTTTTTAAACATTTTTTTCAATTTGTTAATAATTTTTTTGTTTTCAAATATATAAAAATATTTTCCTGAAGAAGCTTTCCAAAGGAAAAAAAATATATAAAAAAAGATCTTAAAAAAGAAAAAAGATATTTATTGAAAATTATTTTATCTGTTTTGTCAAATGTTTTCAAAAAATTTTTCTTTTCAATTTGTTATAATTTTTTGTTTTTGTAAATATAAAAAATAATTTTCTGAAGAAGCTTTCCACAGGAAAGCGAAATATCGAAAAAAAATCGTTATAATTTAAAAGACCGTTTAAAAGATTAAGATTTAATAAAAATAAAAAAGGTCGAATAAAACTGAAAATAATAATCAAATAAAAGTTAAGTATAATAAAAGCTGTAAAAGCCACTTGCGCGACTGATCGGAACGATATGTACAAAATAATTGATAACAAACTAAACAATTTAAATTAAATAAAAGCTCTTTAAAAACTAATATAACAGGTGTATATAACATCAGTATGTTTTTTTTTAATAAATCCACTATTATCAACAAATCTAAAATGTAAGATTATGAACAGGCGATACAATTGTTAAGGGTTTTTCTTTTTTAATTCACATTACTTGCCTGTTTGTGACGGTCTTAACACTGATGAAGATTCAACATGTATTTCTGGCGGTTGACTGATAATTGTGCCCACATTTATTATAACGGTCTGAGATAGATCTTTCTCGTTTCGAGATATTTAATGAAATGCATCTGAATAAATTAAAAAACAGTTTTATTTTAAATGATCCATTTACTTAGAAATGGAAATTTATGAATTTGAAATTTTATACTTATGTCATGCAAAAATGTTGTCATTAAAATTTCAATTGACTTAAGCCATTTGTGAAATTAACCGAATATTCAACAAATAATTTAAAGCAATAAAGAACTATGAGCTTTATTTGAAACAGCAAACTTAATGAAATTGTGCATGAACATTTATTATTGATTCTAAAAATGTTATGCATTTTTATCATTTCGAATATTTTAGATTTTTTAATTGTTCCTGAAAAATTGTTACAATTATAATACCTCTTTTGCTACAAACCGATATTTCTGACATTTTTTTTCTTAAAATTAAATTTTCTTGTTAAAAAAAATGTTGTCACTCTCAGTGATTTTGATTTCTTATTGTTATGTATTTTTGCCATTATTTTTCTTAATGTTTCTGAGATTTTGTACATGACTTCGTTGATTTTTTCCTTCTTTTCTTATCTTCTTTTTTTCACGGCTTTTTATCTGCCCCATTTCTGTTGACTTACTTTGCAGAATTTCTGTTATGATTCATCTGAAAAACATAAGTATTTTATTCTTTTCAATTTCTTAAAAGTATTAGACAGTTATATAATATCTACAGATCACGTTGTATCCGTATTTTGGCATTAATTCGTTGTAAATAACTTACTGGAGAGCTATCTGTCGACGTAGTAGTAAAATATATAAGTTACTTGCCGCTAATAATTACTTCCAAAAAATGATCAAGCGCGGTTTTCAAATTATTTTTATATAATTTTTTTTATATTTTGAACTTAAGCCGCTTTTATAATTAATACTTAATAAATTCTCTACAATGTTGGAATTATAATCACCATCTAATAGTTCATTTTTAAGGATATAAAAACTACATTGAATAAATTTAGTTTAAAATAATGTAATGGAATTTATCAATTTTTGAAAATTTTGACTTAGACCATTTTCATAACTATCAGCACAATTCTTACTTCCCCTTTCATAGTAGTATATTGCTAGTATCTGCGTGAGAACGACTTCGACCTCAACGTATTTAGGTTACATCCTGCTATTTCCTCTGTTTTTACTTATGACATCAAATATTCCCATGTTATGCCATCTGAGCTATTACCTTTGGTACTTTGATTCTATTGTGCTCGTTTTCTTTTCTAAATGCTTCTTGAACAATATTAGAGCGTATCGCTATCTTCAGCGCTCTTTTCGGACAAATCTCTTTGACTTTGATGATATTTTTCCGATATACGGATAATGAGTAGTAAATATGGAGTAGAGAAAGACTAATATGACCAATTGCTATCTGACCATAAGATGAACCATTCCATTAATAGACACAGCTGGATAAAAAAAAATACAAAGATAAGAATAGCGACTGCATTAGTAACCAAGATCGCACCCATAAAATAGATGTTGTTGGCTTGAAGGTGAATGGAGAATTAATTTCGCATTGAAACAAATGAATCAAGAGTTCTTTAAAAATGATTGACGCAACTATATCGAACGCAAGACAGTAAAGTTCTTGGAATACTTCATATTGTTACCATTTTTTATAATTATCGACTCAGGAACTTAAGAAGAGGGCGCAGATTGCCAGCAAAAGTTGGGCTACAGATTAGCGCTAGTTCCTAGACATGTGGTCCTAACCTAACATTGGTCTTACCACTGGGTGAACACAATGCGTCTACCAACCTCCAAGGTACACACCTTGCTTGAGAGCCCGATAATATCTAATCTCACGTCGTCTTCCCTAACAAAGTGACATTCTGTTGCAATGTAACACTACATTGTATAGCAAAAAACCACACCTTATCACGGTTTGGGTTTAAACCACATCCACCACATTACTCCCCAAAGGGACGTAGCACTGTGAGGTACTGGTTCCCGCCGTACAAGTTATGTCACCGGTCCGATCTCGAGTTGCTTTAAGCTCCTGCTAGCCTAGGTGACTACTGCCGCCTTTTATCCTGGGGGTAAAAGATGGGAACCAAGACTGCGTTGGGAAATGGGGTAACTGGTAAGGATACATTGGTAATGTGTTTAGCTGCAGAATACATGAAAATATTTGTATCGCCACATAAAGTTTAATTAATTTGATCCGCATTAGTGAAATATAAAGATTTTCTTTTTCCAAAAAATATGTATCTGCAAATGATAAAATTCACAATTAATTTAAAAATTAGAGTCATAGTTGCACGTACCGATTTCTAAAAAAAAACAAATATATAAAATAAAAATATTGTATGGGAGCCAACTCAAAATTGAAGATACTGTGTAAGTTTGTTTTGAAAAGGAAACACCGTAGAGAGGCAACTTATTTTGGAATATCTTTTTTTCATGAGAATTACTAGTGTTGGAGGGTATGTGTGTTTAGAAAAATTGTTAAGGTAGAGTTATTCAAACCATATTTTAAGCCCTTAACTATTAATCTGCCAGTTCCATTTTATTCGTCATGTTTTTTTCTAATCTCTTAAATTAAGGGGTACGTACGTATCTTTTCGGAATCGAAAAATATAATTTTTCTTACTTTATATCGCATCTTTAGAATGAAGAATTAATTCTAAATCAGCTATTTTCCGATATATTGACTTAGTAAAACAGCATTATTTTACAGCCTGTTTTATTTCGATTTAAAAATTTGTATTATTAAATTATAGAAAATTCAAAAGATAAAACAAATATTACGTTAGCAAAACTAACAAAAAACATTAAAGGATAATGAAGATTTTTGTAAGTTTTTAACAAATTCCTTAATTTATTTCTTAAAACTCTGAAACATAAATAAAAGATTTAACTTTTAAATAGAATTGTAAACAAATTTTATGTAAAATTTAATTGCAAAAATATTTCATTCAATTGATTAGTTAGCATCAAGAAAACATTTTACCAATTTTGTTCTTTTATAAAATTTGCAAGAAAAAGTCATTTGAAACCATTTTCAAAGACACTAAATTACTACTTTAAGACAATAATCAAAACTGAATTACAAAAACTAAAATAAATAAAATAGACTGCAAATTAAGGAACTCAAATTTCTTTTAAATGTAAATAAACAAAATTGAACAGTGAAGATATTTCTTTATAATTAATAAAATAAATAAATAAATAATTTTGAGAAACTGAAATTGGAATTAGATTAGGAAAACAAATAAAGAAAAAAAAATCATCACAATAAATTGTAAAAAAATAAATTTAATTAACACAAAAAAAAAAAATTATTTTTCTTTATTAAAAATATATCTTTAATAAATATCTTTTTTCTTTTTTTAGATCTTTTTTTATATATTTTTTCTTTTCAATATTTCGCTTTCCTTTGGAAAGCTTCTTCAGAAAAAAATTTTTAAAATTTTTGGAAACAAAAAAATTATTAACAAATTGAAAAAATGTTTCAAAACATTTGACAAAAACATAAAATATTTTTTCATACATACATACAAAAATTTTAAATTTTCAAATATTCAAACATACAAAAACAAGGAAACGGAAACAACAAATAAATAACAAACAACAAATAACAAATACTCCCTTATGAAATGATTATAACAAATTATGTGTCTTTTTAATTAAGTACCTATAATTCTAAATTGTCTGTGTCTGTCTTGAAATTTATTCTCCTTACATTTGGTACATTAACAATTTCTAACATTTCCAACATATAACGTCTCTTGTCATTTTTTTCTATATCTAATACTGATGTTTCATCAAACTTTGGATAATGATTATATTTCTTACAATGTGAAGATAAGGATGTCTTCTGTGTTGAAATATTCCTATATTTTTGGTCACATCTATGACCAGCTAATCTTGTTTTAAGTTTATTCTTTGTTGTCCCAATATAAACTTTGTCACAGTTCACCTGGTCATTTCCTCCACATGGTATCCTGTATACTACATCAGATATTTCCATTTTTCCTATTTTATCCTTCATACTGCTAAATAATTTATTTAATGTGTTATGTGTTTTGTGTGCAATTATATATTTATCTGTGTCATATATTTTAGACTTTCTTAATCTTTCTGATATTCCAGGAACATAAGTTAATGATTTATAATTTCTTGGCTCTGCCGTAGAATTTCCTAAATTATGCCTATAACTACCATATTGTCTAATTAATCTGTTAGTTAATTCTACTGGAAAATCATTGTCATTAAGTATATCTCTTATTGTATCCCTATTCTTCAAATGAAATTCTCTATCACTTATAGTCAATATTCTGTCTATCATATTTTTCGCTGTGTTTATTATCATTTTCCTTGGATCTTTTGAATAAAAATTAATGATTCTTCCAGAAGATGTTGGTTTCTTATACCAATCAAATACTAACTTATTTTTCTTCCTTATTATCAACATATCTAAATATGGAAGTCTAGATTCTAATTCTCTTTCAATCGTAAATTTAATATCCGGATGGAAACTATTCAATTCTGACAAAATATCATCCACTGCATCTTCTGAAGTTATACAAAATAAATCATCCACATATTTTGTGATTATCTTAGGTTTAATATGCATTTTACTAATACATGAATTTAGTAATTCCTCCATCACAATATCAGCTATAATTGGAGATGCTGGAGAGCCCACAGGGAGGCCCTATTTCTGTTGATATATCCTATTATCAAATTGAAAATACCTATTGTCTTCAATGCAAAACTTAAGAATACGTAAAAATAATTCCTTCTCAATATTCGTATTTTGTTCTATTATCTGCCATTTTTCCTCTATAATACTTAAAGCTAAACCTACAGGAATACTTGCAAAAAGTGAAACTACATCAAATGAAAACAATCTATCATTATCTTGTATATTTATTCTCTTGGTTTTATCCTTAAATTCCAACGAATTTTTAATATTATATATTGATTGTCCTGTTATCACCTTAAGAATATTCGTTATACACTTGCACAGTCCATAGGCCGGGGAATTAATGCAAGAGCAAATAGGCCTTAAAGGAAAATTCTGTTTATGGATCTTAGGTACTCCATACAGCTTTGGAGAATTTGATACATTAGTCTTAAGTCTATTTCTCTCCATCACTGAAATGAAGTTCATCAACTAAAAAATTGTTTGTTTTTTGGAGTTTAGTAGTCGGATCCTTAGTCAATATTGAGTATTTAGCAGAATCGTTAAGAATGTCATTTATTCTCGAATTATAATCGTCTCTGCTCATAGCAACAGTAACATTACCCTTATCAGCATTAACAATTAATATGTTCCTATTAGTACTCAAAAATTTTTTAGCGGTTTTTACTTTATCTAATATAAAAATATCCCTTGCTGTAGGTCTAATATTGCTAATGTGCCTGTCAATCATCATTGTTAGTTTTGTTCGCGCTACTTGCTGGTCCTCTTTTTCTTTTATAGTCTGAATCAAATCATCTCCTTCTGAAATTGCCTTCATTATAGGAAAATTTTTCTTTTCAAGTGGTAATGCAAATTTCTGTCCTAGAGAAAGAATCCACTTAACATCCCCTGGAATATCTATGTCAGTCTTATTAACAAACCATTCTTCATTAACCTTAATTCCTAACTCCTTTCTTTGAATATCAGAAAGATTCTTAAATTTCTTCCTATGTGTTTCCTTAATCTTTTTTTCAAAAATATAATATAGTCTATCTTTACATTCTAATAATTCTGTTATCTCATCTAATGTCAAATGACCTTCCATATTATATATTAACATCTCTATGTTCCTATTTAAAATTTGTAGTATGTCATGTTGTTTCCTAATTGCTAAATTTAACATTCTTTTGTGTAAATCTTTTGTGTACCTCTCAATAGTGTGTTGATATTTGGGAATTTTTTTATTATTAAAAATGTTAACTAAATATATAAAAAAAGATCTAAAAAAAGAAAAAAGATATTTATTAAAGATAAAAAAGATCGTTTAAAAAACTTTAAAAATATATCTTAAAAAATAATTAAACATATGAAGTTTGTATGTGTAAGGACAAGTAAAAAAAATATAAAATCATTAGGGTTCTTACAAAATAATAGGGAATCCTTCTTTTGGTTCAATTTAAATTGGAGTTTATCGGTTTAATTCTAACTTTATTCTTATCTCAAGTTCATCCGGCTATGGTGACAATGTGCCTATCTATCAAACATATACTTGCATAAAATTTGAAGTTCGCCACTTGTAAGCTTTGTATATTCTCTCGTAGAATTTTTTCAAAATGATCTATTTTTCAGCACTTCTTTCAGTCGTTCTGTTTTCCACGCAACTTGTAAGTTTAACATCGTCCTCCAATCAGGTAAAAAATTTTAAAATTTGATTAAATTTACTCAATTGTCAATATTTGAAATCACTTTTTATCCCTTTTTCAGCCACAATTTTCTTCGAAATTTTATTTTGGAATTGTGTTCAGAAAAGAAAGATTTTTATGTTGGCTTTAAGTTTTCGATCGCTCTTGGATGGTTATGTCTCTAGCAGATATTATTCTAAGAACTGAGGTTTGAGTTACAGATCTAGTTCGGTAGGCTGATGTATCGGATTTTTTAACAAGAAGTTTGTTTTCAGTTGTGGCAACACCAACAGCATAATAGTGTTGACATGTCGATTATTGACGTATTCATAGTGGATGCATTGGCAATAGTTGCAATGAATTCAATTTCGCATTAAAATTGCATTAAAATAAATAAAATCCAATATAAAATTAGTGGTTTTATTAAAGTTACATTTCGTAAAATTCGTGAGATTTTCGGACACCATAATCGTCCTTCTGAGACCGCTATTAAGAATTTGGTCGTTAAATTTGAGCGGACATGCTCGATGCAAAATGTATGAACAACCACGCGTATTCGACCGGGTCTTTCAACTGAAAACATTATAGCCGTAAGCCACAGTGTTGAAGCAGCTCCAAATTTGCCAAATCCTCGACGTTCTTAACAATTGGGCTTACACAAGACCACCATATGGCGAATTTTGCGTAAGGATTTGACTTTGAAGCCTAACAAACTTTGAGTGGTGCAGAAATTGAAGCCATAGACTCGCTCAATTCATTCAGGAAGAAATGGATGATTTTTCTGAAGAAAATTATTTTTTCAGACGGAGTTCATTTTCACTTGTCAGTTTATGTCAACAAGCAAAATTTCCGCATTTAACCTGAAATTCCTAGAGCTATGTGGTCTAGAGGAATGATTGGACCGGGTTACATGTCAATAAAACAATCAATTTATTGCAAACCAAATTTTCCTATGGCATAATTTCACAACAGTCAGCAGTTAAGTGTTTAGCCAGATCGTGTGATTTATCACCACTCGATTATTTTTTGTGGGGTTATTTTAAAGACAGAGTCTATAGAGAACCAATCACAATTCGTGATGTGACTAACAATTTAGGACCGCTATTTTACCAAAAAAACGATTTTAAACTTTGAAAAAATAATCGACATCTGTCAGCATGGCCGTGGTGGACTTTTGCCAGATATCAGTTTTCATTAATAATTACCGAACTTTTCTCTTCGTAATACAATAAAAACTTGAATCAATTTAATATTTTAGAAAAGAAGCTTCTTGTTGAAAAACCCTGTATATGATATGCTGGCGTTTTATATATAGATGCAGCGAAAATGACCTGATCATTTCATTTGCAACTGTACGTGCAAGTTTTCTTTGACATAGTTAATTGAGTTATTTGTTTATTTAACGACAATCATCCTTTAAATGCTCTTCTTCTTGTCGTAAATACTTGTCATACTCAGTCAATCTATCTCTTTAAAACACTTACCTATATATCAGTTTTAATTGTGTGCCTGTGCTTTACAACGTAGTTATAAAGTTATGTAGTTGTAGTTATTGCAACAACAGTAGATACTACAAGAAAGTAAATAAGATAATTTGTTTAAGCACTCTAATCTGAAGAGACAGTAATAAAATAATTCCGGAATGAAGAATTTTTAAAATGATGTTTTTAAAGTGTGAATTGAATTAGATCGCTTTCAAAATTAAAATGATTAAATGACTTAAAGCGATGAAGAATTATGACTTTTTTTTGAAACAGTAAACTAAATAAAATCATTGAGGAAGATTAATTAATGAGTCTAAACAAGTCATGCATTTTAATGGCTTCGAGTTCTTAAGATTTTTAAAAGACTTTTTGTCTTTTTTTTTCTTAAAATTATTTCTCTTACTTTTTCTGATATTTTAAACATAACTCCCTCGATTTTCTGCTTTCTTTTCTTCTTTTCTTTTCATATATTTGCCTTATCTACATCATTTTTGTTATTGAGCTTCTATTTCGAGGGATTTTTAAAATTTTTTTAATTTGGCTGCCAGAAAAATAACTTCAATAAAATTTTTCAATAGTATAAATCTCTTAAAGTAACTTTTTCCAGATTTTTGTCTAATATCGGGTTTTTCAACAAGAAGTTTGTTTTTCAATTGAGAGATAATATTTGTAACATTTAGTTTTTTGTCGTATTCGTGGTAAATGCATGAATTCGATTTCCCACAAAAATCTCATTAAAACAATTAAAATCTATTACGAAAATGGTGGTTCTGTTAAAGTTACATTTCAGAAAATTCATGATATTTCCTTCTGAGGTCGCTATTAAGAATTTGGTAGTTAAATTTGAGTCGACAGGCTCGATACAAAATGTTCGAAGACTAACGCGTGTTTGACCGTGTCGTTCAACTGAAAACATCACAACGGTAGGCCACAGTGTTGAAACAGATCCAAATTTGTCAATTCTTCGACGTTCTTAATAATTAGGATTATCAAAAACCTCCACATTTGCGTAAGCAATTGATTCTAAAGCCTTACAAGTTTCTAAAGAAGCCGACCGATCATTTACATTGCCATAGACCCGCTCAATTCATTCAGGAACAACTGGCTGGTTTTTCTGAAAAAATAATTTTTTCAGACGAAGCTCATTTGCACTTGTCAGGGTATGCCAACAAGCAAAATTGCCGCATTTAGGCTTCTGAAAATCCTAAAGCGATTATTGAGAAGCCTTTGGATATGCAACGGCTTACCGTGTGGATGCATGATTGGGCAGTTTTGTTTTTCGAGGATGCGACTGGAAATGGTGTTACGGTTAATACATCACGCTTTCGCAAGATGCTAACAACTTAATTTTGGTCTATTATTAACGACATGGATATCATTGAGATGAAGTTTCTACAGGAAGGTACAAACCAAATTTCACGACAATCAGAAGTTAATCGTGTGATTTAACGACACTGGATTATTTTTTGTGGGGGGTTTGTTAAAGCCGGAGTCTCTACGGAGCCAATCGAATCAATTTCAGCCTTACAACTCAAAATCCGAGATGTGATTAACGAAATAGGACTGTTAATTAGCCAAAAAGTGATTAAAAACTTTGATAAAAGAATCGACACCTGTCAGCGTGGCCATGGTGGATATTTTCTAGATATCATTTTTTATTCATAATTGCCGAATATTTCTTTCATAATACCACAAAGATTTGAATCATTTAAATCCAGATTTTTTGTTTTATTTTATTTTAGAAAACACACTTCTTGTTTAATAACCCTTTACAATATTAGGATAGTTTATATTAAGTTGTTTAAAATTTCTAATATCAAGCTTATCATGGTGTATAACGCCAACGATTACCTGTGTCTATTTCGATTGCGCAAAGTGTTCCCAATTAAAAAATTTTAAAGTCTCGAAATTTTCAAGAAATAGGAGATATTATTAAGCAAAAATATCAGTAGCTACAATTTTGAAAAGGAAAATAGATTAAATGAAATTGGAATTGGATAATTATCCCAAAATTTTATCTACAACAGAAAACTGTGAAATTATGATTCCGTATCTAAAAGGGTAAAATTGTGAACCTAATATTTTCGCTAATCTGTTTGTCAGTCTAGCAGAGCCCTCTTTAGGTGTAATAGGTAGACTCTTAAAATGTTTACAGAAGTATTATGTGTATAGGATCTATAAGAACAAATACAATAAATAAACAAGTAGTAGCCTACAGGTGCCCCTGTAGGTCTGGGGGTTGTGGGTTCGATTCCCACTAAAAAAAATTGACTGGCGGTAAGGCTGCTCAGCGATGAAGGCATAGTCAGTGGTCGCTGTGCTGTCTTATACGGCAGTTAATTTCCGACTATCATTTTACTTTCACCACCTGTTTCAACTCTTCTGTATCCCGGTACTTGACTAAATAAGCATTGTTGCCTGAAGTGCTACTTCTCTTTATAAAAAAAAATGAGGGTTCCGAAAGTAACTTGATGTAAACAAAAAAATATTTATTTCTTAAACTTTCATAGAGTATGTCGAAATATGTTTGTTATAAAAATAGGTCTGAACATTTAATTTTGAAATTACAAGATTTTTATATTTTTAGATTTTATAGGCAGATACTTGATGTTTGTAACTAATTAAAATTAAAAGGATATTTTAGTTCTTTTGGCATTGAGTAATGAAATCTTGTTTGATGTGCAAATTAATCAGAAATTTCTCATGATATTTCACAACTTGCACAATATTATGTGTTTTTGGTTTAGCTATAGTTTTCTTTACACAAAATGCTGAAGAGAATGTCGTGTTCAAAACTTTAAAAAATGTTAAACCTTAAATAAATTGGGCATTTTTTTATAAATCTTGGGATTTCCCGTTTGCCAACTCTACATATGATTTATATCGATTTATACATGGTTACATACATCTATGAAAGCTTACTTCCATGTATTTTGAAAAGTCATTCTCTACTTTCAAGTGATTATTCTAGTGACCCATTTCATTTTTATTTTTTTTCTTTTGTTATTTGTTATTTACCAAGATTTGCTATAAATCTATGTAATTGGAAAGGAAAAATATTATTTGATACTAAAACTACAATGGTGAACACAAAAAAAACTTGAAACTATGTGATTTTTATACAAATTTTTTACATTACTTTATATGAACACTATGAAGGCAATACAAAAATTCGAGTAATTTGGCAAGTTGAGTTATAAGACAAATGGTAAAATGATATTTAAGACTGTATTTGTAGAATTGTGCAGCAATGAGGTTTTCACTATTTACTATTGCTTAAATTAAATACTACAGATTTCAAATATGCTGCTGAAAGCAGTAAAGCTGAAAATTCGATACAAGAAGGTTAAAATAAAATATAAATAATAAAAACAAACGTCAATAAACCTTTTAATATTTGTTAATAAGAGACTAAAGCTTTAAACAAAATCGCTGTAAATATGAAATATAATTTAATGTTGAAGTAGATAGATCTTTTGGTTTGTTGCATACAACAAAACAGCAGCTGCTGCCTTAATTACTGCAAACATATTTGATGTTGTCATGCCAAACCTATTCATAACTATCATGGTTATCCTAGTAATTTGAAGGCAATTTCCGTGAACAGCATCGTTATTAATTTAATTTTTCGGGACTTTTTTTCTGTTTCCCCAACTTGTGTGAGCATTTTAGCAAAATATACGTCACAGCAAGAAACAATCTGTGCAATAATCATAGAATGGTTTTGGATATTAAACCACTGTTAAATTGTATATCCACAAACAAACAAAAGAACACCGCCATATATATATACTCGGCTTATGTATGTGTGTATGTATGTATGATATGTAAGCATGCACATATAGGTATTGATGCATGTATGTGCAATATTTGTGCTTGTGTACTTTAGCAAATGAACAATCATTAAAATGCGGTAAAAAGTTGAAGCTTCAATATCTACGTATATAAATGCCTGTACATTTTCAAAATTGCACTAGAGATTTATTTTCTAAGAATTTGTATTTAGTGAGCAATTTGTTAGTGTGTGTGCAGATTAATATTTTGTTGCTTGATAAAATGATAAAGCTGTAACTGATTGTACTTTTAAACGTTTGCACTTAAACTTAAACATAATTTCAGTTTTAATGCAAAAACTACTTGACAGCTGCTGCGCATCACTATCTTGATTTTTTTTTTTTTTTTGTATTATACATAAGAAAACATTTCGCAAATTTAATTTATTTGCAAATAAGGGATGACCCTAGGAACTGAGGCAATATTTAAATTTAAAAGCTCATGATTCTTAAATTTGTGTTATTACAGAAATTAACAATGCATAGTGGTTCGCAAGTAAAATATTTTGGAAATAAAGCGGACTTACCGATCACAACATTTTATACGATACTATTAAATTGAGCTTAGTAAACTTTTCAGAAGCATCTCTAAAAACTCTAAAATTAACTTATATTAATTATTTAAATTATTTTCATTTTATTGTGTACATAATTCAGAAAACAAATGATAATTTTTTTCAAATTCGTGTAAAAACTTTTTTATATTTAAATTCCTTAAGCATAAATAAAAAAATCCTAATATTGATATTCTTTAGACTTTTTACATTTGGGCCATTAAAATCGAAATACATTTTTATTGATTTGATTAGGATATTAGTTGGTTTCAAAGGCAAGTCGAAATCATATTAAAAAGTAAAGTGCAAAGGATTTTTATTTTTAGTTTTAAAAGCTACAAAAAAAACTTTTTTTTTTGTTCATTTAATTATCTCCACTTTGCACTCACTGTTGGTTAGTTTTTAATTAACGACATGTAAAAATACTTCTAAGTGCAGCTATAGATTTAGATGTGTAATTTTTGTTGAGTTATTCTTGCCATGGAAAAGCATCTAACAATGTACGAAACTACAAAACTGTGGACAATATTACAAAGCTGTGAATACTTATAGTTGAGAAATAATAAGCCCTTTTTGAATGAAACACACAAACTACATAGCCTACAAGTTACGATGAAGTGGATATAAAGTTGAATGTACAAGATGGGAGTCACCTTAATGATTGAAAAACTTTAATTCCTCTTAATAACAATAAGTATAAGCTGGATAAAATTAAAGGAATTTTTTGATGGATTTCATGGACTCTATAGTAGCGTAATGCTAGGAGCATACACATAATGGCAAAACTATAAAAAGACCTAATTATTGTCAAAATATTCATCTTCTCTCTCTTGATCGCAACATAATGAAAAACGTCTGAAGTTGTGTTACCCGGAAAAAGTCAGCTCAATTTTAAACAGTTTCCTATTGCCGTTATTAAAAAATGTTGTAAGAAAATTTTATTAGACTTTTTGAAATCAGTGACTTATTAAATGATCGCGCTGTTGAATTTATTATAAACCAATTAAATTATGATAAACTGCCATCACTGCCTATTTTAACTTGATAATGGAATATAGGTTAATGAGCTCTTCCAAAAGCTATACAACGAAAGTAAGTAAAAAAATAATTAGTGAAAAAAGATATTGAGCAATTCTGGAGAGCCATTAAATAAACTTGAACACTGCAAATTCAAAATGATGCTGCGAAAATCGCAACTTTATACAGAAGGAGCTTGGATTAAATTTTAATTAACTTTACTTTTTGAATAAAAGAAATATAGCCATACTAAGTCACCACACTTATTTAACTCACAATTCACGATTTATTATTATCAATTTTTTTATTTCTTCATTTTCATCAGAATGAAACTAAAATTTATTTAAATATGATTTTTATAATTTTAATATCAAATTCAATTTTTAACAGCTTCTGAGTAATAAATTTTAAATTTTAGGCATTTTCAGCTAAAGTTTTGATTTATTTCATTCACACAATGAATAGAGAAACAAATAAAACATTTATACCACTCAATTTAATTTATTTATTATTTTATTTTTATGCCTCATAATTTAGTTGAATATATGGCTGTCTATATTACGAGTAACAATTAATAAAAATATTTAAATAACTTATTTGTAAATAACATATCCATATACACATATATACATGCATATCTAAATGTATGTGTTTAGTAACATTTAAAAATTTCATAAAAGTCATTTACATAATTACTGACATTTTTAATAGATTTTTTCGTGTATAATTTAGAGTTTTAATGCAGTTAAAAATAAAAATAACTAGCAAAATCGAAAAACAATACTTATAAAATTGAAAAAATATACATTTATCATAATATTTGAATATTGTGCTTTTAAAGTGTGATATGAGTAACAGAGATGGGTTTCAAACATATAATAGTATAAAAACCAAATAACCTTTTTGTTACTTCTTCAATGTTAAGATGATCAGCATTTGTACTCAAATAGATCATATTTGTTTCAGTGTATTATTAAAAATTATGAATTTTAAAATCTGGCTTTGGCGCTAAATGTTATATTTTCAATTGTGGCAACTTTTTTAAAAAGTTTTCAAAAAGCGAAATTGCTTAAAATGGCAAATAGAGCACTAGAAAAAACATAAAATTATTTACCTAATTGGGAAAAAATACCACATGCTTACAGCATTCGAGATAAGTCCAAACTTCTAAAAAATTTAAAAGCATGTAAACAAGAATAATATCCCGAGATTTGTTACTTTTTTAAAATTCCTTTTTTAGTTTGTAAAATATGAAATTTTTAAAAAATATTTAAGAGAAAGACTGAACAATTTAAAAAACATGTGACTTGAAATTTTGAATTTAAGTATTCCAGCAAAAAGGCATCTACAATTGCTTGTCCATTAAAATAAATGTTTCCCTTTTCTTAAACTCTTTTTGAAACGAATTAGGCATAAAACCCTGACTTCAAGTTCGATATATTATTCTTATACACCAAGAACAATTTCAACGTAAAGGGCAAAACTAATATATATGGATTAGGATGTCCCTAGGAGCTTTTAGAACGACTGCAATTAGGAACATGCTATTTGAAGCAAATGTTCTGTCCACCGAAAAACATAGGGACTTTGCAACAACTAAGCTCTTTAAAACTATAATGTTCAATGCCCAACATCCTTTGTCCAAGGCCCTAACAAAAGCAATCAATCAAAAATACTTCTTCAAAACACCATCAACACTTACACGAATAACACAATCATGTGACAAATACAACATACCATACAACATTAAGCAACAATATCCGAACAAATTTCCTAACTGGCTCATCTACCCTATCACAATTAACACATCCCTCAAAGAACTAATACAGAAATATATCAACAAAGATTTCTTGAAATCCAACACCAGTTAAAACACCATAAATTCATTTACACAGATGGCTCTAAAGGTAATAAGGGCAGTAGCTTTAGCATTGTTTATAAACACAAAACATTAATTAATTCAATTCTACCAGAATACAGCACTAATTTTTCAGCTGAATTAATAGCAATTTACGAGTCTGTCAAATATGTTAAAGGACACATGGAGAAATTTGCTATCTGCACTGACTCTCTCTCTCTCTCTGCACTGGATGCCATAAGAAACCTCAATAATGATTAGTTTTACACAAAAACCATACGACAATTTATTATTTAAAGACAACCTGACATTAAACTCATCTGGATCATTGGTCATTCCGAAATAAAGGGCAATAAGGCAGCGGATGCTGCCGCAAAAGCTGCTTTATACGCCCCTCTTATAACTACACCTAACCTATTTTCGGATGATATTAAAACATTTAAAAAACTCAACACAAAAATTAACGACAATTGGGCGTTAACTACTGACTGGTACAGGAAAATTAACCCTAACAAAGTGAACGCCTACATGCTGTTCAAAAATATCAATCACAACCTGCTACCAAGAAGAGACCAAATTAAAATAATAAGACCAAGACTAGGTCACACTAGAATCACAATTGCTCATATAATTGATAAGAATATACTAAAGCAATGTCCTTTCTGTAGTTTGATCCCTATTACCATTGACCATCTTTTATTTAGCTGTCCCCACATTAATACATTTAAAAACCCATGTTGTCTTAGTAATAGCAAAATTACTCAACTAATGAACAGTGCTATGATCGATGATAATATTAAGACCCTTTTAAATTTTTTAAAAAAATGTAACCTTTATAATTTAATTTGAAATTAATTAAAATACTGAGCTTAAGACCATCGCTGTCATAGCTCTCCTCCATTACACTTATAATTTACTTGTAAGTACAATATGTAAATAAATAAATAAATAAAATATATGGATTACTGTTGTTTTATTTGTTTTAAAAGCCAACTAAAATAAACATAGTTGGCTTAAAAATGTATATCTCTACTAATACAGAGTGTCTACCGGGAATTTATACTACTTTGTTTATTAATCAGGCGAGCGCGGAGGCTAATCAATATCACAATTTCTTGAAATAACTTGTTGTGCACAGATTCGCAAGAATTCCATTGTAATCCATTGTGACACCATCTTGTTAAAACAACGTGTTAATCAAGCCCAAAGCATAGAGTTGTAGAGTTACAGAGTTTTCAATCATATCACGATATCGCTCACCATTCACAGTTACCGCTATGGCGTTTTCATTTTTAAAGAAGTAAGGTCCAATGATTCCAGCTGACTAAATTGCACACCACACTGCAATTTTAGTGAATGCAAAGGTGACTATTGATTAATTTGGGGGTTTCCCATTCCCCAGAACCTATTATTCTGTTTTTTTTTACATTCCATTCAATCGAAATTGTCACTCATTATGACTTTTTCATGATTGTCGGCATAAACGGTCGTGTGGAAGAAGCTCTTGTGTCATCGAATTTGTGGCGTCGAATTGAGATTGATGGATTGTTTTGAAACGCTTTATTGAGCAGCAGTAATATTCTGAGCCGATCTTGCAGTACGTTATGGTCCATACTTGGACCTATCATCTCTCTTTCTTCGAAATCATTCAGTACACGATAAATAGTACGTTTTGTTCGCACGTTGTTTCCCTCAAAAATTTCACCTAACTTTCTTATCGTTACAGTAATCGATGATTGATTTTGATAAAATGCTGTAACGATTGAAACACGTTAGTTTATCGAATATTTAGCTTAATATGAACTATCAAGGCAAATGTTAACCAAAATGTCGGCAAAACAAAATAGAAACCATGTATATGCTCTATTTAGAAACAATAAATATTTTTGAACAGTTAAGAGTTTCTAGCATTTTAACATCTTTTTAGGTTTTGGTTTTGGTACATAATTTCAAAATGTTTCTTAAAAAACTTTAATTTGTCACAGTTATTTTCTATCTAAATATTTTTAAATTCAAATACTGCATGATATAATTGCAGGTTGTATGCCCTATCGTTTCTGTAGTTTAAATAAGACCTCAATTGTGCGATTGCCTTTTATACTATTGTACAAATTCGAGTCAGGGGTATCAGTCAAAAGACGTACAACTACTAGAGAGAACAGAAAAAGAAATTCAGTACAAAATTTGTATATTTAATGAAACACTTTGTCACTGTCTTCACAGGGATATGTCATAGTAGCATTTGGTGCCACAGCACTTAATAGGGTAGGGAAGGAAAAATTATTTTCAAAAATGGTATTATATTTTCCAGCCTTTCTTCTGTATTGTTATACAAATTAATTCAAAATTAAATTGCAGATTAAGGAACAAATGATACTTTGTTATCGTTTTGCTGTACCCCTCCCAAGAGCACAAAAATGTATTACAAATAATAGCACGGTAGTTAGTAGCTTTCTTTTCTTTTTTTATACTTTGGATTTTAAAGTTAAGTTAATAATGTCGATTTTTTGCTTGAAAAATGCATTTATTATAATATCAAAATGAGACCATACATTATCCATCGTTAGCCATTACTTTTACCCATCCTTTCTATCTAATATGGATTCCGTGTAAAAAAACTCATTCGGTTTTGAGGTAAAAATGAGTTAAGCCAATTTCTGATATGCTGTTCTTCATTCTTCATGCATGAAGGGCAAGATCGGAGATATAACGCGGGAGAGCCAAAATTTCCCATTCACTGTTTCTTAAATAGTTTTTTAACAGGTCTTGTAACATGTAGTCAAGCGTTGTCATGATCGAAAAATATGTAGTCATGTCATGTCGTATATACTGGCCCTTTTTTTGTTGTTTGCTCCCTTTCCTCAAATGAATTCCCTATACTTGTCAGACCCGATTCCAACAGCTTATAATACAAAACACTCTTCTAATCACACCAATAACAGAGCATTTATTTGCTTTCATGTATATTCTGCCTCGGAGTTAATTTGGCTAGTTGGCCGTGCTTTATATATCACTTTTTGCGCTTCCAGTTATCGTAATATTTACATTTTTCATTCCAAGTAACAATACAGTGAAAATGTTACTTTTTTTAGCATTCAAGTATCATTTCCGTTATACAAAATCGCCTTGCAATGTCTCTTGGCTTCAGTTCATATGCGGCCCAAATTTCTTACTATTGAATTAATTCCAATGCCTTAAAACGTAGGGAAATGGCTTGTTGTGTGACTCCAGATAATAATGAAAGGTCTTCTTGTATTTGACAGCAATAATCGTCGAGTAATAAATCCGATTTCTCGTCTTCAAACTTTTTTGGCTGAACGGGCCTCTCCTTGTTTTTTGTGTGGAAGTCACCACTTTACAAATGCTTTAAGCAGTGCCATCCCTGGTGCATACATACATTAATAAATTCAAACTTTTATTTAAAAATATCTTTACAGCAAATATGTTTATTATTTAAAGCAGACATTACGGAAAAACCACCAGGCAAAACTTTAACGGAAAAATAATAATAATAATAATAATAATAATAATAATAATAATAGGAAAAAAACTGGAATTAAAAAGGTTTAACATTTTTTTATACAAATTCATAAGCATAAAATTATAATTAATAGCAATCATCAGAATTTATGTTTATTTTTCCATATACACTTTTTGCCATGCTGGTGGCAGAACTAGGTAGAAAAACGCGCGTAGAAATCGTTTATTTGAAAGAAAAAATAAATAAAAAAAATGAAGTCAGAAATGGAGCTGGTTAAAAATAGAACAAGAAAAAAAATGTATTAAAACAAAATATAATTCAAACAATATTTCAATACTATGGCAACTACATGTGAAAAGAATTATAGAAATTATTATTTCAATCTGTATTCATGTGCAAAAAAAATGTATATGAAATAATAATTGTTAAAAATATATATATGAATAAAAATGTAAATTAAAATAACAATAACAAAGATTTTTAATTTAATAAATAAATTAAAAAACTACTTTGTAGCTGTGAAGTTTCATGGACAAAAAACAGCAAAAGTATAAATAATTATTTAATAAAGTAAGTAAAAAAAAACAGCAAAATTTTTTAAAATAATACAATGATTATTTTTATTTAGTTAAGATGCTTTCAGAATTAACAACTCTGTAGTTAAGCTCCAGGAAGGAGCTTACAGCGAAAAAAATATTATAAGTGACTACACTATGCAACAAAATAATACTAACCAGCCAAAAGTTTTTATTTTAAGGTTCCATATCTAAAGGGTTAAAATGTAACCTGATTGTGTTTTTAGCCACAATATCAGTTTATATATTCTTTTAAAACTTTTCATATGGAAAAACGTGCGAGTTTCAGGAACAAGTGCTTTAATTTCGTTAAAGCACCTACCATTGCAATAACGATAAAACAGTGAAATACAACCTACATTGCGTCGATGCTCTAGAGAATGAATAGGGATGGATACCCTACTGTCGCCAATGAGCCTCTAGCCCCTTTCGCGTACGCGGTCGAGCAACTCCAAAATAGAAATTGGAGCGCCGGCCCATACATGAGACTTGTATTTCATCTTTGGACGTAATAGGTGGTATAAATAGTACGGAGATCGGATGGAGTGAAGTATCTCTTACACATTTTTAGAAAACGGAGCCACTATAAAGTTTCTTTAGAAACCAGAAAAATGTGTTTAGTCCATCAAATATACATTATACATTGTATGTGAAGGGTGTTGTTTTTTATAGAGGTAAAATGGAATAAAACAAAAATGATTTTTTTTAAATTCTCATGGAAAGATAAAAGATAAGATAAAGATAATCTTCTGGCATCATAATTTTAATATGACCATCACGGCTGGCGTGGACGTAGCCTAATCTGGGTGTCCAATTTTTAATGATTTTTTCCAACATTTGCGGCCGTATATCGGAAATAGCGTGGTGAATATTTTCTTCTAAGTGGTCAAGCGTTTCGGACTTATCGACTTTGACTAGAGATTTTAAATTTCCAGTGGCGTTAAATCGCATAATCTTGATGGCTAATTCATAGTCTGAAAGTACAAACTCTGCGTTTATCAAGCGCTTTCTTCAAGAAATCAATTGCGACACGAGCTGTTGGACATGTTGCGCCGTCTTGTGGAAACCACAGCTCCTGCACATCACGGCTGTTCACTTAATGAATGTAACTGTTAGTAATCATAACTTTATAGCATTCACCACCGTAGCGTTCTGACGAGCATCGTTTATAAAGAACTCTAGTATAGTGATACCACAAACCCATAAAGCACACCAAACAGCAATTGTTTCTGCATGTAAGGGTGTCATAACCTATACCTGGGGATTATCAGCACTCCAAACAAATCAGTTGTGTTTCATCGAAAAAAAAAAATTCGCTTGTGAAAATCGAAATCTTATCGGCAATCTTAGTTGGCCCTAATTTGCGTTATTTTGAAACGTTGATTTACTCGTGTTAAAATGCCGAACCAAATAAACAAAAATCACGTGAAAACTGACAAAGTGGCTGTCGATAGAAATTTTTTCACTTATAAAACAAATGCAAATAATAGTTTTTAAATCATAAGGCGTTTCTATAGAGGCCACACTTTTGACAAACATACTATCTCTAAAACCGTTATAGACATAACCTTAGGAACGAATAGGTTTTTCTATAAAGGACTTAGTTTTTAGGCTTAATAAAGGGTGTTTTTTAAGCCCGATAGAACTTGAAACTGTAAAAAATAACACAAAAAATTAAAGTGTAATCAAAATTTCTTTTTTATTCGAAGGATTAATACGTGACATTAACATTTGAAAATGACTTTGGGCATATGGGCACCGCGGCTATTCTTGACGAAGCGCATTCTGGACGTCCAATTTTGGGCCACTTTTTCGAGCACTGCTGGGCGTATGTCACGAATAACACGAACAATGCTGTCCTCCAAGGCGTCAATTGTTACTGGTTTATCAGCATAAACCAGTGACTTCACGTAGCCCCACAGGAAATAGTCGAGTGGTGTCAAATCGCACGACCTTGGGAGCCAATTGACAGGTCCATTTCTCGAAATCAACTTATCGCCAAATTTTGATTTCAATAAGTCGATGGTTGCGTTCGCTGTATGGCACGTAGCGCCATCCTGTTGAAACCACATCTCGTCCGGATCAATGTCATCCATATTTTCAAACAAAAAATTATTGATCATGGTGCGATAACGATCTCCATTGACCGTAACGCGAGCTCCGGCCTCATTTTTGAAGAAATAAGGTCCGATGATGCCACCAGCGTGAAAACCGCACCAAACGGTGCATTTTTCGGGATGTAATGGAGTCTGTAGGGTCTGTTGTGGATTGGTCTCACTCCATATGCGGCAATTTTGCTTATTAACAAACCCGTTAAGCCAAAAATGCGCCTCATCGCTGAACACAATTTTCGGATAAAACAACGGGTCAGTTGCCAACTGCTCTAGAGCCCAATCGGCGAAAGAACGACGCATATAATGGTCTCGTGGCTTCAATTACTGCACCAGCTGGATCTTATACAGGTGTAGGCCGAGATCTTTGCGCAAAATTTTCCACGTAGTGGACGGACAGAGCCCCAATTCCTGCGACCGACGACGAATTGATAAATTTTGATCTTCTTCCACACTTTCGTTTACAGCGGCGATATTCTCTTCAGTACGCACACTCCTTCGACGTGTTGGTGTTATTGCATCCTCTAGAGAGTATGTGGTACGAAATCTATCGACAGTTCGACGAATGGCTTGTTCAGATGCACGATTATGTACGCCATAAAAATGACGAAGTCGTCTATAAGTTGCGCGAATCGACGACTGATTTTCAAAGTAAATTTGGACAATTTCGTAGCGTTGTTCAAGCAAGAGTTTATTCATGATGATTTGTCAGAGTATACTGACACAAATAAAAACAAATGTTTCATCAAAATTTCATTTTTTGTGTTACTTTTTACAATTTAAAGTTCTATCTAGCTTAAAAAAACACCTTTTACCTTATCTGTTGTACTGTAGAAGGAAGACGATTTTAATTTTCAACAACAACAAGTTAGGAGATGTATGGTATGGAAAAGAAACTCCCTGTGTAATTACTTTTTTTTAAAGAGAAGTAGCACTTTAGGCAACAATGCGCATTTAGTCAAGTACCGTGCTACATTCTTCAGGAAAGGGATAGAGAAGAGATGAAATAGGTGGTGAAAGTAGAAGAATAGTCGGAAATTAACTGCAGTATAAGACAGCAGAACGACAATTGACTATGCCTTCATCACTAGCAGCCCCACCGACAGTCAATTTTTATTTTTTGTAGTAAAAAAAAACCAAGTTCTTCGTTGGGAATCGAACCCACAACCCCCTACTGACAAGCTAGTACACTACCTACTAGCCTACAGGGTTAATTCTTGGCAGATTTACTTTTAATAATCTAAGACAAACTGAAAAACGGTGAACCTTAAAAAAATATACATGTCATTGCAAGTGGTTAAACACAACAATGTTAAAATATAATTCTGAAATTATTATAAATGCTTAGTTTCAGAGGTAATAAAAGTTGACAAAATTATTATATCGTATGTTTCTTTTTACCATCATCTGTCTCTTAGAGTTCGTGTTCCTTGATATGCATTATTACGTTCTAAATGTTACTTTGTTTTTAAGAAAAAATTACTAAAATTGTAATTCCAAAAGGTATGAATTTAACTAAAAAGTAGAAAGATTGAAAGCACTCCATGGATAAAACTTATACGAATGAGACAACATCGAAATGTAGTATATTTTCTGCAAATCATTTGGGATTACAGGTATAAATATATTTTACACTTCAAAGTTCAACTTGTTGTTTCCTTTTTTTATCTTTATTTATTTATTTACGAATGTGCAAATAACACTGTTAGTTTTTGGAAATGTGGCAAAATTGCTTGAAATGCATTTAACTTATTTTATTTTTATCACGTGGTAAATTTTTCTCTTACCGCTGGTTTTCTTTTTTTTGTTTTTAGTTTTCAAAGTAAATAAAGTTTAGAAGTTAACTTTATTTAATTTGAAATTCGAAATACCAAATAATAGTGAAAAATAAAAACTTTTTTATTAAAAATAAAATTTCTATTTGTTTAAGGATTTTTGTTTTAATATTTAAAATGCACAAAAAAATTTTTTTTGTGAGAATTAACTCACGATTAAAATTCTAAGCGAATTTAAATTAAGAGAAATAGCAAGTAAGGCTATCAGCTCATAAATAAATGATAGCTACTAATTCTACAACAAACTTAAGATAAGATCTATGAACATGAATAAGACCGTTTTTTTACGATTTATACGAAAATTTTTAGCAATCAAATGTAGTGATACAGATTAGTAGACTTTAAGTAATTTACTATTATAGATATGTTCTTTTCTGTTGGATCGACTAATAGTTCTAACGGATCTTCGTTTTTGAATATATTGGCTATCTGTGCTGAGAAGAAAGGACAAGATGTTAAAAGATGTGTTGGATCGGTCGGGAATAAAACGCAACAATTGCACGGTGGTGTGATTGGTAGATTTAGAAGGCACCCATGTGTTATTTTTGTGTGAGCTAGTTGAAGTCTGGTGATTTTGATAAGATCCATTCTGTTAGTGTTAAAAATTTTATCAAAGATGTGCACTGATCCAGCGTCATTATTAAGTTTTTTTTACCATTCCGATGTTTTTTGAAAGGGGAGGGTTTTTAGTTTTGTAATATGAGTTAATATATCGACATAAATTTGTGGGATTAAAATTGTTCATCGTAATAAGAGGTGACTTAAGAAAGAACTTTGCTGCAGTGTCAGCATATTCGTTTCCAGCAATATTGCAGTAGCTAGGTACACAAATTAGTTTTACGCCCGAATGTCTTTTTATAATTTCATTCTGAATTTTAGAGAACAAAAAAAAAATTATTTAAAACACATATTAAAAAGTAATCGATATTTTTGTTATTCCCAGTTGGCATTTGACAAATTGTTGTACGGGCACTATAATTCTATGACTCATTGTTTAATTATCTAAATAATTGTACAAATGCATTTTTTGTTTTTTCTTTCAAATTATCCCTTAAGTGGCTAGCCAGATCGTGTGCTTTAACACCATTGGATTATTTTTTGTGGGTTTATGTTAAAGACAGATCCCAATCGAATGGATTTCAGCCCTAAAACTCAAAATCCATAATGCGATTAACGAAATGGGACCTCCACCTTGCCAAAAAGTAAAAAAAATCGACATCTGTCATTTGTTATTCATAATTGCCGAACTGTTTTCTTCGTAAGACAAAAAATTTAATAATTTAAATTTTTATTTTATTTTGTTTGAGAAAACAAACTTCTTGTAAAAAACTTTTTACAACATTTTATTCATTCAGCTGGTAGACGTACAAACGGTTAATGAACAGTAAAAACGGACGAATGCGGGATGTAGAATTAAGCCGAAACTAAATTTTAATTTTCTCCTGAGTTTTTCGTATTTTTGTTTTTTTTTTTTGTAATGGAATTTATAGTGTCAAGTTTCTCTGAAAAGAAAATTGTGTAACGTTTTATTTTGTAGCATATTTTATGAATGTATTCCGCAATCTTCATTAAAATTTTCATGCAACATCGCGAATCACTACACGTGAAAAAACACTAATGGAAAAACACAAAATAGCTCATTACTATAGATACGTAGATGACATTATATGCATCCTCGAACAAGACAACGGCGAACAAATTTTAGAAAACTTAAACACAATTCATAATAAAATTACATACACAATAGAAATAGAACAAGGCAGAAGTTTGCATTATCTTGACAACACTATAACACGAGGAACTGACTATTTAACATTTGACAGCTATAGAAAATTAACTACGACGGACACTATTATCCACAACACCTCAAACCATCCTACCCAACGTAAACTAGCAGCGTTTAGACATATGATAAACAGACTTAAGATAATTCCACAAAGAACTCGACACAATCTACGCCATAGCTATGAATAACGGCTACAAGGCCACTACCATCGATAAACTTCTTAGACAATTCAACACTAAGAACAAAAATAAAGGAGACATAGAGACAGCCGATACAACACGACGGCATACCTTTACTTACACAGGACCTGAATTATACAGACTAACTAACCTTTTTTACAAAGAAGAAATACTCACAGCATTAAAAAGTGGAAACACTCTGAGATATAATGTCAGAACAACGACAGAAACAACTGACAAATTTAGTTCCAGCGGGGTATACAGACTCACCTGTACCTGCAAACAAATTTATGTAGGGCAAACTGGACGAACACTAAAAGCAAGGTTTACCGAACACACACGCTCATACAAATGGAAAAGAGAAGATTCCAACTTTGCATTACACCTTGACACTCACGGACACACACCAAGGGAAATAGCTGAATGTATGACATTACTACATCCTAGCAAAAAAGGACGAAGACTAGACAGTCTTGAAAACATGGAAATCTACAAAACAAAAACTTTCAACAATGACATTATAAACGAACAGGTAAACACGACCTCAGACACAATGTTCACACCATTAAAATTGCTCATGCACCCTCATACGGACACACGGACCTAGACAATAATAATAGACGGAGGTAACCATAAATTCACTTTGCAAACAAATGCCAGGTGGCTGGAATTCTACTTACCTGAATAGATACGAACCTAACAACAGAACTGCCTGAACACCAACACTGACTCACCAGTACAAACTACAACGCGGCTTGAGAATGATGCATTCACATTGAAAGTGCTCGCCTTCGACCACAATCCAGCCAGTTAGGACGGAAAATGGCAATATTGTTTGATATTACGTTTGAAGTAGAAATAGAAGAGTTTTACATTCCAGCTATATTTGTAAGCGTACATGGCTGTTAGTTGATTTATTTGTTCGTGAAAATGTATTGTTCATGTTTAGAAATCACAAATTCTTTAATTGATTTTTGCGGGCAAAACTTTTTTACGTATGTGAACAGCTTTTCTTGCATGAAAGTTTTATTTGGGATATTTTAAAACAATAAATTCAAAAGGCAACTTGTTTGTGTTATCTAATTAATTCCTCTTAACAATGATCAGGATTTTTCTTTATTATGCTCTGAACTGGAGAACACCGTCCTTCCCAATTCGGTGGAATATAGATATAAAATGACACAAAATCTACCTTACTTTATAAAGATTTGTTGCTGAGAAATAATTCTAAAAGTTTGAAATTGTTTAATTTTGACTGGCAATTTATCTACAAAAATAGACACAACCCTAATGAAAAAACTATCAAAATCAGACACTATTTATACTTTCAAACCTAATAATAACTCTCTAGTACTATCTAAACGCGAATTAATAACGATGTCATCGCATGAAAAGCGCTCGCCAATACAGTCAAGCCAACCGTCAGTAACGACGGTTTTCACCGTCGGCATGAAGGCATGAAAACAAAGTAGATTAAGTTTCGTTACTCTGTTTTCTGATTTTCCCTTTTAAAATATATTCCAGGTATTACCAAAAATTATCGCTATGTATTAAAAGTAACTTTAAAATTTAAAATTTTAAAATACAGCTACAGAAAAAGGGTTCCAAAATCTTTATTATTAAAATGTTAAAAAAAAATGCGTTAAAGAATTTACCAAGTTTAAAAGGCGTAGTAAAATCCGAATGTATTTTTAAATGATAAAACACCGAAAGGGTGTTACCATCAATATGTTTGTATATATGTATACGTGGTGGCTGATTTAAGGAGTGAAAAAAATTGATGTCTGAATAATTTTAAAACACTCAAACATTCAATATTTTATAGCGAATAAATGAGCACGACACACTTAAAACTGTGACACGTTTTCAAGGTTTTTTTATTACTATTTTATTTGTGTGAAAATTAAATTTTTTGTTTTCGTTAAATTTATTATTTATGTCATTTAAATGTTTCAATAAAAAACGGAACAAAAATATTTACTTTTGTTAAAACATCTACAAAAAAAAATTGTTTTTTGTTAAAAATATGGTTTATATATATGTGTACAGTGGCAGGCAAAAAATCAATCTCGTATTGATATATTGCCACCATTCACTTTTGTGTCTTCAATTAATTTTTTGCCTTCAACCAACAGCATAGCTCATATGGTCATGTTTGCCTTCTCGATTAAACAAAATTTGATGAATAAATTATATGGTTGTAGCCAATAAAATACCTATCAGACATTGCTAGATATGACACTAATTATGTTTAACATATTATAATATAATGTTGAGATATATAATAATTATAGTTTATATTTATTAGACCTTTTTAATATTTTTTAGTAGCACTAGATCATTATTTAATAAAAAATTTTTAAAAACTTTATCATCATCCTGATGATGCCAACCAATGGTTTGGCGAAATATTGAAAAATAAGAAATAAAGTTTTTAAAAGTTTTTTATTAACCTACCTAGTGACCTAGTGCTTAATAATAAACTAGTTAAAAATAATGTTAAGATATGATAAAAAAAATTTTTACTTACTTTGAAAATTCTTTGCTTCCCCTTTTTTATATTTTAATTTTTCAATTCCTATTTTGTTATTTTCTTTGAACAACAAGTTGTTGTTTTATATTTTTACACTAAACCTTTATAAATTATAGATTGCAAACAAACTGCGGAGCTGATAGAAGGGCATTCAGCTATCATTATTAAAAAAAAAATTAGCATATTATGTTTACTAATTATATTTTATGGTTATAAATACTATATAAAAATATTTTGAGTTTTAAATTAAGGCTTATAAGGGCAATTAAGCTTAAAAAAGCTGGTTCTTTGTGACAAAATAATTGCTATTTATTGCTACGTAAAACTTAATATAGTTTTAGTGACCATACTAAAACTTATCTTGTTTGTTGTATATTTGACGATAAGAACAAAAGTGGTTACAAAAAATAAATTTTGAACTTTCAACCTAAATGTCTCTAAAACTATAAATTCAGCAAAAAAATTATTAAAATCAAAATTAAAAAGAACAAAATTTCCCATCAAATAAGACTAGAATTATATTCCTGAAAGGATGAAAACCTAGGATTTTTTCAGAGAAATCACTGTTTTTCTTAACTTTAACCTCAATGGGGCACGTGTTATTGTTATCAGATTGAACTGAAACTTTGCCAATCTCATTTTCCAGTCAATTGGCACGTTTGACCGAAAATAGTTTTACTTTTCTTATCTTATATACCTTTTAACTACCCTCGTATCCAGTAATGCAAAAACTTGAGTCGTTTTAGTAATTTTTACTCAAAGATTTATTTTCTATTTTTATTTAAAGCATATATATGAAATAATTACTTATTTTAACAATATATTAATTTTTTAATCCGGTTTGGGATTATATCTAATTATTGCTTCCTTTTTTCAAATATATGATCACTTTATCAAATGGCACACCCCAAGCAAATAATATTTTCAAATCAAAATAGGTGGTTAGATTAGTTGTCATTTTTTCCAAAGGTTTTGTAGTGATACACTTACAGTGCCATGCGAAATTTACCCTTCATGTTAAATGTTTTTATACTCCCATTTATTGTTTATTAAAAATATATATTTAAAAAAAAAATTTTCCAGGTATTCTTACATAAAGTTGTCAAGCATATTTTTCCTACTAACTACATATTTCAAATGTGTTCTTGCATTTTGTTAACATTCATTGATATATTTTTTTGGCCAAGTTTTTTTCTGTGCCATTTTTCCAATCAAATGCTTACAAGCTCTGGTATAACGAAAAAATAACCGAATGAATTTAAATTTACACATCGCCGGTAGGCAATAAAAATCCACCATATACGATTTTTGCTGTCTATTTTAACTTTTAATTATATTTTTTGTTTTTGCGCTCCTAGTATTGACTTTATTCTATAAACAATTGTCAGCAAAGAAAAAAGACCCAGCATTTTTCTGTCATGTTCTCTCAGTAAATAGTGGACAATTTACAGTTAAAAATACTACCTTTTTAATTGCTATTCCAAGAATATATGCAGAAAATAAAAAAAAATTTCTCTATGCATGATTTGGTAGGCTCTAACGTCTGTCCCAATAATATTTAATAAAAAAAACTGCAATGGCTGCTTTTAATACTATTTTCTTTCCTTTTAACGTTTTATCGTTTAACAATAACCGTGTGTGTGTATGTGCATGTGCCTATGTACACTAAAAATTGGCGGCATAAAAAAACTTGTTACTTCTGGGAATTGTTATTTGCTTTAGCAACACACCAAATTGTGTGGCAACTTGTAGATATTATGTTCTTTTGTGTCCGAAATCGTAATTATTGCTAAAAACAGTTGCCAACATGAAATTGTCATTTTAGCTTTAAGTTTAATTAAAATCTTAAAATCTTCGAAGAAACGAACTCTAACTTAAATGAAAGAAGTAAAAAGAATACTATTATTTTTTAAAGCATCCAATTTGTTTTTTAAATTTTAATCCGGAATTTTCATTTGTGGAGACAGAAACATGACACAATGCATTAAAGTTTTCTTAGTGTTAATTATTTTTTGTATAAGTTTTAGAAGCTAAAGTAGAATCTTTATTAAAAAACTTGTTAGCCATTTATTTAAGTATGAACTAATCTTTTAAACGGTTTTTTAAATAATTTAACGATTTTATGTTTTCGATATTTCGCTTTCCTGTGGAAAGCTTCTTCAGGAAATTATTTTTTATTTTTTTTTTTTTTGTTTTTGCGCAAACATTATTTAAGCAACACTTAGCAATACTTAAAGCCAGATATATACAAGGCCACAATTAGGGAAACAGGAGCATATAATGTTTCATATAATGTTTTCTCATTCATGTTGCTTGCAATATCAAATATTTTGTATACTACTCCTGTTTCTTAGGATAATGTTACATCATCTGTAGCGATGTTTATATTAACCAACTTTTTGATTATATGTTTTTATAATTAAATCAGTTCTTCTTCTCACATAATATTTTATCAATACAAATAATTGCCTGTATAGTTTTCAGCATGATTATAATTATGATTGTAAGCAGGGACCGTAACTGTTATGGCTTTTATCAAAAAAGTCAAGACAAAAAAAGTTATTTTTTAACTTTAAGTTTTTAAGGCAGAAGTAAAAGCTATTTCTTAACTTTTATTTTGAAAGGCAAAAATTAAAAGTTATTTTTTAACTTTTAATATTTTAAGGTAAAAATAAAACTCATGAATTATTATATTGCATAGTAATACACAAGTATTTATAGGTAACAATCATTGATGTGTATTACAGAAGTTTATAGAAATTATTGTTATTATTATTATTATTATTATTATATTTGTTCAGCTGTTTAATTTTGCCATCAAAATTGATTCTAAGTTTTCTTCAGATACATTATATCTGAAATCCCCCAAAAACAATTTGAGTGCTGAATATGAACTTTCTACACTGACTTGAGATGTAGGTGCAGAATATACAAAAACTGCTAATTTGTGCAGCCGTGGTAAAGTAAAATTTTTATTATTCCAATATTTTAGTAAATCAGCTGCAACATTTTTTTATTTATAGCACTGAAAGCAATAAAACTTGCGTATTACTATGCAATATTTAATTCATGTCTTTTATTTTTGCCTTAAAATATTAAAAGTTAATAAAAAAAAACTTTGATTTTTTGAGTAAAATAATAAAAGTCAAAAATAAAAGTTTTTTTTTTACTTTTATTAAAAAAGGCACAAATTTAAAAGTCTGTAGTGTACACATGTCGTCATGTGACATGTAAATGTGTACAGACCAACTTCAACATTGTAGCGCAATGACTAATTGAATTGCATTTGTTGAAGTGTGGAAATAGACCACCAAAGTAAATTAGGACAAAAGTATAGAATTTCAACGATACCTATAATTTACTTTGTGGCTGTCCGCCTGCATGTTGCTGACACAGATAAGCGATGACAACAACAATAATTAAACAATAATTTCATATAATATTAAGAATAATTATAGTAAAAGTGAGTGAAAGTAAAAAGACACTCAATTTAGATAATAAGAAATTAGTATATAAGCTGGATAAAACTGTAAATAAAATTAAGATTTAAACTGAACACATATCGGCACTAATGTGCCTATCTTTCTTTTTATTTCTTCTAACAACTCTGCTGGCAGTTCTTTCGAACGCCTACACGTTGAGCTGTCCTCCTGGCCAGCTTGATAAAAGTAAACGAGGACTTTCCCTATAACACAAATTTTACATAATACACCCTATCACATGGTTATCTAACCTTTCTGCCACAACACGATGCTATTGAACCTTTAAACTTATTACATGGTGATCCTGCTATTACACCTTTAAGTTTATTACAAGTCATACAAAAATGTGCATGTATATGACAAGAACCAACATTTTGTGCGATCATTTTTATATGTTCTTCTTTGATGTAAAATTTTAAAAATAACAGTTCTTTTCTATCCCTGCTTGTAAGTAAAGTTCGGCAAACAAGTACATTAATGCGTATGAGAAATATTAGAAGCAATTCAATATTAAGCATACGTTCGTTAAAATATTTAAGAAGCAAAAGCTTGGTTGTGTAAGCTATATAGACGTATAAGAATACATATAAGTAGTCTTATATGTCTATATAGCTTCTTGGATTTTCATAAAAACAGTATAAGAAGTCATTCTTACAAATTAAGGTTAAAGAAATTAAGAATTATATTCTATACATATGCAACATATTGTTGATAAAGTCATCAACAAATCCTCAGCGACAATTTATTTGTTTATTTTAAAACCTCAACGTTGCAAAGTAAGATAAAATCACCATTTTCTCTTAAATACTAGTTATGTGATTAAAATAACCAAAGCCACAAATGTATGGAACATGTCTTACGTTAAATGATGGCGACGTTAAGTGGTTGTGACTTAAGTGGTTGTAGCCAATCACTAACTACATTAATAGTCAGCAACTTTAAACCATAATAAATTTCAAATAATTATATCAATGTTCAACAGATTAATGGTGGCAACAACTACACTAATGGCTGTAGTATAAAAAAGAAAACAAATTCCCGGTGTACATATTTCCGCATAGAAATAATAAAAATGAAAAAGAAATGAGAAAACATTTCGAAAAGAACAATGAAGTTTAAGGGACAAAGACACATTTTTTTTGTAAAGCACTGACAAGAAGTTATTATTTCACCTCAAAAAGTCTATAACTAAATTGCATTACTCTTACAAAATGGCATAGCATAGTTTTTGATAGAATCTTGATAATAATATGCTTAAATTATGACTTGGCTACGATTAGTCAATATGCATACATTATGGCATGACCATGAATACACCTTGACTTGACTATGAGTAATAATAAGATTGTGATTAAACTACCAATATACTATGAATAGAATATATCTATACTATAAGCAGATTGGTCAATCAATGATTAATTAATAATGACTATACTATTTCTTCGCTTTGACTACACTACAGCTAGGCTACGACTAAATAGACGCTACTGTCTCAGACCGTGGCTAGACTATGAGCAGACTACAATAAGACTAGAATAAACTATGGCTAAGCTGTGAGTAGACTATAGGTACACTATTACAGGTCTGTGACTGGTCTCCGATTACAGTAGCGGACATTTTGCCCACAAGTATAGTTAAAAAGTTGAATAAAATATACTCAGCTTAAAGTGCAATTTTTTAACTTTTTAACAAATCAATAATAGCATAAAGCATGAGAAATTGCCTACTTCGCATATATATTCAATAAGATTAAAATACTTAATCAATAACAGATGGAATAATATAAATTGGTAAAAAAAGAAGTAGAAGTATAAATAAACCGGAGACACGGCATAGTATGACCAGTTAAACCAGTTACCTATGACACATTGAGGTTTTTGAAAATATCTTTACAAACGCAGTCAGCACAACTTTACGACATATCGCTGAGAAAACACTTCTCGATAATAGAAGTAAAGGCTTTCGCCTTATCGTGAACATCATTGTGACTTCAGCAGCACGGCAGAAATGCCAAGAGGTGCACGTACTTGATGGAAGCATAGCTGAAGTATATGCTGAACATCTCAGTGAATTAATATGTGATGGTAGCGCCACGGAAATGGACTAAGATGGGCTAAGCTGCATTAAGACAACAGCTAAAAAATAGTTGAAGTCAATCAATATTTCATTCGCACTAGTAATTTGAAATGTTTCTGAATTATAAAATAAAATAAAATTTAAATGAAATAATTAAATATAAGAAAAGAAAAGAATTAATTTAAATCCTCCGCATTTCATCAATGCCATTACACGTACCCATACGCATTAAAGTACTTTTATTACAATCATTTAAAAAGAGATAGTAAAATTTAATTATTACTTTTATATTTTTTTCATAATAAAAATAATAGCACAAAATTAATTAAATAGAACTATAAGCATGTATTAGTGGCGTATTAGTTACTGGTCTAACACATCTAATTAAAAGATGCTTTGCAATGTGATATGTTTTCATATAAAACAAAAAAGAAATGAAAAAAGAATAATATTAAAGCATGTAATGTGATGCAACAAATGAAAAACAAGTGAAACAAATAAAAAAATATTAAATAAGTAAAATGCAATGAACCTGACGAAATTAAATAGTTACTATGTTATCCTAGTGATTCTATATTTAGATTGAATCATTTTCTCCCTCTTAGAGAAGTATACGTGTTAAAACATACCATGCATATTAAAGTATCACTCTTTACAATTTCTAAGTTTTGTGCGTTTTTCTACGTGGATACACGTTTTGTTATACATTGTCATGCTCATGTAAGTTGTGACATATTTTGTTCGTGTCTGACACACTTTGAAGTTTTGATCATATGTCTCTGCTGCCTTTGTCGTGACCTAAAATTGGTATACGTTTCTTTCCAAATTTCGGGTATATAAAATTATATGTTTTTATGCTTATATGCACTCTTATACATACATACATACATACTTTATATATTTAAATTATATTGTATTAATTCTTACATTTTTTATGCGCTTTTGCAGCAATAATATATGATTCCGTTGCTTCTGTAATACACCTGATTATAAAATTATTCTGATTATAAAATTATTAGTTATAGCATCGTAGGGGTAATCTAGTATCTAGTCTGATCATAATCTGGTCATAGATATGCCTCTGTTGATTCCAATTATAATTTAAAAATATTCATCGTAATACAACCATTGCCATAGTTTAGCACCTATAGACATTTAATAGTACCAGTAAATTAGCATTCCATTAATTTTTAGTGTTATTGCAACATAATTTTCATTATTAGTAAATTTATACAGATTTCAGTACGTCATTTCTACTCAGTAATTTTAGGTTAAATAATACATGATACTTTTTTTACTGCGTCCAGCACGTACAACTAAATCCTTTGTTAGCAACTATTTCTTTCAATCACTACAGTAATGAATAAATTTTAATTGATAACTAAATAATTTTCAATACAAGTAATGAAATTAATATTAGCATTATTATTAATAAAAATTTACTGATTAAGAACTTCTTTTTTTTAGCAATTATTAAAAGTTTACTGATAAGAATAGTAAAATTGTACTACCAGAAGAACGTACAAATTATGGCATATTTCTCAGTAATCAATAAAAAATTACTGGTAATTCAAATTAAATTTTATTATCCATATAAATTACTAGCTGCTATAATGACGAATTCAGTGTGCTCATGTTTATATCAATATGCAGTCATTATTTAAACATATTCTAGTAGTTATCCAGCCAGAATTTGGACAGTTAGTCCAATCGCAAGCCAGCAAGAAAGAGTCTGTTATAGCTTAGTTGTAAGTCTACTCAAAATAATAGTTATATTCTAAATGTAGTATAGTCATATATTAGTTATATTTCTAATCCAATTACAGTAATATCATAGACATTCACACTCACAGTCTCGTCAACATAAAATCATATTATAATCGTAGCATGATCCTACTTTAAACTGGGTTCGAAATCATGCTTGTCATGAAAATTTAATAAAAATTTTACAATGGCTGTATCTCCGTAAATAATAGGAATATTGAGAAAATAAGCATAATTTGGAATCACCCACAAAAAATCGATTTTTATATGAAAATTTCACTAAAAACTTAAAATGGCTGTATCTCCGTAAATAAGAGGAATTTCGCAAACATAAGCATAATTTGGGATCATCCACAAGAAATCGAATTTTATATGAACAACTTTAAATAGCTGTATCTCCGTAAATATAAGGAAGTTCGCAAAAATAAACATAATTTGGGATCACCCACAAGAAATCGATTTTATATGAAAAACTTAAAATGGTTGTATCTCCGTAAATAAGAGGAATTTCGCAAAAATAAGCATAATTTGGGATCACTTAGAAAAAATAGATATTTACATGAAAATTTCACTAAAAACTCAAAATGGCTGTATCTCCGTAAATGAGAAGAATTTCGCAAAAATAAGCTTAATTTGGAATCACCTATAAAAAAATCAATTTTTATATGAAAATTTCACTAAAAACTTAAAATGGCTGTATCTCCGTAAATAAGATGAATTTCGCAAAAATAAGCTTAATATGGGATCACCCACAAAAAATCGATTATTATATGAAAAACTTAAAATGGCTGTATATCCGTAAATAAGAGGAATTTCGTAAAAGTAAGCATGAATAAATAAAATCGATTTTATATAAAAATTTAATAAAAATTTTAAAATGGCTATATATACGTAAATATTAGCAATTTCTCATATATTCGTATTTTTATCATACTTTTAGTCTAGTCATTGTCTTAGAATATATTACTATAATATACACAAATTGTAAATAGAATCTTATTCTATTCATAGTCTAGTCATTGTATAGTCTAGTCTAAGTAAAGTCTAGCCATAGTTTGGATTATATTTTACATGTGGTCTTATCTAGTAATGACTCTGTATATTTCTAGTCTAGACAGAGTTTAGTCATAGTTTAATCATAGCTAAGGTATGGTTATAATCTAGTTATAGCTTCGGTAAGCACGGTAGAGTTGCTCTATACATTCTCTATTCGATGTATGGAAAAAGTTATGCTCAATTTACACCCCAGTAAAGTTTTAAAAATAACAATGAAACAAATTTTAACACTTTTTAAACAAAAGTGTGCTTCGTCGCTAAACAAAATTTTTTTATGAAAATCGGAATCAACGCTAATCTTGTTTTAGACCCAATTTGTATAACTTGGAAGTGATGTTCAGGCGTCAGACTATTCATATTAAAATGCCGATATAACACTTAAACTTTTAAAGCAACTTACAGGATTTTCATTAGTTTTTAGTTTAACACGTGTGCTTCTGTTTGTGAATGCTTATATTTGGGCTTGTGTGTGTTTATTAATGTGAAAGTACGTGTTTGGAAAGTGTCATTTTCTGTGGCAGTTAGTGGTTGTCATATGTTTTAACCGTGATACACTAAAACTTTTGTATTATTGATGTGTATGTACATATATTCATATAAATGTTATGCTTATGTGTGCGTTATGCGGAGCTATTGGGTCCATTTTTCTTTTAATAAAATATTCTGCTTTGCTATTTAAATATTCAAAACATGACAAGTTAGTAGAACTTAATAAGAAAAGATTATATTCGATACGATTTAATTATGTTTTTACTTACGTCGCTGGCTTTTATGTGAGTGAAGCAATGTGCTTAAATTTATTTATGAAAGACAAAATTGGTAGAAAAGTGATTTGTGATTTAATACAAGCAACAGTTCGTATCTTTAAGAAAATTTTAGTTAAAGTTTTAAATTAAAAAAAATTGCTTGTTTTTTTGGAAAAATTAGATAAGCGAGAAAACAAAATTTATTTAATTTTGTTTTTTTATTGAAACCTTTACAAATTTAATTACTACTGAACGTGCTATTAATAATTATAAATTTTCAATTGTAAAATTTTAATTTGCCCTAAAAAATTAAAAGTATAAAAAATAAGGTCACTATTGATTATTGGTATTTTATTTAAGCTTTTATGTTTGTGTTTATTGTTCTCGGCTGCTCAAAAATATATTTTAAATATAATAATCAGTTTTACTTTTTTTAAAATTAGGTTCTCTGTCGATTGAGTTGAGTAATCAATGATGTGACCGGAAGAACTAACTTTACCACTAATAATTAATTTATCGAGTTTATATAAAATAAATTTTTTGCTGACACTGATATAAAAAAAATCATTTTTAATTTATTTGCGTTTTATTAAAATAAAATATTTTTAAAGATTATCTGTTTTGGGAAAATCACATGGGACTATTTTATCGTACTCCACACTTGTCTATTGCCATTAGTTAGGCGACTAAAACTTTTTTTATTTACGAATAAGGATACAAAACTTAACTTTTTTAGTGCTGTAAAGCACTTGATAAAATGAAATTAACAAAATTTTAAATTTATTATTTGTAAATGATTTGAAAACAGGATAAGGCAGGCTATTAAGTCAACGTTTTCTATTTTTGCCAAGAAAAAAACTTTGCACATGAGGTTTCGTATACTAATTGAAAAGGAATGTAGGAAGTTATGCGTGGTGAGATTTACGTCGGTACCTATAGTGTGTTTTTCATAACTCGACGGTGGTCGAACCACTGGGGCGATATGATGCCTGCGCTCGCGCCTTAGGAAGCCGAAGACTAATTCTAGCAACAGGTCATTTCTAGTTGCAATTTCGGAGGTTTCAAAGCAGGGCCGCCAAACCCCAAGCAAGGAGTGTGGTCCAGAACACATTACAAGCATGCTCACTTGATCCGTATCATTCACCCAATGGTCTCAGTAAAGTTGAGATGATCCTGGCCCCTTAATCAAATTCATGAGGGCCTCGAAACCACAACCACCACGATACTCCCGAAGGGCCAACGTCAATAATCAAACAGAGAACAGCTTAAAGGCTAAAAGGCTAAAAAGCTGAACTCGGGGGCTTACTGATTCCCGTGGAAATAACGTAAAGCTTCCAGTTGACTCCCTGCTAGCCTTCAGAGACTAGGCTCCCGTTTTTTCCCCGGTGATACTTGGACTGACGGTGAGATTCCGTCAAGACATATAAATGTGCCCCTGTGGGGTATAGGAAGTTATCAAATAACTACAAATACTTGTTAATGCTCATTATAGAACACGCACCAATTGAACCCCCAGTTCGCTGGCTGCATGTGATTTATAATCCAAACCGGTTTCTGGTTCTATCTCTTACTATTTGAATATCACATCTAATACGTTCTGAAAATACGCAAATTTCTTTTGTTTTATTTTTTATCCAATCCTTACATAATTTCGAATAGAGTGATAGTGAGTTTCATTAATTAAATTTCGATAAGAAGCAAAATAATATGATTAGTGTCTGGTTGGATGTGTGAATATCTGTAATACTTAGGACGTTTAGAAAGCCGTTGATGGCATAAAAATTTTCTTACGACAAATTGGACTTTTTTCCCCGCTTACTTCTAGAGTTTTACTACTTTTTGGTATTTTATTAAACAGCAACCAGACTTTTCTCGATGAATATTTTTAGTAATGCTGTTATGGACAATATATAGAAATTTCTGTTCTAGTTTCCAGCTTTTCCTATTCTTTCTTAAAAACTGAAAATGAAAAATATTAAAGATTTGTTTAAAATACTTTCTATTAAAAAAACATACTGCCTTCCCTTTATCTTTTTGCTTACATAATTTCTATTACGTTTGAAAACTATTATTTTGTTACTTTTGAAAATTTCATAAGAGTCTACATTTTCATCAGGAAGATTCAAGGGATGGATGCGTCGCTAACGATTGCAGCGAAAAGTTCTTACACATAACTACCAGAACAATCATCGTCATCTGACTGTCACTGAAATACCAGGCTTTGCGCAGAACAAAATTAAAGAAATGGCCAAAGCGTTAGTTTACACGTTAGTGATGTTTGTGGAAGTGTTAGTACTGATGTGTTTTACAAAACATAGACAAATTACTGATATCCATTAACTTCTTGTCATACAAATTAAATCCGATCTTTTGAATATATTTAGTAATAAAATAAAAAATAAACTGAATTTTGTGCTTTGCTTAACTCATGTCTATAAACGCAAGCCGAAAATTAGCCGCAGTCTACTAAAAAATCTTATTTCATTTTAGTAACAAAAGCAGTACTATGGCAACCTCGTTTAATATAAAACTGTTGCAAATGTGTTAGTGCAAAATTGTATATAAATTAGTCTTATTTATGCATTTATTTCTGCAATTTTTGTTTAAAAATATAATACAAATTTGTACTCATAATCTGGATTTGGTGAAATAGTGACGTAGACATATAACATATTGCTTAAGTTTTAAAAGAAAATAATTAAGCAATAATGTGAACTACTGGCTATGTTGTTTACTAACTGCGTGGCTTATCATGAAAGCTTATGCACGCAAGACAATAACAAATTGTGATACAAAGGGAGTAGAAGATTCTTAATTTTTCTACACTTCTTGTGGATAAATATTAAAGGGCAGCGTTTGAGTGGATAGTGAGTTAGTGTAGAAATAAACGTCATGAAGTAAAGAAGTGCATCTTAAGTAAATTGTTCTGTAGTGTTAACCTTGTAGTTAAAATAAATAAATTTGAAATTCATTTAAAAACTCTAAAATCTGGTGTTATTTATTTTGCAATATTGTTATATTGGGGAGCAATAGTTAGTAACTGGCTTTTTTACATAGGATTTTTCGAATAGTGCTAAATTCAAGAAAGGATGTTTACATATCACTGCTGACAAATAACTCAATTCAGATAACGTTAGTAGCTTGTAGATTTGTTAGAAATAAAAGAGGCAACAGCTCCCATCAATTGTGCAAAAATGTCCAAAAATATTAACATTAAAATGAGGAGCTTATTCTGAAGCTAATATTAGACTAAAAGAATTAAACAGTTTTCAATCAATAAAAAGTGTCAACTGGATGTTGAAGAGTTTGTTAAAATATTTATTGACTGTAGAGGCAAAATGAAAGCGAATTGCAATATTACCCAAAATGATAATATGCCGCAAGGTATCTCCACTACGTCATTACATATTTTGCGATTGGCTTGAATTGTTAAAAAGCCTTTCTAAAGTTATTCTTTCGATTACATGAAACGCTTTCTAGTCAATTATAAAATTATAAATAATAATTTAGCTTAAATTAATAAATGTCCTTACTTTGTCTGCAAAAGGATTCAAATGCTTATCTAATTTCAATGCCAAACAAATAAGACTCATTTATGAATATATTTCTTTATTTCCTTTATTCCCCTCTTATTTCCTTCGATAATTCTTGAAGTTTTAAAGTAAAATCAAGATATAATAGAATAGTAATTTGTTTCGTCAACTATGCAAATATTAAGAGATACAATCAAATAAAACTAAAAAAGCAAAATATTTTTATTTTTTATTTTTTTGTTGCTCGTTTATTATTAGTATTTGTTGAACCTGGGTACCTTTACATGTTTTCTATATTCATTTTTATTGAATTTAACATTCAAATACAGCTGAAGGAACATCATTCTGATCAATATTTATACAATCAACAATAATATCTGTTTAATAAAGAACAAGGAAAAACGCAAAAAATAAATGTATTTACGAGTGCATAGGAAAACATGATTCAATATAAAACTAAAAGGAACAAAGAAAGCAACGATAAAGTGAAATTATGCGCTATTGAACATACATAAAGAATTCTTTAAATTGCATCAATTTGTGAATAACAACAACAACAACAAAATATGAGAGAAGTGCTCTAGAAAAGTTATAAAAAAATTAGATAAATCTCCATTTAAAAGTAAATAAAATAATAATCAAATCAAGAAGAAAATGAACTCTACTACTGCATGCATGAATAAAACATGTTTTAGTTGAGCGAGTTATTTTAGAGAGTTAGCGTCGACTTATTGTGACCAATACTTTAAAAATTTTATAAATTCCTTTATATATAAAATTTGTTAAATGTTTTTATTGGTTTAAACTTTCGACTAAGAAAAAAATCTTAGATTTTAAATTCACTTTACGAAATTGTTTAATTATCCTGTCCGTCTTGATTAGTAATCATGACACATAGTTCGGGGTTAAGACCAGACTCAAACTTACGATTTCCTGTTTTGTAAACAAACCTTCAACAAACTCATCCAGTCTCTCATTACCATGCAGACGCCTTAATCATGTCATTAATTGTTCTTATACACAGGTGCATTCACCTAGGCTAGGCAGTAACTTTCCTATACTCTTTTAAGACACTTATCTATGGCAGTTACTTAAGGACAGCTAATTTATATTTAAAGAATTGTTGGAATTTCAACTTATGGTCTTTTGTTAACCAAACAAGCAGATGTCTAAAAAAGCAGCTAACGTGCTTGCTAAACATGTATTGGCTAACTTTCCTTTTATACACACAACCTTGATCCAAATTTTTAGAAAAACCAAATTTATTTCTTAAGTGGAGATAGTACGACAATAGAATAAGTATTCATTTTGAACCCCAATTCACAAACGTTAAAGTTTTAACAAACGATTTTTGAGTTATTTTAAAAAAGTATAGTCCTTTTAAACTCTAATAATGTAGGGATTTGAACTCATGACTTTTAGAAAGCGGCATATAACTTTATTAAACCCATTACTACAGGTGCTGCAAAATTACTCGTTAATTTTACCTTTTAGTCTTTGCAAATCAACACACATTAAACTTTCTAGTGGTGGACAGTAACAACAACTTTGCTTTATGTAACACAAAATAAAATATTTTTAACTCACAACATCACCTTTTACTATTTAAAGGTTTCAAAACTTATTTTCAGCCCATTATTATCAATTATTACAGTTAAAGCCGCATGTTTAGTCGTTTATCTGAGAATCTGCATACAATATTGTATGATAAGATCCTTAAAATTGCTTCAAGAAATTTTTGGAATGAAGGGATAAAACTTATTCTTAATGCAATGCCCACTACATTGCAAAATTAAAAACGTCCTCAAATAAAATTTTTGTTTTAAATGATTAACATGGAATTGTTTACCGACATGCAAAGAAAATTAAGGATTTCGAGAGAATACTGTACGAAAGTGAACAAAACGAAAATTATTTTTTATTTTATGCTTTGATGTGCGTAAACCAAAAAACAGGAAGCAAAACGATTCAAAAACTTTTAAAATTCGCATTGTCTTTTCTTTATAGAACATCCTTTTTCCTGTTCCTTTACTTTTTCTCGATTTACATATAAATGGCTCAAAGGATTGTGGATTTTCTACGAGCCGGTTTTATTAAGGGATTTGAAAACAGACTAGAATAATTCATATCTTGACCTCACAATCTTTCCAAATGACATAAATTCGCCTGCCAAACGTCTGTTGGTTGCTGATTTCGTAGTAATTTGATTGTGTTCTCCGTATATAAATACATGTTTATATTTCTAGGAAGGGTATAATAAGACGTGATTAAAGCTATTGTTAATTAGAATTGGCTTATTTATAAGCGATTTAGTTCAATTGAGTGATTCCATTGATTAATTGAACGAGTTCAAAATTTATGTCTTTTTGGTATCGGGTGGCTGATCAATTTTGCTACTTTTAGAAACTCAAATAACTTTTTGTAAAGTAAATGCAATTCGAAAAATAATACATTTTTATTAAAGTAATTTATGAAGTTTTGAAAATAATTAAATTTAAATGGCCTCCACCCTCGATGTCATATGTGCGAAATCTTATCAAAAAGTTATTCATTACTGCCCAGAGTGTTGCAGCGGTAATTTCCTAAACAACCGTTCGAATGAATTGCTTTAAATCATCCAAATTTGTTGGGTTTCTTTTGTAAACTTCTTCTTTGCAATAACCCAAAAAAATCAGGTGCAGCGTGGTCAGGAGGCCTGGGAGGCCTCTGTTTGAAATCAGTTTATTGGAGAATTTTTTCCGCAATTCTGTCATAACAGGCGTGGCTATGTGACAAGTTGATCCATTTTGTTGAAACCAAACAGAGTTGAATGGGATTCTCTTTCGACGTTATTCTAGAAAGAAAAATTCTTTCAACATCTTTAAGTAACGGTCTCCATTGACCGTAACAGTAACACCGTTTTCTTTGAAAAAGTAAGGCCCGACAATGAAACTTGAAGAAACTGCACAACACACTGTGACGCGAAGTGGATGTAATTGCATCTGATGGAGTATCTGTGGGTTAGAATTACTCCACATATGACAATTTTCTTTGTTAACTTTGCCGTTTAAATCAAAATATGCCTCGTCAGTCATAAAAATGCAGTTCAAGACGTTTTCATACTCTGACCCCATTTGAATGACCTTCTCACAAAATTCCAAGCGAATCGGGAAGTCTCTTGGGTTTAGATTGTTTGTTAATTGAATCTTATATAGAAATAAGTTTAAATCTTGGTGCAACATTGGCTGCAGTGGCTGTCTGCTGACACCCATTTGAGCAGATAAGCTCCTTGTCGAAACTAGAGGATTGGATTGTATGGCAGCAGCTACAGTAGCGATAGTTTCCTGCGTCCAAACTGAGAGATCTCGATGATAAGGCCTTCTTGCGATTGTACCACGCTCGGCGAAATTCTTCACGAGCCTCATTATAGTACATCTGCTAGGAGGAGTGCCATCAAACGTGCACTTATATTCTCTTTGGGCGGAAACTACGGACTCTAAAGCGTAAAAGCGTTGCACTATCCAAATTCTTGTTTCATTGTCCCAATCCTCCATTTTAGTTGAATTTAAATATCAATCTATAAAATAGAATAAAAATGGAACAGGTTGGTTACACAGAAATTAAGTTATTACGTGTTTTTTTATTTTTTTGGTAGCAGCTTTCATCAGCCACCCTGTAGTTCACTTTTGAGCCATCGATTCTTCTAGAGAATATGAAATAAGATACATTTATGTGTTTTATTGTTAAGTGTTTCCAGGCGGCTTATTAACCATTTGGTCTGAGCTATTTAAACTAAAAGAGCATTTTACTAGAAATTGGAAATTGCACATGTTAAATTTTCAAACTTTGAATTAAAATAAGAAATGATTGTAATGAAAACACGTTAATTTTTCAAACTAAAATAAGAAATGATTGAAATGAAAACCAGTTATTTTTAAGGACAAAAATAGTTTTTAAAAAATTACTAAATAATTTCTTTAAAATCAGTAACGGTAATTAATTTCACTGAAAGTAATTTTTGCGATTTTACAATGAGACCAAATGAGAAAAATGTAACAAATCCTTGCAACAAATATTAAATCCTATTTAAAATTTTGAACTATTACATTTATTTAAAAATAAAACGTATAATATAAAATTATAAATAAAAATTTAAATCAATGAATCTTGTATTGATGGAATGATTTTGAAAATAATTCTATTTGAAAAAGGCATGCATTAGCAAGCAGTAGTCGTCAAATAACATTCCATTTCTTAATTTTATTTTCTCTTTTTGATATCTTTAGATGTTCGTGATATGTGTATATACGTTTGACTGTCTGTCCGTTTATAAATTGTCTTTTGATTTATTTGTACTTCAATTTATAGTTCTATTAGATAAATAAAGGTATTCAAACATTTTACATGCTCGGTTAAAAGACATTTATACTAGACAAATACGAAAATAAATTTTAAGAAATAAAATTTGTATTCAGTTATAATGTATGTTAAGATTGTATATTTGAGTACTACAAATGGAGGGTAAATTATATGAAAATACGAGGGTCAGACCTAAAACGTAACATTTTTTTAAGGTTTTTTTCTTTTCTATTAAAAAAGTCCAAAAATATTGAATGCATCAGAAATGCCAAATAAGTATCACAGGAGCTTATTAATAAACAACCATCGCAATATGCCCCCACCCCCCCACCCCCATTATTATAAGCACGCCATGCAGCTGCAGTTGAAGGAGTACGGTTAAAGTATCCTTATATTTTTGATAAACGTTCGATGTTATCTATATTCGTAATAATATTTTCTCTTTTACAGTTCTAAGGACTTTCCTCTAGTTTAATATGTTCACACACAAAAATATACAAGTTTCATGTTTGAGTCTTAGATTTAGTGTATGCGGGTATTTTCTTTATATTCTTCTTAATAATTTCTAAATTTTCCATAAAATTTATTTCATTTTTTTATCCACAGCTATTGTGCATGTGCAAAATAAATAAATATAATTTTTTTCTAATAAGTGACACATTGATTTAATGTTTATGTGAGTTTGTTTTGTTATCTTGGAGAAGTGATCATTTAGGAATAGGAAACTAAAAAATGAATGTGGGTTAATATTTATTTTTCTTCATAATTTTAATTTCAAATTAAGATATTCTGGTTAAATTATATAATTATATTATAATGATTTTTTACCTTTTCAAATAAAAAATGTTCGAGATGCAAATACTAAAACCTCATTTTTTATATCTTTCAATTTTTCTACTTTGTAGATCTAGGGCTATATTTGTTTCCACGGTGTCTTATTAAAAAAATATGTGCTTTATCACTATCCTGTTTTACTCCTTTACCGAACTCCGTCACGGCTGCCATCACTGTTGTTTCCTAAATAATTAAGGCTTTTCCTTCTTTTATCATGTATTGGCACTCACAATAGTGGGTATCTTCCTTTTCATACGTTAATTCCAGGTTTGTGCAAATTGTGTTTTTATTCTCTTCATTTTCATATACGTCTCCATAGAAACTTTCATCAGTTATAATTTTTTAAAAGAAAAATCATGTCGATATTTTTTCATTAAAAGATCATTTGTCATTATTAAATTTTCCATAAATTCGACTGATAATTTTTCAATAACTAAATTTCATCAGTCATATTTTGCTATAAAATTTATAAGAAATTTTTTAGTAATTAATTTTAAGCACTAGGTCTTATTTAATAAAAATTTTTTTTTAAAAAACTTTATTTTTTATTTTATTTTTTTTTTATTAAATAAGACCTAGTGCTTGAAATAAATTACTAAAAAATATTAAAAAAGGTCAAAAAATTATAACTATTATATTTATATGACATAGTTTTTTTTTAGTAAAAACTTCATTCGTCATAATTATTCCATTCAAAACTGTCACCAGTAATAGTTTTTCTATAAAAAATTTTCTGTCATAATTTTTCTAAAAAAATTACATTACAATTAACTTTTTATGATTTTTTATAAAAAAATTCATGTCATAATTTTATCTATAAAAATATCATGTTTTCTATAAAATTTTAATAGTCATTTTATCAATCAGTTTTATCCATAAAAAAAGTTTCATCAGTAATAATTTTTCTACCATCATTAAAATTTTTCTGAAAATAAATTTCATCAGTCATAATTTTCCTTAAAAATATATCATATTATTATTTTTTGTATAAAAAAGTTTCCTGTCATTATTTTGCTATAAAAAAATTTCGTCAGACATAATTTTTTATAAATAAAAATAAGGCTCAAAATAGATGTCCATTGGTTGCCAGTGTTTGAAGAGATGCGCCGCACTGTGGGAACGAGAAGGCGGTCAAAAATATATAACTTTTGAACGGATCGTAATTTTAATACGCGGCTTTTTTTTGTCTACTAGGTGTGAACATATGCTTTCGTTTAAGGTATACAAATTTAAAATCGACCAGTTAGAAAAATAGTTGTGATAGGTTTAAAAATACATTCTAAGTTTTTGCTGATTTTTGGTACGAAAGTAAAGTATTAAAACTTGTTCAAAGAGTTTGTTTTACATAATGCCTTTTATTTTGAGTCACGTTTAGAACGTTCACTTATTAAAAACTTAAATTTAGTCAGGAAGCGCCAAGCTTTGGCCACCGTAAAATTTTTAGTACCAAGCCCAAAGGCTGGTTTTTTGAAACAATTTGAGTTAAAAATTAAATTCAAATTTACTTTAAATAAGGAAGTATTTAAGTCCAAAATAAACATAAATACTACTCGTTTATGTAAACTTTTATTGTAAATTGATTAATACTTTATTAATGTACAAAAAATTTTAAAAGGATGAAATACATACCGATAACTCTTGTGTTTGGAAAAATTACTATTAATTTAACAATTTTAGTAAATATTTCTTCTAAAAAGCTTAAAATTTCATCTTTTAGAAGCAGTTTAGCTTCTACGTCTAGTTCAATAGAAGTAGTTTTCCATTTTTGCCAGGTATTGGACATATAGGGATCTGATGTGCATAATAAAATGACAATCAAGTCTTCATAAGTACAATATCTAGAAATTTTTCTTGCGAAAGAATCTATAGCCTTTATTTCGTTTTTCTTATGCCTCTTCAGATAGATCCTACTGGTAGAATATTGTGTTGCATTATTTGCTCCCCATCGTATAAAATTTTATGAACTGTGTATGGCATATATCTCCAAGAATATTTTTCGTTGTAAAGTATATCTGTTTTTTAGGCGTAATCTCCAAATTTTTTTGCATTTATCTTTCTGCTGCATGCTAAAACTTGTAAAATAATACTGAATCTCCGTATTAGTTCCAAATCTAGTCCTGTGCTAGATGCTGCAGTTTCTGGATCTGAAAAAAATCTTCTAGCAGTGTTTTCATCATTAGTGTTCCCTTCCCCTTGTTTTGACTGATCGATGATTAGGGCTTGTTCTAAATATTTTTCTTGAATTTGTTTTTTTTTGCTTTCTTTTTTCTTAATTTTCCTTATTTTTTCTCACTATTTAGCAAAACAGACCAAAATCCAAATCATAACCCAATTTAAGAATATGCTCCATAAAACATATTCTAGTATCCAAATTCCTATGCTGCGTTAAAAGTGTTCTCTTCTAGAACTGAATGGCTTAATTGACTTGATGTCTTTTTGCATATAATGCAGCTTGATGATGCTTTTGTATCAGTTAAAGCATGTGCAACTTTTCCATCAATCATTGTGAGATACATTTAAAATTCACTTCTATTTCCTGTTCATCAACAGTAAATATTACAGGTTGAAGGTCTTTAATTTCATCTTTTATTTTTCGGACTTCTTCAGTTATGCCATTTTTTGTTTCTTTTTTGAAAGTAAATTTTATTGGTGTGCGATATTTTGTTGACGAGGGTATTTCATTTTTCCATATATCAATTTCTGTGGCTGTACTAGTTGACGGCTCTAACTCGGTATAACTTTTTATTAATCGCAATGGAACGAATGATATCATAAATAAGTCAGCGTCTGATGATTTTTTGGCATTACATTGCTTGTTTTGCCCCCCCCCCCCGGGGGCACATCATATGGTCTTTATAAAACTTCGACTAACTAGACCTGTGCAACTGGGGAAAAAAAGGGAGTCCAGTCCCCTGAAGGCAGCAGGGGTCAACTGACGAGAGGATCCATCACATCCCCATTTAGAAATTAAAGGTAGGCATTCTTTTTTGACAGCGTCTAAATCTCTATACTGAACAAAAACCCTTGTCATTTGTTCGCTTCCGCAATTCGTTGTACTGATTTTTAGTGAACTTTAAATCCAAAAACATTTTTGTGACCAACTTTGCATGACTTTGAAATTGGCTAAAAATTTTTGTTTTCCTTTTAAAAATACGCATATTCATCTAAACAACGTCTCTCAAAGCGATTTGAAAACTAAATAAAATGCTTACAAAATAACAAAGGGAAAAAAATTTTTTTAATTCCATTTTGCAAAAACTTATCGACCTTGTGTCAGAAAAATTGTTCTGGTGCTCACGGTCGGATCGTGCCGCGTATACAATGGGGCATAGGTGTATAGGGGACATTTAGGGCTATGACACAGTGCTAATGCTTTTACATTCCCTAACGAACTTTAGAAGGTATGCTCTATTTAGTAAGAGAATTTAGGAAAAAATTGGACCTCTAAAAAAATTAATTTCTAAAAATCAAAAATCAATCAAAAACATTTCAGTTTTGTTATACTAATAGCTAATAAATTGTGCTATTATATTTAAAAACCTTGTGTAACAAAAGAGTTATAAATATTTAAAAATCAAAAATTTACTAAGAAATGATGTGATATCCGGATTTGTGTAGAAGTATAAAAAATAAAATCAGAGCAAATATTTCACGCTTATATAGGACTCATGAAATAGTGGCATGTTCACAAGAACCATATTATGTTTGTTGTAAAAATTAATATTATGCTTAAGTGCGTTACGCATATTTTTGTTAATATTTTGTGAATCAATTAACGATTATGTAACAGGAAGAGACGGGACAGAAACGTAATATAGCGTTTTTAACAAAAACTTTGTTTTCAAAAACCAAATAAAACAAAAAAATTATCTTAAGATGATTCCTTTTTGGATAAATGGTCCAATTTCGTTACTCACATAAAGAATTTTGAGTGTTAAAGCTGAAATCGATTGGATTGGCTACGTATAGACTCTGTCCTTAACATAGCCCCACAAAAAATAAGGATCTGTTTGGCCATTTAACTGCTGATTGTTATGAAATCATGCGATCGGGAAATTTGGTTTGCAGTGATATCCACGTCGTCAATAATAGGGCTAAATTTAGTCACTATAGCGTGATCCGTTGACTGTTACCGCATTTCCAGCCTCATCTTGAAAAAAAAACAGCCCAATCACTTCTCAAGATCATATAGCGCACCATACAGTAACACGTTGAACATGCAAGGGCGTCTCAATAATCACTCTAGGATTTTCAGTAGCCCAAATGTGGCAACTCCGATTGTTGACCTACCTACCCTGACAGTTGAAAATGAGCTTCGTCTGAAAAAGTGAATTATTTCAAAAAAAGCAGCCGGTTTTTCTTGAATGAATTGAGCGAATCTACGGCGATGTGAATGGTCGGTCGGCTTCAATTTCTGGACCAGTTGAACCTTGTAATGCTTCAAAGTCAAATCCTTACCAAAAATTCGCCGAGTGGTGGCTTTGGATAACTTCAATTGTTGAAAACGTTGAGGAATTGACAAATTTCAATTCAACACTGTGAAGTACGGCTGCAAAGTTTTTACTTAAATAACCTGGTCGAACACGCGTTGGTATTCGGACATTTTGTATCGAGTCATTTTCAACGACCAAATTCTTAATAGCGGTCTCTGAAGGATGAATATGTTGTCCGAATATATCACGAATTTTACGAAATGTAACTTTAACAGAACCACCATTTTTGTTAAATAAATTTTTTTTAATTTCGTTATTTTAATGTTATTTTCGTGCGAAATTGAATTCATTGTAACACTTGCCAATGCATCTACTACGAATACGTCAAATAGGTGCCCTGTAGGCTAGTAGGTAGTGTACTAACTTACAAGACTGGGGGTTGTGGGTTCGATTCCCAACAAAGACCTGGTTTTTTTCACTACAAATAAAAATTGACTGTCGGTGAGGCTGCTTAGTGATGAAGCACTCGTCACTGTGCTGTCTTACACAACAGTTAATTTTCGTAACTATCCTTCTACTTTCACCACCTGTCTCATCCCTTTCCTAAAGAATGTAGCACGGTACTTGACTAAATAGGCATTGTTGCCTGAAGTGCTACTTCTCTTAAAAAAAAAATAACCAAATGTCAAAATTATCATGTTGTTGGTATTGATACAATTAAAAAACAAACTTCTTGTTGAAAACCCCGATATATTGCAAATAGATTTACAATTTGAAGGCAGCTGGTTCCATTGGATCAAACTTTTACATACTAGAAGATGAAGCGAACTCATTTAAATTAAGTGTTTGAGATTTTAATACCCTGCAGGTGTGATTCAGCAGATTCTTCTCTGCGAAAAACACCATTGGAACCCAAGAACCTCCAATAGTTTGAATTCTGTTTTTTAATCGTTTTTAATTCAGATGAATATATAAGGACAGGGATAATAAATATTATTAGTATTGGCAGGACCTGACAGCGATTAATCGACATATATTTAGAATTTTTCTCTAAGCAAAAGTTTATTTCTGAATTATTAGTTACAATTGTTGTGATGCGATCAAGAGCTGCTTAATACAAAATAAGGATACCAAAATAGTAAAACAAAGAAAGAGTTGGCAAATATGATTTTAATGGATACTGCGTAGCATAAGCAGTCACACCTGAACTTTTCCTGCCTTGGAAAAATTACTTCGATTAAAAGTTAAGCGCTCAAGAAGATGGCTATATATTTTTGATACTGAATATTAAAGCCAATTTAAAAAATATATGTATTGCAAATTTTTTTAACCTAATTTTAAGTTAAAAAATTTGTTTTTCAACAGCATTATTTTACATAAAATTTGTAAAGCATAAAATGCTAGAAGCAAAAAACAAAAAATGCTTCTGCAAATTACTTCAAAGCTTAACAACTTGAAAACAAGACAAAGAAATAAATTTTCAAGTGAATTGAATTTATTATTTTAAATATTTTTAATGTTTTTATCAATACAATTTACAAATTGATATATTCGTACGTACATTGTCGTTCAAGTTATTCTATCGATTTCCATTCAGCTCGTCATCTTCACCATCATCAGTTACACCAATAGTTCCACTCAAATATGGGTAAAAAAATAAATATCTACTCGTCTCTAGCTTACAGGAAATAAAAAGAATGAATTGATTTGAAGCTATTGTAAAATGAAGAAATTGTTAGCAACGAATTGTTAAAAATGAGTAGATATGGCTTTTAATTATTTGTTGCAATTAAATTGATCCCAGAATAAGTCGTCGACACTCAGGCTTATCTCTTTCAGTTTCTTAAATGTTATCTGCTTTAGCCTTAATAAGTCAAAATTCGTTTTAAAAAAATAAAAAATAGCTGACAAGATCCCACAAGATCCCAGTCCCCTGAAGCCAGCAGGGGTCATCTGGAAGCTCCATGTTATTTTCACGGGAATCAGTAAGCCCCAGAGTTTCCTTCAGGAGTATCGTAGTGGTTGTGGTTTTGCGGCCCCAGCATGAACTGATTATAAGTGGGCCAGGATCATCTCGCCTTTAATAACACCAACGGGTGATTGATCCGGATCCAGTGAACATGCTATTCATGTGTTCTGGACCAGGAGTTGGATAGTTCCCAGTTCTTCAGCAAGGAGTAGTGGTTTGCAACCCTGCTTTAAAATTGCTGAAATTGTAACTAGGAAAGACCTGTTTCTGGAATTAGTCCTCGACTTCCTAGGGCGTGAATGACGCTGCTTTTCATTCCCAGTGGTTTGGCCACCACCTGATTAAAGCTTTCAGCCAGGTACAGATGTAAATCTTATCACGAAATAGCTGACAACATTCTTACCTCCTAAAGAGGTATTACATATCTTTTAATATACTATTGGTGATATGGTTACCACTGAATCGGAAGCTCTTGATGCTCTTGGCATGAAAATTCAGTGTGATGTTCGATGGAGTAAACTTATATTTCAGGTTTCTAAAGAAGTTTTTAAGTGTCTCGGTTTTCTAAAAGAGTGTAAAAGATACTTCACTACATCCGATCTTCGTACTATTTATATTACCAACATCTATTCAAAGATGGAGTACAACTCTCATGTATGGACCGGCGCCCCAAAGTCTATCTTGAAGTTGTCCGACCGCGTAAAGAAGAGAGCCAAGAAGCTCATTGGGGATAGTAGGGTGTCCAACTCTATTGGTTCTCTAGAGCTTCGACACAATGTAGGATGTATTTCACTGCACCATGGTAACTGCTCCAATGAAATAGGGAACTTGTTCCCTATACCCGCAGCCTTTTGCATTTGATTCAATTTTTGTTGAAAGCGCATCCATTTGTGCTCGATTGGCCATTGAATCACACTACGCATTACAGGGAGAATTGTTTTTTTATCACAAGTGTTGGTATGTGGAATAAACTCCCTTCAGAGGTCTGCCTGTCACTTTTAATGTAGGAAAATTCAAATCGAATGTCCACAAACACTTCTTCCTCTAACCTCCTCTCCATAACCCAATTTCCGAGTTTTAATAAAATGCTTTGCCTGATGACCCCTTCTTTTGAGTGTTGGTCCCAATGAAAAAAAAATGCTATGTGGGAAATATTCTATATTTAATTTTTTTTTTCAAATTGTTTGTTGTCAAGTTTAAGCATGTATATCTTAAATCAAGACCCCCCGGGGGTACATTGATATGTTTTGACGGAATCCCACCGTCATTACATGTGTCAAAGGGGGTAAAAGGGAGCTCACCCCCTAAAAGGCTAGCAGGAGCCAACTGGACAATTCTACTTTATTTCCACGGGAATCAGTAAAGTAGCTGTTCTCTGGCTGATTATTGAGGTTGACCCGTCGCGAGTTTCGTATTGGTTGTGGTTTCGAGGCCCTCGTTTGAGTTGTGTGGTTATCCGCAGTAGTATGATCCAGTATATGGTTATGGCTTACACAGCTAAGTGCAGATGTAAATCTTATTACGCATATCTTAAATCGAGAAAGTATTTCTTACAAAGTTAACAAAAAATGCTTTTCTTAAAAATAATTTAGTAATTTTCAATCCATTACAAGTTCTTAATAAAACCTCTCTCATTAATAAACAAATGAATATTTAACCGAAATTTTGTATTCAGGACATTTTTTTATTTATTTCAGATTTTTGGAATTTACCTGAAATTTTATAAAAAATTTTTACTTTCGAAGGCACTCAAAATGTCAGCTTATGGCAGACTTAATTTCGAAATCTTATAAAATATATCAAAATTTAGCTTTTCAGATTTGCGCCCACAAAAACCTATATTTAGCCCTAGTGATGAAATATAGACGATAATATAAAACTTTTCTTGTAGGTCTTATTAAGATAATAAAACTGTAAAAAACTTTTAAAATAGAAGAAACACAAAAAAATTATAAACCTCTGATGTGGCATAATTTGAGGTTCAATTACTTCCCTTTTCTCTTATTTTATCTTCTTTATGATAACTCCCTACCGCCTCAATTCGTACCGTACTATTGCGGGCACAATGCCATTGCATTTGAAGTCTCAGACTTAGGTTTTAGAAACTACTTTACATCACTAATAACTCAGTACCAAATAATGATTTTGTTGTTTCGAGAAATACTGGTTTTCGTGACCCCAGTATAAATGATAAATAGTCGAGCTTCCAAAAATTCAATACCTAGACTAGATTGGAGATTTTTAATTCTCGGCTAATAGTTTTTAATTATATTTTTCTTTACAAAATGTCGCGTTATTACAATAATTTACTTACGACTTTGGGCACTTGTTACATACGATCTTTTGCGTGCAATCATCATTTAATTGCTAATCAATATTAGGCATTCATATGCTCTGTACGCTATATTATGAGCGCATTCCAGATGCAACCTGCTAGTGCCATCTCCAACTTTTATACCACCCAATGATATTTCCATGTCACGTCACCAGAGGACATTGCCCTCTGAACGTAGAACTCGTATAGCATAATTTGAGCCTGTAGACATATTGTTATATTCCACTACCTCTTTAGAAATATAATAAAAAATTCAACAATTCAGAGAGCTTTACCGGCTATAAAACGTTAAACTTAATCTGGGTTCTGCGCAGCAAGATATAGCAGCTTTCTTGCTTCGTTTTCTATTACGTACAAATGTGTTCTTTCTTAGTTGTAACGAAAATACTATTAAGATTGCAAACAAATTGTAGCACCAACAGTGACAGAAATCTAAAAAGCCTTTTAAAGAAAGTAAATAAGTTAATTGCATCAAAACTTTAAATGTCGGTACTAATGGGTCAATATATTATACCTATCATGATGATACATTAATTTTTTTCTTGCGTAGTTTTTGACTCATTTGCAATAAATTTAGCAACGTGTGGACTGTTAGCTCTAGAACGGAATCTGAATCGAATTGTGTCAACCGTATATAAATTCTTTTGTTGAAGCCCAAGAAACTTTTCTTTTTCTAGCTTATGGTCACAAACAATAACTGCTTATCTACTGGATAGGGATTCCATCTTTTTTGAGAGAGATTGAGCTAAGTAACAACAGAGGAACTACGATCTTTAAGACTTTCTTTGTAGTCACTCTTTCTCTTTACTGTTTCGTTGTGCCAATGTAGGGTGTTGCAACGTTATTGTTTTTTAAAAACATTTTGTAGCAAGCGAAAAGGAAACATGAGCTTTAAACAAATTGCATTTATATTCCATTTTTCAGAATGTCTTTTCTCTTTATTTCTTTTATTTTTTGTTTTTCTTCAGTTAATATTCTGCATTCTATATATAAATGTATATATTTTTTGTAAATTCTGGTACATTTCATTTCCATTCTAATTCATTTTTTATAAACAATTTGCCGTATATTCTCCAATTTTTTTTATTAACAAAAAATATAGAATATATATTCTTGTCATTTGTTAGATTTTGTTTATTTGAAAAATTAGCTTTTATCACAAATTTGTTGGTATAAAATTTGTCATCGCAAGTTGACACTACCACATTGTATTCAAGCAAACTCGCACAACACAAAAAGTACAACAGCAATAGCTTAGAAAAGTTCTTCTAAAATTCCAGTAAAAACTCCATTTCAATACTAACAGTTACATCTTTATTGTCCTCCCTCTAGCTAGTTGAGAAAGTTGATAGAACGACAGGAATGGTTGGTGCAGGAATTGTTAAATGTACTTTTATGCTGAATAATGTTTTAACCTTATTTTATTTCTCTATTTCATTTATATTTTAATTTATTAACAAAAAATGTTTTACTTTTTTACAAAAGCCGTTTTGTTGAAAATTATTAGACTTGCGAATTTACGTTTATTTGCAAATTATTTTAACATTTAACAATTTGTAATACATGTAGTATTTGTTTAAAACAGTACATACATTCGACTTAAGTTTGTCCACAAGACTTTGATTTAAAAAATTCATAAAAATTAATTAAAATTAAACTAGGAGAATCTCGAAGTGAAATCTTACAAATCAAAGTAGCAAATTTAGTAAAAAGAAATGCAAACAATTTTACAGTTTCTAAATGACTAACCCGCTTATATTGAAACTGACAACAATATATAGTAGAGGTTTTGAGTGGTGTAGTATTTAGAGCCCCGTAATTGCGATTCTTTATATTAGCTGTATATATAACTATAGCCTTAGTTATTTCATCTTTAATTGTAAAAAATTAGTATTTAGCAATTTGCTTTTGTATAGTTCTAAGAAAAATTTTGGCAAGTGACTGCATTGCTACAATACTAAGATCAAAGTTCCTTAGGATACTAAAGTTTTGTGTCACTGATAAATAGTAATTTCGTATATGACGGAAATATTTATAATCGAACGTTTGGAATGCCAATGAGAAACCCACTTTCGCGTACTATAGCTGATATAATATTAGACAACCTAATGGACGAAGCATTGAAGGAATTAACAGATAAAAACATCAGTGTGAAATACATAGTAAAATATGTAGATGACGGTTTTTGCCATAATCAGACTTGGCGATAAAGATGAAATTCTTAAAACTCTTAATTCTTACCACCCAAAAATAAAATTCACTGTTGAGACGGAGAAAAATTGTCTTATTTAGACACAATGCTTCCACGTCTAAATGACAGAATAATTTTTGATTGGCATGAGAAAAATATAGCGTCTGAAAGACTAATAAATTTTAACGCTACACAACCCATTTCGCAAATAATCAATATTGCCAAAAATTTCAGCTTTGGAATCTTATATATCAGTGACGACCAATTTTACACTAAAAATACTAATAAGATCACAATAGTACTCAAACGAAACAGCTTTTCTATAAAACTAATTAATAATTTGATTAATGAAGTTGAAATTAAATTAACATTTAATTATCCTCAAAAAACAATGCTAATCAGGATAATGAACAGAGAACATTTTTTCACGGCGTAAAATTTATACCAGGCCTTACTGAGAGTAAGAGCTTGAAATCGATAATAAGTACAGATGAAATAAAAATTACTTATACACCAAATACCACATTAAACAGAATATTTAGGAACATGAAAGACAAAGTGGAAAAACAAAAACAAAGCAATGTGGTATACAAAATAAAATGTAAAGGCAGTGGTTCAATGAAAACTCTTATTTAATCAATTTGGTTAGATATAAGATTCTTGAATTTTCTACACAAAATTTCGGAAAAATCAACTGAAAACCTGCTTACCTCGCAGTAATATATTTCAAATATACATTTTGAATAATAAATATTTTTAAATTAACGTAGATTAAATTTCAAAAAATAAATTTTTGTTCTGCCTTTATTTAGCTGTTTACTTCCAGTAGATTCACAATCATTAAGCATTAAGGAAAATAATTAATGTTTTTTAACACCAAAATTGTTATTTTAATTAAAAAAACGACCGCTTTTTGGCTATTTTTGACAAATAAAAGCTCCATGTATTCTTTTATACTTATTCAAAAAGTTTTAATCAAAAGTATAAAATATTTATAAAGCCTTTAAAGTTATTTCTGATATGATAATAGTTATAGAAACCTAAAAAATCTCTGAATCACATACATTACATTAAATATTCTGCCTTGTTCCTGTTTTCTTAAAAAAACATCTGCAAAAATTTTCCAAAAATATTTGTGCTTTAATAAAAATATTTTGACATTAAAAGACGAACTTAAACGTAGTTAATTAATTAATTTATTTGTTTTAATATAAAACACTTCGACAAATTTTTTTTTTAAATTAAAAACCAAAAAATATATAATTCAAAATATTTATTATTTTGAAATAGACAATTTTGCCTTTTAACTTTGAAGACAGATCTGGTTTGAATTCCTTATATAGCAACTCTTACTGACATATCTCTTAATTTGTTTTCTGATACACTCCAAAAAAATTTTAAATGCTATATTTTTGTTAATTTTTCAAATTTCTCTGGGAATTGTAGAATTAATAAAAGCAGTAGCATCCCCTTTTTTAGTTAGAAAAATATGACTTCATATAAAATATGATTTAATCATTTCTAACCACTTGACTTGAACGTCTAAGTGGGCGGGTTATTATTAAAAAAAACTGCCTCTAACATTTTGATGGAAATACATTTTTTACTTTTATAGTTTATAAAAAATTAAATGATAACACTTAAATAATAAATGATTTTTGTTTTAACTTTTATCACACACGGTATTTAGTACATTTCGATTTAATTCAGCTATCAGATTTTTCAACAAGAAGTTTGTTTTTCAATTGTGGCAACACCAACAACATGATAGCTTTGATATTTAGTTTTTTGTCGCATTCGTAGTAGATGCATTGGCAATTGTTACAATGAAATTCGCATTAAAATAATTAAAATCCACCATGAAAATGGTGGTTCTGTTAAAGTCACATTTCGTAAAATTCGTGACAGAGTCGTACAACTGTAAAAATCGAAGCCGTGAGCCGTGAGCAGGCGTTCTCAACAATTAGTGTTATCCAAAACCACCACATGACATGGCGAATTTTGCTTAATGATTTGTCTTTCAACCCTTACAAAGTTTAACTGGTGCAGGAATTGAAGCCGACATGAACATCCGGATAGTTTTATTCAAAAAAACCTTTTTTTAAACGAAGCCCATTTTCACTTGTCAGGGTATGTCAACAAACAAAATTGCCACATTTGGGCTTCTGAAAATCCTAGAGCGATTATTGCATGCTCAACTTGTCACTGTATGGTGCGCTATGTGGTCTGGATCCGTGATTGGGTCTTTTTTTCGAAAATGAAGCTAGAAATAACGTAACGGTCAATGGATCACTAACAACTCATTTTTGACCTATTATTGGCGACGTGGATATCACAGACATATGGCGTTAAGAGGACCGTGCCGCTTGTCATACATACGATGAAACCAAATTTCCTGACACCATAATTTCACGATAATCAGCAGTTAAGTGGCCAGCCAGCCGTGTAATTTAACACCACTGGACTATTTTTTGTGGGGCTATGTTAAGGACAGAGTCTATACGGAGACAACTAAATTAAATTCTGCCTTAAAATTCAAAATCCATGTTGTGATTAACCAAATAGTATCACCATTTTGCCAAAAAAAGTATTAAAAATTTTGATATAAGCGTCGACATATGTCAGCGTGGTTCGGGGTGGAATTCTCTTCGCAATACAACAAAAATTTGAATCATTTTAAGCTAAGTTTTGTGCTTTATTTTGTTTAAGAAAACAAACTTCTTGTTGAAAAACCCTTTATAAAAAAATAATAAGTTTAACGTAAGCACCCGTCAATAATTTCAATTTAATTAATTCATTCATTTCAAAAAAACAATCTCTCGCCTTCAGAAGCAGCACTCTGAAACATGTGAAATAAGATGGCATCAAGGAAACTTTGAGTTCATATTCATTAAACGAATTTGCTGCAATTAGAGAACCATGAATTTCTCTATTTTCGTTTATGTCTCAAATACTTCATTCATTATTATCGCAACAAGGAGAACCCTTATTTTATCCAACGTGTTTTAGTCGTTAAAACATTTTATCAAAATCAATCATCGATTACTATGACGATGAGAACGTTACCTGAAATTTTTGGGAGAAACAACGTGTAGTGAATGATTTCAAAGAAAGAGGGCATGTAGGTGATAGACTCAAGACTGGACCACAGCGTACTGCAAGATCGATTGAAAACATTACTGCTGCTCAAGAAAACAATCCATCAACCGCAATTCGACACCGTGCCCAGGAGCGTGGTTTTCAAAGAACAACTTCGGCCACATTTTTGCACAAGAATTTGCATTTGTTTCCATATAAGATTCAGTAAACACAAGAGCTTCATCCACCGGAACATTTACGCCACCATACTTATGCCAATAGGAAGTTACAGCTCGCCCATGGTAATCCAGATTTTCATGAAAAAAAAACATAATGAGTGACGAGGCACATTTTCATTTAAATGAATGTGTGAATAAACACAATAGTTGGTTCTTGGGAATGGGAAATCCTCAAAGTATTTAACAGTCACCTTTGCATCCATTGAAAGAGACAGTCTGATGTGTAATTTGTTCTGGAGGAGTCATTGGACCTTACGTCTTTGAAAATGAAAGCGGCGTAACGGCAACTGTGAATGAGGAGCGATATCGTGATATGATCGAAAACAGCATGATTAACATGTGGTATCCAGAATTACAATGGAATTACTGCGAGTACTCTTTCCACAACAAGTTATTTCAAGAAATGGTTATGTTGTTTGGTCTCCACTGTCGCCTGATTTGACTGATCTGGAGTTTTTTTGTAGGCATATTTAAAAAGCAAGGTTTATGCAAACAAACCAGAAACGCTTGAGCAACGCAAACAAAATATTCGTGATGAAATTAATGAAATACCGCGTGAAACGTGTGAGAATGTAATGAAAAATGTGCTCGAAAGGGCTTCGCATTTGATGCGGACATTTATCTGATATTCTATTCCATACATAAATAGAACATTTATCACTATAAGATCCATTCTTTATTTCATTTAATTAAGAATTATAAAATAACAAAGTAATATCCGGCGAGTACTCTGTAGAAGCTCTGTAATAGATGAAAACCATTAGTTGTCCATTTGGTTAGCACGTGCATGTGATTTTAATAAGTATAACCTTGTATTCAGTTTGATTTGTTAAAAAATGGTCTAAAATTAAAATGATTTTTTAAAAATCAGACAATGAGCTAATAGTGTCTTATATGGTTTTGAGACTTGCTTCTCTTTTTATTTTTGTTTTTTTTTTTTTTTTTATTTTATATTTACGAAAACAAACAAACAAAAATGACGGATATTCAGTGATTCTTAAAAATAGAATTTATTTTTCACTTTGTCACATTAACACAATAAAAATTTATAACTGTCAGAGATTGTTTAAATTAAGTTGAACTGAGTTAAGTTGAGTTGAGTAGAGTAGACATCAAGTCGATTTGATAATCAGCAGTCAGCTAAAGAAAACCAGTAGAAAGAGTATTACAAAGTATTCAACAAACAAACCACCAGCCAGCAAAAATTCTGACTAGCATCATCATTCTAATGCTTGCATTTGCAGCAATGAACTCTGACACATTTACACAATATATAAATGGAGCGAATAAAATAAAATTAAAATAATAATGCAAAATGAAAATCAAAAACAGAATAACACACAAAAAAAACATTTTTTTGTATTTTTTCTAGTCAATAATACAGTCTGTCTGCTTGTCTATCTATTTGTGCATTTATATGTCCAGCTGTCAACTTGTATCTCGCTCCCTTTTCAATTTCCAAGAAAATTTCTATGATCATCAGCATTAGTTACCACAACAATACTGACATCAAGCTCACCACAACCTTTTTGCACCAAAGACTCTTCATATAATGAAGATGCTGCTGTTTGCCTTACTGGCTTTGGTACGCTTTCATATTAAAATTTTATATTTCTTATATTTGGTTTATTAGAATTAAATTATATCACAAGTAAGAATAAATAAAAATATTATTTTACAACACAAATCGAATTAAATATTTAAATTTGTATTAAATTTCTAAATAACCAGCAAAGCGAAAAGAAAACGAAAACTACGCTACATGAAAAGGAAACTTGAAAATTTATGAATAAAAATAAATAAATAAAACACGTTATTCTAAAGCTAAGTTATGGCATCCTTTTTGTTTAATTCAAATCATTTCGTTAGAATTTTTTTTGTTTTTCGGTTAGAAAAATATTTTTGTCACTAATTAAGAAGACAAGTTGAGTTTAAGTTACTTAAAATGTGACATTTTACTTTGTGAGCTCAGTAAACCATTATAATATTAAGATCTTGATTGTATTAGTCATAGAGATAATACAGTCAGATAGACAAGTATACTAGACATGAATTAAAAGCCGACCCTGACTAAAGGACAAAATAAAATAAAAAGAAAGAAAGACAAACGTTTGTAAATGATCCATAAAAAAAAACTTAAACAGGAATGGGAAATGTTAAGTACAGAAATTTTATTGATAACTTTTACTAGCTTTTTTATTTATAAATTTTAAAATATTCTAGCAATACAAGACGTAACAACAACATATTTCAAAATATTTTAATTAAAATTATTATTAAATTTCTCACAATATTTTACAATATAAAAAAAAGCAAATTATTTATAATAAATTATTTTCCTAATCACATCACTTTTAAAGAGAACAGCAAAATTAAAATGCACTTACTTTTGAATCTGGATCGATATACTTATCTTCAGCATTATTGTGTTTTTGCACCAATTAGAGCTGCTTTACAAATACCAGAACATATTTTTATCCTTTTATTTTATATCAAGTGCATTAAGCCATTGCAATTTACTTCTCGTCCCTTAACAAATCGATTAGAAAAGGAATTAAAGTGCGACTATTGAAGACCAATCACTACCTTCATCGGTGAACGTGTAATACTTCTTTCAAAATAGTAACATCAGCTAATGACAAAGAAGCACGCTTTGTTGACGACTTTCGCATTAGACTGGTGATTTCTGATAATTTTCTAAGCTTTTTTATTAGGCAAAGCCATCATGGCTTTAAGATACAATATGCTATTGCACTCTTATGTCAGGATATAGTTGTTTTCCGCCATCATTTAAAATTTATAGTATCGAAGAGTTAATTAACCGACTTTCCGAAATGCAGTTTTTGCTTTTACACATTAGTGCCTGCAATCTTTAGATGACACGATGTTCTGTGTAGCAGCCAGTCTAGTTAGCATTTGTATGATTACACTTTCATAATTAGTGAAAGTTCGTACTGCCAGGATCAATACCTAGAACGTCTTCCTCGGTTCGCTCCAATTTAGCTACTGCACCTTTTCCGCTTTAGTTTTTTTTTCACACCATCGATACATGACTTGACACATTTCTTCAGCAGAATTCCAGAACGGTGTGACCTTGATAAATAATCTTTAACCTGTGACGTCAGTGGTGTGCCACACGAGTACAAGAGATAAATATTTGTGGGTACAGGGCATCAAGTAGACAAGTAGTTAACAGAAAGTCAACAGTTAACCAAAACTGCGTGACAGTATAGAAACACGACATACTAAGAACGTTCTTAAACGTACCAAAGGAAAACTAATACAAGAAATGAAATAAAATTGTAATTTTCGAAGGAAGATCATCTAAAAAAAAAATTATTTATGTTAAACACTTAATTAACATATTTGAAGAGTTTTGTAATGCATTCCTTTAACATTTACAAATGAATCAGTTTTAAGAAAATTAAACTAAAAACATAAATTTTTGAAGGGCCAATTGCTATGTATGGTGGATAACATTTAGTAAGCAGTAATTTTTAATTCTCCATGTTGTGTTTAGGTCATTTGAATAGCCATTAAGATATTATCTCTAACATAGAAGCTACCATATGTACACAAACACACATACAGTTGAAACGAGCTTTTCATTTTAAATGTGTTTTGCTTGAAATGGAAAATGGGAAAAATGGCAAACTGGTCGCGTAAACCAACATTAGATAATGGAGCATATGTATATATATATTTTTTTATATGATATATATGTATGTATATGTACAGCAGAGAGAAAAAGCTAGCCTAACTACCCACTCATTATCTTTATGAATCCTATTATTTTTATAAGCATTTTTATTTGATTTTTTTACGATTTGTTGTAAAAATTATTATCCTCCATTTTAAATATTATTATTTTTGCTTGATTTTAATTTAGAAGATTTTACTTTTTTCTAATCTTAAAAACATTTAACATTTTACAAATGTGATCAGAAATACTTTTCTTTTGTGTAAAAACTTTTCCTTTACTTTCTTTAAACAGAACAAAAATGCTCAGGAAGGAGGCATATAAAAGTTCAAAATGTATCACAATTTTTCTTGTATATGGCTGCGTATTACGCAAACAGAGCTGAATATATTATTTTTTTTACCACTAACAAAGTGTGCTTTACGTTTAAGCAGCCGTATTGGCGAGGGGACAAAAATTTCAATAATAGAAAAACATAAGTTTGAGTTCAAATCCCAGCACAGCTAAGTAAAAAGAGCAAATAAAAGAAAAACCGTAAATAAAACCTTCCATTACAAAAAGGAAAAATATTTGTTGTCTAGCCACGATAGACGAGCGTCTGTATTTATATTAAAATAGCAGATGAGATGGGAAAGGCGCCTGAAGGAGAAACCCAGTTTTCGTTACTTTTTCTTAAAAATAAAAGCTTTGGCTTATAAAAATCAGCCAAATTTTGCTTAGTTTAAATATATAAAAAGAAAAAATTTATATTTTACTGTCGAATACACTCCTGTTCAATTGATTATATCCACACAAAATGTATTATTTATTAGGACATACAAAATTTTACTACTAAACAATTTTATTGATCTTAAAAGTGTATATCAATACTGCCCCGAAGTGTAACAAAATTTTAACATTATTGTTTTCTAAGATTTATACAAAAATGCGTTATTTTTTAATTCAAATTGCTCTTTTATAAATATTAGTACGGAATACATATTGTTACGCTTATACCTTTTATAAACGTTTTGCTGTGAGTTCTTTATTGCAAAATAAATAACACCAGCTTTTAAAGTTTTTAAATTAATAACAATTTTATTACTTTAACTACACAAGGTGGCCACTACAGAACAATTTACTTAAGATGAGGTTCAAGAGGTTTGATTTTCAACTGATTGACTATCCACTCAGACGCTGCTCTATTTATATTTGTCCATTTAAAGTCTAGAAAATTTAAGAATCTTCTACTCCCTTTATATGTATTTTTTTGCTGTATGTTGTTTGTTCGATGTATAGGCGGCTGTATGACTGTGCGTATTTTTGTTTTTATGCTGATAAGGTTTCTGCTTGGGATTTATTTCAAAATATTTATTGTTGTCTCGTGTAGATAAGTTTTCGTAGAACACTACGCAAATGGTAAACAGCATACATGTTTGGTGTTGTGTTGCGCGTTTAGTTAGTAAACAGAAATTTGTTTTTTTTTTGTCATGCATGCCAGGCAGTTAGTAAACAGAATATCAAATTGTTGTTGTTTGTGTATAAAATTTTTACGCAGTTTGCAACTAGAAATTTTGTTGTTGTACCATAAGTTTTCTTAGCAAGCCACGCAGTTTGTAAACAACATACCCGGTAGTTGGCTTTATTGCTTAATTATTTTGTTTTAAAACTTAAGCAAGACACATTCGTAACAATACATTAATCTGTAAACTTAAAAAAATATTAGTTTTTAATTAGCGCAGTACATGATCTAAAATTTACGCGCATTGCGTGTTAGAGTTCGCCTTACACAGAAACGAGAAAAATTCACAGAATTGCATCCGACTGGCAAACAAAATATCCCAATACTTTATGGAATTATTATAAGATGTGAAAATTTGCAGTTGCTAAAATTGAAGAAATATCTCCTGTTCACTGAAACACATCACAAAAATCTATTGCAATTTGCCTGCGAGCAAATGACGGGAAGTGTTCACAAAAGGAGTGACCCTAATGATAGCACGGTTGCAGTATTTGCTGATGAAACGAAGTAGATGGTTATGTAGGAGAATAAGAGTTCTTTTTGGAGGACAGAGTTGTGGCGTGGGGTCCTAAAATGCATTTGCAAATAATAGAACCACAACTTCTAAGCAGTAACTGTGAACACCTATAAAACTGTGCTTATTTGGACCTTTACAGAATTATGTAAAATTGTTCGACACATTCCCTGGACAATTCTGAATAGGATAAAGCTAATGCATAATTCAATTCAGTTCAAAATATTCTTCTACTTTAAGAACGTCTTTCTTATACTAATTGAAGCATAATTGAAAAAATGTTGGATTGGATTACCCAGAAGTTATCTAAAGTCAATTTAGGACTCACTAAAAAATTGTATCTTTAAAGTTATTGGAAATAGTGAATAATACAATCGCTTTAAAAATTTTATAATTAATTCTTTTAGGCACAAGGTTTATATAATAATGATATAACAATTTAATTAATTTTATTTTTATTTTTTAATATTTCATCACATCATTGGCTGGTATCTTCAATAATATGAAATGATGTAATCAAATGAGCAAAAAATTAAACGCTTGTTTCTTATTTCTTCATAAAAATTATGCCTAAATCTCGCTTTACTTTTAAATTATTTTCGATATGCTTTTGAGCTCAGTTCTTCTTCTTCTTTCGCTGGTAGTTGCCCTGTTTAATCGTTTCGTTCTTATCGGTGCACGGTGGTTCAGAATCAATTTTCATTGGCCAAAACCTATAATTTTTCTTGACATAGATTATTAAAATTTTTATGGCATCAGAAGGGAAACAGATCAAAATTTAGGTAACCGAAAAAGTTTGACCAAATATTCACAATAGTAGGCGTGGAATGCTGCTAAAAGCAAAGAATTTAAGGTAATTTAAAAATAAAAAAAAAATTGTAATATTTGATCTCATATTTATTTATTATTTATTTATTGCAAACTATTATTGATAATGGGCTGCGGTTTTTTTATGTTGGGTGAACTGTTGTTTTTCACAAAGGGTATTTGGATACCCTGTATAAGTTGCAGTTAGGATGTTATGTAATAAATTTGAAACCACTATATATTCGTAAAATTTTAAGTTTAATAGTGTATAACTTTTAAAAATACTCAAAATTTTTACAAACAAAATTTTATCAAAATTGCTAGTAAATTTACTGTAGAAACCATTCACTGCCATAAATACAAATTGCAGATAGCAAAACGTAGGGAGAAAGAGAGGAAAGTTATTGGTGGTATACATATTTCTTCAAATGGTGGACATCCTTTTAAAAAACTTCCAAAAATTTTTTATGCATTTTTGCACAAATGTTTCAGTTACCTGCTAAAAATTATAGGAAAAAAATGTTTAAAATTTTTTTCAGTAGAGTACAGATATATAAAGTACAGTTTATACCCATCATAGAAACCTATCAAAATCACACCAATTTTAGCACAGTTACAACTGCAAGCTTTATTTGATCATACAACCGAAAAGTTGCTACAATCACTGAAAGGAAGTGAGTTGAAAAACATCTAAAGTACAATTTAACGCTTTTTTGTAAATGGGGATGCGATGAATCATCTGGCCAAAACAATATAAACAATTTTTATGTGAAGATATTTCTGACACAGATATATTTATGGTGTCATTTGTGCCATTGCGATTAAAAAGAATTTAGAAGACTCGGAAGAGGTAGCCCTCTGATAAGGATTACAGATTGTACAAAGAACATAACATCAGAAAAATGTCACGAAGTTCTACAAATGAAGATATATTTTACATATATTATTGGCAACGTCAGATCCCTTCATCTCTAGCATTCGAAGTCAATGGAAAGTGAATCATTCGGACCTCTATACCGAAACTAAGGCATTGCTGTAGGACAGAAGTAATACAGAGCAGAATATAGAATATTAACAGGAAATATTCCAGCCAAATGAATAATAATTATAATTTCCATTTAATATTTGAATGAAATAAAGTATACAACTATTAATATTAAATGCTATTTTATTTATGCGCAATCTATTTATGACTATATAATTAAAGAAAAATTAGGTTACACTGTTTTATTTTAAAATTAACCAAAAAGTAGGAAATAATTAAGCATTGGTAAGCGTAAAGTTAAATGCAGCGCGCTGTAGCGATCTTAATGAAAGCTTAACATGTTATCTATTGACTAAAAAAAGAATTTCTAAAAAATCTTTGTTAGTTAAAAAGCTACAGAGTTTTGGCCAATGAAATACGATTCTGAGTCACTGTGCGGTGGAGGCAAGCGAAAATAATCTAGCGGCGTTAATTTATACAATCTTGGAGATCAATTCGTGGGACCTAAATGATAAAATATGCATTTACTAAACGTTTACTTTAATATAGAAATTGTGTCACGAGTTGTGTGACATGTTGCGTCGTATTCCTCTGCTGTTGCTGGTTTTTTTAGAAGTAGCACTTCAGACAACAATGCCTATTTAGTCAAATGCCGTGCTGATTTCTTTAGGAAAGGGATAGATAAGAGATGAAATAGGTGGTGAAAGTAGAAGGATAGTCGGAAATTAACTGCCGCATAAGACAGCACAGCGACCAGTGACTATACCTTCATCGCTGAGCAGCCCCACCGACAGTCAATAGTTATTTTTGTAGTGAAAAAAACCAAGGTCTTCGTTGGGGTTCGAACCTACAACCCCCATACAGACAAGCTAGTACACTACCTACTAGCCTACAGGGGCACCTAAGAACTGAAAAATTCAGTAATCATGGCTCTATAGCGATCGTGAACTTCTGATCACCGTTGTTCCTAAAGACTTACTATTAAATAGTCAGTTTTTCGGAATTTAACGAAAAGAACACTGAAGATGGCAAACAGCCGAAACCGGTTTGTTCACAAACCAAATTTGACGAGGGTCGACGGAAAACCGTACCAAAATAGAATTTTTAAATACACTTGAAAATTATCGTTACTCTAAATACGTTAGTTTTGTTTATTCACGTATTTATTTAAACAAAAGTTAACTTTATCGCTAGACAAAATTCACTTATGAAAACCATGATTAACGATAACCTTGTTTTGGGCTCAAATTACACAATGTGGAAGTCATATATGTTGAAATGCTAAACATAAATAATTTCACAGCCGACAAAGGTATCGCCCATTTAAAAGAGTTGCCAACTTAAAATTCTATATCTCTTTAAAAACAGACACCCGATACATATGCAATACCACTAATGAAGAACAAACAAAAATATTCCTTGATGTTGAGACACTAGATTTCACATATTATTTCATTTTTTGCCTCATAAACCATTCCAATCATGTATATGAATCTTGGTTAATATTCTGGTCGATGTAGAAAAGGTGATGATGGTCTGATGGTTGAAATATATTGCTTTAGCTGTTACTTTTCATACTTGAATACTTTAGATTTGTTCAACATAAAATTGGCCAAGACAAAAAGGCATAAAACAATGTTAAATGTAAGTGAATGAATAAGTAAAAGTAATTTCTGCACAATCACCATTTACGGCAGTCGTTAAATTAAGTAGTTGTGTGTTAGTAGCAGGAGGACAACAATTAAAACAAAAAAAAGGAACAATAAATCTTGATGGCGCCGCCGTGAATCATAAATTTTATAAAGTTGACATTTCTAACGGAATTTCACTGCGTTTTATACTGCTATCAAATAAAACTGACCCCAGACTGATGTTTTCTAGTGGTTTGTTGGCTTGACTTTAATACACTAACAATAAGTTAAAGAGAGAAAAAATTCTGTTAAAAACGAAATAATTTTATTAAAATGTTTAATTTTATACAGATTAAGTTTTAATGCTTGCTGTTGTGGTTTTGTTGTTAATAAATTCTAAGAAAGTAAATTAAATTAAGTTCTTGTGGTCATTAGGATTTGTCTGATATACAGGAAAAGGAAACTGATATTTACCGTCTTCCGTTTTTCTTTTGACTTGGACTAATTAAAATCTATGACTGCTGGAGGTTAAAATGTTAAAATTTCAACACTGTCAGCCGGTAAAATGAACATTTTCTGACAAAACAACAGAATTACAAAGGAAATTATAAACTATTATCTGCACAAAACTGTTTATATAAAATTGTGAATCGGATGCGATATTTAAAAACACACTGACTTTAGTATTTAAAATAAACGCTTTCAGAGTTATGTTATTCAACTAAGATTTATTGTTAGAAAGCCAATTTAAGAATAATTTTAAGAATAATGAGTTGCCTGTATTTCTGTGAGCCACAGTAGGTAGTTACAGCTACCACATATTGAGGGTCAGAAATGTTTGTTTTATAGCACTATGTGCGCGTTATTTATGCAGAAGAAAAAATCACATTGTTTTTAAGTAGCCGCATTGAATTAGTTTTTTAAGGCGATTAAATGGAAAACAGCGGTTAAGGCACCTTAATCTCCAAACCTTACTGAAGGCTTTCTTAAAAAAGGAAGTAGAAGTATAACAACACTGTGTGGCAGTCCTGGCTAAATTTGTTAAAAAGGCTCCAAGGTCACATTTTTTAATATTTTTTCGCAAAATAAAAAAAAAAAAAACTTGGGCACATCTAAAACTTACATTAACAGACGTTTTGTTTAAAATTATTCGCATTTGAGAAACGTTCAAAAAATGACTACCTAACAATACAGTGCCCATGACTATGCCCTTGAAACACGGCTGGGCCATATCGTTGGCCAATTTTTTAACCTTGTTGAAAATCCGGGAAAACTTAAACAGGATTTAGCTAAAATTTGAACTAAATAACAGATACTACTGTTTCTACTTAATTTAGGCAGTTTTATTATGCAATCGGCATTTCGTGATAAGATTGACATCTGCACCTGGCCGTGGGCCTTAATCAGATGGTGGTCAAACCACTGTGAGTAAAAAGCAGCGCCACTCAAGTCCTAGGAAGCCGAATACTAATTCTAGCAACAGGTCCTTCCTAGTTGCAATTTCAGCGGTTCCAGAGCAGGGCTGCAAACCACTACTCCTTGCGGAAGAGCTGGAGACTATCCAACTCCTGTCCAAAATACATGACTAGCATGCTCACTGGATCTGGATCATTCACCAGTGGGTGTTATTAAAGGCGAGATGATCCTAGCCACCATAAAACAATACCTGTATGGGGCCGCAAAACCACAACCACCACGATACTCCGGAAGGGCCAATGTTAATAATCAGCCAGAGAAACAGCTAAATGCCTAAAGAGACAAATAGCGGAAACTCTGCGGGCTACTGATTCCCGTAGAAATAACGTGGAGCTTCCAGTTGACCCCTGTTGCCTTCAGGGGGTGGGCTCCCTTACACCCCCAGCAGCACAGGTCAAGATAGTCAAGTATTCTATAAAGACCGATAAATGTGCCCCCGGGGGGGAAATGCAATCAGCATGTGGGATTTCATAGCTAAAGTTCGCGAGCAATAAATGTTTCAATTTATAGGTTTTATTTTAAATTTTCCAAGCTCTTTTAGCACGCTATTTGAAACAAATTATTTTACTGTTCTAAAAGCTATTTTTATTCATATACTACAATTTCAAAACAAGTTCATTTACCTTTAATTGTCGCTCTATCATTAAAATTAAATGACATTTAAGTTATTGTATTTCATATATTTAATAAGATTATCAAATCTTAATGACGCACAAGTTATTTGCATAAACGTCCTAAAGTTTCTTATAATCTCAATCAAATTAACTTAATCGATTGCCTTCAAACTTAAAATGTATGTACATATGTATGTGTTCAATTTACCAACAGCGAATTGTTGTGTTGGTGTTAGCGCCCAATAGTTCGGGAGAAGAATTATATTTATTAAATAGAATTGTCGTCGATGGAAAAGATGTTTGTTACAAAGAGTATAACAGATTGCTTGCATTTATAAAAATTAAATTGCTGCTGCAGAACTGCTGGGTAGATAAGTGGTATAAAGAACATAAAAAAGAACAAACAAACAAAAATTAATAATGCCGACAAATTTAAAAATTATTTGCTAAGCTTCATCATCTTTTTCACTGGATTTTTCCTGTACTTTTAGTCACCAGCCAGAACGAGTGTAGATTTTTAAAAATGTGTTATGCGTACTTAAACATTTTTCTTTCATACTTAAAAATCTTCACTTTCTTCCCCTACGTGACAGAGTACAAAAGAAAAGCAGTGCAAGAAATTTTAAAAGACAAAAATTAAAAATGGCTACAGGAAGATTTTTAAAGTACAACAGCGTTAAAGACAAAACTGCAGCAGCTTTCACAAATTTTGTGTTAGATAATGAGTTGCCCCAAATAATTCGAAAAATTTACTCCGTACAATTTTAATTTACCGATGAATTTGTGTGGATATAGTAGTAGTAGATATTGAAGTATACCGCAACCCACTGATCTCAAACATAACTAGTTCCGATAGAGCCACTGAAATAGGAAAAATACAGAATCTTCAAAATAAATTAAACAGAAAGAGTGCTCTCTTAGCTCTCGTAGCAAAAAGTATTATTCTTATAACCTCTTTTCATTTGCATGTTTCATTTTGTTTTCAAAGAAAAACAACAACAATACCAACATCATCTATGATCACATACAAAACCTCAATACGTGCATGACAAAATCCTTTAAAAAGCTTAAATTGTATTTAAAATAAATAAGAAAAATTAAATAAATAGGATTCGAGCAGCAGGAAATCATACTCAACCAAGTCAGGTGACTTTTAAGTTTTGCAATGAGAAATTATAGCGGACAATGGTGGAATAGGAAAATAAATAAAAATAATTCAATGGTTACCCAATTTCATGAAGCTTCATCTTTGAAATTAAACTTACAAAAATTTTATATTTTATAAAAAAATTGTAATTTTACAAAAATTCGAAATAATTTAAAAGCATTGATTTTTACAACAAAACTAAAACTTCAGTAAAAATATTATTTAACAAAAAATCAACGTATTATATTAGTATTATTATAATATTAATAAAGCGATATTTTAATTCACAATGGTGAGAGAAGTTATTTGAACCTATTACCAGTCATACATTGCAGAGGTTCAATGCTCAAGTCTTGCACTACGCAGCACGTCTCTCAACTTTGTAAAACTTTAAAGGAGTCGGAATTGAACAATCAGTATTATCCCGTCCTCTTTTAATAAATGACCAGAAATTCCACCTCAAAGAGTAGCAAGAAATTTAGCACGAAAGCGCTTATCATACAGACTTTTTTCGCGGCTTAGTACATTTGCACGAAAAGATCTCGCCCTTTTCCATAGCAAAAAGAAAGCCTCCTCTCTTGATCTGACTACATTTTTTCACGTCGAATTAAACCAAGACTCCGATTTATTTTAATCGACATTTTTTGGATGAAATAAAAGTTTTCATTCCAAACAAAATGATGTTTACAACTATTTCCGTCATGGCATCGCCATTATTGTCCAGAAACATAATTTCCTATTAAATTGTGTAAAAAAATTCGTTAAGCTCAGACAAAGGAGTCTTCTCATAAATATATTTTAAACATTTGGTAGCTTCTTCCGAATTTGAAAAGGAGGCGGAGGTGGTGCAATAATCACAGTTGCCGAGAAGTGCACAAACACTAACTTTATACTTTTGGGGGTGTGATGTTAGAAAAGGTCGAGTGTATAACTCTGGTACTCTTCAATGCAAGCAATGTGTGCTGGCTCATTCACTCATTGCACAAGATGGTTGTGCTACCGGCCCTCTGTAGTTGTATGGCTTTAATGGTAGCAACAAACATTTCGCTGCTCGGCCAACCGTTGAGAATCTTGGATATGGAGTCAAAAACAATATCAAAGCCAGCTAAGGTTTTATCCTCTCTCGCTTTTGGAGTTTTTAGAGAAACCCGAAATGCAAGAAGTTTGACCTGATCCTGAATTTAACTAACAGACAGCTAAATTCAGGATTACATGTGGTTGCTGGCGCTGGTACATAACTTCATTCCGCATAAACAATGCAACGCCCCGATGAAAATAAAAAAGCGAAAGTAGGTGATACCCAGGCAAGTGAAAACCCTGTAACACCCGAGTCTCACATAAAGCTATAATATCCTGCCGATGGAGCCAAATGTGTACATAAACCGAGAACAAATTTGCTCTTAAACCGCGTGTGTAGCAGAAGTAGATCTTAAGTCGTCCTTTCATAACAATTACAGACAAATTAAAACCAACTGTCTATGTTACTATACTGCAACCAATGCGATAACTTCTTATTTATGAATATACTTTTATTTTTATTTTTTTAATCGACTTTTTGATATCTTAAATAAATATCTGTTATTCTTTTTAACGGTCTTTTTTTATTAATTTAACAATATATATTTTTCCAATATTTCCTGAAGAAGCTTTCCATAGGAAAGCAAAATATTTTCTGAAGAAACTTTCCATAGGTGAGCGAAAAATTTAAAAAAATATATATTGTTAAATTAAATTAAGACCGTTAAAAAGTATAACAGATATTTATTTAACAAATATTTATACTTTTACTTACACATATATTTATACTAATTTTTATATTTATACTAACAATTTTATTTACACTTACTATCACCATTACTTGTACATACATAAATACTTATCTTATATTTATACTTGCATTTATAGTTATACTTACATATACACAAATACTTATACTTACAAATATAGTTTTACTTATACCATATTTACACTAATATTTTTTTCAATACTTATTCTTATACTTACGTTAAGGCATAGTTAATTTAATGTTTATTTTAAACACCAACACTTGTTCTTATTTTTATAATTATTCTTTTACTTATTCTAGTATATTTATTTGTATACTTATACTCATATATTAATATTTATTCTTATTTTTATGCTTTTTCTTAAGCTTATACTTGAATTAATACTTATACTCTTACTTTTATTTATACTGGAATTTACAATTATACTTAAATAAAAATTATAATTCTAGGCCAATCAAGTACAGTTAAACTTTTAAAATTTGACTGTTAACGAATTTCATATTCCGCTATCACTTTCCTGTTAAAGTAATAAAAATAAATTGAAACTCTGACCTTTAATACTTAGATTATAAGAGTATTTTTTGAAATAAAAGTTAGTAAATAAAATAGAATTTGTATCCTTTCAACGAGGAAAATCTGCACCTGGGTGTATGTGTGTGAGATTTGTATTTGATATTCTGGTTTGTTTTTACAGAGATTGTTTTTCAAGTTAAACTTTCATTTAATTCGTATCCTTTTTCTTCTTTGTTTTTTTTTATAATTCATTGCTTCTTTGTTCTTTGCTATGATGAGTGTACGGAAGTCAAAGTAGAAAAACAAATAAATCATTATTGTGAACAAGTCACGTGCGGTAAAAGAGAAAGTCTGTCTACATGCATCTTATTTTATTTTGTTTCTTTCGTATTTTTTTCCAGCATTCCAACGTTAAATAAAAGACACAAAAGTAAAAACTACCGTCAACAACATTTTTTGGATGCTGTCTGATGTTATGAATTCTTTTTAATAAAAAGCTGTGAAATCAAAAATCACCAGGTAAATATTTTTCTTATATGTAGCCGTAAAACTTTAAAATAAAATAAAATGATTTTAATATGGAGGAAGAAGTAAATTTTCCACTATATATAATTTAATAAAATTTTGACGTAAGCACAAGGCTCACCTAAGAGATCCTTTGCTGACCATATTTCGAAAATATCAATGGATTTTGGTTTGGATACTATAGAGATTTCCGAGAAAAATTTCAACAAATTGCAGGAATATTTATAGAGCATTTTGTTAATAATGGAATATATCGTAAATAAATATTAAGCCCTTTTAAGAATAATAAGTATAATAAAATCGTGTGTTGAGCTACAGCAAAGTAAGTTGATATACAACTAACAAGCCTTTTGTTTTATTCTATAAATCTTTTTCCAAGCAAATTATTTTGGGAAAATATTTTCATATAACAAAGAAATCTTTGCGGTATAAATTTTTTCGCATTGTTACTGTAGAGCATAGAGAGTAGTTTGTGGATATGACGAAAATTTCGATAAATTATTAATTTCAATAATTCACATATATTTTGGATACAAATTAACTGGATTTAATTTTTTTTTATGGTAAAAGTTTTACCAATATTTTTCCGAAATACAATCTTTAGAATTTGGTTCAGTGTATACCCCATATTTGGAAGCTTGGGAATTGGGCATTTTGGCTATATAAATTGTAAAAAAACTGAAAGTTTTTTGTTTTATAATTTGCTTCCATCGGTCATTCTGTTTAGAATAACCCATTTTTTTGCCACAATATTTTCTTTTTGCCACACTGTTCATTCTGGCAATCGTCATTAAGAAATATATATGGATAAATGAATGCAGAATGATTTAATTATGGCTTTGTCAGCTCTCTAAATATAAGTCAGAGCTCCTTGTTGTCATAAATAATTTTGCATAGCCTTACTTTAACACTGAGCGAAATTTGTATATGAAAGTTTCAATCAATATGTCTGCTACATGTTTTCTATTGCCCGCTAACAAAATGTTGCTTTGAAGTGAATCTATTCATAACAAGTCAAGCCTTAACTTTCCAAACAATCAAGAATTTTCATTGAAAACAACAAATAGAAATAGAAGAAAATGAAAACTCTTTGCTACTAATTTATTTAATTTTACATTTATTTTTCTTTGTCGTTTCACATAAAGAACTTTGAAAACGTTTCATTTCTTTATAAAGTAAAATAAGTTTTATTTATATTTGTCGCAAGCTAGATAAATACATACGGTTATTTCCCTATTAATTTTAAAAGGGCTAAGGTCATTACAATCCTAAAACCAGGAAAAGATGCAAAATCACCAAAAAGTTATAGGACAATAAGTATACTTCGAGGGCTGCTACTTATATTTGTGGTCTAAGGATGAAAACTCAAGCATTTAAAGACAAAATCTAATTTATTGTTTTTCAAAATATTCTCCATAAAGATTTTTACACTTTTGCATGCGTTGGAACCAATTATCAAAGCACTTTTTCCACTCCGATTCAGGTACTTCTAAAACATGGGTTTTTAATGCAGAAACTGCTTCTTCAGGTGTAGGAAAACGTTGTGCACGTAGTTTTTTCTTGATGTTCGGAAACAAAAACTGATTTCTTTTTGTTTTCGAACATCAATTCAATGTTTTGCCCTGTCAAAAACTCCATTGTTTCGGCCGATCGGTGACAGCTCGCATTGTCGTGATGCAAAATGATGCGTCTTTTCTTTGACTTTTCCCGAAGATTCTCAAAGACTTCTGGCAAACAAATAGTGGTGTACCATTCCGAATTAACCATCTTACGTTGCTCTAATGGCACAGCTACCACATGACCGGTAATGCCGAAGAAACAGGCAACCATTTGCTTCGATGTGCTTCTTCCACGAACAACTTTGGTGGGATTTCGCTCGTCTTGAAAGACCCATACGGTGGATTGCTATTTTGTTTCAGGATCATATGAGTATATCCATGATTCGTCACCTGTGCAGATATTAGAAACTGCTTTTGATGCATCTTGAGCGAATTTCTGCAACATTTTCTTGCACCAATCAACACGAGCATCCTTTTTTGCGTTTGTCAGGTTATGCGGTATCAACGTGAACTAAATTTTTTCACATGCAAATGTTCATGCAAGATCTTATTGATGCTTGTCATACTAATCCCTACAGATGCCTCAATTTCGCGATATGTTACATGACGATCATGCTTTATCAGCTCATGCACAGCTGCGATGTTTTCTGGCACAACAACCGTTGTTGGACGACCTTCACGGGATTCGTCCTGGAGTGATTGTCGGCCACGATTGAATTCGGTATACCAGTTTTTAATGGTGCTGTAAGAAGGTGCTTCATTACTGTATAAAGAATTAAGTTCATCTGTGCACTGTTGTCGTGTCAGGCCATGTCGAAAGTTATGAAAAATTATTGCACAAAAATGTTCACGAGTTAATTCCATTTGCTCCTAAGATCACTTTTTCAACCTGCTATCACTAACACTAACAACAATAAAATGACAAAATGTTTTGGTTGAGGTTATGTTTAACAATTTGAAGGTCAGTGTTACCAGGCCAGAAATATAAATAGCAGCCCTCGTAAATTGCCTGGCAAAAATTTTTTAAAAAATTATTCTACAACGAGGGTTGTTTAGGAAAGAACATTCAACAATTCATCAAATCAAGCGAATAATAAAATTTGTACAAAACATTTGCATTAGATGAAGCACTAGATATGTGTTCTTAGACATTGAAAAACCATTTGACACCATATAGCACATGGTTTCTTATTTAAACTTAACCTCTTAGGATTTCCCGTCTAAAGGGTTCGCCATCTAACGTTATTTTTTCAACTAGTGCGTATTTCGTGAATGGTAACACTTAGCTCATGTTTGATTTGACAGAAATTAGTTTTATCCTTCCGCTGAACGAATATGGTTGTGTATACGCATGAATAACGCTGGGAAATATTGCGATATTAGTTTGAAAATCATGGTAATGTTGCAGAATGTGTGCGAAAATTGCGTACGGATTTTGGAAGAAGAGAAGCACTGTCAGCTCCATATCTTCATTATCTTGTGGAAAAAGTAAAAGAAACTGGCATCCTCATCGATAAACCAAAGCGTGAAAAGCCAAAAACAAAGTTCAATTGGTTTAGGAGCTGAAGCCAAGTGACGATCCAATGCGCTTTTTTGCTAAGTGAGCCTGCGATCGACTTGTAGATTTATGCCGACTTTGTAAACAAGCTCTAAAACCTCAGATCTACGCTCAATATTTAAAATAAGTTGTCAGTTTATGAAATTTGCATTCGACCAATAATGATTTTTGGCTCCCTAATCTGGTACAGTAAAGTGCCAAAACCGTATCGAAAAAAGCTGCAGTCATTATAAAATTAACGAAAAACCTTAAAGATCAAAACAGATCATCTAAATATGATTTAATAAGGAATTGGTAATTGTATGTACCTTCTAAGCCTACATCACGTAGGTGAAAGAAGTTTATAACATAAAAATTTCTTAAACAATTTCTTGAAAATTCGATAGAACTTTAACTATCTTTTTTACCTTTTTTTTAATATATAATAGAAAAGTTCCTTTTATAGTATATGGGTAAAATTTCATTTGCTGTAATACTTTATATTAAAACTCAATATATATAAATATTAAAACATAAATTTTAAACTGTTGTATTGATAACCAAAAATAAAAATTTTGAATTTAAAAAGATGAAGCTTTTGTAAAGAACATTTTTTAACCGAAGTAATAGTCTAATTTCAACTTATTATTTTTTTTCATTCCTAGCATTTCAATTTAACAAGAAATTTATTTTATTTTAATTTTAAAAGTATATTATATTTTTATGACCGTTAATTAACTTAAGAACGCAAAATTTTAATTAAAGAATATTTGGTTTATTAAACCAAATTTCAACACAATCAATATTCATATTTACATTTACTTTTCTTTTTGAACTTACAAAAACGTAAACTCCTTGTTGTTTTTATTTACGTATTTTTTTTACCTTATTCTATCATGCCATCTTTTGTTCTTTTAACACATCAGAATAAATAAATAATGAATGTGATTCATGAACTACAATCAACGTTTAACCATTCAGTTTACACAAAAACTATTTATTTAAATTGAAACATTATAAATGTCCACTAAAAAGACTCAGTATAAAATCAACTTTAAGCATAGACACTTCAATGAAATTCAAAATCCAACAGTGTGCTCTATGCACAGTGGTAAAAAATTTTGAAAAAAGTTAAAAAAAAGCTTACACATACTTAAAAAAATTTAAAGGGTACAATATACAATTTTAACTAGAACACCGGCTTAATTTAAGGATCTTTAAAAATCGCCTTTTCATCTTTAACAGTTTATTTCTAATCTTATTGCTAACGTAATAATATTTATTATGTTAAAACTAAAGCAAACGGAGATTCAAAATTGAATAAAATTTTACGGAAACTGAAATGGTTAGCGAAAGTGTTCGATCAAAAATGTCGCAATTATTTTACCTGTTATTTTTCTGTCTATTTTTTACTCCCTTTGTGTATCTTTAACACGTAAATATCTCTCTTGGGAAGTTTTTTTAGCTAATAATTTATTTATTGACCATCAAAGCCAAAATTCTTTCGCACATTAAAACATTTTCTTTGTGTGTGTGTCTTTTTTTCTTTATGCAAGACAACAAATCCAACTAATATTATGTAGAGCAAAGATCCAAATGTTTTCTTCTTAATATTTCAAAACTATGATTAACAAAGTGCTGCACCGCTGAAGTGATTTATGCTCAATACAAACCCTAAAATGTAAAGCCTTCGCAGAAAATATTTGCTCCTTCGGCAACAATCGTATTACACTCCATTACATAACGGTGCATGTCTCGGTCTATCAGGAAATCTATTAATGTTTTTTGGTCATTAAAAGTAGTCAAATATCAATCAAATATCTTTTATAAACTTTCTCTGCAACCCTGAACGTCTAGCAGAACTTACCCCGTCAAAGACTATTTGAACTCATAGCTAAATCAGTCATTCCGTTAAGAGATGAGTATGAGGTGCTTGCTGTTTTTTTTCTTAAGGAAACCGCTGGGAATTTTTGATTAAATGAAAGAGAATGGACCTTACATTGATAAATCTTTTATTTATTGTTGGCAATTATATTTGGAATACAATACCAGATATGTACGGCGGCGTAAATGGTCTTATTGGAAGAATCTCTTGTGTCAACTGAATGTAATATGGAAAGAAATGCAAACCTTTGTGCGAAATTGTAGCCAAAGTTGTTCTTTAAAAACCAAGCTTGGCACGGCGTTGAATTGAGGTTAGTGAATTGTTTTGAACACTTTCTTGAGCAGCAGTAATGTTTTTAGCCGATCTTGAAGTACATTGTAGTCTATGTTTGGGCCTATTATCTATAGACCCTCTTTCTTAGAAATCATTCATTACACGGTAAATAGCGCGTTTTACTGGCTCGTTTTTTCTGCCAAAAATTTCTCTTAGAATTCTCATGGTCAGAGTAATCGATGATTGATTTTGATAAATTGTTTTAACAATTAAAACAAGCTGGTTTATCGAATATTTTTCAATAATAAATGTGCCACATATGAACTGTCAAGAGTAATGTTTACCAAAATGGCGGCAAAACAAATTAGTATACCTTTCTGGTGGACACCCTGTAGATATAATAATTTTCAAAGAGTCTTTTTCTATCACAAGTCTTTACTCTTCACTGTTGTAATATCAAACTCTCATATGTTACCGGTCAAACTTTTTTCCCTTAATAAGGTAATTAACCATAGGCTAAGAACCACATAGCATCCATATTTAAAATGTTTTTGCCACTGATACTAAATCTAACTCTAGGTAATACTGAGCTTCCACCCACATTGTTCTCTAATTTTTTTGATTTAAGATTTGGGCAGAGAATTTTTAAGTTTTCAAGTAATGCTCCTCATGATTATATCCAAACAACGTCCAGGAATTATTGTAAAGGGTGTATTGCTGCAAGAGTGCCTAAGAAAAATAACTAATCTTGCTCCTGCGTGTTATTATTCTTTATATATTCCGAGTTTCTGTATGCTTCCTTTAGAGACCTCTTCACTCTACATCCTGCAATACTTTCTTATCCGTTTTTATTAAAGTTTCCGAATGCTGTTCGATTTGAAAGCAAGAGGAATTAATAAAATATCCAGTAATTAGGAAACGATGTTCACAATGTATACATGCGTAGTTAAGTCAAATAGCAAGACTTTTTGTAGTTCGCACAAATATGTAAAAGAAGTTATACCTCAACAAAATTTTTATTAATTCCCTGATAACTAAAAAGTGTTTCAAATAGAGCACAAAGTTTTTAAACATGACTATGACTTGGAATTCCACAACTTTTTCTAAAAATAAAATGGTACACACAAAAGTCATTAGTCCGAAAAATTGGTAAAGATTCCTTTGACAAAAATCGAAATCAATGCAATCAAAGAATCCAATTACATTTAATCAAAAACCATTTTTATTAAATTTCTTTAATTTTTAATTTAAGTTTTTTTTGTTGTTTTTGTATTTCATAATTGGTCTATGGATTCAAGATCCCTACAGACATTGCAAAACTAAACAATTTAAATTTAGCTATATAAATATTAAATAAGACGACATTTAACAACATTAACATCCAAAGAAAAATCAATATGCTTTTAAAATAGCACTTAGGGTGAAACGGAAAGTTAAATGCAATATCACCAATCAAAAAATCTGAACAGACATTTCCTTTTATTGAGTTTAAAAGAAACGTGACATTTAGCAATATTCTTCGGCTTTTAGAGTGGACAGCTTTATTAAAGCAAGTCTACTAGTGAAGGATGGTAAGTTTAAAGGATTCCATTGTAAACCGCGGAGACAAAATAACAAAAACTGCTTTTGCTGCTATTCCATGCTATTACTATGAACTTTATAAATTGAATCCCAAATTATTGAGCCATATTCCATAACAGGTCTGACAAGAGAAGTATAAAGATGTTTTGTTTTCGCCCAGCGTTTTATAAATTCAAGAACTGTACGTGCTTTATTAGTGGCTAACGAAATACGCTGTATAAAATTTTATTTAGCATTCAGTAAAATATCAAGATCTGAAACCACATTTAGTTTCTCAACTTCACAACTGCTTAAAATATACGACACGTTTGTATGACATCTTCGGAAGATACACATGTATTTGTACTTTTTAATGTTTAACTCCACAAAATTAATATTACACCATTACACCATAAATTAAATGCATTCAAGTCCTTTGCAGGAGAATATGATCAGCGTGACGATTATATGTTCGAAATATTTTCACGTCGTTTGCATATAATAGAACGTTGGATTATTTAATTGCATTGGGTAGATCATTAACAAAAAATATAAATAATAAAGGATCCAGAATCTGGTGTGCGGCACGCCAGATGAAACAATAATTTCCTTGGAAGTAAGCATGTTAAAATGAACTTTTTGAGCTCTATTTGAAAGATATGAATTAATCCACATGAGTAAACTGTTAGTGAATACCATAAGGTCAAGTTTCCTTATCAGAAGTTTGTGATTAACCTTATCGAATGCCTTACTGAAATGAGTGTAAATAACATCAGTTTGTTTACGTTGAACAAATTCCCAATTGACTTGAAGATTATTGTAAAAAGCGCATTTGTTAAGTATGCAACTCGGAATACCATCCGGACCATATTTATACGAAAATTTAAGCTTTTTTGTACAGCTTAAAACTGTCAATTCATCAAGAAATGGAATTGATATAGCCCGATATGGCACCTCTGCTAGTTGAAAAGAGCTATCATCAATATTTTTATCAGAATAGATGGTAGAAAAGAAATCTGCAAATAAGTTACTTATTGTCAGCTCATCATCAGATTCAAAATTTTCATACTTCATAACAGAGGGAAATGCCATTGATCTTTTCTTGGAATTGACAAACTTGCAGAACGCTCTTGGATTCGATTTAAGATTGTTTCGATTAATTGAATTGTGTTGAGCACTGCTAACAGAATAATTGGCGTAGTCAATAAACGAACCAGACTTTCTATACCTTTTTATAACTCGTTCTTCCTATTTTTAGATTTAATCAGATACTTAGTGTTCCATGGTGGACCAGTAGGTTTAAACTCGCAGCTTTTAGGAATTCGTTGACTCATATACAAATATAACTTGTTGTTTCTGTTTTTTAAGTACTTTGTTTAGATATAAATTTTTTTCCAGAACATCAAACTGTAGAATATGTTTCCCAATGTGGTGGATATTTATTAAATCTTTAGTAGTTTCAGGGAATTGACCTGGTTAATTATCAAGCAACAAAATGTTTGCAATACAGTTCATTTTGTAAACCAGACAGGCAAAGGATTCACACACTGAGTGAATGTGAAACATAGCAAACTTAGTTAAAATATTAAAATCCCTCACATGATGTTTTATTTTTTGTAATTGTATATTGTCGTAGTGGCTGTCTTTTTGCTCCTGGTAGCTCATATGATAAAAATCAAAATTGTTGATGTCCTCCTGTTTGTTGTTTGGGTGGGTATTCATTTTTCTGTGTTACAAATTTAAAAACAAACAAAAAACGTTTCAAAATATACATGTATAAAAATAAAATGTAACTGGTTGACTACAAAAACTATAAAAAGAACATACACTGAGCACATAAATTAAACCAACGTGTTGCATGGCCAACGAAACAAAAACAAAAAAAAAAAGAAAACACGACACAAAACAAAGCAGAGCAGAAAAGCAGATTGTAAAAAAATTGTTTATTTTAACACGTCAGATTGTTGATGCTAAATATTGGTAAATGTTGAAAACAGTCGCACCAACACTTAAACACAAATTTGGTATATGTAAATATGTAGTTGAAAATGGACATAATACCTATTTGTATGATCGAAGAAATTTTAACGACTAGAAATAGTGGAACTTAAAAATATTTAACATCACATTATAATTTTTTTAAAGTACCTTTTTTACCAGTATCTTGCCTAAAAGGCACCTTTCAATGATTTTTTTTAATTTTGCTTTTCAAAAGCACTTACTTAAACTAAAGTTCAAGAAAATAATTTAAATACAAAATGGTACATTTTTTACTTAAAATTTCTCAAGTTTTTTTTTTTTTTTGGTACTTTAAAATACTTTTCTTCTAAAACATATTTTGTGAAAGCTGTCTTTTAAAATATTCTTTTTTTTTAAGAACTAATATAAAATGTATTATATTTAAAAGTGATTTTTTAAAAAGTACATAAATATAAGTTACTTTTTAAAAGTACTTTTTTACAAATGATTTTCAAAAAAAAAACCCATTTCAAAAAATATTACATCTTAAAGGCTGTGTGCATAAAATCTTTTTCTAAAAATACCAGTCAATTTTTTTAGGAAATTTTTTTTTAATCTCACCGATCTGTCTCCACTTTTCCGAAAACATTTATATTTACATGTTGTGTAAACAAAAGTATGTTGCATGCGTTTTTATATTTGCTATATTTTATTCGAATCGTGTAAATCTTATCAGGTTGTGTTGTCATTGCATTTTTGTTTTTATTTATTTATTATTTTTATTTTCATTTTACTACTGACACAATCACTAACTCACATAAATGAAATAAAAAAAGTGTTGTCATATCTGTGATATTTATCTATCTGTCTACTCTACTATTCACTTGTCAATGGCTTTATTAACAGTGAAAATCATACATTTTTGCTGTAATATATGAATTTTTTTATTGAATTAAAATTAAAATACTTCAAAGGGACAAAGAAGGCGAATGTAGTAAAAAATTTAGTTTTTATCGTCACTGTTTTAGATAGCATAATATTCTTTTAACGTACCTAAAATAAATTTAAATGTTTGTATATATTTTTAATTTATGAGGGAGGTACCTTAAATAACACTTTATTTAAATAAAACTCTCTGGCAGCTAACAGAAAAGAAATTCACTTTTCTATCATTTTACTTAATTATACAAAGTAATTATTTCTGAAGGGAGTTTTAAATATTTGTTTCGGATATTGGAGTTGGGGGATCAATACAAATAATAAACGAAACGGTAGAAGCAGCAAATAGGGTGCCGTTGATTACACCAAGGCAGACAGCAGGTAATGATGAATATATGACTTCTCCAACCATTTCTTCGGCAAAAAGTCACAGAGAATAGCAACCAAACAGACTTGGATTTTTTTAAATCCCAATCTTAAATCTCAAGACGTTTGAGGATCTTAGAAAATACCCAATTTTTTGTCTTTATTTGGGATTTTTGAATCCCTTTCTTGATATCTTGTAATTAAAAAGGATTTTTCAACAAGAAGTTTGTTTTCTAAAACAACAAATTTAGTTTAGTTTAGTTTTTTTAAACGATCTTTTTTATCTTTAATAAATATCTTTTTTCTTTTTTAAGATCTTTTTTATATATTTTGTCTTCTCAATATTTCGCTTTCCTTTGGAAAGCTTCTTCAGGAAAAAATTTTTATATTTTTGAAAACAAAAAAAATTAATAACAAATTGAAAAAATGTTTGAAAAATATAAAAATTTTTTCCTGAAGAAGCTTTCCAAAGGAAAGCGAAATATTGAGAAGAAAAATTATATAAAAAATATCTTAAAAAAAATGTATTTATTGATGATTTAAATTTTTATTGTATTACAAAGTTAAAAGTTCGGCAAGTATGAATGCAAAATGATATCTGGCAAACGTTCACCATCGACACATGTCGATTCTTTCATCAAAGCTTTTAATCACTTTTTGGCAAAATGGTGGTCCTATTTCGTTAATCACATCGCGGATTTTGAGTTTTAAGGCTGAAGTTGATTCGATTGGCTCAGAATAGACTCTGTCGTTATCATGACTCCACAAAAAATAATCCAGCGGTGTAAAATCACACAATCTGGATGGTCAATTAACTGCTGATTGTCCGTTCAGGAAATTTGGTTGGCAATAAATAACTAATGGTTTCATTGACTGTGTGACAATTTGGCACTGTCCTGTTGCAACTATATGTAAGTAATATTCACGTCATCAATAATAGTCCAAATTTAAGCCTCATCTTTGAAAAAAAAAATTACCCAATCACGCATCCAGACCACATGACACACCATGCAAAGGCTTCTCAATAATCGCTCTAGGAATTTCGGTTGTTCCTGAATGAATTGATAATTGTAAGGCTTTAAAGTTAAATCCTTATTCAAATTTCGCCATGTGGTGATTTTGGATAACCCCAATTGTTGAGAACGTCGAGGAATTGACAAATTTGGCTCTGTCTCAACACTGTGGCTTATGGCAGTTAAACGACTCGATCGAGCACTGTGTTCGCATATTTTGTATCGAATATGTCGACTCCAATTTTACGACAAATTCGTAACAGCAGACTCGATTGGCTGATTATGTAGTCCGATAAAATTATCACGAATTTTACGAAATTCCACTTTGGCAGAACCACCATTTTTATAGTGTCGTTTAATTATTTTATTGCGATTGAATTGAATTCATTTTAACAACTACCAATGCATCTACTACGGATACGTCAAAAAACTTAATGTAAAAACTATCATGTTGTTGGTGTTGCCACAATTGAAAAACAAACTTCTTTTTAAAAAATCTAATATTTTTAAATAAGCTCATTAAAATTTGTTAAAATTCCTAAAGCTAGTAATTATTCAAATGAATTCATCAGGTAACCGATTAGATACGCTAAAGAATCCTTTTATGTTTGTAAAGATATAGCTAACCACATAAAAAGCGGAAAAAGAAATCAATAAATACAATCATCAAAACTTAAACAAAATACAAAATATCAATAATATCTTTATTTTTACTTTAATTTCTTTTAACATAACGTTTATTTATTTTATATTATGGTTATAAATAATTTATTATTTTCGGATAATAAATTTAGAACATCATATTTTTGGCTAAGATAATATTTAGTCAAACTCACCTTGGTGCACTATAATAAACATTCAATGCTTAAATGTTAATAGTTCTCGTGTTCTAGTATGAAAAGTACACTGAAGATGGCAAACGGCCGAAACCGGTTTATTCACAAACCAAATTTGCCGAGGGTCGACGGAAAACCGTACCCAAATAAGGGGGGATAATTTATTTACTTTAACTACAATATGCTTCTTGTAAAATTAATATTTTGCTTTTATCTTTGTGGATAGACAACCAATAGGAGAGGGCATACACAAATGTCAGCAATAAGGTTTTTGCCATTGGTTATAACTATTTATTTGGATGCGCAAAATTATAATAAATTTTCTTAATAAAATTTTAGAAATCAAAAAGAAAACTGATTTAAGGCCGAATTAATTAATGCATTAATGATTTAATAATGGAATATGATGTCGGGTGAATATCTAGCACCTCTAGCATGTCGACAGGCGCCCGCACTTTTTACAAAATTATGAAGCACACAAAGCTTAGCTGATCTCATTAAGGCAGCTTCGAATTTCATCTTTTAGAGCATCGGTTGCTTGTAAGTTGTGTACGTAAGCGCGAACATTTATATGGTCCTAGAGAAAATTATCCACCGGCGTTAAATCACAATAACGAGGTGATTAATTGACATTGGGTAGCTGTGTAATTTGTAGCACCGTCTTGCTGAAACCAAACACAAACTTTAGCATGGTTTAGTAGCGCAGAAAATTCTTTGCTCATTTTAAAAAAATAATACTGACCACAAATCGCACCACACTTTCTGTAGATGTAATGATTTTTCGAAGACGGTTTGGGATTTTGTGAGCTTCATATGCGATAATTTTGTTTGCTATCATGACATGACATGAGATTGAAAAGGAGTCCCGTCGTTAAAAATGATTTTGTTCGAAAAATGAAGATGAAGATTTGAATGCAAAATGTTCCACAAACTGCTTTTAGCATATGATATTGTTTCGAACGTCGACGACTTAATGTTTCTGGCTCACTCTCAACACTTTGCTATACAGGGGCTATGTTTGCATCATTACCGTGAGCCTTGAATTTAGCAATTACCCACAGCGCTTTTAGAAGAAGCCTGATTGTGACAAAAAGCTGTTCGGGGAAGTGTTTATAATAAAATGTAGTGTACTCAAGTGGTCAAACGACATGTATAGTGTGTGCAAGTCAGCACAACTCATGTAGGGTGCTTACAATAATTTTATTGTAAATATGCTGACACATCATAAGGTGTCATATTTGACAATACAATGTGTTTGGCATGTGCCGTTGACCATTTGTTTATTGTTAATACATGCTGTTTTTTTATTTTTGTAATTAATATAGTAGAAATAAGAATTGAGTGACTTTGGAAAACACTCAATTCTAGATTGTAAAATAAATATCCATAAGTAGTATATAAGCAGCATGAAAATGTAAATAAATTAGACTTTAACTGAATAACTTAAACCGGAAACTTCTACCTAGTTCTCATTTATTAAAGTTTCAAATTCTGGCAGTTCTTTTGAACGCCTATTAATTAGCGGACACCCTTTGCAGCTGTTGAAATATAGAAAGGGCTATAGGGACAATAGCCATCATTACACCATTACAACTATTTTGATAGTAAATTTTCACAATTAAAATTCTTTGCTCAAGAGTGTATCCTTCTATGCTTAAAATTTCTCAACTTTTTTTAAAATAAATTTCAAATCAAGGCAGCTTAGTTCTTAGCATTTAATCACTTGGCCGACAAGTTATATCCTAACCTCAATTTTTCCCACACGATTTAATTTTGGTCTAAACACACAGATTTTGTCATTTGAAGTTTCACTAAAAATTTATTAACAATGAAGTTAAAGTTCATTAAAAGTAATATTATTGTATAAATAATAACGTTACTTGTTAAATTATTGTGAAAAAAATAAAAGAAAATTTATTGGTTTTTAAGTCAAATGCTTGACAGTTTCCGTTGCTGTCAGTTTTAGAAATTACAAATGCACAATGATTGTTAATTAATGTTTGAGATGGTTGTTAATTAAGTTTGGGCAAACTTACTCCTTCTGAATGAATGCACACTATTGTATTAATTTATTATTTAACTGGCTTTCAATTATGCAATATATTATTTAGAGTTTTTTTTGTTGGAACTAATGAGCAGTATTTTTGTAGCCTCTTAAAAATACAAATTATTTACAGCTTAATTATTGATGAACTAGATTATAAAAGATTATAAAAGATTAAAATCTTTTATAATCTAGTTCTGTACTTTTACATATGTTTGTGTATTCCCTATACTTGAAACCTGATTGTTTACAAATTGCTTTCGCAGCAACAGTTTATTAAAAATTTAAAAATTATTCGAAATTATATGAGATTTGACTAGGAAGTTTACATATCGGATTCTATTTCACTAAAATAATCAGCATTTTATGTTCTGTCTTCATATCGAATATCCGAGTATGTATCTAATTCACAATATTTTCGGTTAAAAAACAATACAAAATTTTAGCTGTCAAAATACTTAAGTTTGCTTAAGTGTTATTTCGAACATATGGAAATTATTACAAATCATCGATATTACATTTCCGTTCACTGTACCATTTATCTGAAGCCAGAAGCATAAAGAAATTGTTATTGAAACGCTAGTTTTAATCAACAAAGGTTGATTCATTGCTTATCAGTCGATAGAGAGCAATTTCTCCGAGTTGTGACAATGGTACGGATTATATCGCAGCTAACATTAAATAATGAGTTTTTAAGATAAAGAGGGAATGTCTTGTTACCTCCTAATTATATGCTTCTTATCAGTGTGTACTAACTAGCTAACATTCAAATAACAGAAGGTCGCAAATTTTATACTTAATCACCAAAAATTGGTTAAAGAACTTTAAACGAAATCGTGATTCCAAATATATTAGCCATGCTGGTTCTTTAAAATAAAGCCATCAGCAATTTTATAACGCATATCGTTTAAGTTTCCCTTGCTATCGTCCCTAAAGTAATCACCCTTTAGAAGCTGCCTTTAATTTATGACCATGAAAAATCTCCAAAAGTTGTTTACAAGCCTCAAAACTACAGGTTTAACTTATTAGTTTTAACGTAAACTTTTCAGAATTTAATCTTAAGGTTTTCATAATAAACTGCATGGTCAACTACCTTCTCACCTTTGAAGCACACACACTTTAGTCAACTGACTTATTTTGAAAACAAAATGTTGTAGTGAAAACTTAATGTGACTAAAAAAATTGTTGGTTTGGCCATATTCTCCATAACTAAAGGGTATTTGTGTTCATGTGTGTGTGAGTATGTATATTTTTATACAAGTTATGAAGTTTCATTGTATTTAAGCATTAGTTTATAGCTGTAGTAGTATTTTCAGTTTAATATGAGTGAATTAAAATCATGTTAAATATGATTGTCGATTGTTTTTTGTTTTTGTTTGGTTTTTTTTTTTTTTTTTGTTAGAACTTTAGGTCATGTTGAAATATTTTCTTCCTCTATGAAAACATGTTTTAATGTTTTGTTTAAATTTTATCCACCAACTTCCGACATCACTACCACAGCTACACTTGTTTCTGCTTATTTTGCAAAACTTGAAAGAATATATTCTTTAACATAAAATCTGGCAAAATTTTCGCTGCTTAAAAATAATTTTGATATTTTTATTTAATAATTAAATTTAAATATTGAAAGTAATGTTTCTATTTTAAAAATGTAAGTGACACCACATCCATCAGAAATAACATCAATCGAAAAAGTTGTAACGTAGCTTTGCAAAAGTATGTTATTATGATATTCCTATTTTTTTGTTATGCTTAAATTATGATTAACTAATCGAATTTCAGTTACAGTGGACAGTGCTGCTCGCCAGTATAACCTGATCTCTAATACTCTACTTTGTGTAGCCGAATAAAAGATCTGTTGACTACTTTTCATCTTCATACTAAAGCGTGAATAGCCGCAATCAATCTTAACCTCATCTGTGTTAGTGCTACGTTTTAATAAAGTTTTGTTAAGGCTTCCTTCAAACAGTTTAAACGTTTTTTTTAAAAGATTTTTTTAAAAATATGTTTACTTAGCTTTTTCAATCTATTATTATAAACTCTGTTAAAATCTCTGAACAATGAAATGTTTACAAAGCAACAGTTTGTTGATAATGAACTTTCCGCGCTTCACTTTTCTGCCACTAAAAATCTGATTGACAAAACTGTTACAAATGATTTATAGACCATTATGGAAACCAATCAATAACGTTTAAAATGTACTCTATTTCAAACGATCCTTGTCATTATAAGGTCCTTAAAAGCAATATAAAATTTCAGTCTATTGACTTGAAATTTTTACTAAAGTTTTTGTTGGACCTCAAAATTGCCTGAAAAACCAGTCTCCGGATGAATAGCGCGATACCTGAAAATTACCAAAGAAGTAGAAAAGTACTGATCAAAACGAAAAAGATATTCTCAATATTTTGTTAAGAGGTTTTTCATACATACAAACGAAGGAAAATTATAAATTTTAAAATTGTAATAATTAACAATATTTCTTAATACACAAGTTGTAAATAAAGTAAATTGTAATTTTTTGGAGCGAAAAGTAAAACAAAAATTAAGAGGAACCTAGTCATCAATGTATTCGAGTATAAACAAAGCTTCAGCAGCACAAGGAATATGCATTCGTTTCTTTTTATTTTGCTTTCTACTAAAAAAACAGGTTCGATTTTTAGGTTCTGTATGAAAACATTAAACCAAAAATGTTATAAAATATTGTAAAATTGTTAATCAATTAATAAAATTTTCTGTTATTCCTACATTATAATTGCATCATTTGGATGTCCATGTTTCCATGTTGCATTTTGCGCAATATTTTGCGCATATAAAGTTAAGCTGAATAAGAATTAAAGTGAAGTTGCTGTTTAAAGACTGAACGAAAACAATACATTTTTCAACAAAATCATCATTAGTAATGAGGCTAATTTTCAATTAGGAGGTTCTGTAAACAAGCAAAATCGTAGCACATGCGGCTCACGAAATCCACAAAGAGTCCTTGAAAAACCATTACATCGAAAGAAACTGACCTTATGGTGCGGTTTGGGGTTCGGCTACGTAAACGCTGTTATCCTTAATTCTCTGCACTACCAAATCATGATAACCAATTATTTGGCTAATCGATAATTTTTTCTTTAAGCAAGATGGGGTCACAAGCCACACAGCCACCCAAACAATTCAGTTATTGCTTAAGAAATTTTTCGATCGCGTAGTTTCTCGATTTGGTGATATCAATTTGCCGCCTTGTTCTTATGATTTATTTTCTCTGAGGCGATTTGAAAGACTGGGGTTATGTGCATTACAAACAACTGACTGAGATAAGCGAAGATTTGTTTCAAAATGTGCTTCTACATTTTGTGAAAAGAGCAGACGGCTACTGATATGCTAGAGGTGGATATTTTCCCGTTGTCTACTTTGCAGTGGCATCAATAAAACTAATGTACAAACAAGAATTGGGCACCCAGTATATTTATGAAAATCGGCCGGATATAGCGATTACAAATGAGATAATAAAATATCGACTTGGCTATTAATTATACAGAGTAATAAATAGATAAAAAAGACTATTGTTATTATTTTATGTAAGTTAAACAGAAAGAAATCTGTTTAACTCTATGAGCCCTTAATAAAACAAATTCAATTTTAATCAAATTAACAACAATTCAATTAAACTTAATTGAAACGGAAGCAACTCAACTTTAAAACAAGTTAAAACTCTGTTTTGCAATTATGAATTGCAACTAATACTAGTGAAAATTTTACTAATGTTGCCAGTCTAAAAAAGCAAAGATTTGACAGTGAATGAAGCCGCTGAAGCGCTAGTGTCGAAATATTAAAGGAAAAATGTTGTTTGTTAAAGTGTTCTTTCTGTGTAATAAGAAATAAAATTGTACTCTGAGATAAAATAAATATAGGTTATGGATTATATCATGATGACGAAAGTGTTGATGCTAACATTAATGCGCTACGCTTACGAAAAATGCGGTTTAATTACTCTACTCCCTTGGTTTTTCCTAATGCCACGTAAGAAAATGTTTTAGTTATAATTGAATAGATTTTAATTGTTTAACTTATTTAAGAGTTTATTATTTATAAATAAAAAAGCATTTTGCTTTCTGTTAAACAAGCTGGTAGTGGTGCGTCTATACCTTTAGATTACTTGCTGATGTCAGACTGGGATAATACAACATGTGTAGTTATTATACAGTTTGTAAAAATTTTCCAGCAATATGTTTGAGTAAACTGAATTAAAACACAAATTAATGAGAAAGAGCAAGAAGATTAAAAACTTTCCTTTTATAGAAACAGTGGGTATCCAGGACTATTGAAATCTGATTCAGTGCAGAATTTTTGTATTTAGAACATAATAATTTTAATGCTTTTAGCAAAGTAGAGTGTACTTGAGCAAACTATTAAACTTAAAATAACATTTGACGGCCAATCTCGTTGCGCGAACTAATGTTCGAACAATGATGTTTGAACATGAATATGAAATTTGAAAACGATGGTCTTTAAATGTCAAATAAAAGGTTTTTCAAGGTCTCAACAAATTTATGGCAAGACAAGATGGCGTGCAAATAATTCAAGTATTTTACTGGTAACATAGTGTTACACTCTATTTGGGCAATTAAAATAAATTAACTACACTCCTTTACGTCCCATTTACAAAATTTAGTTTTACTTACTTGTGTATTTTGTTTCTATTGTGGTGCAAATGTTTTATTCGTTTGCATTTGATTTAAACTGTACGTTTATATTTTACTCTAGTACATAAGTATGTAAATATCGGTATATGTCTCAGTGTATGTTTGATATGTTGCTTGCCTTCTACCTTTGTTCAGGTTAATAGGTAATTAAGTTTTGTATGCTTTCACTGTTCTACCTCATTGTTTCTAGTAGCAAAAAGAGCCAACAACACAAATAGCTGCAACAAAATCAACATCACAAGCAAAAAACCGACAATAACAAAAGCAACAGCAATATTGCAACGATGTCGTTACCGTCATCGTCTGTTGTATGTTTTTCAGTTTTGAAAATTTTACACAGGAACGGCCATTTACCAAATCACAATTGTTAAAAGTCACGATTTAACATTAAAAGCCATAAATGAATGTTGAAATTAATTGCCTTTAGACAAAATTGAAGCTAAAGTTGATTATCATTTACTGCAACTACAAATGGAATAGGGAGAAAAGCATTATTTTAAAACTTCTCTGAATCTAGTACTAGAAGATTCGCATTAATTAATATGAGCATTTAAATGCTTAAATATAATGTGACCACAAACGTACGAGAATTTGGTAAGAAAGTTGTTGAGACAAAAAAAGAAGCCACAGACAAACAATAATCAATAAACAAAAAGCAACCACCTTCATTGTACAAAAAAAAGTATTTTTACCACTTTTAAATTTTATTTATTTTTTTTTTTTGATTTTTTGTTGATTGCTAAAAGGGTTGGAAATAAAAAAAAAATTTATATAATGCAACCAAGAAGAAAATATAAGCATGCAACAATATTTAATGCACTTAAATAGAATAAGAGTAGAAGTTAAATAAATGCAGCACGATGAGAGTGAATTTATAAACAGTTGGCTGAAAGACTGAGTGACTGAATGAATAAACGAATGAATGAATTTTAAATTATTGCATGTGTTTATGTTGTAAAGCTTTTGTTTTAAAGATGCAACAAGAAAAACGCTGAAAAGGAAGAGAACAAATTTAATTGAATGGAAATGCAAGCGCAAATTCTTTTTCGCACTAGTAAAGTTTATCGTATTGAGTTAAATATTTCCTCCTACAAATGAAATAAAATTATAACACAATCTTAAAAATAAACTTTCCATTTATTTAAAGAATACAAAACGAAGAAAACATCTGCTAAAACTGCTAAACACGCAAGGGGAGAGCTGAACTGTAGTTATTGAAGCTATTCAAGTAAAAATATCAATAATAAAATCTAAATAAGAGAATCATCAAAATACCACCCAGTCTATGATTGGATTGAAACTATAGTGAAGTGAATTTCTGTGTTAACATACAGCTCGGTAATTGTCTTCGGAATGTCAGAATTAGGTGGCAGAAGTTGAAAATAAAATTACTAAGTTTTCTGCAGTTTTTTTTTATATTTAATTAAAGAATTTTCACAATCCTTTTGATTCTACATTTTATGTTTTTTTTAAATCTTCATTTCAAAACCCTCAACATCTTTCCTTGCTTTTTTACCTTTATACTGATCCGGATAAACGAGTTGCATAAGAACTTCAAGAAACATCTTGTGGCCCAGAATTATTATAAATAACTAGCTGACCTGATAGACGGTGTCCTGTCTAAGCTTAAATAAATTTGTTTATGTTTGATTTAATATTTATTTTTATAAAATTTTAATAAGATTCTCTCTCTATCTCCCGTTCTGGCAAGCACTCATGGGATGACTCCAACTCTTTCAATGCATTATACCAAAACTAGGAAACTAGGTTTTTGGGAAGGACGAAAGAGGGAGCCGTGTTTGTGGTGATTCGATTTAAATTTTCCTACATTAAAAGGGACAGGAGCGACCTCTAGAGGGAGTTTTTTCCACATACAAATTGTTCTGCTAAAAAGAAAATTCGCATTGTAATGCGTTGGCGATTCACTGGCCAATCGACTACAAATGCATGTGCTCTCAACGAAAATCGAGTCAAACTCAGAAAAGTCCGAGTTTCGAGAACAACTTTCCTAATTTCGGTAGAGTACTTACCATTGTGATAACGATAAAACAGTGAAACATAACCCACATTGCGTCGATACTCAAGAGTATCAATAGAATACCCTAATGTCCCCAATAATGTCCCCAATAGGCCTTTTGGCCTTCTCCTGTGCGCAGTCGAGCAACTCCAAAATAGACTTTGGGGCGCCGGCCCATATAGATGATATACACAGTACGAAGATCGGATGGAGTGAAGTATTTCTTACACCATTTTAAAAAACCGAGGCACTTAAAAGCTTCTTTAGAAACTCGAAAAATGTTTTTAGTTTATCGAACATCACACTTAATTTTAATGCCAAGGACATCAATATTAATAAAATTTTGAATTGAAATCATTGAGATTCGAAATTCTAAACACTCAATGACTGCCTTTGTGATTTGTTTATTGTCATCGGAAACTATATGCATTTAAATTCAAACAGCTGTTGGTCGAAATCATTGGAATTAGTGGTATCAAAACATTTTCTTCGCTGTACATTCCCTTAAGAATTGTTGCTTCGATGACGTTGTTAATGAGTTTTTTACGGCCACCCTCGTAACATTGCAAGGACGTAGTTAGTTGATATTTCAGTTGTATGGTAATTTAACGGAGTTGAAAATCAGGGTGGATAGCTGATGACATCATCTTGATTAGTAATAGAAACCACCGATTTATACGTCGTCAATTCCCAACCAAAAAACGGCAAAAAAATAAATAGAAGTGGACATAGAAAGTGGACGCGATCAATTAAACTTGTACATACATTTTTTTCGAACTTAAGGCGTTATTCGTATTGAGTTTGAACGGAATCTATTAAAAATAACAAAAATATAATTCCACAGAAAAATACAAAATTAATTTTTTTAGAATTTTTTAATTTTTCAAATTTTCCAGCGAAATCGGTTAAGCTGTTATGCGCTTAGGAAAGGGCAGAATTTTATTATTATTAAATTAATTATCCATACAGGAATTTCATAAGTTCAAAAGGTTCAATAGGCTTATAAGAAAAATACGGTGAAGAGGTCTTAACCGTGATGGTCGTGTGAGGTTCATTTAAGAAACAAAAGTATATGCTGTTAGTAAACTATGCTTTTGTGCTGGGAGGAAGGCTTCTGTTGTATAGCTACAGTAGTTGAGTTGCTGAATACTCCTGTATATTAGAATAGTAGTAAATTGAATAAGGACTCTGTATCGTAAAAATTAAGAATCATCTGGAAGCAGCAGTCGTGGCTCGAATGACTGAAAATAAGGTCATAGCTTTGATCTTTATACATGCTTTTTGTAAGGCGACATATTTGCTTAAGCAACAAATACAAAATGAGAAGAAGAAGGAATTAAAGACAAGCTTCGTTTGACTAGTAAAAATAAATAAAATTAATTTTAGAATATCTATTATTAATAGATTATTCCTTTCCTTTACTTTCCTTTCCTTTATGTATTTTAAGTAAATATTAAATATTATCTGCTTATTAGAAAATATAATTGGATCAAATTGATCCAGAGGAGCACCGAAGGAATATACCTATGGTGATAAGTAGGTAAATAAAATTTTTGAAACTTGTATAGATATTTGATTTATTTATTATATCGTGGACTACTATGGTTTGTAACATAGTTATACAGTTAAAAAATATCAGAAAAATATGTCACAAAATTGGCAGAGGTTGGGATATGAACCCAGGCAATTGATAGCATTATATGTTTACGGCCGTATGCATAAAAAAACGCTTACTTGAACTTTAAAGTATACGTTAGTTAACAAACACTTTAAGGCTAAATGGTATTCAAAAACAGTACTTTAGCTAATGTATGCTTTACTAAAATTAGTGTTTTGATTCTGGCAATGCCACTGTTTTCAGTTGTCACTTTGCAGTTAACGATGTTTAAAATATAAAAATTCGGATAACGAGCTTTAATTTGATTATATTGTTACGAATGTGTCTTGCTTAAGATTTAAATAGAACAATTAAGCAATAAAGCAAACTACTGGCTACAAACTGCGTAGAAGTTTATACACACACACACACAACTACAATTTGATATGGTGTTTACTAACTGCCTGGCATGCAAGAAAAAAAATACAAGTATGTTTATCATCTAAACGCACAAGACAAAAACTAATTTCACAACAACAAATATACAATGTTGTTTACCATCTGCGTAGTTTTCTAAGAAACCCTTTTTTACAAAAGCGACAACAAATGTATTGAAATAAATCCCAAGCAGAAACCTTATCAACATAAAAACAAAAACAACTATACACGCAGACATACAGGCGCCTATAAAACGAATAAACAACCTACAACAACAATATACACACGGAGTAGAAGATTCTTACATCTTCTAGATTCTAATTGGACAAGTATAAATAGGGGAAGCGTCTGAGTAGACAATGAATCAGTGTAAATTAAACCTCATCGTGTGAAGACGTGCATTTTAAGCAAATTGTTCTGTGTCAATTTTGTGTAGTTAAAGTAAATAATAAAATTGTCATTATTTAAAAACTCTAAAAACTGGTGTTAGTTCTTTTGCAATAAAGAACTCACAACAAAATGTTTATAAAAGGTATAAACGTAACAATATGTACATCAATAAAACTTTTGTTTTAAATAATTAATTATAATTATATTTTTGTAAAATATGAAATAAAGATGAAAAAATGTTTTGCATTGAATGGCATGTTATGTTTTAGTTTTTATTATTATTATTTGTATACCACAATTTGTTTTTAATTAACATTTTTAAACATTTTTGGAATAACAAAGTACAACTGTTAATTGAGCCGTTTACATTGAAAGTGACATAAGTCACAACGCAACAATTTTTTTTTTTCATTTTTAATAAATTTGAAATTTGTTTGAGAGGAGTGTTGATAATTAACGGTATAACAAAAATGTTTATTTTGAAAGTGGCGTAAGTCGCTGTACTCAGGGAATTAATTACGGAGCTTAGTGTGAAAGAAATGGAAACATGTAAAAAGTGTGTGTGAAGTATTGTTGCGATTATTGGACTTATTTTCATTGGTATGAAAGTGCAGTTTACTGAACTATATTATAGTGATATCTAATATACTACACATTATTAGCATTATTTTGTTATTATTTTATTATCAGGAGGTTGCTTCGTGTTGTATAAAATATTTAAGAATGTCACAACTCAAAAGCATATTATTGCACATAGTGACTTATGTAAAGTACAAAATAGTAATAGTAGTAATAGCCCCCTGTCGAAAAAATCCTTCACAGTACACAACATGGTGAAGAAAGATTTTATTTTAACTCAATCATTAGAAAAATCCGTTTCAGAAAGAAAATTAAATACAGACCAAAGTGAATTGGCAAAAATAAATTCAACGGATTAAATTTTACCATGATATTCCCTATAAAATGTTTTATAAACCAATTTAAAATAAAAAAGATGACAAAAACAAAGTGACTTATGCCATTTTTAAAATAGACGGCTATTGTAAACAAAATTTGTTTTGTTTTTAAACTTTAAATAATGAAATTGAACTGTTATTGTACGTTTAAAGAAGGGTTTTCGTACTTTAAAGTTAACAAAGGTATTTTATGGTAAAAGCGTTTTTTGAATACAACTTTAGGAAATTGTGCTTGACAACGGCAGTTAAAACTGCTTTAAGTTTTTCTTCATACGGCTGTTAGTAGCCAGGGTGCTTAATACCAGTTAAGCTACTCCATCTTTTTGCATCTCTTTTAATCATCCCTATATGAATGCTATATGAACTTATGATTTACAAAAAAATCTCAATTTAATCTACAGCTGGCATGCTTAAATAAAATCGAGGCAACTAAAAATCTGTCAACAGTTTTGAAAAGAAAAAACAAATGAAAATAAAGTATTTAAAAAATGGAGTATGACTTTAATACTAAATGCTTTTTATTTAAACATTTATGCAAAATGCATATAGAATTTCATCATCATATATATATGTACATCAATAAATGAACATGTATAAATTGCTTTAATCATGTAAGCACATTTGAGCAGTTAACAAGCCGTGAAAATGGTATTTGAATTTAAAAGGCATAAAATAAATTACAATCATTTGATGTTTTCAAAAAATGTACAAACAAATGCTTGAGTGCAATTGTGTTTACGTTTTAATAGTTCAACATTTTCTATGCAAAAATTTATGTAAATAGTGAAGAGCAACAAGCTTTTTGTTTTAAACTAAACTTGCAGGCGGCCTTGCCAAATATTGTAAGTCAGCCAATAAAGCTGAATTTTGAAAAAGTACAAAAATAAAATATAAAAAACTACGACCGTATGCAAAACAAAAGCTAAGCATAAGCATGGTATCTGCAAGGCTCTCCATACAACTTGACAGCATGCAGTTATTGCTCACGACAACAATATACAGCGATACCAGGGGGTACGATAAAATATGCTAACAACCTGTTTAACTCCTTCACCTATGTCAAATGCATTTTGTCCTTGTTAAGCATATGCTGGTAAATATTAATACACAGAAGCATAATTTATTAATAATGCCGATCATACATTTCATACATATATTATAATTCGTTTCGTAGTGTACAGTGGTATAACGCAGCAAACGTAGTATAAATCAAAACGTTTTTCATATTCGCTTTAGTTTATATAACAGTGAACTTGTGAAGGGCATGCGGAAAAAGGTTAATTGTTTCTTAAGGGCAGTTTTTTAAGAGCTAAAAACAAAAAGAGCGCGAAAAAAATTCTGGACAGCTTTGCAGACGGAAACCGTACGACGGAAAACCGTACCCAAATAAAATTAAATATACAAAGAATTCTTTCAACAATTATTCCTGCCCTAAGTTTTAACTATTCATATACCTTGTTCTACATAATAGAAGTCTTTTTCGGGTTATTTTCATTTCTAACTTTTTCATGTTGCAGCAAGTAGTTAGAAAGAAAGTAAGAAAGAAAAATACTTTCACATGTTGCTGTGCCACAGTTGATCAGACTTGACCGGCATAAGATGAAAATCACCGAAAACTACTCTTGTAAAAAATGTTCAGAGCAAGCGAGCTAAGTCGAGTGTTTACAGTCGACACTTAAAATAACATTGTTCTCCAATAGCAAAAGCTATACAATTAAGAAATACTTCAATATTATAAATAAAGTTCTAAATAATTTATTAAAAAATCCGAAACTTCTAGTGACGACTTAAATATCCATACTTCATCTCTGTCTTAAATAATTTTTTCCTTTAAGTCTCAAGCATGTATAAGTATCCAAAAAAAAATGTAAGTGACAAAAAGATTTCCCCTTTTTATAAATGTATTTAAAATTTTCCCACATTTCCCTCTATGCATTAATCATAGAATTTTTTATTTATTTTAATTAAAATATTAAAATTATGAAAACTTTTTTTAAAATAAACTATTACAATGCAGCTTGAGATACGACAAAGACATCCAAAGGGCTAAATGCATTTTATAACAAATTTTATTTATATTTTATAAAATTTTAATAGAACAATTTTTACACAGCTTATTCTCTTTGTGAACAGCTGTTTAATGAAGCAAAAATTATTTAACAAGAAATTCACGATATAAATATTTACTTCGAGGGGAATACAAATTTATTTTTATTTGGGTACGGTTTTCCGTCGACCCTCGTCAAATTTAGTTTGGGATCAAACCGGTTTCGGCTGTTTGTCATCTTCAGGGTTCTCTTTATAGTGATACACATATCAGAATACAAATTTCATGGGTTAAAAAATTTGACATCATATTCACAACAGAAATAACAGAAAGAACTTTAACTACGACACACCGCTTTTAATTTTTCCCGACTCTAAGAAAATACCAAAGTCAACGATTTTTCAAACAGAAGTTTGTTTCTAAAATAAAATAAATGAAAAAATTTAGATCAAGCTTATTAAAATTGTTTTACGAAGAGGAAAGTTTGGCAATTGTGAATGAAAAATGATATCTGGCAAATGTACACCACGACCAGCCTGACTGATGTCGATTCTTTCATCAAAGTGTTTAATCACTTTTTGGCAAAATGGCGGTCCTATTTCTTTAATCACTTAACAGATTTTAAGTTTTAAGGCAGAAATCGATTCGATTGGCTCCATATAGACTCTGCCCTCAACATAGCCTCACAAAAATTAATCCAGTGGTGTTAACTCATTCGACCTGATTGGCCACTTAACTGCTGATTGTCGTAAAATTATGGGATCGGGAAATTTGGTTTGCAATAAATTGATCGTTTCCTTGGCTGTGTGACGTGTGGCACCGTTCTATTGAAATCACATGTCAGTGGTATTTACATCGTCAATAATAGACCAAAATTGAATTGTTAGCATCTTGTGATCCATTAACCGTTACCGCATTTCAACCCTCATCTTTGAAAAGACGCCCAATCACGCCTCCAGGCCTCATAACTCACCATACAGTGACACATTGAGCATGCAAAGGGTTCTCAGAAGCCCAAATGCGGCAATTTTGCCTGTTGACATGTCCTGACAAGTGAAAACGGGCTTCGGCTGAAAAGATGATTTTTTTCAGTAAACCTACCGGTTGCTTCTGAATGCATTGAATCTTCGGCGACGTCAATGGTCGGCCGGCTTCAATTCCTGCAACAGTTGAACCTTGTAAGGCTTCAAAGTCAAATCCTTACGCAAAATTCGCCATGTGGTGGCATTCACTATGAAAACTAAATGTCAAAACTATCATGTTGTTGATGTTGTCACAATTGTAAAACAACCTTCTTGTTGAAAAATTAATATTAAAGAAAAAATACGAAATTAAAATAAATATTAAAATAATTAATATAATTAACTACAATTAATTAGTTAATTAACAACAACAATAAACACTTTTAGGAGCCTTTTCACGTAAGTATATCAAAAATCAGCTGTTAAATTAATTTTAAAAAAGGCTAAATCATAATCGTCTAAGAGCAAACAAAAAAAGCTGAATATTTTTTTAATTTTAATCATAAGAAAGGAACTGAAATAATCCATTACACACACACACATGCACACACTCAGCAGCTACAACAAAAAGTTTTAAAAGTTAGATTTTTTTTAAAAAGCCAGTCATTTAATGCATGTATCACTTCCTTAAAAATAAAAGTATTATTTTGAAAAGAACTTTAATAAAAATTCAAAAAAAAACATACGCTAAAGAATTAAAAAAAAATCCAGGGCTAATTGAGTTTTTATTAACATTTTTAGCATTTTTCATTTACAAACATGATTTTTATTTGTTACATTTCATTTTGCGATAAATGCGTTTCTTTAAGATCGTTTAAATTGCAAAGCTTTTGTTTCGCAATGAACATTGCAAAATATTCATTGAAATCTTGTTAGACGATACCCTTTGCAATTATTTAGATTTAACTAGACACAGGCTTATTGAACCGGTGCATACATGCATTAAATTACGTAACTTTGACATTTGGCACAACAGAGTGAACAAAAAAAAACGAAAAACAAAACTGTCAAAGTTCTTAACAAAAGAATTTTACAAACGTTGGAAAACAGAATGAATAAGGCACGAGAAAAAACATGATAAAAAAGAGACCCAAACATGGAGTTGCAACAAAAATATGTCCCATAACACAAAGCCATTGGATGAGACACAGAAAAACAAAACACCTTAAATGGTCTGGTTTATTTCATCATTCCAACTGTCTAAGTCCTAGTCAGAATTGTACGTTTTCTCTACGCAGAATTTATAATCACATATGTGATTTGTGTTTGTTTGTGCTTCTTACAGTGAGTGGAAAATTAAGACGTGTAGTAAATTATTCAATATTTTAGTTGTAGCATAACCCTCTGCAAACAAGCTAGTCGGTGCACTGACCGATCGGTAACATAGTTTTATGCCACATATCTATACAACGACTAATTTACTTTTATTAAGCCGTGATATTGTATATGCTATAGAGCGTAAACGCCAATGCGATGTTATAAACACAGATTTTGTCATGGCATTTGATACAGTTAGCCATCATCTGTTACTACTCAAGCTTTGTACACTTGGATTTTCGAAAAATATTTTGGCGTTTTTTCATTGTTCCTTGACCAATTGAAAACTTAAAGTTAAAATTGATAATTCATTCTCTTCTAATATAATTGATGCCTATTCAGGTAATCCTCAAGGAACGCATACTGGTGCATTACTTTTTATAATTTTCATTAATGATTTACCATTGAATTTTAAGTTTTCTAGCTGTCTTTTATTGGCGATATTGTTGACTGCGAAAAGGTACAGATTGATCTTAATAAACTATCTGTCACGTATGTTTATATTACGAGTCTAATTAATTTTAATTGTACTCTTGGTGGTTTCCTGTTTAAACGTGTAGTTGAAATTATGAACTTAGGCGTCATTTTTGATATTAAATTAACGTTCTCTAATCATATCGATTATGTTATTTCTAGAGCTTATAGTATGCTTGGTTTCATTAGAAGAAATTCTAAAGATTTTAAATATGCATATACCCTGAAGCCTTTATACATTTTCTTGATTCGAAGTATCTTGGAATATAATTCCATTATTTGGAATCCAAGTCATTTGGGCCCATTAAGTCATATAGAACGAATTCAGAAGATATTTACTAAGACTGCTTTAAAATTGATTTGTCCACATGAACTACTTTCTTATGATGTTAGAGGGAAAATGTTAGGCTAACAGCCCTTAGAGGATCGTAGATCTTGCTCCTCATTATTATTTGTCTATAATATACTATCTGACAATATTGATAGCTCGGAAATTAAAAATTATTTTACGTTTTATAGTCCTCCTAGGAACTTGAGAAACAATCGCATGTTTGAAGAATGTCTTTTCTGAACGAATTATGCAATTAATGAGCCGATTGCAAGATGGTTACATTTACATAATAGTTTTAATCCACACTTAAATTTTAATGTCAGTTATAATATGTTCAAGCTACTTTTTTTTTTCAAACATTATAATTAAAATTGTATAGTAATCTGTAAGAATTTAATTCTGTAGATTAAATATAATAAATAAATAAATCGAAAAAAAACCTGAGAGTCCTTGGGAAATGGCATCGACTAAAGAACAACAATTTTCAACGTCATATGTAATTAAGTCTTCCTGCCGCATTACAATGGGTAATTTTTGGTTTTTGTTTTGTTTTCTTGGGGAAGACTTGTAAAAACTCAAATTCTGACTCTTGTAAATCTTAATATACATTTTTAATAGCTCAAAAATAACACTTTTATTATGAAACTTTGTCTTAGTGTGTATTTAAGCCAAAATAGAAAAAGTGATTTGGAAAAATTATGTAGAAATTCTCTTCCTAAATGTGCCAAAATTTACATTATTTTTTAGGTTTATATGGAATTTCAAATGTGAGAGGTATAATAACATCTTGTTAAAATATAAGTTTTGCATTTAATTATATTATATGAGATCCTTAGTATTCAAGACTAAAATCTATTTGCCTTTTTGCGTTAATCATCTTATTAAAAATAAACTATAAAAACTGTCATTGGTTGGCTTTGTTCCGCCAGTGAATGAACTACTGTTTTAAATTTCTCTTCTTAACGTCTTTCAATGCTGTTTGTTGGTGAGCGCTTTCGAAAGCTCGCCTTCAAGATGATGGTGTTATGGATTAAACCACTTTGGTAACTGTGCAATTCGATTTATATCCGCGCCTGGCCATGAAGCCTTAATCAGATGGTGGACCAAATCACTGCATAATTTGGAACGTCATGCTCGTCCTAGGAAGCCGAAGCCATAATTCTATGCAACAGAACTTTCTAGGTGCAACTTCGATGATTCCAGAGCAGGGCTGCAAATCATCAATCCTTGCTGAAGAGTTGGAGACTTTCCAACTCCTGTCCAGAACACATGTCTAGCATGCTCACCTAGCGTGTCATTAACAACCACCACGATACTCCCATAAAGGGCCAACCTCAATAATCAGCCAGAAAACAGTTAAGTGTCTAAAGAGACAAAGAACGAAACTCTGCAGGTCACTGATTCCTGTGGAAATAAAGTAAAGTTTGCAGTTGTACCCCTGCTGACTTCAGGGGACTGGGCTCCCTTTTTCCCCCAGTTGCACTGTGTCTAGATAGTCGAAGTTCTATAATATGGCCTTTATAGAACTACCCCCGGGGGGTAGAGGGTGATATGTAACGTGCACCCACGCCCTAGGAAGCTAAAGCATAATACTATCAAGCAAGGGATTCCTAGTGGCAATTTCGGGAGTACGGAGCAGGACCGCCACCCTCACTCCTTACTGAAAAGTTGGAGACTATCCCACTCCTGATCTAAAACACATGACATAGCATGCTCACTGGATCCGAATCATTCACCATGTGTTCTTGGTTAAAAGTGAGATGATCCTGGCCCCTTAAATATTTCATGAGGGCCTGCAAAACCACAACCACCGCGATACTCCCCAAAGAGCAAACCTCAATAATCAGTCAGAAAACAGCAAAAGCTCAACTCTGGGGCCAACTAATTCCCATGGATGATGATGTATTCACATGGAAAGCGCTCGCCAAATGCGAAAAAACAGCCAGGAAAGACGTTTAGAGGAGGAATTGAAAACAGTAAAACTATCATTTTTTTTAACCTAAAGGCTCTTTGCATTGTGTTGTGGCAGTTCATATTAGTTGAAACAAAATCAATTCTTTGATGTGCTAAATTTTAGCTGAATTGTTTGGCAATTTTTAGAGAAACATTCACTATTCAGAACTGTAATCTTTTTCTTTATTTATTGCATTAAATGTGAGCTGATTAAAATGTGAGCAGGTTGTATAAAATCTCATTCAGTATATTTTTAAAGTCATTTATGTATATATAAGATGATTCTAGTTTCAAACAATAACATATTTATAATTGTCTTTTTATCACTGAGTTATGTTCGGTATGTGCTTAATGTGTTTAATTTAAATGTTTTTGTATGCAACAAAAGGTGATATAAATAAATTCTTTCTCTGGAATTTTTATTCGCTGTTAAATATTTAGTGTAACTTTCAAGTGTAGAATTTTCCGTACTCCCACCACAGAATCTACAAAAAAGGATAAAGTATTAAAATGCTTTATAATGTTTTTGAAATACATTTACCTATAACTTGGAGATAGTTTTTAATTGTATAGACTACGGGAAAGAAACGTAAAGAAAAGACAAACCCTGTAAATATCAATTGTTTTTAACACTGAATTTCAGAAGATTATTGTCATAAAGTTACGAGTAGATACTGCAATATTAATTTATTTAATAAATGAAAAGTAGATTAAAGCAAAAAGGAATAAAAAGACAGTTGAAATCACAAATATATTTGGTTACATGAATTATTTAATAATCCAGAAGAATTTAAACCTCAGTCGAAGTTTTCACAAAATGTTCACTCGAAAAACTTAATTTCGTAAATTGTATCTGCCTTTCTGTATCTACTGATGGTAGTCTAAGGATATTATGGCACATTATCATATATCAACCTGTTAAATTTTAATAAAATCTTTTTCGAGGTATAGAAAGCATCACATTTATCCTTTTACCTTATAAAGGGGTATCTTTGTTAGATTTAATTCATGCGTAGATGAAAAAAAAGATTAAAAAATGGTCAAAGATTGTTTGTATATCCATTATTAGGTATGATTTTACGCCATCCCGCGTCAAATTTGGTTTGTAAACAGACCGGTTTCGGCTATGTGCCATCTTAAGTGTTCCTTTTTCCCTATACTGTTGTTGTTGTAAAAATAATAAAGAATACAAAATTGCAGAATTTCATTATTCTATCTGCTTCCAAACCACAGTTATGGTTTTTTATTTTATTCGTTATGTTTATTTGTTTACATCGGATTTTTTTTATAGATATATAGAACTTTAACTTGACAACACTTTTTTTACGGGCGACCATTTTGTTGGCTGTCGAGTGATTTATATTTATATTGATTTGGCATTTCAACTTAATAGGCTAATAGCCTAAACAAGTTTTCAAATTGTGCAAATTGGGCCTAAAACAAGATTGTCGTTGATTTCACTTTTCACAAAAGAATTTTTTTTTTTAGCGATAAAACTCATTTTTTTTTGCACTGATGCTAATCCTCAAGTATTTTCTGGGACGCCGTTGTATCTAGAACAATTGACTATTTGATGTGGTTTATGGGCTATTGCAATGATGTTCTGAACTTCTGTAAAAATAACGCTGACCAATACGTTACAGTCAGTAGTGACTGATATAGAGCCATGATTATTGACTTTTTCGTTATCCATCGAACAACTATGATGTACAGGAGCTAGGGTTATAACAAAGCGGTGCAATATGTCGCACAGATCATGCCGCAATTGATTTATTGAGGGATTTATTGGTAACCGCATGGTTTTACATTTCGAAGCCGTGGATTGGCCTTCAAGATCGTGTGACTTAATACCGCTAGAATATTTCCCATAAAGCCATGTGACGTCGCTAGTTTACGCCAAAAAGCCCAAAACAATTAACCACTTGGAGTAGAATATTCGCTGCATTGTTCCTGTTATGGAAAATTGGACCTTCAGATTAAAGAACTAAGAAACGAGACATTTCATTAATATGACTATGACATATTGGCAGTTTATCTTTCGAATAATGTAAATTTCATGTTAATTTAAAAAATTTCTTCTTTGTTTTACTCCATTTCCAAGTTCTATACCCCTATTAAAAACACCTTTTATTAGGAACATCGCACTAATCACTTGATTTTCTTAATCACAACTGTTCAGGAATGATCCACTTTTTTATTTTTACATTAAATTTTATTTATTTTAAATATAATAAAAAAAATTGTATCAGCATGCCCTATTTTAAACCAACGATAACTAAGATTTAACCATTTGGAAGATGGCAACACTGCCATTATTCTTTTTCAAATACCGCAATATCAGCTGGTCATGAAAGAGATATTGGAAAATTCATAGAATTTTTATATAAAACTGCTCGAATATTTTATGAAAATAAAAAATAAACTAAAATAACGTTGATTGGCATATATCGTACATAAATTTTTAATATATGACTCAGACATCATTTCACATGTTCTATTGCCGAGCTTTCAGACAAAGTCCAAAAAGTTTTTATTAGTCTTCAAAAGCTATAGGGTACATTTATTTGTGATAACAGCAAATTAAAAATAGAAAATATAATCCCTTCCATAATCAGCAGTAGAGCTACTTTTTCGTCAAGGAAGTCTTCAGAAAACGCAAACGATATTGACGGCATTGAATATGATAAATACGATAGAGAGGAGTATAATTGAGCATTAAAACCAGGAGAAATAATAACAAATTATATTTTTATAAATTATCAGCATTTTTATACTCTTATAAATTTGCTATAAAAAAATTTTTGATTTTACTGATTTGGCTATAAATATTAGCAAAATATTCTAACCTCTAAGACAAAGGCTGCATTAAATTTTAAATTTAAAAAAATAACGCGTTCTCTTGACTTTCACTGTAGGATATATTCTATTGCGAGTTATAGTTTTTGTACCTTGTTTTGGGATGGATTAGAAAATATGTGAATATGTGTGCGTATGTATCTGCCCATACATATTTACATGAATGACCTTTCATAAAAATATGTATTCAAAATACTGTTGCGGGAAAGAAAAGATGCGAACAAAACTGAATAACTTGCAGACTACTGCTTGACTTGCAGTTTAGCAGTCTAACACTAAAAAGCAATTATTTGTAAAAAAAAATTTAGAATTTTTTGAATATTTGTATTTTTCATAGGGTTTTTTTTATTTTGTTTTTTGTTTTACTTGTTTTGTTATTTGTTGGTATTTATTCATTTTATAGCATTTTGGTGTCATATTTCATATTGAAGAATATCTTAAGGGTTTTGTAAAGTTGACATGAAATTCACAAATGTGAATGATATATGGATAGTTGTTCATTTTTGTGAACAATGTCAACGTTTGCATTACAGAAATACCAGTTGGCAGTGGAGAAATCTTTAAAGAGTTACAAAAAATAAAAACGAAACAGAAAAATAATTGATTTAAGGTAAATTTCGAATTTTGTTTTTAAATTCAAATCAATTTTTTATATATTTCATTTCTTATAGTAGTAACAGCAGTAATATTTTCCCTTTTTTTGTATCACATTTAGAAAAAAAGCCTAATTTGCATAAGCTAAATGCCTTGTGCGTATAATATTGATTTATATAAAATAAAACCGAAAAGCTTAAACTACCACTTTCTCATTATATTTTTATTTCATTGTAACAAAAATATGAAATCTATTGCTGAGGGTTAGCTCATCAAATTTTGTATACAAAATTTTTATGTTTTAAAACTAAATTGATTAATTGAGAATTGTATTCAACCAATCCAATTCTATAAATTTTAAACAAAAACACAGCCACCACTAAAAAGCAATTTTAGTGTTTTGTATACTTTTTTCCTATTTATCAGCTATTTGTATTTTAGTACCGATCGTTTTTTATACCCCATGAATTTTTAAATTCTAAAAAATCTTCCCAAAAAAAATGTTGATAAAAAAATTAATAATTATTTGAAAGATTAATGCATTTTAATAATATGTTCATAAGACACTTTTTCCAGCATTGCTGGCCTCACAACATCGAAAATATTACAAACACTTTTGGCTTCCAAGGTGTCAATTGTTGTTTATTAGTAAAAACCAAGGACTTCGCGTGACTCCATAAAATGAAGGAAAATTGACAAGTCCATTTCTCGGAATCAATTTATCGTCAAATTTTGACGTCAACAAGTCGATGATTGCAGTTGCCCTGTCAGTTAAAGTCACATGTCTTCCGAATTATCTCATACGATCGGTAATAAGTTCCATTCACCATAATGCAAATTAAAACTTTATTTAAAAAAAATAGAATCCAAAATGTCACCTGCATGTAAAAACGTACCAAGCGGTCCATATTTCTGAATGTAATGGAGTCTGCAGGGTCTACTGTGAAATGGTTTTTTTAAATTGATTTATTTTCAAAGTATACCTAGATAAAATTTTTTTTTAATTAATTTTTATATGTGCCCTTTATTTCAATTTGTACCTAACGAAAATTTCATTATTGTCATCACACCTTTTAGTGAAGACATTCTAAGGACAAATTATTTTAGCTTAACATCATATTGTTACGTTTATATCTTTTATAAACATTTTGTTGTGAGTTTACTTCACGAGGTTTATTTATACACTAACTAACTAACTATCCACTCAGACACTGCCCTTTTATATTTGTCCATTAAAAGTCTAGAAAACTGAAGAATCTTCTACTCCCTTTGTATTACATGTTGTTTTTTTATGTTGTTCATTCAATGTATAGCGCCTGTATGTCTGTGTGTATTTTTGTTTTTGTTTTTGTTTTAATGCTGATAAAGTTTCTTTTTGGGATTTATGTATTTTAAACTATTTGTTGTTGTCTTGTGTAGATAAGTTTTCTCATAGAACCACGCAGTTAATAAACACCGTATCAAATTGTTGTTGATTGCGTGTATAAAATTTCTAAGCAGTTTGTAACAAGAAAATTTTTTGTTGTGCTAAGTTTTATTAGCAAGCCATGCAATTAGTCAACAAAATACCCAGTAGTTTACTTTAATGCTTAACTATTTTAAAACATAAGCAAGATGCATCCGTAACAGTATATTCGATAATTCATTCAAATATTTTCTGTAACCAAATGAGAATTATTAAGCTAAAGTTAAAAATAAATATGTGTAACGATTAACAAAAACAAAAATAAACAAAACAACTTTAATTATGAGTTATTCCTCGTATTAAAATTTTTTACACAAGCTTAAATTATTACATGTTAATAATGCTGATGACGATTATAGTGATTTAGAAAATTTTGCATTTCATTCTTCTACAGCCTAATTTTTATTTTATTGTTTTTTTTTTTTTGAAAATAACTTAAAATTAAGAATTATTGAAAAATAAAGTATTGAAACTTATTTTATCTGATACTTTGATAAGAAGCAAAACAGTTCCGATTAAAAAAGTTTTATTTTAAATAACCTTATCCTTTTATTATGACTCAGAGTTCTTAAAACTGAACATATAATTATTTACTAGAGAATTTTACTGGTTATCATTTAGACAACTTATCAACAATCTTCTCTTTCTCTCTTCCTATTTAGTATTAACCAAATTGACTTCTGACAACTGCAACTGTATTTTATGTAAAATCTTAAAATCAAACTTTTCCAATTCAGCAAACTTTTGGCTGTTGGATCGTCCCCCCAATTTGCAATCACTGAAAATTCGACTACATTACGAACAATTAATGTTATTTTAATAAAACATTTTTCGCAAACATTAACATCAATTTAATGTATCCTTTTTTTCCTTTCCTTTCACCAACACCATTAACTACAACAGTATCTCAAAAACATTAAATTCGTATCACGCAATAAAATCTTTATTGGCAAAATAATAGATTCAGTTTAAAGAAATTCAATCAATTTTGAACAAAACGGCACGAGTATAACACCCCCTTTTTATAATATTTCTTTTGCCTTTTTCCATTTTCAAAAATAAAATTTGCCAGTAGCTGGTAAAATTTAAAAGCATTAAAAAAACAATTATTTTTATAACAAAAAAAAAATAAATAGCGGATTTCAGATGAGATACCAGTGATTTGGTTGTTGGTCAAAATGGTTAATTGGCGTTTTTAAGTTTTATTATAAATTAATGAATATTTGTAATATTTTTTTTATTAGAGCGAAAAAATTGCTTTTACGTATCTAAAAACCATTAAAAACAATGAATTAAGTTACAAAAGGTTAAAGGGAAAATTTCTTTTAAATGTGAGGTTAAGACGCACCAGAGATATTCTATCATGAAATGCAAACTGTTCGTGTGCTTAATAATAAGAAAAAGCTTCCCTTTTTTTCAAAATAAAATAGTGTTACGTTTGCCTTTTGTTTTTTCGACATTTAACTTAACATTCGCTTTAACAAATTTGAGCAGCTATTAAGCGCATAGAAATTTGTTTTTCTACTGATGCTCAAACTACTACTAGCGGAGTCATCTTAGTGGCTACAAATATCTTTGTGCTTTTTACCTCATTTTTACTAAAGGGTCACATTTTAAAGACCCAGCCACCCATACCACAATATTCTCTGAGTTCTGTGATACTCAAACACCTCGATATGCTGTTTAACTAACATAAGGCTTTAACCAGTACAGCCATCCGAATCAAAAATTCGCTAAAGCCCTGGTGAGATTTTATTAAATTCTTTATGTGTTGTATACCTAGCAGTCCTCTCAGCCATGCCAGCATACTTACCACAGATATATTGCTTTTTCCTCTCTAGCTAAGATTAATAATACACTCCATCTGTTGTTCTTACATATGATCTCCTTAGTTAACTTATTTACTGGAGGCTACACAATATTTGTTTTTCTTTCCCAATCGACACACAGCTGCTATAGAATAATTCGTTTTTTTAACTTCTCTACAATTATTTTTATCATACATCGGGTGCTTTTACAAGGCTTAAAAACTTTAAGTTGGCAAAACATTTTTTGTCAACTGTCAAGTGATTTATGTTTAATTTGGTATTTCAACGTGAATAAACTAACGCCTAAAACAAGATTGCGATTGATCTCGATTTTCATCAGCGAATTTTGTTTAGAGATAAAGCTTTCTTTTATCTAAACGGATGCGTTAATAAGCAAAACTGCTGTTTTTGGAATAATGATAATCTTCAAGTGTAAGTTAGGTTCGGAAAAACTGACTGTTCTTTAAAAACGTATGTTACAGTCTATGGTATAGAGCCATAATTATTGAGTTTTTGGTGCATCAATTGCACAACTGCGATGTGCAGGAACTGTGGTTTCCACATGATGGTGCAATATTTCACACAGTTCGAGGCAAAATTTATTAATTAAAGGAAATATTTGATAACCAAATATTTTCACGTTTTAAACCCGTGAATTGGCCTCCAAGGTCGTGTGTTTTAACGGTTTTCTATGGGCCTATGTAAATTCGCTAGTCTACACCGATAAGCCCGAAGCGATTGACTACTTGAAAGACAATATTGGCCGCATTATTCTCGATAGACATATGATATATGTTGAAAAAATTCATTAAAAATTGAACTTCCAGATTAAACAACGTTCGTGCCAGCCGTGGCGGTCATATGCCAGAATTCATATTTAAATTATAATATCAAAAGATTATCTTTTGAATACAGTAAAAAAAATTAATCTTTGTTTTATTCAATTGCAAAGTTCTATACCTCTATAAAAACATTCTTCTAATTTTTAATTTTACTTTTCTACGTTGAAAATGGCAAATCAGAGTTATTGCTGCAATCATAAGCTTTTATTACACAAGCTTAATTGCATGGAATTTACACTTGGTTCTCTAAGATGGACTTCCTCTTATTTGTTGAACAAAATGCAGAAAGTTTACTTTAAGAATCTAGTATCTAAGTTAAATATGTTATATATATATATGTTAAAACTAATATAACACAAGGATCGTTGTTGTTTTCTTTATTCAAAAATTACTTACCAACAGTAATATAGGTTTCGAATATCCGCATGTATACCGATGATATCAAAATTTGTTTAACTCATCCGTATCATATCTTTTTGCAACATTATTTAGATGCGATTCGTTCCTGGTATTAAATTAATCTTATGCGGTTCAATTGTAAAAAGTGCGTTCCTTTCGGAGAACTCATTTAAATGCTGATTATGTCTTGAACGATGAAATTTTGAACAAGGTTGAAGCAATTTCTGATCAAGGTATGTCACTTAATCCTAAACTGAATTTTATAACGGATCCGCAATCTAACATTTTTTTTCAACTAGTGCTTATTTCGTGAATGGCAACACTTAGTTCATGTTTGATTTGACAGATAATTAGTTTTATCCTTCCGCAGAACGAATTTTGCAAAAAAAATCATCTTTTCAGATGAAGCTCATTGATCTTGGCGGGTATGTAAACAAGCAAAATTGTCGCATTTGAGGCACAGAAAACCCGCGCGCATACATTGAGAAGCCGACGCACCCAAAATGAGTCACTGTTTGGTGCGAATTTTGGTCCAGAGGCATAATTGAGCAATTTTTCAGGAGTGGCCGTTATAGTCAATGGCGATCGTTATCGGGCCATGTTGAACGAATTTTTGTTCACAAAAATTGAAGAGGAGGATATTGGCAACATTTGGATTCAACAGAACGGTGCTACGTGCTACACAACCGAAGCTGTGTAGTTTTGCTTATAGCATTTAAAACCAAAAAAAAGTTAATTGGCGGACCCTTTACAACACATTTTATTTACAGTAAATAAAGCCCGCTCTGTCTAGGGAGTATCAAAACGCTCAGCTAAATAGTTTACTGGCCGTTATATAACGAAGCAATTGTAAACATCTTTAGTTAGCTCTATTTTGGGATATAGTTTACGAACCAACCTGCAATGTCCATATTAATACTGTTGATTCTGTTTAGATCCAAATTTTTGTCCTTTTGCCTCCGTGGCTTGCATTGGAATATGCAATATTAGCCGTCGTATAATAATAGAATTGCTTTAATTAAACTATCGACTATCGAGTATTGCTTTAATTAAACTTATTTTAAATAAGTAATATATGTTTTAATGTTCCTTCACGTCCTACGCGTAATTTGATCCCGCTATCCATACGAGTTTACTGAGCTAACTATGCTAACTGGGATCCGTTATTAAAGATTTTTTCTGAATTTAATAAATGTTATAAATTTATCGATTCAGAACATAAATACTGTTTAGAAAAATATAGTTTTTTTTTTAATAATTAATGTTATAAAAATGTATTAAATATTGTTCTAGTCTGTAAGGATATTGAATTTACAGACTAAAAGAAATAAATAAAAATTAAAAAAAAATATTTTTACTAATGCTTTCCCGATTTAAACTGTTATCCTCGAATTTCCAGTTAAACATAGAGCCATCCCCTCACGGGTATATTTATTTATAAATCTGGAAAGGGTGAAAAGGCAGGCAGCACTGATGCTTTTATTGAACTATACAAAATGAAATGAAGAAGAAAATGAAGAAATTTTCCTTACATTTCAACAACTCACGGCGGTTTTCGTTTGTCAGCGAAAGTATATTTGGCATCATCACCACGTTTTTTTCTAACACATGTAACGGCGCAAAGAATAGAGAAAAGGCGATACATAAGTAATTTAATTAAAAATAACCGGGCTCTCTCGGCTAAACAAATATTAACTAATATTATTATCATACTTCTTCCTGTTGAACAATTATTTATTGACAGCATTTCATACTCTCAAATCTCAATCATTAATTTGATTTAGACATATTTCTATTTCTATTTATATAGGTTATATGCTATTTCTTAGAGAAAAGTGCAAAGCCACAAAATCAGGCTGGCTATTCTGGTGACTAAAGGCCCAACTATAAATAAACTGGCTTAAGCTAATATCAAAAATTAAACGAAAAACCTAACATATGCTTAAGCAAATAATTGAAGACTTTTAGGTGGCTATAATATACTTACGTAAATATAGAAATTATTATGCACAAACTAATATTTTTTCTAAATAAATGAAATCTATTAACAAAAAAGTGTTTAATAACTATATTTTGTATACTTAATACTCTATCCTTATACAAATTTATAATTTTTTCTAATAGCTTTAAGAAAATTACGAAAGAAATATTACACATGTTTCGCTGTTTGTATTATTTGGGCCAAAAGTACTAAAAAATGAAACTGTGTGCATCATTGAGTTTATAAACAATAAAAGAATTAAATTTTTTTGTAAATTGCGTGTTAAATAAATGGAAAAGAAATTAAAATGTTTAAAGGCTTTTAAGTTATTGCACACCAAGTTTGAGTCTAGTTTTTCAACCTTATACGAGTACTACAAAATAAAGATTCACATTGTAAAAAAGTAAAAAAAAATATTCAATATGCTTATACCGGCGGGGTGCGAGAGAGCTGCAGTAATACCCATTCCTGAATATAGCCAATTCCACTGCCTGATAGAGTTTACATCCTCTTAATTTCTTGCAGAAATGCTCCCGTAGTAACTTCCATCCATTTGTACTCCGTGACTTTATACAATTCATACCAGTATGAAAATGAAAAACGCAAACAGAATCCTTTAAGGTATTACCACATTTAATTTTTCTGCTACTTCTTTCCATGCTCGTTCCTTTGAATTGCCGTCTTTTGTCATATGCTTATACGACTAATTTCTTCTTTGTGCGCTTTCTATTAAATTCAGATAAAATATTTGTTTGCTTTCCTCCTCCATTGGAATTGGTTTACTAATGCAAAATAAGCTGTTTTCGTAAGGAAAGTCCGATCAGTTTCGTACTTTGCTTAAGCAAATGACATTTGACGAAACCTGACGAAAAGTTTTATTAAGTACATTATAGTTTACCACATATGATTATTAGGCATTTGCACAGTTACTTAAGTTGGATTAAGCCAGCTAATATATATTATAGTTGGTCCTTAACACATGAATGTACACGAAAATATTCATGTCTTATAAAAAAAATGAATAGTTCCAAATAATGCATAATAGATTACATCATCTTATTGAAACCACATGTCACACTTATATTTCAATGTCATCCATCCTGGTGTAATTTTAAAATATTGTTCACTTAAGCTGACCCAGTGTAGAGTACAAGCAAACAAATCAAGAGGACATGATTTACAAACTTCTGTTTCCGCGAATATTTTAACCGTTATTACAAAAATGTAACCCTTAACGCACACAAAAACACACCCACAAAATAAAATAAATATGTAATTTTTCATTAAAATTAAAATCACAATCAAGCTAAAATTTCCGCTACAAGAAGTATGAAAACTTTCAACCGTACTAAATAGTAAAAATAAAAAAAAGGAAAAAAACCGAATAAAAAATATTTCGTTCACCCTTGCAAAACAGAAAAGGAAAACAGTTAAATAAATAAAATTATTAACAAGAGCCAACGTTGATGATTGCATCAACTAACTGCTAGTCGTATTGATGCTGCATGCTATTAGTTACGTGGGTGGTATAATCAGTGAACATTCTTACCAGCTCCAATAAATTTTTGTTTACTAAGACTTATCAGACAAGCTTTTTACACTTGAACGCTCTTGTCCGGCTAGTACTTAAATTACATATTTCCTTTCTTACATACGCGCGCACATAGTAAAAAAACCCAAATACATAAATGAAGTAACGAAATGAAACCAATGCCATCCCATTCCATTCATTTTATACCACTTTAAAATGTAAAAGATACGAAAATTCTTTCTACCGTTTTGTTTTTTGGTACTTTTTTGCATGAATGAAGTTCCAAGTAAGCGAGCACTTAAATAATTGCATTTACTGGTAGTTGATGTTATTGTGGGTAATATTCCTCACAAAAACGCATACACACACACACACGTGCAAACTCAACGACTACATCCTTATATTTATTGTCTCTGTCATCGTCATCAACAATAGCACCAAAAACAAATAGATGGTGAAGAAATTTTTAACTTGAAGGCGGATTATCAGCCATTGAAATGGGCCTTAAAAAATTTTAAAAAAATTATGGGTTTCATCTTAACTTTTTTTTTAAGTTATTTACTGGCAAACATTACTGGAAAACATTATGTGTCTGGCAAATTAAAACTTATTTAAATTAAATTTCATAAATTTTATGAGTCAATTTTCCTGGCAGCTGGTGAAAACAATGCCATCTAAGGATTCTGGTTTTATTTTCTACCAATTGTTAAATAGGTTAGGGTTGTTTTAAAGTGAACAGCCAACCTACACACTGGCTAGATAGCTTCACACAAAATCCTTACTTTTGCGTGCGGACCAATATTTTCAGAGAAATTAAATAACGAAATTAGATCACATATGTACAGCCATACCACGTAATTTTTTTTTTTATGTATATCTTTATTTTCAATCTATTTTACAATAATAAGCAAATTTTATAAATTTAAGCAAAAATAACATGTCTTATTGACTCCAGAGGGGACAATAAAGTAAAGTATATGTGTACTTACGTACATCAAAATATAGATTTAAGTTGTATTTTCGGTGGAAAATAATAATTAATATGTATTATTTACAAAATTAAGACCAAATTAAATAAATGGTAGATCTAGTACATGATTTCGTTTAAATCTTCTGACATCATCAGTTTCATCTAATAGTGTGATTGCCAAAATATTAGTATGATTACTTAGTCTTTCTAAATAATTGGAACTAAATTTTTTAATTTGAAATTTTGAGAACAGTATCTTTAGATCATTATGTAAAGCCTTGTTAGTTAAGTAAAAAGGCGCGTTTGTAATTAGTCGTAAAACTTTAGACTGAAATCTTTGTAATATTTCTATGTTTGAATTGCTGGCAGTTCCCCATAGCTCTACGCCATAGGTCCAAATAGGTTTCAATATCGTTTTGTAGAGCAAGACTTTATTTTCCAATGATAATTGTGATCTTGGTCCAAGCAGCCAGTACATTTGCCTAAGTTTAATGTCTAGTTGCTTCCTTTTAGCTTTTATATGCGCTTGCCATGTAAGACGTCGATCTAATTTAAGACCCAAGTATTTTACAACATTACCACTAGGAATTTCTGTGCCGTTGAGGAAAACTGCTGAACAACTCTCTCTTCTTGTTGTAAAAGTAACATGGTTTGATTTTTGGATGTTAACAACAATGTTCCATTTATTGAGCTAAAGGTAAAAGCTGTCCAGTTGTGCTTGTAAGGTTCTTGAAGCTTCTGAAGGTGATAGATTAGAACATAAGAATGTCGTATCGTCCGCATATGTTGCAACAGTTACACTATCGCTTGATGGCATATCATACGTAAATAAAGTATATAATACTGGGCCAAGTACACTACCCTGCGGAATTCCAGCCTCTATTTGACAAATGTTAGAAGTATAATTGTTAATTTTGACGTAAAAGCTTCTATTTTTTAAATAAGATAGGAAAAACATGTAAAATGGAGCCGGGAGTATCTTTTTCAATTTGTATAACAGTCCTACATGCCAAACTTTGTCGAACGCTTGCTGTATGGCCAAAAACACAGCTGAGCAGTATTCTTTGTTTTCAAATGTATTAGATATCACCTTTATTATTCGGTGACATTGTTCTGGCGTTCCGTGATTACTTCTAAAACCGAATTGATGGTCAGGTATGATGTTCTTTTTTTGCAGATAGGGTGTTAGACGACATAAAAGAATTTTTTCAAATATTTTAGAAAAGATGGGGAGTAAACTAATGGGCCTGTATGAAGTTACTATATTTTCTGGTTTATTTGGTTTTGAAGTACCACGTAATAAAAGTAAAATTGCCTTTCAAAGTATTTTGCTCACCATTAGACTCCATTTTTTCCCATCTTTATGAAGAGGCATGGTTCGGTACCTAATAGAAAATTTAGCTTTTGAGGCGAATTAAGAATCGAAAAAACTTTTTGCTCACTCTAGACAATGAATGTACTGCTAACCTAAGCCATCACAATTAATCGAAATGGGTGGCTATTGGAAGAAGCACTCTACCTTCAAACTTTCAAATATGCTGATTCACTTATGCCTTGATATTTCTGCTCGCTGTCTTGAATACAAACGCATTAATCTGCAGCCGATAATGTAACAGTTCCACTTACAAGATCCATCTTTTTTTACCTAATAAGACAATATAATAAAATTTCCTCCCAAGAGTGATGCTTTGTCGATATAGAATTTTATATTTTTACTTCACAAATAATAACGTAATAATTTCCCGATGAAATTTATGAGGTTATTTCTTGATGCTTTTTACACTGAAAAGCTGACAGTATTGAAATGGTGCCTATGATCGATGCAGAGATAAAAATGAATCGTTGAAACAAATCACTTTAAGACGGTTTTAAACGTGTTTATAAGCTAATTGATGAATAATCCAAACTCAATTCTTCACACAGATATAATATCGTTTCAGCTATTTAGTGGGCCGCTTTAAACAAGTGTTATGTTTATAGCTATAATAAATGTTTAGTTTATTGAGTAATTTTATAGGAAAATGATTACCCATAATACTTGAGTTTTAAATTTAATTGCACGATTTATTTAGATCACCTATTTACTTTAACACACAAAAATACACGATGATAACTTTACCACTTTAACGTCTAAAAGCTGCTTCAATATCATTACTTGACAACGATCACTGCTTTATTACTTATGTGTCTTCACTTGCCTATATTCAAAATTCAACTGTTTTTGATTTAAGCTTAGTACTCTGTTCTAACTTGCGAAAAGTGTTGAGCAACATTACATATTTCGCTTGAAAATTTTGACAATATGTTGCCAGCTGATTCTCTCTTTTTATCTTATATTAATGTTGCGCAGTACGGCAGACAAGATGTTTACGAAATAAAAAATTTATAATCACTAAAGAGGCTTTAAAAATAATTAAAATTCTGTTTTTATTATTTAAAATCTGTTTTTAAACAAAAAAAATTTTTTTTATTAAATAACTTTTAATAAGGTGGATACATAAGGCAATAGATTTTATTGCAAAGAATAATATAAGCATATACTATTATTTAAAGAAAAACTTTGGCTATTATAAAAAAAATCATATACTTATTCAGCCTTTTGTTTTGTGTGGCCAGTCTTTAAAAAATGTGAAAACTCTTATTTTACTATGTAAAAATTACTATTATGCATTAATATTAAAAATAAGTAGAACAGAGATCTCATCGTAAAGCATAACAATAATTTTTCATCGTACATTTTCGCCAATCTCATTAGGCAATTTTAACTACAAGGAATTAATATAATTATATATAATTGAGGAAAGGCGCGTTGACATTATTTTGGTTTTGTTGTTTTGCCATATCCACCAACGTTGTCATCACATCTGCCACTTTTGAGACACCTGCTCACATTTCATTTCGATATACGTTTTTCGATTAAACTACTGTGTTTTTCTAAAATAAAAATCTGTAAAACTTTAATTAAAGTTACGTTTTAAATTAGAATAATAAGACTTGGTGTCTACTTAAATATAAATAAGTTGTTGTTTTCTCCGGTGGCGTAATAGGCAGCATTTCAGAATCAGATAATATATCTTGCGTGGGCTGCCGATCTGGCGTGCTTAAAAGCTGTGAGCAACTGGTTCTACAATCAAAATTTGCATCACTTACGAAAGCTACAATCAGCAACAATAAATTAGAATAATAACACTTACGTTCTCAATTTCGACGTCTCAGTGAAATCCTCAGAAAACTACCAGGGATCCTGAGATTCGTCTGAATAGAACTGCAAGTCGCATCCACTACCAGATTTTTTGATGCTTTTCTTTTTTGGTTGTAATACCGTTTGCTACTCGAAATACTCCTCCAGTTTTGCTCACATACTTCTTCTAATAATATTTAAAAAAGATCATACATATGTATGTATATACATACATATATTTCAATCCTTACCAGGTTTTCCAATCTCTTTAGCAATATCTATCCACGATGATTTTGCGGCACTGCGGTTAGAATATATCATTTGGGACTTATCCCAAATAACTTTTCTTTTTTTTTTACTGCAGAAATAAGGATACACTTTTCTGCGTCACTAAATTTTCTTTTTTCTTTTTCACTTTTTAATAAATTTACGCTTTTCTCCATACTTTTACTTTTTGGCACAACAAATTTAAAATTAAAAATACAGTTGTTGCTCACAATTCCGTGCGAAAAAAGTGCTGCTCATATTGTTTCGTAGTTAAAAAAAATGTTGCCTGAAACGTTTTTCATTTTGAAAAACATGCTGCCAGAAACATTTCGTGACTTTTTCAAAGATAAACAGAGTACTAGTTCAGCAACATTATTTCTTATTTATTTCGCATGAATTATTTTTATATGGGATTTGACAGTATTTCGCACGAAATTATGAACAGAGTACCATGCTTTAGTTGTGTTTTTATTTTCTTATTGTTTACTTAGTTCGTGGAATTTTACTCTAGTATCTTGTTGTGGTTTTCTGTTCATAAGATTTCTTAGAAAGTTCTTAATTTATAAACAGACACAATAGGTCAACATGTTCAAAAGATCAAAAATGCATTCATGAGGCGTCGCATATGTTTTTTAGTGCCTTTAAAAATTTTGTCGAATGCAATATCCAAATCAAAAAAAACACAACTGATCATATTGCAAAATTATATTCTACACTTGTGCCTCGTTTCTATAACTGAAATATACATTTTAACATGAAATATATGTGTGTTAGACTTTTATTAGTAACTAGCGGATCCGGCGAACTTCGTTTCGCCCCAATTTTAGCCTTCAGACAAACTATAGAGTAATAATACAAAACAAATAATTAAATTTTCAATGTGCTTTATTAGAATGACATCAGTAGAGAGCGATTTGATAAACAAGGTTTTTCGATTTGTTTTCCGGCGCAAAAACAAATAACGAAGACGGTTTCCCAACACGCGAACATGCACCGTACATAAGACATTTCAATGAAGCGAAGTCCGACACTATTAATCATTTTTTTTACAATTCAAATAATGAAGACGAACAAAAGATACTGACGAAGAATGAAGAAACGTACGTAAATAATAAATCGTGTTGTCACTAAGGTACGAATAACGAAACGAACCGTAAAAAATCCGTATAATCGAGCTCAAAACGTGTGTTATAAAAAGAAGGCCCGATAAATAAAAAACATAGGGAAATAAAAAATTATGTTTTTTTTTAATTTTTCCGCAATTTTCATTACAAAAGCCATAATAGAAAAATTCCACAAAAAATTCCATGCGAAAAAATCTATTTTCGGTTTTTTTGATAAATATTGCACTGAATTTTAATTGATTGTAATGCTTTTAAGTGAATGTGTGATGTACGACTATCCGGAATCAGTTTTACAATACACAAAACTCGCATAAATTGTAGCAAGAAAAATAACACATTTACTGTAGAAAATTACGATGCCAAAATGACACCTGTCAGATTGCGCAAAGTCTAAGTCAACGTATAATTAAGAAGTAATTGCACACAAAATTTCCTACAAAAACACAATTTTCGATTTTTCCAAATTTTCCAACTTTTACGAAGAGATTTTCCAGTTTTCCGCATTTCACATTTTTCGCAATTTTCTATAATTTACACTAAAAGCTTTCTATTCTTTGATTTGGAAAGCCATTAAGGAATAATTTCATAATTTCACACAGAAACTTGATTTTCGATTTTTCTAATTTTCCGACTTTTACGGAGGGATTTTTACAAATTTTTTTCCGTAAAAACCTTCTCCTCGAAAATACGAACAACTGACAATCGGCCCAGCCATTCTCTTTTTATGAATTATACATATATATAGGTATAGATTTGTTAATTACGCACTACGTCTTTATATAAAAAATTCTGTTAATCCAACCATTGGTTGGCGATTTATCCAGAACTGCGATAAGATTAACTAAATTTTTTATATAAAGATCTAGTGCTTAATTAATAAATTATTAATTAAAATTATTAATAAAATAACTGTAATTATTATATATGTGTGAGAATTATTAAAACAAGTATTCATAAAAGTTTTATGATTAAATGTAGTTCACCCTGTGTAAAATATGATGACTATAATTTTTCATAAGAGAAAATTTTCCACTCAAATTAAAGAAACAAGATATTGACTTCTGTGTTTAATTCATTAAAATATGTCAATTTGTAAAGTTTAACAAAATAGGTAAATGTATTGGAAAAGAATCTAAAGAATCTAATTTCTTTTTTAATATAATTCTCATATGATCAATTAACTTTTAGCCATTGATTTTCCGTTTTTTTTATAATGGTCTTTTTGCGTAAATATTTATCATTTTCATGGTTAAACAGGAAAGAAATCCAGAACGATTAAGGTAAAAACGAATTACAAAAATTAGCAGTGTAATAAAAATGCGATATTTCATTAACAAACTTAAACTTTTCAAGTTGCCTCAATAACTAAACATTTAAAGATCTATGAATTAAAAAGTTTTTAAATGTTTTTAAAATTCTTCCAAAGTATACTTCACTAAAACTTGATCTTATTAAAATCAAGTAATTTAAAAGAGTTTATTCATTTAACTAAGCTCACTTTAGAGAGATTAAAAAAATTGTGTAAAACTTTTAAACAATAATATTTCAATGATTATATTTCGACAAATTAAAAACAAAATTTTGCTAAGAACTGCTTTTCTAATATCGACAAAAGTAAACAACTAAATTTTGAAGACAATTTGCGAAAATAGATGTTTCTAATTTTTGTTGCCTATCCCCCTTTAATGGCCCACAGGGTCCAACAATTTTATTTCACATAAATATATACGTTTTTGTTCAATCCTTCACTGGGCAACGTCTACAACGAAATGAAAATAAATAAGCAAAGAAGAAATTAATTATAGAAATAACAAAAAGCACTTATATTCATACCATAGACTTTGATTGGGATCTTAAAAGTTATATATCAACTTTTAAGAAAATACAGTGAATATGAATTAAACTCCGTTCCCTTATTTACAATAACCAACAGAAGCAACAATAACAATAACAGTAATAAAAAAAGCGAAAATAATGAAATTGGACAAAATTAAACAAAACTGAAAAGTCTGAATTAAATTCCCGTTTTCCATTCCATGGTATAATGGTGCGTCTCTCCACATCTCCTTTAAAGCATTTCATAGACATAAAGGGAGACTGGTGTTAGACTTAATGCAGCTTTTGTGGGTGCTTGTTTGTGTGCGTATTTTTTCGGGGTATTTTTTGGTTTGTTGGTTAAATACACTTTTTCCGCTTTGGTTTTGTCTGATACTTAATGTGTTTGTTGTTTTTGTTTTTAAAACTTTTTACTATATATACATTTTCTATTTGGGGTTAAAGACACAAACAATTGCATTTTATCACTGCCAACCAATGATACCAATAGAATTGTGCTGCATTTCAGATTTAGAATATAAAATATAATAAAATATGTATGAACAACTAGAACAACTTTTAATGATTTTAAGAGCAAGAAAACTGTATTTGAAGAAAATCGACAAAGAAAAAAATGTTTAGAAAGCAATTCAAAATAAATAAATTAATAGTGCATGCAATGAGTTTCTAAAACAGTTCAATCCAGGTAATTCATAGAAAAAACATTTAAAACAATATAAATAGCTACAATCGCATAATTAGCTTAGAAAATATTGCTATTGTTTTTAAATGACAATGATCAAAACTTTATAATTATAAAGATGAACTTAAAAATTAATTGCTTCAAGCATTTGCATTGTAGAACACTCACATAATTACGAGTTTAGAATTGTTATTTGAAAAATCTGCTTAAAGTTGCAAGAACAGTTTGTTTGTATTTATAAATTTTAAATAATTATGCTTGTTGCTATAGCAGACATAGAATGGTACCATTCTGCATAATTTTAAAAGAATAGGATAGCATAAGATAAAATACATCATCTACTGGGATACCCTTAAACTTTTAAACTAATTTTTTTATTGCCGCCTGTCATTGAAAGCTAAAGGGTTTTTCAACAAGAGGTACGTTTTCTATAAGAAAATAAATCAAAAAATTTAGATTAAGATGTTTTAAACTTTTATTGTGTTACGAAGAGACAAGTTCGGCAATTATGACTAAAAATTTTATCTGCCAAATGTCTACCACGAACACGTTGACAGATATCGATTCTTTAAGCAAAGTTTTTAATCATTTTCTTTTTTTTTGGCAAAATGGTGCTAATCACATCACGGATTTTGAGTTTAAATACTGAAATCGATTAGATTGTCTCCGTAAAAACTCTGTCCTTAACATAACCCCACAAAAAATAATCGAGTGGTGTCAAATCACACGATCTGGCTGGCCGCCTAATTGCTGATTGTTGGGAAATTATGCGATCGGAAAATTTGGTTTGCAATAAATTAATCGTTTCATTGGCTGTATGACATGTGGCACCGTCCTGTTGAAACCACATATCAGGGTCGTCAATAACAGGCCAAAATTGAATTGATAGCATCTCGCGATAGTGGGATCTTTTGATTTTCAGCCTCATCTTCGAAAAAAAAACGCCCCCATCACGCCTCCAGACTACATAGCGCACCATAAGTGAGACGTTGAGCATGCAGAGCTTCTCAATATTTGCTTTATGATCTTCAGAAGCCTAAATGCGGCAATTTTGCCTGTTGACATAACCTCACAAATAAAAATGGGCTTTGTCTGAAATAATTATTTTTTCAGAAAAACCAACCGATTGAATTGATCTGAGCGAATCTGCGGCAATATGAGTGGTTCGTCGGCTTCAATTTCTATACAAGGTGAAACTTTAAAGTCAGATCCTTAGGCAAAATTCACCATATGGTAATTTTCGATAACTCCAATTATTGAGAATATCGAGAAATTGACAAATTTTAATCTGCTTCAACACTGTGGCTCACGGCTACAATTTTTTCAGTTGAACATCTCGGTCGAAGCGTCGATGCGTTGATGTTTGCACCTTTTTATCGATTCAAATTTAGCGACCGAATTCTTAATAGCGGTCTCATAAGTTCGACTAAGTTGTCCGAAATTATAACGAATTTTGCGAAATATAATTTTACGAAATTTAAATTTAATTATTTCAGAAACATTAGACATAAGAAAACAAAACACAGACAAATTAATAAAATATTTAAATTAATAATCGTAAACTTAACAAAAATGTTGAATAACTCATTGTTTTTTGTAATTTATTTATTAAGTTTTAAACAATCATTTATTTGAAAGCAAAGTTATTCCAGCCAAAAAATTTTAATTAAAAAATCCAAAAAAATTTTAATAAATATTTGAAATAAGTTTAAAATAAATAAATAAAAAAATGTTATTTAATAAGTGCGCCATTTGCAAGTTGGGCTCACACATAGGATTGCATACTATTGACGTCATCAGATGCCTTTCGTATAAAAATAAACACAAACATCTGTAAATAATTTTTAATTCTAAAATAATTTTGAAATCAAATTATACGTCAACCTAAGCCAAATTAAAATTATTTATTTGGTAATAATTCAAAAAATGTAAAAAATTTTTAAAAGTTTTGTGGCAACCTAATAATTCGAAATATATTAATAAAAATTAAAAATAATAAATAAAAATTAAAGTCACATTGTAATTGTTTTCATTAATTGAAAATTGATATTTTCCATTAAAATTTGGCAATAAAAACAAAAAATTAAAGTTTCTATTTTCTTAAAGAGGAAAAGGTTGACAATTCGGAACTACCTCATTTGTAAAAAAAAACATTTTTAAAAATTTTTGTAACAAATGGACAAATTTGAGGTTGGGAAGTATATTTGCTTAAAACATAGAGTTTTCTTTCGACAACTTTAGTTTTATTAAAGCCAATGTAAAGTAGAAATACGGGAATTAATAATGGAATATGATGTTGGGCAAATGTCCAACTCTAGTGCGGCAGCATATTTTGCAAAAAAGCTTCACATATCTCGTCAATGCAGCGCGGAATTCCATCTTTCAGAGCATTAGTTATTCGTTAATCCAGACTTTCAAAAGGTATCATTGAAGGCATTTAATCACAAAAACGATACGGCCAATTGAGAATCCCAAATCGATAAATTATGCGACCGGGAAGTTTCTGAACAACTGAATTTTTTGGGTATTGTTTGTGGCACCGTCTTACTGAAACCAATGGCTCCCAATAGAAATATTAGTCAATTGTGGCCACGAAAAATTGGTAATCACGGTTTGATAGCGCAGAGAATTTACGGTGACGGCATTTTCTTGCTCATTTTCAAAGACATACGAGACGATTATGCCGCCCCACCATACGGTCAGAGTGTGATTTGTTTTACATCCGCGCCTGGCTATGTAGCCTTAATCAGATGGTGGACAAACCACTATACATAATTTGGAACGTCATACATGCGTCCTAGGAAGCCGAAGACATAATTCTAAGCAACACAACCACCTAGTTGCAACTTGAATGATTCCAAGACAGGTCTGCAAACCATCACACCTTGCTAAAGAGTTGGAGACTTTCTAACTCCTGTCCAGAACACATGTCAAGCATGCTCACTGGATTGGATCATTCACTTTGCGTGTCATTATCAGTGAGATAATCCTGGCCACCATAATTTTCATTATTCCCTTATGGGGCCACAAAACCACAACCACCACGATGCTCCCATATAGGGGTCAACCTCAATGATCAGCCAGAGAACTATTGAATGTCTAAAGAGACAAATAATGAACTCTGGGGCTCACTGATCCCCGTGGAAATAAAGTGGAGTTTCCAGTTGTCTCCCTGTCTGACTTCAGGGGACTGGGCTCCCTTTTTCCCCCAGCTGCACAGGTCTAGATAGTCAAATATTCTATAAAGACCGATAAATACGGTCACTTTCTTCAGCCGTAATAGTTGTTTGAGGACTGTTTGTGGATTATGTGAGCTCCATATGAGCCAATATTATTGTTTGCTTAACCGCCGAATTGAAAATAAAAAAGTGCATTGTTTTCGTTCAGTTCTCCCACAAAACGTTCGACTCTGGAACGAGTAGAACTTTATAATCGAGAATATAAAGATTTAAATGCAAAATGTTTAACAAAGTGCCACTAGTGAGGACCAATTGTTGTGAACATCGACGGCTTTACATTCGATACTCATTCTCAAGACCTCGCTGTACAGAGGCTAAATGACTAAGACCACTAATGAGTACCATGACATTCGAATTTAGCGATTTATTTAGGCACAGCGATCACGCAAGGAAACTGATTTCGAAAGTGTGGTGAAATTGTAATTAAATCTTCACCATTTTGATAGTAAATTTTTACAATTGAAATTCTTTGCTCAAGAGCATAACGTTCCATGCTTAAAACTTCATTTTTATTAAATAAATGTCAATTCTTGACATTTAATAATTTGATAGAAAATTTACTATCTAACCCTTATTTTGATGTCCTTATGCCGGGTTTGTTGACAAGAACTTTGCTTTTCAATTGTTGCAAGACCAACAACATGATAGCTTTGACTATAGTTTTTTGACGTATTCGTAATAAATGCATTGGCAATTGGTACAATGAATTAAATTTCGCACGAAAATCGCATTAAAATAATTCAAATCAACTATGAAAATGGTGTTTCTGTTGAAGTCACATTTCGTAAAAATTGTGATATTTTCGGGCAACATAATCGTCCCTCTGAGACCGCTATTCATCAAATTTGAGTTGACAGGCTCGATACAAAATGTGCGAATACCAACGCGTGTTCGGCCGAGTCGTTCAACTGAAAGCATCGTAGCCGTAAGCCACAGTGTTGAAGCAGATCCAAATTTGTTAATTCCTCGACGTTTTCAACAATTGGGGTTATCCAAAACCACCACGTTGCGAATTTTGTGTAAGAATTTGACTTTGAAGCCTTACAAGGTTCAATTGGTAGACATATTGAAACTTATCAAAAATTCATATCGCCGTAGATTCGCTCAATTCATTCAGGAATAACCGGCTGGTTTAGCTGAAGAAATTATTTTTTCAGACCAAACCTCTTTTCACTTATCAGGGTATGTCAACAAGCAAAGTTGCCGCAGTCAGGCTTCTGAAAATTCTAGAGGAATTATTGAGAAGCCTTTGCGTGCTCAACGTGTCGCTGTATGGTGTGTTATGTGGTGTGGAGGCTTGATTTGGCTGTTTTTTTCAAAGATGAGGCTGGAAATGCGGTGACGGTCAATAGATCATGCTATTGCAAGATGCTCACAGCTCAGTTTTGGCCTATTATTGACGACGTGGATATCACTGAGATGTGGTTTCAACAGGACTGTGCCACATATTACACAGCCAATGAAATGATCAATTTATTGCAAACCAAATTTCCCAATCTTACAATTTCACGACAATCAGCGGTTAAGTGGCCAGGCAAATCATGTAATTTAACATCACTTGATTATTTTTTGTGTCGCTATGCTAAGGACAGAGTATATAATAACAAATGCTTTTTAAAAAACTAAATTCAAAAATTAAAGAGTGGTTGTGTAAGCGAATTTATTCATGGCATTGGGTGCCCCTGTATGCTAGTAGGTAGTGTACTAGCTTGTCAGTATGGGGGTTGTGGATTCGATTCCCAACGAAGACCTTGGTAAAAATAAAAATTGACTGTCGGTGGGGCTGTTCAGCGATGAAGGTATAGTCACTGGTCGCTGTGCTGTCTTATACGGCAGTTAATTTCCTACTATCCTTCTACTTTCACCACCTGTTTCATCTCTTCTCTATCTCTTTCCTAAAGAAAGTAGCACGGTACTTGACTAGGCATTGTTGCCTGAAGTGCTACTTCTCTTTATAAAAAAAAATTTAACTTTATATCTTGAAAAAATACTTGAAATTTATACAAAAAACTAAATAGATATTCCATCGTGAATATGTCGTATATAGCCTTATCTTTTACATCGTTGCAGATGGACCCTTGAAATTGTTGTAGAGTACGTATAACTAAGAGCAATAATGAAAACTAAAATTAATAATAAAGGTTGTTTTATAACAAATTAAGAAGTTTTAGGGTGCGCCATAAATAATATTGTTACGTTTATACCTTCTATAAACGTTTTGTTGTAAATTCTTTATTACAAAATAAATAACATCAGTTTTTAGAGTTTTTTAATAAGTAACAAGTTTACTTACTTTAACTACACAAAGTTGACACTACGGAACAATTTACTTAATATGCACGTCTTTACTTCGCGAAGTTTATTTTTACACTAACTAACTATCCACTCAGACGCTGCCCTTTTATATTTGTCCACTAGAAGTCTAGAAAAATTAAGAATCTTCGACTTCCATTGCATCACATCTTATTGTTGTATGTTGTCCATACAATGTCTGTGTGTATTTTTGTTTTTATGGTGATAAAGTTTCTTCTTGGGATTTATTTTAAAATATTTGTTGTTGTCTTGTGCAGATAAGCTTTCTCAGAAAACCACGCAGTTAGTAAATAGCATATCAAATTGTTGTGGTTTGCTTGTATAAAATTTCTACGCAGTTTGTAACTAGATATTTTGTTGTTGTGCATAAGTTTTCTTAGCAACCTACGCAGTTAGTAAACAAAATACCCAGTAGTTTACTTTATTGCTTAATTTATTTTCTTTTAAAACTTTAGCAAGACATATCCGTAACAATATGATTATGATATGTGCTACTTCAACCGTAGCAGTACGAAACATAAAGCAAAATCCTTGGATAACGCTCGATTGAGCTTTGAAGTTCTATTTTTAGACTACGGAGTTTTTTTTAAATATAATGTATCATTTTTTACATGAAAATAATCTTTTTGAAAGAATCGAGGACGATTAAGTTTAAGATAAATTCAAATTTATTTTGAATTTTGTGATAATATATTTTTATTATCGTTTGAGGCAAATAAATTGTTTCTTTTAAAGCGAATCATCATCATATGTACACATGTATAGACGTAATTATTTATGACCATCGATCTACTCAATTCACCTTAAATTTAGAACAAGTGTATTTAGCCTCAGCTTGGAATAATAAGCATGTCTCTAATATCCTGTACAAATTTTATCGTCCGTGAAGGATTCTTTATAAGAATTATATTTTGATACCATCTTTTTGAAATGACCAACTTAAGCATCCCTAACTTCAGTCGCAATTATAAAAATATGCAAAATATACAATGTCTGCTGTTTATCTAATGCTTTTGCTAGGACTAATTTACATGATTTATAACTCCATAACTCCAATAATATTAACCAGCCAAGCCGTTTCAAGTCTTATTCAATGCGACAGCACATTTGTTCAAATGAAAATTGAACTTGATAATTTTGTTATTTTTTTGTTTTTGTTTTTGTTTTTTTTTTTGTCATTGTAAAAGTGTGCATTGAGTGGTTGAACAAACTGTTGAAAAAAAAAAATAATAATAATAAATGCACACTTGCTAGACATTCAAATAAGCGATTTTCTGTTTATACAACCATTATTGTTGTCTACTTGTGTCGGTATTGTTGCAAAGTTTGTTATTGCAAATAATTGTCTGAACTTGGAAGCCCGCAAAACTACCACCAACAAATTCCTGGTAGTGGTGGTGGTGAACTGAAATGTTAAATGTTAATTAAAAAGAGAATTTTGTTTTTTGTTGGTTGGTCACAAGGAAGATGCAAAGGATGTTACGAGTGCTTGAAAACTTTTGCAGAAAATAGTAGATATTTTTAATTTCAAAAGTTTTATGTTTTTAACATTAATCTAAATATTATAGCTGTATTCATATGTATATGTATGTATATGTGTATATAAAATATTGGAATGGGTACATAAGATATTTCATAACATTCTATAATTTATAACACGACACCATACAAACTCTTATAATACACAATTTAAAGAAAACTAAAATTGAATCATTATATTTAATAACCTGATAACTCGAAAATCGTAATAATTCGTAAAAATCTAGCAATTAAAGATTTTTTAAAATTTGCAACGCAAACCAAAATAAAAAGGAACTTTGAATGTATTCACTTTCGCTAAAATTTTGTTTCGATGCAAGAAAAATATTTTTTTGCTTGTGTTTAAATGAATTAACATATTGAATTTCTATATTTTTGTATTTTAAGCGAGAGCCCAGCGTGTTTAAATGAATTAACATATTGAATTTTTATATTTTTGTATTTTAAGCGACTTTCAAGGAACTAACATTTCTAAAAGTTCCAACGTTAGCTTAACGAAAACCAACAGACCAAAGAAGAATCGGTGAAGAAAAATTGTACTTTATGAAATGTTAGCTCTCTTGCTGGTTGACTCGCAACGTGGAAAGACCGTTTTTTGAATTACCATTGCTGTATTTTTTATTTCACAAATAAAAGAAAGAAAATTCTTACTCATCAATTGAAGAAAGTTCTTACTCAATAAGCAAAAGGAAAATTATGTAAGTAGAATTGCGGATCCCACTAAAGTTTATTCAACTATAAAATTTAAAATTTCCCCATCCCTCCTGCATTGGTACGAGATTGCTACCAATCAACTATTTCTGTCTCCAGAAATAGTCTTTCAGAGGGTTTCGACTCCAGTTGGCAAAGCGCATTGTATATTTTCCTGAATGTATGATCTGCATATTCGGCATACATATGCAAGTTCGTACATTCGTTATACATGTGTCTATCTGTACATTGGATACCCCCCTCACTTTTACACAGCTTGCGTTTTGTAAATAAATTAAAAAGCCCCTTCGACTCGTATATTTTCCATATGTTTAAAACAGTAACTGTTCTGACTGCAATTAGAAATAATCAGGATTCTACTATTCCAATTAATGTACTGTTGTGTTGAAAACACCAAGACAGCACATAAAATTCTTTCATTAAAGAAAACTTTACCGTATGAAGACAGAAATTTGCATTATCTTGGCATCACAATAACACAAGGAACTGAGTATTTAACATTTGACATCTATAGAAAACCAACCACGATGGATACTACCACCCACATCATCTCGAACAAAGACTTGAGATTATTCCAATTACTCCTAATAAGTACAACAAAGAACTCGACATAATTTACACCACAGCTAAAAATAAGGGCTACAAACCCACTACTATGAATAAACTTCTTAGAAAATACAACAATAAAAACAGGAATACAGAACACAAAGAGACAACCGATACAATACAACGATAAACTCCTACTTACACAAGACCAGAAATATTTAAAACCTTTTTCACAAAGAAAGTTTACTCACAGCATTTAAAAGCAGCAACACTCTGAAACAAAATCTCAGGACATCATCAGAAACATCTAAAAAATTTAGTTCCAGCGAAATATTTAGACTTACTTGTACCTGTAAACATACTTTTATAGGACAAACTGGACGAAGACCAGGAACAAGATTTACAGAATACATATGCTGATACCAGACACTTGGGGGCATATCAATTCCAGTTTGTAATTAATTACACATTCAATTACTTAATTACATGTAATTGTAATTGGAAATTGTCAATTATAATTACATACAAATTTTACAATTGTAACTGAGTTTTTTCAATTACACATTACATGTAATTTGTAATTGAAGAAATACAATTAAAATAACTTGTAATTTGTAATTAGAATATTCCACTTAAAATTAATTGTAATTTCAATTGAAAAAATCAATTACAATTGAAAAATATCAATTACAATAACATGTAATTGAAAATTTTTCTTTTCTTTTTCGTGTGTATCTGTCAGACATGGGATTCAATTACATTTCAATTATAATTACAATCACATGCAATTTTTAATTGAACTTTTTCAATTACAACTTCATGTAATTACTAATTGAAATTTTTCAATTACTAATTACAATTAATTGTGATTAAAATTTTTCAATTATAAATTACAAATAATTGAAATTGATTTTAGTCACTAATTTCGTTTACAATTACTTGTAATTAGTAATTGGAAATTTGCAATTACTAATTACGTATAATTATAATTATAATTGAAATGTAATTGAATCCTCCCATGTCTTGCTCATACAAACGAAAATGAGAAGATTCCAACTTTGCATACAGATACTAAAGGAAATAGACTTTACTACATCCTAGCAAAAAAGAACGAAGACTAGTTATTATTGAAAACACGGAATTCTACAAAAAAAAGCTTTTAACGGTGACAATATAAACAAACAGGTCAACACGACCTCAGGCACAATTTTCACACTACTAAAATACGCATACACTCGAAGAAAACAGAAAACAGAAAACAACAGAAAACACAGACGGGCACACGTCCGTCCGGAAATATAAAAATTAGCCCCGCAGTCGGACAGTCTATATACAGGAGTAGATAGGACCTTAACAAAAGAACTACTTAAACCCGAAGATGGACTTTCCAGTGCAGTTTATAACATGACTTGAGATTGATGTCTTCACTTCGAAAACGCTCTCCGTTAATACCGGATAAACAGCCAGCAAAGACGGAATAGAATGACAACAGTCAATCGTATGAGTTAAGTTTGATGAAAATCAAAACAATTTTACCGGTTCTGCAGGAATTTGAATCCGGTTTGATTTTTGTGCTTAAGCTCTTTAAATTCTATTTTGGGTTAATTTTTTAACTTGAAAATATTAGTTTTTTTTCGGTAACAAGGAATTTCTTAAAGCTGGCCGTGTTTTGCCTGCTTTAAAGCAAGGAGTATAGCAACAAAAAAAAGACACCATTGCAATGGCTACGCAACAATTATCTACTTTATTAAAGCAAAAGTTTCAACATTTTCTTTCAGAAAAGAAAATTATAAAAATATTATGCCATAAAATAATAATGCGTTACTTTTTCTTCAAAGCATTTTCGAAATAATGTTGCTTTATTAAGCATAACAACAATGAACACAACATATGCACATAATACATATTTAATGTAACAGTTTAATGGATAGTCAAGCTCCTTATATGAATAATTAAATTTTTTTAATTATTCATAGTTTTTGAACTTTGTAAAACAAAATAAAACTTTGAACTCCATTGATTGAAAACTCATTTTATAAAATTCTTCTGCTAACATTTGAAAACATAAAAACATGTCCACTGTAATGAGATTCATTTGGGTTCTACACGTAAGAAGACGTTTGAAAAGATAAAAGTTCCAAATTTTAACCTAAAATTAGATCATATATTACAATGTACAATCTTTAATTAATTAAACAGATTTTGTTTTGTTATTTATTATTATTATTATTTTATGTATTTTAAATATCGTATAATATCGTTATTAATTCTGTTAGAAAATTTGCAATAAAAAATTTTAATTATAAATACTAACGACATGGGAAAAAAATGAATTAAAAAAGTGTTGTAAGTTATGGTTTAACGTTTACATTATTTAAATTAAAAACTAATTTCATTTATAATTTATGGTTTTAATTAAATTATTTAAAATTTATTTATTAACTATTGGATTTTTTATTCCATTTTTTTTTTTCTCATATTCCTTTTTTTGTATGGATTCCTATTGCATAAATCTCTACAAACAACAATAGTGGACTATCTAAGTGTTCTATTTGTTTGGCAAACAAGTGTATATACATACACATATATGTAAGTAAATATTAAATAATAGTTTATTTAATTAGCTTTTTGTCGTACTAACTCAGCAAATACGATTATTGATGTTTATGCAAACAACCAACAGTTTTTATTGGCTATTGCCACAAATAAGTGCAAATTTTTGATGTTTGGAGTTTTTTGTGGATTAAAATCAAACAACTCCATGTCATTATGACATAATTTTCAATATACAGTGATACACATTAAGTCTGTCTGCGTACTTTTCCAGTAGCAAATACTCAGTCAATTTTTTTGGAAGAGTAAGAACAATGTTACTCTATCGGCTGAGAAAATCTGAAAAAGTACGCAGACAGTATCCAGTGAAATTTTGCAAGAAAACAGCTGATCAACGTGTAAACAATTGAAACTTCTGCTGCTTCTATCACTTCTGCCATCTCCAATCCACTTACGCTACGGTCGCACAGTATATTTGAACGTTTCTACCATGAAGTAAAATGTTTTGTTTATTATAATTTATTATAAACATTAAAAATAAACACATTTGTAACTACTTACCTCTGCCATTGCTAAATTTCAATTTTTATTTTCACTTCACAGGAATTATTTAATTCAAACACTATATGAAAACAGCTGTTCAAAGTAGTTGCAAAATCTTGCAAGCAGAATTTTCTCCAGTAACATTTTGCAAGTACTCTGACTTTCAACTGTCAAAAAATTATTTTTTTCGCTCTCTTTTTGCAAGAGCTTTCGAGTACGCAGACAATATTTTGCAAGATTTTGCAACATTTAGCACAAAATGAAAGTCAGCAGCTTTAAAATAAATAATATTTAAAGCTTCCCAAAATAGTTCATTACAATATTGTTACGAAGATGATTTGTTTAAAAAAAAAGTAAACGAAACAATCCTTTATGCATTTTACCAACTGCGTAGTTTTCTAAGAAATTTTATCTATGAAAGACAACAACACGCTTATAAGAAATTCTACGAAATAAGATAAACAAAGGAAAACAAAACACCCAGCCAAGCAAGTGCCTAAACTAAATGATAATAACAACAACAATATGTGGTGATATTAAAGTAGAATATTCTTGTATCTACGAGAACGGCTTAAAAAAGCGATATAAGCACCACTTGCTGGGCAAATGATTCAATTCGAGTTGAGTTATCGGTTAGTAAAGACAACTAAGTTACCATCGCGCTTATTTTGTGTGTATTGAAAGTAAATAAATCGTGTTGTGTAATTATTTTGCAATAAAAGAACTTAAAATAACGAAACGTTTATTAAAATGTATAAAAGTAATAATATTTATTCTACTTATTAGTAAAAGTAACAAAAGGAAAACTTTATAACAATTAGAAATAACTAAAAAAAATTCACAAAACCTTAAAACTATGATCACACTAAAAGTCGAACAGTCTTTAAATTCTATTGTTTATGCATTATTCGGTTTCATATTATTTTTGATTTTCTACAGCTTTTTATCTTCTTGGAATAGATTCCACTAATTTTTTGAACACATCAGACGTTATTTAATTGCATTCCTCGTGTAATGCGACCTTAATTTGGTTTTTATTACGGCACAATTTGTTTTGCATACGACATAGAAGTGCTTGCTTTCGTTTACATCTAAGCTTTGCGCAGTTGCTTTGATGACCTTAAGGCAGTTATCAGTGATTTGTACTTAGGTTCGTTGTGTTGATTAAACCTAAAATTATTAGCAATACCCAACATGCGCGCAGTAGTTTTTAAAACGTCAAGCTGAGGTTGCCGACTTCTGAAGCTCCACACTATCACTGATAAGCCTTCATGCTTAACTGTTTTCTTAATGTTTTAGTGCAAAAATGTTTTTACTATGTTTACGCTACACGTAAAGCCGGTCATGGGAACCAAACAAATTAAATTTGTTTTCAATTGCAAAAAGAACCTGTAAGTTGTTAAAATGTTGATAGCAAAAGCCAACCTAATGTGGCATATAAATTTCACCGTGCTTCAAAACGAGAAATCTATTTATACGTATGTGCTCTAGTGCAATATCTAAGCGATTGTTTCTATTTTTGACACTGTCCCAACACTATCAGATCTCGAAAAGAACTAACAAACGTTCTAAAATATGCTGGCTTTAACCAAATGAAATCAGATCGAAATTTTGAGTAGATAAACAATACTAGATTAAGCCCGATTCGCTTATTATCTGGCAATGAAAAGAAGTTGCCACGTCCAACTCCGCCACTTACACTTTAAATTAAGGTACAGATTGTCTGCCGTATACCACTTTGTTTGTTTATAATTTTTAATTAAATGGAAGAGAATGGATTTTATATTGATAAAGGTTTTTTTTTAATGAAGGCAACCTTGCTTTTTAGATATCCCCAGCAATCAAATCAGGCGAACGTGAAAGCCAATCAACGTTACCATTTCTTGAAATAACTTGTTATGGCAAGAGGTCTCACAGTAATTCCATTATAATTCTGGCTGCATGCCATATGGCATCATCCAGATGATATCACATGTTAATCAAGCCCAAAGCATGCAGTTGCGGCATTAAAAGGTTTTTAACATATTACGATATCGCTCCTTATTCACAGTTAACATTACGCCGTTTTCATTTTTAAAGGAGAAAGCTCCACTGATTTCTGCTGATCAAATTGCACACCAGATTGTCACTTTTAATGGATGCAAAGGTGACTGTTGTATATTTTAAGGCAGTCCCATTCTGCAGAACCGACATTCTGTTTATTCACATATCCATTCAAATGTGCCTCGTCATCCATTATGATTTTTTCATGAAAATCGTGAGAGAGCCGTAACATCCTATTGGCATATGCACGGCGACGTAAATGCTGTTGTGACAACTGAATCTTATATGGAAGCTAATGCAAATCCTTGTGAAAATCGTGATTGCCATGGGAGAGCTGTAACATCCTATTGGCATATGCACGGCGGGGTAAATGTGTTGTGCAAGAAGCTCTTGTGTCAACTGAATCTTATATGAATAAAAAAGCAAATCCTTGTGCAAAATTGTGGCCAAAGTTCTTCTTTAAAGACCAAGCTTCTGAGCACGGCAATGAATTGAGGTTGATGGATTGTTTTAAATACTTTCCTGAGCAGCAGTAATGTTTTCAGCCGATCTTACAGTACATTGTGGTCCATGCTTGGGCCTATCACCTACAGACTCTCTTTCTTCTTTTGTTGGCACGTTGTTTCCCCCAATAATTTCACGTAACTTTCTCATAGTCACAGTAATCGATGATTATTTTTTTTTTTAAACACGTTAGTTTATCGAATATTTTTCCATAATAAATTTGCCACGTGTCTACTTCGCGACTGCCAAATATGAATTGTCGAAACTAAAATGGCGGCAAAACAATACCTTCACGGCGGACACCAGGAAAGTATTTTCACAAATATTGTTAGATTTTATTTTTATGGGAGGTATTAACGCTTACCTTTCCAAATCTAAGCATTCACTTTTATAATTAAAGGTGTTGGCAATTCAACTTTTTTTATTTTCAAAGGTATACGGTCTTTGGCATGCATTTTGCGTGGGATATACCACGCCCATTTTTATAAATTTACAATGAAAAACAAATCTATTTAGTTACTTACACCAAAAAATTTCAATAGTACAGGAGTTTGTTTTATATGGCGAAGACATAAGGGAAGATGCCATCAAAAATTCAGGAAATTTGGCGTCGTAGCCAATAGAGTTTAAACAAACGCAAATTCACAAATTTCCAAGAAGTTGATTGCAAATAAATCGTTTAAAATAATTTCATTTTACATATTATATTCTGAAAAGTTAGAATTACGTCAGTTTGGACCCCCAAATAAGGCGATTGATTTATAGGTGCTTATAATTTAGCGATTTTTAAGGCCATGGATACACTTTTTTCGGGTAGATTTTTTCCGCTTTGTTTTAGAACCAAAAGAGATATTCCGTACGGCATACCGAGATATAACCATGTTAAAATATAGAAAAAGTGATACACATCCACCAATTTGTGTGTCGCCATTAAATTATTGACTTGACAAAATGAATAATGTAGAAATTCTGATTTTTGTGGTTAACTTCACGTGCAGCTCTTAGAACTAAGACTTAAATTAATGAGTTAAAAAAATGTTTTACTGTGTAATATAAAAGCCAACTACATAATAAAACACCCTATTCGTATAGTTGTTCTAAATGACTTTAATTTTCTAAAATGTTTATACTCCCATTTATTTCAATAAATAAAAATATGATATTTTTTATAGTTTATTGGTGTTTTTATGATTTTATTTTAATACATTTAAGATACTAAAAATAAAACTACACACATAAAAATTTATTTATAAATTAACGATATAATGAAAACAAAAAAACAAAAAAATAAAATAAAATAATACAATGAAAGTAATAAAAGGAGAATTTAATTGATTATTAATTAAACAGCAAATTAGAGAACAACATTTTGCATTATTATTATTATTATTATTATTATTATTTCAGCAATAATGTTTTTTGTGGATGATGGAATAAAGGGAAAAAAATAAATAATTTATATATAAAATACAAAGTTGTAAATATTAGAATGTTTCCTTTTTTTGTAGATTTCTTAACAGTAGAGTTTATTGCTATTCAACAAAAGTTTAAAATAAAATAAAATTAATTCATTTAACAGATTTTATGCCGAACTTTTTAATGCCGTTTTAAAAGAACTAAATTAAAATTATGAATTTGAGCCACAAATCTTTAATTTGCGGTAGTAGTGGCAGCAGCTACTCGCCCATTTTATTTGTATTTTTTTTTTTGCTTTTTCAATTTTTAAATTAATTGTTTCATTAAGTGATCAGAAAACATGTTGCGCAAACTTTAATTTTTTGTCTCTTCATTTGCTTATTAACTTTAATTACTCTCTCAACTAACTCTAGAATTAAAGTTTAAATTATTTTACTTTCCCCTTTAGTTGTTTATTTTCAACGAAGAACCAAAAAATAATAATTTCATTAAATAATGTCTGCTACATAAATAAGTATGAGATGTTATTTCGTTGAACTTTTCTTATTCGTTTTTGCGAATATAACAATTGTTTTTTCTAGTTAAATAAGTTTCTGCTATGGAATTGCTGCCATATCATGATTTCTATATGGAATTCTTACGTATAATTTCGTAAAAAAAATGAGTAAAGTACTCAACGGATCTATTGTTAATGTTTGTTTTTTTTGTTATTTTTAGGAAAGAAATTAAGATTCATCTTTGCGTACACGGCGCTTCCGAGGTTTCGATGAAGTTTCCTGAAAATAAAAAAATAAGAGCGAATTTTGAATAAAAGTGGGCATTACTAAAATTGCTAAACGAAAAAATTGCTAAACTAAAATTGCTAATTGTTAGGAGTAGCCTCAGCGGTCTCACTTATATTTACAGGTGCATGTATGCTAAACAAGACATCGTGTATGTGGCTCGAGCCTTGCCGGAGCCACAAAGTATTGCAGTGTAAATGACTTTATAAGTTTGTTAAATAGAATGTTAACTTAACAAAAGACCAGAGGAAATAGCAAAGACCAGAAATAGTGACTAAAAAAAGACATGTTTGCAATTTAAAGAACTCCTCTACGTTGAATGTTTACGGTTGATAAGTATTAACTCTACTAATAACAAAAGGATTCATGACTCTAAGATAGTAGTAGCATGAGTATAAAAATAACAAATGCCTATTTCTATAAAAAAAAGCCCTTGCTGGAAAACGACCGTTTACCAATAATGAGTTTTTGTTCCTACATCTTTTGCGTAATTTTCAGCATGGTTCCAAAAGGAATTTAGGATTCATCGCAAGGTAACTAAACGGACTAGTATCTCCACACTCAAGGCTGATAGAGAAATGGAATGCTTTTACAAATATAAAATCTAAAATTTTTCTGGATACAGGGTCCATCAAATGTCCAATTATGCATGTGAGGAAATTATTGCACTAGCGAGGTTTGTTTTGCAATGAATCTTAAAATCTTGGAAAGACCAGACCGTAAAGACAAATGTAAGTTTCTTGTGTAGTACTGCTCTTTAAGCTTTAATTTGTTTTTAAAACCTTTTAACACTTTACAATCCTGCAACGAGCAATGCTGTGCACGATCAATAAATCATAATAAAATATTGATTTTATTGTTGTTTAATAACCAATGTTATGACGTTTTGGTATTTCCATTGCAGTAACTTCCAATTTTTTCGTTAAGTTAAACGAAAGTGGAAAGAAGTGTGTTTTGTGTGATCATTTATTTTAGGTAAAATAAGTAAATAGAAACTATCACCGAAGTAAAGGAAAGGCTTGGAAATATTGTTAGGACAGGACAATAAATTTCAAAAGTGTTCACCCAAGTTTCTATATGACGTACAAATGTCGCTGAAAAGGGAACCAAAAGTAGTCGACACAAAATCCATAGAATAATATTCGACCATATGCGAATGAAAGGGAGGCGGTAGTAATTTCAACCGAGTGGGTACATCGCTTTTTACATGAATAAATTGCCACGTGCCATCGTGTAACCACCTCAAAGAAATGACAAAAATCATCATTTCTCAGCATATTTTTGACATTTAGTACTTTGGAACTATTTGTAGTGTACAAATTTAAGGAAATGTTTTGGGTCAAATGTAAATGTCATTATTTAAATAATTGCCTATTTTGTAGGCCTCCAGAAATTTTTCCGGCAAAGAAAAAACCAGAAAATATGCTAAACTCGAAGGACTTTATGTTGAGTAAGAAAATGATTTTTTTAACGCAAAAATATCATTTAACTGAAAAGTTACAAAATCAATGAGTTGACTTCGCAATAGTATCAGTGGAAAATTTTCAAACCAGGAACATAGAAAGGGGTAAATTAACGGTAGCAAGACTATCTTGGATCTTCGGCACATCTTGATAAAAAAAAATTTGCAAGAGTAATTAAATTGGACAAAAAACAATCATGAAAAATCTTAAGTTGCTTCAGTAGCAGGATAACACTTTAAACTCACCTCAACCTCTTTTCCAGCATCCCCACTATCAACATCTTCTGTTGAATCTTTGCCTTCACTGGACTCGCCATCTTCATTATCGTTATCAGCTTCTACGCGATCATCATGATTAACATCATCATTTTTAACATCTAAATCAGACTTTTGCTCTTTGGGACTAGAATTTGTCTTGTCATCACCCGCTGTAGAAACAACATCCTTATCATCATCATCTGGCTGGATAGTATCAGTTTTTTTAGCTTCAGCATCAGATTCCTTTTAAAAAACATAAATAAAACAATAGGGAGGAACAACCAAAAATTAAATTAATATGCAGCAATAACATATTCGATATGCATATGAAGTTAAGTTAATCACAAAATCTAGCAATAATTATCTAAAATTTACCTTTTTGCCTCCTTTACTTAAGAAGCGATACAATATGAAGGCCAAAGGTGCTACAATTAGGACAATGGCAATACGCCAGCTCCAAGGACTTTCTTTGCCATAAGCTATAATTTTATTTAAAAATGTATCCTAAAAGCAAAAAAAAAGCGAACAGAAAACCCGCAAAAAAGTGCAAAATTATTATACAGGGTGATAGATAGACACTAGCAATAGTTCTAATATAATTAAGCATAAAACAACTTAACTACATATTTTATAATAAAAAAAATTTAATTAAACCTCTTTGGATCGCCTGTATAAATAATAGATATAACAACTGGCTGGTATGCTTAAATACAAGAAATACAAAGCCCACCAGCCGGGTTTGTAATTCATGTGGCGCATCATACGATGCCATAAAGTTTTCTTTTTTAATTTTTTGTTTTGAGAATAAAAGTTTGTTTAAATAATTATTTATAGTTCTGTTTGACAAATACTTACAGATTCCTTATCAATATATTTACGTTTAATATCAAAAGTTTGGCTGGCAAAGTCAACGGCAACATCCAAATTATCGGTAATAATAAGATTATCGAACAAAATGTCACTAGACATGGACCACAACTCAATACCAACAGAGGACTACAAAAATGATAAAAATAATTGTTTTAAATTTTAGTTAAAACTTTTAAGTTATAATATAACATAGTAATTCATAGACTGTTCACTTACAATGGGAGTCATTTTGAAGGGTGTTAAATCTTCAAAGAAGTCAGGATTTGGTATTTGTTTTGGTGTCCATTTACCTTTGTAGTTAGGATTATCAATCAAAGGTGCACGCCATTTACCCTTGTACTCTTTATTGGCTATTAACGGTGCTTTCCATTTACCACAACCTACTGCCTTTTCACATACGGGATTATCGACAAGAGGAGCTTCCCATTCACCATCCATTTCCGAATCCCAATCATCAGGTTTCACAGCAGATGGATCTAGAGAAAACAATATAAAAAAGAATTATAGTTTATTAAATAATAAAATTTTTTTATGTTAATAAAAATGGCTTCAAATATTCTTCTTCATTTTTATATTCATTATTGAAATTTAACAAGTTTTTCTTTTTCCATTTTACGTAATTTTTTTTTTCGAATATATAATAAGCTACTCGCGTTGGCTGGCTTTAACTAAGAGCAGCCTCATTCCTTGCGTTTGAAGAGTTCCTATTTGGTACTTGTTAGACATAACTTCTGTTAAGAAGCGGCGGTGGATGGATGAGGCAAATAAATTAAACAGCAATTCAAAAAAGAAAATATTTGTGTTGGCGAACGCCATTTTTGCGAGGGCCGGATTTAATCAGGACGGGACAAATGCAAAGATGGCATCAAATCCCACTGGCCGTATTTTTCAGCACATTAAATACACATTTTAACTGTGTTTGCTTTTATTTAGTTAGTTTAAAATAACAGTCAACACATATTGAAATTTTTGGCCAACGATTTTGCTATCATATAGAGTAACACTGCCGCCATTTCAATTAACTAGTGCACAATTTTCTTGTCAGTGATATTTTTACCATACGAGTATTTATATTGATTGCATTAAATAAAAACAGGCGATAATTTTAGCTATTAACAAATTTGCTTTATTTACCAGGAATCATTTCAGGTTCATCTTCCAACCAGCCATCAGGCATTGTAGCTGTGGGATCTGGAATTTGTGGTGGAGCATCATCATCCCAATTTTCAGGCTTTTGGGCAGATGGATCTGTTATCTGAAAATTTATTTAAAAAAAAACACATTCCAATTAACAATTAAAAATTATCAATTTATATTTAAAACCTTTTCACGTTCATCCCAATCTTCTGGTTTTTTATCATTGGGATCATCTATTTCACGTGGTGGATTAACAGCTGGATTGAAATCGTTCAATAATGAACCCTCATTAATGACTTTATGATCCACACGAATCTCATAAGAATTATCAGGACGTACAATTAAAGTATACAAATGAGGTAACTTATCTTTGAAAGGTTCTTCCAAACGTTCTCTGTTGATAGAAAGCGGAGAGAGAATAATAAAAGTAATTACTTTTTTATTAATGTAAATTAAATAGAACTAAATAATTTCTAAATTTCTTATGTGGTTTTTGCAAAAACTTATTTGCCTCTTGTTTCCATTGTTTAACGAGTAATCACCCCACAAAAAAGTTTGGGAATTGCATAAATATAAAAAATAACACACAAAAATAATTACTTTGCTTTGCGACAATGTTTTTCAGTAATGCTACCATTAATAGGATTAACATGGCGGAAAATAAAATGCATTTTAATATCATTGCCACATTTATCGGGACCAAACATAATAGTGTAGGGAGTCTTATCATTGAACTGCAAAAAAAAATTAAAATTAAAAAATAAAATTAAATATGCTTGAAATAATAATCATAATAATGTGAAATAGTATACAATTTTGTTTTCCCCCAAAATAAATAATACCAACCTTTGTAAGGTTATCAGTAGTTTTGCCAGCAGACAGCAGTTTGATGTATGAACCACCACATTCTTGACCCTCCTGTAACACCACCCATACGCAAACATTTTTTAAAGAAAACATACAAGGGAATGGAAAGTAGAAAATAGTAAGAAAAGTGTATAAGAAATAATTGGATTGGATTTTACTTTCAGTTAAAAATGCACGTAATGAAAAATGATTGATTCTTTGCAATAAGTCAGCCAGCTAGTTTTGGTCAACAACTTACCTGTAATGTTACTTCATATTGAACGACTAAGGGTTTTTCCTCTTTAAAGGTAAATGGTTTTGTAAGTTTAGAGGCAATAGCTGCATGTTTAGCTTTGGATTTTAATACTAAGCCAATATCATTTTTCCAAACAATGCGTTGTGGTGCTTCCCAACTCCAAATGCCATCATATTTGGCTATTTCTTCCGCAGTATCATCTTTTTTCGCCTGTGATTTTATCCACTTGTTTTGAGAATTTTCAATGTTATCAAAATGATCCACAAAATAGAAGTTGGAGGGATCATATTTAGGACTTTCATAAATTATTTCTTCGCCATTGTCATCGGTGGCTAAGGCACCAGTATCATCCTTTAAATAAATGAAATGTTTATATGAAATTCTTTCTTTTTATGTTTAATATGCAAAATTAGTTATTCAATACATTTCGGGGCCTTAGTTACAGCGATATTGCATTTGTGTTTCTTCGGTTAGTTACTATCGATTTTGATAAAGCGATCAATTTTAAATTGAAATATAATCTAGAGTATTTTGTCCATTAAATAATTTGTGAGTAGTTTGTGGCATATTGATCGCATGTTACTGAGGTATAGAGGGAACATTTTTCAGAGGACCTTTCTATTTACATTGTTCATTGAAAAGAATGAATAATAACAATAATAAACTTATGGAAGCTCCATATCCTGAGATTCATAATGAGAATATCGTATTTTTTAAATAAAAAATGCAGCTAAGCTTGATTTTAAATCACCAATAATGTTTTACCCCTTGAATGTAAAATATACAGGGTTCGTTTCACTGCAAGAAAATATCTCATTTTTTAATTTTTATAGCACCAAAACAACACAAATTTTAATAGGTTGCAGGCTGTCAAAAACAAACCACTTCCTTCTAATAGCACGCTTCTTAGTTCCTTTCCCGATAAACCAGTTGATAAAAATTATAAAACTTAAATATTCTTAAGAAATTAACATTAATTTAGACACACCTTATATACAGTCAGCAATTAAAGTGAAGGTACTCTAAAAAGCATGTTAAGCATGTCATACTTCTGGTTATTATTTTCTAACATTTTACAAAATTATGAAATGGTAATTAGCTGTTGATATTGTGGACAATACTATTCTAATGCTTTACTAATGAAATTAATATTGCAAATTAAATTTTATATTTTCTATATTCTGATTTAGCTTTGTTTCCATATTTTCGATGTGTCTCATTAGTCTTTAAGATTTTGCTCTATCTCTTCGATCCTCAAGCTATGATTTATTATTATCTTTACCCCAATTGTATGCCTTATCTTGTTGATAAATAATATCAAGTTTTGAATTATTTCATAAACTGTTTATAAATTAAAATATGTTCAATGAAAACATTACTGAATACAAATAGTAAACAATTGAGGATACTTTTACTTCGGAGTTTCATCACTAAAGTAGATTGCTGTTTTCCGTACGTTTTCTTTTGAGTATTTTCTTTGTATTATACTCGTGCATATGTATAATTAATAAATTGATCGTTGATCGAAATAAATGCTTTCCACTTCATCTGCGCATTTATAAAACGTTATCTATTTTGAGTTTATTTATTTAAAGTTTTCTTTGTGTCTGAATCATTTTAAATAAAAGTTAAATAATAATTGTGACATAACTGCAAAAATGTACTTTGCTTTAAAAGGTGTAACAAAATTTACGTACGATTGAAACCAAATAATATTATTTACTATAGAATTTGTACTGGAAACACAGCTACCAAACTTAATCAGTACTAAACATTTTTTTTTTGTTTAATGGTCTTTACGATTCTACAGACTGGGCCAAAATATGTTTTAGTCATGCTACAGATAAGAGAGTATGAGAAAACTACTTTATTTATTATTAGGGTGAACCCAGTCAATTGCTGACCAGCTTCTGTCCTTTGATTGTATTTATGCAAAAACCTTATACTAACTTTGTTTAGATTTTAAAGGAAAGTATTTCACAATTAACTATAAAAGCACAATGTAAGCATTTTTAATAACTTTTCAAATTAAATATGTCGATTTACAAATAATTTTAAAGTTTTTTTTTTTAATTAAAATACCGGGTAAGCAAAGACAACTGTCAACATTTTATATTACCTACGAGGACTTTCCACAACATTTAGTTTTAGTTACCCTAATTCAAAGTTTCTGTTCTTTAAAATTTGTATCCTCATATTATCTTATATGAAATATTTCACAACTTCTACTTGTGAACAGTTCATTTTTAACCATAAAAGTTTTCTTATCATTATCCACAAATCCTTATCACAAAATCTTAAAATCTAATTTTGATAAATTATTTAAGTTAATAATTCTGTATTTTATTTATAGGCAAGTAAGATACGTCTTTAGCTCCCATTAGGAATAACCTTTACCGTGATGACCATATAACTTATTCCACTATAAATTGCTTAATATGTGCCATGTTATACAGTGGCTCACATCGAAAAACGGGCAACTAATTACAAAAAATTTCAGCAGCTTTAAAATAAATACTTAATATTGATAAATATAATACAAAAATAATAAGAAATTAATTAATAAAGGTTTTTTCAATTGTGGCAACACCAACAACATGATAACTGTTACAATGAATTCAAGTTCGCACGAAATTAATACAATTGAAATCCAATATGAAAATGGTGGTTCTGTTAAAGTTACATTTCATAAAATTGGTGATATTTTCGGACAACATAATCGTCCTTCTGAGACCGATATTATGAATTTGGTCGTTAAATTTGAGTCGACAGGCTCGATACAAAATATGCGAACAGCAACGCAGGTTCGACCGGGTCGTTCAACTGAAAAAATCGCATCCGTAAGCCACAGGGTTAAAGTAGATCCAAATTTGTCAATCCCTAAACGTTCTCAACAATTGCGTTTATCCAACCCGTTTCTTTTTCGATTATAAGGCTGGAAATGCGGTAACGATAAATGGATCACGCTATCGCGAGGCACTAACAATTCAATTTTGGCCTATTATTAACGACGTAGATATCACTGACAGGTGGTTTCAACAGGACAGTGCCACATGTCTGTCACACAGAAAATGAAATGAAACCAAATTTCTTGAACGCATGATTTCACAACAATCAGCAGTTAAATAACCAGCCAGATCGTGTGACTAAACACCACTAGATTATTTTTCGTGGGGCTCCGTTAAGGATAGAGTCTATACAGAGCAATCGAATCGATTTCAACCTTAAAACTCAAAATCTGTGATGTGATTAACAAAATAGGACCGCCATTTTGCCAAAAAATGATTAAAAAGTTTGATGAAAAAATCAACAGCTGTCAGCGTGGTCGTGGTGTACATTTTTCAGATATCATTTTTAATTCACAATTGCCGAACTTTTCTCTTCGTAATACGATAAAAATTTAAATCATCTTAATTAAAATTTTTTGTTTTAGAAAACAAACTTCTTGTAGAAAAACCCTTAATAACGGTAATTGAAGTGAAGTTTTTAAAATCAGTTTTTAGTTTAAAGTATTTTAGTGCGCCTAAATAAAAGTATTCACTGTATGTAGACATTTTGGACGTCTGTAACTCCGTAACTAAGAGTTAACCTCTTTTTTATTGTTTAATCATTTTTTGAGTCATTGCCACTGAACTATGTAGATCCTCAATTTTTAACTTATTTTAACTAGAAAAAGGACGGAATATTTGATATATATATAAAAAACAAAGAATATGCTATGACATCTCTCTGAATATTATTATGTCCACATGTGGGCTTATTTATCCAATTTTTGAAATATTTTTATATATCGTTATGGTGCATAACATGACTACAAAATGTTTAGGCCCTTAGTTCCTACTGATGCAAAGATACTATTACTTTTTAATAGATTCCTTAATTATATATTTAATGCATTGTTTTCATGTCACATATACATCATGGAAATCTGGCATCACACTTTGTTTAAGCACCAGCAGAGAAAGTGAAAGAAAACAAAAGAACTGTTGAGGTTATGTCACCCGTAACCCGTACAATACATAAAAAGGAAGTTCAATGAACGTCATAAATGTAGATAACTATGAATTAAATAGGAAAGTGTTAATTAAGAACAATCTAAAACGTAAAACATATATAAATGAGTAAAAAATTAAAGTTCCATAAAAACAACCACCATTTAGGTTAAACAACTGTAACGATAAAAAAAATAGCACTGACGTGTACCACACCAACCGGTCAATTGTTTTTTTTTTCGTAAAACGAACACACTTCTGGTTTTTGGAGCAAATTGTGTTTATTTCACTAATTAAATTTGATTTACTCTAGCACTTGCACTTACTTGTATATCCTCCACAACACCGTCATCAAAATCTTGTTCCTCTTCTGCTCCACTGACCGTATTTATTATTGCTGATCCAATTAATAGATTCACTGTTAGTAGAACCGCTATGGATGCATGCATTTTAGTTTTGTGTTGCTCCCTGTGACAATTAATCGAATTGAAAAGTTACAATTAATTAATTACTTTTTTGTTTCCACACGTTTTTTTCTTCTTTTATTACATCAATCAAATTAGTTTCTACCGCGTTAATCAATTATTATAGTTTTCTCAATGAAATTTACTAAAAAACTAGTAGAACTGAAAAAAGCTGACGCACGAAGGAAGACAAAATAAAAGTCTCTGAAAGTAGTTAAAAAAAAATTAGAATACAATCCAAACAGAAGAAGTAACACAACAAAATTGTTAATACGTGGATTGTGTAAATTTACAGCTGCTTGAAAGCAGGGTTGCATGGCTACACTGCAAAAAATATTCACTTCATATTTTTTAATTATCTGGTACGAGAATCAAAAAATAATATTTTAAAGATTATTGAAAAATTCTTATACTTCACAAATAAAATTTGGTATTTTATTCTTTAGGCTATAATGATTACGATTATTGAATGATTATTTTGACGACAGCACGGCAGGCTGTTGTCTGGTCTGCTCTTGTCGTTGTAGTCTAATTAAACTAATTTCTATTTCTTTTGGGCCAGTTCACATTGGATTAATATTTGTTTTCCGCAACTTAAGTTCTTTCCAAAACACACTAGACTAATTATTTTAGCACAAAATTCTATACGTATGCACATCTTTGTGTGTATTAGTGTGTTTTATTCATTTCATGTTTGTTTTTCGTTCGGTATACACCACAGAATACGCATTACAAAATAATAGCCTGTTTCCACGACAGTTTGAATCTCGTGCTTCGCTCTCTGAAGCAAGTTTGTGAATCATGCTGTTTACACGACTCATTTATCTGCTTCGATTTGGCTGTTGTTATTAAACAGAAAAACATAAGTTGAAAAACAACAACAACAGTTGAAAAACAACAGAAGATATCCTTTTTGCCGCGACAGCATTAAGTATAATTTTTTTTCCTATCCATTTTTTTTTTAATTTTATAAAATTAAAATTAATTAATTAAGTTTTAACTTTATTTTGTTTGTAAATTTTCTTTGTTTACAAAAACGTTTAATTTTGATAACTAGTGCAGATAAACTTACGATAAAAATTAGGGAAGAGAGGATTTTTACTTGCTTCGCAACTAGCTTCAATATGAATCTACCAGCTTCGCTCTCAAAATTTTGTATGGCGAAGCAGGTTGATTCGCTTAAGATTGGGGTGTGAAGCAAGAATAGAGAGCGAAGCAGGTGCCGTGGAAACACCATATAAATGTGGCTGTAAGTGATGATGAAATGTTTGTTTCTAATTTTATTTTATGTAAAATTATTTTTATTCTTAATCAACCTTTTTTATTTTAATTAAATAAAAAAAAAATTTTCAATTTGTTAATAATTTTTGCTATTAAAAATTAATTTTTCCTGAAGAATCTTTCCATAGGAAAGCGAAATATTGAAAAAATATGTATATCGTTAAAATTTAATTAAAAAGACGTTTAAAAGATTAACATATTTAATTTTCTGTAAAATATAAAAATATTATAACAAAAACTTGAATTCAATAATAAAAAAGATAAAATAGTAAAAAAGATTAAAATAAATAGCATAAAATCTATTTACCTACTTTTGAATTCATATTCATATTTACACTACAATAGCCAACTGAAGACTAAAAATCGCTCTGCAAAAAAAAACACACAAGACCTGTGTTTTCATAAATGCATGTGTATTAGTTTTGTTTTCGTTGTGCGGCGTTGAAGCTGATAGAAAAATTGTTTCAACCAAAAACTACCCCCCTCACCGAAAATGCCTACAAACTGCCAGCACAACTAATCCAATGTGAACTGGCTCTTTGATTACAATACAAAAACAATGTTCCCAACATAACCAAATATTTATAGCAAAGTAGTGCATAGAAATATTTTGTATTATAAAATAAAAATCGCAAAATTTATAGGAGACATATTTATTGTTGTATGTAATATTTTCCTTCTATTGGATAAAATACCGAACGCATTTTCTATATGCACTCTAGCTTTGGATAATATTGTATTAAACTTGTCTTTATCTGCTGTCAAGTTGTGTTCAGGGAAGGGTCGCATTAAATTATTTTTTAATGGGAATGCGCTATCCCCAACAAAATAATAGCGAAAATTTATTGACGTCTTCGGTAAAGCAGCAAAACGTGAAACTTCCAAAGTTTCGTTTAATAACTTTTTCCAAATATACTTCTGGCAAGTACTTCCCCAGCGCTTTGGCTTCCTAAAGCTCCAACGTCTACGTATATGAAAACGTAGTCGGCATCACAAGCTGCCATTAATACAATGCTGAACGTCTCTTTATACATAGTTATAGTACTTGGTTATGTTTGCCATCAATGGCTCCTAACGATTTGGCAGTCCTGTCTTCATATAGAACTTGTCAGATATGCTCACAAACTCGTTTAAGTTCGGCGGTGACAAATAAACGTCATGAAGTTCATCCCATATTGTTTCGTAGACAATTCTACGAACTGTGGATATTCCCAACTTGAACGCCCAAGCGAAAACTTGAATGTTGCATTCTTGCGCCAAGTAACTGAAAGCAAAAATATTTTACTATATAATACTCACGACTCGAAAGCATACTTACGTTATTGTTACCGCCAAACGCGTTTCGAGTGGCCTTCTGTTGCAAAATCGTTTCATTTTCTCTTTTAAAAGACTGACCCGTAAATCAAAGTTGGGTACAGACATTCGAGTCGCTTTAAATAAATGTTCCTCATCTTTTTACACCTGCCGTAACCTTCTTCGGTTCGATTTATATTCACTGGTCTGACCAACCATCTTCGGTTGTTTATTGGATGCAAATTATTTGTCAATTCATAGACTGAGGCTGTTGTTTGTAGTTTGCACATAAACGAAACGAAAAACAAGTTTATTGTTAGTCCAAACGTCAAAATTACAGAACAGCTGCTGGTAATGTAGCTGCCGCTTTCAAAATAATTATGTAGCTGACTACACGGCGTCATTGGTAGCCAGCGACATTTGTAGACGTGAAAAAGGCAACAGATCCACAACTAATAATGCGCAACTCAAAAGAAAATTAATTAATATCATTTTGGTTGGGAAGTATATGCAGGAACAATAAGAAGAGTTTTAGTTACATGGCCGAGTGCTACCTCAGCAACTGTCTTTCAATTTGTACTTTGATAATTGCTACACTGGTCTACCTTTTCCTCATTATTTATCTGAGAAAATCGCCTTGAAAAATACAATTTTGTAAATATTTGAGGAATGTCAAAGAAGTGTATGGTATAGATTACAATGAAAAATGTCAAATCCAATGTCATGTCTTCGTATGCCACTCCCTATAGCCCCTTTATACCCAAACGCCATATTCTATAATTTAATGAGTTTTTTGATTAAATAAATTTTTAAAAAGACATTAATTAATTAATTCTTAATTTTGTTTTTACGAAAACTTAATCTATTGGGTCTTATTCAATTATTAAAATTGAATTCATTTTTTCATTCCACTTGTCAATATTTTGACAAGACAAGCTGCTTGCACACCACATATATTAGGGCAGCGTAGATGACTCTTATCTGCATATTCTGGAGGTATTAGGGCTATACTAAAAAAAACTGAGGTTTCTAAATGTTATTCTTATTCAGTAACTGGAGCTGCTATAAAAGAGTGTGAATGAAAATTTAAGTCGATTGCCCAGCAAACGTATAATAAGCATATGGGTGGTGTAGATCATATGATAAGAATATTGATTTCACGAGAGTAGCTTCATGTGAACAAAAATTGTGGTTTTTCCTATTTGCATTTGAATAAGATAGTGCTTGGTTAATCAAACGAAAATGCTGATCTGTATTGAAAAGCTGATCTTAAGGCTCAACTATAATATGCATAAGCTGGCCCAAGCTAATGTCAAAAATTGAACGAAAAGTCTGTCAAATGCTTAAGCAAATCATTGAATACTTTTAGGTGGCTATAATGTACTTACACGAATATAGAAATTATTATACACAGTTGCACATTTGTTTTATTCGCACTTTTGCAAAAAAATAATTTCTTTCTAAAGAAATGAAATTTATTAACAAAAAGATGTTTAATAATAATATATTGTCCACTGCCTGATGGACATTTCCTGGCAGAAACATTCCCGTAGTAACTTCCATCAATGCTTGTACTGCGCGACTTTATATAAGTCATACCAGTATGAAAGTGAAAAACGCAAACAAAATTCTTCAAGGTATTACTTACCACTTTTACTGCATTTTTCTGCTACTTTTTTCCATACTTTCGTTCCTTTGAATTGCGGTTATAATGAAACGCGTCTCTTTTGTCATATAAACAATTTTTTCTTTGTACGTTTTCTATTAAATTCGCTTTCGTCCTTCATTGGAATTTGTTTACTAATGTATCTATAACACAACGCACAATGCCAAAACAGCTGTTTCCGTACGGAATGTGCGATCAGTTTCGTACTTTGCTTAAGCAATTGATATTTAACGAAACTTGACAAAAACTTCTGTTAAGTACATTATAGTTTGCCACATTTGATTACTAGGTATTTGCACAGTTGTTTAAGTTGGCTTAAGCCAGGTTATGCATATTGAAGTTGGGCCTTTATTGTAAACTTCGTGGGGCAAACGTGTTATCATACATTATATTTTATTTATATTTCACCTATAGGCGACATCGCTACAAAAAACACAGATAGAAATAACTTTAACATTTTTATATATAATTTTAACATTTATAATTTAACTATTTGGAATGAAAAATAATTTTTTTCTCTCTTTGGTGAAGGCATGGGAAATGCGGGGTGAGCTTCGTTACATATTTAAATTTACGCAGTACTTGTTCTGTATATAATTTGTGTCGTTTTGTTTGCCAAAGTCTTTGTATCGAAGTGCTTGTTTAATTTTTTTTACTCTGGTTAAGTAAATATGTGCGTTTTTTGGCTAAGAAAGAAGGATAACGTGTTCCTTAGAATAAGTAATATGCTTTTTTTGTCTGGCACTGTGTTTCATTAAGACATGTAATAAAAATATCATGCTAATAATACTTCATGACAATAATGCAATTTATTTGCTGGAGAACAAGCTAATATCTTCACGTATTTTACGGGCATAGCTTTGGGCTTCATAATAATTCTCATTCAGTCGTAACATTTTCTTTGCTAAGAAAAATTGCTTCTTTTTTCTTAATAGTTCTTTATTGAAATTAAAATTGTTCGACTTTACGTATGAATAACATTTTTGGTCATTTATATTAACGTCTGTCTCAATTAATAGTTTAAGTAAAAAGTTGTTTGTTTCACGTTTTTGTGCTGGTCACTTTTAACAAGCAATTAGACAAGTGAGGGAGTTTGTAAATTTAACTATATCTAAAGTATATATGTATATGTGTTACCTGATTTTCTCTAAATTCAAACTGCAATAATTGAAAGCAATTTGATTGGCTGCCAAATATACGAATATTAACGTTTGTCTTCTCGTATGTCTTTTTTTATATTTTTTTGGTTGTTTCCTTGACTTACATGTCCTTATAAATAAATCGTATTTTTCATAGTTGCGCTTGATTTATTTGAGAAAATTTTCATACACATACATACGTATATTATGCATATATCTTTAGTATTAGTGAACTTAGGGTCTTTTTAATGATAAAACTTAAAATGATCAGCAATGCCCAACTTGCGTGCACTTTCCCAGTAATTTGTTTTAAAACGTTAAGATGCATAATCTTGTCCATAATATTTTCTATAAAGTGAAGGCTTTTGCTTCAATGTTTTCTTAGTGTTTTGTGCAAACATTCTTCATTGCGTTTACGTCACACGTATCGCTGCTTTCATCTGCAAAATAGGCCTGAAAAACGCTAAAATGTTAATATGAAAAGCTAAAATGACGTGGCATATAAATATTACCGTGCTCCAAAACTAGATATCGTTTGATATGTTCTCTTGTCCAAAATCCAAGGATTGTTTTATTTTTGACACTTAGACATGGTGTCTTTCAAGCCACTCGGCCATGTAATTTATGTATATTCTTCTTCTTGTTCCCGTATTTTCATTCCTTTTCAAAATTGATTTTAATCATTATGGCAAGTTTAGGAGCCGAGATGAATGGACTCTTTAGCACTTCGCGAACTATAATGTTCTCATTTCCAGGGCTTTCTTTTCACAGGTGCGCATTGTTTATTTGCAGTTCTCTTTTATTTTTTATATCGCGTTATGATGTTGTGTACAGTTGATTCGCTTTTATTAACGATACGTTGAGTTCTACCTTCTAAAAAGTTTTTCGCTTTTCCAAAAAAGTTTTAAAATATTTTAACACTACGAAAGCAAATGTCCATTTGAACATTTATAATATAAAAATAATAAGAAAACAAATTGTATAATGCTAATTGAAATTAATTTTTTGCTTTGTCCGACATTCAGTGTGACCATAGTTTAAGAATTTTTGAAATAAGTTTTAAAGTACCGTTTTGGAAAATTCTTGGCAATGTTTTCAACATAAAATTTTACTGTGCAGTAAATGCTTAAATAAAAGTACTCAAAAGTATGTTTAAAATAACAAGCTGTGACATCTAAAATAATTGATGAAAATCTGTATATACATCTATCTATCTACATATCTATCCTTCTATATATGTATATATACAGAGCGGTATTAATTATGACTAATTAGACCTTATTGAAGAAAAGTTATCGAAACTTTACTTGATATTCAGCGCAACGTGGGTTGAGTAGAATAAACTACAGAATTATCTCTGTTCGAAAATTTGTTTTGTCTTCTTACTTCTAATTTTGTACTTCAAGTAACGTTACAATTTTAAGAACATTTGAGCAAAAGAGTAATAAAATTTGCATAAGCAAGCTGTTCGTTTCGAAACTCAAAAGTAAGTCCAAAATTCAATCTGAGATGCGATACATATCCGATCATGTACTTCTACAATTTCACGATGCAATAAGTGGCGACTTTAACTGCCTTTTCCACTAATCCGAATAAAACCTTTGTTAGCAATGGTAGGCCTTGCATTTAAAAATAATTTAAAAAATGGATTCGTGTACATTTCTTCCTAATTTGTGTAGTTTTTTTTCAAAAAAGAAAACTTTTTTTAGGTCTTGTAAATTTAATCTTGAGTTGGTCGGTCTGACCATTTAATATGCCTGCAACAGTTGGTCTCCGCAAGTCATTTAAATTAAAGGGGTACGGAAGTCACCTATATCGTGTATAAAGAGAACATAAGTAATGGCTATTAAGTAATCCTAGTATTTGCGAAAAAGGGCCTTATAGAAATCCTCTTAACTGGTCCTTTTTACCGGCTAATAAAGTCTTTACATAGACCAGTATTGAGGAACACATACAAAAGATCAAAATCATTTTTGGCCATCATGTGTGACGGCATAAAAATTCTAAAACTTTATAAAGTGTTAAGATATTGTTCAAAAATTTCCATGGATAATAAGTAGTTAACAGTATTTTCTGATATATCAACTGAATGCCCCCCGGGGGCACATTTATCGGTCATTATAGAATACTTGACTTTATAGACCAGTGCTGCTGGGGGTATAAGGGAGCCCAGTCCCCTGAAGGCAGCAGGGGTCAACTGGAAGCTCCACGTTATTTCCATGGGAATCAGTAAGTCCCAGAGTTTCCGCTAATTGTCTCTTTAGACTGTTTCTCTGACTGATTATTGAGGTTGGCCCTTCGGGAGTATCGTGGTGGTTGTGGTTTTGCGGCCCTCGCATTAATTTGATTATGAGGGCCAGGATCATCTCGCCTTTAATAACACCAACGGGTGAATGATCCGGATCCAGTGAGCATGCTAGTCATGTGTTCTGGGTCAGGAGTTGGATAGTCTTCAGCTCTTCAGCAAGGAGTAGTGGTTTGCAACCCTGCTTTGGAACCGCTGAAATTGCAACTAGGAAAGACCTGTTGCTAGAATTAGTCCTCGGCTTCCTAGGGCGTGAATAACGTTGCTTTTCATTCTGGGTGGTTTGACCATCATCTGATTAAGGCCTAGGTGCAAATGTAAATCTGAACGATCAGAAAAATCTGATAGTATTATAATCGGTTTTATGACAGCGTTTGCACAAATGGTAAAAATGGTAGTTATCTCTTCGAAAAATCATGTACATTAAGTAAACTGCTTCATAAAAAAGAATACAAGAGTTCTGCCCTGTATGCAAAAACCCAAAAGAAACATTTTGTGCAAAGTTTCTAACGGTATGAAAACTTGGCCACTTAAGAAAAGAATTCGAGTGGGTAAGTAGAAATGTAAGCATACGGATACACACGTTTTTGCGACAGTTCAGTGTTGTTGTTAAAATGTAGCCTCCATTGGCGTAGATAAACCTGCCTATGGAGGGTTAAATCACTCCCAGTAAAAGTTTAAAATTTTAATTTTCTTTTGCTATAGGCTTTTTAATGCATGACACAGTTTTCCACTTCGTTTAAGGACTACAACACCTTCCAACAAATTTTCTAGTTACGTTAATGGAATCTTTGCCCGTAAATATTTTCTACACTTATGAAAATAGAAGAAGTAATGATTCTCAGCTGCTGTCAGTTCTATTTTGGTACTATGTATGTATGTTTGTTCTCTAATATGCACTCGTTTGGATGTACAAATGTATGCAGCTGCCTGTTTGTCCAGTTTTCTCATTTATGTTTTATTATGTTTAAGTGTGTGCATTAGTGACTCTCAACAAGTCGTTCGTTGTCTATATATTTTCTATTTGCAGAGTAGTTATTATTAGTTTTATTTGTTCTTTATATTTGTTTAAGTAAACATTCAATTGAGCAATCAGTGTTAAATGCCTCAGCAGCACATCAGGCTGATTACTATCATCTTTACTAGTCACTATTTGAAAGGTAAAAAAAAGGAGATAATATCTGCACTTAATCCTTGAATAGTTAATTTAACTTAATTGAAAAAGTGGTTCTATTTTTATACTACGATAAATTTATTTTAGTTTTTGAAATTACTAGTTCAACTATTTTAGTTTTATGACCGAGTGAAGTCATTTGCTGTGATGAGCAGAATAAAATGTGATAAAATAGAAAGAATAAATATAAGTGATAATTAATACAGAAAACGGCAACAAAAAGATTTCGTTTAACTAAATTCATTTGAGTCATTATGGAAATTCTTTGTATTCTTATTTGTTGACTGGTTAAATTAAAGCTGCTTTCAAACTTAATTACTTAGCGATGCAGAAGAAGCTCCATTACATCTTTTTAGTTTTTTCTGTTGTTGAAAAATTAACAAGATAATTTTTCTTTTTTACTAAATTTAGAAATTAAACTGCTGTCTTTTACTTATTCGCCGTTCAATTACACATGCAGTTTGCTGTCGCTGTTAGGATTTCTCCTTCAACACTGCCAACCAAAGCAGCTAGCTAGCTTTTCCTTTCATTTCGATCATATATCTCAGACTTTTTAGTTTTCTTACGTTTCTTTATATTTGTTGTATTGAAGAGATTTGGCGGTTTTAATTGAAATTTCATATCAAGGATTTTTCTGTACATAACACAGCCCCAGTGGTGTTAAATCACACCATCTGGCTGGCCACTTAACTGCTGATTGCTGTGAAATTAAGCTTTGTCTGAAAAAATATTTTTTTAGAATAACCAGCCGGTTGTTACGGCGATGTGAATCGTTTGTCGGCTTCAATTCCTGCACCAGTTGAAACTTGTAAAGCTTCAAAGTCACATAATTTGCCATATGGTGCTTTTGGATAACTCTGATTATTGAATTGACAAATTTGATATTTTTAGTTGAATGAACCAATGGAACCACGCCTGATTGAACCTGTCAAATTTAGCGTTCAAATTCCTAAAAGCGGTTTTAGAAGGATGATTATGTTGTCCAAAAATGTCACGAATTTTACGATATGTCACTTTAATAGAATCACTATTTTCATAGTGCATTTTAGTTATTTTAATGCGATTTTTTGTATGATTGAATTCATTGTAAGAATAGCCAATGCATCTACTACGAATATGTTAAAAACTATCATGTCAAAACTATCATATTATTGTTGTTGCCACAAATGAAAAACAAACTTCTTGTTGAAAAATCCAAAAGATAGTATTTTATAAAATATTTTTTATAGCCGGTGCGCTTTGCTACCACAATAAGATAATAGATTTTCATTTTATATTGGTGAAGTAACCGGCCTACCTACCGAATTTAACCAAATTTGAGGTTAGGAAGGAAATTGGCTTAAGAAATTAAGCCAATTAAGGAATTAACAGCGAAATATTGTGTCGGAAAAGTTTCCACCATTAGCACGCCGGCAGACATCCGCTCTTTTCATAAAGTTTTGAAACATATTTTTCAGCAAAGCTTCGCTTATCTCGTCAATGCAGCGTCAAATTTCAACTTTCAGAGCGTCAGTTGTTTGTGGGTTGTTCACGAAAACCCGGTTCTTCAAATAGTCCCAGAGAAAATATTCTAGCGGCGTTAAATTATAAGAACGTGGCGGCCAGTTTACATCGCTAAATCGAGAAATTACTAGACCGAAATATTTCTCACGCAATAATTGAATTGTTTGGGTGGCTGTGAAGCTTGTGGCGGTATCAACATTAGCTAATTGTAGCTACGATAAGTTGATTATAATGGTGACGACGATAGCGTTTTCTCGCTTATTGAAAAAAAAAAAAAAAAATAGGGGCCCATAATACCGCCTGACAACAAATCGCATCATCCGGCAGGATGTAATGGTTTTTAGAAGATTGTTATGGATTTCGTGAGCCTCTTTTGCCTTATCACTATAGATGATTTTGCTGAAAAATGCATTGCTTTCGTTATACTTTTTAAACACCTAATTCACAAACTTTATTTCTTGAACGAGTTGAACTTTAACTAAATAAATGTCAAAGGATAACAGCTCATTTTTCGATACTTAATTAATTGACATACGATTTGCTTTCTAACCTCATCATTTGTATGTCATACATAAAATGTATTACACTTGGTGGTAGTGTTGTAACGGTGAAAGCGCTCTCGTTTTAACCAACACGATATTATTACTTTATTACTACTTTATTATTACTTTTCTTTAATTTTAAAATGAATTATTATTATTACTATACTTATTATTTTTCTTATTATTATTACACGATATTACTATTCAAATTGAAGTCATTATTTAATTTAAGACAAGTTACTAGTGTATTATCGTATTTATGAATTTATTATATTATAATTATTCTATTTATTTATGAAGTATAAAATAAGATTTAAATTAACCGTCGTGAATGTCGGAGCGCCACCTGTGAGTCAGGAACAAGCAGATCATCAACGCAGTCAGCTGTTATGCAGACCAAACCTCACAGCTGATAGTTGTGTTTCCACTATGGCAAATAAGGTGTGTGTGAATGTGTGTACCCACGCATAAGTATATAAGGCGGAACATTTTATAAAACAAGATCAATTGACAAGAAGATCGCCTGCAGATCAATTGGCAAGCAGATTACCTGTAGATAAGAAGTCTCTTGGAGGAATTTTATATTCCGCCTCTTATCGACAGTGCAGCTGCAATTGGTGGAAGTTTATCTTCTACCGGGGATTAGCTTGACCGTGAGATTGATGCTGTTGCGGAATTTTATATTCCCCCAATACTATTCAACACGGCAAGAACTCTCCGCCATCGTTCTGCTAGGTGTAGTGCTTAGTTTACCGTCACGGCCGCCTATACCGCAGCCATCTTGAACGCTGCCGCCCCATATTGTTGTTGTTATTATCACTCATTCAAAAGCAAAATTCATTAACTGTGTATTTTGCTTTCTTTAGTGTTAGTTACTTTTGTTTTCTGTTGTTTATCTTATTTGGAAGAAGTTCCTATAAGCATGTTGTTATTGTCTTGTGTGTATTAGATTTCTTAGAAAAATACGCAATTTGTAAAATGCACAGCGGTTCATATCGCTTACTTTTTTTTACTGATAATTATTTTCTTTTAAAACTTAACAAATCATATTTGTAACAATAAAAACATATTTCCTTGTTTGTTTCCTTGCTGAATGGCTGTAATAATTTGGAAAAAATTGAAAATATATACATATACTTAAAAAGAAAGTAAACAAGGCCATGTGCCTTTTCATAACTTAGATACAGTTTATTTATAAAAATCACATGCTAAAGACCTTTTAATGAAATTTTAGGTCTTTATATTGCTTTGATGAAAGACATTATAGACCCTATAGCGAAGCTATTTTTGAAACCTTATATTTTTTTATATCATTTACATTTTTGAAATTAGAAATTGTTTCCGCTATGTTTGGAGTGTAGCACAAGAGTGAACATTAATAATAAAGGGTTATCCATTTCACCAGCGTCTACAAAGTCAGGTAATAAGTTTTTATTACATATTTTTTGTTAAACAAACTGACTTTATAGCACAGTAATACACACTTTTGAAAATTTCATGATTTTAAGCCAAAGGGATAGAGCACCCTTTCAATTTAATTTCAATTTTAATTTTTTTTAATATGGGAAATAGTTATGCGTGATAAGATTGACATTAGTACCTAGCTGTGTGAGCCATAAACTGATGGTGGATCAAACCACTTAGGTGATACGTAGCGTCACCCACGCCCTATGAAGCGTGTTTCTGCATGTCGAGGTAAGAAACCTGTGGCCATTCGCGTTAAAACATTGTTTTTATAGTAAAATCCCTTTGTTTTAGGGTTTGCAACTACAGCGGATATTCTATTATTTTAAAAGCTCAAAAGTTGAAAACCTTATTGGTTAAATTTGTTTCAGATGCTTTTCTAAGTTTAGTTTTTAATTACCTCTTGTTACGAGGGGTCGTAGCTAGACGGAAAAACTGTTAATTGCTTAACAATTGCATATGTAAAGGGTCAGCAATCTAACGTTTTTTTTCAACTAATGCTTATTTCGTGAATGGCAGCACTTAGCTCATGTTACAGATAATTAGTTTTATCCTTCCGCTGAACTAATATGGTTGTGTATACGCTGAACAATGCTGGGAAATATTGCGAGATTACTTTGAATATCATGGTAATGTTGCAGAATGTGTGAGAAAATTGCGTTCGGATTTTGGAAGAAGAGAAGCACCGTCAGCTCCGTATGTTCGTTATCTTGTGAAAAAAGTGTAAGAAACTGGCATCCGCATCGATAAATCAAAGCGTGAAAAGCCAAAAACAGTGCGTACACCCGAGAATATTGCTGCTGTAGCAGAAAGTGTGCGTGAAGCACCATCAACATAAATTCACCGTCGTTCTCAACAATTGAACATTTCAGAGACATGTTTGAGACGAATTTTGCATAAAGACCTTGGTATGACGCCATACAAAGTCCAATTGGTTCAGGAGTTTATAGCATTTAAAACAAAAATAAAAATGTTATTTGGCGGACCCTTTATTTAAAATCGGTCAACAAATGAAGCACTTCTAAAACAACAGATATAAAATAAATGTTTTTAATAGAGGTATAGAACTTCGAAAAGGAATAACACAAAAATTAATGAAATTAACTTTATTTGAAAGATAATCTTCTAGTATTATAAATTAATATGGCTTTTGCCATATGAAAGACACAGCTGGTTCGAATGTAGTCTAATATGAAGTTTCAATTTTTAATGACTTTTTCTAGTTTGTGTGCTCGTATATCGGGAAGAATGTGGCAAATTTTGTCCTCCAAGTGGTGAATTCACATATGCCCACAGAAAGTAGGTTAATGGTGTTAAGGTGTACGATCATTGAGGGTCCGAAACGTGAAACTATGCGGTTATTAAACGTTTATTGCAACAAATCAGTTGTGGCACGACCTGTGTTACATTAAGTCTTGTTGAAACCACACAATCGCACATCATGGTTGCTCAATTGATGAACGAAAAAGTTAGAAACCATAGCTTTATACTGATCACCATTGACAATAATGTTGGGACCAGAAGTACGGATCAATGATTCCACCAACCTTCAAAGCAAACCAAGTAGTAACGTTGTCTCACATACACTTGAGGATTATCATCATTCTAAATATGAAAATTCCGTTCATTGATGTATTTATTCAAACAACGGGGTCAAGGACAATCTTTCCAGACAATACGGCCATCAGAAAGTGTTGCAAGCTTGAAGTTAAGCTCTATACTTCTATTAAAAATATCTCCTTCCTTTTTGAAGATGTTTAAAATAGTATATTTATTGTGTTGTTATATCTTCGATTAAAACATTTATATTTTATGCATAATTAAATTTTCTACTTACTTATTTTAAAAAACAAGCATTTCTATAAATACTTGCTACTTAATTGCAATTAATTGCCTTCAAATACTTCTCTATTATTCCGTTTTAAATTTATTGCTTGAATAATTATTCTTTTTGCAATTCGTTTTTATGCGCAACGAATATGTTAAGAAGCCTCTAGTTCCTTCTGTTTTAAACAGGTTTATACTTTGTCAACTGTACAATCTTTAGTCGTTTTGTGTATGGTAAAGTTAGACAGGATGTTGTCCTTTTTAATCCTGTTTGTCTATGTGATTACGAATTATTTAAGCACATATTACAAAGTAAATATACGCTTGTACACCTCTTATCTTAACTAAGCTTCTCTCAAATGGTTGGTTGGTAATAAATAATAAGTAAATGTGTGTGTGTAGGTATATATGTATGTATGGTTCTAGTATATGACCATTATTGTACAACCATAATACAAACTGTTAGATGTAAAGCTGTAATACATACAAACATTTGCAAAAGCCGTTAACCAAAAGTCATATACATTCTTTAATCATTATTATCACACTGATGTTCATTTAGCCAGTGAAACTAGATAAAGTTTATTTTATACCGATGTTGCCTCATTTATATGTGTGCTAAAATTTTTCTATTGAATGAAGAGAACACATACAGCTTTGTTATTTTCTCTGATTCCCGTAACTGGCCAAAACGAATTGAAATAAAGAAGATAAACTAAAAAAAAAAAATATAAAGTAAATTAGAAAGTGTTACATTAATGTGTTGGAAAATTGTTTGTATTTGCATGGCTTACGAGGATATATTTAAAAGTTTTTAATAGATAAACGAGCTTAATTTGTTGGAACAAATTTTATTTGAAGTAACTGAAAGAAATCATTATTTACATAAATCTTTCGTTTATTATTTCATAAAATAATTTTTGAAGAAAATCCCCTTGTTAAGGATTCTTTAAAATTGAACCTCCTTTTAAAAAATGAATAAATACTTTTTAAACAATTTATACTGTAAAATATCCCCTCGGTTTTTCTTATAATAGTATAGATTTGAGTTTAAAAATAAACTGTGACAAAATATTTTTAGTATCAAAAACCTGTTTTTTATAAACAAAAAAAAAACATTTCAGAAGTGACACTTAGTCCCTGTTTACACGCTTCAACTTTGGTTGTTCATTGTTTCTAATAAAGTTGACGTAATGTCTACACGCAGCAATTTGTGTCAACAATTTTCGAGTTGTGCTTTGCCTCAAACTTCGTACCTTTTGACGTTTTATTTCATTCAAGTTGTAAAAAAATTGAGTTGAAACAAAAGGTTTATTGAAAAAAATGGATGTAAAAGAAAAAACTTACTTACTGGAGTCTATAACTGACTACTTTGGAGAAGTCATTGAATGGGATTGTGATGACAGTGAAAGCCATTTTTGGTTAATTTGAATTTGTTGTCAACAACTTTTTCATTTTTGATTAATAGTTTAAATAATTTTTGGTTTGGGGAAATATTGAAATATAATAAAAAATAAATTTTAAAAATTTTTTATAAAATAAAAACCTAGTGCTTACTAATAAAAAACTACTAATTATTATTAAGTACTTTTATTTTTCAAAATGTCTCTCTTCAATATTAACATAATAACATATAATAATTTCCTTATTCTATTGTTCTTAAATATATATTTTTAAATATATTTGTCATTATTCCTAATTATTAATGACAAATGTGTGTTTGTGAAGACCATAAAATTTTGTAAACAATGTAATACTGTAAACATATTCTTATCATCTAGGGGAATTCACTTAGCTTAAAAGTATATTAGAGAATATTTATTGCTACAGAAAACAAGTTAATGAATGAGCATCACTAACTCCGGTAATTTTATGACGAAATTTGAACATTCCTTTTTAACAATAAAACAGAGGAATGTCAAAAATACAAAAAATACAACTGTGTTGATATGATTACGAAAGGAAACATTAAACGAAATTCCCAAGTACAAGCAGCTCCGTACTGCAGTGAAATAGAAACATATTCAATTTTTATGCCTTCTCTTTCTTTCTAATGGAAAAATCAAAAGTTGAGCAACAAAAGTTGATGCGTGTTAACAGGGACTCACAAAAAAATTTCTACAGGTAGTTGCTTTTTTTGAAAACAATATTTTTATGTTACACTTTCTAAGCTCCACTATACTTTATTTCTACTTAAAACAGTTCCAAAAGTATACCTAAATTTATTCCAGTTCTTTAAAGTACTTTTATGGTACTATACAAAAGCACATTTTCTATAAAAGTAATTTAACAAAAAGGTACTTTTCTGAGGTTTATTCCTAAAAAGTATTTTTTCTAGAAACATTTAATTTTAAAAAGTACGTATTAAACATAAGACTTTTGAAAAACAAATTTTTTTATTCTTGAAAGCATGGCAAAAATTCAACATTTTTTTTAAATCCTAAAAGCGCTTTTCTTAAAAGTACTGTTTTCTTAAAAGGTATCTTTTTAGTAAAAGTGCAGTTTTTAAATTAGAAGCTTTTCAACAGAAGTTAATTTACATTTTAAAAAGTATTATTGAAAACATATTTTCGACAAGTGATTTTTAACGAAACTTGTTAACATGAATTAGTTGGCTAAAAAGGTACTTTTTATTAAAAACAAAAAACTGCTGCAAAAGTTATATCTTTACTATAATTAAAAAAAAAAAACATTTTAAAAATGCTTTTGTGAAAGAATAAATTTTCCTACGGCTTGTATTTAACTTTTTTTAATTTAAATAAACGTAGTTATTTCACAGCAGATTTGCAAATAAAGTACTTAATTATGATTTCGTTTCAAAAACTTCCCAAAAAGTTCTTTGAGTGAATATTTTATTTTGAATTATCTATCCTACTGTGCAAAGTGAAATTAAACATTGCAAAAGTTCTTTTCAAACTAAACTGTAAAACCAAACAAGTGCATATGATAACCACCACTTGTTATTCCTAAAGTGGCGTAAATATAATACTAACAAACAAAATTACTAATACAAGCACACAGGAGAAAAAAATAACAATAAAAATAATAAAAAAACTAAATGTATAAAAATAAAATAAAAAATAGGTTGCATTAAAAGTCAGAATGTGACTACTAGGGAAAAAAAAGTAAATCTGTGTTACTTTCTAGTCACGTAACTATTTAGCCCGGTAGTTATTTTATTTCCGTTTCCGTTTTATGAATATGAATGTGTATTAGAAAGCAAAAGGCAGAAATATGTGTGATGCATTGCTCTTACACACATTTGTACCACTTGATGATATTTTTGTTATTAGTGCTGTAGAAGTACTTTTATGTTATATAGTTGATATTGTTGCTGCAATTGCTATCGTATATTGTTGTTGCTGTCACAGATAAATGTCTCGATGACATGTTCAACATATGAATGAATGAATGAATGCATGATTCTTTGTCTGCCTAACTTTTTTTTGTTTTTGTAATAATAAAAAAACGTAATTGCATATAAGTCACTTAAACGCCACATACTAAATGCGACTATCACAACTTCACTTTTGACAGGGTAATGGGTTAGAAGTTGTTCATTGAAAGATATTTTTATTTCATTATTTTAAAAGAATATTTTTTAGTTTTTAAAGTTGACTCTTTTTGTGAAAAAAAAGCAATTTGTAACATTAAATAAAAGGAAATGAAGTGAAGCTGATACTTTAAATTGTTTTTGTTGGTCTCATGTAGGAAGGTCCTACCTAACTCAAATTTGTACGAAATTGAGTTTTTTGAGACTATTCCCATACACTGCACACAAACAACGATTTTGAAGGAATTTATATTGCGTTGCGTTGTTTTTACGTTCTTCTGTAAACTTACAATTAAGGGAGTTAGGGTGTTTTTAAGTGAGATTAGCGTAATGGTACATTTGTGTTATTTGATATATAACTTTCTGTGAAACACAATGTAAGCTCGATTAAAAATTGACTGAAGTGAAGTTGATCAAAGTCAAACTTTTTCACCTTTTGCTGTCATTTCAGAAGCAATTTTTTCTGCAAATAAGAACAAAATTTATCCTTCTATGTGGAATATAATAACCATTCAAAAGAAGTATAACTAATTTTAATCTAATCTGTCTTTAAATATAAATGATGCTACAAATTGAACTGCACATCGAAAACAAAAGAAAAACACATGATCACCACCGTCTTAATAATTAAAAAAATCTAAAACAAAATTTCAACATCAAAAAAAAATAAAAATAAAAATATATTTGTAAACCAGTGTAATTTATACCTCCGGCGGGATACAATATTTTTTAATTTGCCTACTTAAGCCTACTTACACATCGCAAAAATTTTTGCTACTGTTATTAAGGCGGCAATTTTTTGTTTTTACTAAATTGCTAGTTAAATTAATTAAACAGCTCGAAAGATTTTCAAGGGCCTGTAAGACGTTCAAACTTTGAGCTTCAAACAGTGTTCTGTACATTTCACTATAGGTCAAATGACAGCTTTTTCTGTGCTAAATTGATGTAAATTAAAGTGACATTTTACTATTGTTCTGTTGTTGTTTTTAATTGGAAATGCTTCAAAATAAAGACGTGTGATATTTTTTTGCGTTAAAAAAAGCACCGTTACACATTTGTACGTCAAAATCAATATTAATTTAAATGAAAAATAAAGAGACAGGTAAATACTACCGCTTTTAATTATAATTGCTTTATATTTATGTCTATATCATTATATTATTAAGTATATCACTTGAAAAGAACTCATTAGATAATATCACCTTAAAAGGATCTAGTCTTTATTTAACTTTTACATTCCGTAAGCGTTTAAAAATTTTGACCCCATCTGACCTCTGTCAAATTGAAAAAGTGTATCATATATAATATAATGAGTTAATTTTTGTTTGTTTTTGACAAATTGCGATTATTTGCGCTTGCTGAGTTATGCCTTTTCTTGAAGGTAACCTCTGTATGAAAAATAACGATCTGTTTGAAATATGGCGAAAAGACAAGTAATAAGAAAGACAAGTTTGATGCAGTTTTCAAACACGTTGTTGGCAAAATCAAACTTAATAATATTTCCGATGAAATTGATAAAAGTTTAAAGCAAAAAATGCATTTTTTTTGGGTAAAATTGGCTGAAAAGTGGGAAAAATATCGCAGAAAGATAAAAGTTTTTAAGGATCAAAATCATACGTGGCTGAATTTTGGATTAAATTTTGTAGTAAGTGATATTTCAAAAAAACCGGTGTTGGACATCCAGAAATCCCATTCAGCGCAAAATCAGAATTTGGAAAGCTGATACTAACCTTCTTGTTCGTGCAGCAGCAACATCGGCTCGCAAGCAAAGTGATTCGGATTTGATTGCAGTCCTGAAAGAAAGAATCAAAAGCCCGACAAGGCCATCAAAAATGCGAAAAATGTGTAATCAAGATACCAAAAAACTAATTCCATTTTCTGCGGATGAGGCTTTAGCTTTCTTTCTTGAATACAATTTTTCAAAAGAACAATATAATGCATAACGCCATGAAAGCAATTCAAGAAACTGCGATATTTATCCACACTATAATAAAATTACAGCCGCAAAATTAAAACCGGTTGCATCACGCCCGCAAAAACATCCGTACCCAATAACCTGCTACATGCATTCAATAGGGGTGTCTGATACTTCAAATACATTAATTTCTACAGCATTTTTAACCAGACGCTTACAAAAGCGTAAACGTTCTTCACTTCCACGTGAAGTTATTGAGCTACTCGTATAATGTTGCAGCCAAGACATAGAAATTAATGATATTGAGGAAAGTGAAGAAGCTCTTTTTGATTTAAATTTACAAAATAAATTAGATTTAAGCAATTTCTAAATGTTATAATATAATAAAAAATAAATTTAATTCAATGTATTATGTTTGTTTTAATGACTGAAAAAGGATTAATTATTGGTCATTAATGAGCTAAATTTCTTTTTTTAAAATAATGTTATAATTACTTATGGAAATGTTACAGACTTTGGTTTGAATACCATGTTTTTGTAGAATTTATTAATTTCACACAGAAAAATTTCCATTTGAATTCGTCAAACAAATGCTTGTAATGTTTTTACAGTTAAAAAATGAACAGAATCACTCACACACACACACACACACACACACACGCTATTCGCACTCAACAATTTGAACGTCTAGCAGCCCTATAAACTTATTTCAGTGGCAAAGATGGATGGTAAGATGTAATATAAAATAAATTAAATTTATCTAATTGATTTGTTTTTCCTTTCTTTAACAGACAGCTAAATATCATTTTATAATTTGTTTTTGAATTTAAATAATATTTCTATTTTATTTTTTGCTATATTATGTGTTAAATGCCTGTCATAAGCATTGCCTGGCAAAATTATAATATGTCAAAAACAATGGTTTATTGACAAGGGGTCATGTGTTTGTGTGTTATGTAAACTAAAAGTATTGCTTTAAAATTTATTAAAGTTTTATGAACTGGTGTTTTATTTCATCACTCTTGAATATCAATTTTAAATTGGGAATATTCAATTGTTTGAAAAGCTTGTTTTGGCATTATGCCGTAGCATAATGTACCGATTTGGATAAATAATAAAATAAATAAAATTTAATTCATTATGATTGTGATATTATATATTTTATACAAAAATGAAACTGTTTACTAAATATGACGATGATGATGATTCAAAATGCAATATCTTAAGTTTTGTTATTAAGTTAAAGATAGATTTTGCTTGACAATACGCTATAAAGAGTTTTTCAACAAGAATTTGTTTTCTTAAACAAAAAATTTATAATTAAATGATTCAAATTTTTATTGTATTGCGAAGAGAAGAGTTTGGCAATTATGAATGGAAAATGTTTACCACGACCACGCTGAAAAATATCGGTTCTTTCATCAAAGGTTTTAAGGCTAAAATCGATTCGATTAGCTCTATATAGACTCTGTCCTTAACATAGACCCACAAAAAATAATCCAGTCATGTTAAATCACACGATCTAGCTGGCCACTTACTGCTGATTGTCGTGAAATTATGCGATCGGGAAATTTGGTTGGCAATAAATTGATCGTTTCATCGGCTGTGTGACATATGATACCGTCTTTTTGAAACCACATGTCAGAGATATCCACATCGTCAATAATAGGCAAAAATTTAGTTGTCAGCATCTCGCGATAGCGTTACCGTATTTCCAGCATCATCATCGAAAAAAAAGGCTCAATCACGTCTTCAGACCACATACCGCGCCTGACTATGTAGTCTTAATCAGATGGTGGACAAACCACTTTGTATAATTTGGAACGTTATACATATGTCCGAGATAGCCGAAGACATAATTCTAAGCAACAGAACCACCTAGTTGCAACTTGAATAATTCCAGGGCAGGTCTGCAAACTATCACACCTTGCTAAAGAGTCGGAGACTTTCTAACTCCTGTCCAGAACACATGTCAAGCATGCTCACTGGACTGGATCATTCACTTTGCGTGCCATTATCATGATGATCCTGGCCACCATAATAACAATTATACTGTTATGGGGCCGCAAAACCACAACCACCACGATGCTCCCATATGGGGGCCAACCTCAATGATCAGCCAGAGAACTATTAAAGAGACAAATAATGAACTCTGCGGGTCACTGATCCCCGTGGAAATAAAGTGGAGTTTCCAGTTGACCACCTGCCTGTCTTCAGGGGACTGGGCTCCCTTTTTCCCTCAGTTGCACAGGTCTAGATAGTCGAGTATTCTATAAAGACCGATAAATGTGCCCCCGGGGGGTACCATACAGTGTAACATTGAGAATTTTCAGAAACGTAAATTTGACAATTTGGAGAGTTGACATTCCCTGTCTGACGAAATTATTTTGTTTTAGAAGAAACAGCCAGTTGAATTGAACGAATTTACAGCGATGTGAATGATCGGTCGGCTTCAACTCCTGCACCAGTTGAACTTTGTAAGGCATCAAAGTCAAATCTTTACGCAAAATTTGCCGAAATTGCAGAGCTTGTGAATAATATTAGTTGTGTGTATGTATGTATGCATAGCGCAGGAACCGCTGTCACATTATTTCGGGGTGGATTCATTGTCTGCTTGAAAAAAGTCGTCATCCTGTTCCTAGTTCCATCCCTCAAACTGTTACGTTTATTCCTTCTAATAAACATTTTATTATTTTAAGTTCTTTTATTGCAAAATAATAACACAGTTTTTTAGAGTTAAACGATTTATTTACTTTCATTACACACAAAATAAACACGACAGTAACTTTGTTGTCTTCACTCACTGATGATTTAACTTTAAGTAATTTAATTGCTCAGCAAGTGGGGCTTATATACTTGTTTTAAGCGGTTCTCGCACATAAAAGAATATTCTACTTTAACATCACCCCATATTGTTGTTGTTATTATCATTCATTTTAAGCGCCTGTTTGGCTGTGTGTTTAGTTCTTTTGGTTTTTGTTATGTATTAGTTGTTTTTGTTTTCTGTCTTTTATCTTATTTGGTAGAATTTCTTATAATCATGTTGTTGTTGTCTTGCATGTATAAGATTGCTTAGAAACCTACGAATTTGTAAAATGCACAGTGGGTGGTTTCGTTTACTTTTTTACGGATAGTTATTTTCTTTTAAAACTTAATAATGCATCTTCGTAACAATGTATTTGTATGAGAGTATGGGATCGGTACTTAAGTTCTTTGTTTTTCAATTTTTTATCGAAGTATTCCCTTTAGAAAACTATAAACTAGAAAACCACCTTTGTGATTCTTCCACTGTGGCCTTTGTCAGGCTGGTTACACTCAAATTCTTTTGTGAGGTTTCTTCTAAGACTCTTAATATTTTGCGCCGATTCTTCCGCTACTCACGGTGATCTGATAGTCAATTACATTTAATTTTGGACATACAAATGCTGTTATTTTCGCCACAAGTATTGCTTTTGTCTTGATTGCAGCCAACGTCAAGCGTTTTGAACTAAGCCATCCATTTATCCATCCTAAACAAACTTTAGCCACAATTTCTATTAGAACTGCACTCGGTTTATTCACCACCGTTGTTTCTTCTAGTAATGCTGGCTTAAAAAACGTACATTAATTTCGAGAGACATGGGCTTAATATGGAACCCTGGAGTTCATCTGCGGATATTTTATATTTTTTGAGCCTTCACCCGTTTCATATTCCACAAAACCCTTGTTCAGTAATAGATTTACTTTCAATCTACTATCTTAAAGGTCTTCTTTATGTCCAACGTTACAATTACGCAGTATAGCATGTATGTATGTCTTTATACAGGGTGTGCGCCGAGAATGTGTACTACTTTGTTTATATTTTTTTATTAAATGAAAGAGAATTGATAAATGCTTTATTTAATGTCGGAAACTATGTATGGAATACAATATCAGATAAACATCCGCCCCTGTTAGCCCTCTTGAGCACATTTTTCATTACATTTTCATACATTTCATGCGGTCTTTCATTAATTTCATCACGAATATATTATTAGAGTTGCGTTTCTGCTTTGTTTGCATAAACCTTGCTTATCAGATATTCTCACAAAAAGAAGTCCGGCGAAGTCAAATCAGGACACCGTGGAGGTCAAACAACATCAAAATTTCTTGAAAGAACATGCTGTGGAAAGAGGTTTCGCAGTAATTACATTGTAATGCTGGCTATATGCGATGTGGCACCGTCTTTTTTTTTAAAGAGAAGTAGGCAACAGGCAACAATCCTATTTAGTCAAGTACTGTGCTACATTCTTTAGCAAAGGGATAGAGTAGAGATGAAACAGGTGGTGAAAGTAGAAGGATAGTCGGAAATTAACTGCCGTGTATAAAGACGGCACAGCGAATAGTGACTATGCCTTCATCGCTGAGCAGCCCCACCGACAGTCAATTTTTATTTTTGTAGTGAAAAAAACCAAGGTATACGTTGGGAATCGAACCCACAACCCCCATACTGACAAGCTAGTACACTACCTGCTAGCCTACAAGGGCACCTTGTTGATACCACATATTAATCAAGCCTAAAGCATGTAGTTGTGGCGTTAGAAAGTTTTCAATCATATCACGATGTCGCTCCCCATTCACAGTTACCGTTGCGCCGTTTTCATTTTCAAAAAGTAAGGTCCTGCCCAAATTGATTTGCAAATTTTCATGAGCAGCTTATCGCCTACAGACCCTCTTTCTTTGAAATCATTCACTATACGATAAATGGTGCGTTTTGCTGCCACATTGTTTCTTCTAAAAATTTCACGTAACCTTCTCATCGTCACAGTAATCGATTACTGATTTTGATAAAATGTTTTAACTATTAAATAACGTTGTTTTATCGAATATTTTTCCATAATAAAATTGCCACGTGTCTACTTCACGATTATCAAATATGAACTGTCAAGACTAATGTTTACCAAAATGGCGGTAAAAGAAAGTAATATACCTACCTAGCGGATACCCTGTATGTATATGCATGTATTTATGTATGTTGGTATTTTATATAGGTTTGTATATATGTGTACACATAAGTATGCACGTATGTATATTTGTGCGTGTATATTTTTTAAATTTGCCAGTTTTTCTACCTTTGGCGAATAAAAGTTTCCTTTTGTGCCTTAAACAAGGTAATTAAAAAAAATATAAATAAATCCAAACACACAAATTAACTAAACCGTAATAGTTAAATTTAGGCAAGCAATTTGCAAAAAAAAAATTTTGTAAAAACTATTTAAACGATTAAACGATTATTATTATGTTTTCAAATTTAATTGTTTTCTGAAGTTTCAATTGTAAATGCAATAAAGTAAATAAAATTTTATTATTTTTCGTATGCTTTTTTTCTTAACGTTTACACTTGCTTTTATAGCCAACACCAAATACTATTGCAATTGGTATTTATGTGTATGTAAGTGTGAGGGTTTAAATAAATATGAAACAACATACTACATAATACTATTGAGATGTATTTTCGGTGTGTGTGTGTGTGGTTGTATATTAATGTTAACGAAATCCTCAAAACATGTTTTGACATATTTTCATGCATGTGCGTGTGTGGGAGTAAGTTTATTTATGGATGAGTGTGTGGTAAATTGCATTGGAAATAAAAGCAGAACACTTAAGTCCATTCTGTTGGCTAGATATGGTTTGGTTTAGTGCATTAGAAACTATAACCTAGAGTTTTAAAACCAAACTTTATTGTGGTCTATACCCCTTTACACATGCACTAGTCTAGTGCATTTCTAACTTTAAATATTTTTTTCTTTGCACGTGTTCTTGGATGTGTAGGTTGTCTGCAATTGCGAATATGCTAGATTATGCAACGAAAATCCTGAACTTGTTTTTATTTTGTATTTTAATTTTTTACTTTTGAAAAACTTCTAAACAAATAAACTTGAAGTGATTGTGTTGGATAGAAGAGAACAGAACTAAGTGCTAATACTGACTGGTATGTTTAATACGCTTGGAATTGTCTTTTTAGCTTTAGAGCAGCGGCAGCATATCAACTGTATCTAGTATCCTTTCAATTGACTAAAGCGTCAGTTGAATACAATATTTATGATGATGTTTCAACCTTCTTCTTCAAAGTTTAAAATAGGAGTTTATAAATTTGACACTTAAAATTATTATTGAAAGTGTTAAGCTTAATTTTTATCTCCCTCCTATTTGTTTGTTATCCTACCAAGACTATGTGAGTACAAGAGAGTGAAAATAATTAAATTTGTAGTTGTTTTAATACGAAACCGCTTGGATTTTTCAAGTTTTTTTTTTCTTTGAATGAGATGTACAGTTATCCTCGTAACTATTGCAAAAATTGAAGGCATTGGTGCAGGGTCTTAAATATTTAACGGTTTGTAAACTAAAAGCCCCCCATTCCAATGTTCTGGGCTACTGTATTCCAGATTAGAAGCGTCTGTTGACTAATTCTAAGTATGGCAACCAGGGCCTGATTTCGTCTGTTCACTATTGGTCCTTCGGGGTAGCATTGTTGATGGCATCTTGGTTGAAGCCTGAGATTTACGTTTAAAAAAATGGTTGTTTTCAAAACACATAATTAAACAGAAGAATAAAAAAAATTTTTCCAGTAAAAACCGAATTTTAGCCCGAGGATTATTTATTTTTATTTATTTATGTATTATTTATTTAGCACAACAACATGGATATCTTATAAATTGCAGTGCTAGTGATATTGTAAAACTAATTTAATATAAAGAAAACATAGACAACTCCAATGAAATAAAATCGTATGGTGGTAAAACTATAATAAATAACATATTTCCATGCTTAATGCAGCCATCAAGATAAAAATTAAATAAAAATTGAATAAAAAATAAATAAAAATATTGTTCAGTAAAAAAAATTGAAATAGCACCCTTTTAGACAAACAAGCGTTGCCAAGTTTCTGAATATGGTATGGCAAAGAGTTCTCAAGACTGGTTATAAAAATACAGAACTATCGCTGAGATAGCAGACTCTTTTATTTCGTCTGGATTAAATTTCTGCCACATTGTAATCTAGCAAAAACTATTTTATCGTATAAATACTTCGATTGTAGGGAAGCTATGATCCTGTGCAATAAAGTTAGACACCTGCATTTCAAAAGATCTTTGAATACTATTTCAAAAATAAGTTTACAGTAGAGTGAAATATATTCGCAGCGGTCCTTCTGAAATATATAGCGAGCAATATTGCTGTATACCACTATCAATTTGCGTCGGTCTGTACTGTCACAATTAGCATAAATTTCACAGCCATAAAGGAGTGAAGGGATAAGGTAAATAAGGTGGAATACTTTATTGCCTATAGGGTTGGCTTTGCGTAAGCTCTGCCAACAATAGTGTTGATGTAAGCAGTCCACGTTAGTCTACCTAAGTTCACAAACTCAATAATATTACCACCAATTTGCACATGAATTTTATAAAGAGTTTTTCTAGATTTCGAGAGGACTTGAAGGGTTGATAAACAGGTCATTATTTATTGTCTAGCAAATTGATCGTGTTCGAATCGTCGTTTATTTTTTCCACACAGATGGAAACATCATTTATGCTACTCCAATTTTAAACCTGGACATTATCAGCATACAACGCATTTTACTGCTGATAGCAAGTGGTCCCAAAATAGAATCCTGTTGCATTTCTCTATTATCCCCAAGAGGATAAAATTTCTTATCACCAACACATAATACCTAAGATCGGTCAGCAAGGCAGGAGTATAAGATTGTAGGCCGATCTAGCGAAATGAAATAATTTTAATAGTTTTTCTACCAAGATAGAATGATCCATCGCATCAAACGGCTTACTGTGATCCAAAGGAATTAAGAAAGCCACCATGTTGCCATGGAGTTCAGATTTGAGGCTCTCAATTACGTTCATCATTTGAAATGAAATTTAAGAAATATTTATGTAAATTATATGGGAAAGCCTTTTAAATACTGACTAAGTGAATATAGCAACAATATTCTGTATATATTCCAATTATATGTATATAATAGTTCAGCAGTTAAGTTCATATTGTTAAATAATGTTAGCTACATATAAGCATAACGTCCAATATTTACTGTTTAGTTTTCAACACGTTTTATGTTTAATCATGTAATGGGGGGACACCTTTTTTTTTAAATGTATATAAATGTTTTCTAAACGGGATCTAGAAATAGCGTTCCAAATAAAAGAAACCTCAAAATCTATTGAGAGATCTGGGAGTATGGAAATAAAAAATATAAAAAATATAGACAGTTTAAAAAGTATATACAAGCAGTCCAATAAGAAACGGTAAAGCGTTATCACAATTCAGCTTTCTTGACGTTTTGTTAGATTTTGATAAATGTGCTAGCTTGACTTAGATTAAAGCACATTCATAAATATCATAAGAAGCAAAAATTGACTTCTTCTGCAATGAATTTCTTTTTGTAATTGTATTGTAATGACAGCAAACACAATAGGAAAAAGTTAATCTTGTAGAATAAAAAGTTTATCTGTTGCATAAAATGCATGTAAAAGATGTAAATATTTTATTTTTATCTTTATTTTCTATTTAGGTTGTTTATTCTATACAATCATACTTACATAACATACATATAAACATAAGTTGTGGTGAAAAAAATGCATTTTACCCGCATGTAAAATTTGAATTAATAATACTAATCCATACGCTAGAGACTTTTTGAAACAATTTAAGCTTTTCATTTTATTTGTTGGTGTTTCTTTTGTAATGTTTTTATTCTTATATCGTCATTGTTAGTTGTTTGCTTCAAAAAATTTGACATTTAAATTCTTCTTGTGCATAAATTAAGATTATCTTGATTATTTCTTTCCTTCTTCTTTTTTTTCCATTTTAATTCACATTTCTTTTTGTTAAAAATTTTTTTTTCACAGTAACATTTTTGTAAGAAAAGTTTTAAGGCATTTATTTTAAGACACACAATGAGTACGTTCGTTCCTTCACTTGAATGTATGCCATAAATACAAAAAAAAAAGGAACAGAAGAAACTAATACTATTATAATATTTGCACGAAAAACGTACAGTAATGAGCAAAAAAAATAAATAAATTAACATCATATTTTTCAGAAAGCAAATTGAAGAGAATGAGATCTCATTGTCTTGTTAATCTAATTTATTTAGAAAAAAATGTGTTAAAGTTAAACACCTGTATTTTGCAAATTATTTTCTATTATTTTTTGATGGTTTGTAACTGTTTACAAAAATATTGTTTATAAGAAATAAATATATTTTAGTTTTTATTTTGAAAATGTAAATACTTCATTGTAACAGCAACTATATTCTTGTATACTTAACGGGTGATCCAAATACAAGTATACAAAACAGACAGAAGGGCAAAGGGAAATTGATTATAAAATAAAAACTTTAACACTTTGTTTAAATTTAAATTAGTTATTTTTAACGGTTCAAGAGAAAATTAAATTAAATCTAGAAATATACTTCAATTTTTAATGTAAAAATTTTGTTGTTGTTTTTATAGCGGATATAAAAGTATGCATTTCGTTTAATTTTGCAATGCTTGACTATAACGGTACAAAACAAAAGAGTTAAATTACAATTGTTTAAAATATAAGCCCATATCTATTAAGTAGCATCACCATAAGGACACGCTTTAATTTCCAATTCTATACATACTATATCAGGCATAGAAGTACACAATCTTAATAATTTACAAGATAGAGCTTTATAAGTCAATTATATCACCAGGGAAGCCGACTTTTATTATTGTTACGGATGTGTCTTGCTTAAGTTTTAAAAGAAAATAATTAAGCAAAAAAGTAAACTATTGGATATGTTGTTTACTAACTGCGTGACTTGCTAAGAAAACTTATGTACAACAACAAAATTTCTAGTTACAAACTGCGTAGAAATTTTATACACGCAAACAACAACAATTTGATATGCTGTTTGCTAACAGCAAACAGCATAAATTTCTGTTTACTGACTGCGTAGAAATTTTATACACGTAAACAACAACAACAACTCCGTATGCTGTTTACTATCTGCGTAGTTTTCTAAGAAAACTTATCTACACGAGACAACAAGAATTATCTTAAAATAAATTCCAAGAAGAAACTTTATCAGTATAAAAACAAAAATACACACAGACATACATTGAATAAACAACATAAAACAACAAAATGTGATACAAAGAGAGTAAAAGATTCTTCAATTATCTAGACTTTTAATGCACAAATATAAAAGGGCAGCATCGGAGTGGATTGTAAGTCAGTGTAAAAATAAACCTCGTTAAGTAAAGACGTGCATTCTGTAGTTAAAGTAAATAAACTTGTTATTAATTTAAAAACTCTAAAAACTGGTGTTATTTATTTTGCAATAAAGAACTCACAACAAAACGTTTATAACAGGTATAAACGTAACAATATTTGTTCCGTTCGTTTTTTTTCGAACGGAGCGGATATCCTTAGCCGTAAGAAAAAGCTTTTAAGAATTAAGTCGTACTTTGAAGATGAGTAATTTTAATTGCTGGCAATCTTGGCACGATAACATGACTACCGAAGTTAGTGTACTATTGATTTCCGACATTCATATCCTTCACATCAGATCATAAAAAGTCAATAGTGATGGGTTTGTTGCTCTTAAAGATGAGTCTTAAATGAGAAAAGATTTTTTTCCGAGGAAGACATAATAGAGTTAGTGTTCATATGTCTTCAATTGCTGTGTTAATTGAATAGCCTAAACGAATTAAAAGAATTGAAATATTGGTAAGTGAAACGTCGAGTTTGATTTTAGAGTTGTACAGTTTCGGCCACAGCCATCGATACAATGAAAGGAATGCAAGTATTACCCAAAACCGTAATCACTTTGGAAATAAGCTCAAATATTTTCTAACTTTCTTCTTTCCTAAAGAAATCAATTTAGTCTGCTGATCAATATTTTAAAGAGAAATAAATTCATTAGCAACAAAATATTTTATAATTCAAAAATCAATCTTGAAATTGGATTACCCGTTACAGTTTAAAATAAATTTGTTTTTATTATATTTACATTTAAACACACACACACTCACACACACACACACTTACGGTTGCATGTTGCTGCTATATTAACAAAGAACAGAAACAAAAAAAGGATTTGAAACAATAAAAGAAAAAAGAGAATAAAAACTTTTATCGAAGAGTTTTGGATACAACACTGGGCTTATTATGCTTTCTACATATTGTTGGTACTGTTGTCGTATCTACTTTTATTGTAATTCTCAGTTGATGTAGTGCCATGTTGTTCATTCCTTTGGTTGGCTGAGTTCTTGTTATACGATGTTAACACCTCTGCTGACATACGTACTTAATTTTTTCTTTGGGAATTTGCATTTATTTATATTATCGCGATTGTTTTTTTTTTATTTTTTTTGTTTTTCGTTTTATAAATGTGTTACTTTCCCGGTACCATAACAAATATATGTATATTATATTAGTATGTGTGTGTGTAAAAATTCTTCCTTTTCATTTGATTCAACGTTAACTTCGTTTAGTAGCACATAATTTCGCACCTTCTGGGGTTTAATTTTTCTATATATTTTTTATGCTTTTTTTCTTGGCATTTTTTCTTGCCTCATATTCGTGAGAAATTTGTCCGGTAATAAATTTGCCACCTTTGCTTTGCCGACACAAAAGGATACACTTTACACAAATGCTCGTGTTTCACATGTGTGCCTTAAACTTAAAACTTTTTTTTTTATTGCAAAAGAATCACACCAATGTACTCACTCACACATGTAACTAAACATCACTTTAAGCATAAATATGTTAAGTTTTATTTTATTTTCATAAAAGCATGTGTTAAAAGTGACATTTATATAGTTGGTAAGCCTTCATTTATGCATGAAACATGAAATGTATCAAACAGAGTCAGAAAATTTAAAAAATAAGGAAAGGGGTGGTGATAAATCAAAATTCCCTGAAATTTTTAGATTTGGTTTGGAAATGACTAGAAAATAATCGTCAGAATATAATTATGCTTTGATTAGCGAATTTTTTATAGGATATGTTTGTGAGACTATGACTAGATCAAGACAAGTCTATGATTAGACATCTGAATTATGATCAGACTAGATTTGGTTAGTCGGGTTTTCAAACAAGAAGTTTATTTTCAATTGTGGCAACACCAACATTTTGATAGTTTTGACATTCAGTTTTTTGATGTATTCGTAGTAGATGCATTGACAATTATTACAAAGAATTCAATTTCGCACGAAAACCACATTAAAATACACTATAAAAATGGTGGTTCTTTTAAAGTTACATTTCGTAAAATTTGTGATATTTTCGGACAGCATGATCGTCATTCTGAGACCGCTATCTAGAAATCGTCGTTAAACTTAATTCAATTGGCTTGATACAAAATGTGCGAATACAAACGCGTGTTCGATCGGATCGTTCAATTGAAAACATCGCAGTCGTGAGCCACAGTGTTGAAGCAGATCCAAATTTGTCAGTTCTCAACAATTGGGGTTATCCAAAACCATCACATGGCGAATTTACAAGGTGCAGGAATTGAACCCGACCGACCATTTACATCACTGTAGATTCGCTCAATTCATTCAGAAAAAATCGGTTGGTTTTCAAACGAAGCCCATTTTCACTTGTTTGGGTAGTAGGTCAACAAGAAAATTTACCGCACTTGGGTTTTTGAAAATCGATTATTGAGAAGCATTTGCATGCTCAACGTGTTACTGTATGGTAAACTGTGTGGTTTGGAGGCATGATTGGTTCGTTTTTTTTTCGAAGATGAGGCTAGAAATGGGGTAATGGTCAAGTTATCGCGAGATATTGACAACACAATTTTGACCTCTTATTGACGACGTGAATATCACTAACATGTGGTTCCAACAGGACGCTGCCGCATAGCACAGAGCCAGTAAAACAATCAATTTATTGCAAATCAAATTTCCCGATCGCATCATTTTTCGACAATCAGCAGTAAAGTAGTCAGCGAGATCGTGTGATTTAAGGACAGAGTCTATACGGAGCCAATCGAATCAATTTCGGCCTTAAAACTTAAAATCCGTGAGGTGATTAACGAAATAGCCAAAAAGTGGTTAAAAATTTTGATGAAAGAATCGATATCTGTCAGCGTGGTCATGATGGACATTTGCCAGATATAATTTCTCATTTATAACTGCCGAACTTTTCTCTTCATAATACAATAAAAATTTGAATCATCTTAAGCAAAATTTGTTGCTTTATTTTGTTTTAGAATACTAACTTCTTGCTGAAAAACCCTTTATAAGGATAGTTTATAATGACACCGTGATTAGGCTAGAAATATACTTTAAAAAGACTATGAATAGTTTCTGTCTAGATTATTGCCTCTGACTATGAGTCATATTAGACTCTGATAATATGATTAGACTGGCTCAGAAAATACCACGTGTCAAAGTTACTAAATAACTTCGACTTGATTATGACAAGACTTTGACTAAACTTTATTTGAAGTAGACTTTAATGGAACCATGAATAGATTTTGATCAGCTAAGACTTAAATATAACTAGATTACGACTTTACTTCATTAAGCTATGAAGTATTAAGAACAAGAGTATGAATAGACTATGACAAGATCATGACAAAATTAGAGATAAAATCTATCTCAAGTTTGACTATACTGCGATTATGATTATGAAAGAACCATGATTTGACAATGAGTAGGTCATGATGACCCTATAACTAAACTATTACTAGAGTATTACAAAAAATCAATAGTCCAGTCTAGATAGACATTGACTGGAAACGACTAGAACACAGTAAGGCCAGTCTTTGGCTTGATCATGACTCCCTTTAGGCTAACACTAAAAGTCGATTAGTACAACATAACGACAAGAGATTTTGAAAGAAATTAACTAAAAAAGCATTGGAATATGTGTGTGGACTTCATTCTAACCTTTTTAATAATGATTGACTATTAAATATTTCTCGTGTTCTTATTTGATGTTGATCACAACTTTCCTTTAAAAATTAAGACAAAAGTTTGTAAATAATTTTTTTTTGTTATAAATTAAAAACACTCTTAAAATTGTTCATTTGGTTATAAAGATAATAACAAGATTATGAATTAAGTATGAAAAGATAAAAAACTATCTCCAGACTATGATTGAGCAGAGTTTATATAATTACTAGACACGCTTATGACAAGTAAAAGGGGCAATGACTTGAATGTTGCTAGATTCGCTTCGAAAAAACTCTGATTATTCTAAGATACGCGTATGTAAAACTTCTTATAAAGCTTCACTCTAGCAATTTCAGATAGTCTACCAACAATTGTATTTTTTGCAGTTCACTTTAATTTCGTTGCCACAACCCTGCATATTTTTTTGAAGAAAATTTTTAAAGCTTAAGATTTTTTCTTTAAAGAAAAAAATTAAGTGAGCACGTTTTATATTTGAATAAAAATAAATCAAATAAGCATATTAGGAAATATAATAAAATTTGTACTTTACAATAAACTGCATAGTTTAATTCATGTGCATGATAATGAAATAAAATCAGATCGTTGTAAACTGGAAAAAGGGTAAGTTCGAGTTTGAAAAATAATTTCTAAATTATAGAAAAGTATTCGAAAGAAATGAATTTAAGAAAATCAAATAATGCAAATAATTGCAACAAATGCATGAGATTGATAAATCTCTTTCAGTTACGTGAGTTGTTTTGTTTTTAATATCAAAAGTATGATGGTGACTTTTATTGGATGCTTTCTTTAATTCCGGTTAAAGTTCGGAAATTATTAGCTGTCAAACGAATGCTCAGACGTGAAATTAAGATTTTGCATCTATGATGAGTATACTTTATCGAAACAATATAAATAGATTAATGCCACAACAGCGCTAATAATTTTTCGTTAAGCATTGAGTGTGATTTTTGTTTTAAGGAACATATTAATAGGCCACATGGACAATAAACTCTACAGGTTCACCCGCGTTTAGAAAAATGCACCGCTTGGTATAGTTTGCACACTAATGCCATTACTCGTTTTTATGTGCTCAAAAGTGAAGCCGAAGACTATGAACGAGTTTTCTTTAAAAATATTGATTAACACGATGCACACTGGGGATTTTTGTATGGAGGTGAAGAAAAAAATATATTTGTCCAAAAATGTAGCGATTTCGTAACAAACTTAGTTTTATTTATATAGTAATACACAAAAGTAATCAAAATAAAGAAAGTTAGAGAAATTTAGATCGTTACTTACAATGTTTTTTACATAACTAACAAAAAAATTTTAATTATTTTTTTAATTTTTAATTTATTATTTATTTTAAATCAATTTTTAATTTATTATTCTAAAAGAGCCTTAACTTCGTCGCTTAAAACACTATGCCTTTTCTGGCTAAATGAAGGCGTCAAATGTGAAATCATGGGATCTGATGTTACCATCATTCGGTGCGTAATATCTTCTTCGTTCGTGGCAATTCGACTGCATTTTCTGGAGTGTCTAAGGCGATATTTTTTATAGTTTTTGTTACGACATTCCCGTGCCTCTTCGGATAGTAGGCCTATAGGAAAAATATACTTCTCAATTATATCCTTGCCACGAGTCAGAATTTTGTGAAGTGTAGGTGGGGGATATTGTACTACTCGTACAGTGCAATAAACTCTTTTGCCGTCTCCAAACAAAAATCACCAAATTGTTTTGGATCTACTACTTAGGCGACTATAGACTATAACATAGTTTAGAGAATTATTGAAAACCTCTTGATTATATTTTTATCTAGATCCGTGATTTCGGTAATCAATGCAAGATTCGTAAAGAATCTGCATGACGTATTTCCTGAATTTGTCATATCAGAGTCTTACTTAACAGGTTGATAGCCTGTATTTAAATTTTCTCTCTAAGTTTAAGCTTTTTCAAACATTTTTGGGCTTCTTTTGAGTGGACTGTCCCACGTTTAAATTCAATATTATAAGCCACATGCAAAAAACACTCAATTAGCTTAATACGCGCACGAAGTGGTGTAGAATAGCTTGAACTATTTCGATTTTATTCAGATGCAGCTGGTGTTTCTGTTAGTGATTGTGCTGTCTTGTCGTCAATCATTGAAAAATATAATTCATGTTTTACTCTAACTTGAGGTGTCTCTTTAACGTATGCAAGCTGTAGTGTTGTACAATGCTATATGGAAGAAGGTTAATTGTTGTTCCATACTAATTTATTTATGTCATCACTTAATGATAATTTAAGTGGTACAACTGAAGTCGTATATAAACGAAAGTCAGAAATTTGGGCATATCTCGAGCAAATTGTTTTAATTCATACCTTTACTTAATTGTGCATAAAAGCGAAACGCGTTAATCGATTTTCATGAGTTATATCTCATTTTGTTCATAGGTTATACGACTTTACGTGAAAGTAATAGGACTTGACACTTTTTTTTTAACTATTTAAGAAAAAAATATTATTTTTCTTCACACATTTATTTATAACTTCGAAACTGTTGCTTATGTAGCAAAATGTTATATAAACAGATGAAAGCACTTGTAATTTTGTTTAAGTAAAATCCGACTAGTGGTTATTGAGTTAGGTTAAGCAGAAGGGCCTTGCCAGAATTGAGTCGCGAATAAATCAGCTGAAAAATGTTGTACTGTGTAATGCTACAAATTGAGGGGTGGCACCTGGTGGCAGTTGAAATTAATTAAAAATGTTAAAACCGATATGAGACAAAGTACTTCCCCCCGGGGGCACATTATAGTCTTTTTGGAACCTACTACTCCATTTAGATTGGTGTCTTGCGGGGTAAAAGGGAGCCCAGGCCCCTCAAAGGCTAGTAGGAGTCACCTGGACAAACCACATATTTCCACGGGAAATCAGTTGCCCCAAAGTACACTATTTGTTCTCTTTAGACAATGATGTGCTCTGACTGGTTATTGAGGTTGGCCCCTATATGAGAGTATCGTGGTGGTTGTGGTTTCGGACCCTCGTGAGAGTTTGTGGGTCGGACCATTCAAATTACCACAATGAATGGTTCAGGTCCAGTGAGTATGAATGCTGGCGTGTTCTTGATAAATAAGAACTTCATGCGTTCTGGACCAGGAGTTGGAAATTCTCCAACTCCTCAGCAAGGAGTGAGGCCACGGCCTACTCCGGACTTTCTAAATTGCTACTAGGAGTGACTGGAGGATATACGTATCCGAAGGCCTTCTAGGGCGTGGGTGATGTCCGATCAACCAAGTGGTTTGACCACCATCTGATTATGACTATATAGTCGGTGCAGATGTAAATAAAATCACCCATGAGACAATGTACTAGTAGTGACTTCCAACTGTAGGAAAGTAAAGCTAAAATTGCATTTAGTCTAAAATTTCAAAATATCATTCCATATTGCATGAAGAGTATGTTGACAATTTGACTTTTTTCTGCGAAATCCCCAGTGTGCGATGTACCGCTTGTACGGCTTACACACTGATCAACGATTTTTCTTCAAAAATATTGATGAATATGATTCGGTTTATTTGTTTTCACCAAACTGACACTATGTATCATAATACGACCCTTGCCGTTGGCTTATTAATATCACAACTTTGTAATAAGTATTTGCGTCCAAGATCGATTTGAAGCCTCTTGATTATTTCCTGGGGGGTGCGCTTGTATTATTTGTAACATATAGCGAGCAATGATCGCAGTATTTGTCTTGTTGCGTCGACAGAATGCGACTTTTCAAGAAACACCATGGTGGCCCAACGTCAAATGTTATCTTCAAATGACAACGGCATGTGTTGATTTTTGAAATAATTTCTTTTTCTCTTAAAATAAAATTTGTTTCTTATTTTTTTATAATTTTGTTCATAGCAAATCTTAAAAAATAGAATAAACATTAAACAAAATTGTAGCAAATGTCCACCACGATCACGCTATTAGATGTCCATTCTTTCATTAAAGTTTTTAATCACCATTTTGGCAAAATAGCGCTACTATTTCTTTAAACACATCACGGATTTTGAGTGTGAAGGTTGAAGTCGATTCGATTGGCTCCGTATAAAATCTGTCCTTAACATAGCCCCACAAAAAATAGTCCAGTGGTGTTAAATCGCACGATGTGGCTGGCCACTTAACTGCTGATTGCCTTGCAATTATGCGATCGGGAAATTTGGTTTGTAATAAATTGATCGTTTTAGTGGCCACAAATAAAACAAAAACTTCTTGTTTGTTTGAAAAACCCGATACTTTTAATATGCCCTCTTGATCTAATCTTTTGCTAATTAAGAGCTCTACCTCAAATGATTCTTTTATTAGTTAAAGTAAAATAGCCATAATTTTCATCACATTTTTTCTAGTTGCTTAAAGCCTTCCGTTTCGAAATATGGTCATAAAATATGGAAAAAAAAAACCAAAAAGGGAAATAAAACATTAAGACATATTTAATGGAGTTTTACACCTTTTATATTTATTTAGATTTTATAGTTATGTTTTCCGTAATTTATTATTAACTGACCTTTGTGCTTGTTGTTGTATTTATATTTATATTTATGGCATATGCACCTTACAACTTAATGCACGTAAATGATTAATTTTTCATACATTTAGAAATTTATTTAAGGATCAAAACACATTAAAAACCTTAAATGTGACAGGGTTTTCATAGAGAGTGTTTTCAACAACAAAGGAGTAAATGAATATTTAAATAACAAATCGTGGCTTTAGATTGCTAAAATTTATTGGTTTATTTTTTATAACTGAACACAAATATTTATTTCAAAACACTGTTGGAATATTTGTTATGCCTGTATTAACAAAACAAAAGCTTTTATTGTTTTATTGCGTGTGTTTGCGCATTTGTATTTACTAAAGTGTTCACGTACATACGTCGATCTAAATATGAGAACCATAAAATATTCAAATAAAATATTTTCTTTTAAACAAAATATTTATATATTATAATAAAAATTATGCTTTGAATTTATGTTTGCATGGGGATTTCGAAAATGTATATTTATTTTTTGTTTATGAATATTTTAAAAATACAAATCGTTAGGTTTTTATTCAATTTTATTATTATTTTATGTATTTTGAAGAAATACTTAAGTTATGATTATTTTATTTTAAATAACTTCTACGATAAACTGAGATATATTATGTTTTGGTAAATGTTAAGCTGTTGCATCTTTTTTATTTTTGTTACAATAATTATGAACAAAACGGTCGAAGATATTTAAAGAAAAGAAATATAAATCGAATCACTACACGTAAAAACTCTCATGGAAGAACACGGAATATCTCATTACTATAGATACGTAGATGACATTATATGCATCCTCGAGCAAGATAACGGCGAACAAATTCTGGAAAGCTTAAACACAATTCATGATAAGATTACATACACAAAGGGTAGGGAACAGGACGGAAATTTACATTATCTTGACATTACTATAACACGGGGAACTGACTATTTAACATTCGACATCTATAGAAAACCAACAACAACGGACACTACCATCCGCAACACCTCAAACCACCCTACCCAACACAAACTAGCAGCTTTTAGACATATGATACATAGGCTTGGGATAATTCCACTTACTCCAGATAAGTACAGGAGGGAACTCGACACAATCTACGCCATAGCTATGAATAACGGCTACAAAACCACTACCATCGATAAACTACTTAGACAATACATCACTAAGAACAGAAATAGAGAAGACAAGGAGACAGCCGATACAACACGACAACATACCTTTACTTACACAGGACCAGAAATATACAGACTAACTAACCTTTTTCAAAAAGAAGGAATACTCACAGCATTAAAAAGTGGAAACACCCTCAGACACTATCTTAGAACAACGACAGAAATAACTGACAAATTTAATTCCAGCGGGGTATACAGACTTACCTGTACCTGCAAACAAACCTATATAGGGCAAACTGGACGAACACTAAAAACAAGGTTTGCAGAACACATACGCTCATACAAACGGAAAAGAGAAGATTCAAACTTAGCATCACACCTTGACACTCACGGACACACACCAAAGGAAATAGATGAATGTATGACATTATTACATCTTAGCAAAAAAGGACGAAGACTAGACATTCTTGAAAATATGGAAATCTACAAAACAAAAACATTCAACAACGACATTATAAACGAACAGGTAAACACGACCTCAGACACAATTTTCACACCATTGAAACTACTCATGCCAACGGGCAAACGAAAAACACCCTCAGACAGACACACGTACCTAAATAATAATAAAAGACGGAGGTATCGTTAGGTTCACTTCGCATACAAATGCCAGGTGGCTGATATTCTGCTTACCTGTATATATATGAACCTAATAACAGAACTACCTGAACGCCAACACAACTCACCAGTACAAACTAAACCGTGGCTTGAAAATGATGCATACGCATCGAAAGCGCTCGCTATCGAATACAAACCGGCCAGTTACGACGGAAAATGGCAATATTATTTCATCTACTGGCGGAGGACAACCAAACATTCTTGAGAAAAGAGTTAGTGGCCCAATTTACAATTTGCTAAAATAAATTTTATTATAACAGAATATTAAAAAAACAAAATATTTTAAACTGTATGCCACACATATAATCTGAGTGTAATCCATAGTTTAATATCCACTTTAAACCAAATTTTCTAAAATAAAAGAAAATATTTATTACTTTTTGATAGAAAGAAATCGGTTATCTTGTTCTTAAAATGTAAGTTGCAGCCAAAATAGCGAAAAGTTCTAGGGAAAGATAGAGAGGAAGAGAGAGAAAAAAGAAAGAAACTATTTCGGAAATAGTGTATTTTCATGTAAAAAATTGATTTTTTTTTACTTTCCATTTTTTTTTTTCATTTATGTTTAAAAAATTTCAAAATTTTATTTAAAAATCTTTGCAATTGAAATTTCTATAGTAACAAAAATATTACTTATTCTTAAGTCGAAATATTTTCCTAAATTTTGGTTCTATAATATAACAATATCTTAAGCCCAAGTTATGTCAACTGATTGAAAGTTAACTCTTGCGCTTCAAATACATCTCAGTGTAATTTCATTTAACAAACATACAAAATAAGCTAATACACACAGACTGCACTGCTAGAGGCTGCACTCCAATTTTAAACTCAACTGTAACAGACCTCTTATTAGAAACATCAGATCTATCTGTTTCCAATTTAAACCCTTCATGCTGATCGTTTAGGCACCTCACAAAATTATATCTCAATGTAGTAATTCTCTAAATACGGAGCAATTACAACTTAATTTGTATCAGGGAAATTCTTCTGCCCCCCTCAAATACAACCAAAATTTTGTTTGAGTATAAGCTTTGAGAAGTTTGTATCGAAAAAAATTCTCATTATTGTAATTGTGTAGATGTATGATAAAGAAAGTTATTTTTTATACCCAGCACTGGCCCGCATTGCCTATACTGCCAGCTTTTTATGTCATATATCAATTTATGTTTAGAGTGCTCCAATTAAATTTAGATATCACAGACACAACATGATTATTTTTTAGTGCTGAGAACCATGTTATGTTCCCTGTATTTATATAATTTTTTTTTTTTATATCATTTTTGTTTCCAATCCGACTTCGGTCATGAAGTTTTTATTAAAATTTAGTTATAAAATTTAATAAAAAAAATTATATAGTATCTATAACCATAATATAAAATTAATAAACATATAATGTTATAGTTTAAACTGTGGAATAGTTATATCTTGTCAACAAAAAAAAAAAAAAATAAATAAAATAAAAAACACAAGAAACAAATAATATTTAAATAATAAATTAAAGTTGCAACATAATAAGAAAAATTAAAAAAAATTCAAGAGTATCTTAAGAGAATATTCCTAATCATGTTAAAATCATACTCTATGCTTTAAATCTTAAGTTTATACTACATAACATATGTTAGTTATGTATAAACTAACATAATTTTTTTTACAACAATATAATACAATCATAGATTATGATTATTTCAACCATATTATTTGTGTCTCTAAACTTATAATAACTAACAATTACCCTGTTTGCGGTTTCGGCTATATGCCATCTTCAGTGTTCTTTTTTGAAGCGGGTTGACGTAAAATCATACCTAAATAAATCAAACCCCATCTGACAATATATGCATATATAAACAAAAACATATTTGAATTACTTACTGTAAATAAGAAGTAATTTAGCTGCGGTGTACCTAAAAAAAACACACGTAAAAATACAAATACATTCTTTTATATGCATGTTTACTTATTATTGTTTATAAAATGTAATCACTGTGCGGTATAAAAATAAGTATTAAATATATTTTTAATTTAGCATTAGAAAGCAAATAAATCAACGTAAATAATTCCGATATTCTTATTAATAGACTAGCGTGCCCGTGACTGCTTTGCAAGTCATTTGTGGTTTGTTTTTATTCTGCAGAAGTCTTTTTTGTGTGCGCCAAAAATTCAATTATTCAAGAAAATTAAACAGAAAGAACATAATTTCTTTTTTTCGTTTTTATGTCTATTTTAATAATTTTATCTTTTTCTCAATTCAATATTTTTGTGTGCTTATAAAATACGTCTTATTCTATTGTAATGCTTTTACATATACGACATTCATCGATTGATTTTGGTTCGCGGTGTAGCCAAACAAAGCAGTTGGTTTATTAACATGTGATTATGACACATATAATTGACCGTGCGAAAAATAGGGATCATTGCAAAAGCAACACGTATGGGGAACTGAAGCCGTTTAAAATCAAACGGCAAATCAGAAGGTATCATAGGCATGCGTGGTATCAGCACATCCATTTTCCTTTTAAAATTTTTGCTTCAATCAGTAAAGTCGTTGCTGGCAGATATTTCCAATCAAAATAATTGTTACACCAGCTATCACTTGCAAGCGGTGAGGCGGCAGTCCAGGTAACTCGAGCGAATTTTAAAATTCGACTGGATAATTTACAATTTCGTCTTGATTGGTAACAGAGTCAGCCGATTTTTAGGTAAAAATTACCCCGGGAATGTCATTCAAAATTATCACATTGATATCCAAAACATCTGTGTTTTTCGCAATACCGGGAAATACGTTTGTGATCAATTCATGTCTTAATTGTTTAAAGTAACAAAAATTATATGGAAGCGTAATCATTTTTGCAATTGAACAGACACACACACAGCAACGTACAAACGAAAACACACATTTCATTTGATACAAAACTTTGAGCCGAAGTATGCAATGGAAAAATATTTGAGTTTTTTAAAAAATTTGTCTTGTTTCAAACACGTACTGTGGACGCACTATTATGCGTAAATGCATAAAACAAAGATTTAAACCAGCGAACGACCATTATGAAGGTACTGTGAAAATTTGGTGGAAATCCGACGGCGCATCTCGTCAAACACTGGCAACCAACGGACACCTATTCTGGGCTTAATTTATTTTTTTTTTTAAATTATCATTTCATTGTGGACAATGACTTTAATTTCTGTCATCTGACTCATTCCTTCTAACGGCTCATTTGCAGTTTGCTTGTATTTTAAAGGTAATTTTTCTTCAAATCCAAAAATGCTTAATTTGTTTACGAATCTGTAAATTCCATGTAATTTTAATTTATTTTGTTTTACAATTTTAATTGGATTCCAAGATATTATTTTTTGCGAGCCAACCCTTTTTCTTAAAACTAACCTAGTTTTTCTTTTACGTGCCTAAGTTATTTAATGAAATTTATTTTTATATCAAAACTGCAAATAGTTTAACATCATAAAGATGTTTTAGCTTAACTTTTGTTGTTTGAGAAAAAAAAAAGAGGAAAAAGGAAATATTAATTTTAGAACACGAGTATTGTATGCCTTCATATGATGATTAAAACAATTGTAGCGTAGCAAAAGACAATGTCAAACTCATTAGTGATGTTTGAAGAGCAGTTTCAATAAGTGTAAAGCAAAAACATAACCAACATTACAAACAAAAAACACTCAAATACAAATAAAGAAATTCAGGTAAGAATACATAACACAAAATTAAAGAAAGTGTGGTGACTGACTTGGCGATAGCGAATTTACAGTACCCTTTAGCCAAAAAAATTATTAAGACTTTCTCTGCTTTTGTTTTATTTTAAAACAACAAAGAAATTGCTCTTTTGTGTTAAATTTGCACCTACTGTTCATCGATTTATATGTTTTTTGTAGCTGGTGACAAGAATTTAGACAAATAGCTCAAAGGATCACTTTTGTATTAGCTATTTAAGCTATACAGGGTGATATGGATTCAATTACTACATCTTATAGTTTCCAGTTATGATTTAAGTTATAAAGTTTTTTTGGTCATTACCGCCTCCGCAACTCAGACATGTGACTTTGGAGAACCAAAAAGACTAGAGTTATCACATCGTAGGTTTTTGTTGAAATGCTGAAAATTTTGAAATGAAGCTTTAATCGATTCGATGTTTGATGTGTTAAAAGTAACGACCTCTTCGAGTGAATACAGTTGTCGTTAATAATCAGGTTGGACTTGAAGAATTTCGTAAGATTTTACTGAATGATTTTTTGTTTGTAGTCAGCCTTAAGTTTGTAATTTTTAAAAAAAATTTTAATAATTTTTCAATTTTATTTTTTTATTCAAAAGAGAAAAAAACCGAAAGTTTAAACTAAATGTCCTGTTAATTCAGTAGAAAATTGGTTTATCGTTATAAATTATGCTTTGGAGTTAATAGGTCCTAATCTAACGGTGTTTTTACCACTGAGTTGAAACTATGTGTCACCTCAGGCTATGTAGCTGCCAGTCATATGCTATTAATCGTTATTAGAAACAAAAATTATTTGCTTCTATTGAAGGTTTTAACTGTTTATAATTAAATATGTTATTCAGTTAATTCAATTATTATTTATAGGAAAATTTTACAATTATTTTTCAATTTAATATTGATTAAGCCAATTTAATTAAAGTTTAATATGAAAAGAAATCAATTTTTTAATAGCAGCGAAGGTTTTTTACAAGTTTGGGTTAGAAACCATTTTAGTTTAACAGATGTGGCTCTAAAGGCCGGGGCTGTTACGTCAAGCAATTAACCTAAATTCATAAAATTCGTTTGTGCAAGCAACTATTATGTACGTTCACTGGCCAGATCTTGAGAAAGAATCGGTAAATCCTTTAATAAATAGCTTAGGATCAGCGATCTAAAAGCTATTATGTAGAAGTTTAATTTCGAATCTTAGTCTTAAACGATAAAAGCCCAAATTGCTGGGTTAAAAAAAAAACAAAGTTATTCAGATAAGAGACGAGAGTGCCTGGTGCTCAAAGCCCCTCATATATAATTGCATAGAAAATATAATACAAATAACACAAAGAAATGTATATAAGACAATTGAAATATATAAATAGCTCTGTCAATAAATATTATATAATTAACTGTAAAAGCATATGTACACAAGAGGTTAAGATAACAGCTGAGCTTTTATTTTTAGGTGTCTTAAGGAGGTAATTAAATAATTAACAGAAACATGACACTAATGTTAAAATAATTCGTAATTGAATTTTGCGAATGTCTGTAGTGTAAAAAACATTCTGTTTTATTCAAAACGAAGCAAAAAATATGTTGGCTTCTTTTTGTTAGAGATTTTTGTCGCAAATTAATTTTTATAATGATGTAATGAGATTTAAAATGCTGCATAACATAATAAAAAACAACAACAGCTAAGGTATTAAGCAGTTTTAAAAAAACTAAACACATAAGCTTTGTGATAGTCAGCGCACAGTAGTTTGTATATGAAAAAGAAATGAAAAGTTTGTTTTATATTACGAAATTTGATATTTCGTATAAGCAAAATAGAAGCGCAGAATAATAATGAATTACAATTTTTAGTAAAAGAAACAAATTGAATTTTTAATGTTTAGATGACAACAATTAAATGAACTTAAACTTGTGGTTGTTGGCTTATTTCTGCAACCCATTTCCAAAAAGTCAGTTGTTTTAAGAAAATGCTTTATTTAATATAAATCTAAGAATGGGAAGGTGACTAGACATACTTTTCACTTACGAGTCATTATTAATTGGGAAATTTTAAAAGTTTGAAGTAAAAGTAAATATTTTATTGTTTATTATGTCAATAAATTTTTTTTCTTTAAATTATTTTTTGGACCCTGAAAGCAAGAAGTTTTTAAAAACCTTAATCTGACAATAAATTTTTCCAGTGGTAGCAAAAAAAAAAATAATTTCCCATGTGTATTCTGGTATTCAACCAAACGGACAATGTCAATACTACAGGAATAAGATGAGTTTCAAGATTTGTTCAGGCGAGTTTCATTATCTTATAGTGGCTTTAATTTTTTTATGTAACAAGGGGTTGCAGTAATAATTTATACGATTTTTTCGTGTCCCATAAGTGAGTTTCATAACATAATAATGGCTAGAAGATTGGTTTATAAGGCAAAAGTATTCAGTCTTAGCTAATGTAGAGTTTCTGCCAATAAATCTTCCTTCGAGAGTTTTATCATTTCGTTATTTATTTTTCACTTTTTCAAACATTGTTGTAAACTAAATAAAATTTCTTGAAAACAATAGATATACAAGTTAATTATGCCGATCCATTTCCAAAATGGCTTAAAAAAATGCCTGCTTGCATTACAATAACAAGTTGAGTGAGTTGATACATTATCCAAAATATTGTTCATCGTTTGTCAGTGGTTTTTTAAATCCTTCTTTGCACCCTCTTTCTTTGTTTCCAAAACAGTTTTTGACCGGTCTGGTAACATGTGGCCGAGCATTGGCTTAACGGAAGATTATGGCCTCATTTCTGGTCAAAAGTTCTGGTCGTTATTCGTTATTTACTTTCTTCAAAGTAATCAATTTTCTTCGATACAAGATTCCTGTGAGCTGTGTCTGACCAACAACACATGATACATAACACTCTTCTGATTCCACTAAATAAAGAGCATTACCTTGGCGTCAAGAATATTCAGCTTTGGCGCTGATTTGTCTAGTTGACCGGGTTTTACACATGATTTTTTGGGGTTGTTGTAATGTAACCATTTTGCATCATAAGCAGCAATACGAGGAAATGATTAATTGTTTTTGTTGCTTTCAGACATCATTTCCGAAATGCAAAATCGCCTTTCAACATCTCTCGGCTTGATTTCATATAACAGCTAATTACCTTGCTTTTGAATGAATCCGAACGCTTTAAAACGCAGGGAAGTGGTTTGTTATGTGGCTCTTAACAATAGTGCGTTCTTTTTGCGCCGAGTAGTGCTTCCCATTCCTCATTTTCAAACTTTTTTGGTTGAACAGATCTCTTCTTGCCTTCTGTGTCGAAATGTTCACTTTTGAGTAGCGCAATCTATCCTTCATAAGTTTTTTGAGATAATGCATAATAACTGTAGTAGCTACCAACTATAGATAACTTTCAGTAGCCGCTCTTCAAATGAAGGAAGTTTATCAGACAACCCCACAAAACATCCTTCTTGGGCACAAAATTCTATAATATTATAGCGATTAAAAATATGTTCACCCTCCAAAATACCGTATTAGTTATTATTGACACAAACTATATGTTATAGTTATGCCATATATTGTTCAAATCGATTAATACTATTAACTTCTGTAACAACATTTGGAAGTTAATCGGTTAATTTTTTAAATTCTTAAAAACGTTATCATGAAATAATATTGTGTTATAAACTAGTTTGTTAGTCGGCATATCTGAAGTATAAAATAGTTCTTATATACTACAAGCCGTAGTTCCCGGCTTCAACTTGGTAAGGTGACTTTTACATTCCAGTATCAGTTAAATTACCTTCAACTAACTTTTTGCCATTTGCTTGACAAGAGCAAGTTAATTTTTTCTTCTCTCGTAGGCTTATCTAACTATATCTCCTAATCTATTTGTTTGTTCTGAGTCGAAATTTATAGTTCAGAATATATTTTTTAGAATGTGTTTCAGCTTAGTATTTGATTACTTGTTTCCAATAATCAAGCTATAAAATGACATTATTGCTATATAGGGCAACTCAACTAACGTTGCTGGTGGTTTTATCAAATTTAAATTACTTTTTAAATAAATTATAATTCAGCTGTATAGGGTATTCTTTATATGAGATTTTTGGGTTGAATATACTTTTTAGACGTCTAATAAATATTTATTTAGCCCAACCATTTACGGTCTTTATCATTCAGTTAGTTAACTTTTTTGTAATGAAATTATTTTTCCTATTTATTTTATATTTTAACATTAAAAATAATTTATTTCGAAACACTGTACATGATGTTTAGTTAAAGAAGAGAAATAGCAGGGATTGCACTGACATTTATAGCAGTAGTAATGAGAGAATGAACAAAAGTGTTTAAGGTAAACAGAAGAGGATGTAAGCGAATAAGTAAACAAGCAAACAACTCACAGCAAGTGGCGAAAACAATGTCAGCTAAGTAGAAGAGAAACAAATTAAAAAACAAAAACATGCACATGTATGAGTAATTTTTTTAGGGTTCGGCTTTTTTTTCACTAAATAACTCAATAAGAAATTTATTAAAATTTTAATTGCTTTAACTATTTTTTAAAAGGCGACTAAATTTTTGTATTCTTATTTATAAGCCAAATGATATCCATTAACATTTAGCTTCAAACGAAAAATTGTGTCTGGTTTAAAAACAATTTTATTTGATCTGAAATTAGTGACAAGTTGAGAAAATTTTGTCGGTGAAATAAAAAATAAAAGCAAGATATCAAAAATACTCAAACAAAAAACTACGAAAATTTTCGAGCTGCATACAGGAGGGGGCCAAGAGGCTCATTGGAGGTAGTAGGGTATCTAACTCTATTGATTCTCAAAAGCATCGACACTATGTGGAATATATTTCATAGTTTTACCGTTAAGGTAATGTTAAGTGCTCTAATGAAATTAGGGAAGTTGTTCCCCAAACTCGCACGTTTTTGATTTTACTTCAATTTTCATTGAGAGCGCGCATCCATTTGTGATCGATTAGCAAGTGAATCGTGCTACGCATTATAGGAAAAATTCCTTTTTTAGCAAAACAGTAGGAAAATTCAAATCGAGTGTTCACAAACACTACTCCCTCTTTCCTCCTCCCGATAAGCAAATTTCCTAATTCTGGTACAATGCATTGCATGAGTAGAGGTCATCCCAAGAGTGCTGTCCAAACACAAGAAAAAGAAATCTTATGCACATAAGACAATAACAACATGCTTATAAGAAATTCTGCGAGATAAGTAAATAAAGAAAACAAAAACAACTATGTTGTTTATTTTTCCCCCGTCAGTAAGTGAAATACTATTGCTATTTCCTGTTCAAACTGTCTGGTTTATAGTCAAAGGCGAGCGCTTTCGATGCGAGTGGAGAACAAATCATAAATGATGCATTCGCATCGTAAGCGCTTGTCTTTGACTACAAACCAGCCAGTTAGGACAGGAAATAGCAATAGTACAATATTCTTGTATGTGCGAGAACCGCTTAAAATAACTAAATAAGCAGTACTTGCTGGGCAACTAAATGAATTCAAGTTGAATTATCAGTGAGTAAAGACAACAAAGTTACCATCGTGATTAGTTTGTGTATATTGAAAGTAAATAAATCGTTTAACTTAATTAAAAACTCTAAAGTGCTGCGGTATTACTTTGTAATAAAAGAACCAAACGTTCAATAAAAGGAATAAACGTAAGAATATAATTTTTAATTTCCAATTTTTATATTGATTATATTTTTCACTAAAACTAAAAAAAAATTTAAATTAATGCAGAAATAATCTTTTGTATAAAGTCTGTAATAAAAATTTTAAGTCACAACATTTAACATCGTTTGTAATAATGTTGCAAGACGTGGTCGAAAACAGTTTTAATTTTCACGATTTTAATCAAAGATTAATTTTCTACTTTTTGGGAAATATCCCACAGTGCAAGATGAAAAAGCGTACAATAGATAAAAAATAATTTGATTTTAAAATTTAATAAAATATCATATTTAAAAAATCATCACATATAAGTTTCTTGCACAGAGAGACAGAGAGTGGGAGAGAAAGAAAGTATATAAATACTCTAGCCTCGAAAAAAATCACTCTATGTAATAGCATAAAGATGCAACAACTTCAGTTAAAACAACTGCAGCAACGACAAATTATTTTTTTATACTCATAAACATTAACAGGGTCACGAATGTGATCAAATAATTAAAAACAACACGCTGGCAAGCAGCGAAAAAAATGCTTATAAGTAACAGGGAAAAAGAGAGAGAGAGAGAGTAAGAGGTGAGCGTTGTAACAAGATTGTAAAAATAAAGAAAATAACGAGCTTAAAAGAAATCCTTTATAGAAATTAAGCTTAAAATTTGAAATGCAAACAACAGCAGCATGAATAAATTCTCTAAATACTTCGTTGGTAAATGTGACCCTGTGTTTGTGTTGGAAATTTTAAACGCTTGTTTGTTTAAAAACGTATGTATGTGCATTAGTGTGCGTGTTGTGTGTGTGTTAATGTACATATTTGAGTTTGTCAAAGCTGTACTTAAACATTCAAATACAATTCAAGCACCTGCTTTGTTGACATGTTGTTATTGTTCTTATTCTTCTTGCTGCTACTGCCGGTTGCTACTGTCATACTTGTTAATGCTGTTGTGTTTTGCCTAGTGACTAGTTTGCTGGCTTATGTTTTCTCTTTAGCCTCTTTCCACAATGCCATCATGTATTAGTTTTTGCTGCTGTTGTTTTCAAAACAGCTTCAACTATGTGTAAATGTTGTTATGCTACGTTAAGCGAGATTAATTTATTGTTTGCTGTTTTTTTTTTTTTTTGTAAAAAAAGAAGGTGCCAAACAACATGAAAATAAATATTCCAAACATAACTGCAAAAAAAGAAAAACACTTAAATCAGAGGAAAACCTTCGAAATATGTCCACAAACGAATTGCACTGATTTTATTATACATGCCAACAATTACAAAAAAAAAAAAAAAAATATATACTTACGTATATTAAGGTCAAAACGAAAGCAAAAATAGCAAACAAAAAAAGCGCTATGGTCAGACTTATTTTGTAGAGTTAAAAATTTCAGTTTTGTGTTCATTTCTAAGATGAAAAAGTAAAAAACAAAAACATAGAAATATTTTAAGGTAGCAGAGACCGCTTTTTTAACTTTTTGGGAAGAAAACAAACCCAAAATTTTCACACACATTTATATGCGAGCATTAATCCACAAAGTATTTCTATTATTTTGTGCGTTTTAGTTACAAAAAGCCAAATGAAATAACATAATAAATTGCTGCTATTAACTATCCACTCCTCTTCGTCGCAATTGCGTGTTCCAACTTTAACGGGGGGAAAGAAAAAATGAAACACATTTAATTCATTCATGCAGACAGAGCTTTACCGGTTTTTATAAGGTTTTTATAATTTTTTGACTACAGACACCTTTTTACGTTTAAAGTACATAAAAAGTACTAATACAGTGGGACATAAACAACAAGTTTTAACAATTTTTTAAAGCCCAACTAAATATAATTACAATTTTATTTAAGTGATCTTTTATTATTAAAAAAATAACTTTAAAATTTAAAAATGTTTTGTTTGATGATAATTTTAACGCTAACGTTTTTAACATAAAAACAATTGAATAATTTTAAGCCAGGATCAAGTTTGTTTGTTTATTATTTTAAATTTTTTCGAGAAAAAATTTTTGGAATTTTCAAAAATTTTTGACGTGATTATTTCTTAGATGTTTCCACTGTACATCAATCGCAGTGTATCAATTTGAAGACAATTATTAAAATAACATTTACTAATTTTATAAGAATCTAAATAAAAAAGAAAATGTGTCATGAACTTGTGTCTAAATAAAAATTTTTTAATTTTGTATAATAATTAAATAATAATTTTTATGATTAAATCCTATTTTTGTTATAATACATCATAAAAATTGTATAGTATTTTGAATCATATTATATTTGTAGATAAAAGCATTGTTAAACATAACCATTAACAATATTTTTTTTAAGAGTTGTAGCACTTTAGGCAACAATGCCTATTTAGTCATGTACCGTGCTACATTCTTTAGGAAAGGGATAGAGAAGAGATGAAACAGGTGGTGAAAATAGAAGGATAGTCGGAAATTAACTGCCGTATAAAGACAGCACATTGACCAGTGACTATGCCTTCATCGCTGAGCAGCCCCACCGACAGTCAATTTTTATTTTTGTAGTGAAGAAAACCAAGGTCTTCGTTGGGAATCGAACCCACAACCCCCATACTGACAAGTTAGTACACTACCTTTTAGCCCACAGGAGCACCTGTAGTGATTTTATTGAAATTGATAAAACAAAGATGATTTTTCAAATTGAAGAGAAATTTACTTTAATCAAAAGATTATTTTCTGGCATTATAATTAAAATGACCGCTATGGCTGGGTCGACGTAAACTAATCTAAACGTTGAGTTCTCGATGAAATTTTCTAACTTTTATAGCCGTATACCCACAATAACAAAGCGAATGTCAAACGTTTCATACTTATTGGCGGCTGCACATATCCCCACAGAAAATAGTCCCGCGGCGTTACATAACACGAACTTGGAGGCCAATTTATGGGTCCACAACATGAAATTATGCGATTACCAAACGTAAGCTTCAAAAAATCAATTGTGGCAAAAGTTGTATAATATGTGGCGCCATCTTGTTGAAACCACAGCTCATACACATCATGGCTATACAAATGACGAACGAAAATCTCAGTAATTATGTCTCTATAGTGGTCACTATTGTCTGATCTGACTAGCACCGTTTTTAAAGAACTATGGACCAATGATAAAATATACCAAAAAGTCAGGTTTTCTAGATGTAATGGTGTCTCAACATATACTTGAGATTATCATCACTCTACATATGGCAGTTTTGTTTGTTGAGATATCCATTCAAATAAAAGCGAGCTTCAGCGTTAAATGAATTTTGCTTCAACGGAAATCTTCAGGCATTAGTCTATTCATTCTTAAATAAGTTTAATAAATCCCAAATAGCTTTGGAGGGATTTTTAAATCTATACAATTTCCTAAAACGATGTGATTGATTAGTTTTTAATGAACAGAAAGTTTTCTTAAATTGGCATTAGGCGTTTTTAGGAATTTAGGAATTTAATTTCCTTACATTTTTATTAGTTATACGTTACACATGTATATTGCCTACGTATACTTAATAGTATGTAATAAATTATTATTTATACGTCCAGTAGCAAGAAATGACAAATATTTTCTAAGCTGACACTACGATTCAAAGATATCCATTAATCATAGAAACAACAGAATATTTAGACATGTTTTTCTATTATGTGGGAATAATCGTAAATCCGTTTGAAACTAATTTCGAATAATAATTTTGAATAATTAATTAATTTTAATAATTATTTGAAAAAGTTATTGGAAGTTATAAACAAATAATTTTACTTTCTTCGTTTTTAACACTCAGCACAATCTTAAGCTCTTTGGTTCTTTTAGAAAGAACTGACTGTCAGCTAAAAAACTTAGTTACTTAACACAAAATAAAATTATTAAAGTAAATTTAAATTAAATTAATTAATTAGCTTTGCAGCAGTGCTGCTTCTAGGTGACAATTAAAAAAATATACAACTCAAGGAAGTATAGCACTTAGGGAATGAAAGCCAAGAGGTGTTTGTGGTGGATATGTGTGAGCTAAATACTGCTTTTACAATATAAAAGCTTGTCTCAAGGGCAGCTAACACTAACGTTTTGATTATCGAAGCAAAATCTGTACTCTATGCAGCTAATTTGATTGTACCAATACAGTTAAGCCTTATAAAATACAATTATGAACAACAGAACAAACCACAAAAACTATAATTTAAGTCAAAAATGTTTCGTTCTAATGCTTTACTAAAATTCATTTTGTTTAAGAGTTTGTAACACAGATTTCTTGTCTGCAAACAATGCTTCTAGGGAAATCGGCCTTATCACCCTCATCTCTTATTGCACTGAAAAAGAAAGATGTAGATAAAAAACCATATAAGAAAAATAGTTCCTGTTCCAACAACGCTACAGGTTTGTTCACATATTTTGAGAGTTATCAAAGGGATCACCACTGATGCCTGCTGTTAGCATGACGAACCACATAATATTGAAAAATATTACATGGCGATCCGGCTAGATCTGAGAGTGCTCCTATTATAAGAGCACCCAGACAAATTTGTTTTGAGAAGGGAAAATTTTTACATCCTGCCAGCCTTAAGAGTGCTCCTGGTATAAGAACACCCAGGCAAATTATATTTTAGTTCCTGAAAGCAGCCGAGACCCGTCAGAGGAAGAAGGAGTGTCTAGCCAACAGACACAAATAGAGGAAAGCATCGTATTCCTTTCCAGCATAACAAGACGCATTTAAAATGTCTGCCGATACTTCGGATGATTTCCCAAAAAAGAAAACAAGAGTTTGCTCAAACATAACGCCAATTTAAACAAGGACTCCAAAGATCAGAAGCTGAACTTGCCAATGATGATGAAAGAAAAATCAACCACAAAATCTTTAGGATTTTCAATATGCTCCAATCACTCTACAATATCAACAACTACTGCAACAACATCATAAACGAACAAACACAAATAAAGAAATCAATTTTAATAGACAAAAAGTACAAACCTTTTTTTAAAACGATTAAAATATAATAACAACGCTAATTGAAAAATATTAGATACGACCAGTTGGTTTTTTTCTAAATAACTATACATCTTGGGGGAGTTAATACTTCTTTAATAAAGGATATTGACTCATTGATTTATTTTATAACCAAATAAAAAAAAAAAATAAAACACACAAGGATCCTTATTAAAATACTGGCAAGGATTGTTAGAAGACTTAAACTTTTAGGCTATTCCCACGCATAATAACGCTAAATATACACACATGAGAATATTCCAGTTAATATTCTCCCTTGTAAAACAATGCTTCTTGGTGAAAATCTGTTGTTAGCAAAATTAAAATAATTTGATATTTACAATTTCCTCTGTTTAAATCTTTAGTTTTTTCTGCTACCAGGCTTGATTAGTAGAGTTAAAAAAACAAAAATAAATTATAATAAATATATATAAAAATAATTATAATAATTATATATAAAAATTAAAAAGTTTTTATTATCAGAACTCACAACTTAATAAATATTTTATAGTCTAACTTTTTTATAAAGTAATCCATCTTTTTTTAAACAACATTTGCTTCTGTTTCTTAAGTGCATTTCTCCACCAGCAACTAGAACAACCGCAGGTATAATTTTTTCCATTCTTTTCACTTATATCGGGTTTTTTCAACAAAAAGTTTGTTTTCCAATTGTGGCATTACCAGCAACAACATGTAGTTTTGATATTTAGTGTTTTGACATATTCGTAGTAGATGTATTGGCAATTGTTACAATGAATTCAACTTTGCACGAAAATCATAATAAAAAAATTAAAATTCACTATGAAAATGGTGGTTCTGCTAAAGTGACATTTCGTAAAATTCCTGATATTTTCGGACAACATAATTGTCCTTCTGAGACCGCTATTAAGAATTTGATCAGTAAATTTGAGTCAACAACTCGTGTTTGAGCGGGTCGTTCAACTAAAAACGTCGCAGCGGTGAGCCACAGTAATGAAACAGGTCAGAATTTGTCAATTCTTCGACTTTCTCAGCAATTGGGGTTATCCAAAATCACCACATAGCGAATTTTACCTAAGGATTTAACAATGTTCAACTGGTGCAGGAATTGAAGATTCGCACAATTCTTTGAAGAACAACCGGCTGGTTTTGCTAAAAAAATTATCTTATTAGGCAAAGCCCATTTTTACTTGTCAAGGTATGCCAACAAGCAAAACTGCCGCATTTGGGCTTCTTAAAATCCTAGAGTGGTTATTGAGAAGCCTCTGCATGCTCAAATTATCACTGTGTGGTGCGCTGTGTGCTCTAGAGACGTAATTGTGCCATTTTTTTTTGAAAACGAGGCTAAAACTGCGGAAACGGTCAATGACTCATGTTGTAACATGTTGCAACATGTCACACAGTCAAATTTTCAAATCGCACGATTTCACAACAATCATTAGTTAAGTGACCAGCCAGATCGTATGATTTAACGCCACTGGATTATTTTTGTGGGGCTATGCTAAGGACAGAGTCTATATGGAGTCAATCGAATCAATTGATCTGTCAGCGTGGTCAGGGTGGTCATTTGCCAGATATCAAATTTCACTCATAATTGCCGAACTGCTATCTTCGTAATACAATAAAAATTTGAATTTGAATCTTAATCTAAATTTTTTATATCTTGTTTTAGACAACACACTTTTTGCTGAACAGATGTTTCTTATCTGGTAGCCTCGTCTGTGCCAAAAAAGAAACATGCTTTGCTAATCATACTTTTCGATAAAACATGTAAATCTTTAATTTAGTTAAAAAACAATATTATTTTTCTCTTACCGCATACACTGTAAGATAGAAAGAATCAGTTTTTCTTTTACTTCACACTTTTCAAATGCTATCGAAGAGCGAGCTATAAATTGAAACAGAGATGAAAGAGAAAAACGTGCAAAATTTTTCGTTTTTGTTTTTTTTTTTTTGGAAAAATAGTGTCATAAAATAAATTGTTTACACATACACACACCCGCACTTACGATCTACTGCCACATTTATGCTGTTTTTGACTTAGACAAATATATCATAAAATATACTCACACTTAATCTATAACACAAACAAAATGTTTACAGAAGTAACGTAGATGTCATGTTTGTAATGTGAGAAAAATTTTTAAAAGTTCTCGACCTTCGATTTTGTTCACAACAAGTTGTAACCTGTATAAGTTTGATATATTTCACTGTTATGGCTATCACTGCACAGTATATGTGCTGCGGTTGGTGAAACGTTAATATTTGATTTTGTTTTTTGTATGGCTAAATCATGATAATCATCATTCATTCATTTAATGTTTCATCAGTCATTTACTGAGTTAAAATGTACAAGTCTGTTCCTATTAGCAATAGTAAAAGGGAATTAGCTGCTATAGCAGCAGCAGCAATACCAGCAATGATGGCTCGGACGCATTAGATAAATCATAAATCTTTTTTTTTTTATATTTGAAAACAGCAAAAAAGAAATTTAATTCCATGTTATACTGAAAGCATTTTAGAAAAAATCAAAGCCACTGGAAAGGAAAATAATGTGGTTGTTTCTGTTAAAAATAAAGAAATACCATTTTGTGTTGGTATTTAAAATTTCTTTAAATGAATTCTGCCAGCGTTCTTTAACTAAGTTATTCTTATTAAATAAAATAGAAAATATAAATAATTAGTGAGAAAGCCTAAATGTTGGCTTCTTTCAATTAAAACAAAGTTTTTTGTTATTTTAAGCAAAGTTATCTTAAGGAATACCTTAATAAAATCCATTGGGATATTTTAGCTACGAAAATTAACAAAATTTTTTCATCTTCATGTATAGGAACTACCACATCCAGGGTTATTTTTCGTCTATTTTAATTTTAATACTTAATAACAAATGAAATTTCCTTCAAACGTTAAGACACGTAATACTACAACTTTAAGGATAAACGTTTAGTGTAACAAAACTTAAGTCTCTCTTACTTTTATTCTGGGAAAAATTTTAAAAAGTCGCTGCCTACGATCGCGTTTTGCTATACGGCATCATTTTGTTGAATTTTATTATATTTTTAAACAAAAAAATCATTTATTATAATTTTCATCAATCTTAAAATAACTCTTGCCTTAAATTTAGAAGAAGTAAAGGATCTGTTGTGGTTTAGTTTCGTTATTTTTATTACTATTATTTGATATTCCACAATTTTGGTAACTAAAGACCCATGGCAACAAAACTTCGGATTAGCTTAAAATTACACTAAAGCTCAAATGGTAAAAGAACTAGGTATATAACGATGTCGTGGCTTTAAATATTATGCGAGTTATACGAATGTAGTTATACGACTACAATGGCGACATTTTCTTCAGCACATTCGTTCCTTTTGTTGGCATTATTGAATTATTTTAGGTGCCACTGTAGGCTAGTAGGTAGTATACTAGGTTGTAAATATGGGGTTTGTGGGTTCGGTTCCCAACGAAGACCTTGGTTTTTGCACTACAAAAATAAAATTGACTGTCGGTGGGGCTGCTCAGTGACGAAGGCATGGTCACTGGTAGCTGTGCTGTTTTTATACGACAGCTAATTTCCGACTATCCTTCTACTTTCACCACCTGTTTCATCTCTTCTCTATCCCTTTCCTAAAGAATGTAGCACGGTACTTGACTAAATAGGCATTGTTGCCTGAAGTGCTACTTCTCTTAAAAAAAATTATAGAGTATGTGGTGTGAAATCTATGCACATTTCAACTGCTAAAGTGGCTAACTTAGTTGCGTTATAAAAATCATAAAGTCATCAGCCTGAATAAAATATTTTTTACGTGATTATATCTTAGATTAATACTGTACTATGGAGGATGTTTCCACTGTACATTAATACTAGTGGATCGATTTGATGACAAATGTAGCGACTAGTAAGTATTTCAATAACATTTACCAATTGTCTATAATGTCTTTACTTACAAAAATCCAGATACAAAAGAAAATATGTGTTATGTGAACTTGTGTCTAACTAATAGATTTGTAATTTTATATAATTTATTTATAGTAAATATCTTTTTTCTTTTTTTAGATCTTTTTTATATATTTTTTTCTTTTGAATATTTCGCTTTCCTTTGGAAAGCTTCTTCAGGAAAAAAAAATTTTTTTAAATTTTTTTATTTTTTATTTTATTATTTTTTGTTTTCAAAAATTTAAAAAAATTTTTTTTTCCTGAAGAAGCTTTCCAAAGGAAAGCGAAATATTGAAAAGAAAAAAATATATAAAAAAGATCTAAAAAAAGAAAAAAGATATTTACTAAAGATAAAAAAGATCGTTTAAAAAACTATATAATTTATTTATTTATTTATTTCAGTGTATGGATACAATATTATCCTTATAGACTAGCACTTCGTAAAGTAATTAATTTATTTCAACAAATTATTTAAAATGATTTTAAACCTAATAATAGATAATTCATTGCAATAGGAATTAGACAATCGCATTACTTTAGTAAGCGGTTCATTCGTAATGTAATCAGTTCTGTGAATATCTATGTAGAAAAAATAACCATGACCTTTTAGTGACCTAGAACGTACATGTAATTTAATAAAATGTATTAAATCAGGGCAATCAATTACGTCCGAAAGAATGTTGTGCGAAAATATCATTGCTGCAATATTACGCCTAACCTCAAGAGTTTTTATTGAAATTAAGGCGCATTTGTCGGCATAAAATGGAATGAAGTTTGAAGAAATAGAAAAAAAAAAATAACTTGAATTCTCTTAATTCGCTTAATATGCACATTAGCATTTGGCCACCAAATAAATGATGCGTATGCTAGCTTAGATCTGACAAAAGCAGAAAACAAAACCTTTTTCGTATAATGATCAAACAAATGATCCGAGTTTCGACGGACAAACGTAAACATGGAATATGCCTTGGGTATTATATAGTTTAAATGATTAACAAAAGATAGTTTATTATCAAAAACTACACCCAAATCTAAAATCTCATCAGCTGATGATAATAAATGATCACTGATTCTATATTGAGATATCAAAATATTACGACATCTATGATAAGTCATAGTAAAACATTTATTTACGTTAAAAGGAATACCATTGCGGACAGACCAAGAACTCAACCTATTTAAATCTTCTTGAAGATCTAAACAGTCTTTAAGATTACATATTGGCTTAAAAATTTTTAAGTCAAAAGCATACAATTAAAACTGAGAGGACCTTAAACAGTGTGCAATGTCGTTAATAAATATGTTAAAGAGAAGAGGTCCTAAAACACTACCCTGAGGAATGCTCGAGGTAGGAATAAAATAATTTGAAGAAACTCCATTTATAGAAAATACAGCATGCCTATTTAATAAATAGTAACGAAACCAAGATAACATCTCAGAATGAATTCCAATCTGGGATAATTCAAAGAGCAACAATTCATGTGGTACACGATCAAATGCCTTAGCAAAGTCCGTGTAGATTGTATCGACCTGAAACTTTTTCTCGAAATTACTTATACAAGTTTTAGTAAAAATAGCTAAATTAGTAGTATTAGACCTTCCAGCCATGAAACCATGCTGGGAAAATGAAATATGGCGCTTAACCAGAAAAAATAATTTGTCGTAGACAATATGCTCAAATATTTTTGCAATATTTGTTAACTTGGAGATTGGCCTATAATTTTTCACATTAATTTTACTGCCAGACTTGTGAACTGGTAAAATAGAAGTATATTTCCATTTTTGTATAAAATAACCGGACTTTAGAGATTTATTGAATATAATTCTTAAAGGCAGAACTAATGATTATATAATAATTAAATAATAATTTTTATGAGCTGGAGCTTAGGCATCAATATACTTATAATGAGTATACTGATAGTAAATATCAAAAATTGATAATAGTATGACAGTTGGTGTATAACTACAGTTATTTTTTTTTTATTGAATTTTTAAATGATGATGAAATTTTTTTTCTCGAAATTTTTGAATATTGGGTACGTAGTTTTTAATTAAATAAGAAAATATGAAATTTGACAAACTCGAACAAATATTATTTTAATTCGAAAACACTAAAAAAGTGTAGCGACCATAATATGATAGCAAGCTTAATATTATGTTTGCCACAAGTCATTTTACTCTAGATTTGGTATTAGTTTGACATATACAATTTTTTTACATTTCGAAATTAATCGCCAATAATTTAATTAATTAATTATTTCTTATCAATTGAAATATTTTCATTTAAATTATACCCTGACTATTTTAAGTCAAGCATCAAGTATTTCTGCTTTAAATACGATAATACTTTTTATTTAATATTTACTTATTTTCAAATTCATTTGATTTCTAAGTATGATTGTCATTAAATAATGCTTAAGTAAGTAGACACAATGTCACGTCATCTAATAAAGCTGATGATGTTTTCCTTCTTTTTCATTTCTTCTTTTTTTGTTGCTTTCTACAGCTCCAAGTAGATTTTCTAAACTAAAACCCTGCGGTTTATTTAGTTTTAAGTCTTTTGAGTATTTTGGTTTTTCCTGGCATTAAGTATGAACTACAATAGAACAACAATAGCTAAGATAGACAGACAGACAGACATACATACGAGCAGGCAGATGGATAGATAGACATACGGACCATATAAGAATCAATTCATGAAAATGCAATATATTGAAAGCAGGTTAATCCATCAGTTGGCTAAATAAGCAAGCAATCTCGCCAAAGTTGCATATGGAATTATAATATTTTCAAAAGTTGAGCTCTCACCTTGACGCTCACTTGGCAACGATTTATGTGAAATCCAAAAACTTTATTCAGAAAATTCATGTAACACTCATCATGATTGAAGGTAATAGTTATTAAATGGTCAATTACAGTTTTAAGCATTCTTTAACAATTCTTAAAATGTTAACAAATTTTTCTTATTTATTATTTGATTTTATGAAGGCCAAACCAACTTAAATTTTGTTTGTTGTTTATGTTACATTTATTTTAATGCTATTTTAACAAAAAATTCTCGATTAGACCACCTTAGTGTTGAGAAATCTAGCTTAACTAAAGATGGAAAATGAAATTGTACACAACTGTGTTTGACTTTCATGGTTGAAAAATACAACTAAAGATATTTTTTTTTACTTCTACTATTCTTCGCTCCAAAAAAAAAGAAAACTAAAAAACAATATCTATACAGCAAGTTGATCATCATAAATAGGGCATATATTCTTATTATTACACAGTGTGTGGTAGAAATATTCTCACAAATATTTTAAAATCTGAGTTTTGTGTTATTTGTCTTCTTGACCTCACCAACATGCAATAAAATGAGGCAAATGAAGAGTGTAGAGTCAAATGACTAGTATACGCATATAAAATTTTCAACTAAAGGGTGCCCCATCAAGCTTATGTCTTACTAAAAAATTTTTATCTCTAGATTCGAAACAGTTGGGCAGACCAGATTTTACCATACATTAATGTAGTCGTAAAACATTGCCATACCTTACTTTCGTAGCAATTTAAAATTAATGAGGGAGGGAAATCGAAGCGCACTAACTGTTTTATAGATTCATTTTGGTATCCCCTTCTCTTTAGGAATCGATATCAATTTTCAGGCGATTTTTAACCTACTACTACACTTTAGACTGCAGTGATTTCAAACTATCTACTGCTAGCTATCGGGCAAACTTCCCAATTACAGTCTCTTATGCAAAACCTAAATCTTCATTGGTATTTGCATTTAACAAGTAATCATAATCCTTATGTTAGTCCTGGACATTAACATAAAAATGTAAACTACCTCCTCGCCTTCTTGTTCTAAGCACAGTTTACAAGTTCCATCTTCTTTAAGTTTTATGTTGGCCATATGATTTATGTTTCCATAATTTAGGAGTTATCTTTCCTTACTTTCTTCCCTGCCAAGGAACTCCTTGAGCACCATTTGCCTGTCTCCCCAAGCCTATTCAGTTTTAAAGAGTCTAACGACTATACAACTTTTGCTCGCATAGTCAGTTCATGTGCTGTGCTACAGCCCTGCTAATGCTTTCTACGTACCTGCCATTCTCTCTCTCTCTCTCTCTCGTATTCACTCACAAAACCAATCCTACTAGCAATTGAACACAAGTATACGATTAATCGCTAGGTTTTGAATATATAACTTTGGTTGAAACAACTTTGAGTTCTTTAAATGAAGATTCAATGTGAAGTTTAATGGTGTTAACAATCGAAAGAGAAATATAATATATTGTTACAATTGCTCCTTTTAATAAACATTTTGTTATATTGAGTTTTTTTTTTTATCACAAAATAATAATACAGCACTTTAGAGTTTTAAATTAAATTAAACGATTTATTTACTTTCAATACCCACCAAATAAACACGATGGTAACTTTAACACTATAACGTCTTTAACGATGCTTTATTATTTTATTGTCTTTTCTCAACCATATCTTAACTTCAATTAATTTTTTTGCCCAGAAATGTACAAGAATATTCTACTTCAGCATTACCTCATATTGTTGTTGTAATTATCATTCACTGTAGACGCCTGTAGATGTTTTTTCCGTTTTTTTTTTGTTCTGCTGTTTAAATTATTTCGTAGAATTTATAACAAGCATGTTGTTGTTGTCTTGTAGTTTCTTAGAAACCTACGCAGTTTGTAAAACGCACAATAGGTCATTTCGCTTCCTTTTTACTTATAATTATATTCTTTTAAAACCTTAGCGATACCTTAAGAACGCAAATTGTTCTTTTAGGACTATGTAATATAAAACTCTATTGGTGCAATAGAGCATCATTGAATGATAAAGAGCGTAAGTGGAATATTAAAATTTTCGCATTCTCGTACAAATGCGTTCTGTAGTTTGTTAAGAATAAGAAAATGTTTGAGAAACATTTTCTCTAAATATGACTGAAATTTGCTCTTAAACAAAACAAAACAAAATGAAAGCAAGCCGTTGCCTTTGTTTATTTATGTTGTATTAATAACAACTGTCTGCCTCAATTGCCAGTTTGGGGTAATTGTGGCAGATTTAATTTTTCCGTTTCTCATCAGAAGTCTATATTTTAAAAAAAAACTTTCTTGTAAAATGATTAAGCAAGTTTCTGTTTGAAATGATTTGTGTTAAATGGTAAAAATATTTACGGACATGAAAACTTTACATGAAGATGTGGCTTAAAGTAAAAATGCATTGTGAGACAAATATATGACAAAAAATCATAAGTACATAGGGGTTGTCCAATTTAAATTGTTTTTTGTATGTGATATAGACTAAGGTTCTTGCCTATCATAAATTTAATTTAACTTCAGGCTCCTGAAACTTTAGCCGAATGATGCCATGTTATACCCCGAAAGTCAAGAATCGAAGTCAAAGAGTCGAAGATATCCACAAATTTATTCTGCCGAGTTAGCTAGAGAATAAAATACCAACGTATAACTGAATGACAGATGTAGCGTACATGGTTAAGGAAAGGGCTCAGTTAGTGCACAAACCAAATCAATTGAAGTCCCGCAGAAAGCACTATATGTTGTAGATTAGATAGTGGCAATCTTGGATTAAAATGCATTATCATACAATCTTTAGAATTTAGTCTAGTCTAGTCATAAAGTATGGCTGGCATCCTAAGTTAAAAGAGCGGATATTTGGTGAAGCGATAGACGTAACAATAACAATTACATTAATTTAAATTGACATTTTTTGTACCCCGCAATGTTTAACGAGTTTTTACAAAGACGAGTAAAAACGAGAGATTTGATTTTTGAAAGGCTTGTCAGTGAGATTTTTCCATTTTAGTAACGAAAAATATTAGTGGGACCACCCTTTGCACGTACCAAATAATACATTTTTTGTGTGCATCAATGTTACTGATGTTGATGATACGTTTGTTACTGTTTACTACACGTGGTTTTGGTATATACGTGGGTATGTGTGTTTACATATGTGTTTGTATGATAATGCATACATTATAATATCAAGTAGATATATATTTGTAAGTCTTTGTGTATGTGTGTGTGTGCTTGTATGTATGTACGTATGTGTTTGTAACGCTGTGCCACTTTAGATGTCACCACAAGCGTCAGTATAACAACAATACAAATGACAGCTGCAAGGCACTTGCGTCTTGTTTTGTGACTGTTGCAGGCATAAACTCATTGTATATTTTTCCTGTTGCTGCCACAGTTTATAATGTTGGTGGTGCTTTACTCTTGGTGCTGTTGTTTATTTATGGTTATTTTTTTTTTTTTTTGTTTGCATTCATTTCGTTTTCATTTTTATTTTTATTGTTGTTGTATATTATTGTTGCTGATGTCCTTGCAACTCTAATATACATATGACAACATGTGTGAGGACTTTGATGATGTCGTACAGCCAGCGTGATGACGATGATGATGATGATGACGACGACGATGATGGTTTGCTAAGCTTTTGTTTGCGCTTATGTATTTAGATGGCTGGCTGAATGGATAAATGAATGGATGGATGTAAGGATAGATATGATTGTATGAGAATGTTGCCAGTTTTTTTTCTGCTGTTTATACATTAATTTGTGCTTATTTGTGTGTGTCTGCTTCATTGTATGCATTTTTATGTGTGCTGGCATGTTTTCTATTGTTGTTATTTGTTTTTGTTACGATTTTTCATAGACACACACACACATTCCTATATATTTTTTTTGATTCACATATATGAATTTGTATAGTGGAAGGTATGCATTTGCGTGAGTGTCAATCTTATATTTGATGTATTATCCTTCTTATTTTGTTGCATTTCACTACTTTGTCATTTTTTTGGCAAAAAATTGTTGTCAGCAATGTATTATCATTGCTGTTATTATTGTTGTTGTTATCTTTGTTGTTGTTGATGTTTTTACTCGTTAGTCAGTATTGTTTGCTATTTGTGTTGCATATCGTTTAGTTTCCTGTTCTGGCAACTAGCATTTTTATGGAAATAAACCTTATTCTCTTAGTCTTGTATGTTTTTATTTGTCTAGTTTTTGTTTTGTTTCGTGTATTAATTTTATTTCTTTTTGGTTTCGTTTGACAAATATGGTTTGTTAACTTTTTGTTAGCATTTTTCGTTTGGCCCAAAAAATTTTTGTTGTTTTGTGTTTTCAGTGAATTTATGAAATTAAGAGTTCGAATGTGTCCTTCCTCTTAATATTACGTTTAGGTTATATACATTTTCATACAATAATTTTATAAGCGGTTTGTTAAGTTCTATGAATGAATTAAATTAAAATTAGTTGATTACTTGTGAGTGATTTTATGATATATTTTATGATGCAGACAGGGAAAACAATTTTTTTTTGTAGTTTTTAGCACGATTAAACTTTATATTATAAAGATTTGCAAAAAAATTTATTTCATTAAGACTAAAAAGTTAGTTTGGACAAAACACTACTTTGACTATTCGTAACCAATTGTATTCTGAAGTCCGGTTATCAGCCAACTTTTCGAGGACTTTCCAAAAGAAACACTAACAATATTGGCTGCCACTGTATTAATTTATGCAATTTATACGATGCTTCACAGTAAAAATAATAAAAAGGTACCTAAGCGTCACCTACCCGATCCTTTTCATTAAATTTACTTATCAAAAAATTGCAGTTAGCGATATCCTGTAGGAGTCATTTCTCATGCGGGTCAATGTCATTTGTATGTTTACACAAAAAATGACTGAAATTGGTGCGACTTCAATCAACCGTTACACAAGCTCCGGCTTTATATATACAAAGAAATAAATTCTAATGAAGCTAACAACGTACAGACCACAAGCAACGGTATAATTTTCTGGGTGCAATAGAGATTATAGTGTCTGTTGTAAATTAGTTCTACTCCGTAGTAGCAGTTTTTTAAGCCAAAAATGGGCCTCATCTTTCAACACAATTTTGCGATAAATTCAAAAAATATATTGTTTTAATGTTTGCCAAAATAAAACTGGATAATTTTGTAGAGCCTTAAACAGCTCGATCAATTCCCCAGGTTATACTGATCATAAATGTCAAATCTGATGGTGGATCAAACCACTGCATAATTTGGAACGTCATGCTCGTCCTAGGAAGCCGAAGCTATAATTCTATGCAACAGAACTTTCTAGTTGCAACTTCGATGATTCCAGAGCAGGGCTGCAAATCATCACTCCTTGCTTAAGAGTTGGAAACTTTCCAACTCCTGTCCAGAACACATGCCTAGCATGCTCACTGGATCTGGGAACATTTCACTAGGTAGGTGTTATTAAAGGTGAAATGAACCCGGCCACCATAGAACCATAGACTGATATTGGGCCGCGAAACCACAACCACCACAATACTCCCATAAAGGGCCAACCTCAATAATCAGCCAGAGAACAGTTAAGTGTCTAAAGAGACAAATAACAGAACACTGCGGGTCACTGATTCCCGTGGAAATAAAGTGGAGTTTCCAGTTGTACCCCTGCTGACTTCAGGGGACTGGGCTCCCTTTTTCCCCCAGTTGCACAGGTCTACATAGTAGCTCTCCATTAAGACCATATATGTTCCCCCGGGGGGTAATGTGATTTGTTCTACATCTGCACCGACCGCGAGGTTATAATCAGATGGTAGTTAAACCACTTAGTTGATTGGACACCAACTACGCCCTAGAAGGCCTTCAGATACGTATATCCTCCAGTCACTTCTAGTAGCAATTTAGAAAGTCCGGAGTAGGCCGTGCCCTCACTCCTTGCTGAGGAGTTGGAGACTTTCCAACTCCTGGTCCAGAACGCATGAAGCTCTTACTTATCAAGAACACGCCAGCATTCATACTCACTGGACCTGAACCATTCATTGTGTTAATTTGAATGGTCCGACCCACAAACTCTCACGAGGGTCCGAAACCACAACCACCACGATACTCCCATATAGGGGCCAACCTCAATAAACAGTCAGAGCACATTTTTTGTCTAAAGAGAGCAAATATTGTACTCTGGGGCAACTGATTTCCCGTGGAAATATGTGGATTGTCCAGGTGACTCCTACTAGCCTTTGAGGGGCCTGGGCTCCCTTTTACCCCGCAAGACACAAATCTAAATGAAATAGTAGGTTCCAAAAAGACTATAATGTGCCCACCCCGGGGGGTAGTATGACATTATGCGTCACAGTTAACCTTTTCATAAAATCGCCCTTTATTCTACTTAGGAGCTAAAAAAATACAAAATAATGATAGCCAATATTTTTTGGACGATTTGTGAATTAATTACATACAATTGAACCGCGAAATTTTTAAATGTTATTAAGCAAAATAAAGGGAAAAATTGAATTATTTGAAGAAAGCCTAAATATTTTTACTAATTATTTAGATGTTAAAAAACACAAAAGACGAAAGAAAAAAAAATATCTTTTGACCATTTTGTAGCATAACCGATACTGTAGCTAACCAGTAAGTACTGTAACAAATAGCAGCAATTATCAACAAGTTTGTGTATAAATTTAAAAGTAATAAATTACCTTAACTTTTTGGTAACTAAAAAAAAATTAATGTAATGTTGTTGCATTACATTCGCAGTCAAGTTGCCTTTAAAATATTTTACAACTTATTAATGTTGTTGCTTTATTAATGTTGTTGCTTTACTTAACGCATTTAACCGATCGATGCGTCTCATATTACACTTGAAATATTTTAAATATTTTATTACTGTAACAAATAGCAGCAATTACCAACAAGTTTGTGATAAATTTAAAAGTAATAACTTACCTTAACATTCGCAGTTAAGTTGCCTTTAAAATATTTTACCACTTATGCTTCCCTTATTAATGTTGTTGCTTAACGCACTTAACCGATCAGTATTTGAAATATTTTATCTAAACCCCTCAGAATTATTATTATTATTTAATAGCCAATTGTAAATGTTGTAACATTAGTCAAACGTTTATAATATTATTCAACATTTTATGATAGTCTGATAGTTTTTTTGTATTAACGTAAATACAGGGTGTCCGCCGGGCCACCGCAGTCGTCAAGTAGACACGTGGCAAATTTTTTAATAAAAAATATTCGATAAACCAACGTGTTTTAATCGTTTAAACATTTTATCAAAATCAATCATCGATTACTGTGACGATGAGAAAGTTACGTGAAATTTTTGGGAGATGCAATGTGTCAACAAACTGTATTATTTATCGTGTAGTGATTTATTTCGAAGAAAGAAGGTCTGTAGGTAATAGGCCCAAGCATGGATCATAACGTACTGCCAGATCGGCTGAAAATATTACTGCTGCCCGAGAAAGTGTTCAAAACAATCCATAAAGCTAAATTCGACGCCGTGCTCAGGAGCTTGGTCTTCAAAGAACAAGTTCGGCCACAATTTTGCACAAAGATTTGCATTTGTTTCCATTTAAGATTCAGTGGACACAAGAGCTTCTTTTATAAGACTACTTACGCCTCTGTACTTATATTAGTAGCATATTACAGCTCGCAAACATTTTACAGCTGGCAAACCCTATTTTTATGAAAAAAATCATAATTAGTGACAAGGCACCTTTTCATTTGAATGGGTATGTAAATAAACAGAACAGGCTGTTCTTAGAAACGGGAAACCCTAAAATTATTCAACAGTTACCTTTGCTTCCATTAAAAGAGACAGTCTGTTGTGCAATTTGTTTAGGAACAATCATTGGACATTTCTTCTTTGAAAACGGGGTAACGGTAACTACGAATGGGGAGCGATATCGTGATAAGATTGAAAATTACCACAACTACATGGTTTGGGCTTGATTAACATATGATATCAACAAGACGTCTCCCCGAGGGCACATTAAAGTCTTTATGGATCACACAACCATCTAGACTTGTGTCTTGCGGCGTAAAAGGGAGCCAAGTCCTCTTCAAGGCTAGTAGGAGCCAACTGGAAAATCCACTATATTTCCACGGGAATCAGTAAAATTCCAGAGTTCCACTATTTGTCTCTTTAGGCATTTAGCTGTTCTCTGACTGATTATTGAGGTAGGCCCTTCGGAGGTATCGTGGTGGCTGTGTGTTTCGAGGCTCTCGTTTGAGTTTGTGGGTCGGATCATTCACAATGAACACAACGAATGATCCAGATCCAGTGAGTATGAATGACGTCGTGTTCTTAATTATATTAAGCTTCATGCGTTCTGGACCCGGAGTTGGATAGTCTCCAACTCTTCAGCAAGGAGTGAAGGCTGCGGCCTACTCCGGGCTTTTAAAGTTGCAACTAGGAGTGACCGAAGGATATACGTATCCGAAGGCCTTCTAGTGGTAATGATCAACCATCTGATTAGGGCCCACGGCCAGGTGCAGATGTAAACCTTATTACGTCATATAAACAAGACGGTGGCACATCGAGACTTCTTTCCACAACATGTTCTTTCAAGAAATGATGATGTTGATTGGCCTCTACGGTCGCTTGATTTGACTGCAAGGTTAACGTAAACAAACTAGAAACGCTTGAGCAACTCAAATAAAATATTCGTGATAAATTTAATGAAATACCAATTGAAATGTGTGAGAATGTAATGAAAAAGTGCTCAAAAGGGTTGGCATTTGTGAGGCTAACAGAGGCGGATATTTATCTGATATTGTACTTCATACATAATAGCCGACATTAGATAAAACATTTGTCAATATAAGATACATTCTGTTTCCTGGCGGCCAGCCTTGAAATAAGATATTGAGTTAAAATTGGAGAAGTCACTCAAATGCCAAAAAATCTAGTACTTCTCGAGGTTAATAAATAAACCATAGAAATTTCCCCCCAGGGGCACATTTATCGGTCTCTATGGAATACTTGACTATCTAGACCTGTGCTGCTGGGGGTATAAGGGAACACAGTCCCCAGAAGATAGCACGGGTTAACTGGAAGCTCCATGTTATTTCCACGGGAATCAGTAAGCCCCAGAGCTTCCGCTAATTGTCTCTTTAGACATTTAGCTGTTTTTCTGACTGATTATTGAGGTTGGTCCTTCGGGAGTATCGTGGTGGTTGTGGTTTTACGGCTCTCGCATGAATTTGATTTTGAGGGCCAGGATCATCTCGTCTTTAATAACACCAACGGGTGGATGAACCGGATCTAGTGAGCATGCTAGTCATGAGTTCTGGACCAGGAGTTGAATAGTCTCTAGCTCTTCAGCAAGGAGAAGTGGTTTGCAATCCTGCTTTGGAACCAGTGAAATTGAAACTATAAAAGATCTGCTGCTAGAATTAGTCCTCGGCTTTCTAGGGCGTGAATGACGTTGCTTTTCATTTCCTGTGCTTTGAGTACCATCTGATTAAGGCTTACGGCCAGGTGCAGATGTAAATCTCATCACGAAAAACCATAGAAATTAAGAAACGAAAACGTTTAATAAAGAAAAGTTCTAGAAGCTATAATTGCGGAGCTTTAAGAAAAGTCTTAGGAGCTTCAATCAATAATTTTAAAATAAATTTTTCAATTATTAAAAATATATATATAATATACAGATATATAATATAATATAATAATAATTTTTAACAAATGGTTCTTTATGAATTTGTACTCACATTAATCTTATGATGCTTTGTTTTTGAGTTATAAATTTTCAAAAGTTTTAAAATATAATAAACACCTTAAAATCCACATAGTTTAAAATTCAATAAATTTTTTAGTTTAATACTTTGCATAGAAATATAATTTCAAAAAAATTATAATAAGTTATTATGTTCTACCCTAACCCTTTTACTAAAAAGATTATCTAAACAATGATGCTATAATTTTTTATATGATTGACTTTGCCTGTTGTTCAGCTATTTCTATTCATAAAATTTTTTAAAAGAAATTCATTCACTTATTTTATTGTTGCATAACTTTTTAATTATGTATATTCCATTAACGAGATTTTTCTTTAATAATTTCTCATTTAATTTTTCTTTATTATTTATTATATAAAATTGTTTGCCTTCAACTTATACTATAAAATTTATTGTATAAACACATTAAAATTTTTTGTTTTGTTTTCATTCATAATGTCCTAGAGAGCCCTTTTCTCTCTCTCTCTCTCTCTCACTCTCTCTGCCTCTCTCTCTCGCTGTCTCTTTATGCTGTATGGTATCAGGGTTCCCAGGGACTTTATTCCAATGGAATACTTAAATTAAAAGCGTTTGTAGCCAAAAAATCTTACAATTCAGGTTATTTATTTCCCAAAAATCCCCATAAAAATAATGCTTAAAAAAGCATAAGTATTTTTAAAAGTGAGAATAAGCATGTTTGAATATGTGTGTACATTTTTAGAGCCTTAAGTTCGCTGGCCATGTGTTTCAATTTTTTATTCCTATTTAGCTTGTTAATTTAACGTTTTGTAAGTTCATTGCCGAAAGAACTTTTTTAAGACAATAACAATTCTGCCAGGTCTTAAATTATTTTTGATCTAGTGATAGTTTGGATGTTTAAATAACGTCATTCAATAGAAAGCGGTTTAAATTATTTCTTAGTACGGTAAAATTTTATTGGAAAATTTGTAAATTCTCTCTGCACCATTTGTTTGGAGTTGTAATCGAGTTACAACAACATTAAAGACAAAATGACAGTGTTAGAAAAATTTCAAAACATTTAAAACTTTCTCTCAAAAATCTCCTATTCCCAAAAAATATTTTTGATCTCCATTTTTAAATGCAAATTCACTATTATGACAACACTGTGCGGTATTGCGATTAAGCCAATTGAATTAATTATGGCTAATGAAAGTTTGCTTAAAGTGTTAAATATTTAATTTCAGCTTCAATAGTTTCATTTTCATCATTTTATTTTTTATGATAAGATAGTAAATAAGGAGATTAAAGTTCTAAAAGATATTTATTAAAATGAAATTAATTTGAAATAAACACTAATAAACATTTTTTATCATAAAAAAGACAGAATATATGTAACTATTGATAATTAGCATAGATATAGCATCTATTTTTAAAAGCCCTTACCCCTTTTTTTTTGTTGCAAACATAGCTTGTGGGAAATATAAGTTTAAAAAAAAGGGTATTCCAAAACTTATGTAATGTTGAAATTTATTGTTTAGCATAATTAACAAAACAACTTAAGCTTTTACTATTTTTAAATTTAATGTCAAATCTGAACAGAATGTCAATAACACTTTTTCAATTAGGAGTTTAGGTTGGATTCAAATATTGGACGTTAGTTATGTACTACAACATTGTAACCCCTCTATTGCCCAGTGTTTTGATATCTTTCAGACAAGTCCGGAATTCGTCATTCTCAGATACAGATAGTAGATCTGTGCTGGTAAATTAGGTGCCCTCTTAGAACTCCTATTAACTTACTTTTCACGATCTTTTCAAACATAAGAAGGCTGCCTTTTCATTTGACACGCCCTATCTTTACCACTGCCTGTTATGTTTTCTACTCTTTTGATTATCCAAACATTTTGTATACTCTGCGATTGAGTGAACTGTAAGCCATTTATACCCATTGTGATAAATAGTGTTGAGTTTATCGGTTAAGCGATTACTGACATTCTCTCTTCTTGATAAAAAGTTTTGTGGATATTTATTTATTGTGCTGATATTTAATTTTTAATCTGTTCATATCTCAGTTAAGATGGAAAGCCTAATCTAATATACAGAGCCCTCCCTCATATTTCATATAGCATAGAGCAGCAAGATAAGTTTTTACGAGCAATTACTGCAGACTCCTGCTATTTTAAAATTATACAAAGTCCGAAAGAGTTGAAAGAAAGAATAGTGAAATATATATGAAAAAGCATTTGAACATTTTTAAAACACCTTCATATTCGGTAGACAACAAATCTTTAAAGATCGTGGTAACATTCGGTAAAGTAGAAGGAACGTAAGAGGTATGAAAAGAAGATTAAATACTTTTACATAACTGAAACAAAAATATTCTCTAGAAAAGTTTTACAACAAAATAAAAATGTTTAAAATATATTTTATAAAAATTATTATAAGTGACCTGTATTCACAGGTACATAAATACAAGTGTTATTAAAAAAATAAGTTGCCAGATCTTTTGACTTTATAAAAATATAGACGATTTTCATTGGCCTATAAATAGAAACAACTCTTGTGAGCAGTTGGACACAATTAAGAAAACCATCGAATGTAAGAGACAATTATGCAAATTAGTAAATCATTTATAGTTTAACAGTGTTGTCAATCAAATTATACAATTGAAAGTAAACAAAGTGATATAACAGAAAAAATAATATTTAGTGTATTTTATTATAAGAAACATTAATTGGACTTAGTTAAGTAAAATTGTTAGCTTTTAGATAAAAATAATTGTTAATATTTTATTTGTAATAAAGATTTTTTAATTTAAATTTGTATAATTTTTAAAAGATATATAAATTAATGTATTACAAAAGCGAGAATCGTGGCTATATATTATAATTTTTATTTCATTTTTTTTTTATTTTTCGTTATAATATTAAATTAGCATAACTTTCCGTGGTTTTAGAGCCAGATTTAATTCACCCGTTGGTGAATTAAAATAAAAATTACGATGCATTGCGATATTAAAAATTTTAATTAAATTTTTATATATTTTATATAATCATCTTAGTAGTTTTAAATAAATCATCCTGATCAAGTTGAAAGCACGCATGATCATTTCCGTATCACATATGGGCCACCCATTAATTTGATATTTTATGTTTACATTCTTTGTTGTTGCTGAAAATTTAAGTAGGCTTCCTATTAGGTTAGGGCACACGACACATCTCTCTAAGAGTCTAACTCTAAAATTTATTCTCTATGGGAACACCCTTTTATTCATAAAACAGTTTTTTAGATTGTCCTTATAGTGAGCAAAGAATTACTTACTCTGTGTTGATTTCTAGTGCCTCCTTATAAAAAAAAATGCCTTGAGAGAAGTAAAATTACCTTATTATAAGGCCACCCTTTAGTTTAGGCTTACTATTACAGGGGACATAGCACACAATATCTACACTTTGTATTTTACAACTTTCCACCTATAACGACGGAAAATATAAGAACATATATATATAAAACTCATCACTATTGGAATACCCTTTAAAGTATAACATGTTTTCTTAAAGTTGTTTTTATAGTGAACATATAACTACGTAATATGAACAGATTTCTAATGCCTGCTAATAGCTGTTTAAAAGATATGGTCATGTAAGTGGCATCAAGTCCGTACAAGGACATCACTTACATTTTAGTTTTGTTTTCTTTTTTATACTTATCCCTATAGCGCTCATTATCACATACTCTGTGTTAATTTGATGTGTCTGGTTGTAACGGTGTCAAAGTTAAACCTTTAAGTACAGCTACAGTGAACATTTTTGGTGTCTAATTATTACGGTTCCTACCACGGAGACCTGCAAATGATATAAAACTTTCGAAAAAACCGCTAAAAAAATCTTAGAAATTTTGGTGCGAAAAAACTTATAGTCAATAATAAAAAAATGATGAATAGCTAAATAAATGTCTTCGTCAGACACACTACAAAAATGTTCATCCAAATTACCAAACAATATAAAGCAGCACTTCCCAGCAGAGCGGTTTATTTGACATTTCCATCCCCTAGAAAGAATAAATGAAAATATTATCTTTTTCGGAAAGCAACTTTATTTTAATCTTAAAATTCCTTTCTTTCGTTTTGCAAATATTAAAAAGTAAAGCATGCTATTGTACAACCCTGTTCAAAAAATACAAACCAGAGCAAGTGTGTGCATAAATATGAATTAACCAACTAATTTATTAAACAAGCTGTGGCAAAAAATAAATTTTTAAATGAGAAAAAAAGCTGGAGGCTAAATAAAGAAAAAAAATCCTATTTTCGATATTTTACTTTCGAGAAGAGAGAAAAAAAATGAATTTTGTAACCACAAAACTAAACCTTTAAAAGGCTTTTATTGAAATTAGTTTTTATATGCAAAATATTTCTTGCTGTATGAATTCTGACTTTGTGAATTGCAGCACCAGCAAACCGTCCATGCAAACTGTGAAACTAAGTTAATATAAATTAAAATCAAGTCCTAAGTAAAGAAAAAATAAAACAAACACGCACACAAGCACACATAATTTTCAGATTCCTTTTAAAACTCCATTAAATTGTATCAATTTCCCCTTTACGCTTCAGCATTAAGTTGAGAGTATGAAATAAAATGTTCATAAACCTTTTAAAGAAAGTTCTCAAAATAAAGAACAACGTAAAAGAGAATAAAATAAAGTACATTTTTGCAAAGCTGGTACAATTTGTGGCTGGGCGTTAAAATAAAGAATTTTAATTTTTTCGGTGCTACTCATTATTCCCTTTCGTTTTTTGGCCAAAAAAGTTTCCAATAATTATTTTGCCTAATATATTTTAGAGTGATAAAGTATTTTCTGTGCTTATTATTGGATCGGGTTTTTCAGATTGTTTTTCAACTATGACAACACCAACAACATGATAGTTTTGACATTTAGTTTTTTAACGTACTATGGATACGTTGCATTGGCAATTGTTACAGTGACTTCAACTTTGCACTAAACTCGTTATAGTTACATTTCGAAAAAATTCGCGATATTTTCGAACAACATAATTGTCCTTCTAAGACCACGCTTAAGAATTTGGTGGTTAAATTTGAGTCGATAGGTTCTATATAAAATATGTGAACACGAGCGCGTATTCGACCGGATCGTTGAACTAAAAACACAGCAGCCGTAAGCCACAGCGTTGAAGCAGATCCAAATTCGTCAATTCCTCGACGTTCTCAACAATTGTGAATATCCAAAGCCGCATGACGAATTTTGCGTAAAAAATTGATTGGTGCAGGAATTGAAGCCAATCGACCATCGAGCTGTAGATTCGCTAAATTTGTTCAAGAACAACCGGCTGGTTTTTTTGAAAAAATTATTTTTTTAGACGAAAGCCATTTTCACTTGTCATGTATGTCAGCAGCCACAATTACTGCATTTGGGCTTCTAAAAATCCTGAATCGATTACTGAGAACCCTTTACATGCTCAAGGTGTCACGGTATGGTGCGCTAAGCGATCTGCAGGCGTGATTAGGGGATTTGTTTTTCAAAAATGACGCTGAAAATTCTATAACGGCCAATGGATCGCACTATCGCGAGGTGCTAACAACTCAATTTCGCCTATTATTGACAACGCGGTTATCACTAACATGTGGTTTTAACAGGACGGCGCCACATGTTACACAGCCAATGAATATATAAAATTTATTGCAAACCAAATCGCATAACTTGACGACAATCAGCAGTTTAGTGGCCAGCCAGATGGTGTGATTTAACACAACTGGTTAACAGTTGGGGTTATGTTAAAGACAGAGTCTATACGGAGCCAGTCGAATCGATTCAGCTTTAAAAATTAAAATCCGTCATGTGATTAACGACATAGCACCGCCATTTTGCTAAAACGTGAATTAAAACTTTGATGACAGAATTGACATCTGCCAGCGTGGTCGTGCTGGACATTTGCCAGATATAATTTTTCATTCACATTTGCCGAACTTTGGTCTTCCTAATACAAAAAAAAAATTTTTAATCATCTTAATTAAAATTGTTGGTTTTATTTTGTTTTAGAAAACAAACTTCTTGATGTTCTTTATATCACTCCGCCTTAAGTAGTTTCATGGGTGAGAGATGGAGAATTCAAACATTTTTACAACGACAGAAGATCTTTTTCTATAGTAAGTTGTGCGATCTGCCTGTCGAAATCAACCACCGGTCCATACGTAAATGTTTCATAAGGATTTCATATACAGTAAGGCGATCAGGTGGAACGAAACATTACTTACATGGTTTTATTAAACAAAGCCACTGTTATTTGTCTGTGTTTCATCAAATATCTCATAGAATATTCAAGCACACTAATGCACTTCTATTGTCTAATGTTTAAACCACTTCTATCCAAAATTAAATTAGATTTTCGTTGCAGAAAGATTGTCAATTTATCGACAGCTGTTTCAACTAGAAGTTTTCTCTCCAGGAATTTATGCTCCAAAGACTTACAAAAGAACTTTAGAAATGATAAAAGAAGTGTAACCTAAAAGGCGTTTTAAAACATACACTTTTTATATATATATGAGAAGAAAGCAAGAAGATGCAATTCCTTTATTTTTGATTAAATATAAATCGTGCAAATAAATCCCTTTTAATCTTCTGACCTCCTTTAGACTTCATAAACAATAATTAATTTGTAAAAGAAAAAAAAAAAGAAAAAAAAAATTAAACGTTAATGCCATCATTGCCGCTCTTTATTTTTGTGTGTTTGCGTGTGGTTGTGTTCGCATCTGGAAAAGATGGAGTACAAATTTTCAATCTTCTGCTATGAACGTAGTAGAATTGCAAAACTTATTTAACTCATATTATTAGGAAATGAGTAAAAATTGTTTAAAACTTTAGCAATTGCCAAAGTTTGGAGAGCCAAAGTATGTGGCGTTGCGAACAACTTAAAGTAAGTAACACGGTTATATACAGGCAATCGATTGCTAACGGCTTAATTTATTTGCAATTGCTGTTGTTGCTGTCGTTGCTGTTGTAAGTGGCGGCAATGATGCGGCAGATATCAATTTTTTTCTTTCTTTTTAACTCTAAACTTGATTTTACCTTTCAGTTTAACTAAATAGTATTTTCCCTTAGTTTCTGTTCTATTGGTTGGTTTTGATTTTTTGTTATAAAAACAAAAACAAAAAAAAACTTCACAAAAACTTTTTCTCATTTGAAATTTTTCATTTTCATTTAGATGGTGTGTGGCAAGCTAAAATTACTAATATTCTTGTTGCGGTGGCAAATACTCTCCAAGTCGCTGTAGTGGTTAATACACTCTGTTATTTAATTATAAACACAACAGAACTCAAAAAACAAAACAAAATTTTTTTTAATGCGCTATAGAAAATATTCCCTGTGTTTGTCTGAAAGTAAAAAGAAAATTTTAAGGATTTGCAGGTATTTTCTCTTTGGTGAATTACATCGGCATAAGTATTTTGAACTTAAAATTCAAATCTTTAAAATAAATTTAGATTTAAAATAAATCTTTGATTGTTTTGTTTATGAAGTTTTGAAAATTATGAAAATTTTATGTTTAGAGCGAGTATGCAATTCTTTTTCTATTGAGAATATATGAGCCTGTGTGGCCAAATTTTTTTTGTGAGAATGCCTTGAGATAGTGGCTTCAAAAATAAAAACGATTTAATAAGAAGGTTGTTTTCTAAATTAAAATAAAACCAAAAATTTAGCTTAAGATGATTAAAATGTTTATTGTATTACGAAGAGAAAAGTTCAGCAATTATTAATGAAAAATGATGTCGGGCAAATGTGCACCACGAGGTACATCCGCATCTCATAGCGTAATGCAGATTCTTTCATCAAAGTTTTTAATCACTTTCTGGCAAAATGGTGGTTCTCTTTCGTTAATCGCATCGCGGATTTTGGCTATTAAAGCTGAAATCGATTCGATTGGCTTCGTATAGACTCTGTCCTTAACATAGCCCCACAAAAAATAACGATCTGGTTGGCCATTTAACTGCTGAATGTTGTGAAATTATGCGATCGAGATATTTGGTTTGCAATAAATTGATCATTTCATAGGCTGTGTGACATATGGCACTGTCCTGTTGAAGCCACATGTCACTGATATTCATGTCGACAATAATAGGCGCAAATTGAGTTATTACCATCTCGTGATCTTGTGATCAATTGACCGTTACTATGTTCTCAGCCTCGTCTTCAAAAAAAAACGGCCCAATTATGCCACCAGACCACATAGCGCACCATCCAGTGACACGATGAGCATGAAAAAGCTTCTCAATAATCGCTCTAGTATTTTTAGAAGCCCAAATGCGGAAAATTTTGCTTGTTGACGTATCCTGACGAGTGAAATGATTTTTTCAGAAAAACAAGCCGGCTTTTCGTGAATGAATTAAGCGAATCTATGTGAAAGGTCGGTCGGCTGCAATTCCTGCACCAGTTGGCTTCAAAGTCAAATCCTTAAGCAAAATTTGCCAAGTGGTGGCTGTAGAGAACGTGGAGGAATTGACAAATTTGAGTCTGCTTCAACACTGCCACTTATGGCTGCAATGTTTTCAGTTGTTCGCACATTTGGTATCGATCCTACAGACTCAAATTTGACGACAAAGTTCTTAATAGCAGTCTCCGAGATAGGATTATGTTGTCCGAAAATATCAGGTATTTTACAAAATGTAACTTTAACAGAGCCACCATTTCCATAGGGGATTTTAATAATTTTAATGCGATTTTGGTGCAAAATTGAATTCATTTTAACAATTGCTAATGCATCCGCTAGGGATACGTCAAAAAAATAAATGTCAAAACTATCATGTTGTTGGTGTTACTACAATTGAAAAATAGGCTTCTTATTGAATAACTCGATATTTAAATTCAATCCAAACGATTGGCTGTAATAAATCTCTTTTACCCAGGCCTTACTTTAACTTAGTGTTCTTGTTATGCGGCACAACTTTTCAGTCCCAATTGCGTAAATCCGCCATCTTCTCTAGCGACTTTTCTTTCCAGAGCCTTCGACTATGTCTGGCAAGGTATTTTTATCTATCTCTCTAAGTGCTGCTCTCCACCAATCTTCTGTTATCGTGTATGAGTGTGTTATATAAAAAGGACTGCTTTTCTTTGACCGATGTGCTTAACCTGCATATCAAACAGAGTAATACCGCAGCGATCATTAATCGGAGGAGATAAGAGGCACACTTTCAACAAATGTTATTGCCAGCTACCTAAAATTTTAAATAATTATGAAACATTAGCAAATCATGAAATTATAGTTTCTTAAAAGTTGTTTTGGTTCTGGTTTGGCAGTCAGTTAGGGGAACTTTAAATTTGTTAAAAATGTTTTCAGTTAACATTTTCTTTAAATTACAACTGTATTTGTAGTAACGCAATTCAGTATACATGCTAGTTATAATTGCTGTTGTTGTTGTTTTTTTTTTGTTTTAGGTAGAGAGGATTTAGTTTGGCTACAAATTGTGCCATAATTCAAAGAGGCATTTCACCGCAACCAAAAAAAAAAAACAAAACAAAAAAAAAAATAATTATTTGTTGCTGTATTTGGTTCAGTGGAAATTACAGCTACATTTACTCTAATATTCTTTTAATTTTATTTCTGTACATATTTTTCAGAAGGTAATAATATTTTTAGCTTCTTACAACACATATTCCTTTTGTCTATACCATTCTGTTCTATTTAATTTTATTTAATTTTTTTTGTACGTTTTTTTTTTATTTTAAGTACTTTCATTAGTCTCTAATGAAAGGTTCAGTTCTTGTTGTTTTTGTCATTTTGTGGTAAAGTTATTTAGAAGAGGTATAGCAAGAGAAAAAGAGAGAGTGAGAGAGAAAGATAGCAAATATGCTTCGTTGGCTGGCTGATTATTAAGTTGTTTGTTAGAGTGCATTAGTTTATACTTAATGGTATGCTTGTGGCAGGATTATTAACTTATTTTGTATAAGTTTTTATTAATGTGTTTATAGCTGCTTATAACAAACAATCAGCCAACACATATCGCAACAGGTGTTTAACACACACTCTTACTTACTAACAAATACTTGAACACGTACGCATTTATTATAAGCATGCATACATATGAACTTTTAACTCTCATAAATTAATATTTATTGGATTTAGGAAAAACTAGACATAATGAAAATGATATTGTTTTACAAAAAGATACGTTTGCAACAGAAAATTAAAAATGGAAATTTGTACTACAAGCACTATGTACTCATCCTCAATGCTTGTTATTTTTCTCAACAGGATGGATAAAGCCGAATCAAAGCTTTCTCGACAACATTGTTTTAATCATTAAATGAACAAATTAAAGAAATGAACTTAATCATCTTAAAAGAAAAATTAAAATTTTTCATTCATATTAAAGTCAGACGACAAAATGCTCCTTTTGTAAAAGATATTCTACAATATTAAAGCTAAACATACGAAAATACTTTCTACAAAAAGCAAAACAGTTATTTTTAGAAAAAGTACTCTTTAAATAAGAAGTACAGATTTAAACAAACTAACGTATTAAAAACAATAGAAGATATTTTCTATGAAAAGTATATAGTAAGAAAAATATATTTTATGAGAAATACATTTTGTAAAAAGTACTTTTCTGTAAAGTACATTTCCTGTAAAGTACCTTTTTCCAAAATTATATCTCGGATAATAATCATGTCTCGAGATGTGATGTAATATATTAAGGCCTTATTCGAATTTTCTATTGCAAAGCAGAGTTTTCTATGATCGCTGTAATCCAAAATACTTTCAACAAACTTTAATTGCCAGACAGAACAAGTTTCAGATATAATTACTATTACTGCTAGGATGTTCATTCCTGTAACTACTTTTTGGGACTAGTATAAGGCATTTGTTTTTTATAAAAACTAAACAAAACCAAAAAAATAAAATATCTAAAAAGGTGGAGTTGAAGATATTTCATCAATTAGCACTAGTTAAAACTTATAGTTGGCTTCTCGCGCTGTAACGACAGCACATCACTGCTGATACACACATTAAATAAATCTTTCCAAGTTGCGGACGGCAAGTTTTATGAACTGCAAAAAGAAACGGGCAAAGAGTTTTTAAAATAATATTCAAAATCATAAATGAAAATATTTCTTCTCAAACCCAAGAAACACTTAAGTGGTGTTTTATATGACTGTAAGAATTCTTTTTTTTTCATATAACTTTATTAAAAATCCTCTTTATGTGGCTTTTCTCTGTCTAAACTCTTGCACGAAGCATATAGCGTGTTAAGAATTCCCTATGAATGTAACCAAACAAACTGCTAAAGGAAATAGAAAAACTTTAGATTATTAAGGTTGAGCTTTTACATTATTGTTGTTGCTAAACTGATGTTCTGTTTGCTGCTGCTCACGTCTGGAAAATTAATTCTTAATGTTAAAAGTTAAAGCAATTTTATATTTTTTGTTCTCTGTTTCTCCTCGTTTAAAGATAAAAATTAAAATACATCAGAAAAATATGCTTAACTTGGCTCATACATCAACATAAAACATAATCATAAATCGAAAAAAGACGTGCTGGTAATAAAAAGCTTATGTTTATTAAAAGAATGTTAAATACAAATCCCAAGGGTATTAAGTGAAATAACAGAATTTAAAAATATATAAAAAATACCACTTAAACGAAAGTAATATAAATGGAGTTTAGAAGGAGGCCAAATAAAAAAAAAACCATCATTATTTGTATTTTTAGCCTGTGTAAATATTTGTTTTCATTTTAACTTTTATCTATTCCATCCGTCAATTTTTTTATTAACGGATATTTTTCTTAACGCAAACTTTCCACTCAACACATCATCAAATACTCAAATTTGACCCAACAAAAATTAAGTTACAATGAAATGTAATACTTTTTTTATGGGATGCTTAAGAGGCATAAAAATGTTTTTTCTTTCATCAATTTAAAATGTCTAAAAGGATCAAAATTACCTTAAATTACTAATTAATGGTTTTGTTGATTAAAGTTAAATACAAGTAAAAACTTTGTTATCTCTTTTTATTTGAAATAAATCATGAGAAGTTACAGGGAATAATTTCGTGTCCGATTAATTTAATGTTAATATACCTTAAAATCTAGTATGGTCTGTTATTTATTTGTGTGTTGTTTTCACATTTTTCCGCTCTTTCCAATTACTGACGCAGAAGAAATGCATTTTGATCATTTTATTTTATTCAAAATATATCTATCAATCGAATTGTTATACTACACTTGCATTTTTTAATTTATTTATTATTTATTTATTATTTATTTTATTTTTCATATCTAAGAAGACCTATCTTTCTGATAATTATATTTTAAAAATGTTTATTAAAAACAAATCGTAGTATACAAATAATAATAAAAACTAAAATATAACGTGCCATTCAATACAAAACATTTTTACATCTTTATTTTATATATTACAAAAATATAGTTATAATTTATTATTTAAATTATTTATTGATGTAAATATATTCAAAACAAAGCTCGTTATCCGAATACTTCGTTTTTTAATATGAACAAACTCTTTGTAAGTTCTTAGAAAGCCTTCCAAATTGACCTTTTTTTGGTTCTTTGCTTTTTATTAAAAAGAATAATAAAAGAGCAAAACAAAAAATATGTTGATTTTGCTGAAAACAATTAAAACATTTTTTATGGATCTAACTACCCGGATATATAATATTCATTTTTGTACATCGTTAACTACAAAGTGACAAATGAAAACAGTGGCATTGCCAGAATCAAAACACTAATTTCACTAAAGCATACATTAGGTAAAGTACTGTTTTTGAATACCATTTTTTAACAAACGTCTGTTGGCCTTAAAGTATTTGTTAACTAACGTATACTTTAAAGCTCAAGTAAGCGTTTTTTATGCATACGGCCGATAGTCTTTAAAAATATGAATATAACATGAACAAATAAAAAGCAACAATATAACAAATATATAATCAAAAGTTTTATCGAAATAATTAAAAAGATGTATTTAAAATGATGTTGGTATGCTGCTTCGTTGCTGGTTATATGAAAGACCATTTCAAAGACGAACAGCATGCAAAAAAACGGCTACCTTTAAATAAGTTATTTATATTTGGGAATCATAATATTCCTTCTTCGTTGTGATCCTCCAAACCTCCAAATATTCTGGCATTTCAAAAGATCTACAAAAGTCATATCATACACTATTTTTACATATGACACCTCCTGAGACCATAGACATATTTTAATTTATTGTTGTATAACACCTCAAGTTATCTTATACTGATAGAAAATAAGTCAGAACCATAAATAAGACCCGGTAATAAATAATCCTTAGCAGTAGTATTCTCACTATCAATGGCGTGTAATCTTGAACAGTCCATAATGTCCTCAATTTAGCATACAATCGAGTAGATGTGATATAGAATAACATCAGTACCTGGTCATTTAGCCCTTATCTGATGGTGGTCTTGCCACTGGGTATTTGTAATGTGTAGTAATTAAATAGTGAATAGTAGCAATTTTTTACAGTAAGCAGTGCTGTGCTCCCACTCCTTGCTCAACTCGTTCTACATGCGTAATATCGGACATTGGATGCTATCATATGTAACATCTCTTCCGAGGCTTAAAAAAGCAACTGATTTTAAACCACAGCCACCACCTTACTCACCGAGGGGCCTCACCAATAACCAGAACAGGACCGCAGCCCTAAGGGGAAATGCTTCTCGTGGTACCAGTGTGTTCAAGTCAACTTCTCGGAACTCGAGAGGCCATTTTTTATCTCTTCCAGTCTCGGGCTCCTGCCAGCCCAAGCGACTGATGACGCCTTTTACCACCGAAAGGGCATGTCAAGATGGGGAAGAGATCCATCTTCACTGCGTGCCCCCGGGGAACACAAAATTGCACAAGCAACGTATTGATATGCGTCGACTACCTCAGATTAATTATAACTCTAATTTTTGCAGAATCAGATAATAAAAAAAATCCTGAAATATTGAACGATCTCTTTTTACGTCTTGAAAAATGCGTTTTATATCTTGGTAGTTACGTTACTACAGATAACTGCTATAGTCTCAGAACTTTAATACATTGCAATAGCTCATTTATTTTCAAGCATACAATAATGGATAAAATATGTCAGAAAATATCGAGTAAATCTCCAGGGTACTTTAGGTTTGTCGCCTAAATACTTTCTTAAATGTGTACAAGAAATATCCCCATTTTTACTTAATATTTTTAATAAAATTGTTTCAACTTTAGAATATCCACAGCCATTGAAAATAGCAAAAATTGTTCCAATACCAAAGAAATTAAACGCTAACAAAGAGAAAATGTATCGACTTATTGAAAAAAATTTTGTGAAGATAATACACCAACAACTTTTACTTGGAAAAAACAACTTATTGTACAAATGTCGAAAAAATGGATTTAGAAAAGATAGTGGGATCAAAGTTATAAAGGAGTCTCAGGAATATTTTATGATTTTTCTAAAGCGCTTGACCTTGTAGATCATGACATCATATTTGAGAAGCTTCAGTACTATAGAATTCAGGGTGCAGAACAAAGTTTGTTTAAAAGTTGCTTGACAAACAGAAGACAACTTGTTGAGTTAAACAAAACTCGAAGTTTTATTTGAAATATCGAGCATGGTGTACCGCAAGGTAGTAATAAATAATATTGTGAATCTTGAACTTAATGGTAAAGTGTTTTTGTATGCGGATGACATTTCACTATTTTATCCTTATGAACATGAGACGGTATTAAAAGTTCACATGCAAAGAGATGCTGATATGATTTTTAAATACGCAAGAATAAACAACTTAATCGTTAATGCAACAAAAACCAAAATATTAAGATTTAAGCTTCATTCAAATATAAATACTGAAATTATCAGTGTTCTTGTGAATGGCGAAGAAGTTTTTAAGACTAAATCGGTTAAATGTTTGGAAGTAACTTTGCAAAGTAACTTGAGATGGAACTTGCATATTGAAGAGATAAAGGCCAAAACATCTCCAGTAAAAGGCATTTTATATAAATTTAAGTATAAATTGGATGAAAAAACAAAATTAATACTATACCAGGCGCTAATCCAAAGCCATTTGAATTATCTTCTAATGATATATGTATGTCAAAACAGTATAGAACTTAGGTCTCTTCACGGAACACAAAACAAGGCAATTAAAACGGTTTTTAATTTACCAATTAATTATCCAACAATTACATTATATACAGAAGTTTGTAAAAATATTTTGCCTCTGAGAGACTGAGGTGTATATAATTAAAAAATTCTTACTTCTCGATCTTGAAATGCTCCTAACATAATATTTATGTTTATTAACTAAGCTTGAAATATAATCAGTAATTTTTATTTATTTATTATGTGCATATATTTAAAAAAAAAAATTGAATACCAAGAATGCGCTTCGTCAAGAATAATTGCGGTGATCATAGGCGTAAAGTCATTTTCAATTATTAATATCATAAGTTTATTGAACTTTTGAATAAATAGTTTTTTTTATTAAATTTTATTTTTTGTGTTATTTTCTACAACTTAAAGTTCTAGTTATTTTTTTTTTAATAATAATTATAGTTAATTGACATTTTTAATATTTTATAAATAATTTTTTAAAGCACAAGGTCTTCAAATAAAAATTAAATAAATTTTATGTTAATTTTTTTTAACGATGGATTTATTAAATAGTTTGAATACTTTAGTTTTTCAGAAGATGCCACCCAATGGTGTAGCGTTATATTGAAAATAAAAATGTAATTTATTTAATTTTCATATAAAAATCTTGTGCTTAAAAAAATTATTTATAAAATATTTTTTTTGTTAATTAAATAATATCTACTCAAATGTAAGAAGAAATTTTTCATTTGATTAATAAAATAAAATGATCCAACTGCATTGGAAAGAGGGATAGTATAGGTATGTTTATAATAAGAGTGGGTTCATGATACGATCGTACTATAAGCGGGTAACTTTAGTAGTAGTAGTTGCAGTAGTAGTGGTTCGAATAGTAGTATTAGCAGTAACCTTATGCATCATAATCGGTCAGATCTGTTTTTACCTTTTGTTGGTAGACTGCAAATTATAAAAAACTATATCTACAATGCAACAAAACTACTCTCAGAATTTGGTAATAAGCTCCAGTCACCAGGTTACTCATGTCATCATAAAAATCTGTAGAAATCGGGTAAAAAACAATAAATAAAAACACGTTTAAATATTTGGTTATGATTTTACGTCAACCCACTTCAAATTTGGTTTGTGAACATACCGGTTTCGGCTATATGCCATCTTCAGTGTTCTCTCTGTACACGTAAAATCATACCCAAATAAATCATATGCTGACATATCACGTTTAAATACTCTCAAAAATTTCTCATTGAGAATGCCGCTGGAATTGTAATGTATTGGAAAGACAAAAATAATTAATTTTGAGGGAAACTTTCAAGCCAGCAAAATCAGGAGCTTTTTAGAAAACAAGAGAAAATGCGTACATAACAATGGTTTTATCGTAAAAGTGAAAATGATAGAGGAGATTTTAAAGGTATTAGAAAATAAAAAAAATCACGTCTGTATGTTTTGCAAATACATTTTACAAATAAAAACCTGAGAAGAAGCAAAAGAAAAAACTACGAGACAAGATAGTTTGCATAAAATGTTTAAATCTACATGAAAAAAAGAAACACTTAAATATTTTTATAAATTGTAAATAATAAAGTAAATACGAATATACGTACAGTATAATTAAATTAGCATTTATTCAAAGGATATCTCTTTTTCCAGTTGAACAAAATTTTTAAAATATAAAAACACAAAAATAAAAATTATAAATGCAGTTACAAACACATACATACATACATATATATATATATATATATATATATATATATATATATACATAAATAAACATTTATTTAAATATTACTTAAGCATATTTACAGATTACGTATATAATTTATACTTATATATTCATACAATAAATCCAATTGTATATGTGTTGGAAGCCACTTAAATAAATAATTCATTTTAAAGTTTATAAAGTTTGAACTGCAAATAAAAAGTTTAAGATTTAAATATAAAATCCGAACACAGATGTGACTTCAAATGCTATTAAATAATAATAAATATTTTAAATTGTAGTTTATTTTTATGTCTATTTTTTTTTCTCTATTTTTTCGAATACAAATTTAGAGACTTTCTTAACGCTCTGAAATAAATGTTATTAACGATTGTGATTAAAAGAGTTTTAACAATTTATAATTAAATATGTACTTTATATTCTGAAGTAATCTTTCGTATTTTTCAATTGAACGTGATGAAAAAAAAGGACGTTTGTAATAACAGGTGTCTATTGAAGCAAAGCGTTTATTTTTGATTTCTTTGAATCCCTTAATTAAAGGGATCCCAATTTTCCTTTTTCAACAGATCAAAACATATGACATATGCCCATCGCAGTTGTTCTCAAAGCTATTCGTAGCCCAATCTATACGTGCAACAATGTTCAACTTCCAGCTGTCCATTATTGCTGGTTTATTAGTATAAATTAGTGCCTTCAAGTGGCCCTACAGTAGCAGTGTCTAAATGACATAAAATTCTTGAAATAAAACCTTGGTCATGGTGCAGTAACGATCTCCATCGACCGGCTTCATTAGGAAAAATAAATATGTCACCATGATATAAAAGGCGTTTTATAATGATTTCACTCCGTACGCCCCAATTTTGTTTATTAAGCAAAAACTGGCATCGTAGCCGCAGACAATATTGTATCTATAAGCTGCACGACTGTTTATCAAAGTAAAGCTGGATGATTCGCTCTTGCGCCTATCTATTCAAATTAATGTAACATAAAAAACTGATCATAAATGTTCATGAAATTGCAGTATAACAGTTTGTTTTGACAATTAACCCTTTTTAAAATTCTAACAAACAACATTTTTTCTGGTATTAAGTTGTTGGGATTTTTTCCGCTAGTAAATTAAATACGGTTGTCACTCTTTTCTGTCTTTTTTTGCTATTGTTCAGTATGAACGGCGAGCGATTTCGTTGTGAAGACATCATTTTCAAGCCGTATTCTAATTTGTACCGGTGAGTTAGTATTCGGGTTTAATTAGTTCTGTTGTTACGGTCGTATCTACTCATGTAGATAGAATGCCAGCCATTTGTCACTCTATGCATAGCTAATTCTAATTTTCAATATCTTCCTGTTTTATTATTATCTAAGTACGTGTGTCGGTCTGAGGGTGTTTTCCGTTTGTTCGCGTGTATGAATAGTCTTAGTGGTGTGAAAACTGTGTCTGCGGTCTTTTCACTGTTAAAAATGTTTTGTTTTGTAGAAATCCATGCTATCCCGAATGTCGAGTCTTCGTCCTATTTTGCTAGGATGTAGTAATGTCATACATTCATCTATTTCCCTTGATGTGTGTCCGTAATGTAAGGTGTAATGCAAAGTTGGAGTCCTCTCTTTTTTATTTGTATGAGCGTATGTATTCTGTAAATCTTGTTTTTAGTGTTCGTTCAGTTTGTCCTTTATAAGTATGTTTGCAAGTACAAGTAATTATGTATACTTACGGGAACCAAATTTGTCAGTTGCTTCTGCAGATATCCTGAGATAATGTCTCAGAGTGTGTGTTGCCGGCTTTTAATGCTGTGAATAAACCTTCTTTGTGAAAAAGGTTAATTAGTCTATATATTTCTTCCTGTGCAAGTAAAAGTGTACACTTTTATTTACACAGTCGTATTGTATCGATTGTCTCTTTGTTTTCTTTATTCCTGTTTTTAGTGTTTTATTGTCAAAGAAGTTCGTGGGTTTGTAGCCGTTATTTTTAGCTATGGTGTAAAGTGTTCGAGTTCGTTGTTGTACTTATCTGTAGTAAGTGAGTTATCTTAAGTCTGTGTATGATATGTATAAATGCTGCTAGTTTTTGTCGGTTAGGGTGGTTCTAGGTGATGTGTATGGTTGTATCATTCATAGTTGATTTTCTATAGATGTCAAATGTTAAACAGTCAGTTCCTCGTGTTATTGTAATGCCATGATAATGCAAACTTCTATCTTGTTCTTTTTCCATTGTGTATGTAATGTTATAATGGATGGTGTTTAAGTCTGCTGGAATTTGTTCGGTGTTGTCTTGTTCGAGGATGCATATGATGTCATCTACGTATCTATAGTAATGAGTTATTTTGTGGTTTTAAATTAGTGTTTTTACGTAATAATTCGAGGTATTGCATGAAAATTTCCATGAAGATTGCTGAAGTTAGGTTTCCCATACTGAGTTTGGCAGGTAATTTGTAAAAGTGGTTATTAAATCTAAAATAGCTCTGGCTTATTATCGTCTTTGCAATATCTATAATTTCGGCGATTGGTTGTCATATTAATTGTCTCGTGTGTCGCTTACGATATCTAAGGTTTAATGTATTGGTATTGGGCTATATAGATCGTTGATGTTAAAGGAAACGAGTTTTGTGTTTTCGGTTATCTTGATGTCTTTAAGTTTTTCGATAGGGTTTTGTGTATTTCGTATCGTATATGTATTTTGTAAATTTATTTTTTCTTTAAGCTGGCCGGTGAGGTTTTTAATCAGGTGATATGTTGGTGCAGGTCTATAGTTTATAATGTGCCTCATTGATATGTTTTCCTTGTGTATTGTCAGTCGTGGTTTGAGTGTTGGTTGTCCTGGCTTCATGCTCATGTATTTGTATAGTTTTTCGTCAGTAAACGTTTTTCAGCGTTTTAATAGGCTGCGTTCTTCTTTTTGTAAAGATTTAGTTGGGTCATTTGGGGTCCGCCTTTATAATTAGTAATTCATTGTTCCGTAGTTTTGTCTTTATTTGTTTAACAATTTTTTGTTCGCTGACATTTGTCTTTAATTTATTGTATTCTTTTAGATTTGAGATTTCTGTTCACCGATCGATAGTCAACTTCTCATTTCATTACATATTCCTTTGTGTTAATAAACATTTGCTGTAAATTCACATTTTAAATTCGTTTGCCGCTATACTATTTGCCAAGCTAGTTAGTGCCGGAAATTCACACACGATATGAGCTGTCATTGTCAGCCTTTCCGAATCTTAAGCATTATTCGAGTTATCTCTAGCAGTTTAGGATAATTATAAGTTTTAACGAATGAGTGATACAAAATGTGTGCCAGTTTAGATCAGCTTCCTGCTTGATTCCATGTTTCAAGCATCTGTTAAACAACAATACAACTATCTCTTTAATTTGTTTGGATTCAAATTCTCAGGGTTTGCAACCATGAACTTCTATATAATTTCGCTTACTTTTGGACCACGGCGCTCTTGATATAAAATTTTTACAGAAACGTCAAAGGCTATGCTAAAGTTGTTAGATAATAAAAAAAAATATTATTTAATATAATTTCTTTTGTACTTAAATTATGTTAATTTTTTATCTTAAAATTTCTAATAGTTTTAATTAAGATAGTGTGTTTTGTAAACGAATACTGAAATTTGACAATAAGAAAATTAAGTCATTATACGCCCCGTACTTTTGACGGTAATATGTCATACCTAATCTGATAATTTTTGCTATTTTCGTTTAATTTTAATACACATCTTTTGATGCGGAAACGAAAAATTTATTTTATTTACAAAATGCAAAATCGGCTCAGAGTGAGGGGTTCGTTAAAACAATTCTATAGTTTATAGGCGACTAAATCGATTGGCTTCAGTCGAGTATAATGTTCACATTTTAAGCTTGAAATCGACAGAACTTCTATTATAGCCGTTAAAACGAACTCAGCTGTAAAATTTATAGACTTTTTAATGTCATTTATCCGAATTCATGCTAATTGTTTAATTCTTTAGTTTCTTCTTGTCTTATAAATTTTTAAATAAGCAGTATAACAAAATTTACATCTTAAGTAAAGTGAAAATAAAAAAACACATGTTTACTCGTACATAAATCTGTATAAAATTACACACTTAAATAAAAAGAAAATTTCTCATTTACATAAGATCTTAATGTGGAGTTTGGATTTTTTACAAGTAGAGTTTTAATATCCCATGTTACAATGTTTCCTTTTTAATTGTGGAAGCAAAGAAACAAACCGCCCAACATTTGAAAGAAAAAGGATTAAATTTGTAATTTTTACAACGAAATAAATAAATGAAACATCTATACTACACACTATGTATGTAAGGATGTGTGTGAAAATATTTTGTGTATTCTTAAAATTGTAATTTAATTATAAAACAAACGAAACGAAAAAGTTTTTTAATTGTTTTACGAGTTAAAACAAATCGTACAATTTTGTTGAGGAAAAAATAGATAAAAATGCATAAATAAACTGACATACAAATAGGAAAAGGAATTGTTTTTTAAACAAAATAAAATTAAATTAAATCCATTTAGATAAATATGAGCATGTGTGTGTGAGTGTGCTGTGTATTTTTAATTTTATTTTTGGTTCGTTAGCATCAAGTACTTGCTTTTTTACCTTTAGAACAATGGGGCACTGTGCAGGTTTTTCTATATTTTTTGCACAAATAAATCTTTCTTAAAGTGTTTTATTTTAGAGGGCAGTGCAAAATAGTTTGTAGAAGTTAAATGACTTTATTTTTATTTCATATTTATATTGCTAAAGTTAGAGACCTGGTTTAGATCTGTAATTTATTTTAATAATGAAAAAGGATTCGCGTATTCTCCATGTATCTGTAGACTAGAATGTAAGAATTTTTTATGAAGTTTTTGTGGTTGTATGTCTTATCAATAAGCCTTCCGCCATTTAAAGTTTTGTGATAGACCCATATGTCTTAATGGACATCTTCTTTTTAAAAATACAGCTGACAGAATTTGGAGAAGCATTATTACTTCGTTTAGGACTTAATTTTTAATATTTAATTTTTAAAAAGCTTGTAAGGAATGTACTGCCTTGGTCAGGATTAAAACGACAAATGTTATGGAATACAATACATCTCAAGTATAAGCAGAATGTTTGCGAGTATAGAAAGCAAAGCCGTGGAACAATTGTGAGACATAGTTCACAGCATTCATAGTGAGTTCCTGACTATGTGGCATAGTTTCTACAAAAATTGATTTAAAACTGGAGAGAGGAATTTTTTTTATCAAAGAACCGAAAATTGAACTAAGAACCTTCTTCTATTTAAAAATAATAAAGGTTCCGCCAAATAACTTTTTTTGTTTTAAACGCTATAAACAAAATTTTTAAATATTTTCTCAAATGTTTTTTTTTTAAAGTACAATCCTTCCGGTTGCTAATGGAAGCAAATTTCATTCAAATGGCTACCTTTGCTGGGGATGCAGTAGCCTACATGATCTGTTTAATTTTAAAGCACATTATCGATTGTGTGCAGCTGTATTTCAACAATGGCTTCACGAATATTGTCCTTTAAAGCGTCAATTGTCTCTGGCTTGTCGGCGTAACACTTATCTTTGACGGCACCCTACAAATAATAGTTCAACGGTGACAAATCGCAGCTTCGAGGTGGCCAAATGACATCAGCTCTGCGGCTGATAGTGCGATCTTCAAAAATAGGGCGCAAAACATCGATTGCAGCTTCGGCTGTGTGGCGAGTAGCGCTGTCCTATTAAACCCAAATGTTACCAATATCCTCCTCTTAAATTTTTGTGAACAAAAATTCGTTCAACATGGCCCGATAACAATCGCCATTGACTGTAACCGACACTTCATGGTCATTTTCGAAGAAAAATGGCCCAATTATGCCTCTGGGCATAAATAATAAACAGTGACTCGTTTTGAGTGCGTTGGCTTTTCAATGTATACGTCCGGGTTTTCTGTGCCCCAAGTCCGACAATTTTGCTTGTTTACATACCCACCAAGATAAAAATGAGCTTCATCTGAAAAGATGATTTTTTTTGCAAAATCGGCATCTTCTGTAAGTCGATCGCAGGCCCACTTAGCGAAGCGAAAACGAATTGGATGGTCACTTGGCTTCAACTCCTGAAGCAATTGGACTTTGTATGGCGTCATACCAGGGTCTTTATGCAAAATTCGTCTCAGTGATGTCTCTGAAATATTCTATTGTTGAGAACGACGGTGCATTGATGTTGATGGCGCTTCATACACACTTTCGGTCACAGCAGCAATATTCTCGGGTGTACGCACTGTTTTTGGTTTATCGATAAGAACGCCAGTTTCTTTCACTCTTTTCACAAGATAACGAACATACGGAGCTGACGGTGCTTCTCTTCTTCCAAAATCCGTACGCAATTTTCGCACACATACTGCAACATTACCATGATTTCAAAGTAATGTCGCAATATTTTCCAGCGTTGTTCAAGCGTATACACAACCATATTCGTTATCGGAAGGATGAAACTAATTATCTGTCAAATCAAACATGAGCTAAGTGTTACCATTCACGAAATAAGCACTAGTTGAAAAAAACGTTAGATGGCGAACCCTTTACAAACTTTTATACGAACTCAGTCATAGTGTGCATGAAGAAAAATATCTTCACTTATAACCCTACGTCGTCAAGGGCAATAGGCTACTCTTCTAGTATATTGATTATATGAGAGTTCTCATTTAAACCACACAACAAACAAAAAACTCAAAACCACTTCAATACAAAAACACAGCAAACATTGCTAAAACAAAAACAATTTTTATTTTTAATTTAAGAAATTAATTTTTTATTTTAATTAAAATTATATTACATTTAATTTCGTGGCGCTTTTAGAGTTTTATCAATAGAAACTTATACTTATTTCAAACAGAGGCATCTTCTTCGCGTTAAGCAACATGTGAATGAATATAATATGGAATTTTTTTCCACCAAAAGAAAGTTTGTTCTTGTTGTTGATATGACAACAAAATCTATATAAAAAACAGTTCATTAGAATAGTTAACTTCACTTCACTTCGCAACTTAGATCTTGTTTTAGTTAGTTTCCTTAATTTTTTTTATTTGTTTACCTTTACAGGTTGTTGCACCGGTGCAAGATTTTTTTATTACACCATCCCATTGTGCTAAGACAACTGTGATGAAACAAAAGAAAGAAAGAAAGAATAAAAATAAAAACAGCAACTTAGGTATAATATGATAATGCAACGTTAAAGTTAAATATTCACTTTGAAGTTTAAGTTCTTTTCAAATTTAGCTATTGTTGTTGATGTAGTTGTTTGTTGAAGAAGAAATATTTCCACTATCAACATCACTTTATATACATATATATTTTATTTAATTTTTTATTTCTGCTTTAGCAGTTTTCCTGCATGATTTTCATTTTGCTAAGGAATTTTTGTAATTTCGCAAATAGAAAAGCCATATACGAATAGAGAAAGAAAAAAAGGCGAAGGGTAACATAGCAACTGCATCGTTCGCATATGATGGTTTTGAAATGTTAAGAATTCTTCGGGTATAAATGGATTTTAAAATGAATGAAAAACTATTTGCTGAAAATAAATAAACGTCATATAAGAACATACCTCCACTTTCATTCTTTTGCTTCTTTTGCCTTTTATAATTCATATTGTTGCTGCACTTTTGTAAAGGGGGGGAGTAAGCAACAAAACGTTTGTTGAACGTTAAAAACTAATAAATTAAATTTTGGTTTAAACTATTTTATTTTATTTTTATTTATATTTTCATGCATTTCTTAACAAAAAGTATAAAGGTATACCATACGAATACACACATAAACAAACATAAGAGTTCTTTATATGTATACAAAAAATAAATTAAGAAAAAAAAATTCTCTTTTAAATACAATTAATGTGCACTTTAAAAACAAGAAAATATAAAAAATAATTAAAACAAGTACAAAATGGGGGACACATTAAGAAAGAATTTTAGGATAAAGCAGTTTCTTTAAGTAATAAACGGTGAATTTTTCATGAGAACTGATTTTATTAAGCGTGGTCCTATTTTAACATTGCTACACAGCACAGTTGGTTCGATGACACCGAAAGTGGCGATTAATTCATGGGAGCCGTAATTTAAATTTGTTTGAAGTTTCTTTTTTTTTTCAAATCATTAAATATACATAAAAAGGCATTTTCGTAAAAAAAAGATACACGGAAAAAATATTTTTTACCGATTTTATAGACATTTTTATTTTTCGGAAAATTATAGTTTGTTTCACAATTTTCGCCGTAATTTTAAAATGGAAAGTGATTTTTTTTTAAATGAGAAGCAAACGAAAGCTTATATTGTCTTCTTTCTAATAAATATTAAAATAAATATATATTTTGCATAAATATGAACATAAGTTTAATTTAAAGTTCGAATTTGGGTTTTAAAGGATTTCGCGAATTTTAGAACTTTTTTAAAAAAAGTAACGAAATAAATTTTTATAATTTTTTTGGTTTATCAATAACTGTCATACACTTCAAAAGAAACAATATTAAACAAAAAAACATTAAAAATCATTTTTTTTGGTCTGTTTGGGAACGTTTTTTCAATTTTGTGGAAAATGGGCTTACTTTACAAATTTTATTGTAAATTTAAAACAGAATGATTGAATAAAATTTAAAATTAAAATATATTGAATATATAATTAAAGAGGTAAATTAAAAATAATATATACATATATAAATATTTCTACATAATTGATTTAAACTCCTATTTGTCCTTATGACAAAATTTCAAGAATTCTAAATTTTTTATAAAATGTTAATAAAAAAACAATATTTTAATTTTTATATGCATTTTATTTTTATTTAAGAAAAAAATTATATATTATAGACTAATTGTTTTAACGATCTGCATCATAATCTTCCTCATCTGTATCATTATGTTCATCCTCACCTTCATCATCATAATCTTCACCATCATTACTCTCACTATCATGTATTTCTTGAGAAATAATAGGCGATAGCAAAAGCTGTAGTACGGAATTTGATAATTGTTACTTTTTTTTCCGCTCATTTTGTTTATTCATACTAGATATGAGTGGATCTGAACTGAGGAAAAATCTATTTAGCATATCTTCATTCGACTTTTCTCGGCTGCATTTGCGAGCCAAATGTTGCCTATAAATTTTAAAATCCTATTTCAATCCTATTAACATTAAAACATAACATAATAATTATATAAATCTCCTATTCTCCGACAACAATAACAACAATAGTAAACATTGAACGAATGACTAAAGCTAAACAAAATACACGTTACTTTTGCTAAATACATGATTTTTAGAAAATACGACTTCAAACAGAAAAATGGTAATAGCAAAAAATGAAGAAACAACACCGCAAATTTTCTTTTTTGTGTTGTCAAGCTAAAATTCCATACTTTTAGAAAATGTATGATTCAATAGCCAACCTTAACTAACTTAGAAGTTATGGTTCACGAAACATCAAAAATAGGCCAATTTTAGACCTTTTTTTAAAAAAATCGTCAAACATATTTTTGCACATATTTTCAAAAAACTATATTATTTTTATACATTTAAATACCTGAAGTTGAAGGTTCCATTCTTAAAATAACGTTTACGTTGTTTGTTAACGTTAAATTTGAAAATTACGGACTCTTTTAATGGAGAATTTTGCTTTTTTCGCTTTAAAAAAAATTGCAAAAATTTTTTAATTTTGACAGCTCACTACAGAGTCAGCTGACAAGATAGATGCTTGAAAATTTACATAGTGATGTAGAATTTTATCTAGTTTTAACCAATACTAAATATTAATACAAAAACTTAATTTTAAAAATTTAATTAATGAACCAAAAATTTATCTAAACACGGCAACAAGTCATAAATACGGTTAAAGAATATAAGGTTATTGTGCCTCTTCACACTTTTTGTATGATTTTCTGCGAGGGCAAGGGAACACCATTATATCCAGTAATTTTTAACACTTTGATGAAAGAATTGGTCAATTAAAAACTTGGGTTGAACTTAGGCTTAACCAACATAAAAAAGAGGTAAAGTAAAAGCGATCTTTAATAATTTAAACTCGTTCAATAGACAAATAAAATACGCCATTCCCTATTGTTTAACTGATAGCAAAAACCAATTGCTTCTGAAAGCCTGATAGTTTTTATTCCAGACACTCTAAAAATATTATGAGTTTTAAAAAAGTTAACAAAACAACAAAAGATATAATGCAACATAAAAGAGCTTAAGACATAATTAAAACGACATTTTTATAATGAAAATAAAATAAAAATTATAAACGTAATGAAACCAAATGACTTTTCAATAAAAAGAGTTGATAAAAAATTTTATAAAAGCACAAAAATAGAATTGGGTTGTTAAACAGATTAACAAGCGAAAAAATCCAATTAGTTTTTGGGAAGAGTAAACCAGTAAAAAAAACTTCCAGAAAAATTGACAGTAAATTGAAGATACAAAGGTAACGTTGTGTACTTGTGATCTGATGATAGGACAACAAGAAAAAAACAAAAATCCAGACTTACATGAGGCAAATCAGATTTAAAATCCGTACATAAGCCTTTAGAACTTTAAACAGTACTAAATATTTCAAAATTTAGAAAATACACGTTAAAACTACTAAAATCATGGTCAAATTACAAAAAAATAAAAAAAATAAAATTACACAAGCGTAAAATTGTGTTAAAGAAAAACTTAAAAGAACAAACTATTCTTTTCTAAATTTTGTTGTTTTTGTTTTAATAAATAAATTAAATTGAACGAAAATTTTTCAATTTTACAGATTATTTTTTTAAATCTGCAATTTCTTTAAGCCGAAATGGCTTAGAGAAAATAACAAAAAATATTTGTTAAATTAAAGAAAAATTTAATCACATTAAAGGATAAGTTAATCACCTTAAAATTCTTTTTTTTTTTAATGTAAGATTGGTGTCCTTTTAGCGATACGTTACCACTATTTTATATAGAATTTTGCTAATGTAACAAAGCTTTATTTGGTTTCTTAACTGTTTTTTTTAGTCGAATTAACTTTTTTTATGAAACTATGACTTTTTCCAAGCAAACAAATGCGTGTTAATTGGAATGACCATCTTTTTAATTGGAATAAGTTCTTTATAGATTCGAATAAAATTTAATTTGTTCAAACTATAACATTATACTTAAGGTTTTTTATTATGTTTCTGGCTAAAATTTCCTATTTATGCCGGGACACCATGTGATTAACTGTTTCATTAGAACATAAAATCTGAGTAAGTTAAGAACTGGAATCAGAGAAGCGACAACTTTATCATCTTAATTAATAAAAAAATTTTAATAACTGCATTGTGCAATCTGTAGAACTTTTAAATGATCCTGCTATTTCTAAATAGGTGATCATACGCAATTTAAATATAAGATTGATTGACAGCAAAAATACCACTAAATAACAATTCTAACATAAAAAAATTGGACACGAAAACTATATCTTAAAATTTTGAAAATTAGGCAAAAAAAAATTAAAAATATTTATTTTTAGTTACGAAAGAATTTTGTTCTTCATTTTTTTATTTTCTAATTTCTACAAAACTGCAACTGAAGCTCATAAAAAGGTCGATAGGGAACTTTTTCGTTTCAGGTTCAACATTTGTTTCTTTGAAATTATCAATGACGATATATGTTTTTAATAGTATGGTGATTGGATCGATCACAATTATCGACTTGGTAAAATTAAAATAGGACGATAAGTTGATTTCAACAATTGGACGTGTCACTTGGCTTCAAAGATCGTACTACTTGACTATTCACTATTCTTTCAGTAAGTAGTTTGTGCTAACAACCGCACAACAATTGCTGGAGTCTAGTTAGGTCTAGTTCGCCTCCATTTTAAGTTGTAATTCGCTTTTATTAAGGGTATTTCAACAAGAAATTTGTTTTCTAAAACAAAGAATTTAGATTAAGATAATAAAAATTTTTATTGTATTACGACGAGAAAGGTTAAGGACACATAGCCCCACAAAAAATAATCCAGTGATGTTAAATCACACGATCTGGCTGTCCACTTACTGATTGTCGTGAAATTATGCGATTAGAAAATTTGGTTTGTAATTAATTGGTCGTTTTATTGCCACATGTCAGCAGCGTCCTGCAGAACCCACATGTCAGTGATATCCACGTCGTTAATAATAGGCTAAAATTGCATTTTCGTGATAAGATTTACATCTGCACATGGTCGTGGGCCTTAATTAGATGATGGTCAAACCACTGTGAATGAAAAGTAACGTCATTCACGTCCTAGGAAGCCGAAGACTAATTCTAGCAACAGGTCTTTCTTAGTTGCAATTTCAGCGGCTCCAGAGTAGGGCTGCAAACCACTACTCCTTGCTGAAGAGCTGGAGACTATCCAGCTCCTGTCCAGAATACATGACTAGCATGCTCGCTGGATCTAGGATCATTCACCAGGTAGGTGTGATTAAAAGGGGAATGATCCTGGCCACCATAAAACAATACCTGTATGGGGCCGCAAAACCACGATACTCCCGAACGGCCAACTTCAATAATCAGTCAGAGAAATATCTAAATGCCTGAAGAGACAAATAGCGGAAACTCTGCGGGTTACTGATATCCGTGCTAATAACGTGGAGCTTCCAGTTGACCCCTGCTGCCTTCAGGGGACTGGGCTCCCTTATACCCCCAGCAGCACAGGTCTAGATAGTCAAGTATTCTATAAAGACCGATAAATGTGCCCCCCGGGGGGGGGGGGGGGGCAAAGTTGCATTGTAAGCACCTCGCGATAGCGTGATCCATTACCGTTACCGCATTGCCAGCCTCATCTAAAAAAAAAAACGGATCAGGCACATAGTACACTATACAGTGACACGTTAAGTATGTAAATGCTTATCAATAATCACTCTAGGATTTTGAGAAACGCAAATACGACAATTTTACTTATTGAATGGGTTTCGTCTGAAAAAGTGACTTCTTCAGAAAAAGCAGCTGGTTGTTCCTGAATGAATTAAACGTCTCTACGGCAATTTGAATGGTCGGTCGGCTTCAATTCCTGCACCAGTTGAAATTTGTAAGTTTTCAAAATTAAATCCTTACGCAAAATTCACCATATGGTGATTTTGAATAACCCCAATTGTTGAGAACGTTGAGAAATTTACAAATTTGGATTTGCTTCAACACTGTGGCTCACTGCTGCGATGTTTTCACTGCGATTTTTGAGTGAAATTAAATTCATTGTAACAATTGCCAATGCATCTACTACGAATACATCAAAAAGCTAAATGTCAAAACTATTATGTTGTTGGTGTTGCCACAATTGAAAAACAAACTTCTTGTTAAAAAAACTTGATATTATTTTTTTACAGAGAGTTATTTAAATAATATTATTTTTAAATTTCCTTGCATTAAATAGTTAGTGTTGGTTAATATTGTTAACAAATCTCTTTTTTAAATAAATAAGTTCCTTGTATCTCGTCTTTTCACATTATAATATTGGCTAGAATGTATTTTTAGTTAGAAGAAATTTTGCTTTTCCCAAAACTGTTTTGCATTAATTCGCCAAATTAATTTTTTTTAAAAAAATATAATGGCATTCTTCTTCTTATTCTTCGCTTAATGTTTGTGCTTGTAAACAATTCCCTAAATACGCATTCTGAAAAGCTTTAACAAAGAAAGAGACGAATGGAGAACAAAATTTTAAGGATTTGATTCCCTCACTATAGAAACCACTCATCCAGTCAACCAGACAGCTGAATACACATTTAACAAGCGTGTGTAGAAAACTTTAAACTATTACCGCAAAAATACATACACACATACATACATATGTATAGATGCCGTCATGTATGCACAAGTAAAGTATAAACATTTTCTTGCAAAAATGTATAAGGGTGGCACTTATTGGCAGTCATGAAAACTAATTTGTTTTATACCTGTTTCAATTTGACAGCCCCAATAATTTAAAATCATTTCTTTTCCTAAAAATCTACAGGGTAAATATTTATAAAAAGCTATTGTGAATTATTTTCAAATTTTAGTACTGCCCTTATAAGTGTAGATTAAACATTAGTTAAGTGCTTACATGGGTATATGTACAAAGAAAATGTTTTAGTGAGACTTTTTCAATATTGAACCTGAAATAAGGAAATTAATTATCTAAAATTTGTTAAAAGACAAGAGGTTTTATAATTGATTTTTAAATAACTTAATGGAAAGAATAAAACAAGAAGTCATATCTTTGTTAATGCACAAAATACTAGATATAAAGTGAAACTGAAATTAAGTAAAGAATTAAGGAGCAACATTTTAAGTAAAAATTCGAAATGTTTCCAAAAAGAATTTTATTTACGTTAAATCTGCCTTTTTACGTAATTAATTTTACAGTTTAGAAGACTGAAAGAAATTTATATAAATAAACTACGTATATGTGGCTACTTGATTCTTTTTTTTATTGTCTTGGTTTTATGTTATTTTTTACTTTATTTACTTATTATAATTCTCAGTTAGTTAAATAAATTTTAAGTACAAAATTCTGAAATTTCTACTGAAAACTTGTATAAATTGTATTAATATGCTAAGCTAGCAATGACAAATAATGGCTTTACATACTATTTCATTGTTTAATAAATAATTATTTACTAATTCATTTAATAAAGAAATATAAGAAACTTTAAAATCTGGTTCCGTTTTGGCATTAATCGTCTATTTATTAACTTTTCTTCTATATCTTGCACTAAAGTTATTTTGTGGCTTCAGCTGTGTAGATCCGGTGAATTTCGAAATTATCTATCGTGATGACAAGTCGTTTTTCTGTCTATTTTTCTTTATATAGGTTTCTTTGCCAGCTTAGCTGTTATTCTAATAGGCTTCTCCACAAAAACTATTTTCTATTTTAAACTTTTCTAATCGAGACTGAAAGATTTCAATTGCCGTTTTCCATTTGCTTATTCGCCTTTCGCTTATTCGCATTTCGATAATATCAATTTTTTTACGTTTTACTTTAAGATTTGTTGGGATTTGAATTTATGATCTCTGATTTTAAATAGCAGACATTTTTGCAATGCTGCTAAGGCAACTTCCTAACCTCACAGCTTATTCAGCTTTGTTTACTACAGGAAGATGAGCTTTAAAATTTTTTTTGTTAATAAATTTTCTATTCTTAAAAAATATTTAATTATAAATGATCAACATTAATCATAAATTGTTAATAAAATTTTTGTTATTACAGAAGTTTTAAACTGTTTTAAAAAACACTGTTGCTATTGGATTATAAAAATTTGAATTTTGACGTGAAAGAAACAAAAATAAACATGATAATGGATGTTTATCTGCTACACCTGAATTCAAATCAGCAGAAACTGCATTAAGGTTACGTAGAATATCGCAATACTTGCTCCCAATCTCCTCCTTTTGCTTTTGAAATGTTTTTTTTTATCAATGCCTAAAATTAGTCGAGGCAAAAATCGGGCTAGGATTCTCACACCATCATTATCTTACGCTTTTTTGGAAAGTAAACAAATTACTAAGATTTATTGAGTTTTTCTTAAATCACATCTAAACGACCAATATGACTCTTATAGTGTTTTAAGAGAGTTTCAATTATAAACATATAGGATAATTTTTTTATTATTCCCTCTAAAGGCAATAACTAGATCCAAGGGTATTTTCAGGCATAGAAAATAAAATAGTTACAATGTAAAAGTTAACATCAGCTATCATTAAAAGTTTTTGGAAATTTTAATTCACAGCGGGATACAACGTTGAGTTGTTCTATTGCTTCAAATCATATAAATTGTATAGAATTCTATTAACATTATATTTCCTTGCATAACGTATAGACATTAATTTTAAACGAAAAAAGTATTCCAAAAAAAAACTAACGCAAAATAGTGATGACATAATCAACAACAAAGCATCCTTTTAATATTAAGAAAAACTCAAAAGAACGACAGTTTTGAAAATTAAACTGAAAATGGCATTACAAAAGGATTTCGTTGATAGTTCTTCTTGAATAATCTATTTGATTTTATTGTTGGAACAATTACTTTTTTATCGTTGGGACCAGTATTCGGGAAACGATGCCTACTCATGCAATGTATTATGGGAAGGAGGGAAGAGGGAGTGGTGTTTATGGACATTTGGTTTGAAAATTTCTACATTGAAAGTGACAGGAAAGAGTTGTGGAGGGAGGTTATTCCACATACGAACTGTTCTGCTAAAAACGAATTTTACCTATAATGAATAATGCGATTTACTTGCCAATCGACCACAAATGGATGCGCTCTTAACGAAAATAAAGTCAAACGCAAATGAGTTTCGGAAACAAGTTAACACAGTGAAATACAACATACAATGCGTCGATGCTCTAGGGAATCAATAGAGTTGGATATCCTACCGTCCCCAATGGACGTCTTGGTCCTCTCTTGTACGCCGTCGAGCAACTCCAAAATAGAATTTGGGGCCACGGCCCATTCATGACAGTTATATTCCATCCTTGGACGGATACAGGTGGCTTAAATAGTACGAAGATCGGATGGAGTGAAGTATCTCTTACACCATTTTAGAAAATCGAGACACTTGAAATCACACTGAATTTTCATACCAAGAACAAGAGCTTCCCATTCCATAATACCTACATCACCCATAGTAACAGCTGCAGCACCATTTACAAACTTAGATCTATGCATGCAATATTGCGTCTTACGGTCAACTCAGGGCGAATAGCCCTACCCCATTTGGAAATTATCGTGAGTTCGTAATTGAGCGTATCATTCATGTTTCGCCTTTTGAAACTCACCTCCAATTGGTACGGCCTATTACTAAATGAATACGAATGACAAATGTTGCTGATATCTGCGAAAGAGTACATAGGATTAAAAGTCATTTAGAAAAATAAGAAATAGGGTAGGAGAAGGCATGAAGTACTCCTAAATTCATCATAAACTCATCTGATGAAATCCTATCTATAACAATTCCTATAATCCGATTCCGGAGAAACTCGATATAAATCTGGAGAAATTATTACCCGTACCAAAAGCAACAAGTTTTGACATAAGTGCATCATGCCAAATTCTAGCAAACGGCTTCGAAATGTCTACAGCCACCACCTTACTATCTCCGAAATAACGTGATAAGATTTACATCTGCACCTGGCAGTGAGCCTTAACCAGATGGTGGTCGCACCACTGGGAATGAAAAGCAACGTCCTTCACGCCTTAAGAAGCCGAAGACTAATTCTAGCAACAGGTCTTTCCTAGTTGCAATTTTGATGATTCCAGAGCAGGGCTGCAAACCACCACTCCTTGCTAAAGAGCTGGAGACTATGCAACTCCTGTCCAGAACACATGTCTAGCATGCTCACTGGATTTAGGATCATTCCACTAGGTAGGTGTTATTAAAAGTGAAATGATCCTGGCCACCATATAAAACTGACCTGTCTATTATGGGGCCGCGAAACCACCACGATACTCCCGAAGGCCCAACCTCAATAATCAGTCAGAGAAACAGATAAATGTCTAAAGAGATAAATAGCGGAACTCTGCGAGCTCACTGATTCCCGTGGAAATAACGTGGTTTCAGTTGGCCCCTGCTGCCTTCAGGGGACTGGGCTCCCTTATACCCCCGGTTGCACAGGTCTAGATAGTCGAGCGTTCTATAAAGACCATAAATGTGCCCACGGGGGGGACTATCTCCGAAATGATGTGTGGACATTGTTGTGATAGGAAAGCCAGCAAGTCGCCCGTAGAGCGCCCTCTATGGAAACTATGCTGTCGGTCGCTGATTAAGCTGTTGAACCCTAGGTACCTCACAAGATGAAAATTAATCATACTTTCGATCACTTTAGAAAGTGAAGAACAAATTGCAATTGAGCGGTAACTTTTAGGGTTGTTAGCCTCACCCTTTTTGGGGATTGGCGTTACATTAGCAACCTTCAAACACTTCGGAAATTCACCGACATAATACAACATGCTGAAAAGGGTTGCTAACGAGACTAGTGTTGGTATACCATCCGGGCCAGGAGACTTGTTGCCGTTGAGATATACTAAAACCTTTTTAACTACTCTAGCTCAAAAAACTACCTTGGGCATAGTAACGGTTACTTTGTCGAGTTTGGGTGGTCGTTGATTACTTTCTGACAAATAGGAACTATTTGCAAATATACCACTTAGTTAGGGTCAGTGAATATATGATCGTTCTTTAAAAGAGTCGGAATTGAAGAACTAGAAGTTTTTCTTACTGTTTTAACAAATCAACAAAAGTTCTTACTACCCAAGGCGTCTAGGTTTTTTTTTCTTCGCCAGATACTGAATGCTTCCTCTCTTGATCTGACTGCATTTTTGCACGTCTGATTAAACCAAGATTTTGTTTTAATCGAAATTTTTGTTGATAGAACAAAAGCTTTTATTATTGATGTTTACAACCATTTTCGCCATGGCATCGACATTTTTGTTAAAGAAACAAAGTTTCCAATTAAAAAAAAAATACTTGTAGTATTAAGAGCTATGAGGTGATTTTTAGCGATATAATAAATTAACTAATGTTAAGAGTTTAGGAGAATATTGGTGAAGAAAAAATATAAAGGATGTTCCTATAGTGACGTGCTTTTGGTTTTTAAACGTTAAAGTTTAAGTTGAGTTTGTATACCGGTTTTCAAAACAAGACATTAATAAATTTAAAATTTAAGTAATGCTGCCATAGGCCGTAGTTTTGACAAATAATGCCTTAATTTTGTAATTCTTATAGTCATACGCTTGTATAACGCACTTCCGTGTTGCCATATGGACGAGTACAAAATATTAATATAAAACAAACGAAGGGTGACGTGCAAGTAATGTGATTTTTATATGTATAACCTTATTTTTTGGTAAGTATTACACTAAGATTACTACGCAGACTACATATTACTGGTTCGGTACAAAGGCAAGTATAACCAATTAAAATTGAAAGATATTCTAAAAGTAAGGGTATTTTAAAAACACCTTATTTGTAATTTAATTCAAGAAAGCGTGACTACTAGTTCTATAAAACATTTAAAATAAAATTAAAATAAAATAATAAATAGAAAAAAATAATAATTAAATAAAAATTAAAAATTAAAAAAATGTGGCAGGGTACCAATTTAAGTATAATTTTAGCGAATTTATTTGTAATACTTCAGTAAATATTAGATTTTTATAAACGACAATAAAAGTTAAAAAGGTAATATTCGGTTTTATTGTAAAGTCAATATCTTAAGAATTCACTTTGTTCAGTTTAATGCATGTTATGATAGTTATTGGAAACCATGCTGCTCTGATGTCAGATAGTTAAAGAGATAAAAAATATTAGTAAATATTTCGAAAAACCCAGACACATCACCACTATAAATGAGTTACTATTTATTATTTTTTATTATAACTTTTTCTACTAAATATTTTGTTAAATATTAAATTGATTTAATATTTAATTCTATATTAATTTGATAATTTTATTTTGTGCTTCGAAATAACGATAATATATATATATATATATATATATATATATATATATATATATATATATATATATATATATATATATATATACATATATATATATATATATATATATATATATTACTTAGATCTAAAATTAAAATAATTATTTAAAAAATAAATACAAATTGCCAAGGAAAATAATAATTTAATGCAAAAAGGTTTTAGCTAATACATCATCTTATACTTCGATTAACTTTAACAATTTGCTAAATTCTTCTATAATAAAATTAAATTTAAGGGGACGTATGATTTACATTAAACATCATTTTGGTAACAAACATACTTCCCAGTGTTGTTTACATATTTTTTTTTTGATTTTTCTAAATGTAGTTTTTATCTTATTTTAATTAAGTTAATGCAAATTAAGAAAACATTTAATATGAATACAAATAAATAAATATTATCTAAGATTTGTTTACATACGAAAACAAAGTGTAAAGTAGTTCCTTAAAACAAACCTTAATTCAGCAAATATTAACAAAACAATTTAACTGACTTAATTTTGTTGCTATTTTGATGTTGGTTTATTAACATTATTGTTGTGCTGGAATCTAGTGTTGTGTACAACTGACAAAAAGTATTAATATTAAAATGTATATTAAATATCCATAAATAAATATGTGCATGTGTGTCTTTATATAAATATATGTGTGACTTAAAGCATTAAATTGTTTAAAAACATGCAAATAATGATTTTGTATTTATCATTAATTGTTTAAAACAAATACATTAAAACATACAACTATTGTTTACATATAGAAATTAAAAAATGTTATTTTTCTTTTACAAACAATTGAACAGAAAAAAAAATACAAAAAAAAAAAAAAATAAAAATAATAGTAAAAATGCGAAACAAGGAAAAACTAAACACAAATTGTAAATCCATTTTATACTTATTTAATACACGTTACTCATTGTTCTTATAATGATAGCAAAGCTAAATAAAATACAATAATAAAATCACAGTAGCAAAAGCAACAAATAATTGCTGTAACGTTTATTACACATACATTAACAAGAGAATAAAATACAATATCTATTTTGAACATAAAACTACATATACATTCGCAGTTGGTTCTATTCAGACAGACATTTACTTAAATTAATACATGCGAATATATTTTATATATCTTTGATTTGTTCATGATTACATTGAAACATAACAAGCATTAGTGCTTATCATTTTAAATTGGTAAGTAATACCTACAGAACATATTATAATACATTTACAAAGAATAGACTATCCTGCTTAACATGGCAAAAAAAATGTATAAAAATATAATTTTAAGCAATAAGCTCCAAACGGCTGTAGACGGTTATTTTGCTTATTCGTTAGAAATTGTTCTATAGATGCGGATTTAATGTGTCTTGAAAAATTTGTATTCAGCGGTGAAGCTCACTTTTAGCCTAATGGATTTGTTTATGGAAAAACCAAAAGCAACACATTCAAGCAATGTACCGGCTTAAGACATTACCGTCATTATAAACGAAAATGTTGAAGAAAATCCAAATTCATCAAGTCGCTGACAGTATTGCTAGTATTATGCTGCACTAAATGGAACAGTAATTAGGGCCAATATTAGAGTTTTAAGGAGGTGGCAACTGGCCCAATATTTTATTATCGAATTATATTTAGCGATGAGACTTATTTTTGTCTTAACGCGTTTGTCAATTAATAAAACTGCCTCATGTAGAAATAAAACAACCAAATAAACCAATTCACAAAAAACCCTGCAGGCTCCATTACAGCCAGCAAAATGTAGCTTTTAGTGCAGTTTAGTCCGTGGAGATTTTTATTGAAACTTATTTCTTTAAAAATTAATCTAAAGCTTGCGTTACGATTGATAGAGATTAGTGATCGTACCATGATTAACGATTTTTGATTGAAAATAAGAATGACTTGATATTCTTATATTTATATATACCCAGTGCAGTCCCTGTGATCCAAAAAAAACATGAATTGAGATGTACTGTTTTTGCTATTCTAACCGAAGTGGCACCCGATTAATTTGTGAGTAAATTATTTTTGCCGCCTTATAGCAACAGAGGCGTGATAAGATTTACATCTGCACCTGGCTGTAAGCCATAACTAGATGGTGGACATACCACTATGGATGAAAAGCAGCGCCATTCTAGGAAGCCGAAGAAAAATTTCAAGCAACAGATTATTCTTAGTTGCAATTTCAGCAGTTCTGAAGAAAGGTCGCAAACCAACACTCCCTGCTGAAGAGTTGGAGACAATTCCACTCCTGATCCAGAACACATGACTAGCATGCTCACTGGATCCGGATCATTCACCCGTTGTTTTCGTTAAAGGTAAGATGATCCTGGCCCCCTAATTAAATTTATGAGGGGCCGTAAAACCACAACCACCACGATACTCCCGAAGGGCCAACCTCAATAATCAGTCAGAGAAAAAGCTAAAAGGCTAAAGAGATAAATTGCAGAACTCTGGGGCTTACTGATTTCCGTGGAAATAACGTGGAGCTTCCAGTTGACTGGGGACTGGGCTCCCTTATACCCCCATTGACACAAGTCTAGATAGTTACGTAATCCGTAAAGACTGATAAATGTGCCCCCGGGGGGGGATGGCAACAGAGGCCAGTGGTAATATATCTTAATCAGTTATTTTTAATATTTTGTCTGGCATGACATGCTTGGTGCCATTTATACTGTGACATAATGCAGCCGAGCAGCCATATCAAAAACTCATTCCTTGAATTATTAACTCGTTGCAAGCTTATATCCCTGTGGTAACTTTTCAAATACCTCTTTTTAAAAATTTCTTAAACCAAAAGGATCGATAGGCCTTGCTTTTGCTGTCGCTGTATGTTGTGAACACTGAAATCGAGTCAGCAATTGACTTTTGCTCTATCTGGGCGGTTTCTGCGCGCACTAAGCTGGCCTTGGAATACCTTCGTTATTATTGGAGAGATGTACTGCTCTAGTCAAACTACCTACCTGACAATGTCCTTGAATTGTATCATATCTGAGTATTGGGGGTTATACCAAATTTTGGATATTAACAATGGCACCAAAATACCATATCTCATCATAGTTTGTTTACAATTATATAGCAAACTCTTAGTATTTTAATCAAGAAGCTTGCAAGATAACTCAATACAATGAAAAAAATAAATATATTCGTATAATGGCTAAGAAATGATATACATTCCACTTAATCAAATAAGTAAGTTAGAAACAATTAGAATAGTGGCATTTCACTAGTGACAAAGGCCCTTAAGAGCCTACTTATTCTATGTGTCCTTACACTGCCAGATTAGAGTCACGCTCAACAGGGTCTTAGCCTACAAATTCATAGATTTCACATATCTCATATTAACTGTGGAACCACATGAAGGCGCATTCATGGTGTGATTAGCCCCAGCAACAATTGTTACCTACGAGGCCATATTGTTGTTGTTGTTCCTAACAAATGACCAGCTATGCTTGTAAAGCACCCCAAAGTTATTTATACTAATTTACTGCTTTCACTGTTGTTGTCTTCAAATACAATTTAATAAAATATTTATTCTTAATATAAAAATCTATGACCTTAAAAGACTATTTTCAGAATTCCAAAGAGATAAACTTTTCTCTATTGTTAGTGCATGGGAAAGTATTCTTTTAAAACTTTTTAAAAATTAAAATAAAACAAGTTAATAGCTTTTGTTTTTTTTTCTCTTTAATACACCACCTTAATAAGTGTTGCTTACATGAACAAAAAAAAATCATCTCCTAAAGTATCTTTTTCACTAATTTGTCCAACTATTTAAAGGCACACAAACACATATAGTATGAAAGCTAAAGATTTATGTCGAAATAAACAGTATCAAAAGTTTTAAAATACACAAACCACTGCCAAATAACATTAGAAATATTTAAAATCTAAAACATGTACACACAAGCACATACACACAAACATACACATACATCATGAAAAGCCACAAATAAAATATTTTAAAAATTCCTAAAAGAAAACTTTTAAAGAAAAAAAGTATGTGCAACATAAAAAAAAAAGATGAAAAAATAAAAAAAAATTGTTTCCTGCTCTTATTCGTATTTTATTTGCTTGTTTATGCAACGAATTTCATGTTGTGCTAATAGCACTTAAAAGTCGTGGTTAGGTCTGGCCATTAGCGAAATTCATGTGTATGACTGGGAATTAAGGCAAGAATAAGAAAGTGTGAATGTATATGTTTTCCAGGCAGGACAAGACAAGATAAATCAAGTTTGCTAATGGGCCAATTTTTATAAAGAGTGATATTTTTGCTATTTGGGTTTTTTCCCGTAAAGACTTTAAATTAAAGTTCCAAGATATTTTTTATGCAGCGTGAGTGAATGAGTAGAGAAGTGTTGAATGAAAGATTTACTTTCGTAAAAAATATTAAAAAAACAATTCTTTCACATTCGATCGTATTTCGATTTCGTATTATTTATGAAAGTTATTTGTTGGAAAGACCTTATGTTGTTGAAAATTTATAATAATAAATATAATTATTTTCCGTTAAATTCAAATATTGTATATATCGAGATATGATTAAAAATTTTTTAACGCCTACTGCAAGCTTAAGGTTTGATTAACATTTGCTATCGCTACGCTGCCACATCGCATACAGCCAGGAACACAATAGAATTACTGGGAGACCTCTTTCCACAACAAGTTAATATATACAAAACAGAAACGCTTGAGCAACTGAAGCAAAATATTTGTTTGGAAATTAATAAGATCTGGGAGAACCTACTGAAAAATGCGCTTAAAATGTCTCGCATTTGCGAGGCTAAACGAGGTTGACATTTGTCTGCTATTGTATTCCATACATAATTTCCAATATTAAATAAAACATTTATCAATATAAGATCATTCTCTTTCATTTAATCAAAAATTATAAACAAAGAAAATAGTATACATTCCCGGCGGACACCCTGTATTTTATTCCTTAAATTTGTTCAACGAACGTGTAATTTACAGATTTTTTTCTAAATAAAGGATTTTTCCTCATGCTAACTGTATTAAAATTGTAGTTTATATTTTTTTATATCGCTTATTTTTGTGTAGAGTTACCAAACTTAAGTTAGGCATCACTTTGTGCGCTATCAAGTCACTAATGTTTAGTTTTAATAGACTGATGCCTGAAAAATGCTTCCAATTTGAGCAAATTGGAGCCAAAACAAGATTGCATAGCTCAGGTTTCATGAAAACGGCGCATGCTATAATTGATTTATTGAAAGAAATGTTTGGTAACCGTATAACCAAGATCGTGCGTTTTAATGCCCATATAGAAGGTTTTCCAACAAGAAGTTTGTTTTCTAAAACAAAATAAAACAGAAAATTTAGATTAAGATGATTCAAATTTTTATTGTAATACGAAGAGAAAGATTCAGGAATCATGAATGAAAAACGATATCTGGCAAATGACCACTAAAACTCTGCTGACAGATATCGATTCTTTCATAAAAGTTTTTAATCATGTTTTGGAAAAATGGCGGTTCTCTTTCATTAATCACATCATGAATTTTAAGTTTCAAGGCTGAAAACGAATCGGTTGGTACCATGGAGAATTTGTCCTTAACCTAGTCCCACAAAAAATAATCCAGTGGTGTCATATCACTCGATCTGGCTGGCCACTTAATGGCTGATTATCGTGAAATTATGCGATCGTGAAATTTGGTTTGCAATAAATTGATCGTTTCATTGGCTGCATGACATGTGACATCGCCCTGTTGTCAGCGATATTCACGTCGTAAATAATAGGCTAAAATTAAGTTTTTAGCATATAGCGATAGCGTGATTCATTGACGGTTACCGCATTGCCAGCCCAATCACGTCTCCAGACCACATAGTGCACCATACAGTTACAACTTGAGCATGCAAAAGCTGCTCAATAATTTCCTGTAGCTCATTATGGATTGACTTAAAAACCAAATGCTGAAAAATGCACCTCCAATAAGAGAGAATGCAACCTAACCCCACTGTAAGTTTTCTTAGGCTGATCTTAGATGGGTAATAAACAAAAATGTTTTTGGCTAAAATTAAAACGTGCACAGTGGCCCGGAAAAGAAAGATGAAAAGAGGATAGATAAAAATACAAATAAAAAACTTTATAACCAATTTATTTTTCTACAGCAATTAATTTTTTTCTCCTTTATTTTCTTAGAATTTTCTATTAAAATAAAATTATTTAGCAAATTTGAATAAAATTGATATTATTTACTGATTTTATATTTTATTCTATTTTTTGTTGCACACTAAAGTTTTCTTTAGGGCACAATATAAATGTTGTTGCCTGATTTTTTTTTACATTTTTTGTTCTCATTTTAATTCGTTTTTTTCTTTCTGGTTTTTGTAATGAAAATACGACGATAGTTGGGCAATTTGATATTTTTCGTGTGATAGAAAGGAAAAATGTTTAATGCGGAAAACAACTTACAAGCTGATGAATCTATCTGTTTGTTTAAAATGAAGTATCGTTTTGTATCCTTAGGGTTAAGTAACTTTGTTATTTTGGTTTCTTTCTTTATATTTATAACTTGCTTACATACTTTTGGGGGTAGGAAGTCGAAGTCTTAATGAGATTTGCGTTTTGTACATTAGACTTTTTTCTTGGCTAGGCAGCAGCAACAACAAAAAAAGATAGTAATAGAAACCATTTTATAGAGATATGTTATTCTTCACTTTATGCTTTTCGTCTAATATTATTTTTGCTGCTCCCTATCACTTCCTTCCCAAAAGGCAAAATATTATTATTATTATTGTTGTTGTTGTTGAACTTTAGAGTAGAATGAAGTAAACCAAACTAAACTAAACCAAAGCAAACTAAACAGCAACACAAATGACTGACTTAAAACTGTAATATAATTGAGTCAGACATTTAGCCTTTTAGCCAGTTGTAAATAATGCCAACCAGTCAAATGTAAAAAACAAAAAAAAAAAAACAAACAAATGCTTTAACTAGACAACAACAGCAACAATAACAATGAACTTACAGCAACTTCTTCTAAGAAAGCAAATATACAATAATAGAAAAACAAATTTTTTGTTATGCAAGTTGATTTTCGAAACGTCCTTCTTTTTCAAATCTAAATTTGGTTGTTGAACACAACCACAAGAATATTAAAGAAAACAAAAACAAGAAACCCACTATAACAAGGATAAGCCACCACCTAAACATGTTAAAATACATAAGTAGTTGAAGGGTTCAATATCTTAATAAAGTATTGATTTCAAAACGTAAATTATACTTGCAAAAGGTACAAATTACATTTACTCCTTTAACGGCTGTTTTTTTTACATTTGTTGCTTTTTAATAGTTAAAACTGCAAAAGTTTTAAAACTTAACACTTCAACTAACACACATATATTTTAAGGCATAATATATATAAGCGTTTAAGTATTAGGGGGTACCTGTTCTTGTAAGGAGGTCTATGTCTATATAACGAAAACTTTATTTCTCTAATTTTGCACACGGAATTAAAGGTTGAATTGTCGCAAATATTTTGATTAGAAATGGTGTCTTTGATTTATACACATCATAAAAAAAGTTAGTTTTACCTTAAATGCAAAATCACCTCATTCACTATTTTGCAGGTTAATACGTTCGGGGTTAAAAATATCAGAAAGCAAGCACAGTCTCTCTAAAAGGACTCTTAAAGGATAGCCTACAGCTTAGAGGCTCCTAAACGATAATAGTAACACTGTAATGGGTAAGAGGACTTATGCACCAAAACCCACTAAATGTTGTGGGACCAGCACGATGAGAGCCACGGCTTAGCAATAATTGAATTCTATAAGTCTGCAAGAAACAAAATAGTAGAAGATTAGGATCGCAAAAGATGCTGTGTGTAAGCTTTCCTTAATAGTTGCTAAGACATCAAAGCAAATCGTGGAAATTTCCATATCCACTAAAATATGGGCTGCAACTATAAGTAAGTGACTTTAATTTAAGTTGTAGTTACACATACATATTTTTTCTAAAAAAATGATGTTTGTGGCGAAGACTGCAAGCAAAAAAACGTAAACTTAATAACAAAAACTACGATCAGTTGTTGAACTCTTATGTCGCAAAGCAATTTCACAGAAGAATTTTACAACACATTTAACACATGTTTTCCCTTCATTTGGAAAAGTGCGAAAATTATTATGATTCAAGAAGCAAATAGCCAGAGAACCAGATTTCCGATAAGTCTACTAACTATATGTTCGAAGATTTTCGAGAAGTTGTTCGCGTCAAGGCTATTTGGAGGCGAACATTGCTATGTGTCAACTGCTACCGACTTTGCGCTTGTTTTTCAACCGCAGAGTAACTTGCGATTTACTTTGTCTTTCTTTTTTTCTTACCTTTCTTTACTTGTGAGCCAGAGAGACAACAAGCCATTTGTTCGGAAATAAATTGTATTTTTTATTAATTTTTGAAATAAAGAATTGAAAACCAAAACATTTGTGGCCCTTCCAAAATAAACTAGGAGAAATCAATCCAGCAACATATAGAGGTAAACAAGGCTATTGCCGATTTTAGAGAAAGAGAGTATTATATCCGATCACCAATTTGGAATACCAGAGCAGGGTCACAGAATAGTAAGAGTAATATCGGACTTACTAAAGAAAAACTGCGGCACTATTTTTTGACATAAAGCAGGCATTTGATAGAGTGTGGCGCGAAGGACTGTCAAAGAACTTACCTGCTTCAAATTTTACATTACTAATATCAAAGTTGACGACGATGCATAATTTTTAACATAAAATTTTTAATGGGGTCCCACAAGACAGCGTTTTCGGTCCAATAGTATACTATACTTACGCCTACATCAGATAATGTTGAATTTGCGACTTATGCAGACGACACTTCCATAATCTCTGTCAATTAATTCCACATTGCAACTCCATCTGTAATGCAAATAGAATTAAACATGCTGAAGGAATGGCTGAGCAAATGGAAAATTAGAGAAATGTAGTCATTTTACATTTTACTTGAGAAAGGAAGAGTGTCGATCAGTATATTTGAATGGTTTGCAATTACCAACGTCTAAATGTGGAAAGTCTTTAGGCATGCATGTACATGAACAAACGTCTCACATGAAAAAACTACGTTAAGAATAAAAAAGTATCTCAATATGCAAACCAAAAAAAATGAACCGGTTACTTGGATCCAAATCCCAGCTTAGTCTAGAGAACAAAATAAAATTATATAAATTTTTTTAAACCCCTTAAAGCATATGACATTGAGCTGTGGGGAATGGCCAGTAAATCAAATATTGAGATATTACAACTTTATCAGTCCAAAACTCTAAGCAAATTTTGTGGCACTTTATGATTTATAACCAACATTTAGATTCATAGGGATCTAGAAGTGCCCTTTATACTAAGTGAAATAAATAAGAGGTGCTAATAAGGTTTAAAACTCAATGGCCTAAAATCGCAAATCTAAAATTAATAGCTGTTCGATTACGTACGTAAAAAATTAATTCATTCAATTTTAAAAATTAAAACGTGATGATATTTTTTTAAAAATTAAATCAAATTACGAATTCAAGTTTGACTAACTTGTTTAAAATTTGAAATCTCGTCTTAAACTAATGTGATTTGTGATAAAAAAATTTACCAAAAACTTGTCACTTAAATTTTTTTGCAATAAATATGAAGAAAAGGGTTTCACTAAAAATTTTTGTTTAATTAAAATCGCGAAAACTTAATAAAAATTTGTCTCATAATAAAAATAAATACGAAGTATTGGCCTGGGATCGAAACAAAAAATGGACAACAAAACCTGGTCATTTTAAATAAATATGAAGTGAGATTGCAAGAAATTGGCTTTCAATAAATAGCTTTGTTTTCATAAGGATAATAAATCTAGTCCAATGAAGTTGTGCGAAATACTAAAAAAAAAAAACACTAAAATAAATTTGTCGGCACAAACAAATTTTACCATAAATAAGAAAAAAAATCTCGCATTATTCACAATTTCTTAGAATAAATATCGAAAAAAATAAATAAGTGTGACCAAAAATTTTTTGCACTAGATATGAAGATTAAAAATTAAAACTAAGTTTAACTAAACAATTTTGTGGTAAAATCGAACGAAAAACTAGTAAAAGAAAATATTCATTTAAAATTTATTTTACCATAAATCGGAGGAAAAATCACGAACTTTGCCTGTGCTAAAATTTTTCATTTCAATAAGGATAAGAAAACTTGTGTTAAAAGTTTTTGGTTAAATATATTCAATAGTATGATGTCCAAAAAATTTTTTGTTATAAATTCATTAAAATTCTGCATTTATATTAATCTGTAAATCGTTCTTATTTCTTCAGTATAGCTGAACTTAATCTAAACTCAAACTATTCGTTTTATGAAAACTACTTTCGTTAGCTGTGACAAACCTAGAAATTTTCTGTTAGCATATTTATCATGTTTTAAACCAAGTAAGCATAAGCGGCATTGATTTTCCATATATTTTCTCATTTAAAAGAAATAATATTTTTGCCAACTTTAATTATAAATTACAGCAAATATTTCAATGTATTTTATTTTTTTTTAGCAATTAATTTTAAATTAACAATTTCTTTAATTGGCAATTTTTATTCACATTAATTTTCTGAGCTTAAATCATGACAGTAATTTTCTTTACTAATGTTTTTCTTCTTCTTACAACTCCTCTGCGACTGTGGAATACAATGGATACAGTATTTGTTCGCCTTAAGTTATGTAAAGACACAAAAAAGGGAACAAAAATATTTTAGAGAAGGAACAGCACTAAAGAATTGGAAAAGAAGAAAACCAAAAACTTGGAGAAAATATGTCTTAAAATTTTAGAATGTTTTTAAGATTATTTTGATGGCATGACAAATTAATTACTTATTTAAACATTTCTTTCTTTATTTGTTTTTTATATTTTTTATTTCAATTTATTTTTATCTCTTATTCGTTAAATGTGTCTGACAAAGGCAGTTCTGTTTTAACAAATGAAAGGATAAACTTTAATCTAAGAGAGTTTATGGAAAAAAATTATTATATTTCAGTTAATCGTGCTTTAAACAAAACAAATAGGAATTTCTAAGAATTTAAAACAAAATTACGCAAAACAAAAAAAAAACAAAAATTAAATTATGTTAATAAATATTTTTTTTAGAATTTTTCAAGAATTTTTTTAATTTGCTTCATGAGAGAAGAGTGTTCCTAATTTCTCTATTTTTACGATGTTATGTGACCACAATGATTTTAATTTTATATAGCTGGTTTTTCAACCAGAAGTTTGTTTTTCAATTCTGATAACCCCAACAATATGATAGTTTTAATATTGAGATGTTTTACGTATTCACTGTAGATGCATTGGCAATTGAATTCAATTTCGCACGAAAATCGCATTAAAATAATGAATGAAAATCCACTATGAAAATGGTGGTTCTGTTAAAGTTACATTTCGTAAGATTTTTGATGTTTTCAGACGACATAATCGTTCTTCTGAGACCGCTATTAAGAATTTGGTCATTAAATTTAAGTAGACATTTTCGATGCAAAATGTGTAAACATCAACGCCTGTTCGACCGGGTCGTTTAACTGAAAACATCGCAGCCATGAGCCACAGTGTTAAAACGGAACTAAATTTGTCAACTCCTCGACGTTCTCAATAATTGGGGTTACCAAAAACCACCAGATGGCATATTTTGCATAAGGATTTGACTATGAAGCCTTACAAGGATTAAATGGTACAGGAATTGAAGCCGATCGACCATTCACATTGCCGTGGATTCGCTCATATATTCAGGAACAAAAGGCTGGTTTGTCATTGTATGTCAACAACAAGCTTCTGAAATCCTAAAAGGTGTGATTTAACATCAGTGGATAATTTTTTGTGGGGCTATGTTAAGGAGAGAGCCTATACGGAGCCAATCGAGTAAACCACAACCTTAATGTGATGTGATTGACGATATATTACTACCAAAAAAATATTAAAAACTTTGATGAAAAAATCGACATCTGTCAGTGTGGTCGTGGTGGATATTTGCCAGATATCGTTTTCCGTTGATAATTGCTGAACTTTTCTCTTTGTGACACAATAAAAATTTGAATAATATTAATCAAAATTTTTTGTTTTAGAAAGAAAACTTCTTGTTGAAAACTATTTATATTCTCATCGAAAAATATTAAAGAGTGTACAGAGAATTAACGCACAAATTAAATGAGAAAAGTTGGGTCATTATGCAAAAATTTATAATTTTTCATAGTTTTGTAAGAGACTTCCACAATTATGGGTTGTGAACAACCAGACCAGAAGAGGGACAGGAACGCCACTACAACATAAAAATTGACTGTCGGTGGCGCTGCTAAGTGATGAAGTCATGGTCACTGGTCACTGTGTGCTGTGTGCTGTCTTATACGACAGGTAATTTCCGTAACTATCCTTTTACTTTCACCACCTGTCTCATCTCTTCTCTATCCCTTTCCTAAAGAATGTAGCACGGTACTTGACTAAATAGACATTGTTGCCTGAAGTGCTGCTTCTCTTTAAAAAAAAAATTATCATTTGATATAAATTTGTTGAAGTTACAACAGAGATTAACAGTGAAGCGTATAAAATAAAGTTTTAACCGCTTTTGAAACGAAATTTCGAACTAAAATTATTTTCATTTCTGAGATTAGTAATTTTTAGTTACCGACAGATAATTGCTAATATTTCTTTTTTTTTACAGAGTCCAGTCAAGTACCAGCAGTTGTTTAAGCATAAAATTACCGATTCAATAATCGCTATCCGAAACTGTGTTTCTTTTAGTTGTCTGTCGCCATTGTTTAGAAATTGGAATCTAACTTTTGTACTACGACTCTAGCTCGCACTAACTTCATAACCCGCGATTGCCTTGTGAAGTTAAGAGTAAAATTAATTGCTGCTCCCTAGATGACGTCACGTTTTTCTTCTGTATTAGACAAACATGCTTACAAGTTTTAGTACCATGATTTTCTTCGCGTTTACCTGGAGAATAATCCATCAAGTCAGATAAACAACTGATCTATTGTCTTTTAGTTCGTTGGATATTTTTTGCTTCGTCTGTATTTGTGACAGTTACGTTCGGTCAACTTCGCTGGAGCTTTTCTTTCTTTACCACTTCATTGTCGCATAAGGACCTCTTCATTGTATGTCTCCTTTAAACCTTTTGGTGAGAGTTTTTTCTTTATTTTATTGGAAATTAGTCGTAAATCTCAGCTGGCGTCCAAAAACTATGATTAGGTCCAAATATTAAAGAGCAGAGGGGGAAAACCCGAAATGGATGAAAACAGATAACGTGGTTAGTGGTAATAAGATTTAAATTTGATGTTTATATAAAACATATTGGCCAACTAATCCATTGAAAGAAAAGAAAGACAAACCTCTCGCAAATCCTATCGTAGATGACCAATAAAAATTGTAAAGCAAAAGCTAGATTTCAGCAAAGGCTATTACCGAGTTATACAACAAGTACATCACAGTGCCCGAAGCTAAAGTTTGCGAATGTGGCATTTCTGGCAAAGAAAAAATCAAGCATACGTCTGGTGTGACTACATACTTAATATGTATACTTAATATAAATAGTACGCGAGAGGCCAATCTTTTGCTTCATATTCCGTGGCAAAGCCAATGTACAAATACTTATTTTAATATTTATTTATTTACTTATTTCATCTACAGAATTAAATTCTTACAGATTACTTTACAATATTAATTATAATGTTTGAATAAAAGAAGCTTGAACATATTATAACTGACATTAAAATTTAAATGTGGATTAAAACTATTACATAAATGCAAGCATCTTGCAATCGGCTCATTAATTCCATAATTCGTTCTGAAAAGACATTCTTCAAACATGCGATTATTTCTCAATTCCCTAGGAGGACTGTACAACGTAAAATAATTTTTAATTTCCGCGCATCAATATTGTCAGATAGTATATTATAAACAAATAATAATGAGGAGCAAGATCTACGACCCTCTAAGGATTGTAAGCCTAACATTTTCCTCCTAACATCATAAGAAGGTAGTTCATGTGGCCAAATCAATTTTAAAGCAGTCTTAGTAAATATCCTCTGAATTCGTTCAATATGATTTGATGGGGCTAAATGACTAGGATTCCAAACAATGGAACAATATTCCAAGATACTTCGAACCAAGGAAATGTATAAAGACTTGAGGGTGTATGCATATCTAAAATCTCTAGAAATAACATAAATAACATATAAGCTCTAGAAATAACATAGTCGATATGCTTAGAGAACGTTAATTTAGTGTCAAAAATGACTCCTAAGTCCTTAACTTCAGCTACACGTTTAAGCAGGAAACCACCAAGAGTGTAATCAAAATTTATTGAACCCGAAATATAAGCATATGTGACAACACAACATTTTAAAACATTAATACGTATGTCATTTTCAAAACACCAGTCAGACATTTTATTTAGATCAATCTGTATCTTTTCGCAGTCAGAAGAATACAATTTTAAATCATCAGCAAATAAAAGAAAGCTGGAAAACTTAAAACTTAATGGTAAATCATTAATGAAAATTATAAAAAGTAACGGACCAATATGCGTTCCTTGAGGAATACTTGAATAGGTACCAATTATATTAGAAGAGAATGAATAACCAATTTTAACCTTAAGTTTTCTATTTGTCAAGAAACTATGAAAAATTGCCAAAATATTTTTCGAAAATCCAAATGTACAAAGCTTTAGCAGTAACAGATGATGGCTAACTGTATCAATTGCCTTAGCAAAATCAGTGTATATAACATCGCATTGGCACTTACGCATCATAGCAGATACAATATCACGGCTTAATAAAAGTAAGTTAGTCGTTGTTGACCTATTTGGCATAAAACCGTGTTGCCGGTCGGAAATAAAGCTCTTTACATGCTCAAATAGTTTACTCTTTAAAATATTATCAAATATCTTTGCAAATGGGCTTTGTTTAATTATGGGCCTATAATTGGTAACTAAGCTACGATCTCCAGATTTAAAAATTGGAACAATGCAACAAAGCTTCCAGCAATCCAAAAATTCACCAAATTCAAGGCACGAATTGAAAAGCTAAGTAATTATGGCTGCAATATTAGCTGAACACTTTTTAAAAAATATAGAAGGATAATCTCCAACTGAACATTTGGTATCATTCCCTAAATCATTTATAGCATAATATACATGAGCAATGGTAATATTAAAATTGATTCCACCACTTTCGTTATCCACGAGATGGTAGCTGGAGTCATTACAAGCAGGTTTAACAAATGTGCTTTGAAAATACTTTGAAAAAAGATCACACGTACTTAATACATCATAGGATTGCATGTTATTATAACACATACGTTTTGGGGTAATATTATTCTCTCTTTTACCGCTTAAAAAATGCCAGAAAGCCGAAGAATTGGACTTAATTTTGTTTTCAATTTCAAACATATACTGGCTGTAAAGCAAGTTTCTTAAGAAATTGTATTCATTACGCGCTAAAGAAAATTTTTTGTGATCAACGTCACTATTTGAAATTCTGAACTTAGAATATGCTTTGTTTCTAACATTTTTTAGATGGCATAATCTGGCATTATACCAAGGCGGTTTATTATTAATCCTAGGTTCGAACACTGGCACATTGAGTCCTATTACACACGGATCATTAATTTCCTCTAATACAGTTTAATCAACTGCTTTAAAGTAATTATTTAAACCAATATTGGCTTTATTAAAATTGTATTCCAACACGTGATCAAAATTATTATTATCAAAAGAAAAACACTCGAATTTGAAGTCCAAGGCTTTATGATGAACTGAATTTATGGTAAGAGGAGAACCGCCCAATTTACAAGAAACTTTTAAAAAATTATTTGCAAAAATTAAATCAAGAATCCTACCTATATCATTTTTGAAACTATTATGTTGATTCAAATCGTTTAGCAGAAAAAAAACTAGTAACATATTCATCTATTTCACTAATAACATTATAAGGAAACAAAACATTATCTTCAAGGCAAATATAAGTTGAATGTATAATGTCATTCTCAAATAATATTTTAAATCCCTAATATAATGTAATTTTCAAAATTTGTTCACTTTAAGAGTGATAGCAAAATGTAATGTTACATTTAAAGAAAACTCTCCTTTGATTTCATTTTTCCTTAAACTCACTTTAATTAATTCTTATGCACGTGTTAAATATTATTGTACAGAAATGATTTTACTAAAAAACACCTGCATTGAATATTGAAGCGAAAGATTTTTTTAAAACATCATTTGGGTAAAATAAAGAAAAATTTCTGATTTTTAATCTAATAAGAAATAATAATAAATCGAATAAAAATTATTATTAAAGAAAAATTATCACTTTAAGGTCTCTTCCTACTTTCAGTCAGTTTACTTGTTTTGAATTCTGCGTTAGGAAAAAGGAAAACCTTAATTTTTTTTATTTAAATAAATCATGATTCTTATTCTAACGGGTCTAATTATCAACAACTGCACATTTCTAGCTTTACATTATTTATAATAATGTTCTAATTCTTCAGGATAATAATGTGTTTTAATATCTCGAAACCTTGACTACAATCAGAAATTGTAATGCCTCAGTATATTATTTTTCTTGTAATTGTTTTCTTCTTGGATTTTTGCAATCCTTAACAGAAATGTGCATGCACATACATGCTTTGTTATTTAAGTTAAGATGCACATTTGTGTACGTATACTCTTTAACTCATACATTCGTGATGGTAATATTTTTTCTAACAAATGAGTTCATTAAAGTCGTTTTACGTAATGTGGGGCACAAATACACAACCACACATACTCTCTGATTCTATAAAATAATAAAGATAAAATTCTATAAAAATTTTACACCATTTACAGTGGCAGTTTAGAATTTAACTTTTCATAAATTTGCGTTTGTCTTCAATTCGGAAAGACACAGGTAATCAAAAATCTTAATTTGGATTACTATTAACAATTTTACCTTTAATAAAAGTTCTCTTTCGTTTTTTTCACGATATAAATCGCTTATTTTCAAAATAATAGTTTGACTTGCCATTTCTTCTTTTAAAATTTTTCTTTAATATTAAATTTTTTAATTTGCTATTGCAAAAATGCCTCTTTGTAGCTCCGAACTTAACCTATTAACAGCAATACATTTTGGCTTGATAGAGTGTGTGAATAATGAAACTTTAATTACTTTCAATTAATGTTTATAATTATAACATATTCTGTTGGAAATTGAAGAAACATAATTTAAAGAGTCTAAAATATATACCACAACTTAACCGTGTTCATTTTCATTTAGTTTGTAGCATGAGGACAAGAGTAATCTGCAAAATAAAGCTTTTAATTAAAGTGCCTATTTTCATATAATCTTGGGGTAAAAGGTTTTATATCTTTACAAAAAACAGTTAGCACAGCAGAATAAAAGAAGAGGGCAATTTCTGCTATCACATCGGCTCAATAATATTTCTTAGGTATAAGAGTCCATGTCATCTACAGAAAATACAGTTCGTACTGTGAAAGTTATTCAAAATGTGCAAAATGTGATATTAATCAGGAACCATTTTTAACGTGCACACACATAGTCATTTTTACAGCTACATTGAAGTGTGAGTTGATTGTTGTTGTTGTTAAATATACAATCATTAATTACACTGACACTTTAAATAACTCACACTAGCAGCGATTACTAACAATATAATTCCTGCAAAGCAACTGAATATACACGGTGTCATAAAGGGTTTTTTTCACAAGCAGTTTGTTTTCTAAAACAAAATAAAACCAAAAATGTAGATTAGAATGAATAAAATTTTTATTGCATTACGAAGAGAAGAAAGAGTTCGGCAATTATGAATGAAAAAATGATATCTGGCAAATGTCTACCACGACCATACCTGACAGATGTCGATTATTTCATCAAAGTTTTTAATAACTTTTTGGAAAAATGGCGATCTTATTTCGTTAATGACATTACGGGTTTGAGTTTTAACAATGAAATCAATTCGATTGGCTCTATATGGACTCTGTTCTTAACACACGCCCACAAAAAATAATCCAGTGGTGTTAAATCACACGATCTGGCTAACCACTTAACTGCTGTGGTAGTATTCTGTTGAAACCACATGTAAGTGATGTCCACATCGTCAACAATAGGCCAAAATTAAATTGTTAGCATCTTGCGATAGCATGGTCCATTGACGATTACCGCATTTTCAGCCTTATTTTCGAAAAAAAAAACAAAACGGCGCAATCACGCCTCACAGTGACACGTTGAATATCAAAAGGCTTCTCAATAATCGCTTTAGGATTTTCAGAAGCCCAAATGCGGAAATTTTGCTTCTTGACATACCCTGACAAATAAATTTGGGCTTCGTCTGAAAAACGATTTTTTTTTGGAAAAACCAGCCGGTTGTTTCTGAATGAATTGAGCGAATGAGTAGTGGCGGTTTCAATTCCTGTACCAGTTGAACCTTGTAAGGGTTCAAGTACACAAAATTCGCCATGTGGTGGTTTTGGAAAACCCCAATAGTTGAGAATCTCGAGAAATTGACAAATTTGGATCTGCTTCAGCACTGTGGCTTATAGCTACTACGTTTTCAGTTAAACGACCCGGTCGAACACGCTTTCACACATTTTGATTCGACCTTGTCGACTCAAATGTTGTGAGTACGAGTAAGTTTACAAATGTATTACATTGCACGTACCACGCATCATATTCTGTCTGGGAAAATAATCAAATTCTTTTCCGGGAATATAATCGAATTATTTACCCACATTTAGTTTAAGAATATTTGATAAGAATTACTCTAAGCGTCTTTTGTGAACAAATTAGAAGTAAGAATTAGTATATAAGTATCCTTGACAGATATCATAATAATACAAAGAAGCGAGCTGGACCGCTGACTTGCTAAGCAGTAAACTTACAATCGGAATAATGACAAAGTAAAAGACTTTTATTTTCTTTGGAATACAAGGTGTTCACCACAGTAAGTACTCACTCCCACTACTGTGGAGCCAAACTAAGATAAGTTAAATTAATGAGCGATGTCACTATTTCCACACTGAAACAAGTGAAGTATATACCAAGTAACAAAACACTACAATAAAATAAATTAAATTTCTGTTTAACTTTTAGTAGATCTTAACAACAAAATAATTATAAAAAAATTTGGTTTACGGTTTTACAATTTTCTGTGAAATGGTTTAGTGTAGTAATATAATCGCATAAAAAAGCGGCAATACTATGCACATTAAACTTTTTATTCGCTAAATATTATTTGGTTTATCATGGCTGAATAAAATGGAAAGCGTACCCACACCAACGATTCAACACATAACAACAAAAGCGTGCACTTGCATGACTGCGACTAAAAATGAAGACCAGGAACTCAAAGGAATAAAAATAACTAGAAGGAAGTGTATAAAATAAAAAAAGAGAATAAAGTTTGTTTTAATTTTCATATTTTAGAACAAAAAAATCGTATAATTTTACAATAAAGAAACTTGTTACATGGAAACGAAAACAAAATACAATGTGTTAAAATATTGAGTTAAACAGCGAAAAATAAAACAAAAAAAAAAAATAAAAATGGTGGAAACAAAAGTAAATTAAAAAAAAATGTATAGAAAATGAAAAATAAGTCAAAAGGGAATCATAATTCAAACTAAAAGGAAACTGAAATCAAAGATACTTTCGTTTGTGCGATTATTTGTTGGAGTCTGTTTTTATACTTAAAAATAATAATGATTTTTATTCCTTTCAATGTGATTCTGAATTAGAAAAAAAAAATAAAAAAAAATTTTCTTTTTGTACACTATGTGTAAGTGTGAAGGAGTGGAAAGATAGAAAGGGAGAGAAAGAAAAATATGGTTTGCCAGCTTCTTTCAAAAAGCAACAGGAAAATGTAAAAGCAGCAGTAAAGTTTCACTAATGTGTGTTTGGGGAATCTTTAAAATAATATTTGCCAGTTACTAAAAAAAAAATTTTAACATTTTACATTTGCAAACAAGCAAAAAAATTAAGTAGAATAAAAAGAAATTTTACATGCTAAAATAAGTTAAACATTTTTGGTCTCAATATAAATCGTATTTTTAGACTTATCATTGAGAGTAATTTTGTTAATAAAAAATATTATTAAGTCTTATTATTATATTAAAAACTCTTTAACACATAAAAAAAGTCGGTAAAACATTTGTAAACACCTAAATAGATAAATTAATTAAAAACATGCATTTGTCCTGACACAATTTCCTTAACATTGAGTTATTTAGGAAAGCTTGAAAAACTGTGATCACAAAATATTGTAAAAGTTTTTTTTTGAGTTTTTCGAAAAATTAAAAAAAATGGGATGACTTATTTTCTTAAACAAAAATGAGTTTTGAAATGTAGGTATTCCTTAATATAGAACAATTTTTGTTGATATTTATTTCTTTAAATACCGATATTTACTAACGATCCTTTAATATTATTTTCTCTTTTTACATTATGGAAATGATAGCTACATGACGCTGCTCGAACTAGATCTATTTTTTTATTTAGGCATTTTTAATTTCATGCTAAAATTGCAAAAGCGGGATTAAGAGCTTTTTATACTTCAGTTGTTCTTAAAAGTTTTAATGACTCCATTTTCCAAAGTTTTAAAAACTAAATTTTAGATGCACTAGGCATTAAGGTGCAGATTTTCGTAACAAAAATTTACACATTCAATCAAATTTCATTTTATACGTTGTTTTTTAAATAAATAAGCAGATGACATAAATGTTTCCTAAAATACAACAAATAATTGTTGAAAAGTTTTTAAAGCAAACAAATAACTTAATATAAAATGACATAAGTTGTGGGTAAAACTTTCCTTGAAAGGATTCAAAAGGAAATTGTTTTCAATATATTTTCTCAACAGTTTCTGAATTATTCGGAGAAATTATGAAATATTTAGTATTTGTCGCATACTAAAAACTTATAAAAAAAGTGTGTTAAATGACAGTAAGTAAAAATTATTCTTATATCAGGAGCCTTAAAACTGTATAAGAAAATGAAGAGTAAGAAGAAGAGAAGAGTAAGCTATGGAAAGGATTACGAGGATTATGAGGAGTTTCTAAACATTGAAATTGGAAATGAATATATGAGATTAGAAAGTAAATTATTAATCAAATGATTAAATGTCAAGAACAAAGCTATCATCCTTTGATATTTATTTTGCGAAGAATTTTAATTGTGAAAATTATATTTAAAATGATGAAAATTTCACTGTATCATTTCATGAACTTTGAACAGGTTTTCGTCGTAATCAGATTCCTCTTAAGGTTGCTATACATAATTTAATGGCTAAATTTGAGGCTCGCGGTATTGCTGCTGACAATAGGCCGAAACAATATGTTAGTAGGGGCTATAGTGATGCAAACACAGCCGCTGTATAGCAAAGTTTTGAGAATGAACCTGGGACACCAACTCGCCAATGTTTGAAAAAATTGGGCATCTCTAGATACAATTTGCGCAAAAGTTTTCATAAAGCTCCTCATCTTCAAGCTTATAAAACTTATTTCGTTCAAGAACTAAAGGCGGGCGACCCTTGTTTGCATCGAACGTTTGTGAATTGGCCGTTTAAAAAACTAAACGAAAATGAAGCATTTTTCAACAAATTTATCTTTAGTAAGGCGGAGGCTTATTTTCAATTTGGCGGTTATGTTAACAAATAAAATTGTCATATATGGGGCTCACAAAATTTACAAACAGTCCGCGCAAAATCAATATATCTAAAGAAAGCGACCGAGATCAAACGGCATCATTGGCCAGTATTTTTTCAAGAAGGAGGGAAGGAAGCGCCATCGCGGAAAATTCTCTGCTCTACTAAACCATGATAATCAATTTTTTATAGCACAATTGCCGACTGTTGGCATCAGTCATCTTTGTTTACAGCAAGAAGGCTCACAAGTCACACAGATAACCAAGCATGCAAGTTATTGCATGCAAAATTTCCCGCTTGTGTGATTTCTCGATTTTGCGTTGTCAATTGGCTACCTAGTGCTTGTGATTTAACGTTGCTGCAGTATTTTATCTGAGGAAATTTGAACAACCCGCAAACAACTGAAGCACTGACAGATGCAATTCCGAACTATATTGACGAGATAAGCGATTTTTTTATAAAAGGTGATTCAGATAATGTGCTACAAATAAAGTTTTAGTTGTCAGCAAAGGCGTGAGTTTAAAGTCAATTTACCTTCTTACCTTTGCCCATCCAATATTTGCAATGATTTCTTTCCACAAGCGAAATGTTTGACTGAAAAACAAAATATTTAATGTATGGCTCCTAACTACATTCATCCTGCAGCCAAAATATGATCGGTTTTTGGAAGCAATTTGATTATTTTTGTTAGATTGGAAAATACCATAACAAATCCCACATTTAATGAGCGTAGTAAGCTGTTTCGTAAATTTCTTCACATATAAAACTAAGAAGGCTACCGAAAAGATAGTTTAGCAAGTTGAGAAAGTATCAATGGAAAGGATTTTGACGACATTCCTGAATTAATCTCATTCTTATTATCACGATTTTAATTTATAAGCTCATAAGTGAAAAAAACCTGCCAAACGAAAGTTGTGCTCGTATCTAAAAAAAATGTTGGATGGAATGTACATTAATGTTGTTTTGTTTTTTGATTTTTAGATATAATTTTAACAATGTAAAGCCAAGATTTCATATTTTGCTCAAATTACTTTGGCAAAGCGAATCAAATGCCACAAGAAAATAACTCACAAAATAAATTGCTTTTAAATGCATCAATTTGGACAGAATAAGTTTAATAACGAACTATGTTATATTATTGCCAAAAAGTGCTTTTTATTATTCTCTTAAATAAAAGAAAAAAAAAATTCAACTTAATTTAAATAATTTTTTTTCTTTTAGGAAAAAGTCACAAATTTTTTATTACATCACTTGACTGCAGCAAATGTTGTACTGCAATATTGCTTTTTCTGCTTCATACTTGAATACATACTTGCATTATATCATCAAGGATGTATGATGTGTGTATTGTTTGTTGCTGCATCTATGTGTATATGTGTGTCAGCTTGTTGTTTCTTTTCTTAAAATTATTTATACTTATAATAACGTAGATTTAACTTTTGAGAAGTCCAATAAAAATTATGATTACATACCAGCTACTGAAACTATACAAACCCAGAACGAAAATAAAAAAAAATTAAATAAAGAAAAATAAAAACAAAAATAAAAACAAAGAAGAAAAAAAAACTTGTCACAACATTTTAAAAAGTTGCAGCTGCGACTCAGGAATATAATGCAAAAACAAGAAAGAAAAGACATTTCTGCTTCTTTTTGTTTTTATGTTTTACTACAACAACAAAAAAGCCATAAAAAAGTATTCCTTTAAAAACAGTTGCAAAATATTTTAATGAATGCAGTACTAAAATATGGAGCTTTAATTTAATTAAGAATGCAGGCCAGTCTTGAGAAAACTGGTGTAATTAAATTTAGCTTTAAAGAAAATAACAGATAGATTTTAATGAATAAAATATTTAAAACTTTTTATTTGTTTAAAATTATTATTTAGAAATTTAAAGTTATAAAATAATTACGTTGTGGCTACAGAGTATTACAAAAAAATTCTTAAGGAGTTCAACGAGACCCAAATCGGCATTTGGTAAAAGTCCACAAAAAAAAAAATATTTATACGGTGAAAAACGGTTTTAGAAGTTGTAAATTTAAGCGCTCATTCCTTACAGTTTTTCTAATGAAACAAAATAACTATTCTTCTTTATCATTCTATATCCAAGAATTAATTAAAATATTGCCTCTACTTCTAAAACCTTAAGAGCTTAGTTATATATCCCCTTTACTTTTGGTGCATTTTTTCCAAGGAGGGGAATTATTATGACTCATTAACTAAAATATGCCCTCACAGAGAAGTTATTTTCTAGTGTATAGTATTTTATTTTACAATGTTATAAGCAGAAATATTTTAAAGTAACGACAAGCATGCTTACGTATAGAACTGCGTTCGGGAATGGTGCTACATCTGCTACTATGGGCGATATAGGTATTACGGAATCGGACGATCTTGAAAATTCAGTGTGATATTCGACGGACTAAACATATTTTTTAAGTCTTTAAAGAAGCGTTCAAGTACCTTGATTTTCTAAAACGGTGTTAGAGATACTTCACTCCATCCGATCTTCGTACTATTTGTACCACCTATATCCGTCCAAAGAAGGAATACAACTCTCATGCATTGGCCGACGCCCCAAAGTCTATTTTGGAATTGCTCGACTGCTTAAAGGAGAGGACCAGGAGGCTCATTGCTAATAGTAGGGTATCCAACCCTATTGATTCTCTAGTGCATTGACGCAATTTATGTTGTATTTCAGTGTTTTTTCTTTACTACAATAGTAAGTGCTCTTAGGAAATTAGGAAACTTGTTCCGAAAACCCGTACACTTTTGCGTTTGACTCATTTTCGTTAAGAGCGCATACATTTGTGGTCGATTGGCCGTTTAATCACACTACGCATTACAGAGAGTATTCATTATTCAGTAGAACAGTCCGCATGTGGAATAAACTCCCTCCAAAGGTCCTTCCTGTCACTTTAAATGTAGAAAAATTCAAATCGAATGTCCAAAAACATTTTTTTCTTTTTCTCCCTTCCCATAACCTAATTTTCTTGTTCTGGTACAATGCATTGCATCAGTAGGAGCCATCCCCTGAGTGCTGTTTCGCTACATCAGCATTCTTCAATCAACCAGTATTAAAAAGGTTAGACGTAACATACATACAAAACATGTTATTTTGGGTTAGTTCTGGTTTTGTGGTTACCATTGATTTAACAAAGAATGCAATTTTATTTATATATTTATTTTTCTTCACACAGCAGGTGCTGTGCCTGCAAATTTTATAGCAATAACATTTCTTTCTAAAAAAAATTAAAAAGAAAAAAATTAAAATTTACAGTGGCTTACATTAAAAGTCTGACAGTTTATTGATGTTATTTTATTAACGATTTTTATATATTTTGTATTAACATGGTATTTTTTTTTATAAAATTAATTTAATTCTATTTTTATTATATTGCCACACAATATAGTATATTAAATATTGAACAAAAAATTTACATGATTTTAAAAGTAAAATAGTACAGAACTATAAAAAGGCCGATTTAGATGCGGATGTTTATCTTAAATTAAATAAACAAAATAAATATTTAATGATAAGAAATCATTTATGTAACAAAATTAGTTTCACAAAATGTTTGTTAAAATATTAAAGGAAACAGAAAAAATTAGACACTAATGTAATGTTAAAGTATTGTCTGCATCGCTATGCCTATCATCAGCTGTCTTTCTAAACAACAACATTAATTTACACAGCTTAAAGTGAATAAATAAAAGAAATACCGACAACGGATGTAGTGGCATGAACAACAGCCCGGCTATAAAAAGTCAGCTAAAACCATGTAACTAACGAATATGTTCACAATTTGTATAATTTCATATTTTAAATGATAGTGTAGCTTTCTGTAATCAAGAAAAGAATTTTGATTTCTTCTGTTTTCTTTTTAAAGTTTCGTGGTTTTTCATTTAAGCTAAAGAAACATTCATTTGATTATAAAACTTAAATAGTTTGACTAATTAAAAATATTTAATGAATTTTGTTCTTTAAAAAAAACATTTGAAAGAAGAGATATTTATTTTAAATGCATAAATTGAATATAATTAGACTTCATGAGTCAAGTTTTTATTTAAATGTTGCCTTACAACACATGCACTGAACATGCTGTAAAATGAAAGGATTGCAAACAAAAGATTTTATTTTATACCGTTTTACTTTATCTGCTTTATGTTGTTTTTGTAAACATTTACTTTATCTCTGTAGAAATGATGCACTTAAATACATGTACTTATGTTAAAAACATACGCACACACGAATGTTATTAACTAACATTTATACGTATGTACATGTAAATATATTTGGTTACAAACTCCACATATTAAAAAATATATATATGTGTGTGTGTGTGTAAAAGTGACTTAACATACTTAAAGAAAAAAATTGTAAGAGTGACAGGGAGAGAAAAGTAGAGGGTTAATAGTTCATACAAAATGCAGCCATCACAGCATTCATTGTAGTTGCCAACATTATGTTCAATCTTTTCTATTTTTCTCAGTCAAATAAATTTTTTTATTTATATTTTAGTTTTTTTATTTTTTGTATCTTAAAAAGACGTGATTTATCTTAAATTGTTATTAGTTTTAGTTTTTCTTCTTTTTCAAATTTCTTGTTTTTTACTCACATGTTACTTCTCTTGTCACAAGCAACAAAATACTAACAAAATGTCAGATTTTTTATACAAGTTTTTAAGACAAAATGTTTGTCATGTTTCATATTTTTGTTGTTAAATTTTTGAAAAAGTGTTTTCATTACAAATAGCAAAAAGTATTATTAGCTTTATACATATACATACATATATTGTGTGTACTGTGTGTGTGTGTGTTGTGAAAACTAAAGTGTGAGTGATAGAGGGATGGATAATTTTTTTCTCTACAAATTTCAAAAGAATTCAATATATTAAATTGTATGAAAAATGTTAATGAAAATGTAAAATAAATTGCATTTTATCCATAATAATCAGTAATTTACACATTATCTAGTTGTATTGTTTTTGTTTGTGCTTAAAAAAAAAATAAGCAATCAAATCTTTTTAATTCTTTCTAATACATTTTAATTGACTATTAGCAGATTATTCGTAAATAAGTTGCATGCATATTTAAAAATAAAGGCTCCCCCAAAAAACTTTTTTTTTAAATACTATAAACTCCTAATCCAACTGGACTTTGTATGGCATCATACCAAGGTCCTCATGCAAAATTCGTCTCAATGATGTCTCTGAAATGTTCAATTGTTAAGAACGACGGTGAATTGATGTTGATGGTGCTTCACGCACACTTTCTGTCTCAGCAGCAATATTCTCGGGTGTACGCACTGTTTTTGGCTTTTCACGCTTTGGTTTATCGATGAGGATGCCAGTTTCTTTCACTTTTTTCACAAGATAACGAACATGCGGAGCTGACGGTGCTTCTCTTCTTCCAAAATCCGTAAACAATTTTTGCACACATTCTGCAACATTACCATGATTTTCAAAGTAATGTCGCAATATTTCCCAGCGTTGTTTAAGCGTATGCACAACCATATTCATTCACCGGAAGGATAAAACTAATCTGTCAAATGAAACGTGAGCTAAGTGTTACCATTCACGAAATTAACACTAGTTGAAAAAAAAAACATTAGATTGCGAACCCTATACATAATATAAAAAAAGTTATCATGTTGTAGCAAAAGGGTTTTTCAACAAGCAGTTTGTTTTCTAAAACAAAATGAAACAAATAATTTAGATTAAGATGATTGAAATTTTTATTGTATTATGAAGAGAAAAGTTCTTCAATTATGGATGAAAAATAATATTTGGGGAATATTCACCCCGACCACACTGTCAGATGTCAATTCTTTCATCAAATTTTTTAATCACTTTTCTGCAAAACGGCGGTCTTAATTTTGAGTTTTAAGATTGAAACCAATTCGATTGGCTTCGTATAGACCCTGTCCTTTACATAGCCCCACAAAAAATAATTCAGTGGTGTTAAATCACACGATCTGGCTGGCCGCTTAAGTGCTGATTGTCGTAAAATTATGTGATCGGGAAATTTGGTTTGCAATAAATTGATCGTTTCATTGGCTGTGTGACATACGGCAGAAACCACATGTCAATAATATTCATGCCATCAATAATAGGCCAAAATTGAGTTGTTAGCATCCATTGACCGTTACCACATTTCCAGCCTCACTTTCGAAAAACAAAATCACCCAATCACACCTCCAGATTACATAGCGCACCATACAGTGACACGGTTACCTGCAAAGGAATACTTTTCAGAAGCGCGAATGCAGCAATTTTGCTTGTTGACATACCCTGACAAATGAAAATGGGCTTCGGCTAAAAAATGATTTTTTTCATAAAAACCAGGCAATATAAATGATCGGTGGACTTCAGTTCCTGCCCTAGTTGAACCTTTTTAGGCTTTAAAGGCTAATTGTTGGGAACGTCGAGGTAAAGACAAATTTGGATCTGCTTCAACACTGTTGCTCAGGGCTGATATGTTTTTAGTTGAACGACCCGGTCGAACATGCGTTGTTGTTCGCACATTCTGTATCGAGCCTGTCAACTCAAATTTAACGACCATGTTCTTAATAGCGGTCTCAAAAGGACGATTATCTTGTCCGAAAATATCACGAATTTTACGAAATTTAACTTTAACAGAACCACCATTTTCACAGTCGATTTTAATTATTTTAACGAGATTTTCGAGCGAAATTCAATTCATTGTAACAATTGCCAATGCATCTACTAAGAATACGTTAAAGAACTAAATGTCAAAACTTTCATGTTGTTGGTGTTGCCACTATTAAGTAATAAATTGCTTGTTGAAAACCCCTTTATAAAGAATCGACAACAAACTCGAGTACATTTATTTAAATTTTTTCTTTTTACATTATTAAAATATAAAAGAGATCTTTAATTATTCATTTTGAACACATGTAGTTTTTGTTAGTGTAATTTACAATAAAAATTATAATAAATCTTTTTAGCGATATCTCGTGGGCTGAAAGTTCATATATCATGCGCTTGTATCTTTTAACTCATTATAAGAGTCTGTCAAGATAATAGAATCAGTGTAATTGTATGTGACACAACACTAAGCATGGAACGGATTTTTACTTTCGCTCTTGTTATATGCGTTGTAACCACCATGGAAAAAGCTTATCTGTTTCTGATAGCCAAAAATGACAAATTATAATTAATTTCTAATCGATAAATATGTTTGTCATAGATTATTTTTTCTTTGTTTTAAAAACGATTTTGATATAAAAATCATTTTGTTAAGTTGAAAATATTAACTGCTTAATTGTAATTCGACTTCAAGGACCGCAAGTTGAATAAATTAAAAGCGGATTTTGTTGTATTTTTCATTATTGCGGTTATTTCGACAACTTTGTTGGCCATCTTTACAGAAATTTTGAATTAAAAATATATTGCAGTGTCGTTCATTGCTGATGTCTTAAAGTTTTGTTATTGAATCAGCAGCGGACGATAGTGAAATATATTTTAAAAATTTTTTAAGGACAAAAGAGACTAAGTAATTTATTAGATTTATGTTTAAATGTATTGGATGCATCACTATCATCGCAGTGTATTATTTGATGTCAATGTTTTTAATCTGCTCCGCTAGCGATTTTCACTGGAATTTTAATAAACAAAGTCAATTTCCAATAAAAATTTTTTTTCATTTCGAATTTGTTGTATTAAAATTCCTACAAGACAAATTTAAATTAACAATATTTATGCCAAATTAATTTAATATGACTTATTTCTTGGTAAGAGCCACTACACTTATTCATAAATGCCCTGCGGCATACAGCAAGACCAGTGTAGATTTTAAGACAAATACAACTCAACTAAGTAAAGATATTTTAAAGAAATAGAAATGGCGTCAAATAAATGTGCAAAAAATGCAACAAAAAACATTAATTTCACATTTTAAGTCGATTAAAATTTGAGATGATACTTACTCTTCAGTGGATTTTGGCAGTGAAGGCAACACTATGCTTCTGCGGACAAGAACTATGATGAGAATGACGACTTTTAGTTAGCAAAAAAAAAAAATAAAAAACGCGTTATGTACTAAATTCAATTAAAACGAATTATCTTTATATATATAATTCTACTGTACGAGTGTAGTGACTGAACTCCTCCTAAACGGCTGGACCAATTTGCATAAATTTTTTTTTATGCGTTTAGGTGGCGCCCGGGCGTTTTAGATTTACAATTCGGTCCAATTGGACAAAGAGGCATGGTACCTCCCATACAAACCACAAATTAAAAATCTATTATTTCTGCTCCTAATAACGGTATTTGCACAAAATTTGGTACGTCGGTTTGGTGTGGATTTGTTAAGTGCTGCTGCAAATATAGGCGGGATTGTACAAAGGGACATGGTATCTCCTATACAAACCTAATCTAAAACTTCTGCTCCCGATAACGGTATTTAAACAGAATTTGGTGTTTCGGTTGAGTGAACCTATTTTAAGTTCTGCTGCAAATATAGGCGGGATTTGATAAAGACGCGTGTTACCTCCCATGCAAATCTGCTTTATGTATATAATTTTACTGCACGTGTGTATATCACTGAATAAATTTTTTTTGCATGCATTGGGATGCCACCTTAAATGGTTTACATTCACAAACCAGCCCGGCAGATGCCGCTACAGTCGGTATCCAGGTTATTCAACTACACTGCAACTACACGACTGTATCGACTTGAATCATTCAATGCATTTAATTTTTTTGCGTGCTGTGTTTTGATATTACGTCGCATTTACGTAAATATTGAGCGTTGTTTACTTCAAAAATACACACACGCCATAAATTCGTCGCCAGTCGCCAGCCGCCAACTGCCTCCAATATGTTTTGGCGGTTGACGGTGAAAGGCCCAAAGTAGCATGAACTCGATTACTGCCGCCGTTAATACAGTCGCGGTGGGCATCGCGCTTATTTATTTGCGTTTCTTCTTTGCGATCTCACAAATTCGTTCTCAATGGGTCAGCTAGTATATTCATATATCTCTTTTAACAAACAAAAAACAAAAAAAAGTTGCTTTTATTTAAAGAACTAAATAATTAAAAGAAATAATTATTTTCCTATCAATTCTGACCTGTCTGCCTGGTAGCGTTTTTTAACACAAAAATGTTCCCAAAAATCCCTGGATTAACTGAAAATCGACTTTGCTGTTACTTATAATAAAGTTTTTAAATTAACGCAGGCTACTTTTAATAGTTTCTACTTTACACTTCTACACAAAGATATGGCCTAACAAAGCCCACAATGCAACCCAACAAACCACACACATCATGCATGGCAACTAAAAGACTGACAGCCAACTATTCGAGTTAAAACTGAATGTTTAAGCCATTTAATTTTTTTTCTGGGTTTTACACATATAAAAAAGCTTAAGTGGAAAAAAATGAAAAATAAGGATTAACAACAACAATGTAATGAGACAGTGTCGGTTTAAATTAAAAACATTCAGTCACTCACATCACTAAGCAGCTTTAAAAACGAGAGGCCTGATTAAGAAAATTAAAAAGGTATTAAGATCTTGTTTTTAAATACTCAAGCAAACAAATGTGTGAATGCATTCAAAAAAATGTAAAATTATAAATTTAATTTTAAAATTTTAATGCCAAATTTTATATCATATTTAAGATTTATAAATAAATATCTTTTTTCTTTTTTAAGATCTTTTTTTATATATTTTTTCTTTTGAAAAGAAAAAATATATAAAAAAAGATCTTAAAAAAGAAAAAGGATATTTATTCAAGATAAAAAAGATCGTTTAAAAAACTATAAAAAGTTAAGATTTATGTGACATCCTTAGGCAGCCAGGGATATAAATGTTGGAATATTGGAAAAAAATAAATTATATTAAATTATAAATAAACTAATACAACATATTAACAGGCTGTTACTTGTTTTCGTTTAATATTTCCTTATGATTTAACTGACATCTAAAAAACGCCTGCAAATTTAATTTTTCAGAAAATATATATGCAATTTCGAGATAATTTACAAGAAAATTTTATTCAGCGTTGAAGCTGGTATTAAAGGGATGAAGTGAAAAAAAGACTAAATTGTGAGTAATGATATTTTACAAGTGGTTTAAAGACAGCTTTATATATTTTATTTCAAGTTATATTTTTGGTGTGATTTGTGGGGTAGTGAAATCATTGATCCATAAAATTTTGTTTTATGCTAAACTTGAGTCCCCTTATTGTAATTGGATTAAAACATTGTATACAATGAATCTAATTCGTGTAATATAACATTGCATGCCTGGAGGTAATGGTTTAAATACCACAGTTGATCGCCACCTTCAAAAAAAAATTAGCAATAAGAAACCAAAGGGGTGAAGAGAAAACGATGGAGAAGTAAGTTGCATAAAATACTTCAAAAAATGTGTTCAGTTTTTACGCGGTATTAAAATTGTTACGATTCTTTTTTTCATAAACTTTTTGTTATTTTAAGTTCTTTTATTGTAAAATAATAACACAGAACTTTTGAGTTAGAGTTTTAAATTAAGTTAAACGATTTATTTACTTTAAAAATACACAAAATAAACACGATGGTAACTTTGTTGTCTTTACACTCATTAATAGCTCAACTTGAATTGATTCATTTGTGGTGCTTATATAGTTGTTTAAAGCGCTTTTCGCATACACAAGAATTATTCCATACTGTTGCTGTTATTATCATTCAGTTTAGCCGCCTGCTTAGTTGTGTGTTGTATGTTTTGTTGTTCTGTTTATGTTATCTGTTGTTTATCTTGTTTCGTAGAATTTCTTATGAGCAATCTTATACACGCAAAACAATAACAACACTGTTTTGCATGTATAAGACTGCTTATAAAACTACACCGTTTTTAAAATATAAAGTGTATCGTTTCGCTTACTTTTTTGCTGATAAATATTTTCTTTTAAAACTTAAGAAACCATCTTTGTAGCACTGATTCCACTCAAAATATGCAACTTTTCGATAGAGGCAAACAACTTTTTTAACTACTTTTATATATTAAGATGAATAAAGAAAATGTTATATAATATTACTATAAATCGATTTCTCGAGCAAAGTGCAAATTTAAAAATTTTTAATTGACTTCCTTTAGAGAAACACGTACGATATGTATTTTTTACCGAACTACTGCATCAATGACTATTCATTAAGAACAAGAGGTAAATAAATTATTATTTGGTCTAAAAAGTGTTCAAGGTGTTGTTTTTTTGTCAAATATTTCGTTTGCCCAAGAATATTAAAACAGACAGCATAAATTTTTGTATTATGACAGCATACCTAAAATCTATTACGGAAAAATGTATAAAATGTTTTGTAAAAAATCTCTAATTTATTACAGAATTTTGTTAGAAAACGTTGTAATCTTTGCGTACTCGTATCTATTGAAAAAAGCTTTAAACAACAACGTTGGAAAGACTTACATGTGTTTTGAGTATGAACAGACTAGAAGGAGGAGGTAGAGACATATAACGGACTTTTCCAATCAGAAGTTTGTTTTTTAATTGTGGCAGCACCAATGATATTTTGCAATTTAGTTTTTTTTGACGTATTCTTCAAAAATTGTTCAATGAATTCAATTTCGTACGAAAACCGCATTAAAGTAATATTGGATGGAAATATTGGTTATGTTAAACTTACGTTTGGTAAAATTTGTGATATTTTCGTTCTTTTGCGACCCCTATTAAAAATTTGAACGTTAAATTTGAGTCGATAGGCTCTATACAAAATATGCGTACACCAATGCGTATTTGCCCGAGTCGTTCAACTGAAAACTTCACAACTGTGATCCCTAGTATTGAAGCAGATTCAAATTAATTTTCAATTCCTTGACGTTCTCAATAATTGGGGTTATCCAAAATCACCACAATGCGAAATATGCACAATGATTTGACTTTAAAGCCTTACAAGGTTCAACTAGTGCAGGAAATTAAGTCAACCGTACATTCACATCGCCGTAGATTCACTTAATTGATTCATGCACAACCGGCTCGTTTTTCCGTTTTTCTAAAAAAAATAGTTTTTTCAGACGAAGCCATTTGCACTTGTCAGGGCATGTCAACAAACAAAATTGCCGCATTTGGGCTTCCCAAAGTCATAGAGCAATTATTGAGAAGTCCTTGCATGCTCAACGTGCCACTTTATGGTGCGCTGTGTGGTGTGTAGCCTGGAATTGGTCAAATTGGTTAACAACTCAATTTTTGCCTATTATTGGCGACGTGGATGTTAAATAGCCAAGGCAACGTTTAATTAAGTGCAAACCAAATTTCCCGATCGCATAGTTTCATAGTAATTGACAGTTAAGTGGTCAGCCAGATTGTGTAATTTAACACCACTAGAATAATTTTTCTGGGGCTATGTTAAGGACAGGGTCTATACGGACCCAATCGAATTGATTTCAGCCTTAAAACTCAAAAAACGTAATGTTATTAATGAAATAAGACCATCATTTCGCCAAAAAGTGATTAAAAACTTTGATAGAAAAATCAACATCTGTGAACGTGAGCGTGATCGTGATGGACATTTGCCAGATGTCATTTTTCATTCATTATTGCCGAACTTTTCTCTTGGTAATATAATAAAGATTTTATTCATCTTAATCTAAATTTTTTATTTTATTTTGTTATAGGGTTTTTCATATTGAAAAACCCTTTATAAGGCAGCTTGTAGAGATGCTAAGTGGTGGTTGAAGAGAATATCTAGTATAGCCTTGAGAGCAAAGAATAAAATTGGTATTTCGCTGTTGGGTAAATGGCAAAGAAATGGAAAACTGTAGTTGAAACCTTCTGCAGCCTAAATAATTAAAGGGAAGATCTGCTAGAAATGCGTTGTATAGATCTGTATGTTAATGCATCACAAGAGATAATTTTGCTGTTTGTATATTCAAACAAAGAAATGGTGATTGCTGTAAAACTAGAACGATGTATTATAGTTCTTATGCTAAAATTAGTTTAACAATACATTTAAAGGTGCTGAAGTCAAAGAGTCCACCCTTAAGGTGCATGAATAAAAATAAAAGTTCTTGCGAAAGTGAAAACCTTAACAATATGAAATAAAATTATGTTTAACCATTAACCACCCATGTGAAAAATTTAATAGAGAAAGCTATTTCTAATCTTCTTACAAAATATCATCTCTTATATATTAGTGAAATCCTTGTTTTTTAGTGCTTTATTTAAAAAAAAACTGTTTATAATACTTTAATTTCATTATATTTCAAGTATACTCGTATGAATCTTAAATATGTTTACATTTCATATTTTGTAAATTTTTGGGATTATTGTAAATATTATCCTTATAAAAATAACACACACACATTTAGGCATAAAAATAAACTACTTGTATATATAAACCTATGTCAAGCATTCTACCACCAGTAGATAAAGTTCATATTTCAAATTTAATTTAAAAGAGAAGTAAAGTATCTGCATATGTAACAGTATATTTTCCCCCATTAGATTTTATAAGTAAAGTTTCTATGAAAATAAAGTTAAATATTGTTTGATTTTATTTATAACATGAAAATCCTTTCTTCCTTATGCCTCGATGGAAAGTTTTATGAATATTTTGAAATCTTGTTAACATGTTGATTTTAAGCAACTGCAAGAATTTTTATAGTTTATTATTAAGACCTGCATGCGTTTTGTATCATACAGGTGGTATGATATGAACTAAAAACCATTTTTTTAATTTAATTAGTAGGAAAAAAGGTAAAAAACCAGTTGTATTAATTGGCAAAATAAATCGATTCTACTTAGTGGAAAAATAAGAACAAATATGTGGAAAAATGCTTACCTTGAATATAACAAATAAACGTGAGCAGTGTCGAAATTCTTAAAATATTTTTTTTTTAATAAATTTAAAAAAAAAAATTTCTGTGTCTTAAAAATAATTCCTGTAAATAAAACGAGTTCAAACGGAATTATCGCATGTGAAATAATGAAAATTATAGTACATACTTTGTTTAAATTTTAATAATGTATCTACGAATAAAATTGTAAAAATTACGATTTATTTTATTTATTTATTTATTTTATATCGTTCTTTCCCATCTTTTGAAACACTCTTTAAAATTTATATATTTTGTTAGAGTGGAAATTTATATATTTTGTTATATTTTGTGTTATTTGCAATTATTTTAATTATAACAGCTTAATATAAATAAAATAGTATCAGCTGTAAGGACATTCTTTAATATTTATTCATTCATTTCAGTTTTTTTTTAATGTTTTATATAACTGGTTTTTTTATTTTTTCTTTTATAATTATTTGATAATTTTTATAGTTTTTAAACGATCTTTTTTATCTTTAATAAATATGTTTTTTTCTTTTTTAAGATCTTTTTTTTTTTTTTTTTTTTTTATATATTTTTTTTTTCTCTTTTCAATATTTCGCTTTCCTTTGGAAAGCTTCTTCAGGAAAATTTTTTTTTTTTTTTTTTTTTCCTGAAGAAGCTTTCCAAAGGAAAGCGAAATATTGAAAAGAGAAAAAAATATATAAAAAAAAAAGATCTTAAAAAAGAAAAAAACATATTTATTAAAGATAAAAAATATTGTTTTATATAACTTTAGCTCACAGAAACAGGACCTGTAGTTATACAAAATTTATTTCTTATTTATTTGGACACTTGTTACGATTCAATAAATATGTAAAAGTCATGTTCCATACGATCGACTTTAATTTCGTTTTTTAAATTAAGCTAATCTGCAAAGACATACAAACATCTAAATCCGCATACACATAAGAAAACCATACACACCTCGATACAAAATAATTTGAGAAAATATATGTATCATGCATACATAGGATGTTTTTTATGGAGGTATAAAACTTTGAAATAGAATAATATAAAAATAAGTTTTCTAAAATTTCATAAAATTTACTTTATTCGAAAAATAATTTTCTGGCATTATAATGTAAATGTATTACTGCAACGCTTAGCTCGGAACTAACATAATTTGGAGGTCCAATTTTTAGATTACCTATATCGACAATAGTGCTGCAAATAATGCCTTCCAAGTGGTCAATCATATTGGAGTAGATTAGCGACTTCTAGGAGAGGTGAAACTGTGTGGCTACCAAACGTTTCCATGAATAAAAATGGATATTGGCACAAGCTGTGTGACATGTTGCACAATCCCATTGAAACCACAGCTCCTGTACATAATTGTTATTCAATTGATAAATGAATGTCAGTAGTAAAGGCTCTTTAGCGGTCACCATTGATTATAACTATCCGACTAGCATCATTTTTAATGAAGTGCTTACCAATGATTCTATCAGCCCACAATACAAACCAAACAGTCAGTTTTTCCGGATATAAGCAGCATCTCAACTTTTACTTGAGGATTATCGTCACTTTAAATACGGTAATTTTGTCTCGGCAATTTGACGTTTCCATACAAACAAAAGTGAGTTTCATCACTAAACAAAATTAACTTATAAAAATGGGGATCAATGGCAATCTTGTTTTGGGCCCAATTTTCACAATTTGAAAACGATCCTAAAGCGTCAATCTATTCATGTTGAATGGCAAACCAAACTAAACATAAAACACTTAACTGGTTAAAAAACTGGCAGCCAGTTAAACAAGTTATGCTAACTTAAATTTATATATCTCTACAAAAACACTTGATAAACAATTTAAATAGAAAAGCATTATATTTGGGAATTACGTTATCTTTGTTTTTATCTTGTTTTTCAAAAGAGAAGTAGCACTTCAGCACTTCAATGCCTATTTAGTTATGTACCGTGCTACATTCTTTAGGAAAGGGATAGCGAAGAGATGAAACAGGTGGTGAAAGTAGAAGGATAGTGGGAATTTAACTTTGGTATAGGACAGCACAGCGACCACTGACCATGCCTTCATCACTGAGCAGCCCCACCAACAGTAAATTTTTATTTTTGTAGTGAAAAAAAAACCAAGGTCTTCGTTGGGAATCGAACCCACAACCCCCAGACTGTCAAGCTAGTACACTACCTACTAGCCTACAGGGGAATTACGTTATAAATAGTAATAATAATGAATACTGATAAAGGTTGTAGCGATCCAGATCTAAATCAGTCAAATGCATTAGATATTGCTTTTATTTTTTTGGTGTTCCCTTTATAAGTACTCACTAAATTTAGTATGTATAGAAACAGGCTATAGCCTCACTAAAACTTGTAACTTATTTCTAATCTTTTTCTTGTATAAAAAATCCTGAAATCAAAATTAATTTTGTGCCCGATATCTTGTTTGCCATAAGAAATGGGTGTGCACAACAGAGTTCTGAAAATGTTTAAGGTATCTTTTCGTTACGCTAAGGTAACGTTTCGCTAAAAAGAAGAATACCTGAAATTATGTTTCATTAATTTTCTATTACGGCGATATTGTAACAATAAAAAACGATTTTTCCAAAAGAATTTTTTAACATATTTTATTTTGTTTTAAGCATTTTCATTCATTTCCATACATACAAATTAATAAAATTTTAACACTGAAACACGGAGACAAAAGTATGAATTATTTTTGTAACGACACGGTTCCCTGGTTGTTCGGATAGCTACAGCGAAGGCCAAGGTCGTTGCAATTTTGTTTATTACCTACCTTCTTGGTCCTTGGAAGGAATGACACTCAATGCTTTACACACGTTATAAAATTTATCACCACGTTTATTTAGAGCACAGTCGGGAATCGTACCCGAAGAACGGAGAGTTAATTCGCTGAGGCAATCGGCAGCGGTACAGGCAGCGGCGGTATGGGCAGCAGCGGTAAAGACAATTGCGGCACAGGCAACAGCGGTAAAGGCGGCTGTGCAACTGGGGAAAAATGGGAGTCCAGTCCCCTGAAGGCAGCAGGGGTCAACTGGGAACTCCACGTTATTTCTGCGGGAATCAGTGAGCTCGCAGAGTTCCTCTATTTGTCTCTTTAGACATTTAGCTGTTCTCTGGCTGATTATTGAGGATGGCCCCTATATGAGTGTATCGTGGTGGTTGTGGTTTCGCGGCTCCATATCAGGTTTGTTGTTTAATATGGTGGCCAGGATCATCTCACCATAACACCCTAGGTGAATGATCCAGTCCAGTGAGCATGCTACACATGTGTTCTGGACAGGAGTTGGAAGGTCTCCAGCTCTTCAGCAAGGAGTGGTGGCTTGCAGCCCTGCTCTGGAATCATTAAAGTTGCAACTAGAAAAGACCTGTTGCTGGAATTAGTCTTCGGCTTCCTAGGGCGTGAATGACTTTTGCTTTTCATTCCCAGTGGTTTGACTACCATCTGATTAAGGCTCACTGCCAGGTACAGATGTAAATCTTATCACGTAATTTCCTCAGTATAATTCAACACGATAATACTGAGGAAATATAAAATTCTGCAACAGTATTAGTCGCACGGTCAAGCCAACACAGGTAGAAAATAAACTTCTGGGGTATTGATACTTCCGCCAATTGCAACTGCACTGCCGATAAGAGGTTATTGCGGAATATAAAATTCCTCCAATAGATCTCTTACCGGCAGGCGTGCTGCTTGCTATCTGCTGATAAGATGTTATTGCGGAGTATAAAACTCCTCCAAAAGACTTCTTATCTGCAGGCGATCTTCTTGCCAATTAATCTAGTTTCATAAAATGTTCTGCCTTATGAACTTGTGCGTGGGTACACACAATTGACAACTATCAGCTGTCAGTTTTGGTATGCATAACAGTTGACTGCATTGATGATCTGTTTGTTCCTGACCCACAGGTGGCGCTCCCACGTTCCCGACCGTTAATTTAATTATTATTTTATACTTCATATATATAATGGAATATAATAATTATAATATAATTTAGAAATAAGGTAATAATATTAATACGTCTAAAATTAAAGAATGAATTCAATTTGAAAGTGATAACGTCTAATAATAATAAGAAGAAAAATAATAAGTATAGCAATAATAAAAACTCATTTTAAAATTAAACTAGTAACAATAAAGTATTATGTAGGTGAACACAAGGGCACGACGTTCACCGTTATAATTTTCTGCGTTGGTAATTTGCAGGTTGGCCTTCGGTCTGTGTGCTAGCAAAGATTGAGTTGTTAAATTTTTTGTAATATCTAAACTGTTAATATTTTTAATTTTTGAGTTAATTTTTTTGGGAGGTTTTGAGGTGTGTGATTGATAATCAGTTATTACTCGAATGTTAGTTTTAGGTTTTAAAATCGTTGTCTGAATAGAAAAGGGATGTTGGCACAGAGATATAGAAAATACTAGATTGCAATACAACAATATTTATGTGGTAATGAAAAAAAATATTATTTTGTTTGCTTTATAATATCTATTTCTAATTTCATTTTAAATAACAAAGTTAAGCGATAACAACTGTGAGCAAAAAATTTTAAAAATCACTTTAATGACATTAAGTAACTGTCCGGATTATTTTCATATATTAAAACAAAATCAAATGCATTTAAATTAGGTTATGCAAGTTATTTATAATTAAAGCAGTGCCTCTTCTGCAAACGATTATATGTTTAATTAGAACAGATTTGTCGTTAATTCCAAGTAATTAACGATGTCTATTTTCTTTCACAATATATTGTGGCTATTTCTTAACTATTTTGTTTTTTTTTTTATTTTGCTTTCTTTTCTTAATACAAACTATAACATTGTGTTATGGTCCTACTTTATTTTGTTATTGCATACAATTTTGTTGTATGTGCATATGTGTGTATGTGTAAACTTTTAAGTACACAGAAGCGTATAACCACAGGACGTCCTCTTCGGTTTTAAAAGGTTTTGTTGTTTTTTATTTATTTTAACCAAACTAATCCTCATGAGTGAATGAATGACTGCTAAGAGAAAACTTAAAAGAAAACATCTGCCTGAGGGGACCAAAAAGGAGATTGAAAAAATAAAACTGCATACTCATGGCAACAGTTTGTGTCTTAAATGCAGTAGAACACATCAAAACCAGAGCAACAGAATATCTAAACATTTGTTAGTCTAACAAAAATATGTGAACATGTAATTTTATTTTTATTTTGTTATTTTTTGGAGTTAACACATTTACTCGTACACATATGTGCTTTGAGACGTGTTTACTTGTAGTTATATGTAAATATGTGTTATTTTATTTTTATATTTTGGTTGTGAGGGTCACATTTATGTATAAGTAAGTGAAATTGTAATTGTTTTATTTTATTTTTGGTTTTTTTGTTTTTTAGTTTTTAATTTTATTAGTATAATTGTGTCCTTATAAGAACCCTTGTATATTTGTTTTCACATGTGGGCATGTCATTGGGTTTGTATGCATAAAGAGACCCCTAAAGTGCCTTTGTTTATTAGACAAGTTAAAAACCAAAAGAAATTTTCATACACAAAATTGTTCAAGAGAAATTTTAATATACTTTTGCATATATTCATTAGCAAAGTGTGACTATAGTTTGCGTTATTAGAATAAGAATTTTGTTTTAAGCTTAAGCTGACATGACATGTAACTATAATTAGACTTAAGCGTTAGAATATTATATCATCATTATTCTCATTCTTTATTTGATGATGGTTGTTGTTAAGCAGCACATTTACAGATATGGATATAAATAATCGAATTGAAATCTGTTATTGAGAGATTATACAGTTATTGTTTAAATATCGCTTGTGGCAAATAAAATTTTTGAATGATATTTTGGAAATCCTTAATCGATATATTGTTTTAATGAAAGGTAATTTTTTAAGGTCGATAGAATGTTTCAAAAGGATTTCGATTCCACTATTATTAAATAGACGCATTCTGGACTTCCAAGCCATAACACTGCTTAGCCAGCAACTATTACGAAAAAACCTGAACAATTTTGCAATCTAAGGACATTTGTTAAATGCTTTTTAAGCCATAAATTAATTCCAGACGTTGTCTCTTGCCATACCAATAAATAGCTTTATTTTTCTGGATTGTGATTCCAAAATATATTTTTTAAAGTATTTTTCATTTCTTTAGTCATAGAAGGTAGAACTGTTTTTGTCTGCATTCCCTGCGAGTTTTAGGGATGGGGTTATCTACGCTAAAGATTAAAACAAACTAGGCTAGTGATAGTGTGATTCGTTTTACATCCGCACCTGGCTGTGTAGCCTTAATGATGGTGGATAAACCACTATTGTATAATTTGGAACGTCATACAGCGTCCTAGGAAGCCGAAGACATATTTCTAAGCAACAGAACCACCTAGTGGCAACTTTAATGATTCCAGGGCAGGGCTGCAAACCATCACACCTTGCTAAAGAGTTGGAGACTTTCCAACTCCTGTCCAGAACACATGTCTAGCATGCTCACTGGACTGGATCATTCACTTTGCGTGTCATTACCAGTGAGATGATCCTGGCCACCATAATAATTATTATACTGATATGGGGCCGCGAAACCACAACCACCACGTTACTCCCATATAGGGGCCAACCTCAATGATCAGTCAGAGAACTATTAAATGTCTAAAGAGGCAAATAATGAACTCTGCGGGTCACTGATCCCCGTGGAAATAAGTGGAGCTTCCAGTTGACTCCCTGCCTGTCTTCAGGGGACTGGGCTCCCTTTTTCTCCAGTTGCACTGTTTCTAGATAGTGGAATTTTATAAAGACCATATTCATATGCCCCTGGGGGTCTAGGAAAGTGATATCAAATAAGCAGCTATTGTGGTGATAATGGAATAAAAGAAATATTATTTGTCAAAAAGTACTGGTATGGAATACTGATAGCACAGCCAAAGAATTATAAAGAAATAAGTATTATAAAAAATGCTAAAACAAACACAATTAAGTTCATTTTATTTAGATAATATTTTTTAGTTTAGAAATAAGTTTGCCTGCACAGAACGGTGCACAGACGGTGTTAAAATCGAGAATAAAAAGTACGTAATATATGTGTATTAGTTTGTTATTAGCATCTGGATTAAGTTAATGGAGACATCCTAAAGGTATCTCTTTCCTATCACCACTAAATTTTTGTAAAATTTTCTGTTCTGTCAGTATACTCGCTGCTGTTATGAGAAACATGGCATCACAAAAAAACATATTGTCTTAAAAAACTACAGTCATTAAGAATTTTATTAATAATCATTCTAATGAAATTCATTAAAATGTCCAGGTAGTATTTGTACACAAATTGGGAATCAATGATTTGCTTTAAAGGAATTTTATTTAGAAAGCCACTAATTTTTTATATTAGTTTTATATTACTTCATTTAGCATTATTGGTTTTATAAGCAGGGTCTGCCAAAAGTAATAGCACCAAATTTTCAAACAGACGATTTATTAAACAGGTTTTGTCTTTGTTAAACTTTTGTGTTCATAAATTTAGCCCAAAAAATTCTGATCTTTCTGTCAGAATAATTGTTCAGGTGCACACGGCCACAACCTAGCAAATACAAAGAGGAGGATTCGAACTGCAAAATGGTACATGGCAACGAGTTGTGCTCTATTAAGTAGAAGATTTTAAGATCGTTTTTAAAAAGGTTTAAAAATTTCTGAAAGGTATAAAGATTGTTCTTGTTTTTAGCACTTAAACGAATTTTATTTTGTATAAAAATCTTTCAAAACAAAAGGTATTTGAAAACTAAAATTGTTTTAGTATATTTTTATTTGAGCAAAATATCCAGATAGTTCCATTTGCATGACCGGTTCGCTATGATGCTGTTGAAGTACAACATGATAAAATTTATATCAGTACCTAGCTCACGGTGGATCAAACCACTGTGGGTGATATGTGGCGTGCATCCACGCCGTAGGAAATCGAAGCATAATACTATCCAACAGGTCATTCCTAATGGCAATTACGGGAGCACAGAGCATGGCCACCACCCTCACTCCTTGCTGAAGAGTTGGAGACTTTTCATCTCCTATGTTCATGGTCAAAAGTGAATTATCCTGGCTCCCTAATCATTTTATGATGACTTGCGAGACAACAACCGCCACGATACTCCCCATGAGGCCCACCTTAGTAATCAGTCAGAGAACAGCAAGAGCTGAAATTTGGCTCTTACTGACTCCTGTGAAAATAAAGTGGAAGTTGCCAATTTGGCTCCTGCTGATCTTTAGGGTACTTGACTCCCTCTCAACTCCCAGATGGGACATGTCTTAATGATGAGATTTCATTAAGACATATTAATGTGCCCCTGGAGGGGGTGGGGTTGTTACAGTAGAGTGATATAACTTCGAAACCGGTTACCATATTGTTGTGGCACATTGCGGCGTTAGAAGATCATGAATGATTATTATTAGATTATTATTATTATTTATTAGAAAGATAAATTACCATATGTAACAGTTAGTATGTTGTGCCGGAATAACTTAAAATTGTAAAATCAAATAGCACATAATCCTAATTTGGACGAGAAACAAGGAATACCATATGTAACAGTTTGTATGTGGATTATATGCGGTAAACTTCACAGTAAACGGTCTTACAGCCATGTGTTGGCATTTTTAAAAATTTAACTAATAAACTTACGATTTACATTTTCAAGGACTTGGATAAACGTAGCCTAAAATTGGAAATTGAAAATTATTTCAAACAAACTTATAACTATGATAACTAGTGCTGTTTGCTTAAGTATGTGTTTACTCATATTTATTGTATTCGTATTTATTGTTTTTCTGTTTATTTCTTATTTTCTATTACGGACTGGAGACCAACAAGTAACAGAGCAGTTTCTTAAGTTTTAGATATTTTAAGTATTTGTTATTTCTCTTTTTTTTGTTTTTTAATTTTTTTTAGCAAAATATTATTTTCTTTTCAAGTTGTATTTGTTGGTTTGTTAAAGTTCTTTTTCCTTCGTTTCATACGTTGTTCTTGTTTTTTTTATTTAAAACAATTTTGTTTACAACTTAATGCTGCAACAAAGTACTTGACAACAACAGTCATTTTAACTCCACTTGGGGGCACTTTCTTCCTTCGTTGTAATTTTATTCATTTTTTTTTGTGTTTAATAAATTTAAGTAAAAAATAAAAACATAAAAAAGTAATAAAATAAAAATTCTTGTTGTAACCAAAATAGTTTTACTAAAGAAAATCTTAGTAAAAAAAGCAAATATGGTCACATGGCAGGATGGAAACAGTCGTGAGATGCGGAGAAAGAGAAGAAACATCATTAAAATGCTTTATTCTCAACTATTTACAAAAACATAACGTTTTTAACATTAACATTAGGGGGTTCCTTCCTGTTGCTATTTGTACCACAACAAAATTAAAATTGTCACATTATTCAAAAATCTAGGATAAAAAAGGAAAAAAGCATACATAATAACAAAAAACACTATTTGTATGAAACAAGCACACAAAAAATGCAAAGAAAACAGTAAGAAATTTATGCATAAATTTTAATTTTATAAGAAAATTGTATGCTCTTCTTGCTAAAAAATTTTTGACCTTGACAAATAAATGATTATAAGAAAAGCTATGTAGCAACCACAATGAGCAACATTTCAATATAAAAGGTGCTGGAAAAAAGTTTCAAAATTTAAATATTTCTTTGTTTTTTGCAACGCTTCAATGAAGAAGGAAACAATAAACTGCAAAATGTTTTTTATTTTATAGAAAACATTTTCATTATTTTAATGCTAAATCAGCTTAATTTTTACCAGATTATAAATTTTCTTGTAGGCAAGAGTGTCACTTTAAATATTCAAATGTTATAATTTATTTATTGAAATATTCAAGAATTTTATTTCTCTTACTTAATGACACATGAAAATAATTTCGAGAAAAATTTATTTTTTTTTTAACTTTTAATTGGAAAATTTTTTAATAATTTGCAATAATATACTTTCTTTATTTCATACACTAAACCAAGTTTCAAGGCAGCAATTTTGTATTATGTAAGTTGGAACATTTTTTAAGAAATATTCATAAAACAAAAGTGAAATTAAGGGGATTTTAAAAATTGAATAGGATTTTAAAGCAGAATAGAACAATAGAAGAATTGTAAGAAAGTAGAAAAATGACTTGGTACGTTTTTTTTAAATGAAAAAAATTAGTTTTCTCACTAGGCTCTGCAGATTATGTATTTTTTAAGGAAATTATTTTATTAATCTTGAGTCTATAGAATAGAAAAAGTAAAGAATATTATAAAACACGTTCGAACGATTTATAATAAACAATCTAAGTCCAGTTGCAATTTACATTTATTTTTTAAATTCGTGCGTATACATCAAATTAGATTACTGTTTAATTTAAATTTGTTTTTAATGCCTGTTGCTGCAGCACACACAAAGTTCATATTCTTTATAAATTTCATGAGTTTGACTACTATGGTTCAAAATATAGGGCCATATAAGTTAATTATTGGGGCACCCGTAGAAACATAAAGGATACCCGTATTTAAAAGCTCTTATCTACTGTAAGGACGTGAGGACTTTTTTTAAAATTCACTATTATGAACTCTTTTTTCTTTTCAACCAATTAGAAGTGATTAAGTTCTGTAGGCCGAAAATACTAGAAAAACAGTACCAAAAGAATTGAGTGATTGAACAATAGGTAGATCTTCCTGAGTTCATAGTACTGAATATTAAATTGCACCAACCTGGATTCAAATTGCCTTTAGTAGATTGTAGACCCAAGAAATCAGGAATAATATTGAAAAGACAATAAACATAAAAAATTGAAAGAATTAAATCTTATTAAAATTGTGGCATTTAATATAAACCTAAAGTTATATTAGTGCTCCATACAAATCTTTTACGGGTCTTGCGATATTTTATTTATATTTCAAATATTTTTTCTTCCAATTTAAATGGAAAAAGTTTAAATATAAAATTCATAAATATGATTTGCTTTCTTTTTATATGCCGAAACAAAATGGTATATTAAGGGGTAAAAAATTTCTTGAATAGGGATAGAGAATACAGCCTGTAATTCAATATACACAAATTTCCTATAAATAAAAAACACCATAGACGTTAAACGAGAAATCTGTAAATACTGCACCCAGCAGAGCATCTGACATCATTAATGTCATCACTCATTTACAAAAGTAAATTCAAACGGTAATACTGAAAATTTGTTTAAAACCAATTGGATACTGCCTCCCACTCAGGGTTCTAAAAGCAATAAGTTTACAACGGTTGTAATTGTTATCCAAGACTGTGGCAGTCTTACTAACGAGATTTTCAACAAGAAGTTTATTTTCTAAAACAAAACAAATCAAACGAAGCGAAAAGCTCGGTAATTATGAATGTAAAATGATATTTGGCGGATGTTCAACACGACTACGCTGACAGATGTCGATTCCTTTATCAAAGTTCTTAGTTACCTTTTGGCCAAATGGCGGTTCTATTTCGTTTGCGTTTTAAGGCTGAAATCAATTTGATTGGCTACGTATAGTCTCTGTCCTTGAGATAGCCCCAAAAAAATTTTCTAGTGGTCACAAAATCTGGCTGGTGGCCACTTAACTATTGATTGTCGTGAAATTATGCGATCGGGAAGTTTGATTTGCAATAAACTGGTCATTTAGTTGGCTATGTGATATGTAGCACCATCCTGTTAAAACTACATGTCAGTAATGTTCACGTCATCAATAATAGGCCAAATGGAGCTTTTAGTATTTCGCGATAGCGTAATCCATTGACCGTTACCGCATTTCCAGCCTCATCTTGGAAAAAAATTGGCCCAATTACGCCTCCAGAGCACATAGCGCATCATACAGTGATACATTGAGAATGCAAATCCTTCTCAATAATCGTTCTAGGATTTTCAGAAGCCCAAATGCGGCAATTTTGCTTGCTAACATACCCTGGCACGTGAAAATGGACTTCGTTTGAAAAAATGTTTTTTTTGGAAAAACCAGCCAGTTGTTCCTGAGTAAATTGAGCGAATCTACGGCAATATGAATATTTCGTCGGCTTCAATTCCTGCATCAGTTGAATATTGCAAGGTTTCACATTCAAATCCTTACATAAAATTCGCCATGTAGTGGTTTTGGACAACCCCAATTGTTATTGAGAACGTCGAGGAATTGATAAATTTGGATCTGCTTTAACACTGTGGGTCACAGCCACAATTGAACGACACGATTTTACGAAATGTAAGTTTAACAAAACCAACATCTTCATAGTGGATATAAATTATTTTAATGTGATTTTCGTGCGAAATTGAATGCATGGCAACAATTGCCAATGCCTCTACTAGGAATACGTCAAAAGCCTACATGTCAAAACTACCATGTTGTTCCGACAATTGTAAATACATTTTCTGTTGAGAAACCTGCAATTTTATAGCGGTTTCAGTTGCCACAAATTTTGTGGTAAAATATGTCACCAATATTAATTGTAAGGTACGGAGAGTTTCTTATATCTTAAAGCTATTACAAATTCTCACTAAGAATTACATCTTCTTAAGTAAATAAGGAATTTTGCAACGTTAACTCCAATAAAATAAAAATAATATGAGCTCGCTCTTATATTGGCACAGCCGCCAACGAGTTAGCTGATTTAGCTGCTACAAAATAAAATATTTAATATGCGAATCGAAGGACACATTTAACGTCATCTTATCAATTAAAGAATAATAGCACAGCTACGAAAATATCAACCCGACGGGAATTAAGGCAAAAAAATGTTCTTAAAGTGAAATCTCTAGATTGGTGTACTTAGAATAGAACACTATAAGTTTTCTCATCGAGGCTTTTACCGAAAGTTATAACCCCAGTCTGTAGCAAGTCCATTAGTCATTTAAATATTGCCCACTTACTTAATAAATGTCCGAAGTATAACGCATTTAGATTGTGTGTATTCGGAAGTAAAATCCAAACTGATCACTTAAATAATGCATGTAATATGAATATAAAATTTATTTGCAAATATTTAAAGTTAAATTTATTTATAAAGCAAATTTAATATTCTAAGTTCGGGTTGATAGCCTATGATGCCACTTATGCTATTTAGTTGAATTATATAATTGCTTTATAACGTCTAATTTTGTAAATGTAGAAATAAAAGAAATTATATCCTTTTTAATGCCACGGGTGCCTGTTTTTGAATATTGACCTTTAAGAAGACTCTTAATAACGTTTATTATCGAAACAGATAATGCCTGAAAATCGCTTAATTCCATTCCGGTATTTGAACTAGACAATTAATTTTCCATGCTTTATTACACCCTTTCCATTTTATTTATTTCAACTAAATAAAAAATAACAACTTAAAAGCACCCTTTCTGATCTAGACGCGTTTGTTATTCCGTTTATATGTATGCACGTATTTAAATGTGAAGCATTGAAAAATCCAACCAACTGATTTTTTTTCTACTTTGATGAAAAGTAAAACTAAAAACGTTAACTACAATATACTCGTATCCATACATTTTTCAAGTAAATTTGATTAACGCACTTTATGCTGCAAGTGACAGTTTTCTGTGTTGTTCCATTTTATAAAAATGCGAGCAAAAGCATCATCATCATCATTTGAAACATAACAGCAGCAGCAGCACCAGAAATATTCATCCTTTTGTCAAGTTGTTAACAAAAAAAGTCGCTATTGCAGTAAAAAAGGTTTGAAAAAAAATTCGTGTTTTAGGTAAAAGCGAAAGCAACAGAAGATATACTTTCATGATATTTAATGTTTTTAAATTTTACACAAATTAAAGGATTTAAAGAAAGTTTGAAGGAAAATTATAACAAAATAAAAAAAAATTTTAACTAAAAATATAATATTTGGTTGTTAAAGTTTTTAATTTGTTTTTTCTATAAATAGCGACACTTTTTTGGTTTTTCTTAATAAAAGAAAAATAATAATAATTAAAAATTTACCTTGACCTGGCTAAAAATAAAAATTCATTTCCTCGTGAGCAAACTATTTCTAATTTTTATTAATTACAACATCAAATTAATAAGATGCTTACAAACGTCTAAAATCCTTTACAGAAATAAATCTTTCACTTACGAGGACATTTAAGCTTCGTATGTTCTATTGCACGTGTCTCACTTATGTTTTTAAAAAATATATATATTTTTTATTTTTATTTTACTTTCATTTCTTTGTGCTTATTTAATTTACGATTTATTTCCGGCTGCCATATGTTACGTGTATACATATGACATATGTACCTTCCTACTCACGTATATTCTTGCAGGTGAAAAAAAAGTCGCTCAATTTTATATATTTGTCGGTGGAATACGTTTTGATGTGCATAAATAAAAAAAAACTTATTTTAAAGATAATAACACGAACCAAAAATGCAAGTGCATAAAGTAGTTACACTTTAAGCCCAGTAGAAAATTTCTCTTTACGTGACTACTTAACAAAATGTCAGAATAGTTTGAGAACTTCATAAAAGAGAATAAGAAGAACTTAGGTAATATTTGAAATTTATAAAAATTTTTTAAACTTCCTTTAAATTTAAACCCAGAGGTGGATGTAATTTTTTATTTCTTTGATGTTGTTGTTGATTATTTGCACATTGATATTAAAATAATCAATCTAACAATCATCTTGAAAAGTGTTTGCAGTTCATCGGTATAAAATGTGACCACCACAGATTTGCTGGTTGTTTTAGAGAACATGTTCTACAGATTACTTTCTAGAGTTTTTCTTTGGAAAATAAATTATTTATTACTTTAAACGTCATTGCATACTAACTAAAATTAAAAATCTTAATATTTTTTAAATTTCAATTAAACATTTTTTAATTTACCTAATAAAATTCAAAACTGATAAGAATAGGAAAGTTTTAATGAGTTTAATGATTTGTTTAGATTCGGCTAATTGGGAAAGGTTTAAAAGTTAATCTCAATAGTTTTAAACTTTCGACATTAAATAAATTAATAAAACAATGAATAATTTTAATATTAAAAATTTGTAAAGTATTTATTAGTCAAACTACTTAGAGATTATTATTTAATATATATAAACATGATTAGCAAGATATAGCTCATTCACGCTTTCTTTGCAACGATCAATATGACACTGGAACAGCGTCGACTGTGAAAAATTATTGAAAGAAATAAAATTGATTTTTTTCTTTACAACGAATTGTGGTATTATTATTTTAAATTTTCTGTAGTATTGTTTTCAATATATTTTTAATTAAATAATATTCTTTGATTTTTCTGCTTTATAGATATCCTTTATTTATTTGCTCAGCTTGGAGCAGTAGAATGTTTTAAAAGCTCAGCTGGGAGCTTGGAGGAAATAATGATAATGAATTAATGCTGTACATATCAGTCGGTTATATACCGACTATGAGAAGGTTGTACTTAATCCAGAGCTAGTGAGAATGAAACTTACTCATACTTAAAAGCTATTCTTAACTATATTTACCATACAATTAGTATTGGTTTAACCAGGCAATCCTAAATTGGGATAGTATCCCAAAATTAGTGATTGCGTGGTTCTCCAATATATTAAAATAATTGTGTAAAAATATTCTAAAGTTGTATTAGTATTATAATTTTGGCGAAAAGTATAATGCGATCTAACTGTTATTGCATTTATTTCGGGATTGTTTTCCCACAAAATAAATGTGTCACTTGAAACGCACCGATCAGTACAACAACAACACAAGCAAAGTCTACATTAGTTGAAGGCCGTTTAATCGCCGTATGCATAACAATAATAAACATGTATGCACTGCTAGCGCATTGCACTTTGAGAAATTTGAGTTTGGTTTGAATATTTATAATTTGTATTAGGGTCGTTCCACTACAGGATAGCAGAAGGCAAGATTAAGTATAATTAATTGAATATAAACTTAACCAACTTAATAAAGTTGATTATAAATTATTCCTCGTATTTTAATTTCTTAAGTTGTTTGGCCAAGTGCAGACTACTAATGTTCCTACTTAATATGTATTTTAATATGGTTGTTGAACTACATTTTAGGAAAAATGGTTTTATAATATGATGTTACACTTGACTGTGCTTTGATGATTTTATTTTTCATGAACCAAATGCTCGTAATTGTTATTACAGAAACACCCAGGGAAATTCTAATTTTTTTTTCGCTCGGGTCATTACTCAGCTGATGACCCGTACTCATGCTTAATGCATTGTACCAAAACTGGGAAAAAAGTTTATGGGGAGGAGGAAAGAGGGGGCAGGGTTTGTGGACATTTGATTTGAATTTTCCGACGTTGAAAATTACTGGAAAGACTTCTGGAGGAAGTTTATTCCATATGTGAACTGTTTTGATAAAAAACGAATTTTCCCTACAATGCGTAGTGCGATTCACTGACCAATCAGCGAAAATAAGTCAAACGTACAAATGTGCGAGTTTGGGAAGCAAGTTTCTTAATTTCGTAAGAGCACTTACCATTGTAGTGACGATAAAATTGTGAAATGCAACCAACATTATGTCGATGCTATAGGGAATCAAAAGAGTAGGATACTCTACCGTCCCCTCTCCTGTACGCGGTCAAGCAACTCCAAAATAAACTTTTGGACGCCGCCCCATACATGGGAGTTGTATTCTATCTTTGGACGGATATAGAACGCAGATCGGATGGAGTGAAGTATCTCTTACACCATTTTAGAAAACCAGAGCACTTGAAAACTTTTTTAGAAACCTGAAAAATGTATTTAGACCATCGTATTTTCCGTAATACCTATATCATCCGTAGTAACAGGTGCAGCACCATTTTCGAACACAGATCGAACATCGTGTCTTACAGGCATTAAAATCGACTCTATTCACACGACCCCATTCCGAGATTCTTGCGAGATTGTGATTGGGCGTATCATTCATTTTCTGCCTTTTGGAACACACCTTCAACTAGTTTGGTATACTATCAAATGAATACGAATGACAAATGTTGATGTCATCAGCGAAAGAGTATATAGGGTTGAAAGTTTGGCAAAGAAGGTCATTTACAAAAATAGGAAATAGGGTAGAAGATACAACGGAGCCTTGCGGCACTCTTGATTTTATCCTGAACTCGTCTGATGAAATCCCATCTATAACAATTCGCATAGTGCGATTCCTGAGAAAACTCGATATAAATCTGGAGAAATTATCACCGATACCAAGGGCAGAAAAAAGTTGTAATATATTACAATAAATAAATTTAGTTTAATTCTCAAAGATATTTCGCTGTTTTATGCATCACTTGCTGGGCAAATGAATTATTTCAAGTGGAGTCATTAGTAAGTAAAGTTGCCATTGTATTTATTTTGTGTGTATAGCAAGTAAATAAATCGTTTAACTTAGTTTAAAACTTTAAACTACAGTGGTAAAGAACTCAAAATAACAAAACGTTTATAAAAAGAATAAACGTAACATTATATATACTGTTTTACCAGAGATTCAAGAGTTAATTCCGAAATCAAATTTCGAAAATATATAACAATTTAAGCACAAAATTACAATTTTATAAAAATATTCACTAAAAAAGATGAGGTTGAAATATCACGAAACGATTTCACTGATATGAAAAATATTGCCAACGACTTAATACATATTTGTATACAATAAAATAATACTTTTGTAACACTATACCACCTAATATTAACCTTAGTTGAGTTTTAATAAAGTCTAGACCGCCATAAAAAAATATAATTCCCATATGTGCATTGTACAAAATTTCCATTAGGGAGTACAATTATAAATTAAAAAAAAAAATAAAAATATGTGATTATAAACGCTGCTCCCACGTCATGTAATTATAACTTTTGCTGTTCATATTTTTTTGTAAGCAACTCAGAACGTTGTCTCTTTTTTTTATTTAAACTTTATTTTCTAGTTTTAACTCAAGTGTCTTTCAAGAGGTTTGTTATAATAAAATAATAATCAGCGAAAAGGTAAGTAAGCATGTGATGCTAAAATAATTTTAAAGTACAGTAATGAACAAAATTATTTTATTATTTGTCATCACTAAAATTTTATGAGGACGTTACAATATGTTCATAACATTTTGAATTTCCCACTGCTTAACTAAAGCGGTAACATTGATCTTGTCAATATGCATTTGCCAGCTGAAAATCTGAACAATTTCCATTATTAAGTTCGTGCTAATTAACAGTCAACGAAAAATTAAAAAAAAAATTGTCGTGCTTAAAAACGTCACAGCAATCGATCATAGTATCGACAACCTTTTGCCCCTATTAAAAGCTGTATATCCATCACAATACACTAGAGACAAAAATGCAATCAAACCAGTTGATTCTCAAACACATTTCAGTAAAAAGATGACAAACCTTACTGAGCTGCCCACGTATATTTACATACATTTATGTTTACAATATTAGCAATTCGTGACGCCTGTAGTTATGATGTGAACACTTTTTGTCACTTAATTTTTCTCATGTTAATTTCCCTCTAACGTTTTCTTCTTGTTAAATGTTGAGGGATCTGCCCCTGCCCGTATAAAATTCAAACTCATTAACGTCAAGTATAAAACTTCCAGCAGAAGTTGTAAAAGTACAAGAGCAGCAGGATACTTCATTTACATTTTATACAGTTTATTCACGAATATGAATTCAAAGCATAAAAGTTACAATTTCTCCAAAAGGCAACAACTTTAACAACAAAACAAACACATGTTCATTTGCATTGGCAATAATTTTCAACCATTTTCTATTCTATTCATATATAATTTAACAACATTTTAGGTGACTGTTTATAACTACACTTTAACAATTCTAGTCATTGTACAAGTATAAATGCTATTTTTACTTTGATGATTATTAAATACACACACCTACCCCCCTCACATAAAAACACTATTTCTAAAGCATTTATAATTAAAATTTAATGTGACAGGTATTACGGTTTACAAATTATTGAGTTTAAAATGTTTGTCGTTATAATTAAATGAAAAATGAAAAAGAAGCAACACCACCTCTGTGAAAAATGTTAATTTTAAGAGGAGTTTCACGTGTTGAAAATAAATTACTTTTGAAAACCGACCACAAAGTTGACCAACAGTTTTATTTCGAAATAGTAAATAAATTTTTTGTTTTTGACCTTGTTTTGAAATAAATGACAGTGATATTATGAAGTTGTTGTATGGAAATTTAATTCACATTATTAATTTCCAACTTTATTTGGGAATAAAAATTTTGAAAAATTTTACACACAGATTTATGAGTCTGATGTTCAATATGATTAAAAGATTTTTAGCAACAAAATAAAATATTTACTAGAAATTAATGTCAACTGATACAATAAGAAGATAAGAAGATAAAAAAAAACGAACAATGATAAGCGACAACTTAATGTTCTATACCTCTATAAAATACACGATATAATCAATAATAGTGATAACGAAATAATTCCTTCTAAAATGATGACTGATAATAGTGATGCAAAACATCATCATCTAAGCAAGGCTGTCTGATGATGTCAATAACTTTTTAATGTTAAAAAAATAATTTTATATATAAAAGGTTTTTCAACAAGAAGTTTGTTTTCTAAAACAAAATAAAACAAAAAATTTAGATTAAGATGTTTCAAATCTTTAGTGTATTGTGAAGAGAAAAGTTCTGTAATTACGACTGAAAAATGTTATTTAGCAAACGTCCACCACGATCGCGCTGACAGATGTTGATTTTTGCATTAAAGTTTTTAATCACTTCTCACGGATTTTAAGTATTAAAGTTGAAATTGCTTCGATTGGCTTCGTATAGACTCTATCCCTAACATAGCACCACAAAAATTAATACAGTGGTGTTAAATCACACGATCTGGTTGGCCACTTAACTGCTGATTGTGGTGCAATTATGCGATCGGGAAATGTGGTTTGCAGAAAATTAATCGTTTCATTGCCTGTATGATAAGTGGCACTGTCCTCTTGAAACCATATATCAGTCATATCCACAACGTCAATAATAGGCCAAAATTGAGTTCATAGCATCTCGCGCTAGCGTGATCCATTGATCCTCACCGCGTTTCCAGCCTCATCTTCGAAAAAAAATCTTCACGCCTCCAGACCACATAGCGCTTAACACAGTGACACTTTAGGCATACAAAGGCGATAGCTTGATCTATTGACCGATACCCCATTTCCAGCTCCATCTTCAACAAAAAAAAAAAAAATAACGGGTCAGGTATGCCTCTAGACGATATAGCGCACCACACAGTGACATGTACAGTCTTCTCAATAATCGCTTCTAAAAATGGGCGTCGTCTGAAAAAATGATTGCTGCATGAATTGAGTGAATCTTTGGTGAGTTGAATGATCGATTGGCTTCAATTCCTGCGCCAGTTGAAACTTGTAAGGCCTAAAAGTGAAACCTTACGCAAAATTCGTCATGTGGTGGTTTTGGATAACCCAAATTTTTGAGAACCTCGAGGAATTATTAAATTTGCATCTGGTTTACGCCTGCGATGTTTTCAGTTAAACGACTCGCTCGAACACGCGTTAGTGTTCGCGTATTTTGTATCGAGCTGAACGACTCAAATTTAATGATCAAAATCTTAATAGTGGTCTCAGAAGTACAATTAGTTTATCCAAAAAAATGTAACTTTAACAGAACAGTGGATATTAATTATTTCAGGGCGATTTTTGAGCGAAAATGGATTCATTGTAACAATTACCAATATATCTACTATGAATACGTCAAAAATATAAATGTCAAAGCTATCATGTTATTGGTGTTTTCACAACTGAATAACCCGCTATATAAACTTTCTAAATATACATGACTTTCGTGTTCGGAGTGACTGATGCGGATCACTAAGTTAAAATCGCATTTAAAGAATCTCTTTATGTACATCGAACTGTAGACGATAATGATTATGACCGTGTTCCAATCTATCAGTTATATGTTGATATCTCTTTGATCTATCATTTAGAGAGAGAGAGAGAGAGCAATAATGCTTAATGAAATAACATATGAAAATCTTTAATATTTGATGCAATTATGTATTTTTTCTCTGGATGGAACTCCAGCTTTAAGAGAATTGTAGTTTTAATCAAGCTGCAGTAAGGGATCATGTATGAAACCAGCTATATCTTTCTCTTAAATATTTAAGAACGCTGCTTTGGTTATAAATTTGGAACGTTAAGGGAATAAGCGTTGAAAGCAGCGTTTTCCAGCATTTTGCTATTTAAAGTTTTGTTTGTTTTCAAATTAAAAACCTTTAAAGCTTTTATTTGATGTAATTATTAATTAATTTGTATAGTTTTTTCTTCCCTTTAATTAAATATTTCATTGATTTAATAAATTTTGAAATTGGAAAATATTGTTTTTATTTCTCTATTTAATATAAAAATGTGTTTAATGAGTAAATTATGAATTTAATTAAATTTCATTTTGAGAATGTAATGCGGTTTCCTTAAGGTTTTTAATTTTTTATAGTTCTATAAAGAAATTCAAAAATGCAGGTGAGATATATCTGAAAAAAATTAACTAAGATACATGCGTTATAGTTGTTGATTTCACTTTCAGTTCCTGGCAGTAAATACGTCATTTTTATCTATAAAAGTCACAAGTTACTTGTGAAATTAATAGTTTTTTGCTGAGACGGAATTAAATCAGTGAAAAAATTTCCACACGTTCTCTACAGAAATTTTATATTTTGAGTTATGACCATCTCACAGTAAAGATTTGATATAGATTTTATTAGGTATGGCATATATCGACCTTTTAATGTTAGTTGGGACTAAAGGCGAATTTAAAAATTTAAGTCATCAAGGACTCTTATTAAAATATCAAATTAATGCAGTGGAGTGTGCTATATATTGAATTTGAGAACAATGATCGATCGTCATTTATTAAAGTGGACATGTCACTTTGAAAACTGTCACACCTCTTTAAATCGTTAAAGGAAAATTGTCGCCATAAGTATAGCGTACTTATCGGGATTGAATTTTAAAAAAATTTATAGCCCCGAGTTAAAAAGAGGAGAAAAATCTCAAAACTTCCAAGCATTTTAAAATATTTTAGAAATGCTGAAATAATTTTAAATCACGACAAACCATCGAATTCTTTTAATAATCACTTTAATCGGCAAATGTTCGAAATATTTCGAAATTTCTTGATTCGGAATTTCTCTAGAAAAAACGATTTTTTATCATATTAAAAGCTTCTACATTAATTACAAATCATGAATAAAAAATTTTGGGTTTTTCAAGGAAAAAGTAAATAAATAATTTTTTTTTCTTTATCCCAACACGCTCTTAAATATTTTTCAAATATTAATAAAAATTTTTCAAATATTAATAAAAACTTTCTGTTTTTGATGGATCGAATGAAAATTAAAATAAAATCTTTTCTCACTGATTTTCCATTCCATTTTCAATTTTCTTAAAGTGTCCATTTTAATACTTCACCAATTAACACCTTTAAAAATGAAAATGAAACACACAAAAGACAAACAATTGAAACGGAAGTAAATTAAAATATTCAGAACATGTTTTAATCCGACAAAAATCCTTTAAAGCTCCCGCTAAATGACAATGTTTAATGCGTGTGCAAAGAAAAAACAAGAAAAAAGGAAAATAAAAAGTAAATGTGACACAGACACAAAATAGATAGAATGCATACAGTTATTTAATTTGGACTAGAATTTTTATTGCTTCGCTCCGTTCACCATCTGTGCTCTAAATTCCTATTGTTTTATTACATTTTCTTTCAATCCACTGACACACATACACAGCCCTTAAAACAGCGTTTGCTGGGCAGCATGCATAAATAATATGAATAATTTTTGTTTTATTTTTGTATGTCTGTTTATAACTTTAAATGTATCATCCACAAATGACACCACCTTATAAACTAAATTTATATGGCAACAATATATTGTACCACCAACGTTGCAGTCATACTTGCTGTCTATTCTATTCATGGATTAACTACCTAAAGCAACAGTTGCACCCCAGTGCCATTGTATATAGAGTGTCGTTGTATGTGTTTTTTGTTTGAATGTGTTAATCTATGCATTCAATATAGTAAATGCAGTATGTCAAAATTGGCTTCCATTGGCATTATCCGTATAATTCCCTGACAATTAATGGTTCTATATTAACCGCCACATTGCATCGACTGCAAAGGAAACAAACGTGCAAAACTGCATGTGCGTAAATAATAACATATAACTGATGGGCTTGAGAACTAGTGGCAGCAGTATTGCGAATAACTAATAAAGCTCTAAATTTGAAATAAAAATATTGTTTTAATGGAATATTTCAAAAATCTCTAACGATTATTAAAGAAGAAGTAGATAGAGATATAAACAAGGGAGGATATGAAAAATGGTTTCTTTAGCTTCACAAAGTTCAAATTAAATGTATTAAACAACTTACTTTAGTCTGCTTATTGTGTTTTGGAAGAAAACATTAAGAAAATTAAGTATAATGTTAATTATACTGATATTAGCTTTTGCAATAATAGATATATGCTTTCGCTTAAGTTAATTTTACCGTGTTCCAAGAATTTCATCTCTCACATCATAATACTTATTACACCCAAACTGCTTCTGTTAATCATTACCTTTAGATCTAACATGCAATGAAAATTGCATCACTCTATGCACAAAATATACAGACATTTGGGGCCTACTTTAAGCACTGTAATTTGTTCAAAGTAATTGTACCGGCCCACAACAACACTCGATGAAGAGCACTAAAACAGATTTATTCCTCCTGTTTAAATCTGTTTTAGTGCTCTTCAAAAAAAAAAAAAAAAAAATCAACCCATCTTTAAATTACTATTCTTACTGCGATTGCCCTATACAGCCGTAAACATTCGAATTTAGTCTTGTGCAACAATTCTCACTTAGTTTATTTTGTTTTTTACTTAAGCAATTAATTTTTATTTTTAAATTTGGGTGCCCAGTTTATCACTTTGGTTAAATTCTAGGGAAATAAGTTTTAGAATTTTAATCGGCAGAAATTTTATTATAGGGTCCCCCAAATAACTCTTTTTTTTAAATGCTATAAACAAAACTACACAGTTTCGGCTGTGTGGCACGTAGCGCCGTCCTGTTGAAACCAAATATTGCCAATATCCTTCTCTTCAATTTTTGTGAAAAAAATTCGTTCAACATGGCTCGATAACGATCGCCATTGACTGTAACGGCTACTTCTTAAAAATGGCCCAATTATGCCTCTGGACCAAAATCCGTACCAAACAGTGACTCGTTTTGGGTGCGTCGGCTTTTCAATGTACGCGTGCGGATTTTCTGTGCCCCAAATGCGACAATTTTGCTTGTTTACATACCCGCCAAGATCAATGAGCTTCATCTGAAAAGATGATTTTTTTTGCAAAATCAGCATTTTCTAAAAGTCGCCCACTTAGCGTTGTTTAAGCATATACACAACCGTATTCATTCAGCGGAAGGATAAAACTAATTATCTGTCAAATCAAACATGAGCTAAGTATTACCATTTACGAAATAAGCACTAGTTGAAAAAAACGTTAGATGGCGGACCCTTTAATATTTTTAATGAATATTTTGATCGAATATAATTTTTTGTATCCAGCCTTACTGTAACATCTTTTTGGAGTTTTTCGAGGCCCAAATAAAATCATTGTCCCTCCATGTGGCTTCTCATAACAGAAATAAATATTAAAATCAAAAAAGCAAAATAAGAGATGAAATATTTGAGATCTCAATGCAGCGTCGCTTATTAATTTGAGTGTATCGTCTATTGAATTAAATCTACAAAAATAAAAACGCTTTTATACTTTCTCGCTACGGCCGGATTATATTTTCAAAATCCAATAAAGATCTGTCTATCAATATCTCTATTTGTGATTCAAATTTCATCAAAATCCATTGAATAGCATAAAATTTCCCATGAGTTTCACTTCTTGTCTGCTTACTTCTCGTTTTAATCAATCGCCTCAGGTACATAAATGTGGACGTTTTCTTTCTTCCCTAAAAAAAAGTACTTGACTTACTTTCGTAATTGCCAAATTTCGTTATTCGCTAACAAACCACATTACCTGATAAGGAAGTTAGGCACTAGCAATAGAATTAATTCTTTAAGTTAAAAACTGTACGTAAAAAATTGTAGGTTGATGATGACATAAACCCGGCGTTTGAAATGGCCGTAGAAAAAAAAATCAGCGGTATTAAATCACAAAAACAAAGATATTACGTAACCGGAAAATTTCAAATACAAAAACTGAGTAGTATGGGTGGCTTAGGCACCGTCTTCCTAAAACTAAAGGTCACTGATGTCAACATGGTTTGATAGTGCAGAAAACTTGCGGTGATGGCGTTTCTTTGCTCATTTTCAAAAAAAAAAAAAACAAAATAAGGGCCGATGATGCCACCTGCCTACAAGCCGCATCATACAGTGACTGTCTTGGGACGTAATGATTTTCCGAAGACCGTTTGTGAATTTGTGAGTCCCATATGTGACAATTTTATTTGCTTACATAACTGTCTAATTGAAAATGAGCCAGCCTCCTGATCACTAAAAATGATTTTGTTGAAAATTACGTTGTTTTTGTGTAGTTTTTTAAACAGCCATTTTACAAATGTTCGCCGCAAACAATAATCGGAGGGTTTTTTTTCTTGAACGGGCTCAACTTTGTGTGAGTGTGTGAAGATGAAGATCTTTATGCAAAATGTTGCACACGGTGCCTCTACTGATGTCCAATTGTTACAATGTTAAAAGCTCATTTTGCTTTACAGCGGCTAGGTTAACGCTACTATGGCCATTAAGGGCATATAGCTTAGAAGCGCTTATGATAGAAGTAATTAATTCAAGAAAAATTTTTTCTGATGCTTTTTAGATTTTTTTGTTTTGGTTTTTTAAAATCTTTTTCAATTTCTATCTTATGAATCTAAATAAACGGTTGCAAAATACAGAGATTTTACAAACGAATCTCATCGCTATTATAAGTAGTGTTGTTATTTAAAATAATCTGTTAACAAAAATATTTGGGAAAATAAAATTGAAAATATTCAATTGCATTAGTATATCATACGAATCCATGCAACCCCATTACAAGTTTTTAAAAAAATAAAAATCATGCACTTGTCAAGCTGGAAGGAGGATGATTATTATCATCATCATGTCAGCCCATCAAAATAACATTTTCAAAATATGTTTGAATTATAAAACGAAATAAAATATAAACAAAACAAAAAAATATACAGTCACACATACACAAGCCAACAATGAATGCAATTATTGAAAAATGAGGGTTGTTTGTCTAAATTTAGGGGGGGGGGGGTGAAACGGCAACATTTTCATTTACTGCTGTTAAAGTTCCTTGCGCTGTTTGTTGCCAAAATCCTGGTTAGTTATAATTTTCCATACACATCATAAATGTTTTATTATGTAGATTTGTTATTTTGAATTGAGTTTAGTTGTTCTTCCAAAATTATTCCATATGTGTGTTTGAGTGTGTTTGAGTGTGCGTTTGTAGTTGTGATACTGCCATATTGTTCATTATATCGGTTTGGCATTTCAATGTGTTATTCAGCTTTTTTTATTTTTGCTAATCTATTTCTTTTTTCTCGCTATTTTAAAGACCACATGACAGATGTTCCTAATCAGTTATGTACACATATTTGTACCAAAAATTAAAAAATTTATAAACAGAATTTTTTCGAATTGTTTTTGTTGTTAACGATTTGTATTGCACAATGAAGTTCAAGCTTTGAAATAGTTGTGTTGTTATCCATAATATTAAACACTTTCAATAATCTTTATTATTATTATTAAATTAAGCCTCTTCAAGTGATTTATACATGTTAAGGAGCTCTAGAGGATTTTCTGCATTTTTCTTGTATTTAATTTAAGGCATTTTATGTGCTATCGATAAAATATGAGTCTGCTTACACTTTTTGTCTCATAATGTCCTTAATTTTTTGTTGTTGTAAGAGCTAAAAAAATCATAATGTAGTTGCGAACAGGTAGCAATTATCATAAGTGATTGGCGTCAAAAACATTCCTTAAGAATTGCTTGTTGCTTTGTTTCTGTAATATAAGTGAGAAACTTTTCACCAGTAGTTGCGTTATTTTGCAAAAGCCGTCCTACTTCATTAATCACATCAAGGATTTTATGTTTTAAGACTGAAATCGATTTGATTGGTTGCGTATAGACTAAGTCCTTAGTATAGCCCCACGAAAAATATTCCAGAGGTGTTAAATCACACGATCTGGCTGGTCACTTAACTGTTTATTTTCGTAAAATTGTGCGATCGAAAAATTTGGTTTGCAATAAATTGATCGTTCCATTGACTGTGTGACATGTGGCAGCAACCTGTTCAAACAACATCAGTCAGTGATATCCACATCGTCAATAGTAGGTTAAAATTGGATTGTTAGCATCTCGCTATAACGGAATCATTTAAGGTTACTGCATTTCCTCATCTTCGAAAAAAAAACTACCCAATCACGCCACAAAGCGCATCATACAAATCCTTATGCAAAATTCATCATGTGGTGGTTCTGGATAATCTCAATTGTTAAGTACTTCGCTGCGTTCGGATATTTAGTATCGAGCCTATCGATTCAAATTCAACGAGCAAATTCATAATAGCGTGCTAAGAAGGGCGATTGCGCTGTTCGAATATATCACGAATTTTACGACATGTAACTTTAACAGAACCAACATTTTCATTGTGGATTTTAATTATTTTAAATGCGTTTTTTGTGCGAAATTGAATTTATTGAAATAATTGCCAATGCATCTACTACGAATACGTCAAAAACCTTAATGTCAAAGCTATCATGTTGTTAGGGTTGTCACAATTGAAAAATAAACTTCTTGTTGAAAAACCCGATAGGTAAACTTTTTAGCTGGTAGGTGAGTCTTTCTTTGATATGGTTGAATGGTTAAGATAACGGTAAAGAGCATAGCACAAATTTCTGCTCTTTTGGTTAACAAATAATCAAATTCCTTAAAAAGCAATTTACGTTAATTTGTGCTGGATTCCTTTAAAAAAAATGTTTTATGGAATTCTCAGATAATACTAAATAGAAAATTATTCTAAAATATAAAATTGTTTAAAAAGCAAATTAAAAAAAAAAAATTATTCGAATATTCAAATATTCGAATATTCGATGCGAATAATTTTTTATTCTTAATTTAAATATTTTGTACAAATATTTTATACATTAAAATTATTTATAATTATATATGCATATCTTTAAAATTAGTAAAGTTGCGGGAAACGTATAAAATAGTAAATCTGAACGAAAATGTAGCCACTAATTTTCACCATACGAGGGAATTTTAATTTAAAGTGATTAGATATAAAGTATATCAAAATTAAATAAAAAAACATGGTCGAGTTAAACAAATAAATTAATAAGTGGTTATTTTTTATTTTTAATTTTTACTCAATTGCACCTAAACAACAGTTGTGCAGTTTAGTTATAAAAAAAACTGTTTTTTAAACTATTAAGTGGTTTAAAATTTAACAAGTACTATTCGCATAAAATAATTTATTTTACAGTGTATACAAACTTTTCTATTTTTTAATTACTAAGTTTCTAATAAAAACCTCAAAAGCCACGTAAAAATCATCATTATTGTCATTTGCCCAAAAACCACAAAAAATACTAATTATTTCATCCACCACTATTCTGGTTTCTTTTTTTTTGTATGTAAATTAAAAAAAGAATGGCATTTATGTCATATGCAAGTATAACAAAAAAAGAAATAAAATGAAATGAAATACTGGCCGAAAACTAAAGTTACCAAGAGCTTAATAGAAAACCGTATACAGTGATAGACATTCGTTTAACCGCACCATGATTTTTTCTATTTTAAAAGAAACGAAAAGGACTTAAATTATTTTTTTAGCAAAACGATTAAGTGATCTATTAGAGTAGTATCTATTAAAGTAGTAAAGAGAAATTAAACATATATTATATACATATGTGCTTGGATTTTTCGACGGGGTTAAAATTACTTTTATCCTCAGTGTTCTCTTTGTACAAAAAGGATGGCAAATGGCGGAAACCGGTTTGTTCACAAACCAAATTTGACGAGGGTCGACGGAAAACCGTACCCAGATAAAAGTATATATAATATTCGTAATACGTAATCGAGATAAAACTAAAAAATTAAGAGACATTCGTTTGAACGCAGTTTCCTTTAAATTAAAAAAAGAATTAAAATTATTTACAAAATATTAAAAGTTATTATGTACTAATATTTAGTAGGACCGCCTTCACTTCGAATGACCGAAAATATTATATTTGGCATTGAGTTTACAACGCTTCGAAGAGTTTCAATTTCAATACTCAACCAACATTCTTTGATTTTTTCTTTCAGCTCATTAACAGTCGAAAACTGCCTTCCCTTTTCGTATACCTTAACAGCAAGGACTCCCCATAAGTTTTCGATTGGGTTACAATCGGGACTGTATACCGGCCAAGGAAGTAAATCAATATTACTGATTGAAAACCATTCCTTACATTTTTTCGATACATGTGTTGCTGCGTTGTCCTGTTGGAAAATATACTCATTGTCAGAATTTTCGTCAAGTTTTGTAATAAGGACATCTTCCAAAAGTTCCAGGTACATTTGTGAATTCTTTCTGGTGGTTATAAAACAAATACAAAGCTTGAAGTTATAAGATAATGCTCCCCACACCATAACGATTTAGCTACCAAAATTTCGCTTTGATCCCACTACGTTCGATTGGCTCAAAACATGCCAATAACAACTGTAGCAATCTGGACCATCCAAGTTAAATTTTTTTCATCTGAAAAAATAACTTCTTTTTATTCATCAGTCAATGACATTTATGCTTGGGCAAAGTTAAGACGTCTCTCCTTGTGTACTTTAGTTAGTCGTGGTTTAGACTTCATTTTTTTCCATTATATCGATGGGATCGCATTCAAAACACGGGCTATGGTTCGCGTAGTAACTGGAAAATCAAGTTTGTCCTTTATTTCCAGACAGGATAAGCGATTTCGAGTTGCTTTTTGGCGAGTCTGTCCTTTTTGGCGGGTCGTAATGGTGGATGATTCCTTCGTTGGAGCTTTAATGCGATACTTTTTTGCCAAGTTTTAAATAATTTCTTATTACTCTTTCAGAACGGATAATTATTCCTGCAAATTTTCGATTTGATAACCCTTTTTTCTATAAGTTATCGATTATATCTTTTTAGGTATCATTTAACCGCTTTGCTGAGCCCATATCTAATCGGTTTATAAAAATACTGCAATTTGTGTTTTATTTTTTATAATTGAATTAAATTTTTTATTAAATTAGTACGAAAACACGTGTTTACAAGTCAAAATTCGCAAATTAAATAATATTTTCTCTTAATGCGTTCAAACGATTGTATCACGAAAAAGAGCAACAATTTTACAAAAGAAAGCATATTTTCTATAAAATAACCATTTCATAATATAAATAAAAAAACAGAAAACGAAAAAGAAATAACTGTTCTCATAAAGAGTTTAAAAAACAACTTAAAATTAAAAAAATAAGTGCGGCCAAATGAATGTCTATCACTGTATAATTATGAATGAACAAAAAGTGAACAAACTTTTAACTTGAGAAAATAAAAACTTGTTAAAGGAGACACTAATTGAAGCACATTCAACTAATTTTCTGAGGCTTAAAATTGCATTCACTCTTTTTCAAAGCATACACAAACATAAACATTCACACTCATAAAAATAAATACATAAAAGGACACACAAGTTCGTGCAATCTTATCTAAAAGAGCTGAAGGTTTTTACATTAAACAAGCTAGTTTTTCTTACAGCAACTCTCTGCTCTGCTGAAAATTACAGCTGTTAAACCTGTGCTAAACACTTACAACAACTAATAATCAAAATGTATTGTTATACGTGTTTTTTGTTAGAACGAACATACCTTTAACAAGTTACTCTTTTATATATGATGACCATTAAAGTAGAAACACTATGGGTTTAATTTTAATATAAATTGCATACAGCAAACAAGCCGACCCGCTATAAAATATTTATTTTCAATTTCGCGAGTTACTCTTAAAGTTAATTAATAAAATATTTTTATTCGACATAGAATTCGATATAGAACTACTGTTAAGTATTTATGTTCCGTGCAACACTAACAAAAAGTTTCAAAACCTCAAGAGTGTTCCTACACTTAATCAAATATTAGCTCTACAAGTACTCCTATGCGCTCTATTTAAAAGTAAAAGTAGTAAAATTCTTTTGCACTTTGAACAAGTTGGAACCACAGTGTGTCATGTCATATTCAACGAAAGAGTTTTGCATGCAACATGCTCCAAATAAGTTTTTAACAAAATAAAATGACCAACATGTTTAAAATGTTTAGAAAAAAAACAAAAAATAAAAACCAACCAACAATAACAGTTGCTGTATATTATGTAGCAGCAACAAAAAAAATAATAACAATAATGTGTCTTTAATGGCATAAAACAGAAATAGCAACAATATATATTTTTCTGCTTCGTATTCAAACAAAAGTTGGATGCGTTAAAAAAGCTACCACAACTAAACGAGAAAAAATAGCAACTAAAACAAAAACTCATAACCCATTATTATTGTCGACATCAGCGTCACCATCAAACATGTTTTAAACTTAAAAACAACAAAATAACAAAGTTAACAACAAAATCTGCAACAACATCACGACTGCCGTTACAGCAAACGCAGACACGCACACATAAGCTACAAGAGATCTATCAAGGCGAAAAAAGAAAATTAAACCATAAAAACCTTTACATTTAAATTAAATACAAAATTTTAACCAATGTCCTTTATCAATAACTTGTTTTATTTTTGTTTGCTGGGTTATTATAAATTATTTTCTGTAAATAAGTTTTCACTAATGTTTAAGCTGTTGACTATATATATGTTTGCTCGTGTAGCATTTTTTCAAGGCGATTATATTTGTGTGCAGTGCATGCAAGTGCATGTGTTTATCACAAAATTATAACTTTCAAGCTTTCAGAAGTTAAATGTTGTTTTCAACACAACAACTATTGTTTTAAACAATTTAATTAGTTGCTAAAAATAATTGTTTTCTTGTTTTTAGTATCTTAAATGAACAATGTTAACATTTGTTTAACAACAACAACAACAAAGTTTTAAAGGAAATACACATTTAAAAGATTTTGAAATAAGCGCCTTGCAGGAAAAGTATTTAAAGTAATTAAATTTAATTATGTAAGTTGGAGTGATAGAAAACTTTGTAGACTGTTTAGAGGTTTTTTAGAACTGACTAGATAGTCTGACTTATTCGAATTAAACTTAACTCTTAAAAGTTAAAAGTTATTAAAATTTCAAATATAAACAACGCGGGAGTAAGTTTTTATTTATTGGTTTTAGAACAACTTTAAATGGGCGGTAAAGCATAAGCATCCTACCAGTTTTATAGTTCTTGGTTATTTTAGAATTACTTATGGAGTCATGCTATAGCATAATACTAGGTCTTCTGCCTCCATTTTTTTGTTTCGCATTGCTGAGCGAAAAATATGACCAAGAGTGTGGACGTTCCGTTTTCTTCCCAAAAAATCATTTTCTCAACTAGTGAGTTTTGGTTATCGGCACGTTTTTATCTGAAATATCTGGTCATATATTTTATCCAGAAATCCTTACCTAGCTTATCAAAGTCTCCTTCATTAATGCTTGCTTATAAATAGTTGTCCCCACATTTCGATTTTAAGTCGTTCAAACATTTTGTATCATATCATTCTGAAAAGCTATGAAAAGCTAATATCTTTTAGTCCACATTCTGTTTTCTACGTGCATTACCACTTGCAGTATTCTTATTATATTTCAAAAGTAGGGAAATTAAAATATTATTACTTATTTAAAATATTAATTTTCTCTGAAGGACTGCCCTAGTGAACATAGTCACTGGATGTGTGAAATTATTACAGTTCGGTCAACCTAATAATTTGACTTCAATCAATAACAACAAAAAAAAAAACACATATATTTTAAAATAAAAATGGACCTACACCCAAATCGTCAATGTAGTATTGATGCTTCAGTTATGAGGGAATACAATTTCGGAGTCCAAAACAAATACCCAGCTAAGAATTTTATATGATTCTGAAAATTTAGGTAAAACCTGTGAAGATAGTGGGTCGATTCTTTCTAATGTTGTGGTTATTTCTTTCTAATCTCTGAATTTAACTTCCGTTTCAAGTGTTGTGATGGTCACTGATCGAAATTATATACCAATTACTGATGTCCTTATTCCATGGCATACCTAGTTTCATTTACTTATGCAACTTGCCAACAATTTTTCGAACAAGGATTTGCAACAACTTTAGGCAACACTTCAACATCATCAGCCGCAGCAACTGAATCAGCATTTAATGTAAACTCTGATGCACATAAATTTACCGAGTGCCCGCCGGGAAGGTATACTACTTTGTTTTGGCGCCATTTTGGTCAACATTAGTCTTGACAGTTCATGTTTGGCAGTCGTGAAGTAGACACGTGGCAAATTTATTATGGCAAAACATTCGATAAACCAATCGTTAAAACATTTTATCAAAATCAATTATCGATTACTGTGACGATGTATGCAAGATAGACTGAAAACATTACTGCTGCTGTCAGGTGCTTGCTATTCAGAGAACAACTTTGGCAACAATTTTGTTCAAGGATTTGTAGTTGTTTCCATATAAGATTCAGTTGACACAAGAGCTTCTTTCACAAGACTATTTACGCTGCGCCATATATGCCAATAGGATGTTACAGTTCGCCCATGACTCCCCTGATTTTCATGTAAAAATTATAATAAGTGATTGGACACATTTTCATTTGAATGGATATATGAATAAACAGAATAATCGGTTCTGGGGAATGGGAAACCCACAAATCATGCAACAATCACCCTTGCATATGTTAAAAGTGACAGTCTGGTGTGCAATTTGGTCTGGAGGAGTAAGAAGAAAGGTCCAATTCTTCTTTGAAAGTGAAAGCGGCTTATCGGTAATTGCGAATGGATATCGTGGTATGACTGAAAGCTTTTTAACGCCACAACTGCATGCTTTGGGCTTGATTAACATGTGGTATCAACAAGACGGAGCCACATCGTATACATTCAGGACTACAATGGAATTACTGCGAGATCTCTTTCCACAAAAAGTTATTTTGAGAATAAAGTTATGTTGATTAGCCTCCATGGTCGCCTGATTTGACTGCTCCGCACTTCTTTTTGCGCAGATATCTAAAAAGCAAGGTTTACGCAAACAAACTAAAAACGCTTGAAAAACTAAAACAAAATATTTGTGATGAAATTAAAGAAATACTGCGTGAAAAGTGTGAGAATCTAACGACAAATGTGCTTAAAAAGGTTAGCACTTGTGAGGTTAACAAAGGTGGCCATTTATTTGATATTGTACTCCATAAATAATTGCTGACATTTATCAATATAAGATCCATTCTGTTTCATTTAATCGCCTTCCCACCGGTTACTACTACTTCTTCTTCTTCTTCACAGGCAATTAGAGCTTGAAAGCCATCTTAAAATTTTAAAACTGCACTATGAGATGCTACATCTGGAATTTGGAAGTGAGTAAGTACAGTTGGTAATATTAATAAAATAAGTTTCATTTAATTAGAAAAACTTGTTCCAAAATTCGATGGAAGTAGTGAAGATGTTGCAAAATGATTTAACAAGTATTGAAATAATTATACACACACATATGTGCATTACAAAACAAACATTTTTTTATTTATTCCGACTTAATATGTTCAATTATTATACAATCACTCAATTCCAATCTTTTATAAGTGCAGTAATACCTCTAATTCCATAATAGTTTTTCAAATATTGCTGGTAATTTCTTGGCAAATGCCTGCTAAAATAATCGCAATAGTTTCAACACGTGAATATTACGGATTAATTTTGATAAAACCATATTCTGCTCGCACGCATACTTTGAAAATAGATTTTTAAACTAAAATCTTCAATAAAGTAAAAAATTAAAATTCATTAAAATACAAAAACACATCTTAATGAATACTATAATCCGGTTAATTTACACAGTGTTAGAGCATGACTCAAAACCCCCTAACAAGAGAGCTAAATATATGCTCAAACATGTATGTTAATAAGGGCGTTAACATTCTTGTAATTTTGTGTAACAGTAGGAATCTGTAATCATACTGATAAACTCAATGAATTTGAATGTAATAATTTTATTGTTCTTTTTAAGGATCTCGCCTGCTTAATGCAGCTTTATGATTACTTTGAATTTCCTGATGTAACTAACCCATTACAAAAAGGGTTGGCACAGGTTACTTACACATGAATATTTCCCCTTTTTGTAAATTTACTTTCATTTTTCTGATTGAGTACATGGGGTTGTGAACAGCATGTTCAAGAGAAAATAAAAAAGGCAAATTATAACACACATAAATTGTGCGTAACACGTAAACAGATTTTTTTCTAACGTTCGATTTCCTGTTTTATTTTTTTTATTTTTTTGTAGCGAATTTGTGGTTGAATATACATAAAAAAGAAAACATAAAATGTCGCTTCAAAATTGTTGATTTTAAATAAGAATTTCTATGACCTTACAAAAAACATATATACTGAGCAAAAGAAATCTTTTCAGCAAACAGAAACCGAAATCATAGAAAAACTACTGATAAAATAATTTATACAAAAAATAGAGGAGAAAAAAAACCAAATCAGCCAAATGTGACAGATGTTTAACCTTTTTTTTTGTAACATTTTTTTATTGCCAATATTTGTTATTGTATAATAATAAATTAGCTTTATTGCCCAACAAAAGTGCTACGTTGCTTATAACGGAAGCGCTGGATACATGAAATTTATTATTTGTTCAACAATCATGTTTCAGTTTTTCTTTCATTCTTTTTATTCAACGCATAATTATGGGCGGGGGGAAATGAATCAAAGAATATATTTTAAAATAAATAAATAAAATACTACTGGTAATATATTTTTATTCATGCTGAGCTTTTGACTACATTAAGTAGTTGCTGCATGATGAGATGAAATTAAAATCTTTAATGTTTTCTTTTTTCGACAGAAAGTCAATATGTTTCTATAGAAACATAGAATTAATAAAATTCAAATGTAGATTTCGATCAAAACCGAATGCCATAATTTGTCCTTTGGCAAATTTGTTACACTTAGTTCTGTAGTTGTCATCTATAGTCCTTCATAAAATCAATATGCTCTTAATACAGGATGTTGTTGCAGAGGACAATTTCTGTTATTTAGAATGACCGATAGTTATAAAACTAGAAATTCAAGTCATGTTATTTACACTAAAGCTGCTCAAGTTTACATATAAGAGTTTTTGTTTTTTAATAGAACATTCTATTCAGTAGACACATTTTAAACCCAATAGAAATTAAGAAGGAACTAACTGCCAACTGTAATTTTTAAAGGGCTTTTTAACAAAAAGTCTGTTTTCTAAAACAAAATAAAACAAACAATTTAGATTACGATGATTCAAATATTTGTTGTTTTAAGAAGAGAAAAGTTCGGCAATTATGAATGCATTTTTCTGACAATTGTCCACCATGACCACACGGATTTTGTTTTGTTTTTTTTTTTGTTCGCTCCAACACTCAGGGGATGACCCCTACTCATACAATGCATTGTACCAGAACTAGGAAGTTAGGTTATGGGGAGGAGGAAAGTAGGAGTAGTGTTTCTAGACATTCGATTTGAATTTTCCTATATTGAAAGTGGCAAGAAAGACTTCTGAGCGGAGTTAATTCAACATACGAACTCTTCTGCTAAAACACGAATTCTCCATGTAATGTCTAGTGCGATTCACTGGCCAATCGATCACAAATGGAAGCGCTCCCAACGAAAATCGAGTCTATGCAAAAACTTGCGAATAACAGGAACAACTTCCCTGTTTTCGTTGGAGCAAAAAAAAAAAAAACAGTGAAATACAACCTACATTCCGTCGGTGCTCAAGAAAATGACTAGAGTTGGATACTCTACTGTTCCCAATGAGCCTCTTGGCCTTTTTCTGTACGCAGTCAAGCAACTCCAAAATAGACTTTGGGTTGCCGGCGCATACATCAGAGTTGTATTCCATTTTCGGACGGTTATAGGTGGTATAAATAGCACGAATATTGGATGAAGTAAAGTATTCCTTACACCATTTTAGAAAATCGAGGCAATTGAAAGCTTCTTTAGAAACTTAAAAAATATGTTTAGTCCATCGAATATCACACTTAATTTTCACACCAAGAATATCAAGAGCGTCCGATTCCGTAATAGCTATATCAGCCATAGTAACAGATGTAGCACCATTCCCGAATGCAGATCTATGCGTGTTACGGGCATTAAAATCGACTCTATTTACCAATCTCCATTCCAAGATTATCGCGAGATCATGATTGAGCGCATCATTCATGCTCCGCGTTTTGAAACCCACTTCCAACTGTTTCGGTCTATTGCCATATGAACAGCAATGACAAATGGTGCTGTTATCTGCGAAATAGTCAATAGGCCAATAGGACAAAAAAGGTCTTGTGATACCTCTGAGTTAATCTTGAACTCGTCTGATGAAATTCCATCTAAAACAGCTCGTATAGTGGCGATTCCTGAGAAAACTCGATATAAATTTAGAGAAATTATCAGCGACACCAAAAGCAGAGGGTTTTGACAGAAGTGCATCACTCTATCAATTTTGAGTTTTAAGGCTGAAATCTATTCGATTGGCTCCGTATAGATTCTGTCCTTAACATAACCACATCAAAAAAAATTCACTGGTGTTAAATTGCACGATCTGGCTGGCCACTTAACTAATGATTGTCGTGAAATTATGCGATCGGGCCATTTGGTTTGCAGAAAATTGATTGTTTCATTGGCTGTGTGACAGGTGGCACCGTTCTGTTGAAACCAGATGTCAGTAATATCCATGTCGTGAATAATAGGATTTGTTACTGTTACGCGATAGCTTGACCTATTACAGTTACCGAATTTCCAGCCTCATTTTCAAAAAAAAAAAAAAAAAACAGCACAATCATAGCGCACCTTCTCAATAGCAGCACTGGGATTTTTCCGAAGCCTAAATCCGGCAATTTTAATTTTGAATTTACCCTGACAAGTGTAAATGGCCTTCTTCTTAAAAACGATTTTTAGCGGCGACGTTAATGGCCGGTAGGCTTCAATACCTGCACGAGTTGAACCTTGTTAGACTTTAAAGTCAAATCCTTACGCAAAATGCACCATATGATAGTTTTGGATAACGGCAACGTCGAGGAGGTGTCAAATTTGGATCTGCTACACCACTGGGGCTCACGGCTGCGATGTTTTCTGTTGAACCAACTGGTCGAACAGGTGTTTGTGTTCGCACATTTAGCATCGAGCATATTGACTCACACTTAACTACTAAATTCTTAATAGCGATCTCAGAGGGATAATTATGTTATCGGAAAATATCACGAATTCTACGAAATGTAAGTCTAACAGAACCACCATTTTTATAAAGGATTTTAATTATTTTAACACGATTTTCGTGTGAAATTGTTACGTGCAAGACTTGCCATTGCATCTACTACGAATACGTCAAAAATTATATGCCAAAACTTTCATAATGTTGGTGTTGCCCCAATGGAAAAACAAACTTCTTATTGAAAAACCTGTTATAATAAAAAAATCAGTTTTAAATCAAATGGAACGAACTGATATCAATTCAGGAGGCATCATTAGTTTCTATATCTTCAAAAATCACGTAGCGTACTATTAATAATTTTACATTTCAAATTAATTGCAAATTGAACATGATGGAGCCAACTGCCATACGGTAACTATAATTAATGACTGAAAGCAAAATTTAGGCGATTAGTTTAAAGTTTTAAGTTTTAACTGACTTTTGAAAACAGCTTTATGGCTTAAATGCCTCATGTTGAATGTTAGTAAAAGCTGCCATTAACTTATAAATCATTATAGAGAGAAATTTGGAGCCTCCAATAATTTTAAGCATTATTTTTAATGTTTATATTTTCAGATTGTTTGAAAAATAAAACAAATATTTGTATCTGTAACGAATGACATAAAAACAAAAATAAAATAGTCGCCTTCGGTAGAAATAATTTTTATTTTTAGTTAAGTTAATTAACTATTTCGTTAATATCACCGAAATACTTGTTCTATTTTGTTGTCTATTTCACAGAAAAGTCATGAAAAAAGAAACTTTAGCATGTTGTTCACTTCATGGTAAATCGCTAAATAATTTACTGCTTATGTCATATGCCTGCTCAAACTCAAAGAAAAATTTAAATATAAAACAAAAGTTTATAAAATTATAATAACAGTTATCAACTTACAATGACATAAAACTAAATACAAGTAACACACACCAGTGAAGATATGAGAATGAAGAAAATGAAATAATAAACTCTTCGAATTCACTTTTAAATAAATGATTAAGATAAAGCCAGGAAAAACCGAAAACACTTTAATGATTGATAGTTTTGTATCAAAAAATAATACAAATAAACAACAAAAAAAACGAAAACAAATGTCAAACTTATAAAGTTTCTTCTGGTTCATTTGTAAGAGAAGTAGAAAAACAAAAAAATTAAGGAGTTTTTCTTTATTTACAACATAAATAAAAAATATGGTTTCAAAACTTAAGTATAGAAACAAAAAGAAAAACTAACGATTTTATCCATACGCTCTTATAAAATGTAGGAGTTATGAAGACAGATAGAAAGACTCATACCTTCGTATTAATGCCTGATGTCTTTGATGGTTATAAATTTGTATGAAAAACTTAAAGTTGGCTTTAGTATTTATTTTTCTTTTCTTTTTTTTTTTTTTTGTCGTAAATACAAACAAATACTCAGAGGAAACGTTGTCAGCTTTATGTTCTTTATACTTAACTTTAGTAACACATACATATTTTTATATTTGAAACACACACACACACACACGCAGGTATCATATATCAACAAGAAAAGTATAAACATAAACTATGACTCCAACTAACTTCATACTTATTTATGTTTTACATGCCAAGCACAATGGGCTAAAGTACGACTAAAATGAAAACAAAAATAAAAAATTAGAAAGATTAAAAAAAAATTATACTTTGGAATGGCTGGAGCTATTTTCAGGTTAAGAGATCACAAAAAGCTATAAACAAAGAGAGTACAAAATCTGGGAGTATTAAGACAGAAGTTTTGGTGCGGCAACACTGATACTTCAGAATTGCTCAGAGATTTGACAGGCGTTCGGGTTTTTCATGGGTTAGAAGGGGGTTTTCAATTAGTTGTTTGTTTTCTAAAACAAAAAATGTAGAGATTAGTTTGACAATTATGAATAAAAAATGATATCTGGCAAATGTCCACCAGGATCACGACCACGTTTACAGATATCGATTTTTTCATCAAAGCTTTAACTCATTACTGCATACAGTTTATTATTTTGCTACAGTTAGTACTTGGGCCCACATTAAACATTTCGCTTTTAAAAAAAATTTTTTTTTAAAATATAGTTTTAATTTTATCACCCCTCCAATATATCGGACGAAACCATAGCTAACACAACTTTAAAAATTATTCATTAAGAGCTAATTTTTTATTTGTTTGTTAGTTTATTACAAAATATTGGCAGTATTATTATTTATTGATATTATTATTGAGATGAAGAATCGATTACGTGGGTGAAGTGCTACATCACATTTCAGGCATTTCAACTTTGATTTCCCTCCACACAGGTTTGCACAGCGACGTGCTGTGCTTATTAGCACAATCCAATGTTCTTTCCCGTCAACGGTTTCGCTGACTTTTTTCCTTAATGTGGTGAAGATCCATATTTTATAAGCAAGCTTTGTGTCACATATCTCCTTAATACGAGTAAAGATTTTGTGTCCTTATTGCATTCATTTTTTTCTGGCAAGTAACCAACTGTTTACTAAAAAGTAGGCAAAAATTGGCCACCACCATTTTCTAATTCGCATTCTTGTACGAAGGTTTGCAATAGATTTATCACATTTGTCAACTCCGCCCATATTTTTGTTATAATTGGCAATCAATGACGGTTGGGGGATTAAAACCCTTGCTTTTGCTTTATTAGACCAACGAGTGGCAGATGTCAATGACCAGTTTTCGAAGTTGGTAGCCACTGTAACAGCACTATTATCATTCCAGCGGCACACAAATACACCGTCGGATGCTCTGTAGTCTCTATAACCTCGTTGCCTTAGCTTAAATTCTTTTGGATCTTTTAGGGGCATTTCTCAACACGGTTAGCACGTAATGTGCCAGTAGCACAATAACTAATTTCTCGCAAATGTCTTATCAAAAGCACCGATGCAAAATAACTGTCAAAATACAGTTTTATGCCACTTTGAGAGGTTAGCTTTCTTAGTTCAATAAGACTAAGGACTACATGACTACCTAGTCCGAGTTCTTTTATTTTTGTAAGGTTTTTCCCCTATACACGCTGAACGCCACCATGCAACCTGTGCTGGAACACAAAGCCCAATTTCTGAAATCAAATCTAATTGGCTTTCCCCTTATAAATTGCTTTGCATAATGTTTTCCGCAGTACGGGATCACACTCTCATCAATACTATAGTTTTTATCTAGTTCATAATGTCTTTGAAAATATTCGCCCAGACTATCTAGCAACGAACACAGCTTATGCAGTTTGTCAGGAGAGGTTGATAGTAGAGTATCATAATTTAGATGTAAGTTTTAAAATCATAAAATCTATTACATCTTATACTCTCTGAAAGTATTTTTGGTACATCATTTTGTTTTGTGAAATACAGCCTCTTTAATGACAACTTAAGATAACCCGATAGCACCCTAGCTCCTAAAGTAACATAAATTTCACCTGCTGTTATCATCAGTTGCTTATTCTTTTGATCAGTGTAGAGATTTGTCTTTGTGGAGAAAGAGAGTGAAATAGTCTAAGGGATCTTTCCAGTTTTGACTTTCCAATGGTGTTGGTTGTAGCCTGAATTCTGAGGACGAAAAGTTTGGTAGTTCTTTTTTCCAAAATGTTGATCTTTGTTTTTTGGCTTGTCCATTTTTTTGATATTTTTTCCGAACTAAAAACGAGAGCGGTTTATCATCTTTATCGTCGCTTTCTTCACTTAAGAAATATGCTTGCCAAAAAGAAGGTCTGTCTGATAGCTGTCCCAAAGACGTGGACCGTATAGCATCATCTGCTTTGGCTGTAAAACGTTGAAGTTGGCATTTAGTTTAGAGCAATGTGCATCCTACGTGGTTGAGATTAGCATCATGCTTGTCATCAGACTTGTCGCTGTCCTCATCCATAGCCTGACCGCTTCGTTCAATAAGTGGCATAACATAAACCATTGCCTTTGCGATTTCATTATCATCTTCACATTCCAGAAGTGATAAAATTTCATAAACAGCACACCTTAGCACTCACTGTGTATAATGACCGATATATCGGACACCATTAAATTCACACTCATGAAGAATTAAATAACTAAGTTTTATTGAAATAAAGATCATTTTCGTATAAATTTACTTCATTTCAACAACCACTATAACTTTTACTCGATTCTGAATCATATCAATTAAAAAAATATCTAAATAATACTTATCTTTTGCGCAAACTAGTCCAACCGCGATTTACCATTTTATAAAATGTCAAAAAATAAGTGGCACGTGCTATTAATCGTTACGAGCAGTGTTGCCAGTGTAAAACAAACATTAAGCTTTCGCGGAAGTATAATAATAGTAAAAACAAAATGTTTTTGTTTACAAAATACCAATGTTACCAATGTCCAATGTTTATCGGGCGCTATGCTGTAACGGGTTAATTCATTTTTTGGCAAAATGGCGGTCCTATTTCGTTAATTGTATTATGGATTTTGAGTTTAAAGGCTGAAATCGATTCGAGTAGCTTCGTATAACACAGTGCCAGAAAAAAATAATCCAGTGTTATTAAATCACTCGATCTGGCTGTCCACTTAACTGCTGATTATCGTGAAATTATGCGAATGGGAAATTTGGTTTGCAATAAATTAATCGTTTCATTGGCTGTGTGACATGTGGCACCGTCCTGTTGAAACTGCATTTCAGTGATATCCACGCCGTTAATAATACGCGAAACATGAGTTGTTAGCATCTCACGATAGCGTGATCCATTGGCCGTTATCACCTTTCCAGCCTGATCTTCTAAAAAAACGGCTTTCTCACATATCCTGACAAGTTTACCCCCCGGGGCACATTTATCGGTCTTTATGGAATACTTGACCATCTAGACCTGTGCTGCTGGTGGTACAAGGGTGCCCAGTCTCCTGAAGGCAAGCAGGGCGTCAACTGGGAGCTCCACGTTATTTCCACGAATCAGTAAGCCCCAGAGTTCCACTAATTGTGTCTTTAGACTTTTAGCTCTTCTCTGACTGATTATTGAGCAACCTCACGCCCCTTATGAGTATCATGGTGGTTGCCTTTTTGTGGCCTCAGCATGAACTGTTTATAAGTGGGCCAATGGTTGAATGATCCGGATCCAGTGAGCATGCCATTCATGTGTTCTGGACCAGGAGTTGAATAGTCTCCAGCTCTTCAGCAAGGAGTAGTCGTTTGCAACCCTGCTTTGGAAGCGCTGAAATTGCAACTAGGAGAGACCTGATGCTAGAATTAGTCTTCGGTTTCCTAGGGAGTGAATGTCGTTGCTTTTCATTCCCAGTGTTTTGACCACCAATTGGTTAAGGCTTACGGCCAGGTGCAGATATAAATCTTATCACGAATTACCCTGACAAGTGAAAACGGGTTTCGTCTGAAAAAAATTTTTTTTTCATATAAACCAGCCAGTTGTTCCTGAATAAATTGAACGAACCTGCGACGATGTGAAAAATTCCTTTTCAATACAACTTTTCAAATACAACTGAAATTAAATTAAATATTAATAAGTTGCGCCATTGTGCATTTGGCAAACAGAAGACTCTGTTTTAAAAATAAAATAATAATTTGAACTTTTTTACCTTTAGTTTATGCATGTTGAAATAAGACACATCTCTGTAAACATATACACTTACTTAAACACATACAAACAAATACACATCAAACACCAAACCTGGCACTATGACGCCCTTCTTATGTCAAAAACCATTAAAATAATGTTTGCGATATTTTTCTATGAATGATCGAAATTTCGTAAACCTTTCTTTTTTGTTGTAATGACTTTTTGAACAAGTTTTTTGTGTTTTGTTTTGCAAGCTTGTTTTTGTTGTTAGTGTTGTGTAATTTTTTTCGATAAAAATTCTATTTTATGTTTTTAAATGCTTCCTACATGTACAAGTATAGATGTGGGGAATTTTGTGAGTCAGTATAATCCAAAGATAGAATTGGCTGGTTTTTCTTTTCTGTTTCGGTTTGTGTGGCATATTACAAGTGTAAGTGAAATTGGTTGTAAGAAAAGTGAGAATGAGAACCGTAAGAGTTGTGTACACACAAGCAAATATCAGCCAGTGGTGTCAGATTAGGCGATTTGTGACTAAAATCGGGTTTTTTTTATTAGAAATGGGGATAAAATTAATGAAATTTTCTTATTAGATATTTTAAATGCTTTGGCGTGTTATGAGCTATTTCGATTTTAATATTTTTAATATATTTATAACTGAAATTAAGTAATGTTTATTTTTTTAATTATTTCATGTACTAATTTTGCAGTTAGTAAACATGAACACTTTAAGGATAAAACTGTATTAATGATAAGTTTTGCAAGCAAAAATCAATAAAATATCAATCACAGTATTTGCATTTTAATCAGTGACTCCCCGATTTTATGAACGCGAGTATGGAGTATGAATTGCAACGCCGCAGCGTAAACACATGTATCTTCTGTAATTATGCGTATTTACCATGAAGATATAAATTTGGTTGCTTATATTTCTACAAATTTTATCATGTCGTTAGATTGGATGAACTTTTTAATGTGAGCTTCTCTTTTTGGCTGCTTCTAATGCAAGCATATATTTGCGAATGTATGTGTTTGATTACTACTGCTTTCAATTCGATAGATTAAGGCCATTCATTTTAACAAAAAAATAATATTTACTTTAGGTTTTCCCATTAAAACTTAAGTTAGGACATTGGCTTTAGACTTTAAAACCTCAATGCAAGTGCTTTTAAAGGATATACATAAGCAATTTGCGACAAGAAAAAGAAATAGAAGAAGTACCTTTTTAAACAGCTTTTTGCACATATCAAGACGCTGGTGGATTAAGAGTCTTGCACAGAATAAATATTAACTTTGCTTATCTACGAGAAATGCTCGCATAAAATAATGCGAGTAACAAAATGAGAATTATTAGAGACTTCGAAAGTTCCCAAAATAATTATAAAAAATATTATTACTTTTAGAGTGATATTTGAGGATAAAAAATGGTTTCTGGAAAATTTTGGGGACAAAATCTTTCTGGAAATTTTTGGGGACGAAATCTATCAGATAGGGAATTTAACTAAAAATCTGGTTTCCTTAATAGTCATTTACGGGTGTGCTATAGTAAATTATTGTTTGAGCATATACATTTTCGTCTACTTACACCTACATGCATACACCAGCATAAGTCAAAATATGTGTAACAAAAATACTTGTTTCAATTGTGTAGCAGTGTAAGTAGTACCAGTACCACTAGTTTCTTTTTTGTGTTTTACAGTAAATAAATGTTACTTGTAATATACTTATGTATGCATGTGTGTGACTATATCGATGTTGTTTTTATTTTTATTTATTTATTTGTTTTTTTTTTTTTTTGGTCTATATATATATTGTAAGGTTAGTGTTATAAAGTGATGCATTACAGCTTGCTTTTTGGCGTCTCTACCAACTAATAAATCACTGTCAAATGTCATTGCCATCACTTTTGTATTAAAGAGCATAGAAAGTCGTTTTAAAACCTTAACGTTGATACAAAAATAAATACGTTTGTTCAGAGTAAAAGTGAAGAGAAGTGAAACAACATTTAAGTATAAGAAAAAGTATTAAATATTTGATTATTTTTTATCTTCACAAATCGAAATAATCAATTCTTAAAATGCAAATGCTATTTTATGTCATTTATAATTTTTTATTTTATTTTTAATTTACAATACAATTTAAGCAAAATAATAAAGTGAACGAAAATTACTACTTCTTGAAAGATTTTTCTTGTTGTTTGATAGGATCAGCCTCATATATAATTTTTGTTATATTGACCTGTGTTAACAAATCAACCTTATAATAGCATTTTAAGTAATTTTGTATTTTTATATATCTATATTATGGATTAAAGATAAATCTTGCTTTAGTATAAACTTATATGTTTATGTTTGTTAGCACATATGAGGCGTCTTTAGCAGGCCTAAAATATGACGAAATGCTTTCTTAAGAATTGTGTTGAGAAATCAACGAATTTCCCAATGGAACATGATTTAGCAATAGTTATCAATATTTATAAATTTATTAAAATTATTAAAAAAAACATAGATGCAACATGATTAATGACGGCGGAAGTTTTTAAAATTGTTTGTCTTAAAAATTTGTTTTTCGACCACTCTCTGCTCATTAAAGTGTTACCTTTGGGTTAAAACACATCGTATCTTGCAAAGTGTTTCTTTTTTTAACTACTTCTTTATACTTCCAAATCTTGCATTATGATACATATTTTATTCTATTCACTCCAGCGTATAGTAAGAGCATGTCACTGGTCGTTACTAAAAGCAGATATAAAACAGGATTTTCCAAACTAAAACTCATTTGCTTAATTAGCAATCTCTCTTTGCATCATGGTTTGCAGGCATTATTTTAAGTATATGCAAGGTAAAAACCACTCGATTCATTTCGCTTTACTAAGGCGAATAAGTTTTCATTTTTTAAATATGTAAAAAATTTAGTTTAGTAGAATAACATTTTTTTGTTAAATAAAATAATTAATTCGCCGGAGGGTCATTTTTATTTTATTTTTTAATTTTTTATATAGAAAGAAAAATATTATTTTCAAATTTTTGCAGACGCCATATAGAAAAAACAGGAAAAACTAGATATAAGAAGAATATGATGTAACATTTTAGGTAACATTTTATATTGGGTTTTTCAACAAGCAGTTTGATTTTCAATTGCGTCAACACCATTAAAAGGACAGTTTTGACATTTAGTTTTTGACGTATTCGTAGCAGATGCAATGAATTCTATTTCGTACGTAAATTGCGTTAAAAGAATTAAAATTCACTATGAAAATGGTGGTTCTGTTAAAGTTATATTTCTTAAAATTCATAATATTTTTGGATAACATAATCGTCTTTTGAGACCGCTATTAAGAATTTGATCATAAAATTTAAGTCGACAGCCTCGATACAAAATGTTCGCAAATGTTAGACCAAAGCATGTTCTACCGGGTCGTTTAACTAAAAATATCACTGATGTGAGTCACAGTGTTGAAGCAGATTGAAATTGGTTAGTTTCTTAACGTTCTCGCAAATTGAGGTTATTTTGAAACCACCACATAGCGAATTTTGTATGATTTGAATTTGAAGCAATACAACATTCAACTCGTACAGGAATTGCAGCCGACTGACTACTTACATCGCCGAAGATTAGCTTAATTCATTCAGGAACAACCAGCTGGTTTTCTGAAAAAAATTTTTTTAGACGAAACCCATTTTCACTTATCGGAAAATGTCAGTCTTTTGCATGCTCAGCATGTTACTAAATGATGTGCTATGTCATCTGTTGGCCTGATTGGGCTGTTTTTTTTTTCAAAGATGGGATTGGAAATGCGGTAACAATCAATGGATCACGCTATCGCGAGATGCTAATAATTTAATCCTGGCCTACTATTGACTTCGTGGATATCAACGACGTGTGGTTTCGATAGGATGGTGCTACATGTCACAGAGCCAATGAAACGATCAATTTGTTGCAAACCAAATTTCCCGATAGCATAACTTAATTTTAGTGGCCAGCCAGATTGTGTGATATAACACGACTAGATTATTTTTTTGGGGGGCATGTGGACGTAGTGGACATTTGCTAGATATAATTTTTTATTCATAACTGCCGAACTTTGCTCTTCGTAATACAATAAAAATTTTAATCATTTTAACCTACTTTTTTTTGTTTTATTTTGTTTTTGAAAAATAAACTTTTTGTTGAAAAACCCTTTGCATTAATTTTTCTAAATAAGAATACAAGGAATTATTACTCATCATCAATTCAGATTTATTTGGTTAGGTGACATTCTCATTTTTGTGGTTGTTTTTATATTTGTATAAATCTGCCGAATTTCGTTTGGTTATTAATAGAGTTTGTATTTCCAGCATTACATTCAGTTAGTGTTTGATTTTTCCTGTTTTTTTTTTTTTAAATTAACTCGAACACATTCGAAAATTTTTTTAGTGTATTTAAAAATTAAACTTTACCTGATCTTAATCTACGTTTTTTTTGTTTTATTTTGTTTATAAAACAAGCTTCTTGTTGAAAATCCCTTTATATTTTAAAATCAGAGCACTCATTGCTTTTTGACAATCAATGGCTTTTATGGCTTTTAATCGTCGCATTATATCGAAAATTAAAATAATAGCATTCGGTAAGGAGTAGTCGATTGAATAAATTTACTCGAATTAAAAGTCATAATATTAATACACAATTTAATTAGATTGACTTCTAATAATACTTTACAAGTAACAATTTATAACTTATAAAAGAGTTTTCTATGTTTCCCCATCACAAATGAAAAAAGTTTATGTAATTTTTAAAATAATAATTATAAAGTATTATCGAACCCTATAGGCCAGGTTATTACGAAGCCAAAGAAATAATAATAGATGCAATATACTGATTAAACAATTTCTTTGTTATTCATGAAATTAAATATCTTTCCATTGCCTAAAACTACTTTCAACATTTATTTTTCAACGCCCTCAATTACTTGAAGTGTAATTAGTTCTTTAAGCAACCATAACAGCAAATGCCTTTTATAAATTTTTATCTTAAACACTAATTGCTGTTCCTTTGCCTTAATCACTAATCCAAAAAACAAATTCCAAATTGAGTAGCCAATTTGCCTCATAAAACTTAACACTTTTTTCTACAAAAAAAAGAAAAAAAAAAAAAACACAAAAAAGCAATAAATAAAAAGAATCTATTAATTAGTATCTCTTTCATTTAATCATAGAAATAATAAAATTCCTGACTCACTGCACGTGCTAGATAAACTTTGTTGTAGAAAGTCAAAAGGCCCTGTGGTCCTAAGAATAACCAACTTGTAAAAGTAATTTAATAAGTTATTAATACAACTATTTCGACTACAAGTTATTTGTACTTGATGAGAAGAAAATGAATTTTAAATTGTTTGGCCTACTCAAGCAATAATTCTGCATAATTCAAAGAACCACACACACCCACACACACACACACATACACATTTACATAATTCTAAAGGCCAAACTGAAAGTGAATGTGCGTTTTATAGTCGATAAGTTTCATGAAATGAGTGGGCTTTTAATAACAAGGATGTTAGTTTGGCAATAATAACAATTATATGAAAAGAGTAGTTTAGTTAAAGTCAAATCAGAAAATAGGATGAGATAAAAGGGTGAGGGGTGTAAATGAATTTTTGTTTTTTATCAAAATTTAAATTAAGTGGAAAATTATAGGTTTTTTTTATTATTGAAAGGAGCATGCAATTAGGTTACGTGCGGAATCAAACATCACGCTATCGCCATCAACTGCTTTGTGGTGGCCATTTATTGGGAAACTTTTACGTTTTCAATTTGGAGGCATGTGTTTTATTAGTTTGTTAACATCAGAGCTGGGATATATTTTATTAATATTAAAAACAATATTGGCATTGTTTGAAATAATAAGAAAGACAAACACCAGACCACTTAATATAACTATTTTTTTAAATATAATTGTTTTTATTTATTTATTTACATATTATACTTACAAGTAAATTATAAGTGTAATGGAGGAGAGCTCCAACAGTGATGGTCTTAAGCTCAATATTTTAATTAATTTGAAATTAAATTATAAAGGTTACATTTTTTTAAAAAATTTAAAAGGGTCTTAATATTATCATCGATCATAGTACTGTTCATTAGTTGAGTAATTTCGTTATTGCTAAGACAACATAGGTTTTTAAATGTATTAATGTGGAGACAGCTAAATAAGAGATGGTCAATGGTAATAGGGATCAAACTATAGAAAGGACGTTGCTTTGTTACATTCTTATCATTTATATCAGCATTTGTGATTCTAGTGTGACCTTAGTCTTAGTCTTAGTCTCATTATTTTAATTTGGTCTCTTCTTGGTAGCAGGTTGTGATTGATATTTTTGAACAGCATGTAGGCGTTAATTTTGCTAGGATTAATTTTCCTGTACCAGTAAAAAATAATGTAATTGTTATAACAAAACATAATTTAATAAATTTTTAATCGCCATGCCTTCAAAAAACCATGCAAAAAATATGCAAACCTTAACCTTGTTGTAAACGGATTGAGGTGTTTTTACTGGCTGGTTTGGTTAATCAGCATTGTAGGGTATCACGTTTATTAATGGTTATGAAACGTGGCATTATTAATCAGTTAGGAAATAAAATAATTATCATTATCGCACTATAAATTATGATTTTTATTTGTGGCTGTTCAAAATTTAATTTGTATTTTTTTGAATGAAACACGTTTCAGGCTTTCCAATTTATACAAAACGTCACAGCCTTTCGAATGATGTTGCGAGTAAATTTATTCAATGGGCTACTCCTTACCGAATGCTATTATTTCAATTTTCGATATAATACAACGATTAAAAACAAATGATTGTCAAAAAGCAATGAGTGCTCTGATTTGAAAATATAAAGGGGTTTTCAACAAGAAGTTAGTTTTATAACTAAATAAAACAAAAAAATGTAGATTAAAATCATTCAAATTTTTATTGTATTACGGAAAAAATTTCGGTAATTATAAATTAAAAATGATATTTGGTAAATATCCACCATGACCACACTGACAGATGTCGATTCTTTCGTCAAAATTATTATTCACTTTTTGGCAAAATGGCCGTCCTATTTCGTTAATCCCATTACGGATTTTGAGTTTTAAGGCTAAAATCGGTTCGATTAGCTCCGCATAGATTCTGTCCTTAACATAATCCAGTGGTGTTAAATCATATGCTCGGGCTAGCCACTTAACTGCTGATTGTCGTGAAACTATGTGACCAGGATATTTGATTTGCAATAAATTGACCGTTTCATTGGCTGTGTAACATGTGCCAGCCGTCCTATTGAAACCACATGTCAGTGATATCCAAGTCGTCAATAATAGGCCAAAATTGAGCCATTGAGCGTTACCGCATTTGTAGTCTAAACTTGGAAAAAAATGGCGCAATCACGCCTTTAGATCACATAACATGAGACCTTGAGCATGCAAAGACTTCTCAATAATCAGTCAAGGATTTTTAGAAGCCCAAATGTGGCAATTTTGTTTGTTGACATACCTCGACAAGTGAAAATGTGATTCGTCTGAAAAAATGATTTTTTCAGAAAAGTCAGCCGGTTGTTCCTAAATGAATTTAGTAAATCTGCGGCGATGTGAATAGTCGGCTGCCTTTAATTCTTGCAACAGTTCAACCTCAAAGTGAAATCCGTTTTGGATAACCCGAATTGTTGAGAAGGTGGAGGAATTGACAAATTTGGATCTGCTTTAAGCAGGCTCACCCCTGCAATGTATTCAGTTGAACAACCTGGCCGAATACGCGTTGGTGTTCGCACATTTGGTATAGAGCCTATCGACTTAATAGATTTGAGTTTAAATTGAAAAGTTGGAATTTCTACAACTTTTGTCTTTTATTAAATATTACTTTTTGAATACTTTAACCATATAACGCGATAGTGTATTTGTGCCAATTAATTGCATAACATAAAAATAAATAAATAAAAAGTACAAAACAATAATCAATTAATGCAAACCAAAAAGCGTAACTGAAAACAATGAAAAATTAAATACTTTCACAATTGTGATATTAACAATAACCACGCTATACGAACTAAATAACAAAATTCGAAATTATATTAACAAGAGTGTAATAATGTTGCACCCTGACGAAAGATCTTTATGCTTTAGATTTAAAAACCATAATAATACTTCTTCGTGAGGCATGCCTGAGGGATACTTAAGATTTACTGATTCATAAATACACTGGAAAAAACAACCCCCTACCCTAACATTGAAAGCATGTAACTAAAATAAAAATATAAAATATTGTTACGTTTTTAAACATTAGTGATTTTTTGATTGCAAATTCAAGCACCCTAAAGCGCCTTTAAAATATGGGGTAGAAAAGTAGGTTATGAATGTTATACAATTAATAAACCTTTGTATTGATGCTATAGATTTTTTTAATAAACAATAAAAAATTGTAATTTCTTAAGAGTGAGTATTCTCATTCATCACTGATTTGGCTGATAATATTGTTAAATAAAATAGACATAAATTAGCCATTCAATTTAGTTAATTTTTATTTAGAATAATTAATATGTTAGGACAAAAACAATTTCATTCACTTGTTCTTATTATCACGGGATTTGAATTAAATTATCGTGTCTCTTTGATTTGGAAACTATTTCTTTTTCTAATCGCCTACTGTTAATTTGTTGCAAAAACATGTGAATATATATAAAAAACTGTATAAGTGGTGCTCCAACTTTAAAGACTTTAAAATTTAAAATGTGCAAAATTATGAAAAAGAAATAAATTTAAATAAAAAATTTAAAATTTGTTTCTTCTACACATCAACAAATAATTTTTATTTTTGGAAATTTAACGAAATTTCTTGAGGTGAAAAAAGCTGCTCTCTGAAATTTTTCTTAAATAAACTATTTAAGTTCTACAAAATTTTTTCAAGTTTACGTGCAGTAAAGTAAAATAAAAAATGTAATATGAATTTAAAAAAAATCTGCTTCTGTTTGATAATGGTGCATTACTTGTCTTAACTAAAATATTATTAATTTAACAGAATTTTGTAATAATCTTTTAATAAAATTAAAAGATTTATCTTTCACTATATATACAACTTTTATACAACACAATACAATAATTTTTTTATTTTAATTAAATGTACATAACTTTGAGTAAACATTAGCTTAATTTTACTATTCTTGCTGTAAAGCTATGAAATTTAGGCGGTATGTCTTTTGCAAAATCTAGAATAATCTAGGGTCCTGCCACGATTCAAACACCTGTCATATCTATTTATCCATTATTTCTTTATACAATGATTGCCACTAACTCTGCTTCAGTTGTGGCTTTCTTTTCTATCTGTGGTACTGCTAAGATTATGGTATACGGTTTCATTGATTGTATATTAAATGACTTAACCGTCTAAACCTTTTCAAATTGACACTTTGGGAGTTTTTATTGCTACTTTTCATTTATCGCCTTTTAAACAACTCACCCAAAGCAGTTAAACAATAAATTTTTTCTAATCATGTCCCTGTTAGGATTAGTATTCATTTATGTTGTTCTGTTAGACAGACAAACATAGCTTTACTGTTCTTTACACACACACTAATTACACACACATACTATTCGTGTTGGTAAAGGATGAAATAAATTACTCTGCTCTATTTTAATTTAAGACACTTTCTCACATAAGTTTTTAGCTTTGGAGGCAATGATAATTCAGATGAAGGATATAAATACAGACATTTTAAATTAAAATGTTCTGAATTTATGTAAGAGTTTTTCAACAAGAAGTTTGTTTTCTAAAACAAAATAAAACAAAAAATTTTGATTAAGATGATTCAAATTTTTATTGTACTACGAAGAGAAAGATTCGGGAATTATGAAAGAAAAATGATATCTGGCAAATGTCCACCACAACCACGCTGACATATGTCGATTTTTTCATCAAACTTTTAAATCACTTTTTGTCAAAATGGCGACCTTATTTCCTTAATCACACCATGGACTTTGAGTTTTAAGGCTGAAATCGATTTGATTGGCTTCGCATAGACTCTATCCTTAATATTAGCCCCACAAAAAATAGTCCAGTGGTGTAAAATCACACGATCTCGCTGGCTACTTAACTGCTGATTGTCATAAAATTATGCGATCAGGAAATTTGGTGTGTAATAAATTGATCATTTTATTGGCTGTAAAACCGTCCTGTTGAAAGCACATGTCAGTAATACGTTGTCAATAACAGGCCAAAATTAAGTTGTTAGCATCTGGCGATAGCGTGATCCATTGACCATTACCGCATTTATAGTCTCATCTTTAAAAAAATGATCCAGTCATGCTTAGCAATCAAAGGCTTCTTATTGAGTATAATCGCTCTTGGATTCCTGGTCTGAAGTGATTTTCTCAGAAAAGCCAGCTGGTTGTTTCTGGGTAAATTGAGCAAATTTACTTCGATGTGAATGGTCGTTCGCCTTCAAATCCTGCACCAGTTTAACCTTGTAAGGTTTCAAAGTTAAATTCTTATGCGAAATTCGCCGTGTTTTGGTTTTGTATCTGCTTCAAGACTGTGGTTCACCCGATCAAACACGCGTTCGTGTTCTCATATTTTATATCGAGCCTGTCGTCTCAAAAATAACGACCAAATTCTTAATAGTAGTCTCAGAAGCAGGATTATGTAGTCCGAAAATATCATGAATTTTACGAAATTTAACTTTAACTGATTTTTGAGGAAAACTGACTTCGATAAACCAATTGCCAATGCATCTACGCCAAAAAGCTAAATACCAAAACTATCATGCTGTTGGAAAAACGCAATATTATAAGATCCTAGTGTCTAGTGTCTCCTTGTTACGTTTAAAGAGGATATTAATAGCTTTATCCTATTTATTTTTCATTTTTGCTTAGCGAAGTTAGCTACCGACGTTTTGCATATTTTAAGTGACCATCCATAACGGCTTTAGAAATAAGATCATAAATATTAAATTTTTGAATTAAAATTGTTTTTTTTAAATGTCTTTACATTTAATAAAAATTTGAAATTAATGCCCGCTACTTATTCAAAAGTTACGTTAATACAAGAATTAATTAAATTGCAATAATTTATATATTTTGAGAATTTCTGTTGCAAACGTAAAAAATTTCATTTCATTTTATGAGAAAAAGAAAGCTTCTATTTCTATTGAAAATGCCATTGTGATTCTTAAAAGGAGAGGATACAATATGGTTTTGCACCTCTCAGGATGTTTCTAATTTTTAGCATTTTTCCTCCCTATAACTAAAAACTACAGTAATGATAGTTAGAAGTATACTTCTACAATTAAACACTCCTTCGTTTCTCCATAAAAAAAAACAAACTAAAACAAACAATGTATAAAAAAAATAAAAAAATTAAAAATTTTACGAAAGCAATAAGAAGATAAAAATTCTAAAGAAAAAGAAAACAAAAGAAAAGAATTTATTCCAGTTTTAGTTTGAACACAAAAGACTGCAATTACTGTTTAGGTGACGTGACGCGACGAAGAAAAATTGCAATTATGACCCACAAAAGTTAAAACGGAACCTAAAAATAAAACAAACACACACACAAACCTATACCTATGGCAGCATCTTATCACATAAAATAAAACATATATAAACAGGACCACATATGCTTAAGCATCAACTCAACTAAAGTCGATTGTAAATTTTTTTGTTAAATTTTCCTTTTCTCTGCAAAAATTTCAAAATTTTAATGTAAAACATTGCGCTGCAAAACACGTTCAAGAGGAGAGGGGGAGAAAATGTTCGTAAAGAAAGAGAAACAATGAAGTTTTTGGATGTTCACAAAAAATTACACATAATTGCCCAATCACTTTTGCTTCATACATAGGAAAACTTCGAATATATGTGTGTGTATTTTTAGGTACATATATACAGAGGTTTAGAAAATAAATATAAGTGTGTTATGTTTAAGACAATTAATTTAATATTAGCATACCAATACCGTAAACACTTCTAGTCAAAAACTGAGTGGTTGATTGTTATTTTCTTTTAATCTAACTCGAACGAACTATTAAAATAATTAATTTTATAATATTTTTCTAAACCAATCGATTCTTATGAAAACCCTTAAAATATAAAGTCTGCAACTAATATGTAGTGAAATTGTATACCCTGCCAAAAGGATATTTGTCTTTAACATTTCATATCTCCTGCTCTTCAATCTTGTCTACATACTACAAAATTGCACAAAATAAGATGACAATAATATTTAATGATGTGAAATTTCTCATTTAAGTTGTGGACACGAGGTACTGCATGGATACGTTAGCATGTGAGTCTTTTCGGTTTCGTAGAGTCTAGTTACATGATTTCAACTTTCTAAGCTTAAAAATATAATATTTTATGTACCCACAATCAAATTTCATAGGTAGTGGCAATGCAATAGTTAAATCAGATTAACATTCATTTAACTTTATATATGAATTATTCAACTCATGAGAAATTTTGTGAAGTAATGAAAAAAATTAGGAAATTAAAAAATTCTGTTAAATAAACATCGTTTCAAATAAGACAAGCGACATATCATAATAAAAACAATACACGAAATTAATTAAACTTTCTTTATATTAATCATTCATGCGTTGAATTGACAAAAGTTTTCTTCACTTTACTAAATTCTGTTATTTAACTTAATGCATTAGGACTTGAAGAAATTCTCGAGAACTTAAATAATTTATTAAAAAAAAATTAAATATTTTTTAGGCGCACTAAAGGGCATACTTTAAAAGAGCACTTTGTTCAGTTGCAGAAAAATCGTTAAATTTCCAACAAAACTAATTATTTTAAGTAGACATGTAGAAGAGAATAATTTCTGAATATTTACTTTTAATTTGTTTGTCATAATTTCGCATGTTTTATAAGCTAAAGCCTTTGCAAAGGGTTTTCCAACAAGAAATACATTTTCTAAAACAAAATAAAACAAAAAATTTTGATTAAGATGATTCAAATTTTTATTGTACTACGAAGAGAAAGATTCGGGAATTATGAATACAAAATGATATTTGGCAAATTTCCACCACGACCACGCTGACAGATTTCGATTCTTTCAGCAAAGTTTTGAATCACGTTTTGGGAAAATGGCGGTTTTAATTTCTTAATCACATCACAGATTTTGAGCTTTAAGGCTTAAATCGATTTGATTGGCTCCGTATACACTCTGCCCTTAACATAGTCGCACTAAAAATAATCCAGTGGCGTTAAATCACACGATTTGGCTGGCCACTTAACTGATGTTGTGATCGGGAAATTTGGTTTGCAATAAATTGATCGTTTCATTGGCTGTGTGGCAAGTGGCACCGTCTTGTTGAAACCTCATGTCAATGATAACCACGTCGTCAGTAATAGGGTAAAATTGAGTTGCTAACATCTCGCGATAGCGTGATCTATCGACCGCATTTCCAGCCTAATCTTCGAAAAAAAACAAGGCTCAAACACGTTAAGCATGCAAAGGCTGCTCAATAATCGCTCTTGTATTTTCAGAAGCCCGAATGCGGCAATTTTGCTTGTTTACATACCCTGACAAGTGGAAATTGGCTTCGTCTGAAATAATGATGCTGTCAGAAAAATCAGTCGGTAATTCTTGAATAAGTGCACATTCGGTTTCAATTCCTGCACAAATTGAACGTTAGAAGGCTTTAAAATCAAATCTTTATGCAATATTGGTTTTGGATAAACCCAATTGTTGAGAACGTCGAGATATTTGAAAAAATTTGAATTTGTTTCAATGCTGTGACTCACGGCTGCGATGTTGTTAGATGGTCGACATGCGTTCGTGTTCGAACATTTTGTATTCAGCTTGTCGCCTCAAATTTATCGGCAAAATTTTAATAGCGGTCTCAGAAAGACGATTATGTAGTCCGAAAATTCCACGAATTTTACGAAATGTAACTTTAACAGAACAACCATTTTCATAGTCGATTTTAATTATTTTAATGCGATTTTCGTGCGAAATTGAATTCATTGCAACAATTGCCAATGCTTCTACTACAAATGCGTCAAAAAATTATATGTCCAAGCTATTATATGGTTGGTGTTGCCACAATTGAAAAATAAACTTCTTGTTGAAAAACCCGATACTTGTGAATGTTTATAAGTTCTCAAAAGATAAATTTTTGTAATACAATTACTATAAGCGATTTGAAAAATTTTCGAAATCTAAGACAGAATGGTCATTTACCAAAATCTCTTTATCTTAGTCGTAAGACTATTAAGATACATTTCATTATAATATGTTTCATAAATTTAATTAGAAGCAAGCAAAGTAAATACCTAATTATTTTATTCAATTTAAATAAATTTTACTCGTATTTCTGCCATGAATAGTCGTTGAGGAAATTTCTAGAATTTTCAAAAATAATTAATTAACTAAAGTTTTTTACTTACTTAAATATAAACTAATCTTTTAACGGTCTTTTAAATAATTTAACGATTTTATTTTTCTCGGTATTTCGCATTCCTGTGGAAAGCTTCTTCAGGAAATTATTTTTTATATTTTACAAAAACAAAAAATTACAACAATTTGAAAAGAAAAAATTATAACAATTTGAAAAGAAAAAAAAAATAATTTCCTGAAGAAGCTTTCCACAGGAAAGCGAAATATCGAGAAAAATAAAATCGTTAAATTATTTAAAAGACCGTTAAAAGATTAGTTCATATTTAATTAAATTAAATTAAAAAAATAAAAGTAGTTTGTTACTTACATAAATAATAACTAAATTTTCTTCAAAACAGCACTTAGTTGCAATTCTTGATCAGTGTATGTGTGGGGCATTCTATTCTAGCTTAACTAAGCAGTGCAACAGAAAATGTATTGAAAACTATTCAAGAAAAGAAATTTCCAGCAGGTTAATGTTTTTATTTCATTTGAGCTGCTGTTCTTAAAACCAAACTGCCACTTGTACTCCCTGACTATTCCTCTTCTGCATTAGACTAATTTTCTCCTTTGCCCCTTTACGCTGTTAAATGGTTCCTATGAACATGTAAGTGTTTTTAAATGAATAGAGAAGATTTTTGCTAAATTTGTATGAATAGAGTAGAATAAAGTAGAGTTTAGGAGTGAATTAACTCCAATTTCCATTATACTTTAATTGAAATTTAGTAACAGAGTTTATAACGTTCTAAAAATTATTACTTATTATTTTTTTTTATTGTCAAATAAAATCTTGTTAATTTCTCTTGTGTAAAAATTTACTACATTTGCGTATAACAACAATTTTTCTATGGTATATTTGCTTTAACTGTTACTAATGCAATACAAAACAAGTTATACTTTGTGGTAGTCATTTTTTATTTATCAAGATTTTTTGCTTTTTTTTGTTTTTATTTATGAGAATTAGTTTTGGTTTTATCTGATTAGATATTCTTCTAAAACAAAATATTTTAACTGCCCTTAGGTTGACTTTTATGTCTGTTTTCTTTTATTTTTAAGGGTGTTTTGTTTTCGTACTCAAACACACACATTTACATAGGCACATGTATAGAAAAGAAAAGTTAAATTGCAATAACAACAATAAATTTATTGACAATAAGTACAACATATCTAAAAGGTACGGAGTTTTCGCTGAACGACTCTCATTCACCAGCAGTAAATTAGCATCATAGATAATTTTTGTTGTTTATAAATAATTGTGTTATTTTTATTGATGCTGTTGCTTGTTAACAACATTTATTTTTGCCTAATCAGAGGGTTTCAACAAATTCATTTATTTTGTGGTATTAAGGGAAGAATAAACTACTGTAGAAGATTGCATAAACTACATTTAAATTTAAATTTACAAATGTTAAAAACTTCACTAATTGTTGTCTAACATTTATTGACATTCAACCACAAATCTTTTATGGCAGCCTGTTAAAGATGAAAAGTTGAAATTGCTTCCTTTAGTAGACTTTATTATATTTTTGGGCAATAAAATTTCGTTTGCTGTTTGTAACAATTAAAACATTAAAAAATAAAGAGTTTACATATTTTTGGTAGTAAATACTCGAAAGAAAATTAGTTTTAGTGGGTTTGTAAAGGCTGTAATATTCGTTACTTTTAACATATAAAAAATTTGATATATATAATATATTATAAAAAACATTAAATTATAATTTTTGGTGCTTTAGAAAATTAAAAAAAACTTACCAAATATTAAATAGTCTTGAAACCCTCGATAGGTATTATTTTAATTCGATAAATAATTTTAAATGGTTATTATGATAATTTATTTATTTCACCATCTATTATAGTTAAAATTATAATAAATCTTATGAACTAAGTCACTAGTAAATAGGATTATGATATTATGATATAAAACATTATAAACGTTTTGTTGTGAGTTCTTTATTGCAAAATAAATAACACCAGTTTTTTAGAATTTTTAAATTAATAACAATTTTATTTACTTTAACTACACAAAGTTGACACAGAACAATTTACTTAAAATGCACGTCTTTACTCGATGAGGTTTAATTTTGCACTGAATGATTATCCACTCAGACGTTTCCCTATTTATACTTGTCTATTTAAAGTCTAGAAGATTTAAGAATCTACTACTCTCTTTGTATCGCATTTTGTTGTTGTATGTTGTTTATTCGTTGTATAGGCGCCTGTATGTCTGTGTGTATAGTTGTTTTTGTTTTTATGCTGATAAGGTTTCAATACATTTGCTGTTGTTATTTGCAAAAAAGGGTTTCTTAGAAAACTACGCAGATGGTAAACAACATGTATGTTTGTTGTTGTAATATTAGGATTTTTCTTGCACGTTTAGATGGTAAACAGCATACATGTATTATTTTTTTTTCTTGCATGCCAGGCAGTTAGTAAACAGCATATCCAATTGTAGTTGTGTGTGTATAAACTTCTACGCAGTTTGTAACCAGTAGTTTGCTTTATTGCTTAATTATTTTATTTTTAAACTTAAGCAAGACATATTCGTAACAACATATTAAAAAAATTATAAAAAAATTTAAAAGAATAAATAAATAGAAGTTTTGGTAAAAACTCTCGATAGTAAATATATTTTAACAGGTTGAGGATAAAATAGTTTTTAAGATATTTTGTTTAAAGGTATTTCTATGCTCAACCGTTCCATGTTAAACTTTATGAGTTCCGCTCAATGCTACTGAATAATAAAATATCATTACCTTAGTTTTAAATGAACTTATTAATACATGTGTGTTTTGTTTACATTGTGTGACTTTAACATAAGTCGGAGCGATATTTTTACGGTGATAAATAACACGGTGAATTGTTATTTATCTTTAATTAAGTTATCTTTATTTAGCGAAAACACAGGACGCATAACGGCTGAACATACATTAGCATCCTCTTTTTACCAATACTAAAGGGAAAGGCTACTGATGCGGCACTAATACACAAATGATACGGAACATATAACTGAGAATACATCTTCATTCAGAAATTTGTAAAATTTAGTAATAACTTAACACCAGCAAATTTTTTTTTTTAAGTTTCCATAATCATCCACACATGTTGGGACTGCTACTGTAAACATTGCTATAGCTGGACACTTTTAAATATGCCTGTGTTATATATCTATTTTAAGTCGATTTAGTCATAACTTTTCTATAACAATTTCTATTAGTCATTATTTCCCAATAAAATCGTCAATATTATGTTTTTTCTATAAAAAAAATTTACGTCACTTTTTTTTCATAGAAAATTTTCATGTCACAATTTTTTTAAGAAAAAATTAATTAATCATAAATTTTTTTTAAAAAGTTTTAGTTGTCATAATTTTTCTTTAAAAACAATTTTTTTGTAGAAAGTCCTGTAAAACAATCGCATCAATCACAATTTTTCTATAAAAATGTTTTCCGTTGTTATTTTCAAAAAAAAAAAAAAAAATTCGTCAGTCATAATTTTTCTATAAATAAATATCATTAGTCATAGTTTTGTAAAAACACAATGGTTTTATTAGCCTTAGTTTTTTTATATGAAATTTACAAAAAAAATTGATTTTACAACTTTTCTCTAAAAAATGTTTATGAGTCATAATTTTTCCAAAAAACGTTTTCAATCTAAAAAAATGTTCCTCTATTTTGCTATGAAAAAAATTCTCATCAGTCATAATGTTTCTATAACAATTTTTATTAGTCATTATTTCCTAATAAAATCATCAATATCACGTTTTTATATAAAAAAAAAATTATGTCACTTTTTTTTCACATTTTTTTTTAACAAAAAATTAATTAATCATAAATTTTTTTCTAAAAATTTCAGTTGTCATAATTTTTCTTTAAAAACAATTCTATCAGCAATAATTTTTTGTAGAAAGTCCTGTAGAAAAATCTCATCAATCACCATTTTTATATAAAAATGTCAATAAATATAAAATGTCAAAAAATGTCATTTTTCTATAAACAAATTGATTTCTCGACTTTTCTCTAAAAAATTTTCATGAGTAATAATTTTTCTAAAAAACCTATTTCAATCTAAAAAAATGTTCCTCAATTTTGCTATAGAAAAAATTCTCATCAGTCATAATGTTTATATAAAAATTTTTATTAGTCATTATTTCCTAATAAAATCATTAATATCATGTTTTTATATAAAAAAAAAATTATATAATTTTTTTTCACAATTTTTTTAAGAAAATTTTAATTAATCATAAATTTTTTTCTAAAAATTTCAGTTGTCATAATTTTTCTTTAAAAACAATTCTATCAGCAATAATTTTTTGTAGAAAGTCCTGTAGAAAAATCTCATCAATCACCATTTTTATGTAAAAATGTCAATAAAAAAAAACTCAGTCATAATTTTTCTATAAAAAATATCATCAGTTATACTTTTTAATAGCACAGTGTATATTAGCCGTAATTTTTCTATAGGAAATTTTTCAGTTAGCATTTGTTATAAAATGATTTTATCAATCATTTTTCTATAAACAAATTAATTTCTCGACTTTTCTCTAAAAAATTTTCATGAGTAATAATTTTTCTAAAAAACCTTCTTCAATCTAAAAAAATGTTCCTTAATTTTGCTATAGAAAAAATCTTATGTCATAATGTTTCTATAACATTTTTTTTTATTATTATTTTTATTTTTTTTTTCTAAAAAACAACTCACAAATATTTTCATAGAAAATGTTTGTTAAAATTTTTTCATAGAAAAATTTCGTGTAGTTCGTACGAAAATTTTCGTTAGCAAAAATTTTTCCATATAAAAATTTTCGTTAGTAAAAATTTTTTCATATAAAAATTTTCGTTAGTAAAAATGTTTCCATATAAAAATGTTCGTTAGTGAAAATTTTTCCATATAAAAATTTTTGTTAGTAAAAATTTTTCCATAGAAAACCCGGCAGTAAAAATGTTTCTATAAGAAATTTTAATCCGTCATAATTTTGAGATGGAAAATTTTTATCAATCATAACTTTTCGATAGAAAGTTTCCATCAATCATAATTTTTCGTTAGAAGTCTTCATCAGCTATTATGTACCAACAAAACAAAAAAAATTATCAGTTTCTGTACTACAATTTAGTCCTCAGCATTTTTTCATAGAAAGTTGAAATATGTTATAATTTTTCTTTAGAAAAGTTCTTTAGCCATAAATTTTTCTTAAAAACTTCATCAGGCACAAATCTTCTACAAACTATTAGTTTAGCTCCCTCAACGAAGGTTAGTTAAAATTTCGATTGCATATACATTTGAATTGTGTGATGCTGTACGTTTCGCAATTAAACTTTGATTCAAACTTTAGGTCGACTTATACCCTGGGGTCACTTTGCCGTCAGCGATCCAACAAAAAAGCCCAGATTCTTGTTATAACAATGAGGTGGTGTAAGTAAAAAGTATAAAACTGTGTTAGCTGTATACTTTTCATATTCTACCTATTGGTGTAATAAAATAATTAAAAATAATTTATTTAGTACCGTTCAAAAATTGCAGTGTGAAATGGAAATGTAAAATGTGGATAAAAAGTAAAATAAAAGGTCTTCCAAGTGTAATTAAATAAAATAAAGACTGCAATGCAATTCAATAACTGCATTAGGTGAGTATCGTTTATATGTGTATGTGCGCGATAATATGTCTTTAAAAGAAAGTCATTCGGGGTGGTGTTAGAATATTTTTCTTAGGGCCATATGAGGTCACTGATTTATGCTTATAAATCTAGCAAAGTTAAAGGCTTAAAGGACGTCATTTTTTGTGTTAGTTGTGGCAGAAATGCTTGAAAAAATATTTGAAAATAACACATCTACAATGTGCTTCTGTAAGCATAGGCACAATGACCGTTTGCCCGAAATATCAATGCCATCGTGTGAGTAAAATCTTTCTGAAACTATAGTTTATTTTATGTAAAATCTATTATTTGCTCAAAAGTTACAAATAATTTAGTGTAAAAAAAAAAAAATCCGACTACTTCAGACGATCGCAGCTTCAATATAACACGCAAATAAAAAATCTGGAATCATTTTATTTATTAATTTCCTATTGAAACTGTTATTTAACATTTCATACCGAAATATGGTGAAATGTTAAAAGAGTTAACAGCGGCGCTCTTATTTCATTACCACAGCATTCCTTTCAACTTAACAGACTGTAACTGGCATAATGTTTATACTTACATTATTACAACAACTGTTATTTTAAAGGACTCTAACTGTTACTTTCCTTTAGTTCGTAAATTTTCATAAAACGAATGTAGACATGAGACATAATTTTACAGTTTCGTAAGTTTTTCTGCTAAAAAAACTTTTTGTTATCGTTGAGGAGGTTGACAATGTGAAATTGAAACACAATTAATTTCATTCGAATACGGCACTTGTTCAGTTTCGTGTTAAAAGTGCGCTCGTATAGATGTAATAAAACGGATAAAACGGGCGCGTTATGCTCTAACACACACACACGAACACACAACGCGAGCGTTTTTGTGATTAAGAAAAATGAAATAAGAAATTTATCAGTGAATCAAAAGGAAATGAAAGAAAATAAGTTAAATGAATGTCTGTAAATTTAAAATGAAATACCGTTAGAAAAAGAAATTAAATTTTATTTAAGAGAAAAAAAAAAATAAAAAATGCTATTTAAAATTAATATATAAAAAAAATAAAAGATTTAAAAATAAATAAAAATATTATTTATTAATCTTAAAATGAAGTGATGCGATGTTAAAAAATTGTTTTAAATTTTAAATAAAATATCGAAAAGAATTTTCTTGCTGCTACATGATGTTGTTGTGGTAATGTCCTGATAACAGATCTTAATTGCAGCTAATAAATTAAAATTTTAAATAAATAAAAAAAATGTATGTGGGTTTTAAATTTAAGTGTCATTTTTCTTTTTTAATTACTGGCGATCATATTTAAGTATATTCACTTAAATTAAAAATACAAAAAGTTTTCATTAAAAACAAAATCACAAATAACTCATTTTTCAATTGTTATAATGTTATAAAAAAGAATACTTTTTTCATGTTATACTGACATAATAAAGCAGTTTTGCAAGTAGCAAAAAATATATAAAATGTGTTACACTCCCTACTAGTTTTCTGGCTGGGATTCAAGTATATAAAAACTAAATTTATGCAACCATTAACGCCTCATTCCTACAACATTTTTTTATGCACAAAGTAAAATGGAAAATAATGTAATTTTATGCTACAAATTCAAGCATTTACTTTTACAAATTTTATTTGAATAAATAAAATTGAGGAAGGAGAATTTATAATTTAGATTGAAACTTGTTTAATTTAAGCTTCGTTTTGCAAACAAAAAGGATGCAAATTTTGTAGATTTTGGCATAAAGGAGGTATACACCATTTCCAAAATTCATTTAAAATTTCTTGTAAAAATATATACTTACAACAAAATGTGCACTATATTATATTATATTAGAAGCAGGAAATAAAATATATATTTTATGGATTAAAAAGTTCTTAATAAATAAATAGTTTTGTTAAAGTTGTTCATATTTGTTTTCAAATAAACATAAAACTAAAAATAAAATTAAATAAAAATTAATAAACTTAGATTATATATAAACAGTTTTAATTATTGTTGAGGTCATTTAAAGCTTAAATAGCACAATCTTTTTAACTAAAAATTATTTTTAACGCTTTGTGATTTATAGAAACATAAATTAGTAAAAGAATTCTATATTAATTTGATATAAAACTATAAAAGTTTAACCTTTGTTTTAAACGTTTAAAAAACTGTTTTGTAAAATAATTTTTACATACACATTCTAATTAAATCTTGTATATCTTTCATAGCATTTTAATTTTGAATAACACGCTATAGCCTCTAGAAATGCTGTACAAAATTAGAGTTTAACTTTGTGTTTTTCTAGTGTTAAAATACATAGAAAGATAGAATATAAAAACCATTAAATCAAATACTTAATATTATCCGTTTTATTTAAAAAACGCATTAATTTTAATTCGTTTAAATTTGTTCCGCTTTTTTTATACATATTTTTTTTAAATATCTAGAAAAAAATTAATTTTTCCTAAAAGTATATAAAATTATTGTAAATTAAAGATTTCGTTACATTTGTATATGCGTTTAATTTTAAATAAAGTTGCTCGACATTTTCAAAGCATTGCTGTCGAAAATAAATTTTTGAAGCAATTTCTTTTAAATTTGCAAATATTTTAAAAATATATTTTAATAATACAAAACAGAGATAATTTTTCTTTTAAGATTTACAGCCAAAAGAATTTCATTGCTGTAGGGTATCATTCTTAATTGATATTGCCTTTTAATTAAACTTGAAAAAACTAAATTCTGTTGAAACAGAAGCATATTTTTAGCTAAAATATGTACATATTTACTAATCTGTTTAGCTGATTTTTCACTACTCGAGATTTGCCCTTTTTACATTAAAAACTTAAATCTTTCCAATGCTCTAACAGCCCTTTTTTATTTAAAAAGGAAAAGTTATTTAATAATTGTATTTTCTCTAATAATTTTCGCACTTGAATTTCATTTTTATCACTAAATAACCAAAAATAACTTTATTAAATTAGTCAAGTAGTTGTTGAGTATCCTTTATTTAAAATTTGTTGTTGAAAATTTTAATTCTACGGTTTAACATTAGAGAACATAAACCTGAAAATCACATCTCTTAGACACTCTTTGATTTTTAAATTAGTTTTGTTAAAGAGACATTTATAATGTATCTTTATGATAATTTCAACCATCTAAGTAATAGGTCTATAGAGATAAAGGCCTGTGGCAGACAGGGGTACATAGAAGACGGTGTTACTCCTTATGAAACGTGGCACTGATATAAGAAAAGCTTTTGTTTTCTACGAGGGCTGCTATTTATATTTCTGGCCTGGTAACACTGACTGTTGCTAGACACCAGCTGACGTTTCCAGTGCAACCTTTACATTGTTAAACATAAACTCAACCAAAACATTTTGTCATTTTATTATTGTTAGTGTTACTAATAGCAGGTTGAAAAAGTGATCTTAGGAGCAAATGGAATTTACTCGTGAACATTTTTGTCCAATAATTTTACATAACTTTCGACATGGCCTGACACGACAACAGTGCACAGATGAACTTTATTCCTTATATGGTAATAAAGCACCTTCTTATAGCACCATTAAAAACTGGTATAACGAATTCCATCGTGGCCGACAATCACTCCAGGACGAATCCCGTCAAGGTTGTCCAACAACAATTGTTGTGCCAGAAAACATCGCAGCTGTGCATGAGCTCATAAAGCATGATCGTCATGTAACAAATCGCAAGATTGAGGCATATATAGGGATTAGTATGACAAGCATCAATAAGATCTTGCATGTGAAAAAGGTTTGTTCACGTTGAATACCGCATAACCTGACAAACTTACAAAAGGATGCTCGTGTTGATTGGTGCAACAAAATGTTGCAGAAATCAAGCTGCATCAAAACAGTTTATAATATCTGCACAGGTAATGAATCATGGATATACTAATATGATCCTAAACAAAACAGCAATCCACCGTATTGGTCTTTCAAGGCGAGCGATATCTCACCAAAGTTGTTCGTGGAAGAAGCACATCAAAGCAAATGGTTGCCTGTTTCTTCGGCATTACCAATCATGTGGCGACTGTACCATTAGAGCAACGTAAGACGGTTAATTCGGCATGGTACACCACTATTTGTTTACCGGAAGTCTTTGAGAAACTTCGGGAAAAGTAAACGAAATGACGCATCATTCTGTATCACGACAATGCGAGCTGTCACCGATCGGCCGAAACGATGGAGTTTTTGATAGGGCAAAACATTGAATTGATGGGTCATCCGCCGTACAGCCCTGGCTTTGCACCTAATGACTTCTTTTTGTTTCCGAACATCAATAAAAAACTACAAGGACAACGGTTTCCTACACCTGAAGATGCAGTTTCTGCATTTTAGAAGTACCTAAATCGAAGTGGAAAAAGTGCTTTGAAAATTGGTTTCAACGCATGCAAAAGTGTATAAATCTTCATGGAGAATATTTTGAAAAACAATAAAATAGATTTTGTCTTTAAATGCTTGTGTTTTCATCCTTAAATAAAAATAGCAGCCCTCGAATGCTATTCTATTCCATTCTACTCCACTCTTATTTATTTTATTCTTTTCTATTATTCTCATCTGTTGTATTCTTTTCCATTCTATTCTTTACCTTAACTTGCTTAGCAGATCAGTTTATTTAAAACAAATATTTCTCGGCTGAAGATAAAAGCAAATGATAATAAATAAAAATCTCTTGATTGTAATTACATTCAAATTTTAAGTTTTTGTTTAATTTATTGTCAGAAAAAATTTTTAGTTCTACAACTTTGCTTGCACAAATTTAAATATTAGCAATAACAAAAGCAATAACACAGCGCCTTACACATTTGTATCGATTTGTGTGCATATTAAAAAGTGAGTGACCTGAGACTCTATAGGATGGATGCATTTATGAAAAATGTCATGTGAGGAGAAAACAGATTTTTTTTCTATTTTATTGTTTATATTTTTTAGCATTTCATATATTTATAACTAAAAGTAATATGTTTCAAATTATAAGATCAAAAATCAAATTTTATTACTGCGCCTGACTACAATGAAAATTAATTTGAGTTCAAGTTTTTAATTAAAAACTCATAATGTGCTAAGGACTATTTGGTGTATATAATTAACTAAAGGCACTGCAGGAGTTTTCCTTTTGTTCATACAATTTTTAAAATTTTGATTCCAGACGATGGGGCTAATTTAGTTTGAAATTACTTTACAACATTTATTTCTATCAGCTTAGGAGAAAATCTAATTTAAAAGTAAAAATTTTAATTTTTGACCCAACTTTGGCAACGAATTTTATTAACATTGACACCGCACCGCTAGCTATTCCTTAAATTTACTTTTTCTATTATTTAAATGAGAAAAACAAAATAATTTCTAAGAAAGGAATATGCTTTTAACAAAACCTATTCTTGTATACTCTAATAATGGTTTGCTGAATATGTTATATAGTATTTATAGCGTATTTATAGCATACACTGATGAAGAAGATTGATACAAAGAGGGCTGGGAATGATGTTAAATGTGAAGCATAAAATTAAAAAAAAAATTAAAAAAGGGGAAAATGCAGGAAATTTATGATATTTTTAATTCTAAGACCGCTAACTGTCGCAAACGCTTTCTTTGGAAGTAGTGTAGGTGTTTATTATTTTATGTAGACATTAGGGTGGACAGATTTTTTTAAATATAACATATAGCAAAAACCGTAATGTATAATCACTAAGAAACTATGGTTTAGAAATTATAAAGTGTGGATATATATATATATATTTCGTTAATCTCACCCACAAGGAGCCTAGCTCGAAGTTTAACGAAATTAAGTTGTTTCATGATACTAATACACTACACACAAATACACTTAATGACAAAAGTTTAATGCAAATGCCTCAAAAATAATGAGTTTTCCAGCACTTTAATTTTTAATATAAATTTGTGACATATTCAATTTTGTTAGGTTTTTCCTTTCTTCTAAAATGTTCCAATTATGTTAGTTAGGATTTTTACAAATGAGATTAAAAATTTGTTTTGAAATATAAAATTGATTGCAATTTAGCCTGTCGCTTTTCTAACGATAAAAAAAATTGTTCTCATTGCAATTCTTTTAAGGGAACTAATAAAAATAATTTAAAAAAAAAAATATTAATTTTGGGATCGAAACAAAAGCAAACAAATTATCTATTAAAAAAATACTTTAACAATAAAGAAAAAAAATACTTTACTTGGAACTTTAACCATTTAATCAGTATTCTTTATAATCTTGATAAATGACTTTAAGTTTATGTCTTCATTGTTATTTTCACATTTTTGGTTTTGTTAAAAAGTTCCTGAAACAAATCATGATGATATGAACTTGTTATTTCTAATAACGCAAACATACATTTTTAAATTGGCATTGATAATTACTTTATTCAATGGATAATCTTCAAGCATTATATTTTTAAAAAATGACTTCTGGAATATGACCTCTATGCTTCACTTGGATATAGTCCACTCTGGCAGTCCAATTTAATTTAAATCATAGGGCTTTAGAGATAGACAGACATACATAGTACCTTCAGGTACAGGATACTTAAAATTGTAATGATATAAGAAAACATTATGTTATTCTAATCAATTCAACTCTATTCTACTCTTTTATATTCTATTGTATTCTTTTCCATTCCTCTTTTTGCTTTAATTTATTAAGCAAATAAGTTTATTTGCACAAATATTTCGCCTTCAGATTTGTGACCGTATATCGATAATAAAGCGTTACCGGTTTATCGACGCTAATTAATTTCCCACATCCTCGCAGTAAAGAATTAGTGGCGTTAAGTTGCACGATCTTCGAGGTCCATTACTGGGCACAAAACGTTAAACTATACGGTTACCAAACGTTTCCTTCAATAAATAAATTACAACACAAGCTGTATGGCATGTTGCGCAGTCTTGCTGAAACCACAGCTCCTGCACATCATGGTTGTTCAATTGATGAACAAAAAAGTCAGTAGTTGTGGATCTATAGTGGTAATCATTACTACAACGTTCTGACCAGCATCGTTTTTTAAGAAGTTCGGATTACCAGCCCATAACATACGTCAAATAGTCAGTTTTTCTAGTTGTAAAGGTGACTCAACATACACTTGAGGATTATAAAAACACCAATTCAATATACGGCAGTTTTGTTAAGTGACATATTTATTTAAACAAAAACTAAATTATTCGTTAAACAGTCTTTCTTATGAATCTCGTTTTTGGCACAACTTGAACAATTTGAAAACGTTGCTCAGGCGTCAGTTCATTCATGTTAATTCATGTTAATAGCAGAAAAACTGGCCGCTTGTTAAACCAAATTGTTGCCAGCTTAGAGTTCTTAACCTCTATAAATAACACAGAGAAAAGATCGGCAATTATTAATCACATCTGGCAGATGTTTACCACGACCACGCTGACAGATGTCGATTCTTTCATGCAAGTTCTTAATCACTTTTTGGCAATATGGTGGTTCCATTTCATTAGTCTCATCACGGATTTTGATTTTTAAGGCTAATATTGATTTAATTGGCTCCGTATAGACTCTGCCATTAACACAGCCCCAGTGGTGTCAAATCGCACGATCTGACTGGCTACTTAACTGCTGATTGTCATGGAAGTTCGCGATCGTTAAATTTTATTTGCAATTAATTGCTCGTTTCATTGTCTGTGTGACATGTGGCACCGTCCTGTTAAATCCATATGACAGTAATATCCACATCGTCAATAGTAGACCAAAATTTTGTTGTTAGGATCTCGCGATAGTGTGATCCATTGACCGTTACCACATTTTTAGCACCAGCTAGAATTTGCAGAAGCCCAAATGCAGTAATTTTGCTTGTGGACATACCCTGACAAGTGAAAATGGGCTTCGCCTGAAAAAAATATTTTTCTGAAAAAACAACCGGTTGTTTCTTAAGAGTTGGACGTTGTAAGGCTTCAAAGCCAAATCCTTACGCAAAATTCGAAATGCGGTAGTTTTGGATAAACACAATTGACAAATTTGGATCCGCTTTAACAGCGTATGGCTGCGATGTCTTCAGTTGAACGACCCGTTCCAACACGCCTTGATATTTGCACATTTTGTATCGAGTCTGTCAACTCAAAGTTAAGGACCAAATTTTCATAAGGACAATATGTTGTCCGAAAATATCATGCATTTTACGAAATATAACTTTAACAGAACCACCATTTTCATAGTGGAATTTTATTTTAACGTGATTTTCGTGGGAAATTGAATTCATGGTAACAATGGCCAATGCATCTACTACGAATACTTCAAAAAACTAAATATCAAAACTAATGTATTGTAAGTGTTGTCACAATTTAAAAACAAACTACTTGTTGAAAAACCCGATATACCTTAAGGCTTAATTTATAATATTTCTCAAGTGTTTAAAGGATGTATTTGGATAAAAGTTATAAAAGAGGAAACCACCCTCTTCCAAACAAATACAAAAAAGTGTTGCGTTTGCTATATTTACACTCATCTTACCAAGATCTGCCAGAGCCTAAATTTATTTTCAAAAAAAGCTTTCTAGTTATTAAAATAATTTAAATTAAAAAAAATGTACTCACGTTTTATTTTTTTTTTTTATTAAGCATCATGCGCATAATTTATCTAAGTAATTAATAACATGTATAATCATTAATTAAAAGAAAATTAATACCTGACATATTTACCGGATTCACAACTATTTTTATTGGTTGCTGTTTTCTGTTCTTCTCTGACAAAACTTTTTTTAATTTTTAATAATATTTTTAATAATATGAACACAAAATAATATTCGTGTACAAATGAAGTTTTTCATTTAATATATAATTAATAAGAATTTATTATTATAAAAAATATGAATTTAAATGTCATTGTTGTGGATTCGCCATTGGCATTTCATACAAGGGAAAAATGTATTTTAATAAATGCTTTACTTAACTAATTGATTAACGTTTGCTTCGGGTTTTGTAACTGGCATATGTTTTTTAATTGCCGGATTTTTTGTTTGTGTAAATAGCAAATATTCACAGTAACACATATAACAAAAAAAAAAAAAAAACAAAGAAACAAGAAAAATAACATAAAGAATAGCTTTTTCGCTATGTTGGATTCTTTTTTAAAAACGATACAAGAAATAGAAATTGCATGTTATTTCTCTGGTAACTTACTCTTTTCTTTACTTTTTACTAATCGCCAAAATTGTTAAATGTTTAATGTGGTTGAGGAAAAATTTTATTATTTAGACTGGGGACATTTTAGAAGTACAATTAGCTAAGCAGAAATTGTTTCAGATTTTTTATATAATGATAACTATAATACTTTCTCCCTTAATTTAATAATATTTACATAGACGACGTGTGACCGCAACGTGACCATTATAATATTTAATAATGCTTAAGGCGTTTATTGATCATACACTATTTTATCTTTTTGATTTGGATTAGTCGTTTTGATTGTGGGCTTAAAAAATTGTGTGTTTGAAAGAAAAAAAAAGTGTGCTTTTGAAAGCAAAGATTTCGCCATACATAACCTTTAAAAGGTTTGGATTATGATAAAGTAACTACCCTAACAAAGTGTGTACTTCTGTTATTAGTATGCCAAATGGTTCAATTATATTGATTGAATAACCCTAAAAACATGACCCTAAAGCATGACAAAAATATGCTTTTAAGGTGTTAATACGTCTCGAACAAGGCATTCAAAGTGTAAATATTTCTTGTTTTTTTTATTAATTTGAAAAACCAAAAAATATCTTCTTTTTCACGTAAAGGCACATTAACAATCATAACAGCGAGATTGTTTGTTTCCTCAGAGCATCTATAAATTTTTCTTTTACAGTTTAAAAAGCAACAAGTTTTTCTATTTTCTAATACACTATTTTAAATGATTTTTGTAGGTTTTGTAAATATTTTTTATAAGAACACATTGCAAGTGAAAAAGTAGACATTTAAAAATAAAAGAAAAATTTTCGGAGAGGGCAAAAATATCATTAAAAGTACCGACCAACATTGACAAAAATTTTTTAACTACTTTTAATTTAATTTAAAACTGCCTACAAAAGATTATTAACGTGATATGTTGATAAAATCCTTATAAAGGTTTCAGCGCAGTATTGCCACTAAATGAAAATTTCTCCTCAAAGTGAAAATCTTGTTTAAACAAAACAGAGACAGCTATTCATTTTGAGCATCGGGGATTTCTCTAGAAAACTATTAAATTTTTGAGGTGCCCGCCAGGAAGGATAATTTTTTTGATTTAATGCAAGATAATGGGTCTTACATTTATAAATGTTTTATTTAATGTTGGCATTTATGTATGTGATAGAATATCAGATAATATGCGCCTCTGTTAGCCTCACAAAAGCCAGCCCTTTTGAGCATATTTTTTACTACATTCTCACACATTTCATGCGGTATTTTATTAATTTCTTTGCGAATATTTTGTTTGAGTTACTCAAGCCTTTCTGGTTTGTTTGCATAAATCTTGCTTTTCAGATATCTCCACAAAGGGAAGTCCGGTAGAGTCGAATACTTTTCACTCTTAAAACTATGAGTTTAAAAAAAAACAGTATCACCACTTTTGTTCTTTAATTAAGACTGACTTATTTTAATTTTAATTCTTCTTTTTATACAATTTATTTTCTTATAATATTGATTAATAGTTGGAAAATAATTGTTGCAAAACAATTCCAGGAAATTAATAATGCAATTTATTTTCAAATTCAAAATTATTGATTAATAGTTGCAAAATGATTGTTGCAACATAATTCTGGGAAATTAATAAGGAAATGTTTTATTGGAAAGTAATTCCAGACATATTTTTCTGTTTTTGGGGTTGAACTAAATAAAAGCATAAACAATTCTTGGAATAAAGTAAGTAAGTAAACTACATAAATTTGTAAAAATTGCGTTTAACTAAAGTGTTAATAAACTAAATAATTTCATAAACAGTTCTTTTAGCTACAGTAAGTAAATTAAAGTAAGTATGTACATATTTATGTACATACATATATATTTATACTATATTGCCTCGTTTTGAGGGAGTAGTGGGTAACATTGTAACATCAATTCAGAGCCCAATCAACATCACAATTTCTTGAAATGACTTGTTGTGGAAAGAGATCTCGGAGTACTTCCATTGTAATCCTGGCTGTATACGATGTGGCACCGTCTTATGGATACCACACGAATATCAAGTCCAAAGCATGCGGTTGCGGCGTTATAGAGTTTTCAATCATATAACGATATTGCTGCAGTTACCGTTACGCCGTTTTCATTTTCAAAGAAATATGGTCCAATGATTCGTCTTGACCAAACTTAATGACTCTTAATGACTGTTGAATAATTTGAGGGTTTCCCATTCCTCGGAACGTACTGCTCTGCTTATTCACATATCCATTCAAATGAAAATGTGGTTCGTCACTCATTATGAATTTTTCATGGAAATCGGGGTTGTCATAGACGAGCTGTATGGTCTTGTGGCCCTTGTATCAACTGAATAAATAATGGAAATAAATGCAAATCCTTGTACAAAATTGTGGCCAAAATTGTTCTTTGAAGACCAAGGCCCTGAGTGCAGCATCGAATTGAGGTTGATAAGTTGTTGTCAACACTTTCTTGAACAGCAGTAATGTTTTCAGCTGATCTTGCAGTATGTTGTAGTGCATGCTTAGGCGTAGCACTTAACCCCTCTTCTTTGAAATCATTCACTATACGATTAACAGTACGTCTTGTTTGCACGTTGTTTCTCCCAAAAAGTTTACGTAACTTTCTCATCGTGACAGTAATCGGTAATTGATTTTGATAAAATGTTTGAAGAACTAAAACACGTTTATCGATTACTTTTCCATAATAAATTTGCCACTACTTCACGACTGTCATATATGAGCCGTCAGCACTAATGTTTACCAGAATGGCGGCAATATGCTTTCCCGGTGGAAACCCGTTAAAGAAACAAAAAATTATTTGAACAACTGTTTATACAGATCAATACTTATAGAGAAAGTATAAACGTTATTAATTTTTATTTGATTACCTGCAAGAAACGCTAGTAAAAATGTCCTTGTCCGTAAATGAATTTAAATAAGCACCACAGTGAGAGTTAAGGAGACTTTCATAGTTCGAAAATATTAACATTAAAATAAACTGGCTTTTGGGAATTTTTGGGAATAAAACTGTGATAACATGGATCGTATTGAACGCGTAATTCTATACGAACATAGTTAACGAAACCAAAATTTGAAAATTTGGCATTTGCCCGCTAGAGGGTCAGTTAATTGTTGTTTCTTCACTAAAGCTTAAAGTTGAAAATATTATATACGATTTAAAGTCCTGAGGCCATGGTACATTTTTTTCAGTAAATTATACGTTTTTATAACAGCAATTAGAGTGTTTCTCAGTAATATACAAGTGATAATTTCGATATATTTTAAACATATGCAATTTATACTTTTAAGTATTAAGTATATTACAAAAGTTTTAAGACCCAACAATTGCCAGGAATTCCACACTTTTAGATGAATCCTTAACAATTTGAATCATTTAAAAATAATATTCGCATTATTAGGAGTATTAAGCTGCATTTCATTACTATGCCGAAACTATTAGAATTTTTCAGAAATATTGTTCACGCTGTAAGGATTCTGCATTAGATATGGATGTCTTCTTGATTGAATATGGCTACCGATAATTTCGAATGGCCAGATATACTATAAGGGAAGCTGGAATTATCTGGAATCTATTTCTTCAATATTGTTCTCTAAAACTACGTCCGATGTGAATTGGAAAAATTAATGTTGACAGATAAATTATACTTTTAGCCATCAGATATCATACTAAAAATTCTTGGCGAAATATTTCCATCACTAAAGAAATTAGTATTTAGGAAATTTGCGTTAAATTGTTTTTTCTGGCATGCACAGATTTTTTAAGGGTCATATAAGTAGGCAACAGCCTAAATTAAATTAATAAAACTTACAAGATGAGACAGGAAAAATTTATTTCCTCTTAATTTGAAGTAAACCTTAAAAGCGTTTAGTTTTGTTGTAGGAGCAAGGAAACAGTGTTTTAAAATTTTTATTTAAACTAAAAAAAAATTTCCAATTATTCCTTATAAAAATTTTGCTTACAAAAGAAAAACAATTATGACCTACAGTTTTCTAAATATAGTTATTTTCACTTTTTACCGTCTGCTATCGCTCCAACAAAATTCTTCCTCACTGTTAAGCTATGGTAGGTTTATTTTCTGTTCTTTTCTATTTTTTGTTTCGCTACATCCGTTTGTAAATTATGCGGGAAAATTTAATTTGTGCTCTGTTTCCTCTATAACAAGATTGTATTTTCATTTTTATAGTCATTCAGTGTTAAAGTACTTACACAAAAAAAAGAAGAAAATAACAACTAAATTTCATATAGTCTGCTTTCCCACAAAATTCACTGGAATAGCAGAAAACTAAAACAAATATTTAACATTTTTGCATCTAAATGAAATTTTTTGTTCAAACTGAAGTTTTAAAGAAAATGAAATTAACATAAAAATGAAAACTAATTTAAGTGGGTGCTAAATAGTAAAGAAGTGTAAATAAAACAAATTAATTACTTCATTATAACAGTCATATTGTAAAAGGATAAAACTGAAAATACAATTTCATTTTGTAAGAAATGAAAATAATAAAATTCTGTTAATGAGTTTGAGTCTGATTAAATTTTACTTAAATTATTTATTCTACAGAAGTAAGCAATTAAACTATTTAAGAATTAAGTTATTGAAATTTAAATCAACTGCCAGAGTGTCAGTAAGATGCAAGTTTGAAATTTAAAAAATAATTATTAACACAAATTTAACATTTATCAAATTCTTAACTTGATTACTTTTAGGTTAGAAATCTTTAAATAAAATTACTAAATTAAATAATTAATTAATAATCGGAAATGAAGTTTTAGGCAAAATAAATTATTAAAATTTAGGCATTATTTTATTATTAATCTGTTTGAACACTGGCTCAATTTATAATCAAGTTTACATATGCTCAGCCACCCGGCGCATATTCAAATAGTTGTTGAAGGATTGTTAAGAATTTCTATGTGTAGAATTGCATCAGTTTTTAAAATATTTTTTCATATATTTATTACATCATAAAATGCATATTTTGTTTAATTGCTTTAATTCAGTATTAACAACAATTTCTTTTAAAGAAAAATTTATGAGCAATTGTATTTTGCTATAGAAAATTTATTACTGATGATATTTTTCGATAGAAAAATTATGACTGATGAAAATTTTATGTCAAAAAATTATGAGTTATAAAATTTTTCTAGAAAATATTTGTTTTATATTGCATTTGTGACAACGGAAATTTTGCTACAAAAATTTGATGTGATGAAATTTTTTATAAAAATATTGTTCCTCAGAATTTATTAGTGATTAAACTTTGCTACGGAAATCTAATCAGTGATATTATTTTTCTATAGGAAATTTGTAAGTGATAAAATTTTTCTATAGAAAATTTCTCTAAACAAAATTTAGAAGTAATGAGCTTTTTCTATAGAAAATTTATAAGTGGTGAAATTTTTCTATGGAAAATTTATGAGTGATAAATGTTTTCTATAGATAATTTATGTGATGAAATTTGTCTACAAAAAATTTATGAGTGATGAAATGTACCTGTAGAAAAATTAGAATGATAAAATTTGTCTGTAGAAAAATTATGAGTGATGAAATTTGTCTTTAGAAAATTTATGAGTGATGAAATTTTCTATAGAAAATTTATGAATGATGCAACTTTTCTGTAGAATATTTATGAGTGATAAAATTTTTCTATGGAATATTTATCAGAGATAAAACTTCTCTAAAGAAAATTTATGAGTGATGAAATGTGTCTGTAGAAAAATTATAATGATGAAATTTAACTACAGAAAAATATGAGTGATGAAATTTTACTTTAGGAAATTTATGAGTGAAGAAATATTTCTGTGAGTGATGAAATTTTTCTATAGAATATTTATCAGTCATGAAATTTCTCTAAAGATAAAGGGTGATGAAATTTCTCTAAAGAAAATTTAGGAGTAATGGAATTTTTCTATAAAAAATTGATGAGTGATGAAATTTTTCTATAGAAAATTGATGGGTGGTGAAACTTTTCTATAAAACATTTATGCTTGATGAAATATTTCTATAGAAAATTAATGAGTGTTGAGATTCCTCTACAGAAAATTTATAAGTGAAGAAATTTCTCTATAGAAAATTTAAAGGTGATGAAATTTTTCTATAGAAAATTTATAGGTGATGAAATTTCTCTATAGAAAATTTATAGGTGATAAAATTTCTCTATAGAAATTTATAAGTAATGAAATTTTTCTATAGAAAATTTATCATTGATAAACTTTTTCGTAACAAAATTAAGAATTTATAAGTGATGAAATATTTCTATGGAAAGTAAAGAAGAGATGAAAGTTTTTATGGAAAAATTGTGACTAATAAAATTTTATGAATGATGAAATTTTTTATAAAAAATTTTATTTGTAGAAAATTTATGAGTGATGAAAATTTTCTATCAAAAATTTAAGAGCGATCTAATTCTTCTATAGAAAACATAAAATTAAATTTTCCTATAGAAAATTATTAGTGAACAAATTTTTTAAGAGAAAAATAAATGTTTTTTGCAGAAAAATTATAAATGACGACTGCCTTCGTTTTTTCGTTTTGTTATACTAAAGCTGGAAATAATTCTAAATAAAAATCCGCCTTTACAGCAAGCAGATGGGTAGAGGGTCATAGAATATTTAATTCAAATATATAAATAAAACACACATTTAAAGTTTATAGTGTTTGTCTGTCTTCAACGTCTAAATTGGTAAAGTCATGTACTTCAGTTGTTATAACTGGAGATATCCTTTTCGAAATTTTACAGTGTTTCTTTTTATAGGATATAAATGTGTACTTCAGGGCTTAAGTTAATCCGATAATAAAGTGCGGGTCTTTGCAAGTTGAACAAAAAATTAAAGATAATATTTGCCAACATTTAGAATGAGAAAAATAGTATACAATTTTTATCACCTTTAGTTTCACCTTGTCTCTCTCTTTCTCTCCCACTAACGAGTTTTTGCAAACATTATAACGCCTAAAGCTGTGACTATATTGGTCGGTTTTCGATTTTACTAATTAAAATTCTGTTTGTTAAATCAATTATCTGTTCAACGCACACATTTCCTTAAGCGTTTTTTAAACTGTGTGATTTTGTTGTTGTCTATAATGAATAAATACTTTTTCTGTCAATTGCAAGATTTTTACCTTGCGATAGTTTTTGTTGTTCTATAAAATACTTTACTATAAATATAAAAACTTTTTCTTGTAGGAGGATGTGAAAAAAGTAAACAGCAACAAAAAAAGTTTTTCAACTTTGTGGGTTTAAAAATATCATCTCATTTAATAAATAGAAATGTAAGTTGGAATACTAAAGCAGGCTAGAAGTGATGATACGAAAAAATCTATATTACAAGGTGTCAGGAAGTACAATCACTAGGCTATAGCAAAAAGTTAATAATGGTAATAAAAGTGACCGATGCCACTAGAAATCGATACAAAACTAAATGATTTACAAAATACTGCACATTTGCGTACAAAATTTCAAAAAGCATCTTTATAAGTTCAAAAGTTCTGCGGATACAAATTTACTGCAGTTTCTAAATATTTGGTTTATTATCAACAACGGTAATTCATAAATAAGGAATAGTGTACCCAGTTTTAATAAATGCACCTTTAAAAAAGTCCTACATTAGCTATTACTGTCACTCGTTTCTGTCTAGAAGTCATCTATCACCTGAAAAATTATTCAGTTATACAAATATTTTTAAGTAATATGATAAGCGAAAGCTTTAGCGAATTCGAAAGTATATTTTATTTTACTGGTATAATACTTTAACGAGCTGCTTTTAAATTAATAATGATGGAAAACCTATAGCGGCCTAATTGAAAAATAATTTGTGAAAATATTTGCATCTTTAACTAAATGAGAATTATTGTAGAAAGCAAAGCACAAAATTGTAAAAGTTATATGCTTAACATAAAAATTTATATGACAGTTGTTAAATAGCTTTTTAAGAAAACACCTAAAACAACAAATACTATAAAACAAAGAGTGTGCTGTAAGGGATGTGATTATTGCAAAATCATTGTTTTTTCCTACGAAAGAGAAACCTGTCAAAGTTGCACAGTGGATAAACAACTATATCCGTTATAGCAACAATTATAAAATATTAGTCTTCAAATTAACGGGTGATCTAACAATGAAATGGTTTACTTTTACCTGGCCTTATTTTTAAACTTTAATTGCCAGACACTTCACTTGTTTTTTTGCCCCCCGTAAGAATACAAAAAAGATTAAAAATAAAGGATAATTTTATAATTTATAATTTATAATTTTATAGCGTTAACTTATATGGCCTTAGTTTTGACTGCAATAGGCAGACATTTAAAATTTTTAGGTCTACTTAAAATATAATACAAAAAAAACAAATAAAAATTTAAAGAGTGCTCCTATAGTGACATGATTTTTATATATATGGTTTAAGTTTTTTAACCGTAGTAGGCAAACATTTAGAATAATATGTGTATAACTCTATGAACTAAAGGTTGTTTACGTCGAGACAGTGATGCAATAACACTTTATATTTAAAATTTTCACAGACAACGAACTGCTATGCTTGCCAAAATGGCGTCATTATATAATATAAACTTAAATTGAGCCTCTTACGAAGGCAAAGTGATTTTCATCCTGATATGATCTTATTATTTCAATTATAAAAGGATACAAATTTACGTAAAGCATGTAATGTCACATTATTATAATGGCAAGAATAAAAAATTCAAAAATGATCCATTAGTTAGGGCGATATTTTATATTTGCCTTAAAAAGTTAACAACTAGTTTGGCTTAGACTTCGCTGATTCAGTTGATATTAACATTTAAAATTGACGATTTTATATCTTACCTTAATTAATTAACCTGAATTTCACTTTTTACTTGAATAAAATTTAAGGAAAATAAGCTTATGCGGTTAAAAACCCTTAAGAAACCATATTTTATATAAAAAAGCAATAGTGCCTTTATTAAATAACTTTTTAAATCTTTATTTCTTGATTTTTATAAAAAGTTTAAAGTTTTATATAAATACTTAAAAGTTTGTTTAATTCTTTTTTGTGGTGCTTATACAAATGCTTCATATAAAATTAAGTTTAACTGCAATCTGGATTGTAGCAAGCATAATGATATCATGAATGAAAATGGCATTAATCAATTGTATTTAGTTCAACAATTTATACGTTTGAGTAGTAGAAGTTAGTTCATTCTAGGGAAATTTGTCATAAGATTTTAGAAAATCTAGAATTATCTTCATTATGTCATTAGGCAGTGCATTTAATATAAAGACACATTTAAAAAGCCATGCCTTGAATATGAATAAAATTTCTTCCCAAAGAAAATACTTGCCGTTTGTGGCTCAGTTCGAAAAGATTGTCTTCAGCGAGTTAATTAAATTGATTTACAAATGCCATTAACGTCATAATTTTAATTGAACCGTTCTCTTGATTTTCAATCACACAAATTTAAATATGCACTAAACTTTTCTATGATTTTGTTTGCTAACTTTATGCCACTAATGCTCAGAGAAATTCATTTATATTGGATGAGAGCACAATGTTATTTCTTTACAATACAATTATAATAATTTATTAGAAAATTGTGAACAAAATAATTTTTTTTAAAAGAATCCACAATTTAATAACGAAATCTTCAGTTTATTTAAAATTTCAATTAATAAAATTCCAAATAATTAATTCTTTTTGTTTATAGCAATTAAAAAAGAAATATATAAAATTATTTATATCCCACCCAATATACTTTGAACTATTCGGAATTTTGTTTTTAATAAAATAAAAAACCGCAAAATGCAAGAATCTTATCCTGCCACAAACTTAAAAATTCTTGCCTCACAAAACTTTTTGGAGAGAAGAAATCTTTAAGAAACCTTTTTGTCAAAGTGGTTTCAGAAGAAGTAAAAGTTAAAGTTTTAAGAAAAATAATGACATGTCTTTTCTCCAGATTTTAAAGTGAAGTATGTAAATGATGGTTTTGTACAGTAAACAATTTGATTTGAAAGAAAATATACTATATATAAAAATCGAGGTAAAAAACTGTATTGATAAAGGATGTTTATCTTATGGTTGAATAGTCACGTGCTCTACAGCACACATGCAATAAAAAAGAAACCTCAGCTCAAACAGCAATCAATGTAATAGCATCTAGATACTGCTGTCATTAAATTCAAATTAATTTAACAGAAAATTCACAATAAAAAAAAAACGGATAATAAAAATATTTGAAAAAAAATTGATTTAAAAAAGTTACGAGAATATTATACATGATTTTTTGCAGTTTTCTTTTATTCTTTAATTTTTGATGTTTTATGATTTCTTTTCATACCAAATCGTGGCATGACTATTAATAGCCGGCGTTATGTGGTTGTAAAATTGTTTATGAACTTATGAACTTATTTGACACTTAAAATTGTAGAAAAAATAGAACGTAATAAGAGCCTCGCAGCAAATAATATGTATCACATGCACATGCATATCACTTAGAAACCATATACCATTCCCACCAATAAAATACAATGTAGACATAAAAGGCTGGTTAATTTTAATATGTTACTAGCAGATCCAACAAACTTCGTATCGCCTAACAGTCGATTCTTTATTATTTTTTTAATATTTATTGTAATCTTCGGGACACCGGGGCAGCTAGTAAGATAACAATTACATTGTGTCAAAAAATAAAAATTATAAATCGCTTTAAACACTTTTAATACTCATTAAAAATCGCAAAGAAAATTACAATCGGAAATTATTAGGATACCTAGTTATTATATTTTATTTTTATTTACTCTAAATTAAGATCCATTTTTATTGCAGTACTTTACACGATATTTTTTGTTTGATTACCTGGCGCGTAAACAAACAGATTAGATGGTTTTTCAATATGAGAACAGGCAACATACAATTCACCAGCAAGAAACATGGGTTTTCTAGATTAATACCACAAACACTTAATGACTGCCTCTGGGATTTGTTTATAGTCATTGCGAAAGCGAGCCGTACTGAAAACTGCAGTCCTTTAAACTCGAATGGTATGTCAGTCGGAATCATTGGGATGCAGGGTATCAAAACATCTTCGCATTTACGAAAGTGTAAAGTGTGTTTCAATATGAATGCTTCTATTTTTATCGCTAATCGTGTGCGGTTACAAAGTTTCGGTTGGTTAATATTTCGCAGCATTATAACCGCAAATATAACCTTTAATTAAAGATTGTGAGGCGGCAATCCTGACAAATCAGTTAGATTAAAAATTCCGGTGGATAGTTCACGACATAATCTTCATTATTTGCCAATATCAAATGATTTATATGTCTTCATTTCGCCAGAAATATCATCTTGAATTTTAATTCATTTACATGAGTGTTTTTGGCAGCCAGTATAGCTCTTTTTCTCAACCAGTCATGGAATAAGTAATTTTCAGCAACGTTTGGTAACACTTTATGAATGAATTCATCTTTTGATTGCGTTTACTGATAAAAACTATCAGAAAAGGTGTTGCAGCCATTCAGCATATCAATAGGAAATTTGCCATTGCCACAATCAATGAGTTGTTTAGAGAATATTTCTCCAGACTGATCATTTTGCAACATAATACACATATTCTTGCTTAAATGTAATTCCTTGATGTGTTTCCACAATTTGGTGGACTTTAAACATACATTCTGTTCATTAACTGGCATTGAACGTGGTACCACTGGCAATGTTTGGCGAAAATCTCCTGATAATAAAATTGTTGCGCGACCAAATTGCTTTCAGCAGTTCCGTAGATCTTTTAAAGTTCTATCTAATCGCAATTGTGCATTCATGCCACACTATTAGTTTATATTGCTGCAAAACCTTTGCCATTGCTGAATTCTTGGAGTTGGAGTTGGTTGGAGTTTCGTTGCCTTACATATTCAATGGCAATTTGAGGTTTGAATGGGCTGTTCGACCGCCTTCTAGCAAAATTGCTACAATGCCTGACGAAGCAAGAGCTAGAACATTTTCATTTTTTGAGCGAATTGTTGCCAATATTTAAGTGATCAAAACAGTTTTTTCTGTACACAAATGAGCGTCAAAAAAATAAATCCCTCCAGTTCGATCATTTATTACTTATATAAGAGTATCAAATACATACTTTTGTTATTGATATGTGGGTATATTGTCCGACGGAGTTCGATTTATTGGGGTATGAGTTTACGTCAACCCGCGTTAAATATGGTTTGCGAACATACCGGTTTCGATTACATGCCATTTTCAGTGTTCTCTTTATACCAGTTGCATTTTTGTTCTTTGTTCAATAGTGGAAGATTTATTTAAATCGATTCTTTCAAAGTATTAAGATGATATAATTTTTCACGTTCTAGCTCTTAATGAAAAGTATCGTTCATTGGGCGATTGGGCGCGACCATCCCCAATTAACATAATGGTTTGTTTGACATCGTCAAGCACATATCCTCAATGAAATCAATGCCTGATTGTAAATTTCTTCACTTTATTTGTAAATTCAGATTCTCTGTTCTATTGCGCATATTAAATAAAATATCATCACACATATTATCTTTGTACTCCACTCACAAATCAATTATACTTTTATGTGACTTTTTGTATGGGCATATAGAAAAGTGTTGTTTTTATATTTTAATATAACTTCGCCCTCGGCTAAGTGGCTTAGTAATAGTTCAATTAATCAAATCACTTCAAAAAACCAAGTTTAAAAATGTAAAAAAATTAATTTCCTGTAAAAAGAATAAATACGAAATAGACTATACAGTGGCGCAAATTAAAAGTCGGGCCAATGATTGGTAGATGTTTATCAACTGTTGTAGATGTCATAACTTATTATGTTTTTGAAACTAATTTTAACAAACTTTAAGATTATGGTCACACCGTAAGTCGAGAAAAGTAAAATTTCCATTCCAATTACCGTTATATTTGTTAATTTCTTATTACATTTATGCCAAGCTTCTACATGGGAAACCTAAAAATAATTATTAAAAACTATTAAGAAAGAAAGGCTTAACGATAAATCGCAAGTATCGTTAAAAAAAGCAAGTCAACTGTAGAGGACATCATTACGGGATACAAAAAAGATAGAATTACAAATAAACAATGCACACCTGTGATAAGAAAGCTTTGCCCAAGAGATGAGAAGTTTATAGTTCGCAAAGTACAGATAGTGTGATTCGTTTTACATCCGCACCTGGCTATATAGCCTTAATCAGATGGTGGACAAACCACAATTGTATAATTTGGAACGTCATACATGCGTCCTAGGAAGCCGAAGACATAATTCTAAGCAACAGAACCAGAGCAGGGCTGCAAACCATCACACCTTGCTAAAGAGTTGGAGACTTTCCAACTCCTGTCCAGAACACATGTTTAGCATGCTCACTGGACTGGATAATTCACTTTGCGTGTCATTATCAGTGAGATGATCCTGGCCACCATAATAAACATTATACTGTTATGGGGCCGCGAAACCACAACCACCACGTTACTCCCATATAGGGGCCAACCTTAATTATAAGCCAGAGAACTATTAAATGTCTAAAAAGACAAATAATGAACTCTGCGGCTCACTGATCCCCGTGGAAATAAATTGGAGCTTCCAGTTGACTGTCTTCAGGGGGCTGGGCTCCCTTTCCCCCCCAGTTGCACAGATCTAGATAGCTGTTACGTACTATAAAGACCATAAATGTGCCCCCGGGGGTAGTTTGCAAAGTACAAAATATCCCATTCATCTCTGCTCCAAAGCCTGCTAAAACAGTGACTCTAACCAATTTAGGAAAGGAAAAAAAAACAAACCGCTTGGCCGTGGGCCTTGAAAGAAACCATGTCTTATTGTCAAAAATAGAAAGGATCGCTTTGATTTTGCGCGAGGGTACATATCAAAAGATTCCTTCTTTTGAAGAACATTAAAACTTATATGTCACGTAATGTTGATTTTTCCTATCTATATTTTAATATCATTGTTATGGATAAAGGCAAATTTAGTTTGTTTGGTGACGTGTGACTTAAACACAATGAAGAATTTTTGTAAAAAAAAATCACTGAAAAAGCAGTGAAGCAGTAATGGTGTTGGCTTGTATCGCTGCTTAAGGCATTGGAAACCTTCACTTTATAGAAGTTATCATGTACAAGAACATGTATTTTAAAATTTTAGAAACTTACTTGAAGGAAAGTGCGCGCATATCGGGTATTGCTGATATTTTTTAAGTTTTATCTAGACAAGGACCCTAAGTACAAATCGCTGATAGTATAGAAACGGTTGCTATGCAACTGCCGTAAGTTCTTCAAAACACTTACTTCAAGTCAAGATATAAACGGAATTGAACTCTTATGCGACGAACTTAGATGTCATATACTAAATAGATAGTGCTGTAATAAAAACCAGCTTAAGCCCGAATTACAAAAGGAGTGAAGCTAAAAAACGCCTACAGTGTTCAAAACATCTGTGAAATCTATTCCAAGAAGATTAACGTCTGTAGAAAATTAAGTAGAATATGCAACCAAATATTAATTAATGCATAAGAAATCGAATTTAAAAACTGCCCAACTTTCGGTGTGATCATAGTCTTCAGGTTTTTTTTTTGAGTTTTTGTAAATATGCCTATTTTGTTCAAACATGTTTTTAAACCAGTATGGCGCTATAAAATCAATGGCGGTTAAAAAAATAACTATTTTTTTTTGTTTTTGAACAATGTCGTCTCTCACACACCGTAATTTAACCTGATAACATATTTTTGATTTCAATCCTTCAAGGATTTTTTGAAAAAAAAAGTATTATGATAGAATAGATTTATAAGAAAAATAAAACGATAAATTAAGTTTGTTATGCTAAATATCATATTAGAATTATAACCTCCATACATTGAGCTATAAATCTTAAACAAAATAAATTAATAAATAAAGATTTAAAACTCCAAACTTTTATTTCCGTTTTAAAATAATTCTTATTATTTTTCAATCATTTTCATTGTAAAGCATTAACTAATGCCACAAGCAAAATGTAAGTTCAGTTCAAAAATAAGGAATGGCTGTGAGCGTTTATTGGTTGTGAGTGCATGAGTTTCCACTATTTTTTCCTTCAAAGAAACCAAACAAGTAAACAACAAATATAACGGAAAAAGGATATTTTGAAATAGTACGTATGCATACGAATAGAGAACTGTTAAAGAGAAGAGGGTTTTGGTTTTGCATGAATAAATAAGATTCAATTAATAACTGGGTTATAAATGCTTAAACACAGGGGCTAACGAACTAAGAACACCGTAACAATTTCTAATAATTTTTATTTTTGCAAAAGCATTCCAACAAATTACCCTGTGTATGGAAAGAAAATTTAAGTTTCTTTAGTTTTTCTTCTTTCGCTGAATTTTGGTTAAATAAAATCAAAAAAAAAACTTTTTCAAAATTATTTTTAAGTCGTTTTACTGTTCTCTGTTATGTGGTTCTCGTTTGAAAGAATTTTCCGTGTTTTTTTTTGGATTATTTTGCATTGCAAACTTAAGAATAAAATTTAAATAAAAGGAACAAAAGTTGAGATGTCCTCAGATTTACTTAAAGAAAACGCAGCACGAAGTTTGGCAACAAATTTTAGCATCAGCAGACACCAGAATCTTAAATATAAAATAAAGAGGAGAAAAACTCCCAAAATATTTGCTTGCATTTACACATATGAGCTATACTCGAATAGAGGTTTCTGCTGATATTTCTTTTTGTTTTTTAATTTAAAAAAAAAGAAAACAAAGATAAAAAAGTTACGATAATAAAATTATAAATGCAATGACGTGTGAAACGTGTAACAAACAAAGTATCGCATAAAGAAAAAAGTTATACACATTCTGCTGTCTTTGGATTTTGTCCAACAAAATTCTCTAAAAATTAATTTAAGTTTTTGTTCTTATCTAAAAAGATGCTTTAGCATCCACTGTTGTTAAATAATACTCATACGGAATACTATTTCACAGTTTTATGGAAATAAAAGTTAAATATTTTTTGATTTGGAATTAGCACTTGGATAGTTGCTTAGTGTGGCTTGATGTTGAAATAACTTTTTCTAATTTATACATAATTTATACATTTGTTTTATATGTACACTTTCTTAATTATCTGAAGTAAATGTATAAATATTTTTTCTTTAAGCTTCGAGAGAATACTGCTAACATTAAGTTGAGGAAAAGTTGTTTTTTAAATCCCAGATGATTCTAAAATTTGTTGTTGAATTATTAAAATGTTTTAAGCGAATAGAAACTTGAAAAATTATTTCGTATGTTGAGCTGACAAGTTAGAATTCGTGAGTAGCATTAAAGCATAAAAAATAAGGGGGTTGATTTCGGGAAACAAATTTAAATAAATTTATAGTCTCTAAAACAACGTGACAATAAAGGCGGTATAACCAACCTAAACTCCAAAATTCATTTCTTTTAACAAAATTTTTAACTATATATTTATATAACTGATATATCTGGTAGTATTACGTTTTTAGTTATCATGCAACTATTTGTTTGTATAGTTATTTTCGACGTAACACAAAGAAAAGCTAAAACACCGATTTTCAAAAATAATTTCACAGTTATTGATGGATACATAAGTTTTTATTAATTAAGTTTTGTCTTTGTGTTATTTTTTTTTAAAGACAACAATGCCTATTTAGTCAAGTACCGTGCTACATTATTTAGGAAAGGGATAGGCACAAGTTTAAACAGGTGGTGAAAGTAGAGGGATAGTCGAAAATTAACTGTCGTATAAGACAGCACAGTGACCAGTGACCATGCCTTTATCACTGAGCAACCCCACTGACAGTCAATTTTTATTTGTAGTAAAAAAAACCAAGGTCTTTGTTGGAAATCGAACCCACAGCCCCCAGACTGACAAGCTAGTTCATAATAGCCTTGGCGGTCCTGCTCCTCTTGTGTCCTGGTTGTTCACATTCCATAATTGTGGAAGTCTCTTACAAAACTATAAAACTATAAAACCGTAAATTTATGTGTTATTGTTCCACTGCAACAACCATCTAACCTCTTTAATTCGAATTCAGTAATTTTTTTATTTTTATTATAAATTAATTATTGCGCCTCATAACATAATCGTCACCTATTTATTTGGTTTTTGTAAAACTTCTTTTGAATTTTTCAATATTATTTAGCATTGTAAATTAAACTGTAACTGAGGGCTGACATACAACCTCACTATTTTCAACTCCAATTTCGATACATAATATCGACTGTTTTTTAATAGAGTTAGAGAACTAAAAAATTGGCAACAGTTTTTTTTAAATTAACAGCCATTTTCTCGCTGTTAGGAGATTTATGTTTAATTTGGTTTGGCATTTCGACATGAATAGACTGACTGACGCTTGAACAAGGGTAATAATTTGTGTATGTTGTGGCTAAAACAATATTGACTTTGATACTGATATTCACAAGCTGCCATTTTTCGGAAATGATAAAAAATGTCATCGACAAATTTGATTTCCAGATTAGACTACAACCAAGCCAGCTGTGATGGTCATATATCAGAAGTTATATATAAATTATATTACCAAATTATCTTTCGAAGATAGTAAATTTCATATCAACTAAAAAAATCAACTTCGTTTTATTCCACCTCTCTACTTCAATTTCAAATTGTGGTCTGATTTCGCATTCAGATTATGGTATGCAACATTCCGTGATAAGATTTACGTCTGCAGCTGGTCGTGGGCCCTAATCATATGGTGGTCAAACCACTGTGAACGAAAAGCAACGTTATTTACATCCTAGGAAGCCGAAGACTAATTCTAGCAACAGGGCTGCAAACTCCTTGCTGAAGAGCTGGAGACTATCCAACTCCTGTCCAGAACACATGACTAGCATGCTCACTGGATCTAGGATCATTCACCAGGTAGGTGTGATCAAGGGCGAAATGATCCTGGCCACCATAAAACAATACCTGTATGGGGCCGCAAAACCACAGCCACCACGATACTCCCGAAGGGCCAACCTCAATAATCAGCCAGAGAAACAGCTAAATGCCTAAAGACACAAATAGCAGAAACTCTGCGGGCTACTGATTCTCGTGGAAATAACGTGGAGCTTCCAGTTGACACCTGCTGCCTTCAGGGGCTGGACTCCCTTATACTCCCAGCAGCACAGATCTAGATAGTCAAGTATTCTATAAAGACCGATAAATGTGCCCCCGGGGAGAGGGGAGGGGGGGGGGGTTTGGTATGCAACAATTGTTACCGACTTTGTCCTATTTTTCACCAAAAGATAGAGTTCAAAAGATTAAAAGTAACATAAGATTAAGTTTGCCATAATCGCAATACTACATCACTATTACAAATATAAAATTAAATATTTAATTTTATTATTACCGTTTATATAAGTATAGGTGTGTAAGAGTTTAAAGTATATAAGTAATTGGACACATTTGCCTAAACAGCCAACAATAATCACACATTTGTTGCCTATTAAAGTGTTGTAACTATTTTTTTTTCTGCTATTATAAGTTGTTGTTGTTGCTTCATTTATTTTCTGAAGAGTCCACGCAAGTTTTGTATTTCGTTTTCAATTTTATGAATGAATTTATTGTTGATTTTGTTTGTTTTGTGTTATTGTGTTGTTTCTTTTTCTTTTGTTTCGTTATTTTACAAATTTTTTTTAATGCAGATATTACCCGCAAACAAAAAGAGAATATAAATTATTATCCTGATTTCTTTCTTTTCTGCTCATTTTGTACGTGTTTAGAATAATAGTTTTCAAATTGTGTTTTATAAATTTTATTTTTCTCCCACTTTTAAATCTGAATGTGTTTCAGTTTTGCTAAGGTTGTTGGTGTCATATTTTTCTGCAAAAACAACAACATCGAAAAAACAAAAAAAAAATAGAATTAGTTCGAGTAAATAGAGAAATGAAAACAAAACATAATTCTTAGTGAAACAACGAATATCACCAGTGGCAGCTTAAAGCATACAAATTGTCATACAAAATTGTCCTTCATCATTTTTCTGTAAATATATATATTTTTTTGTTCTGCATTTTTGTTGTTCTACATCTACTACATAAACAACAATAACAACATCATTAACAATTATAGTAACGACAAGAAGATTGTTTTACAAAACATTAGAAATCGTTAAAGCACAACTAAACACAACTGGTGGATGGATAGATGAATGAATGGACACTTAGCGAAAATCTTTAGCTGACATTTCTAGAAAATTGGATTAGTGAAAAAGTTTTAGGTTGAATATTATGGTTAAATGCTAAAGTTGTAAAAAACCTATTTTATTCACTATTTATTTTAGTCTCTTTAAGCTCGCTTAAAATTCATAAACTTATCTTTGAATAAATTATTTATTTTTAAAGCGTTGACATAAACAATAGACTATTCATGACATAAGCTATGATGTTAGGTGAAGGTTCTTCATTTAGCTAAATATAACAAGAAATAGTTTTTCAAGTAAATTTAAATAACAATTATAAAGTGAACAGTTATTAGCCAAAACAGAATTAAATAAAGAAAACAATAATTATTAAAAAGCAATAAAACTTTAATAAATTTATTTCTGCTTCAGTAACATTTATTTTAATTGTCCAAGGTATAAAAAAAAATTATATAAACTTTAAAGTATTCAAAAAATTATTTAATTTTTTCGATAACTTTAATTGAAAAAACAAAAAAAATAAATAGTCAAATCTTGACACTAGCAGAACGAAAAGAATAATTTTGTCGATCGTTGCAACCGTCATCAGAATTCTTTTCATCTGTCTGCCTGAATCTCTGCATAGCGAAGCAAAAAGCGATTAATAAAGAGAACAAAAAATATTTTGATTATGCTGTGTTAACTTCTTCTTATCAAATTAATAGTCATTTACTATGAGATCTTTCTCGATTTTAGTTTCTGAAAGTGGTTGATTAAATAAATCGTCTTATAACTTATAAAATTTAAGTCGGATACGTGCGCCGAATACTTATTGTGGAGGCTGCCATACTGTTTCTTTTTAAATAAACACAAACATTTTAAAATAATTTTGCTTTCCTAATAAATTTAGGAATTAATGTAAGAGAACATTTAAGATGGCAAACGGCCGAAACCGGTTTGTTCACAAACTAAATTTGATGAGGGTCGACGGAAAACCGTACCCAAATAAAAGTAAATTAATGTAAATGTAATCTAAAACAGTTGGCTTAATTATTTCAAAAAATAAAAATAAAATAAAAATATCTTATAAAACTATAATATTAATTTTCTTCGAACATAATTTCTTTCATAATGGCACAAAAAAAAAGAAATTGGTCTGGTTAAAAGTCTAGAAATCAATTGCATGCAACAAGTTAAAAGTTGTTCCTATTGATTTCTTCTTTTTTCAATACGGCGCACATTGGAATTGAATAACACATTACAGCTGCCATTTATTCTTTGAAATTATAGTCACAGTTTTACACAGTTGAAATATTTGAATGTTTTAAACGATTATCGCAATTTTTTCATTTTCTCTCCCACAAACTTCTTTCGCAGTTTAAAAGGCGCTATGTTGCAAGGGTTTGCATAATTTAATAAAATATATAAGTTTCTCCTTCGTCCAAAAAAATTCTCGTTTGCTGCCTCTCGTCGAAAACCCTTTATATTGTTACGAAGATGATTTGTTAAGTTCTAAACGAAAATAATTATCAATAAAAAAAAGTAAACGAAGCGACCTACTGTGCATTTTACAAACTGCGCAGTTTTCTAGAAAATCTTATATACGCAAGGCAACAACAAAACGTTTTTAAGAAATTCTACGAAATAAAATAAAAAACAGAAAACAAAAACAACAAGCGTAGAACAAAAGCAAAACACGCAGCCAGGCAGGCGCCTAAACTAAATGATAATAACACCAGTTTCGACGATGTTTAAGTAGAATATTCTTGAATGTACGAGAACCGCTTAAAACAACTAAATAACTACCACTTGCTGGGCAATTGAATTAACTCAAATTGCATCGTCGTTTAATAAAGACAACAATGTTACCGTCATCGTGTTTGTTTGTGTATGTGTATTGAGAGTTAATAAATTGTTTAACTTTAATTTTATATTTATAATTCTAAAGTGCTGTGTTATTATTTGATAATATAAGGACTTAATATAATAAAACGTTTATTAAAAGGAATAAACGTAACAATATATTATTTGACGCCAAAATACATGTTAATGTGGTAGATTATAATCTGTTAGATTTTATATAAAAAAATGCCCAAACATGCCATTTAGGAAATAAACTTCAACACATCTATTTCTGTGAAACTTTTGAAAAAATTTTAAGAGTAAGAAATAATTTTTGAACGATAAGAAAGTCGTATTTATTATTCGTATGAACAACATGCGTAATTTGATCCGTTTATCTTTTTAATTGATTTAACTAAATTATATTTACAAAGAATTCTATTATTGCTCCAAAGTATTAATATAAAAAAAAATGTGTCCAATAATTCTATGAGGTTTTGCCTATTGTATAGAAGGGATTTGACCGCTAAAATGAATTTCTCATACCTCTTAGATTTGATGATTTTACAGCTATAAATTGACGTTTTATTAATGCGAATGAGTTTATGAAAACAGAAATGGCCGCAGATCTTACTATTATTTACAAACAAAACTGTTGCAGCAAAAACTATTATAGTTATTAAACACTGGTTAGTAGGGTTAAGCTTTTTCCGATAATTTTTTATTAAATAAAATCGTAGTATTAAGGATTTCATTCACAAAATATAAAAAGCTATTAATCTTGCAATATTTGTAAGTCTGTATGTCTGTGGATTCACATGTCGCTACAGCAATAAAAACCAAATTACAATTCGTAATTTCGTAATGTCTCATAGTAGACAGGTGATATTTACCTATATGGTGTCGGCTTTTAAACATCTGCACAGTGTAGGTAAAATTTTTAGTCCTGCAAAATTTAAAACTAATTAAAGAGTACACATATTAATGTATGTGAGCTTATTTTATACCACATACAATTTTAAGTAATTTTATAACTTCTTTAAGAACAAGTGCAAAAAATTGAAAATACAACACAAATATAAAGTCACCTTTCCTTTAAGGTTTTAACCTTATATTTTCAGCTATAGAGTAGGCAGACATTCAGAATTTAGAACAGAAATATGTCCGTTAAAAAAGTAAGTGTGAATAATATATTTTAAAAATTATAAGGTGTTATGCATTTTGATGAAAATGGATTTTGCACAGAAGGTGTGTTATACTACATATATTACAGGGATAATTACAATAGAAAATGTCCCGATAGTAAAGTGACCTTAAGTATATTTGATTATGTGCTTAATAGTAAGCTAGCAGACAGAAACTCTGATCAAATTAAAAATTGAATGATGACTTTTACATAGCATGGCACTTTTTATGTGTTAGCCAAATTCTAATTCAAACAAAGCTTAAACAAAAGTAGATATGACCTTATCAACGGAGCTACTTATGTAGTAGACTCGAATACTGACTCACCAGAAAAGATTAGAGCACGGCTTGAAAGTGATGCGCTCACATCGCAAGCAATTGCCGCTCATATCGAACAAACAGCCAGAAAACAGAGCAAAATATTACTTCAGGGTTAAAATAAAGGGTCCGCCAAATAACTTTTTTTTGCTTTAAACAAACTATAAACAAAACTACTCAATATTTTCTTTTTTTATTTGAAAGTACATTCATTTCGGTTAATGATGGAAAATAATTTCATTCAAATGGCTGCCTAGGCTGGCCATTTAGTAGCCTACACGATCGGTCCAATTTTTAAGCACATTATCGATTGTATGCAGCTGTATTTCACCAACGGCTTTACGAATATTGCCCTTTAAAGCGTCAATTGTCTCTGGCTTGTCGGCGTAACACTTATCTTTGACTGCGCCTACAAATTATAGTCCAACGGTGTCAAATCGCAGCTCGGAGATGGTGAAACGACATCAGCTTTGCGGCTGATAATGCGATCTTCAAAAATAGGGCGCAAAACATCAAGTATAGCTGCGGCTGTGTGGCACGTAGCGCCGTTCTGTTGAAACCAAATGTTGCCAATATCCTCCTCTTCAATTTTTGTGAACAAAACTTCAACATGGCCCGATAACGATCGCCATTGACTGTAACGGCCATTACTTGCTCATTTTCGGAGAAAAATGACCCATTTATGCCTCTGCACCAAAATCCGCACCAAAGAAAGACTCGTTTTAGGTGCGTCGGCTTTTCAATATTTGCGTGCGAGTTTTCTATGTTCCAAATGCGACAATTTTGCTTGTTTACACACTCGCCAAGATCAAAATGAGCTACATCTGAAATGAGCATAATCTGTAAGTCGATCGCAGGCCTACTTAGCGAAGCGAAAACGCATTGTATGGTCACTTGGCTTCAACTCCTGAACCAATTGAGCGTTGTATGGCGTCATATGGCAAATTCGTCTAAATTATGTCTCTGAAATGTTCAATTGTTGAGAACGACGGTGAATTGATGTTGATGGCGCTTCACGCACACTTTCTGCCACAGCAGCAATATGCTCGGGTGTTCGCACTGTTTTTGGCTTTTCATGCTTTGGTTTATCGATGAGGATACCAGTTTCTTTCACTTTTCACAAGATAACGAACATACGGAGCTGGCGGTGCTTCTCTTACCTTGATTTTCAAAGTAATGTCGCAATATATCCCAGCATTGGTCAAAATATAAAAGTGCACTTGCAGAAGTCCCTCTGTGTATTCTTAAATATTTTGAATAAGCATAAAATATGTCCATTCTAATTTATGTACCTAATGGTATTTAGAGAAAAAATTGTCTTTAGCCCAGCAATGGGTCTTCTTCTATTTGCCTCGCATTTTAATACGGGTAAAACTTTCCTATTGTTTTGTGTAGAACTTTTTCTCCCCCAATAAAATTAATTTATCTGCTAGATGTTTTGATGTTTTTAATTTTCGTGTCTTTCTTTTCAGATCTTGGGTTCTTTTACTCAACTCATCATTATTATCCCGATTTTCCTTTATTAATCTATAATGCTTAATCTGTAGTGATGTTATGGTAGAAAGTTTTATTTTCTTTTACAGTTGTTCAATAAAACAAGCAGCAGCTTTTGTAAACATGCAACCCAAATATTAGCAAGACTAAAAATAATAAGCAAACTCATTTTATAAACCAGTTATTACTTCAAAGTACTTGTATGTGTGTCGAGTGAATGAAGAAGTTTGATTTTATTTTTTAACGTTGCCGTTGTTGTCTTTTAAAATATTAATAATATTAGTCTCCTTCATTCTTAACTTGTTGTTATCAGTTTTACAGTGTTTGTAGCTTTTATATAGTTTTAAATTTTTGGGTTTTTTTTATACGGTTTCTTGCTTGTTGCAGCAGTTATTTTATCTGCTTATTTTTACAACATTTCGTACATCCAGTATCTTCAAGAATTCTGTTAGTTATAAGCAGGAAAAAATATAAAAAACCCCTTAAAGTCCTTTTTATTCACATGTGCTTTTAAATTAAAATAAAATAGTTTTTGCTGTTTCTTCAATGTGGCTTTTATTTTGTAGCATCTTTTTAGGGGCATTTGTGTAAAGATTTTGTGCATGTGTGATTAAATTTGTGAGGATTTGGTATGTTTTTCTTACCACAATGTTTTACGTTGTTTACATTTTACTCTCTTAATACCGTTTTATGCGTTATTTTTGTTAAGCAAAGCTTGATTTAAAAACAACAAAAAAGCATTTAAAAAGTTTTTAAATTATGAATGCGAATTATTATATTAGTGAATATTAAATAAAAATATTTCTAACAATTTATTTGCAATAATGTTTTTTTTTAATTTGCAATATTAAATGGCAAACGTTTTTTATACTGTTCTGCCAATAACTAAAATACTGTTTTCATTATATTTAGTGTAAACCGACATCACTGTCGAGGCATATTGTACACTGTTTTGGTAGGTCCACCGTTCGTTCAAATATAGGTAGTTTTTCATTAGGGTGTGTCTATTCATGTAGGCAAATAGCACGCCACCTGGAATTTTATGCGGGGCTAACCTAATATCTTCATCCTTTATTATTATTTTTTTCCAGGTAAATATGCCCGTCTGAGGGTGTTTTTCGTTTATTCAAGTGTTGGACTCACCAATATAGTACAGAATACAGCTTGACAATGATGCTCTCACATCGAAAGCGCTCGTCGGTCACATCGAACAAATAGCCAGCAATGATGGTTTACACTATAGAAAATGACAGCAGATTTGTTTAAACTTTTAAGTGTAAATTAAATAGTACCAATTAAATTTTTGCATACATTTTTTATTAGAACTTGAGTTGAGTTTATTATGTATAAGCTATCAAGATATTTTTAATTAAAAAAAGTACCTGATCTACATTAGGTCTTCAGATATAAACAAAAATAAGTACCTAAACTTTTCTTGACACTATCAAAACGAACCTTTCACAGAATGTGAAAAACATTTATGCGGAGTACTGTCTATTCTCTTAAAGAATGATACTAAAGAAAAAGGGATTTGGACGTTTATGGATTTAAGTTGTTAAGCACACCATACAGTCATTAAAGGTTTTTAACAACTAGTATTAGAAAAGTATAGAATACAAAGTTGGTCCATATTAAGTATGGCATTCTTTATGCTTGAGTTTAACTTACACTTATCTAATTCTCTATAACTATCACCAATTTTATGGATATCGTTTGCTACTTTTTGGTCTTAAATATCTCTATAAATGTTGCTGTCATCAGGAACCAAAAAAAAAATTTGTTAAAGCTTTAGATTGATATTTTTATAAATATTTTGATGTCTTCTTGCACAAAATTCTCTTACAGATTTGAGGTGTGCTTTATGAAGGAACATTTTATATTTATGAAGCCACCTAATAGCAAGTATATTTTTGTTGTTTTAGAATTTCAGTTGTCATGCTCTATAAGAGGCTTTAATTGTACAATTTTAACATACAAATTTTCGTCGCTGAAAAACAGAGTTATTGTTAATACTTTTTTGGTTTGTAATAAAAATGAAATCCTTTTAAGGGATAAAATGATGAAATTTTGATAAAAATATATATTTTAACTTTTTTTTTGTTTAATTACGACTTTTTCAAGTTTCACATACAAAAATTATTTTTTTTGTAAATATAAGTTATTTTATTATTATTTTCAGTTTTATTCGACCTTTTTTTTAATTTCTATTAAATTTTTATCTTTTTACACGGTCCTTTAAATTATAACGATTTATTTTTCTTTTTTTCTTTCAATATTTCGCTTTCCTTTGGAAAGCTTCTTCAGGAAATTATTTTTTATATTTTCAAAAACAAAAAAAATTGTTATAATTTTTGTTTTTGAAAATATAAAAAATAATTTCCTGAAGAAGCTTTCCAAAGGAAAGCGAAACATTGAGAGAAAAAAAGAAAAATAAATCGTTATAATTTAAAGGACCGTGTAAAAAGAAAAAAATTTAATATAAGTTATTTTGGTAAAAATGTAATATTATGGCTAAATTTCGGTCGTTTAGTGAAATTCCGTTTCTGAAATTTTTGTAACAAGAAACCAACAATGAGCTACATAAAATATAACACAGACATTGGAAATTATGAAGTCAATAGTCTTTTTTACCATGACTTTTTTGTGAATTACCACATCCTTTCATATATATTTGATATATCTTGTCTAACAGATACGTTGTAACTCTTCTGTGGAAGAGAATATTGTAGAAATTACAATAGTTGGTCTCATGTAGAAAGTCTCTGACTTAAAAAATTGTACATTTTATAAAATAACTTTTAAAATCTAGTGGAATTGGGTTGTTTATAAAAATGTAATTTTTTTAATTCGTTATCATTAAAAGATTTGAATAATTTCTAATAAGCAGTCAAAATTAATTGAAAATATTTTATAAATAATTTTTTCATCAAGCTCAACGTCTTTATATAAAAATTAAGTCAATTTTTATTATTGTTTTCGATATTTCATCTTTAGGAAAAGAAAATTTAATAAACAATATAATTAATCAAGCTATTATATTGATGCCACCCAATGGTGTGGTGAAATATCGAAATCAAAACAAAAAAATTTACTTAATTTTTATATAAAAACCTTGTGCCTGAAGAGAAATTATTTATAAAATATTAAAAAGGTTTATTAGCTATAATTATTTATTAAAAATATCTAAAACATCCTAAAATTTTAGTCTTACGAGGCTTTTTTAACTTTTTTCTAATTAAGTTGTTTGGATTATTTATGCCAGTAATTAAAATATTGTTAATATTCTTTTCTGGCTGTTTGTTTGAGCGAGCGCTTTCGATGTAAAGACATCATTCTCAAATAGTGTTCTAATCTGTACAGTATAGATACTTAAAAAACTGTACAGTACCGATTACGACAAGGCTTGAGAATGATGTCTTCACATCGAAAGATTTCTCTGTCTAAACCAAACAACCAGGCCGAAGAGACAGAAAAAAATGATAACAATTATTTTTTATTCGCAGAAAAACTCTTTTCTATAATTTTGCTTCTAAGACAAAATATTTCTTTTGTATTAAACGTCTTTAGAAATGTTTATATGAAAGCAATGACCGATTAAATTTCGAAGAGAAGCAATAAAAATAAAATTAAAAAAAAAAGTCCAGGAATATGACACTTAAAAGTTCAAATACCTTTGAATTGTACGTGTAGTTACATCACACATGAATAATTCGTTGACTGAGTGTGTTAAACAATTTTCTATATTTACTTTTTTTTTTTAAATCTAAACTTAAGACAGAAGACTTAGAAAAAATAATAAAAATAAATAGAAATAATTGCAACTACAAACATGAATAGAACATAAAAATAGAAAATAACATAAAAAACAAAAATAAAAATCATAAGAATAAATTCATTGTAGGCTTTGGTATGTCTAAACAACAGCAACAAAAACTATAGTAACAGTTAAACAGACATTAAGTCTGCTCAGTCGACTCAAAGTAAAGAGAACATTTTATAGCAGCTTTTTCTTACCAGCATTTAATTTTAGTTTCTTGTTTATTTTTTGAAGAAGGAAGTACAAAATACACAATTTTCTTGAAATAACAATAAACGTAGAGAGGGACAAAAAAGAAACAATATTGTTTATCATCATATTCGTTTTACACAGAATGTGTCAGTTTTTTATAGTTTTTTTTTTTTTGAAAAGAGGTTTTTCCTGCCACACAAAAAGTGTAAGAAAGGAGTGAAAAGTAGTTTATTTTACGGAAAGAAAACGAATAAAAACACAAAAAAAAAACTAAATAGAATAAAGAAACGAAAAGAAAAATAAGTAAAATTTGTTCAAGCACAATTTGAAAATCTTTTAAGTAGCACAACTAAGACATAAAATGATGGGCAGACATTCTGTCAGACATACAGACAGTTAAATAGACAGACACTTATCTAAAGAATAAGACTGACATTAGCATTAGATTGGCGAGTTTAAATATAATAGCTAACTAAATTTTTCCATCAAAATGAGAGCAAGGGAAGCGTTTATTCACTATTAACCCTTAAGGTGTACAAATTTAATGAAAAAGAAATGCAAAAAAAAAATATCACAAATGACACATGACATACAAAATGTGATAAGAATTTAAATCTTAATTGTAAAGGAATTTTTTTTTTCAAATAAATAAAACCAATATTGGCTAAACTAGAAACAGTTCACTAAATATTCAGAAAAAGAAAAAAAAACTTAAATGGCCGAAAATGTTAAAGATACTTGCGAAAAGTGTAGGAAATTAGAAGAGGGCAACTCAATACTGAACTAATTTTTTTGCTAAGTATTGGATCTCTAATGAGTCCCCCGGGGCCACATTTAAATGTCTCTAGGGAATTTTACCGTCCCCTAACAGGCTAGCAGGAGCCAATTGGACAACTTAACTTTATTTACACGGGAATCAGTAAACTCCAGAGTTCAGCTTTTTGGCTTTTTAGCCTTTTAGCTATTCTCTGACTGATTATTAAGCTTGCCCCTTTAGGAACATCGTGGTGGTTGTGGTTTCGCATCCCTCGTTGGAGTTGTGTGGGTCGGATCATTTACAATGAACACAATGAGTGGTCCTGATTCAGTGCGTATGCTTGCCGTTGTATTCTGAAATTTTATTAAGATTGCATATACTCTAGACCGAGAGTTGGACAGTCTCCAACTCTAAAGCAAAGAGTGTGGCTTTAGGCCTGCTCAGAGCTCTTAAAGTTGTAACCAGGAGTGACTGGATAGAGATATCTGAAGGCTTCCTGGGGCGTGGGTGACGCAAAAATCACCCACAGTGGTTTAATCCACCGTCAGGTTATGGTTTAAAAGCCATGAATAAGTCCATTAAAAAATTGTATTTTGTGATGAAAGTAGATCTAAAAAGCCTATGTCAATAGCATTACTCTATCCAAGCTTTGTCAGTTGGCAATGCACTCATAAAATTTTAGAGTGTCGCTAGCGACATTACTGAACTGTAGGCGTTATTTAAAAAAACTTTCAGTTTATTTGACTGCATCAATCTACGCGAGCTGTGTCAGTTGAGAATAAACCCACAGTATGTTATGGTGAATGTGGATGTATCGCCATTTATCACATAGCTGCCGAAAGTAGATGTTTTAAATTGGTATTAACCTTATTTAAACGATACACTTTTGACCGAATTTTAGTTGAAGTAATGCAAGATTGGGGTAGATCTTACCATAATTTATGGTATGGTTTAACACTAAAAAATATAGTAGTGATTCATAATTTTATACGGCCGCTATAATATTAAGGTTATGTACAAAAAAGCTACGATATCTATACGACTGTCACAGCCTCTGTCTATAAAAAATTAACAGTTGTACAAATTTGTATAGAATGTTAATTATTATAGTCGCTACAAGGCAAAAATGTCTATTATGTATAGTCTATGCAAAATCACACCATAATTGTCAATATTTTTGGATCGATGTAATTTGTTTTATAAAACCTTTTGACTGATAGATGTTTTTTTATAGATTGACGCATGTTTGTTTTATTAAATTATGATTGATAAAAATTTTCTACAGACAAAATATTAACTGATGAAAATTATTTATAGGAAAAATTATGACTGAAGTTTTTTTAAGGAGAATTTGAGACTGAAGAAACTTTTCTACAAAATTAAAACCACCGATGAAATTTGTCCACAGAATAATAATGAGCGATAAAATTTTTATATACCAAAATTATTACAAGACTTTTTTATGGAAAAGTGAAGACAGATAAAATTTTTCCCAAAAATATTGCAATCGATGAAACTTTACCACAAAATGATTACGACTGATAATAGTTTACTATAGAAAAAATAATAATTGATGCAACTTACTTAGAGAAAAGGTAAATCTGTAGAGAGTTTTATAGAAAAATTATGTTTGATGTATTTTTTCTATAGAAAATTTATGATATGTAAGTTTTTATTGGAAAAATTCTGACTGATGAAAAATTTTTCCAAAAAAAATTTTTTGCAAATTAGTTATAACTGATGAAATTCTTCTACAGAAAATTATGCACTGTAGTATGTTTTATAAATATTGTAAATATTATAGGGCATAATATTTTGACTAATGAAAGTTTTCTACAGAATAATTATGACTGATGATAATCTGGTAAAAGTCAATTGATTTCACGGCATGTTAAGCAAACATTTGCTAATTAGCGTAACGATTCTTATGATTGTGGCCAGAATTATACCCACGAGCCCATGTTGCTAAACATGCAGTTTTAAAAAACTTATGTTGTCAGAGACACCGCGGTCACCTATTCTTAAGACATAAATTTAATTTACCATGTGCAGTAAATATTGAGAGTAAACAAAGACTTACCACTAACACGATATTGAAACTCATAATGTGCTACTTGCCCGATACCTGTTCTAGGCCTTTCCATATAAACAATTTGTCATCTCGTCAATTGTTCTTTAAATAATCTGACACAGCTACATAACAGTTATCTTACTTTTGTAATCAGCACTGGGGGCTTGAACATTTATTTTATATTTCTTCACCTGCGGCTTTTTAAGAACCATTCACTGTTTTCTTTCTACTGATGCCGTTGTTAGGATCTGAACTTATGATCTCTGTTTAATAAATACGTAGGTACCTATTTGTAGATGCTTTTCACGGCAGCTCATTTTTATTTATTATTTATTTATTTATTAATTATCATTATTATTAAAAACTTATTAGTAAAAACCTAAGATATGATATCAAAAAAAAAAAAAAAAAAAAAAACAAAAAAAAGCTCAAAACTTACATAAGCACCAACTCTATTATTATTTTGTTCGTCTATTGGAGGAGTTTTTATGTTTCTCTTGTATATTTCATTAAATGATTTAATTGATTTAAATTAATATATAATTAAAAAATATGATAATAATTTTTTTAATTATAGAAAAAATTAAATTAATTAAAAAGTCAGTTAGTTAGGTTGCCATATCCAAAAAACCTTTAACCTTATTTTTCTCACATTCCCATATAATTCCACATTTTTAACCTTTAATAATATTAGCTTTGCTGTTATTTTTATAGCCCTGTTTTAAGTCTCTTAAAAGTGTTAAATTTTTTTTTTAATTGCTTAAAATAGTCAATGTACGATTTTGGAAAAGGTGCGATTTGAACGTTTACCACTGCTATACTAAAAATAGCTTTGCGTAAATTTATCGTCAATCAGTTTTATACTTTACACTTTTTAAAATTTTATCCAGCTGGATATTAAATAGTTTATAAATTTCGTTCGTTTTTCTTGGCCCATAGAAAAGCAAAAAAGCAACTATTATAATATATAAAACGTTAAAGCGTTTAGGTGCAAATACTGCAAAAAAAAAAAAACAAAATAAATAAATAAAAAAATAAACAAGTTGCTAACAGCAAATGCACTTCTCACATATTTACTTTCATTCATAAGAATGCTAAAAGCAAATAACATTTGTCTTTTATTTGAGTTATTTCTTTTCATATAGTTTTTGTTGTTGTTTTTTTAAAATAAATTTAAACTTTTGCATATGAAAAAAAAACTGTGTACAAGTAGAGAATTCATATAAAATATTTAAATATAAACAAAACTACAGCTAAATTTATCTCACCCACACGCATTTATACACCCTCTGAAGAAGAGTAAGAAAGACTTACGCACACATACTTCTACACATTTAAAACGCACTTGTACATGCTGAAAAGGACACCATTTGTGCCATAACGACTTTTTTTATCTTGATATTTGAAATGCATATAACAAGAGAAGAAAAAAGATATGTGTGTGTGTGTGTGTAAATGTATTTGTAAATATGAATTAATATTTGTTAAGTAAATCTTATACTGTTGCAAAATGTTAAATGTTGAAATAAAAATAAAATAAAAAAGGTTAAATTGAATGCAGCTTGTAAGTCTTAAAAAGAAGTTAAAGAGAAAAAGAAAACAAGTTGATGATAAATGTTTAACACGCCATTTAAAAATAAAATTAATTTAAAAATAGTATAAATAACTGCAAAATAAATATACAATGAGAAGTATAATATCAAAAGTAGAAATATTTGTATGTGCTAACTCAAATAAAGATTAAAATGAATTTACTAGAAAGCAAAAATAAAAATGAATAACTTTAAGCCCATTTATTTTTTATTTATGTTTTCTTTACTTGTTTTTTGTTTGCTGCTTCAACAATGTCAATTTAGAATTGTAATGGCATTAAGGATGATATATTTTTCTTAAGATGTTAAGCTTTAAGGGATTTTATACAGCTCATTTAATAATATTATGAATTTATTTCCTACTGAATGTCTAATCCTAAACGTGTGACAAATTTTCTTTTAATTCAGCAATTCAACTTGCCATTGTGCGTCTATATTTTTCAAGGTCAAATAAATATAAATATTTGTTGTTTTTTTTATATTAAAATCTCCAATCTCCGTTTACTTCGAATGTTTAACTCTGCCTATATGCCAGCAGTTAAAAGAAAGAAAGTTTTGTTTTGTATTTATTCTCCTGGAAAGTAATTGAATGTGGTCAATTATAATCAACTTAAAAATTCTTTAATGCTTGTAAGAAAATTTTGAAATATTGTTCATCATCTAATGGAGGCCCATTATCAAGTGAAAGGGTTTATCGTTAAATTATGTTATAATATTTTAGTTTATCGTAATTTGTATTGTTGGAGACTATCCAACTTCTGGTCTAGAACACATGACTAGCATGCTGACTGGATCCGGATCATTTATGAGGGGCCGCGAAACACACAGCCACCACGATACTACCGAAAGGCCAACCTCAATAATCAGACTATAGAGACAATTAGCGGAACTCTGGGCCTTACTGATTTCCATAACGTGGAGTTTCCACTGGACTCCCTGCTTGCCTTGCTTGGTTAAGTAATCCATAAGACTGATAAAAGTGCCCACAGGGAGGGGGGGGAGGCATTATCAAGCCGTGTATTAAACCGGGCTTAGGTAGTTCTTTTATTAAGGTCGTACCTACTCATGTAGGTAGAAAGTTCGCTACCTGGCATTTTATGCGGGATTAATTTTCAATGTGAATAGTTTTAGTGGTGTGAAAATTGTGCCTGTTAAAAGTTTTTGTTTTGAAGAATTCTATGTTTTCAAGAAAGTCTACTTCTTGCCTTTTTTGCTAGGATGTACTAATATTATACATTCATTTATTCCCTTGCTGTTGTCCATTATTGTCAAGGTGTAATGCAAAGTTGGATTACTTTCCTTTTTAATTGTTTGAGCGTATATATTCTGTAAATCTTGTTTTAGTATATGTTTAGTTTATCCTATATAAGTATATTTCCAGATACCAGTAAGTCTGTATACTCTGCTCTAACTAAATTTGTCATACATGAAATAAAATACACGAAATTTATAAAAAGCAAAAACAATAATCTCAGAAATTTGAAATTTTTGAATGATTTTGTTTTTATTGCAGCCAGAATACTTGTTTCTATAATCATTAATAACTTCACCTTTTGTAAGTATCGTATTATATTCCTCCATCAGCTTAACACATCTTTCTACTTCATAATTACCCACATTTAGTAGTGCAACAATATCATTTGCTTTCGCGAAAGCAGTTATTTCATTTCAACTTGCAGAATTTTCTTCCAAAAGTTCTTGGCTTATTGAAAATCATTCTAAAAACAGTTTTGTTTATCTTGAAATAAACTCCTCAATACCATTTCTTGTAACTGGAAATGTCGTTTTTCAAAGCTTGTACTATTTTTTCCAGAGTTGAATTCAGTATTCTAGAAACAAAATACACCAGAACGACATTTTCAAAACTAAGCTGCTGTTAATGATTTTATAATTTTTTCAGAGTACCTTGTGATTTATCCCCATTTATTTTTGCAAAACTATACATTTGCTACAATAACAATCAAAATGTGTAACACCGCTGGCTGAATCTTTAACATAACATTTTATTTTGGCATCTATTCCAAAGCGAAACATTTTTAAATTGCAGATTAACTGCATTAAAATTTATTGTTTTTGCTTTTAATTAATCTTAAAATATCACAGCTATAGTTACTGTAGCATTAGCTAGCATTTCTTAAACCTATTACAACTGTTAATAAATTATTAATATTTTTCTGTTAACTCAAAGTTAATGATAAAAGGTCTGACACTTTGTCACATCTAGTGAATGAAATTAATTAAAGTTAACTAAAAAGAGAGCTGTTAAAATAACAAAGTGGCTATGCAAGTGACATATTTAAAATCATATTGTTGTGATATGTATAATCTAATGCAGTAAGTGACAATTTATATAAAAAATTAAATTTTTAGTTCAAGAGCTTTAAGGTCTCAAAATAGATATTTAAAATGTTAATTTTAAAATCCAATACATAAATAATAATTTTCCAGGACCTTTTTGTTGTTAATTTTTTTAATAGTATAAGATCCTCTATTGGCCGAAGATTCTATTTTATTTTTCTCTGCACTCCTATTTCATTTTGAAAATAAATTCATTTTTTATTTATTTGACATTTTAATTAAAATGAATTAATTCTCTTTATATTTTGCTTTTTCTTCTATGCACTCATACAATACTCGCATATAATGCTCACGGATGTATCATTATCAGGCTTAATCGATTGTATTAAATGAGTGCAGAAAAAACTATTCCATTTAAAATTTATTTTATTTAATTATAAATGCCTTCTTTTAATATAATTTTTTTTAGCTGTAGGCTAATATTAAACATAATTATGATAAAAACCCAACTGTTTTTTTATTTTTATATTGTTTTATAATATTGAAAAACATATTGGAAAAGTTTTCAATATACTGCAAGCGAAATAATTGAAGTGGTACAGTAGTTAAACATAATAAAAAGCATATTTGAATTAAAACAGAAAAGTTATTTGGAGTGAAAACGATTTTTTTTTGTTAAGAAAAGTTTTAACTCTAAAATAGAATTTAAAAAATTTGCTGCTTCTTTTAATTTAGTAGACAAATATAACTAACAATTTCTATAAAATAATGGTACGATATTAAAGCTATTTATTTAAAGCAAATTTAAAAGTCTTTTAAGCTTTTAGAATGTTTTTTTTTTAATTGTGGTGAATTTATAATTGAATTTCAGCCCCATCTTGTCTTTATATGTACATTCCCTTACCATGTGACGATAATATGAATTGAAAACTACTAAAAATTTAAAAATGTTTCCAAAGAGACGTGTGTTAAATAAAAAATTTTGTTACTTTTTGAACTGTGGTAGACAGACATGTCAAATTTGCATGCTGTATGTAAAACTACATCCGTAAGAGTAACACGTGTAAAATTTTAAATTAACGAGTATCATTATAGCAACGGGAATTTCAACATGTGTCCATAATTTTGAATAGCAATAGGCCGACACTTTATGTTAAGTATTTTTATACTCGCTATAAAAAGCTACAAAATATAAAATTAAAATATAAAGGGTAGTAGGTAAGTAGTTTTAGTATATTCCACATTTAGATTTTAATTAATGTTGTACGAATAGTAGGACTAACTAATTCATAATAAAATTGTATTAGTAAGAAAAATTTAGGAAATGATAAGACAATATATGTGAAAGTTATGTTAATGTGGCTACACCCTTTAATGAACTCTCATTTTTTGTAGTTTACCTTACAGCAGACATAGCAGTATATTTTCTGTGTTTAAAGGACTTAGTCTTAGTCCGCAGTAGAAGACAGAATATATTTTAATATATGTGCTCTATAAGTCTAAATAATATATTAAACATTTTAAGGGTGTTTCCATGCAGGCCATGCTTTTGACAACTATGGTCTTATCATGTCTGTAATTTACATAAAAAATAAACTGCAATGGCTGCTATAAGGTAGAATACAAAAAATGAGAATAAAATTGAATAAAGGGCGTGGCCACATTAACGTAACTTCCGCGTATATTGTCTTAAAATTTTTAAAATATTTCTCATTTTTACAGCTTAATTATTAACTTTAAAGATTCATTAGTCATTGTTATTTTTTTAATATTGATATTAGTTGAACCTAAAATGTGGATATAATAAGCAAAACAAAATATATCATGCTTAGGGCAAAAATCAGAGATTAAATGCTAGAAAAAGAAGAGCGAAAAAACATATGTAGTTACGACAGCTAATTACATTGTACACATGAAGGCAATTCCCTAATTATTTATTTTTTTGCAATTTGACATTTTCAATTACATGTGACAATATTTTATTTATTCTTTTGTTTGTGTTGGAAACTGTTCAATTTTTTGCGTAACCAGATTTTAAAAATTTTAAATTTGAAAACTGCCTATTTCCAAGTGTATCTCAATATATCCAAGCCGGCTATTGTAATGTCATATATTTTAATTTAAATTTTATTTAAATATTAAAAAAAGAGCCTATTTTTTTAAATGCTCTTTTTTATCATTTTATTTGTCTTTATTTACTTTCAAGAAACTATTTTGTGGTTTAGTGTTATTTCAAAAACAAATTTCTATAAAACAACTTTTTTCCATAATCTTAAAAAGCAATAAAATTCAATTTTATGGTCATGTTCCATTCTAGTCGGTGTTAACGATATAAGAAATATTTAAATGCGATTGTTTTTTTCAATTAAACTCCACTGTTTGTTCATTTGTTTCATGCGTTTACTCAATTGAAAACTTCTGCTTGAATATCTTTTCAAGTAGATGCAATTGACTTTGTATTAATAAATATTTAATACTTCTAAAGCAAACAAATTAAAAAAGGAAAAATATTTTTCCTGAAAATTGAATTCTTCAGTTTTTTATTTTTAAATTATTTTTTACATATATTTTTCATATTTAAAAATTACTTTAATAAATCTAATAGTTATCCATATTTTATTTTGCTTTTTTATGTTAATCTTATTAATTAAGGAAACATTTTGCTAAAAATTAATAACAGCATTTATGATATTTGTGATATTAGTTAAAGGAAGTGTGCGGATTAAGGGTTTGGAAGCTTCTATTGCTTTAGTTGCGCACTATATTTTCCGATTATGAACGAGAACAGCTTTTCGAGATGGTATGGTGCGAGTTAAAGTAAGGGAATGGGGAACATTTTAATCGCATTTAATTGATAACAGCCTACGTGTCAGATGAAAACTGGGAAATGATGAAATATCAGCCAATGTTGGGTACGAGTGGAGCGCCCTTTCGAGTCTAAGAAAGAGAATCACTTTTATTTGGGTACGGTTTTTCGTTGACCCTCGTCAAATTTGGTTTCTGAAAAAAACGGGTTTCGGATGTTTGAAAGCAACTATAATTTTTTAAGCAAAAGAAGAGGCGAAACAATTTGTTTAATTAAATAAATATTGAGTAATTAATTAAAAAATAATTCAAATTTACATCTGTCGGGTTTTTCAACAAGAAGTTTGTTTTTCAATTCTCGCAACACCAACAAAAGCATAGTTTTGACATTTAGTTTTTTGACGTATTCATAGTAGATGCATTGGCAATTGTTCCAATAAATTCAATTTTGCACGAAAATCGCATTAAAACAATTAAAATCCACCATGAAAATGGTGGTTCCGCTAAAGTTACATTTTGTAAAATTCCTGATATTTTTGGACAAGATAATTGTCCTTTTGAGACTGCTATTAAGAATTTGGTTGTTAAGTTTGAGGCTCGAATACTAACGCGTGTTCTTAATTTGTCTATTCCACGACGAACTCCACAATTGGGGAATTGGGGTTATCAAAAACCACCACATGCTGACACTTGCGCATTTCATTTTGCCTTACAAGGTTCGACTGATGCAGGAATTTAAACTGACCGACCATTCATATCGCCGTATATTCGTTCAATTCATTCAAGAACAACCGGTTAGTTTTTCGGAAAAAAATATTTTTTAGATGAAGCCCATTTTTACTTGTCAGGGTAGGTCAACAAGCAAAATTGCTATATTTGGGCTTCGAAAAATCCTAAAGCGATTATTGAGAAGCCTTTGCATGCTCAACGTATCACTGTAGGATGCGCTATGTGGTCCGAAGGCGTGATTGGGCCGTTTTTTTCCAAGCTGAAGCTGGAAGGCGGTAACGGTCAATAGATCTAGCTATCACGAGATGCTAACAACTCAGTTCTGACCTGTTATTGACGACGTGAATATCAATAACATTTGGTTTCAATAGGACAGTGCCACATGTCACACAGCCAATGAAACGATCAATTTCTTTCAAACCTAATTTCCCAAATTTCCGCATAATTTCACGACAATCAGTTGTTAAGTGACCAGCCAGATTTTTTTTTTCTTTTTTTTAAGAGAAGTAGCACTTCAGGCAACAATGCCTATTTAGTCAAGTACCGTGCTACATTCTTTAGGAAAGGGATAGAGAATAGATGAAACAGGTGGTGAAAGTAGAAGGATAGTCGGAAATTAACTGCCGTATATAAGACAGCACAGCGACCAGTGACTATGCCTTCATCGCTGAGCAGCCCCACCGACAGTCAATTTTTATTTTTGTAGTAAAAAAACCAAGGTCTTCGTTGGGAATCGAACCCACAACCCCCATATTTACAAGCTGGTACACTACCTACTAGCCTACAGGGGCACCTAATTGTGTTATTTAACGTCACTTGACTGTTTAAAAAGAAAGAATCAACATCTATTAGAGTGGTCGTGGCGGACATTTGCCAGATATCATTTTTCATTCATCATTGACGAACTTTTCTCTTCGTAATACAATAAAAATTTGATTCATCTTAATTTTTTGTTTTATTTTGTTTTAGAAAACATTCTGCTTGTTGAAAAACCCTTTATAAGCAAACAAACCGTTTTAAAGGAGAAATAAACTTTTACTTGTATAAAAATAAGAGTATTTAAGAAGGACAAGACAAAGCTAATAGTGATTGGCGATATGTATGAAAGAAGGAAGTATTTACACAAAAATTGCATGTTCTTTCGTTTCTGCCCAAGGAGCTCTCAGATATTTTATGGCTATAATTGAATTCAACAAACTACTTTTTAAAAATTATGCATCACAGCAATATTAAAGATTAAAATTAATGACAATATTGTTACGTTTATACCTTTAATAAACGTTTTGTTGTTCTTTATTGCAAAACAAATAACAGCAGATTTTAAGTTTTCAAATTAATCGCAAGTTAATTTACTTTACTTTAACTACACACAATGTTGGCACTATAGAACAATTTACTAAGGATGCAAGTCTTTACTTCACGAGGTTTATGTTTTAACTAATTAACTAGCCACTCAGACGCTGTCTTTTATATTTGTCCGCTAGCAGTATAGAAATAATAAAAAAATAATAATAAAGAATTTTTTACTCCCTTTGTAGCACATTTTGTTGTTGTTATGGTACTTATTCGTTGTGTAGGCGCCTGTTGCTCTATGTGTATTTTTGTTTTTGTTTTATGCTGTTAAAGTTTCTTCCTGGAATTAATTTGAAGATAGTTGTTGTTGTCTTGTGTGTACAAGTTTTCTTAGAAAACTACGCATTCAGTAAACAGCATACCCCATTGTTTTCTTTATTACTTAATTATCTTCTTTTTAAACTTAAGCAAAACGCATCCGTAACAATATTAATTGACAAATTTAATTAAAAAATATTATAAACAATTAACCACTTAAATAATGAATAACTTTAATAAATTAATTTTTTTGTTTTTTTTTTTTTAACTTACACTTAAAATTATTAGCCATTTATTATTTTAAGATAACAGCAATAGATAAGTAGATTTAAAAAAAAATATTAGAATAAGAACTTTGTGTGATAAAAATTTCTATGATTTTATTTCTCGACCACCGTAAAAACATGGAAAATTCTGTTATTTATTTCTTTATGTTGTAATCTCTTTCAGATTAAAAACACATAACAAAAAAAAAAGAGGAAAACAACGAAAAATAAATTGATTCTAAACAAACAACAAAAGCAACAAAAATGCTGTATGATTTTGATACACAGATACACAGAAAAAGGAAAAAAATATTAAATTGGTGTAATGAAACGTCATAAAAATTTATGATCGAGAGTCTACAAATCTAAATGAAAACAATATAAAAAAATTATTAAAATATAAACAAAATATAAAAAATATCTAAAATATAAAAATTGTCAACAAAAATGCAATTGCATATAAAAGCTACTAAAAATAACAATAAGAAGAACAAGCAAATGACTTATTTCAAACAACAAATGCAACTACAACTGCTGAAACAATTCATATGAGAACAAATATGTAATAAAAGGAACTAATAAAAATACGAGTAGTAGGAATTAAAAACAAAGAATTATTTAAGTGAAACGAAAAAAAAATTGTTGTTGTTGGTTTTTTTTGTCACAGTTAAAACAAAACATTTGTTATCATTTTACAAAATATGTATATATAAAAAAAAATAAATCTGCAAAATATTCTTTAAAATTTTAGTAAAATTGCACAACAAAATAACAACAAATTTAGTGTAACTTAACCACCGAAATACACAAAAACAAAACAAAACTAAAAAAAATAATAAAAATTATTTGTACATAAAAATATAAATCAAAATTATTTGCAACTATAATAAACCGAAAAAAATCAGTATCAGATAAATAGCTTAGAAAAATATTTTTTATTATGGTTATTGCCCAATCATAAGCTGTAGTAATAATACGTTACTGAAAATTGAACAATTTGTAAAAATCGTATAAAAAATCAACTTTAAATAATGGCTTTGCGTATTTCAGCGAAATATAAAAATCATTTAGGACTCATCATTTATGGTTTCACTGGCCTTCTGTTATTAACAACCGCAACTTCGTATACATTAGCAGGTCGTTTATTTGGTAAGTTTTAGCATTCCATTTGAAACATAATTAGAAAATACATTAATAATAGACAGCGGAAAAAGCAAATTAAGTTATTTAAAAAATCGTTCTTTTTTGAAAGCTAAAATTATTGCGAAAACTTAAGTTATTCTTGCAGTTAGTGTTTTAAAATAGCTTATCTATAATCAGAATTTTTTTCAATGAGACGGGTCTATCTCAAGGGCCCTGTTTTAAACAATATTTAAGATGCTATTTCTTACAAGCCATTTTTCGTATATTTCAACAAAATTTGAAAATTTGTACATAATACACTATTTTTCGCAATCATGAGAGATGTCCTTTAATGATTGTATTTTCTTAAGAAGGTTTTTTTTTTTAAATCTTTTACAGCGATAAATATTCATATGATCAATTATTTCCAAATCATACTGTTTCTAAAAGAAATATTTTGAATGACTTTTATAAACACTTTAAAACGTATTTCTTTACCTTGCGTTTAAAAATATTTCATTAGAAAAGTACTTTTTTAAAAATCTTTGTTTTATTATTTCTTCTTAAGGTGCGCTTTAATTTTTGAATATTTTTTAAAAGTCGTATATTAAATTTATTTATATTAAATTTAAAATTACTTTTTTGTGCAAGTTATTTTCTGCAGAAGCTTTTTTATAACGTACTTATTTTATTGATTTTAAAATGCTGTTAATTAAAAGATTTTTTTAAATAATATTTACAAAGGAATTTTTTTATTTTCATTATATTCATTTAAAATTTACTATGAAAGTCCTTTTGTTTCTAAAGGCACATTTTAATTTAAAAATATTTTTTTAGATATTATTATAACTTATTAGTACCAATATTTAACTTTGCTCTTGCAAAGTATCTTATTAAATTTTTGTTAAGAGGTACTTTTTTTTAAAAAAACTAAAAAAATCACATCTTATTTAAATGTATATAATTATATTAATATGCAATTTCTTAACCCATAATTAATTTTGTTTTGGTTTAAATTATAAAACTTGAGGGAAATTTGTTTAATCTTAATCATAAGTTGATAAGGAACAGAGCGTTTAATAATAAGCAGTAATTTAAAGTAACGGCATTCATGTTTTATAAGAGTTGCCATTTATTTATCTACGTATCTTTTAAAATTAATATAATAAAAAAGTACTTTTTGAAAATCTTTCTTTGACTAATATTTTCAAAGTTTGCTTTTTTAGCTTAAGCAGCTTTTTATAAAAATGTGTTTTTTAATGTATTTACCTTTTTATTAGAAGTATCTTTTAATAAAAAAAAACTTTCTTGAGGTTCTGTTATTACATACTTTACAAAGATACTTTTTCCAAAGGCACTTTACTACGAAATACTCATTATGCAATAGTTTTTTGTAATAAATTTTTTTTTGAAGTGTACATTTTCATCTCTATTTTAAAAGACAATTTATTCATAAAGTACTTTATTATTTTCCAAACTATATTTGTTTTTAAGATACTTTTAAAAATATTAGGGCTAATAAAAGTTGTTGTGTTAAATCATATCATTTTTCTAAGGACTTTCCTCATGAGCTTTTCGATCAGGCCCCATTTTTGTTTTTTTGCATAAGTACTTTTTTTGAAAGATAATTTTTTTATTGGTAATATTCAAAACAGAAATTTTTTAAAAAATATAAAAATCATTTACTCAAAAAGATTATTTTAAGAGTTTTGAAATCTGTTTTTTTTAAGATATATTTTAATTTTAATATACATAATTATTTTGTTTTTAGAAGTTTTAGCTAAAATATTTGTAATTTCTCATTTTTTAGATACGCTTTTTGACGCAAGTTTTTCAAAATCTAACTTTTTCTTAGAAAATGTTGCAGATATCCTTTTTAAAAATGGAATTTATTCAATGGGCAAAATAATAAAATATTTGTAAGCTTTCTATTTAATGACATTTTACTAAGCGGTACCATTTATACAACTTTTTCAATTTTTTAAAGGACTTTGATAATTTAACATACTACGCAAAATTATTTTTATTAATATAATACTATTAATAAGTAGAATATTCTAAATGAAGTTGCTTTAAAAATGTTTCTTTTTGAGAATTTTTTACGGTACCTTTGATTAAGTTTCAAAGGGTACTTTGTGCCAAAAGTGAATTTCTGCTGTATAAAATCGTTTCGTTTTTATCATCATAGTTTTTATTTCATTATTTATCTATTTGTTATTATTTTATTTATTTATTTTTACATTTAGTCAGTGGATTCAAGATCTTTACAGACATTAAAATAGTAAATTATAATTGTACATTAAACTTAAATTTAGCTATTTAAATATAATAGTTTATGACATTTAATAGCCTTAACAATCATAAAAAAATCAATATGCTTATGAAACTAATTAAACTCGGAACAAATTCTTAAAAACGGGTTAGCATAATTTTGTCTGAATACTTAATTAGAGGTGGAAAGTTGCATGAAATATTTATAATCAAAAAATCTGAGCAGACATTTCCTTTTATTAAATTTAAAACAAACGTGACATTTAACATTTTTCTTGGGTTTTTAGAGTTGGCAAGTCGCGAAGACAAAATAACAAGAACTGCTTTTGCACCAATTTCATACAGCTACTATAACTTTATAAATTGGATCCCAAATTATTGAGCCATTATCCAGAATAGATCTGCCAAGAGAAATATAAAGATGTTTTGCACCATATGAATCACTAAACTCCTTCGCTCAGCGTTTTATAAATCCAAGAACTGCACGTGCTTTATTAGTGGCTAACGAAATATGTTGTATAAAATTTAATTTAGCATCCAGTAAAATACCAAGATCTGAAAAACTGAATCTCAAGCTTATAGCCGCTTATAATGTACTGCACGTTTGTATTGACATCTTCGGAGGCACATGTAGTGTGTAATACTCTAAACTTTAGTGGACTGTAAATTAGTAAATTAAAATAATGAACTGCTCCCCTTGATTTATAACACAATAATAATAATTTTATTACAAATTCATGGTTGTAGAAAATACAAAATAAACAAAAATAAAAAAGGTCTGCATACATACTTATTAAATTGAAAATATTAATTGTCCCTAACAGGTATAAAGAATATTAGCAGGTAGATAATCGAATGATGTTACTGGTAATCCCCCCCATATATTTGGTTTGCTGTGTGGAATGTTGCTACAGTTACAATGCTTATCACCATGCATTTTCAATAAAGGCAATAAGTCAGAGACGTAGAAAAAATTTGTAAAATTGAGATATCGTCCGTGTAATATATTCAAACCAACATGTATTTGCTTTTTTGTCGGAGAATATGACCGCGTGATAATTATGTGTTTAAAATAGCTTCACGTCGTCTGCATATAATAGAATGCTGAAATATTTTATGGCATTGGGTAAATTATTAATAAACAATGTAAAAAATAAAGTTTTCCTGATGGTTACCCTGCGGCACACCATATGAAACCATAATTTCCTTGGAAAAAGCGTACTAAAATGAAAACTTTGAGCTATATTTGAAAGATATGAATTAATCCACATACGTTAATTGTGTGTGAATCACATAAGGCCAAGTTTCTTATCCAAAGTTTGTGTTTAACTTAATCAAATGCCTTACGTTGGAAAACCCCTTTCTAAAGCCATGCTGAGCAGGAATCCATATAAAAAAATTCTTCTCAAAAAGTTATCGTATAGCGCGGAGTTTACCAATAACTCTGTAGTTTGGTATGTTATTCCTATAACCAAATTTAAATAATCGAATAGTAAAAGAATTCTTCCATATTTTATGAAAATAACAAAATTTCAATAACATGTTTAAGATTATTATAAGAGGTTTTGCCAGTGCCTTAGCACATATGTTAAGTATGCAACTCGGAATACCGAACCATTTTATATACATTTATAAGAATGTTTAAGCTTTTAAAAAGCGTTTTCCGTAAAAGTACTTTTTTTCAAAAAATTAGCCAATTTTTAAAACGAAAGTTAATATAAATTCCCAAGAATTTTTTTTCATAAATAAATATTTTTTCAATGTAATTTGTAAGTTAATTTTAACTGAACCTTCGAAAGGCCACTTATTTAAAAAGAAGAAACAACTTTTTTGTTATAAAAGTTATAGTGTAATTAATTTCTTCAGAGAAATTATATTTGTTGAAAGTTTTATTTTCAGTATTTTTAAGATTCTATAAGAGATACTTCAGAGCCAAGCCTGAACTCTTGGCAAGTTGATTTATATACAATAATGGCCACTTGAGACTGTTACAGTTAATAACATGGTTTGTAAAAAATTTTAAATATCGAACAGTATTTTGTTATTATTATTTTTAGAATTTCATATTTTTAAATATGTATTTTTCATTCTAATAAAGTTATAAATAAACATTCTTTTAACTACTCATTACTCAATATTAGATGTTTAAATTTTTTTAATTTTATTTAAAGTGTTTTTTATTTATATTTTTATTTTTACAATAAAATCACGTAAATTAACTAAAATTAATTAAATATTGTTAAATAATTGCAAATAAATATAATGAATGCAACTGCTTACAACACTATTGTAATTGGTTGTGTTGAAGCGTATAATAAATGTTTTGTTAATTGACATTAATCATACGCCACAGTGCACAGGGTTTTATAATTAAAACTTTATGAAATCAGAAATATTTACGGGAGTATCCGTTAAAAATAAATTAATCAATTTTAGGGTTAAACATTTTTTTTTTTAAATTAGAACAAAATAAAAGATTTTTAAAATGTCGCATCGCACCAATTTAGCTGAACTTTTAGAAGTCATAAATTTTAATATCTTTTGTCATATTGAGTTGTGATACTACATTCGCTTAAAAATCCTGGATAAAAAGTTAAAGAATTTTGCAAACCTTTTAGGTATATATTTTGTAACATAATAATAATTTTACAACTTATCACTATACACAAAACTCATCATCATGGTTGTATGGTTGTAAAATATTGGAAAAAAAAACTGTCAAGCGTTTTTATAGGAAATTTTTTTAAAATATCAATAAGCTGTCAGGATTATTGACAGATAACATGCCAGTTAGTTTATAATTAATTAATTAAAACCGATAGAACAAAATCAAATTATATATATTTTTGTTGCACAAACACCAGGTTTTAATTAAAATTATATAAATATTTTCCTTGTTTCTTTTTATATTTAAATATATTATATTATGTTTCAGTTTTCTTTGGTTATATTAATTTAACATGTAATTGTTTTTTTTTTATTTGACATAAACAAATGATGACAGCTTTATTATTTATTTATGGAAATTTAATGATTTTTTAAATAAACACAACTATTAACAAAGAATATTTTTATTTGTTTTTGAAATAATTTTTTTTCTATGTATTGTAATTTTAAACAAAGAAAAATACTGTATGAGTTTTTGCGTGAAAGCAAACAATGATTACAGCTTAAACAAGGGAGTGGTTTACAATTAATCAAAAAGTCAAACGTATCTCGTAATTGTGTTATTTCACTCAACATTTGATTTAAGAATTTGTAGGATTTTGAAATTATTGTTTTTCTCTTTTTGTTTAAAAATTTTTACCTCAAAGATATTTTAACACATAAAAATTACATAATTCCTTGCAATAGATAGTAAATCAAGCAAAAAGTTAGTAGGGTTTTTCAATAATAAGTTTCAATTGTGGCAACACCAACCACACGATAGTTTTGACATATAGTTTTTTAAGTTTTCGTGGTAGCTACATCGGCAGTTGTTACAATGACTTCAATTTCGCTAGAAAGTTGGACTAAAATAATTAAAATTCACTATGAAAATAGTGTTTCTCTTAAACTTGTTTTCGTACAATATAATCGTGATCCTGAGACCGCTATTAAGAAACTGATCGTTAAATGGCGCGATGCAAAATGTGCGAACAGCAACATGATTTCGACCGGGCCGTTCAGAAAACATCACAGCCGTGAGCTACAGTGTCGAATCTAAAGATCTAAATTTCTCAATTCGTCGACGTACTTAACATTTGAGGTTATCTAAAACCACCACATGACGAATTTTGCGAAAGGATTTGACTCTGAAGCCTTACATGGCTCAACTAGTATAGGAATTGTAGCTAATCGATCATTCACATCGCCGTAGATGCGAATGGTTTTTCTAAAAAAATTTTTTTTTCAGAAAAAGCCCATTTTCACTTGTTAGGATATATCAAAGGCGGTAACGGTTAATGGATCATGCTATCACAAGAAGCTAACAACACTATTTTGGCCTGTTACTGACGACGTAGATATCACTGACATATAATTTCAACAGGATGGTGCCACATGTCACAGTGTTCCATCTATTACAAACTAAATTTTCCGATCCCATTATTTCACGATAATCAACAGTTAAGTGGCCAGCCAGATTGTGTGATTTAACATCGCTGGATTATGTTAAGTCTATATGGAGTCAATCGAATCGATTCAGCCTAAAAACTCAACATCCGTCATCTGATTAACGAAATAGGAGCGCCATTTAGGCAAAATGTGATAAAAAATTTTGATGAAAGAATTGACATCTGTCCGCGTGATCGTAGTGGACATTTGCTAGATATAATTCTGCATTCATGATTGACGAACTTTTCTCTGCGTAATACAATAATCTATATTTTTGGTTTTATTTTAGAAAACAAACTCTTGCTGAAAAAATCATTATAATCTGTTACTGTTTTTCTCCCTTAAAGAAATATTTGTAAAGTTTTGAGCAGCAAAACCAAATATCGCCTTAATAAAATAATGTAACAAATAATTGATTTGATATTTTTTTAAATTCTTTAATTACAAAATGATATACACCAGCAATAAAATTGCACAAATGTTACTTTGGTTGTTTAGCTTTATCAACAGCATGTACTTTTTAGTACATACACTTTATTACTATTTGATTACTTTTCCCATATAACTTCTCTGTTTGACATCGTTCGCATTTCGGAATCCTTATTTAGATGCGAGCTAAAATGCTAGATTGTTCTCAGATCATTTTTTTAGCTTTGTGCTAGTGGCTTTTGCTATTCGAATATAAGTATAAATCTATAAAAGGAAAACTAGAGTAATAAGATAATAAAAGTAATTTATTGAATCATTTTATAAATGAATATCTGTTATGCACACTATACTAATTAAGATCAGCAAAATTAATAGTGCCAATTGACTTTGGATGTAGTTAGAATTCATTGACTTTTTGATTGTCACACTTAGTGGACTTGTTACAATCAATTGTGATTAAAACAGTCAAAGAAGACTGATTGAGTTAGAAATGTGAAAAGAAAAATCTGCAATAAAAAAAATATAAGTATATTTCTATAAGCAATTGCTCGTATCTTGTAGAATAAAAAAACAGATTTAGCTAAAAATTCATAAAAAATGTTAAATAGGAAAATAAAATATTGGAGAATATATTAATTAAAGCCCTTAGTTGAATACAATGGCGAGATATGGCAACAAAGCAGTCATGTATAAATAAATTTAGGCGACACATCCTCATATTTATTGGTTTTTAAGTGAATTATAAATATGAAACAAATAAAAAACCCAACAAAAAATAACCAATTATTCATATAAAGGCAGGTGACTAGCAAAACCCAGCTAAGATTGTGTATTATATTTAAGCAATTTTATAAATTATTTAAGAAAAGATCTGGGAACAATTTTAGTTTTACAAGAAATACATAAAAATACGAAATTATAATAACAATAAGATATAATTTTTTATTACAAATAGCAACATTAAGTATCAAAAGCTTTGCGGAAGTGTTAAATTTTCTACTTGGCTTATCATCTAACCCTAAATAGACAATTTTTTTTCTTAAAATAAGTAATAAATTTCACTGGGTTAACAGGCATATACGCACTTATTCATTATTTTGCACTAAAAACATTTATAATACAATTTAGCACAAATTTTGCCATTTTGGCTCCATTTGGATTTATGTAAAATAAGATATAAAATTATTAAATCCCTATAGCAAACAGTTTAAATTAAATATAAAATAACAATTACAAAAAAATAAAAACCAAAATCCACACACACATACAAATATATTCATTTGGTTTGCTGTATAAAAACAATTTAATGTAATTTAACACAAACTAAAATAATAATAATAAAAAAAAAAGATTTTTTTAATATAAAACACTAAATAACAGAAATAAACACTGAACTAAATCAACTGGGTGGATTATGAGTTTGATTTTATATTCACTGATAATTTAAAATTTTATTATTTGTCTTTTTCTTTTTGCAATATTCAAAGCAAATAAAACATATTTTACAAAATTGTGATGTTAGAAAGTGACTTGTTGCTAAATCTGTATTTACTATTCATTTTTTGTTAATATGCATTAGTTATAACTTTAGCGACTGGTTTTTATTTTAGTAATTAAATAAATTTACGTTTTTGAAGTTTTGGAAAATTAAAAGCAAATCTATTTACGATTGAAGATGGCTAATTAATAAAGACTTAGTTAAAGATTGAATATTGGGACGGCCCAGGTTTCTAGGATAGGATAATTACTATTGGCAATATATAGCGGAAACTTTTAATATGCAAGTGGAAGTAACTCTAACAGATCTTCTAAGATGCAGTAAGGCTTTATGAACCGTTTCTTAGTTGGTTTGTAGCTTAATCATTACCACCTTCATGGTGTGCAATCTTTGACTACATAGTGTGTAAAAATAAAATCGTTTTTCCACTTCTGTTGAACGTGGATTACAGACCGAAAATACAAAATAATTTTCCATACATACATTCCCACTGTATTATCTTTCGTTAAATATAAAAAGATGGTTTGTGTTTAAAAAAACTTTGTTTCAGGTCAATTTCAAAATTTTCGTTTTTACACTTTTTCTGAATTAAAAAAGGCAGTTAGTGAAATACTTTTTTTCTTCACTTTAATATAAAATTATACCAAATACTGAATGTTTACAAACAAAAAAACTAAAAAAGAAATTATAAAAAAATATTTATTATCTTTAAAGTTAAACGATTTCCAATATGTAAAAGATTTAAAAACATGTATGCATGTATACTGTTCATCCTAGAAATGATGAATGTTTTTATTTGCGACTGCTGTTGGTAAATGTACTTGGACCAAAATCATTTGCGAATATAAAAACTGTGAATGGCCACCAATGCCAACATTTCGAGAAGCATGTCAACTATTGGGTTTGCTGGAGAACGATTCTCATTGGGATTTAACACTTGCGAGTTGTTTCATCAAATGCGTACCAAATACGAACGCTGTTCGCTATTATGATCACCACATGTTTCCCTTCACAACCAGTTCAGTTATGGAACAAAGACAAAGATGACATATATAAAGATATCTTGCTTCGCTTGCGCATTCGAACGAATAATCCCGACATGAAAATAACCGATGAAATATACAATGAATGATTGAGGATCAATGCTTGACTGTTGCAAACAAACTACTGATTGAAGTAGGAATGATTGCGCCAAATCGATCGATGCACGATGCATTCAATCAAGAATTAAATCGAGAGCTACAATACAATGTTGATACATTGCAGGAATTCGTTTGCAATAATGTGCCGTTGCTGAATGAACAGCAAAAACAAGTATACGAAACATTTATGCAAGCGGTGAACAGAAAAATATTTGTCATTTCATTAATTTTGGCCACTATTTGACCAAGATGTGACATAGCTTTGGCGTTAGCATCATCTGGAATTGCGGCGACTCTTCTAGATGGCGGTTGTACTGCACATTCTGCGCTTAAGTTGCCACTCAATTTAAACACAATTGATACTCCAACATGCAATATTTCCCGACCCAGTACAATGGGAAAATTGTTGATGCAACGCAAACTCATTGTTTGGGATGAGCGCACAATGGCACATAAGAAATCACTTGAAGCACTTAACTTCACACTGAAGTATCTTCGGCGAAATAACAACATCGTTGGCGGTTTGATGATATTGTTGGCAAGCGATTTCAGGCAGACGTTGCCAGAAATTCCCCGAGCAACGCCTGCAGATGAATTGAATGCTTGCCTGAAGGCATCACCTTTGTGGAATAAAGTAAAAACATTGTCGCAAACCACTAACATGAGAGTTCAACTTCAAAATAATCACAGTGCTGCACAATTTTCCAAACAACTGTTAGCTGTTGGAAATGGAAAAATCCCAGTTGATGCGACTGCTGGATTAATTACTCTTACCCACGACTTTGGTCGATTTGTAGACTCTCAATTAGCTCTTATTAAAAATGTTTTCCCCAACATTAGGGAGAATTATCAGAATTATGTTTGGTTAAGTCAACGAGCAATTCTTGCCGCGAAGAATAATGATGTACATGCACGGAATTTCACCATTCAATAAAAAATCGATGGCGATTTGGTGACATACAAATCCGATGATTCCAAATCCCGATAATGCAGTAAATTATCCAAAGAAGTTTTTGAACTCTCTGGAGTTACCAGGATTTCCACCACATAACTTGCAACTCAAAATTGGTTCAGTTATTATGATATTGACTTTGAAAAGGTACTCGACTTGCGGTGAAAAGAGTTATGCCGAATTTTATTGAGGTAGGCGTTATTAACGGAAAGTACGCCGATGAATATGTATGTATTCCTCGAATACCAATGATTCCGACTGATGTTTCGTTTGACTTCAAACGATTGCAATTGCGTTCGCAATGACAATTAACAAGTCGCAAGGCCAATCGCTTAGTGTTTGCGGGATAAATTTAGAAAGTCATTGTTTTTCACATGGGCAGCTATACGTTGCGTGTTCACGAGTTAGGAAACCATCCGCTTTGTTTGTGTTTACGTCAGACCAAAAAACAAAAAATGTTATTTACCAAAGAGCACTTCAATGAAACGGATAATTTGGATACACTTTCATTTTTTACTTAAAGAAGTTCAACTAAATTCCACTTCATTTTTGTAATCTAAATGAAGTCATTACTGTTATGCAATGAAATAAAATTTTTCCTTTTCAAATATAAAACAAAAAAAATGAATTTTTTTCATCTTTTAATCCCCAAACGAAATGTTACAAAAATCGAAGCCATCTGGTGGCGAAACGGAGTTCGCCGGATTTGCTAGTAACATATATATTGATTTGTTTTTTAATAGTCATTATTGACACTCGCTATTGACTCCTCGCGTTTTTCTTTTTACTTAAGCCAAAATAATAAGCCAGCCGAACATATGATACTGAACAAGCTGGGCTTGAAATTTCTATTGCATCTTCATCCAAAAAGATATGCGATCACTAACATATAACACATGCTGTGCAGGTGAAGTGGCATATTTGTTAAACAGAACATCTGAGTTCAAATCCCAAAATACCCTTAAGTTAAAAAAACAAATCATAGTCTTTGCGCAGCCGCTGTAACGAACAAATATAAATAGCAGTTCAAACCACGGGGAGTTTCAATTAGTAAAGAGTATAATTTTTATGATACCGCGGCGAGTTTTCGATACTGAGCCTCAGATAGAGACAAAATTATAATATAATAATGTTTAATTGTAGTGAATAATATGGTGGCTAAATACGCTATTTTTTAACGGAAGCATCAGGATTGCTAGGTTCGCTGGATTTAACCGGAAAGGTTCACAAATCACACCCGTAAATTATCCTCCAACGTCCTGCAATTTAACACTGCTGGGCTATTTGCTGTGCAGATATGTGAAGTCGCAAGTTTACATATATAAGGCCGAAATCTTTGACCATTTGAAGAAATCATCGAAAATTGGAACGCCATGTTAGATTACCTCTGAGGTCGTATGCGAAAAATTATATTTAAGTTATAATGTCAAAAGATTATTTTTCAAACAAAGTGAATTTCGCTTCAATCTAAAAAATTTATTTATTTATAGAAAACAACTTTATGAAAACATCTTAACTAAAAATTGCGTAAGAATTAATATAGCCAAATTCACCGAACAAAGAGAAGAAATTGAAGGAATAATAACATGTTGTTCTTGTAAAGATCCTTTTTGAGTAATCACCCAAATTACCTTTATGTAAAACAAAAATATCTCTATTATGAAGGAGAAATCACAAAAGAATGATCTGGTCTAAAGCACCCACTTAAAGAGCGATTACCAGTTGGATTTTACCTTAAGCTCCTTATAAACAAAGTATGGAGCAAAATATATTTTCTTATTACAGCAGATTTTATTGTTTTGTTTACAAATCATTATTTCGAATAAACGAAAAAGTTATAAATTCATCGTATGTGTTTCTAAAAGGGTGATGGTCACACTAAAACTTTATATTTTTCCATTTAATTTCAAAATAATAAAAGCATTAAGCAGAAACTCTTTTCGAATACATTTGACCCACTTTCAATAACAACTTGTGTGTTATATTTTTCTTTGTTGCTAATTACTGTGTTTATGAAGGGGTTTTATTTAAAGTAATACAAAGTACGAACTTGAATAAATTCTCTAAAAATAATATTGAATGTGTTCTATTAAAATTGTTTTTTTCAATTCTAAAATCTACTAACTTTAACGATGTAAATTATTATTTTGAAATATTATTTCGTTTAAAACAAACAAGTTTAGTTATTTTACATTAACCTGACAGTGCTGGCAACAAATTAAAAAAATTATTTTAAGCCACTCCATCGCCAAAAATATTTAACTTCATTGAATTACTTACACATTCAAAACATAGCGTGCTTTTTTTATTGCATTAGATTATATTCCTGCAGCGATAATATTCGATAATTTCCATTTAACATTTGCAAATTTTATTCGATCAAATGGTTTGAAATGTAAAAGTTGATATTGGCAGAATTTGTTGTTGTGTGTGTGTATAATTTGCATGAATGTGTTAGAGTTTAAAACTTTTGTTTAAAAATTGTGGCAATCCAAGCCGGTATATGATGTGGTATGTGTTTATTTAAATGTTTTAAAAATTGACCATTATTCGTGTCCATGACAACACATTGTCATATGAGAGTTTAGTTTTAAATAAAATTTTACCCATTTTCGTTTCATCAGCAACAAGTGAATGCATAAATTTATTTCAATTTTGTATGTTTTTAGGCATATTTTGGTAAGTTATCAAATAGCTATTACGCTAAAGGTCCTTAAGGCTGGTAAAGTGTAAAACCGTTCTAAGGTAAAAAAATTAATTACTTTATTTTAAAGTAAAAAGCAAAATTTATTTTATATAATTTTTTTTGTAAGTTTTGTACTTTTGAAATTTAGGTTTTTCAATAAGAAGTTTGTTTTCTGAAACAAAATAAAATAATATTTTAGATTAACGTGATTAAAATTTGTATTGCATTACAAAAAGAAAAGTTCGGCAACTATGCAAAAAATGAATGTCCAGGAAATGTCCACCACAACCACGCTGACATCATTCAAGTTTTTATTCACTTTTTGCGAAAATGGCGGTTCTATATCACACACGGATTTTGAGTTTTAAGGCTGAAATCGATTCAATTGGCTCCGTATAGACACCGTCCGTAACATAGGTGCACAAAGAGTAATTCATTGCTGTTAGATCTGGCTGACCACTTAACTGCTGATTGTGGTGAAATTATGCGGTCGGAAAATTTTGTTTGCAATAAATTGATCGTTTCACAGGCTGTTTGAAAAGTGGCGCCGTCGTGTTTAAACCACATGTACGCGATATCTACGTCATTAATAATAGACCAAAATTGAAGCTTCAAATTCAAATCCTTACGCAAAATTCGCCATGTTGGTGTTTTAGATAAGCCCAGGTTTTGAGAACGTCGAGGAATTGACAAATTTGGATCTGCTTTAACATTGTGGCTCATGGCACTAATCTTTTTTGTTGAATATACGTTGGTGTCCGCACATTTTGTATCGAGCCTGTCGACTCAAATTGAACGACCAGATTCTAATAGTGAACTCAGAAGGACGATTATGTTGTTCGAAATAATATGAGTATGACGAAATGTAACTTTAATGCGATTTCATGCAAAATTGATTCCATTGTTACAATTGCCAATACATCTACTACGAATACTTCAAAAAGCTAAATGTCGGGACTATCATCTTCTTGGCTTTGCCACAATTGAAGAGCAAACTTTTTGTTGAAAAATCCGATGGGTTTTTTGGTGTTTTTGGTTTTTCTCTTTTTTCTTGGTACTCTTATTTTTTTAATTGAATTATATGATATAAAATTTGCTGTTAGTAACGTTATTTGGGATGAATGCTTACTACCACCTATTATTGAAGAACAGTTAACTGAATGCCTAACATGGATATGATCGCAATAGAGCATGTATTAGAATATCTGTAATTATTATTAATGCAACATGCTGTAATAAACGTAAAAGTTAAGAACTACTATCTTTGCAAATGCAGAAAACAAAAAGTTTATAAAACACTCTTTTTATTTTAATTATATCAACAACCTCTTTGCACGCACACTAAACAGTAAATTCTTTTTTATTGTTGCTTGAATTAAATTTTAGATTTTCACATTTCCACAAACATACTCGTATATAATTTAACACAATTTACGAAGACTTTGCTAACTCCATAAATAGTAAAAATACATAAAGGAAAAATACTTGGGTAATAAATACATTCAAACATTTACTTCAAATATATTTTTACAGTATTCTCCGTTATGATGAGAACAGTACGTAGCGTAGGGCTATAGAATTTCAAGTAACTAGTCACTCAATTGTATAAACGGGCTAATGCCGATGGGAATAAATTAGACCACATTAGAAAAGAATTAAATGCGATAGAAAACAACAGAATAGAATACAATTAAGTAGAACAGAATTAAGCGGACTAGAAAAGAAAAACAAATAATAGAACATTATATAAGAATAATATAACATATAAGAATAAAATATAATATAACAGAAAAGAATAGAATAGAGTAGAAAAGGAAAGAACAGGATTAAGCAGAATAGGACAAAATAGAACGGTATAGAGCAGAAGACAGCAGAATAGAACAGTAATAGACTGATTAGACTAGAAACAATTAGTATTGAGTAGAAGTGGACAAAATACAATTAAATAAAAATATTATTTTTTTTAATTATTTGCTTTTTTTGCCATATATTGGTAACTTTACTCCACCCCATTATTCTCATGAAGAAGTGAACTGCATGAACTCAATTTCAAGTTAAAACAACGCAATCAAATATTCCACTAAAGGTCAGTTTAAATACAAGCGCAAAACTACAACCTAGAAAAACAAAAAGTTCAACTCCTGCAATTTATTTATGGCAAAATGTTTATTTCTCTATTTATTTTCATATATGTAAATATATATATATATAAATATATATGTATATATATATATATATATGTGTGTTTGAGTGTATGTGTGTGTGTGTGAATGAAAAACATATTGCGAAGCAAGAGCTAACAGAAATAAAACTCGTTTTGCTTTAAGTGTTTTTAATACACAATGCTAGTGCTGTTATTTAACTGCTGCTTCAACAGTCTTTATCACCTTTCTATTTTATAGCGAGGAGAAAACGTCATATTGATTTAATAAAATAATGCCACAAACAGTAGATATTATAAAAAGAAAATAACTCCCCACTATAAGGCAGGGAGGGTAGCAATTCTACTTTTTTTTAAGTTTTCAAAAATGATCTAATTTGGGAAGAACTAATTTTTATATTTTGTTCAACTCATCATGGAACCTTCATTGAGGGTAAGCTAACAAAATATCTGCCTGTTAAAAAATCGCATTAACCGAATAAAAAATATAGACAAATTTATTAAGTTAAAAAATAAAACCTCTTGATTGAAGGCTTTTTGTTTGTTTCTCACTTGGTGTGTTGTGTTATATAGGCTAATGTCATGATAAATAAGATTATAAAGACCATTTATAATTCTCTGAGATAAATTAAAATTTAAAATTGTGATGATCATGATTAAACACATAAACTCTCAACATTTATCGAACATAATGCTAGAAAATATGATATGAAAAATATAAAATTAAATGTTTGTAAAAAGTGATATGCAAATGTTATCTAAATTACAAACATAAAATTTACGTTTTGATACCAACGTCTCTTTTTTAAAAAAAACACCACTTTTTTATTTATTTTTGCAAATACTTAGAAGCATTTTAAAACCAAAATAACAAATTAAAAACAGCAAGTAGATTAATATCACACTTGTTATTAATTTCTTCCGTTTTGAATAACAATATTTAAATAATTTGTATCTTTTGAAAAATGTTTAATAATTTTCTGCAACAACAGACATTTTTTAACAAAAAATACTTAAAAATATAAAAATAATTTAAAAGATAAGCAATTTGTAATTAAAAAAACAAAAAAAAAAAAAAACAAATCTAGCATAGTCTGTGGTTACAGGATGCTAATATAAATATTCATAAAGAAAATTGAAAATATTTGATTTCCGTTTTCACAAATTTAAATTCAATTAAAATATTTAAAACAAATTAAAACACATTAATAAGATAAAAATAAATTGAATTTATGTTTTATAGGAATTTAAGGAAAAATTAAAATAAAACCTTATTTTAAGCAAATGATAGAAAGGAAGAAAAAACGACACGAATGCAAATGTTAAATGAATTTAATTAGTGGAGTAATGAGTTGGCAGTAAAAAGCTATTCTAAAACACTTTCTGTAAAATGCGGCAGAAATGTTTTAAAGATACAAAAAATACAATATTTTAAAAGATCTTAATATGTTTATAAAATTATTTTATGAAAAAATACATTATTATTAGCAATATGTCAAGTCTACATAAGTGCTACTAGTAGAAGTTCAGCTATGCCTAAAATTCTGTTTTAGTTCATATTATATCCAAAATTAAGTACGACTACACTATATCGGCCTTCATATTCTCTAGATTATGGCGCTTCAAAATCTGAAGAGCAGATTTAAAGTTTTGAGATTTGGATTGAATAAAAAATCATCAGTGAGAATAAAAAAACAATTTCTGTTTTGAAAAAAAATTCTTATATTCAAAATTCAAAAGTTAACAATTTCTGTTCATATTGTTAAAAACGAAAAACAAATCAGAATTCTAACTCCATGGATTTTAAAAGAACAGTTCTTTGGGAAAAAAAAACCAAAGAAGAAACAACATGTTCATTTAATACTTTGAAATAACATAAAGTTTATAAATCAACTATAATTAAAATTGATATGTACCCGTGGTTGTGCTTAAAAGTGTAATATATCATCATTATACATAATTATAAATTTATGCAAACATTTACTCAAACCGTTCATATAACGCTATAGTAAACATATTTCACTTTGAATGTTGTTAAAATGTACAGTTTTTTTTAAGCAAGTGAACACAAATAAAAATAGTAAAAAAAAAAAAGTTATATTTCTTTCCATTCTTATTTTACATAAAAGTTTGCTACATAAGAATTCAAGACGAATTTCCATGGTGATGTTTCAATTACACTAGCCAGTTGTAGCAGAAGGAAGTACCTATAGTTATATAATATATATTATATTTATAGTTATATTTATAATTATAATTATGTTTATATTGACTCATAAAATTATACTCAGCGTTATAGGTATATTTAAATTTATGCATTACCTATAATTATACTTGTCATTATGTTTTACTTAAATTTATACTTGTAGTTATACATATATCTATATTTATACTTATAATTAAATATATATAGTTATTCTAATCCTTGTATATTTATACTACAACTATGTTCTACTTATTCTTATATATATTTATATAAACCTATAGTTATACTTATGTTTGTAGTTATTCCTATACTTGTTTTTATACTTATAGTTATGCTTATGCCTGTACTTTTAGTTATACTTATATTTATAGTTATTCTTATATTATACTTATAATTATGCTTATACCTTAAAATTATACATAAAATTATACTTATATTTATCTTTATACTTACGCTTATACTTATAGTTATATAACTAGTTATTCTTATACTTAGTGTTATATTTATACATACACTGATACTTATAGTTACACTTACACTTACAATTATGTTTATTCTTGTATTTGTACTTATTTTTATACGTATAAACAGTGGAACTCAATAGAAAATTAGAATAAATATGTAGCTTCTTAATGATTACCATGTTTTATAAAATTCCCTTGGGTTTTGTTGTTTTTTCCCTCGATTAGTTAAATAATTCTTATTTAATCAATTTGGCTTAAGATATAAGCCACCAGTTTTCTGTACAAAACTTGGATAAAATCCATTGATGAGCTATAAAAGCAGTAGCGAAATTGCCATGAGGATGTGCTTTACCACAGCTATATATTTTAGTTTTTTGTATGTTAAATATTTTATGAGAATATCATAAAATATTTATGTTTAAAGGAATCTAGCACAATCAACGTAAAATTATATTTATATTGTTTTTTTAACCGACCTTTTTTTTATCTTTATTAAATATCTTTTTTCTTTTCTAAGATCTTTTTTATTAATTTTTTTCTTTACGATATTTCGCTTTCCTTTGGAACGCTTCTTCAGGAAAAATATAAAATTTTTTCGTAAAGAAAAAAATATATAAAAAAGATCTTAGAAAGGAAAAAAGATATTTAATAAAGAATTATATTTATACTTACTCCTCCCTATAACTTCGTTGCTCATGACATATCAAATAACAGGAAAGGTTATCTATTTAAAGACCAGAATTTCAGTTTAAAAGCCATGAAGTTCAGCAAAATTTCCATTACACCACATCCTAAGCCCTTTTAATGGTGTTTCATAATTTGAATTGGTAAAACCGGTTCATAGATAAACTGTAACGATAGCAAATGAAGGTATAAGATTGTTTTTATTTGGGTACGGTTTTCCGTCGACCCTCGTCAAATTTGCTTTGTGAACAAACCGGTTTCGGCTGATTGCCATCTTCAGTGTTCTTTTCGTACTAGTTGCGTTCTATTGTCAGTTGTGTTTGTATATAAAACAACAAATGTACACCAGAACATATAAAAACAACGGTCAAACTGCTTCATACACAGCACAAAGGAAGGAGACTAAATGTATTAGAAAACATGGAAATATAGAAACAAAAAACATTTGACGGACGAATAATAAATGAACAAATAAACACTGCTTCGAACGCAATATTTGAACCATTGAAACATTGTTACAAGCAAACAAACATTACACCAACATTAACACGTTACGCAGTACAATTACAGATTATTATATCACATAAAAAAAACGGACAACAAGCATGATCGTAAAAGGATTAAGTTAGGAAAAAAAGACAAATGAAAAAGGGAGCGACAAATTAGATAAAAAGAGACAAACGAAAAAGGAGAGAGAGAGATATGCAGGCAAAAAAAAAAGACAGAAAGTGACGAACGCAATAACACGAAGGGAGACACGAACTATATAAACACAACTGATAATAGAACGCAACTAGTACGAAAAGAATACTGAAGATGGCAAACAGCAGAAACCAGTTTGTGCACAAACCAAATTTGACGAGGGTCGACGGAAAACTGTACCCAAATAAAAGTAATTTTAGCCCCGTCGGAAAACCCAAGCACATATCGTATAAGATTGTAATTTTACATTACAAATGGTGGCTTTTCTTTTGCTGTATTATTTTAAAAAGTATTAGAAAAGACGGGTTAGAAGATTTACATCATCCAACTCATAGTAGAGGATTTAAGAAACCTGTAGATAACTTCACGTCCAGTAACAGACATTCGTTTGACTGCACCATGTTTTTTTTCTATTTTAAAAGAAACTAAAAGGTCTTTAATGATTTTTTGTAACAAAACGATTAAGTGTTTATTAGCTTAAAAGTAGTAAGTAAAAATTAAATATATTTTATATTTGTAATACGTAATCGATAAAAAACTAGAAAATTAAGAGACATTCGTTTAAACGCAGTTTCCTTTAAATTAAAAAAAAATTAAAATGATTTACAAAATATTAAAAGTTATTATGTACTAATATTTAGTAGGACCACCTTCACTTCGAATGACCGAAAATATTATATTTGGCATTGAGTTAACAAGGCTTCGAAGAGTTTCAATTGCAATTCCCAACCAACATTCTTTGATTTTTTCTTTCAGCTCATTAACAGTCGAAAACTATCTTCCCTTTTCCTATATCTTAGCTGCAAGGATTCCCCATAAGTTTTCGATTGGGTTAAAATCGGGACTACATGCCGGCCATGGAAGTAAATCAATATTATTGGCAAAAAACCATTCCTTTTTTCGATACATGTATTGCCGCGATGTTCTGTTGAAATTTTCGTCAAGTTTTGCAATAAGGACATCTTTCAGAAGTTCCAGGTACATTTCTGGATTCACTCTGGTGGTTATAAAACAAATACGAAGCTTGAAGTTATAAGAGAATGCTCCCCACAAAATAACGCTGCCACCTCCAAAATTTCGCTTTGGTCACACTACCCCCGATTGGCTCAAATCATGCTAATAACAACTGTAGCAATCTGGATCATTCAAGTTAAATTTTTTGTCATCTGAAAAAATAACTTCTTTTCATTCATCAGTCCATGACATATGTGCTTGGGCAAAGCTGACGTTTCTTCTTGTGTGTTTTAGTTAGTCGTGGTTTAGACTCTATTTTTTTCCATTTTATTGATGGTGTCGCATTCAAAACACGGGCTATGGTTCGCGTAGTAACTGGAAGATCAAGTTTGTCCTTTATTTCTCGACAGGATTAGCGATTTCGAGTTGCTTCATGGCGAATCTGTCCTTTTTGACGGGTCGTAATTTTGGATGATCCCTTCGTTGGAGCCTAAATGCCATAATTTTTGCCAAGTTTTAAATAATTTCTTATTACTCTTTCAGAACGCATTATTATTTCAGCAATTTTTCGATTTGATAACCCTTTTTTCTCTAAGTTATCGATTAAATGTTTTTCGGTGTCATTTAACCGCTTTCCTGAGCCCATATCTAATCGGTTTATAAAAATTCTGCAATTTTTTTTATACTTTTTATATTTGAATTGAATTTTTTATTAAATTAGTATGTAAACACGTGTTTACAAGTCAAAATTCACAAATTAAATAACATTTTCTCTTAATGCGTTTAAAGGATTGTCTCACGAAAAACAGCAACAATTTTACAAAAGAACGCATATTTTCTATAAAATAACCATTACACTAATAATTGTTATTGTTTTGTAAGCCGCGGTTAATAATGGAAATAAAAAATAGAAAAAGAAATAACTATTGTCATAAAGAGTTTAAAAAAACAACTTAGAAATAAAAAGTAAGTGAGGCCAAACGAATGTCTATCACTGTAGCATTTAAATTCTTAAAATTAGACCAAATTTCTTGCCTCAAAGATGATCAAGCAGTTCTAATGGAACACATTTTTTCCAATGCAAAAAATTAAAGGAAAAAATCCTATAATAATTATTTTCTAGCAATAATACCTTTAGCTTTCAATGCTTCTTTAACACCCATCATGTAAGAAGCTTCACTTGTTGTTTAGCTCTCAAGGACTGATGCCAATATAATATGGATCCGTTACAGTCGTTCATCTCCATTAATAACTAATATACACCCGAAAATTTTACTGAATTTTACTGAATCATTTATTATTGTACAGTTTTTTTATTTAAAAAAAGAGTTATTTCGATTTGTATTTATTACACTGTTCCTGTCACAGGGTTTATTCTTTTTACTTTCTGTCTCTGGCTGTTAATAAACTTATGCAGTCATCCATACCAGAGTTCTCAAAGACTTCGGTAAGGCTCAAACTACTCAATATTTTTTTTAGCCAACATACATTCTAAAGCAGCAGGGCCGTTAAGAAAATAAAACTGGATTGTTTCGGCGAATGTAAAATCCTATTCTCTAGTTTTACCAAGCAAGTTTTTTAAAATAACTAGAGAAAAATTCCGAAAACTTAAATAGGAAAACTCAAAAGTACAACTTCTAATCCCTTGTTTTCGTTTAGATCGTTTAGTGCCTCTGTGATTGCAAAGAACATTTCTTATATTTTTCTTTCTTGACATTTTCATAATGAACAGGAAAATTTTACAATGATGAATGTGACCATTTTGATTTTTTTTTAAAACATTGTTGTGCACAATTTTTTGAAAGAGCTTCATAAATATTTAACTATCCTTGTGTCCCTCAGATTAAAATTCTGTCACGTTTTATGACACCTTTTTTATTCCTATTTATTGTCTTTACAAAATATCTTCAATGAGTATTAGGATACAAAGGTGTGTTCGTACTGTAATGATGGAAACCTAAAATATATTTTTGCAATTTTTTTTTGTTTTATTGGCAATAATTTTTTTGGTGGCAATAAACTTTAATCAAAAAATTATTACCATAACTTTGTTGCCTTGTATTTATTTAATGCTGGTTGTAATATTTGTAAGAATACAACATTTCTTACAAACTGTTATTTTGTTTGCGTGTGTGTGTGTGTGTTTAGAAACACATAGTTCTCCTTATAACGAAATCATATGCATATGGGAGAGTGTGTGTATATTTAATATATTTTATGATACTTCATTTTTTTATGTGTGTATATTGCTCGCGTAAAAAAATTTAGACAATTTATAATTTAATCAACATGAAAGCTTTTCTCCTGCTACAGCTTCTTGCATCTGCTTCATTTTTTTGTTTGCAGGTTCTATGATGTTCGTATATCTAACGGGCAAAGGTTTTTTCTAAGTTGGCAAAATTAAAATTTGCGTTCGTTTTTCTAATTTTTTTATAGCACTTTAATTGCAAGACTTTATTAATTTTTAATATTTCCCTAAAACTCTACTAAAACCACTTCTATTCATTTTCAAATGAAACATAGCTTTCATGAAATGATTGCAGTTGGATGGGAATATTAAAATCATAAATTGGTGGTAGGGGAGTTAACATTTCAGTCATATTGATTACATTTTACCATCATTATTAATCATATTTGCGCAGAAAATGGATTTTACACATTTTATTGGTTTTTTTTCAAATGAAATTTAATTAAATATTTAACAGGTTTAATTACCTTTTGAATGCAACAATTGTTTTCTTTTTTTCAGTTAAAGATTTTATACATTTTATTAACTATTTAATACGTAAATGTTTTCATTAATTTTTCTAATTACTTAAATAATTGAGTTCACTAATAATGAAAATTATAAAAATTGTTTCTTAATGGTTTTTTGTGTAAATTCTTTTGGAGTTTTATTGTCTTTTTGCTGTGTTGGTTAAATATAATTCCTATCTAATTAATAGAACTTAACACATACGATTCTAAAGTTTTCTATGCAAAATTTGAGGTAAAAGCCAATGATACTGATGATCTTTATAAGGAGTATTAAAGGAATCTAGTGCAATTAACAAAAATAAAATTAGTTCAATTTTAACATTAATAAGAAAACAAAGAATTTGTCATCATTAAAAAGGGATTTTAAGTTTTAAGGCTGCTATCGATTCCATTGGCTCTGTATAAACTCTGCGCTTAACATAACCCTACAAAAAATCATCCAGTAGTATTAAATCACACCTTCTGACTGGCCACTTAACTGCTGATTGTCGTGAAATTAGGCGATTGGATATTTTGTTTTGCAATAAATTTATCGTTTCAACGGCTGTGAAAGTTGGGAACCTACCTGTCGTTAGTGATATCCACGTCGTTAATAACAGGCCAAAATTGTATTGTTAGCATCTCGCGATAGCGTGATCTATTGCATGTTACTGCATTTCCTGCCTTATATTCGGAAAAAAAGACCCAATCACGCCTCCAGACCACATACGCACCATACAGTTGCGCACGCAAACGCTTCTCAATAATCGCTCTGGGGTTTCCAGAAGCTCAAATGCGGTAATTTTGCTTTTTTTTTAAAGAGAAGTAGCACAACAGGCAACAATGCCTATGTAGTCAAGTACCGTGCTACATTCTTTAGGAAAGGGATAGAGAAGAGATGTGACAGATGGTGAAAGTAGAAGGATAGTAACGGAAATTAACTATCGTATAAGACAGCTCAGGGACCAGTGACTATCCCTTTATCACTGAGCAGCCCCACTGACAGTCGATTTTTATTTGGAGTGAAAAAAACCGAGGTCTTTGTTGGGAATGGAACACAAAATCCCCAGTCGTGTAAGCTAGCACACTACCTACTAGTCTACAAGGGCAATTTTGCTTGTTGACATACGCTACAAATGAAAATGGGCTTCGCCTGAATGCATTGAGCGAAACTATGGCGATGTGAGTGGTCCTTCTGCTTCAGTTCCTACACCAGTTGAACCTTGTAAGGCTACAAAGCCAATTTCTTACGCAAAGTTCGCCATGCGGCGGTTTTGGATAAGCCTAATAGTTGAGAACGCCAAGCAATTGACAAATTTGGATCCGCTTCAATACTGCGGCTTACGGCTGCGATGACTTCAGTTCAAAGATCTGGTCGAACACGCGTTGCTGTTCGCACATTTTATATCGAGCCTGTTGACTCAAATTAAGCAACCAAATTCTTAATAGCGGTCTCAGGCGATGTTATTCTTGCCGTAGATGATCCAAAATCCCAATTACTTATTTGATCTTCTCTGAGTGATGTTTCATCAGTTTCAGAAAAATATTGTTGTTCTTCAGAATTGCTTTCGTCTACTGCACTTGATATTTCAGAGTGTGTAATAACATTATCAGAATTTACTTCAAAACTTATTTGAACTGGAGCATTCATATCCCCCACGGAATCATATCCAGGAAACACAAAGAATTTAGAATCATCATCAGGCATTTCTTTATAGAGCCGGTCTTCTAAAAATTTGACATCTCTGCTTAATTCGACGTCTTTTCTAGTAGGATCATAAAAATGAAATGTTCTTGAGTGTGCGCAGTAAGCTACAAAAATTACCTCTGTTGCTTTAGCATCAAGCTTTTTTCTTTTCTGTTTCGCCATATGTATTACGACCTTACATCCAAACACTTTAAGATATTTCACATTTGGTTTCATACCTGACCATGCTTCTTCTTGAGTGACATCATTTAACGATTTATTAAATATACTTCTGTATTTGCCGCTTCAGCCCAGATTTTTTTTGTTAGACCGAATTAAATTAAAAGGCATCTGTTTAATTTATTCTGTTTTCTCGAATTAACATAAAAAAATTTTAAATAATTTTTATTTCTTAACAAAAATATGTGAACTTAATCTAGATTAAAATTAATGATTTGATTGTCAAACATAAAAAGCATAAAATTTAAAACCAAACTCAAGCAGAAATACATATGTGTAGTTTTTAAATAAAATTTTTGCACACACTCACGTGCACAAGCACAAAATATATTTTTAAATTAGTTATTTATGCTTATATAAGCTGCAGAAAAATATAATGATTTTTTTTTCAAGGCCTGTAGTAATTAAAAATTTTGAAAAATACGATTAAAAAAGAAATTAATTATGTTGTATTTTAGGATGTTAAAAACACTTTAAAAATTTTAAACTTTAAATAAAATATTAAGTCTAACACAGCTTTTATATAAATAAAATAGTAAAATATGAAAACAGAAAAAAAAATTGAATGCATAGACAAATATTTTTCCTAAAAGTGAAATTTAGTGCAACAGTTTTACTTTCAGACAAACTAACCTTTTTTGATTCCGGCGGCAATTCTAAATGTGAACGAATAAATATTGTAGGATTTGTCTTGTATTTTTTGTTGGAATTTGTAGCTTTTGTTTCTCATACTTCAATTCAGAAGCATTTATGTATATATTGTTACGTTTATTTCCTTTTTAATAAACGTTGTGTTATTTTGAGTTCTTTTGTTGCAAAATAATAACACAGCACCTTAGAATTTGAAATAAAACTTAAACGATTTTTTTACTTTCAATACACATAAAATAACCAAGATGATAACTTTGTTTTCTTTACTCACTGATGATTCAACTTGAATTCATCCATTGGCCCAGCAAGTGGTGCTTATACAGTTGTTCAAGCATATACGAGAATATTCTACTTTAACATCACCCCATATTGTTGTTGTTATTATCATTCAGTTAAGGTTTTGTTTTTGTTCTCAGTTAGTGTTTTTTATTCAGTTATTTATCTTATTTCATTGAATTTCTTATAAGAGTATTGTTGTTGTCTTGCATGTTTCTTAGAAATCATTTTATAAAATAAACACTGGATCGCTTCGTTTACTTTTTTACAGCATACAAAACTAGAAACAATTTAGCTCCCCTCTTTTATACTTCTATCCGCCCTCTGTCAGAACCCGTTGAATATCGTATTTTCTCATTCTATATAGCGAAAGACTTATTTAGTTTAGAAATAAAGTTGAGGAGTTAGAACGTATACTTTTGTATAGTTTTGCAAGTATGTTTTTTTTTTGTTTTTCTTGAGGTTTAAATTTTTTTATACACTAAAAGTCGTTGTCTCTAGATTTAGGGGAGTTACCTGTTTTAAAAAATTAGAAATTCCGAAATCTTCAAGAAATTTTCCCTGCTTGCGCAAAAGACTGGAATATTTTTTTAAAACTTTTTCCCCTACAATATATTTCCTTAGTTTTAAGAAAGCAATAGTTGCTAAAAAATTTAGTAGATTTCTGTTCATTTCATAATTAAATAAAGTGAAGACATTTATTTTATAAATAACCGTTTTGAAAATCTATGGAAAATAAAAATTACTTAAAGACTTTTATATTTTATTCTTCAATCTTAAATTTATTGTTTACGACTTACTTATGCTAATATTATGTTTATTTACTTTTTATTTAATAAATTTCTTGAGTAAGTTTCAACTTAATTATCAAAACGAATAATTTAGTTTAGTTTAGTTGAATTATAGTTTAACTTTGCTTTTAATTTATCCTTTTGGCAAAGCAGTATTCATTAGTTAAAGCATTTTTCCTTTCCCTTATGTTAGATTAAGAAGTGATATAAATTTGCCTAAGCTTCTATCTTACATTTTATCAAAGTCTTCAGCTTTAGGCTGTTTTTAACAGACAAAAATAATTATCCCAAGGATATTAAGTATGTGAGTTAGTTTTGTGTTAAAGTTACAAACATTTACATATTTTAAGGCCATTTGTAAGAAGAGAAAGAGAGAGAGAAAAGTTAAAGAGAAAGACATCGTTATGAAAAAAATTCTTATAATATACCAAAGTGGCTTTAAGTTGGCAATTTAATATTGTTAAATATGCTCATTTTCCAATGCACTGTATATGTAATAAAAATCTTAAAGAAATAATATGTTAAAGCAAACATTAGCATACAAGAGAAAAAAATAAACAAATAAAGCGGCTTATAACAGTACAAAAATATTTTGCTTTAACATATTTATTTATGACGAGTCTTTTTTATTTAATTTTTAAAGACTTGAGTAAATATATATATTAATAAATATATATATATATATATATATATATATATATATATATGTATATCTCGTGCGATTCATATATATTTTATTTATTTTTTTTTTATTTCTCTTTTGCACATTTCCTTTTTCACAATTCTACTGAGGGCTTTTAATTGATCTCATTTTTCTGGTTAATTTCTTTAGCCTCTTACTTTAAAGGATTAGTTCTGGATAAATAATAGAAAGCTCAAGTAAAACGAACATCTTTTAAATTTAATACTAAATAAATACAAGAAAATCAACAAATGAAAATAAGATATTTTTATACAGATTCTTATAGCACTACTTAATGAAATTGGCTCTGAGCCCAGTTAAAGTAAACAAGAAAATTTTATTTAATAAATTTTAGTTCACAAAAACATTTGAATAGAGACGAATTTGAAAAATAACAAAAATTTCAAGAGCGAAACATAATAATTTTTAACGTTTTACTTAACGTGTTATAAGCCGAAAACTAGAGTATGAAATTTAAATAGCAGATAAACGATTAGAATTTTTAAGATTTAATTAGTCACAGGAATATTTATGCTAAAGTTTAACATCCTACCAACAATAAAAATAAAGTAAATTTAAAATATTTATATATTTAATAATCCGAATAGTTTTGTTTTATAACCAAATAATAGTTCGATTAATTTCACATAAATTTTAATTTCCAAATTTATTAAGAAAAAACAAAATCATTTTACAAATTATTGTATCCAGTAGATGCTAGTAGAAAATGGTGTAGAATTTTCTGAATCACTGTATTTCCCATAAATCTTTTTAATATTTACCTGGGTTTTGTGCTATATGTTATAAGCACAATACATATTTGAGATTAAAAAATATATTGTCTATCAAATGGTTTTTATTTACTAAAAAGTTCGAAAATTTGAAGCATGCAACGTTACGCGTTTGACTAAAGTATTTTAATTGTGAAAATTTACTATCAAAATTATCAAAATGTCACTCTAACGGGCTCCCTCTGAGACGTTAAGTTTAAGGCTTGCAGTATTGCAGCTGACAATAGACCAAAACAATACCCTCGTTATGGCCGTAGTGTTGAAAACACAGCCGCTATATAAGCAAAGCGTTGAGAATGAGCCTGGAACATCAACTCGTCGATATACGTAACAGTTGGATATAACTTGATGCTTTTTACCTGAAGGTCTTAATCTTCACGCATAAAGAGTTCAATTCGTTAAAGAATTAAAGCCGACTGGTCATTATTTGCGTCATTGGCTGTTTGAAAACTTAAGGAAATTAACAAATTTTGCAACAATATCATCTTAAGGAAGAGGCTCATTTTAAATTAGGCGTTTATATAAAAAAAAACAAAAAATGGCTGTATGGTACACTATCATCATTCGCAAGGATATGCAATCATCGTAAATTCTCAGCGGTACCATTATAACCAGCTTTTTGTTTCCACAGTTGGCCTTTAATTTCAGCAATACTATACTGCAACAGGCAAACAATTGAGTTATAGATCACGGTGGACAAAATGGCCGTCCTATTTCGTTAATCACATCAGGGATTTTTAGTTTTAAGGCTGAAATCGATTCGATTGGCACCGTATAGACTCTGTCCTTAACATAGACCCATAAAAAATAATCCAGTGGTGTTCTAGTTGGTGGCTTAACTGCTGATTGTCGTGAAATTATCTGATCGAGAAATTTGGTTGGCAATAAATTGATGGTTTCATTGACATGTGGCATCGTCCAGTTGAAACCACATGTCAAATCCTGCATCAGTTCAACTTTGTAAGGGTGCAAGTCAAATCCTTACGCAAAATTCGCCATGTGGTGGCTTTGGATAACCCCAATTGTTGAGAACGTCAAGGAATTGACAGGTTTGGATCTGCTTCAACACTGTGACTTGTGGCTGCGATGGTTTGAGCTGAATGACCCAGCTGAACACGCGTTGGTGTTCGCACATTTTGTATCAAGCCTGTCGACTCAAACTTAACGACCAAAATGTTAATTGCGGTCTCAAAAGGACGATTACACTGTTTGAAAATATCACGAATTTCATAAAATGTAACAGAGCCACGATTTTCATAGTAGATTTTAATTATTTAATGCAATTTTCGTGCGAAATTAAATTCACCGACAAAATGTTCAGCTAGTTGTTGGTGTGGCTATAACTGAAAAACATACTTCTTGTTGAAAAGTCCCATTTTCAGCATTTGTCTGTTTTTTTGAAACCTATTGTAAAGATAAAATATTGGACTAAAATTGCAAATTAGAAGCAGCTGATACTTACTTGCCAACAGGAAAACAAGCTCAGGTTTAAACACTTTTGACATCTATATCCCCTTTAAGATATACATTTATATTCTGCCCCCCTTTATGAGTGTTCTTTGGTGCCTAGAAAGCGCTCTTCAAGTGTAACGTTAAGAGTGTTAATTAAAATGTAAATTAAAGAGTGAATGTTTCATGAAAGCAAAAAATATCTGGCTAAAAAGCTTAAGGCATCCTTAAATGCATCACTGAAAAAAAAAAGAAAAATTACTTAAACGAAAGAAACCTAAAAATAAAAATGCCTTTAAAGAAAAAAGAAAAAAGAAAACTAGACTAACTGATGAGACAAAACTGCAAAAACAAATCTTTAACATTTTTTAGCCCCCCTAAGAACAAGATATAGAAATAAACAGCAAATAAATGTACAGAAAATATGCTGTAAGTAAAAATAAACCAAAACAAGTAGAAAAAATAAAAAAAAATAAATTTTTTTTGAAAAAATAAAACTAATTCCTATTTTTTCTGAACTGCTTCTTCTTTTTTGGTTTGTGTATAACAAATAAATTCATATAATGGGCGTTTATGTAAAAGTTTAAGAAAATTAGAGAGGTTGTTTTTCACAAGAATAGTTTTGGGTGAATTAATGTAGGCTGCTGGTGTTATAGTGCCTGTTGTACATGTTGTACTTTTACAGTTAAAATTATGGCTTGTGGGCAATGAAGAAAACTCTGGCAATATAAATTGCTATAGAAAAAAATTTGTGTATATGACTACAAGATAACAGGCCCCTAAAATGCAGTTATTTATAGCAAGTGTTTTATTAGATGAGTAAAACAGATAATTCGCACAATATAATTCTAAAATAAAATTATTATTTGTTGATTTTTTGACATAAATTCTATAAATTATTTTTCATTTAGTAGAAATTCTAGAAAACTATTTAAATAGCAGGAGTTTATTACGAGCAAAGTGTTAATGTTAACTAGATATTAGTAACATATAGAACGATTAGCTTTTGATATCTCAAATGGTTTGTTATTTAAAATTGTTTTGCATTTAATTTTTTTTTAAGAGAAGTACAATACCTATTTAGTCAAGTACTGCCCTACATTCTTTAGGAAAGGGATAGAGAAGAGATGTGACAGGTGGTGAAAGTAGAAGGATAGTTACGGAAATTAATTGTCGTATAAGACAGCACAGTGATCAGCGACCATGCCTTCATCAATGACCAGCCTCACCAACAGTAAATTTTTATTTTTGTAGTGAAAACAAACCAAGATCGAACCCACAACCACCACTCTTATAAGCTAGTAGACTAACCACTAGCCTGCAGGGGCACACAGCTTTTGTTTCTATGCCTTGCTTTTAATTTTAATAGAATATTCGCTGATCTTTTTTAATTTCTAATAAGAAATTACATTTTTGTGAAGAACAATTATTTAAACCCACCCAATATTTGAATTAAACCAACCATCATTCTTAAGAGATAAAGAAAAAGTTAGAGAAATGTGGGGAGAGAGATAGAAAGAGCGTGTGTGTATGTGGGTACAAAAAAAGATAAGCTTTATATAACAAGAATTAGGTCATTTTGGATTCAAATTAAAAATGTAAATGTGCCTTAATAAATGATGCCTGATTTGCTTAATACACTTGCACACACACACACACATACACATATATATATACTTTCAAAATAAGTATAATGCGAACTGAACTGTTTTACATAACATGGTCGATTGGTTGCCCAAATGTTGTATGCAGTGACTAACTAACCATTCAGCCAGTTATTTGTCAGAAAAACTGTTCCTTCACCCTCAAATCCTATTCTATTCTTCATATTTTCATAGCCAACCATTTATCTGTCCTTTAATCAGGCTTGTAATAACTACAACAACAAAGATATTTTTAAACATAATATTTAGTCATTTCTGGCAATACTTTTATTAAAAAAAAAAATCGTTACTCTTTGGACTTTTTGGAGGTGGTGTGCCTATGTCTGAGTATGTGTTTTTGTATTGGTAACTGCTTTCATAACGATAGCAATGTTATAATCCACTTTCTGCTCTTTTTTTACAGTTCAAACGTCATGTTGCCAATGATTAAGCAAAATATCAATTTGTATGCAAGAGCTATTATATCTTAACAAAAAAAAAAATTTATGAGCTTGGATGTAAGCACTGCTGACTCTGACAATGAGTGAGTCTAAAAGTTAAGTGCAGGCACAGTATAAATTTATATAGTCATAGAAGCTATAAAACTTGCAGACAAATTATGTTTAATAGTTTTTGAATAAATGAATGAAAATTAGTTGAAGGATTCATATTTTGTGGATAAAACTTTTAACTTTTCTTATCAGTTTATATAAATACATATGTATATGATTGTACATACTTATATACAACATTATTTATAAGTATACACCCACACATACGAGTATATTTGTACGAATATAAAGCTAACATATAATTTATGAGCACTTATCAAAAAATCAAGCATTTAAATTAAAGAAACGTTTACATTCTATCATTTGCAGATTTTAATATTTAAATAATTAAAAATTTTAAGCAAATGAATAATTGTAATTTGACTTAAGTTTAGGTATAATTTGATTTCTAAATTTTTCAATATAATTTGACACTAGTGTATTCACCGCATATTCATACTTTCTTCACACTAGTCCGTTTCAATCTGAAATAGTATCTACTGTGATATAAAAAAAATTAAATAAAAATATTTTTTTTTAATAGCTAAACCAAAAGTAAGAGCAAGGAAAAAGCTGTGTTTAATAAAGTTATTGATTTCGAATATTCCATGCATATTTATTTTATAAATCTGTAAGCTAAATAGACAAGGTTACAACGTAAACAAACTTAGATATAAAGATATGAAGAATATAGAATATAAAATGCAGCATTACATTCTGCATTTTAAAACATTAAATATTTAATTTTAAAAATTTAAAATAATAAAAAAATTAAAAAATTCTAATATAGTGTGGAAAATTTCTTGTAACTAGAATTGTAGTAAAGTCTATGTAGGCACAACAAAAAAATAAATTGAAATCTATAATAGCAGAACATAAGTCTGATCAAAAATACAAGGATAATACAAGTTCACAAAAAGCAGCATTTTCGTCACATTGTTCTAAATTTAATCACTATCCTTACTCTGAAAATGTTTCAAATTTAAAGATAATTATAAACGTCGAAATGTTGCAAATAATTAAAAATAATAAACTTTAAAGCAGATATGCAAAATATTGCTCAAACTATTGGGTGTATTAAACTATAGCCTTAATAATTAATACTTTAATTTGTTTGCTATGTTTGGTCATTAAAATTTATATTTAAATATATGTGTAAAATAATTTGTTATTTTTCAATAGGTTTGGCATTTAGGTTTTTGAAATATTTTTAGTAGAAGCATTGGCATTTGTTAAAATAGATTTAATTTCGCACGAAAATTGTAATAAAATAATTAAAATCCACTATGAAAATCGTGGTTCTGTTAAAGTTACATTTCGTAAAATTCGTGATATTTTTGTTGTTAAGAATTTGATCGTTAAATTTGAGTCGACATGCTCGATATAAAATGGGCGAATATCAACGCGTGTTTAGCCGGGTATTTCAAGTGAAACGATTGCAGCCGTGAGCAACAGTGTTGAAGCAGATCCAAATTTGTCAATTCCTCGACATTCTCAGCAATTTTAATTACCCAAATCTAACACGTGGCCAATTTTGCGTAAGGATTTGAAATCGAAGCCTTACAAGGTGCAATTGGTGCAGGAATTGAAGTCAACCGACCTATTAAATCGCCGTTAATGTAATTTATTTAGTAACAACCGGTTGGTTTTTCTGAAAAAATCATTTTTCCGTCGAAGCCCATTTTCACTTGTCAGGATATGTCAACAAGCAAAAATGCCGCATCTGGACTTTTGAAAATTTTAGAGCGATTATTGAGAAGACTTTATATGCGCAACGTGTTACTGGTTTTTTTTTTCGAAGATGAGGTTGGAAACGCAGTAACGGTCAATGAATTACGCTATCTCGAGACCCTAACAACTCAACTTTATTCAACCTATTATTGACGACTGGGATATCACTGGCATGTGGTTTCAACAGGACGCTGCCACATGTCACACAGTCAATGAAATGATTGCAAACCAAATTTACAGATCGTATAATTTCACGGTAAGCAGCAGTTAAGTAGCCAGCCAGATAGTGTGATATCACACCACTAGATTATTTTTTGGAGGGCTTTGTTAAGGAGATAGATAGTCTATACGTAGCCAATCGAATCGATTTCAGCCTTAAAACTAAATTTTCATGATGTGATTAATGATATAGGCCCGCCATTCCATCGTGATGGACATTTGCCAGATATCATTTTTTATTCGTAATTGTCGAAATCTTCTCTTCGTAATACAATAATAATTTGAATCATCTTAATCTAAATTTTTTTTTAGATAACAAACTTCTTGTTGGAAAATCCTTCATTCGAAAAAAAACTGTGTATATATACTTATAATAATAAAGAGGTATTTATCTTTTTATAGGTCTTTTTAATTAAATTTAATAAACTCAATATTTTGCTTTTCGTTGGAAAGCTTCTTCAGGAAATTAATTTTTATAAAACAAAAAATTATTAACAATTGTTTTATAAAAATTAATTATCTGAAGAAGCTTTCCAGGGGAAAGTGAAATATTGAGTTTATTAAATTTAATTAAAAAGACCTTTAAAAAAGATAATTACTTATTTATTAAAGAAGAAACAAGGTCGAATAAAAAATATTAAAAAAATATAATTATTATACTTTTTCGATTTGTAGTTTTTATTGTTTTTGAAAAAAATTTTTGATTATTATAAATTTGTTAAACAACTTTTCATTATTGAGTTATTTAATAAATTGTTTATACACTCTTTTTCGTTTACTTAAGATATCAACCACAGGTTTGGCGAAATATCGAAAACTAAAAAAAAGAAACATAAAGACAAACTAAACTCATACGCAAAGTTAAGTCGGTTTAAAGTTATAAGGTTGGTTATAATGCGAAAATTCTTTAGCATATAAAATTTTATAAAGTTTGCATACTTTAAAATTTATTTTTATCTTTAGCAAAACTTTTTAAATTTTTAAAACTTTTATAAGAAAATAACTATTAATTTTTTTATTTAAATGGATTTATCACTCTAGAACGGTACATTGATGATTGAGAAAATAATGTGCTAGAGTCCAGTATATTACAATTTAAATTAAATTATATCTCCAAACAAACAATCTAATTTAGAAGTTAAACAAACAACTGTTTTCTAACAACATTGAGCATATATTGACTAAATGGGTTCTGAAGATGCATATTTCAAGTAACAATATTTGATTTGGATTCCTTAAAAGTAAATTATGGCATTTTAGAAAGAAATCTTTTAGTTAAACCATGGTGTTATTGTTCTTTAAGCGCATTACCGTTTATTTGTGTACAAAGAAACAACACTGTTGTTGTTACCCAAATCTAGAATCAAAATATTTTGAATACATTGAATTATTTTACTCAGATTAAGATTAAGTCAGATTAAGAATCATAACTTGAAACTAAATTCATAATATATTTATCAATATAAAACCCCAAAAGACGTTGTATACAACGAATCCATTCTATCCCTTTTTCTATTTCTTTTATCAAACAACTTATGTTTTACACGAAAATTTATTGTCATTTTGAAAAAAATTATTTTATTATTATTAAATACTTTTAGAAAAACTGGGCGTATGCAAACAAATCAATAGACTATAAAGAAAAAACTAAACCAACAAAAAAGTATTAAAAATGACAGCTTTTTACTGCGTGTAGATAATTACATAAATAAAGGCTTTTAAATAAAACAAACGTATGCTTGAAAACGAACCTGTAATTTGAAACGATTTTTTTTTAATCTCATTTCTCTCTCTATCTCTCTCTCAAAAATAAAATAAATAATAAAAAAATATTTTTTTTTTAAAGACGTTTTGCTTAAACAAATTACATTTAATAAATTACTGCTTACTGAATTTAAAATTGCATTACCAGTAAGATTCTACTGACTGCTGCTATTTTTCGGTAACCAGTAACAACAGTACTGCAATTTTAATTAATATTTATTTTTATAAAATTGTATGTCAATAGGAAGAATTTAGTTGTACATTTGGAAACGAAAAAGATATTTTAGTTAAACCGACTAATTCGTAAAATAGTAAAAAATCGCTGGTGTTTATTTTTCAATTGTGGCAACTGCAACAACATGATAGTTTTGACATTTAGTTTTTTGACGTATTCCATGAAGATGCAATAACAATTGTTACAATAATTTAATTTCGCACGAAATTTGTAATAAAATAATTAAAATTCACAATGAAAATGGTGATTATGTTAAAGTTACACTTCAATATAATCGTCCTTCTGAGACCGCTATTAAGAATTTGGTCGTGAAATTTGAGTCGACCGGCTCGATACAAATGTGCAAACATCACAGCCATGAGCTACAGTGTTGAAGCAGATTCAAATTTATCAATTCCTCGACGTTCTCAACAATTGGAGTTATCCAAAACCATCACTGGGCGTTTTTCTAGTAAGGATTAGATTTTGAAGCCTGACTTAAAGTGGTGCAGCAATTAAAGAGAATTGACCATTGACATCGCCGTAGATTCGCCTAATTCACTCAGGAACAACTGGTTGCTTTTCTGAAAAAATAATTTTTTTAGACAAAGCCCATTTTCATTTGTTTGGATATGTCGACCAGCAAAATTGCCGCATTTTGGCTGCTGAAAATCGTATTATTGAGAAGCCTTTGCGTGCTCAAAGTGCCACTATGTGGTGCGCTATGTGGTTTGGAGGCGTGATTGGGCAGTTCCTTTTTTCAAGGATGAGGTTGGAAATGCGGTAACGGTCAATGGATCAAGCTATCGCGAGATGATAACAAATTAATTTTGTTTAGTGTTGACGAAGATATCACTGACATGTGATTTCAACATGTGTGCCACATGTCACACAGCCAATGAAACGATCAGTTTATTGCAAACAAAATTGCTCGATCGCATAATTTGCCGACAATGACTTTAAATTGTCATCAAATTTCTTTATATTTGGCCACTTTAGGCAAATCACAGCATGATATTTTCAATCAATTTAAAGATTTTTATTTTTAATAAAACAAAAAAAGAAAAAAAATATAAAATAAAGTAAATATAATTTCGACAACAGCATTTAATATCCTCTTTCGTCAATTTCGTTTCAGTTTGATTTTCACAAAAAGGATATGATGTTAAAACAACAACAAATAGATTATTGGAAATTGAGTTACAAAGCAGCAGATATTGCTTTTTTGTTATTAATTTTTTTCAAATAAATTTGGTTTAGGGTGCTTCCATTCTTACTTGTCTGCCGCTTTGCCTAAACAAGTTCATAGATTATTTTGTTGGTAAATTGTTGTCCCTTTTTACATTTGTTTGGTAAGCTCGGTTAAATGGCCAATTAATTTTGACTTATGAGTGTTGTACGAGTGACTTTTGCCAACCAATATAGCATGACCTCAAAAAGTCTTTTTAGTTTTAACAAATGTATGGAAGCAATCGGTAGTGGTAACCTCATACATTGATATAACTCCTACAGCGAATTTGAGTATAAAGTGATATCAAAAAATCATATGTGCTAAGAGTCTCACATGCAGCTATTGTGCCTTCAAAAACACCCCAGGAGATTAGTATTTTGCTGCTCAGTTAACTGTCCTTTGCTTTGATTGTTTTAATACATCTTTTTTTTCATTATATTCATAGTTGTGTGTTTATTCGTTTATAGGGAAGTGAACAGGCGGAACACATCAATGATTGCTGTCTTCTTTAATTTCGTGGTTGATGTGACAAGCCTAAAGTACTTGTTATATTGTTGAATAAATGTATGCATACAAGGATATGTGGTATTTGTCTGTCCAACAATTTGTCTATGCGGTGAGACCACTTGAAATTCTGTTGTTTATTGCATACAAATATCAAGTAGAAAACGGTTTTACTATTTGTTAAATGTTTCTTTTTTTTTTCTTCTTATTTGTTAAACGTTGTGGTTTAATTTAGCAAATAGTAAAAAGAAAATATTTATTGCAAAGAAAATGAAAGAATTGAAATGTTTTTGCATTTGATTGAATAGAAAGCCTAAAAATATGCCACACAAATTATATGCAAATACACACACACAAACCAACACATACACATGCAGTCATAGTCATATAAATATATATTTTTATATTTTATTTTTTTTGTCAAGTGACCACGAAATTGACAATCCGACATTCTAATTTCACTTAATGGTGACGGTTGTAATGCTGCTAAATTAGGCATTAATACGTATTCAATTAGTTAATAAAAAGGGGAATTAGCTGAGATTTAAATTGAAGTTTGATTTATTTGCAAAATGCTGCTGTCAGAGAAACAATTTTTCAAAAATATTTTAGGGCTACTTCAAAGAATTTTAAGGAAATGGCAATAAAAAATTTTAAATTCTACAAAATAAAGCTTGAATTTACTGGCCATTTTTAACGAATAATATAAACAATACTGGTCTCTAAGACATAAATTTTCTATGACTTCACATGGCCCTAAGGTAATTAATCAAAAAATGTTTGATCGTTTATCCTTGGAGGCACATTGGCAAGTGTATTTCTTGAAATCAACTTAACCGCAAGTATTAACATCAATTGGTCAATGATTGCGATTACATACAGCCCAGTAAAACATTTCAATGTCATCCAAAGTTTCCAAAAAAAAAATCATTGCTCATAATGCGGTAAATGGTAACCCTTAACGGTAAACCGACTTAAGCGTCCAGCTAGCTTTTTTATTGCTGTAAAGAAAACTGTTGGGTTTAAACTGATGGACTGATTTCACCGCATTGTTTCTTAAGAAACTCCTTAAGCTAAAATTGAGTTACATCAGGGAAAACATAAAGTTCATGATATTGAAAATAAAAGTTCGATATTGAAAATAAAATTAAATATTGGGTAGCGTTATACAAGCATCAAGCTACGAAAGATGATATGTCGGAATATACTCATCGTAAGTTAAGTTCTTATGGCCTTTAGGAACATTCATATTTGTTATTGATGTTTGCAGTTGTTTAACAAAATTTTTTGATTAAAAAATTAATTAAAAGGGAATTATTCTCCTCACTTCCTTTCCCATTTGCATGTGTGTGTGTGCCTTTATTGGAAAAGCGAATTTAAAAAAATTTTTTAAAAGTTTACAGCTTGTTACTAGCTTGCAGATCTTCTGTTAATTTTATTTTTAGTTCAAGTTATGATGAACATACCTTAGCATTTCTCTCACTTGTTAAGTTAATTTGCATGGAAACGTTGTTTGGCAGAAACGTTTAAAGCAACGCAAGCCCTTTGCAACAACTTTAAAGGCATTTTGTTATACCACTCCTGTGACAAAAAAAAAAAAACAAGAAAAACAAATTCCATTTTAATTTACTCACAAACAATTAATTCCCTTAAATAAAGTGGAAATTATCGTAAAATGTTTATTTTCTTTTTTATGTATATTTGATGAAATACAATTACTTAACGACTGGGCAACAATTTGCAATCCTTTTACCAACAAACGAGTCCACTTTTCAAACTGTCAACAAAGTTGTTAGATTTTGCATATTGCATGCAGGCAGATGCGTGTTGCATGCAACTAATTCGATAGTTTTTATTGTAATATAGCTTAAGTGCCACTGTAAAAGCTTAACATTCTACAACAACATACATACCGACAAACCGAATGCCATTAATGAAATGAATGTTAATAAAGCAAATTGCGGGATATGTATGAAAAATAACTTTATTGCTTAAAGCTTTGGGAAAAAAGGCGTTTTCTAAAATAACATCTATAAAGAAAAAATAAAGACATATTTTTGATTTCAATTTAATTTTAAAATTTATAGCAGTTATGAATTTTAGAAGTACTTTTGCTTAGAAAATAAAATAAATATGATTTTTCTTTTTTCAAATTTCATATAAATTTTTAAGCGGGTTTTTTTTTAAGTGAAAGCTTATTTAGCTGATATCTAGGAACAGTATGTTGTAGGAAATTATTACGAATAGGCTAAAGGCCCAACTATAATAGGAATATGCTGGCTTAAGCTAATGTCAAAAATTGAACGAAAAGTCTGTTAAATATTAAAGCGAATCATTGAAGACTTTTACGTTGACATGAATATAGAAATTATTATGCACAGTTGCACATTTGTTTTATTCGTACTTTTGCAAACAAATAATTTCGTTCTAAATAAATGAAGTTTATTAGCAAAAAGGCGTTTAATAATCATATTTTGTATACTTAATACTATCTTTATACAAATTTGTAATTTTTTGTTAATAGTTTTAAGAAAATTACGAAAGAAAAATTGCACATATATCGCTATATGTATTATTTGGGCTAAAAGTACTAAAAAAAAGCAACTGTGTGCATAATTGAATTTATAAACAAAAAAAAATTAAATTTTATTGCAAATTGTGTGTTAAAAAAATGGAAAATAAGGTAAAAGGTTAAAAGGCCCTCGTTCCTTCGATTTTCCGTTATAATAAAACGCGTCTCTTTTGTCATATAAGCTCCTTTTTCTTTGTACGTTTTCTATTAAATTCAGATAAAATATTTTTTGCCCTCCATTGGAATTTGTTTACTAATGTATTTATAACACAATGCAGAACAGCTGTTTCAGTACGGAATGTGCGATCAGTTTCGTATTTTGCTTAAGCAAATGACATTTGATGAAAAGTTTTGTTTAGTACATTATAGTTTGCTGCATATGATTATTAGGTATTTGCACAGTTGCTTAAGTTGTCTTAAGCCAGTATATGCATAATACAGTTGGGCCCTAAGGCTTGAGTAATGCTTTTATATATTATTGCCTCTCACGTATTGCGTTCGAACGAACGAACTATTTCAGTGCGTTAATGATAACCTTTCTTGTGGCTTAAATAAACATTTTCTAAGTCAAATTTTAAAATTTACTCCATGCATTAGGGATATTTATTTTTGCAGCAAATTTTTTATTCTTTAATATAAAAACCTTATTAAAGTCCATTTTGCAAATGATGTTTTGGAATGATTACAAAATCTGCTTTAATCTGCATTATAAAAACTGAACACAAAGAAATTGAAACATTTTCAAATATCAATTAAATAAGAAATTATTGCACTAATTTTTAAAACTGGACAGAGAAAAGTTATGAATATGCAACAAATTTGCATTGGCCTACTTTAGTTTCGTTTACTAACTAACATCTGTTGTATGCCTCGCTTTGTATACTCTTGTAATTGGAAAATTTTAAAACCTGTTGTAAAATGCCATTTGTATTTGGCTTTGTCAGCAGCAATATGAATTACAATACATTTTAGGCAAGGTTTTCTACCAAATGTTGAAATTTATTTATTCTATAGTCATTGCCATCGTTACAACTAAATTCTAAATAGTACTTTCATTGATTTTAATAAGTTAAAATGGAAGTGGCTGCAATTGCTTTAAGTGGAGTAGAAGAGGGGAAATTTATTATTTTCTTTAACTTAAACGTCAATTGCGGGATGAGATGAACGAAAGTTTTAGATAAAAAAATGGAAAATATTTTCGTAATCATTTTCTTAAAGTTGTAACACATTAGGGCTACAGGTTCTTTCGGTTGGCTGCATGTACCACTTCACAACGTTTTTTCTCCTTTTTCTCTATAACTCCTGTTATTGATTGAAATCGGACAAATGCCCTATTATATCGCTGTTTATCGTAATTATTTTCAAATAAAAAATTTGTTATTTAAAATCATTTTTAAGTTAATCTACGTAAATTTTGCTAGATTCCTTTAAACAAATATATTTTATAATATTCTCATAAAATATTTATTATTGAAAAATTTTAATGTATAGCAAATTTTATATAGCTAAATAAAGGGTCTTATATCTGAAGCAAAATGAAAAAATAGTTTCGTAATGGTTACGGGGTTTTTGTATAAAATTGTTTTGTGATTTGCTGTTTTTCTGCTGTGTTGGTTAAATAAAATTCAATTTGGCTTCAGGTATAACACTCTTGCTATATTATTGGTTATTTTCCAAAAACGTGGAAAATGGCCCCCGTAGTTCCCATACTGAAACCTAAACCGGATCCTGGAGTATGTGGAAGCTAAAGACCCATTTGTTTTTTATCTGCTTTAGGAAAATTTTTTGAATTCTTTTTCCTGGCAAGGGTAATTGACAAGGTCATTTTAAAAGACTTCCAGTTTGGATTTAGGAGTAAAACTTCGATAACGCATGCTTTGACAGTACTTCATTACCGGGGGACTAAATAGAAGGTGCCCTACAATAGCAGTAAATATGGACTTCGAGAAGGTTTGGCATGACTGGCTTATCTTCAAGATGATAGATATGGGATTTGTTGTAATCACTTGCCATATAGTGGACAATTTCCTAAGGAACGAGCTTACCAAGTACGTGTGGGTAATTTTCGGTCGGACGAGGATGTAGGTTTTACTGGAATGCCACAGGGCTCGTTACTAGGACCTGTGCGTTACAACATCTTCGTCTGTGACTTTTACTTATTTATGCCTATGATATCCGCATTGTTTCTTCAGGTGCTAAAACAAGGGCCACTAATGATCGCCTGAATCACTATTCGACAATACTGACACACCTTTTTACACAATTGGGTATAGTCTGAAACATTGCGAAGACCGTGGTCGAAATGTTTAAGGAAAAGCAGAGGTATATTTACCCAAACTGCAGATCGTACAGACCATGTTTAACTTTAGGTCGAGAACTGATTGTGACTGCGGATAGGCTTAAATACCTGGGTGTCATCTTCCATGAAAGCGTTGAAAGTTATCGGTTAATTGACGATATTCACGAGCGAAGCAAGGGAATTTACTCTGCATACCAGGAAGTTCTTAAACGTAGAACAGGTCTTGATAGGAAGGTGCATCTTTTAGTGTACCGCCAATTAATTATACGCCTTCCCTACTTGGTTTGGGATTTCTTCTCACCAGATAGAGAGATAATAGAGGTTGGTTATGGTTGCTTGTACTGGGATAACCGATCAAGCGGCGAATTTCGAAGACTACATTCGTTAAATACTGTGATTAGACTTTATAATACTTTCCAATAGTTTTATTTTATTTTGTTCATTGTTAATTCATTGTTTGTTTTGTTATCTATGAATTATTTTTGTTATTTTGTTTTTGTTTCTTTCCGTTTTCATATAATTTGAAGTTATGTTTTTAGCATTTTTATTATTAATTAAGAGCCTTCCTTTTTTTGTCCATTTTTTGGAAAATTAATGGAAAATATTAAATATTTTTTGCTAAGGGTTAACGCAAAAAACGTGCCTATTTTTTTGTACAAACTGTAGGAAGCCTTTGAAAAATACCATTGTATGTAAGGAATATTTTTGTATGATTTTTGATATTATTTTTCATTTTTAAAACTTAATTTTTGTAAAATATTTTGGAGAAACAAAAATTGCAATATGGATATGCTCTCCCCCGCTACAATATATTTGGAATATTTTTATTTTTATTTTGAATAAATGTATTTTGAGAATATCATGAAATATTTATTTAAAGGAATCAAGCACGAAATAGAATTGCGTATTTTTATTATTTTTATATTTTTATAAAGTGACTTGTGAATTTTAATTTAAGTAAAATTTTAAAAATTCCTTCACCCTGTTTAAAGTAATGTGAAAAGGTCTAACAGCTTTACAAAATCTTATAAATTAATTATCTTGGTGTCAGTTATTTTAGGATTAAATCTGATTGAAAACGGTTTTGCAAAAAGTACAGACTTATAAAATGTATTTAAGAATTCAACGAAAATTTTATAATTTCAGTATTAAGAAAACGAATAATATCGTTATTAAATTTTTTGGTTACTGCACAGTGGGACTATATCAAAATAAATGATATAAATCTAAAACTTTAAACAACCAATTGAATTTATTTGAATACTGTCAGATCTTTACAACATAATTTAATGGCCATATCTTGATGTTGAACCGCGAACGAATTTTTCTTTTAGCCCAAAATTGAACTTCTGCGTTTCAAAATATTTGTATGATACAGCTCTTCTGCATATATTCATGGATGACATTCTCATTCACGTGCTGAATGATTTAGAGGACTCAAATTTTGTTTCAAATTTTCAACATTTATCTGTGTAAGTCGACTGCTTTTCTTATGACAAAAATTAAGCATTTATAAGAGCTACTTCTACCGTTAGTTAGTCATGATAATTTTCTTTTATATTCGAAAAAAAATTTTTACTCTTAAGATCTAAGAAATTATTTGTATGGCCACTGGTTTCATATAAAATATTTAGAATTTAGTATTATTAAATTTAAATAAAATATCAAGAAATAATATATAAATTGCCAACTGTGGAATACCTGCTATTCGAGAATTTGTTTGCAATTTGAGTTTTTCTTAATTTAATAATTTATTGCTACTGTACCAAATGGTTTATCAATAACATTAAGTTAATGTGCAAAAACAAAAACGGCTTGAAAATATAAATAACAAGCTTATGCTGCTTAAATGCAAAATATTTTATAGCAAAATTATGACCAGCTATTTACAATGGTATAATGATGGACAAGTGGTAATGGTAAAAAATTAATTGAATAATAAATCATATGGTTAATTGAACAAATAATTTATAAATTGCAATTGAAAAATTATGAAAAATAGCAGTTTTATAAAATTTATTTTCGAAACAGAATTTAAAAGAATGAATTAATTGATTATGCTGATAACGTAATAATGGCTTAACTCGTTTTCGACGTTTCCAAAATAAGGTATAAAAAAATGTGTTTTGAAATGAAATGTAGTGTCACCGAAGTAGAAAAAAAACTGTTAAAAGAAACTTTAAAGGCACTAAAAATATTGCTTTAAGTAGTGGACTGACAGCACTACATTTTAAAGTCGTTTAACTAATTAATACTTGTATACTTTATACACACATATATTATAGAAGATTTGGCAAAACTCGTAAATTTTTGTTGTACTAACATGTGTGTTTTATAATATGACTTAATATAAGCGTATCATCCCTTTGAGATGGAGATGCAGTTGATGTTACTCCTCCCCAGAATATTAAATAGTATTTAAGGTTTTATTGTACCGCTAGCGCTTCTTGATATAAAATTAAAATTAAAAGAACTGAGCATCTTTTAAGTTTTTCACATAATTTAGTGAGAACATTGAATTACTGGAAAAAGAATAACTCCTTAAAAGAGCCTGTGTTTACAACATTTTTGTAACTCGTTTGTAATGTAAAATTTTAAGACAAAACAATTGTTTTAATTTTTGTTGGATTATTTCATCAACGCACGAATATTGGTGTGACTGCATTAAATAAATAAATAAATAGCAACAATAAATAACACTTTCTCTTTATTCAATGAAAATAATTGGAGATATTGATGCCTGCGTCATTGTGTATATTTGCGTGAATGTTATTAAATAATCAATGAAACATTTTATTGACGAATATAAATATTTGTGTAAATAATAAATAAATTAAATCATTTTATATAGGTAGACATTTGTCCTTCAGTGACATTCTTAAATGACTTAAATAAACCATCAAACTTAATACCACGAGAAACTGTAGCCAAATCAATGAATAAACCAATAAATAAATGAGTATATTTATCACACACAGAAAATATTTATAAGAGTATCGTGTTTATTTGAGTGAAAATAAGTTGTTATTCATACGTACATATTAAATTTATATGAACTGTAATAATAATAATAATAATAATAATATTTTATTATGTAGAAAATTTATTAAAGTAATTTTTTTTTATTTGAAAATATTTAAATTTAAAAACTAATGAATAAAAATAATATAATTCATTCATAAGTTTAGAGATAATTCCACCTATGTTTAACGTTATGTGTTTAAAATGATTAATTTTTTTTTTGGTGTCTAAATTCAGTATGCTCTTAGCCAAATTGAAAAATTTAAACAAAACGGGAGATCTAAGTTACTCCGACATTACACTAACTGAATTAAAGAAAAAGCCTGTAGACACTTCTCAAGACATATTAATTAAATGTTACTTTAATTCCTTGACGTTAAATTTAATTTTCTCTTATAGTCAACTTAAGGTTTTGGGTTTTGCGTTAAAATAACATAATTCACATAATCTAGGTAGCCAATTCTAATTATTAACAGGAGAGTATATAAAACCTTTACATTTTGCTGCAGCACATTAAGTGTTTTATTCCAGGCCTTGTCTTTATTAATATTGTTACGTTCTTCCTTAGCCCACCAACTTTACTCTCTTGTGGTACTTTATTATTTATTCCCCTTCTTTTTCTTCTGTTGGTGACACTGTGGCTTTTGCTTTATATTAGCTCACGGTCCCTTGCTAAGAATACGCTATGTAGTTCTAGTCATTTGTATAAAAGATCGTTCAAACTCACTTCATCCAAACAACCTGTGCTATGACTCAAGCCAAGTGCGTTTACCCATCTTAGCGATATCTGTCATACACTGTTGTAAAGCTTTTAACTTCTGCATGATAACTAACTCTATCAATTTTTTTAAGCGCCCTCTCACAATAATCACCGTTATTGTTCTCTTATTCAGACTTTGGATATTTTGTTTGGCTCTTTGTCATTTAAGTTGCCTTTTTAAACACTGCATGCAACAACTAATTCTTGGGGTTGAACTCAAGAACTTTGTCACCATCTGTGTACACCTCCACCAACACAACCACCAAGATTGCTTTTTTTTTAAAGAGAAGTAGCACTTCAGGCAACAAAGCCTATTTAGTCAAGTACCGAAAAAGAGAGAAGATGAGACAGGTGGTGAAAGTAGAAGGATAGTAACGGAAATTAACTGTTGTATAACACAGCACAGTGAGCAGTGACTATGCCTTCATCACTGAGCAGCCCCACCAACAGTCAATTTTTATTTGTAGTGAAAAAAACCAAGGTCTTTGTTGGAAATCGAACCCACAACCCCCAGTCTTGTAAGCTAGTACACTACCTACTAGCCTACAGGGGCACAGCATGTGTTAGGTAACTAGTTCCGTCAAAGTGAAAGAGCGTTTAATCGCTAAAGCTAATTTTGCGACCAACGCGACTCAGATTAAAATTTTGGAATTTATCAGCTGAAGATTTTTTTCTTTTTGCTGCATAGCACCATTGTGTTTATAATTACTAACGGAACAATATTTATTGTAAACGATATTTTTTGAATTTGTGTTTTCGGGTCGGCAACACGGCCTTAATACAGTTGACTCCGTAGTCGATAGTCGCTTTAGTCTGTCAATCGCCTGCCTGGGCAACCGAAATCTTATGCTTACAGAATCAAACATAGATAGAAATTTTCAATATAACGATGAATACTAAAAAACTGATAATCAATTTGTATATACCGCAATCATATGTCATTAATTTTGCTACCAATCATGCAAATCTAAAACCCATAAACGAGAAGTGATTGAAAACTTAAGGAACAAGAAAATATGGTTGCAAATGCTTCGAAACATCTGTAAAAACTACGTTTTCAAATAGTTTTACCCATGAAATTTTCTTATCAAAAATAATACAAGAAAATAGAAAAGACAATAAAATAATTTTCATTGATATTTAAAATATAATAATTTTAGTTATTTGGGCTTTTTAGTATTTAATTAGAAGTTTATTATTAAGCACTACGTCTTTCTTTTTCCATTGTGTATGTAATCTTATTATGGATTGTGTTTAAGTTTGCTAGAATTTGTTCACCGTTGTCTTGTTCAAGGATGCATATAATGTCATCTATGTACCTATATAAATGAGTTATTTTGTGTTTTTTCCATTAGTGTTTTTACGTGTATTGATTCGAGAAGTTGTATGAAAATTTTCATGAAGATTTCGGAATGTGCATGTAATCTTATTATGGATTGTGTTTAATGGAAAAAGAGCAAGAGAGAAACTTGCATTATCTTAGCATCACTATAAAACAAGAAACGGACTGTTTAACATTTGACATCTAAAGAAAACCAACCACGACGGACACTACCATCCACAAAATCTCGAACCACGCTACCCAACATGAACTAGCAAAATTTAAATATATGATAAACAGATTTCAGATAATCCCACTTACTCCAGATAAGCAAAACAAAGAACTCCACACAAATAACGGCTACAAGCCGTCGATAAACTTCTTAGACAATACAACACTAAAAACAGGAATAAAGAAGACAAAAAGACCACCCGTACAGCACGACGGCACACCTTTACTTACACAGGACCTGAAATATACAGACTAACTAATCTCACAAAGAAGGAATACTCACAGCATTAAAAACTGGCGGGGTGTATAGACTTACTTGCACCTGTAAACATACTTATATAAGGCAAACTGGGCGAACACTAAAACAAGGTTTACAGAACACAGAACACACGGTCATACAAACATAAAAGGGAAGATTCCAACTTTACATCTTGACACTCACGAGCACACACCAAAGAAAATAAATGAATGTATGACATTACTACATCCTAAAAAAAGGAACGACATTCTTGAAAACATGGAAATATTCAAAACAAAAACTTTCAACAGTGACATTATAAACGAACAGGTAAACACGATTTCAGATACAATTTTCGCGACCACTAAAACTACTCATGTAGACGAACACACGAAAAACACCCTCAGACGGACACACGTAACTAGTTAATAAAAGACGGAGATATTGAGAGATTTACTTTGCATAAAGTGCCAGGTGGTTGGCTCCTGAATAGATATGAACTTAACAACAGAAATACCTAAACGATAACACTGACTCACCAGTACGAATCATATCGAGGCTTGACAATGATGTTCTTACATCGAAAGCGCTCGCCATAAATTCAAGAGCCATAAATTGAATAACTAATAATAGTCGCAATATTTACGAGTTTTTCAAAAACATATGGCTGCGATTAATACAATTTTAGTTTTTGCAACAAGAAGTTTATTTTTCAATTGTGCCAGCACCAACAACATAATAGTTTTGACATTTAGTTTTTTTTAACGTATTTGCTAATACGTTGTAGATGCATTGACAATTGTTACAATGAATTCATTTTCGCATGAAAGCTGCATTAAAATAATTAAAATCCACTATGAAAAAGGTGGTTCTGTTGAAATTATACCCGTAAAATTCGTGATATTTCCCGGACACAATAATTGTCTATCTGAGACCGCTATAAAGAATGCGGTCGTTTAATTTGAATCGACACGCTCGATGCAAAACGTGCGAACACCAACGCGTATTCGAGCATGTCGTTCGACTAAAAAAACGTAGCAGCCGTGGAATACAGTGTTGAGGGAGGTCCAAATTTGGCAATTCGTCGACGTTCTAAAAACTACCACATGGCGAATTTTTTGTAAGGATTTGATTTCGAAGCCTTACAGGGTTCAACTAGTACAGGGGCTGAAGCCGACCGATTATTCATATCGCCGTAGATTCGCTCATTTCATTCAGGAACAACTGGCTGCGTTTTCTGAAAAAGTCACTTTTTCAACAAGCATAATTACCGCATTTGGGCTTCAATGTGTTACGGTATGGTGCACTATGTGGTCTGGAGGCATGATTAGACCGTTTCTTTTTCGAAGATGGGGCTGAAAATGTGATAACGCTTGTAATATATTGGTTTATAAATAAAAGTAATTTAGTTTTATTTATTAACACTGATTTCCTTTTCTTTATTTACTATTGTTCCTTTGTGCGCAGCTAGGAGCAGTTAAAGTTAATAAGCTCAACTGGGAGCTTAGAGCAAATAATTATAATTGATTTTATGCTTTACATATCGGTCGGTAATATACCGACTATGAGAAGGTTGCAACTAACCTAGGGTTAGTGAGAAAAAAACTCAATCATACTTAAAAGCTATTCTTAATTATATTGACTATATAATTAGTATTGGTTTAACCAGGCAATCATAAATTTAGATAGTATCCCAAAATTAGTAATTTCGTGGTTCTTCAATATATAAAAATAATTAAGCAAAAATATTATTAATAATAATTTATTAGTATTATAATTTTGGCGAAAAGTGTAATGTGATCTAAAAGTTATTGCATTTATTTTGAGATTGTTTTTCCACAAAATAAATGTGTGTGTCACTTGAAACGCACCCATCAGTACAACAACAACACAAGCAAAGTCTATATTAGTTGAAGGCCGTGTAATCGCCGTATGCATAACAATAGTAAACATGTATGCACTGCTAGTGCATTGTACTTTGAGAAATTTGAGTTAGGTTTGAATATTCACGAGATGCTAACAACTCAATTTTGACCTATTATTGACAAAGTGGATATCACTGGTATGTGGTTTCAACAAGCCGGTACTTCATGTCACACGGCCAATGAAACCATCAGTTTATTGCAATCGCATAATTTTACTACAATCAGCAGTTAAGTGGTCAGCCAGATCGTGTGATTTATAGCCACTGGATTATTTTTTGTTAAGTCTATACGGAGCCAATCAAATCGATTTCAGCCTTAAAACTCAAAATTCGTGATGTGATTAACGAAATAGGACCGTTATTTTGCCAAAAAGTGATTAAAAACTTTGCTGAAATAATCGACATCTATCAGGGTGGTCGTGGTGGACATTTGCCAGATATCATTTTTCATTCATCATTGCCGAACTTTTCCCTTTGTAATACAATAAAAATTTTAATCACCTCAATCAAAATTTCTTGTTTTATTTTGATTTAGAAAACAAACTTTGTGCAGGAAAACCTCTTATTTAAGCTTATAAGCAGCCATTAATTAACAATTTGTTAATAAAACAATTTACGCCATATTTTAATGAGCTCTTAACTGCAACTGATAAACACGCTGTTATACATTCATTTTAACGTATTTCTTATTCGCCAATGCCAGAACCGTAGTAAAAATGAAATGATAGACATCCAATTGTATTAACAAAAACTGTAACAGCAGCTGCAAAAAAATTAAAAACAAAAAGAAATGCAAACAAAAATTGATTTATTGTTGATAAAACAAAAGATTTTTCTTTAAGCCAAACATATTAAATAAATTAATTATGTGTATCACAAATACAGGCATCATTAACACGAATGTGTATTTATGACGTTTAAAACATCTTTCAATTTGTTTTTAAATACAAATTTTAAGCTTTTATTTAATAATAATATAAAAATTATATAAAATATTTATTTTCACATTGTAATTATTTTCTTTAGCATGTTTCCTTTTAAAGATGGTCATAGCTTGAGCGATTTTCGTTAATCTGACGCATTTTTCATATCACTCCGACGAGCGTGTATGAATGTGAGTTTACAAAAATCCATCATGAGTGAGGTCGCATGAATACAATTTTTACGTAATATTTACTTTTTTCCTTTTTTTATGCCATTTTTTGATCTCATTTTTCGACATGAGGAAAACATAATATATGCAGCTTCTATTTAACTATAATTATACCTAAATTTAGTCAAAGTATGACTCTTAAAAATAAGCAAAAACAGCGTTTAAGGATTCTTCTGTTAATCAAAAATTCTCATACAAATTGTATAAAGCAAACCTAAACTTAATTAATATTATGCAATTTCATTTTGCATTTGTTAGTAAAGTTGACTGACTGCACGTTATCGAAAAGTAGTGATTTTCTTTGTCAATGTATCAATTCATCTGTATTTGCAAAATCAGCTTATGGACTCCATTAAACATGATAAGTTAACATTAATGCATAGAACAATGCTGACGCTTCAACTCACGTATGATATTTTACCGTTAATGGTAAAAACTACTGTTATGTAGCTCCTTATTTAATTCAACTCTTCTACCCGCTCTCTAGTACGTTTATTTTTATTTTTGTTTTTTATTGTTTCAAAAAAGGTCAAAATAAGGCCACCCTCCTAAACAAAATAATCCCACAAAATAAGAACAGGGTTCTTGCTTGGAACAATACAATGTATATATATGTGGCAGCCCTTTTGTGAAAGTGAAAAAAGAAAAATAAGAATTCACAAAAAAAAAAAGATTAATAAGGATTCACAAGATTACATAGTTTTATTGGATTCACGTAAACCAACAATCTAAATTGGGGACCCCGACGTGATCTTGTGGATTTTTTACGATTAAAGAGAGTCTTAGTGAAACATGAACGAGACATCTTTAATTTAACATGGCTGATAAATAAATTTTGGTCAACACAACTTCAAAAATTTTTGCCATGACAACCACCGAAGATAACGCATCTTTAGAAGACAAAGGCAACGATGGAAATAGTCAATCTACCGGCACAGATAATAATGCTACCGTATTCGCAAGTAACGCCAGATTACCATTTCCCGAAACGTGCAGTACAAACATCGAAGCGTGACGTCACAACACCTATAATTGGCTCCGATTTTATAAAATTTTACGATCTGCTAATCGATCTACGTCGCAACCGCCATATGTGTAACACCGTTGGTTTCAGCTCTAAGCTTACGTCACAATCGATAACCAACATCGCCGTCATTAAAACGTTCAACAACATTCAAATTTGCCAGCCGTCTAAAAGCAATTGGTCAAGTCCATTGCACTTGGTATTAAAAAGTGATGGAACTTGGAGGCCATGCGGTGACTACCGTGCGTTTAAGCCCAAAATAGGTGTCCGTTGGTTGCCAGTGTTTGACGAGATGCGCCGGATTTCGATCAAATTTTCACAGTACCTTCGTAATGGTCGTTCGCTGGTTTGTATCTTTATTTCATGTGTTTAGACACAATAGTGCATCTACAGTGCGTGTTTGAAACAAGACAAATTTTTCAAAAAATCAAAATTTTTTTCCATTGAATTCTTCGACTCATTGTTTTGTATCAAATGAAATGTGTTTTCGTTTGTACGTTACGCTTGCACAGAATGCGACGGCAATACAAATCGAAATATGCTCATGTTAGTAGCAAGTGGATATGCAAACAAATAGAGAATTTTGTTTTCCTTATTCTGTTGAATTTTGTGTGTGTGTGTGTGTGCGTAATTTGCGTGTTCAATTCCAAAATGATCCATCAGCCGAACATTTTTCAAATCAATTGTTAGATATTGGGTATGGCGCAATTCCAATCGACCCCACCATAAAAATGATTACGCTTCCAGATAATTTTTGCCACTTTGCACAATCAGAACAAGAATTGATCACAAACGTATTTCCCGGTATTGCACAAAGTTTTAGAAACCATGATTGGTTGGGGGAAAGAGCTTTTTTAGCTGCGAAAAACGCAGATGTTTCGGATAACAATGTGACAATTTTGAATGACATTCCCGGGGAAATTTTTACCTATAAATCGGTTGACTCTGTTACCAATCAAGGTAATGTTGTAAATTATCCAGGCGAATTTTAAAATTCGCTTGAGCTACCTGGACTGCCGCCCCACCACCTACAACTGAAAGTTGGTGTACCAATTATTTTGCTTAGAAATATCTGCCAGCCACGACATTGCAATGGGACACGTTAGTCATGAAAATGTGATTGAAGCAAAAATTTTAAAAGGAAAATATAAGGGCGAGGATGTGCTGATACCACCCATTCCTATGATTCCTCCAGATTTGCCGTTTGATTTTAAGTGGCTTCAGTTCTTTATGCGTGTTGCTTTTGCAATGATCCCTGTTTGTCGCACGGTCAATTACATGTATCATAATCACGAGTTAATAAACCAACTGCTTTGTTTGGCTATACCGCGAATTAAAATCAATCGAAGAATGTCGTATCTGTAAAAGCATTGCAATAGAATACGATGTATTACATAAGCACACAAAAATATTGAATTGTGAAAAAGATAAAATATATAAAAAAAAGATAAAAACGCAGAAAAAGGAAATAGTGTTCCTTCTGATTAATTTTCCTGAATGATTGAATTTTTTGGCGCACAAATGACTTGCAAAGCAGTCACGGGCACGCTAGTTATATATAATAAGAAGTAATAGAAAAATCTTGCGCATAAACTCTAGTCTATCTTGATGTTAGCTATTGTATGTGAAATTTTTTTCACTTAATCCATTGATTTCTATGACCAGGAATAACTACATTTATTTAGTAAATATTGTTAATGACATATAATCTCGGAAAATTTAGCTTCATCCTTTTTTTTAATCGTTAATAGTGAACATCTCTAATGTGTTCCTAAACTTCCGTGACTCTGGAAACAAATAAAGTGAATAAAGTGACTGCGAATTATTAAAAATATTTATACATGAGTGTTCATGGAGACTTTGATGAGAATCTTTTCTTTTAAAGTTGTTTTATACTTTTTTCTTGAAAATGGCACAAAAAAGAAGAATTTTTGAGAATTAAAATAAAATTTACTTTTTTCAAAAAACCACATTTCGCATTTTAATTTAAATGACTTCTGGCATACGAGTATGTTTTATTATTTTTCTCATTTTTTGATTATTTTTCCAAAGCGAATTATATTAATCTGGACTAGGTTTGATAAAGCTAAACTTTGAGATTTGAACATCACCTCCGAAAACGAATAATTTAAAATCGAATGTTAATTATTCTTAATTTTAATTTTTTTTAAATAATAATTATATTCAAAACGTTTTTAAAATTCCGTAAATAATTTTTTGTGTTCAAATAAAATAAATTTAATTTTAATTTCAATATTTTGCCATACATTTAAGTGGCATCTTTAGGCCTTGGACTTGAAAAAAAATATTTTTAAAATTTAATTCTTTTTAATAAAACTATATATTGGAAGAAAATACTGATATGTACAACTAATCAAAATCCATTTACGCCATAAGTGTAACAAAAATATAATTAAAATTAGTAAAATTTTAACGAATATTTTAAATAAACGTATTTAAATAACTTTAGTCTTTAAGCCAATTAAAATGACACTATTTATGTATTTAGATATGTAATAATTTAAAAAAAAGAAGAGATAATAACAACCACAACAATAACAACTAAATATCTGTATTTAATTAAATTTAATAAATTTATAATATTAGAAATAAAAATTTGTTATTATTTTTATTTTATAAAATGTATCTTTTAATAGCAATAAACATTTAGTTGTTATTAGATACTAATTTAATTTTTCAATAAATTTAAAACCTAATCCTATACTGCATTATGCACAAATATAAATGTTTAAAGGTTTAGTAAAAACAACCAAATAAATAATTACATTAAGTGTGTTCGCGCACTTAATAACTTTTGTAAATTTCAGCTAAATATACGTTTCCATTTTTTCTTTAAATTTAAAAAGATAATGAAGTAATTAAATATCAAATGTATATAACAAGTTCCTGACAAGAAGGCTATTTCCTTTGGTATTGGTTTTTTTTAATTGTTGCTAAACACAGGAACCTCCTTAAGAATAATTTTTTGATTGTATGACATTAATTAGCCACAATATTTTGATTATAATTATAATGCAATTGAATATTTTAAAAAATAATAAAGTCTTTAATTATATAGATTTTTAGCTAAACATATTTAATTTTATATTTAGTGATTGCATGCAACTGATGCACTCAACATTTTTATAGTAAAATAATGAAATGGAAATTTTCTAAAAATTCATTTATAAAAATTTTAAATAATAATATACACAGCATTTGTTACTCAAATGCAATAAAAGAATTTAACTAAAGAATTTAACCAAAAAAAATGTAACAATTTTTTTAATATTATTAAATAAACTCTACTTGTGGTTTTTAGCATAAAAAATATTTTAAATTTACAATTAACTCTTATTTAAATTTTATTGCTTTTTTCTCTTATTTCAACAAAAAGCCAGTTGGAATTTGTATTTTTAAAACAATTGTTTTTGTATCCAATTATAAATAACAAGTAAATTTGCTACCATAACAATACTCATATCATATGAAATGTTGAACTTTAAACAAAATTTAAAATAAAATAAAAATATCGATAAATGAATTTTATAATTAAAACATAAAATAAAATAAATATTAAATTTCTGATAGTAAAGCTTAATGTATTAAATGTTATTTATGTTTTCTTTACCCTCAAGGAGGATACAATAATTAAATCTTCTAATTCCGTCTTTTGTGTTTTATAACCCTTTAAAATGTTAAAAAAAGATGACAGAACACGATGTTATATTAAGACCCTAAGCGACTGCAGTTTTATCATTTTATTTTTTTCATACACAGTGTTTTCCTTGCCATGCATAGGTATATAGATACACACACACACACACATATATATATATATATATATATATATATATATATATATTTGCATTATGGAACTTCCACACATAAGAAATATTAACTATCTTATTATTTGGTAACTGTAACAGGTAGCTAGAATAAAATAAAGACAATCTGTAATTGTGGTGCGAATTGGATCAGTGGGTGTGGTAACTTTCATACAAAGTGAAAGATAATTTTCATATATCTAGTGACCTATAATGTTAGTGGATATAGGATAGCTAAAAAAAAGCTGATGAGTATTGTGGGCATAATACCTCCCATACAAAGTCAGAAATGATTACTGTTAAAATTTATATGAATCACAGACGTGGTTCTCCGTCTTATATAAAGCAAAAAATTATTATCGAGTTTGTAAAGACCTATGCATGTGTACGTGTAATGCTCCTAGTAGTAGTAGATAGCTTAAACAAAGGTGTGATTAAAACTGTAACAGTACCTCCCATACAAATTTAAAAGTTATTATCATATTGGGATACCAAAGCACACTGGCTAAATTATTAAAATATGAAAAAATTACATTTTTTTTAACAGTAATGAATTCGATGACATTTTTTTAAAACGGTTTTTTGTTACACCCCTTAACGGCTCCCCTGGGGAACCATTGATATGTCTTAATGGAATCTCACCATTAAGACATGTATCATCCGCGGGTAAAAGGGTGTCCAGTTCCCTAAAGGCTAGCGGGAACCAACTGGACAACTTCCACTTTTTTTCCACGGGGATCAGTTAGCCCCACAGCATTTGCTGTCCTCTATGTGATTATTAAGGTTGGCCCCTTGAGGAGTATCATGGTGGCTGTAGTTTATCAGGCCCTTATGAAATGATTAAGGGGCCAAGATCATCTCACTTTTGACCAAGAACACAGAGTGAATGATCCGGAACCAGTGAGCATGCTATGTAATGTGGTCTGGACGAGTAGTTGGATAGTTTCAAACTCTTCAGCAAGGAGCGCGGGTGCTGCCCCGGCTCCGTACTCTCGACGTTGCCACTAGGAATAACCTGTGGGATAGAGATATCCTACATATCACCCAAGTGGTTTGATCCACCATCGTGTTATGATCCACATGGTGTTATGGCTAGGTAACGTTGTAAATCTTATCACGGATCACCTCTTAATTGCTTGAAGCTGCTTTCTGTGTTTAAGCTACATGTTCTTTTACTTTGGTTACTGGTGTTCACGGTTACCACACTTGAACAGCGATGGCACTTACATTAGAATAAATGCTAACTTGTTTGAAATTTATTATTAATTGCATCGAAATTTATCTTTCGATCAATTCATTTTTGACTAAGTATTAAGAAAATTATAAATACTCAATTATAGAATTTAGTTTCTTACACTGCTATATTCCAATAACTATATAGCCATTTTAGTAAACTAATTTGAAACAAATTTAGCCAAAAATTTCCTTTACTTGAAAAACAAACTTAAGATTTACAAGACTCGTTTTTCTTCTTTTTTTTTTATTCTGTGGCAAATTATTATCTATTATTTGGGCGCCAAATTGCCTAAATTTTTAATGACCTGTCAAAAAATAAAGAAAAATAAAATAACTTGACTATTACTAAACAAACAGAAAAATATTTTAGATATTACTAAAATGACAAATAATAAAAACAACATGCCGCAGCCAATAACTCTAATTAGACAGTGAAATGGAAATGGTTGTGGTACAAAAAATGTTTTAATTAAAAACAAACTTTATAACAAAGATTACACAAGTCGTTGACACGCTTATATTTTACATTACACAAAATATTTCAAAAGAACTTTTCTCTAAGTATTGTGTCTACGAATAAAATACTTAAGCAATTTTCAATTTCAAATATGCTTTTAAAGCAAATATTTAAGTATAATTTATAAGAAAAGACATACATGCACAATATATCTTAAACGCTCCTCGCTAGGGTCATTTTACGAAAAGATTTAAACTTAAAAATTTTAAGATAATGAAACTAATTTAAGTAAAGCTGAAACAAAAATTTAAATAAAATATTTGTTTTTTTTGCAATAAAATCTTTATTCAAGAATTTTGGTAATTATTATTAGAAATTTCATTATACAACAATGCAACTAGTACAATAAAATAAGCAGTTCACAAAACTCGAAACTTAAAGTATATTTAAAGAAAAACGAAGAATAGCTTTGGGTTATCAGTATACTTCGCCTGAGTTACTTAAATTAAATAGATTAAATAGTTACTTAAATGGCTGATGCATACAACGTGTAGAGCTGAAACCAAATAGTAGCGAAGAATGCTAATGACAATTCCAGCGAGTTAGAAAATGCTTCTCCACATTTTGCTGATGTCTACTTTTAGCTGTCTGGTTTGAAAACGTTCGCGTTGGTCAATAAGTTTTATTTTTCAGTAATAATTTAAAAATTATATGAAAGTGAACTTTAGCCGCATGAGGTTATTTATTTATTGCTTAGTAGGAAACAGTGTAATATTTTTTTCTAATTTTTTCAGCCCTAAAATAAACATAACTAAAGATCAAATAGTTCTTGTTTGGTAAATATATTGAGCGGTTTTTAAGCCAAATAGAAAATACGAAAAGGTTAACTTTAAAATGAACTGTTCGACTTTGCTCATATTTTATAATCAGCTTAATTTAGAAAATTATTTTAAATTTGATTGACTCTGATTTAAACGCTATAAAATTCCCTAAACTTTCTTTGAATATCTCTTATTACTTCCCACAGCTTACAGGCCCAAAATTGTGATCAGGGATGAGACTTATTTTGGTTAAATGAACAAAATTGCGTATATGAGGTCTATTAAATGAAATTAAAATAAATCTTTTGATGTGGTTTAAGCGGTGTTATCATTATTTGATATATAGTCTCTGAAACAATAAATTCGGAGAGCGTATTTCGGTCGATTAGAGATTTTTATTTTGAAAATATAGATGACATTGAATCGGACGAGGTACGATTTAAAAAGTACAGTGGGACTCAACGACTGTTACCTGTGGAACGACGCACACTGGGGATTTCGCGACGTCGTCACTAGTTTATAGTGATATCTTCGAATTCAAAAATATAAGTTTATTCGCGACGTACGGCTAGAAACCTTTGCAGAAATGATCGAGGAGACACTTTAAAATAACAGATGCGTTGAGCGTACTCCTGCAATTATTTGCAAAAATTAAAAGTGGGAATTAATCTTTTAATCTTTGAAACGTAGATAAATTTTTTGTGTTATTTTTAAAAAAATTTTGAATTCATTAACTATCAAAAATCACCCTCTATCTGTGATTAAAATTTCATCAGAAGAGCTTTTCAATTTCACGTACCAAACATACAAAAATTCTTTACTTGTAATTTTGCTGTTACTAAAATTTGATACGGCCTTTTCATATCTATTTTGCTAATGCAAAACTTCAGGAGCTGTACTAGTTGTTCACTAGAAACGATACTTTCAATGAATGGCAATTACAACAGGCACTTTATTTAAATTTTATTACAAATTGCCCTTCAATTATATCTCACTTTAGCTTAACAAAATTAATGAAAATTTAACTTTTTAACCTCTTTAGAGAAATTTTAAATTTTCTGAAAATTACTCGGTATGCTCTCTTTTGAAGTTTATTGATGTATGGCACCATTAGCTTAAAGAACTCTATGAATCAAGCTTATTTTTGCACCTAAATAAGAAAGGTAAAGTTTTATCAATGCACATGTAATTACACCTTAAACTACACATGCACAATTTTAACTAACTGCAAAGCCAAACTAATGCACTAGAACATGTGTGTTTTATATATTTTTCTGCAAGTTGTAAAACTGAAGTTAAACTATTTTTTTTTTATTACTTCCCATAATATTTTAAACACACTATGGTTATAAAACTTAAAAGTAAAACTACACATTTTAGGTGTTGTTTTTTTTTTTGCTTTTTTTTTTGTTTTGTTTAGGTGTTTACTGGTTAAGTATGCTGTGCTATTAAGAATTTGAAATATTAAAAATATTAAAGGTTTTTTAAGAGAGGTGTAGAAATTTATACTGGCAACACTTTTTTAACCGGCTAACTGGTGTTTGGTTTAGCTTTTAACATGAACAGAATGGCGGCTAAACAAGGCTTTCAAATTGTCTAATTGGTACCCCCGGGGGCACATAAATATGGTCTTTATAGAAATTCGACTATCTAGACACAGTGCAACTGGGGGAAAAAGGCAGCCCAGTCCCCTGAAGTCAGCAGGGGTACAACTGGAAACTCAACGTTATTTCCACGGGAATCAGTGACCCGCAGCGTTCATTATTTGTCTCTTTAGACATTTAATAGTTCTTTGGCTGATTATTGAGGTTGGCCCCTATATGGGAGTATCGTGATGGTTGTGGTTTCGCGGCCCCATAACAGTATAATGGTTATTATGGTGGCCAGGATCATCTCACTGTTAATGACACGCTAAGTGAATGATCCAGTCCAGTGAGCATGCTAGACATGTATTCTGGACGGGAGTTGGAAAGTCTCCAACTCTTAAGCAAGGAGTGATGATTTTCAGCCCTGCTCTGGAATCATCGAAGTTGCAACTAGAAAGTTCTGTTGCATAGAATTATGCCTTCGGCTTGCTAGGACGAGCATGACGTTCCAAATTATGCAGTGGTTTGATCCACCATCTGATTAAGGCTTCATGGCCAGGATTAGATGTAAATCTAATCACACGTTGTCTAAATTGGTCCCAAAACAAGATTGCCGTTGAACACATCTTTCATAAGCTTGTCTTTTGTTTGAATAGATACGTCCTTAAACAAAGTTGTCATCTTTAGAGTGATTATAATCGTCAAATATATATTTATTCATAGTTATATCCAGAAACTGTGACTGTTTGATGTTCGTACGTAGTTCTTTAAAAATGATGTTGATCAGAATATTACGGTCAGCAGTGCATGCTATCACTGACTCTTTCGTTTATTAATTGAACACCCATAATATGCAGTAGGTGTAGCTTCAACTCGTAACATAATTGATTTATTGTAGGAAATTTTTGGTAACCGCATATTTTCACATGTTGAACTCGTAAATTGTACCCCAAGATTGTGCAATTAATCGCCGCCAAACTATTATCCGTGAGAATATATAAAGTCGGTAGTCTACTCCAATAAATCCGTAACGATTGACTATTGGGCCGACAACATTCACCTTGTTATAGCCAATATACGGCCTCAAATGTTCGAAAAAGTTATCGAAAATTGGGCCCTTTCCCACCCTCCCCACAGCACTCAGCTTGTGGAGGCGTCGCCTAGGCTAGCAGAGGCCAAAAAATGGAAGAATGTGACCAGTAACTTGCCATTTGGTACCACGGAAACAAGTAGTCCTACTTATTGGTGAGGCTCTTCTGGGAGTAACGTGGTTGCTGTGGCTTAAGACCAAAATCGTAGGAAGGTGTACATAAAATTGGATAAAATAGGAGAGGAATCCGAAGTGCTGTTGTATAGAAACATAATTTTGCTTAGCTAGCTAGGTGGGAGTTTTAAATAATCTTTGCTTCACAAAGACCACCCTTACTTGCTCTGCTTCTTAAATTGCCTCCTGATATGTGTTATTTACTTTAGCAGCGTTGGTAGACGCATAATGTGGTAACACCACCATCGAATTAGAGTTGCACGGCTAGGTGCTGACGTTAATCTGTACCACAATCTGTCCGAGGTAGCCGTGGCAGAAGTCATATTTAAAAATTATTTTTCGAATAAAGTAAATTTTAAACTTCATGTCAATTTAAAAAGTTCTTTTTTTTCTGTTTCAAAATTTGATACCTCTAAAAAAACACGTTTTATTTTTAAACCAATATTAATGTGTTCGAGCTTAATAAAATTCATGCAGCTTCAGTAATCAATCATTCCACGATAACGCTCCCCATTCACAGTTACCGTTACACCGCTTTCACTTTCAAAGAAATAAGATCCAATGGTTCCTCCTAGGTGCAAAGATAACTGTTGAATAATTTGAGGATATTCCATTCCCCTGAACCGACTTTTGTGTTTATTTATGTATTTATTCAAATGAAAATGTGCCTCGTCACTCATTATGATTTTTTCATGAAAATCAGGGTTGTCATAGGCGAGCTGCAACATCCAATTGGCATATGTTGGGCGGCATAAATGAAATTATTTGCAAACGTTAGAAGTAGGAATGTGGAAGAAGCTCTTGCGTCAACTGAATCGTATATGGAAAGAAATGCAAAATTGTGGCCAAAGTTGTTTTTTTAGACCAAGCTGCTAGCACGGCATTGACTTGCGGTTGATGGATTGTTTTTAATACATTCTTGAGCTGCAGTAATATTTTCAACCGATCTTGCAGTATTTTGTGGTCCATGCTTGGGCCTATCAACCACAGGTTCTCTTTCTTCGAAATCTACACGATAAATAGTGCGTTTTACCGATGACTGATTTTGACAAAATGTTTTAATGGTTAAAAAACGTTTATCGAATGTTTTTCTATAATAAATTTGCCGCGCGTCTACATCACGACTGCCAAATATGAACTGTCAAGGCTAATGTTTACCAAAATGGCGGCAAAACAAAACAGTATATCTTTCCGGCGGATACCCCGTGCTTTGTAAACGTTAAACTTTTAATGAGGTTATTGCTGCCACCTATGTAAGATATAATTCAAATTTTCAATTCGTTTTAAAACAGATTTGAAACTTAATTGAAAATCATTAGAAATATTTTTTAAACTATACTTATAATTAGTAAAATACATTTTTGGATTTATTATTGGAATTGTTTGCTATTAAAACCAACGATTTTATTAATTTGAAATGAGACTTCATTTTTATTTTCATCTAAGTTTTTGTTAAACAAGAAAATTTATTTACGATCAAAAATGTTTGCAAACATTTTTTGAAGAACGCAAAAACCAGCAAAATGTAATGCAGCATTTTTTGTGACTTTTATCAGCATTCTTGGCATGTGTCTATTTTAGTTTGTATACTCCAAAAAAAAGGATACTAGAATAAATTTAACCACTATTAAATTGTTTAGAAGTCCACAGAATCTGAAGCTTGCTTTCGCTCTCTTTATTAATATTAAAAATGGGTGGTATTTAATTTTTCATCAAGTAGAATTTATGCTAATTATCGATTAGCATGCCAATAAATTAAAATCACATCCTTATATCCTTCACAACAACAAAATAATCGACCATAACTAGTTTTTCAAATACTCGTGCCATCACACTGAATCTTGGCAATGACGTCATTTAGTATAAATTTTAAAAAGCTGGTAGCCTAAAACTAACAGGACCATAAAAAATAAAACCAGGTAAATGAAAACGATTGCCAGTAATAATTATAATAATAATAATAATAATAATAGGAAGAATGCCATGAAAATCTATTTAAAATATCCAAGCAAAAATTGTTTGAAGCTTGCGAGTTTGAAATCCACTATTTGAGAATTTTAAAAAATATTTCTATTTCTATTTTAATTTAAGAAAAGTTAGAAAAAAGCCCTCTATTCGAGATTTCAAAAGTTATGCACGTCGTAGCTGACATGGAATTCGCGGCTGCATATTAACTTCTATTTTTAACTGCACAACAACACTAATAACAAAGTGTGTTCTTACACACACCCACACACTCACACATACACATTATTTATCACTCCTTTTTCTGCTCCAATTTATTAAAATGAATCAAAAGAAAAAGTTTATGTGGAAGTACAACATTTGCCACCGCTCGACCGATCTTTAGTATCCTATATTCTCATTCATAATTTTATGGCATTTTATTAAAACGAAAAGAAAAACATTTTAAAGTTATGAATTGCACTTTTCTGTTTTTCTGCATGTGTGTGTGTGTATTTATGTATGGATGTATGCAGGAAAAAAATGTAAAGAAAAAGTTTGCTTTGTTTTTGTTGCAACTTGCAGTTGTATGTAGCTGTGTAGCAAGCACTTTTACATTTTGTTGTTACAATTATGTAGCAGGTGTTTTAAATTGCGTTAAAATGCTAGATTGAAAACTTTAACATTAAAAGAGTGATTTTTTCATTATTTGTTTTCTGTAGAAATTTTGTTATTTGTTGCTTTTGTGAGTGCCATTTTTTGCCGTGTTTCTTTGTGAATAAAATAAAGTGTTTTTGGTAAATGTTTTACGGGTTTCTTTCTTCTTCTCTGCAAAACATAATTAATTAAAATATTTTTGTTTTGTCTGAAAGTGTTTGCTGTAAAAAGCATTTCATTCAATATAAATTAGTTTTCGACAAAACAAAAAAAAAGAAAGAGGAAATAATTTTTGTAAAAGCGAGAGGAAATACAAATTGCTAAAGTCGTTTTTTTACAAAATATTTTTAATTAATTGTGATTTATGCATTAACGAATTTTCTAACTGTAAACAAAATAATCATAAGTTTTATTTATGTTTTTTGTAATGGCAGTTAAGTGTGATTTATGATGATGATTAAAATCTCTCTAAATAAATGAAAGTGTTAATATTTTAATGTCTAAATTTTATAAAAATAAATATTCAAATAGCGTATTTATATAACGTAATAAAATTATCATGACTATAGTTTGATTTGATAACCATAAAACCGAAAATAAAAAAAAAATTTAGTGCTACTCAACCCAAAAAACAAAAAAAAAGTTTCATCAAACAATCTTAAGGTACGGTTACATTAGTCAAATGTTTGCCTCGAAATTGTTTGTTGGTGTTTGATTAAAATTTGTTTAACAAAATAAAAAATTTGTTTTGTGGTCACATTAAGCACATTTATTTGCTCATTTTTGTTTGTTGAAACAACCGGCAAATACCGGTAAATAGATATAGGGGAAAACATGTTTGCCCTGTGATCACACTTGAACAAATATTTGAATCTGAAAAATATTTGATTAAACTGTCAAAAAACATAAATTTATTTGCCTCAACTACATACAGAAAAGTATAATTACACGAAAGAATATGGACAAAGTTAAAGAATTTCTTGTGTTAGGTTGTGGAGCAGCATTAGTACTTCTTTTAGAAGAAGAAAAGAAAAAAAATCAAAGGCAGTGGGTGCGAAACTTGGGCTTCTTTTTCACGTTCCTTTTGCACTCAATTTAAGAAAAAAAGCATGACCTTGTTCCGTACAGATGCAGCTGTGTCGTTTGTGAGAGTTTTCAGCTTACTTCATAAATAATTACATAACGTCCAATTTGGATCCGTATAAATTTTTGACCGTACTTTAATAGCTGTAATAGCTTAGCGCATTCTGTCAGCTATAAGCGCCGCAACAGTTGAATTTGCTTAATTTTTTTGATTTTTTGTTTGATGCCGTTTTGATAACGGAGGTGTTGAGGATTCCGAGTGATCAAAAGCTCTTAGGGAAACATGTACTTACATTTATATTTAATTCATATAATTGCAATTATACTTACAACTGCAGTCTGACACATCATCAAATAATATATTTGATATTGTTTGTACTGTCTGCAGATCCTCAGCACACCCAACAAAGTTCTTGATGTTAACAAACCTCCATTTTGGAGTCATTGATTCGCCTTTGCACGATTTAGTTTTGACCCTGCCGGCATAGCCACAATACTGAATACACAGGTTTGTCCATTTTGCTCTTAAATCTGCCGTGAAGTATTTTTGATTAAAATGATCGAAAATATTCTGCCAAGCAGTGTCACGCATTGCTTTGTTATGATACCCTGCATCTGCCGCATCCCATAAACATTAATGTGTCTCAACCAAAGAAATTAGATTTGTCACGTCAGCGTCGTCCCAGTCTCGAAAAACTTTCGGTTTGTTTCGCGGCTTTTTGTTTTTTGGAGGGGCTGTTAAGTTTGCAGAACCTTTAGGTCGGTAAAATTCCGTAATTTCACTACTTGTTTCTATTTTTTCATCGAAACTAGATATTTCCGCGGGAAAAAATTTTTCAAAAAATATTGCATGTACAGAAAAGATTCAGTTACAGTTTTCTTATATACATACATATAGACTCTTTTCATTTTCTTTTTCACTTAAATGTAATTTGTATTAAGTATACTTCAACTAAACTATATTTTTTATGAATAGGGGCATAGATAAAAAGGTGATTTTAAATCCAACTATATAATTTGCTTAAAATTGGTTTTTATTTTAAAATTAACATTTATGTCTAATATTTTCTAGGTTTAGTATTTTCAGTTCAATTGAGGGTTTTTTTTATTTAAGTAACAACACACTTTTAGCAGCTGTTGTTTGCCTCTGTTTTCTCTTACAAAAAATTTGTAAGTTCAAATATTTATTTGCCCAAAAATGAGTCAAATATTTGACATTGAGTGGTCACATTATGTTCACATTAAAAACATTTTTGTTTGCCGGCAAATAATTTTATTTGCCAGCAATCAGCTGTTTTGCTATTTGCCTGTCAATAATATTTTGTGGTTAGACTACGGCAAACAATTATTTGACGTTTTTGGTCAAATGTTTGCCAAATGTGACCGTACCTTTACACACAAAACATTTAAAAAATCAACAAAAAAAAATTAACATTCAACAGTTAAACCTAAAATTTAATTAAATCATTAATAACTCCTTAGAAGACCGCAACTGGCAACTCCATTAGAAATGCAAAACTTTTATTCGCTGTAAAATGTCTACCTGACAAAAGATATAAATTTTGCTTACAAACAAAATAAAAATTTAGTATAATATTCACAAAACACTAATACCTAAATTACAAGAAAATAACATTGTCGGTTTGATGATTGTGTGAGTGTTGATGAATAGAAAAAGAAAGGAATCTCAGGGTAAATCGTTTATAAATGCTTTATAACCTTTCCTCTTGTGAATTGCTTAATGACTAACTAAATATGTTAGAATTTCTACTTGGCTTACTTTATATTTAAGTGGTTGCAGAGGTTGAGATGTATCGTAAACAAGTTAAAAGTTATTCTTCTCAATAACATTGTAACACACTATGCTAGTTATATAGGAAATTTCTTGCAAAGCTAGAGACGGTAACTATTACACTAAGGTGCTTACGAGGTATATGTGAAATAAAAAATTGATCCTAACTTTCGGCTCACAAAAAAAAAATATCAACTTTCTGCGTTGATACTCTGAAAGTTCCATAGATCCATAATTAAAATTTATAGAAAAAAGTTTTTTTTTCAAATACGTCTGATTGTTTAAACAATAACAGCAGATTTGAAACAAAATATATATTGTTGTTTAAAAAACTTATGCAATAGGTAAAAATCAGTCATCACAGCAATAGCAGTTCACCAAACCTTGTTTACTTTGAAGCGAAATCTACTTGTATTAAGGATAATTCCAATAATTTCAAATTTAAGCAATACTTGCTTAAATTGGCAATGTTTTATATTCTTAATATTAGGAAAATTTGTAATAATTTTCAAAGTGAATAAATTAGGATGAAATCTCTATTTAACCTCGGCTTCGTCTGGCAAATGCTAAAACTATAAATTTTAGCAAAAAAATCATTAATTTCAAAATTAATTAAAATATCCTATCCAATGAGACTAGAAAAAAAAATAGTTTCCAATTTAAGGATGAAAAACTAGAATTTTTTTTGGAAACCCCCGGTTTTTCGTAATGCGGCACGTGTTAACATTATCAGATTGAACTGAAACTTTGCCAATATGCCTTCATTAATTTTCTACTTCTATGTTAATATTTCGCCAAATGTCGAGAAAATTTTTACTTGAAAATTTTTCCAACTTTTATTACCATAACTTGAAATTAATAATCGTCATAAATATCGTCAAATAAAAATATGTATTCGAAAACTTCCTAGAGTTATTCATGCTTTTTTGCACTGATGTTTCAATTACCTGCTAAAAATTATAGGAAAAAATTTTTAAAATTTATTTCAGTAAAGTACAGATATATAAAGTACAAAGTATACCCATCATATCATCATATAACTGCAGCTAAACAGAAACGATATCCTCCAAAGAAATCTATCAAAATCACACAAATTTCGGCACACTTACAACTGCAAGCTCTCCTTGATCATACAACCGAAATGTTGCTACAATCACTTAAAGGAAGTGAGTTGAAAAAAATCTAAGCTGCAATTTGATTTTTTTTTGTAAATGGGAATGCGATGAATCTTCTGGCCAAAAACAATATAAAAAAATTTTATTTGAAAATATTTCTGACACAGATATGTTCATGCTGTCATTTGTGCCATTGCGATTAATGAAGAACTTAAAAGACTCGGAACCTTCGTCCAGCACAATGCAAACAAATTATATTTGGAAAAACTATACTCCATCGTCTATGAAATACTGAGAATAAAAAAGAAACTCGTGATACCATTAAGAATAAAGTTAGTGACATTAGAGATCAAATTTCAACAGTAAGGTCTTTAGAGTTAGAGATAGATGAACAGATTGTTAAATTGAATTACCAATTACAAAAGCTTCATCCAGTTGTATTACATATAAAGCCAGTTAAACCAAGAACAGACAAAGTCAGTAGATAGTATGATGCATTTGAATTTAGATTATCATTTACCGTTATATACGGGGATAAGGTTTATGGAACACGCACTCAAAATTAGCTATGATTTGGACTTCGGATCTTCAGGATCAGTAAGTAATAAAGACAGCAACTAAGAAAAAAGAACATTGCACAAGAAACAAGTTCAACGTGCATATCTCAAAAATGGGTTCATTATAAATCAACCAAAACAAGGATCAGGCAATACAAACGATGGCAATACCGCAAGAAGATTATTTTTGGATCCCGAAACTGCATCTGGTATAACATTAAGCTCCATTTATTACCAATTGGAGATTTATCAGAGGAAGCCAGGAAAAAAGAAATAAAGATTATAGATTTTACAGAGAACATAATACTAGAGCAATGCCACGAAGTTCTACAAATGAAGATTTATTTCATAAATAATTAGCAACGTTAGATCGCTTCATCTCTAGAATTCGAAGTCAATGGAAAGTGAATTATTCAGACCTACATGCCGAAGCTAAGGCATTGCTACAGGACACTAGTAATACAGAGCAGAATATAAAATATTTACAGGAAATATTCCAGCAAAATGAATAATAATTAATATTTGAATGAAATAAAGTATACAAATATTAATATTAAATATTTATTTATTTACAATCTAATTATGACTATATAATTAAAAAAAATTAAGTTACACTGTTTTATTTTAAAGTTAACAAAAAACTAGAAAATATGTAGCATTATTAAGCATAATTTTAAGTGCAGTGCGCTGTACCGACCTTAAAAAAATCTAAACTCGATGAAAGCTTAAGATGTTATCTATTGACTAAAAAAAGAATTTCTAAAAAATCTTTGTTAATTAAAAAGTAACAGAGTTTTGCCAATGATATAGGATCCTGAGCCACTGTGCGGTGTGGATATCACTGACATGTGTTTTCAGCAGGACGGTGCCACAAACCAAATTTCCCGATCGCATAATTTCAAGACAATCAGCAGTTAAGTGGTCATCAGATCATGTGATTTAACGCCACTGGTTTATTTTTTCTGGGGATATGTTAAGGACAGAGTCTATACGGAGGTAATCAAATCGATTTCAGCCATTTTGTCAAAAAGTGATAAGGAGCGTTGATGAAAGATTCGACAGTGTGGCCGTGGCAGATATCATATTTCATTCTTAATTGCTGAATATCTTCGTAATGTCATACAAATTTGTACCATCTTAATCTAAATTTGTTGCTATATTTTGTTTTAAAAAACAAACTTCTTGTTGAAACCCCTGCATATTTGTTTCTTATTCAAAATTAATATTAAAAGTAGGCATTATAGAAAATAAATGTGAGAATATCTCTATTCCCTTTATGTATATTAGAAACCGCCTAGAACTACATAAAAAAAATTATAAATTGTAATAAACTGAAATAAAAATTAAATATCTAGAAACATTTTTAAGTTAATCGATGTTAATTGGGATGGAGCCCTTTAAATATAAATGTCTTGAGTTTGTCCTTGAGTTTTCTATACAAAATTTGTGAAAATTCCATTGGCGGACTACATTAGCAGTAGCGACATGGATATGCTTCCCCACAAAAATACATTTTCATGTTTCAAATCATAAATATTTAATAAGAATGTTATAAAATATTTATGTTTAAAGGAATGTAGCACAATTAACGTAGGATGGTTCATTATTTTGTTAACAATTTGATAAATAAACTATACTTAATTAACTTTCATAAATATAATTCGTGGCTACTAAAATTTTTTAACTGTCTAAGAAATCATGTTTTTTTTGTTTATAATAACCATAAAGCCATGCAACAACTGACGAATTCACACTGAACTACAAAAAAATAAAAGGACACAAAGAAAAATATAAGGAAAAATATTTGTCCTCAAACATTTAATAACAGTATAGTTTAAATTATTTGTAAATTATTTATTTTATCGGCTTTATACCTAATTTCATTTTCGTTGTCGTTGTCAGGCCTTAATTCCATTCCATTGAAATACATAACATTTTTGTGTACTTTGTATAAACTTCAGAAACAGAACAGCCTATCGTTTAATGCATTAAGTTTGTTGTCTATTTTTTTATTTTCTGAATTTTTAGTTTGCCTCTGGCTGTATGCAATTTACAAATGTGAATTAAATTAAAGAAAATGAAAAACAAACTGAAAATGAAATTTAAACTTTAACAATTTTTTCTGACATTTTTCAGTATAAATCTTTAGTACTGCTTCTTTAGTCATGCTTCGACGAAAATTAAATGAAATTTTCCTTACGTGATGTAAAATAATCTTTATGGTGAACATAAAAGAAATTATGCTCTAAACGAACTTTTTTGCTACATTGAAGCGGTGTTAAAAAATTCATGCCTTTTTGAAATTGTCCATACTATAGTGTATTAAGAAAGAAACTATTCTTTATAGCTGCTCAAATTAATGTTTAACTGTCAGCTACAATTTACATTTTGATTCTGTTATTAAGTTCTTTTATTGTTTTTTATTTCCTTTTTTACATTCAGGTTCTTAAGTCTGCAGTGTTTTAAATTTTATTATATTTAGTTGTTTTTTTTTTGTTTTTGTTGTTGTCGATTTATTATTCGCTCTTAAATGTTGCAGGGAAATATGACACTTAATAATATTTTTATTTAAAAGTTTAGCCAACTCAAGGAAATGAAGGAGAAAAATATTAAAATTGTTTCAAATAAATTGTACAATTATAGATGATAGAAGATATCATTCCTGGCAAGAATTTGTGTATTCAGATATTTGATATTGAATTTAAAAACAACAAATGAAATTGTTTTAAAAAAATAATAATAATTTTGAATAACATTTAAGCGATCTTTAAGAGTGTCATATATTACAACTTAAGTTAACCCCATTTACTATAGCAACACATTTCAAATACTATTATTAATACCAATTTTTTAATAAGCAGTCTCTAAAGTTATTTACGAATATTTATGCTGATAAAATTTTAATTTAAATATTTTTTCCTTTTTTTTTCTTAAACTTTTATATTAATTTTTAATTTTTTATTGTAATACTTTATAAACAATTTAAAATAAGTCTAAATACGTTTCTACAAGAATTAAAATGTTATACAATTATCATTATTTAAAATTTTTGTTTTAATCTCTGACATAAAAATAGTTTCCTTATAAATAATTTCCTTATAAATTATTTCTATTTATTTCAAATAATTATATTATGTAATTTGCTTAAAAATAAATTTTGAAATTTGATTACATGAAAATATTTTAATATTTCAGTATTTTTAGTTGCAAAGTTAATGTAAACTATTATCTAAGATAATCTCTTGTAGAAACAAATTTAAATTTATAGCAAAGTTTTATAACTTAAAAAATTTTTGAATCTGTATTATTTAAATTTAAAAAAGTGTGAAGCAAAATTTAGTAGGGCAGCAATGGTGTCATATATCAGGTTGCAAAGCTAAGAGCTACAGAAAACTTTGCTTTAATTATTATTTAAAGGTAATGACAATTGAAATATTTTTAGGACAATCCATCAATTTTATGGTGTTTCTTTACGTGTGAAATTTTAATATTTAAAGTATGGAAAACTATGTTAAAAGCTAAACGACAAAAATCAATAGAACAAGCTGAACTCAAAAAACATTAAAAAGCATAATTATAATCCTAAGTTGCGACTTAAGACAAAACTATTATTTTAATTAAGCTAAGTTCGTTAATTGCTCATTTTTGGGTTTATGACTCATAAGTAAATATATAAGGCGCTATGCTAATGAAAGCATTGCATTTTATTGTACCTATGAATTTAGAAAAAGCAAAACTTTACCAAAAATTTAACATAAAACGATGAATTTAAGTTAATTCCTTTAATTAATGTTTAGATTCTTTATTCTGTTATTGTAAAATAATTTCACAGAACTTTAAGAATTTTAACTTACACAATTTATTTAGACGATTGTTGCGATTATATACACAAAGATGCACGATGGTAACTTTACCACTGTAAAGGATGTTAACCTTTTAAATCTTTACTTGATTATGTTCACAATTTGACCGACTTTTGCCCAAGATAGAAGGAGCCTTTCTATATTGTTTTAAGCGCTTCTTAAATATACTGAAAACTCTAATTTAGTAAATTTACTACAGCGGACGTTAACAACATTATTTAGTGTAGATGTTGGTTTCATTCTGTGTCTTCTTTTTGCTTTTTTAATATTATTATTAATAGCTCTTGGAATTGAAATTTGGCATGCTGTTGTTTTGTCCTGAATTATTAACAGATACAATAGGCCATTTCACTTTAGTTGTTTAGTGATAATTTTCTTTTTTACAACGTGAAACAAACATCTTTGTAATAATATTTTAAAGGGTTTTTTTAATAAATAACTAAAGCTGAAAGCGACAGGAAATAATTGAGTTAAAGGGTTTTATTTTGGAAAATAATGAAGGAAACAACTCTAAAAACTTCCAATATCTTCAAAAACATTTTTGTGTATAACTTTAATCTTTTCGAAGAAATCGAAATGTATTGATTTTGCACATGAATTGAATGACAAATAGATAAATTATCTATGAATCATACTTAGACAATGGCTTAGTCACAATTACAATCTTGTATGTGGTTTTCTAAACATATTTTGACCTTAGGCTACTATCAGCAATTTAGTGTTAATCTATACTTAATTAAGTCGCGGCCCTAGTCTTACCCTTATCATGGTGTAGCATAGTGTACTCATAAATCAGTTGTTATCTAAGCTACTAATAGTCTAAATATATTTTGATTCTAATCATTTTAGTCAAAGTGTAGTTTGTGGTGTCTAGTCATATTCTTCTTAAAGTTTTTCACTTTGTATTATATATTTATTTAACTTAGTCGATAGATTCAATAGCCCTACAGATTATAACAAAAAGACAACAATATTTTTCTTAACAGTATGTATGTTCTGACAATAATCTTATATTAAATTTATAATATTTATTAAATTCAGAAAAAACCTTAATAACGGATCCCAGTAAGCATAGTTAGCTCTGTACGCTTGTATGGATAGTGGGATAAAATTATATGTAGGACGTGATCGGATGTTAAAATATATACATATTACTTATTAAAAATTGACGGGACACATTTCCCTTAATAATATTAAGGACGAAACTAACATTTCAACATTGTTCTACAACTTTAACCCTCCGTCATGCACATATTCCGATAGTCACGTACGTCGCGCATGTATCTGGCCGGATTATGTATTATACTATGTATTTCAGCACATTTATATAAAAAATATGCTATTTTAGTGATAATATTACATTGTTATATTGTTATCAGCCAGGCAGATATATATTTGCTATTTTTTTTGTTCCTAGTACATGCTAAACATGCCTAACCGTGCAAAAAAAATTTTAATGAGAAATAAAGGAAGAAAATTTTTACTTTTGTATTTAATTTCAAAAAAATAGTTGAAATAAAGTTCATTTCAAATTAATTTAGTAGTTAAAAAGTAAGTTTTAATTAATTCTTAACTAAAAAAGTCTTAGACAGCTTCAGGTAAGGAACTAAAACATGTATACTCTGATTTCGAATGCTGTAGGCATACCGGATTCGAGCACTTGGAACAAAAAAAACGAGTTAGTCGGCGAAGTTTTTTATCTCCCAATGTACAAAGCTTACAACTTTTTCTCTTTTGTAGAGTATCAGCACCACTTGAGCTAGGAACTACTACTGGAATCCAAAATGAAAAAGAAAAACGAGGAAAATGAGGTGTAATGAAGAGCAAATGTTATGTCAATTAAACTTTCATTTAGTGGTCTTTGAAAATACGATTCCATGGCCAAACGAGTGTTGAACTGTTTGATGATGTGAATGTTGTTCATTCGATTTTCAATATTTGGAAGAATCAATGTATCAGCTAACGTAGTGAGAAAATTTCTTCTAGCACTATTTTTATTGAGACCATCGCCTTCTTTGCAAATACAAAATGCAGCCAGTCCCATCGTGTCTAACATGTTGCAGAAAAACGCAAAAGTCTATCGTCTTGTTGACCGCTTTGTAGTAAAATGCGTAACCATTTAGTCCATACAATCAACGCCAGCTTTATTTTCATTGTAAAAGAAAATTGCTTCGGGTTTCATTGCTTCCCCTTCACAATGTTTAGCATAATGAACAGGTTAACACATTTATTTATTTTTGGCACGTAGCTGCAAATTGACGCCAAATTTTCGTGGAATCCAAATAACGACAACAAAACAGGACGAGAACGATCCTTTCTCATTTCGTTAGGAATACATCATTTATTGGAGCGAATGGTATCAACAAATGCCAGAACAATTCCGGCCAGACGCTTTACTCCTTCTAAAGTAGCAAAAAAGTTGTCAGCTACAATTGTACGGCCAGTATTGCTGTATGGTTTTGCAAGTTGTATCAAAACATTTTCACCTTGATTCACCTCCCTTTCTTCTCCTTCTTGTCGACCGGTGTAGAGCTTTCCTTGCAGTGGATAAATAGATTTGGAATCACAAGCCCACCAAATTTTGATGCCATATTTTGCTGGCTTTGATGGTATGTACTGAGTAAATTTGGTTTTTCCACGATATGGGAACAGCTGCTCATCAATTGTTATGCTGTCATACGGACTATAGGTTTTTGCAAGATTTTCATTTAAAAAATTCCAAACGTCACGAATGGGTGCAGCTTTGTCATCGCGCAATCGTTGAGCGCGTGTTCTAGCATCATCAAAACGAATGTATCGTGCCAGTGCAGAGAATCGATTAAAAGACATGGCTGCTCTGAATATGGGTAGATTATTTGACTGCCACAAAGCTTTTGTGGTTTGCATATTATTGTGGGAATAACCAGCTGCCAAAAGAATGCCGACGAATGCGTTTTATTCAGTTGCGGTCAAATCTATCCAAACTTTTTTGTTTTTTACTGGGATTAGCTGCATTCCACTTCTCGACTACAGCTTTTCCATGGCGGTTCGTTTTAGAAATGATAATGAATGTTATATTTGGTGTTAAAAATTTTTTGAACACCTCAATAGGAACACTGTTTTGTTCCTTCGGACCAGGTCGAAAACGCATGATATTGACGTAAACGAACTCCAATATTTGGTTTATTTTTACACCATATAGTACCGTCCTTACCAATAAAAGATTTCTCGGTAGCATTCTGTTCTCCAATTTCTTCATCGTCGTCACTATCAAACACTTCATCTGCTTCGACAACACAATCATCTTCGATATCTGAGGCATCGCCATCGTCTGGCATATAATTTAGATCCATATCGTCGTCAACTCCTGGGAAGTCATCAATCTCATTATTTGCAACCTATTCTTCAGCGGCTCTTTTACGCTCTAACTCATTGGCCAAAGCTTCTGCTAGTCGTGTATGAAAATTCACATTACCACTACTATATCGCGTATTGTAAACATACAAACTGTACTTCATCACCCATTTTTTTCGAAAAATAACAATTCTTCCGTAAATTATTGTCTCTACCCTTCAAAGCTCACTACGCATTACTGTGAGAGTGTTTTGAGTAAACAAACACAGAGAAAAATAAAAAAATACCAGAAAAGTACCGTAATCTTCATACAAAATATGTGTGTTTCTGGCCAGATACATGCGCTACTTATACGATGTATAGATGAAAATATCCAGATAAATTTTTTTTGTTGTTTTTTTTATGTGTTTCTTTATAGAACGGTACCCAACAATATTTGTAGAGGGTACCGGGAGACTCAAACCCTTAGCTAAATTAGAAGTATATTTAAATCTTAGTTAAATTCGTAATATATCTGGGCAGATACATGTGCACGACGCAGGGTTAAAGCGTCGGAAGTTTAATTAAAGCAAGTCTATTGTTATAAGACGTTAGATTTCGCATATTCCAGTTCAGGCCACGAAGGCAAAAGAGCAAAAATTGTCTCTGAACAGATATGATAGTATTAACATGGACATTCCACAATAGATCTAACTAAAGATATAGGCAATTGCTTCGTTATATAAGGGTCAGTAAATTCCTTAGCCCAACGTTTTATAAATCCCAAGACAGATCGGGATTTTTTCACCATAAATGATATGTGACGTATAAAATTCAGTTTAGGATCAAGTAAGACACATAGATTAGAAATTGCTTTAACTTTGTTCAATATTCCATGGTTCAAGACATATTTAACATTAAAATGTGTTCTAAGAAAGAAACACATACTGCTGCTCTCTTTATAATTGAGCTGCATAAGATTAATTCTGCACCAGGAACTAATCGCAGCTATTTTTTTTTTTTTAAAGGGAAGTAGCACTTCAAGCAACAATGCCGTTTTAGTTAAGTACCGTGCTACATTCTTTAGAAAAGAGATAGAGAAGAGATGAAACAGGTGGTGAAAGTAGAAAGATAGTCGGAAATTAACTGCCGTATAAGACAGCACAGTGACCAGTGACTGAGCAGCCCTACCGGCAGTCAATTTTTAATTTTGTAGTGAACAAAAGTCAGTGTCTTCGTTGGGAATCGAACCCACAACCTCCATACTGACAAGCTAGAACACTACCTGCTAGCCTACAGGGGCATCTAAACCTTGTTGCTAGAAGATGCCATTCAGATAATAATTATAAGTTAAACAAATGTTGACATCATCAGTATACATGAGGATACTTAAAATCTTGATTACCACTGATAAATCATTGATGGACAAAGAAAACAACAACGGTCCGAGATGACTACCTTGTGGCATACCAGATTTAACATGAATTGCCTTAGATGTCAGATTCCTGAAGGAAAGTTTCTGTATTCTGTTCAACAAATAAGAGGAAATCCATCCAATCGCATGCAATTAAGCTGGTGTAATAAAACCTTATGATTGATCTTGTCAAAGGCTTTAGTAAAGTCGGTGTATATAACATCTGTCTGTTTTTTTTTTTTTGAACAAATCCACGATTAATAACAGTTGTAAAATGTAAGAGATGTGTAATTGTTGAGCAACCTTTACGAAAACCATGTTGAGCAGGCGATACAATCGATAAGACTTGATGACAAATTTGATCAGTAACAATTTTTTTCAAAACGTTTAGGTAGAGTACTAAGCTAAGCAATGCCCCTATAATTTGCGTTATAACTTTTACAGCCAGATTTGAGCAATGGAATTATAAATGAATCTTTCCAGAATGTAGGAAAATAACCATATTTAGTTGATATGTTAAAAATGTATGTTATAGAAAACGTTAAAGCGGCAGCACAATTAATGAGAATAGACCTCAGAATATCATCAGGACCGGATTTATATGACAATTTCAGTTTATTTAGATAATTAAATACAGATACTGCATCCACAGGTTCAATAGATATATCAAAAATTGATGACTCAAGAAAAGGATACAGAATATGTTGTTCAAAATAAATCAGCAAAAAGATTTTTTATTGTTCAATAGAATCAAGCTTCATTAATGGTGCAAATTATACTGAGTGACGCTTAATGTTAACAAAATGGTAAAATGAAGTAAAAACAATTTAATTTTAATCATAGTGTAGTCTTGCTGGCTTAGGTATATTCAAGTTAAAGTTCGAGTTAAATTATTTATAAATTTTTTATATTGAATATTTGTTAAATTAATTTAATTCGTTTTTTACTTACGAAATGTTTCTCTCTTTAATAATTATTTCATTTAAGTATTTAGTTAGACTATTTTGTGGTTTCTTAATAGGAGTTTCAACTTTTTACAGTTAAGTTAAATCACCGTCCTCTCAAAGCTTAAAAGTAGACTTTTCATAGTCTTTCGATATCCTAGCAATTTAGTCGATGTTGTTTTTTTGTATAGTTTAGCAATGACCTAGTCCTAATATTGTCATATAAAACATTTACCTCTATTTTTCCATTTTTTCTTGTCACTCGAAACTAGAAATCCCTAACAACAATTTAGAGAAACCTATTACAAATGTATTTTTGTAATGCATGTGAACAGCATTGGAAGTTTTATTAGAGCTCTTGAGTTCCTGCAGCTTATAAGTGATTTTTGCTTTTTTTAAGCAATGTAAAGGTATTAAATCTTTCTTGCATAGTAATATGAAATACCGTAATTACTAAAATTACGCATTTATTTATAATTAAAGTGGCCCATTTATTTAGAGATTTTTCTAATTTGCACATACTTTTATTGAAAAGGGTATTGAAAAGGAGAGATTTTAAAGTTACTGTTTTAGTTATAATTAATCGCAGGCTAGTAATAGTGAATACACCATGAAGTCATAGATTTAATTACAATTTATCTCAGCTCATTTATTTTTATACACAAAATATTTTAAATAAATATTAAAAACTTATTATATATTATTATTGCCAATTCCATAGTTTATTGCCTGTAATTTTGCAGACACTGAGCCCCAATAAAATACACATTCTCAAGTAAATTGTTGAGTATGCAACCAATTTTATACAGACATTTTATATGCACTACAATTGATAAACAAACTTAAATCCATAGAGTTGCAAACTACAATAACAACAATGAATTGCATTTTATATGAGAATGTGAGTTTAGTATGATTACATACACACACACAAATGGAATTGTAGAAATTTATTGTTAAGCAATTGTGAAAATCTATAAATATTTTTGTTTAACTGTCGGATAAGTAACTTGCCAAATATAATAAAACCTCAAGGTTTGCATAAATAAATTTCTTCGATTGTTATGATTGAAATTAAATTTAACACAATTAACAATTACGGGTTCTATATTTAGCTGGGCCGTACCTTGAGGACTATATCTTTGATACAAAGAAGATATTTTTGGTTACGTTTTAATTTTTGGGTTGTTTATATGTAGCATTGGGGTATACTCTGCTCTTACTGGAAAACGGCTGGGTTGCTGTGCTTCTTGTAATAACTATTAATTCATATAAAAGCACTAAACATACAATGTTTCCCCTTACCCATCCTTTACGCATCACCACCCTAGATGCAGTATTATCCACATGTGGTGGTTTACTAAACGTTCTCCGAGATTCATTGTTTACTTTGTGTAAAGTATACATAAAATTTAGATGCCCCTGCAGGCTGTTTCAAATATTTCGAAGCGAGAGAAAATGTAAAAATCTACAAAATGAATTCAAAGTTAGTCCAGCATATACTTATATACCATCTTGTGTATGTAAACTCTTCCTGCGACCAACAGGCAACGTCTGCTCGCTTATGCATAACATAGTGTAAATAAGTTACCTGATCTAATTTCTAACATAGCCAGCTTTTACTATTGTAGATGGTATGGCACTACCATACCATAAGTAAAAACCTGATTTTAGTTTACCGATTTAGTTTACCCAATTTAGTTTACCAAATTTTGAATAATGGATCGATTTTATTTTTTGTCTATTAATTTAAAAATTATCTGATTGCAATTAAAATTTTTGTTTTAATTTAAAATTTCTTTGAAAATTTTTGCTGAAAATAAATATTTGTTTCCGTTGCGATCGCTTATCAAGTTTCAAATTTTTTTAAAAATCTAGAGTTTCTGATTTGTCATATATTTCATTTCTAAACTAATCTTTTAACAAAATTTTTTTATTTTTTTGTGAAAATGAATTTCGATAGTTTAGAGAAATTATGATATCTGGTTTTAATAAAACGAAGCAATTGAAAAATAAAATAGAAGCTCTTGCATTTTATTTTTGTCATATTTTTAATGTCTGACGGTTTCTCTAGCTCTTGGACTTTCAACCTGTTTATGGTTAAGCAGTCATCACTGCAGACTCTCCTATGAACAATATGATATAGGGGTACAAAAAGCATATTGCAAAAGTTATAAACGGAATCATCTATGCACCCCTTCTCCCTGCAATGAATTGTATAAGAAAATATAAAATAACTGCATGTTGCAACATTTTAAATGATACTGTTAACAGGTCTATGAGCAGAGACTGCAAGTCCTTCCTTTCATTCATTTATTACACCATAAAGATAAAACAATTATTAAAAAAAAAAAAATTCACTCATGTGAGAAAATTGTATAATATTTTTGTGTGTAATTTTAAGCTTAATATGTAGAAAAGTTTTTCAAAACTGTGTATACAGTGTACGCTATAATTTTACTTGCCAGAAATAGTATTATGGGAATTATTTGTTTCAAAATTCTAACTCATTTATATTCTCGTATTTCTCTTTAAATATTTTTTTTCTCTACTATCCTGATTCATATATTTCTCTCTAGTATTTAGTTCTGTTGACACAATACAAGTTTATTGCATCAGTTTAAATGTTGTGCAAAAATTTTTTTTATAAAATTGAATTTGGTTTGGCTACTTTGTGCCATGCTGCATTACATTACATTTCATTAGATTTGGTTTTGAATTGAATTCGATTTTAAGTTGCATATAAATATTTATATTATATTATTTTATTTTATTTTATGTTTTACTTTTCTGTTTATTATTGAGGCTTTTTTTGATACAGCAATAAACCAAATGCAAACCACTTATTCATGCAAGCAAACATTTTAATATTTTATATTCGTACTAATGGGTTCGGTTGTTGGCAGGGAACTGAGAGTGTTTCTGAAACCCTTTAGAATCTTTAATTGCAGCAAATAACAGAAGAATTTTAATTTTTATTAAAAAAAAAATAATAATCGAACGATAAATATATGGCATAGATACTTGAAAATAAATTCGGGCATAAGGCCATGCATGGCAATAGCCGTGCTGACAGTGTTTTCAAAACTGCTAGTCGATGCTAGCAAACAGACCATAGTAAGCTATTATGAGGTGTTAAGTCAAACAACCTTGGAGGGATATTCGTGGGTTAATTTTTTGATATTATGTTACCACCCAATTTTAATATCAATAGGCAGATGGCTGCCTTAAAAATGTATTCCCCAATGGCTATGATGCGGTAACACTTGCAAACGAGCTAACGAAAGCTCTGGCTTTATTTTTGCATAAATAAGTTCCAATGACGTCGCCAGTATATAAATCCCACCATATTGAGAGTTTTTGTGAATGTAATGGTTTCTGTAGGTTCTGTTACAGACGAGTTTCACTCTATAAGCAAAAAATTCGTTGATTAACCAATCCGGTAAGCCAAAAAGGAGCCGCAACATCATTAAACAAACATACGATAAAACTTCGAATAAGTTCGAAATTGCTGAAGCCCAGTCGGCTATTGTATGGATTTTTTTGCCTGCTCCAGTAAAATTATAAACGGTTATTTTCTCAATATTTTTCACATAGTAAACCAATAAGCTTTAATTTCGGTGACCGTTGACGAATCGATAAATTTGAATTATCTTCTATACTTTCGCTTACTGTGACGATATTCTCTTCAGCACATTCTTTCCTTCTGCATCAAAACTATAATTTACAGTCCAGCGGATGGGTTTTTCAGATGGACGATTATACGCGCAGTATAAATCACAAAGTTGTCTATAAATTTCTCAAATTTATGACTGTTTGTAATAATTTGATAGCGTTGTCAAATGTCACAATAATTTGCCCAAGTCACAAAGTTTAGCACAATATGACGATTCATTTTTCATTTAATAGTTAACCCTTTTGTAAGTTCTATTGGGCTTAAAAACACACACGTGTATTTCTATACAAAACTTTACCAAATGCATTTCTGCTTAAACAAAAGGAATACGTACATTTTAAGTATTGAATAAACTAATGGAGAAAATATGTTGTAATGTTACTGCTTCTTCTTTAAGTCCCACAACCACAATTAAATCCATAAGCAATAAACTCTAAGAGCCATAAATCTTATACTATTCTTGCGAAAACCTTTGTGTACATTGTCGGTTGTATTATAGTCATATGAAATCCCTTTCTATTTTCGACAGCAATAGAAACTTTCAGTTTTCATTTCTTTTTATTGTTAAATATGGGGTTATTTTAGTAGATGTATTGGCAATTGTTAGAATGAATTCAATTTCGCATGAAAATCGAATTAAAATAATTAAAAACCGTAAAATTCGAGATATATCCTTCTGAGACCGCTATTAAGAATTTGAGTCGGCAGGCTCGATAAAAAATTTGCAAACACCAACGCGTGTTCGATCGCTCGTTTAACTGAAAATATTGCACCCGTGAAAAACTGTATTGAAGCAGATTAAATACATCAATCCTTCGACGTTCCCAATAATTGGAGTTATCCAGAACCACCACATGGCTAATTTTGCGTAGGTTAAACGCGTGCAGGAATTGAAGCCGACCAACCATTTACATCGTAACCAGTAGGTTTCACTTGTTAGAGTATGTCAACAAGCAAAATTTCTGCATTTGGGCTTCTGAAAATCCTTTGCATGCTCAACGAGTCATTGTGATGTAGATATCACTAACATGTCGTTTCAACAGGACGATGCCAATAAAACGATAAATTCATCGCCAACCAAATTTTTTGAGCGCATAATTTCACGACAAACAGCAGTAAAGTGACCAGCCAGATCTTGCGATTTTACACCACTGTATTATGTTTTTTGGGGCTATGTTAAGGACAGAGTCTATACGGTGTCAAACCCGTGATGTGATTAACGAAATATTACCGCCATTTTGTCAAAAAGTGATTAAAAACTTTGGTAAAAGAATCGACATCTGTCAGGCGTGGTCGTGGTGGATATTTGCCAGATATTATTTTTCATTCATTATTATCATTCATTCTCTTCGTAACACAATAACAATCCGAATCATTTTAATCAAAATTTTTTTTTTACTTTGTTTTAAAAAATAAATTTCTTTTTAAAAAACCCTATATATATAAAATTTTTGTATTTATTCAATTTATTTATGTTGAATGCTTATATAAAACCAGTTAAAGATTGAATAGTCTCAACGATCCGCATAGATATAATTTTAATAAATTGTCATAGCAAATGAGTAAAATATGAATTAAGTGATGCTACTTCTTTATCAGTACGCCCGTACATCGTTGCATGCTGCGTGCGCTATTTCTTCCTAATTATTAACTTCTTCTTTTAATCACTTCTCCTTAGGGATTGTAAAATTTTGATAAGTAATTGGGTTTATAATTACGATTTAGATAGATATCACATTAAAAACAAAAGAATTAATGAACGAAATTAATGGAAAGGGAAACACTATGTATTACGACTTGCTCTTTTTGGTGTTCCTTTGTAAAATTTTCTATATATAATATTTTTAATTTAATATTGTTTGATTAAATGCCCGTCTGCTTCTTAGTCCAAAAAAAGAAAATATTATCACCTAATATTAATCAAAATATGTTTCGAAAAATTATGGAAGAAATTTTCAATTTCTTATTAAAAAAAAATAGGCAAATTTTGCTGTTTGAAGAATTTGTTAAGTATTACTATATATTTCGTGTATATTTTTATTAACATATAGTATAGTAGTATTATTTGGCAATGTAACAAAATAATATGTGTCAGGTAATTTTGCAAATTGGACCAGAAACAAGATTGTGTTGTGATGTTGAGATACCGTAACATACATAAAAACTGACTGGTCGGTGTACTTTGTGCACTGGTAGTATTATCGGTCCGTACTTTTTCAAAAATGTTGCTGGCCAGAACGTTACATTCGATATTGACCGATGCAGAGCCATGATGACTGTTTTTTCGTTCAACAATAAACAACCATGTCACACAGCTCTTGACATAATTGATTTATTAAAAGAAACGCTTCTGTGGTTATCAGTTGGGATACTGTTAGAATCATTGGTCCATATGATGGTGGCCTGAACGTTACAGTCAACACACATAGAACCACAATTGCAGACTAATTCGTTCATACGTGATAAGATTTACATCTGCACACAGCTAGTGTAAGCCGTAATCAGATGGTGGATTATACCACTGTGGATGAAATGTAGCGTCATCTTCGCCCTAGAGGGCCTTCAGATACGTATATCCTCCGGTCACTTCTAGTTGCAACTTCAAAAGCCCGAAGCAGGTGGCCGCCTTCTCTCCTTGCTGAAGAGTTGGAGACTAACCAACTCCTGGTCCAGAATGCATGAAGCTTAATAAAATTTAAGAACACAACGGCATTCATACTCACTGGACCTGAAACATTCATTGTGTTCATTGTGAATGATCCGACTCACAAACTCAGAAGAGGGCCTCGAAACACACAGCCACCACAATAATTACGAAGGGCCAACCTCAATATTCAGATTGAGAACAGCTAAAAGACTAAAAGAACAAATAGCGGAACTCTGGGACTTTACTGATTTCCATTGAAATAAATTGGATTGTCCAATTGGCTCCTGCTAGCCTATTAGGGGACTGGGCTCCCTTTTTCCCCCGAAGACAGATGTAATGACGGTGAATTTTATGTTAAATTCGTTCACAAAGTTAGCAACCATAGTATGCACGAGCTGTGGTCTTAACAAGACGGTGCAGCATTGGCTTTTAAAATTGTGCAATTTAACGCTGCCACAATATTTTCTGTGGGATACGTAAAGTCGTTAATCCACGGCGATATGTGTGAAACGATTTAAAATTTTGAGAACAACATATGCCGCGTTGTTGCCCATATATGGCCACAAATGAAAATAACAACGAAAATTAGACCTCTAGATAAGACTACGTCAGAGCCATACATGGCGGTCATATGCTTAAATTATATACATTTTATACCTCAAATACAAAACACCGTTTCTATAGTAATGTTAAATGAAGTACTGGTCTAGAAAAACATAATTATCAGTATTCAAAAATTTGCCTTTAAAGTCCTATAGAAGCTACGAAATAGTTAACTGCCATAGGATCCATGACATTTCGCTCGCTAATAACACTTTTGTGATTAGTATTCCTTTCCAAATCATCATGAATATGTTGGTGCATAAATAACTCTACCAAATTATTCAGATTGTACTCTGAGCATCGATCACAAAGCTCGCAAGTTGTGAATGTGTTGACTTGTGGAGTGAAACCATTCCAAGATAGAGCCCTCCAAGAAAAATGCACCGTTTTTGAAAGCCTTTTGTAACTCACTAACAATTAAAAAATCATGTTGCACTACAATTTTTCTTGCGGCCAAAGGCAGGGATAATTTTCTATAGAATAATTGTTCTTAAATAAAATATTAATAATAAATAAGGTTAAATCAAATATATTTTCTTCTAATATTGTATCGAAGATAATTAAAATTAGATACGAAGAGAATATAATCTGGTGTCTGTTTCACTATCACCTTCAACCTTCTTAACTACTTACAGAATTGTTTCAAATTCTCAAATTTTCCTATTTTTATAACTGTTGAGAAGAAAATAAAAATCTAAGTTTCCAACATTTTCTTTTCTACAAAAATCTATCTTTATTAAATTAAATATTGGTTCACAGGTTTATAAAAAAAATAGTTTTCTGTTTTCATAAAAAACCTCTTGGGACACAAAAAAACCACTTATGTGAACATTCATATGCCCATAACTTGTTCTTTCAGACCACGTATTTCCTTGTGAAGTAAATTGAATATATAAGCAATTTAACTATCAATTTCTTGCGCTTGTGTAAAAGAAATATCATTTTGTATGTATTTATTTTATCGATTATTTATTCATTTGAATTTTAAAATAAATTATTTATTTATTTATTTGTTTATTTATTTTAATCTATTTTTCTTTTCGCAGTCAATGCTCATGCCTGCAATAAATTTGTATGTGTATACATCTGAGTTAAATTTTCGTATTTTAATCCAATAAAAATAATGTCTCTTTGCTATGAAAGAAAAAGAAAAATGCATAATAATATTTAGCAGCTTAATTTACATACATGTCTACTTGATTTCCAATTTCTGTTGGCAAATTGTTAGTGTACATTTCGGAAATAATTTTGTTTTAAGTAAATATTTTATGTTAGTTTACTTTTTGTCAACTTTTGCAAATTAAATTAAAAATGATAAGATTATGTTAAAAAATGTTATATAATAATATATTAATAGTCTATACTCAAGTAAACACTAAATAACATTTAATATTTAAAACAATTAACACAACTATCCTTGACGAATTTAAATATAAAAGATATAGCAAAATATGAGTCCTGAAAAGTAGCACCCTATGTAGGAGTTACCCAATATCAAAGTGTATATATGGCAACATATGCTGCTAGTCCCTCGACAAAGAAGCGGTAGTGGTAAAATACTTTCTCATATTCCTTCACTTTAGTAAAACCGTCATGGCAGGAACTGGTGTAAATCTAATTACATTTGCACATTTAAGTTTAAGTTTTAATTTTTATGACAGAAATATGAACGGTGCATGTAACAACGATAAGCCAACCTCAGGATATCTATTCGTCTCTCCATATAATTTTTACTTTGACGGAACCCTAAGAATTAAATTTTCGTCAACAACAGCATTAAGCTTACGAAATAACATGAATCTAAAGATGTAGAAAATATCACATCCTTTCAACCAGAAGTGTCAGCAGTAAATTGATTGTATAAAAATAACTGGTCAGTTTTTTACGCCTTTAGAGCGATACATTGTGCAATAATAATAATTTTTATAATAATAAATTTTCACCCTTGCAATACAAAACGCTTCAATGCAATAGAAAACAATACAATACATATTCATAAATTTACGGTTTTATAGATTTATAGTTTTGTAAGAGACTTCCACAATTATAGGTTGTGAATAACCAGGACACAAGAGGTGCAGGATCGCCGCCCCTGTAGGCTAGTAGGTAGTGTGCTAGCTTACGAGACTGGGGGTTGTGGGTTCGATTCCTAACAAAGACCTTGGTTTTTTTCATTACAAATAAAAATTGAATGGGGCTCTTCAGTGATGAAGGCATGGTCACTGTATTGTCTTATTATTTCCGTAACTATCCTTCTACTTTCACCACCTGTCTTATCTCTTAACTCTATCCCTTTCCTAAAGAATGTAGCACGGTACTTGACCAAATGCATTGTTGCCTGAAGTGCTACTTCTCTTAAAAAAAAAATCAATACAATACATTACAATATAATACAATAAATTACAATACAATACAATACAACACAACACAATACAATACAATGCAATAAAAGACAATACAATAAAACACAATACAATAAAATACAATTTAATACAATACAACAAAGTTTTCTTTAATTATAACTGCCTAATTATTTAGAACTTCAATTACCTTTATTTTAAATTAATTGTTTTACAACTTTTTACCAAAAAAACTTGAGTATTATTTTATAGAAACTTTTCTATTAAAGTATCATCAACAGTTTACTTGAAAGAAAAAACACACACACCCAGAAAACTTTTACTGTCACCCAAATTTTTAAAATTTAACAATGACCACATAATAACGTTTAAAAATTATGTTCATTTAAAAGCGCTAACAACCACAGCTTCTTATTTAGCCAGTCAAACAACAAAATTATGGTTGTTCTGTTCTTTAAATTAATACTTATTTCCTTTGTTTTAATTAATGCAAATTTTAGCTACATAAAATTGAGAAAAATTTCTAGAATCGAGGAAAAAGCAGTTGTACATTATTATGCTATAGTGTTTGAATTTCTTACACCATTTCCAAAGAATGGTGTAAGATGTAATAACTATCTAGGAAAATATATACTGCTTAATTTTCCATTTAAAATGTTCTGTCCCCAAAAGCTTAAGGAAATGGTGTATTTTTGTAATTTATAAAATTTTAAGCCGTAAACTTTTAATGTCGCAAATAACAATGAAGTGATAAATGCACTAAAAAAAACTATAAGGAAACAAACAGATTTTCATAACGGCTGACTTTTAAAAGGGAAATAGAATTTAAACGTTTCCTTTGCTAAGCTTTTATTTTGTTATTATAATACAAAATCTGGCACTACTCATCTTAAAGAAAGTGTTGATTTAGTACCTTGTTTTTTAAAAAAGAATAAAATTGAAAATAAGACAAATTCGTTCGAATAAAGTAAAATCATTAATACAAGAATACTTTTATTAAATTTTGTTAAGAAATAGTTTTATAAAAAATGCAACGGGTTTTTCAATAGGAAATTTGTGTAACAATTGTGGCAAAACCAACAATATGATAGTTTTGACATTTATTTTTTAACGTATTCCTAGTAGATACATTTGCAATTGTTACAATGAATTTAACTTCGCGCAACAATCGCATTAAATTATTTAAAATCCGTCGTTAACTTTGAGTCGACAGGCTCGATACAAAACATACACCAAAGAGTGTTCGACAGCATCGTTCAACTGAAAAAATCGTAGCCGTGAGCAGTGCTAAAGCAGATCCAAATTTATCAATTCCTTAACGCTCTCAACAATTATTGTTATCTAAAACCTTTAAGGATTTGACTTTTAAGCCTTACACGGTTCAGGTGGTGCAGTAATTAAAGCCGATTCATTCAGGAGCAACCGGCTGGTTTTTTAGAAAAAACATTTTTTCAGACGAAGACGAATTGTAGTATTTGGGCTTTTGAAAAACGTAGATCGATTATTGAGAAGCCTTTGCATGCTCAACGTGTCAACGTGGAGGTGTGATTGGGCCATTGTTTTCGAAAATCAGGCTGGAAATGCTGTAACAGATTTAACACCACTGGATTTTTATTTGTTGTAGGCCTATGTTAAGCACAGAGTCTATACGGAGTCGATCTAATCGATTTCAGTTTTAAACTCAAAACCCGTGATGTAATTAACGAAATGGGACTGCCATTTTGCCAAAAAGTGTTAAAAACTGTGATGAAAGAATCGAAATCTGTCAGCGTGGTCATGTTGGACATTTGCAAGATATTATTTTTCAGCCGAACTTTTCTCTTCGTAATACAACAAAAATTTGCATCATCTTAATCCAATCTTTTTGTTTTATTTTATTTTTTTTTAATAAAGTGAAGTAGCACTTCGTTAACAATGCCTATTAAGTCAAGTACAGTGCTACATTCTTTAGGAAAGGGATAGAGAAGAGGTGAGACAGGAGGTGAAAGTAGAAGGATAGTTACAGAAATTAATCTCGTATAAGACAGCACAATGACCGGTGAACATGCCTTCGTCACTGAGCAGCCCCACCGACAATGAATTTTTATTTGTATTAAAAAAATACTAAGGTCTTTGTGGGGCATCGGACCCACAATCCCCAATCTTGTAAGCTAGTACAGGGGCACCTAAAGAAACCAAACCTTCTTAGATAATCGAGAGTCATTTATAGTTAGTATTCAAGCTAGAGATTGCTACATATGTTTTTCCTATGCCTTTCACTGTCTCATTAATGATATTTAAGACAACCCTATATATCCATCAGGATTTTTATCTCTGGTGGCAAGTTTATAACTAACTGTCTAAGCAAGTGTTTTTTGTACGACAACAATAATCTGATATATAATAAAGTACTTAATATAATAAAGTACTTTGAAGTTGATTTTTCATAAGAAACGTTAAACTAGCAAGTGGTTATTAAATAAAAGAAATAAAAATTTCTTCAATTTTCTTAAAATAAGTAAAAGTACAAATTATAAAGCAAAAAAAATTTGTATACAAAAAGTACTTTTCGCTCATAAGTTTAAGATTGAGTACATTTTTTTAACTGCTACTTTTGGCCAACATAGAAGATATGTATATAAAATGTGTTTGTTTGTTTGAGTTGCTGTTTATTTTTTGGAATAAAATATTTCTGCCATCCATTCAACAGTCTCCTTTATCTGTTACTGACATTAACAACATTGAAATATGTTTCCTTTTCTTTTTCATACCCATTTTCTCACAAATAAAAATATTATTGTTGTAGTAGAGTTTCTAAAGGAAATGCAAATTATTTTGTAGAAAGGAGCGCTCAGTGTTTTCCTTTTAATGTATAAATTTATTTTGTGTTGCTTAGCTGTTACTTATAATTCAAAGCGCGTATTAAAATTGCTCTTAAGTAGGCAACAATTGTATTGGCACTAAGATTCACTTTAAGGAAATGAGAATAACCAAAAATAAATGTATGCCAAAAAGAAAACGAAATATGAAAATCTCTTTAAGGAAATATTAACGTTTTCGAAACGAATAATAAATAGCAGAAATTATAAACTAAAATTATATTTGAAGAATATGCCAAATATCTTGTGGAGTATAAAAATATATTCAACATGTAAAAATCTAGATCGATGAATTTAGTAGAACTTTAAAATAAGAAAACTTATTAATGCCAAAAGTAAATGAAAATATTTGTTTTTAATATTGTTGTTGTATTTGTATTCTTGGCAACTTTTGTATTAAGTTTAAAAATATAATAATTATGTTTACAGAGTAATAATGCTTAAATTTAGTTTTAATTGATATTTTGTTTTTCAGTATAAAAGTAAAAATGTATGGAAATTAATTTAAATAAATTTTTCTCGTTCCTTTTTTCTTTGTAGGTAAGAACTGTGTTTCTAAGACGAAAAAATTTTAAAATTCATAAGGGTGGTTTGCTGTATTCCTCTCAATTGCAGTATAATTCTGTTGTCATTCCTTTCCGTCTTTGGCTGGCTGTTTATTCGGAAAGGAATCACATCAGTATTTCATTCACTGGCAGAACAAATCCTATCAACTTAATGCAATTTTCGTGAAGCAAAACGATAAAATTATAGCTTTTCAAAATAAGTTTATCCCAAAGTAAATTTTAAGTTTTTGTCTTTTCTAACACAAAACATACTTTAATATTTTCCGTATACAAGTCTTAGGCTTAACTATGTTATGCATTTGCTGGCTTAAGGCAATTTAAGTAACTGTGCAAATACCTAATAATCATATGGGGAAAACTATAATGTACTTAACAAAACTTTTCGTCATGTTTCGTCGAATGTCATTTGCTTAAGCAAAGTACGAAACTGATCGCACATTCCGTACGGAAACAGCTGATTTTGCATTGTGCATTGTGTTATAGATACATTAGTAAACAAATTCCAATGGAAGGGAAAAGCGAAAATATATTTTATCTGAATTTAATAGAAAATGTACATAGAAAAAATTGCTGATATGACAAAAAAGATGCGTTTTATAATAACGGCAATTCAAAGGAACGAGCATGGAAAGAAGTAGCAGATAAATGCAGTAAAAGTGGTAAGTAATACCTTGAAGAATTTTGTTTGCGTTTTTTTATTTTCATACTCGTATGAATTATATAAAGTCGCAGAATGCAAGCACAGACGAAAGTAACTACGGGAACGTTTCTGCAAGGAAATGAAGAGAATGGAAGCTCCATCAGGCAGTGAAATGGGCTATATTGAGGAATGGCTACTATTGCAGCCTATAATGTTTTTGCAAATCTCTCTCGCACCCCGCCGGTATAAGCATTTATATTGAATATTTTTAACTTTTTTTACAATGTGAATCTTTATTTTGTAGTAGTCGTGATAACGTTGCAGAATTAGACTCAACCTTGAAGTTTAATAACTTAAGGGCCTTTAAACATTTTAATATCTTTTCCATTCTTTTAACACACAATTTGCAACAAAATTAAATTTTTTATTGTTTATAAATTCAATGATGCACACAATTGCATTTTTTTAGTACTTTTGACCCAAATAATAAAACAGCGACATATTTTTCTTTCGTAATTTTCTTAAAACTATAAAAAAAAATTGTAAATTTGTATAAGGATATTATTAAGTATACAAAATACGATTATTAAACGCCTTTTTGTTAACAAATTTCATTTATTTAGAAAGAAATTATTTTTTTGCAAAAGTATGAAAAAAATGTGCAATTGTGCATAATAATTTCTATATTCATATAAGTACAATATAGCCACCTAAAAGTCTTCAATGATTTCCTTAAGCGTTTGCAAACTTTTCGTTCAATTTTTGACATTAGGTTAAGCCAGTTTAAGCGTATTATAGTGAGGTCTTTAGTCATTTAAATTAATGCTATCATACTGTTCGTAATCTCAATTTCTATATTTAAGAAATTAAAAGCGTCAAGCTTTATTTAATATAAAAATATATAGCATCTTATTTTAATACGTTATTTATTACTTGCATTCATGTAAAAATCAGAAAAAATTAACTGCGGTGTGTTTTAAATCCTGTGTCATTTATATATAGAGAGCATAGAGCTTTTAGGTAGCTTGCGTTGGTTCTTACTTTATATTTTTTAAAGATACTCTTGCAGAAAATAGACAAAATGTTTTCTCTTCTTAGAGTAAAGCATTATTAAATACAGAGTAATTTTCTCCAATGTGCCTTTATTTCTTAAGCTCGAAATAACTTTATTTATTTATAGATAACTTTTCCCTTAATCATGTGACTTAATACTTCTATACATTTCGTAATTGCAATTTTTATATATAGACGATTAAAAACGGCTAGACTGTTCACAATATTGAGCATAGTATCTTTTTTTTTTCTTTATTTTAGTCTTGAAATCCTCAACAATCACTTCACAGCCTAATTCTAGTGCTGACACATAACAAATTGGCTCAGTCTTTCAACCCTGCTCAGCATGTCTAAATTGTTATAAATTAGATATACAGGCAAGAAAAAAATTACTTATTAAATTAGATACCTGCTCTTCTTTTCCTGTATGAAATACCTCGCTACATATTTAATTGTTAGTAACCAGGGATTCTGAGGGAGATTTATTTTAAAACCGGCTTTAACAAAAACTTTGATTCATAACTTTTCTAAAGCTAAGGTTTTTTTATTAGCATCTGACAGCAGTGACAAGTTTGATAATTAATTTTTTACAGTTTTTTAAAACACATTCTTCCGTCTCAAAAGCATGATTGGGACCACTCATATCTCTGTGGTAAATTTTTCAACAGCTTTGGGTGTTAACTCAGAAAATATTTTCATAAATTGTACTGTTAAAGGCAATATATGGCTTTTACGTTTGTATAGATAACAACGCAGTTTGTAAAATGCACAGTGGGTCGTTTTGTTTAGTTTTTACCGATAATTATTTACTTTTAATCTTCGCAACACTGCCGCCCACTTATTTAAGCCTTTTCGTCCTGAACAGGCTCAATCTCTCCTCGCCCATATTTGGCCAGGTAAACCACTTTAATTTTGCACCTCGGCCTATGATATCTCTGTATACAGTAAATCACATGATTCGATTTCTTGATCACCTTGTATGATCCCTACCAGTGGGCTTGTAATTACCGCACAGTTCTTTGTCGCGTTGGGAGTTAAATAGTAGACATATTTGGACTTCTGTAAATCCTTCCGTGTTCGCTGATCGATTATACTTGGCTTTAATTTTATCGCTAGATATTTTAATGCGATTGCGGAAAAACTCATGAACCTCGTGTATATTCGCTGGTATCTGAAGAGCATTTCCATTATCGTCATGAGCAGAGCTCAGTTTAATGCCGAATTCTAAATCTGCAGGCAGTTTAAGTTCTAAGGTTGAATCGTGCCAGTAGAACCTTTGGTACATGCTCATCCCAATCCTTTTGGTGTGTTCTATCCCACTTCCGACATCAGTTGTTATGTTTGTATAAGATTTTTTCGAAAATTACATAGTTTGTAAAATGCACAGTGGGTCGTTTCGTTTACTTCTTTTACTGATAATTATTTTGGTTTAAAACTTGATAAATCATCTTCGCAACAATATTTTAAAAGTAGAGAGGAAATTAATAAAGAAAAGTTTAAGAAACTTAAAAGTTTGATTTTATTTTTTGTTTTTATTTTTACGACACCTCCTTGATTTCTAATAATTTAACTTAAATGAAGAAAAACAATATCTTTTGAAACAATAAACTAATAAAACTAAAGCAACTATTGTTAGACTTACAAGAGTTGCAAAAAAAGTGTAAATGATATACTAATAAAAATGTTGTTGTAATATTGGTGCTATGATTCTACATTTAGCATTTATGGTGTTTCTAGGAAATCGCTACTTCTCAACTGTCTTTTTATATTTGTATGTATTCAATATCGTTATCTCTTTGTTTATTATATTTTTTATATAAAGCCGTTTTTTTTTTAATTTAATTTATAAATAAGACATTAAAGATAATGAAAAATAAAACAACACGGACAAATAATGGTTTCTTCTTTGTAAAGCCGATTTAATTGTATTGAAAAGTTAAATGAGTTTCAACAAAATAAAATTATAAAAAACATTCTTTTGTTAACCACCAACACAACTTGGCAAGGAATTTTTACTCTTTTTATCATCAATTAACACACTTACATATACATAACCACATAATACAAAACCACCTTTACATTAACGAGGGGGAAAACCTACAGCGTATTTTATAAGTATTCGCATGCAAACATGAGCATTGATTAAGTTTTTCGAAAGGAAAAATTTTACAGTGTAGCAAATTTAAAATAGAAACATAAAATAATATGAAAAATAATATGTAAAGTTATATCGCAAATATATAGGATATAATAATGCTTTAATATTGTTAAAAATATTTATTTTACTTCAACATCAAAAAAGACTTTTAGCTAATTTAATTTTTTGTTTCTCAACTTTCATATGATTTTTCATATAGAAGCGAATAATTTGTTATTTTTGAAGTTAAAGAAAATGATGACAAATGAATATGGAAACTAAAAGAAAAGAATAGCAGGAAGTTTTTGGTTTTAAATTTGATCTTTCAAGTTTTAGAGCCTATAAAAAAATGACATACTCTGGTATAGTAATAGACTGAACCAGTTGGAGGTGGGTTCCAAAAGGCAGAACATAAATAAGCACGATCTCGCAACAATTTGCGAATGTAAATAGAATCGATTTGAATGCCCGTAAGTCTCAATGTTTAATGCTTACGCATAGATCTGTGTTAGAAAATGGTGCTGCACCTGTTACTAAGGGTGATATAATTATTACGGAATCGGAAGCTCCTGATGTTCTTGGCATTAAAATTCAGTTTTCTAGAGAAGTTTTTTAGTACCTCAGTTTTCTAAAACGGTGCTTCACTCCAATTGATCTATTAATACGATCTATATTCGTCCAAAAATGGAATACTAATCTCATGTATGGAGGCTCATTGGAGATAGTAGGATATCCAATTCTAGAGCATCGACGCAATGTGGGTTACATTTCACTATTTTATCGTTACTATAATGGTAAGCACTCTAATAAAATTAGAAAACTTGTTACTGTTACTCGCACATTTTTCCATTTAACTTAATCTTCGTTGAGAGTGCATCCATTTGTGGTTGATTGACCAGTGAATCGCTCTACGGATTACAGGGAAAACTCATTTAATAGCAGAACAGTCCATATGTGGAATTAACTTCCTCCAGACATCTTTCCTGTCATTTTCAATGTAGGAAAGTTCAAATCGAATATTCACAAACACTACTACCTCGATGCTCCTCACAAAAGCCTAATTTTCTAGTTCTGACACATTGCATGGCATGTATAGGGGTCATCCCCTAAGTGCTGGGCCGGAAAAAAAACTATAAAATTAACTTTTTGTCATGTTTTTGAAAATAATATTCATGTCCTCTTTTAAAACAAACATGTTAGTGGCAAAATTGTCAAATTTTTTTTCAAACGTCCAGTCAGTTGTCCACATTTCATCCGCAAAATCCTGACAGTTAATAATTTTCATAAATTATTTTACAATAACAAAACACAAAAATAGTAAAAACATTGAAATTTATTTTTCTGAAATTGCGAAAAGTTATTTTTTTTTTCAAAAAGATAGCAGTTTTTTACCAAAGCGCCTACACGAATAACTAAACTGTTATTTGAAAAATGTAATTAAAATTATGTATTAAGCTGTATTAGCATTTACTGTATTCAGCAGAGTAACTCATGCAATTAACCAAAGGTTTCGTCCAAAGTTTTCCAGCTGATTTTTTGTTCTAGTTCGGTGGACTCTAGTTTAAGTTTCAACCGCAAACTTGAGTTAGCGCGTCCACTTCTACAGCATCACAGTTGGCGCATCTACAAAGGTTGACCTCATTAGTGTGTATAGTGTACTGCTGTTTGAAACTTTGATGGGATTTCACTTTAATCTATCACGAGCTTTAATTAAAAAAGAAATTTATGTTTAAACTAAAAATCGATAGGTGTTCACAGTCTATATTCAATAAACAGACTTTATCCACAGCTCGAGCCCTTTTCGCAGGTGGCGATATTAGTAAGAAAAGTACTTTGCAACTGGTTAAAGCTAGCCATCTTATTTGAATAGTATATCTATTGATAACCACTTAATATTGCATTTTGTACCTTAAATGTTGGCACGTAAGATTTAGCAGATCTGTATATAATACCCAAGTTAATAATGTCGAATGTGTTCTTATGATAACAAAAAGAGTTGGTATTTTACTAAAACTTTAGTCTATCATTAGCCACTACTTTTTTCCATCTTTCTGGTAACATATGGATTTTGTGATTACTTCGGTTTTGAAGTGATGAATGAATTAAGTCAATTTTTGATGCCTTGTTCTGAAATGAAGCATATTCTAGCAAGGACATTCTCCATTGATCGAAACAAATGGTAGTCGCAAGGGCAAATTTAATTAGAATTTTATTAGGATGGGATGGATTAGGTATTGTGTCTTATTGTTTAGTAATTTATTTTCAAAATGTAAAATCTTATAATGCTGGAATATTAACTGCTTTATCAAATCAGGTAGGGGATGTTGCTTTACTTTTAGCTATTTCATGAATATTAAATTATGGGCTATAAGACGGGTGATCCGAAAATTTACATTCACTGTTTTTCAAACAGTTTTGGACTGATCCTAAAACATGTGGGCGAGCGCTGTTATAATAAAAGATTAGCGTCTCATGTCTGGTGGCGTATTCTGGCCATGTTTCGTTGAGTACTCGCTTCAAATGAATCAATTGTCTTCGGTACAGGTCATAACACAAAACAGCCTTCTGATTCCACCAAATACAGAGCATTACCTTGAAGTCATGGATATTTGGATTTCGATATTGATTTGGCTGGTTGTCTACCCTTTATATGTAACCTTTTGCGTTTGGGGTTATCGTAGTATATCCATTTTTCACTACCGGTAATATGGCATGCTTGTTTGTGTAGCGTTCAAGCGTGATTTACGAATTGCAAAATCGCCTTTCAAAGTTTATCAGCCACAATTAATATGGGACTTATTGTCTTTACTTTAATCTCCTCGGGAGCACGCAGTCTTGATGAATCTCCTCCCATCTTGATAAGTGCTTTCGGGGGCAAAAAGCGGCATCAGTCGCCTGGGCTAGCAGGATACTAGAAGAGTCATAAGAATTTTGGAGTCCAACCAATGACTTAGAGACATAACTGATACCACAGGAACTAGTTGCACGCAGGGCTACGGCCCTGTTTTGATTGTTGGTGAGGCCCCTCGGGGAGCAACGTGGTGGCTGTGGTTTAAATCGGGTTTTTAATAGTTCCAGATTGGTGTTAACGAAAAGTAAAAGTTAACATCCAAATAAATGTCCTAGTTGCGCTTGCAACAGGACCAGGAGTAGAATAGTCTCCAACTCTTTAGCAAGGAGTGGGGGAACGGCTCTGCTACCATGCACTCGAAAATTGCAACTAAGGTGTATATGCACCTAGTGTGTATGCGTCTTAGGGCGTGGGTGGAAGCTTTCTCCTACACCCAGGTAAAACTACCTTCGGATTATTGTCACATGGGTCGGTACTCGGATGTAAATCTTGTCATGTTCTGTGCGATTAATTTCAGCAACCGTGTTCTTCGAATGAAGAAAATTATCAGACATATTTTTTAGTTACAAAATTCGTCGTTATTGCAGCGATTGTAAATATAAAGTATGCAGTTTTTTTATATTGAATTATAAAAGCTTAATTTGAATATTTAAAAGCTTAATTTGTACTTATTTTATCTCTTGTTATCAGCAATGAGATAACATTTGATATTCCTTCTGAAATAGCTGTATGTTCATATTTTGATATTTAGCTTTTCTGTTAATAATGCGAAATGTAAATTAATAAATAATTAATCTAAAAAATGGCCGATTGATGAACTTGAAAAAGAGTCGCTTTATAGAAGAAAAGTTATTAGCAGGAATTCAAGCATGAAAACATAAAATGATTCTTTTTTATAGGTTAAATGTCTTTTGTCGTACGAGATACGTTGAGTCCATAAAAACAAATATTTGAATGTCCTTAAAGGATTAGTCATAAATAATTAACTATTAAATTTTTAGTTCTTAAGGTTCACTTCAAACTAGCGCATTTTTTATATCACACACTGTACGTTCATTTGGTCTAATTAATGCCGCGAAAAAAAAATTATTTCACTACATAATAAATGACTTAAAATAACTCATTTATCTTCTATTAAATAAATGCAATTATTTTTGCACTAAAGGCAAAAAACAAAAAAATGAAAAGAAACCGAAAATATATAAATGCAATTATTTTATTTTATAAAAAATTGGTTTAAAAAATGAACGCAGAGTTTTTCTAAATGAATGCAAATTTCAAATATTAAAAAAGCGCAAATGAAAAAATACGTTTTTGTTTCACAATTTAAGCCATATTTAACAATTATTTACCAATAAAGTAAAAAACAACAACAAAAAATGGTAAATAAATAGTTAAATTGTGCTCTTTTTCAGATCTGCAAACAATGAAATGTTTAATATTAAATTTGCCTTAAATAACTTTTGGTTTATTTATTTATATAATATTTTTTTTTTTTTTTTGTATTTAAAAAACAATTAACACTTTCACTTGTTTTGACATTTGTCATATACATTTGTTTAGTAGCAAAAAAATATTATTTTTATGGAGTTTTCTCTTTTAATGACAACATCAACTTTATTTAAATTATAAAACTAAAACTAAAGTAATTTGTTTGGAAGACAGTACTGGGAGTGAAAGTAACACGTGTTCGATTGATGTTGAATTTTCGATTAATTAGCTCACGAAAATTGTTTAACCCACAAATGAAAATGGGACGACAATGAGCCTATAAATTTGCAACATGGGCAAACATCTATTAAATTGATTCTATCTTTGAATAGCTGTATATTAAACTTGATAAATTTGACTTTTTTATAGCACTGTAAATAATATATATTATTTGCATTAAAATCTAGATTTGACTCGAATTGTCGATTAACTGCTGTATTTAAAAAACCTGTGCATACCAAATGTAACCCTATTGACAATAAAAATGAAAATTTAATAGTAATAAAAATAATAACAAATTCAAAACAGCAGAACTCCTTATTAAATAAACGCTATGAACCGTCTTGTTTTTGTACTGCAATGGGCAGCCACTTTAAGTTTACATGCTGTTATGTCGGCTATAAGAACAAGTACAAAACGTTTAAAATAAATATAAATATAAAGGGGATCCTATATAATCACGTGACTTAAACGTATATTGTCCTCTACTAAAATAAGTTGTAAAAAATAAATATAAAAATAAAAGGGTGTTCCATAGTCGTCCTGGCTTCAACCAATATCGCTTTTCGTATTTAAACAAAGGCAGATGATTAAAATTAACAATATAATATGTGGTGCAAAGCCTGCTATGTGAACAAGTTCCAAAAATTTAAATATTGTTACGTTTATACCTTTTATAAACTTTTTGTTACGAGTTCTTTATTGCAAAATAAATAACACCAGTTTTAGAGTTTTTGAATTAATAATAAGTGATTTACTTTAACTACACAAAGTTGACAGAGAACAATTTACTTAAGATGTACGTTTTTTCTTCACGAGGTTTATTTTTACACTGACTGATTATCTACTCAGACGATGCCCTTTTTTGTTTGTCCATTAAAAGTCTAGAAAATGTACTCCCTTTGTAACACATTTTGTTGTTGTATGTTGTTTATTTAATGTATATGCACCTGTATGGCTGTGTGTATTTTGGTTTTTGTTTTTATACTGATAAAGTTTGTTCTTAGGAATTTATTTTTAGATATTTGTTGTTGTCTTGTATAGAAACGGTTTCTTAAAAAACTGCCCAGATGGTAAACATAGCATACATGTTTGTTGTTGTCTTGCGCGTATAAAATTTCTACGCAGTTAATAAACAGGCATTTGTTTTTATTTTGCATGCCACGCAGTTAGTAAACAGCATATCGAATTGTTGTTGTTTGCAGCTTGTAACTAGAAATTTTGTTGTTGTATCATAAACTTTCTTAGCAAGCCACGCAGTTCGTAAACATCCCCAGTAGTTCGCTTTATTGCTTAATTATTTTCTTTTAAAACTTAAGCAAGACACATCCGTAACAATATATTGAAATGTATCCCGATAGTCACATGATTTTTTAATAAATATGGCATTTTTTAAATCTCAGTATGTGTTGAATGTTCGCTACATAAAACAAATATAAAAAATATAAAAGGCTTTTTTATTTCAAATTTTTCTAAAGAACGTTGTTTGGATTTGGATTTTCTTTAGTGGAGGCCATCATTACTGGTTGTTTGTTCGTTATAACCGGTGAGCGCTTTCGATTTGATGACATCATTCTCAAGCCATGTTTTCGAGTACAGCTAGTAATAATAGTTTATATAGAAGAAAATGACAAGAGTTCAAACTAAAGATATCGACTGTAATAATTTCAAAAATTAAAACCTAAGGATAACTCATATATGAAACCTCGCAGAATAGTTCTACTGAACAGATTCATAATTTGTGCATTATTTACAAGAAATGTATTGCTAACAAATAGTATTATAATAAACAGAAAATTCTAAAACTCGTATTTATAAAAATAAGTCACATTCCATAAAATCTAAAAACAAATTTAAATTTTCTTCACAAATAAGTGCGGACATCTAAACAATTATTAGCGTAAATTTTTAAAATAAAATTCATTTTTTTGTAATAAATTTACCTCTTTGCTTTCAAACATATTTTCATAATGAGAATACAGAAACAGCCAACCTTTTAGTTTATTTAATTAAATATTAAATTTGTGTGATTTGGAGGCTTGACTGAAGTAGATGAGCTGCAACATTCTTGTAATCACAGAACATAAAAATTCCGCTAATTATTACTTTATATTTTACCTCTCTAGATCATAAAAATTCGTTTAAATTTAGTAAATGTTATTTTACTGAAGACGATATCAAAAAATGCTACTTATACATCCATATCATTCATTCTAACTGAAATAAGTATCTGCACATAGATTAAAGTGAAAAGTGGCTTGATTTGAAATATATTTCTAATATTTTTACTGGATTGAATAAAATGGAACCTTTCTAAAATTTTAATTTTTTATAATTGTTTCTAAAATTCAAAATGTCTTAATTATTTATCAAAATTAAATTTTGTAACACCAATTCCAAAATTATTTACAAGCATATATTAACTTCAAACTTAAAGTAACGCTAAAGTCACAAAGATGTTTCTAACCCAACACTCATAATAAAATCATAATTAATTTAAACAATTTAAATTTATATTTTAAAGTACTTAAAAAAAAAACCAAATTGTTTGCTAAAAGAGCAACAACAAAAATGAACATTACCGCATCAATACAAACAACATTCAATAAAGAAATATGTTTTTATTAAAGAATAAATTGCCAGTTATGTTATATTTTCATTTTATAACGAGACAATATAACCGAAAACTATATTTTATGATTTACAAAAATATAAATAAATAAAACCTTTTTCAAAACGGCAATTGTAACAGAATATTTCTTTTGCTTTCATTTTGAGCAAAATGAAAAAAATAAAATTTCAAAGTATATAAAAAGAGATTCAATTTATAAAGGAAAGGTTTATTGAAAATAATACTTAAAGGTGTGTTCATATACACACGCACCCACACACACATACACCAATGCGCACAAATTTAACAAAGAGATACACAAATGCATGGCTGCATAATACATCCACACATACGAATATGTATCTTTTTATTATAAAAAATCATAAATTTAACTAAATTGCAACATGTCCACAGACAAAAAAAGCAACAAATATTTACAACAAAGAATATGGGAAAGTTTTTTAATTGTATCCGACAACAACAACAAAAATGAGAACTATAATGAAATGAAATAAATGAATGAAAATGTAAAATGCGTGCTGCAGGAATAAGTTGCTATAACTTTTCATTCCGAATCTTATAAATGGTTATTCGAATTGATAAAGACTATTTAAGATGGGAAAAAATGAATATTCCTTTATTTTCTTGACCAATTGAAATATAGAACTTGTAGCTCGTGATGGCACCAATTAACAAATAATAAAATCAGTTAAATTTAAAAATTTTAGAAATCTATAAAAATGTGTTTTTGAAAAACATCGCCCACAAAAAAATACATTTAAAATATGTTTGTAACATTGTATTACAGCGCTGGTATTTCGTGATAAGATTTACATCTGCACCTGGCCGTGAGCCTTAATCAGATAGTGGTTAAACCAATGTGAGTAAAAAGCAGTGCCACTCACGCCCTAGGAGGCCGAAGACTAATTCTTGCAACAGGTCCTTCCTAGTTGCAATTTTAGTGGAACCACTACTCCTTGCTGAAGAGCTGGAGACTATCCAACTCCTGTCCAGAACACATGACTAGCATGCTCACTGGATCTGGTATATAAAAAAATGCCAGAAGTCAGTCACATGTAAAGAGTCTCCTACATAATGCGTGATAAGATTTACTTTAGTACCTAGCTGTGTAAAACATAACCTGATGGTGGATTAAACCACTGTGGATGATTTTAGCGTCACCTACGCCCCAGGAAGCCTTCGAATATCTCTATCCTCTAATAACTCCTGGAGGCAACTCCAAGAGCTCGGAGCAGGCCAAAGTTCTCACTCCTTGCTGAAGACTTGGAGACTATCCAACACCCGGTCCAGAACACATGCAAGCTTAATAAAATTTCAGAACACAACCGCAAGCATGCTCACTGAACCAGGATCATTCATTGTGTTCATTGTGAATGATCCGACCCACACAACAAGGGCCGTGAAACCACAAATACCACAATGCTCCCGAAGAGCCTTCCTCAACAATCAGTCAGAGAACAGTTAAAAGGCCAAAAAGCCGAACTCTAGGGCTTACTGATTCCCGTGGAAATAAAGTGGAGTTGTACAGTTGGCTCCTACTAGACTATTAGGGGTCTGAGCTTCCTTTTACCCCCGCTGGCACATGTAATGACGGTGATATTCTATCAAGATATATAATTGGGTATTTTTATAGAGGTATTAAACTTTAACTCGGCAACATTTTTTTAACTGGCGGCCGTTTTTAAACTGTTACAATATTTTTGCTTAGCTTAGTTTAGCATTTCAGTATAATTAGACTGACGCCTAAACAAAGTGTCCAAATTGTTGAAATTGGCCGTTGATCCCGATTTTCATAACAATAAAGCTCAAAACTGCCGTATGTAGAGTGATGACAATTTTCAACTGCTGGTAGAACCATTGTTCCTTACTTTTTTAAAAACGATGGTGACCGTTACAAAATTATTATTACTGAATATTTCGTTCATCGATTAAAAAATAAAATAGAAATTAAACAAAGAATAAAAATTCAAATAAATGAAAATAAATAAAAATAAATAATTTTTTAGTAATTAATTTTAAGCACTAGGTTTTATTTAATAAAAAAAATTTTTTTTAAAAACTTTATTTTTTATTATATTTTCGATATTTCACCACACCGTTGGTTGGCATCATCAGGAAAAACAAAAATAATAATGAACAAACAAATTGAAAAAATTTTTTGAATACCAAATTCAAAATAATCAAAAAATTTCCTGATGATGCCAACCAACGGTATGGCGAAATATCGAAAATATAATAAAAAATAAAGTTTTTTAAAAAAATTTTTTTATTAAATAAGACCTAGTGCTTAAAATTAATTACTAAAAAATATTAAAAAAAGGTCAAAAAATTATAACTATTATATAAAAATAAATAAAATAAAAAATTACTCAACTTCATATTTAATTTATCACCAATCTTTTGGAGAATATAGTCGAAAGTTTCAATATTCATTTGAGTATATTCTCTAAACTTGGCAGGATATTTTCATAAATCACTAATTAAGTGACGAAGTTCTCTAAATTTACGTCGTTTTTCAAACGATTTTTTATTGATAAAATACTTAAAATCAATAGCCGAAGCTTAGTACTCATCATCTGACGAATCGATATCTTTTCACTTCAATTTCACAAACACGAATGAACATCAAAACCAAATACGTACAAACATACATAAATTACAAATAATAGATGAAATATCAGCGCTGATTTTCACATCCACTATACAAACTCAAACTTGTTTCTCGCATGAACAAGTTCTCGCAATAAGTGTCAGTCAGTTCGTACCCTTAGTGAGTTAATTTTTGTATTTTCACAGATCGAAATGAGGTGGCATATCCGTCAACATGTAAACAAAGAAAGCAAAGGATAAATTTCCTTGAATTGAAATAAGACACATAAACACTATTCTCATTCGTTGACAAAGTTAATTTTTATATAATTTATATTTTATTGTAGACTTGCAACTATGTCTTTTTAAATTTGATTGATTTGCTTTTAATATGTACATTTTTTGTTTTTAAAAGATGTTTTAAAAAATATTATTTAATATTATGATATGTGAACTGCAATCATAATAACAACTTACAACAAACAGGTTTTTAATATCAATGTATCGTTTAATTTCAACGAACTTCTGTGTAAAAATATGATTGAAGTAAAGTGTTATTTGTTCTAAAAATGTTTTACGTACAAGTCAAATATATTTCTGGGTTTTATAGTTTGATGTTTGATTTAAAATTTGTTTCCGCATATAAAATTTAAGAATGGTTTTATACTTTTTTTAAGAAGCTTCCTCTTTACCGGAAATTAAAAATTGAAAATAACATCTAACAGTCCTTTTGCAAACCTTACTATTAGGATCTTCTAAATGAAACATTTTAAAACCTTAAAAATGTCATCAATAAGAAAGACCACTGAGTATTGGAAGGGAAAGGAATACGAGTAACAATGACACGTATACAGGAGGAGTAAAAGGCCCTAATACGCCTGCTACTGGCAAACTCTTGGTAATGCGTGATAAGTTTTACATCTGCACCGGCAGTGAGCCATAAATAGATGGTGGCCATAACCACTGTGAATGGTATGTAGCGCCATTCTCGCCCTAGAAGGCCTTCGAATCCGTGCATTCTTCGGTAACTCCTAGTTGCAATTTCAAAAGCTGGAAGTAGGTCGCAACCTTTACTCCTTTCTTAAGAGTTGGAGACTTTCCAACTCCTGGTCCAGAACGCATGAAGCTTAATATAATTAGGAACACGACGGCATTCATACTAACTGGACCTGAACCGTTCATTGTGTTCATTGTGAATGATCCGACCCACAAACTCTCATGAGGGCCTCGAAATCACAATCACCATGATACTCCCATATAGGGGCCAACCTCAATAATCAGCCAGAGAACAGCTAAATGTCTAAAGAGACAAATAGTGAACTCTGGGGCTCACTGATTCCCGTGGAAATATGTGGATTGTCCAGATGGCTCCTACTAGCCTTTAACGGGCCTGGGCTCCCTTTTACCCCGCAAGACACCAGCTTAGATGGAATAGTAGGCTCCCGGCCCCCGGGGGGAAAACTCTTGGTAAACTCTTTCAACAATGATTGAATCGTAAAACGCACTAATGTTTGTTGGTTCATATTTTAAATAAACTTCGAGTACTAATTACAAATCATTATCAAATGTTTTCACATCGAAAGCGCTTGCCTTCAACTTCAAAACAGCCAGATAAGACGGAATTCCTAAGAAAAATTTTGTTAATTTAGGTAATTAATTATTTACGTAATTAATTGTTATTATAATTATTTAAATAATAAATTAAATTGATTTATCAAGAATTATTAATTTACTTTGACTACACACAAAGTAAGAATTGTACGTTGGCACTATACAAAAATTTACTAAAAATGCAAGTCTTTACTTCACGAGGCTTCTGTTTAAACTAACTAACTAACTACGCATAGACTGTCCGCTAGAGCTTTAGAAAACTGAAGAATTTCCTATTTCCTTTGTATGACATTTTGTTGCTGTTATTTTATTCACTTTTATTTGGGTACGGTTTTCCGTCGTTGTATTATTCAGAGGCGTCTGCTGGCCTCTGTGGGAATTTTTTTTGATGGTGTTACAGTTTCTTAATGGTGTTTATTATAAGATAGTTATTGTTGTTGTTTTGCGTGTATTAGATTTCTACGCAGCTTGTTGTAGTCTTACGTGTATAAGTTTTCTTAGAAAACTGCGCAGTTAGCAAGCAGCATACCCAGTTATGTCGTTTACTTTATTACTTAATTATTTTCTGTTAAAAGTTAAGCAAAACGCATCTGTAACAATATTTTATATTCCACAGCGTTAATAGTTTGTATGTTGTTAACAGAAACCTGGGTTTTTAAAGGACCAAATCAGAAATTTTTCATGCAGTAAAATAACTGTACGGCCACTGGTGTCAACGCTAACCAATTGCAAAAAATTATATCGCTTGCAAACCAAGATAAACTACAAACCATTTAACATCGCCACTTTCTCAGACATAATGGTTTTCAGTGATTGTTTATAGATATTTTGAGTCTCATATTCAGTTCAGTTTTTCAAACAGTTCGATGTAAACAATGGTCGGTCGGCTTTAATTCTCGCACGAGTTGTACTTTATTAACTTGAAGATGAACAACAACAAGACGTACGCAAAGTATCTCTAGAGCCCAATTGCTACGAATTGTTAGGTGCCCCTGTAGGCTAGGAGGTAGTGTACTAGCTTGTAAATATGGGGGTTGTGGGTTCGATTCCCAACGAAGACCTTGGTTTTTTCGCTACAAAAGATAAAAATTGACTGTGGGTGGAGCTGCTTAGCGATGAAGGTATAGTCACTGGTCGCTATTACTGTCTTTATACGGCAGTTAATTTCCGACTATCCTTCTGCTTTCACAACCTGTTTCATCTATTCTCTATCCCTTTCCTAAAAGAAGGTAGTACGGTACTTGACTAAATAGGCATTGTTGCCTGAAGTGCTACTTCTTTAAAAAAAAAAAAATAATAAAAAAAACTTCAACTTATACGGCTTATTCTAAACCTTTTTCTGTATAGGGGCTCTATTTTTATCACTACGGCCACTAAGAGCATATTGTTTTGCTCTTTTATCAAGACCTTAAGCATCGAATTTAGCGACTAAATTACGCAAAGCTGTCTCAAAAGAAAGCTGATTACGAGGAAAAACTGCTCTAATTTTACAAAGCGATACAGTGAAATTTGCATTATTTTGATGGTAATTATTCACAATTAAAATCCTTTGCCTAAGAGTGTAACGTCAGATGCTTAAAATTTCCCATATTTTTACTAAATAAATGTCAGCTCAATTCGTAACATTGAATCATTTGGCAGACAATTTACTTCCTAACCTCAAATTATCCCATCCATTACAGCACCCCATTTTTTGTAATATTTAAAAAAAAAATCTGTAATTTACTCGATTATATTTATGATTTGGATTTTACCTAAAGACCATGCTTGTTTGAATATTAGCGAATAGTTTTGAGAGTTATCGTGGCGGCCGCCTTAACAGCAAAACCTTTCAAGCACAATAGCGAAAAGTTGCAAACATTAAAATCGGCAATGGATTTTAGTATTGTAAATATGGTGATATGTAGAATAATTAATTTTTTATTATTGTTATTTTAGTATTAAGGTTTGCAACAGCGGTTTCGTATAAAGCGTGACTTCTCCTATTAGGAATAAAGATAACAAGTGTTTGTTTTCAGTTCAAATTAATAATATGTTTTTAAGAATAACCGAGTAATCAACAACTTTTTTGCTGTTTCATATCTATAAAAACATATATTTATGCGTAAGTGCTAAATATGAGCTTTGCTGTTCCTTTTGGTGTGATTGTTGTTAATGTGCATATTGATGTTTCTGTCATTCCTTTTTTTCCAAGCAAAAGATATAAGTTCATACAATAATACAAACGATTATGCTTTGTGTGTCTGTGCTACAAATATATATATGTCTATATATATTTTTTTAACTAACGTTTCTTATATATTCATATTATTTTTCCTTTATAGTATAACATAAATTCTTCAACGTAAAACTGATATCCATACCCTTCAGTTTCAAAAAATTTAAACAATTTGATAACTGAATTGAATATCCTACTTAAATGTACACACAGATATCAATTACAGCAGATCATTTTATTAATATCAAAGTTTGTGCTTGCTCTCTTTCAATAAAACAAAAATATTTATTTTTATAAGTCAATATAACTTAATACAAATCAGTCGACTATAGTAAATGCGCCAAAATATTTTATTATACGCTTATACGTTAAGACTTATTAAATAGTACCAATGAGTGTACAATTATTGTGATATTTTTATGGCAACATTTCGTAATGAGTAGTATAAGCGATTAATATGTTGCATTAAATTTCCAAACTTTTCCTTCTAAACTTCTTGTTCGAAGCTTCTTGTGGTGATAATGTCAGCTCTTGAGAGTGAAAAATAAGTGAGAATATTTGACAAAAGCTTTAAATAAAGAACTCTATAAATTCTAAGCAAAAATAAATTATAAAATGGTTGTATCCTGATCGCTTCATTATGGCTCTTTAATAGGTGAAACAACATGGTAAACTGAAAATCTATTTTCTTATATTAAAGTATACACATTAGTCATATCTTGCATGTGATAATCACTGAATTATTCTTGTATATATATTTTCAATAAAATACTTATACTACTGGGTATCGATAGTTTTGAATTCGTGTTGCATTGCTGTTTGGTTTGTGTAGATGCATCTGTATACTTACATATGCCAAAGTATATGTTTCTCAGTATCACAAGAAATTGAAATTTATTTTGACAGCAACTCAAAAGCAATCACAAAATCTGTAATACCAAAATATGAAAATGGATATATTTTTAGCAACCTTTTCGTTTTCGTTATTCCTTTGTATAGCTAACTGTGTTATTTCCAGCCAAGAAAAAAATACAAATCCAAATTTATTAAAGAAAAGAAATAAAAGACAGTGAGTGGATGTTTGCATGTTGAAGGAAATAGAAATTATAAAAAATCAGCATTCAGTTTTTGGTGTGCAGTTGGCAAAAGTTATTTTGATTTTTAGATATAAAGTTTTACTTCAATAATATTAAAACTTTTCATTGATAGTTAGGTAAAACTGGTTTACTTTGATATAGTTTTTGATTTTAAAAATCAGAAGATATCAAATGTCATCGGAATAAAATTTATTTATTTTATACTTTTGTTGAAAATAAAATCTGTTTACTTATCATTATAAATATCATCGTATGCGTCTCTTTTAAATATTCAATAAATAATATGAATCGTCATCTTTGTCATTATTCAAATTTTATCAAATATCCGTAAATTGGACAACAAATCATTAATAAAAAATTAAACTTTACAAACTTATTCTGAAACAGACCTGTCATTAAGTGTAAAATTTATTTTTAATTATAAGCCAAAATAAATTGCATTGCGTCCTTATTTTATTGCTTTTGGAAATTGTTAAGTTAAGTCTCACAGCTTTCTGTACGTGTAGGAAGCAAATATCCTGTATGCGTTTGTGTGCGTATATACTCGGTTGTCATTTAGAAAAGCCCTAACTAACATTTTAGTTACTTTACAGCAGAAGGTAAACACATAACGATGTCATCATGGGTGGCCAATCATAATGCACGATGTTAACTGAAAGTCACAGCTCAATCTAAATTGAACGAATAACTGAATATGGCATTTGTTTATATCGATTGCATTATTTACAAATTTCAGCAAACCGGGTCTGTAGGAAATGTGAGCATGATCGCCTCTTTCGTTCTGCGAAAAATTTTGCTGTTGCTTGCGATAGTGTTGCAGAAGAGTTGCCGTAGACACAAAAAAAGGAAAAAATTGTTTATTATCAATAACTCAATAACTGGTCTAGGATTTTCAGCAGACCAAAGGCGGCAATTTTGCTTGCTGACATACCTTGACAAGTGAAAATATGCTTCCTCTAAAAAAATAATTTTTTCAAACAAACACCATCCGGTTGTTTCTTTATGAATTGAACGAATCTAGGGCAATGTGAATGTTTAGCCAGCTTCAATTCCTGCACCAGTTGAGCCTTGTAAGGTGTCAAAGTAAAATACTTACACACAATTAAATATGTGCAAGTTTTGGATAACCCACCACATGGATAACAATTGTTGAGAACGGCGAGGAATTGACAAATTTGAATCTGTTTCAATACTGTGACTCACAGCTGCAATGTTTTCAGTTAAACGACCCGATCGAACACGGAATGCTTTTCACACTTTATGTATCGACCCAATCGAATCAAATGCAATGACCAAATTCTTAATAGCGATCTCTTATGGACGATATGTTGTCCGAAAATATCATGAATTTTACGAAATATAACTTAACCATAACTACCATTTTCAAAGTGGATTTTAATTATTTTAAAGCGATTTTCGTGCGAAATTAAATTCATTATAATAATTGCCAATGTATAACTATCATGTTGTCGACGTTACCCCAATTGAAAAACTCTTACTGAAAAACTCATAAATCAATTTTTTTATTTATATAAAGCACAGTTTTTCCACACTAGAATGTCATCGAGAGATAATACTAATTAGGATGTTATGACGTAATTAATATCGGTTTTTGATCGAGTTCTTTAAGCAAATAAAGTTTTATGCAAAAGCAAAAATTGTAGAAAACGGTATTAAAAAATATTTAATTATTAATGATTTGAATGTGGAAGCCGAGGAAGATATCTACTATTGTAATAAAGGAAGTTATATTCGGCACACAATCTTCTTTTATATATATTTATGTTCATAAAATATTTCTTAATGGCAAATTATTTTCAACTAAAAAGGATAACAGAATCTATACTTAGGCTCAATATACATAATTAAGGGTTTGGCATATTTTAATATACAAGCAAGCACTCAGTAAAGTTAATTTTGAAAGGAATATCATTAAGGAAGTGCACTGCTTTTGGTGCTAATATTTGAAATCCTATCTTTTTAAAAAGGATATAGGCGCGTTCACCTATCCTTGCTGTATATTCCAAAAAAATGTGTACATAATTTAAAATACATATTTAAAGATTTTTAGAAAATTTTCGGTGCTTTGATATGCTGAAATCTTAAGTTTATTAAAAAGGATGTGTGAAAGGTACTCCTATGCTTTCCTCAATGGTTTCTAAAATGCGAGTATTTTAATATCTTGGCGAAAAAACTTTTATGCCAGTTTTTTTTTCTTCTTTGCTAAATCTTTTGCCAAATTCTTTGCTACCTCACCACAAATTAAAATTGTCATGATGCGAATTTTGAATAAAGATTTAAATATTTAGCGTTAAAAGGTCTAAATTATTCAAGAGCTGATGCCAACTTACCATATTAAGTGTTGGTAATACGCGAATGGTTAAATAAACGAATAACAACTGCAGAGAAAATCAGCTTCAGCAGGATGACATATTTTCACCTCATTGGATTTGTTAACAAGCATTTCGGTACATATTAATTCACAAGTGCTTTATGAAAAGCTGATGTATCCACAAAGAGTTATTGTTTTGTGCAGTTTATAAGCTGGTGGCGTCCATCTTCGAAAATAAGATCGGCCAAGCAGTTATGGTTAATGATGTCTACTATCACGAATTTATACCGGGCTTCTTGTTATTGGAAATTGAAGATATGAGCCTGGACGATATGTAGTTCTAGCAGCATGGCGCCACTTATTATACAGCCAACAACATATAACACACTTTAACGATATTAGACTTTACTTATGTCTCAAAGTCTTTAAAAATATGGTCTATCGGATAAAGGTATGTCACCACACCTTGACGAACATTTGGCCAATATTTTACATCACCCATAATTTTCATAGGTTTTTCTATTATGAAAACAATTCTTTGAAAAAAATCACTCGCATTAAATTTTTGAGAACAGATATATTTGTATGAAATATTTTGGAATGATTAAAAATATTGATTTTTTTAAAACTTGGAGTTGGGGCTTCTTTACCTGAGACCAACAAACAATATATCATTTGACCTAATTTTAATAATTTTAAATTGTTAAGGGTTTTACTGGCACAGAATAGAATCTCATTGTTAGTACTAATATGTGTACACACAGACAAGCATTCAAACTGGAAATTTAATTTGAGTTTTATTTGATAATATTCAATCTTAATCATTTTATTTCTTTTCTATATTTTTGTAATTTTTTTTCCAATACATTTTTTCTTTCAGAGTGTCTTTAATAACATGCGAATTTAATAGATTTGTTAAAGCGTGCAAGTGTGCAATAATAAAATTTTTAGAAAGCACATCTAGGATAAGCATTCCAAATACGTTCTTTTTTATTTTTATGAATTTTTAGGTAATATGTATAAATTTCTAACAAAGTTTATCAGACACTAAAGTGTTAAATTAAAATAGTTAGTTATATCCTACAGCCAACTTTTAATTGGTTTAGCCAAAGAGAAAAAATACTCTTAATTTTTAAATATTTTTACAATAAAATTGCTGCTAAATCATACCCGAAACTTTGTATTAAATGAGGAAAATAGAATAGTTTTAAGCCAAGTTCCACTGAAAAAGAAGAAACATATGTTGGCAACAAACAGCATTTGCGAACCCAAAAACTGATGCGACATTTATATGGAACGATTGTGTGTTAATAGAGCTTTTCTTTTCAGATCATAGTTGCTGTTGTAGTACACAATTTAACGTTTAAGGACTTTTCACATTTACAATTAGTTCCTGTCCTTAAAAAGTCCTTTAACCAAAAGTAAAAGTATGAGAGCATACGTGTATTTGGACAGGATTGCTCATGAGTAAATATTTTACATTAAAATGCTATGCGTAAGGAATAAATAAGACAATTAATTGTACAAATAAAGAAATAAATGTTTTGATGTTAATTTTTCCTCCAAATTCCACTTCTTGATAATAAAAAAGTATTCATGCAAGCAATTTAACAACAAAATAAAATAGCCACTATTAAGTTATTTAGCAACCCCATACATAAAGTTTGCAACTGTTAAACATTAAAGCAAAAAAATGGAAATAAAAAAAAAATTTGAAGTAGTAAAATAAAGAAGGAGAAAAAAGTATTAAGTCAACACCATCAAAACAAAACCAACATTTTAATTAATCATTTGCTTGTCAAACGAATACAGAATAACTTGTTTATGCTTTTAGTTTTATTCATTCCTTTTTCTAATTTATTTCTTTTGTATTTAATTTTTTTGTTTTTGTTTTTGTTTTTGGTTTCTAATAAAGTTAGCATTAGTTTGGAAATAAACTGAGTGTATATAAATTAACTGAAAAGTAGCAAGTGATGGAGTAATATTTTGTTTTATAATGGAAATAAAACATATATTGAAATAATACAATTTCTGAGAAAAACAAAATTGATTGAGGAAAAGCAGAAGGTGTAGAATAACACTAAATAAAAAACTGCTATAAATAACTTCTAATGTTTATGATGATAGAAGTAGGTGATTAGGGTGCTGATGGTAATGATAATTATGATGGCGGCAATCAAGTGATAATGATCATGGTTATAATTGTTTTCTTATGATTAAAACAGCTCTTTAAGTCTTAATTTTTTTGTATTAAGCTGTTTGGATTCGTTTTACCAGTAAATTAAATACTGTTCTTACTTCTTTAAGTGTAAACCGTCATTGCAGACTGTCTGCTCGGTGTGACCCAAAATAAAGTAGCAGCACTTAGACACATAATACAGAGCCTTATGACAACCCCACTTATTCTAGATACCTAAGTACAACAAAGCACTCGACGCAATATTACACACCATAGCTAAAAACGGCTACAAACTCACTACTATCGTAAAATATCGTAAACAATACAACACTAAAAACAGTAATAAAGAAGACAAAGAGAGATCCGATATAACACAATGAACCACTTTTACTTACACAGCACCAGATATATGTAGATTAACTAATCTTTAAAGCAATAAAAACCAGCGACACTCTGCGACATAATCTCAGGACATCGACAGAAGCAATTATATGGGACAAACTGGACGAACACTAAAAACAAGATTTACAGAACACATAAGCTCATACGAACGAAAAAGAGAAGTATCAAGCCTCGGTACTTGATAAATGGAAATAGATGATTATATGACATTAATATATTCAGCCGAAAAGGACAAAGGCTAGACATTCTTGAAAACATGGAAATCTACAAAACAAAAACTTTCAAAAGCGACATTATAAACAAAAAAGTAAACATGATTTCAGACACAATTTTCACACCACTAAAACTAATGATACACTCTAACAAAGGAAAAAAAAACTTCCTCCGACGATCACACTGGATAATAAAAGACGGAAATATAAGATTAGCCCCGCTTAAAATGACAGGTGGCGGGCAATCTACCCACATGAGAAGATACGACCCTAATGAAAGAACTACTTAAACCCGAAGGAACACTAAGTCACCAGTATAGTCCAGAACACGGCTTGATAATGATGTCATCACACCGAGAGCGCTCGCCGCTCACACCGAACAAACATCCAGCAATGACAGCTTACACCGAAGGAAACGACCACAGTTTTTATTTCTATTTTTTTTTTTTTTGTAAAGGAGTCAAAGAGAAATGGAAACAATTTATATAAGTTTATTTCTATTGAAAAAATAATTATTTTCGTTTTACATCTTCTACAGTCTGTTAACGTTAAGACGTTATAAATGTTATGAGAGAACTGAAAAAAATAAATGATAAACAATATGATACACAACGTTCAAACAGCTTACAGCTAATAAATGTCTTCAGCAATGAAGACGACTGGGCTGCTCAAATACAGTTGCAGAACATTTGCTTACATATGAATTTCGCTGCGCAAAAGCTGCATAAACAGAAAAAGGAGCAGTCTCAGAGTTGATCCTTGAGGCATTCGCCTAGCTAAATGTAACACCGATTGAAGATTGTTTGCCAACTGCGAACGGCTGCAGAGGTATAAAGATAACAATCGTGTAGAAGTAAACGAGAAGTTAAAAAAGTATCAAAGTTTCATACAGAGAGTGCCGTGATTAACCGTTTCAAAGGCTTTTAACTGATCTACAAGTACCAGGAAATTTATTTATTTCAGTTACATCCACCAAAGCAGAAATAGTGTCGCGATTTCGACGAAATCCTGACCGCCTACTGAAGAAGAAGAAAGCGTTCTTTTCAATGTAACATGACGTTTGATTTTAAAGAATTTTTTTTTAAAGCCTTAGATAAAAAGCCTAAATTCTGAGTCATTTTTAGGAATTGGCATTTGCTAGTCATCATAATAATCTTAATAAATGTGTTATATATGGTAAGATTACTAGAACAATATATTTACAAATTCAGGATTTAAGTTATCACACCCTACTATATTCTAAACTAACGATCCATTATTCTTATGACTTAACGTAAATTATAGTACAGTGATCCGTTTTACTACTCTTTAGGCATCTATGCATTGCCGCAGGTTAAGCGTTTTATTTTGATGCGTCTGTTTGTATTATTTTTTCATTGGCAAAGATTTGGATGTGAAAGTTTGTGAAAATAAATTGCAAGCATTTTTATAGCTCTTTCCTTTGCTGCAAAATTAGCTCAAAGTTATTATATTAAAAACAATCTTATTTTTAAATGTAAGTATAACTTTAATTACTTAAATGCACAAATAATATATATTTTCTAAAATTTTAAACTACACAACATTTATTTACTAAATATTTTATTAAACAAATACCAAAAAATTGCTATGCTAAATTTAATTATTTCTTGTGTAATTTCTTATTTAACTACAATCACCATTAAATAATTATTGGAAATATTTCAATTTTATGCAACATTATTATTTGGTGCTTTACATAAGTAAATATTTTGACAGCCGCCTTGATGTCTGGCAGAAAAACTAATTGTTTTGCACAATAATACAACAAAAACAAAATTACTAAATTAAACATTTACTTGTTTTTATAAATATTTTATAGTAAAAATTAAAAATATTCAAAAAATTCAATTCACTATCGGATCCCACAAAATAAAATCATCAACAATTATAGTCATTTGCATTCGCCCATTTACCACAAACGTGCAAAAATATGCATTCATTGCTTTAGTGAAACGTTTGACCACTTTACCACATTCGAGCAGAAGTAAATAAAGTTTTGACTATACCCAGCAAACATTTTTTTGTTACCATTTACCTTCGCTAGCATATACAAAAAGGATATTTTTATTCATACAGAAATTTGTTTTAGAAAAATATGAAATATTTATTTTTTCCTTTTTCTAGGTAGAACTGATCCTTTCCGAAGTAAATTTGCTAGGTTTAGACTTAATAAGTTTTTAAGATCCTTATAGACATAGAGATATAGAATACTGAAATGGACATTTTTGTAATTGACATGAAATTTATTTTACTTTCTTCTGGCTTTATAATTTAAATATGACTTCTGGCATATGATTACCACAACTGGCTTGAGCCTAGTCTAATTTGGCAGGCCAATTTTTGAGGACAATATTGCCGAATGTTGCCCTCCAAGTGATTAATCATTTCGAGTTTTCCCAACAAAAAATAGTTTAGCGACATTATATTGCACGATCTTAAAGGCTAATTCGGGTGTTCGAATTTGAAACTATGCGGTTACTAAATGATTCTTTCAATACAACAATTGTAAGAAACCACGGCTCCTGAACGTCATGATTGTACAACTGATTAATGAAAAAATCAGTAATCATCGCTCTATAGCCATCACCATTGACTGTAACGTTTTCTCACGAGCTCATGAAGCACACCAAATAGTGAGCTTTTCTTGATCTGACGGTCAAGAGGATTATCATCACTTCGAATACAGCTAAATTCGCGTATGCATATCAGAATCAACGGCAATCTGGTTTTAGGCCCAATTTGGAAGCGTCATAAAACATAAATCACGTGACAGTTGACAGAATGGCCGCTAGTTAAAGTGTTTATAACTTAGGGTGCTATACCTCTATAAAAACACATCTTATTTCTTATATATTTTGTATACATAATTTTACTTTATTGTATTTATAGTTTATTGAGATGACGTGATAAGGTTTACATCTGTACCTGGCCGTGAGCCCTAACCAGATGGTGGCCATTACCAGTGATATGTATGCTAAAGAGTTTGAGACTATCCAACTCCTGGTCCAGAACGCATGAAGCTTAATATGCTTAAGAACACGGCGGCATTCATACTCACTGGACCTGAACCATTCATTGTGAATGATCCGACCCACAAACTCTCACGAGTGCCTTGAAACACACAACCACCACGATACTCCCAAAGGGCCTACCTCAATAATCAGCCAGAGAACAGCTAAATGCCTAAAGAGACAAATAGCGGAACTCTGCGGGCCACTGATTCCCGTGGAAATATAGTGGATTGTCCAGGTGACTCCTGCTAGCCTTGAAGGGACCTAGACTCCCTTTTACCCCGCAAGACCCCAGTCTAGATGGAAGTAGTAGGATCTATAAAGATTATCATGCGCCCCCGGGGGAAGTTTATTGAGATGTTTATTATTTTATAATTAATAAAATAAATGTTATTATTATTTTGAAAATTTCGCCACACTATTGAGTGGCATCTTAAATAACAGCAAATGAAAATCTATAAAAAGTTTTTTATATATTTATTTTTATTTAAAAAGTATTAAAAAAATTAATTATACCATTTTTTTTTTATTTTTAACAAAAATGATTTTCAATAGAATTTGCGAATTGAAAATAATTCTTGGGGGCGTCTGTAAATAACTAACTGCGAAGTAGGAGTTATAGTAAACAATAAGTCTTAACCATCTTGTACATAGATACCAAGACTACTGACGGGGGCTTTAGCGAACCAAAAGGTAATTTGCTTTTTTGGGTATCGAAATTTTAGATTTTTTTTTTTTTAATTTTACAATTAATCTCAAATAATAACAAACTGAAACTAAAGTGTACAATAATAATTTAGTTATAAAAATAGTTCACATAAAATAAAACAAAAACACGACCACATTTTCTTTTAAATTCAAACACTAAACTGTGACAGTGTAAATAAATTGATACCAGTCTTTTACACATTTTTGAGGTGATACATGTAATTTAAATTACCACATTTTAAAACGTGTTATAATTTTTGATGCTTAAAAATTAATTTAAAATTTTCAATGTTGTTTCGCGGTTGTAATATAGCAAAAGTATTTTTGTTTTTATTGTTGCTACTAAATATAAGCGCATTTCTTGTTTTGTATATTCGCCTCTGGTTCCTTTATTATCGAACAACAAAATTTAGAATTTAAAATGAGTTATAAATTAATTAAATTTTAGAAAATTACAATGTAATAATATTCAAACAAGACCACTTACTATATACAACACAACATACAACTGATGTGTTTGAAAAGAGAATGACTAAACAAAATTCATGTATTTTAAAAATCTTACATAATTATTGTGATAGTTTGGAACAGAATATGGAAAAGTTTTAAACAAATTAAAATTAAAATGACTGTTTAACAGTTTAAATGTTTAGGTTGCTTATAAATTTTTTAATAATTATCACTAACAGATTCTTTCTTGCTCACTTCTTTAGAGGTGCGTGGATAATGTTCCATTGAGTTTGCGTCAAAGTAAAGAAATATCATGTCATAATTTTCTATAATTTAATTTAATCACAAATAATTATTATATTAACAAATTTTATCATTCATTTCTTTTCTATAAAAAAATTTTATCAGTCATAAGTTTTCTACAAAGAAATTTCATGACATAATCTTTATATAATGAAATTTCGTCGGTTATAAATTTTCTATAAAAAGAAATTCATTATTCATTACATTTTTTGTAGAAAAGTTGTCACCAGTCACAATTTTCTGTGAAGAAATGACATTACTAATAAGGTTTCTATAAAAAATTTCATCACTAAAAATTATTCTGTAAAGAAATCACTGATTACATTACTTTTCTATAAAAAAAAAAATTCATCAGTCATTATATTTCCATTAAGAATTTAATTTAACCACTAATAATTATGCCTTCATTGATAATTCATCAGTTATAAGTTTTCTATAAAGAAATTTCATCAGTCACAATATTTAAATAAAAACCTTTCGTCAGTTATAAGTTCCTATTAAAACAATTTCTTCGTTTATAAGTTTCCTATTAAAAAAATTAATCAGTTATAATTTCTTTTGCAAACAATTTTTTATTCATAAGTTTTCTGTAAAGAATTTTTTTGAAGTCATAATTTTTATATAAAAGAATTTCAATACTTAGAAAATGTTTATGTCTAATTTGCTTAATTTAATTTATTCATAAACTGTAATCATTTTGACTTTTATAATTTTGTTTTAAATAGAAACGAACCACAACGTAGTTTTCGAAAAAACCTTATACACACAAGACAGCAACCACATGCTTGTAAGAAATTCTACCAAATCAGATAAAAAAATAGAAAACAAACCCAACTAATACAGAACTGAAGACAAACTTAAGCAGGTGCCTATACCTAAGCACCACTTGCTGGGCAAATTAATTAATTCAAATTGAATCATTCGTGAGTAAAGACAATAAAGTTACCATCGTGTTTATTTTGTGTCAAAGTAAATAAATCGTGTAACTTAATTTAATACTCAAAAGTACTGTGCTATTATTTTGCAATAAAAAAACTTAAAATAACAAAATATGTATTAAAAGAAATACGTTAAACAAAATATGCGTTAAATACAGGGTGTCCGCCGGGAAGTTGTACTACTTTGTTTGTTTATAATTTTTGATTATATGAAAGAGAATGGACCTTATATTGATAAATGTTTTATTTAATGTTGGCAACTATGTATAGAATAAAATATTAGATAATTATGAGCCCTTTTGAGCACATTTTTCATTACATTCTCACACATTTCATGCGGTACAATTTCATCATGAATATTTTGTATGAGTTCAAGCGTTTCTGGTTTGTTCGCATAAGTCTTGCTTTTCAAATATCCGCACAAGAAGAAGTCCGGCGCAGTCAAATCAGGCGGCCACGTTGGCCAATTAACATCACCATTTCTTGAAATAAATAATTGTTGTGGAAAGTGGTCTTGCAGTAATTCCATTGTAATCCTGGCCGGTCTGCGATGTGGTACCGTCTTGTTGATAGCACATGTTAATCAAGCCCAAAGCATGCAGTTGTGGCCTTAAAAAGTTTTTCATCATATCACGAAATCGCTCGCCATTCATAGTTACCGATACGCCGTTTTCATTTTCAAAGAGGTAAGGTCCAATGATTCCTCCCGACCAAATTGCACACCAGACTATTACTTTTAGAAAAGTAAAAATGAACCTTTTTTCTTCTTTTGTTTTTGAGTTTGTTCCGTGCATCGGATATAAGCCCTTAGTATCTAAACCTCTTAGAATAGACTGTCTCTAATTAATTTTCATTGAGCTTTCTAACTATCGAATAGTTGAATAAAAAATGCGATAAATTTTTCATAAAACAGATATTTTTTTGCATGTAGTACAACAAATTTTATTCTATTTATTGGGACTTAAAGATCAGAACTTATTAACAATTTTGAATAAAAATAAATATTTAAATGTTATTATTATTTTTATTTGACCTTTTTTTCTTAATGTTAAAATTGGTCTTTTTAAATAAATCTATCACATATATTTTCAATATTTCGCTTTCCTTTGGAAAATTTCTTCAGGAAATTAATTTTTTAAAAACAAAAATTATTAACAAATTGAAAAAAAAGTTTTGAAAACAATCGAACAAAAACATATAAAATAATTTTCTTCATACATACATACATACAAAATTAAAATTTTAAATATTTAAACAAAACGAAAAATAAGGGAATGGAAATTAAATAACAAATTCTTTCTTATGAAATAATTATAACAAATTATGTGTCTTTTGTATTAAGTACCTATAGTTCTGCGCTAAATTGTCTGTGTCTGTTTTGAAATTTATTCTCCTGACATTTGGTACATTAACAATTTCTAACATTTCTACCATATAACATCTCTTAGAGTTTTTTTCTATATCTAATATTGATGCTTCCTCAAAATTTGGATATTGATTATATTTCTTACAATGTAAAGATAAGGATGTCTTCTGTGTTAAAATATTCCTATATTTTTAGTCACATTTATGACCAGCTAATCTTGTTTTAAATTTATTTTTTGTTGTCCCATTATAAACTTTGTCACAGTTCACCTGGTTATTTCCTCCACATGGTGTCCGATATTTCCATTTTTCCTATTTTATCCTTCATACTGCTAAATAATTTATTTAATGTGTTATATGTTTTGTGTGAAATTATATATCTATCAGTGTCATATATATTCTGATATATTCCAGGAACATAAGTTAATAATTTGTAAATTCTTGGTTTTGCCATAGCATTTCCAAAAGTATTCCTATGATTACTATATTGTCTAAGTAATTGGTTAGTTAATTTTACTGGAAAATCATTCTCATGAAGTATATTTCTTATTATGTCCTTATTCTTCAAATGAAAATTTCTATCACTTATAGTCAATATTCTGCCTATCATGTTTTTCGCCGTGTTTATTATCATTGTTCTCGGATGTTTGGAATAAAAATTAATAATTCTTCCAGAAGATGTTGGTTTCCTTTACCAATTAAACACTAACTTCTTTCCCTTTCTTATTATCAATATATTTAAATATGGAAGTTTAGATTCTAACTCTCTTTCAATCGTAAATTTAATATCCGGATGAAAACTATTCAATTCTGACAAAATATTATCTACTGCATCCTCCGAAGTTGTACAAAATAAATCATCTACATATTTTGTGATAATCTTCGGTTTAATATGCATTTTACTAATACATAAATTTAGTAATTCCTCCATCACAATATCAGCTATAATTGGAGATGTCGGAGAGCCCATTGGGAGGCCCTCCTTCTCTTGATATATCCTATTATCAAATTAAAAATACCTGTTGTCTTCAACACAAAACTTAAGAATACGCAAAAATAACTCCTTCCCAATATTCGTATTCAATTATATGCCATTTTCCCTCTCTAATTCTCAAAGTTAAACCTACAGGAATACTTGGAAAAAGTGAAACTACATCAAATTAAATGAAAACATTCTCTTGGTTTTATCCTTAAATTCCAATCAATTTCTAATATTATATATTAATTGTCCTGTTATTAACTTAAGAATATTCGTTATATACTTGCACAGTCCGTAAGCCGGGGAATTAATGCAAGAGCAAATAGGCCTTAAAGAAAAATTTTGTTTATGGATCTTAGGTACTCTATATAGCTTTGGAGAATTTGATAGATTAGTCTTTAATCTATTTCTCTCCATTAATGAAATAATATCTTTTTTAAAAAGTTCATCAACTAAAACATTGTTTGTTTTTTGCAGTTTAGTAGTATGATCGTTATTCAATATTGAGTATTTAGCAGAATCGTTAAGAATGTCATTTATTCTCGAATTATAATCGTTTCTGCTCATAGCAACAGTAACATTTCCCTTGTCAGCATTAACAATTAATATGTTCCTATTAGTATTCAAAAATTTGTTAGCAGTTTTTACTTTATCTAATATAAAAATATCCCTTGCTGAAGGTTTAATGTTGCTAATGTGCCTACCAATAAACATTGTGAGTTTTGTCCGCGCTACTTCCTGATCCTCTTTTTTCTTTTAAAGTCTGAAGCAAATCATCGCATAGGTACATAACTCAAAAGACACATTATAATTATTTCATAAGAAATAATTTGTTATTTAATTTCCATTCCCTTGTTTTTCGTATGTTTAAATATTTAAAATTTTAGTTTTGTATGTATGTATGTATGAAGAAAATTATTTTATATGTTTTTGTCAATTGTTTTCAAAAAAATTTTTCAAATTGTTAATAATTTTTGTTTTTATAAAAACTAATATCCTGAAGAAGCTTCCACAGGAAAGCGAAAAATTGAAAATATAGAGTTAAGTTTATTTAACAACAAGACCATTACTAAGATTAATTATTATTTATTTATTTAAATTTTAAAAATAAATATTTAAATTTCCTTAAAGCTGCCTATTTTTGTCTCATCTAAGTCTTAGCTTTGGGGACCTACATAAAGTATTGGATTTTTTACTTGAGCATCTTTGTGCATTTCGAATTGCGTCAACATAAGTTCATTTGTGATTTTTTTAAAGCATCTATTGAAATCCCTTCCTTTTTTCCATTCCCGTTACTTTGTTTGAAAAAAGCATTTCTCTATGTTCTCTATGTGTTACAAATTTCATTAAAATTGGCGTTTAGCTGTAAAAAAAAATTAAGGTTAATTGCATCAAATCTGCAGTTACCGCTAACTTGCTGAGTACTTTTTCAAAAATTTTATCCTAAATAAACTAATTTGTAAACAAAGCAATTACTTTTAATTTTATTGGTAAATTGCTTTCCTTGAAAGTTTCAAGTAAAATTGGCTTTAAAAGACAAACAGGCACAACAAAAATTATTGATATTCAATTTTTAGCGCTTCCCCTCATACTTGTGTAAAACGTTAATGTAAAAACGAAATACAAATTAACATTTTTTCACATCTCAAAATGACTCTTACATATGCTTATGTAATAAAAATGTATGTAAGCATGTAATCAAAATTACAGAAATATTTAATGCAATAATAATACAGATAATTAAATTTTTATTAAACAACACATTCGATGTCATATCTTTTAGACATTTACACAGAGATATTAAAACAAACGAGCAAATGTAACACGACAAATAAATAAATGCCCATAAAGAATTATCGCAAAAAGGTAGAACACGAAAAATTTTTTATATCGAATACATCCCTAAATTAAATGTCGTAAGAGTTGAAAATGCTTTCCACAGAAAAAATTTCTTTCGGCCATATTTTCTGTGGCTTTTCTCTCTTTATAGCTTTTTGTGGACAGTTTGTATATTCTAATACAAGTCAAGTATTAAGTAAGTCAAGTATTAGAATATACCAAAGTACTGATAATGGATAGTCGATGATAAAGTTTAAATTTTGTACATAAATCTTTTGTTGTTGTGGCCATTTCTATAAAAGTGTCAACCACGTCTGTCTGTCTGTAAAAATAAAATGTGAACTTTTCATTCTTATTGGCTGTTTTTATGGAGATATATAAATTTAAGTTGGCAACACTTTTTTAATCAGCTGCCATTTTGTTATCTAGCACGTGATTTAATTTTAGTTTGGCTTAGCCTTTAAACATAAAGACTAGCGCCTAAACCACGCCTTCAATTTGTGGAAATTGAGAACGTTGATCCCGATTTTCATAAATGAATTTTGTTTAGCAATTAAGCTCACTATTGTTTAAATGAATATTCCAACAATAAACAAAACTCACGTATTTGAAGTAATAATAATCCACTAGTGTATATTAAGACAACGTTACATTCATAAAAACTGACTATTTGATGTGCTTTATAGGCTGGTGGAAACATTGGTCCGTACTTCTTTAAAAAGGATTAGAACTTTATGGTCAATACTAAGCCATGATTATTGACTCTTTTATTCATCAATTAAATAACCATAATGAGCAGGAGCTGTGACTTCAACAACACGGCGCAATATATTACACAGCTCCTGCCACAATTCATTTATTTAAGGGCATGTATGAAAATCGCAGGACAGTACGATTTAGAGCCACCAGAAAAAAATATTAGTCGCTGGTCTACGCTGATAAATCCGAAATGATTGATCAGTTATTACCAATATACGGCCACAAATATTGAAAAATTTTATAGAAAATTAGACTTCCATTTAAGACTACGTCCAAACCAGCCATGGCGGTCTTATAGCAGAAGTTATATTTAAATTATAGTGCTAGATCTCGTATCCTTTTCAAGGTTGTATGCCTCTATAAAAATAGCTTTTTAAAATATTAAATTTACATTTAAGATTTGTATTAATTTTATTAATAATTACGAATTACATAATTAAAAATAATTAAAAATTTTCTTACAGAACAAAACAGAAAAGTATTCAAGAACCTTAAAATTTCGGGCACTCTTCTCTTCATGCTATTTAGTGACAGTCGTTTAATTATACAAAAAGTTACCTCTTCAAGCTAATAAAGAGTTCAATTTATTATAATTGAATTTCTTGGGAATCATAACTTGTAGACAGCTTTTTGTGGAACCTAACGGCAGAATGACCCGCTTCTTAATCCCATTTGGCCTTAGTATGTGATAAGATTTATATCTGTACCTATCTGTGTAAGCCATAACCAGATGATGGATCATACCACTGTGGATGGAATGTGGCGCCTCGGCTATATCCTTCGGTAACTCCTAATTGCAACTTCAAAAGCCCGAAGCAGGCCACAGCCTTCACTCCTTGCTAAAGAATTGGAGACTTTCCAACTCCTGGTCCAGAACGCATGAAGCTTAATATAATTTAAGAGCACGACGGCATTCAGGCTCACTGGACCTGGGCCATTCATTGTGAATAATCCGACCTACAAACTCAAACGAGGGCCTCGAAACACACAGACATCACGATACTCCCGAAGGGCCGATCTTAGTGATCAGTCAGAAAACAGCTAAAAGTCTAAAAAGACAAATAGCTGAACTCTGGGGTTTTGATTTCCGTGGAAATATAGTGGATTGTCCAGTTGGCTCCTGCTAGCCTATTACCGGACATACATATAACATAAAAATGTGCCCCGGAGGGGGGAGGGGGGGTCATTTGGCCGTAATATGAATTAATTTGTAAACGAATAATTATTTTTTATTTAGTTATTAAATAATTCTAAAATCCGCTACACTCAATATTTTAAACAATAAACATTTTTATTGAAACATTTTCGTGCACCTCCTTTTAAAACAATTATCAACAACATTAACATTGGCATTTCAATATAATTTTATTAACATCACAAAATTTATATCTCTTTATTATTTTTATGATTATTATTTCGGCAATTTTACTAGTTATTAAGCATAATTTAGTGTCAACTATTTTTATTTCTCATGACACTGTTAAATGCATTCAAGCAAAGGATTATGAGTTTGGTATCGAATAGACATTTATTATAATTTGCATAATAATTGTGAATTTCTAATTTATGACATGTTGTTAAAAAAAAAAATTCCAGATGGCTTTTAGTTTTCCTTTTGTGCTGTAGTCAAAATCATTATCGCTTCCCATTAAACAAATAGAAATGTTAAATAGAAAAACAAATGGGGGAAAATCGTTTTGGAATTGTAATTTCCAAATGTCAAAAATAATTCAAATTATAAAAGCTGACACTTAAATAATAATTTTTTAAACAATTAAGTGCGTTAAATGTCCACCAAGTTATGAAACCAAATTGGTAGGCAAATGCCTAAGAGCAACTGCTTCTGCTAATACAGCTGTTACAGTTTGTATTAGTAATTGTTGTGTAATTTGTTCTTTTATAGGGATTTAAAAATGCATATGAACTCTGAATGTTAGTTATTAGGTATCTAAGCAATTCAATTAAATTATAAATTATTAATTGAATTGTTCACACTTACCAAATAAGAAACAGTTTGCCTAAATTCACAAGAGAAAAAGTAGGTCAACGTAGGGTTTTGAAAACATTGTTATTCAATATTTATTTAAGTGATCTTCAAATCTTATCTTTGTCGGCAAATATGTCTAATGATATACGAGCCCCAACCACTATTAATTCGTACAAATAATTTTTTCGCTCTTTAGCACGAAACACTAGAATAATGATTTAATTATGTTAATTACACCAACAAGTTTATACTTTTCTGAAAGATCGAAACTGATTTAAAAATATTCTTAAATTCTGTATCAAAATGTTAAAAAAATTAAGTAAACTAAACTAAAGTATTTATTAAAAATTATTTGACCACTAATAATTCGTTCAGTGTATAAATTGCAATCAAGCTAAATAAAAAATCAAAATGTAAACAAAAATTTTAAATATACCGTTACAATAAGAGAATAGGAATGCAAAGCAGGCAAAAAAACAAAACTTTTCCACTTCATTTTTTTTTTAATTTTCAAAACTTTTAAAAAATGGAACGTGGTAAACCATACGACAATACAAAGTGTGGTTAGAAAAGATGAAATAAGTAGAAATTTCAGCAATAATGTTTAAAACAGAGGCCGGACTTCCAGAATAAGTCATCTCGATAAAAGAGCTTTGGAAAATTTCATTAAACTAAATCGTCGAAGCGTTGTTCGCCTTGAAGCAATTGGGAAGCACGTAAAACCTGAGTGGATCCGACTGCAAATGAAAAGCATATGTTATAATTTATTAAGTAAGTTAAGGATTAACCCGGTATTTCGAAATCAACTAGATAATTTATATTTTTTTTAGGCCAAATAAAAAAACGCCTTTGGTAGACGAACAGAGACGCTCTTGGGTGCAATGATAATGGGATAGCATTATTTTTAGCAACGAATCCAAGTTTGATGTATGTCTTGGTGATGCAAGAAAAAGGGTAATACGTAAAAGAACCGAGGCATACTACAGACTGCTTAAAGCGTACAGTCAAGTATGGGGATGTATGTCCTCAAAAGGTGTCGGTCAGCTCCATTTCATAAATGGAATCGTAAAAGCAGATAAATATATAAAAATCCTGCAGGAAAATCTGATACCATCTGTATCGTAATTAACAGACTGCTTGGAATACATATTCCAACAGGATGGTGCTTTTTCCCGTACTGCTAAAAAAAATGAAAAAGTAGCTTGAAGAAAATTGAATCGACCATCTATATAGTGGGCCATTATGAAAAGAAAACTACGAAATGAAACACAACGGACTGTTTACGGGTTTGAAGTTCAAAATTCCGGAAATTTGGAACTCGATAATTCCAGAAGACTGCAAAAAACTCGTCAGTACCATGTCGAGACCGTTTTCAAAAACAAAGGCGGCGTAGCACAATTCTAACTTTGAAAATTGTCGATTGTACGAATTAATAGTGGTCAGAATATTTTTGTTTAAAATAATTAATTTTTTTTGTGTAGTCATAATAGTTGCGAAAATATAATTTAAAATAAAATTTTAATAACACATTGATGAAAAATGCTCTATGTACGAATTAATAGTGGTTAGGGTGCGTATCAATTGTTTTATCCATACAAGTATGAATAATATATCGGACTCTATATTGGATGTGAATCAGCATTCATATTTAATTTTATGCTGTTAAAGATGATGTTTATCAACTCCAAAAAAAAATTAGAATTTTATAAGAGTTGATTTCAAATGCCATTCATGACCGAGTTTGAATATAGTCGTTGCTGGCCAGATTTTCAAGAATAATCTTCAGTTAAATTTCGAAACTTCATCCAATTTGTCAGGGGATCATTATATAAACTATCTCAAGTCGAAAAACAAAAATTCACATTTGGTTTGCGTTCAACTCTTTTAATAATTAAAAAAAATAATTTGAACGCTTTTCTGGGTGGGTTGGCAAATCGGAGGTTAGTAAGTAAATTGGTTTAAAAGACACTTTCTTAACACCTACAGGCATATTGACATCAATGTAAAGTGGAATTATTGTGTTACGAAGATGCTTAGCTTACAATTCGACGACCTAAATAAACAATCAGACAATAAAAACAACTAACACACAACAAGAAGACACATAATCACACAAACACCTACACTGAATAATGATAACATCAACTATATGTAACGATATTATTACGAGCGTGCTAGTGAACGCAAGAACCACTTCAAATAGAAAGTTTTCATATAAAGATACAACGATGATAATACACTAAATGCTTTCAACAAAAGATAATAAATCAACTATTAGGAGTTTAAGTGGTAAAGTTACCATCGTGTATCTTTGTGTGTATGAAAGTAAATAGCTCATCTATATAAAACGTGTAATTTTATTTAAAAAGTCTAAAGTGTTATGGGTAAGTATTTTAATTATTTTGCAATAAAATAACTCTATAAAATACACTAATATTAAAGGAATAGCCATTGAAAATCAAACAACTTGGGCTTTTTCACAATACTTTGAAGTACATTTGATATGTTAGCATCACTATAGCCACTATGAGCCTATTGTTTTGGTCTATCATCAGCAACAATACCGTGAACCTCGATTTCTGCGATTAAATTGGGCACAGCGTCTCAGAGAGAGACTGAATGCGAGGAATAGTTGCACGAACTTTACGAAGTGATGTATGAAATTTCCACCATTATTATAGTAAATTTTTACAATTAAATATCTTTGCTGAAGAATGTACCCTTCTACAATTGCAAATTCTAAATATTTTAAATAAATGGCCAAACTTTGACTTGCAAATTTTTCATATTTATTCATGTGACGGATAATTTATTTTCTAATCTCAAATTTTCCCACCGATTACATATTTAGAATTTGAAATATTACAGCACTTCAGTCTCTTTCATCAGTACATTTCACCACCACTTTCGACATCAAATTACAAGAACATAAAATGTCAGTTGCTTCAAAGCAAAAGGCTAATACAGCAGTGTTGCATATAAAATGAAACTTTTTCTCTATTTTTTACTTGCACCACCCCTTTTAACTTTCCTTTATCGCTTTTATATATATTGTCGCACGATGATAAGATAACTTAAAAGGCCGTATTGCTAGTCATACCTATTTTCTTCAAAAATTCAATATTAGATTTCACTTAAAAGGCGAAATTTTATTTTATTTATAAAAAAAATCCTCACATAATTTCAAATTAATAAATAAAATTTCTTCAAAATATTTACATTTCATCAAAATCCCCCCGGGGGATGGATCATACAACCATCTAGACTTGTGTCTTGCGGGGGTAAAAGGGAGCCCAGTCCCGTAACAGGCTATATGGAGCCAACTGGACAATACACTATATTTCCAAGGGAATCAGTAAAGCCCCAGAGTTTCGCTATTTGTCTCAGGCATTTAGCTGTTCTTTGACCGATTATTGAGGTAGGCCCTTCGGGAGTATCGTGGTGGCTGTATGTTTCGAGGCCCTCGTCTAAGTTTGTGGGTCCAATGAATGGTCTAGATCCAGTGAGTATGAATGCCGTCGTGTTCTTAATTATATTAAGCTTCATGCGTTCTGGACCAGGAGTTGGATAGTTTCCAACTCTTCAGCAAGGAGTGAAGGCTGCGGTCTGCTTCGGGATTTTAAAGTTGCGACCAGGAGTGACCGGAGGATATACGCATCCGAAGGCCTTCTAAGGCGAGGATGACGCTATATTTCATGATCCACCATCTGATTAGGGCTTACGGCCAGGCGCAGTTGTAAATCTTATCAAGTAATCTCATCAAAATGTTTTCCAATATAATCTCTACATTATGAAGCATTTAAAGATATATAAATTTCAACAAGTGAAACGTTTTTTAATTGATTAATTAAAAAGGATTTTTTTTTTGCCAAAGAACAACGTATTCCTTTTTCATAATTTAGTTAATTAACATAAATACATTTAACTCATATTTTACTTGTGTAAAAAGATTTATTTAATTTAATTTGAAATTATACTCACATTATAAAATCTTTTATCCTTTTTAATATTTACATTCCCAAAAAGAAACCATAAAGACAGACATTAATCGTGCCTTTTGTGCTAATGACGAGAAGGAAAAGAAAATATGTAATAAAATATGGTAATTAAAAATAAATTGCAAGCAATTAAAAATTTATATTTAAAAACCGAGTCCATCATAAATATAAGCCAAATAAAACCAAACAGATAACCTTTCGGTATAGAAGTAAATTTAAGGGCAAGAACGAAAATGAAAATAAAGCATTTGAAGGTTTATTTTACGCTCATACACCTTTAGACAAATATCGCTTATTTATTTAGAGGAAAAAGCAAAAATAAAATGAAAGAAAAATAACACATTTATAGCTGAAAAGCAAACAAAATAATAGAAACAACAAAAAAAAAGTAAATTTATCCATCCATTGCGGCAAATTGTTCATTTCACTTAACTGTGGCTTAGAAAACATTTCATTTCATTTCATTCACATTTTGCATGAATTTTTTTTTTAAATGCCGTTTGCCATTTTCTATTTGCTTTGGCTTATTTATTTAAGTAAGAATATTATGCCTGTCTGGCTAAAGTTTTATTTACTTTCTCCACAATACAAAAAACTTTAATGTTTTCTTTATGAGTTATCTGAGTTGAATCAAAATTTTATAACTTTAGCATTAAATAATTTCACTAACGAATACCTTGAGGGCAATCAAGCTACGTGGGTAAGTCAGTGTGTCAATACACAATCATAAAAAAAATATTAAAATATTAAACAAACAAAAAAAAAACACTTGTGCTTAAAATGTAGAAATAACAATCTTTCGTTCAAATCATACCGCTGCAGTAGTTCGCTTAGCGATAGTTAAGAAAATTTGTGCGATTTTGCTTGCTGAAAAGAAAGAGTGCAATCATGTAAAGTGGTGGCTGAAAGCTTTTTTTCGTGGTCCTAACAAATTCCTTTGCTGCTACATAACTGCTGATAAAACCTGCATTACCCAAATACATCAGAAATACTGCAGTAGGCATTACAATCCACTTATTTCTTAAACTTTAACACACAATTAAAAATTATTTTATAAACAAAATTAATTCTCAAAAGACTGACAAACCATTTCAAATTTGCTATTCAACTTAATAATGTCGATTTGGACAACATATGGCATAACCAATAAAACATGGTCTGTGTTAAAAATAACAAATATATAATTTAGCATTCCATAGATGCCAAAGGGTAAACATCAATTTTTTCAATCGCTATAATATAATGGCGAATTTTGTGCCACAAAAAGATGTTTTGCGGGGAAGTCTTTTTTTTAAAAGATAAGTAGCACTTCACGCAACAATGCCTATTTAGTCAAGTACCGTGCTATATTCTTTAAGAAAGGGATAGAGAAGAGATGAAACAGGTGGTGAAAGTAGAAAAATCGTCGGAAATTAACTGCCATATAAAGATAGCACAGCGACCAGTGACTATGCCTTCATCGCTGATCATCCCCACCGACAGTCAATTTTTATTTTTGTAGTGAAATAAACCAAGTTCTTTGTTGGGAATCGAATCTACAACCCCGATACTGACAAGCTAGTACACTACCTACTAGCCTACAGGGGCACCTTTTGCGGGGAAGTCTGAAAAAAACGGCTTTCGGTCAATATGCACCAACTCAAAAAATTTGTTAACGATCGATTGCATGATAATTTCGATACAGAAGACTAAGAGAGGCCTGATCAGCCAAAAATGTTTCAAACTGAAGTATATTGGAAGCATTACTCGACCAATATTGTCATTAAAGGCCAAAAAATCGTGCTTAATAATTGAGATTCAAATAACAAGCCATTTCGGTATATTTAAAACATTTCAATTTATACAAAAGCAAGGAAATTGGGCCCTATATGAATTTAAGCCGAGAGACGTTGAAAGGGTATTCGGAAATGTTGCCTGAACGCTATAAAAAGACGCCATTTTTACATCGTATTGTTACTGATGATGACAAGTGGCCATATTATGATAATCCCAAGCGAAAAAAAAAATCGTATGTAAGGCCCACCCAACAAGCCAAGTCAAGGCCGCAGTCGATTATACATGACGCCAAAGTAATGCTCTATTTTTGTTTATTTCGAGTTAATGAAATTGGGTCAGATGATTACAGGGAACCTGCACCGAAGACAGTTAATTCAACTGATTCAGAATATTCGACCCGGCACCAGGTCATAATCTTCATTCATGATAACGCTCGACTATTTGCAGGACTAGTCAAAAACTATTTGGAAATAATTGAATGGAAAGTTGTGGCTCGCCAACCTTATAGCTCAGAACTTGTTTCGATCGATGGATATCGTCCTTACTAAAATACGCTTCTCTTTAAAACAGAGTTAAAAAATTAGCTTGATTTATTCTAACGATAGACAAGGCTTTGTCAGTATAATAAATATGTTTTTAAGCCAATGTAAGCTATAAAGTTTAAAACATTAAAAGCTTTCTTTTCATGAAACCAAGTTTTGTATTAAAACCTGGCTAAAACAAAAATTCATTAGAGATGACCAATTGCCAGTTAAAAATATTTCAACTAAAAACTAGGAAAAAGCACATTAAAATAAGAATAGTTTGTATTATTAAATTAAATTTAACAAATTTCTGATTGCATCAGTTGTAAAGTAAACTAAACTAAAGTTAAGTAGAAAAATGAAAAATAAAAATTTATAAAACTCCAAATAAAAAGAAACAATTCAGCAAAAGTTCAAAAGGGGAGAAAAATAAAAAAAAAAAATTTAAAGTAAAATAAAAAAAAAACTATAAAACTTAAATAAAAAAAATATTAAATTATTTACATTTTAAATTTTGCGACACTCTTAAGCTTCCATCTGTCTCTCGTTGTGAACATATAAACAAGTGGTGCCACCAATAAGCCAAGTAGTCAGTGTTACAATACTTGCAATGAAATGCAACACTTTAAGTAAAAAAGAAACAAACTAAAGCCAATAACGACAGCATCAGTTAATGCATATGTAATGAAAGTTTATACACTTATAGATGAGAAAACCAAGGAAAAAAAGATACAAATAATACAATTGAAAAACTACAGCAACAATAACAACAACAGCAGCAACATTGTCAACAACTTTCAATACAGTGAAATGTATTTGTTAAACAAAATGTTGTTGCTTCTGTTGATGATGATAACTGGATTTTATAGTTTTATTTATATTCGAATATCTATGTATATTTATATATATATATATATATATATATATATATATATATATATATATTTATATATGTATGTATGTGTACTATACACTCTCATATTCATTGACATGTCCTTATAAATAAAGGGAGAAAAATCTAAGGAAAACAGTTGGATACATTTTTACCACCCTCCCCAACCCTTAAATTGTTAATATTGACAAATTGAATTGAAAATATAAATAAATAAGAGTATATTCTTTTACCCATGCACACATTCATTTTAGAATCAATAACTTAGATTGTTTAGTTCTTTATAAATAACAATAAGAGATCTATTTTACGCTGGCATTTAAAGAATATAAATAACTGATAATAAGCAGTTGAAGTACCAACGAAAATAAGGAATACAGAGAAACATATGACCAACATAAAATAAAAAAAAATATTATTAGGAAAATGATTCGATTTACACAAATTTAATAGATTTAAATTATACTCACATTATATTAGTATAGAACATTATATTAGTGGCAACCCTTTATATATGGATTCAAATACTAAGTCTGATAATGTTGTCAAAGTAATTGTTTAAAATAAGTTCTTGCTACCAACATTCGTACAAAAGCATACTGAAATATTATACATGATTTCTGATCAGAACCATTATTGACAATTTCTGATATAAATATTTTTGTTAGCCATATGTCAAGAATAACGCTAACAATTTTGCCCTTAGAAATCTCAATTATTATTTGTTTACAAGCACAGATAAAACTAATCGCGAGATGTTAAAATTGCAGGCCAATTGACAAGCCCGTTACATTTGCCGAAATCAACTATTCGCCAAACTTTGATATCATTAAGTCAATGGTTGCAGTGACAAGTAGTGCCACTCAATCACATTTCGACATTTTTATCAAACAAAAAATCATTGATCATAATGAATTCGTTTCACACCACTTGACATCGCTACACAGAATTTTGTTGCGAAATATCGGATAAGTTTAGAACTTTTAATGATCTCACGATTTTAATTCCATCGCCAATCAGACATAATTTGGGTGTAAGCCAGGTTAGGGACAGACAAAGCCTCAACTCCTGCAACACCATCTTATTGCACATTGTTACTTACAGCAGCAACACACATTCAACGTGATACCATTACTGCGGTTTGTAGAAAGTATTTGGTATGACGTAATAAGATTTACATCGGTACCTAGCCATGTGGTCATAATACCATCGTGGATCAAACCACTTTGGGTGATATGTAGCGTGCACCCATGCCCTAGAAAGCCGATGGATATCTCTATCCAACAGGTCATTCGAGAGCACGGAGCAGGACCAGTATCCCCTGAAGAGTTGGAGACTATCCAACTCCTGTTCCAGAACACATCGCGTAGCATGCTCACTGAATCCGCATCATTCATTATGTATTCTTCATTCCAGCCCGTTAATCATTTCATAAGGGCCTGTGAAACTACAACCACCACGATACTCCCCGAAGGACCAACCTTAATAATCAGTCAGAGAACAGCAACAGCTGAACTATAGGGCTTACAGATACCCGTGGAAATAACATGGAAGTTGCCTAGTTGGCTTCTGCTAGCCTTTAGTGGACTGAACTCCCTTTTACTCCCAAATGACAAATGTCTTAATGGTGAGATTCCATTTAAACATATCAATGTGCCCCCGGGGGGAGTAATTGGTATGCGTGATAAGATTTACGTCGGTATCTAGTTCTGTAAGCCATAACCTGACGGTTGATCATATCACTGTGGATAAAATGTAGTGTCACCCACGCCCTAGGAAGCCTTCGGATATATCTATTCTCCAGTCATTCCTAGTTTCAACTTCAAGTGCTCGGAACAGACCAATGCCCGCACTTTTTGCTGAAGAGTTGACGACTATCCAACTCCTGGTCTAGAACGCATTAAGCTTAATAAAATTTAAGAACACGACCGCAATCTTGCTCACTGGACCTGGACCATTCATTGTGCTAAATGTAAATGATCCGACCCATACAACTCAAACGAGGCCAACCTCTATAATCACTCAGAGAACAGCTAAAAGGCTAAAAAACCAAAAAGCTGAACTCTGGGGCTATTCTGCTTCCCGTGGAAATATAGTGGTATCATTTACGGTAACTGCTTAGCCGACTTCATTTTCGAAGAAATACGAACCGACGACGCCGCCAGCCCATAAAGCCTACCAAGTAGGTGCCCTTGTGGAGGTTGTGGGCTCTATTCCCAACAAAGACCTTGGCTATTTTCATTACAAAAAATAAAAATTGACTGTCGGTGGGGCTGCTCAGTGATAAAGGCATGATCAGTGGTCGCTGTGCTGTCTTACACGACAGTTAGTTTTCGACAACATGGGCTTTTTAGAAATGAAAGCTGCCCCGGTAGGTAGTAGGTAGCCTACGAATCTAGGGGTAGTTGTTATTGTTGTTATCACTACAAAAAAATAATAAGAGCTTAGCTTGAAGGCTAAGTAACTATCCTTCTACTTTCACTACCTGACTCATCTCTTCTCTAATCCTTTCCTAAAGAATGTAGCACGGCTTGGACTAAATAGGCATTGTTGCCTGAAGTGCTACTTCTCTCTTTTAAAACAAAAAAAAAAGCAGTCACTTTTTGTGGATACAGCGGACTCCCATGTGCCTAAATGCAGCACTTCTACTTCACTGGGGTAAAAGTGTGCTGGTCGCTGAAGATCGTTTTCATTGTAAAGTCACCATTCATTTCTGTCTGTTCTACCAAACATTCGGCATATTGACAACGTTTGAACTGGTCAGTAGGCTTCCGGTTTTGAATCAATTCAACCGCGTAAGCATGCTAATTTAAGTCTTCATTCAATATTCGCATCAGTAATGTGCCAAATTGTTGGCTACGACGACAAGAAGTCTAGGTCTGCAATTCTTCTTCGTGAACAATTAGCATTCACAGGTGTTTTAGGTTTACTACAGACTCAACACTATTAGTCGATTAAGTTGATCAAAAAAATCACAAACGCTTTTTAATTTGAGCGCTTAGTTTTGTAAAAGACTTCAACAATCTTATTGCGATGTTCATTAGTGTTCTCTCCATGGTTGAATTCAGTTGGACAAAAAAACTTGACGTAAAGTTGTTACCCAAAATTACTGGCAACATCGTGTATTATGATTAGATCACCCAGTATATAAATAAGAGAATTGCTTTAAGATTATTTGGAAAAAATGCCTCTAAGTACAGGTTTTGCGGCTCATTAATAATTAAACAAAAAGAAACTAGTCCACAAATAATATATAATTTAGAAATAAGAGGAAAGTTGTAAAAAGTAATTATATTTTTGGTATTTGTGAGTCAGTGTATTTCTAAGAAATATCTATTATGTTATTTACAATTTATATATTATTATTCTTAGTATATAACAATTTTAAAGTCTCTTTATTATATTGTTACATTTACAACTTTTATAAACGTTTTGTTGTGAGTTCTTTATTGCAAAATAAAAACACCAGTTTTTAAATTAATAACTAGTTGACACTACAGAACAAATTACGTGAGATGCACGATGACTGACTATCCACTCAGAAGCTGCCCTTTTTATATTTGTCCATTAAAATCTAGAAAATTGAAGAATCTTCTACTCCCTTTGTATCACATTTTGTTGTTGTTTGTTGTTTATCCATTAAATAAGCGCCTGTATGTTTGTATGTATTTTTGTTTTTATACTGATAAAATTTCTTCTTGAAATTTATTTTAAGATATTTGTTGTTGTCTTGTGTAGATAAGTTTTCTTAGAAAACTACGCAGATGGTAAACAGCAGACAGATTTGTTGTTGTCCTGCGCGTATAAAATTTCTACGCAGTTAGTAAACATAAATTTGTTGTTGTCTTACATGCCACGCAGATAGTAAACAGCATATCAAATTGTTGTTGTTTGCGTGTATAAAATTTCTACGCAGTTTGTAACTAGAAATTTTGTTACCCAGTAGTTTACTTTAATTCTTAATTATTTTCTTTTAGAACTTAAGAAAGACACATCCGTGACAATATATTTTCTGATTAAATTTTTTTAATATATTTTCAGGTAAGTTTCAAATATAAAAAATTATTCGAGGATAAATAAAATCGTTTGAGTAAGTTCTCAAAGTGGTCGTATAATAATTTTGTATTTCTTATAATCAGATGTCAATAGCAAATTTGCCACTTTTTCAAACCACACTGATACTAAAACTACGTAAAAGAAATTAACAATAAAATGTTGCGAATGCTAGAGGTGGGTCAAGGATTACTTTCATACAAATAAATTATAAAATAAAAAAGATGAATAAAAAGAAATGTCTGCCATCAAAGTCAGAGGTAGATAACAAATAAATGTAACAACTAATTAAAAACCTCAGTTTTTAATAAGCACGAAAATGAAAACGACAATGACTATTTAATTTTTTTTCTTTGTCGCACAAAAATCCAACATTATTTTGTTGCAGCAAGTAATTACAGCTGTTAGTTAGCATGTAGCAACAAAACATACAACCATTACATTACATGACTTCATATACGCTTAAACAACTCTTATACAACTGATAAAAGAAAAAAAATTTAAATGAAAAAAAAAGCCAGGAAAAATAACCTTCCATTAAGCGAAAAAAAAGGAACAGGAAACCAAACAAACGCCACCATCATACCAAATGAATACAGATGAAGATAATGAAAGCTAAATAAAAACTCAGGGTATAAATACTTTTACTAATAAAAACAACGACTGCCACTGTAAAGTGACCTCAAAACAACAAAAATATATTAAAATTGTAACCGTAACACCAACAGTGACAGAGACAGTGTAAAAGACAAAAAGTAGAGGTATCAGTAGCACTACTAATTATTTCGACATTATGCAGGCTATTTTGTTTTAATTATATTAGCAACATGAAAACTATAATATTTATAGCTCTTTAGCTCTTCTACTGTTCATTTTACACTCCTCTGCTTCCGAAAATTCAAGAACACAAATGATTTTATTTTAAATATAAATTTTCCTTAAGGATATTAAAAAAATGTTCTTTTAATTGAAATTTAATAAAGCAAATTTTTAATTTTGCTGTTTTTCATTTTACGTTGTACTTGTTCACTGAATTTCGAACAGTCGACTACTTGGTAGCATAAACGCACATTTTCCAAATACTGCTGTTTAGTCTATGATGCATTTTGTTGCAGCCACGGCTACGAAATGACTCATTTGCGACGATTGCGTTTTAGATCGATTGTAAGCACACAAAATTTAACTTTACATTTATGCAAACGAATGACCCATTTTTTATTTTCTCATTGTGGCAGAAAGATAATAGAAATTCTAAGGTCATGCCTTAATTCACCTGTCTCCGTACCCTGAACCATATGATAATTTTTTTTTTGTCTTTCGGACTAGCACTAAGAAGATGGCCCCTGCCCATATAAGGCATTGCGCAAGAACTAGGAAATCAGGTTATGGGGAGGAGGAAAGAGGAATTAGTGTTTGTGGAGATTCAATTTGATCTTTCCTGCGTTGAAAGTGACAGGAAAAACTTCCGGAGGGAGTTTATTCCACAAACGGACTGCTCTGCAAAAAAACGAATTTACCCTGTAATGCGTAGTGCGATTCACTGGCCAGTCAAACACAAATGAATGTGCTCTCAACGAAAATCGAGTTCAACGCAAAAATGTGCGAGTTTCGGAAACAACTTCCCTAATTTCGTTAGAGCACTTATCATTGTAGTAACGAGAATAAATAGCGTTGGATATCCTACCATCCATAATTAGTTTCTTGGTCCTCTCCTGTACGCAGTCGAGTAACTCCAAAATATAATTTGGAGCGCCGGCCCATACATGAGAGTTGTATACCATCTCTGGACGAAGATCGGATGGAGTGAAGTATCTCTTACACCGTCTTAGAAAACCGAAGCACTTGAAAGCTTCTTTAGAAACTTGAAAAATGTGTTTAGTCCATCGAACATCGACCTGAATTTTCATGAAAAGAACATCAAGAGCTTCTGATTCTGTACCATCCATATAACCGATGCAGCACCATTACCGAACACAGATCTATGCGTAAGCATGCAACATTGCATCTTACGGGCATGAAAATCTACTCTATTCACACGACCCCATTCCGAGACTGTTGCGAGGACGTGATTGAGCGTATCACTCATGTTCTGCCTTTTGGAACCTATCTCCAACTGGTCCGGTTCTATTACTAAATGGATGCGAATAACAAATGCTGCTGTCATCTGCGAAAGAGTATAAATTGTTGAAAGTTTTACAAAGAAGGTCATTTAGAAAAATAAGAAACAGGGTAGGAGAAAGAAGGGAGCCTTGCGTAACCCCTGAATTGATCTTGAATTTGTCTGATGAAATCTCATGTACAACAACACTGATATTGCGATTTCTGAGAAATTCGATATAAATCTGGATAAATTATTACCGACACCAAATGCAACAAGTTTTGACAGAAGTGCAACATGCCACACTCTATCAAACGCCTAGGAAATATCTGGAGCCACCACCATACTCTCTCCCAAATACGTGATAAGATTTACATTTACATCCGCACCTAGCTATGTAAGCCATAATCAGTTGGTTGATCATACCACTGTGGATGAAATATAGCGTATGAAATGTAGAAAAGAAATATAAAATCGGGTATTATCAAACTTATGTAATGAAATTTGGCAATTTAAAAACAATAATTCGTAACAAAGCAAAAAATTCCAACTTTTATTGATCCCGAGCCATAGCAACATATGTAACCACAAAAGCAGCATACTAACAATGCACAAATTAATTTGTTCGAAAATAAATGAAATTTTTCAGCTGATAAGCTATCATAAAATAAGGCCTTAGCTCAAAAAGGCTATAAATACAATCACCCCTACAAAATCTTCAATCCCACGAAACAGCTATAATTTGGCCACCTTCAAGCAACTATATGCAAAATACAGGCAGATCAACAAAACTGCACAACCAATATACACTTTCTATAGCTCTGCACCTTTAACTGTTTTGAACATCTTATTAGACTCTCCAACGCACTTTAACTTACGCATAGCGGCTGGTAAATCTTCTTGTTGACTTGCTAAAAGTTACAACTCATAATGATATTAATCTAGATTTTGAATTCGTAAAAGAAAAAACTTCCCTACATTACCAAATTTAAATTATAAAATCCCGAAATTTACCATTTAAATGTTTACCTTACGCATCACTAGTCTAAAGTTGTTGCTGGTACTAGTACTTTTGATTAACTATAATTTGAATTACAATAAATATGTAAGTAAACAAATAAATAAAATAAAAAGTATATAAAGATGGATTAATGTAATTTCACAATTCCCACAAAAATTAAAAAAATTTCCACAAATGGGATTTTAAATTGTTTTGTTGCTATGTTGACTAAAAAATGAACTAGTTCAGAAACAAATAAACAATTTTAAAAATAATAAAAAAAAAGTTAAATATTTTTTGTAAATCTCTTAAACTAAAAAAGATTTTCCAATAATTATTTTTTCTGAAAACTATAAAATTTTAAATTAATAAAAAAAAGTAATTTGAAAAAAATCAATAGGATTTTATTAGTTCGTCTAAAAACAAAAAAATATACAAAATATTAAGTTTTTATTTTAAAATCTCTATATTTTTTTAAACTACACACGATAATGATGCATCTAAAAGATTATACTTCTTTATAAAGTTTTAAATTTCTACTACAATAGTTAGTTGTACAGTGTTATGTTACCGTTTTCCTAAACAACAAAAAAATAAAACTTCTTTTATTTGGCAAAAAACTACTGTGCTAATTTCGCTTAAATATTTAAATTAGCAGTTTGAAGGAATATTAATGAATAGAGAATAGTTTATGCGAGTTTGAAACAGTTTAATTTTAGATGCAGTATGTTTTCACAATTTTCTATTTGCTCTTGTCTTTTAGCAAATGGCAGCAACAGCAATGGATCAGAAAGGTTTTTAACAGAGAAAAATATAAAAGATTGATTAAAAAATGGTCACTAAACATCGTTTATTTTTTGACTATTTGTTATGCATGATTCACATCTGCACCTGGCTATCCAACTCCTGGTCCAGAACACATAACTAGCATGCTCACTGGATCCGGATCATTCACCCGTTGGTGTTATAAAATGTGAGATGATCCTGGCCCTCTAATCAAATTTATGAGGGGCCACGAAACACGCAGCCACCACGATACTTCCGAAGGGCAAACCTCAATAATCAGTCAGAGAACCAGCTAAAAGGCTAGAGAGACAAGCAGCGGAACTCTGGGGCTTACTAATTCCCGTGTAAATAACGTGGAACTTCCAGTTGACTCCCTGCTGCCTTCAGGGGACTGGACTTCCTTATACTCCCGAATGCTCCGCCCGGAGGCACTTTATAAGTCTTTATGGATCACACAACCATCTAGACTTGTGTCTAGTAGGAGCCAACTAGAAAACCCACTATATTTCCACGGGAATCAGTAAAGCCCCAGAGTTCCGCTTTTTGACTCTTTAGGCATTTAGCTGTTCCCTGACTGATTATTATCGTGGTGGCTGTGTGTTTCGTGGCCCCCGTTTGAGTTTGTGGGTCGGATCATTCACAATGAATACAATGAATGGTCCAGGTCCAGTGAGTATGAATGCCGACGAGTTCTTAATTATATTAAGCTTCATGCGTTCTGGACCAGGAGTTGGATAGTCTCCAACTCTTCAGCAAGAAGTGAAGGCTGCGGCCTACTCCGGGCTTTTGAAGCTGCAACTAGGAGTGACCGGAGGATATACGTATCCGAAGACCTTCTAGGGCAAGGGTGGCGCTACATACCGTCACAGTGATAATGATCCACCATCTGATTAGGCCCCACGGCCAGGTGTAGATGTAAATCTTATTACGTCATACATCCGAACGGCACAAGTCTAGATGGTGAAGTAATTATAAAAGTGTTCCCGGGAGGGATTATTTGTTATACACATAATTAAAAATAGTTTCAAAGGTTTGTATCGGTTCAGCTGTTCATATGATATGATTAATGGATTAATCATTTTTTTACCCCGCCGACAATATGATAATATGACAATAAGCCTCTAACCTAATCTGTTTGAATGATTCTACCCAAAAATTAACAAATCTACCCAGAATCTAGAGTCATGAAGAGTATCGTCATATGATTAAGTTTATTCATGTTTATTTTATTTTTGTGTTTCCGTCACAAAACTGATGACGGGATTAAATTTGCTATCGTTTATTATAGCAAACTGCCTACATAAATGGCTTCTTTACTTTATACAATTTTTCATTACTGTGGAAAAACTCCATACATGTAAATAAATTTAAATATTTTCATACAATCGCATGTACCTGGAATATAAACCATCAAAGGTTCATTAATGTTCATGTTGAAACCTACGATAACAACATTGTCCCAACAACAACATCTAGATTTACAAACTTGTGTAAAGAAAAAATGTGTTTCACAAAAATCCTGCAAAAAAATATGCATTTGGGACCAAAAAGTAAACAAAAAGCATTTATGGGAAAACAGCCAGGACATTGTTATGTTTCATTATTTTAAAAGTTCATTTATGTCAGAAATGGGTTACTGAAAAAAAAGGAAATAATCACATTAAAAGCACAACTACGACAACAATACCAGCCAGGTTCTGTAACTTAGCTGGTATTGGTATTAAAAAAAAAATCCTGATAACTTACTTCACTAACACTTGTTGTGTTTCAGCGGCTATAGTTAAACTGTTTAGTTAAAGGCCTTTAAGATTATAATAATTAAATTAAAATTGTAGATTTGGCTTAAGTTCATTTTTCTTGCAAGTTCTAAACACTTTTAAGAAAGGAAAATTATTTACAAAATTTTGTGGACGTGATATTTTAAAAACCATTAAACACCAGCAGAATGTAATGCCGCATTTTATAGACCATCACATTTGTTATGAGTATTGTTCGTATTTATCATCTTTGGGTTGTGTAAATTGTAAATATCATGGAATTAACCATGAACTTGTGTAACTAAGAATATGAACAATATCCAAAATCATTCAGTATTATTTTGGTTAGATGAAGACCAAACACAACCGAAAGTCTCTTTCGTTGTTCCCTTCATAAATTGTTACATAAATTTATCCTTGCTTTCTGATAATACTCGATTCAACCAAGAATGCAATTTTTATATTTAAATTTTCATACTTTTGTCTGCTTTATTTTATGGATACCATTTAAAACTTTACTCTCCATTCATAGAAGATAATGCTGTTGCAGCCACTACAACCACAAAAACTAAAATGAAATTATGAAATTTGAATTAAATGGCATTTTGACATTAGCTTTAAAACTATTATGGGCAGATAATTTAAATATAAACTAAGTTATAGCACTATCTTCACTGCAGTAACAAGAATAGCAAATAGGAATTAAATGGTATTAAGTTGTTTGGATTTGTTCCGCCAGTAAATGCAAAACTGTTGCCATTCCTTTCCGTCTTTACGGTCTATTTGTTCTGTATGAACGACGCGCGGTTTCAATGTAATTACATTATTCTCAAGTCGTGTTCTAAACTTCGTACAGTACTGAGAATGATGTCATGACATCGAAAGCGCTCGCCGTTCATACCGAACAAACAGCCAGCAAAGACGAAAAAGAATGACAATAATAGAAATAAAATGATATGTTTATAATAATGCGATTATTAAGTACCTTATTCATTAATATTGTTACGTTTATACCTTTTATAAGCGTCTTTGTTGTGTGTTCTTTATAGCAAAATAAATAACGCCAGATTTTAGAGTTTTTAAATTAATTACAAGTTTATTTAATTTAACCACACAAAGTTGACTTTACATAACAGTTTACGCAAGATGCACGCCTTTACTTCACAAGGTTTATTTTTCAACTAACTAACTAACTATCCACTTAGACGCTGCCTCTTATATTTGTCCATTAAAAGTCTACTCCCTTTGTATCACATTTTGTTGTTGCATGTTGTTCATTCAATGTATAGGCGCCTGTATGTCGGTGTGTATTTTTATTTTTGATTTTATACTGATAATGTTCCTTTCTGGAATTTATTTTAAGATTGTTGTTGTTGTCTTGTGTAGATAAGTTATCTTAGCAAACTAGGCAGCCAGTAAGAAGCATACAGATTTGTTGTTGTTTTGCGTGTATAAAATTTCTACGCAATTTATAACTAAAAATTTGTTTTTGTCTTGCGTGCACAAGTTTTATTAGCAAGCCACGCAGTTATTAAACAATATACCCAGTAGTTCACTTTATTGCTTAATTATTTTCTTCTAAAACTTAAGCAAAGATGATGACAAAGATTTTAATTTTACGCATAGAGGAACCGTGATAGCTCTTATTATTTTTATGATTGCCATACACTTGCGAGTCATCATGATATTCATTCATTAATTCGCACTTAGCATCAGTTAGTCCCGTGTTTTTTTTTTCAAAAATGTAATCACAGCTTACGTAGTAATCGATAGTAATCGTTTCCCCACCATTATCATTTATTTCATTTATTATTTTAGCGCAACCGCATCTTACTCGACGATAAGTTTATATCGAAAAAACAGAAATTACAATTGACTTTCAAACTAGAGTAATCTGATACCTCTCGATTATTTCTTGGTAGATCAAGTGAAGTCAATAGAAATTAAAACCTTGGAGACATACATAGTTTATATTGTACGTAATGCATCCCCCCGGGGTCACATTTATATCTCTTGACAGAATCTCAACGTCATTACATGTGTTACCGAGAGAAAAAGGGAGCCCAGTCCTCCCTAACAGGGAGCTAACTGAACAATTTCACGTTATTCCCACGGGAATCAGTAAGTCCCAGAGTTCAACTTTTTGCCTTTTATGCCTTTTAGCTGTTCTCTGACTGATTATTGAGGTTGGTCCTTCGGGAGTATCGTGAACACGGAATACGTGAATACGGATCCAGAGAGCATGCTTGTCATGTGTTGGATAGGAGTTGGACAGCCTTCAACTCTTCAGCAAAGAGTGGGGGTTGGCAGCCCTGCTCCCAAACTTCCGATATTAAAACTAGGAATGAGCTGTAGCTAAAATTATTACTTCGCCTTCCTAGAGCGAGGGTGCACACACCATATCACCACAGTTGTTTGACCACCGTCGAGTTATGACATAAACACACTAGGTACCGAAGTAAATAGCGGCACCTAGCTATGATCAAACAAATGGCCCACAATTGGTTGTTCAGAAAGTTTTTTATCCCGAACAGTTGCAGTAGTTATTGCCCGAAATAATTTTTAAACTTTAGCGAAATGTATGTATTTTAAAAGTATTTTAAGTATTTTTGATTTCTTTTATTTGGGTACTATTTTCCGTCGACCCTCGTCAAATTTGGTTTGTGAACAAACCGGTTTTGGCTGTTTGCCATCTTCAGTGTTCTTTTCGTACTGATTGATTTATTAATATAAAATTTTTCATTTTATTTTCTTATGCAACTAAAACCTTTACCATTTGTAAAAACACATTTTAAACAGAAATACATATAAATATAAATATGCTGATTTTAATGTATGATAAATTATTTTTTTAAATATTCGGCAACAAATAACACAGCACAAAACTCTTGAGCTTTAAACTCTATTTTAACCTGGCTTATTTAATAATATTGATTTAAGTAAATGTATAACAGATAACTTGCAGGTCTATCAATTTCAATGATTAATTTAATAGACAGATATTGGTCACAGCTATAAACGTATTATGTTCCTTTTTTCATTTTTAACTCCTTTTAAATTTACAACAACAATTTCTCTGTAACAATTAGGCTTCAATAGGAATCAATTTAAAAAATAAAACCTTTTTTTTAGAATTGTTTTTTTTTTGTTTTCTTTATATTTAAATGAAATTTTTGAATTTGGATGATCACGGCTTTTATTCTCCTACCCTAACTTTTCCCCATTCATTTGTAACTTTTTTCTAGGAGTCAAAGTAACCAGCAAATTCATTTGTCAAAAATTTTTTTGTTTGAGCTGTGTTTTTAAAATATCAAACAAGAGGTAAAATAGCACAATTTACAAAAAAACCGAAAAAAGTTATGCACCAACACACTTACAAACAAATTGAATTTTTTCTATTCGTGTTTTTTTTTTTTGTTTACACACATATTTTGTATATCCAACGTATTTATGTATGTATGTGTTTGCCTGTGAAATGTGTAAATTTGCTTTTAAAATATTTTTTTTTTAATTTTTAACGGAAAAAAGCTAAAGTTTGTAAATTGTTTAACAAACTTTTAATAAAATAAATGCATACCACACTAAAAACAACGTTAAAAAAGATTAAAAACCAAAAACTGTATAAGAGACTAATAAAACAAACAACAAAATTATAACAAGAGCAAAATTTAAAAAAATCCCTTTTGAAATGTCATGTTGCTGTCATCACATGTTAGTACAAATATAAATTTATTGCAAAAAAGTTGTTTTTTTTATTAGGACATGTGCTACAAATAAATTTATTTTGTTGTAAAATATTTCTGTGTTCATGATAACAGGTAATTAAGCAATAACGGACGCTTCCAGATTTACATAAAGCGTCCGCCAAATAACTTTTTTGTTGTTTTAAATGCTATAAATAAAACTACTGAATATTTTCACAAATTTTTTTTCTTATTTGAAACTACAATCCTTTCGGTTAATAATGAAAAATAATTTCATTCAAATGGTTGCCTCGGCTGGCCAAGCAGTAGCCTATACGATCGGTTAAGCACATTATCGATTGTGTGCAGCTGTATTTCACCAATGGCTTCACGAATATTGTCCTTTAAAGCGTCAATTGTCTCTGGCTTGTCGGCGTAACACTTATCTTTGACGGCACCCCACAAATAATAGTCCAAGGGAGTCAAATCGCAGCTCCGAGGTGCAAAGATAATGCGATCTTCAAAAGTAGGGCACAAAACATCGAGTGTAGCTTCGGCAGTGTGGCACGTAGGGCCGTCCTGTTGAAACTAAATGTTGCCAATATCCTCCTCATCAATTTTTTTGAACAAAAATTCGTTCAACATGGCCCGATAACGATCGCCATTGACTGTAACGGCCACTCCTTGTTCATTTTCGCAGAAAAATGGCCCAATTATGCCTCTGGACCAAAATCCGCACAAAACAGTGAATCGTTTTGATTGCGTCGGCTTTTTAATGTGTGCGTGCGGGTTTTCTGTGCGTCAAATGCGACAATTTGGCTTGTTTACATACTCGCCAAGATCAAAATGAGCTTCATCTGAAAAGACGATTTTTTTTGCAAAATCGGCATCTTCCGTAAGTCGATGGCAGACCCACTCAGCGAAGCGAAAATATATTGGATGGTCACTTGGCTTCAACTCCTAAACGATTTAGACTTTGTATAGCGTCATACCAAGGTCCTTATGCAAAATTCGTCTCAATGATGTCTCTGAAATGTTCAATTGTTGGTGAATTATGTTGATGGCTATATTCTCGAGTATACGCACTGTTTTTGGCAATCCTTTAGATTATTTGGCAATTTAAACAGCAAGGTACTTCAAGCTATGAAAAAATAACACGATAAAAATTGACAGTGTAGGGTTGAAAAAACGGAACAAAAGTGGCCCTAGGTCCCTTTCTTGAAAACTGGTTAAACCTCAGAGAATACGAATTTTACTACCAAAAGAAGATACAAAAGATTTGTCGAATATTGCTTTTTACAAGGTACACAATATCAAAATTTTATACTATAACTCTTTTTAGCGTGATAACAAGACACTGTTTAAATATGCTGCCTATAAAAAACCTAAAAACACTGCTCATATAGCTTATTGACCCGTTAACAGTATTTGCTTCTCCAGTTCCTCCAAATTCTTGCATTATAATTTTTTGCTTTTCTATTGAACTGTAGAATTGTATAATAAATTGTATAATAAATACATATATAAAAAATGATGAAAATGAGTAAGTGGGATTGTCTTAAGTCTGTGTGTCATATGTCTAAATGTTGCTAGTTTATGTTGGGTAGGGTCATTCGATGGGATGTGGATGGTAGTGTCCGTCGTAGGCTGTTTTCTGTAGATTTCAAATGATAAAGAGTCAGCTACTCATGTTATTGTAATGTGTAGATACTGCAAATTTCTGTCGTCTTCATTTTCCTTTGTGTACCTAATATAGTTATGAATTTTGTTTACGCCTTTTTGAATTTGCTTGACGTTGTCTAGCATACATATGATGTCATCTACCTATTTATAATAATGAGTTATTCTCTGTTTTTTGATCAGTTTCTTATATAGAGTAATTCGATATGTTGTATTAAAATTTCCATAAAGATAGCTGAAGTTGGGTTTTCCATGCCAAGTCAGGTAATTTGTAAAAGTAGTTATCAAATCTAAAATAGTTTTTTTTATTATCCTCTTTGCAAAATCTATAATGTTGGTAATTTATTTGTTGTCGTATAGCTGGTGTAGTATGTCGCGTAGGACAACTAAGGTTGCCTGTGTTGGTATTGATGTATATACATCCCTGATGTCAAAGGAAAGGTGCCATGCATTTTTGGTTATCTTGATCTCTGTCAGTTTTCCGTCAAGATCCTGTGTATTACATACCGTATATGTATTTTGTAAATTTAAGTAATTAAGTAGGCCTTTGAGGTGTTCGTGTTTGATGTAATAATATAAAGCAATGTTATGTTGATTGAAAATAAAATCTTAAGCAAAGTATAACTTGCTATTTTGTTCGGTTGTCACCAGGACAATTTACCATTCATACGGCCATTAATTGCCTTCTTTAATATTCGTTTTATATATTTCATTTTTAATTTTTGTAGACATTTTTCTGAATTTTTAACTTAAGGTTATTTTTCTTTATGTGCTGTAAAATTTTATGTTGCCTTAGTTATTCTGATATAAAAATTTACTATTCTAACTTGGAGTTTACTGTTTTCATATTGACGTATACTATTCTGATATTGAAGTATACTGCTCTTATTTTGAAACTGAAATGGAAGACAAATTGAATTTAAAATTATTAAATCGAAGTTACTTAACTTTACAAAAACCTTTCTCTAAAATGTTATTTAAAATGAAAATGAACTGTGCACACAGAATGAATGAATGAAGCGTTTTCTGGAAAAAAGCTTATAAAGAAATAAAATACTATATCCTTACACTAGGTTTTATTTAAAAATACTTTTCGCAAAGCAAGCCTCGTTTAGACTGTGCAAATTTAAACTTAAATCCATTAGAAATGTCAGAAATTTACTTTTTTTTTTCAATAAAAAGCTAAATATCCCAGTAGACCTACAAGAATAATAAGTATACAGTTTTCTGTTTTGTTATTTTACTAAAAAAGAAACAAATTGTTGTTGTATAACAAGTTATGTTTATGAATATAACAAGGCAACAACTGAAATGAAATTATAGTATATGCACGTTCTTATTAAAACATATTAAGGAATTATACTCGTATATAAGTAATATACATACAACAATGTTTGTTTGTTTGTGTTAATGTATAATTTTGCTTTCTGTTCTGTTAACGAATGCATAACAATAAAACAAAGGTAATAATATTAGTTAGTTGTTGTTGTTATTGCCGTTTATAGTTATCATATAACATACATGGATATTGGGGCCAACAAACATCCTGTACACTAATACTTTAACAATTAAAATATCCATAAAACTACAAATACATGTTCAGCCATTTAAATGTATAAAAAGGACTTTGTTGTGTGCATTAATTTTTATGTTGGCAAAAACTAGACATATCATATTGTTCCCAGGTTCATATCTTAATGTTGTATATTTCTATGTGTGTATGTATGTACATATGTATGTGTATATATCGGTTAATGTTTATCCAGCTGAAATTTATACACCATGTTATTTTATTAGATTTTATTTCATTTTAATGCAATGTAATGTATTGTTATTTTCATGGTAATTTTCTTATCCTACACATAAAATTACAATTAATTTGGTACTTATGAGTTTAATTTTCCGTATGTGTATATTATATGTCTCTATGTCCTTTTGTAATATTAGAAAAGAGTACTTAGAATTTTTTAATTTACATTAAATTAAGCTGTTGCTTAATTTTTACAATTTTAAATATTTCCTTTTTATTTTTGCTATTTTAGTTTTGACGCGAAATGTTAGTTTGTTTTTACCAACTTTCATGAAACAAACATTTTTACTTAATTGTTGCTCTTTAAATGTATTTTGGCATTTATTAAATATCAACAACTCATCAATAGTGCTGTTTATTTTAAAGTTTTATAATAAACCAAATGGTAATTGTGGAACTTAATATTTCAACAAGTTTTTTTAACCTATAATATAGGGTGCCCGCCGGGAAAGTATACACCTTTTTGTCTTTTTATCATTTTTAATTAAATGGCGATTATGTATGGAATACAATATCAGATAAATGTCTACATCTGCTAGCCTCACAAATGAGCACATTTTCTATTACATTCTCACACATTTCACGCGGTCTTTCATTAACTTCATCACATATATTTTGATTGAGTTGCTCAAGCGTTTCTGGTTTGTTTGTATAACCTTGCTTTTCGGATATCCCCACAAAAAGAAGTCCAGAGCAGTCAAATCAGGCGACCGTGGAGGTCAAACAACATCACTATTTCCGGCGGCATAAATCTTATATGAAAACAAGTGCAAAGCCTTGTTCTTTGAAGACCAAGCTCCGGAGCACGGTGTCAAATTGAGGTTGTTGGATTGTTTTAAACACTTTCTTGAGCAGCAGTAATATTTTCAACCGATCTTGCAGTACGTTGTTATCCATGCTTGGGCCTTTCACCTACAGACCCTCTTTTTTTGAAATCATTGACTAAACGATAAATAGTGCGTTTTTTGGGAGGTTCTTTCTCCCAAAAATTTGTCGTAAGTCTCTTATTGTCTGAACAATCGATAATTGATTTTTATAAAATATTTTAACGATTAAAGCATGTTTTACCGAATATATTTCATAATGAATTTGCCATGTGCCTACTTCACGACTGCCACATATGAATTGTCAAGACTAATGTTTACCAAAATGGCGGCAAAACAAAGTAGTTCCCGGGAGCTCATCCTGTACATTAATAATGTCAAATATCGAAAATATTTTAGAAAAAAAATGCGCCGGTATTTTTAATCTTTCAGTATTTTTTTTTTTAAACTATTAAACAAAATAAAAAAAAAGATTAATTAAAAGCATTTTTGCAAATATTTTAAATATAAATTAAAAATTTATTATTTGAAATCATTCTTAGGTTAGTCGATGTATTTTTAGTTTTGTTTTCTTATTACTTTCTTGGTCAAATATACTACTTATTTAATCAATTTGTTTTGAGATATAAGACAGACTCTAGGTAAAATTTACTGCCGAGCTGTATCAGCAGTAGTGAAAGGGCGATATGAATATGCTTTCCCTACAATAAGACATTCTAATTTTTTAAATCATAACTATTTTTTTGGAATAGAGCACAATAAACAAATGTTATTATTTTAGATAATTGAATTTATTTGTAATAAATACTTCTGGAAATATAATATCGTTAAACATAAGATCCTTGATTTAGCCTTGGAGTGACTTTAAAAATTCTAACGATATTTATTAACGACATTCTACAGATTGCTTGTCATTGAATTATTTCTCAACCGCCATAAATCCAACTCTAAACATTTTCAACAAAATAAAGCAACTAAAAATTAAGTCGAATATTTTACCTAAAATAAATTCTCTTGCAGACTTCAAAAAAAATTTTCTAAAGTATCATTCGATTTTTTAAAGCCCGAAGCAAGAATTTTTAATCTGTTTTTTTCCGCAAGTGTCTTCTCGCTGAAAAATTGTAATTCTATTGCTTTATAGAATTTTACGGCATCACTCACCATAAAACTTTCCTCACTGCTATTGTAGCGATTTAGAAAAAAAAACGCTTCTTTTCTCATATCCTGAAAGTAGTTGTTATTGTCATTTGGTTCATCTTCACGCTTGCTCCTATCAGTAAATGTTATAAACAATAAGGTAAATACTGTTTTGTACACTCCATGGATTAGGCTCCCTTGCAAACTGTAATCGATTTTGATTGCGTCTCACTTTCAAAAGGGGTTTCCTTAAATTTTCAGAACAGGACCTATTACCTCCTCTTGAGATACTTAGTTGTATGCCAAATGCTAATGGCGAAAGTGTTGAGTTCAATGCAAATCGGCAAAATTTTCTCTTTTACAATGTGTACTGTGTAAATTACGTGAGTTTTATGCACCTGAGCGTTGTTTTGTGGTTTCATGAAATTCCGCATCAGATACGAAGAAGAATAATTTAAAGACACATTAATTTTTAACCTTTTTATTACACTGAAAACTATTTTTGCTCATGTTTTATTAGCAATTCAAACGTTAAAATTATCTTTAAAAAATTATGCTAAAACTTCATTGCACTTTCATTTCCAAGCACCATTCACAAGAAGTTGACTTCAATCAAATCCTTCAAATCCTGCAAAACCTGTTAAATAGCAAATATTTTGTAGGTCTAATACATTGAATACATAAGCATACATTCTTTTATTAATTAAGGAAAATAAAAATATTAACAGATGTTAACTATTAAACACTAATTTAATGAAAATTTAATGATTTGAATTTTCTGCTTAAATTCTCTTAATGCAACAGAAGCCTTGTTCGGTTTTATATTACATGGCTCTCATTAAATATAACAGCAGCAATTAAATAATTTTCACTAGACAAATTGTTCATAAAATTACTACCAACAAACAATAAAACATCCGTTTTCAAATATATTTTGACCACAGAATCTGCAAGCGGGCTGGTATAAAAAATTAGCATAAAAAATATTTGAAAAATTTGCTAAAATATTTTGATACATTTTTTTTGTTATATTTATTGCAACTGTTTGCAAGTAACAAGGATTTCTCCAATTCTAAATACAGTTTGTGTAAATTTTCTAGAAATATTTACTTTTTTTTGATGGGTTTTTTGCAAATAAATATCGTTTTAATATTTCTTTTGGTTTGGTTTAGTTTCAGTTTGTGGTTTGTCAATGGCCTGTTACAACTGAAAATTGGTAATAAAACAATGACTTGAAAATTAAATGTAAAATGATATTTAAAAGAAAGAGGCGTTTAAGTGAAAGCAAATATTAAAGCTTTAGTACGAAATATATTTTTTGTTTTCTCCTTCTAACTGTTTTGTTTTGTGTTTTTTTTGTGAAAACACAAATGTGGATGTGTGCCAAAATAAGTGGAAGTGGTTTTATAGTTAACATTGTAGATTTTGTTCTAGTCGTTGCAAAAGAGTAGACAAAGTAAATGTAGAAGCATGTCTATGACAATTTAAGCCAAGTTTTTTTTTTCTGATATCCTATACTTAATTTTTGTCTACCAACAAAACCAAAGTGATAAATAGACTTGGCTTTAGCACAAAGTGGGTCATTTGGATAATAGTACACAAATACACTTAGAGCTAGCGACTTATACATATAAACACAAAAACATGCACATTTATTTCGAATACTAAAAGAGAGGAAAAGTCAAAAACGTAACTAAAAGTTTGCAGTTGAGTTACAAGTTAAATTGTTTGTAGTTGGTATAAAACTGTCATTTACTATGGATGCAAAACCACAAAAAATCCAACACAAACTTGCATAAAAGTGCATAAACCGCCTTGCCTAAGGAGTGAGATCGAACAAGAAATGTATAATAACTTTTAAAATTATTATTCTCAGTACGGTTTAGTGATATAACCTTGATAGCACTATTTCTTAAAGTAATTTTCATTTAAAAATAAAACAAAATATATAATTTTAGCACAGGAAAATTACAAAATTATTTAAGTGAAATTATGTCTATAGCAAATATTAATTTACAAATTAAAAATAAATCAACTTAAAGAATTCTTAATATTCTTTTTTATAAGTTAAAAAATTTGTTAAGTGGCTTATTTCCTGTTTCTGAAGATGCCGCCCAATGGTATTGCGAAATATTGGAAATAAAAATAAAATTTATTAAATAAAGCATTTTGCCTAAAAAAATTAATTAAAAATTTTTTTTAGTAATTAATTTTAAGCACTAGGTCTTATTTAATAAAAAATTTTTTAAAAAACTTTATTTTTTGTTATATTTTCGATATTTCGCCACACCGTTGGTTGGCATCATCAGGAAAAACAGAAATAATAAAAAAAAAATAAATAAGACCTAGTGCTTAAAATTAATTACTAAAAAATATTAAAAAAGGTCAAACAATTATAACTTTTAATTAAAAATTAATAAAAAAAATATAATTAATTATTTTATTATTTCTTATCAAATTAATCCTAAAAAAAATTATATATTGTAATTCTCCAATAAATGCAAAAAAAATATATCAAACGGTTAAAGTCTAATCAAATTTTTCTTAAACTCCCAGCGAATTAAAGGGCCTCAAACACTTTTATTTAACGATTAGTTAATTCATAGTCAGTGAGATAAAAGGCTTTAACCTTACGCTATTATTATGAGCTGCTTAAAAAAACACTTCGCTATCATAGCATACAACGAAAACACTAAAAATTTAGCTAAAAGAAACCACGCAAACACTAAATATACTTTAAAGAACACAAAGCAACCATTAAAAGTTCACTACGTAAAATGTTAAAGATTAGTACACATCCGCAAACTGTTCAATAGAGTATGTTAAATAAGATCAGTACGTTTATTTAGTGTTTGTGTTCATCAACCAAGAATCGTTGTGTTCGGTATTTTGTTTACACCTTAACGTAACGTACTTAAGTCTTTTTTTTCGAACAATCAATCTTTTAATCATGTCATCGTTCATCGAAATCATTAGAGAAAATTATTTGCGATATTTTGTATACCTTAAATTGTTTCAGCTCTTCACATGCTTAGGCTCGTTATGGTTAGAGAATATTTTGGAGAGAGTGAAGGAAAATTATTTCATTGCGAAATTTTTAAAAATTTTACTAATGTGCCAAGAAAATTATAATTATCATTATTCAAATGAAAGGACATCTAATTAAAATTAAAATTCCCAAAACTGCAAAACATTGCACAAACTTCAATAATAATCGGTTATAATATATAAATATTTATTGAGAGATTTTTTTGTGATTTAGAAAACGCTGTAAAGGTATAATATTTTCTTTGTTTATAAATTTTGATTAAATTAAAGAGAATGGTTCTTATATTCATTCTTGTTTTATTTAATGTCGGAATACAACATCAGATAAATGTCCGCCCTCTTAGCCGCACAACTGCGATCCCTTTGGAACACATTTTTCATTATATTCTGACATATTTCACGTGGTATTTCATTAATATCATCAGGAATATTTTGTGTAAACTTTGCTTTTCAGACATCCCTACAAAAAGAAATCCACAGCAGTCAAATCAGATGACCGTGGAGGCCAATCAACATCACTAATTCTTGAAATAACTTGTTGTGGAAATATGTCTTGCAGTCTTTCCATTGTAATCCTGAAATGTGGCGCCGTCTCGTTGATACCACATGATGTTATTTAAGCCCAAAGCATGCAGTTCTGGTATTAAAAATGTTCAATCATTTCACGATATCGCTCGCCATTCGCAGTTACCGTTATGCTATTTTCAATTTCAAAGAAGTATGATTTCTCCTGACCAATTTGCACGCCAGGCTGTTTTTTTTTTCTTTAAAAGAGAAGTAGCATTTCAGGCAACAATACCTATTTGGTCACAACCGTGTTATATTCGTTAGGAAAGAGATAGAGAAGAGATAAGGTGGTGAAAGTAGTAGGATCATTACATAGCCTTCAAGCTCCTATTTTTACAGTGAAAACAGCCACCCCTAGATTGCTAGGCTAAGTACACTACCTACTAGTCTACCCGGGTAGCTGTCATTTCTAGAAGGCCCATGTTATCGGAAATTAACTGTTGTTCATGACAGCACAGTGACCAGTGACTATGCCTTCATCACTGAGCAGCCCCACCGGCAGTCAATTTTTATTTTTTTTTTGTAGTGTTGGGAATCGAACCCACAAACACCAGACTGATAAGCTAGTACACTATCTACTAGCCTACCAGGCACCAGGCTGTTATTTTAATCTTGAATATTTTAAATGTTTTTCATTCGCCAGTACCAACTATTCTATTTATTTATATATCCATTCAAATCTGCCTCATCACTCATTAGAATTTTTTCATGAAAATAGGGGTTGTCAAGAGCGAGCTGTAACACCCTTGCGCAAAATTGTGGCCAAAGTTGATCTTTGAAGCACGACGTCGAATAGAGGTTGATGGATTGTTTTAAACACTTTCTTGAGCAGCAGTAATGTTTTCAGCCGATCTTGCAGTACGTTGTTGTCCATGCTTGGGCCTATCACCTACAGAAATCATTCACTAAACAAAACAAACAAATTTCCCAGATGTTTACTCCAGGATTGCCAAATATGAACTGTCAAAACTAATTTTTACCAAAATGGCGGCAAAACAAAGCAGTATACCTCTCCGGTGGATACCCAGATAGAAGTATAGAAATTAATATAAATAAATATAACTTAAACAGAAATACTAGAATGCATTAACAAGGTATGGTAGCGCCACTTTTGAAGTTAAAATACTAGAGGGCCCAAACGTCATGTGTTATTATGGCAACGAAAAAAAGAACAATTTAATTTCTTCTTTTGTGATGCAAAGTATAAAAATAAAATATATTTTTGAACAGAATATTTAAATTCTTTACCACAAAACAAGATGTAGGCAAACTTGTCCATGCAATTATTAATATTGTAAAGGTCATTACTGTTTGCGATGTAGTTTCTTTTAAATGTAAAAAAAAATAGTTTTTCACTTTTATCTAGTTAGAACTACTATCGCAGTTTTGAAGATAACGCAACCTAGCAAAGCTAGAGTTATTAGGTATAAAAGGTAAGAGGAGCTCACAATTTTTTTAAATAGAGATAAACACGCTAAAAATTCACTAACATAGTTAAAAGGAAAAACTGTTTATAAAAGATGCCTGTTAAGATCATTTAGATCTCATTCTTTATTACATAAACGTAAACATAATACATTTACGTTTTATTTTATATGCTTTAAAACATCTATGTTTGTATGTGTTTAAAAAAAAGAAAAGAAAAATCATCTCACATATTAAATATCTACATAGACAACCGAGAAAATAAAAACTAAAAGGACAAAAAAAAATATTGGCACAAAATTTTCATTCATTTTGGGAACAAATAGTCTGCCAGAGACAGGCATATTAGGATGACCCCATAAAACTTAATCAATTGATGCTAACTTGTAGATTGAACAAAAAATTAGCCAGAAGAAGCATGTGTTTGCCAAAATGAAACGAAACACAGGACTTTAATTTTAATTAAATGTTTTTTTTTTATATATTTTAAATATAAATGCTAATAATGTACCCTAAACGTATTTATTTACTTGCAAGAAAAAGATTTTAAGTTTCAGGGCATACGGTAGAATTTACAGCTTTTTAAGGGCTTTCCATACATATACTCAAATGTAATAATAGTGTTTCAATAGAGCAAAACAATAATTATTCTAATATCAGACTCATATTACGTAAAGCCATTCTATTAAAAGACTCTATTGTTCACATTTTAGTTATAAAATTTTTAATGTGCAACAAGTTGAATGCATCAGTTTTTATAGAGAATCTCGAAAAAAATCTCTCCCAATTTCAAAGTAATTAAGTACGAAAATGTTCTTTAATTGAAAAATATTGGAATATTAAAAAATATAAATGAGTTTTCAGCTTAAGCATACCCCTGTATGAGCAAATTCTACAAAAGAACAATTTTACATTGAAATAGAAGTGCAACTCCTGTTTGCCAAAATATTTATAATTTTTTTTTTAAAGAGAAGTAGCACTTCAGGCAACAACATCAATTTAATCAAGTACCGCGCTATATTCCTTAGGAAAGCGATAGAGAAGAGATGAAACAGGTGGTGAAAGTAGAAGGACAGTCGGAAATTAACTGCCTTATAAGACAGCACAGCGACCAGTGCCTTCATCGCTGAGCAGCCCCACTGACAGTAAATTTTTATTTTTGTAGTGAAAAAAACCAAGGTCTTCGTTGGGAATCGAACACAGAAACCCCAGACTGACAAGCTAGTACACTACCTAGTAGCCTACAGGGGCATCTTAATTATGTTCACAATCACTTCTTTTGGAATTTTCGCAACCATTCACTTCATATTAGTGTGTGATCACAGCGAGATTTCAACTACTCGATGTCTAGTTAAGCGACTATAATATTTTAATACTTCAATGAGGTTGCCTTCTTTTTGGTCAATCAGTCCCTTAGAAATTATTCATATTCAGCCGTGCATGCCACATACTATCCTTACATCGCTATTTTGCTTTAAATTTAGGAATCATCTTTGTTTGATTATGTAAAATCATCGACGATCTCATCTTATATTATAGTAAGCAGACGCCTTCACTCACTCATTTGCCATGACAACTACGAAAGTTTTGAATTGCTGCTTTCCTTTTAATACGCCATTTCAACAACTCATCAACCAAAACTACTGAAAAATAATTATTTTTTATTAAAGGCTACGCTGGGACTTGCACTCATAAGCTTCATTTCTCTTTGCCAACCAAGTAGCGCAGTAGCTGCTCAACTTTTGCTGTCTAAATCACACTTGTTAGCGGCGGAAACAAGAACGATTAAGTTCAGCTGACAAACACAAATGCTGCGTCATATTTAATATACAACTATAACATTAGGTTTGCTGTACCAGTAACTTTTTCAAGGATTAAGATTTTATTTTCGAAACAGCAAGTTATTAAATTTTTACTTCCGCCACAACCCAAAACCACTGCCGACAATTTACTTGAGACATTAACTAGTAGACGTTCGCAATGATTGGGCATCACTAGAGGCATACGTGTAACATTTTGCATAAAGATCTTAATCTCAACTCGCTTAAGAATCAAAGCTTCCCGATCATTGGCGCATTTTTCAACAAAGTCATCTTTGGTGATGAGGCTCATTTTCAAATTTGTGGTTTTCTAAACAAACAAAAACAGACAGTCCTCGAAAAACCATTATATCCAAAGTAAGTGACGGTATGGTGTCTTCCCCGGACCACGCAGTTTTGGTGGAAATTTCCCCATCATGCCATGTGTTTCGATTGGCGATTGGTGCTACCTAGGCCAGCAGAAGGATAATATTGAGAGAATTGGGCATTCGAGGGCCGACCAGGGACTCACGAACTGATACCACGGGAACCATTAGGCTACAGATTATCAGTGGGACTCTGTGAGGAGTAACGTGGTGGATAGGCCTTAAGCCAATACCACAGGAAAGTGTGACTTTTTCCTATACTAAGTGCTATCTTAGGGACGACATAGAGTTTGGATAATCTTGGAATCTCAAGCAAGGAGTGGGGCTGCAGCCTTACTCACTGTGCATCGGAATTGCCACCTTAAAAGTGTAATGCACCGTGGAGGCAATAGAAGATGCATTGCATTTCACCCAGTGGTAAAACCACCCGCAGATTAGTTAGACGTTAATCTGTATCACTATCAGGCCCGTCACTGCAAATTTCTTGCGCTACCTAACCACGATCACCATTTTTTTGTGGCCAAAATTGACATTAAAAATGGTACCAAAAGCCACACATACACCCAAAAAAATTATTGCTTGAAAAATTTCCCAGGCGTATAATCGATTTGGCGATGTCAATTGGATGGATGCCTGGTTCCTGTTATTTAAGGCCGCCGGATTTTTTTTCTCGATGGTATTTGAAAGAAATAGGTTTCTTGAAAACCCTACAAACAATTGATGTTCTGAAACACGAAATTCGGTGCTGTATTGATGAGATAAGCTAAGCATTGTTGTAAAATATGTTTCGAACTTTTGTGAAAAGAGTGGATGTTTGACAACGTGCTGCAGGTGGATATTTGTCAAACATCATATTTCATTATTAGTTGCTAATTATAATACAACTGAAGTTGTCAAGAAATGTGTTGTAAACCAATATACTTCCTAAGCTCAAATTTGCCCATCTGTTATATTTTTACAAAAAATCAGGAATTTCTAAAAATTTTGTTGGATCCATATTTGAAATTAAACCTGTAAACAGGAAAAATAAAAGCATTTTCTCAAGACTTGTTTTATGCGAAAAATGTGGAAAGCCTTGTCATAGCCTTAAAATATAGACAGACAGTTCAACTACAAACACTTATGCTCTTTTAAGTATTTATTACAACAAACAATACACACACACACACTTCTGCCATTCCTCATTGACACTTAATATTTATGGTTGTACACACAAATACTCAAGCACACACATACACACCTACATATAGAAATAGTTGGTCACAAATTCCAAAACAGAAGAAAAGCAAATGATAACAAGAGAAATAGTTTTATATTGAGTGAAAGAAATTTTGTTTTTGTTTTTCATCTCTTTTATTTGTCTCCCTAGTCTTTTATATTATTTCCTTTCTTTATGGTTTGCTTTATTGATTGTGATTGTGTGTGACACATAAAAACAGTTTATGCTACTAAATGGTTCTGCATGTATGACAAACACTTAGAGAAACGTAATGAAAAATCAGATATTTGAATGGCTTAAAGAAAACGTAAATTGGCAAAATTGAAAACACAATAAGTTTCTGACATTTTAATGCAATTGACAAGAAACTGAAATATTTTGTTGTTGCTACGAGCATTGAATGTCAGTATTAAAATCTAAATCTAAAGAAGGATTAGAAAAACGTATAAAACGGAAACTAATTACCTTTCTAACAGATTTCTATACGAAAACTCTTGCACCTCCTTGTGTTCATTTTTAGGCATTATTTTTTTGCAAGTGTTGACACATTTTCGGAAATTTATGTTTTTACATTAAAATGTTTAACTGTTCTGTTATAAACTTTTTTCAAAGTAAGTGTCTTCTATTGAGAGAGTGTGTGTGTGTGATTGAGTATTCAAGAGCAGCTGTTTATTGTCTTTAAACAGAAGTGGGTGTAAGTAGTTTTTCTTTTTTGGTTCAGTTTATGTCATTATGAAAAATACTCAAATACATACTCACAAACACACACTTTCAAACATTTATTATTATTATTTTTTTTTGTGTGTGTAAAATGGAAAGCAATTTACTTTATGTTGTCCCATTTTTATTTTACATTTATTTTTACTGTTTATTTCTATTATTCATTATTCTTCTGTTTTTTTTTTTCTTTGCCAACCAACTGTTCATAATTTATTATGATTTTATTATTGTTTTTTTTAATTCACTGAACTTTGATGGACAACTAACTGTAGGATATGAAATCATTTGTAAATGACCATAAGTTATAATATTGACGTTGATACTATGTCCTTAAATTTATGTTATTTATTTAACTTATAAAATATTTTTATGATTTAAAGAACTAAAGGATGTTGTAAATTGTTTTTAAAAATCTTTTAAATTTAGACATGGCACACTCTCAATTAGCGGGTGAAGATCTTTTAAATATGGACATATAGTGCGCCATATCATAATAAATTTTTTTTGACAACCAAGTATTTTTCTTTTATTGCAAAAATTACAAAATTTACAGCCTAAATGTTCTTAAGCACTTTTAAATTTTAAAAACTTAAACGCTGATACAGTGTATGTTCAGTGTTGAAGGAACTGATAAATATTACTTACCTGTTCTATATACCTCAAGAAATTTTTCAAATTTGTTTTCGTTAGGTTTGATTTTAAGTGGAAATTACTTCAAATTACTCATCGTTATTTGACTATTGGCAGCATATACTAAAACTAACACGATAAGTCCTATCATGGCAGCCTTTTCTATGCCCAGATAGCAGATACATAAGATATGTTTTTGGATATTCTCAAATTGTTGCTTCTTCAAGTTCTTAGCAAGCAATTCCTAAGCATAAATCAGACATAACTAAGCCTTTTTTTAATTAACACCAAATAATTTGAAAACTATTAAAGATAAGCCATATGTTAAACAATGGTTTTCTAAATTTTAAATAGAATTTAAATAAAATTTGTAAAACTTAAGAATTTGGCACCGGTTTTCGTATTTTGAGTTAGGCTATTTTAAAGAGTTCCGACACCTGTTTATTTGGTTAGTCGCTATTAGATATTAGATAAGTAATGAAAACGATAATAACGTTTATTGGTATTAAATATCTGATAGATATATTAGCATTAACTCCTACACTTAGTAATAAGCAACACTTTTAAATATTATTTGCATTTAATCAAAATTATTTTAAAATATTTTGAAAAAAAACTCCAGTTTTTTAAGCCTGATAGAACTTCAAATTAAAATATGTTTTCTTTAGCATTCTTGGGCAAATGCCACAAATATCTTTAATAATGCTAGCCCTCAGGGCGCCGTTTGCTGCTGGTTTATTGCCATCCAATATTACAAAATAATCTCACCTTGGATCATAATTAAGAGAGATCTATTATCACCCGATTTTCGTTTCACATCTCTTCCCGATCAATATCATCTTTATTTGCTAACAAAACGACCACTAACGACCCACATTGAATGCAACATAAGTTTTGGTTTCGGCTGTGAAAAAAGTAGGGTTAAAGATGTTGTAAATGAAAAGGAACCAAAAGGGACTGCTGTGAATTGGTTTTATATTTATTTTTTTTAATAGCACTCTTATGTTGTTATCTTCATGTTCTGAAAACTGATAACTAATTTCTAAAGTAAACCGAAATAAAATCTTGTTAGATGTTTACTGTAATCATCTTTTAATGAAAAAAAGTTGTACCGCTAAGTTAATTTCATGAGCCTCTTTTCAACCCTTAAGCTTCTTTATCCTCGAGTGTTTTATAGAGGTAAATAAATTTAAAAATTTTGCAACACTGATTTATATTAAATTCGGCATTTCACTATAAATAGACTAAAGCACAGTGGTTTGAAAACGTTTTATTTCAATAAATAAATAATTTGGTAGCTCAGGAACCACTTAAGACATCGTAATGAAATTTCAAAAAGGCTAAGCAGAGCTACTTCTAAGCGAAGCTGCGTAAACGGGGCTTCTGGATATTCTCCCAAATTTGAGTTTCTCGGGTGTAAAACTTTTTCACAATTTTTAAGCTTATTTATTTTTCAAATGTTAAAAGTTAATGAACTTAAGTAGGCCCTCCGTCAACCCTCGTCAAATTTGGTTTTTGAACATTATATCCAGTTTCGGCTGTTTGCCATCTTTTCGTACTAGTTGCGTTCTATTGTCAGTTGCGTTTATATAGTTCGTGTCTCCCTTCGTGTTATTGCGTTCGTCACTTTCTCTCTGTTTTTGCCTGTGTCTCTCTCTCTCTCTCCTTTTTCGTTTGTCTCTTTTTACCTAATTTGTCGCTCCCTTTTTAATTCGTCTTTTTTTCTAACTAAATCCATTTACGATCATGCTTGTTGCCTGTTTTTGTTTATGTGTGAACCTTTTGGATTTTTTTTTTCTTTCTTTCTTTTATTTTTTTTTATGTGACATAATAATCTGTAATTGTACGTTTATGATGTTCTTTATTCTTTAAAATTGGTTTGACCCTCGTCAAACCAAATTTGACGAGGGTCGACAGAAAACCGTACCCAAAATTACCTTAACTCACTTAGACTATTTTGAAGACGAGATATAGCAAAGACGAATAAAAGAAAAATTGCTTCAAAAATTGTAACAATTCATCTTCCAGTCCTATCCAAATAGCCAATTTTAAAACAAACCACATTTTATGTAAAATTGAAAAACGAATTATCTTTATACACAATTAAAGGGCATACTCAAAAGTCTCCCTTTAACCTAGTGGGCCTTTACTTAGCACTTCATTGCCTACATATAAATCACCGCCGAAACCATGCTTTCATGATGTGCAGATCGATCCCAAAACAGGATTGCCTTTGAATCGCAGTGAAGCTCATTTTTATTTGGATGCATACGTCAATCAACAAAGCTGTCATATAATCCTCAAGTGTATTTTAAGAAAAACTGCCTGTTTCGTATACTTTATTGACGATCGAATCAATGGGTTGTACTTCTTTAAAAACTATATTGTCGAGAACGTTACGTTACGTTACGTAAATGGTGAGTGCTATAGGGCCATGATGATGGACATTTTTTTCAACAACTATTATTTGCAGGAGCTGTAATTTTAACAAGACGCCGCAATAAAGTTTGGTAACCGTGTAGTTTTACATTTCGGATCAGTGAGTTCTCCTCCAAAATCGTGTATTTTAACGCCGCTATATTGGGGAGATATGTAGAGTCGCTAGTCTCTGCCGATAGGCTCTAGAAGACAATACTCACCGTATTATCGCAGATATACCACCGCAAATGTTAGAAAAACTAATTCCAGAACTACGAACATGCCAGCCATGATGGTTATATGTCAGAAGTCATATCTAAATCATAATGGCACAGAATTACCCTTCGAATAAAATAAATTTCATATCAAAATTAACAAAATTCTTTCCATTTCTCTAAAATACCCTACATTTTCTTTTCCACTATCGAATGTTGGCTGTTTGTATCTCTCATTCGATTAATTTTTTGTTTGCATCATTTTTACCCACTTAAAGTAAACTGTCTTCATGAGCTTTTTTTCTAAATTTTTATGTTTGCGTTTGTGTGAACTTACAGTTCAAGTGAGTGCGTTTAAATGTGTTATACAAAGTTAAATAACTTGTGTAAATTTTGTGAGTATGAAATGTCGAAAGAAAGGAGAAACAAGTACCGGAGAGATATTATGTTTAAATGTTGACAATTGATTGCACATCAAATTATATGTGGGTCATTGATTATAATGGTAACGACACAACTACCAACAACACAATTACAATTCGTTCAATAATACATTTGTGTTGATGTGTTGATAAACCTGTTAGTATTATCACTTTAAGCAATAACACATACTAAAACAAGTGTATACATACACTTATAAAAACAATTTCGCTTAATGACCAGCAAGCAATTTCTTGCAAAATAGTTTTAATGCCGCTAGGTTGAAATCTATCACAAATTATATTGAACCAAGGTCCGCAGACGGACAGCCACGTGCAATTAGAGTGCTGCAATGAATGAGAAACTATTTAGCGTCCCTAAAGGACATAACTAAAATTGGGTCTTAAAGGCAACTCTACCTAGCGGCTAGCTTTTAAGCTTAACTGTCCACGTTGTGTGGTGAATGGTACGGTTAAGTCAATTTGCTTTATTAAGCCTTATGTACAGACATTAAAAAGGAAAAGTAACTAACTTTGCATTAATTGTTAACAAAAATATTTTTTTTAAATACACAAACAAGAGACTAACTTTATTTCCTAGTACGTCATGAAAATGCCGTTTTCCAATTACTAAGCAGGGCAGTCGCGCTATTTAGGTTAGTTTTAGATGTTCTGTTTAATTATGAGAATTTTTAACAGATAGACTGCAATTAACCTACAATGATTATTCGAGTATTGTTTATGTGTGCAAGCTGCCTATTAAATTATAGAACAGGTAATATCATAAAGCAATAAATTTCTCCTTTATAAAATAATAATTTTAGCCAAAGAGAAAAGTTTAACTAGTAAAGCTTCAATGTGAATCTGAAAGCTTTGTAAAACTAGAATACAATTACGAAGTAGAAATTAAGATCGTGCAGGTCAATAGCATGTGTTAAAATTTTCATAAGCGTACCTAAAGCTACATACTCCGAGGCTAAAGTTATATTTTTATCACACTATTGTTTTGTAAATTTTTAAAAATTTTTATAAATCATAAGCATTTCATTCAACACTCACCGAACAAATTTTACTGCAAGAAAAGACGTTCACAAAGCACAACCGAAAGTACACAAAGAAATCATATAAATGAGACCTATTGTAAACTACAGACCTACACCGGCATTTCACCTGGCTAAATACCTCACCGCCCGACTTAAAGAAAAGATAAGTTTACAAAATATATATACGGTACGTAATATACAAGATCTTGTCGCAAAACTTAAAAATATCAAGATAACCGAAAAGAAGCTACTCATTTCCTTTGACGTTAAGGAACTGCATAGCTATTATCCTACGCAAAACACCAGACATAATGTATATTGTAAAGCCGATAATAATAATAATAAAAATAAAATAATAGATTTAGTAACCAGTTTTAAAAATCACCTGACGGGCTCGTCTTAGGAAAGCCAACGTCAGCTATCTTCAAAGAAATGCATGAAAAAACACATAATAACTTATAATAACCTATTACTATAGATATGTATGGAGATGATATCATATCCACCCTCAAAAACACAATGCCAAAGAAATTCTAACAGAAAAACGTTACATACACATTGGAAAAAAACAAGTCAGAAATTTGCATTATCTTGACATCACAATAAGAAGACGAAATGACTGTTTACTATTTGACATCTATATAAAACCCAATTACGATGGACACTACCATCCACATCAAATCGAACCACTCTGCACAACTTAAACTAACAGCATTTAGACATATGATATACAGACTTGAGGCATTCCCACTTACTTCAGATAAGTAAAAGAATGAACTCGACATAATTTATATCATAGCTAAAAATAACAGCTACAAACCCACTGCTCTCGACAAACTTCTTAGACGATACAACACCAAAATCAGGAATAAAGAAGACACGGGCAGAAATATATAGACTAACTAACCTTTTTCACATGAAGGTTTACTCACAGTATTAAAAACCAGCCACACTTTAAGAAATAATCTCAGGGCAACGACAAAAACAACTGACAAATTTAATTTCAGCGGAGTACTCAGACTTGCTTGTACTTACAAACTGGACGAATACCAAAAAAGATATTTAGAGAACACATACAAACGAAAAAGAGAAGACTCCAACTTTGCACTATATCTTGAGACTCATGAATACACACCAAAGGAAATAGATGAATGTAGGACACTACTACGTCCTAGTAAAAAAAGGACGAAGACTAGACATTCTTGAAAATATGGAAGTCTACAAAACAAAAACTTTTAACAGTGACATTATAAACGAACATGAGGTAAACATGACCTCAGATACAATTTTCACACCACTTAAGCTACTCATACACTCGGACAAATGAAAAACACACTGAGATGAACACACGTAGCTGGATAATAATAAAAGACGGGAAAATTAAAAATTAGCTGCATTCAACCAACATAAGAAGATACGACCTACACGTCTTAAGAAAGATGTCATCATATCGAAAGCGCTCGCCGTTCAAACCGCACAAGCAGCTAGCAAAGATGGAAGAATATGATAACAGTATTTTATAAGAATGTCATATTTTTAAAGCAATCTAGCACAATTAACTTAAACTAAAAAAGTAATTATTTTTAAAGTCTAAAATCAAAACTAAACAATTTAGTATCTAAAATCAAAATGCGCAATATTAATAGTTAGCAAAGAATTGGATTTAATTATCCTAGTTACAGTCCAGTATTGCAAATTAAAATTAATCAAATGATTTAATTGATTTAATCGCAAGAAAAATGTTAAGAGACTAAAGTTACAAAACATGTGGTTTAAGCAGAGGAATTGTTTTCGGCAAAATCACATTAGTGTGAACGCACTATAGACTAAAGGAAAGGAGCTAACGCAGAAGTAACTTCTAACTTTAAATATGATGTCAAATGCTGACAGGGTATAGTCAATTATTCAAACATGCAGTCAGTAGATGATGATGGTAATGATGTTGATGCCTGTTTGGTTTTTATTAAATCATTTATATTTTCCCACCTATTTTTTCTTTTTTCGTTTTTATATAAAAAAATCATTTTTTATCATTCTAATCGTGATTATTTTTTTTTTAAATAAATTTTGTTTAGCGACTTTATTACATGTGTCATTGTCAGTTGGGATTTATTTTAGATATTTGTTAGGTATATAAATATAATTTGATTCCACCTATATTCAGTATGGTTATGCTGTTTGTTTGGCAAAGTTTATTTATGTATCCAGTAAGTGAGAGAGATGGTGTGTCTGTATGTGTTTGCTATAATAAATCACGTATAAAAAAGGAAGGTTCAAGCATAATAAGGGTTTGATTGAATAAGATAAATATTAAGGTTGATTTATTTACACAGGAAAATCGGTTCGAAAGGATTAAATAGTATTAAAAATGGAGGCCAGCAAGTGTTTTGTAATAGACATAATTTATTATCCGTATTAAGTGATTCACTAAAAAAATAAAATAAAATTTTTTTTTTTAATTTATTACCTACCTTCTTTTATCATCACAATAAACATATAAAAATTTGTAAACTGCAGATAATTAATAATCTTGCATTTAACACAATCCACTTGCTCTTAACAATGAAGAGAATAAATACATCAGCAGCTGAATAGAAAATCTATTAGTTTTTCTTTTAAGGAAGAGTAGTACAATCTATATTAACTAGTGATATTATTAATTTCAGGAGTCTATTTCTGTAATTATTCTTATTCGAACGTGCAAGTGTTGTTTTTTGTTTTTCGAATTTCTTGACTCGTTATAGAATAACAAGTATCGCGGTTTCTAGTGATGGTAGCATGCATGTATTCGAAAACAAACATGCTACTTTTTACTGACACGCCAACCATTCGAAGTAACGTTTTTCCGAATATAAGACCACTTATAATTTTAGTATTTCCAAAATAAATATCGTTCAAAAGAAGATTCTTGGAAACTTTATGGTCCAACGTACAAATTTAGAAAAGAGCTTACTTTCAAGCTCCTCGCAAGAAAGAGCAATGGGTTTAGCTCATCATTAAAAAATACTTAAACGTGGCATAAAGCAGGTAGTACAAATAGGAAATACTGCCATTAAATAATAATTTTGATACGCAAAAGGTCTTTCAATAAGAAATTTGCTTTCTAAAATAAAATAAAACAAAAAAATTTACATTAAAAGGATTTAAATTTGTATAGTATTACGCAGAGAAAAGTTGGGCAATTATGAATGATAACTGATATCTGTCAAATGTCCACCAAGACTATGCTGACAGATGTCAATTATTTCATCAAAGTTTTTAATCACTTTTTTTGGCAAAATGGCGGTCCTATTTCGTTAATAACATCATGGATTTTGAGTTTTTAGACTGAAATCGATTCATTGACTCCGTATAGAATCTGTCCTTAACATTGCCAAAAAAAAAAATAATCCAGTCTTGTTAAATCACACGACTGGCCACATAACTGCTGATTGTCGTGAAATTATACAATCGTAAAATTTTGTTTGCAATAAATTAATCATTTCATTGGCTGTGTGACATCCTGTTGAAACCGCATATCAGTGATATCCACGTCGTCAATAATAGGCCAAAATAGATTTATTATCATCTCACGATAGCGTGATTAATTGACCGTTACCGCATTTCTCGCCTCATCTTTGAATAAAACGGCCCAAACACGCCACCAGACCACATAACGCATCACACAATGACACATTGAGCAATGAAACCCCAAATGCGGCAATTTTGCTTGTTGACATACTGTGGCAAATCAAAATGGGCTTCGTCTAAAGAATCGATTTGTTCAGAAAAGCCAGCCGGTTATTCCTGAATGAATTGAGTGAATCTACGGCAATGTGATGTTCGGGCGGCTTAAATTCTTGCACCAGTTGAAACTCGAGGAATTGACAAATTTGAATCTTCTTCAACACCGTGGCTCACGGTTGCGATTTTTCAGTTGCATGATCCGATCTAACAGATGTTTATTGTATCGAGTTTTATTGACGCAAATTTAATGTACAAATTTTAAATAGTGGTCTCAGAAGGTCGATTATGTTGTCCGAAAATATCACGAATTTTGCGAAATAAAGTTCTAACAGAACCACCATTTTCATAGTGCATTTTAATTATTTTAATGCGATTGTTTTGCGAAATTAAATTCATTACAACAATTGCCCGTACGAATACATCAAAAACGAAATATCACAACTATCATGTTGCTGGTGTTGCCATAAAAACCCGATAAATACTTTGTGCCGAGATTTTGTTTACTGTGTTTGCAGTATTGTAAAATATATTTGTTTTATACAACACTAAAGCATTAATTCCTTTCGTATCGTGTCATATCAAAAGCAATTTTCTCTTATCGAAGTTGTTTCGAAAACAATTTCGATCAGGAGTGCAAGCATTAGGCGCTAGGACTCTTTATAGGCCATCAAAAAGAGTATTTGAAATTACTCAACTGATTACTGTGAAGCATTGCAGAAACAAATAGTTGACTGAAACTAATACAGGCGCAAGTTATCACAAACATATTTGTAAAAATTTTATGTGGTACGGTGTTTGCCGTTGTAGCGTTTAGTATTAAATTGTAAATTTTGTGAGTATTAGTTTAGATTTTATACTTCCTGATGGGAATACGATTTTTATGTTTCTGTCAACACTTTTTTCACTTTTTAAATAAACACTAATGTATTCTTGCATTAAAGCGCAAACAAAAAATACTGTGTTCTAAGCACACTGTCTTTTCTCTTAATATGTGGCATGAGATTAATCCCATAAATAAATTCAATTAAATACTTCCCCCTTCGATTATCTGTAGTATTTGAATGAAACATATGTGTACGATTATAATTACAATTTATGTAACTGTCAAATATATTTAATTGTACAAAAATCCTTCGATTAATTTCCTTTTCTGTTTATAAAATATAGAATAAAATGGAATCTTTTTTTATGCTCATCTGTTCGTAGCATATTAAGCTGTATATCTCATACTTTTATACAAAACAATAAAAAGCCATTATCTATTAAACACTTAATAAACCAACTTATTTTTACTTCCCATAAAAAACCTTTTGGCAAAATACGAAATGTACATCCAGTGATATACAACACATTTCAGCATTTATAATTTTCTTTGCAGCACATATTAATAAAACTGTCACAAAACTGTCAAATAAAACATTCTATACATTGTTCCTACCATTATTTTTTTAACCATTTCATACACTTCGACAAACACATAATAAAAAAGTAGAATTCTTGCATGAGCGTTATTGAGTGAAACTTTTGGTGTATTTGTATGACATGGTGTTGTCTTTTTTGTAATTTAGAAAAAAATAAACAAATATCGCAGATATACATTTACTAGATAATAAAAATATGCATAAACTGCAGGAGAGCGGAAGTTCTGAAAAATATGCAATGAAATGCTGTAACATTGCTATATCATCTTATCATGTCACCTTCAGTGACAGTATACAGTTTTTAAAATTTGGATATAATGTTTCAATCCTTCAATCTTTAAATTATGAAATTCTTAGTAGGGACATGATAAAAAGCAGCTTACATTTTTTTTGAAATTTTAGCATTAAATAAGAATTATAACCAACAGGCAAATGGAAAAAACATCGTCCACATTTTTAACATAAAGAAACTTAATTCTTCTTTTTAATCCTTTTCATAATTTTAAAGATTATGTCCAAATTTGCTCATCAATAATATTTTATATTATTTCTACCTATAACGAACTTGATTCTTACAAATTGCTCCAGAGATACAGAACTGAAACAGACATATTTGTAACAATACCAGCACAGTCCAAATGTTATGCTTTGATCACGAAACAATAAAACTGTACTAATCTCTTACCAACCAAAATTACAATTCTTAATTGATGGTAGTTTAAAATTAAAAGTGCCAATAATATTTTCCTATTCACAATGCGACGTTATAAAACTACTACTTTACCCAGAAAACAAAATTCTCTTTAAGTAAATATCGCCTCGAAATATATTGTTAAGATGATTGTATAAGTTTTAAAAGAAGTTTTAAAAAACTTAAAAAAGTCTTAAAAGAAAATAATTATCACTAAAAAAAAAGTAAACGAAACGACCCACAGTGCATTTTGCAAACTGCGCAGTTTTCTTAGAAATCTTATACACGCAAGATGACAACAGGCTCATAAGAAATTCTACAAAATAATATAGACAATAATAAACAAAAATAACTAACACAGAACAAAACAAAACACACAGCCAAACAGGCGACTAAACAGAATGATAATAATATGGGGTGATGTTCAAGTAGAATATTCTTGTATATACGAAAATCGCTTAAAAGAACAATATAAGCACCATTTGCTGGGCATATTAATTTATTTAAGTTGGGTCATCAGTGAATAAAGACAACAAAGTTACCATCGTGTTTATTTTATGTGTATTGAAAATAAATAAATCGTCTAACTTAATTTTCGACTCTAAAGTGCTGTGTTATAATCTTTCACTAAAAGAATTAAAAAAACCAAAACATTTATTAAAAGGAATGGACGTAGCAATAGTTTTGTACAAAAGTTACCTTTACTAAAAAGTACTTTTTATACATATTTTATAGAAAATACTCTTTATACTTCTTAGTTATATGTACTTTTTTATAAAAAGTACTTTTGTATATAAAGTAGTTTTTTGACAGGTACCTGTTAGCGTAATGTTTCACAAAAACCTAAATTTTAGAAACAGGTACATTGAAAAAGGGGACATTTAAAAATATTATATTCCACCTTTTTCCACATAAACCACCATCATTCGAAATGGTACAACTAAGTCAAAAGCACTTTTTTCCAAAAATATATTTTTGCATAAAATATAGTATTGCCAAAAGTAGTCAACCACCGCCCAGACTCGTCATGTACCCGTTACTATGCCGAGGATATTATTTCGAGCTCGAGTGGTTAAAATGGTTTTAGCAGATCTCAACATCAACAAATCTCCTGGGTCGGATGGGATACCACCACTGGTCCTGACACAGTGATATTCGACGCTAGCGGGTCTCTTAGCAACCCTCAGCATGTTGTATCATGCCGGTCAACTTCCAAAGTGTTAGAAGGTTGCTAATGTAAGACTAATCCCCAAAAAGGGTGAGGCTAACAATTCTGAAACTTACCGCCCAATCGCAATGTGTTTTGCACTTTCTAAGGCGATGGAAATTATGATTAATTTTCATCTTTTGAAAAACCTGGAGTCCAACAGCTTACTTAGCGATCGACAGTATGGTTTCCGTAGGCGGCGACTTGCTGGCCCCTACACCCAACGATAATTGTGCAACTCGATACATCATTTCGGAGAGAGTAAGATGGTGGCTCCAAATATTTTTAAAGCGTTTGATGCACTTCTATCAAAACTTGCTGCTTTTGGTGTCGGTGATAATTTTTCCAGCTTTATACCGAGTTTTCTCAGGAATCGCAAAATACGAGTTGTTATAGATGGGATTTCATCAGACGAGTTCAGGATTAATGCAGAGGTGCCGCAAGACTCCGATCTTTCTCCTACACTATTTCTTATTTTTCTAAATGGCCTTCTTTGTTAAACGTTCAACCCTATATACTCTTTCGCAGATGACAGCACCATTTCTATATTTCTATTCATTTGGTAGAAGACCGAACCAGTTGCAGGTGAGTTCCGAAAGGTAGGGCGTAAATAAGCTAAATCACGATCTCGCGGCGATCTCCGACTGGAGTCTTGCAAATAGAGTTGATTTTAATGCCCGTAAGACGCAATGTTGCATGCTTACGCATAGAACTGTGTTCGAAAATGGTGCTGCATGTGTTACTTTGGATGATATATATATTGGCATTAGAAATTCAGTGTGATGTTCGATGAACTAAACAAATTTTTCAGGTTTCTAAAGAAGCTTTCAATTGCCTCCGCTTTCTAAAACGGTGTAAGTGATACTTCACTCCATTCGCTCTTCGTACTATGTATTCTATCTATATCCGTCCAAAGACGGATGTATGGGCCGAAGCCCCTAACTCTATTTTGAAGTTACTCTACTGCGTATAGGAGAGGCCAAGAGGCTCATTGGAGACGGTAGGGTATTCAACTCTATTGATTCTCTGAGCATCGACCTAATGTAGCTTGTATTTCACTGTATTATCATTACTACAATGGTAAACTCGTATATTTTTACGTTTTACTCGATTTTCGTTGAGAGCGCATCCATTTGTGGTCGATTAACCTATGAATCGCACTACACATTACAAGGAAAATTCGTTTTTTAGCAGAACAGTTCATATCTAGAATAAAATTCCTACAGAGGTCTTCTCTGTCACTTTCAGTGTGGGAAAATTCAAATCGAATGCCCACAATCACTACTCCCTCTTTCCTCCTCCCCATAACCAATTTTCCGAGTTCTGGTACAATGCACTACATGAGCAGGAGTCATCCCCTGAGTATTGGTCCGAGTGAAAAAAATTGTTTTTTTTTTTTAACAGAGAACCTTTGTAAAAAGTTGAAAAATGTACCTTCTAAGTAAAAATTTACTTTAACCTGAAATTATTTTCAGTTAATCTATGTTAATTCTGCAACATTCGAATTTCAAATAATAAATATTTCAGGATATACATATAAGATAAAATATATCATGAATTTTTTAAGGCAGCCTTTAAGGATTATTAGCAAAATTTATTTTTAAATAGTACTTTTTGTGAGAAAAAAAATTATTTTAAATTGATCTTTTTGCAAATAAAAAAAAAATTAAATAATTTATCTTTCTTAAAAATTTAAAAATTTAATTATACGTGAACTTAAGCCGAATTTAAATTCATTATTTTGTTACAAAATCTCAGTTGTCTCCGAAAAATAAAATTTTTATGTTAAGTGTTTATACTCTAAGATTTTAATGAAATATTTTATTCAGACGATTACTTTTCTATAAACTGTTGTCTCGGAAGTGAACTTTAAGAAGTAAAAAATTTTTAATAAATAAAAAACATAAGCAGCAATTTTATTCGTGCTTGATTCCTTTTCAAATAAATATTAAGTGATATTCTCACAAAATATTTATTACAAAACAATTTTCATTAAAAAAGAACATTTTATGATATTCTCATAAAAGAAATTTTTTACACCCAAAAATAATTTAAATCTTTTAATATTGAAAATTTCGTTTGATTTACTGAAAGTGTAGCATTTATGATTTTTATATAACTTCCTATTTTGTGTGGAAACAAATTGGCATAATTTAGTTATACGCCTACACATATATAAACACTCGCACACGTAAGTAAATATTTTTTTTTATTTTTTTTTTTTTTTTTTGTGCAATATAAATTGAATAGATTTGTTGCTGTTGATGTTCTGGATGTGCCTGTATGTGTAGAAAATAAATGACAATGTTTAAGTTGGTCAAGCAGCTCTGTCTAACTGTCAAAGCCATACGGCATAGATGACTCGTGACAAAATATTCAAGTGTTGATATTTACAATATGAAAAAAAAGAAAAAAAAAACAAAGAAAAAATTTCTTTCACTTATCCATGTCATACTAAATATTCATTTAACTACAATATTTATCCACTGATTTTTGTTGTTGTAGTACAAGTAACAACAGCATGGCTGTCATTGGACACGTTATTCTACAATTTGGTTATCTCCATTTTAGTATTAATGTTTTTTTTCAGCAAGTCTTCAACAACTCAAACCATAAAATTTTTGTCATTTTGAATTAATTTGTTTTAAAGCTGTGATATACTGTACGAACATAAATGAAACACCATTTAACTGGTCCAAATAGGTTGATCAATTTTTTTTTTCGGTGACACGGGATGCTACTTATTTTTGTAGCATTTTAAATTTATTTTCTGCTAAAACGTGCTGTCATCACGATAACACTCATCCATTTACTCTCACTGTACATTTAACCATATGTAGTTGTGGATAGAAAAAAAATATTTATACTTTGCATGATGCAATTTTGAGTTAATCCTTTGCTTGCTTATTTACTTCACCTTCTCCTATAAATTTGATGTGCTAAAATGAAACATTTTTGTTATTTTTTTGGTTTTTTTTTTTTTTTGAGATGAACAGGAAATTAAATAGTCGCCATTGCCAGGCTGGTCATTGTAAACGTTATTGGCCAGCTCTTATTACTGGCTGTTTTGTTTTAGTATATTGCATATTGCTACGGAAAATTTGAACAAAACTAGTTTAACTGATGCGTTAAAAGTTTATTTTTTTTACAATTAAAGTAAAAATAAATATTTTTTTTAAGTCAGCACTTTAGGGTTAAGAAACTTTTATATGTCGAACATATAAATTTTTATAGCGGGTATAACTTTTAAACTAAATGCTTAAGCTTTAACGCTTGTAAAAAAAATAACAGGTAATAACAGGTTTAATGATATTACCCTTTTTAAGTATTGATCCTTAAGGCTTCATATTTTTCTTTTTTGCGTTTAGAAAATGCTAAGTGAAAAATTTGGGTGAGTGAGTATAAAACAAAATTTAATACTATTGAAATACTTTGTATATTGTAGGAAAATGTTTCTGGCCACATGTTTTCTTGTTCAAAATGTTGTTGGAAACTTTTTTTTAACATTTTTTGAAACCTTTATAAGCAGCAGTTATTTTGTATTGGTAATTGTAATAATTATTCATTAAGAAACTAAATAAAAAAAAAAAAGAAAGAAAATGAGCACAATCTAATGCGAGATTCTTTAGCATTTTTCATATTTATCTTTTACTTAAGCAACCAATTTAAAAAAAATATAATATGAGAAATATTTACAATCATATAATATTGTTAAGGATGTGTTTTGTTTAAAAGAAAATAATTTAGTAAGAAAGTAAACGAAATAACTGGGTATGCTGTTTACTAACTGTGTAGTTTTCTAAGAAAACTTATGCATGCAAGACAACAACAACAATCTTAAAATAAGTTCCATGTAGAAACTTTAACAGCATCGAAACAAAAACAAAAATACACACAGAGCAATAGGCGGCTACACATTGAATGAATAAATTAGCATCAACAAAATGAAGAAGAAAATTCTTCATTTTTCTAGACCTCTAGCGGATGAATATAAAAGGCAGCATTTGAGTGGTTAGTTTGTTAAAACATAAACCTCGTCAAGTAAAGACTTTCAATTTTATTAAATTGTTTTGTAGTGCCAACATACAAATCTTACTTTGTGTGTAGTTAAATAAATAAAATTGTAATTAATTTAATTGGAAAACTCCGAAATCTGGTGTTAGTTATTTTATAATAAAGAACAACAAAAAGTGGTATAAATGGAACAAAATTACGCAATTCATACACATTCCATAGTTTTTTCCATTATTATCTTACTAATCATCATATCAAATTTTTAATATTTTTTTTCACATCATAGCACCAGTATCATTAGTTTTAAAGCTTTCTTCAATTCCTTTATTACTTCTTTTCTTTGGAATTTTTGGGTTTTTTATTTTGTTGTTTTCGGTCAAATTTAAAATTTCTATTAAATTTTAGATTTTTCGTTTGTTGATAAATTGTACTTGTACTTGATATTTTTTAGCTATTGTTTTGTAAACTTCTATATTTTGGAGAAAGTTATTTGTAATATTTTAGTTTTTAAAAATATTGTCCAGGTATATCATTATATTCTTTAGAAAATTCAAGCCCTAAAGATGCCACTTAAAGTTTGTGGCGAAATATTGCCTAATAAAGAGTAAAATAAAAATAAATGACCTCGAGCTTGAATATTGATATACCTGGATATTAACAATTAATAGGTCGAACAAATAATCAAAATAAATAAATATTGTCTTGCTTTAATAAGTGATGAAATTCAGTAATAATTTTTTTAATAATCCATAAAATTTGATTTTGTAGTGAATTTTATTATTCGGGTATTTGCTTTTTTGTTGTATAAAATTGTTATTGAAAAAATAGTTTTTTAATGAAAATAAAAATTTAGAACAAAATTAAAATATTATTTTGCAGTCTAGAAATCATAACGAACTGAAAGCTTTAATACAACATCCATTTCAAAACTTGTTGAGCTCGGTTTTCTGGTTAAGCACAATGGAAATGACAAAAGCAAATCTAGAAAATTTAAATAAAATATCTAATGATTTGATACTGATTTTTAAAATTTCGTGAAAAGCTAGAAGTTGTCGTTTGTGTTCTAAATTCGAATAAATAATCTAATGCCTTGCTGATATAAAAAAGTAAAGGTTGTAAAATCTATGTGAGCCGTTTAATAAAGAGAACAATTGTCTGTGGGCTTCTACGAACTTTATATTGATTGATTATGAATACTTCTCGCACCCTTTGTTTCAAAATAAGTTTGTGGAATAGATGGTGTATATAAAGTGTCACGTGTTTTTTTATATAGGTATAAAAGTTTAACTGGGCTATACTTTTTTAGCTGGAGGCCATTTTTTTAGCTCTCAAGTGATTTATATTGTTTGGTTCGCAATAAACTGAACAAAGCTTCCAGATTGTTTGAATTGGTCTTAAAACCAGATTAATTTTGATCGCGATTTTCATAAGCAAATTCTGTTAGTGACGCAGCACACTTTTGTTTGAAGTTGGTTTTATCCTCAAGTGATTATTGGGACATCATTATATCCAGCAAAACTAACAGTTTGGTATGCTTTATGGGCTGGTGAAATCATTCTCCCGTACGCATTTGAAAACTATGCTGTTTGGAACATTACAGTCGGTAATTAGCGCTATAGAGCCATGATTACAGATTTTTTTTGCTTATCAGTTGAACAACCATAATATGCAGGAGCTGTGGTTTCGACAAGACGTTGCAGAATGTCACACAATAATGCCACAATGATTTATTGAAGAAAAGTTTGGCAACAAACTAATTTCAACTTTCGAAATCGTGCGAATCATGCGATTTAACGCCATCAGATTAAATTTTGCGGTGATATGTAAAGTTACTGGTTTACTCCGACAACATACTTAGAGTTATCGCCTATATGCGTCCATCTAAAATTGGACCTTAATATTAGACTACGTCTGAGCCAGCCATGGCGGTCATATGCTAGAAGTCATATATAAATTACAATGTCAGAAGATTATCTTGGAATAAAGTAAATTTTATGTTAACTTAAAAAAAATCAAGTTTATTTTATTTCATTTCAAAGTTCTATACCCTCTTTAACCTCAGTTAATAAATATAAGGTATGCTGATGACGGCAATAGCGATCAAAAAATATTGCATTACATTTTGATGGTGTTGAATTTTTCTATGCAAAAATATGTTCGCGAAAATTTTTAAATAATTTTTCTTTCTGAATAAAAATTTTTTAAACTAAAAAAAAACACGAATTTATATCAATATTTACTAGTGCATTTGTTAAAATAACATCAAACAGTTTTACTAATATTTAGAAATATTAAATTATTAAATTTTTTCAATTTGGAAATTGTTCTCTAAAATTATAATGTCAATAAAAAGCTTGTTGGATTTGTTATTTTTGTTATTTATTTTTAATTTCATAAGTTTATATTTATTTACGCTAAGATTTGCATGAAAAAAACAAGCAAGGTATATTAAGGAATTCAGCTATTTTGATGAATGTTTTAATTTCTTTCTGTGCCCAGTTTTCATTTCATCACTCTAATTTTTAAACGTAAAAACATATCGATGGTGCGCAAAAAGTCTTAAAGAGATTTTTTCCAGACAGATCAATGATATGGCCCTAGAAATTAGCTTAACTATTATTTCGAAAGAAATATTTTTAATATAGAATTTGATTACACATTCATTTTTGTGCGCGAGTATTAGCATATATTTAATTTTGATTAAATCATATTTTACTTTATCCAAGTTGCTTGCAGGGCAAATTTCATCTAAATGTGTTGCAAAATTTAGTGTTAAAACAAGAATTGCCATATTTTCTGTGTGCATTAGAAGACAACACAACACTGATTTTCATTATTATTGCAAATGCTTTCTTTTGTTAATGCTGTTTGTTGTTTTTTGTATATCGAATGTCTAAATTCTCTGTTGCCGCATGGAGCAACAGTCTTATCTGTAAATGGACTTTTTCAATGGTTTTTATTATGCCCTGGTCATAGATTTAGTGGTTAGACGTTCACCAACATTCAGTGTTTAAACCTTGACTGGCTGCTGTACAAGAAACTATTTTCGTATTATTAAAACTACAATTTTTCATATAAAAATAGAAACAGTTGTTTATGTGCAGGTCTATGTGGGTGTATATGGTTTAAGATCATAAATAACACATACCCAACAGTCAACAAAAAACAAAAAAAACCAGAAACACTGTACAGGAAGAAAAATTTTATATTAAAAATTTCAAATGCTTTAGCTTAAGTTGGTATGAATTTTCAATACCTAAATTATTATTAAATTATTTAATTTCAAGGTTCTTATCCAATTTTTGCAATTGAAATTATAGCCATATTTGAAGTAGAGGTTAACACTACTAACAGACGCTCTCGACTCAATATCGAAATGGATACAGGGGCAAAAGGTTAGCTATTTTAGCCCATAGTTCATATGAGTTCATCTTTCAATTAGCCTGAAAACAGTTTAAAACTGACTCAGTAAGGCAAAGATAATGTCTGCTAGAAAGCTAGGCATAATGCCTGAGATGACACCCAAGCATTCCCAAAATTGAACCGAAACATATTTTTTAGATTTATATTAAACAGAATTCAATAGACTATCTGCATGGAGAAATTCTTCAGGGATTATTACCGAACTAACCTCCCCAAATTAAGTAAAGACGTATAACTTGTAACTAAAAGCATTTAAAAGCTTTTACGTTTTCTTAAGATAAAAATAAAAAGAAGCATCACCTTCTAGCCCACAGGTTGAGTAAATACCCAACAGACGTAGCACTGAGAACATGTTGAGCATATTCCAAAAAGTTATGATAGTTTATGTTACAGCAGATATAACCAGTTGAGCAAATACATTTTGGAAATATTTTAAATATGCCGACATTATAACCAACTCTAGTCCTGAAATTTTCCAAAAAAATACATCTCTATAAATTGCTTTAGTATCTAGCTAAAATTCAGTGTCATGTTATTACCTCTCTGTCGTTATGGTATTCGACTCCACAATAATGAGTTTTATATTGTTATTAATTTTTAAAATTTTTAAATATAAATTTAATTATTTAAAAACTTGATTGGTATTGTTTACTTTATTTCATCTCAATTATTTGTTATTGAACAATAAAAGTGAGTTTATTTTATATGACAATCCTTTAGCACTTAGATATATCCAAGGATTATTAACAGTATTTATTATTTCTAAAACAACACTAGTATTCCTCGAACTTTATATTCTCTGAAATTCTCAATCTAATTTCTGCCAGGCCACAGTACCAATATCATTTTCCTCTGTTTCCTAACATGTTTCCTCTCTAACATGTTCTCTTCGGCCACTCTTTTTCTTTTTTGAATTCAACGTTCCTATCATTGCTAATTTTCTTATTTTTTTATTCTAATGCCTTGCTTCTAAAAAAGCATAAATTATATTAGGGCCCTTTATGATAAGTTAAAAATTATGGTAATATTTTTAAATCCTTACAATCAGCTTAGGGTCAATTATCAATCTAAAAGAATAAGCTTAAAATTTTCTCAACCCTTTGACTTGTGTATCAAATTACATTTTTCAAAGTTTAGCCGAAAATGAATGCTTTGCGTGAAAACTTTTACTACTTTAAATATAATAATGGTACTAAATAATACGAATATTAAAAATTATTTTCTGAAAAAGAGAATTAATTAATATAAATTAATAACCGAAAGTCATAAAATAGATAAGTAAAAAAGAAAAGAAAATTAATAAGTTAGGAAGCAAAACGTGCATATGTTTGTATCGGGTTTTTCAACAAGAAGTTTGTTTTTCAATTGCGGCAACACCAATAATATAATAGCTTTAATACCCAGTTTTTTTGACATATTCGTAGTAGATGCATTGGCAATTGTTACAATGAATCCAATTTTTCACGAAAATCGCATTAAAATAATTAAAATCCACTACGAAGATGGTGGCTCTGTTAAAGTTATATTTCGGAAAATTCATGATATATTTCGACAACATACATAATTGTCCTTCTGAGATCGCTATTAAGAATTTGATTGTTAAATTTGAGTCGACAGGAACGATCCAAATGTGCGAGTACCAGCTGAAAACATCGTAGTCGTGAGCCACAGTGTTGAAGAAGATTCAAATTTGTCAATTCCTCGACGTTGTCAATAATTGAGGTTATCTAAAACCACCACATGGCAAGTTTTGCCACAAGGTGCAACTGGTGCGGGAATTGAATCCGACCGCCTGTAGATTCATTCAATTGATTTGGGAACAATCGGCTGGTTTATCTGAAAAAATCATTTTTTTTAGACGAAGCCGATTTTCACTTATTAGGGTATGTGAACAAGCAAAATTGACGCCTTTGGTTTTCTGAAAACCCTGAAGCGACTATTGGGAAATCTTTGCATGCTTAAGGTGTCACTGTATTGTGCACTATGTGGCCTGGAGGCGTGATTGGGCAGTTTTTTCTCGAAAATGAGGCTGGAAACCCGGTAACGGTCAATGGGTCACATATCACGAGGTGCTAACAAATCAGTTTTGGCCTATTATTGTTGTCGTGGATATCACTGATATGTGCTTTCAAAAGGACCGTGCCAAATGGTGTGAAACGATTAATTTATTGCAAATCAAATTTCACGACAATCAGCAATTAAGTGGCCAGCCAGATGGTGTCATTTAACACCACTGGATTTTTTTTTTGTGGGGCTCTGTTAAGGACAGTGTCTATACGGAGCCAATAAAATCGATTTCAGTATTAAAACTCAAAATCCGTGATGTAATTATTACAAAATACAACTGCCATTTTGCCAAAAAGTAAGGTAAAACTTTGATGAAAGAATCGACATGGTCGTGATGGAGATTTCTTATATATCAATTATCACTCATAATTGCTGAACTTTTCTCTCCGTATTACAATAAAAATGTGAAACATCTCAATAAAAATTTTTTGTTTTATTTTGTTTCAGAAATAAACTTCTTGTTGAATAACCCTTTATCCTGTTACGAACAGATTTTGCTTAATATATGTTACATTTTGGAGAACATTAATGTTATATTCAACACTCTTATTGTTAATTGGATATGATTTTACTTCACATGTCAACACTTATAAAGGGTCCGCCAAATAACTTTTATTTTGTTGTTTTAAATGCTATAAACTCCTGAACCAATTGGACTTTGTATGGCGTCATACCAAGGTCTTTATGCAAAATTCGTCTCAATGATATCTCTGAAATGTTCAATTGTTGAGAACGACGGTGAATTGATGTTGATGGCGCTTCACGCACACTTTCTGCCACAGCAGCAGCTTTGGTTTATCGATGAAGATGCTAGTTTCTGACACTTTTTTTCACAAGATGACGAACATATGGAGCTGATGGTGCTTCTTCCAAAATCCGTACGCAATTTTCGCACACATTCTGCAACATTACCATGATTTTCAAAGTAATGTCGAAATATTTCCCAGCGTTGTTCAAGCGTATGCACAACCATATTCATTCAGCGGAAGGATAAAACTAATTATTTGTTAAATCAACCGTGAACTAAGTGTTACCACTAGTTAAACAAAACAAACAAACATGCAAACCATTTAATTTGATTTTAAAACGCGGTTATCTCAATCATATTTTTTTTCTTGCGATAGCAAAAGGCATATCTAAATTAACCAAACTCCGTTTAACTTTAAAATTAATTCTTCTTCTCTATTGAACCAAGTAATTTATTGGCAACAAAGCTTTTCAATTTATAACTTTAATCATTCTTTTATTATTCACACACTGACTCCCAACCGGTTTCTTTATCTTTTAGAAACCATCATTTTGTACTTTATTTTATTAATTTATTTTTATATATTTTTTTAAGTGTATTAATAAAATCGCTGCGCTTCCTATGAGGATGTGTGTCTAAAGATATGAACACAAAAAGTGAGTGTATGAATGTATACATATGTGAGTGCAAAATGCTCTTTATAAATATATATTTATGCATTTTATAATGCTGTTGGAAATATTTCATGCATAGAAAAGCTCTACTGCAATCAACATTAATATGACTTTATTACATGGAAAATAAAGCATAATTTTCAATTCAAGTGTTTTATTAATGTTTTGTTATTATGAATATTAAAATAGTTTTTGCTTTCATCACATTTTAAGTAGCAAATGCAGATGGAATAAATTTATTTTAAAATATAAACATTTACTAAACAATAATTTTGTAAGCGCATTTAAGAATTTCATACGACAGTTTTCCGCACAATTCCAATTAATCAAAATGAGAATGTTAGAAATAAAATACTATTATGTGATTTATTAAACTTATTTTATTTTATTTTATTTTTAATGTGAGAGAATTTAAATGCAGCTAAAAGTTTTGTTATGAAATAACTCATAACTAAGACTCTAGATCATAATCAACGCCAATAGAATAAATAATAAAAATAAATAAATAAAATGAAAAAGAAAAGAAATGCAAATAAAAATAGTTTAAAAGACAATCACAACAAAAGTAAATAATTTAATTCAATTTAATTTAAACAATTTTCAAGTAATTAATTTTATCTAAGTTTATGAATACCGTGCAAGCTGCTTTTTGAGTTAACAGATATTTTAGCTGTGAATCTTAATTAAAATTTTAAGGACGCCATTTAATTTTAAATTTCATTTGTTTATACTTATTTAATAAAAGGTTTTTCAACAAGAAGTTTATTTTTAAAAACAAAATAAAACAAAAAATGTGGATTATTATAAATTGTATTACAAAGAGAAAAGTTCGGCAATATGAATGAGAAATTATATCTGGCAAATGTCCCCTACGACCACGCTGGCATATTTCGATTCTTTCATCAAAGTTTTTTAACACTTAACAATATGGCGGTCCTCTTTCGTTACTTACATCACGAATTTTGAGTTTTAAGCCTAAAATCGTTTCGATTGGTTTCGTATAGTCTCTGTCCCTAACATAGCGCCACGAATAATAATTTGCAATATATAAATTGTTTCATTAGCTGTGTGACATCTAGCAGCGTCCTATTGAAACCACCTATCAATGATATCCACGCTATTAATAATAGACCTAAATCGAGTTGTTAGCATCTCACGATAGCCCATCCCCTCAGAGGCACATTAATGTGTCTTAATCTCACTATTAAGACATGTATCATCCGGAGATAAAAGGGAGCCTAGTCCCCTAAATGCTAGCAGGAGCCAACTGAACAACCTCCACTTTATTTCCACGGAAGTCAGTAAGCACCCTTGGGTTTATCGTGGTGGTTGTGGTTTTGCAGGCCCTCATGAGATAATTAAGGGCCAGGATCATCTCACTTTTGACCCAGAACACAGGGTGAATGATCCGGATTTAGTGAACATGCTATGTCATGTGTTCTGCACCAAAAGTTGGATAGAGTTCCACTTTTCAGCAAGGTTTGGGGATGGCGGCCCGGATAGAGATATCCAATGGTTTCCTAGGGCATGGATACACGCTGTATATCAACCAAGTGGTTTGATCCACCATCGTGTTCAGTTTTTATAGATCACACAACCATCTAGACTTGTGTCTTGCGAGGGTAAAAGGGAGCCCAGTTCCCTTCAAGACTAGGAGGAGCCAACTGGACAATCCACTATATTTCCACGGGAATCAGTAAAGCCCCAGAGTTCCGCTATTTGTCTTTTTAGGTATTTAGCTGTTCTCTGACTGATTATTGAAGTAAGCTCTTCGGGAGTATTGTGATGGCAGTGTGTTTCGAGGCCCTCGTTTGAGTTGTGTGGGTCGGATCATTCACAATGAATACAATGAATAGTCCAGGTCCAGTGTGAGCATGAATCCTGTTGTGTTCTTAAATTATATTAAGCTTCATGCGATCTGGACCAGGAGTTGGATAGTCTCCAACTCTTTAGCAAGGAGTGAAGGCTGTGGCCTGCTTCAGGCTTTTGAAGTTGCAACTAGGAGTGACCGGATGATATACGTATCTGAAGGCACTCTAGGGCGAGGAAGACGCTACATTTCATCCACAGTGGTAATGAACCACCATCTGATATTGCCCCACACGGCTAAGTGCAGATGTAAATCTTATCCCGCATGGTCACATTCCTAGGTAAATCTTATCACGTAATCTCCGCATAGCGTGATCCATGGACCTTTGCCGCATTTCTAACCTCGTGTTGGAAAAACGAACGGCACAATCACACCTCCAGCCCACATAGCACACCAATAATCGCTCTAGGATTTTCAGAAGCCAAAATGCAACAATTTTGCTTGTTGACATACCCTGACAAGTCAAAATGGGTTTCGCCTGAAAAAATGATTTTTCAGAAAAAACAGCCGGTTGTTCCCAACTAAATTGAACAAATCTACGGCGATGTGAATGGTCGGTCGTCTTCAATTCCTGCACCATTTGAACTTCGTATGGCTTCAAAGTCAAATCCTTATGCAAAATTCGTCATGTGGCAATTTTGGATAACCCCAGTTGTTGACAACGTCAAGGAATATACAAATTTGCATCTGCTCAACACTGTGGCTTACGGCTGCAATGTTTTCAGTTGAACGACCTGGTCGAACACGCGTTGAACCTGTGAACACAAATTTAACGACCAAGTTCTTAATAGCAGGTTAAGAAGAAGGATTATGTTGTCTGAAAATATAACGAATTTTACGAAATGTAACTTTAACAGAACCTCCATTTTCTTTTAATGCGATTTTCGGGCGAAATTGAATGTATTGTAACAATTGTCAATGCATCTACTACGAATACATCAAAAAACTTAAAGTCAATACTAACATATTGTTGGTGTCGCTAAAATTGAATAACAAACTGTTTGTTGCAAAACCCGATAACTTAAGAAGGAATCTTTTAAACAATGACTAGTTCCACCAAATTTATTATCAAACTTTTTGGTATGATTTAATGTTTCATTTCGTTAAAAAACCAGAAACAATTAGACATTTAGAAGCTACGATCCCATTTACTTTATAATACAAATAATACCTATTTTTTCTTAAAAGAAATTTCGACTTTAGCCAATATAATGGATATTCTGAATTTATTGTTAATGACCGAAAATATTCAGAAATAGATATCTCAATGTCTTACCTTTATCATCTACCGCAGCTTCGCAGCAAATGCTTTCTCTTTTTCAATCGATACTTGGAAAAGTTTGAATTGCTTGTTTTTATTTATTCGCCATTTCACAAGTAATTTTTTCTATATCCTTATAGCCGATGGGTTTTGAATTAAGGATCAGTAGTAACGGCCGCTGCTTAACTTTTCTAGGCTCAATTTTTTTATTTTTATTCTACACACCATACTTTTTTGTGATGATAGTATGAACTTAATCATCTTTCTTTACTTCTTACACATTGATAACGAATCGTTACATTTTGCTGTTCATATGTGTGATGGGTAAGCAATTCGTAAGTGCTAAATTACTGATTTTCTTTTATTCGCCATTCAGCAATTAATTTTTTCTATATTTTTGTAGCCGATGGGATTTAAACCTATGATCATTTGTTTTTCAATGCATATCACTGCTGCTTAGCTCATCTTAATTTATTTTAATTTTTGTTTTGTTTACGCAAAGTCTACAAATCATTTCCTTTTGCTGCTCATGTATGTAAAGTATAACCAAATCACAACAATATTAAAAGGTATATGGATTTAACACTTGCCATTTTTTTAAAGCCATCTTTGAGTTACTTCCGATTATTAACATCCCTTGCCCTTGCATCTCTTTCTCTTACAGAAGGAAAAAAAATTGCCTGTGTCAATCACCTTAAAAGCGCAAAAGGCTTTATAAAAGCTAGTTTTATTTAAATCATACATGTTATTGCAGATTTTCGAAAAGTGAAAAGAGACAATATAAAGATTTTTAAAAATTAATTAGTAAAATCGGAATGCAAAAACAAAAACTCTTTATGGAAAAATGTGTATCGGTATTGCGGCAATTAAACGAATAAATTAAAAATATATGTGAACGTCAAGGTAATCCTCGGTCAAACACTTTAAACAAAAAATGTCATGTTTTTTTGTGTTATTGCAACAGCCATCTTATATTCTTGCTTAGATATTTTGTGTTTATTTCTTGAGGCGTGTTTATTTGAGGCGGAAGAGGGTTTACTTAATTTGAAAATCAATTATAATTTTAATTGGCAAAGAAATTAAAAATTTTTATAAGTTAATTTAGGATAGCATCAGTTGATATTATTTGGGAATATTAGCTAACTGACCTTATTATATTAAATGTATATAAAACAGTTATATTAAATTTTTTTACCCTGATGGGGATATTGCAATAAATTAATAATATTCACATTTATAATTAAAACAATTAACAAATTGACACATAACAAACATTTGAAAAAATTGTTTTTTGTTTAATTATTGTAAAAATTTGTATTTAGTGTTATGAATATAAAATTAAACAAAAATATTATTTTTATGTGTCTGATCACTCCTCGCAAATGTATTTAATTTATACACAAGGCATCTTGCTTCTCTTTTTATAACTTTAACGTTTGCATAATTGATATTCTTAGTTATAAATTTATATTAAAAATTTAACTATAAATTTTGTGTGGTGCTAACAATATTTCCAGCTACAAACTCGTCTACCACGAATTGTTGTGGAAACATAAAAAATATTATTTATGTTTAATTTGAAAATAATTTTATAGAAAAACGTATAAATCTTATGGCAGGATAATAATGTAAAAATAAAAACGTTGACTATTTTCAAGCGACAAAAAAAATTTTATATTAAAATTTAAATAATCATATTTGAGATTGATAGATATTTCCTGATTGTTGCAAGGATTATTGCGGAAATAAATGAAACTTTCTTTCTTTCTTTCTTTCATTAAATTGTCAATTTTTGTTTGGTGTATTGCGTCAAAATAAAATTTTATATATACAAACACATACATATATACATTAATACAGGCATACATACAGACATGCTATGTGTATGCTTACATACATACAATAACCTGAGAAATTATTTGACATAAAAGTTGTTTGTCCACCATTGACATCCACAACAAAAAATGCATGGACACTTTCAAGAGTATTTTATAATTATTGAACCCAATAGCAATATGAAAAGAGCAACGCTATATAAGCAGGAGAGCACAGTAGATTTTTGCTGTTATAGTGATGAATTTGAATTCCAATTTACAATACAATATTAAATGTCAAAGAATTGTGTTCATGTAAATATGTAAAATATATGCATGTATATGTATGTATGTGTGTATATCATTGATTGCTTAACTGAAATTGTTGTTTGACACTGTACACAGCAGCCAGTGTCTATGTGTGTGTGTTTGTGCGTGTGTGTGTAATTTTATTTTTTAATCGTGCTTAAATACACGCACGTTTGTAGTTGTGTTTGTAAGCCAACAGTTATTTAGTTGCATGCATGCATATTCAAAGCATAAACAGCTGTTACAAATTTGTACAAAAACATCAGCAAAAACTAACAACTACAAAAACTGCTCGGACATTTATAACAAATGGAAGTAGTAAAAATAACAATTTTACAATTTGCAGAAGAATTACATGACCATTTAAATTACATTAGTCGTTGCACACAACTACCTTTTACATGTCCCTTTATATCCTTAATGCGTTCATGTTTATGTATCAACACAGCCATATCTGTTTATCTGCATAAAGTGTTTATTCACACATGCATACAATTTTGTATGTATATATTTTTATTTTCTCTAAGATGAATTTTATACAACTTCAAATAAACAGACTATAATTTCCATAATTTCAGTCCACTGCACACAGTTTAATACGCCTACATGCATAAATATGTCGTTGGGGTTCTTACATGGTCTAAAAGTTTGTGTTGTTTAGACAGCACTGTTATGTGTCATATTTAATATGGTTATACTTTTACATCAGCTGAGAGCAAGGGAGTTAAGGGGCTTGCAATTAATTCCATAAACAATAAAAATCGTTTTGAATCATACTTTGCAAATAAAAACAACAAAATAATAGTTACAAATTATTTATTCAAATTTTATCTAGGCCTTCTTGTTTGTGTTCATTTAAGTCTTTGTTCATAATTCTCAATGGGTCAATAAATAATTTTGTTTACTTTGCAACTGTCTTCTCCCATCAGTAATCAATTTGACGGGATTATTTATTACATTACTTAGATTCAGTATACTTTCGCAAGTTGTCATTAAAGGATTGAGGTTTTGAAAATCAGTTATTAAATCAATCTTCATTCAATTATTCATCGTTTATGAAGCTTAACGGTTTTAATAAGTGTTTAATTTCAGCATATAATGTTGCCAACTTTAAGCAGACAACAATATTTTTATGCTGGCATTAATTTCATTAGCTTCCAAGTTATTTATCTTTACTTTGGTCTTTCGACATGAATAAACTGTCGGTTGACCAACGCTTTCAAATTGAACAAATTGGGTCCAAAACACGTTGGATATAAATATCATATTTTGAGTGGTGATAATCCTAAAGTGTATGTTGAGACACCGTTACAACTGTGTGATTCGATTTACATTCGCACCTGGCCATGAAGCCTTAATCAGATGGTGGATCAAACCACTGCATGATTTGGAACGTCATGCTCGTCCTAGAAAGCCGAAGCTATAATTCTATGCAACAGAAACCTTCTAGTTACACCTTTAATGATTCCAGAGCAGGGCTGCAAATCATCACACCTTGCTAAAGAGTTGGAGACTTTTCAACTCCTGTCCAGAACACATGTCTAGCATGCTCACTGGACTGGATCATTCACTTAGGGTGCATTAACAGTGAGATGATCCTGGCCACCATATTAAACAACAAACCTGATATGGGGCCGCGAAACCACAACCACCACATTACTCCCATATAGAGGCCAACCTCAATGATCAGCCAGAGAACTATTAAATGTCTAAAGGGACAAATAATGAACTATGGGGCTCACTGATCCCCGTGGAAATAAAGTGGAGCTTCCAGTTGACTCCCTGCCTGTCTTCAGGGGACTGGGCTCCCTTTTTCCCCCCAGTTGCACAGGTCTAGGAAGCTGTTACGTACTATAAAGACCATAAATGTGCCCCCGGGGGCTTGAGACACCGTTACATTTAGAAAGACTGACTTCTTGGTATGTTCTATGGATTGTAGTTCTTTAAAACTGATGTTAGCCAGAAGGTCGCAGTCAATGATAACAACTATAGAATCATGATTACTGAATTTTTCATTCATTAATTAAACAAACATTATGCAGAGGAGCATTGATTTCAACAAAACGCCATAATATGCCGCACAGCTTGCTTTACGATTTATTTATTGAAGGAAACTTTTGATAAATTTGCTTTCAAGATGGTATGGCTTAACGCCACTAAACTCTATTTTGTAGGAATTTGTGAAGTGGCTAGTCTATGAACGTCTAATGAAGCTATTGCTGATATACGGCCACGAATGTTGGAAACACTCATCGAAAATGTATTTTCACATTAGACCACAATGCTAGAAGTCATATTTTAATTTTAACGCCAGAAGATTATCATCATCTTTGTTTCAATCCATTGCAAAGTTCTACACCTCTGTTAAAGATGCTTTTACAATGAAACTGATGTCTAGGTCAGATGACATTACATTAAAAAAAAAATTTCACCGTATGGTGCAGTTGATACGTTGTATCAGAAATTTAGACTACTAGTGATTAATGTTTTCGGGTTTTGCAATTGTTGGTTCCGTGAAGTGAATTTCTAATAAAAGTATTATTTATTCAAACTAAATTCGTTTTCAGTTTCATTTTATCAATCCTGTGATACTGTTACTTGCAAAAAGAAATTTTTAAAATGCAAACTGATTTTAAATTATATGAGTGGAAAAATTATCACATTAAAAATATAGCACTAAAATTTAAATTAAATTGTGGTCAAAATATTGCAAATCACATCGCCTACTAACAATAGAAATTTAAGCGGTTCTAGTCAATTGATGGAGAGTGTAGGTAATTTGAACAAATATGTATTAACACAATATACAGTTACTATTATTATTGCAATTTGTTTAAGCTTTTATCATTGCTGCTGTTTATTGTCCTCTTCTTAGTTGCTTAAAATAAATGTAATAACGTTGATTTTTTGCTTTGTTGTATTTATTTTAATAACAAAATCAGTTGATACATTATTGTTCAATATATTAGCTATCGTTAGCCACTAAATTAAATTTTTGATATCCCGTTCTGAGATGAAGCGTATTCCAGTGAGGGCATTCTGCATTGATCAAAACAAATGGTGGTAAGATTGGCCAATGTCTGAGCTATGAGGCGCATATGTCAAAACTTTCAATCCACTGTTTTCCACACAGTTTTTGACCGACCTCGCAACATGTGGCCGAGCGTTTTCACGATGAAAGATTATGGCTTCTTATCAGGTCGAATATTCTGGTAATTTTACTATTTTCCTTACTCTATTCAAACGATTCAATTGTCTTCGATGCAGCTCCCCTGTGATCGTCTGACCCGAATTTACCAGATATTAATACAAAACACCTTTTCGTCATACAGCGTCATGGATATTTGGCTTCTACGTTTGCTGGTTGGCCGGTTTCTATAAATGACTTTTTGCGTTTGAGGTCATTGTAATGTATCCATTTTTTACCAACACTGATAATGCGATGCAAAAATAACTTCTTTTTGAAGCGTTCAAGTATCATTGCAAGATCGCCTTTCAATGTCTCTCCTTGCTTTTGAAAGAATATAAATGCTTTTATACTTACTTCCTCTTTCTTCCTCCTCACAACCTCTTTTCCTAATTCTGGTACAATGCGTTGCAAGAGTAGGGGTCATCCCCAGAGTAATTTCGTGATAAGATTTACGTCTGCACATGGCTGTAAGCCTTAACTAGATGGTGTTCAAACCATTGCGAATGAAAAGTAACGTCATTCACGCCCTAGGAAGCCGAGGACTAATTCTAGAAACAGGTCTTTCCTAGTTACAATTGCAAAAGTTCCAAAGCAGGGTTGCAAACCCCTATTCCTTGCTGAAGAGCTGAAGACTATCCAACTCCTGGTCCAGAACACATGACGGGCATGCTCACTGGATCCGGATCATTCACCATTTGGTGTTTTTAAAGGCGAGATGATCCTGGCCCACTTATAATCAGTTCATGCTGACACCGCAAAACCATAACCACCACGATACTTCCAAAGGGCCAACCTCAATAATCAGTCAGAGAACAGCTAAAAGTCTAAAGAGACAATTAGTGGACTGATTCCCGTGGAAATAACGTGGAGCTCCCAATTGACTCCCTGCTTTCCTTCAGGGGACTGGGCTCCCTTATACCCCCAGCACCACAGGTCTTGATGGTCAACTATTCCATAAAGACCAATAAATGTGCCCCCGAGAGGGACTTCGTTGAGTAATACTTCCAATTTCCTTTTCCTTTCCTTTTAAATGACCAGGCCTGTCCTTGCCTTTTGTATCGAAATCACCACGTTTGAATCACGCCAACCATCGTTCACAAGTTTATTAAGTTTGTGCATGTTGTTAAAGCTTTTGCCAACAAACGATAGCTTTCAGCAGCCATTTTCTTCAAATAAAAGAAAATTATCAGATTACTCCGCAAAACATCTTTTTTATACACATTATTATAGTGAATCAAAAAATTGTGATTTTACACTTTAACGTCTATGGAATACTTCCAAACACCATATTTGTTATTATGGGCCCAAAACCATGTGAGATAGTTATGCCCCATATATTGTTCAAATCGACATTATTAAATTGTTAACCTTCTGTAAGAAATTAAGCTATAAACGATATCTCTATTAAAAATAGCTTTACCACCAATTATCAATTTTAATGACTTTATTTAACAATATCACCTTCTAAATAACAATTTTCTCTTCACTATTCAAGTGTGTTATTAATATTGAAATGAATGTAATTTTTGAATAAATTTTTAGAAAAACTATTTATATTTCACATCCATCAATGCATGTAGTTTATTACGATAATGCAATTTATTTAATGATTTCATATTAATAATGTTTATTGCCCTAGTTACCACTTTTAAATAATTTCAAACAAATCACAATGCAAACATATATTTTCTGCTTGTTTAAGAAGCATAAACATGTTATTTTAAATATTCCTAACTGCATTAATGGTCGTAATAATAATAACTCAAGTTGAAATTGTTTATTTGCAAGTTATTAAAATATCGAAGTTTAAGCAAACAATTTTAAATATTTAATAAAGTACAATAAATTTATAATGTGTATGAGAATGTGTATGTGTGTGTGTATTTAAGTGAAAAATGAAGCAAATAAATTTTAAGATAACATAAACAAGTAGTTATAAATAATTATTACAAACAAATACCTGGTTAAACACAGCACAGGACAAAACAACAAAACAAACAAATCTATGCTGATAAACTTAAACAATGACACGCACATATTCAACTGAGTAAGGATACGTAAAGAAAATTTGTGGATGTGAGATTTGCAAGAGAGAATTTAATCTCAAAATTGACAAAACTAAATTATTCTTGATGGTTAAGATTATAACATAGTTTGACATAAAAATCAAATTGGCAATTCGGTGTTAGTTTTTTTTGGTTTCTTGAAAGGACAGGAAAAGTGTTGTCAGACAGGAAATATATAATATTACTGTTTGACAAGTGTTCTTTTTAAATAAAATACTTCCTAAAATATATAACAACAGTTTATTAAAGGTATTAAGTGCAATAAAGTTTCCGTTTCCGTTTTTGTCGGCGATCTTCCTCTTCTCACGACCATTCTAGACCGTCAAATTCAAAACTTGCATGACACACACTCTACACAGAAAAACAGCAACAACGAAAATTAGGTTAGTATAACAATTTCATATTACGTTCTTTTATTTTATTTTCATAATAAGAAAAATTTGAATTAAATAACATAGAAAAAATAACAGCAAAACATTTAATTACAACTTGTTCATGAAAAATAGGAAATACAGGAAAAAACACAAGGGGGAAATTAATGATAAAAATTAAGTGGTACTCACGATTACACACAATAAACCACAAACTTATTTAACACGCAGTCTGTCAACTAAATTAAATTATGCAAATTTACTAAAAGCAAAACATTTTTCTATTAAGTTTTCCCTTTTTTTTTATTTCTTGTGCTCTAGACTCCTACTTAATTTGAAAATGCAAACAAACATTATAATAACAGTCATTATCATTATCATCATAATCATAATTTTTATTATATTAAAAGTGTTTGCATGTGAGACTCTTTACCAACAAAACATTTAATATGTTTGTTAAAGCAAACTTAAGTATAAAGTGATGGAAATAATTATAGGATCACTGCAAAAATAAATAAATATTTTTTGGAATAAACTAATTTTATTTTTTTTTATTATTTTTTATTCAAGGCTGTGCTTAATTAAATATTTAATTGTCTCAAGTACATAAAATATTAAATTAATTAAAAAATTAATACAAAAATTTGTAAGGAAATAATTAGTTTAATTAATTATATTCATATATGTTTAATTAAAAAAAAAAGAAAAAAATATTTTTCTAATTAAATAAATATTTGATTGCATTAAAAATTTAATTAATGTCAATTACTGTTAGTGGATAAAATATGTTATTTGTAGTTTAATGTTTTTTTGTTTACACAAAGTAAAACTGTCAACCTCCATAACCTCCACAGGAAACCTTATAAATAAAAGGAGTTTGACAATCCACTAGTTTTCATTAGCCGACCAAAATAAGAAAAGCCCTAAATATCCAAAACATTTTTGTTATATCCTCGGTGATAAAATAAAAAAAGAAATAAATAAAGTAAACTACGAATATACTGGATCCTTATCGTTGGGTAAACTATTTAAGGGATATCCGTCTGTTTCTTTCCGTCTGTCTTTCTTCCAAAGCCTTAAAATCATAAAGTGTTTTACTTTGGCCATAGAAAAACTGTAGAGAATTTAAGCTATTGAAATCCGGCACCATAAAGGAATAAGTCTGTTTTCCTTTTATCAGTTGTAACTTATCTCATTCGGATATAAAATTCGGATTTAATGAATGAAAAATGATATCTGACAAATGTCCACCACGACCACGCTGAAAGATCTCGATTCTGTCATCAAAGTTTTATATCACTTTTGAACAAAATGGCGGTTTTATATCGTTAATCACATTAAGGATTTTGAGTTTTAAAGTTGAAATTGATTCGATTGGCTCCGTATAGACTCTGTCGTTAACATGGCCCCACAAAAAATATTCCAGAGGTGCTAAATCACACGATCTGGCTGCCTGCTTAAATATGCTAATAGTCGTGAAATTATGCGATCGGAAAATTTAGTTTGCAATAAGTTGATTGTTTCATTGGCTATGTGACATGTGGAATCGTCCTGTTGAAACCACATGTCAGTGATATTCACGTCGTCAATAATAGGCCAAAATTGAATTATCATCTTGCGATAGCCTCTCCTTCTAAAAAAAAAAACCAGCCCAATCACAGCTCATAATCGCTGCAGAATTTTCAGAAACCCAAATGCGACAGTTTTGCTTTCTAACAAGAGAAAATGGGATTCGTCTGAAAAAATGATTTTTCAGAAAAATCAGCCGGTTGTTCCTGAATGAATTGAGCGAATCTACGGTGAGGTGAATAGTTGGTCCGCTTTAATTCCTGCACCAGTTGAACCATGTAACGCTTCAAAGTCAAACTTTACGTAAAATTCGCTATGTGGTGGTTTTGAATAACCCCAGTTGTTAAAAAGCTCGAAGAATCGACAAATTTGCATCTGCTTCAACACTGTGGCTCACGCCTGGAATGCTTTCAATTGCATGACACGTTGGTGTTTCCACATTTTGCATCAAGCCTGTCGACGAAAATTTAAACGAAAATTCTTAACGGGGGTCTCAGAAGGATGAATATGTTGTCCGAAAATAACACGAATTTTATGAAATGTAACTTTAACAGAACCACCATTTTCATAGTGGAGATTTTAATTATTTTAATGCGATTTTCGTACGAAATTGAATTTATTGTAACAACTGCCAATGCATCTATTACGAATACGTCAAAAAACTAAATGTCAAAACTATCATGTTGTTGGTGGTGCCACAATTGAAGAACAAACTTCTTGTTGAAGAACCCGATATTTTTGCTTTTTTTTATTTATTTTAAACCGAAATTCTAACTAAAACTCTAGATTTTGTAAAAAGCATTATTGTTTCACCAAACTATATAAATTTCACTAAAATATCACATTTTCACCAAAATCTAACAAAACAATTGTACTTGCAGTCAAAAAATATTAATTTCTTTAAAAATCGAAAATATAAAAAAAAACTCAAAACGGGAAATAATTAATAATTTCGCTACAAAAATGTTGGTGAATTTTGATTTGGTGTTTTTAGGTTAATTTCCCGGCTTATGTTTAATATGCAAGTAATCGCAGGGAGAAGCTTATGTATTTTATTCATGATCTGTACACCTCCTCTTGCTTCGAAATAATTGGAATAATATTATTGGATATCCAATAGGGCCATGGGAGGCGACGAATCTAAATTCTTATTTCATTTTATAGATAAAAACGGTTGTTCTGTATACTATAGTTATCGGCTTCTTATCAAGTGGCTTCCGAGAAAGATCACTTCCTAAAGACTTTGAGGAAAAAATAGCTAGAGCACTTTTAGGCTTAAGGGTAATTGTGCCAGATACTTAACAAATATTGTTGCGTTTATTACTTTCAATAATCGTTTTTATTATATACTGAGTTCTTTTATTGTAAAATAGTAACACAGCATTTTGAAGTTTTAAATTAAATTAAAAGATTTTTTTTTACTTTCACTACACACAAATTAAACACAATGACAACTTGGCTGTTTTTACTCACTAATGACTCAGCTTGAATTAATTCATTTGCCCAGGAAGTAGTGCTTATATAGTTCTTTTTAATGATTCTCGCACATAAAAAATATTCTACTGTAACATCACTCCATGCTGTTGTTGTTATTAAAATTCATTTTAAGGTCCTGCTAAGATAAGCCCCTTGCTTTTGTTCTGTGCTAAATATTTTTCTTTTCTGTTGTTTATCTGATTTCATAGAGTTTCTTATAAGTGTGTTGTTTAAATTTTCTTAGAAAACTAAGAAGTTTGTAAACTGCACAGTGGGTCGTTTCGTTTACTTTTTTAGTTATAGATATTTTTATTTTTAACTTAACATATCATCTTCGTAACAATATATAAAAATTTGTATTTTAACTATTTTCCGGTGAAATTTCATCTTTTTAAAAGAAGATCTCATCGTTAAAATAATTATAAGATGAAGACTATATGGAGTCAGCAATTGCAGAAATTATTTGAAGTAACTTTTTATTTTTTACATGATCGCTAAAATTTTGATGTTTTTATTTAAAAACAATTTTTGTAAGTTAACTTTTCACTTTTTGTCCTTTTAATTTAATTTAATTTAATTTAATTAAATGAATTTAAAATTTCCTTAACTTGTGTTTGCAGAACTCTACCAATAGACGGATGTTAAGTAAAAGTTTATACAAGTAGTTTGAATGTGAAAAAAACATATTGCCTTTAACTTCATTTGTAGATCGTAGGTCTAGAACCTAAGCTCTACCTCTCTAAGCTTGTTGTGGCAACTTTCGAACATTTTTGTTTTTTTTTTGGTTTTCTACAGGGATATTTGATATGGCGACTTCTCCGCAAGCATCCAAATTTAGTTGGTGTTAATTTTTTTAATCTGTCTCTTTTTTTAAAAAGTTGGTGATTTTTATCTAGATTTCCAGAAGCTCTGAAGGACAGTTGTAACGACACGTTTTCCTGGTAGCTGAGGTATGCTCAGCGGCGTCCAGGGTCGTGTTTTGCCGATTCTAAAAAAAAGGCAAAGCCTTACTCACAATGTTGCTCTTTATTCAGGAAAGGGGTTGCCCTATTCCTAGTTCGCAACTTGACTGCAGCTCGGGCTCAAATCTTGTGAACTGGTGTGTATGCAGGCAGCTTCAGTAAACATCTTCTACTTCATGCGGTCCGTATTCGGGGAACGTCACTGTCTAAGTCGACTGCGGGCACAAACTCGGCTGGGTATTACCACGGCTCTGTTTGTGGTCGCTCCGTCGAAATAGGTCGGTACGCCGCAAGCGCCAAGGCACGGGAGGCTGGGTATTACCACGGCGCAACCGTTCACTGCCTGGTCACTGTCGGTGGCGACTGCGGACACAAACTCGGCTGGGTATTACCACGGATCTGTTTGTGGTCGCTCCGTCGCAGTTCTGTCCTGTCTCAGGGTATAGCTTCGGCTGGTATTACTACGGCCTTATCTATACCCTGACTACCAGTCCAAAAATAAATAAAAAAGTAGAAGAAGATATTTACCTTTGCTCCTGTTGCCGGTCGCACACCAATTGATTTATTCTGATTGATGTTTGCGCTTTTATACTCTTTTTCCTACCACACACCAATGCACAAACACACTTACATTACTTCGGTAGTAAGTACACCACAGCCGATAGCTGTTTTCACCACCGAGCTGCAGCCAGTTTTTCAATATGAATATTACTAATTAATTAATTATTATGCCTTCGTTGCTAATTACAATAATACTAGAACTAAATCTTACGTCAACATAAATACTTATAACTACATGCGTATATAAGTAAATACATGAATTCATATTTTTAGTAAATGATTCTATAACTAAATAAATACATTGGAGAAAATATGGAGATTTAGACATAAATTCATTATTCTAGTAAATACGTTTAAAATAAGAGATAGGAATTGACCCGTGACTGTTGTCAGACAGTTCTCTGTGTGACCAAAAACGACTCCGGACTTTTGGTCGTTACACAGTAAATTTATTTTAAGTTCAACAACTTTTTGCTGTAGTCATTTTTATGTCATTAATATAATCTGGCAACTATTACTTTATACTTCGTTATTATAGCAAAGTAAGTGTTTCACAAACATATGTATCAGGGATGGTAAAATTAGTAGTATAGTTTAACAAATTTTTCAGTTTTACGATGTAAATATCTGATGTTATTAAACTACGATTTATATAATCTATAAAGCGTTAATTTGAGCTAAATTCATTTGTTTTTTTATCAGTTTTGGTATTAGCACATACTGCACTTCTTTTAGAAATTTAATTTTTAGCCTAAAAATTGAGACGCCAGCGAACGTATTGTAAATGAAATGTAACTTTGCAATTTATTTTCTTTAATTTTGAAATTTTTCCCATTAAAGGATTAGTTTCTTATGAAGACAAAAAACCTTAATATTATAAACAAAACAGCATATTGGCAATGTAAATAATTTGATTAAATTTGAAGCAAAATAAACCTTAGAATGTATACAACTCCTCAGTAGATCCTGCTTTTAGTAAACACCATAAAAAGTTACAAATTTCAACTCCAAATTGCATCCGTAAGTTGTTTACAACTTGTGCATTACTTATCATGAAACACAGCTATTTCTATCTATTTATAATTATTTTACTGAGTGTTGTACTTTAACAACATAAAAAACATAATTTTTTCTTTTCAATCCTGTAATTTTGTTTTTATTTTCCTGATTTAATTTAAACTTCAGAAGAAAACACATTTAGTTGATTGTTTGTGTCGTCTTTAACAAAAACATTGTTGGGTACTTAAAATGTAAATATTTGTTTACTTTGTTCATCTTATAAAGTGGGCTGTTATTATTGTTGTTGTTGATTTTCCCTGTCTTACCACCACATGTTGATTTTGTATACCTTCTCGTCGTCGTTAGCATCTTCTTGATTTCGTGTAAACAAATTTGTTGGTCTTTAATTAACAGTTATTTAAAGTAATTAACAGTTTTTTATTAAAAAAAAGTAAATAACAACAACAACAACAAAAGCATATTAAGCTACGAAAAGCTATAAACAGAAAATAATAACGATAAAAGCAAATGATTTTATTTGTCATTTTGTTGTTATTAAAGAAAAAAAAACAGTTAAATAATCTGTTGTTGGTGTTGTTTGTTAATTTTATCGTTTTAACACACAACATATTTATTTATATTAATTTCATTGTGGTTTTAAATTAACATTTTGCTATAAATTTAATTACTCTTTCAAAGCAAATTTTAATTATATTAATGAATGCTTTACTGACATTCAAAGTTTAATTATCTATTTGCTTCGCCAGGAAATTAATAAGTGTCAAGCCAACATTATTTTTTTAGTATAATACAAATGCATGTAAAAGTTTTAAAGGACAGCAAAGAGCAAGAAACAAAATTTTAATGTTATAAAATTTAATAAAAAAAATCAACTTAATAAATAGTTATAAAAATAATATATTTTAATAAAAATTTTATCAAAGGAAAATAAAATTAGCTTTAAAATTTTGCGGCTACCATACACCGACAGCGATTGCTTTGCTTAAAAAAATTTTACAACCTGCAGTTGTAGTTATATATTATTATATTCAACAAGAAGTTTGTTTGACAACTATACAACATGGTAGTTTCGACACTTAGCTTTTTGATGTATTCGTAGCAGATGCATTGGCAATTGTTACAATGCATTCAATTTCGCACGAAAATCGCATTAAAATGATTCAAATCCACTACGAAAATGGTGGTTCTGTTAGGGTTACATTTCGTAAAATTAGTGATATTTTCGGACACCACAATCGTCCATCTGAGGCTGCTATTAAATTTAAATCGACAGGTTCGATACAAAATGTGCGAACACCAATGCGTGTTTGACCGAGTCATTCAACTGAAAACATCGCAGCCGTGTGCCACAGTCTTGAAGCAGATCCAAATTTGTCAATTCCTCGACATTCTTAACAATTGGGGTTATCTAAAACCACCACATGGCAAATTTTGTCTAAAGATTGGACTTTGAAGCCTTACAAGATTTAACTTATATAGGAGGCCGACGGATCATTCACATCGCCGTCGATTCGCTCCATTCTTTCAGGAACAACCGGCTGGTTTTCTGAAAAAATCATTTACTTGCCAGGGTATGTCAACAAGAAAAGTTGTCCCATTTGGGTTTCTTAAATTCCTAGAGCGATTATTGAGAAGCCTTTGCATGCTCGAAGTGTCACTGAATGGTGCGTTGTGTGGTCTGGAGACATGATTGTGGCTGTAAATGCGTTATTGCGAGATGTTAATGAAGCGATAAATTTATTACAAACCAAATTTCCCGATCGCATAATTTCACGATAATCAGCACCCAAGTGCTCAGCCAGATCGTGTAACTAAACACCACTGAACTAATTTTTGTGGGGTTATGTTAACAGCAGATTCTATAATGAGCCAATCTAACCGATTTTAGCCCTAAAAGTCAAAATTCATGATGTGATTAACGAAATAGGACCACCATTTTGCCAAAAAAAAAAAATTAGTAAAAACTTTGATGAAAATATTGACATCTATCAGCGTGGTCATGGTGGATATTTGCCAGATATAATTTTTTATTTATAATTACCGAACTTTTCTCTTCGTAATACAATAAAAATTTGAATCATCTTAATCAAAATTTTTTCCAAGATGGCTCTAACAACTTACCATTGCGGGTTTTGGAAACTCGATGCATTCGAAAGCTTATAATGTTTAAACTAAAAATCGGATACAACATTAACATTAACATTTGTCACTATAGAGTAAAGTAAACTTCTGGATTGTATGTCGGATGGTGGGCCTACAAATATTAAACTTTTATTGTATTCATTTGAATACCTAATTCAAATTCTTTTACCATCTGCATAGGAAAATAAAGTTAAATAAATAAATTATTTAATCTGAATTTTTAATAGTCTAATTAAAGGATCAGAATGAGAACTTTAGTAGTGAAGATTTTCGTTATTACAATTTATGTAAATTTCCAATTTTTTTTTTTAGCCGCTTCTTGTTATTTTATAATTTTGTTTTTATAAAAAATCATATATTTAAAAGCATTTGATACGGCTGACCATGTGATATTGAATAACAAACTTAGGTCCGTCCCTCTTTAGATTCTCTTCGACTGTTGCACATCTTATGTTGTTTTCTGAGAAGGACCGTGCATAATCAGTATTTATGAATGGAGTACTGTCTGACATGGCTGAACTAAAAGAGGTGTGTTTCAGGGATCAATTTTGGGATTACTACTCTTCTCACTTTATGCTAATTAATAATGTACAATTATGGATAAGCAAGCCAATATATGGCATCACGAGAAACCTGGCGAAACCTAATCATGATTTCAGTGTAATTTATGTGTGTGGTGCTACGTAGGAAAAGTACACATCCACAGATTGAGAATGATTACAATTAATAAATAGCGAATTGAGGTGGCAGATTCTGCAGCAAATCTTGAAATTGTATTTAGTAATAATATGATGCGGGCGATTCATATTAATGGTTGTTCGATTGTAAGCAAAATTTAAGACATTATGGACTACTCAATATGGGAGACATTTGGGAGTGAGAATACTACTGGCTAAGGCATATTTGTTTTCGAGTCTTATGGTTATGACCTCTTTTCTGCTAGTGAATATGAGAAAACTTGGGGTGTTATACAACAATGTAGTAAGATATGTCTATGATTGCAGAAGCCGTCATCACTTTTCATTATGTGAGTAGAAATTCTATGACGTGACTTTTGTAAATGTTTGGAAAATAAGAAGTTTAATTATTTTTCATAAAGAAACATAAACACAAATGCCAAAATATTTATTTCGTATGGTAAGGTTTGCTAGATTGGAGCAAGGAAGGAAATTTATAATTCCTAAATATTAATCACTTTTTTTCTATTGACAGAGTTTTTGCATGCAGTTCGTTTTTGAAATTCTGTTCCACATAACGAGCTATTAAGGAGCAACGTAACATCATTTATAAAATGATTTTTGTTTTGATTGAACTTTTGAGTATACTACATTTGCTTTACTTCTCGTTTATTTAATCCTACTGCATTTTAGTTTGCTTAACTATTTTATGCTTATTGCTTAAAGAAAGCCTGGCATAATTATAGAACGAAGTCTGCGAAATAAATAAATAATTTTGAAACAATTTACATGCAGATGAAGGTTCTCAAATAAGTTGTCTGAATAATGGTCATAGCAGCTAGCATATCGCTTATGCTTTCTACCACTCTATTTCAATAATTAGAATACCTAAAACTCAATCGATATAATAGAGTAACGATATAATAGAGTAACCCCTTATAATGAATTAAACACAGTGAAACATTAACGTTAGGATTCCATAAAATGCCACAAGCAGCTAATTTTGCTTACACGAATTTTGATCGAGCTGACGGACAAGTGCGTTTTCTAAACAAAATTATTTTTGGTTTATTAAAACCAAAAATAAAAAGAGAAAATTGTGATCTTAAGCTCGAAAATATTTATTTCATTTTAAATAAATCGCATTAAAATACATTTGAAAATACTATCAAATGATAATTATATCCAAAAGATTTTAATATGGAAATTGCAGAACTAATTATAATATTTTTCTTTTATGTATTTATGATGTTATGCTAAATAACCGATGTGCAAGAACAAATTAAAAGAAAGGGGAAAAAACTAAGCTAAGACCTGTGAATTTTTCCACCTTCCAGTTATTTAATATCGTATAGAAGTGGATAATTATTGAACCTGTCATGAGCTCACTTTTTCCCCACACTTTGCAGTGACTAGGGCGCCAACAAAATATTATTCTCTAATTGTTTTTCTAATTGTCCAGCACCACACTTAAAATCTTTTAGTCTTAGCTGAATTACTTTAAACGTAAACTAAGCTTAAGCCCAGCTTTGCTAATAACTTATATTGAGTACTCCTATAACAATTCAGTGTCATACAAGACCATTTACTTTTTCATGGAAAATTCACCTCATTCATCTGAAAGTTTATGATTTAATCAAAACCTACGTATTGTAATTAGTAAAATTTAGGCTTCTGCATCGATGCACACTGGGTTACTGGGTATCAAAACTATGGATTAGTTAAACAGTTTATTTTGAATTAACACTCAAATACTTAATAACCATAGAAACTAGACATAATTCTGCGTCACTAAATAACGACTCTTAGTTGTATAGTGCAGCTGCATTGTGTTTTATAATTTACACTTTCATTCTCTGTTCGCTTGCGCTCGCTGTAGAATAGATATTTAAGGTTTAGCAAAGTGTTTCATCGATAAGAAAACTTGAAGTGAAATTTAAATCTGAGTTTGGAGCCTTTAACTGCAGGTGTTGCATTATTTTCCAGAAAAAGTGATTTAATATTTTAAATTATTTTTTTTTGTTCAAAGTCCCCAAAATGTACATATTTGAGTAAAGAGTTGGACATATAGTTAATTATCGGACTAGATCGGACTTTTTTTTTAAATTTTGCGGATTGTTGCGAAAAATTTAGGCGCGCTTTTGTGACATTTTTGATTAATTCTACTTTTTATTCATAACGTCAGTGGACAAAAATGATGTTTTTGGCGCAACTGTTTGTTCTGGTATAAGAAATGCGGCCAAACATTTTTTTGTTTTAGAATGCAGAACTATCAGCGGAAATTAGGAAAATTAACGTTAATTTTATAGTTAGAATGCATTTTATACTGATTGTTGTTTCTTGTGGTCATGAAGTAAATGTACATAAGTTTCGGGCGTATGCACATGAAACAGGTAGAATTTTTGTAGAAAATTAAAAAATACACAGCCTACCAAAAATGGCTATGGATATATTACAATCTCCATCCTTAAATTTGGTAAAAGCTTATGCTGGAGATAATAATAGTGCTCATGGCAGTGATGCCGACGAGGAAGACGGTGACGATGACAGCAATGATGATGCATAATTAATTGATTGTACTGAAATTTTATAATGAAATATTTTTTTTTATTATTTAATATAATAAATAGTCGAATTATCTCAATATTTAATTTTTACTGCATATTTAAGCGTATTATACAGAAAAAACTGTATCATCGATATCTCGTTAACTAAGCGAGTTATGGATAACTTCATTTTAGTTTTCCACCTAATTTTATAAGTAGAACAAAACAAAATTATCTGGTCTAGTAAAACATTAAAAAGCTTGCGATTTGTTTCAAACTTCAAAATCAGATATCTCGATACCAAAGCGTGTTATCTATATTTTTTACTTAATTTTTTCGGTTTATTTTAAGGTATTTTTTAAAAAAATTAAACGATAAAAGAGTTATCAAGTTTTTAAACTTCAACTTTAGATATCTCGTTTACTAAACGAATTACCGATCATTTTTATAGAATTTTTTTTCGGCTTATTTTGAGGTGTTCTTAAAACAAAAATATCAGTTTGAGAGTCTTTGGAATTAATCCACAGTTTTGGTACAAAATACTCCAGTGTGCGATGCGCGTATTCAGTTTCCAACCAATTTTAACTACTGAGATAACCTACTTATGATGTGATGTGATGTCGCTTTAATGACTTTAAAACTTAATGCAACTTTTTTTACCTTTTACTCAAAATCTAAACAAAAAATTATTATATTTTATTTAAACAAATCTAGAACACATATGTTCCTTAAATTTTTTGTACTAAATTTATTATGTATTTATATAAATAGCCTTTTACATCTGAATACTTTTACTAATCGTGAAGTTTTCATTTAATAATAAAATCTCATCTTAATAAGAAAATTCCTAAAACGACAAATGTTTTGGAAGTTTTATAAAAACTAAACCTTTACATTCAACATAAATAAAAGTAAAAGAAAATGTAGAGTTTTTAATTCTATATCATAGTTATTCAATGTTTCACTCTATCTTTTTTCTTTCTCTCTCTCTCTTTCTTTCTTTTTAGATGTTACTAATTTGGAATATGAAAAAATTATAGCAGAGGCAGATAGAAATGTAACCATACCATGTCCGGGTGTCACCGAACAGTCTCTTGTGGATACTTTAGTATGGAAAACAGCCACTACAACAATAGCCCAATTTGCCAATCGTATACCCTTGTTACATAGCCCTAGAGTAAGTATTCAATATAATAAAGAACAAGTGCTTGTATCTCAAATATTTATAAATAATAAAAAGATGCCAAGCGATGGATGGTAGTATGTATGTATGATAGTTTATTGTCTTCCTTGCGAGTATGCCAGCCAACATGTATGGAATTATGAAATTGGATTCCTTACAACGCATAAAATTATTATTGGTTTCGGTTTCCTCTTTTTTAATTCTCCGAGAGACAAATTATTTGAATTTATTTTACTTCATTTTATTTCATTTTTAGTTTAGTAGATTTATACTCTCCTTTATGGTTCATTTAATGATAAAATGCTCTTAGAGTTTTAGTTCCTTTACTTAGTATAAATACCAGTATATTACTCTTGACAAAATCTCCAGGGTGCGGTCTTTCATTCCATGTGCTGTTAAAGAAAATTAAAAACTTAAATTGAAAAACACAAAAAAAAATAAATATTTTATATTTTTGCAAGGCAAACAAGTTTTAATGTTTTAATCTTAAGGGCAAAGGATGTTTATTAAAAAGCAAGCTGAAAAAAATTATTTTCTTTAATTTATTGTATGAATTAGGAAATATTAAAATTAAATTGAAATACATTCGAAAAAATAAACACAAAAATTATAAAAAAAAATCTGAACGGAATAATATTCTTGTTATTTTAAAATTGTTATTTAATAAATGCGTTCACACTCTTTCTGTAGAATATATCTTTTCACTTTTATGGGAAAGAAAAGATATTATTCAATAGGCTTTCCATTGCTATGTCTGGCCTGGCAAACCGCGCCTTCTAATACAGTTTTTCTCTTCATGAAAAAAGGAACATTGCTTATATTTTACCTATGCACCCTAAAAAGAATTCTTTTTTTGCACTTTTTACCTACGCATATTTGGTGTTTCTTGGCACTGGTTGGTACGTCAAACATTATTATTTTTATCCGTAATTTCATATATCTATTTTCCTATGTCTTAAAGAGTTGTAGTGTATTTTATAACAGAAAAAAAATCATTTTTTGTCTTTTTTTATTTCTTTAAAAATTGCATATGTGGTTAATAACTCTAGAACTTCTGTGAGTTCTTCTCCTTCATATCGAATAAAACTGCCCTTCCACTTTTTTTTTATTAATGAAATGACGAGATCAGAAGATAGGATAAGGTAATTCATAAGATCCTGGTTTGGAGTCATCCTCAAATATTTTCTAGCTTCCTGGGCTGCGTCTGTAAGTTCACTTACCGGGAGAGAATTGGAATCTACTATCTCACTATCATGTTGGTGTGAGTTCTCTCCATTCTTACAAAGAACTTATAAGCTTTAAAGTATCCACAGTATACAAATCGAATGTAGTTGAATTTATGTTATATATCTTCTAAGAACTTCCCCGCTTCCTTACTTTCAGTAATTTAAGAGATTATTTCGTAATTTTGCAAAAATCTTCTGATCGTATTTTTATCATTTGTGGATCCACAGCCAACTATTAATTAAAATTTCCATTAAGTTTTTTGTTAAAAATCTTTGTAGGATTTCCTTCAATAATAATAATAAAAAAATTCACAGTTTAATATTTTTTGGCAACTAACGTACATTAAATAAATCTTTTGTGCGATGTAATCAAACAAAAGATTGTAATAGAAAAACTTGTGCAAGTATTGTAACAGTGTATATCAATTTTAAATAAAATACTAGAGGCTTTAAAATTTATAAATAATTTCTCTATTTCTATCTTTATTTCACAAAAATTTTATCATTTTGCTGAATTTAGATTGAACATGAATACAAACATTTACTTTGTCAGTATTTGAAATATTATTTAAACACAAAACTAAAAAATAAAAAGATAAATGATAAAAAATATATATTTATATATATATATATAGTTTTTTTATCTATTTTATGTTTTTATAAAATTTATTTTCTATAAAAAGCTATCAAATGCAACAGCAGCTTATCTCAGTTACACAAATGCTGATGATTAATTGAACAATTTTTCCTTTTATAGTGGGAAACTAAAAATTGTTTTAATATTTTTTTTTGTGTTTGTTCAAATCCTCAAATTTATTCGTATGAAAAGTAAAATTGAATTAAAACATAAATTTAGAAAACCAAAAAATTCTCTGTGTAATATTTTGCATTGAATTTGACTTACATAATTGATGACTTGTGATATTAAATTGAAATGAAAATAGTTTTCACTAGAAAATTAATTAATTAGTTTTTGCCATTTTTTTTATTTATTTTACTATGATACGAAAAAGACAATTTTCAATATGTCAACCAATCACTTTAGTTATTATTGATCAAATCAAAAGATATTAAAAAAAAAAACATTTTATAAAGATTTTAAATTCACTCATAAGTACAAAAGAAAACATTTACTGTACTCGTATGCCATCCTCTCTCTTTCCTCAATTTCTTTCATATTTCATAAATCTATTTTAAATAATATTATTATAACTTTCATAGTCGTCATCTTATTATAAATTCTCAAATTCTGAATTGAACTATAAAATGACACTCCATCAACAATAGAAATCCCCATCACAAAAACAGCAACCAAAACATAGAATAACAAAATCACATACAGAACAAAAAGCAATTCAAATTAACTACAATGAGAAAATTAATCTTCAACTTTATTATGTTAAATTTCTCTTAAAACAATAGCATACCAATTCTATAGAAAATATGATTTGAATGTGATTTAAAGTTATATTTTTGTAAATAATTTTGTATGGATTAATTTATGCTATGGCAAATATGTCAATAATGATATTTGAGCATATGCTATAAACAAATGACGATTATTTGTTCTCTATTTTCCTTCCAACCACTAACGAACATGTGCATATGTGAACGTAAGCTTATCTTTGGCTTGTAACTTTATGGTTTTTGCATGTTTTCTGTAAATTATTACAGCATATGTAAATTGTTTAAATTTTAAATCTTAAGAGATGAGTGGTTATACAATTATTTAAAGTGTATTTTGAATAAAGAAAATATCATTAAGGAATGCAATTAAAATTTTCTAAGTTAGAAAAGCTTTTGTACAAATTTGTGCAGGAATGACAACAGTTTCCGCTTAAGCTATAAGAAGAATGTTGCTACTGAAGTTGGAACATGAATATAAGTTCACTACAGCTACATGTTTAGTTCAGTTTGGATCTATTAAAAGAGTTTTACTTTTTAAAGTTACAGTGAACTCTGAATAGACTTGCTTAGGCTGTAAGAATATATATAACAAGGTTATGTTTAAGCCTTGACAATATTGCGTCTATACTATGGCTAGCTTTTCTAGAACATGGGAATACTTATCTAAACTATGTCTAAGCTTGCCTAGACTATGGAAAAAAATTTTTTTTAGAACGGCTTAGTTTGTCTAGAGTTCTGGTAGATTTGTCTAGACTACGACTGGACGTTTCTAGACAACGACTAGACTTGTCTAGCACAACGACCAGACTTGTTTAGCACAACGACTAGACGTATCTAGCACAACGACTAGACTTGTTTAGCACAACGACTAGACGTATCTAGCACAACGACTAGACTTGTCTAGCACAATGACTAGACTTGTCTAGCACAACGACTAGACGTATCTAGCACAATGACTAGACGTGTCTAGCACAATGACTAGACGTGTCTAGCACAACGACTAGATGTTGTCTAGACTCGTTTAGATTATGGCTAGACTTAGCTATACTACCCGAGTACGGTTAGACTTCTCTAAACTATAACTAAAATTGTGCAGACTATAAATAAATTTGTCTAGATTAGTCTCGGATTATCTAGGCTACAGCTACACTTGTCTACGAAAGACTTGTCTAAGCTACAGCTAGACTTAGCTGAGCTACGGCTATACTTGTCCGGGCTACGGCAAGACTTGTCTGGGCTATGACTAGATTTCTAGACTGTGGCTGGCCTTGTCCAGGTTGCGGCCACTCTTTTATAAAATATAGCAATATTCCTCTAGAACCGTCCCCCCGGGGGCACACTATAAGTCTTTATGGATCCTACAACCATCTAGACTTGTGTCTTGCAGGGTAAAAGGCAGTCCAGTCCCCTTCAAGGCGAGTAGGAGCCAACTGGACAATCCATTATATTTGCACGGGTATCAGTGAACCCCAGAGTTGCGCTATTTGTCTCTTTACGCCTTTAGCTCCTCTCTGACTGATTATTGAGGTAGGCCCTTCGGGAGTATGGTGGTGGCTGTGAGTTTCGAGGCCTTATTTAAGTTTGTGGGTCGGATTATTCACAATGAACACAATTAATGGCCCAGGTCCAATGATTATGAATGCCGTCGTGTTCTTAATTATATTAAGCTTCATGCTTTCTGGACCAGGAATTGAATAGTCTCCGACTCTTCAGCAAGGAGTGAAGGCTGCGGCCTACTCCGGGCTTTTGAAATTGCAACTAGGAGTGACCGGAAAAGAAAAAAGAAAAAGAAATATGTTTTAAGAAGGCCTCCTCCGAGGGCCTTCTAGGGCGAGGATGGCGCAGTGGTAATCATCCACCAGCTGATTAGGGCCCACCGCCAGGTGCAGATGTAAATCTTATCACGTCACTCCTCTAAACTATGGATAGACTTCTCTAGACTATCGCTGCTGCATTTGCTCCGACCATAGCTAGAGTGTAGGCTTTTGCTAAACTCCTCCAGATAATGGATAGACTTCTGTAACCTATCCCTATACTATACTATACCAGACTATAACAAATACTGTTTAGCCCATAGGTATAATGTTTTTGACTTGTTGGAATTCCTAGAATTTTAAATTCTACGAGTTTTTTCTAATGCACTTCAAATCGCATTTATTATTATAATTTTCATCGATGAAGTCTTTCATATTTTATGTAATAAATATCATATTGGTTGTTGTTTCCATTAATTTATTAGTATTTTTCTAACTAGTATGCATTTAAGACTCAATATCTGAGTTTATTCTAATGAATGTAATGTTTTATAGCACTAGTATTGATTATTTACACAGAAATATAATAACTTTATACTTTCTTTAACCATTCTCTAATTCCCTATTAGTTTTGAATTTTTTTGCTGTTATGAAACTGCAACACATTTTAGTCGAGTTTAAGTTTTATATAAATTCCAATTACTTGATAGATAGATAATTATTTCAAAATTAGAATTTCATATCATAGATAACAATATTGTTCGAAAAATTTGTGTTTAATTTGGGAAATTTTCAAAATCTTATAAACTTTCATTTATGTACATACACACGTACACACACATGCATATATACAAACACTTTAGCTTAAGATTTTTATACCTCTTCTTTCACTCAGTTTACGCATATGAACTATGCAGCTGCATTTGGAAGCACGCTCCAGGTGAATTAAGAAACTTTGAATTTTTAGCACATAAATTATGTTACCCAACTACTATACGCCCACAATCAACTTAACGAAGGTAGCACGAATGAGAGAAATCGGAAATTTAAAATATAAAATTTCTGCTGAGAGCAAACTTTTATTCAGTGTGGGGGGTTGGTACAAAATGAAACGAATCACATGGAAAATATCCATGTGGGTTTTAATAGACCTCTTTCATTTTGTTTTTAACAAAAGTCTTTAATTTGAAAACTATTTTAATGATGGTAATTTGATAGTTTATGGCTGTGTGCGAGTAAAAGAAATATGTTTTTAGAGGCAAGTGTGCTGTTTCACATAGCACACATTCACCATAAAATACAGTGAACAAAATTATTAACTCAGTATCAGTATCCACAGCAAATCAGTTTCTTTAAGTGTGAGAACATGTTTTTATATCAAAAAAAAATGTTTATGCAAAAATAAAATATATTAATACCAAGTGGTTTGAGATGATAACACGGCTTACAATCGTTAACAAATTTTAAAATTCTTCAACATAACAAAAATCGATTTTACAAAATGTTTATCAATATAACAAATTCATAAAATAATTCTGTTATTTTCACTACAAAGCCTGTCCCTCCTTTCACCGGCTGTCTTTGCAATCGCAATAGCCAGACTCTTGAAATAACTGCTTTAACAACAAACATCAACAATTAAAGGGTGTTTCCCAAGTGACGTGATATTTATTAATAAACTAAATTTTTCTGTACTGTCACAGCAAATACGACAAATTTACACAGTTTATGTAAAGTACCCAAAATAAAATTGTAATTAAAGAGTGTTCCTACTATGATTCGCTTTTAGCGGTCGCAGGTTTTTTCGTTACCTTCAATAAACAAACATTTCAAATTCAATTATTTCTATATCCACTTTACGAATCAGTAAAAAATATTAAGCAAAAATAACACTGAAATATAGAGGGTATCACAATAGTGACTTTAACCTTTCAAACTAAGTAGCCAGTCTTTCAGAATTTACGCAGAGTATTTAATAATGTAACTGCTATAAAACTAAGTGTGAACAATAGATTTAATAATTAACATGTGCTTCCATAGAGGCCGTGATTTTGTAAAATATGGTCTTATCTCTTGAATTGTTATAGACACAGATCTTCAATTTTCAACAAATAAGCAGCATATAAATATATGAAAGTGGCTCATAAATTATGTGGAACATATTGTGCGTTATTCAAACTCATAGTCCTTCTGATCACAGAAAATGCTTTTCCACCATCGTGCTAATTGCTGTAAAAAAGAATAAATGTGTAGTGCCTTGCGTGTAACTTAATATTTTTGTGTTTTAACTTTTAAAATTAATTACTGTTGTGTTATGTGCACTATTTTATTATTATCATTTTGAATAACATAAAACAAGTTCTTATTACTTTAGTAAATCAACTATCAGCCAAAATTCGTTATTGAAGATTCAGCCAAGACTGAAAAATTATAATCAAGTCAAACGACAGTTTTTACAAATGAGTGTGTGCAACAAACATTTTTTATAAATAAATTTTAATGATTTTAACTCTATTTTAGTAAGCATAAATTTTATTTTCTTAAATTCTTAAGAAAGAAATTCTCAACATCAACAATAAAATTTTTTAAAACAAATGCCATTTTCCAATTAGAAAAATTTCTTCATGAAGCTACTTTTCTGTTCTATTAAAAGCAATTATAATCTTTTCTTTCATAGCTGGTTTATGGAAAAGTCGATATGAAACCTTTATTTCTCTTGCTGAAACTTTAGTAAATTCTAAACACCTTCAAGCTACCATATGTAGTGCATATACAGCAGGAATACATTGAAAATCTTATTACAAATTGCTGTTTTGTATAAAATTATATGACCATGTGTATATAAATAAGCAATTAAGAAACTATATGAACAAGGTAATAAACTGCAATTTGCTATTAAAAATTTATTTGACTGTTATGAAAATGCCGAAAATTTCATTTCAATAGAAAATAACAAAATAGTTTCTCAATGGTTATTGGGTTTAAAAAAAAGAGTTTTTTGAGTTTTTTTGCTATGCTGATTCACTATAATTATTATGTAATCAATTTGACTTGTGATGTATAACTCTTAAGTTTTATATAAAAAATTTGACTAAAATCCACTGTAGCAGTAGCGAAATGGCCATATTGAGAATTACATAAAATATTTATGTTTAAAGGATTTTAACACAATTAACGTAGAGTACAATAAATATTTTTAATTGTTTAAACAATACTTCATATTTTATTCAACCTTAAATAATTAAAAATTTTTATACACTGTTTTTTTATAAGAGAAGTAGCAACAATGCCTATTTAGTGACAACCGTGCATCATTCTTTAGGAAAGGGTTAGAGAAGAGATAAGACATGTGGTGAAAGTTGAAGGATAGTTACATAGCCTTCAAGTTCTTAGTTTTGTTGTAAAAATAACCACCCCTATATTGGTAGGCTAAGTACCCTACCTAGTAGCCTACCGGGGCGGCTTTCATTTCTAGAAGGCCCATGTTATCGGAAGTTAACTGTCGTATAAGGCAACACAGCGACCAGTGACAATGCCTTCATACTGAACAGCCCCACCGACAGTCAATTTTTTATTTTTTGTAGTGAAAATAGCCAAGGTCTTTGTTGGCAATCGAACCCACAACACACAGACAAATAAGCTAGTACACTAGCCTACAGAGGTACCATATATATTTAGAGTGGGCAGCAGAGGTGAGTACATGTTTATAATTTCTGCATTAACAGAATCCTAAAAATGCGAATAATGCGTTTCTAATATTTCTTCTATCATTTTATTTTTTATTAAATTCTTACTGAAACTGTTCTTGAAAAAATACAAAAACCGTAAAACAAAAGAGAAATTTTAATTACAACATCATAACTCGTATGTACTCCATTTTGCTTACATTTGTTATCTTAACTAAACTATTGGAAACATTTTAAATATTTAAAAATTATTTTGCTAAAATGTTTAGTTTTATAATTAAAGATTTTATTATTGAGTCATAATTAAGTATTTACGCGTGCCAAAGAAGTGTAATTTACATATATTAAAATTGGAAACAAATTTATGACAAAGATTGGCTCCTCATCGTGTGTGATAAAGCGGGATTTGATTTACATCAAAGTGGTCAAACCACTTGGTTGATTGGACACCAACCACGCCCTAGAAGGCCATCGAATACGTATATCCTCCGGTCACTTCTAGTAGCAATTTCGAAAGCCCGAAGTAGGCCGCAGCCTTCACTCCTTGCTAAAGAGTTGGAGACTTTCCAACTCCTGGTCCATGAAGCTCTTTTTTATCAAGAACACGACAGCATTCATACTCACTGGACCTGAACCACTCATTGTGTTAATTTGAATGATCCGACCCACAAACTCTCACGAGGGACCGAAACCACAACCACCACGATACTCTCATATAGAGGCCAACCTCAATAACCAGTCAGAGCATATCATTGTCTAAAGAGAACAAATAGTGTACTCTGGGGCAACTGATTCCTGTAGAAATATGTGGATTGTCCAGGTGACTCCTACTAGCCTTTGAGGGGCCTGGGCTCCCTTTTACCCCGCAAGACACCAGTCTAAATAGAATAGTAGGTTCCAAAAAGACTATATTGTGCCCCCGGGGGGAACATCGTGTGTGATAGCTAAAAAGCTTAAGCTAAGCCAATCAGTGGTTATTATTGTACTAGCACGGCAAAATATGCGTACGCAAGGACAGGTTGGAAGTCGCCGAAAACTACTAACTGATGGGGACGCACGCCTTATGATGAAAAAATGAGAGCGGACCCATTTTTAACTCCAAAGAAAACTTCCATAGCAATAAATAAAAATGTTAGCCGATGGACAGCAAGAAGAGCGCTACACAATATTGGAAACATCTCAGCTGTAAAGAAACCTAAACCAGGGCTGCCAGAAAATATGTTAGAGCACATTTAAACTTCGCCAGGCAACCCAAAGATTTGACTATTGATGTCTGCAAGCGCGTAATATGATCTGATTAGTTCAAATTTAATCGATATCAGTCTGATGGCAAACAGTACTACTAGCATAGACAGTATGACAAAATTCAGCGATATCCAGTTAAACAAGCTAATCAGCATAGTGGGGGAAATATAGTGGGGTTGTTTCACATGGTGGCATATTGGTCCATTGCAAGACCCCAAAAACACCTCAATAATAGTCAAAGTATAGTTAACTGGGCAAGTGATGAAGTGTCCTCCGCAAAGTTCTGACCTTAATCCAATTAAGAATTTGTGGTCAATCGTGAAAAAACGGTTGGGACAACAAACAGCTTCTTTGAACGTATCCGAGTTATAGCAACGTGTGAAGCTAGAGTGACACTAAATTCTAGATCATATTTGAACAATTTAGGGCTATTGTTTAATTATGTAAACTGGAACCTGTGCGCCGTGTTTATATACTCTTGATATGTATAAAAAATATTTATTAAATTTATACAAACAATTTTAGTCTAATTTTTTGATTAGGAGAAAAACTCGTGTGTGATTCGATCGATAATACGAACTTAATTTCAAAAACGGAAATCTTTTTTTTATCATTCAAAACATGTGGACAACTCTCCACTTTCTTACGTTAAGTACTAAGGCAAAATTAATTCACAATTATAATAAAGATTCGTATACTTATCTTTATCGTTAACAATTCAAAAGGTAAATGTAAATAAGTAAAGGAAATGTAATTTGTAACTCTAACGAAAGTTATGTGTCCAAACATTAGGTTGGGCAATATTATACCAAACTTGATTGAAAGTATGCCCAAACATATAAATAGAGTACTAAACAACAATGGGCTATGCACCAAGTACTAAAAATACAACATGTTTTATATGTTGTTTAAAAGTACCAACGCTGAGTATACAGGAGTTTATTTAATTTTATTTCGTTTTTTGTCTGAATACGTAGTTTTTTTGTTTTGTTTTAAAATCATTATTATGAAGAACTAAATAATATAGAATATTTTAAACACACTATTAAAATTGTTTCGTTATTATTATTTTTATGAGCCTACAAATGCAAGAAACCCAAACATATACTCACCTCTGCTCTACATTGTAGATAATAATAAAAAAAAATTATATTAATTATTTCGAACAATCTTCGATGTTCACAATATTTGCATTATAACATTTTTTTATTTTAAAGCATAACATAAATTTTTCTTCGTTTTTTTTTTTGTCCTCGGCAGTATTAATAATACCTAACATTTCTGTTATATATCTCTTCTCTTGGTATAATAAATTGTTACCTTTAATCCTTTTAATAAACGTTTTGTTATATTGAGTTCTTTTATTGGAAAATTATAACACAGCACTTTTAAATTTTAAATTATATTAAGTAGTTTATTTACTTTCAATACACCCAAAATAAACACGATGGTAACTTTGTTGTCTTTACCCAATCATGACTCAACTTGAATTAATTCATTTGGCTAGCAAGTGGTGCTTTTATAGTTCTTTTAAGCAGTTGTCGTACATACAAGAATATTCTCCTTTAACATTAGGCCATATTGTTGTTGTAATTATCATTCAGTTTAGTCGCTGGCTCGGCTATGTGTTTTGTTTTTGTTCTATGTTAGTTGTTTTTATTTTCAGTGTTTTATCTTATTTCGTAGAATTTTTTATAAGCATGTTTTTGTTGTTTTGAGTATATAAGATTTGTTAGGAAAGTATGCCATTCGTAAAATGTGCGGGGCGTCATTTTACTAGTAATTATTTTCTTTTAAAACTTAACAAATTATCTTCCTAATATTCTTTCATGCATTTTCTATATTAGGAGAATGTTTAATTATTGCACAGTGGCCTGCTAATGCCGTTTGTTGTTTAGTTGTTCCCTTTCTGGTTGTCCATAGTCTGTCTAATGTGCAGCCAATCTAGTCCTTAACTTCGATCTTTTCGTTTCAACATATATTTTATTACAATCATTCGACCCATCTACATAGCAGGGTAATAAAATTTTGATTTGTCTTATTATTCATTTTAGTGTTTGAAAATAACATTCAAGACAATAAGAAAATGCAAAAATATTACGCCTAGAGAAAAGTTACAAGGAGAGTACATAATCGAAATCTTACATATTATTAACACTCCTGAGAAGGATGAATTATAAAAGCGATGTGATATCATAAGAGACACATACTAACCAAATATAAAAAAATAGCTCCACTGTTTTATAATAATTCTTTACTATTTCTTTAAAAAAAAGAACTAAAATGTTAGTTTTTATATAAATGTTATTTGGGGGATTTAAGTTTGTTTATTCCTTGCATATTTTTAATTCCTGATGACGAACACCGAAGGTTGTTTGCAATATTGAATAAAACATTTTTTACTATTGCGACTTAATAAAGAGTTATATTTAGAAAAATATAGTGACCTAAAGCGTAAATAAGAAGTAAAAGAGATATTAAATTCTTTTTCAATGAAAGGAATAACAACCGTATTGTATTTACTCGCGAAACAAAACAAAATACCATTAAATTCTTAACCAAAAGAATTTAGTTTTGATAGAAAATGAATTAAGTTACTAAAAGTAATAAAAAAATTGAATAGAGTTATCAAAATAATACCTGCAGTGGACATAATTAATGTGTGTGCAATTAAAAAATAAATAGTCTTTTTCTGCAATTAAATTTATTTATTGACTGCAGTTAAATAAATGATATAACAAACACACTTCTGACAAGTAGTTTCATTGTCTTTTTGTGTTTTTATCTTTATGACAAAATCATAATTATACTCGAGTAATAAATAAAACATGAATTAAAAAGACAGCTTAATCAAGTTAATGTTTATTAGTTTAAAAAAAATTTATTTAAATTAACAGACACTTAAAAAATATGATGCTGAAAAAATTCTTAACAAATTAAGAAAAACAAAACAGGTTAAAATAATAAAATTTTAATTAAAACAATAGCATCACATGGTATGAAATTTTACACATGACATTAGTATAACTTACATACATCCTTCATAAATGACAGTTAAGGTAAATAATTTATTAGTTATTTGATTTAATGTTTCTTTATTTTACTAAATGTGTCTGTTTTACTGCAGATATGCTGATTCTAAGATTCTGTAGAACTTTACTAATTTGTTTGAGTAAAATTACAAACAAGTTTTAAACTAAACAAAGGCACAGATATTTACATTTCTTCCTGTATAATTGAAGTAATATAGAAAATTTTAAATATATATACTTTAAAAATAATTACATTGATACGACGTGTAGATGGGAAAAATGCTTATTTTTGATTTTATCTTTTAAGTTTTTATTTGTGAGAATTTTATCTTATGTTTTACAGTCTCTAAAGTTGCACAATAATTTTAATATTAATTCGGCTATTTTCTAAACAATTTGTTATTTTGACTTCTTTTATTGCAAAATAATAACACAATATTTTAGAGCTTTAAATTTAATAAAATAATTTATTTACTTTTAATACACACAAAATAAACACGATGGTAACTTTGTTGCCCTCACTCACTCAAATTAAATCATTTGATCAGCAAGTGGAGCTTACATCGGTTTTTTAAATGGTTCTCGTAGATCCAAGAATAGTTTACTTTAACATCACCCTATAATGTTGTTGTTATTATCATTCAGTTTAGGCGCCTGCTTGGCTGTGTGTTTTGTTTTTGTGTTTGTTTTAGTTGTTTTTATTTTTTGATGTTTATCTTATTTGGTAGAATTTCTTATCAGCATGTTGTTGTTGTCTTATGTGTATAAGATTTCTTAGATTACTACGCAATTTGTAAATTGCACAGTGGGTCATTTTTATTACTTTTTTACTGATAACTATTTGTTTTTTATTTTTTAGTTTAAGAAATCATATTTGTAACGAGTCAAATTCGTTGCAAATCAATTGCTGAAATTCGTTAACCAAAACTTTTTGAGAATGAACTCAGGAAAAATTTATATAATAAATGTTAGTACTACCTTGTGATTAATAGCCTTTTACAATCCATACACTTTTGTAATACTTGTCAAAGTCTAAAATGTCCCTTTGTAAATTAAATAAAATTGCATTCATTGAATAAAAGTTTTATAGAAAAGTTCGTCTTTTTTCTCGCAATTAATTTTCAATAATCTCTGCAATAAAATAATGTTTCAATTAGATGTTTAAATTAGTAGCTGAAGTATCTATTTATTTGATGTAATTTTTTCAAATTATCATCAGATTTGTCGGCCTTAATTAAAAATACTGAAAGTGATTTTGAAGAAAATCTTTAAGTTTTTCGACATTATTGTTTTAAAAAATAAATGTGTAGAATTATTCAAAAAGATTTTTTAACTAAAAGCTTACTTTTTGTAAATCATATAACCCACTTTATCGTATTTTATAATTATGTTGTTTATTGTTTGTCAGAGAAAATTTATATCTAGACATACTGCTACAGCTATCAAACATCAGTTATCATGATTTTAAAAATCACCTATTGAATCATACAGTTTGCAAAATGAAAAAAATATTCAGTCCAAATTATACTGCCATTAGTATTAATTTGTGTAAAATCTTGCTGCACTTAATGCAAATAAGTTTCACTTTAATGAAATACAGTTTTAGGTTTTTTTGCTCATACAGCATAATAATTAAATGCTTGATTATTTTAATTTCTTTGGAGGAAGAGATACAAAAGCAAAAAAAAAAATATTTAAGCTTTTAATTAAATTATTTTATTTTTGTACTAAAAAATATTATTAAAATGCTTTTGCTACATAAACGAAAGAAATGGACAACAAAACTGTAGCTTGAAGTAGCCAACACTCATTAAATATTATAAATTTTTTATTTATTCTCATAAATTGTCACCTGTTTTTTTACAGTGTGTTTTTAATAAAAATAAAAATTTTTAATGCAAAATTCAATTTTTCCTCGTTTTTTAAGAGCTTATTAATATTTTATGTAACATAATTTTGTAAACAAAACATTTTATGTTTTTATTAAAATAATTTTTTTTTTATTTAACTTGCTGCAATCATTAAACAGCTCACACTTTTTAACAATTTCAATTCTGTTCATACCATTGTAAAGTATAAATTATTAACGAAATAATATATCGCTCTTTTCACAAAAGTTTGAAGGATATTTTGCAACAAAGCTTGGCTTATATGATCAACCTAATTTATGACATAAACCTTGTTTTCCAAATAATTGCAGAGAAAATAAACCAGCGGTGTTAAATCACAATAATTGAAATCGCCAAATCAAAAAAGTACGAAGCGGGAATTTTCTAATGCTGTAACGACACGTTTTCCTGGTAGCTGAGGTATGCTCAGCGGCGTCCAGGGTCGTGTTGTGTCGATTCCAAAAAAAAGACGAAGCCTTGCTCACAATCTTGTCCTTTATTCAGGAAAGGGGTTGCCTAATCCTAATTCGCAACTTGACTGCAGCTCGGGCTTGAATCTTGTGCACTGGTGTGTATGCAGGCGGCTTCAGTAAATATCTTCTGCTTCACGCGGTCCGTATTCAGCGAACGTCACTGTCTACGTCGACTGCGGGCACAAACTCGGCTGGGTATTACCACGGCTCTGTTTGTGGACGCTACGTCGCAGTTCTGTCTCAGAGTATAAATTCGGCTGGGTATTACCACGGCTCTATCTATACTCTGACTTCCAGTCCAAAAAATAATAAAACAAATAGACTGCGGACACAAACTCGGCTGGGTATTACCACGGCTCTGTTTGTGGTCGCTACGTCACAGTTCTGTCCTGTCTCAGAATATAAATTCGGCTGGGTATTACCACGGCTCTATTTATACTCTGACTACCAGTCCAAAAAAATAAATAAAGAAGTTGAAGAAGATATTTACCTTTGCTCCTGTTGCCGGTCACACACCAATTGATTCATTCTGATTAATGTTTGCGCTTTTATACTCTTTTTCCTACCACACACTAATGCACAAACACACTTACATTACTTCGGTAGTAAGTACACCACAGCCGACGGCTGTTTTCACCACCGAGATGTAGCCAGTTTTACAATATGAATGTTACTAATTACAATACTCGTATGCCTTCGTGGCTAATTACAATAATAACTAGAACTAAATCTTACGTCAACATAAATACTTATAACTACATGCGTATATAAGTAAATACATGAATTCATATTTTTAGTAAATGATTTTATAACTAAATTAATACATTGGAGAAAATATAGAGATTTAGACATAAATTCATTATTTTAGTAAATACATTTTAAATAAAAGATAGGGATTGACCCGTGACTGTTGTCACACAGCTCTATGTGTGACCAAAAACGACTCCGGACTTTTGGTCGTTACACCACCTCCTCCTCTGATGGGCGGAATTTCTCGGCCACTCGGACACAGGCTACTCCTTTCCGATTTATGTTCACCCAATGCTGTGGCCATCCTTCGTTCTACTTCTGTAATGAAATGAGAGAACACACAAGATGGTCGATTAGTCTGAGTGGTGGTGAGGTTTAAGTTCACTCAAATGCGCATTTCGCTCTTTAGCACTTTGTGTCTCCCGAAGACGTACAATTACCGGAGATATAAACCCCGTAACGATATAGGGTCCCCCAAATTTCGGTGCGAGCTTTGCCGCAAACTTATCGCTGGCCTTAGAGAGCGGATGTTGTCGTACCCATACTTGGTCACCTATTTTGGGCTTCCACCTTCGGCGACGTAGGTTATAGTAATGTTGTTGTTTCTGTGATGCCTTCTCCAGATTCCGGCGAACGATCGTAAATACCTCGCGGAGTTCCTGACCTCGATCATCTGGATCGGGGTTGCGTGCCCCTGTGCCTATGGTGACCTTGTCGTAAAGGGCACTGGGCAGTCGGGGTTCTCGTCCTTGGGTGAGATAAGAGGGCGAATAACCCGTGGATTCGGATACGCTGGTATTAATGGCCAACATAATTTCGGGCAGCCACTTATCCCAGTTGTTATGGTGTTGTCCTGAGAATTGCGCCATCATCGTCTTAATGGTTCGATTTGCTCTTTCTGTAGGGTTTTCCTGGGGAGTATACGGGGCGGTGAACTGCATTGTCACCCCGACAGAGTCCAGGTATTTTCGGAAAATGCGGGAGGTGAATTGCGGTCCGTTGTCCGCTATCAGTACCTTCGGGACTCCATACCTTCCCACAATGCGTTCTCGCAGAGCTTTGACGAGGCTTTCGGCGGTAGCTTTTCTCAATGGCACCAGCTCACACCATTTTGTGAAGCTATCGAATAAGACGAGCAGCATGGTGTTGCCTCGTTTAGTTCGTGGTAACGGGCCCATAAAGTCCGCACAAATCGTGGCCCATGGCTCGGAGGGAATTCTGGTCAACATTTCTCCGGCAGGTAGTTGTTGCATTGCCTTGTATTGTTGGCACGACTTACAATTTCGCACGTATATACCGATGTCTCGTGACATACCTGGCCAGAAGTATCGGCTGGCGACCTTATTGAGTGTTTTTCTCATTCCGAAGTGTCCGCCTGCTGCAGTGTCATGGTTCTCTTGGATGACCTGTTCCCGCATGGATGTCGGTACACACAACTTCCATGGTGTGCAATCTTCGTCGTTCCAACTTCGTGTGGAATGTTTATACAGCTGGTTGTTCTGGATGGAGAAATCTGAAAATCTCTCAGGTTGTTCTCGCACTTCCCTCATCCGTTGTGTTATCCATGGACATGGAGCCTGATAAACCGTTTGGACCAATTTGATAGCATCTCTGGGTTGTCGTGATAATGCGTCTGCCACCACATTTTGCTTACCCTTGCGATACTGGACCGAAAATTGATACTGTTGAAGTTCCAATGCCCACCTGGCCAGTCTACCAGTGGGATTGTCGATATTGTTTAACCATTTGAGGGATAAATGATCGGTGATGACTACAAACTTATAACCCTCAAGGTACGCACGCATCTTCCGGATTCCCCATATTATGGCTAAACACTCCTTTTCCGTAGCTGAGTAGTTCTTCTCGGCGGCATTTAAGTGCCGGCTGGCATATGCTATCACTCGTTCCTCGCCATTTAGATTCTGGGTTAAGACCACCCCTAGCCCGTATTCACTGGCATCCGTCTATAGCACAAAGGTCTCGTTGAAATCGGGGCAGGCTAAAATTGGGGCGGACGTCAGCTTCGCCTTTAGTTGCTCGAAGGCCCTTTGCTGTTCAGTTTCCCATTTCCAATGTCTGCCCTTTTTCAGCAACTGTGTCAGTGGTTGCACCACGGAAGCAAAATCGGGCACGAATCTTCGGTACCACGAGGTAATTCCAAGGAAACGTCTAACCTCTTTGACATTTTGGGGCGCCGGTAGCTCAGAAATAGCGGCTATTTTATCGGGGTCCGTTTTTATCCCTCTTTGGGTAATAACATGTCCAAGATATTTTGTTTCTGCCTTAAAAAATTCGCACTTTTCCGGATTAATCTTTAGGTTGGCTGCCCGTAGTCTTCGGAACACCTCCTTCAGATTGGCTAGATGCTCGTCAAAGGTTTCTCCTATGACGATAATATCGTCTAAGTAGGCGAACGCATGGGGCTCCATGTCCGGCCCTATGACCGTATCTAATGCTCGCTGAAAGGTCGCGGGGGCCGAGTGTAGACCAAAAGGCATTACTTTCCATTGGTACAACCCCCGGCCGGTAACCGCGAAAGCCGTATACTTCTTACTGCCTTCTTCTAATGGTATCTGCCAGTATCCATCTTTTAGATCGAGGCTGCTAATAAATTTGGCATTTCTCAGTCTGTCCAGGATGGTGTCAATCCGTGGGAGTGGATACGCATCCGGTTCTGATTTGGCGTTTAATTTCCGGAAGTCCATACAGGTTCGCCAACTGCCGTCTTTTTTCCTTACCAGCGTAATGGGGAAACTGTATGGACTGTACGATGGTTCAATGCAGCCTAGTGCTATCAATCGATTTACTTCTGCGTCGATAATAGCCTGCATGGCGGGGTTTCGCGGCGCATAGCGCAGTTTGATCGGGCGGTCATCCTTCATAAGAATTCGATGTTTCGTGATAGACGTTGTTCCTTGGACGCTCGTGAATTTGGGTAACTCGTCTTCTAAAAATCGGGCAGCCTCTTGTTGGTAGTTTCGGGACACCGTTCTTTTCTTGGCGGTGTTGTGGGTCTTAATTTCGTGTTGGACTTTTTGTGTCCTTAAAATGCCACTTACCTTATTGTCCCCGGGTGTTGTTCCCGAATGCACTTCTCTTGTGCTCCGCGCATTTAGGCCGGCGCAGGAGATGACCGTGTTGACTTTCCTCAAGAAATCCAGGCCCAATATGATGTCCTCAGTGGCATCGTCTAGCAGAAGGAATTCTACCCGGGATGTCTTGTTACCCAACGTCACCTTCAACTGTACGGAATGGGTAATAACCTTCCCCGTACCGTCAGCCAAGAGTACGTTGATGCTAGCAGCCTTCTGTGGCACTTTATTAAAACTCCTCAGTTTTCTAGGGGTAATGAAACTTCGAGTGGCCCCGGTGTCTATGATGGCGTCCACGGACTGTCCCTCAATTAGCAGACTGGCCCGTAGTTTGTCTTCTTCCCAGATCAGAGTGGTTTCCTTGGCTTTGGGTTTATTGTCACATTGTACCACCCCTGGTGGCACCTTGGCTGTAGTTCTTCTTAGCATACGATAATGCTCACCTCGGTTTAGAGGTGCAGCAGGTATACTCTCCAAATCATCAGCCAGTTGGAGCAGCTCACCCAATGAAATGAAATCTTTCCTCCTAATATACCACTGGTATTCAGCTCGCGCGTTCCGGAAAATTCTTTCCACCTTTTGTGCTTCTGTGAGGCTACTGTGTCGCATCAGTTGTTGTAGTGACAGCACATATTCTTTAAAGGGTTCTTTCGGCCGTTGCAGTCTTTTCCGGATTTCGTCTTCCAGTTTCTCAAAATAGTTGGAGGACAGGAAAAACGCGCATAGATCTTTCTTAAAAGAGTGCCAGTGGTTCCAGTGGCGATTATTGTTACGAAACCAGATCAAGGCCTTCTCTTTCAAAATTTCTGGCATCACTCTCGGCAGCTGGTTGATGTCCACATTGTATATCTCGGCGAGCTCTTCCGCTCGTTCCACAAATTCTAGAGGGTCTTTGCCACCCGCATATTTCAGACCCCATTTACGGACCTGCTCTACCACCATGATTCGTTCGTCCTGGCGGGTTGATGTTGTACTGCCCATGTCGGCTCCCGTCGATTGTGTGAATGGCTTAATAGGCGAGGGATTGGGCGTGATGGCTTCTATTGTGGGTACCCGGATTGTCTCATCCTTCAAAGGTGTGTCCAGTTTGGTGTGACCAGTCTCATTTGGTCCTGGTAGTGGCAGTTGCGTGGTGCCAGGCAAATGCTCGTGCCTGGATTGCAACTCCAACAGCTCTTGCTTACGCTTCTCGCTATGTTCTGTTGCTAAGAACCTAGCGAACCGCTTCCTCAGCTCTTCTACGTTGCCTGAGGAGTCTTGGGCAAAGATTCCCAGGTATTTCACCAAGTCCTCCTTGCGTAAGGCATACGCCCATGATGTCTTCAACATCTTGCTGATGTGTCGGCAGCACACAGTAGTAGTGGTACGGCGGCAGCGGCGGCACCTTAGTAATGGTACAGTGGCAGCGGCGGCACCTGGTAACGGTACGGCGGCAGCGGCGTAACCTCTCTCTCTCTCTTCCTTCTGTAACCCTATAAGGGTCCCTGCTCGGGCGCCAAATGTAACGACACGTTTTCCTGGTAGCTGAGGTATGCTCAGCGGCGTCCAGGGTCGTGTTGTGTCGATTCCAAAAAAAAGACGAAGCCTTGCTCACAATCTTGTCCTTTATTCAGGAAAGGGGTTGCCTAATCCTAATTCGCAACTTGACTGCAGCTCGGGCTTGAATCTTGTGCACTGGTGTGTATGCAGGCGGCTTCAGTAAATATCTTCTGCTTCACGCGGTCCGTATTCAGCGAACGTCACTGTCTACGTCGACTGCGGGCACAAACTCGGCTGGGTATTACCACGGCTCTGTTTGTGGACGCTACGTCGCAGTTCTGTCTCAGAGTATAAATTCGGCTGGGTATTACCACGGCTCTATCTATACTCTGACTTCCAGTCCAAAAAATAATAAAACAAATAGACTGCGGACACAAACTCGGCTGGGTATTACCACGGCTCTGTTTGTGGTCGCTACGTCACAGTTCTGTCCTGTCTCAGAATATAAATTCGGCTGGGTATTACCACGGCTCTATTTATACTCTGACTACCAGTCCAAAAAAATAAATAAAGAAGTTGAAGAAGATATTTACCTTTGCTCCTGTTGCCGGTCACACACCAATTGATTCATTCTGATTAATGTTTGCGCTTTTATACTCTTTTTCCTACCACACACTAATGCACAAACACACTTACATTACTTCGGTAGTAAGTACACCACAGCCGACGGCTGTTTTCACCACCGAGATGTAGCCAGTTTTACAATATGAATGTTACTAATTACAATACTCGTATGCCTTCGTGGCTAATTACAATAATAACTAGAACTAAATCTTACGTCAACATAAATACTTATAACTACATGCGTATATAAGTAAATACATGAATTCATATTTTTAGTAAATGATTTTATAACTAAATTAATACATTGGAGAAAATATAGAGATTTAGACATAAATTCATTATTTTAGTAAATACATTTTAAATAAAAGATAGGGATTGACCCGTGACTGTTGTCACACAGCTCTATGTGTGACCAAAAACGACTTCGGACTTTTGGTCGTTACAATGCATGGTCAACATTAGCCAATTGTGCCCACAACAAATTTGTTGCCATCGTTTAGTAGCGCAGAGAATTCACGGTGACGCTATTTCTCACTCATCTTTATTCAGCGATTTTGTAAGCCCCGTGTGAGAAAATTTTGTTTGTTTACATAAACCGCCTAATTGAAAATGAGCCTCATCGCTAAATATGTCTGTTGAAAATTGCGTCGCTTGCATTCAGTTTCTTAAACAGCCAATTCAAAACATTCGACACAAATAATAGTCGGTTGGCTTGAATTTTTAAAAAAGTTGAATTTTATGTGTAAATATTTTAAAACAAAATGTTGCGCAAAGTTAGATTGTAGTTATGCCCAATTTTTGCAAACGTCAACGAGTTGAGCTTCCAGCCCCATTCTCAGCACTTTCCCTTGCAGCGGATATATTAACATCACAATGGCCGTTACAAGCGTATTGACTTGCTCTATTGTCAGCAACAGTAGAGTCTGATTACGAGGAAAACTGCTCAAATTTAACGAAGTGATACAGTTGCATTTTCACCATTTTAATAGTACATTTTTAAAAGTGAAATTCCATGCATAAAATTTCCCAACTTTGAAATAAATAACTGCCAAAGTATGACAGCTTAATTCTTGACATTTGATCTTTTGACATACAATTTACTTCTTAACCTTAGATTCCCCCATCCAATATTCTGTCAAGGATAGAAATAACATGGTTCGAGGAACCATAGTATAACAGCCTAATAATTCTCTTGTTGTTGGAATAATAGGCAGCAGCCTAACATAATAAAAAAAAATTTTTATAAATGTTATGTTATGTTTTTAACATATATAATTATAATTTAAATAGTAGTAAGTCAAAATATTTAACCAGGTTCATGATATATATTTAACCATAGCGCTAAGGTCAACATTCGTAAATACTCCAAAAAAAAAAATAAGCCATAAACTTGCACTCATTACCAATTAAGAAGATTTTAAAAATTTAGCAAATTCTTAAATTCAAATATCTGTTTAAAAAATGAAATAAAAATTTTCTAAAGCCCTGTGTTTGAGGAAAAATTACTTTTCATATCAAAATCAAATTGAAATAAAAAAAAATCTAAAACACTTTGACCAAAAACAACAAAATTTAAATAAATTTATTTGTTAAAATTGATCAACTTTGTTGTTCTTACTTACTGACGACTCAACTTGAATTCCTTTATTTGTTATTATCATTCAGTTTAGGCACCTGCTAGGCTGTGTGTTTTGTTTTTATTCTGTGTTAGTTGTTTTTATCTTCTGTTGTTTATCTTATTTCGTAAAATTTTTTATAAGTGTGTCATTGTTGACTTGGGTGTATAAAATTTCTTAGAAAACTACTTGAAACCCCACTGTACATTTTTCAAACTGCGAAAAATGTACAGTGGGTCGTTTCCTTTACTATTTTGTTGTACTAATTTTATTTTTTTGTTTTCTTCGTAACATAAATAAATACATTTGCTTGTTTTCAAACATATATTTAGTTGAATATAACATTAAATCAGTTAAAATTCCTCTAAAACATTGTGTTCTAATTAATATATTAATCAAAAATTGCATGCTTTAACAAAACAGTACAAAATAATTTTAGTTGAATAAATAATAGAGTGAATTAAAAATTTAGTAAGTTTTTTTTCTTCTGAAAATATACAAAATTTTTAAAAACTGAAGTTTTTTCTGTGAATAGAATTTAAAAAAAAATAAAGTTTTTTTTTGTTTTAACACTTTACGCTCAATTAAATGCAATTTACTATGGTTTCAATATAACGTATGACTTAAATATCTATACTTTTAGCGGACTTATAACAAATAAAGTGATAAAGAGCAACTGCAGAAACAGCAAATAGTTTTAGTATTTTATGTATAATTGTAAACTGAACACTATTTAAACAGTTTTATTTAAAAAATATAATTCCTATGTATTTCTCTACAAACATACAAACTCGTATACTTACATATTAAATTAAGTTTTGAAAAATTTATTAGTTTGTTAGTTGTTATAGGGGAGGCTTTTAGTATATTTAAATAAAATAAATTAAATATTTAAAATACTATTTAAGTAAATTAAAGTAGTAAATGAAATTGTTTTACAATTTGCAAACAAGTTTTTTTTTTGTAATACTTAAGATAAAAATATAATACAGAAACATTTTTGTAAAAAAATCTAAAATTAAATTGAAGTCTAAAACGAATCATAAGGGATCAATTAATAAGAAAGAATACAACAAAGTATTTACAAGTTAAACAAAGGATATTTATTTAAATATCTCAAGGCTAAAATTATATAAAAAAAATGTAACTAATTTATTTAAAAAATAGCCTGTAGAGGTTATTTAGTAAAAACCTATGTCAATCAAATTGTTATTAAAAGACAGTAAAAAAGTTTCTAGACGCTTTTTAATTAACATAATGAATTAGATAACAGATTTGAATAGATACAACTTAAAACTTAATGTTTATAAATTAAAAATTTATATAGGTTAAACAAAACTGAAAAATAAAGATTTTAGACTAAATCTTAATTTTTTTGATCAATTATAGCAGCCTAGTGAAGTGGCTTAAAATTTAATTAATCAACACCAAATTTATTATAAGAACTTTTTGGACTTAATAAACAAATAGCTTCTTAAATTACAATGAAGTTATTCTGAATATGCCGGACTTTATCCATATTGAATTTTAAAAATAATAATTTAAGCAATTTTATTTCGTGCTTGATTCCTTCAAATAAATAATTCATGATATTCTCACAAAATATTTATTACAAAAATATTTATTAAAAAATAAACATTTTATGATATTCTAATAAAACATTTATTAAAATTAAAATATTTGAAATGTATTACTGCGGTGGAGAGCATATTCATATTGCAATTTCACTATTGCTCAAGTAGCTCATCAGTGAATTTTATCCCAATATTTTAAGAGTCTTATATCCAAAGCCAAACTGATTCTATGAGTGAAATTGCAATATGAATATGCTCTCCCCCGCTGTAATACATTTCAAATATTTTTATTAGAACAAATGTTTTATGAGAATATCATAAAATGTTTATTTTTTAATCAATATTTTTGTAATAAATATTTTGTTAGAATATCATAAAATGTTTATTTGAAGGAATCGAGCACGAAATAAAATTGCTTAGATTGAAAATGATTCCGATGAATTATAAATTTAAAATATTAATTTTAATTTTTCGTATTATATTTTAAAGTGTTCGTATTAAATAACCAAGCATTGCAATTTCACAGCTCACAGGTTACCCAAAATAAGACTAAAAAGACCCACTAATCAATAGAAAAAGGTGTATAAAGAGCAAAAGTTAAAAAATATAATCACTGGTATTTGGATAGCTTTAATTAAGCATTTTAACTGTGAAACATTACGAGACAAGGTGTATTTATTTTATCGGAGAGTGGCGGCTATCTAAAATAACCATGGTATTAAAAAGCCACACACTTTATATTATTACTTTACAATTGCTGATAAACTCAACTAAGACAAACTAAGCAACACGAAACCCATTTAAGAGACATTTTCTAAATTGTGAATCATTTGATACAATATTTAAATTATATGTTTAACTCACATGCATGTCACATTAAAAGGACGATGATTATAAAATTGTTGTAATGCAATCTATTAAAATAAATATGTTAATGTTTAAATGAATATAAATTAATAATTATAATCTTAAAAGGAATCTTTGAGTTTGGAAAACAATATAACAACATTATGCCTCACAGTTCGTATATGGCACAAACGTCTGGCAAAGATTTTTGCTGTCATTACAAATATGATGCTTTTCTGCTTGTACATTTACCCTAATAAACGAATTTTATTTTTCTTATTTATTTTATTCCTTTACATAAATTTAGATCAGATGAAATTAAATTGACAAGCAATTAAAAGCATTTAAATTGTGTTAGCTGTAGATTGAGGACTTATATCAACTTCTTGCTATAGCCGCTCTACTCTACTCATTTCCTCACATGATTTCCTGACCCAGTTCTCTGAATTGTATCTAGTTTGTTCATTAAACTAATTCCAACACTTTTTATATTAACACACCTTATAGTAACTCTCCAGTACTATCTAAAAAGCGGCTTGATAATGAGATCTTCGTATTGGAAGCGCTCGCCAATCGTACCATATGAACAGCCAGTACCGACGGTTTTCACCGGAAGATATTTCAAGAGTATTTCATTTATTGGCCAAACAAATCCAAAGAACTTAATAACATGCTAAAGTTCTTATTATCAGGACTACCTTTAAGTGCAATTCTCAAAATTAAGTCCCAAATTGAAATGATAATTGTTGCATTTTGTTAATATAATAATAATTTTCAAGCTTAGATTATATAATTATCTACGTATGCGAAAGGAATATTTAAATTTCTATCGCAGATAGCACATCCACTGTTAAAACGATGGATCACCATTTATGGTTCTTTGAGCTCCGAATAATAGTTTCTCACTTTGAATCCGAAGTACTACCCTGCCCACTGTTTCAACTCAGACAATTTTTTACTGTGCTTAGCACAATTTGTATAAAATACATAAAACCTATTCCTTCATATAATAGCGTGTAAATCATATGATAATTAAATTTTACTTTTTTTAGGAGTTACCCCGTCTATTGTTTCAATTTAACGACCATTTCTTCTTAAATGTACAATAATGAAAGCAGTTTGCGTTCAGAATTTTAAAACTCAACCTTTTTTAGTTACAAGTTAATAATTTTACATTTTATATGTGAGATGCCACTCCCAGTGTGCCGATCTAGCCTATTTCTGACTGATCAGTGCACCCAAATAAGGGATCATATATTGTCATATTGCTCTAGATACACTATACTAATTATTTACCTTGTATGGAAGATCACTGGCATATCTGATGTGTATAGCAAATATAAAATGGGTCCCAAAATACTACCTTTGGATACTCCGGCTTTAATAAGCTGTAGAGGTGAGCTTAGAAAATCTCCTTTACTTATTATAAACATTCGATGAGTTAAATAATTTTTTAAGATCTTATATAAGTTTACTGGCAAGTTCAGCTTTAACTTGTTACTTAAGACCTTCATGCCATACCTTGTCAAATGCTTGGGAAACGTCAGTAAAAAGCGCAGAACATTATTTTTTTTTCTTCAAAGGTCTTTTTAACCAATCTGTGCGTTTGTTGGATCGAAACCGAAATGATGGTTCGGAATATATCCTTTCGCACTCAGAATCGGGTTCAGCTTGGTTATTAGCATACTCTCAAACAGCTTCAATATATTTGATAAAAGGCTAATATGTCTGTATGATTCTACCGTTGTGTTGGCTTTTCCTGGCTATGATTCCTGGCTTAGGAATCATAGTTATCAAGGATTTTCTCCACTCTGTGGGAAAGTACTCAAAGCGTAAAATGGCATTATAGAAAAAAGAATAATTCTCCATTTATATTTGGGTACGGTTTTCTGTCGACCCTCGGCCGAAACTGGTTTGTTCACAAACCAAATTTGACGAGGGTCGTCGGAAAACCGTACCCAAATATAAGTAAATTAAACCCACTTGGAAAATTTACGCACATATTAATAATTCTCCATGCTATACAGGGTATTTCAAATAATATCTTGTTACTGATTTTATCAAGTCCAGGGGCTTTCTTGGTATTTTATTCAGATATTGCCCTTTCAATTTCTCTTAACTCAAACCTTAGTGTAACTGCCGGATTACCTTCGACACGTGGCAGCTCAGTTGCATCAGTCGAGACATTTGGAATAAATACATTTTTAAATGACCAACAAATAAATTCCTTTTATCGTTGCCCAGGCTCCACAAGAAGTTCGTAAGGGAGACTTAGGTATGATTGGTCTTTTAAGGTTCTGGCATGCACGCCATAGTAAATAATCTGATTGCGGACGTGAGTTTAGGTTTTGCAGGTAATTTTTCATAGTTTCTACTCTTCGATATTCTAGTAGCTCTCTTAGCCTCTTCGTGCAATCTTTAAGTTTAGCTTTGAGTTGAGGAGATCTATGGGATTGATACTCTCCTCGAGTTTTTCTTTTTTCAGACAAAAGCGGCTCTACATCAACAAAATGAATGTGATTGCATCTCCTTAGTTCCCGGTTTTCTAAAAATCTAATTTAAGGTTCTTATCAAAATATATAATAGCGGTATGTTTTCGGAACAGTGCATACTGAGGTATTTTCTACATTTCAACCAATTTGTGTTTGTGCTAGACGCGATATTATCTTCATTCAATATATATATAGAATAGTGGGTGAACGATTGGTGGATAATTCAAGTGATGCTTCAACTTTAATCATTTCTCTTGGTCACATCAATATCAATAACATCAGGTATCTTTTGCCGATCAGTAGGCCAATAAGTAGGTTGTCCACTCGAGATCACATTTTTGAGATTGTATCAAACAAAACACGATCTTTAGGAGTGATAAGTCTTGATTCCCAAAATGTATGTTTGGCGTTGTAGTCACCTGATACTATGAAGCAGGGGCATAGTGATTTGTAGAAGTCGCTAAACTAATTCTCCATTATTTGAAATCTAGGAGGTGAATAATTGCATTGAGTTCCTTTTGTTTTAAAATTTTATTAAATTTCGTATTTATCATTATTTATTTAGTTACTCATCCTCAATTTGAATTTTTTTAAATTTTTCATATATCTGGTTCATTTAAATATTTATTTTATTATATATTTTCAATGTAAAAAGATATAATTCACAGAATTATAAGAAAAATAAATAGTAAATAATTCAATAGAATCATCTCTTTGTATATTCAGTAAAACTTCCTTGATATTAATTTAAAACATTTAGTAAAACATTTCCTTTTAGAAAAGGATGTCTTTAATGAAAGCAATTGTAGTGAATAAATTAAAAATATTTTCTCTTTAAATAAAAGTAAGAATATTTTTTATTTTTCTAGATTTTTCTCAGGCATTTCTTTGATTTATTACTTTTTCTTTTTATTTTGCCCATCTTTATAGATACAACTTTTGTCGGAAAACTTTGCATTGCATTTTGCACCAGCCTTAGCTGTAGATACAGCAGAATATATCTGCCTTGTAAATGACCGTCATATACCAGAAGCAATTGTTGATTTACTGGTGCAGGGTAAGTAACCGAACACAGATATATTTGTAAATATAAAAATACACACACATACATATACATAAATAAATATGATAACTTGTTTCGTCAGCACTAAGCTGTATAGAATATGCAGGTACAGGGCAACAACATGTTGTAGAAAATAAATATTTAAAGTGCAAGTCGTTGTCCTGTAGTGTTTGTTTATTTGTTTGTGTAGAGAGAATTTATTTATAACAACAGCCGGTTAAAAATATTTCTTTCCTTTATTGTTTCTTTGTTTTTTCTTCTTCTTCTTAGATGTACCAGATCCACCTGAAAGGCCATTACTGATAAGTTTTACATCACGTTCTGTAAACTTATCATGGGCCCATTCACAGCATCCCAGAAATGCTCCTGTAACGCATTTTATTATCGAAACCAGGTAAGTGAATTGGAAGAAAGGTGTTGCATGAAAATACTAGTAAATTATACAAATTATTTCACCATATTACTCCTGTCATATTAAGTTCTTGTTTTTTTACTGTTGTTGTTATTGCTGCTGTTTTTGGGTTGCTTTTATAGCCTTTTATTATTGCTTGCAAGTTGCAGTAAAAGCGGCATTTTTAATGGGCTTTGCAGACATATTTTGTACGTTTATTGAAACTTATTAAAAAGTTTTGTGTGGCAATAGTTGGTTGCAGTGCTTCAAGTTTAGAGTTTATAAAAGGCTGTGCTAGAAGAAAATATGACTTTAAAGTTTAAAAGGCTCATAGCAAAGTTGCTAAAATATCTATTATTTTAATTTTTTTATATAAATCGCAACTTAAAAGGATCTCAGAACAGTATTGAATTATTTGCTATAATTACAAAATGATGGCAACTTTTATGTGCCTTTAGTTTTAAGCAGAAGTTTTCCAAAATGATTATATATTAGCTAGATATTTTAATTGAGCATTAAAAAAATAAATAATTAATTTAAAAATTTGCTTAGCATGTACAAGATATATTTTGAAAAATCTGTTATTGAAATGTTAACGGTGCACACTGGGGATTTCGCGGAAAAAATTCAAATTGTCAACATACTCTTCATGCAATATTCAATAATGTTTTGAAATTTTAGACTAAATGGTACAATCAACTCAAAAAGAATTACTCCGATCTGACTGCTAGTTCTTTTTTTATAGTCGTCTCAAGCTCAGTACTTGTATGTTTTACTGAATCAACTTAATTCAAACCTAAGAATTTTATTATTTTATTGCGTGAGCTAACGTTTTTCTTTTTATTTATTTATTTTTTTTTTTTTTTAATTTATTAAATTTATTTGAAATTTAAATATGAATCAATTTAACAAGGTTTTAAGAGTTTAGGAGATTATTTCCTTTACTACTTAATTACATATAACAATATTTTAAAATTTATTTTCATTTAAGTTTAAAATTGTTTTAAGGAGGAAAAAATTTTCAAAAAACCTTTCTGAACATTTTTGTTTTAAATAAACTTAAGCTAAGAAGATAAAATTACGATGAGGTCAGCTCATTGATATGGTTAAACTCAGAGTCGCGACATCAGCTTTCAAAATTTATTGTCAGCCTGTGGATACGTGTGTTGACAAGTTCAACTTGAGCCAGAGCGTGAAGTCGTTCTGTAGAATAATGCCAAGGCAGCTTGTGAATCATTTTTAACAGCTTATTTTGGGCTATCTGTAGTTTTTTAATATGACTCTGAGCGGCAGTAGCCCATAATGGTGCAGCATAAAATATTATAGCTTGAAATACTGATTTAAATATAAGAGTTTTATTCTCGATACAAAGATTTGAATTTCTGTTTATTAAAGAATACAGAAGTATTATTATCTTGTTAATTTTGTCTTTTACGTAGGGGATATGATCCTTAAACTTGAATTTTGGATCTAATACGACTCCTAAATATTTAACTTTGTTAGACCAGGCTATTAGGTTGTTGTTGCATAAAATAGGTTGCTGAGGCAGGTAACATGGTTTGCGTCGTCTCGAAAAAAAGATTGCTTGAGTTTTTTGTGTATTGACTATAATATTCCATTTCGAGAAGTACTGATAAACTTCAGCTAACGCACTCTGTAGATTTGACAGTATATCAGCGGCTAGTGTTGCTGAACTGAGGATCATCAGCAAATATGGATGTGTTACATCCACTTAATGTTGGGAAATCTGCAGTAAATATATTATATAGAATAGGTGAGATACAGGAGCCCTGTGGGCACCCTGCAAATATCTCCGTCTGAGCGGAATGTGTATGTCCAATATGCACTTCAAAAATGCGATTTGAAAGAAAACTTTGAATCAATTTAATCAAGTGAACTGGAAAATTATAATTTATCATTTTGAAAATTAGCCGATTGTGCCACACCGAGTCAAAAGCAGCTTTTATGTCCAACAGTACCATACCTGTAGAAATTCCATTTTTAAAATTTGATGTTACCAGGTTTCTTATACGAACGAGTGGCTGAACTGTATTATGTTGTTTGCGAAAACCAAATTGTTGTGTAGGTAGTATGTTATGTGAGTCAACAAAAGCTGAAAGTTGTTCTTTAATTATTTTCTCTAGTATTTTACTTAAAGACGATATAATGCTAATTGGGCGATAAGATCGAGGACAATCAGCAGGTTTGCCAGCTTTACTTACTGGAATAACTTTGGAATATTTCCACACTTTGGGAAAGTAACTTATGCAACTCAATTCTGATAAGGCCATTTTGTTTAACATAACTCAAGAACCACTAGTCGGATTTTACTTAAAAAAATTTAGAAAAATCAAGAATTACTAGTGCTTTCATTTGTTTATATAACGTTTCGCTACATAAGTTAACAGTTTCGAAGTTATAAATAAATATATGAAAAAAAAAATATTTTTTGCCTAAAAAGTAAATTTTGTTTTTAATTCATAAAAAATCCAAAACGGAAAAAAAGTGTCAAGTCCTATTACTTTCGCGTAAAGTCGTATAACCTATGAACAAAATGAGACATATCTCATGAAAATCGATGAACGCATTTCGCTTTTATGCACAATTAAGAAAAGGTATGAAATTAAAAAATTTGCTTGAGATGTGCACAATATTATGACTCTCGTTTTTATACGACTTCAGTTGTACCACTTAAATTATCATTAAGTGATGACATAAATAAATTAGTATGGAACAATAATTAACCTTCTTCCATACAGTATTGTAGAACACTACAATTTGCATACGTTAAAGAGACACCTCAAGTTATACGAGAAGAAAAGAGAAGAGTCGATGAGGAGTTATCTCAACTAAAAGAATTTGAGTTAACAGTAAATAATCGTAATTTTAACGTAAAACATGAATTATATTTTACAATGATTGACGACAAAAAAGCACAATCAGTAACAGAAACACCAGCAGCATTTTCTTGTCACATTTGTGGAGCCACAACATCCAAGATGAATAAAATCGAAGAAGTTCTAGCTATGCCCGTATATGAACAAGCACTGCAATTTGGTATGTCAACACTTCATGCGCGTATTAAGCTGATAGAGTATCTTTTGCATGTAGCTTCTAAGTACTCGTCCGATAAAAGAAGCCCGAAAATATTTGATAAAGCGTGAACTTAAAGAGAAAATTGGAATACAGGTTGATACTGTTAAGAAAGGCTCTGGTACGACAAATTCAGGAAATATATCACGAAGATTCTTTGCTAATCCTGCTTTGATTTCCGAAATCACGGGTCTAGGTGAAAACATAATCAGGAGGTTTTCGATAATTCTCGAAGCTATAACAATCACCAGGGAATAGATCCAAAAAAATTTGATGATTTTTGTTTGGAGACGGCAAAAGAGTTTGTTGCACTGTACGAGTGGTACAATATGCCACCTACCCTTCACAAAATTCTCATTAATGGAAAAGATGTAATTGAAAAGTACATTTTTCCTGTACGCCTACTATCCGAAGGGGCTCAGGAAAGTCGTAACAAAGATTATAAAAAATATCGCCTTAGACACTCCAGAAAATGCAGTCGATGTGCCACGAATTAAGATATAATGCACAGAACGATGGTAACATCAGATTCCATGATTTCACATTTGACGCCATCATTTAGCCAAAAAAATCATAGTGTTATAAGCGACGAAGTTAAGGCTCTTTTAGAATAATAAATTAAAAATTAAAAAAAATCATTTAAATTTTTTTGTTAGTTATGGCTTTTTACATTGCAGGTAGCGATCGACATTTCTCTAACTTTCTTTATTTTGATTACTTATCATATAAATAAAACTAAATTTGTGAAAAATATATATAATTTTTGAAAAATATATTTTTTTCCTCACCTTCATACAAATATCCCCAGTGTGCGGCGTTATTAATAGTCTTACTAATGATTCGGTTAAAACACTGTTCACGAGACAATTGATTAACAAATTAAGAACAAGCACTTAATGATTTTTTCTTTTTTTGGGACAAAGTAGCAAGAGACGTATTTTTTTATATTTATGATTAATTTGCCTATAGTTCATCATAACATATAATCAACAATACAACAAAGAACAAATGTGGTTTATTAGGAAATTGGAACGTTAGATTTCTCTCTACTATTCCTTCCAATCCTGCAAAATTTTTGATTTCGAAAACTAAAAGCGTCGCCGTAAACTAAAAGTACGGAGTTTACAAATTTAGAGATTTAGTTAATTAAGTAATTTCAATATTTTTAATTTTTCATAAAATACTATGAAATATCTCATGCTCTACCCGCTTAATTAAAGGTTTTCCACGTCTTGTAAAAGAATTTCTCTTTTAGTTTAAAGAATAATTTCTCTTCAGAGCAGTGTTAATTAAAAAATCTGTAGCAAATAATTGTTTGCTAAACATTTTATAATAAATTATGTTTATAATGGGTATTTTTAATAGAGGTATAGAACTTTTAAATGAATTAAAATAAAGATGAATTTTTTAATTTGATGTAAAATGTACTTTATTCGAAAGATAATCTTCTAGCATTTAATATGACTTCCAGCGTATGACTACCACAGCTGGTTTGGCGGTAGTCTAATCTTGAGGTCCAACTTTCGATGACTTTTTTCCTGCGCGGCCCTATACCGACAATAACGTGGTAAATATTGTCCTCCGTGTTCAATCATTTCGGACTAGTCTCCTATAGAAAATAGCGTAAATCCCAGAATTTTTGAGGTCTACAATAAGTGCCATTGATTGCAACGTTCTGACATTATTTTTAAAGATTATTTTTAAAGAAGTTTTCCACCAGTTTATAAAGCATACCTGTCTTAACATACAATATCACTCCAAGTACCGCAGTTTTATTTTAATCGCTAAACAAAATTCGCTTATGAAAATCAGGATCAATGTCAATTTTAATTTTCCAATTTGCACAATTCGGAAGCATTGTTGAGGCGTCAGTCTTTTCACATTGAACTACCAAACCGAACTAAACATAAATCACTTGATAGCTGACAAAATAGCCGCCACCTAAAAAAAATGTTGTCAACTTAATTTTCTATACATGTACAACAAAAAAACCGATATTTTTTAGGCTTTTGTAAAATAGATGGCAAAGATATGAAAATGTTTCTTAAAATTAATTCTAGAATTTATTGAAAATAGAAATAATAAATAAATAATTTGAATTTAGGGCTTACGGATTTCTTTCTTAAACGTTTTCTGAAGAGATTTCTAGGAGCACTTGCTGTGCTTTTCATTTAATTCAGATTAACTTGTCCTTGTGTTTTGGATGTCAAAATTCCTTTCAGTTTTGCTTAAATATTTTGAAGTCATTAGGCTGGAGTTTGGTGGCATTTGAAAAAACCACACACCTGCCATTGGTTCATAATTAGGCTCCTATTAAATAATTTGTAATGAATTAAAAAAGTAATTTTGACTTATGAACTTCAAAAACAATATAACGAATCCGTTACTTTAATGCTCATCTTAAACTGATAAAATTGAGTAGTTATAGACGATACTGGCACAGTAAACTTATACAGTGAAATCTATGGCATTAGTGAGCTTAATCCCCTTTACATTGTCAACCTCAGTCATAATATAGCAAAGTTTTTTTAAAAGCTCTACAAATCTCTTCATTTTTTTTTTCTAAAACTATGTTGCTTCTTAACAGTGACATACACAACGACCCCATACTCTACATAAGCTCTAGAGTATGATGATTGTTCCAGCGTGCTGTCTTAACTAACAGAACTAATCGCCCAACTCTTTTACTTAACAGCACAGAGAAATGTTCTTGTACCTTTTAAGGAATTTTTTTTAAATTAAAATTTAATTAAATTTTTAATTCTCTTAGTTATACATTTAATATAAAATTAAATACAAATTATTCTAGTCAAAAACATCTTTGTATTTAATAAATAATTAAATCAAATTAAAATTTAAGTAAACTTCTATCCAAAAACGAAATACAATCTAAATGGATGCGAAAATAATTTTTTGTGACGTAATTAAAACATCGATATATCTGGAGGCCGAATATCCTGATAATTATATCAGGATAAAATCTGCTTGTTGCAAGTAATGCTAGCAATGTCTCTATTGTGTCGCCAACTAAATGAGCAATTAGTCTATATTTCAAAAGGGAAAAAAATTAACGAACCCTTATATAACCACTACGAACTATTAAAAATTACTCAAAGCTAATGGAATACTTTTTATGCGTATCTAAATTTAATGGTGTTTATTGTTTGAAACAATTTTATGAAAAGAAAATGTGAGAATATTTAAATCCCTGTCCCAAAAAGCGGAAAAGTTTTAAGTACTTAGTCAAAGTTAAAAAAGAGGCTATAAAAATGCTCCATATAGTTAGTTTCAGTCGTGTATATTTGTATGTATTTCCCCTAATGTGTGTTGTAAAATCAAAGTAGGAATGCATTTATGGAGTAGGGGTACCGTAAAGGTGATTTTTAGTGACTGTGTATGTTTTTAAAATTTTTTATCTAATAAAAGTTTTACTATTTGTTATTCTCATAAAATATTTATTGCTAAACGAAAACAATTTAAAAAATCTAAAAGTAGAAAAAATTTATAAAAATGTGTAAAAAAATATACGCACAACATTTAAAATAATAATGAAAATAATGAATGAAATATCAAATTAAATGTTGATTAATAACACCCCCCCACACACACAGCCTTTAATGGATTATAAAAAATTAATAAAAAATAACAGGAAAAGAAATCAAAAAAGTTTGTATTCATTAAACAATTAAAAAATTTATTTTAATTATAAATTTTAAAAAGGAAATTATAATACTGGTTAAGGCTTAACTTAATCTCTTCAAGGTAAAAAGTAATTTTATTTAAAAAACAAAAAAAAAACATTTTAAATATTTATCACAATAACAAATTATTTCTGTCTTCTGAAAATGAAATCGTCGACAAAACACAAAAACAAAATGTCAACATCCGTATAAAAATTTGAGACATGCGTGTGAGACGAGTCGCGTTGCAGAATGAAACATCGGCTGCTGAGTTCTAGAGATAACTGCTGCAGCTCAGTAACGGCCAAATTCCTGTTGATGTTTCGACTGGATTGATATTGTTCCCTGAATATTTTTGTAAATTCGCAATCATGCTCACTGGACCTGGACCATTCATTGTGCTAAATGTAAATGATCCGACCCACACAACTCAAACGAGGGCCTCGAAACCACAACCACTACGATACTCCCGAAGGGCCAACCTCAATAATCACTCAGAGAACAGATGAGAGGCTAAAAAGACAAATAGCTCAACTCTGGAGCTTTAGTGATTCCCGTGGAAATATAGTGGATGGTCCAGTTAGCTCCTGCTAGCCTTGAAGGGGACTGGGTTCCCTTTTACCCCCGAAGACACATGTAATGGCGGTGGATTTCCGTCAAAACATATCAATGTGTCCCCTGGGGGGAAATACATACGATCATTTCGTGATAAGATTTACATCTGCACCTGGCTGTAAGCCTTAATCAGATGGTGGTCAAACCACTGGGAATGAAAAGCAACGTCATTCACGTCCTAGGAAGCCGAGGACTAATTCTAGCAACAGGTCATTCCTAGTTGCGAGCCCAAAACTGAGCATCATATGTGACCACAAGTATGCAATAAAACTCCGAACCAGTTTCCAAAATGGTACATTCGGCTATCTCGTACCCTTAATGAATGACCATGACCATGAATTACCATGACCTCTACTAATGCGATGTATTGTGTCAGCATTAGGAAAATAAGTTAAGTGGAGGAGGAAAGAGGGAGTAGTACTTGTGGATATTCGACTTAAACTTTCCTAGATGGAAAGTAACAGGAGAGACCGCTGGAGGGACTTTATATTTCATACGGACTGTGCTTCTAGAAAAACGAATTTTCACTGTAATGCGTAAAGCGATTCACTGACCAATCAACCACAAATGGATGAGTCCTCAACGAAAATCATATTAAACGTAATAACTGGATCTAATACAGCTGTAGGCATAGGTCAAAATATTAATATAATGGACGAAAAGATTCCAAATTCTTCAACGACAACTCGATAAATTTGGTTTTTTTCACACTCACTTACAGCGGCGATAATGTCTTTAATATGTTAATTTCCCTAACATGTTGGAGCTCTAACTAATGCATGGGCCTTGAAAAGAACCTTATGAACCGAATTTTTTTTTTTAAGTTTAAAATTCAAATTTAAAAATATTGAAAAAAAATGAAAACAACTGAATTTTTTCTTAAAAATTTTTAAAAATCTATAGAAATTTCTAAAGCGTATCTGTTCTTATAGTTTTTCCAGATGCGATTCCAAATGCGATACACATTTTATAATTATGTTGCAAAAAAAAGTGATTGATAAAATTGAAAATTATTTTTTTTAAGCTGATTAGTAAACCCAGCTCCTAGATCAATTGAACAGCAATGAACAGGGCTCTAGTTTAATTTTCTTTTCAAATTTATCAAATGCTGACAAGATTAAGCATAAACTTACAAAATATAAAAATAAAAACATAAATTTAATTTAAATCATTTTATATCGCATTCTTATTGAGCATCTAAATAACGGGTGGACAAGTTTGAGGCTAGAAAGTAAACTGTTTATTAAATGCTTGAGTTTCAAGAATTGAGCTTTTATACATTGACATTTATATAGTAAAAAAATGAGAAATTTTAAGCGTTCCATGCTTACACTTTTGAGCCAAGCATTTTAATGGTGAAAATTTTTTATTGAAATAGTGACATTATAAAATAGGAATATTTTCATATTATATATATATTGTATTACAAAAAAAGCAAGCCAATTTACTTCCTAACCTCAAATTTGCCCGCCCTTTATTTCTATGGATATTAGAATTTTGTTTTAATTGATGACTGATTTATTTATAAATCCTCTTTGCTGGGTGCTTATTACTGAAAGGATTGTTGCCTACAGTTTTATTTATTTGCTATTCCATCTGAATTTAAGTGTTTTCTTTTTTCCTTTTTACATTTCAATTGTTCCAGTACCACAAATGACAAAATAATGTTGGAATTGCAAAAACAAAGTCACTCCCAAAAAAATAAGAGCCCAAATTTTTTTCATAAATATTGAGATAAACTTTTATTTCAACAAAACTATACATACACACACACACATAGACAGAACGAAAGCATATTTTCACTCATACATATCCAAACAATTAAGCAGTATCGTCAAAATGCAAATAATAACAGTTACGCCAACTTTAAATAAAATGGCGATCGAAAAACAAAAGTAAAAATAAAACAAGTTAAAATGAAAGAATAAGTGCAACAAAAAGAAGGAAGTAGTCTTAATTGTACTTAAAATTAAAAGTACATGCGTTTGTGTATGAAACTATATACACCATATATGCATGAGACTGTATATGTGTATATATGGCTGAGTAGGTGTATTTCTTGTTTTTTTGTTTTTTTGATCAGAGTATCTGAATAACACTTAAGTGGTTTCTGGGGAAATCGCCAGGTTAACCAAGTATAAAGGACAATAATGTGTTACACCAGAGTTTATGCATATGTATGTGTAGTGTGTATATATATGTATGTATGCATGTATGTATACACACATTAAATTGTGATGGAGTTTTTGTTTTGTATATCCTTTTTCGTGTTAATATAACCAATAAGTAAAAAAGAATGTAAAGAGTAAACAAAAGAACAGCTGTAAATCGTATACATCTACCAAAATTGTAAATCTATAAAAAAAATATTAAAAACATTCTTTGCAAAATTCTGGGCAAAATTTCACGTATAAGAGCTGTTGCCAAAAAACCGATTTCTCTTTATAGCACAAATATTACGCCGCGATAAAAAATAGTTTGCAAATTCAGGTGTTCTAAATTTTATATAATCGATAAATTTTAAGAATAATGATTTTTCTTTGTGTTATTGATTTAAGCATTAGAAAAGGATTACAACTCAAGTTAATATATTGCTTCTCAAGCTGCCTTATAGAGTATTATTTTTAATTGATTCATAAAGGCAAATAATTAAATATCCAAAAGTATGAAATCGATACAGAAGAATTAACAATTTTTTTTATTATTTAACAAAGAATAATACGATATTTTAATTTATATTCTATACTGATGCATTTAGAGAGTTTCAGCAATCGTTGGTTTAAAAAAATATTCCATTAGTATTTTTTCCACCTTTATAAAGAAGAAAAAAGTGGAAGATCCTTATACCACAACAAAGTTTGGGTTAAAGCTGTACTTATAACCTCTATAATAAAATTCTTATTTAAAAGAAAATTTATTTTAAATATTTACTTATTTCATATCACGAAAAGGTTTTGTATTATTTTAAGAAAAAAATGATCCTTTTTTTGAAAATATAAAACATGGTAGTTAATGCATTTGTACTCTTATCAAAAATTCCATTTATTGATTCATATATGCACCGCAAACACTCACAACAATTTTCGCCAGGAAAAAGCCACACATTAAGGGAGAAAGGCAGCGGCTATCAAGTGCGTGTGAAACTTTGGTATTGAGGCCTTCTTTCTGTATTGAAATCAAAGTTTTATTGCAATTTATTTAATTTTTATTTTTTATCTCTTTATTTTCCTGTTTTTATTTATTTATTTTTTATTTTTATTTTTTCTCTTAACTGCTTTCTATTTTTATGATTAAAATAAATGTTCAGTGCAAGCATCAGAATTACATTTAACATCAATTCAATTCCATGATGAGAAGTGTTTTTTTTTTCTTTTGTCTTTTGTTGAAACGCAAAAATAAAAATATAAAACAAAAATCGTAAGGACATATGCTGACTGGATCTTGTTCATGGTATATTATGAACGTTGTACGTATTAAGCTGCATGTGCTTGTTTCACTTTTATGTCTTTTAACAAAAACAAAAAAAAAACAAAATATATATTAAGCCTCCCATTCAGTATAAGTTTAATATTTGTACATACAAATTTAAGTAAGAAAATAAAAGAAAAGCTGCAATTAATTGAAATCGTATTATATATATTGAGCTGGAGAAAGAAGAACACAGAAAAAAAGTAAATAAAATAGTTATCATGACTTAAGATGAATTAAAAAAAAAGTTCCTCAAGCTACTTGTTGATAAAAAAAAAACAAAAATACGTTTAATTTTTATGGAGGAAGCACAGCTGGATGTACTGGAGCATAATTGGGCCAACAATTTAAACGCATTTACTTAATAATAAACCAAAGAAAGTCACTCTGAGACATAATTATCTTAATGAATTATCAAGCGTATGAAAAAAAAAAAACATAAAATGTTAATCAGACGCCATAAAGACAAAAGTATTTCTGGAGACCATTAGGGAAGCAATTAAAACCTCTTAAGAATATAAAAATTTATGATAGAGTGCGTAATTTTAACAAAATTTTACTAATTACAAATACTCTGTTTGACATTATTTTAAGGAAACACTTTAAAATTTTTTTCGAATAAAATAATACAACTAGAAACAGGTACATATTTCCTTTAGGTGCCCCTGTAGGCTAGTAGGTAGTGTACTAGCTTGTCAGTGTGGGGGTTGTGGGTTCGATTCCCAACGAAGACCTTGGTTTTTTTCACAAAAATAAAAATTGGCGGGCTGCTCAGCGATGACGGCACTGGTCACTGGTCGCTGTGCTGTCTTTATACGGCAGTTAATTTCCGACGATCCTTCTACTTTCACCACCTGTTTCATCTCTTCTCTATCCCTTTGCTAAAGAAGATAGCACGATACTTAACCAAATAGGCATTGTTGGCTGTTTCTTACTTCTCTTTAAAAAAAAAGAAAAGATAATTCCAACGGTCACAAATTCAAAACTTTCAGAAGCACCGGCCATGCTCTGAAGTTAGAACCATTGGCGGTAATTTCTGGAAGTTTTATAATTTTTTTTTCACAATTGATTTTTTTCTCTTATTCAAGTAAAACTAAAACGGAAATCACCGAGTTACACGTGGTGTGTATAATCTGGTCATTCGCATTTGAAATTTCATGTGCTTTCACACAAATACCATTAGCCGTAATGATTTGCCGCATACACAAGTGGCTAAATGATATCAGGATTACAATAAAGTTCCTCAAATAAATCTTAATCCTTTGAATGAAATTAAGCCAACAATTCAGTAATTGTAAATGAGATCGATGAATAAAGCGAAGAGATATATACTGACTGTTCGAGCGCAGAGAATAGTTATGAGAATGCTTAGCAGCAACGTCGAAATTATCGACAACTTCAGCTTATCTTGAGGGCATCAATAACGTTATAAAATGGTGCAAAGCCAGTACACATGTGTCTAACCTTTTGGATGTCCGTAAAAATATCGTTATACTCAGTAAAAGTAAATCAACAAACTTTTCAGAAATTCAAACTAATCGAAGCACAAAGAGATTCTAATTTGTGAGATTGTACTGGAATTTGTGCGATTCTGCTGCAAAACTAAAATTTTATCTTAGCCTGAAAAATGGTCATTGTATTTTGTTACCCATACTACTATCATTTCTTTCTATCTTTGCTGGCTGTTTGTTCGGTATGAACGGCATTCACGCCGTGTACTGGTGAGTCAGCACTCGGCATTAGGTAGTTCTCTTATTGAGGTTGTATCTGTTCATGGAGGCAGAATGTCCGCCACCTGGGATTTCATGCGAAGCTAACCTTCAATATTTCCCTCTTTTATAATTATCTAGGTACGTACGTCCGTCTGAGGGTGTTTTTCGTTTGCACGAGTGTATGAGCAGTTTTAGCATTGTGAACACTTTTACTAAGGTCATGCTTACCTGTTCATTTATAATGTCACTGTTTAAAGTTTTTGTTTTGTAAATTTCCATGTTTTTAACAATGTCTATCATTCGTCTTTTTTTCTCTGGGATGTATTAATGTAATATTTGCATCTATTTCTTCCTTGGTATGTGTCCGTGAGTGTCATGGTGTAATTCAGAATTAGAGTCTTCTCGTTTTTGCTTATTATAGGACACTTGAAAAAAGTCAGTTTTTAACAAAAAAAAAAAAAGAAGAGTTTTTATAAAATCTTAAAAAATTCCTTAAAATCCAGAAATATTCACTTTTAATATATAAAGATTTTTATCACGAAAATTTTTCATATTTTGTGTATCACAAATTTCATTTTCATCACAAAAAGTAATATTATTGAACAATTTTCTTTCCTTAAAAAAAAAACTGTTTTTATGCATTTATTAAACAAATAAAAATTGTATTTATCCTACATCGTACAAGCAACTATTGCCATAAAAAGAAATTTTTATTACGATTACGACATCTTCAAAAATAAAAAGAAAAAAAATTAAAAGTTTTATCACAATAAAAAAAATAAGTTTTAATAAAAATATTAATTTACGAATAAAGTTATTTTGTATAGCCAATTAATGTGTATATCTAAACAAGTGATTTGATCAATAAAGCCAATTTTATTTAATAGAAAGTTAACTTTCGTTATAAAAGATGCTGTAATCAAGTCAATTCTATGTTATACTAGTATATACGCCTGTCCATGACAGGCATCAATATATGTTTTTTTATATAAAAGAAAATTAAAAATAAAAGCTTGTATTAAAAACAGATTTTGGAAGCTTAGTGCGGCTTTATTAAACAAATTCATATATAGGAATTCGTAGTATATATACATGGCAGGCATAATCAGACCTAAAAAATTTTGCATTTAAATAAATGCTTTTTATCATGCACGCACTTTCCAGACAAATTGCAAAAAATCTGTTGACTAGAGAAAGTTCTGAAATGGCAAACAAATGAGGAATGAGGAAGGTGTAAAAACTGTACAATCTCAAAAATGGTTTTTACCACGCCCCGCAGCCCTAGACCGAATATCAAAAATCAGGATACGTTAGGTTCCTTCTCGTGGTTATTACTATAAGTATGCCGATTTTCAGCTTTCTAGCCCGACTGGTGGCTTCAGAAAGTTCTGGAAAGTTAAACCAAATACTGTAAAAAATTGAGAAATGTCAAAAATGATTTTTGCCACGTGCCCCAGCACCCAGATCGAGTATCGAAAACCCAACTACGCTCCGTTCTTTTTTCTGGTTAGTTCTATAAATACGCACTGTTGGCCTTAAAAAGTTATAGAACGACAAAGACGTTAGGCAGGTGAAAAAATTGGTAATTTTAAAAAAATTTTGTTTCCGCGCACCTAAACTCCCAGACAGAAACTATAAGTATACCAATTTTCAGCTTTCTAGGCCAACTGGTGGCTTTAGAAAGTCCTGAAAAGACAAAAAAAAATTTACGCAAATTATATATGTAGATATTAATTTTTTCAGAAATAATCTACTGTAATATTATCAGAAAATATTATAAAGGCACTTTTACAATAAAGTGCCATTAAAAAGGTACCATTGTTTAAAAACAAAAAATATACTTGTTCAAAATGGCCTTTAAAAATGAGACAATATTTTTTATCATAGAAAGGGAACTTTATCATAAATATTATGATTTTAACGAAAAGCTTTTTATAACCGTAATTATCGCAAGCTAAGGAAAATTATGTCTTATTATCAGTCGCTATATAAGTTTCGATTTTTGAAGGAGTTCTAAATGCTGGCAACTATAAATCTAATAATTGCGACAAAGTTATAATATAATTTAACTTTTGGCACAACAATACAGTGACTTAAGAAAATTCCTTGAAACAAACGAATTTTAGTGAATTAATAAAAAATAATTGAAAAAAAAAAATTTAAAAGAAACCCAAATCATAAAAATAATATTAAATGAAGCTACCGAAGGTTTATGTTCCAAGTTCATATATATAAACGCACATACACATACATACATACCGTATACCCACATTGCGATGTTGATGATTTATTAAAGATTATTTACACATTATATATTAAAAAAGGAACTTTATAAAATTTCGAGAGATATTAAATCAAATAAAATCAAAATGACTGTTGCCAAAATATGTAAATTAACATGTCCGTAATAAACTTTAACATTAAACTATGGTACCTAAATCCATAACAGTATAAAGCAGGTATTAACTTAAACAAAACGGCTTCCCTTAACAAATACTTAACTGAAGGCATGTTGTTGAACACACGAAAGCTAAATATATTATTTCTCTATTCCATGCGAAACTTCTGTAAAAATAACTCAAGAAAGGTTGCTTTTACATACAAATTTTCTAAACGAATAACTGACCTTAAATAGATAAAACGCACAAAGTTTATGTGGTATTGAGCAAAAATTTATTTAAATTATTTATTTATGTTCAAATCCTGTACAGCAAGAAATAATTTTATATTTAGAGTACACAAAAATGCTATTGATAAGTTAGGTTAAGATGGAAAATACAAAAGTTCTACATGTTTATGATATTTATGTGATTTATTTTTGTGAATAGTAATTAAGAAAGGGTTTAAAGCTTACTCCATTGCTATTAAGTACTTGTGTTTGCGGTAAAACATTTTAGAGATGTGACAAATTTATGAAGAATATGACATAAGTAAAGGAATTATAAGTTTCTTCCTCTAACTAATCTGACACGCCGGTGTTTATTAATAAGATATTGTGGCATTTTTGAAAAATGATGTTATGCAAAAATTAATGAAATTTTGGTAATTAAAACTCTTTATAGTTTCAAGGAAAATTCAGAAGCATGATCATATTGTTGCAATTCGCTGTAAAACACATGACTTTGGCGCTCAATTTATGGAGTTTTACGTGTAAATATTAGCTAAAGGTGGATTTCTATCATTTTCTCGATATTTTAACACAGTCATATCTTTTGTTTCTGAAACAAAGTTTACAAACTTTGTTTGCATACATAAAAAAAATTATTTGCAGTATAGGGTATCCAATTTGCATCATTCACATTGGTTGGTTTGATGAAAATGGTTTCGGCTTCGAGGAACACAGTGTTTGGACTTAAAGATTTGGGTGGATCGGTAAAAGCGACATGTCGTACTAGAAATGTCGCAGTAAAAGCGGAAATGCATACTCTCGTTTTTATTGTTTTTTCTTCAATTCTTAATCGGAATTTATGACACGGATAGCACCTAGATTCATCATACCCAGTTAGCTCTTGCACCCAATTGCACTTAATAAAAAAAAATCGCTGTACAACTTTTCCCTATGCCTTCATTATAAGACTTTTATAACAAATTCTGCACACTGTGTTCGGGGTAAAAATTAAACCATTCAAATTTGTTTCATAAAAATAAACAAGTTTTTTTAATCGTATTAGCATATTTTTCGGACGTTATGGCTACAAACGTACCAAAAATTATCTAATTTTACGCACTTGTACTATTCCAATTCACATATTCAATGTTTTTCTTGTTTTAAAATGTAATTCGCTTTGAACGAAAGCGTTGTTTATTCCACAGCCATCAATTTATTAATGCAGACAACATGACAACTTCCTCATACAGTTCTCAAAATTGAGTATCAAATCAATGGGATGTAAAATGTTGCACTGTGATATCTAATGTTGCTGTCGTTTACGAGTTATATTCTAAAAATTATCTACAACTGTAAATTAACTAAGAAAAAAAATAAGTTACCTTCTACTAGAAGTTGTACGACCAAAGCTTTATCTAAGTCTGGCCCACAATTGAATTAACATTGTTTGGCCAAGAAAGAATTATAGTAAAAGGTTTTTCAACAAGAAGTTTGCTTTCTAAAACAAAATAAAACAAAAAATTTAGATTAAGATGATTAAAATTTTTATTGTATTATGAAGAGAAAAGCTCGTCAATTAAGAATGAAAAAAGATATCTGACAAATTACCACGAGCATGCTGACAGATGTCGATTATTTCATCAAAGTTTTTAATCACTTAATGGCAAAATGTTGGTACTATCATATCAAGGATTTTGAGTTTTAGGGCTGAAATCGATTCAATTGACTCCCTATAGACTCTGTTCTTAACATAGCCTCACCCCACAAAGAATATTCCAGTGGTGTTAAATCACATGATCTAGCTGGCCATTTAACTGTTGATTGTCGCAAAATTATGCGATTGGGAAATTTATTTTGCAATAAAATTATCGTTTTCAAAGTTGTATGACCCCGTCCTATTAAACCACATATCAGTGATATCCACTTCGTTAATAATAAAAAGCCAAAATTGAGTTGCCAGCATCTCGCGATAGCATGATCTATTGACCGTTACCGTATTTCCCGCCTCATCTTCGAAAGAAACAACGGCCCAATCAGGTCTCCAGACCACATAGTGCACCATACAGTGACACGTTGAACATGCAAAGGCTTCTCAATAATCAGTCTAGGATTTCTAAGAACCCAAAAGCCGCAAATTTGCTTGCTGACAAACCCGGACAAGTGAAAATGGACTTCGTCTAAAAAACAGAATTTTTCAGAAAACTAAGCGGTTTTTCCTGTTAAACGAATCTACGGCAATGTGTTGACTTCAATTCCTGTACCTGTTGAGTCTTGTAAGGCTTCAAAGTCAAATCCTTACGCAAAATTCGCCATGTGGTGGTTTTGAATAACTCCAAAAGGCGAGGAATTAACAAACTGCCCCTGTAAGCTAGTAGGTAGTGAACTTGCTTGTCAGTCTGGGGACTGTGGATTCGATTTCCAAGAAAGACCTTGGTTTTTTTGCACTACAAAAATAAAAATTTACTGTCGGTGGGGCTGCTCAGTGATGAAGGCATAGTCACTGGTCGCTGTGCTGTCTTATGCGGCAGGTTATTTCCGACTATTCTTCTACTTTCACCACCTGTTTTATCTATTATCTATCCCTTTCCTAAAGAATGTAGCACAGTACTTGACTAAATAGGCATTATTGTCACTTCTCTTTTGTAAAAAAAAAAATTGTATCTGCTTTAACATTGTGGCTCACAACTTCGATGTTTTCAGTTGAATGACCCGGTCGAACAGGCACTGATATTCGCACATTTTATATCGAGCCTGTCGACTCAAATTTAACGACCACATTCTAAAATGCGGTCTCAAAAGGACGATTATGTTGTCCGAAAATATCACGAATTTTACGAAATGTAACCTTAACAGAACCACCATTTTCATGGTCGATTTTAATTATTTTAATGCGATTTTCGTGCAAAATTTAATTCATTGTAACAATTATATAATATAAAAAAATGTGCAAATATTGATCTTTGGGCCACTCCCTAACTAACTGTAACACCGAAGATCGAAGACTGTTCAATGGCACAAACCGTCAACGGCTGCAGAAAAATGTCGTTTCAAATATATTTTTCCTTCATCAAGTTAACGTCATATGTTCTCAGTTACAACTAGTTGCGTAGAGACACAGCCGTGATTTTTGTTAATAAAAACTAATAATATTAATATTAAAATTAGTTTTAGCCTTCCATGTTTTGCTGGGATACAATAACATTAGCTTTCTGTTATGGCCATATTTTAGGGGTTACCAGATGCTGTTTTTGTTACCACATAAAGAAAACCTCCACAATTCTTTCCACTTACTTTTGCACAAATTTCGTAAATCCCTTTATACTTTTGGAATAATAGTCAGTTTATCATAGGGTGCATAAATCCACTCCCCATCGCTTATAAGGTCTTGGCCACAATACTGTGTGAGCGACTAAAATCAAGGGTCAATGAAATAATTGGCCCCTACCAATGCGGTCTTAGACCTGGAAAATCCACCTCAGACCAGATATTCACACAACGCGAAATTCTGGAGAAAACGCACGAAAAGCAAATCGACATATACCATCCATTCATCGATTATAAAGCCGCTTTCAATAGCCCGATTAGAATACAGGTGTGTCAGGCTATGTCTGATTTTGGAATTCCGGCGAAATTGAAGACCATCAGTGAAAATATGAAGTAGTCTTTCCGAATCGTTTACCACCTCACAAGGATTCATACCGGGCGACTGTTTATCGTGCGACCTATTTAACATTGCTTTGAAAAAAGTCATACGCGATGTGGCAGTTAATAGAAATTGCACTATTTTCACCAAGAGCCACATACTCCTTGCATATGCTGATGACATCGATATCATTGGCAGAACACTGTGAGATGTAACTGCTGTTTTTGTGGGCATTGAGAGGCAATCCTTAAAAATGTGCTTGGCAGTTAATAAAAGCAAAACCAATGTGATAGTTGCAACGAAAAGGAAATCTACTAGTTTAGGTGAAAATGGGAACGTTGGCAACTATATCTTTGAGGTTGTGGAGGAATTTGTCTATCTCAGATCACTCACAAATGGAAACAACAACATCAGCCTGGAAATACGAAGAAGAACAATATTGAAAAACAGGTGCTATTATGGGCTAAACAGGCAATATAAAAGTAGTGCCCTCTCTAGAATTTCGAAAATAATACTCTACAAGACACTCATTCTACCGCTGCTTTTATATGGCCCAGAAGCATGAGTACTTGCGCAAGCAGATGAAGCTGTACTTGGCGTATTCGAGAGAAAAACTCTTCGTAGAATATACGGAGCAGTTTGTGTAAGTGGAGACTATCGGCGTGGTATGAACCATGAACTATATGAACTATACGCTGACATTGACATTGTCAAGCGCATAAAACTACAAAGATTGCGCTGGCTAAGACATATCGTGCAAATGAGAAAAGAAGCTCCGACAAGGAGAATTTTTGAAAATGATAGCGAAGGCATCCGAAGAGGACGATGGAAATCCGATGGAAAGATCAGGTCCAGCCACATTTCTCAAACCTAAATGTTAGAAATTGGAAAAGAAGTGCAGAAGAACGAAGCGCATGGAATGCTATCCTCTCTTCGGCCTAAAACTCACCAGGGTTGTATATGGCCATTTAAGAAGAAGAAGAAGAAGAAGTCAGATTATTATAACTCAAAATTTTAAAATTATTCTCTTAAAAGAATCCCTGAAGCAGACTGAAATAAAAAAAGTGCAACTTCTTAGTAATTTTTACTATTAAAAAGAAGAAAGAGAAATTAATTTAATTTTCATTGGCGAATTGTTTGAATAGAAATAAAATAACAACAAATAGGTTAATATAGTAAAGAAGAGGCATAAATTGAATATAAAATCTTTTAATACTTAAGCAAAACTTTAAAGAGTGGCAACACTGGAGGAGCAAAAAAATAGATTAAAAATGATTTATTTCTTTTTCAAGGGCTAAAATTATGGAAATAAATAATTTTTAATATTTATGCATTTGAGAAGTGAGAGACGGGTTCAGCTATTTGTATATTCAGTCATAGTGTCGATGGGATATATTAATGAATGTATTTGAACTATTCGTTCTCGTTGATCTACAAAAATGTTCTAAAGAACTAAATAAACATTAGATTCCTTCTTTCATTCATTAATTTGTTCAAAGTCATTCAATTGATATATAACAGAATGCAATGTGTACACAACAAAAAGAGATTTTTTTTCTTCCTTCCTTCCTTCCTATACTTGACTTATGCACTCAAAGACCAAATTGAATTAATATACATTTGAACTTTAAGATAAAAGTAAATATTATTTTAAGTTTTATTTTTCAGCAGCATTTCCCTTCGTTTATCTTATGTTTTCAATTCTTTTTCTATATTTGTTTTGTAGAGTGGGCGAGAATGGTCTGTGGGATCAAGTGCCGCAAATACAAACAAAATCAAATGTGACATCACATCAAGTAACCGGACTAACACCATTTACAGTGTATAGTTTTCGTTTGAAAGCAGTTAATAAATTGGGTATAAGTCCACCCTCCAAAGAATCCTACTACATAGTGACCTTGCGTGAGGGTAAGTATTGAAAATATATTACACACTTGTGACAAACAACAAAAATAAGGAATATAAGTAAAATGAGTAAAAATTAAATTTGTTCAGCTAAAAAGTACTTAAATCTAAGAGAAACTAAAGATAATTTTTAACTCCCTTTTACGAACATATTTAGTAGCTTATTAAAGAATCCTGTCTCCGCTTCTGAATAAATATCACTTCTGACATATACAAGTTATACAACTGACATAAGCATGGAAAAAAATAAAAAGTACAAAGTTGTAAAACCACATCTCACAGCAAGACGAAATTGCTAACAACATGTGTCACAAAACCTTTTAGGAACAAACTTTAATGACAGCAAAATAAAAAATAATATAAAAACAAAAACAAGAAACAAAAGGGAAATAAAATAGAAAACTTTTTATAACTTATCTGCAAAGCTTCCACTGGAAGTTCAATAAAAAAAACAAAAAATTCCACCCGATACAAGTGCAGCAAATTATTTTAAGACCCTTTTTATTTTATAGGGTCGTATAAACAGAAGCTTTAAATAAAGAAATGAAACACAGGACGGTTATATAATAAACACTGGACTCGTTAAAACAATCTTAAGTTTATATTCAAGTTTATTGAAACTCATTATTTGAAAATGGGCGTTAAACATTTATTACCATATTCTGCACTCCAGAATTTTTAATTTAATTTTTAGTTAATTTAATTCTTTGTCTGTTACAAATGATCAGAAAACGAGTTAAAAACAAAATGACTTCGATATATAATTTAGAAAATAGAAATATTCTTAAAAAAAATTACAGATTATAAAAAATAAGGCACTCGAAAAAACGCTTTTAAAGAGGATATTAATTTACAAAAGTACCCTTAAAGATTAATAAAAAGAACCTTTAAAAAATTGCAAAACCTGCTGCTATAATAAAACCAACTAATAACGTAGCAAAGTTTTTTAATTTTATGAATTTTTTAGTACACATTTGCACCAAATTTCTGAAAAGTACCTAAAAATGAGCCGCAAAAGTACCTAGAAAGCAATTCAATTCAAAAAAGACATTTTATTATTTTAAAAAATTTAAAGCTAATTGAAAATTTTAAATTTAAGAAAAATCTGTATAAAATATTTAAAAAGTACTTTTCAATAAGGCCTGCTTTTACTATGCTCCTTTAAGAAATTATATACGAGTACCTAAAGCTTTTAAATACATATTTTTCAAAACTTACTATTTAAGAAAATTACCCTTTACATAAAGATTATTTTCATTAAGGCACTGTTTCAACAAATGGAAGCTTTTAATGAAAATACATATAAAAAAAAAAATAAAGATTAATGAATTGATTATCTCTTTAAAGAAAAATTATTTTTGAAAACAAATTTTACAATTTGTTAATGCCATTCATACAATCCTTTTACTTTAACATATAATTAAAAAAAAAAAAAAAATTTTTAACTCTGCTATTCATTAGAATTTGTTTTCAATGTTCCTTCTGTAATTTTTATTTTTATTGTTGGTTTAATTTCTATATAAGAACATTAAATATTTCCTATTATTTGTTAAAAACAAAAATATTTTGACATCTTTTAATAGCAGTGCCTTTACGGCCAGAGACTTTAACAAACATTCGCTTGAAAAATTGCGGTTAGGGCGTTATAAGAACAGTTAGTTTTCTTTTTTTCTTCAGATAGTTTTCAAATTAATTTCTTGCTGTTTACTTCTTTGCCTACTTAGCATTATGCAGGAATTTTATTCTGTAGTAAATTATAAATGAATTTCAGTACACAGCTATCTTCTGCCATTGTGTAAAGCAGACAAAAGACTATAGGCACACAAAATAATTTTCTCGAAATTCCTAAAGCTTAAGGAGTTGCAGCCATTTTAAAATTTTTTCTAAATTTTTATATACAAATGGATTTCTTACAAAATATCACAAAATAAGCCTATTTTCTCAACATTTTTATTATTTACGTAGATATAAGTAGCTGTTTTAAGATTATTGTTATATTTTCATATAAAAATCGGTTTTTTATAAAATACATAGGTGTTCACAAAATAGGCTTATTTTCTGGAAATTTTTATTAGCCATTTTAATTTTTTTTTTTAATTTTTATATGAAAAGCGATTTTTTATAAAATACTAGCGTACCTGTGACTGCTTTGCAAGTCATTTGTGCGCCAAAAAATTCAATCATTTAAGAAAATTAATCAGAAAGGGCACAATATCTTTTTTTCGTTTTTAGGTTTTTTTAATAGTTTTATCTTTTTCACAATTCAATATTTTTGTGTGATTATATAATACGTCTTATTCTATTGTAATGCTTTTACATATACGACATTCTTCGATTGATTTTGGTTCGCGGTATAGACAAACAAAGCAGTTGATTTATTAAGATATGATACATATAAATGACAGTGCGAAAAACAGGGATCATTGCAAAATCAACACGTATGGGAAACTGAAGCTTTTTAAAATCAAACGGATAATCTGGAGGAATCATAGGAATGTGTGGTATCATGAACATCCTCGCCCTTATATTTTCCTTTAAAAATTTTTGCTTTAATCACATTTTCATGACTAAACGTGTCCCATTTCAAAGTCGTGGATGGCAGATCCAGGCTACCAATCAACATCGTCTTGATTGGTAGCAAAGTCAACCGATTTATAGGTAAACAATTTCCCCGGGAATGTCATTCAAGATTGTCACATTGATATCCGAAACACCTACATTTTTCGCAGCTAAGATAGCTCTTTTCCCCAACCAATCATGGTTTTTAAAATTTTGTGGAATACCGGGAAATACGTTTGTGAACAATTCTTGTTTTGATTGTGCAAAGTGGCAAAAATTATCTGGAAGCGTAATCATTTTTGGGGTGGGGTCAATTTGAATTGCGCCATTCCCAATTGCTTTGAAAAACGTACGGCTGATGGATCATTTTGCAAATGAACGCAACTTACACAAACACACACACAATGCAACAGAATATGAAAAACAAATTCTTTATTTATTTGCACACCCACTTGCTGTGAACATAAGCATATTTTGATTTGTATTGCCGTAGCATTATGTGCAAGCATTCACACACAGCAACATACAAACGAAAACACACATTTCATTTGATACAAAACATTCAGTCGAAGTATTCAATGGAAAAAAAATTTTGATTTTTTGAAAAATTTGTCTTGTTTCAAACACGCAATGTGGACGCACTATTGTGCGTAAACGATCGATGATACAAACTAGCGAACGATCATTACAAAGGTACTGTAAAAATTTGGTGGTAATCCGACGGCGCATCTTGTCAAACACTGGCAACCAATATATATATATATATATATATATATATATATATATATATATATAGATAATAGAAAAATAAGCTTATTCCAATTATTTACAGAGATCACATTATTTATAATACAATATCGATCGTTGGAATTAATTTGAAAGATTAATAGCTGCATTGACATCACGTAGCATCGAGCTCCTTCTATCAGTCAGAAATGACTCTACTCTATTTCCTTGCATTTACTTTATTGGAAAACCGCAGCATTTATTTGCAGTAGGGTTAAACTTAGTTTAAATAAGCACGTTCGGCTAGAATTACCCCATGACAGTCGCATTTGACACTGAGTAATCAGATGAAGATATATCAAAGATATCAACAACGTTCCTGATAGCATGTGAAATTCTGGAAGGAGGCAGTACAGCGCAGCAGGTACAGATCGGCTGGCAGACGTTCCCTTTAAAGTTTCGTTGTATGTATTCATTCATAATTTAAGGTTGAACCAATTTATTTTTTTTTTAAAGAGAAGTAGCATTTCAGGCAATAATGCCTATTTAGTCAAGTACCGTGCTACATTCTTTAGGAAAGGAATATTGAAGAGATGAGACAGGTGGTGAACGTAGATAGATAGTTACGGAAATTAACTGTCGTATAAGGCAGCACAGCGACGAGTGACCATGCCTTCATCAGTGAGCAGCCTCACCGACAGTCAATTTTTATTTTTGTACTGAAGAAAACAGTCAAGGTCTTTGTTGGAATTCGAACTCATAACCTCCAGACTGATAAGCTAATACAGTACCTATTACCTTACAGGTACATCCAATTGAATTTTTATATGGCCGATGGCACATGGCACATTCAAGAAAATAATAGATCTGTGGGGACATCCTTTAGTTATTAAGTTTTTCCGTTTCTATAGCAAGAGCCCTTTAGATGTTTGTAGTCTTTGGACGGAGTCAATCCTTATTTTCAAATTAGTCATGATATTTTATATGCGATTAATATTTCACATTAAAATGGCTTTTTTCACAATAATACTGTGATAGCATCAATTTTGATTTGACGATTAACAGGAATGAAGAACAAGTCTATGTGATGAGTAATAAAAAGAACAGCGAAAGCAAATTTTGACTGTGTGAAGGCGGATATAAAGATTCAAAAAACGTAATGCAATATCCAACTAGTGTCTAATTTTTCATGTTGTCTTTAAAAATGAATTACTAATAAATTTCTTTTTTAACACATTGAGAACTTAATAAATTCCCAAACTGCAGCCACATGAAAATAATTTCTAACTTACGATTTAAAGGGTAAAAGTCTTTAAGTCTTTAAAGCAAAAAATGTTTAATTTAAATGTTTCTAATATGTTTTTTTCTTAAGCACCACTCGTATTTTTAATTACTTTGTCACAGTCAAACACTCTTCTATCTGTTTGTGATAAACTTGCAATAATATAATTAAATTCATGGAAATGCTAATAAAAATCTAACATAATGACAGATGTGTACTAATTTACAAAGTGAAATGACGAAAGGTGTTGCACATATCGTGAAAGACATTAAATCACATTTAACATGATTCATTTAGACAATTTATTTAACACAAAAGGTGTGAAAATGTCATTGATGGCAAGAAAGGGAAAAAACACAAAAGCCGTACAAAATAATAAGGTTAACTTTGTTTTTTTTTTTCATTCTCAAGCTTCCTTATCATTAAGTAAAATATTTTCACAAATTTTCACATGCTTAATTAAATTTTTTTAATATGCGTAATGAGAGTTTTTGTTTAAAATTTTTAATGTTTTCACATTTAGCGTCGTGCAATTTAATGTCGTTTCTTAAAGGCAATAAGATATTGATTTGCTATAAAGATACCTTGAAAATGTTTCAAGTTCACAATAAAATTAAACACCAGTTCTCCTTCTAATAAACAAATAGACCGACATTTTGCGAATAAAGCGAAAACTTTTTCATAATCAAAAACATGTGTAACATTAAAAATAAGTATATAAAGTAGTGAGTGAGTATATATATACACACATATTTGAAATCTTACATGTGTAAGAGATGTACAAAAGATAAGTAAAACAGTATGAGTGTCTTTAAAGGCAACAAGCACGCGGTTGTTTAAATAAAGTTTAAATGAAGACTTTAAAAACTTTTTAAAACCTGCATTGAATTTTTTGTAAAATTTCTTGCTAACAAAAGAAAAGAAAAAAAATTTCTTACAGTTTTATTAACTGTTATGATTTGTATAATTGTAAAATAGGACAAACAACAATTATTATTTTATTTACTGTTCGCTTTACATAATTTTATCAATTATTCTATAAATTACGATCTGCGTTCGAGCTTCTCTTTAACATCAACCAGCTCCCAATTGCGTTTTCCATTTGCAAGCGATTTAAACCGCTCACATTTTATTAATTTTGGAAAAATATGGCATCTTGATTTTTGTTTTAAATAGAGGAAAATGCTTATTTTCATTAAGGCTAAGACAATCTAGCCACGCTTATCTACATACTATAAACACTAAATTAACCTTCAACAAACAGAGTATACACGCAATATACACATGCACTCTCAGAGAAACAGCATTAAGCATAGAAATAATTTCAGAAACCATACATTGTTTTATTTTGTATTATTATTCGACTCAATTAATTACAAAAAAAATTCATTTAGCAACAGCAGCATACTTAATTATAAAATATTTATTATTTAATATATTTCAGTAAAATATATATGACCCTTTAACCTCGAATTTTATTTTGACTGCAATACAGGTATTTTCTTTACTGAAAAATCTCCAGTATATTCTGATACAAAAGACCCTCTCTGTTTGGAATTTCGTGTTGCCAAATTGTATATGGAATTTTTTGTTTCAGAGGTATTGGGTGATTTATTGCGAAGTTCCTTACTTTTTTAAAGAAAAAAATGCAGAAAATTCAAATTTAATGGAGAATGTTTATTAGCACTTGAAAAAACATTTTTTAGCATTTCTTTTTTGAAAATTATGTCTTTCAAATGTTGGCTACAGCTACGTTTCAGATGGTCCATTCGTTAAGTCCAATTTTCGGGGATATGTTGGAGAATTTCGAGTGGTAACTTGCGAATGACACGCGTGATGTTGTGCTCAAAGGCCTGAATCGAAGCGGGACTGTCCGCATAAACTTTATACTTTACATATCCCCTCAGCAAAAAGTTTAACGGTGTGATATTACACGATCTTGGTGGCCAATCGACCGGCCCAAAACTGAAATTATGTGCTCACTGAAGTGTTCTTTCAATAAATCTATTGATTGGTGCGATGTGTGGGAAGTGGCGTCGTGTTGTTGAAACCAAATGTCGCCGGCATCTAAAAGTCGCTTATCATGACACGATAAAGGCCACCATTGACCTTTACGTTCTTACTGGCATTATTTTTGAAGAAATACACACCGACGATTCCACCGGCACTGCGTGCTGAACGTAGTCTTTTGGGTCAAATATTATCCAACAATGAATGCTGGGTTTAAAAATTGTTGATGGTGTTGCGAATAGTATGCTCAGTAGGCCGATTATGTTGACCATAAGTTGAGCGAAGTTTATGAAACACATTCTTTGCAGAACGTGAATTTTCCTAATAAAGTTGAACGATTTGTAAACGTTGTTCATGCGTACGTCATTGCATGATGAAACGTCAAATAATACTAAACGAAAATAACATGACAGCATGACACGTCTCACGCGTAATCTGTCAAAAAAGACTATTGAAAAAGTATATATACTGGAATCACGCGATATAAATAAAATTTATAGTTTTAAAAAATTAATTTTTGGATGAGATATTTCCTTTAAATAAAAATCCGTTTAATGAAATCACTCTAAGAAAAAATAAATTTAAACTAAAAATTAACAAACAAAAATAGGCATTCTAAAGCAGTAGATAATATGCATTTTCATTCATACAAACAAACTCTTAATAAAATAAAAATATAAAGAAACCATATCGCTAGAGTTAGTTTACGCAGTAATCAATAGTCTTTGTTCATTCTCCTGAAATTTAAAACCACTACAATACACAGTAGTAAAGCATCATACTGAAGGCGCTACGATAGAGATACGTAGCTGGCATTTTCTCGTTTTGTTTTTGCTTTTCAGCACCCTGTTTTTATTAGTTATATCTATACGCTTCAGATATCTTAAGTTATGTTTTTTTAGATCAGCTATTTTTAGATATAAAATCCCCATTTTAACGTTTCTTAGTTTCAGTTCTTATAACGTGTAATTTCTTTTAATGGTAATATTTACCTAAAACAACATATTTTTTAAATAGCGAGATGAAATAGCTTGTAGGTAAACTTCTAGCGATAATACATGTTCTATGCGTGACACTTTTCTGTAGCTAACTAATCTTAGAATTCCAATCAGGAGCAAGAATGACCCTTTTCTATATTTAAACAAATGGTTACGTTCTTCACCTCTCAAGCGTTAAAAGGGTTTTTGTTTTTAATATCTGAAAACAGCCAAATCACGTTAAATTAATTTTATATTTATATTTATTAAAGTTATTGATCGGACAATATCTTGCATACTAAATATCCGCTTTTGCAAACTTACACTGCCATCTCCAATTTGCAATAGTCAGCGAATCCGGTAAAATTTTTTCCCGAATTTTTTAAGGCCTATCTATACGCCTTCCTATTTTAGCATCCAGTACCTTTTTAATCTAACTCTGCTACAACTTGTATATGCTATTAAGTTGTTAAAACTAAATAAAGGCAGGGAGACAACTAAATAAAGGCAGATTGATGGGGAAAAGTTTATAGCTTCTTTAAAGTTTACTGGTTCCTTAGATAAAAGCTTTAATATTGGTCCCCTCACACTGCCTTAACATAACCTTAGTAATATCGTTCACTATGGCAAGAATAACTTTTGTGAAATTCGAAACCTAAAGATACACATGAAAATTAAGATGATAAGAAAATAAAAGCAAATGTAAAATTAAATTAGATACAAATTCAGGTTAATGTACAACAAGCAACAAATACATGTTTTTCATGTATGTATGCATGTATTGTATGTATGTATGTGAGTATTTTATATTACATAAAACGATTTAAATGCAAATACGCAAAATTATTCAATCAATGTTAACATAAATTGTAACACATCATCACCACCAACTAACAATCAACTTTCAAGATGTATCAGACAAAAAGGATCCATACGAATAATTTTAACACGCAAAGGAGCCTTAAAATTAGCAAAAAGAAGGGAGGAGTGTAGAGTAACAGCAAGAAAAAAAGGCTATAATTCTCTAACCAACAACATGAATACATTGTTTATTCATGGTGGGGCTGTTCGTTAAGTTTTACTTTTTTTCTCACTTTTCTTTTCTTGTTTGTATTGAGTGAATACGTTTTCAAACTTTCAAGTAGGAAGGCTGCCTACTAACCTAATAACCTTTCTGTGTTGAAACATTTTCTTTGTTAAACTAATATAATCATAGAATGTTATGTATGCATGTATGCGTGCTTATTCAACACAATATATGAATATTTATATAAGTTCAAGTGGAATACTGTAACTAAGCATGTGTGCATGTGTGTGTTTTAATAATACAAGAGTAAATGCAGAATAAGCGAACATTGTTATATGTCCACATTAAAGGTAAATATTTAACAGCAACACCTTTTGAACATATTTTGCCTAACATGCAACAAGAAATTAATTATGTTGAAACACTTTATTAATACAAGTAACACGATTTGATATATCCATAATCCACATAATTGCTCATTTTGCGTCTAAGGTCGTGTAAAAGAAAACCGTTAAATTTTTGGAATAATATTATTTTCTCTTTGGACTGTAAGCCTAATTCAGAAAGCTTCTTTTAGCTTATTAAAATTGTAGTAGTAGTGTCATCCGGTTCCTTAGCGTGCATCATTTTCATCATTTAAATTTGCAGCAGCCAAATATTTCAAGCCTCTTTTACTATAAAAATCTTCTCAATTGTCAGCTTTTTCTAAAGACTAAATTATTCATATCATTTGCAACCCAAAAAAAAAAATCCTGACATCTGGTGCATCATCTGTAATGTATAGCCGAATCATATTTGGGTTTAATATACCTGGTCACCGAAGCAGTTATTTAACTTAAGATGCCCCGATTGCGTTTAAGTAAAGGGTCCGCCAAATAATTTTTTTTTGGTTAAATGCTATAAATAAAACTACAGAATATTTTCTCAAATTTCTTTTTTTAATCAAAAGTACAATGCTTCCGGTTAATAATGGAAGATAATTTCATTCAAATGGCTGCCTCGGCTGGCCATGCAGTAGCCTATACGATCGGTCCAATTTTTAAGCACATTATCGATTGTGTGCCATGGCTTCACGAATATTATCCTTTAAAGCGTCAATTGTCTCTGGCTTGTCGGCGTAACAACGGTGTCAAATCGCAGCTCCGAGGTAGCCAAACGACATCAGCTCTGCGGCTGATGATACGATCTTCAAAAATAGGGCGCAAAACATCGAGTGTAGCTTCGGCTGTGTGCCACGTAGCGCCATCCTGTTGAAACCAAATGTTGCCAATGTCCTCCTCTTCAATTTTTGTGAACAAAAATACATTCAACATGGCCCGATAACGATCGCCATTGACTGTAACAGCCACGCCTTGTTCATTTTCGAAGAAAAATGGCCCAATTATGCCTCTGGACCAAAATCCGCACCAAACAGTGACTCGTTTTGGGTGCGTCTGCTTTTCAATGTACGCGTGCGGGTTTTCTGTGCCCCAAATGCGACAATTTTGCTTGTTTATACCCGCCTAGATCGAAATGAGCTTCATCTAGAAAGATGATTTTTTTTTATAAAATCGGCATTTTCTGATGTCTCTGAAATGTTCAATTGTTGAGAACGACGGTGAATTGACGTTGATGGCGCTTCATGCACACTTTCTGCCACAGCAGCAATATTCTCGGGTGTACGCACTGTTTTTGGCTTTTCACGCTTTGGTGTATTGATGAGGATGCCAGTTTCTTTTACGTTTTTTACAAGATAACGAACATACGGAACTGACGGTGCTTGTCTTCTTCCAAAATCCGTACGCAATTTTCGCACACATTATGCAACATTACCATGATTTTCAAAGTACTGTCGCAATATTTCCCAGCATTGTTCAAGCGTAAACTAATTAACTGTCAAATCAAACATGAGCTAAGTGTTACCATTCACGAAACAAGCACTAGTTGAAAACAAAAAACGTTAGATGGCGCTCCCTTTACCTGCTTTATATTTAAAGTAGATGCTCCGCTGAATTTTGAATGATAGCAAAAATTGTTTGCTTTGACTCAACCCTGGAATAGAATATTTGCCAGTTTAAACAGATTTACAGAAAATATACGAACATATTTCTTTTTCCGTAATTGAGCTGAACACGAATTCTTTTTAACTACAAAGCTTTGTGGCTTCTTGATTTGTTTGGTCATACGACTCGAATTTAATATAAATTTCATCGCTTGAAATAACTTTTACTCAGAAGAAATTTTCTTTTCTAATACAGGTCCTACCAACGTCTATACATTTTTGCTAGCAAAACTTCAGTATTGGTTCAGCAGGAATAGCAAAAATGTTATTAATATTAACACCTTATGCATATTTTACCTTCAAAGTTTTAAATTTCTGAAATGAGCTGCTTGAGATGAACGGTCTGCTACTCCTTTTGTGACTTTTCTAGCTTGTGTGGTTACCCTTAATTGTACTACTAATCTATATTGGCATCAATTGTTGCTAGTTTATCTGCATAGTCAAATGATTTTATATCACTCGACAGGAAATAATATTAGGTGGCAACTGGTACAGCAAAGCAAGTTAACAAGCGCCTTTCTTGATATTGATTTATCGTAAAATTCATATAAATCGATAGATACAGTGATATGAAAATATTTTAAATTATCATGAATATTTTCAAAAGAGTTGTCATTCGCTATAATAATGCGTGCTAAGGCTTAAATTGTGAATAAACAAAATAAAATGTAGCCACCAATATGTAGTGGAGCCTGTACAAAAATATGTGGATTGATTTTACACTAAAAGCGTGGCCTTCTTCTTTATTAATAAAGCCATTAAGCTAGAAACGAGCCTCATCGCTAAACACGATGATAAAAGGGTTGCGTAAATTGCGTGAGTTGATGACTGATTTTTGATCTGTGATCACATGCGTTTCTCTAAAATTTCAATAACCCCCCTCCTTCTCAGTAGAATTAAACCACGAATATTGAAAATATTGCACGCTTTTAACTTAAGATATATTTCAAGTTAATGACGATACAATCTTTTATTTTATTAAATTTTTATTTTAACCAGAGACACATTTGTTTTCTATTAAATAGTAGAATTTTTACTAGACCAGGAGATAGCAGTTATTAATCGTAAAACCTTATTTTGGCTCCCTCGTAAAATTTTTATTTTCAACTATAGCAATTTCATTTTATTAAAGCTTTTGCGATTAAAGCGCCTACCGAAGAGTATATTGAGTATTTAAAGAGAATTGCCTGATTATTTATTTAATTAAGGAAAGCTTAAAATGTATTTATGAGAATGTTATACTTCTGCTTATTAAATTGTATTCTCTTTTTTCAAAGTTCTTACCCAAATGATGTCTGATTATCAGGTATCTTTCTTTGCGCTGTGGCAAATATTAGGGAAAGCTGTATGACAAATATAATTTGGGAAAACTTCCTTCTTTAAATCTAATATTGCTTGACAGGGTTTGTTTAAATTTCAATAATTAACCCTATTGCTTTAAATGGGTAAATGCCTGAGAGACAACGATTGAAAAATTTTGTCAAAAAGGTTTTTTTCCACATCATGTGTGCTGGGTTAATAATTTTGTGTTTTCTTCGAAGTATATACTTCTCGATATCTGCCATATAATTTTTTCGTCTTTTGCGATCTTTTTCTAACCTCGGTATTGTGCCAGCCCCGAAAATACCTCTTACTATGAAAAGTATTTCTCACGTTAATATTTAAAACGAAACGAAAATTGTTTTTCAATTGTGGCAACACCAACAACATGATAGTCTTGACATTTAGTTATTTGACGTATTCGTAGTAGATGCATTAGTAATTGTTACAACGAATTCAACTTCGCATGAAAATCGTATTAAAATAATTAATATCCACTGCAAAAATGGTGGTTATGTTGAAAGTGTATTTAGTAAAATTTGTAATATTTTTGGACAACATAATTGTCCTTCTGAGACCGCTATTAAGAATTTGGTTGTTATTAAATTTAAGTCAACAGGCTCGATACAAAATGTACGAACACCAACGAGTGTTTGACCGGGACGTTCAACTGAAAGCATCGCAACCGTGCGCCATAATATTGAAGCAAATCCAAACTTGTCAATTCCTCGACGTTCTCAACAATTGGGGTTATCCAAAACCACTACATGGCGAATGTTGACTTTTAAGCCTTACAAGGTTCAACTGGTGCAGGAAATGAAGCCGACCGGCTATTCACATCGCCACAGATTTGCTCAATTCATTCACCGCCTGGTTTTTCTGAAATTATCATTTTTTCAGACGAAGCCCACTTTCACTTGTCAGGGTATGTTAACAAGCAAAATGACCGCATTTGGGCTTCTGAAAATCCTAAAGCGATTATTGAGAAGCCTTCGCATGCTCAATGTGTCACTATATGATGCGCTATGTGGTCTGAAGGCGTGATTGGGCCTTCCAAGATGAGGCTGGAAATGCGGTAACAGTCAATGGATCCCACTATCGCGAGATGCTAACAACTCAATTTTAGCCTGTTATTGACGACGTGGATATCACGGACATATTATTTCCACCGGATGATGCACATGTCACACAGCCAATCAAACGACCAATTTATTGCAAAACATAGTTCCCGATCGCATAATTTCACGACGATTAGCAGTTAAGCGGCCAGCCAGATCATGTAATTTAACACCACTGGATTATTTTTTGTGGGGGTATGCTAACGATAGAGTCTATACGGAGCCAACCAAATCCATTTCAGCCTTAAAACTTAATATCCGTGATGTGTATAACGAAATAGAACTGCCATTTTGCCAAAAAGTGATTAAAAACTTTGATGAAAGAATCAACATCTGTCATTTTTCATTCATAATTGCCGAACTTTTCTCTTCGTAAGACAATAAAAGCTTGGATCATCTTAATATAAAGTTTTGGTTTTATTTTGATTTAGAAAACCCCTTTATTTTCATTGCTGGTAATGAGGTAAACATTTTCTGCAATAATTTGAACGACCCTACTGTTTTCGCGACAAAGAATCTTTAAAAATACAGATATTTGGACAACAACCTCTAAGCAATTCAGGAGGCCTTCTTTGCATGAAAGTGATGTTAAACATTTTTGCATAAATAGGCTTGTAATATACAATTAATAATGCCGTAGGCTCCAGTGTGTCTCATTAGCGCTTCGCTTCACATGACAGTTTTTGTTTTCTGTTCATTTTTTTTTTTCTTATTTACATATTCCTCTACACGCAGAGTCATTTTAACAAAAAAAAAAAACACATTTTTTCGGCAAATGTGTCATATTACACCTGTTGTTACATGAAAATAATTATTGCTTTTTGTTAACAAGAGCCAGAGAATGATGTACACACATCCCCACACATATGTATATGATATGATATTATAATATTTTGTTGTTTAAGAGACCGGTTCTTTTAAAATACACTTTAGATTGCAGCTACTTGTATACCATACCGAATCGAATTTTTAAGATTTATATTTCTTATCAAAGTTTATCAGCTAAAGTAAATATAAAAAATGGGTTTTAGATAATGATCCGTTTACCTCAACCTTTATGCAGTTTATAAAAACAACAAAATATTTAGCAAATGTTTTATGGAAACGCAACATTTTTAAAATCAAAAACAGATACTCTTCGAGCTACAAAAAGAGGAAACCCTGCAATTGACTTTTAAAGCGCTATTGCATTCTCTGCTACTAGTGTAAGGAACAGATCAGTCGTCAAATCATGTGGTTATGGAGATAGAAATTAGAAAGCCAGAAATGTTACTTGACATGTAAAGCAGCTGCTTGAGGGGAGGTATATTTCCAGAGCTGTAGAAGAGACAATTGCTGATGCTCATAGGCAAGGGCAAGGCAAACCGCCAATCTCTATCGTCGTACAGACCCCTTTTTATGTTGGATACTACAGGAAAGCTGCTTGAAAGGCTCATTAAACCGCACTTAAATGAGGCCATAAGCACTAGAGGAGGGCTTTCAAAGAGGCAACATGGCTTCAGACCGGGCAGATGCATTATTGGCACCCTAAGGAATGTAGAAGATGCAGTAGAAGCTGCACGGGAGCGAAACCACTTCTCCAGAACAATGGTCATACTTGCAACACTGAATGTAAGAAATGCTTTTAATAGGCTAAGGTGGCCGGACGTTCTGTCATTGGAGGAAAATTTTCGAGTTCCAGAATATCTGCTCAAAATGATCAGAAACTATCTTAAAGATTGGGAGCTCATATATGACACAACAGAGGGCCGAAGGAATGTACAAATAATATCGGAAGCGGCACAAGGCTCCATTTTGGGAAGTGACTTGTGGAACATAAGCTACAATGCCTGGTGGGCTACGCGGATGTTATCGCGGCTATAATTGCGGCCAGATCGACGGTGGGCATACAGCGAAAGCTCCCACAGTCCATGATAAAGACCAAGATGTGGTTGAGTGCTTGTGGACTTTAACTACTTAGGCACAAAACGGAACTACCACTTCTCACCAGAAGGCACATAACCGTGGAGATGGAAATGAGAATCGATAGTGAGATCACTAAGGCGATGATTAATTATTTAGGAATTAGACTTGACTCAAAATTAACATTTTCGAGTCAACTTCAGTATGCTGCAACGAAAGCTGGCAGGGTTACGAGGCAGAACATAGGTGGACCACCGCCGAACAAACGGAGGCTGCTGATGGAGGTGAAAAACAGCATCCTGCTCTATGGTTGCATGGTCTGGAGGGATAAGGTGAAAATTAAAGCGAGGGCATGAGGGTTGCTTACAGTACAGGAAACGGCCGCACTGTGTATAACATCTGCGTATCGCACGGTGTCGGCAGAAGCGGTTTCGTAAACCTCCGCGCACTCGAGCAAAGGCGAATAATATGGATGGCGAAACGTGCAGATAATGCTGAACCTACCGATAGAATAAGATTAGGAACCATTCACAGCTGGCAGAAGAGATGGAATATTGACACTAATGGGAGGTGGATGGCTAGGCTCATTCCGGAAATAGGCACCTGGATATCCAGGGAACATGGTGATGTACACCATACTGCCTATACGAGCTTGAGTAAACATTTGATGACGCTGAGCACACATTCTCTGAATGTCCTTGCTGGGCTGAAAACTATTTGGAGCTGGAAAATTCAACTGGGACAGTGACCATTGGAAATCTCATAGGAATTATGACGTAAAACGAGGCCAACTTTCCAGCGGTATCTAAATACTGTGAAGTCATATTGAGGATGAAGAAAGCTGACCTAGATGTGGCGGACTTAGTAGGAGTGTATAAAAGGCGGAATGAAGAGTGGGAGTCTGGACACAGACAGCAACGAAGATGATGGTACACACGAGGCCAATACAAACCCAACCCGAAGTAATGCTATGGCGGTTTCGGGGTGGAAGAGAAATTTAATTCGATTTTCTCCGAAGAAAGAACAAAGGGATTTTTGTTGGTATGCCTGTACGGAGAGCCCGACATATCACGTTTGGTGGCGACCTTCGTGAATACAACTTCTAATAAATAGTGTAATTTTGCAATACTTAACGACACTCCAAATCAAATTTATTACTATTTGCACCCTACAGCAAGAAGGAGAAAAAAAAATACTTACAGCTTTTTACTTTAGTGGCAAGGTTTCTACGACCGCGATTTTGTTTTTACATCACAAGAGGCAGATTCTTTGAGCTTCTTCCTTAAATCCTCTTTAAGAAAAAATATGAAAAATTAAAAAGAAAGCGAAAATATTAAAGGCGTTCCCAACTCAGCAAACCATATATAAATGTAGTTTTTTAACCGTAGCAAGTAGACATTTAAAATTTACACAAAGACTGCAAAAATATGTCCACTATGAAAAAGTAGTGAAATTTAATAAATTCAAGAATTAAAGGGTGAACTATAGAAGACATGATTTTGACGAATATAACCCTAATCTTAAACATTAATAGGCAGATTTGCTATACGGAAAAGTAGAAAAAATTAAAATTAACTTAAAAGAAGCATATCCCGATAGTATATTGATACTATAGAGACCACATATGTTTGCCGATAAGATATTGCTGTTTCGCAAGCATGTAAACTGTGTGATTAGATTTACATCTGCGCCTGACTATGTAGTCTTAATCAGATGGTGGCCAAACCACTGCATAATTTGGGACGTCATGCTCGTCCTAGAAAGCCGAAGACTAATTCTAGCAACAGGTCTTTCCTAGAGGCAACTTTAATGATTCCAGAGCAGGGCTGCAAATCATCACTCCTTGCTAAAGAGTTGGAGACTATCCAACTCCTGTTCAGAACACATGTCTAGCATGCTCACTGGATCTGGGAAAATTTCACCAGGTAGGTGTTATTAAAGGTGAAATGAACCCGGCTACCATACAACCATAGACTGTTATGGGGCCACGAAACCACAACCACCACGATACTCCCATATAGGGGTCCACCTCAATAATCAGTCAGAGAACAGTTAAATCTCTAAAGAGACAAATAACGAACTCTGCGGCTTACTGATTCCCGTGGAAATAAAGTGAAGTTTCCAGTTGTACCCCTGCTGACTTCAGGGGACGGGGCTCCCTTTTTACCCTGAAGTCAGCAGGGGTACAACTGGAAACTTCACTTTATTTCAATAGTAACATTAACGTTACTATTGAGATACCTTTAAATTTATTTGTACATGCTTGTGAGTTGTACCCCTGCTGACTTCAGGGGACTGGGCTCCCTTTTTACCCTGAAGTCAGCAGGGGTACAACTCACAAGCATGTAAAAATAAATTTAAAGGTATCTCAATAGTAACGTTATATTCACAGGTCCTTGTTTTAAAGTTATTTAAAAGTATAGAATACTATGTCCTCTGTAACAGCTTGAATCAATAAAATTTTTAATTTAAATTATAACTTACGGAACACTTCATGTATGAAACCAACTCGCACTTGGCTGATTTTTATTTTCAACGATTTCTAACTTCACATATCCTTCTTTTATAGTCTTTTTCCAAATATTTGCAGTTGAGTCACGCATTGATTTAATGAAAACGGCATCTCTTTATTTATTTTGTTTTTTAATTAGCAGCCAATAGGTTTTAATTAATTTAAATAACATCAATTAAATGTCATATTTTAACTCACGTGCAATCCTGTAATTTAAAAAATTGTCAATATGAGTGGCATGCTTGTAGTTTACTGTTCCGTTTTATTTCTTGTTATTTACTACAGTATTTACCACTTTACAATATTATCATTAAAGTATCTGCTATTGATTATATGTATACGTAGAAACACACCTCAACACACGAACAAACGTGGCTATTTACAAAGGTCTTCGGTATGTTTATAGAGCTACATTTTGTAGCTGTTGATGCCCCTTCATATATAAAATTACAAAAACAGTTGTTGTATTTATTCTCCACAACTTTTGCTAAAGAATTCTGATGAAAGTTAATAACACATAACAAATTCAAAAGGTTGTAGCTTCTACACCAACCTTTCAGAATTTTAATATTTTATTTTTATTTTTGTTCAAAATGAAAATGATGTTGTCGTAATATTATAAGAGTGGAATAAATAAAAATACTTTGTGTTATATTTTTAAAATTGTTTATTAGCATTTTAAGCAGTTTCTATAATTATGCGCATATGAAATTTTCATTTAATATTAACAACATTAACTTCAAAGAAAGTTTTGTTGATTACTTTTCATTGATTTTTTTTTTGTTATTTTCATATTTACAGCACCTACGGGAAAACCTATACCCACAGCTGCCCACAATACATCATCCACCTCTGTATATATATCATGGAAACCACCACCTCCGGAAACGATATTTGGCGAATTTCTTGGTTATCGAATTACCTTCAGACCACGTGATCGCAATCCCAATGATACCAAAGAAATCTATATACGAGACTCAACAATTGAGGTGAGTTAATCAATAAAATTATGATATTTAATATAAGATTATGAGAGAAGTAGTTAAAGGGTTAATCGTACATATAATTGCTGAAACCATGAGAACTTTTAAATTTATTTTTCAAATTTGAATTTAAAAAAAATGCTTTTGCAAACGAGTTGTACTAAACGCATTAATCAAATTTACCATCAATAGAAGATGTATCATTGCAAACATGACTCTTGTAGGGAGTTGGTATCATCAATCGATTAAGTACATGTTAGCAGGATAAGAAACCAAAATTGCTATACTTTTTACCTACTGCGTTATTTAAAATTGATTGATGTTTAAATTAATCGAAAGAAAATTTTTCAACCAAATAACACGTAAATTACTATAAAATAATCGATAATTAGGGTTCACGATTAATCGCGCCATTACTAGGAGGTTAAATTGCCCCATCGTAATCTAATCGACTAACAAAATTAATTGATAGCTCTGCAGAAATATCATTAAACTATCACCAATAAGGTTAAAAACAATAGTTTAATCACAATGCACTGTGGGGCAAAAATGGATTAATTTTTCTCACTGATTGAAAGATTAAAGGTGAAATTTTTATCTTGAGGTTTTTAAAACTTTCTCTGAGTATATTTAACTTATATTAAAATTTTTGTGAAACTTGTTTTTTTGAATACACACGAGGTAACCACACAAGAATCCAATAATGAATAGTTAATTAGCTCGGTGTATATTTTAGACGTTAAAAACAAACGTGGCGGAAAATAAAATAAAATAAAATAAAAAAGTTAAATAGCGCATAAAGAAATGTATTCGTAAATACGCGCTTTACGAAAATATTGAATGAATAAGAACAAAAAGGCGCCACTGCTTTCAGACAAGAATGTAATAAAACTCCGAAACAGCAATTTAGATGAGGGAATATTGTATTAGGAAAGATAACAGATAAAGAACTTTTAACAAAATAAAATTAAAACGTATATTCAACAAGAAACATTGCTACACACGTAGAAACATTAATTGAAATATGTGCGTATACAGGGTTATATTTAATTAGATATGATTTTACGTCATCCCGCGTTAAATTTGGTTTGTAAACATGCCGGTTTCAGCAATGTGCCATCTTCAGTGTTCTTTTTTCTCTATACTCTACACAAAGCAAATTTGACGTGGAATGACGTACAATCATACCCAATTGAAATATGACCATTTTACCTTTAAGTTTTCATTTCTAAGTCATTCATAAGGAAAGTTAAACAATGTCGTCTATTGTAAACGAGGAACTAAAATTCCACATTTTCGTAACATTATTCTTCTGGTTTAATTTTTTAAAAATTAATTTGGACCATTACTAAGGAAAGCGGGTAATTTTCTAAAAACAATTTTACATATTTTTAACCAATACAGAAGCCAATCATTTGTTGTAAAGTTTTCGAAAGACGGCGTTATGCGAAAATTGGTCAATAAAAATCCAATTTGCCCAATTTTTTACTCCTACAATTTTAAGATTTTGGACTATATGATCCAAGATTTCAAAGCTTGGATTCCAAAATTGACACCGAGCAGCTTTTCTAATACTTCATTTATATAGCGTGTATTCTACATCATGTTCTTTAAGCTCATCGGTTTAGATAGGGGGCAGATAAACTTGGAGAAGTAGATCCACCTTTTAATATTTCTTATTGAACACCAATCAAAAGTCATCGAAGTTCTGTTAAAAAACGAAATTTTCAAACATGTTTTTTTGTGCAAATGGCGGCATACAATAAGCGAAAATTAAAAAGAGACAGGATGACCATGACTAGTTATTGAATGTAGACGAAGGCGAGATATTTAAACAGTAGCATTCATCGTCCTAACTGCGGAAATCGGGAGAAATAGAAAACTACATCGAAGTTGTATTTTATTAGAAATTAGATTTGTAGTAAAATTCGCAATGTCACGTGATGAAACTATTGTTAAAGTTAAAAGCTTATGAAATTACCTGTAACCTTTATTCTGAAGAATATTGTTGTTATGTCAAAATGAAGTCTTTCACACTTTACCTAACTTTAGATATGAAACCAGTTACCAATGTTAATTATACTCGTACATATGCTTAAGAGAAATAAAGAGAAAATATTTCATATTTAAAATCCACAAAACAAAATTTCATTTATTTATTGGAGTAAATATCCATTTTAAATGAACACTTACTTAAATACCACATTAAACTACAAGAACTTTCTGTTATACTTAATATAAATACTTGAATCAATTAAAAATTAAAATCTACCCTCTGCATATAATTAAGAATTGTGATTTTAGTATCGCACAACAACTCCATAGAAATACTTTTCTTCAAGTTATGCCAACATCATAAACTATTTTTAATTTGAGTTTCAACACAAAACTTTTAATTTCTTGCTCCTCGCTCTCGCTCTGCAGTAAGTCAAATAAAATTTTTTGAGAAAGTAGAATATAATAAAAAGGATATAAGGAGATGTTTTAAGTTAAACATGCTGGAAAATTTTAGCCACTTCACATTAATGACTACATCCTGTATGTGTATGCTTTGCCACACATTTTGTATATAGAACAACATTTTATACACTGATAGGGTGACAAGACTATTAAATATATGTGTGTGTGTGTGTTTATGTTTAGGGTCAGGTGTGGGTGTATTCATGTAGGTTTCTATCTGTATATCAGGCTAAGAGTTTAAATGACTTTGTATTTAATTGGCTGTATGTCTATGCTTACTTTTATGCATAAATACTTACTGACTTACTTACTAACTTACTTACTTTATCTCTGGTGAATTATTAAAAATTATATAATTTCATTTTAACTTAAAAAGTTATGCTAGTTAATCCATAAGAGTTTTCAACAAAAATTTCTAAAAGCATCACTAATATTATGCACAACCTCATAGACACAAACACACACTCACACACACAAACACACCTCATACACTGGCACACTTGCATTAGTGTTCTGTAATACTAACACTCACTTTAATGAAAGTATAATCACACAAGCAAAAAACTTAACTTAAGTCCACAAGATTTATGTATTAAAAGTGAAAAAATATAAAAACAAAAAAAAAAATAACTCAGTAAAATGAAGAAAAAATCTCAACAGAAAGAAACGAGAAACCATTACAAGTGGTTAGAAAAAATTAAAAAAAAACGGAAATAACTGAGAAAAAAAGATATACAAACGAATGTAAAACAGTTAAACGTAACACATACCTCAACACATCTTCTCCTGCAAATGTATATTTGTAAATATTTTTGCATATTCATGTTGTGCAATTTATGTAAATATTAGCAAACATAATTTGTTGTAAAACGTTACAAATAATAAACCACAAACAAAATGCAACAACATACAAGCTAAAGCCAAAAAGAAAAAATAAAAAACACAAAAATAGAAAAGTAAATGAAAAGAAATTATTATCTTTAACCTAAAATGGGAAAATAACAAATGTTTCATATACCGGAGAATTATTACAAATTTTAGGTAATAAACATTTTATGTTTAAATTTATGTTTCATTAGATATACAACAAGAAATGGCATGGATTCCATGAACATAGTAATTTTTTTTATGATTCCTGCAACCATAATTTGTTATTAAATGAATACTTTATTTAATTGGCTATTTGAAATTTGCTTGTATTAAAACCAAATTTTTAATTTAAATTCAGTTTCACCTCAAAATCCTTTATAAAACAAGTGCTGCTAACAAAAAAAAATTACTTTTAAAATTCTTACGAATATTCTCCGTGGAATAGCTGGACTTTAAGGCTTATCTTTTAAAACTATTGCTTTTGATTTAAATTTCTTTTGACAAAATGCCGCCCGTTTAAAGAGACACCTGTTACCATAAGAAGCTTAAAAGTAAATATAAAATTACTTTTCGAAAGATAAGTCCTTAAACTAAAATTTTATTTTTTCTAATGAAATCCTTATGTAGAGATATTGAAAATATTTTTTTTTCTGTATTTTTATATAGAAGAATTTTTTAGTTTTGTTGCGCTGGTTCAATAAAAACTCTCATTTAAATTTGACTTGAGATATAAGACTTGAATTTTCTATACAAAATTTGGGTTAAAATACTTTGAAGATCCATATGAGCAGTAGTGAAATGGCCAGATAGATATGTTTTCAAATATTACTTTTAATAGAAGTGTTATTTGAGTTTTTTTGTTTACTGTGTTGTTGTTTTTTGTTTACTGTTGCAACAGTGAAATAGCTATATGGATATGCTTTCCCCACCCTCCAGTAATATTTTTAAAATATTTTTTTTAAATAATAAATATTTTAGGAAAATATCTTAAAATATTTATTTTTAAGAGAATCTAGCACAATGTAACGTAGATTATTTTTAATTAAGATAAATAAACTTTTAAAAAGTTATATTGCAACATACACGGATATTAATATCTAAATTTTCACACTATCTACCAAAATTTTTAAATTAAACACTAACACAGTATAATGAAATATTTTCTAGATGGCCATAAAATAATCAGCATTCCTTGCATCTATCCAATTTAAGTTGTGTTAACGTAAGCTGTCCGACTAATCATTTTATGAAATTAGAATACATGAAATTATTCATTATTAATTTGATTAGAGAATGTCTGGGAAGTTTACACAACCCAAAACTTCTTTGCCACCCATGTTCTCTTTATTAATCGTCTTTGATACTTGGTTTTTCCGGTTGGATTAATAAGAAATGAAATTTTCTTGTTATTGTTCAATATTTATTACTTCATAGTACATCCTGTTCAATTGTGTTAAGGAAGAATGTGTGAAGGTAGAATGAGTGCGCGGTGTCTTGCGTGTAATTTTTTATATTCTTCTGTTTTATTTTAAAACGAAAACCTGGAAATAAATTCTGTTTCTTGATTTGCAATTAATAAAAACTATTATTTTATTAATACGTTATATTAAAATTTTAGATTTTATTAACTTAAATACCTTCACAAGAGATTTTTTTTTTTTGGTTTAATTAAAATACTTTTAATAATTTTTATAGTTTTTTTAAACGATCTTTTTTTATTTATTTTTAATAGATATCTTTTTTTCTTTTAAACGATCTTTTTTATATTTTTTTTTCGTTCTCGATATTTCGCTTTCCTTTGGAAAGCTTCTTCAGGAAAAAATTTTATATTTTTGAAAACAAAAAATTATTATTTGTTAATAATAAAATTATTATTTGTTAATAATTTTTTGTTTTCAAAAATATAAAATTTTTTCCTGAAGAAGCTTTCCAAAGGAAAGCGAAATATCGAGAAGAAAAAATATATAAAAAAGATCTTAAAAAAGAAAAAAGATATTTATTAAAGATTAATAAAAAAAGATCGTTTAAAAAAAACTATAAAAAAAATATATAAAAAAGATCGTTTAAAAGGAAAAAAAGATATTTATTAAAGATAAAATACTTTTATTTATTTTTGAAGTAACCAAATTTATTTAAATTTTTTTTAGCGTAAGATCATTATTATAAAAATTTAAAAAAAAATTTAAAGTTTATATTCGATATTACTCCACACAATTGGGACATCCAGGACATTTTTTATTCCTTAAAATTTCCTTAAAGATGTCACTATAATTTTTATAAGGCCAACAAATTATTATTCCGAAAAGCTAAAAATAAATATTTAATGATGTTCTCCAAAAATTTTTATTATTCAAAAAATAATTTATTTGAAATTTTACTACCATTTTGCTACTGCAAGAATTGGACCGGGATCATTCACCCTGTGTTAACGTCAAAAGTGAATGACCCTGCAAACCACAACCACCATGATGCTCCCGAAGGACCAATCTCAATAATCAGTCAGTTAACAGCTAAAAGGTTAAAAAGCTGAACTCTGGGGCTTAGTGATTACCGTGGAAATATTTGGATATATTTGGATATATAGTGAATGGTAGTAGGCAACCACAGCAACGATTTATTTAAATCAAAAAAATTTGATTTCACGATATGAATATTATTTCTTTATTTGTGTTATTTTTTTAATTTATTCGTTATTATTAAAGATGTATTAAGAATTATTTTAGATACTTTTTTACTTAAATTTGACTATATATTTAATTTTTTTTTGTCGAAAGCATAAGTTTTACTGTCATTGAAAAGAGCGTTTCCGCAAGATTTACAAAATTATTAACGGTGTTACTACAGTCGCATTTTCTTTATCTGCTTTTTAATTATTAAGCCATTGTCCTGTAGTTTTACCCTTAACTATTTAACAATTTTTTGCTCGTTGGGAATGGTCTTTGCTTTATTGTGTTCTTTTATCGCTTTTCCGAGTACGTTGGCTACTCTATATCTTATGTGATCTTGTCGGTAGGTTGGTAACTGAGTAATAGTTGTCTCGGCGTTTACAATTTATGTTTCAATTGTTTTTTGTATCCTGTCAAAAGTTAAATTATGTTTCATTCCTTTCTCCATTAGTTCTCTTTCGTTGTCACTGAATCGTACGTCTGTTAGGTTTTTGACGCGAAGGTTAAATTCTATCTGGTGTGATTGTCGGTCCGTTTTGTTAACTTTGCAAATTTTCGCTCAATTCGTTTGTGTTTTTCACTCATCTGATTCTGTACACTATCGCATAATTTGTAGAAATATATGGTATAAATTATGTCTAGTCAATATGTGCGCTATCTCTAAGCGAATTCTATATATTTCCGTGCTAAGTTTACCATTACCTTAGCTCGACTGGCTGTGTCCTGATATTATTTACTTAAGTGTCTTCAGTAATTTTTGTTAAAATTTTTAAACGATTGTGCCGCAATACTGCTTAGCATACCATAACTTAACACTCTATGCAGTGAAAGCTATTTAAAAATCGCTGCGAAACTAAAAACAGAAATGTAAGCAGTCTCCAATTATCTGATCCGAGGTAAAGATTGATATTAAGAAACGTTGAAATGGAAAAATAATACAAATAAGTTTCAAGGCCACGAGTAAAATATATAAAATATATAAAATATTAAACTTTAACATGCATAAAAAAGTGCCTTATAAGATGATTGTGTAAAATCAATGTATAAAATTTACAGCAACATGCCCTAGCAAAAATATTAAATTATTGCCGTATTCAAGTAATTGCGAAATAATATTTGATTTAAACAATATTTATTTTTGAAATCCTGATTTATTTTACTAAAATAGCGATTAAAAATGCAATTCTTTAGCAATCGACTTCTATACGACTCTCTATCCTAGCCTTTTTCCACGCTTTGTTGTATTTTTTAATCATCCGTTATTGTTGGTTGTCGTAGTGTTGTGTCGATGGTAAAGCCCTTTAGTCCGAATTACACTTGGCAGTGTTTGATTTTGGATGGTGTCCTACATATATATTTGTTATTATTTTCTTTATTTTTTAATTTTTATAGTTTTTTAAACGATCTTTTTTATCTTGAGTAAATATCTTTTTTCTTTTTTAAGATCTTTTTTTATATATTTTTTCTTTTCAATGGAAACTTCTTCAGAAAAAAATTTTTAATTTTTTTTATTTTTTCTTTATTTTTCAAATTACATATGAATGGCTTCTAAAGAAAACTGTGTTAGTTTAATGAAAACTCTTATTTAAGCAATTTGGCTTGAGATATAAGACTCTTGAATTTTCTATACAAAACTTAAGATAAAGTCCATTAATAAGCTATACGAAAGGGATATGCTTTCCCCCACTAAAAATACATTTAAAATATTTTTTTAAATAAAGAAATCTAGCACATATTAACGTAATAATAATTGATATTATAAATTTTTTATTATAAAAACTCTAGAGCACTTAATACCACAATGATATACAGCCGTATAACCACTTAATATTTCTTCATACTTAAAAATTCTCAAACTAACCTCGCAAAAACACACAAGCATATATAAATAATTTAAAAGGACTTAATTTATCTATAATCCTAGGTCTTACAAACGGCTTTATTCCAAGCGTTAGGTATTCATTACTCATACAAAATTAGAGGAAGCTCAGCGATGAAAAAACAAAAACAATAGAACTATTAGAAAATGTAAAGCAGCAAAGGTAGCAAAAAAAGAGCAACTAAGAGGGGTCTACAGAGTGGAAATATTAATTTCTTTTGCCAATAAGAGACATTTCCATAAAACTAACTAATAAACGACAATATACACCCTCGACGAAAAATCCGTATTCACATGCACATATTTAAATACTTGATAGTTTTATTTCGTAACAGGAATAACACATACATAAACATATTTAGCAGCTGAATATGTGTGCTCTGATTTAACATATTTACTCATATGTATGCATAAGTGGTGTTCTGCTAACCTCCTGGCTTTATGCCAATGTTTTTTTTGTTTTTGCCCTTTTTTTGGATTTCATTCCGTTTTTTTAGGGATTATCATGCAATTTTCATAACTTTAGAGATTTACGTAGGCATTACTTACAATTCTTCTTCATTTCCATTTTTCTTTTCTTTTTTGCTTTTTACACTCGCATAATGTATAGACTTCGTTACCAAAAGCCTTAATGTTATGTAGGGTTGTAGGTGGTAGTAGGTGGCATTGGTGCCATCTAACATCATAAAAATCTAAACGAGAAAATAAAATTTGCTCTTAGAAAAAATATTTTCCCATATTAATTTTCGCTAAAGCTCCTAAGTTACAAAGAAATGAAAAGGAAAAAAAATTGCTAGAGAAAATATAAAATAAATAACCCAAACATGAATTAAATGCTTAGAAAAAAAAACATACAAACAAAAAAAAATTATATAAAAGTAGTAATATAATTTTGGCGCCACATATCATGCACGTTTAATACGTGGCATAGAGTCACTAGCAACCAAAAACCCAAAAGATGAAAAAATGTACAATAAAGGGAAAACAAAGGGGAAAGCAAAATTGAAGATTTAATATGGAACCGTTTTATCACAATTTAGTGGCAACACATTTCTTTTCTACACTTTTAACTGCTTTTTCCTCTTCTTCTTTTATTTTCTTATGCACGTTTAGAGTGCCTTTTTGTGTAGCAAAGGCAAAAAGTGCATATAAATGCACATTTGGGGAAATGGTAAAACTGTATGTTTTGGTTTGCAGTCATTTTTTTCATACATTTTCCTTTACACACTCAAACAATATTTTCAAGCATAAAGTACCAATTTAGTTCTAAATAGGTACGAAAAATGTCTGATATCTGAACGCTATATAAAAATTTCGAATATAATTTACACACATGATGCCTGATCATTGATGTCACTTCTTAACTAATTTGTTTCAAGATTTAAAAGCTGTTTTAAAAATGTACAGAGATTCAATGCATTTTATATTCTTTCACAAACAAATGTTAATGCACTTAATATAAAACAAAAAGAAAAATTAAGACAATTTAACAAAAAAGCTAAAAACTAATTTTATTTGTTATAAAGGGTGAACAGTGCCTTAGATAAAATAGAGCAGTATAAAATATTATTTAATAATGCCACCAGAAAATTTTTTTGTTACAAGTTTTATTTAAATTTTATTGAATCTTTCATGTCAAATATGAAAATAACAATTAAAATCTTAAACTAAAAAATACAGTTGATTTTGCCACTGCAACATCAACACAGGCTTCGAGAATAATATGACGTCTAAGCCATTAGATCGAGAGATTGCATCCTCTTGAGATGGTCATGACCCACATATAGGAGCAAGTTTCTCGCCAAGGGATTGGGATGAGTTGTCAGGTTTACAGTGTAAGAAAATTTGCAGTCTGTATTTCCTCCCGGATAGTAGGAACATTGAGGTCGCTTTGGATGTTGTTGTTTTTGATATACCAGCGTGCATGCGTTATTAACCTTAAGAGTTTTGCTTGCCTTCTTTGTAATTTTTCAACGCTAGATGGCTTCGCTGTTCCCCATATCTGGATTCCATATGTCCATATTGTTTTTATGACTGCCTTGCAGTGATATGATGACTCCACGTAAAACGTCGGTCGAGGTGAATACCGAGGTACTTAATATGGTCTTGTTCAGGAATTTTAACGCCGTTTATGGTTAAAGGTGGGCAGTTTTCCCTCCTTAAAGTTAAAGTAATATGAACACATTTACTAGCATTAACTCGAATCCTCCATTTTTCAAACCATTTTTCCATCTCTACGATATGCAATTGGAGCCATGCTGATGCGGCTACAGAATTTTAATGAATGCATAAAAATGCTGTATCATCTGCGAAGGTTGATGTATGAGTCAGTAGGCTCGTTGGCATGTCTGCGGTAAACAATATAAACAAGAAGGGTCCTAGTATACTTCCCTGCGGCACTCCGGCAGAAATACTTTTACGGAAAAAGATAACATCCTTCGATCTTATTACAAAAGATCTATTTTCTAAATAACTGTTGAACAGGTAAACAATTTGTAACTTTATAAATAAAGCCATCATGCCAGACCTTGTCGAATGCTTGAGAGATATCAATGAAGAGGGCAGTACAGTACTTTTTTCTCTCGAAAGTCTCTCGAATCAACTTGTTCTATGGTGTTATGCTATTTCCTGAAATCGAATTGATGATCAGGAATAATGGTTCTAGGTTCCACTTCCTGCAGTAATCTGTCGGGAAACATATTTTCAAATAACTTTGATAGAATAGCTAGTAAACTTATTGGGCGGTACGACGTTATTTGAGTGGTGTCTTTGACCGGTTTAGGTATCATTACTATTTCCGATACTTTCCATGGTGCGGGGAATGAACCAACTCTTAGAATAGAATTAAATATAAATAACTCAATTCGTACAGCAGAATATGGTAATTCTCTAATCATTGTAGCGGTGATTTTATCCCATCTGGGAGTTTTTTTTGCTTTTAGGTTTATAATAGCTATTTTCAAGTTGGGGATTAAAAATTTAAGAGGGCTCAGCACCGCTTCATCAATAAAAATTGGATCAATTATCGAACGTGAATCATTTGGTGTGAAAACTTTTTCAAAATGATCAGCGAAAGCTTCAACCTTTTCATTTGTATTTCTCGCCCAATCACCGTTCTGTAACCGAATGGGAGTATCATATACCGTTGTTCTGCGCATGTTTTAAACGACTTTCCATAAGCTATAATCGGTCCTTTTATTTGCGTCTAATTACTGTACATAATTTTTGGGACCAGACTCCTTTTCCTCGTTTATAGCGTTGCGCAGCCCTCCCTGGTACTGGTTGAGTTTAATTTTTAAGGCGGGCGATCGACACTGTTGCCACTGGGTTCCTATTTTCCTCTTTTCGCGTATGAGCAGTTCTACTTATATAGCTGGGACAAGTCATGTAATTTAGTTTTGTTGGTAAACGAAAAGTTGGTGTCATAATATTTGTAGGGACACAAATTGCAGATTTAATCTCTTCTGTGCATTTAAGAGGGTTATTTTGCGGTAAATGTGAACTCATCTTATATTTAAGCCAATTTGTCCGCCTGTTTGGAAAACAAAAATTATTTTGTTGCTGGCTACCTGGACCTTCAATCAGTGACAATATAGTGGGCAAATGATCAGAAGAAAGATCTAACGAAGGAACGAATGAAATACTTTCGCATTTTATGCCTTTAAAGAAAGAAAAATCTATGACATCTGGTATTTTGTTGCGATCTGTGGGGCAGTATGTTGATTGACCCGCTGACATAGCTTCCATCTTGTTGGACGATATTGTATCAAATAATTGCCTACCTCTTGGTGTACGAAGACGTGTTTTTCACATTGTAGTCACCGGCTGCAATGAATTTTGGACCTAGAGTTTTAAACTATTCGTGAAACTGCTCCTTACTAATATTGTGCTTAGGAGGAAAATATACTGCTGAAATAGTGGTCCCACTCCCACTATTTGGGAATATTTATGGATGTAGCCTGAATATCATCTCGTCCATTTGCTGGCATAGAAAAATGTTTTATGTCCTAAAGTTGCTGATCCTCCGCAAACTCTACCATTTGGATGTTTGGTATCATATGTAAAGTAACCATTAATTTTAAAACTATTTTTTTTGCGTAAAATGAGTTTCCGACACCGGCAGTATACCAGAAACTGACTAATAGAAATACTGTAATACAGATTTATAAAACCCCGTTTTAGACAAAATGCCAGATTTTTGGGATTGCGATATCTCGAAAGCTTTTAAAATATCGATGTTTTTCGGATTTTATTAGTGCTTTTATTTATTTTATTAGTTCTTGTGATTTTTGATTTACAGCATTTTTGGCTTGCGGAAAAATAATCTGTAAATAATTGCCGGTATTCTCCGAATAGCAAATAAAAATTTATTTAAAAAAAAAACCCTTGGAACCGTCCTACATAAAAACTACAAAATAATATTTAAAATATTATTTTTTTTTTATTAACATGTTAAATTTACAAGTAAATTATAAGAGTAATGGAGGAGAGCTATGACAGCGATGGTCTTAAGCTCAATATTATAATTAATTTAAAATAAATTATAAAGGTTACACTTTTTTAAAAAATTACAAAGGGTCTTAATGTTATCATCGATCATAGATCTGTTCATTAGTTGAGTAATTTCGTTATTACTAAGACAACGTAGGTTTTTAAATGTATTAATGTGGGGACAGCTAAATAAAAGATGGTCAATGGTAATAGGGATCAAACTACAGAAAGGACATTGCTTTGGTATAATTTAAAATATTATATATTAGATTTTTCTGGTATTTTGGATAAACATTAGTAATGGGAATGTAATATCTACATTTCAAATTTTAACACAGCAATTTATAATTGCTTTAAAAATTGTTTGATTTTTTCAAGAATGATTTTTTGGAGTTTTCTCAAATACTGATAGCTAGAGCCAGATTTTAATAATTGTGGCAGATCTTTTAATTTTTCCTCATATTCACTGTCAATGTAAATTTCTATAATATCCAATTAAATCTTAAAACGCATTAAATTAAAACATGACCTTTTTTATAAAATGTTGTCCAAGCTTAAACTAACCTTTAGTGAGAGGCAACTTAAAGATGTTTTGCCTTAAAGATTCAATTCAAAGTATTAAAGCACATTAATACATATTTTCAGTAAACCATATTTTATGAAGAGCCAGAGTTTTAAAAAAAATGCGCAATTTACAAGATACCAATTCATAGTACTCTGAGGTATAATCTCAGAACATCGACAGAAACAACTGAGAAATTTAGTTCTAGCGGAGAATACAAACTTACAGAATGTTCACAAGACTAAAAGTACGTGGACATCATACACCCTAACAAACGAAAAACATCCTCAGACGGACACACTTACCTGAATAATAAAAAAAGCTGAAGATACTAAATTTTCCCCGCAGGCGGGATAATCTACCTACATGACTAGATTCCACCCCCGGAGGCACATTTATCAGTCTTGATGGATTACTTAACCATCTAGATTTGTGTTGTTCGGGGGTATAAGGGAGCCCAGTCCCCTGAAGTCAGCAGGGAGTTAACTGGAAGCTCCACGTTATTTACACAGAATCAGTAAGCCCAAGAGATCCGCTAATTGTCTCTTTAGCCTTTTAGCTGTTTCTCTGACAGATTATTAAGGTTGGCCCTTCGAGAGTATCGTGGTGGCTGTGTGTTTCGCGGCCCCTCATGAGAACAACGGGTGAATGATCCGGATCCAGTGAGCATGCTAGTCATGTGTTCTGGACCAGGAGTTGGATAGTCTCCAACTCTTTAGCAAGGAGTAGTGGTTTGCGACCTTGCTTCGGAACCGCTGAAATTGCAACTAGGAAAGACCTGTTGCTAGAATTAGTCTTCGGCTTCCTAGGGCGAGAATGACGTTGCTTTTCATTCCACAGTAGTTTAACCACCATCTGTCTAAGCCTTACAGCCAGGCGCAGATGTAAATCTTATCACGCATGACTTGACACGACCCTAATGAAAGAACTTCCTAAACCGAAACAAACGCCGACTCACCAGTACAGTTCAAAACACGGCTTGATAATGACATCATCACATTGATAGCGCTCTCCGGTCACACCGAATAAACAGCCAGCAAAGACCGTTTACACCGAAGGAAACGGCGGTAGTCATTCTACAAATGTTGTTTGTAATTAATAACACTTTTTTAGAATTTTTTAGAAGCAAATTAGTTATTTGGTCCAAAACAAATTTTGCATCTTTCTATAAATATTTCAAAAACTGAAAACATTTTAGAAATATTTAATGGAATTATATTTTTAATTCAAATTTTTTAAAATTAAAAAAAAAATAAAAAATTTTAAAAAATTAAAAAAAAAATTTTTCAATTTGTTAATAATTGTTGTTATTAAAATTAATTTTTCCTGAAGAAGCTTTTCATAGGAAAGCGAAATATTGAGAAAAAAATATATATTGTTAAATTAATTTAAAAAGACCGTTAAAAAGAATAACAGATATTTATTTAAAAATTATTTATTAAAATTTTTTAATTTTATTAAATTATTTTTTTACATAATGGAAAAAATTCCTTTTTTTTTTGCTTTACTCATCATGAAATTTTAATTTTACTTTACCTTATTTCAAAATGTAATGCTACAGGCAGCGGAATAGCCTAATACTTACGAAACTGATTCACAATTTTGTAAAATGTTGCTTAGGGGTACTTGTCTTAAAAATAAATAAATCAATCAATCGCAAGTTGGTCATATATAAACAAATTGCTAGTCTACGATCAAATTTAAAAATGATCTTGGCCAGATAGTTGAGGATGAAAATGAGAAAATTAAAATTTTTAACCAGTATTTTATAAACTCTGTTAAGAACATAAGTAACTTGATAGAAACAAATCCGGACGAAAGTTTTAATGCTTTTAGAAGTCTGACATATATCCGTAGGAGAATCAAGTTAAAGCATGCCATAGAAGATGCGATTTTGGATTTAATAACGAGTTTAGATTTGAATAAAAGTCCAGGGTATGATGGCATAACTACAAGATCCATATTTGAATCTAGATATCTTTTAAGTCCTATTTTAGCAAGAATTTTATATTGTATGATTGATCAGGGACTATACCATGATATCCTAAAAATTCACAAGGTTGTTCCGATAACTAAAGAAGTAAATTCTAATATAGTTGATATGTTTCGACCTGTTGCGATACTACCATTAATAAATAAAATTTTTTAAACAATGTTGTATAACCAGGTATCTAATTTTCTGGTAAATGAAAACTTAATATACTTGAATCAATATGGTTTTCGTAAAGGTTGTGGTACAGAGGAATCCGTAGTCAATGTAGTAAATTATATCTGTGATAGTTTGGATAGAGTTTTCAATGGGGTCGCAGGTTTATTTTATGTTTTCTCTAAAGCTTTTGAATTAGTTGACCACTCAGTATTAATTAAAAGTTGAAGTTTTATGGTGTTAGAGGATGTAATTTGCAACTATTTACAAGCTACTCGTATTTATCAAGCCAAAGGCAATATGTTCAGACAAATAGTTCAGAGAGCCCATTAGTTAGTGTAGAACTTGGAGTTCCTCAGAGAAGTGTATTAGGGCCTTTGTGGTTCAATATATGTCGTAATGATATTGCTAATCTGGGTTAAAATTGTAAAATGTTTATCTACGCTGATGACTTATGTTTGCGCTATCCTTGCAACGAAGATTTAGTTTTAAAAATGAGTGTTGAAAGGGATGCAGCTCTTATTTTAAAGTTTGCAAGATTAAACAAATTAGTCTTGAACCCAAGTAAAACAAAATTTATGAGATTTAGACCTCAAACAAATCATAATTTTCAAAATTGCGAAATATTGGTAAATGGAGAAAAAATTGTTGAAGTAGAGTCAATTAATTATTTTGGAGTTCATCTTCAGAACACCTTCGGTTGGCAAAACCAAATTCAATATGTTCGTTCAAAAATGTCACCGGCTCAAGGTATCCTCTATAAGCTAAGATATAAACTTAATGAAAATACTAAGCTTTTAACTTTTCAAGCTCTTGTGCAATGTCATCTTTATTTTCTTACACTTGTCGTTGGTTACAAGAAAAATAGTGATTTAAAATCTCTTCAAATTATCCAGAACAAATCCCTCAAGGCTGTATTTAATTTACCCAACCGGCACTCCACTTTGTTACTATACAAAGCAGTTGCCAAAAAAGTATTACCAATATATGGAATTTATAAACAAACACTATTAATATAAGTTTTTAAAGTGCTACATGGAGTAGGTCACCATACAATTCGTTTTAATACAAACCAAACCGTTTTTAACACACGAAACAATTCAAATCTAAGAATTGTTCTCTGTTGATCAGAAACCACCAACCGGAGAATTGAACATATCGGTAGTTTGGAATACAATAATTTGCCATAGTAGTGATAAGAAAATATGTCAATATCTGCTTTTAAAAACCTTTTAAGAGTTTATTTTTTAAAAAAATATTAATATGCTTTTAATTTATTTCATATCTTTATAATGTATTGTTTTGTATTGACATTCCTACTTAATTTTATTAAAATTTATTAAAAATTATTTTTAATTAGTTTGCATTAATTATCACAAAATCACAGAAATCGAATTACGATAAATGTTGCCAAGCCTGTCTCATATAAAGCCCTAGTAGCGCTAAGACCATTAATTAATCATTGTGTTATCTATATACATATAATTCTACTGTACTTGTGTTGTGACTGAACTCCTCCTAAACGGTGGCGCCTCGGGTGGTTTCGATTTGCAAAAGGACAAAAGGGTGTGGTACCTCCCATACGAACCACAAACGGTATTCAGAAAATTTCGTACGTCGGTTTGATGTGCATTTTTGAAGTGCTGCTTTAAATGTGGGCGGGATTGTACAAACGGGAGTGGTACCTCTCATACAAACTATAAATTAAGAATCCAATATTTCTGCTCCTGCTAACGGTATTTAAAGAGAATTTGGTATTTCGGTTGAGTGAACATATTTTAGGTTCTGCTGCAAATAGAGGCGGGATTTAATAAAGAAGCGTAGTACCTCCCATACAAATCTTCTTTATGTATATTATTCTACTGAACGTGTGTATGTCACTGAATACATTTTTTGGGCATGCGTTTGGGTGCCACCTTGGATGGTTTACATTCACAAACTAGCCCGGCAGATGGCGCTGCAGTCGGTATCCAGATTATTCAACTACACTTCAACTACACGACCGGATTGACTTGAATGAATTTTTGTGTATTCATTCATTCAATGCATTTAATTTTTTTGTACGCTGTGTTTTGACACATTACGCATTTACGTAAATATTGAGCGTTATTTACTTCAAAAATTAACACACACGCCATAAATTCGTCGCCAGCCGCCTACTGACTCCAATGTCCATTGGCGGATGACGATGAAAGGCACAGAGTAACATGGACTCGATTACTGCCGCCGTTAAAACAGTCGCGGTGGGCATGGAGCTTATTAGTTTATGTTTCATCTTTGCGATCTTACAAATTCGTCCTCAATGGGTGAGCTAGTGAAACTATAAATATGTGAATTTTTAATAAATAAAAATAAAAATCGGTTTCATCTATATCTATAAACTTCTAGTATTAAATTGTGTGCTGTTATTATTTCTTGTGGAAAATTTTATTCATATTATAAAACTAAATTTAAAACATTTTACGTAAATATTAAGTTCTTTTTGGAAATACTCTTGCATTTAATTAACTATTCAGCCAAATTTGTGGAAATAACGCCTTCTGTGGAAACAGGCTTAAGTTTTTAAAAATATTGTTCGGCCTTATTTTGATAGTGGTTATTTTTTACGTACACTGGTTTGTGTAAATTCTACTTTCTTTACTACGGTTATAAAACTTAAGCCATATAAGTTGAAATTATACTACTATAGAAGCACTCACTTTATTTTAGTTTTACTTTTAATATTTTGATTTTAAAATTCTTATATTTAAAGTATCTGCTTATCGTGTCCAGGTTAAGTTGTTATGGTTCATGATCCTATTGCGACACCTTTTTTATTTCAGATTAATTTTTAATTTTACGTATTATTTACATGTCCTGTGCTGAACTAATTCGGCGCCCTACTTCAGTTGAAAAAGTATTGTTTTTAAAAATGACACGTCACTTTCGACTTATCCCGTATTTTTAATATTTTTTTACAGCGGGTTTAGTTTCAGTAATATACCCATTTTCAAGATTTCCAGATCTTGTACCAATCAAGCCTTAAATCAAAAGTTTTGATCCCCAAAAAGCACTAGAAATTAGATTATTTTATCCCCAAAAATCCCTACACCTATTTTTGTTGTGTATTTAAAATTCGTAGTAGAAACTTACGATACCTGTTTATAATTGAAACAACTTATAATTTGAATAACAAAAAAAAATTAAAAAAGAAAGCTTAAACCAAATCTTGTAATTCCAATTTTCTTCTTTAATTTGAGGTGAAGTTCAATGTGGTGAGAAAATTTCTGTTAGATCGCCAAATATTATTGATTTATCGGGATCTTGATATGTTCACAACATAACTCATAGTTGCTTGGAGCGAATATATTGTTACGTTTATACCTTTTATAAACATTTTGTTGTGAGTTCTTTGTTGCAAAATAAATAACACCAGATTTTAGAGTTTTTAAATTAATTAGAAGTTTATTTACTTTAACTACTACAGAACAATTTACTTAAGATGCACGTCTTTACTTCACAAGATTTATTTTAACTAGCTATCCACTCAGACGCTGCCCTTTTATATTTGTTCATTAAAAGTCTAGAAAAATTAAGAATCTTCTACTCGCTTTGTATTACTTTTTATTGTTGTATGTAGTTCATCCAATGTATAGGCGCCTGTAGGTCTGTCTGTATTTTTGTTTTTCTTTTTATGCTGATAAGGTTTCTTCCTGGAATTTATTTTAAGATAGTTGTTGTTGTCTTGTGTAGATAAGTTTTCTTATGCAGCATACAAAATTGTTGTTGTTTTTGCGTTTATAAAATTTCTACACAGTCTGTAACTAGAAGTTTGTTATTGTCTTCTCAGTTAGTAAACAAGATACCGAGTAGTTTACTTTATTGCTTAATTTTTTTTTAAAACTTAACCAAGACACATCCGTAACAATATTGTTTATATGTTGTCAGAAGGCAAAATGTTATGGTATGACTTAAAGTTATTGAATTTAAAAGCAAATGCGATTTATTCAACTTTTTTTGGAAAACTTATTATATTTAATCGTTGGTTTTCTAAGCAATAATTTGGTAACCGTAGTAAAATATTTATTAACAATTAAATATTTGGAACTATAATCAAGTTCCAATTATATTTGAAATAACGTTAAATACAAATGTTTCAAAAATCCTTTAAATATTTCACCCAAACAAACCCCTGTCACCAAAACTTAATCTTATATTCCCATTTTTAGACAAAATTGACAGTTTGTAGAATATATGTATCACCCTACTGGGATAACACTGCCCCGGAGAGTTTTAAACTTAACGGTATAAATCTTAAGGATTAAGAATTCTGAAAGAATTTTCCAACTTCAATTGGTTGATTTATATTCGAGTGCAATTTAAGGAGAGAAATATATAATAATAGATAAAAGGTAATAACATGCTGCCTTCTTCTTTTTATATTATATACAATTTTTGGAGACTAGCTACTATATCTCATGTATCTTACAATAAGCACAACATTGTTTCTTTACTCCGTAGTTAACTCTGTATCATGAAGTTACTCCACTATCAAAATAAAAAGCTAAAAAAAAGCACAAAATTAATCAAGTTAAAATATGAGTTGCTTACTATTTACTTCCACTAGCCATCCTTTCACTTGTTCAGTGTTTCAACATTCTTCTTATACAAGCATCAATTGCAACGTTAACTTTATATGCCACATGCTGCGTGTGATGTAATATTTTTCACAATACCACTCAGCTCAAGACTTTGCAGCATACAACACAACTCTATTACAGATGAATTTTTTTATTTATCATTTCATAAAAATATATACAAAGCTGCAGCAGGCATACATACATGAAATTCGTATGCACTTCAAAGCAACAATATGTGTGTACATGTGTGTAAATGAACGGAAAAGAAGCGATAAAAAATGAAAAAACTTTAGCGAAACAAAATATTTACAATGAATCTCACGTTATACGCCTCACGAGATAATATTTCAGCGTATTTTGTATTTCGTATTTCTTACTGTTATTATTATTGTTGTTGTTGTTATTCTTGTGCAGCGGCAGTAACTCTACAAACAAAAAAAAACTGAACAACATAAACGTATTATGCAAAACATAACTAAGGGAACAATAAAAGCAAAAGCAAGAACCCAACAACAAGCTTAAAGGGATGGGAGTTTATGTTTGAGTTTATTTTTTCTGTTGTCCTTTTTTTATCAAAAACAAAAATGTAGAAACAAAAAAAATTGTAAGCGATAACAGAGAAGTGTGCTTTTGGGATAATAAAAAACACACACACACACATCCCTACACACTCGCATATGTAAAGCTTTTTAAATGATATTTACATTAATATAAGTGATGATTCCCATCAAACAGTTCTTGTCGAATTTTATCAATATTCTGACGAAGCAAAAAAAAAAAACAAATATAGATGGTATGGTGTAAAATGTATCGTAAGTGGTATAGTATTGTATCCGTTCGTGAAGTAAAATTAAAATTTGCGTTGTAAAATACATGTATTTTTTACTAACCATTTAACATTTCTTAACATTATTTTTATTAATTTAGAAATTATAACATTTTTAATTTAATTAAATTCAGATACTGTGTCCATAGTTAAATTGATGGTCTTCAAATAAAAATATACTCAGACACATTTCGATTATGTTTTTTATACAGTTGCAAGTGATTCAATTATGCCGTCCATGCCTTTCTAGTCAACCTCTTACACGGCATGTTTACTTGCATTAGCATAGCTTCCAGCATGAGTGTCTCTTCCATTCAGCTTTTGTAGCCTCTTCTCACAAAACTTTCAGTGCAATTCTTAATTTATCCTCCTCCAATTAGTGATTCAGCATCTGCATTTTATAAACCTGTTGAGATTTGATAAACCTATTGTGCAGTACACGAAATCCATCGTTAAACTATACTTTTCTTATATAACCTCTGTCATCAGTGTCGTTACTGGGGTTATGCATATGGCTTCCTAGAAGCATTCTCAAATGCGTCTCCCAGAAGTCCAGATTGCGATATAATTTCTTCTTTAACCTATTTCGAAGACTAAGAGCACTTTTGTTTCCCAATGGAATATATAGGGCGGCAGGAACTATTACTTCCTATTGTATTTGACTGTCTAGGTATCTTTAGCAATGCACAACTTATTTCCTTACAAAAATGAATCTGATTCGGAAGGCAGGAGAGTTCAAACTTGAACTTTGTCGCTAGTTCACCTCTCTACAGTAAAATGTAGTCTTTAGCTTCCCCTTAGTTGACGACAGAAATAAGCTGTTTTCAACTTTCCATTGCTTTTGCTGATGCACCCTAGTTGACCTTACTTTCTAAACATATGGCAATTTATTAAGCAGAGCTTTTAGAGCCAGAATATTGCTTGAATCTGGAACAGTTTTACAACTTACTAGCACGAGGAAGTGGGATTCACTCGGGATACTTATATTTTCTTACATCCTTTCCCATTTTCTTTATACGTCGCACAGTGGCTCAGAATCGTATTTCACTGGCCAAAACTCTGTTCCTTTTTAACTAGCAATATATACCTTAAGATTTTATCGAGTTTAGCTTTTATTAAGATCAGTACAGTGCGCTGCACTTAACTTTATGCTTAACAATGCTTAACATTTCCTAGTTTAGTGGTCAATTTTTTTAATCATATAAAGGGTGTTTTTTTAAGCCCGATAGAACTTGAAATTGTAAAAAATAACACAAAAAATTAAATTGTAATCAAAATTTCTTTTTATCGAAGGATCAATACGTGACATTAATATTTGAAAATGATTTCGGGCATATGGGCACCGCGGCTGCTCTTGACGAAGCACATTCTGGACGTCCAATTTTGGGCCACTTTTTCGAGCACTGCTGGGCGTATATCACGAATAACACGAACAATGCTATCCTCCAAGGCGTCAATTAGTGCTGGCTTATCAGCATAAACCAGTGACTTCACGTAGCCCCACAGGAAATAGTCGAGTGATGTCAAATCGCACGACCTTGGAGGCCAATTGACAGGTCCATTTCTCGAAATCAACTTATCGCCAAATTTTGATTTCTATAGGTCGATGGTTGCGTTCGCTGTATGGCACGTAGCGCCATCCTGTTGAAACCACATCTTGTCCGGATCAATGTCATCCATATTTTCAAACAAAAAATCATTGATCATGGTGCGGTAACGATCTCCATTGACCGTAACGCGAGCTCCGGCCTCATTTTTGAAGAAATAAGGTCCGATGATGTCACCAGCGTGAAAACCGCACCAAACGGTGCATTTTTCTGGATGTAATGGAGTCTGTAGGGTCTGTTGTGGATTGCTCTCACTCCATATGCGGCAATTTGGCTTATTAACAAACCTGTTAAGCCAAAAATGCGCCTCATCGCTGAACACAATTTTGCGATAAAACAACGGGTCAGTTGCCAACTGCTCTAGAGCCCAATCGGCGAAAGAACGACGCATATAATGGTCTCGTGGCTTCAATTCCTGCACCACACACTTTCCACACTTTCGTTTACAGCGGCGATATTCTCTTCAGTACGCACATTCCTTCGACGTGTTGGTGTTATTGCATCCTCTAGAGAGTATGTGGTACGAAATCTATCGACAGTTCGACGAATGGCTTGTTCAGATGCACGATTATGTACGCCATAAAAATGACGAACTCGTCTATAAGTTGCGCGAATCGACGACTGATTTTCAAAGTAAATTTGGATAATTTCGTAGCGTTGTTCAAGCGAGAGTCTATTCATGATGATTTTTCAGAGTATACTGAAACAAATAAAAACAAATGTTCTTTTTGAATTTTAAATAGGTTGCACGACCATTTAATTATACGTGCATTTCTTTCTACAATTGATGGTAGTTCAGTGGGTCTATAAGTTTGTGCCGTTTTGAGACTGCGTTTCTCTAATCTCAGGCAAACGAATAGAATCTACTGTACTAACGTCGGCAAAAAAATACAGTGCTGTTGCTACCGTCACTGCTATCTTAACTGTGTTTTCTTTTAGAAAATGTATATATTTTGTGAAATTTGTCGTCATTTAATCTCAAACGATCAAAAATTTTTCCATAATTGGTTTGGAAGGTGTTTGTAGGAATTCTTGGGAGCGCCGAAAAGCAAGGTTGGCTTGATTGCTTGATTTGTTGCTGTTGTGATGTTTGCCGCTGTGCGGTGAAGGTTTCTGCGACAATTGATGCTGTCGCGATTTGCTCTGTAAATGTTGCGGTTTAGTACTATGCTGCAAATTATTATTCATTTGGCTGGAATATTTCTTGTAAATATTCTGCTCTGTATTACTTATGTTCTGTAGCAAAATGCCTTAGCTTCGGCATGTAGGTCCGAATGATTACTTTCCATTGATTTCGAATGCTAGAGATGAAGGGATCTAAAATTGCCAATAATATATGAAATATATCTTAATTTGTAGAACTTCGTGACATTTTTCTGATATTATGTTTTCTCGCTTTGATAAATCTCCAATTACTAATAAATGCTGCTTAATGACGTGTTCTCCATAACAAAGAACTTTGTGCCCGCTTGCAGACATATGTCCATAATTGTATTTGTTTATATAGCATAATCACCAAATTGTCTAGCATTAATTTGTTCATTGTACTTCAGTAATTGTTTTAAATGTTGAAATAACATCTACATCAACACCTGTTATATCAAAAGTAGTTTCGCATGTAGTTTCCAAAAAGAATCTTCTTGCGGTATTGCCATGGTTTGTATTGCCTGATCCTTATTTTGGTTGATCTATAACTAACCCGTGTTTGAGAAATGCATCTTGAACTTGTTTCCTTTTCAATTTTCTTTTCTCTTTGTTGGTGTCACTATTTCTTACTGATCCTGAAGATCCGAAGTGCAAATCGTAGCTAATTTTCAGTATGTGTTTCATAAACCTTATTCTCGTCTATAGTGGTGATAATCCAAATTCAAATGCATCAATACTATTTACTGACTTTATCGGTTCTTGGTCTAACCGAGTTGATGTTGCTTTACATATAATACAGCTGGATGAAGCTTTTGTATCAGTCAAATTCTGGGCTGTTTTTCCGCCTATCATTGAAAATATTAATTGGTAATTCAATTTAATACTCTGTTCATCTGTCTCTAACTCTAACGGCTTTAGTGTTGAAATTTGAGCTCTGATGTCACTTACTTCATTCTTAATGGTATCATGAGTTTCCTTTTTAAACTAAAATTTTATTGGTCTGCAGTATTTCGTAGACGATGGAGTATGATTTTTCCAAATACAATTTGTTTGCATTGTGCTGCACGAAGATTCCGAGTCTTCTAAATTCTTTAACAATCGCAATGGCACTAATAGCACCAGGAACATATCTACGACAGAAATATTTTCACATAAAAATTGTTTATATTGTTTTTGGCCAGAAAATTCATGGCATCCCCATTTGCAAAAAAGAGTTAAATTGCAGTTTAGATGTTATTTTAACTCACTTCCTTTAAATGACTGTAGCAACTTTTCGGCTGTATGATCAAGTAAAGCTAGCAGTTGTAACTGTGCCGAAATTGGTGTGATTTTGATAGATTTCTTTGGAGGATAACACTTCTCTTTAACTGCAGTTATGTGATGCTTTGATGGGTATAAATTATACTTTAATGAAACTTTACTGAAAAAAATTTTAAACAATTTTTGAAGCATTTGTACAAAAATTAATGAAAAATTCTAGGAAGTTTTTTTAAAAGGATGTCAATCACTTGCAGAAAAATTTATACCACTAATAGCTTTCCTCTCTTTCTCCCTACGTTTTGCTATCTGCAATTTGTATTTATGGCAGTGAATGGTTTCTAAACCATTCAAAATTTACTAGCAATTTTGATAGAATTGCCTTTGTAAAAATTTTGAGTATTTTTATTAAAATAAAAAAGTGCTTCAGGACGAGTCCGGGCAGGTGTAAAAATATATATTGGCTTAAAGAAACCACTATTGTGTTGCTTTGGATGGTTTCGAAATTTTGTCCTTTTGTGTCCTTTAAAAGTTATACACTATTAAACTTCAAATTTTACAAATATATGGTGGTTTTAAATTTATGACATAACACCCTAACTACAAATTATATAGGGTGCTCAAATACCATTTATGAAAATCAACAATCTACCCAATATAATAAAAAAATCAGCAGCCCATTATCAATAATAATTTTCAAGAAATCGTTATTAATATGAGATCAAATATTACACTTTTCTTTTATATCGAAATTAACTTAAATTCTTTGCCTTTAGCAGCATGCCACGCCTACTATTAGGAATATTTTAACAAAATTTTTCGGTTACCTAAGTATTGATCTGTTTCCTTTCCGATGACATAAAAATTTTAAGAATCTATGTCAAGGTCTTTGTTTGAAATCGAACCTAAAACCGCCAGACTAACAAGCTAGTACACTACCTACTAGCCTATTGGTTTTTCAACACATAAGGTGCTTAAGATTTCAGTTAACACGGTCTACCTTAGATTATCCTTCTTAAAGCTAATTCTTAAAGTTATTAAACTTTCCAAAACCTTCCCTTTGAATGAGCATTTTTTGGGCGACATTTTCTATTTGTTTCCATGTCGAAACTTTGCATTTTCAATAAAACTTTTACTTTGCATAACGAAGAAAAAGAAAATAGTTCTCTGGGTTGGTGAATTTGCATTTTCACCATATTTATTTGTAGATTTTTAAAAGTATTATGTTGTGTACGTGAGTGTAATAACAGAAAATATTTTTTAAAAAAATGTCTAGATATTAATGCCACAGCAACCACAAAGTATTTAAATAAATACAGAAACTAACATTTTAGCATATAAGAATAAATGTATGCATGTATTCGTATGTGTGTGTGTATTGTGTGTGTAAACAAATAGATTTATGAATGAAATCTTTTACGAATGTTTATGTCCAACAGATAGATGGTGGGAGTAGATTTTCTTATTTATGCTTTTATATGCCTGTTAGAGTATATATGTGTGTGAGTGTGTAGAAGAAATTATATTATGTTTTACAAATATAAATAAGAAGTTTTAAATTTAAGTTTGAAAACTTTAAAAAGTTTTGCTAAAATTCTTTAAGTAAAAAAGATAATTCCACAGTTTGAATAATGATTTGTAGAATTTGAAAAAAAAAATATTTAATAAATCGTAAACTTAAAACTATCATGAAAATAGTTTTAAAACTATAACACCTATTGGAATATTATTTAATTGGATTAATTTAAAAGAATTTTAACTTTTTATCTTTGGTTAAGTTAAATCTTTTGCGTTAAAATTAAGCAAAATTATATAAACCAAAATCATTTGTATCCTTAACCAACTAACAAAAACAAAATTTATAATTAATGATCATCATTTTTGTTGCATAATAGAATAACATAATACAAAATGTGCGTATTCTTTTTAAAGAATTTCCAAACATCATTATTTTATTTTTTATTTCTGACTGTACGTCGTTATAAATTGTGCAAACGAATCATTAATTTATAAGATAAAATACCATTTGACGTAATCAATGATAATATTTAGTAAATTTAAATGTAATTATTTATCCAACAGCTAAAGAAATAAAGAAAGAAAGAAGGACAGATTTACACATTCTTATTCCTATTTGTGCTGAAATAATGTGTTACATGCCACTATATAGTTTATCACTTTATCAAGATCCTATTGCATGTGTCACGAATATAATAATCGACAGAATAGTAATAAAAAAGAAGCAAAAACTATATAAAATATTTACAAAGGATTTAAGTAAGAAGACAGATGAATATAAATAATATTTAGAAGTAAATGCCAAAAGGGTTTATTTTGTCAGTTGGATATGCGAACAAGCACAAACGACTGATGAAAGGAAAAATATTATATTCTTTACTTTTTTTTCTATAAATAACTCACGCGTGATAAAACCAAACTATATATAATTTTTTTTTTACTTTAACTTAAAATATCACAACGACTAGAAACTATAAAATGAATATTTGTTTTATAAATATCAAACGTGACTGTTTTTACTTCGCAGCATTTTCTAGCTTCATATTTTTTTTCCACATTTCTTTCATAAGCAGCAAAATCAAATGATATATTGAAAATCATAAGTCATAGACATTTGACATACATTAGTGAATAACAACAACAACAACAAAAATATGCATAAAATATTTTTAAAATATGATAGTAAAAAATAGAGCGAAAGAGAACTTGCAAAAATAAAAACAACATAAATAAATTGCGAAAGAAAAAAAATCAAGGAAATGAAAATAATAGTGAAATGATAATATTTTTATATGCAATTTTAGTAAAATATGTGAACTTTTCTTGCGGCGGCTACAAAAACCAAAAACAAAAAATGGTAAAACACACAAGAACAAATGCAAAATACAATGGAACAGAACAGTAGTCCATCCGCATACTTAAGCAAATGGATTTCGTACACACTCACGAGTTTATAGAGACACTTGATATATTGTGTACAACCAAAGATAGTTAAGTTTAAACTTATATTCATGCATAAGCATGCACATATTTTCATATTTTACATTATAAGTCAGTTTGGAATGCATGCATATACATCATGGTAAAGGGTGTTTTTTTTGATGCCACATAAAAATTAAATCTAAAATTCTTCACAAAATCTTTACATCTGAAAAGCATTTAAATATAACTTCGACCATAAGGCCACCACGGCTATGCTTAATGAAACGTATTCTGAAAATATATCAAAAATAATTCGAAGAAATATTAGCTTCCTAGTAGTCAATTATTGGTGGTTTTTTAACCAATCCTTTGCTTTGACGTTGAACGTGTTAAGATCTACATCAGTAGCTAGCGGTGTGAGGCATAACCTGATAGTGCATCAAACCACTTTGGACGATATCTAGCGTGCACCCACGCCTTAGAAATCCGAAGCATAATTCTATACAACAGGTCATTCTTAGTTGCAACTTCGGGAGCTGGGAGCAGGGCCGCCACCCCCACTCCATACTGAAGAGTTGTAGACTTTTCAACTCCTGGTTCAAAACAAATGACATAGCATGCTCACTGGATCCGGATCATTCAGCCCCTTCATCTGGCCCCTTAATCATTCATGAGAGCCTACGAAACAACAATCACCACGATATTTCCCGAAGGGCCAACCTCAACAGCAACAGCTTGACTTTGGGGCTTACTGATTTCCATGGAAGTAAAGTGGAAGTTTCTTAGTTAGCTTCTGCTATCCTTTAGGAGACTGGACTCCCTTTTATCCTTAAATTACACGTGTCTTAATGGTGATATTCCATTAAGGCATATCAATATGCCCCTGAGAGGTAGCTGTTATTAAAGGTGAAACGAACCCGGCCACTATTAAAACTGACCTGTCTGTCATGGGGCCGCGAAACCGCAACCACCACGTTACTCCTCAATGATTAGCCAGAGAACCATTAAATGTCTAAAGAGACAAATAATGAACTCTGGGGCACACTGATCCCGGTGGAAATAAAGTGGAGTTTCCAGTTGAACCCCTGCTGCATTCAGGGGACTGGGCTCCCTTTTCCCCAGTTTCACTGTGTCTAGATAGTGGAATTCTATAAAGACCATATTTATGTGCCGCCAGGGGGGAGCATATGAAAGTACAGAAAATGTTTTAAAAAAGCTCTAAACAAGTCTTTCAATTTATAAAAAAAATGTTATTGAAATCGTAGCTAGAGTACGGGTACCCGCCATATATCTCTTTTTTTAATTATCATTTCAGAATAATCAACAAAAAACAGAGTACCCCCATAAGCCGATTTGTATAAAAATAAATATTACTGAGCCCCCATATTTATATATATATATATTGTTTTAAGGTGCTGTAAGGCAGCAATCAATGCAGCCTGAATTATTTTTAATAAATTTAATAAAAATCGATCATTTTATTTTTTTAACAATTGCTTCCGAAGACAACAATTCTTTATCTAGAAAACTCTGCCCAAAATAATTATTTATTTATTTATTTTTTCATCTATTATAATTGAAATTATAATAAATCTTAATAACTAAAGCATAATTACGTACATAAATCTCACGTTATAAACACAGTGGGCTAGGGGTTTGAGAAACGTAAAAAATTATATATTTCTAGCAGAAATGTGACCAGTTTCTCTCTCCTCTCTCTCTCTCTTGTAATTAAAAATATTAAATTTAAAAAAAAAATATAATCTTCATTTTATGATAAATGGACATGAACTTTAGAAATATTTATTAAACCTAACGGAAAAATTACATTTTCTCAAAATACGAAACAGAATAACATTATGAAATAGCTTTTTTTTACAAAACGCGTTGAATTTTTCAGTTTGAAAACTGCGATTTTATCACTAAAAAAGATACATAAAAAGATTCATGTTATTGTAAAAATATGGCAACTATCTACTTTGTTTCTCAATACTAATAATATCCTTGACTATGTTAAAAAATAATAATTTGTTTATTAACATTATTACGGATGCGCCTTGTTTAAGAAGAATAAACTTATGCACGCAAGACAACAACGACTTGCTAGTTACAAGCTGCGTGGACATTTTATACACGCAAAATAACAACTAACTACTACTATGTAGTTTTCTAAGAAAACTTTTGTACTCAAGACAACAACAACTATCTTAAAGTAAATTCCAAGAAAAAACTTTATCAGCATAAAAACAAAAACAAAAATACACACAGACATACAGGCGTCTATACATTAAATGAATAACATAACAACAACAATATGTGCTACAAAGGATGTAAAAAATTCATAACTTTTTTCGACCTCTAGTGGACAAATATAAAAAGGCAGCATCTGAGTGGATAGTTAGTTAGTTAGTTGAAAAATAAACCTCGTGAAATAAAGACGTGCATCTCAAGTAAATTGTTCTGTAGTGTCAACTTTGTGTGTAGTTAAAGTAAATAATTAAATATAAAATTAACTACACACAAAAATTATAAATTTTCTACTCCCATTGTAGCACATTTTATTGTTGTTATATTATTCATTCAATGTATAGGCGCCTGTTAGTCTGTAAGTATTTCTGTTTTTATTTCTATGCTGTTAAAGTTTCTTTATGGAATTTATTTTAAGATAGTTGTTGTTGTCTTGCAGGTATAAGTTTTCTTAAAAACTACGCAGCTTACCCAATGGTTTACTTTATTACTTAATTGTTTTCTTTTAAAACTTAAGCGATTCGCATCCGTAACAATATTTTCAAATAAATATATTTGTTAATACCCTGATAAAGATCTCCATCAATCTTAAAGCGAGCTTCTTTCTCATTTTTAAAGAAATTAAATGTGATGCATTTTTTTTTTACTTGTAAGGAAGTCTGAAAAATCTGTTCATTGTTAGTTTCACTCCGCATGTATCACTTTTGTTTATTAAAAAGGTAGTAGCGTTGTTCCAGCGTCAACCTATTAATAATAATTTGCCAAAATATGATGATCAAAATATTGATAGTTTGTTAAATATTTCATTCTTTCGTAACTTGTATCGCTCTAAATAACAAACACCCGCTATATGTGTATATGCATGTGCTTTATATATGAGTCCTTTGTTATTTATTTATTTGAGAGTGCGTTAAAATAAAAATATGTACTTCAAGCTTGTAAAGAAGAAAGAAGAAAGAAATATAGACCAAAGTGAGTGCAACCAAATAACCGTTTTAATAAAATTCGGGTATATTATTTTTGCTACTGGGATCATATAAGATAATCATTAATTTAAAGGTGTATTAAATAAAATTTTCGTGAGAGTTAATGTTTCAAATAATCCTTATATCGATTCTTAACTCTGCTGCTTAACTTTTTTTAAATGAAATCGTAAAATTATTCTCTTACTTAAAATTTTAAAGGATAACACTGAATTATTGTGCTATTTGATCTCTATTTTTCAATTCATTATAGGCAGATACTTGAAATTAAAAAAATAATAATCAAACTTAATAGGCGTTGCCATGGTATACCTGAATTAAACTTTATTTATAGAAAAAACAAACTTAAGAGGTGCCTCCATGGACAACTTATTTTTTTAATCTTTTAGGATATTTTCTGAACCCCAACAAGCACATTTTTGAGAAGGTGTGCGTTTGCTATAATAAATTTAGAGGGTTTACTTGAAAGGCCTGATTTAGTGTCTTCAAGTTTACCGACTTGTTGTTGTCTTTTAAGTCATAAGAATTAGGACATATTAGAAGTTAAACTGCAAAGAATAACAAGATAAATTAAAATAAAAATGTATGGGATACCCACATACTATAGAACACTTTGATTTTCAATTCCCAGTTTTTGGATGTATGAAATGTATTATTTTACTTATATTCTTTCTATTGTTCTATTCTGTCAGATCAACGTAGTGCAGCAGAAATATCTTTCTTTGGAAGGAGTGATAGCCTGTCAATAGGGCGTGGTATATAAAAAACCAATCTACATATTCTTTACTGAATAGCTCCTGAAATTGCCGCAAACTATAGAAAGTGTTTGATTTTTGTCTTTGCTGTTTAACTTTATTATTTTAATTAGTTTATTAAAATAAAAATCTTAATTTATTTGAAAAATTAATGAAAAGTTTCAAAAAGAGCCAAGTAAGCACTAGTGAAACGGTAATCGAAACGTGCTTTTGCTTTCAATAATCAATACTAGGAACATTAATTACTTTAATGGGTTCTTTAATTAATTTATTTAATTTTAGTTAACTTTAAACAACACTCCCTTGTTAAAGTATTGGTTTTAGCTTCTGTTCAAAAGTTATTTAGTTACCATCGAATAAGCGTTTTGTGTGTATTTGTATTACTTCTTGATATACACACATGCAAATTTGTTAGAAGAATACAAAAGAAGATAAATAGCAGCAAATGTGTAAACTATGTCGGTTCTCAAACATGTGTAATGCACAAACACCCACACTCACACACTGCAAATAAACACTCATGCACTCATGCATATCATAATGGTGGTTTTGAGTGAATATTGATGCGGGTATTTGAAATATGTTTAGATACGCTTTTAGTGACTATATGTTTTCTGTTTAGGGATTTATGGTTGCTAACTTGATTTCCTTAAAACCTTTTGGTATTGAATACAAACATATTTCTTTAAATATATTTTCATATAATTTTATTTCGGAATAAAATGATTTTAATATTTTTATATTTTTTAAGCAAAGTATTCAATGTAGCTCAGCAATCGTACTACAGGTTTATTGTAAATTCAGAGTATTTCAATATTAAGTTTTATATTGAGTTTGTTTTACATTTTTTATATGTAACTTTTTCTGCTCACTTGCTTGGGAAGTATAACAATTTTAAAGTTTGTTAAATAAAAATATTATTTCACTCATATAATAATTATAGTTATTTCACCTTTTTAATATTTAATTAATATTTTTTTTTATTAAGGACTACGTCTTTTTTTATAAGAAAAAATTCAGTTAATCTTTATTTTTTATATTAGTTCTCGATATTCCACCAAACCATTGGTTGGTATCTTGATTATAATTTTTTTATAAATCTAATTTATATTTCCTGATATATTTAATATTAGGAATTGTTAAAGCTCTAAACTAATGTTTTTGACTCTTATTCAAATTGGTTAATTCAGTTTATTGATAACTCTTAAATAAAGAATAAAAAAGCTTTTTCCATCTCAGTAATATGTAAATTGCATGTAGATAACACAACGTAGATAACATAACATAACATATCTGGCATATATAACTTATGAATTAAATGGCGAAATGGATACATGACTACAGGTGGTTGCATATAAATAATATTTTTTATTATATTTTAAAGCATACAGATGTACTCTTTCACTTTAAAAGGTTATTAAGAAATAAAAGTTAAATAACATTAGAACATTATGGGTTTAAGAATTTAAAAAAAAATTTAGTAATCTCGGAATAGAAAACGTTAAACTGGCTCTCTAAAATATCATTTATGAATTTTAGTAATAAATAAAAGCACATTCTTCTTAAAACTCTTGAATAGATAAGGTAAAGGTTAAAATTTATTACAATTTAGAGAAAAATTTTCAAATTTAATATCTAACTCAGTTATTTTTATAACAAAAAATATCATTGACTGTTATACATTGTTAAGGCATAAAAGGAAGTTTGCTTATTGAACAAGACACATAAATAAATATATTTTTTCATTTCAATGGGAAAAGTGCTTTCAAGCCAACTGAAATCAAATAGAGAAGACAAAATTTTAAGGTAAACGGCACTAAATTTTATCATAGTTATTGTGTCCACAAAATAACCAAATATAATTAGTTTGCCATGACCAAAATTTATTCAAATTTAGAAAGGCTTGGCATATGTTTGTTCAAGGTGATATAGAAAAATTTTTTAAACATACAATTTATCGACCAGAAATTTAAATTACTAATCCAAAGTATAATACGCTGTACTTTATCAACTATATCTAAACTCTTGGTCTTATCATTTAATTCCTGTCACTGTTAAATTTGATACCACTTGGTGCAATTAAAATTTTTTTGATGAAAATCGGCATTTCAATTCTTATTTATTTAAATGAAATAGTAAGTTTTAAAATATATTATATAATTTGAGTGTAAAAAAATTTATGTCACACTAAAATACTTAAAAAAAATATTATTAAAATATGTATAAGTGCAAGAATTATATAACTTTGTTTAACACAGGGCGTTCGCCGGCAAGATATACTATTTTATTTTGACGCCATTTTGGTAAAAATTATTCTAGACAGTTCATATTTGGCAGTTGTGAGGTAGACAGGTGGCAAATTTATTATGGAAAAATATTCGCTATTAATCGTTAAAACATTTTATCTAAGTCAATCATCGATTACTGTGACGATGAGAAAATTACGTGAAATTTTTCAGAGAAATAAGGTTCAACAAAACGCAATATTTATCGTGTAGTGAATGATTTTTTAGATCGTAGGCCTAGCATGAACCACAATGTACTGTAAGATAGACTGAAAACATTACTGCTGCTCAAGAAAGTGTTCAAAACAATTCATCAACCTCAATTCGATGCCGTTTTTAGGAGCTTGCTCGTCAAAGAACAACTTTGGCTACAATTTTGCACAAGGATTTGCCATTGTTTCCATATAAGATTCAGTTGCCACAAGAGCTTCTTTCTCAAAACCATTTACATCACCGTACATATGCCAAAAGAATGTTACAGCTCGCCCATGGCAACCCCGATTTTCATGGAAAAGTCATAATGACTGACGAGACACATGTTCAATGGAATGGATATGTGAATAAAAAGAATAGTCGGTTCTGAGGAATGGGAAATCCTCATACTATTCAACAGTCACCTTTTCATCCATTAAAAGTAACAGTCTGGTATGCAATTTGGTCAGGAGAAATCATTGGACCTTAATTCTATGAAAATTAAAACCGTAACTGTAAATGGGGAGCGATATCGTGATGTGATTGAAAACTTTTTAACGCTACAACTGCATGCTTTGGGCTTGATTAATATGTGGTATGAACAAGACAGTGTCACATCGCATACAGCCAGGAGACCTCTTTCCCCAGCGAGTTATTTCAAGAATAACCTCTTCTTTTTGTGGGGATATCTGCAAAGCAAGATTTATGCAAACAAACTAGAAACGCTTAAGCAACTTAAACAAAATATTCGTGATGAAATTAATAACAGACCGCATGATATGTGTGAGAGAATATAATGAAAAATGCGCTCAAAAGGGCTCACATTTGTGCGGCTAACAGAGGCGGAGATTTATTTAACTTTGTACTCCATACATAACATACATTTTCGAATAATCGAAATAAATTTTACAAATATTATCTTATTTGAATAAGATTTTTTAATTAAAAGTTTTGGAAAAATTATAATTTTATAAGTTGTTATATTAAGTATACAAGTTAATAATTGTCGATTTGGATAACATATGACATAACTGTGATATATTGGTTGTATCAATAATAAGAAATATGGTATTTTGCTCATTATAATTCAGTATTCGATAGATGCTGAAGTATAAGCGCACTTTTTTTTCAATCACGATAATAATATCGGCTTTTGTATCTAAAAAAACTTTGTGTTGTGGAGAAAACTGATAACCATCTTTCAACAGCTGCTATCGCTTGTTGCTATAAATTTACGGTCAACATGCCCTAATGCAAAAAACTTGTGAACGATGGCTTGCGCAATTCAAAAGTGGTGATTTCAAAGACAAGATAAAAGTTTTAAAAGTTTTAAGCATTAAGTTTGGAAGCATTATTCGACGAAGATTGTTGTCAAACGCAAGAAGAACTAGCATTATCATTGGGCGTCACACAACATTTAAAATCATTGCGATTCATTCAAAGGCAAAGAATTGTATCCCGTTGAAAGGCGATTTTGTATATCGGAAATGAATCTTGAACTCTACATTTTTGCTTAGTATATTTGCTGGAGATAAATAATGGATAGACTACGATAACCACAAGCGCAAAAATCATATGTTAAGCCCGACCAAGTAGTCAAAGCAACACGGAAGCCGAATATCCACGACGCACATATAATGCTCTGTAATTGGTGGTATCACGGTGGGTGTTTTTTATTATGAGCTGTCCAGTGAACCTGTATAACTGTAATTATAAAGAAAAATTATAAATTTCGAACTAATTTAAATATCTTATTCATTACTTAAATTAGATATTTTTATTAGGTTTTATTCGTAAGATTGTATTTCCATGTTAAAATAGACATTTTGATGAAAATGTCTGATATTAAAAATTATTTTTGAATTTGCTAAAAAAAATGCATTATTTTTTAAATTTTCATTACTGTATTAAAACTATAAAATTTCGGTTAAATTTTATTATTTTTAAAGGAGAAATTTGTAAGGAAATTGAAGTTTATTTTGAAAAAGGTTTTGGTCAATTTTTGGATATTTTACGAATTCCTTAAAAATGAATTTTTTTTCACTAAATATAAAATTTCAATTTAATTTCAATTCAAGTTTTTGGTGATAATTGAATATTTCAAGATATTTACTGGTGTCAAGTTTTTGTAAATTTAGGTTTTTCGTAAAATTTCATTATGTTTTTTATCCTGATATTTTATATTATAGTTTTCTTGTTGCTGAAATTCTTTTACAGACATCTTTTTTAAAGTGCTTTTTTTCATTATACGCATTTTATAACTATTCCTGATCTTTATATAATTTCGAAATTTTGGTAAAATTTTAATTCTTAATTTTTGTTTGCAAAGTTGCAATTTATTGTAAAAATTTTAAGAACCTTGTTTTGTGTTTTATTTTTGAAAATTGAATTTTTTTAAATTAATTTTTTTGCTATTTTCCGTTTTATATTTTTTGACATTTTTTAATCTGATATCCTGCAAATATATATTGCGTCTATCTGAAAATTAAATACTACTAATTACTTCAACAATAGCAGATGATTTTCTAATCTAAAAATACCCCATCTTGATTATTATGATCATCTTAATTTTAATATATTTAATTTTATTTATTTAATTTTAATTTATTGATTTAACATAAATTTCTTATGTTGTGATATAAATCAAAATACTAAAATCACTATTTTAATTTTTATGCAACGAAATATCACTAATTTAAGAAAGAACTCTCTGTATTAGCACAACAAATACAAGCAACAAAACGTTGAGTATAAAAAATAAAAAAAATACATTCTATGACTTGTTTGAAACTGACTTGATATTAAAAAGAAATTTTCAAATGCGAGTATTTTAACAGAAAGCAAATTAAGGATGAGAATTGAAGCGAAAGAAATAGTCTAAACTTAATTTCCGGTTAATGGTTTTGTCAGATTAGACTTGAATAAGAAACTAAATGAAAGACACTGCTGCATCGAGAAAATTGCTAAATCGATTTAAATTGCAAACAAAAAAAAATGTTTTTATACGCGCAATTTCGATTTACGTTAAACATTTTTTGCTTTCGGTTTTATTTTTTGGTTACTTTTTATTTCCAGAAAGTTTTTATTAAGCAAGAATTAACAGAAAAAGAATTGAATCAAGCAGTCATTATTGCAGGATTTTTTTTTTGTTACAAAAGAATGGAAAAGATTTGTAGTGAAAAATCTTGAAATGAAATATGAAATGAATTTGGTTTTCTAAAACAAAAAGAAAATAAAATAATTGAAAGTTCAAAAGTTTTAAAAGGATAATTGGCTGGATTAAAGGATTTTGCAGAAATGTTGCTTATGAAAGGTCTAGTTAAAATCTTTAACTAATCAATTTTCTATTCATTGAATTTTAACATTCAAAAAATTATCTGCAGCGTTAGCTCACGAAAGCAACGCAATTAATTTAAAAAATTCAATAGCACAAAATATTGAGACCAAGGACGAGACTAGATATTTACTTATCTATATTAAATAGATAAATAAATATCTACAAGAGAACTGTGATTATTAGAGCCATGTCAGAAATGAAGACAGATGTTATTATCTAAAAATAAAAGCAACACTTTGGCCTTGGAGGCCAACATTGTTCGAATTATTACCGAAATCAGGCCAGCAATGTGACATCCAGAATGTAATTCACAATGAACATCCTCGATAGGCATTTACCAGAAATCTCTTTCAAAAGCTAATGCCATTAAGCTTTCGAATATATATTTTTAACTTTAAGCTCCTTACTAAACAACTTGCTGTATTAAATGTGCCTTTAAAAACAGAATTTTTATCATTTTCTAATTTATTTATTGAATTGTTTTATAGTTAGTCGATACTAATATAACATATTTAATTATTTTCTTTACAGAGCCACGAAATTCTCAATTTGGAACCCTATACCCAGTATAAAGTAACCGTACAGGTATTCAATCCAGAGGGATTGGGACCTGAAACTACCATTTTGGTAATGACTGATGAAGGTGGTAAGTGTTATAAAAAATTGTTTAATTTCACTTCAACTATTAACAGAGTTTTTTTTAAATAAAAATTACAACATGATTTAAATGATGTGAATTAATTGAATAAAAACAAACATTTTAATGCCAGTAAACAAATTGAAATGTTATGCATCATTAAGATTTATTTAAACAACATCAATAAAATATATCAAATTGTAAAGAGAAATTAACATAATAAATGAAAAAAAAAAACTTGAAAATTAAATATGAATTTAATAAAAGGTTGTAGAAAAAAGAAAACAATTTAACACAAGGGCATATAAATAAGTATAATTGGAATTTTTAGAGACAGGAATGGTTTTCATAGAAAAAGACTAACAGCAGAATCAAAAGCAGTATCACAAGAGTAAAATATTAAAAAGTAGAAGCCTCCGTCAACGCATTTTTATTCTCTGGATTTTAGAATACACTTGTAGTGCCGATCGTATATATGATGGTAATATATGATCCTTGATAAAAATCCTGTACTTTCGTTTACATCAATCCAGTTGTAGTCTGTGTCTTACTAATCACGATAACCGTTTCGTAATAAAACCAACAGCCGTTTATGTTGCACAATGAACCAAAGTTTACTTACAATAGCTACCATTCTTATTGTTGTTGCTGTCCACATCGCGTTTAGTAAAAAATATAGTTATCTGGCAAGATTATATATTATCCTCAAGAGGATATTTATATATGAATTCAACAAGGAAGTGTAATACATATTAAGGAGGAAAGTCATGATATCATAATACTAAGACCCCCGGCTTACAACGGTGTGAATATAATACATCTGCCCATAGCCTTGGGGTGCTTAGCATACCAAACAAAACAACTTTGCACAGTATGCGCGACCATATATCACTCCTTGTTTAAGAGTTAGAGAGCTACCTAACTCTTGGCGATAGTCTAATCTAATGTAACAACACTAAACTTTTTAGGCCTCCAAAATGACCTTTTCAGATAAGTAACTTCTTATCATTAATTATCAGAGTTTATCTTTAATTTCTAGAGAATATGTTATGTAAACTAATTTGAAAAAGTGGTACGAATTTGGAAAAACCCGAATAAGAATAATACTTGCTTATATGTAATTTATGTGAAGACTCCAAGCAGTCTAGAATAAAGAAAATTATTATTACTTGGGCGAAAAGTGTAACGCGATTTAATTGTTACCACATTTATTTTGGCATTGTTTTTCTACAAAATAAATGTGTCAATATAAATGCATCGATCAGCACATGTAGTCGGAACAACAATAACGCAAAAGCAATGTGAAACCTTTTGTTACGACTGCATGTGTGTGTGCATATTTAATTAGGGTTGTTCCGCTACAGCTCACATCAGTCATTATTTGGCTACATTCCTCCTGTAATGCGCCCTTAAGCTGGTTTTTATTACTGCACATAACGCTTTTATGTGGGCTTTAAGCAGGTGTTTTGATGACCTTAGATCAGCTGTAAAGCAACCAGTACTTTGCGATTAACAATATGTGTTTAGGTTCATTGCCTTGATACAACTTAATACTATTGGCAATACCCAACGTAAGCGCACTTTCCTTGCCATTAGTTTTTAATATGTTAAGATACATATTCTTGTCCCTAATACCTTCTATAAAGTGGAGTTTTACTAGATCTGAAACTGCCATGCAGCCCCAATGCTTCACGGTTTTCTTAGCGTCTCTGTACAAAAATTCTTTCTTTTAGTTACGCCATACGTAACGCTGGCCATTGGAAAGAAATTAAATTTGCTTTCATCCGTAAACAGAACATGTAAAATGTTAAAATGTTGATAGGAAAAGATAGGAAAAGTTATATAAATTTTACCGCACTCCAAAACGCGAAATTTTTGTTATGTACTCTCGTGCAAAATTCAAGCGATCCACATGACTTCTGTCGAGCCACTTCTTAAAACTCATCTTGTTGTTTCTGCATGTACTTACTTTCGAAAATTGTTTTTAACCACTGTCTCAAGTTTTGCACCGGAGACGAATGGGTTATTTTGTACTTTGCGAACTATAAAATTCCTTTCTCGCAAGCAAAACTTTCATCTGTTAGCAATTCTATTCTCCTCTTTATTTCGCATAATACTTGCGATTTCTCGATACTTGCGATTTCTCGTTGAGTTTTATCTTCTTAATAAATATTAATAACTATTTTTGTTTCTTTCAAGGTAGACTATTTAATTAAAAAATATTATAATATTAAAAATGTTTTCACACCGCGCAAACAAATATGCAATTGACATAATATAATAATATTAAAATAATAAGAAATTAACAATTATTACGGGAATTGACTTTCAACGTGACTATAATTTTAGAATTTTTTTAAATTTGTTTTAAAGTAACGCGTTAGAAAATTCTAAGCAATGTTTTTACTAAAAAATTTTATGGATAGTGTTGGGTTTTTCAACAAGAAGTTTGTTTTTTAATTGTGACAACACCAAAAACACGCTAGTTTTATTACAGCGAATTAAATTTCACACGAAAATCGTATTAAAATAATTAAAATCCACTGTCAAAATGATGGTTGTGTTAAATTCGCGATATTTTCGGGCGATATAATCATCCTTTTGACACCGCTATTAAAAATTTGGTAGGTAAATGTCGAAAGGCTTGTTACAAAATGTGCAAACGTCAATGCAAAACATCGCAGCCGAGAGCCACAGTGTTGTCATTTATCAATTTCTCTACGTTCTCAACAATTGGAGTTATCTAAAACAACCACCTGCCAAATTTTTTGCGTAAAGATTAGACTTTGAATCCTTACAAGTTTTAACTGCTAAAGGAATTGAAGCCAACCGACCATTCATATTACCGTAGATTCGCTCAATTCATTAAGAAACAACCAGCTGATTTTTTTAAAAGAATCATTTTTTCAAACGAAGTTCATTTTCACTTGTCAGGGTAGGTTAACACACACAATTGCCGCATTTGTACTTCTAAAAAGCCTAGGGCGTTTACTGAGAAGCCCTTGCATGCTGAACGTGTAACAATATGGTGCACTTTGTGGTCTGAAGGCGTGAAGATGAGGCTGCAAATGCCGTAATGGTCAACGGATCAAGATATCGCGGAATGCTAAAAACAATATTGGCCGACAACTTGGATATTACTGACTTGTGATTTCAACGGGACGGTAGCACATTTCACACAGCCAATGAAACGATTACTCTATTGCAAACCAAATTTCCCGATCGCATAATTTTAACAAAATCAACAGTGTGATTTGACACTACTGGATTATATATTGTGGGGCTACATAGCCCCAGAATAGTCTATACGTAGCCAATCGAATCGATTTCAGCCTTAAAACTCAAAATCCGTGATGTGATTAACGAAATAGGGCTGCCATTTTGCCAAAAAGTGATGAAAGAATCGACATCTGTCAGTGTGGTCGTGGAGGACATTTGCCAAATATCATATTTCATTCATTCATTGCCGAACTTTTCTCTTCATAAAACAATAAATATTTGAATCATTTTAATCTAATATTTTTTTTGTTTTATTTTGTTGTAGAAAACACTCTTCTGGTTGGAAAGCCCTTTAAATGCTTAATTAAAAGTATTTAAAAGTTTTTCAAAAAGTTATTAAACTATTACATCTAAAATAGCTGATAATAATATAATACTTTCAATGTAACTACGATAGTCTACAAACCTAAACTTGTATTAAACAGGCAGTTTAAAACTTTTACTAATAAAAGTACTTTTGTATTTATAAACTTAAAGCCTTTTTATGAAAGTCTACCATTGATTACAATTGATCTCCAATTTTAAAGCAAATCCAAAAGCTTATTTGGTTATTTAAATATTAGAAATAATGTACTTTTTATATTGAAAATGCATTTGCCAGTTAGTAAGTCACTCAAACCAGAAGACTTTAAGAGGAAAAATTAAAACTTGAAATCATTTTATTTTGCAGCAGAAAATATTAAAATTCCATAGCCACAGTTTAATAATTTTGTTCAATCATCTGGAATTTTTTATGAAATAAGGAAATTGTGCTGATGATGATTTTCCAAAACGGAATGTATGAATGCTTTAACCAAAAAAAAAAAATGTTGTTTACCACAACAGTGAAAAAAGGAAAAAAGGAAAGTAAAGAAGACTAACAAGCACAAGGGCATGTTTAAGATCCGTTTTTTTTTGTCTTCGATGTGGTCATGTTTAAAGAAATTCCTTTTTTTTATTTAGATATGCATTTTTAACTTATGTTTACCGTCAGCAATAAAAAACTCCTGGATTTTTTTTTTTTGTTAAGAAACAAAACTAAGAAAAGGAAACATCAGAATGTTGCGCTGAAGATACAGAGCGTATAAAATGTAAACGTGGGTAAGATCGTAAATAAATATCGCAAAAGCTGTGTAGCTTTGTAAGCTGTTTAGCTTCCGTTTCCGTTTTTATAAAACATAGAGAAAAACAAATTGTAAAATGCAAAGACTTAAGCCAACGAGAATAACACAAACCAGACTGCAATGGACTGAAATGAATAACAAAGCTGTTGCTTTTATAACACAAACAACAATACAAATAAAAGTGGGGAACCAAGAAGAAAACAAAAGACTATGAATACAAAATTTGCTTATATACAAGCAACAACAACAACAAAATAAATACCAGTATTATTCGTTTGGTCATAAGGAAAAAAATAAGGTAACAAGCATAACTTTGGAAAAACATTGGTGCTATGTGCTCTTCGGCCAAAAAAACAAACTATATAAAATCCTATTAAAAAAAAGTTTAAATTATTAAAGAAAAATATACTTAAAAACAACCAGTATCAGCTTATAGCCAGGCATAAAATATGAAGAAAAAAAAACTTTCAACTCACTTAAACAACATGTTCGTTCTTCCTACAGAAATAAATAAAATGTATTTCTTTTAAATCAGTTTTCTTTAGTTTCATATTTTCTTATACAATAAAACGTTTTTGTGAGCATAAAGTTAAACTTTAACATATTGCATTTGTGTTCGCTATCCTTTTCTTAAGTGATGAAAGTTAAATAAAGTAAGAAATTTAAATTCTTGTATAAGAATAACACAAAATGTAGCACCGCAAACAATATGATTTTGAAAAATGTTTTGATATCAATGTCCCATTAGGTTTCTAAATACACAGAAAAAAAATATTTTTCAGTTGATGAAATTTTTGGCAACGATTTATGTATGGACTTTAGCCACTTTCACCCTCGATGTCCTTTATAATTCAAAAATAAACCATACAAAATTACAATACAAGCGTTAAACAACAGTGTTTTCGATGCAGGAGGGGTTATGAAGTTTGGCATTTTCCTACGCTGAGGCTAATTGAAATTTAAAAAAAAAACTTTTTTTGAATTATTTAAATGCCTTTTAATTTCTTTAATTTTTAATTATATTCATTTTATTTCATAAAATTTGTGGGTTCCGATGGCAAGTGTAATGTAGCAGTTTGGAAGAAAAATAAAATAGTTTAAAGTTGTTTTCTTTCTGTTTTAGAAAATTGCTACATCTTGTAATATCTTTATTCTTTATATCGATTCATAATTCCCATTCAATCAATTATGCTTAAGACTCATATAACTATTCAACCACGATCTTGCGGCGATCACCGAACTTGGTCATGCGAAAGCCCTTACGACGCAATTTTGCATGCTTGCGGATAAATCTGTGGTTGAAAATCGGATTCTTTTGATTTTCTTGGCATCAAAATTAAGAGTTATGTTCGATGGAATAAACACATTTTTCAAGTCTCAAAAGAAGCTTTCAAATGCCTCGGTCTTGTAAAGTGGTGCAAGAGATACTTCACTCCATCCGTTCTTCGTACTCTTTATACCACCTATATCCGTCCAAAGCTGGAATATAACTCTTATATATAGGCCGGCTCCCCAAAGTCTACTTTGGAGTAGCTCGACCGCGTACAGAAGAGAGCGAAGAGTCTAATTGGGGACGGTGAGGTATCCAACTGTATTGATTTCCTAGAGCCGCGACACAATGTAGGTTGTATTTCACTATTTTATCGTTACTACAATGGTAAGTGCTCTAACGAAATAAGGGAACTTGTTTCTGTAACACGTACCTTTTTGCATCTGACTCATGGAGAGCGCATTCATTTTTGGTCGATTTGCCAGTGAATCGCACTACGTATTAAAGGGAAAATTTTTATGTTACATAAATACCCTCTAGACATTCAACGTAGGAAAAATCAAATCGAATGTCCACAAACACTACTCCTTTTTTCATACTCCCATAACATAATTGCCTAGAGCTGGTGCAATGCATTGCATGTGTCTATCCCCTGAGAACTGATCCGATCGGGAAAAAAAAATTACAATTGTTTGAACGAAATTTCTGTATATTTCTGTATTTCGATATAAGCGAAATGACGAAAATATAATTTTTTAATAATTATAGAAAAATAATTTTAAAGAAACCAGCAAAATACCACAATAACATATTCTTAATTCCCTCCCCCCTTGAGGCACATTTCTCGGTTTTTATAAAATACTTGACCATCTAGACCTGTGCTGCTAGGACTATAACGAGCCCAGTCCTCTGAAGGCAAGCAGTGAGTCAACTGGAAGCTCCACGTTAATCAGTAAGCTCACGGGAATCAGTAAGCCCCAGAGTTCCGCTAATTGTCTCTTTATATTTTTAGCTGTTCTCTGACTGCTTATTGAGTTTGGCCCTTCGGGAGTATCGTGGTGGTAATGGTTTTGCGGCCCCAGCATGAACTGATTATAAGTAGACCACGATCATCTCGCCTTTAATAACAGCCACTGGTGAATGGTCCAGATCCAGGGAGCATGCTAGTCATGTGTTCTGGACAAGGAGTTGGATAGTCTCCAGCTCTTCAGCAAGGAGTAGTGGTTTGCAACCCTGCTTTGGAACCGTCGAAGTTGCACCTAGGAAGACTTGTTGCTAGAATTAGTCTCGGCTTCCTAGAGCGTGAATGACTTTGCTTTTCATTCCCAGTAGTTTGACCACCATCTGATTAAGGCCTACGGCCAGATGCAGATGTAAATCTTATCACGAAAGTACATATTCTGAATTATATTTTTTTTAACAATATGATTAATTTTAATAAATGAAAATATCAATTAAATATTGGGCAAAACACACAACCCCTCCCCAGAGTTATTACCGCTCTATGAAATAAAGATTTTATTAAAAACTTCACTTGCATTTTTCTTTTGCACTTTGAATTTCTCTTATTGTTCATGAATTTATCATTCAGTTTAGTAAAAAACAACGTCATGTTTTTTTTTAAGTATTATAAGAGTTATCCATATTTTAATATACAAATTATATATAATAAGTCATTTAATATCAGAAACCATTAAATAGTCTTAAACAACGTTTTCTGTCACTTCTTTATGAAATAATGTCAATTTACCTTTAAGCCGCCAAAATAAGTCATTATTAACTGTGTTTTTGCATATTTAGTTTAAGTAAGCAAATATTTGTTTAAAAGCTTTTTATTTATAAGAATTTTATTAAAATGTCATAATAAGCATCTCACACCATTTCATTCCATTCGATTTTTATTCAACTCAAAACATTCAATAATACCAGTTGAAGCTGAAAGCATTTGCAAGCAAGAGGCCTGTTAAATAAATTCTTGAAAAAGTTCAGAGAAAACAACAGGAACGACAACAACAATGAGGGGAAAAAACACTACATTCTGTTGTACTTAAAAATAAATTGTTGAGTTTTTCTTGTTGTATTTTGCTATGAATAGAAAAGTATGACAAAAAGTGTTGCAACGAAAATAAAAAGTATGACGACAACGAGAAACAGCAGGTGTTGGATTTTATAAAAGAAACTCCTCAACTTCTATTATGGCTGGTATTGTTATTGTAACATAAAAGAAAGAACTTTACAGCAAAAACTTTAAAATGAATAACAAAAAAAAAAACAGAAAAAGAATGAACAAATAAAAGAAAACAAAACAAAACAAAAGTTGTGTTAATCTTTAAGCATTAAACAATTGTTAAGATCTGGAAAAATTATTTGCATACAACTTGTGCGGGCAAGTTGGAATATAAAATTCACAAAAAGTAAGTTCACTTAACAGCCAGTCTGTCAGCGCTGCTTTTTTTTATCAACCGATGATTTCTTTTTCTCACACTACTTCAGCTGTAATGAAATTTGAAGTTGAAATGAAATGCTGCTTATTATTTTAATACAATGGCATTAACGCAGCAACAACAGCAATTCATGTATTGCACATACACACATACACACAAATAAAAAAAAATTAATAAAGGAGAACACTTTTTATAGGTATTAAATAATAAAATAAAATTAAAATAAAATTCAGTAGCAAACATGAAATTGGCTTTATTTCAAAAATAATTTAAAAATTAATTTTGAATTCATCTATAGCCGCCGTCACTCTTTCATCAATTTAAGGATTAGTTCTACTATTTTCGCTGGCACAGAAGTGTGCTTAGATATGAAAAGTTTAATCTTTGAAGGCTTAACTTTTCAATTACAGAAAGCAATAAAAAGCGTATTTGACTGCAGTAAGCAATAGATACAAAGAGGGAGATATGCGATTTTCAGCATAAAATATATATCGATATTTTTATAATCATAGACAGACAAGGAATGAAATTAATTATAATAAATTTCCGGCAATTTATTTGAAAAAGAAAATATTTAACAATTAAATTTGTTTTATAATTTAATTTATTCATTAAAAATTTCATTATACCAATCATACAATTTTCAATTAAAATCTACATTGGTTTAACAAAATGCTTAATAGATATTATCAAATATTATTAAGCCCAAACTAAAGAGATTTATTTTTAAAATAATTTATATAAAGAACTATCGCTCATAGTACAAAACACCTTTCTGATCCTACCAAATACAGAGCATTACTTTGGCATCACGAAAATTCGTCTGGTTGACCGGGCTTCGTAACTGACTTTTTAGAATCCAAGCACATATCGACTTTTTACGTTTGCGGTTATCGTAATGTATCCATTTTTCATTCTTTTGTAACGTTCACGCACCATTTCCGACATGCAAAACCAAACAATATGGAACCCAATTTTCTTGCTTTTGAAGGAACCTTAATGATTTATAACGTAGGGAAATAGCTCGTTGGGTGACTCACAATGATAATGTAGGTTCTTCTTGCATTTGATAACAACCATCATTAAGTATTGATTCCAATTCATCTCCAAACTTTTTCGCCTGACCAGGTCTCTCCTTGTCTTCTTAATTTTTTTTCGTTACGGACCAGCACCCCTACACATGCAATGTACAATACATTGCATGTGAAGGGGAACTAGGAAATCATTTAACTTGAACTTTCCTGGATTGAAAGTGACAGAAAAGATACTTGAAGGGAGTTTATTCTATATACGGACTGTTCTCTTATTGAATGCATTTTCCCTGTAATACGTAGTGCAAGTAACGGGAAAAAGTTTCCTAATCTAATTAGAGCACTTACCATTTAGTATCGATGAAACAGTGAAATACAACCCACATTGCACCGATGCTCTGGAGAATCAATATAGTTGGATCACCTACTGTCCCCAATGAGCCTCTTCACCATCTCCTGTATGCGATCGAGCAACTCCAAAATAGACTATGGGGCACTGACACATACATGAGAGTTGTATTCTATCTTTGGACGAATGTACGTGGTATAAATAGTACGGAAATCCGATCGAGTGAAGTAGCTTTTGCACCGTTTTGGAAAACCGAGACACTTGAAAGCTTCTTTAGAAACCTGAAAAACATGTTTAGTTAATTTAATATCACACTGAATTCCGAACACGGATCTATGCGTAAGCATGCAACATTGTGTCTTACGGATATTAAAATCTACTCTATTCACATGACCATATTCCGAGATTGTGATTGAGCGTATCAGTCATATTCTGCCTTTTGGAAACCACCTCCAACTGGTCCGGTCTATTACTAAATGAATATACAAATAGTAGCGTTGAAAGTTTTACAATAAAGGTCATTTCGAAAAATAAGAAATCGGGTAGGACAACGCAGCCTGGCGGAACCCCTGACTTAATCTTGAAGTCATCTGATGAAATCCCATCTGCAACAACTCGTATAGTACGATTCCTAAGAAAACTCGATATAAATCTGGAGAAATTCTGTAGCGAAATTGCCAATTTTGAATCACGCAAACCATCGTTCACAAGTTTTTGAGTTGGCTGCATGTTGACCGTAAGTTTTTACCAACAATTAATAACTTTCAGCAGCTGTTTTTTTTAAATAAAAGTAGGTTATCAGACTTCCCTGCAAAATATTTTTTTAGGCACTACATTATTATATTTATTGAATTATAAAGACAGATGATAGAAGGCATTACATTATTTCCGATATTTATGGTATCAAAAAGTGTTTTCTACCTCTAAACTGAAACACCCTATGTAATGAAAAATAACTTTAAGTAGCAAAAGAAAGTATCATCTCAATTACCAGAACGAGTAAAGTAACGCGACTCAAAATGTGTTGATAACTGAAGGGTTCTTATGGTTTTAAATGGCTTTATTTTATTTATTTATTTTTTTCAATACAGTCGAAAATAATAAAAATATAAACTTTATTTAATTTAATGCTAAATAAGTTCTTAATGCTACTTTTTCTTATTTGTCCAACCATATTGAGGAGAACCATATTTGTTGGTTGAGTGAAAATCTTTAAGAGAAAATTCCATTCCTCGTTCGTTTGTTTGTTTATACGTTTGTTTGCATGTTTATTTTGCTGCTGTCATCAGGAGTTAATATTTATTTAAAGTATTATTTTTAATTCAGATTATGAAAATGAGTTTTCTTTTTAAGTAGTCTTTTTGCTATAATGAGTAAAATGAAGAAAAACTGAAAGAGAAAAGAAGATCCCAAATATATTTGACAAAAATGAAAAAGATTATTTTAAGAAGATTTATTGCAAAATTTAAAGAAAAGAAATGAATTTAAATAATAAAATAATTGAATTTAATAAAAATTTCTTAAGAATTGAAACAAACTAATCTTTAAAATAACTTCAGAATAATAATTTTAAAGAATTATAGGACCATTATATAGTGCAGGCAATCGCAAATAATACTAAAAATAATAAAAAAGCAGCAAATAAAATTACCAGCCTCAATTAGCCAATACCAAAAGTATACTATAGTTTCAAGTCTACCTTTATCTATTCTATTTTATCTATTTATATCTACATAATTAATAAGCAAGTCGATTTTTTGTTATCTCTTTTGTAATATCTGTTTGAGACCGATTTTCTGAATTTATGAAAACTAAAACTATATATTTTTGAAGCGTCATTTGCACAGATTTTTATAATGTATATATTATCAAAATCGGTTCAGATTATTTGAAGGTACAGACGTTTTAAAATCTCACTAAAGTGCATGTACACTTCATGCACACATATATGCATTTCCCCGTTGCATATGCAACGAATTGAGAGTAAAGAGAATGAAAACGATTTTAGTTATACTTATGAATTGAAAGAGTAATTTTTGTTAAAAGAGAATTCAATTTGGAAGAAGTAAAGATCAATATATTCTGGTTATTGTGCATAATCAAACAAATGGTAATTAGATTAGAATAGTTGATGGTGACTGGCTACTTCGCTAATCCAATAATTTTTATTTGGAATAGCAAAGTAGCCAGTGTGTTGTATTTTGTAAAGCTTGTATGAAGCTTTTTATCACCACTTAACATGACACTATTCAAACAAGCTAATAGCAATTAAATAATTGTTTAGAAGTCGTTTAATCACATAAATTGTCATCACTTTAATTCTTCTATTAGAAAAACAAATTGATGAACATAAAATTTCTTGCTATAAGAAAAATTTCTTTTATGAACGCAAAAAATTCTTAAAAAAGATGTTTAAAAAAACGTAATCATAACGAAAGTTAATAAAGCATATGACACCTTTTATCAAAATAACAAATCGAGACCAAAAAACTATCAATTTAATGAAACAAATACAAAAAGTATCTAAAAATAAAAAGGGAAAAAAATCCTAAAATCAATCACCGGTTGCTTTCAATAGATAGACAAGAGAATATAAAGAAAGTAGTACAATACTATAGCAAATTCAAGAGAAAAGGAAATTAATGAAAACATACGAAATCGACAGATGTGTGTTATAAACATGACTTAATGCAGAATTCATAAACATTTTATTTTAGTTTTTTTTTTAACCCCCGGTTTTTGTAAGCTTTTCACCATCATTCTTTCCCATTTGGCAGTTTCTAGTGAAAAACTATACTCAAATAGAAAACCTTAAACATTGTTAAAATAAAGACCCTTAAAATATATTATGATTAACTCAATTCTTGTATACAGAAAGAATAATTAAGAATTTCAAATAATTCTATAACAAGTTTCTATTTCTCTTCTGATAATACTATTCTGCAGTTTAAAAAAAATTTTTTTAACTAAAAACAGATAATAATAGCTAAGAAGAGTAACAACAAAGAGAAGAAGGTAGTTGTTAAAAAACTATGTAAAAAATTAAAGAATTAAAAATCAAAAATATCAATTTTAAAAGAATCGTGAGGTATAACAGAAAATAGCATAACTAACAGTTAACAAAATATTACGGGCTAATGCCGAAGGAGCAAATGAAATAAAAAATATAGTATAAAAAGCAGTACAGTACAATGTAATACAGTATCGTTCAGTATAATGCAGTACCGTACAGTAAAATGCATTACCCTACAATAACGCAGTAAAGTATAGTACAATACAGCACCGCATACTACAATATAGTATCGTGCAGTACAATGCAGTACAGTACCGTACAGTATAATACAATACTTTGCAGTATAATTTTTATTGCAGTATGATATACTGCAATAAAATATCTGCAGTATAATATCAGTAGAGAAACAGTACAGTGCTGTACACTAGAGTAAAGTTTAGTACAGCATTGAAAAGTACAGAATGTCTTAAGACTTACATCGGTACCTATACGTGTGAGCTATAACCTGATGGTAGATCAAACCACTTTAGATGATATGTAGCGTACACCCATGCCCTAGAAAGCCGATTCATTATTCTATCCAACAGTTCATTTCCAATGGCCGCCAACACTACAGAATACATGACAAAGCATGCTAACTGGATCCGGATCATTCACTCTATGTTCCTGGTCAAAAGTGAGATGATCCTGGGCCCTCAATCATTTATAAGGGCCTGCGAAACCACAACCACCACGATAATCCCAACGGGCTTACTGATTCCCGTGGAAATAAAGTGGAGGTTGTCCAGTTGGCTCCCGCTAGCATTTAGGGGACTGGATTTCCTTTTATCTCCGGATGACACATGTCTTAATAGTGAGCTTCTATTAAAACATATTGATGCACCTCCAGGGGATGGGCTATCGCGAAATGCTAACAACTCAATTTTGGCCTACTATTAACGACATGAATATCATTGATATGTGGTTTCAACAGGACGCTGCCACATGTCACATAGCTAATGAAACCATTTATATATTGCAAACGAAATTTCCCCCTCACATTATATGGTCTTAATAGAACTTCGACTATCTAGACCTGTGCAACTGGGGGAAAAAGGGAGCCCAGTCCCCTGAAGTCAGCAGGGGTGCAACTGGAAGCTCCACGTTATTTCCACGGGAATCAGCACGCTCGCAGAGTTCCGTTATTTGTCTCTTTAGACATTTAACTGTTCTCTGGCTGATTATTGAGGTTGGCCCCTATATGGGAGCATCGTGGTGGTTGTGGTTTCGCGGCCCCATATCAGGTTTGTTGTTTAATATAGTGGCCAGGATCATTTCGTCGTCAATGACACGCTAGGTGAATGAGCCAGTCCAGTGAGCATGCTACACATGTATTCTGGACAGGAGTTGGATAGTCTCAGCTCTTCAGCAAGGAGTGATGGTTTGCAGCCCTGCTCTGAAATCATTGAAATTGCTACTAGGAAGGACCTGTTGCTAGAATTAGACTTCGGCCTCCTAGAGCGCGAGTGGCGCTGCTTTTCACTCACAGTGGTTTGACCACCATCTGAAGGCTCCATAGCCTGGCGCAGATGTAAATCTTATCACGTAATTGCAAACCAAGTTTTCAAGTTAAGTGGCCAAATCGTGTGATTCGACACGACTAGATTATTTTTTGTGGGGCTATGTTAGGGACAGAGCCTATACTAAGCCAATCTGTATAATAAGACTAAAAACAGCAACAGCTAAACTCTCGGGCTTTCTGATTCCCCTAGAAATAAAGTGGAAGTTTTCCAGTTGGCTCCTACTTGCCTTTGGAGGACTGAACTTCCTTTTACCCCCAGATGACACATGTCTTTATTGTGATATTCCGTTAAGAAATATAAATGTGCTCCTGGGGGGAGACATTGCAAAGTACAGTAATTTAGTGTACAATATAGCTAATCACATAACAATGTACCTTATAGTACAGAGTAGCACTTGCAGCTAAGTTCAGTACTTAGCACTAAAGTAAAAAACTTTACAGTACTGTACTTAACAACACAGAACTTGTAACAAAGTACATTATAGTAAACGACCTTAGGGTGCAGTACATTACAGAAAATTACAGTACAGTAAAGTACTTTAGAGTACAGTTAGGTACTTACATTTCAGTACCTTATTTTGTAGTAAAATACAGTACACTTTTAACGACAATGCCTTGCAGAGATTGTCCCAATCGAAAAAAATTCATTATATTCTGGATTTATGGAACAAAAAGCAAAATACTGAATAAAAAGGCTTGCAAAATGTATGTAGCTAAAACCATTTGCTCCTGTAAATCAGTCGCATTTTAATATATTTTGAAGCAGTTTTTTTCTTACATTACAAGCAAAACAGACTGTGATTATGGATGATTCAATATGGATTTTATTTAAAAAAAAAAAAAAAAAAAAAAAAAAAAAAAAAAAAAAAAAAAAAACTTTTAAATCAGCTTAACGATGGATATCGGTAATTTTACAAAGTGTGTGAAGGTTCTAATACCCAATGTAGTAAAATTGAAGACATCATGCTGCTGTGTTAAGTGCACAGCTACTTAAATAAAATTCTAAAATAACAAATATGCTAGACTTTTATGTTAAAAGCCCTGTTTAGGGATTGTAGAACAAATATTAGAGCATATCCGGGTGCACTTTAAGTACAAAATAGAAGAAACTAATGTTTCCAAGCTGATGAAAAAAAATTATAAGCTCTTGGCGCTTAAAGCTAAGTAGTAAAGCATGTCAACGCCATACATTGCCTAAACCCTGATTTATCACAAAATTCAGTCCGATACCATCGTAAACAAATAAAATATAACAACTCCACATATATTTTTAAAATAAGAAGAGCTTGAAGCTTAAAACTTTGTAATGACAATTTCTGCATGAATTTTAAATTATACCAGTTTATGCCACTTTGAAGTTGCCATATCAAAGTTTCACCAAACAAGAATACTTATTTATTGAATAATGAAAAAATGTTTTTATATATTAAAATTATTTTGATCTCACTCCCGCTCCCAAATAACAATCATATTTTTTGTTATTATACGAAAACAAACATCCTATCACAAACAACGAGAATTATTTTGCAAACTAATAAAATCGAATTTTAAGCTTGAGAGAATATTTTCCAAAGTTTTTAGCAACGACAGCATGTGGTTTCGTGATTCATATAAGAAAAGTACTAACAAAAATAAATTAAAAAAAGCTTTAGGAAATAATAATGATAAAAAAAAATTATCTCACACAACAAAAACAAATTCCTTAAGAACCAATGACGCTGATTGCAGTGCACATTCTGCAATCAATCTATATACAAAAACCAAAATATAAAAAATATAGCAGACGAAAAGAGAATAACAGTCACTGCTATAAAAAGTAATTTGTTACATACGAATAACACAAAAAATATTGAAGCAAAAGTTTGAAATTAATTTTTTTCCCCCGCCCCAGTATATTATTGATATTTGAAGCTAAAGAGATGAGATTCTTTTAAAATTGTGATAAATTAATGCTTCACTGCTTGTTCGATTTTGGTTTGGTTTAGTTTTTGAAAATATGTCATTGCGTTCTCGTTTTTTCGAAATCTCTCTAAATGAAATATTGTGATATTTAATCATTTCTGTGAGGAAATCAGTCAGAAAAGAAGTACTTGACTTACAAAAGTCTATATTTATCCGCTTAAGTGCTTTTAATACTCTTTTTGTTTAATGATTATGAATTATGAAGGAATTATGAATCACAACACAAAATTTAATAACTATGACATGACATGACGAAAACATGTCACAGATATTTTAATAATTTTATGTTGATGAAAGAAAACGAAAAGTAGGAAATTTCTTTGTATTAATAAGTATTTGTGTATGTGTGTGTGTGTGTGTGTTTTGACTTCTGTAAAAAAAAAATTTACTTGCCAAATTTTACAGCCGTTTGTTTAGAAAGCGAATGCTGCTCAATAATTGGAAAATTTTGTTTTTATAAAAAGTTATTTTTATTTCCAAAGGGAATGATAAGTAAAGGGTTTTTCAACAAGAAGCCTGTTTTCTAATATAAAACAAAAAATTTTACTACGAGAAAAGTGCGACAATTATGAATGAAAAATAATATCTGACCATCAATGTCCATCACGACCACACTGACAGATGTCGACTCTTTCCCCAAAGTTTTTAATCACTTTTTGGCAAAAAGGCAGCCCTATTTTGTTAATCCCATCACTGATTTTGAGTTTTAAGGCTGAAAGCGATAAAATCGATTGGAAATCTTATCTGGCCACTTATCTGCTGATTGTTGTAACATTAAGCGATCAGCAAATTTAGTTTGCAATAAATTGATCATTTTATTTGCTGTGACATGTGGCATACCTATTGAAATCACATAACAGTGATATCCACATCGTCAATAATAGACCAAACTTTTTCCATAAATCTTTACCGCATTTCCAGCCTCTTCACGGCCCAATCACCGCTGCAGAACACATAGCGTGCTATTCAGTGAAATCTTAAGCATGCAAAGGCTTCTCAATAATAGCTCTAAGATTTTCAGAAGCCCAACTGTGGCAAGTTTGCCTATTGACATGCCGTAACAAGTGATAATGGGCTTCGTCTGAAAAAAAGATTTTTTCAGAAAAACCAGCCGGTAGTTCCTGAATAAATTTAGCGAACCTACGGCGATTTAATGGTCGATCGGCTTTAATTCCTTTATCAGTTGAAGTTTGTGAGGCTTCAAAGTCAAATCCTTATGGAAAATTCGCCATGTGGTGGTTTTGGATAACTCCAATTTTGAGAACGTTGAGGAATTGACAAACTCGGATCAGCTTCAACAATATGACTCACAGCTGCAAGGTGTTCAGTAGAACGACCCGGTCGAACACGTATTGGTGTTCGCACATTTTGTATCGAGCCTGACTACTCAAATTTAACGTCTAAATTCTTAAAAGCGGTTTCAAAAGGGCGATTAAGCTGCCTAAAAATATCACGATTTTATGAAATGTAGCTTTAAGAGCGCCACCATTTTTATAATGGATTTTAATTACTTAAATGCGTTTTTCGTGCATTTTTCGCAAGATTTTCTTTAATTCTTTGTTACAACTGCCAATGTTACGAATACATCAAAAAACTAAATTTTAAAACAATTAAAAAAGAAATTTCTTGTTAAAAAACCCGAAACGATATACAAATGTTTGAAAAAGGATTCGAAAAATGGCCCTCCAATTGGACTACATCAATCATAAGCTAGAAGTCATATTTAAATTATAATACCAGAATTTCATCTATCCAGTAAAGTAACTTTCTTGTCAATTAAAAATGTATTCCATTTTACAAATCAATACCTTTAGAAAAAATACCCTTTATATTTAAAAAAGGATCTCGACATTTTATTCTTTAATATCTGTCATTATTAAAGTAAAACAATAAAATTGTCTCTTGTTTACATCTTAATTTTTACAAAAATATTTAAGGAAAAATTAAAGCTTTCGGCCCAAGGTTAGAATTTTGTACAAGAACTACTACATTTTCGTTTATACTTTAAAATGAAATAGAACGATTATTCGAAGTATTAACTTTAGCTTTTTTCTTGTGATTCATTTTATACAAAAATAGCTACAAAAATATTATAACAACTTTAAACTTTTATACTATACTTTTTATACTTTTAGAACAACAACAAAACATTATATTTTTAAATCTAATTTTTTATAAATTTTGAACACTTTATTTCAATCTAGATAATTTGTTTTCAATTCGAGTAAAAAAAAAGTTAGTTCCAGAAAAATAAAAAGGCTAGAAGCAAAAAGCTACACCAAGATATGGCCAAATAGAGTTTAGCGAGAGCTAATGCCAGAGTTCAAAATTGTAAAATTTTTGTCATATCCGTTATGTGCTAATTTAAAGCAACTCTGAGGAATACAAAGTCCATATTTCAAAATTCAGCTCTTTGCTATGATGGCGCCAAGGTTGGATATAATCAAACCGATCATTTTCCACTTTTTTTAATTAAAAGGCCCAGTGTGTTATGTTTTACCATTAAAAAAAATTCGTCAAAATTGTTTTGTTTGGAATATCGTTCTAATCAACGAAATGCACCTGCAACTCTATCACTGTTTGTTTTAGCACACTTTTAAAATACCAAAAAACAAAAAAAATTAATAAAAACATTTTGCGAAAACCAAAAAACAAAACTTGTTTTCGTTTTTTTCAAAATTCATGAGAAGACAACGCAATATTTTACTTAAAAAAATTGTTTGTAGAGTTGCAACAATTTATCAACAACTCTGCGCTAAGACTGCAAACAATCATTCACTTAACCATCAAAGTTTTTCTTTAACAAAATGGCAACAAATAAAGAATAAAAACCAAAAAACGCTAAAATAAAAACATAAACAATTGAAACCGCAGTTTCATCACCAAATGAATATGAAAAATATTTTACACACTCCAACATAAACTACCCCAACCTCCTCGTAAAAAAAACCAAAGTAGATGAAATTGTTTACAAAAAATAAACAGAATAGCATTTCAGTTTGCTGTAAGTTCAGGTAAGAAGAAGGAGCAAAAAACAACAGATTATACAACAACTAAAGAACTTTAATGAATAACTGTGGTTTTCGGTTACACTCACTATTCCATTTAGTTTCTTCTCGCTCGCAGTCAGAACTTTAATGAACAAATAATTTTTGTTTTTAGTAAAGAAAAATACAAACAAAACTCAGTATCAACTAACGAAGAAATAAAAAAGCCAAAAAGAAAAAAGAAGTTAAATGATGATGAGGATGATGCTGCTGCAAACTTAGCCATAGAAGTGCAGCGTATAGGAGAAGTAGCATAATTAGTTAAAAAATATCAATAGTTACCAGCAGAAAAAATTATTTCGTAATAAAAATGGTCATGTCAAAATATATGTATGTGTGTGTGTGTATGTATGTATTTATGTATGTTTAAATATATTTATGCTACACTGCAGCTTCTTTCTTATAAAAAGTTTGAAGAAGAGAAGAAAAACTTGTAGCTGTAAAAGGAAACTGTCTTTATGTAGAAGAAGAAAATCCATTTCCGTTTCCACCACAATTACTAATGTTAACAATATTGTTGAATTTCAGTTTTTTTGTTTTATCTTGTTTTAATACTTCATGTTGTTGCAGCATTAGTGTGGTAGGATGTATAACTACGTGCTGCTGGTTTATTTATTATTTCACTTTTTAACATCATCCAATAGGTACTTATTTATATTTAACAAATGCTCGGAATAACCAGCTATTTCTCAAACAAAAATTTTTCTTGTATTCTAGTCAACATGAATAGGGAAAGATTATTATTGGAAATCAAAAAATATTAGTATTTTCTTTTCTTTAAGGCCACAGCTTTAAAATAGGTTTTATAAAAATATTTATAAAATTTTGATGAAAAATTATTTTTATTTGTGAGACCAATATATGGCATCAATGAATACGAAAATATGATAATTAAAATTCTAGAGAGATTATGATGGACATTTTATAAATAAAAAAACGACCGATAATTAAATCTTTACTTGTTTCTTGAGCAATAATAAATGACACAATTGAAGTCTGTCTACAAAAGAGATTCCATCAGTCATTATTTTTTTAAAATAAATTCTATCCGTCATAATATTTAAAAAAAGGTCAGCATTCATAACTTTTTATAACGAAAATTCAACAGTCAGTATTTTTTAGTAATTAATTTAAAGCACTAGGTCAATTTTAATAAAAAATGTTAAAAAACTTTTATTTTTTATTAATTTTTCGATATTTCGCCACACCGTTGGTTGGCATCATCAGGAAAAACAAAAATAATAATTATAATTATAATTATTTTTGTTTTTCCTGATGATGCCAACCAACGGTGTGGCGAAATATCGAAAAATTAATAAAAAATAAAAGTTTTTTAACATTTTTTATTAAAATTGACCTAGTGCTTTAAATTAATTACTAAAAAATATTAAAAAAAGGTCAAAAAAATTATAACTATTATATGTCAGTATTTTTTTATTAAAAAAACTTTCATCGAAATTTTCTATGCACAACTTCAATGAGTTATCATTTCTCCATGAAAAAATATTATTAGTCATAATTCTTCTAAAAAAAATATATTTTTCAATACAAAATTTTGATTAGTTATATTTTCTCTGTACAAAAATATCATCATTCCTAACATTTCCATGAAAACTATTTTAAATTTTCATAAATTTTGAGTTAAAAAGCTTCGTCAGTCTAAATATGTCTATAAAAAATTTTATTAGTCAAAATCTTTATTTAAAAGAAATTTCATCAGACATAATTTTTCTATAAAAAATCGTCAGTCATAATTTTTCTTTAAAAATTCATCAGTCATAATTCTTTTATAAAAAAATCATCAGACAGTATTTTTCTATAACAAAATCATCAGTCATAATTCTTCCACAAAAAAATCATCAGTCATAATTTTTCTATAAAAAATTCATCAGTCATAATTTTCCTATAACAAAATCATCAGTTATAATTCTTCCACAAAAATATCATCAGTCATAATTCTTCTATAAAATAATCATCAGTCATAATGTTTCTATAAAAAAATCATCAGTCATAATTTTTCCATAAAAAAATCATCAGTCATAATTTTTCTATAAAAAAATCATCAGTCAAAATTTTCCTATAAAAAAAGTCATCAGTCATAATTCTTCTATAAAAAAGTCATTAGTCATAATTCTTCTATAAAAAATCATCAGTCATAATTTTTCTATAAAAAAATCGTCAGTCATAATTCTTCTAAAAAAAATCATGTCATAATTTTTCTATAAAAAAATAATCAGTCATAATTCTTCTGTAAAATAATCATCAGTCATAATTTTTCTATAAAAAAATCATCAGTCATAATTTTTCCATAAAAAATCATCAGTCATTATTTTTCTATAAAATAATCATCAGTCATAATTCTTCATGGCTATTCTTGACGAGGTGCATTATAGATCGCCAATTTTGGGCTACTTTCTTGAGCATTGTTGGCCGCATGTCACAAATAACACGATTAATCTCCAGTGACCAGTGACTATTCGTGGCCTCCAGAAAGTATTCAAGTGGTGTTAAGTAGCACTACCCTGGAAGTCTCCAAATTTACTTATCATTATAATTTGTTTCAATAGGTCTAAGGTTGCGATTGTCGTATGTTACATAGTACCTTCCTGTTGTTGCAACATTTCAAACAAAAAGAAGCATTAACCATTAATCATCATTCAGCAGTATTGATGTCTACCATATGTAATGTAAACTGCAGCTTCATTTTGAATTTATAAGCAACAATGACGACACCAGAATGTAAAGCATACCAAGCCTTGTATTTTACTGAATTATACTGAATTAAGTGCTGTCTGTAGAGTCTTTTCTTAATCTATTTCATCTAATAAATGGCAATTTTGTTTATTGTTAAGCTCGTAAAGCCTAAAATTAACTTCATCTCTAAACATTTGATTGATAACTTATTGTCATACTAAAAATGGATATTGTGGCAACGCTGTTCAACATCCACAAAAAGGAATTATTTATTAAAATCTTGCTAGTTTATATAAGAATTATTTTTAAATATGTAAACATCACTGATAGCATATGCCAGCACGATAGAAAATGTTTATTTCCGAATATATTTTCAATAAATAATAATTATTATTAATTGAACTTTTTCATATTTTATAAAAAAAACTCTTTAAGCACAAAGTCTTTATATAGAAATAAAATAAAATTTCATTTCTTAGTTTTATTTTTAATATTTCGCCACACATTTGGGTGGCATTTGTTTATATATTGAAATTGTTAATACACTTTTCTTTTCCTGAAGTTGCCATCTAATGATGTGGTGAAATATTGTATAAAAATAAATCAGTCAACTATTAAATAAATACCACCCAATGGTGTGGCAAAGTGTTGAAAATAAAAATAAAAATAATATCAATTCAATTTTTATAAAAAAATTAATTTGCTATAATTTAAGTTCAAATTTGTAAAAAGTTTTATAGACAACGTCAATCATTATTGAAAAGTATTACGGAATGATCACTGTTACTTCCTTTTCAAGAGAATAAAATTAAAAAACTAAAAGAAAATAAATGATCAAGTCTTTACGATTTTCTTATTAAAATTTCGTGGAGTATATTTATGCTGTAAATTTTACACACACACACTCACATATATATAAACTCTACTAAAATAGTTATATATATATATTCTTGCTAGAAAATTAATTACCTTTGGCTAAAATTTCGTTTACTCAAGGAAACTTCTTACAGTAAAGGAATGATACAAAAAACGTATTTTAATGCTCATATTTGTGTTGGAAAAGTAAAGATAGAAAAAATATTTACGGAAGAGTTTAAAACAAGAATTGTTGAAGAAAGCATGATGATACAAAAGCAAAATAGTTTAACACACAAACAAATACAAACACACATTAACAACTGAAAAATAAAGATGATAAATGTAACGGCATGATAGATTATATTCGAAGTAACAAGAAAATAGTAAGAAGAAAAATTTACAAAGTTTATTTTTCAAAATTGAGTATAAAAAGGAAAAAGCTATGCGGTTACCTTTTTAAATGAGCCCTCTCAATGATGGAGAATTTCTGAAGGATTACAACTTTAGCATAAATCAAATTTTTTGCAATACAACAGCTTCCCAAACAAAGTAAAAATGGTAAAGGTATAAATTTATGTTTGTTTTTGTCAAATACCTTAACGAGAAGTCCTTTTAAATATTTAAATTCTTAAGAAACAATATATTTTAACATCTATTGAATAAAGTAAAGTAAAGTAAAATAAAATAAACTTGCAAAATTAAAAAATAAAAATAAAAACTTTCTTTCTATTGATGATTGTGGTGCTGCTAGCTGTTGGCAACCTCTCATGCACTTCTTTAGCAGTTCCATTAAAATGAAATTACTTCAAATCCAAAGCTGCCAAGGTAACCACAAAAGCAAATTGAAAAGAAAAAGACTGGATCACTTTGTGTGAAAGTATAAAAATAAAATGAAAGAAATCGAGCTTCATTATTTGTCGAGAGTTTTCTCTTTTATTTTTCTTTCTTATTTTATTTGTTATTTCTTTCTTTGTTATTGCATTTCCATTAATGAAATGAATGTTTTAACTGAAATACAATTTTTAATTTCAAGTTTTAATGAAATCTGTTTGATCAAAGCAAAATTCTTCTTGAAACAATTTTGTTTATATTTAAAAGGTTAAAGCAGGAGTCCATTTTTAAAGACTTAGCAGAAATTGTAGAATCAACCTTATATAACTGCAGTGGATCAATCAGAAGAATCAGCATAGATATTTTAATTTATTACTGTAGTTATGATATTTTCGTACGGTCTGAGCTTTTAAATATTTTGAGTCATTATACAGGTTATTCGCCGGGAAGGTATACTAGTTTGTGTGTTCATAATTTTTGATTAAATGAATGAGAATGGATCCTTATGCTGATAAATGTTTTATTTAATATCGACCACTATGTGGGGAATAGAATAACAGTTAAATGTCCGCCTTTGTTAGCCTCACAAATGCGAGCCATTTTACATTACATTCTCACACGTTTCACATGGTATTTCATTAATTTCATCACAAATATTTTGTTTGAGCATTTAAGCAATTAATTGCATTAACGTTGCCTTTCAGGTATCCCCACAAAAAGAAGCAGTCAAATCAAGCGACCATGAACGTCAATCAAATTCACTATTCCTTATAGTTTGTTTGCATAAAAATTGGTTTTCAGATATTCCCACAAAAAGAATTCCGGAGCAGTCAAATCAGGTGACCATGAAGACCAATTAACATCACTATTTCCTGAAATAATAATATTGTGGAAAGAGGTCTCGCCATATTCGATGTGGCATGCATTTGTGGCGTTAAAAAGTTTTCAATCATTTCACGATATCGCTCCCTATTCAAAGTTATCGTTACACCGTTTTTCAAAGAAATAAGGCCCATTGATCCCTTCTGTCAACATTGCACACCAGATTGCCGCTTTTAATGGATGCAAAGGTGATTGCTGAATAATTTGAGGGTTTCACATTGCCCAGAACCGACTATTCTGTTTATTCACATATCCATTCAAATGAAAATGTACCTTGTCACTCGTTATGATTTTTTCATGAAAATCGGTATTATTATGGGAGAGCTGTAATATCTTGTTGGCATATGTACGGCGGCATAAATGGTTTTCTGGGAGAAGCTCTTGCATCAACTGAATTTTATATGGAAACAAATGCCTTCCTTGAAGATCAAGCTCCTGAGCACGGCATCGTATTGAGATTGATGAATTGTTTTGAACACTTTCTCAAAGAGCAGTAATGTTTTCAGCCGATGTTGCAATACGTTGTGGTCCATGCTTGGGTCTATTACCTAGAAGCCTTTTTTCTTCGAAACCATTCACTACACGATAAATAGTACATTTTGTTGGCACACTGTTTCTCCCAAAAATTTTCGTAACTTTCTCATCGTCACAGTAATCGATGATTGATTTTGATAAAATATTTTAATCACGTTGGTTTATGGAATAATTTTCCTATAATAAATTTCCAATGCGACTACCAAATATGAACTGTCAAGACTAATGTTTACCAAAGTGGCGGCAAACAAAGTATACCTTTCCATTTTCACCCCAATTTGATGCACAAGTATTTTACAAAGTCTACAGAAGTCGGCTTGACCATATAAATTTGAATAAAACATGCAACATTTGAAATATTTTTCAAATTTCACATTAGAACATTTTTATGAGTTTTAAACCAAATAATTCTTAATAAGATGTAGAAATTGCGTTTAGCTCCAAAGAAGGAAGATATGCGTTCATTTAGAAAGATACATTTTCGTGAGTGCTTTCTAAATAGCAACTTTTTAAAAAAGGCATGGATTACAAGAGTTTGTTTAAATAATTCTTTTACATAGCTTGCATCTTTATAAAATATACGTTTTACAAAGGTGCTATTTTGCGATTAAAAGCGGATGCATAAATAAGGTACCAAACTGATACAGTATCGCATATTGTTTTTGAATTCAAAATGATTTTGCGTAAAAAACTCTTTACTAAATCTAATTTTTTTCAATAAGTACTTTCCTTAAAATACTTTTTTCAAGGTACTTTTATAAAGACTACTTTTCACAAAAGTACTTTTCTTTAAACAAAAATTGGTGAAAAATACTGTTTAAAAACAAACTTTTACTTTAAGTATAAAAGTTCCTTTCTAAAAGCTACTTTTACTGAAAGTACTTTTACTAATTGCACAAGAGATTTTACATAAAACATTTTCCTTTACTGGAAGCAGTTTTACTAAATGTAAGAGTTTTTCCAAAAAGTATTTGGTAGAAAACGTGAAGCGCTATAAAAAACTTCGATTTCGAGTGCATTAATTTTCAAGGTAAGATTATAAGGCACTCACTTTTCATCCCTTTTCTCTTAATTATTGTATTGTCCATATGCAGAAAAATCGAAAAAGAAATTTTCAATTTGTTTAAGATATAGAAAATTTTCGAAAATGTTTTTGTATTTAAAAGAATATTTAATTTAATGATTTTTATAATTTTAGTTTTTAAAAATTGTTTCTTAATTATTCATTACCTAGAAAAACAATTTTTCAAAAGATACATTTTAGAAAAGTACTTTAAAAAAAAAAAATATCATTATAGGGTTACAAAGCCACCAAAGTGAAATCATATCTGATGCCTTAATTGCAGGCACCCAAATTTTTGGTTTGCAAACTAATATCACCTTTCAAGAGAAGTGATATTAAAAATTCTACTTTCTAAACGACTGTTTTAATAAAACTTATGTTAGACAAAAGTGATGCACTACGAAAGTAAATGTTACTAAAACTGGCTGTCTACTTAGTTTTGCTATATAAATTTTTGATGCAAAACGTAATTTTTTCAACTGGTTTTGTTTAAAAAGAGTTGTTATAAAAATCTCAGTTTTTTTAAAAACTTTAAAAATAAAACGATGATTTAAGGCCACTAAAATATAATAACGACTATATTACCAATCCGTGGTTAATATGTAGAGAAGTATAATACTCTTGGTTATTTCACTAGCGACTATGATGAGTAACTAACTCTTCCATAGGAAACATGCTTCAATATTTCTCAGTACAATAATTACAAAGCAAATATGAAGACACGTGGCTCATAGACTGCAAGCTTTTTCATTGTCATCGACTACTTAAGAATAAATTTAATAATTTTATTTTGTCTTTTAATTATTTTCATTCATATTTAATAAAATTTATTTTTTGTTCTTAATATAAAAAAAATTAATCATACGCACGTGGTATAATATGAATTCCAAGAAGCCTTGAAGCAAAGATTATAGAATTATAAAGATGTTGCACTGCGAACATTTTACATAAACAAAAATTTTAAGCATCAATAGACGAGGGGGGAAAGTGTAAAGGGTATAAAGAGAATACTGTCTTTGCATTGAGCAAAACTAATAACAGAAAAGAGAGTAGTATTTTTTATGCACAGAAACACACGTTTATTCATGTATGAATACATATGCTTCCCATGAATACTTGAGTTTGGGTGTGCGTGTATTGTTTTAGGTATATTTTTGTTTTTAATTCTGTTTGAAAATTAAAAATGAATTAGGTTTACTAGCAACTTTATTAATGTTCACAGCATACAGCTTGTGTGGATGTTCAACATTAATAGAAAACGAACATGATTCTTTTCGTTATTGTAGGGCAAATATACTTACTTTATTGTTGTATGAATGAAAAAATTTACGTTTACACCGAAGTCATGATGCTGTTATTTACTTATTTTTTAAAGTTAATTCAACCGCGCACAACTTTCGGTATAAGATCTAATAAGATGGAGATAAAATAAAAGACATGTAAACATATGTATGATTTTTAATTTTTATTCAAATTAGTGTTTTAAAATTTTTACTTTTTCAATATGTGCTGGTTTATACTGGTATGTTTCCCAGGCAGAATGCTTTCTTAGTAATATTATTACAAGCAAATTTAAAATTTCCAGCCTATGATTGTAACAAGCACTCTTCTCGTCAAACCAAAAGGAATAAACTGTACTATTAGTACATTCTATGCATTGCTGAACTATGACTTTTTTAATATTTTTCATTGCTTTATTGGTAGAAAAAAGCTTTTCAAAAACTTTTATATGAATCTTACAAATTTCGAAAAACTGGTCGGAGGGTGCACATAAACTTCCAAAATCTGAGTCACTTTCATAGCTTTTTGTGTGGATATACATTTCTGATGGATATGTTAGAATTTGTGCAGGTTTTATTGTATCCATTCTACATTTGCTGCATGATATTCGTTGCGCTATGTATCCAATGAAATATCGGCTTGAAGTAAGTTCTATTGATACATTCGGAGAGTTAAAACAGTCGGCGCTTTCATCAAAATATTCTTCATTATTCTGATATATGTCTACGATATCTATCACTGGACATTGATTATCAGCTGATACAGTTTCACTACATTCGGCGGAGCTTTGAAAATCCACCGGTAAGAATATTGCATCGTCGTTTTCACAATTTTTTGATGAACTAAACTGGCTTATTTTTAAAGATATCAGCTTTGCCATTGCAATGTTAAATTCGTGAACTGAAGGGTTCTTACTGTGTCCGCCTTTGGCGCGAACATATGAAAATACGTTTTCTAATGGATCCTGATTAAACCGGCTAGTTAAAATTGTGAATAAATTAGAACTTTCTTGAAACATTTCTTCACTTAAAGATAATATACCCCTGGTGGTTTGGATAAGACCGCAGATGGAAAATATTTTATTGCCGACATATTCAATTTGTTGCATATATATTATTAGATCCTGCAATACCTGCCAAGTATTATTATTATGCTTTAAACCACGCTTTAGAGGATTAGGATCGCTAAAATATTTACTATTTAAACAGTCAAAGTAACTGTCAAGTTTTTTTATAAATAAGTAAGTAGAAGAGGCTATTTCCGATGAAGTTCTTGTAAATTTACGATTTTCGTTAAGGGTTTGAATCGCAGCTGCAACAGAACGGCTTAAAGTTTGAACAGCCAACCCCACGCGCATTTTCTGAAAATTTGTTGGACTTATATGGGATATTGTCAACTTTGTCATTTTTGTGACTTTACCATGCTCTAGTTCAAAAACTTCTCTAATAACATCAAACCGCGCTATTCCATCAGGTGTTTTAAAGTCACCTTTAATAAAAGCATTTCTTATTGATTTGAAAATATGAGGTACATCATATAGCATATATACTTTATTAGTGTTATAAAGAAAATAAGGCTGTTCTGGTGACACTCCTAATAGGTCGTAACATTTCCTATTGTTTGGACCTTGATCACATGTAACTGCACGAACTTTTAATCCAATTTGGGTAAGGACATCTAAATTTGATATTAGAAGTGTTTTCAATATTTCTCCTTTTATGGAACTAGCAGTTACAAAGTAGTTTAACACAAATTTCCAATTTTCTATAATTCCTCTAATCATAAAAACACAAATTTGAGAACCCATTTCATTTATTCGCTCGTATCCTATATCAACCACTCCATCTATAACATCCGCACAATCATTATAACTTAAATTTCTTCTGATTGATATTTCATCAAATATTAAAATGCACTCTCTTTCAAGAGGTTTCATCTTTATAACCGTTTTCTTAAGAACATTATATATGCAAGCATTGCTTCCTGGCTGCAAATTCTTAATATCGTTCCACCGACTTAAAGATGAAGGGCTTGGAAGGTTCAATTTCAAAATATTACGCAAGAACAAGTACGTAGAGGTTGATCTATAATATATGCTTTGAACGAAATTCTTTTCACAATCCTTCCATCGAGCGTTTGTTCCCCTGCTTCCCTTCATTAGAATTCTGCAGAATGTTTTTTCATTAGGGTTGATACCAAGTTTATCAATTTCACTTTCAAGAGAGGCTTTTACTTTTAACTTTGCTTCTAATGCCTTCAATCTTTTTTTCAAGTTTTCATTTTTCGACTTCATACAGCGGTTTTGTTGAGTTTTACTCTTAAGTCTTTTAAACATGTTGAAAAATTTCTTTCTATAAAATTCTTCATTTTTTAAACTTTTAAGGCAGTTTGTGCATAAAGGTGGCGGTGATTCGGATCTTTTTCGCTTACGTGACGGACTTCTAAAAAAGTAATCGTTGGTATTCTCATTTTCAGAGCAGTTGCCTTTTGCAATACTTTCTGACTCAGCACTATCAATTAAGTATAATGTTGGTACGGCTCCTCGATGTAAATATCTTTTACCAATTAAATCAGGCGAAAAGTGTCTATCACATAAAAAGAGGGAAGTAGTTTTTTCCATAAACTGTTTCTCAAAATTGCACTTTTTTAGCCATTCTTTAAATAATGGTGAATTCGTGTTTGGAAAACGGAAAAGTTTCATTTCAGGAAATTTTCTTTTCGATCTGCTACAATGTGGCAGAGAACATTTATTGCCTGCTTTTATGGAAACTTTATTTTTCACAGCATTATTTAATTCAACTTTTTCTGTCTTATTCATTATTTTATTTATTTTTTTTAACAATGTAAGTTAAGAACCATTTACATATGAACTGCTGAATGAAAGTATTTACATTTCTATTTATACTTTCATTCCTTATACCTTAGACATGGTCATACTTAAAACTAAATAAATGTATTCCTTCTAGAAATACCCAAGCCAATGTCATCAATGGATAGTTTTTCCCATATTTCTGTGCTGATATCATGCTTTGAGTAATGTCTTTCTAATTATCTTTTTTACAACTATATTTTATTATCATGTTTATGATCTACGGGAATTTACATTCATTAAAAAAACATTACAGTTTATTTATTAATGCAGAAAACATGCTCATACATAAGAACGTTGTTAACTCTATGCAAGTTAAGAATCGTTGTATCTACCTGACTCTTCCTAACTTGTACGTGTATAATGTAGATAAATATTTTATTTTTCAAATACCACCGAAGACTATAGCTTTGACACTAAAATATTTTATAAAAATTTTAAGCCTACACTGTGATAATACAGTATAACAAGTGCTACAGTAAAATAACGGTAAATCAAACATAAATTAACCAGAAGAAGGGCTTACCATTTACTTTTTTATCATATTCCTAAAAGAACAAAAAATAACAAATGTAGCAAATACTGCCTTAATGAAAATATTGGTTAATAAGGCTTCCAAAGTTCGTCGACAGTCGATGCTGTTTTATTTTTACAATAAAAAACCTGTATGGTTTTGCTACGGCAAGACAGAAGATCCCATTAGTTTTGTATACAATAATACTAATCGAATTTGTAGAGCCCAACAAACACAATATAACAACGTTGATTTACATTATTTATTACTAATCGTGTTTATAGTATATAATTTTAGCTTAGAATTTAAGGCTAAGTTTAGAATAATTGTTTTGTTTTTCTTGTTTACAAAGTCAAAAGAAATTAATGCTAGTGAACTAAGAAAAGGCTTGATCACATAACATTATTTTTAATTAGTTCATATGCACTTATCTGAAAGCAAACCTTTTTGTTTGTTGGGCATAATATTGACAACGTAAACACACATACACACATAAACAATGTTCATAAGTATAAATTGCTTTTGCTGAGAGTTTATTTCTATTTTGGTAATTTGCTCTCCGTTGATGAGATTTCGCTCATTAGTCGTACACAAGAGGATTTTCAGAAAATCCTATCAATAATTTAGCAGTGGCAAAACAATGTATGGCAGTGCAACATCTTTGTAATTCTATAATCTTTGCTTGAAGCATGCTGTACTTTTGCTAGCGATTATAAAAGCCACAGCGTATGAGTAACTCAAACTCAATACGTTAACCATGCGAGGAGAGCAATTATAAATAATTACACCTCTTTTACAGTGATGTTAAACTGAAAATTTCTTTAAAAACTGGAAGCTTTTAGAGATAAAGGAAATTTTATTATTAATCGAGAATTGTTTTAGTATATCTATATATATAAAAGAAAGTGATGTTAGTTACTACGCTTATAACTCGAGAATGCCTGGACCGATTTCGGTGATTAGCACCAATTCGGACAGGTCTCCGGCCAAATAAGAAGAATACACAAGAAAATTTCCCAAAAAAAAAAAATTATGAAGAAAATTCATTTTCACATACATTTTTTTTACAACGCTATCTTAACTCAAGAACCCATAAAAAAACATGATTGTAAATGCTATATTGCCAGTAGATGGCGTTGTATGCACACTTGGCAGATGCAATGACATATGTGACTGGAGTTTTAGTAACATAAATATTGGAATTTTCTTCAGCTTTTATCAGCTTTCCTTATTTATTTAAATTAAATTTGATTTAATACAATATTTTGAAGAAAATTTTGGAAAATTTCCCAAAAAAAAAAATTATGAAGAAAATTCATTTTCACATACATTTTTTTACAACGCTATCTTAACTCAAAAACCCATAAAAAAACATGATTGTAAATGCTATATTGCCAGTAGATGGCGTTGTATGCACACTTGGCAGATGCAATGACATATGTTAGTAGTCAAAAAAGTCATGAAAAATGTGATTGAAGCAAAAATTTTAAAAGAAAAATATAAGGGCGATGTGTTAAAACCACGCATTCCTATGATTCCTCCAGATTTGCCGTTTGATTTTAAATGGCTTCAGTTCCCCATACCTTTTGCTTTTCAATGATCCCTGTTTTTTGCACTTTCAGTTATATGTATCACGTTCACGTGCTTTGTTTTGCAAAACCGCGAACCAAAATCGATCAAAAAATGTCGAAGAAATGACTTGCAAAGCAGTCACGGGCACGCTAGTTATTAATAATATTTCCAAATGACTAGGATTATTATACTACACTATTATTATATTATACCGTTTAATTCTTTTATACACATTTCACAAAAACTTCACCGAAAATAGCTCTTCAGCGTTTTTGAAAATATTCTTGTTAAAATTTTTTAAAATGAGAAAATTGCCATTTACAGTTATTGCAGATTTATTCCCATTTAATTTTATTAAAACCTAAATTGTGCGCTGGTCAACACTTCTAATGATAGGGTTATTGAAAAGTTTGTTATACAACAAGAAATTTATTTTCTTAAAAAGAAAATAGAACAAATAATTTAGATTGATTCAAATGATTCACATTTTTATTGTTTTACGAAGAGAAATTTCGCAATTATGATTGCAAAATGCAAATGACCACCACGACCACGCTGTGAGATGTATATTCTTTCAACAAAGTTTTTTTTGGCAAAATCTTCTATTCTTTTCTATTCTATTTCTTTAATCACATCACAGATTTTAAGTTTTACGGCTGAAATAGCATAGCCCCACAAAAAATAATCCAGTGGTGTGAAATTGCACGATCTGACTGGCCACTTAACAGTTGATTGTCGTGAAATAATGCGATCGGGAAATTTAGTTTACAATAAATTGATCGTTATATTCGCTGTGTGATATGTGGCACCCTGCTGTTGAAACCACATAACAGTGATATCCATGTCGCCAAAAATAGTCCAAAATTGAATTGGTAGCATTTCGCAATAGCATGATCCAATGACAGTTTCCGCATTTCCAGCACCATCTTCGAAAAAAAAAACGGCCTAATCACACCTCTAGACCACATAGCGCACTATATAGTTACAGTTAGAGCATACAATTGCTTTTAAATAATTACCCTAGAATTTTTAAAAGCCCAAATGCGACAATTTTACCTGTTGACATATCCTGACAAGTGAAAATAGGCTTCGTCTGAAAAAATAATTTTTTCAGAAAACCCAGCCGGTTGTTCCTGATTTAATTGAGTGAATCTACGCCTAAGTGAATGGTCAGTCGACTTCAATTCCTGCAGCAGTTGAACCTTGTAAAACTTCAAAATCAAATTCTTACGCAAAATTCGTTATGTGGTGGTTTTGGATAACCCCAATTATTAAGAATATCGAAGAGTTTTACAAATTTATATCTGGTCAGTGTTGCTCACGGTTGTGATCATTTCAGTTGAATGACCTGGTAGAACATGCGTTTGTATTCGCATGTTCGAGCCTGTCGATTCATATTTAACGATCAAACTTTTAATATTTTGTTCGCAAATATCACGAATTTTACGAAATGTAACTTTAACAGAATCACCATTTTCATAGTGGATATTAACGCGATTTTCGTGCGAAACTGAATTTATTGTAACAATTACCAAAGCATCAACTACGAATACATCAAAATCCTAAATTTCACAATATCATGTTGTTGGTGTAGCCACAATTGAAAAACAAACTTCTTGTTGAAAAACCCGTCATAAGATAAAAAAGCAGCCAGAGCTTCTTAACAAGATCGATAAAGATGTTAAAACAATATAGGAAAAGAGTTTAAACAAATGAAAATTATTCAGATAATGCTTCAGTAAAGTACGTATTACTGAAAAGACAATAATATTTATTTTTTTGTTGTTGTTGTTGTTTGCTTATCAGGTCAAAAATATTATTTTTTTATTTAGAATTCTGAATATTGAGTAGAAGGTTTTTTACTAAATATTGAAACAAAATTCTAATAAGACAAAAACAGAAGCAGAAAAATATATTTTTTATTTTGAGTTCATGCATATAATAGCACCAGAATCATATGCATGATGAGAGAATTACAAAAGGATAAAAAGCCGTATAAAATGTAAAATTTTAAAATTAAATTTCTTTATTTAAAACTATAAAGAAGCAGGCATGTGTATGCTAAATATAAAATTGATGCAAATCTTACATACAAGTAAATAAAACTTAACATTTCTTTCTGTTACTTTAAGACAATGCTGACACCAAAGCTTGTGATAGACAGTGGGAAGTAATATTTTGAGATAAAAATATATAAAGATGTATTTTTCTTTTACATTATCTGCTCGAAATAACACATTCAAATTTTTATAAATAGTTTAAAAAACCTTTAAGTTTTGGGTGAGAAACGATAGAATATATTTACAGTAACAGAGACCGAAAAGTTTATTTATTAATGCCGCTTTCAATGAAAGAAATAAAACACTATATTCCAACTGTTGGACAGACAGCGATGTCCTTATTTTGAATTATGATTAATGAAATGAAATAAGGAAAATTTTTATACAAAAGTTATGACTGATGAAATTTGTTTTAAAAAATTATGGATTATACAATTGTTATTTTACGGATTTAGTTTTGATTGATGTATTTTTTTCATAGAACTGATGTAATAATTTTATTCAAAAATTATTTTAATGGATGCTTTGTTTTTTAAAAAATTTATTGATAAAGTATTTTTTAAAAAATGTGTGGGTAATGTTTTTTTAGAAAAACAATTTTTTATAGGAAAAATATAACTCTTTTAGAAACATGTTTTAGAAGCGTAATAACATGTAATTTGACTGCAAAATTTTTTATTTCTTATGACATTTTTTGTAGAAAAACAGCGACTAAAGAAATTCTTTTTGGAAAACTGATGACCAATTTCTTGTAAACTAATTTTGACTAATGAAATGTTTTTTGACATGAAATTTTTTTAGAAAACGTATGATTCCCTTTTCTTGGAAAAAATACGACTCATGAAAATTTCTTTAGAATCATTGCGATATATAATTCTTTATAGAAAATTTATTATTATTATTATTAATTATTATGAAAAAAATATATAACGTACTGCAGCACTCTTTATTAAAACGTTCTTGCTATTACGACTTCGTTTTCCATACTAGATGCATACTGCGAGCGTCTTCCTAAAACAGTTCAAAAGGCAATTCAATATGCTTGAAATTCTTGTATTTTATAAGAATATCCTTTAACTTCTATTGATGAGAAAAAGAGATAAAATTAAATATTTCTTAGTATAGCGTTTTATATTTTATTACTTGGAGCCACAGAGTAAGATAATTTGGGATAAATTTATTTTCTACGTTACAACTCAAAAGAAATTATCAATATCAAAAAATATTATTTCAAATAAAAAAAAATCGTAAACTAGCTTTATTTACATATTGACAATTGTGCAATGGACAAGACGCGGAAAATATATAAATAACTTATTATTTTTAATTTTAGTTAAAATTTTTAAATGGTAACTGTAACTATTTTAATTTGTTGTAATTTTATGCTAATGTTTTTATTTGTGATTGTAATTGTATTATAGATCCCCTGAAGATGATCAACTAAGTCGATCGAAATATTGGGAAAATAAAAAAAAGGAAAACTGACCTCAAGCCAAAAAAGAATAAAATAATACAAATTATAATAAATAGGTCAACAAAAACATTTTTTAGAACTATCAAAAATTTTTAAAAATATACAGACTTATTAATAACGTTCTTCTGTTTTAATACAACCGGCTTGGTATGTGATATGTCATATAAGCCAAAAGTAATATCAAGAAAATTAATTAAATTGCAACAATATGGTGATTAAAAATGTGGGGGATGATGATGGCATCCAGACGGCTATCATCACCCAAGCAAACAAAGGAACCACAAGCACTAGACCGAAGTCGCAATAAAAAAAGAACACGAGTTAAAATTTGTTTTCTACTTGATAAAGGTGAAATTACAAATTAACTTCCTTTGGTTTATTCCAATTTTCACAAATAGTTCCAAATTTACAATTTAATTTGCACTTTAAAGTTATAAATGGCGCGAATAACTACGAACTTGCTTCCTTCAACAAACAAACGTGAATTGAAAAGTAAAAAGAAATTCTTAGCTAACTAAAATCTTGTTGATTGCAGCGCCCCTTACACGTCAGCAGCTTTCATCCAAATACATGAGCCAGGGTTGGAGATTTTACTTTTCAGACTTCAACAGTTATAAACTAACAAATATGTAGTAGAACATCAATTTGTAGGCAGTAACTAATACCTATTCAATATTGAAGTGTAATATGAACTCAAACAAGAAGAATTCTGAACCATGTATGAGTTCCTGTTGTTTGATTATCCCCCATTTAATTTTGTTTTGAATTTTTCGCATATTTTCTTAAAACATACTCTCATATTTCAGGCGTCTGCCTATAAAGGTTTAAAGCATAATACTATAGCCACAAAAAAATGGTCTCTATGGAAACAGCCAATATCTTTCGTACGTATCCTTACAACAAGTTCAAAAACATTTAAGTAAAAAAAAGACACTATTTGGGCACTCTTTATTCAAATATGTTTTTAATATGCTGCTATAGCGGACAGAGTTTAACACACACAGTTAATATAAGCAGTTAAGAGAGTAAAGTTTTAGTCGATATAACATCAATTTCGGGACATTCTTTAACTTTTAACGTTTGTTGCTCATGTATTATGATTCTAGGCTGCGTCAGACAGGGAATCAGTAGGATCACACCTTAACCATTTCTATGCGAAATTCTTTGAATGTAAAATATGTCTATAATAGCAAAAGAAATAATCCTGGCATAACTTCCTATATTTAAACTAAGGAAGATGCCATTTTGTAACATGATGGTAATTTCTCCTTAAACTAAACCTTCTGTCTCACTGTTCTTGTTAGGAAAGCAATAAAACTAAAACACAAAACATGAACTTAAGCATAAAGTAAAAACTTCGGCAAACGGAAATGGCTAGCAAAATGCTAAAGCCTTTTAGTAGCATGTAATAGTTAAAATATACATGTACTTACACTCATACATGCATGTTCGAAAACAACATGCATGTGTATGAATAAGAAAACATGATTGTTTTATTATATTTTGTTTTTTTTCTTTTATTTTTGTTGTTTTTACTTGAACTCTCTAATATCAACATCATTGGAGCTTTTGTGACAATTGTTAAGAAAATATTCTTTGGCAATATAAAATGAAAACAAAACTAGAATTTTTTTCTTTCTCCAACAACAACAATAAATGATAACATCTAACTAAACATATAATGGACAGTTAGGCAGCCAGGCATGGCAATACTTTAAAGGAGAAAAGTCTTTAAATATACACTCCCCTTTAGATACACTGAAAGGTAGGTGGGTACGAGAAGTTGAAACAAAAATAAGAAAATTTATGCGGTATTATTTTATACATCAGTGACACTTTTCTTCTTGTTTTTCGTATATATTGTATGAGCAAATATCTATGAAATCCTTTAAGAATTTAAAAAATGGTCTCGGAGAATCCCTTAAGGTTGTCTAAGATATAAGAAAAAACCAGCAAACCTTAATTTATAATCATTTCTCTGTAAAGGAAATATTTGTTGTTTTGTAACACTATTTTATGCAAATGCATCAACTATTTATAACTGCTCCAAACTAAACTGAGTATTTTTTGTGGTTTAAAAGGTTTATTTTTCTTTTTTTGATTATGGTTTTCATTTCGAAGTAGCAGCTTAACAGTGATGTTTATTAACGAGTACATACAATGTATGGATCTAAACAGATTTTATTTGTACGATTTACAATAGATAGTACTGTTGTCTGGGATTTTTATTTTTTCTGTTCTTAGAAAATAACAACACAATAGAAAACGGAAAAAATATATTTAAAGGGAACCAGGATAGTAAACCAACTGATTTACATTTAGAATGTTTACAGCTTTCGAGCTTCTTTTTATTTAATGTTAAGGTCCTTAGATTTTCTATTGTGGAAATGGGAATTTGTTAAAAAATTTTATTTTTATTTTCTTATTTAATTTTTGTTGCCTACAACAGCCCAGATATGCAATTCTCTTAAGTGCGGCTGATAGTTTGGTAACTTTGTAGTTTTTATTTCTTCTATTTTTATATTCTTTCATTGTTACTCAATGACAGTAATCAATAACTAAGAAACTTTCAATTTTTTGTAAAAGAAACAACAGCATAATTTTTTTTGCCAACTAGTTTTTTTTTCATTCTGGAGTCCTCTAGTCAAACTATTTGATGACAAAACGAATGAGATAATTAATTCAGCTTAAGTACATTTTTAATTTAATTTCATAAGTTCGTTTTTCTTTTTTTAAATATTTGAAGAAAAAAAAACTTAAGCCTAATTAATTAATTCATTTGTGTTTTGTTTTTATGAAAGCTTCTAGTAATTTACATTTTTGATGTTTATTTGTGTTCAGTTTTCATTTTCAATTAAAATTTCATTTAAACATTTAAATTTTTTAAGGATTTTGATTTCAGATTTTATAATTCCCAATATAGTTCTCATTTCATTAACTATTACAAATTTATTTTCACCCTATAAATTTAATACGGCTTAAGTTCACATACATTTGCATTTCTAAATTTATTAAAAAAGAAAATTTTTTAGTACTAATATTTAAAATTAGATACCTGCATTCTAAAGTAGTTACAAAAAATAAATATTTGATTTTCCAGCGGCTCACCCTCTTAAAATGTGCCAATTATTGTTAATTTATTGCAAAATAAATAACACCAGCTTTTAGAGTTTTTAAATTTGTACGTTGGCACTACAGAACAATTTACTAAAAATGCAAGTCTCTTCTTCTTAACTAACTAACTAACCACTTAGATGCTGCCTTTCATATTCATCCGCTAGAGGTCTAGAAAAAAAAAAAAGAATTTTCTACTTCCTTTTGTTGATGTTATTTTATTCATTCAATATATGGGCAGGCGCCTGTTGGTCTGTGTGTATTTTTGTTTTTATGCTGTTAAAGTTTCTCACTGGAATTTATTTTAAGATAGTTGTTGTTGTCTTGTGTAGATAAGTTCTCTTAGAAAACTATGCAGTTAGTAAACAGCATACCCAGTTATTATTGTCTTGCGTGTGAAAAATTACTACGCTGTTAGTAAACAACATACCCAGTTGTTTTTATACTGCCTGTGTAAGATTTCTACGCAGTTTGTAACTAGAAAGTTGTTGTTGTCTTGCATGTATAATTTTTTTTAGCAAACTACGCAGTTAGTAAACAGCATACCAATTTTTTTACTTTATTTATTTATTATTTCATTTTAAATGTTAAGCAAGACGCATCCGTAACAATATTAAAACGTGCCACATTTAGGTAAAAGTTAAAAAAATAGTGGTTTTCCAAAAAGATATCCTAGTTTTTCATCCTTAAAATCGTCACTATTTTATTTAGGAATAAAACTCTAATCTTATTTGATAGAGAATTTTATATTTATGAATTTTGAATTAAATAATTTTAGGGACATTTAGCATTTGCCAGTTCAGTTCGTAATGCATTTCCTTTTATAGGAATTTCCATACCAAGGTTAAAGAAAATTGTAATAATCAATTATATTTTTTTCAAATGTACTTTATTAACTTAATTGTTGAATAGCGTTAAAATAAATATTTAAAAATATTTAAAATTTTAAATAAATATAAATTTTAATATTTTAAAAATAAAATTTCATGGTGGTAATGACTTACATACGGTAGCTTTTGCAGAAACCGGAAAAAGATTCCTACATTCGGATACCACTTGTTCTTCATATTTTGTTAAGCATGAGTTTAAGTCTTTGATTAATTTTACTCCTCTCTGAGCTGTGTCATTAACTACTCTTAAGCCGCCCACTATTTTTTTAGTTCTTAAATAAAGTTGATTTTCGCACCATTCACTAATAATTCACAATTCACCAGGAGTTAAAAAATGTGTATCGATTTCAAATCATCATAAACATATTTAGAGTCCGAGAAGAAACAAAATAATCAGTTTCTTTGTCTAACCAATGAATAACTTTTTCGAAATTAAATTTTGCTTTGAGATCCCTGTTATTAGAATTAAATTGATAGTTTTCTTCTTTGGTCCATAATTTTCTAACCAGGCTTGTATCATCGAAATATGAAAAGCAATTTGCTCCAAATTAAGAAACCGTAAATGATTAATTATTTTAGACAATTATTATTCCCTTGCCTGCAACTTTTTTGTCAATTATCCTACATTGAAATAAAAATTTTGGTAATTGTAAGTCTTGGTTAGAAGCCAGGGTGGGCTTAAAACATGCTTTAACATAAATGTTGATTCTAAATAAGCAAATATCTTGAATAGCCTTCCTCTCTGAATCAGTTAATGAAAATTTATCGCTGAAAAGATATATTTTAAGGTAATAAATAGCCTTTGCCATCCATCTGGCATGATGGCTAGAAGATATCCTAAATAAATTAAGCAAAGTTGGATGGATTCTTTATATTCATTTCTGGTCTGGCGTGTTTTTAATTGTTCAATAAGATAATTTGAAAATTGTTCCCGCTTACTTATTTTATGTTTCAAATTTTTATCTTCCATAATTGTGTTGTATTTACTTAGGTCTATGTTAGACCACCCAGTCTGAAATTTTCAAAAAATTTTTGGCTGAGGTGCGATGAATCTGCCCATTTTGCAATCAAAAACTTTACTACATTGTACACATAACATTATCTGTTGTTTACGAAACTATAAATACGAGAAATATTTATAATCAATAAATATTGTTAGACGAAAACCATACGCAATCCAAAACTTTTCTTTATTGCACTCTTTATCAATCGTCACACACATTTATTCATGCTTTCGGCGTACTATCGCATATTATCGCAAACGCCACATTTTTATGCTCATCTCTTTACACCATAGTACATATATGCAGTTCTGGTAGTATACTATTTGTTGTGAAGGAATGCTTGAGCGCTTGCATGCTATTTCAAATTTTTAATTTTTAAAATCAAAATCAAAATCAAACTATTTTAGAATTAAAATCAAATGGATAATTTAGTTTTTAAATGAATTATGATTTTGCAGATCATTGTTAATGGTGATTAGTTATAAAGCCAACAGTAAAAATACTAAAAAGGCTTACATTGAACTAGAAACGAAATTTCGTTTTTTTGATATCCATCGCTTACTGTAAAATGAATAATGAACTTAAGCCTGTCTGAATAATAGTAGTTTAAGTTTTTTTTTATTAAATTTTCTAATCTTAACAAAAATTTCTGAAGTAAGTGGAATAAAAAATAACCTCAAAGTCTCTAATTTTCTATGGAATGTAAATGTCTTCTTTTAGGAAATCTTTCAGTATGCTACGCAATATTTTTTTAAAAATGTAACAATTCCACTGACAATATTCGCCTTTAGTTTAGGAAGTGATAATGTTTGGAGAGCATTTTTTATTTTATTAGCAGGTTCTCACAAAATCGCTACTGCGATTCTAATTTTAATGACGAAAAATTTAGATCGAAAACTACATAACCACATCCAGCAGTGTATTTACGGTTGTAAGTCTATGTTTTTATCGGACCAGCACTTAGGGAATGAACCCTAGCCATACAATTTATTGTGCCAGATTATGGAGGGGAGGACAGATGGAATAGTGCTTGTGGATATTCAATTTGAACTATCCTATATTGAAAATGATAGAAAAGACCTCTGAACGCAGTTTATTTCACATATAGAATGTTCTGCTAAATACGAATCTTCCCTGGAATGCGTTTTGCATTTCACTGGCCAATGAACCACAAATGGATGTGCCCTCAACGAAAATCGAGTTATTAGCGAAAACGTGCGAATAACGGGAACAAATTTCCTAATTTCAATACCATTTACCATTGTAGTAAGGATAAACCAGTAAAATATATCCCACATAGCGTTGATGATCTAGAGAACCATTAGAGTTGGATGTCCTATATTCGGTCAAGCAACTCCAAAATAGATTTTAAAACGGATATGGGTGGTATAAATAGTATGAAGATCGGATGTAGTGAAGTATCTATTACACCGTTTTAGAAAACCGTGGCACTTGAAAGCTTCTTAAAAACCCCTGGAAAATGTGTTTAGTTCATCGAACATCACACTGAATTTTCATGCTAAAAACTGGTTCGGTCTATTACCAAATGAATACGAATGACAAATGGTGCTGCCATCTGCGAAAGAAAGTTGAAATTTTGACAAAGAAGATCATTTAGAAAAATAAGAAATAGAGTAGGAGAAAGAACGGAGCCTTGTTATTGCACTTGTCCCAGATTTTTCGTACCTTAAATTCGGCTATAAAAATATATATTTTGTCATTTGCAATGAAGTTTTTCAGTTGTTCAAAAAGGTGATTTCTTTAGTTGCATGCAATGAATGAATAAATCTTTCACCATATGGCATTATAGAAAATTCCTAGGCAATAATTGCAATTATTTTTTTTTTTTTTTTGATAGAAACAAGAAATTAATTAATTTAACTTAATTTAATTTTTTTACATACAAATGGATCCTTTAAGGTTCTATTTAAAACTATAACAATATCTTATTTTGTACTGGCAAGTCGAGCAATATTTCTTCAAAGTTTCTTACCCACTAAACCCCGATAATCAAAACAGCTTATTTAGCTTCAAGTAATTGCCACCAGAATTTAAACCACTCTTTTCTGTAAAAGAAAAACCAATATCAATTTAATTTGTTTTCTTTTTACAGATAAATAAGCCACTGTTAAGCTTATAACTTTAAAAGTATCTAAGACTTGAGAAAAAGAAATAAGTATCAATAGTTATTTATGCTTTCTAAGGAAATTTATAATTGGGACTCTAGAGAAGTCTACAGTTTCTTTTGGTTATAAAAGTTAATAAAAATATTTGCCAAATTTTATTTTAATTTAAACATAATTTCAATGTCCATTGACGCACATTATTAAATGTCAAAAAGTTAAAGTTGTATTAAAACATCTGCTATTGTGGTTTCAAGCAAAATTTTCTCCACTTTGTTTTCCTTCGAAATGTCTAGCCAAGCTTTTGTCAGGACTTAAGAATTTCTTTTATTTTTCTTGCATTAATTTATAGTTTTAATGCTTGTGCATGCCGTAGTTGTGCGTGTGTTTATATATGTATGTATGTGTGTGTATGTATTTGTTAAGGATTTTCTTATTTTCGCATCCATCTTTTAGGTCAAATTAAAAAGTTTCCTGCCAAACCAATATTTTGCAGTTTAATAATAAAAATAAAAATTTGAAAACAAATTTCAGAGCAAGTTTTTGTTTTTGCTTTTCTTTGCTGTCCACAATGGGATTTTCCTTAAGAGGATCAAATGTAAGTGAGAGAAATTTATAAGGGGAATAATTTAAACAAGAAATTACAATGAAGACTTATTGAACTTTTTGATGTTCTGTATTTTCGCAAAAAACTTTTCTTGTATCAAATAGCATTTAGAAAACTCGGAATAGTCAATATTTGAAAGTTGATTTGATGGTTAATATTTTGATTGGAAAGTTTCTAAATTAAATTTATTATATTTTTAAATAGTTTTTGTTTTAGTTTAATTGGAAAAAAGTTTTATGGAAAAGATACTCTTAAAGCATTTTGGTAATTTTCTACTATTTTTTGTTGTTCTTTTTTTTTTGTAAATAAAGCAAAGCTGTTTTTGATATCGTTAAAATAGATAATAAAACAATTTTTATTTAATTACATGACAACTTTAGCAAGAAGACCCTTTTTTACAAATTTTATTATCGAGACCCTGTCAATGAAATATTGTCCCTTAACAAGCTTGCAATGCATTCATGTTTAACTGTCTAACTAGAGAACATGGATTCAGAAATTCATTTGGGGAAATATTTAAAACTCATACGCGTAATTGTCACTTGGCTGTGCCTTAGCGGACCTAAACAAAGCTGATTTAGAATAACTTTTACATTCTTGTAATCTATAAAATGGTATTGAAGTGGACCCACAAACAGCCAGTCTTTATGTCTGGCTCTTCAATTAGTAACAAAAATTACTTTCTTAAGCTTCTTATGACGTTTTGGTAATAAAACAGTGCAATAGCAGCAAGTTAACTTTTGATGGCCTTAATAAAATATAGAAAAAACACAAAGAAACGAGCATTTGAGGAAATTTATATTAAATTTTCTCAAAGCGATCGCAAATGATTTTATAGAAGAGCTAAATATTTCATAACGCCAGGAAGTTCTTAAAGGAATTATCAAGAAATAGAGAAACAATTGCTGAGACATGAACCCATTGTAAGCAAAATGGAAAATAACATTTTTATTAAGTATAATTTACGTAAAACACTACATATTTTGCTTAGCATACAATCATAATGTAAACCAAAAGATAGTTTATTATCAAGTAAATTACATAAAATTATTATATTTTTCTTTGGTGGTGATATTGCTTAATACTGCCATATCACCAGTTAGTGCAATTTATAGGCGATTTCAAACGTCTAGACTGTTATAATATGAAAAGATCTGGCAATGTGCTCTCTTTTTTCTAAGATCCAACCAGAATATACTGCTGCAATAATTAAAAGAAATATTTTGCACTGTTTTTTTAACGTGCATGACGTTGATTACTATTTTCTTATAGTATTTTCTTTTAGGTGTTTAAAAGCATCAAATCTATTTTAATTTGCTAAAATTATTTCTTTAATTTTCGTTTGATTATTTTTTGTGTGCCTTCAATAAAAATAACTATTGTAGCTCTAGATATAATAAGTTTTCTAGTTTTAAGTAAAAATTTTAAATTATGATCCTTGGCTAAAATTAAATTTAATTATTCAAATGCATTGAGCTAAATTCTTAGATTAGAAAACAAATACACAGGATAAAACTTCTATTTGTCTGTTTTAGGGGCAGCACTTTAAAATTTTCTTTTGTTTTCCAACAAAATTTTAACAAAATTTTCTCGCTTCGGTTAAAATTGCATAATGATAAGGGTTTTGTTGCTTTTTTATCGCAAATAAAAAAATGTTTATGCACAGCTAGCGAGAGAGAGAAAAAGAAGTAATAGCGTAGCTGAAAGAAAACGAAATAGTTTGTCGTTTTGATAAAATGGTGTGCCAGGCGATAATATTACTTATTCTCTTTTTTGGGGGGGGTTTCTTGGTTAGTTAGTTTGACTTTGTATAACTGCATAGTTAAGCAGTTTCGTTAAGCATTATAATAAAATTATTAAATAAAAATACAATAGAATGGGCATAATTGGTTTCATTCTCATCACCAACAACTTCTCTTCAAAAAAATCTGAAATAACTACTAAAATACAGCAGATAAATAATTTTTTCGTAATACTCTTTTGAAAATAAAAGAATCTGTTAAACTAGAAGTTATGAAAGCATTTAATTAAATAAAAAGCAAAATATTGTCAAAAATAAATTAGTTTGAGAATTTTACATAAAAGAAATAATTAATATTTTTGTCTTTGGGATATTGAAATAACAAAGTTTAGTTTAGTAGTTCGTTAGAAAAAAATCTTAAAATTATAAAATTTTAAATAAATTTTAAAGAAATATCCTTTACTTTTAAAGCAATAATATTTTGCAATTTTGAACCAAAGAATGGTCGAGCCAAATACAAAGTATTTAAATTGATGTTATAATAATTATTCTTGCAAAAATAAATATATAAAAAATTTTGAAGATTGATTAACTAAGAAACATAATTGTTAATAAAAATAAGAAGATTTTAGCAGATATCAACTACAACATGTCTCCTGGGGCAAATGGGATTTCAGCACTGGTCCTGAAACAGTGCTCTTTGACGCTAGCGCGTTCGTCCTTTCGGAACAATGGTGATACTCCACACATAATTTCGGCGAAAGGTGCCCCTGTAGGTTAGTAGGTAGTGTGCTAGCTTACATTATTGGAGGTTGTGGGTTCGATTCCCAACAAAGATCTTGGTTTTTTTCACTACATATAAAAATTGACTGTCGGTGGGGCTGCTCAGTGATGAAGGCATTGTCATTGGTGACTGAGCTGTCTTATGCGACAGTTAATTTACGTAACTATCCCTCTACTTTCACTACCTGTCGCATGTTTTCTCTCTATCCTTTTCCTAAAGAATGTAGCGCGGTACTTTTAAACAAAAAAAAAGTAAGGTGATAGCTCTAGATATTTCCAAGGCGTTTGATAGAATGTTGCATGATGCAGTTCTGGCAAAGCTTATTTCTCTTGATGCCGGCAATAATTTCCCCAGATCTACATCGAGTTTTCGCAGGAATCACACATACGAGTTGATATACATGGGATTTCATCAGACGAGTTCAAAATTAATTTAGAGTTACCGCAAGGCTACGTTCTTTCTCCTACCGTATTTCATATTTATCTAAATGACCTTTTACATTCGTATTCATTCAGTAATAGCCCAAACCTGAAGGAGGTGGAGTCCGAAAGGCGAAACACAAATAATACGCTCAATCATAACCTCGCAACAATCTTCGAATGGGTTCGTGTGAATAAAGTCGATTTTAATGTGCGTAAGACTCAATGTTGCATGCTTACGCCTAGTTTGTGTTGCATCTATTACTATTGGTGATATAAGTATTAAGAAATTCGAAGTTCTTGATGATCTTGATATAAAAATTTAGTATAATATTCGGCGGACTAAGCACATTTCTAAGGTTTCTAAAGAAGCTTTCAAGTGCTTGGGTTTTCTAAAACGGTGTAGGAGGTACTTCACGCTATCCCAAATGGAATACAACCGGAATACAACCTCATATGTGGGCCGGCACGGCAATGTCCATTTTTGAGTTGCTCGACCGCGTACAAAAGAGGACCAGGGAAAATTCTTTTTTTAGCACAACCGTCCGTATGTGAAATAAACTTCATCCGGAGGTCTTTTCTATGACTTTCAATGTAGGAAAATTCAAATCGAATGTCCACAAATACTAATCCCACTTTTTTTCTTCCAAAAATCTAATTTCCTAGTTCTGGCATGTGTAGAGCTCATCCCCTGAGTGGTGGCCTGAAAAGGAAAAAAAATAACAATTAATTATTAATCATTTAATAAGAATTATATACAGTTATATTATATATTATATTGTAGTTAATTGTGGTATGCGCTGTGTAATCTGTTGCATCTTGTTTAAACCACAGCTCCTGCACAACATGATTGTTCAACTGATGAGCGAAAAGGTTAATAATTATGGCTCTATGGCGGTCACCATTGACTACAACGTTTTTAAAACAGTACCGAACAATGATTCTACCAGGCCTTAAAACACACCAAATAGTCCGTTTTTTTAGGTGTAAAGGTGTCCCAACATAGACTTAACGATTATTTGCTTATTGTTCACCCATTCAAACAAGAGGAAGCTTTCTTGCTAAAAAAATTCTCTAATGGTTTGATTCTCTAATAGTCTGATCATGTGGAAAAGCTAAACCAAACCTACATTACTTGACAGATAACAAAATAGCCTCTAGCCAAAAGAGATTACGAACGTAAAGCTCTGTATCTCTATAAAAAACACCAGATATATTCATTTATACATTTATGTATCATGATTTAAAACATGACCAAGTTGTGTTATTAATAACACACAACAATTGAGACATCATCCTTCGACACTTAATAAAAAGTTGGGAAATTTTTAAGGATGGAACATTAAACTCTTGAGCAAAGACTTTTATTTGTGAAAATGTCAATAGCAAAATGTTAAAAATTACACTGCGTCACTTGGTAAAATTCCAGGCGTTTTTCTTTATAATCACGCTCCTTTTGAGAACGCTATAAGTAATTTAATCACTAAATTCGGGGCTCACGATATTGATGCTCACAATAGTGGCCGTGGTAATGCAAACATATTTGCTGTACAGAAAAATGCTGAGAATGAGGCTGGAAGATCAACTCGTCGACATTAGTGAATTCCTGTAATGTTGACATCAGTGATGAGTTTTTTTGCCATATTCTATTTTCTCTGAGTATACAGGAGAGTCATAACATTCTCTCGCTTAATCTCAGCTAGAGTATTTTAAAACATATAGTTTCAATGTAAACAGAAGTCACTAAAGATGATAGTATTTCTAGTTACAGAATCAAAATCTGTGTGTGTGAGTTAAAGTTTTTTCATGCCTTGCCCAGAAGATAAAAACGCCACCCTACTATTTTCGTTACAATATTTGCCTATTTGCCAGCTCTCTATTTCTAGAATAGTTATTGCTACAGAAGGTATTGATGTGATTTGATTTACATCTGCACCGACTAGGTAGTCATTATCAGATGGTGGTCAAACCACTTGAATGATTTGCAAACGTCATTCACGCCCTAGGAGGCCATCGAGTACGTATATCTACGGTCACTCCTAGTAGCAATTTCGAAAGCCCGAAGTAGGCCGCAGCCTTCACTCCTTGCTAAAGAGTTGGAGACTTTCCAACTCCTGGCCCAGAACGCATGAAGCTTAATAAATTTAAGAACACGACGGCATTCATACTCACTGGACCTGAACCATTCATTGTGTTCATTATGAATGATCCGACCCACAAACTATCACGAGGGTCTCGAAACCACCACGATACTCCCATATAGGGGCCACCAGTCAGAGAACAGCTAATTGTCTAAAGAGACAAATAGTGAACTCTGCGAGCGTACTGATTCCCGTGGAAATATGTGGATTGTCCAGGTGACTCCTACTAGCCTTTGAGGGGCCTGGGCTCCCTTTTACCCCGCAAGACACCAGTCTAAATGGAATAGTAGGTTCCAAAAAGACTATCATGTGCCCCCGGGGGGAGCTACAGAAGGTATACCGTATAGCCACTGTAACAGCAATTACTAAGAATTAAAGGGTATTCTCCAAATGGCATGATATTCATAACGACAAACTCTGTTCGCTACAGCAAGAAAAAGACAAAATACTTTAAATTAAAAAGAGAGAGAAGAGAACATATAGACCTACAAACTGTAAACAGAAATGTATGTACAAATATGTTCGCTATAAAAACGCAAGTGTGGTCTTAACGTTTAAATTATTTAGACAGACAGACAGACACTTTGACTTTTCATTGAGAGAAAGTAAGAAAAAGTTAAAAATAAAGCCAAAAATTAAAAGATGGCTCCGTGCCTAATAAACGGAAACACTTTGCGAATTACTTATCTTCATTTTTGTTCACCAAATTTACCACTCTATGCGTTCGGACATTTTTCTACATGACATACTTTAATATTTGTTTGAATATTTCTTTTATGTATTTTGATGGATGTCTTAAACAACATTGTTATGCTTTTGCATAAAGTTTTCCAACTATTCGTTCTGTTGTTATTGTTGCTCATGTTATCTGTTGTTTTCATTGTCCTTGTCGTTGGTGTAGACAAGAAAAACAATGTTTTCTGTTTGCAATGATGTTGCTATTTTTATTCTATTTTATTTTATTGTCTTTAATGTACGTGTATTAAAGTATATTGCTCTTTTATGTATGCATATATGTGTGAGTGTGTGTGTGCGTGGGTATGTATGGTTGTTTGTTTCTAAGTATATTTTCTCAAAATAACTTTTTTGTCTTTTGGTTATACTTGTTAAGTAAAGCTACCCTTTGTTAAATTGTTTTTCCACTTTGCAAATGGAAATATTTGTATCACAGCCACAATGTGTGTATTAATACGAATGTGTGTGTGTGTGTACATATATATTGTTCATTTACATGCAAGTGCATGCATTATAATTTATAAATTGTATGCATCAGCATTTCTTCATATGGCCGGATGCATTGGAAACTGGCTTTGAAAAAATTTCGTTATTTGAAGCTATGTTTCCAAAACAGTAAAAGAAATGTCTGCATAGTTCTTTGAGTATCCCATATTATTATCAGTAACCATATTATTATGTCCCTTCTTTTTGAAATGTTATAGTTCCTTCTTGATACTTTCTTGCCTGCATTCATTTTTGACCATTTGTCATATACATATACAAAATGTGTGTATTGTTTTTGTTTTTTTTGGGGGGGGTGGGGTTGGGTTTCTTATACTGAAAGCTTAGTGCCGAATACTTTGGAATATTGTGTTCAATCAATTTAATATAAAAGTAAGGAAATTTTGGTATCAAAAATATAATGGCCTTTCATAAGGCCTCTCATAAGTTGGCTCTCTAAGGATGAGCTTTTGAAGATTTTTTCGTTCAGTGAGATTTTCCATATTTCTTACAGTAAAAAAAACTAATTGTTAAAAAAATTTCCATTTCTTTGCTAATTCATATACAAGTTTTGTCGTATTATTTCTTTGATAGCTTTTTACCAAAAGTCACCAACTTCGAAGAAGGTCAAAAGAAATCGACATTGTTATATCGTAAATAAAAAGTACACGATCACATGCTTTACATCTTAATTACTCTGTTTGCATCAATATTTTGCTGAGAATATACTTACATGCTATAAAAAAATATTATACAAATTTTACTTATAATTTTATTTATTATACAAGTGATAATTATTATAACAAATGATAACAAAACTGGCATTAGTTAAATTCTCTTTATTATAATTATTAATAACTACTATAACCCCAAATATTTACCATTAAATTATATTTATAATGTAGTTATAATTATAACTACTATTTATAATAACATAAATATTATTTATAAATAATTATGATTAAAATTGTGCGATTATAACTGCATATAATTATTTTAATTTTAATTTTATTTTAATTATATTATATTACAATTATAACACTAAATTACGTTACGATCATAATTATACTATATGGGTGTATAAGTTAATAGTGCCGATTTAGATAACACATGATATGACTATCACATATGGCCCACTTTTGTTGCGAATAGAGTTGCACTCATTGTTAAGAGTGTAGGAATTGAGCATTGGTCTCACGTAGATTCCAGAGATAACCCCGCTGACATGACAAATCGTGGATCTCTAGCTCGTAATTTAATTAACAATTTCCTTTGGTGTCATGGTCCTCGATGGCTATCAAAACCAAGGAGTGAATGGCCCCGGAAATCAATTAGCATACATGCGCACCTAGAGTGTGCCAGAGTAAATACAGAACCACACTCACGACTTGATATATTGAAAAGGTTTTCAAATTTTCCCCGAGCAATCAGAGTTATTGCATATTGTTTTCGGTTACTGCGCTTTCTCCGTTTGCGCAACAGCTTGGAACCCAATATGAAGTGAGATTTGTACGTAGTCTCTTACAAAACTATAAATCTTATAAAACCATTTTGGAGGGTAAATATCTGTTATTGTAATTTAGTATTCGATAGACGCATTATTAAATTTTGTGCTTAAAAAAGATATTTTGCACTAAAGTCTGATAGCCTTCCTTCATTTGAAGAAAATCGCTACTAAAGATTATCAGTTAATGGTAGAAGCTAACGGTTGACATGAACCAGCTCAAAAAACTTGTGAACGATGGCTAGCGCGAGTGGTGACTTCGAAAATTGTTGTCAATCACAAGAAGAAATTCCATTATCATTGGGAGTAACAAGCACGTTTAAAAGCAAGGAAATTGAGTCTCGTAGGAATTGAGACGTTGAAAGGCGATTTTGAAGATCGGAAATGATGATTGTGCGCTATCAAAAGAAGTCATTTTTGCATTGTATTAGTATGGGTGATGAAAAATGAATACGTTACGATAACCCCAATTCGCAAAAATTTATATGTAAATCCCGGCCAACCAGCCAAGGCAACGCCAAAGCCGTGGGTAATGTTCTGTATTTGGCGGAATGAAAAGAGTATTTTTTTATGAGCTACTTAAATTAGTTCAGATGATCACAGGTGGTCTGTACCGAAGATTATTTACTAGTTTGAAGAGAGCACAGGTGGCCTGTGCCGAAGACCATTGACTAGTTTGAAGAGAGCAATCAAAGAAGACTCCCCAGAATATTCGACTAGACACATCCTGCATCATGCAACGCTCTGTCACATGTTGCAAGTACCTGTCACGTTATACCCTTGATCTTGCCCCTTCTAACTACACATTTGGTGTGATCGATGCAGAACCCCCTTATTGATACCATTTACTTCCAAACAGAATATCAAAAATTGACTTGAGACATTCTGTACCTCAAAACCGCAGCATTTTTTTTTTTGCGTGCAATCCATATGGCATCAGAAAGATGGAAAAAAATAGTGGCTAACGATGGAAAATATTTTGAATAATGGCTCAACTCATTTTTTTATTTTAATAAATGCATTTTTCAAGCATATTTTCAAAATCGACTTGTATATCATTATAATTCTAATTAATTTTAATTTCATCACTTTAATGGTTTTTATAATAATTATTGTTTTAATTGCATTTATTAGTATAATTATAATATTTTTTTATAATAATAAATACATATTGATATTGTGTAAGTTTAACTGTAGTAGTTACTAATAGTAACGCCTATAATATTATAAAAATTATAATTAATTTTGTTATAAGTATTATTACTAGTAGGAATAATATTCTTACTTAAATTTTTATTTATTATGAATTATTACTCTGTGCTAACGCCGAAGCCTACTTCGGCATTCTTTGTAAATCGATATAAATAAATTATTTGCTGTAAAATTGTTTATTTAAACTATTATTCACAAAAATATAGAAAAATTTTTAAACATTTATTTCTCTCTAAACACTGCTTTTTATTAAAAAAAAAGACAATTAATATTTTTTTATTAATTAAATTAATTTTATTAATCACTGCATTTTTTTTTTACATTTAATAACATTAAATATCGGCATAAAGTCTAACCAAGTTATAATCATTCAATTTTATTATTTTGTAATTATAATTATTGTGATTGTTTTTATTTATGTCATATATAATGTGAAATAAAATTTAAAATAATATTGAATTATGTAAATGAATATTGCATTTAACATTAGCGAAGCTTTTTCTCATCTAAATTGGAATGTTGATTACTGTGCTTGATTCGAATAACTGCTATTATTACTAAGAATTTTAACAAGCCATATTTTCGGTACTAAAAATAATACTAATTTTCTTGTATTACCGCATAACACTTCTATTTTACATGATCATTCCTTAAATATTTAGAGTTGCTCATATTAATATCAACAGCCAATAATCACATTAACACTAAAGATATCATTAAATTATCACAGTATGACGGGTATAAATTGTGGCTACTTTACAAGGCCCTCTAAAAGTTCTCTTTACCCACGAAATTTTGTTGAACAGACTTTGTATGGGCGTGTTTGTGTAGTTATATGAAATATGTTTAAAAAATAAATATATTTTTAAATCTATTAAAGTTAACTATGTTTGTAGTTTCACTATAAGAGTTCTGGCTTGTGTTTTTTGTCATGTTCATATTCAGAAACATGTTTGCGAGTTCATTTTATTTATAACATGTTTGTGTTCGACAGCAACAACATTTTCTTTAATAAATTTCGAATCTATTATTAAATAACTTGGATTTGCCTTTCTGGAAACAAATTAATTTATTTTAATAAAATGAAATTATAATAACCCTGGGGCCAATAATGCTATGGTAGGTTAAATTATTAAAATACAATTTCTATAATAAATATGTTCAAACATGAAAATATGTGTGTTCTGTATATTACAAAATAAAGCAAAGAAAGTGTAAAATTTGCAAAATTAAATATCCTGCGAAGAATTAAAAATAGTATTAAAAATTATGTGATAAAAAAATATTTAAGATTTTCATTGCTTAGCTTGTCGAAATAAAAATTTTGAAAGATGCATGAATAACTAAATGTAATTTATTAAATTTCAAATCAGAATGCATTGATTTCCTCTATAAAATATCCATCAAGATTTTAGAAACCCAAAAAACTGGAGCTTTTCAAATTCCCCTTCATTGCTGAAGAGTTTTGGCTTTAACCATACTTCTTCGGAATTATACCTAGTTAGCTCAATATATAGTGAATAGTCATTATCGCCACTTTCTATATGAATTGGAGGGTATTCTTGTGGACAATATGTTTCTCAACAAGATGATCCCAGATGTTATATACAGCCCGCGAAACAAAGCTATTGACTGCGTTACACGTTTGTGATCATGTTTTCTATCATTTCTATTAGCCAAATTAGTATTTCAAAACGTGTGATCAAGAACTTTTAACAATGCGTAATACTCAGCGCCTATAATTCCATGTACATCAAAAAAATCGTAGGTATATCTCTTTGTTTCTGTCCAACGCCTTAACTCATAATAATTGCCGGACTACTGGATTTTTCTAATGAAAGACATTAACTCTTTTAATTTTAAGATAGCCTTAGCACATGTGCATACATACTGTTAATGTTCTATTATTTGTCTTAAGTCTGAAAATAAACAAAGCAGCCACGATCCTTAAGGGAAAAAATAATAAATTTTTCTAAAAATTCGCTAGGGAACTATATGAAATTCTATATTGCTGGTCTCCCAATTCCTTATTAAACAATTTTCTATTTCACAAAAATATTATTTTCTCTCTTCCTTATATTAACTATTTAAATTTGTTTATAGTGACAATAAATTTCCAAAATAAATGTGTTTAAATTTAAAGTTGCAAAAACGAGTGCACAGTGGAAGATATTGAAAATAATTTGGGAATATATTAAAGTGTTATGTTAAGTGTTGAAGTAAATAATTTAAAATTTATATGGAGTGGTCTTGAAATTTCAGTTCCCAAGGAATGTGCTAAGTTATCACTTAAAGTTATGTGTCATTAGTTTCTGGCTTTAGTTCATATCTTAGCCGCTCGAAATTGAAAAGCCAATTTTCTAATGTAAAGGATTTTTCAACAAGAAGTTTGTTTTCGAAAACGAAATAAAATAATAAAAAGTTTAGATTAAGATGATTAAAAATTTTTTTTGTGTTACGAAGAGAAAACTTAGGCAATTATTAATGATGAAATTGATATCTGGAAAATGTCTACCATGACCAGACTGACAGATGTCGATTCTTTCATCAAAGTTTTATATAGAGTCCGCCATCTAACGTTTTTTGTTTTCAACTAGTCTTTATTTCGTGAATGGTAACACTTAGCTCATGTTTGATTTGACAGATAATTAGTTTTATCCTTTTGCTGAACGAATATGGTCGTGTATACGCTTGAACAACGCTTCGCTAAGTGGGCCTGCGATCCACTTACAGAAGATGATGAGTTTGCAAAAAATCATCTTTTCTGATGAAGCTCATTGAACTTGGCGGGAATGTAAATAAGCAAAATTGGCCGTTACAGTCAATGGCGATCGTAATCGGGCCATGTTGAACGAATTTTGGTTCACAAAAATTGAAGAGGAGGATATTGGCAACATTTCGTTTTAACAGGACGGCGCTAGGTGCCATACAAAACTGTGTAGTTTTGTTTATAGCGTTTATAAAAAAAGAGTTATTTGGGGGACCCTATATCACTTTTTTAGCAAACTGGCGATCCTATTTCGTTAATCACATCACGGAGTTTGAGTTTTAGGGCTGAAATCCAATCGTATATACGTAAAGACTCTGTCATTAACATAGTCCTACAAAAAATAAACCAGTGGTGTTAAATCAAACAATCTGGCCGGCCACTTAACTGCTGATTGTCGTGAAATTATACGATCGGGAAATTTGGTTTGCAATAAATTGATTGTCTCATTGGCTGTGTGACATATGACATCGTCCTGTTGAAACCACATGTCAATGAAATCCTCACCTTCAATAATAGGCCAAAATTGAATTGTTCACATCTTGCGATAGCATGATCCATTGACAGTTTCCGCATTTCGAGCCTCATCTTACAAAAAAAAACTACCTAATTACACCTCCAGACCACATAGCGCACCATACAAAGGCTCTTTGATAATAGTTTTAGGATTTTCAGAAGCCCAAATGTGATAATTTTGCTTCTTGACATACCCTGACAAGTGATAATAGGCTTCGTATGAAAAAATTATTTTTTTAAACAAAAACCAGCCGGTTGTTCCCGAATGAATGGAGCGAATGTATGGCGATGTAAATGGTTGCTCGGCTGCCTTCACAAAATTTGCCATATGGTGATTTTGGATAACCCCAATTGTTGAGAACGTCGAGGAATTGACAAATTTCTGCTTCAACACTGCGGCTCATGGCTGCGATGTTTTTAGTTAAACGACCCAGTCGAATACGTGTTAGTGTTCGCCCATTTTGAATCGAGTCTGTCGACTCAAATTTATCGATCAAATTCTTAATAGCGGTCTCAGACGGACGATCAAATGTTTTTTGATTTCATTGTAACAATTACCAATGCATCTACGGCAAACTAAACTAAATGTCAAAACTATCAAGTTGTTGGCGTTGTTCTTGTTGAAAAACCCGATACATAAAAGTGCTCATTTTATTGGTGGAACAGCAAACTGTAGCTACACAACTATATTGCAACATACATTTGCAGGGCTTTCTATTCATAATTCTTCTTCATTACTCCTGCTCCTGTTGAATAGACTCCACATAATTTTTGTTTGTCAGCAGGCTGTTAGCAGCTTATATCTTCTTTAGTAAAGTTCAAAAGCATCTCAAAAATATTTTTTGTATATAAAGTGAGACCTGAAATACGTTATTTTAAATTTCTGGCGTTATGTAGAGAATATGTAATTAATCCAAATATCAATTGAGTTATGTAAAAGTGAAAACAAGCACATGTTTATAGGTCTCCAAGCTATCCTACCGCTTAGAAATATGTATTTTATATGCCATAACACTGTCCTCTCTCTCTCTCTCTCTCTCTCTCTCTCTCTCTCTCTCTCTCTCTATGCTGTGGTAGCGGTTCTCAAATAATGGAAATAGTATTTATGGCCATCTACTTCATCCAAGTTTGCATTACAGTAAAAATAACATGTTCAAATTATTAAGTTAACATCTGTCTTGCTTCTTCGCAAACTGCAATCAATTTTCTTTACGTGTCTCAGTCATTTCTCACACTTTCGCTTAAACACATAATTATCAAAACAAAAAAAGGCAATTCCAGCCCACAGTAAGACGATGTTGCATCCTCCGCCCAATATATATTTGATGAAATAAATATTTTATTTTCTTCTTTCCGTAGCCATATTGAGGCAAAATTGTTACTTGTAATGGACGGCCCTCAAAATGCAATTTATTCTTTTGTTAATAAAACAAGAACTTCTGAAAAGAAGGATACATTTAAGACTCAATTAATGATTGTCACAATGACCCTTTTTTCAGTATTGAAGTTTTTGTTGTTATATTTTGTTTGTGTGTATTTTTTTTATGTTGCACATGCTATTGTTTTTGTGTGCAATTCAAAAATAACTGAACCAAAGTAATTTTCTAGGAAAGTTGTTGTAAAAAGAAAACATTTACAAACCAAATCCACATATTCATTCAAAATAACCCACAGACAAATGTTGTTGTGGAAAATTTTGTAATTTTTTAAGAGTTATGCTCTTAATTCTTATTTTTTTTTTTTTTTGTTTGTTTGTTTCTTCCTTTTTTGTTTGGCTTTCTGTTGAAACTTAATAAGCAAAAAAACATTTGAAGAGAAATAGAAAATAGAATTTGAAATATATTGATATTTTTATGGTGCACTTTGTGGGAGATAATAAATTTGTTTAAACAGAAAAATTAATTAGAGTGTTTTAAAAAAATTGCAAGAAATGTTTATGTGTTCTAAACAAAATTTTCATTTCATAAAAGAATAAATTTTTTTTAATGAATTTTAGACTACACTTTTTACTATGAACGAAAAATATAGAAAGAAACTTGAGTAAAAGTGTTATCCTATTAATAAGTATTCATACACGTTTCTCCTTAATAGTCAGAGAATGAAATTTTCTGACAAAGCGAACTATTATAGCCGCTATAAGAGTAACTAAAAAACTGAAGTTTAATTTGAAGGGTGCTCCTAAAGAGATATCTTTACTGATATATTTTCATCTGTTGGCCCATTATATAAAAATAATTTAAATTTACACACCTTCTCCGCTTAAGCAACAATTAGAAATTAAAGGGTGTCCCTATATAGAAATGATTTATACTATTATAAACAGACACTTACGTGTTATATAAAAAATTAAACACCTTGTCCAGCTATACCGGAAAGCATATAAAATAAATTATAAATCAAAAGGTTGTCCTCATAGATATGCTTTTTTAAAAACTCTTAAACCTTTAAAACCATATATTTGAATTATAACGACGGCCGCAGTACTATGCCTTTTATAATTACAAGTATTTAGTATTAAGTGGGCCAATTTGGGTTTAAAAAATAAATTATCACTTATATAATTAAATAAGAAGAAGTGAGCTATTATCTTTTGACATTTATTAGGCAAAAATCAGAAAATTTTAAGAATGGAATAAGTAAAAAATTTTAATTATAAAAATTTATTATCACTGAAGATAATTTCACTGCATCACTTTCTTATATTCAGGCTTCTTCTGGCATCGCTGTGCGTAATTTAATTACTAAAATCAAGACACAGTTTTGTTAGCGACAACAGACCTAAACAGTACGCTCGTCGTAGCTGTAGTAATTTAAAAATACAGCAAATTGTTAAAAATTCTTACGCTTATAAGGTTAAACTCGTTTCACTACTAAAAGCCCACCGTCCATTGTTTGCCTTGAACGTTTGTGAAAGTGACCGTTTGGTGTAGTTTGTGCGATCAGGCGGCACATCGGTACATATCTTTTCGAAAATGCCCAAGGAAATTCCATCACCATCAATTCTCTGCGCTACAAAATTATGATAATCAATTTTTTTCAACCGCAATTGACTAATGTGGATTGACATCAGTGACTTTTTTCACTTTACAAACAATTTAGTTATTGCATGACCGTATAATTTCTCGATTTGGCAATGTCAATTGGCCGCCTCGTTTTTGTGACTTAATTCTGCTGGAATATGTTCTCTGGGACTACTTGAAACACCTGAGCAGCCCACAAACAACTGACGCTTTGAAAGATAAAATGCTTCACCGCATTGGCGAGATAAGTGACGTTTTGTTGCAAAATATGTTACAAAATCTAGTTGGCATCTGCCAATGTGTTAGAGGTTAGCATTTGCCCAACATCATATTCCATTATTAATTCCCACATTTATACTTTAGATTGGCATCAATAAAACTAAAGTTATCAAAAAGCAAGTGTTTCTTAAATCAATTTACTTCCTAACTTCAAATTTACGCACTCGTTATAAAGAAAATAGAGTTAAAAACTAAAGGGTGATCCCTATATAAAAAATATTTTTACATATATAGCTTTATGCTTCAAGCCATTGAAGACAGACACTTAAAACTTACATATTATGTCCACCTATTAATTTTACGTATACAGGGTAATCCCTTGAACTGCATCTGTCCGGCCCTTAAAATTAACAAATAGTTAGTGCTACGTACGATAATAACAGATACAGCAACATAAATAAAATATAGAGGGTGTCAAACACAAGATGTTATGTTTACATAATCCTTTCAACAACCTGCTCTAACAAAAATCGTAAAGACATAAAATTATAAATTAAATTTCAACTTACACTCCATGATCAAGAGAGGCTGGGTAAAGTCCAAAAAACAAAGTTTTTTTGTAGAGATAACTCAGTTAAGGTGTGAGCAATAAATAAAAATCTTGAGTTTTTTTTTGTTATTTTATTAAAAATAAAAATCAATAATAAAACAAATAGGTATTAAATACATTTTTATTCTAATATTTTTGTAATTAATACTTGTAATCTATTGTTAAGTAAAATAAGGCCTAAAACAATTAATTGAATGATAATCAATCAGGTCAGTAAAACAAAAAATCTAATAATTAAATGTTTCAATGTTTTAAAACATTCATCAAAAATTTGTTTTTTAAGAAAAACAGAAATAAAAATGCAATAAAGAAAATTATATATTTTAAGCTGCAATAAAATAAAAACAAACAAATTTTGCCATGTTTACACATGAACAGCAATAGAAGCCAAACAATAAACCAACAACAATATCTTAATCACAGAATAGATAAACGAACAAAAAAATTCCTACATACCCAGAACAGAATAAGGCAATCATATCGTTGTATATGACCTTTGGGAATGAAGACTGACACACGGCAAATGTGTGCAAAGCATTTTCATTATTAAGAATGACAAAAATAAAACAATAACAACAAACATTATAAAAGACAATAGTTAAATCCCAAAAATGTCATTAGAGAAAAAAAGGAAAATAATATTTGGGCAATATAATTATAAAATCGATGAGAATGGGTTTGAAATTGTTTAACTTGATTAGAAAACACATTTTTAACTGAACTTTAATATTTAAAAAATTTATTCTTGTTAATGGTTAATGATTTTTAATAATTTTTCATTAATAATTATTTATTTTAACCTCAAAATTAGTTATCATCCGAACTATTCTAATGTATCACTATTATAACAACCCAAATGCTACTAAAGTTCACATATATTTTTAGCTTCAAATTTAAATGTAAATTTTAAAAGCAAAGTTATCAAAAATTATATTACATAATTAAATTTTAAATATAAAGCCCAAAACATATTTTCTGTTAAACTGAAATTGCCAAACTTTGGCTGGAGTAGACTCATATACTTCCATCCACATTTATTCTCGCTTAAAATAACAAAATTTTTAAATTTATGCACACTGCCATTCACTGGCATACGACTGACTGATTCATTGCATGAGATCAGAATTCAAGCTGTAATATTTTGAAAAACAATAGATAATTTAAATATCCTCAAATTCTTTTACTTAAAAAACTATCTTAAATTAATTTTTTTGCTTTTTTAAGGGCGGCAGTTTTAACTTGCAGTCTATTTTAAACAGCAAAAAAATTAATAAAATATTAATTAAACTGATTAAATATATATTTAAAATAAGCAATAGTGAAATTGCAATATGGATATGCTCTCCCCCGCAGTAATACATTTCAAATATTTTTTATTTTTATTGAAATAAATGTTTTATGAGAATATCATAAAATGTTTATTTTTTAATAAAAATTTTTGTAATAAATATTTCGTGAGAATATCATGAAATATTTATTTAAAGGAATCAAGCACGAATAATAAAATTGCTTAGATTGAAAATGATTCCGATGGATAAATTACTTATTTATATTTAAAATAGATTATTTAATAATGGGGTATCAAGAGAATAATTTTTAATTCCTTGTAATACATTTCGTCATATTCCAAAGCATGACAGTGTCCTTAAATGCAAACGTCAGACTTTAATCGGATGTTTTATAGCGTCATCGAATTTTAAATGGGCAACACATTTTTAACTAGCGGATATTTTGTCGACTTTCAAGTGATTTATGTTTAGTTTAGTTTGAATAACGCCCTAACAATGCTTTCAAATTAAGCCACTTGGGCGTAAAACAAGATTCTCAAAAGAGAAATTCATTAAGCGATTAAGCTCACTTTCGCCTGAATGGGTATGTCAATAAACGAACCTGCCGTACTTGAAATGATGATAATCCTTAAGTGTATATTTACACACCGTTATATGCAGAAAAATTAACTGTAACATTGATCCGCACATCTTTCAAAGCAAAGCTGATCAGAACGTTACAGTCAATGGTGACCACTACATAGAGTCATGATTACTGACTTCGTTCTTTAATTGACATGTTTTTTTAACAAGACGGCGTAAAATGCCGCACTGCTGGACCCATTAATTGGCCTCCAAGATCGTGTGATTTATGCCGCTATACTATTTTCTTTAGGTATGCATGATAAGATTTACGCCAGTACCTAGCTGTGTAAGCCATAACCTGACAATGGATTTTACCACTGTGGATGAAGTGTAGCATCACCCTCGCCCTAAAAAGCCTTCAGATATGTATATCTTCCAGTCACTCTTAGTGACAACTTCAAGAGCTAGGGGCAAGCCAACGCACCCACTCATTGCTGAAGAGTTGGAGACTATCCAACTCCTGGCCAAGAACGCATGAAGCTTAATAAAATTTAAGAACACAACCGCAATCATGCTCACTAGGCCTGTGTTCATTGTGAATAACCCAAGCCACAGAACTCAAACGAAGGCCTCGAAACCACAACCACCACAATACTCCCGAAGGGCCAACCTCAATAATCAGTCAGAGAACAGCTAAAAGGTTAAAAAGACAAACAGCTGAACTCTGAAGCTTTACATACATTCCCGTGGAAATAAAGTGGAATTGTCCAGTTAGCTCCTGCTAGCCTTGTAGAGGACTGGGTTCCCTTTTACCCCCGCTGACACATGTAAAGACGGTGAGATTCTGTCAAAACATATCAATGTGCCCCAGGGGGAGATTTTCTTTGGGTATATGTTAATGCGCCAGTTTGCGCTAAAAACAAAACCGAAACGACTAACCACTTAAAAAAATTCATCTTTGTTTTATTCCATTTGAGAACTCTATACCTCCATAAAAAATACCCTTTATAATCGCAAAACTCTAGAAATTTAAACTAATAAAAAAAATAACAACACAAAAGAAAAACTAGAGGAATAATAGAATTCCCAACAAAAATATAAAAAATAAACGAAACCAACACAAGTGACAAAAAAGCTTTAAAAAGAAGCTTTAACTTTGATTAAATTATTAAAAATTTTTTACTTTTACCAAAAAAAAATAAAGAAATAAATAAATTGAGAATATAAACTGAGCAAATAAAAACAAAAATAAATTGCTAAAAACTTATTTAATAATAAAATTAAAGTTTTAAAACAATTTCTTAATAATTGTAAAATAATATTATCAAAATATTGAATTTATTTTCAAAAGGTAAAATTTTTAAAGTCACTTTAAAAAACCATATAAAATTGCAAAAACATTTCTAAATTAAACAACAAAATTTGTGGTTGATTTTTTCTTTTATATCAATTTAACACTTCAGGATAATATTTTATATCAATAAAATTTGAAAGAGACAATATTTATTTTATTTTATTTGTTTTTATTATTTTTTATTTTATTTTAATTTAAAATAACTTTTAAATAAAATCATATTGATGAATTTTCTCTCAAGATTTTGTCAGGACTTTTGCTTATAATTAAGAGGCTAAGGTTCTTCAACAGTCTGTTTACCAGAAATGACTTATTCTTGTACATTAATCGAAAGAAATATTTAAGAAAATTTGTGGGTTATATTTTGTGTGAGGTTTAACTTATTAGTAAAGTGATGTTGGAAAATTAAGTCTTTTCCTCTATTACCACATTTTAATTGAGCTCAAAAATACACCAAAACTATTTTAAGGTAAAAATGCGATAGTATTTTTAACATACTTGTATTCCAAAAATTACTTTTATATTTATTTCAATATTTTGCCTAATATTATTTTTGGGAATGTGTCCTCCATGGTTTATAATAACTTTACACATACGTTCTTTTAGTGAGCCTAAAGTTCCAATGATATTTCTTTCCAACGCTTCTTTGAACAAATGACTGAAAATGTCATTAGATTGTCTTACGGGTAAGGCAAATGTAAGATCAATGATTTGATATGAAAAAGAATTTAACAGCTCTTTCGTTATAGGTCAAATAATTCGATTTACTTCCGTAAAAACCAAAGCCCCTATTATGCTATAAGCATAATTCAATTGTAGTGACCAATAGTTCACTAGAATATTTCAGCACCAAGTACTATTGTAATGACCTTTCTGCTGTGGCAAAGGTTTAGACAAATCTATTTTCAAATCATGTAATCAAAATTTTATCCATCTGGTCAGTCCAACTTCAATTTCTCCTCATCAAGTAAAACCAAAACATTCAAATTATTAAGGTGACTCCTGTCTTGTACACTCCATATAATATTCTCCCTTGTAAATTTAGATCGTTATTTTTTCTTTAATTTTTAATTTATTGTATAAATTTAAAAAAATAGATTTTCAATTTATTATAATTTTAGTTATAAAATATAATAAAAACAATTGTCATGAAATTTTAAATAAAAATTATGACTGAAAAAAATTTTTTCTATGCTTTGAAATTTTTTTATAGAAAAAGCAAACTGACGCAAATTTTTTAGAGAAAAATTATGGCTGATAAAATTTTTTTGCAAAAATATTTTGATTGGGAAAGTTTTATGGGAATTTGGCTGATTAAAATTTCCTATAAAAAAGTTGTAACTGACAAAGTTTTTTTTATAGAAAAATTAGGAGAAATGAAAATTTTCTAGAGAAAATTTGTGACCTGCAATTTTATTTTAAAGGAAAATTTTAAGTGAAAAAAGTTTCTAAAATTATGAGTTATGATAGTTCTTTACAAAGGGTTTTTCAACCAAAAGTTTGCCTCCTAAAACAAAATAAAACAGAAAATGATTCAAGTTTTTATTGTCTTACGAATGAAAAATGATATCTGGCAAATGTCCATCACGACCACGTTGACAGATGTCGATTCTTTCATCAAAGTTTTTAATCACTTTTTGGAAAAATGACAGTCCAATTTTGTTAATCACATCACGGTTTCAGTTTTAATGCTGAAATCTATTCAATTAGCTCCGTATAGGCTATGTCCTTTGCATAGCTCGACAAAAAATAATCCAGTTGTCTTAAATTATACGATATAGTTGGTCAGATGGAGGAATTATGCGATCAAGAAGTTTGGTTTGCAATAAATTGATCGTTTCATCGTAAATAATAGGCTAAAATTAAATTCGCTAACATGTCACGATAGAGTGATCCATTGGCTGTTACCGCATTGACAGCTCATCTTCAAAAAAAGGCCCAATCGTGCCTCTAGACTATATAGGGTACCATAAAATGATGCGTTGTGCATTCAAAGGCTTCTCAGTAATCGCTCTAGGATTTTCAAAAGCCCAAATGCAATAATTTTTCTTATCGACATACGTACCCTGACAAGTAAAAATGTGATTCATCTGAAAAACTATTTTTTTAGAAAAACCAGCCGATTATCTACGGCGATGTGGATGGTAGTTTGGCTTCAATTTCCGCAACAGTTGAACCTTGTAAGGCTGTAAAGACTAATCCTTACGTAAAATTTGCCATGTAGTGGATTTTAATAACCCCAACTGTTGAGAACGTCAACGAATTGACAAATTTGGATCTGCTTCAACACTGTGGTTCACGGCTGCATTTGATTTCTGTTGAACGACTCGGTCGAACACGCGTTGGTGTTCGCTCATTTTCTATCGAGCCTGTCGACTCAAATTTAACGACCAAATTCGCAATAGCGGTCTCAGAAAGACAATTATATTGTCCGAAAATATCACGAATTTAACGAAATGTAACTTTCACAGAACTACATATTTCCATAGTGGATTTTAATTATCTTAATGCGATTTTCGTGCAAAATTTAATTCATTGTAACAATTGCTGTGAATACGCTAAAAACTAAATGTCATAACTATAATGTTGTTGCTGTTACCACAATTGAAAATGTGACACTGAAATTTTTTTTATAGAAAAACTATGACTGACGAAATTTTTCTGTAGGAAAATTATAACTACACTTTTTTTTTTTTTTGTAGAAAAATTATGAACGGAAAATTGTTTTTTATAAAAAGTTTTTGACTAATGAAATTTTTACTATAAACTAATGAAAATTTTCTTTACACGAATTATGACTGATAACAATTTTCTATACTATCGTTAGACCATGGTAAATGAAGAAGTAATACTTTTAATCAACGTATAGTTTAATCAACTAAAAATATATTTTTTATGTTTTAGAAAAATAAAAATTAGGCTTAGTTAGGCTTAGCTCATTGTAGTTATCTTTCTTAATATATTTGATTTGTTGCTGAGACCAACCAAGTCCGATTCAGCAGTAGTAAAATATTTCTTCAACTCCATGCCATTTGAAAATTTATGGCCTATTAAATAATATATTTTATGTGTGTCTAATCAATTGAGCAGGAGTGTATGAAATTTTTTTATTTTTAAAATTTTAAAAGAATTCTTGGATTTATTTTGTACCAAATTTATTTTCATTTTCTTTGAAAAACTTTAATGAGTACCATGTTTCATTAGAATCTAATTCACTATTATTTATTGTCAATATTTTAAAACTATAAAAACTGCGTTTAATAATTAATTATGAAAAAATGGTTAAAAAGGGGCAAGTGTTTAGTAGTGCTGAGTTCTATGCTATGCATAAGTACCAAAACTGTTACAAAATAGTCACGAAATCCGTCAGCAATTGTAGCAGCTTATATTGTTAGCAGTGTTGGAAATTTTTATTAAATACCGCACATAATATCAGTCAACACGTGTCACAAGCAATTAATTTAATTAAATAGACCTTTAACACGAGTACTTAATGATATTCAAACAGTTTAAGGAAGACTTACATTTTTTAATTGTTTTTATTTTTTCGTACTTATTTCCATTAAATCTTAAATTCATGAAAAAAAAACTCTTTTTCTTCTTCTTATATATATATTCATTTTTATTTTAATTTCAGCAATTAAAAACAAGAAGACAAAATGTTTGCAAAAGTTATTTTGTAGGGCTTGTGACACTTTGTATTTTAATTTAAGATTTATGAGGCAGAAGGCATAACAGAATAACATTTAATCATTTATAATTAAATATTAACAAGCATAAAACCGTTTAAATATAAGCAAGTCATAAATATTTATTATTTTAAAAACTGGAAAAAAAAACATTCAGTAAGTTGCTGTTTTGTTAACCAATCCCCCCCACCCCCCTTAACCTCTTCCTTTTGTTTTACAACTTGGAGGCATAAAAAAGTTTTCTTAAACATTTTAAGATGAAAACAAGTAAAATTTTAGTTGTTTTGGGTTGATTTTCATTCGTTTAAGGAGAAGAGCGACATGAAATCGGGAAGAAACGAAATACAGCGCGGCAACTAAAAGCAACACAATGTTAATATGTGTCTTGGGAAAAGAGTTTCAAAAGAGTTTGTTGCTTATTTTGTAGGGCAGATGTTGTTTCTCAAACTGGTTTCACTGAACAAAAAATATTGAACTACTTGCCGTCTACAAAACGGCTTGTAAAAACTCTCGCTCCTTGAATGCTCATATAATTGTATTATCAATAATTCATTACGAAAAGCTTAAAATATAAGCCCAAGCCTGAACCTCGTAGGGCTGAAATAAATTAATTTAAGGCGTACTTACCAATTTATTATTATTATTAAATAATTATTTTTATAATTTGGGAATTTTATTTGGAAACTTTAGGAGAAAAGTTTCCAAAGAATAGTTTCGCAAGTATATTTTTTTGTGGATAAGATATTTTATCCACAAAGGAAGCATTTGATAACAGACAGTGTAAAGCAAAAACAATTGTGGCAACATCAAGAACATAATAGTTTCGACATTTAGCTTTTTGACGTAGATGCATTGGAGTTTGTTACAATGAATTCAATTTCGCACGAAAATCGCATTACGAAAATGATGGTTCTTATAAAGTAACATTTCGTAAAATTCGTGATATTTTTTGACAACATAATTGTCTTTCTTAGACGGTTTTTAAGAAGTTGGTCGTTAAATTTGATCCGCCAGGCTCGAAGTAAAATGTGCGAACACCAACGCATGTTTCAATGGATCGTTCAACTGAAAACATTGCAACCATGATACAGTGTTAAAGCAGATACAAATTAGTTAAGTCCTCGACGTTTTCAACAATTGAGATTATCCAAAACCACCACATGCGAATTTAACGTCAGGATTTAACTTTGAAGTCTTACAAGGTTCAAGTGAGGCAGGAATTAAAGATAACCAACTATTCACATCGCCGTCGATTCGCTCAATTCATTCAGGAACAATCGGCTGGCTTTTCTAAAAAAAATGATTTTTTCAGACGAAGCCTATTTTCAGTTGTCAGGATACGTCAACAAGCAGAATTGCCGCATTTTGGGCTTCTGAAAATCCTAGTGAATATTAAGAAGCCTGTGTATGCTCAACGCACTGTATGGTCAGGATGCAGGAATTAAAGACGAACGACCATTCACATCGCCGTAGATTCGCTCAACTCATTCAAGAACAATGGGCTGGTTTTCGTTAAAAAAATTATTCTTTCAGACGAAGCCTGAATATCAACAGGTAAAATTGTAGCATTTGGGCTTCTGAAGAGCGATATTTGGGAAGCCTTTGCATGTCCAATGTGTCTGGAGGCGTGATTGGGCCATTTTTTTTCGAAAATAAGATTGGAAATGTGGTAAATGCATCATGCCATCGGGAAAAGATAACAACTCAATTTTGGCCTATTATTAACCACATGGATATCACTGACATGTGGTTTCAAAAGAGCATTGCCACATAGCACACAGCCAATGAAACGATTAATTTATTGGAAACCAAATTTACCGATCACACAATTTCCCGACAATTAGCAGTTAAGTGGACAGAAAGATCGTGTGATTTAACATCACTGGATTAAATATTTCGGGGCAATGTTAAGAACAGAGTCTAAACGGATTCAATCGTATCGATTTCAGCCTTGAAACTCAATATCCTTGAAATAGAACCGCCATTTTGTTAAAAAATTATTAAAAACTTTGATGAAAGAATCGACATCTGTCAGCGTGATCGTGGTGGACAGTTGGCAGATGTCATTTTTCATTAATAATGGCCGAACTCTTCACTTCGTAGTAGAATTAAAATTTTTGAATAATGTTAAAGTAAATTTGTTGTTTTATTTTGTTTTAGAAAACAAAATTCTTATTGAAAAACCCTATACGAGTATATGCCAGAATACTGCGGCACCAAATAACGAATAGCATTTTCGCCATTAAATGTCAATTCCTTAATTCTGCAAAATATAGCTCTATAGAGAAAAACCTTAATGACACGTTTAGTCACAAATGTCGTGCGAATAAAAATTAGTGAAATTGTTTTTGGAAACAATACATTTTTCAGGGCGCTATATTCTTTATTAAAAGCTATACATTTATAGACTATTGTATAATAAAATGCACAAGCCATTCGCTTTCCAGCTGAATAGTGAAACAAACTACCTGCAGAAAAAATATTTTTCCTCCGCGTTGCATGTGACAAGGCTCAAATCGATTATAGCGAACACTGTACTCGCTATTTTCTTGGCGCCATTAAAATTCATAGCTCGAGGTTACCCCTAAGCATTGCTTCTCAAATATAAAAAAAAGAAAAACTGTATTGAAACCTTCAAATTTTGCCGTAAAAATTCAAAGCCTGCTGGCAAAATCACTTAACCTTTTGGATACAAGAAATAGAAACTTAAAAGTTTTTATTGCTAATTTTTATTTTGGGATTTTATCATTTTATTTGCAGCTAAGAACATCACTCTTTAATACAAAAAAAAACCAAAGTAACTTTGAGACGAAGAAAATAAAATATAAGAAAATTACAACAGCTTAAGATTTATTGCGATTTTTTTATTCTGTTTTATTTTTCATCCAAAAGAGAATAACAACAGTTATTTGGTTGCCAGATTTTTTTTTTGCTGAATCCGCTAAATCAATTCAAAAAACCTTTAAAATTATTATTTTTTAGTTTTTGTTTAATATAAATAAAATAATAACATCTTATTGTTATTAGATAGAAAGTGTTGGCAGTCGATAATTCTGCCACCGCAAGTGTTTTAATTTTTTTTTCTTCTAAAACTGGTTTTTCTCTAGCCCCACGATAATTTATATTCATTTATATAATTTTCAATAAAAATTAAAATAACAACAAATTTATTTCAATACTAAAAAGGCAAAATTGTTGCCTTTTTTAAATAGAATTAGTGTAAAAAGAAAACCACAGTTTAATCAGGTAGATTAATGATAAATTCATTTTCTAAGCGCTAAGAATTAAATGATAATAGGAGTTGCCAGATTAAAACAGACAATCGCTTAATATATGGATTAATTAGCTATTAAGCTGTTATTGTATGTTTTTTTTAATATAAATTTTTGTATTGTAAATGTTTTGCTATAAAAGAAGTTATTCAAAACTTTTACAAATTAAATAAATAATTTGAAATAATTTTACTCTATTAGTTTTGTTTTTAATTTGTTCTGCTTTCATTATTAATCCACTTTTATAATTTTTCGCAACTAATCAGTCATCGTACACATCTTTCTATTCTCTTACGATGTGTAAGGATATTATTTTTATACTTCAATTTAGATACATACGAGTATATTCCTAACGTAATTTCTATATGTTGCGGTATTTGAGTACGGAACTGAGTGTATGTGTGTGTTTCTGTGCAAAAAGGTAATAATTTATTACCTTTCAATTACCACGCTTTTCTGTTTTTATAAAATTTCAATTGATTGCCGAAAAGGTATGCATGTTAACAAAACATATCAAAATGATCACCTTTAGTTTGTTGGGCAAATAGCCATTTTTAAAATTTTTATTTTATATATTTCGCTGAACATTTATTTTACGCTACTCCGGCTCTTAATAAATTCTTTACATTCTCTATTGATTACTTAATGACTATGTCTGTATTTTATCTCACAGTGTCTTGCTTACTACACACGGGTGATTATAACGTAACGATGCACGCAAAACCACTGTATTACTCCGGCGAAATAAGCACAATGACTAGTTTAGTAAGCATCTTGGAGGCCTACTGCCCTGTAGCTCCGGCGGACACTCTAACTTCCCCCGGGGGTACGCAGTCAAGATAGATCGCTTTTTCATTTTGACATGTGCCTTCGAGGGTAAAAGGCAACAGCAGTCGCCTGGGCTGGCAGGACGCCGAAACTGAAAATAAAATGGCCCGTCTAGGTCATTTTGAACACACTGGTACCACGGGAACCAGTTGCCCGCAGAGCTACGGCTCTGTTTCTGGTTTTTGGTGATGTCCCACGGAGAAAAACGTGGTGTCTGTGGTTTGGATTGGTTGCTTCTAAAAGTCTCAGAAGAAGTGGTACCTTTGAGAAAGGATAACATCCAATTCCGAATATTACACATGTAGAAGGACATGGAGTCTCCAACTTTCGAGCTAGGAGTATACTGCTGTGCTCTTAAAAATTGTTACTAAGGCGTGTATGCACAAAGGTACGTATACACCTTAGGGCGAGGCTGAACGTACTACCAACGAGCAGGTCCTGACGTGAATCTGTATCACATCCTGACACTGTAACAATTCTTCTACTTTTCTTTTCTTCTTTTTGCTACAAAGTCATTTTCACCATTATCATCTGCTGATCATTTGCTGGCAGTTATTGATCGCAGTTATATATAAGAATTGTTTTGATTTCTCTAATCCACAGACTCTGGCCTTCCTTTAATCGAGTGTTTAATACCTCATACAATAATTATTAAATTTCTTTATACGCATGTTGCTTGGCTGGTGAAATTGAACTTATGAGCTTCAAGATTTCTTATTTTACCCAAAGCACACACACCTTTACCAATGCAAGCAGTACGGTTGAACAACTTGCTTACAGTGGAAAAGCTGTATTCACCGCTGTTTAATAATAACTTTTAGTTTTTGCAGATATATAAAGCATTGCCATATATTACATTTGTAAAAATAACAGGTGTCCGCCGGGAAGGCATACTACCTTGTTTGTTTATCACTTTTGATTAAACAAAAGAGAATGGATTTCATATTGATAAATCTTTTAATTAATATCGCCATGTTGTATTCCATACATAATGTATTCCATATATAAAATGTCCGCCTCTGTTATCCTCTGTTAGCGAACCCTTTTTAGCACATTTTTCATTATATTCTCACACATTTCACGCGGTATTTCATTTTTTTCATCACGAATATTTTGTTTGAGTTGCTTAAGTGTTTTTGGTTTGTTTGCATAGACCTTGCTTTTCAGATATTCTCACAAAAATCAATCCGAAGCTGTTAAATCAGGGAACATCACCATTTCTTGAAATAACTTGTTGCCGAAAGAGTTCTCGCTGACTGTATGCAATGTGACACTGTGTTGTTGATACCATATATTAATCAAGCCCAAAGCAGCCAGCTGTGGCGTTAAAAAGTTTTCAATCGCATCACGACATCGCTCCCCATTCATAGTTACCGTTATGCCGATTTCATTTTAAGGTTTAATGATTCCTCCCGACCAAAATGCACACCAGACTGTTATTTTTAATGGATGCAAAGGTGACTGTTGAATAATCTGAGGGTCTCCTATTCCCCAGAACCGACTATTCAGTTTATTTGCACATCCATTCAAATGAAAATGTGCCTCGTCTTTCATTATGATTATTTCATGAAAACCGCGGTTTACGTGGGCGAGCTGTAACATCCTATTGGCACATATACGACGGCGCAAAAAGTTCTGCCCACTGAATCTTATATGGACACAAATGCAAGTCCTTGTGCAAAATTGTGGCCAAAGTTGTTTTTTGAAGACCACGCTTTTTACCACGGCGTCGAATTGAGGTTAATGGATGGTGTTAAGCACTTTTTTGAGGAACAGTAATATCAGCCAGTCTTGCAGTACATTTTGGTTTATGCTTTCGCCTACCACCTACAGACCCTTTTCCATCGAAATCATTCACTAAACGATAAATAGTGCGCTTTGTTGGCACAGTAATCGATAATTGATTTTGATAAGATGATATAACGATTAAAACACGTTGGTGTTTCGAATATTTTTCCATAATAAATTATTCACATGTCTAATTCACCACTGCCTGCCACGGCTAATGGCAGGAAAACAAAGTAGTATACCTTCAGAGCGGACACTTGTTATTAAATACATTAAATAGGCTCTTCTAACGTTATTTGCTATATTTAGCAGATAATAAATTGTACGACTCAATCAATATATATCTGCGATAATTTTACCAAGTTCAGATCTCTGCAAAGGATGCTTTCACAAATTAAATTACGCGGTGCTGCGTGTTTGGCAGAACACCCTAAAATGAGTCGCGCCTTTTAAAGGATTTATGCCATAAAAAATAGAATAGACACATTACCCGAAATGCATCCATCGCAAATCTTGCATATCACGCTAGAAATCGTATCCCAGTAGCTTTAAGTAAGATGCTATAAAATCGTGACCGTGTGGGATAGGAAGTATTGCGACATATTAAAAACTTGCTTGACTTCGTTCTTTATATTTATTCGCCTTTCTGACCCTCCTTGCCTGCTTGACACAGAAGGTTGATGTCTTTAAGGAAACCGATAAACACGTTCACATTATAGAAAGAAGATTACTCTCTCTTAATCAATTTAAAGCCCTTTTTATCTGAACATTATCTTCGAGAGTCTAATCTTGGTTTTATTTGGTAATACTCTGTTTAACTGATTTTTTTTTTCATAAAAAAACAAAGTCAATGTCGTCCTGCACATCTAGGATGAGAACTCTCGTTCCGTTTAGATACCGAAGCAACCGCTACGAGGCCATTTGAATAATTAAAATACTTATAATAAAAAAATATTAGCTAAAATTATAATTTATTTTACAACACACCATACTTTTGTGTTATGTATTAAATTTTGCTGTTAGATTAAAGCAGATTACAATGATGTTAAATTCTTAATACCAAAAATGTACAAAATTTTCATTAAGGGCATACAATAAGCGTTAAAACAAGCACACAAACTGATGGAAAAAAGAAAAAGGAGAAAATATTGAAACACGTAAATGTCTATAAAGCACCATGTAAAAAATTTAATACAATTTCAAAGATGCAGTGAAATGGAAAGTATCTGCAGGAAAAAATAAAGGAAAAATGTAAGAAAGAAAAATTAAAAGGTAAGAAATTTCTTAAAGTAGAATTTAGAAAATAACTGCAGGTAAACAGGTAATATGACATTAAAATACGATAGAAAAAATCAACAAGAAAAAATATCAGCCATAAATTGCAATCATTGTTTCTTTAATGAATTTCCGACACAGTTTTTTCTTTGTGCTGAAATTCAATAAACATTGATAAAGAGCGCAAGAAATTGTTGAAATATAAGAAATGCATTGGAACTACAATAAGTATCAAATGGTTTAACACAATTGCAGTAGAGTTTTTGTGGAGATTCTCTGTTCTTGTTCATTTCAAACATGTTTCTCTTCCTTGTGCTTTTTGTTTATTTGCCCTTAGAGTTGCAACTATGCTTCGCTTTGTTAAAACGGGTCTCTGTGTCAGCAAAAAAAAAAAAAGTAGCAAAAACCTAATAAGTATTTTTAATTAGTTGGAGACGAGGAGTTGCTATTCTAAAAGATCTTTTTGTTTCCAAATTCAACTGTGGTAAACGAAACGATAAAACTTCAAAACTACAACAAATTATTTAGGACCCCATTTAATTTGCAACAAAAATGTTTTGCGATGTTGTGAAAAGGGAAAAAAATTAGTATATTTTGAAATTTATTTAAAACACAACATTAGGGAAACGTTGCTTGTTATAATGGAACCAACGATAGCAATAACATTTTAATTTATTAATGTAGTATAATTTAAAAAAGTACATTTCGTAAGAAAAAAACAAAACTTGCTCAAAGAGGTACCTTAAAACACTTTCCATAGTATAAAATGTATAATAATATAATTATATATAATAAAAAATTATATTAAAAAAAGCCAAAAAGAATTGCCAATAAAGCACGTAGCCTACTCCTTTTAAAAATAAAGTTTCATTAAAGTACTTTTATTGCAATTATCAATCAACAATTATTCTTAATACTATTATAAAAAAAATAAGAAAATCTTTAGAAAAAGGTACCTCATGAGAAAAATTCAGGTTTTTTTTCTATATGAAAAATAATAAAAAGTACTTTTTTTTCTTTAAATATTACTAAAGAAAGAGTCAGAACTTCTACAAAATATTATGTAAAAAAAAATTTACAAAGTTCCATTTATAAAAAGTTTTAAAAAGTAATTTGTTTTAAATAATTTTTAATAAGAATAGTAAGTTTAAAAGTACTTTTTATAAAAGTATTACAAATTATTCTTTAAAACTTGCTCCAACTTTCAGAGAATGTATTATAAAAAAGTTCTTTTCATAGTTTTTACTTTTTCACAAAGTAAAAATATGCAACTAATTTAGAAAAAATAAAAAAAGTACTTTTATAAACATATTGTAAAAAAGAAGGTCTTCTTCAAGAAAAAGTAGACTATAAAAAAAGCAGTCACATATTTTAAACAAGCCTTTCAAAAACAAAAACTTTTTAAGAATGTACATATTTTAGAAAGTCACTTTTTTAAAAAAGTACCTTTTTAAAAATATGTCTTTTACTTTTCGACTTTTAACTTTTACTGCAATAAAAAAATATGTTTTAAAAACGGTCATTTCCTAAAATCATTTTTGAAAAAAGGTAACTTTTATTAAATATGTTTTAAAAAGTACCTTAAGATTACCTTTAATATTAAAAAATTAAATAAATAACTCTTGAGCAAAACTGCCTTTTATATTATATCATATTATATTATATTATATTATATTATATTATATTATATTATATTATATTATATTATATTATATTATATTATATTATATTATATTATATTATATTATATTATATTATATTTTATTATATTATATTATATTTTTTAGTAATTAATTTTAAGCATCAACCAACGGTGTGGCGAAATATCGAAAATATAATAAAAAATAAAGTTTTTTAAAAATTTTTTATTAAATAAGACCTTGTGCTTAAAATTAATTATTAAAAAATATTAAAAAAGGTCAAAAAATTATACATATATTATAATATATTATATTATATTATATTATATTATATTATATTATATTATATTATATTATATTATATTATATTATATTATATTATATTATATTATAATATATTATTATAAAAAAGTCGTTTTGGTAAAATAAATATTTACTAACTAAAAAAAAGTACCTTTAGAAACAACGTAAAAAAGAAGGTTTTAAAATTAATTCTTGAAGGAAAATTATATTTTTATAAAAGTATGTTTTAATAACAACAAGGATTTTTTCAAATAGATTTCCAATCAAGTTCTTAAGAAAATACTTTTTAAAAAGCTTTGAAAAATGAAGCTTTTGCAACAATTATATCGATGAAGAACATAATTATCAACAAAAAGTACGAGTTTAAAAAAATAACATTTTAGAAAGAACTTTTCCAAAATAGTTTTCCTCAAAATGCTCCTTTAAAAGATTACACTTTAATAAAGTACTAAAGTAAAGTAGAGTACCTTTTAAAAAATACCTTAACATGGGTTTTAAAAAACTACAATTAGTTTTGATGCATTTTACAAATCTTTGCAAAGTATATATTCGCAAAAATAAAAATTTTATTCAAATTTATTCCTTTTAAAATCTACTCTTTTTCCACAATTATACGTAGTTGCCAACTTTATCGAAAATATAAAATTGCTTAGATTGAAAATGATTCCGATGAATTATAAATTACTTAATTTACAAAAAGAAAAAAAATTATTATTTTTAAGGAAATCGGAAATAATTTAGGTAAATTAACTGAAAAATAATAATTTCATGTCGACAAACAAAATTAAGGAAAAATATTTAATAAAACAAAAAAAACATTATTTTACTTAAATAATTAAAAAAAAATTAATTTAGAACACTTTTTCCAATTTAATTGGAAATGGTGCTGAAGATTGAAGACTTGTGTGCATTTTTTGGTTATGCATAATCATTTTCATTGCCAGAAGCATCTACTTTAATTAAAATGGATGGTCTAAGAAACTGTCTCCAACCGCAGTTTATGCACTTGCTTCACTTTAGTTTGCCGTCCATCATCCATGCTACAAATCTACTCTTGCTACTCTACACTTGCAATTATCTTTTGTCTCATATGTTTTTGACTCCTCAAAAATGGCTGTTTTTGTGTATGTGTGTGTGTGTGTGAGTAAATATTTATTTTGAGACTAAAATTTCAAAGCCCAAAAGTTGAAGTTTTACTAAATCAGTTTTCAATGTACACAAAATAAACTGGCAAGTGCAATACCAATCCCCAAAAGATTTGGAAAATTGGTTTTACTTCCTGCCATTCCTAACCTATAAATGCAACTAAGAGAGAAAGCCAAGTTGACAATGATGAAAACTGGAATACACAATACGAATTTCTCAGACACTGACAGCTACTTTGCAAATGCATTATGTAGATGAAGTTATACTTGTGAAGGTGTAGATGTAGGTGTGTGTGTGTGTGTGTGTGTGTGTGTGTGTAATAAATTTTGCAATTTTAAAGCTTCTGTAGGGTGTGAATTTTTCTTAAAGTTTCTTTGTTTTTCTGCAAATTTCCAAGTTTGTTTATTTCCTTAAATTAACGAATACCTGTAATGCTACTGTTTTGTGTGTTTGTGTTGTAGCATTTTAAGTAGTTTACATTATTGTTGTTGCTGTGTTTTGAAATTAATTTTGATTTTTTTTTTTTTGCTATTTTGAGGTTTCGATAGTAATAACACAGCATTCATTTGCTAACAGCATCCTCTTTTTTCTGTCAAAATCTCTTTTCATTTTGTTTCTTTGTTAAATCACTGTGTGCTACTTCTATTATTATTAAGGTTAATTGGCAATTAGTCTTATTTGGATTTTAGTACATAATATGATTTATATATGTATGTTAAAGCAGATATTCTTAAAAGAAATTAATTCTCTGCATGTACATACAAATGATTTACGTGTGATTCGTTCCGTAATATATATCGGTTATCATCAGTTTGTTATATTAACAGCTATTACATCTCATAAAATCCTAACAAACTATTTTCACAACAACAACAACAATATATATGAGGAAAATTTGCTTTTACTGAAAACAATAAGGCAAAAGAGAGAAACGGTTTTTGTGAAATGCTAGAAAGAAGCTTTTAGTAATTGAAGTTAAGCGGTTTCGGTCTGGTTTACTTCATTGAAACCACATGTTCCCTGAGCCTAAAACCACCACAAAATGCAACTGATATCGCAAAAATGGTTATTAGGTCGGGTTTATTTTGGAGACCCCAAAATAGTAACTTATTATTTTCATATTTGCTACTAACCTACCGTAAAGAAAAATGAGAAAATTCCCTCTCCAAAAGGTTAAGATTTTGCACCTCACAAATGTTTTATTTAGTTTTATTTAAAAACTAGTGTTTTATTTATTTAAAATTTTTATATTAATTTAATTTTAATTTTAAACACAAGGAGTTTATATTAAATTTTTATTTTCAATATTTCGCCACACCATTAAGTGGCATTTTCAGGAACAGCAGTTAAAAAAACAAAAAGAATTATAAAATTATAAAATAAATCAATAATTTATGAAATTAATAGAATTGATAGAATTTTTTTTTATTATTGCACAACTAAAAATTTATTCAACTTAATAATGTCGATTTGGACAACATATCACACCCTAAATGCAAAAGAGTCACAACTCAAATATTTCCAAAACTGCCTTTTTTTCCATAAATTAATTCAGAGTACACACCTCTAACTGTTGCAAAAATTTCTATCACATCGCTATCTTCTTTAACTGAAAAAACTCAGTTATGTATATTTCTGTGTTGAATATGTTGCTTCTGTCCGATGAACTAAAGGGAATTATTTTCAGTTGCGAAAATTGTAGTATTTTGAGTTGTGACCCTTTTGTATTTAGGCTGCGATATCAATAGATGCCAAAGTGTAAATGTGTGTACATTTTTCTCAGTTACTATAAGAATGTTTTATTTTGTGTCTAAAAACATATTTTGCGGGAAAGTCTGATAACCTCTATTCATTTTTCAATTGCTATAATATTAATATATGTACGTATTACGGTCAACATATACTCACTCAAAAGCTTGTAAACGCTGGTATGCACGATAGGAAAGTGGCGATTTCGATAGAGAAGACAAGAACAGGCCTGCTTAGACGAACAAGTTTGCAGATGAGGAATTGGGGGGCATTACTCCACGAATATTGTTGTCAAAGGCTTGACAAAATTACATTATCTTTGGGTGTCACACAACTATCAATTTCCCTACGTTTTAAAGCATTGTGGTTCAGTCAAAAGCAAAAAAAATTGCGTCCCATATGAATTAAATTGTCGAAAGGAGGATGCTTGGACGCTACAAACTGAAGTCAGTTTTGCATATTTTTATTACTAGTGATAAGGAATGGATACATTAGGATAACTCTAAGTGCAAAAAGTCCGATCAACCAGCCAAATTAACGCCGAACCCGAATGATCCATGTATTTGATCGGCTCACACCCAATTGTATTATAAGCTGTAAAAATCAGGTCAGATAATCGCAAGAGACCTGTAGCCAAAACAATTGAATTGTTTAAGGAGAACAAACAACGACAAGAATATTCGACCATACACGAATCAAAAACTATTTGGGAAGTTTTGCCTCACTTGTTTTATAGCCCACACCTTGCCCCTTCTGACAACCATTTGATTGATGCAGAATTCCCTTACTCGTATGCGCTTCACTTCAGAACAGGGTATCGGAAATTGGCTTCATTCATTCTTTACCTCAAAACCGGAGTAGTTTATTTGGCGAGGAATTCATGTGCTACCAAAAAAATGGGAAAAAGAAGTGGCCAATGATGGAAAATAGTTACCCACCTTTTTAATCAAAATTATAATTAAATCAATTAAAACTTTAGTTCATTTTTAAACTGAAGCCAACAGACGTTAATAGCCGTATAAGCACCAGAGTATGGTGTTTCTGGCACTTTTCTTAACCACTCATCTCCATTCACTTTGCCACACCACAGAGGATAGCACAAGTAGTTAGTTAAACTTATTGCGAGATGTAGTTTATCTTATCTACTTAGAAAAAATTTGCATAATTTTTATTTTAATAAATATTTGGTTTGAACTTAACTCTAAGTTTTATTGCTGTTGTAGTTGTTTCTTTAAATGTTGTGGTGAAGTTTTATTCAATTTTGTGTTTGCCATGAGAATAATAAAATAAAATAAAAGTATTTATGAATTATGTAAGCAAACACAAATTTGATTTTTTTCTGTAAAAATAAACTATATATTTCGTATTATAATTCGCGACCCCATGTTGTAAAATCCTTTAAAGCATACTTGGAAGCAATGAAGTGGAAAATTTTACACGCTCGCCCTTTTCTTCAGACACTTCTCAACACACACACTCCAGCATTTCCTTTGAATCGCAGGCACCTTTAGGGATTTTTAAAAATGAAAAAGCACAATTAACCATCTAATTTTTCTCTTAAAGCCACTTGCGTAATTTAATCACTTTAAAGCAACCATGAGATAAGTATAACTACAGTAGCAAAAGTATACTTTCCTAAGAGAAAACAATTTTAATAATAGTCAAATAAAACTTAAATTATAAATTTTTATTTGGTTAATAAAAATAAACTAAAAAATTTAATCTTTAATAAATATCTTTTTTTCTTTTTAACAATCTTCTTTTGTATACTTTTTTCTTTTCGATATTTCGCTTTCCTTTGGACAGCTTCTTCAGGAAAAGAAGAAGAAAAGAAAAAAAGATATTTATTAAAGATAAATAAAAAAAGATCGTTAAAAAAAAACTATAAAAAATTTAATTGTATTAAAAAATTAATTTTAATTGAATTAGTTTTTTCTCAAACATTCGTAAAATTTACTATAGAATATAATAGTTAATAATATTACGCAAATACACTTAATAACTTTGCAACATTTAAATAAAACCATATAATTATAAATTTTACAATAAATAGAAATATTAAAGAAAAAATAGGCTACCACATCTTTCATGTTTTCTTTATTTAGACGTCTTTACCCGCCTTTTAATAAATATTGCATAACATCTATCATTATAAAATATTTTTTAGCAGCATACTAAAACTTTTTTAGTGATGGTCTCATCCATATTTGCGCCATGTAAACAAACTAGTGATTTCATACATCAGCAAAACTGCATTACGATTGGGACTCGAGCAACTATTTTTAAGTTAAGATTCCCAATAGATATTCTCCCAAATTTTGCTTTGGTGGATTTCGTATATAAGGTTTTGTGTCGGCTTACCTTCCCTCTTGCAGTTCGCTTTCACTTAAGGCGTTACTTTGCTGGGGACTTTGTCATTTTTGCTCTACTTAAAAAATCTAGAAAAATATAAATTTTGTTTTAATAAATAAATGGTTTTTATTACTTTGTAAATGTTTTAATTTTTAATTGAGTAAAAAATAGTTTTCGTGTAGTGAGTGTTTTCGAAGAAAGAGGGACTGTAGGTGATAGGCCCAACCAGGGACCACAACGTACTGCAAGAATGGCTGAAAACATTACTGCTGCTCAAAAAAGTATTCGAAACAATTCATCAACCTCAATTCGACACCATGCTCAGAAGCTTGGCTTTCAAAGAACAACTTTGACCATAATTTTGCACAAGGATTTGCGTTTGTTTCGATATAAGATTAAGTTGACACAAGAGCTTCTTCCACAAGACCATTTACGCTGCCACATATATTTTAATAAAACAATCGTAATAAATAACAAGAGAATGGTCAGTTCTGGGGAATGGGTCACCATTCAATCCATTAAAAGTGACAGTCTGGTGTGCAATTTGGTCAGAAGGAATCATTGGCCCTTTTTATTTTCTTTGGAAATAAAAACGGCGTAACGGTAACTGTGAAAGGGAAGCGATATCGTGATATGTATACGTTGGACTTATTTAACATGTGGTATAAACAAGATGGTGCCATATCGCATACAGCCAGGACTACAATGGAATTACTGAGAGATCTTCTTCCACAAAAAGTTATTCCAAGAAATGTTGATTGGCCTCCACGGTCGTCTGATTTAAATGCTGCGGACTTCGTTTTGTGGGGATATCTGAAAAGCAAGGTTATGCTTGAGCAACTCAAAGAAAATATTCGTGTTGTAATTAATGAAATACCGCGTATAAAGTGTGAGAATGTAATGAAAAATGTACTCAAAAGTGATCGCATTTGTGAGGCTAACAGAGGCGGACATTTATCTGATATTGTATTCCTCACATAATTGCCGACAATAAATGAAACATCGATGTAAGATTCATTTTCTTCCCGGCGGACATCCTGTATTTAATAGAATCACAAAGTAAACGGTTTCCTTCTTCAAAACAATACACTGGTGTTTCACTCCGCAAAAAGTTGTGCAATGACTTTAGGGCATTCATTTTGATCACCGAAACAAGAATGTAAACGACCAGGAAATGTCCCGAAAACTTAAGAATTATCTTAAATACTTATTAGTGCAAATAAGTTTCTGAAAAATACAAACTTTAATATTTTTACTTCTTTTTTCGTTTTTAGATCCAAAAAAAATTTTGTTACGCTAATGCATGTGCTGTACGTGTTATGTTATCGTTTCAATAGCACTTTAAATAAGAAGAAGAATAGCAGAATAAAGAAGAGAAGAAGATAAGAAGATGTAGCTGCAGATAAATATCATATCGCAGTATTGATGACAATTAGCATTCACTTCTTGGTCAACCGCAGTTTTAAAGATGCACATAATAGCTCGAACAAAGTCTTGATTAAGACAGTCTGTAAACAAATTGTTTCCGACTATTAAATGTGGGTTCCTTAGTGCCAAACATGGTTGATTTATACAGGTGTCATAAGACTCATTGATAAAAAAATAGAATTTTAAGAACAAGAATAATTTTTTTTAAATTTCACTAATCCATTTATTAAAATTTAGCAACAGTTCTTGAATTTTGTAGGAGTGCAGACATACTGTAGGGGCATCTTAAATATTTAGCTGGCACCCCCAATGAAAACTTGTGTTACTCAATTCTCACCACAACACATGTACTGTATTGATGTAGGTGCATGGTGTTATATGAAAATACATTCAGTTACCCAAATTTTCAGTTATGTAATCTCTTCGCAGTTTACTCAGTTTTATGTTCCCCTGCGAAATCTTTTAATTTAACTTAACTTAACCTCAACTATTAAGTGTCAATTTTTCGCACAAATGACAACTTAGCTTGAATTTTGCAATAATAATAAATATTGGTCGTTTTTATACTTTAAGGACATACTGTATCTGCATGTATTCCTCTTTTCAAACTAATTTCGAAATTTTGTATTTAAAGTCAATATAAGTAAAAAGTTCTTTTCAAGTTAGACATTTGAATATGCTTCTATTAAGAGTCATGCAGGAGGATATTGGATTTGCCTTTGAAAAACAAATACAGAAATCTAATATATCACAAGCATCAATATTCAGTCATTCATTAATTCATTGATTTATCTTGCTTTCATGTGTTATGATGAATATGAGCCATTTGCTTTTGGACACATAACATGATTTAGCAATAAAAAATCATAAATTATGTTTCAAACATTAACATTCCAATAATATCGTATACAGAAACCCTTTCTAAAGTCTAAAGGATGAGAATGAGAAATATTTAATGGATATTAGATCAAAGTTATTTGTGGTAATTATTTTAAGGTTAAGAAATTCTAAAAACTCTTGAGCAAGAAATGTTTATAAAAACTTTATTTCTTATTAAATTTTGAATTACCTGTGTCTGTTAATAAATTAAGAAGTTTCTAGAAAGCACATTAGAGTAAAATTGCAAAAAATCAAATTACAGCCAAAATAGGCGCCTACACTGAATAGTAATATATATATTATAATAATATTTTTTATAGTTTTTTTAAGCGATCTTTTATTTATCTTTAATAAATATCCTTTTTTTCTTTTTAACGATCTTGTTTATATATTTTTTTCTTTTCGATATTTCGCTTTCCTTTGGAAAGCTTCTTCAGGAAAAAATTTTAATTTTTGAAAACAAAAAATTATTAACATATTGAAAAATATTGAAAAATTATTAACATATTTTTCAATATGTTAATAGTTTTTACCTGAAAAAGCTTTCCAAAGGAAAGCGAAATATCGAAAAAAAAAAATATATAAAAAAGATTGTTAAAAAGAAAAAAAGATATTTATTATTATAATATATATATATATATATATATATATATATATATATATATATATATATATATATATATATGACGATGCTGAAGCAGAATTTTCTTTTATATGTAAGAATCGTTCAAAACAGAATATTTAAGCTTCCTCTATTGGGCAATAAAGCAATTAAATTTTGAACGTTGTCGAATAAAGACATAAAGTTACAAAAGCAGCTTTAAGGTATTGAATTGATATAGTTACCGTCATGTAGTTTTATTATTTATTTTTTAGACAACTAGCAAAACAAGATGATAACATCTTATAAGTGACGATGCTATTGATCCTTAACGTATACAACTTAAGTTATTATAAAACATAAATCTAGAAACAAAGCATTAACAATACACAGGTATACAATGAAATAAATGTCAAGAAATAATATAATAATAAGATAATAAATTAATAACTAATTAAATCGAAAGAAATGTAAAATGTGTTAACGCGAAAATTAAGTCAAGGTTTAGTAGAACTAAATGATTTATAAAGTTCCTTTTTAAATAATTTTGTGTTGCCTATTTTCTGTATAGAATTTGGCAAAGAGTTTCAAAGACTGGTTGCATTTATGAAAAACTGGCGTTGAGATAACAGACTCTTGTATTTCCGCTAGATAATATTCCTACCGCGATGCAAAAACTATCCTATCAAATAGATATGACGGATTTTAGAAGATCATCGAATGACATTCCAAAAATTAAATTAGAGTATGACGAGATATGATCACGCCGATCGTTCTGAAATATATAATGGGCAATATTATTATACGCAACTTTCAGTCTGTGCTGATCCATACTGTCACAATTGGCATAAATTTCACAGCCGTAAAGAAGTGCGAAGAGCAAACGACATAGAGTCCTTTAACGATCATAGGGTGTAAAGTTTACTGTAAACTCAGCCAACGACAAAGGTAATGTGATTAGTCCAGGTCGTTTTATTGTTAAAAATAACGCTTAATTAGATGCCGATTCTACCAATTCGATCACATTTCCGTTAATTCTCACAATAATGTCAACCAGAGTTCTCCTAGCTTTCGAGAGAAGAATACATTTCGACTTCGAAGCATTGATGTACAATCTATTAGACATGGCCCAGCGATTGATCATGTGCAAATCGTCATTTATCCCATTCACACACATAGGAACGTCATTAATCCAGCTACTGTTATAAACCTGCACATCATCGCCATACCTATGCATCCTACTACTTTTAGAAATATCAGGTAGGTCACTTATTTGGAGGCAGAAAAGAAGTGGACCCAATATAGAGCCCTGTGGTATTCCTTTTTGTGAAGTGGTTGTTGTGAATAGGTTGTTTAAATAAATCGTGTAATTTAATTAAAAAACTCTCAAGTATTGTGTGAAATTATTAAGCAATAAAAGAGCTTGGTAAACTAAACGTTTATAAAGGAATAAACGTAGCAATATAAAGAGTCCGCCAAATAACTTTTTTTTGTTTTAAACGCTATAAACAAAACTACTGAAAATTTTCTCAAATTTCTTTTTTTATTTGAAAGTACAATCCTTTCGGTTAATAATGGAAAATAATTTCATTCAAATGGCTGCGTCGGTTGGCCATTTAGTAGCCTACATGATCGGTTACGCACATTATCGATTGTGTGCAACTGTATTTCACCAACGGCTTTACGAATATTGTCCTTTAAAGCGTCAATTGTCTCTGGCTTGTCGGCGTAGCACTTATCTTTGACGGCACCCCAGAAATAATAGTCCAACGGTGTCAAATCGTAGCTCCGAGGTGGCCAAACGACATCAACTCTGCAGCTGATAATGCAATCTTCAAAAATAGCGCGCAAAACATCGAGTGTAGCTTCGTTTGTGTGGGACGTAGCGCCGTCCTGTTGAAACCAAATGCTGCCAATATCCTCCTCTTAAATTTTTGTGAACAAAAATTCTTTTAACATGGCCCGATAACAATCGCCCTCCTCGCTCATTTTCGAAGAAAAATGGCCCTATTATACCTCTGGACAAAAATCCGCAGCAAACAGTGGCTCGTTTTGGGTGCGCCGGCTTTTCAATGTATGCGTGCGGGTTTTCTGTGCCCCAAATGTGACAATTTTGCTTGTTTGCTTGTCCGCCAAGATCAAAATGAGCTTTATCTGAAAAGATGATTTTTTTTTTACAAAATCGGCATCTTCTGTAAGTCGATCGCAGGCTCACTTAGCGAAGCGAAAACGCATTGGGAGGTCGTTTGGCTTCAACTCCTGAACCAATTGGACTTTGTATGGCGTTATACCAAGGTCTTTATGCAAAATTCGTCTCAATGACGTCTCTGAAATGTTCAATTGTTGAGAACGATGGTGAATAGATGTTGATGGCGCTTCACGCACACTTTCTGCCACAGCAGCAATATTCTCGGGTGTACGCCCTATTTTTGGCTTTTCACGCTTTGGTTTATCGATGAGGATGCCAGTTTCTTTCACTTTTTTCACAAGATAACGAACATACGGAGCTGCGGTGCTTCTCTTCTTCCAAAATCTGTACGCAATTTTCGCACACATTCTGCAACATTACCATGATTTTCAAAGTAATGTCACAATATATCCCAGCGTTGTTCAAGCGTATACACAGCCATATTCGTTCAGCGAAAGGATAAAACTAATTATCTGTCAAATCAAACATGAGCTAAGTGTTACCATTCACGAAATAAACACTAGTTGAAAAAAAGAACGTTAGATGGCGGAGCCTTTAAAACGATGGCAACGCTTATATTGTGACGACAAGGGAATTAGCATTTCAATAAGCGTCCAAACCAAAATTAGATTAAACAAAATTTTAACCCTGATGTCATTTTTTCTTCAGTGCAAACCATCTTTACTGGCTGTTTGTGCGATATGACCGACGAGCTCTTTCGATGACATCAGTTTTAACCCTTAAGCTGTTATGTAAACTGCTCATATGGTTTATAAATTTAAATTTATTTTCACATTAAAACTTCTCTTAAAAAGCCCCATTTAGTCACTTAAACTTATGATCCTGACTGTTATTATTATTTACACAGTTCGTGCGAGATTTTTGTTTAAAGCTCTATTTTATTATTATTTTGTTGTTGATTCAAGCTAATGCTGTATATAAAATTCTTTATCTCAAAGCCATATTATTTTAATTATTGAAATAAATATTTATACGTAAACCTATTGCATACCTATTGATTTATTTAACATTTGTTTTGTGTTTAAATTTATTTTTTGAAAATTTCTACTATACCAGTACATGTGTATACAAGCAATGTCTGTTGTGTTGTACCACAAATTTGGTGCACAACATACAAAATAAAACCAATATCTCACCCAAACTCTAAATGAACAAGCGTGAGCCGATATGCAAAACCAATAAACAAAAATAACAACAATTTTTTGAATGTATGTGTATTTGTGGTATAGCATTTTTATAAAAGTATGAATGCATTTTATGAAAAATGCTTTTTAACACCCAAAACACACACATACAACTGCAATAACAAAACAAAAAAAATCTATACAACGGATATCCGTTTTTGGTTTTTGCGCTACATGAAGCATAAAGTTCAGCACAACGAAAACAAACAAATTTTACAGATAGAAAAATATGAACTAATAAAAATAAATAGGAAATTTTTTTTTAATCGGTGGAGAGTAATGGATAAATGAAATTGTCATGAATTCCAATGGATGTTAAATTTTCTTTTTTAAATATTTTTAAAGTTGATTTGACAATAATTTATTAAAAGTAAAAATAATATTTTTCAAAAGTATTTTATATTTTAATGCTCTTTCTTTATGCTCAGCTTAAGCCTTATAAATTTTTTTTTTCTAATCCAAATCATTTATATAACGCACTTCTACAAAGCGTGAGAGAGAGAACAGAATTAACAATTTGTCTGTATTTTCGATATTCTTCTACGCACAATAGAGTCATTTCTGCAGCGATGTATTTTTAATTGAAATGATATATACTACCTGCAAGGTATCCTGTCTACAAGAAAAATATTATTAGAGTAAAAATAAAAGGGTGGCTCCATACAACACACACTATTTTTTCATGCCGCTTACACCGTAACAAATACCCTATAAAATTTAAACAAACTCAGTATCGCTGAAACACCGAAAATTAGAAAGTAATAAAAAGTAAAACTAATACGAGTATTTTTAAAACCACTATAACAACATTATAAAATTTCAAATTTGAAGCTAAAGGGTGTCCCTATAGCTGATGTTATTTGGGGGAAGTGGTCTTATCGTTTGGAACCATTATAAAAACAGATGAAATTAAAAAAATTTGTTTTACTACAAATACAAGTATAAAAAAATGATAGAATGACCTAATTGCTGACATAATTTGACATATATCGCCTTCTCTTTGAAACAGTTATACACTTACAATTGTTCACTATAAAAAGAAGTACAAAGAGAACACTGAAGATGGCAAATAGCCGAAACCGGTTTATTCACAAACCAAATTTGACGAGGGTCAACGTAAAATCGAACCCAAATATAAAAAGAAACATAAAATTTTAAATGTCAAATTAAAGGATGTCTATCTATTATTATGTCTAACTCTCTTAGCTGTACACATGCAAAAGAAGAAAAATTGAATAAATAGACTAACGATTTTCCATAAAATTTCGCATAAAGGTGAACCAGAATTCTTAAGGTATTTATAAAATATTTCCAACGTGACCTATTTCTTTGTAATAACTTAAACTAGCTAATGTGTAAACTAAAAGCTTGTAAATTTTACCAAATTACTAATAAAATATTGCCTCATTTTACTTACCCGTTAGGTATTTTTAATTGAAAATTAAAACGCGTCAAGAGTTATTTCTTTGATGTCACTTTTTTTACTCAGTACACATTGTGCTATTATGTAATTTCTCTCTTCCCTGTCTTAATTTTTTTATGTTTTGCCCAACTGCGTTTTCTATTTACTAGCGAGTTAAAACGCTTATATTCTTAAAATTTTTATTAGTCTGGTAGATTTTTTAAATTTTTTTCTTACAATTGTATGTATCTACTCTAAGGTATAAACTAGTAATTGCATTTTTTATTAAATAACTTTTTTTATATGTGTATGCACAATATCTACAGGCAGTTAGAGATTTTGTTATTAAACAAATTTATCTAGACTAATTTTGACGGGCACACCCATTCGATTATATGCACCTTTACTAATATATATATATATATATATATATATATATATATATATAGTGCCGATATTTGACAGAAATCTTACGCTTGCGAACTCATGCCAGAGTTTTTTGTTCGCGTTTTATTGAGTAAGCACCCACGTGATAGATAAGTTTTCAGTTTTTTTTTCTCATAATGAATATATATTTATAAAAAAAAAATTGAAGCAAAACTTGTAAGGCATTAAAAAAACATTAATTGGCATATGCGAATTTGCCCAACAACCTGCAAAGTGATAGTGAGTTTCTTAGCAAATGGCTTCATCGAACCTTAAAATATTTTGCTTTAAATGATTTTTATTTTCAATCATACTTTTTTAATAATTTTCATCGATTTTATTTTCATTTGATTTTTTAGATAACAATTTACAATCGCAACTAAGAGCAGTCGTCCTAAATGCCAAAGAAATATTAAATAACATTTCTGATTTTAATGGGAATTTTAGTGTTTAAGGCAAAAAAATAAAAGCTTATTAATGTTTATAAAAACCAGAAGCTCTTAAATAGCTTAAAATCATAACTTATACATCATCACCATCATGGCTCATCATCATCATCATGAAGCATTTTCCATCATTACAAAAGAAAACTCTTAAAACAATTTGAAATCAAATCAGAGCCCAGTGGTTGTAATACCTTTCATAGCACAAACACACGTATGTACAACATTATCAGGAGAGATATAGAATTTTAAAAAATAGCCAAAAAATGAGAAAGTAGAAATACATTTAATGGCAACAATGGAAACCCATAAATTAAAAAGAACAACAAAGCAAAACAAACACATCAATCTTTAGCACTTACTTGGCCCAACAATAACAAAAAGATTTTCTTATTTAAAATCCTACACTCACACTTATGCCCTGGCGCTAACAAACTTTTAGTAAATATTTTGAAAATGAAGCCTAAAGGCAGGCTACACAAAAGTGAAGTGATTGCGATTCAGTGATAACATTTTAGCCATTTTTCCTATTCAACATAGCGATTTTAAAACAAGTCGGTGTGCTGAGGAAGAAAGCATTTTAGCTGTTAAAGCATTTTTACTAATTTTATTTATTTCTTTTTATTAAATTTATACAAAATTTTTCGTTACAATCATGTTAAGCATTATTGTCAGAATAGCAGCGTAGAAAAACCTGTGTAAGATAAATACGATAGCTGTGATTGGCATTTACAACAACAACATGTGTGAAAATACATATTGGAAAATAGAAAAAATGTATGCATATTAATATTTTGGAAAATTTTTGAACAATTTTGGATTAAATGATATCGAGAATATATAAAGAACAAAGCAGAATATAATAAAATAGAATCGAATCGAATAAAATCGAATAGAGTCGATTAGAACCAAAAAGAATCGAAAAGAATCGATTAGAATCAAATGAAATCGAATAAAATCGAATAGAATCGAATGGAATCAACTACAACCGAGTAGAATTGAATAGAACGTACCGAATAGAATCCAGTATAAGAGATTAGAATGGAAACGAATATAAAAGAATAGAATAGAATAAAATAGAAAGGAATGAAATAAAGCCGGATTGAATCGAATGGTACCGAAAAGAATTGAATAGCATTGAATCGGATACCATTAAATAGTTGTGAATCGAATAGTATTAGACCTAGTAGCATTGAATCGAATAGCACAGAATCGATTAACACTGAACCGTGTAGCAATACAATAGAAGAGAATAGTATAGAATAGAATATAATAGAATAGAATAGAATAAAGTAGAATAGAGTAGAACAAAATAGAATCAAATAGAATACAATACCATAGAATAGGATATAACAGAATAGAATAGAATAGAATAGAATAGAATACAACAGAATAGAACAGAATAGAATAGAATAGAATAAAATAAAATAGAAAGAAATATAATAAAATAAACCGGATTGAATCGGAACCGAGAAAAATCGAATTACATTGAATCGAATAGAATATCCTTGAATCCTTGGATATAACAGAATAGAATAGAATAGAATAGAATAGAATAGAATGGAATAGGAATAGAATAGAATAGAATAGAATAGAATAGAATACAACAGAATAGAATAGAATAGAATAGAATAGAATAGAATAGAATAGAATACAACAGAATAGAACAGAATAGAATAGAATAGAATAAAATAAAATAGAAAGAAATATAATAAAATAAACCGGATTGAATCGGAACCGAGAAAAATCGAATTACATTGAATCGAATAGAATATCCTTGAATCGAATAGCATAAGATCGGGTAGCATTGAATAGAATAGCACAGAATCGATTAACAATGAACGCTGTAGCAGTACAATACAATACAATAAAAGAGAAGAAAATAGTATAGAATAGAATAGAATCATTGAAATAGAATAGAATCAAAAAAAGCATTGAATGGAATAGTATTAAATAGAATATCATCAAATCGAATAGAACTGAATAAAATAGCATTGACATAAATAGCATTGAATCGAATGCCATTAAATAGCTGTGAATCTATCAGGTAGCATTTAAACGATTGGCCTTGAATCGAGTAATACTGAATCGTGTAGCATTGAATCGAATAGCCTTAATTCGAGCAGCCTTAAAACGAATAACTTCGCATCGAATAAAATTAAATGGAAGATTTCACAATGATTGATTTTTATCGGCTAGTTACCATTCCAAAATAATTAGTTTTTAGTGCTTTAGATTCCCTTTGCCGTCAGAGAACCGAAAAAAATTTTTAAGCATTTCTCAGGTTAAAAGTGTTGCGATATGGTATTTAAACAACCATACTATGGTGCGATTAGACAGTTTTTAAGACTTATGTTTTTTCGCAATCTGTGCTTTTTTTGGACTACTTATCTAAGTATTTTGACAAAAGAAATGTACAGCAACACTAAAGAAATGAATTCCAAACATATTTTTAAATTAACTTAATTATTGTAAAAAGCTAAATTAATACAACAATTTATTTATTTAGCGAACTATTATACACATAATTGTAATAAGGAATTTAATTAAAGAAATAAAAACTAAAAATTTTAATATATAAAAGTAAAATAGTAAGCATTCCTAATTTAGAGAAGTGTTGTTTTGTACTTTCAGTAAATGTTAATTCCTTTTATGGAATAAAAAGTGATTTAACTATTTTGTCATTTTCAAAAGCACCAAAATATGAATTAAATTGTATTGCCAAATGGAATTGAGCTGTTTGGCATGGGTGAATATTTAAATTTATTACTTTGTTATTTCACATATAAAACACATAAAACTTTTAACATGAATAACAATGAGCCACTGATGTTATGGTTAATGAAACATTTTCTTCACACCAACTTTTATTTTTCTTTATAAAATCTACTTTTAAAATAAGTGTGTTATAGTTATTATTATAGTTCAGGTTTCGTAAGGCTATTCTTTGTCTTTTGAAAGGTGTAAATACTTAAACGTTTATAATAACTCAACTGTAGTTGAGTTATTGATTGATTATATTTCTATAATACAAATGCTAAAACTTTTTTGGTCATTATGGTTGGCTGTCAAACTTTACAACACCTTTTTTTAAATCGTACTCTTCAACTTTCAAAAATTATAATAAGTTTGTTCATTGTTTTGAAGTATTGTAATTATTTTGCAAAGTATGAGACCCATGATTAAAGCAAAGAAACGATTTCCAGGAGAATTAACACAAATTGTTATTTATATTCTCGACTTTTTCTTGAGAATATAAATAACATTAGCGTTAAAGTAAGTGAAACTGCACAACCTTCGCATGATTATAAATGATATGGCATGCTTTCTTGTTTTTAATTTAAATAAATTTCTTTGCCAGAAAGTTTTCATGGAGTAAAGGTCAGGAAATTAAAAAGCTGATTTAAAACATACAAAAAATTTGTTCGCCAAATCTTCTCGCTAGCCGAATTTTTAGACAGCAGGCGACCATTAACTTGTTATAATGTTTTGTATGTAACACAAACATGTACTCCACACTACCACGGAAGAGCTTGGCATATAAACAATGACAATAGTAAGAAATGATATATAAAAGTGACACAAGTACTTTTTAATTATTCCTGAGAGAATACCTTTGTCTGTATGAGATTTATTGAATTGAAACTAGAGAACTTAATTTTATTCTACCTTTTGATTGGAACTTAATATCGGTATTCGTTAGTTCATGCTTAAAACCTTGCGTAAAGTTAATAATTTCCTTTTTGTAGAACAACTTAATGAGCAGTTTCTTCTTGGTTCACCTGACATCCGTGTACATATGTTTCGTTTCGTCCAGGAAACAGTACGAAATCCAAACATTTTAATTTCATCATTAGCAAGGTTCAATTAATCGCCTAATGGTCTTATGATCTTGAGTTATGGAAAACATGTTGTTACATGATGGCTGGCTGATTTCTACTTTATGCTCTTTCTCATAGATATCGTATTGCAATATCGCATACAATAGAATTATTGAAACTTCTTTATTTAGGTTTAATATCATGCGAAAATTTCCTTCTTCATGAGCGTTAATTTAAGTTAAAGTGGCAATGGCCTCCAGCAGATATTTTAAGTTAAAAACAATGTTAAACTTAATAATATATTGTATCACATTTTTCAACAGTCGATCACACTTTGCAAACTTTCAGTGCTGCGAGGTATGTTTTTTGTGGCTATTTTTAAGCAGTAAACCTTTGTAATTGATTTCACGACCTTCACTTACATTTATATTTCGATTTTCTAGTAATTAGACGATACAAAAAGCCGCTTTCCGCTAAAGCTTAAGGCAACCACCAACTATCCACCACAATAGCACGATTCATTTTCACAGGAAAACTGAAAAACAAAAAAAAATATGCGAAGATGCCACACTATCATGCAAAAAACATGCAACTCTGATCGGAAAGAAATTATTATTGTGTGAAATCTGACTGACTGACCTGTCAAAATAACTATCAAACATTATTTTTTCCGTTTTTAAGAGCCAGTAACGGTTCACGTATAGAAAATATTTGATTATTATTTTGATTAAACGTAAATTTACATTTTTACTTTACACAAAGCGTTTAATACAACTAAGACCATAGAAACGAACAGTAGTGTGTTTCACTATTATGTTATAACGACAATTTCATTGCTATAAATTTTTATCCACAAAATTGTCGATTTCGCTATTCAGTAACTTTTAAAACATCATTCGTTATTGTTAAGTCACTGTTGTTGACGACTTTGAATTTTGGTTCTTATAACAGTCGACAACACTGAAAAATAAATAAATTTTCAATATAAAATAAAATTTATAGCAATTCATTTCCAATCAAGGAAATAACGCGACTTTCCAGGTCAGTTATAGGCTCTTGATTAATCGGTCTATTCCCGGTCTGTGCTTGCTGCCTTTTTTATTCCGAACTCTCAAACTAGTACGGCTTTTTACCTAGTTAAACAACAAAATGTAAGTAATGATACTAAATAATCAAAACAGTTTACCTACCGTGTGCCATTGGTCGAGAGTTTTTACAACTCTACCAAGACTATTTAGCATTGTTGACAACTCATCCCACTTTTTGTCGTTCTCGTACTTGCCGTGTAACTTATGAAACCTGCCTGTAGCTAAGCCCGGACATTTCAACATAAAATCTGTCATCTTACTTAGCTGTTCGGCTTCGGTTCTGTGCACTTTTAGCTTCCATTCTAAAAAATAAACACAAAAGCAATTATAAACAAAGACAATAAGTTATCACACACTATTTACGTACCTTTAAAAAAAAAAAATTGAAAAATTAAAAAATTTTGATAAGGCGCTCTTTATTTCTTCAGCAATCGTGTTTGTTTTTTATGGATTCTTCTTTGTGCTTTTCGTATATAATTACAGAGATGCCACTTGTTTTCAATGTTTGTCGCAAAAACACGCAGTTAATAAATCGCACTATCGTTACTGCAAGCAGTCAAATGTGTAGAAAGCACTAACATGATATCGAATCGTTAAAAGTTACTGAATAACACTACAGGGCACTTTATAAATTTATTTGAAAATCGGTTATTAGGAGTTTTAAAATTCCTTTTTATGCACTTTTTGTTCAAAAATTTTTTCCATATTGAATAAAATAGGTCGATGTAGGCATACTTTCAGGCGTTTGCAATAAAATTGTTTTATGTGTAGAAAGAAGTCTACATCATACAATTTTTTTAAATTGAATGTTTTAGAACTTTTAAAAAAATAAATGCGTTAATTGCACTTTCAACAACATAATGAACCAGATTAGGGGGCAAAATTTAGTATCAAATAAAGCCGAAAGCTTTTACCTTTCAGTAGAAAACATTAAGACTAGATGGCAGCATTATGAGCCAATGATTTGAGAAAAATCAGTTTGATATATGTAATTCAAAATATTATTTTACCTGGGTAAAGAGAGATGGCCGATATGTAGACCATATTTTCCATCAACATATTCGGCTTATAATAATATTTAATATTACTTTTCGAAAAAAAAACGCCTTAACCGAATAATCTCTATTTTTTTAATGAATCATTCAAGACATTTTTAACTTTGAAAAGTTAAAAAAAGTGCTTTTAAAAAAATGGCAAAATTTAGCGTTTTCGCTAAAATTAATTATCATCACTGGTTATTTTCCTATGCTTTTTTTCGGCTTGTATTTATTAAATATGACTTGTGAATCCTCTTAAAAATTCATATTTATTACTTAAGATACTTGAACCATTTAGTATCATACACCTTAATGACCTAATAAATTATTTTATCATTAAAAGAACAAAACACCAGGAAACAGCTTAAATTATTACTGTAAAGAAAAAATTTATAAAGATTTTTGAAATATACTTTCAAAGAAAACAAAAATTAAGTGAAATAAAATAAAAATTATATTAAGCCTAAAAAATTTGTTTTGTGTGGCATGCAGTTTTATAAATAACTAGGTAATTATTAAAGTTAACCAAGATCTTTCAAAATTAGCAAATAGCTGAATTAAAAAATTGTATACCAATTTTCAGTTTGTACTAAAGGATAATTGGCCATTTTGGTGAAACGAATAGATCCATTTTAACACTTTTAAGATCTTATTATTGGTTTGTACTTGAAAGGTCCTTATCACATAATGTCCTGAAAAAAAAATTAATCTGCGACACACGCTCACAAAGTCCCAAAAAAAAATTTTTTTTACCACTCACTGTAAATAGTGTTTAGTCATAAACACATACCAACTTCAATAACTAATAACCTTTAAATTAACCTTTTAAAACATTTGTAATTTTTTTATTCACCGTAGAAACAAAGTTGTGTTTGTGTTGTTTGAACTAGAGCGTATTTTAAAACTTTGAGTTTTAAATTTCAGTTTGTTAACTATATTAAATAACGTGATTTTAAAATCCCTCGATTGTCCCCTTCTTTTGTGTGTTAAATACGGCTATAAAAATAAATATAAATTCTTCACTTTCACGTTGTTAAGGTAAAATAGATTTTTCTTACGAGATTTCAAAATACAGCTGAAATGCAAAACGTGTTGGAAAAAACTAGTGGACTTTAAAATTAAAAAGCCTTCAATGGCAATCATTTTTAGTAACTTTGAAAGAAATTTCCAATTTATATTTTTAGTAATTATTTTTTAAATCTTGTTTTAATTTAAATGAGCTTAAAGAACTCTCACTATTATTTTCCTTTTTCTAAATGTTTTTCTAATCTTCATCACGGGAGAAAAGGACATAAGATTGCCATTCCTTTTGTAATGCCTTCAATATTAATTTCCAACTTCATACCATATGGTTTTAAAATACCTTTTCTGGTATTTTAAAGCATATTCTGGGAATTTTATGATTCCATCTACAATAGTTGTATTAAGTAGTTTGGACTTGTTCCGCCAGTAAATCAAATACTGTGGTCATTCCTTTCTGTCTTTGCTGGCCGTTTGTTCGATATGAACGGCGCACTGAGGGAATATTTTACGAGAAGGCGGTCAAAAATATATAACTTTTGAACGGATCGTACTTTTGATACGCGGTTTTTTTTGTCTACTAGGTGAGATCGTAGGCTTTCGTTTAAGGTATAAAAATTTTGAATCGACCGGCTAGAAAAATAGTTGCGATAGGCTTAAAAATACATTCTAAGTTTTAGCTGATTTTTGGTATGACAGCAAAGTATTACAACTAGTTCAAAGAGTTTGTCTTACATAAAGTCTTATATTTTGAGTCACGTTTAGAACTTATACTTATTAAAAACTTAAATTTACTCAGGTAGATTCAAGCTTTGGCCACCGTGAAGGCCAAAGGTTGGTTTTTCGAAACAATTTAAGTTAAAAATTAGCTGATTAAGTAGCAAAAACATAAAAAATATATTCATTGGTTTAAATTTACTTTAGATAAGGAAGTATTTAAGTCCAAAATAAACATAAATACTACTCGTATATGCAAACTTTTATTGTAAATTGATTAATACTTAATTAATGTACAAAAAATGTTAAAAGGATGAAATACATACCGATAACTCTTGTGTTTGGAAAAATTTGCTATTAATTAAACAATTTTAGTAAATATTTCTTCTAAATAGCCCGGATTTTCATCTTCTAGAAGTAGTTCAGTTTCTACGTCTAGTTCAATAGAAGAAGGGATAGGGATCTGATGTGCATAATAAAAAAACAATCAAGTCTTCATAAGTACAATATCTAGAAATTTTTCCTGTGTTCTGCTCGAGAAAGAATCTATAGTCTTTGTTTCGTTTTTCTTGCGTCTCTTCAGATAGATCTCCTATTGGTGGAATATTGTGTTGAATTATTTCTTCCCCAAGGTACAAAATTTTATTAACTGCGTATGGTATATACAGTACGGAGCATAACTATAAGCGCAGTCTAAATTCGCCCATATATTTATTATTAACAATGTAAAATACCGTTAGATTTCTATGAAATAATACAATTTAGAGAGAAGAAGATGAATAAACAAAAAAATAGCAACAACCAATCACAGTAAGTACCGTTATTTACTTTTGATGGAATTTAGGTGGAATTTAACTATAAACGCAATAAGTAAATTATAATTAGTTTGGTTTATCAGCTATTGATAATAAGATCAATTTAACGACAATTTATTTGAGCGTTGTTCCTGATACCGACGCACTAAAATGCCGCGAGGTAAAGGTTTATCTGGCATTGAAAAAGGAAAAATTATTGCTTGTTTTGAAGAAGGCTATAGCAAGCGTGCAATTGCTGAAAAGCTGAAGCGGTCTGACGCTGTTGTTTGGAATTTTTTACGTAATCCTGAGAAATATGGAAAAAACAAAACAGGGGGACCCAAAAGCAAGCTTTCAGACCGAAATAAGCGTTGCATTATTAAAAGTGCAAGCAATTCGATGAAGACCGCTGCACAAATCGCCCATGACTGCAGACTTAATGTGTCTAAATGGACTATTCACAGAGTACTCAAATCCTCTGGGCATATTTGTCGGCGAAAATTGAAACCGGCGCCTCGTCTCTTAGCATGCCACAAAGCAGCAAGACTTGAATTTGCCCGAAAAAATATACAAACCAACTTCGCCAAGGTCATTTTTTCTGATGAGAAAAAATGGAACTTGGATGGTCCAGATGTTTTTTTAAAGGATACCCATTTTTTTTCCAAACGTAATTTTAATGGAGGCAGTTTAATGGTTTGGGGAGCTTTTTGTGCTGATGGAATGTTAAAACTTGTATTCCCCAGCACTCACATGAACTCAGAGGAATACATCGATGTGTTACGAATGAATTTATTGCCATTCGTACGAAGAGAAATTGCTGACTATTGGGTTTTTCAGCAAGATAACGCTAGTATTCGCGACTAATTCTTGGTTGAATGACAATAGCATTCAAGTTATGACATGCCCAGCTTGCTCTCCAGACCTTAACCCAATAGAAAATATTTGTGAACTCCTAGCAAGAGATGTTTATAAAGTAAACCGGCAGTATGACAACATTCAGCAATTAAAAATTGCTGTTATTGAAGCCTGGGATAATTTCGATAAAAATACAATATCAAACTTAGTAAATAGCATGCCAAATAGATTATTTGATGTTATACATAATAAAGGTGGTGTAATAAATTATCAAAGTTAAATTTTGTTTGTTTTTTTTTATTATTTTATCAAATTCTTTGCTTGCGTAACGGTACTTCCGGTCATCAGCTGCTTCTAATTTTTTGTTTATTCAGCATATTCTCTCTAGTTCTAAAAACTTGTTGAAAAATAAGAGTATTTTACATTGTAAATAATAATAATATGGGCAAATTTGGACTGCGTTTATAGTTATGCTCCGTACTGTATCTCCAAGATTACTTTTCGTTGTAAAGTATAGATGGTTTTTTGGCGCACTCTTTAAATTTTTTTGCATTTATCTTTCTGCTGCATGCTAGAACTTGTAAAATATTATTGAATCTCCTTATCAGTTCCAAATCTACTCCTGTGATAGATGCTGCCCCCCTTGTTCGATCGATGATTAAGCCTTGTTCTAAATATTTTTCTTGAATTTTTTTTTTTTGGTTTCTTTTTTCTTCGTTTTCCATATTTTTTTCTCACTGTTTCTTCGCCTAATAGGACCATAATCGAAAATCGTAATCGTAATTTAAGAATATGCTCCATAAAACGTATTCTAGTATGCAGACGGGACAATCTAAATTCGTATGCTGCCTTAAAAGTGTTATCTTCTAGAACTAGCTGGCTTAATTGACTTGATGTCTTTTTGCATATAATGCAGCTTAATGATGCTTTTGTATCAGTTAAAGCTTGTGCAACTTTTTCATCAATCATTGTGTGATATATTTTAAAATTGACTTCGATTTCCTGTTCATCAACAGTAAATATTACAGGTTAAAGGTCTTCAACTTCTTATGACACTTTTTGTTTCTTTTTTGAAAGCAAATTTTATTGGTCTGCAATATTTTGTTGACGAGGGTATTTCATTTTTCCATATATCAATTTCTGTTGCTGTACTAGTTGACGGCTCTAACTCGGTACAACTTTTTCAAAATCGCAATGGAACGAATGATATCAACGTCTGATGAATTTTTGGCATTACATTGTATTGTATTGCCTCTGACCAGAGGATTCATCAAATCCCCATTTAGAAATTAAAGTAATGCTACTATTTCCAAGTTTTTTTCAAGCGGTTAGAATCAACCGTTCTGTAGTGTGTTAAAGAAGGTCTTGCAATTTTATTTCTGCTGAAGTAGAAGTGGCAGAAGTGTTTTCTTTCTAAAAATACACATATTCATCTAAACAACGTCTCTCATAAGGGCGTTTAGAAAAATAGGTAAAATGCTTAAAAAATAGCAAAACAGAAAAAAAATTCTTAATTCGATTTTGCAAAACCTTTTCGACCTTGCTCACGGTCGGAACGTACCGGATAGACAATGGGGTACAGGCGTATTGGGGGCATTTAGGGCTATCACACAGCGCTAATGCTTTTACCTTCATTAACGAACTTTAGAAGTTGTGCTCTATTTAGTAAGAGAATTTAAAAAAAAATTGAACCTCTAAAAAAATTAATTTCTAAAAATCAAAAATTAATCAAAAACATTTCAGTTTTCTTATACTAATAGCTAACAAATTATGCTATTATAAAAAGTTTGTCCCGTTTAAAAATCGTGTATAACAAAAGAGTTATAGATGTTTAAAAATCAAAAATTTACTCAGAAATTTCTCATTTTAGCAAAATACTGAAAATGCTCATTTTGAATCACCCTGTTCAGTGTGATATAGGTTAAACAAAGTTTTAATTTTATGGCTCCCGAAGTATACTAGTATCTACTTTCGAACGAACTTTAAAATTTTACAATTGGGGACCATGGAAAAATGGACTTTTGGCCGCCTTCTCGTAAAATGATCCACTGTGCGGCGAGCGCTTTCGATGTAATATTGTGTTCTGAATTGTACTAGAGAGTGAGTGTTGCCACAATTGAAAAATAAACTTCTTGTTGAAAACCACGATAATTTGTTATATTCTAATTCAAAAATAGATTCCAGTTCGTTTAGATTTCTTTAAAAATCTTAAAACATGTTCGCTTTAAAGTTCTGTATGTAGTTGAGAGAGATTATTTCCACTCATTACAACTTCCCTGTGGCCACAGCAGTTTACCGCCATTTTAAATAGGTTTAGTATTAAATCTTATATGTGAGGTTAAAAACATTTACCAAAATATAATAATCGTTTAATTTTATAATTTTTATTATTCGAATATTTATAGTTAATAAAAGATATAAATAAAAATTTATTTGATGTCATCAAATATTTATTTCCTTAAACAAAATGTATAAAAGAATTATTTAACAAAGAAAATAAACTCGTATATATATTTTTTTCCTTAAAGGTTTCATTTAGTATTATAACTTGTATTATAAGTTATAATAAAAACATGGCCACTTTTGCAAGCCAAAGGACAATAAAAAATTTAATCGTTTTTATTATCATTTTTGTTGTTGTTGTTGTTGTTATATTTGCCACAACATGTTTAGGATTTCCTATAAAATTATAAAGGCAAAAATATATATACAACAATAACAACAATAATAACAACAATAATAACAACTAAAGAAAAACTTTGAGTAGAAGACATAATATCGTAAATTTAGTTGTATACTTATCGTTTGTTGAAGTATAAAAACGTATGACAATAAGAAAAAGTTTGTTTTAACTTAAATTAGTTTCCCATCAACCAATATGTTACATTTAATGTGATTCAATACACTTTATTTTTACTTTTTCTTGTTTTTATTCTTGTTTTTGTTATTTTCATTTTGTAATACCTATCAAGACATTTATGTATGTAGAGTATACTTTTTTTTCTCTTTCATGACAAAATTTTTATCATATAAATTTGTTGCAAATATTAGTTTTTTTTTTTTGTTGCTTGTGTTATTAAAAATATGAAACTTGTATGGCTGTGAAGGGATTTCAATTTTAACATTTTTTGTTATACAAAAAAAAAAAAAAAAAGTATAATAAATTGAAATGATGTTCATGCTGTAATACTTAGATTTTTAGAAAAATGTGCAAAAACTTTAGTATAATGCCTTAAGGAAAGATTGCAGAAAATATTGTTTTTATTTTATTAAGAATTCTATCTTACAAATATTAAAGCGGGGGGGTGAGGTTGAATATTTCATTAAATATTTATTTCTTTGTTACCAATAAAATAATAAATTCCATTTTGAAGTGCTGCAATAAACTGTTAATCAATCAATAATCTTTAGTAAGTCGTAGGACAAATTATCCCTACTAAAATGAAAAGCCAATTTTTTAAAGTCGAATCAAAACTAAAAATTCATATTAAGTGCTAAAATATGATTAAAAATCTTCTCTTTGAAATTGCGAATTTAATTTTAAATTTAATCTCACATTGCATAATGGGCCAGCGAAATAAATCAACCATTTCTAAATAGATAGACCGACTGATACAATGCTGATAGCAGGAGGATATTCGAGTTTAAGTTTAGGGAATTTTGCTCATGTAAATTTTGTAAGTCCTGCCTTTTTAATATTTTTAAGTTAGAGTGTATAATTAATGAGTTGTTAATATATAATTTTTTTGAAGTGTACAGCCCAGTCTAGTTTTCTTGCGCTTTTCTTTAAAATACTTCCTGTATGTTTTTTTTTTTTGTTGAATAAGTTTCTCAGCCTAATAACACACACTTTATAGAAAGTTTAATATACAGAGGCGCGTCATGTATTAAAAGTTTTTCCCAGTTTGAAACTTTGTTACTAAACTTAAAATGGATCACATTTCGTTCCGTAATTTCGATTTTAGCATATGCCTTACCAAATTGCAAAATTTAAATCCACAAACTAAAACCAGATTTTAAAGGCCCCGTTATCCTTAAAACTGTTATGTAGCTCTAAAGCCTAGTGCACATTTTATAATCAAATCAAAATTAAAAATCTTAATTTAGGGATTTTCTTTTAATAATTTGAGATTTATGGAATTTGACTTATCTAAGCCTAAAGATTGTTTGCCAGTCGCTTAATCTTATTTATTAAGATAAGAGCTGGAAGCTCTTTATCTAAAATATATAGAAGTCGACAAGAATTTTCTCTAAACTCCCCTATTTTTATATTATCTTAATTGTACAGGGCCTCTTTCAACTAGATAAAAAATTTTGAATATATATTTTCTCCGATAATGGGTATTTCCTTCAATATTCCACAACCGCATCCAAAAATTCCCAAGTCATGCATGTATGCGGTTTTTCAACGAAAGTTTATTTTTTCAATTGTCGCAACACCAACAACATGATATTTTGACATTTAGTTTTTTAACGTATTCATAGTAGATGCATTGGCAATTGTTACATGAATTCAGTTTCGCACGAAAATCGCATTAAAATATTTAAAATCCACTACGAAAATGGTGGTTCTGTTAAAGTTGCATTTCGTAAAATTCGTGATATTTTCGAACAACATTATCGTTCTTCTGAGACCGCTATTAAAAATTTTGTCGTTAAATTTGAGTCGACGGGCTCATTACAAAATGTGCGAACACCAATCCGGGTCGTTCAACTGAAAACATTGCAGCCGTGAGCCACTGTGTTGAAGCAGATCCAAATTTATCCACGTGGCGAATTTTGCGTAAGAATTTGACTTTAAAGCCTTACAAGGTTCAACTGATGCAGGAATTAAAGCTGACCATTCAGTTCGCGGTAGATTTGCTCACTGCATGCCTTTCTGAAAAAGTCATTTTTTAAGACGAAGGCCATTTTTGCTTGCCCTTGCATGTTCAACGTGTCACTGTATGGTGCGCTATGTGATCTGGAGGCTGGAAATGCGGTATCGGACAATGGATCCCCCTATCGCGAAATGCTAACAACTTAATTTTGACCTATTATTGACGACGTGGATATCACTGATATGTGGTTTCAACAGGCTGGTAGCACATGTCACACAGCCAATGAAACGTTCAAATTATTGCAAACCAAATTCCTCCATCGCATAATTTCGCGATAATCAGCAGTTAAGTGCCCAGGCAAATCGTGTAATTTAACACCATTGGATTATTTTTTGTGGGGCTATGTTGTTTCAGCCATAAAACTCAAAATCTGTAATAATGTGATTAACGAAATAGGAAAGCTTTTTTGCCAAAAAAAAAACTTGATGAAAGAATTGACAACTGTCAGCCTGGTCGTGGTGGACATTTGCCTGACATCATTTTTCATTCATAACTTTCGTACTTTTCTCTACGCAATACAATAAAAATTTGAATCATCTTAATCTAAATTTTTTTGAGTTATTTTATTTTAGAAAACAAACATCTTATTGAAAAACCCTATACAAGTTAAAAATGCCAATTTTTATGCTTGAAAAATGTATTTATTATAATAGCTTAATGCTCAACGTTAGATATAATCTTTCTGGTAGCATATGGATTCTGCTTCGGTTTTGAAGTAAAGAATGAATCAAACTAATATCCTGTTGTAACGTGAAGCGTATTCCAGTGAGCATTCTGCATCGATCGAAGCAAATGGTAGACAGAAGGGGCAAGGTCTTGCCTGTAAGGTGGATAAGCCAAAACCTTCCATCCACTGCTTAAAAAATAGTTATTGACCGGTCTTGCAACATGCGGCCGAGCGTTCTTATGATGGAAGATAAAGGACTCGTATCTGGTCGATTATTCTAATTACTTTTCGTAGATTGACCTTTTCAAACGAATCAACTGTCTTCAGATAATATATGTATATTTTTCATCACCAGCTACAAAACGATGTAAAAATGGCTTCTCCTTGTAGCGTTCAAACATAATTTTCGATATGTATAATCGCCTTGAACACATATGGGACCCAATTTTCCAAGTTATTTTATTTTTTATTTAATTCTTGAATTATAAAATAACGAAATAATTAAAAACACACAACAATGAAAAGCAATGGGGTGATTATTCGATGGCGCTTTATTAAAAACGTCTAACAGTTTGATTTTTCTTTAATAATTCAAAAAAAAAAATCGTATTCAAAATTTCAAAATTCAAGCATTTCAAATGTCCCCCCAAAACAAGTGTTTACTGAACACAGTATCACGTGTTTTTTGTTGTTGCTTGTGATTTTTTTACTGGCGGTGCTGTCATCAAAACTTGTTTTCTATTTACCCATATTCTCAAAAATATACCGGCTGATGAAGCTGAAATACGAAATAAAACAGTTCAAAGCAGAACAACAAAAAATAACCGATAAGAAGACATGGAATACACAAACAAAATAAGAAAAACAAAACAAGAAGTAACAAAAAATTAAACACACACACACATTTGCACAGCAGTCAGATAAATTCGCTGCACAGCTACAGCACATGTTAAATACATAAAATTACAACCCTGCCTATGTACAGATACAAAAGCGAAGAAGAACAAGAAACAAGGAACTGAAACAAAGTAGAAGATAGATGCAAAACAGAGGCCGAAAGAAAATAAATGTATTTTACGAATAAATTCGCTTCAATAGTTTACGTTGTTGAGAGACTCAGACAAACTGCGAAAAAAGGCAAAAAAATCTATTGCGAAAAACCGTAAAAAAGTTAAATTAAGTTAATTGAATAAAATTGCCAATAAATAAATATTATACGATTAACAGTCTAATTAAAGTCAAAAGTCATTGAAAAAGTTTAAAGCAAAAAAGAAAATAAAACAGTGCAAAGGTTTTTTGAGACAAATACTCACAAGTAGAAGAGGCAACAAGAAGAAAGAATTGAATTGAAATTGATATTGAAGCATGGATACAGGAGTTTAAATTGTACAAAGTTGTGTTAAATAAAAATAATTCTTTCGCACAGTGTTGTTTAGTTTTTGAAAATAAAAGCTTTTAATTGTTTTTATTCTTGTGTCAAATGAAACTAAGAAAATTGTAAAAGTTATTTAAAAGTATTGAAAATTAATTTTAAATAATGAAAAAATAAGTAAAAAAAAATTCAAATTAGGCTGTGCCTTATTTTGGTATATGCTGATAAGTTTTTTTTGTTGTTGTTGTATGTACTGCTGTTGTTGTTGTTGTTTTTCTCATTTTTAGTGTGTGTAACATTTTTGTTGTATTTTCTTGCAACAAATCAATAAAAACTGCTGCCAGCCTGCCAGTGTTGTCAATTGTGAGATAATTTTTTTTTACAAAAAATTGCTTTCAATCCTTATTCAGGAAAATGAAAATAACTTATTTTACGATATTTTATAAGAGCTATAATAATATTTATAATAAATACAACTATCATTAACAGGCACTATTTATTATTTTAATTAAGGCGACTTCTGCAGAAGTGTTATGTATTAATAAGTAGTTCAAATTTTAAATACTCAAATAGTTTAAATGTTAAACAAAGTGTTAAACAAATTAAACTTTTACATTAAATATATAACATGAATTAATAAGAAACAAAAATCAATATATTTGAAATAAAAATGCAAATTATATGAAAAATTCGCAGGCAAGTTCAGATGGTTCGTTAGCGGCGCGGCTTTTAAGCAGAAAATCGGTTGAAATACTTGATAACAATTTAATTCAGTAAACAGAATAATTGCTTTAAGTTACAAGATACTGAAAATTTTGTAAAGTAATATGTAAGAACTGGTTAACATTAAAGTAGAAATTACGGGGAGCTGTTTATTGAAAATAATATCCATAAGGGGTCTTAGTGTATAGAAGATGTAGGTTATTATTAGTGCTCTGTAATTGAAAAGCATGTTGTCAATTATCATTTAACGGTCTAACATCATTAGCTTAGAGTAAAAACCGATTGTGATTTACGGCACTGGGTTATACTTTTTAAGCTTCTATTTATAAAGCTTATGACCAGAAACTGACGAGAGTACAAACATTAAAAAAGAGCTCTTAAATTAATAATTCGCTTAAATCATCACAAAATAATATTAAATGAACCGTTTTCTCTGGATATGTTATCAATTTCAACACCGAATGCACAAAGAATATTTAAAAAATCCTTCCAAATTACAAATATAACTTCTTTGAAGCATTCGAAAAATTGAATAACTTTTTTTTGGATATATTATATGTTATTCCTTCTTGACTAGTAACATGACAAATATTTTAAATATAAAAATGTTTTTAAAAAAATTTTAAGCATTAGGTCTTATTTAATAAAAAATTTTTTAAAAAACTTTATTTTTTATTATATTTTCGATATTTCGCCACACCGTTGGTTGGCATCATCAGGAAAAACAAAAATAATTATTATTATTATTATTAATTATTATTATTTTTTTTGTTTTTCCTGATGATGCCAACCAACGGTGTGGCGAAATATCGAAAATATAATAAAAAATAAAGTTTTTTAAAAAATTTTTATTAAATAAGACCTAATGCTTAAAATTAATTACTAAAAAATATTAAAAAAGGTAAAAAAAAAATTATAACTATTGTTTTTAAAAAAATTTAATTTAATTTTAACAAAAATCACATTATAAAAATTCATAAATTTAATATTTAAAAATGCAATTAGAAATTTGGAAATATCTTTCGTTAATACGAAATGGTCTTACGGCAATTTCAAATTCGCTTTCTATCTTTTTCGCAATATAGCCTGGAAGAAAAATTTCCCGCTTTTTCAACAAGAAGTTCGATATTTGTTATTTATTGTGACTAATGGTAAAGAATTATGAGCAAAACATTTCTTTAAATTCGGGCTTTGAATAAAATCCTTCTTTTAATTTTGCAAAACACTACAAAAATTTACGATTCATTTCTATTTTAATTCAAATATATATTTGTTTGAATTTAAATATAAGTTTTATTACTATTTTAATTGATTTTATTAATATTTTTGTTAAATTTTTTATTTTATTTTATGCATACCATGAAATATATTTTCCTCAAAGGAGAATTTCGAAAGTTCTGCATTTAATTTTAATATTTCTGTAATAGGTCCTGTTCCTTTTATCTGTGTAGCAATAAATTTCGATCCCTTTTTGAGCATACTCATATACCAAATGCTGCTTAATTTAGTTTTCCATTAGGTTGAATGCATTAGAATTGATGCAAACACGATTGCTATGTAGACATAATTTTTTTATCGACAGTATCAAATTTCGCTAATATTTATTTACATATTCTGTAACCATTTTCATTTCATTGCGATACTTCGGCTTTAACAGAAATGATACTTTTCTCTAGTTCAAACAATATTAATTTTCTTAAGCGAAACCATGTCGGATTTTCATAAAATTTGGGTGCAATATTCGCGCTAGTCTCTATTTTTTTATCTTCTTTCACACTAAATGTATATACGCATATCTCCAAAAGTGTTAATCTGAAGTCGTCTCAAAAGGTTTCAAGTTCTTAACAAAAGGCTTTAAAGATCGACGAAACACAAAGGACTAAAATAATAAATCTTTACAGGATTTTAAACTACGATTTTATACTTTGAAATACAACGTTTTCCTTACTTTTGATAACTTCTGAGCCAATTTTTTATGAAAAATTTAGTGCAATCCAAGGCAGTAAAGTAACGCATTTAAACATATGAATGCTTACACATGCTTAATACATTTAAATAATTTTCAAATAGAATTTTAAGATTTGAAATTTAGTATTTCGCTTCTGCTTATCCTGGATAAGAGAAGTTTAAAACCATAAGGTAAAATAGTGCAAAAGCAAAGTTATTTCTTTAAACTACCTCAAAGCATATAAATTAGGAACCATCATATTTATAATAACATTGTTGTTATTGGAACCATATTATTGGCTAGCATAACAATAACATTGTTAAGAATAACCATATTTATAATATTATATTTATTGCTTTGCAAAATAACTTACGATGATGTTACGTATTGCATAAGTTAATTCATTTGATTTAATATCTCTGTTATCTCTGCGAGCGTCATATTTATCACATTTCCTGCAACGTATTTTAAAATTTTTGCCTAGAAATGCACAAAAATTTATAGCATACGCACGCTCAATGCCAAATATAATATGCTAATTGGAACTTTTTGCTGGCTTATCAAACAGCGCTATAGATAAACTAAAAATAATCTTTAACGAAATTTTGAAATTTAGTTATACTCTAAGAATACGTGATCATATTTACAAGTTTGCGATTGCTTGCTTCTATTACTTACTCTTAATGCAACCTACAAATCGTTAGGTGACCAATGAAGTTTTAAATTTTCTCTTAGTCTTTTAATATCACAGTTTCAAGGAATAAGGAATAATTTGCCTTTTGAGCTAAAATATTTTTGTGATATTTTGTGATACCGTTTCTATCTTTAAGAAAAAAATATTAATGTATTTGAGAGTCTAGCAGAGACACATATTTCTGTTTTTGTATTATGAAAATTTTTATTTTATTACTTAGAGAATTAATGAGGATATTTTTGTAATTTTAAAAATACAATTATTATATATCTATTAAATCTTAATCTTATTACACGGTCCTTTAAATTATAACGATTTATTTTTTTCTTTTGATATTTCGCTTTCCTGTGGAAAGCTTCTTCAGGAAATTATTTTTTATATTTTCAAAAACAAAAATTATAAAAAAAATAATTTCCTGAAGAAGCTTTCCACAGGAAAGCGAAATATCGAGAGAAAAAAATAAATCGTTATAATTTAAAGGACCGTGTAAAAAAAAGGTCAAATAAAACTGAAAATAATAATCAATTATTTTATATAATTTATATATAAATATTATATACAATAATTTTAGTTATTTGACCTTTTTAATATAATTAATTTTAATATTATTTTTAACTTTTAGTATAATTTTATATTTGATTTAGTTATTTGCATAAATAATAATTTGTTTTACTTGTGAGGCTAGGTGTATTTTATAATAAAAATAAATAAATTATTTAATAAAAATATATAAAATTTATTTTTAGAAATTAAGCAAAACACCTTCTTATTAATTTTAATACATTTAATTATTTAATCCTTTTTATTTTATTTCGCTTGAGGTTTTTAGAAATAAGCCCTCGTTGTTTATCTTAAATTATACTTTGTTAACACAAAATCATATTTTACATAATTTATTTATTATTAAGCTAAAATAGTTATTATAACTTGGCTGTAGTTAGAAAAGCTGAAAATTCAGATAACCTTGTTGCAATTTATATGCATAGTAAATGGTTTGATTCAAAAAAAAATCGTATTTCTCGTGATTAAACTATTGTGGGAAACAACTATATATTGTTCAGGGCAAATATACATTAATACCAATCAATATTCTAACATGGTTCTTGTGACAAAAACATTTCTTTTTATAATAATTTGAAGAAAAAGTTAGAAACGGGTGAAGGCCGAAAGACATAGACCGTTTTCTTAAACCCTGTTAGGCGAAAAGTTTGTTTTAATACAACTTACTTTCTTCTAAATGATTTAGCTATAAAGTCTATATCTTATTCTTTAAATTATTTTAGTTTTTCGTGAAATTGTTTAGTAGACAAGTTTAAACAAAAATTTAAAAAAAGCCTAGTAAATTGTACTTCAATAATTAAATATTAATTTTTGATTGTTTCCGGTATTTAACTTCCTCTGCTAAAAAGTAATTTAGTGCTTTTTCGATTTAAGCGTTTTTACTGAAATCATCTTTGAAATTACTTTCCTTATTAGCATCTTTGTATATGCATTAAATTCATTTTCCTGCTCATCTCTGCTCAACACATATGTACATGTATGGGTATATATATATATGTATGCATGTATATATGTACTTTGGCTGGCTTGCTTGCTTTTTTGACTCACTCCCTGTCGCCCAAAAGACATTCAAACTAACTGTCTATCCGCATTTCTTTTTGTTTTGTTATGTATTGTTTAACTACTCTAACGTGCAAAAAGTGGTTGTTTAATGTGTCATTGCCTTTATAACTGTGTACAATCATATATGTTGCCTCTTTCACTCTGATACCCTTAACGGACCCCTAAATAAAGCGGCTGTTATTCTGTTTGTTATTTTTATTTATTTATTTATTATTTTTTTTACAAATTCGCTTTAAGTGTTTACATCTGGTTTTACAACAAATGCAAAATGAGAGTAAGAGAATTGGTATTGATGTTGTTGTACTGTTATTATGAGATCTAGAATTTTTTGCCTTTTTTTGTTTTTGCAAAATAAAATATAATGATGATAAATTAAATAAATTGACTTTTATTTATGATATAATTAAGCAAGTGAATCATCTAAATTGTTGTTATACTAGTAGTAACTTATAATGTCATCAGTGACAGAGTAACAGTATAAAGAGAGGTCGTTTGGCAATACCTATTTGCTTTTGTAAATACAAATATTTTGTAATAAGAGACATGTGGGCTAAGTTTTCTTAAGCTCTTTTTTTATGTTTCTATACATATTTTTATTAATTCTCTTTTTAAATTCGATATCCTTTCATTGTTATCCCGAACATTGTGTATTAATGTTTTTTTGTTCCTGCTTTAAACACTTTTTAAAGTTTATAATGTTGAAATCCTTTGCAACTTCAAATAAAAATATTTTTACAGGTAATTGTTGCCAACTTTAATTTAAAAACCTTAAAACAAATATTTATTATTAATTTTTCTGCTTCTCATAATTATTTGTATACTGAAATGCAAACTGTTTCTCTTGTGGCAAAACATATAAATTCATTAACCTAATTTTTGATACATTTTATAATGCCGCACCCAAGTGGAGCATTTACGCAAATTTAATATTCAATTAGTCAAATTTATTGATAATATATGAAGCTGTATTAGGATTAGGAAATTTTAAATTTTAACCGCGAAACAGTAAAAGCCAAAAAATAATGACAGCTGTCATTTTAAAGCGAGATGATCAAAGTAAAAGATTTACAATTCGTCTCTATTTTGTATATTTATTCTCTCTCAATTCAGTAATTTCTAAATCGATTTTGGGTTTTTTAATTAAGAGATGATGTTTGTCTCTTGAGCCGTAACGGGGACTCTTATTAACTTTTAACATAGTTGGCTTTTTATAGCTCATAATTACAAAAATGTATAACAAATGTAACTGAAATATTTAAGGGTGTTCCCATAGGCCACACAATTTTCTTTTAAACCATTATAAATACACAGTTAAAATTACAGAGATCGTGTCTGGCTACGTGCGCTATAACCAGTGTAAAATATGAAATTGGAAATTAAAGAAAAAAGTTAATTAATAAAATTGTAAATAAAATTAAAGGGTGTCCTCTAGCTGTGGTTATTAGGCAGACACAATAAAACATACTGTGTGGTACTATATTCACAATTAAAGACATTTAAAAAATTAAAGGGTGTCGGCATAGCTGAAGTAATTTGACGTACTGTTTTTTGAAGCCTTTGAATATGCCCCGAAAGTACATTACCATATCACCATTGACAAAAAATATATAGGAAATTTAGTATTTTTCATGAGTCAAGTACTTTTTATAAGCGATTACATACATGTATTTCACAGCCGTACTTTATATGTATTTTGGTTCTACTAATGTATCATTGTATAATCCAAATATTTTTAATATATAATAATGATTAGCCAAATTTGAGATTATGAAGTAAATTGTTTGCCAAATGCTTAAATTTCAAAAAAGCCGCTATTATCCTTTGACGCACATTTAAAAAAAGGTCGGGAAATTTTAAGCATAGAACGTTACACTCTTGAGCAAAAAATTTTTATTCTGAAAACTTACTCAAAATGGTGAAAATTGCACTCTATCACTTCGTAAAATTCGAGCAGCATGTCCCCGCAATCTGACTTTTTCTGAGACCTCTGTGGATAATTTAATCGCTAAACTTAAGGCTCACGGTATTATTGCTGATAATAGACCAACACAACATGCTCGTAGTGGCCGTATGAATGCAAACATAGCCGCTGTACAGCAAGGTCTTGAGAATGAGTCTAGAACATCAAATCGCCAAAGTTCGCAACAATTGGGTCTCTATAGAGGAAGTTTTAGCAACATTTTGCATAAGGATTTTCACCTGCACGCTTCTAAAGTTCAACTTGTTCACGAGTTAAAGCTTACGGCGAACGATTGTGAATTGACTGTTTGATAAACTGACCGAAAACAACTCATTTTGCAAGAAACAAAATTGTCGAATATGAGCTTTACAAAATCCACAAACAGTCCTCGTAAAGCATTAGATCTAAAGAAAGTGGCCATATTGTGCGGTTTACGATCAGGCGAAATCATCGGCCCATATTTTTTTTTAGATGATCGAGGAAAAGCCCACATGGTGATTTCTCTGCGCTACTACATCATGATAGCCAATTTTTTATGGTCACAATTGGCTAATCAGTAGCCTTTGATTTCAGCAAAACGCCGCCCCAAGCCACACAGCCGCCCAAACAATTCAGTTGTTGCATGAGAAATTTCCCAATTGCGTAACTTCTAGATTTGGCGATGCCAATTGTCCTCGTCACTCCTGTGATTTAATACCGCTGGATTATTTTCTTTTACGCCATTTAAAAGACTGACCTTGTGAGAATAGCCGATATCTTACCCCCGCCACCAGTTCACACATATACCCAGAAAGCCCATCTATTTATCTTGACGGAATCTCACCGTATTACCGCGGGTAAAAGGGAATCCTTGCCCCTAAAGGCTAGCAGAAGCCAACTGGACAACTCCACGCTATTTCCACGGGAATCAGTAAGCCCCAGAGTTCAAGTTTTTGTTTTGGATTTTTAACCTTTTAGCTGTTCTCTGACTGATTATTAAGGTTGGCCCTTCGGGAGCAACGTGGTAGTTTTAGTTTCGCAGGACCATTCACTTTTAACATTAACACCGGGTGAATAATCCAGGTCCAGTAGGCATGCTTGTCATGTGTTCTAGACAAGGAGATAGTCTTCGACTCTTAAGCAAGGAGTGGAGGTGACGGCCTGCTCTAAGCTATCGAAGTTGCAACTAGAAATGACCTGTTGGATGCACTTATTTATCGGCCTCCTAGTGCAATGGTAACGCTACATATCACCAACAGTGGTTTGATCCACCGTCGGGTTATGGTTATGGCTTACACAACTATTTACTAACGCAAATGTTATCACGCATAGCCGACAGCCAACTGATGCTTTAAAAAAAAACTAATGCGGTGTTGCATTAATAAGACAAGCGAAGCTGTGTTGCAAAAGCACTTGATGTTCTTGGCATGAAAATTCAGCGTGATGTTCGATGGACTAAACACATTTTTTAGGTCTCTAAAGAAGCTTTCAAGTGCCTCGGTTTTCAAAAGCGGTGTAGAAGATACTTCATTCCATCCGATCTCCGTACTATCTATACCACCTATATGCGTCCAAAAATGGAATACAACTTTCATGTATGGGCCGGCGCTCCTAAGTCTATTTTCGGGTTACTCGACCGCATACACGATGGCCCTCTCCTCATTGGAGACAGTAGGGTATCCAACTCTATTAATTCTCTAGAGCATCGACGGAATGTGGGGTGCATTTCACTGCTCTATTATTACTACAACGGTAAGTGCTCTTATGAAATTAGGGAACTTGTTCCTGATACTCGCACGTTTTCACGTTCAACTCGATTTTCGATGAGAGCACATCCATTTGTGGTTTGTTGTCCAATGAATCGCCCTACTCATTACAAAGAAAATTCGTTTTTCAGCAGAACAGTCCGTATGTGGAATGAAATCCCTCCGGAGGTCTCTCCTGTCACTTTCAATCTGGGAAAGTTCAAATCGAATGTCCACAGACACTACTCTCTCTTTCCTCCTTCCCGTAACCTAATTTCCTAGTTCTAGCGCAATGTATTGCATATGTAGGGGTCATCCACTGAGTGCTGGTCCGAAAAGAAAAAAAATATGCCTCAAAATTTTTTGAAAAGAGCGGACGTTTAACGACGTGCTAGAGGTTAACATTTGCCTGGCATCATATTCTATCATTAATTCCCATAATTCTATTTTACATTCAAATCAACTAAACTGAACTGAACAAAAAAAGGGATGTGTTTTAAGACAATTTACTTCCTAATCTTAAATTTGTCCACCTTGTAAAAATTGATCATTTCTGTACAGGTTAATGAGATAACCAAAAATTTTCTTGTATTTTTATACTGTGGTACTTTAAGAACAAAAAATTTAAATGGTACTTATACTTTTACGTTGGTACTTTAAATGAACTTTTGTGCCTGAAAACAGCGTATTAAATCTATACAACTTTAATATTTTAAACTTAAAAATTATTAGATTTCGTTTTGATAGCTTTGTCTAATTTTACGTGTATACTTTAAGTAACCAAAATCAACAGGTTATAAATTTAATACTCAAAAATGATTTTTTCTTTGTTTTGTTATTTAAAAATATTTTTAGAAATAGAATTCATTGTTGGTGACCTAGTGAACAATAGATAATATATAATATAATACAAATATAACTGTTTAAGCACGAACAAAAAAAGTTTTTAATACCTTAATTAGCATTTATTATGGTTATGGGTTTAAACAGTTTTTAAACTTTACAAGCCGGCTTTATTTGTTGAACAAAAACCAAAGAAAACACAAACAGAGTTCGAACCTCTCTTTACAACATGAAGCAAAATAATTACAAAAACGAATTGGGAACAGGTCAATAACATATATAAAATATACAAATATATTTGTTATAAATTTATTTAAAAATGTGCTACCAAAACAAAATCATTAAACAAGTAAACAAAAGAATTAACTTAAAACAAAAATAAGAAAATAAAATTAAACCAAAAAGAAAACAAGTAAAAATACTGAAAGCAAACAAGATGTCAGTCAATAAAAAGTTTTTGGTTACATTTTGACAAACTCGCTTTCAATTAAATTCATTCATTATGAAGTTTAAACAACAACAAAAACAGCAACAACTAACACAAGGGCGCCTTAATAATTTAAATACTAAAAATGAAAAACTAAAACCATTTTACACATTTTTTCTATTCCCTTAAAAAAATAAATTAAATTCAAATGATTTTTATTTTCAAATACTAAAGAAGTTTTTAAAAACAAAATATATGTTTTAACTTAGAAAATAAATAACAAAACTAAAGAAATTAAAGACTGACAAAACTCACTAGTGAGAAATTAATGACTGGGAAGTGTTGAAACCTTGAGTGAACTCTACGAGAAGCCAATAAAACAAAAACAATGTATTCATTGTAATAGAGTGTCAAAACAGCTTGCCCCAACCGCTTGCTTGATTTAATTGTCAGGGGCACAGTGGGATCTAACACGCACAAAGCAACAACTAAAATCAAACAGAAAAACGCACATTGCACAAACATAAATCCAGCACTTGAAACATCAGGCAGCAAAATCGTTTTTTGAATACAGAAATATTGAATTAAACCAAACAAACGCACAACGAATTTGAAATTTTATTTATATTCGGCAAAAAAAAAATAATAATAATAAAGTCAAAATAGAATAGAATATAAAATGAGTAGAATAAAACAGCATACCACCCTGTTACGTTTAATGTATAAATTATTGATATTTGCGGCTATAATTCAGCAAAATTATGGCAATCCCACAGCCACAAATATGCCTTTAATACCACCACCCTTCGATATTGAAATATCCTCGCCAGTGCCATTTACCACACGTAAACCAGAGATCTCAATTAATGCAGAAAACGAAAAGAATATAAAATTAATAAAAAATCCCTCAACAGATGAAATTAGTACTTCCACTCTAAAAACTTTAGGAACGAACTTACAACTATTTAAGGAGTACATTGATTTCGAAAATAATAACAATAACAACAACAACAATAAACGAAATGATAAAGACGATAATAATAATAATTACAACAACAATGATAATATTGACGATAATAGCAGTTATGAAGATTATATAGAGACTGATTTAAAAATGGAAAAAACTACACCCGCTTCTATGGAACAGCAAGATGATCCTGTCATTCCACCGACTACCATTACATTTAGCAATGTGGCAGCTGCTGGTATTTTAGGCAATTCCAACTCCAATATTGATGGAATTGTGATGGGTAATAACGGTGTTAGAGTTGGCGTTGATGGTGCAAATGGTCCCGGCACAGTTGTCAGTTTTAATGATGCTTCCCCACCGTACGCTGCTGTCGATGAAAAATACGGTAAGATTTATGATCGTAAATAATTGTGCAAATCGTTTTGTATAATCTGGTTTAACAAAATGTAACATTTAAGTGATTAAGATATCAAGTTACCAAATTAGCTCACAATTATAAAAAGAATTGAAACCAATTTAATTTAAAAGTACTTTTGTACTTTTAACGCGTTTTAGTTCCATAATTTTATAATTAATATTATAAAGTTAAAAAAAGCTCTGCTTGTTACTTTTAAAAATTATTGGTTCTTTTTAACATTTTAAATAATTTTTATAACTTTGCATCCATGATATTAAATATTTTAATAATATTTCTCGGCTGTACTTTTTTGGCATCGTATTTATGGTACTTTTTTGCCCATAGTTTTCCAATGTTTACAGCAATTTAGATATTTTAAATAATGTGGTTATCTTTTAGTACGATATTAGTATCCTATTTAGGGTACCTTTTACGCCCATGTTTCGTCAATTAATCTAATTGTTTTTAAGTACAATTTATTTGTTTAAAATAATCTTTTCATCACAACTTATATTCGAAATTTTATTTTATGTTGCACAGTGGGCCAAAAACAAAATATATCAATAATTTTCTAACGGCTGGTAGGTGCAATAAAATTCTTGTGTGATTTGAATTTTCCCTGTTTTTCATTATTTGTATTGAAAAATGCATTTATTATAATAATAAACAAAATCAGTTGATACATTATTCAAAATATTGTCTATCGTTAGTCACGACTTTTACCCCATCTTTCTAGTAGTGCATAGATTCCAAAATTTCCCAATTTCTGATGCTCTGTTTTAAAGTAGATCGAAACCAATTGTAGTCAGACGGAACAAGGTCTGGGCTGTAAGGCGGATAACTCAAAACTATCCATCTACTGTTTTCCAAATAGCTTTTGATTGATCTTGCAACATGTGGCCGAGGGTTCTAATAATTTACAATTATGGCCTCATGTCTGGTCGAATATTCTGGTCGTTTTTCATTAATTTTTCTCTTTAAACGTGTAAATTTTATTTGATACAAGTTCCCTCTAATCGTCTCACCCGATTTCAGCAGCTCATAATACGAAACACCCTTTCGATGTCACCAAATGCAGAGCGATAAAATCGGCTTCGGCGTTGAGTTGGCTGATTGACCGGGCTTTAAATACAACTTTTTGTGCTTAAGGTTCTCGTAATTTATCCATTTTTTATCATCCATAACAATACGATGCAAAAATTACTTCTTTTTGTAGCGCTCAAGCATCATTTCCGACATGCAAAATCGCCTTCAACATCTGTCGGCTTCACTTCATTTGCAACCCAATTTCCTTGCTTTCGCACGAATCCCAATGCTTTCAAAGATAAGGAAATGACTTATTGTTTGCCTCCAAATGATAATGTAAGTTCTTTTTGAGTATGACAACAATCTTCGCCGGGTAATGCTTCCAACTCCTCCTCTTCAAATATTTTCAGCTGACTAGGCCTTTCCTTTTCTTCTGTGTGCGTGCTGACCGTAAGGCTCTATCAACAAGCGATAACTTTAAGCAACCGTTTTCTTCAAATGAAAGACTATCAGACTTTCCCGCAAAACATCTTCCTTAGGCACAAAATTTGGAATTATTTTAGCGATTGAAACAAGTGTGTGTTTGCACTTTGGCGTCTATAGAACACTGAGTTATAATTACAAATGTTGTAACGACACGGCGTCCAGGGTCGTGTCATGCCAACGTTGAATTCAAAGGCGGCTAGTTGATTTGGTATAAATCCTCAGCCTTTATTTGCCACTAATCTTCTTAATGGCAGCTCACCCTCTTTGTCGTACAATGGTGTGCGAAGGTATCTCTGGGCTAGGTACCACGTATCCACAGTTAGTGGACGAAGGAAATACCTAGATGAGCGAAAATTTTGCAGGGTAATAACCACTAGAACACCATTTATGCGCTGCTCTGGTCACTCCCAGTAGCGACTGTAAGCACAAACAAGGTTGGGTAAACACCACTGCACAGGTTGTGACTTCACTGGTGCTACTACGGCCAGTACGATGACATAATAGTTAGTGTACGAGGGAAATGCTAAAACACAATTGCACACAAGTGCACATACACGCCTACACCATCTCCACATCCATCCATTTTCATTATCACGTAAAGATGGCGCTGCCCAGTGAGCTGCCATCAAATTTAAAATATAACATGCAAAATTATATATCTAATTATAAAATATAAAATAAAATTACAATTCATTCGACTTATTTTATTTTATAATTAAAAATAATTATAAAATAAAATAACAATCGGCCTTAAAACTATAAAGATAATTACAGAATAAAAATGAGTATATTTAGAATAGAATTAAAATTCATTCGCCTGTGTCGCTAAAAAAAAGCATCGAAACTTTTAGCGTTACAATGTTTAACCTTCAAAACCTCTCAAGTACACTATTTGTTATTATTGACACAAACTATATGCGATAGATATGGCAAAACGACATTATTAACTTGTATACCATAAATATTTCTACTGCCCCTGATAATGACTTTAGTATACATTGCATTTACAAATTGAAATGTTTCATTAATATTATAATCTTAGTCCAGTTGGTTTTTTTTTTGCAGAATAGTTCCAAAAAAATGTTCGCAATATTTTCTTCCACCCCGCTTCTCACCAAAATCTTTCCAAAATCATTATTTGTTTAGAATGTAAGCGATTTGTAAACATACCACATTCTATGTGAGGCAAGTAACACAGCAAGAAAATTCCTTAATGAGTACAAGTTTCTTTAATTGGATCTTTAACGGCCATGTCACGCACCATGTGAGAGTACTGTTTAAAAGATTTCTTATTCATTCCGTGTGATCCTTTTACATTTTTTTTACTTTTACGCTCACAGATCATTTATATACCAATTAAAATATCTCAATAATTTTAGAACACAATCCTATTATTTTCGTATATCCGTCGGTCTATGTCTGCAACCATAATAGCTAGAGTCTGAAATTATTCGCAGCAGATGTTCACAAATGCTTAAAAAAAATTATGTATTATTCTGAAAGTGTCGTGATATTCACTTAAAAGCACCCAGAACATGCGCAGCGATACGAGTCAATGATTTTCCATAATTATAACAATCAACCCCCTGTTACGCAGCCATTTATTTTCAAAACTGTAGTTGGGAAGTTTTATCCCACTTGCCTGCCTTGTAGTCTAAATATTGAATTTTCTATTTGTATATTTTAACTTTAGCTATTCAAATATAAAATTAGATAACATTTAACAGCATTAACATTTAAAGAAAAATCTATATGTTTATAAAACTTATTAAACTCAATATAAATTCTTAAAAACGGGTTAGACTTAGCAAAATTCGATCTGAACACTTTAATTACAAGTGGATTAAAATAGCGCGTAGGACGAAATGGAACGTTAAATGAAATATTGCTAATTAAAACTTTTGAACAGACATTTCCTTTTATTAAATTTAAAACAAAAGCTTTAGAGTTGGCAGCTTTATTAGAGCAAGTCCTATTAGTATAGGATGGTAGATTTAAGGGATTCCATCGTAAAACGCGAAAACAAAATACAAAGAACTGCTTTTACACTGACTCCATGCTGTTACTATAAACTTTATAAATTGGATCGCAAATTATTGAGCCATATTCCAGAATACGTCTGACAAAAAAAGTATAAAGATTTTTTTTTTGCAACATATCGTCTCTAAACTCCATTGCCCAGTGTTTTATAAATCCAAGAACTGCACGTGCTTTGTTAGAGGATAACGAAATATGCTCTATAAAACTTAATTTACAATCCAGTAAAATACCAACGATCTGAAACCATATTCAGTTTCTCAAGTTGGCAGCCGCTTAAAATATATTGCCCGATTGTATGATATCTTCGGAAGAAACACATGTATTTCATTTTCCATAATTACAGTGACCAGCCTCCTGTTACACATCCATTTAAGAACTATTCTCAAAACTGTAGTTGGGTAGTTTTATTCCACTTGTCTTATAATCTAAATAGTGAATTTTCTAAACAAAGTAAAAAAGGAAATTGTCTAATTCGTTTCTAACCTGAAAAAAATGAAAAAAAGTGTTAAGACCCAACTATAATATGCATATGCTGGCTTAAGCTAATGTCAAAAATTGAACGAAAAGTCTGTTAAATATTAAAGCGAATCATTGAAGACTTTTACGAGGCTATATTGTACTTACATGAATATAGAAATTATTATCCACAGTTACACATTTGTTTTATTCGTACTTTTGCAAAAAACATAATTTCCTGCTGAATAAATGAAATTTACGAAAGGAACACTGAAGATGGCACACAGCCGAAACCGGTTTGTTTACAAACCAAATTTGACGAGGGTCGACGGAAAACCGTACCCAAATAAAAGACATTTATTAACAAAAAGGCGTTCAATAATCATATTTTAATACTAACCTTATACAAATTTATAATTTTGTAAGAAAATTACGAAAGAAAAATTACATATATATCGCTGTATGTATTATTTGCGACAAAACTACTAAAAAATGCAACTGTGTGCATCATTAAATTAATAAACAATACAAAATTAAATTTTATGGCAAATTGTGGGTTAAAAAAATGGAAATTGGAATTGCCGTTATAACAAAATGCGTCTCTTTTGATATATAAGCTATTTTTTCTTTGGACATTTTCTATTAAATTCCGATAAAATATTTTTTGCCCTCCATTGAAATTTGTTTACTAATGTATCTATGACACAATGCAAAATCAGCTGTTTGACGAAACTTGACGAAAAGTTTTGTTAAGTACATTTTAGTTTGCCACATAAGAATATTAGGTATTTGTACAGTTGCTTAAGTTGCCTTAAGCGATTTTATGCATAATATAGTTGGGCCTTTAGAATGGAGTACACAAAAGTATGGAAATTACCCAATGTGTCCAATATAAAATAATTTAAATAAAAATTTTTGAAACTTTATTTTGAAATCAATCTTTACGTTGCATTTAAGATCAGTGGAAACTAATTCATATCCCAATATTCTTCTAGCAGAGGCATTTCATATTTAAATTTCTATTATAAATCTTCGTGTGAATTCAAATTTTTAGTAAAAAAAAATTGAAGACATTTCTTTCTGTACATCCTATCAATTCGAACCTAAAGTAGCCAAACAAGAAAAAAGATTTGTAATGAACAACAAAACGTGCCTATAAAGTATTAATTTGCTTAATACAAGAAGCACTTATAGCAAAATGTTATCAAACAGATATAATATTTTATTTAAAAGCACAATATCAATGAAACATTTTGCCTAGACATGCAAATCATGTTAAAGATGTTACAAGGGTTTCTTGCCTTTTCTTTTTTTCTCTGCTAACACATCCACATCTACAAAAACCAAAAGCATACAACGTTAAAGGACTCATTGTCTAAACCCTTTTTCATTTTTTTCTTAGCAAAGACAAAATAAAAAAAGACAGCTATTGAACTTACAACACGAAGGAAGTGGCGTCGCATGCCCAAAGTTGTAATTCATAAAAGACTACTCCAGCCTTTAAAAGAGATAAAGCAAAAAATACTTAGACAAATAAAAAAGAGATTATAACTGTCTCTCAATATTGGTTCAAGTTGTCCTTTTTTGTGTCTATGCTTCACTTAAGTTGAAGTCATATTAAAGATTATACTTCGTCTTATTTAGTAATGACCAAGTAAATTGCAGAGAAACTACAAATTATTTTTGATTTATTCGCTTAAGTGGACTTTCAAATAATGTTGGATTGTTTTAGTAAACTCTTTGACTTAAAATTACATCTTATTATTAATTATTTATAATAAAAATTGGCTAAAATTGATTTTATTAAAAATGTTTGAGTGCTCGAGATACAAAAACTTCACCGGTGGCTGTTTTCATTAAGTACAGAAATTATTGACCCCCATTTGTTCCTCCATGTGCGTGGCCTTCATCGTCCTTTTTAAAGATTATTCGTGGTACATTGTGAAGCTTGTCTCCTGACTATTTGAATCTAGAAAAAAAAATTTTTTTAGGACTGACCAATAACTGATACCACTACTCATCCTTCGTTTTTACTGCATGAAGTCTTCAAAACCCTTTTTATGTTTAAAAAGAAAACCTAAAACTAAAAAAATTATTACAAGATTTTTACATAAAAGACTACAATGACAAGTGGAACTGACGCCATGTTTTTTTTGTGAAATCTACATTATGTACCGGAACATATACAAGACACCATACCGTTTTACTTATATCAAGTAATTTTAATGAATTAATTCAACATAAACCACTAACATCATGGGTCCGCCTTTCGCTCCTTAATAATTCCTGTAGCCGATTGACAATTTTCAACGTAATTACTTTCTCTAATTCTAGTCGTAACACTAACCTTTACTTTCGACTGTAGTGATTTTATCATGGAAGGGTCTCTAGTACCTGCTATGATGTACGTACACATGATTCCAAGCCTAATATTTATCAGTGTCAGGCATGAACACGCAATGTTCACTACTGCCTCAGCATAGACTATATAAAGGGTCCGCCGTCTAACGTTTTTTTTTTTTCAACTAGTGCTTATTTCGTGAATGGTAACACGTAGCTCATGTTTGATTTGATAGATAATTAGTTTCATCCTTCCGCTGAACGAATTTGGTTGTGCATACGCTTAAACAATGCTGGGCAATATTTCGACATTAGTTTGAAAATCATGGTAATGTTGCAGAATGTGTGCAAAAATTGCGTACGGATTTTGGAAGAAGAGAGGCACCGTCAGCTCCGTATGTTCGTGATCTTGTGAAAAAAGTGTAAGAAACTGGCATCATCATCGATAAACCAAAGCGTGAAAAGCCAAAAATAGTGCGTACACTCGAGAATATTGCTGCTGTGGCAGAGAGTGTATGTGAAGCGCCATCTACATTAATTCACCATCGTTCTCAAGAATTGAACATTTCAGAGACATCATTGAGACGAATTTTGCGTAAAGATCTTGGTATGACGCCATACAAAGTCCAATTGGTTCAGGAGTGACCATCCAATCCATTTTCGCTTCGCTAAGTGGGCCTGCGAACGATTTTGCAAAAAAAAAATCATTTTTTTTTGATGAAACTCATTTTGATCTGGACGGGTATGTAAACAAGCAAAATTGTCGCATTTGGGGCACAGAAAACCCGCACGCATACGAGTCACTGTTTGGTACGGATTTTGGTCCAGAGGTATAATTGTCCCATTTTTTTTCGAAAATGAGCAAGTAGTAGCCGTTACAGTCAATGGCGATCGTTATGGGGCCATATCGAACGAATTTTTGTTGGCAAAAATTAAAGAGGAGGATATTGGCAGCATTTAGTTTCAACACGACGGCGCTACGTGCCACACAGCCGAAGTTACACTCGTTGTTTTTCGCCCTATTGTTGAAGATCGCATTATCAGCCGCAGAGCTAATGTCGTTTGGCCACCTCGGAGCTGCGATTTGACACCGTTGGACTATTATTTGTGGGGTGCCGTCAAAGATAAGTGTTACGCCGACAAGCCAAAGAAAATTGACGCTTTAAAGGATAATATTCGTGAAGCCATTGGTGAAATACAGCTGCACACAATCGATAATGTGCTTAAAAATTAAACCGATCGTATGGGCTACTGCATGGCTACCCGAGGCAGCCATTTGAATAAAACTATTTTCCATTATTAAACCGGATGGATTGTATTTTCAAATAAAACAAGAAATTTGAGAAAATATTTAGTAGTTTTGTTTACAGGGTTTAAAAGAAAAAAAAGGTTATTTGGCGGACCCTTTATATCAAAATTTTAGGTTTTATACTGGTCAAATGATAATTAAAGTTTCCATAATTAAAGTCAATAACGCAGTTGTCTACCTTAAGATAGCGTTATTAATATGACTACAGCGTGTGTTTCTTGCGAGGTATTGCTAACCACCTTTTAGGGGTTCCTATATTAGCGTATAAATACGAGAGTTACCTTAGAGAGCATAACTCACACCTTATTCATGACTTCTTTGCTCATCTCTGTTGTTTTTTTTAAGATTAAATATAAATTATACTGTAATAAGAAGAAGGGCTCCACCTACATAAAGCTGCTTTTTTAATAGCTAAGTTTTTATTATAAATCCCGAAATCACTTTTATTAATTCAGTCTGTCTTCTGACAGAAACAAGGCCTATCTAGGGGTCTCCTAATGATCGCCACTGCGAGCAGGTAAAATTAAAACTTAACTTATGCTTATTAGCTGACGGCTTCTAACAAAGTTAATCATCATCATTAATTTTCAATTTAAAAGATATAAGTGTGTTTGAAATAAGAACCAGCATTTAAAGATTTCAATATATTTCCTGGCACAAAAATATTATTTTAAAAAATTTTGCTCAATTTTGATTCATATAAGCTGTTATCTCTGTGATCTGTTTATATCGCGTTTAAAATCACATATGCAACTAACATCACTCTACTATCTAAACTCCTTTTAAAAGCTTAATAACAAATAAATAATTTCGCAAAACTGTGTTAAATCGTTCAACTTATTATTGTGTATATCTAAGTTATAAAAAAAAAGTTATTTACGTAACAAAATTTTTTTGAGTATAATAATACTTAGTTTAAGTAACAATTCTGATAACAGTTATTTAACCCACGCATGTATGAATTTTATCGAAGTTATCTACTGCAATGCCCAGCTAGTAAAAGTTAAATTTAATGATTTATTATTCAGTTTTATTGTTTGTTTTATGAGGATGAGAAAAATAGTTGTTATACACGCGAGGTGAAAAACAAAATATATTATACAAAATTTTGTCGCTCTACAAATTTAAAAGTTTAAGATTTTCCTTAATTTATTTAATTAAATTCATGTTTCAAATAAATTCGATATAATTATTTATTGATGCGATATGTGCGTTCCTAAGGCAACATAGTATTTTGTTTAACTTAACCTAAAAGGTTAACCACGAAGCTTTTATCCTCATTTTAGTTAAGCTTACGATGTCATTATACTTTATAATTTTATTAAAAATCTCATTTTAACTTAAATCTTCTTTCACACAACATTCTTTTCATATTCATATATTCAATTAAATTGTGAAGTTGTTAAGCTAATTGGCGTTCGAGTCATTTTATAAACACTTATTGTAGTACCCTCGTATTAAACTAAAATATGCATCACGTAAATCGCCCTGCTAGAAACATGTGCTTTATTGTTGTTCTTCCCTTAAATAAAATTTTAAATACTCAGCTGCTAAAAGCGATCGATAATGTCTCAAGTGTTTCTGAACTTTTAATTAGAAATTCTTTTGTTGCAGTTTAACACACTATAATTAATTTTAAGGGTTATGTGGGATAATTTTTGACATTTAAATAATTTTTTTATAGTGACATGTTTAAATATTTGCGAATAAGTAAAGGAGAACAAGGCGAAATGACTTGCAGAGAGCTTCAAGTCAAGGGTTAAAGTCAAGAGAAGAGATTTTTATTTTTTTTTTTTATTTTTTTATATTTAGTCTATGGATTCAAGATCCTTGCAGATGTTAAAACAATGAATAATAATTGTAGATAGAACTTATAAGATTAGATGACAATTAACAGCATTAACATTCAAAGAAAAGTCAACAACTTATAAAATTTATTAAACTCAATCAAATTCTTAAAAACGGGTCAGAGTTAGCATAAGTCGATCTGAGCACTTTAATTACAAGTGGATTAAAATAGCGCGTAGGACGAAATGAAACGTTAAATGAAATATTGCTTATCAAAAATGTTGAACAGACATTTCCTTTTATTAAATTTAAAACAAACGCTTTAGAGTTGGCAGCTTTATTAGAGCAAGTCCTATTAGTATAGGATGGTAGATTTAAGGGATTCCATCGTAAAACGCGAAAACAAAATAGAAAGAAATGCTTTTGCACTGATTCCATGCTGTTACTATAAACTTTATAAATTGGATCTTAAATTATTGAGCCATACTCCAGAATACGTCTGACAAGAAAAATATAAAAATGCGTTTTGCAACATATGAGTCACTAAACTCCATCGTCCAGTGTTTTATAAATCCAAGAACTTTACGTGCTTTGTTAGAGGCTAACGAAATATGCTGCATAATATTTAATTTACAATCCCATCAAATACCAACGATCTGAAACCATATTCGGTTTCGCAAGTTGGCAGCCGCTTAAAATATATTGCACGTTTGTATGACATCTTTAGAAGAAATACATCTATTTGCACTTTTTAAGATTCAACTCCATAAGATAATTTTACATTAGGAATTAAATGCATTTAAGTCCTTTAGTAGGAGAATGTGATCAGCGTGACGTTTATATATTCGAAATATCTTCACGTCGTCTGCATATAATAGAACGTTAAAATATTTAATTGCATTGGGTAGATTATTAAGAAATAATAAATAATAAAGGACCCAGATGACTATCCTACGGTATACCAGATGAAACAATGGAATTAAGCGGGGTAAAATAAACTCTGTTTGAAAGATATGAATTAATCTACATAAGTACATTGTTTGTGAATCCAATAAGAGCATGTTTCCTTATCAGAAATTTGTTGTTAACCTTATCAAATACCTTACTGAAGTCAGTGTAAACAACATCATTTAGTTTACGTTGAACAAATACACAATCGACTAGCGCTGTTAATTAGTGACGGTTAAACAACCCCTTCTAAAACCATGCTGAGCAGGAACCAATATAGACGATACTTGATGGAAAAGTTGATCAGTAAAAATGGTTTAAAAAAGTTTAGGTATAGCGCTGAGTTTAGCAATACCTGTGTAGTTTGCAAGATTATTCCTATAACCGGATAATAATGGAATAATAATATAATCCTTCCATAATTTAGAAAAATAACTCAATTTCAATGATATCGCACCCTAAATACAAAAGGATCACAACTCAAAATCAGGGTTCAGAATTTTTCATTTATGAACATTCAAAAATCAACATTCATAATATTTTTCATAAATGAGAAATCTAAAATTTTATATTTATTTTTCACACTCATAAACGAACAACAAAAAATGTTCTGGTTATTTTCATACATGAATGCGAACAACAAGAATTATTAGTCTTATTCATATGTGATAAATGATAAATTAGCTACTTCTCATTAATGTTATTTTTCATAAATGTACATGTTCATTTATGAACGTTGAAATTTTATAAAATTTCTCATAAATGAACGTGAAAAAATTTTCTACCTACTATCGCAGTTTACCGTAAAATGTAGTAAAAACACATGGGTACATATTAACACAAAATACAATATTGCAATATATTTTAAAAGAAATAAAAAAAAACATTTTTTTTCTGCATACGCCGACAATTGCGCATTATCAAATATGTGCGTTTATGTACGCGAATGCTTAACGCACATATTTTTACGACCTTTTCATTTATGAAAAATTATCAGAATTATAAATATTCAAAAATGAACACTTGTGTGTTTCTCATTTTTTCACTTATGGATAGAAAAAAAATAAAAAAACGCATTCACAAATGAGAAAACACAAAATAATTTGTAGGCTCTCACACATGTATGAGAAGAAGCGGCTAAAAAATGAAATGTACATATTTATACATGTATGAACAGTGAGTGAATACTTCGCTACTCTGCTCAAAATACTAAAATTGTCGCAGCTCAAAATAATTCTCTTTAGTTCATCGTGCAGACACAACACTTAACACAAAAATAGTCATAACTGTATTTTTCCAGTCAAAGAAGACAGTGATGTGACAGACATTTTTGCATTAGTTGAGATGTGCACTCTGAATTAATTTATGGAAAAAAAGTCAGTTTTGAAAAATTTTGAGTTGTGACCCTTTTGTATTTAGGGTGCGATATGTTTAAGATTATTGTAAGAAGTTTTATTTGACCTGAAACAAGTCCCAAAAAAATGATCGATTAGTTAAGGGCAGCGACTATACAGGAAAAATATTCAAATTTGCAACAGCATTAATGCCTTATTAAATTTTCTATTGCTAGATATCTAAGCTGGAGCACAAGGATTTAGTTTGTGCAGCTTCTCCTAATGAAATATAAGAACATATCAAACTAAGCGTTTTTAAGTCTAATTTACTATTCTTCTAAAGGGATCTTAATTACAAAGTTTCTTTGAACTGTTTTATGATAAATAAAACTTTCAGGTTTCCCGGAGAGCGACAATGTCGATGATGCACTACAAATTAGGTTCAATTACTTAGAGGTATATTATATCGACGGAAAACCGTACACAAACAAAAATATATTATATTGTTTTGTAATTACATCGGATTTTACTTGGAATTTAGTATACAGAGATATTGAAAAACTGCTGAATTATACACAACTATTACTTTCCAATTATTACACAATCATTTAATTTTTCTTCTTCAAAAATTAACGCCCTGCAAAAACAATTTGTAAATAATTTTTGTCTTTTTTATTAAAGGGTGTTTTTTATAGAGGCTTAGAACTTTAAGTTGACAATGCTTTTAAACTAACAACTATTTTGTCAGCTATTAAATGATTAATATTTAGTTTAATTTGGCATTTCAGCAGGAATAAACTGACGCCTAAGGAACGCTTCTAAATTGTATAATTTTTTTAAATCGAAATACTCGATTCCAATTTTATTATCGAATTTTGTTTAACGACGAAGCCCACTTATAATTAAATGGATACGTCAATAAACAAAATTGCCTTATTTGTATTAATGATAGCCGTCAACTGTATGTTAAGGTAGCTGTAAATCCAGAAAACTGACAGTTTGGTATAGTTTATGGGCTGGTGAAATTATTAGTCTGTACTTCTTTCAACAAGATGCTGGTCAGAAACGTTACAGTCAATGGTAACAGCTATAGAGATTACAGCCTTTTTCGCTCCTCAATTGAACAACCATGATGTGTAGGAGCTAATATTTCAACAGGACGGCGCAAGATTTCACACAGTTCCTGCCACAATTGACCTATTGAAGGAAGCGTTTGGTAATCGTTTCGGATCCGTGAATTTACCTCCAAAATCGTGCAATTTAACGTCGTTTAACTATTTTCCTTGGAATATGTAAAATCGTTAGACTACGTCGACAAGCCCGAAACGATTGACCACTTGGAGGTCAATTAAAGACCACAAAAGAAAAAAGTTACCGAAAATTTAACCTCCAGATTACAAAAAGTCTGAGCCAGCCAAGGCAATTATATTTAAATAAAAATGCCAGAAGATTATGTTACTAATAAGGGAAAGTCCATGTCAATTTAAAAATTATATTTGTTTTATTCCATTTCAAAGTTCTATACCTCCTTAAAAACACCCTATATAAACTTAAGCTGGATTAATACTATCTTTACGTAATTTATTTCAAAATTAAAATTATGAAAAATTATCATCGGCATAACTTAAAATTATTAAAAATTTTAATTATATTTTAAATTTCAAAGATATAAAAAATAAATATAAAACAATAAATATAGATTGGCATAAAAAATTATTAAAAATATTTCTTTCTTACTTAAGTTAGCCATTAAAATATACGTGAAGTCAATATTGTAAATAATTATGATTAATAATTAAATTTTATATTTAAACAAATATAAATATTAGAAGATTTGTTATCTATAATTCTCATTAGGTTTATTGCCAAGGCAACATAAGTAATAAAGGCTGAAATACAGAAGTAAAGAAAAACTCTCTCAAATGAAGCTAAAAGGTATCGTGTTGGCGTTTAACCGCAGTTATTTTTCTTTGTGGGTTGATGTATTTAGATGTTGCCATGCTTTTGGCTGCTCCAAAGCCAAAGACTTCACCTATTTTTTTATGGAAAAGTTTTATTTTACAAAAACTTATTCACTTCTCGACTTACCTTGTTTCTGCAACTAAAATGAAAAATTTTCTCACATCAAAATATTTTAGCCACCTGGTTTCATACAAAGTGAGCTAGAGTTATTTATGAACTTTTCACTTTTTTTTTTGGGTTAGAAGTTCACTGCCGTTATTAAGAGATTCAAAGACCATTCAGCAAACTAGGCAACTCTATGTGTTTCACAAAAAAATCACCGTTGTAAATTTCTTTAATTAGATTTCCTTAATTTGTTGTAGTGCCCGCAAGTAAAGAATTTCATAAATTAAATGTCAAACAGACAATGAAAATCTTAATTGTCTGTGTTACGTTTACCATGACAATAAAACTTCAATAAATTATCAATGTTGTTTTTACTATTTAAAATGGTACATAATTTTCCTTAGTTTTTATATTCGGTGTCCTTTTTGTTTAAAAAGAAAAAAAAAACTAAATAAAAAACATTAATTTAAATGCCACCAAGAACTTAAAAAACAAAAAAAAAACTAAAGCAATTGCCGATCAAAAGTCACATGCCAATTCTTAATATAGATGAGTTTAACAAGGAGTCACTAGCAGCGCTAGGACAATTGCAACACTTGCCAGAAGCAGCAATGAATGCCAGCTACACTTAGTACCTTAACTACAAGTTCGTTCGTTGTATATTGTATATTCGAATAAATGAATGAATAAATTATTCTTTTTTTTTTTAATATTCAAACAATTCAAATTCCACTTGACTTAATATTTATACTTCAGGTAACAATAGAATAAATAAACGGATAAATGTTTAAGGGTGTAGAATTTGAAAACGATGTTGTATGAAGCATGTTATCTTTGTGGAAGGATCTTGTTTGTTGTAGTTGTTCATTCCATATTCTATTAATTCCATACAATTGAATTGAATTTTGAATCAATTGTTTATAAAAACTTGTATGGTTTTTCTACTCTAAAAAACATAAACAGATAGGAAAGTGTTTAAATTTATATGGCTGTGTATGTGTGTGTGGTAGTGGTAACAAATAACGGAACACTTGGAGGGAAAACATAAAACGGAAACGCAAATTTATAGCATCCCCAGGAAACCAGATCAGAATGAACGACTGTTTAACTATAATAAATCGCTTCTATTCGTTTTAATACAATACAGTATGTTATTATTGTTGTTGCTGTTATTGTATGTATGATGATTGTAAGAAAAGGACATTGCAAATGCATATTCAAAAACATTACCATCTACACTATCAGATATTTATAAAATAAAATATAGACAAGAATAAAAATCAATTTAATTACAAATATTGTTCTATAAGGAAAATCGAACAAAATGAAAACGACTTAAACAATTTGAATGGTGAAGAAGAACAATAGGGCACAAAAGGACACAAGAAATATAATTACATTTTTTTTCCAATTTAATTCAATAATAGTTTAATTAAAACAAAATTTAGTTCATATAAAAAACCTTTGAACTTGTGGCATTTGTCGTCTTTTGACTTTTTTGGATGGCATTTTTTATTAAAATAAAACAAAATCCTTTTAAACAGTTAACATGTATTCGTTTAAGTGACATATTTGTAGCATGGCTGCTGCAGTGCAAACCACATTGTTACTGTGTAAAAAAAGGTATAATTTAATAACTCATTTTCATTTTGAATAAAAATTCAAATTCTTGTTGTCCCCTCTCAAAGATTTCTTGTTTACATTTTTTTTACAGAGAAATTATGACTAATGAAATTTTTCTATAGAGAAATTATGACTGATAAAATTTTTCTATAGAGAAATTATGAATGATGAAATTTTTCTATAGAGAAAGTATGACTGATGAAATTTTTCTACAGAGAAATTATGACTGATGAAAATTTTCTATAAAGGAATTTTGACGAATGAAATTTTTCTACAGAGAAATTATGGTAGATAAAATTTTTCTATCGAAAAATTATAACTGATGAAAATTTTGTATCGAAAAATATTGACTAATAAAATTTTTCTATTGAAAAATTATGACTAATGATTTTTTCTATCAAAAAATTATGAGTGATGAAATTTTATCTATCGAAAAATTATGAGTAATGAATTTTTTCTGTCGAAAATTTATGAGTGATGCAATTTTTCTAAAGCAACGTTATGGCTGATAAAATTTTATGCCACGAAAATTCTTACATTGATGTAAATTCCTTTTTCTTTTGCATATCTTCTCCTCAATAAGTTCTCTGTTTTTTTCTGTTACTTCAAAGTAGCTAAATGGTCTTTTTACTAATACGTGGTTTTTCAACAAGAAGTTTGATTCAAATTTTTATTGTATTACGAAGAAAAAAGTTCGGCAATTATGAATGAAAAATGATGTCGGGTAAATGCGCACTACGACCATGGTGACAAATGTCGATTCTTTCTCAATAATAGCTCTAGAATTTCCACAAGCCCAAATGCGGCAATACCCTCTATGCCAACATGCAAAAGTGAAAATGTGTTTCGTCAAAAAAAAATTACTTTTTCAGAAAAATCAGCCGTTTGTTTCTGAATGAACTGGCCCATTCTATGGCGATGTGAATGGCCGGTCGGCTTCAAATCCTGCACTAGTTGAACCGTGTAAGGCTTCAAAGTCAAACCCTTACGCAAAATTCGCCATGTGGTGGCTTTGAATAACTCCAAAACCACCACGATGGTTTCAGTTGAACGAATACGCGATGGTGTTTGCACATTTTGTATCTTGATAGCGATCTCAGAAGGACGATTATGGTGTCCAAAAATATAATGAATTTTTCGAAATGTTACTTTAACAGAATCACGAAATGTTACTTTAACAGAATAATAGTAGATTTTATTTATTTTAACGCGATTTTCTAATAACAATATGTCAAAAAACTAAATCTCAAAACTATCATGTTGTTCGTAATGAAAAACAAACTTCTTGTTGAAAAACTTGTTTAAATAGCAGAATTTTGATTATTTTAAGATTTTGGCTCATACCATCCACAACGATGCCACTAATGCAAAATAATTAAAATATTTACTTAATATCCATTTAAATATTTCTTTAATGTAAACGAAAATCGAATATTAACTATTTAACAAAAAATTTGTTTTTATTTACATAAAATCAATATAAAACAAATAAAACTGATATTCTTTTTTATATTTATCTTCTCCTTCTCTCTTTTTTTCTGCTACTCATTTCATCATTCTCTGATTCAGTAATAAACCGAAACATAAATTCATTCAGTGAAGCGTCTCGTAATGAACTTTATTGTATGTCGATACTCTATTTCTATCCATATTTTAAATCAATTGCAATTGTATTGAAATGTGGAAAAAGAAAGTAATAACACATTACAAGTATAATCCTTGGAATGCAAGAAAAACAATATAATGAAAATAAATCACAGTAAAAATAAAGCAGAAAATAGCAGATTAGAAAATATAAAACAATTTGAATTTAAAATTTTAATAAACTTAACAAAGCTGGACATGGAATTGTTCCCCAATTTACAATAGAGTGTAAGGAATAAACTAATGGTTCATTGTCTTTGCTTAAGCCATTGCATACCTTAATTATTTGCATAATGAAAAATACTACCAAAAAATATTATTTTATTTCAACATAGATGGCCCGCATCTATGACAGGTTTCTATTTCTGATACTGTTACTAAATATTCACAGTTTGTGAAGATTTACTGTAGCTGCCCCTACAGCAACAACAACAATATATAACCAAATAAAGTTAAGACTTTAAAGGATGCTCCGTAAAGAGACAATTTTCATGTTACGGACTTATTTTTTATAGTACTAAGGGCGCCGTAACAACAAGTATATAAATCAAGATCTGGTATTATTTTTTACCCAGTAGTAAGATAATCGCTATACAGTTAGGTTCTGACTTTAACTGTACTCCACTCTCTGGGCAATTAGTGAAGAATATAAAATAATAATTCTAAAGAATTTAGAACATTTTGAGCCGCAGTAATACATTAGCTGTCTTGACAAGCCTACCCCCTGTTAAAATTGCTTTTTTTAAGTCAGTGTTTAAAGATATAAAGGACAGAAAAGCCAGTGAGGCATTTTAGCTATTTTTCTTCGCACAATTTGATGTCTGAAATATACGCGAGAATCAGTTGCAAAAAATTGTTCACGATCGCATTTTTCTTTTCGTTTTGTTTGAAAGATATGGATCTTTAAAAAAATCTAATAAAGGACTAAGACGGAAAACAATTATGACGTAAAATAGGCGATGTCTGTATTTGGCACACAATATCACAATAAATATTCTCGAATTTATAGTTGTAAATAAAGAAACATTTTAATCAGAAATTTGTTAAGTTGTAAAGTATTAAATGAAAATTTAATTTAGGAGTATTGTGATTTTAACACAGTTATACCGAGTTTATTGGCAATGTAACCAAATTGTAATTTGTAATAACAAATTTAAAATTTTGTTTTGAAATCTGTGATTATTTACAGCACACACACACACACTCTCATCTAATCTAATCAAATGACATTTATACAAATTGTAATACAACTTTTATTAGAACTCTATATGAATTTTGAATTTAAGAAATAGCATGATTAAAAGATTTAGATGATATTAGTTTACCTTACCAATGCTTGTATTTTTCAGAGTCCTTTATATCTCACTCACCTTCTCTTATTCTTTCTTTTTAATTCTCTCATTAATCACTTATTTTTTAGTTTGCATAACCTCATTTTTCTTATGCTTTTAAGTTTGAACATCAATTTGAAATGTTTGTTTTATTGACATGGAAGAATTCATAAAACAGACAGATGCATCAAAACTTACATACATACATACAGCTATATATATATATATATATATATATATATATATATATATATATATATATATATATATATATATATATATATGTATATGTATATGTATATATAAATTTGTACATAAACATACATGTATACATAATGGTTAAATACTTATGCGCATATATTCATACTTATTTGCTTTCTTACTTACATAAATAAATACATGCATACATACTCAAATACATACATACAAATATACACACATAAATACATTCGTACATATATTCATACATGTCCTACATTCACACACACTATAATATTGCAATTGGTCAACAACTAAAATCCGATATACTTAAATGCAGATGCAATGAAAAACCCTTTCAGCTTGATTGGAATATTAATAAAGTTGAGTCTTCTTACATCATAACTAGAAATTTGGGAAAACAAAATCTAATCTGATTGATGTTCACAGTAACAAAAGAAATTAGTTTGTTTTACAAATCCAAGGGGTAAAAATCTAAGAGGCAAAGAGAAAAGTAATGTGTGCTGATTTCTTAAACATCATGCAGGATAATAAATCAAAACTATAATTAGGAACTACAGGATGTCTGCCGAGAAGGTATTCGTACTTCGGTTTGTTTATAATTTTTGATTAAATGAATGAGAATGGATCTTATATTGATAAATATTTTATTTAATGTTGGCAATTATGTATTGGAATACAATATAAAATAAATGTTCGCCTCTGTTAGCCTTACAAATGCGAGCCCTTTTGAGCAGTAGTGGCGTTAAAAAGTTTTCCATTATATCACGATATCGCTGCCCATTCACAGTTACCGTTACGCCGTTTTTATTTTCAAGGAAGTAAGATCCAATGATTTCTCCTGACCAAATTGTACACCAAACTGTCACTTTTAATGGATGCAAAGATGACTGTTGAATAATTTGAGGGTTCCCCATTCCCCAGAACTGACTATTCTATTTATTCACATATCCATTCAAAGGAAAATGTGCCTTATCACTCACTATGATTTTTTCATTAAATTCGGAATGAGCGAGCTGTAACATCGTATTGCAACAGCAGCGTAAATGGTATTGTGCAAGAAGCTCTTGTGGTAACTGAATCTTATATGTGAACAAATGCAAGTTCTTGTGCAAAATTGTAGCCCAAGTTGTTCTTTAAAGACCAAGTTTACTGAGCACGGCATCGAATTAAATTTTGAATATTTTCAAGAGCATTAGTAATGCACTACATGATAAATAGTGCGTTTTATTGGCACGTTGTTTCTCCCAAAAATTTCACGTCACTTTCACATCGTCACAGTAGTCGGTGATTGATTTTGATAAAATGTTTTAACGATTAAAACACTATAGTTTATCGCATATTTTTCCATTATAAGTTTGCCGTGTGTCTACTTCACGACTACCAAATATGCACTGTCCAGACTAATGTTTACCAAAATGGCGGCAAAACAAAGTATAACAAGAAAAATAAAAGCTTTTTACATATGAAGTAGAAAAAAACTTGTTGACTTTTTAAATATAAACTTGTTTTAATTAAAGTTTTTTAATAACCAAACAAAGTAGTATACCTTCCCGGCGGATACCCTGTATTAAGAATAAAGGCTTAATTCCATTTCTATTTTATTTTTATTCTTTTTCTATCCCATTTTGCAGTTTTTTTTATCAATTATCCTAAGTTTTCATCTTATGAAACGTTTTAATTAACTCCAAAATTAAGTAAAAACTTGTAATCTTTTCTAAAGGATTCATATCAACAAAATTCCCATTTAACAAAGTATTGAAAAAAGGATTTTTTTCACATTTCGACTTCAGTGAAAAGTTACATGTTTCTTTTATGTTATTTTCTTTTTTCTACCTTTTTACATCTTTTATACTTTTTGGCGCTAATTATAATAGCGTTTTTAATTATTTAGAATGCAAATAATAAAAACAATAGTAAATGAAATTTATATCAAATTAATTTATATTAAATTTATATCTTTAAATGCTGCTTAATGAATTAAAAATAACACATTTGAAAGTTTCAAAATAAAATGCCTGCTAAAATTCATGGCGCCGCCATTTTGTTGTGCGATTGAAATTAATATGCAATTTAAAAGGTCTTTTATTATTCATAACCCTCTCCAACGAGAGCAAGGAAGACATTTATTACATAAATGAGATTTAAAAACTGTGTCAATTTTTAAGAAAACTATTAAAGCCATTTAGTAAAAATGCCTGAAGATGAATATTTGTCTCACTATGGAAAATATTCTCTATTTAAATCCTTTCCATAAAGAAATTACGAAACATCCTTGAGAAATCTCCAGGCATTTTTCTTTTTTATTACAGAAAAAGAAATCGGATTTGGTGAATGTTTTTGTAAAGTTTTAATATTTTAGGGTCATCACAGTTTTAATCGTTAATTTTCTATATTTAATTTAAATTAAAAAATTTAATTTCTAATTTTGTTGTGACGCTGTTTTCTTATTTTTAGAATTCGGATATGTTTGCCAAAATTTATTTCTTTTATAAAACTATATTTGATTAATTGTCGTTTTCTTTTTCGGTTTATTAATAAAATTTTCTGTTGTTAGTGAAAATCTAATATGCTGGGTGGAATTAAGTTTTTATCAAGGATTTTTTTTAAGAAATTTGAAAGCTTTATTAAAAATCTAAATATATCCTGAAATCTTTCTTTTTCTAGTTAAATTAGGATTTTTCAGTGTCTTTGACTTTTTACAAAATGCAGAATATTTAGAGAAATTTAATTTGTTTGGTTATCACGATTTTAGTTTGAGGTTTGATATTTTATTGAAATCAGGTATATCGTAGAAATGTTCTTTGGTGAATCGCTTTCGCATAGTATCATTTTTTGATCTCATGGCAAAATTTCGACCGTTCGAATACGAATGGATTCCACAATATTTTCTCTCTGTTTAAGTTATAAACACCATATATTAAATTGTATGGGCCTTAAATGACAATCTGAAAGTTACAAAGAAATAAATAAGAAAACAAGTACTTTTAAAAAAAATATTATTCGATTAAAAAATTTTATTCGAATAAATATTATTCGAATAAAATAAAGGATATATCAATAATGGTAACATACGTATATCGTAAATTGTAAAACAACAAGTGAAGTTCTTTTTTGCTGCTTTTCTAATATAGTGAACTAAATCAAATTGATGTGTTTTTTTGCCAGTCTAAACTGCAACAATGAAGAAACCAAATTACAGCAAAAGGTACAAAACTCTATTCTCGAGAATCACCAACCGATAATTTCTAAAAATAAATTTTAAAAATTTAAAAATTAGCAAAAAATTTTAAAAGGTAAAAAGTTTTTAATTTCACACAAAATAAAACATCTAAATAAAGCTCGAATTTCGCAAAATATGTAAGGGCGTTACCTTAATTCGTAATAAAAATCTGTAGAAATTCAAAGCCAGATTGAGACTAAAACTGCCATCATAAAGAAAAATATATTCGAGAGTTTTTTAATGTGGCTTTTAATAGCGATTGATTCTCAAAGATTGGATATTTTTATTTTTTAATTTAATTTCCAATTTAAGTAATAAAAATTAAACACAAGTTTAAGCAATTTTCTTAGTTAAATATTTATATTTGCGAAAATGTCCTTAGAAATGTTTTAATATTAAAAAATTTGCATTAGTAGAAGCGTATAGTCATTAAGAAACAAGTGCTTTAACACAAACACTTACACATCAAAATATACACATACTAATTTGCACACACACATGCATATTCTAATTCAGCACGTTGATATTAACTATTTATTTTCTTTGTTTTTCCTCCTTAAACTTACAACATGTGCTTGAATATGTGCGTATGAATACAAGTTTGCTTAACAAGGTGCAATTTTGTTTAAAGTAAAAACAAAAAGAAATTCATCTTTAGACACCTAAGTTTGCTATAGACGATACAGACTTCCTGAAACGTGACATTGAAACAATTTCATTAATACGATGAGTGTGTTGCAACTTTACAAGTAGTGCATGCATCCTTATAAAATCTAGTGGCATGGCTACATAATATTAATGCTACTACTTAAATAACGACTAGTTGTTACTTAAGGGCTGTCATGAGGATTCTAATTAATCGATTAATCGATTAAAATTTTATTCGAATAATTTAAAAATGATAATTTGGAGACACGTCATGTCATGTCACGTCGTAACTTGCAACTAATCGAACCTTGGTGTATTTACTCGAATAAAACTACTATATTTGTATATCTTTCATGAAACTGCTAAATAGCAACTGACGGCTCATTATAAGCAGTTGTGGTGGGAATCAAAAATCAATTAACTCAATTCGAATAATATTATTCGCATATTTTTATTCGAATTTTTTAATATTTTATCTTTAAAAGAAAAATTTTTATTAAAGTTTTTCTCGTTTTTTTTTTCTTGCAATTAAAATTGCGAATTCGAACTTGAACCTTAGTAAAATTTTACATTAATGTATTTGAATAATTAATATCCAAATTATTATTAATTTAAATTTAAATATCCAAAAACGAAAAAATCACCTGATTTTTTTTTTTTAATTAAACAACATCAAACTCGAATAATTTATAACCCTACAAACATCACCACATGCGATGTTTATTGCACTCAAGTTACAACGACAATAAATAAAACTGAAGTTGAGTGTTACTTTAATGATGACGACACAATGATGTTGAGTATGTCGACGGCAATACACTTAAGAGTGTGTTTTGAAGGTGATATGAAAATGATAATAATTTCATTGTCGATGATACTGTAACATATACGTTCATCTTATACAACAATGGAGTCGAGTAGCAGACGGTACTTTTATTTTTTGCTGTTTGTCATGTCTCTCAGAAGTATTTGATTTAAAAGTTTTATCCATTAAAAACATCAATGCAAGAAACTGTAGTGACAGTTTAATTTTATATACCCAGTTGCTAGGTATTGGAGAAACAATTTAAATTAAGCATTCATTTTAGCAAAACTGGTGATACATTTTCTGCTAAATGGAGTAAAATAATTTTTCTTGACAACTGATTTCCTAATATTGTGTTTAAGAAAAACTTAATACGATATAAAAAAAAATCTATTTTTTGAGTAAATCTTGTTCATTTTTGTCCATTTTTTTCAGTTTTTAAAAGGAATTATTTAAAAAAATATATATTTTTACTAAAACATTAGTTTTCTTAATCGTAAGACTGAAAAAAACGATTAAAACATGTTTTTAATCTGTTGCAAGCCATTTTGACTTTTTTCGCTTTGTCTTTCGTAAAGAAAATGAGCAAAAAATCCATAATGTTCTAATTGGAAATTTTTATGCCTTTTTTTAGGAATTGCAATATTTACTTATATTTCAATTTCTACTTCTCAATACACTTAACGGTACATAGATAATAAGCCAAACATAGATTTTTGTAAAAATTATCTAATTCCATTGATTTCTTAAGGTTGCCATACTTTTTTATGTGCATCTATTTTAGCTTAGCTTTTGACGTTTTTAAAAATAATTTATTTTAATAACAAAATTGTAAAAGTTTGTATTTAAATATCATATTTTCGCTCTGTCTTTCATAAAGAAAATCAGCAAAAAATCAATCATTTTCTAATTGGGCATTTTTAGGTTGCCTTTTAGGAATTGCAGTATTTACTTATATTTCAATTTCTACTTCTCAATACCCTTAACCGTCCATGGATAATAAGCCAAACGTATATTTTTGGAAAAATGATCAAATTCCATTGTTCTATTAAAGTTGCCATACTTTTTTATTTTCATCTATTTTAGCTTAGCTTTTGACGTTTTTAAAAGTAATTTTTTCTTAATAACCAAATTGTAAAAATGTGTATTTAAAGTTGCGAAATATCCTATTGCTATTTGTGTTTCGCTAATTTGTTACAATAAAAATTGCTCTCTCTCTCCCTCTGCCTAATAATTATTTAAAAATTAAAGGAAACAGTTTTAGATGAATATAGATGGATTTCATCCAAACTTTTTTGAGCTAAACAGGCTTCAAAAATCGTAGAACATTTAAGGCTCAAGCTATTAATGCCCCTGAAATTTTACGTTTATTAATGTAACGGACAGAAAGATTACGGCCTCATGTTTTTCATTTACCGCTCGCTTGAAACGAATTAATTGTCCTTGGTACAGGCCCTGTGTGGTCGTCTGAGCCAATTTCAACAGCTCATAATACAATACGGATTCTACCAAATACAGAACATTAATTTCGAGCCATATTCAGCTTCGGCTTTGAATTGGTTGATTGTCCAGGCTTTATATATGACTTTTAGCACTCCCCCCGGGGGCACATTATAAGTCTTTGATTAGGGCCCACGTCAGGTACAGATGTAAATCTTATCACGTCATGATTTTTAGCGCTTAAGGTTATCGTGACTTAAATTGGCTTTTTGTAGCGTTTAAGCATCATTTCCGACACACAAAATTGCCTTTCAAGGTCTCTCTGTTTCAATTCATATGAATTAGGGAAATGGATTGTCGAGTGACTCCCAATAATAATGCAAGTTTTTCTTGTGTTTGACAACAATTTTCACCGAGTAATGCTTCCAATTCCTTATCTTCAAACTTTTTCGGTTGACTAGGCCTCTCTTTGTCTTCTTCCGCATCGAATCACAGAAACCATCGTTCACTAGTGTTTTGAGTTGGTTCATGTTGACTGTAAGGTACTACCAACAAAGGATAACTCTCAGCAGTCGTTTAGGTTATTAGGCTTCCCCGCAAAACACCTGTTTTAGATACAAAATTCGATATTATTATAGCGAGTGTTGCCATACTTATTTACCATTCGACGGATAGTGGTGCGTTAATTAATAATTGTGAAACTAATTTGAAAAATTTCTAAATAGCTGGTTGAAATGAAGAGGAGCAACTCTTTTCAGCAAGTTGTGTCATTTCCAAAGTGTTGGAAGGTTACTAATGTAACGCCAATCCCCAAAAAGGGTGAGACTAATAACCCTGAAAATTACTGCCCAGTTGCGAGATGTGTTGTACTTTCAAAAGTGATGGAGAGTATGATTTAGTTTCATTTTGTAAGGTACCTGGTGTCCAAGAGCCTACTCAGCGGCCGACAGTGGGCGCTCTACGGGTAATTTTCACAATTTTCTGTCGAAAAATTGCTGCAACTCCATACATCATTTCGGGAAAGTAAGGTGGTGTCTCTAGATATTACCAAGGCGTTTGATAAACTGTGGCATGATGCACTTTTGTGAAAACTAAATGCTTTTGGTGTCGGTGATAATTTCTACAGATTTATATCGAATTTTCTCAGGAATCGCACTATACGAGTTGTTATAGATGGTATTTCTTCCGAAGAGTTCAAGATTAATTTAAGGGTACCGCAAGGCTTCGTTCTTTCTCCTACTCCAGTTCTGTTTTTTTTTCTTAATGACCTTCTTTGTCAAGTTTTCAACCCTATTAACTCTTTCGCAGATGACAGCACCATTTGTCATTCGTATTCATTTGGTAATAGAGCGAACCAATTGTAGGTGATTTTTAATGAATGATAAACTTAATCACGATTCCGCAACGGTCTCCGAATGAGGTCGTACGAATAGAGTCGATTTTAATGCCCACAAGATGCAATGTTGCATGTCTACGCATAGATCTGTGTTCGAAGATGGTGCTGCACCTGTTAGTCTGGGTGATATGGGTATTACGAAATCGGAAGCCCTTGATATTCTGGACATGACAATTTAATGTGATGTTCGATGGACTAAGCACATTTTTCAGGTTTCTAAAGAAGCTTTTAAGTGCCTCGGTTTTTTAAAACCGATCTTCGTACTAGTTGTACCACCTATATCCTTTCAAAAATGGAATATAACTTCCATGCATGGTCCTGAGCCCCAAATTCTACTTTAGAGTTGCTAGACCGCATACAGAAAAGGGCAAAGAGGACCATTGGAAATGGTAGGGTACCCATCTCTATTGATATGAGCATCGACGCAATGTTGGTTGTATTTCACTGTTTTATCGTTACTACAATGGTAAAAGCTCTAACAAAGCAAGGGAACTTGTTCTCAAAACTTGCACGTTTTTGCGTTTGACTCGATTTTTTTGGTTCAGAGTGCATCTATTTTTGATCGATTGGCCAGTGAATCACACTGCGTATTACAGGGAGAATTCGTTCTTTAGTAGAACAGTTCGTATGTGAAATAAACTCCCTCCAGAGGTCTTGTCTGTCACTTTCAATGTAGGAAAATTCAAATCGAATGCCCACAAACACTACTTCCTCTTTCCTCCTCCCAATAACCAAATTTCATGTAATGCAGTGGTCATCCTCTGAGTACTGGATCGAGCGTAAAAAAGTAATAGTTTGAAGCTCGAGCTTTCTAGGCTTACAAGCGAGTTGTTTAAGGAAATTTAATAATTTATTAAAATTCAATTTTAATATATTTTTGGTCATTCAATCATAAGATATTTTATATATTTTTCTAAAATAATTTAATTATAAAATAACGTATTATTAATATTGTGTTTTAAAAATGGCTGTAGTGTATTTTTGTGAAAGTGTGGGACTGCGAATATTAGCAGTGACTTTAGTATTTCTAAATGAGAGAAGAAAACTTTTAAATTTTTTAACATTTTAGATGCAAAAATATCTCAAAAAATTTGCGCTCTTCAATAAGTGTCAACTTTAGTTGTTAAATATATTTTTTTTTTTAATTTTCTAAAATTTCCACAAATTTAAAATATCCTTTTTTTTCTTAACAATCTGCTTAAATTCAACTATGTTTTCCATTTAACATAATGTGCTGATAAAATAATGCAATTTTTCATTTTTTAAGTCAACAAACTTTTAAATGAAAAAGATAAAAGTTTGGCAAAAAAAAAAATTAATGCAAATGAACAAAAAAGATAGAACCTTTAACAGTGTTGGCAGTAACAAAAGATACATTAGCAAAAAAAAATTAACAACAAAAACAGGTTCAAAAATACAACATTTAAAATGAAGAAAAAGGAAATTCTAACAAGAATTTTAAGAAGTATAAGAAATAAACGTAGAGAAAACGTTGTTATCAGTAATTTACCAGAAAGTTGCTAGTGCGTAAGTGTGTGTGTATGTGGGTGTGAACACGATAGAATTCAAAATAAAAATAGTATTGCTGTGTGTAAAATATTTCATCACTTGGACTCGTCTGAATGGTTCATATAAATTTAAATCGGTGTAAAGGTTCTAAGGCAAAAGTTTGCTTCTGACTTAAATTAAAAAGCACCACATGAACACCTACATACAACAACAGCAGCAACAACAAAACAATAAGGAAATGTAATAGTGTTAGTTATAATCGCAAAGTAACACGCACGCACACATAACACACTGATCTAAGATAAACGTTTTAGGAAGCGGATATATATTTGCACACAAACATTTAAACATGCATAAGCATGTATAAATACTAATACACATATAAAGAAAACAACATCCTGCATATACGTTTTGTTGTTATAACATTCTTATTGCTATTGTTGTTGCTATTGCTATTTGTACAACAACATTCCATACATGTAGTAATTTAAGCTGTTTCATTTTTGGCGTTAACATTCTCAAAGGAACACAAAGCTTGAGCTCAAGTACGCACACCCAGACACAAACACAAACACTTTAACACATAATAATTTATGTTTTGCCAGTATTTGTTTGACTTTATGTCTGCCTATACCACTTGTATTGGCGTCCTTCCTGATGTCTGTCTACCTTTTAGACTGAAAGTTGTGTTAACATAGAAACGATAAGCAGCCCAAGACAAATTAGTACAAAAACAAAAAAATAAAAAATAAAAAAAATAACAAGAAAGAAAAGTATTACGCAGAAGGTACCAAGTGCAAATGAGTACGATAAAAAACATACAGCTTACAGAACACATTTCATTAGAAGAACAATATATATTCAACGTTTGTTTGAAACAAAAAGGAGAATCGCACAATATTAAAATATAATCGTGATGGCAAATGATTTTATTTTTTCTTTTCTTTTATATTTTTGTCTATTTTTGTTGAATAATGTGCCATATCATGTTTTATCCAGTCATTATTTCTAAAAACAAATCACTTGAAAAGAGCAAATGCATTTAAATCGGTAAAACTGAAACTTAAATATTCCATAACTCTCTTCTCTTTAAACGATGAAGTAAAATTGTTTAGTACGCTTTAAATTTAATTGTAGAATAAGCTGAAGGAATAACAAAGTCCTTTTGTGGTTGCTTGCTGATATTATGTTTTGAATTCAAAAGTTCGGTGTTGAATTAAATATAATAAATCTTGCGTGCTATCTTTAATCTATTAAGAAGTGTTGAAGCCGAAGTGTAATATCGACCACCGTAACGTTATGTTACGTTGTTGTTTTTGTATTCAAATGAAGTGAGCTAATTTAAGTGGTACAATATACTATAAATATATATCGCCAGTGTTAGGTAATTATCGAATTTTCGTTACAGTATAACAACATAATTTGGAACTCAATTCTGAGAATTGCACGTTTCTGCATATTTCGTTTTATCAAGTTGGCTACATTAACAATTTAATGGCTTTATAAATATTTTTGCTTAAGATGGACTTTTATCACTTTTTTCATAACAGTTATACCTTGGTATACCGTACGGAATATCTCTTTTGGGTCTGAAGCAAAATTGTACATAATAAATAGGAGAATAAAAATGGGAGTAAACCTACACGAAATAATGTATCCAATGTCTTAAAAAATTGTTTTACCATTTTTCACATTTTTTACCCCATAACTGGATTATGAATCCACAAATATTCCGATTCATATTATAGATATTCTTATGTTATTCGTGGAAACAAAATTTAGAACATTTTCAATTATTGTCAATAACCATCCTCGTTGACATTTGTGATTCTAATTATGTTGTTTCTTTGTATATTATTCATTTTATGACTCTGCATTATCATTCGAATTAGACATAATATTTAAAAGGGTTGCTTAATTCAGTGTATTCACCAATTTTAGTGTCATCTTCAAATTGCTTAATTTTAAAAAACTACACCAACAAACCTCCGCAAGAATGTAAGGTAATTTTTTGCCTTTAAATCCCTTTTTTAATTGGCATGGCCACCTCACCTTGTTAGACCAGTTCCTGAGGTAATTGTGCCAAAAACGGATTGTGTCAGAAAAATGCTTGAAATCTACTTTTAACGTCTTGGATGCAATGATTTTTTCCAAATTATACAGCAACTTTTACACTCTGTATATGTGTAGATATGTTCTTTCCTTTCCATCTACAAGGCCTTGTTTCAATTCGCTTAGATGGTTATAATAGTTCGAAAGCATATTTGTGAAAGATTCTCTTTTCATTAATTTCCGTACAGGATCATTTTGTTTTAAATTCCTCTGTGAGACAAATTGTTTTAATCCCGTTTGGCTATTTAATGGTCATACCATATTAAAATATTCAATGGTCTTCTGGTTTTAACATGTAATTCACCTTGAACAAACGAGCTGTTAATTCCGCAGCCATTAAATTATTAATATAGACAACTTGACAAAGCCAATGATGCAGAAATTCTTATTTTTGGGACTACTTTCACGTGCAATTCTCATAATTGATTCGCAAATCAAGGAGCTGAAAAATATTGTACGGTGTTATGCAAGCAAAAATTTAGGTTATGAGAAGGAGGATAGATGGAGTAATGTTTTAAGATTTAATTTTTGTATATTGATAGTGACAGGAAAAACATCTGCAGATAGTTTATTCCACAAAAGGACTGTTTGGCTTAAAAACATATTTTCTCTGTAATAAGTCGTGCGGTTAACTGGCCACAAGGCGATGAAGTCTTAATGAAAAGTATGTTGCGCGCACAAAATTACGAATTTTTTAAGAACAAATTCGCTAATCAGAGATCATTCCTTTATATTAACGATAGTAAGTGTGAAACATATTCCACTTTGCATTGATGTTCAGATGGTTCAATAGAGCTGAACATCCTATTGTCATTGGTGAGCCTCAGTATTTTTGTGCATGAGTAAAACTAAAGCAAACAATAGCAACGAGCGTAAAGGAAATAATTTTCTTTTCGCTCATCCACTTGCCTCGATATGCCAACACAGTCATACAATCGCATTGTGTAGTTTGCTACCAAATAAGTGTGTCTATTTAAGCACTCCACAGAGGAGTATTTGACCCAAAAAGCTGGCCAAAATTGTTAAACGTATTTTTTTGTTTTAAAAGTTTAACTTTTTTGATAGTTTTAGCTTTAGTTTGATAGAAACAATTTAGTGGCAGATTATTATTGGGTTAGTGTTGTTTTTGACATATTTATTTTATATTATTAAATACTCATCACATGAAAAAATTAAACTAATTAAAAAGTTCAAAATTATGATCATGTCATACGTATTTCATCGTGGGCGTTATCATCCGTATCAGAAAGAAGTAGTTTAATATTATCTGATGAAAAAGGCTTTTTTATCTTTCGTGTTTTTTGTGTATTGCAGCTTAAGAAAGGTTCACTGCTCAAAAATAACCTATTTATAACATCTTAGTTTGTATCGATTCTGCTAAATTTTCTCGAATAATTAGCACGATATAATCTGAAATGCTTATTAATGGCCTCGACAGCTTCTTCTGACAATTGTTGTTTTATTACAGTATCGCCATGAATTAGAATTTTGTGCATCGTTGGACTCATGGGATGCTAATTGTAGAGCAGCTGAACATACATTTCGGCATATTCATCAAATTTTTCAATTTTAATGCAGTGCCCGCTAGTTATTGTTTCCAATATTGTACACAGGCGTTTGATTAGTTCTTTTTATACCAGTAATTTTCGAAACAGTGTTGCCATATCCTGGTTTTGGAATATCTACAAGTAGCCCCATCTCCTTCTTAAGCCTCTTCTGTATGATTATCTTTCTTTAACTAGTGCTTTATCTTCATTGCTTCTTACTTGCCACTTTTGTAGAGACAGTTTATATGAAAGATGAATTATCGATTCTAAAAAGCGTATGCGTGCGTGTAAAGTTGATAGCCCAAAATTCAAAGCATCAGGGTTTTCAAGAATATTTTTCCGCAATGTGTTAAAATCTTTTGAAGTTTGTCCGCAAATGTAAATACCTCACTGTGTGTGATTTTGTGTCCGTTGCAACATTGCAGACTTTTAAATTGACCATTGTCAATAGAATTGTGTGTTTATTTGATAATAAGATAGTTAGTAAATTTGAATTTATTAACTAAGAAGTGAATTTTATGAAATTCGGTTTTTTATGGGCAGGTAATCCAGCACATTCTTAGTTGTCAAAAGTGATGTAAATAATATTTCACATCAACAATTCGAAAAACACAAAAGGTTATGACGACAATCTATAATATAAAAATAAGTCGTGTTTTCTTTCCTGACGCTATAACTCCAGAACGCACGAACCGATTTCCACGGTTTTGCATAAGTTGGAAAGGACTCGGGCTCAATGAGGTTTAAGAACATTTTCAAGTGAAAAGCAGTAAAACAGCGCCATCTCTTATACATTGCACCTACTACAACGTCACAAGTACGTGGTGTGTAGTGACCCGCCACCATATGTAGTTTAGGCCTCGGAAACGGTATCTCCAACTAGGAACTAGCGAAATTTAGCTTTGTGATATTCATTGAATTGGTTATTTTGGTCTTGTTGGCGCTTAGCATACGCATTCTTCCGATAGGCGCTGGTTGGCTGAAGTAAGTCTAGTGATGTAAGGTGACTTTTGCATAGGCGTGCTCGGGTTTGGTATACTGCGGTAAGTAGACAACATCTTAAGTGCATCGAGTAGGCCTCTTTCTCCTCGATTTTTTTGACAAACCTTTCAGCCTGGCCGTTTGACTGAGGGTGATACCGAGCTGTTCTGACATGGTTGATTCCATTTTGATAGCAAAACACTTTTAATTCGGCTGAACCAAATTGTGTTGCGTTGTCCGATACTAAGGTGTGCGGCAGATCAAATCTCGAGAAAACGGATGCAAGTATCTGAATTGTTTTGTAAGCTGTTGTTGAAGTTGTTGCTAAAATGTCTGGCCATTTTGAATATGCGTCTATAAACACAAGGAAATACGTGCTCTCTATTAGGCCAGCGTAGTCAATGTATAAGCGTTTCCATAGGCGATTTAGCAACACTTGTGCATTTGTCGTAATTTTTAACTAAATCCTCAATCTGTGCATCCATACCGGGATAAAAAACGTAGACAAACAACCACAAAAATATTGACGTGGTTGTTTCTGAGACCCGTGCGTTTTGTTCGATCTATTTAAACACACTAACGTACGCATGAGTATATCATACGAAGGCACAGAAAACGCGAGAGTAATTGTTTGAAAAATAGCGGTACAAAGTACTTTTTTATATTTGTTGGTATCTATTAGACTACCACGTCAGTCACAGAGGGTTAAATCATATGATCTGGCTGGCCACTTAACTGCTGATTGTTGTGAAATTATGCGATCGGGAAATTTGGTTTGGTTGTGTGACATCTGCCACCATCTTGTTGAAACCACATGTCGGTGATATCCTCGTGGTCAATAATAGGCCAAAATTAAGTTTCTAGCATCTCGCATGCTCCCTCCCCCCACCAGGGACACATTATAAATCTTTATGGATCACACAACCATCCAGACTTGTGTCTTGCGGGGGTAAAAGGGAACAATCCACTTATCAAGCATTTCGCATGCTATCTTGACCGTTACCGCATTTTCAGCTTCATCGAAAAAAACGGCCTAATCGCGCCTCTAGAACACATAGCGCATCTTAGAGTGACACGTTCTCTAGGATTTTCAGAAGCCCAACGCGGCAATTTTGCTTGTTGACATACATCCTGACAAGTGAAAATAATCTTCGTCTGAAAAAGTAGCCCGTTGTTCCTGAATGAATTGAGCGCATCTACAGCGATATGAATGGTCGGTCGGCCTCAATACCAGCAGTTGCAGCTTGTAAGACTTCAAAATCAAATCCTTGCGAGAAGTTCGGTATGTGGTAGTTAATATTATTAAAATAAATATTAGAGATAAATTTTTGTTTTTAAATATTGAAAATAGCTGCTGATAAAGTCTTTCAGGTAAAGAACAAATCAATGTAATACTTCTATTCGTTTAGCCACAAAAAACTATAATATAAATATCTTGAGGTTTAAAAAAAATTCAATAAAAACGCATGCAATCACTTTCTTGATTTTAACAGTGCCCTGCAACTACAAATCTTAAATTGCAATCTTTAAAATGCGCGATATAATGTAGAATTTTATTCTCTATCGATTTGCGTAATTACTTCTTAGAATTTCATCAAATTTATTTTTGCCTTTTTGGCCAGCTTTGCTGTGCACTCATCCATTCTCTACTATAAGAGCAAAACAATCATTAAATATTTTCAAAAGTTATCTTATCTTCTGTCTGCCTACATTAATATAAAATACTGTGCTTACGAGTAAAAACAATAAAAACCAATTGACACACTACTTCTGAGCGAAAGCAATTGTTTCATTTTGATTACTTTCCTAGTCTGTGCTTAAAAATCTCATCTACTGATTGAGAATTTATCTAAGACCTACCCTAAATAATATGAAATTAACCTTGCAATGGCAATGATATATTAAGGTGATGGTTCTTTTATATATAAGTGGTTAGCATACTTTTCGTTCTCTATTCACTACAATTTTTTTTTAATTGCGATAAAACTAAAAAATATTATTTTAGTTTTCAAGAACTACTAAAGGAGTCTTTTTATTTTATAAAATTAAACAAATCTAAAATAAAGAATTCCAATGGGGTCCTTACTTTAGAACCTTATTCTTAAAAGTTTAAGATTTTATTAAATAAAACTAAGTCCTTTCTTCTGTCGCCTTTAAGACATTAGAACATATTAAGATAAAATTGACACAAAATATTTTCTTTTTCAACAGACATGATTTAAGAATGAATTAAGAAATAAATGTCTCTCAATTTATTTAAACAAAACAAAATACGCAAAAAAAACAAATTAAAAGCACTGGAAATTATCGCATGAATGACGAGTCAGTTATTTATGCACGTACAAGTGAAAAATATTATGACATGATAATTTTACTCCTTTCAGAAACAGCTTCCACAAAACAATTTGTTATTCGAAGGAAAAGAACAAAAAAGATGATAAAGGATAAGGAATAAAGAAGTGTAAAAAAAAAAGTTGTTGAACTGTATGTTTCAAACTCACTTAACAATTACGTCAAGCAAATGATTTTTGTTTTTTTCCTTTAGTCTAGAACTGTTCTTTTGTCGTGCGACAGTCAGCAACTTCAACAAAACAAAAGTTAAGAAGAAGAAAAAAAAATAGAATAGAATTAAGAATGCTTTAATAAAAGGCAGTCAGTCACACAATAATAATGACATGTCAGACAAGGGTTTAAAGTTTTACATGTTTGAGAAAAAGAAATCATTTAGCAAATTCTTTTACATGTCCATGCAGACATACACAAGCAAGCAAATACACTCCTACACATTCTTTAACGTAGGCTTTGTTTATATAGACACCTCTTATATCTCTATTTTAATATAGGATGTATTTATAGAGGTAAAGAAATTTGAAATGGAATTAAATAAGAATGATTTTTTGTAACTTGCCGTTAAATCTACTTTAGTCGAAATATAATATTTTGTCATTATAATTTAAATATGACTTCTGGCCACTGGTGGCTCGGACTTAATCCAATCTTCACTGACTTTTTCCAACATTTGTGGTCATATGTCGGCAATAATGCGGAGAATGTTGGAGGACAACAACAGTCAATTGTTATGGGATTATCGGAGTAGACTAGCGACTTCACATATCTCCCCAGATAATAGTCTATCGGCATTAAATCCCATCACCTTTGAAACCACTTTACGGGTCTGAAACCTTTAACCATAAGGACATCAAACATTTCCTTCAATAAATCACTGGTTTTGTTGAAACCACAGTATGAATTTTGAAATTGATCACATCATGGTTGTTAAATTGATTTTCTTTCATCATCATCATCTGTAATCATGGCTTTATAGCGTTCACCATTGACTGTAACATTGTGACATTGAAAGATTTTTTTAAGAAGTGCGGACCAAAGATTCCACCGGCCCATAAAGTACACCAAATAGTTAGTTTTACTAAATGTAACGTTGTCTCAACATACACATGTGGATTATCGTCATGGCTGCATATATTCAAACAAAAGTGAGTTTTAACGCTAAATAAAATTCGTTTATGAAAATCAGGATCAACGGAAATTGGGCCTAGTTTGCATAACAATTTGGTAGCATTGTTCAGACGTCTGTCTATTCATGTTGAAATGCCTAACCAAAGTAAACATAAATTATTTAACAGCTGACAAAATGGCCGCCAACTTAATGTTCTATACCTCTATAAAATATATATGTATAATGTTTTAAAGCAGTATAAGAGATATTTAATAATACAATTTATTTAATTGTTTTTATTAATGCGAGAACGAAATTTTAATTTGAATGACAGTAACTACTACGAAGTGTTTTTGTTATTAATGTCAGCTTAAAAGGCATTAAGAGCGTATTATATTTAATGCTTCTCTGCTTTTGTCTTATTTCTGGCCTCTTTATAATTCATATAACTCATTATTTTTTAACTATAATTTTTAAAACTAAAGGGTATCGCAATAATACATGTTTTTAAATATATACTTTAATGTATACTTTGAACTTTATGTTTTGGTAAAATTTTGATTTCTTCTTTTTCTTATTATTTTTCGATTTATTTTAATTGAAATTGTAAAGTTTTTAAAATCAATTATTATTTTTAAGTTAATCTAGATTAATTTTATGACATTCGCAAAAAACATTTATTATTCAAAAATTTTTTAAAAGTACTAGGTGCCCGTGCTAGTACGTGCTTTGCAAGTCATTTGTGCGCCAAAAATATTTTTGTGTTCTTATATAATACATCTTATTCTATTGCAATGCTTTTACATATACGACATTCTTCGATTGATTTTGGTTCGCGGTATAGCCAAACAAAGCAGTTGGTTTATTAATACATGATACATATAATTGACAGTGCGAAAAACAGGGATCATTGCAAAATCAACACGTATGGGGAACTGAAGCCATTTTAATTTAAAAGAATCAAACGGCAAATCTGGAGGAATCGTAGGAATGCGTGGTATCAGCATTTCCTCTCCCTTATATTTTCCTTTTAAAATTTTTGCTTCAATCACATTTTCATAACTAAACGTGTCCCACTGCAAAGGCGTGACTGGCAGATATTTCTATGCGAAAAAATTGGAACACCAACTTTCACTTGTAGGCGGTGGGGCGGCAGTCCAGTGAATTTTAAAATTCGACTGGATAATTTACAACATCATCTTGACTGATACCAGAGTCAACCGATTTATAGGTAAAAATTTCCCCGGGAATGTCATTCAAAATTGTCACATTGACATCGAAATATCTGCATTTTTCGCAGCTAAGATTGCTCTTTCCCCCAACCAATTATGGTTTCCAAAATTTTGTGCAATACCGGAAAATACGTTTGTGACCAATTATTGTTTTTTTATTGCGCAAAGTGGCAAAAATTATCTGGAAGCGTAAACATTTTTGTGGTGGGGTCAATTTGAAAGGCGCCATTCCCAATATCTAACAATTGCTTTGAAAAACGTTCAGCTGATGGATCATTTTGGAATTAAACACGTAAATTACACACACACACAAAATGCAACAGAATGTGGATAACAAAATTCTCTATTTGCTTGCACATCCATTTGCTATGCACATGAGCATATTTCGATTTGTATTGCTGTCGCATTCTGTGCAAGCATACCCACGCATAGCAACGTACAAACGAAAACACACATTCATTCGATACAAAACATTGAGTCGAAGTATACAATGGAAAAAAATTTAATTTTTTTGAAAAATTTGTCTTGTTTCAAACACGCACTGTGGACGCACTATAGTGCGTAAACACAGGAAAGAAAAACACAAATCAGCGGACGACCATTACGAAGGTACTGTGAACATTTGGTGGAAATCCGACAGCGCATCTCGTCAAACACTGGCAACCAACGGACACCTATTTTGGACTTAATTTTTATATATATAGAAGAAGAAGATTACTGTGGGGGAAAGAATAGCCATATAGTGATTTCACTCCTGTTTAAATAGCTTAAAAATAGATTTTAGCTCAAATTTGTTATAGAATCAAGTCTTATATCTCAAGCAAAATTGACAAAAAGACAACAACACTCAAAAATAATTTTATACAAGAACATAGTAAACATTTTGAAAATATTTTTATTTTAATTTAATTAATTTATATTTTAAGGATTTTCTCTGGAAGTCATTCATATGTTATTTTAAAAATAAATGGCCATATGCAAAAAAAATCTTACTCCAGCTTTAAAGTACACATTAGTTAATAAACACCTTAAGCCTAACAAACCTTTGTTAAAAAATTGTATGTAAAAACAGTATGCTTTAGCAAAATTAGTATTTTGATTCTGGCAGCGCCACTATTTTCAGTAGCACTTTCTAGTTAATGATGTATAAACATGAATATTATTTACGCGGGTAGTTAGATTAGGCCTGCCAGATGGGCCTGATTTGGCCTGATTGTCAAGTTTTTTAATGCGCGTCAAGTGTCAAGTGAAAAAGTGATTTGTCGAGCTGGAAGTAGTAGGATCCATAAAGACTATCATGTGCCCCCGGGGGGACTACCGTAATGTAATTGCGTGATATGATTTACATCTGCGCCTGGCTATGAAGCCTTAATCAGATGGTGGTCAAACCACTTTGCATAAATAGGAACGTCATGCTCGTCCTAGGAAGTCGAAGACTAATTCGGGCAACAGGTTTTTCCTAGTTGCAACTTTAATGATTCTAGAGCAGGGCTTCGAATCATCACTCCATGCTGTAGAGTTGGAGACTATCCAACTCCTGTCCAAAACACATGCCTAGCATGCTCACTGGACTGGATCATTCACCAAGAAACCGTAATGTAATGCGTGATTTGGTGGTCATACCACTTTGAATGATTTGCAAACGTCATTCACGCCCTAGGAGGCCATCGAATACGTATATCCTCCGGTCACTCCTAGTAGCAATTTTGAAAGCCCGAAGTAGGCCGCAGCCTTCACTCCTTGCTAAAGAGTTGGAGACTTTAAAACTCCTGGTCCAGAACGCATGAAGCTTAATATAATTAAGAACACGACGGCATTCATACTCACTGGACCTGAAACACTCATTGTGTTCATTATTAATGATCCGACCTACAAACTATCACGAGGGTCTTGAAACCACAACCACCACGATACTCCCATATAGGGGCCAACCTCCATAACCAGTCAGAGAACAGCTAATTGTCTAAAGAGACAAAGAGTGAAGTCTGCGAGAGTACTGATTCCCGTAGAAATATGTGGATTGTCCAGGTGACTCCTACTAGCCTTTGAGGAGCCTGGACTCCCTTTTACCCCGCAAGACACCAGTCTAAATGGAATAGTAGTTTCCAAAAAGACTATCATGTGCCCCCGGGGGGACCGTAATGTAATGGAAGATTGAAAAAAAATTTTAATGCTCCGTTTTGGGCTAATTGTAACGAACGCATAGATGAATTTGCTTTGTAGGCATATACTGCCGAAAGGTAGATTAATTGCAAGTGTATAATAGATCGATAGATCAACATTTTCGCCTTGGTTCAATTTATTTCTAAATTTACATAAAATACCGATTTCAGAGAAGACTTTTGATTTTAAGTAATTAATGTGATCATATCATGAAATATTACGAGTTAATAGCATTCTAAGATATTTACCACTTTCAGATTCCGTAATTATTTCGCCATCAACATGAACACTCCTTAACTGATCATTGCCTAAAAAGTAGTAGTTTAGTTTTTTCTTGCATTCAAGATTAACTTATTAAGTCTCAAATATTCAGACAAAATTGAAGCATCATACTCGGCTTGATATCTAAGTACTTCTTCCTAATTGTAATTGAATAGCAGACAGATGTCATCACCGTACATAAAAAGTTTTCCATTAAATGGGATATTTTTAATATCATTAATGATAACCTTAAATAGTAATGGACCAAGAACACTTCCTAGAGGAACACCACAAACAAAACTAATTTCAGAACTTTTAGCCTCGCCGATTTACACAAAATACGTTCTATCCCGTAGGTAATCTTCGAAAATTTCCAGGGCTTTACCAGAACATCCATAATACTTCAATTAGTAGTATGTGATCTACCAAATCAAAGGCATTCTTAAGGCCGTGTCAGATAAAACTTTGTTGCTTTGCGTGACATTTGAAACTTTAAAGCAAAAGCGTAAATCAAGTGGTGTATGTCACAATAAACTTTGACAACACTCATGAATTTTTTGTTTATGTCCACACACAAATACACAAACACAAATAATAAAAGCCAGGTGTTTGTCAAAGCGCGCAAAAAGTTGAATGTTGGTTAACTTTTCGCTTTGCGCTGCGTCAAAAGTGCTTTATGTGGCAACTTTCATACATTTACGTACATTTTAACTCAAATGTCAAAGCGAAACTCTGACGCAACGCAAAGCAAAAGTTTTATCTGACACGGCCTTTATGATCCTAACTAACAATAGCTGTAAGAGACCCGCAAACCTTTTTGAAACCATATTGACGATCAAATAATAATTTATTTACCTAACTTAACTATTGTTAATCGTGTGAGTGAACGGACGTGTTTCTGTCGTGCTCTGTTAAAATAATCTGTATTTACTGTAATTAAAGAAAATAATATTTTGTGCTCTGAACATTAAAAATAAATAAATTCGTATATGTATGTTTTTACAAAAACTTTAAAACAATAACTCAAGATAATTTGAATGTTGTAAAATGTCTGTGTGAGGTATTTTTGAGATCATTGGACTCATTTTTATAAGTGGGAAAAATAGTGCAGTCTTCTAAATTATATTATAGTAATATTTAATATAGTACACATAATTAGCATTATTTGATTAAAATTACTTTTGTTCTCAAGAAGTTCCTTAGCGTTGTATAAAACATCTTAAGAATATCACAACTTAAAAGCATATTATTAAATATAGCAACTCATGTACAGGACAACTGGCATTAACTTGAATGAAACTTGTCAAGTCTTTAGAAAACGATATTGAATTCTGGATCACAAGTTTTTAATTACGGGCCATTCATACTTATCAAATGATGTAATAGAAACTGACTTGAAAAAAATAAATTTTTTATAAATTCCAAATAGCCGCCCATCAATAAAAAATCCTTTACAGTTCACAACATGTACGAAAAAGATTTTATTTCCCGGAATCATTAGAATAATCTCTTTCAAAAAGAGAAGTTAATACAGACCAAAACAAAGTGAATTGGTAAAAAATTCAATGGATACGATTTTACCATGATATTTTCTATAAAATGTTTTATAAATTAGCTTTAGATAAAAAAAGATGACTTAAAAACAAAGTGACTTATGCCACTTTAAACAAAAGCGGCTCAATTTATTGTAGGTTTATAAAACTAAAAAAATATAGGGTTCTCCTTTATTAATGTGATTTTAAAGTATATGGCTTTAGTTTTTAAAAAACTAATAAGTTAAAAAATTAAAAGGTGATTCCATAGAGGATGTAATTTTGACGAATATGGGTTTATTTCCTAAACTGTTATAAATTAACGCTTAAAATTTGAACAGAGAATATGCTATGTGATACTATATGACAAATATAAGAAAATGAAATTAAATAAAGGGTGCACCAATAGTAACGTGTTTTTTTAGATAATTGAATTAAGTTTATGCAAAGTTTGTATTGCTAGTTAATAAGCTTAAAAATTAAAATCAAAATCTGTCTCAATAATAACTTTCACTAGATTGCTTTTTAAATTTACCATTTAAATTATAAGCCATGTATGGCACAGAACCCTTCGTATGTGAGTACAACTTATACTTGGCGTATTTATTTAATATTACAGAGCTTAACTTTAGTGCTTTAGAATTTTAATATTTCGTCTTAGGTAAATGGTGTTTAAAACTAGTGACCTAAATATTTCTATTTATTGGCACAATTGGTCTAGCACTAATTCTAACTCGATATCTAATCGTTGTGGTCTTCTGTATCCTCAATCATGGCAAAATTTTTATACCTTAAGATCCATTTCCATTTTCGCCTTGAGTAATATATATAAACTCTACTGAATTTTAAATTTTTAACTGAGAAGATCTGTTTGGAATTTCATGTTTTAAAGTGTTAATATGCCTTTGGCATACATATTTTTCTTATTCAAATTTCATGCCTTTTCGCTTGAAGCATTGTCCACTGTGTTCTAACCATTTCTTAATAACTGAAACTTGAAGAAAGATAACTAAAAGAAAAATCAAAATAAGATTTGCATTTGAATTCATGCTCGTGTTCATGGTCTTCATGCCTCAATGTTTATGCAAATTTGCAATTTGTACATAATTTCATTGTTAGTTCAAATGTAATGAAGTGAAAAAATTGTAAATATTTTTAGAAAGGCAATAAAAACAAAAAAAAAATTCATAAATTTTTAAAATTAGAAATAGAAATTTAAACTAAATTCCTTTAAATGTTTCTTTAAAAATCTTTATCTCCTTTTACAGTGCAAAAACATATTCAAAGAACGAAATAAAAATATTAAATAAATAAAATAGAAAACAAAAAATATTAAAGCAAATAAAAAATCACTTTTAGTTCTTTTTATTGAAAAAATAAAAAATAATAATAAAAATGTATATCAAAAATTATGCAAAACTTCTCTTAATAAAATTGTTTTCTATAAGAAATTCAATCTATGAAAGAGGGTCTATTTAACATAAACTACCAAATAATTTAAATTCCCAACAACAACAACAGCAACTGCAAAAAGGAAATTGATTATAAGTTTATTAAAAGAATCTCTTGTTATCTTTTAAGAAAAAAAGGAGCCACGTCGTTAAGGATTATTTGTCTTTTAATGATAAAAACGTTTGACTTTTTCTGTTGTATTTTAAATCGTAAAGAGCAGTTCGTACAACTGATATTTAATTCTCTCTGGTTTATCATTCAATTGAGTAGTGGAAAGGTCTATGCAAATGAAATTTTTCAATATAAAAGATAAATATAAAGCAATAACAACAAAAATTTATTTTTATACAAAACATAATAGTCCAAAATAAAAATGAAATTTTTTTTCGCCTTAATAAACTCAGCTTCATTTAAGACAATGCTTGTTTTGTATGTAATTTAACAACAACAACAACAACAAAAAGAAAATGTTGTAACTGACATCCTGACATCAGCTGAGTGTTTGTGTGAGCTTTTATTAAGTGAAAAAGGGATAACAATTTCGTATTATTGTGATTTGAAAAACTTCTTTCTATTATTTAAAATGCAAATATTGTTGTTATCTAAAATTTTTCTTTTTTCAAATATAAAACGATTTTACCGAGTTTATTTGTGTTGTTGTCATTTGGAACATAAAAAATATGCAAGCAGACCTAAAAGACCAAAAGGCAAATAATATTTGTTTTTCTTGTGCTCTTATGAAAGGCAAAAACCTTAAAGTTCCTTAATTTATAACGACTGCATGGTGGGCATAGTAATTGAGACATTTAAGTAGACTTTTTTGATATTTAGGAAACTGATAGCTTTTTTTAATAAAAACTGTTTAAAATTAAGCCTTTAAGAATTAATCAAAAATTACAAAATACAAATGAAAACTAAAAGCTTTAAAGATTATTAAAATTTTGTATTTCCTTAGGATAAGAGATGTTGTTGTAATATATTTAGCTTAGAGTAAAAGGGTAAAAATATTATACAGGCTGTCCGCCGGGAAGGTATATTACTTTTTTCTCTTATAATTTTTTATTAAATGGAAGATAATGGATCTTATATTAATAAATGTTTTATTTAATGTCGGCAATTAAGTATTGGGATACAATATCAGATAAATGTCCGCCTCTGTTAGCCTCACAAATGCGAGCCCTTTTGAATATATTTTTCATTACATTCTCACATATTTCACACGGTATTTCATTTATTTCAGCACGAATATTTTGATTAAGCTGCTCACGCATTTCTGTTTTGTTTGCATAACCCTTGCTTTTCAGATATCCCCCAAAAAGAAGTCCGGAGCAGTCAAATCAAGCGACCGTACAGGCCAATTAGCATCACCATTTCTTAAAATAACTTGTTGTGGAAAGAGGTCTCGCAATAATTCAATTGCAGTCCTGGCTGTATGCGATGTGGTATCGTCCTGTTGATAGCACATGTTAAACAAGCCCCAAGCATGCAGCTATTAATCATATCATGAAATCGCTCTCCATTCACAGTTACCGTTACGTCGTTTTCATATTCAAAGAATTGAAGGCCAATGATTCCTCCTAACCAAATTGCACACAAAACTGTCACTTTTAATGGATGCAAAGATGACTGTTTAAAAATTTGAAGGTTTCCCATTCCCCAGAAACCACTATTCTGTTTATTGCCAAATCCATTCAAATGACTTTTACATGAAAATCGAGCTATATCATCCTAATGGCATATCTACAGAGGCGTAAATAGACTTGTTGAAGAAGCTCTGGTGTCAACTAAATATTAATATGAAAGCAAATGCAACAAGTCCTTGTGAAAAATTGAGAACGGCATCTAGTTGAGGTTGCTGGATTATTTTGAACACTTTTTTAAGCAGCGGGCATTTTTTCAGCGTATCTTGTAGTACGTTGTGGACCATGCTTTCTTCGAAATCATTCACTACACGTTTTACTTGGCACGTTGTTTTTCTCAAAAATATCTCGTAACTTTCTCATCGTCACATAATCGATGATTGTTGATTTTTATAAATATTTTAACGATTAAAACACCTTGGTTTAGCGAATAATTTTACATAACAAATTTGCCACGTGTCTATTTCACGGCTGGTAAATATGAACCATCAAGACCAATGTTTACCATAACGGCTGCAAAACAAACATCGGACACCCGGTAACAATAAAATGGCTGCAATGTCTGTTACAGGTCTATATCTCTGGAGCCTACATTAAATAATGAAATTAATTTTAAAGGTGGCCCATAAAAATGCATATCATTAACCTTGAATTTTGAAATGAACTCTGATTATTGAAAAGCATATTGAAGTGTATAACTGCCATAATAGCACACATAAAATTACAAAAATTAAAACAAGACAAATCCTTTTTTTTTGTTTTCAAATTTAGACAGACTTTGTGTGTAGTGTACACGATGCAAAATGCAATTGAAATTTTAATGGCTGCACCTCCATACAAGATATATTTCTAACGAAAATGGTCTTTTCCATTTACACCTTTTTAATCAGCTGAAATTGACACAGAATTAGTATTAAGATAATTGACATAGCACGAGGTATAAAAAGTAAGATTAAAATTTAATTAAAGTTCTTTGTATTAAATGCTTTTTAAAGCTTTAAGCAAATTCCTAGATGCTTGCTTTGCCGACTTAATTGAAATTCGAAACAATTACCTATTTTTCTTTCAAATTAAAACAGAAAATTAACCACAACAAAGCTTTTCTTTACAATGAAAACCTTGAAAGCTTAAGATATTGAATGGTACAACCCACTGTGAATTTAAATTGTATTTGCTTATCTTATCACATGGCACAAAAAACAAAAAAAACTTAACTTTAAAGTCAGTTTTTCTTTTATAGTTTTGCTGTGTGCAAAAAGGTAACAAAAAAAAATGTAAAACAAATCCTTTAAAAGTGGATTTATTTGTTCCCTTACAGTGCCTGAGGTATCAACCTTTGTTATTTCCCTTAATTTAGTTTTTTTCTCTTGTCTTCTTTTTCTAACGTATTTTTTTTTTTTGTTTTTGATTCTTTTCGATATTCGTTTGTACATTGAAATGTCAGTTTGAAAGCAAAAAATGTAACAATATTTGGAACGTGTGGATGTCAAACTATGAAAACATTTAGTATTAAAGCATGCAGATAGATACACCCTTAAGGATGAACACGTATCTGACTTAAACTCACAGTCGTACACAAAATCAATTGAAGTGTAAAACAAAAGAGCATTCTTAATTGTAATGGTTCGAAAGGTTAGGTCGGTTGGTCGGTCGGTTGGTCGATCATCACTTTTAACATTTATATTTTACATATTCTCTTGTAACGTTATACGATATTCTGAAGAAAATTTATATTCATTTACTAGTATTTAGTTTACTTTTTTGTTGTTGTTGGTGTGGTTGTACAGAAATACAGACATAAGAAAGAAATTGTTAAAAGTGTTAAGTCATAAGAAAAATTGAAAAACAATACTGATTGTTAAACCTTTTTCCTTTATGGTGAAGAATTACAATGCCAGATATTATCTGCACAACAGCTTGTGAACGAATTTAATTGTAAAAAAAACGCCATCATTTAAACACTTTTGGAATTTAAATTTTATAAAATGGATGAAGTTCGAAATCAATTTTGAAATCCAGATCTATTTCAAGCTTTAAGCGTATTCTTATTAGTATATTTAAAAGAATATTACCTTGATAAGCTTTTAAGCTTTCAGATTTTCTTAAAATTAATTTTTTTAAGCCACTTGTTCTTATAAAAAAAATTTTATTTTTATTTTAGACATTTCGCCACACCATTGGGTGGCTTCTTCAGAAACAAAAACAGATATTAAGTATAACATTTTTTTTTGAATTTTTTGAATATTAAAAACTAATTATAAAATTTTTTTTATTAGTTAAAAACTTTTCTTATATTATTATTTGATTATTTGTTTATTTTTTTAATCGACCTTTTTTTATCTTAAATAAAAATCTGTTATTCTTTTTAACGGCCTTTTTTAATTAATTTCAATATATATTTTTTCGATATTTTGCTTTCCTATGGAAAGCTTCTTCAGGAAAATAATTTTAATAAATACAATTATTAACAAATTGAAAAAAAAAATTTTTTTTTAAACATTTGACAATTTTCAATTTGTTAATAATTGTTGTTATTAAAATTAATTTTTCCTGAAGATGCTTTCCATAGGAAAGCGAAATATCGAAAAAATATATATTGAAATTAATTAAAAAAGACTGTTAAAAAGAATAACAGATATTTATTAGTTAAAAACATTAAGCTCTCAAATAATAATTAAACCCGAAGCTTTTTAAACTTTAAGCTTTTAAAAAATATTATTTTGACATCAGTATATAATTAAATTTAGATATATTTTAGGGTTTTTCTTGTCAAGCACTAATAAAGCTCTTAAAGCTTTGTATATAAATTTACAGTCCATAGTTAAGTAGTGACTATAGTTTAATTAATAAGTTTTTTCTTCGGCACTTCCCCGCTAAATGTCATTAGTTAGACTTTAAATGAGCTAGTAAGAATCTTATAAGCAAACAGCCTTTAAATTTTAAAAGGTTCCACAAATCTGCCTTAGCAGGCAAAATAGCTCTGATTTGGCTGCTTTAGGAAGAAAGAATCATCAGATAACTATACAAAATAGCGACCATCTGCTACATTATTTGAGAATGGCATAACAGGCTTTTATAATTCTAAAAAAAAATGGTGATAAACCGCTACAAGCAGGAAGGCTTGGGAACCAATCCCAATAAACCTTTAGGCAGGAACATATAGACAGTGCTTTAAAAATCCTGATCTGGATAACTGTATGCTTTATCAGTATTCTGTTAAGACTATAGTGCAACATTTAAATGTTATTAGTCCAACGATTATGGAATGAAACAAAAACAATTAACAATTTTCTATGGAGGGCCACAAATCATTAATTCAGATTTTATTTTATTATTATTTCTAAAAAGAGAAGTAGCACTTCAGGCAACAATGCCTATTTATTCAAGTATCGTGCTACATTCGTTAGGAAAGGGATAGAGAATAGATGATACAGGTGGTGAAAGTAGAAGAATAGTTACGAAAAGTAACTGCCGTATATAAGACAGCACAGCGACCAGTGACTATGCCTTCATCGCTGAGCCGCCCCACCGATAGTCAATTTTTATTTTTGTAGTGAAAAAAAACCAAGGTCTTCGTTGGGAATCGAACCCACAACCACCATACTTACAAGTTTAGTTTAGTTTCTGTTCGCTAAAACGAGTTGATCATTTTTGTTAATAACGAAATAATTTCTAAAAAGTTGAAAAAGAATCCGAAAAAAGCGATCTACATAAATATAATCCCCCTTTCACCTGATTATTTTAATAAAAATGTTGAGATATTCGCCAGACTTTCAGAGAATATTGTTGTAGGCAATTGTAAGGTTAAAATAAATTCGCTAAGAGCGAGTTAGATGCACAGAAAGTGATCTCGTTTAACTTGTGGGTCACTCTATAATTTGCTTATTTTTTTTGCTGCAGATAATTCAAAGTATCTGCCTATTACGGTTCAACAAATAATAAAATATATGTCAAAATCAGGGGGACACCCTTTAAGTTTAAAATTTATTCTTTATAATTGTTGTTATAGCAGTTTGTACCTGTGTATTGTATTCAACTGTCTGCTTATAAAGACAACAAAGTCGCAGCGTCTATAGACTATGGGGACACTTTATAAATTTTAATTTAATTTTTTATGCTTGATGTGACAGCTAGCATTCATCAATTGTGTAGAGTTCTACCGATTGGGTTTTACCAGATAAGTTTATATACTTATATATACATATATCACTTCTACTATGAGACGCCCTTTTATTTTTATGTACTCATATGCTCTGTAAATTTTGAAAATTTATCTTTAAAAATTTAAGAATTAGGACTCTTTAAGTAAACTTAACGTTTTAATTTCGCTAAAAATTTGTAGTTTAAAAAATGAAAAACAGTGATGTCAATTAAAAGAATATTATTAGTGTTCTTTTTTTCTTTTGATTTTGGAACGCTAAAAATATCAGTCAACTCTGAAAGTAAGTTTTAAGGGATCAAATGTAAAGTTACCAAAGACATAATAGTATTTAATTGAAACTCCCAAGAGCCGTCTCTGATCTATTCACTAAAGGAATTTCCATATTTTAAATAAACAAACAAAAACCAAATAATCCTCTTAACTATGAAAATAACACAATATATATATAATAAAAGTATAGACATATATGTTTTCGTTTTTTTTTTTTCTTTAAATTTTTATCTCTTCTGACTTTGTATGTGATTCACATGCATTAGGACACCCTACAAAAACATATTTTTAATTCTATGATTGCAATAAAATATTTAAAGTATTTATTTTTTTATTTTATTTTTGTGTATTTCTAGTGCCAAGCAAACCGCAAAATCTCACCGTTTTGGATGTTACGGCAACTAGCATAACGATGTCTTGGCATCCACCTAAAAATCAAAATGGTGCAATTGCTGGTTATCATGTCTTTCATATACATGACAATCAAACAGGCGTGGAGATTGTAAAACGTAATGCAGCAGATTCAGCCATAACATTTGAGCTGTCAAAGCTAAGTAAGTAGCCAACCTAAATCCAGCATTATTCTATAAAACTAACAAAATGAAAAACTTTAATTCGCTTTATTCTTTTTTTTTTTAATTATCGTTAAAGAGATAAACCGAAAAAAAATTTAGTCAAGTATTTTATTAAAAGTGAGTTATTTTTTGTGTTAAAAAAAAAAAGAAATACTTAAATTCTTTTTGGCTTGTGATTTAATTATTATAATTAACTTTCCACTATTTTATTTCTTTTAATTTATAAATTTTTTTCTTTTCATTCTCTATTTTTAATATTCAATGCAATACAATAGTCACACTATTGTCCTCATGTATTGTTGTACATTTTGATGTGCCAGCAATACAATAGAGTATATTAATGTCATGTTTAACTTTATTAATATTATTTGTATATTGTTGTTGTATAGATAGATATTTAAGTATTTACATACCGCCCCTATAGAAAAGCTTATAGGACAGGATGGATAATGGCACAATAATAATATTATTTATTTATTGCATGACAATACACTTCGGTTGAATTTAATTTACAACTTCAACCAGCTGACCAGTACTTAAAAGAGTGTGCAAATAAATTTATATATTTTCGAAAAACTATTTTTTTTATATTTTAAGAAAAGATATTCCTAACAATAATAAATATTAAACAAAACTGATATTAAAAGTACCTTTAAACCAATACTTTTCAATCTAGGCTTTTAAAATGTATTATGGCTACTGATCCTCTCAAACTCATACTTTTGAGAAATATTTTTTTAAGTTTTATGGCGCAAGAATCTTCTGTGGAGGCCAGTTTTAAAAGATTATTTTTCAAAAAAACACATAAAAATCTCTAGAAAGTACCTTAAAAAAATATGTTTTAAAAGAAACTTTTTTAAACACTAAAAGTACTTATTGAAAAATAATAAAAATACTTAATAAAAATATTTTCTTGACAAATCTTTTCAATAATAACTTTAAAAAAATAAGCTATAAAAAAGGACCTTTGAAGGCAGGTTAAATGAAAAATCTTTTGAAATAAAAAAATTCTATAAAATAAATTTTGAAAAAAATTCTCTTCGCTAAAAAAACTTTCTGGCGATAGTAAAAAAGTTTTCAGTAGTTTTTAAAAAAGAAGTTATAAAAAAAGGACCTTTGAAGGCAGGTTAAATGAAAAATCTTTTGAAATAAAAAAATTCTATAAAATAAATTTTGAAAAAAATTCTCTTCGCTAAAAAGACTTTCTGGCGGCAGTAGTAAAAAGGTTTGCAGTAGTTTTCAACAAGAAGTTATAAAAAAGGACCTTTGAAGGCATAGTTAAATAAAAAACTCTTTGAAATCAAAAAATTCTATAAAATAAATTTTGAAAAAAAATCTCTTCGCTAAAAAAAAAACTTTCTGGCGATAGTAAAAAAGTTTGCAGTAGTTTTTAAAAAAGAAGTTATAAAAAAGGGCCTTTGAAGGCATAATTAAATGAAAAACCTTTTAAAATAAAAAAAATCTATCTATTAATTTTCAAATAATTCTCTTTACTAAAAGGACTTTCTGCAGATAGTGAAAAAGTCTGTACTAGTTTTTGAAACACTTAAATTACCACTTGAATAAGAACCCTTAGAACTTTTAGAACCTTTAAAAATAAGTAACTTTATAACAAATTATGTAAAGAAAAAAATTATTGCTGCCTTGAGAAAAATATGTTTTAATCAAAAGAATATACCTTCTGAAAATAGTATTGAAAAAGCAATTAAAATTAATTATTTCGTAAATGCGTAATTACATGAAGTAATTTTTGAAGTATATAAATAATAAAAAAATAAGTTTTTAATTTTTTATATTTATTTTTCAAAAGTACTTTTTGAAAAAGTACTTTTTACTTTTACTACAATTGCTGTTTTTTAAAGGGGCCTTTGAATAAGTACGTGCCATTTCTTTTTAAACAATATATTTTATATTTTATTTTAAGCAAAGCTCTTTTGAAAAAAAATCAACTCGAAGCCAAATCTTTAGAAGCTTTGTAATTGGTACTCATTGTTTTAGCAACCATTAAAAAAAGCATTAGAAAATTCAATTTGAAGATGGTATATGTACCAAAGCAGAACCCTAACATTTTTTTTTCGGACCAGCACTCAGGGGATGACCCCTACATATGCAATGCATTGTGCCAGAACTAGGAAATTAGGTTACGGGAAGGCGAAAAGAGGGAGTAGTGTCTGTGGACATTCAGTTTGAATTTTCTTAGATTGAAAGTGACAGGAAAGATCTCCGGAGGGATCTTATACGGACTGTTCCGCTAAAAAACATTATGGGTATCCTTACAACCTCCTCATCGCTTAATCAATTTTGCTATCACGACTATTTTACTTTTATGACGTTAATGATTACTCTTAATTAAAACATAAAAGGGTTAAAAATAATTTGAAAGTCTTAATTCAATTTGAAAATATGAAAAATTCTGGGCACCCCATCAAATTAATACTTAAGCGAGTCAGCGAAAAAACTTTAATCTTCTGACATTTCATTATGCTTATATTATCTGTTATTAATTTCGACCAAACCATTTTGCTGTCATTGGTTATTGTGGTCAATAGTTGTCAAATGAAAAAGGAAACGAAGGAGCAAACGAGCAAACGTTGTTGTACCAAATAAATGTTTGCAAACAATACTTACTCCTTTCAATACCACTAACGCAACAATAATGCTGAATAATGCTGTATGTACGAGTATATGTATTTAATGACAATAAAGCAGGAAGGCAAATCCAGCATCAAGCCAATAACAAACATTTTATTGTAATATTTTTTTTTTCACTCCAAATATTTTTTTGTTAATGTCATGTTATGCCACTGGTGGGGTATTACAAAATTATGAAGTATGCAAATTTAATTTAATTAATTAAATATTGTTACATAACAGCCAGTATTATGCAGTTGAATTAAAAAAAATATAGCAGAAAAATATATGTTTTTAGTTTAAAAAATTATTAAATAAAATATTTTGTTAATAAAAAATAAAATAATAAATACTTTTACTGAACATTTTTCGTTGTTCTCTTTTATTTTCTTTTTTAGAACCCTTTACCGAGTATCGTATTAAAGTCAATGCCTTCACAACGAAAAACGAGGGTGAATCTTCGGATAAAATCGTACAGCGAACTGATGTGGCGGGACCAACTGCACCTATAGTTGTAAATTTAACATGTCACTCGCAGGACTCGTTAACTATTCGCTGGAAAAGGCCCTTAGAGTTTTATAATAATATCGATTTTTATATAATTAAAACGAAAATTGTTGGCCAGGATGCTCATCGTGATATAAGAATTAATGCGTCTGCCAAGGAACTAGAAACAGCGGTAAGTTTAATCCTTGTAATGCCAAAATTTTATTTTTGTATTTAACGGCAGCTCAGTGGGCAACGCCATCTGCAGGATGGTGTAACTGGCGGCGGGTGGTAAAATAGCCAACAGCTGCTTTAGGCAGCAGCTGACGGTTGGTGGTGAATACAGCCATCGGCTATTGTGTACAGCGACTGCAGATATGGCGTACCCCCCGGGGGCACATTTATGGTCTTTATAGTACGTAACAGATATCTAGATCTGTGAAACTGGGGGAAAAAGGGAGCCCAGTCCCCTGAAGTCAGACAGGGAGACAACTGGAAACTCCACTTTATTTCCACGGGGTTCAGTGAGCTCGCAGAGTGTATTATTTGTCTCTTTAGACATTTAATAGTTCTCTGGCTGATCATTGAGGTTGGCTCCTATATGGGAGCATCGTGGTGGTTGTGGTTTTGCGGCCCCATAACAGTATAATGGTTATTATGGTGGCCAGGATCATCTCACTGATAATGACACGCAAAGGGAATGATCCAGTCCAGTGAGCATGCTTGACATGTGTTCTGGACAGGAGTTAGAAAGTCTCCAACTCTTTAGCAAGGTGTGATGGTTTGCAGACCTGTCCTGGAATCATTAAAGTTGCAACTAGGTGGTTCTGTTGCTTAGAATTTTGCCTTCGGCTATCTAGGACACATTATGACGTTCCAAATTAAGTATAGTGGTTTGTCCACCATCTGATTAAGGCTGCATAGCCAGGCGCGGATGTAAAACAAATTACATTCTGCCGATATGGCGTGTGTGTGTTTGTGTATGGGTATGTGTTGGCAGAATAGGTATGAAATAGCGACCATCATGAATAATAATTCAATTGGTATGCGGCCGGTGGCAGGACAACAGGTAAGATTATTTTAATATTTCGGACTGTTAGCTAAGACAGTCAGGTTATAAGCAAAACGCAGGTTTTAACCCAGCTGAGTTTGTACCCTGAGACTCTACCTGGAGTGACCCAGGCATTGGACAGTTAAGCGAAGGTCTTCACCTAGCCTAACTTACAGTGTTTTGGTTATTGCCATCGAACACGGTCTGCTAACTGTGGTGCATTCACAAACGAAGCGAGGGTCGTCTAAACCCAGCAGAATTTGTGTCCACCATCATCATAGTGGGTAACCAAAGCATTGGACAGTTGAGCGGAGGTCTTAACCCAACCCAACTTACAGTGTTTTGGTTATTTCCCTTGGACACACGGTCTGCTAACTGTGGTGCGGTCACAAATGAAGCAAGGGTCGTCTTAACCCAGCGGAATTTGTGTCTACCGTCGCCATATTGGGTGACCAAAGCAGTGGACAGTTGAGCGGAGTTTTCAACCCAGCCCAATTTACATTGTTTTGGTTGTCTCCCTCGGACACTGACCCGTATACATAGGACCAGGACAACGAAAACTGCCGCACTCACACACACACCAGTGTACAGTAGACGGAGCCGAGAAGCGAGCTGTCGTCAGGCGGATGATTAGTGGTAAATAAAGGCTAAGTTATATCCAAATTAATCGAAGCCTTTTATTTGTCCCAACGACACTACACGACCCTGGACGCCGCTTAGTGTACCCCAGCAGCCAGTCGTTACACCCTTATGTCGACAACCACCTACCGGGGTAGGTTTTTCATTTTATATTGGATATAGTTTACCTTCCTGTAACGATATCGAGTTGAAACTTTAAATATGTTTCCAAAATATTGTTTTTGACACAAAATTAAACACTGCAAAGAAAAACTCGTTTGAAGAAAATCAAAAGTGCAGTTTCTTAAATTTACCTCTTAACAATGCAAAAGACGGGTATGTCTAAGCGTAAGCGTAAAACTATTAATTAAATTTGGTTCAATGTAAGCTAAATTTTAGAGTTTTAATATTTTTTGGACAAGACTCTAAAATAAACTAATAACAGATGTTAAATTTAAAATTTTTTACAAGTTTTAGTTTTGAATATCTATGACAAATAGCAACATCCTCTGAGTGTTGCGCACAAACTGAATTTTTGCATTCTTTGCAAGCTTCTCTGGCTGATCACCTTTTGTCACATATGCAACAATTTCCCTTACGCTTTTTACTTCCGGAATTGTCTCGTTCTTCTTGCGAACGAATTGGATGATTTTCATTATTTGATACTACTGAGTGACCCAAAATACTTTATATTCCACTGCGTGAAGGAAAATGTCGCATTATTTGTGGATTTTGTGAACGACTCTGAATTCCCTTTGTAGCTAATTTTTCACTTATTCTGATTTTAGATAAGAATTATTTTCCATAATTACAACAAATGCTGCTACAACGATATTATAATATTATAAACACTAAAGGCAAATGGCAGATGGTTCCTCTCTTTGTCCTATATTCTCCTAGGTAATTGTCCGTATTATCAACTCCACCTTTGTATTTTTTTTCGTTCGGGCCCGTACTCAGGGGATGACTCCTACTCATGCATTGCATTTTACTAGAACTAGGAAATCAGGTTGTGGGGAGCAGAAACGAGGGAGTAGAGTTTGTGGACATTCGATTTTAATTTTCCTACATTTAAAATGACAGGAAAGTCCTCCGGAGGGAGGTTATTTCATATAACAACTGTTCTGTTAAAAAACGATTTTTTTTTGTATGCATAGCGCGATTTCCTAGCCAATCGACCATAAATGGATGCGCTCTCAACGAAAAACGAGTCAAACGCAAAAATGTATGAGTTTCGGGGACAAGTTCCTTAATTTCGTTAGAGCATTCACCATTGTAGTAACGATAAAACAGTGAAATACAACCAACATTGCGTCGATGATCTAGATCTTAGGGCCATTAAAATCGACTCTATTCACACGACCCAACTGGTTCGATCTATTACCAAACGAATACGAATGACAAATGGTGCTGTCATCTGCGAATTTGAGTCGACAGGCTCGATACAAAAGGCGTGAACACTAACATGTATCCTCCAACTGAAATCCAAATTTGTCAATTCTTCCACGTTCTCAACAATTGGGGTCAACCAAAACTATCACATGGCGAATTTTGCGTAAGGATTTTACTTTGAAATTTTACAAGGATAAACTGAGGCAGGCATTGAAGCCAACCGACCATTCACATCGCCGTAGATTCACTTAATTTATTCAGGAACAACCGGTTGGGTTTTCTGAAAAAATCATTTTTTCAGACGTTGCGCATTTTCACTTGTCAGGATATGTCAACAAGTAAAATTACCGCATTTGGGCTTCTGAAAATCCTAGAGCGATTATTGAGAAGCCTTTGTATGCTCAACGTGTCACTAAATGGTGCACTATGTGGTCTGGAGGCGTGATTGGCCCGTTCTTTTTTTTGGTAATTGAGGCTGAAAACGTAGTAACGGTCAACGGATCACGCTATCATCCATCATTGACGACGTAGATATCACGGAAACGTAGTTTTAACATGACGGTGCCACATGTCACACAGCCAATGAAACGATAAATTTATTTAAATTTAATTTCACGACAATCAGCAGTTAAGTGCCCAGTGAGATCGTGTGATTTACGGGGCTATGTTAATGACAGAGTCTATATGAAGCCAATCGTATCGTTTTCAGCTTTATAACTCAAAATCCGTAATGTGATTAACAAAAAAGTGATTGAAAACTTTGATGGAAGAATCGACATCTGTCAGCGTGATTGAATCTTCTTAAACTAAATTTTTTGTTTTATTTTGTTTTAAAGACTCCTTTATAATCATGTATTGTAGCATTTGGCTAAACGTTTCAAACCACAGAATGGTGTCTACAATAATAAAATTCCTCAAAGTAGATAAAGAAATGAAGCCCACACGAAGTTTTTCTAAGTCTTACAACAGAAACCCAATACGCATATGCGGTACCCGTTACAGGTGAAAAGATATTGAGTTTAAATTTGTTTTCTTTTTGTATCTCTCTTTGTTTAGGATGTTTGTTGTTTGTTGTTTCGGCTTTTCTACAGTTAAGCATTTAGTACTTAATCTCTGAACCTAATGTTATTGTTATGCCGATTCAGCTTTTTCTCCTCTTGTAATTTTTCTATTGTACAAATCAAAAATTTAAGTTCACAAACAAGCACTTATTCATTGAATACTCCAACTAAATACCATCATAAATATTAAGCTGAATAGTTAAAAGTAAAACTACAAAACGAAGAAAATAAAATATGTATGAAATAAATAGAAAATAAGCCCTTCTATTCATTTTGTGAGTTTAATATTTAGTTTAGAATCACAAATAACATTTCGTTTCTCTATAAAATGTGTCCGTCTCCAAATCACATTTTTAGAATAAATAAAAATAGAAAATGATTACGTTCAAAATCTCATTCATCATTCAGTTGAGGCAATGACTTCCCATTTCAATCATATTTTCAAGTTTATGCCCAAAATGCTAAAACCAAATAACAAAAACAACAACAACAAGAGAAATATTCGTCAACTTAATGTGAAGCAATAACAGCACTTTTATGCATGTTTGAATGTTTTTATCCTAAAAACAACAACTTTGAACAAAAAATACAAAGAACAAAAAATAAATAAAAATACTTTTTTAAGTCGGTACATGCATATGAATATGAAATAAATAAGAGTTAAAAACTACAAACTTTTTTGTTATTTGTTGTATATTGAAATTTATTTGGAAAAATTTTAGAAAAAAAAACTACATAAATTGTATTGGAAAATCTAATAAAAAAAATTAATGCTGCAAAAAAAAATGACGAAAAATGGTAAAATACAATAAATACAAGTTAGTTTTTATTTTCGACGAGATAAAAAATTACACACACACACACACAGAATCTCAAAATTTCTTGCAAATATTCAGAAACTCTTTTTGCGTTACCCAACAAACATTGTCACATATTTGAAAAAGATTTTCATATAATAATTATAGTTAATTGTTCTTTTTAATATTTTATGTATAATTTTTTAAGCATAAAGTTTTTAAAAAAAAATTAAATAATTTTTTTTACATATTTACATATTTTTACCGAGGGGTTCACGTTTTCGATTTTGTTCACGTTTTAGATTGCATTTTTTCTATAACATATTTTAGTCTCTTTTTATCTTTTATTTAATTTAAAATAAAGTACGTTGTTTTTCACCTATGAGACATGTTTTGATTTTACTTTTTGTAAGTTCCTGCCATATTTAATATATGCACTATGCTATTATGGGTTGCAAAAGGGTTTCTAAGATAATAATTTCTAAATTAGTACAGAGATCTATCCATTTTTGGAAGCTCCGAAGAATGCAGTGTTTTCCGTTTTCCATGAGCCGAAAATGTATTATTAACACATTTCGAAATTGCATCTTTTTTGTTTCTTATTGAACAAATCGTCGGTTTGACGACATTATACTTTTTCGACAAACCAGTTATAGGTGAACCTTTCCGTAAAAGCTTTAAAATCTATGACTTTTCTTGAAGAGTTAATACTTTTGGTTTTTTATTAGATAAATTTTCAATAAAAATATTTTTAGAGATCACTTGTTTATATTATTTATATGCATAGTCAGCACAGAGAGATGCTTCCAGTAGAACTGCTGCGGTAATACCAAAACTACTTATCCTGCAAAAGAAGTTGTTTACAGCAAACAAACTATGAGGTTCTTCTGCGGGGAATTCCAAAATTTTTAAATAAGCTTTCAAAATTGAATTTTAGCGTTCGATAAAAAGTTCACGTTTTAGAGCCTTCAGCCTTTCTTCATGTTTTAGAGTAGTCAATGTAAGAAAAAAACTGTTCATGTTTTTGGATGTTCATGTTACTGGGTGTTCACGTTTCTGCGAGTTCACTGTATCAATATATTTTTTTTATAAAAAAAATTAATTTCTTTAATTGATTGATTTCTTAATTTTATTAATTTCTTTTTATTTAAAATTTTATAAAAGTCTTACGATATTTTAATATTTTTTTAATATTTTTTTTTACAAAAGGCTTTTAATAAAATTAAATAATTTTTTATTTTACATTTTACAAAAATCTCGTGATATTTTAATATTTTTTGAATAATTTTTTTTAGCACAATTAAATAATTTTTTATTTTACATTTTATAAATATTTTTTTATAAGAAAATTGTTATAAAAAACTTAATTTCTTTTATTTTTATTTAAAATTTTATAAACATCACGTGACCTTCTAATATGTTTTAAATAATTTTTTAAGAAAAAGGTTTTTAAAAAAATTAAATATTTTTTTTTACTTTTCATAAATATATCTTTAAAAAAACATATTTTTTTTAATTAAAATCTTTTATTTTTATTTAATTAAAATCTTTTATTTTTATTTAAAATTTTATAAAAATCTGGTGATCTTTTTATATTTTATGAATAATTTTTTAAGCACAAGCTTTTTATAAAAAATTAAATATTTTTTTTTACATTTTATAAATATATTGTTTAGAAAAAATTTGTTATAAAAAAAAAATATTTTTTATTTTTATTTAAAATTTTATAAAAATCTCTTGACCTTTTAGTATTTTATGAATAACATTTATAAATAATATAAGAACAAGGTTTTTAAAAATATGAAATATTTTTTGTTTACATAATAGTTATAATTTTTTGACCTTTTTTAATATTTTTTAGTTATTAATTTTAAGCACTAGGTCTTATTTAATAAAAAATTTTTTAAAAAACTTTATTTTTTATTATATTTTCGATATTTCAAAAAATTTTTTCAATTTGTTTGTTCATTATTTTTGTTTTTCCTGATGATGCCAACCAACGGTATGGCGAAATATCGAAAATATAATAAAAAATAAAGTTTTTTAAAAAATTTTTTATTAAATAAGACCTAGTGCTTAAAATTAATTACTAAAAAATATTTTTTTTTACTTTTCATAAATACATATATCTTTAAAAAACATTTTTTTTAATTAAAATTCTTTATTTTTGTTTAAAATTTTAAAAATATCTAGTGATCTTTTAATATTTTATGGATATTTTTTTAAGCACAAGGTTTTTATAAAAAAAAATGATTTTTTTTACATTTTATAAATATATTTTTTATAAAAAATTTTTTATAAAACAAACTTGACTTTATTTTTTTTATTTTTTTAATCGACCTTTTTATATTTTAAATAAATATCTGTTATTCTTTTCAACGGTCTTTTTTAATTAACAATATATATTTTTTTCGATATTTTTTTATATAAATATAAATAATAATATCCTGAAGTAGCTTTCCATAGGAAAGCGAAATATCGATAAATATATATATATATTGTTAATTAAAAAAGACCGTTGAAAAGAATAACAGATATTTTCTTAACTTTAATTTTTTATAAAAATCTTGTGCTTAAAAAATATTTAGGTTTTGGTATCGAAATTCAACTAAATTGAATTTGAAATTTGCTAAATTAAATTTTGCTACACTGTGCAATCAAATTCAGTCTAAAGTGTATAGAAATCCCAAAAAAGTCTAAATCACTGTTGTATGATGTACTAACGAAAATTATCTGAAATAACAAAACCAGTTCATCACCAAAAAAAAATATGTTGTATGTGTGTGTTAATACAATAAAAATAAAATTTAGTTTTCACACTTAGCAACCGTGTTATGTGTAACAAGATCAAGAGTCATAAATTTAGTCCCAGTTAAATTCTAAATAAAAATAAAAATAATTCTTGTTGAGTAGCCGCGCTGCTACTAAGGCGAAGAAAAGACCAGTTTAAAATTCCCAAAGTCTCGAGCAGCAAAAAAAAACATATTTTAAAGTAACAACGGTTGCAGTTGATACGGTTAAGGTGCATGTAAAAAAGAACAATTTTACAAAGTTTTAGTTAATGTGTAGCATTCCTGGCTGAATTAGTCAGAAAGAACCTTGGTGTTCAAACAGGTAATCGTGAGCTTAAGTTATACTTCAATCCGACTATATTTGTAAACTGCATGGCTGCACAAATTAAAAGCGCATGTTTATTATTTGTTTCTCAGTGACCTTTCGTTTCACCACTAAGTTTCGTAATACTCCCTTTTCATCATATAACCTCGCATAATTCTCAGTATTTGCTTTATATTGATCTCCACTCGCGGCATCAACATCCACCATGCTTCTAAATATTCTCATTTGTTGTACGTTATTGTCACGCCATCATGAAACCCCACAGCTATGAGACCTTTAGCTTACACCGCCAGAATAGCGCATCTTCCACACAAGATCAAAATGACCTCATCTTAGGAGTTGCTGTCAAAATGCACTTGAAAATATATGGTGTTTTGAAGTTTCCTTAGCTTTTTATGGCCCCTAATAAGTAACATGTATAAAGACATATTCGAAAGGCTCTTGTGGTAGCTACAATTTGCCACAAATTGTTTTTATAAACTCCAAAGTAGAAAAATAGCTTCATTACAAACTTGCACGTTTGTTGGGTTAAAAATAATAGAATATAAATTTCAAATGCCAATTTTTATTTAGTGTTAAAAAATCGTAGCAACCAACATTTCACGAATTTTGTAGGTTGATTCTTTTCCCCCGCTTTTGCTTCCTTTTTATTTGAATAAATTGTGATTGTTAACAAAAAGGTATGCACACGAGTAGTTAGCTGGAATAACATCGAAATTTAATAGAGATTTTTATTAGCGAAAAAATGTAACTTTTTATCAGAGTTTCAAATAACATTTTTTAGTTAAACCTGCTTTCTATGTTCTGTGTGAGTTTGTGTATATGTGTAAGTTTTTATGTTTGTATGTTATAAAGCTATGCTCATACATTTGGCTTAATCTTGATCTGAAAATGTTAAAAAAAAACATTTATGAATATGTGACAATAAAAAACTTATGCTTAAAATATTTAAAAACTTTAAAACAAAATCAAACTTTTCCTTAAGAGAATTTTAAGAGAATTTTAATAAAAATAAAAAAAAAGCTGACAGTTAAAATTTTAATTAATTTTTATAGCAACAATATTTGTGTTGTACTCATATTTAAATAAACATGAGTATAAAAATTCTCTCTTGAGGGAGCTTGCATGAGGGGACTTTTTCCTGATTTCTTTGATAGAATTCTAACACTTATGAGTTGCCAAATTCAATTATATTAACAGTTTTTTTTCACAATTAACGTGGTTATGATGAGACTACTTAAGAGTGAAAGCTTTAAATGCTTCTTGTATGTTTTTTATGTGTAAATACGGTCACATAACTCGAGATATTTTTGGACAACATAATCGCACTTCTGATATCGTTATTAAGAATTTGGTCATTAAATTTGAACCGACAATGTGCGTGTTCAACCGAATCGTTCAACTGAAAACATTGCAGCCTTGAGCCACAGTGTTGAAGCAGATCTAAATTTATAAATTCCTCGATATTCTCAACAATTGGGACTATCCAAAACCACAGCATGGCAAGCTTTGCATAAGGATTTGACTTGAAGCCTTACGAGGTTCAACTGGTGCAATTCATTCATCTTTTTTTTTTTAAATAATTTTTTTTCAGACAAAGTCCAGTTTCACATGTCAGGGTATGCCAACAAGCAAAATTGCCGCATTTGGGCTTCTGTCAATCCTAGAGTGATTATTCAAAAGCCTTTGCAAGCTCAACGTGTCACTGTATGGTACGCTATATGCTCTGGAGTCATGATTGGCTAGAAATGTGGTAACGATCAATGGATGACGCTATCGCGAGATGCTAACAACTCAATTTTGGCCTGTTATTGATGAAATGAATATCACTGACATGTTTTTTCAACAGGTCGGTGCCACATGTCACGCAGCCAATGAAACGATCAATTTATTGCACACCAAATTTCCCGATCGCATAATTTCACGTCAATCAGCACTTAAGTGATTTGACACCACTGGATTATTTTTTATAGGACAGAGCCTTTAAACTCAAAATCCGTGATGGGATTAACTTAAATAGCACCGCCATTTTGCCAAAAAGTGATTAAGAATTTTGATGAAGTTATCGACATCTGTCAGCGTGGTCGTGGTGGATCATTTTTCATTCATAATTGCCCAACTTTTCTCTTCGTAACACAATAAAAATTTGAATCATCTTAATATAAATTTTTTGTTTTATTTTGTTCTAAAAAACAAACTTCTTGTTTGGTGGGCAAATTGGAGGTTAGAATTGGTATAGAAATGAGCTGCCATCCTTTGACTTTTATCTAGTAAAATGTTAGGAAATTTTAAGCATGTGGCATTACACTCTTGAACAAAGATATTTAATTGTAAAATTTACTATTAAAATAGTGAAAATTCACTGTATCACTTTGTAAAATTTAAGCAGCTTTTCCTTGCTATCAGACTCATTCAGGGAACGCTGTGCAAAATTTCATCGCTAAATTCGATACTAATGGCATTGTTGCTAACAATAGATCAAAACAATACACCCGTTGTGGCTGCGGTAATGCTAAACATAGCTTCAATAATTTGTAGTTTCACCAAGGTGACATTACAAGCCGCCCAGTTATTGTATGAGAAATTTCCTGGTCGCGTAATTTCTCAATTCTACGATGTCAATTAGTAGTTTCGTTCTTCTGATTTAATATCGCTCTACTATTTTCTCCGAGGGCCATTTGATAGATCGATTACGTGAAAAACCCACAAACAGCTGATTGTCTGAAAGATGATATTGACAAGATTAAATGTTGCTTTGTTGTAAAATGTGCTTAAAAATTTTATGAAAATTGAAAACTTCTGTCGACTTGTTGGAAGTGGACATTTCCCCGACATCATATGATGTTATTAATACCCATATTTCTTCTTTACATTGGTATCAATGAAACTGAAATTGTCAAGAGAAAAGTGTATATTTCAAGCGAGTTTATTTCTTATCATCAAATTTACCCACTCGTTATGAAACAAAAATTTTCTGTGCAGGTTAATAAACCCCACCTGTTAATATTCCACATTATTGTCCTTTTTTTGGAGAAAAAATTTTCCAAAATAATTTTTATTCGAATAAATCCTCGTTTTTATTCAAGTAAATTATGGACAAGTTCAAATACAGTAGCAATAAATATATTTTTCTAAAACGATCAAACACAACTAGAAAAGAAATGTTGGTGAAGAATGCGTGTTTAATTATTATTATTTTAGAAAAAATTTAAATGCAATTTATTTTCTCTAAAGCTATGAAGTAGGGTATACGAGCATTGTAGAGTCTTATAAACCAAAATTTTAATGATGAAAAATAATTATTCCTCCTTGTTTTCTTTAGTACAGTTTTAGTAGCCAGAAACTTCATAATGTCAATGTTATTCGCAAATCGTATTAAGGACACATGTCCAACCAAATTGATATTACAATCATAAGATTATGTAGCATAGTCCCGTGCTAAGCAAAGCTTTATGATATAGTTACCACAACAGAGCGCTACACTATGCCTCTGGGAGATATTCGTCATATGAAAAACTAATGAAAACGAAAATGGTTGCAAGCATCTGGCTGTCTTAATAAAGCCAATAAAGAGCGGTCACATATTGAAGAAAGATTAAAAAAATCAATAAAAACTTATTCAACTGCTTGTGACAATTCCAGAGATGTCAATCTTTTGTTAAGTCGATTTGTAAAAACTGGAATATTTACTTAAATATAAATAGCATTGCTAACATCTATTAGCCTGTTTATATCTGAGTGGTAAACAAATTATAAGAGGTTTATTGCAATCAACAAGTTTATTTATTAGTTAGCGACCTGCTTATCCATCGTGATAACATTCGACCAACACAATCAAGGTGTTAAGAGTTGTGTCATGTTCGTGCAAAATATGTGAAGCAAGTAATACTGCATCAACGTTGATCAACTTTATTAATTAATGAAGCTGCCCAACTAATTGCATTGTTATTGTTGTTAAATAATGACAATTTAGTGATTTTAGATCGATGTAGCTATTTTATCGCTATTTTTTTCTATAGTGTGTTTTATTTAACAAAATAAGTTTAAATTATTCTCCATGACACAAAATTGACGCCTGAATTTAGTTATGTCATTTCCGCACAGACATTCGAGCTCTATAAAATGCTATGCTCGACTCGTTAGATTAGATTTAGAATCGTTTGTAAGAGGGGTGGATATATTGTTTTACTGGGTTAACCACTACGGGGATCCTTAAGTGCCAACAGTAGCAACTATTTAAATACATTGTTTCCAAAATAATAAAATTATCGCTTTGCAATTACTCGAGTCAAACTCGGTCAAGTGCTAAAAAACTTGTCAACAGATGTATCAGCTGCAAGTTTTTTCTGAGAAAAAACTGCCGTCAGCAGCACAGTTGTTACAACAGCAACTAGATATATATTTTGCTTAGTTAACCAATAACAACTTAGTGTTAATAGTTAAAAAAAAAAATAATTGCAGCAAATACTCGCATATGAGACACATATTTCAAAATTCATTTAGTCCATTATGTTAACACGTTAGCCAAAACTTTGGTGGATATTAAAAAAATGTGATACAAGCAAATTTTGTGCAATGTGGAATTTATTAGAATTTTCAATCTACCCGCGTATGTATAAACTTTTTAAAAATTTTCATCCAGTTTCAGGAAAATATTAATAAATAAAATTCAAACAAATAAATAGACACACACTAACACACAAACACCGACAAACCAACATTTGCTTAAATGATAAATGATTGTTAAACAGGAGTAAGACAACAACAACAGCAGCAACAACCAAAACTGAAAATTTAAAAAAAGCCTGGCAAATAAAAAAAAAGTTTATCTTTCTGATATGCCCAGAACCAGGAACAAATAACTTTTTTCCCCTTCGAAAAATAAAAAAACTGATCGTTAGCACACATTTAAAACTGTTAAATTTATACAAATTGTCAGAAAAATTTGTCGGATAAATTATTTACAAACAGTCAAATATCATGGCGACAAATAAATTTGTAGATAAAATGCAAAAAAGTTTTTAAATGTTTTATAAAACAAAACTGAAACGAATGCAAAAAGTAAAAAGTTAAAATAAAATAAAAATAAACATTTTTCATAAAACGTAAATGCTTATAATTGTTTCAATATTTCAATATATTTTATTTATTTATTTTTTTTAACTTTTCTTTACAGATGATTATACAAAATTTAACCATGTATCAGTTGTACGAAGTCAAAGTGGCGGCGGCTACATTCAGCATTATAAATCCAAAGAAAATTATATTGGGAAAATTTTCGGAAGGCAAAAAGGTGAGTTAAAATTAAGAAAAATAAGAATAAATGTAAGAGCTTTTGTTCCATTAGGTTTTTTATGTTTAGCTGAAAATATGAACCCTTTGCTGCAAAACTGTATTATCTCAAAATAAAAAATACCCGAATTTAAACAAATTTTTTGATAATCTTTGCAGGCTATAAAAAGATCTTTAACTCTTGGTACTTATACAGCTGAAGATTATTATCTGACCTACCACCCAGTAACGACTCTCTCTTGTAGCAAGAGTTCCCTTTAATTTATTATTATTATTTACATAAAAGCAATTAAGGTTTTTCATTAATGGAAAAATTAATGTATGTGAAGGGAATAATTTAAAAACTTAGTTTAGTACAAATAAAATGATTTATATATAGGGTGTTCTTATAGAGGTACAGAACTTTCAAATGGAATACAAAGCAGATGAATACTTTTAATTAACATGAAACCTAATTAATACGAAAGATAAACTTCTGGCATTTTAATTTAAATATAACCGCCACAGCTAGATCTGGAGGTCTAATTTTCAATTACTCTTTCCAACGTTTGTGGCCGTAAATCGGCAATAAGACGAAAAATATTATCCTCCAAGTGATCAATCGTTTCGGGTTTATGGGCGTACTCTAGTGACTTCGTATATCCAAACAGAAAAAGGTCTAGCGGTGTTAAGACACATTATCTTGGAGGCGAATACATAGGTCCGAAACGTGAAACTATGCGGTTAACAGACGTTGTCTTCAACAAGTTCATTGTGGCTCGAGCTGTGTAATATGTTGCACCATCTTACTGAAACTACAGCTCCTGCACATCATGGTTGTTCAAACGATGAACGAAAAAGTTAGCTATAGGGGGTCAGCAGTGACGTTCTCGTTTTCATCGTTTTGAATGAAATATCGACCAATAATTCCACCAGCCCATTAAACACACCAAACAGTCAGGTTTTTCTAGATTTAACAGTGTCTCTATATACACAAGGATTATCATCACTATAAATACGGCTATTTTGTTTATTAACCTACCCATCCAAATAAAAGTAGCTTCATGGCTAAACGAAATTCGCCTATGAAATCGGAATCGGGTTTTCCGAACAGAAACATGATTTTCAAATTTAATTTGCACAATTCGCAAAAGTTGTTTGGGCATCAGACTCTTCATGCTGAAATGTTAAACCAAACTAAATATAAAGCACTTGACAGCGCAAAAAATAGCTGCCAGTTAAAAGCTGTTTCCAACTTAAAATTCTATACCTCTAGAAACAACATCCTTTAAAAACCAATAATAATAATTTAAAATTTTGTTTTCTTCTTTTGAAATATAATATTTTTTACCTCTTTATAATTCTCCAAAAACGTTTCTTCTCATAGTGGTAAATCAGTCATACTCCAAGTCAATTTTGTTAAAACTTTACTTGGCCATAATAATCGACTTAACTTAAGCATTTCGATTATAAAGAAAAAAAAACACTACAAGCATTTCTGAAAATTCTTCTAAAAATTATTTAAAAATATATTGTCTTTACTAAATTCCCCACTGTTCAATATATCATTATGTTTATTCCTTTAATAGACGCTTAGTTCTTTTATTGCAGAATGATTGCACATAATACTTTAAAGTTTTAAATTAAATTACAGGATTTATTTAATTTTTACAATTCACTTTTATACACACAAAAACACAAGATGGTAATTTTACCACATTAACGCCTAAAACCAGCTTAATTATTTTTATATCTTCTCTTGACAACCTAAGTAATTTTATTATTTGTGCTTGATTCCTTTAAATAAATATTTCATGATATTCTCACGAAATATTTATTACAAAAATTTTTATTAAAAAATAAACATTTTATGATATTCTCATAAAACATTTATTTCAATAAAAATAAAAAATATTTGAAATGTATTACTGCGGGGGAGAGCATATCCATATTGCAATTTCACTTTCGCTCACAAAGCTCATCAGTGAATTTTACCCCAATATTGTATAGAAAAACCTAAAAGTCTTATATCTAAAGCCAAACTGATTCCATGAGAATTTTTCCATAAAATCAACATAGCATAGACAGCAAGACTCAAAAACACTTCTATACAAACACAGCAAAACATTTCAAAAACAACAAAAAACATTGTTTATTTTCAATCATTTCTACATAAGGGTTGCCATTGGAAACCATTTATATGTAATTTGAAAATTCAGAAAATAAAAAATATTTGTAAAAAAATTTTACAAAAATTTCTAAGAAAGCAACGGGCACATGCAATGGAAATAAGTAATTTATTCATCGGAATCATTTTCAATCTAAGTAATTTTATTATTTGTGCTTGATTCCTTTAAATAAATATTTCATGATATTCTCACGAAATATTTATTACAAAAATTTTTATTAAAAAATAAACATTTTATGATATTCTCATAAAAGATTTATTTCAATAAAAATAAAAAATATTTGAAATGTATTACTGCGGGGGAGAGCATATCCATATTGCAATTTCACTTTCGCTCACAAAGCTCATCAGTGAATTTTACCCCAATATTGTATAGAAAAACCTAAATTCACTGATGAGCTTTGTGAGCGAAAGTGAAATTGCAATATGGATATGCTCTCCCCCGCAGTAATACATTTCAAATATTTTTTATTTTTATTGAAATAAATGTTTTATGAGAATATCATAAAATGTTTATTTTTTAATAAAAATTTTTGTAATAAATATTTCGTGAGAATATCATGGAGTATTTATTTAAAGGAATCAAGCACAAATAATAAAATTACTTAGATTGAAAATGATTCCGATGAATAAATTACTTATTCTCTTGACAACGTTCACACTTCACACAACTGCGATATTGACCACTATATCTTCACTTGACAACGTTCACACTTCACACAACTGGGGCATTGACCAAAAGAAGAAGCTTCTAGTTGTTGTAATCATTATTCAGTGTAAATATTTTTTTGGTTGTGTGTCTTCTTATTCTTTGTTAGTTGTTTTTATTTTCTGATTGCTTACTTTAGCTTATGGAATTTTACTCTAGCATATTGTTGTTGTTTTAAGCTCATGTGAATTCTTTAAAACTTCTTTATTTATAAAGAGACACAATAGGTAATTTCATCATCTAAACTTTTTTGCTTAATAGGTTTAAGGGCACTTTAGTGACCTATAAATTCTTGTTAGTGGAAAGAGTTTTCTAAAATGCCAGAAAGATTTCTTTCTGTCCCAATTAAACTTTAACACTTTTATAGCACTTCTTTCTAATTGAATTTTTTGTAATACCAACAATGTCAAGTGGGAGACTTTAATGAAATTAGATCCTTAATAAACCTTCATCTCCTTTTGTATTTATTCTTCTTAGTTTTGATTTCTCTTTTTTTGGTTCTCCTTAAATCCTGAAATATTTTAAAACTAAATCAGAGTTTTTCAATTGAAAAGACCGTCTAAGTAAAATAAAAATTGTCCACAAATTTCGTGTACACCTTTTTCTGATTGGTATAATTTACCTCAAAATGTTACCTAAAGTTTTTATATTCGGTGGAACTAAAAATAATAAATATTCCATAAATTCTTTTTCATAAGAATTTTGGTCGAGTTCGTATTTGATTTACAAGAATGGTAAACTTGCGAAAAATTTCGAAATCAATAAATTCCCAAATCTTGCATCAAAAATCCCAAAATATAATTTTTAATACTTCTGGACATAAATATATATACAAAACACAATAATTTATACAACAGCCCGATAGCACCAAATTTACAAATAACCCAACTGAATCTTTCCAAAATAAAATACGCAGCCTAATAAAACGCTGCAAAACGTTTACTGACGAAAATGTATACAAATACATGAACATGAACCCAGGACCAGCAACATTCAAAGAACAACCGAAAATACACAAGAAAAACATACCAATGAGACCCATTGTAAATTACACACTTGCATCAGCAAATCACCTGGCAAATCACCGGCCTACTTAAAGAAAAGATGAATACACAAGATCCTGTGGAAAAACGTATAGGCGTCAAGAGAACCGAAAACTCGCAACTCGTTTGCTTTGACATCAAGTATCTATATACCTCAATACGAACACATGAAGCCTTTGATATCCTACCAGACAATTTATACATCACCGACATAAAAGTAATAGCAAAGACGATAATAAAACAGTACTACTTTAGAGTAAATAACTATTTTTACAAATTACCTGCTGAGTGCCGCAGGGGAAACCCAACTGCATAAAAATTTTCAGGCAACATCTCGAGTTACTACACATAAAGCCACTAATGAAAAAATACAGAACAACTCATTACTATAGTTACGTAGATGACATCATATCCGTCGTCGAGCAAGACAACGCCGAACAAATTCTAACAGACTTAACACAATCAATTTAACATTACATACACAATGTAAAATGAACAAGTTAGAAATTTGCATTATCTTGACATCACAATAACACGAGGAACTGACTGTTTTAACATTTGACATTTATAGAAAACCAACTACGGTGGACACTACCAACCACATCACCTTGAACCACTCTACCCAACACAAACTAGCAGCATTTAGACTTAAGATAATTCCACTGTAACGCCACGTTCTCTCGATACGCTGGAATAGAGCACGCGACGTCCAGAGTTCGCTACAAAAATGTTCTATTTCCAATAACACAAGTGACACTTTTGTTTTTTCTTTTTCCCAATAATTTCTATTACAATCCACTCTTAAATTAAGTTAAAATTATACTACTGCACTACTGAGCACGCCAACAATGACTCACCGCTTCGTCTCTACTCTCCGCTGGCTAGCCTACTGCTTCTGCGAATAAGATTCTGGTCCAGTTTGAGCAGAACAGTTTGCCTGTCCACCAATTTTCGACTAGTTGCGGTTGTCACGAATAAAATTCTGAGACAACCTTTCGACGTCTAAATTGGCGTTAGCCTTTTTACGACTTTGGCCGTCCTGTTTAGCTAGAGCGAATAAAATTCTGACCTGGCTGAACAAAGCGCGGCCTTGCTCTGTCCTCCGTCACACAGAACATGCTTTGCTGTAAACCTTAGCTATACTCATTTAATTCAAAGTCGAATAAAATTCTGACTTTGATTAACTGAGCTGAACCTATTCGCAAGACTATTTTAATTAAGTTGAATATAATTCTAACTTACTTAAAAGATGTCTTGCCCGGTTGCTTACCCGTGGCCCACTCCTCTTAAACATTGAAGTATAACGCTTTTATAGGTCTCTGCTAGACACACATACGCTGGTATGTGTGCGTAAACGCCAGCTGCTTGTGACTGTTTAGGGTTGTATTTAATGGTATGTTTTCTTACAAATGTGTCCTCTACATGTCAATAGGTGGCGCTTCTTAACGGCCATTATAATTTAAAGTATTTCATTAATTATTACTTTTATTTTTATTCGACCTTTTTTTTTAAATTTAATTAAATATGAAATAATCTTTTAACGGTCTTTTAAATAATTTAACGATTTTATTTTTCTCGATATTTCGCTTTCCTGTGGAAAGCTTCTTCAGGAAATTATTTTTTATATTTAACAAACACAAAAAATTATAACAATTTGAAAAATGTTTTCAAAAAATTTTTTCTTTTCAAATTGTTATAATTTTTTGTGTTTGTTAAATATAAAAAATAATTTCCTGAAGAAGCTTTCCACAGGAAAGCGAAATATCGGGAAAAATAAAATCGTTAAATTATTTAAAAGACCGTTAAACGATTATTTCATATTTAATTGTATTTCATTAATAAAATAATAAATGTAATTATAAAATATGAAAAGTGTATAATGGAATTTATTTAATACTAATATTTTCTTTTTTAAAAAGTTATGAAATTCATTAAACAATAAAAATTAAGAAATGTGAAGAATGTACACAGTTTTATTGATTATCTTATGTGGTCCAAAAACAAACCTGCCGACTTTTGGTCGTCACACCACTAACTCCAGATAGGTACAACAAAGAACTTGACACAATTTACACCATAGCTAAAAATAACGACTATTATCGCTAAACTTCTTAGACAATATAACACTTAAAATATGAATAATGAAGACAAAGATCCAACATGATGGCACACTTTCACTTACTCAGGACCAGAAATATATAAACTAACTAACATTTCTCACGGCATTAAAAAAACGGCAACATTTTGAGCCATAATCTCAGAACGTCGACAGAAACAACTTACAAATTCAGTTCAAGTGGAGTATACAGACTTACTTGTACCTGCAAACATAATTATGTAGGACAAACTGGAGGAATACTGAAAACAAGATTTACAGAACACATACGCTCATACTCCAACTTTGCATTACACCTTGACACAACATGGACACACACACACCAAGGGAAATAGATGATGATTGTATGGCATTACTACATTCTAACAAAAAAGGATGCGGACTAGACAGTCTTAAAGACATGGAAATTTACAAAACAAAAACTTTTAACAGTGACATAAACGAACAAGTAAATACGACCTCAGACACAATTTATACACCACTAAAACTTCTCCTACACTCGAACAAACGAAAAACGCCCTTAGACGTACACACGCAACTGGGTAATAATAAAAGACGAAAATATTAAAAATTAGCACTGCATAAAATGCCAGGTGGCGGGCATTCTACCCACCTGAATAGATACGGCCTTAGCAAAAGAACTATTTAAACCCGAACACTGACTAACCAGTAAAGTTTAGAACATCGCTTGACAATCCCCCCCGGAGGCACATTATAAGTCTTTATGGATCACGCAACCATCTAGACTTGTGTTTTGCGGGGGTAAAAGAGAGCCCAGTCCCCTAACAGGCTAGCAGAAGCCAACTGGACAATCCACTATACATATTTCCACGGGAATCAGTAAAGCCCCAGAGTTCAGCAATTTGTCTTTTTAGCCTTTTAGCTCTTCTTTGACTGATTATTGAGGTTGGCTCTTCGTGAGTATTGTGCTGGCTGCGTATTTCAAGGCCCTCGTTTGAGTTTGTGGGTCGGATCATTCACAATGAACACAATGAATGATTCAGGTACAGTGATCATGAATGCCGTCGTGTTCTTAATTATATTAAGCTTTATGCGTTCTGGACCAGGAGTTGGATAGTCTCCAACTTTTCAGCAAGGAGTGAAGGCTGCTGCCTGCTTCGTGCTTTTGAAGTTACAAATAGGACTGACCGGAAGATATACGTATCTGAAGGCCTTCTAGGGCGAGGATGATGCTACATTTCATTCACAGTGGTATGATCCACCATCTGGTTATGGCTTACACAGCTACGTGCAAATGTAAACATTATCAGGTATGTACGGCTTGAGAATGATGCCATTACACCGAAAGCGCTAGCCCTTCGTACCGAACAAACAGCCAGCAAAGACGAAAAGAAATGACAGTAGTATTTCATTTACTGGTGGAACAAATTCAAACAACTTAATACAAGTATTGCAATGTTGCCTATGTCAAATCATAAAATTCCCAGATAATGCTTCAAAAATACCAGAAGTGGCGTTTTACATACTTTTGCCGTTAAAAATCGAAACAGACAGGGAAATAACTAAAAGCGCTATTGATAACTGTCAAATTGGCCAGAGAGTACAGTGGTGATGGGAAATAAATGCTTTTTCAACAAAAACATTTGTCATTTGCCTAAAAGCTGCAAAAATTTTTAATTCGCTCTAGTACGGGGACATTAATGTTGGTGGATTTTTTTTTTAAATTCTTATTAGGACATTAATTCAGGAAGCATAGATGTCGTTTTCAGAGCAACAGCAATAATTACGTCTTACTAAGGACTAATAATTGAAATAATTTATTTACCTTTTTTACTTCTTCAAATATAATCTGTATAAAACTGTTAGTTTTTATCATAAAATTGAAAAAAAAAATGCAAAATTTGTCATTTAGTATTAAATTTTACAGCGAAGAAAACAGAAATCCACTCACTCACTTTATTTGCATAGTTTTGACATTTATATAAAAACAACAAAAACCAAAAAAAAAAACAAAAAACGGAGGAAAAACTTTCATTCTCTCTTGTCTAAATAGCATTCTGTAAATAAACTAAGATACAAACATATTAAATTTAAGTAGATTTTCAAACAGTCTATGGATAAAGTATAAAGACAAAAAAATGTTCATAAAGTTTTATCAGCTTTTTATTTATTTCATATTTGCTCTGTGAAGTTTGCTAAAATATATAAAAAACAAAAAATACCTATTGAATGTGATATAAGGAAAAAAGTTTTCTGTTCAGTGAAATTAATAAAAGAAAAAGTATCTTATTTGTTAACATACTCGTTGTCTTTAGTGTGTGACTGTTGAAAGCATTCATATATTTACTTCACTTGTCACTTGCCTGTTTTATAAATTTTGTGTTCACATCTCATTTTCGTTTTTTTTTTGTTTTTGCTTTTTTTTCAATTTTCATCAATTTTCTTTTTTAGCAAACATACCATAAATAGTTTTGCCAGCAAAAATAAAACAAAAACAAAGGCAACAGCAGCAGCGATAGCGACAAGTAAAAATAAGTTTCCTCAAAAAATGTACTTTTTGGATGTATAGTAACTAAGGAAGAAGAATATAATACCCGTACTAAGTAGTGACAGTTGTATTTAAATTTATGCATTTGACATGTTTTAATGTAAAAGATATTTTTCATGTTTTTTTACTATTTTTTGCATCGTTTTTTTGTTCTCTCTCTCTCTCTTAGCATACATCCATATTAATTCAAGTGAAAATGTACGTACGCGAATTCGTTGATGTCGTAAATATGAACGTTCAAAGTGCCTGTAAATAAAGACTGAATGTCTGCTTGTTGTCAACTTTATATTCGAACTTTTTTCGATTGAAGAGTAAATTAAAACACAAAATTTAAGCAGATCTCAACATCAATAAGTTTTGTGGGCCGGATGGGATTCCATCACTGGTCCTGAAATAGCGCTCTTCGATGCTAGCACGTTCATTAGGAGCCCTTCTCTGCACGTTATATTGTGCCAACGAATTTCCACAGTATTGGGAGGTTGCTCATATAATACCGATCCCCAAAAAGGGTGAGACTAACAACCCTTAAAATTACCGCCCAATTGCAATTTGTTCTGCACTTTCTAAAGTGATGCAAGGTATGATTAATTTTCATCTTTTGAGGTACCTAGAGTCCAATAGCTAACGGGCGAATTGCTGGCTTTCCTACCTTAGCAATGGTCCAATTTCCTACATCACTTCGGAGAAAATAAGGTGGTGGCTTTAGTTATTTCCAAGGCATATGATGGAGTGTGGCATGATGCACTTCTTACAAAACTTGCTGCTTTTGGTATGAGTGACAACTTCTTCAGATCTATATCAAGTTTTCTCAGGAATCCCACTATATGAGTTGTTATAGATAGGATTTCATCAGACGAGTTCAAGATTAGTTCAGGGCTACTGCAATGCTCCGTTCTTTCTCCTAGCTTTCTTTGTCAAACTTTTAAACAGCACCATTTATCATTCGTATTCATTTAATAATAGACCGGACCAGTTATAGATGAATTCCAAAAGGCGAAACATGAATAATACGCTCAATCGCATTCTCGCGACAATCTCAAAATGGGGTCGTATGAATAGAGTCAATTTTAATGCCCGTTGCATGCTTGCGCATAGATCTCTGTGTTCACAAATGGTGCACCTGTTACATGGGTGATATAAGTATTCCGGAATCAAAAGCTCTTGATGTTCTTATCATAAAAATTCAGTGTGATGTTCGATGAATTGGGCACATTTTTCAGGATTCTAAAGAAGCTTTCAAGTGCCACAATTTTAACACCTATATCCTTCCTAAAATGAAATACAACTGTCATGTGTGGGCTGACGCCCCAAAGTTTAATTTTTAGTTGCTGGACCGCGTACAAAAGAGTATCAAGAGGCTCATTAGGGACAGTAGGGCATCCAACTCTTCTTAATTGTCTAGAGCATTGACATAATGTGGGTTGTATTTCACTGTTTTATCGTTACTGCGATGGTAAGCGGTAGGTGCCCCTGTAGGCTAGTAGGTAGTGTACTAGCTTATCAGTCTGGGGGTTGTGGCTTCGATTCCCAACAAAGGCATGGGCTATTTTCACTACAAAAAAAAAATTGACTGTCGGTGAGGCTGCTCAGTGAGGAAGGCGTAGTCACTGGCCGCTGTGCTGTCTTATACGACAGTTTATTTCTGATAACATGCGCCTTGTAGAAATGAAAACTGCTACGGTAGGCTAGTAGGTCTACCCCTACCAATCTAAGGGTGGTTGTTGTCACTACAAAAATTTAAGGGCTTGAAGGCTATGTAACTATCTTCCACTTTCACCACCTGTCTTATCTCTTCTCTATTCCTTTCCTAAAGAATAAAGCACGGTACTTGACTAAATAGTCATTGTTGCTTGAAGTGCTACTTCTCCATTTCTTGCCTTCTCTATCCCAACCTTCAGGCATGGCTGCCTGAAGTGCTACTGCTCTTTATAAAAAAACAAAAAAAAATTAGGGATTTTGTTGCCGTCCTCGCACGTTTAAGCGTTTAACTCTATTTTCGTTAAGAGTGCATAGAGCGCATTCATTTGTGGTTGATTGGCCAGTAAATCGCACTTTGCATTATAGGGAAAATTCGTTTTTTAACAGAACAGTCCCTATGTGGAATAAACTCCCCCCAGAGGTCTTTCAATGTAGAAAAGTCGAAAGTCCAAAAATACTACTCCCTCTTTCCTCCTCCCCATAACCTAATTTCCTAGTTCTGGCACAATGCATTGCATGCATACAGGCCATCCGAAATTAATATTTAAAGTTGATTTCACGCATTATGACTACCAACACATTTTTCTTGCTGAAGCGCATTCTTCACGCTCACTTTTTTGGTCATTCATGCCCGGTTGCCATGAATAATAGGAACAATGTTGGCCATATTGTCACCAAAATTATATTTCTACTAAAAATTTAAAAATCTTAAAAGTAGTTTTTTTAATTTTCTAACATTAGTGGAAGAAACGAACTGATTTTCTTTCTGTGTCATCATCAATTGCACATGTGTTAGCTAGTGATGGGCACTCAATCGAAGACACTAAGTAGAGAAACAAAATGGATTTAAAACGCCTACCAAAAATCGCACTTAAAGAATCTACAGCCTTTATCCTTGTCTTTTCTTTATAACTTGCTCACAACATGATAAATTACTCACTTTACTAATGACCAATTAGATAAAAAATTGGGATTCTGTAACATCGCACATTGGTTTGAAAACGTTTTTAATAGTTCGGTAGCTCATAACCCACTTAAGGTATCCTAATGAAATTTTACAGAGGCCAGCAGTCACATTTTAATTTTGACATTAGAAAAAAGAGAAAAAACTTCATTAGAAGGCGAGGTCTGCGAAGGTCCTACAACTTAAGTTATTTTCTTTTTACAACTAGATGATATCATCGGAAAGCTTATTACTTCTAAATTAACAATTTATTAACATTTTCTTACGCGTCGTATTTTTTTAACTGTCATTTACCTTTTAAACTTTCAATTTCATTTTAAAGTGGTTATTTGAAAAATAAAATATAGAATTTGAAATGCCACAAAACCTAAATGGATCGAGATATTCTTACAAAATTTTGAAGCAATATATATAAAAGAGCCTTTAATGAAATGGTAAAATGAAATTTTAATTTTTCTTTATGATAATACATAAATTCCTTAAACGGGGAAAAATGTTCCAAAAATTATTTGGCTTTATTCACTAAGGGGCTGTCAAAGCCTTTTCAGAGATATGGAAATTTAAAAATCTGATTACTTTTTTAATCGGTGTCTAGTATTCCTAGAAATTTTTGTATAATTCATGAATTTTGTTTCAAAATTGGCTATGTTTGAATAGGGCTGGAGTGCGAACCGTTCGAATTTTTGATGTAATTTTCTTTTATTCGCATTTACCAAAATAAGTTTTAATTATATAAGCAAAAAGACGATACCACTTTTTTTGGCGGAAATCCTAAAAAATGGCAGCTTTTACATTTTTCTGCTATCAGAACCAAGCTTACTACTGTCCTCTTATTAATTTTATCAAGAACATAACCAATATCGGAGAATGATAATCCGAACACTACATACACCAGTACACCACATCAAAAATACTAAGTTAATGTCGGCCAATAATTAAAAAAAAAATTTTTCTTGCCCGATATTCTTCCAAACTAAAAGAGGAAACCTAGCGACGTGTACGCACATTTTTTAAAAATATTTTCAAAAATTTGTAACATGTGAGTTATAAATAAACTCTTTTTGACTTTATCAAAAAACTTAACTTTGGGGGCATACTCAAAAACCCCCCTTTATTCTAGGGAGTCGACCGTTAGAAACACCTCTGCTTGGCTTCTGTGAAATTTCATTACGATATCTTAAGTGATTCATGAGCTGTCGAATTATTACAAAAAAACGTTTTCAAACCACTGTGCATCATTACTACAGGGTGTCCGCCTGGAAGGTATACTACTTTGTTTGTTTATAATTTTTGATTAAATGAAGGAGATTAGATCTTATATTGATAAATGTTTTATTTATTGTCGTCAATTATATATCGTGTACATTTCGTGATAAGATTTACATCTGCGCCTGGCCGTAGGCCTTAATCAGATGGTGGTCAAACGACTGGGTATGAAAAGCAACGTCATTCACAGCCTGGCAACAGGTCTTTCCTAGTTGCAATTTCAGCGGTTCCAAAGTAGGGTTGCAAACCACTACTCCTTGCTGAAGTGCTGGAGACTATCCAGCTCCTGGTCCAGAACACATGACTAGCATGCTCGCTGGATCCGAATCATTCACCCGTTGGTGTTATTAAAGGCGAGATGATCCTGGCCCCCTAAATCAAATTGATAAGGGGGCCGCGAAACCACAACCACCACGATACTCCCGAAGAGCCAACCTCAATAATCAGTCAGGGAATAGCTAAAAGTCTAAAGAGACAATTAACGGAACTCTGGGGCTTACTGATTCCCGTGGAAATGACGAGATTCCAGTTGACTCCCTGCTTGCCTTCAGGAGACTGATCTAGATGGTCAAGTATTCCATAAAGAGCGATAAATGTGCTCCCCGGGGGGAAGCATACATATCAAGTACATTGCGTTATATGATTTACATCTGCGCCAGGCTATGGAGCCTTAATCAGATGGTGGTCAAACCACTTTGCATAAATAGGAACGTCATGCTCGTTCTAGGAAGCCGAAGACTAATTCTAGCAACAGGTTTTTCCTAGTTGCATATTTAATGATTCCAGAGCAGGGCTGCAAATCGTCACTCCTTGCTGAAGAGTTGGAGACTATCCATCTCCTGTCCAGAACACATGTCTAGCATGCTCACTGGACTGGATAATTTACCTAGCGTGTCATTAACGGTGAAATGATCCTGGCCACCATACAAAAACTGACCTGTCTGTTATGGGGCCGCGAAACCACAACCACCACGATACTCCCGAAGAGCCAACCTCAATAATCAGCCAGAGAACAGTTAAATGTCTAAAGAGATAAATAACGGAACTCTGGGGCTTACTGATTCCCGTGGAAATGACGTGGAGTTCCCAGTTGACCCCTGCTGCCGGCAGGGGACTGGACTCCCTTTTTCCCCCAGTTGCGCAGGTCTAGATAGTCAAGTATTCTATAAAGACCGATAAATGTGCCCCCGGGGGATATATATCGAGTACAATGTCAGCCTCTGTTAGCCTCACAAACGCGAGCCCTTTTGAGCACATTTTTCATTACATTCTTATACATTTCACGCTGTTCTGCATTATTTTCATCACGTTGTTTGAGTTACTCTAGCGTCTTTGGTTTGTGTTGAAAAACCTTGCTTTTCTGATATCCCCACAACAGGCAGTCCGCAGCAGTCGAATCAGGCGATCCTGGAGGACAATCAATATCACCATTTCTTGAAAAAAACTTATTGTGGAAAGAGGTCTTACCATAATTCCATTGCAATCTTGACTATGTGTGATGTGTTACCGTCTTGTTGATACCACATATTAATCAAGCCCAAAGCATGCAGCTGTGGCGTTAAAAGATTGTCAATCATATCACTATATCGCTCCAAATACACAGTTACCGTTATGTAGTTTTCATTTTCAAAGAATGATTCCTTTTGACCAAATTGCACACCAGAATGTCACTTTAAATGGATGCAAAGGTGACTGCTAAATAATTTGAGAGTTTCCCATTTCCCAAAACCCACTATTCTGTTTATTCACATGTGCCTTCAAATGAAAATGTGCCCCGTCGCTCATTATGATTTTTTCATGAAAATCTGGGTTGTTATGGGCGAGCTGGAACATCCTATTGTCATATGTAGGACGGCGTAAAAGGTCTTGTGGAAGAAGTTCTTGTGTTAACTGAATCTTATATGGAAACAAATGCAAATCCAAATATGTACTGTCAAGACTAATGTTTACCAAAATCACGACAAAAAAAATAGTATACTTTCGCGGTGGACACCCTATATAAGGTAATAACGTCTTTACAATGTGTAAATGTACATAATGAAGACGGCACTACCTTCATCCTAACTTAAACATAAATGGTCGCCTCATTATGTCAGAGCAAGAGCATGTGTGTCATAAAATTTCTATATCGAAAAACTTCGAATTTTTAGATCCACTTATCGTGGAATTATTGTTTCCCTCTTTTTAATTTCATACCCTCTTTTTATTTATTTGGTTACCCTCTTTTTTTATTTAAGTTTTCTTGCGAAAGTAAAAACTTCAGCAAAACTCAAACACAATACCTTTTTTATGATCAAAATTGTTGCAATAAAAAACAAATGCAACAACATTTTTTTAATATTTTTCTTTTAATTTAGGTGTTGTCTCATTTTATCAAAAAAAAAAAAAAAACAAACAAAAGAAAAACCAAACAACAATAATAAAAAACAGTAAAAGAAATAAAACATTTTTGTGATTTTATTTAACGATTCATTACATAAATTTAATGTTGTTTCGTTAAAGGTCGAGAGGGTTCACATAAAATAAAATAAAAAGTATTTTAGTATCGCGCTTAAGTAGGTTGACTTCTTAACAGCTGTGGCTCGTTGAAACAGCTTCAGTGGCATTTAGAAGTCTTAAAGTCTTTTCTTTTGTTTTCATATTTTTTTCTTTTTCTTTTTGTTTTTTTTTAAATTACAAATTTGATGATACATTTTACTTATTTATTCTATTTTGTACATTTTTATTATTTTTCTGCTTTTTCTTTATATATCTTCTAGATTGGTTTGCAACCCAACTGTGAAAAGATACAACCACTTTTGCGTCAATCTCATAATGATTATAATTTAGCGGTTTTGGTTGGCATCATTTTTAGCTGTTTCGGCATAGTGCTTATTGTAATGGCGTTCTTTTTATGGAGGTAAGTGATGTTCTTTTAAATAAAATTAACAAAAACGGGTTCTTTTTTGTGCATTTAAGAAAATCAACAAGATTTTAGTAATTATAATCGTTAACAATGGACGACAATGAGAATGCAAAAATTATATAAGAATTAAAATTATTTTCACAGTCTGTAAGATATGATTAGAAGCACTTATTGAAAAATTGTTAAACTTTTCACTTGTAGAAATGACAATATTAAGAAATAACATATTTAAATTATATATCATTCCTATTAATATTATCCAAGTTTAATCTCTGTGGTTATAACTAAATACCTTGTTCCCTTAAACTTAAAAGAGTGAACTATTGTTTCTTTAAATCATGCAAGCTTTTTCACACAAGGTGAAATGTTATGCCACATGTCTTTTTTAATTGTGGTATCTAAAATATAAAAAATAAATAAAACAAAAATAAAACAAGAAATATTACATCAACTGCGCCCTCTATATTAAGTTTTCCGGAATTCGAAGCTTGGTAAACAATGTAAATGGTTTCTACGCTTTCATTCGATCTTGCCTTTAAGTTCTAGTTATAAAGGCTTTTTCAATAAAACGTTTGTTTACTTAAATAAAATAAAAGAAATAATTTGTTTAAGATGATTTAATCGATACGATCACGCTGACAGATGTCGATTCTTTCATTAAAGTTTTTAATTACTTTTTGGCAAAGTGGCGGTGTTATTTAAGACTGAAAATGATTCGCATTGCTTAGACAAACTTCGCTTTTATCTTTAGAGTCGTAAAATGAATAAGTCTATAAAAATATTATTGGTCATACATCTATATTAAAAGCACACTGTTCAGATCTAGGTCCAGTTATAAATAAATTTTGCTGAAATATTTCATTTCGCAATAATATGTACTTTTTTTATTGAAAAAAAGTACTTTTTTGTCCCTTAATCGTATTGCAACGTTCTGTTTGACTGTACATAAAGATGACTGATATTCATATGAGCAGTACAGCCAAGTTCTACCATTTTTTTTTTTGTCTAAGATTCCATATTAAGTAAAATGAATGCCAAAGCAACAACAAAAAGGGTTACCAAAAGTTTCTAGTTTAAAATTTTCAACCAACTAAAAACTCTTGAAATGCTCCCTTAAGCCTCTTAAAACTAAATAAGATGTTATTAAATATAAAATTAATATTAAATTGATTAAACAATTAATCAAGAAGAGAGTAGAAAAAATTAATTTTCTTTTGTTGCAAGTGGTAGATGGTGTTGCAACTAATTGCCTTGTTGAAACGAAATAAAGTCGAAAAGTTTGTAAAGAATTTATGATGATTAAAATACGTAACGGCCGGCCCATTCAACAAGCTGCACACTTAATTGCATTAAAATTAAATTAAACGTTAAACGTATTTTGTGAATGAATAAGTCTACTAGATGCCATATTTTCATAGTTTAGCCATTATACGTTAATAAATGCGCCCAAAAGGATTAAGTACAAAGCAAACAAAATTTAATTTTAAAATGAAACCTTAGCGTAACAAAAACAGTAAATGCCAATTTGCTACAACTTTTGTTATGCCAGCTTAACAAAAAAAAAAAAAAAGAAAAGAAATAATATAATGAAATAAAGAATAGATAAAATAAAAGGGAGACAAATATTGGCAAAAATGAAATAATAAGAGAAAAACTTTTTTAAAGGGTACTTAACGAGGACTAGTTAGTGTTATGCGATTTGCTCCTTTCGGTCTTTCGCTTAATAAAAAAAAAAGAATTGAAAGGAAAAAGTTTGCAAAATAAAATGCAAACATTAAGAAAACTTAATTTAATCGCTAAAAGTAAAAATAAAAAAATAATTAAATAAAATTAAAGCAATTTTTTTCTCTTCGCAAAATATAAGAGTTTCAAACTTTAAGAGACTAAAATATTAAAAAAAAACTTTAAAAAATATTTATAAATTATTTAGATTAAAAGTTTAAATATTCACAAAATGTAAATATTTTGCTTCTTTGTTAATTTAATAAAATTATATTCCCTTTCTTATTTTAAGTTTATATTTAACAAAAATACACGAAGTTTCTTTGCTACAACAAAAATCAATATAAAAATCAAATGGATGTTTCTTTGTAATTTTTTTTTTTAATTATCAAAGAACACTCTGAATACAAATGTTTAACAAAAAAAAATCTTTTTGAAAAGTGTTAATCAAACTTTAAAATATGGCTAAGAATTTTTATGCTAAATTTAAATTAAAACTACTAAATTTTCCCTTCACTTATAGTTTACCCTCGAATTCTTCACAATAAAAAAAAATCCCCTTAATTTGGCGGCAAAATCCCAAAAAAAAAAACAATTGGGGCTTTTCAGCAAGAAATATGTTTTGTAAAACAAAATAAAATAAAAAATTTAGATTAAAGTGATTCTAAAATTTATTGTTTCACGAAGACAAAAGTTCGGCAATTATGAATAAAAAATTATATTTGGCAAATGTCGTGGTGCACACGCTGACAGATGTCGATAACTTCATCAAAATTCTTGATCACTTTTTGGCAAAATGGCGGTGCTATTTAAGTTAATCCTATCACGGATTTTGAGTTTAAAGGCTTTGTCCTTAACATAGCCCTATAAAAAAAATGCAGTGGTGTTAAATCACGTGATCTGGCTGGTCACTTAACTGCTCATTGTCGTGAAATTATGTAATCGGGAAATTTGTTTTGCAATAAATTGATTGTTAGCTGTGTAACATATGGCACCGTCCTGTTAAAACCTCATGTCAATGATATCCACATCGTCAATAATCCATTAACCGTTGCCGCATTTAAAGCCTTATTTTCGACAAAAAAAATGGCCCAATCGCGCCGCTACACCATATAGCGCACCATACGGTAACACGTTCTCAATAATCAAAGGCAAAGGCCTCTCAATAAACGCTCTAGGATTTTCAGAAACCCAAATACGGCAATTCTCCTTATTGATATACTCTGACAAATTGAAATGGGCTTCGTCTAAAAAATGATTTTTTTAGAAAAACCTACCGGTTTTTCTTGAATGAATTGAATTGAATTAATTTTGGATGCTTTTCAACAGTATGGCTCACGGCTGCGATGTTTTCAGTTGAACAAACCGGTCGAACATGCGTTTGTTTTCGCATATTTTGTATCTCGTTTGTCGACTCCAAGTTATCGTCCAAATTCTTAATGCGGTCTCAAAAGGACGATTATGTTGTCCGAAAATATCATGAATTTTACGAAATCTGCCTTTAACAGATCCACTATTTTTACCATGGATTTTAATTATTTTAATGCGATTTTCGCGTGAAATTGAACAATTGCCAATGCATCTACTACGAATACGTCAAAAAACTAAATTTCAAAACTGGCATGTTGTTTATTGTTACCACAATTGAAAAACAAACTTCTTGTTGAAAACCCCACATATTCTTTACATTTGGCTACTGTAGCTTGCATGATAGTTTATCTCCCCTATAAATAAGACGTTTTCTTTAATATCAGTGTAAGTGCATTTTTAACAATTTATTTAAATCAATATTTCATCAATTTCATATTTTGTTTACTTTAAAAGTATTGCAAGTCAATTTGAGGCCCTCAAAAGTATACGCATCATTTCTAAAATACCAGCAAGTTATAAAAATACGACAATTTAATATTATAAAATAAAACATTAAATGGGTGTATTAACACATGATAATATTTTTCAAAAAATTGATTAAACTTTAAAGTATCTCAATATAATACAAAATGGACTTACACTGCTTTCAAAGAAAACAGCTGAACTGTAAATTAACCAAGATAATAAGAATATCGGCCAAAAGCACAGTTTATCTTTTAGCTTTACAATTTTCTAAATTGTATACGTTACGTTACGTTGTTTAATTGTTTTGTCGGTTTTGTCGCAGTGTGCTTGGTATTTAAAAATTTATTTTAATTTAATTTTTAGGAATATTATACAAAACTTTTCATCAAGGGTTCTTATGTCGGGATTTCTGGGGAAATTCAAAGGATTTCTTTATAATCTATTTAACGGGTGATAAAATATTTTTATTGTTTAAAGCCTGTCATTTTAACAAAAAAATTAAAATATATTTCGAAATAATTTTAATTCGAAAAACAAATATATTTTTTATGAAATCTGCCTTTTTTATAACTATTTTCCTATTTTTATTTTTTTTAACAGAAAAATTTTTTTAAATAACTTTATTATACAAGTTATTGTTTTTGATATTGATTATTATAATTTTAATAATAATTTTTTTATGGAAAAATTGTGACCGATGGAAATTTTCTATAGACAAATTTTAAATGATAAATTTTTTTATAGGAAAGTTATAACTGAAAAATTTTTGTGCAGAATAATTATGGCTGATGTGTTTTTTTATAGAGAACTTATGACTGATGAAAATTTTCTATAGAAAAATAATGACGGATAAATATTTCTGTAGTAAAAATAAGGATGATATTTTTAATATAGAATAATTATGACTGGTGTTATGTTTTAATAAAAAAAAATTACGATATGATAAATTTTTATAAAAAAATTATCGCTGATGATATTTTCTTACAGAAAAATGATGATAGATGAAATTTTTTTAGAGAAAAATAATGACGATGAAATAATTAAAATCGGCTGTGAAAATGATGGTTCTGTTAAAGTTACATTCCGTAAAATTTGTAATATTTCGCACAACATAATCGTCCTTCTGAAACCGCTATTAAAAATTTGATCGTTAAAATTGAAACAACAGACTCGATACAAAATGTGTGAACAATAACGTGTGTTCGACCGGGTCGTTCAACTAAAAACTTCGCTGCCGTAAGTCACAGTGTTGAAGCAGATTCAAATTTGCCAATTTCTAGACGTTCTTAACAATAATGGCGACCGACAATTTACATCGCCTTAAATTCGCTCAATTCATTCAAGAACAACCGTTGTGTTCTTAAATTATATTAAGCTTCATGCGTTCTGAACCAGAAGTTGGATAGTCCCCAACTCTTTAGCAAGGAGTGAAGGCTGCAGCCTGCTTCGGTCTTTTAAAGTTGCAACTAGGAGTACCCGGAGGATATACGTATCTGAAGGCCATTTACGGCGAGGATGAAGCCTACATTTCATTCACAGTGGTATGATCTGATTATGGCTTACACAGCTAGGTACAGATGTAAAGCATGTCAGGGATTCTGAAAATCCCAGAGCGATTTCTTATTGAAAAACTCTTTATTATGACTGATAACATTTTTTATAGAAATATTATGACTGATAAAAATTTTTAAATCATGAAACTTTGTTATAGAAAAATTAAGAATGATGAAATTTTTTAACAGAATAATTATTACTAATGAAATTTTGTAATCATACAAAGTGCTACAGAAAAACTTCGGCGAATCCTTTGTCACTTTCAATGTAAGAACATAAAATCTATTTACCTTCTTCCTGCACAATGCATTGAATTATCACGAATTATTCTTGAATCCTGGTTTAATAATATAAAAGCGAGATTGATCGCGATTGTTTAATGAAATGCTAGATATTGCGTGGAACAAAAAATCTCTTTAATTTTCTTAAAGGAAACAATTCACAAAACAACAGAAAATTTACATGCAGACCACCAGTTGCCACCAGTTTTAAGTGGGTTTTAAGTGTCCTTAAAAGCCATCAAATTTCTACAAAAAGTTCATCACAAATTTAGCCTGATTCCTTCTTGCGCTGAACTTGCACTGCCGTTACTACAATTAACTTTGGAACAAATATAAGTGGTATAAATCTTATTTACACTGGACCCAAAATCATCATAAAAATGTGTAATTCCATCATGGCACTCAACACAAGTTTTGCAACATAAATTGTTGTTCCATTAGCTTCCATATTTTTTGTTGGGTGATGGTTTTGTAACTCTTTGGTATTTTAAACAAATTTTAATCCATATAAAATTATAACAGTTTTTTTTAAAGCAGGCATAAGCATCTAGCGTAACGTAAATAAAGTTCAGTTTTTTTTGATGTTTTCTAAAAAATATTTAAAGAAATAAAATACGTTGAAAAAATTTACCTTAAATTCAGCTGTTAAGTTAATGAAGCGGAAACCTTGGAATACCGTATTCCACGAAATGGTAAGAATCAAAAATATGGAAACCCTTTTTTGTATCTCAAATTAAATGAGAAGATGCAAAACGACAAGCGCCACATACACCCATACATATAACACCAACAACAACATAAAGTAAAAAAGCCAGCCAAAAAAAAGAGAATTTGTTGGTGGTATGTATAAAAAGTTTCCTGGTTTTTCTTTGACTGAACTATGAGTTAGAGAATTTCTTTTTTTTTTTTTTTTGTTTATAAACTTCATCAGTTGTGTGTATTTTGGTTATTTGGATGGCTGAAGGTCTGGTTGCTATGAAAAAATATTATTTTGGCAGACTGCTCTTTAGATCAAATTGTTACGTTAAGAACAAAAGCAACAAAAATAATGCAAATACTTTTGATAACCAAAGAAAAAACAACAACAAAAACAACCAAAACTCATTGTGTTGAAAAATATATGTAAATTTAAACTTGTTTGCAAGATTTTCTTGTTTACAAATTCACAAAATATTAATCCAGAATGTCAAACGTGCAATTCTATTTATGCTGGATTTTTTAATAATCGTATTGATTAAATGTAACGAAGATATTACGAGCCGAAGTTGTAATTTAAATTCAAGTTAAAATTCTTTATATAGTAACGCTTTCAAAATCCTGTGTTTACTTTTATTTTTCGTTTTTAATTTATTGTAATTTCAACAATTATAATAAATAAACCAGTCAAAATCTTTAAAAGGTTAAAGAATGAGAACATCCAAACACTCTCACTAACTCTATATATTTATTTATTATTACACACAACCGAGAGAGAATAGAGAAGACACTTCTGGTTAAATTTATTTAACTCTTTTTTCTGTTTTTTGTTTTGTTTTGTTTTGTTTTGATTGAATTAAATTAAGTACATGAAATACTAAAATACCTGTTATCAGTGTTGGTAATGTCACTTTTAAGAAAAAAAAAACAACCTATAATTAAAAATCGCAAAAAATTATGTATTTATACATGTGTGTACATACATATTTTTTAAAACAAAGTTTTCTAATATATATATAGTCTTGCTTTAACATTTTCTCTTTTTTGTAAGGATTTAATTGAGCTTAAGGTAAAGCAAGCTTAAGTTAAACAAGAAAGCAGCTCAAAAATTGTATAAATATCTGTAGAATTATAACAAGAAATTTCTATTTATGAGATCATGGAAGAATCAAATGCATAAACTGTTATTATTAAACTGTTGAAGAACTTGGAAATTGTTGAACGTCTTCGAATTGGACTAGTTGTGACATCTTAAAGAATACTGCACGAAAAAATATACATTTCAGAGACTATAGGGTCCACATTGTTATTGTGGTGCTAAGTAACTTAATGCATCTACCCTTTGAAAATACATGTTTAAGAGTGAAAACCCATTGATTTATAAAAGTTAAAAAAAAAAAATAATTTTGGGAAAAGAACTATTCTCTCAAAAAACAAAGAAACTAAATGAATTAAAATATAAAATAAACCAAAAAAAACCAATAAGCCGAAATAGTTTTACCCTCCAATCAATATTTCTTAAAAAAATTAAACTTAACGTGTAAACCATCAACGCTCGCTGGTTTACACTGAAGAAAATGATCCTTTGAAAATACATGTTTAATAGTGGAAATTCATTGATTTACAAAAGTTTTAAAAATATAATTTTGACAAAAGAACTATTCTCTCAAGACACAAAGGATCTAAATGATAAAATGACTAAATGATAAATGATAAAAAAAAAACCGAAAAAAACCCAATAAGCCGAAATATTTTTACCCTCCAAAGTGACAACAATATTTTATTGATTTTTATTTACTGGCGAAACAAAACCAAACAACTTAATAAAACTAAATGTTTGGCAAAAATTCTGTAAGATGTAAAAAATCAATTAACAACAAAATATTCTAAAGAAAATTCACAAAGCAATGGAAACTATAACAAAAGCAGAAAAAAAAACAAAACATCAAAACATCAAAACATCTCCAAAACACTCTGAATTTGCAGCAAAGAATTTAAAATGCACGAAAAAATTTAAATCCATGAAAAACTTAAAATTTGGGCAAAAAAAAATCAAGCATTTATACAGAAATCTCAATACGCCCTGAAAATTGGAAATATTCCTTAACATATTAAAATATCAACAAACAAATCAAAAACTTTCCTAGAAACACGATATTTAAGTCATTGAAACTTAAAAAAAAAAACGGCGAAAAAGGGAAAAAACTGTCATAAAATTATTTGAAATGTTCTAAAACAATACAAGTTAAGTGTTATAAAATAATACAAGCTCATAATTCAAGTTTTTAAAGTATTACAGAAGGACGACATGTATGACGCTACATGATTAATTCAAAAAAAAATTTTTTAAATAAACTTAAAAAAAAAAAATAACAAATAAGTATTTATTTTTATATAGTCCTCTTTTTACTTTTTTTTGGATACGGTTTTCCGTCGACCCTCGTCAAATTTGGTTTGTGAACAAACCGGTTTCAGCCGTTTGCCATCTTCAGTATTCTTTTCTTTTTTTTAATTAAACATAACATGAGTTTATATGTGTTAAATTAATTAAATAAAATAAGCCTATATAAAGATAAATACTTATTTATTAAAGAACAAAAAAAAATCGAATAAATAATAATATAACTAAAAATAAGAAAATCTTAATGTTAAATATTTTACTATTGAACCATGTATTAAAAAATTATGATTGTTAGGTGCATATGTTTGTTTCAAAATATCTTTACACATTTAGATCCAAAAATATTAGAAAACATAAAATTCGAGTTTAAAATTGTTCGGTAAAAATCAATTTGCCATTTGCACACTAAATAGTGTTTTGCGTCATTTGCACTAATAAATTTTGAAACATGCTTTGCTACTAGTATGAATAAAAATATTTAACAACTATTTTTTAAATTTAATTTTCAAATATATAGTAAAAATTTTCCATAATTTCTCTTTACATTTTTGGCAAAGTGATTTTTAATATAGAATTTCGTTGAAATTTCGTCAAGAAAAGTTGCTACATTGGCCACTAACTATATCTAAGCTGCCTTTGTTTTTATTCTTCTCTTTTATACACACTCTACGTCAGAGTTGGACAAGTCAATTCTTATATATATTATTTTTTTAGTGTACGTTATACAACATTCATTAGTATTTAACGCTTTTAAGGCCCAACTATAATATGCATAAGCTGGCTCAAGCTAATGTCAAAAAATTGAACGAAAAGTCTGTCAAATGCTCAAGCAAATCATTGAAGACTTTTAGGTTAGGCTATAATGTACTTACACGAATTTAGAAATTATTATACATAGTTGCATATTTGTTTTATTCGCACTTTTGCAATAAAATAATTGCTTTCTAAATAAATAAAATTTATTAACAAAAAGATGCTTAATAATCATATTTTTTCCACTGCCTGATGGAGCTCCCATCCTCTTCATTTCCTTGCAGAATAGTTCCCGTAGTAACTTCCATCTGTGTTTGCACTACGCGACTGCATATAATTCATATCAGTATGAAAATGAAAAACGCAATCAAAATTCTTCAAGGTATTACTTACCACTTTTACTGCATTCTTTTGCTACTTTTTTCCATACTCATTCCTTTGAATTGTGGTTATAATAAAACGTATCTCTTTTGTCATATAAGCAATTTTTTCTTTGTACGTTTTCTATTAAATTCGCTTTCGTCCTCCATTGCAATTTGTTTACTAATGCATCTATAACACAATGCACAATGCAAAATCATCTGTTTCCGTACGGAATATGCGATCAGTTTCTTACTTTGCTTAAGCAATTGATATTTAACAAAACTTGACGAAAAGTTTTGTTAAGTACATTATAGTTTGCCACATATGATTATTACGTATTTGCACAGTTGTTTAAGTTGGCTTAAGCTAAGTTATGCATATTATACATAGTTGGGCCTTTACAAATTTTTCTTTCTGGAATAAATATAATACTTTGCTTTTGTGCCAAACGAGAGATGCAGGTTCCAGTCTTAAAAAAGATCTTTACAACAATTTTCCCTTTGTAGTTAATTAATGAGGAAACGAACATGACTGTATCTGGTTTGCCCATGTTAACGTTGGAATATTGTTTCGGTAGACTGAAATGTTTCTGTAAGATAAAATAAAGATAGTTGCCAAATCCTAAACTTAATCTACCGCATAACTCGAATTTTTTAAATACCTGGTTTTCTACTGAGCAAAAGATTTCCTGGATCTCTCTTTGAAAGTAACAAATAATACGAAATGTTAAATATTGTCTTTATTTATCATTCGAAAAGTGAAATTTTCCATCCCTGTATACGAGTACAACATTGAAAACCAGACACATTTATTTATCAGTAATCTCAACCTATAGAGAATTATAAAAAATAACAAGATATTTAATCTATAGTAGAAAAAGGCAGAAAAACTAAATATCAGATGTTTTTATGTACAAGAAAAGCTGTCCACAAACAGTTGCCAAGTGATCGTGAATCGTGAGAGTAAAATAAAAACTTAAACGTCCGTATTGAAAATCGTTCTAAAAGAACAAGAAAAAAAGATTTTAATAAACTAAAATAAGTACATTAAAAAACAATCAAATAAAAATTAAAATATGAATAATTTATGACATTTTCTGAGCGTGTACGTGTGTATGTGTGTTTATGTGTGATGTATTTAAAGCCGACAGCGACTAAACGCAACGCCCGAATTATTGAGGCAGATACGGGTTTAGTCTTCAATATCAATGAAAAAACTATAATTTTTTTTTAAATAGAAAATATTAAAAACCTACACACAACCTAAATATTTATATAAATAAATTCTTAATAAAATGCAGATTTGTTTAATAGCGCAAGAAAGAAAAAAAAGAAATCATGTGATTTAAAAAGTTTAAAAAGTTTTTAACAGAGTTATATTTTTAATTATAAATAAAATTAAAATAAGAGAAATATTTAATAACGCAATATATGTATGTAGGTACTAAAAGTTATTAAAAAAAATATTAAGAATAAATTAAACAAAAAGTGCTTCAAAATACTACATCACTACATGTGATAAATTTAAGAAAATTTTCAACTAACGCAAAATATTACTTAATAAAAGGTGCTCAAAACAGAATATACAATAAAAAACGATAATTCTTTTGTGTTGGTTTAACTAAAAGATGTCTAGAAATGCAATACAATTCGAAAGACCGGCTAAAACAAAACGTAGTAATTGGTTTACGTAAGTTTTGTTGTTTTTTTTTTTGCTTTCAATTTATTAAAACTTTTTTGCCTTTAAAATCATTAAAAGTTATTTGTACAATAACAACATAAATTGTGTTAAAAAAAATATACGCAGCCAGTTTCAATAAAAATTGCGTTTGTATTAAAAGTAAAGTAGTAAATAAGAACGTTATGTTCTTATGCACCGAATTTTATACACCCTTCAGCTACTACTTTCTAATAGCTCAATGCTTAGTGTGCTGGTTAAAATATAAAATTACTACTTAATAAAATGTCCATGAGATAGAATACGCTATTTATAATTGTCAAAGCCAATTAACTTTAGTAAGTGAAAGCACATACACAAACAAATAATACAACGAGTTTGACAAAATAAAAAGAAAAACAAGAATCAGCTGTTTTAACACGCTTTTAACACACTATTAAATTTAATTTACCTTGCGTTGATATATATGGAATTGATAAAGCAGTTTCCGGGACACTGCCTTGCCATAACAACATACTTATTAAAAAGAAAAAAAGAAAGACCATGGAAAACAAAACATATTTGTTCATCACTTTTTCAACATTTAAGTGAGATGTAAAAGCTTTTTATAATTGTTTTCACTTCCAATATTTATGCAGTCACTCACCGTTCACACCTATTAAGTGAAGATGATTTTGCTTTAGCTTTAGTCCAAAGACCTTTCACTTTGGTATCATATTTTTTCAGTCATTAGACAGTAGTTGTATAGAGTTTTTATTCTACGGTTCCATATTTTTGCGGCTGCCACTAAAACAATGTAGAATTTGAATATCGTTCAAAAAAAAAAAAAAAAGAAATCCATTGTTGTACAAAAATTCGAAAACTATGCAAGTTTAGCTTATACATTTTTTAAAGTTCATATAAAATATGACCAAAACTTTATAACTGTATTAATATGAGAAGAATTTAGACAAAATTTAGTGAAACCAACCAATTGGTGATTCAAAATAAATTAGCCGTTTCATTAACGTATCTAAGAATTTTGAAGCAATGCAAAAGAGTATTGGTAAAGGTGTAGAAATATCTACAATGCGTCATGGAAAATAATAGCTTACCCACCGAAGCTGCTTGAAGACCATATTCTCTTAAGATTTTATCTCAAAGCATCTTGGCCATGCATTGTGAATATACAGTTTATTGAAAAAGATTACTTTCATGTGAAGCATTAAACGATATTGCGCCGTGCTCTATTCACATTCAAGTAGATTAAGCAGTGCTCAATATCACATACATACATAAATGCGTGCCTGACGACTTGTAAACTTAACAATTCAATGAAAAACCTGCTTAAGGCGTGCAAAACTTAAAAAACATTATTTTATTTTATTAGAATTTTGCAACTGAATGTATGCATATAACTGTTAACTATTTCGTGGCGAAATGGTGTATTTCGTTAGGTTCACTTAAAATTTCTGGTTAACATAACTTACTTCTCCTTTTGGATAGTAGAATCTTGGAAGTTTAGATTCACTTTTAAGAGATATTTCAACGCAAGAATTGTTAGCTTCATCTTCCTGATTCTTTGAAGGTTTAAGGTTCCCCATTATTTATTTATTTTGTTGCTGTAAGATATAGGAAATGCATATATTAATCATTAAATTGCTTTAGTTCACAAATAATATCAAAAATTATAAATAAATTATAAACTATTATATATACATACATATGTATGGATATGTATAAATGTGTGTAAATATGTACCCTTTTTTCAAGTGTGGGGTAGGGAAAGATAATAAAAATAAATAAGAGCAAGATAACATATACAAAACTACTTTAACACTAGCCACACCAATTAATTGAAAAATTTTTACAGAAACGAATTTTACTCTACTAAACAACACAATAGCATAATTTATTTACAAGAACATTTTGTAGATTTCTGTTCTACTGCAATGTGTCTAGCTTTAAATTCGACGTTGACGTTACAGACTGTTTAGTTTTTCTTGTGTTGTTATAGACCAGCCCTTAAATAATTAATTAATTCCTAAATATTTGTTTGTATTGTCAATAACATTATTTTTTTCCATAAATTTTAAGACAATAATTAATACTTTTTTAAAATTACATTTACAATAAATTTATATTCTAACGATTGATATTTTACTACTGAACTGCAACTGAACATAGTATGATGAAGTTCGTTCTTATTTTATATTTCAAATGATTTATAGTTGTTATGCTAAAACAAATAGTAATTTTATATCGTAAAAAATACATTGATCAGATTGATACACTTCTGTAAAGAATGTCGTCACCAGGTGTTTTTGGGTGTGAGGGAGAATGGTCAGACATTACCAGTAATATGGAGCTACTTTTTAAATAATGCTATTTAAGTGAAAAAATTATATGGACATTAGAAAAATTATGACATTTGAAAATAAATAACTTTAACAAACTTTAAAACTAACGAAATCAAAATTAAGCCAACTATGTTATTATATGATAGCTAAAGTCAGAATAGTTAATAGTTACCACCTTAGTGCGAGAAGCAATTCTGTCTTTCACATCAAACTAATCCTATACCTAAGTTAACGGCTAAAGATAATTAAATGAAAAGGTTGCGTTCAAGGAGCTCAGTAAATTGGCTAATCACTTATGTAGTTAACGATAAAAAGTTATTGGTTCATTAAGAATTTCTCTTTATGGAGAATGATGCTAAAAATCCATTAATTTTTTTTTATGTAAACAATAACATTTGTTTTTATTGGCATAAAGTTTTTGGGAACCCATCGGAGGAAAATTTGCGAAATATAAATTTCATTAGTAAAAAACTGGCCTAAAATCGCAACAAATTCAAGATATTTTAACTTTTAAGTGCAAATAATTTCTTAATTATACATGTTAACTTTATGGTTTATACTTGTTTTTGAATCCCAAACCAAGAGCCTTAGATCCATAAAACTGTTTTTTCACTTGTAAAAGCAAAACAAATGGCAACGGCTAAGATTTTAATTTATTCGGGGTGCCCTACTGCGAAATTCTATTTGTCAAAACACTCACAGACTCTAGGCTTAATGCTCCTTTGCTATCAGCTTTCACATGCTCTTCTTTTAATTAATCTAACCGTCCTATTCAAATAAATGTTTCGAAAACGCGACATTTGGCTGACATTACTTTCGCGTCACCTGCTAGAAAGAAAATATAAATAGGAAAATTTAATTTTGCAACAAATTTAATTTTACAAAAATTTTTTTAACCAAAATAATCACAAATTCAAAAATTAACTAAGAAAATCTAAAAATTCACTGACAGATAAGCAGATTGAAAAAATAGAAAACTTTTTAAAAAATTACCATTAATTAACATTAAACTAAAAATGTTATTATTTGGAATCACTTTTAATATGTTAAAGGTGGTAGATTCCCTTCAATCATATAATATAATATTGTCCTAAAATATTTATTATTCAAACCAAATTTTTTTTAACGGTCTATTTAATTAAATTTAACAGTATATTTTTTCAATATTGCCCTTTCCCTTGGAAATTTCTTCAAAACATAAAAATGTATTATTGCGGAAAAATTATATGGCCATTTCGCTAATGCTTATGCAAAATTTTAGTGGATTTCACCTGTATTTTGTACAGAAGATCAACAAAGCTAAAACACAATAAAATTCGATAAATCTTTTAAAACAAAAGCACAAGAACCGTTAAAAGAATTAACATATTTCTTGTAGTAATTTTTAGTTAATGGAAACTTAATTCTTTAAATTAAATTTAAAGAAAATATATTTTATTTATAAAGCTAGTTCATTCCCTAAAATACACCGAAAGTTTTTAGCACATATTCTAGCTTATATTAAAATAACCAATAGTATATTAAGCAGTATGCATAACAAAAACATGGAACGAATTTGTCATAAGTAGCACAACTAAGCAAAACTAATTTTGAGTGTCATGCCGCATGGTAAAGTTATGCCAACTCCTAAAAATGAATGATCCAAGCCTTTTGAGAACATTCTTCATTATCAAAAGTCTCTTTATGCTGAAAGCAATCAGGCCTTCGCCAAAATCACGGTTGTGTTTCTGATTTATTGAATTTATCTGAGAACGACGACGTAAACTTGGTGAAGGAAAAATAAATTTCCCATTACTTCTTAATAACTCTACCGCCTTTGACAAACGGCTGATCATAGCACTCTTTGCATTAAATTTCGAAACTATTCAACTTCTCTTCAACTTTTACGCGAATGCTATATTCATACCTCTGCAGCTATTGGCAGTTTGTATTGTCAAACAATCTTCAATCATCAGTATTATATTCATATTGGGGGAGTGCCTCAAGGCTCAATCCTTGGACAACTCATTTTTTCTATGATTTACCTAATCAATGATAGTCTTACTTAGACAAGCCATGTGGGCGGATCTACACAAAGCTGGGGTGTCTTTGGTAGTCACATCATTATACACATTTTACTATAAGACAAGTTATTGCAAAATCTTATCTTGCTCCTGGGTTAATCTACGATTGTGGATTTTTGTCAGTATGTGACTCTAATAGTGAAAGCAAGCTTAATGTCGTATACAACAATATCATTAAATATGTCTACTGACTAAAAAGATGTGATCATATATGACTTCTTTCAACAACTGGCTTGATATACGTTCGCTTTTGTTTCTTCATAAAATCATTTCTCTTAGAAACGCCACAATATCTTATTGATAAAATCGGATTGGTCAGATCAGTTAGGGGAAAAAAGCTTTTAATTCCTTTACACTATTCTCTTGTATGTGAATGACAGATTCTCATACATCCATCGGGTCTTTGTAATGTTCTTCCTTAATGGCAATGCAAAAAACTTTAAACAGTTTTTATTTAATTTTTGGTCGCTATAATAACAAAAATTGTGTAGTTATGGGTTGTGGAAAGCATTGTTCCCCTGAAAAACGTGAATTATTAAAAAAATTTGCGTCCGTTTCCCAAATAAGGGAATTGCTTGGCTGTTCCAATAAAATTATAATAAATGCTCTAAGATATGAGGAAAAAGTTGAATCCCGTGGTAGGAAGCGAGTTTTGTCACCCTTAATAGTAAAACGATTAGTACGGACGACTAAAGCAATTCCTTCTATGATAGCTATGGCTCAAAAAAACATTGGATGTGCCGCCAAGCATAAACACTATTCGCCTCAGACTTCGAGACAACCTGCCTGTGGTCCTCGAAAAGTGCCGCTTCTTTCCTCTAAGCATGATGGGCTTTTCCTAAAACCCCTCTAAATCGGCCAAAGGAAAAGTGGAGAAATATGCTATGGACTGACAAATCCGAAATTGTTCTGTTTGGTGGAAAGGGTTCCAGATGTTTTGTCTGTAGGCCAACTAACAGCGAATACAAGCCACAATTCACAACGAAAACTATCAAACATTGAAGTCATAGTATTTTGGTATCGGGTCGATCTCGTATCAAGGTGTGGGTCCTATATATTGGATCACAACCGTTATGGATTCATCGGTTTATGTAAAAATCCTTGATGAAATTATGCAACCGTATACTTCCTACGACATGCCGCTGGTGTGGGTCTTCCAGCAAGATAATGACCCCAAACACACCACCAAAATGGCAAAAAATGGTTCAACGATAACTCTATCAATGTAATGGAGTGGTCTGCACAGTCCCCAGATTTGAACCCTGTGAAAAATCTGTGGACGGACATAAAGAAGGATATATCTACAATAAAATTAACGAGCTTTGTAGGGCTCTGGGAAGCTGTTCAAAAAATTTGAAGTTCCATCAAAGCTTGAAGACGCCAGCATTTAGTGGATTCCATGAAAAGGCGTTGTGCCGCTGTAATAGCACACAAAGGGCAAGACAAAGTATTTAAACGCCAGCAAGCTACGGGCTACAATATTACAAAAATAAAATACACATTTGTATACGCGAATGATTATTTTGACGACAGCACGGCAGGTTGTTGTCTGGGCAGCTTTTGTCGTTGTAGTCAAATTAAACGAATTTCTATTTCTTTTGACTACAATACAAAAACAATAATCACAACATAACAAAATATTTATAGCAAAGCAGTGCTTAGAAATATTTTGTATTATAAAATAGAAATCACAAGATTTATTGGTGTATGTAAATTTGTATGTATATGTTTAAGAAGGTTTCAAATACACATACATACATATTTATTTATTACATTTTTTGGACACATATGTATTGTTGTATGTAATATTTTCCATCTATTAGATAAAATACCGAAAGCGTTTTCTTTATTCACTCTACCTTTGGATAATATTGTATTAAACTTGTCTTTATCTACTATCAAGTTGAGTCCGGAGAACGGTCCCATTAAATTTCGAAACTATTCAACTTCTCTTCAACTTTTACGCGAATGCTATATTCATACCTCTGCAGCTATTGGCAGTTTGTATTGTCAAACAATCTTCAATCATCAGTATTATATTCATATTGGGGGAGTGCCTCAAGGCTCAATCCTTGGACAACTCATTTTTTCTATGATTTACCTAATCAATGATAGTCTTACTTAGACAAGCCATGTGGGCGGATCTACACAAAGCTGGGGTGTCTTTGGTAGTCACATCATTATACACATTTTACTATAAGACAAGTTATTGCAAAATCTTATCTTGCTCCTGGGTTAATCTACGATTGTGGATTTTTGTCAGTATGTGACTCTAATAGTGAAAGCAAGCTTAATGTCGTATACAACAATATCATTAAATATGTCTACTGACTAAAAAGATGTGATCATATATGACTTCTTTCAACAACTGGCTTGATATACGTTCGCTTTTGTTTCTTCATAAAATCATTTCTCTTAGAAACGCCACAATATCTTATTGATAAAATCGGATTGGTCAGATCAGTTAGGGGAAAAAAGCTTTTAATTCCTTTACACTATTCTCTTGTATGTGAATGACAGATTCTCATACATCCATCGGGTCTTTGTAATGTTCTTCCTTAATGGCAATGCAAAAAACTTTAAACAGTTTTTATTTAATTTTTGGTCGCTATAATAACAAAAATTGTGTAGTTATGGGTTGTGGAAAGCATTGTTCCCCTGAAAAACGTGAATTATTAAAAAAATTTGCGTCCGTTTCCCAAATAAGGGAATTGCTTGGCTGTTCCAATAAAATTATAATAAATGCTCTAAGATATGAGGAAAAAGTTGAATCCCGTGGTAGGAAGCGAGTTTTGTCACCCTTAATAGTAAAACGATTAGTACGGACGACTAAAGCAATTCCTTCTATGATAGCTATGGCTCAAAAAAACATTGGATGTGCCGCCAAGCATAAACACTATTCGCCTCAGACTTCGAGACAACCTGCCTGTGGTCCTCGAAAAGTGCCGCTTCTTTCCTCTAAGCATGATGGGCTTTTCCTAAAACCCCTCTAAATCGGCCAAAGGAAAAGTGGAGAAATATGCTATGGACTGACAAATCCGAAATTGTTCTGTTTGGTGGAAAGGGTTCCAGATGTTTTGTCTGTAGGCCAACTAACAGCGAATACAAGCCACAATTCACAACGAAAACTATCAAACATTGAAGTCATAGTATTTTGGTATCGGGTCGATCTCGTATCAAGGTGTGGGTCCTATATATTGGATCACAACCGTTATGGATTCATCGGTTTATGTAAAAATCCTTGATGAAATTATGCAACCGTATACTTCCTACGACATGCCGCTGGTGTGGGTCTTCCAGCAAGATAATGACCCCAAACACACCACCAAAATGGCAAAAAATGGTTCAACGATAACTCTATCAATGTAATGGAGTGGTCTGCACAGTCCCCAGATTTGAACCCTGTGAAAAATCTGTGGACGGACATAAAGAAGGATATATCTACAATAAAATTAACGAGCTTTGTAGGGCTCTGGGAAGCTGTTCAAAAAATTTGAAGTTCCATCAAAGCTTGAAGACGCCAGCATTTAGTGGATTCCATGAAAAGGCGTTGTGCCGCTGTAATAGCACACAAAGGGCAAGACAAAGTATTTAAACGCCAGCAAGCTACGGGCTACAATATTACAAAAATAAAATACACATTTGTATACGCGAATGATTATTTTGACGACAGCACGGCAGGTTGTTGTCTGGGCAGCTTTTGTCGTTGTAGTCAAATTAAACGAATTTCTATTTCTTTTGACTACAATACAAAAACAATAATCACAACATAACAAAATATTTATAGCAAAGCAGTGCTTAGAAATATTTTGTATTATAAAATAGAAATCACAAGATTTATTGGTGTATGTAAATTTGTATGTATATGTTTAAGAAGGTTTCAAATACACATACATACATATTTATTTATTACATTTTTTGGACACATATGTATTGTTGTATGTAATATTTTCCATCTATTAGATAAAATACCGAAAGCGTTTTCTTTATTCACTCTACCTTTGGATAATATTGTATTAAACTTGTCTTTATCTACTATCAAGTTGAGTCCGGAGAACGGTCCCATTAAATTTCGAAACTATTCAACTTCTCTTCAACTTTTACGCGAATGCTATATTCATACCTCTGCAGCTATTGGCAGTTTGTATTGTCAAACAATCTTCAATCATCAGTATTATATTCATATTGGGGGAGTGCCTCAAGGCTCAATCCTTGGACAACTCATTTTTTCTATGATTTACCTAATCAATGATAGTCTTACTTAGACAAGCCATGTGGGCGGATCTACACAAAGCTGGGGTGTCTTTGGTAGTCACATCATTATACACATTTTACTATAAGACAAGTTATTGCAAAATCTTATCTTGCTCCTGGGTTAATCTACGATTGTGGATTTTTGTCAGTATGTGACTCTAATAGTGAAAGCAAGCTTAATGTCGTATACAACAATATCATTAAATATGTCTACTGACTAAAAAGATGTGATCATATATGACTTCTTTCAACAACTGGCTTGATATACGTTCGCTTTTGTTTCTTCATAAAATCATTTCTCTTAGAAACGCCACAATATCTTATTGATAAAATCGGATTGGTCAGATCAGTTAGGGGAAAAAAGCTTTTAATTCCTTTACACTATTCTCTTGTATGTGAATGACAGATTCTCATACATCCATCGGGTCTTTGTAATGTTCTTCCTTAATGGCAATGCAAAAAACTTTAAACAGTTTTTATTTAATTTTTGGTCGCTATAATAACAAAAATTGTGTAGTTATGGGTTGTGGAAAGCATTGTTCCCCTGAAAAACGTGAATTATTAAAAAAATTTGCGTCCGTTTCCCAAATAAGGGAATTGCTTGGCTGTTCCAATAAAATTATAATAAATGCTCTAAGATATGAGGAAAAAGTTGAATCCCGTGGTAGGAAGCGAGTTTTGTCACCCTTAATAGTAAAACGATTAGTACGGACGACTAAAGCAATTCCTTCTATGATAGCTATGGCTCAAAAAAACATTGGATGTGCCGCCAAGCATAAACACTATTCGCCTCAGACTTCGAGACAACCTGCCTGTGGTCCTCGAAAAGTGCCGCTTCTTTCCTCTAAGCATGATGGGCTTTTCCTAAAACCCCTCTAAATCGGCCAAAGGAAAAGTGGAGAAATATGCTATGGACTGACAAATCCGAAATTGTTCTGTTTGGTGGAAAGGGTTCCAGATGTTTTGTCTGTAGGCCAACTAACAGCGAATACAAGCCACAATTCACAACGAAAACTATCAAACATTGAAGTCATAGTATTTTGGTATCGGGTCGATCTCGTATCAAGGTGTGGGTCCTATATATTGGATCACAACCGTTATGGATTCATCGGTTTATGTAAAAATCCTTGATGAAATTATGCAACCGTATACTTCCTACGACATGCCGCTGGTGTGGGTCTTCCAGCAAGATAATGACCCCAAACACACCACCAAAATGGCAAAAAATGGTTCAACGATAACTCTATCAATGTAATGGAGTGGTCTGCACAGTCCCCAGATTTGAACCCTGTGAAAAATCTGTGGACGGACATAAAGAAGGATATATCTACAATAAAATTAACGAGCTTTGTAGGGCTCTGGGAAGCTGTTCAAAAAATTTGAAGTTCCATCAAAGCTTGAAGACGCCAGCATTTAGTGGATTCCATGAAAAGGCGTTGTGCCGCTGTAATAGCACACAAAGGGCAAGACAAAGTATTTAAACGCCAGCAAGCTACGGGCTACAATATTACAAAAATAAAATACACATTTGTATACGCGAATGATTATTTTGACGACAGCACGGCAGGTTGTTGTCTGGGCAGCTTTTGTCGTTGTAGTCAAATTAAACGAATTTCTATTTCTTTTGACTACAATACAAAAACAATAATCACAACATAACAAAATATTTATAGCAAAGCAGTGCTTAGAAATATTTTGTATTATAAAATAGAAATCACAAGATTTATTGGTGTATGTAAATTTGTATGTATATGTTTAAGAAGGTTTCAAATACACATACATACATATTTATTTATTACATTTTTTGGACACATATGTATTGTTGTATGTAATATTTTCCATCTATTAGATAAAATACCGAAAGCGTTTTCTTTATTCACTCTACCTTTGGATAATATTGTATTAAACTTGTCTTTATCTACTATCAAGTTGAGTCCGGAGAACGGTCCCATTAAATTATATTTTAATGGGAATGCGCTATCCCCAACAAAATAATAGCAAAAATTGATTGACGTCTCCGGTAAAGCAGCAAAACGCGAAACTTCCAAAGTTTCGTATAATAATTTTTTCCCAAATTTACTTCTGGCAAGTACTCCCCCAGTGCCCTGGCTACCTAAAGCTCCAACGTAGAAAACGTAGTCGGCAGCACAAGCTGCTATTAATACAATGCTGAACGTGTCTTCATAATTCTAATAAATACATGGTTATGTTTGCCATCAATGGCTCCTAAATAATTTGGCAGTCCTGTCTACACATAGAACTTTTCAGATATGCTCACAAACTCTTTTATGTTCGGAGGTGACAAATAAACAACATGGAGTTCATCCCAAATTGCTTTGCATATATCGTAAATAATTTTATGAACTGTGGATATAACTTGAACGCCCAAGCAAGGACTTGAATATTGCATCCTTGCGCCAAGTAACTGAAAGCGGAAATATTTTACTGTATAATACTCACGACTCGAAAGCATACTTACATTATTGTTACCGCCAAACGCGTTTTGACATCTATTGGTCTTCTGTTGGAAAATCGTTCCATTTTCTCTTTTAAAAGACTGACCCATAAATTAAAGTTCGGTACAGACATTCGAGTCGCTTTAAAAAAATGTTTCTCATCTTTTTCTTTTATCTGCCGTACACATGTTTGATAAAAACCTTCTTCGATTCGATTTATATTCACTGGCCGGACCCACCATCTTCGGTTGTTTATTATCAATAGACTGGGGCTGATGTTTGTAGTTTGCACAAAATTTATGAAATTTTCTTCATACATTTTTCTAATACAAATACGAACGAAAAACAATTTTATTATTAGTCCAAACGTCAAAATTACAGAACAGCTGCTGGTAATGTAGCTGCCGCTTTCAAAATAATTAAGTAGCTGACTACACGGCGTCATTGGTAGCCAGCGGCATTTGTAGACGTGTGTTCGTGTAGCCTGCTGTGCTCAATGTGTTTAATGCCATACAATTAATTTATCTACAAGATATCTGAGTAAAATTTTTGATTTATTTTAAGAAAGACGACTAATTTTTGTTAAAAATGAACTGAAGTGCTATTATTTTGACTGTGTAGTTTTTAAGTTTTTTGTTTAAATTAATTAGCATATTATAAACTTGAAAAAAGAACTAAACAATTTTCTTATGATAATAAACAAACCATTAATGCGAAAGAATCTATTATTTTGTTTTGAGTTGAATCGGCGCAACAATCGACCAAACAGGGCCTGATTCTAAGAGTCGATAGCGTTCGGAATTATAGTCGTACAATCGAAATTTAGTGCTTTTGGTATTCTGTCAGTCGATATCGCTTAATATGTATCGGAATTACGTATTCTATGAGTCGATAGCTATCTAGCTATAGAACGTTAGCCTTCGCTATTTTGCTCGATAGCAAATAAGCTATCGCAAAACGTTTAGCGCCAAAAAAACAAAACAAACAGAAATAATAAAACCTAAATAATGTTTTAAAATGCACCAGAAATCGCATAAAAAAAGATTTATAAATAATAAGATTTTAATTTTTTGCATCATATTTTAATAAGTGGCGCATATATAAGTTAATAACAAAAGCATAAGAACACGTTGTTTTAACAAGGTATTTTTGTTTTTGTCTCTTTTGTTTTTAAGAACAAATCAAGAGGAAGCATGTCAATAAAAGTTAAATTGTTTATTGTTAAATTGTATTTCATTTAGAACATAATTGAAGGCTTCTTTCGTTAGTCAGAATCGCTTTACAAATCTGTAAAAACGAAAGAATCAAAATTTTTATTAAGATGTAATATTTTAAATACTCTGAGTCTGCCAATGTTAAGGGATCACTTCTTATGCGGATTTGTTTTCTAATGCGTGTTAAATTACACTCTTCTTCATCCGAAGAAGAGGAAAAACAAAACAAACTTGGATCCATTAATCAATTGATTTGTTTTTCAAAATTTTGTATATAATATTTTTCATAAATATCTTTTTTCTTCTTTAAGATCTTTTTTATATATTTTTTCTTCTCGATATTTCGCTTTCCTTTGGAAAGCTTCTTCAGGAAAAAATTTTATATTTTTGAAAACAAAAAATAATATTTTTCTATTTTTCACGAAACATATGTTTCTTGTTTATGTTAATTTACAGTGTGGGTAAATTTTTTCTTGCTTCCGTTTTACAACACTGAAGCACAAAACGATTCGTTACGTTTTGACGCATAGAATTAGAAAATTGCGAACTATCGGAATTAATTGCGATACGCAATTATTTCGCTATCGACTCTCAGAATGAGGCCCCAGATGTAAACGGTGTCAGTATAAATTTGTGCGTGATCATATTATATTGATCGCAACTGTAAATATTTTATTGTTAATTTTGTCTAAACATGTATAATCTGTATATTAACCGTCTTAACTTAATAGCACTTTCCTGTACTCTAAATAATATATAAGGATTCGAACGTAAATAAATAAATAAAACACCAAAATCACTCTAAATTTTTGTTATGCATACGCTAATTATTTTTAGTTGCAAAATTACAAACTTACAAATCCTCTGCCTTCAGCATATTTCCCTAACATTAAAAAATTTATTTTTATTTCAAATGACAATTTTAATTGTAACATAAATTTTCAATAATTACACGATGATGATAGAAAATGGTATAGAAGACTAAACTAATTTAAACGCAGAATAGAATTTTAATATTTTTTTTTTTTGTTAAACAATAAATTTTAAATTTAAACCAAGTTTAATTAATCATAATTTAATTTATTTTACTTCGAATTTACTTAAGATTCTGAAGTTTTAAGTTTAGTTAGTCATATAATAATTTTTTTCTTTTGCTTTTGATATTAAAACTTAAAAGTTGCAAAGTATACGTTAGTTTGCTAATTAGAATTTTAAGTTTAAAATGGCATTTTCTAACACTTATTTTGTATTTAGATTTAGTATTCCATTCATTAGTATCTTAAACATGTGTGCAATAAAATGTTGTTTTAAATGTGGCCTTATAATGTAGTTAAAAGAAATATTTATATTATTTCTATTATTTTATTATTTATTTATGGTATTATACATACATACACACATGCATACATACATACATATGTAAAATATTCTAAATTTTGTATTCAATTTAGTTTTATTTATGTTCATGAGTTTGTGTTCATTTATTATTATTTGCGCAGTAATAAACATGAATGTACGAAAAACAAATTCATTCTCCTACGATTCGAGCATAAAATCTGTTAACACAAAATATGTTCTAAAGTTTGCTTTATTTTGAAATCAAAAAAAAAATCTTTTAAATTTGTATAATAACATAATCATATTTTTAATAGAAATGAGGACCTTGTTTTTTTTTTGTTAGTTACGGCTGCTTGCTAAAATCTGTGACGACAAAAATGTGTTGAAGTGTAAATTTTAAATATGTAGAGATTTCGTATAAATGGAAATTAGTTTTGGTTTTAGTTTTTAAGTTTAATACGGTCGAAATATAACACTATTCATAATGAAATTATTTTTGATTTAAAAGGCTTTTTGACTTAATGTTCGTACATACATAAAATAATGTCATCAGTTTATTTTTGCTTTTGTTGTATTAAATATGTTGATGATTTAAATATGAAAGATTGTGTATAGTTTACACTTCAGATACCTAGTTGACGTTAGTTGGATAATAAATAGTTTTTTTTTATATTTTATTTTTTTCTTTCTTCTTTGTATTTGTCTTTATGCCTGGTTAAATTTTCATATAAACATAAACACACATATATCTTGAAATGCAGAACCTTAAATGAATTTAATATTCAAATATGTGAAAACTGAACACCAATTTTTTTGGCTCTTTTCTATATTTTATTTTTTCTAATGAGTAAAATAAAACAGAAGCATATAGATTTTTAAATTTTTGCTTATAAGCATAAAATGCATAATTAATTCAAAGGTTTGTAGCCATAAAAGAAATTAAAACATTGAATTTATTCTTTACATTATTCTTTCAAAAAATTTAGTTTAAGCTCATGAACAAAATGTTTAAAAAATTTTAAAAAGTTGATTTCTTTACATGAAACCATTGTGTAAGATTTTGATTGGTTTCATAATGGTTTTAAGTAAAACTGAGTAAAATGCCAAATATAATTAGACGACTTTAATCGATATTGTTGTATTTCAATATAGCAATGCCGGCATTGACATAAATCTTATTTTTTTTACAATCGAGATGTGTCATTTCTGACAACTGCATTTGTTGGTTATCAAAAAGTAAAAATATATATAACGGGTGAGTCTGGCTTAAAACACACACTTTTGTATGGCAACTTCAATTTTATTAATATCGAGTATTTTAACCAAATTTTAGAGCACATGTTGCAGCAAAACCTCGCTTTCATTTTATTTCATTTTTTTTTTCGCTCGGACCAGCACTCAAGTATGCAATGCATTGTACCAGAACTAGGAAATTAGGTTATGGGGAGGAGGAAAGAGGGATTAGTGTTTGTGGATATTCGATTTGAGTTTCTCTACGTTGATAGTTACTGGAAAGACCTCTGGAGGAAGATTATTCCACATAACAACTGTTCTACTTAAAAACGAATTTTCCCTGTAATACGTAGTAAGATTCACTAGCCAATCGGCCACAAATGGAGGCATTTTAAACGAAAATTGAGTCAAACGAAAAGCGTGCGAGTTTTGGGAACAAGTTTCCTAATTTCGTGAGAGCACTTACCATTGTAGTAACGATAAAACAATACAATAAATAATCAATAGACTTGGATACACTACCGTTTCCGATGACCCTGTTGATCCTTTCCTGTACGCGGTCAAGCAACTTCAAAATAGAGTTTAAGGCGCCGGCCCATACATGAGGGCTGTATTCCATCTTTAGATGGATATGAGTGCTATAAATAATATGAAGATTGGATGGAGTGAAGTATCTCTTACGACGTTTTAGAAAACCGAGGCACTTGAAAGCTTGTTTAGAAACCTGAAAAATGTGTTTAGTCCATCGAACATCACACTGAATTTACATGCCAAGAACATCAAGAGCTTCTAATTTCGTAATACCCATATCAGCCATACTTACAGGTGCAGCACCATTTTCGAACACAGATCTATGCATAAGCATGCAACATTGAATCTTATGGGCACGATCGCATTCGAAGACTGTTGCGAGATCGAGATTGAGCGTATCATTCATGTTCCGCCTTTTGGGACTCACCTCCAACTGGTTCGGTCTATTACTAAATGAATACGAATGATAAGTGGTGCTGTCATTGCGAAAGAGTAAATAGGGTTGAAGGCACCCCTGATTTAACTTGTCGGATGAAATCCCATCTATTACAACTCGATATAAATCTATAAAAATTATCACCGACACCAAAGGCAACAAAAGTGACAGAAGTGCATCCTTCAGAGCTTTAGTTGTTTTTCAAATAGCCAATTCTCTAACGTTGCACCAGTTGAATTTTTTAAGATAAAGACCTTTATGCCAAATATTGCACAAAGTGTCTCTTGTGATACCCAATTGCTGTGGATGTCAACGATTTGATCTTGTAGGCTGATTCTGAACACTTTGCTTTACAGTGGCTATGCTTCCATTACTATGGCCACTACAAGCATATTGTTTTAGTCTATTTTCTGCAACAATACCGCAAGTCCCGAACTTAGCGCTTAAATTATGCGCAGCGGTCTCAGAAGGTGGTGCCTGCTGAAATTTTACGAAATGATATTTATGATTTTCATAAATAAAATTCTTTGTTCAATAGTGCAGCATTTGATGCTTAACGTTTCCCAACGTTTTAAAAAATAAATGTCAGAGGATGATAATTAAATCCTTGACATTTAATCACTTTAATTTATTTCCTAACTTCAAAGTTGACCACCCAATATGTGTGTTAATAAAGATAACAGTTTGTGTAATCAAATTAATATTGGTTGATTATGATTATTTCTCGTATTTTTATTCATCAAATTTGAAAAACTTTCCACAATTATTTTTAGGCTTTCGTGGCCTTCATATGAACCCCAATATCGTTTCTAAATACATTTTAATGGAACATGACGGGACGTATTTCAACTGGAAAGCAAAATTCAAAGAAGAATAACAGATCTTCTCTGAAATGTTTTATTAACAGTTGTAATAAGGTTTGCTAAAAGTTTCTTTGGGAATAAATAAGACAAATCAGATCTCAAGTATGATCCTGGAAGCCTCTATATAAAAAGCATTACTGAAATTTCATTTTCTACAGATAAAAAGCCTACAGTCAAATTGTGAATGCAATTGCATATTAGATTAAAAATTCGTTTCAGTGAACTTTCTTCTTTCTTGTGATATGTTCGTAAATTCTTTATAGCTTCAAAAAGTAGCAAAAGAATTTACTCTTTAAAGGTTCTGTGTATAATATACCTTCAACATTTTTTTTTTTTAATTTTTTTCCTTATAACAATATTTATCTTAAATAGAGATAAGAGTACCAGCCAGTAGCTGTATTATGGCCACCAATCTACTGTTCCAAGCACTTGTATTTGTAGTCTGCTTGACGCCTTTATTACTTATATTAGTATCATTATAATTTCAAAAATGTTTTAGTTTTCTTAGAACTTTTCTTTCTATTTATTTTTATAACAGTTTTTTTCTTTCGGCCTATAAAAACCGTTAATTTATTTTTTTTTTAGTTTGTTTTTCTTTTCAACTCGAAAACTTTAGAAATATAAAATGTGTTTAAATATTTATTTATCTGCTTCAAGTAATAACTATGAAAGTCATGATACTTCTGTTAGTTGTACATTAATTACTTTAGTAACGTTAACTAATAAATTATTTATTAATTAGATGTTGTTTTGTGAAAAAGCCGGAATGTAGCACGAACCTTATTTTCTGCGTAGTTATTTTCAAATTAAATATGTATGTACATATGTATATGCATGTGCGTTTGCATGTATGTGGATTAAAGTGCTAATTAGGATGTATTTCAAAACTATAAACGAGGCATTTTCACAAAATATTTGCAAAAATGTTTTGTGTTGATACACAAGATTCGATTTTCAGTTTATTTGAAACTCTACGATGTGTTACTTAGAATAAGATAAAGCTCATATATGTATTAATAAGTAAAGAAAGTAAAATGATGTTAGAGATGCTTTGTTCTCTTATTTTGCCATTGGATTTCACTCCTATGGTTTTCAACTTTCTTTATACAATTATTATATAAAAAAGAATTATCAGAATTTTAGATGTAAAATAAATTTTATAAAAAAAAAGATTAGGAAATTTATAAGTAATTTACAATTATTCGGAATCTTTTTCAATATAAGCGCAATTTTATTTCGTGCTCGATTCCTTTAAATAAATATTACAATACATTTCATAAATTTGAAATTTTTTATTTTTATTTGGATAAATGTTTTATGAGAATATCATAAAATGTTTATTTTTAATAAAAATTTTTGTAATAAATATTTTATGAGAATATCATGAAATATTTATTTAAAGGAATAAAGCACGAAATAAAATTGCGCTTATTTATGAAATTTATTTTATTTTTTAACACTCAATTACACAAAGTGACTGTGTAAAGTACTTAGGAATTCATACAGATAGAAGATTAACATGGAAGTCGCATATAAGAGCAAAGAAACTGAAATTAAATATTAAAACTAAGAGACTTTTTTGGCTTTTAGGACCTAAATCCCGTTTAACTTTAAAGAACAAAGTTTTTATTTATAAAACAATATTAAAACCCATCTGGACTTATAGTATACAGCTATGGGGAACAGCCAGCAATTCAAACACAGAGATATTACAAAACTGTCAATCTAAAACCCTGTGGTTAATTGTTAACGCTCCATGGTTTGTGTTAAATAATTCTACTCACTCTGATATCTGTATCCTCAAGATAAAATATGAAATAAAAAGGCTTAGCAGCAATTATTTAGAAAGTTTAAGCCTTCATATCAATCCATTAGAAATTGCCCTACCTGATGAAACTGTTGAAGTTGGAAGACTTAAAAGACATCATATCCTGAATCTGCCGCTTAGGAATTAATTATATATATAGATATGTATATATATATATATATATATATATATATATATATATATTGTATTGATAACAAAAAATTAATTAAATTAAGTAATACAGTTAACAAATATTCATATATATACATATATTCATACATACATGCATGTATGCATGTACATATATACACATATACACACGTATATATATATATATATATATATATATATATATATATACGTGTGTATATGTGTATATATGTACATGCATACATGCATGTATGTATGAATATATGTATATATATGAATATTTGTTAACTGTATTACTTAATTTAATTAATTTTTTGTTATCAATACAATGCTGTTCTCAATAGAGTTCAACATTTTATGTGTTTTTTATTGTATCAAATTTACTTATTATCCCTAAATGGATAGATTGTAAATAAAAGATTAGAAAACAAACTTTTTTTTATTTTAAAAAATTTTGTGTGAATATCTCAAAATTATAGGAAAATAAGCTTCTTTAAGTAATCAAGCACCTTAAATAGTTCTAATAAATATATCAGCTGTTTAAAATCCAATGTATGTATCTCACTAAGCCAGTTCTAGATGAAAGTGATGATGCTCTGATAGATTACTTCAAATTCGGAACATATCGGGTTTTTTAACAATAAGTTTGTTTTTCAATTGTGGCAACACCAGCAACATAATAGTTTTGACATTTAGTTTTTTGACGTATTCGTAGAAGATGCATTGGCAATTGTTACAATGAATTCATTTTCGCAAGAAAATCGCAATAAAATACTTAAAATTCACTATGAAAATAGTGGTTCTGTTAAATTTTCATTTCGTAAAGCTGGTGATGTTTTCGGACAACATAATTGTCCTTCTGAGAACTTTATTAAGAATTTGATCATTAAATTTGAGTCGACAGGCTGGATACAAAATGTACGAACACTAACGCGTGAAAAATTCGCGATGTGAGCAGATTCAAATTTGTCAATTCCTCGACGTTCTCAACCCGTAAGGATTTGAGTTTGAAGCCTTACAAGGTTCAACTGGTAGTGGAATTGAACCTGACTGACATCGCCGTAGATTCGCTCAACTCATTCAGGAATAACCGGCTGGTTTTTCTGAAAAAATCATTTTTCAAGACGAAGCACCTTTTCACTTCTCAGGATATGTCAACAAGCGAATTTGAACTTCTGAAAATCATAGAGCGATATTTGAGAAACCTTTGCATGCTCAACGTGTCACTATATGGTGCGCCATGTGGTCTGGAAGCGTGATTGGGCCGATGCGATAACGATCACTTGATCACGCTAACGCAAAATGATAACAGCTCAATTTTGGCTTATTATTGACGACGTGGATATCAATGACATGTGTTTTCAACAGGACCGTGCCACGCAGTCAATGAAACGATCAATTTATTGCAAACCAAATTTTCCGATCGCATAATTTCACAACAATCAGCAGTTAGGTGGCCAGCCAGATGGTCTGACTAAACACCACTGGATTAAATTATGTGGGGCAATGTTAAGGACAGAGTCTAAATGCATCCACACGAATCGATTTCAGCCGTGATGTAATTAACGAAATAGGACCGCCATTTTGCCAAAAATTTTCTCTTCGTAATACAATAAAAAATCATCTTGATCTAAATTCCTTCTTTTATTTCGTTTTAGACAAACTTCTTGTCGAAAAACCCTGAAATAAGGATCAAAACCGGGATCAATGCTAGGCCAAAATAAAACTTAATTTGTTTCTTTGTCTGCAACAAATTTTTTTTTGTTGATAATTTTTATATGAAAACGTGTTCTGTGCAAACTTTGGAATAATCGATTATTTATTTTTTTTTAATTTACGGCGTTTCATGAATTAAATTATTTTATTGCAATTAAAATTTTTGGGATTTTTGTTTTGGGAATTTAAGTGGAAATAATATGTTCGAAATTTAAATGGATTTGAATAAAGTAATTGAGTAATTGGCGACTGTGCCTGACAAAGCGTATTCTGGACATCCAATTCTGCGTAATTTTTTTACGAAGAGCCCGAACATTGTTCACCTTTAAGGCGTCAATTGTTTCTGGTTTGTCAGCATAATGTAGTGACTTTATGAGGCCTTACAAAAAATAATCCAGAGAAGTCAAATCGGCAGAACCTTGAAACCCAATACACAGATTCATTTTTCGAAATCAGCTCATTGACAAATTTTTAATTCAATAAGTTAACGGTTGCGGTTATCGTATGATACACTGCGCCATCCTATTAAAACTACATTCGGACAGTTGGAATGTTATCCGTTTGAAGAAATAAGGTCCAATTATGCCACCAGCATGTAGGCCGAACTATGGGGCCTGATGTGTGTATTGTGAATGAATTTAACTGCATGTGCAGCAAATGTTTTTTAGCATGCCCGATGCCAACAACGAGCCTTATCGTTGAACACAAATCTGCACTATAAAAACATTATTTCTTTTATTAGTTTTTTCAAACTTAAGGAAGCACTCATTACCGAAAAACAAACAAAACCGCCATGTGAAAAGTATAGGGAAATTAGGGGCCTTTCTTCAGTTACAGCTGCCACCATTTATGGGCCGATGTGGGTGTACTTGTACAACAACTCTTTCGAAACTATACCTGATAAATAGATGGACTCAAATTTGGTTTAGCTCTTTTGGTGTCACCTTTCCAACTGTGGAGTAGGGCATAATAACAACTTATTTTTTAAAATGAATAAATTAATGTAAAAAAATTTAAATATTTTAACTTGCTGAATTATTTTCAAGTTTATAAATATTGTCGTTCCACTTTCTGTTTATTTTCAGCAGGAAGTGCTTCCATGCTGCCTACTATTATTTAGATGATCCACCACATCATCCAAATGTACCACAGGTTGATTGGGAAGTTCCTGTTGAGATTGGTGGTGAAATACGTGCAGCAGTGCCCGTAAATGAATTTGCCAAACATGTGGCATCGTTACATGCTGATGGTGATATTGGTTTTAGTCGAGAATATGAAGCTATACAAAATGAATGTATATCCGATGATTTACCCTGCGAACATTCTCAGCATCCAGAGAATAAAAGAAAAAATCGTTATTTAAATATAACGGCCTGTAAGTCCTTAAAGTGATACAAAAATAAAGGAGAGAAAAAAACAATTTTTTTTTAATTGATTATTTCAGATGATCACAGTCGTGTGCATTTACATCCCACTCCTGGTCAGAAAAAGAATTTGGATTATATTAACGCCAACTTTATAGACGGCTATCAAAAGTCGCGAGCTTTTATTGGCACTCAGGGTCCTTTGCCCGATACATTTGATTGTTTTTGGCGTATGATTTGGGAACAACGTGTTGCCGTCATAATTATGATAACGAATTTAGTAGAACGTGGTCGCCGCAAATGTGATATGTATTGGCCAAAAGAAGGCGTAGAGACCTACGGCGTGATACAGGTGAAACTAGTCGAAGAAGAAGTCATGGCCATGTACACCGTTAGGACGTTTCAGATGAAGCATTTGAAGGTAAAGTTTGTAAGCAATTGAAAATTGAAAGGGTATTTGATTATCAATTAATTTTTGCGTTTTTTGCTTTACTAAAGCTAAAGAAGAAGAAACAATGTAATATGGAGAAAATTGTCTATCAATATCACTACACTAATTGGCCAGATCATGGGACCCCTGATCATCCCTTGCCGGTATTGAATTTTGTTAAAAAATCCTCTGCCGCAAATCCACCAGACGCGGGTCCCATAGTGGTACATTGTAGTGCTGGTGTTGGTCGCACCGGCACTTATATCGTCTTGGATGCGATGCTTAAACAAATCCAACAAAAGGGTGTGGTTAATGTTTTTGGTTTCCTGCGCCACATACGTATACAACGTAATTTTTTGGTACAAACCGAGGAACAATATATTTTCATACACGATGCCTTGGTCGAGGCCATTGCGTCGAGCGAAACTAATTTAAGAGCCGATCAGATTGAGGAATTAAAAAATTGTACTCCCTATTTGGAGCAACAGTATCGTAACATCATACAATTCCAGACCAAAGACATACACATAGCTTCCGCCATGAAGCAAGTTAACTCGATTAAGAATCGTGGTGCTATATTTCCCATCGAGGGAAGTCGAGTACATTTAACACCCAAGCCAGGCGAAGAGGGCAGCGATTATATTAATGCATCTTGGTTGCATGGATTTAGAAGACTGCGTGACTTTATTGTCACACAACATCCCATGGCCCATACGGTCAAAGATTTTTGGCAAATGGTTTGGGATCATAATGCTCAAACTATTGTTTTATTATCTTCGTTGGATGAAATTGTAAGATCAAATTTAAGTTAAATATTTCTTTCTTTTTTTGTGTATAATTTTATATAATCTTCTTTCAGAATTTTGCCCAATTTTGGCCCGATGATACGTTACCCATTGAAAGTGATTATTATCGTGTGAAATTTTTGAGTAAAACTAATAAATCCGACTATGTGAGCCGGGATTTTGTCATACAATCCATACAAGATGATTATGAGCTCAGTGTAAAAATGTTACATTGCCCTAGTTGGCCAGAAATGTCAAATCCCAGCAGCATTTATGATTTTATTGTTGATGTTCATGAACGCGGCAATGATTATCGTAATGGACCAATTGTTGTAGTGGATAGGTGAGTGAATTTACTTTACATTTACTTCCAAATAAACGTAGATATAGCATTTGGATATTAAATTGCTCGAAGAGAAGTCAAAAAGTGTTTGTACTTTAATTTTGAGTTTTTAAATTTAGAAAAGTTTATTCTTCATTTGAGAGTATTAACATTTTATTACAAACACAATTGTATCCGCAACCGTGAGAACAGATAGTACGTAAAGATCTTAATTGAAATAACGCTCTCAAGCATTTTATTAATCACATGATTGCGTTTATTCTACCTTGTAAGCAAACATTGCACTATTCTTAAGAAAAAGTGTATTGCGTTCACGCCTTCCTCAACCTTCAGATATTTTTCACGCGCTTCAGGAGAAACACTTTTTAATTAGTTGTGGTAGCATTGAATTGTTTGCTTCGGTAGGAGAGGGCGACGCTTATCAATTCGTGTGGAGTTATGCATAGCCGATTATCTCCAATATGTAATTATACGTGTTTTTAAAGCGTAGTTACTAAAAAGATCATACAGCGCATACTACAGTGGTCTCTTTCAACCAGAGGATAATAAAAATATACTTTAAAAATCAAACGATTTGAACAAGAAAGGACCGTAGAATTTTGTATATACGCAACAATAAAAAGTTAGGAAAATAAATAAATTAAATTAATTACAAATTAAAAGGTGCACACTAAACACAAAATATTTAAATTTAAAGAGTGTCTCCTGCAACAGAAGGTGTGAACATAATTTTTAAACTGTAATAGACAGAGAACTTAAATCTACACAGCTTTAAATTTACTATAGCCCCTGCTACCACAAATATTTGTATTAAATAAAAATTAAAGGGTGTTCAGAAGAAAGATAACTTTGGTATATTTCTTTTATAGACAATGTTTCCAATACTAAAATGTTTGTAACTCTCTTTTGTGATTATAAATATTAAAGTAAATATTTATAAAACGTTTTATTTTTAAATTAAATAATTTTAGATATGGTGGAGCTCAAGCCTGTACATTTTGTGCCATTTCTTCGCTGGCGATTGAGATGGAATATTGTCAAATGGCTAATATTTATCAATATGCCAAATTATATCATAATAAACGTCCCGGTGTATGGACATCTAGTGAAGATATACGCTTAATCTATAATATACTCGCTTTGCTGCCACGTAATTTGCAGTTATTAAAACGTACTGCCATTAAAACGGAAATCGAGGATGTTACAACCGCGACACCGGATCTATATAGTAAAATCTGCAGTAATGGTAATGAAATACTAATTAATAAACACAATCATGATATGATGAAACGTATCAGCAGTAATAATCAAAATCAGTGTCAAAATTTAAATATTTGTAATTTGAATGCGAACTTGAATTTGAATATAAATCATATTAGTAAAACAACATCAGTAACAGCTGCTGGAATAACATTACAAAATACAACAATTACTTCTACTATTACTACTACTACTACAACAACAACAACAACACAAGCCACAAATGCATCACAACAAAATCCAATAAATCAAATACAAACTACCAATATCCTTCAGACACCATATCCTTCACAAATACAAAATTTATCATCAACTTCTTCAACATCTTTAACAACAGCATCCCTTTTTAATCACAATCAAATTCATAATAATCAAAATTCACCAACAGCATTAGATAATATTGGCCATTGTAATAATCATAGTCCTTTAAATAATCAAAATAATACACAAAACCCTACTTGTAATAATCCTCTTATTTATAATAATCAAATTAATAATTCTTTAGTTAACAATGATAATGATAATACTAATTTAAATTTTAATGATTCTTCTAATACTTTTAATAATACTACTACCACAATCAACACCTCTACTACTTCTACTTCTACTACTACTAATAACACTGGTAATGGGGGTCTAACAACATCTCCTTCTCCTAATTGTTGCAATACTACACTTAACAATTCAACTTCTAATAATAATGATCTCCAATCAACAATTGAATCTACTGCAATACCAACACCACCGCCACCACCGCAAACACCTGCTTCGGTATATCAACAACAACAACAAATGTTGGCTCTTTTAAATCAACAACAATATGTGCAACATTATGGCCAAAATGAAAATCAACAACAACAACACTATCATGAAAATGATGAAAATTGTGATATAACTTCTTATACACCTCCACCGCCGCCGGCTGGTTTTACTAACGCTTCAACAACGACCCCAAAAATGGGCTCACCAATACTGCCACCTGCTCTAAATATAATTGATAATAATCCCGTTAACACAATTGATAATTATCCTATTGGTTTACAATTGTTGCCCCCACTCTGTTCCTCTTCATCACTCAACAACACAACCTTGGTTAATGGTAATAATGATGATTTAAATAAATCGTTCTCTTCTACCTCCTCGTCCGCCTCCTCCTCATCCAACACGACTTCGGCTTCCCTAAATCCTTCTCCGAATTCCGTTATTGCCATAAATGGTGCTTGCTTAAATAAATCAATCTCTCCAACGAACACAACTACAGTTACTGATGCTCAAAGCTTAGATATCGTAGGTTAAAATTATATTATAAATATTTATATATAGAATATATATACTTATGTATATGCCCATATACATACATATATAAAATATAGTCTAATCGTAAAAACAGAAAAATTAACAAATTTTGAAAATTTGTAAAAATATATTAAGACAAGTAAAAACCGAAAGTAATAAAAAAAAATAAAAAATAAAAAACAAAATATAAATGAGATCTTATGCACACGCTTCACTTTTACGAAATGTGAAATTTGTAGACTAGCACCAAGAAACCAAAATAATAATTTATCACAAAATCACCCTTTTCATGAAACAAAAGAAAAATGCAATATTTTATCACAAAGAAAGCAGTATAATAAAATAAATAAAACCCTAATTAATACATATTGCTAACATTATTTAACAAAATATTTACAACCACAAACAAAAAAATTATATAGAATAATTTCAAATCAAGAAATTTAAATTTGAATTTGTTAGTTTAGATGTTGTAAACATCAACTTTTTTTTTTAAATAGATGTAAGTTAAATTTAAGCTAGCGAATGAAAGATTTAAAAATGCTAAAAATTAGTTTATCGTTAATTCTTTACCAGCTCAAGTCATTCATAAATAACTTTTCTGCCGTTGAAGATTAGTTTCGCAAAATTCTCACTTTGTTAAATTTGCCACTGAGCTCAGTTAATTAACATTAAATTGCGGGAAATTCTTATGGGTTAAAATATAACTCTCTATTCTATACTTATCGCACTTACTTAAGCTTTCTAACTCTGGGTATATTAAGTTAACTGTAACTTATATCTTGTAATATGTCAGCATCAAAGCTTTGCAAGCTTAAGTTTATTTACTTTTGATTACAGTTCGAATAGTAGTCAAAATTTATATATCACTAGTTAAAATAAACTTATAGTTAACTACCACCAACTCAAGATTTCTCCCATTTACTCAAATTAATTCTCGCTAATTTAAAATTATTCCAGTTTCAGTTTTTGCTAGTTTTAGTTTAATTTTGTAATCTCTCGCTAGCCTGTTACCGACAACGATGTATTTGCATCAATATATCTAAACTTCTCTAAGAGTTTTGACTTTGTACCGAAAGCCAGCGAAGCTTTAAAACAAGCAATTAAATTGTATTGTCGTGGTTACACGGTAACCAAAGTTCACATTCAACAAATTAATTATTTGATTAAATTTATTAGAAGTGGATGCGTGTTTATTATTATTGATGTTAGCTTGCTATAATTTTAGTTAGGCTTGTTTTAAACTAGTGACATATATTTCCCCTATTACCAAACTATTAAGCTTTTCCTGAAATATTGACAGATGTTTTTACTCTTTCCAGAATTAGAGTTTTCTGTCAATCGTAAGCAGAACCTAATTAACCAAGCTTAATGCTTTTAACCATCAACTCAACTTTAAGCGTTGAGTATTTTAATTACACAATATAACACACATTAATTCTGAGAATTATATGTAAAAGTAGTCGTAGTTTTGCCTAGTTGGCGGCATTAATAATTTAAAGACAATACGATTTTTTTGCTTAAGATGGATTTTTACCACTTTTTCTATATTTTAACACGGTTATACCTCGGTATACCATGCGAAATATCTCGTTTGTATCTAAAGCAAATTTGTAAATGCTGAATAGGAGAAAAAAAAGCGAAACAAGTCTACCCAAAAAAAAAATGCATCCGTGGCTTTAAAAATCACAAAAATGCTCACTTTTCCCTATTTTACACTTTTTTGCTCGATAACTATTTATACTTTAAAAACCTTCTTTTGCATGAAAATAGAAATTCCAATTCATATTAAGCTATTCTTATACAGAAAATATGAGATTTTTGGTTGTTATCTGTGCATGGAGATAAAATTTACAGAACATTTTCAATTATTGTCAACATCCATCTTCGTTGAAGTGGACGCTTGCAGTTCTGATATGGTTTTCTTTGTAGGTTATTCATATTCTCAGTTTGCATCATTTTTCGAGTTAGACATATTCAAGGGCATGTATTCGTCAGTGGATCTACCAATTTCAGTGTCATTTTTTCCACTGGCATTGTCACATGCTGGAACCTTTCTTCTTGCTTGTCCGATGCCTGAGGTAATTGATGCAAATGCATGAAATATAAATTTAAACGTCATGGACAATTCAAAATAATATAGCAATCTGTCCACACGTGTCTGTATGTTATTCATCATCCAAATTAATGGCTTCATAAAAGAAAACTGTATACTCTCTTCATGTATCCGCATTATAAGTCATTATAACAACTGTTGCACACTGTGTTCGGCGTAAAATTTGCCACACTTAAATCTGTTTTATCAAAATAATGACAATACGGTGTTGTTTTAAATTCCCCAGTAATTTTTGGGACGATATGATCACAAACGTAATAAAAATTATCCAATTTTGGACACTTGTTATTTTCCTTTTTTAAATATTTATTGTTTTTCTGGTTTTAAAATATAATTCACTCCGAGCAAATGAGTTGCTTATTCCACATGCCATTAAATTATTAATGCAGCCAACTTGACAACATGTGTGATACAGAAGTTCTTATATTTGAGGCTACTTTCACAGGCAATTCTCTTAATTGAGTTCCAAAGCAATGAAAAACGTTGTACTGTGAAATGATATACTCTCACTGCCTGAAGCATTGGAAGATATTTTTGCAGAACCCAAGCTTAATGTTTTTAACTATCAAGTGACTTTAGCCATTGAGTAATTTTTATTTTATATTCCAATCTCGGTAAATGCTTGGGAATCTGCTAATTTAAATGATTTTGAACGGCAGTACATTTAAGAAAATTTTTGTTATACTGCGTTTCTTTTAATGGTACAGGGCTAGCCAATAGTTAACAGTTTGACCCGAATTTATGCACTGTGATGAAATTTATAACCTTTGTGATGAGATGCGCGTTATGAACTTGATTTAAAACTTTAAACTATTAACTATCTTTTGACATAGCCGCATTTCCTTATTTTAATCAATGCTTAATCCCATGATAATTACAAATGAGTCCACTTGAGTCTATTTGATGCTTCCTTTGTATTATCTGCAAAAGGGAAAACAGAAAACGAGCAAATTCAGACAAGAAAAACAAGAAAATATTGAAAAGACAGTTGAGACACAACGCCTTAAAGATTAACCAGCGTGCCATCCACCCACTGCTTTATTATTTCGAAAGTATGATGAATTAACGGTAAACACTCGTCGATTTTTCCTTTTTATACTGTCGCTAGCTTAATGCCAACTATTTAATTCTAAATTTCACATCTAATATTTTTAATAAAAACAAAATAAATAATTTCTTTACAAACATTTTCTTTTGTATTTTATTGATTTGACTTTTAATAATTTAAGGCATAAAAATTAAATGGGCTAAAACTTGAATTATTGATTTATTTATTTATTAATACTTGTTTTTTAATGCAAGCAAAACAAAACATTATAGATTTACAAGTACGTAATATTGTTATTAAGAGATTTATACGTTTATACGAGTATGCATACTTTTGATTAAGAATATTAATTTATTTACTTAGATTTATTATATTTGTAATATATTATATAAAGATACAATTAATAATACAACAATTTAGGTTTTAACTTTTATTTGAATTTTTTATTTAACATTATTTAAATTTAAATAATTATATGTAAAAATAAAGTGATAGGTTTTTTAGTCATTTATGTATGTTTGTATTTTTAGATTTAAATAAAATCTTTATTCTAATCAATATTCCTTCATTTTGAGGCACACAAAATAAACAACAAAATGTTATAAATAATATTTAGCCTAAGCAAAAAGATTATATTATATTATATAAAATAAATTTTTTACAAAACAAAAACAAATATTACTTTCGAACAGCATCACAAACTAGAAATTGAGCTTTCCACCTTTTATAATTTTTATAACAAAATGAATATCCGTTTAAGTTTAAGTTCTTATTAAATTAAAGCAAAGAAAAAAACCACTCCATTTAATTGAAATAAAAAAGAAATTTTTATAAATTGTTAGAAACGTCCGTCCTAATTTTTAAATTTGTTTTTAAAGTTACTCGTATTCCAAATCATCTTATAAAAATTGTACAAAATCATGCAAAACAAATACATAAAATTGCTGTTTTGTTTCTTTTTACATTAGAAAAAAAAGACAACTTAACTCATTTGATATAGACTAACCCACAAATTCCTTAAACCCAACCCCTCTTCCTTCTCTCAAAGAAATTGTCTAAGTTAAGCACCAAGGCACAAGTGATTGATCATTGTAAATACACTTTATAAATATAAATAAATATATTAAATTAATATTAAAAATAAAAATTATAAATAAAATACACATTTAAGGGAATTTAGACAGAAAAACAAATAAATATAATTTAAAAGAGGATAAGGTAACTTTTGTAAATTTAGTGTATTAATTTAAATATTTTTCCTTTTTTACTTTTGAAGAAAAAAGAAACTCTCAGTTGAAGAAAAAAAAACAAAAAACAAAATAAAAAATAATCAGTTAAAATAACAAATAAAATAAAACAAAATATATTAATAAATTACTTCTAATTTAAACTAAGGACAAAACAATGGAAGAAAAAGTATTATAAATGATAAACAAATAAAAAATAAATTATAAAAATGTTTATAAAAACATTAATAAAAAAAAAAAAACTTTTTTTATTTAAGCACAAAAGCAATTGATTTAAAAATTAGAATTTCTTATTCATTCAGACTAATTCTTTGAACGTTTCCTATTATCTTTAAAAAAAGAATGAAGTGTTACGCGTGCTGATTCATTAAAAACTGGAAATTGAAAAAGAAAGTAGCCATTTAAAACAATTGTTAAGGGCAAGAGTTAGAAGTCTTCCCAGTAGCTCTGCTCATGGCAATGGTGATTCTTAGCCCGTTAAAGGCCCACTTATGGGCCCGTCATATATATAAACCATGAGTAAAATTTTATTAAGACACAAAAAATATACTGCAGCTGGAAACAAAAATCACGCGGGCTACAGTTTTCCCACACAGTGAAATATGAAACACCTGCTACTCTATAGTTGACTACCTTTTCCAAAATTTACCCAATTTTCGCTCTCATGGTTATCTTCCCCACAACAAAACATTTAATGTTTCATCTTATAAAATGCATTAATAAAGTCTATTTAATTTATATTGTTACGCTTATACCTTTTATAAACGTTTTGTTGTGACTTGTTTATTGCAAAATAAATAACACCAGCTTTTAGAAATTTTAAATTTATAACAATTTTATTTACTTTAACTACACAAAGTTGACACTTCAGAACAATTTACTTAAAACGCACGTCTTTACTTGATGAGGTTTAATTTTACACCGGTTGACTATCCACTCAGATGATGCCCTTTTATATTTGTCCATTAAAAGTCTAGAAAATTTAAGAATCTTCTACTCACTTTGTATCAAATGTTGTTTATTCAATATATAGGCGCCAGTATGTCTGTGTGTATTTTTGTTTTTATACTGATAAAGTTTCTTGGAATTTATTTTAAGATATTTATTGTTGTCTTTTGTACAAAAGGTTTCTTGGAAAACTACGCAGATGGTAAACAGCATATATGTATGTTGTTGTCTTGGGCATATAAAATTTCTACGGAGTTAGTAAACAGAAATTTGTTTTTGTCTTGCATGCCACGCAGTTAGTAAACAGCATAACAAATTGCTGCTGCTTGCGTTTATAAAACCTCCACGCAGCTTGCAACCAGAAATCCCGCCGTTGCACCACAAGCCCTCCCAGCAAGCAACGCAGTTTGCAAACAACACACCCAGCAGCTCACCTTATTGCTTAATAATTTTCTTTTAAAACTTAAGCAAGACACATCCGTAACAATATTATTGCGTTTATTTCTTTAATAAATGTTTTGTTGTATTGAGTTCTTTTTTTCTTTTTTCTCGGACTAGTACTCGGGGGATGAATCCTACTCATGAAATGCATTGTACCAGAACTAGGAAATTAGGTTATGGGGAGGAGAAAAGAGGGAGTAATGAAATACATCACACTGCTGGGACATTATCGGGAGTGTTACTTTGATTAAATTAATCGTATTGCTTGCTGCATGGCATCACGTTCCGTCCTGGTCCTGGTTACATTCGCGCATTTAAAGTTGGCATTCAGTCTACCATATTTTTGTATGCATTAGAACAAATTATTTCATAGACAAGTAAATAGCGCCACCTAGTAAAGTTCTCTTTTGACGATTACAAGCCAATTGTTAAAAAAAGGTAAGGAAAGTCGACATCAAAGTTAATTTTATATTTTGGCATTTGCAAAGGAGTGCAAATTTAAGTGTTGTCAACTTAAATATGGACGTCTACAAAACATCTTTTACTAGCCTTGCACCACAATTGTTATTATAAAATTCACCTAAATTATTTCTACCAAAATATAAAACTCACAATATTTTATTTAAGCTAACAAACATCACGATATTTTATAAACACCATAGTTAGGGGAAATGAAAAAAGAAACAAGAACGAAGAATGTGGATAATAGGATAACGGAATTAACTTGAATTTCATGTAATTAAAAAACTTGAAATAAAGACATTTTTTAATAGCAAAACTTGTTTTCTTATTTATTTGACAATAGACAAATTAAAATAATACTTTATAACAAAGAGGATGACTTTAAAGTAATACTGTATTATCAGGTTTCTTAACACCAACACAAAATTCGATAACCATTAAACCAAAATTAGTTTTAGGAAATGCAGAAGGCAGCCATTCAAGTTTAATGCCATATTTCTGAGACTGTTGTCAGCAAAAAAAAATATTATTAGCAGTTTCATATTCACTTACCTTCAAACTATTCGTACACGATTGCTGGTTGTTAGCAAATTGTATAAATGCTTCGTATAGTTGAATCTTTGGATAAATTTGTCTAAATTTATAATGATCTGTAAACTTAATAGTTGTTGGATTATAAAATTCATAGCTACCATCAGCTAAGCGCTGAAATGAGCGCTTTAATTCAATTTTCATCTGAAAAATTTACAAAATTTAAAATAAAATATTGTTACGAATGTGTCTTGCTTAAGTTTTAAAATAAAATAATTAAGCAATAAAGCGAACTACTGGTTATAAACTGCTTAGAAGTTTATACACACGCAACTACAATTTGATATGCTGTTTACTAACTACCTGGCATGCAAGAAAAAAAATACATGTATGCTGTTTACCATCTAAACGCGCAAGACAAAAACTAAATTTACAACAATACATACATGTTGTTTACCATCTGCGTAGTTTTCTAAGAAACCCTCTTCTACAAAAGACAGCAACAACTGTATTGAAATAAATCCCAAGCAGAAACCTTATCAGCATAAAAACAAAAACAACAGACATACAGGCGCCCATACATCGAATAAACAACATACAACAATAAAATGTGATACAAAGGGAGTAGAAGATTCTTAAATCTTCTAGACTTTAAATGGACAATATAAATAGGGAAGCGTCTGAGTGGATGGTCAATCAGTGTAAAATTAAACCTCATCAAGTAAAGCCGTGCGTTTTAAGTAAATTGTTCTGAAGTGTCAACTTTGTGTAGTTAAAGTAAATAAAATTGTTATTAATTTAAAAACTCTAAAAACTGATGTTATTTATTTTGCAATAAAGAACTCACAATAAACGTTTATAAAAGGTATAAACGTAACATTATGTTGATGGTTTTTGATGTTTAGCTGTGTCGATGAATGCGTTGTAACAGTTTTAATAGTTGCTGAAACATGATCATAGATTTCAAATTTAACCTTTCTTTCGTAACGTTGTTATTAAAAATACTCTAAGAATTTAATTTTAGATATACATAATAGCAGCAACGTTTTCGATTATAAATTTTTGAAAACCCACTTGGTCGCAACAAATCGAATTCTATTTTTATATCAAAAACTTACTAAATACAAAAAACTGTTAAAGGTCTATTTGAACTGATCCCTTCAGTGCAGTGATCGTTAGCCAGCAGTAGAAATTAGTGAACGGAAATAATTTACTTTACCAATTATTGCCACAGCTACAGGCGAGGACGCAAATCAAATGCTACTATAGATTCATAAGACTTCAACAAAACCAGAAGGCAGCATTTATTACACTGCATGAGAAATCGGTGAAGGAGTAAACAAGTGCAAAATGTATTTTTAAAATTTTTAATGCCAGAAAGTACCAAGGAAATGAAGGCATATGAAAAGAACATTTTTTTAGCAGCTATAAACATTTCAAAAAAAGAATTCAAAAGTTATTATTGCCGTGCCATGCTTAGCACGGTCATTGAAGCATTACAGACGGCATTATCAGGAGTGTGTACAAAAGAAGCGCAACGATATTTTAATTTGACACTGAACGGGTCTAATACGGATGATTATGTAGAAAAGTTCAAAGTTTAAATAAATTTGATTAGTTGGTTCGTATAATTACTGCATATATTACTACGTGATTTGCAAAATATCAAATAATTTTAAATTTTTTGACACAAAATAGTTTTCTTTCTCTGCTTCAAAGAATAATTTATATTTATGTTGTTTTTTATATAGTTTTGACATTTAGTTTTTTGACGTGTTCGTAGTATATGCATTGGCAGTTGTTACAATGAATTCAATTTCGCACGAAAAACGCATTAAAATAATTAAAATCCTCTATTAAAAATTGTGGTTCTGTTAAAGTTACATTTCGTAAAATTCGTGATATTTTCGGACAACGTAATCGTGCTTCTGGTTGTTAAATTTAGTCGACAGACTCGATACCAAATATGCGAACACCAACGCGTGTTCGACCGGGTCATTCAACTAAAAACATCGAAGCCGTGAACCGCAGTATTGGAGCAAATCAAAATTTGTCAATTCCTCGACGTTCTCAACAATTGGCGTTATTCGAAACCACCACGTGGCCAATTCTACGTAAGGGTTTGACTTTGAATCCTTACAAGGTTCTACTGATGCAGAAATTGAAGCCGACCAACCATTCACATCGCCGTAAATCCCGGAAATCACCACATTTCTTATACCACACAAGTTGGACTAATAAGAGGGATTTTTAAAGAAAAATATTCTACTTGCTTTGGGCCACATCAATTCAGCATTAAAAAAATGGTTTCTATTTAGAAAATAGCAAATAAATCAAACTGAGCCGTACCCTAATGATTTTTCAGGAAAATGCTTTTTGACAGATGATAATTTATATAAATGATTTAATGAGTTATTTTTTATGTCAAACATATTTTTAAGTTTAAAGAAGGAAACTTACATTTTTACTTGTAAATATTCGTTGCGCAATTGAGACTTGATCTAAACGCCAAATATATTTAATATGATCTTTATATTTTCCACTTTTAATAGCAGAAGTGCAGTTTGGCAATCTTCTATTGTTCTTTAATGTAAAAGACTTACTAAAATGATTAAAAATGGTCTCTGGTACAAAAAAGCTATTCTTGATAGGATAATCTTTTATACTTATACTTTCGTTTAAAACTTCAATCACATGATCTAACCAAGATTCATAGCTTAATGAAAGCTCGGGAATTGTATTCATTTGTGAATTTTCCAAATAATTTGGTAACAAGTTTTCTGTGTGCTGCTTGAATTTGTAATTGTGTTCGTTTTGGTTTAAAGGATCACCGTTTTGATTAGACTTAAGTTCAATTATATTATTGGGATTAATTTTGGTTATTTGTATAATTTTGCTATTTTGTTTCATAGGCAGTTTTTTCATTGTAGTGGCCAAATTCAAAATTTTTTCCGAACCGCGATTGTAATTAACAGATTTTGGCACTGGTATTGTTGTTGATCTATTTTGGGGAATAATACAGGTCTTTGTTTTTAGCTCCGCTATATTACTGCTGTTGGTAGAAGTTTTCAAAAGTGATTTTTGTTTTGGTATACAGGGTGGTATCACAATGTTTCTTAAGTTTCTCTCCAATACTTGACACTCCAGATTGTTTAGATTTTCTATATCTTTTGCTAATGCTATATTTTCATTTGATACTTGCATATTTTTTAGTTGAAATTCTTCTATAACATTTAAACCGTTATCATTGAAATCGGTTGCGGCTACCGGTGATGATGCTAAAGATTTTCCTGAATTCAAGCGATCAATCAATTCCATGTCTTCATCATTTATACTGATTGTTGTAGCATTTAGTTTAGGATCTTTTATATACCTGTCTAGTTTTACTGCCAATTCTGGTTTACTTTTTATTTGAATTTTGGAGGTTTTGTCGTTGGTAGCTTCCAAGAAAATATCCGAAAAATCTGGTATATTCTGAAAAAAAATAAAAGAAAGGGTTTTATGAATTTATTTTAAATATTAAAATTACGATTTCATTTTTAAAAAATAGCTAATGAGTTTGTTTAAAATATTTTGTAAATAGCTTTAGTATCTTTTTATGCTTTTTATTTTCATCAATGAATAATGCTTCTGTGTAGGTATTTAAAGTTCATATTAGATTTAAAACTGTTTATTAAATTTGTTCTATTTGGACTTAATTTGGAATATTCAAATAGCAGGAATCGGAAAACAAACCGATTTTAATATACTACGTGTTATATATTAAATAAATTTAAAATATACGTATTTCACTTAAATATTTACTTACATTCTCTGCATAAATTTCCTCAGTAAAATTAAAAATATCCACTGAATTATCAGACACTTGAACATGTTCAACTTTATTATCCGGTTTATCACACATCTCTTGGGATAAATCATAGTCCAGAAATTGTGGATGCCTTGTGCCGCAATCCACAATGGGTGTATTTAAACTAGTAGGCATCCACAAATATTGCAATAATTCCAAAAATTTCCCATATAATGACTTACCCTCGGGTTTATTAAGAATGGCCGCTAGAATTAATAATAAATGATCACAGATTTCCTGTTTCATAGTCACTGAATTGTCTGGCTCTAATATGATCTTTAGTTTTTTACAAGAACATGAAAAAGTACCACGCTTATTGAAAGTCTTGTTGCTAAAAACTGTGGCATGTAAACGACCAGCCGGAAAGATTTTCGATTCAATACATTTAACAACAAATATTGAAGAGTTTATTTTTTGTACAGGATGTATAAGCTTTTCTTCTAATTGATATAAGTCCCACAAATGTTGTTTTTGTTCAACAGGTATATTTAAATTCCATAAAATACTTTTGTCTATGGGATAGATCTCGGCTTGGGAGATATTGGTAAACACTTTGCAAGCCCTAATGTGTCGACAAGCTAAATGGTTTGGCTCAAAGGCGTCAAATTTACAATTATCCTCATAACAAATCGCTGTCGACTGCGTTTTAGTTGGTGTTGGAACCTCGGTAAGGCTTACAAAATTACGAGGCTGTAATAGTTTCTCCTTACTACGTAAAGAGTAGAGTTTTATGCGATCATACGTTATTAATTCTATGGGATCGAAGGGTTTAATGGGTTCCAATTTGCTTAGTCGCAAATCACAGTTAACGTTACGACATATTAAAGCTCGCTGACCGTTAATATAACCACAGGAAAAACACTTTTTCAGACCACGTAATGAGGCGCGGAATAATATATTGTTTTTTGTTAACTTTTCACATTTTAATTTACTTTTATTAAACATTGCTTTTATACTTCATTTATCTTACGCTAAAAACTTTAAATTATATTTGTGCTAAAAACTACAGAATACACTAAAAACTACTGTATGTTAAATTAGAAACAAAAATGTTGTTAGAGATGCCAGATCCATAAACCTACCAAATACATAAATTAAAGAATTAATAAGAGAAAAGCCGAATTACAAAATAATTGATGGATTAAAAAAATTTAACTATGTATATATATTAACTATATATATTTGCTCTTTAATCGATGCTTGTATAAATATTTCATCTCTGTTGAATTATTTTTATAATTACAATAATTCGAACAAATATACAATTTAAAAATATAAGATAAAATTTTAGGCGCGACAACAATGAAAAGTAAACTACAAAACTTTTAATTTTATGGTAAAAACTACTCAAACTAATTAAAAGTTGTGCAAAATTAACTAATTAGAAACATTAAACATGTGATAAATGTTTTATTTGTATTTCCCACGTAATTGTGTGCGTGAAAAACTCAGGTAAAAAATGTCAGAGCACCAAACTCCTATATCATATATATAATTAATAGCACAGCCGAGGGGTAACGCTCTTCTTTTATGATCAGTGTGCGAGGCTGATTTTCATAAAAATATATGATTTTAAAGAGACGTTTGCATTACTATAGGTGTTGTAAAGGTAAATAAATTGTTAATATTGTGCATAAATTCAATTAAAGATGGCTGGATTGGAAGAGTGGTAGGTATGGTGCGATTTTATTTGCGGAAGAGCACCGGAAATAGATAGTAATTTATTTTTTTAGAACAATTGCACAAGTGCAATAAAGTTAAAGCAAATTTTCCCAGTGAGAAGTGACTGAGCGAATTTAATGCATACACCATTTTGCACGAATGTAGAACTGCGTTACCATTGATATTAATTTTCCGTACCTCTTACGCAAATGTTAAATTGTAAAATACTTTCAAAGTTCGAGCAAATTTACATTAAGATTTTTAGTCACTAGCAACGCGTCTGCTGCAGACACACGTTTATATGTATCCATGATATTTTTAATTTTGTAGAATGAAAAATTAAATGACTTATTATTTTAATAGGTTTGTTTGCTATCAAGGGGCTTCCATAACAGCAGTAGTTCACGTAGCCAACACATGATTTCTTTTTCGTAAGTTTTAATGTCAAAACTGCATGCTTTTGTTTTGTAATTGGTAACTGAGCGAATTGTTTTTGAAGGCAATGCAGTTTCCTGCTATGAAATTGCCTTTTTACTGAAAACACAAAAACTAACCATTATTCTTTTGCTATTTACCATAGCGAAATATTAATTCGTGTTATAAATGATATCTTGACGGACTCAGAAAAATCATAAATTAAAGAAATGCTGTTTTTAAACATCATATTTTTGTGTTTCGCTTTAATATTTGCTGAAGATATAGTTAAATTGGTAAATATAAGATAAACAAAGTGATATATTTTACAGTAAAAAGAAATTAAATATTCCACAGATACAAATTTCTAAATTGTTTATTTATTTATTCGCACCAAAACAAGAAGGCTTGCAAGACGATTTACGCAAAGCTCGTAGGGAATTGGAAAATGTCAAGAACTCGGGGCCTGGCAGAGGAGAATTTTCATTTCTTATTAAGACAGAGAGAGCGAAGCAAAAGGTGAAGGAATTGGAAGAAAAATTGGTTCGAAAACGTATAATGGGCCAGTTTAAAAGTGCTTCGGTCGAGCTTGTATTCAATTATGGTGTAAAAACAATTTTATATATAATTTTAGCAACTTTATCGATAAGAAATCGATATAATCCAGTTTTGGTATTTAATGAACACTTTAATTTTGAGCCCTTACAAGGTCTTCTTACTTTTCCTACTGGTGTTCCCAATGCTGTTTCGGTGCCAGTGTGGGTAATTTCTTGCAATGTTACTTTTAGATTAATTTCTGGGCTAATTAAACTAAAATAAGATTTCATTAAAAATTGTATTTTACTTTATTTTGATATTTTGGAAAGTTGTTTGTTATTAAGACAATTAAAATTAACGTGCGCTTCTATCCATCTTGCAACAGCCAATAAGAGTTCTTCGTTGAGGATATTGCTCATAAGTTGTAATCCTATTGGCAATCCTTTAGTAGAAATTCTAATGGGTATTGAAATAGCTGGTATGCCAGCCATATTTGCCGGTTGGGTACAAAAATCTTGTACCGCACATTGATCTCGGTTTGAAACTGAAACAAAATCCCTATACAAAGGAGCTTCAGATAATGTTGAAGGTGTCAAAAGTACATCAACTCTTTCTTCGCTGCTTCCATTTTTAAAGACTCGTTGAAAGTCTTCAGCAATTAAACGTCGTACTTTTAAAGCTTTTTCGAAATACAAATTATAATTGCTGCGCAGCAAAAAATAGTTTCCGCTTAAAATTCTTGTCTTTACAACATTGTTAAAGCCTTCAGCTCTCGTCCTTGCGTACAATTCTTCGGTACTGCTGTCAACATCGGCACGATGGCCATATTCTATTCCATCGTATCGAGCCATATTACTGGCTACTTCACACTGATTTAAAATAGAGTACACAACAATACTAGCTGCAGTATGTGGGAGCGAAACTTGTTTTACTTGGGCCCCTCCAGTTTCAAGTATATCAGCGATTTTCCGCCATGTTTGCAATACTTCTGGTGATAATCCACTGCAATGATATTCCTTAGGTATGCCAATACGTATCTTTCTTAAATCAATTTGGTCGGGTTCTGGTATATTAAGTTTACGATAAGGCTTTTTTATAGTAGTCGAATCACGGTTATCAGGCCCTGCTATTGCATTAAGTATAGTGACACAATCACTCACACATCGGGTGAATATACCTGGTACGTCCATTGAATTGACAAGAGGAATAAGTCCATGCCTGGAGACTAAACCGTAGGTGGGTTTTAAACCAACAACACCACAATAACATGCAGGATTACGAGTTGAGCCGCCTGTATCAGAGCCAATTGCTCTAAAAATACATATAAGTTTACAGGTTAAATTTAATTCAATCTATAAATATTTTAACTAATTGAGGGCAGCTGAAATTAATATATAAAAAAAAGAAAACTAAAATTGTATAATTTGAAATTTCAGACGTAAGCTTATTGTTAACCTAAGTAATACGAGTACGTGATTGTTCGATATGCTATTACGAATACATGTCAACAGGAAAGGGCAATTCAAGAATACCTTAAAAAATTACTCAATCAAATCAACAACGCTTTATATGAATGTTTTAGAACATATTACAAATTAAAGCTAAGAGGTAAAAAGCATGCCCTTTTCAAATTATAATGGGCCATGTATACGAGTTAGTTGGCAATATATAGTTACAGACACAAAGAAGCGGATGTAGATAATTCTCCTTAAACCAACTAATGTCTTCGGGGAAAAATTAGTTAAATACAAATATGAGAGATCAATAATATCTCGGCTCATTGATTTCTTAGTTTGATAATAAAAGAGGTTATAATAGATAAACTAACTTACATATCGATACGAAGAAAGCTGAAGAAGAAAGTATGATATGATTCTGCTATTAAGTACATGGCATTACCAATTCTCTTTTAAAGTTTTCATTTATAATTAAATAAGATATACAGATTTTTATCAACTATTTTGAATACTTTTACTTAAGCATTTACTAGACAATAAAATTTTTTAGTAAAAACGTTGTCAAGAATTTTCCAACGCGGTACTTTAAAACTAATTTTAAAAAATTCCAGAATAATGGTCGCACTAAAAAGTCGGGCAAAGCAAAAATCCATTTTTATTACGGTTATATTCTTTCATTTCTTATATTTTTATATTATAAGCGGTCGGTTGGATATTTGCTTTCGTAGTGTAAAAATATTTTTAAAATTTTTTTATACTGCCGCGTAAAAAAAGCAAACAAATTATACACGACATCATAACGCGATACAAAAAAGACAACACAATTACGAATAAACACTAAGACCCTGTGAAAAGTGAAGTTTATAGTTCCTTTTACAGATGGTCACCGTTACGTATGGCGTAAATACAATTCTTGCACAAGAACACAAAAAAATCAGTGAAGCATGGATGCTTATCATATAATGGTGTGGAGCTGCAAGACGGCTGTTTCACTTTATAAGAAAACCCATTCACATATAAACATAAAAAGTGCGAAGGACGAACTTGGATGTTGTATGCAAAAGAGATTATACAGTAATAAAAACCAGCTTAAAGTCGCATTACAGTAAGAATGCAGCCAAAAAACGCCTGATGTGCGGAAGAAATTAGTTGAATCTATTGCAAGAAAATTGAAATCTGTGGAAACTCAAAAAGGATATGCAGTCACATATTAATTAATGCATAAACAATTGAATTTAAGGACTGTCCGACTTTCAGTGTGATCATAGTTTTAAAGTCTTTTGTTATTATTTCTATTGTTACAAGGCTGAAGAACATAAATTTTGCTTTGTTATATTTACTAAAATGCAGAACAATTATTTTAATGAAATATTTTACAAAATTATTCATTTTAAAGCTGCTGAACTTATGTGTTTTTGGTTGTCCAACATTCTATGTGAGACACTGTGTATATATTCGATTTCAATCTCGGACACTTAATTGACTAAACGATAATTATATATTTAATTAAGTAACCATTAACAAATTATTTTTGTCTTTTCTTTTCAAAATTTTGTACTGATTCATCTAACTGGTTCTTTGCCCTTTATATTTTAAGCTAAAATTCAAATTTAATATCGGGAAGGGGAAACGATAATAGTTTATAAAATTTGTAATTACATAAAATGTAAGCAAATATTTTGCTTAGAATGCAGTATGCCTTCTCATGACACAATTATAAATAAATCTTTTAAAGTTAATTCATCGATCTTTTAATTGCTATGAATGAAGTAAATATATCATTAATATCCTGGTAAACAGATCATAAATTTGTAGTTTTTTTTATAATGCAAAAAAATAGTAGCAAAAATTATAGTTCTTTTGAATATGTATTTTCTCTGTTTGTATATTATGATCAACATTTAATTTATATATGTATATATTTATAATCTATTAGAGTTTGCAAATGGCTTCTTAAAAAACTATCTCAAGCGCCAACCTGTCTTTACTGTGACGGCAACCTCACCATTAAACACATCTTATTGGAGTGTCCAACACTTTCCGTACAAAGGCGAAAAATATTCGATAACAGCTAGACATCCCTAAGGAGTCGTCGCCCGACAATTATAAAAAAAATGTATAAATATGTAAAGCTTATAAAAGTAAAAATCTAACCTCTCTTATCTAAAAATGTATATACTCATATAATTAACTTGTAAATATTTGTTCATTCCACTTAGATATATGCAACTAGAGCTGATGGCCAGTGCTCTAAAATCAAATTTAGTCTTAGAATTTTTTTCTTTAAGATTAAATAAATTAATAATAGTAATAATATTAGACCTGTTAAATTATAATTTTGTAACACTATTATCAACACTGTTTTTATAAAGTTGGCAATTCAAATATTATGACATTACATTTGACATTCCGTAATTTGTCACTTGGTTGGCTGCTAGTTCCAGCGCTGTAAGCAGCAAAAGGTTTTCATATAATTCTTACTTTTACTAAATTAAAAATTTTAATTATTTTAAACAGTAACAGACGAAAAATGACAGCTCTATTACGTTTAGCCAATCGTACAGCAGTGCAGCATTATTTGGGCTACAACCAATTGTTCTGCGTTGTGCGCAATATTAAAACTTCACCAAAGAAAGATGAAATTACTGCCGCTATTGCACCTGTAACAAAAGAAGATTTTGCAAATCCTAATCCCAAAAACTGGGTCAGTTACGGTTTTGACACGAAAAACGAAACAGACGATCGAAATGCAACATACTCTTCCTTTTTCTTTTCCGTAACTTTGTGTTTAGTTTGGGGTACATTCTTTTGGGCTTATTTACCCGATACTCAAATGCGTGATTGGGCACAGCGTGAAGCATATTTAGAATTACGTCGCCGTAGTCAGGCCGGTGTAGATTTGATTAGCCCAGATTATGTCGACCCTGCTAGCATTGATTTACCTTCAGATGATGAGCTTGGTGATACCGAAATCATTATTTAAACAATTTTGTCAATATATAAACAAAAGTGAATTTCTTTTTCTAACTATTTAAGTGTAATTGATAATGTTATGTAATTGAACAAAACAGAAATAAAAGTCAGCTGAGGCAGTGAAAATTTATAAAATTAGTTAAAAGAACTAGGAAATTTTAAGGAAATACCCAAAACAGCAAACTAAATTTGTTCAACAAAAAACTTGTTAGTGTTTTCCGTCAATTTAACTTTTGAGGTTGTGTACAAAATTTGTGTCGCAAAGAAAAGTATTTTTTTTGAACTTACGCATAGCAAACACCACTTGCAACAGCTAGTGCCGATCCGCCTGAACTCCCACCAGCTATATGCCAATTACTTCCACTTAAATCTTCGCTCCAACAATTCTTAGCAGGTCCGTAAATAGAATCTACTGTACCAGATCCCATAGCAAATTGATCCATATTCGTTTTTCCAATCAAAATAGCCCCAGCTTGTAACAAACGTTCATAAACAGTGGCGTTATAAGGCGGAACGAAATTCCCTAACATTCTATTACAATTTAAATTTTACTTAAACCAAACAAGGACCATTAATTTATGAAAGAAAAAACTGCTTACTTTGAGGCACAGGTTGTGTTAATGTCTTTTGTACAAAAATTATCTTTTACGGCTACGGTTACACCATCTAAAGGGCCTTTGCTATATTTTTCTTGATATCGAAATGCTGACTCTTTGGCTTGGTGTAAAGCTAGCTCCGGTGTAATACGGATGAAGGCATTTAACTCCTTAAATTTAACAGCATTGTCCAACGCACAATCTGTGACATGTTTAGGGGAATAAAACCCATTTTGATAACTAGTCGTAAGCTAAAAAGTATATATATTAATTTATGCAATTCTAATAAATTCAAAATAACTTAAAAGTACTTGTTTTATGTTTTGTTTTAAATGCCTTCGCATAATTTTTATCGGTCAACAAATTAAAAGTACAGCAAATATCAAAATTAACATTTTGCAGCTGTTGTCTTTCAACTTAAATGGCAATACCATTACGATATTGAATAACATTGATAAGGTGACAGGGCTGGTATTTATTTAAGCCATTCAAACATGATATTATAATTATAGAACTGTTGTATCGATAAAGTTAGAATATACAGTAGCTGAAAGGCAATAACGAAGTTTTTCCTGGAATTTGGAAATATATCCAAGCTATTTTCCGTTTGCTAATATATATATGTATATATATATATATATATATATATATATATATATATATATATATATATATATATATATATATATATATATAAAAGCTTATAAATTATTCATGCCAAGTTTTGTACCATCGCTTTTACTGAGTGAAAAGTACCCTTAAATTATAATTAAAACTAATTCAAACAAGAAGAATATAAAAGTATTTATAGTATCGATTATTTATAAGCTAAAAGTGTGTTTTAGTCAAATATTTACATATACAATTTTCATTTATGTACATATAACCTTCCGCCGAATTTTGAGGATAGTGCTTGCATATCTTTGGTGATGATGTTTTTCTTCTGTTTACAGCTGATAGGGATAATGCCAAAGTTCTTGAATTTTTAAAAAACTTATGTTATTTTTTAGGGGATACTTTTCGCTGGTCGGAGATCTTTATTAATAAGGCAAGAATACCGAATTAAGTGTTTAGGATTAATTTTTGGGCCTTGTATGTTCTAGGATGTCTGGAATCTTACGAAGAATTTACTGCAATAATATTTTTATCTTTTTATGTGTGTGGCATTGCTTTTCGGATACCATTTTAGGAACTTACTTAAATGGTGCTTTTATGTTGTTTTATTTATTAAAGTCTAACTAAAAAATTGAGAATATTATTTAAATGTATATGCGGTTGCACAGAAGCTAAGAGTATAAGCTACTTTTTTAATAGCGTCGGGTAAAACGATAATTAAATAAGTAATTAAACAGTAATATTTCTATCTGACTTAATACTTAGTTAACTATCGCTTCCCAGCTGCTAATGCTGGAAAATTTTTAGCGCAGTTATTTTAACACACGACAGATTTGACTGCAAGCTCCATCTAGAAACAACGGATAGCAATATGCCAGATGTCAATTCTGCTATTTCTCTTGACGTTAATTGAGCGGCAGAAGAAGAAAACAATTGCAAATGTAGTTTCTTGTAGTAATATTTTCATCTACCGTTGGGTGCTATTAGTGTGTGTGCGTGTGTGTTTGCTGGTGGTGCCCTACGAAAAAGTGTTGCCGATTAATAATATATACATATATTTATTGTAAATATTGTTTTATTTTTATAGTATATATTTGTTTATAAATAATAAATTACTGGCAGGTTCGTTGAGAACTAACTTATTGTTGTGGCAATACACACAATTTGTGTTATTTCCAAGCCGCATTCAGTATATAAATATTTAAAACCATTTTTACTCGTGCGACATTTCATTAAATAGCAAAGTGACAAATACATGTGTGTGAAATACAAACTAAAGCGCCTTTTATTGAAAAATAATTACAAAATATAAAACACGGAAATACGTTTAAGTTTTACCGGTCATTAAAAGTGAAAACTGTAATAAAAGGATATTACTTAACTTTAAATAGGTACTTGATATTTTTTTATAAAATTAGTTTTTAACCAAAGAAGTAAGTAAATAAAGTTTTAATTGTGAAAATTATAACTATAAAGCCATTATTACAAAGAAAAAAAATAATAAATAAAAGAGCCTCTTGTCCATAGTCATTATATTGTTTTATATTTATAACTATGATCTATTTAAAAAATCAATTGTTGCTGCCCTTTTTTATTACCGGGGCCCTGTCTTCTGTAAGAACCATTGCTTACACATTTTATTTGATTTATGTACATGTGTTACGCTCAATAAATATTTTTCTAAACATAATTCAAAGTCAAAGTTAATGTAAGTTTTGGCTTCTTTAGTGATTTTATTAGACGGTTTCCCGCCGCACCCATTATTTCTATAAGGTCATAACGGTAGGAAAAAATTTAATACAAAAATACACCCATTTTTATCCATTTACTTTTACCTTCAGATTCAGATTATGTAGTACATTTTTTGTTTTCCAACAATTGCTGCTAAAATAAATGCTTTTGCTTTGTTTTTTGCTTTTGTTTTTGTTTTTAATTTCATATACTTCAAATGCAGGCAAACAAACAAATACACACAAGATTAATAAATAGAATTTGCTTTGGGAAGAAAAGAGTAAAAGCGTGTAATGTTTATTTAGAGAGCAGAATTTTCTCTTATTTTTCTTTAATTAATTCGTGCTTGTCTTGAAATATTTTGATTTTTGTTCTATTAATTTTACTATTTGCATTTTGTAGGTTAAAGTTTTCTTACATTTATGCAAAAATTTATAATTACTTTGGAGTGATTTTTTTCACAACAGTGACGATGGGGGTTCTGTTCATGTAATGCCTTGTTGACTTCTCAGTTAACGCATTAGTTTTAATTAAATTAAAATTTTCTTTACTTATCGACATGGGGTGCAAAAAAATTATATAAATTAAGGGATCGAAATTTAAATTGTTTGTGTTTTTTTTTAACATTGCGATAATAAGGTCATAACTCATACTTTAAGGTAATATAAAACAAAGAACATATTGTATTTTCCCCACAATAGAATTCTTGTGATTAAACGCCAAGAGGTCTACCAAATATGCTAATGTGTATTACATACGATTTTGTAGGCAAATAGAGTGGGCATAAAAATCTTGCCCATAATGACCATACAAATATAATTATAGACCAAGGCGATTAACATGTGTCAACACTGTTGAATGCCCGTTTTTTCGAAAGGAAATTTTGTCTCGCTTATTTTTCTTATCACAACGTTAATTACTTCGAAAATCATTAACTCTTTTGATATCTACTTCTTTAAAAACTTTATACATATTAATTTCGGATGAAACCTTTGCTCCAATTTACATTACAAACGAAATTCTTTTTCCAAATATTGAAAAAATCAGTATATATTTTGTTCTGAATTGATATTGATTTGACTTATTTACAACAATAGTTTACAAAAAATTTGTCGTCTCCTTAGCAATAATGAGATCGCTGTTAATTTTATTATTACGTTGAAAATTCCCAAATGAAGTTCTGTGTTTTACCAACAACTCTATTTCGTTAAAGCTATCTATGTATGTATGTATTTTGGAGCAAGTTAAATGGCTTTTACTTTTTTTAAATAGAAATTGAAATAAATTTGATAGAGGGAGTTTAACTCTTAATATAGGTTGGTTAGGAAGTAAATTGGTGAATGAATTCAATTCCTCTTCTTAGCAGCTTGTTTGCAAATGGCGAGCGCATTCTATCACATACTGGTGAGCCAGTAATTCTGGTTCAGATATTTATCCAATAATCGTCATATCTATCTACGTAGTAGTTAGAAAGTTAGCCATCTGGCATTTTATGTGGGGATTAATTTTGATATTTTCTTCTTTTGTTATTGTCCAGGTATGTGTGAGGGTGTTTTTCGTCTCTTGGGAAGGCTGATTTAAAGTAATGTCGATGGTAGTATCCGTCGCAGTTGGTTTTCTATATATGTCAAATGTTAAATGAATAACACCACCAATACTTAAAGCACAGCCAAAAATACACAAAGAGAACATGCCTTTGTGACCCATTGTGAACTACAGACCTGCACCAGCATATCACCTATCTAAACATTTAACCACCCTACTCAAAGAAAAAAAAATTTACAGTTTTATTTATTGATAGCAATATAAAGTAGAAATATGGCAATAAACGTAATATGATTTCTGGCTAATGTTCGCGTTTAGCACATCGACGGACGTCCGCTCTTTTCACAAAATTTTTAAGCACATTTTGCAACAAAGCTTCACTTATTAATGCAGCACAGAATTTCATTTTTCAAAGCGTCAGTTGTTTGTGTTTTGCTCACGTAAACGCAGTTTTTTAAATGGCCCCAGTGAAAATGATACAACGGCGTTAAATTACAAGAAAGAGACGGCCAATTGACATCGTCAAATCGAGAAATTACACGGCCCGAAAATTTTTCATGCAATAACTGAATTGTTGAAACAAAAACTTTACTTATATCAACATTAGGCAGTTGTGGCGACCTAAAATTGGTTATTGCGAACGTCGACTATTTGATGTTCCAGGCTCATTCTCAACACTTTGTTGTATAATGGCTATGTGTGCATCACTACGGCCATTAAGAGTGTATTGGTTAGGTCTATTGCCAGCAAAAATACCATGTGTCTGATATTTAGCTATTAAATTACTCGGAGCGGTCTCAGAAGAAGTCTGAATACAAGAAACATGTGTTCGAAGTGATACAGTAATTTCTGCAGGATTTTAATAATAAATTTTCACAACTAAAATTCTTTTCTTAAGAGTGTAACGTTTCGTGCTTAAAATTTTTCGATATTTTACTGAATAAATATCTACCGATATCAGCTCAATTCTGGACATTTAATTATAGGACAGAAAATTTATTTCCTAACCTTAAAATTATTAGGTATGTGTATAAATAAGATTTAATAAACAAATAATAAAAATGAAAATTTTTGTTATAAAAATATTTAGTTTACACGCTTGTTTTAATAGCAATTAAATATATTGCAATTAGTAAATTTTAGCGTAAAACGATGAGTTCATTTTTTAATTGCAAATAACTCACATGCAAAGGTAACGCGTGTTTAAGTAGAATACTTGCAAATAAAATGTTTGTCATTTTTAATAATTATTGATAGCAGACATAATGTACTAATAATTTTCTTCTTTTTTAACCTATTTACCGCCAAAATAAAATCAGAAGCAATAATTAACTAAAAAGTTTATTATTTTATTAATAGTATTCCAAAAAAAAAAAAAATAAATAAATAAATCTGGGAAGTAGAGAGTGTGTAGAGCGGCGGGATACAGGTGAAAATTTTCGAAACATTTTTTTTCAATGAATAATGTTTGTAAATATTTCTTGCATTGCCATAAAACACATCTTAGTTGCTTTTCTATCTTTTGAGGGTAGTGACCTATACCATCTTGTGGTAGCCCTAGTACTAATGAAAATGAAGGTCGAACTTTAAGTTGGCGTAAATAGTATCTTGCATTCGAACGCCGGAATAAAATTTGATCCATACTATCGCTAAGACTCATTATATAAAACCGCCAAGCGTTTGCAATGGTCATATATGTATATTATATAGGTAAACAGTACCCACCACCATTTCTTACCACGAATTGTAATTCAATAAAGTGAAATAGATTGGTGATGTTCATCTACTCCTCCCATATGTTTGTTGTAAGCCTGAAATACCTTTGGAATATTAACATCAATTTTTTGTCGCTGTTTAGAAGACCAACGCTTTATCGATTTATCAATTGAAATCTGCTCGTGATATGCTCCCCACTGAAGAAATTTGTTCATTATAACATCAGTCTCTTGTACAGCTAGCTTCGTTATTGTTCACAAGATGAAGACTCTTTTTAATTTCTCGATATCGTTGTGTAGACATTGATTTTAATACAATTTCTATACTGAAATCTTCATCATAAGACCAGTATAAATACTTTCTGGGTAATTTGTAATATCCAGACAATATCAGAGTACCTATAAACTTGAAATATTATATAAAATTATGTCTGTTATCTTGATTAGCATATAAAATTGTATTATTTATAATCATTGTAGTCGCATCTTCATCAAATATTTTCTGGAATACTTGTACTGGATTGAGATTACCAAATAGCTTCTTTACATCTTCTTGTCTGATAAGCACATCAGTCGTTACCCGAGATATTGAAGAGTATATGCGTAAGCACTTGCACCACAATGGTGGTTGATTGCGGCTTCTCTTTACTTTTTTGGCTATCGTCGTTACTGTCGTTTTCATGATTTAAAATATGTTATTATAACAACCTCCTCTTTGTCTGTTACTACGCTAGGCTCCGGTGGAATGATTGCGAAATCGTATAAGGAATCATTGTTGCTATTTTCTAATATTGCGCTAACAGTTTCTGCTAATCCCTTGAAAGCATTATCAAATTCTAAAATGTTTAGAACTCATCTCAATATAACTATAAACTCCAACGATTGCATCTTTTAACACTAAAACACTTTAATCAAAGCAGTCACGACTGAAAGAATTGATTCTTTCAAATTTTGGGAATACATAGACAAACACCCAAGTAGGCTTTTATATTTATTATTTAAAGTGTTGCCACAATTTTTATATACGAGTAAATTATGCCAGTCTGAATACAGGCGTATTTAAATTACGATAACTTTGTTAAAGTTAATGGTGTAAAATTTTTTTAAAAATTAAATTTTGAATAGAAATGCTTAATGTTAGAAAATTTAAAATAAAAAAAGCTAAAAAGAGTAAAGTCTGTGCTTATCTCGCCACACCAGACCGCTTTTTGACAGTTAATATATTTACAGTCAGATTTTTTTTATTATTATACAGGACAACAGGTTTCTTTTAAGCTTAAAACAAAAATAATAAAAAAAAGAAATCACAAAAACTATCAAAATCAAAAAAAGAAAATGATCGCCTAAGATTTAGCTGTACACAATTGAGTACAGCGGCGCCAAATGGGTTACGTCTCGACTCAATGGGAAAGAGTATCCTGCCATCAAATTTTGACAAGTCGTATGACATGTGCCACAATTTAAAATGGAACTTGATGATAGTATTAAAAATATGTAGAAATTATTTTTAATTCCAAGTTACCCAAAATTTTTGATAAAAAAGAATAAATGAAATATTTGTCTGTTGGTAAAAGGCGTAAGAAAAATTTCCATGGCTTAAATTTATACTTATGCTTCATATACGATCTTTGTGTACAGTTTATTGTTTGTGTGTTATTTAAAAGAACAATTTTAACGAATATCAATCTAAAGGTCGATATAGTGTACAAATTCCGTTGCCATCAAAAATTTCACCATTAAAACGCACGACGAAATTTGTTACAACTTTTAAAAGAAATGAAAAAGTGATATTGAAAAATGGCTATAAGTATAACTCTGGCCAAAGACGAACAAGCAAATGGTGTAAAAAGAGATTTCTGGCCTTCCATATATGTATGTACATAAACTTTTCTTATTCGTTTTGTTTTACAAATTTTTTTATGTTCATTCTGTTTGGCACAGCCGTATTGAAAATAAAAAGAAAAAACATGTACGAGTGCAAAGTATTTATGCAAATAAAAATAAGAAAAATATTTGTAGTAAAAGAGTTTCTAGATTTTCTGCTGCTAAATTTCAAGAACATATTTTTATTTTTGGAATTGTTTTAAGAAATGGTGTTTCGTGCGAATAAAAAAAGAAATCAAATGAACGATTGTGTGTAGAAAATTTCAAGCAAAATATTAATTTTTTTAACGCACATGCTTTTTGGTAGGAACTTTAAACGTGAAAGAACCTAGTGCAAATTCCGTTTAATTAATTTAAATAAATAAATAAAATATTTTTTTATAGCTTTGTTAAATAATTCATATTTTTTTATTTTATATTACAAAAACAAAAGTTAGTTAGGTTATTTAGTTTCTGTTCAACAAATATAGTTGTACTGCTTTCTAATATTTTATTAAACAGCGTATTTAATATTTGCTTTTATGTAAATTTTTAGTTAAATGCCATAAAATTTTAACACATATTGCAAATTCTCGAGTAAATAACACTTGGATTTTATACTATTGTAAATAATTAACAAAAATTAAAAAATAAAAAAATATATATAAAAAATTGTTCAATGTTAAAATTGACGCTCAATATGAGAATTTATTTTTAAAAAAATCTTGTAAACAATTTAAAATTAATAAAAAAAATATATACTTGTAATAACAAGGTGATCGGTTAAGTTCCTTCTACTACTCATTTGCTTGTTTGTAAATCATTCTGACTAAATACCAAAAATATCAAATAAATTAAAACAAACTAACGTTGTTTAATGTTGGTGATAATTTTAAAAATAAATATATTTAATGCGAGGATATTATGGAAAATGAAAACTGGACTTTGCTCTTTATCGTAACACTTTTTTATTTTCACAAAAAAAAAAAAAACAAAAATCAACACAATAACAAAAATATTGTTAATTTTAATATCTTGACTATTAAACAATAAACTATTTATAGCTTTCTGGTTATTCTCTTTGTTTAATCAATATTAATTTTTAGGCATCTTTTTATGATAAAAAAATATATGTGTTTAATTCGAACAATGTTATATATTTTAATCAATAACCTAAAGTACCAGAATAACATCTTTAAACTGATTTTTTAATCTTATGATTTTCAATGTATATTCTATCTATGTATGTGTAACAAACAGAAATAATTTATTCAGCAATAATTATAACAGCCATGTTACATAAAAACCTTTTTGTTGAAAAACAGATTTTCATTTAAAAGAAAACAGATTGGCCAGTTTTAACACAAAACTTGTTGTGTAAAATCTTGATAGATTAAATTTCTTTCTTTACATCTGCTTAAATTGGATGACGGGGTAGGGCCATATAAATAAAAAATTAATCATAAATTTGTTTTAAGAGTCAAATATAAAACGTTTTTGAAATACATATGAGTTCTATGTAAATGATAATAAATAAATGTTACCTTAAAGTGTGACGTTTTTGACAACCCTGTTATAGTTAACCTATCTCTCACTTTGAAAAGTGTTAACAGAATTGGATTCAAAATTGTGTTTTTGGGCAATAATTATATTCTATTAGTGAAATTTTTAGTGTGCTAATAAAATAAGATCACTAAATTGATTATTCGCCGTAAAGCTGCCCAGTAAAATAGATATGTAGTGGATGCAGTTTCCCAACTGGATTATGAACCTAAAGAGACATGAGACTTTTATAATCAAATACTGAAAATTTATTGCATTAATTATTGCAGAAACTAATCATTTTATTTAACAATGACCACATCGTCGAAAATTTACTAAAAACTCGCAATTTCCAAAGTTTTAAAAACAAAATAATCTAATTTTCTGCCAAATCATTCCAGTAACGTTGAAAACCTTGCTAAATGATACTAAGATTTTAGTTTAAAATAATTAAGAGATAATCGAAAGTTATTTTTTAGTAAATTTTTATTACTTTCCTTTTTTTCAAACTCAAGTAATGTGTTTTGTAAGCGAATAACGAAATTTTGCAATCACAGAAGTAAGTCATTATGTGGCAGGTACTTTTTATGATAATGTCTAATCTTTTGTTTGGTAGTTCCTACGGCCAATTTATTGATTGCTCAAATCGCCAGGAAACTTTTAAGCACGTTTTAAAAAAGCTTATATGTAAAATTTTTTTAGACTAACTGAGAATTAGACAAAAAAGTAAACAAATATAAGCATTAAAGCTTAAACAAAATATTCTTAATCAATAGTAACCTTAGTTTTGCTAACATTTTTATTCATGCACATAGTTTTTTTTCCAACTCTAAGTGGAAAGTAAGTAAGTAAGAAGTAATCAAATTTGAAAACAAGTAGCAACAAGTAAATACTTGTGTGCACAAAATTCAAAAATATAGTAAGTTGATACAGCTTTAGCGCACGGGTCCCAGCGATGTTTTTTTTTGGGAATAATTATTTTATATTAGTTGACTCCTTAGTGTGCTAACAAGCCGAATTTATTTTAAATAGAATCACTAATTGAAAAAAAAATATGCTAGGAGCATGTTATACTTACATACGAATCTTAAGCTTTATCTTTTTTTAGTTATTATTGAAAATTTTTGTTCTATGCCTATCACGATTCATACACGTCAAAATCAGGTTTTCTAGTCGTGCACCCAACGTTCTCTATTGAAACACCTCTTAATTTTAAAATTTTTTATTCACAGTTATTTTCAAGGCGGAAAATGTCTTGCCTATTTCGTTTAAAAAACTAAGGTTGAAATGACGAACATATCTTACATAATTGTTTTGGGACACCCTTTAATACAATTTCTTGTACTTGTTACTGTAGGGGACATATTTTTACTTGTGTAGTACATCACAACACTTTCGGAACATCTTTTAATTTGTAGTGTTTGTCGATTTAGCTGCAATAGTGGTACGCATATCTTCTGTGAAAATTTCAAGAGTGCACGCACCTATTACGGTTCCAGAAAATGGAGGCTACGCCAAACGGATAGACATTGACATTGTTGTACATTTTTACCCTTTCGTTATGGAACTCTGCAGGTATTGAAAGCTAATGCATTGTAGGTTTCAGAATTTGTTTAGGTTTTAAGTAATATAATTTTTTACAGGGCCCTAAAATTAAATATTTTCCAATATGAACATTTTCCAGCTAAATGTGAAGGTCTGTTTAATAGTTCACTGTTATGTAGCTCTGATTGTCATAATTGTGACCTTATGTTGCACCAAAACTAACATAAATCACAGCATTATGTCATATGGTAAAATATGATAAAACAATATTCACTTACAGATCGAACACAACACTAAGTCATCTTTTTACGTAGAAAATAATAAAATTAGACAAGAAAAAGGCAGATAAACTTGTTTACAAAATAACTTGTCGAAGAGACGAGGGGAAAGTTGTAATAGCGTATACGTTAAAATAACAAAAAGGATGCTAGAATATAAAGCAGACATTAAGAAAGGAAAAGAGACAATAGCTTTGGCTCAACATGTATGTTGAAAAGCTTCATTCGTTAGTGGTAAAAAGCAAAAAAAAATCTCATTTTAAAATTAAAAATGTAAATACGATACACGCTCCCCTTCAGAATCAATCCAATCAATTATTGATTTCAGTTATTAAATTAATTTAACTAATTAGTTGTGAGATTAAATAAAGAGGTCGATCAAAAATAGCATATGTGTTAATAATGTATGAAAGTGCGTATTAAAATAATGTAATGATATAATTTTAATAGCTTTTTTTGTGAATTAATCGTACGATCGTGTAGGATAGTTAATTGTGGCTTTTTAGAAGATCCGCACTTACACACTTTTGTAGCTTCTATCAGTAAATCTTTCAAATTGATTTGTAAGAAGATACAGCTATTCTTACTAATTCGAAGAATATCCATCCAGAATTGTTCAACATTAGCAATATTTTGCATCCGATAAAAATTACACAAACCACTCGTTTTGAACATCGTATTTTATCTAAGGATTGCAACTGTGGAAGATTTCAAAACTAAAGGAAATTTGGCTATTTTTCTCTTTTTTTTAACCTGATTCATTTACTTTTCTTATGCAAATATATAACTACAAGAAGATTCTACTTATAATAAGTTTTTGCAAGCAGTTTAATATCTGCTATGTAAGTAAAACCGTCCAGTTAATTACGATTTGATATCAGGTTTTCTATACTAAATAAATTGTATTATTATAAAATGTTATAGGCTCTCAGCAGAATATTTTAAATATGTATTACTTTATTTTTGCTAAATAAGTTAAACAACAATTTGGAAGACGCATTTTTTTAGCAATGGGTCTATATTTGATTTTTAAGTTTTGAGTCTACAATTCTTATATATTCTTTCCTGTTCCTAAGACAACTGTCTGACTTCCTTATGTGGCTATAATCATTAGAAAACAGACAAGATAGTTTTACTTTTTTGATCTTCTTTTAATAATAGATTTTAAAGTTTGACTGTTTTTTAATATTTACTTGACATTCATTTATTTATCACCTGATGTTTTGAGTAAAATATTTTTTTATGTATTTGAAAGTTACAGTTTATCATTGTTATCATTAAACAAAAGGGAGCATATTATTCTCTTTATCATTCGGTGCAAAATGTTAAAAGTCTGTAAAAAGAAAAGAAAAGTGCAAAATAAGCAAAATTGCAAATGTTTCTGGCAACATTTTCCAAACTGCAAAATAATATTTCATGTGGAATTGTTGCTAAAGCTTAATACTCTGTTTTAGTTTGGGAAAACTGTTTAGCAACATTTGTTATTTTGCTTTAAAAATTACATAATTTATTTTAATACCGCCGTTTTGTTGCCTTTAAGTTGCAACATGCTTCAATTGTTTAAACAAAAAACATTGGGAAAAAATGTATTGTAGATTATTCGGGATAACAAGAAATAGAATAACATTAATATCTACCTTTATTTTGATCAAACAAAACACAAAATTACAAATAATGTATTGGATCAGCTGTAGCGGAAAAATGTTCCGCTCATATTGTCCATCAGTTGATAAAAATATTGCCTGCAACATTTTATAACTTTCAACAAAATGTACCGGAGTACTTCTACAGCAACATTATTTCTTAGTTATTTCCCAGTAATCTTTTTTGTATGAACTCTTGACAACATTTCGCACGAAATCATGTACAGATTACCATGCATAATAGCAACCAATGTCATATACTTTAGTGCAATAAAAATGAACGTTTTAGTAGTATTGTCATCATTAGCTAGTTTTCAATTAATGTAGTGGACTCACTTAAGTTGCCTTCGAACATAATCGCATGAAGGAGCAAGGCTGAGGCATATTCTGAAAAGTTTAAGGTGCCCCAGAAAATATTTTCTTAGTGGAATTTTTAATACATAACCTAAATCATTTACTGCTTCGTTAAAGTCCCTTCACACAAATTCTGTATGCTTATGATCGAATATACCTGTAATTACAATTTTGTATGATGCGCTCCGTTGCATTAATTACTTTTCTAATACTTTTCTTATGTCATAAAGTAATAATTAATGCATTCCATTAAAAATATTAGAATTCCTAATTTTTGCACAAAATATGTATCGTGTCGTATTATTTAACATAACATTTCTAATTGAAAACTTAAAGTTCAAAGATTATTTGAGCTGGGCCAGAAAAACGCAATTTATACAATATTATTATTTTTCTGTTAAAGTTAAACAATTTTAAAAATGTTTTAGTAAAACAAACATGTGTAAAAACAAAATGCACTGGTGTTTGAGTTCGTGTATTGATTTTTTTTAAACTAAAATATACTCAAATGCATTTGATTTATTTTGTTTTTTTTATAATTACAAATTCAAATAACTTAAAATTATTCTATCAGGTTTTTCAACAAGAAGTTTGTTTTTCAGTTGTGGCAACACCAACAGCACGATAGTTTTGACATTTAGTTTTTTGACGTATTCGTAGTAGATGCATTGGCAATTGTTATACGGAATTCAATTTCGCATGAAAATCGCATTAAAATATTTCAAATCTACTATGAAAATAGTGATTCTGTTAAAGTAACATTTCGTAAAATTGATGATATTTTCGGACAACATAATCGTCCTTTTGAAACCACTAACAAGAATTTGGTGGTTAAATTTGAGTCGACAGGCTTGATACAAAATGTGCGCACACCAACGCGTGTTTGATTGGGTTGTTCAATTAAAAACACAGTCTTGAAATGAATTTCTGCCGTTCCCAACAGTTGTGGTTATGCGTGATAAGATTTACGTCAGTACCTAGCTGTGTAAGCCATAACCTGACCGTGGATCATACCACTGTGGATGAAATTGTGTGATAAGGTTTACATCTGCATCGGCAGTGCGCCATAATCAGATGGTGGCCATTACCACTGTGAATGAAAAGCAACGCCATTCATGCCCTAGAAGGCCTTCGAATCCGTGGATTCTCCGGTCACTCCTAGTAGCAATTTTAAAAGCTCGAAGTAGGTCGCAGCCTTTACTCCTTGTTAAAGAGTTGGAGACTATCCAACTCCTGGTCCAGAACGCATGAAGCTTAATATAATTAAGAACACGACGGCATTCATACTCACTGGACCTGAACCATTCATTGTGTTCATTTTGAATGATCAAACCCACAAACTCTCACCAGGGCTTCGAAACCACAACCACCACGATACTCCCATATAGCGGCCAACCTCAATAACCAGCCGGAGAACAGCTAAATGTCTAAAGAGACAAATAGCGAACTTTGCGAGCTCACTGATTCCCGTGGAAATATGTGGATTGTGCAGATGGCTCCTACTAGCCTTTAAGGGACCTGGGCTACCTTTTACCCCGCAAGACACCAGTCTAGATGGAATAGTAGGTTCCAAAAAGACTATCATGTTCCCCCGGGGGGAACAGTGGATAATATGTAGTGTCATCCTCGCCCTAGGAAGCCTTCGTATATGTCTATCCTCCAGTAACTCCTAGTTGCAACTTCAAGAGCTCGGAGCAGACCAACGCCGCCACTCCTTGCTGAAGAGTTGGAGACTATCTAACGCCTGGTTCAGAACGCATGAAGCTTAATAAAATGTAAGAACACAGCCGCAGTAATGCTCACTGACCCTGGACCATTCATTGTGTTCATTGTAAATGATCCGAGCCACAGAACTCAAACGAGGGCCACGTAAGTTCAACCACCACGATACTCCCGAAGGGCCAACCTCAATAATCAGTCAGAGAACAGCTAAGAGGTTAAAAAACCAGAAAGCTGAACTCTGGGGCCTTACTGATTGCCGTGGATATAAAGTGGAGTTGTCCAGTTGGCTCCTGCTAGCCTTTTAGGGAACTGGGCTCCCTTTTACCCCCGGAGACACATGTAATGAAATTGGGGTTATCCAAAACCATCACGTATCGATTTGAATTTGAAGCCTTTTAAGGTTAGACTGGTGCAGGAATTGACGTCGTAGAATCGTTCTGGATTTTTTGAAAAAATAACTTTCAGACGAAGTCAATTTTTATTTGTCAGGGGATGTCAACAAGCAAAATTGTCGCATTTGGACTTGTGAAAATCCTAGAGCGATTATTGAGAAGCCTTTGCATGCTCAAAGTATCACTGTGTGGTGCGCTATGTAGAATACATTTCCAAAAAAATCCACTGGACATGTCGCGGTTAAATAGATATAAACTTCGATACCATTTTCGCAGTTTAAAAAATATATTTAAAAAACTCCATTTTTTATATGAAAATTTCACATGATCATCGATCGCGTAAACGTGAATACGACGACGTACGTAGGTGTGCACTAGAGTACGTGAGTACAACTCTGATTATAATAAATCAATGGGTTTATTAAAAGCAGGTGAGCCATTTAAGCACTAAAAATGTATCAGTAATGGTTAGGACGTTGACCACCTGGATTCGTAGTTCAACTACTGTTGTTGCTTTCGTTGTCACTGTGATAAAATATGATCGTCAGTAGCAAGTTTTTCGAACAAATAAGCATGATTATGAGTACGTCTGAATAAACTTTGGTTTTAATCAGCCACTTAAAATGTTGTGTGAAAATATTATGTCTAGTAGCTTACCATTTATCGCCCTATAGGAATTATATTTTGATGGGTAGTCACCCAGCTTTGGCATTTCTAACATAACAATGCGTGATATATGTGTGTAAAAAATGTGAGCTGTTTTTAGTAGGTTTCTTACAAAAAATTTGTTTACAAAAATTTGACGACATCTCCTTTTTAAGGTCATTTTTGTATGCACTAATGCCAAATAAGCAGGCTGTAAGTAAATTCAGAATGGGAAAAAAAAGAAAATATTATTATTTAAGTGTAGTTTAATTATTTTAAAATTTTTTAGGAATATTTTTGGAGTTGTGCGAATACCAACAGATACTTCCTGGAACTAGCTAACGAATTTATGCAACATTTCCTGCACTCGCCCCTTAAAAACGAAAAAAGAATATATACTTCTACGTGACTTTGCATGGCATTTTTTGTATTATGTTTTTTTCGTTGCTTTTGTAAATTTGTAATTTTATTAATTTAGCGAAAAAAGTATTTTATTATTTAAAATTTATTTCGTTTCTAAATGTTTTATTACTTTGCAAAAGTAAAGAATAATTGCATACATTATCTATGTAAGAAAGATACGAAGAATGCTGATGATGAATGTAGCGTTTCAGAAAATCAATTACTTATACTGTAACCAATTTTCCAGTTTTCCTTAAGACATTAAGACATCATTTTAAAATAAATTGTCTTTTAGCGAAAATAGAAATACAAAATATATGAACTTAACCACCAAGACGAATCAATAACAGATGAATGTATGATGTTCATTAAGCCTGCAAATATCAAAGCAATTTTGTAGTCCAACTTTTTGACGGCTAAGCTGAATTTTACAAAGGCAAATAGATTTTTCAGTTAATGCGTGAATTCGCTTTGAGGCTAATTAAAATTTGCTCTTTGACCAACAATTTAAGTTAGAAAAGGAACGTTTAAGTTTTTATATCTATTAGACTTTTGTTCAACCTTTTCTATAAAATCTTATGAGTCAATAACATAATTCTATTCTTTATGATTAATTTCTCAAAGTAATGTTTCAAATAACTGAATATGAAATTTCGTGTGTAAATTGGTAATGTGGATACTAATCACTTCACAATTTCGTGCGAATTGTTGTCAAAGGTCTGTATAAAAAGCAAAATAAATAGGAAATTATGTTGCTATAGTTCTATAGTTGTTCGTTTTGTTAAGAGTTACAAAATATTTTTCAGTTGACACAAAATGTTTCTGGCAACATTTTTTTTCAACTGCAAAACAATATGAATGCCACGTCTTTCGTAGGGAACTGCAACCAACCTACAGCTAATCAATACATTTTTTGTAATTTTGTGATTGTGTCAACAAATTAAGGAAAATTGAAGCGACTATAATAATATTCCATCATCCATTTCAAATGTTGTTCCGAATCTTTCAAGCACAAATTTTTTCATACATTATCTGCAGAATTAAAACAACGTTGCATATTTAAGGGCAATAAAAAGTGCAGTTTTCTTCCAAACTGCTGCATTGCCACCACAAGCAAATGGTAAAATTTTTCGAGCGAGCTAAAAAAAATGTTTTTCAACAGTTTTCGAAAATTTCAAAGAACACCAGCCCTTGCACTAAATTCTCTCTTTGGTAAATTGCTTAGCAACTTTATTTTGCTTGAAACAATTTGTCACATCACTATTTGGAAACAAATAGTCGTCTATGTAGGCAACCTTGCTTAATGTTTTTTCTTGTTTTTAGCGATTTCGCAGTTTGATATGCATTGTATCCAGAAACATTTTGCTGTTTTAAAGCATGAGACCAAACACATTCCATGTTATTATGAAATGGGGGTTTGAAAACATTCTATAAGGAAATGTTGAAAATAATAATACCAAACGTAAACATGTCATATAACTGTCAAAAATTCTAATGATGATACAAAATTGTAACAGGTAAACCTGAATAGTGAGAGCTTAGCTTTTAAAGCGGTAGAGAATGGTAAGCTTAACGCGTTGATTTAGGTTAGAATGTTCTAAATTGTATCGGTATTAATTTTGTTAACCCACATGTTTGCATAGAGAGTTGAATGTTGCCTTTTTCAGGATTCATATATATTTCTCATTAATTTTTTTAGAAGTTAAATTACACACATTTCACGTGGTATTTCATTAATTTCATCACAAATATATTGTTTGAGTTGCTTGCGAGTTTCTGGTTTGTTTGCATAAACCTTAATTTTCAAATATCCCCACAAAAAGAAGTCCGGAGCAGTCAAATCGGGCGACCGTGGAGGTTAATCAACATCACTAATTCTTGAAATAACTTATTGTGTAAAGAGGTCTCGCAGTAATTCCATTGTAATCCTAGCTATACGCGATATAGCACCGTATGCATTTGTGGCGTTAAAAAGTTTTCAATCACATCACAATATCGTGTCCCATTATGCCGTTTTCATTTTCAAAAAAGAAAGAAAGGTGCAATGACCAAATTGCACACCAGACTGTCACTTTAAATGGAATAATGAATAATCAATAATTTGGGGTTTCCCATTCCCCAGAACCGACTACACATCTCTAACTACTCCAAAAATTTCTTTCACATCACTATCTTCTTTAACTGGCAAAATACAGTTATGGCTATTTTCGTGTTAAGTGTGTTGCTTCTGCACGATGAACTAAACAGTTTTTTGTCTCTCCTAAAAATTTTAGTATTTTGAGTTGTTGTGATCCTTTTGTGTTTAGGGTGCGATATCCATTTAAATGAAAATGTACCTGGTCACTCATTATGATTTTTTCATGAAAATCGGGGTGGTCATGGGCGAGGTGTAACATTCTATTAGCATATGTACGGTGGCGTAAGTGGTCTTGTGGAAGAAGCTCTTGTGTCAACTAAAATGCAAATCCTTGTGCAAAATTGAAGATCAAGTTCCTGAGCACGGCGACGAATTGATTTTGATGTCTTGTTTTGAACACTTTCTTAGGCATCAGTACGTCGTGGTCGTAGCTTGGACCTTTCACCTACAGATCCTCTTCGAAATCATTCACTACACGATAAATAGTGCGTTTTGTTGGCACGTTGTTTCTTTCACGTAGCTTTCTCATCGTCACGGTAATCGATGATTGATTTTGATAAATCAATCCATAATAAATTCGCAACGTGTCTACTTCACGACTACCATATATGAACTGTCAAGACTAGTGCTTACTTAAATTACGCCAAAACAAAGTAGTATACCTTTCTGGCCGATACCCTGTACACTTTTGTTTCCGAAACAAAATGTGGTAGAAAAAACTTGAAGGAATTCTGGTTGATTTTTTACACACAGCTGCTTTTAATATTTATTGTACAGTAAATGTTTGTAAAACAACTGCTTAGTTTTTTCTGTTAATTGAGATGATGGATATTCAGACAATTGTTTGACAATAGATATTTCGTGTTTTTTTTAAGTCATGCCATTATTTTTATATTATATTTATTGCTGTATTGATTGGGAATTAGTGATACTTATCCATAGCACAAGTCACATACGTTCTTATGCTCTTTTGTTTAGTCGCCAAAAAGAACACTAATTCGGGAATTGTTTTCAAAGTACACTGAACAAAATTAAAAGGTGATATGATTAAAATTCTGCTATTTTTTAATTGTTTGTAATTTATGAAAGATTAATATAAAAAACAGGGAATTTATGTTAAAACAGCGGCTTGAGTTTTTTAATGTGTAAATTAATATAAATAATAAATATGAGTTATTATGTTTGCAAATTAGCATAATATATATTTTTATTTATATTTATATTAATGGGACTGTTATTTGAAGTAGAAGACAACGATGAGAAGGCAGAAAATGAAATGCAAATCGAGGTATTACACTAAGTGTGTTCAGATGCCAATATTTAATTAAGCAGCAGATTAAAAATTTCAGCATTGAGCCATAATTAAGTTTCTGTGGAAAAAATATTTTTCCATTATAATTTTATACTAACAAATAATAGTTTTTTTATTTTTATATTTATCGCGTCTGTTTTCTACAGCAGTTAACTCCACAAAAAGTACAGAACTATACAGAAATTCTAAAAATTTATTCTCTCTACAGTTTTTGCTTCTACTTTATATTATAATTAATTTCTTTAACAACTTTATTAATACCATAAAGAACATGCGGTTTTTCTTTTAAATTACTCAACACTTTCAACAGTGCAGCTTTATTGTTCGCATTAATACAACTACGCTATTATTTTTAGACAGCACTGTTGGGAACACACAAATTTCTCTATAAAAATTTTAGACCGTGGACAATGATTTTGGTTGTATTGCATTTTTTACGAAAATATTTTCAGATTTTTGCGTTGATTATGTAGACGACATGTGTGTAACTTATTTAGTTTATTTTCATAGTTTCCGTACAGAATAAATATTTAATTTCTAAAACCTATAAGTTTTATATTATTTTTTTAAACGAAATACAACAACAACAAAAAAACTAAAAAAAACGTAATGTTGAAAAATTCAAGTATATTTTTTGTCGTTTAACTTTGGCTATACTTTCTAGATAAAATTTTGCAATTCTAAAAATGCTCATATATTTTTATACAAAGTGCAAAGTCCAAAAAAAAATTATTGTGTTAATTTTGCCTCATCTTTTGCCTTTTTTCTTAAATATTTTTTATATTTTTTTATTTTTATATAAATTTTATATATAGTGGGCGGCACAATGTTACTATTTTTTTTTTTTGTTAAATACTCATTATATGTTTTTCAAAAATTTAATAATTATGTTTTTTTTTAATTGTAACCAAAACTGGAATTTTTGATTATTAAATTACTTTAATTGAATCAAATTTATTTTTTAAAAAAGCAATAAATAAGTTTTTTTTTCAAGTTCAAACATAGAAAGCTTTCATTTTTCTTTAACACATTCGGCTGAATTGCGGGAATTCACGTAATTTACGTATCTTTAGGTAAACTAATGACGGAAATTCCCGCTAATGTTCAGATCAAGTTTTCCAAAGTTTATTCCACTTTGTATGGAGTTAGAGTTGCTATATAGGGCTTAAATATAAAATTCGGCAACTTCCGTCATAGTAGAAATATCCGTCATTTGTTCGACACAGCTTTAAAAATTATTCATTATAAAAAACCGGGAATTCAAGCACTTCGTTTTTATATGAAAAAATTAATTGAGTCGCTGGCAGCCACCAGCTAAATTAAAGTGCGGCCGAATGTGTTAAATTATATTCAAAGTTATAATTTTAATAACGGATATCCGCCGGGAAGGTATACTACTTTGTTTTGCCACCATTTTGGTAATCATTAGTCCTGACAGTTCATATTTGGCAGCTGTGGAGTGGACACGTAGTAAATTTGTTCGATAAATCAACGTGTTTTAATCGTTCAAATATTTTATCAAAATCAAACACCGATTACTGTGATGATGAGAAAGTTACGTGAAATTTTTGGGAAAAACAACGTGCCAACAAAACGCACTATTTATCCTGAAGTGAATGATTTGGAAGAAAGAGAGTCTGTGGTGATAGGCCCAAGCATGGACCACAACGTACTGCAAGATCGGCTGAAAGCATTACTGCTGCTCAAGGAAGTGTTCAAAACAATCCATCAACCTCATTTCGACTCCGGGCTCTTAAACAACTTTGGCCACAATTTTGCACAAGGACTTGCATTTGTTTCCAATTAGATTTAGTTGAGCTTCTTCCATTAGGATTTTCATAAAAAAAATTATAATGAGTGACGAGGCACAATTTAATTGAAAAAAAAAGTGAATAAACAGAATAGTCGGTTATGGGGAATGGAAAACCTTCAAATTATTCAACAGTCACCTATGCATCCTTTAAAACTGACAGTTTGGTCTGCAATTTGCTCAGGAGAAATCATTGGACCTTACTTTTTTGAAAATGAAAACGGCATAACAGTAACTGTGCACGGGAAGCGATATCATGATATGATTGAAAACTTTTTAACGTTTTTAGGCTTGATTAACATGTATCAGCAAAACGGTGCCACATCGCATACAATGAAATTAATGCGAGACCTCTTTCCACAACAAGTTATTTCAAGAAATGGTGATGCTGATTGGACTTATTTGACTGCTACGGACTTCTTTTTGTGGGGACAACTGAAAAGCAAGTTTTATGCAAATAAACCTGAAACACTTGAGCAACTCAAACAAAATATTGGTGAAATAAATGAAAACCCGCGTGAAATGTGCCAGAATGTAATGAAAAATGTGCTCGCATTTGTGAGGCTAACAGAGGTCGACATTTATCTGATATTGTTTTCCATACGTAACTGCCGACATAAAATAAAATATTTATCTATATAAGATCCATTCTCGTTCATTTAGTCAAAAATTATAAACAAACAAAGAAGTATATCTTCCGAGCGAACGCCCTGAATTAAATATTGAGACCTCTATGAGAGAAAATTATTGAGAATGATAGCCAAAAGCACAACAACGAGTAATAACTATTGAGAAGCGCTGCTATGTATGTCATACATGCAGAAAGAAAAAACCATAATTGTAGTGTGGTCAGAATGAACACACTATGATCTCTTTAACACTATGTGGTTGCAGTGAATAGATCATAATCATTTTTGACAATAAGATAAACATTTTTTTTAATATTTGATGACTAAACCGTTGTTGCGTACGAAAATTGTAAAGTGAAAGAAATAATTTAGTTTTAGACTGTAAAGCAAAAATTTTAATAACAGTACTTAAAAATTAATTTTCCTCAATAAGGTGGCTGTGGTTTTTGAAACACGCACACCATTCAATCGTAAAAATTGTATTAAGAGAGTTTCTAATTAGCTGTCAAAGCTGTTGGTCAATCTACACTTCAATTTTCTACTATTTTTGTCGTTTGATGTTTTAAACTTGTTTTTCAAAAATTTTGAATATACTTCTAAGCATTTGACTAAGTAACTGCTATTCCAATGTCATGAACATTTCAAACTTTATTTTTTACCTGCAACTTATCAATGGGTGAGTGACTAACTTGATGACGAGTTAAAACGAAGAAACTAGTTTTAATTTAAGTTTTTTTTATTCCTACATTTCTCACTTGCTTGTATTAGAATTTATGTTAATTTTTTTTTATTAAGTTTAATATTTCTGGTCTGTTATTGGAGGTCGTTGCTCTTAAAATTTCATTGATATTAACATATGAATATGAAATTTTCTATCTACATTTAATTAAGAAATTAGAAAAACCGGTGTTAATAATGAGACAATTTTTTTTAAGAAACTTAAAATAGATCTTAGTTTTTTTATTAAAATTCGTATGATTTAAGCTAAGCAGTATAACTTTGTAAAATGTACGCAAATTGCATAAAATGCTCGCTTCATTGATTTCATTGCTAGCGGCTTTACAACTTTAACTGAAAAACAATGTTAGAAATTTTATTCCTTAAAAAATGTATTTTTAAATGGTACCTATTCAATAAAGTACTGTATACTAAAAATAAAGTTTTTTTACGTCTCCAAGTTGTATAAGTTGAAATTTCTTCAGTTTTTAATATTAAACGTAGTTAGAATTTAAAAACTGTTTTTGAAACCTCCTTATGTCCTAAGCAAATATTATGGATCGCTAGCACTTTCAAATTTAAAAATATTGTTACGTTTCATTTACTTCTTGTACAAATAAATGACGAAATCAGTTGTTTCTTTGGCTTTATGAATACGGCGAAGTTTGAAGTTTTGCTTAATATAGCCATATCGATTACACCTGCGATTTCTAATTATGTGCGGTTTTTAACGTCTAAATCTTTTAATATGGAAACATCTGGAACCAAAGCACAATTAGTGTTTTTTACTTGTATTTACCAGACAATAGAAAGAAAATATTTATTATATTTGTGTAACTAAGAGAATATTTGTTAAACTTTTTTTGGAGATTTTTTTTGTAATTTTCAAACACTCAAGTGCTTTTCAAGGAAACACAAAAGAGTTTGTTTGTAAAATTCAACCCAAGAATTTCGTAAAAGTAAAAGTAGAGAATTTCTTAAAACTAATTAAAAGGATTTTTTTTAAAGATTTTTTCCTTCGACTTACTATGAGGCTTATTAAACATAGAGAGAGAGAGAGAGAGAGAGAATTTGAGCTTAGGAACACACCTTTTAAGTTTTAGTGTAAAGTGAAAAAATGGAGATTAATAATAGAATATGATGTCGGAAAGTGTCTACCTCTAGCACGTTGGCAGACACCCGCTATTTTCGCAAAATTTTTAGGCACATTTTCCAACAAAGCTTCACTTATCTCGTTAATGTAGCTCCGAATTTCATATTTCAGAGCGTCAGCTATTTTTGGATTATTGATGTAAACCTGATCTTTCAAATTGATCCAGTGAAAATAATCCACGGCGTTGAATCACAAAAATGAGGTGGCCGAATCGAGAAATTAAGCCACCGGGAAAATTCTCAAGCAATAACTGAATTGTTTGGGTGGCTGTGTGGCTTGTAGCCAAAAACATTGGTCATTGATGTCAACATTAGACAATTGTGACCACAAAAATTGTTTATTATGGTTTAATAGCGCAGAAAATTCACGGTAAAAGCGTTTACTTGTTTATTTTCGAAAGCAATAGGGTCGATGATGCCTCCTGACCACAAACCACACCTCACGGTCACTTGCTTTGGATGTTATGGTTTACGAGGACTGTTTGTGGATTTTGTAAGCCCCAATTGCAATTCATATATGTGCGACGTAAACGATGGTCGATCGATTTTAATTTAACTTTATAAGCGTGAAGAGCGTTGTGCAAAATATAGCGGAATGTGCCCCAAGTGATGCTCAGTTGTTGCGAACGTCCAATTGGTGTTGATCAGCAAGATGTAAATACAGGCGTACCCAAGAAGAAATTGTTGAGTTATTGAGTGACCTACGTAACGAACTACAAGGGTTTCATTGCTTTAAATGGAAAAAACCTAGTTTCTGAATGGCAGCTATCTTCTGCAATTTTCCAACGAGTCGGTAGTGATAAAGAATCATACTTACTCAAGTAACTCGATCACGAGTAAGATTCAATGGTACAGTTGGAATTAACGTTATGATAGTTGTTATCAATGACTTTTCGCATTGGATGGTTTTGGTATTGGCAAAGGAAACAATTAAATCCTCCAAAGCTAAGTATTCAACTACCAACAGAGGTGATTTGTTTTACATCAGCGCCTGACTATATAGTCTTAATCAGATGGTGGACAAACCACTATGTATAATTTGGAACGTCATACATGCGTCCTAGATAGCCGAAGCCATAATTCTATGCAACAGAACCACCTAGTTGCAACTTTAATGATTTCAGTGCAGGTCTGCAAATCATCACACCTTGCTAGAGAGTCGGAGACTTTCTAACTCCTTGTCCAGAACACATGTCAAGCATGCTCACTGGACTGGATCATTCACCATGCGTGTCATTATCAGCGAAATGATCCTGGCCACCATAAAAACAGACCTGCTATGGGGCCGCGAAACCACAACCACCACGATTCTCCCATATAGGGGCCAACCTCAATGATCAGCCAGAGAACTATTATAAGTCTAAAGAGACAAATAATGAACTCTGGGGCTCACTGATCCCCGTGGAAATAAAGTGGAGTTTCCAGTTGTCTCCCTGTCTGACTTCAGGGGACTGGGCTCCCTTTTTCCCCCAGTTGCACAGGTCCAGATAGTCGAGTATTCTATAAGAACCGATAAATGTGCCCCCGGGGGGTATTCAACTACCAACAATAGATTTCCAGATCTGCGGGACGCTGACATTTAAGGAGGGAGGGGTTAAAAACGGTGGCGATACTGTCGCCAAAAAATAATTTGCCAACTTAAGCTCCTTTATTATTTTTACTTTAACTGGCCTCCAATTCAATTGTGAAATTGCTGTTTTGTTGAAACAACGGGAAAATAATTTTGAATGACCAGCGTCTGCATACCTGCACATATTGGTGCAAGGTGATCCCTGCCAACTTTGTTGCGACAAGCAGTTTTGGCTAAGGTGCCGCGAGTATCGGAGGGCTGGAACAATTTGCTGTACAGCGGCTATGTTCGTATCACTCAGAAATAGTCTGATTACAAGGAAAAGCTGCTTGAATTTTACGAAGTGATACAGTGAAATTTTTATCATTTTGCCAGTAAATTTTCACAATTAAAATTAAACAAATCCAGAGTGTTACGTATCATGCTTAAAATTTTCCAACTTCTTACTTAATAAATTTCAAAAACTCACATCACAATTCTTGACACAATCATTTGAGGGATAATTTACGTTCTAACCCATTTTTTTTTTTTTAGAAACATTTCTTGGGATGGTTTTAAATCTTAATTTATGTTACTATTGCCTCTGTAGTTGTGCTATCGTGAACATTCAAACATTCTAAAATGTATTAATTATTGAAAAGTTATTGAATACTAATATAGTTTTTAATTTTTGTAATACACGCTTTATGAAAGTGATTGAAATACCGATGCAGTTTTCATGCGTGAAAATCTTACTGCTTTGTATCGAAATTGAATTCAAATAATATTTTTTTCTGAAAGAAAAGCACTATGAATATATGAATTGTAATGGTTTACATTTTGTAGTACAACATTGCAAAGACTAGGCACAAAAATAATAATAATAGTAAAAATACCTATTTAGCAGTTGTTAATTTTTACTAGCTAATTAAATTCGTATTTATCTTTAAACATATTAAAGCAAATATGTATGTAAGTATATAAATAAGAACGCGGTAGGTCTTATCTGTGTTTTAAAAAATTTATTTTTGTAGTATTATCTTCTTGTTCTTATTTTTGATTGGAGATTAACCATGATGCTTTAGTTATCATTTATCAAACTCTTATCATCTTAATATTAATATATGTATGTATATATTGTGTGTTATTTAACTAAAGTATATCTCAAATAGCCGATAAAGTAAACAAAATCTTAAAGTTTACCCTACGGCAATTGGGGCAAACCAAATTCTAAAATTCAATGTAAAACCTTTGCGTTCCTTGTTAAAACTAATAAAAGTCTGCTATTTTTGTTTTATTGTATCATTTAAATTATCCATAATAAGCAGTTAAGTTGCATTTACCGTTATAACATAAAGTAATTTTCGTATGTTACTTGTATTAAATTCTTTTTTTATGTATGTGTGTGTTTGTAGCTTTTGTATTTGCATAATTTGTATATTTTCATATTATTTAGCTAAACCCAAAATTATAAGTAGCGTAGCCCAATTACCCAAACCTTAAAACTGAATTCAAATAACCAAATAGAGTGACTTTTGCTTGTAAATATTTCTCCAACACCATAGAGAATTGAGTGCAACCATGATGTTGCCAAATGAAGTTAATAAAAAATCGCTGAACTTTCTGAAAAAATAGAAATTGAGTTTTTTAATCGCCAAAAAATGTCATTTTTTACAACTTAGCTTGAAATTAAAATAATAGGCTTATTTAATTAATAAAAGCAAAAACAAAATAACAATAAATAATTTTTATTAAATCATCAATTATGCTGCATTTTCGCTATGATGAAACAGCTCAAACCATAGAAAAATGTCCCAAATTACAACAATAGTAAGCAGCTACTTAAAATTTTCAGAAAATCTGAAGTACTTATTTCAACTGTAATGATAGCTTTAACAAAATTATTAAAAATAAAGGGTATCCCCATAGAATACAGATATTTACGTATATTTTTTAAGACACAATGTAGCAGCAATAAAAAGTATAAAAAGAAAATTAAAAGTTAATGGGCATTGACGTGATTTTCACGTATTTATCCATTCATTTAAACATCATTGAACGTGCAACTTCACAATAGGGTATTCATAAAAATTTAAATTTCTACAACAAATAATGTAAAACTAAAAGGAGCTACCAAACGTTTAAAATATATTTATGAGAAGGCTCGTTGGGCTGAGCTCAACAAATTTCTTAGGCAGTTTAAATAATGTCGATGACATGGCGGAAATGTTTGTAAACATCATTTTGTTTGGAATGAAAACTTTTGTTCCATCTAAAAATATTTCGATTAAAACCGATTTTCTAAAATGGTGTAAGAGATACTGCACTCCTCATCCGATTTTCGTACTATTTATACCAGCTATATCCGTCCAAAGATTGAATACAACTTTCATGCATGGGCCGGCGCCCAAAAATCTATTTTGGAGTTGTCCGACCACGTACAGTTGATCGTCAAGAGGCTTATTGGGGATGGTAGGGTATCCAACTCTATTGATTCCCTAGAGCATCGACGCAATGTAGGTTGTATTTCACTGTTTTATCGTTACTACAATAGTAAGTGCTCTAACGAGATTAGGGAACTTGTTACCGAAACTTGTACATTTTTGCGTTTGACTCGATTTACGTTATAAGCCCATGCATTTGTGGTCGATTGGCCAGTGAATCGCACTACGCATTACAGGGAAAATTCGTTTTTTAACAGAACAGTTCGTATGTGGAATAAACTCTCTCCAGAGTTTTTTCCTGTCACTATCAATGTAGGAAAGTTCAAATTGAATCTCCACAAACACTACTCTCTTTCTCCTCCTCCCTATAACCTAATTTTCTAGTTCTGGTAGGGATCATCCCCTTAGTACTGGTCCGAACGAAAAAAAGGCCCACATATAGCATGAACATCAATGGTTCATGCATGATTCTAAATTGCACTTGCTTGATTGATTTATTTGATTACAAGCGAGAAAAATTGTTAGATTTTCTTTAAAAATTCACAAAAGACATTTATGGTAACTTTCTTCAGAGATCTTAATTCCGTTAAAATAACAACGAGTAACAAATCAAATAAAAATAATAAAATTAACAACAAATCTGGCAACCATGTCCCACAAACACCAGCCCACTCTTACATAATTCCATGAACAAGTGAAGCGCCTTCATTGGAATTCGAATAATTCGAATATGTATTTTGATTGTTGCTTCACCAATATTATCTTGTCGTTTGTCCATGAATTTTTTGGCCCATTAAATTTTATTTTTCATTTCTACTTTGTTTAAATTTTTGGAACAGCGCACCATCAATAAACGATTGATTTTGATTTAAGTTATTCAATAAAGTGTTTATTTATTTATTTTTTTTATTACTTTTTCGTCTGTGCATTTAGTCATGTGCAGTCAGTTTTATATTTAATAAATGTAAGCAGTAGTTTTTGGTTTTCTTATACTCCCAAAAAGTAAATAACAACAACAACAGCAAAAGCAACCTCAATTCTACTTCGTAAAAGGGCTTGTTTTACCACACATTTTTGTTGTGAGTACAATTGTATGAATTTTTTATAACTTTTTTCTTTAAATCTTTCTTTATACCTGTAAAGTTGTTGCTTTGCATGTTTTTGTACGAGGTTGGCTTAATAAATCCTTTAGAAGCTTTCTTTCCTTCTCAAATTTATTTGCTATAATGCTGTTATGAGAGCCAACAAATTATAAAATTCGACACAGTTTAATACAATTTCTTGTGCCAAGAGTGTCGTCAAAGACCTAAAAACTGTGTCTGAAGTGTTTTTTCACGACAGACTAAAATATATTTAAAAACTTAATAACATGAGGTTAATTAAAAATGAACTTAATTTTATATTAAAAAATTAACGAAAAAAATTTAGATGAAAAATCACAAACACATTACAAATCACCACCCGAATGATAATGGCCTTTAAAGTCAAAGTTTGACACAGCAGAGGCAAAAACAAAGTTATCGTAAAAGTTAGGGCTTCAAATTTAACTAAATTTGCGGTTAAACAAACATTTGTTGTTTTCTGTACAATTTGTATCCCCAATGAAGCTACACAGTGGTGAAACGTAATATTGGAAATAAAACTGAAATTTTATGAAAATCCAACCAGACCTCAAGCTTTAAATTAGTACAGAACAAAGCCAAATGTCATGTTAAAGGGCAGAGGGCTACCTTCAACTTGGTAACTATCCCCAGCAAGAATATGAGCCAAACACGTTGATCTTCCGCAGGCTGAAGTGTACGAAGCAAACAAAATATTTTTCATGTTATAATTAATTTATTATAATATTTTTTCTAACCATTTGTTAGACTAAAAAGTAATTAATATAACTTTTTTCTACGAAAAATAAATAAATTTTGCAATAGTTTTAACAAAAATACACCAAACTAACAGTCCTATCTACTATAATAATATATTCCAAAACCAGGATCTCAAAAGTATGCTTTTCTGTATTGAAAAAAGAACTAAAAACGTATTTGGGTCATACAACTTGGAAATTCGATGTCCAGTGAATAACTAACTGGTATCACGTGAACCGATAGCAGGCAGGGGCTATGACCTGTGCTGCGGTTATTGATGAAGCTCTTCGGGAAGTAAGGTGGGGGCTGTGGTTTAGGCTCAAATCATTAGGACGTGTGGCCTTTTCCTATGTACTGTTGCATTCTCAACAGAATGTCTCCAAGAGGCGGGAGCTTTAATAATCTCCGGGCCTAAAGCAAGGAGTGGGGGTCGACCCTGTTTGCTATGCTATTTAAGTTGGTGCTGGGTCTTGTGCACCTTTAGGGACCCCTGGTGGCACACTGATATGTTTTGACGGAATTTGACCGTCATTACATGTGTGCACGGGTGTAAAAGGGAGCCCAGTCCACTAAACGGCTAGCATGAGCCAACTGGACAATTCCACTTTATTTCCACGAGAATAAGTAAAGCCCCAAAGTTCAGCTTTTTGGTTTTTTAGCTGTTCTCTGACTAATTATTGAGGTTGGCCCTTCGGGAGTATTGTGGTGGCTGTGGTTTCGTGGCCCTCGTTAGAGTTGTGTGGCTGGGATCATTCACAATGAACACATGAATGGTCCCGGTCCAGTGAGCGTGATTGTGTTTATGTTCTTAAATATTATTAAGCTTTATGCGTTCTAGACCAGGAGTTGGATAGTCTCCAACTCTTCATCAAGGAGTGGGGGCGTTGGCCTGCCCCCATCTCTCGAAGTTGCAACTAGGAGTGACTGGAGGATAGACATATCTGAAGGCTTCCTAGGGCGAGGATGACGTTACATTTCATCTACAGTGGTATGATCCACCGTCAGGTTATGGCTTACACAGCTAGGTACTGACGTAAATCTTATCACTAATGTACCTTTCGGGAGTTGGAAGACACATTCACCCGGTGCTAAGATAACCGTGGTGGTACTCTATCATGACAGGTACTTACGTTAATACAGGGTGTCTGGCGGGAGCGTATACTACTTCGTTTGTTTATAATATTTGATCAAATGAAAGAGAATGGATCTTATATTGGTAAACGTTTTATTTAATATCGGCAATTATGTATGGAATACTATATATCAGATAAATGTCCGCCTCTGTTAGCCTCATAAATGCGAGCCCTTTTGAGCACATCAAACATTTCACGCGGTATTTCATTAATTTCATCATGAATATTTTGTTTGAGGTTTCTGGTTTGCTTGCATCACCATTTCTTCAAATAACTTATTGTGGAAAGAGGCCCCGCAGTAATTCCATTGTAATCCTGACTGTATGCTATGTGGAACCAGAAACGCTTGAGCAAATCAAACAAAATATTCGTGATGAAATTAATGAAATGCTCAAAAGGGCTCGCATTTGTGAGGCTAACAGAGGCGGACATTTATTTCATATTGTATTCCATACATAATTGCCGACATTAAATAAAACATTTATCAATATAAAATTCATTCTCTTTCCTGGCGGACACCCTATATATGGATTTTGCTTAAGAATTTCGTATTAAAGAAAATAAATAAAAAATGAGTAAAATAATTGTCAGTGATGGTCTTAGTATTTTATAAACGAAATAAAAAATTTGTTATTTATTTAACTATTTATATAAGCGCATGTATGTTTATGTATGATTTATAAATATAAATAATACTGAACTAAATGTTGTACTATCTGTGAAATAAATAAAAGCTTATTGTAATTAAAATACATTGACTTTCACGCTTCCGCGTTTTTTTCTGTTACAAAATACTTTTAGACGATTGCATGCGCCAACTCAACCAAACGTTATTTATAGAAAATAATTAATTTATAAATGAAATTTACACTCTCAGGTGTTTTATTGTGCTCTAATTTCTAAAATCACTTTAACTTAATGTAATTTTATAACACAAATTATTTTAAAATACATTTTAAATGATGCGTAAATGGTTTATTTCAAATAAAGTTATAAACGGTTTTTTTTTATGGAGGTAGAGAACAAAACAATGAACAACAACGCTTATGAAAAATGAAAAACGGGATCAACGGCAGTCTTGTTTTGAGCCCGGTCTGATCAATTTGGAACGGTAGGTCAGGCGTCAATCTATTTATGTTGCAGTGGCAATCCAAACTAAACATGAATCATTTGATAGCTGACAGAGTGGCCAATAATTAAAAAAGTGTTTCCAATTTATATTTCTATACTCCTATAAAAAACAGTCAATTTTTCGGTACTATTAATGATATAATTTAATTCTATTAATACAATCGCAGTGCAAAGATACCAACGTAATACCTGTTAATTTCTTTAAATATAATTTTTTAAAAAGACTTTTAAATGCTCCTTTCAATAAAAAAATAAATAAATAAATAAAGTTGAAAATATACGTTTTGAAAAACCTTTTTTAATTAATTTTTTATAAACACTTCAAAATATATTTTTCAATAGGTACTACATTATTTCTTAAAGCTTTTTTATTAAGAAAGTATTTTTTTTAAACGTTTATTTTTAAAAAGTTATTTTTGTAAAAACCAAATTTTTTAAAGCTATCTTTTAATGTATCTTTGAAATAGTTCATACAAACATTTAAACATAATTTTTGATAAGGCTGCCAGATTTTTTCGAGATAAATACTCCAACTAACAGTTTTTATCTCCGAAAATTCCGATAAGCAAAAATTTTCCTCTAAAAGTAATAGACTTATTTTAGAATTCTGCTTTTATTTGTTTATTTTATTTATTGTCGAGGAAGGCACATGAATTTCTCGTAGATCCTCAAAGTAGAGTTAGCATCAATTGTGTCTGGTCATTAAATGATCTTAAGCCAGCGCCAGCTTAATATATACAAACAATTTGATCCACATGTTTCTTATTTACACTCAATCATTTATTTGAAGCTAATTGGTTAAATGCTTAGAAGAAAAAAAGATTTGATGGAAATCGTTTTAACATTTGTGTTCTGAAGTCTTAAAATAATGACAAAGAAACGGCAGATTTATTTTTTCCTTAAAATAATAATCAAAATCTATTAAAAATCAAGGCTAATACCGTAATTGAAATTATATGGCTTCTGTTGATGTTTGCAAAATTATTTATATTTATTTATGGATTTGTATCTTATGTAATGTTTTTGTTGATTTATAAATACAATAAAACAATTAAAATATTGCAGTTATAATCAAGTTGTCAGGATGCTAAAATTAATATAAAACCCGAATCTTCATTTTGTTAAAAGAAATCCCTATTTTTGAGATTAGTCTTTTAGTCTGATAACACTGCCTTTTGGAGTCCGTTTATAATTGCATTATTATTTTTAAATGAGATCTTTTAAAATATATTCTTATCATTTCATGTTTAAAACAAATATTTGAATGCCATTTTTAAAGATTTTTTGCAATGGCTTATTAATTTTTAAAAGTATTTTTCTGGTATTAAGTTGTTTGGATTTTTTTCGCCAGTAAATGAAATGTTGTTGTCATTTTTTCCTGTCTGCCTGTTTGTTCGGTATAAAAAAGGTGCGCTTCCGATGTGAAGACATCATTTCCAAGCCATGTTTTAATCCGCACTGGTGAGTCAGTGTTCGCGTTTAGGTAGTTCTTTTGTTAAGGCCGTATCTTCCCATGTAGTTAGTGCCTCATGGCATTTTATGGAAGACTAATTCTCAACATCTTCGTCTTTTAGTATTATCTAGGTGCGTGAGTCCGTCTGAGGGTGTTTTCCGTGTACGAGTAATTTTTGGTGGTGTATGTATAATTTTGTGTCTGAGGTCGTGTTTACCTGTTCGTTTATAATTTCCCTGTTAAAAGTTTTTGTTTAGTAGATTTCCATGTTTTTAAGAATGTTTAGTCTTCGTCCTTTTTTACTAGAATGTAGTAATTTCATACATTCAACTTTTTTCCTTGGTTCTTGGTGTCCGTGAGTGTCAAGGTGTAATGCAAAGTTGGAGTCTTCTCTTTTTATTTTGTATGAGCATATGTATTCTGTAAATCTTGTATTTAGTGTTCCTTGCAGGTACTAGTATGTTTGTATACTCCGCTGGAACTAAATTTGTCAGTTGTTTCTGTTGTTGTCCTGAGAGTGTCCCAGAAAGTCTCAAAGTGTTGACGGTTTTTAATACTGCGAGTAACTGTCGTATTGTATAAGAAGTTTGTTGGTGGTAGTCTGTTTGTAGCCGTTATTTTTAGTTATGGTGTAAATTGTGTCGAGTTCTTTATACTTATCTGAAGTAAGTGGGATTATCTTAAGTCTGTGTGTTATATATGTCTAAATGCTGCTAGTTTATGTTGGTTAGAGTGGTACGAGGTGATGTGGTTGGTAGTGTCCATCGTAGTTGGATTTCTATTGATGTAAAATGTTAAACAGTCAGTTCCTCGTGTTATTGTGATGTTAAGATAATGTGAATTTCTGTCTTGTTCTTTTTCCATTGTGTATGCATTGTTATAATGGATTGTGTTTAAGTCTGCTAGAATTTGTTTGGTGTTGCCTTGTTCGAGGATACATATGATGTCATCTACGTATCTACAATAATGAGTTATTTTCTGTTTTTTTATTAGTGTTTTTACGTGTAGTGATTGCATACTAGTAATTTTCAGTTAATTTGTAAAAGTGGTTATTAAATCTAAAGTAGTTCTTTTTTATTATCGTCTTTGTAATATCTATAATGTCATTTATGTATTGGTTTTCGTATAAATTATCTAGTGTGTCGCTTAGGATATCTAGGGTTCCATGTGTTGGTATTGAAATATTTAGATCCTTGATGTATTTTGTAAATTTATGTTTTCTTTAAGTAGGCCGGTGAGGTGTTTAGCCAGGTGATATACTGGTGCAGGTGTGTAGTTTATAATGGATCTCATTGGTATGTTTTCCTTGTGTATTTTCGGTTATGCTTTGAGTGTTGGTGGTCCTGGGTTCATGTTAATATATTTGTATAATTTTCCGTCAGTAAACCTAGGCTGCGTAATTCTTTTTGAAAAGATTCAGTTTTATACAACAGTTTTGTCTATATAATTGTTTTTGTATATTATTACGGCCGTGTTTCCTGTGTCCGCTTTTTAATTAGTAGGTCATTGTCCCGTAGTTTGGCCTTTAATTGCTTAGTAATTTTTTACTTGTTCGGGTTTAGCTCTGTTCTTTTATCGTTTTTTCAAGTACATCGGTTACCTTGTGTCTCATGTGTTCTTGTCGGTTGGTTGGTGACTGAGAATGGAGATCATTTCATTCTCCATTAGTTTTGTCTCGTTGTCATTGAATCGTATGTCTGTTAAGCTTTCGACGTGAGTAAAATTCGACTTTGGTGTGATTGTCGCTCTGTTTTATTAGTTTTGTAAACTTTCGTTCTAGCCGTTTGTATATCTCACTCATCTATTGTACCCTATCGCGTAAATTGTGTAAAAAATGGTGGAAATATATGGTATAGATTATATCTAGTCAATATGTCAGCTACCTCTAGGTGAGTTCTATGTATTTCCTTGTTAAGTTTGTCTTTTTTGATGTAAAGTGAGCGTATCTCATTCTTTATCCATGTCAATTGTCCTGTACGTTTATTCTGTTGAGAAGCGTAGGTTTTGGTGGTAATTTTCACAGTTACGTAGCGTGGCGTAATGTTATTATTATTATTATTGTCAAGACATTGTTTGTTGTAACATATATCTGCAGTCGTCTTGTGTAATTCCACAGTGTTATTAGTTAGTTTGTTTATCATCACCCTAGCCTAACTGGCTGTTTCTGGTGTTAAGTTCTTTGGATTTTTTTCGTTTATACCGAACAAGCAGGTAAAACTGACAGCATTAGTTTACTGATATAATCTTAAAAGTACTTTTTTATTTAAGGGGTACTTTGTTTTTACGGAGTACTTTTTTGTTTGCTTTTTTTAATGCACTTAGCGGTACTTTATTAAAGTTTGTTTTTTCTTAAAAAAAATTTTAAAGCATACTTTTCGTAAAAAACTAAGAGAAGCATTTATGAACTTATTTCACAGGTACCTTTGGGAAAGTTACGTTTTTCAAAGTTTTGTTTTTTAAAGTGTGTTTCTGTAACAAATATTTTTTTTAAGTCTAAAACACATTGTAAATGTACTTTTTGTTGAAACTTTATGGGCTTTAAAAGTATAATTATAAATTCTCATGTAATCTAATGCAATATAATAACATGTAATAAAACATAATGCTTTGTTATGTTATGTTTTGTAATAATAAATTAGGCTCTAAATGTAACACGAAGTTAAAAAGTCGTAAATAATAAACTGTTATCGAAACTAAGATCCTTAATTAGCGGCCTTGAAATTTAATCAGATAGTTTTTTGATCACGTTGTTGCGTCTCTGTTATATCTTTTTTAAAACGCTAATTTCATCTTAATTAACTGAAATAAACAAAGTAAAAATAAGCTTGTTAAATAATTAAACAATTGATTTCAGCTGTGCTGTGTGTTTATTTTGCTCTTAATAACAAACACATTCATCACATTATCTTACGAACATAAAAGTAAAAGATAATAAATAAAAAATTGTCATTTAAATACTAGAGAAATAAAATTGAACCTTCATTTAATCTATTATTTAATGAGATCTTTAATAATGAAACAATATTCCTAAAATTAAATTAATGAAAAACATACAATTTTGTGTGCCAAATTATAAAATACGAAATTGATCTTCTTGCTTACAAACTGTTGTTATCCGACAACAATTTTGACGTTTTTACTGCCCACTGTATATATTTTTAATCCTAAAATGAATTTTTACAAATCGTATAATAAGATTAATGACGCGTGCAAAAACGTTTACCAAAAAACGTATACCCATCCATCACATCGTACTGTCAGTTTGTTTAGTGAATAAATTTAAAATTATTAACTATAATTGTTTTAAAAACATCATTTTAATTACTCACTGTAAAGGCAACGAAAAACTAAATTAATAAAATGTAAATCTGTATTTAAAAGTAAATTATTTGAGCCAGTTTCAACGACCGTATAGATCGCAGATTACATTTCCAAGATTTATTAGCGATGCTCGAGGTTATAACAGACATAAGAATTGAAACGGATGCAAGTTTACGTTTATGCATTTGCCACTAAAAGTGGAAAAAGCAATTTCAACTGATTTTCGATATTTCTTAAGACCAGGTAAGGTTCTTTTCCAGCTCCCTTTTTCTTGATTTTTATGTTAACACACAGGATGAAACGCAACACTAGCAGCAGATATAGTGTTCTGATTAGAAATTTCGCACCATCATAGAGTCGCTACGAAAATATAAAATTGATTAAATATCTTATTTTTTAAAAAAATTAAAAAAAAGAATTAACTAATATTCTTAGAACTGAAAGAAACTACTTAAATAAGACCGAATACCTAAAAATTAATTTAAGTGTAAAGGGTTTTTCAACAAGTGTTTCTAAAACAACACAAAACAAATTATTTAGATTAAGATGGTTCAAATTTTTATTGTTTTATGAAGAGAAAAGTTCAGAAGTTATGACTGAAAAATGATTTCTGGCAAATGTCTACCACGACCATGCTGACAGATGTCGATTCTTTTATCAATGTTTGTAATCAGTTTTTGGCTAAATGGCATTCGCATTTCGTTAATGATATCACGGATTGTGAGTTTTAAGGCTGAAATCGATTCGATTGGCTCCGTATAGACTCTGTCCTTAACATAGACCCACAAAATATAATCCAGTGGTGTTAAATCACACGATCTGGCTGGCCAATTAGCTGCCGTGAAATTATACAATCGGAAAATTTGGTTTGATCGTTTTACTGGCTGTGTGACTTGTGGCACCGTCCTGTTGAAACTACATGCCAGTGATATCTACGTCATCAATAATAGGCCAAAACCCTTGCCTCTTCGAAAAAAAAAACGGTCAACTCACGCCTCCAGACCACATAGCACATCATACAGTGACACCTTAAGCATGCAAATGCTTCTCAATAATCGTTCTACGATTTTCAGAAGCCCAAATTCAACAACTTTGCTTGTTGACATACCCTGACAAGTGAAAATGGGCTTCGTCTAAAAAAATGATTTTTTCAGAAATACCAACCGGTTGCTCCTGAATGAATTAAGCAAATCTACGGCGATGTGAATGGTCGGTCGGCTTCAATTCCTGTTGAACTTTGTAAGGCTTCAAAGTCAAATCCTTACGCACGATTGCGATGTTTTCGGTTGAGTCTGTGGAATTAAATCTAACGACCAAATTCTTAATATTGATTTCAGAAGAGCGATTGTTGTCCGAAAATAACACGAATCTTACGAAATGTAACTTTAACAGAACCACCAATTTCATAGTGGATTTTCACAATTGCGAATGCATCTACTACGAATACTTTAAAAAACTAAATGTCAAAACTATCATGTTGGTGGTGTTGCCACAATTGAAAAATAAACTTCTTGTTGAAAAACCCGAAAGATTGCTTGTTTGGATCGATCACTCAATATTATTTATATATCAAAAATTTAATTTGAAATGTAAACACTCTAGATTTAGTGAGACTTTCAGTGACTTACTTAGCCAAATTAAACAATTATTTTAGCAAAATCGGCACCCATCTTTACAAATGTCCAAAAATGTTAAGCACGTAAAATACAACAGCAATGTAAAAAAAAATTGTAGACATCTCCAATTTTATTAAGTTAAATACTCAGCACTATATGTGACAGATAAAGCCTTTGTACTGCTCCGTGAGTTATGTAGGGAGTTTAACTAATTCATTTTTTTTTAATAATGTCTATTGACTTCATTGTCTATTCCATGAATTCGCAAACTAATATTTAAAAGATTTCATTTTAAATACATTTTTAAGAATTTAATAAAGTATAATAATAATTGCAAATTTATACCACGCGTTAAGTTAAATTAGGCGTGATATTAAATTAAATTATAATATTTATTTATTTATTATTTTTTTTTTATATATTTTTTTATATTAATGGCACGTGTATTATATAATAAAAACTAAAACTCTATTTTCAAATATATTTTGAAATCTACATATTTAACGTGTTTTTTGCGGTTTTTGTTAGTATTATGTCGTTTTCTATATTTACGCACAAATAAACATAAGTACTTCTAATTTGAAACGTAAACAGTTGCTTACTGCTGTATAACCTTCTTTGTATCTGTATCATCATATCAATATCGTTTACGATAATTATATTAAAGAAATACAAAAATTAAAAAGCTGTTAATATTTTAAGTATTTCAAGAAAAAAAAAATAAAATAAAAAATTTGCACGTTTTATTACAATATATTTAAGTTAGTTATTTATACTTAACTATTTGTGTTTTTCGTTTAAACGAGTATGAATGAGTCTTTCGTAAATATTTGTTGTTGAGGTTGTTGCTCATGATTGCTGGCGTGTTGGTCTGCTTGTAGGGTAGGGCCTCTCTATGAGACACCATTTGCCTAAGGTGTATTAAATATATTTTTTTAATATTTTAGATTATAAAAATTTAAATACTTGTGTTTTTAATTAAAGAATATTTTATTTTACTTTTTTAATAAGATGTTTTTGGTTCGGCAATTTATGTTGGGTTTTTGGTTTTATGGGATATGTTGGCTAATGAGCGTGCAAGCCGTGTTACGACAACTTAGAGGCGAAGTTTCTAATATTCCCGCTTAAAATTTGCTGACAAAATATTTATATTTACTTTTTCAATTTTTAAATTTTATTATTAAATTAAAAATTTATTTTTACTTTAATTTAAATTCTACTGTAAAGTGCACATCTGTAATCGATATAATAATTTTGCTTTCATTTACATTGTTACGTCAGGTTTTTCAACAAGAAGTTTGCTTGTCAATAATGGCAACACCAACAACATGATAGTTTTGACGCTTATGTTTTTAACGTATTCGTAGTAGATGCATTGGCAATTGTTACAATGAATTCATTTTCCCAAGAAAATCGCATTAAAATCTACTGTGAAAATGGTGATTCTGTTAGAGTTACATTTCGTAAAATTTGTGTTATTTTCGGAAAACATAATCGTTCTTCTGAAACCGCTATTAAGACTTTGGTCGTTGGATTTGAGTCGACAGGCTCAACTGAAAACATCGCAACCGTCAGCCACTGTATTGAAGCAGATCCAAATGTGTCAATTCCTCATCGTTGTCAATAATTGGGGTTACCCAAAACTAGCACATGGGGAATTTTGCGTAAGGATTTAACTTTGAAGCCTTACAAGTTTCAACTGGTACAGGAATTGAATTCGATCGACCATTCACATCGCCGTAGATTCGCTCGATTCATTCAAGAGCAGCCGGCTGGTTTTACTGAAAAATCATCTTTTCAGACGGAACCCATTTTCACTTGTCAGTGTATCTCAATAAGCAAAATTGCCGCATTTGCGCTTCTGAAAATCCTTCAGTGAAAAGCTTTTGCATGCTCAAAGTATTGCTGTTTGGTGCGCCAGGTGGTCTGTAGGCCTGATTGGACCGTTTTTTTTAGAAGATGAGGCTGGAAATGCGATAGCGGTCTGTGAATTACGATATCGCGAAATGTTAACAACTCAATGTTGGCTGATTATGTCACACAGCCAATGAAACGATTAATTTATTGCAAACCAAATTTCCCAAACGCATAATTTTACGACAGCTAAGTGGCCAGCCACACCACTGGATTATTTTTTATGGGGTTATGTTAAGCACAGAGTTCATATAGAGCCAATCGAATCGATTTCAGCTTTAAAACTCTAAATCCGTGATGTGATTAACGAAATAGGCCGCCATATCGCCAAAAACTAATTAAGAACTTTGATGAAAGAATCGACATCTGTTAGCGTGGTCGTTGTGGACCTTGCCAGATATCATTTTTTATTCATAACTGTCGAACTTTTCTCTTCGTGATACAATAAAAATTTGAATTATTTTAATCAAAATTTTTTGTTTTGTTTTAGTAAATAAAATTCCTGTTGAAAAACCCTTCTAAAAAAATTTATTGAATGAGAATTATATTTAATAAATAGAGCAGAAAGATCACAAAATCGAAGAAATTTTTTTTAAACAAAGAATACATTAACTATTGAAAGTGTACATATTTCATTATTGTTTATTTTCTGACGACACATTATATGTGAGAATATCACGAAATTGTTCATTATTAGATAATACATATTTTAATGCAATCAAGCGCGACTAACACTTATAAATATTTGTTTTATTTTTAACAAAAATTGTTTTGTTCTTAATCTATTTTGTTATTTGTTGTTTTACGAATTTAAATAATAAATGTTTGAATGCAAACAGACGAACAGTTCATTTCTACACAGTCAGAATTTTGTTACACTTTCATTTAAATAAGAGTTTTAATATATATAAAAAATATAATTGCCAGCGTAATACGCAAAGGAAAAAGTTATTAATAAAATATGTTAGCACGTTTCGAAATGTTTAATTGCCTTTCTACCCTAAAATCACGTTATATATATATATCAATCCCAACTAAAAGTTATATTATTAAAGTTAAATTGCCAGCCAGTATTTTCCTTTTATAATTATTTCTTCCTTCAACTCTCTGCACTCTGTACTCTGTACCCTGTATTTTAATTTTTTCTTTAAATAATTTACCATAATTAATGTATTTTTCTTTATTTTTTAATGTCCTTTTAGGTTTTATATTTAAAATCAAAAGTTGTCTATGTATTGTATTTAAATCGCTTTTAACGTTTCTATCTGTGAATTAGGTAAGTTAAAGAACTTTTTAGTTACAATTTCAAACATTTATTATTGCAAATGCTTGTTTATAAATAATAATTTGTTTCAATTAAAATAGAAATATCCCTTAACATGCACACAAAGAAAAGTAGACAATTAAATACTGAGATGGAAGAGGCCCGCAGAGTTGCCGCTATTTGTCTCTTTAGGCATTTAACTGTTTCTCTGACTGATTATTGAGGTTGGCCCTTTGGGAGTATTGTGGTGGTAGTGGTTTCGCAGCCCCATAACAGGTCTGTTTTTAATGGTGGCCAGGATCATTTCACTTTTAATAACACCTACCTGGTGGAATGATCCTAGATCCAGTGAACATGCTAGTCATGTGTTCTGAACAGGAGTTGGATAGTCTCCAGCTCTTCAGCAAGGAGTGGTGGTTTTGCAACCCTGTTCTGGAATCATTGAAATTGCTACTAGGAAGGACCTGTTGCTAGAATTAGACTTCGGCCTCCTAGGGCGTGAGTGACGCTGCTTTTCACTCACAGTTGTATGACCATCAACTGATTAAGGCTCACTGCCAGGTGCAGATGTAAATCTTATCACGTAATTCCTTATAGGCTTCCTCCCTGGGGACACATTGATATGCCTTTTTAGAATCTATGTCACCGGGGGTAAACGGCAGTCCAGTCCCCTAAAGGCTAGCAGGAGCCAATTGAGCAGCTCCACGTTATTTCCACGGGAATCAGTAAGTCCCAGAGTTCAGCTTTTTAGCTATTCTCTGACTGATTATTGAGGTTAGCCTTCGGGAGCGTCGTGGTGGTTGTGGTTTCGCGGTCCTCATGAAATGATTAAGGGGCCAGGATAATCTCACTTTTGCCTAAGAACACAGGGTGAATGATCCGGATCCAGTGAGCATGCTTGTCATGTGTTCTGGACCAGGAGTTGGATAGTTTCCAACTCTTAAGCAAGGAGGTGGGAGTAGCAGCCTGCTTCGAGCTCTCAAAGTTGCAACTAGGAGTGACTAGAGGATACAGATATCCGATGGCTTCCTAGGGTGAGAATGACGCTACATATCACTCACAGTGGTTTACACAGCTAGGTACTGATGTAAATCTTATCACGCATTCCTTGTAGGCTTCCCCACCAGGGGCACGCAGTCTTGATGTTTCTCCTCCCCATCTTGATATCTGCATTCGGGGGTAAAAGGCGCACCAGTCGCCTGAGCTAACAGCAGCCCTATACTGGAAGAGATATTGGACTCTCGAAGTCCGACCAGAGTGACTTATTATACACACAATGGTACCACGGGAAGCAGTTGCCCGCCATGTTCTAATTGTTGGAGAGATCTCTCGGGGAGCAACGTGGTGGCTGTGGTTTAATCGGGCTTTGAAGAAAGTGTGTTAACGAAAAGATAACGTTCACATCCAAATAAATGTTTTAGTTGCGCTTGTAGCTGGACTGGGAGTTGGATAGTCAACAACTCCTTAGCAAGGTATGGGGTAATGGCTCTGCTATCGTGCACTTAAAAATTGCTACTAAGGTGTATATGTATCTAGTGTGCTTGCGTCTTAGGGCGTGGTGGGTCACTTTCCTACATCCAGTGGTAAGGCCCCATGGCTCGGTGCTAATGCAAATCCTATCACACACACGTTTTATTTTATTTTTGCTTCCTTTATTTTTTAAATACGGAGGCGGCTCTATCAGTTACACAACAATGATTTGGTGAAGTTTGAACATCAAAGGTTAATAAAAAAACCACTACTTGAACTTTCTCAGTTCCATTTCTCCATGCATCTAACGCATTGTTATTGTAATGTGCACACAAAATACCTGATTATCATTTTTTTCCGTTTTGAAATTGCAAAAAGCTATAAATGATCACCTTTAACTCAGTGTGAAAAGAGTTTCAAGGGTTTTTATTTATTTTTTGTCGCGGTTGTCGACATATTTACGGAATAGCCCATACTTATATACAATAGAGGAAAATTTTTAATGAATTTTTTTCATAGCTTCCACAGGTTTAGCGAGCATTAAAACGGAGACAGTGTTGGGGGAAACGTAAGCAAACATTCTGACAGTTGGGAAAACACTGTGTGGAACCCCTTTTTTTTGACAGAATTCGCAATAAAATATAAAGTATAAAATTTCTTTTGGAATTAGTGTAACGATTGTAGTATTTGGTTTTTTATCGTTATTGTTTTTTTCTTTCCACTTTAACCGTCCCAAATATTTTTTATGAGGTTTTATTTAGTTGTCTGTTTCGATTGTTGAATTTGAATCTGCATATGTATGCCCAGCAACAAAATGTTTTGTCAACAACATTTTTGATGCTGTAATACACATTAAAATGCACATTTTATATCTTCGGATGCTTTCTTTTCGTGTTTTTTGATGACCACATTTTGACCATGAAATATTTATTTTATTATTAAATGCCACACTCATTTATTCATTCATTCAATCGTTCGTTCGTTCTTTTATTTAACTAGTATTTGGTTAACCGATAATGGATCTTGTCTAATAAATTGGAAGGTATGTTAGATTAAATATTTTGTATAGTTTGTTCTACTTTTTAGCATCTCAGAAAAAATTAAGAAAATTCACATCACAAACAACTTGAAGTTTTTGTTTTATTAAAGTTTTATACAGTTATGTGTTTATTTATTCGATAATTAACGTAATTAACGTAAAAGTAAAGTTTTCAAATTATTCGTTAAGTATGTATTTGTATCTGAAGTCTGATGAGATACATGATGTTTTTAAGGTTGTTAAAGAAATCTCTGAATTATAAACATTTTTTTTATTCCAAATCGTTTAAGAAAAATACAGACATAAATAGGAAGGCAAACATTAACACAAGAACATTATACGAAGGCAATCCAAAAAAGTGTTTGTATATACAAAATTACTAGAAATTTGAAATAATATAGTTTTCGATAAAAAGGTCAATTTGCTTATAAAATTTGTAGGAAAATAACATTAAATTACTAACAAATGAGCACTTGTAGTTGAAATACAAAACTCCTAAATAACTAGAAGTAAAGGTAAACTTAGAGCTAATCTTGAGTTGAGGTACCAAATTATTTTGCTATTTAAAATTAAAAAAAAAAAATTGTGGTTATCTTTGCAGGAGAAGAATGTGTTGTATTACAGTTATCAAAATTTTGCTTTGAAATGGTGAATATATATTTTCAAAATTTCTCGTATGTACTTTTTAAACCATCCTCGTATAGTTATTGTAATATTATTTTGTCTTTTACTTTTTCGTCTTTTGATATCATGTTGTTGTCGTCTTCACAGGGGTCAGTGATGTTTTGAAGGTCGTTAGTGTTTTTCTTTTCCTTCTTATGAAGAAAAATACAAACTGTTGCAGATAATGGATAAAACCTTGAAATGTTGTTTTGCCTTTTTTAATTTGTCCATAATATTCTGAAACTTAAATGTTAAAACGTTTTTAATACATTTCATCTTGAGTATTGCGTTTCGATACAAAGAAAGAGGTAAAGAGATAAATGTTATCAACAATGTGTGTTTTGCAAAAGAATAAGAAATTCTAGGATAAAGATCAAAAATTATGTTTAAGTAGAATTAAAAAAAAAGAACAACAAAACAAAAAAATGTTGTTTAGATTGTTGTTTAAGGATAGTAGAACTTATAAGCTAAAAGTAATTTGAGCATCATTTAATTATTTTTTGTTCTAGCATTGCTGCGGTGTTTGTGACCTTCATTCGTTAAGCTTTTTTTCCATTAAAATTGAAAGTTAATTGGAAATACCTTTCACAAACCTTCAACCTTGAAAATATTTTTTAAAGTGTTAATGCACTTAATGCAGCTTCTTCCTGTTTCATATAATAACCACGCTGTCTGTTATTATGAGTTCATAAATAATTGTTGACAAGATCAAATAACTAAATTTAATCGCAGATGTAAGTTTATAAAGTTTTTAATATTTAATACTTTTCAAATCCTTAAGCACTTCTCTTAAAAATACTGCAACTTTTAAAATAAGATTTTAATCTTTACACACACATTCAAGTTGGATTGTGCCTTAGAGATAAATTGAGCTGAAATGGAATGATGATGCCCACCATTGACTAAGTATGAGTCGAAGAAAATTTAACTTAAAATTATTTAGGAGTTAATTTGATGCCGGCTTGATTGATTAACAAAAAACAAAAAAAAAAGTTGTAAGATCAAATCCCAACGAAGTGTTTATAGACAAAACAATAAGTGTTGTTGGGTGGCAGCGATGGCGCTTGTTATAAATTAAGTAGTTCGAATTTCACCAATATAGTGTGAAGTAGAAAAATTTAAAAATAAGCGATATGAAAAATGCGTTCAGCAGACGCCTGTATTTTACAACTGCAAGAATGTTCCAAAACTTATCGATGCGTTAGAGTAGAAAAATAGCACTATAACTATCGGTGGTAATCGTGGCTGCTAAACAAGAGATCATGCATTCGAATTTTGTCAAAGCCACTGAGAATTATAGCCTGGATATAACTAAGACCTTTAAGGAGGGTCACGTTACCAGAGCAGCATTTAATTCTTATGCAGGGTGATTGCATGGCATAATGCGCATGTTAAAATTAGATAGATTGAAATTACTAATCTACTCGAAGTTACAGAATAAAACAAAAACAAAAATTTAGAACTGCGGTAATTAACATCTCAGCCGCTGTTTAAAACTGAAAAGCATAACCATGTTAATAAGATTTACCGAACAGATGATCGATAAAGTAGTGAGAGTCTGTCAATGTAAACAAGTTTACATAAGGTTATCATCGATAAAAATGCCTTCTTAATCTTAAAGTTCTCCTGTAATAATTTTCGTACATAACAAAAATTCGATAGCTGTCGAAAGATACAATTACAACGTTTAATCGAATTGATTATAGCATTTTAAATACTAAAAGGCAGATGGGATTTTTAAATTACCCATTATTCTAATGTGTTTATGAGCACTGCAAGTTCATCTCATAGTCATTATGGTAGACTACAACTATTTCTTTACTTGGTATATACTTGTAGATAAAAACCTTTTCTTTTATTCATGTTAACAGTCGTAGTATTGAGTAATGCTGATAGAGATTACACGAGATTGCTGCCTCGGTATTGAAATCCATCATCTCAGTTTTTGTTTGCTTTTGAACGACATCGAATGCCGCCAAAGAAAAATGAAACTCTGTCAAAATGATATGATATCGACAACAGAGATTAGGCTTCCGGTCTCCGATAATGATAAAATTTTTATCAATATTCGTACTAATTTAATTACAATTTAATAAGAAAAAGCATAATATAATAAGTGAGTCACATTTAAAAAATCACCCAATAAAAAAATATTTAAAAGCAACATATGAACAACGTTAAAACCATCTGAAAAATTTATACCGAAATAACTCAACTGTGTGCTTTTCATACAAATTTTTTTTTAAAGATAAGATAACTCAGAACATTACAATATAAAGATAAGTAACAGCTTGCCATGGGTGCCTTTTAATTAAATAATGGGAAAGAGGTATAGAGTAGAGAAAAAAGAGTGATTAATAAGAATGTTCCATTTTTTGCAAGTCTTTAATTACACGTTATGTTTATGTTTACAATGGTGTTGCAGTGCCTTTTTTTGTTATTCAAGCGCATTAAAGGTTTTTTGAAATTGGAAATGCCATGTTTATTTTTTATGCTGATATTATCAGCATAGAGAATCATAATACTCAGTAAGTTTAATGTTTTTTTTTTTTGAATCCACAGCGATCGATAGTTGAATCTAGGCCAGCAAACCCACTGCATGCTAAATAGGCAATTTGTTAAATATCCGAGCTGCAGGCTCTCAATTCAAAATCTACTATAGCGCTTTACAATATTTTAATCTTATCATTAACTTTAACAAATTAGGTAAATAATTAAAGTATTTTATTATCTTCTTTTCCTTTATAAAACTCAAAAAAGCTTAGTTTCCTTCCAGTGTAACGCTGTATGACTTACAGACATATATTTACATATTTCGACCGTCTTTATTTAGTGCCACCAAAATATTCAATATTTACCCCCAGGATTATGTATAAACTTTCAGCTTCCATTTTTATAGCTTTATACAGAGTGTCCTCCGGGAAGGTATACAACTTTGTATAGATGCGGATAAATGTCCGCCTCTATTAGCCTCACAAATGCGAGCCCTTTTGAGGACATTTTTTTCATTACATTCTGAAACATTTGACGCGGCATTGCATTAATTTTATCATGAATATTTTGTTTGAATTGCGTGAGCGTTTCTGGTTTCTTTGCATAAACCTTGCTCTTCAAATATCTTCAGAAAAAGAAGTACGGAGTAGTTAAATTAGGCGACCGTGGAGGCTAATCAACATTACCATTTGTGTAGAATAACTTGTTGTGGAAAGAGGTCTCGCATTGATCAATTGTAATCCTGGCTGTATGCGATGTGGCACCGTCTTGTTGATTCCACATATTAATCAAGATTTCAATCATAGCATGATATCGCTCCCCATTCACAGTTACGTTACATCGTTTTCATTTTCAAAGAAGTAAAGCCCAATGATTCATCCTGACCAAATTATGCACCAGACTGTAACTTTTAATCGATGCAAAGGTGACTGTTGAATAATATGAGGGTTTCCCCCTCCCCAGAACCGACCATTCTGTTTATTCACATATCCATTCAAATGATTTTTTCATGAAAATCCTGGTTGTCATGGTCGAGCAGTAACATTTTATTGGCATATGTACGGCGGCGTACATGGTCTTGTGGAAAGAGCTCTTGTGTCAACTGAATTTTATATGAAAACAAATGCAAATCCTGGTGCAGAATTGTGGCCAAAGTTGTTCTCTTGAAGATCAAGTTTCTTGAGCAGTCGATCTTGCAGTACGTTGTGGTCCATACTTGGGTCTATCACCTACAAACCCTCTTTCTTCAAAGTTATTTACTACACGTTGTTTCTCCCAAACATTTCACGTAACTTTCTGATCGTCACAGCAATCGATGATAGATTTTGATAAAATGTTTTAACGATTAAAACACTTTGGCTTATCGAATATTTTTCGATAACAAATTTGCCACGTGTCTACTTCGCGACTGCCAAATATGAATTGTCAAGAATAATGTTTATCAAAATGGCGACAAAATACCTTCCGGCAGACACCCTGTATAAAACCACTTTTACACCATTAAGAACAAAATCAAGCCAAACTTTTGCAACAACAGCTTAACTTGTTGGCAACATCTTTTGTAAAACAAGCTTACTTGCTGTTGAATACCACCTTTTAAAATTGAATGAAAACATCTTGTAAACTTGCATTTTCGTCATCATTATTGACACCGTGATGAACATATTTTAATGTCATAACCACAAAGTTGTTCAGTAGTGATGATCATGGTTGGCCGTATAACCAAGTTTTATACACTGACGAAATGAATTATTACAATTTTCTTTAAATGGTCGTCTTTCTGTTAAATATAAACCTAACGGATATCAAACAAACGACTTTTGGACTTTTGATAGCAAAAGCAAAAAAAAAAACAAACATTGTGTGTAATGGGTGTGCGTAAGGTAAAAGAAGCAGAGACTTAAAAGAGAGGCAAAAATGTTCAGACAAAAACAAAAAATCAGCAAAAACTGAATTAAAAGAAAGCGAAAGTGGTTTCTTCACGGCTGCGCACAGGTAACATTTAAAAAATGTATGATCGTCTGGCGATGTTAATAATGATGATGGAGATGTTTGGTGGAATCTAGAGATGCATAATTATTACTGATTTTGTTTTGATAGAAAATACAATATCTTTGTTATTCGCCTTTCTGTCTTTTTGTTTATGTTATCTCGAAAATAATGACAAAACAAGAGAGTGAACAAAAAAGGAAGATAAAATAGTTTTATTACATCAGATTTTGTCAAATAAAAATGAGGAAAAGCAAAGCAAAGCAAATAAATAAAAAATACAGTGTTGCACAAATTTCAAGGGCATAAAAACTGTTAGTGAAACTTGTATTTTTGTTTTGCAACATTTATTTGTTATGGATTCCAGTTGCATAAACTTTACACAGTGCCATTTTATCACAACACGGTTTCAAATTTGTTTAAAACTATAAGTGAATTTGTAAACGATAAAAATTCGTCGCATAAAACATTTTACCTTCAACTAAATATGTGTTTTGGGTAGGTGTCTTTGAGTTTTTGGCGTAAAAATATATGCTAAATTATTCAATAAGTTGGAGGTCACCACCAATGCGAAAAAGAGTTCATTTTTATTTTATTTTGTTTTCAATATTCCAATCTACATCAGAAATAAATATCAGAATATGTTCTAGTAATTAAATCAACTAAAAAACATACAAAACTCTCCAACAAATGGGGTAATCAAAGTAAAAAATTTTCCCAAAAGTGATTCCACCGCAAAATCAAAATTGCACAAATCAATTTAAATGGTACCAAAAAAAATCCAAAACTTTCAAAAAAAAATTTAATTTCGTAATACTTTACGCATACATTTCCAAAGGAGAATTGAGGACAATTTCGTTTGAAGTAAATAGATCCTCGTATACCTTTCTGCTAAATTGGTTGAATACCACTACTATGTGTATGATTTTTTCTCACAGATAAAGGTTCACCCTCAAGTAAACAAAAATATGGCAGTAAGCAGAAATTTAATTTGTAAATTTTTTTTTTGTCAAAAAATCTTTAAATTTTGAGGGAAGAGTACATCCGATAATGGAAATGTGTTTGATATTATTTGAAAGACATTCGAGCACATAAATTCAGTATAAACAGAAATTTAATTAAATTGTATCTTTATCATATTTTATATTGTCATGCAAAAACAAGTTTTTTTTTTAAGCTTTTAGTAACTTTAAGTTAAATTAATTTTGAAATTAAACAATAAAATTTTAATGTTAGTTAAAAAAATAATAACAAGAACACAACGAACTTTCAAATAACTAGTAAATTAATGAAACTTAAAATTGAAATTGGTAACAGAAGTTCTAAATCGTTTCCTCTGCTGAAGTTAGTTAAAAATTGTATCTAAAATAAAAAATATTTATGCTTAGAGAAACCAAAAAATAGTAAAAAACTTGTGGCATCCCTGATTAAACTTGTTAAGATTCTCTCTGTACTTTTTTTTTATTTACAAATTTTCACCCTCACTGTACTCAATTACATCAAAGCCTCGTTTTTATTTGTGATTGTTTCATAATGCAATCTTACTGAGTTAGAAATAATTTTGTTTTAAGCTATTGTTTTCTCTCAGTTACTTTTCAGTTATTATCAGAAATATATCGGGAGTCCAAAATGGTTTCCCACCTGTCTTGGTTTGTGCTAAAAAAGATTCAATGGAAATGATAAAGGAAAGAAGAAAAAAAAAAGACAAAAGAATAACTTAATGTGGTAGAGACAAAACCAATGACGTTGATAATTCATAACTAGGTCCAAGGCTCGAAAATTAAACTTGTGATTAGTACTTGGCAGCCTTTGTTGTGGATAATTTTTTTTGAAGTTGATATATTTCTCGAGTGCAGTATCCCCAATGACGATGTGTATAAATTATATGTGTATAAAGTATCTAGCTTACTTCATAGAATAATATTCAACTATTATAAGGAAAATAATGAAAAAATACAAACATATTTGGCTCGTTTCTGAGCACTACACAAGTTTTATTTAGAGCACATCTTCTTGCCGCTTGGTGACCAGGGAATCTCACAACGTGTTATTTACATAAATCGTTTTCAGTCGTTTATTTTTTATGTGAAATAATACAACTTTCTTTAGCATCCTTACCTACACCTTGAGAAGAAGCAGCTTAGATGGTTAGTTCATTAATTATTGAGTTGATTTGTGGCTGTAGTCCGTTTTCCTCTCCCAATTCGACGATACAAGTGTCTTGGTTTAATTTATACCCTTCGAAGCATCGCGATTTCGGCTCCTTTGGCGTCTATGTCAACGTTGCTATAAAGCTCAAAAACCTGAAGGTCATGAAATTAATATTACCCTTTTTCCGTACGAAGGATCCATGGTAGCCTACAATATTAATTGCTGCCTTGTAGAGTTTAGCAGGAAGTTTTCGTGGTGTTCCGACGAGCTTATTCACTTAACTAGTTTAAAGCAAATCTATTTTTTTTTAACAATGGAAGCTTTGTTAAAAAAAAAATTACCTAGATTAATTTTGCAAATCAGACATCGATTCGGCGATTTTTTTTCTTGGACCAACACTCAGGGGATGACACCTACACGTGCAGTGCATTGTGCCAGAACTAGGCATTCATTTTGAACTTTCCTACATTGAACGTAACAGGAAAGACCTCTGGAGGCAAGTTTATTCCACATACGGATTGCTCTGCCAAAAAACGAATTTTCCCTGTAATGCGTAGTGCGATTCGCTAGAAAATCAACTATTAATGGGTGCGCTCTTAACGAAAATTGAATTAAGCGCGAAAACGTGCGAGTAACAGAAACAAGTTCCGTAATTTCATTAAAGCACTCACCATTGTAGTGACAATAAAATAGTGAAATACATACACAGAATATCGATGAATTACAACCAAGGAAATGCATCATTTGCTACGGCTTTCACGTTGGTGATATCTTTAAATTGAAAAATATAAACCGTAGCTTGCGTTGTGTTCAGTGAAGATGATTAGTGCATTATAATTTATAATTTTTTGTTTCGAAATAACACCAATCTGAGCGAGATTTGGTTAGAATATCATGGCGATACGTACTGTGTAGTAACCATAACCATCAACTTATTGAAATCCAAATTTGGCGGTAAAATAATCACGAAAAATGGCTTTAAGTTTGTGAATGAGGCTATGTAGTCATTGTTTTATTTTACACCAGCAATAATTGACGCCTTGTAGGCCATTATAGTACGTACTGTTTGTAACAAGCGGCTAGTAATGCTCTAAAAAAGTATAAACAAAACACTGCAGATGGCAAATAGCCGAAATTTAACGAGGGTCGACGTAAAACCATACCCAAATAAAAAAAAATCTAAAAAAATGGCCAAAAACACTTGTCAAGTACAGTCGCAGTGGACATATGGACAAAATCATTTTAAAATCTTACAGTTGTGTTTTCATTTTAAAAATAAAAAACTTAAAAATTTGTATTTTCAATTTAATTTTCTGCTGTACTTTTTTACAATTTTATTTTATATATTAATTGGTCTTAAAAGATACCCCTTTCGATTCCTATAAAACATTTATTTTTGGACTTGCCCTAATTCGATTTGCTACGTTTTATTTGAGAAGGTATTTGAAACGTTAGGCGAGGTCTTAGTGTATATATTATGAGATAACTTTTTTAATGTTGTTATTTTTGGCGTTGTTAATATTTAGTATTGTATGAAGAAAAAGCAAACATAAGCAAAGAAAGTTATTTACCATAATAATGTGTGTCGCTGTTGTTTTTATTGTCGTTGCTGCTGCTAATACTGTAGTTGTAGCGTCGATTTTGACTGTGATTGAGTTTAACTTTTTTGTGTTAAAACCCTAGCACTAGTTAGTAGCTTTTTAAACTTTTACGTATACGGTTGTGAACAGCAAGTCACAGGCACGAGCTAATTACACTCACAGAACAAACGTACGGGCTAAACGGTCGAGCATTGTTATTTATAATTTTTTATTATTTTTTTTTTTTTATTAATTCGCTTATCTTGTTCTTTTTCTTGGCTTTTGCCTTTAAACCAAATTGGTGTTATTAAACCTGGTGTTCAATTTTATTTTGAAAAGAAACACTGACTGATTAATTTTTGATGATAGAAGAGATAAAAACGTTTTAATACTTTGATCGTTTTTTTTTATTGTATAATCATCATCAAGTCAATTTACGGGAAGTATTAAAGACCGAATGTGACATGAAAGCAATGTGCAATTACTAGTGTTTTTATAAAAGTGTTTACTTTTTCTTTGCAAAATGTCCAAAACTAATATAATGAAAATATGAATCACACTTAAATTGTTTGTACAATTGCAAGTTGGAAACACCAGTTGAGACGGGTAGACAGAAAATCTTAATTATTATGTGATTACACTTATTTTGGTTCCTTATAAAAATAAGTGGGTAAATTTCGTTAAGCGTAAATGCAAGCAAACAAAATAAAAAACGGAGAACAGAATTAAAAACATACTTTAAAAGTATGTTGGCCTGATCATCATAAAATTCCTATTAATTTATAAAAATCGTTTCCTTGTGATAAGTGTTACTTAATAATTTATGCATGCGATTGCGATCTCAGCCCTCAGATCAATACAACAGGCAGATTTAGTGGATTGCTAATTGATTTTAGACGTCTGATAAAAACAAATAAAAAACAAACAAATACGGGAAAAACCTTTTGTAAACATATTATTAAACTTTGAAATAAACAATAAAACATTTTATTCATAAAACAAAACCTACTGCAAATTTATAACTTGAAAAAAAAAAAATAGCTCTCAAATACATAGTTTTGCAACTATACCTTTTAAGTGCATGTGTGCGTGTGTATGTTTGTATTAGTGTTTTTTCCCTCACGGTATTTATTAATAATAAATTTTAAACAAATTAATTTAATAGTAAATACTCAGCGGGTGTTAAGTGGATGAAGGCGGGTTTGCTGCTGTTAAAGTTAAAAAATAATATAAATTTTTTACCAAGATTTTGGATTGCTCGTATTGCAAAATAATACACGTTACGAATAACAGGTGCGTGAGTGTATTTTGTTATTTTAAATTACTTTACATAAATTTTTGGTTATTGCATTTTGGAAAATACAGAGGAAGTTAATATGTCTTTATTGGATCACTCGGATCGGTATTCGTCTGGAATATTTATAAAATTTTTGTTCATTTATTTTTACACTTCCATCGTTGTTTTTTACAAATGTTTCTCATTTAAAAACAAAACATAATTAATTGCACTGTACTGGCCTATTTACAGTAGTGTTCAAAAAATTTTCAAATGGCTATACGTATAAACCTGATGTTAGGAACTTATTAAGGAAGTTAAATTTAGGCAATTATTACTTTGGAAATTATCCGGTGGAGTTAAGGAATATGAGTAAATGGGTAAACAGATAATAAAAATAGGAAAATAAACTAATTTAAATCCACCAAGTGTGGCTTACATAGGAAGAATTTGGTATTAAAAAAAATGTTTTATTTTATTGAAATTTAAAGTGTCTGTTTATAAAACTGAAAAGATAAATTATTTTAAAATTAGAGTATCTATGGGAACAAGCTTTAATAGGTATTTTTACTTTATACATACTTATGGCTCAAAATCCCATCTCAATTGGCACAGCCTTTAATTTCTATTTTTATAGTGACTGCTAAGCCAAGCGTAATACAACATATTTTCTGTCTCTATTAAGGACACTCTCTAATTTTTAACTTTGTGTTATAATTGTTTGTAAATATTTAGGATGCTGTCCTCGCCGGGAATGCTCAAGAATGCAACCTTATTTCGGTCTTAGCATCACCATCGTACGCATCCAAAATGATTGACTTTGAAGCGTCGACCAGGAGTTGTTAGGTCGCACGTTGGTGGCAGTTAGTTAAGTCAATCTTTTTAAATACATTGATTCTTGCTCTAGAATAAGCCCAATCGTGTGATAGATTATGTGTGCACTTACGTAAAGGTGAGAGAAATACTGAAGTAGACTACAAACATTTTGAGTCCATTTAGCATTTCCTCGGTATTTGTGGTTTCTGTGATTTGTTTACTAGGACTTGTTTTTTGCCTTCCTTTGTTTGTTTTAAACTGCTGATCTTCTTTGTTTTCACAAAAAATAGTTGCTAAGGTCCTCTATAGCTTTCACATTTTATTAATAATAATGTGCTGTCCCGTCACCTTGTGTTAAATTCTGTTACGATTACAGCCAACTTTGACTGACTGATTTGATTGTAGTCGTTGTGGTACATCTCTCGGCAATAATTCTTGGGCCAATTGAATTTTATATGGAAACATCTTCAGATCAATTGAAAATCTCCAGAACATCGTCAGAACATTGAGTAGCTCGTCGACGAGTAGACCCAGTTGGATCCGTGTGAACACTTTCTTGTACAGCTTCTATAGCTTGTTCAGTGCGAACAGGACGAACAACATTTCTTCGTAGTTTATTACCCACTGAACTTAAATTCTCAAAACGGGTCATTAAGCTTCTTATCATGTTTACGTTGGGAGCCTCTGCAGCCTCTGCAGGAAACATTATAAAATTCAACAATTTTTACACGTTCTTCTACCGAGTATGATGACATTATAAAATTTTATAAAATTCTATATTATCTGCAAAGAAGTAAAAAAAAATAAAAAAAACAAAAAATTATAAGCATTTCAAATCAGTCAGTCCAAGTTGGCCCACTCTGTATTTAAGCAAATTTCTGGATACCTGCCAAGGAGTTATTACCTTAGGAGATTAAACCGCCGCACCTTCGGATTTATCTACCTTTTGCAATATCGCCGGATTCTCATCGTCTTGTTTGATTTTAAAATTGGAATTCATAAAGATCACAAAGATGCATATGCCCAAGATAGTTCATATTAAAGCTGCAGGTCTAAAATATTCTGACTTCACTTATATTAGTTTAGTCAGTCTCATATCAATAACAAGATCTAACAAACTGCAAACGTGAGGAGGAATAAATGGAACATTCTCTTAGAATACTTTAAGTTACGGTGAGCCATAACTCTTGTGCCTGGTCTGCTAGCCGTAGGCCAGGTTTGATAAAAAGTTTTTCCGTAGATTTACTAAACAACTTTCATAGCGATACTACGGATGTTTACGATTTAAGTCGTCACGTTTTATTTGAAAGTAGTGATAAAGTATAACTTCAGCATTTTAATTATAATTTATGAGACAATATGACTAAGAAATGTTTGACTGGAAATTTAGCTGCAAAAATTGTTTTATGTTTTATAATTTAAATAATGGCTCAGTGGAAGATGACATGAGTTTAAGGACACATTTTAAACCCTTCAAAATACAACTTGCGGAAAATTTGAAAAAAGTTTAAACAATCTGAACCAACGTATGCCAAACAAAACTACCTTGAGCAATTTAATAGATCACCCATTTAACTTCTTTAGTTTTTCCCTTGATATTTTTCTGCATGTAGAGAATAAACGTGACGTGTAAAAATCGGATTATGTTGCTAAATTTATAATTTTACAGTCAGTGAAGTTTTCACTTCATTAATTTAATTAGACGCTATTTATTTTTGTTACAGGCGTTCTCTATAAAATATGGGAAATTTTTATTTTATTAAATGAAGTGAAAATTAAAAAGGTTGTTTTTTTAAACTGTGATATTTAAATCATAGAAGATTTAAATTTCTATTTTTATGTTATTTTTTTTTTAATTAAATACTGTTATTTTTCGCTATTACGAGAGCGGGTGGTGGTTTTTTCATCAGCAACAAGTAAATTATTTTCTTTTCTTTAAACTTAAATCAGATTTATCCAGGAGTTTTTATGTTTAATGTCTTTCAAAGATTTTTCAAGGAGCTCCTGAGCAATGATATTACTTAAGGAACTAAGTTTGTAGAGACATAAGTGTTTAGGGTTCATGTGAGTGCCTACGAGAAAGCTCACACTCTCAGTAGTCTTAATACCAGGTAAACATAACGTGTCTACTAGCGTCTCCAAGCAAAAACAAGAGTACTAATTCGAAAATTTGCACACTGCCTTCTAAGCAAAAGCGAGTAGTATTACTAAAACTTATTATGGATTATGGACCACGATACCCGATTGCAGCTTAACCACACATCAAGCTAACGATATCCACTGAGTGCCCCAAAGAACCAGCCGCACTATTGCCAGACTGGTGCGAAAATTCCAGGGCATCTAAGAGCCGTGTTATCCGAGATAAGTCTTGGTTCATACTTCGTAGCCGGGATTATTACCAGTTGGACTGCAAATAATCCGGAGCTAATAGCCTAAATTTTGTTTCGACCACGAAATTCTTTGGTGAATGCGTTTTTTAGAGATAGTAAATAATCTTTAAAATTTGTATCAATATTTTGCAATATTTATAAAATTAAAATAGAAGGCATATTTTTAAACTTTTGTTAAAAATTGCATATTGTATTTTTAAAGTGAATGTTACAGTTGTTAAACGAATTAAATAACAATTATTGAAAAACATATAAAAGGATGCCTTAAATGCTTAATATATTAAATGTTAATGTTTTAACAAAACAGTTATTTTGTTTTAATTTATTGACTGTTTAAAAACAATATCCACTTGCATTAAAAAAAAAGTTAACAAAACGTGATTAAAAATTATAACAAGATTTTTGTATAAAAATTTCATAGTTTGTGTCTCAGGAAACACGTTTCTGTCTCGGAAATGCTAAAAAACTGTCTAAATAATGAAGTGAAAAACAAAACAACAAAATAATTAAAACTCAAGTGTGTGTTATAAGTATTATAATCTCGGTCATTTGAAATGGGAGTGGCTAAACATTAATGTTAAAAATTATACAATAAATTAAATAATTTGAGGAATATTTAATGGAGTTCTTTAGCTTATGAAAGAAATTCTTAAATTATTCCAATTAAAAATGTTTTCAAATTTTATTTGCAATTATCCTTTTTATAGAAATTATACGATTAATCGAAAATTCTGTTAATTATTTTTTCAATTAACAAACAAACGCATTCTTCTCCGAATGTGTTTCGAAAAAACAGTGGTGAATTTAAGTTTTCTAATATGAAAAAAAATTCTTTTTGATAATTGCGGATTTTTCGAGGAGATTAAAATTTTTTTTGGGAATTTTTCAATGATTTGTATTTTACCAATTTTATTACTTTGCAAATTATTTAATTTTTATACCTTTAAGTCCGCTAGTATGAAACGGACAGCAGGTATAAGTGATGGCATGCTTTGTTAGAAAAAAAATTGAAAATAAATGCACACCAATTTATTTCTTGCGAAATTTTTGAACGACTTCTAAAAATGGTAGAACTTTTTAACTCAAAAAATATATACACCGAAGAATTGATAAAGGTAAAAAGGAGAAAAATTTGGAATGAACATTTTTGATACTTTCAATCTAATTACTACTTTCAGGGGGGCCTATAAGGATTAAAAACTGATTTTTGATTAACAGAGAAAAAAATTCTACAACCACTATTGATTTTATTTTTATAATAAAATAGAACTGCTGCATAACGCTTTTTTTATACCATTTGGCATGTAAAAATCTGGAAAGTATTTTCTAGTTTTTTTCCGTTTTTTGGAAACTTCTTATCTTATTCTCTCGTTTTAAAATATGTATTCTCTCTACAATATTACCATACTTTCCAAAAATTGCATGACTTAATGTTTTGCGATATCCGGTAATTAGGCTGTTTGAACCTAAAAAACTCTTGGTACTACCCCAAAGTTTTTTGTTGTTGCTGGGTTTATAAAGAGTTTTTCAACAACAAGTTTGTTTTCTAAAAAAAAAAAACAAATGTAGATTTTTTCATCAAAGTTTTTAATCATTTTTTTGGCAAAATGGCGGTCCTATTTTGTTAATCACCACTTCGTCAATAATAGTCCAAAATTGAGTTGTTAGCATCTCGTGATAGCGTGATCCATTGACCGTAACCGTATTTCCAGTCTCATCTTCCAAAAAGAAGGGTTTATCACTCCTGCAGATCATGCAGAGTACTATACAGTGACACGTTAAACATGCAAAGGCTTCTCAATAATCGCTCTACGATTTTCAAAAGCCCAATGCGGCAATTTTGCGTGGCAAATGAAAAAGGGGGTCCTCAGGAAAAAATGATTTTTTCAGAAAACCAACCGGTTGTTCCTGAATGAATTGAGCGAATATACGGCGATGGCAATGTATGGTCGGCTTCAATTCCTCCACGAATTGAACCTTTTAAGGCTTCAAATTCAAATTCTTACACAAGATTAGCCATGTGATGGTTTTGAATGACCCCTATTGTTGAGAACGGTAATCTGCAAATTTTGATCTGCTTCAACACTGTGACTCACGGCTGCGATGTTTTCAACGGTCTCAGCAGGACGATTATGTTGTCGGAAAATATCACGAATTTTACAAAATGTAACTTTAGCAGAACCACCATTTTTATAGTGAATTTTAATTATTTTAATGGGATTTTCATATTAAATTGAATTCATTGCAACAATTTCCAATGTTGTTGGTATTGCCACAATTGAAAAACAAACTTCTTGTTTAAAAACCCGATATAAACTTTCCTACATTGCCGACCTTAGGCTTTAGTATGTTCAGCCGTGCCATAAACCTAATACTTAATAACTTGACCCCACTTGAAGTGGACTTATACAGATATTTTAAGAATGCTCTAACTGTTCAAAAATTTTTTCTTGTCCAATTACCAATGTTTTGGTTGTCTTTCAGAAAATGGCGTTAAAATTTTATGCTTTACGGAAAGTGACATTTTGCTATGAAAATCTATAAATACACTATTTTTAATCCTCACGATCTATTTTGCCCTGGCCTTGTTTCTAGTGTGTGATCTCGTAATTGAAGAACATTATTAGAAATAATGTCAAAGACGATATAGCTGTGGAGCTGTGGTATGATGATGTCTCTAGCCTAAAATCAACACATAACAGTGTCACGTGAATTTGTTAACGGCCAATACCGTGTGAGTTATTTAAATCATAAAAGAGGTAATTTTTGTGGTTAACAAAGCTATTAAGGGAAAACGTGCATTTGCATTGATTGATGTAGTGTTAAACTGTACGAGCAGTATGTTGTTTTAACTTATAAAACACACAATATTTACTCTTTAAAGGTAACAGCAAATTAAGAAAAATCTTTTCAATCAAATTGCCTTTTTATTCTATGTATATAATTGCTAATGGCAGATATATTCACTTCGTCATTTCATTCTCTTTTGATCGCTTGTATCAATATTAAATAGCAATCAAATTTTTGGAAAGACCTTTAGACTTAAAAATGAATATATTTACAAGAGCTTTAATACGTAATAAGTGTTTTTAATTTCGCTTCTTAATCTGAAACGTATAGATAATAAAAAAACAAACAAAATAAGTTTTTGCAGCAACGGTGACGTAAAAAGAAGCTGTTTGTTTCTTTGTTTTTTTTTAACTTGCGGTTATAAAATTTAAAATAATAAAATGTCTCATTGCAATGTGCTAATAATAGATTGTTGCGAAAACTGAGGCACCATTTTATTTGTTATTATTAGTTATCACAGATTTCAGGAAGTTATAACGGTCTGTTTAAAATTAATTTTCTGTTTAAACCATGCTGATTAAAGAAATCATAGCTTTAATTGAGATTCACTCAATAAATCCCTTTTCAGACTATATTGTAATGGACAGAGAGGGAAAGGTCTGCGCTATTGAATAAAAATAATAAAATATTTCAATTTTACTAAAAATCTTAGGAAACTTATTTTAGTATTAATATGACATTAAATTATGAAAGCTTATCAAAGACAACTTCTATTTTGTTTTAAAAAAAGTGTTGATTTTTTTAATTTATTTTATCGAAGATCAGTTGCCAGGTCTTTCATTTACCGTTTATTCACATTACCAAGACAAAGTACTTCTATTAGTCTAATAGCCACGCCTATGTTCTTTGCTCATTTATTGGCCATCTTATTTCTACGAATGATCTCATGCGGCGGAACCTTAACTATCCTCATACTAAGTCTTCTTCTTAGGGCCAGAGATGAATGCCTTCCAGTACACATTTCTACTTTACTACCTTCGAATCAAGGTCACAAAAACTGACAAGATGTATCGCCTCCGTTATAGTTTCCTCAATATAGTATATGTATATTTCAGCCTGCACACGCTACAAGTATCAGGTAGCATGAGTAAAGCTGAAAGGCAAAGATTGGTAGAAAATGAGTTTTTTTTTTATTCGAATGAATGAATTCGTTTAAGGCTCTGGCGTTATATACAAGACCACTTTCATATTCTTAAATCAAAAATCATTCTGGTAAACTAGTTCTCTCGTCGTATAAACTCTCAAATATTTTGACGGACGGTTGGTTATAGTTTTTTTGAGAGCAGTTAGGGGGAAGTGCTAATAAAGAGAAAAGAGACTGCTAGGAACGCGAAACTTTAGAATGAAAAATATTCAGGATGGAAACCTTCTAAAACACAAGCAGTATAAACAAAAATGTAAAGTAAACACTTTTTTCTACGTTGGCAAACTTAGTGCTCAGCTTATTTTTCTTATTTTAAACCGCAAAGAACCGTCACAACTTTGACTCGTTTTCCTTTTTTATTTAAAATACGAAATCACCGCTAAAATTTTTTTCCATTTCCCAAAAGTGAATAATTCAGAATTCCCATTCCCAACTGGATAAAAAATGTGGGAAGTAATTACATTGTATAGAGTGCCCACCGGTAAAGGATGCTTCTTTGTTTTGCCGCCATTTTGGTTAACATTAGTCTAGACAGTTCACATTTGGCAGTTGTGAAGTAGATATGTGGCAAATTTTTTATGGTCAAATATTCGATAAAACATTTTGTCAAAATCAATCATCGATTACTGTGAAGATGACAAAGATACGTGAAATTTTTTGGAGACGCAATGTGCCAACAATATCAACTATTTATCGTGTAGTGAATGATTTCGCAGAAAGAAGGTCTGTAGGTGATAGGCACAATCATGGACCACAACGTACTGCAAGATCGGCTGAAAACATTATTGCTGCTCAAGAAAGTTTTTAAAACAATCCATCAGCCTCAATTCGACGCCGTGCTCAGGAGCTTGGCCTTCAAAAAACAACTTTGGCCACGATTTTGCACAAGGTTTTGCATTTGTTTCCATATCAGATTCAGTTGACACTAGAGCTTCTTTCACAAGACCATTTACGCCGTCGTACATATGCTGCAGTTCGCACATGCCTACCATGATTTTCATGAAAAAATCATAATGACTGATGAGGCACATTTTCATATGAATGGATATGTGAATATATAGAAAAGTTGGTTATGGGGAATGGGAAACCCTCAAATTCACAACAGTTACTTTTGCATCCATTAAAATAGACAGTTTGTTGCGCAATTTGGTCAGAAGGAACCATTGGACCTTTCTTCTTTGAAAATGAAAAAGATGCAACAGTAAATGTGATTGAAAACTTTTTAACGCCACAACTGCATGCTTCGGGCTTGATTGACATGTGGTATCAAGAAGACGGTGCCACATCGATTGCAGCCAGGATTACAATGGAATTACTACGAGACCTCTTTCCACAACAGGCTATTTTAAGAAATGGTGATGTTGATTGCTCTCCACGGTCGCCTAGTTTGACTGCTCCGGACTTCTTTTTGGTGGGGACATCTGAAAAGCAAGATTTATGCAAAGAAACAAACAAACCAGAAACGTTTAAGCAACTCAAACAAAATATTCGTGATAAAATTATTAAATACTGCGTGAAATGTGTGAGAATGTAATGAAAAATGCGCTCAAAAGGGTTCGTATTTGTGATGCTAACAAAGGCGGAGATTTATCTGATATTGTATTCCATATATAATTGCCAACATTAAATAAAACATATATCAATATAAGTTCCATTCTCTTTCATTTAGTCAAAAATTGTAAACAAACAGAGTTCCGCGGACACCCTGTAGAAGTACTAAACAAGACCTCTTATAAAAAATTCCAAGAATATAACAAGTTATTTTTACCGAAAATCTACATTTTTACATAAAAATATGTATGTATGTATGCTTCGCTTTAAAGCAGCCAACACTTTAGAGATCACCTTAAAGAACATGGATTGTGATATTCCGACTTCATAGTTTCCTCCAACGTCTATTGGCCCTGTATAAGCCTGAAATGGCAATCAATTGGCATCCCTTTTTTAAACGTTTTTATAAACTATTCTTACAAAGCCCATAGGTCGTCGTACTTCTGTTCACTATATGTTCAACCTATATCCTAATGCTCCTCTCGCCATGCACGAATGGCTGGCAACAATTTTAAATATTTTACATGCCTTTGGATTTAAATTACATCGGATACTTAAATTATTAATTAATTGTGATATATCTATAACAATTGCAAGTTTTCAATCGAAAATTTTGAATTACAATTACATGTAATTGAGTAATTAAATATGTAATTAATTACAAACTGTAATTGATATCCTCCAAGTCTGTCAACTATAAAATGTGAAATGTCTGTTTTTGTAAAATATTTCTTCCCCCAATAAGGGAAATTGCAATTACAATTACATTCAAATTTTGTAATTGTAATTGAGTTTTTTCAATTACACATGACATGTAGTTTGGTTACATAATTTTGAATAACATGTAATTAAATATTAAACATTTCCACGTATATATATTTACATAATATACCATAATTTGCATAGTTATAGCAACAGTATTATTTATTAATAAAAAACAAATCTTATTTGCTGTTAACAAAATAATTTTTTCATAATTTGCATTCGTTAATCTTTTCGTCTTGGTATTAAAATTATATTACTACTACAATTACGAGGAATAATTGAAATTTTTCAATTATAAATTACAAATAATTGTAATTGATTTTAGTCTCTGATTTCAGTTACAATTACTTGTAATTAGTAATTGGAAATTTTCAATTATTAATTACATGTAATTGTAATTGAAATGTAATTGTGTCCCCCCCATGTCTGATTCTTGATAGGTGTGATTTTTATTTAATCGAAAATCTTTGTTTTCCTTCTCTGCATTTGAATATTATGAGACTGTAATCATAGTTAAGCATGAAATTATGTATTTCTTTCAAACATTTTATAAATATTTTATGGTGGTTTTAATATATCGCACCCTGAATACAAAAGGGTTACAACTGAAAATACTAAAATTTTTAGGAGAGACAAAACACTGTTTAGTTCATCGTGCAGAAGCAACACGCTAACACGAAAATAGCCATAACTGTATTTTTTCAGTTAAAGAAGATAGTAATGTAAAAGAAATTTTTGCAGTAGTTAGAGATGTGTATTCTGAATTAATTTATGGAAAAAAAGTCAGTTTTGTTTTAGGGTGCGATATGTACTTATGTATGCATTTCCATTTGTACAAAGTTTTTGAGTTGAAAGTCAAATATTTAATAAAAACTAAATACTATCAACTGAGACGTTTAAGCAAACACGAGGAGTTTATATAAAATTTAATATGAAATTAAACTTTAGACCAAATAAAAATAGAAAAAAATTAAAAGTAAAGAAAAACTTGATATTTGTCAAAAGAGTATTGATGACATAAACGTAAAATAGTGAAGCAGAGCATAATATTGTTGGAAAACTTTAACCCTTATTATTTCTTGTAAGTGAACTGATAATTAGTATTTTGTCGTTTCATCAAGGACTTCCCAGTCGTTAATGGTTTCCATATGCGTTGAAGTGCGTGGTCCTTATGGAAATGGTTAATTTTGGGCATTACAATATACTATGTGCCTTATGTTATGTTTGATCCCGCCTGCCGGTAGCATTCCATAATTTTTTAATATTTATTTAATCTAACTATTCTGAGATTCTTCCTTATAGTAAATTCCATTGTTTTTTAGTTGCCCCTACAGTTGTTGCTGCCTATAGTGTTGTCAGCTTAGAAAATTTTTGCCCAAAGTTTGATTTTTTTTTACAAAAAATTCTGTTTGTAGATTGCTAATTTCTGGGAAATGGAAATTCTTTGGGATTTTTCTCATTTGATTGTGTCTTTGCATGCGTTGTCATGAAAAGGCATTTTACACAAGCATTTTTCATAGATAGTAAATTTTTAATTAGTACGATTTATACCTGATCTCCCTAGTCCCTACTCCCGCTACAGAATCGTTTATCACTATTTTTTTTTTCAATTCCTCACTTTAGGTATAAATGCTATGATATGGCAATACTGCGGTAGTTATATGACAACTCGGTAACTAGACGGAATAAGTACTTATACACCTATTTACTTACTTCGATAGTACCGGTTTCAGTTGTTAAATCTATTTCGCTATTGTTCGACCCTTGACATAGAGAATAGCAGCAACTGACTACATTTTCTCCTTGGTAGATGGAATAAGTACTCATATACCTTTTTGTTCACTTCGACAGTAGCGGTTTCAGTCGTTAAATCTATTTTGCTATTATTCGATCCTCGAAATAGAGTGTCTACCAGTTAGAATAGTAGCAACTATTTATCCCTTGTATTTTTTAAGACTATTCTATACAACAACTAGTGGACCCGGCGAACTTCGCCTCGCCCCAATTTTAGCGTTCAGGCAAATACTTATATATTCAATCTGATTTTTTAGAATAGAATCAGTAGAGAGAGATTTTCCAATTTACCAACTTTTGCGAAGAGATTTTCCAGTTTCCCGCATTTCACATTTTCCGCAATTTTCCATGATTTACACTAAGAACTTTCTATTTTTGTTGATTTAAAAAGCCATTAAGGAATAATTTCACCCAAAATTTCATACAGAAACTCGATTTTCGAATTTTCCGACCTTTCCGGAGGGATTTTTCAAAATTTTCTTCCGTAAAAACCTTCTCCTCGAAAATACGAACAACTGACAAAACATTTTGCAGAAATCGACCCAGCCGTTCTGATTTTATGAATTATGCCTGCAGACCGAAATTCAAAAATCAGCCTTCACAGTGTCGCCTTAATATTCTGAAGTTTCCTTGAAAATTTCATCAAAATCGGCGCAGCCGTTTTGGAGCCCTTACGTTATATACAAACATACATCCTACTTTATACATATATATATTTTTTTTATTTCTATTTACTTCATTCGAAGTTTTCTCTTTTCTCTCGGTTACGTTATCTTTGCTTTTATATTCAATTCGACAGGTACTAGTGGAAGCTTTCTGCGCCAAATTTGATAAGAATCCGATTACTAGAAACCAGTTTTTTTTTGGTACCCAGGTGTAAGCTCTCGCCCTGGACTAGATTTTAAAGAATGAACTTCACATCAACTGGGGTTTTTCCTTGGCAGCTAACAGCCCATAGCTAATGTTTTAATACCCTGATCGCCATTAGCGATGAAAATGTGTGTTATGATATAAATCTCCTTGAAAGTTATACATATCAAAAAAATTAGCAGAGTCTAAGAAAAGAACTCAAGCTATCAAAGCATTGATACTCTTAGTAGTCAATGTATTAAGCCTCAAAGCTACGGAACTAATAAGTTTCCAAACAACACTAATTTCACAGCAACTTTATACTGTCAGCAAAAATGGCTTTGAATTGAAGATTCACGTAACATTCTCTATTTTATATTCAATTTATAAAAAGGGACACTTAAATATTGTGTTGGTAAAATGTGAACTTTAAATTCAAAGAACAAACACATACAAGCAATGAAGTGTTGCTTTATTATGCTCTCAACTATAATTCCATGTGAATAGGAAAGTATAGGCCCTTTTACACTATAGAATAATGGTCACATAAGCTATTGGATTTTTTTTTTGCAATATTTGTGGGCTTAGTTTATTATTGGTTTCTCTTCTTTTAAAATTAAACAGACAAAATATTTGTGTATTTCCGCTTTCACTAAAACTTTATTGTCTTTTTTTTCTTTAATTTTTATTGAATAAATTATGCATATATTATAAAAGTAAATTTTAAAGTAAAGGGGTTTTCAACACGAAGTTTGTTTTATAAAACAAAATAAAACAATAAATTTAGATTAAAATGATTAAAATTTTTATTGTATTACGAAGAGCAAAGTTCGGTTATTATGAATGAAAAATAATTTCTGGCAAATGTCCACTACGACAACGCTGTCCGTAACATAGCCCCACAAAAAATAATTCAGAGGTGTTAAACGGTTTGCAATAAATCAATCGTTTTATTGGCTGTGTGACATGTCACGCCGTCCTGTTGAAACCACATGTCGGTGATATCCACGCCGTCAATAATAGGCCAAAATTAAGCTGTTACCATATCGCGATAACGTGATCCATTGATTCGAAAAAAAACGGCCCAATCACACCTTCAGACCACATAGCGCACCATACAGCGGCACGCTGAGCATGCAAAGGCTTCTCAATAATCGCTTTAGGATTTTCAGAAGCACAAATGCGGCAATTTTGCTGCTTGTGACATATCTTAACAAATGAAAATGGGGTTCTCCTGAAAAAATGATTATTTCAGAAAAACCAATCGGTTGTTCCTAAATGATCTGTGCGAATAAAAGGCGACGTGAATGGTCGGGCGGCCTAAATTCCTGCACCAATTAAATCTTGTAAGGCTTTAAAGGTTTTGGGTAAACCAAATTGCTGAGAACGTCGAGGAATTGACAAATTTGAATCTGCTTCAACACTGTGGCTCGCAACTGCGATCTTTTCAGTTGAACGACCCTGTCAAACACTTGTTGGTGTTCGCAGATTTTGCATCGAGCCTGTCGTCTCAAATTTAACCACCAAATTCTTAATAGCCGTCTCAGCAGGACGATTATGTTACCCGAAAATATCACGAATTTTACGAAATGTAACTTTGCCAAAACCACCATTTTTACAGTGAATTTTAATTATTTTAATGAGATTTTCGTGCGAAATTGATTTATCGTAACAATTGTTTATGCATCTACTACGAATACGTCAAAAAACTAAATGTCAAAACTGTCATGTTGTTGGTGTTGCCACAATTGAAAAACAAACTTCTTGTTGAAAAACCCGATATAACTTTTGCTTTTTTTTTTTTTTTTTTATTTGTTTATCCATAAATTATGTTTTAATGCAAAGCCTATATGTAAATGTTGTATAGATATTAAGAGATAAACTGAGTCTTTGTTGACAAGATTGTTTGTGGAAACAATTTTGATAAAGTTTCTCTAAAATTCGTTGATAATGAATATTCCTGGATAATGCGCTGTATTAGTTTGGAATCAAATTAATGTTTTAATAGAACATTGAACGTGACAGTGATTATTTAACAAAATGTAAATAAAAGGAAGTGTAAATCAAGTTGTAGATAAATAAAATATCTGTTAAAAAATTATTATTTTTTTTCTATGTACATGACATGACATGTTTTTTGAGTTTTTTTTATCTTTTTTTTTTGCAACTAAATGAACACATTTCTTGAGAATTATTATGTAATGAATTTAATTACGTATATTTTTTTTTAATTTTTGTTTTTAAATTTATTTGTTTTAATAAGTTTTAATAAAATTGTTTCTTTACAAATATAAGTACGTATAACTCTAATAAAAGAATTTTTGCATTCTTTGCGTATCATCTTGATTGACTGTTGACGAATAAAAGTTCAAATAATTTTTTATTTTAAAAAAAAAATTTTTTGTAGTTTTAAATATTTTGTTTATTTAAGCACATTTCAAGGCACTTAGCAAAGACTTTAAAAAAGTTCTTACTTTAAGATCGTGCCGTTGATGCGGGCGGTAAAGTGCTGCCACTAAAAAGAAAGAGAGAAAAGAAAGATATACACAGAAAGAAAAGTTGTATTTAAAATTTAATTAAATTTATTTTTATTTTTAGACGAATTTTTCTTAAGAAACATGAAACTGCTATTTACCCTAAGTTAGGTGATCTTAAATCGAGCAGTGGCAATATTGGTTCTAAAATGACACTGCGGGCAAAAACGAAATGTAACTTCGCGTAGTTGTGTTATGTCGATTGGGAAACAATTCATTTACTTTTTCAGTTATAGCATAATTCGATTAGTCTTCAATGTATTTATCTTGGCTTTTTCGAATTCGAAGTCCGAATTGGAGTACCAAAAGTTGTCTTTAAAAGTTGCTTAGTTTAAGTCTTAGTGATTACCCATATTAAGAAGAAGAAGTTTTTGTAACAAGAAAATTATGTGACGGAATTAATTAGCTGAGGTAGTAGTAGCTATGTAATCGACTTAAAGGTTTATTTTTAGCATTTTAGCTATCCTAATAGTAAGTAAACACTCTAGTTAAATTATTGATGCCACAAGTAAATTTTGTGTATTTCATTTGCCAGACGACATAAAAATGTAGAGAATAATAAGGAAAAAAAATTTTTGAAAATAATAAGGAATAACCTTAAACGCAGTTTTCCCACCATTTAAACTAATCATAAACTCAAATAAACGAAAAATACTCGCAGACGGCCACAAGTACTGGACACTTACAGAAGACAAAAATGTTAAAATAATCCCCACATAAAATGCCAGATTGGTGACATTTTAATTACGTAGGTACATACTACGATTATAGGATAAATACCTGGAGCAGAAATACTGGCTCACCAGCAAGTGATAGAACGTGGCTGGATAATGATGTATTCACATCGAAAGCGCTCGCCATTTGCGAAGAAACAGCCAGGAAAGATGTTAAGAGGAGAAATTGACAACAAATAATAAAAGTTTATAAGTCTGATTTGTAGTTGCTGGGATGCGAACCCAGGTTATCAAGCAATTGCATATATAATAAGCAGCGAATGTACAAACAAAGCACTTAATAAAGAGTTTTTTCAACAAGAAGCCTGTTTTCTAAAACAAAAAATTCAGATGACTTAAATTTGGGTGATCGGGAAATTTGGTTTGCAATAATTTGATCGTTTCATTGGCTGTGTGACATGGCCGTTACCGCATATCTAGCCTCATCTTCGAAAAAACAGCCGAATATGCCTTCAGACGACATAGCGCACCATACAGTGACACCCGTTGAGCATGCAAAGGCCTCTCAATAATCGCTATAGGATTTTCAGAAGCCCAAATACGGCATTTTTGATTGTTGACATATCCTGACAAGTGAAAATGGGCTTTGTCTGAAAAAAATGATTTTTTCTACGAATCTACGGCGATGTGAATGTTAGTTCGGCTTCAATTCCTGCACCAGTTAAACCTTGTAAGGCTTCAAAGTCAAATCCTTACTGGTGTTTTGGACAACCCCTAATTGTTGAGAAAGTCGAGGAAGTGGCAAAATTCGATATGATTTAACACTATAACTCACGGCTGCGATGTTTTCACTTGAACAAGTCGGTCAAACACGCGTTGGTGTTTGCGCTTGTCAAATTTAACAACCTTATTCTTAATAACGGTTTCAAAAGGACGATTATGTTGTCCGAAAATATAAAGAATTTTACGAAATGTAACTTTAACAGAACCACAATTTTCATAGTGAATTTTAATTATTTTAATAAGAAATTCGTGGGAAATTGAATTCATTGTAACAATTGCCAATGCGTCTACTACGAATACGTTAAAAAACTAAATGTCAAAACTATCATGTTGTTGATGTTTCCACAATTGAAAAACAAACTTTTTGTTGAAAAATCCGATACGTAACGAATTGTGGAAGAATTTAAATTATTAATTAAAAAACAATTGTGGGGATGCGAAATACTTCCTCCTGTTAGAAAATAAACACATTAAAAGAACTAATTTTTTTAAACAAAATTGTTTGTTTTCTCTTAATCTATTTTGTTATTTGTTGTTTTACAAAACAATCAAAATAATATTTAGTGTTTAAAATAGGCGAAGAGCTAATTTCAATACCTAATACAAAATGAGCTGGGAATTTTATACTGTTATTTAAAATCAAATTAAAAATTATTGCCGTAACACAACAAAGATAAAGTTATTTGTAAAATTTATTTAAAAGTTTCAATCATAACAATTAATAATGGATTGAAAAAATTTAAAAGAAAAATGTTGAACTTTATTTTTAAAAAATTTTAAAAATAGGCTTTTTACAGTTATATAATAAGATAATGTTCTGTTATATTACATCCAACTACAAGCTTCATTATGAGAGTTAAATTAGAAGCCAACCAGTAATTTCTTATGATAACTACTTCTTTCTTAAATACTTTGTACCCTGTACTCTGCACCATGCATTTTAATTTATACATTTTAATTTACCAAAATTGATATATTTTCCTTTCTTTTTTAATCTCCTTACAGGTTTTCTATATAAAGTCAAAACTTGTGTATTGTATTTTAATAGTTGTTAACATTTCTACCTGTGAGTTAGGTAAGTTAAAGAACATTTTATTTATTATCTGAAATAATTATTTATTATTACAAGTGTTAGTTTATAAATAATAATCATAATAAATTATTTAAATTAAAATATAAATTTCTATAAACGTGCACACAAAGAAACTTAGAGAAATTAATACTTAGACGCAAATGATATATCTTGAAATAGCATTCGTTTTGTATACAGTTTTCAATTGTTGTTGATGTTAAAGAAATAATTCCCTTCAGAAGAAAACGAATTAATTACAATTAATACATTTCGTCTGAACACTTACTGTTAATTAGATATTTTTTAATCTTTTTTTATTTCGTGTAAAAAATTGTAATTGTAAAACTGTATAACAACAAAAACCAAAAATGCTATTCACAAAAAAAAATACAAAACAAAAATTGCATCCCTTTGTGAAGATCTGTTATTTCTTACTTTCTGGCTGTTTGGATTTGTTGCAATGATCTCCTGTTAATAAACTAACGCAGCCGACCACATCATAAAATCCTATGACTGCGATAGCACTCGAACTATTCATGCGTTTAAGCAGCATTGCCATCCAGATTGTGTATAGTACTTTTAATACTTTCTGGTTCCGGCGAGTCTTAAACTCACGATGTTTAAATAACTTTGCCAGAATTGCCACGCACACAATAATAGTGTTACTTTCCTCACGACTATGGCTCTTTTGAGGCCTAAAACAAAATTTACAAACAAACTAACTCCTTTATTCTTTTAATATACAGGCGATTTTACCAGTTCATCTATTGCTAGACAACACTATTATTACATTGTCCAAAATAATTCCTCTAGTACCGCTACTTAGTGTCACTTAATTTTTCATTTTACCCAAATTTGCTGTTGGTATTTGAACTCATGACTTACATTTTTTTCACATAAGGACTGCAAAAATCCTATTGTTGGCAAAATAGAAAATTGAATTCTTTAAAAACAGTTGTTTTTTGTCAAACAGCTGACTGTTACTTTCCACCACTAACTTTTGTGGTGTTCATGAATGTTTGTATGTGTGTGTTTGTGTGGGTGTCAAAACAGATTAAAAGAAAAGATAAATATCACATGCTAAATACCAACCAACAGTATTGATTGCTGCTTGTTTGTCACATAGAAGATCATGAGTTCAAATCCTAGCATCGGCTTGCACCTATGTTATTTAGAAGAGAAATAAGTAGTAAAGAAACAGTTCAAACTTCACTGGAGGCTTGAGTAAAAAAAAGAATGCAGAAAAGAATGTACTCTATAGCTGCGTTATTAAAGTTGTTGAAGACACCTATATGTTTGTAAGAGCATCGATGAGGTGGTTAGTTTTTATATTTCAGATATTCGTTGTTTTCAATGGCTCTATTTACTGTAAAATACTGCTGCATGAATACCAGCTTAAGAACAAAAAAAAAGATTATGAAAAGATTTAGTTTTTCATTTGTCTAGATTTTTGTCTTTATATGAAAATTAATTAAATAAAAAAGTCTTTCATTTTTTGATTATACACTTTTCTTTTTTATTGAAGAAGCCACCCAAAGGTGTGGCGAAATATTAAAAACAAAATTTCGCGTAATTTTTATATAAAGACCATGTGCTTGAAGAATAAATTATTTATAAAATATTAAAAAAGGTCAATTAACTATAATTATTATTAAAGATTTTACTCGTTGTATAGAAAAGAGAGCGTTATTTTTGAAAAATTTATTTGAATTCAACTATAAAATAAATTTATAATTGTTTAAGCCTAAAACTTGGTATTTTTTAAAGCTTTTATTGTAAAAACAATTTCTTGACAAACTGTATTTTATACCGGTAGAGGACAGAGGTTTTTTTTAAAAAGTTTTTTAAATCCTCTTAAAGCTTTTTTCGATTACAATGTTTGAATCTACTGAAATGAATTTAAAAAAAACCTCTTCCATTTTCTATTACTTCTTGATATTGATTTTGCATAAATATTTAAGAAAATTATAAAAGATTTTTAAAACGCCCATTATGCAAAAAAAAAACCTTTATTTTTAATCATTATTTACAGCCGGTGGAAAAATACTGATACCTTCCAGCTTAGCATCAGCATCTTTTAATATGGGGACTTACTCAGCTATTTAAAGTATTTTCGTATTTTATGGATTTTTATTTTATTGCAATGATGTGTTTCAAATATTGAATAACCATCTTTTTATTTATTTTATTCGTTTTTCAGTTTTTACAAATTCAAAATGGCTTTTATAATATTACATGACGTTTATAACTGGTACAGGGATCTCATAGACAATAAAAGTGGTGAGTATTTATGTATATTATTGTAATTAAAATAAAAAAAAGAAATAACTTAATTAAAATGTCTTAAGTTCAAAAAGATTTTAATCAATAATTTTTTAATTAGTTTATTAATTATTTAAATTTATAAGTAAAATAAGAAAATTGATATTGCAATGTTAAATTCTAAGAACAAATTATCTGGTATTTGTTCTGCGATAAATAGTATTTACAGAGTTGCATTTTTATTACATGGATATTAAGATGAGTATTAAGATGATTACGTTTTAATGTTGTTTGAGCAAATTTAAATTTAATCATAGCAATAGAAGTTGTTCACTTGTTTGTTTAGTGCTATCAACAAATCTTATACGTATGTGTAAATATACATACATATCGGGGTTTTCAACAAGAAGTTTGTTTTATAATTGTGGCAACACCAACTTTATGATAGTTTTGAAGTTTAGTTTTTTGACGTATTCGTAGTAGATACATTGGCAATTGTTACAATGAATTCAATTTCACACGAAAATCGCATTATAATAATTAAAATCCACAATGAAAATGGAAATGATATTTTCGGACAACACAATCGTCCATCTGAGACCGGTATTAAGAATTTGGTCGTTAAATTTTATTCCGCAGGCTCGATACAGAATGTGGGAACACCATAGCGTGTTCGACGGGGTCTTTCAATTGAAAACATTGCAGCCGTGAGTCAATTCCTTGACGTTCTCAATAATTGTTGTTATCCAAAACCACCACTTCGTGAATTTTACATAAGGATTTAACTTTGAAGCTTTACAAGGAGCAACTGGTGCATGAATTGAAGACCACAGACAAATCACATCGCCATAGATTCGCTCGATTCAGTCAGGAGCAACCGGCTGGTTTTTCTGAAAAAATTTTTTCAAACGAAACCAATTTTCACTTGTCAGTGGCAAGCATGTTCACTGGATCCGGATCATGCACCCTTTGTTCTCAGGGCCTGCGAAATCACAACCACCACAATGCTCCCGAAGGGCCAACCTCAATAATCAGTCAGAGAACAGCTAAAAGTTCAACTCTGGGGCTTACTGATTCCCGTGGAAATTACGTGTAGTTGTCGAGTTGACTCCCTGCTAGCCGTTAGGCTACTGGGCTCCCTTTTACCCCCGGTGGCACATGTTGTGACGGTGAGAATCCGCCAAGACATATAGATGTGCCCTCGAGCGGATTTGTCAGGGTATGTCAACGAAGAAAATAAAAAATTCAATTACGAATATTATTTTCAATACATGTCAACTAAAGATAATTGTATGTGAAAGGTGTCCGCCGGGAAGGTATACTATTTTGTTTTGCCGCCATTTTGGTAAACATTAGTCTTCACAGTTCATATTTGGCGGTCGTGAAGTAGATACGTTGCAAATTTATTATAGAAAAATATCGATAAACCAACGTGTTTTAATCGTTCAAACACTTTATCAAAATCAATCATCGATTGCTGTGACGATGAGAAAGTAGTATGAAGTTTTTGAGAGAAACAACAACAAAACGTACTAATTTTCGTGAAATGAATGGGTCCGTAGGCGATAGGTGCAAGCATGGACCATTGCAAGATCAGCTGAAAATATTACTGCTGCTCAAGGAAGTGTTCAAAATAATCCATCAACCTCAATTCGACGTCGTACTCAGGAACAACTTTATCCACAATTTTGTACAAGGATTTGCTTTTTTTAATATAAGATTCAGTTGACATAAGAGCTTCTTCTACAAGACCATTTATGCCGCCGTACATATGCCAATAGAATGTTGCAGCTCGACCATGACAACCCCGATTTTCACGAAAAAATCATAATGAGTGACGAACAACATTTTCATTTGAATGGATATGTGAATAAACAGAATAGTCGGTTCTGGGGAATGGGAAACCCTCAAATTATTCAACATTCACTTTTGCATTCAGTAAAAAATTTTTTTTTTGAAAAGGTCACATTTCCCAATTTTTTTATTTCTAAAATAATCGTTTTACATTTTAGAGTTTTCCTCACAAGCTTAGTTTCTCAATCTTCAAATTCTCAACTATTAATTTTTTTGGGTGGCAAATCAACGTTATGAATATAACGTCTTTTGCAGCAGAGGTATAATACTTTAACACTTTTTTAATTGGGGGCCATTTTGTAAGTTGTCAGTTGTTGAGCAGGTGTTTTATATTTTTAAGTCTTATTCTTTTTAATAAACGTCTTGTTCTATTGAGTTCTTTTATTGCAAAATAATCACACGGCACTTTGGAGTTTGAAATTAAATTAAACGATTTATTCACGCTCACTACACACAAAAGAAACACGATGGTAACTACACCACTGTGAAGCCTTTATTGTTTTGCTGTCTTTAGCAAAAGGTGCTTATATAAATGTTTTAAGCGGTTCTCTCTAATTTAACATCACCCCATGTTGCTGTTATTATCATTCAGTTCAGACGCCTGCTTGCCTAATTGGTTTGTCTGTGTTCTGTGTCAGTTGCTTTTGTTTTCTACTGTTTATCTTATTTCGTACAATTTCTTATAAGCGCCCTGTTGTTGTCTCGCGTATTAGATTTCTTAGAAAACAACGCAGTTTGTAAAATGCACAGTGGGGCATGTGCTTTTATTTTTTTGCTGATAATCGTTTTCTTTTAAAACTTAACAAATCATCTATGTAACAATATGTTAAACCCAGGTAGTTTTTTAAGGAGGTTAAGAACAGGGTTCAGCATTTTTCATTTATGAACATTCAAAAATCAACATTCATGATATTTTTCATAAATGAGAAATCTAAAATTTTATATTTATTTTTCACACTCATAAACGAACAACAAAAAATATTCTGGTTATTTTCATACATGAATGCGAACAACAAGAATTATTAGTCTTATTCATATGTGATAAATGATAAATTAGCTACTTCTCATTAATGTTATTTTTCATAAATGTACATGTTCATTTATGAACGTTGAAATTTTATAAATTTTCTCATAAATGAACGTGAAAAAATTTTCTACCTACGATCGCAGTTTACCGTAAAATGTAGTAAAAACACATGGGCACATATTAACTCAAAATACAATATTGCATTATAAAATATCTGCGTTTATGTACGCGAATGCTTAACGCACATATTTTTACGACCTTTTCATTTATGAAAAATTATCAAAATTGTAAATATTCAAAAATGAACACTTGTGTATTTCTCATTTTTTCACTTATGGATAGAAAGAAAAAAAATAAATTGTCGCATTCACAAATGAGAAAACACAAAATAATTTGTAGTCTCTCACACATGTATGAGAAGAAGCGGCTAAAAAATGAAATGTACATATTCATACATGTATGAACAATGAGTGAATACTTCGCTACTCTGGTTAAGAATTAAATTGGAAAAAATTTTGCAACTGCCCGCTGTCAAGTGATTTATATTTTGGTGTTGGCCAACTGACGCCTGAATAACGCTAAATTTAGCCCAAAACAAGTTTGCCTTTGATCTCGATTTTTGTAAGCGGATTTTGTTTAGCGATGAAGCTCGCTTTTGCTTGAATGTGTGTGTCAGTAAACAAAACTACGTATTTAGAGTGATGATAATTCTGAAGTGTATGTTGAGAAACCGTTACATCTAGAAAAGCTGACTGTTTGGTATGCTTTATGGGCTAATGGAATTATTAATCCGGTAATCTTTAAGAACGATACTATAGAGCTATGATTACTGACTTTAGTATATCAATTAAACAATCATGATGTGTGATTTGTTTTACATCTGCACCGACCGTGAGGTCATAATCAGATGGTAGTTAAACCACTTAGTTGATTGGACACCAACTACGCCCTAGAAGGCCTTCAGATACGTATATCCTCCAGTCACTTCTAGTAGCAATTTAGAAAGTCCGGAGTAGGCCGTGCCCTCACTCCTTGCTGAGGAGTTGGAGACTTTCCAACTCCTGGTCCAGAACGCATGAAGCTCTTATTTATCAAGAACACGCCAGCATTCATACTCACTGGACCTGAACCATTCATTGTGTTAATTTGAATGGTCCGACCCACAAACTCTCACGAGGGTCCGAAACCACAACCACCACGATACTCCCATATAGGGGCCAACCTCAATAACCAGTCAGAGCACATTTTTTGTCTAAAGAGAGCAAATATTGTACTCTGGGGAAACTGATTTCCCGTGGAAATATGTGGATTGTCCAGGTGACTCCTACTAGCCTTTGAGGGGCCTAGGCTCCCTTTTACCCCGCAAGACACAAATCTAAATGGAATAGTAGGTTCCAAAAAGACTATAATGTGCCCCCGAGGGGAACAATCATGATGTGCAGGAACTGTGGTTTCGGACCCATGAATTGGCCCTTCAGATCGTGCGATTTAACGCCACTAGACTGTTAAGTCGTTAGTCTACGCCGATAAGCACTAAAAAATTGACCACTTAGAGGACAATATTTAATACGTTATTGCCATTATAAGGCTACAAATATTGAAAAATTGCAAATCCAGATTAGACTACATCCGATCCAGCCGTGGCTTGTCATACGCCAGAATTCGTATTTTAATTATAATGGCAAAAGATTATCTTTCGAATAAAGTAAATTTTATATTAATTAAAAAAAATTCTTGTTTTATTCTATTTAAAAGTTGCATACCTCTATAAAAACACTCTATATTTCATGGAATTGAAAAGAGTATTTATGTTTTATTTTTTCTTTTATAAATTGATTTTTAATTATTTTTTGAAAATTTTTACTTCTTCAATAATTTTTTTATCACCATTTTTTTTTCAAATTTCAGATCCTCGTGTGAAAGATTGGTTCATGATGTCTTCACCTGTACCCACATTTTTATTATGTGTATTTTACGCTTATTTTAGTAAATCCTTAGGACCAAAGTTAATGGCCAAACGTAAGGCCATGAATTTAAGACAAGTATTAGTTTGGTACAATCTATTTCAAACTGTATTTAGCACGTGGATATTTTACGAGGTAATTTAATTACTACTTTTCATTTATTTATTGTGTGATAAAGAATATAGTGTCATTCGGCAAATGTGAAAGCTTTTATTTAAAATCGAATGTTTTGTCTAATGTAACTTGAACATTATTTCACAACAAATGAGTCTTTGTATTTTAGCCATGGATTCAGCGTCGTACACGTATTTACGTTTACACACAGAGTTGTGTTTTTAATAGAGTCGCAGTTTGGCCACCAATTAAAAATCTAAAAATACAACTCTGCAAGTATTTTTCAGAAATTACTACTTTTGAGTATTCAAATCCAAAAAATAATATTTCAAATTTTACAATTGACCTTAAGAACGATCGTAATAATGTCCCTTTAAAACCTCCAAAATGTACCCGATTCTATTAAAGAAGCTAAAATAAAAATGTATGATCAAGAAATATATTCGACTTATGTCTAAAACTTGAAAGCTTAGCTTTTTAGTCATAAGAAACATTTTTGTGAATACTGAGTAACGTACATCTTATATCTTTAATCGACGAGGAGAACACAAATTACTTTCTTTTTTCATGTAATTTTTACAGTTTGACAATTGCAGTATTAAATTCAGCAGAAGCTGCATTTTTATTGTTGTTGTGATAGCAACAAATTATAATATTATATAAAAAACTATGGGTATACTTATCGATAGGCTTATTTTTTACGATTTTAGGCAGAAAAATTATGACTAATGATTTTTTGCAATAAAAAATTTTTTAATAAAAAATTTCATTATAAAAAAATTATAACTGAAACTTTTATAGAATAATTATGGCAGCTAAAAATTTTCTGTAGAAAAACTAGGACTGACGGACTTTTTAAGAAAAATTATGACATGATATTTTGTGATAATTTTTTAAAAGAAAAATTGTGACTATTTTATTATAAATTAAAATCTTTTAATACAAAAGTTATGAGTGATGAAATATTTTTCTAGAAAATTGTAGACTTGAAAATTTTCGGCTGAAAAATGATGGCATGAAATTTTTCTACTTAAAATTAAGACATAAAATTTTTTTTATGGAAAATTTTTTTATAGATAAATTGTAACCAATGAGTTTTTATGGAATTTTGTTATAGAAAAATTATAACTGATGAAATGTTACTATAGAAAATTAAATTAATTTTTATATTTTATGTCACGTAAAATTAGCACAGAGTTCTAGAGCAAAAGCGATAACTAAAAACCTTTTAAATTAAACAATTTTAAAATTAAATAGTAAAGGGTGCTCCATAAAAGACGAGATTTTTGCGTTTCAAAATATAAACCATATAGGTTTAGGGGATTCACCCTATCTTAACCGGAACAAAAAATATAGTTAAAATTAAATGGTGTTCCCATAGGACATAAAGCCCTTTAATTTACACCTTTAAGGTCAAAACTATGTAATTGACACTAGACTTTATATTACTATGTACTAGCTAAGAAGTGTAAAAGGCAAAACAAATTTTTGATAGAATAACAGGTTTTGACGAAATTCGCATACCGTTTAACCATTAAGTTTAATCGTTGTCCATATGTGGCACACAATCTTTCTTGGTTGAGTTCTCCTCGCACTATATGAATTAGCATTATCCCACTTCTTAAATAATATTGACTTCACTGCCAAAACGTATTTTACAAGCATTTTACGCGAACTCTGGCTCTAAACTTTTTAATAAAATCTAAACTAAATTAAATAAAATCTAAAATAAATTAAAAGAAAATTTTCATTTAATTTTATTTTTCTAGTATTTAATGAGTGGCTGGTGGGGTCATTATAATTTTAGATGTCAACCTGTTGATTACAGTAATAATCCTTTAGCGTTAAGGGTAAGTATTTTATTTTTATATATATTTTTCTCTTTTTTAAGTAACATCATAACATTTTATGTGCTAACATGATATAAAGAAATTTATCAACAATTTTTTTTTATTTTGGGCATTAAGTGATTTCGTAATTTAATTATTTGACAATTTATATCAACACAAACATTAAAGCGTCGAAATAAACTTCTTATAATTGTGTTTTCACTTTTTTATTTGTTGGTCATTATTATTATTTTTTTAGGAAAATAACATTTAAATAACTTAAAACTTACTCATTCTAAAACAATAAAGAATGCTTTTGAATGCGACTGTATTTAAATGCAGTCAAAATACATTCACTTACTGTCACGATATCTCAGGTTTAGTAAACAAATATGCGAATGGATTATATTGCTGACGACTTGCATTTATTCTTCGGCGGTTTAGTTCCTGGTTTAAAAGCTGTGCTATTGCACAAAGCAAACAAAAAACCGTTCGTTCTATTGAACGGATGGACAACTATGAAGGAAACGCATGAAACATTGGGTGAAATTTTGCAGAAAATCCTATACAATGTACACAACTGGAATATTTATTTTGTACTAAAGGTTGTCATCACAACTAAAATATAGGAAAAGTGATAAAAATTCGTCTTAAGCAAATAATTCGTATGGCGATGGTACAAAAAGAATGGCGCAGAATTTCTTATTTTTTGGGTTACTTTCATATGCAGTTCTCAGAACTGAGTCCCAAAATCATGTGTTGTACTGTTTTGCGCAGCTTCTGTGCAGTGAGGCCCTTTTTGTGGGAGATAATGTCTTTAAACTAATGAGTTTAACAGATATAAATGCCTAAATGGCCTTCAAGTGCAACATTTTAGACGCATTTAATTCACTTTGACACTTGAACAAATCTTTTACAGATAAATCTGGACTGGATATAGGAGCTAAAACAACTGTTGCTCAGAAGTAATAAAAAAAGTGTTTTATAACTCAGGCTCGATAATTGAGTTTAATTTTTGTTAAATTTACAGTTCTCTTTAACATTTATTTCGATAAAATATGTCTTATCTAGTTTATGTGACAGGTTTTGCGAATTTTTGTTGTTTTTTTTTTTTTGGGTATCAAATGCCATTTTTGCCCACTTGTTATAAAAGAAGAGAGAGAGTAAAAAACAATAAACAATAAAATGGGAACAAAAATTTAAATAATGCAACAAATACGGTATTTAGTTAACAGGTCAAGGTAATTAGGCAAAAATAAATATTTATTATTGAACAGAATATTTTAAAATTTATTTGAATTTAAATTGTTTTTCTTTCTTTTTAATTTGTTTTTATGTATATGCCTCTATTTAAAGCAAATTGAAAACTTTACCATTAAGAATAAAATTGTTTTTGTTTCAAAGTTCAAAATATTCTACTATTTCATAAAAAATAAAATGAAATTTATTTTTGAAATTAATTTTTACAGATGGCACGCATTTGTTGGTGGTATTATATTTCGAAATTTACCGAATTTTTTGACACACTATTTTTCATATTGCGTAAGAAAAACCAACATGTCTCAACATTGCATGTCATACATCACGGCTGTATGCCCTTCTCGGTATGGATGGGCTTGAAATTTGCACCAGGTAATTAGCTAGCTAATAAACAAACAAAGAAAAAATACATACATACATACATACACATACCTACAAAAAAGTACATACTTAAATGAAATTGTATTTAATTAATTTTTTTTATTTATTTACAGGTGGCCACAGTACCTTTTTTGCCTTATTAAACTCATTTGTACATATTGTAATGTATTTCTATTATATGATATCCGCTATGGGACCAAAATATCAAAAGTACATATGGTGGAAAAAATACTTAACTTCTTTCCAAATGGTAAGAATCTCTTAAATCAAAAAAATATTTTTTATTTTATTTATACAAAAAAAATTAATTTTTTACAGTTACAATTTGTTGCCATTTTTACTCATCAATTTCAATTGCTGTTCCGCGAATGTGATTATCCTAAAAGTTTTATGGTTTGGATTGGCTTGCATGGCGTTATGTTCCTATTTTTATTCTCAGACTTTTACAAAGCCAAATATACAAGAAGGGCTATGAAAGTTAAAACTGCCAATGGTCATCACAAAGTGCTGTCAAAAGAAGATGTTACGACCAATAGCAGTAGTAAATTAATTACAAATGGTGATGCAATTTATGCCAATGGTAATAGCAATAAAGGGGCCTGTATGGTAAGTTTAACAAAATTAATTACAATATATAAACAAAAAATTGGTCCAATAATTGTTAGCGATTTTATGAATATCACCAATACTTTTTAAAGATGGTACAAATTTGCAAAAATATAAAAATTATTTTAAAAAAAACTTATGTTTGCTGCTCCGTTTTAATAATTTCCAGAGAGAAAATCATAACTTTTTCCGATTTGTATTACCCAGAAGGTAAAAATACATATTCGTTAATACGAATTTAAATAATTTCTCTTTTGTTCTTATTTAAAAAGGTATTTTAAAAGTAATACTGATCGTAACTATTTTAAGGATCTTCAAGATCTTTCATTTTTTGTCCATCCGGTGACTCCACTCTAAACAGAGTAAAAAAAGTTCATTTTAAGTTCAAATCAGAGCCTATGATACACTTTATCATAGTCGTCAGGTCTGTCAAAAATCGCATGTGTGTCCAGAAAATAGGATAGTGTGTAGAATGTGTGACAGATTTTTTTCCAAGTCTATTCGATTTCGTAATAATAATTTCTATGAGGACAGTTTGGCACCTAAACACACTTTTTCTTGTAATTTTAGTTTGTAGGAAAGATTTTGATCCGCTTTTCTTGTTAATAAATCATACAGTAATTTAGGATAGTCAGTTGTGTCCTTAAAGCATACATAAATACAATCCTAACGCATCTTTATTTTGCATTGATTGACTCCAATTGCTTGACAGTTGTTAGTATATTTTTTTATTTACTTTTTGGGTAAAGATATTTTATCTTTACTCATTCTCTCCCAGATTTTACGTTTTCCTCTCTTTCTTATCCCTTAATGAAAGTATAAAAATTAGTTGAATTTGTTTTTGAGTTTTGTGCTTAGCAACCGTTGGCGATTCATTTTTATTTATATAGAATACAAAATGTTTTTTTTTTTAGTGAACTTAAAAATGTTCAAGTAATTTTATTTCACTATTGCACTTGATATTTAATCTATTATTGTTATGCCTTTTATAAACTTTTTATTGTGAATTCTTTATTGTAAAATAAATAACACCAGTTTTCAGAGTTTATTAATTAATTACAAGTATATTTACTTTAACTACACAAAGTTGACACTACAGAAGAATTTATTTAAGATGCACTTCCTTATTTCACCCAGACGCTGCCTTTTTATACTAGTCCACTAGAAGTGTTGAAAAATTAAAAATCTTCTACTCCCTTTGTAACGCATTTTGTTGTTGTATTTTGTGCATTTAATGTATAGGCACCTGGATGTATGTGTTTTTGTTTTTATGCTGATAACATTTCTGCCTGGAATTTATTTTAAGATATTTGTTGTTGTCTTCTATAGATAAGTTTTTTTAGAAGACTACGCAGTTAGTAAACAGCATATCAAGTTGTTGTTGTTTATTGTTGTTGTTTGTATGCAGTTTGTAACTAGAAATTTGTTGTTGTCTTGCATGCCGCGCAGTTAGTAAACAACATACCCAGTAGTTTAGTTTAATGCTTAATTAATTTCTTTTAAAACTTAAGCAAGACACATCCGTAACAATGTAATTAAGAGGCAAGAAGCTTATTCTTTCGAAAATGGCAACCTTCTAAAGATACTTTTTTTTAATTCGGTTAAGTATTACAGAAGTTGTAAACAGTTTAGAATTGACACCAATACATTAGCAAAAAATATACAATGAAAGCAGCTAACTAGCCAACAAGCATTTGGATTAAGATGGTTTTACGATTTTGAACAAACGTGTTTCTATAAATTGATAATGTCGATGCTTAAAGTAAAGGCGAATAAGTCGATTATCGGTTACTCTAGTATTAATTTTCCTGCAGAATAAAAAAGCCAGGTTAGTTTTTACATTGCTGAGAATTTTCTAGCCCGATTGAATGTGATGTCATATTAATTTTGATGTACTACAGATAAGAACAGCGCTTAAAAATGCTTTTTCACATCGAAAGCGCTCGCTTTTCCCACCGAACAAACAGCCAGAAAAGACAGAAAAGAATGACAATTTTTGATGTATTTTTGAATGCAAATTTAAAATTAATTCAACTAGCCAATCTATTTTAAAAAAAATACTTGATATCAATTCGCCTTGCATACACACTTCATTGCCGCCATGCATTTAACTGAAAAAAGTCTCAGAAAAAATAAACCAGCATTTAATTTGCCTTGTTCTCTTATTATTTTTGTTTACTTTTTTTCTTTTATTATTTTTTTCTTTTATTATTTTTTTCTTTTATTGATTTTCCCTTTATTATTTTTTTTTATTTTTACCTTCTTTTCACCTTTTTTAAAATTAAAAATATTTCCTTTTTTTAACTTCACCTATTAAAATAGCGCCATAAAAATATTTAAGCAAATATTAAGGTCATAAGATAAAAAATTACATTATCAATTTTGAGGCGAATTTATTAATTGTTACTATAGTACTTCATGTTAACGTCACGATGTATCAATTATCATAATTGATAATTGTGGTAGTCATAAAACAAAATAGTTTAGATTTTGAAAGTTTGCTTATCGTTAAAATCGACAAAATCGCCATTGCTATCATCAAGAATATGGTGTAAAACAGACGAAGCGAAATCGGCCAGCTAGGCTCTTGGGGTATTTCTTCTATTATTCACTTCATACAAGTATATAAATCACAGCTCAATCTGAGTAAAATAAGATAAATTTAATATTAATGTTTACATATGGGAAATTTTTAATACTTTAATTACAGAAATTATAAATCGCCTTAAAACCAGAAGGTCCATGAAATAAATATTCATGCAATTTCTAAAACTTCTAAAATTGTAAATGAGGAGTACTTACGAGTACTTATTGTTCATTAGCATTGGAAATATAAACAAGTTTTTTTTTGTGTTTAATTAACACTTTAGTGCCAAACCGGACTTAAGTTGAAATAATATTTGTCTTTCATAGAATTAGAGATGAATTTTGTTGTAAATTTGAGTAAACTTTCGTTTATTTTAACTTTTTTCTAACTTAATATTTGTTTCTTGACTAACTAACATTTTAAGACGACTGTTGTCGGCTGCTTTATAGTCGCAGTAGCCAGTTTGTAGTTTTGAACTGTTTGAATTTAAAATATATTTTTTTTCTTGTTGATTTAAATATTCGTAGTAAATACAGATGGACTCTTTGCCTCGGAATGATAATGACCAGATAGTTGTTGTTGTTTTTTATATTTGTATCATATGTTTACACCAATGTCTGTTTTATTTTAATTAAGTTTCTATAGCTGACAATATTACGTCAGCCTATTTCTTTTTTTGCTTTTTGGAAAAAACCAAACCGCTCCAATTAAGTAGGAATTTTGTTTTTTATGTTGATTTAAATGGAACAATAAAATAACTTTCATTTTACCTCATGGGGTTTTTTTTAGCTTTTTGTGTGATCTCCTGTTTAAGCATTTTAGTGACTGTAAATAATGAAATGGTTAATTTTAAAATTTCTGTGAAAAGAATTTATTTAGTCAAATACAAAAAGCTTGAGTTATTCTTTTTGTTTCAAACGTTCTTAACCTGCTGTGTTGTTCTCTAACCTTTTAAACGCCTACCTAATACTATTGTTATGAAAATGAAGCTTGCTGTGAATTTAATAAACCACCTCAGCTGGCCAAGTCAAGGAAGGATTTTTCAACAAGAAGATTGTTTTCGAAAGCAAAATAAAACAAACAAATTAAATTAAGATGATTCAAACTTTTATAGTATTTCGAAGAGAAAAGTTCGGCAATTATGAATGAAAAATGACGCTGACAGATGTCGATTATTTCATCAATGTTTTTAATCACTTTTTGGCAAAATGGTGATCCGATTTCGTTAATCATATCACGAATTTTGAGTTTTAAGACAAATTGATTCGATTGGTTCCATATAGACTCTGCCCTAACATAGCCCCACAGAAAAAATTCAGTGGTAATAAATCACACGATCTTGCTCGCCACATAACTGTTGATTGTCGTGAAATTGTTCGATCGGGAAATTTGTTTTGCAATAAATTGATCGTTTCATTGACTGTGTGACTTGTGGTACCGTTCTGTTGAAACCACATGTCGATGATATTCACGTAGTCGATAATATGACAAAATTAAGTTGTTAGCATCTCCCAATAACGTGATCCATTGACCGTTACCGCATTTTCAGCCTCATCTCCAAACAAAAAAAAAAATTACCCAACCACGCCTCCAGGTCACTTAGCGCACCATATAGTGACACGTTGAGCATGCAAAGGCTTTTCAATAACCGCTCTAGGATATTCAGAAGCAATCCTAAAGCAAAAATGGGATTCGTCTGAACAAATTTTTCGTCTGTTCGAAAATATCACGACTTTTACGAAACGTAACTTTAACAAAACCACAATTTTCGTAGTGGTTTGTAATTATTTTAATGCGATTTTCATCCGAAATTGTATTTATGGTAACCTGTGCCAATGCATCTACTACAAACACGTCAACAAACTAAATGTCAAAACTATCATGTTCTTGGGGTTGTCACAATTAAAAAACAATCTTCGTGTTGAAAAATCCGATAGAACGAAGTTGCAGATTATAACCAAATAAATAATTATTTATACAGTTGTGAAGGAAGTATAAAATTAAAATATTTAATTATAATAGCAAGTTGGTTATAATAACAAGTTTGGTTAATTACTAATTTTAACATTTTTAAAGGGTCTAGATTATTTTCAGGATTATTTTTTTTCGCAAATGACGTAATGTCATTGTATAGCAACAGCTTTAAACGCAATAGCTATAGTGTATCATGAATAGTTACGGAAGTATATAAGAAGGGCTTGTTTACCAAGCAAGAGAATAAGGGAAAAAATATGGGCAAAGCCACGGTGATAGAAGTGAAGGAAATTAACAAACTGTAAACAGGCACAGAAGAGATAAAAAAGAGAGGTCAAACATTTAGCCATAAAAAATAAACTTTAATCAAGATCTCAAGAAAGCCTTCAGCTTACTTACTTTCCCAAAAAGCTTAGAAGAGTTAAAAAAACTCCGTGAAAGAATTGCTTTAGGCTTAAATAGGATTATATAGAAGAAAAGAAAAAAGAATCAAATAAAACAATTTTATCGGTTGTAAAGTCTCTTTGAAAATGCTTTTTATTTTGCTAAAAATATTTTCTATATTTTTGTTTTACACATTTTATTAAAAATATGCTTTTCTGTTTTTTTTTTGTTTAGCCCGTTTTTGATGATGATGAAATAGAACTGAAACCTTTAACCAATGGCCATTTAGCCAATGGTAATGGCCATTACCAAAATGGTTATGCCAACGGTCATATACTCAAGGAGGGTGTCATCTCAACTAATGAAGCTATTTTAAATTCAGACACCAGCAGCTCTAGTCTTCACCAGAGAAAAGTCAAATAATAAGCAAATGCGTATTTTTTTAGGATTTAAAATTATTTTATATACATATTTACATACACATCTAGTTTTTAGTAACAAATTATATAAGAACAACAAACTAAATGAAATGGATGCATATAAAGGGAGAATTAATTTATAAAAAACAAAAAATAATTATACAATTTGCAATACAAGTAATTAATTATCAAAATTAATATTATTTAATTATTGTAATTTTTATATTTTCATAATTGCTTAAATATAAGTTTCTCTTATCCCCATTACAATTGATTATGTAAAAAAAAGTGGAACAATTTTTTTAAAAAGTCATTATCGTACACACCTTGTAACAATCACATAGTTTATTAGATAATTTATTAATTTAAAATAAACTATTAATTTTACTAACCCACATAAAGTTACAAACACAACCAATTAATATGCATTTTTTAAAATATTTTCTTTTAAAAAATATTAAATATATTTTTTGAATTTTAAAGTAAATTTACTTTTGGTCGTTAAGTATGATAACAACAACCATTTTCAACTTTTTCTATATCTCTCTCTTTCTCTCTCTATATATATTTCTGTGAATTCCTTGGTAAATATTTTTTTGCTTTAGTTTTTGGAGGTTTAAATTAATTTTTAAGGTTCGTGCATAAAAAATTATCAATTTTTTTTTTGTATGTGGAGTAAAATAAAATTATTGTTTTAATGTTTTGGTGACGAAATTTATTTTTTTTTTATTTTAGTTGGTCGTTGGTTTAGTAAATATTTCAACTATATTTTCTTTAAAGGGTTATGGTCCTTTGGATTGGTGTATGTTTGATCATGTCTGGGGACTGCTAAACGGTTACAAATTAATTTCCGCCATGAATTATTTCATATGGCATTTCTAACGCATGATGTTGAAGGGCTATTTCCCCTTCAAATTAATTCTCTAGTTGCGCTTATGGTCCCTCGTTAAAGTTATTAAGCTTAAGACATATTAGTATAGGTAAATGCAAGATGAATTAAGCAACAAGTATTAAAATAAAAATTTAAAAATATGTCGAAATATTAGGTGCGTTCGCTACAAGTTCGCAACAAGACTCATAAATTTTTAAACATAAAATTAATGTGATCAGCAAAGTAAATAAAAATTTGCAATTGATTAAGACAAATAGAAATATAATAAATTTGTTGAACGCTGCTATATCCGTTGCTTAAATGAAAGCTATTCCCAAGTTTTCTACTATGTATGAATGTATCCATAAAAATTAGCTAATTGGTATAGTTTTTGAACTTTTAATGGCCTGCTTTCCTGAGACTAGTGTTCAACATTGATAAAGTTCATGATTAATTATAAAGAGAACAGTTAAATTAAAATAACAGCAGAATGAAATGCACTTTCTGGTTCGCTGTAACCATGCTTTTTGAGTTTATCTATTTTTCTCTTGGCAATTCATATCTACGATCTTAAGCCAAAATGACACATAAAGCATTTATAATATTTTTTTTCTTTACGTTTTTCTTTACGTATTTTTGTAAAGTTAAGTAGTTGTTTTTTTTTAGAAGAAAATTGCAGAATATTTTATTGTTAATAGGGATTTTACTAAAAAAAATTACACATAGACCTCTGTTAGCAACAACCTTGTTTAGCCCTTTTAAAAATTTTTTTATTTGCTGCCCCGCTTTGTCGTTAGGAAGCAGACCTTGTGATGTCAACATATATAAAAAAACTTAGATTCATAAAAATAAAAAACACGAATTTACGTTTTTAATTTTTTGCTCCACCAGGGTTTTCATCATAAAGATTTTTACTTTTCATATTTTTTTAAGTTTAATTTGTAAAAAAAAATATGTATTTTCTGACGTTTTTAGTAGTACTTATGGTTTTGCAAAGATGGGTAGAAAGTTATAAAATTATTAAAAAATAAAAACTGAAATGGTGTACAATTTTTTTTTATATCTCTTTTATTTTTGCAGTTCACAGTTTGTTTTTATAATTAATATAAAAAAAAAATATTTTTTATGCATTAAAGAAGATAATAAAATTTTAATACTAAAAAAAATTTATATTTTTTCCAAAGATTAAGAAAACACTAAAAAATTGTTATTAATAATTTTTAATATTGTAGTTTAATGTATTAAATTTCATTTGTAATCAAAATATTAACTTAAAGTTAAAAACACAATACTATGCATTTTCCTTAAAGAATCAAATAACCTGAAATTTAACTTAAAGAATAGAAACTTTTTTTCTAATTTTGTAAATGGTTGCCTTTTTCCATAAATAATTGTATATAAAAATAATAAATAAATAAAAATCAAAAATTAAACTATTTTAAATGCAAAAGTAACTTAAAACCACCTTTAAACTACAAAAATATAAGCAAAACAATCTATTAATTTAAGTGTGTTTTTATTTTTTAATTAAAGTTATTCTTCGAATAATTTTGAAATATCATAAATACTGTTTTTTTTTTATTTTATTTAGGGTTAAATAAATATAATTTTTTATAAATTTTGTTTTTCACAACAACTAAATAACAATTTATTTAAAATTGCTAACTACTGTTCCTTGGATTTTAATGGCTCGGATGTTAAAAGAATTCGGCAAGTCCTAGTTGTACTCATACACAAAGGATTCTATATTACGCATGGCTTACCGCCTAATTAATTTTATTTTTAAATCTCGCATACTCTGTATACTTCGGATAAATGTTAAAAAGGACCTATGAAGATCACGTAGCTCATAATGTACACTTTTAATACTGTGTTTCATTGTGAACTAGCAATAGACATTTTGTATTAATTTATAATCTTAGGCTATTCCAAAAATAAGGTTATATATATGTCAAAATCATTTTAATATCCGGACGGCCTTAATTTCATTTTATTTGTTTTTACTTATAGCAGAGCAGTATATAGTCTGCAAGTTTTAAATGTCTATCAATATTAAAGGATAAGGTTATCAAAATTCAAAATCACAGCCTCTTTGCACACATCGAATAATTTTAATATCAGGTTTTTCAACAAGAACTTTGTTTTTAAATTGTGGAATAACCAACAACATGATAATTTTGACATTTAGTTTTTTGGCGTATTCGTAGGATTTTCCGAAAATCCCTTCAAAAATTTAGCAGTGGCAGAACAATGTATGGCAGTGCAAAATCTTTATAAATCTATAATCTTTGCTTTAATGCTAACTTACATACAAACGCACACGCCACATATAATTATAAAAAATTTAATTTTACTTATTTATAGCATAAAACAAGGCTTCATCATCGAAGCCGTGGGTGATTTTATGATTTTATTATTAGACCCAATGGCACCATACATTGGCTATTTTTACAATGAATTCCATTTCGCACAAAAATCGAACTAAAATACTTAAAATTAACTATGAAAATAATGGTTCTGTTAAATTCTGTTGGTAAAATTCGTGGTATTAAGATTTTGGTTGTTAAATTTGAGTCGACAGGCTCGAATGTACAATAACGTGTGTTCGACGGGGTTGTTCAACAACTGAGCTGTTGTGAGCCACAGTGCTGAAGCAGATTCAAATTTGTCAATTCTTTGACATTCTCAACAATTGGCGTTATCAAAAACTACCACATGGCGCAGGAATTAAAGCCGACCGATCGTTTAGATCGCCAGAAATTCGCTTATTTTTTCAGGAACAACCGGCTGGTTTTTCTGAAAATATCATTTTTTAAGACGAAGCCAATTTTCACTTGTCAAGGTATGGCAACAAGCAAATTTACCACATTTAGGCTTCTGAAAATCGTAGACCGATTATTGAAAAGCCTTTGCAAGCTCAACGTTTCACTAGATGCTGCGCTATGTGGTCTTGGGCCGTTTTTTTTCCAAAATGAGGCTGGAAATGCGGTAGCGTTTACGCTATCGCGAGATGAGTGATAAGATTTACATCAGTACCTAGCTGTGTAAGCCATAACCTGATGGTGGATCAAACCACATGGGTAATATGTAGCGTCACCCACGCCCAAGGAGGCCGTCTGATATATCTATCCTCTTGTCACTCCCACTTGCAACTTCGAGAGCTTGGATAAGGCCGCCACCGACGCTCCTTGCTGAAGAGTTGGAGAGTAGCCACATGTCACATAGCCAATGAAACCATCAATTTATTACAATCCCAATTTCCAGATCACATAAATTCACGACAATCAGTGGTTAAGTGGCCAGTCAGATCGTATGATTTAACACCTCTGGATTATTTTTTGTGGGGCTATGTTCATGACAGAGTCTATACTTTTTGTATGTGCTGCTGTAGCGGACATATTTTTGTAAGCACTACGGCACACAGTTTTAAAAATTATATTTTTATCAACATCACGTTACTTTCGGAATACCCTGTAAGTTGTAGCATTTGGTGTTACAGCCTCTATGTCAGTTTATCTTCTGTAAAAATTTTAAATCTATCTTAAACGGCTTCATGTTTGATTCCTGTTTTTTTTTTTTTTGAAGAGAAGGAAGTGCAGAATTATTTTATTCTCCCAAAAAAATCTAATTTGCCATAAGAGAATATTACACGTGAATCTGGTATTATTAGTTTTTATGCCACAGAGTTGCAATTTTTCTTGCGGTTTTTTTCAAGTAAGACAAAAAGAATACTATAAGATTTTTACTAATGATTCCTACAAGCATATAATATAGGTAACACAAAGTGGGCAACAACTCACTGTCCCACACAATCATATGATTCTAGCACAAGAAAATCTGATTAGATTCTGCTCTAATTTCATGAATAAAAGTAATTTCTTAAAATAAAAATGCAATTTTTTAAAGGATGAATAATGTGGCTTTACTTGATCACGTTTTCCATTATACCGACAGACTCACAAATGAGGGAGATTTGTATATATGTAGTTTTTTTTAATGGTTCTTTACATTTGGAAAGTTCCACAATCGCATTTACTATACATGCTGTTGTTAATATTATTCAGTGTAGGTGTTGGTTTGATTGTGTATCTTATTAATCTTAGTTCGTGGAATTCAAATGTAGCAAGTGTTCATAAGGTTTCTTAGAAAGTCATTTCACTTCCTTTTTTTGTGATAATTATCTTTTTATAATTTAAATTAAGCATCTTTTTAACTATTTTTATTTGATTCCCTGTTTTTTTTTATACTTGTTCACTTTGTCTCTGCACTTGCTGAATAAGAATAGTTTAAATGAAATGGTTTGCCTATTGCGAATATTCAATATGAGCGTGCATACATAGCCGCGAGCCGTGGCCTTTTCTGAAAAATATGTTTTCACTAACAGATAGTAGAGCTATTCAAATTGTCGTAAAAGTCCAACAACTCGAATTGCCATGGAATTTCGAGGTTGCGGACCATCATCCAAAATGCTTCCAGAGGAAGTTACAACCAGCAATTAAAGCCGAAGTTGATAAATTAATATTCGAAAGTTATGCTCTAAAAGTTTTTGATTCCTAAATGATTCTTTTTACTACGACTGCACATGGTATCCACCAATTTGTATAGTTGTAAACCTAAATAACATAGGTAAAGCCATCCTTTTCGGGAACATAGCGGCAAATAATAACTCTTAAATTCCAAATTTTTGTATGTCACTTTAACATTTTAAAGTGAGTTTCATGTGGAGGAAGTATCAGTTTCTGGTGTCATATCATTAATGTTAAACATAAAGATATGCACATTTGACCATTTTTTGTTCAAAATTTTCCACATATACATATGCAATATTAATGCATAAATGTTTTTTAATAGTATTAAATTGGACAGATCTGCCATAAAATCTGTTTATGGCAGATAATTTTAATACGCATTATTAATCTTTAAAAACACACATGCGGTTTTTAACGGATCTAACGATAAAGTGTTTTTGTTTACTTGGAGCCCACTAAAGTGATGCAACTTTTTTTGTATTTATTTGCGCAATCGATAAACTCCACTTAATTCTTATTAAGAACTGCTCATTTCAAAATCCTTTTTAAAACTTTACTACATTAAGTGCCAAATGGATTAAGTCTGCTTTATTTTTTATAAGAAAATATTTTAAAACCCCTTTTTAAAATTAAAATTTATTTTTAATAAACCTTTTTTCTTTTTTTTTAATCTTTTTATTATATATTTTTTCTTTTCAATATTTCGCTTTCCTTTGGAAAGCTTCTTCAGGAAAAAAATTTTTTTAAATTTTTAAAAAAAAAAAATTTTAAAAAGAAGAAGCTTTCCAAAGGAAAGCGAAATATTGAAAAGAAAAAATATATAAAAAAAGATCTAAAAAAAGAAAAAAGATTTATTAAAGATAAAAAAGATCGTTTAAAAAACTATAAAAAAATTAAAATTTATTAAAATTTCCTTGAGGCGGAAACTAAATTCAAATTTCCAAAATGTTAAAGTTATCGGATTTTTCAACAAGAAGTTTGTTTTTAAATTGTGGCAACACCAACAACATGATAGTTTTGACATTAATTTTTTTGACGTATTCGTAGTAGATACATTGTTACAATGATTTCAATTTCGCACGAAAATAGCATTAAAATAATTGATATCTGCTATAAAAATAGTGGTTCCGTTAAAGTTACATTTCGTAAAATTCGTGATATTTTCTGAGACCGCTATTAAGAAATTAGTCGTTAAATTTGAGTCGACAGTTTGGATACAAAATGTGCCTATTCGACCGGGTCATTTAACTGAAAACATTGCAGCTTTAAGCCACAGTGTTAAAGCAGACCCAAATTTGCCAATTCCTCGACGTTCTCAACAATTGGAGTTATCCAAAAAATCGCGAATTTTGCGTAAGAATTTGATTTGAAGTCTTACAAGCTTCAACTGTTACAGGAATTGAAGCCGAAAGACCACATCGTCGTAAGTTCGCTCAATTTACTCAGGAACAACGGGTTGGTTTTTCTGAAAAAATAATTTTTTCAGACGAAGCCTATTTTCACTTGTCACGGTATGTTAATAAGCAAAGTTTCCGTATTTGGGCTTCTGGAAATCTTAGAGTAATTATTGAGAAGCCTCTGCATGCTTAACGTGTCACTATATGGTGTGCTATGTGGTTTGGAGGCGTGATTGGGCCGTTTTTTTGAAGATGAAGCTCGAAATGTGATGACGGTTAATGGAAATGCTAACAACTCAATTTTGACATAGTATATTGACGCCGTGTATATCGCTGACATGGGGTTTTAACAGGACGGTGCCACATGTCGCACAGCCAATGAAATCGTCAATTTATTGCAAACTAAATTTCCCAATCGCCAGGCAGATCGACGATTTAACACGCCTGGATTATGTTTTGTGGGGATAGTTTAAGGACAGCCTTAAAACTCAAAATCCCTGATGTTATTAACGAAATAGGACCACTATTTTGCCAAAAAGTGATTAAAAACTTTGATGACAGAATCGAATTATTAAGTTTTTTGTGTTATTTTGTTTTATCAAACAAATTTCTTGTTGAAAAACCTTTCATTTTCAGCTTATTTTTAATGCAATTTAAGCATCCTGTTGAGTTATTCATCTTTTAGTTGCAGCTTAAATATTATTTGGCAAAATTTTCTTATCTTCAGTATTCAATGCCAAAAGAATAATTACTGCCCTTTATGGTATGTTATACCTGTTCACATAAAATTATCACATGTGTATAAAAATTTAAAGAGTAATATTTTAAACTTAAAAAATAATTTTAAACAAAAAATTTCACAGCCCTCAAAAATGAAAAAAAAAAATAAAGAAAATATGAGTTGGTACTAAATTGTTTGAGTTTGCTCCGCCAGTGAATGAAATACTGTTGTCAATTCCTTCTTCTTGTGACTGACGTCTTTCCTGGCTGTCTGTTCGCAAATGGCGAGCTCTTTCGTTGTGAATACATCATTATCAAGCCACGTTTTATCACATATTGTTAAGTCAGTATTTCTGTTCCAAGTATCTAGGATACGATGGTTATGGGATAAATACCTGGACCAGAAATAGGCTCAGCAATATGTGATAGAACGTGGGTTTATGATGATGTATTCACATCGAAAGCGTTCGCCATTTGCGAACAAACAGCCAGGAAAGACGTCACATGGAGAGGGAATTGACAATAAAAATGATTTCTGTATTTTTGCATTAAGTTTGAATTGTGAACATAAAATATGTTGAGAATCCACTAAGCGGTACAAAAATGCTATCTCCACAGAACATGTTAAAAAAGAGGATTCTAAACAATAAATTTTCTTATTGACTTAATTTAAGCTTTATTTAAAAATGCTCTCGTTAAACTTTTAACTTTGTTTCTGATATAAGACAAAAATATTTAATTTATTATTGTAAACAAAACAAATCAGCTGTTTGCCCGTGGTATCAAACAGTTTAAACAGCCCGATTTCTAAACTGTTAGAAAATATATCACTTGTGTGATTTCCAAACTGTTCTTGATTTAAAATAATAGTAATTTTAGATAACTTTCCCTGCTAAGTAATTATTATTAAAAAAATTATTTATTTATTTTATGCTTAAATATCAATATTGTAAACACTTTCTTTTAGAAAATAATGGAAAGAAATTAAATAATTTTCTTATCAAAAATAAAATAAAAAGTTTTGTGTTTTAAAATACACATTCTTTTGTTCTTTTATATTTTTAATTATTCACTTATTTATTATTTAAATCGTAGCAATACAATCAATACAATAGATTACAGCAAAATAAACAAATAACATATGTATTTCAATACATGATAAGCGTTATAATTAATGAAAGGAACAATTACATGATTTACTTTAATTAAATATTTGTGAATAACAGTGATGGTTTTAGTCACTATTTGTCTTTTCGGATTTTATCTTTAGTCTCTCAATACAGGGTCTTTAATAAATTAATCTTAGAGGAAATTTTTACTCTCAAATCGCAGATATCATGTCCAACTGCTCTTAATCAAAAGTTGTATAATTTCCAATTTTTTCTTTATAATAACTTAATAAAGATATACTAGTATTCTTAAGATAAGGAAAAAGGATATTGTTTAGAGAAAAATTACTAGAAAATTATAAAACATAATTTAAATAAAATTGTTTATGAAATTTGTTTATAGTTAAATTTATTATTTATATTATATTGTTAAAAACAAGCTATTTTGTTAAATTATTGGTATTTAAAAGAGAATGAAATAAAGTTCTAAAATATTAAAAAAGAAACACCACTTATAATAAAAATAAAATTACAGAAAAGTCCAAAAAAGTTTTTGTTTTAATATTTTGTTTTATTATTAATTTCTAGAACAACTGCTTTTCAATTGTGGCAACACCAACAACATGATTGTTTTGACAATTGTTACGATGAATTCAATAATTCAATCGTACGAAAATCGCTTTAAAATAATTAAAATCCACTATGAAAATGGTGATTCTGTTAAAGTTACATTTCGTAAAATTTGTGATATTTTCGGACAACATAATTGTCCTTCTAAGACCGCTATTTAGAACTTGGTCGTTAAATTTGAGTCGACAAGCTCGATACAGAATGTGCGAACACCAACGCGTGTTCGACCGGGTCGTTCAACTGAAAACATCGCAACCGTGAGCCGCAGTGTTAAAACAGATCCAATTTTGTCAATTCCTCGACGTCCTCAACAACTTAACCCACCATATGGCAAATTTTGCTTAATAAGGATTTGACTTTGATGCCTTAAAATATTTAACTGGTGCAGGAATTGAAGCCGACCAACTATTCACATCAATTCATACAGGAACAACCGGCTGGTTTATCTGAAAAAATCATTTTTTCAGACGTAGCCTATTTTTACTTGTCGGCGTATGTCAGCAAGCAAAATTGCCACATTTGGCTTCTAAAAATCCTGGAGCGATTATTGAGAAGCCTTTGCATGCTCAACGTGTCACTATATGGTGTGCTATGTCGTCGTGATTTGGCCGTTTTTTTTTTTGAAGATGAGTCTGAAATGCGATAACGGTCAATGGATTACGCTTTCGGGAGATGGCAGCATCTGAATTTTGGCTTATTATTGACGATGTCAACAGGACGGTGCCACATGTCGCACAGCCAATGAAACGATCAACTTATTGCAAACCAAATTTTCCGATCGCATAATTTTACAGCATTCAGCCGTTAGATCGTGTGATTTAACACCACTGGATTATTTTTGGGGGGCTATGTTAAGGCCGGAGTGTATAAGTGGCCAATCGAATCGATTTCAGCCTTAATACTCAATATCCACGATGCGATTCACGAAATAGGACCGCTATTTTGTCAAAAAGTGATTAAAAGCTTTGATGAAAGAATCTACAGCTGTCAGCATGGCCGTGGTGGACATTTGTCAAATATCATTTTTTTATTTATAATTATCAAACTTTTCTCTTCGTAATGTATTAAAAACTTGAATCATTTTATTCTAAATTTTTTGTTTTATCTTGTTTTCAAAAACAAACTTTTTATTGAAGAATCTTTTCGTATGGGAGAAATGAAAACCTTTGAAAGCATAAATGATTTATAAACTCCTTATAGTTTAGAATTTGAAATCTTACCGCCAAACAACGCACCTGTCAATGTAATCATTTCACTAAATATCAAACTATTATAGAACTTCTTGCTGGTCGACTCATGTGTATCATTGTTGCGAACCTCCTGCTGATGATAAAGGGTTCAACTGCAACTTTTCTGTAGCTTTTCAGGAATTAAGTTATATTTACGTTTATGTTTTTAAAATTGCCCAAATAATCTGGTATAGGAAGGTTTAAAGTTTTTAATAAAATTTTCATAACAAAGCAAAATTTTGTAAAATGTATACGTGATCATATTCTCTTAAAATTTTGAGAGATAAAAAAAGTTTTAAGCTTTACATATAATTGAAAAAATATTGAAGTTTTTATTAAAAAAGTTGAGGTTAGAAAGTAAATTGTCAGTCAATTAATTAAATATCAAGAATTAAGGTGTCAAAGTTCGGTAAATTTTGGCATAGAACGTAACACTCTTGAGCAAAGAATATTAATTGTGAATATTAAATTTCAAGATGCTAAACATTTCACTGTATCACTTCGTAAAATTTTAGCGGCTTTTCCTTGTAATAAGGCCTCACCACTCTGGCTGACAATAGACCAAAACATTATGCTTTTATGAGCCTGTAAAAAATTTGGCATAACTAGAGGCACGCTTGTAAAAATCAACTTGTTCAAGGATTTACGCCGACCAACCTTTGTTTGCGTTGAACGTTTGTAAATTGGCTGTTTGAAAAACTGAACGAAACTAAAGCATTTTTCAACAAAATCATTTTTAGAGATGATAAATAGTCCTCGAAAAATTATTACATCCAAAGAAAGTGACCTCAAGCAGCCCTTGCGGTCGGTCCGTATTTGATCGAAAATGTCGTAACCGTGAGTTTTTTGCGCTACCAAACCATAATAACTAAATTTTTGTGGCCACAATTGGTTAATGTTGACGTCAGGACAGCAAGACGGTGCCACAAGGGATAAACGCATCCAGTAATTGTTTGAGAAATATCCTGATCGCGTAATTTCTTGATTGGCGATATTAACGCTGCTGGATTATTTTTTCCTCTGGGGTCATTTGAAAGACTAGGATTTTGGCAAAAACCCACAAAGAACTACAAAAAAATAAAATTTGGCGCTGCATTGATTGAAGCAGAAGCCTGCCGCCGTGCTTAGAGGTGCATATTTGCCCGACATCAATTATTAATTCTCATATTTCTGCTTTACATTGGTATCAATAAAGCTTAAGTTGTCAGTTGAAAGTGTGTGTTTTAAGCCAATTTACTCGTGCGTTAAATTGCACTATCCTGTGGTTATGTGGTTGCCAAACGTTTGCTACAAAAAATAAATTGTAGCACGAGCTGTGTGACATATTGTGCCGTGTTGTCCTTCAATTGATGAGCAAAAAAGTTAGTAATCATGGCTCCATGACGGTTACTATTGACTGTAATGTTCTGACCAGCATCGTTTATCAAGAAATGCAGAGCAATGATTCCACCAGCCCATAATGCCCCTGTGGGCTAGTAAGTAGTGTACTAGCTTATCAGTCTGGGGGTTGTGGGTTCGATTTCCAACAAAGACCTTGGCAGTTTTTTCCCTACAAAAATAAAAATTGACTGTCGATGGGGCTGCTCAATGATGAAGCCATGGTCACTGGTCGCTGTGCTGTCTTTCTTATACGACAGTTAATTTCCGTAACTATCCTTCTACTTTCACCAGCTGCCCCATATCTTCTGTATCCCTTTCCTAAATAATGTAGTACGGTACTTGACTAAATAGGCATTGTTGCCAGGAGTGCTACTTCTTTTAAAAAAAAAAAAAGATGTCTCAACATACGAGTATGCTTAAGGATTATCATATCTCCAAACTCGGCAGTTTTATTTATCGACAGATCCATTCATCCGATATCAACGGTAACTTGTTTTGGGCAAATTTGCAAAATTTGGAAGCCTTGCTTCGGCGCCAGTCTATTTATGTTAAAATGCCAAACCAAGTTGAATGTAAAACACTTGACAGCTAACAAAATGGCCGGCAGTTAAAAAAGTTTTACCAATATAAAGTTCTGAATCTATATAAAAATACTCGATATATGTATATAGACAGATAATAAATGCGGATGGTCATAAAACAAAGGTATTTTTTGGAAAAAAGGTTTTAAGTTTTTTTGTTTATTGAACTATCATGCAAAAGTTGGAAGTCGTAAGTACAAATATAAAATATATCAGCCAAGTATGGGTAGGATTTACATACAAAGATTTCCATGTCATGGGCTCCCTTTAGGGTTTGATCCCTCTACACATGCAATGCTTGGTGCCAGGATTTGGAAATTAGGATATTTGATATGGATATTTGATTTGAACTTTCCTACATTGAAAGTGGCAGGAAAGATCTCTGGAGGGAGTTTATTCCACATACGGGCTGTTTTGTTAAAAAACAAATTTTCTTTTAATATAGATAGATGCACTCTCAACGAAAGTTAAGTTAAAAGTAACATCGTGATAGTAACGGAAACAAGTTCCTAACTTTATTACAGCTCTTACCATTGTAGTAACAATAAAACTGTGAAATACAATCGACACTACGTCGATGCTCTAGAAAATCAATAGAGGTTGGATATCCTACAGTCCCCAATTAGCCTCTTGGCCTTTCTTCTACGCGGTCAAACAAGTAGTAAATAGACTTTGGGGCGCTGGCCCATACATGAGAGTTGTATTCAATTTTTGGACGGATAGAAGCGGTATAAATAGTGAAAAGATCGGTGCCCCTGTAGGTTAGTAGGCAGTGTACTAGCTTATAAAACTGGGGGTTGTGGGTTCGATTCCCAACAATCACCTTGGTTTTTTTCTCTACAAATAAAAATTGACTGTCGGTGGGGCTGCTCAGTAATGAAGACAGGGTCACTGCTCACTGGTTACTGTGCTGTCTTATACGACAGCTGATTTCCGTAACTATCCTTTTACTTTCACCACCTGTCTCATCTCTTCTCTATCCCTGCCCTAAAGAATGTAGCACGGTACTTGACTAAATAGGTATTGTTGCCTGAAGTGCTACTTCTCTTTAAAAAAACAAAAAAAAAGCCGAGGCATTTGAAAACTTGTTTAGAAACCTGTAAATGTGCTTATTCCATCGAACATCACACTGTTTACAGGCTAAGAATATCATGAGGTTCGGATTCCTTAATACTTATCGCCCATAAAAACAGAACATAAAAACATTGTCGAAGACAGTTCTATGCGCAAGCATGCAACATTGAGTCTTGCGATCATAAAAATCGTCTCTATTCATGCGACCCACACAACAATCGGAGATTGCTGCGAGAACGTAATTGAGCGTACTATTCATGTCTGCCTCTTGGAATCCACCTTCAACTAGCTCGATCTATTACTTAATGAATACGAATGCGAAAGAGTAAAAAGTGTTAAAAGCATTAACGGTTTTAAGGCATAAGAGGCCATATTCATTATAATCATGAAATCTTCTATAGAACCTGCTTTTAATTTTTAGATTTATTGTCAACACTTATTTTTCTAATGGAAAAACTAAAGCCATTTACGTTTGAATTACATTACTATAGGAACACTTTATATTTCCGATGGTAATAAATTTTAACTGGCAACAAAAAACAAAATTAAAGCGGGAGTATCGACTTAGTAACAAAAATTTAGCGAGTATAATCCTTTGAACAGGAGTGATGTATTTTAATTTATGAAAAATTGTATATGATTTTTTATTGTTGTTATTTTTAAAATACATGACTTTAAAAAAATATTAACATTTTGTTAAATGCTAATGGACAAATTTTATTAGTTCTGTTTCATTCCACATTTTGAAGTGCGATGATGGCTTGCGGAAGTTGACTGTTAAAACAAAAACCACATCTAGTTTTAAATTATTATTCCCTGTTATTTTCAACTTTCATTTTTGTTTTATACATTTTGAGGCCTTGAATTCTTTTGTTTTTAATACCTAAAATAAGATAAATAAATGACTAAAATAAAACCAAAAGAACAATAAACTGTAGCAGTTTTCATGTGCAATTATTATTTTGATGGTGTAATCAAACCAAAACAGAACTTTGGCATTTATTTTTCCACATCGTCAACATCATCAACCTCAACAAAAACAACAACAAAGATCGAACGCTACCACTTGCAGTGGCTACCAGTTTCAGTTTTAGTTTCAATAAAATGCAACCGAAGGCACAAAAAATAAAAATTGAAAGTCAGAAATGTTCCTTTCACAAAACATCCTTAGTCGTCTTCTTATGAAATTCTTTAACCAGAATTGTAATGATGGCAATTAACGGAAAGTTCAATGAACCATTTTAACCTTGTTAATGAAGGAACAGTTTTATGTGAATGTAACTTGATTTGATTGCAATCGAAGCTAAATAAAACAGGTCCTTCATTTAATATGACATCTACGATTAGGATAGGATTTTTTTGTTTTATACTTTAATAGGCACAAAGAAAAAATATGTTATAATTGATTGAATTGTGATTGAAGTCTTCAAAATTTTCCGTTAAGGAAGTCACAGTTGAATTGCATTAACGCATGTGGAGATATGTTTCTTTTCTTACTTTTGGCAAAAAAAAAAATAAAAGAAATAAAGTTAATTAAGGAAAACGAAAAAATATATGATTAATTCATATGTGATCCAGACAATTATTTTTAGACATTAATTAATTGTATTGCTTTATGGTCATCCGCGCTGCTGATTTGATTTTTGTTCTTTCGAAAAAAAGAGTAACTAAATATTAAGTATTAATTAATTATGATCAGCAAAAATATTTGACATTTTGCTTTTGAAAAGAGAAGCAAGTTATCGAATTATTTATTCGAATTGTATTTTATCGGTTAAATGACGATTTCTGATTTCAACTTCTGGATTCTGATTAGCATTTGTTTTATTAACGTTGACTTTGTTGTTTTAGTGGTTCAAGTAAGTCCATAAGAATAAACAATCTACCGATCTGAGCGACCAATCAAAATCGCCAAAAACCATTAATTATCTTCGAGTCTTACTTGAGCTCAAACTATTTGAAATAAAACTGTTCATGATCATAAGAGTAGATAAAAGATACGAGACTATATCAATGTATTTTATAACGTCAGTCAAAGCCCCAAAACACTTTTACTTAAAAAAGTGGGTAATACGTCAGCTATGCGCTAAACACCCAATTAATCAACCTGGTTTAACTATTCAGTTACAGCTGTGACTTTAGAAATTACCAATTATTTCACTGATTGACTGTAAAAGGTAAACTATTCAAAGCCATGTGTTCCAGAGAATTTAATTTTTCGTTAAAAGTTTGGTGTCTCATTAACTCAGTCGGGCTTAAAAGGAACTAAGAGACTGCGAAAAAAAAATTACTTCTTTCTTCGGTACTTAATTTTTATTTTATTTTCGCTATAGAAATGATAGGAAATGGAATTCGTGTTCATTAGTTTTGAACAAGAAAGGAAAGAAATTAAAAAAGAAAGAAAAAGTGATGAAAACTCCAAATCTTGTATCCACACTAAAAAGTGTACACTTTTTCCTTGTCACAAACTATACAATTTAAAAAGCGAAATATTGCTGCGAAAAATATTGCTGCGTCTATCTTAATCGCGAGATTTGCTTTCTTTCGTAATTATTGGAAACGTCTCAGCGGAAAATGATTCTAGTCTAGTTCATCTATGCTAAAATATCTCATTGGACCTTTATAGATATTCCACTATTCAGACACAATGCAACTGGGGAAAAAGGGAGCCCAGTCCCTTGAAGACAGGCAGGTGGTCAACTGGAAACTCCACTTTATTTCCACGGGGATCAGTGAGCCGCAGAGTTCATTATTTGTCTCTTTAGACATTTAATAGTTCTCTGGCTGATCATTGAGGTTGGCCCCTATATGGGAGCATCGTGGTGGTTAGGGTTTTGCGGCCCCATAAGGGAAGAATGAAAATTATGGTGGCCAGGATCACCTCGCTGTTAATGACGCCCTAAGTGAATGATCCAGCCCAGTGAGCATGCTTGACATGTGTTCTAGACAGGAGTTAGAAAGTCTCCAACTCTTTAGCAAGGTGTGATGGTTTGCAGACCTGCCCTGAAATCATTAAAGTTGCAACTAGGTGGTTCTGTTGCATAGAATTATGGCTTCGGCTATCTAGGACGCATGTATGACGTTCCAAATTATACAATAGTGGTTTGTCCACCATCTGATTAAGACTACATAGTCAGGCGCGGATGTAAAACAAATCACACTCTGGACCTTTAAGCCCTTTGTGTTAAAGAATATCTAGTGAATTGCACCAACTTTCATGTCTTACAATATAGATTTTTTGCGATATATGTCCTTGAGTTTTTAATTTGTCGCTTTGAAGGTTTGTTCTGTTCACACTACGAGCCAGTTTTATGTAACGATTCCTAGCCTACGACTATATTTCATCTGTTATGTCTCTTTCTTGGCTGCAGTGCAGTGATTTCAAACTATCGCCGGGTAACTGACAGATATTTCCTTCATAAAGGAAATATCTGCCTAAGGATAAGGTATTCGATGGCCATCCGATTAAATAAAATGTCTGTCCGCGTGGCCTTAAGCCTTATGCTAAGGTAAGGGTCTGGAAATTTTACTTTTTTTTAATTCAAGCATTAATGCAGTAATTCACCATAAGGTACCTCTACCAAAACAAATCAACTAACTGGCCTAGCTGCCGAGAGGCTCTTCGAGCACCTGTTTAGGGTTAATAAGTCTACCTATTTTAGGAGCTTTGCTCGCATTAGTGCCGTTTTCGGTTCTGGTCTACAAAAATGCACAACAGATACCCTTATTGCTGCTGCTTCATATCCAGCAGTATCTCATTTACTGAGATAAAAATGTTTAGTTTTACAACACATTGTAGCACGTTAACTCGCCTCATGAGTTCAACGAAAATTTTTGCTCTATACACCCAGTTTAACAGCAGGTGATCTAATGAATGCAGCAACCCAAGCATTTTTGTCTGGTAAATGGATTTGTACTTCTCTAAATATAGACTACAGCTCAGTTGTGAATTCACCTGGTGATAAAAGGTTTAAAAAATGTTATTAAAAATATGAGTTTTTTATCTAAGCGTAAAAGCTATCACTTGACATCACTAAAATCAATGAACTTCAACATCATTAACATAATTATGTATAACCTAAAATTGCTCTTATGCATATGTACATATATGTATGTAAGTATGTATGTGCATGCATTTATTTAATTATTTTTAAGTGATCACATAAAAGTGACGAGTATCTTAATTCATTAATTTAGAATAAGCAAGTCTTCATTTATATTATTTGTAAATTTATTGTTTCTTTAATGCTTTTAAAATGTTTTTGTCCAGTTTAAACGGCCAACAGAATTTGTTTGCTGTCAAAATTTTAGCCAGTGATAAAGACACAATACAAGTGCAAAAAAAACAAAAACAAAATTTCAAAATGTAAATAAACAAAGAAGAAAAAAATAAATCACAGAAACTTGTTCTCATCACTATTGTTGTAAATACTGTTGTTCTCATTTTATTTCTTCTTTTCCTTTTGCTCAAATAGATGATATTTAATGATGTTCTACCGCTTCCCTGAGATGATTTTAGTAAAAACAACTAAAATTTACACTTTAGTAGGTGTTTGAATGTTAAACGTTTCCGTTGTTTCTAAAACTGTAAAGCGCGTTTTGAGAGATTAGTTGTCGTGTGAATATGCACGTTTAAATATTTTGTTTAAATACAATAAAAATAAATTATTTTAATATAAAAATATTGTGAATTTTAAAAACAAATTAAACAGTGTTTAAATTTGTTCCTTAACACAACTTGATTTAAGTTAAATTTAAATAATTATTTATGTTAATTAAAAACGTGTGTGGACATTTTACTGCGTCTCTGTAAAAGGTAAGTTTTTAATTATTTTATTAACTGGTATTGTAATTTTCTTGAAGTTTTTTTTTTTTTTTTAATTCAAGTTTATTTATTAATTTGTTAAAATAAGGTTAGGTTGAGATTGGTGCTATTAAAAATCGTTTGTTTACATTTCTAATTCCGTCAGTGTTGCCGTTTTTTTTTTTATTTAACAATATTTTTATTTTCGGATAAATAAAACGTTGATATTCATTTCTGCACTATAATTATTTGCAATCACATGTTTTAGCAGTACAAAATGTTGAAATAAGCTTAATAATTTTTGGCTTTATTTTGCTGCACATTACTTATTCAAAATATCATTAATTAAAGTATATTTTAGCATCAGATTTTTAGCAATACATTTCGGTCTTCATTTCATTATATGTTTAAAATCGTGTTCATACATAAATTCTTGTCGTTCACAGTACATATAAATTTCAATAAGATTAACTGATGATTGCTCCTATCGATCATACAAATAAAGATTTTTCAATTCATTAAAACGAACTAGCCTATCACTGCGAAAATTTGTTATTGTTATTTGAAATATACTACAAAGCAAAAGACTACTAAGTTGAAAAGTTTTTGCCTTCATTATCCTTTTTGAATTTTCCAAAGAGGTTACCGATTTGGATAAATAGTTTACAAAAAATTAAGTGAGTTTTTGAAATAATAAACTCTTTTCTCGATTTGAAAATTGTTATTTTTTAACTGAACTAAACAAAATCTAATAAAAATATTAGAGTGCTCATTTTTTACTTTTGTTTTACCCGAATTTCGGTTAAAAATTTTAGATATTTGACTAACTGAGAATTTCATACAGTCAAAAAAGCAAATAAAGAACAAACTCCAAGGCAGTATACACAGTAACCAATAAAATTTTATTCTTGATTTCTTAATTTTTTTGTAATGAAAAACATTTAATAAAAATTTTATTTAAAAAAAATTCTTTTTTTGCGGGGCGGTGTGGGAGCAAGAACAACTTTTGTAAATAATGAATCTAAAGGAATTTTTTTGTTTGGGAATTTTTTTTATTAAAGATGTTAATCATGTTTATATTAAATAATCAGATAGTCTGACGGAGTTACATGATTCAACATTTTTTATGTGCTTTAAATAATAATGCTTTAAATATGGATATTGTTAAAAAGCGTTTTTTGGGTCCTTTCGGTGGAAGTTGAATATAGTTAAGATTTTCCAATAGCTATAAAGAAGAATAATAATAATTGTATGTATTGTTGTTGGTCACCTATTTAAGAAATAAGTTATAACTTTATGTTTTTCGCAACTTATGAACAAACTTTAGTTTAAACAAAATCTGTCGAAAATTCCCTTATAAAGTGCTTGTTAATACAATGTTTCTTTACGTGTAATTTCTTAAATTCTGAAATTTAGGTCGAGCAAATTTTAGTTTTGACTTCGGCAACACTGTGTCTCTAATGGCTGTTATCTTTTTGCACTCTTTGTAAACCAAACTTCTAACTCTGTCGTAAATTCGTCTGACCTAAATGCTAAAAATAGAATTTTAATGACAAAATAGAACGCGAAACTTTAAACTTAAAACTTTCATTTCTAGAAATTTATTAAAAATACTTTTTGGGGACATCGTTTTGCCTTGCGAATATTTTTGTTTTTTAATAAATATCTCCAGTACAGTTTTATAGAATTTTAAGGTCGTTTATTAACCTTGAATACGATGCTGCCCTCCTTCCGTCTCCTTCCTCCTCATGGCTATCATCTATTTAATGCTAGATATTACTGCTTATTCGTAATTTATTTCTCCATAATTCTTTTTATAACTCCCAAGATAGAGTTTCCACCAGTCTGCACAGTAGTGTTAATGTAGTTCCCACGGCAAATACGCGATTAGACTTTTTCCTTTCTTATTTGTGCTAGAGGGATCAGGGGTGCTGTCTTTCACTTTCCTAACTTGCAGAGTAGCGCCAATACCATGTTGGATTCCTCCTTGCTAAAATATTTTTGGGTACCTAAACTAAAGGGCATCATATGTGTAGGACTATTGTTTGCGAACCCAGCAAAAGAAGATAAATTAAATCGAAATTTCTTGAAATTGGCTTAAAGTGGAAAATTACTTATCGCTTCAAGTTATTAAAAAATTCACCATTTTTTCGAAAGAATTTGGCGCTGTTCTCCTACGAACTTAAAACAGACTTCTCTTCTTATACTTTTAGTCTAGTCACGTAAAAATTTAAGAAATTAAGAAACTGCTTGGCTATCAATACCAATTCCGCCTTAATGTCGTCGTCTTATATGATTTGAAGAAAATTCGCACTTACAATAGAAGGAAGCTTAGTTTCTAAAATGAAATGAAAATTTTTGATGATTGAATACTAAAGCCTTTCAAGATTTTTCACATAAGCGGATTTTTTTAATGTAACAGTTTGTATCATGTCACCTAAATTAGTTTGCAATAAAAGCTTTTATAAATATTGTAATTAACTATTCAATAGGAAGTTAAAAGTATAATTGTTTCAAGTCCTCAGCTTAAAAGCTTTGACAAAATTTCAATGTCAGGTAGCAATTAAATTAACTTAACAAGTTGCTGCATTGTTTCAATTTTATTAATTTCATTAAATTTTATTTCATTTTATTTTGTTGTTTTTTTTTGCTTCCCTCGTTGCCGTTGTAAATTTGCAACTAAAAATTGATTTGGTTTGACAAAAAAAATTTTAATGAAAAATAACATTTATTGTAGACATTTAACATGTTTTTCGCAAAATTTTTAATTAATGACCCTGATATTGAAGAAATTAAAAACAAAAAAGTTGTTTGTATGTTTAAAACAATTAAATGTTAAAAATAAATAATAATTAAACAAATGATGTATAATTAGCTCATTGTAAATTGAAAAAAGTTTGACGATTTTTATTGTTTTTAAATTGATTGTTTCGAATTGCAATGATACGCACCGACCACAAGGAACCCTTGATGAACACATGTCAATATCTTCCAATCTGGTAACATTCGAAAGTTTCAGATATTGAGTATGGCATTGTTTTGATAGATCCAGCCACAAATGATGGCTGATTATATATAGAACCAATCGATTCTTAAAAGGTCACTGGGAGTAATAAACATAATTCAGTGTTCAAAGTTGATTCTTACTAAATGCTACCGAAATTACTTCTACATAAAATTTCTTCGGAAACTTTATATAACGGCTGATTGCATTTTAAATGAAACACCGGCATAAGTTTAACTTAGAAATTTTTCTGGAGAAGCTTTTAAAAACTGCATAAATGAAAAAATTTCTAAGGAGATTAAAAATGTTGTTGGAGTATTTTGGCTTTGCAAAATTATGATATTTTTTTTTTAAATTTCTCATCTTCCAATCTCCATCTCTTATAGAGTTGAGTTTTTGAAATAAGCTATAACACTTTTTTTAATAAGGATTTATCAAGACTTCAAATTTTGTTTCTATCAGTTGAGCGTTTTAAAATTCCTTGTTTTATTATGCCTCCACTTTCGGTTAGAGCTTTGAGAAAAAAGGTCCATTGAAGTTGGGGAGGGGAAATCCTTAATATTAATTACCAATTTTGGAATAAAATTAAAGTCTTTTACAAACCTTTGTTAAGAATTTAAATGCGGTTCAGATTTTATTTTTCTCTTTTCTTCCTCCCGAGCGTAAGTTTTTTTTAAAAGATGCAATATCTATTTTATTCATTAGATTCTAATTCATTAGGATCAATTTGAGTTTAAAGTAGCATTAAAAATGGTTAAGAAGTCTAACCGTTTTATTTATATCTTACATACTTTCTTTTTTGAATTCACGCTGTCAATTACATTAGAGCTTTTTCCTTTACATAATCTTGAGGTAAAGTTGCATAAGGCTTGAGCAATCGATTTGTTTTGTTTTATGCTTTTTTGGTCCTTTAACTTCTTCATGTTAATTTTTGTTAAAATTTGATAGAAATTGAGTTTCAGATTTATGAGGGCTAGTAAATATTTTAGGAAAGTTTAGGAAAGTTGCCTTAAAAAACAAAAAACCGTGAAAAAGGCCTTTTCTAAATCCACAGCTATAGAAATACTTTCGAACTGAATGTTAATTTTTTGCCGACTACTTAATCAATTTTATTTCACGTGTATTTGACGGCTTCCTGTCTACGACTTGACGAAACATTAGATTTTGATGCCAAACTTTCTTCTTTCCGGTAGCTTTTTTTGCGTATTATTTAACTACATTTTAAACACGTGACTTTGCGTTAGAGTGTGCAATTTTGTCATCCTACAACGTGACCATATGGAATTTTCGTGCGTGCATTTATTTAAAGTAAAAGCACAACAGTATTTATGCAATAAGGGTGCATGTGTGGTGAATATTTCTCTAAGTTGTTTTCTTGTGTTTTTTTTTTGTTTTTATTTTTACGTTAACTAAAATAATATAGAAAACTGTGCGCTATTGTTTGGCGCCAACATTTTTTGTTCAATAGCTCTGAACTGTCACATTTCATAGTTTTTGTACATTTTCACAAAGTTAATTTTATTTAAGTTAATTTACTTTGAGCGTCCACGCTTCAACCTCATACATAAGTACGGACCAGACAAAACACTTCATAAATTTAAATCAAAGGTTAGGATTAATTTCTCATCTTGTTTACTGTATGCGGTCCTAGCGATCCTTCTCGCAATACACATGCGAGATATACAATATTTCTGACACTTTCTATCTGCTATCTGCTGAAAATACATAAATTAGCCTCTGTATAGGGTGTATTTGATCGACTAATAATCATTAATTTAGCGCTTTGTATGTTTAGGTTTAACCCAAAAATTTTACTCTGATTTTACTCTAATTGTACAAGAGTTTGTAAATCAGCCATATTGTCTGCCATATGGGCTGGCGGCGTTATCGGGCCATGATCGTCATGTAATTTGACACTGAAAGGCTTGTTTGTTTGGGTACATAAAAAAAAGAACAATCAAGTGCGAAAGGAAATATTAAAATAATTCTCTGAAAATTTTATTCGAATAATTCTTTTTCGATTAAACTTTGCTCGATTATACCTTATTCCCTTAAACATTATTCGATTAAAATTTATTCGAACAAATTGTATTCGATTGAATTTTATGCGATTAAACCTTATTCGATTAAAATTTATTTAACTAACTTATATTCGATTGAACTTTACTGGATTAAATCTTATTCGATTAAACCTTATTCGCTTAAACTTTATTCAATTAAGACTGGGGGTTGTGGTTTCGATTCCCAACAAAGACCTTGGTTTTTTTTCACTGTATAAATCCAGTATCATATATTGGATTAAAAAGTTTTTCAATAATACGTAAATTATCATCATTCAGTAGTTTTATGATTTCCGATGATATTTTATCGCATCCAGGGACTTTGTTGTTTTTTTAAATTTTGTATAGCTCTTTTTTATTACATCATTTATAATGGGTGGCACATCTAAAGATTTTGTATTATCTGAGAATAGTGTTTCTATATAATTCTGCCATATTTGTCGTAATAAGATCAACTTAGGAAAACTTTCGTAAAGAATTGAAATGAATTAAAAATGACTTTCTAGCAGAAAAATTCGGCTTTCGGCTTATTCATCCTTTTAATCCACTGGACTTCAAATAAAAGTGATTGATAAAAAGAATTTTAATTTATTTCAAAGAACATTTTCATTTTGATTTAAAAATAAATTAGTTTTGAGTTCAAAATGCATGTTAAAGTCTACACCTACAAGTGAATTATTTTTAAAAAAGCGTTAGCGGCAAATTGCTTTTCCGCATGTTTTAACCAATTCCCATCATTTTGAATAAAATTCCGGTTATATGATATTATTGTTATGAAATATTGGGAAATGGAACAATGATTATAAGTTAGTTAAACGTTTTATTTGCAATAACGCACTCATAGGATAGTTAAATCCTCTTTTAAAGATAAAAGATGAAGATGTCAGCACTTTAGACGCTTTGCAGTACCAATAAAATTAAAGTAAATATTAATTTTGCTGATACGGCAATTTAATTTACTCATAAAATTAATATCCAGAAAATCTTGTTTTAATTCTTTTTGCAAAACTAATAGTTGTGATACCTTTCGAAATGATCTAGTTCTATTAAACGATTGTACAAATGGAATGGTTTAAACTTTTAGTAGCTTCGCTTATTTTTTGTATCCCTTTCTGGACGACCAACAATGTACAAACATACTTGTTAAGACATAAAACATGATTCCTTCATTTATTTTTGAATTCTTTGAGAAAGGTTGACATTTTGCAGGCACAGACAACAGAAATAATGTATAATGATTAACTGTTACATGAATTTAAGGAGCCAGCGCTTTTTTGCCTCTCTGTTGGCTCTGTTGACCTTTCGTCACTATTTCGTACTGTTCCCTTAAAATCCAAATCACAACTTAGCTTTAATATGTGTTGCATAAATGGATTTTTAGTATGGAATGACGACAAGCCAACCTCATAGGCTTCTTTGAAAGTGGTTTCTTCAAAGTGAAAACAACACAGCTCGAAGATAATTTTGCTTCAATTATCATCAATCGTAGAAGGTACATAGAATTTGATAAGTGGTGTGAAAATTGCGGCTCATAATGCCGCTGCCAAACACATCGTCAACATATCAAATTTATTGTAAATTATGGTTTTACCTTTTGTCATTCTTTTAAAGTAAAAAAAATTGAACTATTATGAACAAAAGGAACATCCTAGTTCCTTTAATCTTTCGGTCCGCTTAGAACAATTTTACAAAAGGAACAATTAGCTCAATAATAATTGCTTCTTATGAGAGCAATAAACATGTGGCTTATAGCACACATTAATATTTTTCAGTTAAATATATCAGACATTTACTCAAGACAATTTTTGACCTGGGATCAAAATGTACCAGGACATTTCACAATCATTTAAATTGCCTTATTAAATTTGTAAAAAAAAAATATTGACTGGTTAGACAAACAATTGTAGAGTTTAGCAAAAACATAAAATTTACTATTAATAAAAATTTAAATTGCACTATCTGTAAGAATATACTGGGTGCTTCATATATTTTTTAGTAATCAGTAAAAATTTACTAGTAAAGGGATTAAATAATTAATTAATTTTCATTGCTAGTAAGTGTACCCAGCTTTGGCTAATTTATAATAAAGATTAAATATAATGCAATTGTGGCTTAGAAAGGTTTTTAATAATATTTAAAATGTTTGTAGTTAAGCAGATAATTATAATCAAACCTTATCAAGATCTTTTACGCTTCATAATATTTGTAATTTGTAAGAAATTTATTAATTATACAATGTCAGCTAATCTTTCGAATGACTGAAGTTAAATTATCATAGTTAATTAAATAATTTCTTTTTATGTTAATAACATTCTTTAATAATAAATGTGATTTTAACGACGACAGCGTTATTACAAATTGGATAAATCTGTACACTTGTAAAATTTAAACATAATCGAATTAAAAATTAAATCATTTTAGATAGGCTTCAGTCCTCTGCTACATATATACTTATATGATTTACTGTGGAGAAAATATTAAAATAATATAATTGTAGAATAAAATATGGTGTTTCTATCCTGATATTTGGCAATATAATTTGATTTTTGAATTTTTCCATAGGGAATAGGCGTTACTTTGCCTCAGAGAGATTTACCTTCGATATGTAAAATATTTAAATCGATTTAAATTTTGAATTAATTTAACTAAATTTGTTATTTTATGTTTTTTCCCAGTTATAAACATAAAACAAATAAAAATTAAAGCCGACACCAATTATTGACTTGGATACATCAGCTAGAATAAAACTCCACCAAAAATTTCTCTTCAGGCCCAAATTTAAATTGAGTGTTTTTTCGCCAAAAGTTTTGATTGTTGATTGATTTGCTGCATATAATTTTAATGGCGGTATATTTTGCATTCGTTGAAAAGATGCCCCTGTAGGCTAGTAGGTAGTGTACTAGCTTGTCAGTCTGGGGGTTGTAGGTTCGATTCCCAACGAAGACCTTGGTTTTTTTCACAACAAGAATAAAAATTGACTGTCGGTGGGGCTGTAGCACAGTACTTGACTACATAGATGTTGTTACCTGAAGTGCTACTTCTCTTAAAAAAAAAAACACAAAACAAAAAGTGACAGGAAATACAGAGACGTCCGCGCCAGTATCGACAAGAAAACTCTATCTTAAAAAAAGGCGACTAATTTCATGGCTAATGCCAACTGTCACCATAGACGGAGCGCCTAGTAGTTTTCTGAAGAATTTTAATGTTTCGAGAAGTATGCGCTTGGTTTGACACATTTTATAGCATTTTCGCCGAACTTGAAGTGGTATTAGCAAAATGGTTTGTCCTTTTTACCTAATAACTTGGCTCTAAATACTACCTTTGAATGCTTCGGCTGCGGCTCTTTCTACAATATCGACTTTGAGTAAATTCTTGAATTTCCTTCGTAAGAATAACAATTCGTTTTTCTAGTGTGCTGGCTGCTGATAATATAAATGCGGTATTTACTTCCCAAGATTATGATGTGTCAGCACTTTTGATTGCCATTAGTTCTAGCTTTTTTTTTTTGATTCAGTACTTACTGATAACATAGTTTGCATTTGTTTTGATAGATGCTGCATCTACACAAATTCTTCAGTAAATCGTCTGAAAATTTACCAGACGATAACGCGAACATATCTCGAAGAAGCGCTGAGGGTTTCTTGTCTCCCAAATCAATATCGCGCAACAGTTTCTTCATTTGCTTTATTCCTGCAACCGTTGCTTGAGAGTTTTGTACATATAACTCCCGCGGGTTGCAAAATAATGTCGCTTACCTCACAAATAACATTAACTTCAATGGAACTGACAATGATATGCAATTTTATTGAATCGGAAATAATTCCAGCGGTGATGAATTAGCTTTCAGCCTGCTTAAACTATAAAGCCGGATTCGCATACCAAAACGCGGGAACCTTGACAGAAACTCAAGCTATTACATTTCTTAATGCAAGCGGTGCAAACTCATCCTCTGAGCTATTATACGACATATTTGCGATTTACAATATGCGTATTCAATGCACGGAGTCACCAATTTTAGTAGTTTATGGGCAGGTGAAAGTAAAAGATTTAAATAAAACACAGACACTAAGTTTTTTGCAAAAAATATTTACTCAAAAAATTTCCAAAGAATAGAAAATATTCGCTGCTTTGCTGCAATCAAAACATAAACAGAATATCCAGATAATGTTCTTTTTCTATTTATTCATATCTGTTTTGGAGTTAACCAGCTCATTAATTGATTATCAGAAAATCTTTTTAGTCTTTTCTAGAAAAGGCAACTTCAAACATTGTTGAAGTAAACCATGTTGTTTATATCAGATGGAGTTACAATTTTAGTTGTTGAGAAACATTTTTAAAATAAAATTTTTATTTTAAAAAATTTGGTTGGTTTATATGCTTAAAATTATGATTGTATAATTTGCTGCACCACTGTATATTTCAAATTAGATTTCAAAGAATTTCTTAAACAGATTTATAATTCTGCTAAGACTGATTTTTAATGCCTTTGAATAACTGAAGTAAAAGGAAATAAACAACAGATATTAATTTTAAAAATTTCCTTATTAACAATATTTAAATAATAATAATAATAATAATTATAATTTTGCATTAATAATTTAATTAAAAACTTATTATTCTAAGCCAAACCCTTGCAATAGAAATTAAAAAATAAAAATAAAACAAAGAAATATTCCGTAAAACTAAAATTGTGTTAAAGAAATTTGTTGTTGTTATTGTAATTTGTCTAAAAAAAACAATTGTTGTTTTAATTTTTCCTGCTTTGTGCAAAATTTAATATGACTTTGTTTAACTGATTAATAATAATATAAATAAAATAATTTTTGCAGCCATTTTTAAGCTCATTAGGGAATTCACACGCATTTGAAGTTTAACGACTAGTTATTATAATTTGTATGGAATTTTTCTTGAAATTTAAATAAAACAAACAAAATAAAGTTCTCTTTAGTAGCGATTTCACGTATTAATCGTAAAATTCGTACAAAAAATTAAATGATATTTGAAAACTTTAATGTGAATATTATATTCAAACATGTTCTTCGTACTGATCTCCGATAAGCTTGTTAAAGCGATGACAAAGAATGGTACTATACCGCATTGTGGTTAATTTTTTTTATTAAAATGAGTTGTAGTTGCCTCTACTTACAATCCTTAAGACAGTGCTAGATGAATTATATAAAAACTATAATAAAAAATTTTGTTAAGTATAACTCTACCAAGTTTACCTTCAATAGTTATAAAAGTTTCAACTGGTGACTTTATGTTTAGATTTAAAAATATTTTGAAATATATAAAAGCCATTAACCCGAATATATTTTTTGGATACAAATTAAAGCAAACTGTCATTGAAAAGAACAAGGGGGAGCTTAAGTAGAAGTTTATGTTGTTGTAAGTAAAAAGAGAACAGTGTGGCAATTTCAGGCCAGGACAAAATCGTACGATTCCTGCACAAGAAAATCTAACGGAACTCTAGTCTGCTTACAGTTATTGCATGAAAAATTGTATTTAAATGCTGTCTCCGTTCTTTTAGCAGATCTAACTTTGATCTTATATAAATTTTATAATTTTTTTTTTAAGATAATCAAAAAGCCTGTCACATATTAAATTTAAATACACACTAGTCACCTTTTTGTACATACATATTCCATTTTTACCAGAACCATTTCGTAATAGGAAAATACATAACTATATTATTTTTTTTTCATACAGTTTTAGAATAATAAACTTTTATCAGATTGCTCATAAAGGCTTTTAGTAAGATATAGCGAAAAACATGGTTGTCGACTGCTCATAAGCATCATATTATGTTCACTATAGTAAAATATGGTAGCGATAAACAAATTATATATTTTTTAACTTATACATTTATGGCGATAAACAAATTTTTTGATAACATCTGCTTATTTTTTCATTATTGTCCACATTTATATGAACATGGTTCGTTTAAGGCAAAAAATATTTTTAAAGTCTATTCAACTTTAAATTCTTAAAAGGCAAAACATGAAGTTTATTTTAAACAATTTGATTTATTCGAAATGTTATTTATCTCGGTCATTAGTCGTTCAGGGCATCTAATTATGTGTTACTTTTTCGAGTATATATAACCGTATGTCACGAATAATATGAACAATGGTGCCCTTTAAAGTATCAGTTTAAATAAATGTCTTTACGTGGGCCCAAAAAGAAATTGTTAAGCACAGCAGCATTAATCAAGGGACGGTAATGATATTAATCGTCTCTAATGCCATATCCTTCATCGTTTCTGAAGAAATAAGTTTTAATAATACGACCGTCTATAAGTCGTAGAAAATTAAATATTTTTGTAGAGTCTATTGCTGCAACTTTGCTAAGCTACCAACGTTTAATTAACATCAATTAATAATAATTTTTTGTAAATAAAGATAATAATAACAAAACAAGATTAAAATAAATAAATAAGAATAAAAATTGAGAAAATGTGAAAGTAATAAACATCTGAGAATATTAAATATTTGTAATCATATTTTTTTACACTCTAAACATACTTATGATCATATTCAGCAATATTCTAATTATATATAAAAGTAAATTATTAAAATTATAATTCAAGAATAATACGTTGTTTTAAAACTATGCACCATAATCAAGTTTTTAACTTTCATGCATTCAGTACTTGTATTATATTTTTATTTATAAATTGAAAAATTACAGGTTTTTTCCAGTGCAATCATGCTAGTACAATATATTCTTAAAAATTTTACAAATGGACAAAACGTTATACTCTATTTGTCTTTTAAGTTTGCCGATAGTAAAAAAGGTTCTAAAATAAATTTTTAATCATACAATCTTTGAAAGCGCGAACAAGAAAAGGCAATAACTTATTTAGCAGTTAAGTTACCAGAACTTTATGAAAATCTTAGAAAAAGCCAGATAAATAATTAACATATTCTTTTTATAAAAAAAAAAAATATCCTAAACTAGGGGTTTAGGTGAAGGGAAATACCATTTTGGAATTTATTAAATCAGACTAACGAAAGAATTTTAAATTACTTTAAAGAAGAAAAACCCAATTTAAATTATTATTATTATTATTATGTGCTTTTTAATAAATAAGGATTTTAATATGAAATTTTGAAAGGAATATCAAAAACAAATTCCGAATTTATTATTATGTGTAATTTCTTATTTACAATTAATATGATTCGCAGCTTTTTTGGGGGGTTTTTTATAAGCTAAAACCATTAAACTTTCTTAAAAACTCTCATTTAATTGAAATCAAATTTTTGTCTTGCTTAGTTCTAAACTTTAACAAAGAAATTATGTTGAAAAATAATTTCTCCTAATAAAATAAAACTATTAATTGATCAATAGCAGCGAATATTCATCATTAATTTAACTTATGGGGTTTATAGTTCCGACATATTATAACCATATTGTTTAAGAGACACAAATTAAAGAATTATATACCATAGTACAGCACATGATTTTGAAACTCAATTCTGAGGATTAACAGGGATATATTTTAGGGTTATATATATATATATATATATATATATATATATATATATATATATATATATCGTAAGGAATATCTTTTTGCATTTGGAACAAAGTTGTAGATATTGAATAGGAGAAGAAAACAGCTATTATTACACAGAAAATATTTGTATTTGTTTCTATGCATGGAAATCAAATTTAGAACATTTTCAGTTATTGTTAATATTCATCCTCGTTGAAACTGACGCTTGGCGTTCTGATGATCTTCTTCGCTGGTCTGCATCATCAGCCGAGTTAGACATAAGAATCAAATTTCTGAGTAAACAAGTTTTTTCGATCCTGCTTGTCTATTTTTGGAACGATATAACCAAAAAAGTAACAAAAATCATCCAATTTGTGGGCACTTGTTATTTTCCATATTGAAATAGTGTTCTTCTGATTTTAGAAGGGTTCTTTATTCCACAGCTATTTAATTATTAATGCAGCCAATTTGATGAAACGAGTGATGCAGAAATTCTTCTTTTTGGGTCTACTTTTACTTTGAATTCTCAGAATTGGGTCCCAAATAAAATGAGCTTAAAAATATTGTACCGTGTATTGCAAAGTCTAGAAGACCGATTCTGTCCACCGAAATGAGAGAGTATATGGCAAGGAAATGTTTTATGCAGCTGAAGGATCGTTTATAGTGATTATGCTTCCTACAAATTTTTGTTATTTTATGAAGCTAATAAGCTTTCTTACAATGTTTAAATTTCTTGACGCTAAGCCACTAGTTATCATATTATTTATTTATTCTTAACTTAACGATCATTCCCAGTAAAGTGATTTTTAATCCAGTTTTCTTAGAAATCTCAAACCCTAGTGAACGTGTATACATATGCTTCCATACATTTGCTACGAATCTGTTAAATTAGAAAAAAAGAAATATTTATTTCTATATACATATATATGCATATATATATAACAATGCACATATTTATACTTGTATATGTACGAGGGTATGATAGAAAAGACATACTGTAATATCTTTTTTATTTTGTGATACTTGTTTTATTTTGTTTAAAATCTCTAAAATTTTGTTTTGTCCTCTTTAAAGCAAGATTCTAGAAAATGCTTTAGCTTAATTCTCATTCAACTTAATATTGTTAGGCAGTAATAAAAAATCATTGCAAAATGTAGCTGAATAATTCTTCATTATGCGGAAAAAATGCTTGAAGTTTTGTTATTGTAAGTGCACAATTGTAAATTCGAAATTAACTTAATTAGTCATTTATTTTCCGAATTAATGTAATTAATGGACATTATTTTCGTTCAGTTTTTTCCCTGTCTCCAAATTGTCATTGTAAAAAATTTCTTGTATCAGTTTAATTTTCTTTGAAACATGTTTCATATTGACGTATGAAAGACAGTGAGTATTTTTACATCTTTTTCATAAGAAGTAACTCAAAAAGCTTTTGGATTTGTCGAGTACTTAAAGCAGTGAAATTTTTTTTCATTTAAAATCGAATCCACTGAACCACACATGCTGTTTAAAATAGTTATCAAAGTTAAACTTGAAAATTCCTACACAGAGAACAAATAAATGGTTGTGATATGGTCACAAGAACTATATTACGTTCTCTGTAATAATATATGGTAACGAGAGATAAGTTAATTATTTAAAATAGACTTTTAGCCACAATAAAAATTTTTTTATTGTTTCTAAAATTAAAATATGAATAAAATAAAAATGCTTACATATCAAAATAATAATTACACAAAATTTTTAGTTTATTATTTAAGCACTAGGTCTTGTATATAAAAATTTTTTTATTATTTTTTTATTATTTTTCAATATTTCGCCAAACCATTGGTTTGCACCTTCAGGAAAAAGTGCATACACTTTTTGTGTTTAAATATTCAAAAGGCCAAATAACTATAATTATTATAAATTATAAACAATTATAAATTAAAAAAGATTAAGCAAAAACATTTAAAACTAGGTATGATTTTTTTTAAATAATTTCTTAATCACATCCTAATTTAATATGTTTTCAGAAGCCTTTTTTAAAATTAAATATTACTTCTTTTACAAAGATATAGATTTTGTATCTACCCTCATATTTATTTTATTTGATATCACACAATCACTCATTAACAGTCGTCTATAAAAAAGAATTCATTAAAATGCCGCTCTTAACTTGTTCAGTGAATGTAATGACTTGATAATAAATTATCATTTCAGACATATTTTTTCATTTTATTGCTATACCTGATGCCTTTTATAAATCTTAATTCACATTTATTTGTAAATATATTTAAATTTAATACCATTATTAACAAACAAATGTACATATTTAGTCATATAAATGACAAATCCGAACTTCATTTTGAGCCATTTCTTTTGTACACTTTTGGCGTTGTTAGTTATTAAAAATTTAAATTTTGCTTAAAAAAGAATTAACATTTCTTTTGGTATTTAGGAAATTGATTACACTTAATTTTTATTATTTTAAAGTTTCTTTAAAATTATAAAACATAATCGTTATTATTTTATTAATAACTTAAAAAAATAAAATATATTAAACAGCAATTTAATAATCAGCATTGATGTAATTGAAGTAATTTTGTTGTTGAATTTTTTATTATTTAAATCATGAACAACACTCAAAGTATATCTTTTGTATGTTCTACAATTAAGATCTCATGTATTACAAACGTGCTGAGAATTTAATATTAATTAATTTGATGCTACTAAGGTTCAGCGATTATTTTATTAGAAAAAAATGTTTTTTATTAATTTTTCAAATTTTATAAATCGGGATCATATAAGAAAAAAGACTTGGTTTTAGGTGTAACTATATGATGAAGATTAGGGATCTAGTGTAAATAAAGACTTTGAATTCTATATCAGAAAACAAAGCAAGCTACAATAATTTTAGATTTCTTTTAATATGCAGAATTAACCTCAGATTTTTACACGATCATATTAACAAAAGTTAAGTTAGGTGTTGGAATAGTTTTAAATCTATAGTTGTTTTTTAATTATTTCCCCTATATTTTTTTTCGGAATTGCTACAATTTTTTAAAGTATTTTCATTGATTGTGCTTCAACAGTAAATATAAAAAGAAATTTTAAATAAATTTTTTTTAATTTTAAATGGAAAAAGTTAAAATTTTTTCAAAATTTAAATACTATTTCATAGTGAGAAATGCACTACGTTAGAAGTACTTTTTTGAAACAATTTAAGCAAACCGTCAATATAATCCTAATCATATGTCTCGCGTCTACTTTTACCAATTATTTATCTAGTTAGTATTAGGTTTCTTCTTATAACGAAAGATTAAAAATAGCTTTTAAATAGTTGACAAAGGACTTTCGGTTAATTTCACGAAAACTATAATAGTGTTTATTGGAGTCCTTTAGAGCTTTCTTTTGGAGATTATGCATCTTCTTAAAATCTGCACACAACAATACAAATGATAATACTGAGAAGAGAAATAGTTATAATAATAATATTAGTTATTATGGGTAAATAACCTAATAAATTATTTTATAAATATTTTATTGTTTTTTAAGCAATTTTATTTTTTAATAAATTTAATTTTTTATTTCAATATTTCCCCACACCAGTGGATGGCATCTTTAGGAACAGGCAATAAAAAGGTATAAACATTTTTTAAATAACAAATAAATTAAAAAAATTTATACAAACGACTAAAAAATAGTTTTACATTTTTTTTTAATTAATTTACAAAAACAAAATCAATAGAAATTATGAATATAAATAAATGTTTGACATATTTTACATTTTCAACATTTTTGTGATAAAATGTTGCAAAATATTAAAGTATTCATTATAAATATTGGTTTTATACAGATTTACATTTTGCAGTCTTTTTTATTAAATTTCTTTAAACTTGTTTAACATATTCTGTAGCTACTTTACATAAAGACCTTGTACTAAAAAAAAACTTTTTATTAAATATTATTATTATTATTATTATTAATATTCATTTTAAGGAAATGGGGGACACTTGTACTTCGTAAGATTATTTATTATCCCCTGGATCCCTTTATTCAATCAACTCACGGATGATAAAGACCTCTTTCTAATCTTCCAAGAGTGCAAATGACTTCCACAGATTTGCTTCTACTTCTTTGAATGTGTTTTGCTATTTGTTGCCTCATCCTCTTTCAGATAGCATTGGAAAAAAGGAGTTTCTCTTGATAAACTTGCATAAATTGATAAATTTGATCAAGAAAAATCCGTTTGAATAAACGCAAGTCATTTATTTTAAGATTCAATTTATTTTTTTACACTAACGCTGACTTCAAATTATTTTCAGGCACTAAGCCTAGAACAAATTGTAACAACATTAGTTGGGGGTAAGCGAAAGCAAATAAGTAGCTGTTTTTAAAAAGATTATAAAAGAAAATAGTTTAGATTTATATATTTAATTTTTCTGTTGTTAAATCTGATTTTTCTTGTCATCATGGTGTGTTAAGGAAATAGTTGATAAAAGACCCTCGAGTTTTTCAAAAAGACTGTTAATACCGCTATTAGAGCCACTAAAAACTATTTTGTAAAGCATAAATCTTTATAAAATTTAACATGATTTTAATACGCAATGATAAAATTATTAACAATAATAAAAAATAATTCTTTAAAATTAGAAAAAATTTTTTTATCATCAAATTTCCAAAACTACGGCAATAAAGAGGAGAATCCATTAGAAAAGTTTTTTCAACAAAAAGGTTCCGATGAATAATTGTGAATTCCTGCCATTTAGTTTTAAAATAGTTTTTTTAAGAAAAATGTTTAATTAGCAGCTTCGAAAAGAATTCAAATTTCCAATAACCTAATGAGTTATCGCTTTAAAATATCTTAAATCAATTAGTGTTGAAAAGTAGAGGCGATATTTGTTGGAGATACTCATAACGTGGTGTTGATAAATTTATTTATTTTAATAATAAAAATTAATAAGTTCCAAAATATCCGATCTTGCTATCTGGTATTTCCTCTTATAAAATCTCGAGTAATTAGGATTTACAATAGAATGTTTTGCATATTTATTCTTATTAGACAGATGTATATACAAAGTAACTAATGTTATCTTGCACATATTATAATTTTCTAATAACCCAAATGGTTGACAAATATTAACAAAAAAAAAATGCATTAACGCAGCTATTTGGTAATTAAGTACATTTCTTTATTTATTTTTTAAATTAATATTCATTAGACAAACGAACGTAAACAACTTAGAATATTTTTTGTTAAAAAAAAGTTAACAAAATAATGTTTACAAACATTGTAAATTGTAAAACGTAAATATTATTTTAAACCATGACCTTGTAGATTTTTTAAATTATACAACAGTATCTTAATAAATCATCTTGGCTTTACTGCTATCAATTGTATTTTATCATAAAACTATCTGTAGATATAAAATTAATTTAAATAAAAAAATACAAATTAATTATAATAAATTTAAAAACATTAAATTATTTATTCTAAATAAGTCCACAGGTTCTGCTTTTATTTTAATTTATGTCAGTTTGTTATAAATAAAATTTAACTATTTTTATTTATTTATTTTTTTTTTATAAAAACAGTCAGCGGAGCTCTTTAATTTTATATAAATGTTTAAATTTTTTATGGGGTTTTTATCTGAGCCTATGTCAAATTTCAAAGATTATTTAGTTCTCTTTAGATCTGAGAATTTATTGCCATATTAATATTTTATACATATTTTTTTTAAGCACAAAAGCATTTTATCTAAAAATTTAATAAATTGTGTTTTCAATATTTCACCACATAATATTGAAAATAAAAATAAAGTGGTGTATTAATAAATTCTTTAATTTATTGATTATTTAAATGACATTCAATGATATGGTGAAATCTTAAAAATAAAATTAATATTTTGCAATATTTCGCTCCGCCATTTCGTGTCATCCTTAGGAAAAGAAAATTGTATAGAGAATTTCTTAAATAACAATACGGTGTAGCAAAATATTGGGAATAAAAATAAAATTTCTTCAATTTTAAATAAAAAGCTTGTGCTTACCAAAATACTTATAAGTTTTAAGCAATTTTATTTCTTGCTTGATTCCTTTAAATGAATATTTCATGATATTCTCACAAAATAATTATTACAAAAATTTTTATTAAAAAATAAACATCTTATGATATTCTTATAAAACATTTATTCAAATAAAAATAATTAAAATGTATTGTAATGGGGGAGAGAATATCATGAAATATCTATTTAAAAGAATCAAGCACGAAATAAAATTGCTTATATTAAAAATGATTCCGAATAATTATAAATTACTTATTTATAAATTGATTAAATCAAATTATTAATGTTAAAAAAATAAAATATTTTTGGAAAGGCAATGCAATGGAAACAGAAGGGAACGGAATATGTTTAGTCATGCAATTAATAGCATGTGTTCCCTTGTTTCGCATTAAGATTAACTCAACAAACATGATCAGTAGGGGCTCGTATTTTTACTTCTGATTATTTTTATCATTAGCATTTAAATTATTTTTTTTATTATATATTTATTTCCATTTTGAGTAAATAAGAAGAAGTTCAGTTGATGTAGAAATAAATGTTTTAAAATTCACAAAAGATTTTCCATCACAGTTTATGCAACTAAAATTAAGACAGCAGACGATTAAAAGTAAAAAAAAGATTAAAAAATAAATAAATTAACGGAATTCCTTTAAATTATTATATTTTTTAATTTTAACGAGTTGTGTACAGCCCCTAAAAAAATATTTATTTGCTTTTTATCTCAAAAATTTGTAAGAGTCCATGAAAAAATAATTTCATTTAATTAAACCTTTTAAAAGCATTTTTACTCAATCTTACAGGTTTAACTCATAAAAATGCACAATTAACAAATAATATCGATGTGAAAAAATGTGTAAGAAAAAAATTTACAGAAATCATTTGTAATTAAAATAAATTTTATATGTGTCACCATATCACCTCTAAATGTAAACATGCTAACAACATCCAACAATCAACACGAAAATGGTAAAAAAAAAAAAAAGCATAATAAAGCACATCATTTCACAACAACAACAACATACGTGCTATTACTTGTAAACAACATTAAACATAAATAAAACAGCGTTAATTAAAATATACTATTTTTTTGTCTTCAATGGTTAAATCAAATATATATATATATATATATATATATATATATATATATATATATATATATATATATATATATATATAAATTTAAAAACAGTAACAAAGAAACATTGTTAATTACATAATTAAAACTTGTTTATACAAATGTTAGATTTTTTAATTTTTATTAAATTTTTTCTCTTATCTCCGTATTTTTCTGTAATAATTAAATGAGAAGCTGATGTTCGTAGCATAGTTGCCACATAAAAATCTTCATTTCATTCATATATAAATTAAAAAGAGGAACGAGCTCTGGCACGATCACATAAGTGTGTTCAAAATTATGTCATGAGAAGTACAACTCCATCTTATTAAAAATTTCATTTTTGAGTACAATGATTTCTATTAAGAAATGGAATTTACTCATTATTTTTCGGTTATATAATTAAAAGATTATAAAATTGCGAAACAGGATATAAAATAGAATACTATTAACACGTATATGTATTAATTACCATACGGGTGATGAAAAATTGTTTAATTTATAAAATCAAACTTAATTTTTTTTTAATTATTTGAATAAAATTTTTGTTTTTTTTTTCTTTTTGTAATCACATTTACGCGTGTTTGAGGGTCGACAAAATATTCCTGGCAAAATTTTTACTTAAACACATTTTTCCATGCTTATGCTTTGGTACGCAAATTAATGCAGGTTACGTGATTTATGTTAAAATTACTGATGTTGCGTGATCATGCACGAATATGTCTTATTCAAACAAATTACGTGAGTTATATTTCAAACGTAACTGTTAGCGAAACTTTCTAGAAATTTCTAAAATTTTTCGAAAAACAAAAAAACTAAAAATATTGTCAATAAAATGATATTGGTGGTGAAGTTAAGAACTATCTTATTTAACTATATTTTCTTATATAGAAGTTGTACTTCAATATTGTTTAATGTTTTTTTATTTTTAACGAGTTATTTTGTTAAAAATAAAGAGAATTTACTATAGTATTCTATAGTATTCAATAACAAGAATATGGCCATGATGACAATTATTTTACATAAAGCCTTTCTTTATAATTCTTCTATAATTCTATATTATGCCTAAAACCTTTAGTAATATATTCTGCAGAGAATTTATAAGAGCATACATAAATAACGTGGATAGCGTCATGATGCCCCAATTTTAATAATTATTAATTAATTTTATGTTATTATGTTTTACAATAAAAACAAAAAATATGGGATAAACAAAACAAAAAATATTATTCGGTTGTATTACTAGTTATTCTGTGTGTGCTTAGTTTCATCACTAGCGATATCACAGCTATTTAATTTTAAAATATGAATATGAAAATAAATAGTATTTGGAGAGCATAAGGTTTTAAAGTTAAAAGTTTTCTTTAAAAAATTCACCAAAAATCCTCTAATAATCCACTAATAATAAAAAAGGAAAGTGCTAAAAATATAAGAATAGAATGAAAAATCTATGGAAAATTAGGGAAAATTTAAAAAATATGTCAATCCTTAGTTTTAAATCAAAAATCGTCAAATGAATAATAACAAATCTGGCAATTCATAGTTAAACATTATTGTTCATAAACTCATTGAAAGCTCATTTGTTAGTTAAATTGTTTTAATCAAATTCATATTGTTTAAGTATACTTTTGCATATTTGCTGTTGTTAGTATTTGGAAATTGACAAGTGGTTAATTGAACAATTATCGATATTAGCAGCCTCAAAAATTTAACCAGAAAAGTGTAATTGGATTTATGGGCAAATTATTAACCAAAGATTATTTTCTAATAAAAAAACAAAAAAAAAACAGATTAACAAATATTGTTTGAATTTAAAAAAATCTTTAATGTATAAATACAAATATAAAAAAACAAGTAAAGTCCAATGCTTTACAAAATAAAAAAATTTATTAATGCTGTCAGTAAGCAAGATTTGTTTTTGCTTACAATTAATGATTTTTTAAAATTATAAAAATTTTAAAGACACTAAAAGTATTGCAATTTCACTAAAAATAAAATAAATAAAAATTTAAAATTTTAACAAAGGAAACAATAATTTAAGTTCAATAAAGGCTAAATCGTTGTTATTAAAAAAAAGAAAAAATTAAAAAATCCTCATATTTAATTTTAATATTTAACAAAAAAAAAATTAAATATCCCTAAAAACTAAAAAATATATCTTAAGACAGAAAATATAAAAAATCCAAATATTAAAAATAAAAATTATTTTTACCAAAAAAACAAAAAAAAAAAAAACACGAAATCATGCAAAAGTATAAATTATATTAAAAAACTATAATCGCAATACTATAATATCAAAATACTGAAATGTTCGCAATTTAAAATAATTCTCTTTAGTTCATCGTGCAAAAGCAACACACTTAACACCAAAATAGACTGTATTTTTTCAGTTAAAGAAGATAGTGATGTGAAATAAATTTTTGCAGTAGTTAAAGATGTGTAGTGTTTATGGAAAAAAGTCAGTTTTGGAAAATATTGAGTTGTGACCCTTTTGTATTTAGGGTGCGAGGTGTAAGAAAAGTACAGTATGCATATAATTGCAAAACAAATAATGAAATTAAATCACATAACAAATAAATGAAAAAAGCCTTTTTTTATTATAATTTTGTTAATTGATTTTAAGTTATAATGTAGTCAATGACTTTTACATTATAGGCTAGCGGAAAACAAAAAAAATATTGCATATTTAAACAACAACAACAATAAAAAAAATTAATTTTAAATATTTCCTTTTACATTTAACAAAATTAACAACAAATAAAACGTGTATGAATTTGTGTATATTTGTTTAAAAAATAAACATTTATTACGTTCTACTGCTAGATTTATGCTAAAATTATTTCTCAATATTTAAACAAGTTAAAAGGGCCAGGCTTTGAAAGCTCAAATTTACAAAAAAATACTTATTTTTAAACTAAATTATATTTGCGATTGAAAGTGTAAAATTACAAATATTAGTTGTTATATACTTTCACAATCATCTAAGGCAGTGATTAGATTTCACAATAAAGTACTCGTACGTTTGTGAAAAGTATTGAGATTCCAGAGTCAAATGGCAAGTTGTCGGGAAAATTCTCTTTTAGTTTTTTTTTTTAAATTGCTTAGTTAAACGTATTTTAAACTTTTGAAGAAATGATATTCATGCTGTTCCGTTGAAACTTTTAGTTTCGATATAATCTGAACATAGTATTAAATGAACAAAGGTTAGAAAAAAGGAATATTGAACATGCTCGCTATCGCATATCCGAACTCTTTTAACCAGTGCAATAGTGGCAAGTTATGTACCTGCGATATGCTAATATTTGTAGCAAGAAGAGTTAAAGGGTTTTTAATTTTTCTTTTATTACAGTTTCATGAAACTGTAAAATAATCATCTGCAGTTAATGTCTTCTTATCATTTGAAAAGTCTACATAGATCATAGATTTTTTAAAATTTTTCACCATATTTTTTATTTTTCATATTTCCTTTTGCCAACTTTTCTACTAGATTATTAAATATACGATTGTTCGATCTATTTTATTGCTGTCCCTGTTTTATTGCCGGAATATTGTTTTCTGAAAGTCACAGAAACCCTTTAAATTATTTCTTAAGCAGAAAAAATTAGTAGTAATTTGCGGTTTGACGCTCTTCCGTCAAACGTCTAGTTCGTCCGTTCCAGTTCCTTAAATCAATCAATCTCTTCCAAATGATTCGAGTTAAGGAACGATTTGATCCAATTTAAGTGGTTAGTAGTGATTATTTTCTGATATATTTTGTAGCAGCAGATGATAATTACAGCATGTGTTGTTACCCAAAAAAAGGTAGTGTATAAATTAACGTTTTTTGTTATATGGAAAACTGGAAACATAAACTTAAACTTATAAATTGTTTATTTTAAAATAGGTTTTATAATAGTTTATCGAATAAACTATTTTTGGCTTCCTTACATTATGAGTACATTCAAGATTAAATACTTATCGATACCATGTTATTTGTAAATATATAAATAGAATTTTTAATTAAAAGACATTTTGTTGCAAAACTATTTTCTAATAATTCAATCGATAACATTCTCATTAATTTTTTCAGTTGGTTTTTTTTTTCTTAAAAAATTTACTAACTTTTCCATCCCTGATATAGTAACTGTTTTCTGATTTAGGCTCGTACGAAGAAATGCATAATATTTTACTGTAATCGAATATTCATTTAACTTCAGATAAAGTTAAAAAATTAATTAGAAAGATGTGTTTTTACATCTCTCTAATTAATTTTTTAACGATCATGTTTCATGGAGACTTATTCAAACCATTTAACAAACGCTAAAGTGTAGTACTTCGACCCTAAATATTTTTTATTACTTATGACTTTGTAAATAACACACATAAATAAATAATGTACATACATAATATTCGAGCATTTAATATAATTATCGTATTTGAGATGAAATTTTTTAAATTAATTTTATTCAAAATTTTTGTAAAATATTTGCACAGCCATTCAAATGTAAAAGGGAAAAAACGCGGTAACGGTTGATTACCTTTTTCCTAGTGTTTTAAAATGCAAAAATTAAAAAAAAAAACACACACACGCAGACAATATATGACAGGCAGAAATATCGATAAAATTGCATTGAGTTTGCAATAGACGTTTATAAATGTCAGAGTGAACAATAGAATAAATTAATGTAAAATAAAAAACAAAAATTTTAAAAATTGTTTTCTGTCATTAGGAACTTCGAGAATTAGTTGACTGTGCAAACATTTTTTAATTTTGTTGTGTTGACATGGTCACTCACCTCTATTTAAGTCAAATTGTATTAAATTCTGTTTATTTTTGACTTATAAAGGGTGACATAAATGTTTTATACAAATATTGAACTTTGAAGTGAAATAAATTGATATGAAATTTGCCTTGTTCAAAAGATAATCTGGTATTATAATCTAAATATGACTTTTGGTATGTGACTGCTACAGCTGGTTTGGACATATTCTAATATGGAGGTTCAATTTTTAATGACTTCTTGCAACATTATATCGACAATAACGCGGCAAATCTTGTTTTCCAAGTGGTCAACCGTTTCGAGCTTATCGGGAATTACTAGCGCCTTCAAATATTCCAACAGAAAATAGTCTAGCGGCGTTAAATCGATTTAGGAGACCGCATAGTTTCACGTTTCATGGGTACGAAACCTGAAACTATGTGGTTACTAAACGTGTGACATGTTGCTCCATTGACTAATTGTTGTTCAATTGACTAAAGACAAAATCAGTACTCATTAGCTCTATAGCGTCACCATTGATGATGTCAATGATTCCACCACCCGTTAGAGCACACAAAGCAGTCAGTTTTTCTAAAAGTGACTATGTCTCAGCACACACCCACTCCAAATACGGTTTTATTTATTTATTGACGTATCCATTCCAACAGCAGTAAGCATGATTGCTTAAAAAATTGCTTATGAAAATAAGCATCACTAAAGATTTTCTCTTCCGTCCAATTCGGAAGCATTGTTCAGGCGTCATTCTATTCATGTTCAAATGTTCAAACCACACTAAACATAAATCACTTGACAGCTGACAGTTAAAAAGTTTTGTTGCCAACTTAAACTTCTATACATCTTATAAAAAATACCCGATATAACGTTGTTTGTGATACGTCCGTTGCAATTTACCTTATTCGCAAAGAAATCATTTTTATAAAAAACTTATTTAAAACAAATCTTTAATGAAAAGCCGATTTTAAAATACATAACAAAATCTAATTGTTGTTTTTAAGAAAGAAATCAAGGATAATTTTTGGTTTTTTGATAAACATTTGCTTAAACTTAAATCTAAGTTTTATTGCGGTTTTAATTGAGTTTATAAACGTTTCAATTAAATGTTTCATTTAATTTTTTGCATAAAGAAAATTTAGGCCCAATTTCAATCAAAAGTAAACTGACCTTACGAACTTTGTAACTGAAAAGTTGTTTTAATGTTTTCTGTGCAAGGTAGTAACTATTTAAAGTAAAAGCTCTGTGTATTGAAGATTCAACAAATAATAAAAAACAAATTAATGTGGCATCACAGAAACAAAAAATTAGGTTTTGTAAAATCCTACTTTTGCGTAGTTTCCCAACTTTGAACTGAGAACCCTAAGACGATATGAGCATTTATTTATATTATTATAATTATTATTTATTCAAAAAAGTTTTCAAAAATCTTTTGAATAATATGGTAAAACATAGTTTTTTCTAGACATAAGAGATGTCTAATCAAATAAATTTTAATGGAAAATGAATTTTTCTAATTTAAATGAAAATTTTAATATAAATAACTACGATTACCAACGACATACAGGAACCATAGAGAGACGTAAATGTAAAATCTATGCGCATTACTGAATTCTTTAGTCGCTCTATAGAATTTCTACTCTTTCGATGCCATGCCTTTGATTCTATTTCCAATATTTGAATCACTCTCTGTGAGTCTTTGCCTTGTCTAACACGTTAACCTCTTTTTCTGCTCCTCTGTGGGTACTACTCAATAGCTTAACATAATTGGGAGGTTTTCTTAAGATTTATCGGCCAGTGAAATTGATTAAAATAATACAAAATTGTAATAATGATGCTAATATCGGCTAAAATTTAACCAGTTTTTCGTAAACAACTTTCGAGTATCACTGGCACTTTTCTGTAACATCAAGGCAGAAAGTAGCATGAAAGTCATATAGTCATCTTATTTTACACAATGTTAATCATGATTTTCTGTTCGTTAAACAAGAGAACTGTAGTACAGGGTATCCGCCGGGAAGGTATATTACTTTGTTTTAACGCCATCTTGGTAAACATTAGCCTTGACAGTGCATATTTGGAAGTCGTAAAGCAGATACGTAGCAAATTTATTATGGAAAAATGATCAATAAACCAACGTATTTTAATCGTTAAAACATTTTATCAAAATCAATCATCGATTACCGTGACGATAAGAAAGTTACGTGAAATTTTTGGGAGAAAGAACGTGCCAACAAAATGCACTATTTATCGTGTAGTGAATAATTTCGAAGAAAGAGGGTCTTTAGGTGATAGGTACAAGCATGGACCACTGCAAGATCGGTTGAAAATATTACTGCTGCGTTCCAAATAATGCACCAGTCTCATTTCGACGGCGTGCTCAGAAGCTTGGTCTTCAAACAACAACTTTAGCCACAATTTTGCACAAGGATTTTCATTCGTTTCCATATAACATTTAGTTGACACAAGAGATCCTTTTACAAGACCATTTACGCCGCTGTATATATACCAAGGTACATTTTCATTTGAATGTATATGTGAATAAATGGAATAGTCGGTTTTGAGGAATGAGGAACCCTCAAATTATTCAACAGTCACCTTTGCATCAATTAAAAGATTCTAGTGTGCAATTTGGTCACGAGTAATTATTGGACCTCACTTCTTTGAAAATGAAAACAGCGTAACAGTAACTGAGAATGAGGAGCAATATCGTGATATGATTGAAAACTTTTTAATGCCACAACTGCATGCTTTGAGCTTGATTAGCATATGGTATCAACAAGATGGCGCCACATCGCATACAGCCAGGATTACGATGAAGTTACTGCGAGACTTTTTTTCACAACAAATTATTTAAAGAAATGTTGAATCGCCTGATTTGATATTCGTGATGAAATTAATGAAATACCACGTGGCATGTGTGAGAATTCAATGAAAAACGTGCTCAAAAGGGCTCGCATTTGTGAGGTTAACAGAGGCGGACATTTATCTGATAATTTTAAACTAAAAAAGTACCTTCCCGGCGGACACCCTATATTATGATAATTAGATATTTCTCACTTAAGTTGAAAGAAAGTTAAAAGAGCAAAGAACATATCAATTAAACTCTTAATATTGTGTAAAGGCTCCTAAGGTAATAATAGCACGATAATGTGATCGATGGGTAACGCTGTGTAAGATAGAAACATAGATAGATATGTGCACGGTAATATTACAAAAATTTATTGTAAAAAAATTTCCTTTTTTTACAAAGTTGGCTTTTATAATAAGAATTTTTGAAGTTGTGTGTCTGCTTTTGCAAAAAGTACCTTTTTTAGTGTTGTAGAAAATTTACTTTTGAAACGTAGCTTTTATTTATAAATTTGCTTTTTTAAAATAAGATAAAGAAAAGATATTAGAATGAAGGGTACTTTTCTATTAAATATGTTAAAAATACCTCCAAAAATATTTTTTAAAAGTACTTTCTTAGTAGCTGATTTTCTAAAGCGATGTTTCAAATAAGTAGCATAGGACAAAAAGGTTGCTATTTAAAGAATGTTTTAAAGGTTCTTGTTTAAAAAATGGAAAAATTTTGCTTTCTTATATTTTTTTTGTAAAGACTCCTTTATTAAAGTGCTGAATTTTAAGAACAAAAGGATTTTAAGAGTGTTTTTTCAAGATTGGTACCTGTTTTGCATGGAACTGTTTTTTAAGTTGAATTTTTGAAGGTTCCTTTTAAAGATAAAACTAAGTACTTTTGCTTAAGTTTATACAAGTACGAGTATGATTAGCACTTTTCTATAACATCAAGAAAGAAAATACGCATACGAAATTCTTCTCATTTTATTTTACATACCGTAAGCTGGAGTTAATCATTAATTCTATAATACTAAAAGATGATATTTATGATTTACTATGCGCTAAACAAGAGGTTTGTAATATTTTGATTATAGTTATTTCTACAGAAATTAAAAAGGGTTCAATAAAATCAGAAAATGGGATCATCTCTTTAAGAGTTTTGAAAAGGTACTTTCAGGGTTGATATAAGAGTTCATTATTTATTTTTTCTCTTAAGGCCTTGGTTTTATTTTTATTTTGATACTTTTCGGCAGTCGTTTATTTTTGAGGTTCTTATTATATTATTTGTTTTAATTTTTTTTAATTTTGTCTATTCTAGTTTTCTAATCGTTTATTAAAAAAAACCGTTACACCATATTTTTATTATAATATACTTCTTCTTAAAGAAATATACTATAATACCGTATTATAGCGTACTTTATAACAATATAGTATATATATATATATATATATATATATATATATATATATATATATATATATTACCATGTATACTATATATACTTTTTTTAAAAGATTGAGTTTTTATATAAATATTAAGCTCTGGAGGTTATAAACATTCATACATACTGTTTCAATTTAACTGTCTTATTATACTTAAAATCAAGAACTAAATAGATGTCTTTGTTTTATATTTGTTGCAAGGACTTAAATCAAATTATTGTTTGTATGCTATTCATACATTTTACTTAATTTAAAAATTAACTACAAAAATGTAAATTATATTTCAAGACCACGTTTATAATGATCTTGATGTAAAATCATAACAAATGCGTTTATAATAACAATTAAACCACTGGCATAGATTATATTATTAAGTTAGCAAAACAAAGAAGCTATTGAAAAAACACCAAAAAATATACAAATAACACAACAACAAAAAATGAAAAAAAAAACAAAAATATGCATAAATAAATGCAAATGACAAATGACACACAACAAATTTTCAAATCAATGCCATTACACATAAAAAATACGATAAAATTGAAAAATATAAAACCAAAAACTAATATTAAACCAAATATTTTGCAACAATTTAACCCTCAGAGAATTATATATATTATATATATGTTTGTTGTTTTCTAACATTTAAACAAATATCGTCATTGAAAAAAATGGATAAACAAAAAATACAAAACATCAAAAAAAAAACAACAAAAAAGTTAAGACTGATCGTTTATTTTCTTTTGGCAGGCAAAAGCAATAGGCCAAGTCCACTCGACCCTGCCCCCGCACACTTGTTACATACCTTTTAGTAATATTTATGCTCATAATAATAACGTTCAATGGCCTAAGATTATACTCAAAGCATTTCAAATGAACGCCTTAAACATTAGACTTGAACAAACATGATATACGAGTGTGTGGTGTGTTAAAGCTATTAAGCAATTTCACGTGAAATGGGTGTTTGAATTTACTGTTAGCACTTAGTAGGCCTAAATAACAAATAGGTACCAAATATACTCATACACACACATCCACAAACACACACACACATACATATTTGCATTAAAGTCGTAAGCATATTAAGTTACAGAACTAAACTTATTGCAATTGAAAATACGAATTTTATTTGCTATTTTGGCAGTTTTATATATTCAAACGAAAGTTTTTTTTGTTTAATAGGAAAACACACATATAGAAGACATTTATTATATTTAGTTAGGTATATTTACATTTTTTAAAAAAATATTTTTAACAAAAAAGAGAAGAAAAAAAAACTAAAATAAAAATGCAGAAAGAATTGTGCGACAAACACGAATTTGGTCAAGAGTAAAAATGTGTGAATTTTGTGAATATTTAAAAATATTCCTTAAGCTAAAGTTATTAAATTTAAACAATAGATACCAAGAAAAAGAAAAAAAAACACAGATATAATTTCATACATTCTTTGACTTTAACAGACTTTGTTTCAAAATGCTTAACATTATTCAAATTTTACTGTGGGCTATTTTATAAAAATATAAAAAAGATACTGCCTTTTTATTAAACAATTTTTAAAAAAGTTAATATTGTCCCCTTTTATGTATATCGTTCGTAATCAAAACGTTCGGAATTATCTAAGAATCTGGGTTGTAAATATTTTTTTAAAGCAAAAACACTTTGCACTTTGAAGGTTAAAAAAATATTTATTTTGTATGAATATAATTTCATTTTAAAATATTAAAATTTTAATTAAGACACTGTTACAGCAAATGCCCCATATGCAGTCATATGTTACATTTAAAGCTTCAAATATTGTCCCCTTTTATGTATTTCTTTTGTAATTAAAAAGTTCAGAATTGTCCAAGAATCATTGTTGCAAATATTTTTTTAAAGCAAAAATACTTTGCAAATTACTAACGACTTGATTTCGAGTGAAATGAAGAAAAGTGATATACTAAGTAAATTTTATCTAGAAAATTTTGAAGGTTAAAAAGTTATTTGTTTTGTATGAATATTATTTTATTTTAAAATATTAAAATTAGAATTAAGACACTGTTACAACAAATGATCTATATGTAACTGTTTAACCCATGGTGAGCAAAAGTGTTTTGGTAGCAGCTATGTGATCTTAAATTTTTGCAGTTATAAGCTAATATGGGCCCGTGCAAGTAGGAAATGTTTAGCCCATTAATCATGACCACATTATCGGACTCCACACATTTATCGTTGCCACATTATGGAAGTTTATTCCAAAGCACAATTATTTACAAATTTGTTTAAAACAGTTTAACTAATAACTGACTTTTTTTTAATATTTCTTACAAAGCAAATTTTATTAAATTTCTAAAATGAAATAATAACTGTTTGATGCCATCGATCGGTTGCTACCAGTTATATAAAACTTTGACCAGAGTTATGTGAACAACGGTGTAGACGACGTATTTCAAAAATTTCCAAAATTGTTGTAAAGTTTCTTCTGACTTCAACAATTTCTCTACAGAGAAACTTTGAGTAAACTATATAAAATATATGTTATTAAAAAAATCTCATTATAAAGGAAAATTTGGAATCTATCACCTATTATACGAATTTAAGTTTAATAAAAAATTGTTATGTTTCTTTTGTGCGTTACAAAAATTGGTTTCTTTTATGCGTTACAGAAATTGATTTATTTTAATAAATTTAGTCGTGCCAAAATAAAACTTCCACTTATTTCCTTAAATATTTGAGTACAGAAAACTTGTTTTTTAGATGGACAATACGTGTTAAGAGAAATAAATAAAAGCTAATTTTTGTTTTATTAAATGGGCCACTGTAAAATGGTGGGTGAATACCACACAATAGTAGCAAAATATTCAAACCATCAATAATTTTTAAATTTTGCGGTTAAAAATTCCCAACATTTACATTATTTGCCAAGCCGTGCCATTCTCCTGCTAACTTATGCATCAATATTTTTTCAAAACGTCGGGCGATCTCTATAGAGGTTTAAGTTAGTGCAAATTTTTAAGCGGCGGATATTCTGTCAGTTTTCAATTAATTTATGTTAAACTTGATTTCGCATTTTAAAATGAATAGACAGACTGGCGGCTTAACACCACTTCTAAATTGTGCAAATTGGGCACGATTTTCATAACCAAATTTCCTTTAGCGATAAATGAGTAAAACTGTCGTTACATATAGTAAAAACTGACACTTTGGTGTGCTTTATGGACTGGTGAAATCATTGCTCTCTACTTCTTTAAAAACGATGCTGGTTAAAACGGTCAATGGCATCCTCTATAGAGCAGTCATTACTGAGTCTTTTGTTCATCAATTGAACAACCATAATATGCCGGAGCTGTGGTAATAACAAGATGGCGTAAGGTGAAAGAAACGTTTAGTATCCACATAGTTTCTTTTTTTGAATCGGTGAATTGGCCTCTCAAATCCTCGCTAGACTATTTTCGTTAGTCTACGCCGATAAGCTCAAAACCATTTATCACTTGAAGGATAACACTTGGCTCTTTATTCGATATACGGCAGAAAATGTTGGCGAAATTTATCATTGGATCTCCAGCAATGGCAATTTTACAGAAGTCATATTTATTTTAAAATGCCAGAAGTAGCTTTCATGTCAATTCAAGAAATTCCTCTTGATTTTATTTCATTTCAAAGTTCTATACCTGTATAAAAACACCCTATAGCTCGTACAAGTAAATATATATAGTTGCATGTACGTATACATTTTTAATGTGACAAAAACAGAGAGACTGAGTACTTGACCTTGACTTAATCTGTGTCAGTTTTCCTATACATTTTTTCTAACAACAAAAATAAAGATATTATAACTGCTATTCACACATCAAGTGCAGAATATTATAAGCAAAGGAAAAAAACTTTAATTTTTGTAATTTTTGTTAAATAATTTCTGTTCAAATACCATAATTAGACAAACGTGTGACAATCCATTAACGGCGAGAGCACATGCGCAACCATTCAAAAACATAAAATTAATATGATATGACATCTAATTAAGGCATTATTTTTGCTCTTTGTTTTGTTTTTTCATCTACCTAATTATAGTTATAAAAAGGCATAAACCTTGTTAAGTATAAAAAAAAGTATAAAAAAGTAAATTTTTTATGTATAAAACTTGCCAGAGGTCAAGAAAAGTAAAACGAGGGAGTTATAAAAATTTGCCATAGAAATAATAATTTTAAAATATTTTTATAATTTTTATTTACTTTTCATATTTATTTTAACAAGAATACTAAATAGAGCTTAACGATCCCGAGATTTTTAATGAACGTTGTTACCAGTGAATGTAAGTTATTAAATACCGTTCTTTGAAGTTGTGATCATGATCACCATTTGTTTAATTAACAAACAGAAAAAAGTGTTGCCAAAGCAATATAATTATTTTCGTTTTTTAAATTAATTTGTGCGAAATAGCTATTGTGCCCTATAGATAGAATAAATACACGCAATAAAAATAAAAAGCCTTTTCAAACTCCTAATAGTTGTAAGTAGGAAAGTAATATGCTGTGTGATTGATACGTGATGCTATTAAAGCCGGATAAAAAAAACCCAATAATTTTATATACAGCGTTGCTGTTGTCTTTTAAAACCCATCAACAAATTATATACTTCATATTAAGCTTGCTGTGATCTGTGGAACAGATTTAATTACAGGTTGCACTTTGAACTTTTTGAAAGCCTAAAATTAGGTTTAGTCTACTATCTCATTCCTATTTAGTACGAAAAGTGCAGCAACGGGTAGAATTATGTACATATGTATTAGTTTTTGTCATCAGTTGTTAGCTGATAACTTGCATTGCTACTCCAATTATGGGCAATGTGCCAGCAACATCGCTGTTGAAAATACATAATAAAGGGGTTTTCAACAAGAAATTTGTTTTCTAAAACAAAATAAAACAAAAAATTTAGGTTAAGATGATTTAAATTTTTATGGTATTACGAAGAGAAAAGTTCAGCAATTATGAATGAAAAATGATATCTGGAAATTTACACCACGACCACACTGAAAGATGTCAATTTTTTCAACAAAGTTTTTAATCACTTTTTGGCAAAATGGTGGTCCTATTTCGTTTATAACATCACGAATTTTGAGTTTCAAGGCTGAAATAGATTCGATTGGATTCGAATAGACTCAATCCGGTGGTATTAAGTCACTCGATCTGGTTGGCCACTTAACTGCTGATTGTCGTGAAAATATGCGATTGAGAAATTTGGTTTGCAACAAATTGATCGTTTCATTGGCTGTGTAACATGTGGCACCGTCCTGTTAAAATCCCATGTCAGTGCCATCAATAATAGGACAAAATTGAGTTGTTAGCATCTCGCGATAGCGTGATATATTGACAATTACTGCATTTCCAGCCACTTTTTAAAAAGAAAACGGCCCAATCATGCCGCCTGACCACATAGCCGCCTGACACGCTCAAGGATTTTCAGTAGCCTTTGCGGCAATTTTGCTTTTTAACACACCCTGCCAAATGAAAATGGGCTTCGTCTGAAAAAATGATTTTTTCAGAAAAAGCAGCTGGTCGTTCCTAAATGAATTCAGTAAATCTACGGTCTGTCAGCTTCAAATTCTGCACAAGTTGAACCTTGTAAGGCTTCGAAGTTAAATCCTTCGCCAATTGTTGAGAATGACAAATTTGGATCTGCTTCAACACTGTGGCTCACACTTGCAATGTTTTCAGTTGAACGACCTGGTCGAACACGCTCAAATTTAACGACCAAATTCTTAATAGCGGTCTATGTTGTCCAAAAATATCATAAATTTTACGATATGTAATTCTAACAGAACCTCAACTTTTATAGTGTATTTTGATAATGTCAGAACTATACGTTGTTGGTATTGCCACAATTGAAAAACAAACTTGTTTGTTGAACAACGCAACATAACTCTGAAGCCACTACAGACATCTTCTTCATAATTTTATTGCGCTGATCTTTTAATGCTGAAAATTACCGCCTGCAAAATTACAATTTAATTATTGAAGGCTTTTAGTCTTTTAGTAAAATTGTTTAAATAAAAAAATATTTTTAAGTATTTTTATATTATACAAAATAAAAATGTTATATGTTAGTTATGTACTTATAAATTTGTCATTCATTTTCTTGCAACTGCATGAGTAACTAAATTGATATAAAATTAAGAGCTAAATTGATATAAAATCTATTAGAACATGTTTAGCAGCAAACGGGTTATAAAAATAATTTTAAAGCGAAATTCTTCTATAGTATACAATTCGTTTAATAAGTAACAAAGGGTTAAAAACCAAAAGCTTTTAACTATTTGTTACTTTATGACGCATACATACCCCTGCTTTATATTGTTATTTTGTAGCAGACATCTTACAGCAGCCATGTAGTCTACAAAGAACTTGAGCGTTTTGATTTTCATCTATTTATCTTAATTTTTTTAGATTTTGAAGTTCTGAAACAAATTTTTTATTAATAGATGATGTGATTTTGGAAGGCAATTAAAATAAGATCAGAAGGAGGATTATATATAAATATATTAGAAATAATTTTTTAAGTCAAAGTCATTTGGCACTTTTTTACTATTAGAAAACTAAAAAATAAAAAATGAATAAATGAAAAATATAAAAAATAATATTTCATTTAAATCTTCTTTTTTTAAATATAAAGTCCTCTTTTATCTAGAAAGTACTTTTCATAAATGATCACACACAAATCTGTTATTATCTTATTTATTTGTAAACTGCGAAAATTGTTCGACAATTATATCAAGAAGTCTACAAAAAACGTTTTCGTCCCTACTGTGCAACTCTGTATTAATCTAAAAGGTACTTTCTCATCATATTATATTTTAAATAAAACCTTGTGTCTCCTCAATAATGGGTCAGTTTCTTTTGTAAGCCTTTATATGTATTAGGAATTCGTTTAAGTCCCATAAAACTCTTTAGCAAGTCCTGATGAATATATTGACAGTGGCGCAACACTTAAAAAATTGCCCAGATTTACTTTGATAACCAGTTTTAACAGGTAATCAAAAGATTTTATCCAGTGATAACGACTTTTTTATGAATGAAATTGCCGCATGTGTAAAAAATCAACAGACTGTACACCATTTAGTGTGCTTTGCAATCTAGCGGCAGCAGAGAACATAATTTTTTTTTAAATCAACAAGCAGCAGCATTCGGTACTGTCGACTGAAATTGTAACCATGGCAGGATTAATGCTTTTTTTTTGTTATAAAACATGGATGACATTGATCCGGGTAAGATCTATCGAGTAATTGAAATTTCAAAATAAGGTTATTTTGAGAAATGAACCTTGCAAGGTCGTAAAATTTGACGTAAAGTCACTTGTTTATTATTATTCCTTTAAAATCAACAAGCATCACCTTTCGGTACTGTCGACTGAAATTGCAAGCATGCCAGGATAAATATTTTTTTTTTGTTTTAAAATTTGGAGTATATTGATCTGGGTGAGAACCGAGTTATTGAAAGGTGATTTCGAGAAATTAATCTTTCAAGTTCGTGTAATTTAACACTTATCGACGTAAGTCTCTTGTCTATGCTAATAACCTACAAACAACTGACGTTTTGGAAGCAATTATTGATGCTGTTAATGAAATTTTGTTTGAAAGGCCGCCCAAACTTGAATGTACTTCGGTTATAGACATATGGCCAATGTCACTTTGAATTGTAAATAGAATCAAATTTTTGAATAAAATCAAATTTTTCTTTTATTTTTGTAAGTTAAAGTTATAACAGGGTGAAAAAATTCCTTTAAATAAAAAAAATAATTACATTTAATTACAAATAAAAATAATTTTAATGTTATTTCTTTAACTGTCACTCTCATTATTCTCGTGAAAAATCAATTGTATAAATATTATCTATTTTGCTAGTATAAAACTAATGTTGTAAAATTTTGATTTTCTATCAAAAACAAAAAAAAAATTAAAAACAATAAAATGTATAAATAATTTGAGCTGACCTTTTATAAAATGCCGATCTGAAATTTTAAATTTAAACATTTGTAAAGACACCGATAAAACTAAACGGATGCCTTATAAACCAGCTTCAGATTGCTTAAGATTTTTTTGTTTTTGTTTTTAAGAAATAAAAATCCAAACAATAAATAACACATTAACAAATACAATATTTACAATTTAAATAATATTATGCATTATGTTGTCTTCAAATATATTAAACTTTTTTTAATTAAATGTAGATTTTAGGTTTTGGATTTAAAAGTTTTAATATTTCATAATTTTTCTTCTTCCAGAAATCCATGATCAATTAAGGTGCGGTTCAAAAACACAGAAGGTAAAACATTTTTAATTGAAATACACTTGTTTTTTATTTCTTATTTATTTTATTTATAAATACTTGCAAAAGTAAACGTAATTTTAATGAATACAATTTATACGCTTACGAGGCTAGTGGTGTAATATTCCGCTTAATTCATTTGGAATCTCCTACTGTTATTACGGAGAAAAGCTTTTTACAGTTTTAACAAATAATTATTTAAGTTACAAAAATATAATTAAGCTATTGTTTAACACTTGCTAGGAAAAATAGATTATAATATAAACATTAGATAAATATACTAGAAAGATTGAATGAATATATTTTGAAAAATTATAAAGCTCAATAAAACGAAAGATGTAGGCAGCTAGACTAGCAACTACTGGAAAATACAAATCTGCCAACACTAAAACCTATAACAGTCTGGTGATTTTTCAGCACAGGACCAGACAAGATGTTAAAGCGTATGCCAGAGGACACAACAGATGTTTTTGATCAGTCTTATTTTTCCCTCTTACTATTTTACTCTGTTCTGTGACTGAACGTACTACGAGGAAAAAATTGAAAACTAAATATATTTGGTGTGAGCAATTTGCGTAGGGATCATTGAGAAAATGGTACTAAAAGTTTCGCTGTAATAACGTTATTTTTTTTTTTTTTTGAACAGCAGATAAAATCAGTGTCACAATAAACTACACTGAGAATAGTTCTTAGACCGTATTTTAGATCTGCCACTGAATGCCTAAATTTTTAAATTTCCTACAATGACAACAGCGTACTATATGCTACAAATGATATTAAGTTTTGAAAATATTAGCACACTTCTGCAGCGTGCTAATAATCCTAATATTATTTTTAAATAAAATCACTAAAACTAATTATTGGTGATAAAGCTAATTTCTGTGGTCATTTCGATGATTGCCCAACTCATATCATCAGGAAGCCTTTAACTACATTTTAAAGTAGCTCAAGCTGTTCATTATAATTAAAAAAAAAATTTTAAACAGCCAAGAACTAAATAAAAAAATCTTAAGCTTCAACAAAATAGCATTAATCAATATGGATGTTAACTATATTATTTGTATAAAATATCCAAAAAATTTGCTTTATTTAAAAATTAAATATAATGACAAAGTTTATATTGGGACAACAAAGAATAAACTTAAAACAATTAAATATAATAAAATTTTTTTACAAAATATCAAATTAAATACAACAATGAGAATTTACAACAAAAATGCTTACTACAATCACTTAAATGTAAGAATGCCACCAAAGATTACATTGCCATTTTTCAAGCAATCTTTTCCAAGAATACAATAATTTGTTTTTTTTTTAATCTAAACATATTTTTAATTAACTAAAATCCTTTTTATTGTAAACTTTGTTTATAACATTATAAATTTTCCTGATTCATTTCAAGGACTCTGCAAGAATTCCATGGCAGTTTTAAAAATATTTTGATTAACAAAAAATTAAGGCCGCGTCTTAATAGCTCCAGATAAAAAACAGTATAAATTTTAAATTAGCCTTAAAATATAGAAATAAATTCATCTAACTAAAAAGATGTCTGTTATTAATATCCTGAACAAAAATATAGTGGAATTATATTTTATTGTGCTTATACTTGTACTACAATAATATTTAAATAATTTATTAACAGAAATATTAAAATAATTTTATTAGTCTCATATTACTTGAAGAATTTTAATTTGTAAAGAAAAAAGAATATCCATTAACAAAGTTTCGTTGGCAAAAATCAAGTCCATTGACCCTCAAATTAATTGTCATTTTATTTGCAAGAAGCTTCGAACACATTTGCTGTAAAACAAATTTATTTTTATTTGTTCTAATGCATGCAGCCAGAATATCAATCGAACTTTAAAACGAAATATTTTTTTTATTTTTGATAAATTTTTAATAAAAACGCATACATCTAATTACAAACGTAATTGTTGATATAAATTGTTATTAAAAATTCAAATGTCGGAGGACAAAACGAATAAAACATGGTGGACTTAATGATATACATAACCTATTGGCACACTTAAGAGTGCGTTTAATTACAATATTTGTTTTAGTGATTCTAAACAAACAATTGTATAAAAGTTAATAGTCTGCAAAGTTAAAAAAAAAGAAAATCGAAAGTTAGGTCTCAGGTTGCAATGAAATAAATAAATAAATAATGTGTGTCATAAAAGCCTTGTAACTATTAAATTACCCTCCCCATTTTAAATATTCGTTACGATATGCATTCGACTCATTTCATGTAAACTAAATAGAAACTTTGTTTGGTTCTGATTTATACATATAGTTATTTTATTTACCTCTTTTATAATTACAAGATGAGTTCAAATACTTTTGTGTTGAATAAGGGTAAATAATAATTAAAGCAAAAATACCCAAAATTAAGGAAACACCAAAAACCAACTTTCTATACAAAAAAAAAAACAAACAAGATGTCAAAGGAAATAGAATTTGTATATAATAACATTATGTTTGTTTTTACATTTCTAAAATATTTTTTCACAAATTTTGGTAATCCTTAAATATCAGAGAAACCACAATTTTGAGTAAGACATCACTATTATTACTGTGATTATATTTACTTCTGTTCTGTTTAGTTAAAGCTGAATTAATATTTTTGTTGTGTTGTCACATTTGAGGATTTATCACAAAAAATTGTGAAATGAAATAACTTTTGGTAATGGAAATTTAGTAATTACGTTTGATTACTTTAGAGCATTTAGTCTGATGAGTAAACAAATCAATATTTCTAGAAGTGTTATACGTTTCTTAAAACTATTTTTTTTCATAGCTTTTTTTTCTTATAATTCTCATTTCGTTAAACTTTTTGTGAAAATGTCTTCACCATCTGACATAAGTAACCAACAAAATGCATGAGCCTCTCAATAAAAAGATTCATTAATTTATAATCAAACATTGATTTAGATAATACAGGCATTAATTCCTTTAGTGTAAGGTTCCTTTTTAAGGACTAAGTAAGAGTATAAAATCTTACGTACAAAATATCAAACATAGGGTAGCTATGAAATAATTGATATACTGCTTTAGATAAATTTTTGTCGGCTTTTTGTTATCAGGAAAAAAAGGAGAGGGTGGCAGTCAATAGGTTTTGTTTTTATACGTTATTTTAAAGTAAAAAGAAAAAAGAAACGCATATGCCTTAAAACCCCTGTATAATATAACAAAGTCCTGCATGCAATCCATGATACTTTTTTTACTTCCGGTCTGAATAATTAAAACGTAACAAGCAGAGGGTCATTTCATTGGCTTTTTATTGTCCACAAAATCAACAGTAAGAAATTAAAACAAAAAATTGACTACTAAAAAATAAAGGCAACAATAAAACATGTTAAAAGAAATGATTTGATTTCCTTTAATAACCAAATGCAAACAAAACAACAAAATAAAGAAATAATATACAAGTACACATAAACACACACATACGCTGGCTTAAAAAAATAAACAAACAAAACAACCACAAGCTTAAAATGAGCACATGGCTGCCAAAAGATACTAAAATTCAATGCAAGAAATGACAGGCAGTTAAATTCTTAACCCCTAAACACTAGAGATGTTTACAATTAATTGGGTTTTCAAAATAAGAAAAAGGACTTTTTGGAAATATGCGAAAAGTTTTCACAAAATTAAGTAAAAAAATCCTTTTTTTTATTCACTTTTTGTAATTCATATTGTACTAAAGTCTGGCAAATGTCCTACACACGTTTAATTGAGAAAAGTACCGTAATCGATTTTTAGTTACTCAGCTACTCAGCTTGAAAAGTTAAAGCACTTGCTGATAACTCAGCAGTTAAATTCTTAACCCCTAAACACTAGAGATGTTTACAATTAATTCGGTTTTCAAAATAAGAAAAAGGACTTTTTGGAAATATGCGAAAAGTTTTCACAAAATTAAGTAAAAAAATCCTTTTTTTTATTCACTTTTTGTAATTCATATTGTACTAAAGTCTGGCAAATGTCCTACACACGTTTAATTGAGAAAAGTACCGTAATCGATTTTTAGTTACTCAGCTACTCAGCTTGAAAAGTTAAAGCACTTGCTGATAACTCAAGTTTACGAACTCAATAATATGAGTTTTTCAGAAAATAAGTAAAAAATTGTATTTCATTTTGTTAATTCCCAGTAAAAGCAGATCTTACAGAAAATTAGATTAAAACAGAAAATACTTGTAATAAAAGAATATTTTTAAGCAAAAAACTATTTCATAACATATTTCGGTTTTTAAATGATAGAGAACACTCCTTCAACTTCCATTAAACTAGGATTTATTATTGGCAATTCCTTAAAAAAATTATCAAAATTCTTGTTTGTTGTTGGTCTTAATAATATGTATTTTAAATTTATTCTAATCTTAGAAAAATGTTGCTACATTGTTTTTAGTTTATTTTAACAAATTTCTTATCCCAATTACAGTTAATAATATGAAATTGTATTGACACATGCAACACATAAACATATTTGCAACAATTGTATCGTTGTCAAAAGTATCATTTGTTTAATGTGACAACTTGCTGAGAAAATAGACAAAAGATGATACAAGCTACAAATGTGTGTACACATTTTTATATATATTATTAAAGTGGAACTGAATACGCTCTTTTTAAAGAGGAAAATAGTTTATAGAATATAAGTAGCAGTTCATTGTTTGTAAACTGTTACTTGTTAGTAAGTGGGACGAAAATTATAAAGAAACTACTACACTCGTTAAAGTGACCAACCATAACGTTGCCCATTAAATGATAGTAAATTTAAGTGTTGCTAAAACTTTTAAAGGTAATAGCGCTAAATGGGTGTGGAAAAATGCAAAGATCCACATAATTGTAGCTTAAATGAAAAACCGTGTTACGAAAAACAAAAAAAATCGAAATCGTATTTTATATGGAATTTTGGGCACTAAATGCAATAAAGAAAACATTTTTAGTTTTTTTGTTAGTTACATGGCTTTTCATTTTCGCTGAATTAGAAGCAACCTTTTAAGCCTATGTTATTCAAGGCTGTTTGCTTTTCATTCTGTTCTCTCCACCTTATGTTATATCATTAGTAGGCAAGTAGATTTTTTGTTATCTCTTTTGCGGCCGATTTTCAGACAAATTAAATTTAAAAGCGACGTTTTTACAAATTTGTATAATGTATATATTATCAAAATCGGTTCAGCATATTGGAAGCTAAAAGCGTTAAAACCCGACTAACATAAAGGCCATTGCTAATGCAAAGAAATGACATCAAACATAATCAAAGCTATGTTTGTTTTATACTTATGAATTGGGAGAATATAACTTTATATTTATGATTTCATTTGTTAAAAGAGAATTTAGTTTGGATGAAGTGTTGTAACAATAAATATAGGGTCCGCCAAATAACTTTTTTTTTTAATGCTATAAACAAAACTACACAGTTACAGCTGTGTGGCACGTAGTGCCGTCCTGTTGAAACCAAATTTTGCCAATAGCCTCCTCTTAAATTTTTGTGAACAAAAATTCGTTCAACATGGCCTGATAACGATCGCCATTGACTGTAAAGGCCACTCCTGAAAAATGGCCCAATTATGCCTCTGAACCAAAATCCGCACCAAACAGTGACCCGTTTTGGGTGCTTCGGCATTTCAATGTATGCGTGCGGGTTTTCTGTGCCCCAAATGTGACAATTTTGCTTGTTTAAATACCCGCCAAGATTAATGAGTTTCATCTGAAAAGATGATTTTTGTGGAATGATCGCAAGTCCACTTAGCAAAGCGTTGTTCAAGCGTATAGACAACCATATTCGTTCAGCGGAAGGATAAAACTAATTATCTGTCAAATCAAACATGAGCTAAGCACTCACGAAATAAGCACTAGTTGAAAAAAAAACGTTAAATTCCGGACCCTATAAATTCTTTTTATTGTGCATAATCAAATAAAAAGCGGCTGGATTGGAACAATGGTTATGGTGCAGTTATTTTCTTTGGAGTAATAAAACGCTCCGGAAAAAAGGTAACACAAATTTTTCCAACGCGGGTTACTGCGCGAAACTAATGCATACAGCATGTTGCGTTACCATTGTGCAGCTTATAATATTAAATTGAAATTAATTTGATTTGGCAAACGTCAAATCTCAAGCAAACTACTATATGTTTGGGTTGGTTCCGCCAGTGAATGAAATACTGTTGTTAATTCAACGTTCAGAACGTGGCTTGATAATGATGTATTCACATCTAAAGCGCTCGCCATTTGCGAACAAACAGCCAGGAAAGACATTACATTAAATTTTTTGTAAGTCACTTGCAACGCTGTTTGCTGCAGACACATGTTTACAAGTTTCCATAAAAGTGGAATTAGAATTGTTTAGCTCTAAAGCGTATCCATAACAGGTAAGAGCATTAGCTCAAGTGGCCAACTGATGATTTCTTTTTTTTAAGTTCTAATGTCAAAACTAACCCCTTTTTTTTGAAAGTGATTGATAACTAAACCTGCTTATATCAGTATCATTTTCAAATTAATACGGGGTCCAAAAATTTATTTGAAAATTGAAATTTGCTGCTGTTTATTTAATAATTTGCAATAATTTCAAACATCTAAATTCACATTCTCTTAATGGAGTCAACTTAAATTTACATATTTTCAGTACAGGCAAAAAACCGTTTTTGGCCACCATTTTTATATCAAGAAGAGCGATGGATGCAAGTGGTTTCTTTGCGAAAGTGTAGACCATGGCCCCACTGTTCTTCGATTTTTTGCAACAAGTGAAAATTAAAAAAAAATTTCCAAAAAATTAATTCTGATACAAACACAGTGGGCTGAAATCTATGTTTTGCTGCAACCCTGTTACAGGAGAAAGATCCAACTCCTAATTAATCGTATGATATTCTCATAAAATATTTGTTATTAAGAAAACTGGAAATCAATGAATGTGGGGAAAGTATATCCATAGGGCCATTTTACTACTGCTCTCATAGCGTATCAGTGGATTTTACATAAATTTTATAAAAAAAATTGTCAAAAAAATTCAATATTTAAAGGGATCTAGCAAAATTAACGTAGATTATGAAAATTTCTTTTAAAGATAAGTAAATCGTATAACTTTTCGACATAAATCTCATAGTATAATATAAATTTTGTATGAAACTGATTAAAATAAAATATCTAATGTTAAATATTTTAATTAATTAATTATTGTTATTATTATCGTTACATTTAGAACAAAGTGGCCACTAAAAAGCGCCAAGTTGTTTTTACTGTTTACGAGAGCTTAAGATACATTGTTTGTTTGTTGCTTATGGTGGTGTATTGTTTAGCAACAAAGGCAAACAAGAGAGAGAACAGTTATTTGTTGGTTTTTCTTAATATTTTTATCTATCAGATACATTTTTGGTTTTGCTGTGAGTTTTTATTATGCATAAGAATTAACAAATAAATGGGAGTACAGTGTGACTGACTGAATGGTGACAGTGAATAAAAAAAAGAAATAAAATAAATAAAAATTAAACAAACTTAGATACGTGGTTAAACTTCCAAAGATGTTGTATTCTGCCGCCACAGCAAAATTGTATGTTCAAGATACCACAACACCATGTTGGTGAATGTGAATGAGGTTGTTATTTTTTCGTAATTGTGCTTTTTCTTCGTTGAACGATTGTTTTTCTATGGATGTATATTTTCATTTATTGGGTTGCTATTCTCTCGCTTTAGATATCTCACTTTAGTTCAATTTTTGCTTTGGGTTGTGTCTGGCCAACAAATATATTCGATATATTTTTACTCGAGTCCTAATTACACAAAACAAAAAAAAAAAAAACAAAAATGAAAAAAAATTAATAAAAGCTGCAGGCATATTGAAAATTATAGCTAAAATATATAAAAAGTTTTGAAAAAAGAATTAAAAAGCAAAAATTGTTTCCTAAAATTTATAAAGGACACAACCAAAACTAAAAAGTATAATTTCGGTTAATACGAATAGTTTAACAAAAATCTAATTGCAATAGCTAAATGTACATATTTTTGGAAAATCGTATATATGTATTTGGTTAAACTAGTTGTTAATTGTTTTACTTAATTGTTCTTTACAAAAGTGTTTTGTTTTTTTTTTTGCAATAAAATCAAAAGTAAAATAAAAATGTATAAATAGTTTTTATGACAAAAAGTTTTACTGCTGAATACAGAAAATTTATAATGAAATACACCTTTAGCTAACAGAAATTGTTATGCATGTACAATGTATGTTAAATTAATATAAACTGCAATAAATAATTTCTTAAAAAATAATTTCAAATAAAAAGAAATAATAATGAAATATTGAAAATAAACTCAAAACGAAAAGTATGAGTAATAATTATTATAACGTTAGAAGTTAAAGAAAAAACAGTGCAAATTTCTCTAGTCAACTGTGCGTGTAGTATTATTTGCTTAAAGGGGGGAGTATTTAATAAAAATAATAAATTAAGCAATAAAACCGTCGTGGTTTCATCGTCTTCGCTATCAAATAAAAAATTAAATTAAATAAAAAAAAAAACAAAATTATATTGCTTGTCATGTGGTTAAAATATTTAAAGGCAGTGGCTGCGTTTTCTTTAAAAAAAAGTCTCTTACGTTATGTGTATGATGCTGAAATAACCAGAAAAATTAAAGAAATATCTTAAATTCCTTGAGATGTATTTATTTTTTGTGTCAAAACTTACATCCTGCCCTACTTTGTGCTTTGCAACTAATTTTAGCTTAAATTTCCATATAAAAAAAAAATACTTTCTGGCTGTTTTATGTTTTTATTTGTTTTAAAGAATTACAATTTCTTCCTTTTTCTTTAGTATTTCATAAAGGTGTTATTAGTTTTTTCCACTTACATACTTCTGAAAAATATGACATAATTATACAGAAAGCTAAAGTAATATACACTTACAGCAGTAATGACAAAAATAATAGCATGTGAGGTTTCGTAAAAAAAAATTAATTAAATATCTGTATAAATTTTGAAAGAAATAATAGTGATTAGAATGCTTCTCATAAATGAATGCATTTATTTCTTAAATGCTTTAATTTCGTGTTATTAAGTTCGAACTTTTGTAGCGAAATGTTAATCGGTTTTCTTAAAATTTCTTCCTGTTTACTTTATGATAAAATGTAGTCGCATATTCTAGAAGCATTTTCATAAAGTAAATGTTTTAATTTGATATCAGGGGATGCAATACGTTGTACGAGAACCAAGAAATTAGGTTAAGGGGGGGAGGAAAGAGGGAGTAGTGTTTGTGGACATTCAAGTTGAATTTCCCTACGTTGAAAGTGATAGGAAAGACCTCTGGAGGTAGTTTATTCTACATATGAACTGTTCTGCTAAAACATGAATTTTCCCTATAATGGGTAGTGCGATTCTCTGGCCAAAAATGGATGCGCTTTCAACGAAAATCGAGTCAATCGCAAAAACATGTTAGTTTCGGGAACAAGTTTCCTAATTTCGTTACAGCACTTACCATTGTAGTAACGATAAAACAGTGAAATTCCATCTACATTGCTTTGATGCTCTAGAGAATCAATAGAGTTGAATAGCCTACCGTCTCCAATGAGCCTCTTGGACCTCTGCTGTACGCGGTCGATTTAATTTCCTTAATTTTTCAGTTAAACAGTTTAAACAGTTTCCTCTTGGCATCCATACTTTTCACCCAATGAATTTGAAAGTTCTAAAACTTTTTGCAAAATAAGTTACCGAAAATTTTAAAAAACTGCTTTAGTAATAGACTGGCATTACATTTGGTTGGAATTAGTTGTCGTGGAGAATTTTTTTATAGCCAAATGAGGTTGCGAAAAATATTTAAAACTCAAATTTAGTTGATTTTTGTTTTTTTAATCACCGTAAATATTCAAGCGTGTGCGAGAATAATATCTTGACAGAAAAATACTTTCTGGCATTAAATGCAGTCATTTTTGTTTTGATTCGACTAAGAAACTTAAATAGTTTCAAAATAGTTTTCAAAAGTTCCTGCTCATCCATACCCTTGTTAATTTACTGTTCCATTTTTTGGTAAATAATTTCGAATCAGTTACTTATATTCAGCATATTTAATCAGAATTGTGGTGTTAAAGCCCTGAAATTTCTATTGCATCAGTACTGTTCTCGATGGTGAGCAAACATTGAGCTTACACTTACTTTCGCTAGTAAAATTATAGTTTGTAAATCATGCAATTTGCATAAAACGTTGGTGACTTAAAACATTAATTGGAATTAAGTTGATTATTACTGAACTAGCTATTGAAAATATAACCCCTGAAATGATAATTATTGGCAGCTGTAGGACGTTGTCAATTTTTCTTTCTGCTAACACGGCTAATAAGAGAAAAAATTTCTTTAGTATAATTTACATTTGCTTTTGTTTAAAATGCAATTGGTATAAACGAAATTTTATTTCGAAATACTGGGCCTGGCAGTTTGTATTTTCAACTCGACAGCACTTCCGAAAGAGTTAGCCAAAGAACGAATGCTCATATCACGTTTGCCTTTTGATTTGTATAATCGGTACATTCTGGCAAATCATTAGGAATATATTGATTCATTTACAACAATGAAACAGTTTCAATTTGACAATTATTAATGAATTCAATCATTAATTAATTGTTCAGCGATGTGGCTTATTTTTAGATTAATGTACGTGCTGTACGTACATTCAGAAAAATGTACCGCTTTTTACGGTACCGACTACTTCAAAAATGAAACCAGAGCTTGGGTAACGACTGCAGTTGCATTACGATAATGCTATGTACCTGATAGCGACCATAACCATCGAGTAATTAAAAGCAAAATTTGACAGTTAGTTGATATTGAGGAATAAGCTTTCAATTGATGGTTTAATACCTCTCACACATTTTAATAAGTTTTTTACCTTTGGGGCCAAATGAATCATTGGGTTATGCTAATATACCTGCAACAATTGCCATATTGGCGGACATTATTCTATATACTAAAAATATTCCGAAAAATGGACAAAAATTAAACGACAATAATGCTCTTCATCAAGAACAGCAATAGTGGCCATATGACCATCATTTTTACATGTTAAAAACAAAATACAAATTTTAACCTGGTTTAAACGTAAATCAAAGTGCAACGCCCAATATTGAGCAGAATGATCAACTTAAATCAGTTTTTCAAATTTAAATTAACAACTTTTACTGAAATAGATCAAGGGCAATATTTACCTTGATTTTTTTTTTTGTAAATTGAAAATAAAGAAAATAAACTATATTGTTACTCAATGTTGTTTTTCAATATAAAGAAATTATAACGAAACAGTTTAACCGAAAACTATTAAATTAAGGGGGAAATTTACTATTCTAATTTAATTTCGTGATATCTTTAAATAAGTTGTGACTTAATATTCCTAAAATTAATATACAATTCGATTCAGTTCTCAAGCCAAAAAATTTCTTAAAGTATGGAAATTCCAAGCCAATAAAAGAGACATATTTTTTTTTAAAGTGGTTAGCTTCTACTTAAAATGAATGAATAATTATTTAAGAATTCATTAATTTTTATAAAAGTGCTGTCATGAATATTAATGTTTTCTTTTTTTTTATCTGGCAGGTTCATAAATTAAAACTAATAATATTACCACAACTGTGATAATTGTGAGAGTACGAGTTGGGCAATATTTGAGAATGAGTATACTATAACCCGGTTAAAAAAAAAACGCGCGCATTATGTTATTTTCACTGCTCTTTTATAATTCTTTAAAAAAAAGGGTTTGTATTCTCATCCATTTCCCATATTCTCTTCTTTTACGAATCTGTTTTATCTCCCTTGAACTCAAAATTCTTACAAGAATTTTATAATTATTTGACAGCTCTAAAGCTGTCAAAATATTTTGCTCTTATGAGTTATTTTTTACTCTTATCTTTTGTTCATTATTGGTGTAAGCCAACCATAAAACCCCAATAGTTAGTAGTACGAGTGCTGTTGAAGTTTTTGTGTGTTGTTTTTGTTTTTTGTTTCTGTTAATATTATTTTATTTTACTTTATTTTGTTGTTCTTGTTGTTTAATGTTTAATTTCTTGTTGGCCACGTTTTACTCTGCTGTAACACAAAAAAAAACAAAAAAAAAGTTAAGAAACATTTTCTGTGCCTAATTATTTTTCTTTATTTTTGCAAATTTTTTATTCGTAAATCAGCAGACTTCTTTTCTTTTACAACTGGATTTATTGCTTAACTCTAATAGCAGTGCTATGTGTTTTTATTTGTCTTGTTGCGTTTTCTTAAGTTAAAGTCGACGATATCTTTCTTATGTGTGTCATTTTTAATTTTCAATATAAAAATGTATGTATTTGTATCTTGAATAAAAATCGATTAGATTGTTTATTGTATTTGTTGTTATTATTATTTTTTTAATTCATTTAAAGTGCAAGAGATTTTCTACTTTAAAATAAAATTAAAAAAGCACAAATACTTTATAAGATTCTGAGTGGTTTTGTGAAACCATTAGTTATGGGGTCATTGGGGATTGTTAAAGTCTGGTCAATATGCAGGCGTGGATCAAATTCATTCCTAATGAAATTTAATACAATATAAATAAATGATTGATCAAAATTTCTAATAATAAAAATTTTAAATTTAAATTTATGCGAAACATATTTTATAGCATTACTCTTCACTTTTCTAATCAACTCCACTGCTATTGAATGAATCCTTTAGTTTTTAAAAAGCAAGAAAAGTGTTCTTTTTAAAAAATATTATTGTTCTTATTGTTTAATCGTCTTTCCTGCTATGATTTTAAAGTTAATTCTATTGATTCGTTATAAACAAAAATTAATTCGCCAACTGCAAGTTATACTTATAGAACATGGGTTCCGCATCGTTAAAAGGACACCGTTTAATTATTATTATAATTTTTTGTTATAAACATATTAAAGTGTCTGTTAATTTCTTTATAAGCGTGTTCTTGTAAAAATGTAAAAGACAAGGTCGTATAGCTAGGCATCCTTTAATTTTTAATATAATTTAAATATTTGCTGTCGTAGTCTCCATAGTAATATACTTTCTGTGAAAAAGGTGCTCCCACTTTAATACTAGGATTTCGTGTTTACCATCGTTGTCAGCTACTACAAGCGCTCATACTATTATTTTCTGAGTTCTATGCTGTACAAACTTACCATACAAATTTGTCCAATTTATGACAGGATTGTATTTTTTTTACAAAGCTATTTGACTTTTTATATTATATGACACATTATGTGATTTAATAGTTAGATACAACAAAAAAAGAATGTGTGTCTCGAGAGTAGGATAAATAAAAATAAAACATTTGAATCATAGTACTGCTCGATTTGTTAATCTCTTGCAATTTTTTTTAAATGATAGTGACTGTACGATTAGAGATATATTTGGAGTTCCATAGTTTTTTGTGTTTTGGGTAATTAAATTGTGTGATTGTCTTATATTGTGATTCTTATAATATTTTGAAAGCTTTTTTTACTTAGATTTAAGGTAGACATTTTTAAGGAACCGGTTTTCTTAACTCTCCTTCATTCCAACGTAATCATTACCTCAATGAATTATGGCTGTTAACTGTTTGTTGTCAGTTCTCCTTTTTCTTATCCTTATTGCTACTAGTAAGCTCCAAATACCATCTGTATTAAGTGTATTTCTGCCAGTGTAAGATTTCCGTACCTAATATCTGCTGTCGCCTTAGCCCCTGTCAAATACAGGTACAAAGCTTTTGTCTTCTGCAAATTTCATATTTCTCAGTTAACATTTGAAGTATTTTCATTCGCTAGACAGCATATTCAGTTGTTCTGGATGTACGAGGTATCAGAAAAATGGCTTCTTTATTATAAGCAGATGATTAAAAAGAGGACTTTAGTTAGATTCGTAGCAAATGTTTGTCGCTTTTCAAATTTTTAAGTTTTATAACGCCTTCTTTGAAAGTCATAAATCATGCTTTTAATATTATTTTTTTTTCTAAATTTAATTTTAGTCAAATGTTTTCCTGTCTGACCAGCTCTTAAATATTATGAGGAGCGTGATTGTCCAATGAGCTTAATTGTCACTGTGGAATGATTCGCTCTCGGTCACTAAATAAAAAAAAATTGTTTGAGGATTTTTTGTTTAAACTTTTCATTGTGTATTTTATCTGTACACTTTAGATGGCATTTACAACTGACTACAAACAGAAACTCATACATTGCATGCTAGAAAGTTGCTCCTCTCACTCATATTTTATTTAATTTTCCTTTTTGTTAAATTATTATTTATTTCTGTTCAGATGCTTGTTTACACGATGAATGAGGGGTTTTTGTTATATCATGCTCAGATCATGCTCAATCTTCCACTTGACTAATGAATTAAAAAAAAAAAGTAAAAACACAAATAAAAAACCAACTCGCTGTTTAGATTTAAATAATGAAAATAAATGACTGATGGTCTAATCATTATTGCAAATAATATAATTTTTTGCATCCTCGTTGAAAATATTAGTTGAGAAAATTTTTGTAATCCACTTTCAATTCTTGAATTCTCCACATAAATGATCAGCGTTGTTAAATATTAAATTTCTAAAAACACCGAAATTTAGAAAGTAACGTTTTTGAATACTTTTTGAATAAAAGAACTTAAAGTTTATATTTTAAATAAATTTAAATGACATCTGAGGTTACCAAAGTGCAAATTTTTGCTTCAAATTGGCTTTTGACAAGGTTTAACTCTTTGAGAGTTACTTTTTAACGATTTTCATGAATTTCCCAGAAAAAAATTTTTTCGGGCGTTCGCCCAGGAAAATTTTGAAAGACTCCGACTAAGCTTCTTTTGAAAAATAAAATTTTATTTTGACTTAGACTTTGCCGAATTATTTCGTGATAAGATTTATATCTGCGCCTGGCCGTAATCCTTAAGCAGATGGTGGTCAAACCACTGGGAATGAAAAGCAACGTCATTCACGCCCTAGGAAGCTGAGGACTAATTCTAGCAACAGGTCATTCCTAGTTGCAATTTCAGCGGTTCCAAAGCAGGGTTGCAAACTACTACTCCTTGCTGAAGAGTTGGAGCCTATCCAACTATCCAACCTATGTTATTAAAGGTGAGATGATCCTGGCCCCCTAATCAAATTCGTGAGAATTTGTGTTCGCGAAACACACAGCCACCACGATATTCCCGAAGGGCCAACCTCAATAATCAGTCAAAGAAACAGTTAAAAGGCTAAAGAGATAATTAGCGGAGCTCTGGGGCTTACTGATTCCAGTGGAAGTAACGTGGAGCTTGCAGTTGACTCCCTGCATGCCTTTAGGGGACTGGGCTTCCTTATACCCCTAACAGCACAGGTCTAGATGGTAGAGTAATCCATAAAGACTGATAAAGGTGTCCCCGGGGGGATTTCGCCGAATTATATCTAAAATTCCCTGGATTTTAAATCAGATCATATGCAGTTTATTCTCATGATATAGTTCTCAAATCAAATCGTGCATACCATCCTCAAATAAGGCTTATTTGTTCACCTAATTAACTTACTGGCTATGAATAATTATTGTTTATTTATGGTGTTTCTTTTTTCTAATTGAACGGTGTGAATGAAATTATTTCACTTTTAATGAACCGCAGCAATATTTTATCGCTGCAGTTGTTTAGCGTGATAGTGCAAGAAACGTCAGAGTCTACAAAGTGTAAGTCTTTTGATTTCTGTTATCTAAATGCGACCTGTATGTATTTTGTTTATTTTATCGAAAGTTGCGAAAGTATCTGCCTCAACTGAAAATATAAGCTGGGTTCATGGCTTTTGTATGTTCTACTACATTTAATTTTTTTTATATATCTATAGCTTGTAATCATGCCATAAACTTTATTTATCGTTGATCCATAAAATGTGTTTCTTACAATTATCAATTTTGAATTTCATATAAAAACTTAAATAATGGAAAATTTATCAGTTGTCTTTTGAAACTTAAAAACTTTGTTGTTTTAAATATTCAAAGCTCCTTATAAAGACTTAACAATATTTTTATTATTTTGCACTTAATATTCTTAAACTGAACATTTTATTTAAAAGCTGTTATTAATTTTAACAAATTAAAATATTCAATTCACAACTATATGCCTTAAATAAATTTTTCCGCATAAGTGTCAACATCAACTATAAACAAAAGCTTTTCTAAAATAATATTAATTACATATATTTATATACATACAGACAAATACACATAAATACTTTTCACATTTTAAGTCATTGAACTTTTATAAAATTAATTAAATTAAAAATCTACATCAAGAATATCATCTCACAAAACCTTTTATTCAACACTTCCTACCCAGCAATCATTTTAATTACATTTTATATTCTTATACACGTAATTATAATTATTTTAGTTTCTTCATAAGTTATTTTCCAAAAACAGGTGACGCACAACTTTTCATCACATTCAGTTATTTCCTTTAAAGTATTTTTGTTGTTTTAATGCTTTTGAAATATGTGTAAACTTCTAAAACAAAATCCTGTTATAGTCATAAAGATAGATTTGTTTTTGTGTCCGATTAATTACTAAAAAAAAACCACTAAACTGGTTTTATTTAAACTTTTGGTTTTTACGACAACATAATAATTTGAAAAAAAAAATAAAAAATTGCTAAACGGTTGTTGAGTTTATCGGAAACTTTTTTAAGAAAAACATGAACATGTTCTCAAATTAAAGCTGTAGTTTGTGTAAAAATAATAATAAAAAAAACACAAATAGATTGAAATCAAAGCTTTCATTTATTGCCTTTTCTAACTTAATATTTGTTTGTGGTGTGTGCTAAAGTATTGAAAATTACGTCTGTGTTAATTATGACTAAATCAATGTTTTGAAGCGTAAAGCTATTTTCTCTTTTTACCGTTATTAATTTTATTTTATATTTAAGGAAATAACTAAATATTCTAAAATTATCGGCTACTTATTAAAGTAATCGATTATTTTTTAGCTTAATTTTCAATTTTAATTTTCTAACTAACATTATTTATATAACATCCATTGATAAGTTACATTAGCATGAATAAACTATTAATTTAAGAACTAACTTTCATACATTGGAATGTTATTTAGAGCAGTTCGTGCCAATAACTAAAGTTCAATAAAACTCTTTCGAAAATATTATTTACAAGCAAAAATAATAATGATCTCCTACTAAACTTTCTTTTATAAAGATTTTAATAAAAACTAATAAATGAAATATAATATTTTATTGCCATTATTGGCATTAGGTATTTTGTCCCAAGAAAAACTTAAGAATTGTATTTCTATTATTTATTTGTTCCTGTCATTTACGGCGAAAGTTAAATGATATAAAACTAATTAAAGATGAAACTAAATATTTTGGTTTACTGATATATTAAAAAAAAACAAAACAAATTCTTTGTTGTTGTTTTAAAATATTAAATAAATTTTTTTGTTTAAAATCGCTTTATGCCTTTATCGGTTACAAGATATATAAAATGTTCATCATTTTCTTTAAATAACCTTTCTACAGATAATTTTCTATAGAAAAATTATAAAAAGAAAATTTTCTTTAGAAAGATTATTTAAAGAAAATTATGAAAATTTTCTATAGAAAATTAGAAAAAGAAAATATTCTAAAGAAAAATTATAAAAAAAAAATTCTATAGAAAAATTATACACAGAAAATTTTATATAGGAAAATTTTCATCAGTCATACATAATTTTAAAAAATAATCTTTAGAAAATATTCATCAGTCCTAATTTTTCTGTAGAAAATTATCATAGTCATAATTTTTATCAGTCCTAATTTTTATATAGAAAATTTTCATCAGTCATAATTTTTCGATAGAAAATTGGGATGACATAATTTTCCTATAGAAAATTGGGATGTCATAATTTTTCTATAGAAAATTGTGATGTCAAAATTTTTCTATAGAAAATTGTGATGTCAAAATTTTTCTATAGAAAATTGTGATGTAAAAATTTTTCTATAGAAAATTGTGATGTAAAAATTTTTCTATAGAAAATTGTGATGTAAAAATTTTTCTATAGAAAATTGTGATGTAAAAATTTTTCTATAGAAAATTGTGATGTAAAAATTTGTCTATAGAAAAGTGTGATGTCAAGATTTTTCTACAGGAAATTGTGATGTCAAAATTTTCCTATAGAAAATTGTGATGTCAAAATTTTTTTACAGAAAATTGTGATGTCAAAATTTTTCTATAGAAAATTGTGATGTCAAAATTTTTCTATAGAATGTTAAAATTTTTCTATAGGGAATTGTGATGTCAAAATTTTTTTACAGAAAATTGTGATGTCAAAATTTTTCTATAGAAGATTGTGATGTCAAATTTTTCTATAGAAAATTGTGATGTCAAAATTTGTCTATAGAAAATTGTGATGTCAAAATTTGTCTATAGAAAATTATGATGTCAAAATTTGTCTATAGAAAATTGTAATGTCAAAATTTGTCTATAGAAAATTGTGATGTCAATATTTGTCTATAGAAAATTGTGATGTCAAAATTTGTCTATAGAAAATTGTGATGTAAAAATTGTTCTGTAGAAAATTGTGATGTCAAAATTTTTCTAAAGAAAATTGTGATGTCAAAATTTGTCTATAGAAAACTGTGATGTCAAAATTTGTCTATAGAAAATTGTGATGTCAAAATTTGTCTATAGAAAATTGTAATGTCAAAATTTGTCTAGAAAAAATTGTGATGTCAAAATTTGTCTATAGAAAATTGTGATGTCAAAATTTGTCTATAGAAAATTGTGATGTCAAAATTTGTCTATAAAAAATTGTGATGTCAAAATTTTTCTATAGAAAATTGTGATGTCAAAATTTGTCTATAGAAAATTGTGATGTCAAAATTTTTCTTAAAAAATATCAGCCGTCAAAAGAAATACTATCAGTCATCATATATCTAAAAAATACTCCAAAATGCTGTACTTTATTTAAGCAAGTATTCTCAACAAAGTTTTTAGAATAACTAGTGGGAACTCACTAGTTCCCACCTGCAAAAATTAATAATAATAATTTCGCTTAGGCTTAACAAATAAATTGAAGCCAAAAAACAAAGGCAGTCGAATTTTAGGTTGTGAACAAACGGTAAATAAATATGGTTACACAGTACGATAGTATGGCTCTACCGCTGGAATGTTCGGTCATAATATCGATCAAATGAATGCACTATTAGATAACTATTAAGTTAAATTTATGATTACAAAAAACAAAGTATATTTTACAAACGTTTCTATTTTCTAATTCAGTGTAATTAAAAACAAACTACAACATTTCCATATGAATTAATGTTTACTAACAATTTTACAATTTTAATAAAAAAACAACCAACTAGTCAAATCCAAAATAAAAACAAAGGAAAATATAATAAAAAAAGATTAAAATTACCAACTTTGAAAAACATAAACAATAAAAAAAAATAAATAATAAAATATTAAACAAGAAAAAATTATAAATGCAACAAATGTCAGTAAGCAGACGCACAATGGGGAGTTTATTTTTGAAAAAAGTTGTTTCGATTTGTATACAAAACTTTATAAGGTTGTAATAGACTTTAGAATGATAATGACGACAAAAAAACAACCTTCAACATATATTTAGAAGATAAAAGGCGATAATAATTTTTATACGTGCTATGATTAGGGAAATTGTTTGGAATAGTTCAGTTCAGGTTAATACATGACATTTGTAAAATTACTTTAATTAAATATTTCGATTTACCATAAATGTGTACGATCATGTTGAAATATGTATTAATCGTAGTGAGGTAAATAGGCGTTAGTTAGGGTCAATATTTTTTAAATCTTATAATTGCTAGGGCCCCAGATAGTTTAAGTATTTTCGTAGCCAATCAAAAAAATTTGTGCGAATTAGTGATTAGAAGATTGTCAATATATTAGTTGATTACTTCCGGCAAAGCGTTGCCATAATGAAATTTCTGTAAAATATTTAAAATTTTAAATTATCAGTATTAATAGTTTTTGGAGACAATTTTAAGCCCTTTATTGTTTGCCTATTAACCTGTTCACCATTTTAGTTTGTCACTGAATGTCCTGTGTTATTTGTTCTTTGCTTAACAGCGATACAAAAACAGTGCTATAAATAAGCTGTTGCTTTGAGAAAGAAAAAAAATCATAATAAAACAAGGAAGTTAAATAATTTATAACTTTCGCAAAACATTCCTTTACGGCCTTCTTCTAAGGTATTAATTTATAAAAGCCAGGGTTATATTAACGCTATAAATGACTTCTATAAATAACATTAAAAACAAAGAATTTGCAAAACATTGAACAGAATTTGTTCCTACCTGAAATTATTGAACATTAAACCGACGATATCTTAACAACAAATAAATTATAAATAAAAGATTAATAATTTGCATCTGCGAAACCTTCTGGCAACACCCTTAGTGCATTAAGAATATGTGATTGTCGTTGGTTAATTTAATTAAATACGTTTCTCTCTCTAAATCATCAATATAGTTAACTCACAACATCAAACAGTGGTGTGAGCAGAGCGGCAAAAGCGAACGATCAATACAGCAAACACTATCAAACAAAGACTTTAAGGTTTAAAAATGTCTACGACAATGATGGCTAAACTTGAATGAACGATTTAGCAGCTATGCTAGATCACTTAACTAGCTTAAGTTAAGTCAGTCGTACGCTTAACGTTGACATTCATTGTTGTGTTGTAAAACTAAACGCGGAAAAAAGAGAAACACAACAGCACACAAATTGCTTGTTTCGTAACGTATGTTCTTCGTTTGCATTTATTTTTTTATTTTTGAATATTTATAAAATAAATTATTTTTTAATTTTCGTTTAATGCGAAATAATAATAAAATATAGAGTGTTAAAAAGTGCTTGCGATTTAATAAATAAATTTATTATTATTGTGGATTTTAACTGAAAATATTTAGTTGGTTTTTTATTCCCAATAAAAGAATTATTTTAAATAATTAATAAATTTTGTATCAATAAAGAATATTAATTGTTGCAGTGCCTGAAAATTTCCGCGTAAAAACGCGACAAAAACAGATTTAATTTTTTTTTTTTTTAAACAAACTAAAGACTAGAGAAAAAGCAAAGGAAAAAATGGTGTAAAATTACTATTAAACAAAAGTATTCCTTTCAGTGTAGCAGCAAAAACTAAACAAAAAAAATCAGAAAAGTACAAATTTCCTAAAAAACAAAAAAAAAAAAAGAAAACAAATCGAATAAATTCATAATTTTGCAATAGAGGATTTATTTTTGCAACAAAACAGACTGCAACAATACACAGAATTTTTAATTTTTTTTTTTATTAAGAAAAAAGAGAAAAAGGTAAATATGTTAATATTTTATTATTTTTAAGTTATTAAAACAAAATAATACATTAACTTCAACCCTGACCATGAAACTTTACAAAATCAGCAAATAACTAAACTAAACAAATCAGTCACTTGTTGTTAATAAAAATAAAATTTTATTATATGCAAAACAAAAAAGTGAAATGTGATAAATATTTTAACCAAAAAAAAAACATTTTAGGAGAATGTGCTAATCTCTAGTCTTAAAAATATATTTGAAAGGAGTTTTCATAAATTTTTTTGTGATTAAAATTAAGAAACATCACAGTTTATTTAAAATCAATTTTATTTTTATTGGAGACTATTTATTTATGATAAACAAAAGTTCTATAAATTAAAAAAATATTTTTTAAAAAGTAAAAAACAAAATAATTTTTTTATGCTTCATTATAAAAGAGGCTTTGATAGCGAAGCTTAATTCCTCTACTAGATACAAATAAAGCTCGTTAGTAAAAAGGCTTCTACGGAGACATTTTATTCTTTTATGAATTAAATCAAAGCTTTGCAAGTTTCGAAAGAGCGGGTGGCGTCCAAGATTAAGTATTTAATTTAAAGTAACAAAATTCTTAAAGCTCTAAAAATGCTGACTATATGACTTTTGTGAAGCCCTTACAAAACCTGATTTTTTTTGTTATTTAAAAAATGTTTACAATCATATATAGTAATTTTTCGCGAGAGCTTGATTCTTATCGAAGGACATTTAACTTAAAATTTGACTTAGCAGTGCAAATAAATTGGCTGAAAATGTCAGAATCTTTACTTTAAAAAGTGATTAAACAATTAAACTGATATGTGATAATGTGTTTTAAATTAAAAAAAAAATTAAAGCGCCACAATATGATTTTTTATTAAAAATTTTGAAAAATTATAATTTACTATTGAAAAAAATTTTTTTTTAGTGTAATCAGAATTGTATTTTGGCACACAAGGGAAGTTGTGTTTTAAACAAAGTTGTAGTTTGGCCGTTCATATACCTAATATCAAAACATTGAACCCAAGCAAAAATATTCAAATACTCGGTACTTGAATCCTACTAATAAATACTTTGCCATCACTGCAAAATTTTTGATAGAGGTTGTGAATCGATTACCTTACAGAACCTTTTTGGGCCGTAAGCCAGAGAAATAAATATTCAGCTATAAATTTCTTTATTTTTATAAATATTTGTTTGCTAACATTTTTTATTGATATTTTAAAATAGTTTTTTCCTTCAATTTTGTTTTCTATTAAACTTACAGCTTCAGTTTGATTCTTTAAATTTATTAATTTTTGTAAAGAAATTTTGAGCTCGTTTTTGTGAGTTTTCAATGGTTATGCCTTTTAGAATTTGTCTTTACAATTTTAAGAATAAACTTTGAGTTTTTAGGACATTATTTTGATTAAACTTCGATTAAACATATCGAAGCTGCAGGTGGCAAAAAAGCCAAATATTATATTGTCGGTGAGACCAAAGATTAAATAATTCAATAGTTCAACTTAAAACTCATGAAGTTCTATTAATAATCCACAATAACATTATGTTGAAGTTCACAGTTAACTCGATTACTTTATTAATCAGCAGCCAAAATGGAAATAAGTCCTTAAGAAATTTATAGAAAATATCTTTTATCTGAAAAATTTTATTCGAATACCGAGAATTATACAATAAGTGTTTTTCAAATTTATTTCGATGTGTAAAAATAAAATGTAAAACAGAAAATTAAAAAAACTTTAAAGAATTTTATACTTTATGTATTTTTGTTTATTTTTATTACTAAACACCGGCAAAATAGTTTTATAAACAAATGTTTTCTCGTCCGACACGTTTTCTTTGTTAAAAAAATTAATTTATTGTTGAAAAATGCAACAAGTCGTCGAAATATGCAAAAAATTTATAAAATCTTCCACTAGTGAAATATTTGAAAGAAAATAAACGTGCCAAGTGAAGTTAAGATGCATTTCTGAATACCCTTCAACAAATCAACACTAGAAAATTATTCAGTAAGTGTTGGATAAAATAATGAAAAAGATGTTGAATTCACAATGTTGCCAGATTTGTCGACATTTAATAGTTGTTACCGCTATGTAATGAACAAAGTTTTAAATTAAATCCGGTTTCTTTGTTTTCAAATTTTCTGTTTTTCTTTGGGCCAACATTTGTATGAAATTTTTAAGTTTTTTTATAATTTGTAGTTCTCTTTTTATATTTGCGGTTTTAAGTTAAATTTAAATTTTTAAGCAAACTTTATTCGATAATTTAATTCCTTTCTCTCGATAAGTGAGATTTTTCCAACATTTATGGATTGTTGTCGAATTTCCTTCTGTAGTGAAGGGCATAATTTTTTATAAATAATTTTTACAAAACAAGAACAGAAAATTGAAATAAAATTAGGTTGGGCCAATAACTGTTTTTACAAATTCATTTTGTTATTGTTGTAATTTAAAAGAAAACAACACAATATTTATTAAAAATATTTGTGGAATTCGTTGTTTTGATAATCTGGCAAGTTTCTAAAAATTAATATTTTTCTCAGATTATTTAAAAAAAAAAAAAATAACAAAATAAAAAATATTTATTTCCACACCTTATGAAATTCAAATTGGCAAAATGTTTATCTTAAGTATTGAAATCAAAAAATTATACTTATACTCTTATTTTTAAATTATTTAAAATGTTAACATATAAATAACATAGATTGTTATTAATCGATATGTAATAAAATGTTTTAGGAAACAAAAAAAAAATTTTATAAAAATCCAACAAAAGAAAACCTGTTTGATTTTTAAAAACTTATAATCGGCTGTTAAGGCGCGCGATCAGTCAATCACAAAAGTCAACAAAACAACGGAACTTTATTTGAAATTAATTCTATGAAAATTTCTAGCCTTATTTAGTATATTTAAATAGAAACAAAAATAAAATAAATAAAAATAATTACAATTAATTGAAATCAGCTGCAACTTATTTTCAAGTGGCGTTACATAAAATTTTATAAAAATTCTAAAGCAATTAAATTGTAAAACTGTAAAAACTAATTCTCTTTAACCGATTTTGCAATACTAATTAAGCGTTGAAGCTAATAAAATGTGTGTTAAGTAGTTTAAACGATTAAAGAATAATTAAAAAAAATATGTTAACACATGTAATAAATATTAAAAATATTTATTAAAGATAATAAAAAAAAAACTTAATTAAAAATCATCACCAATCACAAGTCATTTTTGAAATGCATAAATTATTAAGATGTTAATAAAAGTCTAATAACATTTTGTCTTTATATTTATTCAGAGCTATAGGATAAATATAATGGAATTTTTTCTTATATAAATATTTGTGTAATTTAGTTAAGGGAATATTTCTTGAAAAAATTTTTATTAATTAATTTTAAAAGTTTTAGGGATAATATGATTTGCGGTCTTAATGTCTTTCTTTAGTTTTAGCTTTGCGTCATGATATCTAAAGGTGCCTTGTCATGTAATTATACAGCACAAAATACTAGATTGCATCCAGTTAAGGTATTCCGTAATGAAACAGGAAATTAATTATTGAATCCAGTTGCAGTAAATTAACCCCAGATCACGACTGTGGTTTTAGTTGTTTTAGGTTTTTTAGACATAGCTCTTGGTTTCGTTTCCTCCAAATATCAGTTATCCTATCGTTAGATTCGCCAGTGGACAACACGTTTTCTCAAATAGAAAAATTCTTACTTTCATGGTCTTTTCCGAATTTGATTATATTTTCTAATAAATGATTTTTGACGAGCTTTTTTCCATTTAGTTTATATTTCTGAAGAAAATTTCTAATGGTTGATGAGCTATGCGGTTACTAAACGTTTCCTTCAAAACATCACTTGTGGCAAGAGCTGTGTGACAGTTTACAATAAGATTAACGTAAGCGAATGGCCGTTTGGCCCTAATATTATGGTGGTCTTGCCACTGGGTATAGGAAGAACTTCCACCCGCACCCTAAGACGCATACACACCTCAAAAATTTATAATAAAATAGTAGTAATTTTGGCTCTGATAGCATGTTCCCTTTAAAAGTTACAAGCCTCTGAATTGGGTAAATTTAATAACTACCATTATTTCGTTAGGGTGTTCCTTAAAAATGTGGTTAGATTTTTTTTTTGCTTTATAATTAAAACTTACTTTGGTAATACCAAATTTTACCCGACTATTTTAAAGGCAACTTATAGCAAATGCGAATAAAAACTGTTAACGGAACGGTTTACCCACCAGCCCTATCCAAATATACACAATTTTGAAACAAAATTTATGAATTGTATCAAAATTCTTCGGAGTTTAAAGCACCGATTGAAAAAAGGTAAACAGATAATTAAAGCTTCACTTCTTGGCTTTGACAGCCCGTAGTTAACCCTAGCTAGACTTTTGTAATATATTTTTAAAGACTCTTTTATATATATTGCTTCGAAATTGTTATAATACCTCGATCTGTTTAAAGGTAAATTACATCTAAAAATTGCGACTTGAAAAAAGGGAATAAATTGTTAATCTCGAAGTTATAAGCTTTCCTCTGATACCATTTACTTGTATCGGGATTTTCAACAAGAAGTTTGTTTTTCAGTTGTGTCATGTTGACCAACAACACTTTTGTTTTGACATTCAGTTTTTTGCATATTCGGGTAAGAAATAGCAGTAAGTTTTCGAGAACTTGAAACGGATTAGCTTCCACGTTCCTCTGCTTCATCGTATATTTGGTTGTAAGGTTTTCTTTATTTATTTTGCAGCATACTTAAAGTTTTAAAGCATTTTATAACACACCAGGTGTTTACAATTTACAATTTTAGAAGTTTCCCGAACACCTTTTCCATCTTTGGTGTATGTAAGCATTAATTCCTGACATCAATACTGATTTGCCCTCTTTGTCTGCAACACTGTGATTTTATACATAAATTTCTTTTACAACTTTCAAAAGCCGGCTAATACTATTAAGTATCTTAAACCTTAAAGTGAACTTGCTATTATTCATGACATATTTGCCAATGTCTGATTTTGCCTTCTACCGTGTTTTTGTACCAATTGAAGTATTTATTTTTTATTAAATACTTATGTTAAATAAATTATAATTTTGTTTTATGCTTTTATCAGTTAAATATATCCTGAATTGAAATTTAGTTACAAATTTACTTTTTATTCTTACAATCCATAACTATTTACAAATAAATTTATTTAAATATAGTGTTCGAGTTTGGCTAGGAGTGACTGTATCACATAGAATTAAATTTCCTCTTTTTAGCTGTTCATGCAATTGCTAGACGGGGTATATTTAATCAAAATTATCTATATCTTTTAAACGAACTTCATTTACGCAATTATTAAATTTAATTGCTAGTACACCTTTTATTAAAAAATCAGCAGACATTTTTTGTGTTGATAAATGAATGATTTCGCCTCCGCCTCCCTTACAAAATGATGCCAGATAACGATGTGCTTGCTGTTAAAAATGGTTGTTGTTAAAAATGATTGTGTTTCTTTACGAAGCCAACATTTCTGATCGAAAACGTCTGAGATGAATTGCTTCTTTTGTAGACTAGTAAATTTACATAAAACCTGCTTCAGTACTGGACATTGCGACTGTGCTTTTGCTCTCTTGATTTCCAATTAATGACTTTATTTACTAGTCCAAAAACATTTCCAGTGTAGAACCATCCATCGTCTACATTTCAAGGTCAAGCGGTATCTACGTTCTCTGTTTTTAGACACATTTCTTTTGATATTTGCATGCTACAGTCCAGTGGCGTTAAAACTGATTTGCAGGATTCCATATTGAAACGCTTAACGACTTGCTTAATATACTTTCCTTCACACATGGCAAGTTTGCTGTTTTCTTCATTTTGCTTGAACTTTATTCCAAGACAGCACTTTAAATGCCTGGGATCCTTCATTTCGAAAAATATTGACAGGTCATTTTTGAGGTTTGTCAAATTTTTTGTTCATTGATGCCAGGTTTATTGTAAGAAACAACATTTTTTCTCTTTTTTTCATATATGTATGTACAGGGATCTAGTATCAATTGCTTTAACTCTAGCTGTTTAAGTTTTCCATCTAGTTTCTTATACCAATGTCTTACTTTAACACATAAAGATCCTCTTTAACTAGGAGGACTTCTTATCATCTCTCTCAAGTATTTAATCCAATTCAGTTGGGATGCGCATAAAAATTTCTTCCTCAATGTGGATACAAAATCCACTTGATATACTTCAAGATTCATTTCGCCGCCATTATATGGATCCTAGTCTTGGTACAGGAGCGATTGCTTCAGTAAAATCTAGGCCAGGAATTTTGTCGGGAATACTGCAAAGAAGAGGAATTGTAAACAAATCATCCAATACACCCAAATCTCATTGATTTTATCCACAATATTGAAGAAATTTTGTTTGTGGTTTCGCATGTCTTCTGCATTCATGCTGAGACATTCGCTTTTCGTGCTGAAATATTTAACTGAAATATTTTTTTCTTGACTGATTGCCTTGCAAATTTCCGTCACGATAATGACAGTTCCATTGACTAATTTGAGTCATCTGATTCAAACAAATTGGAAATTAACAATTAAAAACAATAAAAGCCTTTTTCAAATCCATATTGGACATGAAGAATGTAAAATATAAATATTTAATTTTTAATTCAATCATATCTGTACAAATAAATCAAATTTATTCAGAAAGATTTTTCACCTGCAATTAACAATAAAAAGAAAATATAAAAAAACAGTCGTGCAGTGTTTTTTTAAGTTGAGTCATTTAATTTGAACTGACGTAATAGATATTCAAAGTCATCAAACTTCTGCCTCTTTTATTTCATCATTATCATTAAAATTCTCCTCCACCCGCCCCAAACTCCTGACGGAAAATTTTTTTCTTGTTTTTGAGAAAACAATTTAGTGCTACAAATGACTTGTCTGTAGCATCCACTATGGATAAAATATAAAATATTTTTAAATTTTAATTGCCTACATTGTTTCTTAAGAGCCAGCCACCTAACATCAGGGATGTTAATTGAACATTTTAAATTGCATCAACCGGTTGCACAAGATTTTTACTCAAACCAAACTAAAGTTATATAGTTTAACACATTTGTATTGAACAAGTGAAATTAACTTTAATATAATATAACTATAATAATATCACTATAATAATACAAATATATAAAGCTTTTCAGTACTAAGAAAAGTATGAAAAGAGAAAATAATTTCACGTTTGAAATAAAAAATATTTTATATCGACTTCAATCCATAAATGGTCTAATTGGATGGCGAAAAATGCTCTAACACAGGGATTATATGAGCCATTGTGTACTGACAAACTAAACTAAAGGGTGGTCTAACTAAAACGCACGATGTTTATTGTAAATAAAACAAAACTTTTTCCGAAATTTATCTTAATATTTTTAACTGTAATAAAAATATTTAATCTATGTTGATTTGTGCTAGATTTTATGATATTCTCATTAAATATTTGTTATTAAAAAAATATATATATTTTAAATATAAAATAAATATAACCATTTAAATAAATATGACCATCTCACTACTGCTCATATAGCTCATCGGTAGATTTAATCCCAATTTTTGTATAGAAAATTCAAGAGTCTTATATCGTAGGCCAAATTGATTAAATGAGAATTCTCACTTAAACACAACAAACAGCAAAACTCAAAAACACTTTTGTACAAAATCATAGCAAACATTTTTATTTTCAATTTCGTTACGGCTTCGGTGGCACATCTCTGAGACATTATTGTGATTTAATGTTCTTGGCTTATTGACGTATATTTTTCTACATTATAATATCTGCAAAGAAACAAGTCCTATGATATTAACTCACATCATCCTGGCAGTCATTTAACATCGGCACGAAGTCACATAAAGCATTAATTGAATTTTTCACGCAAAAGAGTAATTGTTCTCTTGGCTGTGTGGCAAGTGATACCTTCCTATTGGAATTACATATTCATATCCTTATTGTCCATATTCATATCGTTAATTTCTGGCTACAGGAAGTCCATTATCATCTTGCAATTGCGAGCATTAGTCACGGTTACTACTTAGCTGATTGCATTTTCAAAGAAGTGAAGCCCGTTAACACCGCCAGTCCATAAACAGCACCAACTGTCCAGTCCGAAGAGTACAGTGTGCCTTTTCGCCGATTATTTTCTTTGTAAATTTACGATTCCCTTCTATCTGTTTCATGCTTTCATAAATTTAAAAAAATCTGAATGTTAAGGACATAAAACCATATTCGTCAGATGAGTTAGAAGTGCAATTCTATAAAAGCACCAACTTTACCATCCCTGTCAGTGACACATGCCAATATATTTTTGACATTTTATGTGTGTAATGTTTTATCCAGCATTTGTATTCTCAGTAAAAAGTTGAAGATTTCAATTGCATATAATAGTGAATGCGTTTCTGTGATTTTAACGCAACGTCTACGTAAATATCTTCCTTCATTCATTACTAATGAAACTATATGAATTTCTTCTTTTTGTACAAATCAGGCGTCATGAATACGTTATTTAATTAAATATTTTAATAACTTTATGTGATTGATAATCAACGTCATCATCATAGTATTTGCATTATCTGGTTATCATAAAATATTAAGGAGAAATTGAATGCTTAGGTAGTGTGGTGAGTGTAGTCGCACTTCCCATTTTATTATTCCATGCACCTTTTAATCTTGACGCTGTTTGTGGGAAATTATTATTGTTGTTTCTGTTCGATTGATACGTCCCCCCGGGGGCACATATTGTCTTTATAGTACGTAACAGCTATCTAGATCTGTGCAACTGGCGGAAAAAGGGAGCCCAGTCCCCTGAAGACAGGCAGGGAGTCAACTGGAAGCTCCACTTATTTCCACGGGGTCAGTGAGCCGCAGAGTTCATAATTTGTCTCTTTAGACATTTAATGGTTCTCTGACTGATCATTGAGGTTGGCCCCTATATGGGAGTAAAGTGGTGGTTGTGGTTTCGCGGCCCCATAACAGTATAATGGTTCTTATGGTGGCCAGGATCATCTCACTGATAAATACACGCTAGGTGAATGATCCATTCCAGTGAGCATGCTAGACATGTGTTCTGGTCAGGAGTTGGAAAGTCTCCAACTCTTTAGCAAGGTGTGATGATTTGCAGCCCTGCTCTGGAATCATTAAAGTTGCAACTAGAAGGTTTCTGTTGCATAGAATTATAGCTTCGGCTTTCTAGGACGAGCATGACGTTCCAAATTATGCAGTGGTTAGATCCACCATCTGATTAAGGCTTCATGGCCAGGTGCGGATGTAAATGTTGTTGTTCGATTGATACGCTAAACAAAGCATATGCTTTGTTACGGCTGCTTGGTCTTCACGTTTTATTCTTATTTAATAGATCCTTTAATTTCGAGAGTATAACATTCGTAAAACCCATTTCGTTTATGTTTGGAGGAAAAGTCTTAAGAAGTATTAAGTTTATGTCAACGAGAGGTACATGGATGTTATGTAGATTTTACTAATGCATTTTGGCAAATCCATTTGGGACAGTATTGCCGGTACGTTTAAAAAGCACTCGAATAGCAAAAGTACAAAGAAATTCTTAACGAATTTAAATTTTGATGATTACAGTAGACGCCAGTAGCTTTCAAAAAAAGAGCCAAGGTTGGAGATTTTTTTTTCAGAATTCAACAAAAGGTGATAGATACTTTTCGAAAGGAAGGATATAGAGTATAAAGAATATCAAGTTTTCCTTGTAATTATTTTCAATATGGGAACAATGCCTTTAACCTTTAGCTTTAGAAAAATAGTACAATATGATTTTTGCAAATATTTGGGATGTTCGTTCCATTTTAAAGATAACCTTACCGTCAAACAAAGTTGCTTCAAAAAGTCATGAATTTCCTACAATAACATTAACTCTAAGTTTCTACAGTATTTTGTACCATATAGAGATTTATCCCTTAATGAGTCTGTGAGCAGATTTTAGTACAGCAAGGAGTATAAGAATATACATATGAAAGTAATTGGTGATTCGAAAAGATTTCTAATTCCGTTTTCGTTGTTGTTGTATTATCCCACACCACTACATTTGAGACCATCATAGAAAACTATTAAATATTTAAAGACTGTAATTTGCAAATCGGCTTGTCTACAATCATTCAAGACTGAGGGGATCGAAAAGGGGTCCATTAAAGAAGCGGTCTGTTTCAATTTTCCCCTTGCATTAATAATAAAAATTTTAATAATGTTATTTGCACTATTTATAGGAATAAAAATAATTTAGATTATTTACTGTATTTTTTATGTTTTTGCTTATTATTATAACAGTCATAAGGCAGCTAATTTCTCTTAAATCAACTAAATTAAACTCAAACACACACATAAGCAATTCTAAATAATAATTGTAAATGTCTGTTAAATTTTAATGTTGCTGTTGTTTATCCATTTTGATATTTACTTTAACAAATGTCTGTTGTTAAAGTTAATGTTATTTTTGTAGTGTAGATATTCTTAATGCATATACTAAAATGTGGTTGAAATTGCAAGCTCGAAAGTGAGCGAGGTGTGCTAAATTTAGATTGTGTAATGCCACAAACGAGTATTTATGCATAACAAAATAATTCATATGCTGGCGTATTCGACTACTCATTTATCACAATTATACAATAATTGCTTTCGTTTTTCAAATCAAGAATGTAGGTGAATTTTATTCTTTAATTATTTTTGTTTATGAGAATGATGGGCTTTGAACTTATGAATTGTAGATGTTTTGTTTTACATGAAGCACATATCTCTACAAATTTAACTTTCTATATTATTGTTTTATTTACAAACACACTCACATGTTAGTACTCGGAGTAAAAGCTTATTTAACTATGTTCTTTCATATTTAACACAATTCAATATTTTTTGCCGGTATATAGTAAGTTTAAATGACAAACCATTGTTGAATTTTAGCTGACGATATAAAGGGTTGCAAAATATTACTTTCTTAACAATATTTTAAGGTTAAGTTTCAATTTAAAATTACGAAGGTAAATTATTAAACAAGCAGTGTTCTAAAATAAAACTCCAAGCCTTTAACTTGTTAACTGTGAGTAAAAATAAACATTGAAAATAATAATAAAACTGTTATATTACCGAAAAAAAGTAAATAAAATAAAAGTTTTCCTTCGTTTTGAATACACCTCGTATATTTTCTATTAATGTGCTTTAGCTTTTCAAATGTTTTTTTTTAAATAACGCCCACTTGCTTATTCTTTACAAATTAATATGATCAAATGTATATATTACAAATAAGTTATGAAAATGCATGGATGGAAAACTGGCTTAAAATTGAGAAGAAAGAAATGCTTGAAGTTTCTAAACTATATATGAAAATGGCCTGTTAACATTAAGGACCATCGTTAGAACCGGATATTTGTCTTAGTTTTAGTTCTGAGAAAATAATATTGAAAACTTGAAAATATTGTTGAGAAAATTAACTAACATTTCAAATTACAATTTTTTTAATTATGCAGAAACCCTTAATAATATCTTCATTTTGAGAGCCTCTAATATATAAGTAATTAAAATAACTTGTTTAGCTTTTGAACCACCCAACGGCGAAAAGAACACTCATAAATGTTTTATAAAAATATTTTAGGCACTGCTTTGCATATTCCATAGCCTGATGCCTTTCACTCCTCTTGCTTTTGTGGGCTTAATTCCGCCTAATCCAGATAATACTTTATAAATCTAGCGAGAAACGTACGTACGATCTCCTATTTATTAACCATCCAAGTCAACTACAACTTCCACGCATTGTCAAGTTATTTTCCAGGATGTTCGTATAAAGATACCAGCTGCTGTTCCAACATATAAATGTCTTCTAGAAAATAATTCGGCTTGGTGTAAATTGCTGTTTTCTTTCAAATTCGCAACAACTTATTTTGGCCACAATTATTTTGCTTTGCACCCTCGACATGTGGACTTAAGCTAGAAAGCTATACCGCTACAGCTGCCGTGGCCACTCAATATTTTCTAGCTAACTTTTTATTTCCCTTTATGTGACACATAACAACCATTCCTGCTAATTTTGGTGGTATGGAGTTGCAAGGCTGTTTAACTAAAATACAAACACACATAACCAAAGTTTATTTTCTCTTTCTATTTTCAAAATATGATTTGGTTTTTGTTAATTATGCTACAACGAACATGAGAAGGAAAGAAGTATTAAGGATTCCTAGAATGAACGCTGGTTAGAATGTGTGAATGTTATCAATTACTTCATAGTATTCTGTTCTCTTTTCCTATGATCTGTGAAAGGAAATCACATTAACTTTTCCATCCTTGAAATGAAATACTATTTATTCCGGAATCTGTAATTGACCTTTTGAGTCTACTTAATTAAGTAACTTTTCTGACTAAAATTCTCTATTGTTTTTGTTGTACTTTACGGTATTTACAAAGCTAAAAAATAAAGTAAAGTTGATAGCATAATAAAAGAATTACAATGTATTTACAATCATATTAAAAAAAATACTGCGATTAACAATTCTTGGTTAAGGCAAAATAGAACGGATCGAACGGGGAGAGGGCAATTAAATTGGTATTGATAAAACTTATTGAAAATAATATTTCGTTATTTGCCCGCACTGATTGTACCTTTCCAATTATAAGTGTGCACTGCACCATGTTGCTGTAATTTAACTGAACAATTTTTTACACAAAAATATTTGGCTCATCAACAGATAGAGAGCTACAATTTATCTTAAGATTCTGAAATAAAAGATAATTAAATTAGTTTGCTATTATTTTTATTTTAGAAGTGTACAAAAGAAATATAAAATACATCAACTTTTACCTGAAGGCCATTTAGATAACCTTAGTAATTATTTGTCAAATTGTTATTCTATTGTGTGTTTTGTATCTTTCTTGTTTATCATTGACCTAATTCTAGAGGGAAAAATAACAATAACAAAAACTAAAAGGAAATTATTTTGACTGACAAATCTAATCTTTATTATATCGAAGTATAAAATCTAAAAAAGCATAAAGAGGGTTAAAATGTTAGATAAACAGCAAAAACATAAGCAACTATTGAAATGAAGTTGTTAGTAAAATGAAAACAGAATTATAATTAATAAAATAGAATCCTAAAGTCTAAACACCAGCACATTAAGTTATTAAAATTTTTTTGCTATTTTTTTATTAAATAATTTAGCGTAAAGCTGAAGGAATTGAAACTAAATCATAGTGCAGCCAACTACAGTTTTACTAAATTTGAAATAATAAAATTTGAATAATAAAAATAAGCAATGTATTTTTAAATTAACCTACATTAATTGTGCTGTATTCTTTTGTTATTAAAAAAAGCATATCCATAGGGCCATTTTACTACAGCTCATATTATACCATCAGTGCATTTTATCCCAAAAAGATAAAAAATGGAAAGATAGTTTCCTAATGGTTTGTGTGTTTTTGTATAAAATTTTTTTTTGTTGAGTTTTGCTGTCTTTTTGCTGTATTGGTTGAATAAAATTCCCATTTAATCAATTTGGTTTGAGATGTAAAATCCTGAGTCTCTACACAAAATTTGCGGTATAATCTACTGATGGTTTATATGAGCAGTAGTGAAATGGTTATATGAATATGCTTACCCCACAGTAATACATTTCATTTATTGAATTTTATCAAAATATATAATATTTTTTTTAAAGGAATCTAGCAGAGTTAACGTAGATTAACCCAATTTAAAAAATAACATTATTTTACCAGCAAATATTAGGAAATCAAATCTGCCGGGAAGGTATACTAGTTTGTTTGTTTATAATTTATGATTAAATGAAAGAGATTAAATCTTATATTGTTAAATGTTTTATTTAATGTTGGCAATCACGTAATGAATACAATATCAGAAAAATGTCCACCTCTATTAGTCTTACAAATGCGAGTCTTTTTTAAGCACATTTTCATTACATTCTCACACGTTTCACTTGATATTTCATTAATTTCATCACGAATATTTTGTTTGAGTTGCTCAAACATTTCTGGTTTGTTTACATAAACCTTGCTTTTCATATATCCCCACAAAAAGAAGTCCGGAGCAGTCAAATCAGGCGACCGTGAAGGCCAATCAACTTCACCATTTCCTGAAATAACTTGTTGTGAAAAGAAGTCTCGCAGTAATTCCATTGTATTTCTAATTGTATGCGATGTGGAACCGTCTTGTTGATACCACATGTTAGTCAAGCCCAAAACATGCAGTTTTTTTAAAGAGAAGTAGCACTTCAGGCAACAATGCCTATTTAGTCAAGTACCATGCTCCATTCTTTAGGAAAGGGATAGAGAATAGATGAAACAGGTGGTGAAAGCAGAAGGATAGTCGGAAATTAACTGCCGTATATAAGACAGCACAGCGACCAGTGACTATGCCTTCATCGCTGAGCAGCCCCACCGACAATCAATTTTTATTTTTGTAGTGAAAAAGAACCAAGGTCTTCGTTGGGAATCGAACCCACAACCCCCATATTTACAAGCTAGTACACTACCTACTAGCCTACAGGGGCACCTTGTGGCGTTAAAAAGTTTTCAATCATATCAAGATATCGCTCCTTATTCGCAGTTACGTCGTTTTCATTTTTAATGAAGTAAGATCCAATAATTCCTCCTGACCAAACTGCATACCAAACTATTACTTTTCATGGATGCTAAGGTGACTGTTGAATAATTTGAGGGTTTCTAATACCCCAGACTATTCTTTTTTTACATATCTATTCAAATGAAAACGTGCCTCATAACTCATTAATTTTATTTCTTGTGTTTTTTAACAATTTACAAAAATTAAAGGGTCATCTTAATGTTTTAATACGAGTTATGAGAGTTATTAGTTCATTTAGTAAACTGGTGCTATCCATCCAATTTCACCTAATTTCATTCTACTGATTACACAATTTAATTTCTACCAGAAAATTATATAAAACCTGACTAAAAGTTTAGCCAGTTTTATCCATCAGAATTAACGAAGTTTCAACCTATTGGGTTTATGTAAAAATTTGTATGCCCTATTCTATATGTCTCTTAAAAAATGTCACACCTAAACGTTGTCTCTTCAATAGTTATGTTAATTTATTTTGTTTCTTAAAACTCGTAAATCTAAAATCGCTAGATTGAACTGAAATTTACTTTGTCATTAAATTTCAACAATAACAATAAAAAAAGAGAAAAACAAACCAGCCCATCAAAATCGGATTTTCCAATTGCTAAACGCTGACGTCGAACTATAAAGCAAATAGTTCGTGCATTATGTATTTGTGTACAACAGAATATTTGACAGACAAATTGCGCTAAGATAATTTAGGTTGGGTTGTAAAATTTTTTAAAATTTTTTGTTGTGACTCTCTTTTTCACAATAAATTTAAAGAACATAAAAATATGCCCAACGATATTTTTTTCATATTTTCTTCCTCACGTGACTATTTTATCTAGTTTTTTTTCAGAATAACGTTACTCTTATTTTAAAACACAAAAATTATCTGGATAAAAATTTCTCTTAATATTAACGATGATTTTTTTTTTGTGAATGGAAACCAATTACATTTATTTTGTTACAGTTAATTTTTAAAAGAGAAAGCAAAATAGTAAAAGAGATACTCGTATATAGAAGAAAACGCCAATAAGTATGTAATTGTCGCATGAGTCATACTGTTTCTATTTTAGTGTTTTTTTTAATAGTTAATCAAATTTATTTTTAACTCCCTTAAATTGTATCATTGTATTGTTTACCATTTAACAGACCGGTGAGCAGCAGGCAGACATTAACACAATCGGCCTAGTAGTAAAACACAATTTACCATTTAAATGTTAGCATGCTGTTTTTGTTTATTTTTTTGTATGTTTTATATGAAGTGGGTTGTTCGTGCTACACGCCATCAATGACGCCAATTAGACTCTTTTTTTACAACTTTTGTGTCAGTGTATACTATTGAGTCCTCTAAAAGTACGTTTGTATAAGTGTGCTACTGAAACAGTATAGCACGAGCCCCTCCCGTTAATTTAATGTTGTGTTTGTTTTCATTTTATTTTGAAATGAGGTCTGCAATTCGCTTTGAAAAACGTGACTGCATTTTTACTGTTCTTTAGGAAGGGTTTCTTTTTTTGTTTTTCTTGTTCTTGTTACTTTATAAAGGGCTTTTTTAATTTGAAATAAATCAAGAATTAATATAATAATTTCCTTATTCCTGTAAATGCTTTTAACATATTTTATGTTTTCATAAAATGTGTTTTCAAAAAATGTGTAAAAGTATTGCAACTGACGTTTTTTTTCTAAAAAGTAATTAAGCTCAAAATTAGCCTTCCTTCACGCAAGCTACAGCTTACTTTCATTTTTTTTTATTTTGCAATTAAAAGGACTTATAAAGATAAGAAATTAAAAAATTTTTAAATTTTAAATCGTTGGGCTTCTAAACTTTATAATAAATTATTTGAATTAATTAAATTTGTGAATAAATAAAACAGAAATTTTTTCTATGTATCGGGTTTTTCAACAAGAAGTTTGTTTTTTATTTGTGGCAACAACATAATATTTTTTTAAAGTATTCGTAGAAGATGCATAGGCAATTGTTACAATGAACTCAATTTCGCAAGAAAATCACATTATAATAATTAAAATCCGCTATAAACATGGTTGTTGTGTTAAAATTACATTTTGTAAAATTCGTGATATTTTCGGACAATACAATCGTCCTTCTGAGACTGCTATTAAAAATTTGGTCGTTAAATTTGAGTCGGTAGGCTAGATACAAAATGTGCGAACATCAACGCGTGTTCGACCGGGTCGTGCAGCTGAAAACATCGTAGTCGTGAGCCACAGTATTGAAGCAGATCCAAATTTGTCAATTTTTTGGCGATCTCAACAACTGGGGTTATCCAAAACCACCACATGGCAAATATTGCGTAAGGACTTGACTTTAAAGCTTTGCAGTGTTCAACTAGTGCAGAAATTGAAGCCGACCGATTGTTCACATTGCCGTAGATTCGCTTAATTCATTCAGGAACAACTGACTGGTTTTTCTAAAAAATAATTTCTTCAGCCGAAGCCCATTTTCACTTATCAGAGAGTGTCAACAAGCAAAATTGTCACATTTAGGGTTCTGAAAATCCTAGAGCGATTATTACGTACTTAACGTGTCACTGCATGATGTGGTCTGGTGCGTGATTGGGCCATTCTTTTCGGAGATGAGACTGGAAATGCGGTTACAGTCAGTAGATCACTTAATGCCGAAGACTCAGAAATCAGAATCATTAAGACAGTTGTATCATAAGGAAGCATACCGACTTTGTGCACATTATATACTTCTAATATTATTATCACATATTATTCAAACGCAGCTTGAAGGTGGAATATTAAAGTGAGAGCACATCACATTTACACTAAAAATTGGAGACTATTTAGGATTTTATATTGACCGATCCTTAACGTGGAAAATAGATATAAAACTAAAAAGAAAACAATTTAAAACTAGAAAAGAAAATATATTGGCTTCTTGGTCCAAGGTCGGAATTAAACAGTGCACAATTATGGGGAAGCGAACATGGATATTATATAAAAATATTATGTAAAAGCTTTTAAATCTTTAAAAGATTATTCTTGATATTTCAAATATAATTTGCGGAGACTTAGCAATGAAGTTAGAAATGAAGTTAAACAATTAATCTGCTCTTTTAAGCTTAAGTTATATTACCTCTACCATATTAAAGATAGATAGTAATATGTTTAAAATTGTTAAATTCACTAGATTTTAGTGCTACTGCTATTTTATTTATATGTTTTATTAAATATGCGTATTGTTACATTTTTAATTGAGTGCAAATTATTTTAAAATTTTTGCAGACATTTTCTTTTCGAATAAAAAATTTTAAATTAAACCATCATTTTGTTAGCACTTATAACTTATTATTGAAGCTTATAACGAAATGCTTCAATTGAGTGAATGAATGATGGAACGTAATCGTCATAATAACTATCTTAAGATTATATTATTAATTTTGTATGTCGCTATGATTGCTTAGAAAACTTTTCTCTTTTCGCTCAGTAAAATTTGATATAAAAAATGATGTCAATGTTATTGTTTAGAATCAAATTTTTGGTTTATAACCTTTGTGCGACAAATTCGACAAATTCCCGCAGGCCATTAACCCACTAACGCAATGAATAGTGTTGGAACTAGAAAACTAGGTTCTAAGGGAGACTATTAAAAAATAAACTTCTCTAAAAGTTCAATTTAAACTTTCAAATGTTTTAAAACTACAGGGAAAATCTTTACAAACAGCTATTCCACACTTGTAAATAAGAAATAAAATTTACCAACATATTATGCCAATTTTATAATGCAAGTATACACACAAACGCTTCTATATTAAAATCATTAAAATAATTATTTTCTATGTCTTTATTTTATATTCTTATTATCTTTGACGCTATAAATGTTACGTCAAAAATTAGAGAACAAAAAAACAAATAGCAGACACCAATTGAAGTGTATTCAACAGCTGTTGCACATATTAAAAATAAAAACAAAAGTTATAAAAATAATTTTACTCACACGTATACTACATTTTCAATACAAAATTTTCTCATCTTTATTATGATTTTTTCAAATGGGAAAAATATATTTATATGTATGTATTTTAAAAGTATGAGTTCATAGTGTTGATATATAAGAAACGTTTCAGCGGAGAGTGGAAATTAAGCAATTTTGCAAATATGTAATTTCTTGTATTGCCGCACAATTTCACATTAAACAATTTTATAAATAACCTTATGATGTGATAATTTGTTTATTATTCTTTTTGTTGTTGTCATTATTCAAATATGCACTTTCAACAGTGAATAAAATATTCACATGAATATATACATACGTTTGTTCTTGACCTTTATTCGTGAATTGAGGTAAAAAGTGTATAAGTGTGTATTTCTATTAGAAGTATGAATTCATGATAAAAATTCAAATTAAATGTAACAATGACTGATTTTACATAAGATAATTTTTAAAATAAACATTTTGAGTTATTGTGTACTAAAAATGTAGCGTATCGTACTCGCAGTTACATTCAAAATTAAGCTCAATATATAATATTCTTTTTGTAAGTTCTGATGCAAAATTTAAGAAAGTGTTTGTAAATGTCCTATTTATTAGTGCATTAACAAATAAATATTAAGTATACGCCAGGTTGATAGTTGAAATAAATATTAATTATTCGTCTTGTGTTATCATGACCAGAGTAGTAGTAAAATACTCAGAGTGAAAGAGAGAGATTTCAGAGTAGAGATAAACTGAGAGAGAGAAAGAGAGGTTTATGGAAAAATAACTAATTTTATAAGAATGTTTTTCTTAAAGATCCTAAAATATATATATATATATATATATATATATATATATATATATATATATATATATATATATATATATATATATATATATATATATATAACTTTTTATATTCATTTTTAGGCTTACGTACCAAAAGGTTAATAAGAAATCCTATTAATATCGCTAAGACGTCCGTATATCTGTCAAACAGGATTCCTATATTTTTGTCTCAATCAATAAGAAATTTCGCAATAGTTTTACGTATGGGTTCTTATCTTTTAAGCCATTACAAACAGCAACAGTAAATATGAAAAATATAATTGAAAGCATAAGGGTGTTCCCATAGAAGACCTGATTTTGGCTTATAATTTTCAACGACAAATAATATAAAACTAAGTTAAAAACACAAAAAATGATCTATAAAATACAAACTTTGTAGGACTGTGGCTCATAATTTATCATCGCTTAAGATGTGTCACTTCTGCCTTCTGGCGTTTTCGTCACCATCATTTTAAATACATTCATTTTCAAAATGAAATAATTTAAAGCTATTTTTCTGCATCAAAAATTATCCTTTAAAAAAGATCTTGATCAATTGCATTACATTAATTGGATACTTACTTACAGAAAGCCATATGCTAACAAAAATTATTTTAAAAAATTAATTCAACTAAGAATTCGTCATTATGAGTAATCAAATCTAACAAACGTTTTAAATACTATTGATTTGTCAACAAAGTGACAATAATTGTTAGAACTTTGATGATATTCTATTGTCAGCAGCATTTGCCTCACAAGGCCATTAGAATATTTGAACACATTAAAAACCTTTTAAAAACAATAAAGTGCGTTCGAATTTTTTTTTTTTATTTAAAATAGCAATTAGGTCTAGTGTTACTTGCATATACTTGCAAATTAAAGGATGCTTGAATTAAGCACTTTTAAAAGAATTGAGAAAGTAAATCTACAAATATGGAGGTATCGATTGTATCGATGATGTTTAAAATTTACTGTTAATTAATATATATAATAATATTTTTATTAAAAATTGCAGAAATATAGAGTTAAAAGTGTGGAAATTCAATTAATTTAAAATTAATAATTGGAGGATAATCTAACTATTTTTATTATCTACTAAGACGACATGGGTAAATTACATATAAAAATGTAAAACTTGAAAGGTGCTAAGAAGCAAATGGTTTTCAAATTATATTCCTAGACTGTGGTTATAAATAAACTCTTTTAAATATGGTATATTGATTATGGCTTTTTACACCGATCAGATGAATATGAAAAAATTTATTAATTAATTGTGCAAATGTTTGCAATTCTACATCATTCTTCTCTTCAAAACTAAATCACTTGTTGTAAAAAATAGGTTTCTCCTTTAAATAGCTGAAAAATATGAATCTCAGATGTTTTAAAATAACACCTGTAAATTATAAAATTATAAAACCAATACTTATAACAGCATTCAATGTGTTTTTTAAAACGTTAACAACGTTATGTTCGACAACTGACTTTTTGGAGGAAGCCACATGTCATTCTTTTTGTTTAATTTAATTTACTCAAAGAAACATTCAATAAAAAATTACTTTTTATTTGATCTAACAATCTCAAGCTATTCCGGCCCAACACACTATATGACAATAAAAAACTTTATTTCATTTTCTCTCAAACGTTTCGTCAATTTTTGTTAACTTTCTCAAGAGTTTGTCATTTAAAATAAATTCTTATATTATTAAAATTTTTGTAATCTTGTTCATGTAACCTGTATAAATTAATTTCAACAAATTTACATTCTATAACAACTAGGACATAGATTATTCACACATAATTTTTCTATTATCAAACACTATTACAACTGAGTTATCACAAGGCTATAGTTAACAGTTTTCCTATCTTCTTAAGTTCATGGTATTATATATATTTTGTATTCGGAGAGGCTCTCTGCTTTTACTATATGGTTCTATTAATTGGTTACCAAAATATTACGATCAATTTCAACAAATTATTTTCTTTGCTGATATGTCAAACAGTTAGTCTCGCAAAATACGACCACAAAAAGTTTGTGAAAAATTGTTCATCTAAAATATTACAACTATAAATCATGTTCTAATAATGACATAAAATTGTCTTTCATTGATTATAAGATTATTATCATCACCGGTGAGCGTAACGTAGTCTATAAGTTAGCTTTTCCGGGTAAATGTCATACTTAAATAACAGCACCATTAGGAAATTTATTGAAAAGAAATTAAAAAGAAAATATTTAATCGTCATATTGATTTAAAAATAACTGATTTGTTATTACCTTTTAACAACAACTAATTAATAAGCAGTCAGCTTTACTGGGTAACGTACTGGTATCAATATGTTATTTAAAAAAATACAAATAAAATCTCTATTCTTTAAAAGTACGAATATTTAGTCCAACAGATATAAGAAATGGTTGAGAGCCAATTGTACCGCTCCAGAAAATTCAAAAGAGTTCGCTCTCAAAGTTTAAGCTAGAATATTTATCTGCTACACATAACATTTTAATTTTAATTAATCTCCCTGTTGAGTAATTTCTGATTTATTTTAAAAATATTTTGCCCTGCAATATCAATTTCGTTATCCATTGAAAGGTTTAGAGCACAAGATATTAAAGTTAAGCTAAGAAACGAACGTAAGCCTAAGTGAAAAAGGGAATTTTTTTTTATTATCGTACATATCAAACGATAAAAATTGCTTTTACACCAGCTTAGCTTTTTTGACAAAAGATTAGTACAAAATAAGTGTTTAAAAATGAGGCAGTATTATCAGGCTTTCATAGTGATAAAATGGGTATTTTCATAATTCCTTTTATTTACAAAAAGATTATTTGTTAAAAAAAACCGTCATACTGCGCTCACCTTCTGACATTTACGATCAGTATACTCTGGCAAATTACCAATTTTAATCCGAAAATCAGTAATTTGCTTATTGAAATCATAGTAATTCGAACTGTCAGTTGGCCTGCAAGGCTTTTCAATTTAACACTTCAACAGCAATCATAGCCTTGGAGGTTTTATATGCAGCTACCTAAGATTATGAACGAAAAAAGAGGGCTAAACCTAAACCTTCAGCTTGCATTTTGTTAAGAACAGCCTCGGTAACCATATGATCTAAATCACTTTTAAATGTTAATACAGTGTTTGGTTCCTTCAAATAAAAGCATTTCACTTTCTTTTTTTAACATTTAATTATTTTTTTTTATTTTTTACAATTTATAGTTCTATCGGTCTTAAATATATTTTTTACTACTGTGCTATTGTACAGTGTTCATTTGTTAATTAAAACAACTCTACAATATAGAATAACTGTATCAAGAAGTGGTGTCATAGATGACTTTACGTTTTAAAATATTCAGAAGGATATTTAAAGTAATTCGAGCGAATGTTTTGACATATTTACCTTATACTCTATTTTGCAGTTAGGCATTTTGTAAACAGCTGGATAATATTATTTAAAACAGCTTTCAAACATATCTTGCTTTTTTCCATTATTAATAATTTTACCAAACTACAATTAAGCAGCCTTAAGTTATTATTTCTTTATGCAAAAAAAAAAATAAGATAACTTGTAGCACAGAACTCTAATTGCTGGTATTGTTTATTGAATAACAATTCATGTCGTTTAAACACTTCAAAAACGAATAAAGTATTTTCTTCTAAGCAAATTTTTATTTTTTTTAAGCACGTTTCGCACCTAATTATAGTTTCCAATGCTTTATGCAATTAATTTTTAATATCTTGTTGTACTCTTTTGTGAGTATTCAAGGTTTCTTAACATTTATTTAATCCCAAATAGACCATACTTCATCCAGACCAGTTTCAGCAAGTTCGTTGCATTGGAACGTGACTGTATATGAATTCTTCAAAAAATTCTAAAAATTTTTCTTATCCAATTGCTCTTCTAGAAATATTTTTAAATTATTGTATCCCAAATTTTATAAAAATAAATATTTGTTTAATTTTTTTTTGAGAATTTTTGTAAAAAACTAAGATGCAAAGGATAACCATATCAATCATGCTGTTCGAGTATATTTAATATATTTCTTATCTTTTAAACCTTTTCCTAAATTATAAATAAATTTTTGGTTTTTCGCCTTATTGCCTTCAAATAAAAAAAAAATAAAAATTTTTCAATTTTAAAGAATTTTTTTTAATTTAAGGTTCCGTTTCTTTCGTTTTTTGGGTGAAAAAAATTCTCGTGCAGTAAATTAACTTTAAAGTAAAGGGTTTTGCAACAAGAAGTTTGTTTTCTAAAACAAAATAAAACAAAAATTTAGATTAAGATGATTAAAATTTCTGTTGTACTATGAAGACAAAAGTTCGGCAACTATGAATGAAAAATGATATCTGGCAAATGCCCACCACGGTCACGCTGACAGATGTCGATTCCTTCATTAAAGTTTTTAATGACTTTTTAGCAAAATAGCGGTCTCTTTTCGTTTTTGAGTTTTGAGGCTGAAATCGATTCGATCGGCTTCTTATAGGCTCCCTCCTTAACATATCCCCACAAAAAATAATCCAGTGGTGTTAAATCATACGATCTGGCTGGCTTCTTAACTGCTAATTGTCGTGAAATTATGCGAGCGGGAAATTTTGTTTGCAATAAATTGATAGTTTCATTGGCTGTGTAACATGTGGCACCGTCCTGTTGAAACCACGTCGTCAACAATAGGCCATAATTGAGTTGTTAGCATCTCGCGATATCTAACCGTTAACGCATTTCCAACACCATAAAGTGACACGTTGAGCATGCAAAGCCTTTTCAATAATCGCTCTAGGATTTTCAGAAGCCCAAATGCGGCAATTTTGCTTGTTTACATACCCTGGCAAGTTAAAATGGGCTTCGTCTGAAAAAATGACCGATTGTTTCTGAATGAATTGAGCGGAACTACGGCGATGTGAATGGTTACTCGGCTTCAATTCCTGCACCAGCTGAATCTTGTAAAGCTTCAAATTCAAATCCTTACACTAAATTCGCCATGTGGTGATTTTGGATAACCCCAATTATTGAGAACGTCCAGGAATTGAAAAATTTGGATTTACTGTGGCTCGCGGCTGCGAAGTTTTCAGTTGAATGACTTGGTTGAACACTCGTTGGTGTTCGCATATTTATATCCAGTTAGTCGATTTAAATTTAACCAAAAAATTCGTAACAGCGGTCTAAGAAGAACCATGATGTTATCCGAAAATATAATGAAATTTACAAAATGTAACTTTAACAGAACTACCATTTTAATAGTAGATTTTAATTATTTCAATGCGATTTTCCTGCAAAATTGAACTCATTGTAATAGTTGCCAACGCATCTACTACGAATACGTTAAAAAACTAAATTTCAAATCTACCATGTTGATGGTGTTGCCACAATTAAAATACAAACTTCTTTTTTAAAAACCCGATAGACGATTTGTTACTTTTTCTATTTAACATTTGGAAAAATTTACCGATACTCTTTCGCAGTAATTAATTTTATTTTTGAAATCGATCTCAATTGACGTCGTGTATATTTTTCTGCGTTTGGTACCTTATAACTCTTTCGTCTGCTGTAGGTGGACTTATAATTTGGTGCTTTATTTAACATGATTTAAAAATATCTTGGAAAGATACTTTCATAGAGGGTGCATCATGATAGCTCCCTATAGAAAACAAAAATATTAAAAAACAAATTTTAAATTTAGTGGCTATGCCAATAGATATGCAAATGGGTTTAACTTTTAAAATTGAATAGACAGACATACATAATTAACACAAGTGTGCAAAGGGTGCTCCATGAATGACACGACTTTAGATTGAATGAATTAATTTTTGAACTTTCACAGTCAGAATTCAAATGTATTATAAACATAGAAAATAAAATAGAAAATTTATCGGTGTTCCCAAAGAGAAATAACTTTGACATATACTGTTTTATCTTTCGCCCCGTAAAAGGTAATATTTTAATATGGCTGATAATAACAACTAAATATTAATGGTACCCCAAGGAGAGTGTAGTTTTACTATTAAAGCATCTCAAAAACTGCCTTAGGTAGACACTAATTAAATCATCTAAAACACGAATAACTGTAGAGGGTCTCCAAAGTTTTAAAAAACACTAAATGGGTATTAATACGGCTGCCTTGACATCTGTACGTTTATCTATTTAAAATTACTCTTTTTTATTAAATTTTATGAGAAGTAAAAACTCAATGATTTATTTGGTAGAAATATAGCACGAAAGTAAATGAAGATAGATAATGATCTGAAAAAGTTTCCAATTTATTTTTTTTTGTATTTGTTTTTTATAAAATATAACAGCGATAATATAAGTTAATCAGAAATCGAATTTGTTGAAGTAGTAACTGCTTATCAGCTTATTATAGGTAAATATATGAAATGTTTGATAACAACAGGTTTCTTTTTATCAGAAAAAGTCAGGCACGTTTATTTCTCTTAAAATACAGTAAAATTCAACTGTCGCTGGCTTAGGAAATCTATACATTCTGACAAAAAAAATAACACAACTTGATAAATTACTCATTGTAAAATAAAATTGACATAGAAACGAACTTTTGTGGCGGTTACTGTCTAGACGTATGAAAACAAAACAACAAACGTGACAAACTGTCATGTGTATAAATTTTTTCAAAGCTAAATCATTTTAGAGTTTGGTCGTGAAGACAAAATCTCATTCGCTTAATAATTTTTTTATCGAAAAATTTATTAAGAGTATTAATCGTTCATTTCTTTGAGTACTGTTTATTTTATGTTTACGATTATTTAAAAAACAAATCCAATTTTATTTCTAAAAACACACTTTGATTAAAGAACACTTTCAGTTTAACAAGTAGTACAAATTAAAATTATTCGTTGTTTTTCTGTTTTTACTTTTAATTAAGAAATTTTTTTGCACAACTAAAAACCTGCTCTCCGAATTTTAATAAATTATAAAATAGAATTTGTTAATTCAGTTTCTTTAAATATTTTTATTCATTAAACTTAATAGTTTGTAAAATTTTTATTTAAAATTTTAAAAATGTGTTGTAATCAATAAAAATATTTATTAAATAATTAAAAAAACGGCCCAAAATTAGTTTGGGTTCAAAAATGTTTGGAATAGAAAAATTTTATTCCAGCTTCGTTTTCATTGAATTCCATATGTGAATTTAGTTTCATTGTATTGGAGGAAACAGAGTAAAGATGGCCAGCACTTGAATGTCCCTGTTTTAATCACTGGCATGTCTCGTCATAATAGTGACTGAACTCTGTAAGTAACAGTTGTTTGTGATATGCTTTTTTTGGTTTTCTGATATTTGTTTAACTGTTTTTATTGTTGACAATTCACAGTAGCTACTGATTAAGGGGTAAGGAATCATAACGCAAAATCTGTGTAAGTTTAAACATTTTCAATAGCGATCTAAATGAAAGGCCATATATGTACATTTCTATGGGAATACCCCTTAAGTTTCAGGTTATTTATTTATTGTTGTAGCGACCATACCTACAGTTAAACATTTACACTTCTTAAGTAAGGAAACCTAAAAATGACATAGTGCTGCCCAACTAATATATCCCGCTGGTTTATTCGGACATAACTTTTTGCTGGACTTAAGATTAAAGAAAACTTCAATAGAAAAAATATCTCACATAAGCTAAATCTGATTCCACTTTAAGTTGAAGATAGTATAGTGGCGATTCGGATAATTCTAGCGAGTTCAAAAACTCGGTTGGATATTTGATGACATCATTTTGGTTAGAAATGAAATTCAGAGATTTTTAAATCATCAATTCGCCAGCAATTTCACTTCACGACCAACAAGCAAAAAAAAAATTACCTATATTAGGTAAGCCAAAAAAACTGGGCGTGAAAATGGGCGTGGCCAACAAAATCGCACTTGCATATTTTTCGAGCTTAAGACGTTATTCTTTTGAGCAAAATCTATAAAAAAATAAAAACAAAATGCAAAATCCCATGGAAAAACACAGTTTTATTTTTTGCTGAATCCCTACATTTTTTCTAATTTTGTTTCAATAACAACCTGTTTTAGAATATTATACACCTTTAAAAAATTAGCTAAGCAACGAACACCATTTCATTTTTATTTGTATAGATAATAAAATATTAAGAAACAACAATCGTACATTAAACAGATGTTTCCGGCTTTGTTTTTATTAAGGTTAAAGTACCGGTTTGGGGCTAAGTAGGTCTATTTTAATTCTACTATATTTCGCCGATGATATAAAGCTGTATAGTTATAGCGGTAAAGAAAGTCGCTGTAATATGTGTTAGCAATCATGAAAAAATTAGATACATATTAGAAAAACTCATTAGCCATGGATGGGGTATGAACACCGACTTAATAAATTTAAAGCACAATAGTTGAAGTTAAAGTATAATCTGCAGCTCTAGTTGCATTTTCATAAGTTCGAAAAACATTGCACAAAATGAAAAAAAAAATATTTATAATCAAATCGATTTATAAACTCAAAATTATTCATATTATTATGTAACCTGATATTTGTTAAGATTTACAAAAGAATTCTAAATATACTAAAATGAAAACCTAATAAAAATCACACAAATTACACTGACCAATATCATCATTCTATACGAGTGTCTACTTTTGTTGTATTCTTAAAAAACAAAAAAAACACAAATATTTGAAATCTACCGTTGCTACCTTGTCTTAACATTTTTATTGGAGTCGGAAATCAAAATTATTGATGTCTATAATAGAACTTCAGTATATATAATTATTGTTTGCACAGTACTGCTCAAGAAAATTTGCAACGTTTTTGCAATTACTTCTATAAAAAAAATAAATAAATATTATATAATAAGTGACAAACTATATGTGATACAAGTATTAATAACTTTAAAATGCTAATGGTGTGTCAGATGAATGCTTCCCTAACACCTTATTTAAATTTATATTCAATATATAAATTTCATTCTTTTAAATTTAATAATAATATTGAAAATAAAATTGTCGTCACATCATTTTTCCCTAAGATTTATTTATTAAATTAAAAATTCAAAAGTGTGCTACATTTTTACGATTGTGCTAAAAATATTAATAAATTTATTTTAAAGTATAAAGTGTAAAATTGTATTATGTCTTGCATCTTTTTTTTCCTGAATAATGAATCCAAGTGCTCTCAGAGCTTTGAAATTTTAATTAACTAGAAATGTGAATTATAATAATTTTTTGTAGTTTTAAAAATTCAAGTAGGAAGTGGAAGCATAATTTACCTAAAGAGGACTAAGAACTACTGTATAACAATATACAGCTGTAAGCAAAAAGTGCAACTCTGTATTAAAATAGTTAATAAGAAATCAGTTCACGTCTGTTCGCTTTGTGTTTGTTCTTTATAATCGCAGTATTCACGTTTTGGTTATTTTATCTAAATAAGCATAATCAAAATGTTTTTGTTAATTAAAAAAATTGCTATTTTTCTGGTAACAAAAATAATACAACCGGATGCAATTAAATTGCAATTTCCTTTTACTTTTATAGTCTAGATGGCATAATATTAATCAGTGATAAATTGACGTTAAAGGATATATTATTTTTAAAATTTATTAAAATTCATTTCGAGGAAAAAAATTTCACAATTATTTTATTTTATTTTATTTTCCGATTCTTTGAAATATTTCGATTGCAATAAGGAGTAGGCGCCAACAGAAGAACCTCAATTTTTTTGATTAGGATAACAACGCGTATATTTGTGATATTTTATCCAGTTTAGTTTGGGAGTTTTTTTTTTCAGTTTAGTGAATTTTCATAATTCTTAAAAGTTTAAAGGCTTTTTTTACAGTGGCTCAGAAAAGTTATTTTAAATTATTTTGAGCAATTTTTTCATATCTTTATATATATAATTCCACTATATGTGTGTTGTGATTGAACTCCTCCTAAACGGCTGGACCGATTTGCAAAAATTTTTTTGAATGCACTTGGGTGGCGCCCCAAGTGGTTTAGATTCGGTCCTATTAGACAAAGTGGCGTGGTACCTCCCATAAAAACCACAAATTGACAATCCAATATTTCTGCTCCTGCTAACGGTATTTAAACAGAATTTGGTATTTCGGTTGAGTGAACATATTTTAAGTTCCCCTACAAATCTTGCCACCTTGGATGGTTCACATAGATGGCTTACATTCACAAACCAGCCCGGCAGATGACGCTGCAGTCGATATCCATTTTGTTCAACTACACTGCAACTACACGACTGGGTCGACTTTAATGAATTTTTGTGTATTCATTCGTTCAATGCATTTAATTTTTGTGTGCGCTGTGTTTTGATATTATATGGTATCGCATTTACGTAAATATTGAGCGTTGTATACTTAAAAAATACACACACGCCATAAATTCGTCGCCAGCCGTCAACTGCCTCCAATGTGACTTGGCGGATGACGGTGAAAGGTCCAAAGTAACATGGACTCGATTGCTGCCGCTATTAAAACAGTCGCGGTGGGTATCGAGCTTTTTTGTTTGCGTTTCTTCTTTGCGACCTCGCAAATTCGTTCCCAATAAAAATTATACTCTAAATTAGCATATTTTTGTTTTTATGTAAATAATAACAACAGTTAACCAGATCTCAGGCATCAAGCATTATACTTCAAATTATAATATATTCTACACTATAGTCGATGCTAATCCCCTTGAAATCAAACTAGTATACCGAAAATCCTGCTTAAAAATCAAAGCCAATTTAATAACAAGATTTAGAATAGGCCACAGCAAACTTTGACAGACAAAATTTTTTTAATAATAAAGCCGCTCTGTAATGTCTGAATTTGAGTTTAGGAAGTAAATTGTCTGTCAAAAGGTTAAGTGTCAGGAACTAAGTTGTCATGCTTTGACATTTATTTAGTAAAAAGTTGGGACATTTTAAGTATTCAACATTAAACTCATGAGTAAAGAATTTTATATATGAGAAATTATTCTAAATTAGCAATTACGTAAGATTGGAGCATTCCTTCTCCACTGTGCGTACTTTAATCACTAAATTAGAAGCTCACAGTATTGTTGTTGACCAAACAGACCAAAACAATATCCTCGCAGTGTACAGCAAAGTGTTGAGAATAAGTCTGGCACTTCAACTTGTCGACGTTCACAAAATTTCGGCATTATTAGAGGCACTTCGCGCAATATTTTGCATAAGGATTTTTATATTTCCGCATACAGAGTTCAACTCGTTCAAGAAATAAAGACGACCAACTATTCTTTGCGTCGAACGTCTGTGAATTGGCTGCATGAAAACAACACGTTTTTCAACAAAATATAATTTTTAGTGATGAGGCGGCAATGTAAATAAACAAAATTGACCACAAACAGTTCTGGAAAACCATTACATCCGACAAAACTGACCGTATAGGCGGTATCATTTATCCGTTTTTCATTTATTAAACTGTTCTCCCTGGGTGTCGCTTTTCTGTTTCTAAACTATTGTTTAACATTTTTGGTGGTTCCATACTACTGCCTGGTGTGGTCCAGGGCATTATAAATCGTTGCTTGGAAATCGAAAAAAAACTAAGTAGTGGCATAGAATTCTATATAGTAACGATAAAAAACTAGCAATAAAATTCCAAAAAACATAAGCAAGTTATTTATATAAACCAAAAACAATTTGGTAAAATATATTACAAATTAACTGCTACAACGGCGATGACAAAGAAAAACTTTCATCTCAAATACTTTATGACGATATTACGTCTTTAACATATGAAGTGGAGGTGCTAACTTTTCATTCAGCCCTGTTCATCATTAAATGGGAGCTATAGAAAAAACACCTAAAACAATCTAAACAAGCGAAACAAATGTGAAATTTCAATACAAAAGTAGTATTTGGGAAAAATATTAATAGATAATAATTGTTATATTGGACTTTGTAACACTTTTTATACATTACTCCTTTCGAAGGGTTTGTGTTAAATTAAGGGGGTACTTAGGTAATTAACAATAAAAAAATTTTTAGTATCTTTAGAAATAAACAACTAATCGTAAGATAAAAAGCATAACAAACACACTATGTCAAATGTATTCTCCATACTATTAATTATTTAATTATATCTAATATTTATTTATTTCTGTCAAAATCAACAACTAACATCCTTAAAAAAATACAAAATAAAAATATTTTAACTATTGCATACATTTTCTAAATATATTTACCTTTATTTTCTTTGCAGATTTCAGAAAAAGCAAATACTAAAGCAATTGAAAACACCCTTTAATTAAAAAAAAACATCCATAAATTTCCAGCTTATTATTGGAATTATTTGGATCAAATACTCTTCTAATCTAATCAACGGCAACAGATAGCGCAACAAAAACGGAGATTATAAATTAATAATAAAAAACTACACAAAGCCTAAAAACAAAAACAAACAATGGCCTTAATTATGAAATACATAGACAGCATGCACAAATATATGGACTCATATGGCGGTAAGTAGTCAAATCAATTTTGATTTCTCTAAAAGCTATTTGATCTATTTTACCTTTTATGCTGTAGCGAACAATGTGTGCATCTAATTTATGCTTTAACAACTATTACTATATATGCAGTAGTGAGAAATATATCGTGTCATTTATTTCTTAATTTGGGGCTCTTCTGTGACAAATGTGAAATTAATGCGATCTCAGAATTTATGGCCCAATAAAATCTAATTAACAGAAAAACTTAACTTTTATAGAGTATCAGTTACACGCTGACTAAGTCTCACCGTGCCGTATTCTCCTGAATCTACTATTTATTACAAGTAAAATTTTAAGACATTTGCAACCAGATGTCATAAAAAATATTCACTTTCCACTCACACTAGATGTCTGCCTTGATCCTTGAATTTAAAAAAAATATATTTAGAATGGCTTCCCGTTTAAATTGCAGAGGAGGTGACTGCAGGTCTTTGTTTGTGGGATACTCCACAATAATTTGTCTCAAGGTATTCTGTAGATAATCTACAAAGAGTTTGCTGTTAAAAAGTGAAAACTTTGTATGGTACAGATATTGACTCTTTATGCAAATATCACTAGTATGCTTTAAGTGCACTCACGCATGCGCGGAATATAATTCTATGTACCTTTCATTAATATAGGATGCCTTACATAGTATAGAACTTTGAAATGGAATGAATTGACATAGAATTTACTTTCTTCGAGAGATAATCTTCTGGCGGTATAAAAAATAAATATTTCTGGTATACAACGGTCACGGCTGATTCGGGCGTAGACTAATCTGGAAGTACAATTTTCGATGACTATTTTCAATATTTATGCCCGTACATCGGCAATAACGCGGCGAATATTGGCCCCCGTTGTGGTCAATGGTTTCGAACTCACCTGCTTAGACCAGGGATTTCATATATTCCCATAGAAAACGGTCTAGCGGCTTTAAATTACAGGATATTGGAGGCCAATTCGCAGCTCCGAAACGTGAAACTATAGACCTACCGTACGTTTCCTTTAATATATCACTTGTTAAGGCATTACATCATTATTGTGCAATTTGTGAATGAAGAAGTCAGTAATCATGGCTCTATAATGGTCACGACTTACCAGTATCGTTTTTAAAGTAGTATAGCGCAATGAATCCACCAGCCCATAAAGCACACCAAACAGTCAGTTTTCTTGGACGTTATGGTGTCTAAACATACAGTTGAGATTATCATCACTTCAAACGCGGAAGCTTTGTTTATGTACGTCAATATAAACAAAGCTGCCGTAGCCTTTCAAACACGAATGAGCTTCATTGTTGAACAAAATTCGCTTATGAAAATCGGAAACTTTTAGGGCCAATTCTATTCATGTTGAAATGCTTAACGAGAATAAACGTAAATTACTTAAAAGCTGACAAATTGGCCACCAGTTAAAAAAGTGTTCCTAACTTGATGTTTACACCCTATATATAAATGGACTAAACACGTCATCATGGTCATTGCAATGTAAGCTTTAGAATAAACTAAGGCTTTCAGTATCATGAAGCTTTTCAAGCTGACATGTTATTTGAAAAGATGAAAAGAGAAAGTGCTTAAGGCGAAAATACCTCTTGACATCTGTTCCTGACTTATACTTCTAATTTTAAAACAGTCGGCATTATTTTGAAAACGTTTAGTTATTCTTAAATTTATTGAAGCGTTTTAAAAAAAATTTTATGTTTCTCAGAGCGGATTTTGGCCGGCTATAAAAATTCGTATTCTACATCTGCATGTCCAGTGGCTGTTGTCACTTGGTGACTTATTCTATTTCAGCATGATTATGCCGGAAATTTGTTAGCCTACTTAATTTGAGTGTTGAGTAAAAAAAATATGGGCAGAAAATATAGAAATGCTAGAATTTTAGTGTTTACATAATGATAAAAAGCACATCTTCTTGAATCTAATTTAGTTTGACTATCCGAGTTTACCCGTTAATTCGCTATTGAGAACGTATGACTTTTAAAAGTATTTTTTATATTTAATTTACATTATTTGTGTTTGTTTTCTTTATAAACAAATATTTCATGATAATATATAGCGGAATGGCCATCTGCATATTCATATTTACTTTTCGCAGTTACACATTTCACATTTTAGTTTTCAATAATAAATATTTCATGAGAATATCAACATGGAATGTTTATTTTTAAAGGAATCAAGCACAATCAACTTTAATTAAATTCGAAAATAATTGCAAATATTAAATTTCTTATTAATGTTTAATACATTAGTTTTTTTCTCAAAACATTTATATCTTTAATTTCTTAATTCCTTTAAAATCATTAATAATTTTTTTAAATACACTTTTTTTAATCATATAAATATTCATGCAATTTATTGTTTAATATTCACTCAATTTTATAGTCTTGTTTAGTATTCATTTGATTTACTTTACAAACAAAACTTGATGGATTGAATAAAGTTTTCAGCACAATGTTCCAAAAATAATTTTAACATTCATCCAGTCATTTATTATGTACGAATGGTGTTAGCAAAAAAAAAAGAAAAAAATAAAATAAAATAAATAACTACAGCCAAAAAGAATTAACCTTGAATAAATAAACGTTTTCGATATTTTGTTATTTGTAATATTTTGCTGCCTTTTAAGTCAATGAATTTGAATGAGTGTGTTTCATCACAGTGTGTTTTTTACAAGAAGTTCACACATTTGTAAATTTTAACATATGATCACTAATTGATTGACCTACACAACAAAATAAATGACGAACATTAAAATAATAATAGCGCGTAGAAAATAAATAACATCGAATTTTAGAAATTGAATTTGGAGGAACGTGTTTGACTTCAACACGTTCCTTCTATTGGACTATAATTTAATAAAATTTTAACATTTTTTTGTGTATGTATTTTTAAAATAATACTTTTATATATTTCAATTTAAAGAAACTTTATGAAGGTTTGAAATATGACATTTACTGCATTGCTTCATTGCACATGTCGTTTATTAAATATATTCGTATTTCGGCGATTATGAACATTTTTGTTGTTATTTCTTGTGATTTTACACATTTAAATTTAAAATTTATACAAATTTAAAATGCAAAATCGTATATCGGTTTGCGAACAAGAGCAGGTGAAAAAAATGAGTAAAAATAAGCTGGCAGGTGAATATTTGCGAAATTAATTTATTTTTAAAAAAGACATCACTAATGGCTCCGTTGCCTAGATCGAGATGCCTTCGGCGATGACTAGAGATATGTGGATTTTAAAGAACATTCCAAACCAAACCAAGTTAATTGGCATGAACTTGTGACTTTAGAGAATACGAAAAGAAAAACTCCATCAAAATAAAACTGAACTATTTTAGTAACCAAATCACGTCATCCCTAAAGTATAGGTAAATACCGTCAAAATGTTAATAAAGAATGTACCATTTGAGCTAGGTCCTGCGTTCATATCATTCAACGAAATAACATAAATTAAGAGTGGAAACAGTAGCAAATCTAACTACAACATACTCAAAAACTTCTTTGTATTCAAATCGTCTTTCTTTTATTTTTAATTTATGATACTTACAAATTACAAATCTATTCATATGTATGTAAAGGGTTTTTCAATAAGCAGTTTGTTTTCTAAAACAACTTTAAATAAAAAATTTTGATTAAGGCCTACATTTTTGTTACGACTATAAGTGAGGCCCTGTGAAGAGCAACATGGTTGCTGTGTTTTGTGCCCAAAACACCGAAAAGAGTTCTGTGTCTTATAAGCTGCTCCCCTACAATAGAGGTTACAAATGATCCGATGTAAGTTAGATTGGCTAGGTCGTCAGCATCGAGTAGGATCATGGTCATGAAGCAGCTTCGTGACTTTGAATCATAGTGGAGGGCAACCACGAAAATATTTTAAAGACTTCTGACACTCACTTTTGAAAACGCTCACTAGCTGCATTTATTAACATCATCACTAAATAGTTAATAGTTTTCGATACCTGATGATCTTATGAGCAATCTATAATTAATTTTTCAGCTATTCTCTTTGAAGTGTTTGAAAATTTAACAAAATTATTATTTCTCCTTCGAATCAAGCTGCCGATTTTGAAAACTAAAAAAAATTATTAAAATTTAAATCCCTTAAAAATTCATATAAATACAAACAGCCGTATGCATAAAAACTTAAAGCAGGCTTGGCTGCCCTTGTTAAGCCAAATTTCCTAAAGTTGTATTCAAAAAACGTTTTTACCTTTAAATACCTTTGTTAAAGCTTTGTTAACTTTAAAGTAGAAAAAATCTTATTTTAAACTAACAATAAATTGAGCCGTTTATTTTAAAAGTGGCATAAGTCACTTTGTTTTTAAGTCGTTTTTTATCTAAAGATAGTTTATAAAACATTTTATAGGGAATATTATGATAAAATCGAATTCACTGAATTTTCAGCCAAATCACTTTGTTTTGGTCTTTATTTACTTTTCTTTTTGATTGATTGGTTGATTGATTAATTGTTCGTTCAAGGGCTTTTCTATTACACCAAAGTGACGATCATTTGTTAAATGACCCGAAATTAAAAATTTGTGATCCGGAATTTCGATATCGTTTTCTGAAGACTGAACAATTTTCATCAAGGTTAATGCCAGTTTTGTGTTCATAGCGTTACTTACATGACTTTGTGTGCTCCTAGTGTAATTCTAACAATTGATGTTTTGGCAGTTAGTGAAAAGAACTATTGAATATATTAAACTGTCACACCTAAATAACTGAATTGAAATGAACTCCTTCCATTAACAACAATATTCAGGGTGTGAATATAAACAAATCGAGACGTTTGCTTCGTTTAGTTCCCTGCAGGGACAAACAGTAGCAAAGAGAAAAATTGTGTCATTTAGTTTTGTATTATTTTTACTTTTGAGCACCAACTGTATTTGGCCAGAAAAGAAATAAAACAAAACTCAATTGAAATATATTGAGTGAAACATTGCTGAAATGTTTGCTGTTTGATTTGCTTGTTGTAGGGGAGAATGGAAGAGTGTTAAAAAAGGAACTCTGATTTCTTAGAAAACTATGCAACTAAAGGCCCAACTGCATAAACTAGTTTAAGGCAACTTAGGCAACTGTGCAAATACCTAATAATCATATGTGGCAAACTATAATATACTTAACAAAACCTTTCATCAAGTTTCGTTAAATGTCATTTGCTTAAGCAAAGTACGAAACTGATCGCACATTCCCTACGGAAGCAGCTGATTTTGCATAATGCATTGTGTTAAAGCTACATTAGTAAACAAATTCAAATGGAAGGCAAAAAATATGTTATCTGAATTTAATATAAGATGTTTTATTATAACGGCAATTCAAAGGAACGAGGACCTTTAAACATTTTATTTTCTTTTCCATTTTTTTAACACACAATTTGCAATAAAATTTAATTTTTTATTGTTTATAAATTCAATAATACACACAGTTGCAATTTTTAGTACTTTTGGTCCAAATAATACATTCTGCGATATATGTGTAATTTTTCTTTCGTAATTTTCTTAAAACTATTAACAAAAATTATAAATTTGTATAAGGATAGTATTAACTATACAAAATATGATTATTAAACGCCTTTTTGCTATTAAATTTCATTTATTTATAACGACATTATTTTTTTGCAAAAGTACGAATAACACAAATGTGCAACTATATTCATGTAAGTACAATATAGCCACGTAAAAGTCTTCAACGATTCGCTTAAATATTTGACAGACTTTTCGTTAAATTTTTGACACTAGCTTAAGCCAGCTTATGCATATTATAGTTGGGCCTTAAGTTGTATCTTGTATTTGTTGTGGTTTTGCTAATTTACAAAGCGATTTTAAAAAGCATGAAACGTTTACTTTTACACACGAAAAGTATAAAATAAATGAAAATGCCATTTTGAAGTTTTAATAAGTTTTTTTTTTTCAAAGAAATTTGTTTTTGACAAATTACAAACAATACGAACGTTGTGACAATTAAAGCAATTATAAATAACTGTAAGTTTAATCATTGAAAGAAAATTATGTATGCATAAAGCCTGCTGTTGAACTAGATATTCTAATATTTCTTAGTTTACATTTACTGTTTACTTTATTATTTTAGAAATAATTTATTTTTTATATTATTTGTAGATCCCCGGACGAAGGATTGGCCCATGATGTCATCACCATTTCCTACATTAGCTGTATGTCTCACATATGTTTACATAGTCAAGGTACATACAAGATTTATTACTTTATTGCACCAGTTTTGCTTTCGTTGTCTCCGAAACAGTCAACAAATAATATTCTAGGAAATTGAAATTTAATTTCCTCATTGCATTTTAAATTTAAAAAGAGTTTATGAATCTTTTTTGCTGTTTTCTAAGGAAATACTTTATTTTATAATTTATATTATTTTAAATGGAATTCCTGTATTTTTATTTGTTATATTTAAGGTTCTTGGACCACGATTAATGGAGAATCGTAAACCGTTCCGTTTGCAAAACACATTAGTTTTATACAATGCAATACAAGTGATATTTAGCGCCTGGATATTCTATGAGGTATGTTTTGTAGCTTTATTTTTCGTAAGAGGCTCTTTTTAATTTACACAACATTCAACAAGAAAACTATTTAAAAAAAACATTGCCAGCAGAGTGAATCAAATGTAAAGGACGAACAAAAGCAACCAAAAAAAAAAAACAAAATATAATTTAAACTTTACACTAGACCAAGAAAACTTAATAAGGATTTGATTTATTTGCAGCATTTCATTAAATCATTAGAAAGTGTTAATGCTTGATTGCCGTCAGTCTATCAATATAAAATCATTCAAACTTTTGTTTAAAGCTTTTATTTCGCTTTTTTTTAAAGTTTAAGTTATAAATATTTTTCTAGTGTTTAATGGGAGGCTGGTGGGGTCATTACAGCTTTAGATGCCAGCCCGTGGAATATAATGATCATCCTCGTACCAAGCGAGTAAGTTTAGTCGACAAAGTCTCTTAAGCAGAATAAAAACAAACGAAACTTTTAATTGTATTAAAAGAATAAAATTTTGCTTTTAATTGATAATCAAAGCAAAACGTTACAGTCTGAGCACTCTCGAAACTAAAAAGTCACTTCAAAGGAACAAGAACAAATAAAAAAAAAAAATAAAAAAGAAAAGGATTTAAATAAAATAACAAATGGCTGAAGTAGTTTTGATAATAATTTTTTTTTTAATTGACCATTAATAGCTTTTTAGCTATAAGCTTTTCAAAGCTTTTAACCAATGCAGCACCGTAGTTGGGGAGAAATGCAAAACAAATTAATAAACATGTATTTTTTTGTTGCGGCATAAATAATTTATATCTTTATTGTTTTCTGTAACTCAATGTTTAGCTTTTTATTTCATTTAAATGTTCTGCACACATTTTCTCATCTTTGCTTATTTTAACAAATTAACCTTATTTATAAGTAGCACTAAATAATCGCTTATTACGTTTAAAGCTTTTATTATAGGTAACATATTTTAAACTTAAATTTAAGTCAAACTTTGAATAAAATTAGTTTAAATATTTTGATAGATTAGGAAAGCCAAAAAGAAGGTTTTTGAAAAAGCTTTTTAATTGAAAAATAACCAAACGAAAGCTCTTCTTTATATGGTTCAAGAAATGTATTTTTTTAATTTCTTTGGTTATTAGCAATTAATAAATTGTTCGAAATTAATAAAATAGAAATGCAAGAGCATAAAAAATAATAATTATTAATTAAAAAATATTAATTAATTATAAAAACAAAAATTAATATTTACATATTAGAAATAAAGGGCAAATAGGCATTAGTCAAGCAATTTCGATTCAAAAGCTGAAGCTAATATATCGCCGGGTTAAAATTTAAGTCATTTATGTTTCCGAACATTAATTTTAATCTACTGTTTTTACAAAGTTTACCGGCATCCAAAGTAATTACATCATAAAAATAAATTAATACTAAAATACGTGGAATAAGCTAAATAAGAACCGAAGTATATATTTTGCAAATATACTTCGTAGCAATTTTTTTATCTCAGCATATCGTAGCCGTAACATAAGGCAATAATCTATTGATAATAAGTTAACCGAAAACCAAAGGTTTGATCACGCCGCTTTTAATTTTAAGCTATTTTTTAATAACTAGCCGACCTATTGCCAATATGGCATTAAAATCTTCTATCCCAAAATGAAGTGTGTGATCAAGAACGTTGTAAAGAACTCGAATTACGATTATATTGCTAAACTTAAACCCTATAAAAGCACAAGGAAATACCTGAAATACTACTTTCAGAATTTTGCATGCAAATAGAAGAAGTCTATATGCCACCAGTAGATCTTAAACATAAAGCGTTTGCTGCCTTTTTTTTTTTTAATTGCTCCAGTTTTGAAGAAAAATTTAATCGTTTGTATATTGTTTTATGAAATAGTCATTTAAATACATATTCCTAAAAGCTTTAAACGCTTTTTTTCAGGATAAAATTAAGATTCTCCTATAACTTTCTTGAATGAACCACCTCTTCTATAATTATATATTATAATTAATTGTTTTGATAATTCGCAAACCAAGTTTTTCATACCACGAAATTCCGGTTTAAAAACAACGAACAAAGTTGTACAAAACAATAATTACAGAAACATGTTTTAGAAACATCAATTTTTAACCATTCAGCAAAAATCTGAACTCTCTTAGCTTTGCGTTAAGAACTTTAAGAGGTTATCAACAGATTTCTATAACAAAAGGAAGGTAAAAATTATATGACATTGGAAAAAAATGTGAAATGAAGTGAAATTTTTAAAATTTGTTAAGATTTTCCAAGGGACTGCGAGTTTTTTTCTGAATTATGGCAATATTTAATTCTATATTTTATTTTCTCCTAAATTACTAACTTAACACAGTTGCAGATTGTCCTAACAAAGTTGCGCCTATAACGTATTACAGTTTATTGCAAATGTCGGGTTGAAGGTACAATTAGATCATAATTCTGCACAAAATATGGCTGCTCAAAAGGTGACTAATATCGGTACTCGGTGTCGCGATCAGGTTCTATTGATGAGAAGGATTTGTAATTTCAACAAAGGCAGTACCACATTCCATGTTGCTTTTGAAACAATTCAATTATAATAAAATATATTTTATATTGATGTGCTCTTGTGACCTCCCAGATTGCAGATTTTGACTTCTTTGTATATGAAAAATTTCTACTGTAGAATTTGTGAATTTTATAGATTATTTTTATTTGTTTTTTATGAATAATTTTTTGGTTACTTCAATTAATATTTTAATTAAAATATTTGAAAATTTTCAATTAATTTTTTAATTGATAAATTATTTTGTTTATTGTTTTTTTCTTATATGGTGGGCAAATTTGAGGTATCGAATTGGCTTAAAATATGCACTTTTGCATTGATACCAATGCAAAGTATAAATATGGGAATTAATATTGGAATATGATATCACAAATGTCCACCTCTAGCACGTCAGCAGACGTCCACTCTTTTCACAAAATTTTGCAACAAAGCTTCTCTGAAGTCGTTAATACAGCACTGAATTTCTCTAAATCAAAAGAACGAGGAGACGAATTGGCATCATCAAATTCAAAAATTACGCGACCGGGAAATTTCTCTTCAAATAACTGAGTTATTTGGGTGGCAGTATGGCTTGTGGCGCCATAGTGCTGAATCCAAAGTCATTGATCACTTTCGTTACATATAATAGTTTTTCTAGAACTGTTTATGGATGTTGTAATCACCACTAAATTGAAAATGAGCCTCATCGTCGAATTGAATTCTTGAATAAATTGAACTTTATAATCATAATGCCGTTAATGACGTCAGATTTTTGCGAACGTCGATGAGCTGATATTCTAGGCTCATTCGCAACACTTTGACTTACAGTGGCTATGTTTGCAATACTACGGCCACGACGAACATATTGCTTTAGTCTTTTGTCAGTAACAATAGGATAGTCTCAGAAAGAGCCTGATTACGAGGAAAATTTGCTGGAATTTTATGAAGTGACACAGTGAAATTTTCACCATTTTGATAGTAATTTTTTTTTGCTGGAGTCTAACGTTTTATACGTAAAATTTCACAACTTTTTACTAAATAAATATCAAAGGATAACAACGCCATTCTTGACATTTAATCATTCGGCAGACAATTTACTTCCTAACTACAAATTTACCCACCCTTTATAATCCTCCACTGTCTTTTTTATGATTCAATAAATAGTGTTATTATATTATTATACTCTTAAGAACAGTTTTAATTTTGATATAATTTTTTCTGTTTTTTTCCACTCAGCTAAAAATATAATATTTAAAATAAAAATTACCTTTAAATTTATATGGGTATTAATCTGTGTAAATTTGCGAGGTTTTACTCAAAAGGCCTCGTTATGGTTTTTAAACATCGATGTAGAAGAGCGTTAAATAAGAAAATATTTTTAATCCAAAACAAAAAAACGAACGAGAGAAAGAAAAAATGAAATATCAAGAGAACCTTTTTAAGCAAATAAAACTGCTGTGTGTAACAAGCAAATTGAACTTAAAGATATCTTCTCACTTACATACATGTTCTGTAAATTACATATTCTCTTTTGATTTTTTACATTTTCAGATTGGTATATCCGGTTGGCTGACAGGACACTATAGCTTCCGATGTCAGCCGGTTGAGTATAGTAATAACCCTAGAGTAATAAGGGTATGTGTTAACCACTGTCACCGCAAAATATTAATTGAAAACAAATAAATATCCATAGCAAATAACACTTGTGTTTTTGTTTGTTTTTTGTTTGTTCATTAGAGTTTGAAAAATAACAATAGTTTGAACAAATAACCAAAGTTTCAAAACGAATATTGAATGTTTTTCTTTTTGTCAAATTATTTATATCTCGTATTGTTCTTTTTTCGTTTGGTCTTATTTTCCCATCCTCTACTTGTGCCCTATAATATCTTGTCTTGATTTTCTTATTCTATTCTATTTCATGTTTATTTAATACACTAATTTCTATTTATTTAAAATTGCAACAAAGTGTCTATTAACTTTGTTACTAACCTGTTTTAATTTAATTTTTATTACAAATTTTGTTGGGTTTTGTTTCTTAATTTATAAAAAATTAACATTAATTTACAATTCTTTTTTTATTATTATTATTATTTTGATTTAAAATTAATTTAAAAAGTATCAATTTATTTCGAGAGAGCTACAGTTTGTTAAAAAAATACCTTTTTTGTCAATTTTAATTTTGCATGACAATAAAATAAAACAGGATAAAGGTCAACAAATCAAATTATTTTTTTTTTCCAAAAAAAAAAAATTATTTTTATCAATTATAACTCTGTTTCTACAAATTTTATTTGCATGATTTTGTTTCAAACAATATTTCAATCAATATTTCAAAAGACAAATAAAAATTAAGCACTGAATGTTAGAATACAATAAAGAAAAGGAAATTTCAGGAAAACGTATAAATATAGTTTTTAAAATTTATAAAATTGCTTTTTACACTTGCGCCCTAAAGTAGCCCTAAAGTACTAAGAAATTGTGAGTATAATGTTAAAATGTTAGATTAACTGCATTAACACACTACGATATAGTTTGAAAATTTTTAAACTGCTGAACAGTCTTGGTCAAAACTTTATATGCCCGTAGCAGAGAGATTGAGTTCGCGTTTCCAAGATATTTCACTTCTAATTTTTTCAGATTCAAAATTTGGGTTTCGTTTTAAAACTAAATATAAATCGAAAAATTATCGTGTATAGTTGAGAAGATACGGGTTAAGTTTCTTAATTGTTTCAAAATATTGGGCACTCTTTTCATAGATTTTACGCTATCTATGCTATTAAGCTTACAAAAGAACTTTCAAAAGAACTTTTACCAAAAAGTAGCTTAAAGCTATTGAACTTAGAAATGCTTTTCTTAAATCTATACATAAAACTTGTAAATAACAAAAAGCTCGTAAGGCCCGAAGAATTTTTTCGAGTTTTTAAAACTCTTACAGCTGAAATTCTATAAAAAGAAATAATGTTACGGCAATAGTACTTTGATCATTTTTATAAAAGTTTCTGGGGACAGGTTTTTCAACTGTCTCACAGTATGAGTGGCATTTTTTTCGTACGGAATTGTAAAAAAGCAACTTACAATGGTTCATTCCTAAAGGCAATAAAATTGTTTTCATATGGAATAAGTAAAATTAAAAAGTTATTTCGGCAAGTTCCCGGTTTTTTTAATTTATAATTTCACAAGTAAAATAAAACTGCAAATCTTTATGCATGTTATAAAAAAACTAAATATTTAAGGTAAGAATTAAATAATTTCGTTTATTAAAAAGGGGGAAAGGTAGGGTTTTTTAAAGGCTCAAGTATTAAAAAAGCTCTATATAACTTGTTTCAGTTTAAAAAAAACTTTTATTTTCTTAAATATAAGAAAAACTATAAAGTAGTAAAACCTTAAAAACTTAAAAAAAAGTATAATTTAAGTATTATTTAATTTTGTAAAAAATAAAAAAAAGTTCAAGTGCTTGATTTTAACTTTGTCTAAGAAAACTACCTTTTTTTAATTCTTAAAAAAATTAATCAATTTTTTTTCTTAATAATTTCTTAAAAAAAAAACAACTAAAGATGGTTCATGCTTGCTGGTGGTATTATTTTTCAAAATTCACTGAGTTCATGGACACGGTAAGTAAAAATAAAAAGTCCGAAACATTATTAGTGTAAGCAATACTAATTGCCAATAATAATTAATTTTTTTTAAGATATTTTTCGTGTTACGTAAAAAAGAAAGTCAAATCACAACGCTTCATGTTATACATCACGGCTGTATGCCCATGTCTGTTTGGTTCGGTGTCAAATTTACACCCGGTGGTCACAGTACCTTTTTCGGTTTGCTCAATACCTTTGTACATATTGTTATGTACACCTACTATATGTTTTCGGCTATGGGTCCTCAATATCAAAAATATTTGTGGTGGAAAAAATATTTAACAACATTCCAAATGGTAAGTGTTACACATTTTCTTGCGAATATTTAATAAAATTAATTATTGTCTATTAAAATATCATTTTTTGTTTGTTAAAGGTTCAATTTATTGCCATAATGGTGCACGCCTTCCAATTACTCTTCATTGATTGCAATTATCCTAAAGCGTTTGTCTGGTGGATTGGTATGCATGCTGTCATGTTCTTTTTCCTATTCAATGAATTCTACAAACAAGCCTACAAGGGTCGTAAATCGGTAAGTAGTCGTCGTCGTAACAAAAAAATTTCCATTAACAAATCATCATTCTTTCATTGTTTCTTGCTCTTATTTTAATATCAATTATATATTTGCATTATTAATAAAAGATTAAACCCTGTTATTAGAATATTTTAAACGAAAATCATGACCAAGACATAAAATTAATTTTAATTAAAATGTTCTTTACACAAATGTAGTAACATAAATACGAAGATGTTGCACTTTGATCATTATTGTATTAGTTTAGATATCACTCACTCATTATTAAATTGACGTTGAAATTGAAGTATATTTCAGTAAATACAATAATACACTAAAATTATATAGTTTTAATAATTTATGTAACAAACATGCCGTTTCATTGAATCACATTAGGATGAGTCGCCATACAATAAAATAGCGTTAAGCACACATTACACTCTCACAACCATTTTGCTTTACAAAGAGCATATTATTGTTGCTACTATCATTTGTTTGTTTTTTTTTCCTTTCTCCTCTAACAATGATCTTCAGTTATTTTCATCTAAAATTGTTCACAATTTTTTTTATCCTCTGGGTAAAGAACATAAAATATTTCGATATTAATTTTATATCTAATATAAAAATTTAACTAAACGAATTTAGATTTCGAATTAATAAACATAAAATGCATTTTTAAAAGATACTAGAATAGTATCTTATTCATCTTTTTAAGGATTAACGGTACGAAAGTACAAAGTAGAAATAGCTGAAATTTGTATTTTCAGTTTTGTGTGCTTTTTTTAACTATTTATGAAAAAAAATAATAAGTACGTACACACGCACACATATGTAAATTAAAAATACACTCCAGTTATCATAAAAATTTTTAATATATTTTATTTACGATTTTAATATGCTGATGCATTGGAAAAATAATCCCAAAACAAAAACAGGGTATATTTTTGGGGGTGGCACTGCAGCTGTTTGTGCGCTTCTTTAGCTGCCTTAGTTACAAGCCCACTTCGAACACGATTGATTGTTCATAAATCTTATCATCTAGTATTGCTGTCATCTTGCTGTTGTTATTAATGCGATCAATTATGTGAAGCTCCCTAATAATTTTTTTTTGCTATCAAAATAGAATTAAATAAATTTTTACCAATGTCAGTATTACCAATTTTAAATGCTTTATTCAGAGCCACATCTATGGATAAGAAAATATCCTAAAGGAAGTTCAACAATTCTTGGGATTAACATACAGGTTTTCTGTGCAATCCTTACCAGCACAATGGGTTCAAAAGATTTAATGCTTTCTTCACAAGAGGCTGAAATTTTGTCTTAGTTTAGAATATTGTTACGTTCATTCCTATTATTACATAATAACGACATACAACTTTTAATGGAGTTTTAATGGAAATACACGATTTATTTAGATGATTATTTATTATTCGTATTAATACCCAAAAATACACAATGGTAGATTTACCACGTTCACAATTAAACTACCTTTTGTTCACAATAGAGAGAGCCTTTATACACTGTTTTGAGCGGTTCTAAAATTTGCTAGCAAATTATAACTTAACGCATTTACTACAGAAGACGTCGTCATCGTTACTCAGTTTGTTTGATTGTGTGTCTTCTTTTTTTTGATTGCTAATCTTAGTTCATGGAATTTTAATGTAGCATATTGCTGTTGTTTTGTGTTAATAATATTTTTAAAAAACATTTTTGTTTTGTTTTGATTTGCTAACAGACACAATAGGTCATTTAACTTTAATTTTTTTATGGATAATTATCTTTTAATAACTTAAGTTAAGCATCTTCGATGAACAATATGTTCTCGGCTAAAAAAATAATAATTTGTTTGAAAATTTTACGCCTTTTAATCAATTCAAAAAAACGATATCATTTCTTTATACATAAACATACATTTTTATTACCTTCCCATACTTAATATAATATAATACAATTGATTTCTAAAAAAATTATCATATGCAAAATGAAATTACATCAAGCTAGTTATATTAAGCTAGTTTTTATACTTTTCAATACAACAGAATGGTAAAGAAAATTCGATGAAGGTATTTCGTAAAAGTTTATTATTGATAGTTTTCTTCAAATGTTTTGCATTTTTTTAAAGGGCTAGAACCAAAAAAATATATTTCAGTCGCCCTAATGAATTTTACAACTTAAGTAATCATTCCTGTATTTAAAAAAAACTAAACTAAATAGAGAATAATTTTCAATTTGTAAAACACCAGCGAAATATTGCATATATTTCGAACTTCATTTATAGTTAGTTTTCTGTTTTCTAAAATAGTTCAACTGTACTTATCCCGCTTGAAGAAATTTGCGAACTTGCTAGTAGTGCGAACCACACGGTTTAGAAGGAAATTATCGTTTTTACTTTTTAAGGATGTTTCTTAAGTGTGAATATGCGAAAACTGTTGAGTAACATTTATTAGTTCGCATTTAAAAAATTTGACAATTTGCTAGTGGTGACAATGCAGCGGTTTAGATGACTTCTACTGTTTTAAATTATTACCTTTAAGTATGCAACATTGTTTTAATTGAAAATTATAAATCAGCTGTAGGTTACAATTCCACATAAAAAAAAGCCACACATTGCTGCGTAGCTCAAAGAATAGAATAAATTTTTATCTATAGCTCTTTGGCAGCATTGCTTCGATAGCATTGAAAACAAAAAATTTTCTTCTAATCGCATCAGAGCTAGCTGTGGAATTTTAATTCTATTATTTTTTTCAACTATGATCAAAATGCGGTAATAAAATTCATCATTGCAAAATACTGCGAAACATAAATGTGTGGAAGTAACCTGTTTATTTATTTTCTATAAATAAATTCATAAATTTACTCCTTTTGCTATAAAATATTAAGTTCAATGCAAATGTATTTCGCCCTTAATATTTAATGGTTGATATAAAATTTCGTAACTTGAATATGAATATGCAATCTTCCAGCATACAGATATACGTAAGTATGTATTTACATATGTCTGTGATAAGTTAAAACCAATAATTATTTGACAGTCAAGTTCGCTAATGCGTTCCGTCAACTTAAGTTGTTTTATTTTTTTTATATTTTTTACATCTTGTTTCCTTTTTACCACTTGTTTTAATTCACTTTCATAAAAGCTACCTAACGTTTAATTATAAGTTAAAAATAGGCCCCATTTCTTAAACTTGACTGGCCGCCGGGCTGCCAAGATGTAAAAAACCCTTCCATAATAGTGTCAGTGTCATCAATAACATTCCCACGTTATTTTTAAGTCAACAATAATTTCCCCATTCAAAGCAAAGACCAAAATAAACCTTTTAAACACTTGTCGCAACAAAGAAATCCGGACGGTGATAATGAAATTAAAAGTAAAAGAGTAAAAAATAAAATTAAATAATAAAAGTAAAACGTTGTAAACGAACTTAAATCCAAATAAGGTCAACCAACAGGCAGAGAAATATATAAATTCCTACTCGTAAATATGTTTGTATATATAAATAATAAAGGCAGCAGACCTGAAGGCAATTAGACTAAAAGACATGAAAAATACAGCTCTTATTTGTTAAATGGATAATTTTGTTTTTTTTTTGTGTTAAATAGATATCTGTCCATCCGTCGTCTAGCTGGTTGACTTGCTAACTGACTGACAGACTGACTTTTATTTAAAAGCTGCACCTTTTGCATATACATATTTATATATTTTAATTTTTCTTCCTTCTTTGCGTGTTAATTTCGCCTTTTGTTGTTGCTTAAATTTTTATGATCACAACAAAAAATAAAAAAAAAAAAAAAAATAAAAAAAGAAATTGTTTTTTTGCATTTGTTGTATGTTTCCCCTTTCGTCTTTTGTAGTTTTATGCCTTTGGTGTACAAATATTTTACAAATTTATTGACTTTGCATTTTCGTCACTAATAAATACATACAAACATATGTATGTATGTATTGTGTATGCACACGTTTTTATTACTGTCATCATGATCATGTCGTTTGTTATCACCGCAGTTATAAAAATGCTTTCTTTTGAAGGTCTTAACGTAGGCCTTTTGTTTTAGTGTGTCAATACAGTAAAGGCAATTTGGCTAAAGGTAGTTTGTCTTAAAAACTGTTTAAGAAGCTCTGTAGGTGTTATTTATAGAACTACTTGAATTATAGATAGCCGAATCTATATCGGAAACAATAAATAGAATTTTGTATGTGAAGCAAAATGAAAAATGGGGCTCATTTTTTAACATATTGCTAACCTGAAACACAATTCTTTCATTATGTCAATTTTAATCTGTAAAATGTTAGCCCCCTGAAAGGGGCAATTTGTCGGTATCTTTAAAAACCAAAACTTAAAAAATAAAAATTAAGAAATGATACTTAACAATCAATAATCTAAAAAGTACTTCTAAGGCCAAAAAAGTACTTATAAGGTCCGTTTTTATAACTTACCAATAGTTTAAAGTAGAATTATTCATGATAAATAGATAGCTTTTCTTTTCTTTAAATGCATACTAAATTTTGTTCTATAAGCTTTAAGGATCAGGATTATTTATTTAAAGTTTTCAGACTACACCCTTACAGATTGATTTTTTGCTTACTTCTTCTTGTTTCCGCAAAACATCGTTCTATTATTTTCTCCCCATAAAACTACTATGTCAACTAAAGCAGCAGCATTTTTTATTGAAATAGCTCTTTTTAGAAGCATGCAACAGTTAGATAGATTGGTAGGTAGGTTCCAAGAAATGTTTTTGGTAATGAGTTCTATTTTTGATCAAAATTGTCATACCGCTTAGAAAATGTCAAATGACGACCGAAGCAATTTACACACCAACTATCTCGCCTATCAAAAATTAAAATACACTAATGGGTACTTTTTGCAGCGCCTAATATTGTCCCCCAAAATTTTAATCTTGTGCATGCTTTTTTAAAAACTCAACTAAGAAGACGCTCATCAAAAAGTACTACATATTATGAAAATGCAATACCAAATCAAGACATAATTTGAAAAATTTTTGGTTTTTATTATGTCGTTTTTAAAATTAATTCGTATTGAGCAATAAACTTACTAAAAATTAAGTTAAAACAAAACCATGAATAAAAATTCAATACAACAACAACAAGCAACAAAAAGCGTACTAAAGGCACCCATTTATGAATTAAAATTCCACAACAACAACATTATATACAATATTTACATAATCAACGGTTTAATAGCTGCTGTTAACTTGTTGATGTTATATACAGATAATGTTGCCAGATTTTACGATAAAATTTTGTCCCAATTTTTTTTATGGATTTTTAAAATTTAATATGTTTGAAATCGATGGATGGCATTTAGAGATATTTTATGTTAAGGCATCTGAAAAGTAAAATTATCGTTTATCACATTATCATTATCGTTAATCACATATTTTTTCGGCTTCATGGTTTAATAATAATAATAAATAATATTTATCTTTAAATGCTTGTCGTTTATTTAACAAAATAAAAAAATCCATGGTCAATCGATAAAACCCTTAGGTGTTATAATCTGTCTCATAAAACAATTGCTGGATGCTGTTCTCTTGTATAACTGGTATATTGGATGATTTGTATAAAGTAACGGGCACTTTTAGATTATGCATTTTAAAGTGTAAAAGAAAAAGTACTTTTTTAAAAGTACCTTAAGGAAGTGAGAACCTTTTAGTAAAAGTATTTTTAAAATCAGTTGGAAGAGAGTTCCATGTGTCTTTCACAATAAAAGTTAAAAAAGCAATTAAAATTGTCCGGAAAAGTATCATTCAAATAAAGTACTCGTAGGTAAGAAGAAATATTTTTGGGATACAGCACTTTTAAGCAAAGACGTAAGAGATTTTTTCAAAATTACTCTATTTAAAAAGACATTTAAAAAAAAATTTAAATATAAAGGTTTTTTCAGAAAAAGAAATTTGTATAAAACGAATCATTTAAAAAGTATTCATTAAAGTGGTGCCCACTGATATGTTTTGACGGAATCCGATCGTCATTACATGTGAGGGTAAAAGGGAGCTCAGTCCTCTTCAAGGCTAGCAGGAGCCAACTGGACAATCCACTATATTTCCACGGGAATCAGTAGAGCCCCAGACATGAGCTATTTGTCTTTTTAGCCTTTTAGCTGTTCTCTCACTGATTATTGAGGTTGGCCCTTTGAGAATGTCATGGTGGTTGTGGTTTCGAGCCCCTTGTTTGGGTTGTGTGAGTCGGATCATTCACAATGAATGGTTCAGGTCCAGTGGGCATGATTGCCGTTGTGTTCTTAAATTTTATTAAGCTTCATGCGTTCTGGACCAGGAGTTGGATAGTCTCCAATTCTTTAGCAAGGAGTGAAGGCTGCGGCCTGCTTCGGGCTTTTGAAGTTGCAACTAGAAGTGACCGGAGGATATACGTATCTGAAGGCCTTCTAGGGCGAGGATAACACTGCATTTCATTCACAGTGGCTTACACAGCAAGGTACATCTTATCACGCAAGTAAAACTTTTACTTTTAAGCATAATTTAATGCACAGTTTTTGGTTATAATTGAAATCTCGCGTTGCGTTTATAAAATATTAATATTTTACTTTAACTTCGATGTCTTGGCTTCTTTAAAATTTAATGTTTTATTTTTCAAGCTTTAATTTTTTCACTTAAAATCTTTTATATCGCGATTAAGAAAGTTAATAAAAAATGTATTCTAAAATATTCTTTTTTAGATTGATCCTTGTTAGGACTCTTAAGAAGTTTACCAGTTTTCATTAAACTAGTTATCTCTTATCTAATTGTATATTAGTTAAGTGGTTAAACATTAAAATTAAATTATAAACCGTTTTAAAATTTAAATTTTTTTTTTGCTGAAAAGGAAACCCTATAATTATACAAATTTTTAAATTGTAAATAAAATGTTAATTTTAAGACTTCCGAATAAAAGAACTGCTATATTCATTTGTTAGTGATAAAAACAGTTCGTCTATTGAGCAGCTTTTATTCTAACACGCCTGGCATCTACATACGTTTACATACTTTTAACGATCAAATAAAATAAATCACTTTTTTATATAAAGTAAAAATTGTAATAAATTTGTTATAATTTGAAAAGTATTAAATTGTTTGAATTTTTTCCGCCGGTAAATTAAAAAATGTTGTCATTATTTTCTGTCTGTTCATTCGGCATTAATAGCGAGCGCTTTCGATGTGAAGACATCATTTTCAAGCGGTGTTCTAATCTGTACTGGTGGGCCAGAAGCTAGATCTGTTGTTAGAGTCGTATTTATTCGTGCAGATAGAATGCCTGCCACCTGGTACTTAATGCAAGGCTAATTTTCAATATCTCCGTCTTTTATTTTATTATTTTCTAGGTACGTATGTCCGTCTAAGAGTGTCTTCCGCTTGTTCGAGTGTATGAGTATTTTTAGTGGTATGAAAATTGTGTCTGAGGTCGTGTTAACTGGTCTTTTACAATGTCACTGTTAAAAGTTTTTGTTTTGTAGATTTCCATGTTTTCAAGAATGTCTAGCCTTCGTCCTCTTTTTCATCTATTTGCCTTGGTATATGTCCGTAAGTGTCAAGGTGTAATGCAAAGTTCTAGTCTTCTCTTTTTCGTTTGGTTAAGCATATGAGTTCTGTAAATCTGGTATTTAGTGTTCATCAAGTTTGTCCTGCACAAATATGTTTGCAGGTACAATTAAGCCTGTATAATCCGCTGAAACTTAATTTGTCAGTTGTTTCTATCGATGTCCTGTTCTTTGTTGTACTTATCCGGAGTATGTGGAATTATCTCAAGTCTGTTTATCATATTGCGTCCTAAATACAAAAGAGTTACAACCCAAAATACTAAAATTTTTAGAAGAAACAAAAAACTGTTCAGTTCATCGTGCAGAACAACACACTTATAGCTAGTTTCCACGGCACCTGCTTCGCTCTCTATTCTTGCTTCACACCCCAATCATAAGCGAATCAACCTGCTTCGCCATACAAAATTTTGAGAGCGAAGCTGGTAGATTCATATTGAAGCTAGTTGTGAAGCAAGGAAAAATCCTCTCTTCTCTAATTTTTATCGTAAGTTTATCTGCACTAGTTATCAAAATTAAACGTTTTTGTAAACAAAGAAAATTTACAAACAAAACAAAGTTAAAAGTGAAAACTTAAAAAATATAATTGTTTTGTGGGTGTGTTACTTAATTTAAATTTTAAAAAATTAAAAAAAAAATGGATAGGAAAAAAAATTATACTTAATGCTATCGCGGCAAGAAGGATATCTTCTGTTGTTTTTCAACTGTTGTTTTTGTTTTTCAACTTATGTTTTTCTGTTTAATAACAACTGCCAAATCGCAGCAGATAAATGAGTCGTGTAAACAGCATGATTCACAAACTTGCTTCAGAGAGCGAAGCACGAGATTCAAACTGTCGTGGAAACAGGCTATTAACACAAAAATAGAAACTGTATTTTTCCAGTTGAAGAAAATAGTGATGTGAAAGAAGTTAGAGATGTGTTCTCTGAATTAATTTATAGGAAAAATGTCAGTTTTGGAAAATTTAAGTTGTGATCCTTTTGTATTTAAGGTGCGATATGTCAAAATGCTGCTAGTTTATGTTCGATAGTCGGTTATCTGCCATAGTCGGTTTTCTGTAGATGTCAAATGTTAAACAATTAGTTCCTCATATTATTGTGATGTCAAGATAATGCACTTCCGTCTTGTTCTTTTTCCATTGTGTGTGTAATATTATTATGAATTGTGTTTAAGTTTTCTAGAATTTGTTCGCCGTTGTCTTGTTCGAGGATGCATATAATGTCATCTACGTATCTATAGTAATGAGTTGTTTTGTTTTTGCGGAAGTTGGGTTTCCCATACCGAGTCCATCAGGTAATTTGTAAAAGTGGTTATTAAATCTAAAGGAGTTGTCTCACTTTCAAATTCAACGGCTCAAGTTAGTTCTAAAATTAGATTTCTTTTTAAATGAGAAATTTAGAAAAAACCCCGTTTATTAACTAGTTTTAGTTATTTAAAACAAATTCAAATTTCTGTCTTGTTCCTTTTTCAATTGTGTATGTAACATTACGTTATTATGGATGGTGTTTAAGTCGGAGTTGTCTTGTGCGAGGATGCATATGATGTCATCTACGTATCTATTTTGTGTTTTTCCATTAGTATTTAATAAGAAGTTTAATTTCCAGTGATTTCATTTCTTTCAGCATAGAAAGCACATAAAAAAGGTTAAAAAAATAAAAAAAAATGTCGTGTAAAAAAGCATCATTTTTAGTTTTCCTTATTATTGCCGTTTCTAACAAAATGATAACAAATGGTGGTAATTTTATTAAGATCATGGGTTTGCCATAAAAAATGTCTATGCAGTTATCATTCAAATGGACAGTACTTGAAAAGGATATATGCACTGCTGCACTTTTTGATTTTGTTTTGGCGCCGGTTGGTCAAAACTCAGCTTAGGTTGCGCTGAAAAATTTGTATTAGGATCCGTTACTTTCTCATATTATTTTCTGCGACTATGTCGAAATAAATCGTTACATCGTGCATTTCTGTCACCATTACCGCAAATCGTAAACATTTTTGCATTTATCTGAACAGGAGGCTTAAAAAAGCCTACAAGAGTAGGCGTGTACTACTCAAAACACAAATCCAAAGCGAAATCATTATAAAAGGTGATGCCAACTCTTAAATAAGAAAACGTTAATTACAACTTTCTAAAAAAAAGTTGGTATATGAATTTTCTTGCATAAGTGCAAATAACACGCAATAACAATAGTAGCAAAATGTTTAAGGGCCGAATTCTTGCACCAAAAAATCACTGTGAGAAATTGTAAAAACCACTATAAATACCTATTTTCAGCAACGGGTATTTGAATAATGGTCGTGTTTTGCTTAACCAAAAAGAAATAAACGAAAACTCCAAAACGGCCACGCTTTTTAATTTCATTCTCAGATTTTGTTTATTCAATATTAGCCAGCCTTAGTTTAATTTCAATAGCCTGAAAGTAGGCAACATGAATTCTTATTTTATTTATCAAATACAACAACCTTTTGCCTTTAAAGGCCTTTAACATCATTAGTATTAACATTACCAATGTATTCGATGGTAATTTTTTAATAGAATTTTTAAATTTAACTTGTTAATTTAAGTTTAATAATGCAAATATATAGATAAATAGTTTAAATAAATATTTTTTCTTTTTGCTGAAAGTAGTTAAAATTCATATTTTCACACACACACATCAAACTAAACATACAATAGTCGTTATTAATAAAACTAAATTTACCTTTTTTATGTATTTTCATTTGTGTCCTAATACTCTGCCTGATGCCACGTCCAAAACATGCTTTCATATGTATGTGTTTTAAAAACGGCAAACAAACGTAACAACAACATTCTGCAATAATACAAAAAAATAAAATAAAAAAACATCATCTGAAAAATTAAAATATAAAAAAAATTATTTTAACCCGAATAAATCAATGACTGTGACAATTGCTATTTCACTAAATAAATTTTGTACGACCTGTGAAAATTTTGTTAAAATTACAAAAAATAATATATATATATAGCAATATAAGAACCTATTAATGTTCTTTTTGCAGCGTCCGGAAAAGAACTATAAGCCTTTAGCCAATGGCCATGCCAATGGTGATATGTCGACAACTCAAAATGGTGATTTAAGTAACAGTAAACACATGAATGGACACGCCGTTAATGGTAAGATTAATGGCCTAACAAATAGCATGACTACAGCAACAATAGCAAATGGTGGCAATACCAGTGCGAATGGTTTAATGAATGGTAGTGCATATAAAAATGGCGCTGTGCTGGGTAATGGCGTCGCTAATGGTCACAGTGATTTGACACAAAGAAAAGTTAAATAATATAAAACTAGAACAACGAAACAATGTAAAATACACAAGAAAAAACTGAAAATTTAAAAATAAATTTGGAACAAAGAGTCTTTTTCTACCTGGCTCCTTTTCTAACTATTCTTTTGTTTAGACAAATTTTGCAATAATTTATAAAAAAAAAATATATATATAAATGAAACCGAAAGATAACTGCTGAGCTATTGCTTTTAAGTCAACAAATCTTAATTGTAAATTTTTTATGAGGTTATAATAACAGAGTTGTATTCAAAGTTTAGGAAATAATATAGAAAAAAATGTTTGTGATGTATTTCTTAAAAATAAAATTATAACAATATTTTAAAAAATGGTTTTATTATAAAATAGTTCCATAATAATTTTTCTATTTTTTCTTTTCTATTCTGTTCTGTTCTTTTATTTAATTTGGTTATTTTTTATTATTATTTTTGTTTTTCTTTGGGGTTCATTATTTTATACAATGTTATATAAACATATAAATATTTTTGTTAAATTTTCTACAAAAAATAAAACAAAAAAAAACAAAAAACATAAATACAAACAAAAATTAAAATATAAAATTTTATACGAAATTTGTTTTAGCTTTTTATTAAAATAATATAAATAATTGCTTTTGTTGTACAAATAAATAGAGGAATGTAATAAAAGGTTTATAGTTATACATATAGAAATAACATTGTAAAAATAATTTAAAACTATTAGAACAAAAAAAAAACATACTTTTAGTATTAGACTGGGTTGCGGAAAATAATTGCTGGATGCTGTTCCCTTGCGTAACTGGCATTTTGTATGATTTGTATGGAGTGACAAGTAAACTTAAATTATACACTTTTAAAATGTTTAAGATGTTTTCAAAATAACAGAAGTACCTTTTAGAAAAAGTACTTTTTAAGGGGATAAAAAGTATTTTTTAAAACATTTGTTAGAGATTTTAAAGAGTTTTAAAATAAAAGTTAAAAAAGGTATAAAAGCTGTTCAGAAAAATATCACTCAGATAAGGTACTGAGATACAGCACCTTCCAGCAAAAGTGGCAGAGATTTTTTTTTTTTAATCTTTTTGCTTAAAGATATTTTCTAAACAATTGCAGTAAAATGTTTTTCGTGTTAGCAATTTATTTATAACGAATCGGTTTAAAAGTACTTTTAAAAACGTGGCTGTTTTTAAAAATAAACAAATACATTTTTGCTTTTTTTTAACCTGAATTAAAATTTAAATAATTTTGAGGAAATATCTTTTAAAACTAAAACATTGCTCGGTATTTCCATATTATCAAATATAATTTTAATGCAAATTTAAGCAAAAAAAAAGGTACCACATTTATTTTCAAATACAAGTCAGTCTAATAAATTTAAAAAATTACAAAACTTTATTTTAATTTACAAAAGTGAGGTTATTTTGTAGGTAAAAACACACACACAAAAAATGTAAGATTAATTTTCAAAAAAAAAAAAGTTATAAAAAATTCTATCACAATAATATTTAAGTTAAAAGTCATGCATAAAAATAAACATTAAGAGATAATTAGTATTTAAAAACAGTGATAAAAAAATTGATTAAAAAAACATTAAAAAAAAAATACTTTCATTAAACATTAACAAAAACAATTAATTTTCGCCATTCGTCAAAGCTACCACACAATTCATTAATAAATTATTAATAAAAAAAAAATTCCACTTGAGCAAAAACTTCTTCAGCAATATTTCGATGACAAAACCTTAAATAAAAAAATAAGAAAAATGAAAAAAATAATATTCTAAACAGCGCTTCATTTATTTATTAAAAACCAATTCAAATAACAAAAAACTAAAACATTCTAAATTATACAACAATATTATATTGATTAATAAAACAACAGTAATACTGACTTACAAAAAACAAAAAATATTTACAAAAAGTAATTAAAATTAATTTAAAAGAAAGCGATTAAAAACAATTTTAAAAATTTCAAGAACAAAAAAAATCCATAAAATCATTTAATAAAAAAACACAAAATAAATCCCAAATACATTTAAAATCTAATGGAGAATTGTATTTATTTTTTAAGTTTATTATTAAAATTTTAAATTTAAAAATAAAAAATTATATATTATAAATAGTAGGCTGTAAGTTGTAATAGGTCTATAGGTATACAGATTTTGTATGCAAAACAAAAAAAAACAAGAAAAAAACATTAAAAAATAAATAAATAAAAATTAAAACAAAATGCAATTTCTCTAAATTTGATTAAACTAAATAACATAACCAAACAAAAAAAAAAAAAAAAAAAAAACAAAGAACACAAATCGTTATACAACAAATAATACAAAATCAACCAAATCCCACAAATCAAGTAACTAATTTATAGAAAAAAAAAGGCAACCGCAAGTTTTTGTCTATAAGATTTTAATTTAAAGAACTGGGCGTTAAGGAAGTTGAATTTATATATTTTATTTTCAAAAGAACAATTTAAAAAAATAAAACAATAAAAACAAACGGAAATAAACTAAAAACGCATCTTTAAAAGAAACAAAAATTGTGTATTATTCTTTTCAACGAACGGGTATGTTCATGTTAAAGAGTAAGTATTTGTTAACTGAAATACAAATTCAACAAAAGTTTCTCTTCTAAAACAAAAAAAAAAGGAAAAAAAAATAAAACAAAAAATTCAGATTATAAATTTCTATTGTATTACGAATAGAATACTTCCGAAATTATGAATGAAAATTGATATCTGGCAAATGTCCACCACGACCATGCTGACAGATGACGATTCTTTCATCAAAGTTTTTAATCATTTTTTTTTTTTTTTGGCAAAATGACGCTCCTATTTCGTTAATCACATCACGGATTTTGAGTTTTAAGGCTGAAGTCAGTTCGATTGGCTTCATATAGGCACTGTCCTTAACATAGTGAAACAAAAAATAATCCAGTGTTGTTGTCACACGATCTGGCTGGCCCCTTAACTGCTGCTGGTCGTGAAATTATGCGATCGAGAAATTTGGTTTGCAATAAATTGGTCACATGTCAGTGATATCCACGTCGTCAATAATAGGTCAAAATTGAGTTGTTTGCATCTCGCGATAGCGTGATCCATTGATCATTAGCGCATATCCAGCCCCATCTTCGAAAAAGAATGGCTACAAACCACATAGCGCTCCATACAGTGAAAATAATCGCTCTAGCATGTAAAAAGGATTTTAAGGAGCATTCTAACACCAACTGATAAAAAAATTTTTGAATATTTCTGGCCCTAAATCTCACAAAATATCAATATAATCGCTCTAGGATTTTCACAAGCTCTAATGCGGCAATTTTGATTGTTGAAATACCCAAACAAATGAAAATGGACTTGTTCTGAAAAAATGATTTTTTCGGGAAAACCAGCCGGTTGTTCCTAAATAAATTGAGCGAATCTACAGCGATGTGAATCGTCGGTCGGCTTCAATTCCTGCATAAGTTGAACCTTGTAAAGCTTCAAAGTAAAATCCTTAGGCGAAATTCGCCATGTGGTGATTTCGGATAACCCCCATTGTTGAGAACGTTGAAGAATTGAGAATTTTAGATCTGTGGGTCACGGCTGCGATGTTTTAAGTTGAACGACCCAGTCGAACACGCGTTGGTGTTCGCACATTTTGTATCGAGCCTGTCGACTCAAATTTAACATCCCAATTCTTAATCCCCCCGGGGGCACATTATAGTCTTTTTGGAACCTACTATTCCATTTAGATTTGTGTCTTGCGGGGTAAAAGGGAGCCCAGGCCCCTCAAAGGCTAGTAGGAGTCACCTGGACAATCTACATATTTCCACGGGAAATCAGTTGCCCCAGAGTACAATATTTGCTCTCTTTAGACAAAAAATGTGCTCTGACTGGTTATTGAGGTTGGCCCCTATATGGGAGTATCGTGGTGGTTGTAGTTTCGGACCCCCGTGAGAGTTTGTGGGTCGGACCATTCAAATTAACACAATGAATGGTTCAGGTCCAGTGATCATGAATGCTGGCGTGTTCTTGATAAATAAGAGCTTCATGCGTTCTGGACCAGGAGTTGGAAAGTCTCCAACTCCTCAGCAAGGAGTGAGGGCACGGCCTACTCCGGACTTTCTAAATTGCTACTAGAAGTGACTGGAGGATATACGTATCTGAAGGCCTTCTAGGGCGTAGTTGGTGTCCAATCAACTAAGTGGTTTAACTACCATCTGATTATGACCTCGCGGTCGGTGCAGATGTAAAACAAATCACACATCCCAATTCTTAATAGCGATCTCAGAAGTTAGCGGTTTTCGTGCGAAATTGAACTCATTGCATCTACTACGAATACACCAAAAAACCAAATGTCAAAACTATCATGTTGTTGATCTTGCCACAATTAAAGAAGTAAAATTCTTGTTGAAAACCCCAATAAATAACACAAGTTTGTCATTGCTCTCTCATTTCTCATCTCTTCTTATACAAATGAGTACATAGTCATGCAAGTTTTTAGTTTTTGAGATTCTCTGATTCGTTGTCGAATAAACGGTATCGAAATTTCTAATGATGATATTCGACAGCGTACGACGGGCCAACAATTATCCGAAGAAAGGTTTTTCTAAACATAAGATCATTAAAAAAGAAATAAAATGACTAAAATAAATTTCACTTAAAAGCAGTTACAGATTTAGTAAAGTGCACTGTCAAACTCTTTGCAAGAAGAAGCAAAGGCTAACCAATTCTGGGAGAAACGAATAGTTAAACTAAAAGTTGCTTTGATCGACAATTTTGTTAGATGCATACTTAGGTATAGTGGTTCACATTGAAAATCGAACAAATCATTGGTAGATTGTTTTAGAAAAAATAGAATTTTTTGAAACCAGCTAAATGGTGATTTCACACAATAAAATTTTGTAGTACAAAAGTTGCCAAATCTTTGTGTTTCCTTGATCATTTTCGAAAAAATTAAGGGCCTGACCTAAAACCACAACGTAATAGGTTTACTTCGTTTTTCGAAGACTGTTTGTGGAGTTTGTGAGCCCCCTTTATGACAATTTTGTTTGTTTACATGACCGTCTAATTGGAAATGATCCTCATCACTAACGATGATTTTGTTAAAAATTGCGTTGTTGTCGTTCAGTTTTTCAAACAGCAAATTCACAAAAGTTCGTTGTAAAAAAATGGTCGTTAGGCTTTAATTCTTAAACGGGTTGAACTTTATAAGCGTGGGGATGAAATTCTTTATACAAAATGTTACTAAAAGTGCCTGTAATGATGACGAATTGCTGCGCTATTCCAATCGCTTGGATTTTGCACGAGAGCACATATCGAAAGATTTCTTATTTTGGGGCATGGTGAAATGCATATGCCTCGTAATTTCGTAATAAGATTTACATCGTTACCTAGCCATGTGGCTATAACACCATGGTGGATCAAACCAGTTTAGGCGATATGTAGCGTGCACCCACTCCCTAGGAAGCCGATGGATATCTCTATCCAACAGGTCATTCCTAGTTGCAACTTCGAGAGCGCGGAGCAGGGCCAGCACCCCCTCTCCTTCCTGAAGAGTTGGAGACAATCTAACTCCTGGTCCAGAACACATAACATAGCATGCTCACTGGATCCGGATCATTCACCATGTGTTCTTGGTCAAAAGTGAGATAATCCCAGCCCGTTAATCATTTCACCACAACCACCACGATGCTCCCCGAAGTCCCAACTTCAATAATCAGTCAGAGTATAATAAAAGTTGAACACTGGAGCTTACTGATTCCCGTGAAAATAACGTGGAAGTTGCCCCCTTTTACCCCCAGATAATACATGTCTTAATAGTGAGATTTCAATAAGACATGTTAATATGCTCCCGGAGGGCTCGTTAAGCGTGATAAGATTTACGTCAATAGCTAGCCGTGTAAGCCATAACCTGATGGTGGATCAAACCACTGTGAATGATTTTAGCGACACCCAAGCCCCAGGAAGCCTTCGGATATCTCTATCCTTCAGTCACTCCTGGTCGCAACTTTGAGATCTCGGAGCAGGCCGAAGCCCTCTTTCCTTCCTGAAGAGTTGAAGACTAACCAACTCCTGGTCCAGAATACATGCACGCTTAATAAAATTTCAGAACACAAGCATACTCATTGAAGCAGGACCATTCATTGTGTTCATTGTGAATAATCCGACCCACACAACTTAAACGAGGGCCGCAAAATCACAACCACCACAATGCTGCCGAAGAGCCAATCTCAATAATCAGCCAGAGAACAGCTAAAAAACCAAAAACCTGAACTCTGGGGCCTTCTGATTTCCGTGGAAAGAAAGTGGTGTTGTCCAGTTGGCTCCTGCTAGCCTTTTAGGATTAGCCTCCCTTTAATCCCAGGTGACACATGTAATAACGGTGAGATTCCGTCAAAAATATTAATGTGCCCCCGGGGGGTTTAAGATAGTGCAGAGATACTTCACTCTAATCGATCTTCGTACTATTTATACCACCTATATCCAACCAAAAATAGAACATAACTCCCATGTATGGGCCGGCGCCCCAAAAGTCTATTTTGGAGTTGCTTGAGTACGTACAGGAGAGGGCCAAGAGGCTCATTGGGGACAGAAGGGTATTCAACTCTATTGATTCTCTAGAGCATGGATGCAATGTGGGATGTATTTGACTGTTTTATCGTTACTACAATGGTAAGGGCTCTAATGAAATTAGGGAACTTGTTCCCGTTACTCGAAAATTCGTCTTTCCTGTCACTCTGTCAATATACGAAATCTTATTAAATTGAATGTCCACAAATACTACTCCCTTTTCCCGCCGCCCTATAACCTAATTTCCTAGTTTTGGCATGTGTAGGGGTCATCCCCTGAGTGCTGGTCCGAGAAAAAAAAGTAAAATGTTTTATTGCTCAGCAGTACAACTGCCATTCTTATATGAAGGCGTTTATATAGAGTTTTTATTATCGCACAACTTTTGCAATTTTTTATGCTCACTTCTGTTCACAATACGATTGTTTTATTAATCACAACTTTTAATTGCATTTGCAAAATACTAAAATTAACTGCACTAAATTTTCACAAAATAAATATTTAAACTAACCGTGACTAACCCTCCTTGGCCAGATTATTAATCAAAACTGAGCAGGAGAGATTGTCAAGTTAACACCAACAATTCGTAATTACATAAGATCTTAATCTTCTATGTAATTTACGAAAATGCGTTCGAATGTTTAAAGGATAAAAACCCAATGTCGTGATTTTTACTGAGCTTAATTTCCAAAGCACAAATCATTTTGCTAAACAACTTAATTTTAAGAACAGTTTTTACACTTGCTTCCCTAAGCACACTTAAAAATTGTTGCAATAAAAAATTGCTTCTTTAAGCACACTCAAAAATTATTGCAATTAAAAATTGCTTAAAACAAACAAAAAAATTTTTTAAATAAAAAAGTACGTTTAGAACTACTATGGCCCTGCGTTAAGATATTTTTTAATTTTGCCCCATCTTTATTTATTTGTTAGTTTTCTGAACGTCTGCCCCTCGGTTTGTTTTAAAGTCCTTTTTTTTCTAACAAGTATGTTTTATGAAACGCTGTAAATGGCAATGTTTTGTTTAACCTTTACTTTATCATAACCCACGATTGGCACGCACATTGACATGGGCATTAAAAATTAAACAAAAACAACCGCTTAAAATTGTATTCTTTTTATATTAATCAGTTTAACACTTCTGCTTTAAAATTACTAATATTTATGGCACAGAATTCTTAAAATAAACAAAAGTGAAGCCGCACTAAATAGCCTATTAAGAAAAGCAAATGCTCGATTCAAATATTCATTAGTGATTGTTAATTTGTTTGTTTTTGATATGTAAACGATTATAAATTAAACAAATATCGAATATTCTTAACACTCACCTTATTTCATTGAAGGAAAATAAGAACAAGTTTAATTTTCAATTAAAGTAATATCTCACTCGTTGTATGTATTTTGAATAGATTAATTTCACAAATAAAAATAAATCAAAAATTAAATTTTTTCTTCACTTTGTTAAAATTGAAAACAAAATTAAAAAATTCAAATTTTTTAACAAGTCCTAACTTGTTTGTATTAAATACAATGTAAAGAAAGAAAGAAAATAATAAAATTAAAAAACAAAAAAATTTAAATAAGAAAAAGGAGTAAAACTTTTTAGCTCCAGTTAAGTCTTAATATAAAGGAGAGGCTCAGGCTGCTAAAAAACCTTCAATTGTTTTAATATACGTATATTATTTGATTAGAAAAATATCATTTATTTCTGTAGATTTTATGTTCAGTTGAGTAAAGCTTTGTCATAAGATTAATTTAGGCCATTGAATGTGGCCGTTTTTGTAGAGAGAATTCAATCATGTTATCAGTGTCTATAATGGATTTCTTAGTTTTTTTAACATTCGACTCTAGAACTCTTAAATTGCTTGTATAATCTGGTAATTTTTGTAAGGTTTGGGCCATTTCTCGCGCCAACTTCCTGGCTCGCTGCTGTAGAGAAACGTTCGGTGAGTATTTGCTTTTTGGACTGTATTTGTAATGATTATAGTCATGTAGTTCACCAAAATCCAAAATATCCCATTGACCGCTCATCATATTCCAGGTGAATAAAACGCGGCATTCATGTTCTCGCCTATGAAATGCACAGTTTAGTTTGCGTGAACAATTCGAACAGGAAGAGACTTCTTCACGGGCCGAAAAGTGAGCCATTAAAATACAAAATACCGTAAGCGAATTCGGACAAACCTATTAAAAATTTAACTATAAATTTATGTTGATTGTTTTATTTAAATTAACATACATTTATCAGTTCGTAGGCCCAATCATAAAAGAAATCATAGGTTTTTTGATTTTTTTGACAGAGTGTACTTATGGCATAATAAGTAAATGTTTCCATATCAAATGAATGCTGTTCGATGACAACACTACTACACCGCAGCTGTTGGTAGGAAGCCTTAGAAATCATTTGCATCTCAGAGTAACAAGAGCCATGCACCTCCATTGGCAAAAGTGTATGATATCCGGGAGATATACAGTCATCTAAAAAACATTTTTTTTATTTATTAATAAGACTTTTATTTACAACAAATAGTACGCGACATGTTTTGCACCGAACGAACTACAAAAAATTAGTATTTTGGCCGGCACAAAGAAAAAAAGTATGAAAATTCTGATTTGCTGCGGTAAGTCGCCTGGGTCTTTTGTAACAAACTTTTGGAATTTGTTTTTGTTACATCAAACCCTTTTTTATTATATTGGATTACATTTATGGAATAAGATTCTACTGTTCTTACCTTCTTCACTCGTAATAACCGAGGCGGCATCATCTTCTTCTACGAAACGCCTTAAGAACTTTTTAGTACAAACTGGTTTCTCAGACATGGCACTGCCATGTAATGGCACCTCAACTACTGACCGATATTCATCTCGTCGTGGTGATAAAAACATCGAGACATGATGGCTGGGCGATAATGATCCGCTTACTTCTAAATGGTTACGTTTTGTCATGGATAACTGTAGAGGCGAGAGAGCACCATGAGGTTTAAAACTTAACATGTACTGAGTAGCAGGTGATAAAGTGTGGACGTAATTTTGTGGCGGAGATTTTTGATTGTTATAGAAATGGTTGGCAACCAAGTGACGACTAGGAGAACGCATCATAGTTCCACCATTGCTACCAACACTGCCACCTATTAGAGATTGCGTTAGGAACCCTGATGTTGAGGGTGGAGATCTAAAGTCCAATGGTGACGTACACGAACGATGTAAAGGTGAAAGAGCAGTAGCTGTTGCTGGATATTGTGCATTCATATGTTGATGAGTGTGTGGCGATGATGAGGGTGAGGCGTATGGTGAAATTGTATGTGTATGTAAATGTGTTAGATTGTGTCTAGGAGAATGACTGGCTGTGCTTGTGTTGCTTAAAAAAGTATTAAATGTATTGGAAGTACGAGTTTTTGTAAAGGGTATAATATTCTCGGAATTATCCTCCGAGAATTCATATTTACGATCAGCTAAACGTCTTTTACGCAATATTGATATTTTCTCACATTTTTCATTTTCTTCTGAAAATTCATATGCCGCAGCTCGATCGTTAGTAATACTATTGTTGTTAGTATTCGAGTTAGGGGGAGATGAAGTGTTTACAGTGGTAATATTTGCTTTTAAGCCGGTTGAAGAAAAGAATATAGAAACTCCTTTACGAAAAGACTTAGTGACAATACGATGTCTCTGGCGGGGACCTTTTTGCATTAAAGAATTGTTTTTATTAACATTCACTCCGCTTCCGCCACCATTTCCACTGGCATTTGTTGAACCGCTACTACCCAAGGTAGATGCTGTAGTAATTGTGTTACTTATGGCTCCTGGTGACATGGCATTTAGGCGACTAGTGCCATTTGCATTACAATTAAATATCAATTCCTCTCCTAGTTTGCGTGTTACAGATATGGGAGATTCATTTTGACTTGAGGCTGGTGATCTAGAAGACAATTGTGAAATGGTTACAACACCACTGCCAGAGTGTGTTGAATCAGTTTCTACATCACCAAAGTCTTCAATTATTCGAGCGACTACATTATTTTGAGAATTTGTTGATTGACTATCTATGCTAAAGGTATCGGTTAAGTCTGGTATTCCATTAAACTGTATTGGAGTTTGTCTTTCTGGCACATCTTGATTAAGGATAGACGATATAAACACCGAGTTATTGTTATTATTGTTAATATTTTCGTTTATATTAATTGGTTTCAGCATTAAAACTGACAATGAATTCGTTGGCTGTTGATTTATTGCACCTTGTTGCTGTTGACTTTGTAATTGCGGTTGTTGTTTTTGCTGATCTTTAGGCGGCTGTTCCAAACGTATATGTAACATATGAAAAAAGCCATTTGAAATAATTAAAATACGTTCAGGACATATTAAATGTATTTTGGGATCAAACTTCCGATCTGAATCAGTAGTTGAATATTTTGTATGTACAGTTAAATTACATTTAAGGCAAAGAATTTGTCGACGAAAATCTATTTAAATAAAGAAGAAAATATATATAAAAAAAATAAATAATAATTTTTCTTTAATAAAGTGTTAAACAATATTCAACAACAATATGAGAAAACTATTATTCACCCTGTTAGTATTTCACTTGAAATCACAACGTTTAGAATTTCTAAAGCGTTCTGTAACGATTTGGTTTCGAGTAAAACACAGAACAGGAGTGTATATTCCTACTGCCACAATAATAAAAAAACAATTTAGGTGTGATATGCATATTAAACTTAGGTTTTTATACGAAATTCTTTTTAAAATCAGTATAAAATCAAAATAGCAAATAATGTATACCGAATCAAATTTTTGCACATTGGAATATTCTATTAAAAAAAATGATTAAACAAAATTAAGGAAAATTTTTGAAAGAATTGAAAAACAATTAGGCATTTCATCTTACTTTATTTTGAACTTTGCAAAAAATTAATTAAATAAATACCTTAATATGTTTTTATTGATTTTTATAGCAAAACGAGTATTTTTCTACCAAGTAATTTACAAAATAATGAAAAAATGTAAGAAAAGTTATTTGATTTCTGATTTTGCATTTACGTTTTAGTTGCTAGCTGTCAGCGAACAGGGCAGGACAGCTTCGGTGTGAATTCTTGCAACTTCATCTTTGTTTTGTCAATTAATTAAAAAAAATTTCAAAAGGTTTTCGAAAATTGTAGCCAGAATTTGCTGTGTAATTGCTCATCGTTCCTCTCCTAATTATTTTGTTTTTATTTCTATTAAATTTTAATCTTTTCACACGGTCATTTAAATTATAACGATTTTATTTTTTATTTTTCTCTCAAATGACCGTGTGAAAAGATTAAAATTTAATAGAAATATAAAAAAAAGGTCGAATAAAACTGAAAATAATATTTTGTTTTTATATATTTTATTAACAACAATAAAGCTTCAGTCATTTTAATTTGTTTTTCTTACAGATTATGTATACTTTCCCTTGATAATTTGAACAAAATGCTAATTAATTTATAATACATAAAAAATGTCATCCAATCTAAACAAAACATTTGTTGTTTTCTTGTGTCAAGGAAAAGATAAAATCATACCAAAAAGTTAAAACTTGTGCAGCTTTCAGAATACCATAAAATAAAAATTATGATTTTCAGAATATTCTTGAATGTGAAATTTACTAGATAAAAGTATTTTTATTTAATTTTTTATTGAATGTAAGAAACGGATAATTGGGGCAAGTCCAGCAAAATAGATATCAAGATTTTGTGTGTAAAATTATTAGAAAAATTTTAGAACAATAGAAATAACTTATTAAACTTACCACCATATTCTTCTTCAAATTCTCTTAGTTTTTTACATTCTAAACAGCCCAACTTAGGAACTTTAACATAAGTTATATATGAGTCTTCATTTTCATCTTCGGAAGCACCATGCACAATTAAAATGCGAGGATCACAATTTTTCCATTGGATCATGTTGACTTTTTTTATATTATCAACACCGTGATCATCGAAAAGGCAGCATTTGTAAAAGTTTTGCAATGGTTTAAAGGGTTGAAAAATCCAAAAAAATAATCTGAAATTAAAGAAAATAAATCTCTACTTTTTTTCTTCTTATAATAACAATGATTAGTAATAAAAAGTACTTACGTATACTTAAAGCCCATACTAAAAGAATAGTGACTTGCAGAGGTATTATCACTACAACAGAATTTGTAGCTTAATAAGAATTGACCACAGGCAGAAAGTCCCATAAAAATTTGTCTATTTCATCGAGCAGTTAAAAAATAAAAATTTTTTAAACGTTTAGAAACCAAAAAATATAATATTACAACAAACCCTTGTAATAATTTGGGTGGTATGATGTCCTTAAGACAAAAGCATAATCTTCTTGGCACATTAGTATAGAAGGATTTTGTTCCCCTACTTTTGTTTCCCATGAACTTATAGTAAAATAAAAAATAATTCGATTTAAATTAAGGAATTGGAAGTTTGATTACTTACTTCTCTTGTCATTAGCTTATTTGCCAAATTTTCTTGTGGTAAAAAATCATTTGTCTCTTCACCCCATCTACTGACATGTGAATATCTGATTGGACCTCTACGCAAATGTTCATCCTCTTCATCCGTTTCTGAACTTTCTGCTAAAGTAAATTCTTCCTCATCATCTTCAGATGATGATAAATCAATGTAACTATGACTACGACCGCTGGGCTCCATTCTAAATTTATTATTTTCTTAATATGGTATAATTCCTTCTTTCACTCACTTTTCGCCTGTGAGCCGATTAAGTTTTTTGTTTGTTTTTTTGAGTTTATAGCCATAAAACAACTTATTTTATGGTTTCCTTTGTAACTCCTTCAATCCATTTTTATTTTTTATATTTTAAAATAGTTTTTCTAAAAAAAATTATCCGGTTTTTCCACAAAACTCTTGCAATTTTTTCCAAAAACCAACGACGCTCTTGCAACACCCTTACAATCAGCATCAGCAGGAAGAAAAAAACAAATTTTTTTGACAACAAAAGTTTTGAAAGCATTGGAAATATATTAGTACCGGCACAGCCTTGCAAATATTGTACCAAAAATTATTGTATTTGGCATGGTTGTAAAACAAACATTTTATAAAGGTGTTAATAGCTGTGTGAATTTTTTAAAAGATTTTTAATTAGAAGTTTAAAATAAATTTTAAATTATATTTTGTATTATTTAAAATGAAACATATACATATTTTCAATGAATGTGTAGGGTGGGTATAGTATTTTAAAATGAACATAAAAAGAAGGTTAATTTTTAATTTACAGTTGTGCTCAAACTATAATTTTTTATTCTAAATATAAAATCGTGATGTTCCTTGGTTTCATCTTTTTATTTTTATAATTGGTGGGCAAATTCTTTGGTTAAGAAGTAAAGTCTGTTAAACGCTTAAATTTTAAGAGTTCAGCTGTCATTCTTTGACATTTTAGTTGGGAAATTTTAAAAGTGGGACGTTACACTCATCAGCAAAGAATTATAATTGGGTAAAAATACTATCAATATGCTGAAAATTTCAGTATATCACTTCGTAAAATTCAAACAGCTTTTGCTGGAATTACACTCCTTATGACGCCGCTGTGCGTAAGTTAATCACTAAATTCGAGGTTCACGGCATTGTTGCTGACAATAGACCAAAACATTACGCTCGTAGTGGCCGTAGTGATGCAAACACCCCCAGTGTATAGCAAAGTGTTAAGAATGAACCTGAAACATCAACTCGGTGACGTTCGCATCTAATGGGCTTCACAAGTGGCACTTTGCTTATAAAAGTATTCGCCAATTCTAGAATTATAGTCGACCAACCATTGTTTTCGTCAAACTTTGTCAAATGGTTATTAAAAAAACTGAACGACAACATTTTTCAATAAAATCGTTTTAGTGACTGAAGAGGCTCAATTTCAAATAGACGGTTATGTAAAGAAACAAAATTGTTGCATATGGGTCTCACAAAATCCACAAACAGAACTCGAAAAATAATTACATCCAAAGAAAGTGCAAATTTTTTAGCCACAATTGGCTAATGTTTATATTAGTGACCTTTGGTTTTAGTACGACGACTCCACAAGCTACATAGCCACCTTAACAATTTAGTTATTGCGTGAGAAATTTCTCAATTTTGTGAAGTCAACTGCCCGCATGGTTGTTGTGCTTTAACGCTACGGGATTATATTCTCTAGGGCCATTTCAAACAGCGGTTATAGGTAAACAACAGCATTAACGAGATAAGAAAAGCTTTGCTGCAAAATGTGCTTCAAAGTTTTGTGAAAAAAGTAGACGTCTGCCGTAATGGAGGAGGTGGACATCTGTCCGATATCATATCCAACTTCTATATTTCTAGTTTACACTGGTGTTAATGAAATTGAAGCTGTCAGGAAATTTGCTCATCCTTTAACTGGTTTTCATATTATTGTGTGTTGAAAATTTTAAATTTGATGTAATTAAATTTGACAGATTTAAATTTATGAAAAATATAGTATTCACTCTCACTGCCAAATCAATATTAAAAAGCTTTTGCTGAATTTTGTTCCAATATTTTGCCCATGGTAATTGAAATATTACACATAATAGTCATCTCTTTTAGTATAATCAGGCCTACTTGCGTTTTTTTTTGTTTTCGGTGGGTTTTATGTTTCAATACTGCACGTCACGTCTAACTTTACCGTATTATGTTTATTTCTAAGGTCTTACTCCTGACGACATACTGTCGTTTTGTTAAATGTACTCGCACTTGAAATTGTTAGGTGCAGCACCAAGGAAACGCACAAGAAGCAGTTTTACAATATTATCGTTGTTCGTCGAGGTAGACATTTCGTGATAAGATTTACATCTGCACCTGGCTGTAAGCCATACTCAAATGGGGGTCAAACCACTGGGAATGAGGAGCAACGACATTCACGCTCTTGGGAGCCGACGACTAATTCTAGCAACAGGTCATTCCTAGTTGCAATTTCAGCGGTTCCAAAGCAGGGTTGCAAATCACTACTACTTGCTGAAGAGCTAGAGACTGTCCAACTCCTGGTCCAGAACACATGACTAGCATGCTGGATAAGGATCATTCACCCGTTAGTGTTATTAAAAACGAGATGATCCTGGCCCGCTAAATCAAAATCATGCGGGGGCCGCAAAACCACAACCAACACGATACTCCCGAAGGGCCAACCTCAATAATCAGTCAGAGAAACAGCTAAAAGGCTAAAGAGACAATTAGCGGAACTCTGGGGCTTACTGATTCCCATGGAAATAACGTGAAGCTTCCACTTGACACCCTGCTTGCCTTCAGGGGACTGGGCTGCCTTATACCCCCAGCAGCACAAGTCTAGATGGTTGAGTAATCCATAAAGACTGATGAGTGTGCCCCCGGCGTCGGGGAAGACAGATAGTTCTTGATGAAGGCTTAGAAATAAAAAGCTTTTGTTTTTAAACTGAAATTTTGAATTAATTTTTCATTATAAACATGATGGCCATTTATAGTAAAATGCCAGAAAAATTTGATCCTTTAATTAAAAGCGCTTCTTTTTATCTTTAAGATAAATAATTTAATAACTCATTTTACAAAATAAATAAATTAAAATCAAATCAATCTTTTTGATAAATAAACTTAATTAAAGATTTTTAAACTAGAAAAGAAATCACCGAATCTTCAAGGCAAAGTTTTCACTTAATCAGAAGGCCAAATTTATCCAAAATTATTCTTGTGTCTTTATTTTTGCTTTAAAGTTTGCCTTTAAATCACTCACTGGTCTCTTAGCTAGGCCGGGTAACGTAACTGAGTCTTGTAAAGTATCTTTATTAATGATGTCTACTGTCCATGCGCTACTGTCTGGTATCAGTTCTGTAATGTTGTCTGTTTGTTGCTGTTGTAAATGTCCTAAAGGTCCCCGAAAGCTTAAGGTCACTTTTCTATTAGTATTAGATAAGTACAGCCAAATATTTTCTTTAATAGGTTTTGGAAATTCATTAGAAGGCATAGGATCCATGTTGATCTCGGGTAGTTCTGGCAGTAGAGATTCTTTTTGATGAGAGATTTCAAAAAACACCCAATTATCAGGCCTGAAAAATAAAACAAAAATACAAAATTGTGTTTTGTTTTTAGAAATTTTCATTTTTCTTTCTTTACCTTTCTGGCTTCGTTAATACATTAAGAGGAGCAAATGTTATTTTCTCACGGTTTCGTTTGTTGTTTTTATTCCTTTTACGCTGGTTGTCTTGTGCACTTCCACTTTCAATATCTTTCTTTTCTTTATTATTTGTGATGTTCGTATGGGTTACATTATTGTTGTCGTCAGCCAATATTTCGTTGTTTAAATGTTTTCCGAGTGCGTCGGTAAAGTTTGTTGAAAAGTAAGTGTTCATTGGTTTTGGTAGATCCGTGGGCAAGTCGTATAGTAATTCCTTTGTACTGTTTAAAACTGGCAAAACGTAATTATCATCTAAAGCCTGATTGTTGGTTGGTGTCAAAGTATTCGAAGTTGTCGAAATGCCGCTTCCGTCTTTGTCACTAAGATTTTTTAATATTGTTTCTATCATATGTTCCGGTCTTAGGTATCCATCTTGATTAAAAGTCCTCAACAAGTATGATGCCCCATAATCTTCGTCATATTCATAGTCTTCTTCCCTGTTGTCTTTAATTGCTTCGTCTAACGAAATGTTACTTGAGGGAAGTAGTGCACGTTCGACGTAGTCAAGTTCTGCGAAATCATGAGCTGGTGTTAAAGTAAATGTTTCTACACGTTGCTCTCCTGCTTTGTACTGTTTTTGTATATTAAAGGTGGAAAATGGACTATTTAAATTTTCTCTATACGGTAGTTCGTAGGCTGAAATATGTTGCCCAGTTGAAGGACTTTGTTCATACCAGGGCTTAAATTGTGGTTGTTCTAAACCAAAACTGCCTCCGTTGGCAGGTGGCCTATTACTCTGCGTTATGTCTGGTTTTGGTCGTATGTTGAAGCTAAATGTGCTGTCTGCCCCATTAGCGCTAGCAAATCCAGCTATGCTACCAAAATTGCCATTACTAATTGAAGAACTTGAAGCCTGTACTATTCCGGCAGGATCCACTTGAGCGTGACTAAAGCTAGAAGTACCATGTGGAAATGCCAATTGGGTAGGTGGCTTTTGATAAACAGGCTGTACATTTGCTGTACTATGAGGACTTCCTATTATAGTTTCAGAATTACCGGGCCTATCATTAAAACCTATAGATGTAGGCAGAGGTCTTTTGGTACCCAAATTCCAACCAGCAATACTCTGCAGAAAGCCTGGCAGTTTTGAACTTGTATGTTCGTCACGTTCGTTCACAAATATTACGGTTGGTGGTTTAGTTTTGTGATTTTGGGCCAAAGAGTTAATTTGCGTAGGTGCCGGTTGATAAGACGCATAAGTGGGTGTGGTTTGATAGTTGGTGAAATATCCATCAAACTGATTAGGTTTATATCCGTTCGTATAGTCTGTTACGTGGGGTATGTTTTGTACAGGTTTTGGGCTTTTATTTGTTTGTCGTATATTAATTTCAATTTCGTATTGGTTGTCTCCATTAACCGAGTCTATTATAACTTTCTGAGGGGCTTTTGTATAAAAAGGTCTGCTCTGATATTGTCTAAGGTCAACTGTTCGGACAGTGGTTTGTTTTAATTTTGGAACTTTTGTTGTTGATGTTTGGTTGTTTTTGACTTGAATGTGGGTGCTATTGCTTCTAGTCTCGTTTTTAGGTGTCGTAAACTTAAATTTATCCTTAAGTTGGCTTGCAAAGCTAGGTGGTTTTAGTTTACGTCTCACACGTTTATGTTCCATGGGAGTAGCTTGAACCAATGGATCAATGTCGGCATCATATACGTCCGTGGTAGGGTTTAATGCTAAACTTAAGTTTTTGGATTCGGGTTCTTGTAAGCCTTCAGTGATTTTCACCACTTTGTTAACAATTTTCTTATGTGTTTCTAAGTCTGTTGAATTTTTCGAGTCTGCATCACTGTTAACTTGAATATTTTTTGGGTTATTTGATATGTTAGCATTATTTTTGGCATGTATTAAGAGTTGTATTTTGTTGATAGGCGTTTCAAATTTGTCTAAATTTAATTTAATTGTCTTGTCCTTTATGCCTACTGAGTCGTTATCAGTTTTATATGAGTGTCCTATGCTGAATGGAAGGTAAATATTGTTTTCTGTTCCTTTCTTAGCTTGTCCATGATTTATGTCTTCGTTATTTCTTCTTTCAATTCCGTCGGTCTCCATTTGTGTTATTTGGCTTTTTACTTTTAGTTGTTGTTTCTCTTTTTTATTTATGGTCCCTGAAATTTGGGTGCTATTTTGTTCAGTTTTCTGTATCATGGAAATGACGTCAATGTCTGCCGTTCTCGGTTCTGGTTCATTTTCCGTCATTGTTGGCTCTTTTTCGTTTTTATGTTTACCTGCATTTCTTAGTTCTATTGGTATGTTATTGACTATAATTGTCCTTCTATTGTTACCGTTATGATTGTTCTTGTCCAATTTATTATTAACAGCAGGTTTTGGTTTCTGTTTAGTAACGTGTCCAGAGGTATCCGTTTTCTTTAAGTCCAACTTGTCATTGATTTTGCTAGAGTTTCGAATAATGAGAAAACCATTTGATCCATTCTGTATAATGCCAATCAGCGGTTTCTTGGTCAAATGTGCTGTCTGGCCCTTAATCAGTGCTGAAGCTGGAATGCGATTAGAGAAACCGGCCTTGTTACCACTAAGAGGGATGTTTACATTTGTAGGTGATTTTGTTTCCAACTCCATAATGTCAAATATCCGATCAGGTAAGAAATGTGGCTGTAAGGTTGTCGTTACTGTTTGTGGCTTAAATGTCTGTGGTGAAGGTTTCTGTATTGCGGTTTGAGCAAAAGGATCTTGTTCCAGCCAGGGTTCTATATCAAAATCACCCAATGAGGCTACACCACACGGCAAACGCTCATTATTAGGAAACTCTGGCGGTAAGAAAATATGCGGCTGGAAAGTTCCTCCTCCTACAGCTCGACACAAAACTGATGCTAATGACACTCTTCGTATAGAGTGAAGTTGAGCAGGAGTAAAAGAACTTTCAAAACCTCCATTTTCGTACCAAAACCGATCTCCTTTACGTGAATTGCTAAATTGCTGGGCTATAATACAGGCAAATACTGGCCCCACTAGTCCCCCAGCAACTGGTCTTTCGGCTATACCTCCCACAAACAGATCAATATCTTGAACGCTGTGGTAAGCGTGGCTAATGCGTCGAGTTGATTCGGGACCGACAACATTGGCCAATTCTTCCCAGCTGTTAATAGACGATAAACCACAGGGTACACGCCAGCGAACGTAAGGAGGTATACCATGATCTCGACCGCGTTGTATATTAATAGCCGCTAAATCTAAACCAAAGGGAAAACCTAAAAGTTTAATAACTTTAATTAAAAACAAGTCTATTAAAATTAAAAAAAAAAACTATTGTACCCACCTGGAGTCTGGAATAAATGATTAGTTAGTTCCGGTGTTATAAATTCATCTCTTTTTAAAGCTCTTTGTGTAGCCATACCTCTCAGCAAGCGATGCAAGGAGCCTACCGATCCTATATCACCTCTTTGGAACTCTTCATGCAAACTAACGTCTTAGAGAAGTTTTAGTTTTTAGTTTGCATTTGTTTTAGTTCTTAATTCTAATTGTAAACAAAAACTTACTGTTATTTATTATATTATGAAAATGATCACACCTCAAGTAGGAATTTTGCACCAGTGAATGACCAAAACGAAAAGCGGCCGCGGAAAAAGCATTGGCCACCGTGGGATTGATTGAGGGATCGTAACCATCGTAATAACCACTGCTTAATAGTTCTAAGTCAAAAAGTTTTAGTACTTCTCGACCTAAAATAATGGGCAAAAATTCTCTGAATGTTATATGCTGAAACAGGGCCCCAATTATCCGTCTGGTTTCCTGATAGATTTTTTCGTCACTCCAATGCAAATTAATTTCACTCAATTTCATTGCGAGATAATTATGTTCGTGAACCCAGACGTGATGTAAGGCCAATAGACCCGGCTGTTCACTACTACGTCCATCGCCAGATCTAATGCAATGAGTAGCAATGGCACCACGTTGACATACATCATCTGCTGGGTTACCACGACCATAAATCAATAAGCCTTTTCGAAAGATACGAGCTGTGTCAGAAGACTTGACATTGCTTGAATAAATGGGAGAAGCATCAATAAAGGAAGTTGCCTGATTAGTTTGTTCACGCCAAGATAAGGCACAGTCTCTACGCTGAGCCGCAGCAGAACGCAAAAATTCCAAACAACGAACCTTCAAAGGCGAAAGCCAGGGATCATCTAAGGGTACTTTGATAGGAAAACAAGAAGGATGAAAATCTTTTCTACCACAACAACTTGGCACAGAGCCGTTAATTGATCTGTAAAATTATTAAAAAATTCGTTAATATTTTGTTCGAAGATTAAAAATAAAAAACTTACCTCGGTTGAGCTGTAGAAGTTAAATCATGATCGAGTAATTGACCCCATTGGGCCAGCATAAGTGTCAAAGGAGCTTCACCATCCCGAGCACCATGCACTACCAAACTAACGAATCTTGAAGAAGATAAGGAGCCTCCATCCTCCGCTACCCTAATAGTATCCACACCATCAGCATACTCAGGTGGAAGAAAACGATTAAAAGGCATTTGCGCCGCCCCCCAACGCAGTCGTTTCTTATTATTGCAAGTTCCATCATGAGTACGATACCGTTCAGAGGCTGGCATACAGGAAGGCAAATCGCGTGGTGGACACAAACTTTCCAAGGCAGTGCGACGTAAAGACACCTTTTGGCTATGAGCCTGGCGTGCTAAATCACTGTTCAGATCATAACTGAAATAAAAAATACAACGTCTTTAGTTTGTTTTGAACAATACCAAGGCTGTTGTTATTTATGTTTTGTTTGTTTTAGCGAACTCATTTTGGTTAACTAGACGGCAATTCTCAAACGTTCGTTTTTAAATGAAACGCAAAAGTTTATGTACCCCAGTATTTATGCAGCGCACTTGTATTAATTCCTAATTCCTACTGTACCACAACGTTCAATAAGACCAACGAGTATGTTCAAACAAGTTGCCTTTAAACCAAATTGTATGTTCATCATTAATTTTTGCTGCTTTGTTAAGAGCTTCTGACAACTTGTTTTTAACGATTTATTATTTATTTGGCCGATTATATATGAATGAAGTTTTTTCTTTGGGAAAATTAAGTAGAGAAAGTGAAAAAATTATTACCTTTTATTTGCTAAGCATATTGAGATGTATTTATTTTTGGAATTTAATTACTTTTACCTTGTTCGATATGTTTTTTTCTTTTAATTGGATATAAAAATTGTATTGTGTTATTTAACGTTTGATTTTGCAGAAATAGGGAAATCATTAATAAATATTTTTCTATAGATATTTCTTTTGAACAGAAGTTACATTTAGACAATAATGCCAACTTATTATTTGTTTTATCTTCCTTGGAAAGGGATAGAGTAGACAATATAGGTGGCAAAGGAGAGCGAGAGAGAAAGCTTCATTTCACACAACATTTGTGATCGCATATAATAAGGCTGTATTATATATGTACATATATGAAATGAAAACCTTAAATATTTAGTTTAAATTGCCCGTGGTTGGCCGTTTTACATAATTTTTAATTACAGCCAATCGTATATGAGCATACGGCACGTGTGAGGCAAGTACAACTTTTCTTTTTTGAAATATGAGAAATCAGTTAGAAAAGAACTACCAGGTCTCATATATTACTACAGATATTTTCAATTTTTTTGTGCCCTGGGATATGAAGATAATTAAGGTCTTTTTACAATACACTATCCATATAAGCGCTAAATGCTTCAGAGCTATGTGAGCTTAAAGACACAAGCGGTGAATCTACTATGCTATGTTTCGTATTTATTATTTGTAAGTTTAAAGCATAAATACATTCTAACAAAACTAACGAAAGATTTAACTATCGAAGGAACTATCATACTGTGCTCAATTTTCATATTTTCGAATAGTATGCTTTGGCAACTTATAAATATACTCGTAAATATGTTTGAAAACGCTACCAAATTATTCAAATTTACTTTAAAAAATAATCATCAACACGAGCAACAAATTTTTTGATTTAATGGCTTTGATGTATACGGATATTCTAATCCACACCTCACTCTACACCTTACTCTACTCTACATTCAGAAAATGCAATTTACACGCTGATTAAATCAATGACCACTGATATTTTGATTAAAAATATGAATTGATCCGAGCAGAATATTGTGCTACGGTGAAAGTGGAAGTTAAGACTTAAACTTTTACAAGTAAATGTCGAGAAATTAACCTATTAACTGGTCTTCAAGTACTTGCGATTTCACACCTTTCAATTATTTCCAAGAGGGTTACATGAAGTCACTGGATCATGCTGAAAAACCAGCAATAATTAATGCCGTTGTGTTATATGTAATATAAAGTCGGAATGCTCCAAAAAGTAGTGCGAAATTGGATGCCTAGAATACGATTCTATAAAAATAGCTGCACTGACCATATGCCCAAAATTATTTATAAATGTCGATTTACTTTAAGGGATATTTTTTACAATTAAAGACTTTATGGGGGGCTTATAAAATCTTAGAATTTTGCATTCGGAATTAAGTTTGCAGAAATGTTTTTCTGTAAAAAAAAATTGTGAATGGAATTAAAGTAACCCGCTACATATTTATAAAAAAAATATTCATTTTAATAAAACACGTCATTCAAAAATATTTGTGTAAATCTAAAATTTGAAATAACAATTCATAAATATATTATTTACATTTATTGGTGGCAAAATAATGCTAAAAAATTATAATAACGACTGTTATAATGCATGTAATTAAATATGGTTTTAAAATATGTAAAACATGTAACACAAGATTTAAAATAATAACAATAAAACACGAAATACTAACAAGAGTGTTTATTTGAAAAAAGAAAAAAATTATTAAATATTCAAATCTTAAAATGCATTAATTAATGCGGCATTTATAGTGTTTGTAATATGACAACTACAAAGAGTTAAAACATTCAAAATCAGTAGAAAAGCACATTTACTTATCGCACGAACTATCCTCTTATTAACAGTCACCATAGACCCCGACCGACAGAGCGGTCAATGAACCCTTTAAAAATAAACGTCAATCCAGACATTAATACCCTCTCACACTGGCTTAAAAGTAAGAGCACAAGTGTATACACATACATACATGCATGTAGTTGTAAGCTATATACATATATAAACGGATTTTTATGGCCAGCTATTTTTGTTGTTGCTGTTACTGTTACTGTTGCAGTTGCTGTTTTATTTTTTTTTTCTCTCTAAATGTGAATGTGAAGAAATCGAAAGTAAAAAAAAGTTGATGTAACCAATTATGAATACGATAACATGCTAAACAAAACATAAAACAAAAAATACAATAGTACGATCAAACACAAAAGAAAATTAATTAAATATGAAAATAATTCATTATCTGGCAAGTTCGATTAAAAAATACCCCACAACTCTCGATAACTTTTTAATATTGAAATAATAAAATTGTCTAAAATTATTAAAACTAAAATTATAAATATCTTCCTTTAAGTTTTTGTCGATAAGGAAACTTGCATCATTATAAGGTAGAATACATTGCTAAGATTATAAAAATAATAAAACCAACAAAAAAAAATAAAGCTTGTTTTAGTAACATTTTAAGGTCACTTTTCCAGGATGAATAAAAAAATAGAATTTTTTGCATTTGCATTTTTTATTTTTTTTAATGTATTGCTATCTTATTATTACATTAGACTTTTAATAGAAGAATATAATTTTCTATTGAAAAATTGTCATGAAAATTGTTATAAATATAGTGGCAAGAGCAAAAGTCTGACCATTAAACGGTAAATTTGTTAAAATCATACGATTGTAATTGGATAATAAAAAGATGTTAAAAACTTCAAAAAAAAATATAAAAGAATAATTTCGAAAGAAAAGAAAACCGCCACTGAGAAAGAGACGAGCATGTGACCTTGAACATTCATGTAGAAGGTTATGTTAATGATTTTGGTTTTTAGATACGAAAAGAAAAGGAAAGATGTGATGGCTCTAATGGCTGCAATAATTATTTTTACGCTACGAGAAAAAGGATCTCTTTTCAGACGTGGATTATTGATTAGAAATGACTGGAGATATTAAAAAGGCTGTGCTATAATCAGTCTGTCCTAAAGTAAATGATATTTTTGGACAGACTAAATGCAATAAATGATGCAATAAGATAATGCTAATGATATACGAATATATAGAATTGATTTTAGACCAAATATAATTGAGAATGTTTGTGGTTGGTTTCTCCAAACCGTTTATGAAAGGAAAAAACAATTCAACGACAAAGAGTCAATAATTCAAGTCTTGAAGAATTTCTGAAGTGACATTTTATTCATTTATTTGAAGCCAATAAAAGGCATGGATTTAATATGTATTTTAACCAATTATTAAATTATTGAATAACAAGTAACTTTAAAATGTTGTCGAGAAAAAATGTATAACATATACGCCCTGCCAAAAACAAAAATTTAAATGTATGAATCATCTATCAAGATTATTTTAACATGCGAGATAACATAAATAATTATTAATCTTATTAATGGTATTTTTTTTTTAATAAAAGTAACTCTATATTATATAGAGTTATTATTAGAGTTAAATTTATTAAAATAAAAGACCATTACTTACATATATTTAATAGAAATAATTATTAATTTGCATGTATTTAAATTAACATATTTGTTCAATAAGAATTTCTTTAACATGAAACTGTTATACCCACAAGATTTATAATTTTTGTTGACGTTCAGCTAATGATAGTTACAATGAGCCAAACATATGGGCTGTGCTAACAATAAAACTCTTAATAATATATATACATATGGATTTGTATATAACTATTTTTTAAAAGTTAATTTTTTATATCAAATGTGTTTTGTTTTTTGTTTTATATATATTTTTGAAAAAAATTTGTTGTTAGTATTATCAAAATTGGTACCATCCTAATTTTGACAATTTATCATTATCTCTGCTTCTCTGATTTTTTTTACGCTAAAACTATATTTTGAAAATTATATGAATTTACTATACACATACTTAAGATTGATAACCATTTCACCTTAATTGTATTGTTTCTTATCAACCAATCAATGTTTTACGCAACTTTTGAACGTAAAAAATATTTTTTTCAATACTTTTAAATTTGCTTAAAACAAATTAAAAATAAAAATAACCAAGTAATATAACAAAATCAAATAATGATGAAAACGAATCAAATGTAATGACAGAAAAACACGTTTTCAAATAAAAATTCAATGAACTCTACAAAACAGTGCAGCTAAATGATTAAAATGACTTCAGCAACCCTCCATTCATTGCCACTGTCCTCGCCCATCAGTTGCTTGACAACATTCAAGCTCTGCTGTTGGCAAGAGAAAGTTCTGCCACTCAACTTTGATATGCAGAAGAAGCTTGCAAGCTATTTGTAATGGACTCGTAAACAAAAAAATAAGCAAAAGCAAAAAAAAATATAAAAATACCAACTTAAATATTTAATTACATGAACCCCATATGAATGTTATTTTCTAACTAAAAACATTATACGTTTATATTCAAATGCAAATATATACTTTCAATTTATTTTATAATTTGGATAATATAGTAAATTAGAGGTTTTAAATAAATTGAATAACAACGTTTTTTCACCTAACGAAAATTACATGTGAAAATTGAAAAGTAGTTGTAGTCAGCGATAGCATTGAAGTGCATTCATATAAAAACCGTAGTACAGCGACTCTTCCAATTCAGCCAGCTTTTTATTAAGTTATGCACAATAATAAAAACTTTAACACTCTATCTATTCTAATTCTCTAAGTACACTAGGTATACTATGATATTTCATTTAGTATGTGAGGTACCATGCTTACTATTATAATTCAGATACTTTTTTGCGCATCTATACACAATCATGTAACGGATTTTGATATAATACTTTAAATTGTCCCCCTGTTATAATTTTAAAGTCACATGCAAAGTAGTGGGTACTATTTCAATTCAGCCAGGTTTTGGCCGACGATTATGCTGAATAAAAAGTGCAGTTTCGTAGTTTCAACACTGTTTTATGTTGTTCTTGTTACGCGATAATAGTTTTTCATTTTGTATGGAAACTACAAAGCTCACTCTTAGAAACCCCTTCTCAAAGCCAATTCACACTAATAAGGAAATTACGTATTACACTTCTCTACACGATTTTTTTTTTATAAAGAGAAGTAGCACTTCAGGCAACAATGCCTATTTAGTCAAGTACCGTGCTACCTTCTTTAGGAAAGGGATAGAGAAGAGATGAAATAGGTGGTGAAAGCAGAAGGATAGTCGGAAATTAACTGCCGTAAAAAGACAGCAACAGCGACCAGTGACTATGCCTTCATCGCTGAGCAGCTCCACCGACAGTCAATTTTTATCTTTTGTAGTGAAAAAAACCAAGGTCTTCGTTGGGAATCGAACCTACAACCCCCATATTTACAAGCTAGTACACTACCTACTAGCCTACAGGGGCACCTAAAGTTTAATTACGCTTTCAGTTAAACTAAATCTGGAAACTTCCATTTTTACCATTTTTAAGATACACAAAACTAAGCGTTAACTTTTTGTGGGAGTTGCCATACTCATTTGTCCAATTCCGCCAAATTTTAACCGATGGCTTAAAACTATAAAACTAGTTTAACCAAATTGAGTGATGGTGACTGTTATACTTTTAAAGAGATAAATAAATGTTTAATGTTTGAGCGTGGCATCGCCCAGTTTGAATTTTCTAATTACTTCCAAACTAATAGAGAGACACTATAATTAGAATTGTATAACATAAATAAGATTAATGTAATAAATAAAGAAGAGAAAATGATATTATTGCTAACCACGTTCAGCAAAGTTAGCTTAATCAGAAAAAACAATTAAATTCTGACAGTAGAGTAGAGTGTTGTTTAGCGATGAAACTCACTGCTGTATGAACGGATATGCCAACATACAAAACTGCTGTATTTGAAGTAATTATAATAATCAAAATATAATGTCACCATTATATCCAGAAAAACTGACTGTTTGGTGTGCTTTATGGACTAGTGAAATCATTGCTCCCCACTGCATTAAAACCAGCACTAGTCAATGGTCACCGATATGGAGCCATGAACTGATTTTGAATTGAATAACCATAATGTGCAGGACCTATGGCTTCAACAAGAGGGCGCAACACTCAGCTAATGCAAGCCCCATAGTTTCACGTTTCGGTCACGTCACTTGTTTACGCCGATAGGTCGTAAAGGATTGCGCTTGCAGGATAATATCTGTCGTCTTATTGCCAATACCAAAGGCCACAAATGTTGCAAAAAGTCATCGAAAATTGAATATCTAGCTCACACTACGTCCGAACCAGCCGTGGTGGTCATTAGCTTTCTTAAAGTAAATTTAATGTCGATTTAAACAATTCATTCATTCGAAAGTTGTATATCTCTAAAAATAATCTTTACATAATACAAAAGGGTTAAATAGAAAAGGTTTGCCAAAAGTGTCTCAGGTTTAAAAAATTATATAATTAACACTTTTGTAACACAACTCCTACGCTGGTTGCTGGTTGTACTTAAAAAGTGAGCAAATTTTACACAACGTTTGTATATATTTGATTTCATATATTCCTTAAAATAGGTTTTAACTGATCTGAAAACTTGCAAGCACAAGCGGCATAAAGGAATGATGGAATTTAATGGAGAAAAAGTGTTTGAACTCTAAATAAACTCTTGCCAATTCGACAAAATTAATTTTAAATTTAAATAATACAAATAATGCATACATACATATATATGTACGTACATACGTAGTTAAATACTAATTTGCTTTAAGTTTAATGCTAAAAGTCCGACTTATTCTCTTTTATCAAAAAATGAATGCGTCCGCTTTTTATAAGAACTGTCCTCCTAGAACTTAATTTAAAACAAAAGAAAAAATCCGTACATAAATATTTATTTACGTATTTTGATTACTTATGTATGTATGTACAGGAAAGATATTCGTGAATATATTTTAATTAAACCAACGTAAATCAAATTATAATTTTGCAAGTCGCAATAAAGTATGAGAACAGATTTTATAATTATTATCACAGCTCATTATTATTTCATATTAAATTTATTGTTTTTGTTTAACTAATTCGCTAAGCATAAAACTTTAAATAATATTTTTGTTTCAGGGTTAAACATGGCTGAAGTGTGAAGAATCAAAGACGTGAATTAATTAAAATTTTATATCATATTTTGTCAACATTTGCACTAATTTTTCATCGTATTAAAAATAATAAAACAAATAAATTAATAAAATAATTTTATTTGTAATCTCTGTAATTATTTGTTAATGGCTCTAATAGCTTTGATTTGTTATACTGAATATAAAAACACATTTTAAGACTAAAATTATTTTTTTTCCATTTTGTATGTTGTAATTTCTAAGAACCTAAAGTTATCAGATTAAACGAAGACATGCTCTGTTATTACATTCTTTAGGAAAGGGATAAAAAAGAGAAGAAACAGGTGGTGAAAGTAGAAGGATAGTTACGGAAATAAACTTTCGTATAAGACATCACAGTGACCAGTGACCATGCCTTCACCACCGACAGTCAATTTTTATTTTTGTAGTGAAGAAACAGCCAAGGTCTTTGTTGGGAATCACACCCACAGACTGATAAGCTAGAACACTACCTACTAGCCTATGGGGGACCTGTAGCTTAAAGAATGTCTCAAGCGATATTTAATTCATTATAAGATAATGCATATCTTAGTTTTATTTGAATAAGAGAGATTATACAAATTTTGGCTAAACACAAGATTAAAAAAAATTATATCTGTACCTCAAATCACTTCCGCTTGTGTTGAGTACAAAGTACTGAATGTACTTAATTTATTTACAAATATTGTACGCTCTTAATGGAACGTAACGTTCTTATTATTCACAGCCGAATATAATCATTTTACTACAAATGCTAGGCGATCTTAAAATTATCAATTTAATTTGTCAGTTTTACCTGAAAATATATTTTACACAAAGTTGAATTTCAATGTTAATACAAAAACACACACTCTCTCTCTGCCGCTATCCATTCAAATACATTAAAATATCTGTGTCTGTTCTTCCTTATCATACTGAATGGGGTACATTCAACTTGTTCATTAATATTAAAGACTTTTACATAAAGTTCATATCGAAAGTTATCAAACGAACTTAGCAGTCATCGCTAGAAAACTTTAATAATTAAAAATCAACTTAAAACTAAAAATAAAATTTTAAGTACAACAATAGTTTCAATGTCAAAGTGAAAGTTTGCAAAAAAAAAAATTTTTTTTTCATGATTTTTGTATGTTTTTCCAAAAGCGAAATTGCGAAATTTACAAACATCTTGACAAGTTTACTTTCTTTAAACTAGTATTTTTTGACTTAGAAAACAGAAAACAAAGATTTAACAAACTTTTGTTAGTTAAATTGTTACTTACTTTTTGCGATAAATTTTAGTGGCTGTCAGCGTGGCATATGCAGCCATTTCTCGTTTAGTTGTCTCCACCACAGGAGCACTAAATTTGGATAGCAGTGCAGCTGGATGATTGTCTTGTAATAAATGACCTAGAATATAAATATAAAGTAATCATTTATTTAAAAAAATGAAACTTTAATAAAAATAAAATTAATGAACAGAGTATAAAGTGCTTACCTACCATTTTTAACCATGTTCGGTTCAATTTCAGAATAAAGACGTCTCATGGCATTTAAGCCTTCTCTTACTGACGCTTCTAGCGCTATATCTAGTAAAGTACGTTTTTGAGATTTTTGTAAGCGTTTTTTAGAATTTATTAATTCCACTTCTGTTGCCTCATCTTTAGAACCTGTGTCTAGACTTTGGGGAAGCAAAGGATGTGGTACTTCTACTGGAGGGAATTCATTATGTTTAATGATTTTAAAGTTTTTAGGTTTTAACTCCTTAAGGTATTCCTGGGCATTTATGAACAAAAGTATTTCGTTGATTACAAAGAAGAAAAAAAATAATTTTTTAGGGAAAAACATGGCATCTGGAGGTGGAAGTGTACTAGAGTTAAAATAAAAAGAAAAAAGAGTTAAATAAAGAAAAAAAAATTACAATAAAGAAAAAAAAATTTTTTAATTTTTAAAATTATCTATAGTTAACTTAGAACCAATTCGGAGAGTGATTTAAGAGCAAAAAAAAGAGAACAGTTCATTTTTGGCAGTCGTGAAGTAAATTTATTATGGAAAAATAAATCAACCTGTTTTAATCGTTAAAATATTTTATCAAAATCAATCATCGATTACTGTGACGATGAGAAAGTTACGTGAAACAATGTGCCAGTAAAATGCACTATTTATCGTGTAGTGAATGATTTCGAAGAAAGGGTCTGTAAGTGATAGGCCTAAGCATGGACCACAACGTACTGCAAGATCGGCTGAAAACATTACTGCTGCTCAAGAAAGTGTTTAAAACAATTCGACACCGTGCTCAGGAGCTTAGTCTTCGAAGAACAACTTTTGCCACAATTTTGCACAAGGATTTGTATTTGTTTCCATATAAAGCACAAGAGCTTCTTCCGCCGTACATATGCCAATAGGATGATACAGCTCCCTTATGATAGCCCCGATTTTCATGAAGAAATCATAATGAGTGACGAGGCACATTTTCATTTAAATAGATAAACAGAATGGTCGGTTCTGGGAAATGGAAAACCCTCAAATTATTCAACAGTCACCTTTGTATCCATTAAAAGTGCCAGTCTGTTGTACAATTTCGCCACGAGGAATCATTGGACCTTACTTCTTTGAAAATGAAAATGGCGTCACTAATTGAAAAATAATCATTCATTTGTAAACAAAAAGCACAAGATAATTAGTACGAAAATTAATCGAAAAAATCTGAACGTGACGTCGAGAAAATTAATGTGTTAAGAAAATAAAAATATATATATAAATTGAAAGTTAATATTGTCAATTTTTTTTGCTTGAAAAATGCATTTATTATAAGATCAAATATTTAAAATATCATCCATCGTTAGCTAATACTATTATTTCCGATAGCAAATTAATTGCGTGCCAAAAGAACTGCTCCGGTTTTGATTTAAAGAATAAAGCAAACCAATTTCTGATACAATGTCCTGCAGTTGAACGTATTCCAGTAAGGGCGTTCTACATCGATCGAAACAAATGGTCAGAATGGGTTATAAAGCAGGTGAGTCAAAACTTTCCATTCACTTTTCTCCAAATAACTTTTAATCGTTTCGGCAACATGTGGCTGAGTGTTATCACAATGGAAGATGGAAGAATATTCTGGCCGTTTTTCGCTGATTGCTTTCTTCAAATGTATCAAAAAAAGAGCATTATCTTCGCGTCATGGATATGATTTACGATACGCAAAGTCACATTTAACGTTTTTCGGCTTCAATTCATATGAGATCAAATTTCCTTGATTTTGAATGAATTCTTATGCTGTGAAACATATGGAAATGGCTTGTTGCGTGACTCCCAATGGTAATGCAAGTTTTTCTTGCATTTAACAATAAAGCTTATAATATCTTATCTTCAAACTTGTTCTGCTGACCAGGATTCTTTTATGTCGAAATCACCACCCTTAAATCGCACAAACCATCGTTCGTAATCGATAACTTTCAGCAACCATTTTATTCAAATGAAAGAAGGTTATCGAAGTTCTACACAAAACTACTTTTTTAGGCACACAATTAGATATTATTATAGCGATTAAAAAAATGTTAGTTTACGCTTTGGCGTCTATCATATACTAAATTATAGTGACAGATGTTTACTCTCCAAAATATCATATTTCGCCAAAGAACTATTCTACACAAGTATACATTAAATATTTCATTAACAAGAAAATGTGATAAAATTTTGTCCAAAATGGTGCCACACTGTCACATAGGAGAGATGCAACTCTGATAATATAAAACTTTCTATTTCATGAAATTTCTTGAAAGAACAGACCTATCAAAACCATTTATTTTTTAAGCACTCTATTCTTATTTTAAAAGCCATTTTTGACAGATGGAAAAACTAAATCTAACGAAGTGTCATAATTTTACGCAAAAAATTAAATTTGAATTATAGGAAACTTTTTATTCAAAAGATCAGTGCGTAGTTTAAACGTGGCTGTTATTGACAAAGAGTAAATCTGGAATTTAACTTTTACGAGCATTTCTGGCTATGTGTCACTAACTAATGGCCTCCAAAGCATCAAATTTCACTGGTTCATTAGCACAAACCTGAAGTCAATTTATGCCAAATATTAATATCAATAAATCGATGGAGACGAACACCATCTTGCGCGTAGCACTATACTTTTGAAGACCACATTCTTCGCATCAAGACCTATATTCCTATATTCAAACGAAAAATTCTTGATCATGGTTATGCAACGTGGACTCCAGCTCCATTTTAATAATTAGTTAAAAATAAATTAATTTTTTATATATTAACCGTAAAAGCTTTCATCAATCAGATCATATTTATTTCACCTAAAATTATCAAAAAATTACAAAAAACAAATAGCTGTATCATTAATCTTATCAATAATAACCAATTAAGTTTTTTTTTTGGCAGATTTAACGATATCAAAATATTTTGTTTTAATATTATTAACATGACGTATCGATCGATCTATAAGATTTAATTAAATCACTTTAGCAACAATAAAATGCAGAACACTAGAACATTGTTTAATACAAATTATTATTAAATTAATGTTTATTGTTTATCGTATCGTTTATCGTGGCTGTTAAATGCTTATTTATAGAGTAATTGTTATAACTAAAATTTTAATAACAAAAAGATATGATTCAGGTAAAGAAGAAATAATTATTAAAGAAGTACTTGCAAAAGTATTTAAAAAAAATAAATTAATATTTAATATTAAATCTGTTATCTCTCTAGAATTTTGAAAATTTAATTATGATTTTAAAATTAATTTGTTATAAAAATAGCAGTTATTTTTTTATGTGTTATTAAGTTTTATTTACAAAAGATCATTTTTATCTAATTAACAATTGAGAAAAATTAATAAATTTTAATGTGCAAAAAGGTGAGAAAAAAGGACACAAGGAATGGTAAAGAAGTCTATGACACAATATTAAATACATTCAATACTGGCTGTGTTTAACAAATTAATCCTTTCTTCATTTTTGAAAATAAATTCTTAAAAATAATTGTAAGAATGACTTAATTATTAAATTTCATAATTTGAGAAAAATATTGTTTTTTAAATGTTATACATCTGTTTAAGGTAAAGTTTTTGCTTTCAAAAAATAGTTAACAATATTATTACAATCTATTTGCCAAATTAGTTGGTTGTTTCGTTATGAAATAGAATATACAAACCATTCCTGAGGAGAGTTTTCATAAAAATTCAATTAAATTATTAAACATTTTCTATGTGTCTCAAAGTATTTGTTATTATACCAGATGGTTGGTTACATCGCACAAGATACAATGCGTTGTTTATTTTTTTTTTTCTAGTGAGGCATTGATTGTATTCATAATCATTCAAAATTATTTTTTTTAACACCGGTTTAAGATATTTTTAGTGCTAACAATTCATTTGTATTAGAAACTCGATAGGCAAACATTATGAGCAGTAGATTCCAAAAACACTTTGATCACAACTTAATATGATTGAGTTAATGGCGGCTTTTGTACATATTTAAAAGCTTTATTAAAGCAAATGAAATACAAGTAAAATACAATTTAACGTTAAGAAATAAATAACAATTATAACAAATTATGTATAGTTACAAAATTATGCAAGTGGAATTTTACAAAATAATTATTTAATAGATTTTCTTGGTTACTTTATCACCTGTTTTGGGGTTTCTTTATTACTGACACACGCCTGTTTTTGTTTTATTTAATACATATTTTTATGTTATCTTAACTTTAATTTGCGCAGTTTAGTCGTGATTACTTTACTATTTTTCAAAATTTTGTCTTTTTTTTGGTTGGAGTTCAAACTTAACCGAGATTTATGCGTTTGTTTCTTAGATGGACGTAAACTATACTGAATTGATTCTCACCTGATGATTTACATTAGAAGTCAAAGAAGATTGTAGAATACTCTTTAATATAAAAAAAAGCAAAAGAAAAAATCACCACTGAATGCTGTTGCTTACTTTATACCATTTCTTTTTCTTCTTTCTCTCTGCTTCTGTAAAAGTTTTGGGTGAAGTTGTGATCTTGTAGTTTTTGTTATTTTTTTTCTTTAATGATATCACTGTGTACAGTGCAAAGAAAGTATACACGGTAAAGACAAATTTGTAATATTTAATTTAAAGTTTTTAGAAAGTGAGCAAGAGAAATAAGTTCCCAGATAAGAATTTGTAAAATACTTGAGGTACTCTAAAAGAAAACACTTTACCATAATATTTTAATAACATACTAAATTCATTTTTTGCAAGAAATTAAAAAAAAAAACAAATTTAAAAGTAATATATTGGCTTTTTAGTTACGCCTTAAATATCTTGAAAAAAAAAATATTTCTTAATTCCTGTGAACCTATGAAAATTTTTGACTTCTAAGTCAAGAAAAGGGTATTTCTGTTTAGGACGTAAAAATTTGATTAAATTTTGTATATTTTAAGTGCTCTACTTTATAAAATTATATTATAACAAAAATTAAATCTACGTTAATTTGCGCTAGATTCCTTTAATAAATATTTTATGATATTCTCATAAAACATTTATTATTCAAAAATTTGTAATATATTACTGTGGGGGAAAGTATATCAATATGGCAATTCCACTACTGCTCAAATAGCAGTGGAGTTTACCCCAAATTTTGTATAGAAAATTCAAGAGTCTTATATCTCAAGCTAAATTGATTAAATGAGAGTTTTCATTAAAACAACATGGCAAAAGGAAAACAAAGCTCAAAAACACTTCTATACAAAAACACAGCACACATTTGGAAAACAACAAAAAAATGATTTAAAATAACAGTTTTACTTTTTTAGGCCTTTTTTTTTGAAAGAGAAGTAGCACTTCAGGCAACAATGCCTATTTAGTCAAGTACCGTGCTACGTTCTTAAGAAAAGGGATAGAGAAGAGATAAAACAGGTGGTGAAAGTAGAAGGATAGTCGGAAATTAACTGCCGTATAAGACAGCACAGCGAACAGTAACTATGCCTTCATCGCTGAGCAGACCCACCGACAGTCAATTTTTATTTTTGTAGTGAAAAAAACCAAGGTCTTCGTTGGGAATCGTATCCACAACCCCCATACTGACAAGCTAGTGCACTACCTACTAGCCTACAGGAGCACCCGTTACTCTCAGTGGATACGGTTGGCCACAATCCGTAATTGTGTCGAAAAATATACTTTGATATAAATATCTATGACTAAGAATATTTCTTCCATAAAACAAATAAAATCAAACAAAAAAAAACAAAAAACAATTTCAGTAACACAAAAACTTTCAAGATCAGTTGTCCAATTTAATAGGTTGAGACTAAAGAACTTTCTTTAGGCGTTGGAATATAGAAGTAAAAGAACAGAACAGGCTCATCTTATTGGGTAGACAAGCTAATAGTATCGATTTGAACAGCATATAAGCATAACTATCACATATGGCTTGTGTCAATAATAACAAATATGGTATTTTGCATGGTAAACATCTGTCATCATAATTCAGTATTCGAGAGACGTCGAGTCTCTTTTACCAGATATAAGATTGGGCTCATTTAGCATAATTAAAACGCTTAAATGACGTTGTTTTAACACATTTTAGGAAATGTTAAAATCAACAAAAATATTAAAGAGTCGGAATATCTCTATGATTTTTATTTAAATACAAGATTTCAATATCACATAAATTAACTCGGCATCTTTGCTGTAATAAAAATTCGATCGAGGGTTCCGTTGTATGTTTGGATTTTGAAGATAATTCTTCTATTTCACATATGGACATAAGTAATCGGCATCAATGCCCTTGTAATGAGTATATAGATCTTCAAGCTCTGTAGCATTTGGGAAATGTATTGGGATTTGTTCTTGATGTATGATCTCAGTAGTTCTCTAAATTATTGTTGTAGAAGAATCGCCTTATCTATCTTTGTCGAATTATGATACATTTTCAGCGCTTTCGATGTAAATGTGTGATTATCAAGCCACTTTCTGTCACGTACTGGTAAGTCAGTGAATGTGGCTTGATAATGATGTATTCAAATCGAAAGCGTTCGAAATTTGGGAACAAACAGCCAGGAAAGCCGTCATATGGAGAAGGAACTGCCAATAATATTTCATTCACTAGCGGAACAAATCCAAACCATTTAGTACCGTTTTTAATTTGTTTGTTTTTAAGTAGTTGATAACAAAATATTGTCTCAAAGTTTAAAACTCGAAACCAAATTTTTTGAATTGCATTAGATTGAAATAGATTAAAATTATTTGCATTCATTTTGTTAAAACTTAACATGTCTGCACTAAACGGAGATGAAATATAATGCTGTTTCTGAACGTTTAAAATGTTGAGTAGAAACAGAAAGATAAAAAAACATAATTTAGTTGATATTTAAATCCTTTTAATGCAAAATAGTTCAAAATTTTAACGTTGAATTTGTTCATATTAAAATTCTGCAACCAACAGCAAATTTTAATAACATATTGTTTTAGCCATATCTGGTGTTGCTGCCTTGTAGCTTGCCAGTAATTTTCAATTATTCACATAAATTTTCTGGTTAAACAAGAGTCTTAACGGCTATTTTTAAGTCAAAAGCAAAAAATCTTAAATAGGTGACTAATAATAATGCAATTTCAAATCCTACATCGGGTTTACTTTGTAACTCATTTGCTTAAGAATTTAAATCCAGTTTCAGTTTGCCTACTTGGATACTCAATAAAATGAATTTGGAGGAACATCCTGTGCAATATATTCGCTTGAATAATTAAAATTCAATAACTCGGCAGATTGTGATTAAAATGCAGAATGCGAATTTTTGAAAAAACTTATTTTGTGTCATTCGATATTAAGAATAATCACTTGCAAAATATCAGACGTTATTTTTATTATTTTTATTATTATTATTATTATTATTATTTCGTATTAAAACCTAAATATGTATATAAGGTTGCTAAAGTTTTATTAATGTTTAATAATAACTAGTGTACCTAAGCAAATATCACCCACTGTACATATATAATATAACTGTAGTTTTTTGTAATTAAGTGTACTGTTCATGAATGGATATTAAGGTAGAGAAAAATCTCTGTTAGTGATGTTATGATTTGTTGTTGCTGCGGACGGTGGCCAGCTAAAAGGCATCTAAAATCGAACGCAATCAAAAAATTTTTTTAAGCCAGTTTAGTTTGACTTAGTTTAACTTTTCTTTTACTTCGCTTACGTGTAGACTCTACTCAGCATAGATAAAAATAGTAATTAATCAAAAAAAGTGGTAATGTTATAGTATTTGAGTTGCCTTTTTTTATTTTTTTGTATCCCAGTATATCTCATTTGAAAGTGCATTTTACGTATGTGCTCAAAAGCGATCCTTGAGAACTCGTAAATTTAAACATGTTGTAATAGAAATTAAATTTTTTATTTTCTTTGCTTGTGTGATGATTATATGAGACAATTTTGTAAGCAAAGTTTAAAATTAAACTAGTGAAGAAAAATCAATAATAGCCAGTTTAGAGGACGGTTGTTCATCAAATAAAAAATTTTGAGTTTTAAGATGGGAACTAAAATAATTTTAGGTTTTTTTTAATTTTATATATTTTACGAAATAGCCGCGAGCTGATTAAAAAATAAAATACTATTTAAAAAAAATCTTGAGCTGGCTGGTACCGAAAATGGTTTAAATAAACTAATATTCAGCCTGACTTTTTATTACCCCTGCTTAACTCATACTATGCAGCGAAATTAGCAAAGTATTACTTCTCAAAATATATTTATTTACGGATGTGCACAGTATACGCCAAGAATTCTAGTAGTTTTGTTTGGGTACGGTTTTCCGTCGACCCTCGTCAAATTTGGTTTGTGAACAAACCGGTTTCGGCTGTTTGCCATCTTCAGTGTTCTTTTCGTACTAGTTGCGTTCTATTGTCAGTTGTGTTTATATAGTTCGTGTCTCCCTTCGTGTTATTGCGTTCGTCACTTTCTGTCGTTTTTGCCTACATCTCTCTCTCCTTTTTCGTTTGTCTCTTTTTACCTAATTTTTCGCTCCCTTTTTCATTCTTCTTCTTTCCTAACTAAATCCTTTTAAGATCATGCTTGTTGTCCGTTTTTGTTTATGTGTGAACCTCTTGGGTTCTTCTTCCCTTTCCCTCCTTTCCCTATGTGACATAATAATAATTATGTTCTTTATTGCTCTGGTCCTGTGCACCTGCGCAACGTTCCCGTGCTGGTGTAGTGTTTGTTTTCCTGAAAAAATGTCCCAACGGTTTAAATATTGTGTCCGAAGCAGTGTTCATTGTTCACTTATCATTCGTCCGTCAAATGTTCTCTATCCGTATATCCCCATGTCCCCCAATACATTTAGTCTCCTTCCTTTGTGCCGTGTATGAAGCAGTTTAACCGTTGGTTTTATATGTCCTGGTGTACATTTGTCGTCAAATATATGATTCGCAAAGTTCGATTCTGGAGTTGATTTTGGTACTCGTAGTTTTCTGTTATAGTCGCTATTGTGTTCCCTAAATCTGGTCTTAATTTTTCGTCCTGTTCGCCCGATGTAGCTATAATGGCATGTACAAGTTAATTTGTCCAGTATATTCGCCCCGGTTGTTTTATTCCGTAGTATTCTGCCTAGGTTGTTCCCCGTTCTGAATGCGGTATTGATGTTGTGTTCTCCAAAGAATTCCGCCAGTTTGTACGTTGATTCTCCCATATATGTTAATGTAGCCCATTTCCCCTTTTCATTCTCCTGTTCTCTGTTCGTTCTAATCTGTCCCTTGATGTTATCTACGAGGCTCCTTTTGTATCCGTTGTTTTCCGCTATGGTGCATATTGTTTCCATTTCCTTCATATACATTTGCCGTGTTAGTGGTGTTCTCTCGAGTCTTGTTATTAACTGCCCGATTGCTGCGTTTTTGTGTTGCCGGGGATAATTCGATGAGTTGTGTATTACTGTGTCCGTTGCCGTCGGTTCCATATTCCATATTCTAGTAGTCTTTAAAAAGAAAAATTATTGCTTACCTCGACTTTCTTCAGCTGTACTCTAACTTGTTTTTAGCTCTTGGAAAATTTAGTTCTAGAAAGATCCTTGCAATTTGCGTTGTTTGCACAGACGATCTCCACATTTGTGAAAAGTATTTTCTATCGAGCCATTTAAAATAGACTAGATTAATACATAATTTTTAATTGACCAGGGAGGCCTTAGGAGAAATCTATAAGCCCATATACTAAATTCGGACAACTAATTTGCACGTCAGAACTGTTTCGGTCCCGATCAAGATTTCTCCTGACTTCAACCTCTACAACTATATTTACTATGAATTAGCAATCGGGTTTGCCATTCAAAAATTTTGCATCGTTAAGGGTATCTGCAAATAATTTTTAAAAATTCATTGATAAAAAACGCTATTTATTATATAAGAGCTAATAAAGTTAAACTAATATACCCGACAGTCGCCTTACTCGACCTAACAGTAGAAGTAAATAAGAATTTCATAAAATTTTTAATATGAAAAATTTATGGCAAACAATTGCTCGTCACACAAACTATAACATTTTAATGTTTTTCTTTTGACCTTCAAAAATAAATTTGTCAAATTTCCATAACTATTTGGTTTTTTTATAATTAAAATTAAGCGGACATTCATATGTATTATGTTTTCATGGATTAATAGTAAATTCAAAAAGCGTAGAACTTGTACGCACATAACTTGAGTATACATATGCTGACTAATGTGCTAGCACAAAACATTTTCTCTGTTCTAACTATGACGATTGGGATGCGAGAATTGCGCATTAAAGTAGCGTCAGCGTTGGCTGTTGGGCACACTGAAGAAAACATATCCTTTAACATTATATCTATCACAATTTGTGAATAAAATATTAAATTAATCCTGTTATTGAGGCAAAAAGGTGTAAAATGACACAAATATACACAAAATAGATATTCCGTACGGTATACTGTTAAAATATAGAAAAGTTGATAGAAATTCCCCTTAGGCAATTAAGTTATCAATGCAGCCAACTTGACAGAATGAATAATACAGCAGTTCTTATTTTTGGGGTATTGTGAACAAGTGGATATTATTTATATAAAAACTTATTTCGTTAATATTTTATTTTTTAAAGTCGCATTTGTTGCATTTCATTAATCTAAAATTGAACCACTGAAACAGCTAGTGTTAGAAACAGACAAATATGCAAAATAATAATAATTCTTTATTTATTTTCTTGTTTTATTCTGCTAAAAAAACAAGCTAAAAAAGTACATAATAAAACAAACGAATAGCAGCATTGTTATATTTTAAGCTTGAAATGCTGTTTCTAAGTTAAAACTGTTTTATTAGTTTTTTTACGCTTTCTATCAGCAATAAATCTGAATTCTTCACTTTTTTATAAATTATATATTACAATACTTTTGCACTGTTCTTCAAAATCTTAAATAAAAGCTACAAATTATTTTAAAAAATTTTGTGTTTATTTTTAATAACACCAAATATAAAAATAACACAAACAAGATATATTGTATAATTTTAAGCATCGCAACTTCCTTCATTAGCATCATTTGCATCTTAAGTTATGTGCGTTGATAAAATTGTCAATTTAACTACAAGAAATAAGTTATAATTTCAACAGTATTTTAAATTTATTTGGAATACTTTCCTTTTGTAATTTTATATTCAATTTTATACTCAATTATATATCTTCAGAGACAATTATTATTTTCATTATGATATTTATTGTAACTGTATAATACTTTTGATTATATCTGGTGTTTTTTTATATAAAAATTTAATTTTAAGTTGGCAACACTTTTTAACTGACGGCCATTATGTTAGCTATTTAGTTTACTTTGGCTTGGCATTTCAAAATGAATAGATTCACGCCTGACCAATACTTCCAAATTTTGTTGTTTTTTTTTTGTTTTTTAAGAGAAGTAGCACTTCAGACAACAACGCCTATTTAGTCAAGTACCGTGCTATATTCTTTGTGAATGGGGTAGAGAAGAGATGAGACAGGTGGTGAAAGTAGAAGGATAGTTACGGAAATTAACTGTCGTATAAGACACCACAGTGACCATGCCTTTATCACTGAGCAGCCCCATCGACAGTCAATTTTTATTTGTAGTGAAAAAAACTAAGATCTTTGTTGGAAATTGAACCCACAATCCCCAGTCTTATAAGCTAGTGCACTACCTACTAGCCTACAGGCTCAAAACCAAATTGCTGTTGCTTCAAATTTTCATAAGCGAATATTTGTTTAGCGATGTAACTCAATTTTGTTTGAATGGATACGTCAATAAACAAAACAGTCGTATTTAAAGTGAAGCTAATCGTCCAGTGTATACTGAGGCACAGAAAAACTGACTGTTCGGTGTGCTTTTGGGGTGGTGACATCATTAGTTCGTACTTTTTTAAAAACGCTGCTGACCAGAATGTTGCAGTCAATGCTGATAGAACCATGATTACTGGCTGTTTTCCTTCACCAATTGAACAATGATAATGTGCATTAGCTGTGGTTTTAACAAGACGGTGCAATATATCACAGTGCTCATGACATAATTGATTTATAGAAGGAAACGTTCGGTTGCCGCATAGTTGCACTTTACGGACCCATGAATTATATATTCACATTAAGGACAACAATCGCCGCGTTGTTGTCGATATACGGCCACAAATGCTGGAAAAAATCTAAATAAATTAGTCTACATCCGAGCCAGCCGTGGCGGTATATGCCAGAAGTCCTATTTAAATTATAATTCTAGAAGATTATCTCTCGAACCAAGCAAGTTTCATGACAATTAAAAAATTATCTTTATTTTATTCAATTTCAAAGTTTTGTACCTATCTAAAAACACCCTTTAAAGTTATTAATTTATTTTAGTAGTAAGAGAAGTTACTTTTGTAGCACTTAGAAACGATTAATTTTAATAAGACAGACTAGCAGATAAAACACATCAAAATGCTGATAAGCAATATTTGTTTTTTATACTCCCTTAATTATATTCCATCTTTATAACTACAATAATAGTAATTATGAAGAAATTTTATTACTAATTGTTTTTTTTACAATCTATCCTACTGTGCAAGAGATAAATATTCCAACATCCGCTTAATAAAGCAAATGTCTGTGAAGCAAACAAATGTTACTTTTGAATTGAACATAAAACTGGCTGTTATATCAACAACCATCTATTAAGTTTGTTGTTTCAGTGTTGCTAGAGGAGAAAGTTCTTTCATTTTCCTTTTACTAAAAAGCTTTATAGTTGTTGTAATGTGCTTTGAATACGTGTAACAAATACACACACACGTAAATTACACAGTCGATAAAAAGTTGCAGAATGATCAGCAATATTTTTCAATGTTGTAAATTGTTTCTTTTTTAATTTGTTGCTTAGAATTCATAGCTAATTGATTGATTTATATTTGTTTTGTTTGGTTGTTTGTTTGTCTGTTTATATATTTTCTGGTTGTTGTAAGAAAGTAATAAGCGGCATGTCGATTTACCTATTCTTTCAGCTGTATTATTATTTTATAACTTTTAATTTGCTTTCTTAGCAATTTGAAAATTTTATTTCTTGCGCCAGTTTCACTTTTTAAATGTTTTTAGATTTTGATTGCTCGATAATTTGCTTTCTTCTTTGACATAGAGTTTTTAAAGTTTTGTAGGTGTTGATTTCCTTACAAAAACTTTTTATAATTTGATTTGATTTGAAATAGCCACAGGGGCATAAGATTGAGAATGTTTAAGCAATTAATAAAGCTTTCACTTTAATTTTAAAAATAATAATGGATTAATGTAAAGATATATTTTTACCGTTGCGGTTCATAACTATTTATTAAAACTGATTTTGTAAAATGAACTAAATGAACTTTTCTGAAAGGCACCGCCCGCAGTGAAAGTTTTTTGTAAAGAATTAGAAAATAATGCATTATAAGTCTACTTATTCTTTTTGTGCAGTATTTACATATGGGCAACTCCGTGAATATATTAAGCACGTCCCTAAAAACATAAAAACCCTTAAAAGTCTTATTAAAACAAGTTAGTAATGAGAAATATATTTACATTTTATTACGTGGATTATTTTTGAAATTATTACAATATCAGTTTAAGTTGATTATCTAGCGACTTAATTAAGATATTTAAATGGGATTCATAGTCAAAAAGAGAATAAAACTTCAATTAGTGGTAATTTTTTTATTTCTCTTGTATAAAATTTAAATGTCTTAAACGTCATTTGTATTTAATCGATCGCCAGACAAAAATGTATAACGTATTTGTATGTCAGAACGCATATTAAATTTTGTTTATTATAAAATTATTTACAGGTTATTTTTTTAATATGACCGACTAGTGTACAAATACAACCAAGAAAAAATTACACTTTTCTAAATTTCCCGAATTTCGCATGTCTTGTACCTCTGTATTATCCTTGTTATTTTGGATCACAGTGTATCGACTGAGACTTTTTTCTTTTCTCTAAATGGGACATAACGTCCTTATTCTTTTTCAGATACTTTCATATATGCAATTTTTAAAACCACTCTATAGTCCTGCGATGCCACGAAAATGCCCATATCTGTGAAATTTTGTAGTTGACCAACAAAATAAAAACAGAATTGAAATTATGGCTTTATAAATTCCCACTATTTTGTAATAAGTTGTCCAAACATACACATGTATATGTATGCATGCCTACACATTGGGTTTTTCAACAAGGAGCTTGTTTTTCAATTAATATTTAATTTTTTGACGTTTTTGTAGTAATGTATCTAACATTGGTAATTTTTACAATGAATTCAATTTCGCAGGAAAATCGCATTAAAATAATTCAAATCCACTATGAAAATTGTGGTTCTGTTAAAGTTACATTTCGTGAAATTTGTGATATTTTCGGACAACATAATGGTCCTTCGGTAACCGCTATTTAGAATTTGGTCGTTAAATTTGAGGCGACAGGCTCGATACAAAATATGCGAAAACCAACGCGTGTTATACCGGGTTGTGCAATTGAAAATATCGTAGCCGTGAGCCACATTGTTGTAGCAAATCCAAATTTGTCAATTCTTCGGCGTTCTTAACAATTGAGTTTATCCAAAACCACCACATGGCGAATTTAGGGTAAGGATTTGACTTTGAAGCCTTACAAGCTCAATTCATTCAGGAATGAGCGGCTGGTTTTTCGGAAAAAATAATTTTTTAAGGTGAAGCCCATTTTCAGTTGTCAGCAAAGCTGCCGCTTGAGAAGGCTTCGCATACTCAACGTGTCACTATATGGTACGCTATGTGGTCTGGAGACCTTATTGCCCTATTTTTTCCTAAGATGAGGCTGGAAATGCGGTAACGGTCAATGGGTCACGCTATTACGAAATGCCAACAACTCAATTATGGCCTATTGTTGACGACGTGTTTATCACTGACATGTGGTTTCAACAGGACGGTGCCATTTGTTACACAACCAATGAAACGATTAATTTATTGCAAACAAAATTTCCTGATCGCATAATTTCACGACAATTAGCAGTTAAGTGGCCAGCTAGATAGTGTGACTTTGCAGCGCTGGATTATTTTTTGTGGGGCTATGTTAAGGACAGAGTCTATACGGAGGCAATCGAATCGATTTCAGCCTTAAAATTCAAAATTCATTATGTGATTAACGAAATAGGACCATCATTTTGCCAAGAAGTGATTAAAGCTTTAATGAAAGAATTGACATCTGTGAGCGTGATCGTGGTGGACTCTTTTCAGATATCATTTTTCATTGATAATTGCCGAACTTTTCTCTTCCTAATTCAATAAAAATTTAAATCATCTGAATCTAAATTTTTTGTTTAAATTTGTTTTAGAAAGCAAACTTTTTGTTGAAAAAATCCTTTACATACATACATCTATACATATATAGTTATGCAAAACCTATCAGTGAATAAAATTAAATAAATTTTTTCTTTGATCATGTTTTATAGTAAAAAAAATCCTTAAGTTAGGCATAATCGTGCACGCAAAGTATAGAAATTATATAAATAATGCAGCAGAAAGCGTAGAAATTGGTTCTTTGAAATCTCTTTATTAAATGGAATATTTTTGGCTATTTTTTAAATTGTGAAAAATGTTTCTTCATCATCTTTCTTGAAAGAATGGTGAAGCATCATTTTTAAATATAAAATTATTTGACTTGATACTTATTATTTTAAATTTATTTATTAAAATTAATTATTTTTATTTTCTAGCTTTTTTCGAGCATAATAAATGTAGGTACACTTCACATATGTGCTGCTGATACGTGAAAAGAAGTTGCTAAAAATGTTAATGTTAGTCGATGTTGCCAGTTACCAATATAAGAGTTTGACATTTTCTTGCCTTCAAAAAACTTCCAAGTGAACCTAAATAAAATTTTAAAACTAATTTTTAATTCCAATAAAAAATAATATCATAGCAAATTAATTAATTCATCTTAATTTTACGTTTCATTTACTTTTAAAAAACAAGGTTTTAACAGATCTTAACATCAATAAATCTCCAGATGAGATTCCAGCACTGGTCTTGAAAGAGTGCTCTCCGACGCTAGCGCATCCGTCAGCAGCCCTTTTCAGCACATTTTACCAAGTTGGGGAATTTCCGAAGTGCTGGAAGGTTGCTAATGCAACGCCGATCCCCAAAAAGGTGGAGGTTAACAATCCTGAAAATTAGCGCCCAATCGCAATTTGTTTCTGCACTTGAAAGTATGATCAATTTTCATCTTGTGAGGTACCTGGAGTCCAACTTATTTAACGATCGCAAGTATGGTTTCGGTAAGAGGCGCTCTACATGCGACTTGCTAGACTTTCTGTCTGAACAATGGTGTAACTCCATACATCATTTCGGAGAAAGTAAGGTGGTGGCTCTAGATATTTCCAAAGTATTCGTTAGAGTGTGGCATGACGCACTTCTATCAAAACTACCTGCTTTTGGTGTCGGTGATAGTTTCTTTAGATTTATATCTAGTTTTCTCAGAAATCGCACTATACGAGTTTTTATAGATGGGATTTCATCAGGCGAGTTCATGATGAATTCAGGGGTACCGCAAAGCTCCGTTCTTTCTCCTAGCCTATTTCTTACTTTTCTAAATGACCTTCTGTGTCGAATTTTCAACCCTATATATTATTCGTTTCGTAATAGACCAGACTTTTTGGAGTTTAGTTCCAAAAGGCAAAATTCTAAAGTGTTGGAAGGTTACAAATGTAACACTGGACCCCTAAAAGAGTGAGCCTAACAACCCTAAAAATTACCGCCCCATTACAATTTCTTCTGCGATGGAAAATAAATATGATGAATTTTCATCTTGTTAGGTAGCTGAAGTCCAACAGCTTACTTAGCGACCGACACTATGGTTGCCGTAGGGGCGTTCTATGGGCGACTTGCTGGCTTTCCTATCGCAACAATGGTGCAACTCCATACATCATTTGGGAGAGAGTAAGGTGGTGGCTCTAGATATTTCCAAGGCGCTTGATAGAGTCGTGCCACGCACATACTTCTGTCAAAACATGCTCCTTTTGGTGTCGGTAATAATTTCTCCAGATCTATATCGAGTTTTCACAGGAATCGCACTATACAAGTTGTTATAGATGGGATTTCATCAAACGAGTTTAAGATTAATTCAGGGACACCGCAAGGCTTTGTTCTTTCTCCGTCATTCGTATTCATTTAGTAATAGAGCGAACCAGTTGGAGGTGAGTTCTAAAAGGCAGAACATGAATGATACGCTCAATCACGATCTTGCAACAATGTCGGAATGGGTTCGTCTGAATACAGTCGATTTTAATGTCCGTAAGACACAATCTTGCATGCTTACGAATAAATCCGTGTTCGGAAATGGTGTTGCATCTGTTAATATGGGTAATATAATTTCTACGGAATCGAACTTTCTTGATGTTCTTGGCATGAAAATTCAGTTTGATGTTCGATGACTAAACATATTTTTCAAGTTTCTAAAGAAGCTTTCAGGTTCTTCGATTTTCTAAGACGGTGTAAGAGTTACTTCACTCCATCCAATCTTCACACTATTTATACCACCTATATCCGTCCAAAAATGGAATACAACTCTCATATATTGGCCGGCGCCCCAAAGTCCATTTTGGAGTTGCTCGAGCATGCATAGGAGAGGGCCAGACGCTCTATTGATTCTCTAGAGCATCGATGCAATGAGGGAACGTTACTCGAACGTTTTCGCGTTTAACTCGATTTTCGTTGAGAGCGCATCCATTTGTCATTAATTTTTCTGGAAAATCACACTACGCATAACAGGGAAAATTCGTTTTTTGGCAGAACAGTTCGTTTGTGAAATAAACTCTCTTCAGAGATCTTTCCTACCTATTTCAATGTAGGAAATTTTAAATTGAATGTCCACAAACACTAATCCCTCTTTCCTCCTCACCTATAACCAAAATCTTAGTTCTGGCACAATGTATTGCATGTGTAGGAGTCATTTCCTGATTGCTGGTGCACAATAAAAACTTTATTAAGAAAGAAAAACTATTTAGAAATGAATGAAATATTTATTTTTGCTTATCTTTTTTTACTTAACAACGCAGTAGAAATCATATCGATGGCTTTGAAAGAATCATGAATGCGCGGTGCCTTTTATAAAAGGAAAATTCAGTTAATTAATTTTTTATGATAGAAAATAGTTAAATAAATAATTTCAAAAATTGAAAAATTACAACGCCATATCGTTAATAGCTATTTTAAATCAATAAATTTATATAAATTAATTTGATTTCAAAAAATATTTAGCATATTTATTTATTACATATTTAGTACACTTAACTTAAATGTGCTATAATAAATATAACTTTAATTTTCTTAATAAAACATTAAACATAAAAAATTAAATTAAAATTAATCCAGCTAGGAATAGCTCAATCGTAGTCTGCACAAGCGACTAAAATATTAATTGCAATATAATTTTTGTAGTTTAAATTTAAAGCAAATTTTTTCCGTCCGGCCTAGATTGCAGATTTAAGGAAATAATTAAGATTTAGGCACTCAGATATATTGTGAATATGAATTGTTGTTTCTATTCATTCCACTGTTTAAAAGTCAACTTAAAAAATATAAAACAACAAGAAAAAATGTTAAGTGTAATATTTTTTATTGTTGTAAGTAGCAAAAAATTTAAAGAAAACGAGGAAGGAAAATGCCTTCAATAGTTCTATGCTTGGCTATTTGCGCTTAAATAATAAAACGAATTTATTATTTATATTTGCAATTTAGAATTCAAGGTAATGCCATGATGATGTAACTTAATTGAAAAACTTCTTGGTATTAGAATAATAAAAGAAGAAAATGGCAGGCTCTGAACGACAATTACTGACACTACATAACGTTGTATTATAATTTCATACTGAAACTTAAAATTTTAACTTGTAAAAGTATGCACTGCGAAGAAGTGCTAGTTTTGTCCAAAAAAACTAGGATAAGTTTAATTAAGATCAAGGATAACTTAAAATACTTATCTTATCTATCTCCTAAATGACTATTTGTACTGGATGCGGTATATATTGTGAAGGGAGGATTGTTGTATCTTTAAGCAGAGATTAGTTCGATAGTCAAGAACGTAAGAGAAATATGCAGCTGTAATAACAGTTCCTTTATTAAAAGTCAAGCTAATTTTATAGTATTGTGCCCGGGTAATATTATTTCTAAAGTAGTCAGAAATGTCACTAAGAACATGAGGCTCTTGAAAAGGCAGAGGTATTAGTGAGTGGACGTTTTTTTTATAGAAAGATCAAACTGAGAATAGCTTTTGAATGCAGAAGCTAAGAGTATAATGTGCTTTGTCCGCCAATCTCATGTAGAAATATGTACCTGTTTCCATAGTAGCAAACCAAGTAAAGGGTTTTAAATACAAAAACTTAAATATCACTCAAGAAGCCCATATTTAATTAGTTGATTCATATAATAAAACACATAGCAAGCACAAAACTTAAACGAAGCAGTTACGATAATAAGGAAAGAAAAAAGCAAGACAAAAAAATTCAATTAGTTTGACCTGAATGACCAAAAGTATTATATAGGGCTTATAATAAGCATAAGAACGTGTACTGTGTTATGTGTGGACATGGGTACGTAATTAATCGTATGCATTTTTTTTTCTCCACAACGAGTGCAAAGTTTATGGGATCACAGTAAAAGATTAAAAATAAGAAAAACTAAAACATATTTTGTAAACAAGTGTTAAGCTGTCATAATTTAAAAGACTGCATTCTATTCGTTTCAAATTTAGTAAAAGTTTTCTATAGCATACGAAACAGATTTCTTTATATCTTGTTTATTTCGAATTTAAAATATTTAAGTTCAAGGAACTCCAAAGTTCAACAATATAGTGTCTTTAAAATATTAAAAATCTTTTCTCGAAAAATCTTTTTTTTTTGAGTTTTTACATCTTAACTATTCGATAGAATATTTCCACAAAATTAAAATTTTATTCTTGGATTAAAATCACTCATAACTAAAACAATTGCCTAATTCAAATATTCAAATTTTTTGTGTAAAAATTTAGTTTCATTTGAATTAATTGAAATTATAAATGCGACACCCAATTTTTGGTTAAAGTTTGATTAAATAGCAGTTAACTGTGCGCCTTTAACTTATACAGCAAAGGTTCCCTACAATATATGGGCCATCTTTTAATCTACCTATGACGATTTAAAAAAAATTCCATATTCGTCAAAATTCGTTTTTTGACCCTGCAGGAGGGGTAATTATATTTATTTTGATTTTTTTGCCACTTTTAACTTAAGCTGGATTGGGCATAATTTCCCATATTAGACTATTTTTTTTCTTTGTTTATTACTTTTATTTTTATTCGACCTTTTTTTTTTAAATTTTATTAAATATGAAATAATCTTTTAACGGTCTTTTTAAATAATTTAACGATTTTATAGAACAAAATACGAATATTGAGAAGGAGTTATTTTTACGTATTCTTAAGTTTTGCATAGAAGACAATAGGTATTTTCAATTTGATAATAGGATATATCAACAGAAGGAGGGCCTCCCTATGGGCTCTCCAGCATCTCCAATTATAGCTGATATTGTGATGGAGGAATTACTAAATTCATGTATTAGTAAAATGCATATTAAACCTAAGATAATCACAAAATATGTGGATAATTTATTTTGTATAACTTCAGAAGATGCAGTGGATGATATTTTGTCAGAATTGAATAGTTTCCATCCGGATATTAAATTTACGATTGAAAGAGAATTAGAATCTAGACTTCCATATTTAGATATATTGATAATAAGGAAGAAAAATAAGTTAGTATTTGATTGGTATAAGAAACCAACATCTTCTGGAAGAATTATTAATTTTTATTCAAAACATCCAAGGAAAATGATAATAAACACAGCGAAAAATATGATAGACAGAATATTGACTATAAGTGATAGAGAATTTCATTTGAAGAATAGGGATACAATAAGAGATATACTTAATGACAATGATTTTCCAGTAGAACTAACTAACAGGTTAATTAGACAATATGGTAGTTATAGACATAATTTAGGAAATACTACGGCAGAACCAAGAAATTATAAATCATTAAGTTATATTCCTGGAATATCAGAAAGATTAAGAAAGTCTAAAATATATGACACAGATGGATATATAATTGCACACAAAACATATAACACATTAAGTAAATTATTTAGCAGTATGAAGGATAAAATAGGAAAAATGGAAATATCTGATGTAGTATACAGGATACCGTGTGGAGGAAATGACCAGGTGAACTGTGACAAAGTTTATATTGGGACAACAAAGAATAAACTTAAAACAAGATTAGCTGGTCATAGATGTGACCAGAAATATAGGAATATTTCAACACAGAAGACATCCTTATCTTCACATTGTAAGAAATATAATCATTATCCAAAGTTTGATGAAACATCAGTATTAGATATAGAAAAAAACTACAAGAGACGTTATATGTTAGAAATGTTAGAAATTGTTAATGTACCAAATGTAAGGAGAATAAATTTCAAAACAGACACGGACAATTTAGCACAGAATTATAGGTACTTAATACAAAAGACACATAATTTGTTATAATTATTTCATAGGAAAAATTTGTTATTTAATTTCCGTTTGTTTGTTTTTTGTATGTTTAAATATTTGAAATTTTAATTTTTGTATGTTTGTATGTATGAAGAAAATTATTTTATATGTTTTGTCAAATGTTTTCAAAAATTTTTTATTTTCAAATTGTTATAATTTTTTGTTTTGTTAAATATAAAAAATAATTTCCTGAAGAAGCTTTCCACAGGAAAGCGAAATATCGGAAAAAAAATAAAATCGTTAAATTATTTAAAAAGACCGTTAAAAGATTATTTCATATTTAATAATACTTTTTTTCTTAAGGTATAATTTATGAAAAACCCTTTAATTTATAATTTAAACTTATTTTTATACATGTCATATTTGTAAATACGCTGTGTAAATTTTAAAGTTCTGTCTACTATGGCTAAAAAATTAAACTCATATACGTCAAAATCACGTCACTCATACAGCAGCCTTGATATTTTAATTTTTGTTACTTAATATTTCGTAGTTCCTCTTATAGCGATCATAATATATTTAACTTAAATATATTTAAACTTAAACTTATCAGCTTATTGGGGCTCAAAACTAAGGTCACGTACACTAAAACTCCGTTGCTATTAGGTACCTTCTTAATTAACGTTTATTTTTCTATGACAGACATAGTTTCACACTGTGAAAATTTAATGCGCTTGGCTATCACAACAAAAAGCATATATTCCTATGAATATAACCTCACTTGCGGAGCACTTTTTAGTATATTGTGTTATAATTTTTAAGAGTCTGCCTTTTGCGGTTTTACAGATAAAGGGCGGCATTAGATGGGCAAACATTGTAGCAAGAACAACATAGTAATGTTTTTGCTCTTTAGGTACGGAGGCCTAAAGTTAATAATAATTTATTTTGAAAATCATATTTAATGTTTTTTATGGACTTTCGTGGTCATGAAAGATATATATTTTTTTATTTGCTGCCTTTTAATTTTTAAACAACTGAGAGTTTTGCTATTTGCAAAATGTAACGAAAAAAAATTCCGAGCTGTTTTGTGCAAGTACAAAAATTTATTTTACAAACTTTTTACAAGTCAAAAATATTTCCCTTAATTTATGTTTAAATGCAATTTCACATACAATCAGAAATTAAAAAACTATTTTATACGATATTTATGTATATTTTGTAAAAATTTAGCCTTTTTTGTGACTGCATTTGCCATTAAGCATAACTGTCAGCAATTCTATGGAATAGTTTAACTATTTATATTTATATCATTTCACTAGTTTGGAATTACTTATATCAATAGAATTCTTTAATAAGAAAAATTTAGAGGACTAGAAACTTTTCAACTTTTCATACTTTTAAGCATCTGGCATATATTTTTGTATATTTCTGAATAATGATCTCAATGATCATCCAAACTACTTAAAAAATAAATAAATACACACACGTTTCTAGTACTTGCATGCATATTAATTTTATTACGATCTTTTATTTTTATTTATTTGTTTTTGTAGACATTTATTTGTTCAAATCTGTGACGTATGACTGAGTAAGCTTCTAAAATGAACAAAGAGAAAAAGTTAAAATTGTAAAAGCAGAGAACAAACGATCATTTGCATTAGTATTGCTATATGCACTGCCTCCCACCACCCTTCCAAAAAAAAGAACACAGAAATAAAACCACCAATGCAACTGTCCAACCATCTGTTTAGTTGCTTTTGAATTTCAGAGAATATTTTTTAATCAGGGATGGAAAATTCTGTACTATTGTACTATTTCTAGTTAATACTGAAATAAAAATAATTAATCTCTAATTTCGATTTTATAAAAATTAGCGATTTTATAAATATTATTAATATTGAGAACAATAGTTTAGAAGTTATTGGTTGCAGGTTCTAATTTTGCAACTCGATTTACAATATCGAAAGATATCAAGAGGTTTAAGTAGCTTTTAAAAAGCAAAACATGTTTTTATTAAACATTATTTTTTATTAGATGTGTTGTGACGGTGTGAACACTGATCGATAATTTAACAATACTTTAAAAATTAACTAGACAAAGATGTGCACGCGGCACATTTAAAAAGTGTTCCGTTTTTGAATAGTCCTTGTTTGGCTGCTATTTGTGAAGTAAACTTAAATATATTATATTATATAAATTATATTTTGATATACTAGTTGAGACGGCGAACTTCGCCACGCCCCAATTTTAGCCTTCAGACAAACTTTAGAGTAATAATACAACACAAATACTTAAATTTTCAATGTGATTACACGGGTTGTTTTTTAAGATTTTTCGTTAGTCGTTATATTGACTGGCTGGGAGAAAAATAAGGGAAATAAAGTAGCGAAACCAGGTATGCAAAATGTTAAACTTTTTCTTAATAAACTTTGACGTTTACACAAATAAGTGAAGCAATCAAAGGAAAGGTACAAAAATAAATAATATATTTCAATGAAGTGAAGTCCGACTCCACTAATCAGTTTTATTACAATTCAAATAATGAAGACAAACAAAAGGTACTGACGAAGAATAAAGAAGCGTACATAAATAATTAATCGTGTTGTCACTACGGTACGAATAACGAAACGAACCGAAAAAATCCGTATAATCGAGCTCAAAACGTGTGATAAAAAAGAGGCCCGATAAATAAAAAACTTGGGGATATAAAAAATTAAGTTTATCGCATTTTTCCGCAATTTTCATTTCAACAGCCATTAAGGAATATTTCCACACAAAATGCGATACAAAAAATCTATTTTCGATTATTTTGATAAATATTGCATTGAGTTTCAACTAAATGTGAAGCTTTTACGTGAATGCGTGAAGTACGACTATCCGGAAACAGTTTTACAATACAACAAAACTCGTATAAATTGCAGCAAAAAAAATAGCAGATTTACTATAGAAAGTAACAATGCCAAAATGACACCTGTTACATTGCGCAAAGTCTGGGTCCACGTATAATTAAGGAATAATTTCACAGAAAATTTCATACAAGAAATCAATTTTCGATTTTTCCATATTTGGCGGATAGATTTAACAATTTTCCGCATTTCGCATTTTCCGCAATTTTCCAAGATTTTCACTACGGACTTTCTATTTTTTGATTGAGAAAGCCATTAAGGAATAATTGCACACAAAACTTCATACAGAAACTTGATTTTCGATTTTTCCAATAATAGGAGAGATTTTCCAAAATTTTCTTCCGTGAAAACCTTCACCTTGAAAATATGATCAACTGACAAAAAGGTTTACAAAAATCGGCCCAACTTCTCATTTTATGAATTACTATTTTTTATTATACGTATATAATCTATATTATATAATCTATATTATATTATATTATATTATATTATATTATATTATATTATATTATATTATATTATATTATATTATATTATACTATATTATATTATATTATATTATATTATATTATATTATATTATATTATATTATATTATATTATATTATATTATATTATATTATATTATATTATATTATATTATATTATATTATATTATATTATATTATATTATATTATATTATATTATATTATATTATATTATATTATATTATATTATATTATATTATATTATATTATATTATATTATATTATATTATATTATATTATATTATATTATATTATATTATATTATATTATATTATATTATATTATATTATATTATATTATATTATATTATATTATATTATATTATATTATATTATATTATATTATATTATATTATATTATATTATATTATATTATATTATATTATATTATATTATATTATATTATATTATATTATATTATATTATATTATATTATATTATATTATATTATATTATATTATATTATATTATATTATATTATACTATATTATATTATATTATATTATATTATATTATATTATATTATATTATATTATATTATATTATATTATATTATATTATATTATATTATATTATATTATATTATATTATATTATATTATATTATATTATATTATATTATATTATATTATATTATATTATATTATATTATATTATATTATATTATATTATATTATATTATATTATATTATATTATATTATATTATATTATATTATATTATATTATATTATATTATATTATATTATATTATATTATATTATATTATATTATATTATATTATATTATATTATATTATATTATATTATATTATATTATATTATATTATATTATATTATATTATATTATATTATATTATACTATATTATATTATATTATATTATATTATATTATATTATATTATATTATATTATATTATATTATATTATATTATATTATATTATATTCCATTATATTAAATGGAAAATATAAGTAAATGTGATAACATGATTCCGTCACGCGTTATAGCAGATAAAAAACTTCATTCAAACTCATAAATAAAAATAATACATATAACGTACTAATAACTTTCAATTTCAAACAAGTACAAACAATACAACGTAATTTCCATACCTGATAGGAATATATTTTAAGCAAATGGAATAATTGCAATGAGAACATAAAGTATAAACATCGAGAAGATATGAACAACAACGAATATGACGTTCAGTGTCAGCGTTACCATTTGTGAAGGTATTTTCTAAAGATTTGAAAGATATTTTAAAGTGCTTTTTCTAAAGAATTTTTTGGAAACTTTAATTTATAATAAGAAAATGCTGGTCAATATTTTTATATTATACTGCACTGGCTCATATTTCGTTTATAGCGTTTGAATTTTTTACTCTTCTTTAATGCATTGCTATCTGTAATTTTAAGGATACAAAACGCAAAGGGTTTCAGTATGTAGTATCATACATAGAAATGAAAAGGTTTATAATTATACAATTATTTTTAAGTTGCATTAAAACCAGAAATGTATAATATAAGTAATTTAAGTTATTTCAAATCGTGGGAAAATGCTAATTCAACAATCCACACAATTTAGTTGTAATTAGACGCAAAACAATATTAGTAAATAAGAATAATTTTAAGTATAAATAAAGAATTCTGTGCCAAGAAGGGACAGATTTTAATTGACAGGCAAAGAACTTGCTTCGATAAAATCTTTAAGTTGCGCACCCTTCGCTAGCGCTAGACGCTAAATTGATTAGCGTGTCCTTTCGCTCTAAAATAAGAGGATATACCTTTTTTTTGTTGCTCATATATATTAACACACATGTGTATGTGGAATTGAAACAATTAAAATCCTAATATCATTACACACCCTATAGTTATCGCTACTATGTTTACCCGCCCTTCTCACTTTAAAATGACCCTGCTACAAAGTGTAAACTGAAGTTAAAATTTAACGGGTTCTTATAAAGCCATTATTTGGTTTTTCATATAGTACGACTGTATTATCTGTTAAACTGTTATCATTAAATATTCAAAATTTACATAGAGTGTGTTGTGCTATGTCTGTTATAAGAACAAGTTTAGAAAATTAAGTTAAAAATTGAGGGTATTCCCATCGGTTTAAGGCAAACACTTAAAACATCCTTCATTATAATCAAAAGTTTACAAAATAAAATTAAAAATAAAAAGCTGATCCTATGTTTATATATATTGTATCGTATTTGAAGCGGTTATAAGCACATATTTTTAATTTTCAGCAACATATAATTTAAAAAAAAGACTAAAAATAACGGGTGGTTCTAACATGGAACCCTATATATTGCTTTAATTTAAGAAAATGTCATGTTGTATCAAATGCAATCAGAGTAGTGTGAATAGGTGACTTTGAAATTTCTATTACTATAGTTCTAGAAACGTCATATATATTTAGAAAACATTCAGTAAACAAATGAAAAATATTGTATATGTTGTTGTTGCTTACATTTACAAAAGCAATACCAACAAATATTACACAACAATGCATTGTGGACTTCAACGTCTTAACACACTTACAGCCGGTTGTGAGTTGATCAGTTGACACTCAGGTAATAATGTCTGTTTATAAATTTTGTTACCTTCTGTTTAAAGGGTTGGAGTAGTAAATAGATCAATATTGCAGGAGCTCTGGTATTGGTTGACGCATTAAAATATTTTGAAGCTGGTGCAGACATTTTATTTCATTTTTAACTTTACTGAGTTGAGTCAATAATAATTATAAAATCATTATTAGAATTTAAAAAAGTAAATTTTGTTGTTGTTATTATTAATCAAAGCGTAATCAAAACATAATAATTTCATATTTTTATAATTTTGGTACTTTTTTGAAACAAAATAAAAAGAACAAAAACGAAAAAAGAAGTTTAAAAATAATGGCAGCACTGATCAACGAAATGAACAACACCAACGATCGCATACGAATATTTAAAAATGAGAACAACACAAAATACATTTAGTCAAAACAATAAAATATAAATATAAATGCATACGTACATATATATGTATGTATGTATAATGTGTGTATTTATATATATAAACAAAAAATGAAAACGAAAGACTGGGTCACTGTTACTCGCAGCCGTCGCTAGCGTCGTTCTCATCAACAATAGCTCCACTTATAACATCAAAAGCAATAAAAGAACATAATGAAAAATATTTTGTTTGCGAGAGTATTTGTGCGTATGTGTGCGATTGGTTGCGATGACTGTTGTTTTTGTAAATTAGAAGCTCCCATCAAGTTTATGGTTCGGTTGCACTTAATATGAAATGTGTGTTTGTTTGTCAGCAGCCAAGCGAATTTGTTCTTTTTTTCATATTGTATGTTTGTACGAATGTATGTAGAACACACAACAACCGGTTTCAATTTTTATATCTCTTCTCTGTTGTGGGGTTGTATTTTTAAAATTCTTGTTGCAGCAGCGCAAGATACTTTCTTACATTCTATAGGACAGACTTGATAAAAAGCAAAACAAAAAAAGACGAAAATGGTTTTCTTAAGGTAAAGTTGTTTGTTTTAAGTATATTTTTTTTTCTTTTCTCTGTTTTACTCATTCTCTTACGTATGCCGTATACAAAGTTACATTTAAATTTTGCTTTCTTACAAGACTTTTTTCTGTTCCTGTTTGTTGGCTCTTTACAACTTCTGATTTGTGAAAGCAAAAGCGTTCTGGTTTTTGTTGTATTTTCTTCTTTAATAAATTTCTCGTCTTTTGTTTTTTTTTTAATTTTTTGTTTTTTGTTTTGTTCATTCTTGTTTTTATATGAGTGTTTGTGTATATTTAATTCTTATTTTTAACTTTCACACCGGAGCTCTATTAAAGTGTTGTATTGGCTTGCTGTTTGAATAGTTGATTTCTTGTTGTTGGCTTATTTGTGTTTGTTTTTGTGTTTTTGTTTTTCTTGAGTTTACTCATACGGAAGTGTCTGAATATATGGGTGTTTCCATTTATAGAACTGTTACCTTAAAATTTAAAACAGATGTGACCAGTAGTTATAAATATGTATTATTTATTGCTTAGGCGTAGTTAAATGTGCTTGAAGTTGTAGGAAGAATCCAGAGTATCTTAATATCAGTTAGTTATATGGACATTCAAATATCTTTGTTAACTTTAAGGTTATAAATATATTTTAACATGCTTTTAAGTTTAAAAATTAATGAACTTATATTATCACATCTGCTGCTCGTCCTTAAATGAATATATTTGAATGTTTCAATTAAAATCCCAAATGGAACTTAAACTAGGGACGAAATTGCATTAGACAAGGATGCCTATTATTGACCTTTTCTTTCTTAACGTTTAACGCTATTATACTAAATATCAAACACCTCAATATGGCCGCTGCTGGAGCGTTTAGAAGGCCTTGGTTCGGCGAACGATATATTTCTCTTTGAAAAAAAGTTACTCTGGCATGTAAAACAAGATAAAAGTGATCAAGGAAATTTCCACAAGAGTGGTGGTAAAAATAAACACTAGAAATTGGTAGACGATGTAGCAGCAGTTGTTTATTAGGGTAGCACAATTAACACGATAAATATAATGCATTTCTCCCAATTGTTGTTGATTAACACAAGAGCCAGAAACCTTAATTGGAACGTGACGTCTCTATTTACTTTATGGCTTCCAATCTCGATGCATATAAGAACATTAACAGCTTTCAAGTATTGCACAACAATTTTCTGCAGAAACTCCAAGTTGAGCTTTGGCACACCACCTAATGAATCCCATGTAAGATCAAGATTCGCAGGTGATGCAGCATACACGTGCGAAACCGGTAGAGAACATTACAAGAATAAAATCTTTAATAGCAATTTGAATTAGAGTTTAATGACACAGTAGGAGATAATTAAGGCGTACGGTAAATGAAAGAAACTTTTGCGATCCTATGATCCTTTTAGAAATTGCAGTAAACCACATATATTTATAATTTCAACACATTCCATTTTAGCTAGAAATTTTTCCCAAGATATGTACACTCTCGTTCAATTGATTAGGCACACCTAGTTTTTGTTTAAGCAGGCTGCGGCTTTTCAATTTTTTTTTTACGAATTTCTAAAATTTTACTTGAAAGAAAGAAAAATTGTTAAGAAATTTCACAAAATTTATTTGTAATCTCTTTTAAATAAACGACTTTCGTACAATTTCTCACAAAATGTCTGTCCTGATACAGATGTCATTGCGAATGATTAACATTAAAGTACTTCTTCTTTCTACTATTTTCAAATAAATCAATTATTATCGAACGTTGTTGTTGTTTTAAAGTTTTAGAATCCATTTTCACAGAAATTTGCTTTGAACTTAAAACGTTATTCTAATATTGGCTGGGCAAATTTCAAGTGAAGAAGTAATTGGCATAAAACAACCAACCTTTTTTGACTTCAGTTTTACTGATACGAATGTAGTGAAGGTATATCGGCAGATATCCCCTCGTTTCATAAAATTTTGAAGAACATTTTACAACAAAGCTACGTTTATGCTTTGTATGCAAGGTAGAATTTCATTTTTCAAAGCGTCAGTTGTTTGTGGGTTACGGGACGAGGCGGAAAATTGAGATCGCTAAGTCGGAAAACTACCTCGGGTGGCTGTGAAACATTAGCCAATTGTTAGTACAAAAAATTGGTAGTGCCAAGAATTCACAATGACGTTGCCTTTCTCATTTCCCAAAAAAAAAAAAATTATTAATGATGCTGCCTGACCTGAAGTCGTACCATACCATATAATGTAAGGATGTAATAGTTTTTCGAGCATTTTGTGAGTCGTATATGCTACAATTTTGCTTTTCTTCATAACCGCTTCATTGAAAATGAACTTCATCACTAAAGATGATGTTGTTGAAAAGTGCTATATTTTCATTTAGTTTTTTAAATATCCAATTTACAAACGTTGGCTGCAAAGAATGGTTGGTGGGCTTTTATTCTTAAACGAGTTAAACTTTATAAGTTTGAAGATGCAGATCTTAATGCAAAATTTTGCTCAAAGAACCTCTACCGACAGTTACATATGTTGACGAGTTAATGTTTGTGGCTCATTCACAATACTTTGCTATGCAATGGCTCTTTTGGCATCGCTGCGACCACTACAAGCGTTTTTGTTTTTATCTATTATAAGCAACAATATCGTGAACCTCAAATTAATAATTAAATTATGCACAACGGTCTAAGAAGGAGCTTGATTACAAGCTGACTGAATTTTACGAAGCTATACAGTGAAATTTGCACTATTTTGAGAGTAAATTTTCACAATTAACGATAACTCATCTCTTAATGTTTAATCATTTGACAGACGATCCTTTCTTTTTTAGCGTTCTATGTTGTTGTTCGGTAAGTGAATTACTAAGTGATATCTTTGTTTTGTGAGGTAGTTCTATCATTTTCTTCTGATTTAACTATCTAATATTCGAGGAAAAACCTTGAAAACTTTTGTTTTTCTAATTCAGTAAATAAAACTCAATAACTTTGTTTTTTTTTATTTTTTTATTTTGGTACAAGATATATATTTTTATTTTGTTAATTTTTTTGTTGTTTTAATTAAATAAAATTTTTGAAAACTTATTAACTAAAGGTAACTGTTTAAAATTTTTAGATTTTACTCTACTTATTGCTTAAAAATCACATTAAACATGGAAACATAACGATCGATTCTTGAAAATTTTCACAATAACACATTGTTATTTAACAATTTTACTGGATTTTCATGTTTTAACATTTTAAACTATTTTTTTAAAAATAAATCAAAATTACGTTAACAGAATAAAAGTGCTAATGAAATAAATTAACTTATAAAAATTTGAGTATATAAATGAGTGCGACGTGTTATAATATATGTGTAAGATATAATAGTTTTATAGTTTGTTACAAGTGATGTAAAAACAAAGTTTATTAACTAATTTAAATCATTTATTTTTATTTCAATAATTTATATTCTTTCTTTCTTTTTTACAAAATGTTCCTTTTGTTTCTAAAGGTACGTTCAGACTGCGCAATAATTTGAAGAAATAGATAAAACAAAATTATTTTTAAATCGCTATTTAGCATTTATATATATAAAATTTAAAAAATTTCATTATCATTCACTTATACACTTTGCTTAACATTAATCTAAATTAAAAATATAATAGAATTGAAAATTCAACAACAAACAATTAGTTAATTAAACTTAAGACTTAAATAAATATTAAAAAAAAAAGTTTTCAGAACATTTTCAAGATTTCTAAGGATTTTTTTTAAAGTAATTTTATTACTTTATTGCTATAAATGCCTAAAAATATTTATTGCACTTTTTTGAGTTGCGTCTAAAACTAATCTGATAAAATTAATAATTGTATTTCAAGGTATGGTTTCATCGTTAGTAGTCAATTTGTGTTCTTACATTAATGGTTAACCAAACCTACCTTAAAACACTTTAATTTAGTAATTTATGAAATCTAAAATTATTAAATTAATTTTTTTTTTTTTAAACAAGCCCGTAACCCTTAATTAAATTTTAATAATTCACTAAACAAAATAAAACAAAACATTTTTCTGGTTTTGTTTCAAAAAACCCAATAATAAATAAAACACAAAAATTAAAAAAAAAATATTACAAAACAAAATTAACACAAAAAAATAATCTAAAAATATTAATATATAAAATAAACTAATTAAACAAATTTGTTTATTATTTTTTTAGTAAAAGGATATAAATAAATTTTTTAAAGAAACAATTAATCAAAATGCAGCAGATGGATGTCAAATAAAAAGTTAACTTTTCATTAATATTTAAGCTTTAGCATTTTTGTTAGAAAAGAAATTAAATGGCATTTAGCCATAATTCTTGAAAAACTTTTTTTTTGGTTTTATTTAAAAAAATATATGTATGCAAGTCTTATCAGTGTTGCCATGTTTTCTGCGATGTAAATATATATTTTGCACAGTCTCGAGTTATTGTATCTGTATCCTGTAATCTAAACTTAATAAAAATAGGCCTGTCTAAGGCGTACTTAGTCACATCCAGAAAATAATTAAATCACGATCTTTTCCTTATAGAATTTATAATTTATGTTAAAATTTTCTTCTTCATTTAAAGTCCCTACCTAGCCAGCACTAGTTGTCAAATTTCTTTAAATGTCTGGAAAATCAGAAAAAATTTAAATTTTGTGCGTATCTATTTGGCATGTGTCTATACCTATACAGTCAAATATTTTGACCGTATTATATAAATTTTATTAATTTTCAATAAAATTTTTTGTAGGTAGCAACATTTTCGCTATTTACAGGAATGGAAAATTTAGCATTTATCTTTCTTTAATTTTCTTCAGATCATAATATATATTAACATAAGGCTTAAAAATCACTATTTTAATGAGCATATCGTTAGCCACATGTAGAAAGTTTACAAAAATATTGGAGAAGTTTGAAACATATTTAAGAAATTGTATATAACACAACGTAAAAGCTTGTTCAAGCGTTATTTTTAATATATTTTTACAATGAGTTGTATAGATATAAAAGATATTGAGATCACTAAAAATATCCATTTCGATAAAAAGTAGTTAGGGCTCTCAACATGAAACCAACGATCTACATTTCGAATATGCTTATGATATTGTAGAATTACTTAGATAATACACAATTAATTCTAATTTATTTTCACCGTGGCTAAATTCATTTATCGTCTATTTATTTGCTTTCTTTGTAATATTTCTTCTTTAAATATAGTGAAAGATGGAATTAAAGATAATGAAAAATAATAATCTGCTAACTTATATTTTAATATATTTATATTTTTAGGAAACCCTATAGCAAATAGTATCTGCGAAAAAGTTTTAGGGAATTTCAAAACAGAAGCAACCTTACATAAAAATTTTAAACTTGTTGCTTAACTTAAAGGCTTAATTGCGTACTTTTGATTTGAGAGTAATTAACTCAGTTAATTAATCTCTTTATAGTAAGATATCAGACTGCGTCAAGAATTTGGTAGCAATAACGCAAAGACTTTTTAAAATAAATTAGCCAAATGCACTATAATGTATGAGGCAGCTTTCAGCTTTTCAATTTATCTTAATTTTATTTGCTTTTGGAATTTTAAGGTGCCTGCATAAGAGATTCGATCATATTCCGCAAAATCACTGCCTTAATGGAAACAATTTCGAATTTTTAAATGAATTTTTTAGAATTATTTTTATATTGGATATATTTGTGTAGACGTCTTGTTAATATTAACTGTTTGCAATTACCCTTTATACTTTAATTTAATTTAAAAAATTTTTACTGATTCTAAGAGCCGACATAACCCTACTTAATTTTAAGTGTCAAAAATACCATCACGTGCGTAACAGTCATTACTGGGAAATCAGTTAATTTAAAATTTGATTTTTAATACTTATTGCTATAGCGAACAAAGTACAATTTTAACAATATTTTACGAATACTTTTTATTTTTAGCAATTAGCACTAGGGTTCCACAGATAGAAAGACTCACATTTATTACAATTATGTTTATATGATTTAGGTACGCAACGCTCAAAATTAATGTTCTTAAAAAGATAAAGGAAATGGAAATAATATGAAAAATATATAAATGTCAAAAGTTTTTATCCGTGGGCATATAAAGAAAAAAACAATGATTGTTGTTATGTTGTTGCTGTAAGGCCATTTCAAAAGTACTTATTTGCTGATGTGTACTACTACTACCTATTACATTTAGCCCATGAAAATAGTTTAATTCTTTGACCGTTTTAAAATTTAATTTAAAAAAAAAGTACATTTTCTAATAGTGCATCAATATCAAAATTTAATTTGCTAATATTAAATTTTCCACTTTGGGTTTTGTAGTGCTATAAAATGAAAGTTTTCTCATGTTCTGAAGTTGTATCAGTATGTATAAAAATTTTAAAGAAGTTTTGCAAATTTTTGCAGAAAAAATACTTTCACTTTTCTGTGTTTCTAAATTATTTATTCATATAAATGACTTTTAACGAACGAATGTTTTTATGACTGTTTTTAATAGACAAAATAAAAACAATAATTTATTGCATTGAAATAAAACAAATTGATCAAAATTAAGTTATTTTTAGGTTGATGAACTGTATGCTAAGTTAAACATTCTTTAGGCAGCTAATTTTTAGGTAGAGAAAAATGCATAATGCATACTAAAGTAACAACAAAGTAAAAAATAATAGTAAAAAAATTAACTTATTTAGTTTCATAAAAATATTTCGTTTATGCCCCCTTAAAGTAAATAACATCGCAGGTGGTTCAGGCATTAAACATTTTAATTACCTTTTAATAATTTAAAATTATTCAACATAGAATTTTTTTCAATTATCTGGTAGTAAATTAGAAAAACATTAGTTATATATATTTATTATCGACTGCAAATCATTTAAAATAAAAAAATATATATTTGCACATAATAAGCCATATTTCAACTTTTTTCACAAGAAACTGAGTATTATGACGTTAAGGAAAATAATTATTTATATTATATTTGTTGCGTTTTATTTTATATAATATAATAAAAAGTGATATCAAGTGGCAAATATTTCACAAACATTAATTTATCCACGATAGGTTTCGATTATGGTAACCTTTGTAAATGTAATTATGAAGCGGAGCAAAAATTAAAGAATGTGTTGATATTATTCAAAAAATATTATTATAAGGTATATCGTATTTAAAGTATACAGAAAAATGCTTTACTAGGTTTCACACGAAAATTTAACTAAATTTTTAATTGATTTATTATATTAGAAAAAATTCTTTTTATTTAATTAAATATTTTATTTTATAATTATACTTTTTTAATTAATTAGCAAAGTTTTCTTTTATTATTTTTTAAATAATGTATAATTCAACCATTTAAAAACTTTATTAATTTTTAACCTTATATAAAACATTTAGCAGGCGAAGAAGAAAACTGCGCAAGGGTCTTATGCTATTAAAAGCATTAAAATGTTTAAATCAAATTTTGTAAAGGTTGTGTATATTTCTTACACGCATGTATTATTCGCAAATGCGTAATATTGTATAACTACATGCAGAATTAGTTCAAGCTTTAAAGTGTTTGTCAAACGCTTAAGTGCACCAATTCTCTTAAGGTGCACATGTAACGACTAAATGGGTATAACTATTTGCTATCGCATTGGTGCTTTTAACACTTCCGAATTAATAAATAACTGCAATATAAAAATATATATATATGAATTTTTAAATTTAAAAAAAAATTTTATTTTTATTTTTATAATTCTTTTAAAAAGTATTATTATTATTAAAAATGTACACTTAGTTGCGAAAATTAAGAATGAAAATTGAAACGAGCCAAAACATTTTAATCGGCAACGTATGAAATGATCTTTAGTAAAACTGATAACAATTTTTATTATCAATATAAGCAAAAAACTATTGTTTTTACTTTAATTTTTAATAAAGTAAGTTCTACATATTTGCGTATCTGTATGTGGTAAATTACGCAATCGATTATAAGCTAATTTCTAAAATAGACAGATAATTAAAAATTTAAAACATGGCTCAGGACTGGTTGACAATGCAAATTATGAAAAATTGTTTTAGAAAATTGGCATACCAAAGACTTAAGCAGAACAAAACAAGAAAAACAAAAAAAAAAAAATATATATATATATATATATACATATATATATATGTATTAAATGAAGTTAAATGATTTAAATAAAGAATATATCAGATAGAGAAAAGAAAAGATAACAGTTTAAAGAATTTTTTAAATTAAATAAAATTTTTTTCAAACATAAACATTTTAATAACTTTGAAGATGAAAATTTTATTTTTAATTTTTTGCAAAAGTTTTTATTTAAACTTTAAGCCTCAGTCTCTACTGCATTTAGAATACATTATACATTCTACATATTTAAGAAATTTAATTTTCTTTTGTTTTTTTAACTAAATTAAAGACGGTACTAATTAGACTCTCTTCTTAACTAAAAATAAGGTAAATTAAGCAACTAAAAATATACATGTACAACAAAAAAAAAACAAAACTCTTTTTTGTTGGAAAAACAGGACATCATAAACCCCATATTTTTTGTTTTTAAACTAATTTGCTAGACATTTGTTTTATTTAATTAAATCACACAAAGAGCAAACATAATCCTTCCACTCCACCACAGTTCAATTGCTCCTTAAACTAACAGCTTAAAAACTCTTAATGTCTCAGATAGACATTCTTTTACATGAATTTTTATTCCGATTAGAAATAAAAAGCAACTTATCCTGTTCTTTTTGGCTGATGCAACTCAATTTCTACGATCTCCGGCACGTGTCATTGTTTGACGTGATTTTTCTTTTTCCCTTAGCTCCTTAATAGCGCCCACTGTGCCCACTATAAGCTTAGCTGTGAACTGGGTTTGTGAACCCGAGGAGCTCTTCGAAGAAGAACCGCTAGACTCTCGGTCTAAGCTAGTATTAGCATTTGCGTAGGCACTTGTATAGCCAACATAATTGTTGTTGAGGTCACGACCGCAACTGCATTGATGAGACATTTTGCTTAGCTGTTCTGGTGTTTGTTTTCTTTTTCTTTCTTTTTTTCGATTATATATAAAATTTCTTTACTTAAAAAAATTTCTGTTTCAAATGTTAAAAAAACTTCACTAGGTTTAAGCGTTTTTTAATGCAAAGATATTTTCTTAATTACTTTTCAATTTAAAATTATTTTGAAATTAGTTTTTTCGTTTTGCTTTAGAAAAAATCAATTAAAATTCCATTTAATTTTAGTATGTTGTCAGTTGTTTTATTTGTAGGTATATTTATTTTTTATCCGTTTCTTTATTTATCCGCAGTTTTAGCTTAAACAAACCGTTTCAGTGAAATTTTTACGTAAAACTGATCCACAATCAGCTAATGTTTGTATAGACTTTTTTTCCATTTTCAATTGATCACCACCAACGTACAAAAATAAAAAATAAAAATGAAATAAACTTAATTTTAATTTTTGTTTTTCTCTTTTTTATTTTGTGCTTAAAAAGTTTGCTGCTCTTTGTATTAAAAAAAGTTCGCTCAGTATTTTGTTTTTTTTTTCTCATTGCACTCATAAGGTGTGATCTTTTTGTTTGTATTTACAATCATTTGTAAAACTTTCACACTCTCTCTAGAATTATAAAAAAAAGCATGTAACTTAGCAAAAAAAACAAAAAAAAAAAACAACAAAAACAATGTAAATAAAAGTTTTTCGTGTTTAAGGGAAAAAATGTTGCCAGCAAGCCACCCAAATTTTTTTCGATTAAAATTCCACAAAAAACTTCAATTTTCCCCTTTGATTCCCATATTGTTTAAACTTAAATATATTTAGCATTAGAGGTAAAACTCTATTTGTTGTGTAATTAACTTTGTTAGTAAAAATATAAATTTAGTGCATATTTTTAAGGATAAGTAAATTTTATATTTGGTGTTAAATTCTTTGCCTAAAAATTCAATCTACGCAGGCATTGCGGAATCATGTATAGATTAGATAAGCGGAATCACAAAGCTTTTGTCCGAATAAAACATTTATATATGTTAAAAAAAAAATAAAATTCGAAAACTAAATACGCATTTCGTATCATAAACCATGTTTTGTAGACTTAATATAATTGGAATTGTGTCAATGTTTGCTATAGATCCTCAATAAATCTTTTAGACACTTAAAACTTTCCCCAAAAAAATCTACAAACAAGAATCATTGCCCGCATTTTCAGACAAAGAGCTCTATCTTGGGAATAAGCCTGTCAAGACTGGTTGCCACTAAATGGTGATTTAAAATACCAATCTAAAATTTGTAGAACTGGCTGGCAAAAGAGACAATTATTGTTTTGTATCGGATTTTTCAACAAGATGTTTGATTTTTAATTGTGGCAACACCAATAACATGATAGTTTTGACGCACGAATATTGCGTTAAAATAATTAAAATCCACTATGAAAGTGGACAACACAATCGTTCTTCTGAAACCGATATTAAGAATTTGGCTTGACAGGCTAGATACAAATTGTGCGAACACCGATGCGTGTTCGACCGGGTCGTTCAACTGAAAATATCGCAGCCGTGTGCCGTAGTGTTTAAGAAGATCCAAATTTGTCTATTCCTCAATGTTTTTAACAATTGAGGTTATTCAAAACCACTACGTAAGGATTTGACTTTGAAGCGTTGCAAGGTACAACAGGTGCAGCAATTAATGCCGGCTGGTTTTTCTGAAAAAATTATTTCAGACGAACCCCATTTCCACTTGTCAGGGTATGACAACAATCAAAATTGCCGCATTTGGACTTTTGAAAATCCTAGAGCGATTATTGAGAAGCCTTTGCTTTGTGGTTTGGATGTGTGATTGGGTCGTTCTTTTTTTTTTTAAGATGAGGCTGCAAATGCAGTGCTAACACCTCAATTTTGGCCTATTGATGACGGTGCCACATGCCACACAGCCAATTAAACGATCATTTTATTGCAAACCAATCCCGATCAGCAGTTAAGTGGGCAGCCAGATCGTGTGATTTCAATAGAATTGATTTCAACCTTAAAACTCAAAATTCGTGATGTGATTAACGAAATAGAACCGCTATTTTGCAAAAAAGTGATTAAAAACCTTTACGAAAGAATCAATATCTGTTAGCGTGGTTGAGGTCATTTTTCATTCGCAATTGCCGATAATTTCTTTTCGTAATATAATAACAAATTTAATCGTATAAATCTAAATTTTTTGTTTTATTTTATGTTAGAAAACAAAGTTCTTGTTGAAAAACCCTTTATATAAAAAATTAATCAATTTCATTGCTGTTTCTTATAAGCTTTTGAAAAATATTAACTTACCACCCCATGTCCTTCATAGAGGGGAAAATTATTAATAAAATAGCAAACGCAAACTTAAATGAAAAATGAACAAAAATTTTGAAAAAGAAAATAAATCAGAAACTGTACGAAAGAAAATTATATATATATATATATATATATATATATATATATATAGAGAGAGAGAGAGAGAGAGAGAGAAATATAGAGAGAACCTTGGGTATTTAAAATAAGCAAATATTCGTTTGCAAAAATTTCAGAAATTAGTTTAGCAGTCAACGATTATGTCAAACATCACTATCAGTTAGTAAGAATGAAGCTCAGGCTAAGCCTTTTGCGGATAATTCTAAACCGAAAGAATAACATGTAAAATGTAATGTGTTAGCAAATATTGTAAATAGGTTATTTAGTAAAACTAAGGATAAAATTCAAAAATTAAATATGTCCAATATAGGGTACAAAATTCCTTGTAACGGTAATGATAAGGAGAATTATAATAAGGTTTATGCAGGCACAGCAGATAATTAATTGAAAACTAGAAGCACAGGCCATAGGTCAGATCAAAAATACAGGAATAATATTAGCTCACAAAAACAAGCATTATCTTCAGATTATTCTAAAGTTAATCACTGTCCTAGCTTTAAAAATTTCTTTCACATTACTATCTTCTTTAAGTGGAAAAATACAGTTATGTCTATATTTGTGTTAACTGTGTTGCTTCTGCACGATGAACTAAGGAGAATTATTTTGAGTTGCGAAAATTTTAATATTTTGAATTGTGACCCTTTTGTATTTAGGGTGCGATATGTTAGAAATGTTACAAATATTTAAAGTACGATTAACCAAAAGAATAATCTTTAAAGCAGATACGGAGAATGTTGCACAAAATTATGGACATTTGGTGCATAGAATTATAAAAAAAATCTGTACCTCCGTAATATTAATAATTAATTCTTTAATTTTTTGTCATGTTTGGTCATTAAATTTATGTGTGAATATATGTATAATTATAATTTTTTTTTCAATTTGTAGATTTTATTATTTTTTCATTTTTGATAAATTGTTTATACACTTTTTTGTTTATCCTGAAGATGCCAACCAATGGTTTGGCGAAATATTGAAAAATAATAAAAAATAAAGATTAAAATTTTTAAAAAATAAGTATTTAACTTTTTATAGATCTTTTTAATTAAATTTAACACTTATAAGCTCAATATTTCACTTTCCCTTGGAAAGTTTCTTCAGGAAATTAATTTTTATTAATAATTTCAAAAACATTTTCGAAAACAATTGACAAAAAAAATTTCAAATATTTAAACATATAAAAATAAGGAAAGGAAAATTAAATAACACATTCTCTTTTATGAAATAATTATAACAAATTATGTGTCTTTTGAATTAAGTACCTATAATTCTGCGCTAAATTGTCTGGGTCTGTTTTGAAATTTATTCTTCTTACATTTCTAACATATAACGTCTCTTATAGTTTTCTATTTCTATATCTAATATTGATGCTTCCTCAAACTTTGGATAATGAAATATTCCTATATTTTTGTTCACATTTATAACCAGCTAATCTTGTTTTAAGCTTATTTTTTGTTGTCCCAATATAAACTTTGTCACAGTTCACCTTGTCATTTCCTCCACATGGTATCCTGTATACTACATCAGATATTTCCATTTTCCCTATTTTATTCTTCATACTACTAAATAATTTATTTAATGTGTTATATGTTTTGTACGCAATTATATATCTATCAGTGTCAAATATTTTAGATTTTATTTGGGTATGATTTTTTTAGAATTTTTTAATCTTTCTGATATTCCAGGAACATAAGTTAATGATTTATAAATTCTTGATTCTGCCGTAGTATTTCCTAAATTATGTCTATGATTACCATATTTTCTAATTAATTCTCTACCACTTATAATAAGAAAGGAAGTAAGTTAGTGTTTGACAAGTATAAGAAATCAACGTTTTCCGCAAGAATTATTAATTTCTATACCAAACATCCGAGAAAAATTATTATAAACACGGCGAAAAATGTGATTGATAGAATGTTGACAAAAATTGATATTTTTTTGCTTCTGGATAATTTTCGTAACTCGATTTTAGGCCACCAGTACTAAGATTTTCCAGAAAACATTTTGAATAAATATCAATTCTAAAAATATTTCTCTACTACCATTTTGTATATTAAGTGTTAAATCGATTTTCGTTGTTCGTTTTTTGTTAGAGCAATTAATTACCAAGTTAATTTTTTAAAAAGTTTTATTTTGTTTTCTCATTAAAGTTATGTCCAAGTCTATGCAAAAATTCTGAATTTTGTTTTTATTATTATTAATTAATTAATACTATAATAATTATTATTTAATGCCATAAGAAACGATGCAAAATACTAAAGGACCAACTATATTATGCATATGCTGGCTTAAGCCAACTTAAGTAACTGTGCAAACATATAATAATCGAACGCGGCAAACTATAATGTACTTAACAAAACTTTTCGTCAAATTACATTTGCTTAAGCGAAGTACGAAACTGATCACACATTCCGTACGGAAACAACTGATTTTGCATTGTGCATTGTGTTAAAGCTACATTACTAAACAAATTCTAATGGAGGACGAAAGCGTAAAAAAAATTTTATTTAAAATTTAATAGAAAATGTACAAAGAAAAAATTGCTTATTCGGCAAAACAGACGCATTTTATTATAACGACAATTCAAAAGAACGAGCATGGAAAGAAGTAGCAGAAAAATGCAGTAAAAGAGATACCTTTTGTATGCGTTTTTATTTTCATACTGTTATGAATTATATAAAGTCGCGGAGTTTCTGCAGGGAAATAAAGAGGATGAAAGCTCCATCAGGCAGTGGAATAGGCTATATTGAAGAATGATCAGTACTGCAGCCTATAACGTTTTTGAAAAGCTCTCTCGCATCCCGCCGGTATAAGCATTTATATTGAATATTTTTTTACTTTTCTACAATGTGAAGCGTTACTTTGTAGTACTCGTGATAACGCTGAAAAACTAGACTCAACCTTGAAGTTTAATAACTTTAGGGCCTTTAAACATTTTTATTTCTTTTTTATTTTTTAGCACACAATTTGCAACAAAATTTAATTTTTTTTGTTTATAAATTCAATGATGCACACAGTTGCACTTTTAAGTACTTTTGGCCCAAATAATACAAACAACGAAATATGTGTATTTTTTTTCTTTCGTAATTTTCTTAAAACTATTAAAAAAAATATATAAATGTGTATAAGGATGGGATTAAGTATACAAAATATGATTATTAAACACCTTTTTGTTAATAAATTTCATTCATTTAGAAAGAAATCATTTTTGTGCAAAAGCAAGCATAAAATAAATGTGCAACTGTGCATAATAATTTCTACATTCATATAAGTAAATTATAGCCGCCTAAAAGTCGTCTAAGATTTGCTTAAGCATTTGACAGACTTTTCGTTCAATTTTTGACATTAGCTTAAGTCAGCTTATGCATATTATAGTCGGGCCTTAAACCTTTCTCCCAGTGCAACTTTAACGTTTCATGTTTGGGTGGGCACTAACAACATAGAAATGAAAATTGCCTGGAAAATTGATTAAGCTTTACCATTGATCTGGCCACATTTCTTTCTTGCAAAAGTACTGTAAAAGAGAATGCGAATGTTATAAGAGAGTTTTATAAAGAGTTTAAACGTTAAAAAAAAATTATATTTAACTAATCTGTCTTTATGGCTTTAATAATTTCGTCTTAACACTCTAACTGTATCCCAATTGTTTATTTGCTTTATTTTTTATATTATTTGTTGCTGTTGTTGTTTTATGAACGAGTTGTAGTAGTTATTTTCTGCTTCTGCAAAAGCCAAAAGCTTTAACTGAGCATGTACAATTGTATGGAAGAGTAACTATCCGTACGCCCATTTATTTGTTGGTAGTTTATTTTGGGTGAAAATGAAATTTTATATATGTATGTATGCATGTATGTATTCATGTATGTATATAATGTATGTATGTTTATAGTTGACGATGCTGATGCATATACAACTTGTTTTAATTCATAACAAGCTGTTTTGTTTTGGTTTGTTGTTTTTGTTGCAAAGAAAAACAAAATTCCTTGGCAAAAACACTTGTTGTAAGGTCTGTTATTTTTGTTATTGTGCGGAGTCTAATTTTGTAAGGAAAAATTTCCAATTTGATAACTTGACTTTTTTTAACAAATATGATTCTTTCGAAGCATTTTGATTGCTTAAAACTTTTGAGGTATTTAAGCTTATTAAGCGTATTATTTTTATGAAATTAATTGTAAATTTTTAAGTAGGCCGTTTTTAGCAATTTAGGTAGTTTCAATTATTTGTTTTATTGGAAATATGATCTTTTAAACATTATTGAATTTTTTTTTGAATTCACAAGCTATCATATTAAAAACAAAAACTTTTTATTTTATTGTTATAAATTTTAATTCTGCCTATAGGATTTGTCTTTAGATATTGCTTTTTCATTTTTATTGCAATGAACATTTAAGGGAGTTTTTTTATAAAACGCTCGTCACTACTTTCGCATTGTCCGTCTGAAGTAATCAAAACTCTACAGTTTTTTTTCAACTTACAGCCAGCTTGGCTTCATAACCTTCTAAATAAATAAATTTCTTTTATGAAATTTTGTACAGCTGATGTGAACTATGTTTATAACTAAATAAATAATGCCAGAAAAGAAAAAACAAATTACCAGTGAACAAAAATTATTATACAAAAAATAAAATATATACAAGTTTAAAAAATTATACTCTAAAAGTATGTCAGTCTGTCAGCCAAACATGACTTAGAATCGCTTGAGGGCAAATGTTGGTTTATTAAAGCATTTTACTATCAATTGTATCTGTGTTCATGAGTTAGCACATATGTATTAGTGTGTGTTCGCTTTCGTTTGATCTTGCACAGCTGATGTGTATTTGATTTTTTGTTTTTCTGAAGTCTTAAATTATTTTTTTTTTAGTTAAAGTTTTGTCGTGACTTCTTAAATCACTTGTGGTGGTAAGTTTTTCATTCAAGTTCTGGGCTGCAATAGTATGAAATCAAATCTTAGCAGTTTTGCTACATGTTCTCTGTTATTAAATATACATGTGCATACATACATAAATAAATAACACTTGTTGCAGTTCTTATAACTTAGCAGATCGTGCGCACTTTGTTGTAAATTCACCCAGCAAACAAAAAATCAAACGTTGTCTTTTTTATTTCAATTTTATCCTCTTTCCTTTTAAAAGCACATTTGTTGAAGAAATGGAAATTTTCCCGAAGTTATTTTTCTTAGAATTTTATTCTAAGGTTATTTTGATACATAAATGTTTCAAACAATTAATACTATCGTGTAGGATATATTAAATTTTCAAAAAGAAAAAATATGCTCCATCTTATCATAATAAAAATGTTAATAAGCCAGATATTTGTATCCTTTAAAACAATAGAAAAAATACAAGGACGAGATAGAACCTCAATTATTTCTTAGCGGCACTAAAAATATATATCATCGGATAAAGGTATGGCACTAAAGCCGTGGCGAGCATTTATTGGCCGATATTTTATGTCACATATTATTTTCATAGTTCTTTGTGTCATAATAAGATATATTAAGATAATTCTTTGAAAACTTTTGTGCTATTTACAATTAAAAACGTGCTGTTTTTGTTACGCCACCCTTTTCTTTTGCGAGTGTACATCCTAAAAAACTACATTTTATTTATTTTTTTTATTATTTTACAAATTACTTTCGACGAGAGATATGTTTTATTAAAAATTATTAATTCTAACAGAAGCTTTCAGAAATAAGTTTTTTTGTTAGAAAATTTACCTTTGCTTCAGGTTTACTTGTTGAAAAAGACAGCTTTTGGAAATAGAGTCATTTAAAAAGTTTGCAAAAAGTACATTTCAAAGATTATTATTTTGTAAAAAGTACGTTTTGTTTAAAGTACCCGTTTTTTTTAACGTTTGTAAAAGCAAGTTCAAAAATATTAAGAACTAAATGTATGTTTAAGATGGATTAGGAAAGTTTGTTGGGTAATGTTAAACATGTTGTACGCTTGCTATAAGGGTTACGATGCTAAATATGTTGTTGGACTATTTTTTTATCTTAAGACTTGTTGAAGTTGTATATGATGGTTATTTATTTAATTTTTTTTTCTTTTGCTGTTTGCTATGATCATGGTCCCAAGAAACCAAAGATTTACAGTTTCTCCCACAAGCTATTATTGCCTCAATACATACATTTATTCAATCCCACTAACTCATAGCTACATAACCATACTTACACTGATTATTCACATTTATTTTGAATTTATTGTTTAAAATGTGGCAGGTTTTCATTCTTTCTTGCACTCCTTTTAAAATATGTACATGCATTTTAAAGACACTTTGGTTTGAATACGTATATTTGCTGTTCGCAGAAATAACAAACAGTGGAGTATTAGTAACGAGTATTCAATATTTTTATAAAAATGTTTTTTATACTTAAATATAAAATTTTTAGTGGCATTTTGTTATATCTGAGCTTAAACGTTTTTGCTTGTTTTATTTTTTGTTGCAATTTACGTCTTCAAATTTTCTCATGATTTTTCATAATTTTTGTTTTCATTATTATTTCATTTCGATTCAAATCAATTATAAATTCGTCGCATTAAAAAAAACATTTTGTTTTTGTTTGTGGTTTTTGCTTAAAAAACTACAAATCATCAAATCTGTTTGTTGTTTATTAGTCGTGATTTGTTTGTATTGTAGTATGTTGTTGTTAATTTTTGTTTTGTTGTAAATATACAAGAAAAAAACACTCAACATATTGTTTTAACAATCGCAAAATTTGTTAGATTTTGTAGTTGTTATTTTTATGTGGCATTTTTATTTTAACTTAAACATGACTTAAAAATTAATTAAGAAGAAAATGTTTATGCTTAAATTTAATAACAATTTATTCGTTTTGTATTATTCAACGCATTTTTAAAAAAATCATCGTTATTTTGGTTATTGTTTTTTTCATTTTTTTGGGTTAAAAATAATTTTAAATTTTTTTTAATTTGTCAAGAGTTTTTATATTCCCTTATAAAGTAATTTTATTTCCTCTTCCCAACTTTTATCTCTGTGTAACATATCGCCACTACAAAATTACTCCAATTGTGTCAAACTCTAAATCCTTTTTTCCATTTCTATATAATTGTGAAAACTCTATCTCGATACAACGACCCCGGCGGCACATCCATATGTCTTAAAGGAATCTCACCGTCATTACATGTGTCACCGGGCGTAAAAGGGAGCCAAGTCGCCTAAAGGCTAGCAGGGAGCCTACTGCACAACCACACGTTATTTCCAATAAGATCCAGAGTTTAGCTTTTACCTATTCTCTGACTGATTATTGAGGTAGGCCCTTCGGGAGTATCGTGGTGGTTGTGGTTACGCGGCCCTCAAGAATTTTAATTAAGGGGGCAGGGTCATCTTACATCTAATAAAAACACATGCTTGCCATGTGTTCTGGACCAGGAGTTGGATAGTCTCCAACTCTTCAGCAAGGAGTGGGGGTTGGCAGCCTTGTTCTGAGACTTCCAAAATTGTAACGAGGAATGACTTGTTGTAAAGAATTTTGCTTCGGCTTCCTAGGGCGTGGTTGCATGCTACATATCACTCAAGTGGTTTGATCCACCGTCGGATTATGGCTTACACAGCTAAATCTAATCACAACTATTCGTCATTCTTTGTTCTATAAGATGTTAAAATATCTTAAAAGTGGGCCGTTGACATAGAAGTAAATGACTTTTTTTTGACACTAGTCGTATTGTGGTAAGCTATTTCTTTAAACCGTACGTAACGTGACTCTGAGTTTTGTTTTGTAACCAGTTTTGTAACCAAGGCAGTAATGAAAGTACCTTTTCTGATTCTTAATATTTTCTATTATTGGTGTTTTTCTTTTGAAAGTAGAGAATGCAAACTCTTCAAAACATATCAAAACAAAAAAAATTCCTGATCATAATTTTTAATTAGCTTTCTTTTTTAGCCTTCTTGTTAGCCTTCTAATCTACAGATTCAGGAGTTATGAATGATTCAAAACGTGACTTCTCACTGTCAGTGAGAAAACTTGTTATTGTGCTTATTACAATGTTATAACAGCTTCTGACAAAAAATCTCAAAGGCTTATCTTGAGCTGTCTCAGAGATGGGTTTATGTACGCTAAAGTTACGTTTTTATAGGGCACCCCTTTAAATTTTATATTTTAAAAACTTATCATTATAACATCATACTACAACATATTAAGTGTAAATTGCAGAACCTGCTTTTATGAAATAGTTTAAATAATAAGGCCCTTTAGCTAAAAATCATATTTTTATGGGAACACCCATTAATTTTGTATTCGGAATTTTGCAAACTATTTCACAATAATAGGCGAAATTGACAACAGCATTTCACTGGCGGAACAAACGCAAACAATTTTTGAATTATTTTAGATTATTTTTTTTTTAATCGTTTAAATTTATCAATTTATTCCCCTAATGTTCTGCTATTTATTAATCCGAATATTTAATTTTCTATTACTATTACGAAAGCACGTTAACGAATGTTCTTATTAATATTAATGTGTCAAATTTGATAAGATTTATGATTGATTGCGTGGTATGAATAAAAGAAAATACAAAAAAATTATCTAAATACCAAAGCAAAAGATATGGCAGACAGATGTGAATGTATTACTGGGTATATAGAGTGTTTTTTAAGTCGGCAACATTTTTAACTGACATCTGCAAAGCGATTTATGTTTAGCTTGGCATTTCAACATGAATAGGCGCCTGGACAACGATGTTTGTTAGAACGTTACAGCTAACGGTGACCCCTATGGAGCTAAGACTATCAAAGCTTTCGATCATCTATTGAAAACCCATAAAGTCAAACAGTCCTTGTCAAAATATATTTTTTAAGGAAAAGTTTGGAAACCGCATAATTTCTGTGAATTGTCTTCCAAGATCATGATAAGCTCGAAACGATTGACCACTTGGAGGAAAACTTTCGCCACATTATTACCAATATACACTAACAAATGATGGAAAAAAAGTCATCGAAAATTTAACACCGGTTAAACTTCATCCGAGTCAGCCGGGTTGGTCACATGACAGAGTTATATTTAAATTATAATGCCACAAGTCTATCTTTCTAATAAAGTAAATTTTATGTCAGTTTAAAAAATTATTTTCATTCATTCAAAGTTTTATGCCTCTATAAAAACGCCCTTTATACTTATTCATAGCTTATTTTTATTGTCTTAAAAATCACTCAAAGATGGAAACATGAATGAATATCTTTTTTGAATTTACATATTTTTATAACTCTTAAAATAAATAAAAAGTAATCCTTTTGCAAAGAAAGGACGTATTGTCAGAAATAAAACCTTTAAAACAATTTTTTGTGTCTGATAAGCAATTTAATTACTAAACACAAATTACTACAATAGCTTATTGCATGAACATAAATTTGTGTTTAGTACAGCTACCCTCTTTGTGTGTGCATATGTGTTTACACCAACTTTAAAGATTATAAAAACATCATAAATAGTATACTGCATATTTCCTGTTCTAACCATCACCACTTTTAATTTGAATTGTGATACTGGCAGAACAAATTTATGAATTTTGTCGAGGGATATTGAATTAGACTATTGTCTATTTTGGTTCTACAGTAAGCCGTTAAGGCAACAAGCCAAATACATATCCAATAGAATTGATTTTCCACACATCACCAAGTCTCTCGCCACTCAATAAAATTTTTGTTTAATGTCTGATGATTGGAGAAAAAGATTATTTTTTAATTCCAGTTTCATTCGACCTTATTTATTTTTTTATATATGTACTAATCTTAAAAAAAAATTTCTTTTTCAAATTGTTATAATTTTTTGTTTTTGTAAAATATAAAAAATAATTTCCTGAAGAAGCTTTGCACTTGCTTTGAAAGCGAAATATCGAAAAAATAAATCGTTAAAATTTAATTTAAAAAGAGGCCATTTAAAAGATTAGTACATTTTTTTAAGTTAGAGGCCTTCGCATTATTGACAGCTTTCTTGTTAAACTGACTTTAGATTTATGGCATTTAAATCCAATATGCAACCACCTACGACCGTTATTCTTATTTCAACGAGTTCATTTAATTTATAGCGATATTATAATCGTTTCTCAAGCATAACCCACAGACATCATCTAACTCTATTCTCAGCTTTTAATAATCAAGGCAGTCATCTATCTCAAGGTATTTCGACTGTTAACATATTTAGTATTATAAACAAATGCTTTCAAATAGTTAGCATCTGTCATCCTTTTTAGTTTGTTTGACCTGAACCCACAACAGTACATATCAATGAAGAATCTACAATTCTGATATAATTTCCTTCCACACTATAGCAATAATATTGAGTTCAAGGTTGATATCTGCCTGCACCTATCGAACCACATATTAATCATTTCACACAACGTGAAAGTGATCCGCCAGAAAATGATTAAACTGAACCAATCAAAGTTTAATAGAAATCGTTATTTGATGAAGTTTGTGTAGAGTGTTTTTAATTCGTTGTTGATTACGGGTACTACAACTAACAATTATAGGCTGCAATAAATGACATTGTTAAAAACTCATTGCTTTGTTTTAATGATTTGTAGCGTAGATATTATTATTGTATTATTTAGTTGAAAGAGCGATAAAAAGGAAATAAATGACGTAGATGTACTTTACAGCTCTTTCGCAATAATATTAATATTTATTAATCATAACGTGTGGATTAAATAATTACAAAATGTCGATTATGCGTCACTGAAATTCATGATCCGTTAAAAACATTTACACTATTCGTAAAAATTTCCGTAACAAAGCTAAGTTCCTAAAATTTAGAATTCGTTGGCATTTAGGTCAGCGAATAGTTTTGAACAGCAAAAAGATAAAGATAATTTATATTACTAGCTGACCCGGCAAACGTTGTTTTGCAATAGTAATAACGAAAAAATTGGATTTACTTAATTTTAATTATTCTTGCGTGTAGAGAATACCATAAAAGTGATATGTTATGTTATAGTTCGACTTGTAATAGAAGTTAAATGTTCCCAGATTGAAATATGCCATAAATGTTGTTGAATTGATTTGTGGAAAAATCGTAATTTCAATGCAATTCTGCCGAATCACATTTTTCAGGAATTTTTCGAGTTTTCCACTAAGAGTTTTCTATTTTGCAATTCGAAAAGCTACAACGGAACAATTGCACACAAAATTCTATACTAAAAATTAATTTTCGATTTTTCCAATTTCCCGGCTTTTCCGTACGGTTTTCCCAAAATTTCGTACTAACATTGTCCTGGCAATTACGAACAACTGAAACAATTTGAGCCAAATCGGCCCAGCCGTTCTATCAGCAGCTCTAAATGAAGATGTACTGTCACGCATTTGCTGAAGCCGTGATTCGCGTTGTCTCTCCGTTTCTGCGGCTCTAGACGTAGATGCCCTTTCACGATTTTCCTGAAGACGTGATTCGTGTTCCTCAGCTGATTCAGCGGCTCTTCTTGTCCTCTGCTGCCGCGTTGCGATGGTTTTTTAGCAAGAGCTGTTTTTTTAGGTGGCATTTTAGTAAACTGGAATAGTGCAAAAGGAACAATGATGTGTTTTGTTTTTTTACTTTCATAACATTTTATTATTGGTTGTTGGAACGACAGTAATCATATTACCTATATGATGAATTGGCATTAAAAATAATTTGTGAAGTTATTTCACTATTGTAAATTTAAAAACACTTGTTATTTACTAAATTAATTTCACTTATAGGTTTCTCACTTATGAACACAAAACAGCAAAGTTTGTTGAATTGTACCGTTATTTTTTACCGGCGTAGCGGGGAATATGTTGTATTATATAGTAATGTAAATATTTTGTAAATATAAATAAACCGAAAACTCAAATTTTTGAATGCAACATTTCGGAAGTTTTAAAATTTTGATATTTTATTATATATTAGTGAGTTTTATTTTTTTTTGTTAATATCTTCGGAACTACTTAACCGATTTAAGAGATTGATATCTCGTTTTGAAAAGCATAACAATGGCTTTAAAAAATAAAATAAAAAAGAAAAAAAAATAATAAATATGTATATGTCATTGGTGGGTTTTGCCACGCCCCTCCGCCCACAGACCGAAAATCAAAAATCGGACTTCACAGTGTCACCCGCCTGAATATTCTGAAGATTTTCTGAAAATTTCATCAAAATCGGCCCAGCCGTTTTCGAGTCCATTTCTTACATACATACACACATCCTCTTTTATATATATAATTTGTCGTAGCAAATAAATTTGTTATTTTTTATATACGTGAAGTTTCAATATTAACAAAATTTGTGACAAGGAATTGTAAGAAAAGCATGTGGAGGATTTAGACTTGAATGAGAAACTAGAAAGGGCTATGCTTTTTGTGTTATTGCGTTTTCAGAATATTCAGTAATACTTGGCGGTTATATGTAATGAGTCATAACGATACTATACATCAAGCAACTATAATGTGTTTTATGTCATGCAAGAGTTCGGTGGCAATGCAAGAAATGTTTAAAAAACTATGTGTTGCGCAAATTTTTTAAAATTTTCACCTGTAACCCTCCACTGCCGCTGCACTGTCTACTCCACAGATTGATTTTTTTTTAAACTTTTTATACTTCTATGTTAGTTTTGAATACAGTGAATAAAATAATAAACTTTTTAGTTAATTATCGCTCCTGGTTTTATTTTGGCGGTTAATGGATTAATTTAATATTGTAATTTTACATACTTCTCTCAATGTGTAAGTTTGTTTTTAATTTTTTCTGCTGTACTGATCCAACTTTATTAAAATTGCTATGCTATTCAGTTATGGTTCAGTAGACAGTAAAAATCATTTTTAGAATTATGAACTCTTTTTTTTTAACGGGAACAACATCTAAGAATTACTTTTCAATAAAAAACTCAAAAACTATTGTTTGGCGGATCCAAAAATAATAAAAGAAAAATGCAGACAAATCAGGGCCTTTTTCTTTTTTAAAGTCGGTAAAAAGTGGCATGTAAAGGATTTTACACATGCATACATAAAATAGATTTTATTACTTTTATTACCCGCTTTACACCCAGTTTTTCTTAAAATTGTATATGAGCGTCCATTAAGATTCAGCAGGTATGTAAAAATCCTGGGGACCCTCTTTTATTTATAAAAGTATAACCTTTTCTAAATGGAACCAATCAGTAAGCAATGCTTTTCAATAAAACTAATGACAAAATCTTATAATTATTTTGTTTAAACATAAGGCCTCTTTAGAGGCATTTAATAAATTCTTGAAGATGCTTCCTTATGGTGTAGCAAAATATTGAATTTAAAAATAAAATTTATTAAATTTTTTTATAAAGACCTTGTGCTTAAAAAGATAATTAGATATAATAAAAAAAGGTCAAAAGATGGGCATAAAACAATAACAAAAATATAGACGAAATCACAAGCTTCTCCTTTTGTGACATTTCAACTACCAATTCTTTTAATTCCATTTTATTTTTCTTTATTAGTGACAATTGCAAAACCGCCTTTTGAACCCTTAAATGTGTTTCTTAAAGAAGATCTATTTGTGTGTTTTATAAAAGCGACCCACGATTGGTATCAACTAACTCTATTTCCAAATTTAGTTTTGTAATATATTTCTACGAAATGTCACGTGACTCGTAACTTCTCACATTTACAATTTCAAGTTAAAAAATAAAATACTTCAGTTGCTTTCTAAAATATGTCGCAACCCACATATTTTTCACCATTCAATAATATTTTTATCTTAGCCCCACATCCGTTATAAGTTACTAATTGTAGCACTTCACTATATGAAAATTTTATTATTATTTTTATATTTTAATTATGGCAATAAAAAATCAAATAAATAATTTTGTTACATTGCAAATATTGATTTTGACATATCAGCATTCATATTTTTATTAAGAAGCTAATATGTAGTGTAGTGTAGTGTAGTGTTCGACTGACGGCAGTACTTACTTTAACAGCATGATACCCTCTTAACTTATATAAATTAGTAACTTTATTTTTATTTCTTTTTGATTTAATTGCAATAATTGCTATCGAAGTCCCTTAATGACAATTAGCAAAATATTGGCTGTCACATATTTACGTAACCAAGTTGTCCAGCAAACCGCAACTTATTAGCTCAAATTATTTATAAATAAACACAATTCAAATTGAAGAATATTTTCTAATAAGGGGATATAAAATTTACGAATTTTAATTCAAAATAATTTGAAGATTAAAGAATTTTTTATTTAAGTTTCATTATAAGAAATGATTATTTAAGATTGTGTATGTTTTTATTCTTTGAGTGTTAGTGTTTAGCGACTACAGTTGGCGCATTACAAAATGGGGTTACACAATGGGCCATATTACATATTTTGCACATACGAAAGACTCAGGTTTGTACATCATTTAATGCTATTCCATATGGCAACAAATTGTTTTCTCTATTTTATCCAATTTTAGTTAATACAATTTATTGATATCAAGATGATTTATTGTTTTAAAAGAAAGAAGACCCACTGTGTATTTTACAAACTGCGAAGTTTTCTAAGAAATCGTATACACACAAGACAACAACAACATGCTTGTAAGGAATTCTATCAAATAAGATAAACAACAGAATAACAAAAACCACTAAAATAACATAGTCAAGCAGGCACCTAAATTGAATGATAATAACAACAAAGTTCAATTTAAAACTCTAAAGTATTATTATTCTGCAATAAAATAACTCAAAATAACAAAACGTTTAATGAAAGGAATAAACGTAACTACGTGATAAGATTTACATCTACGCCTGGCTATAAAGCCTTAATCAGATGATGGTCAACCCACTTTGCATAAATAGGAACGTCATGCTCGTCCTAGGAAGCCGAAGACTAATTCTAGCAACAGGTTTTTCCTAGATGCAACTTTAATGATTCCAGAGCAGGGCTGCAAATCATCACTCCTTGCTGAAGAGTTGGAGACTATCCAACTCCTGTCCAGAACACATGTCTAGCATGCTCACTGGACTGGATCATTCACCTAGCGTGTCATTAACGGTGAAATGATCCTGGCCACCATATAAAACTGACCTGTCTGTTATGGGGCCGCGAAACTATAACCAACACGATACTCCCATATAGGGGCCAAGTTCAATAATCAGCCAGAGAACAGTTAAATGTCTAAAGGGACAAATAACGGAACTCTAGGGATTACTGACTTCCGTGGAAATAACGTGAAGTTCCCAGTTGACCCCTGCTGCCTCCAGCGGACTGGAGTCCCTTTTTCCCCCAGTTGCACAGGTCTAGATAGTCGAAGTTCTATAAAGACCATATTAATGTTCCCCCGCGAGGTAGGAATAAACGTAACAGAGTGTGATTTGTTTTACATCTGCGCCTGACTATGTAGTCTTAATCAGATGGTGGACAAACCACTTTGTATAATTTGGAACGTTATACATACGTCCAAGATAGCCGAAGACATAATTCTAAGCAACAGAACCACCTAGTTGCAACTTGAATAATTCCAGGGCAGGTTTGCAAACTATCACACCTTGCTAAAGAGTTGGAGACTTTCTAGCTCCTGTCCAGAACACATGTCAAGCATGCTCATTGGACTGGATCATTCACTTAGCGTGTCAGCATCAGCGAGATGATCCTGGCCACCATAATTTCATATAATCCCTTATGGAGCCGCAAAACCACAACCACCACGATGCTCCCATATAGGGGCCAACCTCAATGATCAGCCAGAGAACTATTATAATTCTAAAGAGACAAATATTGAACTCTGCGGCTCACTGATCCCCGTGGAAATAAAGTGGAGTTTCCAGTTGACCACCTGCCTGTCTTCAGGAGACTGGGCTCCCTTTATACCCCAGTTGCACTGAGTCTAGATAGTGGAATATTCTATAAAGACCATATTTATATGCCCCTGGGGGGAGGAATAAACGTAACACTATTATATTCAATTTGCTTTTTTCTTCAATTGCCTTTGTAGCAAGTATTGTCAACCAAAAAAAATTTTTTTTATTCTAAATCCGCCGATTTTAAAAACGCACACTTTCACATGTTTTTGGTTAAAATAGCAGCGCCAAACAACTCCCTGTTAAAAGAAAATTTTTTGAGGAACATATAACTGCCAGATGACTTCTGCCTAAAAATGCAACCGTTTTGCTAAATTAAACTTTTTATACAAAATTCCAATTTTATCTCTTAAGCTTTAAAATGCCAAAGTTTGGATATAAAACTGAGAGCGGTTTTAAAGAACTTATATGTCAGGGTCAGGTAAAATTTTTAAAAATTAAAATTTTGGATGCATAATTCAGGAAATTCGGTATTTGGTTAGCCTGTGGAGAGACCGTAGTTTTCATTTGCCAAAAGAGGAGTCTAGAAGAGGAAAAAATACCGGGCGAAAGATAGAATGTCGCTCAGCAGTATATCCAAAAAGTTGTTTGAATATCATCGAGGCAACTTAATACCCAACGTTGCTTACAGGTTATAGTAATCTTAAAAATGATCGCGTCTTCGATAAGCACTAGCAAATGCAAATACTCTTCCATATTAATGTGGAGGGCAACGGTTACGAGGTGACAGCCTTAAATAACTATAGTTAAGAATAAAGACGTAGTACCACAAGACTCAATGAGTGAAAGATAGTTGTGCACCAGTAACCCTTAATGCATGGGACAATTCGAAAGGGGGATAGTTAACTTTTCAGTGTACTGATTTTCAAATTTACTATTATTATTTTTACTATTATGTAAGCCTTGTTTATCTTGTTTTTAACGAAATAAGGCTTCGTTTTATATTCTTAATTGAAAATTAATTAAAATCTCTTGTACTTAGTTCCTGTAACTTAAGTGGGAATTTTCTCACATATAACTATTTTGTAAAATTAGATTAAAATTTTTGAATAATTTGATACTATAACTGTCAATTAATTCGGCTTAAGTTCATTTTTTAAGTTGTATTTATAAATTTATTCTTATAAAAACAAAATTATATCAAAAGTTCTGTGGGAGCTTTTAAGAAAAACAAAAACAGAAATTCCTCGTTTGTTTAATAAATTTGTAAATCATTTCGTTTTTTAATAAAAAATTTTTAAATTAAAATCTGAACCTATAGCTAACAAATAATTCATTTGTTATATCAACAAATTTTTCAATAAATTTAATTCACCCTGTATGAAAAAGGGTGGCTAAAATAGATTCATGTCAGAAGGTTTTTAATTATGAAAGGATTCATTACAAGTTTTATTTTGTGTATTTTTTGTCAATAAACTATTTAAGTTAAGTTACGGTCACACGAATGCGTGACCAATAATTTCGCTCAAGTTCATTCAAATGTCGCACTCTCTATCTCGTTAAATAATGGAAATTAAGGAGGTTTTATTTAACTTCGGCTATTAGAATTTTCTTAAGCGCTCGTAAAAAAAATTTCACAAAAAATCTTTATTTAAAAAAAAAACCCAAAAATTGTTTTTTTTTAGTGGTCACATATTTGTGTCAAATAATACGTCTAATGTGAATAAAACTTAACATTTTTCCTTTAAAATATATAAGACTCACTAAAAAATTTATTTAATTTCCTCAAGATAAATCCGATATTGACATTTATGTTTTATAAAGCAAATATGGCATTGTTGCGCTATAAATAATTTCCTAAATCTGTTACATTACTTTTTCAATGACGCAATAAAACAAATTTATGTAAGAATTTTTATTTAAGCTTTAACAAATAAAAAAATAAAAAACTTAATTTTTTCTATACAATATTTTCTGGAGAGACAGGATATAATTTTTTTACAAACAATCGCAGTTCCTATTCACTTTGAATATGGCGTCAAAAGAATGCCACTGACTAATGGTGGTAGTTAGTATTGCGAAAAAAACGTCTAAAGGATGTAGAAAATAAAAATTATAAGAAAAGATACTTTCATTTTTTACATACTCCCACTTGAAATGTATAGTAACTATGTAACGTATTGAAAAAGGACATTTTACAAATGGAACATACTTGAAGACAAAGATTATTGTTTTTATATAAATAGTGAAAGAAGTGTTTGTACGTGTTTATTTAAAATTTCTTTTTTTCTTTTTGTTTTTTGCTTAAAGGATCATCGTCATTATCGTTTGCCGACTTTAAGTATTTTCAGTATTATTATTTTTTTATCCTGGCGCTGACACTTTTGAAAAATGCAACAATAGAAATGAAAAAATTTGACTTTGAGAAATATTTATTTTACATTTGTTTTGTGGCATTCAAATGTCAGCACATACAGACAGAGTAGTAAGTAGAGTGACCTAAAGTTAAAACTGACTAAATGAAATATAATGAGAAATAAAAGTGAAATACGGTGATATAAAAAAAAAAGAAAGACAATTCGTTAAATTTTATTAGCACTCAACTTTCTCACAAAAACGCTGTAACGACAACACTGTTCAATAGTCAAAATTCTTGCTATCCAGTTATTATAGATAAAAAGGATTTAAGTTTTCTGTTTACTTCTCTCAACTTCCTCTAAATTTACTTGTGTTTGATAATACTTTTTATGCTCTTTACTTAAATTGTTTTTTTAAAAAGATCATATTTTATGGCGTGCACCACTAAGATAAATGGCAAGGATGTTGGAGAAGTTGATCATTCCGAAAAGCAATTACATTCTTCTAATGCCTGACTGAACACATCATTTTAAAGCCCTTAACTTACTAGTCCCTGAGAGTTGAAGTAAATAAATTATTATTTAAATTAGTTAAAATTCTTGTGAACATCATCTGGTCCCTTTATTGTATACTGTATTCCTGGCAAATATTTTTTCTCACGTTTTTCCTTTTCTCAAATCATTAAAATGTGCAACAAGTGATATATTACTGCTCGTATTCTTTTACACGCTTAGAAATGCAAATTATATAGATAAAACAAACTTTATGTAAAACAAATTGCGTGACTGAAATAAATCATCACCCTTATCATCGTTATAAATTATCATCATTATAATGCAGATATTTGTTTTTAAGCTGTTCTAAATAGTTTTATATCATCAAAGATAAACGATTATTAAGTGGTTTTAGTTATTGAAGTTAAGTATTGAATTGAAATGAATTATATTTTTTTTTTCAAATGAACAACTTGTAAATTAGAATATCTATGAAATAATGATGGACAATCCAGTTGACAGACATGTGGTCGCTTTATGTTGGCTTTGGGTAGTTTCAAATGAAGTCACCAATAATATAAGAGCATTTTAACTTTTTTTTCTATAATATTAAAACCACATCTAACGTGCTCTTTTCTTTATTCTTCAAATATTGCCATGATTGCGGACAATCATGGTATTTATCTTTTATTTACAATACTGTGATGTGATGCTGTACATATGTATTTCTGAATATTGCTTTTATTAGATTGGCTTTAATTTTAAAAAATTACTTCTTAACATTCTAAACATTTTTTAGTATTATGGTTTAGACTCTATAAGAAATAAATTGTTATTCAGTTATTAGTCAGCATTTCTTCTTTAATCTATTGTTTCAATAGAACAAAAATGATAATAGAAATTTTAGAAAAATATAATCAAACTTTTGACTCTGTTCACTTAAAAACCAAACATGTGAAAATTTAGTTTTCTGTTTTTGTTTTTTTATAAAATAACACAAACAATTAAATTTGAATAAAAAAAATATATTCCAAATATCAATGCACGATATCAATATTTAAAACTGATATTGGCCATGTGATCAACACCACTAATTTAGAGTTCCATTTTGCGAACCGTGTTGATCTCCCAGGCATCAATTATTGTTGGCTAATACGCATAGATACAAATAATATTAGAGAGGTGCTATATAACATAACATTATTGGCGAGTTACCAGTGCTAATTTTAAACCAAATTAATACATTCATATTGATAGTTGTGCTCGCCATATGTCTGGTAGTACTATACAGCTGAAATCGCACTCGTCCAGATCTATGTATTCATTTAGTTTTTTAAAAAATAATTATTGATTATGCTGCTGTAATGATCAAATTTGAATAACGTCGAATGACACGCCCCTAGCATTGAAACCATAAAAATCAAGGCTATTTTTGCATGCATAGTTCTGCCCGCCGATAGCTCGCAGTTTTGGTCTAAAAGGCGGCACCAGTTGGCTTATTAACTGGCAATATACCAACTGGTGTCACGGGAATCGCTTATTGGTTAGGCCCTTCGGGGAGTAACTGGTGGCTGTGGTATAAGCCCAAACCGCGGCAAGTTATAACTGTTTCCTATCCGATATGCTGCGTTGCAACTGAATTTCGGTTTTAAAATAAAAACCAACAAAAAAAGCTTTACATTAGCGGTTAAAATCTATAAGTTTTATGTAAAGATAGATTTTTTTTTATATTTTTATTTAAATTATTATTCCTCCTACAAGTATTATCTGCAAGACATTTTTTTTAAAGTATATCATATACTTTATTTTATATCTCTACTATACAATTAATAAAGTTTGTTATAAAAATGTGGATAAAACAAATTTTAATGCTAAAAAGTCCTATTAGTCTGTCGAAGAGAAAAGTTTACATAATACTCTGGTAATGAGAGTTTATTTTACAGAATTAATGAAATATAGAGCATTTCGCCAACTCAACACAAGAGAGTTAGTCATTTCCATTTCAAAATACCGTTTAAAAATATTTCTTCAGATCCACATGTGAATGTTTCTGTTGCTAAAATGAACTCTTAAATAAATTCCTTGGGGTTATTAGCAGACATATAGTATTCACCCAGTGATAAGATCACCGTCACGTTAAGGCAAAATGGCTATTGAGGTTAATCTGTATCATAATCTGCATGAAATGGAGACTGACAATTTCGTTTATTAACAAACCGGCTGAGCTAAAAATAAATAAATAAATAATAATAATAACAATAATAATAAATACAATTTAGAAATAAAACATCATCTATAAGTTGAGCAAATTAAAGACTGATGTGCAAAGTTCATCTAGATTGTTTTGGCAGCCTTGTTCAAGTATCAATCGATTCATGATAATTCGCCAGAGTGTACTGCATGAAAATTAAAAGATAGACACATCATTCATATGTATATCACTTTGAGACATTTCCAATAACCTGTTTTTAGAAAATTAAAATACTTAAAATATTTATTTATTTAAAATTAGATTGTTAAATTTGAAAATTCTTTGTGTAATACAAACTTTGTGTGATAGTCGTATATATATATATACTGTAAAAATTTTACATAATTTTTCCTACTCTTTCGCCACTAAAATACAGTTGAGAGATGCAACTTGATATAAAAGTCCTTATGCTGCTGATAATTTGTAAACTTCGATTTTTTCAATGTTAATAAGTTAAACGTGCTTAGAAAATGTTGTAAGTAAAATTATAATTATAAGTTTCAATATTTATTTTTTAAATGAATTTATTTAAGAGTTCATTTTAATAACAGTAGCATTCACATATGGATCTGAAGGAATATTTTTAGACGGTATTTTGAAATGGAAATGACTAACTTTCTTGTGTTGAGTTGGCGAAATTATCTATGTTTCGATAATTCTTTCTTATTATCACAATATGATGTTAAGTTTTCTCTTCGACAGACTAATGCGATTTCCAAGCATTAAAATTATTTTCTTTAGAGTTTTTGTCAGCCCCCTGAAATTGAACGTCAACATTTTAGCACTACAAACATTTGTGCTGAAGCATGGTTTTGCTTAGGTTCTTTATGGTTTAATAAATTGTTGTTGCCATTTCTTTCCGTCTTTGCTAGCTATATGTTCTGTATAAACGGCGAGCGCTTTCGATGATGACATCATTCTCTAGCCGTTTAAAAAACTGTACTGGTGAGTCAGTGTTCGGGTTTTGGTAGTTCTTTCATTAAGGAGGGGCACATTATAAGTCTTTATGGATCACACGAAATTCTAGACTTGTGTCTTGCGGGGGTAAAAGGGAGCCCTCCAAGGCTAGTAGGAGCCAACTGGAAAATCCACCATGTTTCACTAAAGCTGTTCTCTGACGATTATTTAGGTAGGTCTTTGGGAGTATCGTGGTGGCTGTCTGTTTTGAGGCCCTCGTTAGAGTTTGTGGGTTGGATCATTCACAACGAACACAATGAATGGTCCAGGACGAGTGAGTATGAATGCCGTCATGTTCTTAATTATATTAAGCTTCATGAGTTCTGGACCAGGAGTTGGCTAGTCTCCAATTCTTCAGCTAAGAGTGAAGGGTGCGGCCCCTCCGGCCTTTTGAAGTTGCAACTAGGAGTGACCGGAGGACTAACGTATCCGAAGGCCTTCTAGGGCGAGGATGACGCTACATATCATCCACAGTGGTAATGATCCACCATCTGATTAAGGCCCACGGCCAGGTGCAGATATAAATCTTATCACGTCATTAAGGTCGTATACCCTCGGGGGCACATTTATATGTTTTGACGGAAATCTACCGTTATTACATGTGCCTTCGGATGTAAAAGGGAGCCCAGTCCCGTAATAGTCAGTCAGTTTTGTTTTATTATTAAATCAGGTTGAACCTTTCTAGTTTTAAAAAATATTTTTATCCGAAAGTTCCATCAGAGAAATGTAATAGACTAGTTTTATAAACAACTAAAATTGTTCCATTTCATTCAGTTTTCTAAGCTAATAGCCTTTCAATTCATCAATTAAATTTTGAATAACAGAATAACAGGCGGAAAAAGTTGCTGGCAAAACCAAACTTTTGAACCAAAGCATATAGTAATTTATGAAAAAGGCTGTATAGCCTTTATATGGATACATTTTTATACAATGGGTTTAGTATTTTGATACTTATGCGCCTTAGGATTTGTCCTTCCCTCATTTACTTTATGGCTTAATCCATAAATTGAAAGCATTTAAAAAAATTTTCAATTATTAACACTATGAACAAAAACATTTTTAACAAAACTGCAATTTTTTTCAAACTGAAATATGTTTTCTAATAAATTTTAATTTAAAAAAATAACTAATTCTAATTCGCTGGTCCATTACAATACTCTTGTTAAAAAATTTACAACACATTTATAAATTCTATTTTTGTTCTGAAAATACATAAAATAATGATCTTATGATCATCTAGTTTTGTTATAATATTAATTTAATTTTTTTTTGTTCATTTTCACCCAAAATCACTATGTGAGTATTCTCACATAGAAAAAAAATCAACATACTTTCAGTGAGCCTTTTTGAAACCACGTTTAAGTGTGTGTGTGTGTGTGTGTATGTGTATCAAAACAAATAGCAATGTCCGTAAAAGTTAAGGCGCTTTGTATAAGTACATTAAAGAAGTGTGCGTAGAGGGTGGTTTTCGTTCTTTCACAATCGTTAAATATCGTAATCACACTAAAGCAAACGAAACTGTTTGAAACTGTTCCTACTTGTTGCTTAGAATGTGGTGGAAAAATATTTAGGAAAATGCTTGCAGAAAAATCAACATGATAATGAACATAAAGTTGTGGGTGACAGCAACAACAACAACATTAACAGTGTCACAACATTTTATTATTACATTTCTTTTTGTTTTTTGTTGTGTTAACAGCAACAGAAACACTAGATGCAGTAACGATTTTGATTGCTTCTGCCATCACCACCAAAGTAAGCAAGCAAGAACTTTGCGTAATGTGTCGTCCATATAAGAGCAACTGATGTCACCAGTTAGTTTGCAAAAGTTAAGCGACATTTGACCTGTAAACAACTTAACGCAAGGAATTGGAAATCATCTTAAACAAACAAACAATACTAACTAATAAAATTAAAAAAAAAAAAAAAAACATTGAAAATAATTCATTAATATTTGTTTTGAGTATTTAAAAATTTTGGTGTTTTTATTTATTTTGCAAATACTGAAAGACATTATTATTATTGGAATTTTTTTTAAATAAAGTGTGAAATTCAATTTTTGGGAGTTTGAATATATCGGAAACGATCCAGGTGTAAATTTAATTCCAGTAAGTTTAATGAAATCAAATGATATTATTATGGTGTTAACTTTTACTAAAATATATTTAAATATAGAAAATTATTGTTTTTGTTGTTAATAGAAATTTATAAATGTTTTAAAAGTAAAGCTGGCGTTGTGATTTGTTAACAAGTAAATAGTGTATTGATTAAAGTTACTTTTAAAGAATCTAAATAAGAAAACTAAAAATTAAATATATTTCTGAATCTCAAAGCTTGAGGTATATGAATTATATGAATTATATTATTATATATATATTTTAGAAAAATATCAGATATATGATGAATACATTTTTTACAACCACCGAACTCTAAACGTTTGTAAAAGTAATTTTTTATTTAATATTGAACAGTTAACGCACCTTTTTTAAATGGTTTTTAAAGCTCACAGATTCATTATTATTATTTAATTATTTTTAATTAATTTTTTTTCTTTCTGAAAAGAAAATAATTTTTAAGTTTAAAGTTTCAATTCAGTTTTTTCTAATTTTAGGCTAATTTAAAGATAAAAAAAAATAAAAAACATTTAATAAAATGGCTTTAAAAATTATTAATTAATATAATAATTATAGTTATTTGACCTTTTTATTAATTATTAAGCACTAGGTCATTATTTAATTAAAAAAAAAAGTTTTTTATTATTTTTGAATTTGTTAATCAAAAAGTTTTTTCAATTTTGATTAATTATTGATATATTCTTCTTTTTTGTTTATCCTGATGATGCCAACCAATGGTTTGCCGAAATATTGAAAAAATAATAAAAAATAAAGTTTTTAAAAATTTTTTATTAAATAATGACCTAGTGCTTTATAATTACTACTAAAAAATTATTAATTAAAATTTTTTAATTTAATTATTTATTTATTAATTTTTTGAATAGCAGGCTTAAAAACACTGAACTTCTGTAGATTTATACACAAACTTTTTTTATTTTATAAAAACAATTATCTTCTAAGCTGTTTGCGATATTCCATCTGCTTTATTTTGAGTAAATGAGAGAAATTGAGACAAGTTTATTTCCAATAAGGAAAAGGTAATAACTCGAGCCGCTTTAACTAATTCAATACATGAGAGAGATTTCAGAGAGAGGATGCAAGAGCAATACTAAATCTCAACTGCACCTCTTCCGTAGTTACGGTAGTATTAATACCAGGGCTTTTGATTTCGAACCATCACAACCAGGTTTCACTGTAACGTTTGCACTAAACAATTTTATTGAAAGACCACTTTTACTTTAAATCTTTTATGGTAACGTGGAATCAAACTTAGTATAATGGATATATTTATACGTAATAGATCTGGAGCTGTTTCTGGTGGAATTTATCTGAAAAACTTAAAAAAAGGTTGCTGCTTATCTCACATTTGCTTATAACTATTTCCTAGTGTGACCGCTTCAACTAAATGTAAAAATGATAGCCCAAAACTAAATAGTGTATGGGCCATATGTATGACTAACAATGGCGGTAAGATTGAAATATGGTTTTTAATTAAATTAGAAAATAAAAATAAAATACGTGCACTTAAAAATAGTCCAGTTTTTGTGTCAAATAGATCGCTTGATAAATATCAAATTTAATTCTGATTGTTCATGTAAAAAATCCTGGATCAGAATATTCAAACGAAGCAACTACTTTAAAATTATCGGTAAAGTTTAGGTAATAATTTTGAACAACTTATAAATTAAACTGTTGTGGTCTTATGTTATATCAAACTGATTGATGGAACAACTTATTGAAAAAAGTTTAATAACAATGCTGTTAAGTTTCTGCGTGGATAAATAGCAATATACGGATGCATCACTAAATGCCCTAAACAAAGACGGTCTCAAGTCGGCAACTTTCAAATGATAAGAGTTTGAAAAAGCTTCTGAAGGACATATTGCTTGTTATTGAAAAAAAAATATTTTTCACCTTAACTCATTATGGCACACCTAAGTGGACATATAATTAGTTGTTTTCTTTTTACTTAAATACTAGATATTTTGGAATTTTTAATATTTTTCTTATATAATTACGAATCATAACTAAATTCAAATATAGGAGCATAAAGTACGTAGCACTTCATTTAAAATAGTTATATAGGATGTCCGCCGGAAAGGTATATATAACTTCGGTTGTTTATAATTTTTGATGAAATGAAAGTGAATGTTTTATTTAATGTCGGCTTTATGTGTGAACTAATATATCAGATAAATGTCTGCCTCTGTTAGCATTACAAATGCGAGCCCTTTTGAGCAGATTTTCATTAAATTCTCACATATTTCACGCTGTATTTCATTAATTTCTTTACAATATTTTGCTTGACTTGCTCAAGCATTTCTGGCTTGTTTTCATAAATCACGATATCGTTCCCTATTTACAGTTAGCTTTACGCTGTTTTCATGTTCGAAGGAATAAAGCCCAATGATTCCTCCTGACCAAATTGGTGAATAATTTAAGGGTTTCCCATTCCCCAGAATTGACTATATATATGAATATATATGAATAATTTAAGGGTTTCCCATTCCCCAGAATTGACTATTCTGTTCATTCACATACCCATTCAAATGAAAATCGGGGTTGTCATGGGCGAGCTGTGGCATCCTATTGACATATGAACGGCCAATATCAGGTAACTTTCTCATCGTCACAGTGATCGATGATTTATTTTGATGAAATGTTTAACGATTAAAATAAGTTAGTTTATCAAATATTTTTCCATAATAAATTTGTCACGTGTTTACTTTACGACTGCCAAATATGAACTGACAAAAAAAATGTTTGCCAAAATGGCGGCAAAAAGAAAAAGTAGTATACCTACCCGGCGGACACCCTGTAAATACCATCACTCCAAAATTAGCAATGAAATGTAACAGTAAGCAATTTCCAGTCATTTTGGAACTTTATTCCCTCAAAGGGTTTAGTACACGCATGCAATTCTTTTACCAGCCTCTAATATTATATTTCTATTATCCAGAAAATTTATTAAATTCTATTATGTCTGTTTTACAGTTTTATTGCAAAAAATTAAAAAAATATTTAAAAACAGTTTTCATAAAATTATAAGTAAACTTGAATAAGTTAGCGACTGGTTAAAAAATTTTGCACTTGTCTGATTTGATTTCTTTTATTTATAAAATTATATTTTTAAATGTTTTCTTATAACTTGCTCTACAGAAGTTTACTCTTTTAAATAATTAATCTTAGTAGGCTAAAGCTTACCATAACCTAACTCCACTGTTTATGTTATATCTTCGTTACAAAAAATAATTTGCTTTTTTCAGTCGTAGAAATAAATTTTGCACCCATTTACTGATATACTTACATACTTATGTCACTAAAATACCCTACTTAATGACATTTAACTTTCTGTGTGGTTGCATCCATTTCACATTGAATGCCTTTTAATTGACGTTAAGTGGAATTAGCTTAAGACAACTTGATGTTTAAAAACTCATTTCACCGAATGAGAAATATCAACGTTTAAAAAAAAAAGCAGAGTATGAAAACTATTTCGCTTTTTCTTTTTATATTCATTACCGAACTGTTAGGTTTTATTCTACTCTCAACAATTATAAAAATATTTGATATCAATATAACACATTTGAAAGACAAAGTTATTCGCAAATTTTATTTTTGTATTACGAAAAAAAGTTTTTTTTCTTTAACGAAAATGAATTTGTTTTTTCACTAATTGTATTTTTCCGATGGTGCAAAAAATCAATTACTGTTTGTTTCTAACAAGCAAACCCTCTTAAAAATATTCTCACCTATTGAAAGCTAAAGTATTTCTTTCGAAAAATATTAAATGATACCCAATATTTAATTCACAGAAAAGTTATAAAAATAAGATTTTTCATTAGAAATTTTCATAGTATTTATTGTTGCATTAGTTCGAGGATTAATGATTCTTTAAGTTTCTAGACAATCCAGAAACATATGCAGCCCACAAAACACAAGTATTTCATAAGAAAAATAATTTTATTTTAATAATTCTTTCTATCAACTGATTGCTTGTGCAGTATTTTTCCTATATTTTCTATAAAAAGTTTTTTTTTGTTTTTAAATCATTGTTGTTTTGTTTGTTATCTGTAGTTGTTGGAGCAAATCATTGTTCATTTTATTTGTTGACTTAAGGCGTTTGGTTTTTGCGCTGAAGTATTTTCTTTTTTGTTTTCGTGTTCAATCACTAACTGTTTTGGTTTTCTTTTCCCATTAAACGTCTTTTATTTTGTTCCATCTCAGAGACAGCAGAGATTTTGGTATAAAATCACCATAAATATTTAGCTAGAGGTTAAATTTTTGAAAACCAATTAAATTGAAGGAAATTATTAAATCCTTCTATTGTTTATTATGCTAGAGAAAATTATTTGTCAATATTATTATTACTGTTATTGCATTAAAATATCATATTTAACAATGTCTCAATCTTGGTTTAGTTTTTATGTGAAAACTTAATTTAAAAAGTTTAAATATTTCAAAGGATTTTTTAAAATGTCTTTAGACATGATTTAACAGATTTATAAAACTTTTGAATTGTTCTCACATTTTAATGCTCTGTGATATGTTTGGTAATCATAAAGAAGCCTAAAACATATAAAATAGTTAAAAAGATTCTCATGCTTTCTCTATGGCTTTGTGATGTGCCTTATTCTGCTCTCTAAATAACTATATGTTGATTATAATTCGATTGATAATTTAAATTTGAAATATTATTTCCTTATAAACCTGAAAATAATTAATTACTTTTTTTTACCATGACACGTTAAGAAAATAAAAGAAGATTTATTTATTTCTTAGAATTTTTTGAAGATAATTCCGAAAGCCTTAATCACAAATAATGTAGTTATTCAACTAACTTGTGCTATTAGCAAATACTTTTAACATAGCAAACTATTGTTAAGAAAGTGACTTTAAATGTGACTTTTTTTATTTAATTATTTTTCTTAAAATTTTTTTAACAATTTCCTAATTTTAAATTGTGGATAGAAGGTCTCAAAAAATTGTTCATAATTTTTGTTGATTTGCTTATGCCAAAAATTTTCTTAAAAATTATCTCCTTGTGTATAGTATTTATTTTAAAAAAATAAAAACAATATTAATAATAATAACGTAGACATTAGTAGTGCCTAATTTCTTAAAAAAATAATCCTTAAAATTAACATTTTGTCATATCGTCAGAAAATTTCAATTATCAAAAAACAAACAGTGAAATGGTTTACTATGAGAAAACCTAGTATTTAATAGCGCATCAATGGATTTGTTTCATATCTAGTTTACAAAGTTTACATTGTAAAGTAAAGATAAAAAACGAGCTTTTTGTACCTTTCTCCTTTAATTAAGGATGTTTGAATGTAGTTTTTTTTGTTTGATGTCAGTCATTATGTTTTCAGGCAGACTATTTTACAGGTTATCTCTCGGGAGGGTATTAGTATTAGTCTTGACAGTTCATATTTGATAGTTGTGAAGTAGATACGTGACAAATTTATTATCGAAAAATATTCGATAAACCAAAGTGTTTTAATCGTTAAAACATTTTATCAAAATCAATCATCGATTACTGTAACGATGAGAAAATTACGTGAAATTTTTGGGAGAAACAATGTGCCAACAAAACGCACTGTTTATCGTGTAGTGAAAGATTTTGAAGAAAAAGGGTCTGTAGGTGATAGGTCCAAGTATAAACCACAACGTACTGCAAGATCGGCGGAAAACATTACTGCTGCTTAAGAAAGTGTTCGAAACAATCCATCAACCTTAATTCGACACCGTGCTCAGGAGCTTGGTTTTCAAAGAGCAACTTTGGCCACAATTTTGCCCAAGGATTTTCATTTGTTTCCATGTAAGATTCAGTTGACCCAAGAACGTCTTCTTCCACAAGACCATTTACGCCACCGTATATATGCCAATAGGATGTTACAGCTAGCCCATGACTACCCCGATTTTCTAGAAAAAATCATAATGAGTGACGAGGCACATTTTATTTGAGTTGATATGTGAATAAACAGAATAGTCGATTCTGGGGAATGGAAAACACTCAAATTATTTAACAGTTACCTTTGTATCTATTAAAAGTGACAGTCTGGTGTGTAATTTGGTCAGGAGGAATCATCGGATCTTACTGCTTTGTGAATGGGGAGCGATATCGTGATATGATTAAAAACTTTTTAACACCACAACTGCATGCTTTGGGCTTGATTAACATGTAGTATCTGCGGTGCCACATCTCATGGAATTACTGTGAGACCTCTTTCCACAACAAGTTATTTCATTAATCTAAGTAAGAAAATATAAAAAAAATGATTTTTTTTCTAAACATCATAGCTGGGGGTAGTGCACTCACTACATTTGAAGATTCTATTCGCAACTACTACTAGTGGAAAATTGTTTTTATAAATATCAGCCGCACCCAATACTGGTGATAGTGATGTTAAACATTTTTTCACGAAAATAATAAATGAGTAAAATTTCAAACCACCTGATAAGAATAGTGATATCTAACGTAAAAGCAATTCCCAAGTGTTACACTAAATCACAAGCAAAAAGATTAGCGAAAATATCTCCAATTGTAACTTTAATTTAGTGGCTATTTAAATATGCAGAGGGTGAATACAGGGCAGATTTTTTCATAACTACTCAACATAGTTATACTAATAAAACTGCCCTATAACTAAATATGCTTTACTACTTGTGTCACTAAGCTGGTAACATGTAAAAGTATAAATATTTTACTTTAGTGAAAGTGATACTCTTACAGCCGATTGCATAACAGCAGCTTAGCATGAGCTTGGCATAAGTGAGCGAATTGAGCAGTGTTTTAGTGTTTTATCATACGGTCTACTACTCAAAATCATTACAAATTGATGTCGGAGCCTAGAACTACATTTTATGACTATTTTGGGTGTCCTTCCTAATTTTAGCACTTATGCCAAACTCATTAAAAAATATTTTGTGCCCATTAGTATGCCAAATTTATATATCCTTTATATTTCTTAACAACTATCGGCTATGAAAGTATCTTTTCGTTTATTTATTTGTGATAGAATAAAACAGACATTTTAGAACTCTTTAATATTATAGTTAATTTCAATCGCCGTTTCCCGACTGAAGTTTATAATGATGCTAATATATCAAAAAGACTTGAGGGTTAATGAAAAAATAATAAACTTCAATTAGCTGGGAGTAATGCCATAACACAATACAGCCTGGAAAACATAATTTCAACAAATTTAACACTTTCCTTAAGACGACAAAAATGGAGTATTGAAAATCAACTGAAAATTGTTGCTGCTTTCTTTTATCCCTGCTATGCAAATAATTATAAAATATGAAGAAAGAATACGTTCTTTCCAACCTTATTTCACAGTTTACTTTTTTGCAATTTTCTCAAAATAATTTCCTTGTGACACATACATTTGTTTTTGCTTTTTGTTTTCATAAATGAACTGCTGTTCAACATTCAAGAATCTGCATACAAAAGAGTATCAGAATGTTTACTTACAAAACAAAAGTTTGTATGCTGAGTAATAATTGTCCTTTGTTTCTTTATTTTACACGATGGATGCCACTTTATAATCTGTTTATTGTCTGGAAATTGTTATTTGAAAAATAATTTTTAATCTCTTTCTAAGCAAACAAAGTGCTACTTGTTTTTTGTGTTTTGTAGTTGTTTGCTAAATATTAATTCTATGTGAACAATATTTTTTTTACTTTATCCAGTTGTGCTTATTTGTGTGTATTTCAAAGTGCACTCTTTCACTTGCACTATGGAGATAACCTGCAAGTTTTGATAATAAATAAAATTTTTTTTTCTGAAAATAAAAATGAACAAATTGTCAATTTGGGCCAAATATAATATGCAATTTTTTTAACCCAAGAATTCTTAAGTATAATGCAATAAAATATTATCTCCCTGCCTTAAAAGTACATTTTACAAAAACTAGGTTTTAGAAAATAGATCTGTTGTATATTATATCTTTACTAAAGGTGATCTCTTTAAGAAAGTAATTGCAATAAATTTTTATTTTTTAGACAAAATCTTAACAAAAATTAGCTTATACCAAAAATATAATTGCTTTTTAAATTGAATTCGTTTTATTTTATAAATAATTTTTTCTGCAAGCACAAGGTCTTTATATAAAAATTATGTAACGCAAGCAATCATATTCCCATTTAACAAATCGCCAAGCGAATACCTAGTCGTAGACTATCCATTTTGGGGACGGAAATACCAATATTAGACTCCGTTAAATATTTAGGGATAACGTTGGATAAAAAATTGAGTTTTAAGCAACACGTTCTCCACTTGTGCTAAAGCTATCAGTTGTGGAAGAGCTCTTTTTCCACTACTTAATCGAAAATCAACTCTTTATCAGAAAAAAAATTATTGCTGTATAGAATGTGTATTAGACCAATTATGTCCTTTGGTTGTCAAATATGGTCTACTAGATGTGCAAAGACTTACCTGAAGAAGCTGCAGATTATACAAAACAAAAACTTAAAAATTATATATAATCTACATAGGCGTCTACATGGAGTTGCACAGAAATTTTAAGGAAGATTACTTGGAAACGCTATTTTGCAAATTGACACAAAGATTCAATCATCGCAACAGATCTTCGGACTATGATTTGATTCGAAATTTATAGGTTTGACCTGTTTACCAATTCTCAGTAATGAAGATGCGAAAAGGATCAATGTTGAAAAATCATTTCGGACAAAATTTTATGTAGATATAAGGTTTTAACTATCTTTTTTTTCCTTAAACTTTTAATATACTTTTAATATAGTTTCAAAGTACGTCTTTTTATAAAATTGTTTAACTATTTGCTGTAATACTACTTAGTAATCTCTCAATCTATGATCATGATGGTAAAAATAAAATAATAAAACAAAGTTTAAATAGAAGAAAAAAGTATATAAAAATTATGTAAATTTTTATTACTGATTTCGATATTGCGCCACACCATTGGGTGGCATCTACTGGAAATGAAAAGTGTATAACAGTTTAACAAATAAATCATTTATTGAAAACAAAAATAAAAATTTACTTAATTTTTTATAAAAGTACTTTTTGAAAAAAATTCTTTTATTAAATATATTTATAGAAAATATTATCCTTTGTAAAAAAAAAAAATCAGGTTTTTTAAGGAGTTCCTTGTCTAAGAAATAAAAGTATATTACGTAGGAAGTACTTTTTTGTGAAAAGTTCCTTTTCTAAGAAATATTGTTAATAAAATCTTTTTACAAAAAGTTTTTTTTTTATAACCATTTACTTTCATAAAAAAATTTATAGAAAAGTTGCTTTATAATATGTATACATTTTGAAGTTGCCGCTAATTAAGTAAAACTTTATCAAATGTTTCGTTTATAGATATCATCAAAAATAAAAACCACTTTATTATAAAAGTACGTTCCAAAAATGTACCTTTTATAAAAAAAATGTTTTCAAAAAGTACTTTTTATACAAAGGACATTTATAAAAAAGTACGTTTTAGAAAAAAAAATTTAATAAAAAGCAAGTCTTAAAAAAAATAAATAATAGGCTGTAATAAGCAATTACAATTTGTAAAAATTTTAAAGCATAAATTTCACACATTTTATAAATTTTTTTTAATATTAAATTGATTGACGTTATTAAAAAAATTCATATAGTTTTTTAAAAAACCTTCCCATGGTACAGCAGTCTATTAACTTTTTTAGTTCATGGCGTAACGTTATGTTGACTTTTTTTTTGTTTGTTTAAAGCTTTTTTGTGTTACGGTTTTTATTTCATTCTGCATACTAACTGCATCAACAGGTATATCAGCCTTATTGTATTACAGAGTAAACGGCGAAATAAATTTAAAATCTATTTTACCAACGGATATTGTGAATCCAACAAGAAGTAAAATTATTATGTCTTTTCGCGATTAGCAGTGTTAGAAAGATGTTAGTTGTATATTGCAAGCAAATAATTATAGAATCTAAAATGTTCATACAACAAAAATAACAAATACAATTTTATAACGTTGCCTTAGAAAACAACTTTAAATTTTCTGTTGTGTCTGCATTTCATATTTTTGTTTTATATTACGACCTCCTTTTCTTGGCACATAATTACGTGTAGAAAACCTTCCAATTATAACCGCATCATATTTAACATGTCTACTGCAGGTTGCCCAGGCGAAGGACAAAAAACAATACCATTCTTATTCCAACTATAAATTTATTTTCAAAACTAAATTAATGTAAGTAATTAAATGATTGAAAATAAATAAATATCGTTTCTAAATATGCATTGATCTAAATTTGGCAATACTTTTTATTGTAGCATGTAGGCAATTCTAGCAATATGTTAACTGCGCCTGACAAAATACAAATCCGTGAAACTTTTCCAAAACAAGATCAAGAGGATCTCTTTAAGAAGCAAAACTATCAGTTTAATTGGTCATCGAGCAATTTGATTTGGATTTTTTTTTTAATTTAAAGCTCGCATTTGAACAACATGAACTAAAAAGCAAAAATATATTTTGATAACATCCATTTTTTCCACCACTTTCATCTTTATCCATAATCTTATGCATTCTGCGTTATATATTAATTTTGAAAAAAGCAACCTGAGCCTAAATAGTAATTTTTTAATTCTTTACGATGCTACTTAACCATTCATTGTATGAGATATAGCAAATTGGGAAAAAGGCATATGAACGCCATAATTGTGCACGCTCACTACGAATTCGATTAGTCATTTTTTATTCATGCTGCATTGAATTTGCTGTTTTAACCTTGTGATTGTTGTTCGCTTTTTCGTGAATACTTATAAATTCAATTATAATCATAAAAAAATTTAATGTAATCAAAAAAAACTTTTTATGGAGTCACTAGTATTGCGAGAAAATGCGAAAACATTTGATTGCGAAATGTGCCATCTTATTGCCTCCATATATTTCTGCACAGTCACTGCTTGACAATTTTAAGAAGAATAAACACGTAACGCCTGCAATCAAACGCTGTTTTTCATAATGGAATGTAAATTTAATTTTCATTACGGTCACTTTGCCGATCTTTAGGGCAATAATGTGTTGCAATGCTCAGGATGATTTTGCGCGAACTGCAGTATAGTTGTCCTGTATAATTTTCAGTTCTTTAAAATCCTAGGCGGGCAGATCGTATAAAATGTGTATTTTCGTTTGAGAGTATACACTAAAAATAGCTCATTTAATGCGGTGTTTGTGGAAGTGCAATTTACGTTTTTGTTGACGTTAATAAATTTTCAACGTCATATCGATTTATAATCATTCCGAATAATCTTATGAATATTAGCAGTAAAGCTCTTTTGCGGGTTTATTTCACATTATAAACCGGATCGGTTTTCTGCACGAATAGTGTTTTAATGTTATTGCACATAAAAATCAGAAAAAAATAAGGGCATTAACAATAGAGTGTTTTTGAATAGGTATAGAAATTTGAAATGGAATACAACAAAGGTAAAATTTTTAGACCGACATGAATTTTATCTTGCTCGAAAGTGGTCTTTTGGCATTTTATTTTAAATTTGACTTCTGGTATATGACTACCATGGCTGGCACCGGACATAGCCAAGCTTTGAAGTGCAATTTTCTATGACTGTTTCCAACAATGCGGCAATAACGCGGTAAATGTTGTCTTACAATGATAAATCGTTACGGGCTTATAGGAATAGACTATCGACTTCCATACTGCAGCCCCATATAAAATAGTCTAGCGGCGTTAAATGCCACAATCGGGTCCGATACGTGAAACTCTACGGTTGTCAAATGTTTCCATCAATAAATCAATTGTGGCACCATTTGTGTCTTATTGAAACTACAGCTCCTGCATATCCAGCCAGTAATCATGGCTCTTGAATGGTTACATTAAACTGTAACGTTCCAATCAACAGTATTGTTAAACAAGTACGGACCAATAATACCACCAACCCAGTTTTTCTGTATTTAATGGTTTCTCAACATACACAATGTACACTGAAACAAAAATGATTTTCATCGCTTTTATTGGGCCTAATAATTTGGACATGTTGCTTAGACGTCAGTTTATTCATGATAAAATGCTAACTCAAACTAGTGTCGCCACCTTAAAGTTATAAAGCGTTATGAAAAGCACTCTTAACTTTAAAATTGGGTTTTATTCATCCGTCATAATGGAAGAAATTTTAAACAAGCAAAAAAAAAATTAAATTAAAAGCTTCTACCGCAATTCAGTTTCATTTGTATTTCGAAAGCACCCTTTTTTCAATAAATACTTTAGAGTACACCTTCTTTAAAGAACGCGATTTCATAACAACTTTTTGAAGAAAAACTTAAATTGTTAATCACCATCTTAAAGAATTATAAATTTATATTAAAAAATTTACTTCACTTAGCAATTTATAACTTGAAAATTTAATTCAAGCTAAAGCAAAAGTCAAGTCAAAATTTTAAGTTTTAAGTTTTTTTGTTGTTGTTGATGTTCAGAACTATAAATGAGTTTATTAAGAGTGCAAACCACAGCTACCACACTCTAAGCTGTCATTGCTGAATTGGCAAAATTTAAATAATAATAAGTAAAAAATCCTTAACTTTGTAGCAGAAAGTGGGATAAACTTGTTAATCCTTTAATATAAATAAACATAATCAGCTGAAACAGCACAGTTCACCTAACAAAGCATTTTCTTTGCTAAGTTTTCTTGTGTTTTTCATTTTTAACACTTTTCATACTGATGCAGTAAAGTGCATTAAAAAAATAATAACTTATTAAACTCAGATTGTGACATAAACGTAGTATAATCATGATCATCGTCATCATCATAATCAGCACCATAATAAACACTAAAACGTTCGAGTTTAAAAGTTGAAATTTAATAACCTGTAAGTGTTTAATAAAGACATGTTGTTGTTTTTTTTTATTTGAATAATAAATTTTTCTACTTTGTTGTGATTTATTTAGACGTTCCTTATACGACATATGTTTCTTCCTTTAAAGGAGTAAAAAAAGCAACGTGTGGTTCAAAGAAGACAGCAAGACAAATCATGTAAAATAGGTAGACGGGAATAAATTATTGAAAGCAGTTCCATTAAGGTAAATTTAATTGGCAATATTTAAGCATTCAAATCAAAAATAGTTGTTCTGTTAACGTAGAAACGGCAGCATAATACTTAAATTGAAAGTTATTATGAAATTCAGCTGAGTTAAGAAACATTGCATCTTTGGATGCTATTCACACATTTCCATTTGTAAATTTGGAACATTTGAAAATAAAATTATGTTTTTAACACTGAGGTTCATTAGAAATTTGTTAAAATTTATTTTACCGTCATAGTTTGGCTCCTTAACTTCAGCCAAAAATATCAATTATAACGTATTAAGCATAAAAATATATTATTTTTGTTTAACTAGAATAGAGTGAATTTAATACCCCTCTATATACATAAGTGTTTTGTTAACAAAAAATGTTATCATTAACAAAAAGAAGAAAGGCATTAAAGCAGATATTTATGAAGACATTGATTGTCATTGAGTGTCATAGCAAAACGGTTTGTCAATTTTACGGTGACAACTTTAACACACATTGAAGAAGTGTGAACTGTTGCACCTGATTAGGGAAAAAAACAATATGCTAAAATATTCATTAACAGGAAATTTATAACAACATGTTAATAGCAACAATAATGCCAACAACAAATTTATTTTAGTTACATACTATTATGCACAGTGTGTTTAATTTGAATTAAATTAAAACAAAATGGATAATAAAAAAAGAATGTATTATAATTCATATTATAATAAAAATAATAAGAGTAAAAATAAAAATCTCACAATACAGCCGAATATGTTTATTTCTTTAAGTTTCTTTTTAATAAACTAAATCGTAAGCAATGAAATATAAAATTATTTTCGTTGCTCACTACATGTTACTAACAAAAGGATACGTAAAATAATCCATGATAATCGACTAAGGAAACAAATAATTTTTAGTGAACCTTGTTCTTATTCAACATATAATGACCAAGGTTGCCATTTTAGCCACTTTAAGGGTCAGTCTAGCGATTTATTTCTCATCTTTAAAAAAATGCCTCAAAATGCGGACAAATATTTTCTGTAGTTAGTTATTTTGTTGATAATAAAGACACACGAGAAATCTTTTTTTCTACATAAAATAATATAATTTTAATAAATTCTGTTTATATAAAGGAACTATATAAAAATTTAGCAAGAATTTTTTAAATCAAAAAAGCTTTGGCCCATTCAATGAAGTAGCGAGTTTTCCAATCGATTTAGTCTCTTTATTAAAGTTATACGAAAGACTTTTCAGCCAAATGTGTTTAACAAATTCAAAAAAGTATTTTAATATCATATTTTAAAATCATCTTATCTACGTTGAATTATGAATTGAAAATATAAAAAAGTGTTGCAACAATTTTTAACAAGACAGAACAATTTAGTACAAAAAGAATCTAATACTTCATATGATATGTATGTGATTTGATTTACATCCGTGCCTGGCCATGAAGGTTTAATCAAATGGTGGTCAACCACTATGCATAATTTGGAACGTCATGCTCGTCCTAGGAAGCCGAAGCTATAATTCTATGCAACAGAACTTTCTAGTTGCAACTTCGACGATTCCAGAGCAGGGCTGCAAATCATCACTCCTTGCTTAAGAGTTGGAAAGTTTCCAACTCTTTTCCAGAACACATGTCTAGCATGCCCACTGGATCTGGGAACATTTCACCAGGTAGGTGTTATTAAAGGTGAAATGAACCCGGCCACCATTTAAACTGACCTGTCTGTCATGGGGCCGCGAAACCACAACTACCACGTTACTCCCACATAGGGGCCAACCTCAATGATCAGCCAGAGAACTATTAAATGTCTAAAGAGACAAATAATGAACTCTGGGGCACACTGATCCCCGTGGAAATACAGTGGAGTTTCCAGTTGGACCCCTGCTGCCTTCAGGGGACTGGGCTCCCTTTTTCCCCAGTCGCACTGTGTCTAGATAGTGGAATTCTATAAAGACCATATTTATGTGCCCCCGGGGGGACTTCATATGATATGGCGGAATTAAAATAGAAAGAGTTCGGCTGATGTTACTTTTAAAGAGAGAGCTTTTTCATACAAATGTTCGACAGTTCTGCTAATGTTAAGTTTAAAGTTTAATTTTTACTTTTACACATTTAATTGAATATGCTGCCAAAATATTTTGGATTGTGTAATAAAAAGTTTAAATTTAAATTTTAATGAGCGATTTAAAATTTTAAGCCACTTTCAAATCCTAATTAAGCCATTTCATCACCTCAAAAATTGGCACTCTTGATGATGAACCGATGTTTTCTAGTTTTTATTTTATTACATTTTCTTACTACTTTAATTAAATAAAATTTTTTTTTTTATTAAAATATAATCTAGCGACAAAAAAGTTACATATTTAAAAACAAATTTGTAAAGCGTGAGATGAAGAAAACTAGTTGCATGTCATATAAAGGCTAAATTTTAATTTAAAATTTTATATCGTTATTATTTTCCCTTGAAAGTTTAAAGTATCCGTGTACTTTGGTTGAAACGATAAGACGTTGCGGGTAAGAATCAGGTGTTTTACCGGAATATACTGAATTTTATAATTTCTATCTTCTAATATTTTCCCCATTTCTTTAATTTTTCTAATACCAGACACACATAGACACATATTTATGCAAATTTAAAACATCTGCCCCTAAGGGTTTAATTTAAAATTTCATTGTTTTATTTTATAATGTTCTAATCACGTCTCTATAGGAACACACTTTATATTTAATTTTTTTTTTGGGGGGATATGCAACAGGCATTTATTTGTTTTTATAACAAACAAAAAAATTACTTGAGCTCAGAGTGTCAATTTATTTGGGTTTCAAAGCAATTATCAAATACGTAAAAATTAAATTGCTGTTCAGGCATCCTTTTAATGCAATTTTACTTGTTGCTATAGTCGGCATAGTTTTATATACACGGTGCAAATTTATTTTTATCTCAGTTGAAAAATACAAGAATATTTTTATGAATATCACGTCATTTTCGTAACACGCGTTATTTATAGCGCCTATTTACAAAAATCTAATTATAATTATTTGCAAGATAGAGATTTTAACGAAAGCAACAGATTAACATTTTACACCCTTAGGTAATGAATCCTAAAAACTAGAGCTTCCTAACCTTCAACTAAATCCGTTAGTCTAAAAGGAAATAAGAAAGCGTTCTGAAAGTAAAAAATGACTCATTAAAATTTATCACAATCTGACATTCTTGCCTTCTATAGAAATCTAATAATACTACTCAATTAATACTTACCTGCTGCTTTAAATTTACTGCGAGTTAACGCTGAATTTATTTAAATTAAAAATAAAACTAATCCAAAAACTTTAATTTTTCAAATCCTAAATAGAAATTGTATTTTTCATAAAGCGAATTTTTTTAATGAAACAGTTTCTGGTGATGCTTATGCTACAAAAAAGTTATACTGAAATTTCAATTATGCTAAAACAAGTAAGAATCCTAAGTAGACTGTGATGCTTCACAAGTGGAATTGTATTATTTTCTTAAAATTAAAATTTTTATTTAATAGTTCTTTGATATAATGAGAATGCTTTTAGTGTTCTTTAGTTATTTATTTATTTGTGGTCTTGGTGTCCCTAAATTATGCTCTCGATCCAAATATTTTTCATCATTGTATTTTTTTGGTTTTAATGGTTTGAATTCTTTTTTATTTTTGTTTTTGTTTTTCTTGATGTGTGAAAATTAGGAAATTTTAGTCGTTTAACAAAGTTTAGATTATTTTTTAAATATTTTATAATCTGAATTATCGGTTTGTAATGAAATTTTAGCTTTTTTATGATACAAAAAAAAACTGCGCTGAAGAGTACAAAATGTTAAACTCGAAGCCATTAAAAAAATGTTAAAAATTTAGGTAAATTAGCGCTATAGAAAAGGGACTACATTAAAAAATCGTTCTGTATTTCTTTCTGCTTGTAAGATTTCATTTTTTAATATAAAATAAAATTACTGAACTTCCTCTGTATAAAATTTCAATTTATTGACTTTCAAATGAACTTAAGAAAAAACGAATTCGTAACTTAAAAAAGAAAGAATCCGGACAATTTGGATATGTCTTCAATAAGTAATCTACAGGGTGGTGGGTGCTTTCGGAATAAATACTCTGTGAATAGGCAGAAGTGCAGCAATATATGTTTAGTTATTAATGGGTACTGACTATTTTGAGAAGACATATTTAAAGTTAATAGTCTTAAGGCAACAAATACCGCGTGAACTTTTTTTTTGCCTTTAGACTCTATAAATAGATAAAATTGTTCTTTACATATACTTTATGCAAGAGATCTGTTTAACTACACCCTTAACTATGGTTAGCTCATCAATAACTTTGTCCAAGACACTTTTATAATTTCAGTATTCAATCATATTTTTTTTTTGTTTAATTTCAACAGCCCCACCGTAAATAGTTTTTTATACAAACTGTATGTATGAGTATGTACACGTCTGGATTATTTTTTTATTTTTTTTTTATATTTACAAACCATAAACCTTCTTCATAAAGTTACGAGTAACAAAACAAACAATAAATTATATGATGTTGACTGCTAAAAGTCATATATTTGCATATACATTTCACTCTCATATCTGGTAGTTTGTTTATAACTAGGGAACAACATACAAAGATACAAATATCTAGACAAGTTCTTGCTAGCCCAGTCAACCTTTAACGTCAAATTCTTGTTCACTCAAGAAAAATATGATCATAAAAGTTGCAAAAGTCTCCTTTTTATCACTATGATAATGAAACTCGTCTCAGTAAAGTAGTGTTTTTTTCACTTTTCTCTTGCAATAATAAAAAAACAATCTACAGTCCAAAGAAGTACGTTTGAAAAAAGAGAAACGAGGATTACAGAAAGACAAGCAGAGAGAGCAAGGAAACTAATTAAAAAGTATTAGATTTGGCGAAGCCAAAATTAGTTTTTGCCTGAAGGAAAATCCATTTAATTTTTATTAGCATGTCGAACTAATTACCAGGAGATAGCAATGGCCAATGCATTAATTTTGACCGTTGTCCAGAACGTCACACTTCATATATAAAAAACTGTTTGTAAACTTTTGTTATATATACCTTAAAGGAATTAAACACCATACAAGTATTTTTATGTTATAATTTGAAGTTTTGTGTCTGGAAGCATTTAAAAATGTTCGAGAACCGGATTCACATGATTTTCATAATAAAAATATATGAAAGTTGGCACACTAAAAACATTGAATTACAGAACATACTCGATTAGCATATTAATTTTTCATTTAAGAAATTTTTAAATTTGAACAGCTCACGTATTACTAAAAATAAAAATAAAAGAAATAACTAAATAAAATAAAAAATACATTATATGATTAAAATAAGTTTGATTAGTTAAAATTCTGATGTGAGAGTAAGTTGATAATGATCACTGGTTAATGAAGTCAGTCATTCTACTATAGTAAGCTTAACAAAAAAAAAACAAATCTAAAATTTAATCCTATAGCGGCAACTGATTATATGTGAAACTATTTTTGAAAATGTAAAAGACAAAATCACATCTAAAATGAAACTTGTCCTAAATGCTATCTGGGTTATTAGATAATTTGAGTGTTTAGTGAACATATGAAATCAAAAAATGTAATAAACGCTCCAAAGGTTTTCATAGGTCCCATAAGGAACTATTATGTACTGATGTTAATAGTGATGTTTATGACGCACTACATTATCTTTATCTATTTTTAATTTTTTTTGTTTGTTTTTTTTTTTTGTTTTACTTCGTCGTTTTTTGCACAGTTTTTCTGTGAAATATTATATCAGTTCATTTAAAGGTAAAGGTACATCTAAATTTTATTAAAGAATGATGACGTAAATATTCAACTGTTTTAGCTTAAAAATATCCAAAAAAATATATTTTCACTGAAAAAAATATATTCAAATTTTAGTTCAATAATCTTAAATTTTATTTAGGTGTTGGAGTTTAAAACAGTCGAAAATGTATGATAAATTATGGAATAAGTTTTTAATAGGAAGATTATTAAATTTATTGACTTTTTTTTATTAATTTTTGAACATCTTTGTAAAAACTTACGAAAAAGAGTAATATGAATGAAGTCTCTTCACAAAAGAGTATTCTTTATGGGCCTAACAGCTAATGCCTTTAATTTATTTTTTCCATGTATTTAGATTTTAATAATAATGAAACAAAACTTATTTATCACTGATTTCCCTTAGAGGTTATAAATTGTAGAAATTCAGTTCAGTAACCAGTCAGCAAATAGCTCTACGTAAACGAAAAAAACCTGCCATAAACAGCAACATAGAATCTTTAAATTTGTGTTTTTAATATTGATTCCATTTATTCAGCTCATGAAGTGACGTGATATCTCTACTGCAAGTGAAAATCATGCGACTCATGTGCTTCTTCATAGTCTTTAAATCATCAATAAAAGTGATATTTAAAGTACAGGTGTATTCAAGTATCTCAAGTCGTATTAATATACAACTAATTCGAGAGATAAAGCCTCTATTGCAGGCGCTTACGTTTTTTCTCTATTATAATTTTGGAGAACAAAATTGATCAGGAATCACATAGATTTTTCGTATGATCTGCTTGTTTTATAAACAGAAATTTATCTTCCCTCTGAAAAAGAAAACAACACATCATTAACTAAAATAGTCTTTGAAATGTTAGTCACCCCCTTTAATTTTACATAATTAAAGTTATGAATAAACCTAAGATCCCAACTTTATAACAGAAAAAATGCTGTTAGAACTGTGCACGTTATCTTACGTTACAAAAATATTAATAACAATAATATTTTATTATCCAACTTTTCGGTCAATTCTTGTAGGCGCAGGATAATACAAAAGCTTTGCATGCAGCGTTAATGTTGTAATAAAAAAAATTATTTTAAATATATACATTTAGGGTTACATAATACTCTTAGAAGGCAAATTTATTTACAAGTCCTTTTTATCATTGATTTATTTAAAAAAATTGTATTTGATTGCACAAGTCTTCCAGTCAGATAGTCTCAATATCCAATGATATTTTGCAAATCAAATAAATTTAACGCAAACTATTTACCATAAGGCGAAATTTAATGATGTCAAAAGATGTTTGAATTTAAATGATTTTTTAATCTTCTCTTCAATGTCCTTACAACACACTCACTCTTGCCACATTATAATTTTGTTTTATTATAATTTCGAATACTGCTTAGTTGAATATTAAAAAATCTTTCTGCAGAAATGAGTTGGTGCTCGCACCTACGTAATCAATAAACGTACATATCTCACCCTAAATACAAAAGGGTCACAACTCAAAATATGAAACTTTTCCTTTGAAAAGAGTTTTTCATTTTTAAAACAAATATTCTGAAAAAAACAAGGTCATATAATTCATTTCGAAGGTTTAAATGTAGACACAGTCCTAAAAAAATATTTTTAACTATTTCGCAAACGGACCTTTAAAGCTGTACTAAGAAATAGACAAAGTCCTTTCACTATCATTTCAAACTCGCATCATTTACAATGTCATGAGCATTACAACAAAAGCCATTCTCGTTGCTCTCAATTCATAAGGGAAGATTTCCAAAAAAACATGATTTTCTTAAAAAGTACTTGCACCCATAGAATACGTTTTGAGATTCAGCAGAAAAATTGTGTAAAAGTGCAAGGAGGGGATTTTTGTAGATATTTTTAAGCTAAATTGTATTTGGCTGAATTTCATTAGGACTGTTATTTAAGTAAATATTTGAATAAATTGAATATAAATATCGTATTTTAAAACAGTTCCACTAGACATGCTTATACCGGGTTTTTCAACCAGAGGTTTGTTTTTTAATTTTAACAACACCCAGCAGTAGATGCATTGGCAATTGTTACAATGAATTAAATTTTGCACGAAAATCACATTAAAAAAATTAAAATCCACTATAAAAATGGTGGTTCTATTAAAGTTCAATTTTGTTAAATTCGTAATATTTTCGGACAACATAATCGTCCTTCTGAGACCTATATTAAGAATTTAGTCGTAAAATTTCGTTCGACAGGCTCGATACAAAATGTGCAAGCGCCAACGCGTGTTCGACCAAGTCGTCCAACTGGGAACATCGCAGCCGTGAGTCACAATGTTGAAGCAAATCCAAATTTGTCAATTCCTCGACGTTCTCAACAACTGGGGTTATCCAAAACCACCACATGGCGAAGTTTTCGTAAGTATTTGACTTATAAGGTCTTATAAGGTTCAACTGGTGCAGGAATTGAAGCTGACCGGCCATTCACATCGCCGTAGATTTGCTCAATTCATTCGGGTACAACAGGCTGGTTTTTCTGAAAATATCATTTTGTCAAACGAAGCCCATTTTCACTTGTCAGGGTGTAGTTGGGTTTCTGAAAATCCTAAAGCGAGCCTTTTTTTCGTAGATGAGGCTGGAAATGCGGTAATAGTTCACGCTATTGTAAGATGCTTACAACTCAATTTTGGCCTATTGTTGACGACATGAATATCACTGACATGTGGCTTCAGCAGGACAGTGCCACATGTCACACAGCCACTGAAACGATCAATTCTGTTAAGTGGCCAGTCAGATTGTTTGATCTAACACCACTGGATTATTTTTTTAAGGCTGCGTTAAGGACAGAGTGTTTACGACGCCAATCGAATCGATTTCAGCCTTACAACTCAAAATCCGTCATACGATTAACAACAAAAAAGGACAACCATTATTATTATTTTATTATTATTTTTAGGGCTGCGTTAAGAACACAGTCTTTACGGAGCCAATCGAATCAATTTCAGCCTTAAAACTCAAAATCTTTCATGTGGTTAACAACAAAATAGGACCACCATTCTATCACCGCGGTCGTGCTTTTTATTGTTTTAGAAAAGAAACTTCTTGTTAAAAAACCCTTTAGAAAAATATTAACGACAGTAGTGAAAATGAAATATATTAGTTTTGTAATTGTCATTATATTTCAGGGGTCAAAAAAAAATATACTGAAAAATAGCCAGTGATTAATAGCTGATAACAATTTTATTTATATTAACTTTAGAAGAATAAAGGAAAAAATTCAATATTAAATACAAAAGTGACAAGAAAATATTTAGCTATTGAAATTTCTTCGTATTTTTAAAGGCCTTGAAACCACATATTGTTGTTGTTTTTTTTTCTTTTTGTTTAACAAACTCATTTTTAAATACTTTTAAATATTTTTATTGCTTGTTTTTGTTGTTTGGTATCCATTTCGACTTAAATGACTTTTTTGTCATTTTATTAAAAATAGCAAATATTTCCCACATTTTGTTTTAAAATGTTTTAAAGATGTTCATTTATGGAGCCATGAATTCTTAACGTGATATTTTATGTATGTTATTTTGTGAACCTTTTTTACTTTTCTCTGACACGTAAATTAGACAAGACAACAAGTGTTATGTAGTGGTAAAAATACCATAAATTCCAGTGTATAACAAATGCTTTCACATATCAAGGCAGTCATTTATTTTTTTATTTCTTCTATTTCTTCTAAACACATTCTTACTGTCATCAGTATTTTATTGTAATCCCGTATTTTTCAATTTAGCTACTGTATCTGTGTAAAAACTGTTTGTAAAAAAATATATATTATGTAAAGTGTTGAAAAGAATATTGTCACCACGCTAGTAAACGATTTTGAAGATGCAGAAATAATACATGGAAGTCTTGCAGGTTGTTAGAAAATTTTAACAGAGTTATTTAAACGAAGGGCACGAGAATGAACAAAAATATATGTATTTTATTCTAAAAATTAATGGTGTTCAGTTCTAAAACATAAAGGAGAATAATCATGATAAAAGTTTTTGAGAAAAGGCAAATGGCAAGAATGATTCCAAAGAAAATAAAACTTGAATTTTTTTCCGTTCGAAAAATTTTTGATTATGTCTTAAAAATAAAAATTAAGCTGGCTTGGCAGCACTGGTAATTATTTTGGTAGAAATTATAAGTTTAAGCCCCTAAAAAAAGAAAAGCTAGCAGTTTGTGGAGCTGTGGTGGAAGAGTGACTTAAAGAGGGAGTAAAAAACAGTGCCTGCATCATTTATAATAAATCAAGTACGTCATGCAACAAACCTAGGAAAGATACTTTTTAAAATATTATATTTAAAGAATGTGTTCTCGACAATGTCTCTTTTTAATCAACACATATCTGATAAAAAAAAGATTTTGAAAAAGTAATTTTTTCTTAAAAATGAATTAAAAAGCACCTGTAAAAATTAAATTTTCAAAAAATAGCAACATTTTTAAAAGTAAAATTTCAAAAGCATATTTTAAAAAAGTAAAGAAAAAAGATTTTTCAGAAAAAAGTACTTTATATAAAGGGGATTTTCAAAAATTGTTTTTATTAAAAAATATCTGTTTTAAATGTCTTTTGAAAAAATAACCTGAAAAATATTTCTTAAAAAAATAAACTCTTGAGATAATTGCATTTTTTACTAAGTACGTTTGGCAGCATCATGATGTAAGTAAATTGCTTTGAAACATCTTCCAAAAGTATTTAATGTAAACACTTGTCAAGGAGAGGTTACTTTTAAAAAAAATCCTTTTATCATTTGAAAAATCAGCTTAAACCAGCGCCTTTAAAAAGCGCTTCTTTAAGAAAGTGCATTTTAAAAGAAAACCCCTCAAGTATATTTAAAAAAATATTTATTCTCAAAAAGTACCTTTTTTGATGGATAAATTTTAAGGAATTTGCTCTGGAGAAAACTAAGTTTTGAAGTAGCGCCTCTATTAAGACAAATTTGTAAAGGAAGTGCCATAAAAATTATAGCCAAAAAAAATAATTTTACTAAAGTATATATTAAAAAAGTACCTTTATAAAAATGGTCAAATAGCAGCTTTTAAAAAGTCTACTTTAAAATATTAATAATTATGAAATATTTTTATTTAAATGTGAACTATCGAGATAACTAAAAAACTAAATTTACTGAATCATTTATTATTTGCCTACTCAGTTAATACAGAATAATAAAATTAATATCATATTATTTAATATTTTAAAAATTTGTCTCTTATCTTATTTTGTTAGCAACCAATATTTTTTTAAACTTGTAAATATGTACCAAAAAAATAAAATCTGCTTCACTCACGGCTCACATTCGTTTCTTATAATTTTCCGGCTTTTTCTTTAAATATATTTGTATGCAGCAACAATGTTTTCTCGTTTATTTTGTTTGAAATAAATTTAGGACAAGTTTATCAACGTTACATTATGATATTTTGTGAAATAGTGTTGCTACTACTCTTTTTGCCAGAGCCTTTCTAATACCATCAAAGCTTTACTAATACGCCTGTTGATATGCTACAAAAGTTTATTTAAAACTTAATCAAACATCAGTAGTATTAGCGGGCACATTATGAGAATATTATTATAGAAAATAACAAAACAAAAACTGGTGACAATCTAAAGAGAAAAGAGAGAGTGAGAGAGAAAATTCATGACCAAGCATATAATTTGGATACTCCAAAAAAAAGACATGCTCATCTTTTTTGTAAAGCTAAGCAATTTGCTTGTTTAAGAAAATTAATTTTGCTACCTTTTACATTTGAATTTTATTTTCTTAAAACTTTTTGGTTTAAATTGTCAAGAAGTCAAAGACAAATGTGATGATAGCATTTAAATACTAACGAATGTTCTTTATGGTCTTATTTAAATTAATATTGTATCAATTGTAAATTAATTTGTTGCTTTTATATTGATTATTGTATTAAAGTTCTAAATCTGTTTTTATTCCTTGACAAATGAATTTCATAAGGAAAATTAAAATAATTGTTGATATTTATTGATGTCTGAGAATAGAATTGGTGTTTGTTTTTTTTTTTACTTTTTTATTGATAACGAATTTTTTAATTTTTATTTCAAATTTAATTAGTATTGATTTCTCTTAAAAAATAAAACATGTATTTTTACCACACAGTTTTTGTTTTCAAATTAAATTCTAATAAAACTAACAGTGAGACACCTTAAAATGATTTTAGGTTTTGAAGAAGCATTTGAGAAGGGTTTCTTTTATATTTTGTTTGATTTAAAAATAACATAACATTAACTAGAATATAGTTTTTTAAAGAATGCCCCTAACAGATATATATATATATATATATATATATATATATATATATATATATATATATATATATACAATGGTGCATTTGTTAATAATTTGAGAGTTTTAGATTGGTGCCTCTCTGCAATATCTTAATGTTTGAATTACTTGTTTTTCCCCCAAAGAAATTAAATACATACACAGATTTATATTGCTGTTTCTCTGAATTACATTTTTTTACAATTCAGGCCTAAGATAAATTTAAAAATTAAATAAAAATAAATAACCAAAATTGTTTTTATATGTTAAGATTATTTCGTCGCAATTCAAAGACATGGAGTCGTATGAGTCAAGAATATATTAACATTACTCATACGCATGTATATATATATATATATAAACATAATTTGAAGCATAATTTACTGATTTTAGATTGGCATATCTAAAGTCACAATAAAACTGCGGAACGGCATTATAGTTTTGAATAATTGCTTTATTGTCAGGTTAAAAAATATCTTCGGGTGTAAAAAAGTGTGAAGTGAAATGACAGACACAATACTATTAATAAGTCAAGAAGTTTCTAAAAAATCTAATAAATAAAACACAACAATAACATGCTACATTCAAATTCCATGAACTAAGATTGATATTCAAAAAAATAAGAAGGCACACTATCAAACAAATACTTACACTAAATATTGATAATTGTAGCAAATGTGAAGAATTAAACTTTTCTACTAAATTCTTGAAGCACTCAAAACAGCATATAAAGGCTCTTTCTCTTCTGGACAAAAGCAGTCTAATTGCAAATGTGATAAAGTGGAGACATAACAGCTGATATAAGATCTAAAGTGGTAAAGTTGCCATATTTTTATGTATAAGCGCAAATAAATTGTGTAATTTAATTTAACATTCTAGAAGTTCCAATTACGGAATTCTATAATCTAAACGTTTACTTAAGAAATAAACGTAATAGCATGTTTCTTTATTTTAATAATATTTCATCAAGAATTTTATATTTTTTTAAAAGCTAAACTGTTTTATATTTTCATTATATAGCGTAATTTGTTTTAAAAAAAAATTCATGCCTCACTAAGTATTAAAATTTAGCACGAAATCTAATAGAAATCATCTAAATTGTAATTTGTATAAAAGTACTAGATTGCGGTGTAGTGTAAAAAATGTCTTTTAAAATGCGCTTCGAAATTCAAAACCTTTTTGCCAAAGTTATTTAAAACCTTAGAAAGTTTTTTTACATTTAACAGCAGTTATACTTAAATAAATTGGCTGTGCAAATATTATATTGTATAGCAGAACATTCAGCTATAAATCAAAGTTTATTTTCGACGTCACAAAGAAAACGTATTTAGCTTCCTGTTAAATATGTAGACAAAATTTTATTCATTCATTTCATTTTCATGTTTAATTATTTTTGTAATTATGTTTTCTTATTTTCTATTGGAAATTGAAATAAAAATTGATTGTAATTATTATGATCTATAACTTTAGACAAACTACTCATTCAATGGTTTTCATAATAATGAAGAAAAAGTGACAAGAGTGTGTGTAAAGAGAAGGTGTACAAACAATGAAAATAATAATTTATGTCATGTTAATTTTCATTTTCTTCAACACAATTTAGTTATTTATAACTAAAATAAACTGAAAATGATATCAATTCATATAAGATGTCCACCGGGACACCCGCAATTTCGGTAAACATTATCCTTGACAGTTCATATTTGGCATTCGTGAAGTAGATACGTGGCAAATTTATTATAGAAAAATATATTCGATAAACCAACGCGTTTTAACCGATAAAATATTTTATAAAAATCATTCATTGGTTACTGTGGCGATGAGAAACAATGTACCAACAACAACACACTATTTGTCGTGTAGTGAATGATTTCGAAGAAAGAAGGACTGTTGGTGAAATTCCCAAACATGGACCACGACGTACTGCAAGATTGGTTGAAAATGTTACTGCTGCCCAAGAAAGTGTTCAAAACAATTCATCAACCTCAATTTGAAGCCGTGCTAGGAGTTCTAGTTCTTCAAAGAACAACTTTAGCCACAATAATGTGAATAAATAGAATAGTCGGTTCTGGGTAATGGAAACCCTTAAATTATTCAACCAGAAAATTATTTATCCAGAAAGGTTTGAGCAACTTAAACGGAATATTCGCGATGAAATTAATGAAATAACGCGTGAAATATGTAAGAATGTAATGAAAAATGTGCTCAAAAGGCTCGCAATTGTGGGACTAACAGAGGCGGACATTTATCTGATATTGTATTCCATACATAATTGCCGACATTAAATACAATATTTATCAACATAACGTCCATTCTCTTTCATTTAATCAAAAATTATTAACAAAGTAGTATCCTGACCAAATTGCACACCAGACTGTTATTTCTAATGGATGCAAAGGTGACTGTTGAATAATTGTAGGGTTTCCCATGCCCCAAAACTGACATATCCATTCAAATAAAAATGTGCCGCGTCACTCATTTTGAATTTTTCAGGAAAATCGAGTTTGTGATGGGCGAGCTGTAACAAGCTATTGGCATATGTTTGGCGGCGTAAATAGTCTTGTGTCAACTGATTCTTATATGGAAACAAATGCAATTCATTGTGCAAAATTGCGGCCACAGTTATTCTTTGAAGATCAAGCTCCCGAGCACGGTGTCGAATTGTTTTGAACACTTTCTTGTTCTCAGCCGATCTTGCAGTAGATTATGGTCCATGCTTGGGACTATTACCCACAGACCTCATCGTTACAGTAATCGCTGATTGATTTGGATGAAATGTTTTAACGATTAAAACACGTTGATTTATCGAATATTTTTTAATTATAAATTTCCCACATGTCTACTTCGTGACTGCCAAATACGAACTGTCAAGATTGATGTTTAACAAAATGGTGGCAAAATAAAGTACCATTTGTTACCTATACATATTAAAACTTTATAAAAACTCTAAGTACAAAATAAAGGTGAAAACAATAATTAATAAAACTAATAACTTAATTTTTCTGCATAGAGAATTACCTTTTTAAAATGTTTATTTTCAAAATTAAGCGCTTATGAATGCTGGAAATGCAGTACTGAATTTTCATTATATTCTTTGTTATTTTAGCATAAAAAATAAATTTTGTTGTTTGTTACATGGCAGACAATACAAGATTTTTATTACGTTTTTTTTTAATGAACAAAGAAAAACAAAATCACTTAAAGTACTTTTATTACAATAACAATTTGGTTGGAAATGCCATTAAAACCATAAAATGTCCAGAAATAAATACATTTTAGTAAGCAAACAGCTTTTAAAAATATTTAAAAATGTTTGTTCGGCATCATTGCAAACGCAGTGATGTAAAACAATTATCGAAAATAAAAATAAAACAAAAAGGTTTCTAACTATTAAGATATCACCCTTAAACTTTCTTTTTAGACTTACACTCATACGCAGAAAAGATACCAAAGGACATGAATAAACGTTTTATGAGCTTTGTAACGTTGGCCTTTTGGCTCAGTGTCGCTTGCAGTGAACCCAGCTATATTGATTCTGGCAATTCTGTTAATAGCCCAACTGCAGGACACCTACCAGCCAATGCTCTGTTCAATGGAAATGGTGACAGCAGTTTAGATGGCGACAGCGTGGATGGAATGATTATGTCAGGTGACATGACAGGTAAAGACAACTATGACAAGAGGGTTGAACGTTATGCCTTCGGTTTGGGCCGAAGAGCTTATACTTATACTAATGGCGGCAATGGCATAAAACGTTTACCTGTTTACAACTTTGGTTTGGGTAAACGGGTCAGACCATATTCGTTTGGCTTGGGCAAAAGATCCGACTATGAAGATTCGGATGCACAAATTGCTGAAGATTTGGATCGGGCCTATAATGCAGCATTTATGTTGGGTATGTTGAAGTGAAAGCATTAGAAATGTAAAATAGAGATTTTATACTTAAATCCATTGATTTTTATTTATAGATGAGAAACGCAATCGCCCCTACAGCTTTGGTTTGGGCAAACGTGAACCGGTAAATGAAGAACGTCGGGCAAATCGTTATGGCTTTGGTTTGGGACGTCGTTAAACTCGCCGTGAATATATAATTCTATTAAAACTAATCAAAGTGAATAGTAAATTTTAACATTGACAAAATACACATCCAGCCCAAACGCTTTAATTAATTTCAATAGAATTATTTAAATTAAAAAAAAAAATCTGATTTTTAAAATATGAAGAATTTTTTTTTTTAGCAAATTATAGTTTTATTTGAAGGGATAATATTATAATTATTATTTGATTGTTTAAGTAAATCTGCGTTCAGGTTAATATATAAAATAAACTACGTAAATTTAATTAAGGTTTCCATTATATTTATTAAAAGAGTTATCCACTTTAAAATTATGTATAGTTTCTAAGTATGAGTGCCATTTCCATAATAAACAAAATTTTAAATTATTTAACAAATATTTATATGTGTGTTTGCATCAATATTGTAGAAATTAATAAAAATTATAATTTTACAATTAGTTTTAAGCAAAATTGAACAAAAAATTGCTATTCAATTAATATCAATTAAGAGGCGCTGCACAGTTAAACAGTGTCCTCGCCAAGGAAACGTAAAAGATTTTAATGTTTTAAATTTATAAAATATTAAAAATATAATATAAAAACAAACAGACATCGTTGCATTCGTTTTTATTTTAGCATTAAAAAAATTTGTTACATTGCAACCCAAAAAAAACAGACCTTTGTAAATAATGTTTAACATTTATGTATATTATTATCAATAAAAAATATTATATAAATTAATCATGTATGTATTAAAATAAATATTAAAAGACAAAAAAGTTTAAAAAAAAGTAAAATAAATATAAATATAAAAACAAAACATTAAAATTCAGTGTCAACCCAGCATTCAACTTTGTCTTATATTTTTAATGTTTATGTGGCGCCATCTAGTCGCAGATAGTTTACTATATATATATATATAATTTTTAGTCAGCTTTACAACCTCTGCATTACGATTAGTTTAATTCTAAATATTATTTAATCTCTATAGGCAGTGCAACTAGACTTTTACACCAAAAGGATTTTACATGCCGCTACGTAGTTCTGCTTAAAATTTCAAGTTGCCGTATAAATAGAAAACGAAATAAAATTCAGTTTTATAAATTATTTAATTATCTTTTTGTTTGGCAGTATGCTGCCAAAAAGAAAAGTAGTATTTTTATAATATTTTCCACTACAGGGACGTTATCATAATTACGGTAATGTTTTATCAAATGAAATTCTCTGAGCTTCAGAGAATTTTTCACGTGTGCCTCGTTTCATATAACTTTTATAATATATGCTAAAATTTTTCTAAAGTATTATTTTCTCTTCTAGACTTAAATAAATAGTTTCAGAGCAGGAATGCAGGTAGAACCGCAATCTGCAGTGGTACTTTCGCTTTTTTTTATTTAAAATATTGTTAGGGTGATTTTTACTTTAAGTTATAAAAAGTTAATTATGACTAAAACAAAAAAGTAAAGTGAAATGACCTATTGTGTCTGTTTACAAATTACGAAGTGAACTGAGACAAGCAATTAGAAAATAAAAACACTGAATAGGAAAACACAGAGGCAGATACCTGTACTGAAAAATGATAACAACAGCCATATGTGATGATGTTGAAGTGTATTATAGGGAATACCTTTGATGTGATATCATACAATGAAATCATACTTAATTATTATGTGCAAAAGAGCGTAAGTATAATCGATTATTTCGCTCTTTGCTTGTGTTTTCTCAAACTTCTATTAATTCTCTCTCAGCATTCTATATATTGCTTAAACTTTGTTTACATCTGGCCGACTTATTTAACAAAATTTCCCAACCTCCTTCAATTTCAAATATTAGATGGCTGTTAATTTCCAGTTAAAAACAATGTAAGATTCAAATTAAATTTATTACAAACAATAAATTTTTATTTATCATTGCTATACTAATGAAAAGCTCTATTAATTTCTTAAATTAAACCAATACAAAATTATAAAAATTTAATGAGTCTGAATTTTAAACAAACAGTTCTCTAGTAATTAAAATTTGTATTCCTTAAAAATATATTTCTTAAATATATTTATTGGTATTGGTGGTAAATAATTTTAAATTTAAAACAATTTCAATATGTTTCTTGTTATTTAAATTGATGTTGTTTTGTTTTGTTTTGTTTTATCTTAAAATATTTACAACTACAAACTCTTTATCAAACATTTGAATATCTACATGCAAGTAAAAAATACAAAAATAAAAAAATGTTACCTATTCAGGCAAATAGACAGAATAAAATAAATATTTACACTACAAAGCAAATAAAACATGACAATACAATAATAAAATAATAAAATCAACAACTATTTAAAAATTTAATATCAATTGGAGAACAAAAACAAATAAATATTTACTTTAACTTTCATTCCATGTCGTTTTTTAACTGCCGCTTATACTAGATTTGCATTTTTATTAATTATTTAAAACGTAAACGCTGACTGACTGTTCGGTAGGGTGTATAACCTCTTCTGTCTCTGTCATTGTACTGGTTATCGTCCTCATCTTCTGAACTAAATGAATCTGAAGAGTAGTAGACAGATTTCATATAACCAGGAAATGGTGTAACCGACATAAATTCATCCCCGTTATCATCATCTGGTGGTTCAACAGCCATAAATGAAACAGCAAAGCCTTTAAGTGATGTACTTTCATCGGATTGAAAGTGTATTAAAATTGTATCCGAATAAGAAACAATGACTGGGGGTTTCTAAAAAAAAGCGGAATACAATTAAAAAATTTTTTATTTTTCGCTGAAAATCGAAAATTTATCTTCACTTAAAATTAAAACTCTCCTTGCTTACCCTATTTCCACAATATTTGCCATGATTTGTGTTACGACTAAAGCTTTGCTCCTCTGATATTTCCAAAAAATCGTAATCACATCGATCAGAATATTCGATTTCAAAATGTAAAAATTTTATCTTTACACTACTTTCAGGATCGGATTGTATGCGCCAATTACAGTACATGTTGCGCTTATAAGGCCTCATGCCATAACGTGGATGAGAGTAGAATATTTGTGATTGATTTATGGCTCTTAAATAGCCGCCACATTCTTAAATAAAATTTCATCATACAATTATTTTAAATTACAAACAAAAAGAAGCCTTAAGGACAAATCTAACCTGTTGAGTATGTAGCAAAGAAGCCCTTACGTTGCAGTCCTGCATCCGTTCTCAAAACCATAAACATGTCATTGGAAGAGGCCACCACGGCATATGGTTCTCTGCCACCACAATATATACCCAAAGTAGAACTGTTTTCAGATTTACCATCGTGTACGGCCACAAAATCATAAATACATTCCTGATGATTTTCCAATTGAAATTCATGAAAAGTCAATTGCACTCGATGTCCTAGCACGGTACTGAAATGCCAATAGCAATAGATATTACGCGGATAATCTTCTGGATATCTAGGACTAGAGATAACACCATAATGATTTGTTATTTCAAATTTGCACTTCGTTTCAGTACAATTATGGCGATTTTCGTGCAGTGTAAAACCATTGCGACAACTGCAAATATATGAGCCGAATGTATTTTTGCAATAATGCTGACAACCGCCATTATGAATGCTGCATTCGTCTTTGTCTATAAAAGAAATGATTTAATTAAAAGGATTTTTTTAAGAAATAATTAATTTTACTTTTAAGAAAAAACTAAAAAAATTTTTGCAAACTTCAAATATAAAAACAACTGCCTGTCCAGGACTGCATACTAAATGAGAATTTCTTTCATTTGATGCATTACGCAAAACCTACTGGATGAAATAAATTTCTCTCAAAATAGTGGAGAGATGATTTAGAGAAAAACAGAGAGAGAGAGAGAGAGAGAAACTAAAATACTGTAAAAGTATTAAGCTGAGCAAAACTCTAAAAATTTGGCAGCACCTTTGCAATAACATTTTTTAAAGCATGCAATACAGACTAAGTCACTGGCATAAACTATTCTTGAATAAATTCATTTACATTTTCTAACATTTCAAATACTCGTAGAATAATTTCAGGGATTTTGTCACGGGATACGATGAATGAAAGAATTTCCATTCTTCCTACGCTGTCGTTTTTGAATAAATTAATTAACCTGCTTCCTCTCATAAATAGTGGTTATATTAGTTTTGTAGATTAGCGGCCATCTCCATTTTGATTCGGAGTTATAGCAACTTCTACTTTGACTGAAAATATCCAAAAATTAAACCTATTGTTTCCTTTAAAAATGCACGGTGGGTTATTTTATTGAAAAACTTTAAAAAATTACCGCTTTTTTGATTTACTCGAAAATAATACTTTTTTCCGCTTAGCAAAGCAATAACTGAAGGTGGGTAAAAACAAGTTAAAATTTTAACTTCATCCTTATATCCTTTTTGGACCTCTGTAAGAAACTATTGCGTGTTTTAATACAGGTATAGAACTTTAAATTGGCAATAATTTTTTAACTGGTGGGAATTTTGTCAGCTATCAAGTGATTTATGTTTAGTTTCGTTTGGCATTTCAGAATGAATAGACAGGCGCCTGAATAATGCTTCCATTTTGTTAGCGGTGAAGCACAATTTTGTCTAAATGCCGTAGCTGGAGTGATAATATTTGATAAATGTGTATTGAGACACCATTACATCCAGAAAAAATGACTATTTGGTGTGCTTTATGGAGTTCTGGTGGAGTTCTTTAAAACCGATGCTGGTCAGAAAGTTACAGTGAATGGTGGCCGGTATAAACCCATGCCTGCTGTCTTTTTCGTTTATCAATTGAGCAACCATGATCTGCAGGAGTTGTGGTTTCAACAAGACGGCATAACATGTTATATATTTCATGTCTTACCACATTTGACTTACTGAATTCGTTAGTCTACGCTAGTAAGCACGAAGCGATTGACCATTAAGAGAGCAACACATTTTTGTTTTTAACCATTTGAGACGCATTAAAAATAAATGTCTCAACTTAATATTCTTGGATAAACGAGGTGCTCGTAATGTGATAACTTCTTGTCTCACTTCTTTTAACAATATAGTAGTCAAATACATACTTTTAGAAACTGTATATTTATTTAAGATTTCTACCTCTACTGTGTGATGCGGTGAGGTTAAGCTTTCAAACAAACAAATAAATCCATATTTTACCCAAATATCAAAATGTTATTTTATGCATTTTGCGCAATTTATTATTTCGTCCTTTTAAGTGATTTTGGATGCATTTTTCAAACCAAAAGCGATGCAATCAAATTTCTTATTAGCTATTAATTCACATGTACTTAATAAAATTGTAGAACTTTAGATCATTCTAAACGTAATATTGTCTAGTGCGTTGCTGTGGCAAAGAAATAGTTTCCTTGAAAGCGAGCGTCAAGATTGTGTCTTGAGCAGCAATTGTAATTTATTCTTTTTTATAAAGCGTATTGAATCGAAAAAACGTGGAGATAATATATTTAGATTCACAAACAAAAAATAACTATTCTATTCTAATACTTTTGTTGGAATGGATAAGCAAAGAAGCAAAACTGCCGTATTTGGAGTGATGCTTGCTTCGCAAACTAAAAGGCTCATTTAGGTTTAGCTGTTTGTTTTTATAAAATCTAGAACTATTGTCTTCTTAAATAAGTGCGTCTGTGTTTTATTTTAGAAAATTGTATTTTCTATCTTCATTCGATTTAAAACATACCCTAATCCGATCACATTATGATTTTAAAAGGAAAAAATAATGTTAATAAAATTTGGATTATTGACTTACCAATCACAAATTTGGCCGAAAAGCCTGTATGTTGTACCGATTTGTCGGAATAAAATTCCAATCTTAAAATACTTTGTTCCGAATTTATTAATGATGGTATTTCATGACCGCAATAAACACCAATTTTCTTAAGTCTATTATCGCGTAATTTAGAATAGATTATCAAGTAATCGTAATTACATTCGGTATATTGAAATTTGGTGCCCTCCAAATCAAAATCAGTAAAATTTAAAAATACTGCATGATTGGCAGGTGCTACTATTTCCCAAACACATTCCTTTGAAATTGGATAAACATCTGGCCAAGAGGGTGAGTTTAATACGCCAGCACCCATACTGGCATCAATAATGCCACCACAAGCATCTGCAAAATGTCACCAAAATGAATTTAGTAAAAATTAAAAAAATAAAAAACTCTAGAAAGGCTGATAAAATATTTAATATCTTTAAAAAATAAAAAATAAAATACTAACCTTCACATGTCCTGCCATTAGCCTGCAACTCATAGCCAGCAAAACAACCACATTGATAACTCCCCAGCGTATTTATACACTCATGTTCACAGCCATGATTGGCAAATTTACATTCATCAACTTCCTGCATGAATACAGCTGAGAAACCAACTTTTTGCACTGAACCATCCGATACAAATTTCAAATACATTTGATTTGTATTGGTTCTGGTTATAAAACAAGCACAGACAATGAAACGATACAAGATACAAAAAAAATATTATATTTTAACTGTTTGTTTATATGTTTTCATAATAAAAATATTTCTTAATAAATTTTGTCACGAAATTTACGTACTTTATATTTGGCGGTAATTTGTAACCGCAAAATATTCCTATCAATTTCGAATCAGAACTATTACCATCGCGTATCTCAACATAATCGTAAACACAGTTGTCATGATTTTCAAGTTCAAATGATTGAAATTTTAATGCTACTTGATGATTACCCGGCACAGTTATACGCCACACACATTCCTTGTCTGGAAAATATTCCAACGGATAGTTGGGTGAGTCAATACGACGATCTTCGGTAAGAAATATATCACCACCACAAGCAACTATAAGGAAAAATAAAAATGTGTTTAATTAATTAAAAATTAGTGATTACAGTTAGATCCCAGAAAGAAATCCATTTAAAGTTTTTTATTTGTTCTCATATTGTAAGGCCTTTTTAATTTTTTTATGCATTCATTTATTCCCTGTTCTTGATGATGCCACCCAATGGTGTGGCGAAATAAAAAGATTTCATAAATTTTGATATTGAGTAGTGAGTTGTGAGTAAATAAGTGCAACATAAAAATTTGTTAAGCCTAGTTGTAGCCAGGGCTGCTTTACTAGTCCCGAAGGAACTTTTAAGCGAACAAAAGAAAAGTTTTAAACTTTCCGTTTTTTTTTAATTTATGGGCTAGAGTTTTATTTATTAATTCTTAACTATTATTTAACTTATTATTAATTATTTAATTATTTAACTTGTTTTTAGAATTAATGAAGAATTAAATAAACTGTAAGGAAGTATAAAGTTTTTAAATTTTTATTCAGTTGTCCGAAACTAATTTCCAGATTAAAATATTTGCCTGTAGAATCTGCTTATTTTGCAACCTTTGCACCACTAACTGTTCACTAATGAATTTTATTTTCGATGCATTTGTTTTTATTTCTATAATAAAAACTTCTAAAATAAAAAAAGAATTACCTTCGAAGTCAGCAATAAAACCACGAAAACCTTTCATACTGCGCCGATTAACGTAGTTAATCAACATGCGGCTGGAATCACTTTTTATCGTAACAGATCTATGATTCCCACACAAACGTTGCACAACTGGTGATTTATGCCAATACCCATCGCGTATTTCTATATAATCTTCACTGCAACCGGCTGAGAGAAAGAGATTCTGAAAAGATATACACAAAGATAGAATTATGGTATTTTTAGAGTATATTGCTAAATATTCTGAAAGCATTTTTACACCGCGATTGAAGTGAGATTTCATGATCCTAAGCTGGTATCTATGAGATTTTTTACTGTTGCTTATGTCATCTTGTTAAGTAAGTATTTAACCCGAGCAGGGAGATATGTTTCATATTGAAATGTTACTTATAATAGAAAAACTTCTAGGAATTTTGCCTTATTAAATTATTCTCTTTAATTCTCTTTCTACTTAATTATCTCTTAATTGCCTTCTGCATACTTGTCCATTAAAAATTTTTAATCATATATCATATCGCGTACCATTGCGATTTTAATTTATAGGCGAGTAAAACCGAGCAAGTCCTAAAATTCCGAATAGAGAACGACAATGGTTGATTTAAAAAACGTTAATAAAATTGTCATCCTAAAAACAATCTTTTACGTTTAAACGATCAAACCTGTTCGAACACACATAATCACTATTGATTTTAGTTCAATTCATTTTTTAATTCGTAGCCACAGAAATGATTTATATTTAAAACCTACCACTTGATGTAATTGCAGTATAATCCTTTCACCATTTGTGGCCGTTATACGCCACTCACAAGATTCTAGTGACTTGTCAAAATCTGTATTTATTTCATGATCACTATCATCACCACTTCCTTCCACTTCATCGCTTAAGTCATTGCCACTGAAGGCTTTATAATTGTAATGAGGAGCAATAATTTGTCCCGAACTCTGTTGAAATGTTCGGCCACAGGTGGCACATTTGTATAATAAATTTGCCTGAGCTATATCACCTTTGCTCAAATTTACACGTTGGCCAATTTCAATCTTTTGATCATCTTTTACCCCCAAAGGTTGTATGGTATCTAAATAAACACTTTTTGAAAAAGTATTGCGTGCGTAGTGCATTATGGAATTATAATCATAGGGAAGACCTAAGGAGTCCACATCTTCGGGTGATAGAACATCAAAATTATATTCCTGACCTTTCATTATATTTGCCTTATTAATTAGAATATGTTTGTCACGATCTGTGCGAGTATGTTCATGCCAAAATCCCACCACATGTCCCAGTTCATGCACTACAATGCCAAATTTCTCACAATTTCGACCTATTGAAATTGCTTGACGGCCATTGCCACGTTTGCCCACAAATGAGCAGCAACTATAAAAATAAAACAAAAATTATTTCTAATTTATTTTGAAGAAAAAACAATAACAAAACAGAAACAAGTCGATTTTACATACCCACAATTTTTAATCGTGAAATAAATAAAGTTTGGATGCACTTTTGGATCTCTTTCCACAAATTTTATACACGTAAAATTTTCCCAATGTCTCATGGCCTGTTTAAAAAGAGCCTTGTGTGCTCCACTAAAAATGTGATCAATTTCATATGGTATGACACCATATTCCCAAATACGTTCCTTCTTAGCGGTCACAGCACGTCGTTGACGTTTTAAAAGTGCATCGTCTCCAATGATATCACCTTCTAACAATTGATCATTATATTTCATTAGAACAGAACCACTAAAAGCAAGGAAAGCAATAAGTTGTTAGGTTATTAAATTTAATTTATTTAATATTCACAATCAATTAATAATTGTAGTTTAATATAACAACTAAATAAATATTTTTTAATCGGTTTGTTTGTCACATTATTTTATGAAACATTAAGGAGACAAATACTAAGAATAATGATGGCGCCAGAAACAACCCAGAAAATTTCTTAAACAACTTAAAGCAAATAGTTATAAATAATGTTTCTCTGTTAACTAAGAATTAAAATATACCTAAACTTAAGCCGAATTAAAATCGCACTTCTTTACAATGAACATAGCATATTTAATAACGAAAAAAAGTGATAAATTTCGGACCTAAGCTGCTTAAAGCATCTTTCAAAGTCAAAAACATGTTCGCATTAAATAAACTCTTTTGCGTTTTAAAGTTTTATAAAAAATGCGTGGAATTATATCTATTCTTTTAAGTAGTGGACAACCGTTTCTTGTCGTTTCATAGTTTGGAAAAGCACTCACATACAGTAGTAAAGGATAAGACTCACTTTAAATATTGGAAGCAATCACACAGATATGTGTGCTACTGTCACTACTAATAAGAAGTGGTATTATGTGTGCGTATGTGAATAGAATAGAAAAAGTTGGTTACATTAGATGCTTTGGTGGAGGTGTACGCGTGTTTCAGCCCAACAACCAAATCATGAGTTCATATCCCAACATGGACTTTGCTATAAAGTAATGTAGCTCTTGTTTTCTAGATTCGGTAAAGTCAGTTTTTTGTTCTCGATTAGAAAAGAAAATGATGAGTTCAACAACCAAATCATTAGTTAATATCCGAACAAAGACTTTGCTATAAAGTAATGTTATTGTTATTGACTAAATTTGGTAGAGTCGCTTTTTTGTTCTTGATTGGAAAAGAAAAAATAAGATGTTTAAATCCAGCTGTAGTAATCTAAATCTAAATCTCACGAAGTTAGTGAGAGTATGTACTATGCAAATAATTCAGTAATTCTTCGAGATTCGCTGCAAAAAAGCAAAAAATAAAGTACTGTAGCGTAGATAACTGCTTAAGAGGTCGTGAATACAAATCCCAAGCTGCAGAGTAAAAAATCAATAATAAAATATAGTGCCAAAAATAATAAGATAAAACTAAACTATCGAGCAATACGTAGTTGCTCTCATTTAGGCATAATTACATAATTCACATTAAGCATTTTTAGCAGAACTGGAATTACGATATATTTCACCCGTTCACATCATTGTACTAAGTAATGAAAATTATTAGGTTTGTTCCCGTACTTACTTTGGGAGCCCGCGGGTTCCCAAATTTGCCCAAAAGCGTTCCCGTACATAAAGTTTGGGCAAGTGAGAGAGAATTTGAGAGAATAATATTCTTCTTCTTTCTGCCCAAAACAGCCCGCACTTTTTCTTCGGGCTGATTTGGTAAGATTGTAAATCAATCAGCTGTTGCATAAAATAAACAATAAAAATTGTCAACAACTTTTTATTGAAGAATGTTGAAAAATGCAAGTAAATGCTTGAATTTTTTTATTTATGTATGTATGTACTTATATATCTTGTATAAAAAACATACTAATGTATATATGCATAGATAACTACATACATATGTACATATTTCCATGGACATAAAACAAGTAAACAATTTCGACATTTTATTTCGGGCTAAAAATTTGGTTTTTAGTGATCCCGTACTTTTAAACGTTTTTTCATTACTCTCATTTGCCCAAACTTTACCCAAAATGTACGGGTACACAGCTATTATGGTATATTTTACTTTGACAGCTGTCAGATTTCAATGATTACTTAAGCTGCTGTTTAAGTTCACAGTGACACTGAGATATCAAAATAGGGCTAATGGCCTTTAAATGATCTTGGCTCATGCAACGTTCCACTTTAAGCTATTTCGTATTTTACTCAACTAATATTTTTTAATAAGTGCCGTTATTATTTCAACGATCAGTACGTTGTCAATGTGCTGTAAACTTATTGGGAGACGTTCGAAAACTCATGAGTCGTCCAACATTCAACATTTTTTTAAAATTCACTAGGGTAACTTTTTTGACCTCATTTAAAAGAATACAACGAACGCTAAGCTCTTTCAAACACGAAAGTTTATTTTCGAAAAATATGACTTAAGAATCCTTGATCGGCTGTTAAATATGATCATATAATTTTGTTAAAGTCTTAGAATCTTTGACATATCTGAAGTAGTATTTTAGTCTTTTTATACATTTTTCTTAAAAAAATAAAATCATTCCAAATTTGTTAGTAATTTTTTAAAACTCCTATTTTCTTTATCGAAAACTACTAGAAATCACTCCATATATTCATTTGCAGTTCTCCGACATTTTGAAAAACCTCCGTCATTCACAAAGTTTTGTTCAGTTTTGAATTTTAATTTTAAAATGCAATCCTTAAATTTACTAAGAAGGTATAATAACCGCCTATTTATAACACCTACATATTTTATAACGTATTTAGCTTAAACGATTTTTGTTTACAATAGAGAAAACGATGACGGTCATATTTCCACATTTTATAAAATATAATCAAAATATTTTTTATTAAATTATTATTAGGCACTGGGTCTTTAATTTATAAAAAAAAATTATAAAATATGTATTTATATAGTTTTTTAAACGATCTTTTTAATTCATCTTTAATAAATATCTTTTTTTCTTTTTAACGATCTTTTTTATATATATATATTTTTTTTTTAGAAAATTTTTTCTTGAAGAAAAAAATATATACAAAAGATATAAGATAAATGGTTTGGCGAAATATTGAAAAATAATAAAATTTGAAATTTTTTTTATAAAATATAGACCTCATGCCTAATAATAATTTACTAAAAAATATTAAAAAGTTTAAATAACTATAATTATTATATATAACCAAAATAATAATTTGAAAATATAAAATCAATTTATATAATTTTATTAATTCTTTTTATCTTCAAATCTTTAAATGTTTAAGTATTTTTAGAACCTACGTTAGTTGCTCTGGATTTGTATAAACATTATTCAAAATTCAAAAATATTATTCAAAAATCTAAATGCATCATCAATGAATTTTACCAAAATTTTGTATAGAGAGCTCCAGAATTTTATTTAACCAGAAAAGCAAAATTCAAAAACCCTGATACAAAACACAGTTGCCACTAAGAACCAACTATATCTTTTTGACATAAGGATTTCCATTTGTATTTTTTAAAAGTGGAGATTAACGTTCAAGTTTGATTCAAATACAATGCGCAAGCGAATCAATCCTTTTTTTGTTTTGTTTTTTGTAAATAAAATAAAACACCATTGCCCGGCTTAGAAACAAACATTTTAACGTTTAGAATTATTTAACAATTGGTTGGTTAGTTATACTTTGATAAAAGCTAGAAATAACAATAAATTAATTGGAGTTATAACACTTTTTACCTGTTAGAAATTTTAGCTTTCTTTTGTTTATGAAAATTTTGATGACTGCGTTTCTTGTGTCTTTTTGGACCATGTACTGTGCGACCTTTCAACTGTTTAAATAAACGCCTGTAAATAGACAACAGAACATAATTATTTATGTTAGTAACTCAAAAATGAATTGTGTTTTAAATTTAATTATAAATTGTTTTTATTAATTTTCAAATCCCTTATGTACTTGAAATTACACAACAGGTAGAAACTGCAGAAACAATCTATTTCAAAATTCTATGGGAATTTCCGTAGAAAAATGTTAATAGACGACAAATACCCTGAAATCCTTGTTAATTAAGTGAAAAGTAAATATATTTCTTGTAAAATTTCCCAATCATTAATAGATATTTTTAGTGGTTGCCATAAAGGATCATAAAACACTTGAAACCAAATTGTACGATATTCCTTTGTTTACAGGTAAAAACACTTGAGATTTTTAAGTGCTCAACAACATTAGCACGCGTTTAAGGGATGTTATTATAAAGGAGCTCTTAAAAGGTAAGAGAGCATTAAATGACTCTATGCTTATTGTTTTGGTAAGAGAATTTCATCTTCAATTTGAGTATTTTTTATATTCATTATATTTGAAAGAATGGAAAAAGGATTTAGTAATATTTTGCAAGAGTTTAAACAGCAACGTGATAAGTGAATAATATAATTCTTAGAATTGCTAATTCAAAACACCTGCTGTTCATATTTCATTGGCCAATATAGCAAGCTCAGAAGAGAATTTCATTTAAAAATACACAAATCTTTGCAACTCACCTTTTCAATGACATTTGCCTTAATTTTTTCTTGGGTATACCTTGCGAGTAATCGCCTTTATCTTTTTTGGCTGTCAAAAAATTCTCTGGCGGCACGCTGGGTTCTACTATGATGTTGCGCTCATAAAAGAAATTATGGTGAGTATCATGTTCAATATTTTTGGCATTTGATTGTATTTTCGAGACATCGCTATTAAACAAAAAGGCTGGCATTTGCTTTTGTAATTTTTTGCTTGCTTTGTTAGCGGAAATCAAAGCTTCTTTGTCGGCTTCGGCTGCCGCCAATTCTAATAAATGTTGAACATGGGCAGGTGATTTAACACGAACATTTCCCTTTGTATTAGGAGTCTGTTAAATATTTAAAAATGTTCTTGAATTTAAGTTTATCATGACAAAGATGCATGCATATATAAAAACTTACAAGTTGTGTATCTAATTCTAAAAATTGTTCAGGCTTTTCGATAATATCAAAATAACCATCGGGATCTATTTGCAGATCCTCGGGTATTTTAAGTAAACTTTTCGAGGAAACATTAAAATTGATGCCATTAGTGGCTGTTATAAGCAAAATTCCACATAAAAACTCATAAAACTTTTTCAAAAATATCATTTTTTTTTGTTTTTTAACACATTTAAAAAAGTATCATTAGTTTATATTTGTTAAAGTTATGTGGTTGAAATAAACTATCAAATATATTTTAAATTATTAAATATTATTAAGTTTTTATTTTATTTATTCTGTTGTTTATCTTCACTCTTTAAAAAGAAATCTCTTACTGAACATTTAAAACACACAACATGCTTTTAATATAGAAATTTGTGTCTTAAACCGAAAAAAAGAACATTAGAACTAACCAGATATAAAAAGGTAAAAATATAAAGAAAACAAATAAGTTCAGTCTTACATACAGGCATAAATATTCTACCAAAATCTAAAGAATCATAAAAGGCATCCTACCCAAATACACAAATACACTCATACAGCATAACATCGACACATGGACAGACATACATATGGATCTATAAACATTGAGATAAGCCGTAATAAATATTGCCAATAGCAGCAGCCATACATATGTATGTATATATTTCATATACATATTTTGGTTAAGGGTACAAGTATTTTACCGATGAATACGAGCATAATCTATATAAGATCGCAAACTCTTCTTGCACACTCATACTGAAATGAAGAACCCCTTAGACACAGATATTTTCATAGCCATACTGATGACTACATACCGCAACTGCACACCTTCTTCTTTATATAAAATACACCAAAGTATCAGTTTTTAACTGAAGCCGATTATTTGTTTGTTTTGCTTTTCATGTGCCACTTGCAGGGTTTCTTAATCGTTTCTTGTACCACTAAGCAAACATTATTTTTGGCAGGACATTTTGATGATTTCTATACTAAACGAATTTTTTAAAGATAAAACAAGCAAAAGATGTTACTATATATTTATTGTTTTTTAAAGCGGTAGCTGCACTTTAGTTGCGCTTAAAAGTCCTGCGAGAAGAAGTTTATAAATTTTTACAACAATGTAAAAATGTATATTTCTACAAAGTATCTCCCTCTCCATTGAATTTCATAGGCTTCTCTAAACATCACTTTCTCCTTCAGCTTGAATTTTTTCATCGAAATATTTACCTTTTATTGTTGCTATGTTTTTTATGTAATTCATTTATAATTGATCCTACTTAAGGCACTGAGCTCATAAACTTTCCATCCAACTTTATTGTTTTTGAATTTTTAAGTAATTTGAGTGTTGTCGTTTCATTGAGTACAATTTACAATATCTGTGACAACAAAAGCCATTAATATTATTATTGTTGTTGTTGTTATTGTTGCCCATTTTTGGTAAACAGAGCTGAATAAGTTGTTACAAAAAATATTTTGCTTATACAGTATGAGCAGTCGTGTCGATATTGGTAGAGGTCATAAATTTTAATTCCACCAGATTCCTGAGCAAAAAGATAAATAGTATTTGGTAACTAATCGCATTTGATACTGAAGAACAGCCGTGCCAGATGAGTTGGTGAAGGTGTTTGTATTTTACTTTGAGTCTTATTAAGATAGAAAAGCAAAAAAGTTATAGTATGTTGATCTGAATTATTAATGGGAAATAGAGGTTCACAATAAAAGTGCTCAAAAGAACTCTTATACGTTTCACACAGGGCAAAACGTAACAATTGTGAGAACCCAATTAAACCATTCCATATTGAAAGAAAATACAGGAGAATATTAAACGGGCTTAGTGCTTGTTCACACGCTTCCACTTTTGTTGCTCAACTTTTGATTTTTCCATTAGAAAGAAAGAAAGAGAAGATATAAGATACTGCAGCTCCACTGCAGTAGGGAGCTGCTTGTATTCGGGAATTTCGTTATGTATTTCCATTCGTAATCATATACACAAAGTTGTATTTTTTGTATTTTTGACATTCCTCTTTACTTCCTGTTTCATTGTTAAAAAATGAATGTTAAAATTTCGTCATAAAATTGCCGGTTATTTCAAATTATAAAAATTTTTTGCTAATAATGTTATGTTGTTAAACATTTTTCCATCTTTTTTACTGTCATCAGAATGCCATTGAATGTCTTCTCTAATGCAGTCAATTAGAGACTCCAGTATGTAATTTTTTCTTTTACATCCTTTTTTTTTTTAAATAAACCTTTTTCTTTCAACTCGATTTTTTCACAATTTGAAAAAGTAAGAATTTTGAGACAAAGCACAACATGCCCTTATATTTGAGAATTTAATTAACTAAATGAGAAATAATATAGAAAATAAATATTTTCTGCAAATTATTTAAAAATAAATATAAAATATTTAAAGAAATAAAAAATAAAGTTATTTTTTATGTGCTTTTCTCGTTATCATTTGCAGTTTCAAGTAAAAATATTTGTGACTAGAACAAAAATTGGTTTTCAGATTAAAGTTTTTTTTTTACAGTGAGCAATAAAGTGCAAAGGCTGTGATAACGAGAGCTGTGTTTTAATATACATTGGAACAACAAAACGAACATTGGAGACAAGAGTAAGTGAACATAAAAACGATATTACAAAACGGAAAGAGACAACAGCATTATCACAACACATACTTTGAAAAAGTCAGGATTTTGGACATAGAATGCAAACAAAGGGTAAGATACACGATAAAAAGTCTCCGCATTCAACAAAACATTGACAACACTATGAACCTAAAAGAAGACGCGGATAATATAAACACCAACTACAGTATTGCAATAACAAAGAAAATTTAAACGTTCTGTTTAATTTAAATTGTGTTTGTTTCTACTCAAGTTCAATTGGTTTTTGTAATTTGTCTAAATGTTAAGTTAGGAATATAATCAAAATTATATTGTAAGTAAATTATTGTGGTGTATTTAATTGTAATAATGTAAGATTTTAATTTTTAAATATACGAAACCCTTGAGAAAGTCAACAAGAAATTGACGAAACGGTAAAAGTGTAATAAAAAGTTTCTATTGACACGGAATATATTAGGCCTGACTAGCTAAAGTTTATAAAATAACAACATTGAACTCTAAATTGGCCAATGAATACAAACAACTAGAACAATGACATTATTTTGTAGGAAACTTTAAAAAACTTTTATTTTAGTAACTCCAAATGGCGGTGTAATACTCTGACACGCACTGCCATCATATCTGAATAATAAACTATACGCACACAAATTCATTTCTTAAGAAGATTGAGAGAATAACACATATAATATTTGAAAAAATAATATTTTGAGCACTCTTAATATGTGTAAAACAGAACACTAGAAAATATATGCTTTTCATTTGATTTGGCATACCATTGCTATTGGTATAATGCAAAAAATAATATTAATATTTAATAACTAAACTCATAAGCCTAAGTATTTTTCTCATATAAATGAGTACATTTTCGGCGTCTCTCTTCACTCTCTGAACAAAGGATTATCGATTTATATTCCTTTTATACCATTACATAACGCAATTCATTCATGAAATGTTTAAAGTTATCCCAGCCAAAGGTTCAGTTCATTATGATCGCTCAAGAGTGAGACATAAAATGCATCATAACCATCTCTTGTAAGAAAATACATGTTGTTATTGTTGCTTTTTATAATGGCAATCTTTACAAATAGCTTAAAAAAGGAGATAATTTTATTACCTGATTTTTGCAGCCTAAAAAATTTGAAAAGCCAAAACTAAACACCTTGGAGCTTCAATAATAAAATACTTTGTCAAAAATTCAGTAATATTTTTTTTCTCCAAAATTTTAATCATTATAATGAAAATTTTTTAACTTAAAACTAAACGTCCTAAAGTTACAATAATAGTCAAAATAAAACAAATTAAAAAAAGATTTAAAAAAGACTAAAATTGTGTAAAAATATAAAACTATTCTAAAATTAGCGTTTAAGTGAAAGATATTTATTTTATTTTAAAATATTGTGATTTATTTTTTACGCATAGCGAGTTTTTCAACAAGAAGTTTGTTTTATTAAATTATGGCAACACCAACAACATGATAAATTTGATATTTAGTTTTTGACGTATTCGTGGAAGATGCTTTGGCAATTGTTACAATGAATTCAATTTGTTCGAAAATCGAATTAAAATAATTAAAATCCATACATTTCATAAAGTTCGTGATATTTTTGAGCAAAACAATCGTCCTTCTGAGGCCGCTATCAAAAATTTGGTCGTTAAATTTGAGTCAACAGGCTCTATACAAGATGTACGAATACCTAAGCATGTTCGACCGGGTCGCTCAACTGTAAACATCGCAACCGTGAGCCACAGTATTGAAGCGGATCGAAATTTGTCAATTCCTCGATGTTTTTAACAATTGTGATTATTTAAAACCATCACAAGGCGAATTTTGCGTAAGCCTTAAAATGTTCAACTGGTATAGGAATTGAATTGAATCGCCATGGAATCGCTCAATTCATTAGGGAACAACCGGTTGGTTTTTCTACCAAAAAAAACATGTTTGCAGACGAAGCCCATTTTCACTTGTCAGGGTATGTCAACCAGTAAAATTGCCGCATTTGTGCTTCTGAAAATCCTAGAGCGATTACTGAGAAGCCTCTCAATAATCAACGTGCAACTGTATGGTGCGCTATGTGGTCTGGAGGCGTGACTGGGTCGTTTTTTTTTCAAAGATGGGGCTGGATATGCGGTAACGGTCAATTGATCATACTATCGTGGGCTGCTAACAACTCAATTGTGGCCTATTATTGATGACAGCCAATGAAACGATCAATTTATTGCAAACCGAATTTCTCGATCGCATAATTTCATGACAGTCAGTAGTTAAGTGATCAGCCAGATCGTGTGATTTAACACCACTGAATTATTTATTGCCGGACTACGTTAAGGAGAGTCTATACGGAGCCAATCGAATCGATTTCAGCCTTAAAAAAGTGATTAAAAACTTTGATAGAAGAATCGTCATCTGTCAGCGTGGTCGTGGCCGTGATGGACATTTGATAGGTATAATTTTTCATTCCTTTTTGTTAAACTTTTTTCTTCTTAATACAATTAAAATTTGAATCTTAATCTAAATTTTTTTATTTATTTTGTTTTAGAAAAGAAACTTTCTGTTGAAAAACTCTTTATTAAAACTTTAGGTAAGTTTTAGTCATGTCCCACCTACCGATTTCTTTATTGTGGCCTGTTTTTTATTACTGATTTATATTTTAATACTCCATTCGTTTTATATCAGCTGCTACCAAAAGCTTCTTTTAGTCCTCTTATTTTTGTAGCACCTTTGTCTATTGTTTGGCTATTTCTTTCTATATTTTTTATTATCCAATGCTCTGGTTATAAAATTAAGTTAATATAGTTAATGTTTTTCTTGCAAGCGCTTGTATTATTTTTAGTGATGCTGGATGTAAAGCTGCAAAAATAATAAATTAAAGTTATATAAGTCAAAAGTTTTTCTCTTAGAAAGTAAACATATAAATGCAATTTTTGACATATATGAGATAACATGAGATGAGTAGTTGACGCTGTCTAAGGTGGTACCAATTACTCCAGGTTTTCTTTCAATGTTTAATCTTCTAATAATAGTTTTAATACAAGTCCGAGCAGTGTGGAGACCGGAAGGAGCTTTTTCTGAATGAAATAAGCTTTACATTTGCCAATATACCGATGGCAAATGGTAATAATATTTGCAGAATATCTATGTATAGTGAAGCGAACACGATGATGGTTACAGTATACAAAACAAAAATAAAAATAAAATTCGTTTACGGATGTTCCGGAAAAGAAAAATCAAACCACAATCTAGCAAAGTTTTACCGTCTTCAAGACAAATCTATAGCACTGAATATAATTTTACGTAGCTTTAAATAGCAATTTTCGGGAGTTAGAAGAGGGATGTGGAACATAATTTTTATATTAATATATCAATTTACATATGGTACAATCGCCTATATTTTTACTGGACTAGAGTCAGTCACATAAATCCCGATATTTGTCCTGCATGATGAATAGACTGCATGCACCCACGTAATGTAGCAGGTCATGCTGCTACATATTTGTTAAAACAGTAAATTTTCATAACTTTTTTGTAGAATCACATCATTTTTGCTTGGGTCTTACTTCAAAATTTTTTTATTACAAAATTATTTGATATCGATTAAGCTTTTTTTGTTATCTTTCAAATTCCATATATTTCGGTTGTCACTAAAATTGGTATGATGTGTTTATGTTTCTAAACTTTTAAATGTCATTAAACCTTCGTTGAGAATAGTGCATTAAAGTATTTTATTATTTTCTTATATGTGTTGATATTTAAGAATCTCTGCTCAATATATTTATTTATGCAACATATTGTTTCCAATTGTATTGTGTTGATTTAAAAAACAAAAACAAAAACAAAAACCAACAAAAAAAACCCTAAAACTAAATAAAATTCTGGCTCACTTTTAAACATCAAAAAAATCTCATTCAAAGACTTAAAAAATACAAACCTTTTTTAAGGTTTTATTTTATTGCTAGTGTTGTTGTTGTTGTTGTTTTGGTTATGGAAGCACATTTCTTAAAGAAGACACCTACCCAAAGGTTATGATGATACGCTTTTTACTTTTGTGCTTTTTTTCTGTTTTTATGTTTGTTTTTTTTTTTGTTCTTCTCTTTACAAGTTGTTTAGGCTGTTGCATGTGAAAAGAATTGAATATAATTCGATCCTACTACGACAATATTTACAGCACGTAAGATATCATAAACAAAGTAAAAATAATTGTTTTCACCTCTCAATAGTAGGCATTAAATAAAATTCATTGTGGCATTCTTACGAGCCAGTATCTTCATCTCTCTGTCTATCTCTCTGTCTGTCTCTTTGCTTGGAGTAGTTATGGATTGTTTTTGTATGGAGGATGATTCTAAGCGCCAGCTTCTAAGAAATTTTCATTGTTAAATTTTGTGGACGTGCTTTGTTTTATTTTTTATTTTAAATTATACACAGAAAAAAAGAATTAATTAAAAATGAAACTATAACGGAAAAATCTATACAATTTCTTTTTGCAAAAGAGTTAAAAAACTGAAACAAACCCAAAAAAATTTTACTATTAAGAGATCTTTGAGCTGTTTTTGTAAAACAAGCGATATTCATTGTCATTCCAGCTTAACAAGACAAAAATCATTTATCTTTTATAATTATAATAAAAATAGCTAACAGCAAGTGAACATATAAATGAGAACAACAAACAACTGATCATAAAAGAGTTTACTAGATTTAGTATTTCTTATAATCACTTTTACCAAAGAAAAACTTAAACAAAACTAAAGTTAAAGATTAAATCGGATCATAGTTTTACAAAATACCGAAATATTTCTATAAATTATAATTTCTATAAATTATAATTTGTATATAATAAATTATAATTTGTATATAATAGTACAAAAGCTCTCAAATAAAGCAATTGAGAGAACAAAAGCTCTTACGCGACCGTAGTATTAAAGAAAGGTTTCATTATACAAAGAATTTATGTCGTTATTTTGTATAAAATCTTTTTCTCTGAAATGCGATGTGGAAAAACTCAGCATATGCTCTTTATGAAGAGCATATGCTGTGCATAATATGTGTTTATTAGGAACAAGCTTTCAATATTGTTAACAAACATTCCAATTTAAAAAGTAAGAGAAAAGGCTAAAATCTATTAACTTAATTTAAGTTTTATGAATTTAATGTTAACAGTAACAAATTAAAAGCATCATATCAGTAATTATTAAAAACAAAATTTAATTTCTAAGAGATTCTGCTGCATTGATCGGGTTTTTCATTAAGAAGTTTGTTTTTTAATTGTGGTAATACCAACAACATAATTGTTTTGACATTTAGTTTTTTGACGTATTCGTAGAAGATGCATTGGCAATTGTTTGAATGAATTCAATTTCGCATGAAAATGAAAATGGTGGTTCTGTTAAAGTTACATTTCGTAAAATTCGTGATATTTTTTTACCAAACTTTGAGTGTTGAGGCAGATCCAAATTTGTTAATTTCTTGACGTTCTCAACAATTGAGGTTATCCAAAACCACCACATGGCGAATTTTACATAAGGATTTGACTTTGAAGCCTTACAAGATTTATCTAGGATAGGAATTGGAGCCGACCGACCATTCATATTGCCTTAGGTTCGCTCAATTCATTCAAGAACAACCGGTTGAAGGGTAGGCCAACAAGCAAAATAGCAGCGTTTGTGATCCTAAAAACCTAAGAGCGCTATGTGGTCTTAAGGCGTGGTTGAGCCGTTTTTTTCGAAGATTAGGCTGAAAGTGCGGTAACGCTCAAAGGATCACACTATAATAAGATGCTAACAACTCAAATTTGTCGTATTATTGACGACGTGGATATCACTGACATATGGTTTCGGCAAAACGGTGCCACATGTCATACAGCCAATGAAACCATCAAGTTATTGCAAACATAATTTCCCGATCGTATAATTTTACGACAGTCACCAGTTAAGTGGCCAGTCAGACCATGTGACTGTTATATTATAGACAGAGCCTATACGGAGCCAATCGAATCGATTTCAGCCTTAAAACTCAAAATTTGTAATATGATTAACGAAATAGGACCGCCAAAAAGTGCTTAAAAACTTTGATGAAAGAATCGAAATCTGTTAGCGTGGTTGTGGTGGGCATTCGCCAGATATCATTTTTCACTCATAATTGCCAAACATTTCCCTTCATAATATAATAAAAATTTGAATCATCTTAATTTAAGTTCTTTGTTTTATTTTGTTTTAGAAAACAAACTTCTTGTTGAAGAACCCTTTATAATCTCGTACTTAAGAAAAGCACGTCTACTGGGATAACAAAGTTTTATTACTTATTTGAAACATTTTTATCTAAAAACAAATAATCACGCTCAAATATTACCAACAAAAAACTTTAGGTGTAAGGAAACAAATTTTATTTCATAATCAAAAATATAATTAATAATTTTTATTTTATAAATAATTATTAAACACAAGGTTTTTACATTAAATAAATTTAATTTTCAATACTTCGTCACGAAAACATTTTATTGTTCCTACATTTTCCTATAGATGCGACTTAATATGTGTGGCGAAATATTGAAAATAAAATTTATTTAATTTTTATATAAAGAGTTTCATTTATAATATTTTTCTCTATGTCCCATTCCCGCATGGAGTCATGGAATTTTTTCGCTTGTTGTTTCTCGTTTCGATCGTTTATTATTTACAATCTTTGAAAAAAGGCAATTTTGTCTTCCAGCGAACACGTGCCTTCAACAGAAGAAACAAATATTGGATGCTCAAATGAAAAGAGGCTCGTTTATAGTACGAACACAGTCAGACAACTAAAAAATAAAGAGAACAACATTATTATCTTTAGCACCCAATCATACATTAAATAAAAATAACAGAAGCTCTCTTAAAAACGAAGTACACGAATGAATTCTTGTACAGGTAGCCCCAACAGGTAGACAAGATTTCTTCTACATAAAAGTATCTCTTTATAGTCTGGTTAGCAAGCATAATGCTTACATATTCTTAAATTAATAAGTGCTTTGGAGGCGCTTCAAATGGGCTATAAAATAAACAACTAAATGAATGGTGCAAGACATGTTTGTATGTATGGATATTGTTGATGCTATGAATGCGTTTACTCACACTTTGACTGATGTCGTTACATAGTGCTAATGATGCTGGAAAAGACGTTGCTAGTGGCGTTGTGTTGTGGTAATAAAATGTTATTAATTCAACATTAAAGTAAGTTGACGCCGAGTCGTAAAATTATTCATTCCACCTCTTAAAACAATTTTATTTAAATGCCCCTTATGATTATGAATGTTTAAACCTTTGAAATGTGAAAAGTTTTAACAAAAAATTCAGGAAATTACTAAAATTATTTAATAAATGTGGGAAACAGGATATAACTGAGCATTTGCTGCTTTAACAATATTCTAATCAATTTCTTTTCTCTGTGTTTATTTAAATTTACTAAGTTATTTTAAATTAGACAATCCACAATTAAGAGATGAAGATTAGAAACTTATTTACAGTATTTTTTCTTGTCCTGTTTTACACCCATCTTCTTGTCTTAAATAATTTTTTACGTCATTGTTTTTGATAGCTTTCCTTGCTGCAGGCATTTTTAAATTGATATTTTAGTTTTTACTTATTTATTTTATTTTATTGTGTATCAACAAATCAGTTTAAAATTATTCTTAATTTTAATACACACAAATTTGAGATTTTACGTAATGTATTACAACAAATAAAAACAAGGAGGATTAAAAAAAATTTCAACTAAATAAAATTATACAATACAAGATAAAAAAGATAGAAAAAAGTTTTGGTGTAAAACACCAAAATTTTTGTTTCACCCCCTTCAGAAACCTCTTCAAAGAGGCAGTGAAGGAGGTTTAATTAATAAAATTTCTTATTATTGCAAAACTTGAAGATCTGGACCTATCTTCGAATCTTAATGTTTTTATACTAAAAACGTCAATCAGCATTTTTTGCTTAAACTCTCTGTGTAAACGGCTCGTGGAAAATCTGCGAAGTTGATCAAAAACGGCTTTTAAATTGTTATTTTGAATGGTTCGAAGTTTCTTAATATAGGTTTTGGTACTATTATGATACCAAACTTCACATCCGTATGTCATTATGGGAAGAATATACATTTTAGATAATAGCAGTTTGTTTTTAGAATCGATTTTTGATTTTCTGTTTAAAAGCGGCAACAATGCTCTACCGTATTTTAAGGCCTTGTCGCATGTACTAAAGATTTTTGTATCCAATATGACACCTAGGTATTTAACGTAGTCTTGTAACAGGATGATGTTTCCTTCAGCAGTAAAAGCTATATAGGGAACTCCTTTCGGTGATTTATTAAATGGAAACAGAATTGCCTGTTTTAAGTTGGTTGATTTTTATTTTTCATTCGTTGAAATACTTTTGTGAACTCAATAATCCTACATTCATATTTTTTATAATAGCATTAGACACTTTTCCAGAGGCAATAACTGCAGAGTCGTCAGCATTTTACGCTGACGACTCTGGTATTTTTAAATCAGAAATAAAAATGGAAATCAATGTTGGCGATAATATTGAGCCGGCCGGAATATTTCTTTGGGTAGAGACTTCTCCTTCCACTCGATCTTCAAATAATCTATCAGATAAAAAGCTTCTTATAATTTTTTGTAGATATATAGGATGATATATAATAGTTATAATTTTTTGACCTTTTTTAATATTTTTTAGTAATTAATTTTAAGCACTAGGTCTTATTTAATAAAAAATTTTTAAAAAACTTTATTTTTTATTATCTTTTCGATATTTCGCCACACCGTTGGTTGGCATCATCAGGAAAAACAAAAATAATGAACAAACAAATTGAAAAAATTTTTTGATTAACAAATTCAAAATAATCAAAAAATTTAAAAAAAAACAAAACAAACAAAAACAATAAAAAACGACAAATTGAAAAATTTTTTTGTTTTACATACATACAAACAAATTTTTTTCTCATTTAAAAATTTTTTAATGTTTTGTTAATGTTTAATGTTTTAAAAATTTGCAAATAATTTCAAAAAATTTATCAGGCATTTTTTTAATATAATCGGCTTGATGCCATCTTTTCCTGGAGCTTTTCTATTTTTTATTGTTTTTGTTAAACATTTTAACTCATCTGTGCTAGTTAAGTAACTATCGATATTGTTTAACTGCTGCAAATCTATCCACCTGATGTGTTTTTTTTACGTCTTTATGAAGAGTTAAGATCAAACTATTTGTTATTGAATGAGAGTGCTCGAAAACGTCGGCAATGAGGTTCGCCTTTTCTGTGTTATTACATACTATGTTTTAGTTTGTCAAGTTAATAGCTTCTGTTTCATTAGATCTCCATTTGTGCTGTGGAATTTTATAATTTTCGTGGCGCTATTTCTAATCCAATTGGCATATTAAAAGCTTTAACGATCCAGTACCAGAAGTAATTTGAAATTAGCTTCGAAAAAATTCTGCTCAATAATAATTTGTTACAACATTTCTAACATATCGCACTCTAAATACAAAAGTGTCACAACTCAAAATTTTTCAAAACTGACTTTTTCCCATAAATTAATTCAGAATACACATCTCTAACTACCGCAAAAATTTCTTTCACATCACCACCTTTTTTAACTGGAGAAATACAGTTTTGTCATATGTCAGACATAAACTGCACGATAAACTGAACACTTTTTTCTCTCCTAAAAATGTTAGTGTTATGAGTTGTGACCCTTTTGTGATTAAGTAATAAATTGCCTTACAAATGGTTAAAAGTCAAGAATTGAACTGTCTTTGACATTTATTTAGTAAAAGAATTGTAATTGTGAAAATTTTCCGTAAAAATGTGAAAATATCACTGCATAACTGAGTAAAATTCCAGTGGGTTTTCCTGGCAATAAGGCCGCTGTGCGTAATTCAATCGCTAAATTCGAGGCTTACGTTCTTTTTGCTGACAATAAACAAACACAATACTTTCATAGTGGTAGTGGTAATGCAAACATAGCCGCTGTATAGCAAAGTGTTGAGAATGAAAGTGGAACATAAACTTATCAACTTTCGCAACAATTAGACATCACTACACAGGCACAGGCACCTTGCATTCACGCTTAAAAAGTTCAACTCATTCAGGTATTAAAGCCGGTTTCTTGTTTGCTGTTTTCGTCCAACGTTTGTGAATTGACTGTTTAAAAAACTGAAAAAAAGAAACAACACATTTTTCAACACAATCATTTTTAGTGATAAGACATATTTTCAATTAAGCGATTAAGTAAATAAACAAATTTCTCACATATGGGGCGCACAAAGTTCGGAAGCAGTCATTGAAAAACGATTAAATCCAAAGAAAGTGATCGTATTGTGCAGCTGGTGGTTATCAATATGAGCAAAATAACGCCGTCACCGTGAATTCTCTGCGTTACCAAACCATTATAACCAATTTTAAATTGTCACAATTGGCTAATGTTGAGATAGGTTACCTATATTTTGGTATGATGAGTTATTGCATGGGAAATTTCGCGGTCGCGGAATTTTTTCATTTGACATCTTCGTTCTTGTGATTTAAAGCCGCTGGATTATTTCTCTGGCGTCATGTGAACAACCCACAAATAACGGACGTTCTGAAAAATAAAATTTTGCGCTGCATCAGAGAAATAAGCAAAGCTTTGTTACCAAAAGTGTTTAAAAATGTTGGGAGATGAACCGATTTCTACCGTCTTACTGTAGGTAGATATTTGACCGACATAATATCTATTATTAATTTTCATATTTCTACTTAAGAATTGTGTCAATAAAACTGAAAATATCAAAAGAAGTTTGTGTTTTAAGCCAATTGACTTCTTAATCTAGAACTTACTTACTTTTTTGCAAATAGAATAACACAATTTTCTCTGAGATTTGACAGCAAAAGCGAAAGTTATTCAATTTTTCTTCATCTTGTTCTTTTCATTCCGTAATTTTTGGAACACTATCTCTCAAATCGCTTCTTAAAAATATAAAACCTCTACGCGATAAAAAAAAATGGAGGCAGTATATTAATAACTTCATATTCATCCTTTAACTGTTAGTTAAAGGAACAACAACATTGTTTGAACAATGTTGAACAGTGTTTAGAGTTCAGTTCAGTTTATTGTTACGAAAATGATATTTTTTTTTATTTCGGACCAGCACTCAGGGGATGACCCCTACACATGCAAAGCATTGTGCTAGAAGATCCGGAGGGATCTTATTCCACATACGGACTGTTCTGCTAAAAATTGAATTTTCCCTATAATGTGTAGAGCGATTCACTGGCCAATCAACCACAAATGGATGCGCTCTTAATGAAATTCGGGTTAAACGCGAAAACGTGCGAGTATCAGCAACAAGTTCATTAGAGCACTTACCATTGTAGTAACGATAGAACAGTGAACTACATCCTACCTTGCGTGGATACTCTAGAGAATTAATAGAGCTGGATACCCTAACGTCACCAATTAGTATCTTGGCCCTCTCCTGTACGCGGTCGAATAACTTCAAAATAAACTTTGGAACGCCGGCCCATACATGAAAGTTCTATTCTATTTTTGGGCGGATATAGGTGGTATAGATTCCGTAATACCTATATCATCCATAGTAACAGATGCAGCAAAATTGCCGAACGCAGATCTATGCGTAAGCATGCAACATTGTGTCTTGCGAGCATTAAAATCTATTCTATTCACACGAACCCATTCCAAGATTGTCGCGAGAATGTGATTAAGCGTATCATTCATATTTTGCCTTTTGGAACTAACCTACAAAAGGCCTGGTCTATTACGAAATGAATACTATATAGGGTTGAAAATTCGACACAGAAGGTCATTTAGAAAAATAAGAAATAGGCTAGGAGAAAGAACGGAGCCTTGCGGTACCCCTGAATTTATCATGAACTCCCCTGATGAAATCCCATATATAAAAACTCGTATAGTGCGATTTCTGAGAAAACTAGATACAAATCTGAAGAAATTATCACCGACACCAAAAGCAGATAGAAGTGCGTCATGCCACACTCTAACGAATGCTTTGGAAATATCGAGAGCCACCACCTTACTTTCTCCGAAATGATGTATGGAGTTACACCATTGTTCAGACAGAAAGTCTTGCAAGTCGCACGTACCGCTCCTCTTGCGGTCGTTAAGTAAATTGGACTCCAGGTACCTCACAAGATGAAAATTGATCATACTTTCAAACACTTTAGAAAGTGCAGAACAAATTGCGATTGGGCGCTAATTTTCAGGGTTGTTAGCCTCAACCTTTTTGGGGATCGGCATTACATTAGCAACCTTCCAGCACTTCGGAAATTCCCCGACTTGATACAAGGGCTGAAAAGGGCTGCTGACAGACGCGCTAGCGTCGAAGAACACTGTTTAAAGACCAGTCCTGGTATCTGATCCGGTCCAGGAGACTTGTTGATGTTGAGATCAGCTAAAACCCTTTTAATCACTCGAGATCGAAAAAATATCTTCGGCATAGTAATGCATACTCTGTCGAGCTCTGGCGGTGGTTGACTGCTTTCCGGCAAATAAGAATTATTTGCAAATATACCAGCTAAAAGGTTAGCTTTATCAGCCGGGTCAGTGAATATTTGATCGTTCTTTAAAAGACTCGGAATTGAAGAACTAGTATTATATCGTACTCTTTTAACAAATACCCAAAAGTTCTTACTACGCCTAGAAGTAGCAAGAACCTTAACATGAAGGCGCTGTTCATATAGATTTTTTTGGCGCCTTAGTACTATTATATGATTAGTATTATTATATTACGTAGATGGTTATAATTATCAGTAAAAAAAGGTAGACGAACCACTGTGCAGTAGACGACAAAGCAAGTAACACTTGCTGGCCAAATGAAGAAATTCAAGTTGAATCATCAGTGCGTTAAGACAGCAGAGTTACCATCGTGATTATTTTGTGTTTATAGAAAGTAAATAAATCGTTTAACTTAATTTAAAACTCGAAAGTACCGTGTTATTATATTGCAATAAAAGAACTCAGTACAACAAAACGTTTATTAAAAGGAATAAACGTAACATTATATTGTAAATCAGATATTTTTGCAAACACAACAGTCGAAATTTGGTAGGGAGAACAGTACAGCATTTTATGTGAAAATAAAAACCCAATGGAAACAATTGAATTAAAGCTTATATTTCTTTCTGAACTGTACTTATTTTTCAACGAATATTCTTAAGGCTTTTGCTATTTGCTTTGTCAAAAACTGTAAAAAATAGTCTGTAAAAAGAAAATTATCTAAAGAATAATAAAATCTATATGTTAAAGAATTAAAAAAATGTTAAAGTTTTATTTTGACTCTAATATTTATTTACTTATAACTTGTTTTTTTTTTTTGATCAACTAATATGTTATTAATTATGATTGTGTAAATATTTTAGTTTTTGTTATTTTTTCTAGATATTTTATTTTGTTTTTACTTTATTTAATCTAAGTTAAAAATATTTATGTATAATAATTGTAACATGATTTGTTTGTGTTATTCAAAAACATTTCTAAATGCAAAATCCTTTAATAATAATAATAATTTTTTTTTGTTATTTGTCCAAAATAAAGTCTATACTTTATAGATAGAGAAAAAAGAGAGAGAGAGAGAGAGAGAGAGAGTTATTTGATTTTATTTATTCTTAAAACTAATTATTGTTTTCATTTTCAATTCATAACAATTATTTTGATAATTATTTCTTATATCAAGTTTTTGTTTAATTTTTTATGTTTAAATTCTCTGTCTGCCTGTCTTTTTGCCGGCAAATGGAATAATTTGTTTATTGAATTAGGTCTTGCATTAAAGTGTCAAAGCTTTGCTGCCAGAAAAACTTATCTCAAAAAACTCGACTTGAGATAAATGCATTTAAAGCTATAAATCTTTTTTCTAATATTTGGAAGCCATCAAAATATTTCTCAATGTAGAATCTACACATTTTTTTCCTGAGACACAGTTTTGTCTCTAAAAAATATTTCTGCTTCCTTAACTGAGAAATTAATAATTTTAAATTATTTTGTGCTTTGCAACGTTCTCTAAATACTTTACTGCGAAAATAAAATTTTCTTTGTTTTTTAAAAGCTTTAATTTACATCCTTCTGTGGGAAATAACAATTTTTATTAAATTTTTATGCATTTTTTATTAATTTTTTTATGCATTTTTTATTTGTATTTTTGTAGCATGATTAAAAAATGTTGAGTTTTGAATTTTATTAAAAATTTTTGCTTTTACTTTGGAATAAAAGTGAACTTCAGATTTTTGTTTTCTTAATAGCTATAAAATTTTATTATTTTAGAGAAGGAAATACGTAAAGTTTTTTTTTTATAAAAACAGTTTCACAAGTTTTTTCAATAGACATGCAATGACATCTGATTTATCCGCTTTAGTTTTCATTAATTAAAATTATTGTGAAGCCCAATTTTAATAAAATCAGGATAATGGGGAAGTGTTTAATTTTATTAACCGGCATTGGGAAAAAACGAAGTTTATAATCATCACAATTACACCTGGTAAATTGTAAGTCTCTTAAATAAAGATGTTATGAGATGGTGCAAAAGAGTAAAATTGCCGTTTTGTATTTTAACACATAACTCGCTTTCTTTGAAAGTGTCTTAAGTCGCTTTATATTAAAGGCTTTACTTAAGGCGATGTTGTTTGAACCTTTATATTAACATGTTCCCTTAATCCTTATTTACCCTATGAAAAATTTACTGAATGTAGTCAAGCTTTTCTATTGCTCGTCCCAAAATATTAATTTTCAGTTATCAAAACTAAGCCTGCGGTATCAGTGAAACCTGAAAGGCATCGTTATTGTTCATGAATTTACTTTAATCCAGCAAAAGCAATTAATTCTCTACATAAAACTAAGGGTACTTAAATTTTCTGAAATCAAAGTTTTCAAAGCAAAGTTTTCAGCGTTTATTTTGTCATGACACGATTGAACTGCAACAGCTTTTTTCCATCAGATTTCCAGTTGTTAGCGATATTTCTGCAATATTTCATAGTACTTTCTTACTTAATATTTTTTATCCTACTTTTGATTAATATTTTTTAACCGAAGTTTAGCGATTTCTTCAAACAGAAACCAGAAAACAGTATTTAAAATAAAGAAATATTAAGATCTCCATCAATAGATAAAATTACAAATAAGTAAAAATAACAAAATCGAATTAAATAGTTAATTAAAGTTACGCTTGATTAAAGTATTCATCTCAATATAAAACCAATTAATTTAAGCAATCGCCACGGAAAATATAAGTTTCATTACTCTACATTTTCTCCGAGAATTTTTTTCCAATTTAAAACTATTCTTAAAAGAAATTTAGTTTTACAAAGATCATAATTTTGCCACAATTACACAAAAAACATTTTTGTTTAATTTTGATTTTTATTCGATAATTTAATAAAAATTTATTTAAAATGGAATTTTGTCTCATATCCGTGTAAGTGTATAAATTATTTATTTTCATTTAGTTAACATACATATAATTTCATTTATTTTATTTCAATATTATATTTAAAAAGTACAACCTAAAACTTAAAGTGAAACTCGTCTAGTTCTTATTAAAATCTAATTTAAAAAATAATTAGTTTTCATGTCGTTAAGTGATTCATATCATATCAAATAGAAACATATTCGTAATTCTATTAGCAACAGATTTTTATTTCATTTTATAAATACAAACTTCATCATCATATCAAGGACAATTGAAAAGTTGCAAGTCTTGCTTAAAATCCGTTTTTCAGTTTGTCGTTTAGAAAGTTTAGTTTTGATATGCTTAAAGTTTTTTTCTTTTTCTTTTTTTAAGATGATATTTACTCTACATATACATGTAATATACTTATTTATGATAAATATTAAACCGAAATAAAGAAGTACTGTTTTATTAAGTCAATTATATTGTCAAATTGTTTTTGGTTTAAATATTTTCTGTTTGCGTTTTTCTCTAAATGTATTATTGCACCAGAGAAATTTGTTTTCGATTTTTAGTTTTTAATTTTAATATCTATTTTGATATCGATTGCGAGTATAATATGGACTATTAATACCTAATTGATTTTCATTAAAATCATTATAATCATCTGTTTCCTGGGATTCTTCTTCTTTATATATTGACTTTAGAGAACCGGGAAATGGTGTTACCATCTCTGAACTATAGGATGTAGGATCTTCATCACTATTTTCAAAGGGATCGACAGCTACATAGGAGGCAGAGAAACCTTTCATGACAAGAGTGCTATCAGTTTTGAAGCGCACTAAAAGCGAATCCGTAAGAGATATTATGTCTTGAGGTATCTGAATAGAAGAAAAATAATTTATTAGTTTAATAACGCAGAGAAATTTATAAAAGTTTCAAATAATTTCAAAAACTTACTATATTGCCACAATATTGACCATACATAGGTCCGCTAGTATCCTCCATACCCGAAAACACCTGTACATAATCGTATGTACAATTTTCACTACTTTCCAAATCAAACGTCAAGAAAATCAATTGTACATTGCTACTGGGCGGCGCTTGTATTGTCCATTCACAATCCATATTCGTATCGTAATTATGATTGCCGAAACGTGAATGAGAATAGAATTGTTGAACTTGACTTGAGGCACGTAAATAACCACCGCAAGCTGAAAAATTTATGTTTTAATAAAAAGAAATAAGAAATTATTATTAAAAAATTCCAAGGGTAAAATAAAAAGTAAAGTAAAATATTAAACTTAATTATTAATTTTCTTTTACGCTGATAATATATTTTCCGAGTCCGCATTTCTTTTAAAAATAAAATGCACAAAAAATTTTAAAACGAATTTTTTATATCGTTAACACCCTTAATATTGTAGTGTAATATCTCTATAGTAGTAGCAACGATTAGATAACCTACTTTATAACTTTGCTATGTGACATCACTTTTTGATGGAGTTGTTAATTTTTTGCAGTCATTAATTTTTTATAAATATAGATTTTAAAAGTCAATCGTTACTTGCTTACCTACTGCAAAAGAATTGCTGCTTAAAAAATTTTTGGCCTTCAGCAATTTCTTAAGCCTAAACAGTCATTTTAGATAACAAAACACCCTTTGAAAAAATAACATCAATCATTATGATGAAGAGTAGACCATAATACACCCATGAGTGAGTGAGTTTTGAGTTGTTTTTATTTGTTACCACACTCTAATATTTATAATTTCATTAGATTGAAAACAACTCCATTTTATTGCGACTGTTAACAGTCATAGGTTCAATTTTGTGAGATTGTACTGAATCTACAAAATTTGGACACTAACACTGCAATCGATTTTCAAAAGCCATATGCTCCTTATATTTATTTTGTAAAAGCTTTCATTGAGTCTTAATCTAAATAGGGATTCGATAGGCAAAAGTTAAAAAAAATACAATTTTAAGAGTTTAAATCATGATTTGGGAATTTCGTGATAAGCTTTTAAAAAATTTTCCAATATTTTTTAATGCATAACCAAGTTTGAATATCTTTATCAATAAACATTTTATTATGTGCAAAATATTTGTAGTTAATAGATTTCAAGCTAAGCGAAAATGGTAAAAACTAAATGAAAATTAACGATGAATAAAATAAATATAATGTCCTCATAAGTTAAATAATTGTCCCAAATTTAACATATGTAATTTTTTTGTTATCAGGCTCTTTGAAAAACAAGAGCAAAAAATAGGGTGTTTAATGTGTTTGACTGAGTAGCAACAAGATATATGAAATACAGAATTAAATCTATTTACTTACATGTAGAATGTACAGCTGTAAAGCCACTATGTTGTTTATTTTTATCTGTCTTGAGGACCATATATAATTGATTTGTTGAAGAAGATATAGGATAAGGAATCTTTTCACCGCAAAAGCGACCCAAAATTGAACTACTTTCAGAGTCCCCATCATATATAGCAACATTGTCATAGGAACATTCCTAAAAAGAAACCAATTTTGAAAAAATTTAAAACGAATAATTATTAAAACCTTGTCACTACATCGCAAATTTAAAAGAAAGAAACAGTAAACTTTTTAAAAGCATAAAAGCTCCTACCTGATGTGATTCTACTTTAAACTCGTTGAATATCAATTTAATACGATGACCCGGTGTAGTTGAAAAATGCCAAACACAATCAGCATTGGGCGGATAAGAATCGGGATAATTTGGACTGTATATAGTGCCAAAAGGAGCAGAAATTTCATGTTTGCACTCTCCCTCCTTACAATCATGGCCATTTTCATGCAACGAATAGCCATTGTGACAAGAGCAAATATACGAGCCAATTGTATTACGGCACTCATGTTGGCAACCGCCGTTGTTAATAGAACACTCATCGATATCAGTAAAGAATACAGCGGCGAAACCAGACTTTTGTATAGATTTATCCGAATGGAATTCCACCCTTAGTGCATTACCTTCTGAAGTGGCTGTGGGTGGTATTGAACTGCCACAATATGTACCAATCTTTTTTAAACGATTTTCACTCATTTTCGAATAAATAGTCACTTTGTCATAGCCACATTCTGACTGATGATGAGTAGCACCCTCCAAATCGAAATGGGTAAAATTCAAAGATATTTTGTGTTTCGGTTGTGCTATAATTTCCCATATACAATCTTTCAATAACGGATAGCTATCAGGAAAGGAGGGGGATGTTATAGTGCCATTTGGATATTCAATAACTCCTCCACACGCATCTTCACAATGTTTCTTGTCGCTGTGCAATTCATAGCCAATGTGACAGCTACATTCATATCCACCCAAAGTATTTATACACTCATGTTCACAGCCATGATTTTGGGTCTCGCATTCATCAACTTCCTTCATAAATGTAGCTGAGAAACCAGGTTTTTGTACTGACGTATCAGACACAAATTTAACAAACATGGTGTCACCCGTAGATCTAAATTGAAATAGGAATTATTAGTTATAAAAAAATTGAATACTTATATACTTACTTCATATTGGGAGGTGGTTTGTAACCACAAAATACTCCTATCAAAGGTGACTCTTGACTGGGTCCATCCCTTACTTCTACAAAGTCGTAAACGCAACTGTCATGATTTTCGACTTCAAACGATTGAAACTTTAAGGCAACTTGATAGCCCTTCGGTACAGTAATTTTCCATACACATTCTTTATTGGCCAGATAGTCTAAAGGATAATTTGGGGATTCTAAACGTCCCTCAGAGTCGTCTATAAAGATCTCACCACCACAAACGACTGAAATAAGCAATAAATTAGCAAAAATTCCAAATAAATTAACTGACCATAATTCTTGTTTAGAAAAAAATCTTAAAATTAATTCTCCAAAAATTTTCCTAATTCCTTCAATTACAGAGATATTCTCTGTTACAAAAAATAGTCTAAATAGCCTCTATCAAAGAATAAAGTGGCCACATTCGTATATTTCACCTTAAATGGTTTATTCGATTTGGTTAAGTACAGCACCAGGAGATGGGTGTTAAAAATACTTGCAAGATATTTTATTACCTCAACAGTTTCCGATTTATTCAAAAATCAATAGTAAAATTAAAAATAGTTTGCTATCTAAAAATTTATAAAAAATAATTAAAAAATTAAAAAAAAAGATTTTTGTGTTCTACCCAATTTATAAACCAAAACAGTTAGCAGCGCCTTTCAATTTTTGTATTGTTAATATTGAATGTTTTTTATAGAGGTATAGAACTTTAAATTAGCAACACTTTTATAACCGGATGTTTGGTTTTGCCTTTCATAAGCGAATTTTGTTCAGCAACGAAGCTAACTTTGTTTGAATGGATATGCCAATAAACAAACCTGTCGTACTTGCAGTGATGTATGTATGTTACATTCAGAAATACTAGCTGTTTGGTGTGCTTTATGCGCTGGTGCAATCATTGGTCCGTACTTCTTTAAAAACGATGCTGATCAGAACGTTACAGTTAGTGGTGATCGCTATAGAGATATGATAACTGAACTTTTCGTTCATTCATTGAACACACATTATGTGCAGGAACTATGGTTTCAACAAGACGGCACAACATATCACACAGCTCATGCCTCAATTGGTTTTTTCTAGGAAACTTTAATTTCACGATTCGGACCCGTGAATTGAACTTGAAGATTGGGCCGCTAGAATATTTTCTGCGGGGATATAAAAAGTCGCTAAGCCGATAAGCCCAAAACGATTAACTACTTGGGCGACGTGATAAGATTTACATCTGCGCCTGGCCGTAAGCCGTAATCAGATGGTGGATCACTACCACTGTGGATTAAATGTAGCGTCATCCTCGCCCTAGAGGCCTTCGGATACGTACATCCTCCGGTCACTCCTAGTTGAAACTTCAAAAGCCCGAAGCAGGCCGCAGCCTTCACTCTTTGCTGAAGAGTTGGAGACTATCCAACTCCTGGTCCAGAACGCATGAAGCTTAATATAATAAGGAACACGACGGCATTCATACTCACTGGACCTGGACCATTTATTGTGTTCATTATGAATGATCCGACTCACAAACTCAAACGAGGGCCTCGAAACACACAGCCACGTTACTTCCGAAGGGCCTACCTCAATAATCAGTCAGAGAACAGCTAAATGCTTAAAGAGATAAATAGCGGAACTCTGGGGCTTTACTGATTCCCGTGAATATATACCGGATCGTCCAGTTGGCTCCTGCTAGCCTTGAAGGAGACTGGACTCCCTTTTACCCTCGCAAGACACAAGTCTAGATTGTTGTGTGATCTATAAAGACTTATAATGTGCCCCCGGGGGGAACCACTTGGGGGACAATATTTGCCCCGTTATTGTCAATGTTTGGTTACAAATGTTGAATAAAGTTATCGAAATTTAGACCTTCAGATAAGTTTATGACCGCCAGGGCTGTGTATGGCAAAAGTCGTATTTACATTATACTTCCAGAAGATTATATTTCGAATAAAGTGAATTTCATGCCAATTAAAAAAATCCATCTTTATTTTATTCCATTTCAAACTTGCATACCTCTACCAAAAACACCCTTTTGTTAGCAATTTTAGATTAAAATAAATGATATAATTATAAAATTTTGGAATTACACCATTTAATCTTTAATATAATTAAACACTCAACTTTTATGCCACAAGCCAAATGGAAGTTTTTTGGAAAAATGTTTTTCAATAAAAAAAATTTTATTTTTTTCTACGAAAGTTTTTTAAGAAATATGAAATTCTAAAACTAGTTATAGTTACATATTTAAGCGATTATGAATAATATTGCGCTGAGTCCGCTTTAAAAGCGGAAATACAACCATGTAAAATTTCTTGTGTTTCCTCCTGTTCGTAGAAAATGATTAAGAATTGTTTATATTGAAGTGGCAATTAAAAAGGTCGAGGGAATTTTGAGTATGGTTATGTCCAGATTAAGAATTAAAAGTAATCTTTAATTAATTATTAAGACTTGGGAGCGATTCGTCTATAATATGTTTTTGTTTTTCAAAATCAAAGGCTTTATAATTATTAACAAATTCACGCTAAAGGAAAATTTAAATATGGTGGTGAAGATTTTATCCAACACAATGGCGCTGCAAGCAAGATGTTTAAAGGTATGTATGAGATCTGTATCTTTGATACCTTAAGAACTGTTTATAAACAGATTGGTCTACACAAATGAGCCACTGTCATCCGATTGTCTTCGTAAACGCTAAATAGTTTACCACTCTATTTTAATCGGTTCTATTTATAATCCTGCATCCTGTATCTTAATTCTTTATGATTTTGCTTTTTATTATTTTGAATTTTAGTTTGTAAGACTCATATAAAAGGTAAAAAATTCTATCTCCTGCCAAACTAAATTTGTTTTATCCTTTATTTCCTCACTAATATTTTCTTCTTCCTTTCTTGTATTTTGCACTTCAACTAACGCAAAACTACTTCGTTGACTAAAACCTTCAATGGTGTTCAGTCAAAGCAAACACTTACCCTCAAATTCAGCTTTAAAACCACGATGGCCCTCAGTACGATGAGTGTTTACATAAGTCAACAGCATGCGGCTTGAAACGGTTGTTAGAATTTCACTAGTTACTTTACCACAAAAGCGAGCAATCAATGGAGATTTATGCCAATAACCATCTCGTATTTCTAAATAATCTGATTGGCAGTTAAGCGATTTGAAAATGTTCTAGTACAACAAAAAAAAATTAAATTAAAATTGAAATACAAAATACAAACACTTGAAACATTAAAAACAAATACAACTAACATAAATCGATGTTAATTAAAGTGTTAATAAGTGTAAAGTAATTAGTTTTCGTTGTTTACATGTTTGTGAATATAAATAAAAGGGACAATATAATTTATTGACTATTTACATTGTAAACCTACCAAATTTTCCAATTTCAAAACCACTCTTTCACCGTGTGTGGCTGTAATACGCCATTCACAATGTTCAGTTTCATTTGTTAAAGCACCAGCCGTGAAAAACGAAGGACTAGCAAATATTCCTGTATTCTCTTGAAAGGTGCGACCACATTTTGGACATCTATACAATAAATTAGCCTGTGCAACATCACCAGCACTTAAACGTAAACGTTGTCCAATTTCTGGTCTCTTCTTACCCTTCATTTCGATGGGCAGAATGGTATCCAAGTAGGTGCCCTTTGAGAAGGTGTTACGTGCATAGTGCATAATCGAATCGTAATCATAAGCCATGCCCAATGAATCCACTTCGTCTGGTGTTAATTTATTAAAGTTGTAGTCCTGTCCCTTCATAATGTTATTGTGTTCAATGATAACATGATTGCCGCGATCTGGACGGGTGTGTTCATGCCAAAAGCCAACAACATGACCCAATTCATGAACAACAATACCAAACTTATCACAATTGCGGCCAATTGAAATGGCCTGTGGGCCATTGCCACGCTTGCCAACAAACGAACAGCAGCTATAAACATTTAAATAACAAAAAATATATAGGAAATGAGTTGCAGACACAAACATGAAATTTGTAAATTGTACGAGTATTGCAACAGTTTAAATGAGGTGTAAATTTTATAGCTTTTTGCACATTCACATAAAATACAATAGATAAGAAGTATGCGTTTGTGTTCGACTGTCTATGTTTCCTGTGTTATATGTTATATATACATAAGTTGTTACTTACCCACAGCCGCGTATAGTGAAAACAATATAATTGGGATGATTATCTGGTTCTCGTTCCACAAACTTAATACAGGTTGAGTTTTCCCAATGTCTCATGGCTTGTTTGAATAAGGCTTTGTGTAGGCCACTAAAATTGCCATCGATTTCATAGGGTATGACACCATAATCCCAAACACGTTCTTTTTTTGCCGTTACAGCACGGGGAAGGCGTCTGTGTTCTCGTACAAAACTAAATTCACTTTAAGAAATAAAAGAAAAAAACCTTTAAATTTTCCTTTTTGAAAAAAAGCTTTACAATAACATACTCCTCTTCCTGTTCAGCCTCATAAACAGGTACTATATCAGCTGCTCTATCATAATATTCATCATTTTCTGGTAGTTTGGAATATCTCATTTCATTACTCGATGTATTTTCCAAATCGGTTATGTTTTTATTTTTTTCAGTATAAAATGCATTCGTTTCGGAATGGTGAAGATTCTGTTGTTGCTGCTTTCTTGATTGTCTTGATCTGCTTACAGGACGATTAAGTTCCTCCTTTAATTGCTGTAGTTTTGCATTGTAGTCGGCACGATGATGATGGCCGTAACTGCGTCTTTTTTTTCATCAAAAAATAGGAATTTAAGTGGAAATATCAAAATTTTACATTTTTGAAGAAAGAACAATTTTAAAGAAAGAACAAATTTAATGATTTAAATTTTCTTTTGAGAAATTAAAAAGCACTGAAAAGCACTAGTTTTCTATTTCATATAAACGCTGATTGGTTCACATCCTGATATAATGTTCGAATTTTCTATAGCAATTCTCATCTTTATTTTGAGCTTGTTATTTTAAAGCATCGAAACATTAAATTCTTACAGGGTTAAGTACTTGTTAGACTGTCGTAAGTTGCATCTGAGCCTCATTTTTTTGAGTTAAGTGAAAAATTTCTTTTTTTATTCAAGGTAAGCTCTAAATAGGTAGTTTATTTGGACATTTTGTTAATAAGTTTAATTCGCCTTGCTTACGATAGTATGACTATGGCATTATCGTGTAAAAAATTTTTCACTTAAGTTACAGAAACGTGACAATGATGAATTAGTAATATAATTATGACAATGATATGATGACAGTCTTAGGCGTAGCTGCAAATCTTATGTGTCTTTGATATAGGGAATTTATCTGTTCGTGAATTCTAGGTTAATTTCATTATGAAGTCGAAGTATGAAAACAGTACCTCATTTCTACGACTTAAGTGAGAAAATTTTTCATATAGCAATATATTATTAACCAATTTGTTTTATAAAGAATGAGCTATAAATTTCACACATAAGTTGTGGTGTGACATTAATAACAATTTTATAATAATAATGGAACAGTATCAAACATATGTATATACGTTTCCAAAATCAAAAATCAGCGTTACAGATTATTGTTTATCATTTATAAAAAGTTTTACCGATTTTGATGAAATTTTTATCACCGATTGAATTTTATATGGACTAACAGAGTGGATATATTTTCTATAGCTTTTTAACCCCAATAAGGAATATTTTAAGACGTTAGGACTAAAACTATTTCGTATATAAAAGTCATCATTTCACCTCCTACGGTTTGAACGTTTTTTTGTGAATTAAAGTATATGAGAGATGTACGTTGTAAATTTGGAGATTTGGTAAAAACTGTAAATAATTCTATCGTTTCTAAAGCCTAGTCATTGTACTGAATTTTTCCATCTCGATACAGTTAAGTTGAAGTTATACAGTTTACTCCTAAGCCAGGCCCGTTGATGTTTCAACCACTGGGTGTATGTAAGATGACAGCCAGAATTGTTAGATTTTGAAAAATAAAAACTATTTTAAGAATAAAACTATTAAAACATTTCTCTAGATAATAAAAATTTAGAAAAATTGCTTATTTTAAATTATTTTACACTTAAGTTGCGTTTATTCACCTTTAATTACTGAAAAACATAATCAAAATTACAAAATGCTTGGAAAGCTATTTTTATGCAAAAAGTTTAAAATTCTTATTAGTTCATTGTTCATAGCCTTTGAAATAGCATATATTTTGTTGTGAAAAATTGTGAATTAAAGGGAATAAAAAGTTTCAAACCTGGCTTAAATGCTATAGCATGTCCTTTTTACGGTAAAATTGAAAGCGGTTTTTCTAATGGCCGAAAAATGTAAACAGCAAAAACAAATTGCAATTTTTGAAGCTGAAAATAATGCGCTAAGTCATATAATTTTCAAACATTTATTTTTAGCTGCCTATGTGTAAATTGTAATATTTAAGCAATTTTATTTTTTGATCAGAGTTCGGAATGCATTAATTTTTATATGCGATTCTAATATAATAAATACATTTCATATATATCAGTACAGTGAGCCCATTAGATTTGATAGCAAGGGTATGGCAGTAAGTTGAATATCATGAAAATCATTAAAAATTAAATCAATTATTAGTGTCACAGAAGCTTGAATGGACACGATTTACTTTTGTTTCTAATTTTTCTGTAGGAACTTTTATATTCAGCTTTATAAATTAATAAGTCGGAAAATTAAAGAAATAAATTTTCCACTAATCGTAAAGAATATGACCTTTTAATCATAATTTTTCTGGTGTACAAAAAATGGTGAACCACATGGAACATTTCCACCTAATTTAATAAAAACGTGAAATATGTTAGCTTTATTGATTTGTTGATTTCAGATGGAATGACTCATATATACTTTTTCTAAATTCAATACGTACATTTAAACAGAACTATAAGTGGCAGTTTTTTTTAACGACATAACTTGATTTTTTTTTTTGTAACAGAAGGAAAGTTGTTTTTATAAAAAATACCACTCACCTATGTTTTCTACCCCTGCGATGTCTTCTCTTAACAATGGTACTGCTTCCCTTAATTTCCTGAATTTCATCTAATTTCATGCCATTACCACCCGCATTGCTATAAACATTGGGCAACGTTGAACGCTGTACGGGCAGAGCGGTTGGCAATATCACCACTTTACGTTCCGATACAAAATTATTACCCGTATCCAATTCTATATCTTTGGTATTTGATTGTATTTTTCGTTGATCGACATTACGATTACCAAAACCAATAGAAGATTTATTATGCTTTTCCTCTTCGGTATATGATTTTTGTTTGGCCAGCAAGCTAAAGTCGTATTTTTCTCCCGATGTATTAAATGCTTTGTCCAAGGATCCCTTATCATATATTTTTTCTTCAATTTGTGTATTTTTTTTAGTTTCCATAGGAATGGAATATTTATGTGAATTCGAAATTTGTTCTTCGGAGGATATAACTTCATTTTTAAAATTTATGGAAGCATAATTGTTCGTATTGCTGGAGGGCTTAATTAACTCATTTGCAGACTATCGAAATTTGTTGGTATTTTGCGAGGAAAGCCATATAATTATTATTTTTAGGATATTTTGTAATTGTTTTCTTGAAACTTACCTGCATAAGATCATTATCCAGTTCCGGTTTGTTACTGGGCAATTTTGTTTTTCTTCTTATAATATCAGTAAGGCCTTCTTCCTCTACCTGGAGGCCCTCATGATAGACTTCTTGTTTTAAAATTTCCATTTCTTTTTGAAATGTTTCATTATATTTGAATGGTGACTCTTTTGTTGGACTATCTGCCTGCGGAGTATCCTGCCATGCCTGCGTACTAGCCACTATAGGATAACCCTCACTATCATATTCAACATCAGGTAATGCTATGTCACCCATAAAACCACCTGCAAATTAAATTTTTTTTTCATTAATTAAGATTCCAAATATTTTTATACTCATTCATATTTGTTAACGTAAACTATTTAAATAATTTTCCATGCTCAGCATGTTTTTCATTATTTAGTATCTTAACTGTAGTCGCCACTGGGGTAGACAGCTACCAAGAAACAAATTTAAATTTCTTGATATGGAATTTGCAATACATGCCGTCTCCAATAAATAATTTCTTTACCTGTGCTAGTGGTTATTTTCCAATTAATACATTTTGCAATTAAGTTTTACAATAAAAATATAAAATTAAATGTAAGAATAAATTTATGCTCTGTCACACAACACAAAAGTAATGTAAATATTTATCCTCTTTACAGAAAAAGAAAATAAAATACTTCAAAATAATACTTTAAACTTAATTACCAGGTAATTATATTTTACATATTAACTACATGCATGCACATAAGAGTATTAAGGAGTACTTTGAATTAATTTCAATAAAGTAACTATCTCGTTAACACTGCCATTTTAACGTCTGATAGCAATAAAATAAAATACTTAAATAAAAATTATATAACACATTAAATATATATAAAATATAATAAAATGAAAAATGGCATATGGGCATGTCCATGGTGCGGTATAAATATATAGAAGAGTTTAAAAAATAATAATAATAGCAAAAAATAATAAATAATAATACTAAATTTATATCATTTATAATCGGAAAGAAATTAAGCACATTCGATCAGGTTTAGTAACTTAAAGCGGAAGTGATTTTGAGGTATATATAACCAAAAATATATGAATTTGGGAAGGTCTAAAATATTTTTTTAATCTTTGATTGTGTCTTTAAAAGAGAATGCGTTATGTTTTCACAAAAGCAGTCTTTGGACAATTAAGAATTTTAGTTTTCAAGCTTAACATTGTTCGTGACATCTCACTACAAATAAATATTTCCGCAATGGTTTGAGCTTTAATTTTACAACACTTCCGAAGAATCAAGCACAAATAGCGTAGGTAAATAATTTTATGGGGATGTATGTGACACGATAAATGTATTTAGGAAAAATTAAAACTACCACAACATACAACATTATCTCTCTTTTACCAAGTGGTTTTTTAACGTGCTCTTGAAATCTCAAGAATACTCAAATTCAGTCTATAGGTAATCAATTTGTAAAATTCTTGGAAACATTGTTTAGTCTTTTTTTAGCTTATTTTAGTTTTTCAGGCGTGATTGAAATATTCATGGAATTGCCCATATGCAAATATATTTTACAATTATTTTTATTATAAAAATACTAGTTAGAGAAATATATTTTAATAAGCTGCTTATTTTTTATCTTCTGCTGCAATTTCAGAGAATTTTTCAATCAGAGATTTTTCCATCTTTTCAAGTCACCTGAAAAATGAAATCTGACACAGGCTACTGCTGACTATTCAATGGCTTGAATCAAAGTGTTAGTTCTTGAAATTTGAATACAAAAAGGAAATTTTAATTCCACTATCACAACTCAAAGCTCAAATTGTTTATGTCTTCCATTGATATGCACAAGCGCGCCGGAAGATAATATTTGGACTAAATGAAAGTAAGTTTTTTATATCTACATTTTATATTTTCAAATTGTTTAATTTCTGCAGTTATATTACGATTTAATATTCATTACAACTGCAGTGAAGTTATTAACTCATTAACAAATTAAATTTATTAAACGTTTTTTGCAAACGAATGTGTTGCGTCCAAATCATTATTGATCACACAAAACTATAATAAATCGCAGTTTTTGTTGATAATTTCTAAATATCTCAATCAGTTGGTTTTTAAAGAGACAAGTTTCGGCTATGAGCCATCTTCAGTGTTCTCTTCTCTCTATACTAGTTGTTCTTTATTGTCAGCTGTCTTTATATAGTTTGTCTTGTTTTTGTGTCTCTTCGTATTTATGGTATTCTTATTGTCTTCGTCTCTCTCTCTCTCCATCTCTTTTTGTTTATCTCTCTCTGGCTTTTCGTTTGTTTTTTCCTATCTAATTTGTATCTCCCTCTCTGCCTCTTTCCCTTTTCATTCGTTTCTCTCTCTCTACCTAAATCATTTCACGCTCATGCTTGTTATTCATTCGTGTTTATATGTGAGTCTATTGCTTTTTTTCTATGACATAATAATCTGTAATTTCTAATTGCACGTTTTCGAGGTTCCCTATTGCCCGGGTCTTGTGCATCTGCGTAACGTGTTTGAGTCAGGGTAAGGTTTGTTTTACTGTAAAAATGTTTTAATGGTTAAAATATTTTGTCTGAAGCAGTGTTTATTTGTTCATTTATTATTCGTCCGTCAAATGTTTTCTGTTTGTGTATTTCCATGTTTACTGATACGTTTAAACTGTATGTAGCAGTTAGACAGTTGTTTTTATATGTCCCGGTGTACATTGGTTGTTGAATATATGGTTCGCAAAATTTGATTCTGGAGTTGATTTTGATTCTCGTAATTTTTTGTTGCAGTCGCTCTCATGTGTTCCCTAAATCCGCCCTGTTTGCCAGGTATAACTATATTGGCATATACAAGTTAATTTGTGCACTCCTTGTTTCTCTAGTTCTCGGTTGTTTTATTCTATAGTATTTTGCATAGGTTGTTTCTTGTTCTGAATGCTGTATTCATGTTGCGTTTTTTAAAGAAAATTTTGCTATTTTTTACATTGACTTTCCCATATATGTTTCGTGTAGCCCAGTTTTTTCTATCATTCTCCTGTTCTTTTTTCTGTTCTTTGTTCTGTTCTTTGTACGTCTTAATTTGTTTCTTGATGTTGTCTACCAGGTATTTTTTGTACCCGTTGTTTTCAGCTATGGTATATATTGTTCCCATTTCTTTTATATACATCTCCCGTGTTAGTGGTGTTGTTTCGAGTCTTGTTATTAACTGTCTAATTGCTGCGTTTTTGTATTGTTGGGGATGATTTGATGAGTTGTGTGTTATTGTGTTCGTTGCTGCTGGTTTCCTGTATATTTCATATTCGATTCTTTTCAAAATTACCTTCTCAATTAGATGCCCTGAATAACAGTAGTTGTGAATGCAATACAGATCTGCCAAGAACTTCATTGCCACATTCATCTTTAATTTTCTTCAAGTAGAAATATAAGAACACGAACTAAAAGTTCGTTTTTAAGCTCGATGAAACGAACTACTACACTAAGATTACTTTTTGATTTTCATTATTATCGACGCTATTTACATTTAGCTTGACAGTATGTTAATTTATAAATTAATTTTATTTGGTAATTTATAATTATTTCATAACAGGTTCCACATACTCATTTAGTTAACGCCAAAAACATTTCGTTTGGAGCCGTACGCTGGTAGCATTATTAGATCTTATTTCGTAAAAGAATAAGCCGTATATCTCTAAGACGTTGATGGTGGTCGTTACCGCACGATAATGATGATGCTGTTTTTAATTTTTATTCAATTGCTTTAAAATTATGGTATAAAAAGTTTTTTGAATAAAAGGTAAATTTGTTGTGTTATGCTTTACAATTAAAAGGTCTATCGAGCTTAAAGAAACACTTTCGTAAAATTTCGTGCCATGTCTGAGCCACTGTTTTATTTTTTATTATATAGCTGTTTAAAACGAGACCCTTTTCAATATCATGTCTTCTAAAGTTAAAGTTAATTAAAAAAGTCTTTAAATTAAAATAAAAAAAGCTTTTTCTGTTTTATTAAATATTCCTGTATTCGCAGTATTTAAGAATATTGTAGCATATAACTACAAACCATTAATTTCAAATGTTTTATCATTTCCGCGTGCTTCTATTTAACACATAATTATTATCCAGTGTAACATAATAAAAACAACAAAGTTCTTTACTAATAAATTTGCTTTTAATGTTCTTTACGTAAAACAAAAATCAATTAATTTTTAATTTCAGTTTTTAACCTGCTGACGCAGTATTCCTGACAGTCGCTTCCTGCAACAGATATTTTTTCATTCATTCTATTGAACACACTTGTGTACTAAAGCTGTAATCTTTCACACACAAATTAATATTTTCACCCACATGTATCAAAAAGGATGTAGAAATAAAAAGAATTTTTTTCTTCCACACAAATGAGGGTGTAACGACACAACATAAATGATTATTAAGAAGTTTTTCTCAAGCTTTTTATTTAACGAACATGTGCCATTAACAGAAACAGAATATGAAAGTGACATAAAAAGAGTTAAATTTTATCACAAATTTATAAAACTTCTATTTATAAAAAAAATATACGCAACAATAACAAAAAAAATATTCAATAAGGAACGAAAGGTGACGCAAAAAATTGCAATATTTTTGTCCTTTTAGGAAAAAAGGATAAAGAACATATTGTCAGTATGTTCATCATAATCCTTGTCAATATGAAAAGGAGCATACGTCAGCATAAATATCAAAATAAATTTTATTTTCTATTTATATTTATTATGGCAAAATGACAGGCATCAGCATATCTATTATCAGAATCGTACATGAATCGAATGAAAATTTATTTGTTCTATTTATTTATTGTATTGTGAATTTTTTACGTGACAAATTTATAAAAAAACAAGCGAAAAAAGAAACTTTTCAAATTGCTATTTTTTAACAATATTAAAAGTACTTTACAGATATTAAAAGTGCTCATTAACAGCTGCAATACTTTTTAATTGCATTTTTTATTTTAAACAAAACACAAAATCAAAAATTCCCTTCAAAATTGTCTTTACTAGAAAAAAGTTAAAATATAATGACAGCGAATTTGTAGCTTTTAAAATAAGATCAAATGGATGATATGGGAAGGGAACTACTATCTATCGAAGTCGCAATGTACAGGAATGAAACCAAGACAAGAAAAAGGTGTTGGTTGAAGCATAGTCTGTAAAACACCATAGATGGAATCACAAGAAACACTTGTGAATAGAAGCAATAGACCATCACATATCTGGCACACCGAGAGATTGAACCATATAAAATCGTCAACATGGGATGAATGACTCAGTTATGACACTGTGATCTTTATTAGAATTACGAAAACATAAATAAATAAAATTAGCCCAAAAACTAAACACGAACTTAGGACTGAATTAAATATTTCATTGATTGTATACTCAAATATTTTCTCTCCTGCTTGATTTTTAATTCAAATATTTACGACTTATGTAAACACTAGGTACAAAGTTGACATGATTGACAAAATAGATCAAGGCCTCACCTATGTCAGCCTCATGATTATGTTTTTGTTAAATTTTTTGGACATGCGGACCTACATTTTTTTTAAATAAACGAGTTATGCATCAAGTCAATTAATATCTTTAAACGCTCTGTCGTCTATTTATCTGGTTGTTAGTATTTATCTGCAAACATAATATACTCTATTTGGCTCTATTTTGGTTTAAGAAATAAGAAGTATACAAGAATTTATCGAACTCTATGAACGCATAAGCTTTCGCTTGTTTCACACCACTGTGCGCATTAGATTTTTTCTTTTAAAATTTCGAATGGCGATGGAAAAATTCTTGTGTGTATGTAACGTGTCTTATGTCACCGAAAAGAAGTATTTACTGTAAAGTAAAATATAGAGTAACATTAACCATAACAATATCAACACGATTAACTATAAACAAACGGGCGGTGCTCGCTTAAAAGTTGATATATCACTATTTAGGTGCATAAAAACTAAGCACTTTACAAAGGAGCTTAAAAGCATAAAGAAGAATGCAAGAACTCTCTGCACAATCAAGTTATGTTGCAATATTTGTGAATTTAGCTGTCGAGCCGTGATATCATATCTGCGTGTCGAGTCTCATGAGTTAAAATTGAAATGTTTAATTGAATTTAAAAAACATTAATCTAATCACAAAATTAGGCAATCGAAAAGATCAATGCCGGAAATTCAATATTCAAAGCCAGCGCAAAATTACGAGATGTTGCTGGAAGAAAATATGAATGTCGAACGCTTCATGTAAGACGTTGATTGAAAATTTATTACATCTATTCAAGCTGTAAATTGACTTTATTTTATTTATTATTATTATATATTATTAAGGATGAAAGTTATACAGAATATGTTCAGAACTTAAAGCATTTAAGGGAAAAGTTCAAAGTACTTTTTAAAAACTCAAAGCTGTCATACCAAAAAATTATTTTTTATTAAACATTCCTGGAAAGCTTTAATATGTTCAATAATGCACGAATAAAGCAAAAAGCTATAGCTAAAATTTAACATATAATGAGCAATAAGTTCTTTTTAAATATTTTTAAAAAGCCATGTTTTTAATAAAATAAAAAATAATAAAATAAATAAAAAAAAAATAATAAAATAAAGTAATTAAAGTTTATTGATAATAACTATTAATTTCACCTTAAAATCCCTAAATCACAGAGACTTGCTATTATCGTTAACCAAAAGCTAAAAAATCAGCTTTCATGTTGCTTATAATTATGGCCTTAAATCTTCTTGATTAACGTTTAAAAAAAACAGAAACTTTTAAACATTGAAAGAATATTCGAATGTATTGTAGAGGAAATTATATTTAAAACCCCACACTTTACTAAATTCGATTTTTTAACATTTTTGTTTCTTTTAACATAATTTCACATAAAGACAAAAATTGTTAATAAGAATTCCTTGGTTTTACTTTAGGTTTTTAAAAAAGGATTTGTGGTCAACTAACTTTTTTTATACTTTCTTTTAATTAAAAACTAAAATATAATTTTATTATTTTATAAGCAACTTATGTTTTGCATGTTTCAACTTCAGAATGAAAAGTTAATTATTTTAATCGCTTTCATATGTAGTGGCATTAAAGATTTAATTTAAATTTAATTTAATAAGATGAATAAATTAAATAATCCTGTTTAAATTCCTTGTTATTAGCGCAGCATAAAAAGATGGGAAATTTATATTTTATGGACTTAATATACAAAATGTTCATTTCAACACAAATGCTTAGTGTTTAACAGGGTGTTTTTTAAGTATAAATATTATTGCCCTATTCTGTACGTATTTGACTTAAAATCCAAACTAAAACATTTAAAAGTATTATTATTTAAAATATTATTTAATACTAACGTTACTGAACGTGAATATTTCACAAATTAAAATCTTTAAAAAATAGCAAAACCGTTTCAGAAATGACTGAATTCTGGGACAAAAGCAACAACTGTCCCTATCTTTAGTGGTATGCTTCTTTGTTATCTAAAATGCATTATGAGAGCATTTTTTTAAATTAATTGAAACCACACACAACCACTTGCATTGAATCACCCTATTTATGAGATTATTAAAGTTCATACCATAGAATATAATAAAAGCCCCATGTTCTATTGGTCCATAGTATTCTTTTTTCGTTTATGACTCTTAATGCGTAAATTAAAATTCCTTGCAGCATACAACTAAACACTAGTGAAATAGGCATTACAAATAGCATTAGTTAACATAACAACATCGGCAACACATTATACCATTGCAGCCGTAACTGATTTAAAGGATAAGAGAGCAAGTTATTTCCAACAGCATGAAAGGAAAATTTTATAAAACACTTTTTGAATGCATAGAAAAAATTTGTTTTGTTCTATTAAAAATGTTTAAGTTTAATAACATGTTCGCTTAATAAGATGTTTAACCAAAAAAAAATAAAAAAAAAGAACTAATGAAATAAATAATTGAATTATAAGCATAATTAAGTTATAAATAGTAATACAGTAAATTTCAGCGATGCACTAGTTAACATTTTAAAAGAAGCTTGATACGGCAAAAAGGAAACCCAAAACTCTTTATATATTTACCCAAGTTTTGAAATATATAAAGTCAGTACAGAATGGCCTGCTAAATTGGTCCAAAAAAGTAACAATATCTGGAAAATCGTAACAATTAAACAAGTGAACCGTGAACAAGTTTTTCTATCTTTTGAAGCGTCTTTCAGACTTTCACAAAATGCACTTCACTCACAAGTAATAAAGTTTTATTAAAAATTAAAGGGTGTGCTCAAGAAACCCTGAATTATAAAAGTAGGTCTCTGGAATTTATTATGCCAAGTGTAGAAAATAATAGGCATGGTTCTAAAAGGCATGCATTACTCTACTTTAACAACAAACAAAGATTATATTTTATTGAGGTATAGAACTTTGGAAGGGAATAAAACATAGATGACATGAAATTGATTTTTTTTGAAAGATGCCAGAAGATGGCATTATAATTTAAATATGGCGTTAAAGCACGACAGCTGGCTCAGACATAGCCTAATCTGGAGATCTAGTTTTTGGCGACTTTTTCCAACATTTGTGGCCGTATATTGGCAATAACGCAACGAATATTGTCTTTCAAGTGATCAATCATTTTGGGCTTATCGGCGTAGACCAACGGCTTCATACATCTTCACAGAAAGCAGTGTAGCGGCGTTAAATCACACAATCTTCACGAGTCCGAAATGTTACGTTATGCAGTTAACAAACTTCTTCTTCAATAAAAAATTGTAGCACGAATTATGTAACATATTCCGCCATTTTATTTAAACCAGAGTTTATACACATCATAAATGAAAAACTCGCCAAAAACTCAGGACCAATTTGCACAATTTGGAAGCATTGTGCAGATGTCAGTCCATTTATGTAGCAATACTAAACTAATCTAAACGTAAATTACTTGACAGCTGCGAAAACAGCGACCATTTAAAAAAAGTGCTGCTAACCTAAAGTTCTATACTTGTTTAAAAAAAACACGCAATATAAGTACAAAAAATAAAGTTTGAAATTAACTGTGAAAATCACACGTGGTGCCACAGCGCACTTGGCTAATTTTCTCAAAAGCTTTAAACTCTAAACTTTTTTCCCCACCCCAATATTTTTACTTGCAACCTTCCCTATAAGAATTTATTTTTATATATTTAAAAGTTTTAGGTTAAATGCACGCTTGCATGGTACTAGTATCTGACTGCTTCAGAAACATATCCTAACAATTCTTATTTCGTTTCAACTGCTATGTTTTAGGCTGTCATACAGTCAGTAGCTTGAAACGCACCAACAATAAGAGATGAACAGAAAAAGAAAACCAAAAATCCTGCACAAACTCTACACACACGCTGAGCCGGAAGTGTGCTACATTTTCCAACCAAACGGAAATGGTTAGATGCTTAATGCTGAGGAGGATGTTTTGCTAACAGAAATATTTTGCTTTAAATACTTCAGCCTGGGAATAATTTAGAAAAATATATTTAGTATATGAAATGTATAACAAGTTTACTGCAATGTTGCAACTTGTTATTATTGCACGAATGTATATGTATATGGAATATACTCCTACAAAGTTACGTTGGTAAATGTTAGTATATTCTAGCTACAGCACCACTAGTGGTCTTAATAGCCAACAATGCGTACATGAATTGAAAAAAGTAGAAATGTTTGTACTTTATTGCAAGTAAGAGCTCTTACGCTTCAGATTCCTATTTAATCTCTCCCTTTTTTCATATTATGTCCATACAATTCTCTTGTATTTATTCACACACATTTTTTTACTAAAAATGGTAAAATGGTGAAATGGATTTTTAGTATCATGAGTGTTTGCCATTTAGCAAACAAAACAATGTGTCCTAACGTTATAAAATAAGCATTAAGCTGTAAGTGTTAATAAAACCAAAACCAATATCCTGTGGAGATATTAACAAATCAATTATGGTATTTTAAGTACTGCAACCTACTTTTAACAATTTGACTTCTAACTTGTTATCTGAAATTCAATTATTACTGCGATTAAATAGTTCTTTGCTTTTGTGAAATTAATTTCTTAGGTTCTTTTTGAAATTACCACAATCGAACTTCTTCTGTATGAAGTACTTGTTGTATTAAGAATTAAAGCTCAAGTTCAAATAAAAAACCTCTGGCATTTATTAGATCGTAACAATTTAAAGCAGATTAATAATGATAGTAAAAATAAAGAGAGAAACGTATTAAAATGTATGGGTCTTAATAGTTTAGTAGGTTTGAGTATTTAACAGGAATCCCGGTTTAATTATTGATTAACTATTTTCAAAGCCAAAATTGCTGCCAATATTATGACTCATACAAACGCATTTTAGATAAATTGACCTTTTCTTTGGCATTTAAAATAACAACTGTTTTGCTATTCCTATTTTAAAGAAAGCAAATCAAACCAAATAACGACGTTTTTAATGTTAGCATAAAAACTAAAGATGGCTGATTAGCGACTTGTAAAATTTTCCGTTTTCAGCAACGTCTTCAACACAATAGGCGCGTCAAAATTTAGAAAAAAGCATTTTTAATAACATTAAGGAAAATAATCAATTAAACAATATACCGAAATGAAGAAAAATAAAAAGTTGAGTAAACAAAATGGGGAGTTCACGTGACAGCTTTAAAACAGTGTCCGAACTATCTAAAATGACAAATAGCTTCTTGTATACATTTTTCTTAAATTTTTTGCTGTGTTTGTGCTGTATTGGTTAAATATAATACCTAGAGATAGAGCGATAAAATTCACTCATAATCTATATGAGCAATAGTGAAATGGATATATTTTCCGAACTGTAAAACATATCAATGTTTTAATAATAATAATGTTAAAAGGAATCTACTACGAGGGCTGCTATTTATATTTCTGCCTGGTAACACTGATGTTTCCAGCGCAACCTTCACATCGTTAAACATAACCTCAACCAAAACACATTGTCATTTTGTTGTTAGTGTTAGTGATAGCAGGTTGAAAAAGTGATCTTAGGAGAAAATGGAATTAACTCGTAAACATTTTCGTGCAATAATTTTTCATAACTTTCGACGTGGCCTGACACGACAACAGTGCACGGATTAACCTAATTTCTTATATGGTAATGAAACACCTTCTTACAGCACCATTAAAAACTAGTATAACGAATTCAATCGTGGCCGACAATCACTTCAGGACGAATCCTTATTAGGCCGCCCAACAACGGTTGTTGATCCAGCAAACATGGCAGCTGTGCATAAGCTGATAAAGCATGATCGTCATGTAACATATCGCGAGATTGAGGCATCTGTAGGGATTAGTATGACAAGCATCAATAAGATCTTGCATAAACATTTGCATGTGAAAAAGGTTTTTTCACGTTGGATAACGCATAACCTGACAAACGCACAAAAAAATGCTCGTGTTGATTGGTGCAAAAAAATGTTGCAGAAATTCGCTCAAGGTGCGTCAAAAGCAGTTTATAATATCTGCACAGGTGACGAATCATGGATATACTCAGATGATCCTGAAACAAAACAGCAATCCAGCGTATGGGGCTTTCAAAACGAGCGAAATCCCACCAAAGTTGTTTGTGGAAGAAACACATTAAAGCAAATAGTTGCCTTTTTCTTCGGCATAACCGGTCATGTGGCGACTGTGCCATTAGAGCAACGTAAGACCGTTAATTCGGCATGATACACCACTATTTGTTTGCCAGAAGTCTTTGAGAAACTTCGAGAAAAGTCAAAGAAAAGACGCATCATTCTGCATCACGACAATGCGAGCTGTCACCGATCGGCTGAAACGATGGGCAAAACACTAAATTGATGGGTCATCCGCCGTACAGCCCTGTCTTGGCACCTAATGACTTCTTTTTGTTTCCGAACATCAAGAAAAAACTACGCGGACAACGGTTTCCTACCCCTGAAGAAGCAGTTTCTGCATTCAAAACCCATGTTTTAGAAGTACCTAAATCGGGGTGGAAAAAGTGCTTTGAAAATTGGTTCCAAAGCAAGCAAAAGGGTATAAATCTTCAAGGAGAATATTTTGAAAAACAATAAAGTTAGGAAAAAATTGCAAATTTTGGTGTTAATTAAAAAAAAAATCATTACAAATTTTATAATAGCAGAATGCAATGCATTGCATTCTTACCTTAGGTTGTGCACATTGTAAATATTATCTCTTTAATAAAATAAATCAAATGTGAAATCAAGATATATTCATAACTAATCAATATTTATTTATTTAGAGGAAGTTCATGCATACCCCAAAGCTTATGTTATTGTTCTTCGAGTTCTTCTCTAGTAATCGGCCTTTCTGATATCATGATAAATTATCTATGAAATATTTTCAAACAATTTTTTTTTTTAATTTTAGTTATTCCTTATAAAGTTTTTTTCACTTGAGAAACTTAATTTTATTCTAAAAATAAAAAATAAATAAAAAAATGTGATATTTTTAAAAATTCACTAAAATAGTATTCGCATTGCAATTTAAATTGTGTCTTAAAACCAAGTAACTTCTTTGCTCTACATACACTTTCATCTCTTCCTTGCATTTGTATAAATCCAAAATAACTCAATTTTAAATTTATTCAAATGTACTTCTTTACCAGGAGAAAACAAAAAGAACTAAAGAAATGCATTTACTTTTGTACTCATGAATTTTAAATTTTAAAAACATTGCAAGTTAATCCTATTTTCATGTCTTAGGAACTTAAAGTGGTTGGTAGGTATATGAAATATTTAAAACTTTTTATATCTAGATTTTCTTATCATTTAGATATTATATAAATTAAAGTTAATTGAGACAATTTACTTTTTAATATAAAAATATTAATTATTATTTTTATTTTTATTCGACCTTTTTTATTTTAACTAAATATGTACTAATCTTTTAAACGGTCTTTTTAATTAAATTTTAACGATTCCATAGAAAAGCGAAATATTGAAAAAAATAAATCGTTAAAATTTAATTCAAAAGACCGTTTAAAAGATTAGCACATATTGAATTAAAAATATTAATTGGAAATAATTTATCAAATGTTTTTGTTATTTTCTCACCTAAATTATGAACTCAGTTTTCTATACATCAAGGATTTTAGGAATGTTACCTACACGAAGTTACAATCCCTTAATCCTAATGATAACATGATCTTTGTTTATATGCTGTGTCCCCTCTATATATATGTTCCATTGAAATTTTCAAACAAAATATCTCATACATATTTTAGATGCTCACAGGTTGCTGAATAAAATATATTTTACTTATGTATATTTCTACATATCAGTGGTGGCATGTATTAAGAAGGCTCTAAGCTATTTATTATTCGATATTCATTTTTTTAGTACTTTCAATACATTTTACACCTGCGTCAAAAAAAAGAAGAAATTTTAAATATTTATTTCTTATAGTGCGCTCGATAAACGATATTAATATTTTCATTTCATATTAAATATTTTCATTTCATACAATATGTCATGCATTCTTTACTACTTGGGTTATTATTACTTGCTTGCCATCATCTAACAAAAATTTAACAGCTGAGTGCGATTTGACAGCTGATTTTTCTTTATATATGATTTTTTTTTTAATTAAACTTATTTAAATATAATTTGTTTCAAATTTAAAAACAGCAACTTCTTTTATTTATTTATTTCATCAACATATTATAACTGACATTAAAATCTAAGTGTTGATTAAAACTATTACATAAGTGTAAGCAACTTGCAATCGGCTCATTAATTGAATAATTCGTTCTGAAAAGACATTCTTCCAAGATGCGATTGTTTCTCAAGTCCCTAGCAGGACTATACAACGTAAAATAATTTTTAATTTCCGGGCTACCAATATCATCAGATAGTCACATCGTAAGAACTTAGTTCATGTGGTAAAATCAATTTTAAAGCAGTCTTAGTAAATATCTTCTGAATTTGTTCATCACGACTTGATGGGCTCAAATGACTTGAATTCCAAACAATGGATTCCAATATTCCAAGATACTTTGAACCAAGGAAATGTATAAAGACTTTAGGGTGTATGCATATTTAAAATCTCTAGAATTTCTTCTAATGAAACCGAGTACACTATAAGCTCTAGAAATAACATAATCGATATGATTAGAGAATGTAAATTTAGTGTCAAAAAGTCCTTAACTTCAGCTACACGTTTAAGTAGGAAACTACCAAGAGTATAATTAAAATTTATTAAACTCGTAATATAAACATATGTGACAACACAACATTTTGAAACATTAATATGTTTGTCATTTTCAAAATACCAGTCAGACAGTTTATTAAGATCAATCTGTACCTTTTCGCAGTCACTAATATCGCCAGTAGTAGAATACAATTTTAAATCATCAGCAAATAAAAGACAGCTGGAAAACTTAAAATTCAATGGTAAATCATTAATGAAAATTATAAAAAGTAATGGACCAATATGTGTTCGCTGAGGAATACGTGAATAGGCAACAATTATATTAGAAGAGAATGAATTACAAATTTTAACTTTAACTTTTTTCTATTGGTCAACAAACTATGAAAAAATGCCAAAATATTTTTCGAAAATCCAAATGTACAAATGAGTAGTAACAGATGATGGCTAACTGTATCAAATGCCCTGGCAAAATCAGTGTATATAACATCGCATTGGCGCTTACGCACCATAGCAGATGCAATATTACGGCTTTATAAAAGTAAGTTAATCGTTGCAAACCGTGTTGCCGATCGGAAATAAAACTCTTAACATGCCCAAATAGTTTTCTATTTAAAATATTATCAAAAATCTTTGCAAATGGGCTTTGTATAATTATGGGCCTATAATTAATTGGTGTCTAAGCTACGATCCCCAGATTTAAAAATTGGAACAATACAACAAAGCTTCCAGCAATCTAAAAATTCACCATGTTCAAGATACGAATTGAAAAGCTTAGTAATTATGGCTGCAATATTAGCTGCACACTTTTTAAAAAACATTTTTAAGTAATTAGACTTTTTCATTAAAGTCTTCTGCAATTTGTAATACTTCTATTTAAATATATTTTGCACTTTTACTCCCTTCGCCTTGTAATAAACCCCATAATAAAATATACTAATAATTAGTACAAAAGGATATTAGAAGTGGAGAACATTGAGACTTTGCTTATCTAGTTATTTTGGTATAAAATTAAAATCATCGCAACCCCAATCAAAATAAGTAACATATCGCACCCTAAATACAAAAGAGACACAACTCAAAATTTTCCACAACTAAATTTCTCTCCATAAATTAATTCAGAATACACATCTCTAACTACTGCAAAAATTTCTTTTACATCACTATCTTCTTTAACTGAAAAGAAAACAGTTATGTCTATTTTTGTGTTAAGTGTGTTGTTTCTGCACGATGAACTAAACAGTTTTTTGTCTCTTCTAAAAATTTTAGTATTTTGAGTTGTGACCCTTTTGTATTTAGAGTGCGAACAGCTGTTTTAAGCAAAGATGATTTTTGAAAACCTTTATTCCAAAATTGTAATACAGTTTGTCTGCCGGGAATGTATACTACTTTGTTTGTTTATAGTTTTTGATAAAATGAATGAGAATTACATGTGAAATATAATATTAGATAAATATCCGCCTCTGTTAGCTTCACAAATGCGAGCCCTTTTAAACACATTTTTCATTACATGCTCACACATTTCTCATAGTATTTCAATAATTTTATCACAAATATTTTGTTTAGTTTGTATAAGTGTTTCTGGTTTCTTTGCATAAACCTTGCTTTTCAGATATTCCCACAAAAAGAAGTCCGGCGGTGTCAAATCAGACGACCGTGAAGGCTAATCAACATCACCATTTCTTGTAATAACTTGTCGTGGAAAGACGTCTATTAGTAATTCCATTATAATCCTGGCTGTATGCGATGTGGCACCGTCTTGTTGATACCACATGTTAATCAAACCCAAAGCACGCAGTTGTGACGTTAAAAAGTTTTCAATCATAACATGATATCTCTTTCCATTCGCAGTTACCGTTACGCCATTTTCCTGATCAAATTGCACACCAGACTGCCACTTTTAATGGATGCAAAGGTGACTGTTGAATAATTTGAGGGTTTGCCATTCTCCAGAACCGACTATTCTGTTTATTCACATATTCACATATTTCAAATGAAAATGTGCCTCGTCACTCATTTTATCGTTACAGTAATCGAAAACTGATTTTGGTAAAATGTTTTAAGGATTAAGACACGTTGGTTTATCGATTAATTTTCCATAATATATTTGCCACCTGTCTACTTCACGACTTTCACAGTCGAATATGAACTGTCAAGACTAATGTTTATCAAAATCCCGGCGGATTTCTTATATAATGATCAACGATAAATTAAATACAGATTGTACCATAGAAGCCTTTAAAGAAATTCTATTTTGGTTAACAATACAGCAAAGTTAAAAATAACAAATAGAGTCTAACATACGGCAAAACCTATTTTACATGCGCTTTACCACTCTGTACAAGTTAGTAATGTCGATTTGGACAACATATGACATAACTATCACTTATGGTTTATGTCAATAATACCAAATTGGTACCCAAAAAAGAAGTTTTGCGGGGAAATCTGATAACCTTTTTTCATTTGAAGAAAACGGGTTGAATGTTATCTATTATTGGTATAAGCTTACGGTCAACATACACCAACTCAATGATTTTAAATTGATGACACAGAAGCCAAAGAGATGCCTCGTCAGCCAAAAAAGTTTGTAAATGGAAATTAGAAGCTTTACCCAACCAGAATGTTCGATAAGACACCATAATCATCCATCTTAACGTGCTTTAGCCTTGCGTTGCTAGATCAGTCAAAAATTGTTTGGAAAACAGTGGATGGGATGTTTACGTAGAACGCCTTTACTGGAATACGCTTCACTTCAGAACAGGGAATCAAAAATTAGTGTGGCTCATTCCTTATATGAAAACCAGAAAAATTGAAAGAAGCAGTTGCTAACGATGGACAATATTTCGAGTTTTTCAAACAAAAACAGCGACATCATTAACTATTCCGTTTAATCACATATCCATTCAAATGAATAGATATATTAAAAGAAACCACTTTTTTCCCACAAAAAATTTATTATTTTACTATTTTTATTACTCAAATATTAATAACAAAATATTTAATAAAATTTAACTAGTTTAAATAATAATAAACTTGGATACGAGGAGTTTTACGTTGGGAAAAAGTCAGGATTTTGTTTTAACACTCATATAAATGCTCAAACGTAAAATCCATGTACTTTAAAATCAGCTTGTTATTACTACGCCCTTTAACTTAAAGTTTTATGTTTTGTACTTGTTGCTATAGCGAATATAGTTGCTTACATACACGTAATGTATCTGATTGTTATTATTTATAAAATTTTTATAAATAGCATATTATAACACACTTTTGTAAAAATTCTAAGAGTCTACCTATTACTGTTTTAAAACTAGAGGGCTGTGATAGATGTACAGATATTGTAGGAAACTCTATAAATGTAAATTAAATTAATTACTTTACTTTTTTATCTTGTTTCTTTATAAATTATATCGATGGATACAAAAACTATTTTATTTAGATTCTGCAAAAGCCTTCAACATATTTCCAAATGTTTTTAAATACTTTTTTCGTTAAAACTGGAAAACTATAGCCAAAATATCAGTTTAAAAATTAGTTGAATTAATAAAACGCAGGTTCGCAAAAAAATTAAAGAATTGTCCAATTGGCCAAATAATATTTTCCGCTTAGTACTTTCCAAAAAATATGTTAACTCTGATTTTTAAATACTGTGAAAGTAACAATATGTGGGTTAATTTTATATAAAACTTTTCCAACAGCAAAACCCTTACAAAACTGTTACAACCACTGCAAATTTTATTTCACAAAGAAGTTTTTGTATAAAATTTCCTGCCGTTGCTCAACATGACTTTAAAAATATTCACTATAATCAATAAAGCTGTGCAACGAAAAATAATTAAACATGAAATTTTTAATTGTATAAAAAACAAGAACAGCAAATAAATTTAAACATACACATATACATTTATACCAAAATAACTATACTTAACAAATTTTGAATAAAAACATACGTATGTAGCTGTATAGACGAGTAACACGAGTAACTATTAGCTGAACTGATTTTTAGTTTTTTTAATAAATTTATTTTTGCTTTGTGCGTTCATTTAACTTGCAGTTTTAACACAACAAGCTAAAACACCAAAAAGTTAAGTCAAATAGAAAAACAAATAAACAAACAAAATTTCTAACTGATGTACAAAACAAAAATAAAAAAGCAAAAACTCAAAAAACAAAACTCTTTAACACACACACAAACACTAACAACACTAAGTTACAAACACACTTGCATAATCTATTTAAAAATATGAAAATCTTACATACAACAGACAAGTTGCATTCAGTAAAAGTATAAAATGTATGTTTGTGTTTTTGAAATTATTTTACATCAGAGATACTTGCACCAGACGTTGCAAATAGCATATAAAATTACAACAACAAAAAGGCAAAATATTTATAACTACAACAACAAAATTTTAAATGTACACTATATGCACCTTGCAAATTCATTACAATTTTCCCCCGAGTATACGGATGCGAGTGCAAGTGAACATCAGTGAGTGAGTCAGTTGTTAAGTGAGTAATGGTCGGGGGTTCAATAAACTGTAATACTAATACACAAGCAACCAAAACACATATAGCTCGGTGTATGCGTGAAAATGTTTTCGCATCTCTAAGCACAAAGATGCGAATTAAAACAGCTTAATTTTTCACAAAAAAAAAAAAAAAAAAAAAAATAGATAAATTTATTGTTGTAAATTTTTGCTAAAATTAAATAATCCAAAATAGTTTTCTCATAAAATTCAAGAAATGCTGTTTTTTAGATGGAAATAGGTAAAAATTTGTACAAAAAAAGCCGGCATTTCTTTAAAGAAAAATAAGAAAATATTTATTAAGAAAAATGTTTATATATAATTTAAAATGGTTTAAATATTTTTCTGCTATTTTTTGATGACTATATGCACACCGGAAGACATATGCCTTTATAAAAGCAAAGAAATTTGTTCTCATACGCCATCAAACATCTGATCACTGCGTAAGTTTTTTGTTTTTTTTTTTTGTAAAGAAGAAAATTTAAAAACGAGTCAGCCAAAAAACGAAAATACGCAACGAAAAGAAAAGCATATATAAAATTCACAGCCTACAAACAACGGTTGGAGAGAAAATATGTGTTTCTGTGTGTGTGTGTGTGTGTGTGTGTGTGTGCGTGTATATCTTTTCATGTTTTTTCTTTTGCTACAAGTCTATTTATAAAATTACATTACGTCTTTTCAGCAATAAGCAAAAGATACAAAATGCACAAAGACACACTAAAATTCGCGTGCATCTTTTTGTATCTATTTATGTATGATTTGGTTCATGTGTTATTACAGTTCAGAGCAAAGAGTTTTTCAGGACGGTAATAGATACAACTGTCATAATTTTCAAAATATATACGTGTATATATATATATATAAATATTTTTTTTGTTTTTTGGTATTTTCATAATGTGGTACTATGCCTTATTGTTTGTCATACAGTCAATCAATTTTTTAAAATCTCTGTTTTACTTTATTTTTAGGGATTTTATGATGTCAATCATTGAGAACGATGCACTCGTTGTCTACTGGCTTTAATAATATTTGCATACATGAATCCAAGAGTAGATATATAAAGCAATTTTTTTTCCTTTTTCCTATGAACTTGTCTGTCTGTCTGTAGTTATTATAAAATATGTAGGAATGCATTCAAATAGTTATACGTGCATCTCCAATTTATTCAAATGGAATCATGCAATATTATCTATCATCAACTATTTATTCAACTGTTCATCGGTAATATAAAGAGTGATGAAAAATCAGAATTAATCCGTGAGGATAAAAATGGTGGTATTTTTATATTTTAAATTTAATTTCCGACAGCTGTAATGAACTATTTTCGTATAAGAAAAAATAATTTCAATAAAAATTACATAAATTAATTCTATCGTTCTTTACACACTAAAAAGTATACTTTTATAAATTAAATAAAAGTATTATTTATTAAAGGAAAATAAGTGATTATTTATAAATAAATATCAGAGATCAACCTTTATTATAAACTATTATTAATAACGTAACAACAAGAAAAAGAATAAAGATTGGTTTTTATAGAGGTTTAATATTTTTAAATGGCATATAAAACAAAGATTTAAATTGTTATCAAAATTACTAGATTTGAAAGATAAAATTTTGGTATTATAATTAAAATATGATATGTGACATAACACCGTCACGGCTGGCTCAAACGTAGTCTTACTGGAGGTCTACTTTTCTATGAATTTTTTCAACATTTGTTGCGATAATAATGCGACAAATGTTGGCCTTCAAGTAGTTAATCGTTTCGGGCTAATCGGCGATAGTGTAGCACTATTAAATATTATGATATTGGAGGCCAATTAACGTGTCCAAAATTAGAAAAAGTTTCTTTCAATAAATCAATTATATCACGAGCTGTTTTTCCCGGGGGCACATTAATATATTTTGATAGAATCTCATCCTCATTACATGTGTCACCGGGAATAAAAGCGAGCCCCAGTTCCCTAAAAGGCTAGTAGCAGCCCAACTGGACAGCACCACATTATTTCCACGGAAATCAATAAGCCCCAGAGTTCAACTTTTTTGGCTTTTTAGCCTTTTAGCTATGCTCTGACTGATTATTGAGGTTGGCCCTATGGGAGCATCATGGTGGCCCTCATTTGAGTTGTGTGGTTCGGATCATTCACAATGAACACAATAAATGGTTCTAGTTCAGTGAGCATGCTTGTGGTTGTGTTCTGAAATTTTATTAAGCTTGCATTTGTTCTCAACCGGAAGTTGAATAGTCTCCAAATCTTCAGCAAGGAGTGGGCGCTGCGGCCTGGTCCGAGCTCTCGGAGTTGCGATCAGGAGTCCCTGAAAGCATAAAAATATTCGAAGGCTTTCTGGGGCGTGAGTAATGCTACAATTCATCCACAGTGGTATGATCCACAGTCAGGTTATGGCTTACACGGCTAGGTGCTGACGTAAATCTTATACCGCATTTATCACGAACTGTGTGACATGTTGTGCCGTCCTGTTGTAATCTCAGCTCCTGTACAGCGAGATTGTTCACTTAATGAAAATATAATCAATCATGGCGATCACAATTGACTGTAATGTTCTTGACCAGCGTCGGACTAATGATTTAACGGTGTCCCAATATACTTGAGGATTATCATCACTTTAAATCCATTCATACAAAATTAGCTTTACTGCCAAAGCAACATTCGCTTTGGGAAGATCGAGATCAATGGGAATCTGGTCTTGTAACCATTTTGCCATTTATCAAAAAAAAACCTTATTTACTTGACAGCTGACAGTTGATGCTAACACCCGATATTTAATATCAAGTAGAAAATGGAAAATTTTCTAACTAAACAAAATGACATTTTTAACGTAAAAACAAACGACTTAAGAAAACATCATATTTCTGCTATATAATACATAATTAAAGTCCTTACATTGATGAAAATATTTTTAAAAATACACACTGTAATTTTACTATTTATTCTTTTATTGAGACTAAGCGTAAATTTAAAATTGTCTCTGGTAAATATTTGAATAACAAATTGACAACCTTTGAATGCAGCTACCACCTCTGCATTTGTTATAAAAATTAAACGTTTCGGTAAAATGCTTATTACTATCGTCAGGTGTTAAAAAATATTGCAAAAAGAAAGAAAAAAACATTTCTCTACTGAATAATGCATTACGTTAAAGTTGACAAAATTTTATCTAAAAATTAAAATTAATTTAAAAAACAATACTTTCAAACATACAACAGCTACCAACAGTAAATGTATAACTTTATAATAAAAGATTTAATGTTCAATCCAATAAATCTTTAAATTTGTTTAACAAATACTTTATACTTTCTCATACAAAAACAATAAAAATATGCATCAGTTACTTTAACACATACAAACTGTATTTACATCGAATACAAATTCTACATACATATGTAAATATGCATACATACAAATGCAAATATGTAGATATAAAATAAATACATTTTAACATATTAAATACCATGTCCTTCTACAACAATAGAGTGACCAAATACAATTGTTTTGTTTTAAAGTAAAAAGGTCTTAACATGTCTTATTTAATATATTTAATAGTTTGAAAATTTTAAATTTACGACATAGTTTTTGCATTAACTTTATAAAATGCTACTTTATTATTATTAACATTTCTTTTGGGACTGTTTTTTTTATAGGGGTACAGAACTTTGAAATTTTTTTAAATTGACATAAAATTTACTTTATTCGAAAGATAATCTTCTGGCATTAACTTCTGGCATTTGACAAACACGGCTTACTCTGATGTAGTCTAATCTCGATGATGATGATGAAATTTTACGATTTTTTCAACGTTTGTGGCAGTGTAACGGTAATAACGTTACGAATGTTGGTAACCATTTCGAGGTTATCGGCAGCGACAGAAAATAATTTAGCGTCATTAAATCGCTTCATCTTGGAAGGCACTTTACGAGGCCGAAACGTGAATCCACCGAATATATCTAACATTTGAAACCCCAAACAAAAGTTAGTAATCATAGCTCAATAGCAATCACCATTGACTGTAAATTTCTGACCAGCATTGTTTTTAAAGAATTACGCACCAATTGTTCCACCCGCCCATAAAGCACACCAAACAGTCAAATGTTCTGGATGAACCTGAGGATTATCATTACTTCAGACACGATGTATCCATTTAAACAAAACAGAGAATTTCATTGCCAAACAAAATTCGCTTATGAAAATCAGGATAAAGGGCAATTTTGTTTTGGACCCATTTCGTACAATTCGAATGCGTTATTCAGGTTAAAATGCAAAACCAAAAAAACAGCTGACAGCTAACAAAATGGCCGCCATTTTAAAAAAGTACTGGCAACAAAGTTCTACACCTTTGTAATAAAATACCCGGTTGATATTCATACTAATTGTATCCCTATTTGTTAAGCATTCCATGCATTTTATCATTATGATGATAATTGTTGTGAGTATACAATAGTCTTGTGGTAGGCATAATTAAAAAACAACAATAAGTATTTATATCATAAAAACACTTTATATTTTAATTTATGTAAAATCTTCTTTTGTAAGGTGCATAAATTTGCTTAAGTGGCACAGTAGCACACTTAGCATCACAGTTTAGTTTTTTTATATTATTCTATTAACAGATTCCCTGCTACATTCATCCTTTTCCGTAAGCACTAAAATGACATTATTTATCGTATCTTCTAAAACTTAATGGACAGACACTTTAAACTTTCAACAACGAATAATAAATCATAACAATAACAAAAGCATAAAATTATTTTTATAGGGTATTCCATGTCCAGTAGGAATTCTGCGTATATAAGTTCAACTTGCAGAGAAGGAGTTATTTATTTAAGATGCCAGCTAAAAGTAGTTGCTACTAGCAAAGTCTTTTATGATAAAAATAAATAAACTATTTGAAAGCGGTTAATTTTTAAAGATTTAACAATAGGCGTTCATTGATAAAACAAAAGTATTTGTAAATAAATTTAAAAAAAAAATTTTTAAATATAAAAATTACCTAAAACAAATTTTTGAAATTATTACACATCTGAAAGTAAGTTTTTTATTATTTTAGAAGGAATACCTCCCGGCTAACAATATTCGTATCCGTACATAAACTAATATCCTGTTTGTGTTTTTTTATTTATTTTATTTATTTATTTTATAAAATATAAAACTTTCATTTTTGCGACATGATATTTTACTTCAATTTTTTTTTGTTATTTTCCATTATTTGGTGGCATTGAGAGTCCTTCATAAAATATTAATTTATTTGCTAAAATTTTAACTTTTACATCACGTGTTTTATAACATTTTAAACAATTTTGGGAAAGTTTTGTGTTTGAAATTAAACTTTTTTTTATTTGAATTTTCTTAAGCACAAGATCTTTTTATACAAAGTTAATAAATTATTTAATTTTATAATAAAATTCCATAACTTTTTATATAAAATAAATAAATAAATAATTAATATAAAATAAATTAATTTTTATATAAAAAAATTAATGTCTTTAGATATATAAAAAAAATTTATTGAAAATATCAAAAAAGTGCAAAAATAATTTTTTTTCACACTCAATTTTTTTCTGCAAATTTATTATTTTGAATGAAATTTAGATGCTTTGTAGAAAGTGTATTTTTTTCATTTATATTATGCAATTTTTTTGTATTATTATTATTGCGATTTTTATGGAAAACTTAATTTTCTGATGAAGAACTAAATTTTTAGGTGGGGTATGGATTTTGTGGTGTAAATTTTTTAAATTTGATTTTTTTTTAAATATGTTCACTTGTTGTTATACAAAATGATAAGTAAATATTTTTTTTAATGTTTATTCTACATATTTAAATTGAAATATAATAAACTTAATTACATTCTTGAAAATTTACTAAAGAAAGTGTTGCAACAAATATTATTACATCATTTCAAAAGTTTACTTATTAATTTATACTCGTATACTTTTGAAAGAAACAGATAGGAAAAACCTTTTTAGTTTTTGAAGAAAAATCCAACCCTCGACTTTATTTGTGAAGATGATAAAGACAGTAAGTTTATAACTCTCTTAATGTAAAATATAGTTGAAAAATCTATTACAAACTTCAAATCCTTGACTTATTTTATTCATTAAAGTTGAGAGCATATCTTGGTAAACAATTGTACTACCTTGGTACTACCTTGGTTACTTACAATTAATTTTTAGATTTTTACTTTCAATAACTTGTAGATTTTGAGATATATTTTAGCTGCTTTTTTGATCATATTTGACACCGATAGGTGTATATATATATAATGTAGAGTATAATCTTATTTTTACGCTTAAAGGACAACTAACGATTAAGCAGTGGAAAAAACTTCTACCCCATTTTTTTATTTATTTATTTACTTATTTCATCTACAGAATTAAATTCCTACAGATTACTTTACAATATTAATTATAATGTTTGTGATGTTTTATAGCTTTATCACATTTTTATAGAAAGCCATTAATAAGAATAATTATATATTGCAATGAATGTAACGTTTCAATAGCTTTTTAGCAGAAATCTCCAAAAAAAAAGTACGAGTTTTTAATAGAAAAAATTTTCGTAATGGACACGCAATGTATACTATTTTTAAAGCACAAGGCTCTCAGTTGATATAGCAGTTTATACTTTTACTTAATATACTAATAGGAATATATAATGAAACTTTCAAATGTCTCTTTATGTCTTTCTGATTTTATAAAATTTTATTGAAGAATGTCTGGGAAACCGCATAGCTATTTATCTTGTACAGCTTTACATCTATTTAAAATCTAAATCTTTTCTTTCTTCTCACATTCATGCACACACAAACACAATTTAAAATTATTTAGGTTAGTTGACAATTTCCCTCGCCCATTTGTTTCTTCATTCCGCCCAATGACTGCCTTAAAATGATAAATATTCATTAACAAAATAGCATAATTGTGTTTGATATCAAAGTGAAGTACACATCCATACATACATACATACATACATACGTACATGTGTGTGTATGTTAATGTGTATTCGAATATAAGCTTATGAAAATTCTATTTGTTTTAATTTTGTATTCATTAGACTTTGTTTACCATATTAGTGAATGTTGTTCAGCTGGTTTAGTGATAATGTCTGTTTTATTTTTGTTTTGTTGTGTTGTGTTTGTATTGTTTTCGTATTCCCTCTGTGAAAATGTGCTTTTATTTAAAAGTTTTCAAAGAAAAGTTTTTGTTATAAATGACCTACTTGTCTTTGGTTTTCAAAATTCTTCCTCCTTTTATTTTCTTTTGTATTGTTCTTTTCCTTAAGGCAACACAAACTTAAAAAAAAACAAGCCAAAAACATTATAGTAAGTCCCTGGTGGTTAAAATCATTAACAATAACCACAATTTCATTAAAAAAAAAACTTTTTTTCCATGTTCCTTCTTGTTATTTTTTTATTTATAAAGATATTAAAGGATTAAATGAACTTTAAATGTAAATTTATGATTGTCTGTCCTGTGCATAAATGCTCGTACTCTTATATTCCAAAATGTTTATGTTAAGTGTATTGTTTGTTTTAATGGAGTTACTTGAAAGGTTTATAACTAAAATATTTATGAATTTTAAGTAATAAAGTTGTTGTTTTTCTTTTTATGTTCTATATTTTTTAAGATCTCTTGAGAGGTAAAATAAAATGTTTGTTTTTTCTTTAACGTTAAAAATATTATTTTGCAATTTAAAGCTTTAGTTTTGAGTTCCAGCATGACTTCAATGGAAATTGGAATTTAATTGTTATTTAAAAAAATATAGAATAGTGTGGATTTAAATTAAATATTTAAAAGTTAAGAATGCTTTATGGCACTATAAAGTTTAAATAATAGTTATTTAGCGCTTAATCAATAAATTTCTAATAAAATTCTTGCTCTCTGTAAAATTTTTAGTTTTAAATAAAAATTTATAAAGACTACTCCTACTCACCCGCTTTACAGGGATCCATATCGATATCATTTGAAATTTTATTTTCAAATTTGTTATTTATTAAATCCTGAATTGAATATTTGCTGTGATGTCTGTGCCAGGGTGTTTGGGAGAAATACTTGTCGCTACTTGTAATGGCGGTCTGATGAGGAATTTCATTCAGTTGATCACCATCATTAGCATTTTTAATAAAATCATAATTGTTTTGCATGTATTGGTTGTTGGATGAAACATGCGAATGGTGATGATGATGATGCTTATTATGCTGGTGTTGGTGGTGTTGAGATGTTTGTTTTAAATATTGTTGTTGTTGTTTATGTTGGTTGCCATTAGGGTTTTGTTGTTTTTGTTCGTGGTGCTGGTATTGAGGAATTTTATGATCAAAATTCTGGTGTTTATATTGTGGACGTCTAGTTAAATAAACGTGTTGTTGCTTTTGCTGTTTTTGTAAAATATTTTCTTGTAATGAAAAATTATTCTCATTATGCGTAGAAATATTTCTTTTTCTATCTGCATTATTACCATCACTTTCATCTTCAACACTTGAGTTGATGTTTGTATAGATAGTTGTGTCTGTATTTGTGTCTATGTTTGGGTTTGTGTTTTTGTTTGTATTTTCATTTGTGGCAGTATTTAAGGCATTAATTGTCGCGCTCGATATTGTAGCAGCCTCAAATTCTCTCAGCACTGGTAAATTGTATAGTGAGGATTCTTGTAATTCTATTTCTATTGCTTCTTCAGCTCTTTCATTCGCTTCTTCGTTTAAATGCTGTAGTTTTTGTACGGATACTAAGGACGATTCGGATGGCAATGAGGAGTGTGCTACTATAAGTGCATTCGTTAAGTTTGCTGCTCCTGTTCCTGCTGCTGATTTTACACTTTTAGTTGCTGGCGCTGCAAAAGTGTTGGCATTTAAATGTGCACTTTTCACACATGATGCTGTAACTACAACAAAAATTGTTGTAATTATAAATGCTGCATAACTTCGTAGGTTGGTACGGTGTCGTCGTTGTTTCTTTCTTAAACTGTATTTTTGAAATTTTAATTTCTCCATAGCGCTGTTAAGCTTTGCCTAATTCTCTTCCTGCTATCAATAGTTTACTTCTTTAGAAGTGTTGCTTTTGATTTTTTCTTTTCGCTCAAACTTCTTTATACATTATTATTGCATTAATTAATTTATATTTTATACTGCGGTTTTAAAATTTATAGAATAAATAAATAAACTTTAGGCTTATTATGTGATTTAATAAAAAAAATATTTTTTTTTAAATCCAGCACAAAGAAAATATTTTGTCCAGTAATTTTTAGCACATTCTGTATTTCGCAAATAAAAAAATGCCATGCAAATCAGCAATCTGTAAAAAATTAATAAATAGTACTGTTATTAATATCTTTTTATTTACGAGATAAAAACTTTTATGTTAACAATATCTAGTACTGCAAAGACTTAAAGAAATAACTATAATCTACTTTTTGTATTGCACTTTATGTATTACAATTGTTGAACTGTAAAAAACAACACAACTACCAAGGCCCTGATCATTGACCAAAGGTACCACGTAAACGATGGTCCTCTTGTTTTTGTAATAGACGGATCTATGATGATCGTAAGGCGAAATCTGAAACTTTCCATAAAATGGATGTACATAATTCTGACTTCTGCACAAGTTGTCGATTTAACCTGCTTGAGTTCTGTTTAAATATATGTATTTTATGATTAGGAGCATACATGGTGTGAAAATGATCCTTGATGAATTGAATTAGTTCGTTTTAAACATGACTGTATCAAGCGTAAAATGGCCCCCAATTATACACAGGACCAGGACTAAATTATATGCAAGCATTTTTTGTTTGCTGTTATCTTTTATTTTTATATAAAGGGTGTTTTTTATAGAGGTTTAGAACTTTGAAACGGAATAAAGCAGATGAGTTTTTTTTAATTAACATGAAATTTGCTTTATTTCAAACATAATCTTCTGGCATTATAATTTAAATATGATTTTTAGGTAATTTCGATGATGATATGAGATTAGACTAAAATAACGCTAAGAATGTTGCCAACCGTTTCAGGCTTTCAGCAGCGACTTTACATATTCCCAAAGAAAATATAGTCTTTAGTACGTTCGCTCCTAGAAGCCAATTCCCGGGCCTGAAACGTGATAATCGCTAAAATTTCCTGAAAAAATCAATTGTTGTTCGAACTGTATCACATGTTAAGCCATTTTGTTAAAATCACAGCTCGTCATGATTGTTCAATTGATGAGAAAAAAAGTTAGTAATCATGGTTCTATTGCGATCATCATTGACTATAACTTTCTAACCAGCATCGCTTTTAAAGAGCAATGATCCCACCAGGCTATAAAGCGCATCAAAAATGTGTTGACAACTAAAATTTTTATATCTCTAAAAAAAACATCCGATTTATATTCATTACAAATGACAGAGTTGGCAGATTGGAGAAAATTATCACCAGTAACAAAACCTGATGTGTCAAAAAACAGAACTATTTAAAAAAATTTCTGCATAAAATTTAAATTTTATTTAAATTAATAATATTTCTGTAAAAAGACGGAGTTTAAAAATTTACTTTAAACGTTGCAACTTTTTTTAAACAATTACAACACGTGGTTTTATAGTGGTATATAGCTTTAAGTTTTTTAACTGCCGGCCATTTTGTCAGCTGTCAAGCAATTTATGCTTAGTTTGGTTTGGCATTTCAACATGAAAAGTCTGATGCCTCTAAACAAAGTTTTCAAATTCTGCAATTGAGGCGTAAAACAAAATTGCCGTTGATCCCGATTTTCATAAGCGATTTTCGTTTAGCGCTTTGGTTTTGTCAATAAACAAATCTGCTATTTTTAAATTTATAATAGTCAAATATATGTGGAGACACCAGAAAATCTGGCTGTTCGATATGCTGGTGGATATATAGATCCGTACTTTTTTAAGACATGGTTGGTAAGAATGTTACGGTCAAAGTTAACCTCCATAGAACCACTGCCTTTTTTATATATCAATTGGAAAACCAGGATGTGCAGTAGTTGTGGTTTCAAGAAGATGGCGCAACATGTCAGATATTTCGTACTGCATTGCACTTATTGAAAGAAACGTGGCGGTCATACCCTAGAAGTCATATTAAATTATAATGCCAGAAGACTATCTTTTGAATAAAAAAAATTTAATTTAAAAAATTCTTCATTGTCTTATTCCATTTCAAAGTTCTACACCTCTGTCAAAAACATTTTTTTTATCGTTTTTAATATAAAATATTGAATATGATAAACTTTGCCATCAAAGTCTGACAACAAACAAAATATGCAAAATAATAATAAAAAAAAAATTTTAATGGAAACCATGTTGAATAAAGGAATTCAGTATATAATTTTTGCGTTTTTAATATGTCTGTATTAAAATACGTTTCACATTTTCCATTATTGTACTATTGTACTGACACAATGCTCATCTATCTATTGAGCTTCACGATGATATGAACTAAATAAAAATGTTATAAAAGTTATTTAATTGCATTGAGGCTTTTTACAATTTATCAATATTATTTTTTTTTTTATTATTTTTTTTTTATTCATTTACAAATGCGCATACATTTTATTGTTATTTTTTCAACACTTAAAAATGGCAAATGGACAAAGCCGAATGAGTTTTAAAGTCTAATTTATCTTGGCAAAAAAAATAGTATTTTATTTAATATTTAATTTATTTGAAAAAAAAATAACTCTGGTGCTTTAAAGACCAGTCATGTGAATGAATAAATGTGAAAAATAGAACTTGATTCATTAGAATTATCTCTATTACTGTTCATTTGTAATGATCTTAAAGGTCTGGGTCATTTAATCTTATTTTTCACATACAATAATCGCATTTGTTAATTCAATGTGTCTTAATTTATAAATAAGAATTTATTTTTTAATGTCGTCAAATAAAGGGTTTAACAAAAAGTGGTTAAAATATAATTTTTAAGTTTATTAAATATTATCAGGCCTTTTATAAAAATCATGCCAACATTAATATTTTTATGTCAAAAAACAAGCTTGCAAGCTTTTTCTTAAAAAAACAAGAAATTTTTTAAAGCTCTAGTGTTAGTTTTAGATGTTTGAAATATGTATCCAACTAAGACACACACTTCTTTAACTAGAAACAAAATTTAAACCCATTAAACCAAGCATAATGTGGCGTAGAAATAATTTCTAAAATTTAGATACAAAGAAATTTCAGCAACAAAAAATTGGACTTAAAGTTTATATGCTTCTCGTACACAGAAAACGTCTTTAACAAATAGCGCAAAAAAAATTCCATATTTCAAGCTTACATGTACAATTTTTCGGATTTGTATAAATAAAAAGAAATCTTGACGTTTTAAATCGCCTACAATTAAAAATATTATATACATACGACATCATATTATTCAGCAAAAAAAATCAAGCAAAAATTAGTGTTAACAAGACTCATAGAAAGCTGAGTAAATAATCGACATTAAAAATACATAATTTTTGGCGTATGTTATTATGCATATAAAATATGCCACCAAGTAGATAGCATGTCATAATTTTTAAAAAGAAGTTCAAAAGCAACATTTTTTATTAGTCGAAAAAAAATGCAATTCATTTAAATCGATTATTACAATTTTTTTTTTTTTTTGTATTCTGAATAAAAAAATTCATTTTTATAAAATAATAATTCGATGTTAGCCAAGCCTATGAGAGCTTAGGCCTAATCCTCTGATATTTTTAGGTAAAATATTTTTCAGTGGAAAAAAACGAGATATCAGAAAAAATCAACAGATGAACCAAAGCGGCAACTCAAAGCTGTCTGAATAATACAATTAGTGGCAACAGGCATCAAATATATTTGAATAAAAATAAAATATTGCATTCATTTCAAATACCATAAACACATAATCACAATTATATTTCCTTCCACATTCATCAAACAGTTTCCTATATTTATATAAATAGAAGTAAAACTTTACATAATTTGAACAAATAGAAGTTAAAACTTGAATAAATTATTTAAAATGCTTAAACAATAATAATTTTAAAAAAATATGTATAAAAGCAAATAAATCACTTAAGTACTTGTACTTAAGCAGACAGCAAACAGATTTATACTTTTTATAAATTTATTTCATTGCGATAAACAACAAATTACAGCAAAATAAAAACAATTATTTCTATTTGAAATACTAATTTATTATAATAAAATAATACACAGATACCTTTAAGCAAAATAACAATACTTAACAAATGATTTGAAATGTGTGTGTTAAAAAAGTTGCTAGATGCCACAAACAAAACGCTAAAAAACGTATATTTTATATTTATACATCCTTTTTTTATCATTCATTTTGCATTTTATTTTTTTGTTTTTTTATTTGCATAACAAGCTAAGTATGTTTATATTATTTTATATTTTATATTGTAGTTTCAATTCTGCCATTCTAGTTATAATAAAAAGGAGATAGACAAAACAAAAATGTATCAGCATCAGATTAAACAACCAGATCCAACGAAACAACTATTTAGCCAGCCATTAAAACTAACCACCCAAACAACCAGCCAACATTATTCTACTTGCCAACTATAAAGCAAAACTATAATATAGTATAACACCGTTTCCTACAGCATTAGAATTTTTCGACAGCACATGTATCTGAATTTTTACAAGAAGTCGACTAAGAAAACATAAAGAAATATCATTCAGCTAAATAGGCCTAAAATGACAAACAAATTTAATATTTGTGTCAAATAAAACAATGTTTTTTTTTTATTATTTTAACCAGGAATCGTGTGAGGTATTGTAACGACACGTTTCGGCTGGTTGCTGGGGAATGCTCAATGGCTTCCAGGATCGTGTCGTGCCAACTTTAAATTAAAAAGCGGCTGGTTGATTCGGTAAAAACTCTTAACCTTTATTTGCCACAAATCTTCTTAATGGCAACTCACCCTCTTTGCTCCGTGTGTCGTGCAATGGTACCACGTATCCACAGTTAGTGGAGGAGGGAAATAGCCAGATGAGCGAAAATTGTGCCGGGTAATAACCACTAGACTAGTACGAGGGAAATGCCCAGAAACACCGAAAATTTCGCAGGGTAATAACCACTAAATTTAACGCTGCTCTGGTTACTCCCAGTAGCGACTGTAGGCACAAAGCAGGTGTGTCCTCACTGGTGCTACTATGGACAGTACCACGAGATACTAGTTAGTGTATGAGGGAAATGCCCAGAAACACTAAAAATTGCGCAAGGTAATAACCACTAAAATACAATTTAACGCTGCTCTCGTCACTCCCAGTAGCGACTGTAGGCACGAACCAGGCTGGGTAAACACCACTGCCCAATTTGTGACTTCTTAGTATTAGCCTGTTATCTGGCGGTCGGATGTCCAACAACTGACTTTTTTTCATAGAACTCTTCTTTATATAGCTATTCGCCGGCACACACAAGTACACATATACCATCTACACAGCGAATATATAAAACAGCTGGTGGCTGCGTTCATTATCAGCCGCCAGTTGTACTCTGGCGCTGCATAATAGTATGCTGCCGTTAAATTTCAAATGTCAAATACACAATCTATAAATTTAATTATAAAATATAAAATAAAAATAATTACACAATAAAATAACAATTCGTTGGCCTTAAAATTATAAAGATAATTACAAAATAAAAATTAGTATATGCAAAATACAATGATAATCCATTCGACCTAGCCTGTGTCGCTGAAAGCGAGCATCGGGACTTTTTAGCGTTACAGTATAAATATTCTGAACATTAAAATTATACTGTACACCGTAGATTTACCATTAAGAAATCTCAATTACAAAAGGTAAAAAAGAATCGATGCATACTTGAACATATTCAGCTAAGTGATCTAAAACAATCGATTTAAGAATACTTATTTTTCTTGAGTTCTCTCATTTTTTTAAAAACAATTTATTTCCCTTTCGGGTATTGAAATCGATCGATATTAATCACTTTGAAAATTATCATTTTCACGTCGATAGATTTCACATGCCAATCAAACGATTGGGTTCTTTCAATTTCAAATGCATACAAGTACAATTTAATTTTTGTTCTATTTATTTTCTTTTAGTTCTTACCCCCTCTCTCTCTCTCTCTCTCTGTGTCGCTTCCTGTCTAACTCTGGTTATATTTGTGCTAACAGGATATGTTGTATACTAGGCAATTGCTTTTTAGCCAACATGCCAAAATACACTTTGATTTTAGCCATGAGGCCGAGAAACAATGGGGCCATCCCCTGGGTGCTGGTCCGAAATAAAAAAGAAAACAAATTAAATGTCCACAAACACTACTCCCTCTTTCCTCCTCCCCATAACCTGATTTCCTAGTTCTGGCACAACGCATTATCATCCCCTGGGTGCTGGACCGAAACGAAAAAAAAAAAAAATTGCACGATACTCTATGACTCTAAACACATAACAGTTCCAGTCGCCCTATCAAGGTTTTTTCGTGATTCCTTAAGAATCGTTTTAACGATCTTATGCATTCGTTTAAAACATAATATACTCAAAGCAGCGAACTACATGATCTGCTGTTTTTTAATCACAAACTATTGTTGTTTTATTACTTTTCTGTCTAATTAATCCTGCACTGAAGTCTGGTGTCCGATTTGCATGTTTTACTATACAGGCGCTTAATAACTTATTTACAGCAATTACTGTTCTTTTATTATTCTCCATTTTTGCCAATTTTACAGCCACTCGGCAACTCTGCTGGGATTTGAGCTCATGGCTTATATTTGTAACTATCATCTCAGCCAGCGCGACTAACTTTTCCTTAGTGAAAGCAACAACTCATTCAGCTTACTTTTTTGTTGCTTTTTATTTATTTATTTATTTTTTGCCTAAAATACGCTGTATTATTTTTAAAGTTTTTAGTTTTTCTTGTCTCAAATTTCTTAAGACTTAAATCTTATTTTAGTAATAATATTTAAAAGATAATTCGGATGATTTAAAAAATGTATTTTAAAATAAAATATAATATAACAAACAACTCAAATGTTATATTCTTATGCACGACTCTTGCTGTTATCTTATTACTTACTATATCAATTACTGGGCCAAAAAAATATATACCTTTAGCGAAGCTTTCAGTATACAATAAATTATCAGTTAATGTGCGTAAAAATGAATAAATTATGCAAAAAATAATGTTGGGTATTCGAAAAATAACAGATTGAGGCCAAGTCCTTCGTAAATTATTCGTCACATCTAGTAATTTCTAGCTTCTTTAATTTATTCTTAACAAGAAGTTTTAATCATTTTTTTCGTAACATTTTAAATAAATAATGTGAAGAAATAAAAAAAGAAATAAAAATGACATTTCAATGTCTGTTGAACTAAAGGTTAGCAAAAAGCAATAGCAAATATATGCGATGATTAAAAAAGAGAACAATGAACAAATATTTGAGTTGGATGTGGATATCATTTAACCAAATTAATATTGATTGATTATAAATATTTTCACCAATTTGGTTGGTTGAATATAAGATCATTACAATGTACACAACCTTAATAATGCTAATGGCCTCTATTACAATTCAGAAAATGCTGCATTACACTCTGTTAAAGTCTAATTCTTTGTATTCTTTTTTAAATATTTGTAATTATTTGCTTTAGAAGTTAAAAATTTAAAATATATCCGAAGTTAAGCTGCAGTAAAAATTATTGATTTTGTTAGTGTAATAAAAAAATATAGTTAAAACATTTTTAATATAAATTAACTCTTAACAGTTTTCTTAAAGTGCTGACAATGGTGTAAAAAGATTAAGTATTTAATTTAAAATTGAAAGACATACAGTTGTGCAAAACAATGTTAAATGAAATTAAGCCAGGCACATATACCACCTGTGGCCAAAAATATTTAAAACCAAAAAGGTTTAAATCAAACTGTAACTGTAAATCTAACTTTGTATAAGTGTATACAACTACATACTACAACTTTTTTAATTAAACGGAGCAACTACTATATGTCCAACAATAACAAAAACACTCATATACTGCTTCCAAGCAAATTGTTATAACAGAAGAAAAAGTTATTTTATTCAACTGCTAACAAGCACCCACGATAGCATAACTCTTTTTTACTCCCTCCAACTCCGCAAGAATTCTACTTTATTGGTTTTCTTTTTGGCTCTTCTTCTCTCTCCATAATATCCGTTTATTTGGCACAATCAACTGCACTGCCTTTATAGTAAATACTTTTGTTAAATTCTCCAATTTACGAAAAAAAAAGAAAAAAGTGAGGAAAAAAAGAAATTAAATCTCATAAAATCATGCAACTCTTTTGTGGTGGCGAAAATTTTTGGTCAAAAAAGAAGACAAAATTAAAAAAACACAACACAAAAAAATGTGTTAACAAAATTCTGTTCGGTTTTACCATAAATTTTTTCGCAAAATGCCAAAAAAAAAAAGAAATAGAAATTTAATATGGAAGAACAGAAATAAATAAAAAAAAGGAGTTAGTAATAAGAAGTAATAATAATTATGAGATATAGATTGTTATTTTGCAATGAGCTAGGGAAACCTATTTTTGTGTAAATTATTGTGGTAACTCTGATAAAAAAGAAATTATTGTAAATGAAACTGTAGTGATAAAAAACTTATTTTTTTTACACGTTGCTTCAGGAATTATTTTATATAAAAAAAGCAATTAATCACTTTATAATTTATTTTATATTTATATAAATTAAATTATTATGTTTTTGTTAGTTTTTTCCAAATCTTCGTACACAAACGCAGCAGATTTTCATTAATGATACGTATGCATCTCTTAATAAATTTAGATGAAAATATAAATTTTTAATTGTATAGATTTAAGATAAGTGTCTATTATGGAGAAACACTTTAAGTTTAAATTTTATTTTTTATTTTAACATTACAGAAAGCACAAAATGTGTTCAAGTTTCACATAATGGTCTATTATAGTTTGCAAGAAGAGACCTTTAAATTATACAACACGTTCAAAAAGCTTTATCCATAATGACACCCTTTAAATTGCAACTAAAATTTATTATTTTTTGTTGTAGCGGCCATAATAGTACAACTACTATAAATATTTCATCTGTCTATCAATTATTTCTGCTTCTGAGTGATAAGCCTGAGATGGATGAAGAAATGTTAAAGTGAAAACAATACTTGTGTTACGAAACCCTTAAATGAATATTTATTTGCTCTGAAAGCGCCACTTGAACAGCTTCTTCATTGCGATTAAATATATTTCTGCTTTTACGAAAGAAATTCTCGCTTCACTCTTTTACTTTGTGTTTATAACATTTAATTTATTCTCTATTTCTAATGCTTGAGCTGTAGTAAGTTTTGTTTCCACAATCTCTGGTTTAAAGCACACATGCTTTGCCAAACTGCAATAGTTTTGCCGTTGCTCTTCTGCGCGATAAACATCAAGGAATATTGAATAACTGCGGTACAAAACTATTAAACACAGATCATGAAATTTAGCGTCTTAAAACTGAGAATAATATAAGTGAATGCGATTAGAAGCCACCTGTAAAATATTCGTGCGCGGAAAGTAACAGAAAGTGTTGCTACCAGAAGAATGCTATTAATTTGTCAAACAACTTCGATAAGGTAATAGGGTTTGGAGTTACGCATAAAGTACAGCAGGAAGTAATAAATAATAGAGCCGTAGGCAAAACAAATCAATCTATGCCGAATAAATTAGCAGAAGTAATGATGGCCAATTTTTGTATATTTATATTGCAAATATATGACTATTTATTCTCATACTTCCGAGATGTCCTCCTTAAATTTTCGATGCTACATTATTACCTTGTATTTAGAAATGATGTGATTTGATTTACATCTGCACCGACCAGGTAGTCATAATCAGATGGTGGTCAAACCGCTTGAATGATTTGCAAACGTCATTCACGCCATAGGAGGCCATCGAATACGTATATCCTCCGGTCACTCCTAGTAGCAATTTCGAAAGCCCGAAGTGGGCCGTAGCCTTCACTCCTTGCTAAAGAGTTGGAGACTTTCCAACTCCTGGTCCAGAATGCATGAAGCTTAATATAATTAAGAACACGACGACATTCATACTCACTGGACCTGAACCATTCATTGTATTCATTTTGAATGATTCGACCCACAAACTCTCACGAGGGTCTCGAAACCACAACCACCACGATACTCCCATATAGGGGCCATCCTCAATAACCAGTCAGAAAACAGCTAATTGTCTCAAGAGACAAATAGTGAACTGAGCGTACTGATTCCCGTGGAAATATGTGCATTGTCCAGGTGACTCCTACAAGCCTTTGAGGGGCCTGGGCTCCTTTTTACCCCGCAATACACCAGTCTAAATTGAATAGTAGGTTCCAAAAATACTATCATGTGCCCCCGGGGGAACCTTGTATTTGGAAATGTAAAACACACCTTCTCTAAGACAGAAATCGGGAAAGTTTTTAAGGTAAAGAGTGAAATACTAAATTCATGGCGGGCGCCAACTATTTTTTGACCTAACAAATATATGAAAATAATTTTCATATTTATAAAAAATGTTCATTTATTAATTTTATAATTTATAAATTTATTTAGAGAACAAGATTGTTATTTATCTTAAACAAATACAGAAGAATGCTTGTAAGTATATTAAAGATGGTGGCAAGAGCAATAATGACATATTTTTTATATAAAATTATTTTATCTGCAATTTATTTTATAATCGATCATATACGACGAATTACCCGCTCTGAAAGAGTTTTTTATATGTGCAGTCGTTAGCAGTGAGCGATTTTTAGAATTTAAATATGTCATATTTGAAATAAGGGCTTCACAATTATAGGTAGTTCCATAATATGAAAATATTTTCCAAGCGCATTTCCCCAAAATAGGAAAACTTTCCAAATTGATTTAAACTTGTAAATATAATGTGATTTTAAAATAACATCATATTGCATATTAATATTATTGCCATTTCTAAGTCCTGCATGTTAGTAACATCGAGCTAATTAGAAATTTTGAAAACTCGTTTATTAATTTATCAATGTAGTGTCAAATTGATTAACCCTTAAATTTAAATATTCAATTATTCGTTTAACATTTTGAAAATAATTCACTTCAACGAATTTTACAACAAATGCGTTTTTAAAAATTCCAACTTACAATTAATTAACTGCGCTAATCATATCAGCAGTATGGGAATTCTTCCCCTGCAGTTTTAAATTAAATTCATTAAATTTCGTCGTCATAACTACAAAAAATTCAAGATTCTTGTACTTGAGATAATAGGATAATGAACCGTTCAAGAAATTTTCCACGACTGAGCCACACCTCACTTCAGTATAAAAAAATTAGTCTTTAAATTAAGTGTTTGAACAACCTGTGTTGTGTTGTTTTAGCTTTAATCGAATTAATAATTTTGGTAACAATTGACATAATATGGTTAAAATTAATTGTTTTTGCAAATAAGATTTCCTGGTGAATAAATCAATGATACGCAATAAAGTAAGGAAATAAAGGATCTTTTCTACATAAACCACTAAAACCGTTTTCCTTACCAGTTATTGCTTCCCACCTATGGTAGTAATTGATGGTAATTTTTGTAATGGTAACTTATTTTCAATTGCAAAATTTTTGAACAATTAAAATATGTCCTTTTCTTAGATACGAGCTTTTAACAAAAAAAATTTCACAAATTCTTCTTTTATAGAGAAGTCATCAAACATTATTTTAAAGGATATTGCCAATTGCGCTGTATCGACCGCTTTAGTTGATGCAACCAGTTGTAAAAAAAACAGCTTTCTATTAATTCGATTCTTTTTGCTGCGGTTCTAACTGGTAATTGTAACATGTCGTCGAAAAGAGAATCAGCTACTACTAGCATAGCTTCTTTCATTATTTCCGCGTCAGTAGAAGGGTTTTTATTCTTTGCCGGTAAATGTGCAACTTTAATCGATGCTACGGTGACTGTTTTCGATTGTTGTTTGGGTTTCGTAAAATGACATTGTTGCTTTGCAATCGACGATTTTAAAGATAGCATTTTCCTTTAGCTTAGGTTTGATTTTAATGGATACTTAAATTCGCCATGTAAGCTTTTAAAATGACTTTCTATGTTATTTTTTAAAGCAATGCAACGCTCTTATTATATAGTGAACATACGCATTTACCGTTGTATTCGATGAAAAAAAAACTCTTCTTCCCACTCGGTATTGAAATAATAAGAACTTCTTCTTTTCGGTGAGTCTATAATAGGGATGACATAAACCTGTGACAAACTCTCTTGATCTATGCTCTCTTGTGTACTGACTACTACTGATTGCTACTACTACATGATTGCTCAGCTCATTTCAGTTCAACACGCAAGCGCGTCACCAATGACATACAGTACATTCTAAGAATTTTAAAATTTACGTTTTTAATTTTTTGCAAGTCCTACGGTTATTACAAAGTTTTCATCGACTCCTCTGATAAAAATTAAAAGTTGGGCTGTATCACTTCTGTCAACACTCTCGTCCATAGTGACTGAAAAATACTTAAACTTTTTAAGACGTTCATCGAGTTGATCGGTTAAATTAGAAGAAATCGCTTTAATTCTTTTTGTGACCGTTCTACGTGACAGCCCTACAGATTCGAAATATTTTACCTTTTCTGGGCATAATACTTTTCCGATGCTAATTAACACATCCTTAATTTGATTGTTTGTTTGTTTGCTATTTTTTGCTATTTTATAGGCAACAATGTGACCAGCTAACGTGGAGGATCGCTGGACACTTCTTTGATTTTTAAAAAACATTTGCTGACTAGATATTTTTCTTTTCAATTCCTCTGAATGAACTTTATTGTCTTCATCTGTCATTTTATAGTACTTTGACCCGAGATGTTTTGAATTAAAGTGCCTAGCAATATTATAATCTTTTAGTACAGCTACCGGTTCTTGGTAGATAAGACAAATAGGTTTTTGGTTATATTCCATAAAGAAGAACTTCCATGTCCACTCTTCGCTGGCCCTTTTATATTTGTTGCGCATGTTGTCTCGAATATTCAGGATCTCACATATAATAGTCGTTGTTATGTTTTACGTTCAGCTTTCTATATTGGTTGTTAGTGTTAGTGTTTTATGATGTTTATGTTTCTTCTTGGAATATTGCATCAGAAAGTTGTTGTTGTCTTGTGTGTACAATATTTTCCAGAAAACTACGCAGTTTGTACACAATATAATATGAAAACATCGCATTTTGTTGCTAAAATTGTCAATTTATATCTTTTTTAAAACATAATGTAAATTTATTTTTTGGGCATAATTTTTTAATAGGCCATTAATTTTTTTTTAAACGCTCGGCGGGCCGGATTGAAACCTCTCGCGGGCCGGATGTGGACCGCGGGCCTTAGTTCGCCCATCACTGTTCTAAGGTATCGACAATAAATACTGGCATTCAGTATATTTACAGCAACTATGTAAATCGAGGCAAGAAATTTGCCAAAAGAAAGTTTTACAATTTGGGTTCAGCAAGAGACCATAAGAGACCTTCTAAGACTTACGCTTTCCACTGTCGTATACAGTTTTACGATATTTTTTACCGCTTTAAGAAAACAACAAAACATCTATGAAACCTCATACACTAATGCTTTCATACTGGCATTTGTCTGTACGTACGTATACGTAATAATTTTGATATATAATTAATTAATATCATTTATACGCCCCAGCGTCTCTTTTAACTTTCTGAAAAGTATTTCTTTGTTTTTCTGTGAATGCATGCATACATGCATGCAGTATGTCATTTTAATATGAGTTTAATTATCATGAGCACAATATCAATATTTTTAATATGCATTTTTTCGCTAACAATAAATACGAAATAAAATCGAAATAAAATAAAAAAATATATCAAGTAGAAATTCCCAAAAATGATAATACTTTTACCAAATTGTTACGCTGGCACGTGCAAAGTATACAATTGTAATGTTTGCTAATAATAACGAAACACACGAAACACTGACTTCATTGATGATTTACATTCAATAAGAAAATGCCATTCGCCGTAAAAATTGAATTTGAAAGGATTCGAATTACACTGAAGCTGCACACAGATGAACAAGCAGAGGGTCATTGAATATGAAATAAAATTTATAATGCTCACTTTGTTTAAATTTCAATGTCTATCTACAACGTTTCAAAAGATATCTTCATACATTACTCATACATTCCTACATCACCTATGGATACACTTATTATTTTTTAAATTTATCAAAAATGTACTACGAAGCTTATAGTATGGCAAAAAATCAGGCACATGATCTATATAACTACTGTATTATTTATTGCATAGAAGTGAACAATTGAAGCACTTTTAAATGAGAGAAAGACAAAGAGAGAGATAGACAAGATGAAGATCAATTTTGATCAGAGTAGCGAACTATTCAATCACTGTTCATACATGTATGAATATGTACATTTCGTTTTTTAGCCGCTTCTTCTCATACATGTGTGAGATTATTTTGTGTTTTCTCATTTGTGAATGCGACGATTTATTTTTTTTCTTTCTATTCATAAGTGAAAAAATGAGAAACACACAAGTGTTCATTTTTGAATATTTACAATTTTGATAATTTTTCATAAATGAAAAGGTCGTAAAAATATGTGCGTTAAGCATTCGCGTACATAAACGCACATATTTGATAATGCGCAATTGTCGGCGTATGCAGGATAAAAAAATGTTTTTTTTTTATTTCTTTTAGAATATATTGCAATATTGTATTTTGAGTTAATATGTACCCATGTGTTTTTACTACATTTTACGGTAAACTGCGAACGTAGGTAGAAAATTTTTGCGCGCTCATTTATGAGAAATTTTATAAAATTTCAACGTTCATAAATGAACATGTACATTTATGAAAAATATCATTAATGAGAAGTAGCTAATTTATCATTTATCACATATGAATAAGACTAATAATTCTTGTTGTTCGCATTCATGTATGAAAATAATCAGAACATTTTTGTTGTTCGTTTATGAGTGTGAAAAATAAATATAAAATTTTAGATTTCTCATTTATGAAAAATATCATGAATGTTGATTTTTAAATGTTCATAAATGAAAAATTCTGAACCCTGATTTTGATACTGATAACCAAACAGTACTCAACTAGAAAATATTTCTTATCAATAGTTTACTTGCTTCACAAGTTGTGTACCATGAAGCATCACCATATTGGAATCACATATCCTACGGCTTCGGCCAGAAACTTGCCTTTTTCAAAACTGGTTTGGCTCAAAAATATTTTGCTCTACTTCTTGATATCCAATTGTAAATTTGTTTTAACTCAACTACAAAAGATTATGATGACCACATTAAGAAATGTTTATTGCGGAAGTCTTATAAAACTAACAAACGTTAAGGAGACTATTTAAGAAGAGTCTGCAAAAAAGGTGTTCAAAAGGGCCCAGTAATTATTTTTAACATATTATCTGTGTTCTTTAAATTAAAAACTTAATAAAAAACACTCAACTTTTCTTCAATTTATATTTAAAATTGTTTTAGTACTAGTTTCTGCTGAAATAAAACAGCAATATTTTTTATCCATCCCGGCTATCATTGCTGACATCAATTAAAACTTCTCAGCTGTATACTACAATTAAGATAAATTTTAATAATTTTAAGTAAATAGCAAAAAGTTTAATATCAACTTTAAAGATTTCAAATTGCTAAAAGCGTTTTATAAAACAGCGTTAATAGCGTAATACGAAGAAAAACTTTATATTTGTCTTCCATTTATTTTGCTTGAAAAGTTAACGAAAAGAAAAGTTTTGTTCATCATTTTAGCACCATTGTGTTATGATATTAAGTATAACAAACTCAAAGACATACATTTTTGCTAATTAAAAATGTTTCAAATAGATACAAGCCTTCTATAGTATATCAGCATTACTAAAATAAAGCAAAAGGATTTTAACAAGTAAAATAATTTTTGACCTTAGTTGTCGCAATTTTTGAGTGACAATTATTCCTCTCCATCAAAAGCTTGTTATCTATTAACTGTTCCTAAGCATTTGTGTGACATTTAGCACGAAGAGGAAATAAAAACCCTGTAGCATATTAAAACTTAATTAGTCTTGAATTTTTTATAATTATGTATTTATTCAACTGTTGCTATAAATCTTAAGTGGTTTTTTATGAAGGTAGCTCCAGAATTGTGTTGCACCTTATGCTTAGATACATATACAAATATAAAATTTTAGTTCAAAGTCCTGTTACTTAATTTAATTAACTAACGACGTAGTTCCATAGTCGATAATGGCAATATGTGGTTACATAATAAAATTCTGGAAAAAATTAATGCATACATTTAAATTATATCTATATTACGATCCTTTGACTTAAATCCTAGGCTATTAGACCACCTACTAGCCCCTATAGGCTAGAAGACCTTGGTTTTTTTCACTACAAAAATAAAAATTGACTGTCGGTGGGGCTGCTCAGCGATGAAAGCATAGTCACTGGCCGCTGTGCTGTCGTATACGGCAGTTAATTTCCGGCTATCCTTCTACTTTCACCACCTGTTGAACTCCTCTTCCCTTTTCGAAAGAATGTAGCACGGTACTTGACTAAATAGGCATTGTTGCCTGAAGTGCTACTTCCCTTTAAAAAAAACAAAAAAAATCCTCGAATTGAAAATATCTTATAATGCCTTAAATCTACGGATCTATCCAAAACAAATTAGTATACGATTTCTATGTTTACTCATCACGCCCCTGTTTTATCAACACCGCCACGACTCCTGTCTGTTGTTACTTTCTTCACTAACTAAGGCTTTATGCAGGCACCTTAAGAATTTCATCATTTGTGAATTCATAATAATTTCGTTGCGACGTTTGTTACAAGAACTCTTGATTAATTTGACCTTCAATAAGAGAAGATTATCAAAACTTTTGTCTGTGTAACACAGTTATTCTAAACCGAAATCGATTTTATTTTTAATTGTTAGGTGATTCCCTCAGATTGGTTCCATTAAAAAGTTATCATTTCTTAAAATTAACGGGTGTTCCTATACAACATGACAATTCGTTTGGACAATCACATAAAAATGTTGACAGGCTTGGTCCAGAATTAAAATTTGTTGCCATTAGATTACGATCTACACGTCTCTATGCCATTAAGTCAGTTTGTTTTTGCAGGATTTATTTAGTACTCAACTTGCTGTTGTGATTTAAACTCATGATATGATTTTTCTATTAAACAAACCAACGCAGCTACCATGACTGCTCAACACCAGTTCTGGTAGAAGTTGAAGTAACAACTTATTCAGGGATAGTTTTCTGTAAAGCTTAGTACTCTGTTCTAACTTGCGAAAAGTGTTGAGCAACATTACATATTTCGCTTGAAAACTTTGACAGCTGATTCTCTCTTTTTATCTAATTTTAATGTTGCGCAGTACGGCAGACAAGATGTTTACGAAATAAAAAATTTATAATTTCACTAAAGAGGCTTTAAAAATAATTAAAATTCTGTTTTTATTAATTAAAACTTGTTTTTAAACAAAAAAAATATTTTTTTTATTAAATAACTTTTAATAAGGTGGATACATAAGGCAATAGATTTTATTGCAAAGAATAATATGAGCTATTATTTAAAGAAAAACTTTGGCTATTATAAAAAAATTCATATACTTATTTCAGCCTTTTGTTTTGTGTGGCCAGTCTTTAAAAAAATTGAAAACTCATATTTTACTATGTAAAAATTATTATTATGCATTAATATTAAAAATAAGTAGAGCAGAGATCTCATCGTAAAGCATAACAATAATTTTTCATCGTACATTTTCGCCAATCTCATTAAGCAATTTGTAGTTAACAAGGAATTAATATAATTATATATAATTGAGGAAAGGCGCGTTGACATTATTTTGGTTTTGTTGTTTTGCCATATCCACCAACGTTGTCATCACATCTGCCACTTTTGAGACACCTGCTCACATTTCATTTCGATATACGTTTTTCGATGAAACTACTGTGTTTTACTAAAATAAAAATCTGTAAAACTCTAATTAAAGTTACGTTTTAAATTAGAATAATAAAGACTTGGTGTCTACTTACATATAAATAAGTTATTGTTTTCTCCGGTGGCGTAATAGATAGCATTTCGGAATCAGATAATATATATTGCGTGGGCTGCCGATCTGGCGTGCTTAAAAGCTGTGAGCAACTGGTTCTACAATCAAAATTTGCATCACTTACGAAAGCTACAATAAGCAACAATAAATTAGAATAATAACACTTACGTTCTTAATTTCGACGTCTCAGTGAAATCCTCAGAAAACTCCCAGGGATCCTGAGATTCGTCTGAATAGAACTGCAAGTCGCATCCACTACCAGATTTTTTGATGCTTTTCGTTTTTGGTTGTAATACGGTTTGCTACTCGAAATACTCCTCCAGTTTTGCTCACATACTTCATCTAATAATAATTAAAAAAGATCATACATATGTATGTATATACATACATATATTTCAATCCTTACCAGGTTTTCCAATCTCTTTAGCAGTATCTATCCACGATGATTGCGCGGCACTGCGGTTAGAATATATCATTTGGGACTTATCCCAAATAACTTTTCTTTTTTTTTACTGCAGAAATAAGGATACACTTTTCTGCGTCACTAAATTTTCTTTTTTCTTTTTCACTTTTTAATAAATTTACGCTTTTCTCCATACTTTTACTTTTTGGCACAACAAATTTAAAATTAAAAATACAGTTGTTGCTCACAATTCCGTGCGAAAAAAGTGCTGCTCATATTGTTTCGTAGTTAAAAAAAATGTTGCCTGAAACGTTTTTCATTTTTAAAAACATGCTGCCAGAAACATTTCGTGACTTTTTCAAAAATAAACAGAGTACTAGTTCAGCAACATTATTTCTTATTTATTTCGTATGAATTATTTTTATATGGGATTTGACAGCATTTCGCACGAAATTATGAACAGAGTATCATGCTTAAGACAAAACCCCACATTTTTAATGGAATACGTTTTTGGTTTTAGCTTTGCGGCTATGGGTAAGTGTTATTTTTCGACTTCCCTCTGGGTAATTGTTAGGCATTTCCCTAAAAATGCAAGTGTGCTGGTCGTCGCTTTAATTACGCAACAAATTTATTTGTTATAATTAAGAGAGTTATATAAGACAAATATAAAATATTAAAAATTAACCAAAATACAAACATTTTAATTTCGAACTTATTTCAAATTCCTTGATAATAATTCAATTTTAGTTTTTTTTTCGTTCGGATGACCCCTGCTTATGCAATTCATTGTAGGAAATTAGGTTATGAGGTGGAAAGAAAGAGTGGTATTTGTGAACATTCGATTTGAATACCTCTGAAGGAAGTTTATTCCACATATGAACTGTTCTGCTTAAAAACTAATTCTCCCTGTAATGCGTAGTGCGAGTAACTAGCCAATCGATCACAAATAAATGCTCTCTCAAAGAAAATAGAGTCAAACCAAAAAACGTGCGAGTTTCGGGAACAAGTTCCCTAATTTCGTTAGAGAACTTACCATTGTAGTAACGGTAAAACAATGAAATACAACCTATTTTGCATTGATGCTATAGAGAATCAACTTTGGGGTGCCGGCCCATACATGAGGTATTCCATCTTTAGATGGATATAGGTTTTGTAAATAATACGAATATCAGATAGAGTGAAGTATCACTTATACCATTTTAGAAAACTGAGGCACTTGAGAGCTTCTTTAGAAACCCGAAAATTGTGTTTATTCCATCGAACATCTGACTGAATTTTTAAGCCAAGAACAACAAGAGCTCCCGGTTCCGTAATACCTATATCATCCATAGTAACAATTGCAGCACCATTTCCATACGTAAGCCTGCAACATTGTGGCTTACGGGCATTAAAATCGACCGTGTTGGAAACTCAGTGCCAACTGGTTTGGTCTATTACTAATTATTATTACTATTATTTAGAAAAATTTTGAATTTTAAATCAACTTAAAAACTTAGTTATTTAACTTTTTAAATGGATTAGATGAGCAACATGAACTTTAGTGCGTTATAGGCCTGTTAAGGTGCTCAAATTATTTACAATTTAAACATTCTCTAGCCAAGTTCATTAAAAAAATTATATATTTTAATGCAATTTATTATTTTTTACTAATCTGAAGTCTTTTCAAAAATTTTTTTAACGTTTAGTTTTGGGGCCTATATTTGATCCTATAAACTTGAAAAACTACACTCTATTTTTAAAAAAATATTTATTTTAATATTTCGCCAAAAAAGTTATTTAATGTCATTATAAAAAATGTGTAAGAGCAAGAAACGGAGCTATATTGAATAATTAATTTTTTTCGGTTTGTTTCCTGCTTAAGTAATTTCGGAACCAATTAACCCACATGAATAACTCTTTATATGCATTTAAGGAAAATTGGCTAAGCCTCTTAATATTTTTATATATATATATTATTTGTTTTTTTTTTTTTTTTGGCAGTGTTTTATTTAAAATTTTTTCTCTTTTTAAGAGGATAAATAATAAACCACATACTTTATACGTATTTGTTGTTCTAATCACTCGTTCACACGTAACTAAGCGCATTTATATGTATTAAAGTACGTGGATGACATGTAGTGATTTTCAGGAGTGTTAAAAGAATGATTTGTCTGAAACTTGAAATGTTATATAAAATGCATTATTATGTATTTGAAGAGCTTCCCAAAAAAGTATTTTAGAAGCTTAAAGCCATCTTTACAGATATCATAAATTTAGTTTTAATTGTTTGAACACTTTGTGCTTCGCGAAAGCCGCAGTGGTGCAAGAAAAATCCATTTTATTTACATCTTCATGCTTTAAGAATAACGCAATTTAAAAAGAAAACTGTTTACAAAAAAAAAGTGTAAATGGCCTCGAACTTGACTTAAATTAAAAACAAACAAATTTTATCCTTTAAAGGATCTTCTGCTATACACATATGTGTATCTAATTCATGTTATAAATACGAGTGTATGTGTGTTTTTTTTTAATATGTTATTTAAGTTTGACATTTGCGACACATCTTGTGCATAAGAGGATTATTATTACTTTCTGTTATGATTATAAAAAATTAAAATACAAACATCACAATGTAATAACAGCTCTGCAAGTAATAATGTATTGAAAATAAGGCCTTCACCTTCTTTTACAAAATGAGTTTTTTTATGTTTCTTTTTGCATTTTACAATACCCTTGATTATTCTAGACTAAATGCTATTCTTCATATATTTTTCTTGACTTCCTTTCCTTTCTTTTGTTTGAATTTTAATCTTTTTTGTTGAATGAAATAAGTATAGCATGAATTACAAAAAAAGTAACAGCAACAACATGAACAAGAGCAAATTCAAAATTCATTCATACAAGTGTCTGCAAGCAGGATAATATTACAGCTGTAAGAGCTGTCATACTTGTGTGGTATTTACGTACACAGGGGATGTAAACTTATTGTGCCAAAATCTTCTAGAATTGTAGAATTGTAAACTTTTAGATTATTAATATACAATTTATGAATTAATGAAATTGTTAATAACGTATGATACAGTGTGGTTTAAAAGTGAAAAAATTATGATGTTTATGAATTTACCATTTGCAAAACCAAAAAATAATAATAATAAATAATAAATAAAAATATTCTTAACTACTTTTATAAGTTAAGGCCCAAGTTGGATTTTTATGAAAGGTTTAAGAAACATTTTTACCTTTCCAATAAAACATTCTAACTCCGTTTTAATAGGTTTTTATCTTCTGCTGTACAATTTCAATTATGAAAGCTAGAACCTTTTTACGATTTGCTACAATGAAATTTATTTCTATCCAATTCAATTTTGTTATTCAATTTATTCGTTCGTCGTGTACAGCTTGAAAAAAATTTATTTTTTCAGGTTAAATTCTCAAATATACAATAATACTATTTTAATTCAAAATCCACTACAACTAATTGCATTTGTATTTCTAAATTTTTTTTAAGGAATTTTAAATATTTAATTAAATTCATTTTGAAAAAATGTTGAAATTGTAAATTTTCCTCCTGGTAAGTAGCGATTTACGGTAACTGCTTGGCCAACCCGGAAGTACACCCCCGTTCAATAAACTGCATTAAGCTTTCACTATTTTTGGATGCATCGACTTTTCAGCAATACATCTTGCATTCGCATTTGCACAGATAGGGCAATTCTGCTTTTTAACGAATCCACTGAGATGAAACTGTGCCTCGTAGCCAAAGTTGATTTTCTATGTAAACTCACCATTCGCTTCAGTCTGTTCATTTAACCATTCGTTATATTTACGATACTTTAAACGGTCATTTGGCTTCAACTGTTGACTTAATTGATCCTTGTAAGCGTTTAAACTCAAATATTTATTCAAACTTCTCATCAGTGATTTTCGGGGACATAATGACGAATGTGGATGCTCTTCTGCTAAACTATCGCAAACAGTAGCAATGTATTCCGTAAAGCAAACTGGGCGAATAAAAACAAGGATTTTAAGAATTTCTCCGATTGTGGACATATTTGATCGGTTATGCTGACTAAAAAATTACGAAGTATAGGCTATTCATTTTGATTTGAGCGTTTATTTTCGTAAAACAACAATCTTTAATTGTATACTTCTCCGTGTTTGAATTTGTCAAACACTAAATGAAAGAAATGTCAAATTACTTTGGGCAAAAAGCTGACGTTAAGGCGTGACACAAGTAAAATCATGCATTGGATTTGGACTATCCTTTCGAATAGTACGAGTTAGTGATATCGGTTGTATTGCTTATGCCTTTCTGAGGTAACAGACTTTATGCAATTTAATTATTCAATTTTACTAATTGCAAGTTAAATATGATCGGCCGACCTCAGAAACGTATTATATTTACTAACTTAAACTTAAATTGGTTATCAAAATAAGTATCTTTGTTTGAAAGGATTTTCAACTGCTGTAAACGGTATCAACACTTTCGATTTTTGAAAGAAAATATTTCATTGAAAAAGACCACAAAATTATTCGGTATAAAATATTATAACAAGAATATAAAACTTTAACAAAAGATGTCCTTATAGGTATAGTAACTTAAAACTTGAAGCATGTTACCACAGGTGATGCTGTTGTTAGTAGCAGTTAGTAGCTTTTTCCTAAATTCCCTAAATTGAAATGTATTATAAACTTTTATGTATTTTACTCTCTGTAAATTTGTTTAATTAATGGCATGTGACAACATTCAGTCAAATGGCTTTTAAAATTTTATAGCATCAGTTTTTGACACATTATACAAAGTTTTTATTGCTCTTCACCTTAATATTTTTTTGCTTATATAAAAAGTACCAAAAGTGTTAGTTTCCTTATTTTCTATTTAACACGTAATTCTTTTTTCTTTTAATAATTTAGTGTTAAAATTATTGTTAGCTATTCTCTTTCGATCTTTGTTTGCAATAACCGAAAACCAGCATGATTTTAGATTTTATTTCAAACTCGCTAATACACCAACGGCTTCACTTGCAGAAACCTGTATTAAAGTACACAGTTTTTTTTTTCATTTACGTTTTCTTCTTTAAAAAGTGTTTCTTGGCGTTTGTTGCATGGAGAAAATTGAAATGGGAGAAAAACTTCTGCAAATAAAGCAAGTGTAGAAGAAAAGATTCAAAACGTTAATTTGTCGTATACGTTTTTGATTTGTTAAAAGCCTGCGGACGTAGGATAAGAACATTTCAGTATTTAATTTTTGTTGCTTTTTTTTTTTATTTTACTGACACCACCACTGTTTTTAATTTTCTTATTATTTTGTCCTTGTTATTGTTAGTGACAACAACTCACACAAGTTGGCATTCTGTATAATATCTTTTATATTTCTTGCCTCATGCTTTTTCTCAACATTATTATTGTCAGAAAAAAAACTGTTTAATATTTCTTAAGTTCTTTGTTTGGGTTGTTGAAAACTCGTCCATTAAGAAAAATAAAGAACACACAAATACACTTTTAGCACTCAAGAAATAAAAACCCAAGCACACCAAACACACATTTATATATACTTGCTGTAGCGTAAGGACATAAAAAAAAACATTCTTCCTGTCATAATTCTCGTTTAGTATTCGCTCCTTTACCGCAATTAAAAACAATTCAACATTTAACGTAAATTACAACAAAAGATAATATTTAATAAAAAGAAATTGTTTTTATTTACAAAATTACGAACTGTGGTTTTAATTGCGACAACATTGAGATTGGGATAAAATTAAAAACATAAAATTATTTTATATGAATTAAGTGCATAAATTTTAAAGGTAAACGGAAAGTTATAAAATCTGGTAAAGGGACAATTATTTGCTTAACAAATCGTCGGTCTTAAATATAAGTATGGCATCTTTCTTTTACCATTTCATACATATTTTCGTTACCGCACTAATGAGAGCCATCGCTAAATATGATAATAAGTTTATAGCTTCTTCACTGGTAGCCGCTTTACGCATATACTGCAAAGTAAAGAGTGTTCCGAAAGTGCAGCAACATTCAAACTAATCAGTGTACTAAAACTATGTGTTCTATAGCAACGAGTAGAAGAAACAAAACTTTAGATTGAATGGTGTTCCAATAGTAAAGTGTATTTCAAATAAGTGGCCTAATTTGTTAACCTAAAACTATAAATTCGCTCAGAGTATGTATTTCTAGATCGTTATAAAAGTAAATATTCAAATTAAAGTGTCCCAATAGTAACAATATTTTCATAGGATCTTACTTTTAATTTACCGAAAGGATGTATTACAATGTCATCTATAACAATTTCAAGAACTTAAGTTAAAAATTAAAGGGTGGCCCATTTATGGCACGGAAAGCTTCACTATTTACACCAACTTGCTGCAAATACAGAGCATTACCTTTTCGTCGTGGATATTTGTCTTCGATGCTGATTTGATTGGTTGGTGGGACTTTACATATAAGTTCTTGCACTTGGAGTTATTGCAATTTATTCATTTTTCATTACAATAACAAAACGATGCAAAAATCTTTTCTTTTTTTAACACTCAAGGATCATTTTCGACATGCAAAATCGACTTTCATGAAATTGGGTTCCATATTGGTGCAATTTGACTGTAAAATCCTACGAACAATCAATAACTTTCAGCAACCATTTTCTTAAGATGAAAGAAGGTTATCAAACTCAAACACGAAACAATTTTTTAAACACAAAAATCACTATTATTGGAGCAATTAAAAAATGTGTGTTTACATTTTGGCGTCCAAAACACCATATTTGTTTGTTATTATTGTCCAAATCGACATTATTAACATCATAGACATACATCACCACACTGAATTACATTTTAAGTAAGCTCAAATCAGCAGTAAATCCACTGTGCCACAATATGCAGAAAAGAAAAAATGTCCTACAAAAATCAAGGACTTTCAAGTGAAAACTGGACACACCAACACACGAAGACTATAAGTATACAAGCCTCCATGATGCTTTTTTCTCTTAAAACAACTTAAGCAAAACAAAAAGAAAAAAACGTCAATTCTAGTAATGACTAACTGTTGTTGCTACTATTTTTTTTTGTTTTTTTTTGTTTTTTTTTTTTTTTTTCCTAAAAAAAGGAAAAAGGATCCGTTTTTATTCTTGAGTCTAGTTACTTCCTCTGATTCTTACTCTAGTGCTCTTTACAATTTTGTTTTGTTATCGTACAGACGTTCTCATTCATATTTTTGGGGAGGTCAGAAATATGTGTATTTTACTGATGATGAATGTGGTCATCAGTTTGAGGCTGTTAAATAATGCGTTTGTAGTTTGCTTCATTTCAGAAAGCAGCAACAACAATAACATTAATCGTAAATAAAGCATTGTGATGAAGGATACAAGCGAGCACAGAAACAAAACTGTCAATTTAAAAAAATAATAATAACAAAATTTAAATGTACCAGAGATGTTTTTAAATAAAAAACAGAAGCAAAAATTGCATGTTGAAAAAACAAGGAAAATAAATCTGTAAATCACAGACACAGAAACTAATATGGATGAAAGGAAACCAAAGAGAAATAATAATAATAACAAAATAAAAAATATTGCATAATTTTGAAATTTAAAGCAAATCATATAAAATCAAATAAAAACTTTTATTCAGACGACTATTTCTTGCAGCAGTTTGCCTTCATACATACTTTAAACGGTGTCTGTCGTCTGTTTAAATAACTGACAGTATAAATGAATGCATCCTGACTGTTTATGTAAGTGACAGTATTTGTGTGTGATGGTGGTGGTGGTGGTAGTTGTGTGGTAGAAGCATGAATAGAAAATTTTAACAAAAAAAAAAAAAATAACTTTTTGTATTTCGTTTAAACTTTAAGGAAAATAAATTCAAAATTAAACCACAACATTTTAAGCAAAATTAAAACATACAAGTTGTATAAAAGCGAGTTGATAGAACAAATTTGAAACATAATTTCAAAAAGTTGTACGTTATACAACAAAAAAAATTACAACCTACACATCTACATAATTTCTTGTTTTATACTGAATGTCACTTTATATCTCTTGTTCTCTCATTTTTTTAATATCTGTTTGCATCTCCTTCCCTCTATTTTCCCTTTAGTGAAATAAAAAAAAAACTTTATTGCTCAAACTATTTAGAATCAATTTTTCTACAAATGAATAATCAGAAATCAGCATTGCAATGCATTGTTAGTAACTATTACAAAGAAAAAAAAAAGAAGGAAATTTACTTTTCCTTTTTATCCTTTGATTTGGCTTCTAGTTTCTCCTTTCATTTCAATATTTTTATCTTGATTATTTTCTTGTACTTGATTATTAAATGCATTGTATGTTCTGATCTTGTACTATGTTCGGCAACAATTACACTCCATTAGGGATTTTGTAACAACCCAGCCACGAACATTGTGACAACGAAGCGAATGTACTGATTTTTCTTAAATCAGTTTAGAAGCGGTGGGGCTGTTCACTTTAATTGTATTGTTTCTTTGCCTATTTAATTCTAGGTTAGCAAAAGTTCTAAGATAGATTTAAAGAAAACAGTTGCTGCTATAAAATTAATTTCATTTACCTAACCATTAGAACAAGAAAACTAATATCGCAATATAGTTTTTATTATAGCAACTTGGAGTTTGGCATAGTTTTTATTCAGTTCTACCTCAGTTCTAATTACTTTTTGTTGGCTACTTCAAATTCAATGCAATTAAAAGAGCTCCGTTTCTGTAAATCCGTTTTAGAAATAAATTATCATCCAAAAATTAAATGTGATCTTTTGTTTGTTATAAACATTTTCGGCTTTTACGGCAACACTTGTATTATTAGTGCTGATGTTTTACCGATCCACCTAAGTCTCCGAGTCTGGATAATGTGTATTATGCAGATTGGAGACAATGCAACACAACCGGTAACACAAATCTAAATGGATTATATTGTGACCAAATTAGGACTATCACAAAAATTTAAAATTTTTTGAAGCGGAGAAAACTCACAGACCAAAATGTCAGCGCAACATTATACCGAAAAAATTTCTGCCGGAGGTTTATTGGGGAGTTCTAAAATGCAATTTGAAGATGAAAGCACTTAAGATGACGATGACACTGAAATTTGTGGACGCACCGAACACAGATGATAATTCAGACTTAGAAACAACCAGCGTCAACTTCACCGAGCATGAATACTGACAGTAACTGCAAATGTTCAAAATTTTGTTACCATGCCGCAGGTAACAAATAATAATCTCATTTTTACTGTGTAAGAATAGCTCTAATATTAATCCGAATTTTTATTTTCATGCAAAACATAGTTTATAAAAAACAGCATATTTGTGGATTTGTAATTCAGTTATTGACCAAAAATGGTGACAAATGGGGAAAAATGGAAATTTTTATGATTTTTAAGGTACTGGATGCACTTCGTTCGGTGAAGTTGTTCCGCTTTTTTCTCCTATTAAAAATCACCAACTTCAGACACAAAAGCGATACTCCGTACTGTATACGGTATGGTTTATACAGGGTGTCCACCGGTGTTTTACCGCCCTTTTGGTAAACATTAGTCTTAACATTTTATATTTGGCAGTCGTGAAGTGGACACGTAGCAAATTTATTATGGAAAAATATTCGAAAAACAACGTATTTTAGTCGGTAAAACGTTTTATCAAAATCAGCCATCGATTACTGTGGCGATGAGAAAGTTACGGAAAATTTTTGGGAGAAACAAATGTGCCAACAAAACGCATTTTTTATTATGTAGTTAATGATTTCAAAGAAAGAGGGCCCAAACATGAACCACAGCGTACTGCAAGATCACCTGAAAACATGACAGCTGTGAAAAGAAAGTGTTTAAAACAATCCGTCAACCTTTATTTGACGCCGTGTTCAGGAGCTTGGTCTTCAAAATACAACTTTTTTTATTTTTTTTTTTTTATTTTCAGGCAACAATGCCTATTTAGTCAAGTACCGTGTTACATTATTTAGGAAAGGGATAGAGAAGAGATGAAACAGGTAGTGAAAGTAGAAGGATAGTCGAAAATTAACTGCCGCATAAAGACAGCACAGCGACCAGTGACTATGCCTTCATCGCTGAGCAGTACCCATCGACAGTTAATTTGTATCTTTGTAGTAAAAAAAACCAAGGTCTTCCCCTGACAAGATAGTACACTACCTACTAGCCTACAGGGGCACCTTTCGCCACAATTTTGCACAAGGATTTGCATTTGTTTCCATATAAGATTTAGTTGATACAAAAGCTTCTTCCACAAGACCATTTACGCCACCGTAATATGCCAATAGGATGTTACAGCTCGCCGATGACAACATTTTCATTTGAATGGATATGTGAATAATAAGAATAGTCGGTTCATACTATTCAACAGTCAGCTTAGCATCCGTTAAAAGTGGCAGTCTGGTGTGCAATTTGCTCAGGAAGAATCATTGGACCGTACTTCTTTGAAAATTAAACCGAGGTAACAATAACTATGAATGGAGAGCGATATCGTAATATGATTAAAAATGTTTTAACTCTACAACTACATGCTTTGGGCTTGATTAACATGTGGTATCAATAAGATGATGCCACATCGCATACCGTTAGGATAACAATGGAATTACTGCAAGACCTCTTTTCACAACAAGTTATTTTAAGAAATGGTGATGTTAATTGACATCCATGGTCGCCTAATTTGACTGTTTCGAACTTCTTTTTATGGGGACATCTGATAAGCAAGGTTTATGCAAACAAACCAGAAATTCTTGAGCAACTCAACTAAAATATTCGTAATGAAATTAATAAAACACTGAGAGAAATGTGTGAGAATGTAATGAAAAATGTACTCAAAACACTAACAGAGGATGAGGCGGACATTTATCTGATTTTCTATTCCATACATAATTGAATCAAAAATTATAAACAAACAAAGTAGTATACCTTCCCGGCGTACACCCTCTATATAGAGAAAGTAATAAAAATTCACCTTGAGCAAACAAAATTCTTTTCAAAACGGATGATACAGAGGATCTTATTTTTGGGGCTACTTTTACATACAATTTTCAGAATTAAGCCGTAAAATCATGTGTTGTACTGTGTAAGTTTACAATTCATATTGATTTTGTCTATTAACTTTTTTTGTAGACACTGCTGCTTGTCACGCCAAACTTTTTATATCATTCGCTGGGTTGCCAGTTTCGTTTACAAAAAATCGTTTAAAAAAGCTACATATGACTTGCTGAAAATAAAGATTTTATTTTGTTAAATAAATTAAAAAATAAATTTATTTTTGGGACACTCTTCATTATATTAATTTCTCCAAGTAAAAAAGGCAAAAAATTACACAAATTATACAACAAGTGAAAGAGCAAGCCATAAATTGTCATGTTGCGGCACTTGAGCAAAATGTCGGAACTACCTTTAATTTTTCTATTGAGTACAAATTCATAAAGCCATTTTTTTTTCGAAAAATAAATAAAAGATCTTTGGGAAAAAGCCTTAAAAGGTTTTTTTAAAAAAGGATGTTACTTAATGAAGCAATAAGATTTCTGCCAATACACCTACAATACATACTCTAGTTTATAATTAAGATTTTAATAGAAATTCCACAAGAAATAAAATCCTTAACTTTTCAATATCATTTCTTCTCTCAAATGCTCTCTTATCTGTCTGGCGTGTTCGCTAAGTAAAATTTCTGTAGAAAAATCCGGCAAGTTCTCTATTATCAAAATGTTACTTTGCTTTTCCACTCTCTCTCTCTCTCACACACACACACACACAGGGCCACACAAAAACATGCTCTCCTCATTTCTAATGCAAACCAGTAATAATTAGTAGCAATTTATATCAAATCAAATAAAATGTAATAAAATAAGTTGAAATACTTGATTACTACAACAAAGTAAAACTATTTTTATGTATAAATTAATTATTTTATTTCATTTATTTGTATTATTCGTTTTTAAAAAGGAGAACCTTCTCCTTGTATTTTTTATCAATTTAAGGAAAACTATTACTACAAAGGTTATACTACAGATTGAACCCATTAAAAAATAATTTTAAAAGTTGAATTTAATGGAAAAAGTTGATAAAATTGCCATTTTTTTAATACTTACTCAAACTACTCAAGCCTAACATCAAAAATTAAGTAATTTATTAAATAAAATTTTAAAGGGTGGCTCATAAAATAACACATCTTCTGTAATGAATACATCTGCTGTTTCAACAAAAATATATAAAAATGTAACTTCTTAAAATTATAATTTTAATGTAAATCGATTAATGCTTGCTGATGGATCAAACTTAAAATTTTATTTTGAAAACAATGCTTCAACCACAAATATTTTAAAATAAATCCCAAGAAGAAACTTTATCAGCATAAAAACATGAATGGACAACATACAACAACAACAAAATGTGATACAGAGGAAAAAAAAGATTATTAATTTTTCTAGACTTCTTGTGGACAAATATAAAAGGGAAGCGTCTGAGTGGATAGTGAGTTAGTGTAAAAATAATCATTGTGAAGTAAAGACTTACATCTTAAGTAAATTTTTCTGCAGTAGTTAAAGTAAATAAACTTGTAATTAATTTAAAAACTCTAAAATCTGGTGTTATTTATATTGCAATAAAGAACCCACAACAAAACGTTTATAATAAAAACTAGAAAAATTTTTGAAACTCTCAGAATTCATAATTTTTGAAAATCCTGAATCCAAGAGAATTTGGAATTCCCCAATATTTAACAATCGCGGCACATTTAGGTTTTTTTTAAGTCTGTGTGTTTTTAAATGCACAATATTTTTTAGCGATTAAAAAAACATCAATAATTTACGCTTTGTTATGCAACTCACTTGATTTAAAGCATTACAAATTTATTTATTACCAAAAGAAGTAAAAACTATTCAATTTCAAAGCAGCTATTTTTTGGAAGCTTTTTTAACCAATATTTCATTTCTGTTTAACAAAATGTTAACAATTACTCAAATAACAATATTATCTTATTTCTAAGCAGGGTGAGCCAGAGTTCTTTATATACTTTTTCAATGTTCTATTATAAAAAATGCATGATAAATTGTAGCTTGATCTGTATAAAACGACTGTAATCACATGCACACAATTTTTAATATTGATTTTTATTGCATATTTTTTTACTTTTTATTCCTTTTTTTAATTTATTTTACACTGATGCTTATTGTTTTAAACGTAATATCACAATAACCACCTGTGTTCAACTAAATTATTTTTGTTGCTGCTCACTTTTTATTTAAAAACAAATTAAATTTTTGTTTTGTGTCAGTTTTAATTATGCAAAATAGCCCCCAAGTAAAAAGGATTAAGAGTCTAAAATTCTAAGGAATTGGAGACATTTTCCTTAATGAAATATAGCTTCAATTTTGATAAATAAAAATTTAATTTAGCCCAAATTTTGTTGTTTTCAGCCGCCACTTATTTTAAATTAACAATATCTTATTATTTTAGTAATCTTTTATTCAATAACATAAAAAAAATATTCAAAAATATTTTAAAATTGTTTTATCATGTTTAAGCATGGAACGTGCTTGCTTGCACAAAAAGTTTAGAATAATAATAAAAAAAAACATATAAAAATATTTAAAATAAATTAAGTAGCTATTTTTGCGACTGTAAATGTGGAAAGAAATTTTTGTGCAAAATAGTTACAATTTTATTATCACCAATTGGATTAAACATGGACATGCACAAATTTGAATAAAAACTTAGATGTCCAATTAATATTAAAATTAAGTTTCATTTATCGAAAATGTTAATGCTATAACAACTCACAACAACATTCATTGTTATAACCCCTTGTTGTAAAATTTCTTTTAAAAAAAAAATACCACTTAATAGCCCACGTATACTCTAGCGATCAGAGTACAAAAACAAATACAAACAAAAATAATAAAACCTTGATATATCTTATTTCTTAAGAATGGTGGCATGCAATACGAGTACTTGAAAATAATGAGTTTACGTTGAAACTATTCAATTGATTCTTTCTGACAAATTTTCAGCTTGAACAATAGTAGGAATGACAACAGCCCATCAACTGGAAAAGAAAACGAACTAAAAGTAAATTGTTGGCTTTGATTATCATGAAGTCTTAAAACGATTGGGTGTATTATCTACAAATAGGGTTTTCAAATTAGCGCTGGTTAATGTTGTAGATTAGTGGAATTTATAATGCAGGTACATACTTTTTTGTTTTGTATAAAGATAAGTAGCACTTCAGGCAACAATGCCTATTTAGGATAGACAAGAGAGAAGACAGATAGTGAAAGTAGAAGGATAGTTACATAGCCTTCAAGCTCTTATTTTTGTAGTTAAAATAAATAGGCTAAGTACACTACCTACTAGCCTACCGGGACAGCTTTCGTTTCTAGAAGGCCCATGTTATCGGAAATTAACTGCACAGTGACCAGTTCTTCACTGAGCAGTCCCCACCGACAGTAAATTTTTATTTTTTGTAGTGAAAACAGCCAAAGTCTTTGTTGAGAGTCGAACCCACAATCCCCAGACTGATAAGCTACTACACCACTTACTAGTCCACAGGGGCACCTACTTGAGCAATTGTGTTACTGATGTCTAATAAGTTATAAGTTAAGATGTTCTGCAATGCTTTAATAGTTTGTTTTTTAAGATAAGACAACTCAATTAATTAGAAGATCATGCATTTTACAAGTCTGTTGGAATTCAAGTCGTTTTGGAGAATAACTTTTTTAACACAAAAATTAGCTTTGGTGATTGTTGTTAGTAGGAACATTTTCCGCACAAAGAACGTCGTCAAATCTCGTCACTTTAATAAGGTAGAAATTCATAAAGTTTATTTACATATTTTACTATTAAATGTTGCTTTTGAACTAGTACTTCTGAAAAATCGATGTGGATGAGGTGTCTGTTGCCTGCTCTAAAGATAAATTTTTAAAGGGTATAAAAAGTCATGCATTAGGACTTTTAAACAGAACAAAGATTTTATTTGTTTTCACATTTGAATATAATTAATTTTTTGATTTTATAGGAAAATCACTTATATATTTAATAAGAAACACAAAACATTTAATTAAAAAAAATAATCGCCTCAATTAAAAATTTAATAAAATTTTAATCTGAAAATGATTAAACTTTATACCAAGTGGCAGAACATGTTTCAAATATAATACTATAATAAATACATTGATATTCATCGCTTGTTTTTGCTTTTACCTTACAGAATTTATGTGGCCTTATTGGAAAGCCCTTTGCACTTGTTATTAAAAGTTTAAAGTTTTAAAAAAACAGCAACAAGCCATCAGGTTTATTTGTTGCAACAACTCAGTCTGTATACTTCAGAGCTTACAATACATTGTTGTGATGTTTAAGTTTTTGTATTCTCTTTTTTATTACATTTTTTCTTTCTTCCACCTCTTCTTTTTACTTTTTTTATTCTGTACTTCTGCAACTTTATTTATCATCAGGGACTTAGTGATTAAAATGATATTCAAGAGTTATTGTACTGTACACATAAATAATAACAAGAGAATAGCAACAAATGCCGGCTTAAATTAGCTTCCAGTGTTTAATTGAAGAAAGGAAAAATTTAAACAGGACATAATAAACGTGCCTACTCAGTGCTTTATTATGTGTGAAGCAAAAAAGTAAAGCATGCACGTTTCCTAATAAAACGAGCATATAAATTTGGTGGTTAGTTTTTATTTTAAACACATCTTTTTTCCATCTTCTTTAATAATTCATGAGAGATAGTTTCTCAAATAATTCTGGTGTTTTGAAAAAATGTGATATCTTTTGTAAATATTAAGTTAATAATGTCAATGTTTTACTTGAAAAATGCATCTATTATAATAACAAAAAGGAGTACGTAATCTAACGTGTCCTAATAATGTTGTATTCCCATCGAAAGCGCTCGCCATTTGCGAACAAACACCGCGAAGGATGTTAAGAGGAGGAATTGAAAACATTAACACATTCACCGGCGTAGCAAACCCAAATAATTTAGTATAACAAAACGAGTTGATACATTATTCAAAATATCGTCCATTGTTAGCCACTACTTCTTCCCATCTTTCTGGTGCATATGGATTCCGCATCAAAAGCAGTGCTCCGGTTTTGTGGTACAGCGTTTTAAAGTGAAGCGTATTTCAGTAAGTTTCAGTAAGGGCATTCTACATCGATTGAAACAAATGGTAGTCAGAAGGGATAAGATCTGGGCTATAAAGCAGGTGAGCCAAAACCCATCCACTGTTTTTCAAATAGTTTTTGAATGTTCTTGCAACATATGACCGAGCGTTGTCATGATAGATGATTATGGCCACGTGGCTGGTCGAATATTGTGGTCGTTTTCTGTTAATTGCTCTAGTCGGACGAATTAATTATCTTTGGTACAGGTCCTCCAATATCATCTTACCAAATGTCAGCAGCTCATAAAACAAAGCTTTCTTCTGATTCCACCTAATACGCAACCTTAACTTGGCGACCTAAATATTCAGTCTCGGTGTTAATTTGGCAGGTTGTCTGGTTGGCTATACGTATGACTTTTGTAATGTGTCCATTTGTATGATCACCAATACTAAAGCAAATTCTTCTTGCATTAACATTCATCTAGTAATGGTTCCAATTTTTCATCTTCAAACTTTTCCTTGACTTCTGTGTCGAAGTGGCCACTTTTAAATTGTGTAAACTGTCTTTCACAAGTTTTTTGAGTTGATGCATAGTGACCATACGCTACTTCCAACAATCGATAACCTTAAGCAGCCATTTTCTTAAAATAAAAGAAGGTTATCAGACTTCCTCGCAAAAGATTTTTTTTGGCACAACATTTGACATTATTATAGCGATTGAAAAAAGTGTGTTTACACTTTGGCGTCTATCAAATACTGAATTATAACAGAATTTTAAGCTCGAAAATATCACAAACCATTGGTGGTAGTTTTACTATATGTTCCCCCCGGGAGTACATTAATATGTCTTAATGGAATCTCACCGGGAGTAAAAGGGAGTAAAGTCCCCAAAGGCTAGTAGGAGCCAACTGGGCAACTTCCACTTTATTTCCGCGGGATCCAGTAAGCCCCAGAGTTTAGCTTTTGCTGTTTATTATTGGTCGTGTTTCGCAGGCCCTCATGAAATGATAAGGGGCCAGGATCATCTCACTTTTGACCAAGAATACAGGGTTAATGATCCAGATCCAGTGAGCATGCTTGTCATGTATTCTGGACCAGGAGTTGGATAGTCTCCAACTCTTTAGCAAGGAGTGGGGGTGGCGGCCCTGCCGCGAGTTCCGTAAATTGCTACTAGTAGTGAGTAGAGAAATCCGACGACTTCTAGGGCTAGCATGACGCTACATATCACCCAAGGGGTTTGATCTACCATCACTTTATGGCTCACACAGCTAGGTACTGATAAAAATCTTTTTTTTGTTTTTATTTTTAGGAGAAGTAGCACTTCAGACAACAATGCCTGTTTAGTCAAGTAACGTGCTACATTCTTTTAGGAAAGGGATAGAGAAGAGATGAAACAGGTGGTGAAAGTAGAAGGATAGTCAGAAATTAACTGCCGCATAAGACAGCACAACGACCAGTAACTTTGCCTTCATGGCTGAGCAGCCCCACCGACTGTCAATTTTTATTTTTGTAGTGAAAAAAACCAAGGTCTTCGTTGGGAATCGAACCCACAATCCCCATACTGACAAGCTAGTACACTATCTACTAGCCTACAGGGCACCTATTGTATACCAATTTTTTCAATTCAAAATATTTAAATTGTAACCAGTGCTAAAGGAGAAAAAACCAAAAATTTAAACATATTCTGCTTAAAGTTTTAACAATTAATGATGGCAGCAATGGTGTACATGGCTTGTAATGCACATTGAGGCGGAAACGAAAGATTTTGCATATAATTCAACAATTTTAAAATGATCCGTTAATGAAACCAACTGAAAATTTCATATTTAGGAGTACACGATTTTAAGTTCTGCTTCGCAGATCCTCCAGAAGCGTCCCATAATATTGTTAACAAGTTTAAAATTTTTTTCGAACAAATTTTTCGATTAGCATTCCTTAAAATTATAAATCCTTGAACAATATATGCCAGGCTAATAAACTTCCGAATCTAAGGAATATGTGATTTTTAATTTTAAAATTCTAAAAATATCATGATGAAAACGTTTTCCGAATATACTTATCCAAATAAACCTTATATCTTATAAACTTGATCTGAAAAGCTGAATGACTAGTTTTTCTACTGAAAAAAATTCCGGCTGTCTTTTGAAACTTACTACGTAGAAAATTACTATGCTTAGAATTTTAAAATGACAATCTGGTAGATAAGTTTGACCCAAAGACGGATTTTCTGATACTTTTACTAACAAATAAATGAAAACATGTAATAGAATATAATTGAAAATTTATCTGTTTCATATGTGTAAATAATTAATAATGTGTTCGAATTAAGGAATTTCAGCAATCTAGAAATAATTAAATAATTTTTAATATTAAAACAATTTATTGTAAATAAAGATGTTTGCATTTTAAAACAGTTTACAAATAAATATTTGTACTAAAATATATGCTAATTTTATTTGTTTTATTTTTACTTAAGAAAGATTTATTATTGAGGAATAATTATGAAAAGTTGTCATAGTTAAAATGTTGCTTAGGAGACATGTCAAAGCATACAATGGTGATAAAATAATTCGAAACCAATGTAGAGGAAACATAAAACGAAATCAACTATACTTTTCTCGAAATTCTCGAGATACATCAGCGTAATTGGAAAAGTTCTTAAAAAGGTATGGGTGGTATAAAATTACGCTAACGAACGAATGAAGGAAAGAAAGTGCAATAGTTTATGTAATGGCTTTGATGGTCCGGACCATATACCTCCACTACTTAACATTTTTAAGTTTTATTGAATGTAACATTTTCTTTCAGACTACAAATATTAAAAAAATCAGGGTTGTGAATTGTGAAGGCAACACCTAACTTCTCATTGAAAAGTATTACAGTTATTTATTTTATTAAGTTATATTTTTTTTATTTAAATAAAGACAGAGATTTAACTTTGAATAGAGACTTAGATTACTAACTTTTTATCAAGGCTTTAGTTCATGTTTTTCTGCATAGTTTTAGTAAAAAAAGAAATTATTTTTAAGTTATACATGGTGGCCACCGGGAGGGCATACTACTTTGTTTGTTTATAATTTTTGATTAAATTAAAGATAATGGATTTTATATTGATAAATGTTTTATTTATTGTCGGCAATAATGAATGGAATACAATATCAGATAAATAATCGCTTTTGTTAGCCTCACAGATGCGAGCCCTTTTGAGCACATTTATCATTGCATTCTCACACATTTCAAAAGGTATCCGATATCCACTTTTAATGGATGCAAATGTGACTGTTGAATAATTTGTGGGTTTCCCATTCCTTGACGTTGATGGATTGTTTTGAAAAATTTTTTGAGCAGCGGTATCGTTTTCAGCCGATCTTGCAGTACGTTGTGGTCCATGCGTGGGCCTACCACCTACAGACCCTATTTCTACAAAATCATTCACTACACTATAAATAGGTCGTTTTGTTGGCACGTTATTTCTCTTAAAAATTTCACTTACCTTTCTCATTGTCACGGTAATCGATGATTGATTTGAAAAATACGTTGGTTTATCGAATATATTTCATAACAAATTTGCCACGTGTCTACTTTACGACTGCCAAATACGAACCGTCAAAACTAATGTTTACCAAAATAGCAGACACCCTATATAAAGAAATTTAGAATAACGTATATTTTCCATATTACTATATTTGTATGCTGTAAACACATTTATTGAACCAAATACAATAAGATATATCTCATGGATTATAAGTTAGTTAGTAGGCAGTTAATATACTGGCAGACAGACAATCCACCACAAAATTTGTTTTGTTTTCGTTTTAAACATGAATTCCAAAAGCTAAATTTTTCGAAAAAGTGATCCTGCTTAATAATGATGTATTCACATCGAAAGCGCTTGCCATTTGCGAACAAACAGCCGGGAAGATCATTAAGAGGAGGAATTGTAAACATTTATTCACCGGCGGAACAAACCCAAATAATTTAGTATAACAAAATGAGTTGGTACATTATTCAAAATATTGTCCATCGTTAGCAACTACTTCTTCCCATCTTTCTGGTGCATATAGATTCCGCTTCAAAAGCAGCGCTCTGGTTTTGAGGTAAAGCATTTTAAAGTGAAGCGTATTTCAGTAAGGGCATTCTGCACCAATCAAAACAAATGGTAGTCTGGCCAGGACAAGGTCTGGCCTATAAAGCGGGTGAGCCAAAACTTACCATCTACTATTTTTTAAATATTTTTTGAACGTTCTTGCAACAATTGACCGAGCGTTGTCATGATGTATGATTATGGCCACGTAACTGGTCGTATTCTGTTAATTGCTCTATTCAGACGAATTAATTATCTTTGGTACAGGTCCTGTGGGATCGCCTAACCAAATGTCAGCAGCTCATAATACAAAGCTTTCTTTTGATTCCACCTAATACGCAGCCTTAACTTGGCGACTTAGATAATCGGCCTCGGTGTTAATTTGGCAGATTGGCTGGTTGGCTGGTTGGCTATACTTATGACTTTTTGCACTTGGGGTTCATGGTAATTATCAATTTTTCACTACCAGTAACAAAACGATGTAAAAATTACTTCTTTTTAAAGCGTTCAAGCAACATTTCCGACATACAAAATTGCGTTGCAAGATCTCTCGGCTTCAATTCATCGCAAAACCAATTTCTTTGCTTTTGAATGAATCCCAATGTTTTTAAACTTAGGGAAATGGCAGTTAGTAACATTCCGATTAGCTTCCAGCAAGAATCACAATCCATGATGAACAACATGCGCCTAAGTTGAATTTTTTACCATAATTCAATTTAAAAATGTTAATTTAGAATTAATACTTTAATACACTCTTAAGCAAAAAATTTTAATTGTGTAAATTTACTATTCGAATTTCATTGTATCACATTGTAAAATTTGAACAGCTTTTGCTTGTAATCAGTTGCTAACAATAGACCAAAATAATACACTCGTAGTGGCCACAGTAATGCAAACATACCCGCTCTACAACAAAGTGTAAAGAATAAACCTGGAACATCAACTCGTCGAGTTTCGCAATAATTGGACAACACTATAGAAACTTTGCACAAAATTTTGCATAAAGATATTAATTTTTACCCTTATAAAGTTCAGTGTGTTCAAGAATTAAAGCCGACCGGTTATAGTTTGCATCGAACATTTGTGAATTGGCTGAAAAAGAGAACGAATAGCAATAAGGCTCATTTTCGATTGGGCGGTTAAAAAAACAAACAAAATTGTCGCACATATGGCTCTCTAACTTCACAATCAGTCCTTAAAAAACCATTATATCCATAGAATGACTTGTAGTCAGACGACATCATAGGCACGGCACTGGCGAGATAAGCAAAACTTTGTAAAAAATGTGTTTCATAATTTTATGAAAAGAGAGGAAGTTTACCAGCGTGTTTGAAGTGGAAATTTTCCCAACATCGTATTTCATTATTAATTCCCAAATTTCTAATATATATTGGTATCAATAAAACTGCAGTTGTCTTAAAATGTGTGTGGTTTTAAGCCAATTTACTTCCTAACTTCAAAATTGCCCACCCAATATTTGAAATAGCAGTTACGTTTTTAGAAAATAAAACAAAATTTTAAGAAAATAAATAGTTTAACTTATAGTTAGTAAAATATTAAATATCTAAAGAAATTAATTTTTTAAATGTCGCTCAGGTTGTTGCCTTTATTACACCCACTTTAAATAGGATTTTTAAAGCATTTCTTAATATGCAAGTTTGATCATAATAATAAAAAAAATTCAAATAGCATTTCGTTTATTGATTGACTTGTTAAATTGTTTATACAGTTTTCTTCTCCTGAAGATGCCACCCAATAAAAATTAAAAATTTACTTAATTTACTTAACCTTGTGCTGCAAGAAAAAATTATTTATAAAATGTTTTAACAAACAGTATTTCGTCCCTATCAGAATTTAATTGCGCAAAAAAAGACTCGTTGAATTAATGCAAAAACACTACTCTTAAAGCTTGTTATTTTTCGGCTAACCTTTTCTCTACTATCAGAAATTAAGGGCATAATTATCGATTATTGTTTTTTATCGGTTACCAAGTCTACCGAACGGAAATTAGATAATTTAATAGATGTACCAAAAACAGTTTGATTTGTGCGATGATCACTCATGTTATCCTTAAGATTTATAAATATTTTTTTAATAAATTTAAAACATGTTGAAGGCCTGAATTGTTTTAATTTCTTTTTCCCAGAAGCAATCTAGTTTTAAAATTTTTTTAAATCTAATTTAATACTTTCCATATTTAAATTTTTCACTTTTATAAGGCAATTTCCATTTTTCATTTTTATAAAGCATAAAATTCATTATTTCCAGAAGTTCGATATTCGACACTTAAGCTTTTTACGCTTATTGCATACACACGCATATTCAGCACTACTGAATTAGTTGATTTTAACAATTCTTGGGGACGCTAAACAGTTTCCCATTAGTTATATTACTGTAGCTGCACGTTTCTTCCCGAATAGAAAAACTTATAGGACCTACATTTAATCCCATTAGCTACTCATTACAGCACAATAAAAAGTAACGATGTGAGGGAGCACAAACATTTAGTTTGTTCTCAATTAAAATGCTTTTCTGTCCAAACATGTTCTCAGAATCCAACTTGCATAATAAATGTATGTAAAATTAAAAAAAAAAAATAAATTCTTTGTAATTTTTCGATGTTGTTATTGTTGTATTTATTTAAGTTTATGATACATTTTAATTAAACACAACTAGAGTACATCTTCTACATTCAAACACTCACTAAGTCTCCCACACACAACGCACAAAAATTACAACTGCACTCTCACACCAGGGATGGTAAACGGAATTTACTAGTTATATCAACTGGCTTTTTAAAATTTTGAAATAAATCAAACATTACGCGCATTACAACAAATATTGATTTTTGTTTTTCATATCGGTTCTAGTTTACGAATTCACATGTAGAAATGTGAAAACAAGAAGTTTTACATTTTTTTAGCTTTTTCCGTTCTCACTTGTGAAGAAAATAAGGGCGTATATTTTGCACTTAAAAGAAAGTTAGTAAAAAAAACCGAATTATATTTTTAAACAAAACAAATTTTTTTTCTTTCCGAATGTTACCACACTATGGTGTGGCGAAATATTGAAAATAAAAATAAAATTCATGTAATTTTTATGTAAAGACCTTGCGCTTGAAAACAGTATTTATAAAATATTAAAAAGTTCAATTAACTATAATTATTATTTGTTTTTCAAAATAGCACAATATGTTATAGCACAATGGGAAATATGCAATACCACACTTTAACTTCATTTGAAATTTAAACTTCATGTATTTTTAAAAAGTTAAGAAGTCCAGAACATATTGTTTTAATTGAAATTATTCTTTTATCATTAAGAGATTAAACCAGTTAAAAGTATATTATATCATCAAATCGTATGGCAACGCTTTTGACAACCACTCAACATTAACAGAGTGAACTAAATGGCCACAGATTTGCAGTACTATAAAATCAAAGAGATTGATATCGCCGATGCGAGCAACTAAATTATTTTTTAAAGTTTTAATATAATGTCAATGAAGAACTATGCAAGCAAATGAATATTACGGAATTTGGCGAAATTATAGTAAGACATTGCTTGTGACATTGGTTCTCTAATGTCATTTTCAACGTTAAATTTGTTTAAAATAAATGCCAAAACAACAAATATTTATTTATTTATTTATTTATTCAATTCATAGTTGTAATATTAATAGTTGTAATATTAATATATATATATATTAATATATATATATATAATGTAAATAAATCACCATCTTTTACGACTACACACAACAGCGTTAGCGCCGTAAGACACAACTAAACGCTGGTTGGCTATACGTATGACTTTTTTCACTTGGGGTTCATAGTAATATATCCATTTTTTAGCATCAGTAACAATACGATGCAAAATTTACTTCTTTTTATAGCGTTCAAGCAACATTTCCGACATGCAAAATCGCCTTGCAAGATCTCTCGGCTTCAATGCATCTCAGACGCAATTTCTCTGCTTTTGAATGAATACCAATGCTTTTAAATATAGGGAAATGACTTTTTGTATTCTTCTTGCATTAACATTCGTCCATTACTAGGTTCCAATTTTTCGTCTTTTCTTTGCCTTCTGTATCGAAATGGCCACTTTTGAATCGTGTAAATCGTGCAAACATATTTTTTTCGGCACAACATTTGGTATTATTAAAGCGATTGAAAAAAGTGTGTGTTTACACTTTGGCGTGTATCAAATACTGAATTATGACAGAATTTTACGCTCCAAAATATCATATTTGTTATTACTAACACAAACCATTAGTGGTAATTATCCCATATGCCCGCCCCCCCCCCCCCGTGGCACATTTATGGTCTTTATAGAACGCTCGACTCTCTATACCTGTGAAACTGGGGGAAAACGGGAGCCCAGTCCCCTGAAGTCAGTAGGGGGAACAACTGGAAACTCCACCTTATTTCCACGGGAATCAGTAGGCTCGCAGAGTTCCGTTATTTGTCTCTTTAGACATTTAACTGTTCTCTGGCTGATTATTGAGGTTGGCCCCTATATGGGAGTATCGTGGTAGTTGTGGTTTCTCGGCCCCAAGCATGAATGATTATGATGGCCAGGATCATTTCCCCGTTAATGACACGTTTGGTGAATGATCCAGTCCAGTGAGCATACTAGACATGTGTTCTGGACAGGAGTTGGAAAGTCTCCAGCTCTTCAGCAAGGAGTGGTGGTTTGCAGCCCTGCTCTGGAAGCATTGAAATTGCTACTAGGAAGGACCTGTTGCTAGAATTAGCCTTTGGCGTCCTAGGGCGTGAGTGGCGCTGCTTTTCACTCAAAGTGGTTTGACCACCATCTGATTAAGGCTCCATAGCCAGATACAGATGTAAGTATTATCACGTAATCCCATATGTTCCCCCCGGGAGCACAATTATATGTCTTAATGGAATCTCACTTTAAGACCGGGGGTAAAAGAGAGTCCCCAGAGTTCAGCTTTTGCTGTTCTCTGTCTGATTATTAAGGATGGTTCCTTGGGGAATATCGTGGTGGTTGTGGTTTCGCAGGCCCTCATGAAATGATTAAGGGGCCAGGATCATCTCAATTTTAACCAAGAACACAGAGTGAATTATCCGGACCCAGTGAGGATGCTGATCATGTGTTCAGCAAGGAGTGGGGGTGGCGGCCCTGCCTCGAGCTCCGAAAAATGCAACTAGGAGTGGCTACAGGATAGAGATATCCGACGGCTTCCTAAGGCGTGGGTGATGCTACATATCACTCAAGTGGTTCACTAAGAGATTAAACCAGTTAAAGGCAACAGTCCGTCTAGCCTAAAAATATATGATATCGTCAAATCGTATGGCAACGCGTTGGACAACCACTCAACATTAAAAAACAGAACGAAATGGGCACAAATTTGCCCATTGATGCGAGCAACTGAATTATTTTTACAAACTTTAATATAATGTCAACGAAGAATTATGAAAGCAATCGAATATTGTAGAACTGGATGAAATTAGGAAAAAACTTTGCTTGTGATAATATATAACATCAATTATATATACATACTTCTACATACATGTAAGAAATTTAATAATACAGCATTATAAATTAGGAAAACAGCAGAAATCATTCAGAAATCAAGAACTACTGCCCATTACTGTCCGTGATAAACAAGGTAAGGCCTTATCGATTTCGCAAGCTAACAGAATTAGATGAACGGCGAATCGTACGAAAAATAATGCCACGAATTTAGCATTAATCACTAAGGAGCACATAGGGGTATCTGTTGCTTCCCATACAATAAGAAATGTCTTAAAAAGTACGACTTCCATGCACAATTAGCCAGAAAGAAGCCACACATTTTTATTTAAAATAGAAGCATTAGACTGAGACTTTGCGAAAGAATTAGTATATAAGACCGTAGAGTTCTAGATGGATGTAATTTTTGCCGACAAAAATATATATAAACTTTTTGAATGTGATGGCAAAACTCTGGTGTATCATAAGCCTAACATAAAATTAGAAGAAAGATACATGGTACCAACTGTGCCAACTGGCAATTTAGAATTTATTGATGGGACCATGGACGGTAAAGTGCAGACAAATTGGCTCTGTCAAATAGATATAAGTTCTATCAGGAAAATGATATATATGTACAATTGTGGTTGTTTTGGCATTAGTTTCTCAAATTTTAAAGTGTAAGTTAAGGCAACTGATCATAAACATTTTTTATGATAATTTATCTCTTTTGGATTTCTGCAAAAAAATTCCTTCTCATTGCTTTTTGTCAAAATATTTTTTTAGTAAGCTAAAAAAAAGGAGAAACAAAACTGGAAGAAATTCAGTTGCTGGGCCACAGGAGACTGAATAATTAGGAAAAGTCCTGTTGTTCATGGAATGTAAAAAAGCTAAGCGTTAAATTTTACATAGTAGAAGAGTTAAAGCTAAGTTACATATCATGACACAGATTACTTTTGATTCGTCAGCAACCCAAGAAGCATAGGAGGTGCTAAAAATTAAATTAAATTAAATTAAAAGTTTTAATTTCATATTTTATAAAAAATTTTTTTTATAAAAATAATAAGTGCATTCCAAATTTATTTTATTTCGAAAACTTATAACCTACAAATTTAAGAAAATAAAAAATATATGAACTCAAAGGTAGCCATCATTTTGAAAACCTGTACCAAATAAAAAAAAAACTTGTACAAAGACATTAGAGAATCAATGTCACAAGCAAAGTCTTAACCAAATTTCGCTCAATTCTTTTAATATAAAAAAGTTATAAAATAATTCTTTTGGAAATTGGAACATTGGAACAAAGGAAATAAAGATGCCTCGACCATTTATTTTTCTCTACAAAATATTTCAATTACATTTTTTTATGTGCAGTCAAAAATCGTTTTAAATTTAGAAGTCATAAAAGTTCAAACAGTTGGGTCAAAAATTCTGCAAAAATAATTTTTAATTTACCAAATACCAAATGAAAATTTCTATGCCCTGAGTTTTACGAAAAGAATTACAAATTGCATTAACTTTACCGCCCCTGGTTTACACTTTGACTAGGAGCCGCAAAATAATAATCGTAACAAAACGCAAAAAAAAATATAAAAGCAATCAAAATGACAACTACAACAACCGCGATGTCAACAGAAACAAAGACAAAAAAAAGGAAAGAAAAGAAAAGAAAAAGTACTGTTTTTGTTTTTGTTTTTGTTTTTTATTTTCATTTTTATCAAGAAAAAAGTCCAAGATCAAAGTAAAATTCTCGACGAACAGAAACTATGCTTCACATTCGCTTAAGTGAGACAATGAAATCTACAACAGCACAAATATTTTTATAAAGCATTTGTATTAAATAGTAAAAATCATTATTTTAACGTAACGCAGTTTAATTAATGTGTGCAGAATTGAATTGAATTGAATTGTATTTAAAATAAAAATAAAAATAAGAAGAAAACAATACGAAGTAGAAAAAAACGTGTGGTCGTTATTTATAGCTGAACGCTAAATTGTGAGACGCAACAAAATTAATTCGTATCTTGTATTGTAGATTTCGATGGGAGCAAATTTTTATTTCTAACAAGTCAACTTTTATATTTATTGAAAACATACAGAGTATGACAACTAAATAGACAAAAGGACGGTTAAATAGTCAGGCAAAACAAAAAACAAAAAACACGTATTAACTGATGAAATAGAAAAAAGTATTTCGAAGATAAGCTTTAATAATTGCCGTAATAAACAATGCTCATACTTATACATACATACATGCAAGTATAAGCAGGGTCTTCAATTAAAATATTTTTTTTTAATATAATATATAACGCATCTTGCACTGTGGGATGATTACCAAAAAAAAACAAAAAAAAATATAAATATAAATAATTTGTAAAACAAGCAAAAAAATTATCTGTTTTTACTTAAACTAAATTTGTAAATTTTTTCTTAGGGTAGGTAATAACTGACCGTGAGGTTGTGGCTTAAAAATGAATCAAAAGTAAGTCCTTAATAGTAGTTTAAATTAATTGAAACTTGAAACAGTTTTAACAAAGATTTAATTTAACATTAACGCTTTCAGAAAAGAATTTAGTTTTTCTATTTTTTTTTTTTTTAATTCAATTAAAAACACTTTCTGATTAAATATAATTTTCAGTTAAATTCATGATGGATGTTTTATAACTAGATATGGAAGGTTGCAGGTGACGGCCCTAATTTAGGAGAAAAAAAGAATACTAAAAATAAAATAAATATTTAATAATTACTATAGTTTTTTTAAGTCTTGCATTTCTTACTTTATTGATTGATATAATTCTCATTCAATCAAAATTTTATAAACAAAAATTTAGTTTTACCTCTGAGAGAAACAATAAATAAAGGATGCATGCACATTCCCCATAACAATAATCCCTTGTGCTGTTTATTTTCTAATGATCGATATTTTATGAGAAAATCAAAATATTGTTTATATTATAATATAAAGGGTGTTTTTTTAAGCCCCATAGAACCTGAAATTGTAAAAAATAACACGAAAAATTAAATTGTAATCAAAATTTCTTTTTTATTCGAAGGATCAATACGTGACATTAACATTTGAAAATGATTTCGGTCATATGGGCACCGCGGCTGTTCTTGACGAAGCGCATTCTGGACGTCCAATTTTGGGCCACTTTTTCGAGCACTGCTGGGCGTATGTCACGAATAACACGAACAATGCTGTCCTCCAAGGCGTCAATTGTTGCTGGTTTATCAGCATAAACCAGTGACTTCACGTAGCCTCACAGGAAATAGTCGAGTGGTGTCAAATCGCACGGCCTTGGAGGCCAATTGACAGGTCCATTTCTCCAAATCAACTTATCGCCAAATTTTGATTTTAATAAGTCGATGGTTGCGTTCGCTGTATGGCACGTAGCGCCATCCTGTTGAAACCACATCTCGTCCGGATCAATGTCATCCATATTTTAAAACAAAAAATCATTGATCATGGTGCGGTAACGATCTCCATTGACCGTAACGCGAGCTCCGGCCTCATTTTTGAAGAAATAAGGTCCAATGATGCCACCACCGTGAAAACCGCACCAAACGGTGCATTTTTCTGGATGTAATGGAGTCTGTAGGGTCTGTTGTGGATTGGTCTCACTCCATATGCGGCAATTTTGCTTATTAACAAATCCGTTAAGCCAAAAATGCCCCTCATCGCTGAACACAATTTTGCGATAAAACAACGGGTCAGTTGCCAACTGCTCTAGAGCCCAATCGGCGAAAGAACGACGCATATAATGGTCTCGTGGCTTCAATTTCTGCACCAGCTGGATCTTATACGGGTGTAGGCCGAGATCTTTGCGCAAAATTTTCCACGTACTCGACGGACAAAGCCCCAATTCCTGCGACCGACGACGAATTGATAAATTTGGATCTTCTTCCACATTTTCGTTTACAGCGGCGATATTCTCTTCAGTACGCACATTCCTTCGACGTGTTGGTGTTATTGCATCCTCTAGAGAGTATGTGGTACGAAATCTATCGACAGTTCGACGAATGGCTTGTTCAGATGCACGATTATGTACGCCATAAAAATGACGAAGTCGTCTATAAAATGCGCGAATCGACGACTGATTTTCAAAGTAAATTTGGATAATTTCGTAGCGTTGTTCAAGCGAGAGTCTATTCATGATGATTTGTCAGAGTATACTGAAACAAATAAAAAAAAATGTTTCATCAAAATTTTATTTTTTTGTGTTACTTTTTACAATTTAAAGTTCTATCTAGCTTAAAAAAACACCTTTTACTATTTTTATGCAGTACTCATTCAGCATAACTCTCCTTTTCAATAATATTTTTATTCAGTATTCGATTGGATAACTTTAAAAAAGGAAGAAAGGAAATATTAATATTTAATATAATTAATATACATTTATACTTAATATTTTTTATACTATATATTTTAATACAGTATAATATTTATTTTATTAATGTTACTATTTTTGTCACTAGTATAATTTTTGAAGAAAGAACAATTATCATAAATTAGAAAATTCTAGCTCTTGAAGTTTTTTTTTTTTAATGTGAGCTTTTACCAAACCAATAGTGGCTATAAATACACTTTCAGGCATTATTTATGCTTTTAGCTACTTATTTTTTGCAATTTCGATCATTAAACGAAAGGAAATTATATATAATCATACAATTTTTGAGCAATAAAACCGATATAACTATCGCTTAATTAGTTAATTAGACCAATCAGTTGTTGGGGCTTTAGCAGGAAGTAATCTTAAAACACACACTTTTTTTAGACAACTTCAGTTTTATTGATATCCATATAAAGAAGAAATATATAAATTAATAATGGACAACGACCTTTAGCACGTCGGCAGACGGTCTCTTTTTTCACAGAAACTACTGGCCGATGATGCTGCCAGACTGTAAACCGCACCACACGGTTACTTTCTTGAACTGAAATGGTTTTTCGATTGTTTTAAGATTTTAAGATCCCCATATGTGACTATTTTCTTTGTTTGAATAACCACCTATTTGTAAATGATCCACATCACTGCAGATGTTTTTGTTGAAAAATGTGTAGTTTAGTTTTTCCAAAAGCCTATTCACAAACGTTCGACCCAAGCAATCAACGGTCGGCTTTAATTCTTTAATTTTTTAAGCGAGAAGATATATCTCGCTATCAAAATATTACGCAGAGTGCCTCTAATGATGCCCAATTGTATTGATGTTCCAGGATTTTTCTCAACATTTTACTATTAAAAACCATACACACGATTAGAGTTTGAAAATAGTTAGGTTGTTTATTATAACGCTGTTCACTGAAGACTCCCTATATTAATAATGAAGACGTATATTAAAAGGAATTACAAGACAAAGAAATTCAATTGCTGTTCTTAAAGCTATTTAGAATAAAAAATAGAAAGAAATAGAGGTTTACACTATACAGCCATGGCCACTACAAGCGTTTTGTTTTGGTCTATTATCAGCAACAATACAGTGATTTCAATTATCCACACCGGTTTCAGATGCAACCTGATTAGGTGGAAAAGCTGTTCGAATTTTACGAAGTAAATTTTTCCAATTAAATTTCATTGCTTTTTACTTAATAAATGTCAAGAGATGAGAGCTGATTTGCTTGAAAGACTGTTTTCTCATTCCTAACTTTAAATTTAACGTCCTATCCTTTTCTAACATTGTCTGTTACACGAGGGATTCATCATGACAACAATCGGCCACATGGATGGATGGAAGGTTCTGGCTGGCAACTATTAGTTTCGATCGACGCAGTACGGCATTACTAGAATACCCTTCACTTCAGAACAGGGCTTGATTCATTTTTTAACTCAAAACCAGAGCAGTTCTTCTGGCGCGGCATCCATATGTCACCAGAAAGACGAAAAAACGTAATGGATAACGATTGACAATATTTTGAATAATGTATCAACTCATTTTGTCATTATAATAAATGTATTTCTCAAGTAAAAATATCGATAACATAAAAAAAAGAAAATTTTGGGAAAAACTTATTTTCCGTCCACTAAATAAAAACGCAAAAAAAATTATCGAAAAGCAATTTTTAACAAAACCGAGACGTTAGAATATTTTAAATCAAAGTATTTTTAAATTTTGTGGAGAAAAGAATTGCTCTTTTAAACGCAACATTAATTTTGCACAAACAAAATATTTGTGCTGTCAGAGTGCTGTTTCTAATGAATATTTTTTTAGCAGTTCAACTTTTCGCATGTGAAATCAAACCACAGATTTTAAGGCGCCCCTGCAGTTGCTCTCACTTAGAAAACATCGGAACGATGAACAATTTTAATAAACAATAATTTATTTATTTTAACTAAAATGAATAGAATATTCTGTGTTATATGTGTTTATATCTTATGCTAGAGTGGTATTAACTTTTTTGGCCGATTATTTAAACAGGACAGTGTTGTTTAACTTCCCCTATTTTTAGTTGCAATTTTTTTTCTTTAATAAAATGCAACTAAATGATTTGCAAAAACAATCACAGCTGGTTAATAGTCATCTGTTGGGCCATAAGGATAAATTTTTAATAATTTGATCTACTAAAAAATGCAGCGACTATTCAGTTCAGTTTTTAATAATTTTACCACGGTGCGGCATTGTACGTTGTCAACAAATTATTGATGAAGCAAAAACAAATATAAAAATGTACATTCATACATACATTTGTATGTATGTGTGTATGTTCATGTGTGTGCTTAAATCTTTGTATTTAAATGGATGGTCATATAACTGATAAGCCTTAAATATGAAAAATAACAACAATAAATATAATACTATTATTACAATTCTAGTATCGCCAGCATAGGCACCCAAATACATATATACATACATACATACATATGTATATAAACATCCATGTATTAACAAGCAATTTTCCTCAATTTAAAAGAAAGAGAGTTGCATTAATTGTAGCAGATGTTTGTGCTTTTTGTAATTGGACTTTTTATTTAGTTGCAAAACCAAAATCATTATAAATGATTATATCTATACATATACATACATATGTACTTACCAAGTTGAAATATTTATGTTGAAAACACAAAATTTTGAAAAGCTAAAATGTTTTAGTGCGTTTGTCAAATGCTTAAATGACAAGAAAAATTTGCGTTATTTTGTAAACGATTAATAAATAAAATTCAGCTGTATAAGTGCATAATATGTGGCATTAACGCACACTAATATACAGATCGTGTACACTTAGATGCAGTTATTTTGATTGTAAATGATATACCAGGCACTTCCGTTATCCGTTTAAATATGAACGTTTGTTTGCAATAGTGTTTTAATCAAGCAAGTTAATCAAATACACAAAATCACGTACACACACGCACTAGCAAATACACAAACTGTTGCACTGGCTTAAATTAATAAAAAATAGATTTTCTATTATACCGTTATACATACAAACATGCATATGCAGGTAACTATTTTATTTTTATTATTTTTATTTATCGTTTTCTGTTTAATAAATAAATCTTTTTTACAATATTTTATTTAAAAAATTCGCGCGCTTCCTTAATTCGTATTTTAGTCAAATGTAACACATACAGTTATAACGTATATATAGCTATATATATACATATAAATAAAAATATATATAATATGTGAGAGTATGTGCTTTTGCTGATTTTTTTTTTTGTTTAATTATTATCTCGTATTGTTTTGTCGCCTTTTGAAGACTTTTTCGCTTAATTCCAATATTTGTTTAACAGACTTTATTTTTTATTGTGTATTTAAAATTTTATTTTTTAAATAATTCTTGTAGTTTTTTACATTTCAGCTATTGCAATATTTAACTTTAATTTTAAAACAACCGTTACGTATGGCAGCTCGAACTCAACTGAATTTACTGTTTAGTTTCCAGTTACTTTCAACCATTTAGCCGAACGTCAGACAATTTATACGAACAGCATCCACAAACAACAGACAAAACTAAAAGAAAATCTTTCAGAATATTTGTTTTTGTTTCTTTTCCTCGTTTGACTTGTAAACAAAGTAAACTCGGAGCTTTATTGTTGTCTATTCTTATTGTTGTTGTCGTTGATGTTGGTGATGCTGTTGCTGTTACATGTATTTCATAGTATCATCTTGTTTTTTTTATTCTTTATTTAGTTACAATAAAACACACTTGCAATTAGTTTTAAGAACAGTGGTTTATTAAGTCGATTTGTCTTCGTAGAATTTGTCTGTTTTTATGGCATTTTATTGATGGTAATTTGATGTAAATACTATTGTTCTTAGAGGGTTTTATCCAGCTTATACAAAATTCCCTAAAATATTTTTGTTATATCGTAGTAGAAACTGGCAGAAGCGCATTAATTTCAATAAAACTTTCTTATAGCAAAGAAATTCCATATGAAATCTTAGTAAGATTTTTTACTCATACTGAGGTTTATAACACTTAACGACACCGATACTAAAAAAATATATGGGTGAAAACATTGAGGGCAATGTTAAGTAATTAAAAATATCTATTAAATTTTAATCTTTTTACTCGGTCCTTTAAATTATAACGCTTTATTTTTCTTTTTTTCTCTCAATATTTCGCTTTCCTTTGGAAAGCTTCTTCAGGAAATTATTTTATTTATTTTTATTATTTTTATTTTTATTTAAAAAATAATTTCCTGAAGAAGCTTTCCAAAGGAAAGCGAAATATTGAGAGAAAAAAAGAAAAATAAAGCGTTATAATTTAAAGGACCGAGTAAAAAGATTAAAATTTAATAGAAATTTAAAAAAAAGGTCGAATAAAACTGAAAGTAATTAAAAATATTTAATTTAAAAATGAAAATATTTTTTTGCTATACAAGTTAATAATGCCGATTTAGAAAACATATGGCATAACTGTCACATACAGTTAGTGTCATTAATGGATATTATGGTAGTTTGGAGGATAAACATGTCATTCACTATTCGATAAACGCCAAAGCGGAATCCACCTTTTTTTCAATCGCTATAGTAATGTCGATAAACGTTCATTTAAAAAAAACGGCTGCTTAAAGTTATTCATTGTTGATAGAAGCTTGTAAACGTTGGTTTCGCGATTCAAAAACTGTGATTTCGATACAGAAGATGAGGAATTGGAAGCATTATACGATTGTTGTCAACGCAAGAAAGAAGAGCCACACAACAAGACTACGTTTAAAAACATTGGAATTCATTCAAAAGCAAGGAAATTGGGACCCATATGAATTGAGGCGTTAAAAAGCGATTTTGTATTTCCTACAGTCATTTTTGCATTATATTATTATTAGTGATAAAAAATTAACGCTGAAGCCAAATATCCATGATACTAATATAATGCTCTGTATTTCGAGACTTTAGAAGGATGTTGTGTATTCTGAACTGTTAATATCGGGTCCTATACCAAGACAATTGATTCATTTGAAGAGAGAAATCAAAGAAAAGCTACCAGAATATTCGTAGAGACACGAGGGTTCCATCATGGCAACGTTAAAACACATGTTGCAAGACCAGTCAAAAATTATTTGAAGAACAGAGGATGAAAAGTTTTGGCTCACCCGCCTTATAGCCTGGACTTTGGCCCTTCTGACTACCATTTGTTTCGAGCAATGCAGTACGGCATTACTAAAATACACTTCACTTCAGAACTGGGTGTCAGAGTTTGGCTTGATTCATTTTTTACCTCAAAACCGGAGCAGTTCTATTCGCGCGACATCTATATGTCACCAGAAAGACGGAAAAACGTAATGGATAACGATGAACAATATTTTTAATAATGTATCAACTCATTTTGTCATTATAATAAATGTATTACTCAAGCATAAATATCGATAACATTAAAAAAAAACTCTGGGAAAAACTTATTTTCCGTCCACTAAATAAAAACGCAAAAAAATTATCGAAAAGCAAGTTTAAAAAAACCGTGACGTTGCAATATTTAAAATCAATATTAAAAAGCAAAATATTTTAAATTTTGTGGAGAAAACAATTGGCCTTTTAAACGCAACATTAATCACTTGAAAACTAACGCAACGCTGCATCATATTGCGACCAGTTAGGTAACTCAAAAAGCTTTTTTTAGTTAACAATAATTGAAAAGGTGTTAATTATTTTCGGGGATCAAGTATTATGAGCAAATAATTAATTATTCCTTTAATAAACATTAAATTCTTTTATTGCAAAATATTTCCTTACAACACTCTATAAGCACATCTAAAACTCGATAAAAACGTCATCAAACGTTTGTGTTTGTTTGGTTGTATATCTTCTTGTTCTGTTATTTTTTTTTTCTAATCATTTATTTAGTTCGTGGCATTTTACTCTAAACATGTTGTTGTTGTTGTTTCGTCTTCATTGATTTCTTAATTTATAAACAAACACAATACGTCATTTCATTTATATTTTTTTTATTAATAATTAGCAAATAATCGAAACTTTACCAACAAAAACTAAATTTCATTGAACATTTAAATTTCACAAAACACAAAAAGTCTACATGTGACATTGATCAAAACTTCATCTAGCAACCGTGAGGAAGTTCTAGCTTAACACAAAAGATCGTAATTTAAAACTCGAGTTATTCAGCAAATAAATTCATAATTTTACAAGATACAGAAACTATACATAAAAAGGAGAATAATGAAAAAAATCGAAATTTGAACAAAAAACCTGAACCTAGCATATAAAGAGAAGGTTGGCCATCTTATGATATGGGCTCCCGTGCAAAATGCAAGCGATCCTTTCAATTTTTGACACTGACATGGCTTTATTCGAACCACTCGGCCATGCATTTTGTTTTTTCTTAAAACTCTTCGTATTGTTTCCGCAAGTATTTCCTTTCCAAAATTGCTCTTAACTCTTTTAGAAAGTTTTGGAGCAAAGATTAGAAGAATGTGTCATTTTGTATTTCGCGAACTACAAACTTCTCATCTCTCGGACAAAGCTTTCTTTTTACAGATGCGCGTTGTTAATTTGTAATTTCATTGTCTTTTTTGTATCGCGTAGTGATATCGTGTGCAGTTTTCTTACTTTTAATAACGATGCTTGCGATTTGTAAGAAAATCGGGAAAAAAGTTGGTTTTTTCAAACGTTTAAGAAATAAAGTATCAATTTTAACATCCATAAATATATATAATACAATGATTAAACCTCATTTTGAATACGGGTCAACAATATTATACTCCAGCTGTACCGAACAACAAATTGCTATAGTTTTCATACGGAAGCTAAAGATGGGTGAAGCACCAGAATATTTGTTAGAGCAGATGAGATATGTAGGAGATGTCCAGCCATATTATCCAAGAAATGCTATTGATTTTAGGTTGCAAAGAGCACACACCAATGCGCTGCAGAAAACTTTGTTTTACAAGGGATTGAGAATGTACAATATGATGCCGAATGAAACTAAAATTGAACGGAATGTGAAAGTATTTAGGAGCAAAGCTGTACATCATATTAAGAATATTTTGGTTCAGAGCGCTTAACATTAAAATGTATTTAAACTTATTTATATGTAAATTTTTAAAGTATTTAAAATACTACTTAATAATAATAATAATAATATTCTCGTTGAGTTTATCTTCTAAAAAATAATCTAGAAATGAAATGTTTTCCCCACACAGTAATATAATACAATTGGTATTACAATTGGTAATAAATATTTTATGAGAATATCATAAAATAGTTATGTTTAAAGGAATCTAGAAAAATTAATTTATTCAAGAGTTTTTAAAGAATAATAAGCTACGACGTCTAAAGTGTGACCCACTGTAAATCACTTGATAGCTGAAAAAATAATTGCCAGTTAAAAAAGTGTGTCCAACTTAATTTTTTACCTCTATAAGAAACACCCGATATTATAATATACAAATTCAAAAATTCAAAACTATTTACTATTCTTAAAAGTTACTTTTGCTATTAACAGGTGGACATCACTTGCAAATTGCAGAAATCTGTGAGATTTGCCAACCTAAATTTAAATCACAGATGTTAATAAATTGATTTGCTTCGTGTGCTCAGATTGTTCTAAGGAAAATGCGGTGGTAGTCCAGCAACTATTTTTAGATTTTTTTTAATTAATTGCATTTTATATAAACTTGTGGAATAAAAATTTCAATTTCAACGAATCTAAAAATGGCCCACAAATGTGAGACTCCCAATTGCGGCAAAGAAGCTACACTTCAATGCCCAACCTGTTTAAAGTGGGGAATACCGGGTTCGTATTTTTGTTCGCAGGCCTGTTTTAAGGGATTCTGGAAGGAGCACAAGTTGATTCATACTTTAGCAGGTAAGTAAAATTTGATTCAATACAAAGAATTGATATTTAAGAATAATGTTAATCAAAGGGGGAGCTGCCAAGCCTAAACAGTCAAATGAAGAGTGTGGTTATAATCCTTGGCCGTTTTACCGATTTACTGGTTCACTAAGACCGTACAAAAAGACTCCGAAACGGAGTGTGCCCGAGAGTATAGAACGTCCGGATTATGCGGATCATCCTCAGGGAAGAGCTGCATCCGAAGAGGCCATGAGAGGCAATACTTCAATAAAAGTCTTAGATGATGAAGAAATTGAGGCCATGCGCGTGGCTGGCCGATTAGGTCGTGAATGTTTGGATGAAGGTGCAAAAGCAGTTGATGTAGGTGTTACTACAGACGAACTCGATCGTTTAGTACATGAGGCCGCAATTGAAAGAGATTGTTATCCTTCACCATTAAACTACTACAATTTTCCGAAATCATGTTGTACATCAGTGAATGAGGTAATTTGTCACGGTATACCAGATATGAGACCTCTTAAAGATGGAGACATATGTAATATAGATGTTACGGTATATCACCATGGCTTCCATGGCGATTTGAACGAAACATTTTTTGTAGGAAATGTGTCAGAGAAACACAAGAAGCTAGTTCGTGTGACCTATGAAGCCCTATCTAAAGCAATTGAATTAGTTAGACCAGGTGTCAAGTATCGCGAAGTTGGTAATGTTATACAAAAGTATGTAGCTCCTCATGGCTTCAGTGTAGTAAAAAACTACTGCGGTCATGGCATACATAGACTATTCCACACTGCCCCCAATGTGCCTCATTATGCCAGTAAGTTTTTTAATAAGTAATAATATTGCAGTTATAACCGTTCATAATTTATTTTAGAAAATTCGGCTGTGGGTGTTATGAAAGCAGGGCATTGCTTCACTATTGAACCAATGATTTCAGAGGGAGTAGCTAAAGCAGAACAATGGCCTGATGATTGGACTGCTGTCACAGGTGATGGTTTGTATTCTGCTCAGTTTGAGCAAACTCTACTGGTCACAGATAATGGTTGTGACATTTTAACAAAGCGACGTGAGAATAATGGGCAGCCATGGTTTATGGATAAAATGTAAATTAAAAATTTTTAGTTTTGCAAATTCACCGTATTAAACTTTTTAAATAAAGCAATTTACTTTTGTTTGCATTTTGTTAAATTGCCTTGTATTTTTTGCGAAAAATCAACACATGTACGTAAGTACCTTCGAAAAGGGTCTACTAACGAAATCTTGTACAACGCGAGCGATAAAATGTTTTATTTTTGTATTTATTAATTCTAACTTAAGCTAAAAGCAACTACATCGAATTAGCATTTAATTATTTTTCCAGAGGAGCATAATTCAACAGCTTTTCAATTAAATCCACATGACCCAATAGCATACGTCGACAGCAATAGCGTTTCAAGCCCAAAGCGTCTAGAGCATCACTGGAAAAGCAAAATCTTAATTCTGTACCATTTCTTCTGCTTTCAAATCTTACCCTTCTGTGTATTCAGCTTGAAGCAAACCTAAGTAGGATTCCCATTTGTTGCCAATAACTTTACCGCAGGTAAAACAGCGTATTGGAATAATCATTTTATTTAATTAAAAATTGCCGATAAAATATAAGAATGGCGTGTTCTACCAACATAAACAAACTAAATGTCAAAATACATATGTTTCATGCAATAGTGTATAGATGAATATATCATTTACTAAATCAACCGCAGTAACAATGTGTAACAACGGCTTTTACTTAAATGTTTGGGTTGCCGAAGTATTAGATAAATATCTTTTAAAATGCTTTTAATATTTCTCAAAAACTTTTCAATAGTTCAAAAATCTGTATTTTAAAAATAGTTGGGATAACACTAAATAAAAACAAAATATTTTAAAAATTAACAAATAAATAAATAATTATTTTATTTTTCCTAAATTCGTAATTAAATTATTGTAAAAGATTTGGTTTCAAAAAGGTTGCAAAAATTAATATTTGAAATATTATTCTTCATTTGGTGAAGCTTCTTGTTGCGGTTGGCTTTGATTTTCATTTGAAACTTCAACTGAAGAAGATACTTCATATAGTTCATCCTGCGGCTGTTCGCCTTCAACACCTACCGTATTTTCCACATCCTGTATGGTGCCCTTGACAATGTTGTCAGACCGTTTTTTTAATCGGGAGTGCTGGAATAAGAACTTGGTGAGTACCTACATATGTATGTATGTTATGGCTTTTTGTCGAAAATTGATTTTGTTACCTCGTCTTCATCTGGCACAAAAATTCTAAGCGGAGTATCTGTTCCCAATTGTTGTTGTACCAAACGTTGATGTTCCTCAAATGCAGCCGATGCTGGATCTATATTCGTTTTTTGTGGCTTTCGCTGTTGCACTAAAGCTTGCTGCTCGGGTTGCTGGGAAGCATACTGCTGTTGTTCGAACTTTTGTTGCTCTTGATGAAATTGCTTCAACTGTTGTAAATCGAACTGCTGCTGTTGCAATTGACCGAAATCTAGTTGTTGTTGTTGCTGTTGCTGTTGGAGTTGTTGTTCGTATTGTTGCCTTTGTGATTCGGCTTGCTCTTCCTCAATATAAGCCTGCAACAATTGCGAAGAATCTTGATGTGCATTGGCATAATGGTTGGACACAACAAAGCCTGCCTCAGTGGTTCCCTTAATGGCTGAAGGAGAACTTGCTAAATTTTGCAAATGAAAAGGAGCAGTTTTGATCAACTGTTCTTCATCTAAAGAAGGAGCAGCGATTAAGGGCGCGAAATGTGGTGCTGCATCCAAAACAGGGTGTATATTATTATGAGGATCTTTTGCAGCCTGTAAAATTTGACCATTACTAGCCACTTGCTGGGTTAAGTCAGCATTTACATAACCAGCTTCAATAACTGGTGCGGCAGGAACGGCTATCGCTGGTTTAAATAATTGCTCTTTATGTTGAGAATAGAGATTATTCGATTGTTGTACCAAGTAAGTGGGATTGTAGATGGGTATTGAGGCGGCCGCTGGAATGACTGTAAAAGGTTGAGTGTATTGTATGGGATAGATTTCTGGGGCTATTTGTTGGGCAGCTTGGGCGCCTACAATTTGCAGTAAAGGTTGTGCCACTGACAAATGATTAGTTTGTATGTCTACGGGTAAGGGTTTACCATTGCTTGGCGTATTGAAAGGCTCTGTCGCTGGGCGTACAGGAGCAGTTGGCAATGAAGGATCTGGATCAGGAGCAATTAGTTTTTGTGATCCTGATAAGGGATCAACATATGTTTGGTCATTGGTGTTTTCTTCATTAACTTGATAGTTCGTGGAATGCTGGTGATAAACTTGCGGTTTGGGGGAAGAAGGCGGCAAATAGGTCTCTTCGCCATGCAAATGATTGTCCTGTACTGACAAATTAGGAGCAGGAATCGTATGAATTGGTGCAAAGTGATCGGAGATAAAATCAATATGGTGATCCAACTTAAAACAAAACAAAATTAGTTAAATTTTAAAAAATTAAAAAAGTGTGATTTTAGACTTACCGGCAACTGCTGCAGTTCTCCGCTAAATGATTGTGTTTGCATATTTGGTATTGCGTATTTGAAAGGCACATCGTAACTAGTGGCAGGCTTGTGAATTGAAGACAACTTAGATTTTGTATTTGTTAATTTAATTTTTAACGGTTTTCTTTGAAATGTTGGATTTTTTAAGTAAGTTGAGGCTGCTATCAGTTTAAGTGGCCTCTGGTGACTTCTTAAATGTGCTGCTCCAGCATTTAAATGATGGTGCACATGAGAATGCACCAAATTGTGAGGATGCACATATGTATGAGCATGAGTGCTAGCGTATGGGTGAGCATGTACATGGGGACGTCCTTTCAAAACCAACGGAACTGGCTGATCGCTACGAATTTGTACGACCAAAGTTTTTTGTTTTGTATTCGGTCCACGGGCAAATGCAATCTGTTTGGCATTTTTTGGTGCACTGTATAAGTAAGATGAGGGCTCTCCCCAGGCTGTAGCCAATAGTGAAAAGAATAGGAAGGTGAGATAGAATGGCTATAAGAAATAATAAAAAACGTCCATGATATTAATGAGCATGTAGTCAATAAAAGAAAATTAATTAAAAAAATCAATCAATTAAAGAGAAATTAAAGTTATGTTGCATAATGAATTCGCCTGTTATAAATTCGCTTTGATTTTTTAATTTATATTAAAAAAAGCTGATGAATTATGGTGCAATGCTTATAAGTAGAGAGTATTTTTGGAAGCCTGATATAATTTATACATTTATACATAAACATAAAATATTAAATTTAATCATTAAAAAACAAATATTATGCTAAAGACCATTTGAAAGTGAGTTTGTGCATGTGAGTGATCTTGTCGAAGCTCATTTTGAACGTCCATTTTTTTACTACATTTTCAAGCATCAATGGCCGTACATAATGAGTAATACGAGCAATGTTGACGCACAGGTATCATTTACTTGCTGGCTCATCAGAATAAAGCGGAATCTTCATGGATCCCTACGTAAAATAATAGATCATTGAAGCGAATTGACAGACCTTTTTATCGAATTTGCATAAGAAGATGGTTGCGGTCGTTGTATCACAATTGGCGCCAACCTGTTAAAACCACACCTCGCGCGAGCAAAATCATTGATCATGGTGATCATGAATTTGTCATTTAATTCTTTTCGATTAAATAATTTTATTCTGATACCAATAATAATAATAATAATCACAGTAATACTACTAATTATAAAGAACATGATTTCGGGATTCAATTCTGAGAATTTAACGTGAAGGTAATCCCGAAAATAAGAACTTCTGCATCTTTTCTTCCGAGCTTGATGAATAATTTTAAAAAAATAAAAAAAAGAAAAATATATAATCTACGTTAAATTGTGTTTGATTCCTGTAATACATATTTTACGATATTTTTATAAAATATTTATTAATAAACAAATATATTTGAAATGTACTACTGCGGGATAACAATATATGTAAATCTTCAGTGGATTTTATCCGAAATTTTGTATAGAAAATTCAAGAGTCTTATATCATAAGCCAAATTGATTAAATGAGAGTTCTTATTTAAACAACATAGCAAATAAAAAAATTAAAAAGCACTTTTTATTTGTGGAAAAATATCTACATGAGCAGTAGGCCATTTCAAGTCATATGGATATGCTTTCCCCCGCAGTAATACATTTAAAATAAATTTATTAAAGGAATCAAGCACAAATTAACGTAGATTAAATTGAAAAATAATTTCAAAAAATAAAATTGTTTATTAAAAAGGAAAATATTTATTTGCAACACTTAAAAATCCAGTACTAGGGCAAACAAGATATTTTTGTAGAGAGAATATTTTTGTATTTTTAAAGACCTTTAAAAATTTATAAAGTGAACATATCAATAAAAGTGATAACACTTAATTTTTTAGTAGTAAAAAAAAATCAAAGTTAAGCAATTTTTTTTAAATATGCCCCATAGTGTTTTTAATATTTTTATTTTTGTATTTCAAACGCTATTAGATAGACATGTTTTAAAAACACAAGGATTTATTTTATTGTATATATATATATATATATATATATATATATATATATATATATATATATATATATCATATATATTGATATCATTTAAACAACTTTCGTTAATCTTAACCACTTTTTAAATTGATTTAACAAAATAACTAAATAATTTTACTTGCTTTTTTTTATATTTTCCATAATACAAATTGTTATTTTTTGTATCTAATATGACAATTTAAATGAACATAATTTTACAACTTAATTTTTTTTTTTACTTGTGTTTGTCATTTTGTTTCTTTAATATTATATTATTAACCACTTTCTAATGTCCATTATAGTCAAGTTTTTATTTATTTATTTATTTTGTAGATATAAAGAAATATAAATCTGTAAAAAAAGTATATACAATGAGAAACAACAATCAGTAATTAAAACAATAAATTTCTTGATTACGGCAAAAATACCTCAACACATCATAAATTCAGTCATAAATAAAATCATGTCTGTCTATTTTTCCAATTGTTGCACATAAAGTCACGTTTTCATGGCTGGTATGTTGTCTCATCATTTTTGCTGCTTTGATTTGGCCATTCTGCATTTAAGGAATTTGTTCAAGTCAAATGAAATAAACTATGGAAATGTCTGTTAAATTGTCAAGTGTACACAAATGGCCATTAACTACCTGTTTTATACATAAATATTTTTCTTTAATTGCACTTCAATACGAACGTATTTCTCAACCTGTAAACTTTTTTACACTACAGTCAACCGAAAAGAGTCAGTCTTTCGTTAATGATAACTGTATGTCAGTCAATGTGTCAAAGAAACTAAAAATTAATTTCCTTAGGAAATTTATACATTTAGGGCCAGTTTTAAAACGTGACTTTTGACTCGTACTTTTGTTATTTGTTAATTGTTTTAAAATTTTGTTTTTATTAAATAGTTTTGATTATCGTTAATAACTTCCACTGAGAGAAATTTAAGTTTTTTTTGTCGTAGTAAAAAATTTAACATTTTTCCAGCTAATTCGAAAAAGTACTATTTAACGTTAAAAAAATTTACGTTTTCGTCACAGAACATTCTAGTAATTCATTCCTTTGGGTTATAAAGCAAATATTTCAATGCTTAAGAACTTTATTATTCAACAAATTATTAAACATTTGTTAAATTAAAAAAAAAATTATTAAACATTTGTTTTGTGCTTCCACACTAACATTAACTTTAAATCGACACCGAATCCGTAAATTCCAAATATTTTGTATTTCATTCGTAGCCAAGTGGTATTTAAAACGTCTTCCAAGGATCATTTAATAAAATGTACGCCACACAAATAGCAACAAATAGCAAGCTACTCAGGCGAATTTATTTTCCATTTGCCTTAAAAAATATATAAAAGAAATTGTGTTATACAAAAAACATTTGTAATATATTTTTTAAAAATAAAAAAAAATAAAAAATGTATTAAATTAATTCCTGTTATTTAAAAAATTAAAATAATAGTGTGCAAGGCTACACAATTCAACCGTATTGCCTGATAATGAATACTAATTTTGTTGGACAGGAAGGAGAAGAAACAATAGCATATAACTATATTTTACTTGTTTAACATTTATTGAGAAACTTAACTCTATAGTAAAATAGAAAAAAAAAATAACTTTTAGCGTCAAGGACAAAAAATAGGTATAGCATTTCTCTCGTGTTTTGTTGGAATTCGAGCTTTTCCCCAGAGGAGGAATGCTTCTAAGAACTCTCTAAGATTTTATTTCGCTATATGATCGTGATAGAATAAAGCTGCCAAAAATTGGCGATTGTAGGGTACCTTACAATTCGCGATTTGGTAAACCGGATAACCGATAATAAAAACTCTATCGTTACTTCTGTTTCTCATGGCAGATTCACGAAATGTGGAGTCAATATTGTTGAGGGAGTGAACTAAAGCAAGAACACACACAGGCACAACAATATAAAATTAGTCTTACAAATGATAACAAGTTTTAAAAATATATTTGGGTAAAATATTAAAAAAAATAAAATAATATTACGACAAAAAGCAAGAACTACTCCGATCTTAAAATTTCCAAAGGATACTTTGCAATTAAGTAAAATTAAGAAACAAATATGATTTCTTTCAGCTATGAATCGGTTTATTAAAACCATCTGTCCCACAGACCCTCAAACCTTGGAATCAGAAAGGAAATTGATATCGACATAACGTGTGCTCTTTTTATCATGAACCAAGAAACTCACTTGTCTAATAATAATCAAACCAATCTCCTTTAAAAAAGAACAATAAATAGGTACAAAGCTAGACCTAGATCTATATTAAATCAGACTTTATGATAGCATGAATAGAATTTCTAGAATAAATTATAAGAAACTTTATTATTTGGCAAAAACGATTATTCCAAGTATTGGTTGATTGAGGTATTTTCTGTAGGTATTATAGTTAATTATTCGAAGTCAATAGAATAACGATAATTTGCAGGGAAGTGAGTTTTCAATTATTAAAATCGGACCAGTAATTTGTCCACTGCAAAAAAGTGATTGAATAATTTCGGGAGTGTATTGTAAAAGGCACTAGGTCAAATGGTTTTAAAGTAACGATAATACTGACAATATAAAATTAAAGAGAGGAACATTACCATTAGTTTAAAACATGTAACGGCAAAAAGACGCCTCCTAACAGGCAAAAAAAACAAACTTTTTGAAACCTTAACCGCCCAGTGGCACATGCTAACGCACTCCAATCTTGCTTAAACTTCGGCTATCTAATTTTTTGCATAAATTGAACAGTTTGGAGGATTCGGAATATCGACTTTTAGTGGCCACCATAATGCACATACATATGCCAACTTTCGAAATGATATAATTATGAATGTGACCTCACGTATGCAAATGTTAAACATTATTCGGAACACATTGTAAAACTAATAAATGTGTTTTAAGTATATTTATCTACAGATTATTGATCCTCTCTCATATCAATTTACATTTATTTCTTTAACTTCTATCAGTTACATTAGCTTTTTAGTATGAGTTATTATTGCGTGTGTTACTTTAAAATAATTCGCTATGATGTACTTGTTCATGCATGAGTGAACAAATTCACCTCCTGCATGAAATGGTGCACGTAATTTTTTAATTGAAGTTTTTACTTTTCTAAAAGTCTAAACAAAGGTTGTCTTTAATAAGACGTCTTGAGACTTAAGTTAACAATATTGTTAAAAATATAAAGTTTTTTTAAAACAATAAGAAATCGTGCCAAACTGTATTTAATAAAATTTAAACGATTATTATAGAGAATGTTGGTTTATATAGCATATGGCGTGTTTAAAATGAAATTGGCAAAACCCTTTGCAGATTGGCTACAAGTTATATGCTTCCTTCTTTTATAGTATAATTGTTTTCAAGTTTACGCTATTTTAGTTAATAAAAAACTTTCAGCATACTTCCACTTGTATTAAATATATCGCATTCCTTTAAAGGATGCAAAACACGACTTTTTTTTTAGATATTTCTATTCGAAAAGGGGAGGTAAGCAAGCGTATTTTTAAAATTTTTTTGCAGATAGCAGAGGCAGATCCATTTGCAAAAAGGGAAAATTGGAAAATTTTCAGTTGTCTACCCTTAGAAGAACCTGAAAGATATGTGTATTCCCATCAGAGTATTATTTTGTGTTTCCTGATTCCCCGCTACCTTAATGTTTTACTTTTTAACATTTTGTTGCGTTTTTCTTGCGCAGCCATATACGCATGAGTGAATAACTTCACCTCTTGCATTAATTGGTGCACATAACCATAAAATTAAAGTTTTGTTTTTCTGCATGATTAAATATATTTGTTTTTCCTAAATTATCTTGCAACTAAAGGTTAACATACTAAGATAGTATAATAACAACATGTTGAAAAGAATGAAAGTGGTTTTTATGTTTAGAACAAACTATTGTAAAGAAAATTTAAGTTTGCCGCATATTTTTGTTTATTTCAGTTATAAAGAGACAGAGACAGAGAGAGAGAGAGAGCGAAATAAAGAGAAAATTTTATTCTTTTTATTCATTTTTTGTTGGTATTTTGATTTAATTTTTTTTATAAATTTCCCCACAATATTTCTTTCAGTTTGTTGTTAAAATAATTATTAAAATTAATAAATCAGTTAATTGATAATTTTTCCCTATTTGAAATCCTGTTAGAACTAAGACTTCGATTACAATTCACACAAGCTGTTTTCAATTTGTAGAAAAAAAAAAAAATAATTTAAATTGTATTTTTTGTGCTTTTTTTATCAACAAATTTAAGTGAAAACTTGGCAAAGTATTTTCAACAGAATTTCACTTAAATAAAATAATTGTCTTTCAGTTTAACAAGTTCGCGACACTTTCTTTTTACACTTACCTTCATTGTGTTTTTAATTTTTTTACAAACTTAAACTTAAATTTAAAGAACAGTTTTACAAATTAAGTCGAGCAGAAAGATAGTTTTTAAAAGATACGAGTATTTTGACTTGGTAAAAAACAAAAAAAAACCAATCGAATAAAATAAAAATAAAGCAAGAGATACAATTATTTATATGAATTGAAATCGCACACGTTTAATCCAACAATAAGTAAAGAAATATTAAAATAGCTATTAAATATATAATAACATCAATAAGCTTCATGACACTTGGTTTTAATAAGTCGTATTAACAAACAAAAAAAAAATATGCAAAATAAAACACTTAAAAATAATTTCCTAATTTTGTGTGTTCAAAAACGTTTTAACAATTTTGTTTTCTTTTGTAACTATTCCGACGTACAACAGTTTATTTAGAAATTTCAAAGTGAACTAAAAGAAATATTAACAACAGAACGCAGCTAAACCATTAAACAATACAAATGAAAATTGTTAATAAAAATAATAGTAAATTAATAAGCAAAGTTGTTGCCATAATAAAAATAATACTTGTAGTAATAAATGTTGTTGTAATTCAGCTGCGTCTGCTTTTAAACCGGCCTTACCATGTCATTCCAAATTCCAATCCATCCATACATAGCGCATTGCTCAAAATCGTTTTTGCCATTGGAAATATATTAATACACAAATATAGTCACTCTCTCTTTCGTAACTAACTTTTTACATATGACCAGTGAACAAATATGATAACTCGTACACCATACTTGGTGTTGTTGTGGATGGAAAGTGCTGGTCAAGCATAAATTTTTAAAGAAGCGGTTCGTCTTTTTGTAGCATGCAAACATTGTGCTTCATGCTTTAAAGTAACATATGATTAAGAAAATTAAAATGAAAAAAAACACCGCTTAAACAACAACAAAAACAACATTTTGAAATAAAAACAAGTAAGACAACAAATAAATTGCAAATTGTTTTGTGTGACAGTGGCCTATACTGGGCAAAAGAAATTAAATACAGTTTTTATTGTTTCTGTTAGATTAGTAAGTTAAAATATATTTGGCGAAATATACGAGAGCAGATCAATATGTCCCCCTTTGAACTTATACCAACGAGTTTGAATTAAATATTTTAAACACAGCTAAATATTACTGGAAAAGATGCTATTTAATTTTTTAACTAAGACTACTTTTGAAAATTGGAAAAAAGAAACTTCATGGTTCATTTGCGCCTGTAGAGAAATATTTTCAACCGGGTAGACTTCGGAAATCATCGATAAAATTCAAAACCTGAGCTGGCTTATGTACTCTCCGAAGCAAAATATTAGTCTATAAGCACAACAAGATAAATATCTTATAAATTACAGTGCTAAAACTAATTATAACACAAAGAAAACATATATAACTCCAATGAAACAAATCCCTATGGTGGTAACACCATAATAAATAACACATTTTCATGGCTAATATAGTCACCAAGGTAAAAATTAAATAATAATTAAATAAAAAGTATTGTTCAGTAAAATATTAAAATAATAAATAATAGCCCCCTTTTAAACAAACAATCGTTACCAAGTTTCTGAATATGATATGGCAAAAAGTTCCAAAGACTGGTTGTATATATGAAGAACAGGATTAGATTTCTGTCACCTTGTGATCTCGCTAAAACTATTCTATCGTATAAGTACTTCGGTTGCTTGAAACTATGATCCTATGCAAGAAAATTAGGCACCTACATTTCAGGAGAATGTTATTCCAAAAATATGTTTAGAGTAGGGTGAGATATGATCGCGGCGGTCCTGCTGAAATATTTAGCAAGCACTATTGTTGTATACCAATGCCAATTTGCGTTGATCCGTTCTGTTCCAATTAGTATAAATTTTACAGCCATAAAGGAGTAAAGGGATCAGATATAGTAAACGGGATGGAATCCTTTATCACCAATAGTTTGCGAAGCTTTTCGTATACTCTGCCAACAACAGTTTTGACATGATCAGTTCACGTTAGTCTTCCATTTAAAACTACACCTAAGTAAGATGCACAGTTCACGAACTCAATAATATTGGTGGTAATATTTGCACATTAATGTTTTTGAATTTTTTGTTTATCTTAATGCTGATACAAAATGCAATGGAAAAACTGTCTTTGCAAGTGACTTTAGTAGTAGTTTCTGTCCCAAAACTAGTCAAGATAATGGTTGAGTATACACTGAAGCAGTTTAATGATAAAAAATGGAATTTCAAGTTGGCGTATTTTAGCACTTTTTTTTTAACAAAATATAAAGAAATAACAGAAAGATAATAAAGATAAGATAAGAGTTAAGCAGATCATTCTAAAACATCTCTGCAGCAAAAAGTTGCTTTTATGGCATGTGAAAGTTTAATTTACGGCGAAACCATAGAGCTGAATTAAGTGGCTAAATAATACTGTTATAAAATTAACAAAAAAATTAATAAAAAAATTTTAATTTATTTTCAATAAATAAAATAAATAAAAGTGCAAAAGCAATTCAATAAATCAAAAAATAAAAAAATTGTTGGCAAACAAATTTAAAATAATTAAGTTTTTCTTCAAAAAACAAAACATATAAAAAACAAAAACAATGATGAGAAGAAATAATGAAAATAAAAATAAATTTATTTTTAAAATTTTTATATAAGTTTTATTTTTGTGCTTCAAAAAATTATGTATAAAATATTAAAAAGGTAATTTAACTATATTTATTATTAGTTAAAGTTCAAAGTAGACTTACGGTCTACTCTCGTGAATAAAACCGGGGCTCGCTGCAGGGAAATTTTGTTAGCTTATTAATATTTTTAAAATTTTAATAATTTATGGTATAGAAAGAGAATGATAAAGTGGAAAAAATGTATGTCATAGTGTCAGGGGGGGTAGTGCTTTAAGTAATTTCAAAATTATGTAAAGCAAGCAAAATTAATGCAAACAAAGTTACATAATGAATTAATATTAACAATTTTATTTTTATATATTCCTTTAATACTTTTTAGGCCCACTTATGTTTAAGATTTTAAATTATATTATTTAAATTAAAACTGTATTTATTCAATTTATCTTGAAACAAGAGAACCTTAAATTTCTATATAAAATTACTATAATGAATACGCAAATGAGCTATTTAAGAGTAACAAAATCCTTTCCCCATAGTAATAGGTTTAATATTTATAGTCTCATGAAATCTCTTGAGAAAATACTTGTTTATTTTGATCACTTCTTGCAGATATCAAGCTCAATTAACGTAAATAACAATTGTCACTTTTCAAATTCTATAACATTTACAAGCGGAAATTAAAACTAAGCTGGTTCTAAATACAAACATTTCCCAACCCAGTGTAAAGTTATTTTGTTTGAAATAAAACTGTTCTCTCTTCGAAATGTTGACAAGCAAATCAGTGTAAAAAGGAACAACCAAATATTTTTTAAACAAAAACAAAGAAAAATCAAAAGACTTAAGACACAAACACTTTATAAATTGTATTGGGTGACGAACAAACGAACGGACGAACGATTGAATGTTCCTTTGTATGTTTGTTTATTGGTAAATATTTCTGGCCTGTATTGGGCAGAGATCTCTTTTTTTATCACTTTCATGCTTGATTGTGCTTAAACAAAATATATAGCACCTGCTGCTCTTGAAATTTGTATCCACGATTTCTTTAGCCATTTCTGTTTGTGGCAAATGATTTTTACCATATAAAGTCATTTTTACCAGGCGAACATGTTTAGCAACAGATGTCTGTCTATTTAAGCTTTTTTTTCAGAATAATTTTTTCTTCTTTCATGTGGCGCCTCTTTTTTACAGGAATATACATATATGTGTGTATATGAATATATACATAAATGAATTGGCATAATGTTATGAATGAATAAATGAATGTTCGCTGTATCAATGTTTTAAACTTGTTAGGAATTCTTGGCACTTGAATTGTAGCCAATCAACAAGAGAATATTACAGAGCAATACTAACCCAACCTGTAGGCTGTAGGCTGTTTTCAACAATTACAACAACAAAATTAACAACAGCAACACTTAACGTGATAAACATGCATAAATATAACTTGTTTAACAAACACATGCGACCAAACCCTAACAACACTTACAAAAATATAATTTGTGGTATTTATGCAAAATACTCCTCAGTCACACTTTACACTTAGTATTAACGAGAATATACGAGAGCATATGTTTGTTAAAAATTTATCATAAATATTTCTTCTACTCTATGTGTTAAACATGAATGCAAAACTGGAAAAATTGGCTTAATTGCTAAACAAACAAAAAAATACCATCTACAAAATAATTTTTTTTAGTTTTAGGTCTAATGTTGTGTCTGAAATAATAACAATACAACACAATAATACCAGCAATGTGTGTTAAGAATTTTAATAAATTTTTATATTTCTTCTATAAAATTCGTACCTAGTTTAATAGACACGAATAATTTTTTTATTTAAAATTTATCATTATTATACAATGCCCAGTGATATGTGTCAATTGTACACCGTCACTTTTACTAATAAGAGTTGAAAGTGTATTGACTGTATTGCATTAAAACATGCCTATAAATTGCTTAACACGTTTACATATGAATTTTTGTTCGAATTTGAATATTCATAATTGTTTATAAGTAACGAGGTTTTATTTTATATAAAATCGATTGTATAATTACTTTCAAGCAGTAATTAACATTCCAAATTTTAATTTCACTTATGACCCTTTTAGGACTGTTAACTAAATGAAAAAAGAAATTTGCTAATAATTATTAAGTGACGAGGGGTATGTGACAAATGTCATATAATGATTTTTGTCTTCTATTTAAATATAGTTTTTATATAACACAACGTGTTATATAAAATATTTATTTCCTTTAAAATAATTATTGCTTACATTATTTCATTGTTAAATATATGTGTGATATTTCCAATTAAATACAAAATTAAGACCGACTAAAAAATAATTCAATATTTTATTAAAAAAATATTAAATATTATTGCTTAGAATTTGTGGAAATTAAATTCTTCCAACCAATTAAGCTCATTATATTGAAAAATATTATGCTAATCCATGTATTATAATAAATATAAATTGAAATTTGTTGGCTGGAACAGCTAATATTTATAAGTATTTCATTGGAAGCTTAAGTTAGCTGCTTAGGAAACGTTTATCAAAGTTTTTTGAAAGCCAAACACAGTCTTTGTTTAAGTACAGAATATCACAAGCAACACTAGAGTTGTTATATAAGTCCATAAAAAAATGTTAGAGTTTCAACAAATTATGCCTAAAGTCTGTATTAAGAGTCGACATATAAACAACCTAAAGCAGCAAGGAATGTAAAAACACTTAAATCGTGGATTGTTTATTGATAATATATATTAAAGCTTGTTGACAAAGTTTTTGTACTTGAAAGTTTGCTAAGACTCTCCAGTCGCTTAAGTAACCATCGAATAACATACTGATACCAACTTCTCCAAGCAATTAACAAATTCCATTTTTATTGTAAAATTTTATTTGTTATTTCAAATTCCAACATTATTAATATTGTTAAGGAAAGAATAAGTTCCCTAAGTTCTTCTTGCTATTTAGAACCTACAAATAAATTAAATTTTAATATAAGCATACGACATATCTTAACAAAACATTTTATAAACTGGAAATGAATAGAAATAAATTCAGTCAAACACAACGAAAATATTAAATTATAACGCGTGGGTAAATTATGTCAAATGACTAAATGTTTATAATTGATCTGTAATCCTTTAACGTTTATTTAGTTAAAAGTTGAGAAATTTTATAAAGCGTTACAGTCTTGAGCAAAGAAATTTAACCGTAAAAATATCACTCAATCCCTCGTAATAAGGCTCCTTCCAAGACCGCAATGTATAATTTGATGGCTAAATTCGAGGCTCACGGTGTTGTTGCTGGCAATTGACCAAAACTATAAGCTAGTAGTAATCGAAGTGATGCAAACATAGCCATTTTTCCCCCGATTTTTCACTTTTTTTGCTCAATAACTGGATTAAAAATTCTTTCTTCCGTTTTTTTTCTTTATAAACTTCAGTTTGCATGAAAATAGAAATTCCGCTAATCTTACACAGAAAATATGAGATTTTTATTTGTTATCTATGCACGGAAATAAAATTTAGAACATTATTCAATTATTGTCAATGGGTATTTTCGTTAAAATTGATGCTTATGATTCTGTTGATTTTATTATCTTCTAAAGAGGTTGTTGATATTCATATTCTGAGTCTGCATCCTCATCCGACTTAGATATAATATTTTCTTTAGTGTATTCACCAATTTCAGTGTCATCTTCTTCTTCTATGCTTTTATCTTCAAACTGCATAATTTTAAAACTCCACCAAAAACACTCGATAAACAATGCATCTAATTTTTTGGGTGGAACCTCTCTCCTTGTTTGTCCGATTCCTGAGGGAATTAAGCAAAAAAGGCACCAAGGTGGAAATACATGAAATGTGACTTTAGCATTATGGATGCATTGAATTCCTCAAAATATTACAGAAACTTGTCCACTCGTGTCTGCATGCCATTTTGACTTGTTTCAATATATGACATGCACATACTCGTGGATGGTTATAATGCTTTGAAAGCGTATTTATGAAAGATTCGCTTTTCATTAATTTTGCGTATATCCGGTCCAGATCAGGGTTCCCGTTTTAAATAAAAAAAAAACACATTTGGAGAAAATTATTGATAATGTGAATATATCGAAATGAAAATATTTAAATGCAGACAACGATACGTACCTTTTATAAATTCAGCTTCATTGACTATTGGAAAGATGGATTCAAACAGTCATAGGAGCCTTTAATATCTTCGACTACACCTTCAACGAATTTTTCAGCTATTCCAATGGCAATGGCAACAAAATATCATCTACATTCTTTATCGAAGACTAATTAAACAATTTTAATTCTTTCTCGAGCTCAGAAGCTCTAGTTGTCTACTCTTTACATTGATATTGATTCCTGTGTATTGCGAATCCTGATTAAAATTTTCTTCTAGTTTTAAAAATGTAATTTACCCTGATTAAAATGGCTGGTTTTTCCACAGCTATTCAATTAATAATGACAAACCGAATGATGTGGAATTTTTTAATTTTGGGGCTATTGCAATTCTCCGAATTGAGTTCCAAATTAATAAGCTGAAAAATGTTGTACTGTGTTATTTTTGAAATAAAGTAAATTTCATGTCAATGTAAATATTATTCTGTATTTTAGTCTATTTTAAAGTTCTATACTTCCATTAAAACACCTTTTGCTTACTCTCTCGTAAACGTTGTATTCTGTTTTAGGCGAACTTGTTAAAATAAAAAATTCTCTTCGTTTTTGCATGTCAGCTGTTATAATTTTTTTTTCTCTTGATTACCCTTAATACAACTGGTGAAAAATGTCTTAAAATTTAAAGATTTTGAGCGATACACTACAGAGAAAAATGTGTGGCCGGTTTATTGCGCTCAGTTATGTGTTTCGTTTAATTGAACATGACTTAACTCTACCCAAAAGCAGACAAGTTTTAATTAAAATATAAGCAAAAGAGGTTATTTATTATTTGCTTCTGAAACCCTTTTCCCTTGTTACCATCTTCAACACCTTTATCAAATATAAAAAAAAAATAGCTTAGAAAAAGTATTTTATTAAAACAATTTTGGCTTAATTTTTGCATACTTTTATTTGAAATGTTATTTTTAACAAATTATTTTTAAACATTAACAATTGTTTTTATTTTTTAAAATTATCAGCATTCGTATATTAATTTTGTTTTCCTTTTTATTATTATTTTAAATTAGTATTAATTAGACATATTGTGAAATTCTATTATTATTATTATTGTTATTATTATTACTTATTCTTACATTTATTTTGTTTTTCTTTTAAATTACGTTTTATAAATTTAATTTCATGTTTTCGTATAATCAATAAAAATTTTATTAAAATTAACATTAAACTACTTTTTATTCTCATTTTTTTTAATATAATTTTTTATTTTTGTGAAATGTTAATTTTATATTTACCTTTTATTTTTTGTTTTTTTTTTAAATATTTGTAAATTTAAATAAAAATTATGACTTCTGTTATGGCGAGCTATATATTTTTTATTTTATTACTATGTTTTTAATGCAAAATTTGATGACATAAATAAATATTTGATAATAAATTTTTAATTGAGATTCTTTCTTTGGTTTTAAATGCTGTTGTCGATTTTAGTTGTAGTTTAGGCTGTGAGTTTTAGCATTTTGTTTTTCTTAAGTGCAGCAAATTAGTAAAATAACAAAGCCTTTTTATTCAAATGGTTTTTCTTGTTATTAGTCTAACTTTTTTTTTTATTATAATAATAAAAAAGTTTTTAATCTATCTAAACAGTTAAAACGCTTTGCCTAATAAATTTATATATATATTTTTTTAATTTTTTCAGAATATGATCTAAATGAGTTAAGGTGTTTGTGTTAATGTGAGTGTAAAGTTTTCTTAAAAAATTACTTTTATTTTTACTGTCATTTATTTAGATTTTCTGTTTTTGTTTTTATTTTATATTGTACGAGTAAACATGATTTGATCAAGGTTCACAACATCCAGAGTTTTTCTATTATACTTTTTCTTTATTTTACTTTTAATTAAAATGTTAATTTGTTTACCTTTTTCTATAGAATGAATATGAGTTTTTATTTTTTATTTTTTTTTTTACGTATTTGCTTAGAAGAGAATAAATTTTTAACCAAAATAATGTATTTTTTCAATTACGGATATTTGGCAGAATTTTTCAGATACAAATTTCATTTTTGTTATATTTTTATGTTTCTAAATTTCAATATTCGTTGGCATATTGTGTAGCTAGATTTATAGTTTAATTTTCGACAATTAAAAGGAGATTTTTTGAAGAATCTCCTTTGCATTTTAGTAAAATTAATTCTTTTCTTTATTACAAATTTTAAATAAATGATTTATTTTAATTGTTAACAAATAATTATAATTATTTATATAATTACTATAAAAGTGAATAATATTTAAGAAAAAATTTGTTGTTAATAACATTTAATTTTTAAATACTTTCAACATACTTCTAGTCCTAGTCTGCTTCACTAGAAAAACACCAATTTTATGTAAAAAGATACATTTTTTTTCAAAAAATTAATAAAAAATTGTATGTTGTTTACAGAAATATATCTTAAGAAATCTACAATTTAAACGATTCACTAGTCATAACTTGCAGTGAACGGAAAACTTTGTTTTTAACAACTCTGTAATTCTTTACTTCAAAAGAGTTTTATACCGTCTCTGGCATTAAGCAGGTAAAATGATTTGAACAAAAACATACTTTACTTTATCAAAGGGTTTACATTATAAAGTAATGCTGTGAGAGAATGGCGTAAGTGTGAATGATTTATTATCATTTGAAAGTTAACACTCAATAATAGGCGTTTAGTCAATTTGTGTATTTATGCTCTTACGCTGCGGTCATTAATGTGTTCGTACCTGAACTTAACTTTGTTAAGCGTTGAAAGTCGAAAGAATCATAGTCATAGCTTATTATTTTCGAAAAACTTTCTATATTTTTAATTAAGCATTTACTACACAATAACTTTTTGTAGTAAAAGCATTGCCATGAAATTTTTTAAAAACTAATTTTAAGAAATTCTAAAATTATGGTCACACTGAAAGTCGGACAAAAAAAAATTTTTATTTCAATTACCGTTGTACTTTTGTTAATATCTTATTACTTTTATATATTAAAAGTGGTCAGTTGGATATTTGCTTTCATAGTAAAAAAAATATTATTTTAATTTTTTTTGGTAAGTTCACTTACAATGAAGTCTACCTTGAAAGTTAACAACAATTATAGTTAATAACTATTTAAAAAACTTAGCGAGAAAATCCAAGAATCGTTAATAAAACCAAATCAAGGGTACACGACATTATTACGCGATACTAAAAAACAACAGAACTACAATTAAAAAGAAAGTTTTGATAAAGAGATCAGATGTTTATAGTACGTGAAGTACAAAATGACCCCAAAAAGTTCAAATGGCAGATGACCCAAAACTTTCCACAACAGTTAAACCAATTTTGCGGAAACAACAAGAAGAGTTCTAAGAAAAAATAAATTACATGGCTGAGTGGCTCGAAAGAAACCATGTGTCAGTGTCAAAAATTGAAAAGATCGCTTGAATTTTACTCGAGATCACATATTAAAAGATTTCTCGTTTTGGAGCACAGTAAAATTTATATGCCATGTTACGTTGGCTTTTCCTTTCTTTTTACGGAAGAAAGCAAAGTTAATAATAATTTTAGCAAGACAATGATAAACCAAAAATCACTCATAGTAAAGAACTGGTTGCTTTACAACTGCCCTGCACACCTGATATAAGCAAACTTTGATGTCGTATGCAAAACGGATTGTGCAGCAATAAAATTCAAGTTAAGGCCACATTACTGGAGGAATGGAGTCACATAACGCTTGCTGTATGCAAAAAGTTGATGGAATCCATTTCAAGAATTAGTGTATAAACATCGAATTGAAAAACTGCCGGACTCTCAATCTGATCATAGTTTTAAAAACTTTTTTGTTTTTTATTATTATTTTTATTGTGATAAGGCTGAAGTAGCAGACAATAAAGTCTACTATTAATGCCGTTGTTTGAGTGTGAATACAACATCGTCAGCAACTATTTTCACAAGTCAAATTAATCAAAGAATTGTTCAACGGCACAAAACTAATGGCTCATTAAGGTGGTGCGATAAATTGAAGATTTAATTTTAATAATAATTCATAATTTTTTGTATTTTTATTTATTATAAAGTTATTATAACTTATTGTTTATTAATATTAATATTTTTAATATTTTTCTTTGTGGTAAAATTGTTTCATTCATTTGATACTGTAACGTCCTCTGTTAGTTTTTCTTAATTGAGTTTTGAAGTCGTATTTCAAGATAATTAAATCTTTTTTATTAGACATTTAACGCCATCTTCTTGCATATCCTTCATATTCTCCAAAACCAAATAACATTTGGTTGGCAGTTAAAACACTTGGCTTATTATCATATTTACAATACTGCTTTATTGTGACAGTTACTTTTTCCAAAAGTGAACATTTAATTGTAGCAGATGAATACGAATTATACAGGCTAGGCTTCGACTGAAATTTATTATTATTTAATTGTACAATACGAGTTAGCAATTGTAACTTTTGCAATTTTTCTAATAAAGTGAGAATATTATCATTAAAATTTTATGGTGTTTTTTTTTAATAAAACTGTAAGAGTTTTGTAACTCAGTTTAAGGGAATATTATGAAAATTTATGTTATTTTAAGGAAGGAAGTTATTTCTCGAATATTTAAGTTCATTTTTCTCTCAACGTAATGAGAAATTTTTTTAACAATTTTTACATTATATTTAAATATATTCTTTAAACGTTTGTTTCTAATAAAATTTTTTTATGCTGAGATTTAAATTTAAATAAAATTTTTCGAAATTATTTAATTCGTATGTATGTGACATACATAAGTGCAAATATATGTAGATTTAAATAGTTAAGATTTGAAAATTTTGTCAGTAAAACTTAAGAAAGACTAAATTTATAAAACACACAGCAAAGATTTAATAAGGGAGTGGAATAGAAGAATTTTATTTTACAGTTTCATTTACTCAATTTAGCTGTAGTTTATTTTAAGAATTCTTTTATTTTATTTGAATTAGTTAAATTTAAATAAATTATTGCAAGTAATTTTTTTTTTACTTTTAAGACCTTTAATTATTTATGAATGGATTTTTCCTGCATTAAGTTTATTAATATATTTGTATTTATATATAATTTATTTATTGAAAAACTTTTGGTTGTTTTTTTCTTTAAAAATTGGTGTTAAGCTTTAAATGTATTTGTATTTAGTTTTATGCATTAATATTATATTTTAATGTTTCTATGTTTTTCTTTTGGTTTTTTGAAGCTTGATTGACATGTATTTGTTTGAGATTTTGTTTCTAAATTTAATTCCTTTAATCATTATTGCAATATTTATTTAAATTTTATTTTATGTATGTTGAAAGTAAAAATGATTTTTATTTTGGTTTTTAAATTTCATTTTAATGTAATTTATTATGTTGTTTAAATCTTATATAATTTATTTATGCATTATGAATACTAAATATTGCGCAGTAAATGTTGGCTGTTGCAAAAAAGAAATAGGATAAAAGAAAAAAAAACAAGCAAATAAATTAATTTTGATAATAATTGACCAATAATTTTAGATTTAGATTAGATTTAGATTTAAATTTTGTTGACGACAAACTAAGCGATGCGAAAATTAAATTATGTGAAAATTATTTCCCAATCCGTTTTATCGTTTACACTCATTTATTACTTCGTTGTAAATGAAAGTTACTTTTTCATACAAAAAAATTTAAACATTTCCAATGAGCTAATTTAAACATGGTTGTGTACCTTCATGCGTGAAACACATACGCCATTTTGTTAACAAACATAGTATCTAAACATGCAATAATATTTGTCATATTTATCTCAACAAACTTTAAATTGTATCCCCGGTTTATATTTGTTACTATCAATCTTAGTGATGCCATGATATTTATGATGAAGTCGTTTTATGTGAAATGTCATCGTCACAATTTCATGAAATGACATGTTAAATAAACATTTACACCAGGACTAAATTAATATTTTCTTTTATTTATTAAATACACTGAAAGTTGTTAAAATTTTTATAATAAAAAAACTTAAATAAAATGCGATAATTGCCACAATATAACAAGAAAAATAATATTTATGTCACAACTGCTAGATAATGATTAAGAAAAATATTAATGTTAACAATTGATTTGTTAAGTGGATGTCGACTTACGAAATGGCCAACATAGCACAACTGATTTACTTGTACTTTTAGCTAGATAGAATTTAAACGCATTAAACTTGTACTCGCTCGGTTTTGAATTATTAGTTTTAGGTCAAAATCTTTAAGAATCAGCACAAAAATTATCTATTATTTTTTTATTAAATAGTCAGTGGACAAATTTGGGGTTAGGAAGTAAAGAATAAAGCTGTTATCTTGTGACATTTCTTAAGTAAAAAGTTGGGAAATTTTAAGCATGCAACGTTACACTCTGGTGCCAAAGAGTTTTAATTGTGAAAATTTACTACCAAAATGGTCAAAAATTCACTCAATCACTTTGTAAAAATCGAGCAGTTCTTCCTCCTAATCATGATACTTAATCGCTAAATACGAAGCTTACGCTATTGTTACGAACAATAGACCAGAATTAATACGTTCATAGTGCCCGTAGTGATACAAACATAGCCGCTGTACAACGTGTAAAGCCTTAATGAAGCCTTAATCAGATGGTGGGGATCAAACCACTGCATAATTTGAAACGTCATACTTGTCCTAGGAAGCCGAAGCTATAATTCTATGCAACAAAACTTCCTAGTTGCAACTTCGATGATTCGAGAGCAGGGCTGCAAATCATCACTCCTTGCTTAAGAGTTGGAGACTTTCCAACTCCTGTCCAGAACACATGTCTAGCATGCTCACTGGACTGGATCATTCACTCAGGGTGTCATTAACAGTGAGATGATACTGGCCACCATAATAATCATCATACTGTTATGGGGCCGCGAAACCACAACCACCACGATACTCTCGTATAGGGGCCAACCTCAATAATCAGCCAGAGAACTATTAAATGTCTAAAGAGACAAATAATGAACTCTGCGAGCTTACTGATTCCCGTGGAAATAAAGTGGAGTTTCCAGTTGTACCCTTGCTGACTTCAAGGGACTGGGCTCCCTTTTTCCCCCAGTTGCACTGTGTCTTGATAGTCGAAGTTCTATATAGACCATATATATGTGCCCCCGGGGGGTGTAGCCGCTGTACAGCAAAATGTTGAAAATGAGCCTGGAATTCGTCGACGTTGGCAGCAATTCGCTATCACTAATCACTAAACGTATTTTGCCTTCACACCTCGATAGTTCATTTTGTTCAAGAATTTAACCCAACTAGCCATTGTTGGCGTCGAACGTTTGTGATTTAACTGTTTGAAAATCTTAACGAAAACAACGTATTTTTCAACAATATCATCTTTTGTGATGTGGCTCATTTTAAAATATTGCAATGAAATATTGGCATCAGTGACTTTTGGTTTCTTCAAGATTTCGCCACAGACCACTAGTCACTCCAACAATTTAGTTATTGGATAAGATATTTCACAGCTGCATAATTTCAGGATTTGGTGATGCTAACTGGCCGGCTCGTCTTTGTGATTTAACGCCACTGAATGCTCGGGCTTACACGAATAACCCACAAGCAAGTGACGCTATGAAATATAAAATTCTGCGCTGGATTGTTGCAAAATGTATATCAAAATTTTGTAAAACGGACGTCTGCCGACGTGCTGCACCTTTGCCCAACATTATATTTCATTATTATTTCCCATATTTATACTCTACAGTCGTATTAATAGAACTGTAATTGTCAACTGTGTTTTAAGCCAATTTACTTTCTACTCTCAAAGTTACTTAACAGTTATCTTCATAGATTTTAAGTTACACGTGTCTGCCTATATACTCAATATATGTAAAAAATTAGCGTTAGATAGGAACACTCCTGAAATTTTTATTTTATTTTAAAATTGTTAAATCTAGCATGTACACATTCTATCTGCTAAAAGCAAAAGTCACGTGTTGTAAGGTATAGCCTTTAAGTAATAAATTTATATTTATACAAACTCTATATAAATCGGAAGTATCTGTCTCTAAGGATTTAAGAGAGAGGCCACTTACGTAAAAATTATATATAAATGTCTCTTTAATTTTTGTTTAACTTTAATACTTGTTATTGTATATAAAATGGCAGCAAAAATACGTCTTGTAAGTGCCTAGCCAAAATTATATGCCCGTGACATGCAGATAGAGAGTTAGGCAGGCAGACGAATAGACTTTGACTTTTCAAGTTTTTTGAATAAAACTGTGGAAATGTAGTAAAATGTCGCTTCAAAATAGTTACTTCCGCAATATGTTACATTTACGATTTTATAGTTATTTCCTCTGGTAACCATGCTTGCATGGGTGCGCGAACAAATGAGATTTTTAAAATAAGACAATTTTGCAATGAATAATTTATGTTTTATTTAGGGTGTCTTTAGTAATATGTTCATAAGTTATAACTGTAGATCTGAAAGATTGAAAAACGCTTTAAAAAGCTTATTTCAATCGTTTATGTAAAAAAAAATGCTATTGCCGTCTTATCTATTGCTTTTTAAAATATGTGTCACTAAGAAATAATATTAATTTTTATATTTCATTCGTTTTACAAATAAATCGTTTACATATACATACATACATATTTTTTATTTACTTATATATTTTATATTGCGTTAAAAAGTTTTGCATATTTAATATTTTTATTTTCTTTTTTTTTCTTTTTTGATACATCAGTTTTGTTTTTGTTCGTGATTCCTATACGCGTTGGCAGTGTTTTCATTGAACAAATATCCAAAAACTTGAAGCTTTTTTCTGTTGTGGTATAGTGTATTGACAGGATATTAAATGTATGTATTCATTTGTTTTTTTTTAATAATCAGTTAACATATAAAAAAAATTTTTTTTTATAAAATTTAAATAGTAGTTTAATTAGTAAATTAAATAAAAATTTTAATAAATTTGCTTACTTCAGTATTGAAGTTATAAAAACTAAACTCATGTTGTGGATTTAATAGTACATTTGCTGTTTTGGTTTGCTTTTGTGAATAATGTATTTACAAAATATTTACATTAATTTGTTTTTTTTTTTTGTTATTGAAACAGATCTATTTCATTCCAAACAGTGGTTTATTTTAGAGAATTAAGATTGATTTGAATGAAACTTTTAAAACTTTAAAACAGTGTCGAACAAAACTAAAGCATAAACTGCTACCATTCCACGACTTGTAAAAAAACTATAAATTAAATTTTAATAGATAACGTTTTTGCTTCATAAAAAAAAAATTTTAAGCTAAAATTAAAAGAAAATAACACTGATTCTTCATAAAAAACATTTTTGAAAATTATTAAAAGTCATAAAAATCATAATTTGCTTTGTTAAAATTTTTTAGTGTCGTTTTAATAATCGTCATTTTATTCATGTTAAGAAAGATAGTAATGTGTGATTTCATGCGTTTATACAATAACTAACTGCATATAAGATCTGCTGCGATGTTAAAATATTTTTTTGAAAAATAATCGTAGCTATCACAATTGCAAAGAGGATTTATGACCAGTTTTTAAGAAGTTGAACTAAAGACAGCATTCTATCACTTAGCACTAGCAATATCATTTAACCAACGGTAATGTCGGATATAAAAGAGGTCCTCCTTAGGTTGGTTATAGCAAATGAAATATTTGACGCATTAATTACAGCCTATTCGTTTAATGAAAATGGTTTAAAAGGAGTACAAATTTCTAGCTTTAAAGGACCCAAGAATTCAGGCACATCTGATTCCATCTGTGTCAAGTGACATTGAACAAGATTGTGTTGCTGTTTCTGAAGAGGGAACATTTTTGTTTTCGAAAATTAATTAAATTTGAATTAGAAGTCGATGAATTATTGATAGATGTTGACGTTAAACTTTATTATTTAGGTTTATATAATGTATATACTTTCCATTTCAGTTAAATTAAGTCGAAATTCGAAATTACAAAAATTATTTTTCTAAGACCTACTAAATACTACATGGGATAAGTGTTAATAAAAACATTATTTAAGACATTCATTTATATCAATTAATTTTTTTTAAACTATAAAAGCAAAGAAGAAATTTGTTAATAATTACCCGCCCACTTAAATGCTCAATTTAGCTGTCACTTAAAGCCAGCAGTTTCCAGAAAAGTTTGAAAAATTTATAAATATTTAATTTTCCATACTAAAATAGAAGTGCCGACTGTACAGTAAGAGAGGATATATTAAGCTAACTAAACTAGAGCAATAGTAGGTAAGTAAGTGATAAAAAGACAATATATGGTGGCGTTTCCATTTGCGTTTTGAAGAGCTAAGGCATATTTTTCCGCTATCGCGATCTATTTTTCGATCTACGATTTACCATGCAGTTTTTCTTTTTGTGATTGAGGTCCATAATTGTGCCCACCGACCACTTAAAAAAATTAATTATGTTACCAATGAATCACTCTTTCACACATTTAGGTATGTGTTGAGGGTCATCATCGTTATGGTACCTCCACTTAACAGGCATTTTCTTCTCTGCATGTGAAAGAAGTATGCCATTAAGAAAGATGTCTCGATAAACTAAACGATCCATTATTTCCATTCATTTTATAAATCGGGCGTATGCCATAGACTGAAATACATCCCTAGACCAAAACAGCACCTCCGCCATGTTTAACAGTAACTTTTATATAACATGGAATAATACGTTGTGTTTTGAGTCTTCTAACTAATAGGGCCCATACACGACACAATCATAATGTCGCAATCAGCTGATTGATCAATCACGTTTTAACCAAACACCACACCAGCAAGATTGCTCAATATTCATTTGATTTCAAGTATTGTGTGGATAAGGTCATTATAAATAAATGAATGATTGAACAAATTTCACGAAACACGACACAAGCACGCTGTCACAATCATGAAAATATCAAACTCATTTTGATTTTACACAATCAGCTTGATCAATCATCAATCAACCCCACACACGGTCAATCGGCTTGTACAATCAGCTGATTGCGACATTATGATTGTGTCGTGTATGGGCCCTATAACCTTAATAAATTAAATTTCGAATCTTCGGAGAAAAGTACGGTTTTCTAATATGTGATGTTCCATTAATGTGTGACATTGCAAATTCATTTCTGGCGAGTCTATTTTTTCATAAAAAAAACAACTTGCTTGAGTTTTATAACATTTTAAGTCACCTTCTGCAACTCGTCTTTTAATGGTTCTTGGATTAATGCGCAATGGTCTTTGACGATATAGATGGATCATTTTTAATCATGCTTATCATTACCTGGCCTTTGCATATTTTGCGTGGACGGCTGCCTTTATATACTGTAGTCAACGAGCCTGGGAAATGAACACAGCTTATAATTCTGCATTATAACACTGTGATTAATAATGAGTTTTGTTAAAATGGACGTCATCACGGATTCTCCACTATTAAAATCATCTATGATTTTGTCTTTTAAATGCACTGAATATTTATTTGTTGTTATTTTATTAAAAAATTACCAAAAAACTTCAAAGCGACTCTGAGAGCACATAAATATATTTAATATTTTTTTAATTAGAAACACAAACATTTTTTGAATTTAATTTTTTAAATTCATGATGTAAGTTCTTTAAGAGATAATAATATTTTTTTTTCTTCTTGTTAATCATATCACATTGCTTCTCTAGAAACAGAAGTTGGTGTTTCAGATTTGCTCGACACTGTAAGTATGCCGTGGAGCATAAAATACTTTTCTATGTTTTTTATATTAATTCTTTGGCCTTTTGCTTGCTGCATTCACCATTTTCACAACTGTGAATAAATTTTTATTTTGTTTTCTTTTACTGTGATTGGTTAGTCGTCCTTTTTTCTGTATTTGTTAGCTGTGGGAAAAGCTAATGAAGCTAACAGTTATCGCTACCAGCGATAACTGCGTGTTATTTAATTTATATATGCTTCTGATAGCTTTAAGCTCTGCTGAGTAAGTTTGATAACTTAAATAACTCAGCTGCACAAATTATGCCGAGCCGGAGAATTTGAAATTATAAAGAGATCGCGGCATTAATACCTCTAAAGCTAAGAAACCTTAATTTTTCTTAGAAAAATTAAATATTATTCATCATTACAATTACGAAAAGCCTTCAGTAATTAAGGCTGTAGTCATATGTTTTGCAAAATTTGAAATTGGAAATTTTGGCTACTCTATGCTCTATTGTTGCTAATTTTAGGTTGCACAAGAGATTTGTTTGTGGTGTAAGTATTGCAACTTAATAGCTCAAAAGTCCTTAACGGCGTTTGGGGTCTCTATAGTAAAACAAGGACTTCATAGCAGATAAAAGTATATGTAGAGTATATCCTAACCTCGTTTGTTATTTTCGTTCTCTGGCAAGTAACTTGGCATTCGAATTGTTTTTAAAAAGAAAGCTTAAGAAGAAAAGTTTGTTAGAAGCTTTTTTACCTGGAATAGAACTGTCTCTCAACTGCCATATTGTTTATAAAAAGAAGTTTCTAAAAGCAATGAATTTGATTATTTTTTGTTGGTGTTTAACAGATTTTTTCAAGTGTTTAAATATTATTTACAATTATTATTAATTCTATTTTGAATATTTTTTGTGTTTGTGTTTTTTATTTTCTTTTTTTTTTGTCTTTAGTTAAACAATAGTTTTTTCGAGTTAATATAAATTAAAAAAAAATGTTTATAATAAAAATAAAACTCACATGCATCAATGCAAAAATTTTAGAATTTATGTTAATCATCTTAAGTTCAGTAAAGCTGATTTAGATGCTCAGTTTTCAGTTTTCTTCTTTTACTAAAAGATATTGCAAGCCAATAATTTGACCTCCTCATTTCAATCAATAAATTGTTTTTCAGTAGGTTTTGGTTTTTTTAATTTGTGTTTGAAAATGTTTAAGCTTAATTTTTGTAAGTTTTTTATAACAAATTCTTTGTGTTGTTTACGAGAAGCGCTGTTACATTTTATTTTGTTCTTTTTTCTTGTTGTAATGTTATGTTGCTGTTAATAAGCTGTGATAAAAAGTAGTATAATAGGTTTGTTCATACATTTTAGTTATCATATGCTAGGCTTGTTGCAAAAGTTTTTAGTAATTTAGTTTAAGTATGTTTTGTTGTAGTTGTTGTTTATAAATGCTTTTTTCTTGTCATTACTAGATTTTTATTTTATTTTGAATATTGTAAACTATGAAAAATTGTCTAGTTCTTGATTTTGTTTTTAAATTGTTTTGATTCATAATCATTTGTTCTATTCGTTAGAGTTGTTTCTCATACTTAATTTATTTAAGTTAAATTTTCTTGTTTAATGTGTAGCTTACCTTACTAATGGTTCCCAATTGCTTATATCACACCATCTAAGTAATTATGGTTATTGTTTGGTTTTTATTTGTTATTTTAGCATGTTTGATTGGTTAGAATTTTATGTTTTTGTTTTCAATAGGTTTTTAAATTTAGAATCATCAATAAAAGTTGAATTTAGAGTAGTCCCAAGTTAACATAACATATTAATAAACATAAAAATAAACAAAAAACAAAGGAAAATAAAAAAGAAACAATAATGGAAAAGTTTCATTAAATAAGGAAAACCTTGAAAAATAAATTAACTAAAACTTCACCTACCTTCTCATCATAGTCGATCCACTAAATTAAAGAAATTATAAAAAAAGAAATAGAAAAATTAATAATAAATTTTAATTATTTTTGTATATTTTATATTCGATTTCTGGATTTTTTTTCTATTTTTTCCTCACAGTGGCACAACTTTAGCAGTAGTTTCTGTTGAAATTTACAATGATATTGTGAATGATGATTGACTAAACTGAGATGTTGATGAGATATGAAAATATTACTTTTTAAGTTTTAAGCATCTTTTATGTTATTCTTCAAGTGTCACTTGCTTTCATAAAATATTGCCTTAACGCTTATTCTGAATAATGGATTAGTGCAGTAAATATCCAATTCTTCATATGATTTAGCAATTTCGAACATGTACTCGAATCAGAAAATTATTTGTTTTATGATGCTATATATTTGAAAGCTATTATTAATTTTTCAATTTAATAGTTATTATTATATGAGAATTCTATGAGCCGCATTTCATTGCAGTGATTCCTTTAAAACTCTCATAATCGGCTGCAATGATTTAAATGAGTTGTTCCTTAGTTAGAGACAAAGAATTCTACAAACTGCATCATAGTCATTCAGAATAATTTAAACGATTAATTCCAGATTTTATTTCAATATCACTCTATTTGTAAACAGCAATGAGTGCTGTACTTCTAATAAATATTTGAAATTTGTCATTATGAGGCACATACACGCTGCAATCCGTTGTATGACTGAGAATTAATGTAATAAATTCTATGTTCTTTTAATACTTTATAATATTTTGAACTTAATTTTTCGTTTTTTTTTTAATATTTTTGTAGCTCAAAATTTCTGTGCGCTAAAAAATTAATTTGACAACTTCTTAAACATTATTATTTTAAACAGTAACGTGTTTATGACTGTTCCTGATTCCATCGTATTTTTACATTTCAACTTTGGTAGCATATTCTCGTGTTTCTGTAGCAGGAATAGTTATAAAAGTGTTGTTTGCTTAACTACAAAATGAGACAAACGGTAGTCATCCTCACACGTTTTTATCAATTTTGTTGGATAGTTGTTCGCAGATTACATTAAAATAAAAACATTTAAATATTTGAGTAAATTTTAACACGATTTATAAATATTAATCCCAGTTAAATATAAATACACTTCGGTTAAATACGTTTGTCTTTCCTGTTACTGTGATAATATTTGTTTCTTCTTTTTTTGGTGCTTTGCTTTGCAGGTAAAAAAATTAAATATAAAATTCTTTTTATGCCAACTAAACTTGCAACAGTGTAAATTTTAGCTTTTCAATTTATATCAAGCGGCCGTTTCAAACGAACTAATGATCACCCTTCTTTTAACGTTCAATCCTTAATTTGCAGATAATTCTTGAGACCCAATAAAGCATAATGCTTACATGCTGATTCACCTGTACGATAAAGGATATTGTAATATAGAGATCAGAAGAGTCTATGTTTAAAGCATGCATTCTGCGATGGAATGTATAAGTGCTGCGTTTTTTTGGAACGATGAAGGAAATATTCATCCGATTTTTATTTTAGCTATTTATGTCGAGTGTCGTTATGTCAAAAAACTATTCGTTGCCTTACTGGAGAGGTAAGAGGCTTATCGGTGACAGTAGGATATCCAGCTTTATTGACTCACTGCAGCAATGAAGCAAGATCGGGTATATGTCAGTGTTTTGTTTCAATTCTGCAATGAAATCTGTTTTGTAATCTGGCGCGCTTACTTACAGCGCAATTTTTATTTATTTTTTCAACGAACTACACAGAACAACACTTTTCAACTCATTGATTTGGGACTCAATGTTGAGAATTGCGTGTTAAAGGATTCCTAAAAATAAGAATTTTTGCGTTATTCGTTTTGTCAATTTGGCTGCACTAATAATTTAATGGCGGCGAAGTAAACAACCCTTTTGTTCAGAGTAAATTACATTTTAAAACCAGAAGAACATTGAACACTTTAATATGGAAAATAACAAGTCCCCAACATTTAATTGGATTACGCTTGTGGTCATGAATCAAACAGGATCGAAAAAACTTGTTTACTGAGAAGCTTAAGAAAAGCGTATTCTCATTGCTTTGATGAAACGGATTTAAGTGGTGCAAATATTGCTCAATCCGGTGGGGAAAAAAATGTGATTTTTGCGATTTTTAAGGCACTGGATGCACTCTTGTCGGATAGTTTTTTCCGCTTTTTCAACATCTCCAACATTACTTTAGTCAGAAAAGAGATGTATAGAGAAATATAACCTTCGTTAAAACGGAGAAAAAGTGGTAGAAATCCACCTTGAGAAAAAAAATTTTTATGGATCATAAATATTAATGCAGCCAACTTTACAGAAAGTCTAATTTTTGAGATTACTTCCACGTGCAATTCTCAGAAGAGTCCCGAAATCATCTGTTTTACTATCCTTGTTAAAGTGTCTGATCCAGCTCGCAGTTTTTGTTGTCTATGTCCCACAGAAAATATAATACAAATCCCATGTGTGAGTCGTTAAGCTGAATCTATAATGAATTTGGAAAATTTGTTTTCAATACTTGTTCGATTGTTTATTTTTTATGGCATATTATCCTTTAAAAAGGTTTTTGACTGTCATTTTCAATGTCAAAAAATCCAAATCGAGAAAATACTTGTTCCTATTTATTTTCTTCTTCTTTTTTTCCATTACTTATGCCAGTAATAGCATAACACCTTGCAAAAGAAGGGGATATCTCCTCTTATCCAGAAGTTTAAAAAGCACTCTTTTTCGAAAGTTTATTAAATATGTGCTGCATAGAAGATTTCAATAAATCAAATCAAAGATCTTTCATAAGATGGTACTTAAACGAAGCACTTTTGCGTTAATGTTGCTGGCCATATAGAAATTTATATTTTAAAGTAGTTTTTTGCTTAGATCCGATATTTTAGGTGTAAATACAATTTGTTAATTTTGTTTTATTTACCACCTTTATTATAGGAGTGCAGAAATCACTGTAAACATTCTGATATAAATATTCCATGATTAAGATGATCTTTAAGATGATCCTAAAAACTCCATTTAAATTAATGTCTTGTGCCATTGTATTTTAATTTTTCTAATAAACAACTTTACAATAAACGTAAACAATAATAGTAAAAAGAAACAAAATTATATAAATGAAAGGTTTATTAATAAAAATGAACCCAAAAGTGTTTGTAAATAATTAATAAATAAAATTATAATAAAATATAAAAGATAAACAATTGGTTAAGCCATATACAACTAAAATATCAAGAAATCTTCTTCTTCTTCTTCTTCTTCTTATTACTTAATATATTAAAATAATGAATTAATAAATAAAAATAATAAAAACGCAAATAAGCATTTAAAGGAAAATGTAGGAGAATAGTGAAGATGAAATACAAATTGTATATCGAGAAAACAAGAATTTTAAACGGTTTAAAAATAACTAAAATGTCATGTTATTTGAGGTTATAAATAGGGCTAACGGAATGGTGTGGGAAGCAATAATTATAACAATTGAACGTTGGTGGATTTTTTGAAAGAGATTTTTTTTCTATATTTTTAACATCTATTTAGTTAAACATGATTTATAATTCTGATATCATTCCTTTTACTTTAGAAATAAAAGTCACTAAAGTACGAGTACGTTTTTCCATTTCCGTTTCTGATACTGTTTCAGTTTGTTGTTATTTTAATTATTTTTGCTTAAATAAATCATGCTCAGTTAAATAGAAAATGCACAAAAGAACACATTTTTGATAATGTGAAATAAAAAATTTTAAATTTTAAATTTATTTAGTTTAGTTCTGCTTAATAAGATGCAGTATTTGCCTAATTTGTACAAATAATATGTCTAGGGTTGTTTGCCAAAATTGTGTTAATTTGTGCATTATAGAAATCTCCAACGTTCAAATGTACGAGTAAGGACCATCAGTTAAGGCGCTACACAGTAACAATCAGGAATTATCATCTTTATTTGAACCGCCTCCACCAACCCCGGAACCTTGGGTAGTGGTATTGCGGCCGCCAGTAGGCGCACGCACCGCTGGTGGTTTATACTCCAGTCCTGGATCAAATTGCATTAAAACGAACACCTTAAACATAAAACACAAAAATTATAATTTTTAATCAATAGAAATAAATTTGTTGTAATCTGTCTTTTTTTTTCTTTTTGTTTCGAGTTGTATTACCTGATCTGTTGGCAGTAGTGAAAAGTCATCGGGTGGGTTTGTTATGACATAACGTTTGCTGCTGGCATCACAACTAGAGCTAGTATCACGAAATCTGTAGAGGCCAATACATAGCATGCCATACGATTTCAATGCTGCCACAAATAAATCACCATATTTGCCACATTCACCAAATTGAGCTAAAGGACCATCATACAATGAAATTTGACCCACTCGGCATCTGCAGTTAAAACCATAAATTGTCTTTCAAACTTTCGAAACAAAAAATTATTAATATTTACCTATCTCTGTTACTTAAACTTTCCGTCGTACTATAACCACCTCTGAGACCGGCACCTTCGGCCAATATTAATTCTAATTCCGGTGTAGCTCCTCCTGTTATTAACGATCTAATTAAAGTTAACGCATTTTGATTGAAGTACGTCTAGATTTGAATTAGAATTATGAAGCAAAAAAAAAAAAGAAGAAGAAATTAGATTGTTGTCAATTGATAAAAATTTTAATTTGCATTGTAATTGGATTATTACCGTTGACATAAGCGAGTCTAAGACACTGACGGCAAAAGCTGTGCCGCAGGCGAATGGCTGTGTTAGATAGAGTTCGGTGTCGGGATCATCGTCATCATCTTGATCGAGAAACTGCACATTACTATCGTTGACAAGTTCTTTAAACAACAACCAAAACGGTAGTTTTATAAAATATTTTCTCTTTTAACTCGCTAAAGAATTAACAAATTGTGTTAAGGGGCAATTGATATTCAGATTTGCTTTTTTTGCGTATTTTTTTTGAATTGCTGTCATATTTCCAAACTTTGGGAATCACGTTTGATTGTAAAAGGGCAAAAATGCCGAGCAAATTGTTAAAAACAATGAGTTTGAGATGTAGGAAAGGGACTTACGAACACCTATTAAATGTGCTCTATTAGAACAAGAAGTAGATAATCAACTACTGCCAGTAGCGTATACTTTGAAATCTCACTAAATTGACGTAGTCTGATTAAAAATACAAGACATAAAAGGAAATAAAAGAGTACATAGAAATAAGGAGTAGGAGAGAGAAGGAGTGTATAGAAATAAACTTTAGGGAAGATTTTGGAAAACAAATTTGCTAACAAAATAAATTGTAAATTATCCAAAAGTTTGTAAGCCATGTAAGAAGAAATTTTGAACTGGACTATTCGGAGAGGAAAGTCACATGGATATGAAGTTTGAAATATATTTAGCGGTCGCGTTATTGAATAGCCTCGTTAAATAAAGTTGCTATTAAAAATGTTAAATAATTAGTGCGAAACTAAGGTAGAAATGTAGTTCAAGACGTATGTCTAACAAGTCAAAGGAATTGTGGTTTTTAAGTTAGTGACGATGATACTCATAACAACGTAGAAGTATATGGTAGAGCTGGTTGAAGGATCTGATTAATAAATTGAATTATAAAACATTTCCAGTTAAGGCTTGCCGGAGTCACAGCATTCTATGGTCCATTATGCCACTGTTTAGTAACCCAACGATTTTGGGAAAAATCTAGCCAAAACCATAAAAAGGAAATAAAAAAAATCGAAGTGCTCTTATTTGCAAGCAATAGAACTCCTATACTTGAAGAGTTAATAACTGTAAAAATTAAAATCAAATTTCTTTATTTTTGGGATGATCGCAAGAAAAAATTACGTTGAAGTTTGCTATAGAAAACGTTTGCATTGTTTCTGGATCCTCGAAAAATGATAAAGCACTTCGTATTAAACCTAACCGTGCAAGATACCTAAGACATGACTAGGCTTATAGGCTTCAATACCAGGAATTATTATCGTTTAAAAGCAGATATATCGGCATCAGCTATCAAAACAAGAAAAATGAAACAGCCCGCCAGAAGGCGAAAGCCCCTTGGCTTACAGGTTTTTATTTAATCTTGATTTGGATTTTCTTGTTTTAGGATTAAAAATCTAAAAGTTTTCTAATTAACATCTTTCGTTCAATAGGGAAAAGTGAAAAATTGTTTAACTTAAAAATTATTTCTGTTGGGAATAAGTGAATGCAGAATTATTATTATTTTCATATTATCTGAAATATCAAAAACCCGCATATAATAAAAAATGTCCTTTGCCGTAATATTTCGTTTAGGATGAATTGTTAGTATATTTGTATATTTGGGGCTTTTGCAACACTAACTTCAAATAAGTGGTTAAGATCAGAGAATAATACTCAAGAAAGTTGAAAAATAAATAAAATAAAATTCAACATTAATAATTAATTAAAAATTAAAAACACGGAAGTTAAATTATTTTATATAAAAATATATATTAAATAAATTATAAATAAAAAATAAAAATAAATAATTTTTTAGGTACAAAAATTAAAAATAAAACAAATTTTATTTTTGTTTCCAACACACATTTTTAAATAATCAATAACTAACACACTTGTTTTCCTTAAGATGCCACTCAATGATGTGGCGAAATACTAAAAATTAATATAAAATTTATTTTATTTTTATATAAAGACCTTGCACTTAAAAGATTTTTTATAAAATAGTAAAAAAGTCAATTTATTATATTTAATAAACTATTATTTTTAATATATATATATATTTAAACTAATTTAAAAAACAAAATTATTTAAAAATGTTCTATGAAAAAGACAATTAAAAAAATTAACAATTTTATGTATCATTCTCTGTTCTCCAACCGTTTTTACTGAAAGCTCAAGTAAAAACTTTATTAATATTGCAAGAAGCTCCGTAGCTTAAATCGTATTTAAATATTAAATGTTTCTTTTTAAGCTTAATTGTTATTGTTGTATTGTTTTAAAGAAAATACATAAAACAATAAAACAGTTTGAAGCAGAAAAGCTTTGGTCGTTTTACAAACACAGCCAACTTAGTGCAGTGCAGTTTACCTGTTATCATGGGTACATTTGCTCCATATACGGAACCGCGGCGCTGCAGAACTATTGGACTGCCCGCAGCAGCTGTTAGATTGTCAAATTCTGGACCCCTTTGACTCAGCACTCCTATGGTGTCGTCGAAAGTCATGGCTTTAATATTTAATGATGCCAAAATAGCCTCTTTGTCGGCCAATGTAGGATCATCATTGCTAGGAACTTTGGCCGATAGAATGCAACACATGTCGCATAGATTAACATTTACGGCTCTTAAATCGGCTCTACTTAATGGAGAGCCATTTAATACCGAAATTTTCGGCAGATTTTGTAACATCTTCCATTCCCGCCTTATGTAATCTACTGATCCCACAATGACCACATGCTTCAATTCATGATAATGAAAGTTTGAAGCACGCAGAGGCATGACTAAATTACGTAAACCAATCAGAGGTGAGTCAGGATCGGCAAAAAGGCATACCACAACATGACCATTTAAAACTGTCATAGCCGCTTGATTACGATCCTATATTTTAAATTTCAAGAAAACAAATAAAATTATTAAGTCAAATTGTAAGATATTAACGATAGTAACGTTAAAAATATATTATTTTACCAGTATACAGTCTTCTAGACTCTTGGCGGGACTCCAGTGGAACATACCCGTTGAATCATATTTCATTTCGGTCTTTTCAAAATCAAAATCTTTTGATTGATCATCCGCTATACCAGCTGGCAGTGTCACACCTCCATTTTGATTTTGTGATGTGCCCGTGCTACGACTTGTAGGCCTACGATTATTTATAGAAAGATAAAAAAGACTCGAATTAAAATTTATCCGCAATCATAAAAGTAATCTGGGTGTCAATAGGCATTTATTTGCTTAATTTCTTTTTTGCTTTTTTTTGTTGTTTTTACTTTACAGAGTGCTAAACATTAAAATGCAAAAATGTATATCAAATCAAATATGGAGTTGAACTTATTGACTTGTTTTGATATATTTTTATATACAAATTAGCTAAATATTAAAATTAATAAATATTAGAATTATGAAGAAGAAGGTATAGTAGATGCTAAACATTTATTGATGTACTTGTACATACGAGTATAATATTAAAAATAGAAAAAATATTTAAAGCTACTTGAAGAGAAAAAATTTTTGAACAGAAACATGTTTCACGAAAGTTTTGGTGGAGTTTGTACAGTTGAATGTGTGAAAAATGTTTATTGTTGTTGGACAAAATGTGAATATTTTTGAATATGGTTAAAAAATGATTTCCATGTTCGTGTGATGCATGAATGAGATATTCCTACGAAAAATTTCTGTGCCGCAAAATATGAATTTGATTTCGTTATTTCATAAAGAATTAATAACTTTTAATATAAATAAAATTACTGTTTCTATAATGCTGACTTAAAAGTAATTTACAGTGCTAGATACACACGAGGAACCTTTAAAAGAAATATGAGCATGTTGATTTTAATAGCAAAACTTGTTAATGCTACATATACACGAGGCAATATTAAATAGAAACCATGGACTTTTTTAGTACATATGAGGCAACCATACAAGACACATTTTAAAAATACTCGGAAAATTTAATAATAAAATGAGGGAGGCGTAAATAATTACACCTGAAGTTATTCTCATTGGGGATACATTATTTGAAGAAGAAAAAATATGGCAAAAAAATTTGTTTTACAAAAAATCACTTTCAAATAAGAAGCTACTGAAGAATAACAAAATATGAGCCAAAAGAAAGTTGTTAGAAATGAAAACACACAAAAATCTAGGAAAGCACGAATAAAAGCTTAAGCTGAAACTCATTTAAGTTTATTTTTTAACTTTCACACTTAGTATCCGACAGTTTATACTCATTAACGAAATTTATTCAACTTGTAATTACTATCACTTGGTTTTTAATATCTTTAAGCTTTAAAAATCATAAAACAACCGGCATACTACCACGCCTTCAACCAATTAATACGGGGTGTCCGCCGAGAAGGTATTACTACTTTATTTATTTATAATTTTGGATGGAAATGTGCCTCGTAACTCATTATGATTTTTTCATGAAAATCGGGGTTGTCTTGGGCGAGTTGTAACATCCTTTTGGCATATGTACGGCGGAGTAAATGGTCTTATATGGAATCAAATACAAATGCTTGTGCAAAATTGTGGCCACAGTTGTTCTTTGAAGACCAAACTCCTGAGCATAGCGTCGAATTGCGGTTAATGGATTGCTTTGAATACTTTCCTGAGCAGTGTTCATACTCGGGCCTATCACCTAAAGACCCTCTTTCTTAGAAATCAGTCACTACCCTATAAATAGTGCGTTTTGTTGACACGTTGTTCTCCCAAAAATTTCACGTAACTTTCTCATCGTCACAGTAATTCATGATTGAATTTTATAAAATATTTTAACGATTAAAATATGTTGGTCTAATGTTTACCAAAATGGCGACAAAATAACGTAATATACCTTGCCGGCGGACGCCTTGCGCAAGAAAAACTATAAACTTCAACATACACGAGAAACTGTGCTTTCACGAAACATGAAATATTAAGGTATTTCAAACAACATGAAGAAAAATGTGAATTTCAACAAGAAACAATGCTACACACGAGGAAACATTAAATGCAACACACAATTTTTCTTTTAGTGTTAACTGGCATAACAACCTTAAATTGAACGAGTTGTATATTTTGGTGGTTTTTAGTCTTTAGCCTCTAAACTCACTTTATTGCATATTGGCTTGCACAAAAAAATGCTTCGTACATTTTAAAACAGCCTTTAAATAGTCGGGCACGCATTAACGGGGTAACAAATGAACAAATGCTAAAGCCATATTCTACGTCATATTATGTCTGCGTATTTGTACATAAAAATGGTTAGAAATATTTGTAAAAAATAACAGTTTTTATGAAAAAAAAATTAAGTGTTCAAGCTATAAGTTATAATTTGCCAGATATTAAGTTGTTTGGTAAAACAAGATCTCAAAAAGAAATGTGCTATTGATAAAGGGAAGGAAACAAATTCGGGATAGTCGCTTTAGGATCAGTAAAAAATGTTATATTTTGTATTAAAAAAATCAAAAACAAAAGCATGTATCGCTCTTTTGATCACGAGAATATAGAATTATACATGAATTGGTCGAAGTCAAGAAGAGGGTTTCCCTTTTCTTGCCGAAAATTTTCCACAAAAACATTTCTCAAAGATACTAAGGGGAATATTTTAATATTTTCTTTTTTGTGTTTAATTTTATATAAAAATTACGAAGATGTGTTGAATTTATGTAAAAAAAAAGTAAATGTTAAATGTAAATGTCAAAACGTATACACGACTAAATGAAAGAAAGTGTTGAAGTCAAGTTTGTAAAGATATTAAGTGCTTCTGATAGTGTTTTGTTGTTTTTGCTGTTTACTTAATTAGATTATTTGTATACAAAGTGTTTATTACAAGTTAAAAAAGAGATTAGTGTTTAAAAATTATTTGTGAAGTACAATACAACGTTTAGTACAGTGTAGTGTTCGAAAGTTACATACAAAAATGCGGCTGATTGTGTAGAGCAAAATTAATCGAATATATATATTAATTACACACACACACATATATATATATATATACATATATATATGTTAGTTAAATGACAAGACAAAAAGGTAACAGTAAGAGAGTGTTAGTTTTGATAATTTTTACAATACAACAACAACTAAACAAAATAAATGAAAATCGATATTAAAAATATGTTTTAAAAGGACATTCACACGACAAACACAGCACAAAAAAGTGGAGCAAGAGTAATGACAACAACAACAATAAACGTTAATTTTTTTTTTATGTACATAAAAGTAAGCATACATACGTATGTACACATATAAATAAATTTAACTTTGTTATTGTTATTGTCTTATGTTTTTGTAATTAATAATACAACAGAATTATTTTAATGATGAACAAAGTTGAAAATTCAAAGAACGAAATAATGAAACAAAAAATAAATAATTATAATAATCGAAAATACAAACAAATTGATTGTCAATTACGAATATTAAGTGTATTTACGATACAATAGTACAATACAAAATAATATACGATAATTTATAACGAGTAGTTATAGCAACTCGTTTTTTGGCTTTTGTATTTATTTCAAATGAGTTTTAATAAAATTAGTATTTTAGAATGTAGTAAAATGTAATAGTAGTAGTGGCATTTAGTAGTAGTAGTATTAGTTTTTTTTAATAAATTATTTGAAAATATAGAAAGTTAGAAAAAAAGTTAATAAAGGACGCATACATGAGCTTTTTAACTTCGTAAGCAAGTTGATAGCCCGCATAAGGATTAGCTTCATTTTCGGGAGGCCTGAAACAAAACCGTTAAAATTAAAGAGAAAAAATACGTTTTTAAGCGTTGCTTACTATTGTTGTTAGATTTTGTTGTTAAAGTTTTAGTGTTCGATTTTAGTTAAACTACGTTTTTTTTTTTAAACTTTGTTAAAATTAATTATTCAACGATAGAAAGCATATTTAGAAATGTTTCATTAAAAGAGAAAATGTTTTGATTTTTTTCATCCCACTATATTTAGTATTTGTTGCCATATTTCAAAAACACAAATTAAATAGAAAAAATATTTTTATATCTTCTATCATTACTATTTTTAAAAAGTACTTTTGGGTATATATACAATTTAAAAAGTACTTTTCGTATCATTTATTTAGAGAAACTAAAACCCTTCAAAGATGTTTTTTAACAGATATTGCTGATTTTAAAATTATTTTTTTTTCTAAACAAGAGCTCGTTTTTTTTAAGTACTCTTTCTTTAAAAACAAAAGTACTTTTTTAAATAAGTTTAGAAAACTTAAATTTAAAAATTTGTTTATTTAAAAATATAACTCTTGTCTAAAATAAAAGAAAATTTAATAAAGTTACTCTTTATACATTTTGAAATAAAACCGCTTCTAAAAATGTAGCTTGTAGAGTAAGTAAAAAAAAGCCTTGGTACAAATAGTTAAGAAGAATATATCTTTAAAAGAAACCATTTTTTTTAATATATTGATTTTAAAACTTTTTGCAATAGTAGTTTTAAAGATAATTCCAATTTAAAAAGTAATGTTTTTTAATTCATTTAGAATAGCTGTATCTCTTCCCAGTAACTCTCTTTAAAAAGGTACTTTTTAATAAATATAATTTTAAAAAAGTGAAATTTAAAAATTTATTCGTCAAAAACACCTTTGGAGTACGACAAAGAAACTTTTGCAAAGTTTGAAAAGTAGCTTTTCAAAATATGCACTTCGTATATAAATTATGTGTTGATATAAAGTTGATAAAAAGTTCCTTTGGAGTACGACAAAAGCAGCTTTTACAAAGTTGAAAAAATAGCTTTTCAAAAATATGGACTACGTATATAAATTATGTGTTGATATAATGTCGTTAAGTTAAAAGTACCTTTTGAGTAAGGCAAAAGGTACTTTTTGAAAAGTACATTTTCAAAAAATGTTCTTCGTATATAAATCATGTGCTGATATATGTATATAGCTGCTTTAATAACAGTTTTAACACAAAAAGTTTTAAAAATAATGTTTATTTTTTAAGAAAGAAGTTATAACCACTGTTACCATCTTTACTTGCAAGTGACTAACGATGTCATTAAGCATAACAACTTTACAAAAGATTAAATCTACTGCATATCCTAATTGTCACTTCAGACCATCCCTGATCGGTGAAGTTCATTAAGCACATTCAGTTACAGGACAGTAACAGTTACAGATTGATGTGGTCGCAGTATGTAATACCACAAGCATATCCAACAGTTTAGTAATTTCGCTTTTTAATCACAACTTGAAAAATTTAATCGACTGGTTACTGGCTTTTCTGCAGCGGTTTTTATAAAGTTCTATGATAATAAATCAACTGTTAAGGAAATATGTTTTCGTCATTTATCACAAAAAAATAAAATAATTCGATGAAGGGAAAAGCCAAAGAAATCGATAAAAATGTTGTGATAATTAGGAGTGGGATTTTGTAGACTATTCACAGTTATTAGAATAAATACCACAACAAATCGAGTAAACACACGTCAGTTATGGAAATTTTAAATTAATTAAAAGAAAAAAGAGTCGATTTAAGTTTCATCCACTTTGGTAGGCAATTTTAAGTAAAAAATATTCCAGCCTAATCTGCAACAGAAGCCTTTTGCAAAGTAAAAGAAGCGAAATAAACTAAAAAATATGTTTTAAAAAGCTTTCGTTAATATTTTTTAAATATACCACCCTTTAATAACAGTAATAAAAAATCAGATAAGATTTTCTTAAATTTTGAAAATATTTTTTTTGTTAATGAAACATTTCCATCCAGCTTTTGCAAAAATATTAACTGTGATATTAAATTTAAAACAATTGCATTTAAAGTCACTAAATTAGTAGTAAATAAAATGGTTAAAAAAATAAAAACAAAATAAAAATAGAACAAATTATTTATTACATTTATTTTTATTTATGATTAAAAGTTTTTTTTTTATTTATAGTTTTTAACATAACGTTTATTTTTGTTTTATTTTTCTATGGTAACATGTAATTTTTGTTATTGTTGTTTATATAACATGGTTGTATTCGCATGAGACATTATGACGACAGTATTTTTTGTAATGAGATTTTAGGTTTATTCTTTAATTTTTATTTAAAATTACAGACGTTTGTTTTTTTTCTTCTGTTTTTGTTTTTTATTTGTTAAGACATGACTAAAATCACATTGCTTTTATATAGTTAAAATAATAACAGGAGAGAGAAAAAACATTTAAGCATTTTTCTTTGTACATGTGCTTTCCTTTAATCATTTATCATTTACATAACAATTCAATTAATTTTTTATTTAAGTTAGAGTTTTACATTATTTAGAAAGAGTTTTAAAAATGTTGATATTTAAGACTTAATGGAGTGCTTTTTACTCACCGATTGTATTGGGATGGTGATATGACTTGTCCGTCAAGTTGTTGTCTATTTATTGTTGGTTTAACTTTGTTCACCTGTTTAACGGTGCCAGCAGTATGTAAGACTGTTGTACCATTTCCTGGCCCCATACTAGTTGATCCATTCGGTCTTCGGTTATGGCGATTTAGTACTAAAAAATAATGCAATAATATTTGTATACATATTGCCAGAACTATAAAAATGTTGCTATAAATTTTACCGTCTAAATTAAAAAAAAATAAATTTTTCGTTTTTTTACCTGAAGTAAATTTCATTCTTTATTATCTGTTAGTATAAACACGTTTTGTCTTGACTTGTATACTAGGTATACAACTTAATAATGTCGATTGAGATAACATATGGCATAACTTTCAACTATCGTTTGTTTCAATAATAATAAAGAAAGATTACTCTTGCATAAAGTGTCCGGTGGCTGGCATTCAACCTACGTGAGTATATACGAGCTTAATAACAGAACTACCTAAACGCGAACACTGACTCACCAGTACGAATTAGATCATGGCTTGAAAAATTATGTCGTCACATCGAAAGTGCTCGCCGTTTACACCGAAAGAACAACAGCCAGAAAGGACAGAGAAAAATAACAACAAATCAACAAATATGGTATTTTTGAGGGTAAACATAATTCAGTGTTCGATAGACGCTAAAGTGTAAACACACATTTTTTAAAATTGCTAAAAATAATGTGGGATTTTGTGCCTTAAAAAATCTTTTTCGCGGAAGTCTGAAAGTTATCGATTGCTAGTCAACATGCAACTATTAAAAAATCTTGCGAACGTTGTTTTCCATTACTCAAAAGTGGCGATTTTGATACTGAAGGCAATTGGAGGCCTGGTAAGCTGAAAAAGTTTGAAGATGACGAATTGAAAGTATTACTCGACGAAATGCTAGGAGAACTAGCAAGAAGTGCTAATGATAACATTAGAAGTCATATAACAAGTCATTTCTCTATGTTTAAAAGACGAAAGGCGATACGTGATAAAATTTACATCTACACCCAGCTATGTAAGCCATAACCAGATGGTGGATCATACCACTGTAGATGAAATGTAGCATCATCCTCGCCCTAGAAGACCTTTAGATAATTATATATCCTCCAGTCAGCCCTAGTTGCAACTTCAAAAGGCCGAAGCAGGCCGCAGCCTACACTCCTTGCTGAAGTGTTAGAGTCTATCCAACTCCTGGTCCAGAACGCATGAAACTTAATATAATTTAAGAAAATGACGGCACTGGACCTGTACCATTCATTGTGAATAATCCGACCCACAAGCTCAAACGAGTGCCTCGAAACACACAACCACCACGATACTCCCGAAGGGCCGACCTTAATAATCAATCAGAAAACAGCTAAAAGGCTAAAAAGAAAAATAGCTTAAATCTGGGGCTTTACGGATTCCCGTGAAAATATAATGGATTGTCCAGTTGGCTCCTGCTAACCTATTAGGGGACTGGACTCCATTATTTTTTTAAGAGAAGTCAAGTACCGTGCTGCTACATTCTTTAGGAAAGGGATAGAGAAGATATGCGACAGGTGGTGAAAGTAGAAGGATAGTTGCGGATATAAATTAACTGTCGTATAAGACAGCTCAGTGACCAGTGACCATGCCTTCATCACGGTTCAGCTCCACCGACAGTCAATTTTTATTTGTAGTGAAAAAAACCAGGGTCTTTGTTGGGAATCGAACCCACAACCTCTAGTAATGTAAGCTAGCATACTACCTACTAGCCTACAGGGGCACGTTTTACCCCCGAAGACACATGTAATAATGGTGGATTTTCTCCACAACACATGTAAATGTGCTCCGGGGGGGAAAGACGAAAGGCGATTTTGCATGTCGGAAATGATGATTGAAAGCTGCAAAAAAAAAGCGCAAAAGGTCATAGGTAAAGCCCCGCCAACCAGCCAAATCAGCACCGAAGCCGAATATCTACGACGCCAAGGTAATGCTCTATATTTTGTGAGATCACAGGAGTTTTTTGTACTATTAGTTGTTGAAATCACGTTAAGCGATGACAGGTCACATGTACCAAAGACAATTGATTCATTTGAAGACAGTAATCAACGAAAAAATACCAGCATATTAATTATAAGTCAATTTATCTTTTTAATATCCTATATGGAGCACAAAGATAAATAAAAAAGTCATTTAAAAAAAAGTAATATTTTCGATCATATTTTTACAAAAATCCTTGCGCCATTCAGTGTTTATTTTAACAATCAATTAATTGTTCCTGACATCACTTGTCTGTTTTTAATAATGGGAATAATGAATACAGGCGCTGAAAGCTTAAACGCTTGAATGAGTCAACAGAGTCTTGAGTGCTGAGTAGGTCCTCGTATACGATCTTAAAGGTGTTCAGACAAATTCTAATGGACAATGTTTAGCTCCGGTGGTGTATAATGAGGAGTTTGTACATCCAGAACAATCAAGATACAAAATATAAAACAATCGCACAAAATTGAAGGATTAATTTATTAAAAAATATCTGAAAGAGCTCTATTCAAGAAAATGTATATATAGGAAGCACAAGGTCACACAAAAATCTTCAACTCTGATCAAACAAAATATAATTTTAAGGGGTTTTTTAAGCAAATTTTGACCACTCCATGATTCTAAACAGTGAAACAATTTGAATCATGGAGTGGTCAATTTGTTGAAGTTGAAAAAACTTGAAGGAATTAAAATAAGATATTCATATCAAAGTATATGTAGTGTGTTGTTGCCTATAATTTTGACATATATAACATATTTATTTAACAATGTTATAATGATAATCAAAATGGAAGTACGCAAAAATTGTGCCAATTGCCATTTTGTGCTTTTTATCTAAGGCTTTTGAAAAAATATTTTATAATCAAAGGTCATAGTCAGGCTTTTGCCAAAATCACGGCTGTGTTTCTATATTATTGGATGTAACTAAAAACATGCGACGTAATTTTGCTAAAGGAAAAATAAATATCTTGTTACTTCTTGATCGCTCTAAGGTCTTTGACACAGCTGATCACAGCATTCTTTGCATGAAACTTTAAGACTTTTTCACTTTTCTTTTACTTCCATGAGACTATTATCTTCATACCTTTAAAGTCGTTGGCAGTTTTTATAGGGCACTTTTCAAGGATCACCCTTTTTTTCTATTTATACAAATGATCAACCTAAGCAGCTTTTGAGGACGGTGTGCAGCTGTATTTAAGCAATCCAGTTATATTCATGGCTGAAAATATTTCAAGACTTAATGACAATCTGAATAAAATCTAAATGTGTTATAATTCGTAATTATTTTACCAATGTCGAAGTTTTAATGATTGGAGAAAAATCAGTATAGTAACTGCTGTCAAAAATCTCGGAATAACAATCAATAACAGTCTTACTTGGACAAACGATGTTAACTCACTTGTAGATCTAAGGTATCTTTGATTGTCAAAACACTATACACCTTTTCATAAAAGGCAACTTCTTGTAAAATCTTCTCTTGTTTCTAAATTAATTTAAAAACGATTGTAAACTTTTTGCAGGATGTGACTCTACTAGTTAAAGCTAAGCGTCGTATACAAAAAATATCATTAGATTGTCTGTAGATTGAAAAAATATGATCAGGTTGCCTAATTTTTTGGGTATCAGTGCGAAAAAAGAAAAGTGTAGTTTTTACAATCGTCTTTCACAGTTTTTAGGTTAGTTATCGTTGCTTAAATATAAATAAAATATATATTAGAAATTATCGAGCCATTCGCAATCTCTGTGCGTGATAACACATTTTTCTTTATATAAATAATTGTTTCATTAATAATAAATAGAAAAATTAATTAAATTGTAAATACTTACAATTTATATCTTCACGGTCTCTGGTTATATCACCTTTTGGTTAGCGAAAAGAAATTAAGCAGATAAAAATTTGAGTTAAAACAAAAAATATTAAAATTAATAATTTAAAAACTACAAAAAATTAGTGGAAAAACAAATGTTGTTAAAGCTAAAAGAAAGGGTATATTTTTTAAACATTTTTTGTTTCAGTGTAATTGAAGTGTTAATATAGAATTGTTTTTATTTTTTAACTTTTAAAACAACTGTTAGTCAAATTGACTGGCTGATCTAAAAAATATTAAAAACATGAATCTACAATAGATTATCATCAGCTAAATACTTGATATGCAATAAAATATTTTACAGAACCAGCCAGCATTGGGTTAAAAAGTGTTTATTGTTGTTTTGTTTTAATAAGTTTATAAAAACCAAAAATTTTTCAAAATTATAAAAAGTTCTTCAAAACAAGTCATTTTAAATGCAAATAATACAGAAATATTTTTAGTATATTTTACTGTAGTATATTTTATTAGTAATTTAAATACATTTTAATATCAGTTAAAAAAAGAGCACCATAAAATAAAAATAGAAAAAGCAAAAAATAATAAATTAGCAAAGAAAAATAATAGAACGAAATAAAAAATCAAATAAACGCAAATCAGAAGAGATGAAATTTGATATGAATAATTTCTACAAGTTAATAAATATGGTAGGTATGTATATAGCAAAATATTTGATTCTTTTAACAATCTGAACCAAATCGGTTTATAACTTTTTTACTTATTCAAAAATAGAATGTAAAATCACATGCCTTTTAAAATTACACACGTAGATTTTAAAATATCTTCAACTCAAGTATATTATTTACGATACAAATGTAAATATTGATTTATAGAGAGCGAGAAATAGACAGAGAGAGAGAGAGAGAAAGAAAGAGCGACAAAAGTATATAACCAGTATTTACTTTTTAAGGATATATTTGGTATTCACTGAGAAATAATAGACCGTATTGAAAAAATATGAGAAAATAAAAATGTTTAATAAACAACAACGAAATATTTAACTTAAATTTTTTTACACAATTCTAAAAAGCCAACTAAAGTTTGAATTTAAACTTAAAATAAATTAAAAGTATTTTATTAATTCTTTGTTTTCTTTTTGGAAATAATTCTAATTAAAATCTTTTTCAGCATTTCCTAACACCTTTTTCGATGGTAAAATGTCTAAAAAATTTCCTTTCTTTTTCTGTTCCAATTTTAATTATTTATAAATTTTACCCGATATTGATCGACGCACATGCACCCGTTTTGGTAGTTCTGGTGGTGTAAAGTTGGGTGTAGCATGGTTATCATCTGTAAAATTAATTTCTATTGAACAGTATATTCTTTTAGGATTTTTTTTTTGTTTTAATAAGGAAAACAAAAAAACTAAATACATAAAAAAATTATTTTTTATCTTTTGTAATTGTGTTTTATTTCAATTAAAAGAAAAATTTGTTTATAAATAAAGTTAAGAAATGGTGGTTCTCTTTATTGAAAATAAAAAAAAAATTAAAAAAGAAGAGAAACTTAAATTAAATTATATGAAAATAATATATTTTTACAACCAAAAATGCATTTGACATTAGTTGCTTAAAAGAAATTAGATTTATAAGATAAAAATTATGATAATCTTTTTTTTTTCATTTTTAATAACTTTAAGTTTTATTTTTAATTTTTAAACTTTTTTGAAATTTTTCCTATTCGACGAATAACACTGATCTAATTATGAGCTGCATTTATTTTCTTTTGTTATTTGAAGGTTACTAGACAGAATTGTATACTTCAGGCTTGCTTAAACAGCTATTGGATATAAGAACTTATAAGCTTTAAGAAAAAAAAGACAAATTGTAAGGGAGGTTAAAAATCCTCGGATACTGTAAAAATTCACCAGTATGGCTTGCAATGAGTTGGTCTAAGTGAGTGGTGAAGAGATGGCAAAAAAGTTATTTATCGATTAATAAATCATATGACATATTGAATCGGCAAATAATTTATTAGAAATATTAAACGTTTTATTTTCAGAACATGATTTCAAATTCTTGTTAATTTTTGGCCTTAAATCAGACTTTAATATTAAAAGTATATTTCTATTTTTGGGACCGATTGTACAAGATATGCTGTGAACAGACATTTCACTCAACTTCATTTTCATTTTACAGCTTTAGTACTAAAGAACTCAAATCTTTTAGGGTTTCTCATTCCCAGTGGTATGTATCAGTTGAACAATAAATATCGTTTTTCGTACATTTAACAGTTTCAGATCAAATTGATAAAATTGATTTTCTTAAATTCAGGCTTAATAACCAACTTAGATGCTGCCATTTAAAATAATATTTCATATACATTCATATTTTAATTTATTTTCCACCAGAGATTTATAATTAATTTTCGTTGTTTGATTATCCCACAATAATCCTGTAGAATAGCATGGCTTAATATAACCAGTAATTAATTAATATTTCTAAAATGCCATTTTTATTTTTAAGACAGTCCGGTCAAGCATTAGTAATGATTCATGTGTAACGCAACGTTTACACTTACTTAAAATATCAGCTGTTATCTTATCAATAAGACAAAAACGTTAGTAGAATAAGAAAACAAAATTGTTGCATCGGCAAATTTTTATCTTCTAAATAATCGTTTTATATCTCGATTATTTGAAAAAAATTTATAAAATTAATTTGCCAACTTTCTCTTTCCTAAATAATGCAGGGTTATTTGTAATATAAAACAGAAGTATAACTTCTTTGTAAGTTTTTCGGGTTATGAAAATTCTACAGTTTGCAATAAAGTTTTACTTTTTGAAAATTATATCCATAACTTTGAAGAATAAGTTATAGGTGGGCAAATTTGAGGGTGGGAAGTAAATTGATTCTCAAATGATTAAAAGTCAAGAAATGTGCTGTTATCCTTTGACATTTTTTTAGTAAAAATATGGAAAATTTTAAGCACGAAACGTTACGCTCTTCGGCAAAAAATTTTAATTGTGAAAATTTTTACTGTATCACTTTGTAAAATATGGGCGACTTTTACTTTGTAATCAGGCTCCTTGTAGAACCACTGTGCGTACATTCGAGATTCACGGTTTTGTTGCTAACATTACACTCACAGGATGCAAATATCGCCTTTCAGTAACAAAATACTGGAAATGAGCGTGAAACAATTGTATAAAGATCTTTACCTTCACGCTTATAAAGTATAGCTCGTTCAAGAATCAAAGCCGTAGAACGTGTCTGAAGTGAGTGTTTGAAAAACTGAACGACAACAAAGCATTTTCAACAAAACGAAATTTAGTGATAAGGCTGATTTTCTATTAGGTGATTATTTTATTATTTTTATTTTTTTAAGAGAAGTAGCACTTCAGGCAACAATGCCTATTTAGTCTAGTACCCTGGTACATTCTTTTAGGAAAGGGATAGTGAAGAGATGAAACAGGTGGTGAAAGTAGAAGGATAGTCGGAAATTAACTGCCTTATAAGACAGCACAGCGACCAGTGACTATGCCTTCATCGCTGAGCAGCCCCACCGACAGTCAATTTTTATTTTTGTAGTGAAAAAAAACAAGGTCTTCGTTGGGAATCGAACCCACAACTCCCATACTGACAAGCTAGTACACTACCTACTAGCCTAAAGCGGCACTTTATTATGTAAATTGTCGCATATTGGGTTCACAAAAGCCTATATGCGACAAACCATTACATTCAAAGAAAGCGCCATCATCAATACGTATTTTATCTAAAATGAAGAAGGAATCGCCGCCACCGTGAATTCTCTGGCCTATCAAGCCAGGACAACTAATTTTTTTGGGCTAAAATTGGTGAATATTAACATCAGTTACCGTTGGTTTCAAAATGACGGTCACCCAAACAATTCAGTTATTGCAGTCAGTGGTACAGTTATTATTAGAAATTTCCTGGCCGCGTAAGTTCTGGCGCTCTGAAAGATAAAATTCGGTGCTGCATGGACGAGATAAGCTTCAAAATTTTGTGAAAACAGGGAACGTCTGTCAACATGTTAGAGATGTACATTTGCCCTTAATCATATTATATTATTAATTGGCAAATTTCTACCTTACACTATGTGCCAATAAAACTTCAGTTTTCAAAAAATGTGTATGTTTTAAGCCAATTTACTTCCTAACCTAAAATTTACCCACCATTTAGATGCCGGTGAAGATGTTTTTCAACGCATAGAAGCTTAACTTTAACGTTTAACAAACCTTTCAGTGGATAGAGATACGTACATATATGTGTAATTATATCTAAGAAAACTCTACAAGACCTTGAAGAGTGAAATACGGATTTAAATAGAGTTTAAAATATTGTATTCACCGCTTAATGTCAAATGCAAAAAAATTTGTATTTTAATTAAGAGAAATGAAAAAGAAAATAAAAGAGGATTTATAGGGAAAATAAGAGGATTTTGTGTGGAAAATATTGGAGAGTAATAACAAACATATTAACAAATACTTAAAGAGAATAATAAAACTTTTATAATGCATGCATTCATCCATTTACATTATTTTACACAAACGTACATTTTTACATACAAACATTTAGCTGTATTTATTTAAAGTAAAAAGTGAAAAGGACCAACTACATTTTGTTACCAACGCATACAGACAAATACAACTAAACTTTAAATACAAATTTCAATTAAATATGTAATAAAATGGAAATAGATAATATTAATATGCACAACATTAAAAAAACATGGAAAGAGCAAGCACAGTGCTACTACAGAGAAAATGTTCTAAAAACATATTTAAAATATAATTTTTTTTTGCATTTATATTTACACTAAACAAAAGGGGATAAAAAATATATAAAGTTTATAAAATGAAGGTTTACAGCAGTTGATACAATTTTACATTTTACTCTAGACTACACAACCTACAAATCAGAGTTTGTTAAAAACTTTTAGCTTTTTTGTTTATTAATTTATTGTTTAATCTTCCTCGTCTTTTAATTAAATTTTTGTCGAAAGTTGCTCATTTATTGAAACAACTTTTTTGTTATTTTTCATTCTTTTTACTGTTTCAGAAAGATTCATTCTACTTAAATACAATTTTTTAATTAATGCAAACATATTTCGATTTAATAGCTATGAAAATGGGAAAAAGGGGTTAATGAACATTTTTATAAATTCAGCTGCACAACTTATAATAGCACATGTCGGCGCAGTTGTTCTAGAACCTAAGCAGCATTAAAGCTTAGTTGCTAAAAAAGAAAAAATATCAGATTTCTCATAGTTTAATTCTAGATAAAACTAAAACATTCCTGTGTTTTTTGTTTCGTGCGTTTTATAACAATTTCTAAATAGTTAAGTTGGTTAAAACTTTTAATTAATAATTTTATTTCTTTATTCTAAATCTCTGAAATAAAATAAGCACAGGATTCTCTTGGTTACTCTTGATGTTTTTACTGCAGAAGTTTTTTCCTGATTATTTCTTTTAAAGCCAAACTTGACACCACAATTTATGCTTTTTTTTTTTTTGTTGGATAACTAAAAGACAAACAAAGAAACGAAAAGAATGAAAAAAAATAGCAAAAACTAACGAAAATAAACATTTAATAATCAACACCCTATTAAATGTAATGAAATTCTAAATAAACTAAAATTGAAAATGTTATATGTAGAAAAAGCTCTAATTACGCTTTGATTGGAAAACTTATTTGGACAAAAGTTTTAAAATTAAAAACAAAAAGTTTTGAAATTCCAACTAATAAAAAAGAAGTAAAGAACAACAGGGTTGAATAATAATCAGCACACTTGACTTACTTGTCTGGTAGAAATCTTCATCTTCTATACATTTTTTCATTGATTCATTCATTCATTGCAACAGCATTTTTATTTAGAGTTTAAGATTTATGGAGATGATATTTGAAATATTTTTATTTTGTAGAGGAGATTATTTTATATGATGTGTTTGTTGGTTTCGTTAGGTTTTTATTTTTATATACAAAAGTACAATTTAAAGAAAAAATATTAAACTTTAGTAAAAAGATTTTTTATTTTAATTTTTTTTCTCTGCTATTGAACTTAAATATTCTAATAATTTTAATTGAAAAAGGAAATTAAAAAAAACAGAAACAGCAAAAGCCACAGCTGATAATAAAGGAAGATATTTGTTTTTGTATGACAATCTGGTAATAGTTGAAACTTTTTTACTTCAAACTTTCATTAGCTGATAACAATTTCTGTTCCGAAAGGTTACAAAATTATAATCGTTTATGTTAGCCTTACAAAAACTTAAAATGTTCAATATTTAACAAATACATTTTTATTTAACTATATTCACTTCAAGATACTACGAAGCAAATCCATGTTTATCCAAGTAAAATAACTTTCAAATAAACAATTTTATTTTTTGGTTGAATTTTTTCATTTAATCTATGTAAATACAATATTTATTAAAGGAATTTAGCACAAATTAACGCAGATTAAAATAACTTTCAAATAATTTTAAGAGTTCCTTATCCCAAGTGTAAAAGCCTGTTTGTTCGTTTGTCACAGCTCTCTATCAAGTGTTCGAAAGTGCAGTAAAACTCACCGGCTTTAATAATAATAATAAAGCAACACAAAAATTCCGCTCCTTTAGCTTGGATTTTGTGTATGGCATCCTGGTAGGCTATTAAAAATCTTATTGAAATAATTTATTAAGCTCGGCTTGACATTCAAAAGAGCCAGTTAAAAATTGAAATCAGTCCTAAGCTTAAGTTTAAAGCTAAAGCTTTTTAAAGCTGCCATGAAACTTCCGGCATAATAATAACCTAAAATAAGGGTATTTCGAACATTTTCGCTTCTTCATTTCTGTCTTAAATTGCAATGTAATGCGCTGTCATCTTGTTTAAACGAATTAGTTCTGTAACATTTTTTTTATTTCTGTTTTTAGTTCCTTGACTTTCCGAAGACATTTTATGATATTTTTACTATTTGGGAATTTTTTTAGGGTTCCCCTTTACACACAGTGTAAAAATGTCATCCAAAAATTTTCGCTACAATATCTGTCTGGCTTTCTTAGTCCCATATTTCTAAATCAGTTATAGGCAGATTTTTGAAATTTTTACAGAATTTGTATTGCTGGAGTTAACGGGTGTTCCAAAATTTATGTGATATTTATAAAAATATTTTTATTTCCTATAAACAGTGATACTTAAAACTATCGCAGACAAAAAATAATGAAAAAAAAATCTCTGAATGAAAAGGTGTCACGTACCAAAAATTGGTTTTTACCACAAGACGTGGGATTTTTATTTTCGTTATAAGAATTTGAACAGATTCGACTTTATTATAGAGCCATATTCCATAATAGATCTAACTATTCTAGTTTCGTAACATAAGGGTCAGTAAACTCTTTAGCCCATAGTGTAAGCCTATAGCAACGCGAGTTAGTGGTGTACGACCTTGATTTATGTTAGTTCATTTTAGGCGAATTCAAAATTTCGCGTTTTTTAAATGCGATAGCTGAACTAGCCCCATTATGTGATGAAATTTTAGGAATTAGCCAAAAAATTGGCGGAGAAGGATTTGATTAGAAGAATTACTCAGAGAAGAGCCTTTATCTGACGACATTATTTTATTAACTACTGCCGGTAATGGCGAAGAAAAGCGTTGCGAAATTATTTATAACGATTTACAAAATGAAATTCGGAATATGGATCAGATACGGCAAGAGCATTAAAGCTTCAATGCATGATATATTAGCAACTAAATAGGTTCGCATCACAAAGCTTGATAAGAAATTACTTCGCACGAAGCGATAGTGAAAACTCTCGGAAAATACTTTAGCGAGATCGATCTTAAATAATTTACAATTTTAGTATTTACTATAACTGAAATAAATTTTATCTTGAATCAAATTTATGCATTCTTTTTAAATTGAGGAATGCATCCATAGATTTTATAAGATGCCATTGTATTATTATATATTTGAATTTGGTTTGTCTGATTTCTGAACGGATCAAACGCATAAACCGGGGGTTCGGTGGTACACAGACATTTAAAATTTATACGAAGCATTCTATAAAAATAAGCGTGAATAATAAATTTAAAAATTAAGGGATGTTTCATAGAGATCTTAATTTTGACTAACATCGTTTTATCTATTAAACCGTTAAAGGCAGAATTATTAAAATTTGCACAGTAGTGTGCAGTAGTATGTCTGCTATAAGAAGAATTAAATACAAAATTTCATTTAAATATGGGGTATCCCGATAGTATGGTAATTTTAAAAATAATATTTTCAGTTTTAATCGACCTTTTTTTATTTTCATTAAATCTTAATCTTTTAAATTATAACGATTTAGTTTCTCGATATTTCGCTTTCCTGTGGAAATCTTCTTCAGGAAATTATCTTTTATATTTTACAAAAACAAAAAATAAAAAAAAATTGAAAATTGTTATAATTTTTTTGTTTTTGTAAAATATAAAAAATTATTTTCTGAAGGAGCTTTCCACAGGAAAGTGAATTATCGAAAAACTAAATCGTTATAATTTAAAAGACCGTTTAAAAGATTAAGATTAAGATTTAAAAATAATAGTTAAATGTTTTGAACCGTAATCATAAAAAATTTAAATTATAAAATTTTCCAAAAGTTCATAGGGTGTTATTTTAAATCTACTGATATACTGCTAAGTCTTATGTAAAATTAAAGGGTGATCCATACACAGTTCGTAACCCTAAATTCACACTTTGTGAATTTATTAAACAAAAATTGTTATAAATTTCATGAATTACATCATTAAAATTATTTTTCCGTTTGATGTAGTTTCAACTATTAAATTTGAGTGTAAATTTAGGAGTGAGATGATATAATGTTTGTTTATTTCACTATAATACAAAAACAAAAAAACGAACGCATATGAGTGCAATGAAATATTAGAAAAATTGATTTTTTCTAATTTTAGAAATTCCTAATTACATGATAATTAATTACTTAGAATCAAACAATGTTTAAGTGAAACTCTTCGATTTGGAATACAAAATTCACAATAGTTTTTACAGAACCTTAAAATTAACGACAACAATAAGAAAAATATTTTTTAATTACTCTTTAAAGTTACACCGATTATTCTGTACATACAAAAAAAATATTAGAAACACAGACACAAAATATTTTAAGAAAAATGAGTTCGAAACAAATAAAATATATAAAAAATAAAACGATTTCTTAAAAACAATTTACTTTTACTATTAAACAAGTTAACAAATAAACATTGAATAGATTTTTTCATGTTGACGATAATATTAATATGAATATTGCTTAAATAGTTACAAATAGATAACAACGCAAATACATGAAAAATTTATAAAATATGTATGTGTGTATGTTGACTTAAAAATGTGAGCTGATTTTATAAAATAAATTTAAATTAATTTAAAATAGTTATATATAGACTACACAACAGTACACATCGAAATAGAATTTAATTGTTTTTTACTTTTAGCAGACGACTTTGAAATAGAGATAAATTTTTTTAAACACAAGTTTCATGTTTATTGGGATTGTGTTGTTTTATCCAGATAAAGAACACAAACAAAACAAAGGATTTTGTAATTTAAACAAAAAAACAAAGGAAATGAACTTTCAAAAGAAATTTAATTTTGTTTAGTTAATATTTTCAAAACAAAAAACTTTTAACTGTAAGTGCCTGCCAGGCATCCAAATCATAGCTTCAAAGATCATGCTGGTAAATACACACATACAAGCAGATTGTTTAAAGCTAACAATTTAAATGTTTCTCAGAGCTAATATACTAAATACTGTATATACTACATAATGTTTATATACTGTTTATAGAAGCTCTGCATGGCTGTGTTTGAATCTGTTACGTTTATTGAACGATGCTGTAGTGTATGAGAGAGAGAGGGAGAGAATGACAGCGAAAAAATGTGGAATATGTATGCAAAAATGAGTATGCCAATTTACAGTTAGTTAGAGAGTGAATATACAGGCATTCAGCTTTTTTAATTTTTGTTTTCTTTGGGTTTTTTTTGTTTTTTGCAGAAAATTAAAAACAAAAACAGAAATATAAAATAACTGTTCCTGAATAGATTTTTTGAATTTCTAATTTAAAAATGAATTTTGATTTTTAGAATTAATACGTACTTGCACGTCCTACCATTTGTACGGCTCGGACGCCTTTCCTGAATGTGGCCACTGTGGTTGAGTTATAGTAGTAGTAGTAGTAGGTTGGTAGGTGGTGGTAGGGTCAATAAATAAAATAAATGTAATAGAGGATATGTGTGAAAAGGTAAATGAGCAAATTTATTAATATGATTTTATTTTCTTTAAAATTGATTTTAATTAAAACAAACAAATAAATTAAAAATGTATTTGAAATGATTAAATTTAAAACACAAAATACAAACGTAACGCTTAAACAAACAAAATCTTTAACAAAAATTATATTTTATGAACCTACGTTTTTTAATCCTACTTTTAACAATTTAAAACTTAAGATTTTAACGTTTTTTTTTACTAAATATTTTTTTTTTAATTTTTTTTTAATACAAGTATATAAACATTTTTGGTGGTTTAGTTGGCTGGCGATTTAGGTCTTTTTATTATCATTATGTTTGCAAGAAAATTATTACTTAAAATAAAATTTTAAAAAATTATTTAATTCTTTGTGTTTTGCATATCCTTTATCTATATTTTATTCTTTAAAGGGTCCAATTCTTAGCGTGATTTAAATCTAATTAAGATTTGTGCATTAAATTTATTTAACAAAATTTCTAAACTACTAAAAGATTTATTTTAGCTGTTGCTTTTTTTTTTTTTGATTTAGCTCGCTAAGAAGCTTAACACTGTTTTCGTTTTAAAAAAATGTAATCCGCAGTAATTTTCGTAACCACATATAAACTTCGTTAGGTGAATATAATTTAAAGAAGGCCGGTATTTAACCATTAAAAAAACGGCGAGGAAAATATGACATCATTTCATGAGAAACAGCTTTCAGGTTCCTTACCATTTTTTCTACGTTTTTTTTAATTACATCAGTATGTGTTTACACCTGTGTGTTGTTTCACCATAAAAAATCACATAGTTTTCGATCTTTTACAATGTTTTAGTCTATTGAATTTGAAATACTCCAAATAAATAATCCCGCTTAGCCTGTGGAGAAAATTTTATTTGTCCATAAACTCTTCTTTAATGCTAGTTTACATACGGAAAGTTGTCGTTGTTCATAATTTTGTTTTTCAATACATTATATTGGTTCAATCATTGACTAATATTTCAGAAAATATTATTATGTATTTGATTATTATTTTATTCGACATTTTTATTTCTTAATTAAATATGTATTAATCTTTTTAACGGTCTTTTTAATTAAATTTTAACAATATATTTTTTCAATATTTCGCTTTCCTCTGGAAAGCTGCTTCAGGAAATTAATTTTTATAAAAACAAAAATTATTAACAATTTGAAAAAAAAACTAATAATAATTTTTGTTTTTATAAAAATTAATTTCCTGAAGCAGCTTTCCAGAGGAAAGCGAAATATTGAAAAAATAGATTGTTAAAATTTAATTAAAAAGACCGTTAAAAAGATTAATACATATATAATTTAGAAAATATTATTGTTATTCAGCTTCCACAAAATTTTCAATCCCTTCAAAATTAAACTTGATATCTCAACTGCTGATCATAATAATGTTAGCTATCACTTTATATTAAAATTAAATAATTATAAGAAGAAGCAGCTCTGTAAAATTTCAAAATATAATCAGCAAATTTTGAAGAACGAATTATTTAACCCCTTGAAAAAAAAGTAGAAACAAACTTTTGGTTTCAGTTCTATATATTTATATATATGTACAGTGCTGGACAATTCAATGGAAACTTTTCTTAAAATTCATTTATTCGTTTTTACAAGTCGAAATTCAAAGTTAATTGCTGAATAAACTAAAAAAAATATCTTAGAATAACATTTTATAGGTTGTTTGTGATAAATCAGAAGAAAAAAAAATAAAACAGTTTCAACTTTAAAAAGAAAAAGTGAAAGTGATAAGTTTTAGGGTATTGACAAAACAATGGAAACTTTTACACTTCTGCACGAAAAATGACTAGAACAAAATGTATTGAAGAGAAATTGAAGCAGAATACATAATATTTACCGTTATTCTAAAAGTTACTGTTTTGATAGTTTATTTGTTAAAATATTTTAAAAATCAGTCTTGGTTACATAACTAGTCTAAAATTGCCAGAGTTAAGATCAACGAAGATTTAAAAATCGAAATAATAAACGATTTTAATACTGGATTAAAACAAATAAAACAATAAAAAATTTGTTACAAATATTCAATGAGTAAATCAGTAGTTTCTAAAATTATCAAGATATTTCGTGAAACATGTATTGTGAAAATACTACATTCAGGAGTAAGACCATGCAAAACTACTAAAAGACAAGATAATTTAATAGCAACAGTTTTTAAAAAAGAGAAGTTAAGAATATTCTGGGATTGGATTTAGCTCACGAACAATTAGTCGTAGAGCAGGAGAAGTGAAATATTCTTCTGGTGTTGAAAGGGAATTCACTGTAAACAAAAGGATTGTTTATTCCACAGTAATTATACTTGACAAATGTATAATGCAGAAGTTTTTATTTTTGGGGCTACTATCACGTGCAACTCTCAGAGTTGAGTCCCAAATTCATGAGCTGAATAATGTTATACTGTGCATTTTAATTAAAATTTAAAATTATTTATATAATGTATGACGTTTGTTAGCATTGAAGGGAGAAATAAAAAATTTTGGAGGAAACATCATTCACAATAGAGACGATTTTCTTTTTTTAACAACGCTAAACTTTCCTTTAAAATAAATACACGATTACGTTTATGAACCATTGTGAGAGCTAACCTTGCCTTCTAATATCATCTGAATGACGATAAAGAAACGATAAAGAAGGTTTTGAACTATTTTTAAAAAACAAAAAAAAAAAAACAAAAAATCAAGTTTGCCGCCACTGTTACTATATTCTCTTTAAGCTTACAAGAAAAATTCTATCAAAAATGGCAACCTGTAGATATTTAATTAAAAAACCTGGCGTACTTTAGAGCTGTATTGAAATCACATAAAATGGTGGCCTAAAATTTTATAAAAAATTTTATACTTATTTCTTTGTATTTATCGTTTCTAACGTTTCAGTTTTTGTCACACAGCGAGGAAGAGGTACATTATTTTTGTTATTGTTTTTTTTTTTTTAATATTTTATTAATTATTTTGCAAAGAAATTAAATTTTAATTAGCTTTACTTTCAGTTTTATTTAACTAATTAGCAGATTTTAAGTTAGCAGCAACATAATAAATTTTACTGAGCAGCATTGTTAGCACTTAGAATAAAGGAAATATATTTTGCGTTAAATAAATATTAATACAATTTGCTTTTAATTTTGGGGAAATTGGAAAATAGTTTGATTAATTTTATAAATTTTACGTTTTTGTTTTTTAGCAAATAGTTATTTATCAATTAAATTTTTGGTTTTTAGATTTCTTTTTGTAAATGTATAATTTTATATGTATTAATATGTTTAATATCAAATTATATTTAATAATCGTACCCTCCATTTGGTTAATGACCGAGGATATGCCTTGATTCACCATTCCGGTCTGCATCATTATCATGCCCACATCTGCAAAATGGTTTATGAATGTTTTTCAAAATGCTGCATGATTTTAAAAATTTTTTAAAAAAAATTTTGCTTTTGTTTGTGGATTTCTGGTTAGATTTTAATAGTTGGAATTTTCATTTAAAGATGGGGAATTTTTTTATGCTTAAATTAATAATAACAAATGCCAGTTCCAGTTAATTAATTATAAATAAATTTGTTTTAAAACACAATGAAACTATTGGGGGTGCTATAAATCTGCTATTACCATTTTATAACTTTGCAATATCCCACTGTGTCTTTTGATTACATACTTTCTACACTAATTGTGTTAGTTGTAAATAAATCCATTGTTAGAAGCGCATACACGTAAACATACATTTTAAATACTTTCCCTTAAAACAAAAGCACTGATTTGTTTCGGTTTTATTGATAATTCACATATTTTAATTATAAAACTTTCTAACTACTCTAGAAGTAAATATAATTAACAAAACGATAATAATGATCAAAGTAGTAGTAACATCATAATCATTATTTATGTCATTTATGTTGACTAGATTGGAATTCGTTGAAATGATTGTTATTTACACAATGGTTTCTTGTTATTTGCGTGGGTGGAAAGGGGCGGATTTTTAACTTTAGAACTCTTTATGCTATATTTACACATTTTTTATGTACACTTAAAAATGATTGTGCATATACTTTTAAATAATATTAAAAAAAAAAAAAACTTTATAATGAAATATAAAGTTTAAAACCTGCGCAAATGTTAATTAACAAATATTAACTTGTTTATTAAATGTAAGGAATATTTTATTAACTCAAGAATCTAAAAGATTAAAATTTTTGTCTTAAAGTCTACATTTTATATAAGAATTAATGATTTCATTTATATACACACATAAAAAATGAATTTATCTTATTTTTAATTTTTAATAAGTCTTATTCTGAAAACGCACAATTTTTTTATATTTTATAATTTTTTTTTTTTTGGTTTTTATTATTTCGAATTTGATTACAAAGAAATTAAAAAAAAACTCCTTTTTTATAAAAAAAAATTATAACAAAGTTTAGCATTTATAAGCAATAAATTTACTCGTTATTAGTAATAGCTTTTATATATTTTTCCAAGTTAATGAAATTGCAACAACTTTTAAGTTAAAAAAGACTTTAATAGTCCTTAAGCAATTCAATCAAAAGTACAACAACTCACAAATTTTGCAATAAAAATTCAGTTATTTGTGGTAAAAGTTGATGACCAGAAACTTAAACTTTCGCAATCAAGTTATCGAAAAGGGGTAAGTAATTTTGAAATATTAACAAGCATTTTTCGGAGAGATTTTTTCTTTTAACAATTAAGCTGAAAAAGCGGCTCTTTGATTATTATTTTTCAATTTTAAAATAATTTTGTAATTTTTTGCTGTTTTTCTCATTTATTGAATCATCACCAATTTGATCAATTCAATTTCATTATACAAATTTATAGGTTCCGCGGGTGATTTTTGCTGTAGCCTTACATCTCTTATGTACGGCTGAATTAAAGAGTGTTCCTCCTTCTCAGCCCAGTGTGTACTCTATAACGCAGAATATTGCGTGCAATAGGATTTATGTGGAGCTCGCATTTTTCTATATATTTTGTTACGTATATTAAGCACACATATTTTACCAGAGGTATATCTAGATCCTTATTTTCTGATCCTTCATTTCTGATGGAGACATTGTATGTTTTCCACATTTAAAGCCGAGGCAGTGCCCCTTAATTGGATTCTATATATTGGTTTTAAAATTCCTTATCTGACACTGAACACTGACCAAACGAACAAATATTGGTGCATGAGTTTAAATTAATGAGTTAAATTTAATTCAATGAAAAATTAAATTAATGTAAGAAAAGTTACGAAATTTTAAATTTTCGCAGGTTTCTGCATTTCAGAATAAAACTCGTTTAATATTTAAATTAATATTTTTATAATTATTATTTAATAATATAACGACTACCTAAAATTTAAACCAAATTACTTTTTTATTAATTAAAATACCTAAAATTTAAAAATGATTCAATTATTGTTTTTATTACAAGTGTGTGTGTGTTGCTATCTTAATTAATTAACTACTAAGGAATTTTTTTTTTCATTTACATCAATATGTCAATTAAATTATTTATTTATATTTCTTTTTAATGAAAGATAATGATTATAAATATAATTATTTAAAATTATTTTAATATTTTAAATTAATTGGAATATGGGTTTATGAATGTGTGTTTGGTGCAATTAATCAGATCCATGCACTCATTTACAATAATTATATTTGATTTTATTTTATATATTTTTATTTATTTTGATTAATTATTTTTATTTAACTTTGGAAGACATTGACTGAGAGGAAACACATAGAATGTGAGAGAGACAGAGAGCGGTTAATATATAAATATATGTATATGCTTTAGTTGAGGTTTATTTAAATACAAAAAGAAAAACAAATTATTACTTGTATTTGGTGCAAAAATTTTCAATTTTTTTTGATTTAAACGTTTTTGTTTTTCATTAATTTATTGTGTGATGCTAATTTTGTAAAATTAATAAATATTATAAAAAAATATTATTTATTATAGGGGCATATGACAATCCATAAAAATATATTATTTAAATAAAAATCTTGTAAAGCAAATGTTAAATAGGCGAATTAGTTTTAGAGTTTCAAACTGTGTAAGAGAAACAGAGAGAGAGAGAGAGAGGGCAGGACAAACATATTCAAGATAAATCAGTTACACAAAAGAAAAAAGAACACAGGCTTCATAACAAATTTTAAGGTTAAATTTAATAAAATAAAATAAAAAAGGTTGTTTATTGAAGAAAGAAAACGATGTAGTTTAAATTTCTTATACTGAAAAGTATTAAAATTTTGGATTCATATTTATATTTTCTAAAATCATTTTTGCATTTTTGTGATATATATCGAGCATAAAAATTTAATAAATTAAAATTAACATAATATATTGAAATTCGTTTGATCCCTTATATTAATCTTTTTTTATGCGTAAGGATCATGTTAATTTTATGAAGAGCGTTTACGTTTTTTCAGAGAGGTGAGTGAGAAACCCACCGGAAGAAATTTACTTTCGTTATCAATTATAAAATTTCACTATTGTATAGCATCCAGTAACCACAAGATATTTGGTTTTTATGTCGGAGACTATGAATTAGATTCTGATATTGGAAATGTGTTTGGAAAAACTTATAAAAGCATAAGTGGTCTTTTATCAGACCAAAAATAAATGCACTGCTGTGAACTCTACAATAGAAAAACTTTCAATTAGGCGATTTTAATAAGGGCATACAAATAAGTAATTTTGAGGCAATATATATTCACCGAAAACCTAGGTTATCTGCCAGGGACTGTGTTAAGTCCTTATCACATTTTTTAAATCAAAACAGAAAATTAGTATTAAAACTCTACTTACACCAAAGCCCCAACACCATTAAGGCCGAACCAAATTTTAAAAGCCTTTATTTAGGGATTTCGGATTAAAAACTTTTCAGCATATTTTCTTTTCGGTTTTGAAATTAAAACAAAAAAACAAAAGCAATTCGAAATTCAGGCGCAAACTTATTTACAAATTTTTTAAGGATCTAAAATATTGTTCGTTAGTGGCCATTCGAAGAAGTATTCAAAAATAAGAAAAAAACTCAAACCTGAACGGTTAAAATAGATTAACACAGTGAAAAAAAAATAAATATAAATTCATTTGCAATTATCTAAAATATAAAAAAACATAAAAAAACAGCTCAACAGAGGCGATATTATAACAGGTGTAATTATTCGAGCAACGGCTTAATTTTTTCTTTAAATTTTGTAAACACTTTAAAAGTTAAAAAAAAAAAATTGATTAAAAGTTTATTACAAAGTTTTTGCCTTAAAGTCTTGTCTTTTTATTTTAGCCAGCGTTTTTTCACATAGATTCAGTCTAACGAAAAACAATCAATTTGCTTTGTTACACCATATTAAATATGCCTTAAGGTCACCCAAACAAAACTTTTTGGGCATTAAAAATAAATTGAAAAAATTATTTTAAATAAAACAGAAATTAAATTTATATACATACACATAACCAAAATTATATTAAGATAAAAAATAAGCACTGGAGGTGCAAATTTTATTATAAGTTTTTTTTTTTTTGGAAAAATAGGTGAACAAATTAAAAGTTTTTTTTTAAATTATTTTAAGAAGGGGTAGTTAGTGGTAGTGGTGGGCACATTTTTTTAAGGGTTACAAACATAAAATAAACATTTTCGTTTGTTAAACACAGATTAGTTCTTGTTAAAATTAGAATTATGTTGTATTGCTTCAATTGAAAAAACAAAATAATAATAATTTTAGGCTGAGTTGTTATTTTATTTTGTTTAGCTTTTGGGGATTTACCTAAATCATCAAACTTGTTCCGAGGCTGAACGACCACTGTTAAGGTAACGTTTTATTAAAATCAATGCGAAATAAACGAACGAGATTCAATTTGTTGATATAAAATTGAATTAAAAAAGTAGAATTAAATAAGATTTAAATTGTTTTTCATAGTTGTTGTCGTTTTTTTTTTTTTTTTGTTATAAATTTCAATTAATAATAGATTGTTTGTAGTGGTACAAAAGTGGTAGTAGTAGTAGTAGTAGTAGAGTAGTAGAATAGTAGTATTTGAAACGAAGTTTTAAAGTTGTTGTTAGAAGGTAAGGCCACGCCAACATGTTTAATATAATAATAAAATAATAGAAATTTATAAAAAAATTGTTTGTTTAAATAATTTTGTTATACCTTAAGAAAATCCTCATTAAAAATAATTTTTGTATTTTATAAAATTCAACTTTTTTCTTATAGTACTTAAATTTACTTAAATAAAAGTAACGATTTTTTCATTTAATTCTATTTTCTTTTTATGTGTTCAAACAGCTTAAAATTATAAAATTTTTTAAATAAAATAATGCATCAAACTTTTAATTTTTTTTTTTTGAAAGACAGACGAATAATAACGAAATCGAAATAAGAAGAAAAGATCTAGAAATATGTGTACTTACAGTTTTTACATTTGCATTTTTTAATTAAAGTCTCATCTTTGATGTCTTCGTGACAGGCCTTACAATAGAACCATGCTCTGAAATAAGAGAAAAATTAAATTTTATTTACATCTACAGCATGTCAAGAATGTCTTAATAATTGAAGGTATAAATTCTTAAATAGTAAAATTTTTAAAATTTAATATAAATTGTGCTGCGGCTTTAACTTCTCCTACAACATACCAATTAAATATGGTTATTTTCCTACATTCTGGAAATTTTCATTTATAATTCTATTGTTCAAATCTGTTTGTAAAAGTAATATCGCAAACTATAGGGGCATTGTTAAGCTTAGTATTCTGAAAAAATTATTACGGATTAAATTTGTCATTATGTCTAATCAATTGTATCCCCTGCTCAACATAGTTTTCAAAAAGGTTACTTAACAATTACAAATCTCTTACATTTTACAACTGTTATTAATCATGGTTTTGTTAAAAAAAACAGACTGATATACATTCTGATTTTCAAAGTAATGTCGCAATATTTCTCAGCGTTGTTCAGGCGTATATACAACCATATTCGTTCAGCGGAAGGATAAAACTAATTATCTGTTAAATCAAACATGAGTTAAGTGTTACCATTCACGAAATAAGCACTAGTTGAAAAAAAATATGTTAGATAGTGTATCCTTTACGTTTTAAGTGTTGCCAGACGACCGGTTTTTCGGTTATATTTTCATTTTTGTAACCAACCAAAATATTCAACATGTGGTGCCAAATAATGCATTTTTAATTACATTGTATTTTAAATGTTGCCAGCTAAAAAGTTTTGTTTTTGATACATGTTGTCATACAAATTTGATATTATTATTTTTGACTCTTTAAAAGTTTCTGTAAATAAGGGTGGTGCACCCAAGTGCTCATATTTTATCATTAAGATAGAAGAATCTATAATTATGTTTAAAAACAAAATGTAGGCCAAATGCTCGTCACGTCTTCCAACTGCCCATATCATCAATGACTCTGCGATACAATTGAGGTTCAAAGTCGTAAATTGTTCTTGGCTGATTGTTGTACACTCTTTCCTTTAAACATTCCCAAAGAAAGAAGTTTATCGGTGTTAAATCACATGATCGTGGCGGCCAATTAATGTCGTCATGACGTAAGATTACAGAGCCATTGTATTTCTCACATAAAAGAGCCATTTTGATTGGCTGTGTAGCAAGTGGCATCATTCTGTTGGAACTATATATCATCTAGATGCATTACACTCATCTCTGTGGATGCATAGTTTTTTGACAATCACTCGACAATTCTGCTTGCAAATAGATTCACTGAAGTGAAAGGCAACTAAACCACAGCTGTGCGCTACATGATCCTGGCGGCTAATCATCTTTGTAGATGCATCGATTTTTCAATAATCACTCGAGGATTCTCATTTTCCCAAATGCGATGATTATGCTTATAAATGAATCCACTGTAGTGAAAATGTCCCTCGTCGCTGAAAATAATTTTCTTTGTAAAATTACTATTCATTTTTGTAAATAAAGTCCAATCTGTCTTGGAATTTATAAAACGCTGGGCTAAAGAGTTTACTGACCCTTAGATAACGAAGCAATTGTATACATCTTTAGTTATACCTATTCTGGAATAGGACTCTGTAGTTAGGGACCCAATCTACAATGTCGATATTAATACTGTTGAATCTGTTCAGAAACAATTTTTCCTCTTTTGCCTCCGTGGCTGTGTCCACTACCAATTTTTTTTGTGGAATTTACTTCCAGAAGTTTTTGTCGTATAAACACGTATTAGAAGTCGACTTCCAGAAATCACAGCTTACTTGCAACAATTATGTGAAAACATGTATTTGTTGCTTGCTGGTAGTAAATTGAACGATTTACTGTGAACTACAAATGTTTTGAAGACTTGCAGAACAAGTCGGGTATATGTGAGTTCTTTTTAAGTTATTTTCAAAATTTATAAAAATGGGCAAAAATAAATTCGTTTGGAGAAGTAAAAAAACACATTTGGTAACTAAAAAACAAGAAAGTTAATCTGAATTATGCGACACATCCTCAAAAGACTATAAGAATAAACTTATGAAACAAAATACTTTAAAGGCAATAGCCAACGGTATACACCCACCCGAAGAAGAGGTCAAAAGACATTTTTTACTGTCGTTCGTGAAAAAAGCAAACTACTGCAAGCTGAACTCACATTGTGTGGAAACACGTCCGCAATTTCTTGCAGCAAGTTCATCATGATAACTTCAACAAACTACTTCTGGCAGCAAACTTTCGCAAATTTCGGATTGAGTGGAAACGCTTCAGCAAATACTTGCACAAAATCTTCCGCAAGTGACTTGCTAGTGGACACACAGCTTTAATTAAACTTCCGACGCTTGAAAGCGAAAGCCGTAGAATAATATTGAATGTTAGTTTCGTCCTTAATCCGTAAATTTTGAATAATATCTGCTTAATGTTCCATTACGTCCCACACATGATTTTATCTCGCTATCCTTTAAAGCTAACTATGATAACAGGGATTCGTTATTAAAGATTTTTTGTGAATTTAATAAATATTATTGATTTATTGATTATTCTAAAAATCTATTAAATATTGTTATAGTCTGCAAGGATATTGTATCTATAGATTAAGTTAATTAAATAAATGTTTATCTAGTTCTAATAAAACATTTTCCAATAAATGACTAAAATACTGCATTGGTGATTGAGAAGACTTTCCAATAAAATACCATCACTGAATGGCGAAATTACTGCATTCGATCGATAGCCAAAGCAGTTAAATTTATATAAAATGTAGAAAATTTCATTTACATTGTTATAAAAAGAAAGCATATGTTTAGGCGCAAATGTCATATGCCAATTGCAAAACTGAACTAAACTAAAATCCAAATTAAATTTTGTGAAGAAACTTTATACTTTTTGTTCTGTTCATCAACTTCTGATTCTAAGGATGATTAAAACACAAAGCGTATTAGAAGAGAAACGTGTAATAAAAGCAATTCAAAATCTGTAATCTGTAATTTATTAATTCTCTATAGTAACAAAAACTTTGCATAATGTAAAGCAGTAAAAAGGATTCACTAAATTTGGGTTGTGATATCGAATCTATAGTTTCGGCTCTACCATTTCAAATCTTATTTTCTTTTCAAAACACATCAACCATATTTTCAATCTATACAGTCAACAATTTGAGCAAATCTTTTGGACAAAACTTTATTCATTTAAAAATGCTGTTGGATTAGATTTGATGATCTGAAAATAATTTTATTTTTCGAACTGTTTTGGTTTTGAGGAGGTAAAGAATGAATCAAGGAAATTTCTGCTAGTCAGAAGGGTCTGGGCTAGAAGGTGAGTTAAAACTCTCCATCCGCTGTTTTCCAATTAGCTTTTAACCGGCCTTGCAACATGTTTTACGATAAAGTGTTGTCAACATGGAAGATTATGGCCTCATGTATATTCTGGTCGTTTTTGTTTAAACGAATCAATTTTTTTTTCCGTAGAGGTTCTCTGTGATCATCTGACACGCTTATAACAGCTCATAATACGAAACGCTCTTCTCATCCCAGAGCATTGCCTTGGCGTCATGGAAATTGGGCTTCAGGGTTGATTTTTTTGGTCCCAGTTTTTTTGCTTTTAAATAATTCCCAATGCTTTTAAAAGCAGGGAAAAAGCTTGCTGTATGATTCCCAATGATAATGCAAGTTCTTCTTGCGTTTAACAACATTGTATGTCGAGTATTGTTTCCAATTCCTTATCTTTATCTTTTTCGACTGACCACTAGTATCCTTGTCTTCTGTGTCGAAATCATCACTTTTGCATTTTCAAACCATCATGCCATCATGCATAACTTTTTGAGTTGGTTCATGTTGACTGTAAGCTTCTACCAGTAATCGATAACTTTCAGCAAGCGTTTTCTTCATATAAAAGAAGAAAAATATCTTTTTTAGGTACAAAAATCGATATTATTATAGCGATTGACAAAAGGTGTGTGTTTCCACTCTGACGTCTATCGAATACTGAATTGTAATGGTAGATTTTTACCCTTTATCATTTTTGTTATTGACATAAACGATGTGTGATAGCAATGCCATATGTTGTCCAAATCGGCATAATTAACTTCTATAACGTAATGGTGCTTTTAAAAAGTTTTGTGTTCTAATTTAATGTCAAGACTTTAAGAAAATTATGAATTCAGAGAATATTGATGTATTTCAATAATCTTTTAATTTAGTTGTTAATACGGCAGGAATTGGAATCCATGAAGTTCTGGAAGAGTGATTTAGATTGGTTGCTTTGCACTATCATAGTGGCTTTTGTGTAAGAAATTAAAACTTTTGGAATCAAAGGTATCATTATTTATGTGTCCTATGATTTTTTTTTGTTGCCATGCTATGCAAAGTCTATAGATTTGCGTTTTAGATTTATTAAGATTTAGTATCGGTATTCCAAACGCATACAACTTGTTTGATTTGTTAATCAAAATGTGTAGAACACCATGCTGCAGTTATAAGTTATACCACATAAACTTGTGTAGAAAGGATTGAAACTGTAGAACTAAGTTGTAGCAACCGTCTTGCTATCTTCGAATGTGTCCTTGTTACTCACGGGCTTATCACAACTTGTACGACAAGCAAGTGTCGAACCACTTATGCTGCCCACTAAAACAACTGCACTGCCAAGTTTAAATAATAACCTCATGACTCTGCCTTTTACTAATATACCTTTCGTCCGTTAATCGTTTATTTTAGTTAATTTTTTTTTATTTTAAAATAAACTAATGGCGATGAGATAACACTATAACTGTCATGAACTGAAAAATCTTTTTTATATTATTAAATAATCTTACCACAGTTGGTTACTTAAAGTATTAAAAAAAATATTTCAATGAATATATACATGCATACATATATACATACGTATGTGTGTACGTTCATACCTTTTGACTTCATCAGCACTTTGTGCTATGAAAAATCCTTGTGTATTTGCTTGAATTTTGGCGCTTCTGGGATTTATAGATATTTTGCTATCAGCTCCATCTTCTGCGTCCTTGATTTCGATTGCCAACAATAATAATTTTAATTTCGAAAAGCATAATCTAAACAAATCACGTTGAGAATAGAAAGAAAATAAATAGAGATACAAAATAAATACTAAAATATTAACATCAGATAAGAAAGAATGCAAGTAAAATATTAAATTTCTAAGGTTAAATGTAAACTTACTAAATAAATAGAAATGTATTTGAATGTGGCAAGTAAAATATTTGGCATTTTATACTTATTTTTAATACTATACAAATCCAAAAACAAAAAAAAAAAATAATAATAATAATAAATGCAAAACTACTCTCAAACATGCAACATGCCAAGAAAACAAATATTTATTAAAAAATGAACACGGGCAACTTGATTGTCAAATGTTATTGTAAAAGCCAAAGAGAAGATATAAAAAATAAAATAAAATATAAATTTTAAATAAACTAGTTTAAGCAAATTTAATATAATGCAAACAGTTAGATGCAATATGATGGTGTTAAAAATGATGTTATTGTACAAATGAAACACAATTATTAAATGCAACTACTAGTTACAAATTCACACACAGGTACATATGTATTTACAAACTACTGATTTTTTTGCTTGTTTGTTTGTTTGCTTTTGGTGGAAGAGAGGAAAATTGTCCAGAAATTTAATTCATTTGCAATCAATTAAAACATGCATTTTGATGGGTAATTTGCCAAATGGTGGTTTTGCTGGTTTGCTTCAGTTGAAAGGTGGCCTTAAATTTGTTACTAAAACAAAGTTGAAAGTGTTGTTATTGTTGTTGAGGATAAAAAAATTGAGATTACGTTTGTTAAATTTCATTGCTTAAGATAAATATAAACAAATATGCATTCCATTCCATCTACGTTTTAACGTACAGTGTGTCAAGTAAATCTTTCGACAAGCAAAAACAATTTTTTTTCTTTAAACGTCTAGACTGAATTTTACAATTATTATTTTTGTTTTTTATCATTAATTTCTCTCAGCTCTCGACATAAAAATATTAAATTTTTTGTAGTTGTTAGTTTTTGATTGTTACGAAAACCGGATTTGATACCCTTTATATATCGGTACCAACAACGTTTAATTGTGTGTGTGCCTGTGATGTGATAAATAGAGCTTAAGAAGTTGTTTACAACAAATTTTAAGCAACTTTGATTGAAGTGCCTGCCTTGAGTACAAAGAAACTATATTATTAAACAGCGACGATGTATAAGTTGTTTAAAGGCAACTAATGGAAAGCTCCAAACACTCTGAAGTGTCGATTAAGAAAAGCAACCAATAGTTGATTAGAACTTTTGACTAGATAGTATTGAACACAAATAGGAAATTATGCCACAAAAGAGCACTATTAGCATACGGAAGTGACAAGATTTACATCGGTACCGAGCCACGTGACCAGAATCCGATGGTGGTCTTACGCCCTAAGACGCATACACAATACACATACGCTTTAGTTGCAAGTTTCGAGTGCACGGTAGCAGAGTCGTGCCCTCACACCTTGTTAAGAGTTGGAGACTATCTAACTCCTGGTCCTGCTGCAAGCGTAACTAGGATATTTACTTGGATGTTAACATTTTCTTTTCGTTAACACCTCTTCGGAACTTTCTTCAAAGCCCAATTTAAACCACAGCCATCACCTTGCTCCCCGAGGGGCCTCACCAACAACAAAAACAAGGCCAAAGCCTTGCGGGCAACTGGTTCCCGTGGTACCAATTGTGTTTTCAAGTCACTGGTCGGACTCCGAGAGTCCTATGTCTCTTCTAGTATCCGGCTCCTGCTAGCCCAGGCGATTGGTGCCGTCTTTTACTTCCAAGAGCAAATGTCAAGATGGGGAAGAGATCCATCAATACTGCGTGCCCGCGGGGGGGAGCACAGTGTGACAGTCGTACCTAAAGAGGTTAAAATAATAGATCGTGAGCTTATTTCTCGCCATATCGGAAATGGATTTGGCTGGCTACATGGCAACGCTAATTTCTAGAAAAGTTAGAAAATAGTTCGAGTTCCATTAGAGACCCAGAATAAGCCATTAATGGAAAATAGCAAAATTGTCGTAATTTTAACTACAATTAAAAGATGTAATAATATTTTTTGAATTAATTAATTAATAATATAATAAATATTACGCGTATTCCTTTAATAAAAGTTAACGTATTGAGTTCCTTTATTACAAAATAATTGCACAACTTTTAGAGTCTTAAATTAAATTATACTATTTATTTAGACGAGCTTTTTACTTTATAAGTAAAAATACACAATAGTAACTTTACCACTTCAACGCCTAAAAGCTGTTGTATCAACTACAATGTCTTCAATCGAACGTTCACAATTAAACTAAAGAATTGCCCAAAAGAGCGCACTCTTATATTTTGTTTTAAGCGGCTGTAGCATTTATTAGAAAGCTCTAATTTATCGCATTAGATGTAAATGACATTGTTATTTGGATTTGTGTCTGCCTGTTCTGTGTTAGTTGTTTTTGTTTTGTGATTTTAAATCTTATATTAGTTCATGGAATTTTAATGTAGCATATTATTATTGTTTTGTATTAATAAAATATCTTATAAACTTCTTGATTTTAAAACAAACACAACAGGTAAATTTACTTCACTTTTTTTAGTGGCAATTGTCATTTTATAAGCATCTATGGGCTTATCGAAATTAGCTTATGGTTTTCTGAACAGCTTAAATTAGCGATTTTAAATGATATATCTAAGACAATTAGAAGAGTAGAGATATATTTCTTTTTTATCTTTAATATGTAATATGATTTTTTTTATAGAAAAATTATAACTGATGAAATTTTTTTGATGGAAAAATTATGATTGATAAAATTTCTCAATAGAAAAATTTTGACCAACAATATTTTTAGATAAAAAATATATGAGGAATTAAAAATTATTTCATGATACGAAATTTTTTTAAAATAATATTATGACTGATCAAATTTTGTTTAGAAAAATTATGACTGATAAAAATGTTTTTATAGAAAAATTAAAATCAATGAAATGTTTTTATAAAAAAATTATAAGTGATGCAAATTTTTTTCTATAAAAATTATGACTGATAAACTGTTTTTATGGCTAATAAGAGAGTAGGTTCAAGCGGAAGAAAAATATCGTTAAAATCAGAGGTTGGTCCCTTAGAAGACGTAAAGCCCTTTATTTTACACCTTTATAGATGAAACCCTAAAATTGATCAATGTTTGCGTCAAGAAGTGTCAAGGGCAAGTCAAAATTTATAAGGAGCCCTGATTATATTAATTAATTTCAATAAACCAAAGTACTGCTGTCTTCAATTCTCATTCAGTATAAAATCATAAAACATAATTTTAAAATCACGCTCGTGCTACGAATATTTATTTAGGTAATTTAAAATAACGAATAATAGGAGCATTCAAATTTTTGATTCGATTGCATTAATCAGTAGAACATGCAGTAAAGCACGGCGGCAAAACTTTGACTATCCAGCTGAAAAATGCCAGAAGACTTGAAAGTTGAAAAGAGCTAAACAAATTTACATAAACTATTTGTTTAACTAAACAAAATTATTCATGAGAACAAAGCATAGTACGATGATATTTGTGAAGTTTGATTAAAGTTCACTAACGGTTGTTCCACTTTAAGCTAGCTAGTTGTTCTAGCCGAACTTTAACCTAAAATTTTAGGAATATAATTATGAGCTGTATGAACAGTAGTGAAGGGGAAATATGAATATGTTTTTCCCCACAGTAATACATTTAAAACAACTCTAAAATAATAAATATTTTATGAGAATGTTATAAAGTATTTATTTTTTAAGGAATCTAGCATACACATACGTTTTATATAAAAAATGTTTATTTTTAAATGCCTTTTTTGCCTATTTATTTTGTATTATAAAAATCATTCTTAATTAAAAGTTATGAATCATAAAAAACGTTTAGTTGCTTATGTCGTTTGTGTAACAATATATTTCCTTTGTCGAAAAACTTTGATTACACACTGTACTAGGTTAATATAAAAAAAAAAACAGAAAATCACATAAGTTCATTCATTTGTTAATTATGGATAATAATATAAAATTCTAAAGAAACTATTAAAAGGTGTTATTTAAAATAATTAAATTTAGTAAATAAATAGGGAGTATTTATTTACACAAATTAAAAAAAAAACAAACTTGTTAAACTTTTTCTTTAAAAATCTATTTTTTTAACATTTGCTTTTGCAATAATTTAAAAATGTTTTTGTTGTTTTTAGTTATTTGAGTTTTATTGAAAAAAAGGAATAATGCATATATAGAAAGGAAAAAATGTAAAAAAAATAATGTAGAAATCATCTCTAAGGGTCTTACTCGCTGGCTTGTGGAAATGTCATGCCGGTAAATGAAGGTGAAAGGGTTTCTGTATACATCTCACACCCTGTACCTTGAAGATAATCATTTTGCCAGGCCTGAGTATCTGGTGACTGAAATTTTAAATATACAAATTTTTGTTTTCATGATTTCAAAAAGGTTACAAGGTTTTTAGTGTTTTTTTTTTTTGTTTTGTTAATTTTTTATTGTTTTTATTTGAATGGGTTGAGGATAAGATTATTGTTTTGATTTACTCATATATAAAATGAATTTCATCTGGATAGAAGCTTTTTAGTTCTTAAAAGTAAAACTTTTTAAGAAATGTCGCTTTCAGTGCTCAGACAAGCTTTAAATGGTGCCAGCGGTGCTGATGACTTTTTGTATAAATTAAGGTTGGTTATAACTATTGCCTGTTGCATGTAACCACTAGATAAAATCATTTTTGGTTCGTCCGCAGTTTATTGGCATGCTTAGTTGGAAATGATTTATTTGCTTTCTATTAGCGTTCGCTGTACTCATATTATTTTCATATTAAACTTAATTATATTAAAACTAAATTCATAAATTGTAGTTGCCTGTTGTTCTGCAAAAAAACAACTTTAAGCTTAAGTTAAGTCTTGAACACAAGCTCTTTTTTCTTTTATTTAATATGTTGGTTATAAATTGCTTAAGATATTTTATTTAGATTGTTGTTGCTGTTTTATTTTTAACACACATAGTACGAAAAAATATGTATAAAAGGATTTTCACACCATTAAATATAGTTTTGTTATAGGAATGAAATTTGTGGCCAATTAAAAGTCAAATTTAAAAAGTACAATATGCTTATACAGGATGTCTGCTGGGAAGGTATACTGCTTTGTTTGTTTATAATTTTTTATTAAGTGAAAGGGAATGAATCTAAAGGTCGGCAATTATTTATGATATACAATATCAGACAAATGTTCGCCTCACAAATGCTAGCCCTTTTGTGTACAGGTTTTCATTACATTCTCACATATTTTTTTTAAGTTGCTCAAGCGGTTTCAGTTTGCCTAAACCTTGCTTTTCAGAAATCCCCACAAATAGAAGTTCGGAGCAGTAAGCCATTCAATATCACCATTTCATGAAATAACTTGTTGATACCACAGGTTAATTAAGCCAAAAGCATCCAGTTGTGGCATTAAAAAGTTTTCAGTCATATCATGATATCGCTCCCCATTCACAGTTGCCGTTACGCCATTTTCATTTTCAAAGAAGTAAGGTCCAATTATTTCTTCTAACCAAATTGCACACCAGACTGTCACTCTTAATGGATGCAATTGTGGCTTTCTCATTACCCAGAACCGACTATTCTATTTGTTCATATATCTATTCAACTGAAAATGTTTCTCGTCACTCATTATGATATGTTCATGAAAATCGGATCGGGGTTGTCATGGGCGAGCTGTAACCCTCTATTGGCATATGTACGGCGATATAAATAGCTCTTGTATCAACTGAATCTTATATGGAAACAAATCCAAACCCTTGTGCAAAATTGTGACCAAAGTTGTTCTTTGAAGACCAAGCTCCTCAACACGACATCGAATTAAGATTAATAGAGCAGCAGTAATGTTTTCAATGTTGTAGTGGTCCATGCTTGTGCCTCATTCGAAATCATTTACTAAACGATAAATAGTGCACATTGTTTCTCCCAAAAATTTCACATAACTTTCTCATCGTCACAGTACTCGATGATTAATTTTGATAAAATATTATAACGATAAAAACACGTTTGTTTATCGAATATTTCTCCATAATAAATTTGCCATTTATCTACTTCACGCTTGCCAAATGTGAACTGTCAAGACTAATGTTTACCAAAATGGCGGTAAAACAAAGTAGTATATCTTCACGGTGGACATCCTGTAGAATTTTTTTTTTGTTGTTTTTGTTATGTAATGGATAAAAATTCATTGAAATGCTCTGAATTATTTTCTTCATGAAATAATGATTTGATGCGGTTTTTTTCTTCGTTAAATAAACTTTTGTTTGCTCCTAAAATAATATTTCATTGAAAGAACAAATTATTTCATCTAGGGAAAAATCAAATATTTTTCCAATGCAAATATGACAATATTTATTTTCTTTTTGTTTCTAATATTTTTAAACAGCACATTTTTAACAAATATTGAAATTTTTTGTTAAATTTATTTTTTCTTTTTTTCGGCTTAAGGTCTTGTTCAATAAATTAAAAAATTAAAAACTTTTGTTTAAGTTTAAAACAATGTATTGTTAATTTTTAATTTTTCAAAAATTTTCCTATTAAAATCCAATATTTCGGCCAACTTTGTTGGTCATCCTCAGGGCTTTTTTCTTCTCTACAATAAACATTAACAACAATAATTATAACTAATCAAAAACCTTAAAACACATATCACAATGAATATTTACATTTTTTGTTAAGAAAAAATAGGAAAAGAAGAAAATATTTTTTATTAAGAAAAATGGCGAAATATTATAGATTATTTTATTATATTATTTTAGTTATATAAGATATTTAATGTATTAATAATCTGCAACATTTGATATATATTTGCTATATTTTCTGAACAAAACTATGTAGTATTTTCAGCATATAGCATAAATATAAAGAGGTTAAAGAGATTAAACTATGTTTTTTAACACTAGTAGCTTTTATTTGTTCAAACTTATTTTGGAAATAAGTCCTATGTTTAACAAACTGCGTATTTGTTAACAGAGAATGTTTGCCCGAAATATAGGAAATATAGGATAATTTTGTACCTAAGAGTATATACCTTGAATCAATTATGTCTATATGTCATTTTACATATCGGCATGATGAGCATTTTTCATAAAGATTTCAAATTACTCACTAACAATGTTTTATGGCTAAGACAATTTCGGGCTCAAAATATATTTTTTAAGTAAAAGTAAAGCACATAAACACGAATATATTTTTATTATTGGAGATATATTCTTTATTCGAGAAACAATAAATGTTGTCAACACTAGGCGGCATATATATTTTGACATACATATCTGTTCTTAAATACATTGTAATAATGCAACGCAAAAGAATTTACATTCCAAATGATTTTTGTTATAATTCTTTACATTAAAACAAGAGTATGTAATTTACATACTAAGAGAATAACATACTAAGTATGTAAATTACATAAGTATACGTATTTGGAGATGTTTTTTGCATCGCACATTTAAAAATTAAGAAAAACTTTTACTAAGGAAATATCAATAACAATTATTGAAATTAATAAAACCTAAATCCCTCTTTGGCGTTTAAAACCTTTTGAAGGCGTTTTTAAATCTACCATGGACTACAGAATTTCTGTGAAAATTCAATTCCACGCATTTGCGATCTCCAATGTTGTACCATCTTAGGTTTTTGTCAAATTTTTGGATCTGTTTCGCTTTAAGTATAACCACACATTATCTATTACACTGAAATCTGCACTTTAAGGTTGAATACCAGTAACTGTTAGAAATTTTGCAATCATCTTTGCTTTTATGATAAAGAGCGTTATCCTATTGGAAAATGAGTTTTTTTTTTTTTTCCGAGTACTCTAAATGTACATTCATTTAATATTCTAAAACTGTAAATTAATTCACCGAGCCATCATTAGAAACTGAGTCACTTACTCCATTAAATGAAATGCATTCCCAGACCACAACGCTTCCATCACCAGGACTTGCTTTCTCGCATACAGGTGCCATTTTTTTACACATATTTGCATTTATTCTGACAAACATTTTTTTGGATGATGAGGAGTACTTGAAACTACTCTCGGCACTCTAGACTACATTATACCAGAAGAAAAGGGACTTATTGATATAATTTTTCACAAATTCTAGGCGCTTCATATTAATTTTGGGGCAATAACAGGTATGTACTTGCAATGTATGTCTTCTTTTTGGCTTCAGATAAACACCGGCCCATTATTCTTTCACTTACATTATGAATTGTGCTCATATTTAACGTAGGGAGCGTTATCCTGTTGGAAAATGAGTACCTCTCTGATTAATCTGAATGTACATTCAAATAACAATTCTTAAATATTAATTTTGATTCATCGAGCCCTTAACACGAAGTGAGCTACCTGCTCCATTAAACGAAATACATTCCCAGAACATAATGCTTTCACCACCATGACCTGCTTTCTGGCAGGTTTTTTTACGCATTTTTATATTTAATCTGAGAAAAATTGTTTTTGGATGATGAGGAGTACTCGAAACTGCTCTCGGCACTCAAAACTACAATACACCAGAAGAAAACGGGCTTCGGCGCTTCATATTATTTTAGGAATTTTCTTTGCAATGTATGCCTTCATATTGGGTTCAAATAAACGCCGACAAATTGTTCCTTGACTTATATGACTATTTGTGCTCTTACTAAACTCCAAAGCGACAGATATAAGTGTTTTCAGCTGATCTTTCTTAAAATTCCGAACAATCAGTCGGCCCTCAAGGGCGTTGTCTTGCGTTTTCTACCTATTCAGCGCAATATTGTAGTTCGTCTCATTTTTTTTAAAATTTGTGTATTTTCTAATAAATTGTTTGTCGTGTCAAATACCCACGTTGTATTTGTCACAATCTCTGTTATAACAGTTTCATTTCATTCATTTATTTTTATGAATTCAAGTACAAACTTTTGTATTTATAATATTTAAAATAAAGAGTGATCAATAAATGAATATCAGCCACGATAGAAAATGTAAGATTAACTAAAAAATTAATTATCAAATATCAATGTCCTTCCCTATGCCTATCAATTTTCGTTACTCAGCTGATTATCTTGCTATAGGAAACTATTATATAAGCAAATTCATAAAAAATAGTTTATATTTTTGTTATTTGGCATAAATTAAACAAGAAAAGTTATTAATAGTTGCTTTATATTAAGATGGAACGTAAAATATCAGCGAAAAGTCAACATTACAGCATGTCAAAATATATATGCCAACGAGTTTATATAAAAATAATCAAATAACTTTTATCTTAAAATAACAAATACCTATTTTTTAAGGAAAAAAACCGTGGTTCAGTTTTTATACATTTTATTCTAAAAATAATTGTATTTTCTGTCACAAATATCGATATAAAAATACATAAAGTGTTGGCCATAATTTCTTTTTAATTTCCTGCAACCAAACATCAAATCGTTTACATGAATGAAAGTAAAATCTCTCGATGTAACGAACTCAAAGTGGCAAAAGAATTTAAATTCATATTTCTGTTTTATTTGTAAAATCGCAACACCAAACTTTTATTTATTTATTTATTTATTTTTTTTTTTTGTTTTTACTATTAAAAGCTTAAATTTAAATAAAGCATTTTCGATTCCTTAAACAAGTTTCATTACTACTACAGACGTATGTACAATTAAAGATGTTTATGATGGCAATAAATTATTTTTCAAAAAATGTAAAACGTTAACAATGATTATAAATAAATAATTGGTTGGTTAGTTTTAATGACATTGAAATGGAAAACTTAATTTAAAAACAAATACATCGATAATAGAATTTTGAGCAGTATAATCAAAAAAAAGCTGATCTCACAACATCGAAGGCAATCAGTTTTAACACTTATGAAAAAAAAGGAAAACAAATACAGACAAAATATATAATTTTTTTAAGACTTTCTGACAGATAATACTAACGGTATTTAATTTTGAAAAAAAAACCAAACAAAAATAAGTGAAATAAATAAGAAACCAAATTAAACAACTCAAAGTTAATAAATGTTCATTATAAACCCAACAACAAAAAAAGTCAACAAAATAAAAACTTGTGAAACTTTAAATGGTGTAGTTCTGAAAATTATAACCGAATTAAGTAAATTGTAAATTTCAAAATAATGCACTTACATAATCAAAAATAATATATTCATAAAAAACCAAAAAAAAAAACAAAACTATCAAAACAGTGTGTTCATTGAATGTTTTTTTAGCTATTAAGACAGTACTGGAATATTTTTTTATTACAACTTTATAAAGGGCGCCCCAAAATTTTCGTTGTTGGAATGAAATATTTTGTGTTTTCTTTGTCACAAAATTTAATCTGGACAACTTTAAACTGCAATATTTGAAGAAAAATTATGATTAAAATAACGAGATACGGAATAACATCTTAACCGCATCGTTACTGATTTTTCAAATATCTTAACTTCTCTTTGTTTTTGTTTTTTTTTGTGTTCGTTCGGACCAGGAAGTTAGGTTATGGGGAGGAAAGAGGAAGTTGTGTTTTTGGAAATTCGATTTGAATTTTCCTGCATTGAAAATGTCAGTAAAGACCTCTGGACAAAAAGTTTATTCCACATACGGACTGTTTTGCTAAAAAAAACTAATTTTCACTAGCCGATCTAGGACAAATGCGCTCTCAACGATAATCGAGTCAAACGCAAAATCGTACGAGTTTAGGGAACAAGTTCCCTAATTCCGTTAGAGCACTTACCATTGTATTAACAATAAAACGGTGATATACAACCGACATTGCGTCGATGCTCCAGAGAATCAATAGAGTTGGATACCCTACTGTCCCCAATGAGCCTCTTTACTGTCACCTCTACGTAGTCGACCAACTTCAAAATAGACTTTGGGGTGCCGGCCAATACATGATAGTTGTATTCCATCTTTGGGCGGATAAAGGTGGTACAAATAGTACGAAGATAGGATGGAGTGAAGTATCTCTTACACCGTTTAAGAAAACCGAGGCACTTGAAAGCTTGTTTTGAAACCTTTTGGAACTCAGCTCCAACTGGTTCGACCTATTACAAAATTAATACGAATGACAAATGGTGCTTTCATCTGCAAAAGAGTAAGTAGGATTGAAAGTTTGACAGAGCAGGTCATTTAGAAAAAAAAAATAAGAAAGAGGGTAGAAGAAAGAACGGGGCTCCGTTCGGATAATATCACAGATGGGATATATAGATTACAACTGGTATATTGCGATTCCTGAGAAAGCTCGATATAAATCTGTAGAAATTATGATGCCACACTTTATCAAACGCCTTGGAGATATCTAGAGCCACCACCTTACCTTCTCCGAAATAATATATGGAGTTGCAGCAGTTTTTCGACAGGAAAGCCAACTAATCACCCATCACGGAAATCATACTGTCGCTCGCTAAGTAAGTCGTTGGACTCCAGGTACTTCGCAAGATGAAAACTAATCATCACAAATTGAAATTGGGCGGTAATTTTCAGGGTTGTTAGCCTCACCCTTTTAGGGGATTGGTGTTACATTAGCAACCGTTCAACACTTTTAAAATTCATCGGCATGATACAACATGCTATAAAAGGTTGCTAACGAACGCGCTAGCTACGAAGAGGACTGTTTCACGACCAATGCTAGTTTCCAGACCCAGGAGACTTGTTAATGTTGAGATCTGCTAAAATCTTTTTAACCGCAACGAGCTCGAAAGAATATCTTTTGCATTGTAACGGGTACTTTGTCGAGCTCAGATAGTTGTTGACTACTTTCCGGCAAATAAAAATTATTTGCAAATACACCAGCCAAAAGGTTAACTTTATCAACCGGGTCAGTGAATATTTGACCATTCTTTAAAAGAGGCGGAGTTGTAGAACTAGGATTATCCTCTATTTTTTTAAAAAAATGACCAAGAATTCTAGCTACCGCTAGGAATAGCAGAAGTCTCAGTGCGAAGGCGCCCCGCGTATAGATTTTCTTCGCACCTTAGTACATTGGCACACAAAAATCTCAACTTTATCCGTAGCAAATCAGTATCTGCGATTTTGTTTCTACGCCAGATACTGAATGCTTTCTCTCTTGATGTGACTGCATTTTTGCACGTCGGATTAAACCAAGATTTCGATCTGGTTTTCATCGAAATTTTTTTTGATGGCTTTGGCGTTTAGAAAATATGAAAGATTTTTTTAATATAAAATCCAGTGTTCTTTAAAATGCTGGTAGTAGGTCATATGACATCGGTTTGTATGCTTTCTATTAACAAAAAAAGAAACCCAAAATAAACTACTTCTCAGTTCCTAATTGGCAAGATAAATATATACCGATCGCTAAACATTTCATTACTGCCGCAATTATAACCGGCACTTTATAACTTATTTAGCTGCTCACATAACACAGTTTAACGCCGTTAATTCAGGTAAATTTATAAATTCTCGTAAATTTTATGGAAAATCCCAATCGTAAATGGCGGCTAATGTAACAGTAAAGTTGTGAAGATTAAGAAGAATTAAAAAATAAATAGTGATTTTAATAAAAAAAAACAGTTATTTAAATTTTGGGACGCCCTTATTTCCATAAAAACTATATTGAATTTAATTTATTTTTTTTTTGTAGAATAGCAACATTTAATTCTGTTTTTGAATAATATTTTATTCGATGCAACCAAAAAAGGAAAAAAAAAGGAAGACACAGGCATCCTGTATTTTTAAACTTACTCAGTGGCCTGAGCAAATGGTATTCCAATAAATGTAGGACTCAAAGTTTCAGTATACATTTCCATGCCTGTACCGCGTAGATAATCATTTGTCCATGACTGCATGTCTGGCGACTATTTGAAATCAATCACAATATTAATTAATAACGATAAATTATTTTTCAATTCATTTATATATTTTCCTTTTTCGCGTCAACATTTTCTTATTTTAATCTAAAACTAAACTGTCATTTTTAAGACATTTTTACTCAGGCATTTAATCATTTCTGTTTGTTTTTATTTGCTAAAGTTTCTTTTTAAGAACTTTTCAAACAAAAATTCTTACTTAGTTTAAAAAATTAATGTTAATTTACTTACGGTCTTAAATGAACGCATAGCAAATAGATTTGCCATCATTGTAGAAAATCCAGGTGCCAAACAACTTTGTGCGATAAAACCCAATTTAAGTTCAGCCAAACAAATAACATCATCGCCCTGTTTCCAATCCCACGAGGGAATATTTAATAGATAAGCCTAAATTTAATAAATAATATTTAATTTAAAACAATATTTCCATTGAATATAAATATTTTCTTCGTAATAAAAATTTGTATTTTGGTGTACATAGTCAGGACTCAGCTACATTTGTAAAGGTTGCTCTACAAAATTTATAATAAATAAAATTTTAAAATTATGCATTCATTACTCTTGGCTAAATTTTTTCAAAATAATGTAAATAATTTATTGGCCATACAAAAATTGTTTTTGTTATTAAAAATGGAAAAGTACTTACTTTGACGTCAGCAAATTACAGAGTTAATAAAAAATTATCAATAATTATATATTTCTAATAATCCCATGCGAAATGTTGTTGTTGTGAAAGCAATCTATTCTCAAATTCACTTGAACGAAATATTAAATCTATCATCTTAAGTTTAATTTATGTGCGAAATTGCTGGGTTATATAACAAATCAAGGGTACTTAATTTAAGTTATATAATATTCAATTTTGAAAAAAAAATAATTTAAATTTAATAAAATTTAATACATTTTTGCAAAGAAATGTGCGTTTTCAAACATTTTCATACGTACTCTCTATAATATTCAACTATTTTATTAATAGAACAAAAAATTATTCATAGATCCATTAAAGCAACTACATGTTAAATATCTATAAGAGTTTTCTATTAAATATATATTATTTTCCTTTTCTTAAAGAAAACTAGAATATACACTTGCATAGACAATATGAATTATTCCCCATATGGAAAGCATGTGGGCAACACCAACATTTTTCTCTTCGGAAAACAAAACGAAATATTTTCCATATGGAAAACAAAACGAAATATTTTCTATATGGAAAACATGAAAACATATTTTCTATATGAAAAACACGAACATAATTATATTTTCTATATGGAAAACATGATTGTATTTTCTATATGGAAAACATGATTATATTTTCTATATATGGAAAACATAAGTATATTTTCTATATGGAAAAGATGATTATATTTTCTGTATGGAAAGCATGATTATATATTCTATATGGAAAACATGATTATATTTTCTATATGGAAAAGATGATTATATTTTCTGTATGGAAAACATGATTAAAAAAAACATGTACAAGTTAATTTGTACACTCCTTGTTTGTCTAGTATATTTGCCTGAGTTGTTTTATTCCGTAGTATTCTGCCTAGGTTGTTTCTTGTTCTGAATGCGGTATTGATGTTGTGTTTTCCAAAGAATTTCGCCAGTTTGTTCGTTGATTTTCCCATATATGTTAATGTAGCCCATTTTTTCCTTCCTTCTCCTGTTCTTTGTTCGTTCCAATTTGATTCTTGATGTTATCTACGAGGCGCTTTTTGTATCCGTTGTTTTCCGCTATGGTGTATATTTTTTCCATTTCCTTCATATACATTTGCCGTGTTAGTGGTGTTCTCTCGAGTCTTGTTATTAACTGCCTGATTGCTGCGTTTTTGTGTTGCTGGGGATGATTTGATGAGTTGTGTATTATTGTGTCCGTTGCTGTTGGTTTCCTGTATATTTCATATTCGATTCTGTTCGAGATTATGTTCCTCTTGATCGTTAGGTCTAGATCAATAATTCTCCCCTCCTCTTCCTTTTCCATTGTAAATTTTATGTCCTTGTGTCTTCCATTCAAGTAATCCAGAATTTGCTCCTCGTTATTTCCTTCTAGTATACATATTATGTCGTCGACATATCTTGCGTAGAATATTACTCCGAAGTTGGTTTTTAATTCCCTTACGTATTCCTCTTCTAAGTTCTGCATAAATACTTCCATGAGGGTGGCAGATGTTGGATTTCCCATCCCTAGTCCTGTTATTTGTCTATATATATTATTGTTAAATTTAAAGTAATTCTGTTCTAGTGTCGCTTTTAGTGTGCCTGTAAGTTGTATTGCCAGTTCCTTGTTTTCCGTTTTGTTTTTTACTGTCCTATGAACAATGTTCAATGTATCCATTACCGGAATTGATGGATACAAGTCTTTTACGTCAAAAGAGACCAGTTTTGTCTTCTCCGTTATTTTCACATTCTCCAGTCCATCAATCAGTTCTGTAGTGTTGGCTATTTTCTATATGGAAAACATGATTATATTTTCTATATGAAAAGCATGATTATATTTTCTATATGGAAAAGATGATTATATTTTCTGTATGGAAAACATGATTATATATTCTATATGGAAAACATGATTATATTTTCTATATAGAAAACAGATTTATATTTTCTATATGGAAAACATGATTATATTTTCTATATGGAAAACATGATTTTATTTTCTATATGGAAAACATGATAATATTTTCTATATGGAAAACATGATTATATTTTCTATATGGAAAACATGCTTATATTTTCTATATGGAAAACATGATTATATTTTCTATATGGAAAAGATGATTATATTTTCTGTATGGAAAAGATGATTATATTTTCTATATGGAAAACATGATTATATTTTCTATATGGAAAACACGAAATATTTTCTATATGGCAAACATAAAGTATTTTCTATATAGAAAACAAGAAATATTTTCTATATAGAAAACAAGAAATATTTTCTATATAGAAAACAAGAAATATTTTCTATATAGAAAAAAAGAAATATTTTCTATGTAGAAAACAAGAAATATTTTCTATATAGAAAACAAGAATTATTTTCTATATAGAAAACAAGAAATATTTTCTATATAGAAAACAAAGAAAATATGAAATATTTTCTATATGGAAAATATTATATATAAAAAGCAAGAAATATTTTCTATTTTCTAATAGAATCCAAGAATTATTTTCTATATTTTATATAGAAAACAAGAAATATTTTCTATTTTCTAGAAAACATGAAATATTTTCTATATAGAAAACAAGAAATATTTGTATATAGAAAACAAGAAATATTTTCTATATAGGAAACAAGAAATATTTTCTATATAGAAAACAGGAAATATTTTCTATATATTAAAAACGGGAAATATTTTCTATATAGAAAACAGGAAATATTTTCTATATCGAAAACAGGAAATATTTTCTATATAGAAAACAAGAAATATTTTCATATGGAAAACATGAAATATTTTCTATATAGAAAACAAAAAATATTTTTTAAATGGAAAACATGAAATATTTTCTATATAAAAAACAGGCAATATTTTCTATATAAAAAACAGGCAATATTTTCTATATAAAAACAGGCAATATTTCCTATATGGGAAACATGATATATTTTTTATATGGAAAACATAAAATATTTTCTATGTGGAAAACATGAAATTTTTTCTATATGGAAAATATGAAATATTTTTTAATGAAAACATGAAATATTTTCTATATGGAAAACATGAAATATTTTCTATATGGAAAACAAAAAATTTTTTCTATATGGAAAATAAGAAATATTTTCTATATAAAAAACAGGCAATATTTTCTATATAAAAAACAGGCAATATTTTCTATATAAAAAACAGGCAATATTTTCTATATAAAAAACAGGATATATTCCCTATATGGAAAATATGAAATATTTTCTATATGGAAAACATGAAATATTTTCTATATGGAAAACATGAAATATTTTCTATATGGAAAACATAAAATATTTTCTATATAGAAAATATGAAATATTTTCTATATGGAAAACATGAAATATTTTCTATATGGAAAACAAGAAATATTTTCTATATGGAAAATGTGATAGATTTTCTATATAGAAAATATTTTATGTTTTCCATATAGAAAAAAAGAAGTATTTTCTATATAGAAAACAAGAAAAATTTTATATATAGAAAGCAAGAAATATTTGCTTCTTTCAATAGAATCCAAGGTTATTTTCTATATTCTATATAGAAAACAAGAATTATTTTCTATTTTCTATATAGACCTCAAGAAATATCTGCGGTTTTCTAGAAAACATGAAATATTTTCTATATAGAAAAACATGAAATATTTTCTGTATAGAAAAATATAAAATATTTTTTTATTAGAAAAACATGATATATTTTCTATATAAAAAAACATGAAATATTTTCTATATAGAAAAATTGAAATATTTTCTACATGTATTTTCTACATAGAAAATTTTTATATATTTTCTACGTAGAAAATGTGTTATATCTAATTAATTAATATTTTAAATTTAATATTAATCTAATATTTTCGTTATAGAAAAAGCATTACACTTTTGTAGAGAAGTACCAATAACTTGTTAGATAGAATATTTTCTATTAATTTTTTTTTAATTATGGTTCTATAGCAAAAAAAAGCAAAAAAAAAAAAGGCGAAATTTGATTTTGAAATCCTTATTTATTAAATATTAAATTGGAACTGCATATCAGAAGACAAATAATAAAAATTGAAGCGGTGGGTAGGAGGCATTAAGTTTAATTTTGTGTCGTTATTTATTCTTGGAAAGAATTAAAGGAGAAGAATTTTTTTTTTTTTTGCTATAGATTGTAAACTCAGGGTTATTCTTTTATCAATACCTTGGGTGAGAATTGTTGGTTGTATAGTCCATTTTCCTTCCTTAGTCGGCCAAGTGACAAAGTTTTGGTTTTATTTATTTACCAAACATAGTGTAGAGTCACATAAACTTCGAATAAAAGTTTATTTATGACTTACATTTATTTCTCGTGCCTTTGATTACTAAGTTGATGTCAGAATTAAAATATTCAAAATGGTGAACTTTATCCGCAATTGTGTTGCAATTAACGGATATCATTCGTGAATTTTGAAATATACGAACAGATTTTGGATTTTAGATGTTGGATTATTTTTTTTTTTGTATTTGTTAGAATCTTCGAAAATCATATCATGGCCAATGACATTTTAAGAGGTAAAGAAATTTACAGTTAAATGATAATAGGGACAAGGTAGCAATGTTAAGAAAATTTCTCTATTTTGAAATTACCCTACACCATAGTTAAATGTTATATGTGTAATATCTTTAATAAAGCATTCTTGTATGCACAGTGTCGAAGCATTTAAATTCTGGGTGTGAGTACCGCAAGATAATAAAATTCAACGCGTATTTTTTCACCATCATATTTGTGTGCCAAAAGTCAATTAATTTTTTTCTTCAGTTAAGTTGAGATTACAAATTGAATTGAATTAAAGAAGATTTAGAAGGGTAGCATTCGAAAAAGGCGCAAGGTAAGGCCTGTAAGAAATTTTAATAAAATCTTCTGAAGAGTAAATAATTTGATAAAACATCAAACAGTTATCTTGAGGATACTTGTTCCACCGCACTGCACAGTGGAGCGTTTTATATACATTTTTTTAGATATCTTGACTTGTAAGAAATTAAAAAATCTGCTAAAGAATAAATAATTTTATCAATCATTAAGCAGTTGACTTGAAGACACTTGTTCCATCGCACTGCACAATGGGGCTTTTTATATTCATTTTGTTAAATATCTTTCCTGTTTTTTTTTTTTTGTAAATATTTACTTGGTGTAGGGTAAATATAAATATTATTTTGACCGATTTTTGTAAGGGCGGGGCAGCTAACAAATTAATCAGAATCGGAAGAAGGAAGGATGTTGGTGCTAAACAAATTTACGGAATTTTGGGTTCCCAATTTTTATTTATTTATTTATTTTTTCAGGTTTCGTAGAATTTATAGATTGATTTGTGCTGATTATAGTTTTCAAAATTTGTGCAATTTGTTCATTGAAATGTATTTAGTAATTTTTTTTAAAACATTATTTACTACAATTTCTGGCTCACAACGATATCTTAATAGTTTGTTTTTATTATTGTTGATAATTAATTATTTTAATTTGGTTTTTTTTTTTGCTTCAAGTTTTTAAAACACACAAAAATGTTGTTAATAAATTTGAAAACTTAAACATAAAGAAAAATAATTTTTGTTTAAATAATTCTACCAAAATAAAAGAGACTTACAGTAAAACTTAAAATGTAAGTGAGTCTTTTAAAAGTTTGAAATTTCGGTAAATTTTTGTTAAGTTTGCAATACAACAAAAACAAAGTAGTCTACTCAAATTATACAAAACGTAAAATTTAATATACAAAATAATAATAACACAACAACACTTAACCAATTTTTTTTTTAAAAATTCAACATTTCTAAATTTTGTTCTTTGTCAATTTAGCGTTTCTTTTATTTACAATTAATTTATTTAGCCTAATTAATTGCAGTTTTTTATTATTTTTGTTAATTTTTTAGCTGGGTCCTAATTACATGTGGGCCACTGTGCGTAAGTAAATCATGTTCTATTATTACCTTATTATGATATTGCATTAATTGAATAATAACTCTGATATCATCACTGTAATTCTTTATAGAAATGACACGCATAATATTGGCAGCATCTTCAGCATCTGGATCCTGACAATATTTATTTGCAAGCACTAAACAGGCATCAGCTTCATGAACCTTGAGAATTTTACAAAAACAAAAATAAAACAATAAAGTTCAAATAAATATAAATAGAAGAGTTAAAATGAATTTTATTTAAATTTTAATAATTTTTTTTGTAAAAAGCTTTAATTTTTTTTAAGAAATATCCTTCAAAGATATTTAATATAAAAATGTTTTTTTTTTTTTTTAATAATGATTGATAAAATCAAAAAGAAAATAAAATAATTTAGCTTTTAAATAAAAAATATGTGTGAATGTGTTTTATTTATTTTGAATTGTGTGGGACACATTATGCAACACATTTTTTTTTTTTTGGAAAAACGTTTAGTGACACAGCGTCAAAAATATTTAAAGCCAAGTTTATATTTATATTTGTTTTGTTTAAGCATTTTATTTATACGCAAAATTAAAAGTAAAATAACACAAAATAAAAAATACATTTATGTGCTTCAGTTAGGTAATCAAAACTTGAAAATAAAATGCTATTTTACACACATTAATAACATTATAACAATAAAATTTTCACTATTCTACTAAACAAACGAGTTTAAATGACATTCATGCATAAGAAATATTTAAGACTAGAATGTCTAAAAACATTGAATATTAATTTATAAAATTATTTTTCTAAAAGAAAAATTTTAAATTTTTATATTTAATAATATTTTCAAAAATAATAGTTTATTTTAAAATGTATTTTTATTTCGAAGCAATTTTTAGTAGTGGAGAAATTATAAAAGCCCTAATGAAGAAAAATGTGCTAAGGACTCTTCTAAACATATCGATTTTTCCGAACATTTGTTCTAACAAGCTTGTACTAGATGCAACGTAATATTACTACGAAGATGATTTATTAAGTTTTAAAGGAAAATAATTAACAGAAACAGAGAAATGATTGTTTATGTCTGTGCTTTTTAGAAACTGCGTAGTTTCTAGAAAATCTTGTACATACCAAACGACGAAAACCTGCTTATGAAAAATTCTACGAAAGAAGTAAACAACAGAAAATAAAAACAACTCACGCGTCTAAGCTGAATGAATACACCACCAACAATATGGGCAGACTTTAAAGTAGAATATTCATATATGAATTGATATTAATGCTCTTAACGAAAAGGCTAGCAAGGAAATTCTTAAAGTTGAGCAACAGAAGCCATGCTATAAAAACGAAAAGAAAAATACAGCAAACTTGTGAAGCGCATTTCGAACTTTTTGGAGAAATATTAGCCGAGGTTGAAGAGGAATCTTTATTGAAGGTTGAAAATTCGACGAGATGAAATCTGATTATCGCATACACTTTTACTTTGAAGAGAATATTTAATTTGATAAATAAAGACCTTACTAAAGAATTCAATTTGGGATCTGGTTCGTCTCAAAATAGTGACTGTCCTTCATCTAAGCAATTGAAGAAGGATCAAAACCTGTTAAAAGAATTGCTTTCAAAACCATTCTCCAACAAAAAGCAAATAAATTCTGAATATGGAATATTTTTTGAATGGTTTACTAATAACAGCGATCCGGTGAATGATGAAATTGCCGTATTAATCAGAGACGATTTATGGCTTAATCCTCTGCAATATTGAGGTCAAACTAGACGATGATGATGAAGACAATGACGCCATGAAGAGGAAGTCTTTGACGATAGAGACGGTGAAGATGATGAGAATGATGATGATAAGTAAAATGTTCATGAATTGAAAATAAAACGTATATTATATAAAATATCCCTAATAAATATAATTCCATTAATAAACATGTACGAAGGAAACAAAATTTCATATTAGAATTAAAAATAAAAAGTTTCATTTTCAATAAATAGTTTTAAAACTTAACAAATCATCTTCGTAGCAATATTTAAAGTTATTATGACTGGGACATCCCACAGCGAGAATTCTTCAATTGGTTGTTTTGATTCTGCGACCAGATGTCATCTTACTATTATATCTGAAACTATATCCATTCATTTTGCTTTTTATATGCTTAAACATACCGAAAGAAAGTTTTGAATTTTATTAAGGTTAACATACACAAAAATCTAATGCTGCAAAAACGCTTAATTGTCACACGAAGTCGTAAAAAATTAGAACGGCTGATGAAATTATTACCAGAGAAACTATACGCTATTCTAAATATAAAGATGTAAATTATGAATATGTCTTCTAAATACAATCAGAATCAATTGCACATCTGAAATTATTTTTATTGGAGGGTTTTACCTGTCATAGCTATCAAGTCACCACCCATTAATCTTTCATTATAAAGAAACATAAATTTTTTATAAAAAGCCAAGAAATAAAGGTCTACATGAATTTGGATTTTTATATAAGAGATGACAAATTTTCACAAAAGGATTCGATGATGGCGAAATCAAGCAGTAGATAATAATAGTGGCGAATTTATTAATTTGCGAAAATTTACGACGAAAATTATTATGAAACTCTGCCCTGCTAGCGGGCTATTCTGCTATTTATACATGAGCGAATTCTTAGTCGATAATGTAAATTTTTTTTGCATGCGAGCTTTTACTCGTACACCAACAATAATTCGAAGTAACGTTTTTCCGAACATAAGATCATAAAAAAAATAACTTGTTAAGTTAATTTTTGTTTTGTGTCTCATGAATAAAACTGTAGTATTTCAAAACAAAAATATCAGTCAAAAGGAGATTCTTGGCAGTTTTATAACCCAAGATACAGCTTTAGCAAAGCGGATACTGCCAAACTCTTTGCAAGTAAAAGCAAGGGCTAATTAATATTGAGAGTCACTAACGATTAAACTGAGATCTCTTAAACTAGTAAGAGATGCTAAAACGTGGTGTAAAGTAAGTAGAAAAGACAATATTGTGAATAATTTTGTTATGTTCATTAGTACTTCGTTTATGCTGAAACTTTTTTACAGTGCTATAAAATATATTCATTTGGGGTTTTTACAACACTACAGCATTAATTCGATTCGTATCGTGTCGAGTTACAAAATTGGAAAATTTTGTATTATTGAAAAAATTTTCAAAATTAGCCCCCCGGAATAAAATGTTCCCATGGGTTGTATAAATTTATTATTTAGAGATAAAATTCGAAATTGCACCAAAATTTAAAAAAAAAAGTAGATAGTAAACTGCCATATTTAAATAATAATAATTTTGATCCCAAATCGTTTTTAAAATAAATTTTATATGAAAATTTTATTTTAAAATATATTTCAAATCTAATCATTTTTTATTACTTTATTTTATTGTATTTTAATTTTATTTCAAGAAATAAGATCAATTAAATGGATCTTAATTAAATTTTGAAAAGTTAAAATTAATTAAATTGAATTTTTGTATTCAGGAAAAATTTAAAAATCTTAAAACTAGCTTTTGTAGAAAAATCATGCAACTTGCAATTATTCGTGCAATAAGAAGGTAAGGAAAATATTGTTATGTTACATTTATGTACAAAGTATGAAAAATTTTTACTTAAAATATAGTGAGCAAAATATACTAAGTCGTTATATTAAGAAAACCAAAACTCATATTAAAACAAGAGGAAAAAAAAACTTAAAATATATTTTTATTATTTATTGTAAAACTTTGAAAATAAAATCTAAAATTAAATCTTAAACTATAAACAGTCAAGACATACATAGATTAAATTCATTAAATATACTACCTTTTCGTTCTATCTTTGCTTTATTAATACTGTACTAAAATAGTATTTAGCTGGAACTACTATTTTCCAAATAATATTTTTTTCATACTCGTATACACATTTTAATAAATGTTTCTTTCAGCTTACAGTCTTAATTAAGATTATATGAATATTTAGGAATATTAAGACGCTCCGTATTCAACTAAATAATAAATTTAAAAGCTATATGCTCCTAGGAAAAAGCTTGAATTTTTTACTTTAATTGAATACCAACAAGCATCATAGAAAACTACAATTTCGCAATTTGAGTTGTCAGAAATTTTTTGTTCTTCTAAAATTTAAGGAAAATATACCCCAAAAAATATTCTGTTAACAGATGCATTATTTGAATTAAGAAAATATATATGCTATAGTTTTATATAATTTTTATTGCAAAAGATAACTTTCAAATTCGTATCACATTTTAGTCGAAGTATTTGTTTTATTCCCATTTCTTTTAAGAAATAAATATTATTTTCAAAGTCAACTTTTTAAGAAAGCGAGAAGCTTTGGATTAAGCTAAACGATTACAGTCCATGTATTTGTTATTATTATTATTGTTGAAAACAGTTACTATTTGCAAAACTTATTTAACAGTTTTACACAAAATTCGTATACCACTTCTTTTTGTTGTTGTTTTGTTTCTGTGAATTATCGTTTAGCCACTACTGTAAATAGTAGTGTTTTTTCTATTTTGTTCTTCTTATTACAGAATACGCTACTCAGTTATTATTCTGATTAATGAATATGAAGCACCGTTCAACAGGTCTTGCGCAAAAATGCATCAATAATACGCTCATTATGGTTATAGACAATCCTTATATTTCGATTACACAAGGAGGAAACAATCAAAATATAAAAGTATACAAGTATTCCAAGGAATATTTTGGTATTTCAGTAATAACGCTGTGATAAATTGTTTAACTAAAATAATTTTGCATTCAATATGCACATTTCCAGGATTTATGTAATTCCACGAATAGTGAAGTTTACTTAATAACTCTTGAATAACTTTTCTTTTCTAGAATTTCGCAAAAACTATAAAAGCTACGCTAAGAATTTTTATAATGTCTTTAACAATTGAATTATACATTTTAAACTAAATAAGAATTATTAGTTGTAAATATTTTATTTTTTTTTAATGTCTTGTTCTTTTAAAGTTTTTAAACTTAATTTAATCCAACTTTAATAATGCTATAGCAATGAAATATTTTTGCAATGAATTTAATGCATTATGAAATATTACTAATTTAACACTTAACATAAGTTAAATCAATGCTTTTGTTCTACCCGTATGATTTTACGGCTAGTAAAACATTTCCACATGTCGAATTCATTGTTTCTTAAAAATTATACTTTATACTTTAAAATTATACATAAATCGTAGAAGTATAATTATTATACATACAGTAGATCACAGCCTATATTAAATGCAGTGTATTCATTATTTCCCCTGAAAGGCGGGCTCTCTCTAATGAAACTAATAGAGAGCTTTCAAGCTATTTCGATATAGAAGAAAATATCTCAAAGTAACTAAACGACTTCTTTCTGAACCAGAGTTTTTCGTCACTAAATAATTTTAAATGGGAATCAAAACGTTTTATTTCGTTATTCATATTCCAATCCAAAAACTACTATTACTCGAAAAGAGTGAATTTAAAGCGTTTATAGAATTGCTTTTGATATCACAAATTCAATCAACTGGATGATGAGAATACAAAACATTTAATTTACGTCTTAACTGACTTAAGACGCCGGTAGAATAAAGATAAATGAAGCTATGAATGCTCCACTTTACTGCGTTCCTAAAAATGGTATCATGAAATTTAGTTATGGGACATTGACCTTTCTCAGACTGCAGCGGTTATAAACTATATATATTGTCTCTCTTGCTTTTCTTAGTCTCTTATAATTGCTTAAATTATGCTAAAGCTAAGACTATCCAGTGATATTCAGATTTGCTTGGTATCTAAGTGTCTTACTAAGCATAATGTTAGCCAGTTTAGGCCATTCCCAATTATTTTTCCAGCAGTCGTCTTCAGGTATTATGTTCCTTATTTTTCATCTTTGCCATATGATATTTGAAGTTTCTATGATCTCTCACTAATACACTTATCAAGCTAACGCAGAGTTATTGGCACAAAAGATTAAACCCATAGCTTCCACGTAACCACCTGAAGGCTCTCACCAATAACTAGTAGAGGCTACCGCTTCCCGTAGTATCAGTTGATAAGTTACTGCTACGACTTCGAAGTTCTCTTCTTCTTCTACTTTCAGACTCCCGCTAGCCTAAACGATTGCTGCCGCCTTTTACCTCAAAAGCTATATGTCAAGGTGTGAAGGTAATAACCAAAACCCCTGGAGGAAGTTACCAAGGGATTTAGTGCAATAGCGTTAACGACATATGATACGTGTCTCCATTCAAGAAAAGAAGATAGTAGAAAATTATTTGTACACAAGTTAATAATGTCGATTTAGGACATATGATTTGTGCAAATAATAACAAATATGGCATTTTGGAGGAAAAATATCTCTCACTATAATTCAGTATTTAAAGACGCCAAAGTGTAAGGACACTTATTTTAACACGTATAATAATGTAAAATTTTGTACCTAAAAAAGATGCTTTGCGGAGAAGTCTGATCGCCTTCTTTCATTGAAAGCTAGAAAGTTCGAAAAGTTCTCGATTGTTAGTAAAAGCTTACGTTTAACACGCACCAACTCAAAAAACTTACGAACGATGGTTTGCACGATTCAAAACTGATGATTTCGGCACAGAAGACAAGAAGAGGCCTGGTCAACCGAAAAAGTTTAAAAATGAGAAATTGCGAATATCACTAAGCGAAGATTGTTGTCAACCGCAAGCAGAGCTTGAATTATCGTTGGAAGTCACACAAGAAGTTATTTCCCTAGGTTTGAAAGCATTCAGATTCATTCAAAAGCAAAGAAATTAGGTCGCACATGAACTGAAGTAGAGAAGCGTTGCATGTCGAAAATGATGGCCACTACAAAAGGAAGTCATTTTTGTATCGTATTGTTGCTGGTGATGAAAAATGGATACATTGCGTTAACCTCAAGTGAAAAAAGGCCAACTAGCCAAATCAATGATGAAACCAAATGTTCTTAACGCCTAGGTAATGCCCTGTATTTGGTGGAATTCGAAACAGACATAACCTTATATCATGGCACTCTTTTATGAAACAGCGAATGGAAGTTTTTGGCTTATAGTCCAGAGCTTGCGCCTTCTAACTATCATTTTCTTTTTCGCTCGGACCTAGCTGTGTAAGCCATAACGAGATGGTGAATCGCCCTGGAAGGCCTTCAGACACGTATATCCTCCGGTCACTTCTAGTTGCAATTTCAAAAGCCCGAGGCAGGGCGCAGCCTTCACTCCTTGCTGAAGAGTTGGAGATTATCCAACTCCTGGTCCAGAACGCATGAAGCTTAATATAATTTAAGAACACAATGCATTCATGTTCACTGGACCTGGACCATTCATTGTGTTCATTACAAATGATTCGACCCACAAACTCAAACGAGGGCCTCGAAACACACAACCACCACGATACTCCCGAAGGGCCGACCTCAATAATCAGTCAGAGAACAGCTAAAAGGCTAGAACGATAAATAGCTAAATTCTGGGTCTTTACTGATTCCCGTGGAAATATAGTGGATTGTCGAGTTGGCCCCTGCTACCCTATTAAGGGACTGCGCTCCCTTTTACCCCCGAAGATGCATGTAGTAATGGCGGATTTCCGTCAAAACATATAAATGTGCCCCCGGGGAGCACTCATGGAATGACTCCTACTCATGCAATGCATTGTACCAGAACTAGAAAATTAGATTATGGGGAGTAGTGTTTATGGACATTCGATTTGAATTACGCTACATTTTAAGCGGCAGGAAAGACCTCTGGAGGAAATTTATTTCACATATGAACTGTACTGCTAAAAACCGAATTCTCCGTGTAATGCGTAATGCGATTCGCTAGCCAATCGACCACAAATGGATATGCTCTCAACGTAAATCGAGTCAAACGCAAAAAATGTAGGAGGTTCGGGAACAAATTCCCTAATTTCGTTAGAGTGCTTACGATTGTAGTAACGATAAAACAGTGAAATACAACCTACATCTCTAGAGCATTAATAGATTTTGAATACCCTGCCATCTTCAATGACCCTCTTGGGCCTTTCCTATACGGGGTCGAGCAACTCTAAAATAAACTTTGCGGCGCCGGCCCATACAGGGGAGTTGTATTCCATATTTGGAGAAATATAGGTGGTATAAATAGTACGGAGATCGGATGGAGTAAAGTATCTTTTACACCGTTTAAGAAAACCGAGGCATTTGAAAGCTTGTTTAGAAATCTAAAAAATTTGTTTAGTCCATCGAATTTCACATTGAATTTTCATGCCAAAAACATCAAGAACTTTCGATTCCATAATATCCATATTAACCATGGAAACGCATGCAGCCTTCTAACTACCATTTGTTTCGATCGATGCAGAACGGCTTTACTGGAACACGCTTTACTTCAGATTAGGGTATCAGAAATCGCCTTGATTTGTTCTTTATCTCAAAACCGGAGCAGTTCTTTTAGCACGGAATCTATCCCCCCGGGGGCACATACATATCGTCTTTATAGGACTTTGACTATCTAGACACAGTGCAACTAGGGAAAAAGGGAGCCCAGTACCCTGAAGTCAGCTCCACTTTATTTCCACGGAAATTAGTGACCCGCGGAGTTCCGTTATTTGTCTCTTTAGACACTTAACTATTCTCTGACTGATTATTGAGGTTGGCCCTATATGGGAGTATCGTGGTGGTTGTGGTTTCGCGGCCCCATAACAGTATAATGGTTATTATGTTGGCCAGGATCATTTCGCCGTTAATGACACGCTAGGTGAATGATCCACTCCAGTGAGCATGGTAGACATGTGTTCTGGACAGGAGGTGGAAAGTCTCCAGCTCTTTAGCAAGGAGTGATGATTTGCAGCCCTGCTCTGAAATCATCGAAGTTGCAACTAAAAGTTCTGTTGCATAGAATTATAGCTTCGGCTTCCTAGGACGAGCATGACGTTCCAAATTATGCAGTGGTTAGATCCACCATCTGATTAAGGCTTCATGGCCAGGCGCGGATGTAAATCGAATCACACAGCACGGAATCTATATGCTACCATAAAAATGGAAACAAGTAGTGGCTAACGATGAACAATATGCTGAATAATTGATATATTATTATACATCATTTTGTTGTTATAAAATGTGCATTTTTTTTTGCTTGAAAAAACAATATTAAAGCCACACCTTCCCTCTCTTGGTGTATATACTATAGGCAACATATACTAAAAAGAGTTTATTATAGGGAATGTGGAGGCCAAACAATGGAAGGCCGATATTTATACGGGGTGTCAATTTTACCAAACTTCTTTTTAAATCACAAATTTTACTAAAGTTATTTTGCTTAAGTATTTTTATTTGCATATTGTTTTACACCTGTTGTTTTTTTTTTTTGTTTTTGCTGTATTTTTAAATAATAAAATTTAGCATAAATTCAATTCGATTCTAATGAATTTCTTTCCTTATAAACAAAATGTTTTCCTTCATATTAAAATTTTAATGTCACTAAATTTAAATTAAAACTATTCTATAAAAATTAGCTTAAATTTTAAGTTAAAGTGTTTAAAAGGAATAAACAAAATACAGCAGTAACAAAAAGCTTAAGTATATTTCAAAATTATTATTGAGTGCTTACTGCAATGTGTAATGTAAGTGTGTGTGTGTACAAGGATATGTCTATATATGTATCAGCTAATTAAAATAAAATTATAGACTACATTAAATACTAAACACTAGTTAGAAGAAATCAATAGTGAAGTAACAATTTTATAAGTTTGTAAGTTCGTTAAGAAAGTTGTTCATAATGTAAAACAAGAAATATACAAGAAGTAAATATAAAAACAAATAACTTGTAAAATTGTTAACATTTTAATATTGATTGCAGTTGACAGCTACATATATATGGATGTATGTATGTATGTTCAAGAAGAAGAAGAGAAAAGAGAAATGGTATTTGTTTTTTTAATAGTATTTGTAAGTGAACAACACATTTGTATGTAATCAGTGTGAATAATGGCGATTGTGGTTGTAGTAGTAGTAGTAACAGCTAAAACTTAAATAATAGAAGTAGTCATCTTTTGTTTTTATTTATTTATTATTTTTTTTTTTTTTTTTGTTGTAGCATTAATGTGTAAATGAATGATTATTTGATGTGGCTTCTTGTAGCTGTTACAATATTTTTAGTTATATTTAAGTTCAACATTTAGACAACATTTAAATTAAAAGATTTTAAGTACATTTCTTTGTTTTTTACAACAATTTCAAGTTTTTGTTGACTGTTTGTTATGTTTGTTATTTGTTTGGTGGAAAATATTTAAATAATTTTATTGAAACATAAAATAACAAAAGGCTAAATGATGAATTATAGTTATAGTTATAAAAAGAACAAAAGAAAAATAGGTGGAAGAAGAAGAAGAAAAACATAAATAATAACTATTACCTTAACCCTTTGTAGATCGATGGGATTCATAATAGTGCCTTGAAAAAATTCCACTGTTGTAAAGTGACGTTTAAATAAACCTTCTAGTTCCAAATCAGGTGGTTTTCTTTAAATTTTGCATGTGTGTGTGTATTTTCAATTTTATTTTATTTTCAAATTTATATTTAATCAATTTTCAATTGTTATTTTATTTTTATATTTATATTTTTGTTTTTGATGTTGATGTCAATTGAGGGTTTGTAAATTTTGTTCAAGATAGTGGTTATATTTTTATTACAAAATCAGGTTGTGGATGGCGCAAGAATTTTGAAGTTTTAATGTAGGTTTTTGTTTTAAAATAAAAAATTTACAAAAAGATGTTGATTCAATTCAGTTTAAATAAAATTTTCGGATATTAATATATGGAAAATAAAGTTACCTTAATTATACACAAATCGCATAAACTTAACATAATTAATGTTTTATTTTGCAAATAAATAATGAAGTGTTGCCGTAGTTATTATTATTTTTTTTACTTCAAAATTTTTAACATATTTCTTTATAATTCTTTATTAAACATATTATGTTAGATTATGTTTGATATTGAAATTTACTCTTAGGGTTGCATTTTAAAGATTTAAATGGGACTTTTTAACTAAATTTTTTTTGAATTTCACAAGGAAAAATTACAGAACAAAACTTGCAAAAAATTTAGAAAAAATGACTTAGTTAAATTTTGAAAACATGTTTTTTATGTAATTACGCACGCTCGTGCTAGAGAAAATTCTCGATTTATGTTTTATATAATTATATCTCATTTTATTTTTTTTTTTCAATATTTTTTTATTGTCATATTCGTTAAAAAAATTCTTGTAAAAGTTATAGCAATATATTCCACTCTATTATGCATTAAAAATAACACAATAAATATTTTATTAATTTATGTTGTTTTTTTTTTCAATTTTTAGATTATTTTTAATTTCCTAGCTTTATCACATTTCACTTTAACGAATATTTGCGGCATCCTGTTTATAAATTAAGATGCAATAAACGCAAATGTGGGTCTGAAATGTATTTTGTAGCAGTGGCGATTATAGAAAACTAAATTAAGTGTCAACGAATACAAATGATATATTCTATATATATATATAGCCTTACCCCCCCCCCCCCCCACTCCCGGGGACTCATTTAACTATGTTTATAGATTACTCAACCATCTAGACTTGCGTCAACGGGGGTATAAGGAAGCCCAGTTCCTGAAAGCTGACAGGCAGTTAACTGGAAACCACGTTATTTCCACGGAAATCAGTAAGCCCCAGCGTTCAGCTAATTGGTTCAGCTGATCTCTGACTGATTATTGAGGTGGGCCCTTCGGTAGTATCGTGGTGGTTGTGGTTTCGTGAGCATGTAAGTCATGTGTTTTGGACCAGGAGTTGGATAGTCTCCAACTCTTCAGCAAGGAGTGCTGGTTTGCGACCCTGCTTTGAAACCTCTGAAATTGCAACTAGGAATAACCTGTTGCTATAAATTAGTCTTCGGCTTCCTAGGGCGAGAATGACATTGCTTTTCTTCATCCACAGTAGTTCGGCCACCACCAAGTTATGGCCTACGGTCGGTACTGATGTAAACCTTATCACGCATATCGCAATAGCCTTGTGACTGTCTTTCGTTTTACAAAACTTTGCAAAAACCATCACACTGTTATTGATCTAGATTACAATTTTTTTCGGGATGCAAACTTTTTTTAATAAAACAACCCAAGTGGCCCATAAAAGTTATTTGAAATTAAAAAAATTAACCTTCCTACATACCCGAGAGTATTTAAATATTCAATAGGGTTTCAATTGAAGAGCTCTATTTTGTCTATCAATATAATCATTACATGAGAAGTGTGGACCTTTTCGACAACGTCTTGAACAATTGCCGCATAAGAGTTCGGGGTAAAAAGCGGTATTAGTCATTATTAAAAAATGCTTTCTATGCAGCTGTGGTAAACGCATGGACGCTACTTTTTCATTGTCCCAAAATTTTACAAAAAACCCAAATCTCACAATTCAATTTCCCAGTAGAGAGAGGTATGTGATTCAATACTAGTGAAATCAAATCTTAAAAATCTTGGGAAAACTATCAGCTCATCATCGTTGTCCGCAGTGTGGCAGCAAAATCGAATACGGATGTTTAAAGTATCTAGTGTATTTACGCCCAGTTTCATATTTCCAAAACAACCACAATGGAATAGCTCCAGATCAGTCGAAAATCGCAAAGACTAAATAATTTATGACTTTTATTAAATAAACAATATGAATTTTTGTTTATTAAAGGTTTTTCAACAAGAATATTGTTTGCGAAAACAAAACAAAAGATTTAGATTAACATGATTCGAATTTTTATCGTGTTACGAAGAGGAAAAATGGGCAATTATGCATGAAAACTGATATCCGGCGACCACGCTGATAGATGTCAACTCTTTCCTCAAAGTGTTTAATCACTTTTTTTACAAAATGGCGGTTTTACTTTATTAATCACATTACGGATTTTGAGTTTTAAATATAAAATCGATTATGTCCTTAACAGAGTCTATACGGTCTTAATCCACTGGTGCTAAGTCACACGATTTGGCTGGCCACTTAACTGCTGATTGTCGTGAAATTATGCGATCGCGAAATTAGATTTGCAATAAATTGCTCGTTTCATTGGCTGTGTGACATGTGGTACCGTCTCGTTGAAACCACATGTCAACGACATCCACGTAGTCAATAATAGACCAAACTAAGTTGTTAGCATCCCGTGATAGCGTGAATCATTGACCGTTACAGCATTTCCAGCCACATCTTCGAAGAACAAAAAAAGCCTAATAACGCCTTCAAAATGCATAGCGCTCCATACACTGACACGTTGAGCATGCAAAGATTTTAGAAGTCCAAATGCAGCAATTTTGCTAGTTGACATATCCTGATAAGTGAAAATGAGCTTCGTCTGAAGAAATTATTTTTCAGGAAAACTAGCCGGTTGTTCCTGAATGAGTTAAGCGTACGGCGATGTTAATATGTAGTCGGACGGCTTCAATTCCCGCAACAGTTGAAAATTGTAAGGCTTCAAGTCAAATCCTAACGAAAAATTTGCCATGTGGTGGTTTTGGAAAACCCTGATTGTTGAGAATGTCGAGGAATTGACAAATTTAGATCTGTTTCAACACTGTGGCTCTCAGCTGCGATGTTTTCAGTTGAACGATCCGGTAGAACATGCATTGGTATTCGCACATTTTGTCCCAAATTTAACGACCAAATTCTTAATATCGCTTTCAGGAGGACGATTATATCACGAATTTTACGAAATGTAACTTTAACAAAACCAGCATTTTCCTAGTGTATTTTAATCATTTTAATGCGATTTTCAGACGAAATTGAGTTCATTGTACCAATTGCCAATGCATCTACTGAGAATACGTCGTCAAAAAACTTAATTTCAAAACTATCATTTTTATCATTTTCTTGTTTAGAACCCTAATATTTGAAACTCATTTAAGACTGTTGGGTATTTAAATATCCATTTACATTATTTTATTTATTATAGGGGGAATATCTAAAGCTATCTAAAACGGGCGGGATTTTTTGGCATATTCCATTTTCCTTTTCAGCATTTTCCAACATAGGGAAACTTAACATTTTACCATTTTGATAAATAAGGCAAAATACAATAATTTTTACCTTTTAAATTTTTCTGAGCTAACTTATCTCCATTTCTAAATAAAACGTAATTCGAAGTTGTATTTTATTATCAGAACCTCACTACAATTTTTTACTATCGTCACTTTCTTGGGTATTAACCCATGAATGCATTAGCGTGTGATAAAGGCTGAACCGGAAAAGAAAAAGAAAAAGATAAAGGGAAACATATGTTTTCGTTTTACTTATATCAGTGTATAAACTCAAATGACTTTTATTTTATGTACGTAAATACAGAACGTCTAAAGCCTTATTTTCGCGTAAACTGTAATAATACATATTATTGGCTAAAATTTGGCCACTCATAATTCATAATTTATTAAATTTCTTTTGAGCACAATATTTCTCTTCGCTATGACTAATCCAAAAAGAAACACCCCAAAATAATTTTGTTTCAGTTGCGATTTAATGACCCAACGCTCCATAGTGAAATCAAGAAAAAGCAGTTTTTAAATTTCAGTTTCGGCTTTTGGTGTCAAACAATTTTTACGTAAAAGCTGGGCTTAAATCCTTTAAGTACTCGTGTTACGTGGACAACCCTCTTCTTATGTTGTATCTGTTGTATTATTATTGCATATAAATAGTACAAGGCATTGAAATTATTTATTATCAAAATTATCGTCCAAAATTGAGCTTTTATATTACAAATTCACCCAGTGTTAAGTTAAATATTAAAACAATATACAAATTATCTGTACATAAATTGTAGTTAAAATTATACAATAAATTTTTTTATAATCGTTTAGCAGTACAACTACACAACCAATAAAATATAATTAAACAATCTCGCTCTTTTAACGAATATTTCGAATATTTCATGGACAATACCCGATACAAATGATAAACGTGAATCCAAATACGATTAATTGCAAGAATTTCTAAAACTTCGGCCTCACTTCATAAATAATACTTATTTCTACAATAAATTTATATATAATTTTTATCTACAAATTTTGTTTTCAAAATAAATAATTTTTATAACTAGGAAAATAAAAAAAAAAATAAAAAAATTCAAAATTTCTTTATTTACTACTGTACTTAACTCAATACTCAATAGAAAACATTTACAATATAAGAAAGAAATTTTATTTGTTATCAAACTAAAAAATTTTATTTATTAAGAAAAGGTGAAAAAGGCCTATTTTATTTAAAAAAAAATCTAAGAATCTAAGAAAAAGTCATAAAAAATTAATTGAATTAATTCACTAATAAAATTCATTCCATTGAAGAAGCATTGACAATTTTCCAAAGCACATAGTAGAAAAGAAATTTAATTAAATTAAGTAAAGTAAAGTAAAATAAAAAACCAAAAACTAATATTTGTTGAGTTTTAAATAAATATTTTTTTATATAAAAATCTAGTTATAAAAGCAAATCTTTATGGCAAAAATTAAAAAAAAGAACTCTTAATAAAATCAATTTTATTTAAAAAATGAAACAGGAAAATATTTTGAAATAAAATTAAACTAATAATAAAAAAAAAGTTTTTAAAATAAGCCTGTTGCTCCTTAATACGAGCCATAATGCATAAATTGCTGAAAAAGCCAAGTTCTTGAAATAACAACTTAAAAAAAGAATTAAATAAAGGAATCTTTAATCGGTTGCAGTGTAAGTTTTTTTAAGAAAAAAACTTTATATAAATAATTTTGTTTTTTTATAATTTAAAACAGGGATTTCAAGTGCAATTTTTCTTGAAGTAAAACAATTTAACTTCTGTTCCCTTGTTTTTTTCTTTTGTTTATTTTTTTTATTAAAACTGTTAGTTTTCTGTTTGTAGTTGTAAGTAAAAAAAAAAATCTAGTGTTTGGGGAATTTCTATAATTTTCTTGAAATGTCATGATGTTGCAGGGATTTCAAACTTTTCGAATTTCTGTATGACGTTTTAATATCTTAATTTTAGAATTTAAAACATTTTAAAATTTCTGTTGTTCTAAATAAACAAAATATTCATTTCTGTTTATGTGTGTGTGTTTTTGTGTGTGTATATGTGTTTGTGTGTGTGACTAAGAGGTGTGTACCTTGACTCTTTCCAAATCGACGGCATTCATCATGGTTCCCTGAAAAAACGCCACTGTTGTATAATGACGTTTTAATAATCCTTCTAGTTCCAGATCTGGCTCCTTGCTAAACGTTGATTTGTAATTGTTTTTGTTTTTCGCACCATTCGCACACAACACAATTAATTTTATTATTTAATTATTTTTTTTTACAAATTTTATTTATGTAAAATTTGTTTGGTTTTTAAATTTAGCCATAAAGTAAATAGAGATACTTAAATTACTGATCAATTAATAGCTAATTATTTATAATGTTTTTATTGTTGTTTTTTAAATTAATAAATTTATTAAAAATACTTATTTTTTAATTGTTTAACGAAAATATATTTTAATTATATTATTTCTATGTTTATTTGTTAATTAAATTCTATTTAAATTGCATTACATTGTACTAATTAAAACATCATCATAATTGTTCTGCGCACAATGGGACTTCAGTAGCAAAAAATAAATCTTAACTTGTGAATATTTCTTGGAAACTTTAATTGCTGCCCATAGCAGCTAAAACTATATTATTAAAGAATGAATATTTATTCATTTATGACTGGTGCTAATAGTTAAAATAATTTTACAATTATCTTTTAATGGATATGATTTCGTCACCTTGAATAGCAGAGTAAAATTAAAAAGTTCGCAACAATCAAACAAAAAACTGTACAGCAGATTTCATTGTTCACGCAATAAATAACTTTATGCAATTTGCACCTCTTATTCAAACCAAAAAATATCTTATTATTATTGATCTAGTGAGAATTCCAGTTAGAATTTTGCCTTTACTGGTCTCATAAGCATTTAGATTAAAAAAAACAAGAAAAAACCGAATTATATTTCTACAGGACATCATTATGAAGATTACTTTCAAAATTTATTACACTGAGTTTATCGCATATAAAGTAAATAATAACTCGGCTATATCTAGAAACAACAAAAAAAATAAAATATTTTAATTTTTAAGGGGTTTGAGTATTCCATATAACAAACGATCAAACAGATGGCGCTGTATTTGTTTCCACTGTATTTGGTGTTGTATCACAGGATAGGCAAGGAATACCTTTTTCGAACAGACCTGAATAAACAGTACACCCTAAAGAATTTAGTATTTATTCGCTATCATAATAAATATTTAACAATAAAAAGGTGTTCCTTTAAAATCGGGTACCAAGCATTTTAACAACTTTAAGTAAATAAAACAAAAAAAAAAAAAGAAAATTAAGAATAAAAAGGTTATTTTGGCCAAAGAAAATCGCAAAATTTATGTATAGGGAAAAATGTTGCCTGGACTAAAAATTCAGCAGCGAAGCACTTGTATGCAATTGTAGATTGAAGTCAAATGAAGACTCAAATTAACACAAAAAGCTTTAAAACAGGGTGTGCGCCGTAGTATACATTATACTAATTTGTTTCTTTATATATTTTGATTAAATGAGAGAGAATCATTTTTTTATTGATTCAACTTTTTTTGAAAACTTTTGAGCAGAGTTTTCATTATATTCTCACACACATTTCACGCGGTATTTCATAAATTTCCTCACGAATATTTTGTTTGAGTTACTCAAGCGTTTCTGGTTTGTTTGCATAAACCTTGCTTTTCAGATATCCCGACAAAAAGAAGTCCGGAGCAGTCAATTAGGCGACCGTAGAGGCCAATCAACATCACCATTTGTTGAAACAATTTGTTGTGGATCTTACCACGCAGTAATTCCATTGTAATCCATGCTATAAGCGATGTGGCACCGACTTGTTGATACCATCATAGCAACGCAAGGCCACATGTTGCTAGATCGGTCAAAAACTATTTAGAAAACAGTGGATGTTAAATTTTGGTAGATCGTCTTTACGGAAATACGCTTCACTTCAGAACAGTGTATCCGAAATTGGGTTGGACTCATTCTTTATCTCAAAAAAAGATTGAAAAAAGTAATTGCTAACGATGGACAACATTTTGAATAATACATCAATTCATTTTATTATTACAAAAAATGCGTTTGTCAAACAAAAAAACGCGACATCATTAACTTGTACAAAATGTATACCGATATTTATCAAAACTTTTGGTTTTGTGTTAAAAAGTAAATCAAACCTTCAATAACCTAAAATTGATATAAAATTCACAGCTCTTTTTAAATTCATCATAAACTTCTCAAAAACTCTTGTACATTTTTGAGTGAGTTTTTAGTAGAATAGTGGGCAACGAAAATAGTGACACTCTTTACATTTGAATTGCGTTTCTCATAAACTGATGTTCGTCATCAAATAAAAATTTGTTGGTATAAAATATAGGGAGCGCCGGAGGAGACAAGTCTCCTATCTAAAATATTGATAGAGTCTGAATTGTATTTATTTGATTTTATGACTGTGTGGATAGCGATACACATCGGGTACCGCTATGTGGATATAAAAATCGGTGTAGTAAAATGTTTGGTTAAATATTTGGAAACCAATGGAATGACTTTCAATTAACTAAAAAAATTTAAATGAAACTTACAGAAGCGCAGTAAACAAACGTATGAATATTTTATGAATTTTATAAGAAAAAAATTAAGTAATTGCATATTTTTTTTCCATACAATAAAAAAAATACTCGATTTTCTTTTATTGATATTTTTAAATCTACAGTATAAAGTAAAATCTTATATTTAAAACCATTCAACAAACTAATCGATAGGAGTTATAACAACCAGCTGTTTCTGAAGAACGTATAATTTTTACAACTTGTCCACTTTTCAAACCAAAATATCTAGCAACCGGATCACCGGCTTGAACTCTCATTAACATATTTTAGAGTTTGTTTTTCGATTTCTTAAACAATCATTTTTATAAAACATGGACGATGAGGCTGAAACTTATAAACTGTGGCGCATTCGTAAAACAATAATGCAGTTGAGCCATGATCGCGGTTATTTAGTAACGCAGGATGAATTGGATCAAACACTGGAGCAATTCAAGGAAATGTTTGGTGATAAGCCAAGTAAAAAGAGGCCAGCACGTTTAGATCTTACAGTTTTAGTTGCCCACAATGATGATCCAACAGATCAAATGTTTGTTTTCTTTCCTGACGAACCAAAAATTTGCATTAAAACTATCAAAACTTATTGCACTCGTATGCAGGAAGAGAATATTGTACCACTACAAGCTGGCATGACACCATCAGCCAAACAATCCTTAGTCGATATGGCACCAAAATATATATTGGAACAATTTTTGGAATCTGAATTATTAATTAACATCACCGAACATGAATTGGTATCCGAAATTGTAGTTATGACTCCTGAGGAAAAGCAAGAATTATTGTCATGTTATGAACTAAAGTAAAATATGTTAATGAGAATTCAAGCCGGTGATCCGGTTGCTAGATATTTTGGTTTGAAACGTGGACAAGTTGTAAAAATTATACGTTCTTCAGAAACAGCTGGTCGTTATATCTCCTATCGATTAGTTTGTTGAATGGTTTTAAATATAAGATTTTACTTTATACTGTAGATTTAAAAAAAGTAATTGCATATTTTAATTATGAAGGATTTAGTCAGCACTATTATCGTTAGTGATTTATTATTAGTAATTTATATGTTACTAGCGTGCCCGTGATTGCTTTACAAGTCATTTTTAGTTTTTTTTTTTTCTTCTGCGGCGTTCTTTTTTGTGTGCGCCAAAAAATTGCATCATTCAAGAAAATTAATCAGAAAGAACACACAATTTCTTTTTTTTTCGTTTTTATGTTTTTTTTAATAATTTTATCTTTTTCACACTTCAATGTTTTTGTGTGCTTATATAATTCATCTTATTCTATTGCTATGCTTTTACATATACGACATTCTTCGATTGATCTTGGTTCGCGGTATTGACAAACAAAGCACGTGAACGTGATACACCGTGCGAAAAAACAGTTATCGTTGCAAAAGCAACGTATGGGGAACTGATGCCGTTTAAAATCACACGGCAAATCTGGAGGAATCATAGGAATGCAGCACATCCTCGGCCTTATATTTTCCTTCCAAAATTTTTGCTTCAATATCATTTTTCATGACTGTTTTGACTACTAAACGTGTCCCATTGCAAAGTCGTGGCTGACAGATATTTCTAAGCCAAATAATTGTTACACCAACTTTCACTTGGCGGTGGGCCAGCAGTCGAGGTAACTCAAGCGAATTTTAAAATTCGACTGGATAATTTACAACATCGTCTTGTGCAATACCGGGAAACACGTTTGTGACAAATTCTTGTTTTGAATGTGCAAAGTGGCAAAAATTATGTGGAAGCGTAATCATTTTTGTGGTGGGATCAATTGCAATTGCGTCATTCCCAATATCTAACAATTGCTTTGAAAACCATTCGGCTGATGGAACATTTTGCAATTGAACACGCAAATTACACACACACAAAATGCAACAGATTATGGAAAACAAAATTATTTATTTTTTTGCACATCCACTTGCTATGAACATGAGCATATTTCGATTTCGATATTGCCGCCGCACTCTGTGCAAGCACACACACACAGCAACGTACAAACGAAAACACACATTTCATTTGATACAAAACATTGAGTCGAAGTATGCAATGGAAAAGGAATTTTGATGTTTTGAAAAATTTTTCTTGTATCAAACACGCACTGTGGACGCACTATTGTGCATAAACGCATGAAGCAAAGATACGAACCAGCGACGACCATTACGAAGGCACTGTGAAAATTTGGTGGAAATACGACGATGCATCTCGTTAAACACTGGCAACCAACGGACACAGTTAGCAATAGAATCTGATGCTCATAGTAAAAATATCATCAGATAACTGTTGGCATAGATAGGACTGTTTGTCAAGAGCTAAACCACTCTCTGAAAAAATTTAGACCCATACTCAATTTGTACATTTTTATGGAATTTTTTAAAACATAACATTGTTTTGCTCCTCCTTAAAAGCCTTAATGGCCTCGAGAAAAAATCTATGGTTACGCTTATTATGTCGATAAGCGTAACCATAGATCTATTGAAGAGTACTATAAGGACGAGAGAATTGTTTTGTTTACTGCTAAAAAATGCTGATGATCCTCTGCTAGCGATGTAAAATTGTGCAGAAATGGAATAAAATTATAGTTAATATCGTCGTTCATCAGGAAAGTTAGGAGTCTAAGTGATGAATGGTAGCACGAAAAAGTGTATCTTAGTGTGGCTATTTAAAGACAATCCTTTGGTCTCCGAATGGAGGTGGCTTTTTACAGACATAGCTAATGTTAAACTGATATTCCAACATGTAATATATAACTTTTGCTACGACTCTTGCTATAAAAGTTAGGAAGAGTTTACCAATCATAATTAATTTAATTTGAGATTAAATATACGAAAGCGATTTTAAATAGCTAATTCTTATAACCAATTTAAAGCAATATAATTTGTAAAGACTAGTACTACTTATTTTCGTCTTTTCTGACCCACTGTTATTTTCTAATACATGACATAATGAGGCCTTGCTTAGAAAACACTGATACTTATGACGGGTATAATAATTTCTAAAAACTATTACTTCTGGGTTTTTGCGTCTTCGGTCCCATTGTTGCACAATAACAAATAGCTGAGTTTCTTTCTTTGACAGCTTCACTATTATCTGTTTAAAACAGTCTCAAGGACTTGCTTTGATGTTGTACTACATCAAAAACATTAAACAATTAGTTCAATGTTAACACAATTATTATTTTCTTTTAGTTTTTTGTTTAATTTTTTTACCATAATCGTATCAATAATTATTAAAGACAATATTTCTATTTTACTATTAATAATAAAATAAAATTATAAAAAGAGCAGGACGTTAAGAGCAAAAAAAAATACTTACCGATGTAAAAATACCACCTCAACATCGACATCTTCACGATCTTCGTGGAGAAAGTCCTTTAGAAAATGTGACACCGATTCGTATGTTATGTGACCACAGACCACAATGTGTCTGCAAGGCATTATAAAGATGAAGGGTGTTGGTTGGTTTGTTGGTTATAGGAGACATCACGACATCATCATTAACAGCAGTTACGTCAATACCATCATTATTATTGCATTTATAGTCCATTCATTGATGAACAAGTTTTCCATTTGTTAGAATTTGTTTTCAGTTTTTTGTTTTTATTTCAGTTAAATGTTTTTGTTGATTTTATATGGCAAAAACAGTTTAAACAAAAAGGAGGAAAAAAATTAAAACAATTAGTTCATTTGCATTCTTAAGTGTCGGTTCATTTTTTTATATAAAATAAGCAAATCTTATTAATAAATGAGAGTATTTCAAAAATGCAATTTCTTTATTTTATTTCTTTTTTTTTTGTTGTTGTTAGTGTTAAGCATAAGGTGAGCATTTCTGTGAATGGATAAATTTTAAGTGGTTAAAAGCGGCTTATATGTATGTATGTATGTATGTATGTATATAGGTTGATTGTTATTAAGAGTTATTTTGTATTGTTATTGTTGTATGACAATCATTGAAATACTTGCAAATTAATAAAATTTTTGTTGTATTTAATTTCTAAAAGAAAGTTTTTAAAAAAACAAAATATTTTCACAGAACAGAATTTTTCTTTCTATTAATTAATTATAAAAAAAATATACCAAATACTAATAAAATGAATTATCGCATTGAATATTAATAGCCAACCAAATAAAATTTTTAAAGGCTCCAAATAATGTTTTTCGTTTTACAGTTTGTGAAATCAATAAAAGGTAAAGGATAATAATCAACAAGACCACATTACTAGTAGAAATAAAACAACCGACAAAGATTTTTGTAATAAAAAATTGTTCTATTAAAAAGTGCTTTTTATAATTAAAATGGACTTTGTTCATGTATATGCGCCTCTTTGAATGTTTTTCATTTAACTGTAGTTGTTTCTTTATTTTAATTAATTTCATTATTTAATCAATTAAAACCGTAATTAAAATTCATTGTGAAATCAATTATTATTTTTAATAACTACAAAAACTTATTTCTGTATACTATAAGAATTTTGAGAAAAATTTTATTAAACTTTAGTTCTCTCATATTATACTTAAAATGTAAATTTATAATAAATTTGAACCCTGCACCGTGTAAAAAAATTTTCTTTGTTTGTTTCACAAGTTATCAATTTTTTAAACTTACATCTTCAGTTATAAACAAAACAACATAGACCAAATAATACAGTTAAAATCACTAAATATTTAAATGATTGTCTTTTTTTAGTTTTTAATTTTTTAATTTAAGATTTTTTAGAAATTATATATTTGTTTGTCTGTGTGTGTATACATGTGTGTGTTTGTTTAATTGTATGTTTGAACAATTTATTTTCCTTTACGTTTAATTGGCAAAATAAATCATTTAAATGAGACATTAAAAAATATATATATAAAAAAAACTAATATATATTTAAAAATGATAATAAATTAGCAGCACATTGGCACATTTACTTTGTATTTTTATTAAAAATTTAAATTATAAATTTTAAATTCAAAACAATAAATTTAAGAAAATAAGTGTAGGAAGAATCAAATAAGGATTTGTTTTCTTATAAGTTTTAAAACAAAATAAGCTTAAATTATAAATAGAAAATATTAAAAGCGTACAAGATGCAATAAAATATTTTTTTTGAACTTTTTAACTTTTTTTTAATACTTTAGTCTGCTACCCCACAAAAAATACATTCATGGATTTGTTATTTTTTTTCAAAAAAAAAATATATATATATACTTAAATATTATAACTATTTAAGTGTTTTGCATTCTTGTTTTTTATATTTTTATTTAATGTTAAAACCATCACATTTATATATTTTGGTTGGCAATAAGCAATACTTGTTCAGTAGAAATAAGTTTTTAAAATTATTAATTTGATCGTTTGGTTCAGTATTAAAACACCGAAATTATTTTGAAAAAAGAAATGACTCATTAAAGTCTTACAATAAAATTTTAATGCGACTGGCGACAGGCCACAGACAATAGGCGTTAATGGGGTTAAAGTGTTTATTAATTACACAAAAGTTTTTCTCTAAGTCCAAAACTTGAATAATTCAATTAATATTTATTAAAAAAATTAACTATGAACATTTTAACCAGCCATTTGATTATTTTACTATTTAAAAAATCTTTCCTTATTAATTTGGTTCTAACACAAACATTTCTTTCTCTTCTCACATCAAGAGATGTCTTCAGATTTTTAATTTCTAAATTCTTCTAAAATATTAAAAATCGTAAGACCTAAAAAAAGCATTGACCCTTTGCATCAACTCTCTGTTGAAGCTAAAGCGGTTTCGGTGCGCCATTCCTTAATACCAGGTATCTATCCACAGTTTACATATTAAATAAATCCGGTCGTTGTTCCTAGTGCCACGGCACTCTTCTTTTTGAAATCCATATTGCGGACAAAAGACATTTTTCATTTCCTCCTAAAATGCCAAACGTCATTTGTGATTTTTTTGAAATTGCAGCCAGCTGTGCCAAACAGCTCTCAAAAATCAAAATGATTTTTTACAATCGGAATCGCATACAACATGAGCAAGTTTTTCCTTTCCTCCTAGAATTCTGTAATTTCTTTTTCAAGTTTGCAGGCAGTTGAGTTATACTATTGGAATAACAGTTTAGAAGGGCCATGGTAATTGCAAAGCTCATTAATTTCAAAGATTTTTTCTTATTATTATTATTTCAACTAAAGAGTATTAGCGCTAGAAAATTTTTCTAACAAAATGCTTCAATTGAAAATTGTTGTAAATTAAGTGTTGTCATTTTAAAATATTTTCTCTTAAAAATGATGCTATAAAATGTTTTTGCTATTTCCAAATATTTCAGTTAAAAGTTTAAAAATATTTTTATGAAAAAAAGTTACCAATTGCAACTAAGAAAATTTCTAGCACACAGCGTTGCCATCTGCTACTGAAAAATATTTTCAGAAAAATATTTTTAGAAAAATATTTTTACGTAACAGTGTAAAAGTTGCAAGTGTTAAATTTCTAAAGCGAGACGTTGCCATCTAATATTGTTTATTGTCTATAAACAAATAGCCACTTAAAAATGTGAAAATTCTGAGATTATTTCTACAAAAATTACCATTTGCAAACATTCTAACTGAAAAAGACAACCATTATTTAAGGTTTGAACTGTAATTCTTAGTCTTTTAAATTTTTGTATAGAAAATGTTGCGACAAAGAAATTTTTTGAAAAACTTTCTTTTACTTAAAATTATTTAATTTAAAGAATGCCGGCTCTGCAATATTTTTCGAACAAAATGCTTCAATTGGAAATGTTGGAAATAAAATCGTAGCCATTTTAAAATTTATGACTCCTTGGAAATATTTCCGCGAAAAGTGAAAAATTTTTTAAATCTCTCTTAAGAAAAATATTTTAATTTAAAAATGATACTTTTAAAACAATGTTGCCGTTTACAAATTATCAATTAAAAGTTTGGAAATATTTTTACTAAAAAAGTTCCCATTTCCAAATGTTAAATTTCTGAAGCAAAGCGTTGCCATCTGCTACTGTTTCTGTATAAAGAAAAAACGTTGCTACTTAAAAATAGAATTTTTTTTAAAAAATTGTTACCCTATTACATTTTTTTCTAAATGACCTTCTTTGTCAAACTTTCAACCCTATTTACTCTTTCGCAGACGATAGCAATGCTAAAAGGCAGAACATGAATGAGACACTCAATCACGATCTCGCTACAATCTTGCAATGGGGTCGTATAAATATAATCGATTTTAATGCCCGATCTGTAGTCAGAATTGGTGCTGCCTCTGTTACTATGGGTGATATAGATATTACGAAATCGGACGCTCTTGATGTTCTTAGCATGAAAATTCAATGTGTTTTCAATTTCCTAAAGAAGTTTTCAAGTGCCTCGGTTTTCTGAAACGGTATAAGAGATTCTTCACTCTATTCGATCTTCATATTCTTTATACCAGCTATATCCGTCCACAAATAGTATACAATTCTCAGGTATAAGCCGGCGCCAAGAGACTCATTGGGTACAGTCGGGTAACCAACTCTATTGATTCTCTAGAGCATCAACGCAATGTAGGATGTATTGCACAGTTTTATCGTTACCTACCATGGTAAGTGCTCTAACGAAATTAGAAAAGTTGTTCCCTTACTCGCACATTTTCGCGTTTAACTCAATTTTCGTGAAGAGCGCTTCTATTTGTGGTTGATTTTCTATTGAATTGCACTATGCATTACAGGGAAGATTCATTTTTTAACAGAACAGTCTCGCATGTAAAATAAACTCCCTCCAGAGGTCTTTTCTGTCACTTTCAATGTGGGATAGTTTATATTGAATGTTCACAAACACTACTCCCTCTTTCCTCCTCTCCATAACCTAATTTCCTAGTTCTTGCACAAGTTCTTGGTCCAAGAAAAATATTTTAACTGAAAAAATGTTGCCACATATCACGATTCTGTAGTAAAATAGGGGTATTAGATTTTTGTCAATGTTACTATTAAAAATAATGGTTTAAAAAATTTTCAACTGAAAATTTTTGTCTTCTAAATTTTTATAGAGAAAAATGTTGCGACTGAAAGATATTTTTTCGAAAAAGTGTTACAACTTACAAAGTTTTCTCTTATTTGAAAATATTTCAATTAAAAAGTGCCGTTGAGGGCATGGTGTTCTGTTTTCAAGACAATGGGAATTATGGATAATGATAGGTAGGTATGAAGCACAAAAATCTTCATACCTACCGAATGACAACGACATCATACGTTCTCATTTATAATATTTTTTATCTCAGATATATAATCAACTTTAAAACGCTTTAACTGTTAAGATATCAAAAAAACTTTTTTTATAAATAAGTGTTTTTAAGCCTGTCGCCCGTCGCTCTAATTAAGTTTAGCAATATAACTTGTTTCTATTTTTCTGTGCATTCAAATACTTGTTTCTTTTGGTTTTACTTATTGCTTTATTTTATGCAACTCTACTTAACTGCATGCAGTCTTTTAATTAATTGTGTACAAATCTAAAAGGAATTTCAAACTAAAATTAAAACAGCAAATATATTTATGATTTAAATACATTCATCAGCATTCATGCATTTGGATTGTTTGGAGTGTTTAATTTGGTAACATTTTAATTAAAATGTGTGTTTACATTAAAATATACATTTGAAATAAACTAAAAATTGAAAAGAAAAAGAATATAAAATTTTATGGTAAATAATTTCACAAATGCTATAATTTAATTGCTGAATTGAGTGAATTGATAAATACATTCAAATGTAAATGTAAAATGATTAAGTTTCATTTTGTTTTCTAAGTTTTACATGAAAAGCTAAAAAAAAATGTGTAAAAATGTTGTAATTGAATATGATATTGTGTTTTAAAATTTGTTTTGTTTTACCAATAAAAACTTACTTGAATGGTAATTTAAAAAAATTATTTTTGTATTTTTATTTTTTCCAGGAGGATGTCATTCAAATGAGCTTAATAAACAAATTACTACTAGAAACAAACTATTTTTGCAGTAAAAGAAATGGTTGTTGAATAAATAAATGTTGTTTTTATTATAATACATAATTATACTTAACAAACAAAAAAAAAACTTGAATTCAAAAGCAGATTGTAACGTATTTTTATTTCAAACAAATTGTACAATATGCCTGGCCACGCATTTTATTTATTATTATTTATTTATTAATATATTTTTTTAAATTAATTCTATATTTTATTTTGCTGATAATAGTATTTGGTTTAACTCGACTAAACTTCTGTCAAGCTTCCTGTTTAACAGTTATCCAAAGTTTTTACTCAATTCCTTTAAAACTGAGACAATCAAGTATACAGAAAGAAAAAAAGAGAGAGAGAGAGGACCAAGTGGAACAATTACAAAATACTAAAGTGCATTTAATATATTAAAACAAAATGGTGGTGGATTTTTTGTAAATTAACTTCAATTTACCTAAATTTATTTAAATTTATTCTAATAGAAAAACACAAAATTATCAAAGTATAATAAAAAACTAAATTTGAATAAAATTCTCGTCTAGTTTTATAAATATATTAAAATATTTTTTTTTTTTATAATTAAGCTCCGAGTTAATTGTTTAGATTATTAAGAAATATATGAATAACACACCAGAGCTTAGGAATACTTTTGCAATAAAAAGTCATTTTATTAACTTAAACCATATTTGTCGTTATTGTTGTTTTTGTTTATAGTAAAACATTAATTTTACCAAAAATGGTTTATATTAATAATAAGTTTATTTTTTTTTTCAAATTTATTGCTAAACATTTTATCCGCTAAATAATTTAACAAAAAAAAATCCAAAACTTCAAATCCCCAAGACAATAAATTAAAACCTCACTGAATATAAAGTACTTAAACTGGACGAGAGTTTTATTTTTAGTTATATAAAATATAACATTTTTATAGCTAAACTTATTGTTTTTTTAATAACCGCTAGAATATTACATTAACTGTTATCTCTGTAAAAATTATTTATAAAAAATATTTTATTTCAATTTATTAAAACCTATTCTCTTAATAATATAGTTTTTATATGAAATTTACTTTAGTGTTTTATTGTTAGAAATTAAAATACTTAAATAATAATTTTAAATTATTTGTCAACTAAAACTAAAATTTAAAAGAAATAATTGTTATATAAAAAAAAAATTATTGTTTCTTTGTTGTGGTTTGTGTTTACATAAACTAATTTGAAAACAAGTTAATAATTAAAAATAAATAACATTAACTAATATATCAATACCAATATCTACAACACAGTCATATGGTAACTTGAAGAATTGAGAAATTTATTATAGAATTGTTTTTTTTTTTTTGTTGGTTTATTTTAATTAAAACTGTTTGTATTTTTTTTATAATAGACACACATTTAAATAATTAATAAAGATTAGAAAAATAAAAAGTTTTAAATTAAATGAAAAACAAACTATACAAAAGAATAGGATTTCTTTAAAGAAGTTATAAAAAAGAACAACTAAAATTTTTGAGCTGTTGATTTCATGGAATTGTTACATTTTAAATTATAAGATATTTTCCTTAAGTGATTTCTTTATTCAAACTAAATGACAATAAATTTTTTCCTCTAACAAATTTTGTTTCTTGTTTTTAATAATTAATATTTAAAAACAAAACTACTCCTCCCTGACTCTTAAATATGTTTTTAATATTTAAAAAAAAAATAATTTGTGCCCTAAAATTTTAATTTATATTTTAATGCATTTAATTAAGTTTTTACTTAATACAACAAAACTTTCAGTTAACTTATTCATTAAATTTATTCATTAATTTAATTAAAAAATTCTTCTCGCCATTATAATTTTAACGAAATGTCTAGAAGAATGTGGCTTGTTTTGACAAAATGTAATTTTAATTCTATTAATTTCAAGCTTTACTTTAATGGCATTACAAATTAATGTTGAATATTTAATGAAAATTTCTCATATTTTAATTTCTTAAATAAACTTCAAAAAAGTATTAAAATTAATTGTTCAAAATCAAATATTTGCTAAAAGTAGCTCGATGTATGAATTCTTCATGATTCTAATATTCATTTTCTATACGAAGTTAGCAACAGATTAAGGAAGTAATGATATTTTATACAAACTAAACCTTTAATGGGTTTTCAACTCAAGGAATATGCAATTAATTGTTTTAAAAGATTATAAAAATTACTTTTAATTAAGTAATTTAAATGTATTCCACAAAAAAAGATCTTTGCTTTCGTTTAAAAAAGAGATCATTCAATAAAATAATGGCTTTTTAAAATAAGTCTTTATAGCCACATACATTTCGAAAGTGTGGTTCAATACAAAAAAGTAATTTCTGTGTAATTCTCTACACAAAAATTTTAATTTATATTTAAAAAAAAATAATGGTCATTATAGTGCACACAGCTATATCGTACTGCTACTTTAAGCTTAAAAGACTTTCTCATTTTTACCGAAAATAATATTTTGTAAACTTAGGAAATGTCTGTAACAGGCCCCTCTTTATACTAAGCACTTCTCCTATTAAAGTATTTCAAAGTACTTATTAAAAAAGTCGTATTTCCATAAATCATAAACCGTTTAAAATTTTATTAAATACTCATTTTCAAAAATATTCGAATCGTGAGAGACTTTGGAGGGCATAATAAGTGCAAGGTACCCGCCGAGAAGGTATACTACTTTGATTAAATGAAGGATAATGAATTTTATATTGATAAATGTTTTATTTAATGTCGGCAATTACGTATGAAATACAATATCAGATAAATGTCCGCCTCTGTTCGCCTCGCAAATGCGGTCCCTTTGGAGCACATTTTTCATTACATTCTCACACATTTTACGCGGCCTTGCATTAAATTCATGACGAATATTTTGTTTGAGTTGCTAATGGGTTTCTGGTTTGTTTGTATAATCCTTGCTTTTCAGATATCCCCACAAAAAGAAAACCGGAGCAGTCGTGGAGACCAATCAACATCAACAAGCTCTTGTGCCAACTGAGTCTTATAGCGAAACAAATAAAAGTTCTTGGGCATAATTGTGGCCAAAGTTGTTCTACGTGATAAGATTTACATATGCGCCTGGCTATGGAGCCTTAATCAGATGATGGTCGAACCAATATGCATAAATAGGAACGTCATGCTCGTCCTATAAAGCCGAAGACTAATTCTAGCAACAGGTATTTCCTAGTTGCAACTTTAATGAATCCAGAGCAGGGCTGCAAATGATCACTTCTTGCTGAAGAGTTGGAGACTATCCAACTCATGTCCAGAACACGTTTCGAGCATGCTCACTGGACTGGATCATTCACCTAGCGTCTCATTAACGGTGAAATGATCCTGGCCACCATATAAAACTGACCTGTCTGTTATGTGGCCGCGAAACCCAACCACCACGATACTCCCATATAGAGGCCAACCTCAATAATCAGCCAGAGAACATTTAAATGTCTAAAGAGACAAATAACGGAACTCCCCAGAGTGGGCTTACTGATTCCCTGGAGTTCCCTGACTCCACGTGGAGTTCCCAGTTGACCCCTGCTGCCTTCAGGGTACTGGACTCCCTTTTTCCCCCAGTTGCACAGGTCTAGATAGTCGAAGTTCTATAAAGACCTTATAAATGTGCCCCCGGGGGGTGCCAAAGTTGTTCTTTGAAGACCAAACTCCTGAGTACGGCGTCGAATTGAGCTTGATGGATTGTTTTGAACACTTTCTTGAGCAGCAGTAATGTTTACCGCCAATCTTTCAGTACGTTGTAGTCCATGCTTGACCCTATCACCTACCACAGACCCTCTTTTTTCTAAATCATTCAATACACGATAAATAGTGCGTTTTGTTGTCAAATGGTTTCTCCCAAAAATTTTACGTAGCTTTCTCATCGTCGCAGTAATCGATGATTGATTTTAATAAAATGTTTTAACGATTAAAACACGCTGGTTTAACGAATATTTTTTCATAATAAATTTGCCATGGGTCTACTTTACGGCTGCCAAACATGAACTGTCAAGACTAATGTTTATCAAAAAGGTGGCAAAACAAAGTACTTTTACGTTAAAACTAATTATTTCCCTTTAAAAAATGCTACTTGAAGAAAAAATCTCCAAAATTTACTCTTTATTATTGCGACATTTAGGAGTAAGAAATTGTTAAGAAATATTTTAAATGCAATAATGAAAATCTGTGACCACTTAAAAAATTAAATAATTTTTTTTTGGTCCAAAAAATCTTTAAACTTTATTTTTTATATAAACAAAACGTCAATATGTTATTTTAAAATAACGATGGCGTAAAAATGAATATTTTTGTTTTTAATAATTAAGCATAAGAAATCCTAGTTTTTCTTGCTAAAAATCCCTTTAGTAGTAGTTTACAACCAAATGCTTTTTTCAATTTGAGTCGAAAATACTATTAAGAGTAAGACATAGTATTTTTGGTGTTTCTTTTTAGTTAGTGACATTATTCATCAAAAAAATATGTTAATCTGCAGATTTGTGATTAACGCAATGACTATAGTAACTCTAGTTTACCACACACATATATATATATATAAAGTATTCTCCCGTTATTGTAAACTATATAATGGCAAACACTCAAAAAGATTTGAAACAAATAAATTTCATGTTATTTCTGAAAATTGTAATATCAAAAAAATATTATTTTGTAGAAGAAACTTTTTGTAGAAAGTTATATTTGAAAATAGTACTTTTCGTACTATAAAAAATAAAAGTACTTTTTAAAAAAGCTACTAATTAAAGGTTTTGTTTTTATTTGTTTATTACAATGTTATTAAAGGAAAAGGTTATTCAAAAACGAAATCAGGGCAATTCCATGGGAACGGGTGATATATTTTTAACTCAAATTTACTTAATTTTTTTTTTAACTGTTCTAATAACCGCATTTTGTACTGGCATGTTTATTTAAATTATTTCCCTTGAAGGTATAGTTTAAGTATCATTTTTACCATTATAATTATCTACATCGCTTTAAAAGAGGAACGAGTGAGACATTAATTCGAATAAAGAGGTACATTTTTTTGAAATTAAAGACAATCTATACATTTTATTCTTGAAAAAAAAATGTTTTTAATAATTATAAGCAATAATTAATAACAACTCGTGTTGTAACTGGTGATGGGTAGGGCAAAGAACATTAATGCTTGAAACAATGATTCGTGTAGAGAAACTGTTAATTTAAAAAAACCATTAAAATTAATTCTATTTATTTCTCCTTGTCACTTGGCCAAATTAGAATTATGTATTATTTGATTTAACAATTTCAAGCTATTCCGGCCCAACACACTATATGACAATAAGAAACTTCATTTCATTTTCTCCCCAATGTTTCATTAAGTTTTGTTAACTTTCTTAAAGGTTTGTCTAGTAAAATAAATTCTTATATTATTACAATTATTTTAACATCAAAATAGTCTACTTACAATGAAATCTTGTTCATATAACTTGTATAACTTAATTTTAATAATTTTACATTTTATAACAACTAGGAAATAGGTTATTCACGCATTATTTTTCTATTATTAAACAACACTATTACCACTGACTTATCACCACAACAGTAAAGTTAGCATTTATCTTATATTTGTACTCTTTTAAGTTTATGGTATTATTTATATATTATTGTATTCGAAGAGTCCCTATCTATCTATCTCAAAGTTAGGCCTATGTCCTGTCTTTAATATATCTTGTTACAATGCTATTATTTCCCTCTGTTTCGCAATAACATTTTTATGTTCACACATTCTTGTCTCCAATGTTCGTTTTGTTGTTCCAATGTATATCAAATCACAGCTTTCTCTATTACTGCCTTTACATTGGATTTCATATGCCATATTGCTTTGTTTTTGTTTTTGTTTTTGTTTTTCTACTTTAGCCTTCATGTTTATTAATATTCTGTTTAATGTGGTATTTGATTTATAAGCTAATTTTATTTCCTGTGTTTTTATTATTGATTTTAAGCTTTTATTATCAGTTAAGCCTGGTATCAATTATACACCGGAAAAAATTGTTTATTGATCATTGTCTTTATTAATATTGTTATTTAGAGGATAATTAATTCACGCTTTTTTAATTAAATGTTTAATAAGTCTTATTGGAAAGTTGTTTCGTTTAAGTATTATTGTGATCTTATTTTTGGTGTAAAATTGATCGTCACTTATATTTAAGACTCTAAAGATGAATTTTTTGCGAGTACTCTATATTTTTCTTCATGCCAATCGAAAATTATTCTGTCATTTTCACATTGAAGCGTTGTGTCCAAATATGACAAGTTTTTATATTTCTCTCCATCTCAATTTTAGAACTTCAGTTTCTCTAATTATTTCATCATTCACGTTTGTTAATATTCTGTTCAATGTGGTATTTCGTTTACAAGCAAATTGTATTTCGTCTGTTTTCATTATTGGGGAAATGATGAAAATGTCACATAGTGTGTTGGGCCGGAATAGCTTAAAATTGTTAAATCAAATAACACATAAATTCTATATATTTTTAGAAAGTAAAAAAGAAATTATTGTTTTGCAGACAATTTTTAAAAGCCCTCTTTATTTCAAACCATTTTTTTTTAATTTAAATTGCAAATAGCGCAAATAGAGAATGAAATGTTTTAGTATAACAGACAGAAAACCGCTAAAATAAGCATAAAAATAAAAAGTTATTATTGTTTACAAATTTTTTATATTGACTTTGTTTTACGTACGGATTTCACAACGAAACCGCTAAATATTACCTTTAAACTACAATGTTATTTTGCCTGGAATAGCTCGCATGTTATTTTAAGTTAAGTTTATCAAGTCTTTTATAACTTCTAAAAAAAATCTCTTACGATTAACTGATTAATTGCATAATCCTTTAACACTCTATTTCACACTTCTTCTTACAATAATTAATAAAGATGAAAGTTTCAATGAGGACACATATTTAATTGAAATTCCAACAGCATAAAATCTTTAACAGTTTTAAATTAAATAAAATTGAAATTATAAATAATAAAATAAAAAATCAATAATATGAAATAAATTAAACATAAATTTATTATTAATTATTATTATGAATAAATTTGAAAATGTCTAGTACAAGAAAAAAAAAGTTCTTTTATTATGACTGTACTTTTTTATAATTTTTTTGGTAAAACGCAATAAACACCAAACGTCAATTATATGTATGTATGTATGTATATAACTTTTTGGTCAAAACATTAACAAGGAAATTTTCATGTTTCTTTTAAAGAAAATATTAGACTTTAATTTACTGTAGAGTAAAAGAAATAAATTAACCATAGAATTACTATACAAACAATAGAAAAATATAAAAATGCCAATAGTTAATTAATTTCCTTTTCATTTCACATTTTTACTTAAACAATTACAAAAACACAAAGCGTGCAACATGAGTTAAACAGAAACAGAAAAATAAATTTAATTTATTGATTAATTAAAATTAGAATTATAAAAGGAAAATTTATTTTTAATTAATATTTAGACACTAAATGAACTTAACGCAGTTTTAAGAAAAATCAAGAAGAATTCAATTCAAAAAATATTTTTATTTATAAATCAAATTGAAAGATAATGAAAAACTGAATACCATGTTGAAATAAAAAGATTTTAAAAGAAAAATAAATCGGTCGCTATAAAAAAAGAATAGTTTCCGGTTCCGTTATTTCCTCGATTAATTATACAAATGTGTTACATATTAATATCGTGTTAATGTTGAGAAAGAAGAGACACATTTTCTTAACGCATTAAAGCCATGACTCAATATTTTTCTTTTCGTAAAGAGAGAGAGAGAGAGAAAGAATAAGCATGACGAAAATAAAAATATTGTAACTAAAAGTAAAGGTAATTAATATAAGGCCCTTTGCCTCAAAAATACAAACACAAAATGGAAAGAGAAAGAATGAAAATATGAAAAAATGAAATTATAATTTCCCGTTCCGCTACTTTCTCTTTATGAATATTAATTCGTGTTATTGTTGTTATTTTGTTTGTGTTGAGTGAGGAGGAAGGAGAAGGTATTATTATCGTTGTAAATTTTGATGTATATAATTTTTATTTTGCTGTTATGAAGAATTTTAACTAAAACTAAAATAACTAATTAGAATATAACAATAGAAATTTCGTAGAGTATTTAAAGCCAATAATAAAAAAAAGAAACGTGAATTCTAATTTAAATGTTTTTAAAAGTGAGATTACAGATTCAATGCTGCTTTTAAAAATGCAAAGAGAAATTTATTTAGAGTGTTGAGTAAATAAAAAAGGTAAACAAAAAAATAAAAATTATAACGGTATATGTATATTATTTTATATTATTTTATGTAGACTTAAAAAAATGAGTTTGAGTTTGAGTTTGACGATTGGCCTGTATGCATGCAAATTTGTTATAGTATTTCCTCTGAAGGGAATGTAGGAGCATTTAATTTTTGTAGTAGAATTTTTCAGTGTTTTGTTTAGTAAACAATTTGTAGGTTATGTTAAAACAAAAATCAAAATAAAATTTCATTTTGTATGATGTGTTTCCTTCAATGAATACAACAGCCATTTATAAAATCAGGTGAATAAAAAATTCTCAAAATTTTTTAGATTTCCCTTTTTTTATTTTTTATTTTTTTTTTATTAACGATGTTATGAATTGCAAAATAAAAAATAAATTTTACAAATGAAAAGCTTTAAATTATATATTTTACAAACATTAACTAAAACTTTTCCTTTTTTAAAATAGTTTAATTTGCTTTCACAGAAATTTCATTTTGATTTGGTGTTTATTTTATTTAGTTTTCTAAACTAAAATTAAAATAAAAATCATAAAAAATAATTGAAATAAAAATAAAAATCAAAAATATTCTTTTAAGAACTCGTGTTTTTTAAAATGAAAATATTGTTTTTTATATATTTTTTTGAAACGTTGTTGAAGTAGTTTTTGTATGAATTTTTATGTTTTTTTATTTTAATTTGTTTATTGATTGTATTATTTTTCTTTTTATTTTTATTTTTTTTTTTTTTTTTGTTATAAAAATTCAGATTCTCACCTTCGACCCTTTTCATTTTTTAAGGTGCCCCCATATTTGGCTCTTGTTCCAATCAAGTCTATAATCTCAGGTATACAACTTGCAAATATCGCCTGTTTTTAATTATATGGATGGATCAATCAATAAATTTTTTGTAAAATTTTTAAACATATTGTTAATATTTTCTTAGGGCGAAGAAATTTTGTAGAATTTTTATTTTTAATTAAATACGTATTCAACATAAATTGTTAAACTAATAATATAAATTTTAAAATCTTATTCAAAACGAATGTCTATATAGAGAAAAGCTGCTGTTTCCAAAAAGCTAAAAAAGAAATATCACAACCTGTCTAATGCCAATTTGTTACGACGATATTTTTTATCTTCAGTGGATTCCATTTAGTTTTTCATAATTTTCGTTCGTTTATTTTGATTTTCTGATAAGGATTTGCATTTGTTTAAACAGAGATCATTAAGAATAATATAAATTATATAAAAATTAAATAATGTAAATAAAAAATATAAAAATTTTCTAAAAAGGAAAAAACAACATAATAAAAATTTGTTTCGTGTTAGAAGTCTGCAAGTATTTTTAAAATGTTGTTATACAATTGAGTTATAATTGGTTATATTTATGATTTATATAATTTAAATTATGTTTTGGAGTATAGTTTTTGAAGAATTCGAAGTTTACAAAAAAATACCTTTTATTCAAATAAAGATTTTCAGAGGTATTACTCCAGAATCACAATTTTGAAGATGCCACCCCATGGTGTGGCGAAATATTGAAAATAAAAATAAAATTTATTTAAAGATTTTGTGGTTATTTATTTCAACATGTGTGAAGGATATCTCACATAAGTAAGTTATCAAAATATTTTACTGACTTATTCATTCCAAATGAAAGTTCTTCCACGAAAGTATAGAAAATATTCACAGGTTAACGTCCTGCTTATCATCACTTATCCGCATTATTTCCCTGATTGATACTACGACATTTTCTACTCTGACTCATCGTTAAAACCCATCCAAGCTTATGTCTTCGGTACATCATATACATATAACATAATCACATATGGTTTGTGTCAATTAAAAAATATGATATATTGAGTAGTAAACATCTATCATTATAATTGAGTATTCGATAGACGCCAAAGTATAGTATACCGTTTTCACTAGGATGATGTCGAATTTTGTGCCTAAAAAGATGGTTTGCAGGGAAATCTGATAACCTTTTTTTCATTTAGAGAAAAGGACCGGCCAATTGTTGGTAGAAGCTTATGGTCAACATCCACCAACCCAAAAAAAAAAAAACAAAAACTTGTGAGTGATTGTTTGCACAATTCTTAAGTGGTGAGTCGACTAAGTTTGAAGATGAAGATTGTTGTCGAACGCAAGCAGAATTTGTATCATCGTTGGGAGTCACATAACAAGCCAATTTCCTATCTTTAAGAGAATTGCGGTTCACTCAGAAGGAAAGAAAGTGGGTCCCACATAAATTGAAGCCAAAATTGGGTTGAAGTGCGATTTTGCATGTTGGAAGTAATACTTTAACGCTACAAAAAGAAATCGTTTTTGCATCGTATTCTTACTGCTGATGAGAAATGGATACATTAAGATAACTCCAAGCTGAAAAAGTAATATTTCCCCGGCCAAATCTGTATATCCACGACGCCAAGATAATGCTCAGTAATTGAAAGTATTAGAGCTGTATTATGAGCTATTGTAATTGGATTACACGATCACAGGGGACCTACATCGAAGGCAATTGATACGTTTGAAAAAAGCAATCAACGAAAAAGGAACAGAAAATTAAACCAGACACGAGACCATAATTTTCCAACATGACAACGCTCGGCCATTTGCTGCAGGATCGGTGAAAAACTATTTGGAAAACAGCGGATGTGAAATTTTGGCTCACCCGACTATAGTTTGTTTCGACCACTGCACAACGTCCTTACTGTAATGCGCTCGGAAATTGGCTTTATTCATTCTTTACCTCGAAACCAGCGTAATTCATTTGAATAATGTACTAACTCATTTTATATTATAATAAATACATTTTTCAAGTAAATAATCAAAATTATTAACTTGTATTCAACTTCATCCCCACGTATCCTATGGAAGTTCGATATTTAGCTGCTTTTAATCTTTCGAGTAATTAAGCCTTTATCCTTTCTTATATGGGCCAAATAGTCTGGATGACTTTGCAGTCCTTCCTTGCTTCTCGGGATCGGTAAAGTGAATTTTTGTTACTACAGGATGACTCTTTCGATTTTCGTTATTCTCCTTATTCTGTAGACATTTAGCATTTGCTTGTCATTGAGAAACCACAAGCGAACTAAGCGCTATTAAAAACTTAGATATTTTGGGAAGGCTGCCTGAAAATGAGGACGAAATAAACTAACTCATCCAAGTTAACGATTCTTCATCAATAAAGATTAATGCTAAAAATGGGCAAATTATTAGGCCATACAATCCAGAAATTATGTCAATTCATCAACTGGCGAAGTAGGAAGTGTAGCGACTAACGTTATACTTATAGAAATAGCAACAAAGCAGTTGTGTTAAATATTGTCTACTCAAAAGGCGAATAGCTGAGACTATTTAGCTGAAAATAAATGGACATATAAACTGATTCGAAATTTGACTTAATGAATCGACTTGAATTACAGCGACCCAGATGTACGAGGACACACTAATTTTAGAAAGTGTCTGCAGAAAAGCGGACACAATAATTCTCGACAAGAAAAGTTGGGGACAAAAATTTAGTATTCAAAAGAAAGGTGACAGATAGTTAACACATTAATTTGTTACGTGTAGCACAGTTTAAGTACAAAATACTTCCTCGCACGAAGTAATACCTAACGGTATAGCAAAGACGGTATAACAGTTATTACGACTTTACTTTGTTTTTATTAATATTTATATTTTATTAACATTTTGAGAACTGAAAATTGCAACACGATTAATGCTTGCAGTCAACTAAGAACAATTAAATTTAAACTTTTAATTAAAAAAAGAATAGTTGATAAAATATATTGTTTTACAAAAGGCTTTTAAATAAACATTTAATTACTATAAGTTATTTTTAAGGTATAAGAAAGACCAAAGGCTGCGATTTCTTGGGAACATGTGTTTTTTTAAAAAATTTATCTTAATTTTTTTCTTTAAAGAACTCAGTGTCTAATTATTAAGTTCTTTTAAATATTAATAATTATTTTTATTTTTATTTTTAAATTTTACAAAATGTGTAAACATGATTGATATGTGTATGTGTGTGTGTTCTTTTAAGTAAAAAAAAAATATTACAATAATTAATAATTAAATAATATATTTTAAGTTTAACAACTTAAATATATTCAGAAGGAAATTTACGACAAAACATATAAAAAGAAAATAACCAAATAAAAATAAAACTTTTTCATTAAACAAGTCAAATATGTATTATGTTTTTAATATAGGGAACTACTTATAAATAATATAACGTTTCTAACCTAAAAAAAATTTTATATATTTACTTTAAAATAGTTGTTATTATTTTTTTTTTGTTTTTAATTTACATTTTTCAAATATTTTTTTATATTTGGAAAATTATGCGTGGCTGCGGCATACAGTCTGTGTGTGTGCAAGCAAACAAAACTTAACGTGGCAATAATTTTGAAACGACATGACTTTTATTTTTAATTATTTATTTATTTTTACTCAAAAAAGGTGAATTTATATTTAAACAAAATATGGGCAAAATTTTATTTCATATAAGTTTTAATAGAAAATATTAACTAAAAGCAAAAAACGCTATAATAAAAAAGAATGAATGAGAAATAATTAATAAAGCTATTTAATATTTTATTTAAAACAAATAATATTTTCGTTAAATCAACAAAAGGTTTAATAAACAAAAACTTCAAAACAAACAAACAAACGAACAAACGAACGAACGAGAACGATTTGTTTTATTAAAATTATTGTATTAAATTTGAAAAATAAAAATCTTGTCTACAGCATTATACATTTTTAAAATAATAATGAATAATAATTAAAAAAAAACAAATTAACTGTATTTAACAATATGTAAAGAAATTTTTAAAAAAGTGTTAAATTCCTTTCTTCAAAACAAAGCAAATTACTACTTTATTTGGTTAAACCAAAAACAAGAAAACAAATAAAAAACGAAGTTGAAGGAGACTAAAACAATAAATAAAATATAAATAAATAAAAATTAAAACAAAATCATAACTATTGCTTTAACTCAAACATTCATTTCTCATAATTCTAATGAAAAAAAAAAAAGAAAACGTTTTTTTTCAATAATTTTTTAAACAAATTCTAACATGTTTCAAAAAAAAATTAATACGAAACAGGCTGGTAAATTAAAAGTTATCATGATCATTAAACAAAAAAGCTTTAAATTTAAACAAAAACAAAAGAATATTTTAAAATATATATTAACTTTTTTTATTTTAAGTGAAAGCTCTGCTGAGATATTCTTAAGGCTTGAAAAACTTGTTTCAAAATGTTTTACCAAAAATATTAATTAACACGAAACAAAAAAAAAACTTAATCGACAAGAGCATCGATTTCTGTGGTAACATGTTTGCTTTCTTTTCTTGGTTGCTAAAGCTTTCGAAAATTTACTTCTGTAAATAACTTAGACATTTCCTTTTTTATTTTATTATACTATATACATATATTTTTTTTAAGTTCAACATTTTAAAATAATTTTAATTAAAAAAAATAATTATTTATTTTTCATTTAAAAACAAATGCTTTTGAGAAGGAATTTTCCGTATTTATATATTTTTTAATTGAGGATTTTGTTGATTTTGTATGCGGTTTGTTAAGAGGTGAATAAAAGCTAATGATTAAAATGTGTTTCAAATACATACAAATTAATAAAATGTGTCTTAAAAGATTAAAGTTTGTCTTTTATATTTAAAATAAATATTTTTAAAACTCCACTTTACAATATAATCTCAAATAACTCAAATTATTTCAGCATATTTTTTTAATATTGCAATTTTTCGAGGCATAATGCTCTAGGCTCAAATTGAGTCGGTTATTTTGTTTTAAATGAAGCTTAACAAACAGTTTTCCAAATTTTCCAAAGGCCTGTATAAGATAATCCAAAAAGGTTCTCCCTTCATTTGTTCAATATGCCATGAGAACTTTAAGCAAAAATACATTTATTTAATAATACATAAAATTATTTTAACGTAAGCTCTTATTTAACTGCTAAAAGATAGCACTGCTTTCCTTAAAAATATGTTTCTTTACGTTCTTAAATGAGCAGTAATAATAATACAAATAGATGACATCAAATCTGGCCGGACAGTAAAGTACACTACATAAAATGATTGAAAGTTTAGCTCTACGAGTAAAACCAGACAAGGTCTCAAAATCGAAAACCAAAATAGGAATCGAATGTTATATTATAGTTTTAAAACAAAGAATAATAATAAAAGTCTAGAAAATTGTAAAAGTATCAAAATACCGTAGGAAATTTGTGATGTTGAAGATCAACATCACTATTCCCAACGTCCAGACATCCAGCCTTTCATTTGAGATGATGAAATTCTAACGAATTATAAAGCTCATGATTTTCAAAATTGATTAACTATATTATGTGATTCATATGGACGGTGGCAACATTAATGGAAGAGTGATTATAGTTCTTAAGCTTTCCAAATTTCTAAAAAAACAGCTTTTACACTCATCAATTGAAGACATTAAAGCCTTAGGAAGTAATAACATGTATTGTCACTTGTATTGATCCAAAGAAAATGACAATTAATTTCAAAATAATAGCCAAAAAGTTTCCCGACTTGAAGCCGGGGAAAAAAATACAATACCCCTTAAGGAACATGTTGATATAAAAAGTATCCTTTATTTAATGAATATTTTTTTTTCTTCAAGCACATGGTCTTCATATAAAAATTAATTGTAAATCAATTTATAAAATTTCCTAAAGATGCCACAGAAAGGTGTCGCGAAATATTGAAAATAAAATTTAATTTATTTTTATATAAAGATTACTAGCTGACCCATTGAGAACGAATTTGTGAGATCGCAAAGAAGAAACGCACACAAATAAGCTCGTTGCCCACCGCGACTGTTTTAATGGCGGCAGTAATCGAGTCCGTGTTACTTTAGGCCTTTCACCGTCCTCCGCCAAGGCACATTGGGGGCAGTTGGCCGCTGGCGACGAATTAATGGCGTGTGTGTATTTTTGAAGTAACCAACGCTCAATATTTACGTAAATCCGATACCATATAATATCAAAACACAGCGCACAACAAAATTAAATACATTGCATGAATGAATACACAAAAATTCATTCAAGTCGATCCAGTCGTGTAGTTGCAGTGTATACCAGGAGCAGAAATAATAGATTTTTAAATTGTGGTTTGTATGGGAGGTAGCACGCCCCTTTATCCAATTTGACTGAATTGTAAATCTAAACCACCTGCACCACCTAAAAAACGTATGCAAAAAAATGTATGCAAATCGTTTCAGCCGAATTATATATACACATTAAATAAATTATTTAGCAGTATGAAGGATAAAATAGGAAAAATGGAAATATCTGATGTAGTATACAGGATACCATGTGGAGGAAATGACCAGATGAACTGTGAAAAAGTTTATATTGGGACAACAAAAAATAAACTTAAAACAAGATTAGCTGGTCACAGGTGTGACCAAAAATATAGGAATATTTCAACACAGAAGACATCCTTATCTTCACATTGTAAGAAATATAATCATTATCCTCAGTTTGACGAAGCATCAATATTAGATATAGAAAAACAACTATAAGAGACGTTATATGTTAGAAATGTTAGAAATTGTTAATGTACCAAATGTAAGGAGAATAAATTTCAAGATAGACACAGACAATTCAGCTCAGAATTATAGGTACTTAATTCAAAAGACACATAATTTGTTATAATTATTTCATAAGAGAGAATTTGTTATTTATTTGTTATTTCCGTTTCCCTGTTTTTGTATGTTTAAATATTTGAAAATTTAAATTTTTGTATGTATGTATGAAACAATATTTTATATGTTTTTCTCAAATGTTTTGAAAATATTTTTCAATATGATAATAATTTTTGTTTTCAAAAATAAAAAAAATTTTTTTCCGAAATATCGAAAAAGAAAAAAATATATATTGTTAATTTAATTTAAAAAGACCGTAAAAAGAATAAGAGATATTTATTAAAGTTAAAAAAAGGTCGATAGAAAAACTACAAAAAATATTTACTAATTCTTTATTTCAAAAAGTTACTTCAGAATGATCAAAAATGAACTTATACAACAATAAAACTGTGCAATGAAACAATAGCTCAGATGTCACAAATCAAAAACCTCATTAGATACCTTAATGGACTTGAAAACACCATATAAACGGCACTCTAGTTTTAGGTTAGATTTCATTATGGCATATCAAATATCGGATACTGCCCTCTAGTTGTGCTCGACTACCGAAGACATTTAATCGTAATCTTGTTGTCTAGCAGTATTTTCATATATTTTTTAACTTGGTACTTTTTTCATCGAAGTATGTTAAGTTGGATAACTGTGTTTGTAACATGTTATGCAAACTTCAATATTAACTAAAAATACAAGAAAACTTTATTTTAAAACCGTGTCTAGAAGTGGTCAAGACAACGGCTGTATGTAAATGTTAATGTTTAGCACAGACTTTTATTCGGCAAAGGCCCATTGTTAGACAAATTGTAAATGTCATTTCTAGGCCTCAATATGTTACCAGTCATTCATTTAAAATACTCTATTACGCCCAAAAAAACGTGGATTTAGAATCAATTATTCCTAATTTAATATTAATTACTTTAAACTCCTTTCATTATCTTCTGCAATAAGGACTAATTACGTGCCTGGCACACACGATCACAAAGTACCATTATTTCACGCAATTACTTGGGCAACAAATAATATGTTTTAAGTGACTTTTTGAAAAGGAAAATGTTGTCAATTCATTGATTTTTATCTATATTTTCCGCCCCAAATTTCGGAAATAACTGAACCAAGATTGACCTTATTTAAACAAACGTGCATAAGTATCAAAATTATAGGGTATCCCTATGAAACATACATGATTTTTAAATGTTTATTGAATCACAAAGAATATCCAAACATAATTTTAATAACATCATTATCACTATACCTCTTAATAAATAAAATCTAAACCTAAGTATTAAAGAGTGCCCCAAAAGTGACTTATTTAGCTGTATCGCTTCAACCGTTAGAGTCAAAACTTGAAAATGACACAGAATGTATATTCTTTATCTATCATAGCAATAAGTATAAAAATTTTAAATTACACATTAAGTCGACTATTATCGCAAGTATAAAAGTTAAAGTTAGAAATTACAGGGAGTCTCCTTGGCTAATGTAATTTGATTTATATAAAAATTATGTTTTTGCATCAAATTAACGTTGATAAATAAAATTTAAAAAAAATAGATGAATATTATTATTTCCATAATTACAAAAATAAAACAGTAACGAGTGTCCACATAGCTGATTTAATTTGATGTATATGGCCCTATCTGTTGAACTATTATAGACATACGCTTGAAATTTACCCCGAACGTGTATTGCCATAGTCGGTAAAACAGCAACAACATACTTTTTAAATTTTTTTACAAACTAAAGGGTGTCCCTATTAGTGTTTAAATTTAATTGAAATTGAACCTTTTCAGGTAGTTAAAAATTGCACATAACATGTATTAATAAATCGACTATTATCGCAAGTATAAAAGTAAAAATTGGAAATTACAGGGAGTCCTCATAGCTGATTTAATATAATTTATGTGAAAATACTTCTGTTGGGTGACTTTAAAGCTCAACCTTAACATCTATTATATTCAAAATTTCAAATAAAAAAAATTAAAGGGTACCCTTAGGTAGCTAATAAATTTTATGTAAATGATTTAATTTTTTGAGCCGTTGAAATTTGCCCACAGCGTGTATTGTTATACCCGTTAAGACAACAACTATATACTTTTTCTATTTTATTACAAAATAAAGGGTGTCCCTATAAATATTTACATTAGATTTAAAATCGAATCTGTACCTTTACAAACAGTTAAAAATTACACATAACATATATTATTAAATCGATTATTATCGCAAGTATACAAGTAAACACTGGAAATTACAGGGAGTCCCCATAACGAATGTAATATAATTTATGAGGAAATTTTCTTTCTAGATCAGTTACGAGTTGATAATTAAAATTTTAAAATTTTCACATTATTATATCCAAATATAAAAAGGTAAAGAGTGTCCTCATAGCTGACATAATTTGTTGTAAATATAGACACACACGTATATTATAGATACAGAAAGTGTATTGATCTTTATACGCCAAAATAAAAACTATGTACCTTTAAAAAAATTTGAAATTTGAAACTAAAGAGCGGACCCATAGTTGCTGTTATCTAGCTACATTTTCTTATCTTTTGAGACGTTATTGAGAGGTATTTGAAATTGAAATAGAAATGTGTATTTCTATATCAGATATAACTGAAAGTGTTTAATATGAAAATAAAAGTTCTTAAAGGCTATCACGCCATAGTAGAATTAGTTTGAGTGTATATGACGTAGTCTTTTAAGCCATTATAGGTAGACAATTGAAATTTTTACAGTAGAACTATTAAAAAAGGGTGTACCTACAATTGTAATTTGACATATAAATATATGTGACTTATATATATAGGTGCCCTCATAGCTAACAAATTTTATGTCTGTGATCTAATCTTTTGAACCGTTATAGACATATTCTTCAAATTATATATGTATATAAATAAATATATATTATATAAATGTGTATATAGATATATAGATATAAAATATTGATATATATTGGATTATTTATTAACCCTCAAAATTAAAAAAAAGGTGTTCAAAATATTTATCGTTATTTTTGCACGAACTAACCTAAAACTTTGTAGCTTTCCAATAGATGTTACATTGATATCTCAATAGAAACAAGAAATATTATTTAACTATTTTGAATTTTGTAATTTATTAATGTTCGAATTATTTTAGTATTTCAGCGAAATGAATAATTTTAGTTCAGCCTAAGTTCGCATAAAAATTATTATGCACAACTTTATATTTTTTTTTTGTTAAATTAAAAAAAATATATAAAAAACATTAGACACTAGCAAAATGTAATGCTGCACATTTTCGGACTTGCATTTTTGATTCTACTTTAAAGTTAAAAATGACATGTACATAATTATTTGATTTTGTATGTAAATATATAGTTTATGTAGATGTATGTAGCTGTTTTGAGCAAAATCAACAAAATCTAAATTTTAAAAGCACTTTAATATTCAACTAAACTAAAACTTCCTGATGTGACAAATGTTATATGTAAGAAATTAATTTAAAGAAAGGAAATTTATATGATTAAACAGAATTCTACTTATTAAGTATTAAAAACAAAAATTAACATGCAAACAAATTTTTGTATTTTTTTGTTTTTTTCTTTTTTTTTTTTTGTTGAAAATGTAGAAGTTGTTTTGAAAATATTTTAAAATGGTTTCAAAAAATGAATTAATTAATAACTCGAATAAAAACAAAAAAATATATATATAAACAGATTTAATTAAAAAAAAATACAGAAAACCGAACATATTTTAGTAAATATTTATTAGATATTTTGCTTTGGAAAAATGGGCCAGGTTTTTTTTTTACAAAGTAATTAAGTGATTTACAGAAGATTGTTAAACCACAAAGGAAAAAAATTATTTAAAATTTGCCCTAATAACTAAGCTAGATTGAAAAATAAATAACCTGATATGATTATTAGTAATTTTTTGTTTTCATTTAAACGAAATATTCAACTTAACACAAACACACATGCCGCCAAGAAATCAATGCCTTTTACATTTAACTCGAATTTTTGTCAAATATGAAATTAAATTGAATTGAATTTAAGATTAATTCTTAAATTTTTTTTAAGTTTTTTTTTTGTTTAAGTTCTGAAATAAAAAAGCCCTTGGTGAAGTGAAATTTAAATATTAAGGAAAACATTTTGAATTAAAAATCTTTTTCTCTTATTGTTGTAAATAAAAACTAAAATCAAAAATAAATGTTTGAATATGCAATTTGAAATAAAATTACAACAAAACAAAAATGTAGAATAAAAGTAGTTAAAAAAAAAATTATTAAAAAAAAATAATTGTATATTTTGTGTGTAGTTTTTATATTAAATTGGTGAGATCTTTATTATTTGAGAAAAATAGGCGGTACAGCTGCATGTTGGTTTTTATTTTTATCATTATTATTTTTGATTTTTTTTTCTTTAATTTTTTTTTTTATTATTTTTAATTGATTTGATGGTGGAATTGTTTTGTTATTTTCTTTTTTGTTTTTGTTTTTTTTTTTGGTATTTGTAGGTGTGTACCTTTTTCTAGGATCCTTGCTATAAGTTCCACCATATTTGCTTCTTTGGGCAGCCAGTTCTGTGATTTCTGGTATCCAACTAGCGAACACAGCCTATGTATTATATTGATACATATACAGTTGTAATAGTAATTCATGTAGTAGGATTTAAATTATTATCAACAAAAAGAAAAAACTTATCTCAAATTATATTAAATCAAGAGCAAACAAATAAAACAAAGAAACCCATAAAATAAATCAAATTATATGTTTATCTATGTATGTACAAAAACAATATCCTTTTACACAAATACTTATATATCAAAAGCGAGAGAGAGAGAGAGAGAGAAAGAGACAGAGATATGTTAATTCACAAAAACCAGGGTAATATTGAAAAATATCCTTAAACCCGGTCGTATTATATTTTTATCAAAATAATCACAAGAAAAGCTTTTATTTACATACACTGCCTTCTTAATCCAAAAAAAAATATTATTTTTTTCCTTTTCACCAAGAAAAAAAATACAAACAAATGACGATTTGTAGTTTACACTCATACACTTAGTGACTTACACGCACTCATTCACTCACTTTTATTTAAATAACTTCTTTTTACGTTTTACGAATATTTACCAAATATTACATAAGTTTACAAATTTTTTACAAAATTTCAATTTACATTTTTATCTTAAAATCATTTTCTACTTAAACTCCCCAGATGTAAAACAAATATACAGATGACCTACTTAATGTTTATATAAATACTAAACTTCTACTTTATCTTAAAGATTAATTTTACAAATAAGTGAAATTTTAAAACTACAAGAGAACACAAGATGAGCGAAAGAAAATGAGAGTGAGTTAAATATATTAAATATTGCTCTGATTAGTATAATTTAAAAATTTTAGCAAGAAAAAGATAATAATATTTGTTAAAATAGATTCGCCTTGATCAATTCCCCCGTCTTAGCAATGGCGAATTCATAAATTTTCACATTTGGCTGAACATCTCACTTCGTATAAAAAATTTTGATTTAACATTTTGATAACTCGGCTAATAAATGTAATACATCTCCAACAAATTCCCACCCGGTGGCTCATTTATATGTTTTGATGGAAATCCACCGTGTTTACATGTGTCTTCGGGGGTAAAAGGGAGTCCAATCCCCTAATTGGCTAGCAGGAGCTAACTGGACAATCCAATATATTTCCACGGGAATCAGTAAAGACCCAGAGTTCAGCCATGTTTTTTTTAAGAGAAGTAGCACGCACTTCAGCCAACAATGCCTATTTAGTCAAGTACCGTGCTACATTCTTTAGGAAAGGGATAGAGAAGAGATGAGAAAGTTGAAGGATAGTTACGGAAAGTAACTGTCGTATAAGACAGCACAGTGACCACTGACTATGCCTTCATCACTGAGCAGCCGAACCGATAGTCAATTTTTATTTGTAGGTAAAAAAAACCAAGGTCTTTGTTGGGAATCGAGCCCACAACCCCCAGTCTTGTAATCTAGTAAACTACCTACTAGCCTTCAGGGGCATCTATTTGTCTTTTTTGTCTTTTAGCTGTTCTCTGTGTTTCGAGACCCACAGTGGTTCCGCCACCACCAGGACATGACCTATGGCCGGTACTGGTGTAGACCTTATCACGCATCTCCATCAAATTATTTACTAATGACAGGTGGTTACGAAATGAAATACCTATGAAATGTTTAAATGTCAAGATATTTACTTAGCAAAAACTTGGAAAACTTTAAGCAGGGAACGCTACACTCTTGAGCAAAGAATTTAAGGTGTGATAATTTATTATCAAAATGGTGAAAATTCCACTTTATCACTTCGTAAAATTCAGGCAGCTTTTTCGCGTAATCAGGCTGCTTCTAAGACCGCTGTGTCTAATTTAATCGCCAAATTAGCGATTCACGGCAATGCTGCTGGCAAAATATCAAAGCAATACCCTCATAGCAGCCGCTGTATAGCAAAGTATTGCGAATAAGCGCGGAACATCAACTTGACGACGTTTGCAGCAATTGAATAATTGCGCAACATTTTCCATAAAGATTTTCATCTTCGTGCTAATAAGGATCAATTGGTTCAATAATTAAAACCGGGTTGTTTAAAAATCTGATCGAAAAAAACCCATTTTTCAGGCAATTCACTTAAGTGATGTTGCTCATTTTCAAATAGGCATTTATTATCGCATATGTGTCTCACTTTGTCCACAATTGGCTAATGTTGACAAGGCCCACAGCTACCTAAACAATTCAGTTACTGCAGGAGAAATTTTCTCGATGCGTAATTTTTCGATTTGCGATTACAATTAGCCGCTTTATATTTGTGACTTAAAGCGGCTGAATTATTTTATCTAGCGGCTGAATTATTGTCACGAAATAACTGCGTGTGCTCTGAAGGATGAAATTTGGGGCTGCATTAAGGAGATTAGCGGTCGTCTGCCGGCATGCTAGAGGTGGACATTTGCCCGAATTAATATTTCGTTATTAATTCCCATATTTCTAGTTTACATTGGTATCAATTTACTTTCTAACCTCAAATGTTCCCACGCCTTATTTTTTATATTTTTTCTTAAACCCTTAAAAAGGAGGTTACCACCGCAGCTCTTAAAGTTTCTCTTTATGGCAATGGGAAAGTGGAAAACTAGTTTAAAACACTATGATATATCCAATAGAGAATGAAGTACCAAGACAGACTTTCTTTTTGTTTTTGTTTATTTAAGGCCCGAACTTAGCCTAACTAACAGAAATTTTAAACCAGCAGATGCTCCACTACCACATTTATGACCCCAAAACCTTTTTAAAGGAGAAGCCCCATTATGTAGGAAAAAACCTTGTTGGTAACTTTGAATATTATTGACCGAAATGTAAAACATTGAAAATGTTGAATAGGCTTGATCAGTTAAATATAATAACGTTTCGACTTAGTTTTTGAGTGAGTGATTCTTTAAAGCTGAGTGATTTTTCAAAAACTGAAAAAACTTTTTAACCGATGTCAGTAGTTTAATGACAATAGTTTTCCAACTGAGCGATATAAAACAAGTAAAATCGAAACGGATGTCAAAAAAAGGAATTAGGAATTAATTTCAATAGTTGTTCAAAACTTATGTTGCCAGCAGTCAAAATCCATTGCTAACTTTGTGCATAAAAACAAACTCAGATAACACAGTTTCAACGCCGAGCAGTTTCTTTTGAAGGAGTGTTAGAAAGTGAAGTTGGCTGCAGAAGACAGGATAACTTGTCGGTGTAGCTCTTAAGCTGAAAGTCCATACCACGCGTTCTACGCGCACACGCTTTGTATGTGTTTAATGCTTTTTACGCATTCTACGCTTTTCAAACTTCAAGTTACATGCAACGCTTTTTATGCGCCAAGTTTTTTGTTGTGATCAGCTGTGGTGTAAATAATTTTTGCAAAAATGAAAACTGAAATTGAAATTTTTCAAGAATTTACAGAATTTATTAAATTTGTGCATATGATATTTTGTGTAATGAGGACCTATAGAAAACTTCAAGAGAAAACAAGACGCTTTTGGGTGCGTCCCATGTTTTTGGAAAAGGAAGTGAGTGGTTTTTTTGCACCAACGTTTAGAAAATCAAAATAACAGAAATAATACGACGTTAAAAACAGCTGAAATTTTTTCATGGCGCTTGCGACGCGTAGAAAAGTAGAAAGTAAACCTACTTCATGCGTTCTATGCGTCATAAGCATTCTGTGCGATGCGCTGTGTAACTTGTCACATACAATTACACTGATTCTACTTTTTTGACAGACGCGTATAAAGCGTGTACGCGTAGAACGCGTGGTATGGACTTTCAGCTTTATACAGATATATTTTAAAGAAATCTTGATATTCATAATTACAATAGCAGCGTTTCCTAATAAAGCTTTTGAGAGCCGTATGATAAATATATCTCATATTAATTTTAAAGTTACTGCCCTTAAACAAAAGCATTTTTTGCAATTAACAGCATTTAATATTGATCGAGTTTTCAATAAAAAAATCTTAACATTCTTATCTTTATAAACAATAAAAGCAGACCAAAAGAGAGAGAGAAAGAGAGTGAGATGAGATAACATAGTTTCACCTTAAATCTGGGTGTCTAGAAAATCAAATAAAATTACCCCATCTCCAAAGTTATGTTGGCTCTGTACTCTCGAACTGTTACTTTTCTTTACGAATAAAAAAAGCAAAAACAATTATATATTTCGTAACCGGTTTAAAATTAACATTCCAATCTAATTTGAGCAATATTTAAATTTCCTTAATAGCTTAAATACTATGAGAATATTCTTTTAACAAATAATTAAATAAATGTTATGATGAACAAAAAAAATTTAATAACTTAAAAATATAACTTTATAACATAGTACACACAAGAAACATTAATTTAAATTTCCTGGACAAAATATTATTTTAAAATCGTAATGCGTGACCCTTCTTTGAAAAACTGTGTTATTGTTATTTTTAGAAATACTGTCACTAAAAACAGTCTATAACATGAAAATAGTGTTGACTTAGTTTTGCTTTATTTTAATAAAATTAATTAACAAATTTTTTTATTTAAGAAAACACATTTGTGGAAAAAGACAACAGAATCAGCAGTAGCGCAATAAATAGACGTTTACCTTTTAATAATAAAAAAAAATGTTTATAAATGTTATAAAATAAAAAAACTTTTCTTTGAGTATGAATATAAATAATTAATTTAAAATCACAACACTTAGAATATTTTATAAGCTCTTTAATAATAAAAATAATATTTATAAAACAAGAAAGATTGGATTGAAAAGTTAAAAAAAAAGTTAAAGTATTTGAAAATCAAAATTTTATTTTATATGCTTTTAATGAATGCCTTGATGTCCTGGAATAAAATGTTGGTAAATGGATATTTTCATATAAAGGGTGTTCTTATAGACAAGGGAATTTCGAGATTTTTTTTTTTAATCTGCAACAGATAGAATGAGTTCTCTTTAACAAATATAATTAGTAGGGTTGTCCCTACAAAAAAAAAAACTTTTTGAAATGAATATTGCTTTATCGTGTGAACCATAAACAAACAAAATCGTTAAATTTTTGACATAATATTAAATAAAATTTTGGCCCATGTATAGGACAAACTAGGGATATATTCAAAGTAACGTCATACGGTTTCCAGTTTATAAAGAACAAACCAAAGGATATTCCCATAGAGAAGACACTTTCACCTAAAGGGCCCAATTTATTTTAAGTGCCACAGACAGAATGAGCTCTTTTTAATAACAAATTGAAAATATATAATTACAACTTAAAGGGTTTTCCAGTAAGACAAACTTTTTGAAATTAATATTGTTTTTTTTACGTAACGTGACCCATGTATACAACGAACCACGGGTTTATTTTCAGTAATTTGCTTTACGTCATATGGATTCCAGAAAAAAATCAAAGAGTATTTCCATAAAAAGAAAAATTTAAAAGGGTGCCCCCATTGACTGACTTTCTCGTATAGGTCCCAATATTTTTAAACCGCAACAAACAGAATGAGTTCTCATCAATAATACATATATATAAAATATAATTACAACTTAAAACGTTTTGAAGTGAATATTGTTTTATCGTGTGAGCCGTAACAAACGATACAGTTAAAATTTCTTACGGAATTTTAAAAATTAAATTGTGGCCTAAATATAAAACGGAACATAAATGAATTTATTTCCAGTTATTTTTTACGTCCCAGAGTTTCCAGTTTAGAAAGAAAAAATTAACGGGTTTGCCCATAGAGAAGTGAAATCATGTAAAGTTCCCAATTTGCTTAACCGCAGCAAACTAGAATGAGCTACTTTTAACAACAAATTAAAAAAATATAATTAAAAGTTATAGGGTATCCCCTTGTAAACAGTACAAAAAATTTAAATTTTTAGCGACAAGTAAAAAGCCTAATAATAAAATTTAAATGTTGACCCATATATAGAACGGAACCTTTTGCGTATGGGTCGAACTCATACTCATACATCATCAAGAATGACCTGTTGCTAGAAATTAGTCCTCAGCTTCCTAGGGCGCGGGCGCACGCATCATATCGCCGCAGTGATTTGACCGTCTACGTAAATCTTACCACGCATAACCTTAGCGTATAACGTTTGCATTTGTTTCCATATAAAATTCAGTTGGCACAAAAGCTTCCTTCATAAGATCATTTACATATGCCAATAGGATATTACAGCTCGCCCATGACAAACCCCCCTCCCCCCACTGATTTTTATGAGTGACGAGGCACATTTCCATTTGAAATTGTATGTTATACAGGTGCCCCTGTAGGCTAATAGGTAGTGTACTAGCTTGTAAGTATGGGGGTTGTGGGTTCAATTCCCAACGAAGACCTTGGGTTTTTTTCACTACAAAAATAAAAATTGACTGTCAGTGGGGCTACTCAGCGTTGAAGGCATAGTCACTGGTCGCTGTGCTGTCTTATATACGGCAGTTAATTTCCGACTATCCACCTGTTTCATCTATTCTCTATCCCTTTCCTAAAAGAATGTAGCACGGTACTTGACCAAATAGGCATTGTTGCCTGAAGTGCTACTTCTCTTTAAAAAAAATAATCGGTTCTGGGAAATTGGAAACCCTCAAATTATTCAACAGTCACATTTGCATCCATTAAAAGACACTCTGGTATGCAATTTGGTCAGGAGGAATCATTGGATCTTACTTCTTTGAAAAGAAAAACGGCGTAGCAATAACTGTGAATGGGAAGCGATATCGTGATATAATTGAAAACTTTTTAACGCCACAACTGCATGCTTTGGGCTTGATTAATATGTGCTATCAATAAAACGGTACCACATTGCATATAGTTAGGATTAGAATGGAATTAATGCGACACCGCTTTTCACAACAAGTTATTTCAAGAAATGGTAGTTGATTGAACTCCACGATCGCCGGATTTGATTCCTTTGGGCTTCTTTTTGTGGGGATATCTGAAAGGCAAGGTTTATGCAAACAAACCAGAAAAGCTTGAGTAACTTAAACAAAATATTCGTGAAGAAATTAATGAAATACCGCGTAAAATATTTGCGCATGTAATGAAAAGTGTGCTCAAAAGGGCTGGTATTTGTAAGGCTAACAGAGGCGGACGTTTATCTGATATTGTATTCCATACATAACTGTCGACATTAAATAAATCATCTACCAATATAAGATCCATTTAATCAAAAATTATAAAGAAACAAAATTTCTGGCGGATACCCTGTCTTTTAAATAGATTAAATTAATGCCAGGGTATTTATTTATAATATTAAATAGTTAAATTGTTATCGGATACTAATAAAATTAACAAAGTACCAGTTAACAGTTTTGTCTTAAAGACTGTACCCCGATTCTATGATTAAACATGACATCACATGAAAGTATTATGGTCATCTTGATTTACACGAAAGGTCTCCATACAGCAGAAAAATTTTAAACTCTGCTATTTTTTGGTGAAAAGTTTCACCCATAACTTACAGAAACAAGATGCTGATCTTATGCTTTTGGATTTCAATTTGAAGTTGGTCAATTTGTGTTGTAGTTGTTGCAATAAATCAGAAAATTTTAAAACAATTAATAGTGATGGATCGTGTAAAATGTTTGATTTAAAATACATTATTTTTCTAAAGCTACTAATAAGTCATTCTATTAAACTAATCTCAAGTTGTTTAAATGATGAGCCACATACCGACTTTCAAAGGCCAGTTCTTATTTAATGCAATAATCTTTCTTTAGTCATTTTCAATCCAATCTTTTGTATTTGCTTTTGATTTTCAAACAAAATTTATTATTTTTAAAATGCACTAATTAATTCATTATTCATGTTTGAAAATCTTGTTTTAATCAAAATCACATTAATTATAAACTACGGTGGTAACAAAACTCCGAAAAAAGAAAATAAATAAATATGTAAATAAAACATACGTTATTAATAATAGGAGTCATACGTGTAATAAGAAATAACGGTATTTTTGTTTTTTAATGTCAACAAGCTCAACTTACTAGATCAACTAAACTACCTGCGAAGATGTAAATGTTGTAAAGATTATCCTAATTTATCGATTTATTTAAATCAAATTTATAAAATGATGTAAAAAAGGCGTCAAATGATTAATATGAGATCAATTTTTTTAGGAACATTTATTTATTTCTTTAATATAACAAAAATAAAAAAACGAAACTTTAATAAACCAAGAAGCAAACAATATGGTGGCGAATAAAAACAAATGAGAAATGAGAGTAACAAAATTAGGGAGAAAATTAAAAGTGATACCAAAGTTGAGTACTTAAATTTCCCATTGCAACATACAAAATACATACACATTTTATATATATGTATGTATATATTGGTTAAACGGTAAGCTAATGAGAAACTTAATTTGAATGAAAAATGAGTAAAAGAAATCTAAATGAAAAGGGAGCAATATATGAAATACAAATAAAAGTAAATGAATTTCTTTTAAGTTTTATTACTATTTCAATAACACTTCATTTTTGTACCGTTATTTATTTGGTTGATTGGTGAAATGGTTCTTCGCTGGGTGGGTTGTTAAATGATGGGATGGTGATAATAGATAAATGTCTTATTTATGTATTGTTCAATGCTACATTACAAAACCAAACCAAAACAAGGGTAACAGACTAATATTAGAAAGAATTCAGTAATCAAAATTAAAAACGAACACAAAACAAAACGATACGTATGTATGTTTGTATGTATGTATGTATTTAATAATCAAAAACAATTTAAAACAACTGGTGCTAAATAAAAATTTATTTCGAAAACACTTTTAAAAAAGAAACTAAACAGGGAAAAAAGCGCTTCTTATCTGACTTATTTATTTGAGTAGAGTGGTTCGTTCATTGTTAGCAAATTGATTCATTTTGAGCAAATCAAGGTTAAAAAACACAAAAAATAAATTAAAGACAATTCAAGGATAAAATCCTCAAGGGTATTTAAACAAATTTGTTAAAACAGTTTTAAATTTTTTCTTTTATTTTCTTAATGGCCCTTTTAATTTTTTTTTTATATATCCTTGAATTTAAAGTCAATTTTTTATAATAAAATTAAACAAAATAAAAACATATTATTTTTTTTTTGGTTTTATTTATGTACGATTTTTTTTAATATTTTACATAAAACGTTAAAATTTTTTTTAAATTTTAAAAATATTTATAATTAGAAAAATTATTAATAGAATGAATCATGTTAGTTATGATTTTTATTATATTTTTTTTTTTTTTTGTGTTTAATAAATATAATTTTTTTTAATTGGTTTGTTTTAGTTTGAATTTGTTAGACTACCTCTTTCCGTGTTCTCTTTTAAGTTCGCCGCCATATTTATTGCCACTACCAACAAGTTCAATAATTTCCGGTATACTGCTGGCAAACATTGCCTAGAATTTCGGGGTTATTTTGTATTTATTGTTTGATATTTAAAATATACATATATGAAATTTGAAATAATTATTTAGTTTTGAAGTTAGGAAATTAAAACAGATATATCACTTAATATTTATATAACTCAAGAATGACTCAATAATCGGTTTAATCCGATAAAAAATATATCCCGTACCAAAGTAATTAAAAAATATATTTGCTTGTTTTATAATTATCGCTTGCCGCCTGTCGATGTTCAAAGAGGAGGATCATAGCTGGCTATTACACCACGTATGATTAAGATGAAAATCTAGTAAAAATCTATTCAACATTGCAGAGAAATATCGCAGTAAATGTGTGTCAAGGTACCATAATAAAACTCTAGAAAGGTTCCACAAGTTAATTAAATCGGATGTAAAACCAGGAAGCAGTATTAATAAGCACGTGTAAATCATTAGGAAATACTGTTTTCGGACAGCTTAGGACAGGAACTAATGCTTATATTCTAAAGCCTCAATCCGAGTCTTTAAGAGAGTATTACCGAAATCCCCTTTCATAAACCTTAATAAGAATCCGCTTTTCAAGATTCAAGACTTTGGACATATGTTATTGTGCTTAAAGTTATAACACAGCACATAATTTTGCGACTACATTTTTGGCTTTAAATAACTTTTCTGTTGGTATGGTGGTTTGGTAAAGTGGGAATGTATACTGTTGTTTCAAATTATTTTCAGTGCAATCCACAAGCGGAATTTATTCATGTGTAGCACATGTACTCTTCATATCCAATTAGGTCTTACACCCAAATTACTGGCTTCATAAAAGAAAGCTGTACTCTTTTTCCATGTATTCACATTATAAGGGTATTATAGCAATTCTTGTACACTATGTGTTGGGCATAAAATTTGCACCGCTTATATTTGCTTCATCCCAATAATGGCAATACGCTGTTTTAAATTCCTCACGTTTTTTTATCCTGTTTGCCTATTTTTGGAACAAAATGACCACCAATTTAAAAAAAAAACATCCCATTTGGGGTACTTGTTTCTAAAGTACCATTTAAAAGGGACTTTTCCTAAAGTACATTTTTAAAAAGGAATGTACTTTTTAAACAGTACTTTTGCGAAGGTGCCTTTTAAATGGTACTTTTTAACATAAACTATTACTCAAGTTTCTTTTAAAAATCAATTTTTATAAGCAAAAAATAATTAATAAAATTTTTTTTAATTCAGTTTAAAACAGATTTCCTTACAGTGGTACGGGATACAAAAAAAGTATACAAAGGTACTTTCTTTAATAGTTGATTTAAGCTTACTACCTAATATAACTAAAATAAGATATTTAAAATCGTTTTATTTATTATATTTTTTTTAATTAATAAATAAGCTGTTAAACACTCATTTGCAGCCGCCGGTATTGCATGCAACAAAATATTTTTTCTTCAAAAAAAAAATATTTCCGAGAGAGAAACAGTATTAATAAAACGCAATTTATCACCATGAATTAATATTAAACGCATTATTGAAACAAACAAATTAAATATAAAAAAAATTAAACAAAATACAATTAAGTTGGCTAAGAAAAGAATTAATAAAACAATAGAAATTATAATTTAAAAAACAAATGACCGTTTGCAATGAATGAACATGCAAAGATGATTTGAAACTCAAATCAAATTATTATCAACTAATGAGAGAAATTAACAGCCGGTACTTAACAAAAATCTTTAATATCTTTAATTTTAATTATTTTTTATTTTGTTTGGTTTTAAAAATTGAAGGGAAAAAATCTAATAATATAAATACAAAATATTTTCTTTTAAAGTAAGAAAACAAATAAAATATATTAAGTTAATAGAACTGTGTACTTTAAAAATAAATAATTTGAATAAATGATTTGATTTGTGTAAACTAAAATGAATTTAAAGAAGTGCACAAATTACTAAGGCATAAATTTTATTTTTTTATTATTTATATTAATAATAATAATAATCGTAATTGAAGTAAAAAGATTTAACACAAAATTGTAGTTTAGTTTAAAGAAATTAATATGGAATGAATATATATTTTTTTTATTTAATGATACTTATTTCATTTTCTTTTTACTGTTTTTTACTTGAAATAAATTACTGTTTAAGTTTTTATTATTAAATAATAAATATCAAGTCCTTACTGTCTAATAGCATCAACTAAATAAAAAAAATGTAGTAGAAATACTAATTAGTAAAGAGAAAGTACATATTAAGTAGTAAAGTACTTTATTACTTTTTCATTCACACAACCGTTTTCTTGAGAAAAAAAAATAATAAACAAATAAATATTATATGTTTTTAATACACAGTGTTGTATTGAAGGAAAAACAAAAAAAAAACAAACACTTTTTTTGCTAAAGAAAAAAAAAAAATCTCGTCCTGGCATAAGTTGTTGTTCTTTAAACGTACAATCTCGTTGCTAAATACACAGAAACACCTATTTTGTACTCCTTTAAAATTGTGTTTTATAAACGACGTTTGAAAAAAAAATTAATTATATTAATTAATTGGCAGCAGCTTACTTAGAATTATAAGAAAAAAACCCTTGCCTAAAAACTCTTAATATTTATTACCAAAAAAAAAAAAACAGAAGGTAATTATATTTAAAAACGGTAAAATATTAAATGTTAAAACTTACCAAACCGACGAGTAAGAAGAACACTAGGAATGTTCTTCCCAAAACAGTCTCACAGTAAACATCACCATATCCTACTGTTGACATGGTTACAATTAGAAAATAGACACAGGTCCAATAGGATAAACGATGTGCATTATTAAAATCCAGCGGATCGCCAGAGTTTTCCAGCTAAATTTTAAGTAAATGCAAGAATTGTTCATCAAAAACATTTCATCATTTAACATCATCATTATTATTATCTTCATCATCATCATCAATTCATTTATTAACAACAACATCAATTAAATTTCTCAAACGCACAAAATCTATTTAAATGTTAAAAGTTTGTTGTTCTTTTAATTATGTTTATACTATTGGACATTTGGAACATTGTTGTTCATTAAAGATATTTACAAAACTTTTAAATAAAAAATTTAAAAAAAACGAATATTATTTAAATTAAACTTCAAATATGGTGACAAAAGCTTTAACAGTTCATCAGTTTTTATTTACACAACTCTGGCTTGATGGAAAACCTTTTTAAAGCTGAACCAGTATGTAAAGTTTAATAATATAAATTTATTTAATTAAATCTAAGAATATAATTTTTTTTATTATTTTATAAAAATATGACGAGTTATTAAACTTATGAAACTGTAGGTTTTTAAAATCTCCTTTATAGATTATCAAATAACAAATTCTATGGCTTTTGTTAGTTAAAAAAAACGCGTATCTGTTGTATCGGGTTTTTCAACAAGAAGTTCGAAGTAGCAACATCAACAACATGATAGTTTTGACATTGCTGATTGTCGTGAAATTATGCAATCGGAAAATTTAGTTGGCAATAAATTGATCGTTTCATTGGGTGTGTAACATGTGGAATCGTCCTGTTCAAACCACATGTCAGTTATATCCACGTCATCAATAATAGGCCAAAATTGTTCATAAATTTAGTTTTAATTAAAATTCACTATGAAAGTGATGGTTCTGTTAAAGTTACATTTCGTAAAATTCGTGATATTTTCGGACAACATAATCTGCGACAGGCTCGATACAAAATGTGTGAACACCTACGCGTATTCGACCGGGTCGTTCAGCCGTAAACCACAGTGCTGAAATAGATCCAAATTTGCCAATTCCTCGACATCCTCAACAATTGGGGTTTTCTAATTATTATTAGAAAGGATTTAACTTGGAAGCCTCACAAGGTTCAACTGGTGTAGAAATTAAAGTTTACCAACTATTCACATTGCTGTAGTAATTCAAGGACAACCGGCTGGTTTTTCTGAAAAAATATTTTTTTCGGACGAAACCCATTTTCTCTTGTCTCTAGGGTATGTCAATAAGCAACATTGCCGCATTTGAGCTTCTGAAAATCCTAGAGCGATTATTGAGAAACTTTGGCATGCTCAAAGCGTCACTGTATGATGCGCTATGTGGTCTGGAAGCGCGACTGGGCCTTTTTTCTCGCAAATGTGGTTTCAACAGAACGGTGCTACATGTCACAGCCAATGAAACGATCAACTCATTGCAAACCAAATTTCCCGATCGCAGCCAGATCGTGTCATTTAACACCACTGAATTATTTTTTAAGGACGGAGTGTATACGGAACTAATCGAATCAATTTCAGCCTTAAAACTCAAAATCCGTGATGTGATTAACGAAATAGAACCGCCATTTTTCCAAAACGTGATTCAAAACTTTGATGAAAGAATCGCTATCTGTCTGATTGGTCATGGTGAACATTTGCCAGATATCATTTTTCAATCATAAATGCCGAACTTTTCTCTTTGAAATACAATCAAAATTTTGTTTTATTTATTTTTTTCAAACTTCTTGTTGAAAAACCCTTTATATGGGGGCAGCTTAAAGAACCTATTAGTTGCTTCTCTTAATTAATTAAAAAGCAAAGTTGTTATTGTCTAATAACAACAAAGAACTTGAACTCTCTTTTTAACCATAATTGAAATTGTTTCCTTAGTACGTGTTAAGGTTAGTTAAGGTTTCTCTGAATAGATCAAAAGAATCGGTACCAGGTTTCTTGTAGTTTACTTGGTTTCATTTTAAAAATTAACTCAATTTGCATTTTCTTCGAATAGGTATTTTTTTACGTATGATTTTACTTCAACCCGCGTCAAATTTGGTTTGTAAACAAACCGGTTTCGGCTATATGCCATCTTCAGTGTTCTCTCTATATTTTTACACTTGAATAAAAAGTTTGAATCCTCTAAAGATGTCTCTACTCAAACTTAAGAAAATTCTGCAGTAACTTAACTTATTCCGCTTGATAAATCGGACAACTACTTAGTGGAGCTAATATTATTTATGATTTATTAAATTATGTTGTAATTATTTCTCTTACGTATGCAACATTTGTTTTTGAGAACAATTTCATATGAAATGTTGCCAGAAACATGATACTGTTTTACAAACATGTTGCCATTAATTTGTTTAATATTTCACAAATTAAATGGAGTAAAGTGTTGACAACGTTATTTTTTTAACTCATTTCGTTTATATCGCATGTTTTTTATACAGGTATATCACTTTAATTTGACAACTGATTTATGTTTTGTTACGTTTCCCATTTCAACATGAATAATAGACTTACCCCCAGACAAAACTTTCTGCAGTTCATGGAAATACGTAACTCGCAATATAGCCATTTTACGGTCACCACTTTTATTCGAATGAATACACTAATAAACGAAACTGATAATTCTCAAGTGAATGTTAAAATACCGTTACATTCAAAAAAACTGACTATTTGGTGCTTTGTGGGTTGGTGAAATAATTTTTCCGTACTTATTTACTGGTCAGCACATTGCAGTCAATAGTGACCGCTATAGTGTCATGATTACTGACTTTTTTCGTTCATCAAGTGAACAACAATAATGTGCAGCAGTTATGGTTTCAAAAAGATGCTACAATTGATTTATGAAGCAAGCGGTGGCCGCATAGTTTCATGTTTCAGATTCGTTTATTGGCCTCCAAAATCGTGAGATTTATCCCCGCTAGACCATTTTTCACGCGATATATGATGTCACTACTCTACACCGATAAACCCGAAGTAATAGGCCACTTCCAGGACAACATTCGCCGCTTTATGGCCGATATACGGCCCCAAATGTTTCTCGAGCGTATTCTCGAGCCAGCCGTGACGGTTATATGCCAGAAGTCAGATTTAAATTATAAGTCTTATGCCACAAGATTTTTTTTTTTTGGAATAAAGAGAATTTCATGTGAATTTAAATTTTATTCCATTTAAAAGCTCTATACCGTAACAAAAACACCCTTTTTATAGATTTTGGATAGCACTTCTCACGCAATAATTAATACCATAGCGTGCTTACAGGATATAGGGAAGCCTTCATTAAGGAATTTATCCATTACAAATGCTTTTTGTATTAAAATTTTTACCTCCCAAACAAACGAGCGAGAGAGCAAGATAAAAAGAGAAAGCTTAGCTTATGCTCACAAGATTTAAAATAACCACTGTTTATGAATAATAGGGGTGGGCAAATTTGAAATTAGAAAGTAAATTGGCTTAAAATACAGACTTTTTTGACAGCTTCAGTTTTATTGACTAAAGATACGGAAATTAATAATAGAATATGATGTCGGGCATTTGCAAAATTTTGAAGCACACTTTGCAACAAAGTTTTCCTATCTCGCCAATGCAGCGCGGGATTTCATCTTTCAGACTGTCAGTTGTTCATGGGTTGTCACGTAAACCGGGTTTTTCAAATGGCTTCAGAGATAATAATAAGATGAAACCGCCAAATCGAAATATACCTCAACCGGAAAATTGTTCATGCAATAACTGAATTGTGGTATCATCTTGCCGTCCTTTACTAGCCAATTGTGGCCACAAAAAATTATTAAAACAGTTTCATGGTGATGTCGTTTTCTTGCAAATTTTCGATAAAAATATTGGTCTTTGATTTCTCTTGACCACAAGGCGCACCTTGCGGTTCCTTTCTTTGGATGTAGTGGTTTGTCAATGATTGTTTGTTGATTTTGTGAGCCCCATATGCTACAATTTTGTTTGTTTACATACAGAAAGAGCCTGCTAATGAAAGAAAGTTGCTCAAATTTTTTACAGTAACATAGTGAAATGTTCATCATTTTGATAATAAATTGTAGGGTGTATAATTACATGCCTAAAATTGCCTAACTTTCTACTAAATAAATGTCAAAGGATGACAGCCCAGTTCCTTACAAGTAATCGGTTGCTGGTTGCTTACTTTCTAATCTTAAATTTGCCCACCCGATATGCATGGGTTTCATGCTTTAGATCCTTAAAATTTTGTACGTTGGCTTTGCTTTTAATTTCTTATATTATTTTTTAGCTTGTTATTATTTTATTGTTTTACTTATCTTTTTACGTATTCGCATTTAACACTTTTTCCTTCACACACTTCCTCACTTTTATTTTACAGTGTAGAATTAATTAGGAAATTTCAAATCTAAAATTCAGATAGACCACTATCAAGATCTTAAAAGATAATAAAATGTAGTTGACCTACTGTTTCATAAGTTTAATATTTAAAATCTTATAGTCATATGCAAAATTCATATTAACACTGTTTTATAAATCAATGTTGAGCTGAATTTATATGTTAAATTAAATTAAATTAAATTGTTGGCATGCGTCTAATATAGACTAATTAAGATTTTTTATAATTAACAAGGATAAGAAAGTAAGTAAATTAAGGATGTAACTACATACCAGATGTATAATACCAGCTGCTGTTAACCATACGGATATAAAAATTGATACCAATTGAGCCAGACGTATTGAACTGGATGTTTTTAAAACATTCAAATATTGCAAAATATCCGGAACAGTCATTAGACGCAGAGCACGCAAAAATCGAAGACCTGTTTGTTGTTGATTTTTGATGATTTAGTTGTTATTGTTGTTGTCGTTGTTGATTTTGTTATATTTAATTGGAAGTGGAAGTGGGAATGAATAATCGTTGTTTGTTAAATGTACTAGTACATATAATAGTGTTAAGCATTATCATTACAATTATGCATTTCGATCAAGCAGACAAAACGTTTGTATGATTCTCAAACATAATATAATAATAATAATTATAACAACAATTTCATTTTCTTTGTTTTTTTCTTGTTATTTTTTTTTTTTTTATTTCCCGTTTTCTTCGTTTTTCTTTTTTTCGTTTTTTTTCAAATTGTAAATTAATCAAAACAAACAAAAAAAAGGAAGAAAACAAAACAAATCATATGCAAAAAAAAATTAATTTTGAAAGCTTACCGATCCATGTCCGATCTAAATATATTGATACAAAGGACGGGGGTATTGTAAAATAATCTACAAAACTGTACATTTCTAACATAAACCAAAGTTTATCGGACGCCGCTATGAACTGTAAAACGAAATAAAACATTTTTCTTTAATAATAAGAAAAGCAACAAATAAAATATTTTAAATTAAATTAAATATAAAAAAAGTGAATTGAAAAAAGTTGTTTGTTTTTAATATAATAAAAAGTGTTTAAAATAGCAAAATAAATTATTTAACATACATTTTCAATAAAGAAACTTGATTAATTAAGCAACAATTATTAAGTATTAAAATTTTATACATTTTGGGGGTTTTCAATTTGGGAAATAGTTTAAATTTAAAAATTATAGTCAAGCTTAAAGGCGTTTGTTTCAATTTTTGGAAAATCCAAATTCAAATTAAAATTTGCGATTAGTGACAGTAGCTTGGCCATTTTATTAGTTTCTCATTTTTTGGAATTTCCATTACGAAACTATGTTTTATATAAAAGGGTTCTTCTACAAGAAGTTTGTTTTTTGAAACAAAATAAAACAACAAATTTAGATTAAGATGATTGATGAATGAACCATGACCACGCTGAACGCTATTGATTCTTTAATCAAAGTTTTTAATCACTTTTTGGCAAAATGGCGGTCCTATCATGTTAATCACATCATGGATTTTGAGTTTTTAAAGACTGAAATCGATTCGTTTTGCTCCGTATAGAAGCTGTCCTTAACATAGCCTCACAAAAAATAATCCAGTGGTGTTAAATCACACAATCTAGCTGGCCACTTAACTGCCATCGGAATTTTTGGTTTGCAGTAAATTGACATGGGGCATCGTCCTGTTGAAACCACATACCAGTGATATCCACGTCGTTAAAATTGAGTTGTTAGCATCTCGCTGTAGCTTGATCAATTGACCGTTATCGCATTTCCAGCCTCATTTTTCATATAAAAAAATGCTCAATGACACCTTCAGACCACATAGTTGCAGGAGTTAATATACGGCAATTTTTTTTTTGTTGACACACCCTGACAAGTGAAAATGGAATGATCCGTCGGCATCAATTCCTGCACTATCTGAACCTTATAAGGCTTCTAAGTCAAGCCCTTATGCAAAATTTGTCATGCAGTGGTTTTGAGTAAACCCAATTGTTGAGAACGTCGAGGAATTGATAAATTTGGATTTGCTCCAACACTTAGGTGTGAGCTGCGTTGTTTTCAGTTAAACGACCCTGTCGAACACATTTTGTATCGAGCCTATCGGCTCAAATTTAACTACCAAATTCTTAATAGCGGTCTCAGAAGGATGATTATGTTTTCCGAAAATATCACAAAGTTTACGAAATGTAACTTTTAACAGAACCACCATTTTCATAGTGGATTTTTTAATACGATTTTCGTGCGAAATTGAATTCATTGTAACAATTACCAATGCATCTACAATGAATACGTCAAAAAATTAAATGTAAAAACTGTCATGTTATTGGTGTTGCCAAAATTGAAAAACAAACTTCTTGTTGAAAAACACGATACTTCAAAATTTGTAAAAATATCTAATACCGTTTTCAAAATGGTTTTGCAAACAGTAAAATTTACCTGATTTTTAAAACATATTGAAAAGCTTTTATTTTAAATTTTAACCTTTAAACGAACAATTTGCTAGCGAATTTTTAAGTCCTTACAAAATTCACGCACATTTCACGTTATGTGTGCATTACAGCACTTTCATTAAAAAAAAAAGAAAACAAGGCTGGTAGAAACTCTTCACAAAATATGGTCGAACATGGTATTTTATCTAGTGTAAAAAAAGCTTATTGGAGAAGTTTCACGAACCATATGAAATGGAACAACCTGAGTCCCACAACTTTTATAAATTTTATTAAAAGCATTGAATGAGAATTATAATTCTTAAAGCTCTTAAATGAAACTAACATTCCTACGTTTGCCAAAAACAAATTCTGCAGAAAAATAATCTTTGAAAAGATTTTGATTTTTTTTTTTTTAACTCTACTGTATTCAAAGAAATTATTTTTTTTATTAATTGTATTAAGTTTTAATATTTCACACGGAGCATTTTCTAAAAAACCCGCTTGCACAACATTTTTGCAACTCAAAGTAGTCCCAAAAATGAGAATTTCTGTGTTAAACGTTTTGTCAAGTTGGCTGAATAAATAATTTAATGGCTGTTAAATAAATAACCCTTTTGTTCAGAGTGAATCTACATCTTAAAATCAGAAGCGCATTAAATATTTCAATATGGAAAATAGCAAGCCCTTAAAGTAGAATGATTTTTGCTATGTTTGTGGCCATATCATTCCAAAAATAGGGAAGCAGGATCGAAAAAACTTATTTACTGAGGAATTTTTTTTTTCGTTCGGACCAGCACTCAGAAGATGAAAATTGAAAATTAGTTATTGGAAGGAGGAGAGAGGGAGTAGTGCTTGTGGACATTACGTGATAAGATTTACATCTGCACCTGGCAGTGAGCCTTAATCAAATGGTGGTCATATCACTGGGAATGAAAAGCATCGTCATTCACGCCCTAGGAAGCCGAAGATTAATTCTAGCAACAGGTCTTTCCTAGTTGCAACTTTGATGATTCCAGAGCAGGGCTGCAAACCACCACTCTTTGCTGAAGAGCTGGAGACTATCCAACTCCTGTCCAGAACACATGTACAGCGTGCTCACTGGATCTAGAATCATTCCACCAGGTAGGTGTGATTAAAGGTGAAATAATCCTGGCCACCATATAAAACTGACCTGTCTGTTATGGGGCCGCGAAACCATAACCACCACGATACTCCCGAAGGCCAACCTCAATAATCAGTCAGAAAAACAGCTAAATGTCTAAAGAGACAAATAGCGGAAACTCTGCGGGCTACTGATTCCCGTGGAAATAACGTGGAGTTTCCAGTTGACCCCTGCTGCCTTCAGGGGACTGGGCTCCCTTATACCCCCAGTTGCACAGGTCTAGATAGTCGAGCATTCTATAAAGACCATGAATGTACCCCCGGGGGGGAGTGTTTGTAAACATTCGATTTGAAGCTTCCCACATTGAAAGTGACAGGAAGGACTTCTGGAGAGAGTTTATTCCACATACGTTCTGCTAAAAGCCGAATTTTTCCTATAATGCGGAGTGCGATTGGCTGATCAATCGACCACAAATGGATACGCTTTTAAACAACAATCGAGTCAAACGCAAAATTGTGCGAATTGCGGGAATAAGTTCCCTAATTTCGTGAGAACACTTACCATTGTAGTAACAATAAAACAGTCGACGCTCTAGGGAATCGATGCTCTAGGGAGTTGAATACCATGCTGTCTCCAATGAGCCTCTTGGCCTTCTCCTGTACGCGATCGAGTAACTCTAAAACAGATTTTGGGGCGCCGGCCCCTACATGAGAGTTATATTCCATCTTTAGATGGATATGCGTGGTATAAATAGTGCGGAAATTTAGGAAACCGAGGCACTTGAAAGCTTCTTTAGAAACCTGAAAAATGTGTTTAGTCCATCGAGCATCGCACTGAATTTTCATGTCAAGAACAGCAAGAGATTCCGATTTCATAATGCCTATATCACCCATAGTAACAGGTGCAACACCACTTCCGAACACAGATCTATGCGTAAGCATGCAACATACGCTTATTTGCGCGATCCCATTCGGAAATCAATGCGATCTCGTGATTAAGCGTATCATTCATGTTCCGCCTTTTGGAAGTCACCTCCAACTGGTTCGGTCTATTACCAAATGAATACGAATGACAAATCATTTGCGAAAGACTATACAGTGAAAGTTTAACAAAGAAGGTTATTTAGAAAAATAAGAAATAGGGTAGGAAAAACAATGGAGCCCTGCGGTACCCCTGAAATAATCTTTAAGTCGTCCGATGAAATCCCATCTATAACAACTCGAATAGTGCGATTCCTGAGAAAACTCGTTATAAATCTGGAGAAATCATCAACGACACCAAAAGCAGCAAGTTTTGACAGAAGTGCATCATGCCGCACTCTATCAAACGTCTTGGAAATATCTAGAGCCACCACCTTACTCTCTCCGAATTTAGGAATTTAAAGGAACTTAAACAAAGCCAAGCACTGTGTGCAAAAGTTGTTGTAATGTGGATAAATAGAAAAAGTGTACAGTTTGAATTCCAGTTGTGGATTGAATTGCAAACAAATTTTAACCTAAAGTATACATTCCATTTTTCCCTTGGATGTCCCTTTTTCGAGTAGGTTTGTTCCATTAAATTATTAACGCAACCAACTAAACAAAACGAATGATGCAGAAGCTCTTATTTTTGGAGCTATTTTTATGTTCAATAGCCCATAATCGAGTCACAAAATCATGTTTTGTACTGTGTCAATTCGGCGTCCTTAATGAGCACAAAAATGTTCAAAGTCTTTACTCATTTACCAAGCTTTTTTCGCTTCTTACAAAGTCCAACTGACCTGCTCTGCAGTAAGATATCCTTGTAAAGATTGTTGAACCCTATGATGGTTGCATTAAACAAAATTTCGACTTGAAGTGTTATTTAATAATGAGGCAAACAGTAGCTGCTTATTGTGTATGGCACTGATCCTTAAAGTTTAACATTGTCATTCGCCTTCATTTGGGCAACAAATTGTGTTAATTGTATTTGACTTTTCATCATTTTCACTAATATTTTTGGTACAGAATTTCTATCTATGGGATTATTACAAGTTAACGGGCAGGGTGAAAATTTCCAGTTTTATACTGATTGAAAACAGAGATTTAAAATAAATTTGTTGTGAAAAATTTTAAATAAATAAAATTTATTCCATGAGTTTTGTCAAATTACATTTGAGGTCAAATTCACAGCAACTAATGGATCATTTTAATAAAATATAACACACATTTGTGTAGTATTTTTGATAAAATTGTTGTGAAAAAAATAAAAACCATCTTTTTTGTACTTTAAAATTTTAAGTCGTACCAAATCTGTAAAAAGAATTTTCTCAAACATGTATTTGTAAAGAACTACATATTATACCTTTTCCCATCCATCACTCATTCTATTTGATGGGCAAAGGGCGTTTAGAGCATTCGCAACACTTTTCCATTATTCCTAAAATTAGTAGGAACACTACCTCTTCGAAACCCCCTGGCAAGTCATGGAAAATTTCTATTTTATTTGTACTTTTTTATATTTTATATTGTATTTTTAGTTTTTTACAGACGACAATATCAACGGCAATTTATGGCAACATCAACGTCAAATTGTCTTACAGAATACCAAGCATGTGTTGCCAGTCATCGATAAATGGCAATATTGCCAACGAGAATACGGATTTACAACAAACGATAAAAAACGACGTTGTCTTGTATTGCCGTCGCCAAACAGAATAAGGGTGATTGGTTATTAAACCAACACAAAGATTTTATATTTTTAAAATTTTTATTTATCACGTCTAGCAGCATATGTGAAAATCCAAGTTTTCGGTGACCCCAAACACATATTTAAATTCAAAATCGATCTAGAATTTTGGATCAACATAAGGATAAAATTAAACAAAATAATTTAATATGTTGACTTAAATTAAGCAACTACAGAAAAAGCTTGAACTAAACTATTAACCTTGCAATACCTTTATATTTAAAATAAAAAGAAATAGACAACGGAGCCGTTAATTTTGAAAGTGAGACAACTCCATTTTATGTTATTGGTATATCTACATAGTTTCCTGATTGCCATTCTAAATTACAAACTGTTTTTTATGCAACAAATCAATGAAAACAGAAATTTACATAATAACTATGGCTTGATGATTGTTTATTTAATTAATTTTTCACATGTCCCAGAGTTTGATGACTTTAACCGGTTCTCAAACCTAGTTCAACTTAAATTTCTCATACAAAAAGAAATCTAATTTTAGAACATGCTTGAGCCGTTGAATTGAAAGTGAGACAACTCTTTTAGATTCAATAACCACTTTTACAAATTACCTGACGGACTCGGTATGAGAAACCCAACTTCTTCATGGAAATTTTAATGCAACATCTCGGATCACTATACGTTAAAACGCTAATGGAAAAACATAAAATAACTCATTACTACCGATACGTAGATGACATTATTTGCATCCTCGAACAAGACAATGGCGAACAAATTCTAGAAAACTTAAACACAATTCATAACAAGATTATATACACAGTGGAAAAAGAACAAGACTGAAGTTTACATTATCTTGACATTACTATAACACAAGGAACTGACTATTTAATATTTGACATCAATAGAAAACCAACTGCGACGGACAGTACCATCCACAACACCACAAACCACCCTACCCAACATAAACTAGCGTTTAGACATATGATACACAGACTTAAGATAATCCCACTTACTCCAGATAAGTACAACAAAGAACTCGACACAATTTACGCCATAGCTACAAATAACGGCTACAAGGTCACTACCATCGATAAACTTCTTAGACAATACAACACTAAAAACAGAAATAAAGAAGACAAACAGGCAGCCGATATAGCACGACGGCACAGCTTTACTTACACAGGACCAGAAATATGTAGGCTAACTAACCTTTTTCACAAAGAAAGAATACTCACAGCATTAAAAACTGGCAACACTCTGAGACATAATCTCAGAACAACGAAGGAAACAACTGACAAATTTAGTTCCAGCGGGATATACAGACTAAATTGTACCTGCAAACAAACTTATATAGGGCAAACTGGACGAACACTAAAAACAAGGTTTACAGAACAAACAGCCGAAACCGGTTTGTTCACAAACCAAATTTGACGAGGGTCGACGGAAAACCGTACCCAAATAAAAGTTTACAGAACACATACGCTCATACGAACGGAAAAGAGAAGATTCCAATTTTGCATTAAACCTTGACACTCACAGACACACAGCAAGGGAAATAGATGACATTACTATATCCTAGCAAAAAAGGACGAATACTAGACATTCTTGAAAACATGGAAATCTACAAAATAAAAACTTTCAACAGTGACATTACAAACGAACAGGCAAACACGACCTCAGACACAATTTTCACACTATTAAAACTACTCATGCAAACGGGCAAACGAAAAACACCCTCAGATGGACACACGTACCTAAATAATAATAAAAGACGGAGGTGTTGATAAATTTACTTTGCATAAAAATGCCAAGTACCTGAATAGATACGAACTTAACAACAGAACGCTTGAACGCCAACACCGACTCACCAGTACAAATCACAACGCGGCTTGAGAATGATGCATTCGCATCGAAAGCGCTCGTCTTTGACTTCAGATAGGACACGTGTGGTTAGATTTACATCCGCGCCTGGCCATGAAGCCTTAATCAGATGGTGGATTGAACCACTGCATAATTTAGAACGTCATGCTCGTCCTAGGAAGCCGAAGCCATAATTCTATGCAACAGAGCTTTCTAGTTGCAAATTCGATGATTCCAGAGCAGGGCTGCAAATCATCACTACTTGCTTAAGAGTTGGAGACTTTCCAACTCCTGTCCAGAACACATGTCTAGCATGCTCACAGGACTGGATCATTCACCTAGCGTGTCATTAACGGCAAAATTATCCTGGCCACCATAATAACTATTATACTGTTATGAGGCCGCAAAACCACAACCACCACGATACTCCCATATAGGGGCCAACCTCAATAATCAGCCAGAGAACTATTAAATGTCTAAAGAGACAAATAATGAACTCTGCGAGCTTACTGATTCCCGTGGAAATAAAGTAGAGTTTCCAGTTGTACCCCTGCTGACTTCAGGGGACTGGGCTCCCTTTTTCCCCCAGTTGCACTGTGTCTAGATAGTCGAAGTTCTATAAAGACCATATATATGTGCCCACGGGGGGTACTTCAGATAGGACAGAGTGTAATTTTTTTTACATCCGCACCTGGCTATGTAGCCTTAATCAGATGGTGGACAAACCACTATTGTATAATTTGGAACGTCATACATGCGTCCTAGATAGCCGAAGGCATAATTCTAAGCAACAGAACCACCTAGTTGCAACTTTCATGATTCCAGGACAGGGCTGCAAACCATCACACCTTGCTAAAGAGTTGTAGACTTTCTAACTCCTGTCCAGAACACATGTCTAGCATGCTCACTGGACTGGATCATTCAGTTAGGGTGTTATTAACAGCGAGATGATCCTGGCCACCATAATTTCCATAATTCCCTTATGGGGCCGCAAAACCACAACCACCACGATACTCCCATATAGCGGCCAACCTCAATGATCAGCCAGAGAACTATTAAATGTCTAAAGAGACAAATAATGAACTCCGCGGGCCACTGATCCCCGTGGAAATAAAGTGGAGCTTCCAGTTGTCTCCCTGTCTGACTTCAGCTGACTGGGCTCCCTTTTCCCCCAGTTGCACAGATCTATATAGCTGTTACGTACTATAAAGACCATAAATGTGCCCCCGGGGGGGACTTCAGATAGGACAGAAAATGGCAATAGTATTTCATTTATATTTTTTGTGCTCAATGGTCATCCAGGTTAGCTGAAAACAGTCAAGGTTTTGGTATGCGCCAATGGAGTTGTCACATTCTCAAAATCAATAATTTTATGAAATCGTTGATTTTCTTATACTGCAGTGTAATTATAATTGTAAAAAAAATGAATAATTTATTTCCTTATATATTTTATTTCAATATTATTTATTTCATTCTTCTTTAGTCAATTAAAACAAAATAAAAACAAAAAATAAATTTATTTTTTAAAGCGAAAAGTGGAAAAAGAAAAAAAAATATTTAATATTTAATTGCATGTATTATAATAATTATATTTCTTAGGTAAGATAGCGAAGACTTTTTAAAATATTCATGATAAATGGATGTTACGTATGGTAAAACAATCTATGATATCTTTATATTTTTCTTTAGCAATAGGCCTGGTATTGGCATAAAAAGGTGATAACTTTATTACTCCGATATTACTTGGACTGTCGCGTTTTGGTGATAAATCAATAGTTTTAAAATGTGCATCTTTTTCCATCGACCTTTTAATAAAACAATTTATATGGTGCATTTTTCAATAATCTTATCCAGAAAATATTCAACCAATTGACAATTTCTCCATCAGGTTTTTTTGTTTGTTTTAAAATTGCCTCCTCCAGAGGTTTGATACAATAAAAATCTTAACCAAAATGGATTACGTTTGTGACGTGATTTTTGTATTTATTGGTAATAATCCTGGAGAATATACAGGAAATTGTGTTTTCGACTACAACTCAATGGACTTGTCCCACTTTCAAAATCAACACATCCGAAATATTGTTGGTCGACTAAATTTCCAACAACAAATTTTTACTGATATTGAAATAATATTGTTTGTTAATTGATTAAAAATATAACATTCTGTTAATTTGTAATAAGATTCAGCTTTAATTATTTTTGTTTTTGACAAATTGTAGTTACCTCACTTTTAAAAATCAACGGCTCAACTAAGGAATTACTGCGCAGCTTGGTTCTGAAAACAGGATGGCAATAGTCCTTACTGTTTAATTATTTTTTTTATACTTTTATATTCCCAAATATTTTAACACCCCTCTTACGAAATGTTTTAAAATTCGCACATTAATTGAAAATTTCGTTAAATTAGTGAAAACGTAAAATGCTGAAGACCAATTAAAGAAATGAAATAAAAACTTACTCGTATAAAAAAGTAAACCATGAAAAATATATTGAATGCAAGATCGATTTGTTGAGTAATATTTGTACTCCATGGCTGACATCTTTCGACTTCTTCGTTAGATGCATCAACGAAGTATATAATGAGTGATGCAATACTGAGTATAAATACGAGTACGACCTGAAAAGATAAATAAAATAATCAATTTCGTTTAGACGAGTTGTGAGAGAGAAAAAAACAATTTTATACATATACAAATACACACACACACACACACACACATACATAATCATATACATATAGATATGTGCTTTACATTCGATTTTTCAACCAGAAATTTGTTTTTTAATTGTGGCAACATCAACAGCATGAAAGTTGTGACATTTAGTTTTTTGTCGCATTCATAGTAGATGGATGCATTGGCAATTGTTGCAATAAATTTAATTTCGCACGAAAATCGCTTGAAAATAAAGTTACATTTTGTAAAATTCGTGACATTTTCGGACAACATGATTTTCCTTCTGGATCGCTATTAAGAATTTGGTCGTTTAATTTGAGTCGACAGGCTCAATACAAAATGTTTGAACACCAGCGTGTATTCGACCGAATCGTTCAACCGAAAACATCGCAGCCGTGAGCCACAGTATTGAAGCAGATCAAAATTTGTCAATTCATCGACATTCTCAACAATTGGGGTTATCCAAAACCACCACATGGAGAATTTTGTGTAAGAATTTGACTTTAAAGCCTAAAAGCCTTACATCGCCGTAGATTTGCTCAATTCATTTAAGAACAACCGGCTGGTTTTTCTGAAAAAATCACTTTTTCAGACGAAGCCCATTTTCACTTGACAGAGTATGTCACCAAGCAAAATTATCGCATTTGGGCTTCTAATAATCCTAGAGCGATTATTGAGGAACTTTTGCATACTCAACGTGTCACTAAATGATGCACTATGTGATCTGGCGGGGTAATTACCCCTTTTTTTCCGAAGATAAGGGTAGAAATGAGCTAACGTTCAATGGATGACATTATCGGGAGAAGCTAACAACTCAATTTTGGTCTATTATTGACGACGTCACACAGCCAATGAAACGTTCAATTTAATTTGTAAACCAAATTGCTCGATTGCATAATTTTACGTCAGTCAGCAGTTAAAGGGCCTGCCAGATGGTGTGACTCAACACCACTGGATTTTTTTTTTGTGCGACTTTGTTAAAGACAGAGTTTATGCGCAGTCAATCGAATTGGATTTCTGCCTTAAAACTCAAAAAGCGATTAAAAACATTGATGAAATAATCGACATCTGTCAGCGTGATTATGATGGACATTTGCCAGATATCATTTTTCATTCATTTTGCCAAACTTTTCTCTACGTATTTATTTTGTTTTAGAAAACAAATTTCTTGTTAAAAAACCCTTTATTAATCTGAGAAATCGCAAACACTTTAATTTAAAAAACAAAATTCTGTGATTTTGGAGATTTTATTCTTTTATCGGGAATACAGAATCTTTTACTATTTCTTCATTAAAAAATATTAAATATTAATTTTTATATATTGGAATAGGATAGAATACACCAATTAAAAGGACAGGAAGAGTGTATTAATAAGAATCCGTAAGCGTTTTATATAGCTTAGTCAGTGTTTATTTCAAGTAGTAAAACATTTAAAATATTGTTACGAATGTGTCTTGCTTAAGTTTTAAAATAAAATAATTAAGCAATAAAACGAACGACTGGTTATAAACTGGTTACTTATCAGCATGAAAACAAAAACAAAAAATACACACAGACATACAGGCGCCTATACATCAAATAAACAGCATACAACAACAAAATGTAATACAAAGGGAATAGAAGATTCTTAAATTTTCTAGACTTTAAATGGACAAATATAAAAAAAGCACATATCAAATATAAAAAGGGCAGCGTCTGTGTGGATAGTGAATCAGTGTAAAATTAAACCTCATAAAATAAAGACGTGCATTTTAAGTAAATTGTTCTGAAGTGTCTGTCAACTTTGTGTAGTTAAAGTAAATAAAATTGTTATAAATTTAAAAATTCTAAAAACAAAACGTTTATAAAAGGTGTAAACGTAACAATAAATTTAAAAACAGACTAAGAATTTTAGAAAAGTGCTCCCTCGTAACCAAAAAAGAATTTAAGTGAAAGTAAAAAAGCTAAAAGCAAATATAGAGCTAAATAAGTTGTTGCTCTCCACCACTAACAAATGTTATGTGTTTGTAGTTACACAGAAAGAAGAAAAAAAAGTTAGCTGTAACATGTTAAGCAGCCGCGGGTGATACGTTATAAGGACAAGCAGATATGCTTGTTTGTAAAACAAAAGATAATGAGTTCAAATCCCAACAGAGAGCCCAATATAATCCAATAGATTATAAAGAAAAATAATTTTTCCAAATTAGCGTGAAATTATCACTAGAACGGAAATAAATTGTGTCAGTCAAGCCGGCTATGCATCTCACTTTCTTAATAAAATACAGTGTTGCCGAGTTTCAAATATTAGGTTGAAGGGTGATTCGGGTTGTTTTGGAGCGAAGATTAAATTAGCGTGAGAAAGAAAGCCTCTGGTTTTCTACACTGATTAAAAGCGTAAATTTGCTAAAAGAGAATACAGAAGGTTTGAATTGTGGTAAAATACTATGTGGCCTTTTTGTCACCAACTTAACAGCCAAATCCTTTAATTTTAACAGAGCAACGTTGTTAGTATGTTGCGATATCGAATCATCAAGGTAAAAACGTATTCCATCGTCTAGGCTGATTTGCTCGAAAAAACATCTTTTGAGGACATTGGTGTACGCATAGTATTTCACCTAGTGGTAAAAATATCGCCATATTTTTTTTTAAAGAGAGGTAGCACTTCAGACAACAATGTCTATTTAGTCATGTACCGTGCTACATTCTTTAGGAAAGGAATAGAGAAGAGATGAGACAGGTGGTGAAAGTGGTGAAAGAAGGATAGTTACGGAAATTAATTGTCGTCGTATAAGAAAACACAGTGACCATGCCTTCATCACTGGCAGCCCCACCGACAGTTAATTTTTATTTGTAGTGAAAAAAAAGGAAGGTCTTTGTTGGGAATCGAACCCACAACCCCCAGCCATATAAGCTAGCACCTACTACCTACCTACTAGCCTATAGGGGGCACAGGAGATTATATCCAGATGGCTAGGTGCTAATGTTAATCTCTATCGCTTGCAGGAATAAAAAAGATATAAATCAGTTTAATTAAGCCTGTAGAAATTAATTCATCTTCACTCATAAAAATTTTAAGGATAAAAATTTCAATACAATTTTTAAACAATATTTTTTTAATAAGACTCTGTTACTGCAAGGACGCATCGATATGCTCAAATATCGTAAATCATTTAGGTGAAAAAAATACTTGATGTGGCATTACCAAACCTTAATTTGCATTTTATTTTTTAATTTTGAAAAACACAGCAAATAATGTGGTACAAAACAGTAGGAGATTTTTTAATATGAAAATGCTGTTTCACAGATTAGTTTGCTGTTGCCTTATTAAGTCATTTTCATTACAAACATTATTACATTTTGTTGTTTTAAACTAATTTGAATAACTTGTATAAATTACACAGTGACGAAAACAAGGAACGATTAAAAGATTTTGGTTTGCAGAGATAATTGATACTGCGTCTTGCTTAAGTTTTAAACGAAAATAACTGAGCAATAAAGTAAACTACTTGGTATGCTGTTTACTTATTGAGTGGCTTGCTAAGAAAACTTATGCACGCAAGACAACAACAAATTTCTAGTTACAAACTGCGTAGTAATTTTATACATGCAAAACAACAACAATTAGATATTCTATTTACTAACTGCGTAGTTTTCTAAGAAAATTTATGTACATAAGACAACAACAAAATAAATTCCAGGAAGAAACTTAGCCAGCATAAAAACAAAAACAAAAATACGTACAGATATACAGGCGCCTATACATTGAATGGACAACATACAACAACAAAACGTGATACAAATTCTTCTTAATTTTTCTAGACTTCTAGTGGACAAATATAAAAGGCAGCTTCTGAGTGGATATTTAGTTAGTTAGTTGAAAATTAAACCTCGTGAAGTAAAGACGTGCATTTTAAGTAAATTGTTCTGTAGTGTCAACTTTGAGTGAAGTTGAAGTAAATAAACTTGTAATTAATTTAAAAACTCTAACTTCTGGTGTTATTTATTTTATAATGAAGAACTCACAACAAAGCGTTTAGAAAAGGTATAAACGTAACAATATTTTCAAAAGTGAGTAGTTAAAAGATGAGCAAAGTTAAACATCAAAAACTAAAATTAGTGAAATTAAAGGTACGAATATTAAAATGTAAATGAAAATAATAATGCTAAAGTTTAAGAAATTTTACGAATTTAGCATTTAATTTGATGTGGCATCAAAACCATGCTAAAAACTATAATTTCACTAATTTGTCATTAAAACTTTACCGAAAAAATTCTATAACATCAAACTTTATTTTACTTAATTGCTTTATTTCATTTCTTTATATTATCTATTCTATAGCACAGATAAAAGTTGTTCCCACAGTTTCTTGTGTTCTTAACATGCACTTTCAAGCACTAATGCAAACACTTACACGACAACAACATGCATCACTATCTTGAAAATAACTTAACTAATATATTAACGAATTTGACTATTTGAAGTAGAATTTTTTACTGTCTTAATTCGCTGCTTTTATTTCTTCACAATATCATTTTTTCATAAATGCCACAATATTCACAAACCAAATTTGACGAGGGTCGACGGAAAACCGTACCCAAATAAAAGTAATTTTAACCCCGTCGGAAAATCCAAGCACATATCGGATTATAATTCCTTTACACCATTCTCTTGTATCTGAACGGCAGTTTTTCATACATGCATCGCGACTCTGGAATGTCCTGCTTCAAGCACAACAACTTAATAAAAGCAAAAAGTTTTTATTTAATTTTTGTTCTCCATAATGAACTGTAAATTCTATTACTATTATATAATTAATTTTTAGCTTTTTTTGACTGAATGTGTATAGTTTGTGTTTTTACCATCTTAACTTAATTTATCTATAACATTTGCCTGTACTCTAAATACAGGATGCCCGCCGAGAAGATATACTACTTTGTTTTGCCGCCATTTTGGTAACCATTAGTTTTGACAGTTCATATTTGGCTGTCTTGAAGTAGACATTTGGCAAATTTATTATGGAAAAATATACGATAAATAAACGTGTGTTAATCGTTAAAACATTTTATCAAAATCAATCATTGATTACTGTGACGAAGAGAAAGTTACATGAATTTTTTTGAGAGAAACAATGTGCCAACAAAACGCAATATTTATCGTTTAGTGAATGATTTGGAAAAAAGACAGTCTGTAGGTGATAAGCTCAACTATGGACCACAATGCAATATCGGCTGAAAACATTACTGCTGCTCAAGAAAGTGTTCAAAACAATCCATCTACCTCAATTCGACGCCGTGCTCTCGGTCTTGGTCTTAAAAAAACAACTTTGGCCACAATTTTGCACAAGGATTTAGCTTTGTTTCCATTATAAGATTCAGTTGGCATAAGAGCTTCTTTACGCCGCCGTATATATGCCAATAGGATGCGGCCATTGCAACCCCGATTTTCATAAAAAAAAATCATAATGAGTGACGAGGCATCATTTCACTTGAATAGATATGTGAATAAACAGAATAGTCGGTTCTGGGGAATAGGAAACTCTAATTATTCATTTAACAGTCACCTTTCCATCCATTAAAAGTGACAGTCTGATGTGTAATTTGGTCAGAAGGATCATTGAACCTTACTTCTTTGAAAATGAAAATGGCATAAGGTTAACTGTGAATTGGGAGCGATATCATGTTATGATTGAAAACTTTTTAACGCCACAACTGCATGCTTTGGGCTTAATTAACATGTGGTATTAAAATGACGATGCCACATCGTATACAGCCAGGATTACAATGGAATTTTTGTGAGACTTCTTTCCAGAACAAGGTAATCCAAAATTTGAATTTGATTTTACTTTGATTTGCGGGGATATCTTAAAAACAAAGTTTTTGCAAACAAACTAGGAACGCTTGAGGAACTAATTTCGTTACGTAAGGAAATTAATGAAATACCGCGTGAAATATGTGATAACGTAAAGAAAAATATGCGCAAAATGGCTCGCAATTGAGAGTCTAACAGAGGCGGACATTTATCTGATATTATAATCTATACATACATGCCAAATCTGTCTATTAGTAATTTTGATATAGAAAAGGTATCATGAATAACTTTTCACTTCAAGTAAATGAAGGACCATGTAAAAATTGTATATTACATTTAGAGAATCATTAATAGCCTCCGTATAAATTTTTATAAAGGAATGAGAATTAAAAAAAACTTTTCACCACTCAGGGCCATTTTTAACTAATAGCCAATGCTCCATAATTTTTTAATGTATCCACACATTCCCTTCATATACATCATTTTTATTAACACTGCCTGCACAACAATTGATTTAATTTTCTAGGAAGGTCTGAACTGCTGTTTACAGTACAACTTATTACACCACTGACTACGCACTTACAAATATCATTTCTATCTACCCAAGGTTCTGCTCGGCACTGAACTCATAATTTGCCATATAACAAACTCACAGAAGCCTGCCCTATGCGCTAGCAACTTTTTTTTCATTTTCCAACACCACACTTTTAAGTGGTGGAAAATTAAAACATCAAAATTGTTGGTCAACTATAAAAAACAAATTATTGTAAAAATATTATAAAAGAAAATATAACAAAATAACTTTATATTCTTTGTGAAACTACTAGAACTTTTAAAATAGCCTAAGTTAATGTGAATTACTTTTAGACGATATCTGCTTATCTTATAAATTTACTTCTTTTCCGAAATTAATTTGGCCAAAAAAGCATAATTAAATTGTGTTTCCTTTTTTTAAACTCTTCTAAAAGTGTTTCAAATAATGAAGTTATCAATAGTTTCGTAAAATTTTTTTAATTAATAAAGTTATCGATAGCTTCGTACAGAGGAGATTATACTACAAATATATGTGAAATTATATTTGGTTAAGCTTTGCTATTGGATCTGCAGCTGCAATTTTCATCTCATCATTTTTTGTTGTTGCATGTATATCAAGCGCTCCTCTGAATATATAAGGAAATCCTATAACGTTGTTGACTTGATTCTTGTAATATGACCTGCCAGTTGCTATCATTGTATTTGGCCTCACAGATTTTCCAAACTCAGGCCGTACTTCTGGATTGGGATTGGCGCGAGCGAAATTAATCAGGTCTTTGCCCATATTCTTTAACATCTCTTCATTTAACACATCTTTTGCAGATAATCCGTTGAATACATCAGCGCCGTTTAGTGTCCAAAGTAGAAAACGTTCAGAAGTATTAATTACATATTTTTCCTTCCACTCATTTATTGTATATCTACATCCTATAATCCTAAATCTTCACTTCAATATACAATGATATTTCAAAAGTATGAATATTAATTTCTCGCCTTGAGCTTCATTGTTAGTTGCCATATTTCGTTTTTTGTTTGCCTTCGTCCAAACTAAAAGCTTCTGATAACTTCCACTAAATTAGCAAAAGTAATTTAATTCTTTAACTATTGTATCATAATATACAAGTATACAAAGTATACAAAAATACACAAATCCACTCAACATTTCCTGGCACTTAAAAAAAATATTAAATTACACAGTAGACATCATAAAGGTTTGTAAATACTTCTTAAATATAAGACGTCTTAAAAATAAATCAAACAGAAATACAACTATTTAAGTATGTTCGCGAACGATTTATAAACATGCTCTGGGTTTCACATATGGGAATTTTTATATACAAAATAATACAACTTTAACACTTTAGGCAACTACACGAAAACCTTAATTATTCAAAATAACATATTAACCCAAATATTTAAAATAATATTTATGCATAAACATGGGTTTATCTAAACTGACCCAGTCTGTTACGAGGGTAGGTAATAGCTATATAGGTAGCACTATATTATAATTTACTGAAAACTGCTAAAAGAGAAGGGAAATATACTTACAGTTTGGTAAAAACAAAATTTCTTTTTGCTATGAAAGAAAAGGATAATTAATTGGTTTACGGTGGAGAACAGACGCTATTGTAACATGAAAGCGTTAAGATGTTTAGAGCTTTTTCATTTGATTCTCAATAACTACGTATAGATCAAATATATATAACGTGATAGGTTTAACGTCAGCACCTGGCCGTGAGGCCTTAATCTGTTGGTGGTCTTACCACTGGGTGTTAAAAGAAACGTCCAACAACGCCCTAAGACGCATACACACTAGCAGCAATTTTCGAGTGCACGGTAGCAGGGCCATGCTGAAGAGTTGGAGATAATAAAACTCCTAGTCCTGTTGCAAGCACAAGCTAGGAATTTGAATGTTAACTCTTTTGTTAACATCTTTTTAGAACTTTCTTCAAAGTCCGATTAAACCACCGCCACTACGTTGCTCCCCGAGGGGCCTCTCTAATAGCCAGAACAGAACCCTAGCCCAGCGAATTACTGGTTCCCTTTGAGAGTCTTGTGTCTCTTGCAGTATCGGGATCCTGCTAGCCCAAGCGGCTCGTACCGCCTTTTAACCCCTTAGGCACATGTTAAGATGAACAGCAATTGATCTGGCCAACTGAATTTTCAGCAAGAAAGCATGCTTACTGCGCATGCCGCGTTTTTGAAGAAAGAATGCTATTAGTGTACCCAACTAATGAAGTCTAGAAAACAACCGGCCTACATTCTTTCTTCGTCATCAAAATAATGACTGGTCAATTAAATAAGTCGGAAAGCTGGCAACAGTTTACCTAAAAAAGCTTATTGAACCGTTTGGGTCCTCCCGGGGGCACATAAATATGGTCTTTATAGAATTCCACTATCTAGACACAGTGCAACTGGGGAAAAAGGGAGCCCAGTCCTCTGAAGACAGGCAGGGAGTCAACTGGAAACTCCACTTTATTTTCACGGGAGTCAGTAAGCCGCAGAGTTCATTATTTGTCTCTTTAGACATTTAATAGTTCTCTGACTGATTATTGAGATTGGCCATTTATGGCAGTGTCGTGGTGGTTGTGGTTTCGCGGCCCCATAACAGTATAGTTGTTATTATGGTGGCCAGGATCATCTCACTGATAATGACACGCAAAGTGAATGATCCAGTCCAGTGAGCATGCTAAACATGTGTTCTGGACAGGAATTTGAAAGTCTCCAACTCTTTAGCAAGGTGTGATGGTTTGCAGCCCTGCCCTGGAATCATTAAAGTTGCAACTAGGTGGTTCTGTTGCTTAGAATTATGTCTTCGGCTTCCTAGGACGCATGTATGACGTTCCAAATTATACAATTGTGGTTTGTCCACCATCTGATTAAGGCTACATAGCCAGGTGCGGATGTAAAACGAATCACACTATCTGAACCGTTTGGGTCTTAGCTAAATTATATATTGACGAAGAAGTCGTTAGTCGCCTTCTTCGCTAATATAAGTGGCGTATAAGTATGGTTAAATACAAAAATTAGTGCCACTTATTGTTAAATGGAAAGCATTAGTTTACATTTTCCGGAATTTAGTTTATTAAAAGGAACAATTTATTCTCTAAGCGTATATTTATTACAACAGTAGATGAAGCTGTTAAAACACTCGTACAGTGAAAAGAAGAAAATGATTTAAATCTTAACGAAAAATTTTAACGATAAAGAAAAGAAAGAATGACCTGGATTAAAGGGGCTGGTTGGCAAACCACAGTAGAGTGTGTTCGAGTATCGCTAAAATAACAGCCTGATAACAAAAATAAAAATAACTGAAGTCATAAAGAAAGAAATACAGGAAATAAAAAATAGAGCGAAAATCATTGACGAGCATTCCAGAGAGCTCAAATGTTTTAAATAAGAAAAAACCTAACAGTCTTCTAATCAAATTTTTTTTTGTCTCGGACACGCACTCGGGGTGACCCCTATAGACGCAATGCACTGTGCCAGAGCTGGGAAATTAGGTTATGGAGAGGAGGAAAGAGGACATTCAATTTCAACTTTCCCACATTGAAAGTGAAAGGAAAGACCTCTGGAAGGAGTTTATTCTACGAATTTTCCCTGGAAAATCAACCGCCTTTTGGAACTCACCTCCGAAGTCTTTCGTTATGAAAGATTTAAGAAAATAAGGAATGATGCAACAAAATGAAACATAAATGAACATCAACAGAAAAAATGTGTTTTTATAGCAATTTTTAATCCTACCTCGCACTGCAAGATATGTCTTGTTCGATACAAGGAAGTCATTGTAAATTTTGCTCTCATTTGGCTCGAAACATTGTAATAGAAGCCCTCTAAATAAGCAATAGATGAATGTTTCTTTGTTTACCACAAAAATATTATTAGAAATGGGTTAAGTTATTTTTATAGTGACTGGCTTGACAGGTGTGACAATTGTGTCAATACAAAGTATGAAATGTAGGAACCATTTTACAAAGAGACACCAAAATCAGAGTATTGAAGCCACAAATTACTTTCAACATACGCTTTGCTTGTTGGAATATATTAAAATGTTTAATTGAAGACATTTGAGGGAAAGTAAAAATAAAACTATAGACAACAGATAATTGAAAAAAAGACAAAAGTAAGGAGAAACAGACATTATAATTTAAAAATTTTTCTCAAGTTTTAAAAATTTAGAGAAATAATTTGAATTACCAATCCTCTTCCCAGAAAGAAGAGCGATTAATTGTACAGAAAACATGAAAACACATCTATCCACAAGGTATTTCTTAATTATATATTTTCCTTCCCATTTCTAAAATTGTTTTATTTAAAAAAGTAAAAAATAGACAAGAAATTATAAGTTAAATAAAACTCACCAATATACGACCAGTTGTAGTTTGACCTGATATAAGTTCACCAGCCCAATCTTTTGCTTCTGTCATAAAAGTTCCCTCGAACTCTTGTTTGTTTCTGGATGCTTTCTGCTCCTTTTGTTTGGGATCGTTTGGTCCCAAATCGGGCTCGGTGCGACAGCATATAAATGCGAATGCCCTCCAACATATAACGATGAATAATCCAGTAAGAAATGTGAAAATGCTGGAGAGCAGAAAGCAATAATATTTTCGAACCTTAAGACAATCATCGACCTCAAATGGTGAACCTGTTGGATCTTCAGCCAATGATTCGATAGTGCTTTGATCACACCCCGACATCCCCTGAAAATAATTAAATTGAATTAGAAATTTGTATAATACTGGGTTTCTTTAAATAATTTAGCTTAATAATGGATTTCTAATTTTTACTGATATGCGAAAATATTCTTCAATACTGAAAATGTTAAACGTTAAATTATTTTTACAATTTAGCTTTAAATACTCTTATAAATAGCGATGGTTATTTAATTAATAAAATTATAATAAAATTAAATTGCAATACTCTTAATTAGTTGATAATAAAACTTTAGCATGAGCAGGGTATCAGGCTAGATGTTATTCCATACGATTTGACACTAAAACTCATTGTAGCATAAAGTCGTATCCTATAATTATTTGAAATATTGGATGGGCAAATATGAGGTTAGGAACTAAATAGCCTGTCAACTGATTAAATATCAAGAATTGAGTTGTCATCTTTCAACATTTATTTTGTAAAAGGTAGGAAAATTTGAAACATGAAACGTTGTACTCCTTAGCAAAGAATTTTAATTGTGAAAATTTACTATCAAACTGTAACACTGTTGTGCGTAATTTAATAGCTAAATATGCTCGTAGTGGCTGTAGTGATGCATGCATAGCCGCATGTAGTGAAGTGTTGAGAATGAGCGTGAAACATCGGCTAGTTGATGTTCGCAACATTCGAGCATCACATATTCACGCTTATAAAGTTCAATTCGTTCCAAAATTAAAACTGATCGATGTTTGCGTCGAACAAAAACAACGCATTTTTCAATAAAATTATGTTTCGTGATGAAGCTTTTAAATTAGGCGGTTATTTAAATAAACAAAATTGTACCAAATGGAGCTCACAAAATCAACAAACAGTCCTCGAGGAACCGTTACATTCAGAAAAGTAACCGTGTGGCTATGTTTATAGTCAGACGGAATCATCGGCCCGAAAATAAACAAAGAAACGTGAATTCTCTGCGCTGCCTAAATAAAAGAACATGATAAGTTTTTGTGGCCACAACTGGCTAAGGTTGACATCTGTGACCTTTCGTTTCAGCAAGATGGCGCGAAAAGCCACACAGCCATCCAAATAATTTAGCTATTGCTTGAGAAATTTTCCGGTCGCGTAATTTCTAGATTTGGCGATGTCGATTCACTGCCAAATTTACTGCGATTTAACGCCGTTTGGTATTTTTTTTTAAAAGCCGGGCTAACGTGAATAACCCATGAACAACCGAAAGATGAAATTCAGTACTACTTTAATGAGATAAACAAAGCTTTGTTGCAAGTTATGCTTCAAAATTTTTTGAAAAAGCCTACCGCTACTTTACATTAGTGTCAATAAAACTGAATGTATCAACACAAAGTGTGTAGAGTGCGTTTTAAGCAAATTTACTTCCTAACCTCAAATTTTCCCAAACTTTATTTGGTCGAAAAAAAATTAAAATTAATTGCTTTTATTGAATTTTTAAGAAGATATCTGTATTAAAGCCAATTGACATATTCCTTCTGTAATAACACTAAGCAAATAGCATATGAATTTTTATATTTATTTGAAATATCCCAGCTCTATTATAATGGGTAAATTAGCACTACAGCAATATTACACCTGCGCACTTCTGAAAACAATTTTTGATATTCTAATTTATAAAAAAATTATTAAATTACTTTTTAAAAATTTTTATATTATTTTTTATGAAAAATAATATCTATATTTACAATTTAGAGAAACCTAAAGCTCGGCTTAAAGCTAAACGAAATATATTTGTTACAAATGAATGATTTTTGTCTAACTTAAATGAGTTTTTTATGCGAGTTATTTTTCACACTTAGCTAAGAGAACAGAAATGTTTTCTCTTAAGACCCTAAAAGAATGTATTGCATTACTGAATCACCATTTTTTTCTTTATATATATTACCTAGTGATATTACGATTAATCGAAACACTACAACTAATCGATTATTTTATTTTAATTTACAATTTAATGGTAACGAAAGTTCTCTTTGAATTAAACGAATTATATAAATCAATATAAAAACATGACAGTGAAATAATTTTATTTTTCATGTTATCGCTGGTCTTAAGGTTAATTTATGTGAAAATAGTAAAGAGTTCTGGTTGACTAATACTGCGACAATACCACAGCTGATGGTTTTTTTCAAGAACCTATTGAGCTCATTGAATTTCAAATAAAATGCTATCGCTTGAGGAGTGTTGGCCGAATTTAAAAGCACAAACTGTTTGAACGAAGACAGTTTTTAAAAGATCCTTAACTTTATTAGGAATGCATCACTAATTTAACCGATGGGACTTACGACTAGTTTTATATAATTTTTAAACTGCATAGGAAATAGTAAATCTGACAGTACGAATGAATTTTTTAGTAATCATAACACACAGCTTTACCTAAACAGGATTTGTCAGACAGTAAAATTGTGATTTACATCTGTTTCCTTTTTGGGTATTATGGGTATTACGTGATAAGATTTACATCTGCACCTGGTCGTAAGCCGTAATTAGATGGTGGTGAAGCCACTGGGAATGAAAAGTAGCGTCATTTACGCCCTAGGAAGCCGAGAACTAATTCTAGCAACAGGTCATCCCTAGCTGCAATTTCAGCGGTTCCAAAGCAGGGTTGCAAACGACTACTCCTTGCTGAAGAGCTAGAGACTATTCAACTCCTTGTCCAAAACGCATGAAGCTTAATATAATTAAGAACACGATGGCATTCCTACTCACTGGACCTGGACTATTCATTGTGTTCATTGTGAATGATCCGACCAACAAACACAAACGAGGGCCTCGAAACATACAGCCACCACGATACTCCCGAAGGCCCTACCTCAATAATCAGTCAGAGACTAAAAGTCTAAAGAGACAATTAGCGGAACTCTGGTGCTTTTCCAGTTGGCTCCTTGCTAGCCTAAGGGGACTGTGCTGCTCCCTTTTAACCCCCAAGACACAAGTCTAGATGGTTGTGTGATCCAAAAAGACTTATAAATATGCCCCCGGGGCGATATTATGAGTATTATTGACTATCTTTAAAAGGTTAAAGCAATCAATATCGAATGTAGCGACAAAAAAAAATATTTTGCTCCACACTATTATCAAGGCCAAGTTCAATGTATTAGCTCACGAATTGATTTCCCTTCCACGTATTATGGGGTTTACCATTGAATGACTATTGCTTGTTTTCAAACAAGAGACTTAATTTGAGCGCTTAAACCTATTACACCTATTTTGATGACCATGACAAATCTGTAGTTTTTGGAGGAAATAAAAAATTTGGAGGTGATTTGGGCAAAGTGTATAAAGCTCTTAGAAAAGCTTTAAAAAAATAAATTGATTTCTTTATCCAAAAACTTGTGTGTCTTTCAAAGAGTCATAGATCTATTGAAACGAACTTATTTACGTGAAATTAAATTCCAGAACGATTCCCAAATTATCATAATGACGGAAAAACAAAATTAATTTAATAAAAATTTATTTATTTTAAACGATCTTTTAAATATTTAAAAAGACGTATTTTCAAAGTCTTTTAATTATGACTGGAAATCAATTTTAATTGAAAATATTTTTTTTTTACATTCACAATTAAATGCCTTTAATTTTTTAATTGGGCTGGTAATTTCTCGATTTTATAATACAGGGTGTCCACCGGGAAGGTATACTACTTTGTTTGTTAATAATTTTTTATTAAATGAAAGAGAATAGAGAATTGATAAATGTTTTCTTTAATGTCGGCAATTACGTATGGAATACAATATCTCTGTTAAACTCACATTCTCACATATTTCACAAGGTATTTTAATAATTATATCACGAATATTTTGCTTGAGTTGCTCAAGCGTTTCTAGTGTGGTTGCATTACCCTCGCTTCTCATATATCCTCACAAAAAGAAATTCGGAGCAGTCAAATCAGGCGACCGAGAAGACCAATTAACATTTCCATTTATTGAAATAACTTGTTGTGGAATGAGGTCTCGCAGTAATTCCATTGTAATCTTGGCTGTATGAGATGTGGAACCGTCTTGTTGATACCACTTGTCCAAAGCGTGCAGTTGTATCGTTGAAAAGTTTCCAATCGCATCACGATATCGTTCCCCATTCCCAGTTACCATTACGCCGTTTTCATTTTCAAAAAAGTAGGGTCCATTAATTCCCCTTGACCAAATTGCACACCAGACTGTCACTTTTAATGGGTGCAAAGGTGATTGTTGAATAATTTGAGGGTTTCCCATTCCCCAGAACCGACTATTCTGTTGATTCACATATCTACTCAAATGAAATTATGCCGGGTCACTCAATATGATCTTTTTCTGAAAATCAGGGTTGTCATGGGCGAGCTGTAACATTCTATTGGCATATCTACGGCGGCGTAAATGGTCTTGTAGAAGAAGCTCTTGTGTCGACTGAATCTTATATGAAAACAATGACAAATCCTTGTGCAAAATTGTGGCCAAAGTTGTTCTTTAAAGACCAAGCTCCTGAGCACGACGTCGAATTAAGGTTCAGGGATTGCTTTGAACACTTTCTGGAGTAGCAGTAATGTTTTCAGCCGGTCTAACAGTACGTGGTGGTCCATGTTTGGACCTATCCCCTACAAACTCTCTTTCTTCGAAATCATTCACTGCACGATAAATAATGTGTTTTGTAGACACGTTGTTTCTCCCAAAAACTTCACGTAACTTTCTTATCGTCACAGTAATCGATGATTGATTTTATTTAAATGTTTTAACGATGTCTACTTACTGTCAACACTAATGTTTACCAAAATGGCGACAAAACAAAGTAATATACCCTCCCGGCGGACACCCTGTAGAAAATTGTTATAAATTGCACTTAACACACAAGTTTAACTGCAACAATAAAAATTTTTATTGGATTTATTAAAAATAAAAACAATTTATTTTCATTTGTAATGACAGATAAAGAAAAAAGAAAGAAATGGATAATAAAAGAAAATAAACTTACTTGAACCAATTGGTCAAGGTCTGTCAAGTTCGCCATTTCATGAGAAATTAAGAAAAATAAAATGTCACTTCTACTCGAGCTATTGCAATTGCACAAGTACTATTACAACAACACTTTCATAAATACTTTATCGCTTTTAATTTATTTATTTATTTATTTTTTAATATTTTGTTTATAATTTGAACATGATGTTGGTTTTTTTGTAGAACTTTAATAGATGATTACATTTTAATTTAATGATATTTTTTTATTTTGATTTAATTTTAAGCACAATATTTTTAATAAATTTCATTTATCAACAAATTGAAATAATTACAAATAAACACATGTTTCAAATAAATTTGTAATATTTTTTGCCACCTAAAGATTATTTTTTTTTAAATTAGGCACCATGGGACAAAATATTTCTTTTATTTAGTCAATGCTTAATTTTTTTTTTTTATTTTTTTTTATTATACTTCTATCTTTTCTTTTATCTTAAATTTAAAAATAACCACAAACAAAATTTGATGTGTGATATTTGTAAAAGGAAGAGCAAGTGTTGTTCGAGAAACAGAAAAAGAGAGAGAGAGAGAGAGGTAGAGTTGCAGTAAGAGTGGCATAATAAAATAATCAGATTTAAGGAAAAGAAAAATCACGGCGAATAAATTTCTATTTAACGAGCAAAATTTTGAAAACAACAACGCGGATTTTTAAACGTTAGTATACAATGACGACGTCATTACCCAACCAAATGACAAGTTCACAGCAGGTTGACACACTCACTTAAATCGCACATCACATACTTTTTTTTCTTCTTTTCCACTTTTCATGAATTTCATATTCGAAAATACGAAAATATCTTAAAACAAAAGATGCTTTTATTTTTTATGTATTTAAAGTCAACATGTTTTATTTACTATTGTCTTGTTGTTACATTTCTTGTCTTAATAATTTTATATATTATAAATATTTTTTCAATAATTTTTATATTTTTCATAATTCACACAACAATTTATTAAATACTTGTGTTAGTTGTATTTAAAAAGCAACTCGTTCCGCTGATTGTTCTTTCGCTACTGAAAAAGCAAATTAGAAAATTCCTTTCGAATCTAAAATACCAAATGTAAAAGAAAAAATTATTTTCTTTATATTCTTGGGCGAAATGTAAATGATTTGAAATGTTGTTTGTGCCATTTTCTAAGGCTCTCCTTAATGTATGCAAAATCTTAAATTAAATTGAATTATAAAATAAGAAATAAAAATTTATTTAAATTCGCCAACTATCTTGTCTGACTGACAAATTCAAATTGAAATAATTTTAATGCAAACTAACCCAACTCAAGGTAAAGAATTGATATTAATATTTACCTTTAAAGGAAACAAAGAAAGAAAGAAAGACATAATCCTTAATATAACAGCAAGTATAATGACAACTCTCAATGGATATCAAAAATAATTAAACTTTCTTGTAGAAACTTTAATAATGTTTATATGCTATACGAGGTAAAGTCAATAAGTCTTTAAAACAAAAAAGTTATTATAAATTTTCTAATATGGATGGACTTTAGCCAAAACCTTTCCATTTTTTTATCTTCTGCGCAAAGTTTGTACAATGATGATCTTCTCAATTGACTAACATTTTGTTTCCACAATATTTTTTCAGTATTTGGCTATTTAGTTAGAGTAAAATTAATAAAATAATAAAGAAAATGCCCTAGATTGAAAGTGAGCAGGATTTTCAAAATTATAGTTTTTTGTTAAAATTCTTTTTTTTAGATATTTTTTAATGATCTACGAAAAGCATCTTTATTTTATATATAAATAGTCAAAAGAGATATTGACAAAATAAATGTTTTTTAGGTTTTAATTTCCTGCATTAGGATGCATGCTCTCACGAGACTGTTGCTGCCCCTCTAATTTTCTTTCAACAGCTTTGTAGCGGCCAAAGAAATTGATGAGAGAAATTGATGGAGAAATGCGATTCTTAAAACTCAATGACATTGAGCGAATATTTGCTATGAGCCTACTAGTTTACGATCGAGCGAATTGGCATATTCTATAGTAATAATGAAACAACAAACCTTCTATTCGGTCAGTATCAAACTAGCACGCGTGTTGAAACTGTCGACGTTTTAGAGAAAAATAAAATACTCAAAGCTATCTTTCTAGCAAACATTACGACATACGATTAATTAAGTTGCCAACAAGCACACCCGCCAGCGAGCAATGTAGATCGACCGGTTTTCACATTTTCTTGGCACCTTGCTTGCAATCTGTTAGTAACTTATAAATATGATTACATTAGGCGAGGTTTCTAGCAGATCGTGAATTCGCAAGCAAACAAGCAACAAAAACAAAAGTTTGATCAAGGTATTGTCATGTACCGAAACATCTGAAATCAGTTTTTCTTCATTAAAAAAATCGAAATCAATTATTGAATAACTGCTAAACTAAATGATAATTAGTGTTGGTATATGATTTTTTTAGGAATCACTGAATTACCTTCGTATATTGAAATTTAAGGAAATATAAATACAGTATAATAATTTTGACTTTATACTTTAAAAAAAACGTTTTGTTTTTGGTTTATTAAACAAAAATATACATACATACATATATACATAACTACATAAATACACACATACATACTTACATACATAAATACATACATACATACATACATACATACATGCATTTATGCCTACATAGGTACATACAAACATACATGCATACATACATAAATACATACATACATTCATTCATACATACATGCATTCCAACATACATGTATACATACATGTATACATACATGTATACATGTATAGATACATACATACATGTATACTTACATACATATATACATACATACATGCATGTGTACATACATGTATACACACATGTATACACACATGTATACATACATGATACATACATGTATACATACATGCATACATACATACATACATACACACATACATACTCTATTTCCATACTTCTCGTTTCTTAAGAAAAATACATTGTAATACTGCACGAACAATTTCTACAGTTTCAGGCTCATGCAGAAATCCTTTGTTTCTTATTAAAGTATTATTCACTTTTAATTTATATAAACAAATTTTAGATTATGACGTTTTTTAATTTAATTATTGTAATTTTACAGCATGGGGGATTAGCTACCCTTAAGAAAAATAGCGTAGCTCTGACTTTTTTAACTTTCTAACATCAATTCGGAGTTCATGTTCATAATCTGCAAACATTTAACTAACGGCTGATTAAACAGTGTAATGAGAAAACATTTTTCCGTCGTATCCCAGTACGACAGATCTATAGGACTATCGAATGCAACAGACCAAAAATATCTCTCTGCTAAATATTTGCGTTCAGTACTGATTAGTACCGATACAGTTGCGCCGTAATAAAAATTATGTCTGCTTATTTAATTTGGGTCATCTTCTTCGCTACGATAAAATCCTGGTATAGTCTTATTTTTATCGTTTTGCTGAAGCACATCATAAAAAGCGCCTGTGTTACTGAAAACCTACCTGATAGCTGTTAAATAGTTTTGCCCAATTGCCGGCATATATTTTAAAAATAATTCTTTACGAAATACAAGCTCTTCTTGCTTTACGTTAAGTTAAGCCGTAATATGTGGTAAAACAATAAATACAATTTTTTGTTAATATAAACAAAAATGAAAAGGTTTTTTTAATGTCTACAGTTATTTTGGACACACTGTAAATTTGTGTTATAATGAAATCATCATGTTTAATACTCCTTTAGATAATTTGCCAAAAAAATATCAAACTGTCATGCGAACACTGATGTAATAAAAATGTGCGTATGTAACTTTTCCGAAAAGAATAGATAATAACATTAGTAAATTAACCCTTATTAAGGAGTGGGTTCATAAATAAATATAAACAAATATGTACTATGCATGTGTATTATTCAATGTTTATATACATATTTATGCTTCTGAGACAATTTGTTTGTTTTTGAAAGCAAAATGTTTAACTTTTAAATTTTCTCTCCAAAATTTATTTAACGTTGTTTTTTATATTTATTTAAACAGCAAATGAATGTTAACACCAACATAATGATAGGATTTATGATAAATTGCTTGTGTTTATAAAATAATTTATAATGTCAAGGAAATACTTCTTTATTGATTTTGTTTTTTGCAACTAATAAATTTATATTTATACAAACTATTAATTCCTTAATACCATTAAGCTCAAAGCAAGTTGTATGAGTGTGAGATCATGCCTGCAGCTATTTTTCTACCTTGTGTAAACAGATTAATAGATTGTTTTATACAAAAAAATACAAAATTATCACTCTCGCTACTCTTTTCCTATTGCAGGCAACTCTGTATATTGATCATGATGGCTCTAGTAGTCTACTGATCCACACTAAACAAAATTAACGCCATACTCAAAAAATGGTAAATGAAAATCTTTAGCTCCTATGCTGTACTACTAGTCAGTCATGGTTCACATCTTAAATTTTGGAACATTTTTAAGCCTAGCGATCTGTTTTCTTTACTAGAGAGATCTAGTGGAACAATAGACTTAAACACTCCTTTGAACCCTGAACAATTTGTGGAACATGATCGAATAGCTCCAAATCAAAGTTTAATAATTACGGTATGTGGATGGAAATGGTATTCCAATTTAGACTTGATGTAAATAGTGTAAACAGTAAGTAAAAATCCCTATTTAAAAACCAGAATTGTTGAAAACTTCATCTGGTCCTGGATAAACCTATTGAGTCCATCAAAAACCATCAAGAACATCTCAATTTAAATACTTATGTCAAATAAACTACAGTGAAGCACAATTTTCGGTTCATATCGACCCGTAAGTGCATAATATTTAATTGGTGAAAACTGATATTAATAAAAATAAATAATTGCCGACTGCAAGCAACATGTGGCATGAATGAATTAATTTAACTAATTTAATTTTTAGGAAATGTGTTTTAAACAATAGAAGTACCCGTTAAATTTTTTTTATTAGCACATGTCGTTCAAACATTTAAAAATTTAATTATTTTAATGACATCATTTTTTTTGGCTCAAGGTTAATTTGTTTAATGAAAATTAAAAAAGTGGAACATGATAATTAAATTTTTGAAATCCCCTAGGAAAAAATTTAGCATTTTATCGCAAAATAAATGAAAATATTTTAAAATTTTAATTTAAAGAATTTAAATTCCCTATTTTTTAAAAAAGCTTAAGGTGTGGTAAAGCTGCAAAATAAAATTCATAATTTGGTTAACGTTTGCCAGCCAACCAGGTTTTTTAAGCAAGGAATGTTTTACAGTTGTTAACGCAACAGTGAAAGATAAAGAAGCCTGGTTAACATTAAAAATTAATTATCAAAATTTATTTCTTTAAGCTGTTTTTAACTTAAAATGCAAAAAATGGAAAGTTTTTAAAATTTGAAAAGTAAGTTTAAATAAAGCAAAATATGTATTTTTGTGATTGATGTCAAACAATTTGACAATTGACGTTAAAATTTCATAGATAATGAAACATAAAATAAATAAACAACATTTCAAACATTTTAAGCGAAATCTTTTTTATTGTGATTAACAAGTAATAATCGCTGTAGTAATTTATTTTAAAATGAGTTATACTCATTTTAGCAATTAAAGGTTTATCTGTATCAAAATCTCTTCAAACAATCGAGATGTTAGTCGATTCTTTAAAAGAATAATTTACGACTGTACCAAAATTTGCTTTTGTTTCGCTTAAGTTTTTTTTTCTTGTTTTTAAAATGAAAAATTATCTAAATACAAGACGAAATCCTAAATATGGGGTTTTTATAGAGGTATAGAACTTTGAAATGAAATAAAATAAAGATGTATTTTTTTAATTTAGGTGAAATATACTTTATTATTATTTATATTATTATACTTTATTGGCGTTATAATTTAAATATGACTTCTAATACATGACCATCATGATTTGTTCCGACGAAGTCTAATCTGTAGATTCAATATTTTATTGTTTTTCTAGCATTTGTAACCGTATATCGGCAATAAAGCATTGAATGTTGTTCTCCAAGCCAATGGTTTCAAGGTTATCGACATAGACTAGCGGCTTCGTATATCGTAACAGAATTTAATCTAGTGGCGTTTAATTGCACGATTTTGAAGACCATTTTACGGGTCCGAAACATCAAACTATGCGGTTATCAAACGTTTCCTTCAATAAATTAATTGTGACACGAGCTGCATGACATGCTTCGCCACACATATTGCTTATCGTGTTTGTTGAATTGATGAAGAACGAGAAAGTCAGTTATCATGACTTTATATCTGTCACCATTGACTGTTTTTGAAGAAGTACAGACCAATGATTCGGTCAGCCCATTAAGCACACCAAATAGTAAATTTTTCTGGATGTAACGTTGTCTCAACATGCACTCGAGGATTATCATCACTCCATTTATTGCAGTATTGACGTATCCATTCAAACAAAAGTGAGCTTGATAGTTTATGAAAATTGGGATCAACTGCCATCTTGTTTTGCGCACTATTTGGAAACGTTGTTCAGGCGTTAATACATTCATGTTGTAGTGGTAAACTAAACTCAACATACATCACTTTACTGTTGACAAAATGGTGGCCAGTTAAAAAATTGTGGCCAGCTCAAAGTTATATATCGCTTTAAAAATATTTTTTATATGCTTGGCCGACTAATCGAATTAATCTCATATATTTACCAAATTTAAAGAACTACTTCTTTCGCACCAAAAAAAGGTTTAAGGCCCAACTATAATATGCATAAGCTGGCTTATGGATATGTCAAAAGTTTAACGGAAAGTCTGTTAAATCATTGTAGACTTTTAGGTGGCTATATTGTACTTACATGAATATAGAAACTATTATGCACAGTTGCATGCACATTTGTTTTATTCATATTTTTGCAAAAAAAAAAATTTCTTTGTTAATAAATGAAATTTATGAACAAAAAGGTGTTTAATAATCATATTTTGTATATTTAATACTATCCTTATACAAATTTATTTTTTTTAATAGTTTTAAGAAAATTAGGAAAGAAAAATTACACATATATCGCTGTTTTGTTATTTGCGCCAAAAGTACTAAAAATATGCAACTATGTGCATCATTGAATTTATAAACAATAAGTTTTGTTGCAAATTCTGGGTTAAAAAATGGAAAAGAAATTAAAATGTTTAAATTAAAGGGCCCTTAAGTTTTTAAACTCCAAGATTGAGTCTAGTTCTTCAACGTTATCACAAGTACTACAAAATACAGATTCACATTGTAAAAAAGTTAAAAAATATTCAATATAAATGCTTATACTGGAGGGGTGCATAAGAACTTTACAAAAACATCATAGGCTACGATAGTGCCTACTCCTCAACATAGCCCAATCCACTTCCTGATGGAGCTTTCATCCTCTTCATTTCCTTACAGAAACGTTCCCGTAGAAGCTTCCATTTACGTTTGCACTCTGCGACTTTATATAATTCATACCAGTATGAAAATGAAAAACGCAAACACAATTTTTCAAGGTATTACTTACCACTTTTACTGAATTTTTCTGCTACTTCCTTCATGCTCGTTCCTTTGAATTGCCGTTATAATAAAACGCGTCTCTTTTGTCATATAAACAATTTTTTTGTACATTTTCTATTAAATATCAGATAAAATTTTTTTTCGCTTTCGCCTTCTATTGGAATTTGTTTACTAATGTATCTATAACACAATGCACAATGCAAAATCAGCTGTTTCCGTACGGAATGTGCGATCAGTTTCATAATTTGCTTAAGCAAATGACATTTGTTGAAATTGACGAAAAGATTTGTTAGGTACCTTATAGTTTGCCACATATTATTATTAGGTATTTGCACAGTTGCTTAAGTTGCCTTAAGCCAGCATATGCATAATATAGTTGGGCCTTTAAACCTCTTATGAAGCCTTTATTTACGGGCTTTTTGAATTTTATTTGAAAAATACATTTTTCTAATCAAATTTTTCAGTTTGCCGTTTGATAAATAAAACATAAATTAAAAATATTAATAGTTGCAGAAATAGAAAAATTTTTAATTTTATGAGCGTAAAAAGAGCGTAAGCGCCTCAAAGCGTAATCAAATGAATTAATTGTAGAGGCCGATCACTATTTATGTATATATGAATCAGTTATCTCTTGGTTATTTTAATCTAGAGATGAAACCGTTGATACAGTTTCATTCGAGATCATGCATACTCACGAGATATAAGTAAAAGCAAAAGCCGGCCCAATTTTTCCATCAGTGATTCTCATGTGAATATAATGAAAAATTATAACGAGTTAATTACCGAAAATAAGTACATTAACAAAATCAGTTTTAGAGTTGTTATAGTACAACACTTATCTGCCACAATACATACTTCACTAAACTTATAACTATTCGTTTAGAAATTTCAAATGAAAAATCCAATTATGCTAATTACGAAACAATTATGCAGTAATTCTACTCATATACGCTCACACACACGATCGCATGATTGGAACGAAAAATAACGCACTAGAAAACGTGAACACATATGAACATGTATGGTTAATGATTCATCTCTACTTTATTCTTCTGTTCTTTGTTAGTTATAAAATATAATACAGGAAAATTTGAAATTATCATATAAAGTAATTAAAAATAATTAGTTTTTAATTTAATGTAAATTTTAGGTTATTATTAGAAACTTTGTTAATAGAGGAATTTAATCTAAAATTAATCTATATTTTGCATAAGATTATTTTTAGTTTATAATTAAATTATTATTAAAACATTTAAAGAAATTTTAAAAATAATAAAAAATCTTCCCTTGCGTTTTCTGTGAGTTATGTTTTTGGGGCGGGCACTTTTTTGACTCATTGTTTAAAAATAAAGACAATTAATTTTGGTATAGAAGTTATGTATTACTACGCTTATATGCACGAATAATTGCAAATAAAATTTAGGAAAAAAATTTTAATCGTAAATTTAATTTTGATTTTCTAATATCTAACTCGCGCAAATAATTTCTGATTAACGTTACTAGGTTAAAAAAATAGTCAGAAAAATTTTAAAACTTGTATTATCTGGCAATACTAAATGGCAAAAATATTTTAGTATATAACTTGCCATATAAATATTAAGTTAAATAATTTTATTACTAAATAGCGTGAGCATCAACACATGATACATAAAATATAATTTGCAAAAGAAAAATAATTAACAAGACAACTTCTGTAAAAATTATTTTTACGATAATGGCTCGATATAATTTAATCATCCATCATTTATATATCTATTATTTTATTAAGCGACATATTGTCGCTTAAAGTTTCAATGTAATCAAACATTCAGCTTAAAAATAATAAATATTTTTTCTATTTTTCTGTTTAAATGAAATCCTTTAGAATCATGCCTTTAGAAAAATATTCAAACAAAAACAAATGTTGATATTAAATAAAACATACGTACATATATACTATGAGTAATAATTAACTAATTACCAAAGAACAACAAAAATGACAAGAAAGCGTCATGATTTTTTTAATCAACATTTATTTACCCAAAAATCGTTTCATTATGTGAAAGATGTTTTTTTTTTATTTACAAGAAAATCTAGATTCTAAATATAACATTCGAACAAATTTACAAAAAAAAAATCTAAGATACATTAAGTATTAATTTCCTTCATTTCATTTCCTCTAAAGGATATAATTTGTAATGACTTTGATGGGCTCGTACTATATTTCATTTGATATTTTTCTCTTTGCTTGGTATCACATATCTTTGTGTTATTGCATGTGTTCATTTTAATACAAAAAACAAAATAAGAACATGTCACAGTAATTTTTTGTATTTATGTTTTATCAAACTACAAGCAAAAGGAAATCAACTCATATTTCACCAAAATAGTGACAATAGGATAATTATAAAATTAAAAAGAATTTTGTGCATTTCAATGTAAGTTGTAATGTAAGCTCAAGCTTACAAACTTCATTTTTAATTGTTTTATATTGATATTCTTAGTTATAAAAACATTTCAAAAGCATCCAACATCTGGTTGATTGGTGAAAAAAAATTATTTCCTTTTTAGCACGGTGCTCTGTTCAGGATTTAGTGCGAAATGCTGTTTCTGCAACATCTTTTTTCAACTACGAAACATTATGAATGGCAACTTTTCTATTTCCTACGAAATTGTAACGTGCAGCTGATCACCACATTATTTTTAATTTTCTGTTTTATGTTAATTGTGGCAAAAAGTTAAGAAAAATCTAAAAAACTATAAATAATAATATATTATTTTTTTATTATATTATTATTATTATTATATTTTTCATTTTAAAAACACATTGTTGTCCCTATTCAGTAGGATACCACAAATTCGAACCATTCAGATATTATAACCAATTTAATATATTTGGTCGCAGGTTCTATTTTTTAGGAGTTTTTAATTTTTATTTTTTTTTATTCACTAAAAATTATTATATTTTGTTTTTTTGCTCATTAAAGTAAAAATAAAATGGGGAATTACCGAGTTATTCATGATATAGCCAATTCCATTATATGACGCGAATATTGCAGTGATATACATACATACATACATATTTTCCAGTAAACACATGTCTAACATTTTAGACAGCCGTAACGATATCGTTGCATTCAGTTTAAAGTATTGCTAATTTTATTATAAATAATAATTAACCTTTTAAAACAAGAAGAAACTAAGAAACTTTTAAAAGTTTATTTATGAATTTAATATGTTAAATCAGTTAGATGTTAATAAATGAAACCGTTTTGTATTAAAATTAAACTTACACAACTAGTTTTATTATAATTTTATACTTGCCAAAAATTCAAACTAACCGGTGCACAAAGCGGTTTTAAATAAAGAGTTTAGGTCCAACTATAATATACATATGCGGGCTTAAGCTAATGTCAAAAATTGTCAAATGCTTAAGCAAAACTTTGAAGACTTTTAGGTGGCTATAATGTACTTACATGAATATTAAAAATTATTATGCACAGTTGCACCTTCGTTTTATTCGCAATTTTGCAAACAAAATTAATTTCTTTTTAAAGAAAGGAAATTTATTACCAAAAAGGTGTTTAATAATCATATTTTGTATACTTAATACTATCCTTAAACAAATTTATAATTTTTTTAATAGTTTTACGAAAATTACAAAAGAAAATATACACATATTTCGCTATTTGTATTATTTGGGCCAAAAGTAATAAAAAAATGCAACTGTGTGCATCATTGAATTTATTAACAATAAAAAATTAAATTTTGTTGCAAATTACGTGTTAAAAAATGTTTATTAAACTCCAAGGTTGAGTCTTGTTCTTCAACGTTACTACAAGTAACGAGTACTACAAAATAAAGATTAACATTGTAAAAAAGAAAAAATCTCTAAAATAAATACTTATACCGGTTGGGTACGATAAAGCTTTTGAAAAACATCATTGACTGCAGTAAAGTCCATTCCTCAATATAACCCATTCCACTGCCTGGTGGAGCTTCCATCCTCTTCATTTCCTTGCAGAAACATTCCCGTAGTAACTTCCATCTGTGTTTGCACTCTGCGACTTTATATAATTCATACCAATATGAAAATGAAAAACGCAAACAAAACTCTTTAAGGTATAACTTGCCACTTTTACTGCATTTTTCTGCTACTTCTTTTCATGCTCGTTCCTTTAAATTGCCGTTATAATAAAACGCCTCTCTTTTGTTATACAAGCAATTTTTTCTTTGTACATTTTCTATTAAATTCAGATAAAATATTATTTCGCTTTCGCCTTTCATTGGGATTTGTTTACTATAAGAACACAATGCATAATGCAAAATCACCTGTTTCCGTGCGGAATGTGCGATCAGTTTCATAATTTACTTAAGCAAACGATATTTGACGAAACTTGACGAAAAGTTTTGTTAAGTTCATTATAGTTTGCCGCATATGATTATTAGGTATTTGCACAATTGCTTAAGTTGGCTTAAGCCGACATATGCATAATATAGTTGGGCCTTTCTACTGTATAAGGTATTAAATTTAAACATATATTTTTGTTTACACAATTGAAACAATATGACAATATTCGAAAAATATCTTGTCAGCTGATCGAGAAGAAGATGACAAACTTTTTAACCAATTTTTGTTTTGCCAAACATTTTTCAGAGTTGCGTAGAAGATGCATGAACAACAACGTACTTCTGCATATTGCATTAACAAAAACTAAACAAATTATGACAAAATTATACCATGATTTTAGAAAGTTAATTTAAATTTTATTTTAAATAAAAAATATTAATTGAAATGCCTGTAGAATCAGATCTTCCGTTATCACGTTTATTAGTTAAGACACAAAAGCGCTACACGTTAAACATTTTGCAGTTATTTTGCATTAATAACTCGAAAACCATTCTGCGTACACAAATAGCACTGTATACAATCGATAGAGAACAAAAATGCGAATCAATTGTGATATAACTGATCCCTGGAAAGACTTAAAAAGAAAAGTTATAAAGCAGCAAACATTAAACATTTTTGAAAAACGTCAACATTTTTTTTTTTGGTTTTTCATTTATAACGCAAAAACTACACCACGTGCACATATACGGCTATATACGATCGATAGAGGATAAAAATACGAATCCATCGAGATACAACTTATTTTTGGAATGAGTTTACAAAAAAAAATAATATAAAGCAATTAGCTTGAAGTTTGTTTGTTTGTTTTGTTTGAAAATTGATTCTACGGTCTACAAGCTTTACACTTAAGGCCGTGTCAGATAGAACTTTGTTGCTTTGCGTGACATTTGAAACTTTAAAGCAAAAGCGTAAAGCAAAACGTGTATGTCACAATGAAAACTTTGACAACACTCATAATATGTTTGTTAACATACGAAAAAGGTACACATGTGGAATTATTGAAGTTTTTCTTTTAATTAAAACATTGAAATTATTTAGAATTGTACAAGTATTTCGTTTAAGTAAAACATTGAAGTGATTTGGAATTGTAGAAGTGTTTGTTTTGTGTAAAAAAATTCAACTGATTTCGAATTGAAGCGCAAAGCACACAAAAAGTTGAATGTTGGTTAACTTTTCGCTTTGCTTTGCGTCAGAAGTGCTTTATGTGGCAACTTTCATACATGTACGTACATTTTAACTCAAATGTCAAAGCGAAACTCTGACGCAACGCAAAGCAAAAGTTTCATCTGACACGGCCTTTAATTTTTTTTAATTAAAATATAATTTAAAATAACTATTTAAAATCGAATTAAAAAATGTTATATTTTTACCATTATTTATTTACATTTTTCATCTTGCACATGGCGTTTGTTTACACTTTTCTTGGAAACAGTACGTTATGTGCGACTCTGCTAAAAAGTTTGACGTTTTCTTCTCCTACGTTGTCAGTTGCGGCTTTTCAAAATGAGTCCTAATGTGGTCAACTTAATTGATGCTTTATGTCGTATAATTTACTTAATTGAGTTTTTTGTTTACTTTTTCTTTCTCATGACACCATCATGCGATACGTAACCATATCCCATGTGAGTTACGATAGCAAATTTAAAAAATAATTTTATCGATTTAAAGGCTCGTTTTTAAGCTCACGACTCGGCATGTCAGTAATGATAACACACTCGATAGCCAACTAGCTAGCAAATTTTAATTACTTAAATAAGGTTTCCCGTACAACTAATTTGGTTTGAAGTTTTACGGACAAATAGGATATCCTCAGCTATGCCGCTGGCAACTATGATAATAAATGGCAGATAACAAATTCGTTATTTCTCTGCGTCCTTCCTGGCTGTTGTTCGTTCGGTATAAACAGCGAGCGCTTTCGATGTGAAGACATCATTTTCAAGCCGTAATTTAATCCGTATGCTTAAATATCATAAATTCTTAATTCAAATTTTGTGTGTAATACAAAGTCGTTAACTATAACTCAGTTTAAAGAAGGCTTTAAGGCACTGCATGAATTATTTTTAAATCTGTAAAATGTACTTTTTGCAGGTACCCTTACTTTTCGAAACTCGAATAAATCCCATCTGTAAAAGGTCATAAATACTTAACTGTTGGCATGAGTTCCAGTTATTGTGGATTTATTTTCCAAAGAATTTTTTTCAGGTCCACAGTACAACGTTAAACACATTAATGAAATTTAGTTTTTAAATAAAAATAAGTTCATTATTAAATAAAGATCATAAAAATTTATTAAATAATTAATCACCATTCGTTTTTGTGCAAGTTTCGTTTTATTTATTTTTTGCTTCGAATAAATTCTTTTTTAATAATTAAACAATCATAATGGGATGATGTAAATAGACTTTTCACAATAAATTAATTAATTTTAAAAAAATTCTCACTTGTTTCTTGTGCAACTGCCATAAGATTTCTTTATAATTTTGTTTTTTTTTCTATTCAATTTCAAAATTGAAAAACACTTAAAATAGAATTATTTTTTATTTATGAATGTGCAACAAAATTGCTGTCAAATTTATTTTATTTATTTTTTAATTCTTATTTACTTTTTTTTTAATTTTATTTCAAAACTAATAAATAACTATGAAATTTGGAAATTTGTTTCCTCGATATTAATTTATAATTTTATTAACTTCATCATTGAATTATTTTTGGCACCAAATCGTAAATAACAACAACACCAGCAAAAATCGTCAATTAGAGATTTACGCTTGAAAGAGTTTAAACGAAAAGGTCAATTATTGTCTCTTGAAAAGATTTTTCTCTTAGCGCGCTTCATTTGATGGTAAAAATAAAACCAAAACAAATTAAATAATAATTTAGTTTTATTTGTTTTGTACAATTGGCAAACCCAATTGGAAATTTTCATGTAGAAACTTTTTGTGTTAAAGTGAAATTCTCGATGGTTTAAGAATTTTCTCGTTCTTTATATCAATGTTCACTTTTGGGTTACCCTGTACCTATAATAAGATCACTATTAATGAATGGACTTATTTTAGACCACTGCAATATTTTAGAAGAGTGAAGACTATTAAGGAGTTGTCATAATCAAACAATCAAAATAATAAATTTTACCAATTTCCAAAGCATTTCAGTAAGACTAAAACTGTACCAAAAATAAAAAAATTGTTGTTGTATATATTGCAATTAATGCATATTAAAAAATTGTTTGTTAACTTATGAACAATAGTTTAAAATTAATACAAATATCAAACGCTTTTTGATTAAAAACGAACGCTGAGTTCATTGCCTTAATCCAGATAGATGGTATTTCAATTCAATGTTCTTACTCTAGAAAAAAGTGTTACTGCATGTTACATAAACAACACGCTATTAGAAAGTTTTTAGAAACTCTTAGTTATTAAAGTTATTGTTATATATGAATACAATCATTCGAATAATATTTTTTTGCGAATTGAATTTGTATTCGAATAATATTTTTTAATCTCAATTCAGAAATTCTTTTAAATTGGAATTTAACAATATTTAATCAAATTTTCCAGCAAGACAATACCAAAATCTTATGTGTTTTAGAAATTTATTAGCACATTCATTCGAATAATATTTTTTATTCAAAAAAGATTTCTATTCGAATAATATATTTTTTTATTTCGATTTTTATTAACCTTCAAATTAATATTTAACAATGTTTCCCAAGTTTTTGCCGCAAAATACCGCCAAAATTTGTTAATTTACGACTATTTTGCGATTCCATATTAACAATATTTTTAATCGAAAAAAAATTGAATTCGTATAATATGTTTTTAAATTTCAATTAAAAAACTTCTTCAAATTGCGATGCAATAGCATTTACCGAAATTCTACTGCAAGATAACGGGCACATTCAATTTAATGCGATTAGAATTTTTATTCGAATAATATTCTTTATTTGCAATTTATAATTAACTTAAAATTTTTCTGCAAGACACTGGCAAAATCTCATGTTTTTTTTAAATTTATTAGCGTATTTACTCGAATAATATTTCTTATTCCAAAAACTTTTTATTCGGATTTCTATTTATACTATCCTTCAAATTGATATTAAACAATGCTTAACATTATTAATATATGTAACCGTATTCATTAGATTAAGATTTTTTATTCGAAAAAACATTTTTATTCGAATAATATATTTGTTACCAAAATTATACCGCAAGATAACGGCCAATATGAATACAACTTTTATTCGAGTAATATTTTTTATTCGAATATTATATTTTTCAATTTCGATTTATAATATCTTCATCACAATAATATTTTTATTCGAAAAAAAATAGTTGTTCAAATAATACCAAAATTCTAAAGCAAGATAACGGGCACGTTCATTCTAATGAAAATACAAATTTTTTCGAGTAATATTTTTTATTCGAATATTATATTTTTTAATTCCGATTTATAATTTCGTCATTACAATAATATTTTTATTCGAATGAAAATAGTTATTCAATAGTATATTTTTTTACCAAAATTCCACCACAAGATAACGGCCCACATTCATTCCAATGAGAATACAACTTTTTTCGAGTGAAATTTTTTATTCGAATATTATATTTTTCAATTTCGATTTATAATTTCGTCATTACAATAATATTTTTATTCGAAAGAAAAATATTTTGTGGAATAATATATTTTTTTACCAAAATTCTACCACAAGATAACGACCACATTCATTCCAATAAGAAAAGAACTTTTTTTCAAATAATATTTTTTAAACTCGAATTATAATTGGGACTTAACAATATTTTATAAAATTTTCCAACGAAACAACGTTGAAATTTTTGTGTTTTTGAAATTTATTAGCATATGTGACCACATTCATTCGAATAATATGTTTTATTCGAAAAAGATTTTTATTTGCATATAGATTTATATTTTTTAATTTCTGAGAACAGCGATTCAATAATGATTAACAAAATAAGGTAATGCCAAAATTGAATAATATTTTTTATGCGAGTAAGATTTTTATTCGAATAATATATTTTTTAATTATGATTTTGAATTTCCTTCATTATGAGATTCAACAATATTTTACAAAATTATTCAGCTTGATAAATTAAAACTCGATAACATTTCACAATATTTATTTGGAATTTTCGATTTTTCGACAAATATCTGTGTTAATCAAATGGGTATTGGAAATACAAGGATCATATCATAAGAGAAAGGGTTCAGTAATTTTAATATCCTCATTATTAAGACCCTTATTCGATTTTCAAAACGCAAATATAAATGAGTATTTTATTTATCTCCTCTGCCTTGTTATGTCAGAAGATTTTTATTTTGTACTACAGTGTTATTTTTATAGCTGTTAATTACTGTGCGTTAACTCTTAATTTATAGGTAGTTATTACAATTTTAAATCCTTTTAGTAACTCTTTTATTACTGTTTAGCAAATAGTTGATTTTAGAATTATGGCCAATAAATAACTTTATTCGCATTGTTGTGTTACATTGTTCTGAGTAATCGATAAAATAATTATTTATTTATATACTATTATATAGATATATACTTTTTATGTATATTTATTATAATTATATATTTTTAACAAGACTTGCTGCTGCCCTTTAAGTTGGCAAAGAAACAATAATAAATGACCAATAAAGAAAATAGCAAATATATGAGTTTGTCTTACAGACTTTATTTGTATTTGCTAAGAACACTAAAAACCATTAACATTGGCCCACTAAACCAAACAGTGAAAGCCAAATTAAACAACCCCCTCAATAACAAGCAAAACAGCAAAAACAAAATTAACAATTTCAAAGTCAAGTATTTAAAAAAGAAAACATAAACATTATATGATACGATAATATGCATGAGCTCGCCAAATTTTTAAGCAATTGCCAAATTACTAATTCAGTTGTTCTGTTTTTTCGCAAATATTGGTTAAGGGTAAGAGATTTTACTTAAAGATTAACATTTTTTTAATAACTTCCGAGATTTTTATTATATCGATTGTTTATGTTATACTTTAAGATTATGCGTGATAAGATTTATGTCAGTACCTACCTGAATCAGCCATAACCTAACAGTGGATCACACCACTGTGAATGAAATCTAGCGTCATCCTCGCTATAGAAAGCCTTCGGATATGTCTATCCTCCAGTCATTCCTAGTTGCTAAAGAGTTGGAGACTATCCAACTTCTCCAGAACGCATGAAGCTTAATAAAATTTAAAGACACAACCGCAATCATACTCACCGGACCTGGACCATTCATTGTGTTCATTGTGAATGATCCGACCCACACAACTCAAACGAGGGCCTCGAAACATACAGCCACCACGATACTCCCTAAGGGCCTACCATAATAATCAGTCAGAGAACAGCTAAATGCCTAAAGAGACAAATAGCGGAACTCTGGGGCTGAAAATATAGTGGATTGTCAAAATGGCTTCTACTAGCCTATTAGGGGACTGGGCTCCCTTTTACCCCCGCAAAACACAAGTCTTGATGGTTGTGTGATCCATAGAGACTTATAATGTGCCCCCAGGGGGTATAAGGTTATAAAAAGAAGAAGCGGGAAAGATAATTTTCGAGAGATATTTTTATCGATTATTTCGAAAACCAGAGTTATAATTTAAGCCGAGCAATAGACGTGTAACATACCTTCGCTGGGTTAATTGGATTAAAACACACACTTTTTTTACGACAACTTCAACTTTATTGATTACAATATAAATATAAATTAATAACAGAAAATGATATTGAGCAAATGTCTACATCGAGCACGTCGATGACATCCGCTCTTTTTAGAAAATTGCAAAGCATACTTTGCAACAAAGCTTCAGTTATATCCAAATATATCTTTCAGAGTGTCAGTTGTCTATAAGTTATTCACTTAAATTCGGTCTTACAAATGGCTTAAATCGGTAAATCACAAGAACGAGGAGGACAATTAACATCGCCAAATCAAGAAATTACGTGACCTGGAACTTTCTCACGCGATAACAAAATTGTTTAAGTGGCTGTGTGACTTGTGGCGCCATCTTGTTGAAACCAAAGGTCATTGATGTTAACATTAGTATATAATTGCCATAAATCGATGATAACCAAATCATGGTTTGGTATTGCCGAGAATTTGACGTTTCCTTGCACATTTTCAAAAAATACGAGCGGGCGATGCCGCCTGGCTACAAACCGCACCATGAGGTTATTTTCCTTAAATGTGTTGGTTTTTCGAGGACTATTTGTGGATTTTGTAAGACCCATATGCAATAATTTTGTTTCTTTACATAACCGCCTAATTGAAAATGAGCTTCATCACAAAAAACGATTTTGTTGAAAAATGCGTTATTTTCGCTCAGCTTTTAAACAGCCAACTCATAAATATTTGATCGGTCGGCTTTAATTCTTGAACAAGTTGAACTTTATAAATGCGAAGATGAAAATATTTATGCAAAATTTTGTGGAAAAGTATCTCTAATGTTGCGATTTGATGTTCCGGGCTCATTCTCAACTCTTCTATGTTTACATCACTGCGGCGTATTGTTTTGGTCTATTGCCAGAAACAATGCCGTGAGCCCCGAATTTATCTATATAATTATGCACAGCGGTCTTAGAAGAATTCTGACTACAAGGAAAATCTCCCCGAATTTTTCGAAGTGACACGGTGCAATTTTTACCCTTTTAACAGTGAATATTCATTATTAAAATTCTTTACCAAAACTGTAGCGTTCCATTCCTAAAATTTCACAACATTTTACTAAGCAAATGTTAAAGGATGACAGTTCAATCCTTAACATTTCTTCATTTGACAGATAATATACTTCCTAGCCTCAAATTTTCCCAACCGAAAATGCCAAGGCTGGCAGTTCACTACATTTATATTTTTCAATTGTAATTTAAGGTGCATTATATTATTACAATAGTACCCCAAAATAAAACAAAAAGTCTTTACGTTGCTGTCATTTTGGTTTTACTTTATCCCCCAGACCTTGCAGCTTGGTAGCATTGAGATTTTATTTAATAGCTGTCCAATTTAATTCGGTGCGCACGAATCCATAAAGCCCTGGATATGTTTTTAATTCTAATTTGCATGCAATTTATGTTGTCCAAAGGTCACTTGCGCAGGTAATGGGATAAGATATACAATAAAATAAACTAGCTGACCACACTGGTATTAGCTGACTACTTTCAAACTTCGAGTGTGTCGAACGATAACGTTCTGGTCTTTCCAACTGCTAATACATACTTCGCTAATGTTTTTAGATATGGTGGTTTCCCAATTTCAACGTAAACTTTGAGTGTTTTAATGCATTTTCATAAACTTCCAATTGCGCAATACGGATACTTTCAGATAATGTGGCAACACTTCTTACTTTAAGTAGGCGTATTTCGGTTTTGATGTTGTTGAAGCAATTTTATTTAATAATTCGATTACTTATATAATGGTTATACGAGGGTAGTCTGCTGACAAGGGATGCCAAACACAAACTAAATAATGTTGTTTATCCAAATTTAAACAGAGATCAATTGGCTGGAGTAGTTCTGCCATTTCTATTAAGAGGGAGGAAATTAAACAAGTCATAGACTTATTCAGTGATCCTCGTACCATCAATGAATATTGTTTTCAATAATTAGATCAAACAAACAGGTTATTAGAACTAAGCAAATACATGATCTTAACGAGATACTGGCAACTTCGATAGAAAAATGTTGTCAACTTTGAAATAGTCAAAATACTTACTTGAGACATTGTCATAGTAACATTTATATGAATTAAATTTTTAAAGTAAATGACATATAATTAATTCATTAAACCAAATATTTTGATCTTAAGTTCGTTACTGATTAGAATTTAGATACAAAGGTTTATAATATTTAACTATTTTCCAACAAAATTTCCAAAAACAATATTCCGATTTCGGCTGAGGGAGACAGATAGAGAGATAAGGAAGAACATTTTTCAACTTAAATGTCATCTGTAAAATAAAAATAAAAAATTAGAAAAAAAAATCGTTTATAAGAAAGAATAAGGAAATTCTTTTTCACCTTACCAAGGGCTGAGCACACGTACACCGGGAATATGAATATAAATTTAAGTATATTTACGGCCAACAAAGAAATTCATGTAATTATGTTTGTACAAACAAACTAGAACAAGCATAATAAATAATGAATATGGGACGATTGTAAGAAATTTATACTATTTTCTCATTTTTATACAACAACACACAAATACACGATATGACAAATAGTGAATTTACATTTCAAGATTATTTTGTAAACAAAAATGACCGTCCATAATTTACAAATGAGTAAAAGTATAAGTGTGTGTATGTCAATGTTAGAATTTACACAAATTTACATTTCATATGTACATACGAGTATGTAAATATATACGCAAATAGTACTTAAGAATATATTTGAATACGTGGTATTAAATTTAAACGTGAGCGTAAACTTTTTATTTTTTAGTTTTTTTTTAATTTCATTTTGTTATTATTTTACCTTAAGGGATGATGGTGGCAATTGAGCGGTGTCATGACAATGTGGACACCAGTATACCATTGTCAATATTAATCTGTGACCATTGGCGACGACGACCGCCTTTAAAATCCTTCAATTGTTGTATTTGATTGTTATTTTTACATTTATTTTGTACATTGTTGTTTTTGTATTGTATGTGTATGTGTATATATATATATTTAGATTTTATATTCAAAAACTGTAATAAATTAAATTGTATTAAAATTTTGTATAAAAGTACAACAAATATATGCACGTATATGAAAATATAGCCATACGTAAATACATTTTTATTTAAATGCGTATATGAAATTTAAAATCTAAAAACAAATTATTACGATAATTTAATTTGGGCTTTTGTAACAATAAAAAAATACAACACAGTCACAATCTGCATAAGAAACCATTTTATTAGTTCTTTGTAAAAGAATCAGGGTTCAGAATTTTTCATTTATGAACATTCAAAAATCAACATTCATGATATTTTTCATAAATGAGAAATCTAAAATTTTATATTTATTTTTCACGCGCATAACCGAACAAGAAAAAATGTTCTGCTTATGTTCATACATGAATGCGCACAACAAGAATTGTTAGTCTTATTCATATGTGATAAATGATAAATCAGCTGCTTCTCATTAATGTTATTTTTCATAAATGTACATGTTCATTTATGAACGTTGAAATTTTATAAAATTTCTCATAAATGAATGTGAAAAAATTTTCTACCTACGATCGCAGTTTACCGTAAAATGTAGTAAAAACACATGGGTACATATTAACACAAAATACAATATTGCAATATATTCTAAAAGAAATAAAAAAAAAAAACATTTTTTCCTACATACGCCGACAATTGCGCATTATCAAATATGTGCGTTTATGTACGCGAATGCTTAACGCACATATTTTTACGACCTTTTCATTTATGAAAAATTATCAAAATTGTACATATTCAAAAATGAACACTTGTGTGTTTCTCATTTTTTCACTTATGAATAGAAAGAAAAAAATAAATCGTCGCATTCATAAATGAGAAAACGCAAAATATTTTTCAGTCTCTCACACATGTATGAGAAGAAGCGGCTAAAAAATGAAATGTACATATTCATACATGTATGAACAGTGAGTGAACACTTCGCAACTCTGAAAAGAAGTAAAGATTGCTCATACCCAAATTATCTTATAAAGACATTCTTTATCACTCTTTTAATCAAATTTTATTATCATCCTAAAAGGCTGCTGTACTTTATCCCAAAACTTTTATTAAGAGCTGTAAGTATTTGTTAGTAAATAATTTGTTAGAGATTTAGTACAATTATTACCCGAATTGTCAAAAACTCATTTTTCCTCCCAAATATTTTTTTTAAATCTCCTTTTTTAAATTCCCTAACTGAAAAAATATAGAAAACTTTATTTTAAGTAAAAATATTCAAAAGGCTTATAAAACGAATATTTTCAATGTACACACTTAGAACATAAAGTGCACACAAATATTTGAATTAGATTTTTCCAAGAGTTAAGCTAAACCTTCCTCGCTATATCTGACCATATTTTTCGCGCTTCAGGTATATAAACAACTGAAAAATTTATTTGTTTCGTAAGTTATTGTTCACAATATTGATGCAAAGATTAAACATCTTGATATGTGCGTATATTTTCCGACAGGGTTTAATTTATTTTTATTTGGGTATGATTTTACATCGACCCTCGTCATGAACAAACCGGTTTCGGCTATTTGCTATCTTCAGTGTTCTCTTTATACCAATAAAACCATACCCAAATAAAAATTAAGCATCTTCTTAAGGTTATATTAATAATAATATCGCATTATGTGCCTAAAAAAAGATATTTTAAGAGGCAAACAAAAAGTAAAGATTTTAACACAGAAGACTAGGGGAGGTCTCTGATCAGCCGATAAATTTGAAGATGAGGAAATGGAAGCATTTCTCGGGATTCACACAACAAGCTATTTCCCTGCTTTCAAAAGTAAGAAAATTGGTACTCACATGAACCGAAGCCAAAAAACGTTGAAAAATAATTTTCCATATTGAAAATAATGCTTGAACACTACAAAAAGAAGTTAGTTTTATATCGTATGGATGCATTACGATAACTCCAAACGCAAAAAGGCCCGACCAATTACGCTTGATAAAATTTACGTCGGTATCTAGTGTGTGTATGGCATAATTCGACGGTGGATCGAACTTTTGAGGTGATATGATACGTGCTGCACCAACGCCCTAGGAAGCCGAAGACTAATTTCTAGCAACAGGTCATTCCCAGTTTCAATTTCGGAAGTTTCGGATCAAGGCCGCCAACCTCCACTCCTTGCTGAAAAGTAGTAGACTATGCAACTCCTGATCCAGAACACATGACAAGCATGCTCACTGGAACCGAATCATTCACCCATTGTTCTGAGTAGAAGTTAGATGATCCTGGTCCCTTAATCAAATTGATGAGGGCCGCGAAACCACAGCCACCACGATACTCCCGAAGGGCCAACCTCAATAATCAGACAGAGAACAGCTAAAAGGCTAAAAAGCCAAAAAACTGAACTCTGGGGCTTACTAATTCCCGTGGAAATAACGTGGATTGTCCAGTTGGCTCCCTACTAGCCTTTAGGGGACTGGGCTCCCTTTTACCCCCGGTGACGCATGTAATGATGGTGAGATTCCGTCAATACATATAAATGTGCCCGGGAGGGAGGCCGGTCAATCAGCCAAATCAACGCCAAAGTCAAATATCAATGACGTCAAACTAATATTCAGTATTGGATAGAATCAGAAGGGTGTTTTGTATTATCAGCCATTGAAATCGAGTCGGATGACCACAGGCAACCCGTACCGAAGCCAACTGATTCGTTTGAAGAGTGCAATCAACGAAAAACAACTAGAATATTCGACCAAATAGGAAGCGGCAACATGTTGCAAGACAGAAAAAATTTGTTTATTTAAATATATTTTTTAATTTCGATTTATAATATCCTCTAAATTGATATTCATTAGAATAATATTTTTTATTTGAAAAAACATTTTTATTTGAATAATATATTTTTTACCAAAATTCTACCGCAAGATAACGGGCACCTTCTATAGAACTTTTTCGAATATTATGTTTTATTCGAATATTATATTTTTTAATTTTGATTTATAATTTTTTCATTAGAATAATATTTTTATTCGAAAGAAAATATTTATAACGGACACATTCATTCCATAAGAGTAGAAGTTTTTTCGAGCAATATTTTTTAAACTCGAATTATAATTGGGATTCAACAATATTTTATAAAAATTCAAGCAATGCTGAAATTTTTTGTGTTTAAATTTAGCATATTTGTATATATTATTTAGCATAAGTGCCCGCATTTATTCGAATAATATTTTTTATTCGATAAAGATTTTTATTCGCATATATATATATATATATATATATATTTATATTTTTTTATTTCGATTAATAATTATTTTAGAATTGCGATTCAGTAATGTTTAACAAAATAAAATAATGTTTAAAAAAAAACGCTAAAAACTATTCCGAAAACAGCTCCTCAGCCCAGATTTTGCCGCTTCTGACTACCATATTTCAATCGATGTAGAACGCCCTTACTGGAACACGCTTTACAAGTATTTATATATTTAGTATTACATTTTAACACACATAATTTCGTTATGTTTAAATCTTCTCTCTTGAAATAACAATTAAGTGAGTTAGGGCCTTTCTGTATGACACCAGCGATATATTATATTGAGTGCCATCTGCATTATGGTCATCAAAAACAAAATAATGTTAGTGTATTTGCAGTAGTAATAATAATCGATAAAACCCGTAAAGTATGCTTGGATTTTTCTTGCGTACTTTTTATTCGCATTGAAATTGCTTGGTTTTTGCTTGAAACTTTTTCAAACGGAGTTTCCAGTTGTAATGTGGATTATCAATTTATTGTTAGGAAAACACGATTGCAACTACAATTTTTATAGAAAAACTGATTATACAAACAAGAATTTTCTATAAAAAAAAAACAAATGATTTTGTTTTTAATTTTCAAATTTTCTGCCATTTTAATGAAATTTTACATATTGCGCAAAAGAATTTTTTTTCTTTAACTATAAATTATTGTTATAGTAACTTATTGTTAACGTGTATTTAAAATTAGGTCACATTCTTAATTAACGTATACAACATATACAACATTTTTTAGCTTTGCGTGTTATAAGAAAAGAAATATCGACGTCATTTTTGTTAACAAGTACAAATAAATTATAACAAAATTAATACTTCAATGTCTAAAAAAAAAAGAAAAACATTCAAAATGTTTATTCCCAATATTAAAAGCAAAAAAAAACATTATTTACTAAAGGGTTTTTCAATAAGAAGTTTGTTTTCTAAAACAAAATAAAACAAAAAAATTAGATTAAGATGATTTAAATTTTTATTGTATTGCGAAGAGAAAAGTTTGGCAATTATGAATGAAAAATGATAGCTGGAAAATGTTTACCACGTCCACGCTGATAGATGTCGATCCTTTCACCAAAGTTTTTAATTACCTTTTGGCAAATTGGCGGTCCTGTTTCGTTAATCACATCACACATTTTTAATTTTAAGGCTCCGTATAGACTCTATCCTTAACATAGCCCTACAAAAAATAAACCACATGATCTAGCCGATAACTTAACTGCTGATTGGCGTGAAATTATGGGATCGGAAAAAACCAGCTGTTTATATATTTTCCTAATTCAGAGCGTGTTGTAACTTTTAACAAATCCTGCTATCACAACGAAACTAACTATTGTTTTATTATAAATATTATCGATAATGCATCTAATACCTAATGATAATAATCCGAATATAAATAAGTACATCAAAAATATTAAGTTGAGGTCGGCCAAAAATTGAAAAAAATTCTAGCCCGTTTTTCTCCCAAACTAAAAGAGGTAGCCTAGATATGTAAACACATTTTTTGTAGATATTCTCAAGGTCTACTTAAGTTGAAAAACTCGTAACATATGAGTAATAAATAAAGCACATATCGAATAAATAAACCTTTTATGACATTTCCAAAAAATTGTATGCCCGAGGTGCCCAACTTTAAAGCACCTCTTTACCCCATAGGGCCTATCGTCTGTAAGTTGACTCAAATATACCTCTGCTTGGCCTCTGTATTTTATTATTAAGATAGCTTATGTGGTTCATGAGCTACCGAATTATTTCCAAAGGCATGCTCAACGTTACACATGATATAATATACACTGACAAGTCAAAATTGGCCTCATCTGAAAAAATGATTTTTTCGGGAAAGAATAACCCCCTGGTTGTTTCTAAATAAATTGAGGGAATTTCGGGCGATGTAAATGATCGGTCGGTTTAAATTGCTGCAGCAGTTGAAGCTTGTAAGACTTCAAAGTCAAATCCTTACGCAAAATTTGCCATGTGGTGGTTTTGGATAACCTCGGTTGTTGGGAGTATCGAGGAATTGACAAGTTTTGATCTGCTTCAACACTGAGGCTCACGGCTGCAATGTATTTAGTTAAACGATCCTGTCGAACAAGGGTTGGTGTTCATACATTTTGTATTGAGCCTGTCGACCTAAATTTAACAACCAAATTGTTAATAATGGTCTCAAAAAGACGATGTTGTTCGAAAATATCACAAATCTTACGAAATATAACTTTAATGGAACCACCAGTTTCATAATGAATTTTAATGATTTTAAAGCGATTTTCGTGCGAAATTGAATTCATTGTAACAATCGCCAAGGCATCTACTACGAATATGACAAAAAACTAAATGCCAAAACTGTCATATTGTTGGTGTTGCCACAATTGAAACTCAAACTTTTTGTTGAAAAACTCGCAAAAAGTTGTACAATTTTCTTTTTGCTTTTTATAAATAACATGGGCTCCATTCTGCATGTAATGACGAAAACAAAAAAATTGTTAATATTTGAAACTCGTATTTGTCATTTAACACCTTAGTTACTTCAAAGTTGCCAGATCAGCTAAAAATTAACTTTAAAGAAATGCTGACGAGCTTTATTTAACATAATATGATTTAAAACACTAATTGTCTTGGCCGATGTTTTTGAATGGACAGTAATCAATTCTGCGTTTTTATATTTATTTCGTAATCATTATTCTAGGCAGATTGATTTTATGAATACAAAATTTATAGCATCGGATAAATGGAAAAGGTTACTTAGAATAGAGTATGCATGACAAAAAGAATGTAAATTCATTTTCACCAGAACTTTAAATACAATTCGTCCGGCGGAAAGGAAGAGGTCTCGCAGTATTTCCATTGTAATCCTTGCTGTATACGATGTGGCACAATCTTGTTGATAACACATGTTAATTAAACCCAAATCATGCAGTTGTGGTGCTAAAAAGTTTTCAGTCATATCACGAAATCGCTCCTTATTCACAGAAACCGTTACGCCGTACCTTCCCGACGGATACCCGTTAGAAGACAACCACGATGTTTACTGATTTGTAAACAAATTGATTTAATTAAGAGAGCAAATTGAAGAGGAGCATGCAAACTTTTTAATAATCGATTGAAAAAAGTAAAATCCGGCCGTTGGGCATCATAGGTAATTAAAATCGTTCTTCCGTGAATGATGTTAGTGTAAACGGTGCAAAAATTACTGCTGGATCAAAATTAACTGTTATTAAAAATCACTTTAACTCTATTTTACACAGTTCTTCTTCAAGCATAGATATTTCACAGAAGTATTAATTAAATAATTTAGGAAATGATAAATTTACAATTTTAAGTTCCTTGCTAAATATCTCTAAAATGATAAATAACGGGAAATTTTGCGATTTGGATTATATATGGAATTTTATTATAAAAAAACTTCCAGTTGAAGCTTTATTATTACATTTAATAATTGTTTAAGCAATTCTTATTATACTCATCCAAAACCAAAGAAATAACAGCGAGATTAACAGCTTAAGGCTAATTTTTTTACTTTCTAACATAGAAAATTATCAGAGCGAAAATGGACATTGGCCTACATAATTCATATATTCTTCAAAAACAATTTCGGTTTACGTAGTTCTACGGTCCATGCTCTCCTAAATTTCTTTACTGATGTCATAAACCAGTTAAGAGAACGTTGGTGAACTATTGCGGTTTCTCTTGATATTGAGAAAGCTTTCGATAAGACATGTCATAGTCACATTTTATTTAAAATGATTAGAATCGGGTTTAGTTCATCAATTTTTAAACTCTCTCGCAGCTTCTTTGACGACAGGAATTTTTGCATACAAATTAAGAACAAGTTATTTTGTCAGGGTGAAATTTCTTGCGGTGTTCAATAAAGCGATGTTTATCCATTGTTATCCACATGAATGTTTTGGAAAAAATAACTTTATTGCACAACAACATGTTTCACGGAAGCTAGAAGAAGTTGACTATGCTCATTAAGTAATAAAAATAAATAAAGCAAAGAGTAAAGCAGTATATGTAATTGAGAAATGCTTCTGGAAAGTATAAATATATTGTTGTTGTGGAACGGTAAAGAAATCTAATTTTAAGACAGTATTAAGTGCTTTGGAGTTAATTTTAATAATAATAATAATAAATATTGATTTTTGGATTTTTGGTTTAATTAAATTAATTGAATTTAATATTTATGGTAAAAATTAAATTAGTTATTTATAAAATATCTTTCCTTATTTATATCACTGATTTATAATATAACATTTTTCTTCAATTAGAAAAGTTATACAAACCCAATTTTTTCCGGAGTTAATTTTAATAACAATAATAAATATTAAAAATAAAAATAAAATGTATATACTTGATATTTAAAGATCTTGTAAAATTATTTATAAAATATTAAAAAGGTCAATTAACTTTAATTATTATTTAATAATTTGTTTTAATAAAATAATTTATGACTTTGAAAAATATTTATAAAATTCTTAATGTTTTAGTTGAAAAGTTAAGCAATAAATGCCAGATGGCTTTTTTAAGAAAGGAATCAACTTACCTAGTACAGGCTAAACCAACGTGCCACTCCACTGTTGCCAACATTCACAACAAAAACTTGCACATGAGTTACTTATCGAAGTTAATAACTGTTTTATTTCAATATCTAGTTTTGTTGAAGAACTACAGCACGGATTCCATTATTTTTAGACTTTACAAGGAAAGTGTTAATTGTATTTGAATTGTATATTATTATGTATATGAACATTGGTTTTTTAACTTTCGTTTAAGAGTATCAATTAATAAAATTGATACTTAAATATAATTAACAGACACATATACATACATGCATACACAAATATTTAAAAACAAAATACAAATTCTAAGCTTAAGCCACAAGGATTTTCTTACGTTTTCTTTTTTTTGTTTTTTTTTTTTTTTTTTTGTTAATATTAATTTACATTAATTATTTAAGAACATTTGTTATTATATTTATTAATTAATTTAATTTTATATATTTTATTTTGACATATACATATGTATGTATATTTCTTTCATAATAAATACATATTTATTTAGAAAAAAAAATGGCACTTTAAATAGGTTAACACAATTACTTTTTGGTTTTATTTTATTAATAATTTTTTTCAAACGTTTATTAATTTTTTTCTGCAAATAAAAATTAATTTTGTTATTATTTTAGAAATATATTTTTGATATAAATTTAAATTTTCTTTGAAATGATTTAGTTTATTTTTAATGATTTAAATAAAATAGATTGTCTTATTTAAGCGGTAACAATTTTATCGTTTTTTTAGTTTCGCTTATATTTTTATTCTTTGTTTTTATTTAACAAAAAAAAAACGTTTCTCTTATTTTAGACATCAAAAAGAATTCAAACAAATAAACCACCAACAACAAGAGTTTAAATGAACGAAGATAATAGAAATCTTACTTAACCGTTTTTGTAAGCTTTTTACGAGTATTACACACACACATACACATTTACAAATGATACCATGTTTACATGCTTCAGCAGAAATTACCACAATATTAAAAATATAGAGCACTGGCATTTTGGGAGTTTAAAATAATTTTATTTTGTGAAAAGAGTTTTTTCAGAATAAAATGTATGAAAAAATCTTTTACCAAATCGTAATTAATATTACACATCCGCCCCGTTACACGTTTAAACTTTAAATGGCTGTGTTACTTAAGAAATGCCTGTGTTGTGCTCTCTTGTTGTTATATCGTGAGAAATTTGTGACAACAATAGAGAAGCGAAAGAGTATGAAAATAAACTGGCAAGAGAAAAGGAAAACAAAAACACACTGCCCTACTTTTAATTTTATCTTTGTTATTTATAAGGAAAATAAATGTTTGCTGCACGTACACACTTATTCGTTACAAACCCAGCACACTAACACACGGGCATACAATACCAAACACACATAGACATTATGTCTATATGACCAAGTTTGTTTTTCTTTGGTGCATTAACGAATGAACCCTTTTTTAGTTTCTTTTTATTTTACTACTCTCTAACAAACATTACATGATGGAGTTTTATTGTTGTTTTTATATATTATCTTTCTTTGTTGTGTAGAATAAAGATTTTCATCGAACGTGCATGCTTGGTTACAATAAATGTGAAATCATAGTAATAAAATGTTTGATGCCACGATTGATTATTAACACATATTGACAAAAGTTGAAGAAAATATGAATATGGAAAATTTAAGTCTGCAAAAAGTTTTTTAAGTCGATAATTAAATATATCAATTTTACGCCAAAACGATTTTTATCTTTATCTCTAGACTTGGCGAAAAACATTGCATCTCAATATTTGCGCTAAAGAAATAACAAAAAATCGACTTTTTTTAATTTGTAATTTATCTATCTTCTTCTATCTATTTCTATTGTCGTTCCATAACTCTAGAACGGCTGGGCCGATTAGGCTCAAATTTTTTTTCAGTTGTTCGTAATTGCCAGTACGAAAGAAAATTTTGGGAAAACCGTACGGAAAAGCCAGGAAATTGGAAAAATCGAAAATTAATTTTGTGTGCAATTGTTCTGTTGTAGCTTTTCGAATTGCAAAATAGAAAACTCTTAGTAGAAAACTCGAAAAATTCCTGAAAAACGTGATTCGACAGAATTGCATTGAAATTACGATTTTTCCACAAATCAAATCAACAACATTTATGGCATATTTCAATCTGGGAACATTTAACTTCTATTAAAAGTCGAACTATAACATAACATAGCACTTTTAAGGTATTCTCTACACGTAAGATTAATTAAAATTAAGTAAATCCAATTTTTTTCGTTATTACTATTGCAAAACAACGTTTGCCGAGTCAGCTAGTTTTCGTATAGAAGTTATAACTAGAAATAAAGTTATAACCTAGAATAGATTTTTAAAAAATATACTCTTCCCATTAATAGTAGATATTTATGACAAAATTAAAATTGTAAAAAAATTTAATTTTTATACTACAAAAGATAGTATAGTAGTATAGTATGTTTAACATATGTTTAGAGCTTGACAAGAGAGTAGAGCAACGGTTTAAATTTGTCGTATACCAAACGTCGACCAAATTTAAAACTGAAATTCGACTTGTTACCGATTTGAAATTAAGAAAAAGTTCCACATTTAATTGTTTGCCTACAAACAGGGTGACCCAAAATAATATTTTTATTACTTTATGTGTTTTTTTTTTTTTAAATCCTAAAACCCTGAGTGCTTCTTACTCTCTTATTGCAATATATTTTCATATTTTCGTCAAGAAAAATAATTCCTAAGTTTAATTTTTAATAAAAAGTTGGTTGTCATTTATAATTAATTTGTTGGTCGGTCTCTGTGACTTTTTTAAGAACCAATGACTTATATTCACAAAGGCATAAAATTTGCCTTAAAAAGCCAATTGTGGCCATACAAAAATCGGAAATCATGGTTTAGTAGCACAGAGAATACACGGGCACAGCGTTTTCACGCCCATTTTCGAAAAAAAATACTTGCCGATGATGCCGAAGATTTTTCGAGAACTGTTTGTGGATATTTAGGTGCTCCTGTAGGCTAGGAGATAGTGTACTAGGTTGTAAATATGGGGGTTGTGGGTTCGATTCCCAACGAAGACCTTGGTTTTTTTCACTACAAAAGATACAAATTGACTGTCGGTGGAGCTGCTCAGCGATGAAGGCATAGTCACTGGTCGCTGTTGCTGTCTTTATACGGCAGTTAATTTCCGACTATCCTTCTACTTTCACCACCTGTTTCATCTCTTCTCTATCCCTTTCCTAAAGAAGATAGCACAGTACTTGACTAAATAGGCATTGTTGCCTGAAGTGCTACTTCTCTTTTTAAAAAAAAAAAAAAAACATGCGATAATTTTTTTGTTTATATAACCGCTTAATTGAAAATAACCTATATCACTGCAAATGATGTTGTTGCAAAATGCGTTGTTTTGTTCACAAACGTTTGACACAAACAATGATCGCTTGACTTTAATTCTTGAACGAGCTGAACTTTATAGGCATGAAGATGAAGATCGTAAGTAAAATGTGGCACAAAGTGCCTGTAGTAATGCTCATTTACTGGAAATGTCAACGAATTGATGTTTCCATGATTAGGGCCACTACGAGCATATTGTCAGCAACGATATCAATAACGGTCTCAGGAGGTGTCTGATTGCGAGGAAAAGTTGCTCGAATTAAAGTTACAAAAAATTTTTTATAATTTTTATAGTAAATTTTCACAATTAAAATTCTTTGCTTCAGGTGTAACTTTGCATGTTTAAAATTTCCCAACTTTTTACTAAGGAAATGTCAGAGAAAGACAGCTCAATTCTTGACATTTAATTATTTGACAGACAATTTACTTCGTAACCTCATTAAACACACTTCAGCATGAGAATATAAAACGGACTAAATAAATTTCTAAACGTAAGATTGATTTATAAGATGTATTATTTTGAGAATGCGCGCATATTTACTTTACTAATTTCTAATGTCATACGTGTAGGAAATTATGTATGTTTCTTGAGAAATCGTAAGGCTCTTGAAATGATTTTCATGATATTTTAAAGTGCAATTTATTTTATCAATATTTGAATTAAAGAGCTTTAAAGTACAATTTCGGAAAAAACTTTTGATGCGGCATAACGTTAAATTATATATTAAGTTTAACTAATATTATTTGACTAATATTACTGTGGCTCCAAGCATAAAATTATGCTATTCTGGAAAGCCTTTGCTAAAATAAAATTAACATAGCGTATAATTTTTTACATGGTAATCTTTCAGTGTATATACAACTAAAAAACTGGAATACCACAATTAAGTTATTAAAAAGTGGTTTGACAACCTCAAATGTTTAAACCATGGAAAATGTAAAAAGTTATCAAGTAGCTTTAATATTTAACATATGGCCAAAATTACTGCCTTAAGACTCCAATAAAGATAAGTTATTTTAAAATACTCTGGGGCTCACTAAAATAAAATATTAATTTTGTGAATTTTTTTTGGGATATGAAAAAAGCCAACGTGAGAAAAAGAAAAGGAGGCAGGCGTTAGTTTTAGCGTATGCATAAACCTTTAGTTAGTTAGACGGGAAGTAGGAATATTCCTTCAAAATAAATGTTCCAATATATTCAATGTGACTGAAAATTAATAAATTTTTTATTATTTTAGATAGCTTTAACTTCTCTCTTATGATTGGAAAAGACGACTGTACAAAAGTTATTGAAGTTTCCCACTAACATTTTAAGGAATATTTATATGTTTTGCTCATAAACCTATTATATATGCAGAGCCTCAAAATAGTCGATTAAATATGCAATAAGTAATGTATGAATTAAACACTAGGCCTTTATATAAAAAATTAAGTTAATTTTTATTTTAAACAATTTTTTTTATTTTTATTGATTAATTTGATAAATTGTTTATAAATTTTTTCTTTTCCTAAAGATGCCAACCAAATGGTTTGGCGAAATATCGCGAACTAAAATGAAAAACAAAGATGAACTTAATTTTTTCTATAAAGACTCAATGCTTAATTAATAAATAACTTAGAAAATGTTGAAAAATTTTAACCAACTATAATTATTATTATTAAATTTAGCTTCTGAATTTTTGGCTTAATTGAATTAATTGAAACAAAAAATTTATGGCAAAAATGAAATTAATTAATTTTAAAATATATTTCCTTATTTATATCACTGACAGTGTATACAATTTTTCATCAATTAGAAAAGTTATACAAACCCAATTTTTTCCGGCTGTAAAATACCGAAGCAATTTAAAGTCAAACGCTTTCTTATAGCCACAATTGTACCGTACCAAAAAACAAACGCTATTCTTTATGGTAGTTAATTTTTTGTTTTTTTTTCTTTCTTTCTTTCTTTGCTAAACATCTATTGACCTAAAAAAGAATAAAAAGAATACTATATGCAGATCGAAGAAATACAAAGAAACTGCAAATTTGCTAAGAAAACCATCACTAAACAACACTTAAATAAAAATATTATTATTCTTTTTATATTAATTTTTAAATTACTTTTAAATAGCCTCTTTATTTTAAAAAAGGCATAAAAGTTCTTGTTAAAATACCAAATATGTTATTTCTTTCTTATTTTGTTTTTTTATTTTTTGTTTGCTATTTATAGGGTTCAATGAAATAATACGAAGTTGGAGATTCGTTGGTATCTATACAAACGACTTTGCTGTTTGTTCACCTACATTTTTACTCGTTTATGTTGAGAAAGTGCTTGTGTTTGTGCATGTGTATGAAAATCTTATGGTTTTCCCATTTTGTATTTCACATATACATTTTCTATTTTATATCTACATAACTACATCTATAGGTTTTTTTTCAACTATAGAAGCCTTAAACCCGATTTTTTATTAAATATATAGATTTTATTTAAAAGTTTTTTTATTTCCCATTTTTTTGAAACTTGAATTATTTATTATTTATTTTTAAAAACACTGGTGTATATCACTTTCAAATTCTTATATACAGACAATCTATATGTACCTTCATATACATATATGTATACTTATATGGATTTAATGAAAATTTTCAGTTATTTAAATATTATTTTTTTTTTTTTGCTAAAGATTTACTTTTTGTACAAATAATTTTTTTTTAATTCTGTTTTAACTAACTTTAAATTTTATTTAAATTATTAAATTCTTTTTTATTCCTAGAATTAAAAATTTTCACTTATTATTTTGTATGTATATGTATTTTATACAAAACGACACTTCAGCGCGTGACCGTTATTTTAATTTCACGAACCTTTCTCGACAGCAGTTAAAACAATTCTGACACAGTTTATTTCTGTCACATACTTTAGGGGTTTAATATTAGCTTTATGCTTCTCTCTCTCTCTCTCTCTCTCTTTGATGGTTTGTGTTTTTTTTCATTCCTTAAGACGAGAAAAGCTTTATGACACTTGCTCTTGTTTAAATTTTCCGAATGCCTAAGATATTTGTTGTTGTGTCTCTTATTTTTTTAAAACGCTGTTATTTTTCCTCCTTGAGTGAGATCAAATTTTTTCCTCAGTTTGTAAAGGTAAAACCAAAAATAAAAAGAAATTTTAAATATTGAAAAAAAAACCCAAAATAATTTTTATTTATTGAAAGCGTTATAACAAAAAAAAAATTTATTTTATGTTGATATAGGGGAAATTGGGATTTCCGAAATAGCAGCAAAAATGATATTTCAAAACAAAATTACTGAGGCCCAGCTTGCTTATTTATTCATACTGTTCAAAAGTGCTAAAAGACAGCAATTTTTTTTGTTAATATATTTTTTTGTATGCAGTTATGAAGGTGTCACTCTATACTCCTCAAGAATATTTAAAAGATTTTTTTTGTAAAAGAGATAATATTCAAAATGCATTTCGTTTTATTGTTAGTTTAGGCCGTGACTAATTTTAATTTAAAAATTTAAAGTGTGATCAAACAAGTATACCTGATTTTTCAATCACTACAAAAAATTTATCAAATTATGGCTTGAGGGATTATCTTTATCCTTATCCATAAACATACATTTTTGGTACATGCGTGATAAGATTCACGTCAGTACCTAGCTGCGTAAACCAAAACCTGACGGGGGATCAAAGTTAAACTCTGGGGCTTTACCAATTCCCGTGGAAATAAAGTGGAATTGTCCAGTTGGCTCCTGCTTGAAACATGTAATGTCCTTTTCCATGCATGACAGTACACGACTTTGACATCTGACATTTTGATCGTTTCTAGACCGCCAAGACAAAAAAATCACTCACTATTAAATTATTCGGCATTTAATTTATGTTTATTACGCACGTTGCACCCAAATAATATCTTATATTTTTTTATGAGTGTAAACAGCTGTTGAAATTTATCACAACAAACTTCAATTTGATAATTGCAACAAGCATTTGTCATTACGGTTATGTATTTTATAAATCAAAAATCATTTTAATTATTTTGTCATTATTTTTACTAAACCAATTGTTTTTCACCAGATCAAGAAATTTTATATAAATCGAATATAACATTGTTTTTGTGCTTGTGTGTGTGTGTTTTCTTGCAATGGCTATTGTTTTGGGAGGAGGTATTAGTGGGCTTTCTGCTGGCTATTATTTATTAAAAAGGTTTGGTCAACCGACAGCAATTTTTGAAGCTTCCAATCGCGTTGGCGGCTGGATACGCACAGAAAAGCATAAAGATAGAGGTTTCATATTCGAAGTTGGGCCACGTACTATCAGGCCTAAGGGTGATGCAGGAGCTAATACCTTAGAAATGATAGAGGACCTACATATTCCCATTGAAACCATAAAATCATCTCACGCGGCAGCAAAGAATCGTATGATATATGCTAAAGGCAAGCTATGCATGTTACCTAATAATATATTTGGTACATTGAGAACTAAACCACCCTTTAGTCGGCCGTTATTGATGGCAATATGGAATGATTTAAAAGCTGGAGCTAAGAAAATTAAATTTGGTGATGAGTCCATATACAATTTCGTTCAAAGAAGATTTGGTACTGAACTCGCAGATTATGCTATAAGTCCTTTGATATGTGGCATATGTGCTGGAGATGCTAAAGAAATAAGCGTACGTTTTTTAATGAATGATTTATTTGAAACGGAGCAAAAATACGGTGGGGTTTTCAAAGGAATGCTTATGAGTAAAGTGAAAGATACAAATTCAAATGGTTTATTTGCCTCTAGAGAACCAAATTTATATAAAAAAGCTAAAAAAAATAAGTGGAGCATGTATACAGTAGAAAATGGTTTGGAAACTTTTCCAAGAATTTTAAGCGAATATTTGAAGAGTAACGATGTAGAAATAAATTTTGGTTCTGAATGTAAGGGAATAACATTTTCTGGAAATAGTGCATACTTAAATATTGGAAACGAGGGTGTGGAAACTGGACATGTTATTAGTGCACTGCCAAGCTACAAATTGGCAGCGTGCGTAAAAGACCAACACCCCGGTTTGGCCGGACAACTTTGGTCAATTCCCTACGTTGATGTAGCTGTGGTCAATCTACAATATAGCAATAAATATTTAATTAAGAAACAAGCATTCGGTTTTTTAGTGCCGCCTGTAGAAAAAATACCTATTTTAGGCGTTATATTTGATAGTTGCTGTTTTGACATGGAAGACAATACTGTGCTTACGGTAATGATGGGTGGCAAATGGTTTAACGAATATTTTGGTCCAAATCCCACTAATAAAGAACTTCTGGATATAGCGCTGAATGAAGTAAAACGCATAATGGGTATTTTTCAGGAGCCCAAAACAACAAGAGTACATGTTTTGAAAAAATGTATACCGCAATATAATATTGGCCATAAACGTAGAGTAGAAGACATACGACGTTATATAGATCAATATAATTTACCTTTATCGATATGCGGTTCAGCATACGACGGCGTAGGTATAAATGATGTAATTTTGTCAGCTAGACTGTGTGTAGAAGAAATTCCCTCAATATACTAATTTAATAAATTTATTATTACGGCACGTAAATGCTTTTTTTTACTATTAACAGTTATCGATATCCTTTATTTTACATAAAAAGCCAATATACATATAGATTAATTATTAGATTTATTTACCAAAACCTCCTCTACAACTCGGACTGGGTTCTATTTTATATGAAGGTTGCCATTGTTTTGGTGTTTTCGTCTCTAAAGATAAAGCATGTGGAAACAGTTCACCTAACTTTTCCTTAACCAATTTATTTACCAGGCGGTGTCTCTAGAAAATACAAATATTTTTTCACATGCTACATGAAGTTAACAAGAAAAATGAACCACTAGATCTACTAACCTTAATTAAAGGTAGGTCTTCAAACTTTTCCGAAACTATTAAAACTTTAAAATGTGTCTCAGCTCCTTTCGGAACATTGTGCATATAAGATTCATTTATAACTTCCAAATGTACTGGTTGCAAGTGTTCAGTTATGGCCAATGAAATCGCTTCTTCCACGGGTGCCTTACTTTCAGCCACTGTACACATTTTGTTGTGAATTTGCACTAGAGCTGTACGATAAATGTTTTCATTAAGGTGATTTGCTGTTAATTCATACTTACGTCTCTTAATTAATAATCCACAAATATTTATCATTTCGGGTATTTTCTACTGTTGTTATTCAATATTACACAGTACTCAATTATGCATCACTAATATTAAATTGTCCTGGTTGCTTATTTGTGTACTTACAACTGTTATACTATTAAGTAGCTCTGCAGTTTAAATCCCGCGCTATTCTCGTACTTTGCAAGGTTTCAGCATTTAAAAATAACTAACTTTTAAAAAATTAGATCTAGCTTATTAATTCATTTACAAACTTTTGGTCAGGTCTTTTTGAATTTTTATTGATAGTTAAAAGTTTACCAACTTCGTAAAGCTATTTTCGTAAAACAACAATATTTAAGTTTAATGCAGCAGTATTTGAAAAACCCCTTATCATTTTAAAAGCCCAAATAATAAAGAAATCAGTATCAAGACAGCACATTGCCGTAAATTATATTTGTGATATTGAACGAGGTATTCAAGTATGACGATACGGGAACATCGCTTCAATCGTTGACTTCTGGAATAAGATTTACTTGAATTATATACTTAAGTCGAAAAAAAACAAAAATTTGTACACCTCATTGAACAGGTTTTGCCTCTTACCACTCTTTTTAAATATACATAGTTATTATTATATATTATATTAGTATTATAAATTTACATTATACGTATTCATTATCACGAAATTTAGTCAGTATCGAAAAATACTCATATTTTGATATAATAATTAAGAAATAAATTCTGTTTGTACTTAAAAAAGATTCCATCATAAGATATTAACATGATTGAAAAAGTTGTTTTCTAACTCATTTTTTTAATTCAACAAATAATTTCCTTATTTTATTTAAAAACCTTTAACTTAAGAAGAAAAATTAAAAAAATGCATGTTTGAAAAATGTTTGTTTTTTTTAATTCTTAAAGAAATAAAATTTAATAATCCACCAATTTTTTCAATTTTGGTGGAGCTGAAATAACAACTCGACTGCGACTGGTTGTAGTCACAGATGTTGAAGAGGTAGAAGGATTTGAAAAGGTTTGTTGACGATCGCGATTATTTCTATCTCTGTCCAAGCGTTCACGTCCTTCACGCCCTCTGTCGGCGCGGTAACGGTCAGAGGTACCACTATATCTTTGTTTATCGCTATCACGATCCCTATCTCTATAGCGAAGGCGCTCTCTGTCACGATCGCGTTTGTGATCACGGTCCCGATCTCGTTCGTTTTTTGATGATGATCGTCTAAGACGATCGTCATATCGTGGGCGTTCAGCATTGTAACGTGAAGATCGCTCGTAGCTTGGCTCTCGGTGTCGTCCTGATCGTGAAACGCTACGTCTTCGGCGCTTAGAGTTACTTCGTCTACTGCGAGATTGCGACCGTGATCTTAGACGTCTTCTTGAATGACTTGGTGACCGTCTAGGCTCACGACTAGAAGAACGTTTAACTGTTAAAGGTGATTTTAATTTACGTTTATCTTCACGACTACGACGTCGGGATGTTTTAGCACCAGAACGCTCACTGCTTCTAGATTTGCTTCGTTTTGATTTGGTAGTTAAAGCTGAATCCGACTTATCACTTTCCGATTCTACACTATTTTGCGATCCATAGCGATGACGCAATTCTCTTTGCCTGTAAAGAATATAAAATTTTTAGTTTTTTCACTAATCGCAAAAAATCTGCACCAACCTTCTGCGTAATTTTATAGACAATTCGCGCATTTCATCTTCTCGTTCCTGTTGTAATTGTCTTTCCCTTTCGGTTTTCTCAATCTCAGCTTTCTTGTCGGCCTTATCTGCAATTGTCAATGTTAGTATAAATTTTTTTTAGGTTTTTAGATAGCATATGTTATTGGTGCCGCACTGTACACTCGCTTACATTGCTTATTAAGCAAATTCTGCATTTTTCTTTTGAGGCGTTCGCGTAAATTCAAGCGTCCACTGCTACTGCTTCCTCCACCAGTTCCACTTGCAGAAGAACCCTGTAAGAGGTCACTTTAAATAATTAACAAACTAGGTTCTATTATTATCTAAACTGCCTTTAGTCCAATGTTAAGTCTTTAAACTACGTGTAATATTACAAAATGGATTCCTTACGAGTCCCGTTCGTTATATTTGTCAGAGTCAAAATATAAAAGTTTTGTGGATTTTGATTGGTAAATTTCACTAGACAGGTTGTGGTCCCCATATACAAATATTGGTGTGTGAAGCATTAAATTTATTTGTTGGTTCTTACTGACTTTGGTTTCGGGAGCATTACTATTTGTCGTATTCGAGCCATATTTGCCTGTTTGTTGCGATTGCTGCTGGGGTTTACTCTTATATGACAGAATTGATGTCGTAGGCAAAGGATTTGATTTTTCGGAGCTAAAGTTAAAATGATATGAGATCAATATTAATGTTCGTTCTAGCTTGTTTACTAAACAAAAACAAAAGATACACAAAAAGGGTCAACTTTACACTTACGTGGTATCCACATCCATCAGTTCTTGCGTGTCTGTTTCTTCTTTCGTTTTCACAATTTGTAATAAATTGGCTTTGTCGTCGTTATCAGATTCTGAATTGTTTTCAGAAGAGGAATATTCATCTTTTTTACGTCCATAATAACGTTTTAATGGTGGAGGTGGAGGTTCGATAACATTTACTACTGGCAAAGATTGTTTGTTTGCAACTGGTTCTATTATTTTTAATGGCGAGGTCGGAGTAATTGAAGGATTATCTACTTCCCTTTGCTTAACGGTAGTTGTTTCTATAATTTTGCGAGGAGATTTAGATTTCTCTTTTAAAATTGTTTTGCTGCGCGCCACATTAGAATGTGAGGAACTACGAGATTTGCGTCTTGAAGATAAAATGTTTTTAGGACTAAGCTTAGGTTTTCTTACTGACTTGTATTTAGTGCATAATGGAGAAACAGAACTTCTGTCTATTGATGAAGAATTGTATCGTCTACGTCGTGATCTTGACTTAGAATGTGATCTTGACCGAGATCTATTATAACCTTCTCTGTGTCTTCTAGAATATGAACTTCGTAACTTATTTACAGACCGTGATCTGGTACGTGATCGTGCACGAGAAATAGATCTTTCATCTACCTTTCGGTATCTCTTATAAGATAGGCTTCTCGATCTTGATTTACGAGCTGATCTCCTTGAGGATCTATATGTTCGACTACGCGATCTACTTCGTGAACAACTTCGACTGCTCCTTCTGTGCTGTAGTTTCTCCAAATTCTCCTTTACTTTTTGTGCATAAGTTGCTTGGCCTGAGGCAGATGAAGTACTGGCATCTACACACGCTGCTCCCAATGTGGATGATCCCTTACCCAAAGTTATTGTAATTTTCGAATGAGGTTGCAACTCATCTTCACCACCGAACGATGTAATATAAGTAATCTTTTCTGTGGTATCAGATGGAGATGGAGATCTTGAGTCACTGTCTTCATTTTTTCCAATATTATCTTCTTTAGCCGCATAACTCGGCGGACTAAAAGGCCTTCTAGCTATACGTCTTTCCTTTTGAGCTCTCCTTTCTCGTCTTGATTTACGTCCACCCAGTAATATTTTTTCTCTTTCTTCTTCTCTAGCCAAACGTAAAGCATCCGCCTCATCTGCATCTTTCGTCAAATAGGAATAGAAATCATTACTTAACATACCGTAGTTACGGCCACATGCATTTAATTCATGAGCCTGATTTGTATCCAACTTTGATACTTCTATGGAAACATCCATATCCATGTCAGAGTCCGAATCAGATTCCGACTCATTTTCAGTCTTTGTTGCGCCAGCGGCTGCAGGGCCCGGTAAGGACACTATAGTACTAGCAGCAGCTGTTGCGTGTTTAAGATGAGCAAAGGGCTGAGGATCTTGTGGATTATCGGTTGAATCGTCATAGGAGTAACCTATTGCTGCACCCGATTTTTGAGTTTTCTTTTTACTCTGACTGCTTTGACTCTCTAACGGCGCATTTACACCAAATTGTTCTTCTAAATACAACTGATGTAAAAACTTTTCCTCGGGCACATTTAAAAAATCATTTTGTGCTAATATTCTATAGCGTTCATAATTACATTGCCGCTCTTCCTGTGATATGTCTATTACACTATCTGAGCTTTTTGGTATAGTTGGTATATAATCTAAATGGGCACGAACATCAAATCTATCAATAAGGTTGTCGTGTTGGCCCTGCCAGGGTACACTATGCATAAAGAAATAAGAAAAATTAATTGTAATTTAAGTGCATGTTTAGATGAACATTTGTGTTCTGTTTAACAAGTTTTAAGAACAGGTTTTAATCAATGAAATTCAAACAAGCGTTCATACAAAACAAAAGCAGCAAATGTTGCCGCCAGTTTTTGCAATAAAAGGATAAACTCAATTAACAAGTTTTCACATTTAAATGTTGATTACTGTACTTTCCGCATTCAACATTCATTTTCTGCAGTAGGCATACGACATTAGTATTTCAAACGAATATTAGTCGCTTACTACTTTTAAAATGATTTTTATAAAACCCGCAACAGTGTGCTTTTTTATACGTTTACAAAAATGACTACCCCTTAACAACATAGTAAAAATAATAAATTGAATATCACTTGCATGATTGCAGCTCCATCTCCGGCAGCAGATACCGCCGGATCCAAGTGTATTTTGCAACGCCTACCATGAACTTGTATGAATTGCGTAGGGTCAGCTTGCTAAAAAAATATAAATATTAAAAACAATTATTTTATTTATTGTTAATCAAAAATACCTACAATTTTCTCATAAAAATCTTGTCTGCGTTCAGCCCGGCGTCTGTAGTCAACAATAAGACCACGAATACGACGTTCTTGTTTACGAGCTTCATGCCACATATTTAATTGACTTTTGTACAACAAGTTTTAAAATGTTAGAAGTTCTTATTTAAAAATTCATTTTTAATGTTTAACTAAATCACATTAACTTGAAAACTTATCCGACCAAGATAAAAAATCTAAATGCCTTAACACGAAGAAAATTACTTGATTTGTAGATGACAGCTGTCAGTTTGCGCCAGATTTAACGTGATTGTTCATTTTCGTATTAAAGACAAAAATTCTTTAATACTTTTTATCACATCCATGCAAGGACATTTAAAGAGAAAAACTACTCTCTCGAAATTAACATTGAAAGCAATTAATTATTTTTTGTTTGTTTAACAAACAAAGTTGATTCGTTTACGAAAAAATAAACCAATTATTTATTAAATGAACTCTGGCATTAGATTTTACGGTAAACCAAATACTTTGGAATCGAACAGTTTTGAAGATGACCTCTTTGGCAGTGAGGAAGATGATGATTTTGATGACCATGGGTATTCGTATGAGGTTCCTTATACTTCCAGTAGCATTGACAGAAGTTCAGTCGGCTCTATTCCATGGGCGGATGATGCTATAAAAATTAATAAAATGGCGTGGGAAAAGGTGGAACGAATGTTATGTGGCTTGGAACCATTATCAACTACGGAAGATGATTTGAGTAAGGAAGTTTTAGATTGGCAAAAAAAATTTCCTCAATTACTCAACATTAAAACACATAAGAAAAGCTTAGCTTCAGACACATTTGATTTAGAATCGATGCCCAGCCTTGAGTTTACTACCGAAGATGAGGACTACGAATCTGAAGGAAAACTAACACTAAGAAGACAACACAATACAAATTCACAATCTGTAAAGAATTCATTAGAGGAAGACAGTAACAATTTGTGTAAATTATTAGACAATTTTACATTAACGTCGATGCCATTGAAGTTAAGCCAACGCGAAATAAATAGAACTCCAATTAAGAGAAGAAAGTGTGCTAGTTCTACTTCCTCCTATTCAATACGTTCTCCACCCACGCCCCTACAACATGTTCCTTCAGTCACTACCTCAAGTAATCGGTTTCGAATGCCACCCATATTGAATGTTTTAGATTCCAAGAGAAAATTTCGAAATTTGAGCCAGAACAAAAATCCCAGTTTTGTACAATTAACACAAATACAGGCAAAATCGGCTGCTGTAGTACACGAACAAAAATCACGCCCCCGTTTTCACCCTAGCTATAAATCTGCCTGGTACGTGCCCTTTGCTGCCAACCGCTTTTCCAATAACAGAAACTCAATAATTTTACCGTCTATATCAACTACCCAGCAAGTTATTCAACGATACAGCACGCAACCTACAACTACATCAACAACCAACGAAATTGGAACCTTAAACACAACACCTTCCAGCGGGACAAGGGAAAACTTACCAATAAAAAATAATAATATGAATAGCTTGTCATGTTCCAATGCCTCAACACAAACAAACATGTCAAATACGGCAAGATCAGGAAGATCAATATCAGCAGCAGTAAAATATCCAAGAGTAACTCCTTTTAATGCTTTATATTTACCATATAGTGCCTCAAAATTTCATGTTTTCAAGTAAGAAATCAACTATTTTTAAGAAAAAAATAAAAAAAACTATTTTTTTATAAAAAGAGGAAAAATTAGCAAATAGTTATTAGTATTTTATACTATCGCCTAAATATTATATTACTTTTTAAAAATTTTTCTTATTATAAATTAAAATTATCTAAGCGCAGTCGTCCTTCATTTTCTGTTAAGTACAATAAATCGGAAAGCGATTGTTCACAAATCAGCTCTTCAACTCTATCGAACATCTGTTAATAATAAGTTTAGTTACGAAATTAATTTATTATATGCACTGCGTTCAATGTAATTAGAAAAACTTACTCCTTTTGCTTTACAGCTGTTTAATATTTCTGGATGCTTAAATGTTGGACCAAAATTAACGCTTACTGTGGCGCTTTTGTGTATTGATATAGTAGGAAAATATGATCCTGCATATATATCCCTAAATGCTTCACCTTGAGATTGCCCATTTTTAAAAAACTCTATTTTACTTCCCGTTGCTATGCGCAACTTTTTTAGTGTTTCTTGGATCTTATCCTTGTCCTCATAGTACAAATGTGATTTAAATTTAACTAGCGGCTAAAAGAAGTATTAAACATTTTATCAAGATAAAAATAATAATTTTAAGGATTTTGATTGCGTAAATTTTTTGCATAAAGTTACTCGCCCGATATAAGAAAACTGAGTCAATCGAAGCTAATTATCTTATCTTGATATTTTTAATGTTATTAAAAAGTTAATGCATGATTATATGAAAATTTTAAATAACATTTTATCTCAAATGCACTAGGTTCCTGTATCTAAAAAAATTACTTTTAATAAAACCTTTATGTGGAATTTGAAATCCAGAAAAAAAAATTTTATCAATATATATTTTAAAGTTAAATATATAATATATTGGTGCGAATTCGGATGGACGTTCACACAAATAAGCATGCTGCTGAGAACATTTTATTATAATTGTTATCATATGCTTTTTAATGTTTGCTAAGTAAATGTCAAAAAAGTTCGTCTACCGCCTAATGCCAAAAAGAAAAACGATGATCTCTTCCCCACCCCTAATATGATTACAAACTAAATGTTCGTCTTCCAAGTGTTTTTATGTCTAAGCCCAAACTTTTAAAATTACTTACTCTATCTTTAAATGTGTTGGGCAGATATTCAACACTCTTTTCTTCAGGTAGATCGATTAAAAATCCAAGAGTATCGCCCTCTAGGTAAGCTTCGCTGTAATGCTTACCATGGCTTTCGCTAAATTTTGTACCTTTACGCGAACGCCAAGAATAACCAAATTTATCATAACCGAGAGGGGCTTGTAGATTTCCATACTCTTGGCCCCAACCCAAGCGTGTCGCAGAGCCCTCAGGCATTTCTTCTATAGTCACCTCAAAGTACCAGCGACCGCGATTGACAGCTGAAAATGTATACGTAAGTTTAAATTTAAAATGAATAACAAATTTTCTTGCGACTTACAGTGTGTGGCTCTAACCATGCAGTAACCCTTCTCTCCCGTTACAGCTAAACGATCTTCGGATATTTTTAGTTGCGGCGCTCGATCGTGCAGGGCTAAAAGTACGCTGTTTGGCACTAGGGTACGATATAACCACCCCGGTATAGGCTTTCCAGCCCAATCGGAGGACTCATCAAATTCTTGCCGAAAGGGAGCATGTGGATCGGGTTCCGCCAATATATAACGATAACCATCTTTATTAAAAGGATGTTCTAGGGGATAGCCATGCGCAGGTAGTTTCACATTAGCAGTTATATCAGAACTTGGTCTACCCTTTTTGCCAGTAGGACCTGAATCTGTTCCCGGAAATTTTCGCTTGTTTTGTCTATTATTTTTTGATAGCGATGCTAAAATTTACAACAAATATTGTAATTGAAAATAAAAATAATCGAATAATAAATTTGGCATTCTAATGGGATGATGGAGTACGTGTCACCAACGTAACTCAAACGACCTCATGCAAATATCAGTTAAATAATAAAATTGTTATTAACTTCTATTATTAACAATAATGTACATATGAATGTATGTATGTATCTTACGTACGTTCTTCATCACGCGTAACCACATTTTCCATGTTTGTTCGTTTCTTTGATATTTGTTTGTTTTCCTTTTAAATCAGGTACAATTTTACAATAAAATTATTTAAGCCACATTTACATAGATAAATTGCGTTCAATGCTTTTTTTAAAGAGAAATTCCCATCAATTACCCCTCTCATTAAAATATTGTTATTACACCTTTTACTCCTTACGCTCCTTCACAGCCGTTATTCGCAATATCGATAAGTCAGTAGAAATAGTATGTCATTTTTTTACATCTTACGAGCCTACATTTTTCTCCATTTAATAAATGCAAACACTTGTAGGAAAAAAGACAGTAAATAATTTGCAAAACTTAAAGACTCACAATAAAATTAACAACAAATCTTCTGCCAGTGAAATTATACACTATCAAGTAATATTTTAACGACACAACGACATCGTCTACATACATCACACAAAACATATTTATATGCATATGTATAGGAGCTGCCCAACGAAAATCAAAACAATAGAACACATCCCAATAAACATTATTTTACTAATTCGGTTAATCCAAAATCTGCAGAGTTGCCGATTTTGCATTTCTTATTTGAAAGAAAACGTACCTCGTAAATCTCATAAGTGCTACACAAGAATGTGCAGGTTTTTACCTGTTATTTTTCTAAAATATTAAAAGCTCTTCATTAATTTCTGACTATTTTCAAGACATGTATTAAAGTTAATAATAAGAATAAGCAAACATATCATAAACCATTTAAGAATGGTGACAATTAATTGATAACTAATTAACGTCGGTTGATATTTCAATTAATGTGCACACTAGCAACTGAAGACGTGTTCTAGATGATATATTACGGCAGAAATTTAGTTGACTGTTTGAGTTTTAAACGTTATCGTTTTAAGAAAAAAAAGTTCTCCGGGCACATAAAGAGAGAAAAATAATAACAACAAAACAATAAAACACTTCAATAATGCACCTAAAAACATAAAGAGTCATACAAACACATGTGTTTAGTTTGTACATATCAATATATACTAGATTTTACTGATTTGTGCATGTTCACACGCTTCCACTTTTGTTGCTTATTGTTTCTTTTAAAGTTGACGTAATGTCTACACGCAGCAATTTGTGTCAACAATTTTCGTGTTGTGCTTTGCCTCAAAATTCGTACTTTTTCAAGTTGTGAAAAAATTAAGTTGGAAAGAAAAAGGTTTATTGAAAAAAATTACGTGCTAGAGTCTATAACTGACTGTATTGGAGAAGTCATTGATAGGGATTCTGATGACAGTAAAAAAGACGGAAAAAATGTTTAACAACACTATTAGCAAAAAATTTTTATAATATAAAATAAGCGGCAATTTTATGACGAAATTTGTGTATGTGATTACGAATGGAAATATAAAACGAAATTCCCGAGTACAAGCAGCTCCGTACTGCAGTGAACCCTTTCTTTCTAATGGAAAAATCAAAAGGTGAGCACGAAAGTGGAAGAGTGTAAACAGGCACTTTGCAGCAGTTAATGATGTTTGCTTTTTATATATTCATTTCGATTTAAACGTGCATAAAGCAGAGAAAAGTTTCGTCTCTTTCGCCTAAGATGATAGCTTAGATATGTTATTCAAATGTTACCAGAAAATTAAAAAAATCTTTAAGAAGCAACATAATTTTTCGAAATTACAATTTTTTGATTCGAAAACATAAATATTATTACTATTTATTTATTATTGTTTTTTTTTTAACACGTACTAACTCAGTTGTAGAAAAACTTGTTAAAAATTTTATCTGAACTAAGTTTGGAATTAACATGAAAATTTAACTAAAACATCTTATAAAACAATATTTATAATAATTAAAATTTTGTATATAAATAAAGTATTTTAAATATTATTTTACTATTCTCGAGCACCTATTGGTACACTCACAAGAAAAAATCTATGTACAAAGAAAATTATTTTTTTTAGATTCACAAAAATGAGTTCCAAATTCAATAATTATGCAACGTTTTGAACAGTGTATGTAAATATCAAGCATGCATGACTTTTAGATTCAGTTATAAAATTATAATATTCAATTTTATATACATACATAGGTATATCTTTGGTTACCATTTTAACAATGAACTTTTTCATATTCTATCTAAGTGCGGTTTTACACACATCAACTTTTGTTGGTCATTGCTTCTCATAAAGTTGACGTAATGTTTACACACAGCAATTTGTGTAAACAATTTTCGTGTTGTGCTTTGTCTCAAAATTCGTACTTTTAGACGTTTTATTTTATTATGGTTTTATTTCATACAAGTTTCACATAAACTATTAATTTTTTAATAATTTCATGGCTCCATTTAAAAGCCATTTTATTTGAATTAATATTTAACAACAATTTCTTCTTTATTCTCTGTTTCATTGTTAAAAAGAAATGTTCAAATTTCGTTATAAAATTGCCGTAGGTAGGGATGCTCATTATGAATAAACTTGATTTCTGTAGTAATAAATATTTTCTTTATATATACATTTATTATTTTAAGCTAAGAAAATTCCCGTAGATAATAAGAATGTAATTAGTGAATAGAAATGCATTAAGTAACGATTAATGAGAAATGTGTGTTTAAAGATAAAAAGGGTGTAAGGATCATAAAATATTGCAAACAACCATAAAACCATTAAACATATATTTAAGAACTTTAGGATAAGGAAATTATTATATGTATATTATTATGTTAGTATTTAAGAGAGACATTTTCGAAAAGTAGTTAATAATAAGTAGTAAGGACGTATGTATGCTGTTGTATCCCTTTAAACCAAAAGAAGATAAAAAATTAATTCCGGTTATTTAAAATTTTAAAAATTGTTAAATATTAATTCAAATAAAATGGCTTTTAAATGGAGCCATGAAATTATTAAAAAATTAATAGTTAATGCGGAACTTGTAAGAAATAAAACCATAAATAAAATGAAACGTCAAAAAGTACGAATTTTGAGACAAAGCACAACACGAAAATTGTTTACACAAATTGCTGTGTGTAAACATTACGTCAACTTTAAGAGAAGCAATGAGCAACAAAAGTTGATGTGTGTAAAACCGCACTAACGCAACGAGGTGGATGTAAAAATATCAGCAATCAGTTTATTACTAATTATTACTAGAATTTTGTATGTATGTTATGTTATATTACAGTGTCATATAAATAGATTAAATAAATATAAGCTAAATCGATTATTAACTCCAGTTTTTTGATAGGTAGTATTAATTTTATAACCTTTTTTTTGTACTCTTAAATGTGTTAGATCAAAACGAATTTTTCTAATAAACAATAACCTAAAAAGATCCTAAAAACTATGTGGAGTTATTCGAATTGGCATTTTCCCACTAAAATATGTTTTGCGATACTAAAGTGTTATACAGTGCACAATATTAACAAATTAAGCTTAAAAAGCATTGTTTTTTTAACAATAAATATTGAAGAAGCTGAAACACAATCCACCGAAATATTTAATACAGAAATAAAACTATTTCCAACGCTATATGTGATATGGCTAATAGTTTAGATATAAATTCTAACAATAATATGGAAGAAAATTAATCTTTGGCTGCTTACCTTGAGCATAACCGTCTTCTGTCAATCTTAACGCCCCTAATCTTCCCATAGTTTCATAAATTGGTTTTATCTGAGATAAATCAAAGGTCACTAGTCCAAACATGGCACCATTATCGGGATGCTCTTCATAAGTGAATGTTGTTTGGACTTCTTTTAATAAGGAACGTTGTACCGTTGAATACCACGACTGAGTCACTCTACGTGGCATTGTTGTCATAGATTCCCAATATTGTTCAATAAATGGTATAATCTCTTTATCTTTACTAAAAATACTTTTCGTTTTACCCTCTTTGAAAGAATTCTGTCTCATGTTGGCAATGGCAGTGACACACATTTGGGGTATGGCTGTAAAAATATAATGTTTATTATTAAGAGAAATGAGCTTAGCAAAAAATCTCCTTTTAACTTACTGGCTTGTGAACGTCGAAAACTCTCCAAGCCACTTGGTGAACAATTTTTACAAACAAAAACATAGTTTGTTATGAATGGCAGCAATTTGCCTAGTTGATAACCAATACAGGACTCATGAAACCATCGACTGCAATTTGCACACAATAACTCAACAATGTTTAAGTTACGATCCTTTCCACTAATTAATGAGAGTAAAATATTTAGAAAATCATTCATGTTTTTTCTGAATTCTGCTTTGTTTAAATATTTGTTTACCAATAACAATAGCCGGCTTTTTCTTCAGACATAAGACATTGCCTTTCACTTTGTGTTTCATGCAATATATCCAATTGTAAATTATTATTACTTTGAATATCTTCCATAATATAAATTTACTATACAAATGCAATTTTAAAATAGCCCACTTAATTTTATTAATAAATTAGACTTAATTTCTTTAATTGTATTAACTTTTGCTGCTGCAAGACATAAAGCAACAACAAGGGGAGAAAAATAATACAAATTAATAGAGTATGTTCAGTGCCATCAGCGTTGCAATAAATATTCTCTTCAGTATTATGTGTACCCAAAGCAAAATAATACCAGTTAATCTTAAAAGCCAATATTACTTGTCAAAAACATAATTTTAGTTTAATTTAAAATTTTAAATAAACAAGTAACAAAGAAATTTGTTAAATTAAAATTGAATTTTTATAAGGAAAACAGTACAAGACAGTTAACATTGTATTACGTTTGTTGTATCTGTTATCAACGTCGCTTGCGTTTACCTTATATATCTAAATCGTGGTAACCATTAAAGATGTAGTTATGCTTGACAAAACTTTGCAACAGTTTTTATGATGCTTTTCCAATACTTATATCTGTATGCATATTTGTACAACTTTAATTCTTTTTATTCATTTCTATTTTTATTATGTGATTGTTGGTAGTGATGGTGTATGTAAAGAATTTACTATAAACCAATGAAAAAATGCCTTAAATGATTTTACCATAACAGAAAAAATGGAAATGTAGGAGCTCTATACAAAATGTAGCAACTGTGCATTTGTTTTTAAAACATAACGAATGCTTTTTCTGTTTTGTCTTGGATTTCTTTATTTTTCGTTATATCCTACTTGTGGGTTTATTGACCAAAAAGTTTTAAAAAGCTTTGTGTGTCATATTTGTGAGTCCTGTAACAAAAGAAACAAAAACGAAATACCTGGACGATGCACTTTCCTTTGTTTTGAATTAAGTTCTGTGGTTAAATGTCTGTCAGTTACTACTGCTATGTTCTAATTGACATTCGCACCCTACAATCGCAATCACTGGCAGTATTGATTAATAATTTAATTATGAAACATTTCACCACAATGAAATGAATTTTCCTTTGAAATGACAGTTCAAGAAAAAGCAATACGAATCGTTGTTTGTGAAGTAATAAAATAAAACATTTTATTTACAATAAAGAATGTAAGTACTTTTATAAATATACTTAGTTTATAAACGTTGCTTATAGAGATGTATGAAAGTAATTTTAGCAATGCTAATAACAATCATTTTATAAATTAAAACGTTCAATAATTAATACAATATGTATTTCGAGTCATAACTTGGTTTAATTTTACTTTTCCGCGTAAAAATAAAATTTTTCTATAATAAAATAATAATAATAAAATAAACTTAACTTTTTTCAATTTCTTCAATAATATTTTATACAACAAACATGAGTATGGTTTCTATGTTCTAGTTCAAATCACTTTCATGTTGCTTGTAAATGTAACGGTTTTAGATAGAGAACATCAGCATGTTGACCAAACAACATGGTTACATGCTAGAAATTATTACTTTTAATAATAATTATTATTAGAAATACTTTATAGCTCAATGCCTAATGTTAATGTTAGTATAAAATTTTAAAGCTAAAACATAAAGTGTTGCTTTCTTAAATTGTACACTTTCTTTAATTTAAAAGTTTTCTTAAATACTGGTACTTGTGTTTATAATTTTTTTCTTGACGTTACTCAATGCGATAGAGACATGTCGAGATTATAAAATGAAACCACGAACTCGAATAATAATTTAAAAAAATATTATAATATTTTTTTTAAGATCTCACGAAGTTTTTAAAACTCCTAAAAAAACAAAAAATAATCGAAAGACTATTTGTTCCACAACTTTTTTTGCTGTTAAAAACCAGATGCGGAATAAATGCTTTTATTAGAAAATGTTGTAGGTTATAGGCATTATACTCTTTCAATAATATGAGTTTCATTATATGCATTATTCTGTAAGATAAAAATCTTATCTGACAAGAGAACGTGACGTTTATGTTTAGGTTATATTAAAATTTCTTGAAATTGCTTTCTTTTTCTTCTCAATAGTTTGTATATAAATTTTACTTTATTGCAATTTGTGTTAGGTGTTTGTTGAAGAATCATTTAATGCTTTAAACAAATTCGAAGCAGCAAGCTACCGACTACAATCTGTTTCCATAAGAACTTAAATCCTGCGACAGCTACACGGCTACATGTACAATCGTTGTAGCTGCCGACAGCTTAGATTTATTTCTACAAAACACGGGTTAGTGATGTCAATACATCAAGGACTGTCAAATAAATGAGTGCACAAATTAATTAAGTAGCTGGCCACATGGCGGCAAATGCAGCTGGCGGAATTTGTAGTCGTGTGGTCATGTGGTGGTGTAACCTGCTGCGTCGAATTTGTAGCTATTGTGCACGTCTTAATTGATTTAGTACGTCTAGCTTAGTAAGACTTTGCTGGTCTTATAATTTTGTAGTACTCTGACAAAACAAAAAAAAATTAAAAATTTGTGTTGTAAACATCTTTGTATTTCAAACGGTACATTAAAGTCGTTACTTATGCTTTCATGTGAGAGACGTTAGCTTTACTTATATGTATATATATATATGCATATATATTTCGTTGCATATAAATACTTGTTTTCCTTGGATAGATTTTATTAATAATCCAAAAATCAGTAGCTTGCGACATCTAATGGAAAATTTTCGCGTATTAATTGATGCGTAAAGATATTAAGCTCTAAATAAAAAGAGAAAAAAGTGAATATAATCTTTTATATAATTTCGACAAATCTATCAAATAACAAAACATAAAATTAACAACACAACAACAAAAATAACTTCAGTCTCAATTGTACCACTTAAAAGCAAACATCAACTTGAACATAGTTTAGTTACACAAAGAAATAAGTAACAAAGTGAATGTATGTAGTATGTACTTAAGTATGTATTATTGTTATTATTATTGTTTGATCAATTTTTTCTTCTAAACAAAATGTGGCTATTTGTGCACATGCATGTATGCATGTTTGAATGAATGTGTTATTAAATATTTACAACGTACATATAACTTTTGTAATATAAAAATGAAAATAGAGAGATATATGCATAGTATCTTTTAAAAAAATATGGAAAATAGATAATTTCTTCTTTATATATAAACTTTGTGTACTTGCGTTCCGTTTGGTAGATTGTGCGTTTGTCTGATTTTAATAAACTATCGTGAAAACTATGAGTAATTTAAAAAAAAAACGTCTTATCTTGTTTGATGGGTTTTTTTTTTAATTAGCATTGCCTTGCATTAACATTTATATTATAAAATATTTTTTAATGATAAGGACCATATCTCCCAGTACAATCATGTGTTCCTATGAACTTACATACATATATTCCATATACTTCATCTACATTCATATCTGTGCACATACATAGCTTTCACTTTAAAAATTTTTATTTCGTGTAAATATGTATTTATTTATTATTATTTTTTCAGTTAATTAAAAACATATACTTTCGGTGCCTTTTGGTTTTTTATATCTCACACAAAAGCAACGACAACAACGAGAATGTTATGTCAGCAAAAGTGTTCTCAGTCATTAAATGCTCGTGTTTCGAACTGGAACTTCAATTTACTTGTAATAATTAAGTAAATTACTAAAGAAAATATACAAACAAGTATATACATAAAAGTAAACGATCAAACAATAACAGGAAAACTGCTCAAATCAATTAAACAGTGGCTAAAAAACTATTTAAAGCAAAAAAAAAAAGACAGTAATAACGTTAACTGAAGTATTTTTGTGAGTGAAGAGTGAAGAAGGTAGAGGTATGTACGTATGTATGTAAATATATTTAATTATTATAAATAACTTTAAATAATTTATAACTTTGAATAATTTATACTAGTTAATGGTTACTGTAAGCAGATTGAAAGTAAATATAAATATATTGATACATTTTAGTGGGCAAATTTGAGATAAGGAAGTAAATTGGCTTAAAAAACGCTTTTTTTAAACTTCAGTTTTATTGATACCTTCCAATATAAAGTAAAAATATAGGAATTAATAAAAGAAAGTCAGCACATGACGTCTCTTTACACAAAATTATGAAGCACAGTTTTTAATAAAGCTTTACTCACCTCGTTAATGCAGCACCGAATTTCATCTTTCATAGTGTAAGTTGTTTGTGCGTTGTTCGCGTAAACCCGGTCTTTGCAATAACCCAAGAACGAGGTGGCCGATTAACATCTTTAAATCGAAAAATTACGCCACTGGAAAATTTCTCATGTAATTACTGAATTGTTTGGATGGTTGGGTGCTTTATGGCGCCGTCTTGCTATATGTAACGGCTTTTCGAGGACTGTTTGTTGTGAGTCCCAGGTGCGACAATTCTGTTTGTTTACATAATTGCCTAATTGAAAATGAGCCTCATCACTTAAGATGATGTTGTTGAAAAATATGTTGTTTCCATTCAGTTTTTCAAATAGCCAATTTTCAAACGTTCGACCTAAAGAATGGTCGGCCGGCTTTAATTCTTGAACTAGTTGAACTTTATAAGTGTAAAGAGTAATATCATTATGTAAATGCTGCACAAAATGCCTCTAGTGATGTCCAATTGTTGCGAACGCAGACAAGTTGATGTTTTAGGCTCATTCTTAACACTTTGCTGTACAGCGACTATGTTTGCATCAGAACTTTTGTTTTTAAATTTTTCTGCAGCTGTAAAGCTTAAGTTAAAAATAAGTGCTTTAAAGAGATAGCTAAATGAAATAGATAATTTACAGATTTGCAAAACTTTAAAACCACCAAAATTAGATAGCATGTTTCTGGAATTCTTAATGCATTAGGCAGAAGAAGATTAAAGCGATGTTAAATTTATATCCTTTGAAACCAAACATTTAAAAAGAAATTCTGTTTTTCATATTCTATCTAAGTGCGGTTTTACACACATCAACTTTTGTTGGTCATTGCTTCTCATAAAGTTGACGTAATGTTTACACACAGCAATTTGTGTAAACAATTTTCGTGTTGTGCTTTGTCTCAAAATTCGTACTTTTAGACGTTTTATTTTATTATGGTTTTATTTCATACAAGTTTCACATAAACTATTAATTTTTTAATAATTTCATGGCTCCATTTAAAAGCCATTTTATTTGAATTAATATTTAACAACAATTTCTTCTTTATTCTCTGTTTCATTGTTAAAAAGAAATGTTCAAATTTCGTTATAAAATTGCCGTAGGTAGGGATGCTCATTATGAATAAACTTGATTTCTGTAGTAATAAATATTTTCTTTATATATACATTTATTATTTTAAGCTAAGAAAATTCCCGTAGATAATAAGAATGTAATTAGTGAATAGAAATGCATTAAGTAACGATTAATGAGAAATGTGTGTTTAAAGATAAAAAGGGTGTAAGGATCATAAAATATTGCAAACAACCATAAAACCATTAAACATATATTTAAGAACTTTAGGATAAGGAAATTATTATATGTATATTATTATGTTAGTATTTAAGAGAGACATTTTCGAAAAGTAGTTAATAATAAGTAGTAAGGACGTATGTATGCTGTTGTATCCCTTTAAACCAAAAGAAGATAAAAAATTAATTCCGGTTATTTAAAATTTTAAAAATTGTTAAATATTAATTCAAATAAAATGGCTTTTAAATGGAGCCATGAAATTATTAAAAAATTAATAGTTAATGCGGAACTTGTAAGAAATAAAACCATAAATAAAATGAAACGTCAAAAAGTACGAATTTTGAGACAAAGCACAACACGAAAATTGTTTACACAAATTGCTGTGTGTAAACATTACGTCAACTTTAAGAGAAGCAATGAGCAACAAAAGTTGATGTGTGTAAAACCGCACTAACGCAACGAGGTGGATGTAAAAATATCAGCAATCAGTTTATTACTAATTATTACTAGAATTTTGTATGTATGTTATGTTATATTACAGTGTCATATAAATAGATTAAATAAATATAAGCTAAATCGATTATTAACTCCAGTTTTTTGATAGGTAGTATTAATTTTATAACCTTTTTTTTGTACTCTTAAATGTGTTAGATCAAAACGAATTTTTCTAATAAACAATAACCTAAAAAGATCCTAAAAACTATGTGGAGTTATTCGAATTGGCATTTTCCCACTAAAATATGTTTTGCGATACTAAAGTGTTATACAGTGCACAATATTAACAAATTAAGCTTAAAAAGCATTGTTTTTTTAACAATAAATATTGAAGAAGCTGAAACACAATCCACCGAAATATTTAATACAGAAATAAAACTATTTCCAACGCTATATGTGATATGGCTAATAGTTTAGATATAAATTCTAACAATAATATGGAAGAAAATTAATCTTTGGCTGCTTACCTTGAGCATAACCGTCTTCTGTCAATCTTAACGCCCCTAATCTTCCCATAGTTTCATAAATTGGTTTTATCTGAGATAAATCAAAGGTCACTAGTCCAAACATGGCACCATTATCGGGATGCTCTTCATAAGTGAATGTTGTTTGGACTTCTTTTAATAAGGAACGTTGTACCGTTGAATACCACGACTGAGTCACTCTACGTGGCATTGTTGTCATAGATTCCCAATATTGTTCAATAAATGGTATAATCTCTTTATCTTTACTAAAAATACTTTTCGTTTTACCCTCTTTGAAAGAATTCTGTCTCATGTTGGCAATGGCAGTGACACACATTTGGGGTATGGCTGTAAAAATATAATGTTTATTATTAAGAGAAATGAGCTTAGCAAAAAATCTCCTTTTAACTTACTGGCTTGTGAACGTCGAAAACTCTCCAAGCCACTTGGTGAACAATTTTTACAAACAAAAACATAGTTTGTTATGAATGGCAGCAATTTGCCTAGTTGATAACCAATACAGGACTCATGAAACCATCGACTGCAATTTGCACACAATAACTCAACAATGTTTAAGTTACGATCCTTTCCACTAATTAATGAGAGTAAAATATTTAGAAAATCATTCATGTTTTTTCTGAATTCTGCTTTGTTTAAATATTTGTTTACCAATAACAATAGCCGGCTTTTTCTTCAGACATAAGACATTGCCTTTCACTTTGTGTTTCATGCAATATATCCAATTGTAAATTATTATTACTTTGAATATCTTCCATAATATAAATTTACTATACAAATGCAATTTTAAAATAGCCCACTTAATTTTATTAATAAATTAGACTTAATTTCTTTAATTGTATTAACTTTTGCTGCTGCAAGACATAAAGCAACAACAAGGGGAGAAAAATAATACAAATTAATAGAGTATGTTCAGTGCCATCAGCGTTGCAATAAATATTCTCTTCAGTATTATGTGTACCCAAAGCAAAATAATACCAGTTAATCTTAAAAGCCAATATTACTTGTCAAAAACATAATTTTAGTTTAATTTAAAATTTTAAATAAACAAGTAACAAAGAAATTTGTTAAATTAAAATTGAATTTTTATAAGGAAAACAGTACAAGACAGTTAACATTGTATTACGTTTGTTGTATCTGTTATCAACGTCGCTTGCGTTTACCTTATATATCTAAATCGTGGTAACCATTAAAGATGTAGTTATGCTTGACAAAACTTTGCAACAGTTTTTATGATGCTTTTCCAATACTTATATCTGTATGCATATTTGTACAACTTTAATTCTTTTTATTCATTTCTATTTTTATTATGTGATTGTTGGTAGTGATGGTGTATGTAAAGAATTTACTATAAACCAATGAAAAAATGCCTTAAATGATTTTACCATAACAGAAAAAATGGAAATGTAGGAGCTCTATACAAAATGTAGCAACTGTGCATTTGTTTTTAAAACATAACGAATGCTTTTTCTGTTTTGTCTTGGATTTCTTTATTTTTCGTTATATCCTACTTGTGGGTTTATTGACCAAAAAGTTTTAAAAAGCTTTGTGTGTCATATTTGTGAGTCCTGTAACAAAAGAAACAAAAACGAAATACCTGGACGATGCACTTTCCTTTGTTTTGAATTAAGTTCTGTGGTTAAATGTCTGTCAGTTACTACTGCTATGTTCTAATTGACATTCGCACCCTACAATCGCAATCACTGGCAGTATTGATTAATAATTTAATTATGAAACATTTCACCACAATGAAATGAATTTTCCTTTGAAATGACAGTTCAAGAAAAAGCAATACGAATCGTTGTTTGTGAAGTAATAAAATAAAACATTTTATTTACAATAAAGAATGTAAGTACTTTTATAAATATACTTAGTTTATAAACGTTGCTTATAGAGATGTATGAAAGTAATTTTAGCAATGCTAATAACAATCATTTTATAAATTAAAACGTTCAATAATTAATACAATATGTATTTCGAGTCATAACTTGGTTTAATTTTACTTTTCCGCGTAAAAATAAAATTTTTCTATAATAAAATAATAATAATAAAATAAACTTAACTTTTTTCAATTTCTTCAATAATATTTTATACAACAAACATGAGTATGGTTTCTATGTTCTAGTTCAAATCACTTTCATGTTGCTTGTAAATGTAACGGTTTTAGATAGAGAACATCAGCATGTTGACCAAACAACATGGTTACATGCTAGAAATTATTACTTTTAATAATAATTATTATTAGAAATACTTTATAGCTCAATGCCTAATGTTAATGTTAGTATAAAATTTTAAAGCTAAAACATAAAGTGTTGCTTTCTTAAATTGTACACTTTCTTTAATTTAAAAGTTTTCTTAAATACTGGTACTTGTGTTTATAATTTTTTTCTTGACGTTACTCAATGCGATAGAGACATGTCGAGATTATAAAATGAAACCACGAACTCGAATAATAATTTAAAAAAATATTATAATATTTTTTTTAAGATCTCACGAAGTTTTTAAAACTCCTAAAAAAACAAAAAATAATCGAAAGACTATTTGTTCCACAACTTTTTTTGCTGTTAAAAACCAGATGCGGAATAAATGCTTTTATTAGAAAATGTTGTAGGTTATAGGCATTATACTCTTTCAATAATATGAGTTTCATTATATGCATTATTCTGTAAGATAAAAATCTTATCTGACAAGAGAACGTGACGTTTATGTTTAGGTTATATTAAAATTTCTTGAAATTGCTTTCTTTTTCTTCTCAATAGTTTGTATATAAATTTTACTTTATTGCAATTTGTGTTAGGTGTTTGTTGAAGAATCATTTAATGCTTTAAACAAATTCGAAGCAGCAAGCTACCGACTACAATCTGTTTCCATAAGAACTTAAATCCTGCGACAGCTACACGGCTACATGTACAATCGTTGTAGCTGCCGACAGCTTAGATTTATTTCTACAAAACACGGGTTAGTGATGTCAATACATCAAGGACTGTCAAATAAATGAGTGCACAAATTAATTAAGTAGCTGGCCACATGGCGGCAAATGCAGCTGGCGGAATTTGTAGTCGTGTGGTCATGTGGTGGTGTAACCTGCTGCGTCGAATTTGTAGCTATTGTGCACGTCTTAATTGATTTAGTACGTCTAGCTTAGTAAGACTTTGCTGGTCTTATAATTTTGTAGTACTCTGACAAAACAAAAAAAAATTAAAAATTTGTGTTGTAAACATCTTTGTATTTCAAACGGTACATTAAAGTCGTTACTTATGCTTTCATGTGAGAGACGTTAGCTTTACTTATATGTATATATATATATATATATATGCATATATATTTCGTTGCATATAAATACTTGTTTTCCTTGGATAGATTTTATTAATAATCCAAAAATCAGTAGCTTGCGACATCTAATGGAAAATTTTCGCGTATTAATTGATGCGTAAAGATATTAAGCTCTAAATAAAAAGAGAAAAAAGTGAATATAATCTTTTATATAATTTCGACAAATCTATCAAATAACAAAACATAAAATTAACAACACAACAACAAAAATAACTTCAGTCTCAATTGTACCACTTAAAAGCAAACATCAACTTGAACATAGTTTAGTTACACAAAGAAATAAGTAACAAAGTGAATGTATGTAGTATGTACTTAAGTATGTATTATTGTTATTATTATTGTTTGATCAATTTTTTCTTCTAAACAAAATGTGGCTATTTGTGCACATGCATGTATGCATGTTTGAATGAATGTGTTATTAAATATTTACAACGTACATATAACTTTTGTAATATAAAAATGAAAATAGAGAGATATATGCATAGTATCTTTTAAAAAAATATGGAAAATAGATAATTTCTTCTTTATATATAAACTTTGTGTACTTGCGTTCCGTTTGGTAGATTGTGCGTTTGTCTGATTTTAATAAACTATCGTGAAAACTATGAGTAATTTAAAAAAAAAACGTCTTATCTTGTTTGATGGGTTTTTTTTTTTAATTAGCATTGCCTTGCATTAACATTTATATTATAAAATATTTTTTAATGATAAGGACCATATCTCCCAGTACAATCATGTGTTCCTATGAACTTACATACATATATTCCATATACTTCATCTACATTCATATCTGTGCACATACATAGCTTTCACTTTAAAAATTTTTATTTCGTGTAAATATGTATTTATTTATTATTATTTTTTCAGTTAATTAAAAACATATACTTTCGGTGCCTTTTGGTTTTTTATATCTCACACAAAAGCAACGACAACAACGAGAATGTTATGTCAGCAAAAGTGTTCTCAGTCATTAAATGCTCGTGTTTCGAACTGGAACTTCAATTTACTTGTAATAATTAAGTAAATTACTAAAGAAAATATACAAACAAGTATATACATAAAAGTAAACGATCAAACAATAACAGGAAAACTGCTCAAATCAATTAAACAGTGGCTAAAAAACTATTTAAAGCAAAAAAAAAAAGACAGTAATAACGTTAACTGAAGTATTTTTGTGAGTGAAGAGTGAAGAAGGTAGAGGTATGTACGTATGTATGTAAATATATTTAATTATTATAAATAACTTTAAATAATTTATAACTTTGAATAATTTATACTAGTTAATGGTTACTGTAAGCAGATTGAAAGTAAATATAAATATATTGATACATTTTAGTGGGCAAATTTGAGATAAGGAAGTAAATTGGCTTAAAAAACGCTTTTTTTAAACTTCAGTTTTATTGATACCTACCAATATAAAGTAAAAATATAGGAATTAATAAAAGAAAGTCAGCACATGACGTCTCTTTACACAAAATTATGAAGCACAGTTTTTAATAAAGCTTTACTCACCTCGTTAATGCAGCACCGAATTTCATCTTTCATAGTGTAAGTTGTTTGTGCGTTGTTCGCGTAAACCCGGTCTTTGCAATAACCCAAGAACGAGGTGGCCGATTAACATCTTTAAATCGAAAAATTACGCCACTGGAAAATTTCTCATGTAATTACTGAATTGTTTGGATGGTTGGGTGCTTTATGGCGCCGTCTTGCTATATGTAACGGCTTTTCGAGGACTGTTTGTTGTGAGTCCCAGGTGCGACAATTCTGTTTGTTTACATAATTGCCTAATTGAAAATGAGCCTCATCACTTAAGATGATGTTGTTGAAAAATATGTTGTTTCCATTCAGTTTTTCAAATAGCCAATTTTCAAACGTTCGACCTAAAGAATGGTCGGCCGGCTTTAATTCTTGAACTAGTTGAACTTTATAAGTGTAAAGAGTAATATCATTATGTAAATGCTGCACAAAATGCCTCTAGTGATGTCCAATTGTTGCGAACGCAGACAAGTTGATGTTTTAGGCTCATTCTTAACACTTTGCTGTACAGCGACTATGTTTGCATCAGAACTTTTGTTTTTAAATTTTTCTGCAGCTGTAAAGCTTAAGTTAAAAATAAGTGCTTTAAAGAGATAGCTAAATGAAATAGATAATTTACAGATTTGCAAAACTTTAAAACCACCAAAATTAGATAGCATGTTTCTGGAATTCTTAATGCATTAGGCAGAAGAAGATTAAAGCGATGTTAAATTTATATCCTTTGAAACCAAACATTTAAAAAGAAATTCTGTTGAAGAACGCCGATGTTTTAAGTCGAATAAAACTGTGCAGTCTTCAAAAAAATTTATTTTCTTATTTTGTAAAAATTTTTTTAGCTTATTTAAAAAAAAATACATTTTTTGTTTATTTTTTAAATAATTTTTTTTTATCGCTTCTAACACAATTGATGAAACTCTACGTGAATATGCATAATCAACAGACGACTGTGTTTGAAATTTTTTATAAATAAATACTTTGTTATTGAAACCATACCTTAAAGGTGGGGGACATTTTTGCCCTAGTATATAAACTCCCGTGCTCTAAATGTGAATAGACTCAAAAACGTAAAATTACAAAATTTGATAAATGGCAAAATGAAACTCTCAGTGATTTTTACATGCCCTGAATGTAAAAATCAACAGGCTTCATATGTTATGAATTAAAAAGTCTCATTGTTTTTATTAATTAGAACTATATACTCATCAGATTAGAAAAACATAGGAAGTAAAAATAAAAATCTTTCGGCAACTGCACTGTCAAGAAAATATCTTAAGTATATTTTTCAAATGGCTGAAAAAAAAATACACTTTTTTTGTGCTTTAAAAGAAATTTTGTATTATTAAGTAAATTTCGTTGTGAATCCGGTTTATTTAAATATTGTTCTTAAATTTTACCTAAACTAAAATAAATTAGTAATTTTCTAATCTGAATTAAGATGTTTTGTCAAACGTATGCAGATGAATACACATACATATGTATGTGTATAATTCGTTAATTAAAAAGAAGGAATGCTGTGTTCCAAATCTATGTTTGTGGAAATAAGTATGAAATGAAGCTTGAATGATAACCACAAGCTTAAATGGTAAGGTCAAAGTTTTTTTGAGAATTGCTTTTAATTTTGTCCATTTGTAATTAATTATTAAAGGTTTTTTTTTAAATACATAATTAAAATTTGTAAATTTAAAAGTTAAAAAAAAAAACAAAAATCTAAAAATATTGACCTCAAAAACTTAAACAGCCACACCATTTTAGTTTATTCTGTTTAGCTTTGAACTGAATAAAGCAAGTGAACTTGTTATATTTGAAATATCATTAACTACAATTCAATTTTACTGCTAAAATTTTTTTTAGCAGTTTAATTTATTTTTAATAGACTTTTGAGACAACAAAGGAGAATTGAAAAGGAATACCCAGTAGCATAATTTGACGCACATGTGAAAAACATCAAAAGAAAAGAAAAAAAAAATAAAAATGTCGTTTTATAAAATGCCCAAAAATAACTATAAAACTAAAAACTGAATTTGCCATAAATACGAGCAGTTTGTTTAATTTATTCGTACAATACAACAAGTTGAGCGCAATAGACACTATTTTTGAGTACAAGGTGATGGCGATACTTAAAACCTTAGGAGGGGAGTTAAAAAGAATTTAAAATAAAATGTATTTCGAAAAATATCAAGTTTTTGATTTATTCATTGCTGCTATTAAAAATGTCAAAATAAATTAAAATTAAAACAGTTTTGTTAAGACCGTTTCACATCTGTCCGATTTAATTGGAACGTAGCTATCAAAAAGGTAAATTTGAATTTTAGCTAATATTTGTCTTTCTAGAGTTCCTTACCCCATTGCTCTCTTTAATATTTGTGCGTTTACAGCCCTCTTTCTCTGGAACCGCAATAGGTAGACTATTGAAACTTTTACAGAATCGGAAAAAATTAAATTAGATTCAAAATTAAAACATATTTCGAAAATGACGTGATATTCATAAAAATATTGTTTATTTTTAACTTTGATAGGCAAATTTGCAAAACATAAAAATTAAAATTAAAGTGTTTCCTAGTTATGAAGTCATTATTATATACGTAGCCTTGTTTATTAAACCACACTTTCAGCTTAAGTATTTTTAAATCCGTTATAAGAACCGGTACAACAAATCAAAATTTAAACTAAAATATAAAGGGTGGTTCTATAATGAAGTGGAAGTGAAGTTAGAAATCTACATGCTATCCGGATAAAATAATTTACCCGATCATTTATTTAATTAAAAACTTGTATTAAAGACAACTCTGCTATTTTAACTTAGATTTTTTTTTAAATTAACTGCCTTTGCTTAAAAACTAATATATTGTATAAGAAAAATGTTTCAACAGCTTTGATTCACTTCTATTTCCCGCGGTCATTGATTGAAAATTTGTGTAGTTTTTAAATTTAAAATTCAATTCTAGTTCAGTATCGCTAATTATGTGCTTGCAACGCCTTTTTGCCAAAGCTTGCTATATGGTTGACGTGGTACTCACTATGTGTGCAAGACTAAGGAAAAATAAAGGTTTTTTTTAGATTACGATAAGGTTATTTGCGGTAGATTGTACACTATTATCGCCATTTACCGCTGCTGATTGTAAGGATACAGTTTAACATGTCATGTTCATTAACAAAGACTTTACACAGCGTATTTTTGCTTTGATGGGTGAAATAATATATCACCGTTTGTGATATACATATTACATTCAGACATATTTTGAAATTTGAAGATGCTATTGCTGCTATGGATGGAGAAGAGTATACCGAAGAATTTTTTTAACCTTCTTTGATGTATCAGCGTAAAACATATAGTTTCGATTTAATTGCTCTAGAAGCCGTATTTGCCATCGCACTGTTTTTTTTTTGTAATTTTTGTACTACATAGCAATAGACACAATTTTCGTACAATTTCTCGCATTCCCAAATGTATCAAGCTGACTCTCTTCAAGTTTAGATAATGCTTTTTCACACCCCATCATTTCTCAAATTAAATAATGTTTTGAAAATCCGAAAAACGAACACAAACATTTCATATGTACGTATTTGTATCAGTTATAAAATTTACGGCCTGTTTTTCTTGTTTTTTTGGACAAGTCGCTTTCTAATACATATTTTGTAAGTGCATACGGATATGCATATATTCGAATATTACGCCCTTATAAGGTATGTACGTTCACAATTCAAAATTTTCCAAAACTTACTTTTTTTCCATAAAATAATTTCGAGTAAACATTTCTAACTACTGCAAAAATTTCTTTCACATCATTATCTTCTTTAACTGGGAAAATACAGTTATGTCTATTTTTGTGTTAAGTGAGTTGCTTCTTACACGATGAACTAAGAGAATTATTTTGAGTTGCGAAAATTTTAATATTTTGAGTTGTGACTCATTTATATTTAGGGTGCGATATGTATATAGCTATTAGGAGAAATTGAAAATAATAAATTGCATAGTACCTATTCGTACCTAGAAAGCATAAAAATATAAATTTAAATAAGAAAATATAAGAAAATATCTAAATTACTACGATTGGGCGGTCAATTGTTTCTATAATGCTTAAAGCAGCAAACTCTTTGGTGAGCAGATTAAGAGTAAATAATGTGTTCCGTTATAAACAAACGTGTAGACTATCTAAAAATTAAGCTGTGATTTTGATGAATATCGTCTTATATTTTGTACCTTTATCGCAGACGTTTTAGTATTATAAGTACAACAAAAATAACAATTCGATTAAAAGGGGAGTGTGCTGATGATGACGTGACATTCAATCTTTTTAAGCGCACAAATAAAAAAAAAAAACAAATAAAAAATCATATGGCGGCAATTGAATAGTTGCTGCCACCTGTGCTTTAATTGATTTTGAAATCGAAGCTACAGTGAAATCTTTTTTACTTCGTTATGCCCATAATAAAAATGATCAATTAAAATAACTAACACATATTAAAAATTAACAAATGTATGGCTTTTAATAGTTTAGTTTCATAGATATTTAAAAAAAAATTTCCAAGGATTTTAATAAACAAAAAAACTGACGAGCAAGCTAGGTATATTTCGACTTAGAAAATTTAACTTTGGTGGGTTACGAACAAAAGAAAATCCACGAAGAACTATAATATTGTTTACATGAAGAAAAAAGTAGTTGTGGCTTCGGGGAATCACTAAAAAACACATCTCTTTCGAATATTATTCTGGTATTGCCAACATTCATATTTTTAAATTGAACAAACCATTATTGGTCCAAAGATACTAACCAATTTTAAAAAATGATACACAAATGTTATATACATAACTCGAAATTCTTGTTTTAATATTTTTTGGTTAACAGGGGGCTAATTCTAATAGTCGTAATCGAAATTGTTTTCGAATCAAAGACTCTGCTAAAAACACAAACAAATATATTTTACAACACTGTAAAAAGAGTTAACAAAAATCATACATGTTGGCGGAAAATAAATAAAATAAATTTAAAAGCAAAATTAGAAAATTTAAATTTAAAAAACTAAAAAAATAGAAGATCCTCTTCACTAAACCTGTATGCTGGACCATAAAGTTAAGTGTAATTTATTTTAGACATTTTTGATGCAAAATACTAAAATTTTTAATACTGTTCATCTCATTAAAAAAATTCAACTTATATTTTCTTTTTTTGTGATCTCATGTTTAGAAAAATGTGACTTTGAATGATTGTTGGCGTGCGAGTAAAAACTAGCATGATTGTATTCGAACACTTGCACGCTATCGATTAATGTCTTCATTAGAAATTGTGATAACAATTATTGGATAACGAATCAGAGAATTTCAAAAAGAAAAAAAGGATTCGTTCGTACAGGAATGGCATAATTAGTCCACAGATCAACTAGATTTGACAGATCTTTAAAAAAAAATCTATTCAAATGTGAATTTTAGTTTATTTGACAATTTTTGATAGACTTTATACTAAATCTACTATTGAATCAAGGTTATAAAATACCTCAGATATTGGGCTTTTCATTAATGCTTAATGCTAAGTTTCTATGATTTCTAAACCGAAAATTGGTTTAAGGCAACACTTATATAAAAAAAAACAATAATAGTAACAATAGTTAAACCCCAAAAAAGTTCCGTGAACGTGTTGTCAAAAAAGTCATCATGTAAATGCTTAAGAATTTTCGTTGAATCACTTTTATAATGAGATTGTTAGAATGATGGTTGTCATGAAATAAAAGTTTGATTAAGTAAACCGAAGAAAATTAATACTACTTTAAGTCACTTTCTATTCTGATAATTCATTTGAACATGTTTCTTTATTAAAAGTTTTGTGTTACGTTAAGTAATAATGAAGGTTCATTTAATATTCATAGATCGTTATAAGCTAAAACCTCAATCAATTTCATGTTTAAGTAGTAAGATGTGCATTTATAAAATTATTATAATAATAAATGCGAATATATTGTTTCAGAAGAAGAATACCCGACCCTTAAATGAGTAATCAAGTAATTTTATATTTATACAATGAACACTTGTTAAAGTTAAATTGTAGATAAAAAAGAATCAGTATCGAAAAAGTGCTTTTTAAAAAAGTTAAGAAGAAAATGTTAAAAAAAAACATAAAAAAATTATACTGAATTTTGTGAATAAGAATGGAAAGCTAGACAAATGATGGGCAGTATAAAGTAAATAAATATTAAACAAATAAAAAAAATAAATTAGCCAAACAATAACAATTAAATAGAGTAAATAATATAAATGAGCCAAGTGTGAGTTGAACTCACGTTCTCTTTTCATGTTAGTTTAAAAAATAAAAGTGTTACCTTTTTTATAGAAATACTCTTTGATTTGAATCTGTTAATTTGGTTTTATATAGGTTAGAGAAGATAAGGCCAAATACGTGATAATTTCGTCTCCTTAAATTTTTTACTTCAGTTTATTATTTGTTATTGTAATGAACATAATACAATTTTTTACGTATTTTAATTTTTATTGGTTTTTAAAATTTTCTTTTTATATATTTATTTTAATTTCTGTCGATGCCACCCAACAGAGCAGCGATATATTGAAAATAAAAATGAAATAATAAAAATAACTGAAGACAATAAAATAATTTGTATAATTGAAACATTGCATTAATAGCCCAAAATAATTAATTATCTTGGAGACTACTTAACTGATATCCTCTTTTTAAGATGATGCTATAAAATCTAACGGCTCACAGTCCAGCACATGATTTTGCGGTTCAGTTCGGAGAATTGCACGTAAAAGTGGCCCTAAAAATATGAACTTATGCATACGAATGATACAGAAATTCTTATTATTGGTGCTACTTTAACCTCCAATTCTCACAACTGTGTCCCAAATCAATAAACTGAAAAATGTTTTACTCTGTAAGTTTTGAAAAAATATACATTCTCACTCGTCTAAAATACATATCACACTTGTGCAACAATACTATATAACCCAGTGTTTTAAAAAACATTATGAAACTCTGCATAAGTGTTCATTCCCTACAAAAAAAAAACATGTGTCAAACATTACTTTACTGTTTGTGAATATATTCGCAAGGAAAATACCATACACTTGAGAATTGATGAGCACAAACACAAACGATAACGCTCTAATATTTTTTTATTATTAAGTATACATTATTACTGTTCTTTTTAGTTAGCGCTATAAATTAGTAAAAATTACGTTAAAGATCAGATGATTTTTTTTAAGTGGCTGGTATTAATTCAAAACATTATTATTTTTAGCATAAGTATTTTTCCCTTTTCATTTAAATATTCTCTTCATGTATTTTATCGGTAAAATCGGAAGTTTTTAATTCTACTGAAATATCTAATATACTGAAATTTTATATTTAGATAATACATTATTGTTGCACAAGTTCTATCTATCTATGTTTGTGTAAGAAGGCAATTTATTTTGGGCACACCTTTTAAAATTGTACGCTCGAATATTTATCTTTAAAAAAATTTGTAAAAATTATTACTAATTTAATTAAATAGTTTTATTTAAGTTTTATGGAGCAATTGTTCAACAATGAATATAATCTGTGTCCGTATATGTATTTTCATGATGTATTTACGTACATTCATATACATATATAAGCTATCATGTGTATCCATACATACAGTAGCGGACAAAAGAATGCACAGACTGTTTCTTTTTATATGTACAATATATAAATATAAAATGGAAAATTTTTAATACAATTTTTTAATAATTTTTAATTAATTTTTTTAAGCACAAAGTTTTTATATAAAATTTTATTTCTATATTTTATACAAATATTTATACAAAAACATTGTTCTTAAAAAAATTATTTATAAAATATTAAAAAAGCCAATAAACTATTATTGTAGTCTACAAACAATTTAATGAGTTTGATATAAAATCATCTTATTAATTTTTTATAAATAATTTCTATAAGGAATTAAATGAATTTTATTTTATTTTGCTATCTGCAGCACCAGGAAAAGTATAGAAAATGTATAAGCAATTTTAATTGATTATTTAAGTTATTATTTGATTCATTGTTTAAAAAAAATGTTCTTTACTTTTTCTAAACATGCAGATGGCGAAATGTTAAAAATAAATTTTATTAAATTTTTATACAAAGAACTTGTGCTTACAGAAATTATGTATTTATTTACAAAATATTGAAAAGGTAAATAAACTATAGTTATAACATATGTTGTTAATTTTAGACATTTCACTATCGCATATAATACTATCATCATGAAAAACATAAGTAATTGTAAAAATTAACAAAATAAATGCGCCAAGGTCAAACTTGCACAGCGGGCATAGAATACAGTTTAAATTTAAAATAAGACTCTGTTCTCACTTAATTTTATAGCAGACATATTTTTTTTTATATACTGTAGATTCTAAATGCTTGTCTACTACGGCTAAAGAAAAAGAAAACAAACATTACCCTATCACAAACACGTTACAACGGTGCACAAGACCAAGGCAATAAGGATCCTCAAAAACGTGCAATTACAGATAAAAAAAACCCAATAGACCCACAAATAAACACGAACGAATAATAAGCATGAGCGTGGAACGATTTAGGTAGAAAGAGAGACAAATGAAAAGGGAGAGAGAGACACAGACAGAGGGGGTGAGACAAATTAGGTAGAAAGAAATAAACGAAAAGGGAGAGAGAGATACAGACAAAAAGAGAGAAAGAGACGAAGGCAATAAGAATAACACAAACTCGACTACGACGAAGGGCGACACGAACAAGACGAACTATATAAACACAGCTGACAATAAAATACAACTAGTATAGAGAAAAACAAACACTGAAGATGGCATATACCTGAAACCGGTATGTTTACAAACCAAATTTGACGCGAGATGATGTAAAATCAAATAAATATACGTTAAAATCACGCTTTTTCTTACTTGTTTTAATAGCATATATCTGCCTATGGCGGTTCCAAAACAGGAACAAATGCTAGAAAATCAAGGCTAGGTGCCCCTGTAGGCTAGTAGGTAGTGAACTAGCTTGTCAGTACGGGGGTTGTGGGTTCGATTCCCAACGAAGACCTTGGTTTTTTTCACCACAAAATTAAAAATTGACTGTCGGTGGAGCTGCTCAGCGATGAAGGCATAGTCACTGGTCGCTGTTGCTGTCTTTATACGGCAGTTAATTTCCGACTATCCTTCTACTTTCACCACCTGTTTCATCTCTTCTCTATCCCTTTCCTAAAGAATGAAGCACGGTACTTGACTAAATAGGCATTGTTGCCTGAACTGCTACTTCTCTTTATAAAAAAAAAAGCTAATTGGGACATTCTTTAATTTAAATTATTATAATTTCTTCTATCTGTTGCTATAGTGCACATAATTTTACTGACACCGTGCAAAGAATAGATTTTCAGACTCATTTTATACAAAGCAAGATGGTACTCGACAGCAATAGTTCCCAAAATTAAAAAGAACCAAGCAATAATACTACAATTATGATACAGTATTTAAGAAAGTATAGAGTAGTTGAGATAGGTGGTGAAGAAAAGTCATAGATGGAAAGCGTCATTTGCCACAAACTTGTAATGCAGTTTGTGCTAATTTTGAGCAGCAATACAGCTGCTGTACAGTACAGTTATTTTATTTTTTATTTTACCGACTATTTAGTGCTATTTAATGAAAAACATTAATACGAATCAGAAGAATTGAGTCACATGTTTGGTGGTCAACGTACCAACAATAAAAAATTACGAAATCGAAAAATTATACAAAGTATACCAAAGACATCCTTAAGCATGAAAGAGAAAGAGTTATAATATCATTTCTTGTGCCACTACAGTGGAGATATAATATGACCATAGCTTCATAGATACATTTGCAGAGAGGGTTGTGAAGAAATAAATAAGTTTTAGAAAGTGATTTCAAACCCGTTAAAAATCTATGAAAAATATGGTCGGACTTTTCTGCAGGTGAAAAAGCTAAACAAATTTTTAGAACAATTTCCATTTGTGTTAAAGAAAATAGGGGTTATGCAGCTAAAAATTAAATATATATATTTAATAAAACTGTACTAAATTATAACATATTGTTACAAACAATCCATTTTAATCTCTTTCAGGTGTACATCTAATATATTCTGATTTTTTTTATTTGCAATAAAATATTTAATTTATATTTGGTTTTACTTCATTGTGTCTCATATGAGTTTACTAAATAATTAAAAAAAAAACTTTTCAACAGACATTAAGATAAAAATTATTACAGCGTACCTCCTTCTTTGAGTTTTGCCTGATACAGTTTTTTCATTTTGTATGTATGCATGCATGTAAAGGGTGATTTTTATAGAGATATAAAACTTTGGAATGGAATAAACTAAATTGACATGAAATTAACTTTTTTCGAAAGGTGATCTTCTGGCATTATAATTTAAATATAACTTTTAGCATGTGACTGTCATGGCTGGCTCAGGCGTTCAGGTGTATTCTAATCTAGAGCTCCAATTTTCGAAGAGTCTTTCCGACATTAGTGGTCGTTATATCGACTATAACTCCGAAAGTTTTGTCATCCAAGTGGTTAATCGTTTCGGGCTTATTGGCGTAGACGGGCCGAAAAAAGTTTAACGACGTTAAATCGCACGAACCGTTTCGAAACGTAAAGCTATGCAGTATCTTTTAAAGAATCAATTGTGGCACGAGCTGTCTGCAATATTGCACCAACTTGTTGAAGCCACAGCTCCTAAACATCATGGTTATTCATATGAAGAACGAAAAATCGGTAATCATGGCTGTAAGGTGATGCCCAGCATCGGTTTAAAAAAAATACGGACCAAAGTTTTTACAAGCCTAAATCTTCCACAAGTGTTGGTCAGGCGTCAGTCTATTTGTGTTGTAATGCCAAACCAAACTAAAATAAAGCACTTAACAGCTGTCAAAATACCCACCAGTTTAAAAAATGTTAACAACCTTAAGTTCTATACCTCTATAAAGAATACCCTTTACTTGTAGATCACTTAAATTACTTAAAGTTAATCTAGCAGCAATTGTATTTAATTAAATAAATTGAATAAAAATTCTCTTCTCTCTCTCCTGCATATATTTTCAGAAAAAGCAGTATCCTACAACAACAACAACAAAACCAACTTCATTGTTATTTTACGTTAATGCAAGCGTGCAATACGTATTATTATAAAGACATACAAATATTTTAATCATATGTTAACAGTATGACTAGGGAAAGCAGACAAGGACTACGAGAGGATGTAAATGAAGTCGATTCTAAGTATGGAAAAAAATTAGCATTCGAAAGAAATTTCAAGGCACCGTTATGGCGTAAACGTTCTTGCACAGATGTAACGTGTTTGCTGTTATTCTTAGTGTTTCTAGTTGCCTGGATATTTATTGCCATGTATGCCTGGCGCAATGGTGATTTAAATAAGCTTGTTGTTCCAACTGATTCATTTAACAAAAAATGTGGCATCGATTCTGGCGTTTTAAATAAAAAATACTTATTTTTTTTTAATCTCGACAAATGTATCGATCCTCTGGTTCCTATAACGGGCTGTCCTACACCCCAAATATGTGTCGAACAATGTCCACAACAAACTTTTATTTGGGATACAATGAAAAACCAGCTGTCATTAGAGGAATTGAAGTCTAGACTTATTTGCATAACTGATGCTGATAAATTGAATATAAAAAGTAAGGAAGATGCTCAAAATGCTATCAACGAAGAACGTTGTGCCAGATGGTATATTAAAAGCGCTCCCTTCTTAAATCGTTGTATGTGGGAATTTTCACCACAGGTGTGTGAATATATACCAGCTTTTTTACTGCAGCGTAATAAAAGAGATGTATCACACTTTTCAACAAATATGACCGTTGCTCAAAGTGAACAACAGTTGCAAGCTTTAGCGCTTTCCATGTTTCCTGAGGCACAAGCTCTTATGCCCCAACCAGCTCTAACAGTTGACAGCAAAGTTGAAAAGGTAGAGGAGCCAATTGTGCAGTGTCGCAGACGCCAGCAATTAGGTGAAACTGTTATCAAGGAAAAAATGTTGCAAACAGATACCAGATTGGCGAAATTTATTGGCAACATTGTCGCTCATTTCACCAACGGAACTCATGAAGCTCAACGCGTGGGTGAAAACGTTGTAGAGGATATATTAAACTCATATGTTTATATTTTAACTGCAACTTTGTGCACTTTGGTATCTTCTTTAATATTTATTGCACTAATGCGTTGGCTGGCTTGTCCCTTCCTTTGGACTTCTATCTTCGGTGTTCTTATTGGTTTAGTACTGGCTACTTACTATAGTATTAACAAATATTTGTTCTATCACCGTGAGGCTACAGTTCCTCAACATGCAATAAATTTAAATGCCGTGGTAAAAAATGTTTTGCAGGTACGTTTATATATTTATTAATTATACTTTAAATGATTAAAACTTTTAGATTACAAATTGCAAAAATTCTATATTTAATTACTATACTTGGTGTGGTCACAATTTTTCGACAAAAAAACAAATTCATGAGTTATACTTTTTTTAAAAAAATGTAATATCAGTCATTTTTTATAAAAATAAAATGAAATGAAAAAAGAAATTTTTATCAGTCATAAATTTATTAAAAAAAATATATAATTCTTTTTAAGAAATTTCATCAGGGTACACTTTTCTGTAAAAAAAATTTCATTAGCCATAACTTTTCTAAAAAAATGTCTTAACTTTTCTAATTATCAGTCATTATTTTCTATAAAAAATTTTAGCAGTCGCAATCTTTCTATACAAAAATTTCTTCATTTGTAATTTTTCTAAAAAAATATTTTATTAGCATAAATTCTTAATATTTCATTAAAAAATTCACCAGTCAGAATTTTTTCATAGTAAAATTTTTGGAACAAAAATTTCTTTAAATAAAATTTGACCAGTCATAATTTTTATATTGAAATATTTCATCAGTCATAATTTTTCTATAAAAAAAATTTTATCAGTCACAATCTTTCTATACAAAAATTAAATTTTTCTTATACACTTCCGCAAATAATTTCTAACGTAAGGATGTCTTCATATTACACATCGAATTAATCGATTAAAAACGCACCAAAAATTATTTTTGTCTATCTGGGATATTAGCCACTAATATTAGAGAAATAATTTTTGACCTGTTACTGGAAGGTGCTTTTAGTTGCAGATAATCACAACTTATTGTCTTAAACCAGAAACAAAAATTTAATTTTAAAAGAAAAGTTGTTAAAAAAAGAACGTTAAAAAAATTCAAAATAACTTTATTAGGGATTTTATTCAAAAAACACTTACATCCATTTAATTTAATCGTTGGTATACTTTAATTGCATGATAAAAAAAGCCAAAATTTATTTTCATTATTTACTCAGAGATCTGTATAATTTTGTTATACACTGTTAAACACCACAACTGTACAGCTATGCATAAGCAACTTAACTGTCATAACACTCGTAACTATGTTTTCTATATATAGGCGAGCTAAAACGTCTAAACTGTTCTACTATCAGACGGCTTGTTTACACTGTCTACTTGTATTTTTGTACGTATGGACAAAGATTATAGAATTACAAAGATGTTGCACTGCCATACATTGTTCTGCCACTGCTAAATTATTGATAGGATTTTCGGAAAATCCTCTTGTGCACGACTAATGAGCGAAATCTCATCAACGGAGAGCAAATTACCAAAATAGAAATAAACTCTCAGCAAAAACTATTCATACTTATTAACATTGTTTATGTGTGTATGTGTGTTTACATTGTCAATATTATACCCAACAAACAAAGAGGTTTGCTTTCAGATAAGTGCATATGAACTAATTAAAAATAATACTATGTGATCAAGCCTTTTCTTAGTTCACTAGCATTAATTTCTTTTGACTTTATAAAAAAAAACAAAACAATTATTCTTAACTTAGCCTTAAATTGTAAGCTAAAATTATATACTATAAATACGATTAGTAATACACAATGTACATCAACGTTATTATATTGTGTTTGTTGAGCTCTACAAATTCGAGTAATATTATTGTATACAGAACTAATTGGATCTTCTGTGTTGCCGTAGCAAAACCATACAGATTTTTTATTGTAAAAATAAAACAGCATGGATTGTCGACGAACTTTGGATGCCTTATAAACCAATATTTTCATTAAGGCAGTGTTCGCTACATTTTTTCTTCTTCTGGTTAATTTATTCTGGTTAATTTATTTAACTAGCCGGTTTAATCAGGATCCATTAGAAAACGAATTTTCATATGTTCGCGCCAAAGACGGACACTGTAAGAACCCTTCAGTTCACAAATTTAACATCGCAATGGCAAAGCTGATAACTTTAAAAATTAAGCCAGTTTAGTTCCCCAAAAAATTGTGAAAACGACGATACCATATTCTTACCGGTGGGTTTTCAAAGCTCTGCCGAATGCAGTGAAAATGTATCAGCTGATAATCAATGTCCAGTGATAGATATCGTAGACATATATCAGAATAATGAACAATATGTTGATGAAAGTGCCGACTGTTTTAACTCTCCGAATGTATAAATAGAACTTACTTCAAGCCGATATTTCATTAGATACATAGCGCAACGAATATCATGCAGCAAATGTAGAATGGATACAATAAAACCTTCACAAATTCAAACATATCCATTAGAAATATATATCTCCACACAAAAAAGTTTATGTGCATCCTCCGACCTGTTTTTCGAAGTTTGTAAGATTCACATAAAAGTTTTTGAAAAAATTTTTCTACCAATAGCAATGAAAAATATAAAAAAAGTCATGATTTAGCAATGCATAGAAAATACTAATATTTAATTTGTTTAGCTACCGTTTACCGCCCTATATGTAAAATGCGAATTTTGCTGAGAGGCAACTTGAATCATGTACTGACGATGAAACAAAATTCAAGAGTGATGTTAAATTTACATTGGGGATGGCCTGACCTGTCAAGACATGTTTTTCTTTGAGAATTGCCAATTGTTCTTTTTTCTAAAATAAATAATTAAATGTTATGATCCCTTTAAAAACCCAAGTGATACAATTTCTTTATTAAGCTTTTTTACACAACATTCTAATAAAATTTTCATTTTTCCTTTATATTTACAGGACGAACGTTTATGGCTTTATTTAAGCATATTTTTATGTGTTTTCTGTATCATACTATTACTTCTGCTGATTGTTTTACGTAAACGAATTAACATAGCTGTGGCGCTCATCAAAGAAGGCAGCAAAGCAGTTTCCAGTGTTAAATCAACTGTATTCTTTCCAATTATTTCATGGATTCTATTTATTGGCGCATTAGTGTATGCTGTTGGAGTGGGTCTATATTTGGGTTCAATTGGTACAAATTCATTTAGAATGATTAGACAATTGGATCCAAATAGCATTACCGGAGTTACCCAAGAGAACTGTAAATGCGAAGGTCCAGCTATTAATTATACAGTTGGTGCAAATTGTGATCCACAAACATTTCAAGATCACTGTTTCAATGCTGACATTTCTTTAGTGGGTTTCTTTCAACAGTCACAAAGATTATCTTGCACCAAGACACATTGCAGCTTTGTGGAAATCAAACATACACCAATTATAAATTGGTTCATTGTTTATAATATTTTCGGCTATCTTTGGCTAACTTTCTTTATAAGCGCCTTTAATGACATGGTCTTGGCCTGTACATTTGCTACCTGGTATTGGACATTTAAGAAAAAGGACGTACCATTTTTTACTCTTTCCAAGGCCATGTTACAAACTTGCTTTTATCATTTGGGTACGTTGGCATTTGGTTCCTTAATTTTAGCCATTTGTCGCTTAATACGTCTTATATTAGAATACATTGATCGAAAATTAAAGAAATATGATAATACTGTCACAAGAGCTATACTCTGTTGCATGCGATGTTTCTTCTGGCTTTTGGAATCGTTTTTACGTTTCCTTAGTAAAAACGCTTATATAATGTGCGCTATACACGGTAAAAATTTCTGCACTAGTGCTAAAGATGCTTTCAATTTAACCATGCGTAATTTTCTACGTGTAGTCACTTTAGATAAGGTTACCGATTTTTTATTCTTTATGTCTAAACTCTTAATAACGGGAGGGGCTGGCGTTGCTACTTATTTCTTTTTCTTAAATAACCCGTCCATTGTACAATTACATTATATAATTGTGCCAACAGCTATTGTCGCAATATTTGCTTTTCTCATAACAAGTGTTTTCTTTAGTGTTTACTCAATGGCTGTGGATACTTTATTCCTGTGCTTCCTAGAAGATATTGAAAGAAATGATGGTTCACCTGAGAAACCATACTACATGTCCAAACAGCTTATGAAAATATTAGGTAAACGTAACAAAATTCCAAGAAGTCTATAAAATGCCAAAGTTATACTTATGAATGTGAAAAATTAAAAAATACGCGAACGAATGAATGGTGCTAAAAGAAAAAAAAAACAAAATGATGTGAAAGCTTATTTTTATTTTGAAACACAAAATATTTTTAATAAGTTAAATTTAAAGTAAGTAAAACCATTAACATAAATGATTTAAGTACCTCATACCCATGTACACATGTCCCTTGAAAGAACTTCCAATAAGCAATAGTTATTCAGTCGTATTGAATACGCTTTAATATTTTTAAAACCGGTTTTGAAAACAAGAGTAAAGAAAAGACAAACATCAGAGATGTTGCACGTTATAGAAATTAAATTTTCAAATTATAAGAGGGCAATATTTGCTTAATCTAAGTAAACAATAAAAATATTTATTTTTTGAGCGCGTTTTATTGAAATTTATTAATTATTAAATAAAGACTTATTGAATGGTTGTGTTTAATCAATTAAAGTTTGCAAAAGAAAAAGTAACGGTGTAGTGTAAGTAAATTTTTGTATAACCTAAAGCTTACCAATTAATATAAGTTTGAAGCTTTAATAAATAATACACATTTAAGAAAAAAAAACATTGAAATAAAACATTATGTTAACAATTACTTTAGAACTCGTGTGTCCAACGGCCACATTTTTAAACAAAGTATATGCCAAATTAATTGAATTTATTTAAATTATATATATAAACACATATTTATATATATATATATATATATATATATATATATATATATACAAATGAATGTACATTTAAATTAAAAATTTAAACATTTTATTGAAGTTACATAAAGATTATTCTATTTAATTTATTATTTATTATTATGTATTTATAAAATTAAATACCTTAAAAAAAGAATTGTTTAAAAAATGCTCAAAAATAAAAAATAAAATATTATTTAATTAGAAGTGGAAAAGCTATAATTTATTCGATATGTGCTTGGATTTTCTGGACACTGGAACAGAATTACTTTGAATTTGACAATAATATATATAGACAAATAACAGGACTAGGGATGGGAAATCCAACATCTGCCACCCTTATGGAAGTATTTATGCAGAACTTTGAAGAGGAATACGTAAGGGAATTGAAAAGCAACTTCGGAGTAATATTCTACGCAAGATATGTCGACGACATCATCAGCCCAATCACGAATATTCCCTAGGAATTTCTTTCTCACGGAAAATAATTTTCTCGAGAAAAAATTCCTCCAATCACAAATTCCGTGGGAATAAAAAACATTAAAAAGTGGCATCATTGAGTTTTTTAGCCAACTGTTTTGTGTATTTACATTTATTTTTCCTTTTTTTGTTTGTAACTTAAGAGAATTTTGTTTTTAATTTAATTAAATTAATTAAACTATAAAAAGAAAAATATAAAAAATGCTTTTTTTCCAAAAATTTTTGGAGTGCTTATTTGTTGCCTTTAAAAAACCCACACGCTATATCTGCGTTTGCTTCCATTATGGTAAGCAAATGCTGCATTAGCTATTTATTTGTGTTTTTTGGCCTAAAAACAAAAGTTATAAAACTAAAAAAAACTTAAAAACCAAACATACTTACATTTTTGTGCAAACTATATAGCAGGTGGAAAAAAACTTGAAAAATACTAATGTTTTCTTCCTTTTTTTTCATTTATGATACCTACTCTTTTTCCCGCCGAATTTTTTCCTCTTCTCATAGTTGAAAAAAAGGGAAAATATTTATTCATAATAGGAGAAAAGGGATTTGGCTGCATATGTATACTAGAAAGAAATAACGATGAGCAAATTCTAGATTACTTGAATGGAAGACACAAGGACATAAAATTTACAATGTAAAAGGAAGAGGAGGGGGGAATTAATTATATGGACCTAACGATCAAGAGGAACATAATCGAATATGAAATATACAGGAAACCAACAGCAACGGACACAATAATGCACAACTCATCAAATCATCCCCAGCAACACAAAAACGCAGCAATCAGGCAGTTAATAACAAGACTCGAGAGAACACCACTAACACGGCAAATGTATATGAAGGAAATGGAAACAATATACACCATAGCGGAAAACAACGGATACAAAAAGCGCCTCGTGGATAACATCAAGAAACAAATTAGAACGAACAAAGAACAGGAGTACTTTCAGCAGCTATACCAATTTAGTTGCGCACAAAAAGTTTTTGCCAAACGTTTTTTTTTTTAACTTTCAAGATTTTCAAGTCTGACTATAAAAAAATGGTGAAGAGCACACCAAAAGAAACTGGCTTTGTAGTGGAAAAAATTGTTGACAAGAGAATTACCCCAGATGGTAAAGTTGAATATTTTATTAAATGGCGTGGTTATCCAAACTCTGATAACACTTGGGAGCCAGAAGAGAATTGCGACTGTCCAAAATTGATGCAAAAGTTCGAGGAATCAAGGGCCAAATCCAAAAAACGTGGTGAAAAGAAACCTAAGGTTGAAGAAATTCAGAAGCCCAGGGGATATGAAAAGGGCTTGCCAATAGAACAAATAGTGGGCGCCACTGACACGAAAGGCGATATTTTTTATTTGGTTAAATGGCAGTTTTGTGTTGAATTTGATTTGGTATCCGGTTCAGAGTTGAAACAAAAAAATCCTGTATTTGTTATAGATTTTTATGAGAAACGTTCTATATATCAACGAAATATTAATGACCGTCTACTAGGTGTTCCGGATGAATTGAGAATCTTAAATGCAGACGGTAACATGGGATTGTCGAGCATTCCTACAATTGCGGATGCATTTCTAGATACTGTTGATATAACAATGCAGCAAGAATTGAATGAAAGTGGAAACAGTGTGGACAACAATGCTGTGTCCTATTCTATACCAGTCCCAGTTGTTGGTAACATTGCCATTGATGTGCCAATTATACAACCAAATGTATAAAAGACGCAGGTTATAATCTACTTTTTTAGTTTGTAAGTTTATATAATAAAAATGTCATGTGTATACAAAAGTAATATAAAACATCATGCATAGAAAAATTGAATATAGAATTATTGTGTTTATGATGTGGTAAAATGTGAAAAACATAAGTAACTGGAGTTTAATAATTTTTTAACTTTATTTCTTTGTCTAAAATACAAGGACCCAATGCCCCTGTTCTAAAATGTTTTATGAAGTACTGTGCAGAATGAAGGATATCGGGCATAACTACTATTTGTCCATCACTTCCCTTGATTTTCTTTTGCATACCCATTCTGTTTGCACAGGCAACTAGTGCTTCGGAAATGTTATCTGTGGGTTTTTCTAATCCCATTAATTGAACATATTCAAATCGCCCATGGCGATTCAACCAATACAAAAGATAATCCGCTATTAGATCTTCACCCACTAAATAATCCGGAAGACACCCAACTAAGGCCAATTTCATACCCATTTCATCGCTGCTTATTCGTGGTTCCAAAATCCCTGGTGTATCTATGATGTATATTAAAGGATCCTCACAAATTTTAATTTTCTCCATTACTGAACGTGTAACTCCGGCAATACCTCCCACTTGGGCCACACCTTTTTTATTGAGATGTCGATTTCGTAGAACATTCAATAGAGAACTTTTTCCCACATTTGGTACCCCAACAACCATTAAACAGTAGTCTTTTTCGCCTTCTCTGTTATACCGTCCGGAGTTTGAGATCAACTCCTTTGCTAAAGGAATTAATTTTCTCATTCCAGAACATTGTTGATCCTTGCAGTTTGTAAAAATAACACGTTCCAATTGTTCATTCTCGTGATGGGCTCTAGTTATATATTTTTGATCTCTATTTGATATTAGATCCTTTTTATTAAGGACTAATATATGAGGTTTAACACCACCCGATATTGTACTCTTTAGTTCAGGATTCCGACCGGAAAAAGGTATTCTCGCATCATGCACTTCTAAAATACAATCTACCGATTTAATTTTTTGTTGCATTTGTTTCAATCCTTTTCCCATGTGACCCGGAAACCACCGAATGGCTTGCTTTGTAACTAATTTGTAATTTTGTCTGAAGCTCATTTTTAGTTTGCCCGGTTCTGATTTGATGTATATACTTGAACTGTAACTCGTAAGGCGAAGCACATGAATCTGTTTTATATAAACTAGTAAACTTGTGTGAATACCGCATAAGCGCATGTATTAAAAACAAAATGTAGCAGCAGCTTTAAGCATTTTGTATATTGCAATATTTTCACCACAGTATTATTTTTTTTAGCAAAATATTGGAATTAAAAAACCTATCAGAATTCGACTACAATTATGTGTTAATTTGGCCACAAAGTACAACCACAAAAGACTCTGGTACAACTTTGGCATAATTGCTAAGAACTTTCAAAAATAGTTCATATGGTTTGACGTTTGCTGAAATTACACAGTACACTGAAATAAATTTATCCACTATATTTTTTTTTTATTTCACCAACACAGTGTCTACAACTAGATTATGTATATAAGAACTTTGTTATTATTATCACATTTGTCTGGCAAACGTGCGAAAACTTATCGCTTTCTCTTCTGTTTTTTTCATTTTAAATTCAATATATTAAAAAAACTTGTTCAGAACTTTTACACTTTAAAATGCAAAACAAAATTTTTCAATGGCGCTTGTTATATTATATCCTCCATTACAATGAGATTAATTTGAGCTGGCACGTAAAAAATTTATCTTGGACATTGAGTTTTAACACTCGGTGAACTTTGATTTTGAAGTTGTTAATATCATAGTAACGCAATGTATCTAATTTGCGACTTAGAAGGAAGAAAATTTGCTCTGGAAGTGAATTTGACAAAAGCCTATTGTTACAAGTTACCATTAGTTTTAGGCAAGGTTTTTGAGAGGCAAATGTTTTGTGAACTAAAATTGATCGACGATGAACTTTAGCTTTTTGGTTTTTAGATTTTAAAAAATTTTGACTTTAACTATTGTATCTTGTAATAACGGGCCTTATAATAGTATAAGTTTTCCAAATGTTTATTTTTAAGTTCACACAACTAAACACAAAATTTAATTTTAGAAAAATTTTATTAGCTTGCATTTGACTACTCATTTCATGAAATAGTTTTGATGAGATTTTTCATTAATACCATGGTATTGCAACGAGTCTACACGTAATAAAATTATCTCAGAGTTACAAATGTATGATTGAGTTTCACGTTTAATAAGATAAATAAAACAGATCTCTGCTGTTTAGGATTGATATTAATTTAGAATTAATTAAAATTAATTAATTAACAATCTAGTTTTATTATTCAGCCAGTGTTCTCTAAGTAGTTGTTTTTTATTTCTTTTTTATTAAGTTATTTATCATAAATGCTATTAAAATGATACAATTACTATTATTAATATAATGTATTAAATTTCTTTTAAATATATAAAACATAGTTTAATTTTTTAATTCTAGTGGAATTTCATTAAAAATCTTGAGGCCTTAATATAATAGAGAACTTTAACTAAAGTTTGTTCTTCTAAAATTTATTCTAAAATCGTTAGCGTTTCGCAAATTGTAGGGTGAACACCAGCTACATAAACCAATTGCATTTCGATATATCTTGGCATCATTCCACTTTTTATTTTATAAACAAACAACAGAACATTCATTACAAGTCTTTGGTTGATCGTTAGCCATTTTAGCTTCTGCAGCATATCCCTGATGTGCGTTAGTCTATGACAGCGTAGAATACATCTCATACCCTTCTTTGCCTTTTTAGGTCGGTTTTTCATTTGCTGTATACCCAGGAATGGTAAAGAAGAGCAATTTTCAAAATGCGGCTTTATTGTAGTATTACATATTTTTATGGACGTTACGTTTACAGTTGGTATCGTATTTTTCTAAGAAAGGCTATTTTTTTGGGATTCTTTTTTGCAAATATAGTCGAATTACAAATTGAACTTTAAATTTTTTCGAGAACCACTTCCAGATATTAATTTTCGGCACCATTTCTATTACTATATTCTTGATAATTACATTTTCAGTTGTGCTTGAATTTATGACCATGGCTTTTGTTTGTATTGAGTTTTAGCTTATTCATTTTTAGATACATTTCCACTTCTTTCAATTCCCTATTAATAATACGAACACACTCATCTGCATTTTTGCCGCTTATGTAAATAAGAGCATCATCAGCAAACATACTCTAGCTTCTTTCAAAACTGTTGGTAAATCATTTATGTATATTATAAATAGTAGAGTTCCCAAAACTGCTCCCTGTGGTGCTACTACGTTGATATTTTCAGCTTCTGATAAAAAATTCCCGCATTTCGTTTTTTGTGTTTTTTTTTTATCAAAATAATTCCAAAATCAATTCTAATTCGTTGTCTTTTATACCATACTTTTCCAGTTTCATCAGTAATATTTCTCTCTTTACCGTTTCGAATGCTCTACCACCACACAATTTCTATTTTCTATTTCAGATTTCCATTGAGCAACTACAAGATTTAAAAGAGATTCACAAAAATGGTTATGTCTAAAACCAGATTGCGTTTCATGCAATAAATTATTACTTTCAAAGTAGTTACCATAGATATCTATCTATGGTAGTTACTCAATTGAAAGTATACTACTTTTTCCAAGATTTTGCTTATTGTCGTTATCATATTTACTGGTCGTATTTCATGTGGATCAGTTACTTTTTTTACTTTCTTAACAGGCACAACGCATGACTCTTTTAAACAATCGGGAAATGTTCCCGTTTGCATTGATGATAATATAATTTTGTGTCAACATAGTAACAGTGAGGAAAATTTAGTCTTTTTTATTATTCATGCTTTTCATCATATTTTTAAAGCTATTAAGATCAATACTATCAAATTTAAATGTATGTATGTATATTGTGGGTTTTCTGCAATCAAATTTGTGTATGACATACATATGACATAAGTAGCTGCTATACTTTCAACAACTTGCTTTACACTTGTTAAAAAATGTGTTTAGTTTGGTTGCTATTTGTAGTTCATTAGTTATTATATTCCCATTGTGCCAGTTCACATTGGATTAATATTTGTTTTGAACAACTTTAGTTCTTTCCAAAACACACTATACTAATTATTTTAGCACAAAATTCTATGCGTATACACATCTTTGTGTGTATTAGTGTTTTTTATTCATTTCAGGTTTGTTTTTCGTTCGGTATACACCACAGTATACGCATTACAAAATAAATATCGCTGGATTAAGTGATGATGAAAATCTATGATGAAAATTTTGTTTCTAATTTTGTTTTCTGTAAAATTATTTTTATTCTTATTCGACCTTTTTTATTTTAATTAAATAAAAAAATTTTTCAATTTGTTAATATTTTTTGTTATTAAAAATTAAAATTTCCTGAAGAAGCTTTCCATAGGAAAGCAAAATATTGAAAAAATATATCGTTAAAATTTAATTAAAAATACCGTTTAAAAGATTAACACATATTTAATTTTCTGTAAAATATAAAAATATTATAGCAAAAACTTGAATTCAATAATAATAAAATCGCAAGTATTTAATTTTCATGTGATTTGTTCAGGTTACAGGTAAAAATGATAAAAACAAATAGCATAAACAACGCCACTTGTTGTCTATACAGATTTATCAACTTTAATGTTAGTTGCCGCGACCAACCACCTTCTAATTTTGCATTCATACTTAAATGACAAGGCAATAGCCAACTGAAGACTAAAAATCGCTCTGCAAAAAAAACACACAAGACCTGTGTTTTCATAAATGCATGTGTATTAGTTTTGTTTTCGTTGTGCGGCTTTGAAGCTGCTAGAAAAATTGTTTCAACCAAAAACTACCCCCCTCACCGAAAATGCCCACAAACTGCCAGCACAACTAATCCAATGTGAACTGGCTCATTTAATTGTATTTCTTGTATTTTAGAATTTTCCTTTTTTAGTACAAATCGTTTTATTGTTCGCCACATAGTTTTTTGATCTATGCAGTTGTTTATTTTGTTCTTCAAAAAAATTTGTTTTGCTGTTTTTATTGTTGCTATATATTTATTTCTGAACGGCCTATAATTGTTTCAGTAGACGAAACTGTTAAACTTACAGCCATTTGAGACTTTCATACGTGCTAAATCACAGTATAGCTTGTGTCTCAAATTGTAACTGAACCATTGTAGACCCTATTTATGTTTATTATGTGCGGTTTTACACACATCAACTTTTGTTGCTCAACTTTTGTTGTTTCCATTAGAAGGAAAGAGAAGGGGTATAAAGCCTTCTCTTTCGTTCTAATGGAAAAAACAACAGTTGAGCAACAAAAGTTGAAGTGTGTAAAACCGCACTATGCAAATGTTGTATAACATTTCCATCTCTGAGATGATTGTTTTTTTATTGTCAAAAAATTTTGTGCTTTTTTTGGTATTGTTTTTACCAGAAATCCACGGTGTGAGTAATATACACAATTTTCATGAAAAAAAAAAATAAACGGACAAAAAAATACAAACAGAGAGAAGTATATCAAAATTTTCCAATAAAAATTTATGTTCCAAAGTAACACAAAATGTCTCATCAAACTGGAATTAAAGGTACGTACTAGCATTAGTAACGAAAAATATAAAATAAATACACACGATTTCTTAACATCTTTTGTCTAAAGCAAATGAAAAACTTTTGAAAGTGTTTGGAAAAGCTAAAAATGGAAAATTACGTGTCATCAAAGTGTCTATTGAAAATGGTAAACTTTTCCAGTAAAAAGCAGCAGAAAGTTTTACCTTTTTGTGTTTTATGTTTTAGAGGAATTAACTTGTACGATCACTGCTGATGCAAAAAAAGACTGGGAAAAGGATTTTGATAAGCTAATTGGTCCCCTGATAGAAGATGATGTACCGTGTTATATATTATACCGTTTAGATATTAAGTCATCATTAGGCTATTTGTGGTTGTTGTTAAGCTGGGTGCCCGACACTGCTTCCATACGCCAAAAAATGGTGTATGCTTCCACAAAAGCTACGCTCAAGCAAGAATTCGGTTCAGCTCATATCACTGATGAAATGCATGCTACGTCAAAGGAGGAAACAACCCTAGAGGGATATCAAAAGCACAAGAAAGCCTTTGCTGCTCCAGCCCCCTTAACTGCTCGTGAGGAGGAAATGGCAGAGTTGAGAAAAACTGAAGTAAATATGGAAATAAATACCGATACCCGTCATCAAACATTGGGAGGCATATCATGTCCTTTGTCGGAAGCAACAAAACAAGCTGTTCGCGATTTGCTCAATGGTTTCTATGATTATTTGCAATTTCGTATAGATTTAGATGCCGAACAAATACATGTTTCTCATTGTGCTGTTGTTCCATTACCAGAACTTCCCAAGCAAATACCCGTTGATCATGCTCGTTATCATTTGTATTTGTTTAAGCATACTTACGAGGGTGACTATTTAGAATCATTTGTGTTTATTTACTCAATGCCTGGTTACAATTGTTCCGTTAGGGAGCGAATGATGTATTCTAGCTGTAAACAACCATTTCTGGAAACGTTAAGCTCATTTGGTGTAGAAATAATAAAGAAGGTATTTAAAATTTAAAAAGTATAAACAGTGAAACCCAAGATATTTAAGAAGTTAAAAAAATTGTTTTGATATTTTATGCGTTCCACAGCTTTATTCATGAGTTTCATTTTAACTTTTTAAATGTTTTTGTATATTCTAATTACCTTTTTACATCCAAGTAAATATTAAAAATTATAAACGAACTAAATTAGATATAGTTAAAATTTTCAGAATACTCTGAAAATAACATATTCGTGAAAATTTTAAAATATTAGTTATTGATTCTCTATAACCTGATTGATTGTCCTGGAATTGAAAAATCGTAAATGTTACTAAAGAAGTACTTCTTTGTTGATGTTTTTGAATTTTGAAATCTTTTCTTTAATATAAACCTTAAAAAGTTTATGCTGTAGTAAAAATTAATTTCATTTCAATGTTAGAGAACTGCAAAATTCAAGTTATTGTTAATGTGTACATACTCAAAGGATTTTGAGTGCAAGTATTCACAGCACTCAATTATTGTCAATTAAATCGTAAGCCGTATTATAAACGAATCGACAATGCGCGTTCTACTCGGCGATTGACACATACTAATTTTTTTGGAAAAATCAAAATCCAAATGAGATGAAGTATGATGAATAAACATTATTAAGTTTCACGCATAAGACAGGACCTTTGTTTTTATGTTTCTTGTAAGTTACGGTTTTTTTGCTTTGAAAACCGAAGTTTCACAACCATATTCTATTTCTACCAAAACTTCAATTTTATTAAAAACAAAAAAAAAATTATAAAAAAATTAAAACTATCTCGAATTTAAAAGCTCTCTTAAAAAATCAAAGATATTTTCAGTATCTGACATTTTCGTGAAAGATATAAAAAAAAATACAATAAAAAAAAGGATTTTTTGAGCCCGGCATGGTAAAAACAAATAAAATTTTTATTTAAGTTTTTTTTTTGACAACATTTGAAAAATCACAAAAAAAGTCGATTATGTAATAAATAATTTTTGTTAAATTATAATTGTTACTTACATTGCCTTGATTTTTGCTCATTTTGTACATACATACATGTTATTGAACCAATCAGATGCGATTCGTAAAACATTTATTTTATGTTTTCGATAAAAAATGTTAAATATGATTTTATTCAAAACAAAAGAGGGCAAATTAAATCTAATTTTCTCGTCATTTTATTGTCTCTTTCAAAACCAGTTTAAGAAAAATAAATCGGTTCACTTCAGCATTCCGTCCAAACTCATGCGCTAGTAATTAACAGATCATTAACTATGAATTTCAAATTGCATTGCAAATTTTAGGCCTTTCGTGCGTTTTATATTCACCAGGTAGTTTTAATGCTGAAAACCATGTTACAGCAATTAATATAATGTTTTACTTATAATATTTTTCAAATGTAAACGATTGCTTTAATTAAATAGTAGAATATTAAAAAAAAACTAATAACTAATGAAAAAAATTATTTTCAGCTCGAAATTGACTCGGGTTCAGAACTAACGGAAGAATTTCTACAAGATGAATTACATCCAAAGAAGATGCTACATCGACCAGTTTTTGCTAAACCAAAGGGTCCTCCAAATCGCGGTGCAAAACGGCTAACTAAACCACAAGAACAATCTACATAATCGGATTAAACGCATTTTTGCTTTAAATATTCTTTTAGAAGCACTGATATATCATAAAAAAAGAAAATTGTAGTTTAAATTACAAATACTTAGACTGTTAATGTTAATCCCTATTTTTTTGGCCTTAAAATTAAAGAAGTTTTGTTTGTAATTATTCATTTTTGGATTATTGTTTATAGGCAAAGTAAAAAATATAATATATGTTAACATATTCTTTTATTTTTAAGTAGCTTATTAATATCCGGCGTTGCTTAGGTATACTTTTAGTGTCGTTCTAGTTACTGCTGAAATAGATAATTCGAGCATAGCAGAAACCATTTTTGAAATAAAGTAGTACTTTCGGAGATAAAAGATTAAAATCTATGAGTCTAATATATTTTTCTCTTGTTTAAATGGAAGCGTAATAGTGTTGTTTATTTCGCCCGCCTATTTAAAAGAAAAATATTTACATAGTCACAGACTTAATAGATTAAACGTATTGTGTTTAGTTAATAAATAAAATTTAAAAAACATTTTAATTTTTGAAGCAAGAAATTTTATTTTACATTATATTTTGTTTCAGGCCAAGAAGTGCAGTAAATAATTTTTATGAACTACCCACCTCTGCTAAATTAGCAAAAACTTTTTTAACCCTTATCGGACGCGACTTTTCACACGTTTGATTCTCACCAGGTTGTAGTTATTTTTAACAAATATGAACAAAAAACAATAGTATGTTATTATACATTTATATTCATTTCTTTTCGGTTTTGTTACAAATTATTTATTTTTTGTACAATTACTACATGTCTGAGTTTCTGATAATTATTTATATACTTGTAAGGTATGGTATTTTTTGAAGCAATCTCCAACATGAAGAAATGGTTTTCTCTGGCATGTTTCGCAAAAGTATACTGTTGTTTTCCTCCCTCCAGGTAACTTGCGATTAGAACATACTAAACAGTCGTTATGCTTTCCTTTACTATCAGGTTGTAAGATATGTAGTTTGCCATCCAATCTCTCCTCATTGTCTAATGTTGAATGCTTTCCATATCGTACAGTTTCCCCTTCACGAAAATCACCAACTTGTGACATAACTATTTTTCGAATAAATTGCTTATGCGGCATTGGTTTAGTGTTGTTATTTTTACAAGTGGCTTTATACAAAATGTAAGAATTTAGGGAAGACATTCCAATTCCCCAGAAAAAAATCTTCCGCCACCATTTTAATGATTTTCTCAGAAAACAATACATAGATCCCATTTGATCTGCCCGGTCCACTCCGCCCATGAAGTTATTATAATTTAGTACTACTTGTGGTTTCCTAATCTCTACCTGATTGCCACCACGTGTTATTCTTGACGTAGTTATCATTGATCCAGTATCGTAAGAACTTAACATGGTAATAATTCGCTTATCTCGCCATGATAAAGCTAAATTCAGACATTAAAAAAAAGAATTGAAAGTTTATTGCACAAGTTAAATGCTCTGCTGATAACGACAAACTGAAAAGATTCTTATTCTCAAACGGTAACGGTAAATTGAAAGTAACGGTAAATACGTATTTTCAAATGGTAACGGTAAATTGAAAAAAGAATGCATTTTAAAAACAAATCTCATCGATAGACAGTATGTTTCGACATAATCCGCCTTGTCACTTCACACGTGCCATACGACCGTTGCAGAAAAGTACTGTTGTCACGTCAGAGGTGACTTACGACCGATAAGGGTTAAACTTGTACATATCTGAAAGCAACATTGTTCATTCTTTCATTGCATTTATATGATTTTTTGTATTAAATTAATAAAATAATAATAGGTAGACTTTACATAAGTTCATTGACACGTCCTTTTTTATCATTTAACAAAATTTAAATATATAAACAATTATAGTCATTTTTAAATTTCCTCAGTACGTTTTGAAAATAATATCTTTTATCACAAAACCTCTACTTTATTTAATTTTTTTTTTCAATAAACCTATTTATAATTCTTTCAGTGTGAACTGATGAACCTTCGCTACACTTAACGGTTGACCTGCGGGGCAATAAATGGAAATTGTATATGAATGAACATTTCTCTTTTGTAATTTAATTTCATACTTTGTGTACTCTAAACTTCCAATAAGTAAATTTATTTTAGAACATTGAGCTTTATCTTACTTTATAAATGTTGAACAAATTATTTTCTTTAAAAATCTATAAAATAAAAATGAATTTTGATTTCTTAATTTTTTCAATATTTTTACTTGAAAAGTTTTCTGGACTTTGAATGTGGGCTTACATTATTTACAATAATAATGTAATATGTGTTTAAAAAATATCTTGGTCTTCTTTTTTTTTAATAAATATCCAATGCATGAAACATCTCAGTCAAAATTTATAAATTAAGCAAGCAAAAATACTCTTCAGCGAATATTTATATTCAATACTGTGAGCCTGTATGTACAACTTTAGAGGGCGTTTATAATTTTCACATGATTTCAATAGGGACGTTCTTCTTCCAATGTCTAACAGCTGAATACAGTTTATTACAGCCTGAAAATATCAGGTTTAAAAAGTCAAAATAATATTTTTTTCATCTTAGAAGGAAAAAACTTTAAATATATAAACAATTATAGTCATTTTTAAAAAACGAACTGACATATGTTGGAACTGATTTAAAAAATATGTCCATCGGAAATATATGTCCTAAAAGTTTCTTTATATACATCACAAATATTGTTTGTGCTTTCAAGGAATTCGAAAGTTGGTTGGATACATCATCCACAAAAATACAAGTACTGTTTTGATAAGTACTATGCACAAAGAAAACACCTGCAATTCTATTATAACACTTTTATTGTGTTTGCAGTAATTTTGCATACCTGTAATCTCTTACATTTTTTTCTTACAAAGTGTAATTATGTAATTAGCTACATCACTAGAATAAAAACAAGGGCCAAATATCAGAATACGATACACTATTTTCAGACATCAATCTTTGACTGAAGATCGTGTAGATGTGATGTCCTATCAAAATAAAATATTAGAAAAGTTTCTTCCAGTTATATATCATCTCTAACCGGTCCTGCACAAGTTTCATATACTAAATAATTGGGGCTTACAGATGCTTTAAATCTAAATGTGAAAATAAAACCAGTAACTGCAGTAAATTGAAATACAAATTGCAACGGAAAATAGTCTGCTCAACCTGTATACAATTTCTTTTAAAAAATATAAGGAACAATTATTGTGGACGAAAATTGCCCTTAACATTTAATTTTCATGTTATTTAAATTTTAGTAGGAACATATTAAAATTATCACCTAAACTGACGTTTTAGGTTGATATGTTTATTTATAGTAAAATTAAAGTAAACATAATTGTTCAAAATGGTCCAAATCTTACAGCACGGTTAATAATAATGTTCAATTTCGAATAAAAACGATTTGTGGTGCTAATAGCTTTAATTTTTGAAGGGTTCATAGTTTGGGAAATTGGAACTATAAATTTTTCAAATATATTTTTTTAATAGCAGAAATCAAATCTAGTTGCAAAAAGTAAAAAAATAGCATTGGCAAAAATTTGGATATGCATTAGTTAAAATAATCAGGAAATAAATAAACAAAACAAGCCGAAAACCAAGTCTTGAAGAACACCTGATGAAACCGAACGTAAATGATCTTAATCTATTAAATGCATCAGATAAAAATAAACAAGACGACAAACAGTGTTTAAAAAACTTTCATATTTTTTTAAATATAATTGTTTTACAATAACTAGTCTGAATAGTTCAACAATAAGCCTAACGAGTTCCCTGTAATACGCAATAGTTATAAAAACAATTTATTTCACAGTTTATATTTCGTTATTCGAGAAAAACTGGAATGATAACATATTGAAAAATACAAAAAATTCCAAAACAAATTTGCGCTTTATATTACGAAATAATAATCTTAGTTTTAAAACGCAAACAAGCTTTTTTAAATCTTTTTACTAGACTTTTCCTAAATTAATTTCTTCTCCAACTTTGGCATCGTGTGATTTTAAAAGCTCGGGTGTCGGTTGATCTTTTTCGGCTGCAAGCTGGTTTTGTAATGAAATAGCTAACTTAAATAACTGAACTGCAACATATGTATGTTACAAATTACCTTAAATGACTCAGCAATGGCACTATCACGCTGTTCTCGCCATTTATATTGCCAATAACGAACTTCTTCCATGGATGTACCAGTTAAATGTAAAATTGTCAGTGAAGCAACCCCTCCAATTCCACCTAGAACTCCACCAACAATGCCACCAGCTGTCATACCTCTTAGGCCCATATTAAATTTGTATAGTGCACCCGATAAAGTACCGGCCGCTAAATACTCATAAATAGAACTCTTTCCTCTAAATACTGAAATTAAAGTAATAATTCCACTAAAAGAGAAAAGTCAGATCGCCTACTTTACTTTTTTAAAGCAAAACTTACTAGTAGGAAGTGGTAAACAAAGATACACGCCAACCCCATTTGAACCCTCCCTTTGCAAAGTTCGTTGTAAATTGGTCTTGGAGCTTTCTCTGCAAAAAAGAAGTTATTTAATCACTTGTTTTTAATAATTAGCCAATATTATAACTTTGGCATCCAAATGTGATTTAAAAGCTGTTGCCTGATTATTTTCCAAAAAGTTCATATAAGCTACTCGTGATTGTGTAATACCGCCATAAATTGCTCCCACTAAGAATCCTAAGAAGCCAGCTTGATAAATTGAATTCAATTCAGTAGAAATTGCTCCAAATTCACTATTTACATAAGTATAAAATAAGTAAAATATATTGAAATATGCAAGTTCAAAAACCTACTCGACTTGGAAAATTTCTTTGACTCTCTCCCACCCACTTTCATTTGTTGGTGGCCTTCGAATAAACGATTTGTATGTTCTAGTATCTTTTGAACATTTGTCATGCTCATCGGATTCACCAGGTAAAATTCCAGCTATCAACCATTTACCTCTACCCCGTAAAAGATTCATTATAAATAATGTTTTGGAGAAGAAAACTTAAAAATAGACAACTTCCTACTTTAAAATATTTTTGACTAAACCAACCATTGGTACATTTGTGGTACATTTAATTAATTGTTATAAGCAAGGAGAATTTATGGCAGGTTGCTGCAAAAGCAAATTTGCTTTTGCTAAATTCGCTTCATTTGTCAAATAATCACCACGCAAAAGGAAGCATTTTTGACATTTTGTAGTACAGAGTAGTTACTACTGTCTTAAAATCATGCGCAGCACATTTATTCTTTTTGTTTAAATTTAAAAGTTTTCCTTCCGCATGCTGTTTTATGTAAAATTCTATATATATGCAATTACATATATTGCCGTTATTCCCATATCTTTACAACCTTTGCTTGAAATTTTTTTAATTATTCATTCAGCATTATCTACTACCGTCTACACGAAACAAGAATAATAATACACCTTCACATCATTTCTATCACAAATATAATCTATTATGATTGCTATCTCGATGTTATTTAAGTTACATGAGAAGTTACATTGAGTTCATACATGAAATGATATTTACATGTGTAGGTGTGTTTGCTATTTCGTTTCTTTGTGCGGTTTTACACACTTAAACTTTTGTTGCTCAACTGTTTTTTCCATTAGAAAGAAAGAGAAGGGCTATAAAGCTTTCTCTTTCTTTCTAATAGAAAAAACAACAGTTGAGCAACAAAAGTTGAAGTGTTTAAAACCTAACTTTGTCAAACAAATAGGGTTATTATTATTTTGGTAAATTACCGTTCTAATGCATTCAAGTAAATAGTAAATTTTTCTATTATAGAAATGTAATTATAAATAATTTATTTGAATCATTTTGAATTTAAGCAATTTTAATTCGTGCTTGATTCCTTCAAGTAAATATTTCATGATATTCTTACAAAATATTTATTCAAAAATAAACATTTTATGATACTCTCATAAAACATTTATTCAAATATAAATATTTAAAATGCATTGATTATTTTTAATATTGCTTCTCAGATACGTTATAAAAATATAAAATTTTAAAGGGTGTTCCTTAATAGATTTGATTTTATTGTAAACGTGTCTTTTGAAACGTAAAATCTTCTTAGTGTGTATAAGGTCAGTAGCAAAAAGGAGCATAGGTAAACGCAAAAGTTGCAACTAAGAATTGAAACTTCTAAAATTTGAAAAAATATTTCAATCAGAACTGTACAATTATTGGAAAATGCTCTTAGGTTATGAGTAACTACTACTTACCAATGACCTAGAAATATCCACAATAAGAGAAAAAATTAGTAATTTCAGTGAAAGATTATTGAATAGACTAAGCAACTACTTAAATTTGTTAGCTACATACGTGAGACCTGAATGTTTAAGGGATCAGATGTTCTATCCTCTAGATAATAGTTAAATCTGTACATTTACATCGCTGTTATTAATCAAAGTTTCTGTTTAGAATTTATTAAGTTCATTGGAGCTTAACAGAATAATTAATGATAAGTTTCGCCAAATATATTTCTAGCAAAATATATCGCAAAATCAAGGAAATGAAAAAAACGCAAAATTTATAAAAAAAATATTGTTTTTTTAGTATGCTTCAATTATATATTCATTTAATTCCTATGCATGCCATAGTAACGTTGGATAAATAAAAGTTTTGCAAAAATCATGATTTCTAACAGTGAACATTATTTAACAATGACCACCTTCTTTAAGCTTACTAAGTAAAGTTTCTACGTCGGGTACAACAGCGCCAGCTTTTCGGACTGGTGGCTCTTCAACGGAAATAATTTCAACGCGGGGTGTGGTATCAACACCCAAGTCGCTAACTGATAACTTTTTCAAAGGCTTTTTTTTGGCCTTCATTATATTGGGGAGAGTGGCATATCGTGGTGTGTTTAAACGCAAATCGGCACTAAGAACAGCCGGTGTTTTGATTTTGATGGTCTCGAGGCCACCATCAATTTCACGGACGACGGTCAAATCACCTCCATTTCTTTCAATTTTATTACAGAAAGTAGCTTGGGGCCAGTCCAAAGCAGCAGCCGTCATTTGCGCAGTTTGATTGCAATCGTCATCAATAGCTTGTTTACCCAAAATCACCAAATCAGCTTTTTCATCCAATGCAATTTTGGTAAGAATTTTGGATACATGGATAGGCTGTAGTAAATCGTAATCCTTTCCGGATATTTCTACATGAATCCCACGATCAGCACCCATGGCTAAAGCAGTGCGAATTACTTCCTGCGATTGATTGGGTCCAATCGAAACAGCAACAACTTCGGTGGCCAATTTTTTCTCTTTCATTTTCACGGCTTCCTCCACAGCAATTTCATCAAAGGGATTCATGGAATGTTTAACACCTTGTGTGACAACGCCAGATTTTTCAGGATTTACACGTACCTAAATAAACACATCAATTATTTATTATTTTTAAATCGATTACGCAAAAAACTATAAGTAACAAAAACACTTGTTGGCCAAATAATTTTTTACTCGCCTTGACTGCATAATCTACAACACGCTTAACACCAACCAACACACGAGACATTTTGTAAATAATTTTTCTCAAAGATTTTATAACTCTAAGGCAATTTTATATTAATAAATAAGCAACAAGAAAAATTAAACCTTAAACTGACAGAAAAAATTAATAAGTCCAAAGATCACCACTTATTTGCCATCAAATCATGCTGCCGGACTAGAAAATTTATTACTCCAAACCACGAATAATAAACCAAACCAAAATAATCTATGCCTCAAACAAATCAGCCCTTTCGTATATCGTTTATTCTCGGCATACCAAGGCAAGCCATTTCGAAATGATCTCAATGAGCCAGTTCACATTGGATTAGTTGTGCTGGCAGTTTGTTGGCATTTTCGGTGAGGGGGGTAGTTTTTGGTTGAAACAATTTTTCTATCAGCTTCAACGCCGCACAACGAAAACAAAACTAATACACATGCATTTATGAAAACACAGGTCTTGTGTGTTTTTTTTTTGCAGAGCGATTTTTAGTCTTCAGTTGGCTATTGTAGTGTAACTATGAATATGAATTCAAAAGTAGATAAATAGATTTTATGCTATTTATTTTTATCTTTTTTACTATTTTATCTTTTTTATTATTGAATTCAAGTTTTTGTTATAATATTTTTATATTTTACAGAAAATTAAATATGTGTAATCTTTTAAACGTCTTTTTAATTAAATTTTAACGATATACATATATTTTCAATATTTCGCTTTCCTATGGAAAGATTCTTCAAGAAAAATTAATTTTTAATAACAAATTGAAAAAATTTTTTTTATTTAATTAAAATAAAAAAGGTCGATTAAGAATAAAAATAATTTTACATAAAATAAAATTAGAAACAAACATTTCATCATCACTTACAGCCATATTTATTTTGTAATGCGTATACTGTGGTGTATACCGAACGAAAAACAAACATGAAATGAATAAAAAACACTAATACACACAAAGATGTGTATACGTATAGAATTTTGTGATAAAATAATTAGTATAGCGTGTTTTGGAAAGAACTAAAGTTGTGCAAAACAAATATTAATCCAATGTGAACTGGCCCAAACATTTCATCATCACTTACAGCCATATTTATTTTGTAATGCGTATACTGTGGTGTATACCGAACGAAAAACAAACATATTAATTATCTATGACAAACATGAAATGAATAAAAAACACTAATACACACAAAGATGTGTATACGTATAGAATTTTGTGCTAAAATAATTATTATAGTGTGTTTTGGAAAGAACTAAAGTTGTTCAAAACAAATATTAATCCAATGTGAACTGGCCCAATGACATCAAGTAAAATTAAATACCAGGTAATAGCAATGGCGAATTCATTTGTTTTTGCCGGTATATCAAATCAAAAAATACATAAATAAATTTGAAACTCCATAAGTAAGACATATTCAACATACATATGTACATATTTATACAATAACACATTCCGAAAATTTATTTATATGCCATTGTTTAATTCGTTTGCATTGTGCAATATGTAGACGATCCTATTGCCTCAAAAGTTTTTTTAAATGTTTTAGTTTTTTACAAGAAATACTAATGTATTAAAAAAATTAAATATAATACACCTGTGGTAGTAACATCAATACATGTGGCCAATAGATGATTTCCTTTTTTAAATTTCATAATTGTTCGACAACTAAAAGGAATTTTGAAAAGTCTGCTTGCTTTAAAAGCTATCAAGTGACATCACAGGTATTCGTTTTGGCATTACATTTGCACTGTACCAAAACAATATGAAATGTCATTACTTTTTGTTTCAGTTACGGAAAAGAAAGTTTCTTATTATTTATAATATTCGTATAATTACAAAGTGAAGTAAATTCTCCCACTGAAATTCAATCCCAACTGCATACTGATCTTTTAGGTCCCGATGTTGCTAATTTGTGTATTTTAAATTTAAAAAACAAAGAAGCAAAAAATATTAATTGGATTCAGAATATTTTTATTTTTTTAATAAGAAATTTATTATTATAGAAGTTACCAGAAAATGGATTTTAATACTAATAACGATAAATAATATTTGTGCTAATAACTAAGCAAACCAAGGCGTAATACATTTTTTAAAACAAGCTGAAATCGTCTTAACAATACAGCTGATAAACTGTTTAATCATGACGCGAACACACTAAATAACAAAGAATATGAACTCAAAACGAATGCACAGTATAGTTTGTGACGAATGTGCCATTATTATTTATTTGATTAGATTTATAAAAGGAAAATCCCAATTGAAAAATTAAATAATGTCTCCACCCTTAGTGATGCGAATAATGGCTTTGTCCGTTAACACTGCCAAATTAGCCGGATCCATTATACGTGATGTCATGCAAAAGGGAAATTTGGACATAGTTGAAAAAGTTAGATATTTGTTTATGCTTTCTCATTTTAAATTAACAATCCTTTGCAAATGTTGAATAGGGAAAGGATGATTTACAAACTGAAGCCGATCGTTCTGCACAACGCTGCATTATAGCATCATTGAGTAAAGAGTTTCCAACAGTAAAGATAATTGGTGAAGAAGGTGGTTCTGACTTAAATGTGTGTAATGACTGGTTAATGTCTGAGTATGACCAAGAACTACTGAACTTAAAATGTGTGCAACAGTACTGCGATGCAATCGATGAAGAATTTGTCATATGGGTTGATCCTCTTGATGGAACATCGGAATACGTTCAAGGCTTTTTAGATCATGTGACAATTTTAATAGGAATTTCTATTAAAAGCTCTTCTGTTGGTGGCATAATACATCAACCTTATTATAAAAACTCCAATGGTGAATTGGGTAGAACTATCTGGGGCTTAAAGGGTCTTGGTACTGGAGGATTCGAACCTGTCGCAGCACCAGAAAATAAATTTATAATTACTACGACTCGTTCGCATTCGAATGCTACAGTTCAAGCGGCCCTAGATGCATTATCTCCAACAGATGTTTTGAAAGTAGGAGGTGCTGGTTATAAAGTATTGCAGTTGTTAGAAGGCAAAGCTCATGCATATGTTTTTGCCAGCGCAGGCTGTAAGAAATGGGATACATGCGCGCCGGAAGCGGTACTGGAGGCGCATGGTGGTTGTTTAACAGATATGCTTGGCGAGCACTACTCATATGCAACTGACGTTGAACATATAAATAAGAGGGGTGTTTTAGCAACAGTTGGAAAAGTTTCGCATTGTGATATTATTGCAAAATTACCAACAATAGTCATTGAGGCAATGTGTAGCAAATAGTTATTAGATGCATATTATCTGCATACCAAAAGTAGATCTGATGTGTACGATTTAAATATTAAATAATAAAAAAGAAAAAATGTTGGCATAATAAATTAATACAATTTTGTTTGATTTATATCGCAACCAAAAAGAACTAACGTGCATAGATATCTTCCTGAGGCATAGCTTTATAAAGGTTTCCTAAGAAATTGTTTTGATAATTTTATGGGCGTTATGCAATTAATTAATGACTAAAAGTGTAACGATTTAGTTTTTCTGGTCAAAGTAAGTTTTAACTATATTTTTTACATAACTTTAGGGACGTGGGACTCCTGATTCAATGGCAGATAATGTAAGATTATGAATATGCGGTATCATTTTAGGTGAAACTAAAAATTCCTCGAGAGATAAACATTGCTCAGACTAACAAATTTTTTGTTTCTACAGGAAAGTTTTTATGGTCTTTAAAAGTACAGTTATTGATTGGTAATTGTTAAGTAAGAGCAAGGAACAATTTATTGGATATGGCATATTTGATTCTTGCAAAATGTGCAAAAATTCCCATTGCGGGGGATTTTAATGCCAAAGATTGCGATGGCTAAACGAACATTCCGTCAATGGGTTAGGAGAATTGAATATGTTGAACGCTGTTATGACATAAAAGACTACATTGTAGTCTTTCTTTTTTTATTTAAGTAAAAGTAATTGATTATTTGATGTTATATAAGTTCTTATTTCCGATTTTAAAACCGGTCAATTGCTACTATTCATATTTCTTAAAGGATTATGACGAAACTAAAAATTTAATATTGGGGTAACTGAACAATTGGAATGTTTGGAAAAGATAGTTTGTTGATATTTGCGGATAACTTAGTTAATGCTTTGGAGCGTAGATTAAATATAAATAAATTGATTGATTTGTTATCATACAATATTTTGTAAATAAATATTTTTCGTTAAAATTAAATCTTTATTGAAAAAACTTTTTATATGAATTCAGTATAAAATAAATCTTGGCTTATTTAATAACCGGCGTTTAAGAGAACTTAAAATAAAACCACACTAAAAAGGTAGAAATTTAAATAAATCAAAAATTGCAAAATGTATTTTTAAATGTTAAATGCAGAAGTACAAATTATACAAATTACAAATGACTAAAACTATACATTAATACACTGGATACCGATTAAAGTTGAGAAAAATACGATTTTTAAAGTAAAAAGAAAAATACATAATACAATTAATACATAAACATTAGTTACTATTTGACGAAGAATTTCCTACTGAAATATTATTTATCATTCGATTACGTTTAGCTTTAGCCATTTTACATTGATTAACAGATGCTGCGAATCGCAACGACTTCAAAGATTCTATAAAGCAATCCTGAAATGGGGAGACATTAATAAACATAAGTGTTTTTGAATTGCCTCCTAATGATGGCATTAGAAGATGAGTAAGTTTTGAGTTACGATATGGAATATGATCCTGCTTTTGCAATAAAGCCAAAATAACATTAGTTAGCTCAGATAATGATCGGTTGATATTTTTGGTTTCGTTCATTCTTACGCTAGTCTTGGGAGATTCAGAACCAGCTAAGTCAACCAAATTTATAGAGCCAATTGAAATTTCTTGTCTTTCAGTATGCATACCAATTAGTTCAATTTTGGTCACAGCATGCGAACGTGACGACCTTTCGTTGCCCACTGTTGCAGCAGTGGCACGGTTCATTTTTGCAATATGCATCAATTGGCGCAAACGTGCAGCGTTTTCTACTGTCTCTTGGGTTATATTGGATACGTATATATCGTTTTTATTATTCTTGGTCATACGAATCTCCATATCCTTTTGCTCATTACTTAATAAATCGTACAAAACTTCATTGTAAATTTCCAAAAATGTGACTTTTATTTCATACTCCCAACCCAAAAATCGGTAGTTTTTGATTGAATCAAATAACAAATCAACCGTTCGTGGTATTACACCCGGATTACTATATGTACCATCCATTGTATATGTTTTTCCACTGCCTGTCTGTCCATATGCAAAAATGCAAATATTGTAACCATCCAATGCGGATTGTATTAAAGGTGAAACTAATTCAAAAATTGATTCCTGGTTGGAGACGGGATGAAATACTTGATCAAAACTAAACGTGTAAGCGTTTGCCTTGTTTTTTTCATTATTAACAATTTCGACTGTGGCTTCGTCCAAGTAATTCCATCCGCACAAGGGTTTGTCTTGTTCACTATCTAGTGGTGGACGTACCCTGCAGAAGACTCTTATATTTCCACGCAAATCCATAACTGCATTGTGAAGTTCTTTACGTTCCATATTTGAACGAAATAACTGTTCCTTACACAAAGTTATCTCCTCTAAGAGAGATGCATTTTTTTCTGCCAAATTTGAAGAACGTTCACGTAAATCAAGGACTTCACTACTTATTTCAGCGTGTTCATTTTTTAGTTTCTGAAAATTGAAATTTTAGTTAAGTTTTTTTTATATTTCATATGTATATGTGTATATGTGTTTCGAGTGTTTGTTTTGTTGAATATAAATTATCTTACTTTTTAAGGTATCTTTATTATTCTTTTCTTCAATTACGAATAATCCTACCGAAACGGTTGAAGAAACCAACAATAAATAAAAATGTTGTACCTTATTAATTATTAACAGATATTATAAATTTATGTTCCCCTTTTTTTCTCTTGCAACTTCTCATACTTCATTAACCAACCCATGCACTGCTTGCTAAAGCATATTTAGCTAAGCAATTTCAAAGGTATTTTGAATTTTTTTTACAAATTTTCAAATACATATGGTTTGAAAATAAAATGTTTGTAAATATATATGAATTTTTTTTGCGTGTCTCCATGATAGTGATAATAAATATATATAATATAAATATAATCAATTAATCTGGGTCCCAGAAATTATATTTATTTTACAATTATTTATACCGAATTTTTAACAATGTTTTTCTTTCGATTTTTTTTACAATTTAAACAAATGTTATGACCTCAACAATTTGTGTGTAAATAATTCATTTCGAAACATTTAAATTGTCTATTTTTTCTCAAACAGTTGGTAAAGCATGGTTTTCCCACTTCACGTTCAAGTTATAATAAAAATTTACTTACATTATAAATCGTTGTCAATTTATAGAGTTCATCTTTAGTTTGACTTAAGCTGGCTTCAATTAATTCATTTCGCTCTTTTAAATGTTTTTTAATAATTTGCGTATTTTTCAACTCATTTTGAGTTGTAATAAGCTGAGTTTTTGTATCTTCAAACTTTTCAGGCAGGCCATCCAATTTTTCCAATTGTTCACATTTGTCTTCATGTTTTTCTTTTAAAACTTTATATTTTTCAAGCAAGTCATTATAGCGTGCCTTAAAATCATATGGTGGGATGCGTTTATTAATAGGTTTTCCAGCACCTGTTGTTGAAATAGCTGTTGCCGAACCTGTAGATGGTTTTGCTTTGTTTGCGCCATTTGTTGCAATAGTTGCAGTACGCGTAGTTGCTGATCTTGTCGCTTGGGTAAATGCCTGTTTTACTGTGCTATTTGCTGTACCTATTGTATTATTTGTTCCTATACGTGGTGGCCTATTGCTATTAGTGGCTGTTACTGAAGAGGATATAAAACGAGATGTTTTGGCAGGAATTGGTGCTAATGTAGGTTCGATACGTTTAAAAGGTTTCATTTCATGTATATCGCATGCAGAACGGCTTCGCCTTAATTTGTTTTTTGTAGTTGTTTCTGGAACTTCAGTTGATGGAGCACGTTCTGGGTTAAAGAAAAATATTTATTATTGTTACCATACATAAACTGATGTCTTCTACCTCTTAGACTTGAATCAATTTTCACATTTGTTAAATCTTTAGTAAGAGGTTGATAAGTTTGCAACGATGAAGAACTACTGCTTAAAAGTTGTACACTTTTACCAAATCCTGCTTTTATTCTATCCATGGGCAATATGGTTCTTGTTACCGGCGCTGGCCTCTTTAAATCTGATGGCTTTGGTAATCTCGATTCCATATTGGCGAATCGAAACTACATTCGCATTTTTAAGAAATGAAAGGAATTAAAAAAAATAACTTTATACACAATGACTTCTTACTTGTCTTTGCAATTACTTTCGCGCCTCCTTTGATGTTACCCAAACAACACTTAGTTATTTTTTATAATTATGTTTTATTGACTTCAATTAGATATATATAAATATATATATATATATATTTATTAGATATAAAAGTAAAAACTGCTTAATTAAGCCTATCAATTAAATTGTGATATAGTTTAAAGAAAAATCATTTAAATCGTTGAATTTCAATCCGACTAATTCGACGCTTCAAACACTGAACGGCGTTGCCAGCTTTTGAAAAAATCAAATAATTTTGTCTATCAACAGTTAAAAGAATATATATTAAAGCTGCCAATCACAAAATACTAGGAAACAGTATTTACACGATAAAATTCATCATTTATTTTATATCAATGATTATTAAACATACATGTATGAATTTTTTGCTTTAAGATGTTAAATGTATAGTATAGTGAAACAGTATAGTATCATCAAAAGCCGAGTGATTAAATTGGGTTACTGGGCTTATTAATATTTAAACGTCTCAATTTGTTTCTGAAAGCGTAATTGCTAAAATTTTGGAGAAAAATATTTAATAGGGACTAAACATTTTTATATTATGAAAATAATAATGTTCATAATATAAGAAATAATGGATATAATAATTTAATTTTATTTAAACTTTGTGTTAAGGGCGTGCTTAAATTGCTTTTCAATGTTGTTATGTTACCTAGTAAATGACGATAAATGAAATATTAATAACAATAATAAAATAAAGAAAAAGTAACAATGATAATAACATTAATAACAATCATTACATTTAAGAAACATATATTTATAAAGTAGTTTAGCGTATGAAATTTAAAAAGTGTTTTATAAAATTCAAACAATTGATTTTGCCTTCAAAAAACCCTTGTCGTTCTGTACTCATTTGTTATTAAATGTGAACTGGGGTGCATTTAGTTTGTATTACATTGTTCTTGAACTTATAATAGTATGTCAAAGGAAAATAGGAGGAAAAAGTAAATAAATAAATAAATTCGATTTGTTTTGCCATAAATATATGCAAATTTAAAAAAGAATTGTTGAATTAAAATTTGTTTGTCTAAACATATAAGAAAGTTTAATAAGATAAAGATAATTCAAAAAAGGCCAACTGCTTAACAAACGCATATCACTTAAAATTAGTGATTACCGTTAGAAAATGCAAAAAGGGGTGTTGTTTAAGCAATATCCTTGGAGATCGTGCGGCTTCAAATTACAAGTGTATAATGAGACGAAGTAATGAAACTTATTGCAACTGAATATGAAAGCGTTTTGCAATTTGAAAATGTGCTTTTCACAGAACATTGACGAAAATTTAACAAAATAAACTTTGTCTAATGTAGTCTTCTGTAGGTATAAAACAGTCAATTTGCAAGTACACAACACTTTGTCATTGATTACCAGCTTAACTTTGAATGTTGAATTCATGTCGAAATGTTTACACAATAGCACATTATTAAAAGATAAGATTATTTGCAACTACGATCATGAAGTTAAAGTTGGCTTTAAACAATTTTCTGGTAACATTATGTTCGGTTTAATGAACTGAAATTTTTCGGTTCTTTTTTAGCATTAGCACTTTAATTTTTCAATTACTTATAGATAATGAAATAATTGGACTTGGCAGTGCCGTGGCTTTAACTAATATGAAAGTTTTTTGCAACTACGCGTTTGAAACATTTTAATCAACTCTACAATAATGCAGCTCTGTAGAAAGTTAATTTTTTTCTTTTTGTTGTGAAATCTTTCCCCAAATTTACAAAAAATATAAATACTAAAAAGAGGTACAAAATGTAAGCATTTTAATATAAACCGTGAATATTTTTTTATATAACATGTTTTTACTTCTTGTGCATGTTATTCACAACATAGACCCTTCCAGAATATACTTTTCACAAGGTCGTCTTTGTTTTTAGGATACGTGAATAAGAGTATCATTAAAGAAAAATTAATTGTATGAAACCAATATCCAAGTAAATAAAAACAAAAGTGGAAACAAACAATATAAAACTACATAATTCTTCGTTTATAATAAATAATTTAGTTTATTGTAACTTTTAATATCAAGAGAGGCTGTTGATCTTTAACTTGTGAAAAATGGCGCAATTGCAGTATGTATTTTCTGCATACAACCTTAATATTCAAAGCTTTTGGAATCGTTATCCATATCCGCTACATGATTTCGTAGTTCGAACAGTTTGATGCGAAATATGTATGTACAATTAATTGCTTAGAGTTCCTTTTAGAAGTTAATTATTATTCTTATTAACATGATGGCTTGATGGCCTACAACAACTTTGGCAACAATGTTAGATGGATAAAATAGTTAAGACGACTTGTTTGTTAGGTTTTGTATGTCCTAAATTCAATATAATGCCTTCTATGGCAATGTTATACCCGGGCTTTAAATCCGTTAAGTAGATCAAAATCACTGGACGACAATATCTTTCAGTGTTTTCTTTATTGTAGGAAGATACATTTTCATTTAATACACAAATCTCAATAGAAAAAAACTTTTGATCCTTTACTAGCTGCATAGATTACCATAGATGCCTGCTATACACAATAAGTAAACTGTCCATGGCCTTTTCTGTGCTAATTTTTTTTTTAATTCTTCACTGTACAGTTTTTCAAACTTACAGTATTCAAGTGCACTGCCAGGCTTGGGCACTGACCACCTTCTGTATTATAAGAAATTGAAAAACATGTCCATATTAAAAAAATTATTACTACCACAGCGAAATCATAATAGAAGTTTAATTTTTTTGGGTCGGAAAACGATAAAATTTATTTTAATTTTTTGAAAATTTTCAAAGCTTCAAAAAACAAATTTATTTAATTTTTACAAGTATAACAAATATGTTGCTTTAATTTTTTATATTTGCATTATATTACTTTAATTAATATAAAATCAAGGTTATTAGTGTTATACGAACAGTTACTAAACATATTTGCCAAAAGAAAATATGGATATGCTCTGCCCACATTAACCTACTGTATATTTTTTGCCGATCAAAATTTTTACGGATGCGTCTTGCTTAAGTTTTAAAAGAAAATATTTAAGTAATAAAGTAAACATAAACACGGAAGACACCAAATTTCTAGTTACAAACTGTGTTGAAATTTTTTAAACGCAAAAACAGCAACAATTAAGTATGCTGTTTATTAACTGTATAGTTTGCTAAGAAAACTAATGCACGCAAGAAAACAAATTTCTATTTACTAACTGCGTAGAAATTTTATACACGCAAGACAACAACAAATATCTTAAAATAAATTCCAAGAAGGAGACATACAGGCGCCTACACATTGAATATGCAACATACAACAACAAAATGTGAGACAAAGGGAGTAGAAGATTCTTAATTTTTCTAAACTTCTGGTGGAATAATATAAAAAGGCAGCGTCTGAACGGATAGTTAGTTAGTTGAAAAATAAACCTCGTGAAGTAAAGGCGTGCATCTTAAGTAAATTGTTCTGTAGCGTCAACTTTGTGTGGTTAAAGTAAATAACCTTGCAATTTAAAAACTCTAAAATCTGATGTTATTTATTTTGCAATAAAGAACTCACAACAAAACGTTTATAAAAGGTATAAAGGTAACAATATTTTTGAGGATATCACGAAATTTTTAACATTTGAAATAATTGAGCTTGAGAGCTAGTTTTATATAGTTCGATATCTAATTAGGTACCATCATTAACAAAAATTGAGGATAAGTCAGCCAAGTGTGTGTTGATCTTGCATACAAAGGGTTCTCTTTATTTTTAAACTTGCTGCAACGGATACAGTAATAACTTCTATTGGTAAATTTAAAAGAAGTTATTGTGAAAATACCGTTAATATTGGGACACCTCTTAATATTAATTATTTTGTACTTCTTTTATAGCGAACTAGCAATGCATACTCTGCGTAATTTAATGGTTTCAGTCTATAACGGTTCAAAAAATATGGTCTTTATGTGAAAATCTTGTGACTATCAAGATAACTAAACGTAGTTTTACTGACACAGTGTAAATATGAAAAAACGAATTTTGGAAAATCTAAGGCTGTGTGAATTAAGTTTGGTGGTTATATTATTGAGAAAAAAAAACATTTCTGAAGTTTCATTTGTTCGTGAAGTTGGAAGGTACCGATATTAATATGTAACTATATGTTTCATATATGTTCACTCTACTTATTAAAGATTTAGGTCCGCTGTAGCGTTCTAAAACAAACGAAAGTAGGGCAAAAACCCTACTTATTTGTGCCTTCCATAGCTTTCTTACAAAATCAAGTCACCCTAAAACTAAATTTACAAAAGTAGATGTGTGGTACGTTTGAAATTAGAATTGGAAAAATATCGCGGGTGAAACATTGTAATGTCCTTTGAAATATTAAACAAAAAATTATCTTCGCACATTTGTAGAAAGTGCCAATTAATAACTAAATGATGACAAGGAGTTTATCCTTTAATTTTTCTCTTCAATTTTGAAGATAATTTCTTTTTTTTAATTCTTAAAAATACATTATTAATAGATAATTATCAATTGTTTTTCAAAGCCTTCCAATATGCTTAATTTATGAGCTCGATGTTAAACTGTATATTATTTTTAGTTATCATTTGCACGACCAGCATGAACTTCTCTACTATGCTCAGTAAGAATGAGCCACATCAGCGTACAATTTTACATTTGGATATGGATTATTTCTATGCACAAGTAGAGGAACTACGTAATCCCGTGCTGCGTGCAAAACCACTGGGAGTGCAACAGAAAAATTTTGTCGTCACATGCAATTATAACGCACGTGCTTTTGGTATTAAAAAGTTAATGCTTGTGACTGAAGCGAAAAGTCTCTGTCCCGAACTGGTATTAGTAAATGGAGAAGACTTAACACCGTACCGGCAGATGTCACAAAAAGTATTTGAATTGTTACTAAACTACACCCCATTTGTGGAAAAGTTAGGTTTCGATGAAAACTTTTTAGACGTCTCCTCGTTAGTGGAAAAGCGGGAACAGCAAAAGCAACAACAACAAGATCAAGACTCTGACGATATAGACTTACCAGTTGTCATTGGTCATATATACCCATCAGATGGCGCCACGTTAAATGCCTGCACTTGCGGTTGCGCTCAGCGTTTGGCGTTAGGCACTCAGATTGCTCAAGAAATACGACAAGACCTTGTTGATAAATTAGGTCTTACCTGCTGTGCCGGAATATCGTATAACAAACTTTTGGCGAAGTTAGTTGGCTCTCAGTATAAACCAAACCAACAAACTGTGCTTGTCTCAACGCATGCTGAGCAATTTATGCGAGAATTAGGAGAACTAAGTCGTATAACCGGCATTGGACAAAAAACTGAATCTCTTCTGCTCGAAAGTGGAGTATCTAATGTTGAGGAATTGCAAAAATGTAAATTGGATTTTTTACGAAAAAAATTTGGGTTTGAAACTGCGGTAAAGTTAAAGGATTTGGCCTTTGGTCGAGACACAAGTGGAGTACGCCCGACTGGTAAACCGAAAAGTATTGGCTTAGAGGATTCTTGTCGGCCTATATCTGTACGCACAGAAGTTGAAGAACGATTCCGTATGTTGCTTATGAGATTAATGGAACAGGTAAGTTTGAGTTCAAGGAAATGCTTTTAGTCTTAATCTAATAAATTATTTCTTCTCAAGGTTGCTGAAGATGGCCGAATTCCAATATGTTTAAAAATCATTTTGCGTAAATTTGATACTCAAAAAAAGAGCAGTCATCGGGAAACAAAACAGGCTAATATACTTCCGTCTCTGTTTAAGTCAACTTCTTGCACAGACACTGGTGGACCAAAAGTCATGCTAGCGGAGGGTGCTCAGGAAAAACTTTTAAAAATAATCATGCGTCTATTTGAACGTATCGTCGATTTAAATAAATCGTTTAATATCACCTTAATAGGCCTAGCATTTTCAAAGTTCCAACAACGTAAAGTCGGATCTTCGTCCATTGCAAATTTCCTTATCAAAAAAACAGATTTAGAAGTGCAATCGATAACATCTCTCACGAATACAGATGTAGTTGAAGCCATTTCGGATTATTCATCGACATCAACAAACCCAATTTCGCCAATTCTAAATAACGATGAAGCGTTTCGTTCATCGCCAACAACTTTTCAACCAAGTGATCAGTTTTATCGTAGAAGAAATACGGCGGCTTCACCCATTCCAATGTTGATTGACAACGGCTCAGAATCAGGTGCTACAAACTCCGATTTTTCAGACTTTTCTGAAACTGAAGTTGAGCCTTCTCCAAAAAAGAGTCGGATAAGCCGGTTGATCATGAATAAACGACGTTGTTTTGGTAGTTCTGCGATATATAATCCTGTAAGTGACGTAGCTGCTGATGTTGCGTCCCCGAGTAAATTACGTGTTTGCGATTTGCGATTGAACTCTAGGGATAGTGATCGTGATTTCCCAATGAGCTTGAGCACAACGGTAGCATCTACAAGTTCACCTCAATCGTCAACGACAAGTCAATCAACTTCGTCATCCACGTCCATATCACACTTTACTAGTGCAACTACAAATTGTTGCAATAATTTGCCACGTTTTCGTACAGTTCAACCACCACCTTCAACTCTTTTGAGTAACAATGATCGCTTAGAGGATTTTCGTGCAAACGCTCTAATTTTTGCCCGAAGACATTCATTAACAACTTCATCAACCGCTGTTACTACAATGCCATCCCTTATGGACGACTGCATTGATTCACATGCACTGCCAGTATCGCCAGCTCCTCAACAGTTGGAACTCAAAAGCACTACTAAAAATGAAGAGAAATGTTCAACAACCATCACTGGCAATCTTTCAAACATTCCCTGTCCAAGTGGAGTTGATCCTCAAGTTTTTAATGAGTTGCCAGTTGATGTACAAAACGAATTGATAGTTTCATGGCGTTCCTCTTTAGCAGCAGCAGCTGCTGCCGTAGCGAACGGAAGTATGTCCCCATTAACTTCATCTCAGAGTAGCACAACGCCAACATCTCAAACTGCTATTAGCGCGGCAGCTAGAGCCGGTGGTAGTAGTGTAAATAAAAATGTTGCTCAAAAAAATACTCTTTATAGGTATTTTTTGCGAAATAAGTGATTTATTGTTTCTTTAAAACTGATGTTTTGTTTGTTTTCTTTTTCTTAATTTAAATAACCTTTTTTAATTAGCTATTATGCGCATGTGCACAGAATTTCATTTTAATGCAAAAATTAATTCTAAAATTTGTGTTTAATATAGCGTCATTTAAAATAAATTCTGTACTTTTTTTACATGAAATATTTAATTTTTTGCCTTTAAAAACATTTTAACTATCACTGTCATTAACGCGAGCGGTAACTTAAAGTTCATTGCTATTTTTTGTTTTAATTATGATAGTTTTTTCGAACTGTTTGTTTATACTAATAAAATGACAAATTATACACAAATTTAAATATTATTGTTTTTAATAAAAGATAGTAAACAACAACAAAATAACAGCAGTATTTAATTCCAGGCATTATGCTAAAACAGATCCAGCTAAATACTTCTACTACAAGGTACATATTTTTCGTCATATTACATACATGTATTGGGTGAATGTCAACTTGTAAGGCTGAGCCAACATTTCAAGAATGATGTCAAAAAGAAAAAACATATTTTTTAGTTCTTTCGTTGATTTCCAATTTAATCAAAATTATTTTTTCTGTTCTTTAATACATGTGCATGTTTTTAGTTACCTGGTATCTTTGTTTTCTAATGTTTTGTAAATTTAACATATTTCAAATAAATATAAATAAAAAAAATTGTGAGGGAGAACAAAAGGATTTTAATTTAAGAGAGAAATATTTTCGATCACCAGTTATTGAAGTAGCTGCAACAAACACATTTTATTCGTTATGCATTATTTGCTGGAACATTTTTCATTAATACTATTAAAAAAAAAAACGTTAATAATAACCAAATTTGATTAAGCATAATGATCTTTATACCGATAAAGTATTAAATTTTAAAAATACTTAACTTGATACAAGTAATACAAATACATTAAAATGAACACTGAAACTTGCTACAGTAGAATGGATAATATATTTACAAAAGTTCGATGTAGTTTGTATTAATAGTTTGTTTTGAAAGCTTAGAAGCAAGATTTAAATTGAGTAATAAATTGTCCCAAGACCTTAGGATAACAAATTTTAAAAGTCAAAGCCTAACTAAAAATCAAGGATTACAATTTTGTGAAAAATGACTTGTGAAGTCTTTTTTAATGAAAATTATTAAAATAATTCAAAGTTTACTATATGGTTTACTTATGGGGTATAATTTAGTTTTAAATATAATTTTTTCTCTTTTATTTATAAGTTGTTTCGTTAAAAAAATATTTAGTGGCTCAGCCAACCAACTTTAATAAAATATTTTCTCAATGAACTTTCGACAGGTGACAGGTTATTAATAGCAACTGGTGCTCCACTTAGCAAAATTGTTTTAAGAGAAAGATAAGTAGTGGGTGGAAGGTTAAAAACTTTACATAATTGCTTTTCGTTGTTTGATAAAAGGTTTGTGCCTAAGGGTTGCGTTAATTGCTTTAATTCCTCCAGCTGCGAACACAATATACTACTCATCTGCATAGCTGGTGATGCTATTGACTGTTGTCCTTTTTGGCCGTTTAAGATGAACTGTGATGGATTGTTGTTGCTGCTTGTGTTGGTAACCATGTTGTTGCTTTCTTGCAATAGGGACAGCTTTTCCACGCTTTGATTTGTTAGCACCACATTGTTTACTTGCAACTGTGGTGCATTCTTCGTAGATACGGCTAGCAATTGTTGGAGGTGAGGTTGTTGGTTGTGGTTGATAATTGTGTGGGTTTTCATTAGCGATGTTTGGTTGGTAGTTAATAGAACGTTTGTTGATGTTGTTGTATTGGAGTTCATCGCCGTCGCCATTGTCGTCGTCATCGTCGTATGTGCCGGTGATCCCCGATAGCTATCCAAGTAGTTTTTGTTGAGCGATGATCCGACGTAAGAGGTCTGGTCGCCTGTGTGGTGCATGTTGTTTAGCGCGATGGAATTTGAGTTTTCGCTTCCGTTTGATATTTCGCTAAAATATTCATTATGATCAAAAAATATTTATATATAGATAGATATTTTATAAATTCTTACAGTTTTCGGTTGCTGTGCTGTGGGGAGTGCAAGGAATAATCTGGCTGCCGATGATTTCCAGTGTTGAGATGGATATTGTCCTGCAGTAAAACATTGTCTTATGCATCCATTTAAACGTTCTCCATTTGGTGCGCTGATAATACACGGAAGCTGAATATCGCAAAGTTAAATAAAACATTTTTTTTCAAAATTATTAAAAACAAAAATTCTACTTTTAAAATCATTAGGTTATTACAAGGATACGATATTCAAAAGCCTTCGTGTATTAACAGTTACATAATGTGATATTTAAAGTTTTAAAAAATAAAAATTTATAATTTATTTAATTATAACTATGTTTATTTCTATTAAATTTTAATCTTTTTACACTGCCCTTTAATATTGAGAGAAAAAAAAATAAATCGTTATAATTTAAAGGACCGTGTCAAAAGATTAAAATTTAATAGAAATTAAAAAAAAGGTCGAATAAAACTGAAAATAATAATCAAATATGTTTATTTCTATTTATTTATACCAACAGTACAAATAAAATTTTTTTGATTGTTACAACAGTCGTTAGCAATCTTTGAATTCCGATTTCAAATATTATTAGTTGCAACATCGCTAAAGGCTGATGTTAGAAAATGTAACATACAAGTAACTAAGGCGGATTTTATCGACAATTGCGGGTTTCATCTTCATATGAGTAACAAAAAAATTTTATTTTTCTTTCTGAGGAAATAAAATTTAATTAATTAACAACATATTAGCAATTAGTCTGAAAAAACTTTTCCCGAAACGTTTGTGGCTTAATGCTAGACGTTATATGCTTTCTACGTGTTACCTATACAACATTTTATATGTTATTATATTACATATATGCAAGGGACAAAAAAAGACAAAACGTTAACGGTATAAGCAGGTAGAATTCCTTTTCCTTTTATGTAAACTTTTTTGTCAAGAATAATTAAATTTTTCATTGTAAGGAGAGATCTTGAAGTTGCAAAGCGTAGAGAAAATAAAAAATATTTTTGAAGCTCCCTGTTATACTTATAAAATAAATTAATCAAAATAAATTTTATTGATTACTGAAACAAGCAAAGCAAATGGTAGAATCGCAGGAAGAAGTCGACAAGAATTGTAAAAAATGCTCCGAAAAAGATACCGACGTAATGGTACAATGTGATCTGTGTGACCAATGGTACCACTTCAGATGTCCTGAAGTTGTTCACCATGTGACTGACGTAATCTGGAGTTGCGAAGATTGCAGCGGTGCAATACTCACAGCGACGACAGGTCTTGTAACGAATACGTCTACACCCACCAATGGGAACGCTGACAATAGATCCAACGCCAACCAACAACGCAAATTCCGGTAATAAACTGGCAAGTTAATTTCGCTTTGTCACCATTTGCCACTTTACCTACACGTAAGTTTGGAAATGCTGGAAATAACATAAGCCAAGTTACGGCAACAACTATTTCATTTTCTAATTTTCAAGCACCGTCATCACTGTCTTCGGTTTATACAGCACCAATTATGTCGTATCAACCATCCATATCTTGGCCAAACAGCAATCTTAATAATATTACAAGACAGCGAAGTTCAGAGCTAAAAAAGCTCGAAGAAGAAATGCAACAGTACTTGGAAGCAAAGTATCAAATCCTGTATGAAACAAGCGTATCTTTTACATCAAGCATTCAGACTTTTACGTCTAATGCATGGCAAACGTCTGCAGCCATAGCGAATACAGGACCAATACCAGCGCAGTTAAAAGCAAAGTAATCTTTCCCAAAGCAACTTCCAAATTTCAACGGCGACCCAGATGAGTGGAGTGGCCGCTTTTCATTAGCAGCTTTGAAAACAGAACACAGTTGGCAGGCTACACGGACGCTGAAAATTTAATTAGGCTGCAATCAGCACTGAAAGGCAAGGCGCTTGAAATGGTGAAAAATAAATTGCTTCAGCCTCAAATGGTACCCGAAATCATACGAACATTACGTATGTATTTCGGTAAGCCTGAACATATCCTAGAGCGAGCTATCAGTAAAGCCAAGGGGTTCCCACCGATAATAGACAAGTTGGAAATGTTGATCGAGTTTGTCCAAAACATTTGCTTCACAATGGAAGGGTGCCAAATGCGTTCACATTTAAATAATCCGTTGCTAGTCAATAATCCCAGCTGTGAAGTCTTTTAGCAGTATAGTTTGGCAGAAGCGGCTGCAGCGTAACACCACTGTTCGGTAAATCAACTGTTTCGATAAACACACACACGCGCGAAGAAGACAGAAATAAGTCGAATTTTAACAAGCACGCAGCAAGTATGACTTGTCTTGTATGCAATAATGGTAGCCACAAAGTTGCTCAATGCAACGTTTTCAAAAATATGACGCTAAACAAGAAATGGGAGTGCGTAAAAGCAAACAACTTATGCAGACAATGTTTGGGCAGACACAGACGCAAATGAATGTGGCATAGATGGGTGCAAATTTAACCACAATAATTTACTCCACAAAAAGACGAGCGTTGTGTCAAACATCGCCTTAAACTCTGCAGAAATTAATCAACAAAATTCGATTGCTAATGCGCATAGCAACCATTTTGACGAGTTGCAACCATTCTTTAGAATAATACCAGTGAATATACATGCGTCGAACAAAGTAAAAAGGGTTTTTGCATTTCTCGACGAAGGGTCTGCGGTTACTCTCATAGAAAAAAGTATTTTTGATGAAATGGGTCTTATAGGCGAAAGTGACCCACTATGCCTCAGATGGACAGGCGAAACAACGCGCTTAGAAAGTGATTCCAGGAAAACTGATATTATTATATCAAACGTAGCAAATAACAAAAAATTCAAGCTGTTTAGCCGTGCATGCAGTTAACAGACTGGGACTTTCCGCTCAGACAATCGTTAGAATGTTTAGAGAATAAATTCAAAAAAACTCCTTCTTTAGGGACAACTAAACAATTACAAATTGATAACCTTCTGTTGAAGGGATACGCTATCAAGCTTGGTCCAAAAGAGTTAAAAACACGTCACGACAAAACCTGGTATTTGCCAATATTCGTTGTCTTAAACCCGAACAAACCTGAGAAAATCCGACATGTTTGGGACGCCGCGGCAAAGTTCAACAGCGTGTCATTGAACGATTTTCTGATTACCAGTCCAGAACTATTAAAACCGCTTGTGGAAATGTTACTAAAATTTCGAATGGGGAAAATCGAAATCTGTGCCGACATATCAGAGATGTTCCATAGAATAAACGTCAGAAAAGACGACATGTACGCGCAAAGTTTTCTGTGGCGTGATATAGAGGATAAGCATTCATCTTCGTAATGCGCGCACTGACATTTGGTATCAACTATGCACCTTGCATAGCCCACTACGTACGTGATAAAAATGCGGAGCTCTTCAAGGACAAACATCCCCGAGCGGTTCAAGCTATACAACAAAATTATTATGTTGACGACTTTATTGACAGTGCTCCAGATGAACAACAGACGATAGAGTTAGCTAAAAGTGTACCAGAAATACACGAAGCTGGTGGATTTTAAATGCATAATCGTGCGTCCAACTCAAAAGAGGTTCTTGATAGGCTTCAAGCTAACGCTTCACCAGAGCAAAAAATTAAGGACTGGGGTTCAACCACTAAAATTTTAGGTTTGTTTTGGAAACCTAATAATGATGAATAGATACATTTGCAGATTCTCGAGGCTAAGCCGAGACGTGTTGAACGAACCGATAACACCAACCAAAAGAGAAATGCTGAAAATATTGATGTCTATTTACGACCCTTTGGGATTTGCTTCCTGTTACACCATAGGTCTAAAAATACTCCTCCACGAAGTATGGCGAAGTAGTATATCATGGGACGAGAAGCTGCCAGGCGCCTCAGAGAAAATATGGTATAAATGGAAACTTACCATCGAAAAAATAACGTCGATAAGAATACCTCGATATTATTCTCCATTAATGCCGACTGCTGATGAAATCCAATTGCACACCTTCGTCGATGCCAGCGAGAGCGCTTATGCTGCTGCGTGCTACCTACGAATTAAAAAACAAAATGCCGTCACTGTGTGTCTGGTTGCAGCCGAAAACAAAGTCGCACCACTCAAACCACTCTCAATTCCTAGGTTAGAGTTACAGGCTGCTATACTTGGAACAAGACTGGGAAAAAATATACTTCAAATCCGTAACATAAAGACCGACCGCCAATTTTAGTGGAGCGATTCGAAAACAATTTTAGGATGGTTAAAGTGTGACCCAAAAAGATTTCACCAGTTTGTTATGCATAGAGTTGGCGAGATTCATGAAAATAAATACGAATATTAGTCAATGGGGATGGGTCCCATCCAAACAAAATCCCGCAGACCGCGCCACTAAGGTATACGCCCAATTAGACCCCCCAAAGTGGCTTAACGGCCCCCAGTTCTTAAGTGCTGACACCGATGAGTGGCCAAATTGTGATGACCTTGGGCCACAAGACAATTCGGAAGTAAAATACTGTGCCCTGGTTATTAAAAATGAGTTCTATTTGCAACTAAACACCGAATACTTCTCCCAATGGAGACGCCTATACCGAGCTGTGGCCACCGTTATGTTGTATTGCGTTCGTCTTATAGAATTGGTAAGATACAAAATTATAAAAAGGTATGTTGAAATAGACCGCCAAATGTTTTTAATGAAACACGCGCAGTATTCAGAATTTAGCATCGAAATAAATAATTTGGCCCACGATATACCCATCCAGAAGAGCAGAGTATTTAAATAATCACGAGGATGTTATAGTTTTGCCGACACCAGTATCACGAAACAGCAGTTAATGAAATTAAAGGTCAATACAACATACCAAAGCTACGAGTTCTATTCCGAAAGGTGCGCCGAACGTGTCAATGGTGCAAATCAATTATGCCACACCGAAACCCCCACAAATGGCTGCATTTCCGTTAGCCAGGCTTGCTACATTTCAACAACCACTCACTTTTGTGGGATTGGACTACTTTGGCTCAATAAACGTCACGGTCGGTAGAAGACGCGAAAAAAGATGGGGTGTTATTTTTACCTGCTTGTCCGTTCGAGCGCTTCACATAGAAATAGCAGATAGCCTTGATACGAGTTCTTGCATCATGGCAATTAGAAAATTAATTTCCAGGCGTGGAACACCTAGAGAAATTTATTCTGATAATGGAACCAACTTTAAAGCAGCCAAGAAAATACTTTGCAACCAGCTCAAAGGTGTCGATGCATCTTAAATGAAAGCAGATTTCGATCAAATAACGTGGAGGTGCAACCCACCAAATGCAGCACATATGGGCGGTGCGTGGGAGAGCTTAGTGAAATCAGTCAAAAAGGTTTTGTACAGCAAATAAAATTTACTAACGAAAGTTTGAAAAACGCGAGTTTACGATCAATAGCCGTCTATTTACTTATTGGCTTCTCTGATGGCTATAAACCAGTTGCAAACCAAGACATCGATCTGCAACATAGATGGTACAAGACGCAAGAATTTGCTGATAAATTCTGGCGTAAATGGACTATATACCAGTTATTTCGCGACGAAGCAAGTGGTTCAGTGAAGTTGTCGTCACTGTAGACCCGGACTTGTCGAGGAATTGTTGGCCAATGGGTAAAGTGATTGATGTTGTGCAAGCAAAAGATGCACAAGTTAGACGAGCTACTGTTAAAACCATAAACGGAATTTATCAACGACCTGCAGCAAAGTTGGCAGTGCTAGATGTCAGCGGTACCAGCCGAGTGTAAACTCCACCCATCGACCTCGTTTACGGAGGGAATTGTTGCCTCAAAAATTGTATGTATGTACATGCATACCTATACAACATTTTATATGTTATTATATTACATATATTCCTTTTCCTTCTATGTATACTTTTTTCCTAAGAATAATTGAATTTTTCATTGTTAGTAGAGATTTTTTTTATTTTATTTAATATTATTAGTATTAAAAATACTATTCTAAACATCTATAGATATGTATACATCACAGTGAGTTATATTTAACAAAATTTGCTATATATTTTCTAAATTGATGTGGGTTCTGCTCATCCCTCACATGGGACAGAAGATTATTGTAAAGTTGTAAGCCCTTGTAGAATAAATTCCTCTGCATTGCTGTAGTTGTCGCCCGCTCAATCCTAAAGCTGCTATTATTCCTTAGCTGATGTGATTGAACATCCCCTACATACGATATTTGTTCTGTTAAATATTCTGGTCCTTGACCCGTTCTCATTTTCCGTATAAAATTTATTGTGTTGATTGCAATCCTCTGCCTTATGTTCAACCATTTCAGCGCGCTTAGCATGAAATTGATCGATGTGTACCTATTGCACTTCTGTATTATCCGCATGGCCATGTTTTGCATTTTCTGTAATCGCTCTACTTGTTGTCTAGTGCAGCATGAATATATAATCGTGGAACCGAACTCAAAATGCGGTTTAATTATTGTGTTATAAATGTTTATCGCCGTTTCAACTGTTATATTCCTCCTTATTCTCCTAAAAAAACTTATTTTCCTTCCAATCTTTTTACAAATATAGTCTATATGCGCGTTAAACTTTAGTTCTTTATCACTAATCATTCCTAAATATTTTACATCGCTAACTTTTTCTATCACTTGATAATTTACCGTAAAAACAACATAAGTGTTCGCATTTATTTCTAATATTTTGGTTTTAGTCTCATTTAATTTAAGCTTGTTCATATTTAGCCACTTCTTTATATTCTCCATATCATAATTTAAGTTGTTATAGAACTGCTGATCTGATTCGCCCTCTGCAGAAATTAGCGTGTCGTCTGCATAAGGAATTATCTGGCATTTCTCCAATACACTTGGCATATCGTTGATATATATTATGAATAGTAATGCACCCAAAATTGATCCTTGAGGCACGCCGTATTCATTCAAAATCGGACTCGACCTTGTGCCGTTTACTTTTGTTACTTGCGTCCTTCCCGTTAGATATGATTGAAACCATCTCAATTCTGTGTCTCTGATGCCGTAATGAAACAGTTTTCGCAGCAAAATATTTCTATCAATAGTTTCAAAAGCTCCTCTAAAGTCTAGAAATATTCCAACAATACTTTTATTTTTCTCTACTTTCTTCCACTTATTAATTACATCATTTACGGCTGTCTCACATGAGAATTTCTTCCTATATCCTGATTGATATTTTGATAATAATTTGTTTGTTTCCATGTACTTTTCTAGTTGTTCCTTAACTACCTTCTCTAGTATCTTTTCGCATGTTTTTAATGCATTAATAGGTCGGAGTTCTTCTTTTCGTTCTTAAAACTTTTTTAATAGGAGTTATCATTGAAGTTTTCCAGTTTTCGGGAAATATGCCTGTTTCCAAAAATGTATTTATAATGTCAAGCATTAATTTCATATTTTTATTCTGTTAAAGTCCGATTTGTTTTTCAAATTCTTACATATTAACTTCAAATTTTCCAACGATATTAAGCGAAATTTAAATTGACAAGTTATCAAAGGTAGATGTGAATATATTGCACATAATTTATTTTCGATCTAATTGACTCAATACTAGTCACAAAGTATTTGTTGAAATTATTGGCTATTTCATATTTATTCGTATATTCTAATGTATTAAATATCACAGATTCGATTGTACTATTACATTTTCTCAAGATTAGATTTTTAATTTGTCTCCACATTTCCTTCTGATCTTTGACTGACGTTATTTAATTATTTATATATTTTCTCTTTTCGTTTTGGATTTTTACCCTGTATATATTTCGAAACGCCCTATAATTCGACCACGCTTCATTTGTGTTCTCGTACATTGCTATTTGGTATCTGTTAATTTTTCCTCTTTTCATTCGATTTATTTCCTCATTAAACCACATACACTCTATATTTTCTCTAATAGTTTTCACTCTAGTTAATTTTTTTACTGCAGTCTCCATCTTCTTTTCAAATAAATTTACCTTATAGTTTATGTCATATTCACTGTTTATTTGCCGTATTTCTTGAATTTCTCGTTTAAATTTGATTTTGTTGTATTTAAATAGTTCAATTAGTTTAAATGTTTCTCTATTAGTTACGTTTCTGCCACAATTTATAATAATATCTATAGCCTCATGGTCCGATATTTTATTTGAAATATTAATGTGTGCCGAAATGTTTCGAGTATTTGTTATCACATAGTCTATTAGTGTTCTTGAGTTCGGTGTCACTCTTGTAAATTCGCTTATTATCTGCTTCAGTCCATTGTCGTCCAGAATATACTTAAATTTATTTCTATAAAAGCTTTGTTTACACCAGTCTATATTAATATCACCCGCTATTATAATATCACAGTTCAATTCACTTATTTCTTCCGTTACATTTGCAAATAATTCTAAATATTCATGCTCACCACTGCTTGGAGATCGGTATATAGCTGCTACAATATATCTATTATTTATATTATGTGCCATGTATGCTGTAATCCATATTTTTGTACCAACAATCCTTTCAGCTACTTTTCTTACTTTCCACTTCTTCTTAAAATATATTATTACACCCCCCGTTCTGGTTGAGGTTGATAAAGAATTATGCTGATTATAACCATTAAGCTGGATCTCCGTTTTATCGATTTCTTTGGTTATGTGTGTTTCTGACAAGATTATAAATTCAGGTTTTTTTATTCCTATTAATATTTTCAGTTGGTTGAAATTATTAAGTAAACCTTGTATATTCGTATATATTCCATATATTTGCCATGATTGTTATGCTACTAAACCAACTCTTCTTCTTTTTGCACTAAGCTTATTTTGAAAAACTGGGCAATCCCTATTTGTTGTTGAATGATTCTCATCTAGACCAAGGTTCAATCTAATATTCACTCTTGCACAGTTTATGCACTTATTAATAACCTTCTCTGTGCATTCCTTTGATTCATGATTGCCGTGACATTTATAGCATACTAATTCATTTCTACATTCAGCTGCCTTGTGATTATACCCACTGCATTTGAAACACTGCATTATGTCCATGCCCTCAGAAACTCTGCATTTCTCCCATCCGATGTTAACTTTCTGCACTTTCATTATACTTATATACGAACTCGTATCTATTTTCAATATTGCACCATATATTACGCGTCCATTAGTTTTTTGCTCAAATATTTTTATAACTTGTAACTCACTTTCGTTAAGTACATCGTTCTGTTTTTTCAGTTTTTCAATAATTTCATTTTCCGTGTATTTGAATGGCATTCCGGTTATTTTTATTTTCATTTGCATTTGTTGCGGGACCTTAATTTCATATGAGTCACTGATCTCATTTTGTAACACCTCCTTAATTTTCTCCCTTTCTTCAGTACTTTTACTCTGAATAACAACCGAGCCTTTTTTTCTTTGTTCCACGTTTATAATTTTGAAGTTGGATGGATTAACTTTTTTATTTAAGTCTTCTTAAGTTTTTATAACAGTTTGTTTCTTTTTGGGTTTTACAATAAGCGGGTTTTATTTATTTTCATCTGGCATCACTACACTACTTTTTACTGCTTCTGAGAAAGACATCTGATTTTTTCTGTTTCCCTTTTCTTCTATTGTTTTCTTTATTTCTTCACACATTTTTCTGTTTTTATTCTCAATTGTGGTAAATAATTCCTCATTATTATGCTGTTCATTTATTTTCGCACATAGCTTTTTCATCTCCCCTACATTTACTCGACAAAATTTTTGAGCCTCATCCAATTTCTTTAATCTTTCATCGTATCTTTTTTCAATTGCTTCAAGCAATTGCTTGATTTCATATTCACTTTTTTTCAATGCTGACTGGAATTCGTGTTTATATTCAGCTAAATTATTGCAGTTCTTTTTAATATTTTCTTGTATTTCACCTAGCGCCATATCAATGTTATGTATGTATTGGATACATTCTCCACATAAAAAACGGATAAACCCATCAGATTCTAGGACTTTACGGGAATATTGATCAAGCCCAGAACATTTAATCGAGCAATGATACACCTTCCTGCAAACTCCCTCACACATAATTCTACTCTCACCTCGTATTGCAGATTTACATTGATGACATTCCGCCATGTTTATCGTTCAAATTTTATTCTTCAGTTCTCGTACACAAATTGGTTAATTTAATCAAGAAAATATAAACAAATTTCAGGTTTCCTATTAAACAACAGTTCGATAGTTCACAATTTATTTTTTCTACACAATTATTATAATTATTATATTTTAATGCTCACAAGTAGAAAATTTAAAACTTTTACTTCTTACTTCTGTAATCATTTACTTGTAGTTGCAAAGCGTAGAGCAAATATAAAATATTTTTAAAGCTCCCTGTTATACTTATAAAATAAATTAATTAAAATAAATTTTATTGATTACTGAAACAAGTGTTTCAATATAAAATAAAGTCGGATGCTTTTAAAAATTATATAGTCTCAAAACACTATGTATTAACGCTGGATAATTTTTTTGCAGCTATTCGACCATTATAAGTGAGCGATTTCTTGGAGTGACGGGCACATATTATCACTGAGTTCATTAGAATATTTTTAAGATTTTCTGTTTTAATATTTGCAAGAGAAACCTTTTCTGATTGGTTTATAGAGCCTTTCCTTATATCTTATAAACAAACTTGCACTTAAGTCTTTTATTTCAATTAACTGTTTTTAGCTCAACTGCATACAAAGTAATTAGCAAAATTAATGGGCTTTATAAAGAAAAAAAATATTAGAAGCTGTGTGAAAAAAAGCCATCAAATAATTGTAAAATATTTGTCAGTATTGTAGCTTTCTGCTTAAGGACCAAATAAACTCAAATATTGCAAATATCGTACAAAACTTTTTTGTGCGTTGCGATTCAAATGAAATTTATTTAAATAGGGCTTTAATTCGTTCTAAAAAATGTATACCTTCTGCAGGGGCCGTCGAACACTTATTTTACTTTTTAAAGACAACAGTAAGGTAACGTCGTACGTACAAAAACATAATTTAACAGTGACACATTAATAATTGAAAAACATACTGTATAAAACATGAATATTATGTTAAAAAATAACTTATTTCGGCTTACTCCTAAAAGGCTTGAATTTGAAAAACTTACAGTTTTTCCATGTCCATAGGGGCCGGTCGATCGGTTTACAGCCATAGCAGCATGTTGCTCAAAATGGCGACATTCATCAATTTTCGTTAAGCCATTATAACGATAGCGACACAGTTCTGACAGACGAATACGTAAGTCTTTCTCTCGCTCCAAAGAATTTAAAAAACGTTCGTATTCATTAGCAGTATAAAACTGGGCAAACACTCTAAAACGATCTCTAAAATCTTTTTGTTCGCGGGACAGTCCAGGGTGTTGAGCATAATTGCGATTGCGAAAGAAATTAGCAACCAACTGATAATCACGCACTAAACGTTTACGTCGGACCCTTTCTCTTAGACGCCTAGTGTAGAGATCAACATGAGCCAATTTAAGTAAGTAGTCTGCTTCAGTATCATCAGCATTTAGAGACATTTTCGATATCAATTGTTCTGCCGTAAAATCATATTCTCTTTCGAAACTATCACGGTTTGGCATATAACCCAACTGTGCAGCCTCTTCAGCCGTAATGTCTAATGGCGGCAGACGTTGCATTGCTGTTGCACCCAAGGGCCCATTGTCCTCCGACGTATGATCGATTAATGTTGGTCTTTGCGCTTGAGCTGGGGTCCAAGTATGGCGACCAATGGCTCCATTGACAAATTTGTTAACATATTCTTCTTTTGCATCCTCGGCAGATTTCGTTTCAATGTGTTTGCTAACATCTTCCCAGTTTCCATAGCCAAATTGTTCAATGGCGTCTAATAAGCGTATTTCCTCTCTGGCAGTCCAAGCACCTTTGCCACGGAAAACGGATAAAATAGCAGTTCCTGTGTCCATAAATTGATAAGCATGATTGTTCTGATGAGTACCTATTTCGGCACCAGCAGCAAAACACTATAAAAAAGTACAAAAAACCTCTTTGTAGGATATGTCAATTCAAAATGTTTATTTCTCTTTTTTCAAATCCACAATTTTCTCTTTTGCTCATTTTAAAAACAAACTCTTTTTTATTGCATCTCGAGAAAAAAAAAACTATTTGTATCCACAATTTTTTGCTTACTTGTAGACACAAATCGAAATTTTCACATTCTGCACAATGGACACGAATACCCTGTATATCATCCTGGCAATTCGTACAGTTATATCTTGTAAATAAATCTGCAATTGTATTCATTAAAAAAATAAATTCGCAAAATTTCTCAAAACTTATATTTTATTTTGCTGAATTCTAAAGGAAAGGTTCTTACGCACCCGCCATATTGACTTTTTTGTGTAGATGAACAGTGATGATAATTTAGAAACTTTGGCTATAAAAATCGCTTGAATTATATATTGTTTTAAGATACGAAGAAAATTGATGCAGTTATATAGAATTTGCGTACAGTAAAAAAGTGTTTGATATTTAAAATATTAGTTTTTAATCACTGTTGTAACATATATGTAAATATTTATTTTCTTTATTTAATTTTATATGATGAATTTGTATGTATATATGCATTTTATTTGCAGCGAATTTAAATAAAATCTATATTTGACATGAACATTTGGCATACATAAGTGTACCTCTGTAACTTACTATCAAACCCCACGTACACATAGCAATAGTAAGACCGATCACAGGGCCAATTCACATTGGATTAATATTTGTTTCGCACAACTTTAGTTCTTTCCAAAACACACTAGACTAATTATTTTTGCACAAAATTCTATACGTATACACATCTTTGTGTGTATTAGTGTGTTTTATTCATTTCATGTTTGTTTTTCGTTCGGTATACACCACAGTCATAGATAATTAATTATCTATGCCACAGTATACGCATTACAAAATAAATATGGCTGTAAGTGATGATGAAATGTTTGTTTCTAATTTTATTTTATGTAAAATTATTTTTATTCTTAATCAACCTTTTTTATTTTAATTAAATAAAAATAAAAAATTTTCAATTTGTTAATAATTTTTGTTATTAAAAATTAATTTTTCCTGAAGAATCTTTCCATAGGAAAGCGAAATATTGAAAAAATATGTATGTATATCGTTAAAATTTAATTAAAAAGACGTTTAAAAGATTAACACCTATTTAATTTTCTGTAAAATATAAAAATATTATAACAAAAACTTGAATTCAATAATAAAAAAGATAAAATAGTAAAAAAGATAAAAATAAATAGCATAAAATCTATTTATCTACTTTTGAATTCATATTCATATTTACACCATAGAAAATATTTACACTACAATAGCCAACTGAAGACTAAAAATCACTCTGCAAAAAAAAAACACACAAGACCTGTGTTTTCATAAATGCATGTGTATTAGTTTTGTTTTCGTTGTGCGGCGTTGAAGCTGATAGAAAAATTGTTTCAACCAAAAACTACCCCCCTCACCGAAAATGCCTACAAACTGCCAGCACAACTAATCCAATGTGAACTGGCTCACACTCCATTTAATTAACTTTGTCCTAATTATTTGAGAATTGAGTAGAAGATTCTACTATTAAATCAATACTCTGCTATTTGCAAGATCTATGCAAAACTACAAATAAAGTAAAAGCCAAAACAGATTGATACGTAAATAAATTTTCTCTACAATTATTCAATTTGGCCTGTCAGTTAAAATTCAACACGTCAGTACTAGCAAATAGCTAAAAGTTGGATGCATTATATGCAACCTGCAGAAGTTTGCCTTTCTTAATTTGTAGTTGTCAAAACGACTAGTTTTAATATTGTGTTTGGCAAATGAACTGAATTTTGCAAGGGCGAATTGTTTTGAAAGCTAATGCAATTACCTATGTTTAATCAACTGTTTAATCTAGCTTATTGTGAATGACTGCGGTTACTTTTTCGCTCAATGTTTTGCTAATTTAACTTGGAATTTTCTTTACATATTCATTGTGTTTTGTTTATGTATACGAAAAATGTAAATAAAAATTAAAGAACATTTTTGCTATATTTTCACAAAAACTGTAACTTACTAGTTTTATCAAACATTATCTGTTTAGTGGTAGGCTGTGAAAGGAAGTTAATTGTATGAAGTGAATTTTTTTAATAAAAGCAAAATCTAATCCCAATTTTTTTAATAAGTGGAATTATGAAATCATCAAAACAACGTACATCACGTCTTTCCAATTTGGCAGAAGATATGGGTGTGATGATACCAGATGAGATACCTTACCGTGCGAGACTACACCATTTATTTGCCCAAATAGAAAAAGAGTTTGAAGTATTGTACTTGGAAAACCTTAGTTGTAAGATTTTTAATTTAAGTTATTTATGTGTCCGTAAGTGTGTGCTTTGAACTTTTGAGTTTTCTTGTATTAATTTACTTAGTACAGGAAAAGTTGGATAATTACACAAATAAAGAATCACAATCATATGAACGTTCAACATCGACAAATGTTAGCGGGGGTGCTACCAGTGCTATGACAGCTATTATACCCGTAGTTGGACACGACGATGCAGATAATGCAATCGGTTCCGGAACGGTATCTGCGTCAGCCAGTAAGAGCTTAAAATCTAAATTTACCTCTAGTGGTGGTAAAGTCAAAGCTAGTCACAAAATTAAAGCGCAAACAAGTCGTATAGTATCAAGTTTTAAGGCACAGTCGGTAGTGAGTACTGTAATGCGAGAGTTTTGCGGCCACAAAGATGGTGTTTGGCAAATAACAGCAAAAGTTGGACAACCAATAATAGGTACTGCTTCAGCAGATCATACTGCTTGCATTTGGGGTGTTGAGAACGGTCGTTGCTTGCTACAGTATACAGGCCATGTTGGATCGGTAAATTCAATTAAGTTTCATCCGAATCGTGACTTAGTACTTACTGGAAGTGGGGATGGTACAGCACACATTTGGCAAGCCGCCGTAAATTGGGAAGTTTCAAAGTAAGTGAAAACCTACCTAGCTTTTTTGCTTGTTTTAACAATAGTATTTTTGCTGATAATTCTATCTAATGTGATAGTGACACAACGAAAATAAAAACAAAAAATAAATAAGAATCATAGGGTCATTATTTCAAAAATATAAAAGTTTGCGATGGCGGTCAATCGACTTCGTTTTTAAAGCGGTATAATAAATTTTAAGAACGAAAAAATATTCCAAAAAATTGTTTTCGAATCCTTTTATTTTCATTACATTCTGATAGTAGAAAGGTCTAAACAAATTATGAAAGAATCAGGTTTTATATTTATTATTAAAAATTGTAATACAAATCTTCTTACCCCAAAGGGTTTATATATTTGACATAATAAGTAATTTATAATTGTGCTCTCTTCCGCAGTAATACATTTCAAATATTTTTATTTTTATTGAAATAAATGTTTTATGAGAATATCATAAAATGTTTATTTTTTAATAAAAATTTTTGTAATAAATATTTCGTGAGAATATCATGAAATATTCATTTAAAGGAATCAAGCACGAAAAATAAAATTGCTTATATTTTACATAATAATATTTCTTAAATATTAATTCTAATAATGACAAGCATAACTTTAATATATACCTTATTTAGAGTCATAAATACTGGGCTTTGCACCATGGCCCAGTATTTTATTATGTAAGCGCAGGCGCACTTACTTCTTTACATATTAAAATATATTCAGCTGTCGAACTGCACTCAATGCACTGAGTTATTGTGACTTGAAAATTAAGTTTAAAAACTTATGAAGATCAGTGGTATCTTGGACATCACATGAAGAAAAATATACCTAAACCTAACCCATATTAATAAAAAAACAACAAAAGACGAAAAAACAATGTTGACCGAAAACTCTCTGAACTGCTAGTGTCTAAAAATGTTCTTCTTTAAAGAAGTTTGCTTTAAATTTATAATTTTCAACCCTGATACAGAACAGAGTTTTTAAATAAATTAGTATCATTGTTTCAATTTTTCAATATTGGCGCCTTTAGTAAAATAATTTTAAAATGTATATAATAAATTATGTACTAAGTTTATAAAAACTTAAAATAAAAACGAAATCCATTTAATTTACAAAAATTAAATTGACATTAAAGAAAAAACCATACTTTTATCTCTTTTTAAAGCTTGTGATAAATATAAAGAAATATTGAATTGAGAGGAAAATATACTTTCTCTATTCACAGAAAAGGACACTCATCTGAAGAAGAACTTGATGACAGTGACGGTCAAGCTGACGACCGTGATCGTGTTGATACATTGCGTACACCTCTTTGCGAATTTACTGGTCCGGGAGGTCATTTATCCGTAGTTGTAGCCGCAGACTGGTTACCTAACATGGATCAAATAATAACCGGTAGTTGGGATCGTACAGCTATTTTATGGGACGTTGAGACTAGAGAAGTTTTACAGCCTTTAACAGGGCATGATCATGAATTGACACATGTTTCAGCTCATCCGACGCAGAGACTAGTTGTAACTGCTTCTAGAGATTCGACATTTCGTTTATGGGATTTTCGAGATCCTATACCAGGTGTATCGGTGTTCCAGGGTCACACAGAGTAAGCTTCAAAAACGCTAGATTACTAAAAACAATAAAATAAATTTCTTTCATTCACTTGAAGAAGTGTGACATCAACTGTATTCACTAAGGATGATAAAGTGGTATCGGGCTCTGATGACCGTACAGTCAAGGTTTGGGAGTTACGAAATATGCGCTCTGCATTGACTACCATACGTACTGATTCATCGGTTAATCGTTTGGCAGTATCCAGCGGAGGTATTATAGCAATTCCACATGACAATAGGCAGATACGTTTGTTTGATTTAAGTGGACAAAGAGTTGCACGTTTACCACGTACTAGTAGACAGGTAAATTTTAATCGTAAACATTGCATTGTACATTGCTTAATTAAATAAAATAAATGTTTGTATTTTAGGGCCATAGACGCATGGTGTCTTCAGTGGCTTGGGCTGAGGAACCCTTATTAAATTGTGACCTGTTTTCATGCGGTTTTGATCGAAAAGTATTTGGCTGGTCCATTATTTTACCAAAGGACAATTGAAAACTACTAAAAATGTATCCCCTCAAATAAAACATCAAGTTTGTGTTATAATTATTTTTAACAAAGCTGTTGGCTACCTATTAAATGTGCTATAGAGATACAACATGATGGAAATATTATTCGCTACATTTTTAACTTAAACTCTTATACTGTTTAACTAAAATTTTAACTTAATTAAACTTAAAATTTTAAATTATTTGCATAATGATGGTTTTTCCTGTTGTTGTATCGATTAAGGACATTATTCCTTCGATTATCACGAACACTATATTATGAATTGTCAAGTTAAATTATGAGAAATCACAATATTTATTGTTCTGTGATAATGTCATATACATATGTTTCGTTTGTAGATTCTTAAAAATATTTTAAGTGATTGTTTTACTAATCTAAAAAAGAGCAAACTATTTATTTACTCTGTTAATAAGATAATATAAGAACTAAAAATATCACAATTTAAATGCCGCTTTTTAAAATAAAAAATTAATTAGGCTTTATGATTCGGTTATTATACGGCAACTCTCTACTCTTTCGGTAACAGCAATTAATTCTTATCGATGTTGTAGAAAGGAGTAGGAAAATCCACACCAAATATAAAATTTAAAACTTGTCTCAATCCTTAACAATAGGATGGTAATAAATAACTAATTTAAAAAAAGATCAAATAAACTATAGCGATTATTATCAAAAAATGAGTGTGTAAATGAATTTCATTATTTACGGCAATATATAATATAATTATTGTGTTGAATTAGCAAATCCTAATTAAACGGCATTGAATTAATATAATAATTCGGAAACCTATATGTTTCGTTAATAGATTGATTTGAAGCGGATGCGTTCTTATCTCTTTCAATACGTGGATCTTAATATTCGTGGATGGGAAATATTAATTTTTTTATATTTAATATTAACGCTCGCCAAGTGGATTTGGTACATTAGATTTAACTTTAATTTCGTATCGTCTTAGAACTTATAACTGTACATAACCTTTAGAAATAAAAAAACTATTTAATATATAAAGCTTTGAATACTCAATAATTATTGGATTTGCATGTTTTCAACGACACATCTTTGGCAGTAATACACAAATTATTCGTTAGAGTCTTACAAAATAATTAAATTCTTGGCGAAATAAAGAAGGGTTAGTGTTATAAGAAAAATATATTCATTCATTCAGATCTATTTTGAGATATTATAATGCTATACTAATAATTTAGCAATGTTGTATTTTTATGTACTTGATATTGAATAATGCCTATTATATATTTTAAGAAATTTACTTAAGTCTTAAGAACTAATATAACTTATTAATCTATTTTATTGATATTTTGTATAAATACTTTGTTGAGGTAAATATTTTACTGTTAGCAAATAGTAGTAATAATATATAACTATAAATGCTAAATATTTAACGTTATAACCACCTTATTGATTGCGAAATACAGTTTACAGTTTTTGCTAACTTTAAGAAGAGTAATATCAGTTCCTATTTGCAGCTGTTATCGCAAATTTTTAACAGTAAAGGGTTCATTTATTTTATTTGGTTTTTGAACATTTCGTTACAAGCCTTTACTGAAAAAGTAAATTAGCATAGTTTTAAAATACTCATTTGACGAATTGGTTTATTAAGTTATATGCAATAGGCATTTTGCTTACTTTAGCAAAACTACTTGTTTTGTTGTTTGCAATCGTTAGCGTCAGATGATTTGACCAGGTATTTTTTCAGTTAAAAACTTAAGTTCTTTGAAAAGAGATATTTTATTATAAAAATTTTTTGTTTGACCTGAAAGTGTATCTTAATCTATACATTTTTCTCCACCTAATGTAAACATAGTCTTTCGTTTTTGTTTTACAAAATGTTGAATGTTTTTCCTTTTTAAATTAAAAGTGGCTTAAAACTATCTTTAATTAAACTAAGAGTATTAGAGTGAACGATTTTTCGTTTTTAGGAATTAATATATCAAAAAAAAAAAATATTAAAGCCAATAAAAAAAAATTATTTTTAATTGTATTACTTGATTATTGCATAAAGTTTAAAAGAAAGAATAGTTTTTGCAAAAAAATTTAAATAATTTTTAGTATTTATAAAACGGGTCATTATGAAATTAAAACAAAATAACTATATAATACTAACTTTACAACATAGTAGTTTTTTTATAATTCATTTATAAAAAAATATTTATTCTAAAATTGGGTAAGAAATTTCATCTCAATTAATAATTATTTAATTTTTACAATTTGGAATAGCCATCCGGATTAGTCATTGTTTTTTTTTTGTAAATACCGCATTAAAATTAAGAAGTTATTAGAAAGCAACTATGTTTATAATATCTTAAAAAAGGTAATTAATTAACTAATGCCACATTCTAAACAATATTTTCATATGTACTTATATTATAATTTGTTAATTTATTGTATTTAATTTTAACAGTCTTATCACAAAAACAAATATAGGAAAGGTCTATAAAAATTACTTATGAGTAAACACTAAAGTAACGATTAAAAATATATTTAATAAAATAATTTAAAAAATTATAAATTAACTTCCTAAACAAGTAATTGTATCATTATTATTAAAAAATACTTTAACCAAACGTTGACAACTTGTGGGTAATGATAAAACACGATTTAAAGTTGTCGATGATGACGATGTCGTAGAAGAGGAGGAGTTAGACGTATTCGATTCACTAAAATGAACAAATTATTAAATAAATTTATTATTAAAGAAATTAATAAATTTGTTAACTATTTATAGCTCATTCAGTTTAAATATTTTTTACTAATGCACAATTTATTAGTCGTGAAGGCATTCATTGTATTAATATTAAGCATTTAACATAAATGAATAAATAAAAATAAAAGTAAAATGTATTTAAAAGCCAAATATTACCTTATTGGAGTTAACTTTTTCACATCCCAAACTCTTAAACTGCCATCACGACAACCAGATGCTAAATGCCTGCTGTTCGAACTCCATGCTATGCTGGTAACCAATGCAGAATGATCTTTAAGTTCGTTCAATTGCGAACCAGCTGCCAAATCAAATATCCGAATTTTAGATTCTTCGCCACCGGCTGCTAACATTTTGCCATCAGGGCTAAAGCAAATACTGTTAACGGGTTGTTTGCAATCGGAAAATACCCGCATTAATTTCCCACTAGTAACACACCATAATCGAACCGAGGAATCTGCTGAGCCAGTAGCAATATAATTGCCATTCGGATGAAAAGCCAAACACTAGAATAATGAACGTTTAATTATATTTTTCTTTTGGATTAAAAATATAAATTACTTCAACATCTTGTGTATGACCGACGTAGGTTATTAAAGGATATTCTTTTTCCAAAGACCATAGACGCGCAGTTAAGTCTTTTGAACCTGTCCCCACATACATTCCTACTGGACTTTCATCCAAACACCATATTGGATAGCGATGACCTCTATATATACTGGTACAATTTAAGTTTTCAGATCGCCAACAACGCAAGCAACTATCCTTAGAACTACTATAAATGAGCGGGTAGTGCGAAGAAAACTTCACATCTGTAATTCCTGCACCATGACCTCGTAAGTTTACACCTCCATAGGAATTACTTTAATATTGAATAAAAAAAACATTAAAAATATTTTGACTCAAGATAAAAAAAATACAAGGCATACTATGAGTTATCGATATACTTCTTTTCATAATATTTGTCCTGAAAATACTCCTTTTGCCGATCGATAACTTTATGTCGACTCTTGATATCTTCTTCCATTTCATCCTCATCTTCCTCAACAAAATTATTGAGTTCCCATCTGCAATGCGAGGAGGAAAAACGTTCATAAAGGTTTTTTCCCCGCATGGAATGCTGGTTCATTTGCCATATTTGTATAAGGGAATTATTAAAACCAGCTACTAAATGACATACTTGACGATCTAATGCTGCTGAAGAAAGGCTGTAGAAAAACAAAAGTATAAATATAAAGAATGAGACTTACTGCAAAGAAAATGAATATTTTTTTTTAGAAAATCCACGAAATATATCAATTTTCTAGTTTCTAAATTTCGTTTTGTTGTTCTCTTTAAATATTTACCACCAAATTTGAGAAAAAAAATTTTTTAAAAGGAAATAAACTTAAAAACTGTAGCCTAAATAAAAATTAGTCATTTGTCTTTAATAAAAAGCAGTTCAGCAATTATTATAATGTAAAAGGATTGTAAGAAGCTTACCCCTGACATTTATCAGCTATTTTAACAATGCGGGGAATTTCAAGAGAATATCTACAAATTTGTTCTCTGGAATCTTTAATAGTTTTCAGGCAATGTTTAACATTTTGAAAAGTGTCTCTTGAATTAATGCCATCGCTACATTCGTCATAGTTTTTTGTACTTTCAGGTTGCTCTTCTGGTGGTCTTTTACTTGATGACTTTTCTGAACACAAATGTTTAAGTTTAGTTATATTTGATAATTCATTACAATCTTCATCATTTAAAGCTTCTTCTGGAGGCATAAATAAGTTTTCTTCCGTATGCTGACGTATTTCATGGTCGATTATATGTATGTGTATCCATGTGTTAAGTAGATTTAACAATAGAACATGACCTCTTCTCTCTAAAAATGTTCGCAGTGTATTTACCACAGCTTCACAGGTATGAATTTCATGTTTGGCAGATCGAAATTGTATCACATCAGCATCTAGTTCTAAAGTATCCAGTTTTTGACAAGCAGATATTTTTTGTAATAATTTCATGAAGTAGTCCAATTCCGGATCTTCTTCGGCAAAAGCTTCTTTGGCAAAACGTATGTTAAGGTGTTGCCAACTAGTGTCTAAATTTCCATCAGTGGATGGCAGCGAGCACCCATTAATTTTGTTGGCATAGGGTGCTTCGTACGTTTCGATAGGTGCAACTAAATGTGCGTATTTACGTAAAAAATCCACGGCCGCTTTAATTTCTCGACTTTTTATTAATTCTATATACAAGTGTGCTAACATCGGAGCATAAAACCGCTTTAATTCACTTTTTAATTCATCTGTTTGAGATTCTACGAATTGTGAAAATCTGCAACAAATCAAATACATACACAACATTTAGTTTATGCTCTTTAGTAAGAATATTAAGGATCGAATTGTTTACCTTGAAAATTGTTGGTCTACCATATTATAGTTGTTGGTTAAGCACAGCACATTGGAAAAAAGAAATGAATTACCGCCATGCAAATCAGATTCAAGCATTTTTTGCAGGACAAAGTGTTTTCTATTTTGTAGTAAAACTAAATCAGATTTACGAAATTTTTCACTTCCCTGCAATACAAATAAAAATACATATTACTTCCACAGACATCAACCTCCACTGTAACTTGCCACAAAGTTTTTTTGTTTCAGGTACATGCCCACAGCAGTTCGCAAAATGTCATTTTTGGATTTCTTAGATTTGTTGCCGCTACACAAGGGACTAGATGCATGATGATTGCTTGGAACACTCATTTGTTAATTTTTTTTACTTTAGTTATTTTTCTTTTTAGTTTTGTTTATCAAAATTGTTTTCTGCACAAATCCTGTCTGTTGTGAAAAACAGAGACACTCTTTTCGTTTAGTAAAACAACCGCTTGGCGGCGTGGAAAAATTTTTACAGATGTTGCAAGTAGTAGATATATTTTAAAATTCGGGGATTTATAAATTTAGAATAGGATTTACTGAAAAGGTAGGTCATGAAATATAATAAATTTTCTGCATTTAACACTACCCTTGTTTTATTATTCGAGTATGACTTTCTTTAAAAGCGTGGTTCATTTTTCGTATTCGCATTGAATTCACAACTCTGTAAGATTGTGTCTTTTTTATTTTTTGTTTTGCTTAAAGAGAATAAAGCCTTTTTTAACTATGACTGAAGTAAACATACACGCATTGTTGATAATTTTCTGTGTATGCTTTCATTGGACCAGTTCACATTGGATTAATATTTGTTTCGCACAACTATAGTTCTTTCCAAAACACACTAGACTAATTATTTTAGTGCAAAATTCTATACGTATACACATCTTTGTGTGGATTAGTGTTTTTTATTCATTTCATGTTTGTTTTTCGTTCGGTATACACCACAGTATACGCATTACAAAATAAATATGGCTGTAAGTGATGATGAAATGTTCGTTTCTAATTTTATTTTATGTAAAATTATTTTTATTCTTAATCGACCTTTTTTATTTTAATTAAATAAAAAAAAATTTTCAATTTGTTAATAATTTTTGTTATTAAAAATTCATTTTTCCTGAAGAATCTTTCCATAGGAAAGCGAAATATTGAAAAAATATGTATGTATATCGTTAAAATTTAATTAAAAAGACGTTTAAAAGATTAACACATATTTAATATTCTGTAAAATATAAAAATATTATCACAAAAACTTGAATTCAATAATAAAAAAGATAAAAATAAATAGCATAAGATCTATTTATCTACTTTTGAATTCATATTCATGTTTACACTACAATAGCCAACTGAAGACTAAAAATCGCTCTGCAAAAAAAACACACAAGACCTGTGTTTTCATAAATGCATGTGCATTAGTTTTGTTTTCGTTGTGCGGCGTTGAAGCTGGTAGAAAAATTGTGGCAACCAAAAACTACCCCCTCACCGAAAATGCCCACAAACTGCCATGTTAGACCAGCACAACTAATCCAATGGGAACTGGCTCATTTAGACCCAGTTTACATTATGCAACTTTTGTCGCTGCAACTCGTACTTTATTGTTGTAAATAATGTGTGTAAAGAGAATAGTGGTAGAGTTACTCTCTTCCCCTATTCTCTTTACTCACATTATTTACAACAATAAAGTACGAGTTGCAGCGACAAAAGTTGCATAATGTAAACTGGGTCTTATATGACGTTTTGTTAGTGGTGAAAATTCTTGTGTTTGTAAAATTTAAATTTTTAGTGAAAATGCATCATTTTATTTTTTATAGACCGAATTTACATTGTACGATTTTTGTCGCTGCATTTCTTAGTTTGTGGGTAAATAAGGGGTGTAGAAAGAATAGGGGAAGAGAGGAATTAAAAAATTACACATTGTTTACCAACAAACTAAGAATTGCAGCGACAAAAATCGCACAATGTAAATTCGGTCATACTAAAATCTCATTGTTTTGGTGGTAAAATTATAATTTTTTGGGAGAGGTATTATGATCATATAATTTATTTGTAATCATATATTTTTTGGCGAGAAACTGCTTATTTATTTTTATATGTGTGTTTGCTGAAACACTATATTCAATAAAAACTACAAGAAAATTTTATTTTTTAAATTTATTAGCCATAGAAGAGCTACTTTTAAACCATGACGAAATAATTTACTATATTTTGAATATGTATGTATACTTTTATTATCTAAGCATGTATTTTATATACTATCTAAAACTTACGGGTCATGTATTCAATAATAGCTTAGTAAACAATTCAGACCAGCAATTCAGATTAGTCAACTGAAATTGGTACTTTTAAACATAAATATTTAAGCAAACAAAGACAACACTGTTAAATTAGAAAGTAACTAAAATCAGCTGCTCACGGTATTTGTTGTTTTCAGTTGTTCATAAAAGTTATTCGGTTGTGGTTATATTTTATTTATATTTTACTTATTAAATTGTAAAACAAATTTGTTTTTTTTTGTTTTATAAAAGTTTCATAAAACGTTTTGTATTTTGTTTATACTTTTTATAAAATAGCAAATATATGGTAGAAACCGACAAACGAATTTTAATAAATAAATAAAAAAAACGTCATTATGACAACGGAAAAATATTTAAATGAATTTTGTGATATTATTGATACTTACGGTGGACGCGACAAGGTAACGTTGAAGAATAGTCAATCAATCTCTTGTGTAAATTAAACTAAAACAATTACACTTAATTGATTTATAAATTTTAGTTTTTTCTTTATTTTAATTAAACTGGTAAAAAACAGCATGAAATTTTTAACTATTATTAAATTGCTTGTGTATACATAGGTTGTATTGGGAGTGGACAACAGGTTTTTTTTTACTGAAATGAATTCTTTAAGTCATTGAAAATATTTCCCTGTCTTTACAAGATAGAATGGTGAAGGTACCTGGAGGCATTGTGAATTCGTGCGTGAAAGCAATTTGTTGGAAAAAAAGAAGGGCTTGAGATTTTTGTTATATTTTGTAAATGTGGTTATTTACATACAGCGGCAAGCGGTAGATATACTTATGTATGAACATGCATATTTACATACAGTGATGAGCAATTGTGGTTACATGTATCTTGTTTATTACTTAAAAACGTATCAAAGCCTGCAAAATATGTAAAATGTTTTTATTATGACCCAGTTATAGTGCACAATACTTTTTTGCAAAGTTAAAATGAAGCTGAACAATTAGTGAGCATATATTAGTTATTTTTTCGGGTTACTTCAGATAGTTTTAACATAAATTTAACACTCTAACGGCAAACTTTATTGATTGCCATTATTTTTTTCTAAACATCCAATTTTTCATAAAAATGCAAAAGATTTGCGCTGTTTGGGAAACTAAATTTGTGAGAAAGAAAAAAAATTTAGCGGACTAAATAATGCTCGGGCAATAGAGCATTTATTGGTTACCAAATCTGAAAAGATAACAAAACTGGCAGTTAGTGAGTAGAGAGCTTATTTAAAGGACGTTTAAATGAATTGGCATCACTGGAGCGCTGAGAATTAAAAGAAAAGTGTTTTTTTTGCAAAAGTTTATAATTCGGTACTGCGGACATTTTTATGAAATATAATTAATTTTCAGCTTTTCCTTAAATGTTATTAATTTCCATTTTGTTTTCTTAAACTATTTTATTGAATAGTTTAGGTAAAATAAATAAATATATTAATAAACTTAACTTGAAAATTTTAATTTCTATATTTTCCAATATTTTATGTATTTTAAACCCGTTTTTAAATCTCTCTTAATAAATATGTAGCCACAAGTGCTCATCACTGCATATGTATCTAGTCTTAATATTTTGTTATAACAGGACAATCAGTATATAATATTAGAAATTCGTTGGAATTTAAGGATAAAACCAAGAGAATAAATATACAAGATAATGATAGATTGTTTTCATTTGATGTAGTTTCACTTTTTCCAAGTATTCCTGTAGGTTTAGCTTTGAGAATTATAGAGGAAAAATGGCAGATAATAGAACAAAATACAATTATTGAGAAGGAACTATTTTTACGTATTCTTAAGTTTTGCATTGAAAACAACAGGTATTTTCAATTTGATAAAAGGATATATCAACAGAAAGAGGGCCTCCCTATGGGTTCTCCGGCATCTCCAATTATAGCTGATATTGTGATGGAGGAATTACTAAATACATGTATTAGTAACATGCATATTAAACCAAAGATAATCACAAAATATGTGGATGATTTATTTTGTATAACATCAGAAGATGCAGTGGATGATATTTTATTAGAATTGAATAGTTTTCATCCGGATATTAAATTTACGATTGAAAGAGAGTTAGAATCTAAACTTCCATATTTAGATATATTGATAATAAGAAAGGAAAATAAGTTAGTGTTTGATTGGTATAAGAAACCAACATCTTCTGGAAGACTTATTAATTTTTACTCCAAACATCCGAGAAAAATGATAATAAACACGCCGAAAAATATGATAGATAGAATATTAACTATAAGTGATAGAGAATTTCGGTTGAAGAATAAGGACACAATAAGAAATATACTTCATGACAATGATTTTCCAGTAGAATTAACTAACCGATTAATTAGACAATATGATAATCATAGGCATAATTTAGGAAATACTATGGAAGAACCAAGAATTTATAAATCATTAACTTATGTTCCTGGAATATCAGATAGATTAAGAAAGTCTAAAATAAATGACACTGATCGATATAAAATTGCACACAAAACATATAACGCATTAAATAGATTATTTAGCAATATGAAGGATAAAATAGGAAAAATGGAAATATCTGATGTAGTATACAGGATACCATGTGGAGGAAATGACCAGGTGAACTGTGACAAAGTTTATATTGGGACAACAAAGAATAAACTTAAAACAAGATTAGCTGGTCATAGGAATATTTCAACACAGAAGACATCCTTATCTTCACATTGTAAGAAATATAATCATTATCCAAAGTTTGATGAAACATCAGTATTAGATATAGAAAAAAACTACAAGAGACGTTATATGTTAGAAATGTTAGAAATTGTTAATGTACCAAATGTAAGGAGAATAAATTTCAAAACAGACACAGACAATTTAGCGCAGAATTATAGGTACTTAATACAAAAGACACATAATTTGTTATAATTATTTCATAAGAAAGAATTTGTTATTTAGTTTCCGTTTCCTTGTTTTTGTGTTTAAATATTTAAAATTTTAATTTTTGTATGTTTGTATGTATGAAGAAAATTATTTTATATGTTTTGTCAAATGTTTTTCAAAAATTTTTTCTTTTCAAATTGTTATAATTTTTGTTTTTGAAAATATAAAAAATAATTTCCTGAAGAAGCTTTCCACAGGAAAGCGAAATATTGAGAAAAAAAAATCATACTATATATAGGTTAACATAAGACGAGTTTTACTGTGTATATAACTTAAACTGGGAGAGTTTGTTTGTGTATCTCTCGCTAGAAGGCCCCGTATAATAACAATAGATTTTAATAGTTTTAATTTAAAAAAACAGAAACTTTCAGAAAAAGGAAGTACAAATACAATGGTATTGGCAGCTGTCTTTATAAGAACTTTGATCAAGTATCTAAAATGCTTTCTAGATAAACTTTGAATGCTAAATTACTTAAGTTTTGTATTCCTTATGTTTAGCTTTCATTTAATTTACGTTTAATAACGTACTTTTACATCTTACAAAAATTATTTAATTTTTCTATTGCATGTCCAAAAAAATCTCCAAATCTTTTGCTAACTATATTTGTTTTTGTATTTTTATGTTTCATATCTAGTTGATAAGAACATAGCATTTTTTATTTCATAACTTTAACTAGCCTGGGTCTCTGCCGATCCACTCAAAACGTAACCAAAACAATTTTTAAAATTGAAGAGTAAATTTCTTTAAAATAGGCTAACCAGTTTAATTTTTTCCTCTCTCTCCTTCTGGATAAGAATCTATCTATGATGCATATTTCATAAAAAGCTGCTTTTCCCTTCTTATTTTCATTCTGGAATGGGGAATATTGCATTTTTATATAGAGATATATTTAGCAATTTAACTAGCTGAAACTATCTTCGAATGAGTAAAGCAGAAATGTGCAAAGCAACTTATAGATAAGTACATGAACGATTTTTTACTAGTGAAAATTAGAAAGTAAGGTGTAGCGGTTTCAGGAATGATTTTGCATAATTAATTTTTAAATACTATTTTATAATTCTTGGGAAATTGTAAAATGAGTTAATGGTGCATTTGAATTTTATATATAAATATTTGTATGAAGATAATTATATTTTTTATGTTTTTGTCAATTGTTTTCAAATTTTTTTTTTAAATTGTAAATAATTTTTTGTTTAATAAAAATGAATTTCCTGAAGAAGCTTTCCAAGGAAAAGCGAAATATTGAGCTTATAAGTGTTAAAGTGTTTTTATAAACATTTAAAAAATGTATATATATTATTAGTAGTTTATTATTAAGCACTAGGTCTTTATTTTATAAAAAAAAATTTTAAAACTTTATTTTTTATTATTTTTCAATATTTCGCCAAACCATTGGTTGCCATCTTCATGATAAATAAAAAGAAAAAGTATATAAATAATTAATCAAAAATGAAAAAATTGTGGACTAACAAATTAAAAATAAATTTTTTTTTTAAATTTTTGATTTTGATATTTGATTTTTTGTTTATCCTGAAGATGTCAACCAATGGTTTAGCGAAATATTGAAAAATAATAAAATATAAAGTTTTTACAAAATTTTTTATAAAATAAAGACCTAGTGCTTAATAACAATTTACTAATAAAATATTAAAAAGGTCAAATAACTATAATTATTGTAAATTTTAATATAAATATACATCTGTATTTCTTTATTTCAGAAATTTATTCCAATAATTATTTTGGGAAAAAAGTACATAGCAACTGTTTAGCTAATTCTTATGCTTCAAATTTTATTTAAATTGGTGATTATAGAACATTGAACGTTATTGAAAAATATTATTGTATGCTTGTAAGCCATAACATTTTATAATAAAAATTTACTATTAAGAACAGATATTTCACTAACAATTGAGAAAAAATTTTATAAAAAATTTTATTTTTAGTTGTGGTCCTTTCTGCAATAGGTTGGCTACATGATAACTATTAAAAATAAATAATAAATAATAATAATAATAATAATAATAATAATAATAATAATAATAATAATAATAATAATAATAATAATAATAATAATAATAATAATAATAATAATAATAATAATAATAATAATAATAATAATAATAATAATAATAATAATAATAATAATAATAATAATAAAAGCTCTTACTATTATAGTTCTATCTTTTTTATAATATTATTGAAAAAATTATGCTTATAACCCATAACATATTTTAAGCTTTTCACACAAAAAATCAAGCTTAATAAAGAAAACCAAAATAGGATAAGAAAAAAAAAACGTAACGCCTCTATTGTTTTCGCTACAATGTCTGTCTGTCCGTCTGCTAATACTTTATACTTCTGGAACCGTAATAGGTGGACTTTTGAAATTCACACAGAAGGGTGCTGCGAATGTGAAATACTATTCATAATAGTTATGTTGCTCTTTGATCTAGTGATCAAATATTGAAGTAATTTGAGTATTTTCATGTCCACTATAAGAACAGGTAGAAAAAATTAAAAAAAAGATTAAATATAAAAGTGTTAAGATTTTAGATTTTCAGGAAGAGGACGGAATTTACACAGAGTAAATAAAAATACAAATGTCCATATGTCTATATGGGCTTCTCGTTTAATCTTTATAGCAGACGCTTGAAAAATGCTTTGTCCTTTATAGGGAAAATAAAATTAAATACAATTAAATGAAGGATAGCCCAATAGTAACGTGATTATCACATATATAGCCATGTTTTTTAACAGTAATAAGCTTAGACTATAAAAATTTATGCAGAGATACATAGTTTGCCCAGTGTGAGTAAGAAGCTTTAAAGCGATTGAAATATTAAAAAAAGGCGTCAGCAAATTGTCCCAAAAAGTCTGTGTAAGTAAAATTGCTTGCCGAACAAACTTGAACAATAAATATAATAATTTTAGGGTAGCCCATACATATCACGGTACTTTTCGTTTGCGATTCCACGAGTTTCAGCAATTTATTACATATACTTTAATAATTAAATATGTACATATGTAACAAATAAATGGGTAGAATCTCAATTATAAGCATTCGATTTTTACATATATTTTAAAAAGAGCATTTTATGCTGCTTGATAATTGTCTTCGTAATTGTTCAGTAAAATGCCATAAAAATAATCTTTAGTTTTTACAAACAGATTTTTCTTAAGGTTTATGCGAGGAGATATAATTTTTTACTATAAAATATTGTTATTAAAAAGTATTAAACATTTTAATTTCAGTTTTATTGGTTGAATTTTCTTCTTGTTTTTTATAAAGATAGATTTATTGGATTTTTCAATTCTACTTTCATTTTCAAGTTGTTAGATATGCTATATCATTATTTCAAAAAAAAAAAAATAAATAAGGAAGTTTAAAATTAACGAAATCGAATCTTTAAGCAATTCTCTTGCCGAATTGTTTTCTCTGGTACAAAGTTTGTATGGGAGTTGCAAAAGTAATTTTCAATTTTTTCCAACTTAAATTTTCCCAAATTATAATGACCAAAAGCTTAATAAGCCCGGATTTCAAATGAACAGTTTCTCCCGAGTAGAATCCATTGCAATGTAGTTGCGGAAAACTGAGCTGTATTACTTGTTTATATTTTTGCGTGAGAATGATAAAAAGTAAAAAAGTGAGTAATAAATTATCACATGACTATTGTTCTGTTTTCTTCTTTGGAAATAAATGCGTTTTTTATACTTATTTTTAATTTATTTGTTGAAGCAAAATAAAAAATGACTTTTTAATTGAATTAATGTTTGACGTCTTCGTTGGTTATGATTAACAACTAACGCCTTTAAGGTATTTTTTGAATAAGCACACTTGTTTGCTTGTGAATAAATTATTAATAAATTATTTAAAATTATTATTTATTTCCCACTTGTAGTTAGTCTACGGTTGAAATGAAAAGTGTTCAATACAGTTTCAATTCAACTACAAACAGTAATAAATCATACAATTAATGTTTATTCCGTTCATAGTATTTATATTATCATTAGTAATGTTTTATTTTTGATTGCTTTAAAACAACCACAACTAAAAGGCAGCAACAATATTTAGAAAATAGTTTATACTATATATTTTGTTTGTCTGATGAGTTTATAATTATTGTTCTGCATAGCTCAAAGAATATTAAGCATTTACGTTTGGTTTAAAAGGGACTTTTTTACTACAATTCCGTAAATCTGACTTTTCAGTACCGATAGAATAATAGGTATCATTACGTAACCTTTGTGGGTAAAGTTCAGTAAAATAAGAGTAAATAATGCTATTCTCAAATTAATTATGCTAGATAAATATTTAATGATACTATCCGACCAGATAGACCAGATGTCAGCAACATCATATTCTTTAAAAGTAAAGTTTTCAATATTATTCTAAGCTAGAATTTAATGGCAGTATTATAACAATTAGTTTAACTTAAATAGTTAAAATTTGTTATAACTTTACTTTAACGTTATTTATTGTTTTAAAATTATTGTTTTTTTTCTTCTTTGTCGATGCAACTTTATTTATAAATATATTTCAAATCTATCTGCAACTTTGTATTACTTTTGTGTAAATGTTATATAACTGTTAGTAACTGCTGCTACTTTAAGAGTTAGGTTTTTTTGTAGAAGGTACGAAAAATAAAATAAATAAATGAAATAATGTTCTACAGTTTTACAATCTATTCGAAAAAAGTCTGGGCTGTTTCATTCAAGAAAAAGAAGAATGATATTCAGTAACAATTTTATCATTTACCCAAACTTGATAAAATCGGGTTCTTGAGGGATCCAGGACTCACAGCTGAGAATTCTTGTAAATAATCCGACTTTATGGTAGACAAATTCGTCAGCATGATAACAAGAAGCAAAGCGTTAATTTTAAAACATCTTTTATTAAGGTGAAAATATTTCAAATTACACAACAGCAAGTACGTACAATTTAAGGGTGTTTCTATAGAAGACTTGATTATGACATATATTAGCATATATTTTGAACTGTAACAAGCTGACCATTGAAATTTACATGCAGGTTATAACTATCTATAATCGTTACAAAAAAAAACAAAAAAAGGCAAAATCTTGTGATTTTATGTGAAAAACAAGATGGTTATTATGTGACAAATATTATTTATTTTACAGAAACGAGGTACTAGTAAGATGATTGCTTTTTTGTAACTTCTTTACGTAACTTCTCTCAATGTTTCTGTACAGGGTGTCCGCCGGAAGGTCGCGAAGTACGCACGTGGCAAATTTATTATGGAAGAATATTCGATAAACCAACATTAAAATATTTAATTAAAATCAATCATCGATTGCTATGACGATGAGAGAGTTACGTGAAATTTTTGGAAAAAACAACGTGCCAACAAAACGTACTATTTATCGTGTAGTAAATGATTTCAAAGAAAGAGGGTCTGTAGGTGATAGGCCCAAGCATGGACCACAACGTACTGCAAGATCGAACAATACATCAACCTCAATTCAATGCCGTGCTCAGGAGCTTGGTCTTCAAAGAACAACTTTGGCCACAATTTTGCACAAGTATTTGCATTTGTTTCCATATAAGATTCAGACCTTTTACGCCGCCGTACATATGCCAATAGGATGTTACAGCTCGCCCATGACAATCCCGATTTTCATGAAAAAATCGTAATAAGTGACGAGCACATTTTCATTTGAATGGATATGTAAATATATAGAATAGGTTCTGTGGAATGGGAAACTCTCAACAGTCACCTTTGTATCCATTAAAACTGTCAGTCTGATGTGCAATTTGCTCATTAGAAATCATTGGACGTTTACTTCGTTGAAAATGAAAACGGCGTAAAGGTAACTGTGAATGGGGAGCGACATCGTGATATGATTGAAAACTTTTTAACGCCACAACTGCATGCTTTGGGCTTGATTAACATGTGGTATCAATAAGACGGTGCCACATCATATACAGCCAGGATTACAATGGAGTTACAGCGAGCCCTCTTTCCACATCAAGTTATTACAAGAAATGGCGATGTTGATTGGCATCCACGGTTGCCTGATTTGACTGCTTCGGACTTCATTTTGTAGGGATATCAGAAAAGCAAGGTTTATGCAAACAAACTAGAAACGCTTGTGTGAAAATGTAATGAAAAATGTGATCAAAAGGGCTCGCATTTGTGAGGCTAACAGAGGCGAACATTTATCTAATATTGTATTGCCCACACCCTCCGGGGCGCATCAACATGTGTCATTGGGAGTAAAAGGGAGCCCAGTTCCCTAAAGGATAGCAGGAGCCAACTGCACAACGCCACGTTATTTCCACGGGAATCAGTAAGCCCCAGAGTTTAGATTTTTGGCTTTTTAGCCTTTTAGGTGTTCTCTGACTGATTATTAAGGTTGGTCTTTCGGGAGCATCGTGGTGGTTGTGGGTTCGCAGAATCATTCAGTTTTGACGTTAACACAAGGTGAATGATCCAGGTCCAGTGAGCATGCTTGTAATGCGTTCTGAACAAGGAGTTGGATAGTCTCCGACTCTTAAGCAAGGAGTGGGGATGGCGGCCTGCTCCAAGCTCTCGAAGTTACAACTAGAAATGACTGTTGGATAGAATTATGCTTCGGCTTCTTAGAGTTAGGGTGACGTTACAAATCAATCACAGTGGTTTGATGCGCCGTCGGGTTATGGCTTACACAGCTAGCTACTGACGAAAATCTTACCACACATATATTGCCGATATTAAATAAAACATTTATCAATATAAGATCCATTCTCTTTCATTTAATCAAAAATTATAAAGAAAGTAATATACCTTTCCGGCGGACACCCTGTACTTACAGAAAGTATATATATGTAAAAAAATATATACAAGATGTTTTCATTTGATGTAGTTTCACTTTTTCCAAATATTCCTGTAGGTTTAGCTTTGAGAATTATAGAGGAAAAATGGCAGATAATAGAACAAAATGCGAATATTGAGAAGGAATTATTTTTACGTATTCTTAAGTTTTGCATTGAAGACAACAGGTATTTTCAATTTGATAATAGGATATATCAACAGAAGGAGGGCCTCCAGCATCTCCAATTATAGCTGATATTGTGATGGAGGGATTACTAAATTCATGTATTAGTAAAATGCATATTAAACCGAAGATTATCACAAAATATGTAGATGATTTATTTTGTATAACTTCGGAACTTGCAGTGGATGATATTTTGACAGAATTGAATAGTTTTCATCCGGATATTAAATTTATGATTGAAAAAAAGTTAGAATCTAGACTTCCCTATTTAGATATATTGATAATAAGAAGGAGAAATAATATGATAGAATATTGACTATAAGTGATAGAGAATTTCATTTGAAGAATAAGGATACAATAAGAGATATACTTAATGACAATGATTTTCCAGTAGAATTAACTAACAGATTAATTAGACAATATGGTAGTTATAGGCATAATTTAGGAAATATTACGGCAGAACCAAGAAATTATAAATCATTAACTTATGTTCCTGGAATATCAGAAAGATTAAGAAAGTCTAAAATATATGACACAGATAGATATATAATTGCACACAAAACATATAACACATTAAATAAATTATTTAGCAGTATGAAGGATAAAATAGGGAAAATAGAAATATCTGATGTAGTATACAGGATACCATGTGGAGGAAATGACCGGGTGAACTGTGACAAAGTTTATATTGGGACAACAAAGAACAAACTTAAAACAAGATTAGTTGGTCATAAATGTGACCAAAAATATAGGAATATTTCAATACAGAAGACATCCTTATCTTCACATTGTAAGAAATATAATCATTATCCAAAGTTTGATGAAACATCAGTATTAGATATAGAAAAAAACTACGAGAGACGTTTTATGTTAGAAATGTTAGAAATTGTTAATGTACCAAATGTAAGGAGAATAAATTTCAAAGCAGACACAGACAATTTAGCGCAGAATTATAGGTACTTAATACAATAGACACAAAATTTGTTATAATTATTTCATAAAAAAAAAATTTGTTATTTAATTTCCGTTTCCTTGTTTTTGTATGTTTAAATATTTGAAATTTTAATTTTTGTATGTTTGTATGTATGAAGAAAATTATTTTATATGTTTTACCAAAGTTTTCCAAAAAATTTTTTCTTTTCAAATTGTTATAATTTTTTTGTTTTTGTAAAATATAAAAAATAATTTCCAGAAGAAGCTTTCCACAGAAAAGCGAAATATCGAAAAAAATATATATTGTTAATTAAAAAAGACCGTTGAAAAGAATAACAGGTATTTATTTATTTTACAAATAAAAACCTTACTGCCTAAAAAGTATAACTAATAGTCTAACTGCAATATTTGGTTTTAGAGTGATATTTTAAAAAAACTTGAGTATAATTTCAATGACCCTGAGGTTTGCTCTGTATTGTTTTGTCGATCATTTTACCTTACAGAGAAATGTAAATATTACATATAAATTTAACTATTACTTTGTTTAATTTGAAAATAAAGTCGCAATATTTGCTATTGTAATAATTTGAAATTTCGAGTTTTTATTTTCAATGCTTTTAGCTTTTGACTTGAATAATTGTTAATAAAATTGTGTTGTTATCCCAACCAAAAACCAAAAAAAAACTGTAAAATGGCTAAATAAAATAAATGAACTTTATATATGTTAAAAAATTGCCTCATTTCTTATAGGTAATGAAAGCACTTTGCTATGGCTCTAAGTTAATAGCTGGCTACTATGGTGACAGAAACCCTGAACTGGCTAAACGTTACGCCATTGCTAGTTCACGCATATCAGGAGCACGTGCAACTCTTCGGTTAATAGACGATATTCCAATGATACAATATGCCATTCAATATGGTTGGGGACAAAGTGTAAGTCCTTTATTTTTTTGTTTTGTTTGGTTAATTAAAAAATTTTATAACCTAAACACAGGAAAGTGATCGAACTATGGCAGTGCTAGGCGTGGTTGCTAATATTATAGATCTTCTTTATTATCCGGTGGAAAAAATATGCTGGTTGTCCGAACATAGAATTATTGAATTGAAAAATGTTAACTATTGGGATAACGTGAACACCGTATTTTGGGTATTAGGAGTGTATTTAAATTTAATGCGGTAAGTTGTTATTCTGAGATTCGATAATTGTAAGATATAACATTTTTTTAATTTAATTAAAATGAAAATTTTCCATTTAAGTACTCTGCGTAATTTCGGTATTAATCAACAAAAACTAAATACAAAAAAATATCCCACGTAAGTTTTTAAAAAATACATATTTTTAAATATTTTAACAAAATGTTCGTTCAATTTTTAGCAAATCTGAAGAAGATGAGTTGAGAATTAAAAAGCAACGTTTGGAAATATTTTCCTTGATTAGATTATCTTTGGATTTCATTCACGCTGCAAGCTATTTACCTAAAGGCTATCTATGGGGCGGTAAATTGTCTACATTCCAAATTGGTGCTGTTGGAACTTTATCAGCTGGCATAGGAATTTATCAGATATTTGCAAAAAAGAGACTAAACAAATGATTTTTTCCAACAACGAGATTCTTAACTTAATTTTATACCTTTATTGTTATTGTTACATGTATGTACGTGTATGCTTGTTATATATGGTCCTTCAACAATGTTGTTGATAATGTATGCACATCCATAAATCTTTTTAAAATATTATTAAAAGAAAAACTAATTTACATTTGAAACTCTTTTTTTTATGAAATGGCAAATTTGTGATTGGAGATGAAGGCTTATATTATCTGCTTTAGCGACATGAGATAACAAAATAAAATTTTTGCCTTTGATGGATGCATTACATAATACAATGGACTAAACAAAATTAGTAATTGTAGTTACTTTTATGATTACTTTTTTAAAGTTTTGTTTTCAATATCTGCAGGAACAGGAGAGGAATATATATATAAACCATTTCTTTAAATAACGAATAAATGAAAAAATGTTTGAATTTCTTTTTGTATCGAATAAAATATAGTCACGTCGCATCTGGCCTATAATAAAAAAAATGATATAATAATAGTTTGAAGTAAACCCACCCATGGTTTACTTCAAACATTTTTAAAGTTTTGAAATACAACAACAAAGAACATAATATTTTGGAAATATTAAAAAAAGTTTAATTTCTATATTAAAGCTCCATTTATTCATAAAGAAACATCACCCTTTTACGCTTACACTGACAATCTCATGCAGACGGTCTACAGAAATATATTTTCGTTTAAAAAGGGTGAACGTATTACATATTACAAATTTGCTGGGCTTTGTTACACAGACGATACTGGATGCCACGAGCGAATATAGGTTTAGCGAATTATAGGATATAAAACAATAAATTTAAATTCGACCCAAAATTTAATTTTTTGCTTTATATTAAAAAAATTGCTTATTTTCACGCAGTTAGTAAATAATTAAAATCATATAAGTACATTAAATATCCGTATTGTCTAAATAAGATTTTTTGAATTAAAGATATGACCAGTTTAATTTTGAATAACAATTTTTTTAAATTTTCGTTTTGGTTTCGAGTGAAATAAAGAATAGGGCGACTATTTAGCTTAAAATTCTTGGCCATTTAGATTTATAAATGCCGCTTTCTTATTATTATTTTTTTCATTAATTTTGAAATTATTTAAGGAGACTTTTTTACATATGCATATTTATTTTAACGATTGAGACCTAGGATGACGAAAAATTTTATAACAGATAATGTAATTATCAAAATAGTATTTTTTTTTAATAAAAGACGGGTATATTTTGTTTGAAATGCTTATTTATTTTGATTATATGATTTTGAAATTGTTGTAGGTTTAATGTTTTGTTTGAGTTATCTTTAGTAAATGTTTACACTTCAAAAAGAAACTTAAAAATTCTAGGCTTTTATATTGTCATTATATTTTAAAAATGATTTTCATTCTATTGTTTTGTTTTTAAACATTTTGGTTTTTAGTTAAATCAACAGAAAGTAAATTGAGTTAATTCCTGTTTTTAGTTTTAATTTTATTAAACGAGCTTAGTTTTCATATTTTGTAATTATTACTAAAAACATAAAAAAATTTATTTAAAACTTAATAATTTATTAATTAAAAACAATTTAATTCCCTATTTTTTGCATTTGTTTAATATATTCATATTTATTTCAGTTTTTTCGGTATTTTTATTTGAAATAATTTGGTTTCAAATGCTTAATATGTTTTTATATTTATTCGTGTTGCTTTTTATTCAGAATATTAATATATTTTATTGCAGCTCTGTTAAGGTTAATTTGTTTACGTTCTTTTTTATTTTTGTTTAAAAGCTGATATATAAATATATATGTATGTATGTATGTATGTATGTATATATGTTTGAATGCATGTAGTTATGAATGTTTTAGTTATTTTTTTTAAGAATATATTTAAGTTTGGTAAGAATTTGGTTATTATTTGTTATGATGTCTTATGTTTTATGCGATAATGTAGTTAACATCGTATTTTTTTAAATGTTTATAAATAGTTTTTTCTTTTGGAAATTTTTTATAATAATTATTTTGTATAATCCTAACTACTTGCTTTTATATGTGTTTCTTTATTGATTAAAAGAGATTTTCCTCATTTTATTTATTGCAATGCTAAATATTTATGAAGATTTTTAAGCCTATAAATAATTTTAAGTATAATTTTTTAACTCTTTATTATTAGGTATTTTTGTATTTTTTTCTTTGCTTTTCCTTTGTGAATTTTACACTTTGTCTTGTTGTGCAAAAGATTCAATTTTGGCTAAACGTTTTAACTTTCAACATGAAACCATATTTTTATTTACCAAAACTAAATTATTTAAAGACCTGCCAATTGTGTTGGTTTTTAAGAAGAGTTTTGATTTTGCTTATTTAAATGATTGTTTATTTTTGCTGTTGTTAATAATGTTAAATTGCATTTATGTATTTTAATTTTGTTATATTAGATTTATAATAGCAAGGTAACCAAAAATCTACACAATCAATAGTGTCGTTGCTGTGTTTATTAAATACATAAAATTAAAAAAAATATTAAATTTATATAATTATTAAAATTTTCAATTTATATAAAGTAATTTTCTAAAGAATAATATTTAGATCATTATATGATCTCGTTCTTAATTGGAAATGCTTTCTCTTCAGATAGCAAACCAAGTGAGAGAAGGTTCTCACCGAAAGATTTATATAAAAAATAAATAAGCAACCTTTCGATGGAAAATTATACTTTACAAGTTCTCTAAATGTGATATTAAATTTTGTAAAATTTGACAGTTTTTGCACTTTTATGCTGCTTAGGCTTCATATATTCATAAATTAGATTCCTATGACTTTAAAACTTGATATTGAAAGTTTTTATTTCTGATACGGAAATTTTATCCCTTTCAGCATGATTTAATAGTGAAAAGCCGCAAAAAATAACCGTTTAATTGTTGCTTACAAAAGTGTTATGTGAAAAGTGTGAAATAATGTTTTTTTATCTCTTTATATATTTTCGAATAACAGGTATCGACGCTTATCATTTCATGATTATTCTCAATAACACATATTTCGCACTTTTCAAATTTCAAAATGAGTAAATTTACAAACAAAACGTGAAAGCTTAAAAAGTACAATTGAAGAGATGGCTTATGAAATTTTACTTATTGAAGTATATGCAAATTGTATCCGTGTGATAAACATCATCTTCTACCAACATCTGATAAAGCTGTAAAATGTGGTAAACTTTTATTTCCACCGTTTAACCGTAGTCCACCCTTGACCGTAAAAATAAGACTTTACTCTACAGATGTGTACAACCAATAATGATCTACGGGTAACAAATATGGTAAAAAAAGCTAAACACATCTCAAAAAGCTAAAAGATGTTCAAAATAAAAACCTAAAAATTATTTGTAACTTATCAAGGCGATACTTTTACGTTCAAATGTTCATCAGAGCGCTAAACGGTGACTAAAATAGTTCAGGATTTGAAGTTTGAAATAGTTTGAAGGCTATATTATATTTGTAACCTTCAGAAATGAAGCGGATTTGAGAGCAAGGGTTGGATGTTTCTCCAGAAATGTATACCTTTACTTAGACAAGCTATTATTAACTAAAAATTTAATAATTCTTGACTTAATACTTTTTATAAGTAAATTCTCAAGAATGTAAATTTAAGTAATTTTATTAGACTTTAATTGTAACGATGATAGAATAAATAAAATAATAACAACATATAAAAAAATGTAGCTTTTGTTTCACTTTTACATGTTATTGTCAATAACGCATTTAGAGAGGTTTAATTTTTCAGTTAATATGTAAAATAAAGCAATATGGAAACGAATGCTTACAAAAACTACCGTCTGCAACTTCGTACTCATAACGTATATTCTGTTTTCGGCATATACATTAGGAAAAAAGTGAATGGTTCAGCGGGCAAAAAATTCCGAGCCAAGGGAAGGCAGATAAAGAAGACTTGCTGGATTAAATTCATCCATTGAAAAGGAGACAAACTTCTGTCAAAATCAAACAGGTCAAATTTTAATTAATTTTCGAAATAAATCAATGAAATAATTAATTAGAAACTAAACACAAATAATTTCTAATTCAAATTTATTTGGAATCAATTAAATATTTTACTTAAATAATGAGAATAATTTTCTAACTAAATATATAATTCAATCAATTAAAATGTAATCAAATTTAAATTGAAAACAAATTAAATTATTAATAGCTTTAAAAACTTTTTTCTGTGTATATTCTTATAAAGACTTTTGTGCGTGAGTACAGAACCAAAGAATAGCTACTTTAAGGGTATTAGGCAAAAAGAAGTTTTTAAAATATAAGCGTATTATACGTAAGCGTATTATAGAATTTCCCAATACGGTGCTTTAAAACTAATTCTAATAAATTCTAATAATGTGGTCACACTGAAAGTCGGGCAAAGCAAAAAATTCTTTTTAATTGCCGTCATTTCTTTTTATTTTTATATTATAAGCAGTTACTTGGATATTTGTTTTGTAGTGTGAAAATATTTAAATTTTTTTTTGTAATGCCCTCCGTACAATCAAAAACTCTATGTCTATCTCGGAAGAGTGAAAATTAGTTATAAATAATTATTTAGATTTATTTATTTACAAAAAAGACAACATAACTACAGAAAAACATCGCTCAATTTGTAAAAAGAAAGCTTTGCCCGAGAAGTTTATAGTTTGTGAAGTACAAAATGGCCCATTCATCTACGTTCCAAACCTTGCCTCAATGGTTAAAACTAACTTTGGAAAGGAAGCACATGAGGAAACAATTAGAAAAGTTAAAAAAAAAACAAATTGCATGGCCGAGTGGCTCGAAGGAAACCATGTGATAGTGCCAACAATAGATAGTATAGCTTGGATTTTGCACAAGAGCACATATCAAAATATTTCTTGTTTGGGGCATGGTAAAAAATAATACGCCACGTTATGTTGGCTTTTCCTATCAACATTTTGACATCTTACAGGTTCTTTTTTTAAAAATTTAATTTGTTTGACGTTAACACAATGATAAAAAAATGTATCTCGACATTTTGAAAACTAATAAAGAAAGTGTACATTTGTTGGATGCTGCTGATAATTTTGTTTTATTAAGACATCGACTACAAGCACATATCACTGATAGTAAGGAACTGGCTGGTTTACAACTGCCCTAAGGTCATCAAAACAGCTGCACAAAGCCCAGATATAAACTTAATTGCGCACGTAATTATAGTTTTAAGGTTTAGTTTTAATTATGTCTGTTGTTATAAACATTTAGTACCTAGTTTTTGTTTTCTAACATTTCCGGAATAAATATTTTAATGAAATATTTTGCACAACTTTTCTGTTGTTAGTTGCCCGACTTTCGAGCCATTGTACATACACATACACGTATTTATATAAAACACACTTCAAATGGTCTAGTAAAAAAATCAATTTTAATTAACCAGATAAAACGGGAAAGTTTTTGTGTAAGATCCAAACGATGCCTTATTTTAAAGCAGTAATTTTAGATCCGTTATATTTTTCTCCTTTTAATTTTTTTCTTTAAAAATAAGTTTCCATTTTCAATACAAATTGGAATACATTTTAAGTGCATATTTTCGGTTACCTGCTATTTTAGTTAATTTTTATATTTTTTAGTAGTTTATTATTAAGCACTAGATCATTTATTAATAAAAAAAATCCTGATGATGCCAACCAATGGTTTAGCGAAATATTGAAAAATAATAAAAAATAAAGTTTTTAACATTTTTTTATTAAATAATGACCTAGTGCTTAATAATAAACTACTAAAAATTATTAAAAAGGTCAAATAACTATAACTGTTGTTATTTTTTATATTTTATTTATTAGCTTTTACGCACATTTAAGCTCTTGAGCTGCTTTTTGAATTTATAATTCATTTTTTTAATTTATATTATTTCTGCACATAGTTTTTAAATTTATTTTAATATACTAATTTATTTATTTATATTTTTTTGGAAGCTAAATATTTTTTAATTTGTATGTGTTTTTTGTTTTTTTTTATTCAATGGCACTGCAGTATATATATTTTTATTTTTAATAAGGTGGGAAAACAATTTAGAATATATTCTTTATTTTATTAGTGTAAAATTACATAATTATTTATAAATATTTTATTAAATATTAAAATGGCAAATTCACAATCTTATCTCCAAAGCTGCAAGGAAACCTCACATTAACAAAAAAAAATTTAAAAAATTTTTGAAAAATGTTTGGTTCCGATATAAAATTGAGAAGTTTGCCAGAGTTTATGATCTAGTCAAAATTTATTTATTGAATTTTATTTGTATGAAAATATTACATTTTTTGTTTGATTTTTCCTTCTTATTATTTATAGTATATTTAATAATATTTTTATTTCATTATTGTTTGCATTTTAAAAAAGCATGTCCAATAACAATTTTAACAATATAAAGGATTTTTGTAACTATGATTTTTTTTTCATTTTAATTACTTTATATATAGAAGATATAAAATATGGTTTGTTATTATTATTATTATTTTGTTTTTTATGAAATCTATATGGTGTATGTATGTATTAATGTTCCCCAAATAAGTTAAGTGAATTTTCTATTTGAAATTTAGTATCAATTTCTTCCTTTATTTATTCCGTAAAATGTGTAAAAAATTTTTTAAAAACATATTCTTTGTTGTCACTCCTACAAATGATTTTTGAAATTGTATTTAATTAGGGATCAAAGAAAAACTTAGTTAGCAAACTTAAATTTTAATACATTGAAAAATAAAGTATCAAGAAAAAGCGGCGGTTTTCATAAGATTTTTCATGCATTTCATTGACTTTTAATTTCAATAAAAATCAAATAGACTTTATTAGATTGTTGCTTTTTTTTGCTCTCAAAAATTATTCACTGTTGCAATAAAATAGTAATTATACAGCTGTTTTGTAGCAAAAAGTGAAACAAGTTGAGTTCGTTTTTATATACTCAAAATACAAAAATAAACAGATAAAAGAAAATCTTGCTTTGTTACCGTTACATTGAAAGAGATGAGCATTTAAACGACGTATTATTTTTTGTTCGCAACTATATATCAGTGTCGACCTAAAAGAATTATGGATAAGCATAAAATCAAAATCCATGCAGAATGTTTTAATTTAAAAATAGCCGAAAACTGTATATGATTCCACAGATATTTAAATTTCGTTTTGTATCAAAGCTGTAAATAGATCCCTTTGCAAGTGTTTACATTGATTGCCGATATTGCTCTTATGATCGTCTACTTTCAGTTTTCTCTAAACATATAAAAATGATGTCGTGATCACGAGAATTGAAACTTTGTATTGTACTGGAATACCCCCGCCCCCACATTTATGGTCTTTATAGTACGTAACAGCTATCTAGATCTGTGCAACTGGGGGAAAAAGGGAGAATGATCCAGTTCAGTGAGCATGCTTGACATGTGTTCTGGACAGGAGTTAGAAAGTCTCTAACTCATTAGCAAGGTGTGATGGTTTGCAGCCCTGTCCTGGAATCATTAAAGTTGCAACTAGGTGGTTCTGTTGCTTAGAATTACGCCTTCGGCTATCTAGGACGCATGTATGACGTTCCAAATTATACAATAGTGGTTTGTCCACCATAATAAAAATCTGAATATCTGGAAAATCTTTTGTTAGATTGGATTTTCACCTAGTACGCATAGTGTAGAGTCTTCATACAATGAGTTGTTTTTAGAAGCTAAAAGTTGATACCTGCTTTAATTGATTAAAGATAAGCGCATATGTATAACATTTCGGTGTAATTCCACACACCGAAATGTTATACATATGCGAGAAATGTGTGAGAAATGTTATTAAAATTAGAAGAAATATTAGATTTCCATGCAATATTCTGTGTTCATTGAATTTAATGCACTTAAATTTTAAATAAGTTTGTTAAAAAAAAAAACTAATATATATATATAATAATTATAGTTATTTCATCTTTTTAATATTTTATTATTAGAAATTTTATTTCTCGTGCTTGATTCCTTTAAATAAATATTTCATGATATTCTCACGAAATATTTATTTAAAGGAATCAAGCAAGAAAAATAAGATTGCTTATATTGAAAATGATTCCGAATAATTATAAATTACTTATTTTATTATTAGTTTATTATTAACCACTAGGTCTTTATTTTATAAAAATTTTTTAAACTTAATTTTTTATTATTTTTAAATATTTCGCCAAACCATTAGTTGGCATCCTCAGCATAAACAACAAAGTGTATAAATAATTAAACAAAAATGAAATATTATTAAAATTTTTGTATTTTGAAGATGCCAACCAATGGTTTGGCGAAATATTGAAAAGTAATAAAAAATAAAGTTTAAAAATTTTTTATAAAATAAAGACCTAGTGCTTCATAAAAAACTACTAATACAAACTAAATATAAAAAAAATCACAGCTAATTTAACATCCTTTTACCGTACTTTGTATAAATCGGCACTAATAATGTGGTTTATATGTACCAAATAAAAGAAAATTACTGTTGTTTTATTTGGGTTAGTGGAAGAGGTACTTTGTCATATTAAAGTACAAAATGTTTTCGGGAGGTAAACAGCAAACAATAATGAATATGTTTAATACAATAGTGTACCTTTTTTTAAAACAGAAGACATAAAACTATTTGGGTGTGATTTTACGTCATCCCGCGTCAAATTTGGTTTGTAAACAGACCGGTTTCGGCCATGTGCCATCTTCAGTGCTCTTTTTTCTTTATACTGAACACTGAAGATGGCATATAACTGAAACCGGTCTGTTTACAAACTAAATTTGATGCGGGATGACGTAAAATCATATCCAATTAAATTAAACTCCGTCGGACAATAGACGCACATATTAACAGAAAACCATAATCTAACCGCGTGCTATAATCTTTTAACCAATATTCATTAAGATTTTTTCCAGCAAATTTTATTTTGGTATAACTTTAATTGATTTCCAGTTTAATTGTTTTTTAAAAATTTTCCTCAAAACGTCTAATTCAGTCTACGCCTCCAAATATAAAAACAAAAATTAATGAACCTATCTTAATACTAAAATAGGCACATAAAATGGAAGTAAAAAACGTAACAGCTAAAAATAATATATTTAAAATCTTGATAGCTTCTATAATATTACGTTAAAATATAGAAATTTTCTATTTTATGTATAATTTTTGAATTATTTGCTAAAGTTTGTCATTACACTTAATACAACTTTAACTTTATATTTAGATTGAGAGATTAAGAAATGATGCTACCATATTTTGGGATTATGCTTGTTATTTGAAATAATAATTAATACCGCATTATCGACTCATATATTATCATTAAACCATTTAAAGATGCCTTCATTTGTGCCTATTTGTTTTTATTTTATTTTTTTTAACATGTTTATAATGCTTTGCAACGCTTTAGAGGTTTTCTTTTTACTATTCACAGATATTTCTTTTTCTTACCTTTTAAGTATTAAAAAGGGATCGTTCAGGAAACATCTTCAATATATTTTGATCTCATCAATAATTAATAATAAATGTAAAAACATTCAATTATTAAAATAATAAAAAATTTTTTACTTGAAAAAGGAAATGCTATTAATTTTGTCTGGCAATATTGTTAGTCAAACAACATTTTTCCGGTTACGGAAACGCATTAGTAAATTACTACTCAGTTATTAATTATTGCTTTTTAATAACTTCTGGTCTACAATAAAATTTCGAAATAAAACTTAGGATTAATAATTCCTAATTAATAGTGTTAGTTTTACAAAAAAAATTGGCTTAGAATTTTGTTTAGTGTTTCTGTGATTGCGTATTAAAATGTTTTAAGTGTATTTTTTCGTAAGCTTTAAACGGTATAAAATCTAAAATTTTAAATACATATTTTTTAAGTTTTTTGGATTTTGTGTTTTTTATTTGTAATAATATTTAAGATTGGTAATAGATAGTATAGATTTAGTTACATTTTTGAATTTATAATTTATATATATGAAATTTAGGATTTTGTTTTTGTTTTCTAAAAAAGTTGTTAAAATTTTATATAGTATTGCCAGGTTAAAATATTTGTTGAATATTATCGTTTATAAGTGGGAAGCGTTTGATTTTGGTTCCATATTGTTTTCTTTTTTTTAATACTTATTCTAGGGATTTTGTTTTTGTTGTTTCCTAAATATGAATATTTTATTTTTAATTGGTCTTAAAGCATCATTTAAAGAACTTTGTTTAAATTTAATAACAAAATGCTCTTATACAAAGTTCTTTGAACAATATTTGTTTATAATTTCAAAACATTCTAATTAAATGTTTTTAGATTATTTTGGATATATTTTTGAAGTCGAAAAAATTAAATTTTTTTTTGTTGCTTTCAAAAATTCTCGTTTTTTGTTTTTGTAGTAGTTTTATAAAATTCCAATGAGAGAGATTTTTTAAAATTTTTTTCTTAGAATATTTAGTTAAAAAATTTTTTGCTACAAATATATTAAACTGCTATATTAACCTTTTAAAAAATAAATAAATATTTATTCATTAAGATTTGTTTTGTTTTTGCAGTTTTAAATTATTAATGCTTAAAAATAAATTTAAAATATAATTTTTTGTTTCCTTTTTAATAAAATATTAAAATTTTTTTTATATCATTTAAAAGTTAAAGTTAATGTAAACTGTAAGAATATTTTATGTTTTATTTAAGTCTATTTTTAATTGCCAATATTTTTCACTATTTTTTTAGTTTCAATAGTTTTGCAGCTGTTTTGGGACAATATTTCAAATAAAAACTAGGGATTTTCATCTTGAGATTTCTTTAAACAGAGAAAAATAATTATTAGGAATAAATTATGTCAGTTTTCATGAATTATTGTGTCTTATTTAGTATTTTAGGTAAAATTTTCAATAAATTGCTATTTTTAATTTTTTAATTTAAATTTAATGGAAGCGGCCGAAATTTAAAATTGGGAAGTGCATTATTATCTAAATGAAATTATTATTATACGTAACATGGTTACATAAATTAACAAAATTTCTGAAGAACACCAACAACATGAGCGCAGTTAGCTGTATCTTTAAAAATAAAAAGCTTCAAGGTGAGAGTGATTTTAATATGTTTAAAAGTTAAATTGTTTTAATAACAAAGCTGTGGAGTAACTACTCTTTTTGTTGACGACATTAAGCATCAGATTAGATACAATGCACGATGGAATAAAAAACATGCCACGAGCATAAGTTTTACTTACGGCCAGACCTAACTCAGCGCGTAAAGCATCGCTTATCTGTCGAAACTTTCGATGCACTTACAAAATGTATGATCAAACTAAAATAGCGAGAGTGTAAGGTAGTGAAATTGTTGAAAGTAGTGACAATCTAGTTGTTATCAAGCGATGTTATCTCTTTTAAATCTGTTTTAAATCTAACTACATATTACATGGGATTTGTTGAGCAACTTATGCTGACGTTACTATTCAAGAATCAACTTTGACGCCGTTATTTAGGTATGGAATATAAGTGTTAAACCTATCTGCTAGACAACAAAATGGTTAGCGCGTGTTAAGGTTGGTCTGTTAGGTAATCGGCTGCTTTCGTGTGGCGAATATGCTGCGAACTCAGAATTACACGCTAAATATTGAGGTACTGAAGCATCTGATTATGTTTATATGGTGCTGTGACATTTTCACTACTTCTGTTTTGGAAGAGAGAAAAGCTATGTATGTACTGTATTCAGCAATAAAAGAAATTTCAAATGTACAACATAAATGCAAATGTAGACCGCTAATACCTAATTATTGAAAACCTTAAGGTGTTCAACTCGATTCATTGAAAGTTTTTCCTACTTATTGTATGTGTGTATATATGAATCGTCATATGGATGTGTTTAACTGTACGTGTGTATATTAATTAAAGGTACTGGATTTTATTATTTATTAATTAATTTTTTTTATTATTTATTAATTAATTTTTTTGTGTTTAAATGCAGTTTATATTTACTTAAGAATTCCGATAAAAATTATAGAGATTTATTTTTGCTTAATTAATCTAAAAATAACTAATTAATTTAAGTTAATGAAATGATTATCAGTTTGAAATATGCCTTTGTTTTTCTTTTCTTATATGTGGGATACGTTTTTTTTCTATTTCTATTTCATAGTACGTTAATTTCAATACTCGTATATGTTTACTTTTTAATAATTTAGCTAAAGCACCATATTTTTTAATTTATGTTTTATATTATATACATATAAATATTTATTTGCTGTAACGAAAATACAATATTTGTTTTTCACACGATGTTTTTATAATTTATAATAATAAATTCTTATGTTGTTAATAAATATAAAAAATAAAGAAACTCTAAAAATAATTAATTAAAAAATTTTGAAGAGTTTTTATATTTGGATCTTCAAGTATAGCGAAGATTATAAAACTGGAATATTTTTAAATCGTGGCACTCGCAATTTAATGAAATTGCTCAAAATTCTTCATTTTTAAATCGTCATTGAATAAGCTGTATTAAAACATAACAACGGCATTCGATAATGGTTGGTCGATCGAATACCTTTATTCGTAGACAAAGTTAAAATGCATAACAATTAAAACAATGTTCATGCGGAAAAAAATATTGGGCTTTTTTAAAATCAGATTTTTTTTGAGTTTTTAAGTGTAACTAAAAAAGCCAGCTAGAAAAGCTTAACATTGATATCAGGTTAATACCAACTTCCATTAAATACATTATCTCAAATGACTTTCTACTTATTGAAGCCTTACTTGCATTTGTCTTTTGATCTAAAAAATGTAGGAATATTTTATTTATCAGATTGATTGTTAGCGAGTCCTTTAAGCTTAAACCTGAGGCCAATCGTAGAACATTTAAATTCCGCTATATTAAAACGACAGCTACGCGCTATTCGTATGATGTGTTATGTACAATTCGTTCTCTACCCGTCTTAGATTTGTTTAAATTGAAATTATTATTATTTGTAAAATTTTTTATATAATATTTGATTGATTTTTTGTTTTCTTCTGGGTGAAAGTCCTATAGTTGTTAAAGTTAAATTGTTTTTGTTGTAAATAAGATTTTAAAATAATTCAAACATATGCAATGGAGCAAAAGTTTTTTTCTTTTTTTAAATTTGTTAGAATTTTCGAAATGTGTTTTCAATTTTTTTATCTTTATTGAATAATTTGATTGAATTAATTTTCTTTATTAATTATATTCTTTTAACATGTAAAACTATTTTGTTTTTCTTTGTACATTAACTAAATATTATGATTTTTACTTAACAATTGTAATATCTTTTATCTTTTTCAAAATGATTGAAGCGAGTTTGTGGTTTTTTTTTATAAAAAAACATATGTATCATTATTAATATTAATATTTTTGTAATATAACACTGAGTTATTTGTGTATATTTATTTTTAATTTACTTTCAATTAATTTTCAAAATCATGCGCAACCTAAAACTACAACAGAAACCAGAGTTTAAGAGGCATTCAAGTGTTAATTTTGTTTATTTATTCGTTTGGTTTTTTGTTTTTTATTTTGGGTCGTGTATAGGAATGGGGAAGTTGTAACTAATTTTTATACTAATATTAATTTTATTTTAATTTTCTTAAAATTTTGAATTATTTTATTTTACTACTGTAAAATCCCTGTATGTTGTGGATTTAAAAATGTCTTATTTTTGGCTTCTTTTAATTTGCTTAATTTTATGTAAATTAATTGTTTAATAATTTTTGTTTTTCGTTATATTTTTTTTTTATTAATATTTTTGAAAACGGTTATATTAAAAATGAAACATCTATAATTATGTAAGTTAAAAAAATATAGAAAAATAAATAAATAAAATAATCAGTGTCTCAAAGGGCAAAATTTCCACTATCGGATTTTTATAAGAACCTAAATCTTGATATTGCTTATCTTTATAAAGTTTCTTTTATTTATTTTTACATAAAAATTACTTAAAAACAAGTAAAAATGTTTTCATCTTCGTTGGCTACGCTCGTGCTCATTATTGTAATACTATTCTACATAATCAACTAATACATTTACTAAAAAATATAACATAATTTTGTGCTACTAAGAAAATATTACTGAAATTTTTATTTAATTTAAAGATACTGTGATAGAACCATTAATAGTATCATTTTTTCTAGCGACTATATAATAATAATAAAAATAATAAATATATTAATGAATGCTCATCACACAAGAATTCATGTTTTAAAAGGTGACGGGTTATTTTGACAGATATTCTTGTCAAACATGCGAAAATATGTCAAAATTTATTTTTCTTCGGAAAGCGAAGAAAACATCAAATATAATTTTTATAAAAGCTTTTTATAAAACACTTGACAAAATTATGTTCGAAAAGTGATTCATGAGTCTGATTATAACAGTCGTATTGTCCATAAAATACCATAAGATAAGTCAACAACATCAAGGCACTAAAGTGCGCCAAGTGATTAAATTTGTGGTACAGAGAAGTTTTTACGGATGAAAATAAGTATAACTTTAATGGCAATGACGGAAGGTACAGTGTATAAAGAAAAATAGATAAGGAATTAAAAAAAATCAAGTGCGGCTGGATTGAAATTTGAACATGAGTTTCCAAAAAAAAAATGGTTAAAACGTTATATATACTCAGGGTAACAATCTGAATGCTAAGTTGTGTCTTTTTTGTAATATTCTTAATTGCTTGAATATTCGACCTTAATCACCCGATAATAATCCGTTTGAAGAATTTGTGGTATGAATTGAGCAGGTTAGTTAGAAGAAGAAATATTGAAGGTGCCAAAATTCCATTAAAAATTTTATATTTCTGTTTGGAGGAGACTAGAAGCGCCAACTAAGAACAAAAAAAGAATAGGGCAAATCGATTTTATGTTATCCTTTTTGTGATTGCTGTATACGGCTGATTTGCATAAAAATTATATTGTTTTAAAACGACGTTTTTACAGATTTTTTCAATCCAAGACTATAAAAATCGTTTCGGAAACAAACCCAAAACAAACACGTAAACGTCGTACCACCGCAGCCAAAATTGAAATAAAATTTTTTAATAATTTCGAAAAATGAAGTTTTTATGATTGCCGCAGAGCCTACTTGAATGATTCGACTGCTGCACATACTATTATTATACAAATTATTATATTATGGAACCCAAAATGTAATTTTAATATATTTTATTAATATTTGATTATTACTTTTATTTTTATTCGACCTTTTTTTTAATTTAATTAAATATGAACTAATCTTTTAACGGTCTTTTAAATAATTTAACGATTTTATTTTTCTCGATATTTCGCTTTCCTGTGGAAAACTTCTTCAGTAAATTATTTTTTATAATTAACAAAAACAAATAAAAAATAATTTACTGAAGAAGCTTTCCAAAGGAAAGCGAAATATCGAGAAAAATAAAATCTTTAAATTATTTAAAAGACCGTTAAAAGATTAGTTCATATTTAATTATATTTTATTAAGATAAAATATGCATTTGGAAATTTAAGGTACCACAAGTAATTACATTTTTGAAAAAGGCTAATAACTATGCAATAGTTATTTCCATATTGGAAATGTTTCCAAAATGAAAACATTCATCGACGAATTTGCTGAAAGAGTAATTGATTATAAAGGTAAGAGTATATTGTATTTTTTGAATTGTAGTTGCAATCGTTAATTTACCAAATAATCCAGTCATTGCCAATAACAACAATAATATACATAAAAAATTTATGAATTTCTTAAAAATCAAAATTTTACATAAAGTTTAAGGTTTCCATCAAAATATCGAAGTTTCCCAAGAACACTTTTTACACCAACAATATAATTTTTAGCAAACATAGAAAATCCTTAAAAAACTACATTTTTATTTTTTTTTATATACAGTAAATAAGCGCCTTTTAATAATTAATAATTTATAGACAACGCTTTATCATTTCCGTTAAAACTTCAGAGATTTAAGGATCTGCTTTTTTATTGTCTTAATAGAAAAATTTAAATTATTATTGCCTTGTACACCCTGGGTTTAAGAATTAAAGTAAAACCTAATATGATGAATATATTACTGATTTTTTAATGCGATGTGAGCAGTTTTTGAAACATGTAATTTAAAGACAATTTCCTTTTTTTAGATTTTTTGCTATTCCTTTCATCTGGAAATTAGGATAAAAAATAAATTAAAATGAAGGGCAACCAAAAATTTTTATTAAAAAATTATATATATATTTGTTATAATGAAATATACGTACATAAAATTTTTTAAGGTAAATAAATCAAAGAGTTTTCTTAAAAAATTAAGAAATAATAATAATATAATATATATAATACAAAATGAAAAAAAAGAAAATAAATTTTTACAAGCAAAAAGAAAATGAAACATTTAAAAGGCTATAAATATACAATAAAAGAAAACCCAATATTCATTTTATGAAAAAATTAACAAGTAACGTGAAAAACAAGAAAAATCCTATAAAATGAAAAATTAAACAATTTTTTAGTAAAATAAAAAATTGAAAATTTCTTATGAGCAACACAAAAAATAAATTAAATAATTACAAATAAATCTAGCAATAACTAGATAAATATTGTATAAAAAAATATTATTTATTTAAAAATTACTGCTTATTAAATGTAAAATTTAATTGAAAAAATTTCATAAAAATAGCAGTAAAATATATACAAAAGCTATAACTAATAACAAACAAAATAATGAAAAACCCAAATAACTTTATGATATTGCTTATTGTTGTACGATACTGTTTATAAAACTGTTTAAAAAATTAAACATTTATTTCAGTGCCTTCAAAACAAATTATTTTTTTAATGAATTTTGCAAATAAAACGAAACTTCTCATTTTAAAATTCATTTAAAAAATATAGGAATAATGAGATTTTAAATTTTAATTGAAAGCCTGCTTTCAATAAAATAATACTGATATGTCATACTAATAGGAACTAGAGATGAGTGAGTTATTGAATAAAGCGTCTGTCTGCAAGTCAATAATTACTCGTCTGCTCATCTCCAGTTAATTTCAATTGTAATAAAAAATGAAAAGAAAAAACGAGAATTAGAAAAGAAGAAACGAGAAATAGAAAAGAAAATTTTACAACATAAATATAAAATTAAAAACAAATAATTTTTCTTAGAGAACAAAAAATAACAATTATTCCGAAATTAACAAGAGACGTCTCACTTAAATTATTCAAAAGGTGTTTAAAAGGAGAAGTTGCAAAAATAATTTTTAACACAAATAAAGTATTAAATTTATATCATAGATTTTTCTGTTCATCCTTTTCTATTTTACTATTTTTTTAAAATTAATTTTGATTCATTCAATTCCATCTCATTTTGCTGATAAAATAGTTGTTTATAAATGAAATGCATTTTGTATTGTTTGCATTGGTGGTAGTGGTGTTTGTTGCGGTTGTAATTGTTGTTGTGTAGTCGTTTGTTTTTGCTGCTGATGATTATTTGATGAAGTTTGTGGCTGCGATATGGAGGACATGAAGTTTTGGTGCTGCTGTTGATGTGCTGGTAGTTGGTTCGGTTGTTGTCCACCATAATTTACAGCCTGCTGAGAATTTAAGGAAGATAATGAATTGGTCGACGAGGCCGGTCCAATACCCACCAAAGTTTGGGATTTTGAATTTCTAGTCAACGGCTTATGATACTTAACAGCATCTGTTGAATGCTGCCATTGCCAGCAAGTGCGGCAGAAATATCTGTTTGAAAAGGTATAGAAAATGAAGAGAAAGGGAACAAATGTTTTTGAGCTAGAGTTTAATAATAAGCTGTATTTTTCATTTTTGGATGTATTATTTTGATTTGACTCACAATTAAGAAAGTGTGAAACAAATTATTTCATTGAGTTGATTGACTGGGATTTTTTGAACGCACAAAATATAGTCATGTATTAACATAAATAAATTGTTGTTGCCGTATGTAGTTGTAGACAATAACATAAATTTGTCTAAAAATTCTTAGAAAAAAATAAAATCTGTCCACTGGGTTTTCGTATTTTTTATTTATTATTTTTGGTCGCATTTTTAGAGAATGAAACAGTTCGTTTAGTAGAAATACTTGAACATAAAATTTACATATGTTCATCGACTCATAAAAGAGCTTGTTAGTTTTTGGATTTTAAAATATATGGGCTAAAATATAAATTATATAAAAAAGTTTAGAAGAAAATCGTTCAAATTTGTATGGTAATAAATTATACTCTTGCTCAAAAATATTCTTTTAATGGATGAGATATTGTATTTTAAATTTTAATTAATTTAGCTAAACGATTATGAAAAATTGTTGAAAATAGTTCCATGACTAAAAATTAAGTCACGAAGAATTAATAGTTTTAAAAAGAAATAACTCGTTAACTATAAATGATAAGTTTACGGATTTAAATTATTAAGGACTTTTAAACATAAAAAATTTAAATATGATTCAAAAATGTAAAACATAGAAAATGTCTGAAATTTAAAATTAATAACTTAAGCTTAAATATTTCTCAACTACTATTATGCAAAATCACTGCAGACGCTTAGATATTGGGGATCTACTTCGAAAATATTTAGCGGCGATTAGAAAACTATTTTTATAACTTCTGTTATTAATGGCTAACTGATCATTAAAACTAAATATATTTTTTATCTAGCTATTTCAAACTTAACGTCATTTATAATATAAATAAATTTATGTTTTAAATTTGTGATCTCCAGAAAAAAACAAAACAAAAAAGCTAGATAAAAAATTATTATACTATTGCTAGATACACACGAGGTAACATCAAATGGAACATTGCTGAAAACAACGTATCTATTTTTAATGCAGATTAGGCAACCACACAAGCAACGCTTAAGGAAACTTCAGTTATTCTTATTAGAGAGGAAAGTAAAAGAAGAATATGGTAAAAAAGATTGGATTTATAAACGAAAAATTTTCGAAACAAAAGATTAAGTAAAATGCGACAAATAGTTAACGATTTTATACCAAAAAAGTTGTTTGGTTTGATAAAATTCAAAGTATTTAAAGAAGTTAAAATTATCTGAAGCATAATTTACGCTTACTTTCAACCAAATAACGCAAAACAAAAAAACTTTAAACATCCATACAGATAAGGGAACATCGTATTAGGAATCATTAAATGTTTAAAAATTGTGATAATTCAGGAAAAACGATAGGAAACAAAACACATGCCTACACACGAGGCGATTTAAAGAGCTCCCTTCAATTTTCTCTCGTGTGTATCTAGCATAAAGAAGCTTTTATAGTTTTCTCCTTCTGTTTTTTTCTTTCTATTTTCTAGTTTTTTTCTCTTCCCTGCTTTTAAGAAAATCTTTTAATTATTAATAATATTAAAAAATAGTAAATTTTTTACCTAAAACAAGATAATTCCCGACAATAATATGGTCCGTGTTGTACGCCACATATTGAACATAACGAATCTTCAAGATATGGATCAATTTGCACTTTTTTGGTAAATTTTGGTGTTCGAATTTCAACGAATGCTGCTGAGACGGCCTTCATGTACGAGCGATTGTTATTAAAAGTCACTCGACCGGAACCAATAGGATATTTGTATTTGTCAGTATCAATACCTTAAAGAATAAATAAATATTGAATAAATATTTAATAGCTTTCAGTTATTTGATTTAGAAATAGGAAATTAAATTGTAAACCTTGAAAAAAGCTACAACAGAAGAGCTTTCATAAGAAGCTATTTCTTATTCGAGTGTTTAATTTAATTATTAGAGTGTTTAACTACAATAAACAAGATTGTTTAATAATCTGATAAGGATTTTCAACCACTTACCCGCATACAAAACTCCGTCGAATAAATCATCCATTATTTTGGCCAAAGCTTCGGCTGTCAATTTGCCATGTAGGGCACCAACAAATACTGTTTTAGTTGGATCTAATTTCTGAGAAGTTGATTTCACATAATTGGAATCTCCAATAAGCCAAGGAATAACTTCGACCTTTAAGCAAAAAGAGAAGAATTATTACTCTAAATTTATTACTTCAACAAAAAAATCTCTCACATCTTTCGACTTTATACGTCGGGAGGATATTTTAAAAAAGAAAATGCCACCGCCATTTTGATAATCATCAGATTGAACAGCACAAGCGGAAAGTAAAGCTTTAACTTGCTTATCTGATTCGAAAATAATGTAGACATAACCTTTGGGTTGAGCGGCTTGCTGTTCCTTGCCAGGCCATTCAACTCTAATTAGACGAAAAAGAAGAAAAGTCATTAGCTTTAAGCCACAGATATAAAAATTAAATATCAAATACGTACCTAATTTGCCCAAATGGCTTAAAGATTTGTATCAATGCCTGTTCACTTACATCCCAGGGGATGCCACCCAAAAATACTTTTGGCGAAAATTGAAACAAGCGATGTGATCGTGGAGGCAATTGACCACTCCAGGTGCATGTAGGTTCACAAAATGCAGCCGATCCCCTATAAAATTTAGCAACGCGATCTAAGTAAGCATCAGAGCCGTTGGTGTTCGTATTTGAACAATTATTTGTTTGTTGCAAGGGATGGTGTTGCTGTTGTTGCAATTGCCAGTTCTGTAACTGATTGATCGTATTGTATGTTTGTAATAGGTTTTGCAACAGAGGTACCTGTTGCTGTTGGGCTTGTAATAAGGTGACAGCATTTAGTGCTTGCAATTTCGTTAGTTCCATATCAAAGGCGGAAAGCGCCTCGAAGTTCTCTAAATTTTGCTCATCAAAAAGATTCGTAGCTGGGGATGATCGATTAGTCGAGTTATCAAATTCTGTTGCCGCTGGATATTTTTCCTGTTGCTTTTGACGCAGCTGGTGTTGTTGCTGAAGGTTTTGAAAATAAAGCTGCTGCTGCAATTGTTGTTGTGGCTGTTGCAAAGGCCTTTCTGGCATCTGTTGGTTATTGCCAACATTTAGAAATTTCTAAGAGAAACACAAACGCAATTAATGAAAATAACCAAAAAAATATTATTTTTGAGATACATGTTGGTAAAAAGAAGCATGAAACATTAAGTAAAAATCATACATTATAGTGGTATTCCAACAAGTGCAGCACTTAAGTTTAGTGTTCGAATCCAACATTTTGCAAATTTCTTTCCCTGAGAATGTATTTTTTTTTTCGAAGAAATTTGATTTTATGGCAAAATATTGAAATTTATTAATTTGTGTGAAATTTTTTTTTACAGGAATTTGATTCTTGCGAAATTTTTTGCCAAAAAGGATTTTTTTTCGCTAAAAACTCAAATACTTAAAATGATTTCATTTTTTTTAATAATTTCGAATTTTTGAATTTTTGTGAAATATCGATCATTTTGACTAATTTTGAATCTTCGATTTAGTTTTTCAAGCCAAACGATTTCTTGTTTGCCAAACCAAACCATCCACAGTCGCTGTTTTTCTCATTTAGGGCTTTGGTAAGGCTTGAATTGCTATTTATAATTTTAGGCAACTTACAATTTCATCCCTCGCCGTTATTTAAAAACTAGTTAAATTCATTTCTATTTAAGGACTTGGTGTAACTTCAACTCACGCTGATCTTTCCTTTTTAATCTTTTAATTTTTTTTTAATTTAATTTAATTTAATAAACTCCATACTTTTTGGTAGAAGGAAGTTACTCAATACTGTTTGCCTTAGAAATAAAAAATACTTTCAACTTTTTGTTCCAGATATAAAAAGGCTTAAATCTTATTTACGCTTGAGTGCTAAACTCGGTTACAAATACAAGATTGTAAATTTCTAAAAATTATAAATGGCTTTGTCAAGTAGTCTTTGTATTTGCATTAAAGGTATTTGTAGTTTTACTAACCATCATATCAATTAAATTATTTTCGTTTGATTGATTGCTATTTTGACTTTCCGGCGAAGTAGAACGTGTTGATGTTAGACCATTTATGTAGCCGTTTTGATAAACCATAGGTATAGAGTCCAGGGATAAACCATTGGCTGAAGATGAGTTACTGCTATCGCTATAATTTTGAAAAATAAATAATAGATAAAATAGTTGAATAAATATGTGTATCTTTCAAGTTAAATGATTTGAAAATAAAAGTGATACATTTTTAACTGTTGTTTTAATTTTTTGTTTTTAATTAATTTTTTAGCATAAGAAAAATTTAAAAATATTCTTTACCTGACTAAAGGTGAACTTTGGAAAGAATTATTATAAAGAGATGTAGGCGTACTTGGCGATAAAGGTGCAGAACAATCGAAGCTGATGTTTCTTTGAAAACCCTTTAAAGGTGTATTTTGTTGGTGTTGAGGTGCAATATTATCAAACTATTTATATTTAGAAGGTAAGTGAAGCAAGAAGAAGAAGAAGAAGGAGAAGAAAACAAAAGAAAAAAAAAACAAATAAATCGAAAGATAGAATAAACCAAATTAAAGAGTAAATAAGTGTCAGAGCAAGAGTGGAAAGGGAGCAATTGGAAAAGCATTAAAAAAATATTAATTCGGATTTCATTGTGTTAATTAAACGAAAACAAAGAAAATATTAATTTAAAGCAAAAGAATAATATTATGGTGCAAAACTTAGTGCAGCAAACAAAGCGTTGACGTTATTGATAAAATTAGAAATTTAAGCATGAATTAACTAAAGTAAAATATGCAAACTATTCGAGTACGTGCTCGATTTTTATTACCTGAAACATATCGTAAGTATTGTTTGTTTTAGTTCCTGGAGATATAGATGATTGTGTAGAACTGGGTGTTAGCGGCATATAAGTAGCTGCCAATGAGTTTTGTTTGTTATTATTGGTATTTAAAGTCTCTAGATTTGTATTGGACATACCACCACTGCCATATCCACTTACAATGCCACTAATGCCAATACCAATACTATTACAACTATTGCTATCACCAACAATACCGCCTACATTAGCCAGAGGCAATATATTGCTTGTCAATGCTGTATTAGCTGTATTATTTGTACAACTGCCCAAGCCAAGAAATTCTGCTGTCAATGCTAAAGAATCTGCAATGATGTTTGAAAAAAATAAAAAAAATATATAAAAAACTACTTGCATATGTGTGTGTGTGTGTAAAAGTTTTTATAGATATTTAGAAAAACTTCTATTTCTTATTATTCAACCATGTTCAACCAAATTGGAATATTTACAATTATATATATTTTGTAGAAATCATTTATTAATTACCTATACTAAAATTAAGGTTCGATTTAAATACTAATTTTAGCTAATTTTACTGATCACATTTTTTCTTAATGGTTTAATCAAAAATAGTGACTGGTTTTTAAATAGAAGAAGAAGAAAACGTTAAAAGCCTTTTTTATATTTCATATAAATAACGAAAATGACTTTTTTTATTTAAAATACAGAAACAGGCAAATAAAATAAATTTTATATTTTTCAATTAATTTATAAAATTAAATATTCTTTTTAATTCTAAAAATTAGTGGGAAATCTTAGATGGAAGTAGTTTTAATTGGCACTCTTGGGAGAGAGATCTGTGTCTCTTACAAAAATAAGAAAAAGAAATTTGTAAAAACAACGCCATCTGTATCTCTTGAATTTTATTTAATCCACACCTCTTGATGATAATCTCAGGAGGCTTTAAAAGGATTTTTATTTGTGACATTTGACGTTAAGAGGGGAATTAAAAACATTTTCGAACATGGTGTATTCCGGAAAGCGTGTGTAGTGAAGCATTTCTGATTTATGGTTGATCTATTACAAAACAGAGATACGGACATTGGAGAAAATGGATCAATTTGCAGTAGTAAATAGCACACTATTTTTCTTTTAAAGCTGGAGAATCGGAATCCTGCAATAGTAACATTGGTTCCTTCCTCCTTACTTTTTTAATTTAGCTGTTACTTATTTTGCATATTGTTTCATCATATTATAAGCTCCCTTATATACAAAGTTATAAGGAATTGATTTCTATTTGGCTGTATATGAAGATTTGAGTATTTTCTTTAACACCCTGAATCACACTATAGCCAATTCAGTACTCTCTTCATAGCTGATAATTAGGATTCATACATCTTGCTGGAGTCATCTTTATAGATGTTGAGTTACTCTGTAACAGAGGAACATTGATAACATGAACGTTTGATTCCAAGTGAGGGAGATTGATGACCATTTGCATCAGCTTATTGCTAAAGACTATTTTAGCTTAAAATGTAAGAAGAGCCTTAGATAGGAAATTTTGTGTATTTTAATAACTTTCGCTGTGGCATGATTCACCTCAACTTTAGTGTTTCATTTTAATAATTTTGTATTTTATAATCTATTTTATAAAACGTGAAAGCGTATCCATAACAATACCAGCTACAACTTTTGCCATTGAAAACCTTAAGAGTTAATTTTCTAAAAAATAAACCTATTTAAACTAAATTTATGCTTCAAGAAATTAAATATGCATTTGCAGTGATAAGCATTCAGATTAGGAATTTATTTCTGTAAATAATAATACTTCTTGTAATAAATTTATAGTGCGGTTCCATTAACGTGACGACGTGTTTTACTACTTGATTTCCCACATATTTTTTATGTTACCAAAATCACTGAAATCCATTGATTTATTTTTAAACAAGTCAAAAATGTATATTGTGTATATCGGGATATTTAAGTTCAACTCTTTCTTATTTATGCATATTGCATATATGGTGGGTCATATTTCTAAAAAAAATTAATTTTTAATCTGTTTTTAAAAATACAGTTACAAATATGTAACTGCAAATACAAAATTAAAATATAAACGTTTTTTTTTGCGAACAAAACAGAGGTTGAGATTCTATAACATATAAAATGTCTTTGTTACTTCAGTAATTCGAATTTAAAAAACACTTTATTTCTGTGGAACCACTTTGAAGTGCTTTCATTAAAAATAGGTGCTTTCGGGTCAATGGTAACGTTGTAATTTAATTATTTTATAAACTATAAAAACTGATCAGTGCAAAAGTAGTTTCAACCTCATAGATGCAGCAGTTGAGGAATGTAAATCAATAAGAAAATAAAAAAATTAAATCTAGTGATAAACATCTTTATAATATGAATTTTTATTTTAGAAGCTGTTGGAAAGTGTAGAGACAATTTTAAAACTTTTTAAACGATCAATTAAATAATGAACTTGAAACAAATTTCTAAATATCAAAACTTAATCAGACTTACAAATTTTTGGCGCAAAATATAGATTACTTTCTTAAATGACATTTCATTCAAAGTTGATTATAACAACAAATATTTACTTGCATGTATGATAAAAAGAGTACTTCATAAATTGCTGCATATATGCATATAATGGTCATTGGAAAAGCACAATCAAATTGTCATAATAAATATTCAAACCAACAAACAAATGTAATAAATTTATAAACATAATATTTTTAAGTACAATTTATACAAGCATTAAACTTTTTATAAGTTTTAGTAGTTGTTATTCTACACACATAAGTTTTGCTACAATTACATGAATTATTGCTCTGCTGTATATAAACAGTTACTCGATGGTGGGTCATTTTTTGTTGCAATTACCCATACAAATTGAGATTTACATGAATATCCCAAGGCATATTATCATTCATATATTTTAAATAAATATATGTATGTACATACATATGGGTGTATATGCATGCATAAGCATGTATGGAACACATGATCCTAGCAAATAAACATTTAAACGCTTAAACTAAGATTCTTTTCTTTTTTAATATTCAATATAAAGTTCAATTCTCAAACTCTCTCCAAAGCTTGACAATAGGGGCTATTCTGCGTTTCGATTCGAATCGAAATTTTCTCCGTCTTGCAGCTTTGGTATTCTGCGTTTCGATTCCGCTCAGTTTCTTTCGATTGTATGTATTCTGCATTACGATCGGAGCTCCATTTTTTCAGTTTTTTTTTTTTGTTAACGGAGAGGTCTTCTTTATCTGTGTTTTTTAGTTAAAAAGTTTAATATTGAAAAAAATGTAAGTAGAAAATGAGATAAAATGTTCAAAAACGATAAGAAAAACACTTAAAATTATTTTTAATTAATTTATTGAATTAAATTAATTTTTTTTGTTTTAAATTGTTAATTTTTGTACCCGAATATGATGTGATTTTATGTGTTACAGGTCAAAAACAACAACACCGCACCAGTATGAAAAATTGGCAAATTTAATGGCATCTAAAGCAGACATTGCATGTGGATAGCACCAGCGATCAAAGGAAGAAGTGGCACTGTTCTGGGAGGAAGTTGCGGGAGTCCTCAATGCACTAGGTTCTCCAACAAAAAATGCTTATTATTATTTATCTATACATACAACTTTTTGTATTAAATTTTACATTTGTTTATGAAAATGATAACAACTTGCTTATTTTGTTATTTCATTTCCACATTCCACAGTGGTGCTATTAATTTTGTAAACATTATTGTCTTCTTCTTTTTCTTTCGATTCCGTTTTTCTTCAGAATACCAATTTTCGATCGCAACGGAACTGAATGTGGAGACTTAATTGAAACGCAGAATAGGGGTGAATATTTAAATTTAAGCTCAACCTGATTTTTATTTACTAGAATATATTTAGCAACGTAGGTTTTTAATAAGAGTTTACTTGAACTTACTTTGCAGCCAAAAAATTTAGAAAAAAATATTAATTTTTTTAGAAAATCTTTAATTAGAAGGTAGTGATATATTTTTCGTTTCGAGATATTTAATGTTTAGCGTTTGAATGAATCAAAAATTATTTCTAAATTGTTCAACATTGCAATACTGATTTAATAATCTTAATTAATGAAAAGCTTTTGTGATTGTTTAATTTTGCGTACATCTTATATGGAATTTCTGTTATCGGAAGTTGAATTGCGAATAACCTGACACGGGAAAAAAATAACAAATCAGGGTTGTATGTATAAGGATGAGCTTTCAATTTTTAACTTACACCATTTTCATAATTAACGCTAAACAAATATCATTTAACTTTAAAATAAGAACCAGTCATAATGTCATCAATTTAAAGTTATATGGTGTTAACAAACGGATAAACTATTTTTTTTACTTTAACTTAAACCACTTTAAAAATTCAGTGCCCAAATATTTCAACTTAAAATTAAGCATGTGTGCTTATTGGGATGTACGAGTAATTTTATTTTTATTACACTCGCACATTAAAATGGGAACATTTAAAGTAAATATTAGTTATGGCAGTGCAATAGTAGTACTTGTAGTTGTATATTACTTAATTCCATAAAATATGCCTTAAATATAAAATAAATCAAAAATTAGAAATTTATTTTTATGTCCTTGTTAGTTGTGTTACTTTTTTCTTTCTATTTCCAACAAAACAGTTTGTTTGGTTGAATGGCTGTTAAGTTTGGTTTGCACATTTTATTTTTGTTTGGTTCGGTTTTGAATTTGTTTGGTTGAGTTTGTTTATTTACAATAACTTTATTTCTCTCTCCATTTATAATTTTTTAAGTATCTTTTAAACAAATACATATAATAAATTAAAGTAATATGCAATATAACTGCTGTTCTTGCTATTGCTGTCACTTGCACTGTGGACTGATATTTAAAAAAAGTGTAAAACTATCATTTTCTCTATATTGAATAAATAAAATATGTTGTCTTTTTATAAATTATACAAATAAGAATTTGTAGTAATAGAAGCAGGTAGTTAAATATTAGTTTTAGTGAGACCTGTGATGGTTTCATTTACATGATTCGTGTTCATAAAACTTTATGTTGATAAAATAAAAAATAAAAAAATAAACAAAAAAGTTTTGTTTTTTTAATCGACCTTTTTATATTTTAAATAAATATCTATTATTCTTTTCAACGGTCTTTTTTAATTAATTTAACAATATATATTTTTTCTCGATATTTCGTTTCTTCAATATTCTTCGATATTAAGCTTCTTCAGGAAAAATTTTGAAAACAAATGTTTTCAAAATTTTTTCTTTTCAAATTGTTAAAATTTTTGTTTTTGTAAAATATAAAAAATAATTTCTTGAAGAAGCTTTCCACAGGAAAGTGAAATATCGAGAAAAAAATATACATTGTTTAATTAATTAAAAAAGACCGTTGAAAAGAATAACAGATATTTATTCAAAATAGTTTTATTTAAAAAGTAGTAATTTAAATTAAAAATACTATAAAACTGTTATTACTTTTATTTTTATTCGACCTTTTTTTTAAATTTTATTAAATATGAAATAATCTTTTAACGGTCTTATTAAATAATTTAACGATTTTATTTTTTTTCAATATTTCGCTTTCCTTTGGAAAGCTTCTTCAGGAAAAAATTTTTTTTATATTTTTGAAAACAAAACAAAATTATTATCAAATTATTATCAAATTATTATCAATTTGATAATAATTTTGTTTTGTTTTCAAAAATATAAAAAAAATTTTTTCCTGAAGAAGCTTTCCAAAGGAAAGCGAAATATTGAAAAAAAATAAAATCGTTAAATTATTTAATAAGACCGTTAAAAGATTATTTCATATTTAATAAAAAATAAAACTGTTATGTTTAAACTAAACGAATTATTAATAAGATTTCGATTGTTATAATTCCTTAATGGTTTTAGATGCAGGTTGTTTTCTTCACCAAATTCATGTCTAAATTTTATGAAAAATTATTTTTGATTAATTGTTTATATACTTTTTGTTTATCCTGAAGATGCGAAATATTTTTAAATAAGGTTTAAAAATTTTTTGTAAAAAAAGATCTAGTGCTTATTAAAAAAATACTAATAAAATATTCAAAAGGTCAAATAACTATAATTATTATATATTTAAAAAAAATATATATATTTTTCAAAGAATTTTCAGAAACCTACAATTTTTGTTAAAGCGTTAATCAATTTGCAATTTGCGAAAATATTTAGATTTAAAATTTTTACATAAGACTTACTGATTTCGATGCCATATTAAGTAAAACAAGGAAGACACGATTAATAGTTGTAAACATAACTTCAACAAAATTATTTTTGACACATTTTTATTTTATTTATTTCAATTTAATTTTAATTGAACTATAGAATTGATTCATAAATGATGTGTTTTCTTAGTTTCATAAATATTTTTTAATTATTTAATTAAAATAAATAACTAAATATTTTTTGTGCATAAGACGTAAGTGAAAAAATACTTAAACTCACATTTTTATATCTAAGTAATTTTATTTCAAGGAAATACCTAAAAAATATATTTATTAAAAACTTTTGTACATTCGCTGTTTCTGCTTATTAGTTGTTTTGCTTTCTAAGAAATACATTTAAGCAAAAATTTCTATCAGTATAAACGATCTTGCAAACAGAACTACTTTTTGCCTATTTTTCTCTTTAGATGATTTTGGCACTTTAGAGATACATGTAAGTCTTCATTATTTCTGTGCTTCTAGAAACAACAACACTTCAGCTCTGTGATTTAATTACTTCTTTCTGTCAAACTGAGAACAGTTACTCATTACCAAATATTAAGGTTGGTTTGGCAGTGCTGCAATGTCTGCTGACAGCTGACTAAAGGTTTCCACGTTAGCATTAGTATTTGATAGTTGTTTAAATAAATGTAAAGCTTTAATTATGTTCGATAACATTTATGAAAGTAAAGTTTTAATTTCGACCAGAACACAATATCAACCCAATGTGCAATGTTCTTTTATTTGATTTATTTATGCATATGAAAAAAAAAATAACGAGAACATTTTAATGGCATCAAAAACTTCTTAAGCTTTGTTGATAGTAGTTCTTGTTGTTCTTTTATATTTCCTTAACATTGTGCCACTATACTGCTGTTATCATATTCTTTAAGAAAAAAAAAATGCAAAAGAAATAAAGGACACTTCTTTTCACATCTTTTCAATACATTCTTATTCTACTCTTCATAATTTTAAATAAAATATGATCATGTAGTTCTAATTTTTTTTTGCTTGAATGCGGTATTACATACATATGTTTGCTGCTGGTGTGGTGTATTTGTTTTTTTTAAATATTTTTTTTCCTTATTTTTACTGTTATTTTTAGTATTATTACAAGAACATTTTATTCAATTGGCTTCATGTTGCATAATAAAGCCATTCGTTTTCTTTAAGTTGATGGAAATGTTCAGTCATATTTCTATACGATGCGTATGTGAGAGTTTGATTTTATTGGTGATGAAATATTGGGACATTCATATATTTTTTAAACAAAAACTATTCAAACGAATACATGATGTCCAAATACATGCCAGTAGTATATTCTATCAGAGTTTTCTTTTTAAAATAGTGAATATTATGTCTTCGGTTTTTGTGCTCGTATTATTAGTTGGTGATGGAAAAGGAAATGTTTTGAGGATACAAAAAACTGTTTCTTAAACATAGTTTTTACTGTAAAATTTCATAATTCTTTCTTTTCAATAAATGAAAAATTAAAATTCAGTAATTGTTAAATTTTATTTAATAAGAAATAATATTTTTTCTTGTGGAACCATTAATTCGACAAGAAAGAAGTACGCAAAGGATGAATATGATTTAAGGTTTTTTACTTTTTAATGGTTAGGACTATTTTAATTTTATTTCTTCTTTTTCTACTTCTTAAATTTCTTGCCTTTTTTATTTGTATCATCTAGTAATTTTTAGTTGTCTATCAAATCCGCTTTTTACAAACCTGCGCCCTCAATTTACGCAGAAATCCATACTGCAATACTCTGTAGCTTCGACCATACTGGAACTCACTACTGCAATACACTTTTGATTTGAACTCATGATTTTTCAAGTTAAAAGTCAGATTTTTCTTAAGCTAAAATAACAAAGACAATATTTTTAGGTTATGATCGACTATCGTTAATTATTTAATTATTTTTTAGTTGTTGTTTCACATTAGCATATAAAAAAACGTGGTTGTTGTATATTAATTAACCCTATATTATGTTTTTGGCAACAATGCTTTAGTCTCTAACTGAATGTTCTTCTATTTCCCTTCTTCTATTTAATTTATTAATAGTAAATTTTAGTATCGTTTAAAGGTTTTTCATAATTAAATAAAGCGTTTACTTAATTATTAATTATTTTAATTTAAATTAGTTAAAGTTCATTTAAATTTCATATTTTGATTAGAAGAAAAGCTATAAAGGAATATCCATAAAAAAGCTTGAAATAACTTTTTGCATGATGAAATAAATGTGGATAAGAAAAAGTTTTCAAGTACTTGTGTAGGGTTTTTAGGTACGAGGATGTCTGAAAGCAATTATTTTTTTAAACATTTTGTCTTTTCTCTAATTGTTGGATTTAAAAGAAGTGACTTTCAAGAACACATCGCATACGGAAACATAAACACACACTTGCATCAATACCTGAACAATAAAAAACTACAGCCAAATTTGGATGCAAGTAAAGAAGACAGTGTCACAAAAACATTTAAGGAAATATATTTTATTTTTCTATTAAAATTGATTAAACTATTTTTTGTATCGCCTTAGCGATCCATTTTACCAACTACATATGCATGTATGTATGTCATGTGAAAGTACTGCCAGGTTTTTTTTATATTTATAATGAAAAGACCCTCCACAGCTTTTGGAAATTTTTAAAATAGCGAGTTTTGTATTGTAATAAGAACCATATCACGGAACCACTTACGGAAAGTATTTTATTTTAAAAAGTCATCATATTTGGAATTCATGTTTTAGTAGCATGAAACATGGTTCAAAATTTTTATTTCTATTTGATTTTCGTATCCTGGAGTTATTTTTTTTGTTTATTGTTACCTAATGAAACTTGGATAAATAATATTTCTTAAATGCCCTTTTTATCTGTCTGTTAATGCGGTTGGCTTATAGAAAGAGTATAATAAAACCTTGAAGTTATAAGGAATTAATTTGAGAATTTAATCAATCATATATGTAGAAGGTAAAAATCTTTTTCTTTTTTTGAAAAATGCTTTAAGAAAAAAGTGTTGAAAGAATATGAAGTCGAATGAAATTATTAATTTGTAAAAAAGGATTCGATTAGTTGTGCCTTCTTAAGCTTTGCTTAATCAACAATCATTTCCAAAGCAAGAAGTGCTTAAAAGTAGATTGAAACTGAAGCGTAAAATTTAACATTTTAAAACTCTTACTCGAACTGAAGCTAAAAGATATTAAAATCCGATTTTGTATGCCAGAATAGCTGCTTCAGTATTATTTTTGAACGCAGAAAAATATGTATGTGAAGTTCGGCTCGCAATATAGTGGAACCTTAAAGTTTGCTATCTTAACGGGCTGTATCATATAAAACTGATCCGTTTGAAGGAAAAATTGTATGATTATAGAACCAGATGCGAAGCAAGAGTTTTTAGAACAGCAAATACCTGGTTTAATAAATATTTAAATGTGCGAGTCATATTGTCATACAGAAAAATATATGCCTAACTTTTGTTTGTAACCACAAAAGCTGAAAAGTTGTTTTAAAATTAAATTCTGAAATTGTCAGAAATAAAAAAAAATTTATCTTTTCATGAACAAACAAATGCATTAGTACTTCGAACAAGTTTTTTTCCAAATAAATTTTGTATATAGTATGTATGTATGCATGTTACAGAAATTTTTGTAAATTTAGAACTATTATTTAACTGAAAAAGAAAAATCGTAAACACTTATATACATATGTATGTAATTTAGTTGTATAAAAATGTAAATATTATGGATAAATGCTTTAATTACATACACACACACACACACACAAAAACATACCATTTAACGTCGAATTAAGTGCATCTGATGATGTTGTTATTGTTGTTCCTATCTTGTTGGTTAAAGTGGAATTGGCGTCATTATTGTGTCGTGTTGTTGTTGCAGTTAAAAAATCTTGACGTTGTTCAATTATGGAATTGATTGAATGTTGTTGTAATAATTCTGTTCCAACAGCAGCATGAGCAGTAGCACCAACTGTTATAGTTTCTGTCGTTAAAGATGTTGGAGATCGCATTATGATTTTTGTTGCTGTAGAATTTAATAAGGAATTGCAGGAAGAAGATTCATTTAAATTGAACTGAAACAAATTTTAAAATTTAATTAATTTAACTATAACAATGTAATTATTAAATAATTTAGATATTTTGAATTAGACTGTAAGTGATAAAAGACTGTGTAAACATATTCTTAAAAAAGAATTTTATTACTCCGAAAAAATCTTTACCAAAAGTAGAACGAGACACCAAAAAAAAAACTGCTTTCAGTTTTAGATACAAAGTACAATATTTTTTATGAGGCCTGGCAAATATTTAAGCAGTCCGTTTTATATATTTCATTCTGTTTCGAGTGGAGTAGAGCATCTGAAGATGCAAAAATTACATTTAAGTTATATTTTAATACAGCTAAACAACTTCTGAATTATTCATAAATAAGTCTGTTTTTAAAATTCAAATTAAATTATCATCCGTATTTGTCCTTTCCCCAAAGCATTAAAAAAGGCTGGTTAACAAGAAATAAACTCCCAAAAATAACAAAAAAATTCTTAAATAGTTGCATAATCAAAAAAAGGCGTAAAAGCTGTCAAATCTGTAAAAGGTTACCTTTATTAAATTGTAATCACACTATTTCTCGTTAATTATTGTTTTTTGTTTCTTTTATTTCATTCAAATTGAAACCATTTTTTTTATGGTTTCAATTTGAAATTCGTATAGAAATAAAAGGATTTCCAATAATTAACCTCGTTCATGGATTCGTAAAAATAATAATATGATTTGACATTTCAATTTGAAATACTAAATATCTTGAAATCATGAAATAAAATCAGTTCGGTTGAAATAATTTTGCTTCGTTGCTAATTGATTACAGTTTTTTATAACACTGCCATTGGCGCATTATGGTTGTTTCAATAATTACAATTTCACATATTCTGTTTTTTGTTTAGATTGCTTCACAATAAAGTAATTTTTTGTCACTCTCTATGTTAAAATGTCACAAATTTGTATTAATTTTAACGCCTTCTGTTAAAGCGAAACAAGGCTCTAATAATGACATACAAGTGCCATCGCACAGTAATTCAAACACACATAAAGCTAACACAAAACAGAAGGAGACTTTTCCAAGTGAAACGTTGATGAGTTAAAACATATTTTAATTTAAGCATAAATATACGTACACGAAGTATGCAAACTCACATACACACACGCTATACAAACAAATTTCTAACATTTTCTATAACAAACAATTATTTGAATTCTTTTAAATGATGCAGTTTTTTGAACAAAAAAAAAATTATAAATAAATAAAAGTACTAGTTATAGCAACAATAATAATAATAGTAATAATAACAACAACCACAATAAGTGAATAGCTCAAACAGTCTATTACTGATAAAGGTACAAAAAAAAAAACAAACAAACAAAAAAGCTCAAGATGAAACTAACGAACACTTGAATGAAAACGTTTTGGCGCGCAATTAAAAGAGCATCAAGTGTCAGATGAAGTGGCAGTAAAGTACACTTTACAAAATGCCAAATTAGTACAAATATTGTTATCAGCTCTTTACATTTATTTTGTATGTATCTCTATTTAAATGTTCATCATAGATGTGTATGTGTTTGTCCATGGATTTGTGTACATATATTCCTATGCATTTAGAATTATATCTTTGTGTTAATGTGTGTATGAAATCAACTTAGAGAAGAAGAGTTTTATCAAATACAAAACACAATTAAACACAAATGGCGTACGAATTGTTCTTCACAACTTATTATGCCAGATTAACGAACGAATACAAACGGAATTTGCTAAAATAGGAAAAAAAGGCACAAAAAACTGTATACGGCAACTAGTTGTGCAACGTCAAGCTTAATGGCACTTCTATCCCACATCTTTATTTACGCCCATTAACTTGCATACATTTTCTAGATGGCTACAGTGGGACAAAAATAACGAAAGTTTTATATAACTTCTTTTAATAATTAAATTATTTTCGATTTATCTCCTAATCATTAAGATGTGTCATTAAATTTCGGTTTTCGGTTTTCGACATTTAACTCACAATTTCTATAGATCCACTCTCTAGGAAAAATCGACATTTTGCATTCATAACTTTTCCTTTCAAAAATGTTTCTTGTTTCTTCCAAAATATTTTCAATTTTAAGTCAATACACTATTGTTTGACAGGGAATAATTATTATAATAGGTCAAATTATTTAATAATATTTAATTATAATTATAATAATTATATAACTATAATAATTCCTTAGGATGATATACAAAAAGTTAAAATTAATAAGGAAAACTTAAGATCAAGAAATTAAATATATAAAGAACAGCAAAACTTAAATACTTGCAGATTAAAAATCATTTCTTACATTTCTTACATTTTTCTACGACATTCATCGTACTTATTTACTTCTATTCTACTTTATTCTATTCTTTTTTATTCTATTCTATGCTATTCTATTCTATGCCTTGCTATTCTATTTATATTAATTTCTATTATATTTATATTAAGAAAACTTATGTAATAAAAAACTTACGACATCACAATGAAAGTGCAATTTTTGGATCACTACATTCATCTCTAGAAATATTCGCAATTATAAGCTATCTTTCTTATTTATAAGAAGTAATTAATTGCAAATAAATATAGTTAGATTCAAATGTGTTTCCAAGTCGCGTTGTTTGATGTGGCCAGAGATTTGCAGTCGTAAGTTCAGAAAATAATAGTTGCGGTAGCAGCTTAAGCCTCTTGGAATCTTAAGTACAGAGGGGAAAATATATGGATATAGCTACGATAGGCTCAAGAGTTGGTGAAGCAGTAAAACAAAAATCGTAATATGTTGTTCAGCAAGCATTAATAACGTTAATAAATTTCAAATAGATGAAAAACTAATTCAATGTTTATTAGGAATTATAAACAGATAACTATTAACTTTAATTCGCCACGTGAATTAGTTAGAAGAAAATTTACCTTTAACATCTTTTGCTATGTCATTTTTCATGCCGACTGTAATTGAAAAAAATATTTAATAGATTTAACTACTGTATACAGTTAGACAATTACAAGCCGTTTATTTTATTATTTTTTTTTATTAGTTAAAGGATACAAGTAAAACCCAAAACCAAACATCAACACATTTAGTGAGATTTCTGTCGGTCTGTCGAATTTTCTAATGGTTTTTGTACTTTTTTTTTCTCAATTTCCATTCAATTTTATCCATGAAATCTTTGTGTACTTAGTACGTGTTTGTTGTTCTCTCTCACTTTTAATGGTTTTATTGCTGCTGTTGTTGTTGTTGTTGCTATTGTCCAACTATAACATTTGCCACGTTGTTAGTAAGTCTTAATATGTTGTTGAAGCTGAAGTTATATTCGTGGCAATGGAAGTGGCGTTTGAATAATGTTACATTTGAAAGTGATGATGACAAGTGTTGATGATAGAAAATTGTATTTGAAGCTCTATATAAGTCTGTCTTCTAGAGAACAATAAAGAGACAAGTGAATAAAATATAGAAAAATAAATTTGAAGTAAAAATGAAATGTCAAATGTAACGATTTTCCCTTTGAAATATCTTGTATTAACAGGTTTGCTAAAGATTTTCTGATTTTTCTCCCAATTTCTGTCTCCTGTTATTTTTTCCGTTGCTTTCAATCCCTTTCGCTAACAACACTTTCATGAATGACAATTTGATGAACTAATGGGACAACTTAAGTACGATGGTGCTTTTTTCCGAGTATATTTGGTTCTTCCTTCGCTGTTTATATTTGCGAATTTCAATAGGAGCAAGAAAATGAAGAAAAAAATAAGTGGAACGTGGAGAGTCAAAATCACTTTAAAAATCAAATGCAGTTGATTAGTCTTATTGTTGGGTGTTATAAATTATTATTTGATCGAATGTTTAGCTTTTTAATTTTTTGTTTTTTTAGATACATATTATAAGTTTTAAGAGATTGTTATCCCTCGTAGTTCCAACAGACCAATAATTTTATGTTACGTGCAGGGATTAGAACTATGGGAAGAATAGAGAAAAGAGTGAAGAAGGTCAAAGATACTAAACATAAGACAATGATATAACGGGTGTTAACGGGAAGTTAGAAATTTGCCGTATTTGAAATTCTGCAGACAACGGTATATTCGTCAGCAAGCAGCTTTTATAGAGATCGTTGGCGACTTTCCTTAGTTCATCCTGGCTTAAATCAACTTTGCAGTTAGGCATGTTTATCAATTTTGTTGAGCTACGACGTTGGCGTCAATTTGCCGCTAATAAACAAAGTAGGAGTGCCAGAGAAAGCATTGACCTCATCGAATGACGGCGTCTGACAAAATCTTCAGCAATCTATCGAGGTTCAACGATGTCTGGTATTCCTTGTTCATGATGATAAATTATAGACATCAGGCAGGGCCTAATTGCCACTGCAGTCTTTGTAACTCGAATGTATTTATGATCATTTAAGACGTTGAGGTCTTGCGTTTTTAAAAACAGTTGCAGCAATTATTTACAGTGTTTTACTTTAGCTCCTTTGGTGTTTCTCATAACCATATCGCGATTTCTGTTTTAAACTCGCATAATGGAGTAAGAGTTCGCAATTAAAGTTAATAGTCGAATTTTTTACTGATAAGCAAGCCACTTCATTTGAGCGACTTTTGATTAAATTATTTGATCAATTTATTTCATGTCAAATAATTATCTCCTTTTAAATTTGGTCTTTGACTCATTAGTAGAAAGTAACAGAAAAATCAATTTACTTTACTTATCCCAATATCTTTGGTTAAGCCAATCTCTATTTTTCCATAATGGCTATTAATCTTCCCAAGAAATTTTCAAAAATGGCTACAAATGACTTAAAATTTTTAACAGGTTGAAAATAATCACAGTATTCTTTAAGGCAACTATCAAAAAATTCCTAAAAATTTTTAAGTCTTATGTTAAGGACTGCGTGGTTATAAGTATTAAGAATGTTTAAGTTATCGAGCAAAACTAACATAGCTATAAAGTCATCATCTATTCTTCATTTGAAATGCTTGGAAAAAATCGCCATAATTGAAATATTTATAAAGGTTTGCAAGATATTTTCAATTCTGAAATTAATTAAAAAAAATCATTAAATAACGGAAAGTGTGTTGCTATATTTTTAGGACTTGGTTCGTTATTATGATTAATGTGAGAGACAGCTCAATTACAAGTTAAATGTAATGCAGTTAATGTATGGTTTTAATCTTCTTCAGCTTTCTTTGTATACATTTACAATGTAATTATTAATGTAATGTATGCTCATAAATTATTAGTTTTTCAATATTTATATTTTTTTTCGCTTTAATTTTTTTTAAACCGGCGGGACGATAGCTTAACTAACAGAAAAATGGATTTTTGCAATTAATGATTTGATAAATAATTTTCATAACCATTTGGGTGTGAAGTTATCAACGCGTTTACTTAGTTAATGAACGTTAGTATTTTTCCCGCTGCTGTAATTGATTTCCACTTTGTAAAAATTTTGCAAATTTTTTAAAGCATAGAAGCTTGATTATGTCTTTCATTACGAAAACTTATTTTTTGGTGTGAAGCTTGTATCTAAAGCTTTTGTAAAATAAGAAAAGATCATACTTTGTGGAAAAGGGTACAGAAGAGATTGATAAGTCTGCTTCATGAAAAAGTAATGGAATAAGCAAAAGAAAATTAAATATTACGTCAATTGCAAACACAAATTGAAAGCAAAAATGTGATGTTATATAAAATTATCATAATTTTGCTGTCAATCTTGTAGTTTGCATTTTACATTTGAAATTAGTTTTTTCAATTGTTTTAGTAGACAAAAAATATAACTTGTCAACAACTCTTAACAATTTACAAAGAGTTTTACAAAAACAGAAAAATGTTAACAAAACTTAATATTTTCTATCAATTGAATAAAGTTTTTTGTGTTTTTTAATGTTCAAACACACAAAGTTGCTTTTCGAAACAAATGTAATAAGGCAAAAAATAGGGACCTTATAATCTTTGTAGCTGCATGTGATTCTACTATTTATTTGTAACTAAAACTACAAATTTGTATAAATAATTCAATAACACAATTTTCCAAAAAAAGAAAAAAAAATAGAAGTAGAAAATACAAAATAACACATACCAAGGCGTATAATATGGCGACCAATAAAGGGTTCAGTTTAAATTCTCTTTTTCTGTTGTTGTTGCTTTTTTATTACAAATATCATTATTGAAATTCTTTCACATGTTTAACTTTTGAATAGTGAAACATGAAAACATTTAAAAATCTTTTTACATAAAATTTCATGCTACATGTGCAGCTAACAAGAAAAATTGTTAGAGAAGAGAAGGAAGTAGTAGATAAAAAAAAAAGAATTTAAAATGTTTTTCTTTCGTTTTGTATTAATTCAATAAAAAAGCAAATTGATAAAAACTTCCTATTCAAAATAAGTACATCAACATATTTTTGCAAACGAGATTGTTTAGTTGTCTGTTTATTAGTGTAGCTATGATTTTTAACGGTCAATCGATAAGTTTCATTGTTAAATTAAGTGCATTAACAGGATGCTTCATGAAGACGTGTTATTTTTCCTTGTTTTAAAGCTACAAAAACTGAGAAATTTAATGAATTAATTTATATTTAAGTCGAATATAATCTACTACTAACTCACGGTTTGTGAAAAGAGTTTTTGTTTTTGAACTTATTAAAACTATAAACATTTAGCAGAATATTATAAAACAGTATTTTTTTAATCTAATTTGCAACTTTTTCTTTTTAAAAATCTCAACTCAAAATTTACTTTACTAAGCAAATCTATAACGACTACGAAAAATTATTTTGTATCTCATGTATTTTGACTACACAAAAATACCGTTATATTTGGAACACAATTTGATTATATAAAATAAAACCCAGGTTTTAAAAACGAAAATTTGCTCTGCTTATGATTTAGTGTTAGATGTATTCAAATATGGCCAGTGGTAAATGCCGAATTTGATCAATTTTGCGTTTCTTAGAATTTAAGGAAAATATCTTATTTTGAGTGAAATATCAAAATTTAATATTTTTTTAATTTTGTAATAATTGTGACACCAGTTATTCTAAACTTACTTGATTTTGCATTGTTAATGAAATAATAAATATTGTTTCTTTTAAAATGATATACAGGGTGCCCGGCGAGAAGGTTGTTTGTTTAAAATTTTTGATTAAATGAAAGAGAATGGATCTTATATTGATAAATATTTTATTTAATGTCGGAAATTATGTGTGTAATACAATATCAGATAAATATCCGCCTCTGTTAGCTTCACAAATGTGAGCCCTTTTGAGCACATTTTTCATTACATTCTCACATATTTCACGCGGTATTTAGTTAATTTTATTACGAATATTTTCTTTGAGTTGCTTAATGGTTTCTGGTTATTTTGCATAAGCCTGGCTTTTCACATATTCCCACAAATAGAAGTCCGGAACAGTCAAATCTGGCGACCATGGAGGCCAATCAATATCATCATTTCTTGAAATAATATGTTGTGGATAGAGGTGTCGCAGTAATTCTACTGTAATACTGGCTGTATGCAATGTGACACCGCCTTGTTGATACCATATGCTTATCAAGTTCATGCATATGCATGCAGTTGTGACGTTAAAAAGTTTTCAATTACTACGATATCTCACTCCATTTACAATTACCGTTCCGTCATTTTCATTTTCAAAGAAGTAAGTTCCAATGATTCCTCCTGACCAAAGTGCACACAAGACTGTCACTTTTAATGGATGCAAAGGTGACTGTTGTATAATTTGAGGCTTTCCCATCCCCAGAATCGACCATTATGTTTATTAACATATCCATTCAAGTGAAAATGTGCCTCGTCATTCGTTTTTTCATGGAAATCGAGGTTGTCATTGGCAAGCATATGTTCGACGGCGTAAATGGCCTTTTGGAAGAAACTCGTCTGTCAACTGAATCTTATATGAAACAAATCTTTGTGCAAAATTGAGCCCAAAGATGTTCTTTGGAGACCAAGCTCCTGAGCACGGCGTCGAATTAAAGTTTTAACACTTTCTTGAGCAGCAGTAATGTTTTCAGCCGATATTGCAATACGTCCATGGGGGTCCATGCTTGGGCCCATCATCTACGGTAAATAGTGCGTTTTTTGGCACGTTGGGTCTCCCAAAAATTTTACGTACTTTCTCATCGTCACAGTAATCTATGATTGATTCTGATAAAATGTTTTAACGATTAAAACATGTTGGTTTATCCAATATTTTTCCATAATAAATTTGCTTCGTGTCTATTTCACGACTGCCAAATATAAACTATCAAAACTAATCTTTACCAAAATGGCGGCAAAACAAACTACTAACCTTCCCGGTGGATACCCCGTATCACATACCAGGCTTATCACAACCAAAAGTTTAACAATATCATAGATCTTTTATTGACTATTTTTAGCAACTAATTAAAATAATTTTAAACAAAATAAATTAAAAACAATCTTTTTACTCGGTCCTTTAAATTATAACGCTTTATTTTTCTTTTTTTCTCTCAATATTTCGCTTTCCTTTGGAAAGCTTCTTCAGGAAATTATTTTTTATATTTTGAAAAACAAAAATTATAACAATTTGAAAAGAAAAAATTTTTGAAAAACATTTGACAAAACATATAAAATTATTTTCTTCATACATACAAACATACAAAAATTAAAATTTAAAATATTAAAACATACAAAAACAAGGAAACGGAAACTAAATAACAAATTCTTTCTTATGAAATAATTATAACAAATTATGCGTTTTTTGTATTAAGTACCTATAATTCTGCGCTAAATTGTCTGTGTCTGTTTTGAAATTTATTCTCCTTACATTTGGTATATTAACAATTTCTAACATTTCTAACATATAACGTCTCTTGTAGTTATGTTAGAAATGTTAGAAATTGTTAATATACCAAATGTAAGGAGAATAAATTTCAAAACAGACACAGACAATTTAGCGCAGAAATCAGATGGTGGTCAAACTACTGGAAATGAAAAGCAACGTCATTCACGTCCTAGGATGCCGACTAACTAATTCTAAATAATTCCTGGTCCAGAACACATGACTAGCATGCACACTCAATAATCAGTCAGAGAAACAGCTAAAAGTCTAAAGAGACAATTAGCGGAACTCTGGGTCTTACTGATTCCCGTGGAAATAATGTGGAGATTCTAGTTGACACCCTGCTTGCCTTCAGGGGACTGGGCTCCCTTATACCCCCAGCAGCACAGGTCTAGACGGTTAAGTAATCCATAAAGACCGATAAATGTGCCCCGGGGGGGAACTGCATACGTACATTTCGTGATAAGATTTACATCTGCGCCTGGCAGTGAGCCTTAATCAGATGGTGGTCATACCATTGTAAGTGAGAAGCAGCGCCATTCACGCCCTAGGAGGCCGAAGATTAATTCTAGCAACAGGTCCTTCCTAGTAGCGATTTCAATGATTCTAGAGCAGGGCTGCAAACTATCACACCTTGCTAAAGAGTTGGAGATTTTCTAACTCCTGTCCAGAACACATGTCTAGCATGCTCACTGGACTGGATCATTCACTTTGCGTGTCATTATCAGTGAAATGATTCTGGCCACCATAATTTTCATAGTTCCCTTATGGGGCCGCAAAACCACAACCACCACGATACTCCCATATAGGGGCCAACCTCAATGATCAGTCAGAGAACTATTAAATGTCTAAAGAGACAAATAATGAACTCTGCGGCTCACTGATCCCCGTGGAAATAAAGTAGAGCTTCCAGTTGCCTTCCTCTCTGACTTCAGGGGACTGGGCTCCCTTTTTCCCCAGTTGCACTGAGTCTAGATAGTGGAATATTCTATAAAGACCATATTTATATGCCCCTGGGGGGCCTAAATATGTACAAATCTGTTGACTGCGTGACCAACGAAAATGAAGCGAGCAACTACTCGGCGGAATTTTTGAACTCGCTGGATGTACCAGGAACTCCGCCGCATAATTTACAGCTGAAGGTGAGATCGATCATAATCATGTTGCGGAATCTCAATCCTCCAAAATTGTGCAACGTTATGAGGTTGTACGTCAAAAAGCTAATGAGCAATGTGATTCAGGCGACAATCATCAAGGGCGAATTCAAAAGACATGAAGTCCTTATCCCACGAATTCCCACTATTCCAACTGACCATCCATTCCAGTTCAAGCGGATTCAGTTCCCCGTTCGACTGGCATTTGCTATGACAATCAATAAATCGCAAGACCAAACACTAGAAGTCTGTGAGATTAATCTCGAATTTCCCTCTTTTTCGCACGGTCAGCTGTACGTTGCATGTTCGCGTGTTGGGAAACCGTTTCCGTTATTTGTTTTTGCACCGGAAAACAAATCGAAAAACATTGTTCAAATCGCTCTCTACGATTCCATTAAAATAAATTACATTGAAAATTTAAATATTTGTGTTGTATTATTGCTCTAAAGTTTGCCTGAAGGCTAAAATTGGTGCGAGGCGAAGTCCGTCGGGTCCGCTAGTTTAAGTATATAAATATAAAGTTTTTGTAAGGACAGTCGATTTAGCAATGTCCGTCTGTCAGTAATCGGGTTGATTAGTTTTTCCAAAACCACTAAAGAGCTTGATTTGTTGACAAAAGGTGGAGATATGGGTAAAAAGGCAGGCATAACCATTTTTCTTACGTTTTTAAGATTTTATGTTTTTGTATGTTATTTGATTTTTTGCTTGTTGCCTTAAAAACGTAAATGTCGTTAGAAAATTAATGATTTTGCTGACGATCATATTATAAAATTAAATTAATAAAATTAAGAGTTGTTAAAAGAATAAAAGTTGCATTGGAAAATCACAATTGCTCCTTTTTTTTGTATTTTTTAATAGGACGTATGCAATGCACTGTGCCAGAACTAGGAGATTAGATCACGGGATGCTCTTCAGTATTTCTTGATGTTTAGCCAGCTTCTGATAGAGAGTCTGGCATATTGGCATGCTTGGACTGATATATAAATCATGTACCTTTTTTGTTGAAATTCTACCTTAATGAACATAATTTTTATGTTAACATCAATGATGAAAATTCAGGAATATAAAAGTCAATGCATATAAATCAATTCAACTTTACTTATGCCGCCTTTTTACCTTAATAGTGCTAGTAGTCTTCAAATTCAATTGTATTCCAATATTGATATTATTAAAAAAAATATCCTTTTAAAACTTCAAGACTTATTAGGAAGCAGCTTGATGTATTAGAAACAAAAACATTCAGTTATTAGAAAGCATCTTGGTGTGTTAGAAACAACAAAATTCATTACGATATTAAAATTACTACAGAAGAAAAAAAAGTATAGAATGAATTATTTGAACAGACTAAGTTATAGCTCTCTTGGAGAATTGAAGGTTAAAAAGGCTCAAGCTCTTTTAAATATAAAGCTACAATAAACTTAGGAACTGTGGTTGAAAAACATTTACGAAAATAATTCTTGTACATGCACTTAGTTATTTAGCATTAAAGAAGTTAGATGATATTTTATTTTATTTAAATTTAAACTTTTAGGCCATTTTCCATTTAAAAATAGTTGCAATACATTTTACTGCAAAAGTTCTCGAGATTCTAGATAGTAGAGCTCTAGAAATTATTGATTGTTATTTGCTTATGTTAGGATATATCACGCCTAATTTTTAAATGTCAATTAACTTTTATTCGATTAAGCATTTGTTTTTGGCCATTCTATAATACCTTGGCGCTGAAATGCAAACGTATTTTCGTTTAAAGAAAACAAAAAAATAAAAGAAATAATTAGAGTAGCTGTCATTCTGACAGCAATGTGTCGACCATTTTTTTAAGTATCCAAGGAGCTGGTGTCAAATTTTTGGATTTTAGCATTTTGGTATTTAGCCTATTCCTGATTAAAAACGAGCAAAGCAAAAAGTTAAAAAAAAGCGGCCAAGCTGTTTTTGAGTTTTAGCAAGATTAACAGCTTTATTTATTCCACTTGACAACTACCTAGTGGTGTCAATAATACGTTTTATAAGAAAGTTGCTTTTTCATTGCCTTTAAGTTGCAACAATTTTTGTTACTTTTAACAATTACCCACGAAATAATTGCAGCTCATATTATTTCGCAGTTGAAAAAATTGCTGCCTTAAACATGAAAAATGAAACATGGGATTTTTAATCGTGTTTAAAAAACTTTGATTCCTCAAAAAATTTTTTTAATAGCAAAGAATTCTATAAATATCTTTCATCATAAAATGAACAGTGAAATGAATTATACAGACTCAACGACGTGACTATTTTGTTATTAGAGCAAAAGTGCAAAACAATTTAATTTTGGATGTTTTCTCCTAATGTAGTTCCGATGGTGCACATGCCATCGACTGCTGATTATATAATGATAAAATATAAAAAATCAATTTTAAATAAAAATCTTGAACAGCATTTAGAAAATTATAATCTTACTTCCTTTATTAAATTATTTTCTTTTAATATTTTTGAGCTTTTGTCGCCTGTTTTAAGTTTTTTTAAGCGAAGAACCGAAGAAAATTAAAATATCTGTAGAAGAGCACTCTGTATTTAAGGACAATTCATATTTTAAAATATTTTTAGTTACATGCTAAAGTTATTGATGGCCGTCATGTAATAAATATAAAATTTAAATGTTATGGTTCTGTCAACGGCTCTACTCGTTTAACCTCAAAAGTTGCTTAGTAAGTGCTTTTGTTCCCTTTTTACAAGTTTTTAAAAATTTGTCAGCATAATTATTTCACTCAATCGCAAATAATACTAGAGATTTCATAAGAGTTTTGAAACATGTTTTGATTAAATAAATTAAAGGTCAGATTTGCTTATAGCACTGACAAAGATATTTTAAAAGTTTTTTCGATAAATATGAACAATCAACATTTTCGAATATACAAATTTAAAATAAGTCTATACAAAGTTAAGAAGAATTTAAAATTTGTTTTTCTTTATATTTCAAGCGGCAACTGCCGTACTTAAGTATAACTTTTCGAGTTACTTGTATTAAAACCAACTAAATGTGAATTTTTCTTTTAAGATTTTTATTGAAAGTCTTAAGCATATCTCCAGACTTGATGTCTAGCGGTTCTTTGTTAAATAATCAAATATTTCTTATTTTTATTTTACGACTAAAGGTACAACTACAGAAGTAAAACAAACAATAAAATCGCCATCCCCATTATTGTTATTCTTACAATTATAATTTTTAGTTACTTTTTAAAATCCACAATAAAGTGCCGTTGTGAAAGAGCAAAGGTAACTACTACCGCTACAATTACTTCAAACTAATCTCTTGCTATTATGTATGAACGAAATGACGAACTCACTGACTGACTACAGACGGACATTAAATGTAAAGAATAACGATACAAAACAACTAAATAAGTGAATATTATTGTGGATTTAAAGTCATTCTTTTTAACATTCCCTTTCCAAATGTCGCCATTCCTTAAGCTAAAGGTAATGATGCAAATTAAAGAAGAAAAAGAAATATAATGAAAATAGCTCTAGACTCCCTATTAATATGATGATGCTGATCAACGTGTAATGTTGTATCGGCAGCAGTGTGATAGTGGAGTAGAGTAGACCTTTAAGAACAAGGAAATGTCACGCGGCAAATCAAATGACAATGAAAAAAAAAATAATAAATAAAAAACAAAAAATAAAAGAATCTAATAAAAAACGAGAAAAAAAAAAACAAAATGCTTTATGGTTTATACGGCAGAAAATTCTGACTGAAGCACTGATAGAAAGACGTACATATGCCTTTTAGCAACATCATTAAACCAAATGTCGAATACAAACAAATAGTAATGAAATTGATAGCAACGGAAAAATGCTTTATGAAAAACCCATGGATTTTTTATGCACTTATAATAAGCAATTTAACAATTAACGAGTTTAAGAGAATAGCGAAATGTATATTTGTATTTACCTAGTGAACGCTTAAAAACTTTTGCAATTGATCACAATTTAGGAAAGTAATTGAAAAAAATGAAAGCATATTAAAACAAGCAAGAGTGCTCTATTGCAATGTGCTGAATCTTATAAACCTTTCTTTACCAGATGAATTGTATTATTAATTTCTTAAGACAGAACTTTTGTTAAAAGTGTTTTTTTGGATATAATGAAAATATTTTTGTTGTATTTGGGCTGATTGTTTTGTCACGCTTGCGCCTGCTGAACACAACAGCGGGCACTTAAAAATTTATAATTTTTTGATTTATAAATTTATTGCGTTTTTTAATTTATTATAATCTCGTAAGCTCTTGTATTATTAATGATATTTAGTTTTTCTTTTTGCACAATTAGGGCCTTCGATGATTGAAGGTACAATACTTTAGTATATAAAATTAAATTATTTTTGTAAAATTTTATTCAAATTTCTATTTTTGATAATCTAGACCATTAAAAAAGTTTTTTTTTTGTGAAATTTTGGTGAAATTTTATATGTTGGTAAAATTCCAATTATTTCGAAAAATTCCAATTATAGCTAATCTAAAGTTTTTTCTTTCAATTTTTTAATTCGAACAGTAGCATTTGAAAAACGTACATATGGCCACCATTTATGGACCTATCAGTAGGATTTTTTCTAAACTATGCCTGCCAGATTGGTATGCTTGAATTATGTGCACCTCTTCTGGGTTCGTGGAAAAATGGAATTTAATTCGTTCATGGATAGATGGTCGTCACTTAATCTATTATTATCCAGAATATATACACTTTATGAAGTCAGAAATACATATTATGGAATGATAAATTTATATAAAATAAAAACCTTTTAATTTAAGGGAATTTATTGTCATTATATTTAAACAAAATCATCAAAAAATTAAATTTATATTTCTAATTGATAGAAAAAATAAAACAAATTTTGTTATGCACCATCTTCCATCATCCTTTCCTTGAAAATTATTTAATAATTGAATAAGCCGTGTATTAGTGTTGGAAAATCATTGGACTTTCTAACACATGTATTTATTTAAAGAGACCCAAAATTTTTTAAAAATTTTTTCGCTGAAGCACACATTATGAAAATAACCCATTTAAATACATACATAAATTATACTTTTATAATATAAAATTTGCAACTTATAATTATTAAATTTATTTAATAAATTATTATTTGTGCAGTAAAATATGTTTTAAAAATATCTTTGAATCTTCCATTAAAAATTAAAATTTTTTAATCAATTTTCTTATGCAAAAAGCGAAAACATTTCATATTATTAGAAAAAAAAAGAAACAAAACAAAACAAAACAAAAAGAAAAGTAACCTCCAGCCTTATGCCATCTTTTTATCAAAATGATTATGTTGTAAAAATGTGAAAACAGAAATTTTAGAGTGCTGAAGCATAAAAAGTACATCCGTGTTTGCGGCCAGACAACTAAAATTGAAGGCTAGTTTTTTGTTAGATAAACAACAATAAGAAAAACATACGAAATATAAAATTGGTCTGTTTCCATTACAGAATAGAATATCATTTTTAGTTTTCCTTTTAGTTTTTTATTGTGCTGTAGAGTTTTTCTTACTAGCATTCAAACGTACAGATATTTAAATGCGAAATAATACAACGATTCATATTTTTTTACGTAACACACAATTCCCAGTATCTGTACGTTATCATTTAATACACTCTTTATTCTCGTGAGTTGTTATTGTGCTGTTTTTTGTTTTTGTTTTTTTTATATTATTATTCTTGCTTTATGCAGTAATTGTATAAGTTACTGTGAGAATTTTCCTGAGTTTTCTTTATTTTAATTTATTTTTAGGCAACAGTCAAGAAAAATTAAAAATAAATTTTTTTAACTTAAAACTCAAACTGGGAAACTAAGTCTGAAAAGAAACAGTCAACACGTTTTGCAGTTTGATTTTTAACAGTAATTTTTGATTGATTTTGAATCAAAATGCATTAATACGAATAATTCCTTAACAATTCGGGAGGTAAAATGCAAAATTCTATTGTGCCAAATTCAAAATGCTACATATTAATGTTTGGGTAGCTACCACGCTAATTTTTCAAATTTAGTTAATTTAGTGTTTAAGTATGTAATTATGTTTATTATTCAAACTTCTTTAGGTAAATAAGAATAACTTTTCATTTTATATTGAAAGTATCATGCCCACTGGGAGTTACTTGTATATACTTGGCTCTATCTATTATAGTATCCTTAGCAAACGATAAGCATTTTTCTGGCAGTGCCAAGCCCCAATCTCCGCACCCAGTTTTTTGTTGGACTATGCACATTGATAAGAGAGTTACTTACTCCATTTATTGCAATATCTCTAAGTATTCAAGAATAACTTTTTGCTTTTTATGGCAGATACCAACAAGAAAGGCGATTCAAGTGTACGAAAGTTTCTAAACTATTCAATGTAAAATATTTACTTTGTATGGGATGTACGACGTCCACTTAAATATCGATAAAATAGCCTAGTTTACAAACTGATACTTTTTGTGCGTTATACATAAAAAGAGAATTTGCTTGGTGTAATTTACGGCTTTTAATTCGTTTTTCTAGTGTAAAGTAATATTTAATTAACTGAACATTGGGAAATAGTGATAATCAACGAATATGCAACATTTACACCACATGTATTTAGGTGATGATATAATATGTGCGTGTGGGTGTAATTATTATTATTGTTATTACTTTTTTAATCATTAAATGGAAATGAAATGAGAAAACGCAAAATATTTAACAAGCTTGCAAAAGTTATTCATGAGCCTAAGAACAGCATCAACATAATTTAAAGGTTGCTATCAGTTCTGCAGAAATGGCGATAATGATGTTAATGAGAAAAAGGCAACTACACGACTACGACTCTTCGGAAGCCTGTACTATCAACAAGCCTGTAAAGAACAAGTTTGTATCTTACGTAGACAAGAAATAAATAAACATAAAAGTGTATATGTGGGCTATTTTTGTAAATGCTGTTGTTTTGTTAGAACTCGTATTTGTTAAAATATTGCGTTCATTGAATGACGTTTGTTTTGAATATGAAAACAAGGATAAAGTATGTGTGTGTGTGTGTGTGTGTGTGTGCATAGTGTGTAGGATTCATTACAGTTTTCTATTGCACATATTTTTTTCTTCTCCTCCGCTTGGAGTAGGTTTGATTTTGCTTTTTTATTTTATCGTCCACATTTATTTAGTGTTTATTGTTGAGTTAGTCTGTCTGTAAGTCTGTCTATCTATCCGCCCGTCCGTCTACTTTACTCGCTTATTTAACGGAAATTCATGTTAACTGTGAAGGAAAAAATTAAAACGAACGAAACTCGGAAATGTTGCCGTTGAAGCACAAATGTCTACTGCCTGTTGTTTCACATCCCTTGAGAAAGTAGTCATTTTAAATATCTAGAGTTAAATACAAACTATGGGTAACAAACTGAACATTTCAAACTTTGTTTGTTTTAGTGTGTTAGTGTGCGTTTTCGCAAACTGTTCAGACTGTTGCTGAAGTTTTTTATGCCCATGTTTTTTTTAACTTTTTATTCTACATATATATGTATGTATACACCCAGATTCGTGTACCACGCTTTTATTGTTACAGTGGAGCTGACAGTGAAAATTTTAAAAAGAAATTTTATAACCTTCAAAATTACTTAAAGTTAACAGTTTTGAAATAAATGAATAAATTAACTTTGTTTTTATAATATTTATAAATTTCTGTGGTGTAATTGATTTGTTTTATTTTCAACACATTTTTTTTTATTTAGCGTCCTAAATGATCTCAAAAGCATCCTTCACATAATAATAGCACACTTTTGCTATTATTTTTTTAAGATTTCATACGCTGGTTTTAAATTATAAATATTTCATAAAGTTGAAATAGTTTTTTAAGGTATCAAATACAATTAACGTAAATTACTAATTGTTGAAATAATATTACAGTGTTAGGAAAGTAAGATTTGAAACTTTTTTCATATGATGAGTAAGTTCAAGTCCTAATGTAGTGCAAAGAAATATAATAAATGTTCATCGAATGCGTTGATAAATGTATCTGCTTACTTTTTAAATACAATAATTTCAAGTATGAGTATAAAGAAAATAATTGGTCATATGAGTTATGATTGTTGAGTTTTGATCATCCTCGATAACATCGAATTTTCATAGAACTGAAGCTCAGGAAGAAAACTGGTTTAAGCGTTAAGCTGAAATTTTCTTAACTTTGGGTAACCGGTCTTAAATAAATAAAGCTCCCTTTGGTTCATTTGCATGTAATCTAATTATTTTGCCCTTAATCAACTAAAACAAAAACGAGCAAATAAAGATAGTATTGATTACTGGGTTTTTGTTAAGCTTTAATGATTCGATTTATTAAATTCTTTTTCCACATTTCTCACTTGATCAATTACGTTTTTGAACATAAAGCTAAGTATAGTTTTCCTGAAAGACTCCAAAGATTCCCTGATAAGTTGAGTTAAACAATCGACAAAATAGCCTTAGAAACTATTTTTACCACCAAAGAAATTTCAGTGTTTTATTAAAATATATGTGATTATAATTTGACTGGAGTTCTCTAAATAACTCTAATATTTTTTCTGCTTCGGCCTTTTACCCCACTGTAGGCTGGATTGCACTTCAACTTCGTAATTTTATATTTTCTGCAGATTGTCGAGTGTAGGCACAGTTTAAATTACAAAAGAATAAAATGAAAAGAAATAAAAGAAAAAACTGCAATAAAATAAAAACAAAAAATAGGAAAAATACTATTTAATGGGTGTATTTAATAGTTGTGGGTAGTTGTTTTTGGCTCATATATGCGTTGGATTTTTTCCATTATGTATTTTTTTATTTATTTTTTTTCACTTTTAATGCATCAAAATAAAATGGTTTTAAATATCTGCAAAACCAGACAATAAACCGAATACAATCCTTTCTTTTGTGGGACGTAATTGGGATTTGTATCATCTTTGCAATTCAATTTAATTTATTTCATTTCGCAATTGTTCGTAATTGTGAAATAATTAAAACTGACAATTTTCGAATGGCCCAAAACTGCAAAAGCAATTTTTTTATTATTGCTGGTTATTAATACAGTCATTTAACCAGAAAATGAAAAATGAAAACACACAAAAAAAGCAATAAAGTGAAATGAAATTTTATAAAGAAAATTATTTTTATTTTTATAATTAATTAAGTTATTAGATCAGTTTAATTAAATTATGATTTTAAATTTTATTAAAAAATTAATTATTTGTAGTAATTTTTAAGTCAATCTAAAAAAATAGCTTCATAATGGTTGTGTATTGCGTAATGGTATTTGTGTAAAGATTTTTTAAGTTTTGTAGATTTAATATAATTTTTATTAAATAAATTTTACTTGAGATGTAAGACTGCTAAGTTTTCTATACAAAATTTGGACAAAATTCGCTGACGGCCAATATAAGCAGTAGTAAAATTGCCACATATATATGCTTTTCCCAGAGTAATACATTTCAGGTTTTGAATAGTAATAATATGAGAGTATCATATATTATTTATGTTTAAAGTAATCTAGCACACTTAACGTAGATTAATTTAAATTTTATTTTTATATTAACAAATTTTTGGTAATTAATTTTAAGCACTAGGTCTTATTTAATAAAAAAATTTTTAAAAAACTTTATTTTTTATTATCTTTTCGATATTTCGCCACACCGATGGTTGGCATCATCAGGAAAAACAAAAATAATGAACATACAAATTGAAAAAATTTTTTGATTAACAAATTCAAAATAATCAAAAAAAAAACTCTGTATCTGCATAATATTAATAATTAATACTTTAATTTTTTGTAACGTTTGGTCATTAAATTTATGTTTAAGAATATATGTGTAAGATACTATTGTTTTGTAAATTTGTTATGTATTTTTAAAAATTGTTTCTCATTTGAAATTTTTTAATGTTGAAAATTTGTTTGTATGTATGTAAAACAAAAAAAATTTTCAATTTGTCGTTTTTTATTGTTTTTGTTTGTTTGAAAAAATTTGTTGATTATTTTGAATATTTTGATTATTTTGTATATGTTTTAAAATATTTTACAATGTTTATACTTTTTTCTCAAACTAAGATCTTTGAAGGCTGCCATACCCAACGCTTACTCTATCGTTTACGCATCAGTGCCTGTCTGCACCCTTTTATTCTTCGAATTGTAACAAGTAGGCTCTCGAAATGACATAGAAGCTGCTACAATAAATACTACTTAAAACTATGTGTATAAATATGTTCAGTTAAAAAAATAATTGTGAACAAGAAAAAATATTATATTCATATATATCTATGGTATCGTTGTAATTATGCGATAAGGTTTACATCTGCACCGACAGTGAGCCATAATCAGATGGTGGCCATTACCACTGTGAATGAAAAGCAACGCCATTCACGCCCTAGAAGGCCTTCGAATCCGTGGCTCCTTCGGTCACTCCTAGTAGCAATTTCAAAAGCTCGAAGTAGGTCGCAGCCTTTACTCCTTGCTATAGAGTTGGAGACTATCCAACTCCTGGTCCAGAACGCATGAAGCTTAATATAATTAAGAACTCTACGGCATTCATACTCACTGGACCTAAACCATTCATTGTGTTCATTTTGAATGATCCGACCCAGAAACTCTCACGATGGCCTCGAAACTCCCATACCAACCTCAATAATCAGCCGAGAACAGCTAAATGTCTAAAGAGGCAAATAGTGAACTCTGGGGCCTACTGATTTCCGTGGAAATGTGTGGATTGTCCAGATGGCTCCTACTAGCCTTTAGGGGCCTGGGCTCCCTTTTACCCCACAAGACACCAGTCTAGATGGAATAGTAGGTTCTAAAAAGACTATCATGTGCCCCCGGGGGAAGGTATCGTTGTAATGTTTTATTTGATCATCTGAAGGTTTTTGTTCTTGCAGAATTTAAATAAATAAATAAGTTTCAAATAAAAATGCATTTCCATAGCGGCCACTATTTTCACATCTTTTAAACTGTTACAGGCAGGTAGGCAGGCAAATCATTTTTTAATAACAAATGGGAAAATTAATAAATCAAAAAATTAGGTGCCCCAAATAGTGTATTGAACTCTTCGTTGTTGAGCCAAATCCGGTAGCTGTTAACGTCACTCTTATTGGAATGGTAACTTCAATGACAATACTCAAGTGTATGTTTGGATAAAGATACACCAAAAAAAAATAATTTAATGTTTGGTGTGCTTTATGAGCTGGTGTAATCATTGGTCCGTACTTCTTTAAAAACGATGTTGATCAAAACATGTCACACAGCTCGTTCCACAATTGATATATTGCAATTTAATGCCGATAGACTACTACGCTGATAAGATTAATATGATTGACTATTAATAGGCAAACATTCGCCGCGTTATTGTCAATAGACGGCCAAAATTGTTGAAAGAAGTTATAAGTTAAGTTATGTAATTCCATATCAAAGTTTTATACCTCTATAAAAACACCCTTTATTTATACTTGCGGTTAATTTTCATGTGTTGTTAATTTTTTGTTTCTGTTAAAAAATTGAACTACAAGTCAAATTACGTCACCCTCTAAATTTTAAGTTTATTTTTTTTATTAATTCATTTTTATTTGCGAGCTATATATCACGATTCAATATCCATGTAAAAGCATGTATGTTGAGTGGTAACACCCTTTGATTTTTGAAATTATGACCCTTTTTTCAAATGGGACTAATCAGTAAGCTTCACCTTTCAATTAAATAAATTGTTTAATTCGGCTCAGAAATAAAGGAAAACGAATAAAAAAGATATTTCGTACTACCATTACACATTTGCATAACACGTCAGTTATTTTGGTATATAATTTTTGTGTTAACTTTCGTTGTATTTATTTTGTTTACACAAGTTTTTCTTCAGAATTTCTTATTTCTCGAAAAAAATGTAATTATTTATGTTATTAACGAATTTATTTTGTTTATGTTAATAACGAATGAAAGTGGGTAGAAAGTCTAATATATAATTATAATACTCAATAGCAAAATTAAGTGTCCTTAAATAAGATTGCTATGCAATAGCCCGTCATGCAAATGACGTGAAAAATGTTTTCTGTTTTTGCAAACTCTTTTTTTTTATTAGTTTTTGCATTGGCTTGTGACTTTTTTATAGTTATTGTAAAAATCAGAAGCAGCTAAAAAGAACAATAACAAAAAACAACTGATGCAATAGTTTTTTATTGTTGCTGTACGTAGTCAGTTTATAGCAAGTTGTCCCTTTATCTACAATTTGTGTGTGTATGATTGTGCCTTTTACAATTGTACTTGCTGTTGTTGTTGTTTCTGACAGTGGCATTACAATGCTTTTTTGTATCTTCTATTGATGCCCCTTTTAGCCGTTTTTTGAGTGCTGTTTTTGTAATTTTTTGCATTTACCCTTTTTATTAGATACAAAAAAAAGGTATTCTATGGCCTAGACAGAGTTAGTGATTGTGCTCTGTAGATGCCAGATAAAAAAAAACATAAATATTTATAATTTAATATGTGCTACAATTCTAAGACTTTTAATATTATTCAATTAAATTCAATTATTAAATAATTTCATTAAACTTAAAGATTGAATTTTGGAAATAAAGTATTCAGAAATTGAAAATCTTCCATGTTCTACCTTGTAAATAGCTTTGAAAATGGATTTTCCATTTTTTTAGGATTTTATAAAATAAAGGTGTAAAGTACTTATCGGTCCGCCACTTACAGATTTTAATCTCTATAAATGCAATAGATGGACACTTTGAAATATAAAATAAAAACAAATAATAAGATCAAGCAAAAGAGTATACCACACGATAGGCATACACTTGAAACAACAAATTCTATGTTTGATTTACTACGTAATGACAATTTTTAACAATAATATTTAAATCTAAATGCGCCATGAGAAACGTGATTCTAGCTTCAACTTTAAAACGGCAATTTGCAAATCCACTATATCGACAAATATTAAAAATTAAATTTAAAACTAATACGACCTCCCTAACGAAGACAAGTTTTGATCTACATTGTCTAATCCTTTGAACCATAATTTGCAGATGCTCTAAATGTGTAATAAAACATTAACGCAAATTAAAATTTAAAAGAAAGAAAGGTATATACAAAAATCGGAACCATTGTGACTTCATACACACTTTTACTTTGAGAATTTACTTGTTAAAAAAATTGGCCAGTAGCATAAACTTTAAACTTGATTTCTTTCTTAATTAATTCTGTGAAAGTTTTAATATTTCCGTATTGCGCTTCAACAACAATTCTCATTCGGTCAATGAAGTTTCTTTATTCAAGTAATGTTTTTACTAATCTAATAATTTTAATAAAGGTTTTCCTAAGATCTTACTTAAGCAGATAATAAAATAAAGCTTTTCGAATTAACAAATAAATTGAATTTTTTTAATAAAATAAAATTAAAATTTTATTTTTGTCTTTTTTTTATTTCGATAATAACAGTGTCTACAGATGTAATCAACTCGTAACACTGGCAGAATAACAGATTTATTGGAATTGTTATCAATCTTAAGCAAATTGCAGTTAATTTCAAAAAATATATTTCTTTTACTTATCTTATAGGTGTATTTAGTAAAGTTTTCCGGAAAAAATTTAAAACTTCTAATGGCGCTTTTGTTGGCACTTGTTTTGACTGTCTCTCATGTAAACACTTTCACCGTTATTACCACGGCAGTTCAAAAAGACGGGTTAAATTTAACTTCGGTTGAAAAAAATATTCACATTATTATCCCAGGTGAAAACGCTATCTTATTTTATATAAAAATCTTGACGATTATCGTTTATATTCGTTTAAGTATTTTGCATTATTAACTAATGACGTATTTCTTTACTTTGCATTTGCATCAAACTGGCTTGACGCATAAGCAAATGCATGTTATGATTAACAAGAAAAACAATTTCACAATTCATATTGTTTGTGAACTTCTTATAACTTAAGTGTGATTTATTTATTTAAATTTTTTTAAATTAGTTGGCTAAACAGATGTCTGTAACATTGACTATCTATAGCAGATAAATACGAAGATTGGTGATAGCGATCCAGATAATACTTGACATTTTGTTAGTGTTAAATTTTTTCTAATTTCTTTAAAAATACATACCTTATTTGAAAATATGTTTTCTTTCTAAATTAAATTATAAATAAAATAAAGTTTATAGTAGTACTTTAATTGAAGCTTAATATGTAGGCAGCATTCTTCAATAGTATTTGTGTAAATGTATAAAGTGTGTATTATGAAGCTGCTGAATACCATTTCGTATATGACCTCCATTGACACACTTTCAAAATAATTGTAGCAACACATAAACGAAATATCATCTATTGTTACACATGTGATTAAATGTATAATAAATTGACTATCTAGTCGCCGTTTTAAGTTTCTTGTGTCTGTATGTGTGTCTTTTTCGCATCTCTTGCTACCAAAATTTGTTTAACTTGCTTGTTTATGCTGTTCATTTCTTTGAATCTTTTGTTGTCAACTGCCAGATATAAAAAAATACATTAAAATATACTAAAAACGATTACGCAACTAAAAAGGAATTTACAAAAACAATACTATTACATCATGGACAACGACAGCGGCATCAAGAAACGAATAAAACGAATTGGCTAAATTTAGTTATTCTACTACAACTAGGCGACTTTATTTGTATGATGATTGTGACAACAAAATCATCATTCATATAAATACATTATTGTAACAAATACCGAATTTGTTTACAATTACTACACTAGCAGAAGCATTAGCAGCCTAATCAGGGATAAAAAGAACTGGAAGTATATTCCAGCAGTTTCAAAAACAGATAAAAATATCATATTTAAATTATATATTCTTTTAATAATTAAATAAAATTACCTTTACACTGTAGTACATGATATTCGAGTTGAATATTAAAAAATTCTTTTTTTATTTAGTAAATAATTATAATTAGATGTCATAGGAATAATATCGTAAAATATTATGTTTTTTCCAATATTTTTTCAACGAATTTAAAAATTTTATTTATTAATAATATACATATTTTTTATTGGTTAAATATTGTGATTTTAGCGTATGTTGATGAATTTCTTTTTTTAATAATAAAATATGCAAAAGCGAAAGATTTAAAACTTTTTAACGTTCAAACAAATATTAGAAAGCTGTACAAAAATTGCTGATTATTAATGCAATTCTGCATTTGCGGGGTAAGCATGCATGTAAACAAAAATTGCCTTAATTGTTTGTTCATTTTTCCTTTAAAAATGTGATAAAAACTTTGTTTTACATCCGGTATTTCGCTCAAAAATTATGGTCAAATGACTGTCACTATTCTGACAACAAAGTGTTCCTGTTAAGTTTTTGATTTTTAGAATATATTTTTCTTTAATCTAAGCGTTGTATGCTTTTTGAATTTACCCATAGACTAACTCACTTGATTTTTATTAATTTCGAATTGAGTATTCAATTTCAAAGTATTTAATTAGTGATATAAAAAACACAAAATTACAGCCGTTGCTAAATACTAGAGAACTTAGGGAGATTCATTTTCGTCTTGGTGTAGAAGATTGTGGCTCATTATCGTTTATTATATTATATATTTTTACCATCCTTCTACCATCCATCCATTGGAAGACCTTTTAAAGAAAATAATTTTTTCTTCAAAACTATTTATTGTTTCTTCAGAACTATTGAACTAACAACAAGAAGCTTCAACGAGTTGATAGTAATAGCTTCAAATGTTTAGATTTATGCAAAATTTATCCAGGTTTGCTTTAAACTTTCTATTTAGAGATGACGTCGCGGTATTTATTAACTTATTTTTTATAGCTTTGGCTTTTATTAAATTTTAATAAAGAATTATAAGTATTGTTTATATCCTAATAAAATAACAAAAATCAAATTAAAGTTTAAATTAAATTTTTGTATAGAAGTCGATTTTTTGTAAAATTTTAAGGCTTTAATTAAAAAGTGTACAAATAAAGCAGATAAAAATAAAAAGTTCACGCTTAACAAAGTCATAAACAACACTTTTTAACGAACTTAAAAAAGGAAAAAGTATTCGATTCTACTGCTTTTTTTATTTGTGTACACAGAATCGCAATATCTGCTATAAAAAATAGTATGAAATTATAATTTAGAGGGTGTGGCTTTCTTATGTGTTTAGGTTTATTGTTTGAGCCGCAACAGGTACATAGTTGAAATTTACACAGAACGATATAAGAATAATATAAAAAAATTAAAAAAGGAACATATATATATATATGTATATTGAACTGTTAAAGACGGACCCTTAAGCCTTGGGCTTTTGAAAAGTCTTGTCAAAAGTTTATAATATTTGAGGGGATTTAATTTGAAGAGTATAAAATACATGTTGTTAATAAAAAATATTTTTCAAAAATTTTAAGGAATCTTAATTAAAGAATATTTGGTGAACGTAGAATGATTTCTTTTTTCTCAGTGCACTTTTAGAGTATAGAACGCCCTGTTATAAAAAAGGTTAAAAGATAAATATCATAATCAATATAAAATTCAATATGTGCTTGGCTTTTCCGACGGGGTTAATTTCAATTTTATTTGGGTACGGTTTTCCGTCGACCCTCGTCAAATTTGGTTTGTGAACAAACCGGTTTCGGCTGTTTGCCATCTTCAGTGTTCTTTTCGTATATTGTTACGTTTATTCCTTTAATAAACGTTTAGTTTATTGAGTTCTTTTATTTTATTGCTTTATACACAACACTTTAGAGTTTTAAATTACGAAGTACGAAAAGAACACTGAAGATGGCAAATGGCCGAAACCGGTTTGTTCACAAACCAAATTTGACGAGGGTCGACGGAAAACCGTACCCAAATAAAATATAAAATTCATTTATTTGCTACTCAATATTAAAACAACATTCAAATCAACACAATTTTAGAAGAAAATGTAAAGATTTGAATTCAACTTTATCTATATTTCGATGAGAATCTTTTCTCCTTCTCTTTTTTTTTTTGTATAAAAGAAGGATAAGAAACAACAACAACAAACATTTAAGTCTAGTGCTTCTGATTTTTGCTTGCTTGTTTGTTTGTTTGATTGTTTGTTTGTTGTCCTTATTATAGCGACGACGATGACGACAATAACGACGACGACGATGAGTATTATCAAAAAAAAAAAAAAACCATCGGATGGAACAAAAGAACCAACACAAAAGAAGAAGAAATTGCATAATAATCCTTTAGCTTTGAAATCAACAGATTATCTATAAATATTTGTGTAAACAATGTAACACAAATGCGTTTTGTAAACACACATACATGTTTACACATCCTCGGAAACTTTTTACAAGCAGTATATCTGCACATGAGCATGTGTGTGTGTGTGTGTGTGTGTGTGTTTATAAAAAGTTTTTATTCGAGGGTAACATACTCTTCTATACACGTCTTTTTGCATTTAGTATAAAAAATGTGTTGTTTCATTGTAACGACAAAAACTACAACACTTTAAACACAATAACAAAATAACAAAATCAGTCTACCATTTAATCTTCCAACCAATCCACCTATGTTTTTTGGTTTTTTGTTGCCAGCCAGTTAGTTAACTTAACCGGTCATATACACATACATATGTATAAATAAACTACATATATGTACATGCAAGCAACTCTGCATTTACTTACTTAGTTTAGGAAGTACACAAAATTACAAAAAGTATTAATAGAAGTAAAGTGTGGAAGTTTTTCAATAATTTCAATTTAAAGTTCTAATGATAACTGTAAACCTACAACATAGAAAAAAATATATAAATCGTATTCAGTTACCTAAGTTGTAAATCCAAACGACTCTTTTATTGAAATATTTTCGTGTAAATAATACGAATTCACATGACGAGTTCCGATCATGCATAATCATAAATTATGTTCTTTATTAACCCCTAATTGTGAATTAGTGTGAGTATCAGCAAAATTCCAAGCGAAACTCACTCACGAGCATACTTTCTATTTAGAGCGTTGAAATATAAAGAAAAAAAGTTTGGGGCAACCACAATCTGAGAGAAATATTTTTACTTAATTAAATAGTTGTAGTTGTATTATTATTATTAAGTGTGTGTTCATCTCTCGCAAACGAGGGGCCGTAATGCGGCCAACATTACCTAGACGGTATGGGGTTGTCTTAAGACAGTTCCATGCCCGTCTCAGCTTTTGTGGTTAAGTAGTATGCACGCAAGACGGAGATATTAACTTCCCTTGACCACTTCATGCGTTGGCCTTTTTTGTTGGGGCACGGCGGGGCCAGAACTAGGCATGCCTAAGCCTTCACCTACAGGTGGATTGTTTGCAGTCGCCATGAGGGGTACAGCGCCATATTTCCTAACTCGTCTTGGAGGGGCTCCAGTGCTCTGCACTGACACAGGCAACATATTTCCCACACCACACTAGCGCCAGTGCCAGAAGCTGGTGCGCCGCCATGCCGGGGCGGCACGCATGCGTTTTGAATCCTTTCGGATCTTCTTATATTTGCATCACTGGCGCACCGGGTAAGAGGTGGTGGTAGGAGCATCCTCCACCAATTATTATTGTTATTACTAAATAATAAAAAAATTGCAAAGTATAAAATTATGTAGCCTTTGCTGCAAAAGGGTCATAACTTAAAATTATAAATTTCTGAGACCAGAAATGTTCTTCAATGACAAAATTTCTCTCTCGGCAAACGACTATGACTTTATCTTCCAAGTTTGAATTCTACAGATAAAAATAATTAGCCGTTTGAAGCAAAATTTTAAACTTCACATGTATTTATCTAAGCTCGAGTTTATTTTTTATTGCAAAGGTTAGCATATTATAACATAAAATGATTATAAAATTATAGTAATATATTAAAAACGTATTGAGCCAAGGATAGACCAAAAAGTTTTTAATGCCCAACATTCTTGAGTTATATTTTGATTTTATACCAAAAATCAAAAACCTAATATAATTAGAGTGAGTGTTAACTAGTAATGGCTAAAAATGTAATATTTTTTAATATTTTTGCTGTTATTTTGGGATCAAATCAAATTTTTATAATAATTTGATTGCGGTAATAATTTTTGTGCTTATTAATAATAATCTAATAGTCAAATGTTTACAAAACCCTGAATATCCTAATAAAGTGTTATTTAAAACAACCACAACTAAATGTTGTTACAAAGAAGATAATGTTGCTCTTGTGACCACACCATAATCACAAGTGCTTGTAAGCTAAAAGTAAAAAAAAAACAACTTTTTGTAATTTAATGAGATATGTCCTAAATTTATGTCACAAAATTACCTTAAAATACTTTTCATAAAATGTTTAAAATTAAAATGTTTCACCAGTTTCACTTAATATTTGTTTTTCATTATTGAACTAAATATAAGATATTTATTTTGTTACTGTTTTTAAGCATTAATGTATTTGTTTGTTATTCTCTGCAGAAGTACGACAATACAATGACACAACAAATTTGACATTTATAAACCGCTTCTTAAAACTATTTATAGAAAATATGTATAACGCACATTTGTATGGTAATCAGTTATGTTTGTTTAGATTTCGTAATACTGTAGCATATGCAACTTTATTTAAACTTTTTATTATATGCATATGTGCTCGTATTATCATCTTTCTCTACCACTCATATGAATAAGTGTCTCGCATTATTATATTCTGTTTTATTTTTTGCCATATTATGACTGAGCCTTCAATTTTTTGTCAACTGAAATTTATTTTTTTTCTGCTGTTTAGTTTTAGTAAATTGATGACTGCATTGCAAGAAATGCTACTTCAGCATAATTGGAATGCTTGAATAAGAAATATCAAAATGATATGGCAACCACTCAAGTGTCTTGTGTACAATAAACTTATTAATTTGTGTTTTGTTTTTTTTTTTTTTTTAGAAGAAACTCTCAGACAGTTAATTCATACTAATGAATTGTATTACTTTCTTTGAAGAGGGATAAAAACTATTTACATTATCCCACATGCCGTTAAATATGTGAGAAATTAGTAACGTAAGAGAAATATAGAAAAGTTCCATTGTAAAATATTTTTGAACATTTTATAAAACGGGAATCAGAATCAGACCAGCCATGTATTTTATTAATATTTTATTGATATAAACAAAATAAGTTTTCTAGTTTCTGTACATCATAATTTTTAAATAGACAAAGTTCTTAAATCACATACCAAAAATCCCAATATACAGATTTTAACACTTTTGCCCATAAAACCTACATTTGGGAATTAGGTCGCGAAATACATTCTAGAATAAATTAAAAGCATAAAAGACGTTTTAAAACTAGCCGAAATTTTAGGATTCTAGTTCTACAATTATAGAACATATGGAACCTTTGCCGCAGGAGATACTTATCTCAGAAAACTCAGAGCCAGGTAAGTGTGTTTAAAGTTTTTAATTTTTTTCTTTGGAGTCTTTGGAGTCTATTTCTATCGTTATTTTTTGCTGTAAGAGAGGTTTGCTAATACAGAATGTGTTAATATGATTAGCTCAGACTTTAAAAGTTTTAAGTTTGGACCTTATTGTTAGTTTAAATCGAAAATTTAACACGTCCAAATGCCTTGACTTACTAAGCCTCGAATATAAAACTTAACTCGAACGGTATTGAACTATTACGACTGGCTTATAGGAATTTGTTTATAACGTTCCAATGGCTTATTTCCATTCGAAAAGAAAACCATTTAAATTAGCATACCTTGTACACTCAAAAAGATTAAAATCAGGGTGACGCCCCTGCACTCACAAAAAATTTTTTCTTTGTTGTCGCATAAGTAGATTATTACTAGACTGCAAGTGTGTAAAGCTTTGCCACCATTAGCCTTTACTTTTTCAATTACTCTTTTTATAACTGTCAAAGTAAAGCTCATATTCCGACAATTTGTTGATTGACCAACACTAATATATATGTATATCTGTGTGTTATTCAATTTTTAAATTCTACAATAAAAATTTCCAATCCCACAAGGTATATATATATATTTTGGATCTTTAAATTTGAGAAATTCGAATATAAAACGTAACCCTGGTCAATTCAACAGATACAAAGTGATTAATATATTCTTTATAAATAGTATAAAGAATAGTCAATCGGAAAGAAGTTGATGAATGTTTATTCAGTTGTTATTAAAAATTTTAAATAACATTTTCATTTAAGTTTTTAAGTTGTGGTGGCATATAAACCCCAACGCATAGCGGGTAGTATTTTTCTAATCTAATGACAATATATTTTCTACAATAGAATTAGATGCTGCCGACAAAGCCACTTGTTGAATTAAGAAAGAAAGAAAGAAAGAAAAAGGGCTAATAACACAACGCAGTGAGAGTGTATTAGCTCCATTAACTGTTGCCTGTTAAATGAATTAAGAAACTAGAAAGAAAAGACCTGATATCACTTGCAGTTGATGATACACTACGTTGTACGCTTAGAGTACTATGTGCAATACAGATTTAATAAAATTAATCATACGAGCAAAGTATCAAACAAGGACAAAGTTGGATTTAATTAGGAAAATTAAATCTAAGAACTTTTTTCAACCAATTTTTTCACTTCTGTTTAACAATTTATTACATTCTAGAGCGGAAAAAACGAAAAAAAAGAAAACAGTAACAACAAGAAAAACATGATAAACAAAATAAAATGTATAGAAATATTGAAAAGTATAAAACTTAACACGCACTCATTTTTCAAACATTTAAACGAGCAAAAGCAAACAATACATTCACACGTTCTGCTTCAAGAGAAAGGAAATAAAAGCATGAAAAATCGTACATACTCCTATATGAGCATTAAGAACATAAACTTATTTTCTATTACTTAAATTGTGTAAATGATAATGATACTGAAGGCGATGAGTTTGTTGTTAATAATGATAATGCTGATGATGTTGGTGCCGATATTGTTTTTTAACCCCCTGTTGTTTTATATTGGTGGCACTCGCCACATACTTGAGAACCAACATCATAATAGGAGAAGTTGTATGTACACGTGTGCATTCATTTATTCACTTAGTTTTTGTAGCTGGCTACTTCTGCATCTACAACTCCTATAGCTATCAACAGTTTAATCGAATTTATTCTCATACATAATATCTTCTATGCAGTCGTAAACACACGAAGCGCATAAAGTTAAGTAATCTGATTAAGATCGAGAACATAAAGTGGGTACGCCATATATATTAGTTGGTTTAACTATTACTGGGGCTTTTCCTTTTTTTTTATTTTTCTATAATTCATGTTTTCTTTTTTTACTATTTTTTATTTTTCTATTAATAAATGAATGAGGCAGGTGGGTGAATTGAATTTTTCCTGCAGACTACTGGTGTTGTTATAGTTGTACTGCTTCCACACCACTTATCGCGATTCTGCTCCTGTTATTGCTGTTCCTGTAGTTGAAAGCTGCTGCTGGTTAAAAGTAAGAAAAATGAATGTTAAGTAAACAATGACTTTTTGAAAGAATTATTCAATAGTCAAGTATGGATTAGAGAAAAATGATGAGGAAAAATAACAAAAAGGAGCGAAAATATTATGACAACAATAGAAGCACAATAGGACAATAAAAAAAATTAATTATGAAATTTTCAAGGATTTAAAAGAAAAATTGCCAAACACTTAGGATGAGTTTTTATGTTGGCTAATCTATAAAACGCTTAACAATTGCATTATATTGCGGAAATTTAGATTTAAGATTTTTTTCGAATTTTCTAATGTAAGGTAGTTCTGATCTGATTTTTGTGTAGAAAGTTTTTTGTTTAAATTCAAATACTAAAACTTTGTTAGTAATCTAGGTAATATTAAAATAAAGATAAAAAAGATTGACATTGAATACATTCAAAAGCTCGTTAAGAAACAATTACCTCTCAAATTACCAGTAAAAATGTAAGAATTAATAAAAACCATCTCTAAGCTCGATTTTCAATGTTCTTGACGTTTATCCGTTGCAAAAGCTGTAGGTTCAAATATGTCTAGTCAACCCTTTACATATCTGGAACAACAAAATATAGTGTTATTGTCATCTGTGCTTGTGCGGTAAACAGCGTTAAAAAGTTTTTACTGTCCCTATAGGACGTATGTTGTATTATACATATTTATCAATCACAGCAGTATGTGTTCAAATTCCAAATAAACTTTGAACATAAAGAAAAATTATTGTTGTTGAATAGTCGCAGTGGATTACTTTCTTAAAAAGTATATGTGGAAAACAGAAGCCGCGAAATGTCAGCCGAAAAAGAGAAACAAATATTATGTAGTCAGAGCAGATGACTTGATCAATGCATCTGTATATTATAACGGAAAAAAACAACTGTATAAACCTTAATCGACCATTTGATTAAAAAGAGTGTGATTAGTTTGATCTCACGTAAGCCATGTCGTATTGTGTTTTGTTTGGTTGAGCAGGTAATAAGCCGGTATACTTTGTTAGCACAGTAATCAATATTAATTTGAAAGACCTTCATTCATCTATCCATCGAGAAAATGCAGTAACACATTAAAATTTATTTGCTTAAAAAAAAAACATTAAATTAGGAACTAAAATATAAAATAATAATAAAATATGTACGTGAACATGAGCAACATTAAAATTATTCATTTGCTATAATGCAAAAATAGTTCGAATAATAATTTAAAATTAATATTCACAAGCATTATTAGATGATATCTTTTGCTCCATTTTAATAATTTATTTTAGCTGTTAAGAGCAACAAAGTGATACAGCAATAAAATTAAAACAATAAAATAATAGTATATATTTTTACTCTGTTACGACCATAGGAATGAACATTAAAAATAAATAATACACTCACTTCTTATATGAACATGTAGTTTGCGAATAATGTCCTTTCAGCTGAAATCATAAAAAAGCACTTGTCATTAAAAGTCAAGCACATTCATACATACATACACACACGCACATACACACACAGACACACACAGATATTAGGCCGGCTCGATTTGTGGGAAGGCAAAAAAATCGCCAACTGCACAGTGAAAATCGTATTCTAGAGATCAAAATAAGAAACTTTGCCCGAGGAACCATACCTCTAAAACGAATTCTGATGTTCCAAGTTTTAAGTCAAACTTTTATTTTGGGTCAAATTTTGAAAAATCCATTTTTGACCCATTTAGAGTGCCTCAATCAAATCCAAATGTATGACCGACCCTCACTAACGTTTAATTTACATGCAGTTTTTGTGAATGGATTAAGTAGTTGTGAAAAACTCGAAGTGTGCTTATTTCAGATAAAGAAATAATTAAAAAAAATAAGAATCCAAATGAATCCACCATCCTCTACAACGCAATATAAAGCAACAACAACATCAAGAACTATCGAAAACCTAATGTGTCATATACCCAGGCATGATGTTACTGTTTTTGGTGTGTCTAGTGATTTGACTGATCTTAATTTACCAACCCATCTGGATATCTTGAGATATTATTTTTACTTAAGCGAAAGTGCTAAAACAGAACAAAAAAGTTTTCCTATACATCATTCACTATTCAAGTACAAAATAAGTTGGTTGAATTTGGGAACAGCTTCCAGAAAATTAAGTTGAAAAACAAGTCCCCTGCTGCAGAAAAAATTGAATTTTCCACCGATTGGAAGTACTCAGTCGATATGGCCCATGCAATTTCTAGCGGTGTGGTTTCGCTGGATCTGCCTAACAGCAAACCAAGGAAAATTGTACATTCGCGCTGGCTCACCAAGGCCACTAGATTATTACGATTATATGTGACAACGGAAAATCCAGACGTAAATTTAAGAATTCTGGTTGAATTTATAATTAAATGTTGTGTGCCAATGTACTTCAGTATCAAGTACTACAGCATTATTTTTCAAGTTCATTACTTGGTCACGATTTCAAGAACCTCGTTTACGCAAAATTGTCAATCAAGTAATTACAGATAATTCATATTATGCGCATTCGTAAAATATATTGTTATCAATGTTGTTTGATGATAGCAAAGAAAAGCGCGACTGTGCTATCAAGATAATTCTACGCTATCGAACCGATGTTGACGACCCAACGCAACTTAGAGCTTATAAAAAACCGGATATAAATTTTAATTGCACAAGTTACACGGAAATGATCAATATGGATGCATTGGAAGAATATTTAAATAAAGATGCTCCAACGTTCAATGATGCGAAAATTCCATCACACATACAAGAAACGGAACAAAACGTTCAATTGCTAGCTAGCGTTTTCAAACGACTGATACCGGAAAATGTAGAGGCTGTTATGGCGACGACATTAGAAAGCCTTGCGAAATTGCCCAGACTTGAAAGTAAAAAAGACTTCAAACAATATTTTTTTTTAGTTTCTTTTCTATAACTAAGTTAAATTAATTTTTTCTTTTACATTTGTTCTGACTTATTAAAAATATATAAATAAATATTATTATAAATAAATATTATTATAAATAAATAAATAAAAATAAAGAAAAAACATAGCCATTTCGCTGCTTTTTTCATGTAAAGTACCAAAAATGTGCATTTTATTAAATGTTTAAATGGGGAACCCCCTCAGGGGAGTTCCAGGGGGTGTGTCACTGGCATGGGTTGATCGGCACTCCAAAGTTAGTGAGGGTCGGTCATACATTTGGACTTGATTGAGGCACTCTAAATGGGTCAAAGACGGATTTTTTAAAATTTGACCCAAAATAAAAGTTTGACTCAAAACTTGGAACATCAAAATTCATTTTAGAGGTATTGTTCCTTTCTTATTTTGATCCCTAGAATACGATTTTCCCTGAGCAGTGGGCGATTTTTAAATCGACCCGGCCTAATATGTATATATATAGATATATCCAAGCATACTTTACACGCATTTTCAGAGGCATAATAAATAGAGAATACGAAAGAATGAATATTGTCATAAACTGTATAAACATTATTAAAAAACAATAAAACTCAAGGCAAAACTTAAAAAAACCCACAAAAAACAAACACACCGTTATACTAATTCACATCCATGTACAATCACACGAATATAATTCCTTTCATACAAATGTCTATAGGAAGATACTCGTTCTTAGAGCAGTGATGAGAAAACTTTTGAAAAACAGAAAAGTACCAAGAGTAAAAAGTTGATTTTTGCGAAACGCAATTGTAGAACAAATTCGATACTAACTTAGAATACTGTTATATTTGTTTAATTTAAAACTCATTGTATACTGTATCGTCTACTAAAACAAACTGTTTTGAACAATCTATTTATCAGTCATCAAAAAAATATTTATAATATATGTTATAGCTATTAACATTGGATAAATTTAAAATATAATAGCATGAAAATCATACGCAATTAAAAAATTAAAAAAAAAAAACAAAATTTAGTCCCAGTTAAGCTTTAGTATTGTACAATTTTCCACAAACATATAAAATGAAATTATAAAGTTTTATAATATTTATAATATTTATAACAATATGACAATATTGTCATTTTTACAAAAATTTCTAAAAATTAAATTAAAAATATCATGATAAAAAAAAAAAATAAGAAAAAATTTATAATTAAAAAAAAGAAAACTAAAAACTACCATAATTGACTTTATACTGTCATTTAAATTTTTTTTTCAAAATTAAATCACAAATAAATTGATTGAAGCTTCACACAGGGTGAGTTATTATTTTCGTTTAATTAAATAAGACTAAAAAGTGAGGTGTGTTCAATAAAGTTGATATAGGACAGCAATTTTAAAACTGTAATAGACAGCCACGTGAAGTTTTTACTGAGTACAGAGTTTTTAATCTAGGGAAGTAACGAAAAAATGAAACGTTCTTCACAGTGCAATATTAACAAGCAGGCATATACATATGTTTGTATGTATGTAATATGTAAGTAAATCATTTAAAAAGAGATAATTTTGTTGTAACCAATATTTTTCGCACGCTGTTATAAATTATTGCCAACAATACAATAACAGCAAATTGCATTATTACATGAAAAGAGTCTATGTGTGAGTAAAATTTTACTGTTTTTTTTTGTTTTAAATGTGTTTTTTATTATTTACATACCTGTTGCAGAGAAGGCATTGTTTTGAATAAAAATACAATTTCCTTAGTTTTTCCAACGATATCGTCAGATTAAAAAGACAAAGTTAGTTCAGTTGGTATTTCTTCTTTCTTTGTCTTTGTGGTTTTTGTTTTGCCTTTCTGCCTGCTTGGGCGCCTGTGTGTGTTGGTGGGTGGTTTGTTTGAGAATGACGAAAATGCGGCTATGAGTAAAAGAAACTTGCATGCTACTTACACAACAGGATGTCAATGGTGAGTAGTAAAACGTGGAAAAGTCATAAGCACACATACACATACTTTGCATTCATACACTAGACCAACATAAAAAATACAAAACCGGCATTTTTTTAGAAAAAAAGGAACAGAATTATTTACTACTACAAGTAAAACTTAAGACCGGATTCGTTTGAAAACGAGAAAAACGAACATAAATCTGTTGTAAATGATGACGATGCCACACGATGTTAAACAGCTGTTCTATTAATATTATAAAACTCATTCAAACTAACATTTGTTAATGTTTGTATTATTCCTGTATTTGTTGTGTGCAGACCTTTTTTAAAATACGGCGCGCTCACCATCACTTTGGAAACGCTCTCCTTAAGAATACTTCCGCTTCCGTAATCAACACTAAATATAAAAAAACAACACAAGTAGAGATTTTTCTCAATGCTGTTTTGTTTGAGTTTGATTAAGTTAAGGCTAAGTTTTAGTTAGAACCGCAACATGTTTTATGTTGTTAGTCGTGCATGTCGTATGCTCATGTATTTTTGTCTTTGTTTAGCAGCTGCTATCCCGTCGTATGTTCTTGTTTTTTTTCAGCTTGTCATTTTTGTTTTCGTTTTTTGTCCCTATATTGTATGTTACATTAAATGTATGGCTTAGATTTTCTTTGGTGGTTTCATCAATGTAGTAACATATAATTTATTTATGAGCATTCGTTTCAGTGTACATGTATACGTGTATCTAACTATATGCATTGCGTTTAGGTCTCGCCACAGTAGTTTGTGTAACAGCAGTACGACGATTTAGTATCTCTTTACGCCATTGAATGATGCAAATTTTATACCTTGCTTTGATATCTTTTCCTTGCAATAATTTTGATTTTCGCACATAGTACCGTAGGCAGACAGACAGTAAAGAAAATAAAATAATACGAGAAAACATAAAAATGAATAACGCCGCTATAAAAAATCATGAATATAATTTTCATTACAAAAGGTTAATAAATATCAATAAGGTGTGATTTTTATACAAATGCTTGAGCAACGCAGCCAATATGCTTCATCCTCTTGTTTTTCCTATCACTTATTCAACGATCAAATGTAAATTTTTAAATTGTTTTTTTTTGTTTTGATTTTCTTTTTAAAAGAAAACTATGAATTTTAACAAGATGAAGTGGTACTTTTTCTCGTCTTATACAGTATATCCCTGTTTAAAAGTTGAGATTGCAAACTTTTAGTATTTATTGAAATTAATATTTAAAACAAAAACAGATTCATAATATTAGTTTATTAGAGCTTTTTTATATGAAATTTAATATAGTGAAACTGAGTAGACAGGTCACGGACAAAGAAATGTTGTTATTTAAAATCAGTTCTTTTTCTTTCTTTTACGAATTGTTTGTATATTTTAAAAATTAAGAGTTGCGTAATTAAGAAATGTATGTGATAGAGATTTTATTGCATCAACTATAGACAGATTTAAATACTGGCGATTTCTATGCCAATTTTTAAAACTAATTATCGTAGTGCAGAATTTGGAACACCCTTTCGACTATTGACATGTACCATTAATCAGTTGTTTACACTAAATAAGAGAACAAAAAATTCTATCCCACAGATACAAATGCGTGTAACAAAACAAATTAATACCATTAACTTAGATCTTGCTTTTCGATTAAGGTAGACAGCCCAGGTAGTGCTCCTATTACTAAGAAAAAACATTATTTTAAATGGTTGTGTAAGATATATTAAATTTTTCATTTCCGCAATTAAATTAATAATAATTTGCTTATTAATTTATCTACTACGTATAAAAATATATTAAAAAAAAACTTGGAAAATATAAAATTCAAAGTTAAATGGTGGCGTCTACATAGCAACGAACCCTTCGGTGTAAGTCCAAATCATACTTGTCTGATTAATTTTTTGCTGCCTTTATAGCGGCCATTGTAATTCGTATATTTCAAGCGTTTCCAAACATCGGTTTGAAAAATAAGATAATAATTATGAATGTAATATTTCTATACAAATGGACAGTTATTGTGTCGAAAAGAATAGAGTTTAATTTTTACCTAAAATGAAATGCAAACAGCTTTTTCGAGAAAATATTGAATCACTTATTTGTGAAAGACCTTTTTAATTTTTTTTACCAAATATCTTTAGTGGAAAAGTCTGTAAGTTATATAGTAGAGTATACACTGAAGCAGTTTTAACTTGCTCCATCTTTAGTAGAATTTTTAAACATACATTTTCTTTAATAAATGCTTATTAAAGGTGACATAACATTAATTGGAGTCTTTCCTTGAACTATTCAAATAAATAACAACAAAAAAAGCTTTTAACTGAAAATGCAGATTCATAAAAATAATTAATTTAAAGAAATTTTGTTCGCTTAATGACCTATAATAAAATACAGTGTATTAATCCTTCGTGTGGACAAATTTTTATATGCAAATAATTTTTATATACAAAAATCTATATAAATTTCTCTAAAAAAATATTTTTTACGCTAAGGAACTTTTTTATTTATGAAATCCTTTGTCAGTGATGGGTAAAATATTCTTTTAACATAAAAAATAATAAATTAGAAATTAAATAATAACTATTTCAAAAACATAAAACGCAAAAATATATAGAAAAATATGCAGCTTTATTTGATTTCTTCTTATGACTTAAGCCTTTTTTTATAAATTACCGATTTATATGTTGTAATGATTTCTTTATATTTTTTATTGAAATTAATTTAAATTGAACTATTTTAAGTATGATAATTAGTTTAATAATTTTATTTCTTTAAAATTATTTATGAAATTTTTCCATCATTTTAAAAGGAAAAAAAAAATAAAAAAAAGAAATTTCAGGATAGCTACATTCATCAGCAGCTATTTCCTTTGTGTTACGTAAATATCATCTATTTAAACAACCAATTTAGGAAGTTATAATACAAAGAGTAACTGATAATAAGTCAATATTAAATTGTTTGCGTGTGAATTTAACGCAGCCTATCGTACTATCATTCTATTTAATCATTAATAATTTAATTGTTTTACAAATGTATGATAAGCGTGATAAGATATAAGTCAGTACCTAGCTGTGCAAGCCATAACCTGACGGTGGATCATACCACTGTGGATAAAATGTAGCGTTATCCTCGTCCTTGGAAGTCTTCGGATATATCTATCCTCCAGTCACTCCTAGTTGTAACTTCAAGAGCTCGGAGCAGGCCAATGCCCCCCACTCCTTGCTGAAGAGTTGGAGACTATTCAATTCCTAGTCCAGAACGCATGAAGCTTAATAGAATTTGAGAACACAACCGCAAGCATGCTCACCTGACCTGGGTCATTCATTGTGTTCATTCTGAATAATCCGACCCACACAATCCAAACGAGGGCCTTGAAACCACAACCACCACGATACTCCCGAAGGGCCAACCTCAATAATTAGTCGGAGATCAGCTAAAAACTAAAAATCCAAAAAGCTGAACTCTGGGTCTTTACTTATTCCCCTGGAAATAAAGTGGAATTATCCAGTTGGTTCCTGCTAGCCTATTAGGGGTCTGGGGCTCCCTTTTACCCCCGTTGACACATGTAATGACGGTGAAGATATATCAATGCCCCCCCCCCCCTGTATGATATAACGCACCGCTTTGTTGACACATCGTCAGTGTTATGGGCGGAAAGAGCTTGGTTATTTAAACATAATGTCGAGAGTCAGCTATCTTGAGTTTAATTAAAAAAAAATATAAGTTTTAATGTTTCATTGTATTAAAAGCAGAATTTTCAAGAGTTTTTAATTTATTATTCCGCTAACAAATTTTATGATACCATTTTGCGTGATATTTTATCTTTAAATTTATGATTTTTTAATTTATTACTAATTGCACATTTTAATCTGTAATTAGATTATGTTTTATAAAAGTGTTGCTAACTAAATAATTTACCCGTTTGACAAAAATAATAGAACAAAATTTAATTAAATTTAAACTATTAACCTGAAAAGAAGTTCGACTAACCATCAGTGGCTTTCTTAGTTTTGTGTGTTTGTTCGGTTCGTTTATTGGCTCATGTGTCCTTTCATACGTTAAAGCCGACAAGTCGTCATACTATCAAAATTATTTCAAATGGAAAATATGGTTTTAACCAAAATTGTTTGAAGTCGATTCACACATATAAGCCAGTTTTTATTTTTGTTGTTTCTTTTTTTTGTGCTGTTGGCTGCTTAACTGGCGGCATAATATTTCTCTCCAAAGAAAAAACTAAAGTGTGGAAATAAGTTGGGTATGACGGAATTGTGTGCGTATGTTTTGTGTTGTTAGTGTGTAAAAATATTGGCTGGGAGTATGAGGAAAATAAAATACAATAAAAAAATCAAACAATATGGAAAAAGTTAAGTAAGTAGAATGAACTAATGAATATTCTTTAAGCAGAAACAAGTAGAGTATGGATGTCTACATGTTTATTTTTGTTCGCAACTAAGTACTAATGTCACTGCTGTTTTTTAAATTAATAGTTTTTGCTAACTCTGCTACTTGCCCCCATCCATTCTTTATTTTTTTAGCGTTTTTTTAACGTTCACATAGTTGTCATTATAATTTTAAGTCGTATACTAAGATCAAAAAAATAAGTACGCATAGAGGAAATAGGCAGAAAATGTATTCTAAGAATCAAAAAACTAGTCACAATATATATGAAGGCAAAAAAGGAAACTATTTCTTATAAAGAGGGGGTCAGAAGTACAAACAGCAACAAAGAAGCAGCAATTTACCACATAAGTTCATAAGAAACAAGAAAAGGAAAACAAAAACACAAACAAAAACAAAAAATACCGAGTCGTTACGTCTACAAATGGATTTTTTATGTAAGTGTAATCCTTTTTCTTAGAAATAATGCAAAAAAGATGAAGAAATTTTATGAGTATTACGAATATATGTATGTATGAAAATACGCACACACAGGCACACACGCATTGATAATGCGATGAGTATGAAAGTATGGAGACGGAGTTGTATATTTTTTCTAATGGCATAGGAAACAGGCTCAATGGAAAAAATGCATTATTATTAGAACTATAAATCAGCATGAAATGAGTGAACAAAAGAAAGATTACCACTGACTAGTAAACACACACAGAGAAAGTATATTTGCTTTTCCTCGTGTACTTTTTGTTCTTTATTGCATTGTTTATAAACTGTAATGGTATATTAATGGCCCTCAGGTTAATGTTTGTTGCACTTTGCTGAACATGTAGCATTTTAAAAGGTTTGTTATTCTTACTAAATTAACAATTTTGTTAATAAAATTTTTTTTTCTTTAAATAAAGACATTTTTTCTAATGGGTTAGCGATTTCCTTTGGGGCCCTTAAATGCATAATGAAATTTCTTTAGCTAACCGAAAGCTACTCATATGCATTTCTATATAGAACATAGCACAGTACAGTAGGAAACTTGGTCAAAAAAATTTAAATAATTGTATAGTTTGCAAACGACTATCCCAAATGTTTTTAAACAAGACATAACTTAGCGTGTGCACTACATTTTATAGTTTACGAAATATTCGGCCTCAACAAAAATTTTTTTTGCTTTTGTTTCTAGCCGGGCCAATTCTTTCTATTCTTTTTTTGTCAATTGACAAGAATTTATTAAACATCTTTTCTAGGCCAAAAGTTATACGACTATAAATAAAAAAGTTTTTTGTAATTTTCTGGCGAGTAAGTTGCATAAATTATTTTTACTTATTCAAAAAGTTATAATCAAAAGTATAAAACAATTACTTTGGTGCGAAGGTTATTTTAAAAATAATATGATAAAAATATAAATAAATTAAAACTTTTTAATAAATAATAAATCTAAAGCCGTATGGATTAGTCCTGTGGATAAGGGCTGTAATGTGCCCTTTTTTACAGACCAATTTAATTTTTTCCCCTAGCTCGCTGGATTGTGTGTAGTAAATACTCTAACTGTAGTACTGTGTGTAGTAAATACTGTAACAAATAAAAAATAATATAACTAACACCACAAGTTGCGAACGAATTTTCACGAATTGTGAGAGATACATTAACCAATCTTAGTATCTTTTTTTAATTATACACTCATTGTACATATTTCACAAAAAATTTAAAATAAAAAAAATTTCTGGTCGTTTTTGGAAATGGCCGTATAAAAATTGTTGAATTTCTAAAAATTGTATAAACCTTTAAAAAAAGGCACGATTTCCTAAAAAATTAATATATATATATGTATATATATCCTCTTATCCATTCTTTAACGAAGTATATATATATATATATATATATATATATATATATATATATATATATATATATATATATATATATATATATATATATATATATATATAGAATGGATGATAGGATATATAAAACTGTGAACTACATTTCACAGTTTTTTAACAATTAATCTTATGTGGTTGTTTTAAAGTATTTATTTTTTTTAATTATTTTATTTTGTTCCTTTTTTACAGTTTTTCGAATAAATCATACCAGGTACTGTTGTAATAATATACAGAACAAATATTTCGCCATTTTTCTAATCGATACTCCGATAGTTTTGAAATATTAAGAAACTTATCCTCTGACACTACTCAGTAATAACAATTTTTTTAAAGTTCTTAAGGCTGCTGTCTAACACTATATAACTATAGTTGCTCAACTTTTTATTAAAGTTATACATACCACACTACTACTAACAGTATAATTACCAAAACTGAGTTCAGGAATTTTTTTATCTTAAAAACAATTTAGCATTTTTAACGAACTAAATGATTTTTATATCGAGTTGGAAATTCATTCCAACAGCGAAAATAAATTAATTTGCCTTCCGCATCATATTGTAAATAGTTCGCCTTACATAGCCCTATCAAAATATTTGATACAAGGAACTGCTTACACAACTAAAGTAAGCCTTTGATTTAGCGCCGTTTTGGAAGACGAAGCCGGCTTTATGGTTTATGTAGACTGAAAGCCAATTCATCACCGCTGAAATTACTTCCGATTCAACAAAGTTCCATACCACTAAAGATGAATACTAATTTCATAAGCATAAATATTTCCATTCCGCTCGATGTTTCTTGTATTTTTACATAAAAAATTAGTCCATTAGCAACATTTTGAAATTTTAATAACAAAATAAATTTTCAACATAGGCAAATTAAGTTTAATTAAATTTTTAACACTAATAATTGCCACTAAACAGAAAGCCATAATAGTTTTTGCTAATTTACAGCAGTAATTCCTTAAACATTAGAGGAGAGTTATTAAGTCTTTGTACTCCCGGCAAAATCAACATATTTAATGACTTTAATAATTTGGAACTACAAATGAGGAAATAATTTGAAAACAAGAAAAAAATTAAGAAGTTGATGATGATGATGTTGAGATGACAAGGAACAAGAGCGAAAACAAAAGACTATGACTTCTAATATCTTTTATTAGTTGTTTTCTTCTCTAACGTACCAAAAAATTGTGTAAAAAAATCGCATGCTTGTAACATGTTATGTTATATTTCTACATATACCTTCATACGCATACACATATTGTTACAATTTCTTAAATAAACTGCAAACACATGGTTTTAAGTTCAAAGTAAAACACAAATTTATACGATCTTTTCGTCGTTCTCTTCATGGTGTTTAGCTCATGGGATGGTTAAAACTAAAAAATTGAATGAAGGAGCTTAATAAAAGAAGCAGAGATGAGTAAAACAACGACAACAGCAAAATACGGACATAAATAAAGAGACATTTGTCAGACTGTTGTCTTTGGCTTGTTTTTTTTTATTTATATATTTCATTATTTACTCATTTTATATAAATGTTTAGTGGTGTACTATTTGTTTTTTTTTTTTTGAAGTGATGAAATGTGTACATTTTCAAACAGTTGTATTACTATCCAAACTTTACTCCCTTAAAAATACAAACCCAACAATGACTTTAAAAAAAAGAAACAACTTTCATGTTCCAAAAACAGCTACGATATATGAGTCTCCATATTGTTCTTCTTAACGTGAATGTGTGCTTGTGCAAAGACAGCAGTAGAACCAAATGGAAAAATTTTCTGCATAAACACATAATCATACACTCTCAAATTGATATACCATTTTAAGCAGAGATTACAAAGAATTTTAACTATATTTAGTTCAAAAAGATTTTTTTGTATTTTAAAATAAATAAATACTGTTCTCACAAAATATATAGCATTTTGCTAATTCGCTTTGGTCAAAGATACCAAAGAACTACAGGATAATTCTTACGATGGTTCTTTTCCCCTTTTAATGTTTGAATTGAAAATTAAATTACAAATGAATTTTTAGTTAGATCTTAATTTGACATGTAATTGGTAAATTCTCTTTAGTTGTTTGTTCGTTACAATAAAAATATAAAATTTGCTTTTTACTTACCACACATAATTGTTGTTTTTATTTTTATTTGATGTTTTTATTTTAATTTCTTTATATCAAATATTTTTATTTTTTGTTTTGAATTTTTAGCCGAACTATTTTAAACATTTTAATTGGGCTAAAGTTTGAGGATATTTAAAGTTTTTAGATTTATTAAGATAATTTATTTTCAAAATTTTGTGTTAATTATTAAAGAAAACATTCAAAATTAGCAATACTCAATTTCTTGGATCAACAAATCGAATATCAGCATTCTTCTCAACTATCTACATATCTTAAAAAGAATACAAGAAGTATTTAAATTTATATTTATATTAAAGTTATATTATATATAACCCAAAGCTATTTTCGTAGATGCTTTTGTTAATTGTTAGATGTATATGTGCTCTGTGAAAATTATGACCATGAGCTTAAATCCAAACATTAGCAACATTAGAAAGGTGAATTCAAACCGCAAACAGTGAGGTTAAGTAAAGGGAACACATGCTGCGTAGATGAATAGCAAATTAGATTTTTAGGGTGCCTATTAATTAGAATACTTGATAAGTTGGTGGTAAAGTCGGATGTATATTAAAACAGCAGATGAGATCGTTAAAGCTACAGCATATTACCTCAAGTAAAACGTGGTTCGAGCCTCAACAAAGCCTTAGTTTAAGGAGAAATTGATAAAATAGCCCCAGTACTAACTAATTATGGAATCATGGCTGAGTTGATAGAAGTAATGGCACCTAGTAATTAGATCATTATCGGATGCATAGGATTTTTGTATTAGTAAGGATTGCTGCATGAAAGAGATGGAGCCAATTAAACCAACCAGAGTCAGAAATAGAAGAAACAAATAATAAATAGAAGGTTACAGAAAAGTAAAATTAAAGTTAACGCCTAAAAGGGAAAATAAATATTTCTTTTATAATCTTAAGTTTTCACATATAAATCACAATTCAAATTTTCAGTTTTATTGTTACCAAAAATAAATACTTTAATAGATGAATTTATTACTTAGATAACTGATTTGTAACAAATGTTCTGCAAAGTTAAAAACATAAATACATTTTACATATTTGTGTTGTGTAAGTGTATGCGTATATGTATTTGTGTGCGAGCACAGTTGTAATGTAGTGCAGTAAAATTGTAATGAAAAATAGAGTTAGTTAAATAATAATAGAAAACAGTAAAAAGGACAACCACACAGAGTTTGATTCATTCAGTGCAAAATAAGAATTCTAAGAGCAAGAATTTTAATACGAACGTTTCGATTTTTATTACAAATAAACTGATGAATAGTCCATTAGTTACCAATAAAACTTAAACTTATCATCAATACACACAAATGGAACGGAATGTATGTATGATTATTTGTATAGATGGTAAAGTTCGGTGTATGAGCTTTAACTACAATATGTTCTAAACAAGAATGCATACACATGCATTTATATATATATATATATACATATATATTCTTCAAGCGCAATCGTGTCTCTTTAGCTGCTTAAATTTATTCAAAGAAAAGTTAAGAAAGGGGTTTATTAAAATGCGATTTACATTTTAAAATGAGGTTAAATAAAATAAAAAGCAAAATGAAAACAAAATTGTAATTTTATGTTTAAAGGATGATTTTTTCTTCTTAATCTGTGTTTGTATCAGTAGAAACAAAGAAGGATGAGTTTTTTTTCTAATTTTAAAGAAATTCTTCATACTTTTTGTTGCAATCGTATTAAAAAATTTATTTACGAATAACAATTTCAGTCAGAAGCGAGATTGTTTCTAAATTCAATTTAGTAAAAATTGAATAAAATTAGTTACTAGTATAAAGTATTGTATATAATTCAAGAGGCTAATTTAAAAAGGGCTAAAAATATTTTTCTAAGTGTAAATATATTTTAAAATTAAAAAGTTCTGCTTCTTTAAATAATGTTAGTTAAAATAATGAATTTCTGAGATATAGACCACTATTTTCTCTTCATTCAAATAAGCTGCTACTTAAAATTTTATCGTTCTAATTAAAAAGCTCAAGTTGATATTTTAAGCCAAAAAAAAAAAACAGTTTAATATCAAAACAAGAAAGATGTTTAGTTACGAGGTAGAAATTCCCAGTTGTCTATATAATAAATTAATGTTGTACAATGCCATCCTAGAACCCATATGAATGCAATTATGGGGAACTGCGAGTAACTCAAACATTGAGTTGCAGCAGGATAGAAGTGATACCAACTTTAAGAATTATGACAAACGCTCCGTGTACATAACTAATGATAGCATTCATGGGTATTTAAGAATACCACAAACGATACGTAGATAGGTTTAGTAATCATAGTAATGCTCTGGCTATTGCCTTATAGATGAAAGCAAGGCTGTTATGAGGTTGAAAAGCTGAAGTAGTATTTCAGGCAACAATGCCTGTTTAGCCAAGTACCGTGCTACATTCTTTAGGAGGTAAAGGTGGTAAGAGGTAAATCAGGTGGTGAAAGTAGAAAGATAGTCGGAAATTAACTGTCGTATAAGACAGACAGCACAGTGACCAGTGACCAAGCCTTCATCGTAGTGAAAAAACCCATGGTCTGCGTTGGGAATCGAACCCACAACCCCCAGACTGACAAGCTATTACACTACCTACTAGCCTAGAGGGACACCTTGTACTTAATTAATTATTATTAATTATTTTACTTAAACTAAAACGTCTGCAAGGATGTTAATTTCCGTAGATAATTAATAAATAAAGTAAATAAATAAAAAAATTAAATTATTACTGAATATAAAAATATATAGATATATATATGCATGTAGGTATTATATCTTATATTTTATTTGTATATTTTGCTCTCACTGGAGATTAAAAGAAATTTAATTTTAAATCTAGGCCCTATTTCACTAAGCTACAAATTTACAACAATCGATTGTGCCTGTAAAATTGTTAACTTGTGGATAATTGTGTTTCATAAAAATACAATTACAAGTTTTTGGGAACAAATGATTTGTACAATTCACAAGTCTACAAGTCATAGTTTTACAAGTGGCTTTGTTTTATTAAACTGAATTGAATTCAAAATTGTTTGCTTATTACAAATTATCGATAAGCGGCGAATTGTTCATATTTTTCTCTTTGAGTGCAAAATGAACCTTTTGTACGATTCCAGTGATGAAAGCAATAATAAAATCGCATTAAAAAGAAGAAGAATATTTAGACCACGTCTGGAATACGAATTCCTGGAATCAACGCTGGAGTACAGTGAGCGTTATAGGCTAAAACGGGACAAATTTCTTTTGCTGATAAATTTGTTGTCTCCATACTGGAGAGAGATATAAATAGAAGCCATTCTCTCATGATGCGACAGCAGTTGCTGATAACTTTACGTTGGCTAGGAACAGGAACCACATACCATGCAATGGATGACTAGCATGGTGTAAGCAAAGCAACTGTGTGCAGAGTAGTAAAAAGCGTAATAACTGCAATTAATTCCGCTTTGTTTGCAACGTATGTACGCTGGCCAGAAACAAAGGACGAAATGGTGTTTTAATCTTCGCCATGAAATGCATGCCGTTGGTTTGCGGCTGTTTGGACGGCACTTAAAAAAAGTTTGATGCACCCAAAGAGCATGAAGAATTTATGTTGATCGGCAGGGTAATCACTCCATTTTATGTATAGTTGTTGTTTGTTTCGCAGGATGTAAAATGGCTGGGATCCAATTCAGAGCGGAATCTTTTTAGGTGATTCAGCATATCCGCTAAAAGATTGGCTAATTCCTCCGTTATCAAATAACAGAATATTTCTCAGTGCACTCAAATCAACAAAAAGGGTTGAGGAAAATGCAATTGGCATTTTAAAGGAAAAATTTCAAGTTTTAAATTATTTGCGGGTGTGCCCCGAAATGGCCAGTAATGTTTTTAATTGTGCGGTCACTCTTTTTAATTTTTCACGCATTGAAGAAGGTGAAAACTTCAGAACTACAGATCCTAGCGAACCCGATAATGAACAAACAGCGAATGAAACCCTAGCAGACAGCAGAGGCCATAATAAGCAGCAAACAACTTTAAACACAAACTTCATACGTTTTGATTGATTAGTGGCGTGATAACAATCAAAACAAATTATCGATATACATACATTAGAGTACGCATAACAGCAAAAGTATTTTAAATAACATATTAAATTTTCATATATTTCATGAGTACTTTCACACATATATTTAATTTATCAATATATATTATTTTATTGTAATTGTAGAAATTGTAATTGTAGCAATTGTAGTTTACAAGTGCAAAAAGCTACAAGAGTTGTGAAAATTTTAATGAAACGCAATTCATCACCTCTTGTCAGAATTAGACTTGTGATTGTAATTTGTAAACTTGTAGAATTGTAGTAAAGTGAAATAGGGCCCTAATTTTAAATTTGCTTAAGATTATAAATATGTATATAAATAGAAACCAAGTAAATAAATAAATAAAAAAAGTTGATATTCTCCGATTGTAGGCAGAGATATATTAGTTTGGTAGTAAAAGTAATTGGTTTAAATTTTATAGCATTTTTAGGATCGTCTAGAATTACAAGTTCACTGCTTACGAAAATTTTACGAAATAAAAGCATAACGCAATTAATTATTATTATTTAAAAAACCTGAAAATAATATTGTGTCTTATCAACAAACATTCGTACATATATTTGCATAGCAGTTCTCGCAGCTATAATATAAGTCTTTTAAATATCACAACTTTATTATATCTACAATATATACACGTTCTAGATACAGATTCGGTTGAAGGAGATATATTTGTTAAGGATCCTATATAACTTATCAAACCACTATGAATATCGATTTACTACCATGTTTTACCAATGTTTTACCAAAGTTTTTTTAATCAAATTTATCAGATCAGATACGAGTACGAGTACGAAATTTATTCGTGAGACTTTTGCAAGCCTTTATTAGTTTTTCTTTCCGGATTTCACAACAAAAAATCCAGTTCCAGAGAGTAACTATTTAGAAAAGAAACTTTTTTAAATACATAAATGTTTAAAAAAATAATTTAAAAAAGTTCTCGTTTCTGTTCCTTCTAATATTTGTAAAAATAGGAACATTTTCAATTGATGAAAGATGCGAAGAATACAGACAAAGGTTGTTACGAACCAGAAAGTTCATTTTATTACACTGGTATCTTATATTATTTAAAAATAATAAGGATCTTAAGCATTAACACAACGTAAAATTTTACTTGTAAAAATAGCTCACATAAAATTAAATAATACCCCGTTTATAAAATCATATAAAAATATAAATAAATAGCTAAACAAGTAAACCACAACAATTCTTAAGGTGAAAATTCATTGGTACATAAACATTTGCTTGTTAAGAAAAAAATCCACATTCACATTAAGCGTTTCTTTTTTTAAGTTTTCACACTTGGACTGATTAATATGTGAACGTGTTCAAAATACAATCAACTTTTTAGTAATAAAAATATATGAAGGAATAAAAAAGTAAAAAACAATATTCTCGCAGTGAGAGGATATAAAAGATTTAGGTCTCAAGTGTTTAATATTTGTGATTACTGAGGTTGGTAATAAAACTTTAACATCGAAAAGTATGCAACACTTTATATTTTAAAGTTGTTTTGTAATAAAGTTGTTTTGGAGTCTATTGTTAGCTGTGAAACATAGTAGACGTTTTTTTTTAAAGAAAATTGCCTATAAAAAAAAGAAACAAAAAAAAAACGATATTAAATAGTTTACTTTTTTTTCTGTCAAAAAAAATATATATATATAAAAATATAAGAATTAAAAAAAACTTTTGTTTTTGTGTGAAAATAATTGGAAAAAATTGTACCATTTAAAAAAAATGGAAATTGATCCATTACTCTCGCAGTCTGGAGGACGACCTCCTAATACATCGGTAAAGGAATCCCACATAACCAACGAGAGGAAGAATTTTAAAGTTGTTACCAAGGAGAATTCACTTGGAACCCAACCCAGGGAAAAATTTTTGGAGAAGAAAGGGGAAATATGTAAGACCCAAGATTATGTCAAAAACTCCCAGCTAGGTAAACAATTATATGAGGTGGTTTTTACAAATCATTCGGCTACACCACCGTCGAATTGTGAATTTCCAGATGCATTTAAGTCGGACAAAAACGTAATTATACTTGAAAATATTTCAATTCCACGATTAAAAGAAGGAGGAGGAACAAATATAGAGCAGGACATGTGCTCCTTATCGTCATTGGAGGATGATTTTAAAATTGTCAAAAACAAGAAACGAACATACAAAGGTGATGTTAAGATTGATTTAAGTAGTTGCACATTTAAAAAACCTAACGTAGTTGATAACATTAATCGTAATAATAAGTTTTCTCTCTTAGGAGATTTAAATGTTGAGGCAGAAAGGCCAAAAAGTAAACTTAATATTAATAATGATCCAAAATTGAATAATATTCATATTTCTGTTGCAAATACAAAGAGTAGAAATTTTTATTGTCCACCAATTTTTTTGGAAAATGTAAACATAAAATCGTTGATTGACCAACTAAACCTTAAAAAGGTTGAGTTTAAAATTAAAAATCAAAATAACTACAAGAGTAAATTGTATCTAAAAGATCCACCTGCACATTCAGAAATGATGCAATTATTAAAAGAAAAACAAATTTCTTCTTATAGTTACACCCCAAAAGAACAGAAACGGCAAAGCCTACTGTGTAGAGGTTTATACTTTAAGTCAGAGTGTAGTGATATTAAAGCAGAACTTGATATGGTTGTACCAGAGACGGTTGATTCCGTTTCCAAGTTTACAACAGAATACTCGAGAAGACAGGGTATTGATACTGGTTTATTTTTGATTATACTCAGACCAAATAGGAAAGCAAATGAGCTGCTTAACTTGTGTTCATTCAAAACCAAGTAGTGTCATGGGAACGTCCAAAAGCTAGCACAAAAATACCACAACGTTGGAGATGCCAGCGTTGGGGTCATTATTCAAAAAATTGCAGCCGACCATTTTCTTGCTTAAAATGCAGTGAAAAACATGCTCCTGGTGAATGCTCTCTTATCGCCGAAAGCAAAACACAACTCTTTTGCGTCAATTGCAATAGTAATGGCCACACTTCCAATTACAGAGGTTGTCCCGCATACAAAAAGTATGTTTCTAATAGGAAAAAATTAAATCAAGAAGCAAATAATAGGAACAGGGTGAGTTTTATTCATTTCTTATAATCTATATATATGCTAATAAAAAATTAATTCGTAGCATTCGGTCGAATATAAATCGTTCAGATATGTGTGCACGTCTTTCTTCAATTTTAAATTTTGCAGACAATTATAATGGGCTTATATTAGGTGGAGACTTAAACGCAAAACATACTTCTTGGGGTGATAATATTAACAATTTTAATGGCGAGGTGCTTTCAAATTGGCTTCAGGCTAAGTGCATATCAGTTAAAAGAATTTGTGATGCATATCCCACTTACCCAAGTGGTAATTCCCATTTAGACCATTTCATAGTCAGCAATGACATTTTAAGCAATAATTATCTTCTTAACTACAGAACACTTACTCTACCTACTTTTTCGGATCATATTCCTCTAGCACTACATATATCTTTTGCAAATTTTAACTTAATATCAAGAACTCCTAGCCATTTTGTTTCCTTTAAATGTACTAATTGGAACACATTCAAAACTGATATAACAAACAACCTATTGACACATGCTCCTCCGATTAATAGAAATTTATCCAACCAGGAAATAGATAATTTTATTTCTGAATTTGCCAAGATTGTCAATGCAATAACTGACCTACATTCCAAAAAGGTTGAACTTAGAAATAAAAAGTTTATAGCATCCGATAAATTAAAAAAGTTACTTAGAATAAAATATGCATGGCAAAGAGATCTTAAATTAATTTTCACTAGAACATTCAATAGAAGACATCCACAATATTTACTGATTTCTAAACAAATTCATTTAATTAAGATTTTGATAAGAGAACAAATTGAACAGGAGAATGCAAATTTTTTTAATAATATGTTGAAGGAAGTAAAACCGGGTCCTTGGGCATATAAAAATATTTTCAAAATCATTGGAAATAAAAATCGTTCATCGATGAAAGATGTTACTGTAGACGGTGTAAAAATTACTGAGTTAAATCAAAAATTAACTGTTGTGAAAAATCACTTTACATCTATTTTTCAGAGTTCTCCTCCAAACGGAGATATTTCGGAGATTAGTGAAACAATTAAAGAAACGTTAAGTGAAGCGGAGAGTATAATTAACTTTAATGATTATTGTACTTCTTTAAATAATTTAGGAAACATTAAATTTACGAACTTAAGTTTTTTGTTAAACATCTCTAAAATGATAAATAACAAGAAATCAACCGGGTTGGACAATATTTCAAATTTTATAATAAGAAAACTTCCAGTTAAAGCTTTTGAGTATCTTACCATTATATTAAATAATTGCTTAAACAATTCTTATTATCCGTGTGCATGGAAAATAGCCAAGATCGTTCCAATACCAAAACAGAAAAATATTAACGAAATTAATAGCTTAAGACCAATTTCCTTAATTTCTAATGTAGAAAAGCTTTTTGAGAAAATTATCAGAGATAAAATGGACATAGGCCTACAGAATTCACACATTCCTCAAAAACAGTTTGGTTTCAAAAAAGGAAGTTTTACGGTTCATGCTCTCCTAAAGTTCCATACAAATGTTATGAGCAACTTAAGAGAACGTAGGTGCACTATTGCGGTTTCTCTTGATGTTGAGAAAGCCTTCGATAAGGCATATCATAATGGCATTTTATTTAAAATGATAAAGGTCGGATTTAGTCCATCAATTGTAAAACTCTTTCACAGCTTTTTTAATAATCGAAAATTTTGCGTACAAATTGAGAACAAATTATCTTGTCAGGGTGAAATTTCTTGCGGTGTTCCACAGGGCTCTGTATTGGCTCCTTATTTGTATAACATTTTCATGCATGATTATCCACACGAATTTTTCGACTCGAAGAGCATACTTTATGCTGATGACTCGCTTCGTTATGCCCACGACGAGTCTCCTCTTATTGCGCTACAACAAGTTTCAAGGCACCTAGGAAAAGTCGGCGAATACTATGTTCATTGGGGGATAAAGATAAATATAGCGAAAATAAGGCAATATGCATTAGAAATGCTTCAGGAAAGTGCAAATATAATGTTGTTCCAGAAAGTAAAAATTTAAAGCTAATATTGGACGGTAAGAAAGTCAAATTTGAAGACAGTATCAAATACCTTGGAGTAAATTTTAATAAACTTTTGAAATTTAACAATCACTTTTCTTGCAATTTGGGGAAGGCTAATCAGGTGAAAGGAGCTTTTGCATCATTGTTTAATAGCAAATGTTTGCCAGTTAAAACAAAACTTCTTTTATACAAAGTAAGTATAAGACCTCTTCTTCTTTATGCATTTCCTATATGGTTTAGTATTACGAGAACAATGATGAAAAGATTAGAAATTTTCGAGCGTCATATTTTGCGAAAGTGTATAGAGAAAAGCTACAAAACTTTGAATAAAAGATTTTCGAATAAATTTATATATGAGAAGGCAAAAATATCTCCTATTTCTTTTTACGCCCTCAAATTAATGAGGAATTTTGTGGAGAGGCTGATTTACTTTGAAGGCAGCGAAATACAAGATATTTTATCTAGAGAAATAAGATTTAGTTGGTCTAACACTCAATACATTTCCCCAATTGGAATCTTACATGAACAACTCAATACCTTTCCTGGTCAAAACTTCTACTCAAATACTACTCCCGGCATTCACAGAGGGTAAATTTTTTTTTTTTTCTTTTTCTGTTTTCTCTATTTAATTTTTTGTTTATTAATTTTTGTCTTATTTTAAGTTTTAGCTTTAATATTTAAGTTTAAGTTTTTTATTATTCAAAACTAATTTGTCTTACTTTTTATATCATTAATGTTTCTTAATAAATGTCAGTAGATAAGCAAGATGCATATTCAAATGTTTATATTTATGTAAATTAAAATATTACTTTATAGTTTTAAGCTTTTCAAAACAATTTATGTTAGTCTATCTTGTAATATGAAAAAAAAGCAGTCTCAATAAATATAACTAACTAACTAAAGTTGTTTTGTGATTTGTGGTCTAGAATTTTTTAAAATTGGTTATTCGAAATTCAGTAAAAAGCTAAGAAAAATATAAAAATTGAAAAAGCGGAAGAAAATTTTATCTGTATTGAAGTTGGGCTTAAATTTTAAAAGATAATAGCTTAAAATAAAAATAAACGGTTAATACGTAAAATAATATAATCTCTCAATTATATTGGTAGTTAAAGGACTTCTAAGCAGTATATTGATTTTAAAATTGTAATTTTTTTAGGGATGTCAAAACACAAACTAAACACAACATATTTTTAAATGTATAAACATATTTTTTTTATTTTTAAGCGAAAACAAATTTAAACACGATTATTATTTTCCGTCACATAAATTTATTCAATTCAGTTAGTTTGTTTCGAACTAATTACTTCAGCTTACGATTTTGCTTCTTTTTGCATTAGTTGTTCGAATCAGAAGCAAAATGTAAAAGAGCTTCTTCGTCTTACTTACTTTGAACAGGGTGAGTTTTATTCATTTCTTATAATCTATATATATGCTGATAAAAAATTAATTCGTAGCATCGGGCATCGGTTTTCTAACCCAACTTATCCTACCAATTAGAATTTAACAATTAAAAAATCCAAGTAATTTCCCTTGAAGTATGCAATCAGCAGATGTACATTTCAGACACATAGGTTAAGCAGGTTTTAAAACCTCAAGTAAAATTCAGAGTGATCTAGTCAACGTCTGGTGCTTAATGATTTAAGATACTTTCTTGAAGATTACCCCATATAAATAAATACAAAAATTACAATCCTAAAATCTAATCTGAAGTTAAATCTGTATATAATATCTATACAGTTTTTAAACATGAATATTACGATAGATGAATTTTCGCTGCAATATTTTAAAATTACCTGCTGTATTATGAACAAAAAATAAGTCCTGCAACTAAAAATCTACCCGTTGTAACACAGAACTTTTTGCAAATAACCAAAATTATTTTTTTTTCTTATAAAAATATTTTTATGGTACTCTTCCGAAAATGTGTTTCCTTTTTGAATATGGTTTATTCTACACTTTAGTTCGTAGATAAAAATGATTCTTGGATACCATTCATTTTGTAAACTTTTGCACTATGTAATCATCATTGGAAAGTCTGTATTAAAAAGTTTTCAGAAATCTTAGTTGCATGAATCCATAAATTTAAATTTCTAACAATCTGCGTTTTTGTTTTTTTTACCAATCTGGCTAACATTTCAGCAATACGTATGTAAAATTTTGTCTTTTAACTCTCTTTTGAAAATCTTGAAAACTTTAAAATAATAAAATTAAGTTTTAAGGTGTGAACAGCTTTATATCCAATGTTAATAATAAATTATCTCTTTTACAGTCTTTTAAAAATATTTATTTTTAGCATATTGCTATCTATCAAAATTTTTAGTGTTTTGTATACAAGACTATTAACTCTGTAATTTTGGATTTTTTACCTTCTTTATATATTCTTTGTTTTGGCTTATTCGAAATCAGTGTATTAAAACTTTATTCACCAAAAGATTTTTCTTTTTGTGTTTTTTTTTACTTAAATGGAGCCATGGGCAAATTTATTGTACATTAATTTTAAATGAACCATATAGAAACAATTTGAAACATACGATTAATAGAAAATGCTCCAAAGTAAAATAAATGAAAGGAAATAAAGTGCGGCATAAAAGAAACAATAATATTAAGCCGGCAAAGATATAAACGATTTTTACAAAAGTTATAAAAGGAGCGGAGAGGAGAGCGTAATGTAGGTAAGTAAACTTCAATATATGATGTTCTCATTAAGAGAAGGGTCACTAATTACAATTGTACATATTTAAAAACTACACGGAAAGTCAATGATAGTTAGCATTAGAGGGGCCCAGGAATAGCAAAAAAAGTATAAGCCATAATTCCCAGAAATTGTTGAAATAAAAGGCTTGCAAGTGTTACACAGTTTTTATACTGTAAGAACATAACAAAATCAGCTATAAAATGAACAATACAAAAGCTGAAATAAAATATTTTTACAACTGAAGCAAAATACAACAATAATAAAGCACATACTCTAAAATGAGGAAAGAAAAATGTGACAACCGAACAAGAAGACGAACGACTCCTCCCGATTTTAGTTTTTTCTACTATTTAATGCTGCATTGAACTTACAAAAAATGCTTTGTGTTGGAGATGTATATTATTTATTACATTTTAGTTTAAAAATTTTACAATATTTTATTATACACCTTTTGCTTTTTTGTTACTTACCTTTTTGAAGTTGCTAAAATATATTTTGCTTGCTTCTTTAATTATACTTTCAGTTTAGTAATTAAAATGTTGTTCCTATCCTTTGAATTTTGTATATTAACTTTTATTAAAAGAAAAAAAGTAAATTCTGTCACAGGCACATATACATATTTAATATATTTAGCTTTAAAAATGTACAAATTTTATTTGCCGTTATTTGTGTTTTTTTTATAATTTTATTTATTCATTTGTTTTTTGACACTTGTTCGTTTGGAATTTACTACTTGATTGTTGTTGTTATTAACGTTTAATATAAAAAAATAACTACCTACAACCACTTTGTAACAGTTTTGTCACTGTTATATTATGTACAACAACAATTAACAAATAAAACTCTTTGACATACAATTTATTAATTAAAACACAGAATACAAAAATTCATTAAGTAGCAAAGTTGTTTCCTTCTTATTCAAAATTAAAGTTTTTCCCAAAAGTAGTGCTTTTTAGAAGTGTTGAGTGCTTGAGAAAATAAAACCTCACCTTTCGAATAAAATCAAGAGACTGTGCAGGATTTTGAGGAACTGAAAAAAGTAAATTTTCTACTGGTTTTACATAAAAGGAGTGTTTGTTGGTTATAACATTAAACATGTTGGCTGGTTGGATTTGATGCTGTTTGAGTTGCTAAAGAAATAATAGTACTGGTTAGCTACCAAAGACACACACCACTAAATTTAACAGAAGAAAACAAAAATAATAAAAGAATATAAAGCCTTGTAATATTTTACATATTTTACTTGTGAACAAATACCAAATTACCGCTAATGATTTTCAGTTAGAATTTTCAGCAAAAATGACCGATAATTGAAAGTTAAATAATATTCAGAAATAATTCATTTTTTCATAGTTTTTATTAAATATACATTTTTGCGGTTTTTTAAATGTCATTTGCAAATTATTTAACACTTTTTGTTTTCAATAATTTTTTCAATTAATTTTTTTGTTTTTCAATTTGAAAGTAAAGTATATTATTTTGATTTTAATATTATTCGATCTGTTTTGTTGGATTAGGTTTAGATTAATTAATTGAGCTTGAAGTTTTAATTACCATTAATAATTTTTATTCTTAAATATTACGAATTGCGAATTTTGTAAATTGGTGTTTGCTTTCCGCTTAGCGATATTTTTTAATGCGATACCGAAATATGGCATATAAAAATCAAAAATATAAACTTAGATCTCAAGCTTCAATATTATTTTAAAATTGTAAAAAATTATTAAATATAATTTGTGAATTATTATTTAATATTAAATCAGTTTTCAGCGTGCTATTAACCTAAATATTTTTAATCAAATTATTGATATTTATTATAAGCAATAAAGAAATATGCGCATTGATTATTACTTTTTAAGGTTTTATGCTTGCATTGATTAATAACTATGAGCAAAATTCTCATTTGGCAATTTAAATTTTTAAAAGTTAATGTTTTTTGAAGTTGATATGAGCAATCACGAAAACGGCCACAAGGTATACCCGTAACACTTATAATTAATTTATTTTTAATAAAAATAAATTAATATAATTTTTACTTCAAAAAATTATTTTTTATACCTAAATTTAAAAGTTATTTCAAAAGTTAATATATATTAAAACTGTGGTCCAAAACACTGGTAATAATATATAGCATCAAATTCGCATAAAATGTTTTATTGGAGGTTTATTTAATAAATCATTGCATTTCTATAAAATTATTTAATCATATTTGATCATTTAAGGAATTAAAAGTTTAAATATGAGAAATAAGAAGTAAATTTGTTTGAATTTAGAAAAATTAATGTTTTGTGGCAGATAGTAGAACACATACTCGATTCGATATTATTGCAAAGATTACAAAACTGATAACTACATAAAAATTAACCAAAACTACAAACTGCAAGTCAAATTAGTATGATAATTTTTTATATTATATTACGTACGTATGGAATTACATGGAATTAAAACGACTTCAATGAAATAGGCATAAAGTTGTAAGTATTTTCGTAAGTCACTGTATTTATTAAAATCGGGTAACTCCTTCAAGTCAATAAATAAGGCTGGCATCTCTGTGTTGTTAATGCGGCAGAGATGGAAAGGTACGTACACTTACTTTTAAAGCAGATTCCTTAAAGCCTTTTTGCACATACATTTCATATCAACGCGGCAAATGTTATTGTTTTTCAAATAAAAATTGTGTTCAACATCTTTTCTTTCAATCAATATCACTGAGCCAGTTCACATTGGATTAGTTGTGCTGGCAGTTTGTGGGCATTTTCGGTGAGGGGGGTAGTTTTTGGTTGAAACAATTTTTCTAGCAGCTTCAAAGCCGCACAACGAAAACTAAACTAATACACATGCATTTATGAAAACACAGGTCTTGTGTGTTTTTTTTGCAGAGCGATTTTTAGTCTTCAGTTGGCTATTGCCTTGTCATTTAAGTATGAATGCAAAAGTAGAAGGTGGTTGATCGCGGCAACTAACATTAAAGTTGATAAATCTGAATAGACAACAAGTGGCGTTGTTTATGCTATTTGTTTTTATCATTTTTACCTGTAACCTGAACAAATCACATGAAAATTAAATACTTGCGATTTTATTATTATTGAGTTCAAGTTTTTGTTATAATATTTTTATATTTTACAGAAAATTAAATATGTGTTAATCTTTTAAACGGTATTTTTAATTAAATTTTAACGATATATTTTGCTTTCCTATGGAAAGCTTCTTCAGGAAAAATTAATTTTTAATAAAAATTATTAACAAATTGAAAAAAATTTTTTTATTTAATTAAAATAAAAAAGGTCGAATAAGAATTAAAATAATTTTACAGAAAATAAAATTAGAAACAAACTTTTCATCACATAATCCAGCCATATTTATTTTGTAATGCGTATACTGAGGTGTATGCCGAACAAAAAACAAACGTGAAATGAATAAAAAACACTAACACACACAAAGCTGTGTATACGTATACAATTTTGTGCTAAATTAATTAGTCTAGTGTGTTATGGAAAGAACAACAGTTGTGCAGAGCAAATATTAATCCAATGTGAACTGGCCCACTGGATTTTTTTAGTGCCAGCACTGATGGTATTAAAATAAAAAATGGAAAAATTCAAATGTCAAAAAATACGATCGCAGGCAAATAGAGAACATTTTTATTTTATATGAAAAACATTTATATTACATATTTCCCTACCGTCTGATTAAATATATATAATATAATTTTCAGGAAAAAAAACAAAATTTACCAGAAAATTATAAAATTAAGAGATACTAAGAGCTATAATTAATCACATGACTGCCTAGCACAATACGCAAAACTAAAATTATGAAAAGATGTAATATGCTGAAAATGTAAAAATAATAAAAAATAAATTTTTACAGCGAATTTAAATGGCTGTTGATAGAACAGATTCTTCATATGCACATATGTTTTATGTAAGTAAAGTTTAAGGTTTCTGTGCTACTAAAACATAAGCTTAATAAACATTTCTTCCGTGCTTTGCATATTGTTAAAAATATACTTTCTATTGTTCTTTTTAACAGTTTAAAAACTATGAACAATTTTCTTGCCATTTCATATTGCTGTCATACTTTTATCATAATGAGAAAAGAACAAACATTAATAGCTGTAAAACTGCATTTAAATACAAAGGAAAATTAACCAAATACATACTGAAATATGAAACCAAAATCTGCCCATAGTTCTTTAATTAGCGTTATTGTTTCCACAACCATTAATTATGGTAATGATTAGATATCGTAAGAGCAATTTAAACCATTGTAATGTAATAAATTGGTTCGGATGCAATATTGCTTTTCGTCATGTTCCCGAAAGAGTTTTTAATATTTAAGTTAAGTTAACCTTTTAGTTCGATCGTCCATAAAATATTTCTTGCTATTTGAAATTCCTGTTTGATAAGAAGTTGTAAATTAGAAATTACAAAAATACAATGAACGATTACTAGATTTTTGCAAGATTTGTGTTGAATCGTATTTTTTCATTTAAGTTTGAGCTATGTAAATTAATCTTAAATTTGTTTTTGGTTTTCGGCAAAATACCAGTAATATGTACATTTCACAATTTTTTTATTTGTTTTTATCGAATATTTTATGATAATATCATAAAGAGCTAGAAACTCACTTAATTGCATTAATACAACCTATTAGATCCTAATACAAAAATTGTAAAAACTAAAAAAAAAAATAATGAACTGCGAATACTAAACGTACGTTATACAACTAAATTGATAGAAAGTTTCTGTTTTTAATTTGCACATTGATTACAAAAAAATATTCTCTTGGCAGAAATTTATACATGTTTTTTGTTTTCCACAACGTTGAAAATTTTATTTTAGAACATAAATTTTTTATAACAACATGACATAAAACCGAAAATATTAATGGAGTTTTGGTATTTTTAAACCACTGCGTCCATCTCTGTTTAGAATGTAATAACAGCTGTTGTATATATGCTATCGGTGCTGCTGACTGCTAATTGTTATTTTCTACATTTGGTTTTCAAGCCGCTTGTTAATAGTTGTATAAATTTTAGCATTACACAGTTACCATTAAAGGCGGTATATTAATTTAAATTTTTTAATTTTTAAATAGTTAGTATAAATGTTAATTTTATTGCATTAAATTTAAAGTTATCTCTCTAGGATTTGCGGTTTTCTCTCCTTTCAATATTTACACAATAAAAGTCACATTTTTTACAGCAGTTTTTTATTTATTGATTGACATCACTACTTAACACCACACAATATTATTCTAGTTTGTTTTTCTTTGCAAATAATCGTGCAAAATTATATTTTATTTTCATTCAAATAATGACTGGTGACAGTGAAATGCGTAACAGTACTAACGAATTAAATGGCATCATCGATATAGAGCATTACCGTAAGCTTGTTAAGCAATTAATTGATATGAGACGCTATCAGACTGCTCTTTTCTGGGCGGAAAAAGTTTGCTGTCTAAGTCAAAATGATCCTAAGGATGTATACTGTCAGGCACAGTGTATGTTTTTGTTAAAGGAATATCATCGTGCTGCACATACTATACGATACCATAAGCTAGAGAAATCTCATATTCCTTGCTACAATTTACTCCTGGAGGCATTGCTTGAAGCAAAGGAATTTAATGAAGCTATTGTTGTTATTAACACAATTGATATTGAATATTTGGCGTCCTCACTAATAAATCAACCATTAGAAGGAGGTGGTATAGAAACGTCGAGTATATTGTTGGGTGAAGAAAGTGGAAAAAATGTTAGCAATACAGAAGTTTGCAGTAACTTGGTTTTTATGCTAATTTTTTGTTTTAGGAAATTTTGGCTTCCATTAGTTTTTTAAAGGGTAAAATATTCGAGGCTATGGATAATCGTGGTTTAGCAATGGACTATTATGTGCAGGCCTTGCATAAATCGATTTACTGCTTCGAAGCCTTAGATGCTCTTGTGCAACATGAAATGTTAATGGGCTCGGAAGGTAAGTCTAAGAAATATGTTTTTGCATCACTTTTGTTACAATGATATCAAGTTTCGACTACAATACAGTTTCCTGTCTTTAGGGTTTAGGACACGTTTTATAAAGCTTACAAATTTTGAATACGTCCTTAAATAGATCTAGATAATTGTGCCTTTAAATAAATCTATATAAAATTGCAAATTCGTATTTAAGTTATCAAATGCACAAATATAACTTTAAAATACAAATACCATCAGGCAAAAAATAATACAATGCTTTCTATTAGAGCTTAAAATACGATACTTAATATCGAGCAATAAAATTTAAATAAAATTTTTAGTGGATATTGAATGCCATAACAAAGGCTATTTAAGTTAAATTACATTAAATTTTATTTTCGCTTTAACTATATAAAGTTTTTTTGTATCCTGATGTATTCAAATTTTAATCTATCTTAAACAAGTGTTTGAATTTGCTTCTTTAAAGTAGTATGCCCAGTGGTTGATTTACTTACTAATATTTATATGAAACATTAAAAACATCATTAAATATCTAACCTAGAGCAATACAATTGTCCAAACCCATTTTCGTAAATGTACTTAAAAACAGTCATACAAATTAAATTCTTTTATTGTTGTTATCATTTATTTTAAGAATAAATTTGTCAAACTCCCATGTTCGTTTTATTTGTTTAAAAATTTATACATGTTATGTGTACATGTAGTATATTTAAACGTGCAAAAATACTGAACTGATTTGACTAAAATTTGATTGTGCGTATCTGAGTACATATGAATATTTTGTAAATTTCTTCAAACTGGTTTCATATATGGTAGTATATTGTAGAACAAAGTTATCTCGCTTATTAATTATTTATATAAACGAAATGATTATTGATAATCTTTGTAGAAAAAGAATTGATGCAACATTTACCTCTTGAGCAGCAATCTTCAGAGTCCGATGCTAAATTAATAACCAAACTTTATGAAACACAATTAAAGAAATATCATGATTCAATTGCACTGGTAAGTTAATGTTTTACAATTGTCTGACTTATTAAAAATATATACTTTTTAGCATACAAACGCTGAGGAAACTCCAATCGGAAATTTAAACACCTTTAAATCTATTAAGGAATTAACTGAGAAGGTACAAAGTACTCGTGCCTCGGATGCTAATATACATAAAAAGGTTTTACCCAAAATTATAACACCTAAGCAAAATCAAATTATGTCGCCGGCGAACAAGGTCTTAGAAGATTTAAAAATACCTCCATTCTCCTTACAAGTCAGTTTAACAAAGGCTTCCTCTTTAATCAATGATTCTCAACGTTCACATGTAGATACACCAGGTAAAAATCGTCACAAGGATAATAACGACACTGCAAATGCTTTAGCCTTATCACTGTGTATGACACGCATACAAAAAAGTACAGACGTGATGGCTGCCGAAGCCGAAAAATTTTTCTATGATTGCGAATATAAGAAGAGTTTTAAAATTCTAAATGAGTATGTGATAAAAAACTATTACCACCATAAAATAATAAAATACATACGTTTTTTTTTTGTAGATTGCTCAAAATTGATCCATATCATAATACGGCCTTAACACTGCAAATTGGGTGTTTGGTAGAATTTGGCGACTCAAATAGTTAGTTTGTTTTACTTCAAAATTAAAATATTTCACTAATTCTTTCTAATTTATAGAGCTTTTCTATGTGGCGCATAAATTAGTAGACCGCTATCCTGATAAAGCCATTTCTTGGTATGCAGTTGGCTGCTATTATGACCTAATAGGCAAGAGTGATCCTGCAAGACGTTATTTGTCAAAAGCCACTTCCTTAGATCGTTTATACGGACCAGCTTGGTTAGCTTACGGCCATTCTTTTGCAAAAGAAAATGAACATGATCAGGTGAAGAGAACTGCAGTCATGTGAACATGATATGAATTTATTAAATTACTAATCTTAGGCCATGGCAGCTTATTTCAAAGCTACTCAACTGATGAGAGGTTGTCATTTGCCGCTGTTATATATTGGTGTTGAATGTGGTTTAACTAAAAATTTAGAATTGGCAGAAAAATTCTTTTATCAAGCTATGTCTATAGCACCATTAGACGTATTTGTGTTACATGAACTGGGTGTTATAAAATATGAATATGATTAGTATGTATTTTACCTTAGCATAATTACTTTAAAAATAATATTTTATTTTTGGTATTTTAAAAAAAAAAGTTATGAAAGTGCGGAAGAAGTTTTTCGAGCAACGGCAGAGATTATCACAAACCGAGCTAAACAAAATAAGGAAGAAGTTTCATCTAGATGGGAGCCTTTATTTAATAATTTGGGACACTGTTGTCGAAAAAATAAAAAATTTAAAGAGGCAATAGAATACCATCAATATGTAGCATCTTTACATATCTTTCACATACATGGTATTTTTACTCTTATTTTTTATATTTTCAGGCATTACTTTTAAAGCCACAATCATCTCAAACTTATACCGCTATTGGCTTCGTGCATGCTCTTATAGATAATTTGGAAGAGGCAATAACTTATTTTCACAAAAGTTTAGCTCTCAATCGCGATTGTATTGTTACCTCTACTATTTTAAAAACATGCATAGAAGATTTTATGGATGAGGAATCTGTACTCGATAATATTTATGATAAAACATCATACAATAGTGGAACTACAGCAGCTTCTACAACAACAAAAAATACGACTTTATTTCCACCAATTGTGGAGGAGGAATCAACAACAATGAAATTTACAGGCATGAAACTCAAATTTGATGAGGAAGATATTTCGGCAAATTCAGATGATATTGATCCAAATCTTATTATGGCTATGAATATGGATATTTAAAGAAACTCCTTAGTATTTGTTCTTCGAAAAGGATAAAGATATAAATAATTAATTTTTTTACAACATGTCTGTATTTATTGTGTATTTATAATAGAAAATGCAATCTTTAAAATTAAAAAAAATTGTAATATTATTATAATCCAGTCTTTCTTTGTTAGTACTTTCGGTAAATTCGGGAAATTTTTTCCCGCTATAACCAGTTTTTATTTATTTTTATAATAGATATCAGTTAAATTTTCTAAGGCTGCTTTTTAAAATTTTAAAATATATTATTAAGAAATCTGCCAGATGAAGAGGGCTAGGCACACTAAAAAAATAATTCCCAACTTTTGTTTATCCTCATTTGCCACTGTAATATTATCGAACCACTTACCGCCCTTAAAATGTAAGTATTGAAGATATTGTGTTAGTATAACTCTCATTCGGTTTTGATACAATAGTCGCCTTTGGTTTTCTATAGTCAATAGTGATATCACTGCAAATGTAATTTAAATTTATAATACTTTTTTTCAAAATTATGCATTTCAATTTAGGCAGTAGAAAATAACTTGATCAAATTTATTTATAGTGGATTCAAACAAACGAACAAAAAACCCAGGACAGTAATATCAATAAGGAAAATAAAAAAATATTTTATTTAAATAACAATTTATGAAAACATAAGCAAATTTGATAAAACATAGAAATATTTTCCACTTTTGAATCACAACTTAGTTAAATAAATTTAACTCTGTTCATGGCCAGATTGTTTCATCTGCAATTTTGTTAAAACGCTGCTTTGTAGTACTCCTGCTCTAATGTCAAAAATATTTGATCTTTTTTAAATTTTTATATAAAACGATCTTTTTTGAATAAAATACTTAATGATAGAAAAATATTTGTCAGTTAGTATAATAGATTTACAAGACTTACTCTTTCGAACTTTCGGTGTTGAATGAAGGAAATCTGCATAGCAACATTTTTTTCCTCAGAAGGTTTTCCAATAATATTAATTTCTGTATGTATAGCAATGGTCAGGTGTATAACGCCTTTGTCTAACCAAGCTGATGGTTTGGAATAGTACTTAAATAATCAATTAAAAGAAATTGACTTATTTGACTGTGTGTCACTCTTTAAAGAGAGATATACATCGAAAAATATTCCATCATTTGATGAAAAACAAAAAACAAAAAAAAAAAAATTCCGTGATAAGCACTACCTAATTAATATAGAAAAATGCAATATAAACTTTATACATTTCGTTTTTTTAATGGATTTTAAAACATTTAAACAAATTTTTGTGTGTGAGTTGAAATTTAACGCCCTTAACCACACTTTTTAAAGATATTCGTTTTGTCTGGGCTAAAGCATAAAATAAATGTGTCTTTGAAAGAGTTTGGCAAATAATTTTTATCTGCACAAATTAAAAGTTGGTAACCTTGATTGCCATTTCTACAATATACGGAAGATACATTCATTTTAGCCCTTGAAAGGTGGAGAAACAGTTTTAACACTTTCAAAAATCAAACAAAAATTAAATCAATTACACTAACTACTGTTTTTGATCGCATTTAATTCCAGGGCTTCCATAGAAATATTAAACCACAGATATTTATATTTAATCTAAGATTCGAATACATAAATTTGTAGGGGATGACGCACTTGTGAAAGAGACAAATTTAATTTTTATTTATTTTTGCACTCCCTCCTCGAATGATAATAAACTTCCTTCTTTAAGAATAAACTTCCTTCTCCGTTAACTTATCTATTTAAATTAAAAATTTGCAATTTTTAATAGCTTTCTAACTTTATCATTATTTTTGCAATACAATTTAGCATTTGGAACAATTGCTTAGAACAGTGATAGTGAAACATATTTTTAACCTTAAATAAACACAAAAAATATAATAAAACGAAAAACATATTTAAATGAAGGCCAGTGATTAGTTGCCTTTAATGTAAATAAACAATTCTAAAGCAAGTAAATAAATAATTAATGAACGATAAGAAAGTTCAGCGAAAATTATACTGTTGATTTGTTAACTGTGAGGAAATAAAGAAGAAATTATAAAAAACTTCATGAAGTTTAGTTATTTCCAAAAATAAATTTTGATAGTCATGGTAATTAGACTCAAAGTGGACTAGACAACCCGCGGTGAGCATATAAATAGCGTTAAGATTTTAAGGAAAAATATAGAATTCAAGGAAAGCTTGAAGTGAAAAAGTAACTTGGGGAACTTAACTTTTTGTTAAATAGAAAAAAAGAAAATATGTTTAAACTATCAGTAGTTTTATTATATATAGTAGTAGGGTACGTGAGTAGTGCTCCGTTAATAAACCAATTAGGTGATGAAGAAGAAGAAGTTGTGGAGGCCAACGAAAATTTATTAAATTCACTAGATTCACAAAAACATTATAAGGATGTTATTGATTTAAGCTTTTATGGTACAGCACTTTTTGGGGAACCAGACGAGAAGTATACCGCCAAATTGGTGGCCAATTATACACCTGAAGCGTACAATGTTAATCCAGAAGAGTTGGGTACCTATTTGGAAGGCGATATCTTAATACCCAAAAAAATGTTGATCTTGAAAAATGGTGTTACTTCCCAAAGTTCACGCTGGCCTGGAGGCATTATTCCATATGAAATTCGTGGTAACTTTAATTCTCGTGAAATGTCTATTATTGAAAATGCCATCAGTGAATATCATCGACTTACTTGTATACGTTTTGTGCCGCGCTCGAACGAAAAGGATTACATTTCGATTGTAAGTGGAAGTTCCGGTTGCTGGTCATCGGTTGGACGTGCTGGTGGAAAACAGGAAGTAAATTTACAATCTCCTGGATGTTTATCTAAGCCTGGTACTGCCATACATGAACTAATGCACGCTTTAGGTTTTCTGCATGAACAAAATCGTGAAGAACGCGATCAGTTTGTCTCCATTCAGTATCACAACATTCAGCCAAATGCGATATCCAACTTTGATAGAGCCGCCAAGACATTTGCTTTTGGCGTGCCCTATGATTACGGTAGTGTAATGCATTATTCAGCTAAGGCTTTCTCAGTAAATGGCCATCCCACTATAATACCTACCGTAAGTTATATATTCTATATGTGTCTTATTCATAAATTTTTATTTATTCTTTTCAAAATTGCAGCAAAATATTGGCAACTCAAAATTGGGCCAGCGCGATGGATTCTCGGCTTTTGATGTGGAGAAACTAAACAAAATGTATGATTGCGATTATATTAGCGCTGGAGCTGTTGGCCCTGCTCCTTCTCTTGTTCCTATTTCTGGTACTCAGGCTGCAAATAATAATCTTGTTGGGAGTTTTGTAAGTGGTCTTTTGACTGGCTTAGGTTTAGGTGACAGCTCAGCATAATAAGTTTTGAAAGTAAAAAATTAATCGGAATTTGGCATGATTTTTGAATTTGAAGAACATTAGTTTCTATAACTGATCAATAGTAATAATTTTTAACTATAAATAACTATAAATAAAATTCTATTTAAATACAAAGAAAATAGAAATAGTCCTGGTATTTTTATTTAAACTTTTGTGCTATTTGGCTAATCGTTAATGGAATTTCTACATGTGCAATACAGTTTGTTTAGATGCTTAATTTAGCAAGAAGAACAAAAAACCCACCGCCTTACAGAAGATTTCACTTGAGTGTAACTCAACTTCCAGAATTAACTAAAACATTATGCGTACATTTCTTACTTAGTGACTCCAAATCAACAATAACAACTTCTTATTTTTTTACACCTTGACTTATAGCCCTGGTAGTACTGGGCGTTGAACTTTTAGCTTTGGGTTTCTAGAAAAATGTGTCATGGGTACTGTAAATTTTCTATCACAATGTTTTAAATATTTTAAACATCCAGAGTTAAATCTCGCTTGTTTAATCACTTGTTTTAAAATAATATTTTACTTGTTCAAAAATATAATTTCTTGTGTGGTCGGGAAGCGAACTTATTAAATTAAGAAAATTTTCTTCTTTATTCGCAGTTTCGTTGAGATTTTTTATGACCATAAAGCCAAATATTAGAGTAGATTATAAATATTATATATAATGAGTTTAGAAGTTATTGACTGCGTAAATGATCAGATTTGCAATATTTTAAGTTTCGCTTTACAGTCGCATGTTTTTTTTTTTAACATAAGTACTGCTTTCGACCCATACCCCAGTTTTGGTGAATTTTTCCCTAGCTAATCAATGGCAGTAGGCCGTCTTTGGGGTTTCACATAGTATGTATATTCTCAATCAGACGTTTTTATTTTCTTCAAGATATTAACGTTTCGAAAGAATCAAGCGCTTGACACCCACTGTATTTAGAGCTTTTTATTCTCTCGACCGCATTGTTGTTAACTTCCGATTTTGTTTAACGGTAATTACTTTATCTGCTTATAATCATGTTTTTTATTTCATACATATTAATAAGACCTAATTCTTGCTATCCTATCGGCAGATAGGATCACGTCCATAAAATACATTATACATACATATATTTAACACGCTGGTCAATATTTAAAAATCCTATCTGATTATAAAATACAGTTTTATTTTACTCCCTTCGAATGTACTGCTTCAGTCATTCACCATTGATGTATGCAGATATGAATGCTTTGCTGCCACTACAAATTTCTAATGTACTGAAGTAAATTTTATCATAGGGAAATCCACCACATGTTTTAAAGTAACGCTCTCATAATTGAAGTTAAAAACTAAATTGTCCTTCAATTTTTTTTAATTACAAAGTTTCAAAATTCTTTATTATTTTGTCATCTGTATTTAGTTGATGACTTAGTACTCGTTAATTGTAATTATTTATTTTTTAAATAACTGATGTTCAATATAAATGCACTTGTTAAACCAGGAAATATAATCAAAATGTCTAAGAGTCAGCAACCTTGTGAACCAAAATAACAAGAGCCAGCAAGTTTATATGAGGCTAGGCAACAAAATCAACTGATTTCGAAAACAATTACAAGTTTATAAGCCGAATCAGAATTTAAGTAAAAATTATACAATAACAACAAAAATAAAGTATACAATAGCAATACTAATTTTTTTAATTTTTACTTTTGTGTAAACGGCTGTTTAAATAAATAAAATATAAACACGATTTTCATTACCACTAAAAAAAACAAAAATAGGTGTGAAGGTGGTTGTTGGCGTTGCTTTGGACCAATACTCCAACAGTTCGACTAGGCAGTATTATAAAGAAGATCGTAAGATAAATATACAAAAAAACAAAATTGTATGCAGATCGATAGCAGTTGTGTTCTTATCAGAATTCATTTGTTTTAGGCGGGATTGATTGTGCTTGTTAATTTTGGTAAAGTTGCGTCACCAGACATCTGAATTGAGGGTATATAAATTAAAACAAATTTAAGTAATAAGCGTTAATTGTGAGTAGAGATATTTCAGTTGTCATTAAGCTGCTAAAACATTGACAGTAGTAAAATAAAATGGATTATAAATTCATATTTTTAGTAGCCGTTTCAAGCCATTTATGGTATCACGAAATTGCTTTCAAAGCAATTTCGACTGACGACTCGGCAACGCTTGAAGGGAAGTCTAATGAACTTTCTGATATTCCAAATCGTGACATGACTGATTTGCACCCAGCACAATTGGGCTCTTATTTAGAAGATGACATTTTAATTTCATACAACACTAATAAACTGAAAAATGATTTAAGTTCGAAAGGTTCTCGTTGGCCTAGTGGAGAAGTGCCCTTCGAAATATCAAGCGATTTTACAAGAAGCGAATTTAATATAATAGCTGCTGTCATAGATGAGTATCACAATAAAACATGTGTCCGTTTTAAGCATCGCACCAATGAAAACGATTATATTTCCATAACTAGACAAAATTCTGGCTGTTGGTCTTCAGTTGGCCGCGTCGGTGGCAAACAACAAGTTAATTTACAAACTGTTGGTTGTTTTGAAAAACCTGGCACGGTTATACATGAGTTAATGCATGTTTTAGGATTTATGCATGAGCAGAATCGCAAAGAACGTGATTATTTTGTGAGCATAAAATTTGAAAATGTTAAAAAAGAAGCTGTTATCAATTTTCAAAAGGATCCAACAACTGATAGCTTTGGAGTAAAATATGATTATGGAAGTGTGATGCATTATTCTCCAGTGGCATTTTCTAGCAATGGTCAACCAACGATAGTGGCCAAGGTAAGATTATTCGTAATTGTTGCGAGCTATTTCTTGGATAATTTGTGAAAATATTACAAAATTGCTGAATGGAAAATAGTTTATTTTAAGGAATTAAGCACGATACACGTAAATAATGTAAAGTTTGAAAATTTTCTTATAAGCTTTATTCACGTGAAATATGTATGTGTCGCAAAAAATTAATTAATTTTAAAATTAATTTTTAATTTTCATAAAAAGTTATAGTTTTTAATTTTGTTTCGATGCTATTATCCTATTAACATATTTGGATCCAAAAATGATTTTTTTCGTTGCGAACATTTGCCGCCAGAAATAAAACTCATTTGTGTATATTGTTACGTTTATTCCTTTAATAAACGTTTACTTTATTGAGTTCTTTTATTTTATTGCTTTATACACAACACTTTAGAGTTGTAAATTACGAAGTACGAAAAGAACACTGAAGATGGCAAACGGCCGAAACCGGTTTGTTCACAAACCAAATTTGACGAGGGTCGACGGAAAACCGTACCCAAATAAAAGTAGTTTTAAATTACATGATTTATTTAGACGAGTTTACTTATTTGCGTTTAAACGCACAAAAATACACGATAATGATCTTAACCTGAACGTTTCTATTATTATTATTATTATTTTTAACTAATAGGATATATATATAAATGTTTATTTTGTAATACAGTGTTTACAAACACATTTATTTTTCGAATGGTTTCGATATACATTCTTTGAAAACTTGCATTCCTTGTTAAATATTCTCTTACAGTTCATTTGTCATTTCTGAGACTGATTAGCTTTGAATGCTCCTGTTTCTATACCATCTTTAATAATATTCCATTATATGGCCTTAAGTTTTGGTTAGCTCAATTCTACATGTTGTCTGTTACGGTTTAAGGCATTGTCTCCGTTCTAATGAATTTTAATTTTTAAAACAATTTTTGTAAATATTAAATTTTAAAATCTTTATACTTCTTTTTAAAATCGATTTCGTAAGTGAGCAGCAACTAAATTTGAGATACGAACTATTGGATAGAAGCTGTTTTAGAAAAAATTTCTTAACCTTAAACTTTTGCTTAAATAGTTTTTAAATTTTTTCTTTTCCCTTATGTTGTTAATAATTTACCTTATTCTTTTTTTCTGCATCTTCAATTAGAGACGCTTAGACTCACGGTTAATGGGCCAGCGAGACGGTTTTTCATCACTGGATATTAAAAAAATTAACGGTATGTATAATTGTAAGGTTAATTCTAAACCGAAGGAGCCACCTATTAAACTATACAACCCAGTGTGGCTAAACTTTCCTTTTGCTAATAAAAATCCTTTTAGAGTATTTTTTGGCAATATTTTCAACACCCGTTAGACTTTTAAGAAAATTTCATATTTTCGATAAGGTTAAATTTTAGTTATTTATTTTAGTATTTGTAGAAAAAAATTTATGCACAAATTGTAAATATTTTTTCATTCTTAATAAATGTACAAAATACTTGATTACAAATTTATTTCCACATATTTTGCAGTTTGTAATTTCATTTTTACTACTTTTTAGGGCTTTGTCGGTATGTTAAACAAAAGCTTATTGGTTCAAATCCCAGCAGTGCGAGTAGCCACAGTGATCAGTTATTTTAAAGTTGAATAAAGAGTAGGATATAGTTTAATTTCTCGAGATGATAATTAGAAAAGGAACATAAGAACAGAAGATGATGTGATTGAAATACATTTGAAATAAAAACAATAAATAATAAAAAAATCTTGACGGAGCCTTAGTTACAAAGTAAATGATATGGCTAATGTAGTTAAGAGGATCTGGTACATGACTTCAAGATTTACTGGAATAAAAGCTCATTGTGAGCTGGAGGGCTGTGCTGTAGCGTGAATCACTACCTCACAACGGGTTACGCACAGTGGGGTGCATAGAAACAAAAGCCGAAATTAAAAATGAACAAATATTAATGTAGAAAAGCTATAATAATTATTATTTTCTATTAAATTTTAATCTTTTTACACGGTCCTTTAAATTATAACGATTTATTTTTTTTCCCTCAATATTTCGCTTTCCTGTGGAAAGCTTCTTCAGGAAATTATTTTTTATATTTTCAAAAACAAAAATTATAACAATTAATTGTTATAATTATCAATTGTTATAATTAATTGTTATAATTTTTATTTTTGAAAATATAAAAAATAATTTCCTGAAGAAGCTTTCCACAGGAAAGCGAAATATTGAGGGAAAAAAAATAAATCGTTATAATTTAAAGGACCGTGTAAAAAGATTAAAATTTAATAGACATTAAAAAAAAGGTCGAATAAAACTGAAAATAATTATTATTTTCCTCAGATTGAAAAACCTTTAGACGTTAGGTTAAAATCGTTTTACTTGATTGGCTAAACTATTTCTTGAATCTGAAGTTTTTTTCTATTCACCCCCTTTTTATGACATCGAAATTTGTTAAAGGCCTAAAAAAAAAAATCCAGAGCCAGAGTAACAGAATAAGAAAGGAAACAAAAACTACAGGAGAAAAGTAAGAATAAAATAAAAATGTTGGTAATGGTAAGAATTTTCATATAAACGAAATATGCTGATGGATAAAAATCTCCTCCCTTTTGGTTACTTTTTTGATCAGCTTAAAAGCTTTGTTACAATCAATTTTTATATCTCAAGCTTTTAACCATTTTAAAAGCTAGAGAGACCTCATTGAAGAGTGCAGAGCAGTATTTTTGATCGTTCTTCTCTTCTAGTGACTAAAACAATTATTTTTGTTTCCTTAAAAGTGCCTTATTTTTAATTTGATTAAGGATTTAGAGCACAATTGCATTTTAAGTTCTACGACTTTATCATTTTGTGATCTAGAAATTTTCGTAACCCAATTGCGAAAAGTTATCACGATAATTTACCACCTTTTGATATTATTAATCTTATAGTTTTCAAAGCAGTTTAATTTGCTAGTTTAGCTATTATCGATAAGTTGATTTAAAGTCCGATTTAAATCAAATATTTCAGGCTATTTTCCCACTTCCATTTCGGTATGATAACAATTTGAACTCATAAAGTAAACACTGTATATCTTTTCATCACTGACGATAGCAGAAATGTCAGTCTTAAATTAAAAGATTTTTATTGTTATAATTTTCAAGGCACGCATTATGTTCTATACGTACTCGTACAACATATTTCTTTAATCATACATATATATTTTGTGTCAACTTTAAGACTATAACGAAATTATAAATAGAGTTCTAAGTTGCAAGAATAAAAGGAAAAATGATGGACAATATTGAAAAGAAAAACTTCCTTGAAGTTTATTTGGCTAAGCAAAAAGAGCTGGGCAGGCGTCAAAGGGAGTACAAGAAGATCCTATCGACAAGATTAAAATCTCGTAAAGAGACTATAATTGAGGCAAGTTATCAAAATGCCATCGAACAGCTCAGAGGGGAAAGGGATGACTTGCGTGCTCAGATTTGGGTGGCCAATGGTATAACTCATATTCGTGACAATAAACGTTCCCTGAAAAACATCAAATGTCATGTTCAGTGTCAAGAGGAGTTAAGTAATGATATACGTAAACTAAAGGTGGCCATAAGTAATTTAGAGCGTGAGATAAGCCGTGTTAATAAGCAGGTGTATGAACTCAATCGTAAAACTGTACCAGAATCCCAGCATCAAGCTTATGTGGCAAGAGCGCGCAAAAAAATGCTGATTTTGGAAAATCAATTAGAGGTAGGTGTTAGACGGGAATGTGGTTTTGCTGCTGCTAACGCTCAATTAAGGGAGGAACTTATCCTAATCCTTAATCACCGGACATTGTTTAATGAGGCCTATACAAAATTGATACAGAAACTCAATAGCGATAAGAAATATTTGATAGATTTAATTGAGTATGCATTGGGCACTTTCGATAACTGTATAGATATTTACGAAAAAATCGATAATATTGTGAAAAGAGAAGCTAAGGATCGTGATATACGCAAAGTAGAAATGCAGGGTATAATGCGCAGAATAGCAGCAGAGTCCGACAATACTGAGTTCATGGACATAAAAGGAAAAGGCAGAATTTTGGCTGATCTTCAGCCCAAAGAATATGCTCGTCGTGAAAAATTCCGGCGCGAACATACAAAGAAAATTAATTTATACAATAAAATATTAGAAAAGATACAAGCTTATACACAAACACAGAATGTCGAAAAGGTTATTGAAAAGTTTCAACAACAGGAAACTCTCTACTATTCCTATTTTAACTATGCTAATGAATTGAGCTACCACATGACCTTGCTTACCAATTCAGTTAATCGCCTGTACAGCGACATAGATTCATTGAGAAAATCCAATTTGCAGTCTTTGCAAGATCAAAATGACACTATCGAACGTTTGGAGAAAACATTAGAGCAGAAAAAAAAGAAAAATGATGAACTGCGATCGGTACGTAAGACCAACGATACTCGCTTGGAAAGTCTGCTGGAAGGCATCGAATACTTATTCCAAATGTGTCGATGTGACGCTTCACCACTTATGGTACTACTTGGCGACCACACAAGTGTTGATCTTGTCAATGTTCGTCGTTTCTTGAAAATTCTAGAACGTCGCGTATTTGATATTACCGCAAGCGTTTATGTTTTAGAAAGAAAAGGCGAAACTAAAGCTTTTGGTGATTACATTGTTAGACAAATAGAAAAGATTTGTGATTCGCCCACGGATATTAATGAAATCGTTTTGACTCAACAATGCCCTGAATGCGCCGAAGGAGAGGCTTTCAACATGGACGACGCTGGAGATGGTGGGGTTGTTATTCATACCGTTGAGCAGGCTAAAGAGAAGTTACACGAAAAGGTTAATCAACCCGAAATGCAATATCGCTTACACAGCATAAGTCAGTGCCGTTTACCTAGATCAAGAGTTTTGGCAGCAAAGAGAAATACTTAATTATACTAAATCAAAATTATTGTATGAAATACGTGATGTATACGTGATGAAAATTGGTTACTGATCGATTTCAAAATGGTTATTTTTAGTTAGTGTTACTGTATTCGAACGATTTTGAAATCCACGCTTGATTTAAAAGGAATGAAAAAATAACGCAATTTGTAAGATCGGACCGAAATAAATAGCTGTTATTTCAATTAAAATTTACCCACAATTTCTTAACTTGAATTCTACAAAAATTAAATTTGTACAAATTTTTCTGTTTTATTTTTATTTTGAACTGAAAATGAAGTTGTGATAATTTATATTTAAATAATAAAAAATTTTAAAATGCATCCTATTCATGTTTGCAGTGCCTTATTGTTGCGAAATGCCGGAGCTTTCCACAGCGCGGAAAATTTTTTGTATGGAATAAATAAAGGCTGCAGTACGTAGATCATTGCATAATGAAAAAAAATTAGCAGTTTCCTTTATGCCACGACCAGACGTTTCCATAACAGTTTGAAGGCCATAGTCAACAATATGAGCTTCGGATGTGCAATCACGTATGAGTTGCAAAGCTTTGTTCGGAGTTACTTTTCCTTTATCCAGTGACTCATTTATGGAATTGAATATCTCATGTATCACTGAATTGTCACGTTTTATACTTAGTTTTCCATATGAAACATGATTGATATTTTTGAGAAATTCAAAATATGAAACAGTTACACCACCAGCATTGCAATACATATCGGGTATCATAAGAACATTCCTTTCTCTAAGAATTTCATCTGCTGCTGGTGTTACAGGACCGTTAGCACCTTCTAAAATTATTTTTGCTTGCACCTTATCGGCATTTTTTGAAGTTAAAACTTTTTGCGTAGCACAGGGCATTAAAATGTCACATTTTTCAGTTAAAAGACCATCAGGCTTTTCTTTAGCCTTTGGATAACCTTTTATAGTTTTTTTATCTTCCATATATTTTATGAGATCCTTATCACAAAAGTAAACAAAAGAGACAACTCATCAGTTTAATGCCGATACAAAAAATAAAAGTTAATTCGCAAAATACTCACATCGGGATCTATACCATCGGAGTTAAATATCGATACGTCAACTTCGTGTACACCTATCAACTTAGCCCCAGCCTCTACAACAAATTTAGAAGCCCATAAGCCAACGTTGCCAAAACCTTGTACAATTACTGTCTTATCTTTCCAACCAGCTTTAAGACTAATCAGGTCCATCCAGCTTTGATCGTTAATAAACACATCGCCAGCTTTCCAAACTCCTCGTCCTGTAGCCGAAGTGCGACCATTTATGCCTCCAATATGAACCGGCTTCCCAGTAACAATAGCTAAAGCGTTAATATCATTGTGACCTGCAAATATAATCGATCAAAATAAATTTTATGTTGAATGTCATTAACATGCACAACGAGCAGTTACATTTGCATCTATTTGTGACCCAAATCTGCCAAGCCCTAATTGCAAACCTTTTTATAATACCGATCTTTTAACACCTTGCTCTTACAAATAACGTCGATAAAAATAAAAACATTTATTTTAAGATTATTTTATAATATTAAAAGCAAATTTAATTTAATAAAATGAGTGTTTTTAAAAGCCGAATAAAAAACACGAAATGGTCAGCTGTAAACAAAATTGCCGCACAGAAGTGAATCTAATCGATAACAGATGCTACAGTCTCTATTATACACCAGAAAAATTTACTGTTTGCTGCGGCTTGTACGCTGATGGCTCCACTGTACCTCATTTCTTTGAAAGTGAAGCTGGTGCTCACATTATGGTCGCTGGAGATCCATACGGTGTTGAGAACAGAACTGCGCTAGGGGCACTACTACTATCCGCCACCATTGACTTATTGAAGCAATGATTTGGAAGTAAGTTGATAGCGAGAATAGATCTGTCAATTGGCCTCGTGCGACGTGACACATCTCAACTACTTCCTGTGAGGTTGTGTGAATTTATTACTATTATATATGCTGATAAGCCGGTAACAATTAACGCCTTAAAGACCTCTTGTAATTCGGGACAAAACATCGTCGATGAATTTTTTTAAAAAAAATGTGTATTTATATACATTAAAAATATGTCGGCCTAAACACCCTACATTAATTACATTTGTTATTATTGAAACGACTGAAACTTTCGCAGCCACATTTTTGTCGTTTTTTTGTGATCAATTTTAACGCTCTTTTGGTTTCGCGCACAAAAAGTAAAATCATTAGAACTAATAGTCAGATATTTAAAGTTACGAAAACATGTTGAGATAATATTTACCATACGTTTTTTGATATTGATCACAAATCCAAGCCATTTCACGTTCGCCAGTACTAACATCTGGCGCCGGAACATCAATGCCCGGACCGATCATATTCTTTTTCAATAGTTCCATACAATAGCGTCTTGTTATAGTTTGCAATTCAGACACGGCATACTTTTTGGGATCTATGCGAACGCCACCCTTAGATCCACCAAACGGTACATTGACACAAGCACATTTAAAAGACATTAAATAGGCTAAGCCCTTCACTTCATCCTCAGTTACGTCCATACCGTAACGTATACCTTAAATGCCAAAGAAATTAAATACATTTTTAAGCGAGTTTTTACTCCACCTACCTCCTTTAATCGGTAAGCGGTGTTTAATATGATGAGCTCTGTAACCCGTTATAATTTCAGATGTTCCATCTGCCTTAACAATAGGAAAAGACACTTCCAAACATGCTGTTACAGCTCCGATTAAATTTAAAATGGCGGCTACTCGAGCTCTACGCCGCTTGTCATCGACTTTTGGATATTTTTCCGCCATGTCGTCGATCAAAGATGGTTCCATTTTCTTTGCCGCTGCATGATAGTAATATTGAACCATATGGGCAAAGTTTGGATCATTTTCTTTAGCAACTTTTTGCAAATGCTTAGGAATTTGATGTTCTTCCCGTCTTGATGATATGATAATATTATTTATTAACCTGCTACTAAGAAGAACTCGAGCGGAGTTATTATTAAAAGATTTTGCTAAAGATGAGATCATTTTAAGTTGTAATATTTTTATTTTCAAATATTATGTGAAACTGAAGAAAATAAAATGTCTATTAAATTCTTTCTTAGCTTTCAAATTTTATGTTTTATAGAGGGTTACTTTGCTTTTACAGCAGGGTATGGAAAAATTTTAATCCAAAAAATTCAGGCTGGACAAACATCGTTTGCATTTATATTAATATTTATATTGTATTGAACCGTAGAAAAACATTATTGCCTTAAAAATTATAATATTATTTTATAATTATTATTATTTTAATTATTTGGTAACTATATTATAATTATTATTATTTTATTAGTAATTTATTATTTTAGCGCTAGGTTTTTTTTTTATAAAATACAATTTATTATCCTTTATTTTTTATATTTTGTCTCGATATTTTGAATTTTTTTTTTTTTTTTATAAAATATACCTAGTGCTTAAATAAATAAATTAAATTACTAATATAATATTAAAAAGGTCAAATAACATAATTATTATAAATAATTACAAAAAAAAAATAGAAATACTAATAAAAATTCGTGCAAAAACAATATTTCGCCAAATATTTTTTTCAATTTTTTCCTGAAGAGGCCACCTAATGGGTTGCGAATTATATTGAAAATAAAATTTATTTCATTCTTATATAAATACCTTGTGCTTCAAACAATTATTTTATAATATAATTATTAAAATAGAATAATAATTATTGAGTTAGTAATTAGAAAACATAATCAGGTATGTGATAAAAATCGATTTCGATATAAAATCGAGTGAAAATGTGTAAAAGGTGTGATGTGGTTACTTTTTCGTTTTCATAATCAGGTATGTGATAAGATTCGATCGATTTTAAACGTAAATCGAATACTGAAATCGAGAACTGTGTGATAAGTTTCGATTGATTTCATTTTTCATTTTAGTTTCGATTCCGTTGTATCTCTTAGGAAAATATAACTTTGAAAAAATATAACTCTGTATTCATACGACTTTGTTATGCACAAAAAGAAAATTAAAAAAAAAAACAAAAAAGAAAATTAAAAAAAAAACAAAAAATTCAATTTCACAAAAGTTTAAACATTTAAATTTTCGAGATGGCTTTTATAATTGCATCTTCTCTAATTTTGTTGGAAGAAGAAAATAGAACGGAAGATATAAAACGAAAACAAATGAGGGATAAGTCAGATCCATTAAGTTTACCGGATGATATGTCAGTTTATTTTTTACCTGTTTTGACATTAAAATTACCTGCCTCCAGATTTATTCAGTATTTTAGATAGAATAAGGAAGGATTAAAAATGGTTCTAAATAAAGTGGGGAGTTCTTGGAAAAATACTTCCATACCACTCGTTATACAATTAGCAAGTACCCTACGATTTTTGGCGGAAGGGGGCTTCCACCGTACCACAGTTTCCAAGTCCTTAACAAAAATGTTAAACTGCCTAGAGAGAAAAATATGTCCCGACCAAATTCAACTAGAATCCAACGAAAATGAAATCAGGAAATCGAAGCAATTCTTTTTCGAGAAATATGGAATACCAGGAGTTATAGGATGCGTAGATGGTACCCATATTGCAGTAAAAAGTGTGAAGAATGAAGAACACCTTTACTTTAATAGAAAGGGATTCTACAGTATTAATGCTATGATGGTGAGTTTTTTAAATAAGAATAAATGTAAAAATACTTTGTAAACTCTTTACATTTTAGATTTGTGATTATAAAATGATTGTTAAAGCCGTAGATGCAACTAGATCAGGCTTAAGCCATGATTCATTTATATGGAACATGAGCACTGCTAGGAATGTCCTTTTGGAAAAATATGAAAGAGGCGAACGTGGTTCGTGGCTACTAGCTGATTCGGGGTATGCCCTTGAACCATTTGTGATGACACCCTACAGGGCCCCAAGCAGTGGAATTTAATTCTTTAGTTAAATCTTTCCACAGATTTTCAACAAGTCCCTTCTCGCTTTTAGTGAAGCCCCTGGCGATATCTGAATGCTGCTCCATAAATTTAATAAAAGCATCCTCTTGCTGTAAATTCTTATGTTTACCCCTTTAAAAGTGAGAAACAATTAGGATAATTTAAGTTTTTTTCGCGAAAAATACTTACATTTTTATTTTCTTGTTTTGATTTGATTTCAATTTTTTTCTTTTCACACAAGATGACAATGTGATTTTAAAATGAATTCAAACTGGTATTAACGATTTTCATCACACTACAAAACGATTACTTTTTTTAAAGGAACAAAATGGAAAATGAAATCGATATTATGAAAACGAAAAAGTAACCACATCACACCTTTTACACATTTTAACTCGATTTTATGTCGAAATCGATTTTTATCACATACGTGAATATTGATTTCATTTTCCATTTTGTTCCTTTAAAAAGTAATCGTTTTATAGTGTGATGAAAATCGTTAATACCAGTTTGAATTGATTTCAAAATCACATTGTTTGTCTTGTGTGAAAAGAAAAAAATTGAAATCAAATCAAAACAAAACAAGAAAATAAAAATGTAAGAATTTTTCGCGAAAAAAACTTAAATTATGCCTAATTATTTCTCACTTTTAAAGGGGTAAACATAAGAATTTACAGCAAGAGGATGCTTTTATTAAATTTATGGAGCAGCATTCAGATATCGTCAGGGGCTTCACTAAAAGCAAGAAGAGACTTGTTGAAAATTTGTGGAATGATTTAACTAAAGAATTAAATTCCACGGGCCCTCCAATTCATGACATGTCAGGTTGGAAAAAAGTAAGCATATATTTAAATACAATGCACATACATATTTGTTTTTCTGTGAAATTATACACTTTTACAGGTATGGTGCGTCTGGAAACGTGTATAAAAAAGAAAATTGCTACAAATAAAATGGAAGCTAAGGCAACAGGCGGTGGACCATACAACCAACTATATATCTCAAAAAAGAAAAGGCGCTTGGACAATTGTGCGGTTTGTTTGCTATTGTTGAGGGAATGCAAGGTTCAAATTCATTCGGTACAAACAACACCAGTAATTTATTGTTGTCTTCGGATGAAGAAGTGTTTTTAACTGAAAAAAATTCTAAAGCTGGAAAAAGGAAGAGTACTGAAGTAGATAGCGAGGCCCCGAGTACATCAAAGCGAGCTTCTCTTAAAAGTAGAGATAATAATCTGAAGGATCATTTAAAACAATACATCGGGAGTGACTTGCAAGAGAGAACGAAAATATCGGAGTCTTTACAAAATTTAACTGATATTTCTCAGTTAAATACAGAAAAATTGGATATAATAGCCAGCAATATAAGACGAGTTTATAAATCTATTGATAACATTGCAGATGAGCTTAAAAGACACCACAATGAAATGGAAAAGGCCGCAGTAGAAAAAAATATGATAAAGAGAACAGACTTAGAAATAAAACAAAGAAAGTTAAGGCCGTGTCAGATACGACTTTGTTGCTTTGCGTGACATTTGAAACTTTAAAGACAAAGCGTAAATCAAAAGGTGTATGTCACAATGAAAACTTTGACAGCACTCATAAAAAGTGCAGTGATTTGGAATTTTAGAAGTGTTTGTTTTGTGTAAAAAAAATCAACTGATTTCGAATTGTAGCGCAAAGCACACAAAAAGTTGAATGTTGGTTAACTTTTCGCTTTGCTTTGCGTCAAAAGTTGTTTATGTGGCACCTTTCATATAACTACGTGCATTTTAACTAAAAGGTCAAAGCGAAACTGTGAAGCAAAGCAAAGTAAAAGTTGTATCTGACACGGCCTTTAAAGTTGGAAGAAATAAAAAATAAAGGGGCTCCTATATACTATCAAACAAATCTCAACAAACAAACAAATGAAATTTAATTGTCTGAGGATTTAAGTTAAGTAGTCGTATTACAATTTGGCCTGCTGTTAAAATAACACAAATCATTTTATGTTTTTTATGAATTGAATATTTATTTATGTTATTTATGTTATTTTATTATAAATTATAAAAATGCTTCTAAACTTTCAGCAATGTTATTTCTAATTGCTATGGCGTCATTGTGAAGTGCGGTTGCAGAAGAAATCACTTCTTCCATTTCAAGACTATGATTGTCTGAATCTCCCGAAGCCTCCTCAGAAAAATTTTCAATTTTTAAAGAATTGCATAAGTTATGCAAAGCACAACATATATTGATGATTTGAACCACTTTAAATGGTTTATACCACAGCGTTCGGGACAAGCATCTAAAGCGACTTTTAAGAACCTCCTGGCTGAGGTATGACTTCTGTTGAATCGTTGTTGGGGCGCACTGCTCGGGGCCCTGTAGGGTTTTATCACAAATGGTTCAAGGGCATACCCCGAATCAGCTAGTAGCCACGAACCACGTTCGCCTCTTTTATATGTTCCATGTAAATGAATCATGGCTTGAGCCTGGTCTAGTTGCATCTACGGCTTTAACATTCATTTTATAATCATAAATCTAAAATATAAATAGTTTACAAAGTATTTTCATATATATTCTTATTTAAAAAACTCACAATCATAGCATTAATACTGTAGAATCCCTTTCTATTAAAGTAAAGGTGTTCTTCATTCTTCACACTTTTTACTGCAATATGGGTACCATCTACGCATCCTATAACTCCTGCTATTCCATATTTCTCGAAAAAGAATTGCTTCGATTGTCTGATTTCATTTTCGTTGGATTCTAGTTGAATTTGGTCGGGACATACTTTTCTCTCTAGGCAGTTTAACATTTTTGTTAAGGACTTGGAAACTGTGGTACGGTGCATTGCAATATTGACGTCATTACCAGCAGATCTTTGGAAGCCCCCTTCTGCCAAAAATCGTAGGGTACTTGCTAATTGTATAACGAGTGGTATGGAAGTATTTTTCCAAGAATTCCCCACTTTATTTAGAATCATTAAAAATCCTTCCTTATTCAATCTAAAACACTGAATAAATCTGGAGGCAGGTATTAATTTTAATGTTAAAACAGGTAAAAAATAAACTTAAATATCATCCGGTAAACTTAATGGATCTGACTTATCCCTCATTTGTTTTCGTTTTATATCTTCCGTTCTATTTTCTTTTTCCAACAAATTTAGAGAAGATGCAATTATAAAAGCCATCTCGAAAATTTAAATGTTTAAACTTTTGTGAAATTGAATTTTTTGTTTTTTTTTTTTTAATTTGACTTTTTGTGCATAACAAAGTCATATGAATACAGTTATATTTTTTCAAAGTTATATTTTCCTAAGCGATACAACGGAATCAAAACTAAAATGAAAAATGAAATCGATCGAAACTTATCACACAGTTCCCGATTTCAGTATTCGATTTACGTTTAAAATCGATCGAATCTTATCACATACCTGAATAGTTATAATTATAAACTTATTTTTATATATGTAATGGGTTTTTCAAGAAGAACTTTATTTTCTAAAACAAAATAAAACAAAAAATTTAGATTAAGATGATTCAAATTTTTATTGTATTACGAAGAGACACGACCACGCTGACAGATGTTGTTTCTTTCATCAAAGTTTTTAATAACTTGTTGGCAAAACAGGAGTCCTATTTCGTTAATCACATCATAGATTTTCACTTTTAAGGCAGAAATCGATTCGATTGGTTCCGCAAAGACGTTATCCTTAAGATGGCCCAACAAAAAATAATCACATGATCTGTCTGGCCACTTAACTGCTGATTGTCGTCAAATTATGTGATCGGGAAATTTGGTTTGCAATAAATTAATCGTTTTATTGGCTGTGTTGCATGCGGCACCGATGTGTTGAGACTACATGTCAGTGATATCTACGTCGCCAATAATAAGTCAAAATTGAGTTGTTAGCATCTCGCATTTCTAACGTCATCTTAAAAAAACGACCCAATTACGCTTCCAGATCATACAGCGCGGGTTGAGCATGAAAATACTTCTCAATAATCGCTCTAGGATTTTCAGAAGGCCAAATGCGGTGACATACCTTGACAAGTAAAAATAGACTTCGCCTGCAAAAATTTAATTTTCATTAAAAGCAGCCGGCTGTTGCTGAATGAACTGAGCAAATCTACGGCGATGTGAATACTCGGTCGGCTTCAATTCTTGCAGCAGTTGAACCTTGTAAGGCTTTAAAGACAAATCCTTACGCAAGATTCGCCATGTAGTGGTTTTGGATAACTCCAATTGTTGAGAACGAATTTTACGGAATGTAACTTTAACAGAACCACCATTTTAATAGTGGAATTTAATTATTTTAATGCGATTTTCGTGCAAAATTGAATTCATTGTAACAAGTGTCACAGCATCTACTACGAATATGTAAAAATCTAAATGTCAAAACTATCATGTTGCTACATTTTAAAAACAAACTTTTTGTTGAAAAACCCGATGTGTACATACGTATATTGTTTTTGCCAGAATTTTTATGAGTCTTTTAATATTTTTCTTGAGCGATAAAAAGTGCTGGAAGCGCATGGAAGACGTTGAAATCGGTGAACAAAGATTTACACTTGTAGTCTGTGATTGTGCTGAGGATAAGAATATAATTTTGAATTTGGGCAAAGCTAGTGCTGTTTAGAAAGAAGAAGCTTTGCTTTTTACTTAAAAATTAGAAAACAACAGTAATCCATTTTATCTTTTATTTTCTAAGAAATCATACAATCAACAATTTATCCATAATTTGCATTTGTTTGGTTTAAAGTTTTTACTTTAGATTTAATTATTCCTAAGAACTGGCATACTATTCTGTGTTGAAAATGAAAAACTCGTGTTAAACGAGTACGCTGCGAAAATTTCTTATTAATTTCTTTTTATTTTAAACTTTCCGCCCAAGAAAAATTTAACAAGGTAAAATATTATTTTCAAAAAACAAATAAAAAACTCACTTGGCGCGTTGTCATGTATTCAAACATGTTAAATCGCAAATTTACTATTCATCTTAATTTTTAAAGCTTGTTTCTCTTGTCTGCCATATGTTTGCCTTGTAATCGATTTTAAACTTGAAAAAACAAAATATGAAAATATTTTTATAATTTTTAACAAATATTTTTATTTAATTTAATTAAATTAATTTATGCAAATATTTGAGCATTTTTTATATGTAGATTTTAAACGAATTGACTTAAATATTATTTAAATTTAAATACATTTTATAGTAGATAATTATTTTTGTTACTTTTTACACCTACTTAAGATAATTAACTTTTTACTTTTTGATTTTAAAACTACTTTAAACAATGATGGAGATAAATTAAGTTCATTGTGTTTAAAAAAATAAATCTTTACACACCTTAAAATTTGCAGTTTTTTCTGTAAAAGTATAATTTTTGTAAAAGTATAATTCTAATTATTTGTAAAAATTTTTGAAATCGGGTGATAAAATTTCTAATATTTTATACGTATATATATTTTGAAAACAAAACTCTGGAGTCTTACGGAAGCGCTCATGCACTGAGAAAAGTTATGTTTATATATGCTAATTAAAAGTTACATAAAAATGAAATAAATCAAATAAATCTTTTAAACATTTGAAGAGAACTTGAAGTCTAAGACACTTAATAAAAATTATAATTTATTTATTTATTAAAACATATTTACAAAACAATTTAGGAGATTTGATTTTATGATTATAAAAGTTTGTTTTTTACTTAATATCACTGCTCAAATGTTAAAATTTTTGATGCTCTACTAACTTATCAAATTAATTTATATTTTATGGCATTACAAATTTATTTGAAGCAATTTTTTGATTTAAATTGCACAACTTGAGCTTGCTTTAATTTAATATCTTTTTTTATTTTTATTTGTTTTAGTAATAAAATCTAATTATTAAACGAGAACATTGCGTATTATTTTCTGTATGTGTATTTTCTTATTAATATTATACTAAATACTCTTACATAAAATGTAATTATTAAAAAAATATATAAGTTAATTAATTTCAAATTAATTAATTTTCAAATTAAAATAATTTTAAAATATTTATGTATATATAATCTAAATAAATTGTCTAACAAGCCACTATTGTTTGATTTATATTATAAGAAAAAAAATTTGTTGAAACTATATAAAAAAAAAATTAAACTTAAAAATTACATCACGTTTTCTTATTTATTTCAAATAAAATTTGTAAATTATTTATTATTCTTGCAACAAAATAAATAAATAATTATGTGAGTAATTGTTAAATTTAAATATTTTATTTGTGTATGCAATGTGTTTGCAGAGTTTTTGCGTCTGAGTGTAGAGTTGGAGGTTTTCTTTTTTAAGCACATTTGGAAGAATCCACCATTTGTTTGTATTTCTTAAATGAAAATTCTATTTTTCTATATTTAACAGAAGAAAGGATTTTAGTCATCATCCTTTTTTTCAGTTTTAAGATCATATTTAGCACATAATTCTTCGGGAGAATATCTAAAATTAAAAAAAAAATATTTGTTTTTAGAAAAGTTCCAAATTTTATTAAAGTACCTATAATTTTAATTTATAAATTGAAAGTATAGTCTATAACAGTGATGGGCGAATTATTTCGGTGGCTGGCCAATAAATTAAAAAAAATCTTGCGGCAGATGGAACATTCTCAGGATTAACATTAAAAGGCAATGAAAAAATATCTAAACATGGTTGGATTTTTTTTAAGTCAGCAAATCTGATCTCAAATTCTGAATACAGTTTTAATAAGGATTGTGAAAAGACTTTTAACTTGGAAAATGAGTCAAATCATTTTTTCCCAAACATTTAGAAAATATAAACAATTGAGTTTTAAAAGACCTCAAACTGCCCCAAGTTTCATCTATAAATTGATTTCTTCCCTGTAACTTCTTGTTCAGTTTATTATAGTGCTCGAGTAAATCCGTGAAAAAATCAAACTCGATGCACCAATTCTTATCCTCCAATATTTCCCACTCATCCCAAATTTTAGTTTTTGTTTTTACAAAAACTTTAATTTGTTCGAGAAGACTCCAAACTCTCGAGAAGGCATGCCCACAACTCAGCCACCTGATCTTTGTGTAATAAAGTACACCTGAAAATTCTGCATTAACTTCCGACAAAAACTCTTGAAATTGTCGATGTAACAAACCACGGGCTCGAATGGTATTAATTAATTTTAAAATAACATTAAGTACGTGGTTAATATCCAAGGCAGCCTTGCAAAGAACATCTTGGTGGATTATACAATGTAAAAAAATTGTTTCGCTTTCAGGATTCTGACTTTTATAAACTCCTGCAAGCCCCGTATTTTTTCCTACCATGTTAGGTGCTCCATCAGTTGTTAAATTAATTAATTTGAAAATTAGGGCATTTAGAGATTCTATCCCCTCTCTAAATTTATCATAAATTATTTTTCCTTTCGTCTTTCCTTTCAAAGATCTCAAACAAGCAAGTTCTTCGGTTATTACAAAGTTTTCATTGACTCCTCTGATAAAAATTAGAAGTTGGGCTGTATCACTCCTGTCAACACTCTCGTCCATAGTGACTGACAAATACTTAAACTTTTTTAAGACTTGTCCATCGAGTTGATTGGTTAAATTAGATGAAATCGCTTCAATTCTTATTGTGACCGTTCTACCTTACTGACCTATAGATTCGAAGTCTTTTACCTTTTCTGGGCATAATACTTTTCTAATGCTAATTAACACGTCCTTAATAAATTCTCCGTCAGAAAACGGTTTTTTACTTTTTGCTATTTTATAGGCAACAATGTGACCAGCTAACGTAGATCGCTGGACACTTCTTTGATTTTTAAAATACATTCTTTTCAATTCCTCTGAATAAACATTCTTGTCTGCATCTGTCATTTTATAGTACTTCGACCCAAGATGTTTTGACACAAAGTGCCTACCGGTTCTTGGCAGATAAGACAAACAGGTTTTTGGTTATATTCCATAAAGAAGTACCATGTCCACTCTTCTTGAAATACTCGACATTCCGAATCAATTTTTCTCTTTCTATTTTCGATTGACATTTATGGGGGTAAAAAACTTAGACATTTTACTATTGCACTTATATTTACAACACACTTTATTATATTAATTACACAAATAAAAGTGTACGTTGGCAACTTTATAATTTTACTTCACAATTTATTCTTTACGTCACGAGATTTACACTTCTACTTTTATATTTGTTGCGCATGTGGTCTCGAATATTCAAGAATCTTCTAGATCGCACATATTATAGTTGTTGTTATGTTATACGTTCAGTTTTCTATATTAGTTGTTAGTGTTTTATGATGTTTATGTTTCTTCTTGGAATATTGCATCAGAAAGTTGTTGTTCTCTTGTGTGTACAATATTTCCTAGAAAACTACGCAGTTTAGTTGTTTTTGTTTCATGCTTTTTAAGTTTCTTCTTGAAATATTGTATATTGAATGTTGTTGTCTTGTGTGTACAATATTTCTCAGAAAACTACGCAGTTGGTACACAATATAATGTGAAAACGTCGCATTTTTTTGCTAAAATTGTCAATTTATATCTTTTTTAAAACACAATGTAAATTTATTTTTTGGGCATAATTTTCTAATAGGTGATTAATTTTTTTTTTGAAAAACGCTTGGCGGGCCGTAGTTCGCCCATCACTGGTCTATAACATTAACATTAAATTGTAAAAAATAATTCCCTCTCGGGGGCACATTTATGGTCTTTATAGTACGTAACAGCTATCTAGATCTGTGCAACTGGGGGTATAAAAGGAGCCCAGTGTCCTGAAGACAGGCAGGGAGTCAACTTCCAAATTATATAATAGTGGTTTGTCCACCATCTGATTAAGGCTACATAGCCAGGTGCGGATGTAAAACGAATCACACTCTGTAAAAAATAATCGCAGAACTTTAAAAGCATTTTTAAGAAATGTGTTATCAATTTTTTTAATCTGCATTCATGAAGAAACGATGTCACCCACCAAAGAATACATGTATGTACGAATATATATATATATATATATATATATAGATATATATTTGGATTTTTTTGTTATCGTGAATCTAATAAAACTATGTAATCTTGTAAATTCTTATTTTTCTTTATTCACTTAAATTAATGTTAAAATAAAATTTTATATTTAAGACGTAGCCAACACGTCTATCATAGTTAACAGCACAAAACGGAAGAGAAAAAAGAATGCATGTGCAAGTTGTTCTAGGTCAGCAATGATAATAAATACCGGTTACTTATTAATGACACAAAAGGGCTGCCACATATATACATATATTCTTTCAACATGTGCAAATATTATTTAAAAATATATTTTTTGCCAATATGTGAAGTAATATTGCAAAACTGATCGGATACAAGAAGAAGCCATCTTAATTCGGGAGATATATTTTGCAATCACAATGGGTTGTAATCACAACGGTAATTTGTATAAACGCTCTAAATAATTAAAAACTCTAGGTGTTCGATATGTTTGTAAATTTACTAAAAATCGTTACTTTCGCTGGCTTTTATAAAATGAAGTGTATTTCACCGGGAAGTTAAGTTTTAAAAACGTTACTTCAACTTACCCAATAAGGTTTTGTAGATCACACACAAAGCGATATACATAACGTTTTCCAGCGGTTTTATGTATAATATTCTTATCATAATAATAGCGTAGTCCTCTGCTCAGTTTTTCATAATTCATTTTTGGTTTATTTTTTCGTATACCCCAACGACGAGCCACCTAAAATTAATAAACAGCAATAAAATTAATCAAAATCAATTTCATAATTACAGCAATGAATTTTTATGTTAACAATTTCATTTCCAACTAACCTCATCGGGATCTGTCAGCTTAAATTCCCAACCATCACCGGTCCATGAAATAAAACCTTGACAGTTTTTATCCATTAAAAGTTCTAATAAAAATTGCCATAATTGTATAGGTCCGGATCCTTGAAAACAGGGCACACCTCCCTGGGAGGGATAACTACCCAATAATGCTTTATCTAAATTCATGGTAGAAAGATAGGCGGCATGATGTTGATTGCCACGATGAAGAACCCCCCATTGATCGGGAGCACTTTGTGCTGCCATCGAGGGGAACTGTGATGCATCATATGCGGCAAATTCTGGCGGATAGGCATTATGAAATCTTGAACGACCATAATCGTTATATTTTTGCTCCACCCCGTTGAGACCATAAAAATCAGGTGAACTACCATCTAAATAACTTGCTTGTCCCTGATGATCCTGCGATGACATGTTAGTGTGATAATCACTATCATCGTATGTGGCGGCCGAAGCAACGGCAGCAGCTGCCTTAGCCATACTATGTGCAGGTAGACCAAAGCCTGACAAATCAGTGGGATCGGTTTGATTATTATTTGCATTGGCTCCCAAATTGCCATATGTCGTTTGAGTACCGGGCTCTTCTTTCATTTGATGTTGTGTGTAAAATGCTGAGTTTCTCATGGTCATTTGCATGAAGTTAAGATTGGCACCATTATTGTTATTATTGTTATTGTTAGCGCTATTGGGTGAAAGAACTGAAACACTGATATTGTTGTTGCTGTTGTTGTTATTAGCGTTGGAGGATGTAGAGTTTTGATTCTGAGCAGGTGGCAACATAGTTGTGTTGGCACCTGCTGATTGGGGCTGTTGCTGCTGTTGTTGTTGTTGCTGAGGAGGCGGGCTATTGTTGCGATCATGCGGAGTTGTATAACCTTAAAAAAAAGAAAAATTAATATTAATTAAATTTTTTAATGAAAGAAGAAAATTAATAATAAATATTTATAAAGTTCGTTACTGTTTTTTGTTTTTTCTTCTAATTGTTATAAAAACTAAAAAATTATAATTTGAATTATAAATAAATTTTCAGACAGAATGTGGGCACATTTTGTTTAAATTTCAATTGTTTGTATATGATAGTTCAAAAGGTAAGTCCATATACTTCGATTAAATTACGTAACCTATGGGGAAAACCTATAATTTACAACTTAATACTGGTTGATACAGTAGGCACAGAAGTACATTTAAATCTTTGTATAAGATAAATTTCCTGTATTAGATTAATTGCAGCACCCATATTCAGCTTTAAGTTTATTACTCTCTGTTATAACTAACTATATTGACACTGACCTTGTTAATATATTATAAGGTGGCCGTAACGGTTCAATAGAAAAAAAATGAATTTTTTAATACGACTAATTTGTAAGTATCAACTTTCACCCAATAAAATTTTATCATCGCCTCGGAAATTACTGTTCTGCGGACACAACCACAAGGGAAAGCAAAGTTAAGAAGTCTAAAATCGTAAAAGTCAGAAACTGCTGTTAGTTATTAAATAAATGCGATTAAATTATAGCTAAGATTTTCATAAAATATATTACGATATTTTCATTATTATGTCATTTATTATTTTTACTAACTTTATTTCTTAAATTTCTGTTTTTTTTTTTAAATATTTTTGATTTTTCAGTAATAAACTCCATTTTTTTCCAAAAATAATTTTTTTCATTATAAACTTCAAAGGCGTCACAGCTAAAGATTGCCAATGATAAATAAAAGACAAAAATCCCCCCCGATTATTTTACTCTATCATTTAGAATGAAATGGTACAAAACCAACATCATCTTAATGCGCATGAAAGGTTCATGATTTGGTAAAATTCGAAAACCAATCAAAATCCAATGAAACACAAACACTTAGGAAACCTACTGTAGTATACACTATCCAACACGAACGAATATATAACAGCGAAGAAAATGAAAAAGCATACAAACATGCATACAACAAACACATACACTTTTAAACACCCCAATAAAAGCAATTGAAAGTTTATTTTGAATGTAAAGAAATCGGAGAACGAGGTATTTCTGCTATCTCTTCTCTAAAAACGAAAAACAAAATCAAATCAAGCAAAATCTATCAAAATTACAAGCAAAATCTATCATTACTTTTGAATACAGGGAGAGCAAATGTTAGAAAACACAACCACCACTACTACACTAATGCCATTGCATTATAAAAAAATTAGACAAAAGCAGCAACAAAATCAAGAAAAACCTGTTGAGATATTAAACAATAGCGCCAAAGAGTTCAATGGAAAAGAGCTTTCAAAAGTTTGAGTGAAATGCAATCTACTTATGTATATACTATCTAATGGCATACATACGCACACATATATATCTGTATATATATATATATATATATATATATATATATATATATATATATATATATATTTATTTATATTAATTTACTTAAGTTGTTTTTTGCGTTTATTATTTTTTTCATTTTTATTTTTGTTGTATATGACTTTGAGATGCTTTTAACTCCAGCTGTGTGAATAATAAGCTTGAGAGTTTATTTTTTATAGAGATTTTGCTGTTTTCACACTCCTCCCATTTTCTGTTTTATTAAAGTTTTTACATTTGCATTATGACATGATCCATTCATATAATAAACCTTTCTTTATTAGATGATTTCTTTGGTTTTTAATATTTTTTAATTAACAATGATTTCACAGAAATAATTTAATTTGTCGCCTTCTAAACTTTTTGCCACAACAAAATTATTCGGTTAATTTGCTTTTATTTTTTTTACTTTTAATAAATTTTTGACGTCATTTACCTTCTACTTTTTTTATGAAATTCTGTTGGTGAAAGAGCAATCGCGGTGTAAATTTTCGCCACTTTTTTTAGAATTGTTTGCATATATTTTTAAACATTTAAGCATTTGAAATGGATGTTTCTAGTTGAGTAGTCATACAGAAATGTGCGAGTATAAGTAGATAATGTATTCTTAAACACTTTTAATGCGTGATGAGCATACTGAATTTAAAACTAAATGAATTTTTTAAAAATGAAAAGTTTTAAAAGATGGGCCGTATGTTTTCTTTTTAGAAAAATTAAAGATTAATTAACAGTTTAAATTAATCGGTTACTTTTACTATTCTTAAGCGAAAAAAATAAAGAAGAAATACTTACTGTTGTCAAGCACTTTAAACAACAACTTACAGGCACGATTCCAATACAAAAAAAATTTAGGTCTGCAATGGAACACTATTCTAAAGCTATTCTGGAATATCATTTTACTGATGGTTGAAAGACTTGTTGCGAATTAGGCGGAGAAACCTGAAAGGCCTTAATTAAACAAAAAATAGCTTTTACCTTCTAAGATATGAATTATATTTACACTTAACTGTTATCGCGAATGGCTGGTATTAATTTAATTTATTCCCTATGCTAACTATGCTTTGTTTTCTATAATTTGCTCCTCCTTTATGCAACTAAATTAAACATTTTGACAGATATTTTTTTTAAGTTCTATTTAAGGAACGTCTTTGTTTCAGTAACAGTTAATTTGAGATTACTGCTCCAGTACGTATATTTTTTGGTGACTCTAGAATTATAGTACAATGTGCAATCTTGTCTAAAAAAATAAACTTATTTTCTAGGAAATACCAGTAAAAATGGCCTAAGGTGGCTTAAATAAAAAGAAGTTAAAAATACTGTTGTGATTCTTTTTTGTCTTTGCTTGGTGTTTGTTTGTTCCAATCTGTTCAGATTGCAACAAGGCTTGAGAATATTGTCGTCACATCGAAAGTGCTCATATTTCTTACCGAACAAACAGCCAGCAAAGACCGAAAAGAATGACAACAGTATTTCATTTACTGCCGGAAAAAATTCAAAAATTCAATTTAATACCAGAAGTTGAAAAACTAAATAAATAAGCTATCCAAATCGGTTCAGCCGACACAAAGCTATGGCTTCGCAATGCCATAATATTTTATTTTAATTTACTGGTATACAAATTTTTGTTTTAACAACTTTAAAATTGATAATGACGCAAAAATGTATTGTTGACCAGATAATATTATAATTTTTGATATATAATTCTCCTCAAAGCATTATTCAAAGTCAAAGGAGTATTAAATTAAATTCAATTTTAAAGATTTTTACGTTTTCATTATTTCAGAAACTGTTTTTACAAACAAATAATAACAAAATATAATTTTTTTTTTATTTCTTAATTCGTTCATTTGGTTTCAAAAATCTTAAGACATTTCGCAAGGATATCGCATAAAAAAGAAATACTCTTATTAAAATAAAAAAATAATATCTGTAACCACGGAACCTGCAGATATTGCAATACGAAATGTAGAACTCTGTAAATAGAATTAAATAAAAAAGCGACAAATCTAACAAAATTTTCCGAATGTCTTCTTATTTTATTTAATTTACTTTCGAGTATAACATATATAGAGCGAATTAAAATGATTTTCCTTTCAGCAAAATGGTATTAAAGTTTCTTTTTTTATAATAAACAAAAGATTTAATTTAAAATAAAAAACAAAAAAATCACAAAATTACTAAAAGTTAAAACTAAAAAAAGAAAATGAGAAAGACATGTATTGCATCTACCAACAGCTTAAAAATATGACTAAAAGAAAAGTTGTAAGCCAACATAAAAGTTTAACAAAAAAAAAATCCCTTAAATACAAAACAAAACACAATGAATGTTGATGTTTGCCAACGAGCTACTTGTTGAATTCAATAAAATATTGTCCCCTTAAGGTTATTTATCATGACAACAACAAATAAGGACTTTTGCCGGCACTTTTTCAAAGGATTATACACTTAAAATGGACTGTTTAATTATTTTCCGTTAAAATGATTTAAAATAAATTAAAACTTAATAAAAGTCTCAATTTCACACCCTCCTTTGAAGCACAGGCAACAAGACAACAAAGGGGAAATATACAGTGTGATATTTGTGGTTTTGAATAAATATTTGACTTTGATTCTTGTTCAACCACCCGTTCGTGCAACCGCAATTACAATTAAAAGCAAATTTTTATGTTTTGTTTATTTTGAATTTATCTTTTGGATTTAATTTATAACTGTTTTAGTTACATACTTTTTTCCCATTTCAGTTTTTTTTTGTTTAATATTTTTTGGGTATTATTGTGGGGGTGTTGATGTGATAATTAGTTGTTGCTATTATTTTATATTTAAAAATGAACAAGTGTTATTGTGCTCTTTTTTATTTTTTCGTTTTAGATTTTATTGTGTGAATGTAATTAAAATACTTTTAATTGTTTTCTCTTGTATTTTTTTCGTTTGTGGCTGTTGTAGTTGTTTTATTAAAATACAGATTATTTGCAGTCGTTTTGATTCGTGTTTAGTTTGCTCTTGATTTTTATTTATTTTTTTAACTTAAACTGATATCAATTAAATAAACGATTGCAGAAAACTTAGTAAAAATTAAAATTATATAAAATTATTTTTAAAACTTTTTTTTATTGTTTTTTTTTTTAACCGATCTTTTTTTATTTATCTTTAATAAATATCTTTTTTCTTTTTTAAGATCTTTTTTATATATTTATTTCTTCACGATGTTTCGCTTTCCTTTGGAAAACAAAAAAAATATAAAATTTTTTCCTGAAGAAGCTTTCGAAAGGAAAGCATAATATCGTGAAGAAATAAATATATAAAAAATATCTTAAAAAAGAAAAAAGGTATTTATTAACACTTTTTTTATAATGTATTTTCGTTAGAAATTTTTTTATTCAAAAACAAAAGTAAAACAAATAATTATTTTGTAAAAAAGCTACGCAAAAACATAAAAAGACACATTTAAAGCTTTGATGAACAGTACACCATAATATTTTCACGTTGACAATCTTTTTAAATCTATCGACTGATCACTAATAATTGTGATCAATCCATCAATATATAAAAAAAACATGCTTCTTAATCGAATTTTGTAGAAAAAATGCTGACTGAAACTTTGCAAAAATATTATTCTTTCCATGCTGTGTACAATAATAAAGATCTTACACACATTAAAAAATAGCTAGTCACCTATGAGAATGAAACCACTCCTTACTTATAGTTATTAATTTAACAAACTCGGAAGTTTTTGAGGCTTTATTTCCGCAAATTATTTCTTAACCATTTTTCTTTGTTTTAAAAACTTTTAGATACTAAACCATTTTTTATCTGTGTTTTTACGTTCAAGCAGAAAAAATCTTTTTAAAATCATAACTCAAATTTTTGAATTATTTGGAGTTTTAAGAGTTTCAGAATTAATTGTCATATCAATTTTTCGTCGATGAATGCAATTACGTGATTTTTACCATAAAAAAGTTTACACCAATTATTAGAACAATCTCAAAATAAAAAAATCTTTTATTTTACTTTATCCAACTTTTTAACTTAAGTTGTTTTTGTTTTTGTTTTTTTTTTGTTTTAATAATAAAAAGAATTTATATGGTCATATTCTTAAGATAAATTTGTGATTTATAGAAGAACATTACCATTTTACAAATTATTGAATAAATAAACTGTAACTACCAATTGTATGACAATAATAAAATTAAGATGCTGTTTGTAAATGCATCATTCCCTTTTTGTTAAAAAAATACTATCATTTTTAAAACATTTATTATGCAAACAGATGTATCTGAAATAAAAATCCACGTAATTCTGTTTTGTTCAACGGCATCTTTAACAAGTTTTAAGGAATTAAGTATTTCTTAAAAAATGCCAATTTATTTTATATTTAAGGTGTACTACTTGATCTCTGTTCTCTGTTTTAAGAAAAAGTTATACTTCGAAAATAATGTCAGTTGACTAATTGTGTTACATCCTCTGGAAAGGAATGGAATAGAGATGAATTTTAGTAATGAAATAGAATTAAGAGCTAAACTTTCCATAATCGTACAATTGTGAAGGAAGCCATTTCATATAATTTCTACTTAGTTGGCTTTATAATGCTGCAGTGTAATACCGGCCACAGTGGTTGTTGTAATTTTAATATTTTTTTAATTAGCAGCGGCTGGGATATCAGCCCAAGCCACCAAGCTAAACGCTTGCTTAGTACCCAACATACTAACCACTACAGCCACAGCTCTGGCACCTTTTCAAAAAAGTTAAAAAACCGAATATAACGTTGATGTCCCTGGTAACAGGCTTCAAATATCAAGCCATTGACTTTAGCATCCGATACTTATTTTAAAAAAAATTTAGTTCTAATTTCTTAACTTATTTTAAATTTTTGGAAAAAAAAACAATAAAACCTGTTTTGAATTTCCACACCGGAGTTATTAATTACTTGTAGGAAAGCAACGTTTTAAGACAAGAGCTATAGTTCTCCTAATAAAGGCAGTGGCAAAGTTTCTATTGAACTTTTTTGTTTTTATAACAAATATATATCATTGGAGTTAAAATAAAAGTTTTGTTCTTAAGTAGTAATTAATTATAAATTTAAGTCGCGTTTTAAGAACACAAAGAAAGAAAGAGAGAAAGAAAGAATAATGTTTTAATTGCAGGAACTTAAGATTTCTGTTATTACTTCAAAAGCCGTTAGTTTAATTTTATATTTTAGAAACAGCTATGTTACTAAGAACATGAGAGCCTTTAATGAATATGTATTTGTCTGGTCCGTGTTGGTTTCTAATAGAAATTAAATATTTCGTTAATATTTCGATTTGTGTGAATTCTTAATACGATTTAAAATATCTTTTTGAAAGAATTTCTTTTGCACTTGATGAAAATATGTTAAGTCGTTCAGGAGATCGTTTCATTTGCTTAACTCTGAAATGATTTTATTATAATCGTTACATCTGTTGGAAGTTTTACCTTGACTAAAAAAATTTGCATCAATATCGGTGTAAAGGTGGCCTGTTGAAGAGGTATAATCTCCCACGTATGGTATGGAATCATTAAAATAATTAATGCCCAACGAAGCAGCAGACAAAAATGGACCTGCCGTTGTGGATGCCGAAGAGGGTGAGGAAGAGGTCGTTAGAGAATTTACTGCTGAAGAAACAGTTGACGTTGAGACGGTTGATGTTGATGATGATGATGCTGATGAAACAGTTGGAGTGTTGGACGTAACAATTGCATTAGCAGTAGATGAATTGTTGGAAGAAGTTGTACTACTGTTACTGCCGCCGGATAAACGTTGTTGTGTATGTTGTTGTTGATGTGTTAAATGTTGGTGTTGTGAATGATGGAGATGATTTTGTTGCGCCCGTTGCTGCTGCTGCTGGTGGTGTTGTTGGTGTTGATTGTGCTGCTGTTGCTGTAGTTGATGATGATGCGGGTGCGGATTGTTAGCGATATTGAGGTTTTGCGTTATGGACAGATTATTAAGATGCTGCTGCTGTTGCTGATGATGAGGCGGGCTATTGTAAAGATTTTGATACTGTTGTATATTATGTTGTTGCTGAAGCTGTTGCTGCTGCGTATTTTGTTGTTGATGATGTGGATTAATAGCGGCGGGTGAAGTTGTTGCTGTACTTGTATTGTATATTGGTGGCGAGTGCTGCGCTAACACTGTAGCGGCCGTTTGACCATGATGCTGTTGTGGCAAATGATATTGCTCGTAACTGTTGTACGATTGTAAGACCATGTTCGTTGATTTGTCACTTAAATTATTTGTGTTTAAATGATTGAAATTTTTCAACGTTTGGCAATTATTGTTTAAGTTGTATTCCGATTGATTTTCTGGACAAAGATTCTGGCGTGTGGAAGATTTAGAGGATGGTGATAACAATTGTAAGGCTGCCTTGTTGTTGTTTGATGAGATTTCACAAGCGGGTGTTGTTATAATGGCAGAACCAACTAAAAACGCAGAGGGCGGCATGTCTTTTGGTTAACTAGCTCCTTGTTAGCGCTTACAAAAATTTCAATTTCCTTTGATTTAAAAATCAACGTCATTGACTTGTTTTGTATTTTAATTTGACAAATACTCACACACTCAGAAACACTAACGCTCACAAGGACACACACTCTAAAATACAATTATTTTTAAGAACTTGCGATCGAATTTAAAATATGGGGGATGTTTGTATTTATTGTTTATTAATCCCCGGGTATTTTAATTAATATTATTTTTTACTTGGTCACTTGTTATTTGAGTTTAACATTATTTTAATTCATTTTACAGATTATGCTGGTAGTACTTGCAATATTATTAACATAAAAATTGCTGGACAATAAATCACTTTGAGATACTCGTAAATTTTTAAGAGGGTTCGAAATGTTTCAAAATTTATTTTAGTTTTAATTATTTAATTTATTTAAAAAGATTTTGCACAAACACTTGACATTTTTGATCAATTTATTTTTTTAATGTTTAATAGCTTCAAATGAGGGTTTTTTAATAAGTAAACATTTTTGAATAATGATCAAATTTAAATCAAAATTTCTTCTAATTTTGGTAAATTTGTTTTGAAAATTATATATTTTTTTTGCCCTAATCTAATTAAATATCAAGATATAGTTTGGTATCCTCAAGGCTTATTTTCCTTTAATATTATTTAAGAGATTTTCGTTATCTGTTTATTAACACGTTTTTAATAAATTTTGTGTTTTGCTATTTTCAACTGTTTTTTTTTATGTTTTAATCATACGCGTATATCCGTCCGTACCTCTTGCACCTTTGACATCCGTTTATGAACTAAACTCACAACTAACCAATGTTTGAAGTTGTTTTTCTTTAGTTTTTGTGTTTGTTGTTGTATTTTTTATTTTTTGCCATACAATATGCTTAATAACCAACTCACACAGATACACATACTCGCTCACTCAATCAAAACTCAATTTTGTTTTTTTTTTTGTAATTTTTTCTTCGCTTGAAATTCATTCATTAGTATGGTGGTGGTTAGTATCTGTATTTGTTGGATTTAAACACGCTTAGATATTTTTTGTGGTATTGCATATACGGGGAGCAGCATTGAGTGTATGTATATAAGTAAGTATTGGTGAGTATTGGCATTTTTTAAGTGAGAAAATATTTTAATCAACATCTATGTATAGCTATTTTCTATTCAGTAGTCTCATGTTTGAAACCCATTTCATTACATGTTTTGTTTTCTTGCATATTGTATTTTTTAAAAGTTGTTATTTAAAATAAAAAAAAATCAAAATTCGTTTCATTTTTATTTTATTCAGTGTCAGAATTTGACTAGATAAATATGATTTTGAATTTTGTTTTAAACCATTGAAATGATCTTATTTGTGCTCAAAGATGACATACATAAACCAAGTAAATGATTTTTTTTACTTACAGTAGAAACTCGAATCTTGCTCGCAAATAAGAACCGAGTGGGTGCAAATTTTGCGGTTGTCGCAAGTACCGAAATATTATAAAAGTAATTAAAAATCGTTTTTTCGGCATTTACCTTGTGCAGACTTGCTAACTCACCACTCCCAATAATCCTCTAGAGGGTTATAACATCCTCTTTTGCCTGTTCCAAGTAAATATTATAAATGTTAAATATTATTATGTTAAAAACAGATTGGGTCTTTCTATTGAATGTTTCGTAGAGACTGATAAATAATCTGTAATTTAAAAGGTATTTCTAACAACTGAGCTTGATAAGTGTAATAACATTCTGGTTCATAGCTTCTATTAGAGTGGTGCGATTTGGAGCAAAACACATTACTGATTTTGGACGTCTCTGTATAAAGACATAATAACATCTATTGCAATTATTCTTTTATTGTAAGAACTATTCAATTTATCTTTGTCATTTTGAAACCAAATCATGCACAACTCTAAATTTATCTAGGTGTGCAAGTAGCAAGTTTATACTGTAGCTGTAGTTTTTTATCTGTTCTGAGTTCTATTTACATGTCTTTGACGTTTTTGGAAATACTGATGCAATTTAAGCTCAAAGTTTTTCTACTAAATAAAGTTCAGTACAGCCAAGTAGATGGCCTTTTGACAAATTATAAGTTATTATTTCTAAACATATTGAAAATTTTGAAGTAATGTTGGATGACTTTCAGATAAGACCTAATTATTGGTGGTGTACAGTGAAGTTTAAAAGAAAGCAATAAATGTGTCTGTTTTGATATGTACCCTCTGAAACAAACGACTTGAGATATTGCCCAATCAGTGGCAGCTACAGCACCTCTTTTTAATAAGCCTGCTGTAATTTATGCAAAAAGTAAAATTGATAAACTGTAATAAAAATTTTTCAATACTTCAACAATACATTTATTTATTGGCGGCTAACATCTTTAATGCAAAAAAGAAAATAAATAATACTACAAATAGTTTGTACGGATTAAAAAAACATTGTGTTAAAAATTTAGCATATTTAAAATGACAATATTCACTAAAATCACTATTTCTTTTACCGGTTTGTTCACAAACCAAATTTGACGAGGGTCGACGGAAAACCGTACCCAAACAAAAGAAATTTTTACCCCGTCGGAGAATCCGAGCACATATCGAAAATCACTATTCTCTGGATTTCACTTTGTATTGTACAAATTTTTATTTATAGTCAATTTTAGTCCAGCAATGCTAATGAGAATTTAAATCATCGAAAATAGCGACTAGAACTTTTAATTAATAATGCTAAATTTGTTAATATATTTATGATATTATTAAAAAAATCTTTACAAACCAGTAATTTGATAAAGATAATTTTGTAAATTATATATGCAAAAATTTGGACACATTGTTCGTAAAACATAGAATTCTAACGAACAATAACTCACATTTTTTTTTAACAATTATACATGAAATTTGAAATTAATTTTGAAATATGATTTTGGCATAAATAATCATACAAAAAAAAAATTCATTAAATCATATATAGAATTTTATGTATGAATATTTAAGTATAATTTAATAATAAAAAATATTCTAAGACCATATTAAGACAAAAATATTTGTGGGCTATATTCGCTTAAAGAAAACATTATCACAACTACACATGTCGTAAAATCAAGTTAATTTAATTATCATTCATGAAAATAATACTGACAATTCGAAAGCTACCAAAAACGACAAAATCGACAAAAAAAGATAATAAAAAAGAAAAACACGCATTATAATCGTACGGGTGGCCTATTTAACAAAATTCATTCATAAATCCAAGACACTAAAAATTCAGGAAAATATAACAAAACAAATTTATTTTTAGTTTGGGTCAGTATTTTTGTACTTCATAAATATTGCAAACCAAATATATGAAACTAAAAAGAAAACAAAAATAACAGCTAAAACCATACCACTTTTTATGTATGTATGTAGGTGCAGGTTTTTTAACCAACCAACAGCAAATAATTTTTTTCTGAAAAAAATATATAGAAAAAATAATATAATAATTGTCAGCACAACAAACAAAAAAATATGGCCAACTTCAGCATCATTATTATTTTACCCTCAACAATTTTAAACAAATTGTACACCAAGAGATTTTTCTCAAAAAAAAAATACTGCAATTGTTTTTGTCTTCAAGATTTTTATGCGCAAGCAGAAGCTGCAAAGAATTCAATGTTATTTACAGATTAAAGCTTAAAAATAAAATAAATTATTTCCCACATTAAAATAAGTTTGTTACAAAAACTTTAAAAAAAGGTTATAATACAACAAAAAAAAATTTAGTGACGGCACAGTTCTAAAGTTTTAAAATTATTTTTACAAAATTGTAAATATCGAAATATATCTTGAGACGTGGAAGGAAAATTATTTTAAATTACAATTGACATATGAAAATAATGTTGGATGGTAAAAATGCAGAAATATTTAATTTTAAAGTGCAAGTGTATGAAAATATGCCTTTAACTTAAATTTCAAAGCAAAGTTCGTTTTTAAAAAATCACAACTTTCAAAATTGTTTTTAAAAAGCTTTATAAGACAATTACCTAGCAAAATTATATATAGAATTAGCTGTGCGTTCGACCATGTGTAAGCGAACATACATTCCCAAAACCGGAATGTAGAACGAATAATTCCAGGGATATATTCTCTGAAGGAACTCCTATTATGCATGTGTGCCCAGAATTGATAAGTGGTTGGCTTAGGGCCACAGGATAAAATATATTAAATATGTATTCCATAGAGTCGCTGACTTAGACGAAAGAAATAAAAGAAAGACAATTATCACTTAACAGTCTGAAATATCTGCAATTAACAGTAAAGGCAAAAAGACCTAATAATGATAATGCAATCGTAATTTACCAACCCGGCGTAAGAAATTAATAAGGAATTCAGAGCTGCGAAAAGGGTTTCAGAATGCTAGTTTGCTTATTTGCTTAACGGACTTGATTGCATGCAAAATTCAAATTCCAAAAGCTGTCGTAAAACATATTGGAAGAAATTTATTATAATTTTATAGGGAGGTGCCTTAATATCTGGGTCATTTAACAGAATACATTTTCTTTCGAGATGTCTCATTTCCAAGGACAAACGGCTGATGTACTTCCAGCGATTAAAATGACAGTGGAAACTTGGTGCATCTTTTCAACAAGAAAAGCTTTTATAAAGTACGAGCGAAAGTCGCAGACAGAAACGTCAACAATAAAATAATTGTATGGATTATTTAAATCTTTTCTGTATCGCTTGCGATGCATTTCTTCGCCAATACAAAACTTGATGCTACCACAACCAATCACTACTTTTCTTTTTGTAGAGTTGAACAAAAGAAAAGTTTATTATAATTCCGATAACTTTTATTTCCCACACTTATAACCTTTTTCAAATCAAATACACCATCCATTTGAAGTTCGTTTAGAGAGAAATATTTTTTTATTTTAAATATTCACGAGATATTAGCTAGATGAGCATAAGTTTAATAATGGTTTGTTCACATATGAGAATATATTTATATATGACCATATATACATATGAATATGCTCGTGGCAAATTGTTGTTGTTATATTTTTTGTCTTGTATATAATTGTCGATTGCGATTGGTTAATGTGTGGTTTATATTTGAAATTTAAATCTGCGTTATAACAAAAAGCTTTAAATCCAACAAGCAAACAATCAACAAAAAAAGTATTACGTGCCTTAAGTTTATAAGAAATGACCATTTAAACTTTACACACACACACACTTAAGTATGCATGTAAGTAAAATATACATATATCGGACAAACATGTTGGTTTATGTTAAATGGGTTGGTTGATTTGTCAATTTCTCTTCTTAATGTTTATTTTATAAACTTGTATTAGTTTTTTCTGAATTATTGTCTTGAAGTATTTAATGAGTTTTGTTAATTTTGAAAACCCATGAGGGGGGTGTATTTAAAATAGTTTTTAAAATACTGTTTATTAAAAAATGGCGTTTGTCTTTGATTTGGTTAACAGAATTTTCCTCTGTTAGCTTTTTAACATAATAAAAATTTATCATTAAAGTAGAGTAAACCGGTCTTAGTGCTATAATTTGTAACACTTTATTATTGCCTTTTCGTTCAAGTTGTTTTAGTTAAGATAATAAATAAAAGTTATTGAAAATGATTATTGCATCATTGCGTTGGTTAATATAGCCTTGAGAATAATATGTAAAATATGGCTAAAATAAATTTTAAAAGTGTTTTTAAGATCATCACAAAAACTACAAAAATCAATTATTAATAATTACTTTTAGATTTTTCAACTTCGTTTTTTTTTTTGGAAAAAATACAGTCTGAACACACCATCTTAAGTTAAAAGCAAAAAAATAAAACAGGTCTTATTGCACTAAAAACCATCACAAAAACGCTTGGTGTATTTATTCACATAAATTGAATCATGTGAATATACTATTTATGAAGCAGGCGTTAAACACAAACTGAATTAGAAAACGCTATTGAAAATTAGTGCGTTGTATTTGCAAAAAATTTAAATGCAATAAAAAAAAGCTTACTGAAAATTTTTTTATTTAATATACAAAAATTAATTTTTAATTATTTTTTTTTTATTATTTATGCTTGAAAAATTATAGTTTTTCACTATTAAGCTTTCAAAAGTCTTTTGAGCTTTAATTTTTTTTTAATAGTTTCTATAACTGTGAATTTCATTGTCCTGTCTGTTTTAGTTTAAAAGAAAAGTTTAAATACATGAAAGTTACATTTTGTATAACACATCCTTTAATTTAATATTTCAATATATATTTGTCACTGTAGCGGACGTAGTGCTATAAATTCGCTCAGCCTTTAATTTACTAATTTTTTTATTGAAAAAACTTTAAGAGTCATTTTATTACGATCTCTAAAATAAAGCACTGTGACTGACAGCTATAATAGCTAGTAAGGAATCAGAAATATAATATAATATAATATCCAAAATTTTATAATCGTAATTTTTTTTAGCAGATAATTTCTATTTATTTTGATGTCGAAGTTAATTGTTAAAACCGTTCCATACAGAGTTAGCGGTTGTCATTATCAAATTCATCCAAAGTCTGTGAATATTTTATATATACTTTGAGTTCATCGGCAATGATGTTGACTAAGCAATCTCTCAATTAGTGGCCACAGTTGTATTTTTTAGATAGTGTTTTGATAACACTATTTTTATTTCTCTTATAGAATCATTTCATGTCAAAAATCTATAGTAACAAGCTAAGGGGATTTAATGCTCCATCAATGAATTTTAGTCATATTTGTTTCAAATAGTCATGAAATATTTCGCTAATAGAATAGTGCTGTCAAAAAATTGGAGACTATTTGCCCGATATTACTTTACATATACAACTCTTACGAAATTTAACAGCTTGTCCAGGGATAAAAAATAGAGGTTCTGATTAAAGCAAATTTTCTGGAAAATTGTACATTTCTTTTATAATAAGAATTGCTTAATTTAAATATGTTTTTTTTTATTAAAAGGATTTTATTTATTTTTTTCTTCCTATTTTAAGTTTAGCGCTGTATTTTGTTTATTTTTTATTTAAGTACTTTTTTTTGTGTTTTTGGCGACTCTTTAATTTGCCTTTTTACATTAAGTGTGACAAGAAAAAATATGTAAATAAATTTGGTTAGACGGCTTAACGACCACAAACATGATTGAAAGAAAAAGAAATTTAAAAAAGATTTTAAGCTAAAAAAATAAAATTTTAGTTTTTAATAAAATACTTATTTTTTTTTATTAAGATATAACTCGTCAATATTATAAAACTAAACATTTTCCCATAAAACAATATTCAACATAATTCTTGTTTAATTCTTAAAAACAACACAAGAATTGAGAATTTCTTCAGCATGATATATTGCACTTTTTATCACCGCATCCTGCTTATAATTCATCACAAATACTAGCAAATGACTTGCTTTTGATGGAGGACTGTCATAAATGACTAAATTGTTAGATGAACATAAATTTAATAAAAACTCTGTATTGATCACTTCACCTCAATGCCCATATACAAAATAAGTGTTTGGCTGATTGAGACTTTTTCTTTGTTGTTATTTTTTGCTTTTTTGTTGTCTTTTGTTTTTTGGCTAATTCGATTCAACGTTTAATGAACTCTTATCAGCCATAAACTAAATATGGTAAATCCTTTTAACTTAACAACATAATCATATTGAAAAAAATTAAAATTCTTTAAACATCAGTTTTTAGGTATTAAATCATAAGTTTTGTTAAAATTTTATTTATTTGTATATTGTAGTGTCTATACAGTTTTTGGCTGTTAGTTTGTCTGTCTGTCTGTCCATTTGTCTGCTGTGTATTTGTTTTCGGACAAGAAATGTCATCATATTTCAAAAACGGAAATTAAACAAAAAAAAATAATATCTGTATATAAAAGAAATATTCATACATCCAAACAAACTTACAGAGTGAAGTACTTGTACAATAAAATGAAAGACAAGAGAGAATAAAAGAAGACACCTTTTGAACATTTGGTAAAATGTACAAACAAGCATAATTTGTATTTTTTTTTGACAGGCAACAAATACCATTACAGTTTCTCAACAAAACAAACGAAAAAAAAAAAACAAAAAACAGTAAAAAACATACGCATACATATATGGCGTTTCCGGTTAAAGCACGTGCGCCTGTGCTTTTATACAGATTTTGCCGTTCTTTACATTGTTTAATTATTATTATTATTATAAAGATTTATTCAACATCAACAACAAATCATAACACCAATTAAAAATTGAGCCTAGAAATTATTATTTTCTTCTTTAAAATTTATTAACGAATGAGTGATTAGTTAATAAACAAATTTTAATTTGACAGAAGTACCAGAAGCTTTTGGTGGTGGTTAAAAATCAAAGATATGTTAAAGTTCAATTGTATCAGATTTTATTATTTATAAATTTATAAATCAAACCTAGAATTTTAGGTTTCTGTTTTGATTTGAATTTTTTTAATTACAAATAACTTGTTAAGAAAAATATAAATGTGGACTGATTTAAAATGTCTTTGCTGAAAACTATAAATAGAATTAATGTAGTTGTTACTGGCGATAGTACAATAAAAGCTGGAGATGGTGAAGAGATTAAGAAAAAAACACATCACATTCTGACTTTTAATGTGTTTTACTATACTCAGCATTTGGTTAGGCATGCAAGGTAAAACATGGTTCTAGTATAGTTCTAAGAAACCCACTATGTTTTCTGTAACAATATGAGGTTACGTTGAAGAAAAATTAGAATTTTTTAAACAAATTTTTTCATTATTCGTTTAATGGTTTGATGGTTTTTGTGCACAAAAAGTAGCAAATCAGTTCTAACTAAATAGCTTTAGTTTAAATTTTCACCACAACCAAATTAATATATTAATACTACTACAAGTAAGAATAACTAAATAAAATAATTAAAATTCACCGATATTCATTACTGAAGGTGAAAGCCCGATGCGATGAAAATGTCGCTAGCGCTTTTTTAGTTCTTCAGGAAACTTCTTACAAAGTTGTAACGAAACTTAAGATTTTTGCCCAATAAAGTCAAAAGGTAAATACAAAAGCAATGCATTTACATGTCAAAGCAAAACAACAATAATTAACGAAAGATTTCACATTTTTCTTTGGCCATTTAGACGTGCTTCACCTTCCATCATAAAAATAGGTGAAATTTAATTATTTTATCGGGAAATTTAGCAAGTTTCAATTTAAAGTTAATTATATATTCATGAGTTTTAATTTTAACACATAACGTTTAATTTAAAAAATGTGCTATTTGCGGTATTGACTATGGGGTGCTCATTATCAGTTAAGTGATTTATTTGAAAGCAATCGCTTTATTCGAAAGTGTTAAAATGTTAAAAAAATGTTAGTAGTTTAATATATATTTATATTTTTCTATTTTTAATTTAATTTTAATTAATTTATTAAAAAATATATATTAACATGAGCAGAGAAGCTAACTAATGGGTAGTAAGCTAAATTTAAAACATGTATAGCAACGGTAAATGAAACCTCTGAACGTAACTTATTTTCCATAAGGAAAAATATATAGAAGCTTATAAAAATATCAAAACGAAAAAGTTAAGCAAAAACACATTTCTTAACACATTTTTTTATTTAGAATAAGTTGTGTAGAAGAAGAATGACAATTTGTAAAATAAAATCTGTTTATTGTGTGTAATTTATTGACGACTTCTACAGACTTTATGGTACCGTGTAAGAAAGAAAAACTGAACAGCGTAACTTGTATGTAAAAATGTTATTAAACGTAAAAAGGCGAATATTTAGCTCGGAATTTTTATTGGACTGGTTCGATAGCAGTAACTTAAGTTGGTCCAATGCATCTTGAAAACTCTGACAAACAGTTGAATTTTGCTAATCTTCCTCTTCTCATAAAGCTATTAGTTCATTTCTAAAATTATTTAAGTTTTCAGAGCTTCTTTTTCTTCTTCTTATTTACGCTCCAGTTGCGCTGGTAGCTGATTTCATGTTGAACAATTGTTTAATCAAAGAAACACATATTTCACGGGAAATATTACATTACCAATCAAAATTTCAGAGGAGTAAAAATTTCTCTCTTTATTTACGTTAGGGGTGAATTATTATTGCCTGCAAATAAAAGGTGATAAAGAAACTATTTCTAAAAGTGGAAACCAGAACTCGTCCTCGCTTACTGTGTGAGAGAGAGAATTTGATTTAATGATATTTACTTCCTTAAGGCAGTCAAAAAAATCACATAAGTAGTAAATGATATTTATTTGCGAATCAGCGTTAGATTGCAACAGTGTTCCAAAACTTTTATTTTTAAGAATTTAAAAATAAAATTAAATTTTTTATCATTATTATGTTTGTGTGTGTGTGTATTTATATGTGTAAATGTGACAATTATTTACATATTACAAGCATCCACTAAATTAAAATATGAATTGTTCACTTAATTTTAAAGAATCACAAGGGTTAGGAGAACATGGTAAATTAAAGGCATATAAATTATGATGATAGTGGTAAATAAATATTAAATTTAGTTAATAGTGGTAGTGGGATTGGTGTGTGCCATATAGCTTTTGTCAAATATTGAACAGGAATGAATGAATGAATGAATACAAAGTAGTTTTTCTTTTACTTTTTGGCAATTGTCATTTGACAATAACAAAAATCTCCCCCTTTCAAATCTAATTTCTTTTTTGTATTAAGTCTTTATTTCAATTTTGTTTTTAATTTATTTAATAAAGGATTACATACGTTGAAATATTTATACAGCACTTTCAAGAAAAACCACTTTTCTTCTCTATTGTGTTGCTGAAAAATAAATTTTTAGAAACACGAGACAAAAAGTAGGAGGTTCTTTGCTTTTTTTGAGAGCAACATTTTTTAAGTTTTTGTTTTATATAACAAGATGAAGAAATAATGGAACAAAGTTTAACGTAGAAGTATGAAGAAGACAAACAGGAAGCGCCTATAGGCTAAAAAAATACAACACTTACCTAAAGTGAATTTTGTTTAAGAAAAGGATTTAACAGCTGTTGCTGGGTACTTTCATTGCAGATAATTTTCTGGGGTAGTTTTGCTTTTATCAAATCTTAACCCTCTATTGCGCAGAAACTTTTGTTTGAATTGTAAGATAATTAAACTTAAAACTGTATTTAATTAAGTTTCTTTGCAAGTGTTCTTAATAATAAATTTCTTATTTTAGCACTTTTTTTACAATTTCGCATGTAAGTCTAAGTGTTCTCTTATTATATTTTTGTTTGTTTTGCCCTTCTCCCGTCAATGAGCTTAGCGCAATCACACTTTAAAAAAAATTCTATGGCGAAATGGTAACAGTTTTTTATTCTATAAAAATTTATGAGGGAATTTATTTAAGTTGTTAAAAATATACACAGGTACGGCATATTTGAACAAATGTAGTTAATTAGAGTACTAGTGTAGTAAACTTTGCTTATTTTTCATATCTACAAAGTTTTTTTCTTGGGAATCGGTCTAGATACGTTTTTGGATACTGTGTTGAGTCGCGTTCTTTATCTATTTTACCATATTTTTTATCTGTTCTATCTTAACATTAGTTAGCAGTGTACACTAATTTAAAACGATTTCAAAAAACCGAGATGGTTGTCAATTGCTACTTGAGAAATCCGGTATTTGTAGATCAATTTAAAATAATTTTTATATTGTAAAGGTTGTGTTTAGAGATTGCTTTTATTTTAAAAAATATTAAAAAAGTTAAATACTAAACTGAGTCCAAAGGCAACGCATCTGTTTTTTACGTTAAATTTATAGAGCCCAAATTTCCATAATGTGGATCAAGAAATGGCTGCTTACAACAAAAGGTAATAAAAACATAAACTAAAGGGCGAGCGTATAGAGATGTGAGTGTGGTAAATATAACTTTGACTTTTAAAATGTAATGGACTGAGCATTTATTCAAATAACCGCTTTGTGAGCGGACATTAAAAATTAAAAGAGGGAATAGATTGACGTTTGTGGCCTTTTTTTTGAATTGTAATATACAAAAACTTAAGTTTCAAACAAAATATTTACAACATAAAGTTACAATCTAAAGATACTCTGATTGATAGATATCGGCATACCTTTTGAATCGTAACAGAATCTAGAATCTTGAAAATAACAAAGATTTTGTAATAATATATCCACTATAGATGTAAAATAGATAGATATGTGATTTTGAGATGTATCGGTTTATGTTTTGAGCTATGCCCAACAGACACTTGAAAGCTAAGCACGTGTAAAAAGGAATAAAAAATAAAATGTATATTACTTATCCGGAATTTAAAATAAGTGAAATAAGTAATGTGGAGGGACACAATTATCTTCCCAATGTATTGTTTTAATATAAGAAACTATATTTTTAGACAAAACTGAGAAAATTTATTGTAGCTATTGTCTGAGGCACAGCTTAAGCTTTAACATCTAATGTTATTAAAAGAACCGAATAAATTCTTAAATAACACGTGTCTCTTTCCCCATTGTTATAGAAAATAATGGAAAATTTGCACAAATTAAAAAAAAATCCAATCAATAGAAATTTTCAAGATCAATTCTAAACTCAGAGTTTTTAATTGATATTTTTCCCAACGAAAAAAAATATTAAAAATTTTAAATAAAAGGGCGCTTGCGTAAAGATTTTACTTTTTATTGGATATTGAAAAACAACAACAACAAGTATTTTATTACAAAACACCATCAACAAAACAAAAAAAAAACAAAAACAAAAGATAAACTTCCGGTTAATCATTTATGAAACACGTACCTCTCTCCCTCACATTTAATAAAAAACATACTTGTGCATTTATTTATGTACATAAGTATGTATATGGCATTGACAACAAAATGGAAAACTAAGTATACTAAATACACATTTTAATTTATTACGAGGCAAAATCGAAAAGTTTTTTAAATTGTTAAATATAATTTGATTTAAAAATCAATTTAAAATTAAAAATACTTAAATAATAAATATAAATAATACGCAATAAATCGGACATTGATTCTAACAAACAATTTTTTATTTTATGACAAAAATAACCGTCTCCGACAAACAATCGCTTTTAAAATATTGCATTGAAAATGAAATTTTGCGCCCATTGAAATGAAATGATTGCGTTGTGCAACAGCCAAGTCATGAGTTCAAATCCCAACATCGACTTGAGAAGAGAAAGCGAGAGACTGAAAAAAATTATATTAGTAGCTGCTATAAATGAGTTATTTAAAAGACGACTTAATATAAAATAGTGGTTCAAACCTTGAGTCGCGATTAAACAATTGTTGGGCATCTACAATAGATAAGTTAGAGATGGTGTGTATATTTGTGACATGTATAGACAAAAGAAAATCAGAAACGAAAACGATGGTTGTGTTACCGAGCTATATGATTAGTTGTTTGTGTCTGTATATTAGAAAAACAGATGAAGACGTTAAAACCAAATCGAAGAGAACAACATAACAGTAAGTAACAACGCAACAGCGTGTCAGTTATATTGAGTTCTGTGAATGATCTGATTAGTAAAACAAGAGAGATTTCTTGTCTCGCCCGGGTCACACATGTTAGTTAAAGAAAACGTAGAGTAGTTCGAGCCTAGAAGTTATTACAGATTTTAGTATATGGAGAGCTGCTAACAAAAGAGGATGTAGTAAACACAAACCTATCCTGAGCCACAAAGTAAAACGCAAGAGAAAAGAACTAAAACAAAATTTTAATTGATATGCTGGCATTTGCATTCTAAAAAGTTCTTACAACTAAGAAAGGAAAAATATAAATATTTTGATTATGTAAGTCGCAAGCAAGAGGCCGATTGTATTCTTATTCTTTCTTGAAAATTTTTAGATAAAGATTATTTATCAATTCCAAAAATTAAATATTGGGAATATTAGAGAAAAATTTAAGAATTCAAAATGATCTCATGCCATTAAACTTTTTTTTATCGTTCTGTAGTTCGAAGTATTTTTCTATTCTACTTCATGTCTGTCCATTCAAACGTCCGTCTGTCTAGTGATGTGTTATGTGTTAATGTAAATCGGATGTCAACTGTTTATAGTAATAGAAAAAAAAGAACAAGCACAAGCATATGATGACATACATATATGTTTTTATAAAGGTCTGCCTAGTCTAATAAAATAAGCTTGCAACATGTAATCGCAATACATAGTAGTAAATAAACAAGAGGGATGACTGAATGAATGGATGATTGCATGAATGGATGAGTAGCTGACTGACTGGCTAATGTATTCAAACACAAACTTGCACACACGCTTGGACACTTGTGTTGCATTTTATGAGTTGTGCACCACGTACGTTCTTTCAATCGTTCAAATTACGCACGACGCATACAAATGTTTTCTAAATTCAACATTAAATCAATGCAACTAAAAAAGGAAGATCAATACTTGTTTAACCAGTAATGAAATCTACACACACACGCACACTCGTAGAACCTATACCTGTTGCTTTGAATTTGAAGAAAAATATTAATTATTAATTGTTCTTCTGGCTGGCTAATTTGTATTAAGTTTTATTTTATATTTTTCACGTAAGAAAGAGGAAAAGCTACAGTTACACGTAAAAACTTTTTGACAAAAAAAGAGAGAAAAAAAAACGGAAGGAAATCATAAAATTATCAACGAACCTGTTGCTACAACTAAATGTGTGTGTGAGACTTTTGCTTACAAGAAGTTTTCTTGCAGTTGCATTTAAAATTTAATTGTTATTAAATTGTACGTCTGAAAAAAGGAGGAAATTACTATTATAAGTAGGTAACATAGATTTACCAGAAAACAGTTAAGTTTTCTTATCTGCTCGTATAGTACAATTCAAGAGAACCAGTAGTTTTTATTAATTCAATTCGTTGAAGTAGCGAAACCTGTTGAGAATTCGTATTAGTATTTTCTCTAATAACATGCTACAGCGAGCGACAGGTGTCTTATTAACATACTAAAATTTTATTGTTGTCTCTGTCTGTAGAAATTTATTTAGTTAATGTGAAAAATACTCATGAAGCGTATTTAAGTATTATTTAATGAAGCAAAACTAAGTTTTTTTTTTAAAAATTTGACATTTTTAAATTAAAAAAAGTTAGTTTTATATTACGATACCATTCATTGCTTAAATCTTGTATCTTATATTTCATTATAATAAAATATATAAAACTGTTCTGCAGAGGAATTTTCTTTTAACAAAAAATGAGATTCTTAATGAAAATATTAATAGATATCACCATAATTCAAGTACTAGTTTCGTTTGTCTCTAAAGAAGAGTCAGTCTTGTGGAGGAATAAACCATGAATCAATGTTAATATAAAAAGTAATTTCTTGATCGAGAGTGCCTTAATCTCAAAGGGTAAACCTCTGTATACTTAGATGGACATGACAGGCATAAAACCTGTTGAAGCTACATGATTGACCGGATAGGTAACCCAGTTTTGGTTGCTATGACTGAGATGGTAGAACAGAATGAGTACAGAAGACGATAACTGATCACTTACCGGGCCTATAACAACTTTATGAAAGTGATTAGAAGAATATAAGCATGGTCAAGTCAGAGTTGTGAAATAAAAAGTTGAAAGGCCAACAATTTAGCTTGTACTACTTCAAATTATTTATTTTAACTAATCAATCCTTTCAAATTTATGCAAAAATTAATGGCAACAAAATTAAATATTTGTGAATCGATTTTAAAAATCAAAGCTTTTTTATGAAAAATTTATCCAAAAATTTATTCAACAAGTTTATATAGGAATAAAAGATAATTGAAAAAAATGCAAAATAATATTTCTTTTTTATTTATTTCGAAACTTCTATACAATTATTGCCAAATAATACATTTCAACATCGATCAATTGATTTTAAATGATCAAAATAAACACCTGAAGAAAATATCAAATAATTATTAATTGAACATCTTATAGGATTCACTTCCACTAAACGCTTGTGCATTAATGAACTGTTTTATCCCCTCCCTATTAGAATAAAAGTGCACGCCAGACAAAAGGAATCACTTAATATGATCATCTCTATTACAATTTTATTGCCTTATATAAATGTATTGTATGTATGAATGCATGTATAGTAAGTAAGTAAGTAAGTATATATGTAAGTATGTATTATTGTTGTTACTAAAGGATATCTGGTTTCGTTTCCGGTCTGATTAAACTCATGTGTAAATAAGAAGCAGATCAATAAATAAACACGAAAAAATAAAAAGTTTTTTTGCTTTTGGTTCAATTTGATATCAAAACAATAAGAAGCCGATCATTTAAAAACTCTTGTTTTATTTAGGTGTTTCATTCAGTATGATTATTTGTGTTTAAAAGTGGTGGTATTTTTCTCTTCCGAATTCCTATACATGTCTTATTTGTAGTTTATTATTCTTTTTTCAATTATTTTATTTATTGTTGGCATAAAATCTGTAAGATTAAGTCGAGCAGAAGTATGTGCTGTTTGCATATTTTTTTTGGAATTTTATCAACTATAAGCTGCACGCACTAGCGTATATATATTTATTTAAATGTTTTTTTTTTAATTCAATTTTTAATATTTTATTTCATTTCTTTTATTATGCACAAATTCTTGATTTGCATGAAAAGAATAAAAAATATATATTTTTAAGCTTTATGCTATTTTTATTGCTCCATTTAATTAATGGTTACGGTGCTTTTAGTAACAAAAAACCCCAAATATTTTGAATATTTCCATAAATAAAAACGTCTGATTTTGTAGAATTCAATTATTAAAATTATAATCTTAAAAAATATTTTCTTGAAATTCTTAATAAATTTACATACACAAATCGTAAGTGTTGTATTGAAAAAGAAAAATTTTAGAAAGGCAAAAGAAAAAGAAGCGATTTTGCAAAAACTTTTGTAAAAGCAATTAAAACAATAATTAAAATTAAAGGTAACTTCAAACAAATGCTTGTTAAAATAATAATTATTCCTAACATCTCTGTCTGTTTGATGCCATTTTAGAATTTATAATATAACATATATTATAAATAAAATATATTATATATAAAATATAACATAATGCATAATCGAGTTACCTGGTTATGCACATTATAATATACGTAATACGATAACTCGATTTCTTGACGGGAATAATTTGATTACGGGCAGGCAAGTCTAGTTTTAGAAGAAATCACGGATGTGTTTCTGCATTATTGTCTGCATATGTGTTCGAGGATATCCGGATGGAAATTGAAAAAGGTATTATCGCGTTTTTGGTTCTTCTGGAGCACTCTAAAGCTTTTGACACCGTCGAGCATAACCTTCTCTGCTACAAACTCCATAACTTGTTCCATTTCTCATCTTCCACCATTGGTTTGATATCAACATATCTATCCAACAACAGATTCCAATATACACAAATACTTGATAAAAAAAAAATGAGGCCTTTGTTCATAGGTCTTCCGCAAGTGTCAATTGCTGGGCCGTTGTTGTTTTCTATGTATTCCAATGATCTTCCGGGCATACTGACGGATTGTAAAATCAGAATGTAAGCCGACGATGTCCAACTATATACATACATGTTGTGATATTAATATGGTATATCAACGCATAACTTCGTTGAATTGACAATTACACGGTATTAATACATGGGCTTCTGCAAATGGTTTGATCATGAGTCCCCTCCAAGTCTAGATGTTTCGTTATGCAGAAGAGACTTCCACGGTTCATAATTAGACCTGACATTGATACTGACAATCAGAAAATTGAGATAGTTCCATACGCTAAGATTTTGGGTGTTTTCTTTAATAAATCTCTTACTTGGTCTGACCATATCAATTACGTATTTGGTCGTTTTACATCCATGCTGAGGACAATATCGTCAACACGAAATTACACTCCGATACGAGTTAGAATACTGATTGTAAAACTGTATTTGATTCCTGTATTGTTATACGGATGTGAACTTTTTCCCAGCTACAACTCCGTCAGGAATAGGAATTTAACAGTCACCTTTAAGAACGTTGTTCGATATGTGTATTGTTCGGACAGACTTTCTCGAATTTCAATGTTTTTGAAAGAGTTGTATGGCGTCTTTTTTTGCAATTTGCTTGACGTTAGTTTTTTTAGTTTTTTTGCATAAAATAATATACACACACCAGCACGATTATCTTTAAGGAAAATTAACTTTTGGGGAAGGTTGTAGAGGTATATGAATAAGGACACTTGCGTACATGAGCTTAATGTCAAAATGACATTTCTATATATTTGCAATATCTCTCCGGAATTCGATTCCTCATAGATAACAAATATTAGATGACTCACAAAAATTTTAAAATGATATTTTTTTTCTGAGTAGCTTGTTAAAATCCCGTTACGGTTTTGATAGCAGCTATTGTTTTATTTGTGTATAATTATTTTGCGTTATTCGTATTGAATTATTATATTTTACTTTATACACATATTATCTTAATTCCTTCAATCATTAAATTCGATTTGAATATATTTCCCAAGTTTTCAGTTTACATACTTTTCTTTTTAATTAACTGAATTCTTTGTTACAACTACAAAAATTGATTTTGTGTAGAATAATTCTCTGTTTTAATGTAATATTTCATGGTTGTTATTATTATTAAAATAAATAAGATAAATAATATTTAAGCAATTTTATTTTTCGTGCTTGATTCCTTTAAATAAATATTTCATGATATTCTCAGGAAATATTTATTACAAAAATTTTTATTAAAAAATAAACACTTTATGATATTCTCATAAAATATTTATTCCAATAAAAATAAAAAATATTTGAAATGTATTCCTGCGGGGGAGATCACTTCCAAATTGCAATTTTACTATTGCTCAAGTAGCTCATCAGTGAATTTTACCCCAATATTGTATAGATAAACCTAAAAGTCTTATATCCAAAGCCAAACTGATTCTATGAGAATTTTTCATAAAATCAACATAGCATAGACAGCAAGACTCAAAAACACTTCTACACAAACGCAGCAAAACATTTCAAACAACAAAAAACATTGTTTATTTTCCGATTAATTATGAATTGTAAATATTAATTACTATACAATTTCGATATTCCTTCTTTTAGTATTAGGCAGAAAATTTCATGCTGTTTTCTAAGAAATTTCAGTTCATTTCTCCGAAATAACAATCTAAAAAATTACTTTTTCAGTTTTTTACCAAAGCGACTTTACGACAATTATTTGACAACTCTGCACTCAAAAGCATTTCTTAACTGTTATATTTTTTACAGATAGATAGGTAGATAGATAAGTGGGTAGAGAAAACCCCCAACAGCTAACACTATGGCACCTTAAGAATATTTGTTCCATAGATCCTTCTACTCGCAAACGAGAGTATTGCACCCTCAGTGAATACAATGATACATGATACCCCTTAAACTCTCTACTATCTAGGTGCTACCACGGCGAAGTAAGATGAAACGCTTTTCAGAAGAATGTGTTTTTTGAGACCATCTTCAAAAAATTATAATTAAGGCCAAAGGGAAAGCCCGTGAGTGTTCTCTTTGTTAACAAACCCGGTTGTTATAATTATTTGATTTTGAGACAATTTGGAATTTTTTAAGAGGGAAGTTACTTGCTGTATGCTAGAAGTAATAGCAAAAGAACATCAATGATAACGTAACAAGTGTGCACCACAATAAATTTGCAAATTTCTTGATCTTAACAATTAATTATGATTTAACGAGCTTAAGCATAACTAAACATAAAGACTTATTTAAAACAAAAAATTATTAGATGAGGAATCTGTTGACACTTTATTTATTGTTTATTTTTAATTTTATTAAAAAATTAAAATTATTTAAAAGTAGTATCTTAATTTCTAAATAAAACAAGGCGAATTACACTAGAATGACTAGAATGAGATTGGAATGTTTGCTTATAAGTTAATAGGAAAGGTAAACAGCAAGTTTAAAGAATTTAAATTTTAAATAACCAGCTTAATAACAAAAAATTATAACCAGAATCTTTTAAACGTACGTTGATATTGTATCAAATGCGTTCTAATGTAAGTAAAATCCTTCAAAAACTCTTAGTTTGTTTTATATACTTATGTATGTATGTTCGTAATATTATCTAGGTGCATTGAAATTATGATCAAATAAGACAATTGCACATTAATTAGTGTTGTTTTGCTAAACAAAATACCACTAACACCTACACATCCACAAACATCAGTAAAATATATAAATAGTTTTACCTAAAACAAAATAATAAATAAATTAGGGGATTCCACAATGAAAACCTTTTTTATCTCTTGTTTTCTGTACAGATGTTAGCGAATCCTTCCAATAGCAAAATAAAAAAAAACACATGTATGAAGTAACATGCATCCATATGTTTGAAGACAAAAGATTATGAAATATTCTATCTTTATTTAGATAGAATATTTCAGGCAGTATATTAATAGGACTGAGTTGAGAAATATTAAAAAAAAAATTTAATTCACTTGGTGTGGTATTTCAACAAAACGCAATAACTGTACACCCTTGACCAGAAACAATATGAGACAGAATAAAAACATGCTAAAAAACGATTTATCGATGGAAAAACTTATTAAATTGTTAAGGCCCAACTATAATATGCATAAGCTGGCTTAAGCTAATGTCAATAATTGAACGAAAAGTCTGTCAAATTTGCAAAAAAATTATTTCTTTCTAAATAAATGAAATTTATTAACATTGTCTGATGGAGCTCGCATCCTCTTTATTTTCTTGCAGAAACGTTCCCGTATTAACTTTCATCTGTGTTTGGACTGCGCGACTTTATATAATTCATCCCAGTATGAAAATGGAAAACGCAAACAAAATTCTTCAATGTATTACTTACTATTTTTACTGCATTTTTCTGCTACTTTTTTTCCATACTCATTCCTTTGAATTGCGTTTATAATAAAACGCATCTCTTTTGTCATATAAGTAATTTTTTCTTTGTACGTTTTCTATTAAATTCGCTTTCGTCCTTCAATGCAATTTATTTGCTAATGTATCTAAAGCACAATGCACAATACAAAATCAGCTGTTTCCGTAAGGAATGTGCGATTAGTTTCGTACTTTGCTTAAGGAATTGATATTTAAAGAAACTTGACGAAAAGTTTTGTTAAGTACATTATAGTTTGCGACATATGATTATTACGTATATGCACAGTTGTTTAAGTTGGCTTAAGCCAGGTTATGCATATTGTATGTTGGGCCTTTACAATTTTTTGCAATGCTTAATTTTCGATGTAAAAAAGTTTTTTAAATAAAAGAGCATATTAAAAATTTTATGAAATAAATAAATTTGTTATTTATTGTTAGTGCTTAACAAAATATTAAATAATAACTGCTGTCAATTCAAAACTATTTATAAGTGGATTTTATTTTAGTAGTATTTTTTAAATTTCCTTGTACATTTTACTAAAAATATTTCATTCCATTTTTAGTTTTAAAGCGCTTGTTTTACAAGAAGTTTCTGCGCCAAAGAAATTACTACTACTTTGTATCGATAATTTGGCACTCCTATTATTTGATTTAAGGTACTGTACATATTGTGGCAATACTTGTGTAGCTAAACATACTTTAATTCTATGCTGTAGTTTAGCTCGTTGACTACTGAACATCTGACTGGGTTCGTATGTCAGTTGCTGCCAATGTAACAAGTATTTTTTCAGAGTCAGAGTTCTTAAAAAAATTGTTGCAAGAGCAAATTTTAGATTAGAATAAAATGGATACGTTTTTTCATAATTAATATTTTCATTATTTTCCTCTGGTTGCTCAAAACTGTTTTAATTAAACTTCTATTTTAACAAAACTAGCCGCGTCTAAAAAGATATATCAGAAATAACATTTAATATTTTTATTGAAGATATTACATTTTATTCATAAAGCCGGTGTCATGTAAACTTTTATTGCATTAAAATTGAAAACATTTTTATTTTATTTAACTGTAAAATTAAATTTTAATTAAAAAATAAAACCAAAAAACAAAATTTTTTCATAGATCATTAATTTCATAAAATTAATAGTTGTTTTGCTTATCAAAGGCTCAGCTGCATTTATGCGTTTTCCAATTTTATCACTAATAACATATTCCCACGCAAAGCATTTAGTATCTTTTTTATAATTAACAAGGACTTTAAATGAATTATCTAATTTCAACACACGACTGTGTGAGTATTTGTATCTATTCGGTACACAAACAGTTTATGGCTCATTGCGTATTAAGTCAATTTGTTCACTACAATTTCCTTTGCTTTGCAATGTGTCCTTTTGAAAGTGGTTGCTCTTTTCAAGTACCCCTTCGTTGATTTATTTAAGGACGTGGGATAGATAGTTAATTTGTTTTATTCTAAAATGCAATTACTTTAAATTTTTTAAAAGGGTTTGTTTTGTGATTATTTCCCATAAAGTTTATCTAAAATTAGTTAATAACAACAATTATGATATTTGCTGTTCATTAAAGTCAAGCGCATGCTTGACAGGAAATCAGGAGATAATAAAGTAACATTGGAATTTATTTTCTTTAAATTTATTAAATTGTCCAGTTTTCAATGTCCAGCAAAGGTGCATTTGTGAAAAAGTCAATGAATGATTCTTTAATAATAAATATATTTTTTTGTATTTTGATTTATTTTAGCGACTTTTGCACTTTTTTAGTTCAAAAATAAAATTTTTTTTAATTTTATGCATAATTTCGATTAGAAAAGTAGCTACCGTAGATTATATTGGCGTTTGTACTACCAATATATACGTTTGTATGTGGCAGTCGTGCCTGACATATTTAAAGGGTTGGTAAACAAAACTTCCGCTAGTTTGGTTCTAACCGGATTTACAGGATGCTGTGTTCTTCAAAGTTGCGCTAGTAAAAGGTGCATGTTCGAATAAAAAAAAACATCGAAAATTTAGAGTATTATCGGACTTACAGAATATTGTCGTTGTGAATGGCAAGCAATCGTTAACATAATTTCAGCTTTAGTCACAGAGTTGTAAACACAAAACAAAACATAGTCGAAAAAAGAATTAAGTCGAAAAAACTCGAAGGTTTGACAATTTGAGTAACGTTACAATATGTAATAAATAAATTAGACATATATGTAACACTCCTTATTAACTACTTTCAGATGAGTCATTTTAATGACAAAATTAATGTTAAGATTACAATAAAATAACACTTTTCCAGACTATTATTAATTCAAAAAATGACAAAAAAGATTTTCGTGATTTTCGTGCTGAAGGTAGAAAGATGGACAATGATGATCTAAATATCAACTAGCATGTAGGTCTTTAACTGGAGGATCATCATCCGTCATACTTAAAGTGAAATATGTTTTACATTTATAAAACTCAAAATTCATTCATTGAAACTGAAAATCATTCAATAAAACAAGATTGTCAAAAAATATTGGCCATACCAATTTCTCTTTTATTCCTTATTGCTTTTTATGGCAATTGTCCGAAAAAAAGAACAAGTAGAAACAAAACCTAAGAAAAGTGAAAGAAATTGTACAAAGGACTTTAACACAACAAAAAAGGATAATAAAAACAATTAAACATTAAAACATATTATAAGAATAACAACAAACAAAAGCAATAGAAATCAAAAGAACAATTACGTTATAAAAAAATCACATCCGGTAATTTACTTCCTTAAAATGTTAATGTATTAGTATGAATCGAACACACTCACACAAACTAGCGCACCTTGTTTTATTTAAGCAGGTTTTTAGGTTGCACCACAATGTTTTTGTTATTTTTTGTTTTTATTTTTTTTTCTTAAGACTAACATGGTATACAAGATAAATTGATCTTAAAATCCTTATTTTTTTTTGTTTATTTTTTTTATGTTTTTAATATATTTTTCTGAATGAAATTTAACGCCCGCACAAGCATATTAGGCAAACACTCAGCTTCTAAACAGGCTGCTGGAAAAGGTCTAATAATAGCAGGTACATATGATTTGTATATTTCAAAAATTCTCTCCTTGTTTCTTCGTCCCGTTCTTAGCGTTGTTGGTTGTAAAGAAGCGATACTAAAAATGCACTTTCTTAATAGAGTTGCCAAAAATAAAAATTTTTCCTACCAAATTGTTACTTAAAATATTTATTTTAAAAAAATGTTATATTTTGTGCCCTTTTTACATACTCTCTAGCGTTTCTTCAAAAATGCCATTGAAGCCTAAATTGTTTTTTATTTGTTTGATAATTTTGACTAGAAAATAAATTTTATTCTTTAAAAACGCTTATAAAATTAATTAACTTCCATTTTTCTAGTAATTGTTAATTTAAAGAATTCTGAAATCCTTAAAAGCTCTAAATTTTGAAATAATAATATCGTTCATTGAAATAAATTATTTAAAATGAATTGTGAAAAAAGTTATACATAATTTTCTTGTCATTTACAACTAAATTTATATGGAGTTATTTAATCATAGAAATAGAAAAATGTGACATAAACTTTAACGCTCTCGAATATCTATTTTAAAATGTGTTATGAAAAATAATTATTTATTCAGCTTTGAAAAAATCGTGTCTAACAAAAAATTAGAACGGAGTTTTTGCACCAATAACAAAATTGATAAATTTCTTGCAAAAATGACTAAAGTGGCAAGCCTGCCTGTCTCCATACTGCTGCCTAAGTGTATATAGGTATACAACCAGTAGAAATACCTTATGTCATGCTTAAAAACACACAAATACATTTAATGCATTTCACAAAGTGTTTTATTTAAAAACAAAAACAAAAAATTCTCACAGGATATTTGAGTACGGAACCAAACATTTTTAGGAAGTATGTATGTTCCATCAAAGAAAGATCTATACAATGAGAAAAAAATTTCTAAAAATGAAGGAGAACAAGTGTACAATCTCAAAAAAAAAAAAACAAAAAACACAGACGAAAATGTTTACATACTCGTGCATTAAATTAAGACAGAATAGTAAAAGAATGGAAGCAAGAAAAACTCTCTACATTTAATATTAAGCTGATATATGCGCGTATGCATTAACATTTTACAGACGTTTAAATATTTTTTGACTCTGCGCCATACAAAGATCCAATTCATTGGTTGCAAGATTGCTAGCTGTGGATTTTTACAAAAGGACTTTTATACATAATTTTGATTTTATAATCGACAAAAAATTTTAAAAAGGGGAACAGAATGTTCTGAATATATTGCCTAAATCATTATCTTAAATTAGTAGTCGTATATTATCAAAATGCTCCTCTCTCGATCACATTAAGTCGCAAGTAACTCCCGGTTGCATCTTCACACGAAATGCTTTTAAATTTTCTTAGGGTACATTTAGCCGAAAAACAAAGTGAAATTCTATAATCGAAGCTAATAACGAAATTAATTTTTAAATTTTATGCTGTCAAAGGAACACATTCCTTTAATGAACTAATCATGAAAAAAACATTTATTATTATCAGATAGCAGCAAGTGGTGTTTGTTACTTTAAAGAATCCGAGTAAGAGTGTTTGTAGTTTTGTTGCTGCTTCTGAAACTAATATCAAGGGAAATCTTATACCATTAACCGCCACCTTCAAAAAAAAAAAGAAAAAAAAACAACAATAAAAACAATGTAAAAGAAAAAAAATCACCATTAAAAAATGAACAACTGTTGTCAGTGAATTTTTTTTTTATTTGGCTGAAAAAAAGCAACCAACACACATGTGTTCAATTCAGTCAGTCAAAGGCTCTCACTCATTTGTTCATTTACGTAGCTTCGTTAGTCGGCTGGCTGGCTGGCTGTTAACTCGATGGTTGAATGAATGCTTCAATTGTTGTTGTTTCGCTGACATAATGCCTTAAGCTGTGCTGTTGTAGTCATGGTGATTGTTGGACAGGTGCACTAATTTTTATTTTATTTCTCTTCATTTTTCTTGTATGCACCACCAGCACTTGCAGCAGCACTATGAAACACAACACACAATCGTTCTAACTTGCGAACAATTTTAGTTTCAGTAAATTTTCTTGCAGCCAACAAACCAACAATGTTTGATTTTTATGTATCCTTTACTCTTTTCTTTTAACATATGAGTATTAAATATATTCCTGCTGCCTTTTGCACCATAGGTTACCCTCTCACTCAATTTTGAACTCAGTTTATTTACTGTTTTCTTTTCTGTAGGCTCCCTTTGGTGTTATTGTATTTTTATAACGATCTCCTTTACTATTCATTCGAAAGTGATTTAAGTTTTTTTTTTGTGGCACCCTATCACTTCTTTATTCCGTATAATTTGGTTGAGATTTTTCGTTTGCTTGTTTTAATTTTTATTTTTAGTTTTAATTAAATTAACCCTGAGTTTTACAGTTTTCCTTATCTTCTTAATAATATTTACTGGTATATTTATAATTAGTCTTGTATTTTATTGACTCGTGTGTTTTGTGCTTTAAACAATGGTTTCTTAAAAATTCTTTTCGAATACAAAGAAATCGTAAAATTAAAATTAACAAAAACTTGGTGGGAATCCAATTGATTGTGTTTAATGCTGCAGCCGACATTTGGCTTGAAATATGGTTAGAACATCTGTTTTTATTTATTTATTTTATTCTTTGAAAGTCAAGATCAAAACAATAATCGTTTATTGCGTAAGTACATTTTCTTTGCAAATGTTGCTTTAAGAAAATTTTTTTCAAAGAAAAATAAACTCAAATTATTTAGTTTTTTTTTTTCGTATAAAGTTCTGCAATAGGACATTTCTCTAATGATGTAAGTAAAATTAAATTAATTTAGTTTTAATTGATTTTTCATCTATTCATTAAATTTCACCTGCACTCAGGAAATGATCGCTACTTCTGCAATGCATTGTACTAGAACTAGGAAATTAGGTTATGGAAAGGAACAAAGCGGAAGTAGTGTCTGTGGGCATTCGATTTGAATTTTCCTACATTGAAATTGATATATTTCTGGAGGGGAATCGTTCTGATTAAAAACGCATTTTTCCTGTAATGCATAGTTCTATTCACTGTCCAATCAACCACAAATGGATGCGCCCTCAACGACAATCGAGTTAAACCCAAAAAGGTGCGAAAAACGGGAAAAAGTTCCTGGGACAAAATATTTGCAGATTTTAGTTTTGAATTTACTTTAAATTATTTGAATTGAAGTTACAACATTTCTAACTTGCAAAGATACATAAATATATTCTCCTTTTAAGGTAAAATCTTTTTTTAACAATTTAATATGCTTCATTGTTTTTCAAAATTTATTTTATAATTTTTGTTTTTTTAGCTTTGACTTTTATTACATATTTATTTGCTATCTTGAGTGAATATAATTTCAAATTTAATCAATAAAAATTGGGTAAAATCCAATGATAAGTTTTATATATACTTAAATACCTGTTAATTAATAGCCAACTCAGTCTACTTTATGTACAGTAATCATATTCTTCTGTATGCTTGTGTTCGCAGTTTGTGTCATTTCTAAACCGATTTTGAATATTTTTTTACAGATTGGTTCCATCACTATTTTTAAATGTCTATTGAACCGTGAAGGACATTCATACACAGCATTAACATGATTAATTTCACTGTAGCTCGCAGTAGCAGAAAGTAATAAAAAAAAAACCCTAAAAATATAGGATTTACTAATAGGTGGTACAATTTCTTCTATATGGCCCTATGTGCTTAACCCTTATAGTTAGACACTTGAATATTACCCAACACGGCCGCTAATACAACAAGCATAAAATTAAAATTAACAGGTATCTTCAGAGCTGATGTAACTTCAAGTATGTAGGCTCCATATATTTGCAATTAAAGTATAAACGAAGTGAGTATTAAAATTTTTATTTCCTGTTGAGGTAGCTTTTTCTGGAAGGAGTTATTTTTTTATAAATGAACCTTGCGAGAATATCATAAATTATTAATTTAAAATATATTTTAGATGCAGTTAATCACAACAAAAGTAAATAACAATTTTAATTTAAAACAAATAAATTCCTTAAAATACTTTATAAGTTGCACGTAAGTTTTAAATGTTCGCCTAATTAAATAGAATAACAGTCATTAAAAATACAAATCCAACTGAAATACGCAGTGTGGCCGGATTTGTTAGCTTTGAAGTAAGTTGAGAGATCTGGTTACTACTCCAAGATCTAAATTCTTATGTGAAAAATTCTTATGGAGATACCCAAAAAAATCGTCTCTATAACTTTTTTGTAAAGTGGATTTCTTCTATTCCTATATCATACGATTTTTTTGATAATGTTTCATGGTTTAATAGACACTTTTATTCGAATTGTTTTGGTAAAAACCCATCATTGAATATATTTTTATATTACGTTTTCTAAATGACTCGTTAATCATATTAAAATTTTAAGTGGACCATTGAAATGTGTTAGCAAAACCATAATAATTAGTTAACAAGACTTTGTTAATATAAATAAAAGAGCAAGCAACAACAATAAATTAACAACTTGAGTCAACAAACAATTAAAAAAATGTCAATAACGGAGTAGAAACGTTACATTTCAAATACCCAAAACCATAAGAATACAATGAATGAGATTTTGGAAAGTGTAAAAAATCATAAACACATGAGAATGAGTGTTGCAATCCAATGGACTAAAACAATAACAACATAAAAATTAACATTACTGACGAAATATAAAGAAAACACACGCCTGTTTATTCGTTTGATTGGTCTGTTCTGTGTGCCGCTTGATCGGACTATCGACCGGTCTCTTTTAACATCAACTTCACACGCAACAAACAAAGGACCGATCATTTAATTTTATTTTGTTTTTGATATTATGTATTGCTTTTGTTGTTGGTAGAAGTTAAATACAAGGAGAGAAAAACAAATAAGAAAACAAGGCGGTATATTGTAAAAGAAAACTTTTTTAAATATTTGATTGTTTTTTTTTTTAACTTAAGAAACTTAAGAACAGCAACATCTTTGTCACATGTTTGAAAAAGAAAATCAAATAGTAAGAAAATAATTCTTATTACTTTGATTTGTTTAAAGACTACTGTTTGTCATTAACAAAAAAATATCATAATGGAAAGACTAAAGTTTAAGTGACAGTTTATAGTGAAAATTATGAAAAACAATTGTAACAAACCGAAAAAGAAAGGAATAATTTTCTAATATGTCATTTTCTTCCTTTATATAATGAATCACTTTGTTTCATATTTATTTGGCACACATAATATATTTGAGGGAAACTTTATTTTACTACCTTAGAAACTATAATGTTAAAAGGTTACCGACGTTTATCAGAATATCATACTCTATAGGCCATTCCTATTTAAAATGCACTAAATCGGTTAATCTTTGAGTTATCTAAGGAATCTCTGTCAAGTTTTTTATTGAGAAGCAATGCATTTTTTTATGATACTTTTACAATAATACGCTTATTCAATATACTTAAATATATACTTTTGGAAAAAGTTTCAAGACGTATAAAAATACCTAAATTCTTATTTTCAAAAGTGTTTAATATTTTTAAAGCATGTAAAAATGGAACTTAGATTTCACTTTTACCTTTGTTATTTTATACGCTTTCAACTATTTTCACTCTTTTAAAAAGTACCAAATACTTCTCCATTACATCATTTTATTGTAACAAAATATGATATATATTTTAAAGATACGATTATTACGTTATTTTTAAGACATAAAGCAAATAGGAAAGAAGTACAGGGTGTCCCCAGACTAAGTACGTACGAATTGACGGATTTTCTGACTATGCACTTTACCTAACTAGAACACCAATACTGGATTGAAATATCGGTGAATGAAGAATGTTCAGTATGTATGCTACTGTCCTCGTATCATGCCAAGACACAGATTTTCTAACAGCGTAATGCAAAATCTGTCTTCAATAATAGTTAACCTAATCTATGGCCTCTAAGACCGTTTTTTTAATAGCCCGTTCAAATATCTCTTCTTACAAAGAACGAACTATTACCAAACTGTAGATACTCATTTGATTTTTTTTGCCCAATACCATGTGCTCCAGAATCATTCGCATTGTTACTCTAATAATAAACATGAAATCAATATTTAACATTATTATGTAACATAAATTTATTTAAGCACTATATATAATAAAAATTTCAGTACTTTATCAAATTAAAAAAAAAACATAATTTATATAAACTTACGCATATTGATGTAATGATAAATATTAAGTTCCATATTACTCCTTTGTAGAAAAACTGCACAATATTATCTTTATATATTTTTAAATATTAATATTATTAAAATCATATTGATCAATTTTCTACAATTTACTTTCAGGTTCTTCGCACTTAACCTCTACGCAGTTTCCCGTAATATTTAACTCTCTATTCAGAATTATTTTTAACTTTCCCCCACAGTACTTGTTTACTATCGGTTTCATGGTTACATTTTGTTTTAGATGGAGTTTACCAACCACTTAGTACTGCAATATCAATCAATACGACTTTTTGGAAATGTCATCTAGTTTTCATTAAGGTTATACGTGCTGGGTACCATCTATGGATGAATGGACTCATTTAAGAAGGACTTAGTTGTTAATTTCTGATACAAGAAATTTGGCACTCCATATACTGCATGTTACATTTGCCATAAAGACAAAGTGACTTAGTGCTGAACTATTTTCTTTTCGCTCGAAACTACTAAGAAAATCCATGTTAGTTTCTTTACCATCCCTCATTAATATACATAAATTCAGGAAGTAATCCTATATTAGTTAAGTATTATATAAAGAGTTTCACTCAGCAAAATTTCCACCGTAAATTGGTGTATTTCATATTTTGTAATGTTATCTACTTTCTAAACTTTAAATAGGTTTTTTAATTACTCTTGTAGCTGACTATTGGTTCCATTTTTTAAACAACTCCCAGCATATTTCTTGTTTTAAGATTTTCATCAAGTGTAACAAATTTCAAATTAAAATTTAAAAACAACTTGTCACTCAACAAAAAAAAAAAGAAACAAAAAACACACACAGACACAATTTTCCCACGTTCATGAAAAACAAAAGCAATAATAATATGAAAATAAAAATGCTGGCAAATTACTAAATAACTCTTATAACAGAAAACAACATAAACTCAGGTGCCAACCAGCCTTAAATTACAAGTATTTTAATATACTGTTATTATGTTATATTTTCAGTTGAAGTTAGTTGTAGTTGTCTTTTTAGTTTCTTTTTTTTTTCTTCTGTTAACTCACTTGATTATTTTTCAACTTTAGATGGTGGTGGTGATAAAAATACAAATTTTGTAACAAGATAATGGAGGTAGTGGATTAAGTGTATGATGATAAAAGTTGTATAATGCACAGGCATAGAATAAAATACACAGAGTCTGTGAATTTGGTCACATAAAGGCCAGTCTAATACTCAATGTAGGCGTTTAGTTGTTATGCACGAAAGGACATTCTTACTCTCTTGTAGAATTCATACGCAGCCAGACACTTGTTTACTGACAATAAGGACTCTAAACATTGTTGACAATTTAAAAGACAACTATTTGAAACACTTGTTGTTGTTGTTTATGCTACAAAAATTAAATTAATATGCAGTCGGTGGTAAGGGACATATAAATAATATAAGGGCTGCATAAACGGCACCCTATTTTTAAGGTAAAAATTCTTTTAGATGTGGTTTTAAACAGAGACATTTTTACTTAACAGGGAATTAATTAAAAACGATTCTCACGTTTTTTTATGTTTATTCGAAACTTCTCGTTTATCCAAAAAAAAGAAAATGTTTTGGTAATAATTTTATTTAAAAAAATATAATAATAATTTAAAATAAAATCAAGATTTAAAAAGCCAAATTTTAATCTGTTTTAGCATCCTGATAAACACCCTTAAAAATTGCTTTACTAATTTTTTCTATGGAAAAGTAAAAAAAAAACAAAAACAACAAATGTTTCTCCTAAAATGAACTAATAAAATAAAATTCCTTTTCTTTCACTAATATTTTGGGGTTTATTCGGTTAACCCCAAAATAAAATTAAATTTTTGTAAAATAAAATCAAACTTCAATTAAGTTTACAAAATTGCTTTGAACCCCAATGAAAAAAGTTTTAAAATATAAGAAAATAAAATATAAAATAAAATAAATGGAAAAAAGTGATAAACAAATCGGAAATCTAGACGGAAATTAAAATACCACTACTACAAGGTTGTTAAAATATAAAGACAAATATTTTTTTCCTTTTTATACAAACGACAGTGTAAAAACAGACGGTTTTGCAATATCGTTTGGCTGGAAATATATTTTATCATAATTTAATAAAAAACACAATTTTATTATAAGTCAATAGATGACACAGTGAGGCTAAGGATAAAAGGTAGTAATTTACGTACTACAAAATGAAGCTTATTTTTTAAAAGGTACAGAGAGAGAGAGAGAGATTAACCTTTTATTTAGCGGTATAGAATACTTATCATCAGTGCTGCCAGAAATGGGGATTTGATACCCAAGTGATGATTTGTGGATACATTTTAGTAGGGCATTAAGGATTTCTGTAGAGCAAAATAAAATGTTTTGGATATTTTTTGCAAAAAACATAGTTTAAGATAAAAAAAAATTATAAAGTTTTCAAACATAACGTCAATCATTGTACTTCTCTTTTAAACCAAAAGGTTTACGAAGAAATTTTAATTTGTAACTTCGGCTTTGTCGTTAAAACAAACAAAAACAAAACAAATCAATAGGCAATAGATAGAGAATTTAAAATAGCATTGAATCGTTAATTATAACAAAATTATCGATTATAACTTCTTTTTATTAACTATGTAATATTAACTTTAACCAAACCTTTTTTTTTTTTGTTAATATCATCGGGCTACTCCTTCTAGTTTAATTAAATTCCAACTTATTCTAATTAGACACTGTAACTTACTTAACGTAAAATCTTATTTGATAACCTTACCACTTTGTTCGTATGCTACTCCATCAAATACTCAAAAAATAACAATTCTTATTTATCTATCGTAATATCTATATAACTTATTGATTTAAATTATTACCTTAAAGCCCAAAGTACAACAGCTGCATGTGGAGAATATGAACAAAGAAATTAAATTTTAATAAGAAGAAATTATTTAAATACAAGTTTTTTTTATTTATTTTAATTATAGAACATGTTTTTATTTATCAGAATAAAAAAGGAAAAGAAAAGTCTAAAATATAATAAGAATATTTAGCTTTCTCAAATGATAATATAACACAAATTAATATTGAAATTAAGTGCAACTAATCTCAATTATCAGTTAATTGAAGTTCTATTTAATTGTTAATTAGAGCTATTAAGTATATAAAAGCTCTGCACATACATATGTATGTGTTTATGTATGTTATATAGAATTTTAGAATTTCATTAAATTAATTTTGTTTGTTTCTATTCTTTAGCATCACATGATAACGTACAAATTGGACTTAAAAATATTAAGAAACATGATCATGCATATGTTCGCAGGTTAAGTGAGTTTGAAAAAATAAAGACAATTTTATTTGTTCCTTTATATACGAAAACTCAATAGGAAACGTATCTTTTTGATTTTATTCGTTTTTAGGCTTCTAGACACTAAGTGTAAAAACGTAACACCATTGTTTTTGCTACAATGTCTATGTGTCTGTCATGGGCCTCTATCTATGGAAACGTAATAGGTAAAATCAAAATTTTTAGGTGTATTAGTATAGCCGCCACAATAAAAAATATTAAATAATTAAAGAGAGTTACAACACCGACGTGATATTTATAAAAATGTAATTATATTTTAAGCTGCGATACACAGACACGTGAAATTTGTACAGTGTCAGTAACACTGAGTTAAGTGTTTTTATGAAAAGCCAAAAATAAACTAAAATATTAAAGGTGTTCTTATAGTGACGTGATTTAAACGTTACGGCTTAGGCTTTTCAATTGTAGTAAGCAGCCACTTAGTATTTATAGAGAGTATGTGCAAATATGTCCGCAATTAAAATAAGTATTGTTAACAAATTTTAAAATTAAAGGCTGATTCATAGAGACCCTAATTTAACAAAAATTAACATTATCGTTTAAAACATTATCGGCATACGCCGTAAATTTGCCCCGAAATTACAAGTATCCCGATAATAATGTAATTTTATTTTTCATTTTACGCAGAATATGCATCCCCAGTTCGCTTTATAATGGAAAGTATAGAAAGTTTTAAAATAAGAGGTGTCCCCTGTCATAATAAATAAAATTAAAAGGTACATGATACGTGTGTACCTTCGTGTGAGAGTCCACCTTGCACTTAGCGTTGTTTTAATTAAGTCTCTAATACGTTTTTACATCCTCCTAAAAGAAAGGTTTTTGAATATTCTTAAAGTTTCGGTCGGTTCTCTCGGCTTTACTACATCAATTGTCGTTGCCTGACTTTTTAAATTTTGAAAATTGGCAAATGCCGTTAGGGATCAAACTCATATATAGATCTAAATATTATGTTGATTTCTGTGTTCAAATATTGCTGTGTATATGTATAAAAAAAAATCTCATACTATAAGCAAGTAAATAAATCAGTCAAACGACTGCGTATATTGTTACTTTTAAGCAAACGCGTGCCGTTATATTCAACTTTTATCCACTGGAAGTAAATGAAGTAAATGTTTTACTTCGGTTATGAAGAAGGTACAAAGATACGTATAAATTCACGTATCATCATTCATAATTGAGTTCAAAATCGCTTTTTGCAAAACTATTCTGAATTAGTTTCTGGTTTAAAAATTAAATGAAAAAATAATATTCAAGAACTAAATTCTTTTAGTTGTTTTTTTTAATAGACATTAAATTGACTTCGTATAAAATATTATTTAACAATTTATTATACATCGCAATATTTTTTAGAAGGTTTTTCAAGGAATTGAATTAAGCGTCGTCTAGTTTTAACTTTTACACACGAAATGACTCTAATTTTAAGTTCTAAAAAATGCTTGGACTCAGTTATTACCTACTCAAATCTCCTAAAATAAATCCAATACGTTATTTACATAAAGAATTATCTGAGATCTAAATTTCATAATAATTGCATCGGGCGCTTAGGCGTTATTGAACAGCAAACATATAAACTTTCACATTTATAATACGAATATGAGTAGAATATTTTAATTTATACAAATGCATAATTAAAATATAAAAAGAACTTTAATAAAATAATGGGGAAATTGTAAGATAATATTCTAAATTTTAATTTTTCCAAACCTCACGTGGCAATACAGGAGTGTTTATTTAAAAATAAACAAACGCTGTCATTTTCAGCTACTTATCGCTCTAGACTTAAAATAATTAATATAAATGTTTTAATTATTTTTCCTTAGTTTTTAATTATGTTATTTAATATTTCTTAACTCTTTCATTTATATTCCAATAAAGAAATATGTATATACTTTTAATAATGGCTAATAATGTTTTTTATGTCTTTTTATGTTTCTGCTTACCAACTAATTATAAAAAAAATATTTTACTGCTGCTAATTTGCTGCGATCATTAAAGATAAAAAATAAAAAAAAAAATAAAAAAAAAACTAAGAAACAAAGAGCAAAATGCAAATTGTTTTACATTTAATAAGTGTGTTTAATTTCTTGACTGCAAAAATAGTTAATAGCTTTTAGCCACCATATTTACTACAAGTTGTTACGAAAACTTAATATTATAACATTTAGCGGTTTTAAATGATAGTGTAATAATAGTAGTGTTTTTTAACTATCACGTGTTTTTCGTTTTTCCTATTATGTATTCTTAGTTTTCTTTTAGGCTTAAAATTATCTTCTTCTTCTGTAGCTGGTATCTGTAAAATTAATCATTCACATTTACGCCTTCACACAATTTTAGGAAATACTTGAACATCTTTGAGGGTATTCGAGCAAAAAAATGTTGAAAAAATATATTTTGTTTTCTCTCAAATTCGAATTGTTTGGGTGGGTGAGATCCACAGAGAAATATAAATAAAATTAAACCATTTAGCTGTTTTATTTTGTTTAGTATCAAACTAATTTACATACAAATTCGCAGCGGTCTGTTGGTCAAAAAATGCAGAACAGAAATTTAAAATACTACCAAAGATTACAATACATTGCTTTAATGACTTATAGGTCATAAACCCTTTTAATATAAAAAAATAATAATAAAATAACTTTAAAAGTAAAGGTTTAGTAAAATGTTGATCGCTTGTTCATTTTAGGAAGCAGTGAAATACAGCGGGGTCCATAGGAAATTTTGAAAATAAAACAATTTTAACTCATTTATTAGAAAATTTAACTAGTGTTTTTCGGTTTTCAAACATTGAAATAAAAAATTTACTTTAATTTATGATCATTATATGATTTTATTCTCTTCTTTTTTATTTTTTATATGTGTGTGTTTTTTTTTTTTTTTTTTTGATTTGCTTTATTCCTTGTATGAGTTTCAGTGTGACTACTTGTGAACGCGAGTTAAATAATAAAAAAAATAACCTTTTATTTGTAGCTGATTTCACATGATGTGCATTTTATTGTTTTTTATACTTGAACTAATATTGTGTGTATATTTAAATGAGAGTGTTAACCACCCTAAAAACATGGTACTGTACAAATATCAACAGTTGAGGCAATAATAGAGCACAAACTGATTGCGTTTAAAATTGCAAAATTTAGGCATTAAAAGTGTTTTTTATAAAAAAAAAAAAACAAACAGCGATATCAAGTTATCCTCTTCGTAAATAAATTTCAAATTATCAAAAGCAAACTAATTATTAGGTCTCTAAAGAAATATTAAAAACAACACTGAAGCTTTTTTTAGAATGGATATGGATGCATGACCTTAAAATATATTAAAAGTTAGGATAGAGTTTTTTCAATGATAACATGTGGAGCCTATTAGGAATCAACTTGGTATAAATTTTGAAGAAAATATATATATTTATGTTATATTAACTTGTTGTGCTGTCATCCTTGATCGCTATGGTGCTCGCCATAAAATATCACTTTTAGTCTTACAGCATCATTTCGAAATAACGCCATCTGTTTATCATCCGTGGAAGTACTTTCCACAATGCTAAAAGTATTGTAAAATCCCTGATAACTAGCGGAAAATTGTTTTGACAAAATAGCGTGCATCTGCCAAATGCAAGTGCATAAAAAAATTTATACTGTTTCTCTACCTTTGTTATATTCATGCCTTATTCAAATTGATGTTGCTTAAAGACGTAATTTAACTGACAATTACAACATTCCTCACACAAATATCGGCAACCCTATGAACGCAAGTTTATATCAGACATTTTAAATAACATGGTTGAAAACTATTTCCAAAAATAATGATAGTTTGGATGACGACTTTAATATACAAACGTTTCAAGCGATATTATAGTTTTTTATATAGACATCCGCCTTTAAAATATCCATAAATCACTAGCAAGCACCAATTAATACAGAAAAATACAAACTCACGATATGATGTACGTGCTAACAAGCTCCCAACGAGTAGTGCACTAAAGACTGAATTTTAAGCTGCACTAACAAAACAATCCGGTGTTATAGAGTGCTACATTTTTATTCCCAACTGTATATAGAAACATTACCAGCCGAATAAAAATCAACGCTCAACGCTTTTAGCGATTTCATTCTTTTTTAGAATTTGTCTCGTGTCTAGTTTAAATTTAAAATTATATACGAAAAAAAAATAACACTATTTGAAAAATATTTTTTTTCAGTGTTGTACAATGTATATATGTAAATAGTTTATATTTAAATATGTTACTATAATATAAAAGTTGCGATAAGATTTTGATGAAAAAACTGTTCATTCACAATTTGGACGTTTTATGTTGTGATTTGCACGGTGAGAAAACTTAGATATAAATGCCTGTTTATTTCTGAAAATCCAAAAGAAAATCATTTTATAGTTAATGTCTATTTTTTTTATTTTAGTTAAAGATCTGAATTTTTTATGAACAATTCTATATTCGCCAAATGAAAAGAGTTAACAATCAGCCATGTAGTATTTTAGTATATTTGGATTTTTTTAGTTTTTATTTTTAAAGTCGAACTTATACAACAGCATAAAAATATATTTTCAGTATCTATGGTTAGCTTTACTATATGCTGTACACATATTTTCAGAAAAAAATAATATTACGCCATAGAAAAAATGTTATGGTCGAGTTAATTTTGAAAACAAAAGAATTTTTATACACACATTTTAAAATAAAAGAACAAATACATACAAATTTTGCTTATATTCAATATACATACACGCATTTATATATAAAATTAATTTTTAAATATGAATACTACAGCAAATAAATATGCTTCGGAACATATAGTTAATATTAAAGCATTATCTGAACATAAGATAAAATAATTCATTATTAAATTGTGCTAACTTTTATTATATAAATCCGAATTATAAATATTTTTTTTTAAATATAAAAATAATGGCTTTTAAAAAATTGTTTGTGATTCGAAGATAATTTAGAAAATTCGAATATGTGTTCGAACTCGCAATCAAACGGTAATAACATTACAAATTTACCACTTACGAGGACTTTTAGAGGTATAATAGAATGGTTTAGGCATAAAGTTATTTTTCAGAACTAAAACCTGCAAAAAAAGGTTATATGTATGTTTTAAAATTTAAAAAACGATGATGTATGATACAATCGTCAAGTTAAAAAAGCTTTGGAACAAATAGAGTAACTTTATAAAATCTGGTTTCTTTAAGTGCCGGTCTGGAGCATTTTTTCAATTTAAATGGATTTTTTGTGCCTATCATATTTCAGCTTTCTTCAAATTAAAATTAATTTGATTTTTATAACTCTTATATAAACAATGTTTACATAAAAGAATGTATTGAAATACTCGCTACATCTAAAAAAAGGCTCTTGACCAGATCAAACCTTGATTGACAGCATTCAATCCTAGCTGGTATTAAACTGATAATCAAATGCATACTGGAAAACTATGCAGTTCACTAAAAGCATATTGTATTAGTTTTAGGCGTTTTACAAATGCGACAAAACAAACTATGTACTTTAAATGACGAAATGCCTGATGTATAAAAGGTTGTTCATGCTTGACTAAATTTTATATAGTTAAGCCATACTTTTAAAAATATATATACAAATGAAGTTTGTATTTAAACAGTCATAATATTAAAATAAATGCATTCCACCAAAATTTTAATTTTATTTCAACACACTTGTGCATTAAATCTATCTCAAGCCCTGAACTGTGAAAAAAGTAAAACTGTAAAAATATAAAATAAAACTCATACTTTGTCAGACCTGTTTCAGTGTCGAACAAAGTATAAATTCGAATATTAATTATATGCGTGTTACAAATTCACAGCATAATTCATTTAGAGCTTTGCGTACATTAAGTATATATGTTTTTACGCAATTGTTAGTTAACACTTAGTATAAAGTTATATTTGTTAAGCATGTACGTGTGTAAGTGTGCACTAAGGCTTACAATATCTTTAATTCATACAAATTGATATCTTAAGTATTATCTCCTTAACATGCAAAGAATTGCGTGCAACGCGTATTTTTTGTAATTTTTTGTTATGAAATAAAATTTAAAAACGTAAATAGCTTTTCTTATATCAATCAGATGTAATAACAAACGTAACTGTCTTCAGAGTTTTTTGGTTTTCAATTTGTTTCACAGATTACTGATGTTAAAATTGGTAACAAAATTTTAACATGCACTTTAGGAACATTTTATTTCTTTTAATATCAGGTTTTTTCAGTAGATCAAATTAAATTGCAATTTTATTGGTAGCTTGCTAAAAATTAAAAGGTTGTTTGAGACAAATGATGCAAATGTTTTTCTTTTATATTATTAATAAATTTGTCATAGATCTCTTAAAATAAATGTGTTATATATTGATCAATATTAGTTACATATTCAATATGTTAAAAATGGCAATTTATTTTCAACAATGGTCTTCAAAATCCCAGCAAATAATTTTCTACATACGATATTTCAATACAACGATACACTTTCAATTCTCAGTTCAGAGAAAGAGTATAATCTTTAAAATCGGTGTATATAGTGCAGTTTATTTCTTTATCTTAATACAGATCACTTATATTAAAGCCGAAACAGCGTTAAATGATCTCATAAGGCACCTGAACAAAAGTTGAAACTGTTTGACTTTTGCAGAAGCTTAGACAAACGTACAAGTGAACAAATGCTATTTATCGACAGTAGGGAGAATGTTAATACTTATGAAGCTCAGATTAATTAAACATTTTTGTAAAGCATTACACAAAGAAAGCGAGATTTTTCCTATTTAAGAAATAAATTACAAAATCGTTCCTTGGAAAAATTTACGTATTTCAAAATTTATTAAATTTATTTCAAAAATTATTGAGCAGCTCCACATCTGAAACCCGTTTATCACCTGACGAAAAAGCAGTCTGGAATTCATTAGGAGTGATTGTTTCCAACCTTCAAGACATACTTAAAAACTTCGACAAGATCCATGAATTCTAATATCAGGAAATATTTTCAGGTGTAACAATGTAACTAAAAAAATATATGAAAGTGCACAATCTGAGTTTATATTTAGTGAAATAAATTAATAAATGGCTTATATTTATGGCAAAAAATAAAGCTAACCGGGTTTTGTAATTTAATTACTGCTTACGGTTTTACCGCATGATAGTCACAAAATACAGAAATAAAATCATTTGTTTCATGTTGCATTAAAAAAGTAACGCATGAATTAATAACGAATACGTAAATTATTTAACACTTTTGACTTTAGGGTTTAAATATAGAGTGAGACCCTTTAATAAAATCGTAATGAACACCTGGATATAAATTTAATAACAACCAGTTTTTTGTAATGAAATTGCAAAGTATATTTTTTACAACTTCAAGATATCTAATCAAATCACATTTTACTGTTAAGCCACGTTGATATGATATTCCCACCAAACTTTGGTTCTCCCCACAAGTTTTGTTTTTAATAAATTATTCTACATTTTATTGCCTCTTTTTCTACTTTTTTTCTTCTCATTTACATAAATGATGTAAAATAAGCTAGTTTTTCTTTACGAAACAACTGATATGCAAATTTACTTTTTGTTTTATGTATAAAAACGTCAATACTATGGAAATTTCTTTTAAAATTATTCTTGTAATATCTTGCCAATCAATTCACGCTCATACTTATGTATAACGGAGAGCCTTAAAGTATGACAACTAATGAAAATTTCGAAAAACTTTTAAAGTAACAGTCGTCTTCAATTAAAATAAATAAAAGAAGAAAAATATGGTCAGTCATTATTTAACACACATACACACACACACACACACTCACATACGCACTTATAAATTAATTAAGTTACACATTTAAATGCTAACTAACTAACCAGAGGGGGGAGATCTTACAAACGCACTATATCTGGTATATTTTACAATTGTCTGTCATGTTTTACTTTTTCTTTTTAATACTGATCATACACTCATACATTTATAGGGGCTGTCACATGTTGACAATTATCGTTTTTGATAATCTCGTTGTCTACTTTTAATGTTTTAACATGGCAAATTTAAAAACCAAAATCAGTTAAAGATCTTTATCATTAAAAAAAAAAAGAAAAAAATTATGATGGTTTGATTAAACGTCTGTTTGTGTTATATATAGAACACAAGTTATCACAAAAATCATGCATAAATTATTTAATTAAACAAGACTTAATACACCACAAAAATACAACGTATTAATAAAACTATCGGACATGGGCTTGACAGGCATTTCAATATTTGGTGTATAGAATCCATACAGTTTTTATTATTTATTATTATAAAGGTATTTTTATAGAGGTATAAAACTCTGAAATGGAATAAAACAAAGATAAATTTATTTTTTATTCGAAAATATAAAAGTCTGGCGTTATAATTAAATATGACTTCTGACATATCACCGCCACGGCTGGCTCAGACGTAGTTTTATTCGGAGATTCAATTTTCAAATGATTTTTAAACATTTATGTCCGTATATCGGCAACAACGTGGTAAGTGTTGTGCTTTAAGTAGTCAATTGTTTTGTGCTTATCGGCGTACACTAGCGACTTTCCATATGCAGAAAAATAGTCTAGCGCTGTTAAATCATGCGATCTTGGAGGCCGTTTCACGACTTTGAAACATGAAACTATGCGGTTACCAAACGTTTGCTTCAATAAGTCAATTGTGGTACGAGCTGCGTGACATTCTGCGCCGTCTTGTTGAAACCACAGCTCCTGCACATTATAATTGTTCACGACTCTATAAAGGTCATTGTTTGTACAGAAGTAAGGTCCAATGATTCCACCAGCCCATAAAGTACATCAAACAATCAGTTTTTTTGGATGTAACATCACTCCAAACACGACAGTTTTGTTTATTGACGTATCCATGCAAAAAAACGTGAGATATATCGCTAAACAAACGAGTATAGAGAGAAGAGAACACTGAAGATGGCTCACAGCCGAAATCGGTCTGCTTACAAATCAAATTCGATGCGGGATGACGTAAAATCATACCCAATTAAACAAAATGATTTTTATTTATGGTGGACAGTAATTAAGAAAATTCTTACTTATTTGATAACTTTTTAAAGGTTAGTTGAAACGTTATTTATTTTTATTTTTTTTTTAAAGTTGTCACCTCGCAACTCTCTTTATCTATTTAATAAGCTCTTTATATTAAAATATCATATTATTATGTTTAAATGATTGCAGTGTTTTTGTTGATTTCCGAAAATAAGTTATTAATTTCCACCACTTATTTGTGGGAAGTCGCGCTGCTGCGTTGAAAAAGGATCTACTTGCTTGTTAAATTACAGCTCCTTGAGCATAAAGTATGTGTGGTGGATAAGTTATATAAAAACCGAAAATTAGAATTTCTTCGAGACTCTCAAGTTGAAAAGAAAAACTAAAAAGTTAACGAATAGAAAACCAATTATTATCTACAAGCGGAACATTAGTTTTTCAAGGTGTCTGTATATTTATTTCAGGAAATTATTATCCAAACGCCAACAAAACCTTAGTAAGAGAGGAGAGTATTAGCTAACATAATGAAGAGAATTGTGAATTATTAAATTCAAGCAAACTTGCAATCTTTTTAAAATGCAGATAAACGAAAGTAGTCTGCCGGCAATAGAGAACATTTTGAACTTAGAGAAAAACAACGAATGGTTTATTATCAAGAACTTAAAATATATTACACATTTTGTTGTGTTATTCTTTAGTTAATTTAGCGATTTCTACATTATTATTTTAAACAAAATTCAACCAACCATAAAAATTCGAAAAAATGTTTCATAACGTTTTTGAGCTGTTTAATTTTTTAGGTTTTTATTTTATTTAAAAAGTTAACAACTTAGCGCTTTGAAATAAAGGTTTGGGTGAAAGAAAGAAAACAAATTTCTTGGTTAAAATTTCACAGCCACATATTTAATTGCATAAACATGCAGCCATCAAAAAATAATTATAATTAAGTGAGTAATAATTTGAAATAAAATACAAATGACAGCTTAATTTAGCATTTAATTATTTTCAAAAAGTTTTTGTTGTTTTTTTCTTATAAACATTGCAAAACTAAAAAGTTACATAGTATTTTGAAATGCTAAAGTTTAATAAAATTTGCCCAACATTTTGGATTTTAACAATTCAAAAGTTCTTTCAAAGCCAAATAGAAATCAAGCCAAAAATTTGAAACGCACTAAATCAAATGAACAACAACCATGTTTTTCTTTATTTATTTTAAATTCAAAACCACATTTAGTTCTTCTTGTTATTTTTATACTTCAGTAAGAGCTTTTTTATACGATTTATTTGTTTTGTTGTTTTAAACTTTTGTTTAACTTTATAATGAACACTTTTGTGTTACTCATCACCTTTTGTACCCTCAATGTAGCGCATCAATTCCAGCGCCGTGGCACACTGAATGTATAAATACAAGTTAAATTTATAAATCATTTGCCTGGTTATTTGTAAAACAATAAATTTGTTATGTTTGTTTATGTATGTATCTATATATGAAACAATAAAACTTTAATAAAAAATTGAAAAACAAAATGATCAAGCCAGGGTCTTTGGTTGTTTTGGTTGAAAGCATATCTAGGGTAGTGTATCTAAAATATTTGCACGCAAAAAATAATTTTTTTTTAATATATTAAAAAATAAAATTATAAATTCAATTAAAAAATCCTTAACAGAGTTTTCCAATATTTCGCTGTCTGATTGGATAAAAGATAAATCGAGATATTTAGGAAATAAAATCCACTTCTTAGAATCGCAAAATTTTTTATAACTTTAAAAATCTATAAAAGGCTTCTAGCACAAAGGGTGAGTGTTTTTTAATAGCATTTGCACAAACATTCTACATTTCCCAGAAAAGTTTCCCCATGGCAATTGCAGTTATATATGTATATTAACCGGCATTTTTGCTATAGTTTTATAATATATTTGCATTTATGTTGCCAAACCTTTCACTGTTGAGCCAGTAATTACTGAAAAGTATTAATTTCCAAAGCATTTCATCGTAACCAATGAATTAAAGAATCCTTTTGAAGCAATGACATCCACCCCTTTATTTAGGTTTTGTGAGCTGTAGCAACCATTGGTTAACAATTTGATGCAAACAAGTTAAATCAGAATATTCTAAATTTAAAACAAATTTCTTAGCTTAATTTGTTAAACACTTTCTTTGATAAAGTTATTCAAAATCAATATAAAGAAGTTAGCCATAGCTAAATTGCTGATATTAAATAGTAAATCACTTAATGAATTTTTTAAATGATTTTTAAGGATCAGAAAACATCAATAGTTGGTTATTATTATGACTTAAAAAAAAACTTTAAGCTTTAGGTATCACTTCAAAGTCTCATATACGCATACCGCTTAAGCTACCGATTCGTGTTGTTTTGGGCTTCCTTTACACTAATTTGTAGTTCTTAAGAAATCAGGATTTTCTTAGGTTTTGTTTGGAAATTATTCCACCATTTCGATCTCCTTACTGCACTCTTTAGTATGTCTAAGAACTATTCGCACCATTTTTTTTATGACTATACCTTCATCGCTGAGCAGCCCCACCGACAGTAAATTTTTATTGTAGTGAAATAAAACCAAGCTAGTACACTACCTACTAACCTATAGGAGCACCTTTTAGAGCTCCTTGACAAAACACCAGCGGAAAATGAAAGAAACATCGGAATTGGGACAGTTTTCAGAATGAAATATTTGCCTGTAATGAAATGCGATTTCTTCCAATCTAAATATGATATATCCAGCCAGTCCCACTAAAATTAAAAACTAATATATAATATAATAATTTATTGCAAAAACAAGCCACAAGAAAAAGGTATCAAGCTATTGGAGAATTTTTTAAAATAAAAATAGACCCCATATTAGAGTAGGAAAAATAGCCTCAATTGAACTGGACAAATGAAACATATTTTTGCGTTGTACTTCTCAAAAGAAAACTATTTCAATTGTTGTTAGGATTATTTGTTATTAAGGATATATTTCACATTTTTAGTCATCATCACGTTCTATCCAGTCAATTATATGAGGGTAACAATATCCTAAATAAAATAAAACAAAACTAAAAATAAAGTCGTAAAAAAATAAAAATTTCTATTTATCAGAAATGTCAGGGGCAGCAAAGGCGGAGAATTTAGTTTAACACCAGAAGAATGTTAAAATAAAAATACTCACAACACGAATAATAACGTATTCGTTATACTTTATCAAAAGAAAAAAGGGAGGAGGGAACACAAACATTAAAACTGAATAAGAATTATGTTAAATTCTTTTTAAAACGGACCGAACATGATGGCCACCTTAATTTAATCAAATTTTTAATAACACAAATGTGACATAAACTTAAATTAATTAACAAGTTGTTGGTTTTTTTTAAATTTCAATACATATTGTAGGACCATAAATGAAACAGATTTTAAATTAATTTTGATTAGATACAAATTTACCATGCAGTAACAAATTAAAGAGTGTTTTTAAAATATAATAAATAAATCTCTTGCGATTTGTTTAATATTGACGGCAGGGAATAGCTTTTGAAAAACGAATTGTAAACAATTTCATTATTAAGCCTACGCTGGCGCCATATACAAATCATTGTTCTTCTCTTTTTTTACGTTGATTTTCCCCTTTATTTTGAATACATCTTCTTTAAGGCCAATATATATTTGGTCGATTATTATGAATCGTAAAAGTATAAACACACAAACGTATAAGTGACTCCGTAATTTTTTAATATATATTTTGAATTTCTGGCGTTTTTATTTTAAATACGAAACTAATTTCCGTTAAAAATTTCAATACAACAAATAAAACGATATTTAAATTAATTGTTTATCCAAACAAAGTCATTTTCTGGTCGTCGAATGTAATAAATAGAGATTTTAATTAAACCTGCTGATTTCAAAGTATCAGTACCCTACTTTTAGTCCACGCAGTAAATATTTATGCCAGATATATTCAAAGTGTACGTATAAGTTATTTTTTACAAAAGGAAACTGTGTTCTACTTCTTAATTTATTTGAAAATTTTTTGCAACCTTTGAAAATCTTACAACTTTAAATGAGCATACGGTTGTAGATTTAAAAACAAAAACCAAAAAATTTTAATTCAGCGTGTTAAGTTAAAAGCAATTCAGCAGAGAATAGACTGATAATAGGCGGAATCCATAAAAAAAATAAAAAAAATTGTCACTTAATGCTTTTTACTTTTTTTAAATGCAATTAAATAAGTTTTAAATCTTTATAAATTTTTGCAGTTTTAATTATTCTTTTTATAAAAATCAGTTTTGATGCAAAACTGTATTCAGCTGTAGATACTTATTTATTATTAATTATATTTTTTCAATTTTGGTGCAAACTTTCTTCCATAATTGTTGGTATAACATTTAGGGAAAATGTAAGATTATTCTATGGGAAGGCAGTTTTATTGCTTCTTTAATAAAGATTGTAAACTATTTTTTAAATGGCATAAAGTTGTTTGAATTTGTTTATTCCTTTCGGTGCGATCGGCGAGTGCTTTAGATGCGATGACATCATTATCAAGTCGCATGAGTACTATCTAAAATGCGGCTATCGCATCGAAATCGCTGGCCGATCGTACCAAGCAAACAGCTAATAATAACAGTTTTCACCGCAAGGAATGAATATTAATTTTCTCAATTTTTTTTTTTAATCTACAACAACGAGTGTGACATTTTAAAGTGAATAAAAGTAAATCTGAAATTGAATATTTTAAAATTTTCGTTGAACTAATTGTAGCCATTATCTACAGTCGTTCAATACTTAAAAGTTCCGCTTTGATTTCTTTATCAATTATTAAATGAATATTTATAATTGTTAAACAAATTAACACAAACTACACACTATTGCTGGAATATATTTATATTTTATTTTTATTTATAAAGGAAAAAGAAACATTTTGACATACGCCGGATATGGCCAAAAACGTATAAACTGAATATCTAAATAAAAAAAAAAAGACACACAGAAAAACCAAATGAGCCGTTGCAATATTTTATGAAGAAAAAACAATTTATGCTTAAGTTTTTTTTTTAATTATAAATGTCCAAATTATCAAAAAAATGCTGTATATGCACTTTGTGTTTGCTTTTTTTTTGGCAACTTAAAAAAATCTACAAACTTTTTTCATAGCCCCACTGATGAAAAATATTTTTAAATATTGTTTTATTTCCCATATTTCCCATTTCCTATTAAAGTCTTAAAGAAAACAAAAAAAATTAAATTTGTTGCACTTACCACTGTGATGTTGCTGCACTCTTGATGTTGTTAACTCTGTCGCTGTTGCTGTTGCTGAACTCACTGAAGATGTTGTTGTCACTGTGTGAAATGTTGTTGCTGTTTTATCACTGGATGCCGCTGTTCCTGCTGTTGTTATAATTGTTGTTGTACCACCGGCTGCTGTTGATGATGATGATGCTGCTGCTACTGATGTAGATGTTGTTAACGTTGAAAAATCTTGTGGTGTTAAACGATTATTTGTATTGTTGTGTTTGTTTGTTGAGTTTGTTACATTATTATTATTATTGTTGGTGTTCGTTGCATTGGTATTATGAGTACTGTTACTACTAAATTCTACTTGATGATCTGATCCACAGACCGATGTTCCACTTGTTGTTTCTGTCACATATGAATTATTAATATTTGAAGCATTACAATCCTCTGAAGGTTTCTCACAATCTAAACAAAAAAAATCAGGACAAGTATGTATTTAGAAATCAGGGGTATTTTAAATATTAATAAAAAGTAACTTGAGCTACGAATCATTCCATAAATTAATGGTTTGTGCATTATACATTTATATAAATAATAGACAGCTATTTAAGCTAACATTATGAAATCGATTTCGAAAAAAATTAACCTTTTTAAGGATATTTTTTGCAATACTTTACATGCTTTAACTGGTTTGACAATAACACATCGGCAAATAATGTCCAATTCATGCACATGGCTACCCATTCTGAAAAAGTATATTCCTATAATTTGATATTATTGGCGCTTAAAATTCGGTTAAACATCTATTAGTTTGGTTTTTTTTTTTTTTGAGTTTCGACTAATGTAAATATTTTTCTGTTTTTCGATGAAATTAATTGGATTTAAAGAAAATACTTTACTTAAATATTCAATTGGAATTATTTGCATTATGAACTTTCCGATGACTGACAATTGTGGCGCTTAGAGGTTGCGATACAGCAAAATAGATAAGTGTAAACTGGGGTCTCAAGTAAAAAACAACGCTAGCGAGAAAACCATCACAGATTCTATTTGGGCCTATTTTCTATGCAACTTTAGGAAAGAACAGTAAAATATGTATACATTTATTAAAAGTGTACATTTATTAAATTACAAATTGCATTAAATTTACCTTTATGCTATGAAAGTATGAATTTGTCTAAATGCAGTTGTTATATCTATATATCAATCTTAGTTTTTGAGAGCAATCCGGACCCCTTTCAGCTCGAATTGACTTAATTTTGTATTAATTTATATCAGCTAAAGGTTGAACTGAGTTACCATATCAGTGTGGCATTTCTTTTGAAATATTTTATTAATTAAAAATTGATTGCAAACTTAAGGATACTATCGAAAAATTGCGATCTATACGATAAAGGATTTCAAAGTATTTAAGTGCATCTCAGGAACCACTACATACAACATTTTGGCTGAAACAAATGGATGAGTACAGCTTAAGCCTGGTGAATAAAGTTAAAAGACAGAATTCACGACGTAATTAGTTCATCATTGAATTAATAGTTTTGTGATTCACACTTTTAGCACGGTTCCAAAAAAAAGATGACTTAAAACTATTCGAACTAGGAAACAATAAATATTTAACGCACGAACTTTTATGTCTACTAAAACTGTATTAGAAACACGGGGAACAGTATGATTTGAAGAAAATAAACCTGACAGGTGCCGTGATAAAATCTATTTTTATAAATTTAGTTAGTTACAATCTTTAGTGAATAGTAACGAATTAAATAAGGACAACAACCCAGGCAGCCGTTGCATATCGCAGATTGTAAATGACAAGGCAAATCCATCTCACATGCACTAGTAGGACGCTGTTGAAAAGCTTTGTTTAAAATACCAAAGTCTTAAGTTTTTATTTTATTTATATACATTTCGTCGGTTTTCATATACACAGAAATTGACACCTTCTTTCACCCTAACCTACGAAAGCATGATGCTTAGCTATTTATTTTTTACATCAATTCGCAAATTACATTTCCTTTGCCTTTATATGCTTTTATATTTGAAATTTCTGTTTTCTTTTTAATTAAATTTTGTATACTTACTTACAAGTTTGAAATTATTAATTTAATATTAAAGGAAAAATCAAAAGAGTTAAGAAAAATGTATTTCAACATGCAAATAAAATTTTGCAGTACCCATAAAGCAAACATAAATGAAATTTACTTGTAAAAAATATAAATAAAAAATATAACATTGATTGTTAATATTGTAAACTTCCTGCTTAACTCCACTGTATGTCCAGACGGACGGACAGCATCCACTGATGAGAAATACTAAATCATATTAAAAAAGGTGTTCAAAGCAGAGAAATTTAAAAAAAGAAAATTGTTTGCATAAAACGAAAAAAAAACAATTTGAAAGTAGAGAATAAAGAATAGATTTCTTCCGTAAACAGTAACAGTGCCGCCAGATTTTTTTAGCTTTTACTTGGCGATTATTACGACTATATAAAAATATATAATGGTAATTAATATATTTTTATTTAATTAATAAAAACATTGTAAAGTGTAATTCAGAACTAGTTCAAATGCATTACTTCTCCAATCGTAAATTACAAAAATTGCATTGAATATAATAATATTTATAAAATAATTCTTATTATTAGCTAAAGCTATATTGGTTTTAATAATATTAACACATAAAATTAAACAAAAAAAACTGAAAAAACTGAAAAACTGAACTGCAGTGTTAAAGCAGATCCAAATTTGTCAATTACTCGACGTTCTCAACAATTGGGGTCATCCAAAATCGACATCTGTCAACATGGTCGTGGTGGATATTTGCCAGATATCATATTTGGTTCATAATTGCCGCACTTCTCTCTTTTAAATACAATAGAAATTTCAACCATCTTAATAATACAAGTGGACATTGCATTTTATTTCTCAATTTAGTTTTAATAGAAATCATTAAAGAAAAAGTTATTTCGTTCATTACTTCTAAGATTTTTGGCTACTCATAATATAAAATAGTGAACTTAATATATGAAAGGAAGTATGTCGCACTTTGTTTCATAAAATGTGCCATTAGGATCCCCGAATATTTCTAAAACGTCTTGAGCTGCAGAATATTTTATTTAAGATACAAAGTGTAAAGTATATTTTTTTATACGTAACAGAACTTTTAAAAAAAATTTTCAGTTTCATCTAAAAATGGAGTGGACTAAAGCCTTATATTTTTTAATGCAAACAGGTATAACAAATTACTTTTACCAATTATTCTATAGCTTTTCTATTGTTATTGCCAAAAAAAATATTAATCCTCGCCACATTTGGCGAGAAATCGCCATAAATGAAAACACTAACAAACACTTACATGTTCGTTCACTTATACTTTTACACTTGAAAGAACGGGTTTAATGCTATTTGCTTGCAGAGAAAATGTTCATAAACCCTTTTTGCAGGTTGCAGAGGTTCTTAAAATTGTCTTTCTGGTATATTCAAGGAAATAGATCACTCTTAAAAATTGTTTTGTTTGTCATTTTCCGTCCACTTTTCTATGAAAGAAAAAGTTTACCAAAATTGAAAAAAAAAAATTTTTTAAATTTTTTTTAATTTTTTTTTAATTTACACAAAAATTTGTATTTTAAAATAAATTCTAAGCGGAATTCAGAATACTTTTTTAACCAAACATTTTTTTTCAAACGGCGCATGTTTTCCGAAAACGGTTGTTTGAGCAACAGCAATAAAATTATTTTGTTAAAAATATTTACACAAAAATTATTTTTTCAATTCTTCGTTTTAAAAAAAAGTTGTGTTTAAGTGATTTATTAAGAAGTTTGGAGCTCAACTTCGGTTATAGAGCTATTTCTCGACCTTAACCTACACAAAAGTCACATGTTTGAATATTCAGAAACTGGAATTCTTAAAAAAATAAATTTATCGCCGTAGTTTCGAGTGTAGTTTCGCAATTTGGTTTTTTTATGTATGAGTTGGGAATTTCGCAATTAAGGGTAAATCGCATGAAATGTCAACTGAATATCGTTACTTATATATATATATATATATTTTTATATTAAATATTTCGAAATAAAGAAGGTTGAAATTTGGAACGAATTCTGGAAGTAGTAAGAGATTCTCTGCTACAAGCATGTGAAATTATGTATAGTTTCGATCAGAGCAGACAGACTTACTGTGGTCCAATGATCGATAATTCGTAATTCTCTTAAGGGTTTATTTAGTAAAGTGCCTTTTAAGCTTTAAGTTGCTAAATATTTTACTAATATTTATTTAAATATATTTACACCTTGTAATTTTGTTGGAAGCCTCTGTTTTCTACCATTCATCATATGAACACAAAAAAACCATAAATCAGTGAATGTGTGTGCGTAGTAGTGTGTATATAAAACACCGTTAAAATTTCGTTAGACGAAAAAGGGGTTTTTTCTTTTTTTAGTTTTATTGATCGTTCTAAGGCGTATGGTTGGTAAAAAGGCACTGCCAGTTTTTGTTGCACAAAAAAGTAAAAAATTAGGTTTAAATCTGTTTTGCAAAGCATGCTGCGAATTAATGCACAGTGGGGGGATTTGACCAGCAAATCGGAAATAAATATCTGTAGAATTAAATCGAAGAAGAAGAGACGCAGTCGAGCTTATGTATTAAAATAAAATCTTATAGCTTCCCATAGCGACAGTTGATATCACCTTAGTCACCGCAAAGCTGTACGTATAAATGAAGGTCGCATCTTTAAAAATGAACATTTTTGAATAGTTTAAATTTTTATTGGACTTATACTAAGAAAATGAGCTTGTGAACAAAAAAATGGTTGTGTCTATATTTTCCACTTGAATTCAATTTAGAAAAATTTTTCACGATTGAAAAATAGCACTTATTTATATTAATTCTCAAAATGTACTTTAAAATTTCCCACAAATTGCATGTTTTAGTTGCACCACCGGTAACAGCCTTTTGACAGAAATACTCACCAAAAGCAAGTGAGGCTAGTTCTGGCAGTATCGCTAGTTTTAAATTTATGTTCTCTCTTTACGTTTTTGGAATAATGTAATTTACATAGAAATAAATATCGGATATTTTTACAGAAGTATATAACTTTAAGTTGGTAACACTTTTTTAATTGGCTACCATTTTGTCATCTGTCAAATGGTTTTGTTTTTCAACATGAATAGACCGGCGCCTACGCTTCTTAATTTTTCAAAATGTGACCAAAATACGATTGTTGTTGATCCCGATTTTCATAAGCATGTTTTGTTTACCGATGAAGTTCACTTTTGTTTGTAGGGATATATCAAGCATAATTGCCGCATTTGGAGTTCTGATAATCCTCAAGTGACATACACTTGACACCGTTACATCCAGAAAAACTTATTGTGTGGTGCCATAATTACTGTTTTTTTCGTTCATCAATTAAACAACATATCACACAGCTCATTGTAAATAGATTTTAATTGTTGAAGGAAACGTAACCGCATGGTTTCACGTTTCAGATCCTTTTCTGTGGGATATGTGGCCTGCGCCGATAAGCCTAAAACTACTGACCATTTGGAAGACAATATTGGCCACGTTATTGCCGATATAGGATCACAGAAGTTGAAAAACGTCATCAAGAATTAGACCTCTAGATTAGAATACCTCTGAGCCAGCCGTGGCGGTCATATGCCAGAAGATAATCTTCCGAATAAAGTAGATTCCATGTCAACTTATAAAATTCATCATTGTTTTATTCCATTTCAAAATTCTATACCTCTGTTAAAAACCCCCTGTAAACTTTTAATTATTTCTACTTCTCGTACTTAAAACTTTTTACACAGGAAATACTTATTTAATAAATATTTATTATTACGAAAATTACCAAAACAGAGATGTTTCCCAATTTGATTAATTTTAATAATATGATAATATGATTCTTATATGATTACCAGTTAAATAACAACAAGTTTATCTCAATTTTTTGGCCTACTATCCCACTGTGCAATATCAGCAACAGTAGCAGCAGCATTAATGGAAGTAGAAGTACGTAGCTACAATGGCCATAAGCACCAGTAATAGAAGTAGACATTTTAGTTGATGGTGATTTTGTTACCTCGAAGACATCCGCTTTAAAGGTGATTTTCCGTTCTATTTACCAGTTTTCGCAAGAGTTTATTATTTTACTCTTTTTTCTTTTGTTGTCTATATTTAAAAAAAAAAATTTTTGCCATTTTCAATGGTCAATGCAATAACACAAATTTAGCTAATAAAGTTGTTTATACAAAAAGGTTTTTTTTTTTGGTGCGGAAATGAGAAGAGAAAACTTTTGATTGGAGAATTCTTAACACTGGAAGTTTGTGTATATTAAAAGCAAATTCTCTTTAGTGAAAATTTTTTATACTTATGATATGTGGTGCAACCTCTTTTCATTTTTCAAAAACGAAATAACAATATACGAGTAGCAACAGAACTAGACCCAATGCAGAAAGTGTGAGAATTATTTATATATAAATAATTTTATGTTTAACAAACATTCCCTTGATGTAAGTGTTATTACCATTTTAATTGCTTTAAAAAAAGTTTTTGCTAAATTGAAGATATTATGATTTAATGTTTGCTATTAGAATATATTTTTCGTGTTAATATAATGATACCGATATATATAGATGATTCATTGTTTGAATTGATGAATTTAGTAATTGAATACGATTCGTAAAAATAAATTGAATAATTATGACTCGAATAAGAAAGTATGGGCCACAGTTTTTTTTTATTCTATTATTTGTGCTTGTTAAATTAACATGTCTGCTTAACGGTTGCAAAGATAAGAAAATATACTCTCATTCACGCTCTCATTTTTAATTTTATTTTACACTTGATTTAAAAGAGGACACAGATGTGTCGGGAAAATTTCAATATCTAACAATTATAAAGCGGTAATCACTTGTCCATGGGCTGCCCTTAAATTTATTTTATGCTTTCTGTTGTAGCTAACGTAGTACTACATACCTATATAACATAAACTGCCTGGTTACTACACTTTGTCCCCACTTTGTGACTTTTGGCACAATTTATTATTTGTTATTTTAAAGACAATAATAGTACAACTTCTGTAGTGTTTGGATATAAAGATAAGGGCATGTGAACACACGCACAGTAATTGATGCGAAAACAATAGTGTAACGCTTTTATCCTTTAGGTGAGAAACGCCAAAAAAGTGTTAGGGGAAAATACTCGTTTTCTTAATTTTCTAACACTTTTTATAAGGTCACACAACATTAGAAGAAATCATAAATAAGACATATTTCTTTACACCAAAAAAGTAAAATTATTAATAGAAACATGAAAGTTCTTGTTGTTATTGTCTATTAACACTTGTTTTATTTATTTCAAATTTATTAACTGCTTTTTGTTTATTTTTTATGATTCTGGTGACAAATATTAAAAGAATTATCAAATTTGTCAGGTGCAAGCGTTAATAGCTGACAGTGAACAAACGAATGCATGTGCATCATAGATAGGGATAGAGAAAACAAACTAATGGCGCCATTGACTTTTTAAAATGCTTAAAACGTTTAAACACTTACATGTTTTACACTATTTATAATTATTAAATGCATAATTGCTGGCATATAAAAAAATTAAGTATTTACATGTACATTTCCGTATGTGTGTAGATATGTTAAGTACACGTTCATGCATAGAAACTAAGTGAAAATGGGAAAACAAATGTTATTTGTCAGCTTTATAACCTAACGCAAACATAACTTCAAGTTTTTTTATACACTAAAAGCTCCTTAAAATACAATATTAAGACATACAGACAATAAACAATAAAATAAATTTCATTGTACAAATTCGATTACCTTTTTGTAAAATATCTAAATGTTCCCATAGTATATCGCCGGTGAACGCTGGTGTTATGGCTAAAAATTTATCTTTTCCTAATTCAATTATATCACGTCCTTTCATTTTTAAAAACGGTTCATGATTCATCGAAACCAATGAAAATTCTTTTATTGCCCAATTAAGCCAATAAATAACATGCTCTTCAGTCCATTCGCGGGGATCTACAAAAAAAAAAAATATTTAAAAGTTAAGAGTTAATTAAAAACCAAACAATTAATTTAACAATTAATATATTAGAAATAAACAAGTAAACAAATTGTTGTGGTTATTTTATTATCAATTTTTAACTATTGTTATAATGTTTTAATGTTTAGTCGTTAGAATAACTTATAACTTATATATATTATGATAAAGGGAAAATTATCTAGGAAAAGGGTGGAAATTGTTAACTTCTGCTGCTTGAAATCAAACCCCTCCTTCTTTGTACAATAATACATACTTCACTTCTAATTTTTTTTTTTTTGTTGTTTAATAATTTTTAATTATGAGAAAGTGTGTTTTTTATTTATATAAAAAATATAAATAAAAGGAGCATTTAAATTAATAAATCGGTCGAATGAGATCTGCACTCACGCACTTTTAAGTTTTGACTCTATATTTTTCTTATTTGTTGTTCAAAATTAAAGATGTTCTCTCTTTAAAGATTTCATAGATAAACACACCTACTTTCATATCAGACACCCATATTCTACGATTCAAAAACTATAGAAACCCCTTTATAGTTTAAATTTTGCTTTACTAATTCTCACAGCGGACATGAAAATACTTAAACTGAAATTTTGTGACTATTGTGGTTCAAAAACAAGGCCAAGTACGTAAAAATCAATTCATTATTTTACTTTAGCTTTACAGTGTTTTTAGTTGTTGTTGCTGCAAGGGACGAATTTGATGCCTCTGCCTAGCACAGTTCAAAAACATTGTTAGTTTATCTTTATGAATATATGGTTAATTTCGAAACACCGTTTAATTATTTTTGGTATTTGTTGTGATACCACGGCTATAGTAATACAACTCCTTTACTTCTACGTTTACCGCTCCAGAGATAGACGGCTGTGACAGATGGACAGACAATTTGTTGTTTACTTTATATTGAACTCCAAATGCTCAAAAACGAGGTCGAACATTTTTCAAAACTGTTAGGGAAATTTGAAGGACTTGTTGTTTAGATATATTTTCTTTTTAAACAATATTTTTTAGCGAAACTCTGCTCACTTTTAATTTTATAAAAACTACCTTTTTGAAAGTGACTTTTTTAAGTTCTACATTTCTTAAGGGAGTTATCTGTATATATATAGTACCTTATTTTAAAAATTGCATTTTACAATGTAATTTTTGGAAAAATTCTTTATTAAAAAAAGCTTTAACAAAACCTGTTAAATGTTACATATTTAATCATTTATATTAATTGGCCATTCCAGAAATTTTGTGTTGTTGATTTCATAAGCTTTAGCTAATCAGGCCTAATATATTTGTGTCAATAAAAAAACAGTTTTTTTATCTCACTTTTGCCCGACGTTTCGTTACATATTTAGTTTTTGCAAGATATTCCCCAAATTCAAAAATAAGCTTCTGGAAATGAGCTTTTAATTGAACTTTGTATGACAAATTGATTTTAAAGATTTTTCTTTATTTTTGCACAATAGTTATAAAATATACCTGTAAACTTTGAGGAAATGTAGCGTACATTGAAGGTTTTATCTTAAAAAGGCAATCATCAAAAGTGCTTCTTTTCAAAATTTACGCTGGTAGTTTAAATTGCTTAGAAATATATTTTTACTAGATGTTTTTTAAAATTAACTTTTTAAAAAGTAAATGGTTCTATTAGCTACAAGGAAATGCATTTAATTAAAAGGCTATTTTATTTCCAACTACTTTTATTCAAAAGTACTTTCAGAATTATGTTTTTATCAAAAGCATTTTGGCAACTTTTATTCAAAAGTTTCTTCCACTTAATTATCTTTTAAGTGAAATGTGCTTTAACTAGAGGTACTTTGAACAATGATGTTTCTATAAAATATAATGTTAATGTTAATATAACAAAAGTACTCCCTAACCACATACCTTTATTAAAAAGTACTTTTGGTTTTTTTTTCTATAATTGCAAATTTTTTTTACATAATTGAAGTTTTAAATTTTAGAATAGGCTTACCTTTGGTAATATTGCAGTTCTGTACCTCTTTTTCCCAAGAAGCAAAAGAGGCTTTTAGCACCTCGGCAACCTTGCGATTAGTACCGGGCGTTAAAGGAGGTATTTGTGAAGGTACATCTTGAAAATAAAATAAAAATAAAAGTTTAAAAAATAAATAACCATTTGTTTTTAGTTTATAAATTGTTTAAATATTAAACAAAATTAATTCGTAAAGTAAAAAATTATTAAGTACCGCAAAGGAAAAGGTAATACAACATTAGGCTGCAGTTTATGTTAACAGTTAAAATTTTTTTTTAAAGGGGATTTTATTGAATTTTCAGTTAGTAGTCATTTGAGGAAAGCAAATTCATTTCCTTAAATATTCGAATAATTCCCTTCCGATTTTTTTTATAATTTTTGATAAATTTTTTATTTTGCCCGCCCTTAAAGAAGTTTTAAGTTAATGCGTGCATTTGTGTACTTTTAAATTAATTTTAAAAAAGTGTTTAAAATTAGTTACCTTTTAACTTGCCATTTGTTGTATAAAGTTGTTGTAGTTTATGAGCTTTTAAATTAAATTTACTTGTTGTAAAGCAAGAGAAATAATTATTGTTGCTTGTGCTATTGCCATTGCTGCTATTATTATTGCTGTTCGCGATATAATACGAATGAGTGTAGGGATAACCTGTCATACGTAAGGGAACACGTAAGCGGGCATCCGACCAATCAATCCATTCATTTGTCATATTTTTTTAAAAACCAGACGAATTGACTTTAGCCACTGTAAATGTTTTTCTATGTTGCCATTTCTTTAATTAAAGAATACATTGTTTTGCTTTTAAGAATAATTTTCTTTAAATTTTGTTACATTTTTAGTAACCGAATTTATTTCTTGATTATGGGAAGCACGTGTTTCTTCTTTATATATGTTTCAGTTTTAATTTCAGTTTCTATTTTCAAAGTGTTTTATTTTCCTTTAATTGTTTTTTTAATTCGTTCAAAATAAAATAAAGGCCCAAATTACGGCACTCGTTATAAAGCAATATTTTCAATTGACGTTTGATCGGATTCGAGTGCCGTCATTTGACCCGAGATATGTATTAGTTCATTATAGCATTAATTAAATATGTGAAAGAGAAAATTAGTGATTTTATTTCAGGCCAATCGCAAATAATATAGTTCATGACCTTTTCAAACAAGTTAATGACACTCCCTAAAGTAGACTTCAAATTTTTAACTTGACCTTTGACAATATGTCGTAGGTTTTTGTCTTTGCTACAAGGACTAAATCTAGTTTTGGACAACATTTGAATCGAAGTGAACGTATGAAAAATTTAATCCCACATTGAAAATAAAAAACCTTATATATATGAGACTCAATTGAATTTAAAAGGCCCCATTGTGAGGTCTTAAGGGGAAGGTCAATGTTTATTTGAGATTTTAGTCTCTATTAAGAAAAACCTCTACCTCTCCTTATCGTGAAAGCTTCTGCAGAATATATTATAGGGAAGATTTACTAAAGCCATATAAACCTCGATATTAAACAAGTATACTCTTTAGTTAATTTACGTTCCGGTTAATTGGCCAGGTAACAAATCTAACACCCTAGCATCATGGAGAGCGGCCGCCACCCAGAGAAGTGTCAAGGCTGAAATGTGGTGTCCTATTTTTCAAAAATATAGGGTCCGCCAAATAACTTTTTTTTTCTTAAATGCTATAAACAAAACTACACAGCTTCGGCTGTGTGACACGTAGCGCCGTCCTGTTGAAACCAAATGTTGCCAATATCCTCCTCTTCAATTTTTGTGAACAAAAATTCGTTCAACATAGCCCGATAACGATCGCCATTGACTGTAATGGCCACTCATGAAAAATGGCCCAATTATGCCTCTGGACCAAAATCCGCACCAAACAGTGACTCGTTTTGGGTGCGCTAGCATTTCAATGTATGCGTGCGGGTTTCTGTGCCCCAAATGCGACAATTTTGCTTGTTTTCATACCCGCCAAGATCAATGAGCTTCATCAGAAAAGATGATTTATTTTGCAAAATCGGCATCTTCTGTAAGTCGATCGCAGGCCCACTTAGCGACGCGTTGTTCAAGCGTATACACAACCATATTCGTTCAGCGGAAGAATAAAACTAATTATCTGTCAAATCAAAGATTAGCTGAAATAAGCACTAGTTGAAAAAAAAACGTTAGATGGCGGACCCTATATATGGTAGTTATAAAATAAATTAGATGTCATGTAGACAGCCAAGAAGGAATTTATAGCAACTTTGCTGTTTGCAGCTGTATGCAGCGGTAGAACTATGTTGTTATGAGACTTTAAATTATTGTTCATATATTTAAAACGATCATACTGCTTGGATAAAATTTGTCAGAAAGGAATCGTAATATAATTTCGGAGACAGTTACAAAACAAATATTTCTAAGACAATCTTGAGGAGAAATACCAAAAGCTAACAATTCAGTGGTTAAGTTTGACAGTGCCAAAATTATAGTGGAATGTGTTTCCCAGGCCTAAATGTGATAACAACTCGTTTTCTAAATAACGATTAAAATCCAGTAAGGATGTATGTATTTTAAATGAAGAGGAATAGACAAACTTATTTCTTATACCATTAACGGGTGGATGCATTTTAATGAAGTACGTGTTTTAAAATAAACTGTCCAATCGTTAAATCACCAGTATAAACACAACTAACGATTTCTTTGTGACAATCGAGCAATAGCGTTAATTTGACAGAACAATTCAAGGAAAAAAACTTTTATTCCATTTTGTTGTTGATGAAGTAAGAACTTGTTAACCCAACTCTTCTAATTGTATTTGTAATTAAATCATGCAACCACACTGCCTTCAAATTTAATTTGTTAAAGAAGGGCTGATGAAAGGGGCCAAATTCATAGCATAATAATATTAACAAACGGACGAGAAATAAATACTTTTGTGATAAACTGTGTAAATTAAAATGAGCCATAATATTTTTGTATTGCAATCGCATCTTCGTCTGTCTGCTGATGTTGCTGTTGATATTGATGTTAAAGTGTAACAAATCAATTCATTTCATTGTTTAAACTTATTGACCTTCTCAATTGATTGTGAAATAAATGGCACACTGTTGTTGTTAAATGGGAGAATGAATAGAGAAAGAGGGTTATGACCCTTTCTACAAATTAATCGTGTTCTTTTTTATTTTTTATTATTTATTTCTTCACTTGATAAACATGAAAGAGCAGTGAAAGCAGTCGTCAGTCTACAAGTATGGAAACATTGTATTGTATTGTATTGGTTATAATACAATCTGAAATATTGTTGATGTTCCTACTACAATACAACAATAACAAAGAACATGGCAAACTATAAAAAATATTTATACATTTGTAATCGTATTTATAAAGACTGACAGTTTTTTTTGTTTTATATACACATATGTGTAAATTTGTATCTAAACGAATAACAAGTGTTAATTTATAGCACGCGTTTTTTTTTCTTATCCATAAGATAGAACAGTGCTGGGAAAGAAAGCAATGAGACAGTCAAAAGAAAATATTGTATCAGCACTGAAAGGGTAGATAAAATTAAATAAAGAAGAAAGTTGTAGTTTTTTCTTTTTAATTCAACAAAATGTCAAACAAACAAAATCACAGTGCGGGTGCAGTTCTTGATTCTTTTTTGCTTAAATTTTTTATTATAGACATTACTTTCTGAAAATTATCAACAACTGTGACAGTTACCCAAATAGAAGCTGGAGAGAGTAAAGGCAGACAGTCAAATTGCACACAGAGCAAATCATAAAGTGATCGGTTGGGGGGGTTCAAGTATATAATTAAAATTCATTTCTTTTAAATGTTTTAATATTTCTTGGATATTACAGCAGAGAAAATATGCAAAAAAATTAAGTTTTCTTATCTTAGAACTATTAAAAAAACCAAATTTTCCGTGATGATAACAAGTAGTTGTTTGTAAATTATTGCAACTATTTTTGTTTTTAGTATACATATCATACATTTGAATTTTAAGTTTTTTCGTTATCACTAAAATTCTTTTTTTAGAATCTTTTATTGTCACAGGTGTTTAGTCAAAACAAAAAAAAACTATCTTTAAGAGTAAATTTAATATTTTTCTTTTTTCTTGTATTGTTTTTAAATGCAAACCCAACACACACAAAAAAACCAAAAATAAGGAATGCACACACACACACACACATATTTTTGTAGAATTTTGAAATTACGTTTGCATTTTCTAACACTTGCATTTAATTATTATTTTATTACTTTTCTTACTTTATTATAGTATTATTTGAATCTTAATCTATTTTGAATAATTTAAATTTAACTTGTAATGGATTTTCGTTAGCTTCTTTTATTTTACATTTTATTTTTTTCTAAAACAAAGCAAAAACACTACAAAAAATCTGAATTTTTTAATTATTTTTGTTGTTCAACAAATAATTTGTGTATATTGTTGTGTATCTATTGGATTCGTAAAATGTGAACTGAATAGTGAGTAAAATAATGTTCGTAACGATCATCACAATATCCTAAAATATCAAAATACAAATACAGTGTCATAGATGCAGATACAGATACAAATGTATGCACTCATTTACTCATTCTCTTACTAACTTGCTTGCTCGCTCAGTCGGTTTTATGTTCAACGCCAAATGCCAAAACCATAATAAAGATACAAAGTAACAGAAAAGTATCTATTTCACACACACATACACACACACACACACACACATTAATATTTCCTGAGAGCTCTTTTAATAACAACAAGCTCTCTTAGATTTTTTTAAGGTTTCAAAACTTTGTACTCTTTCACTTTGCACTTTAAATCAAAATTCATTCACAAAAACCCCATTTTAGACTCTATTATAGAAGAGAATCAATTTGAAAATTATATAAAAAAATCAGTTATTTGCAAGTGGTTTTTTTTTATTCACGAGGTGTTTTCATGGATATTTATTTAAGAGAATCTTATTGTGGATCCCTAATCGGGATAGATGTCTAAAATAAAGTACAAAAAACGACTAACTAAAACGGAAACGGCCATCATCATCGTTGTCGACGAGCTACACATGATTGTGGTTTATTTTCTTAAACTAAAAGAACACATTTAAAAAATTCATACTAACTAAAGAAAAACAGCAAAAGTTTACAGCAACAAATTGATAAAACATATTTTAATTGTGATAAAGTGCACTCAATATCATGCATATTATATATGATCGTATTATAGGGTATAAAAGGATTTATAGCGGAAAATTAACTTATTGGTTTATATTAATATTAATAATTTAAATATATAATAATTATATAATAATCGTAATAATAATAATGTCAACATAACTCTGACAACTCCATCTCTTATACCACGAAAAGTTTTTAATAATTAGTTAGTAGTTAATAGACCTTTTTAACATTTCATAAATAATTTTTATATTGATTGATTTATAAAGTTGTTTATACATTTTTTTTCCTGATGATGCCACCCAATGATGTGGCGAATAATGAAAATAAAAATTGAATTTATTTAATTTTTATATAAAGACATTGTGATTAGAAAAACTATTTTTGAAATTTTCTTGTTAAACAGGAGAATGAATTATTTGACAAGCGTAGAACAGTGTGAGATAAAATTATTCAAACGCGCTAAATTACTTAATTGTAAATATTTAATTTATAAGTCAAAAATCATAGTTATTTATTGATCATTAACAGCACAAATTATTTACAGTGTTATAAAAAATATATTTAAATAATATATTTTCGGAACTTTACACAAGGACATAAAATTTACAATGGAAAAGGAAGAGGAGGGGAGAATTAATTATCTGGGCCTAACGATCAAGAGGAACTTAATCTCGAACAGAATCGAATATGAAATATACAGGAAACCAACAGCAACGGACACAATAATACACAACTCATCAAATCATCCCCAGCAACACAAAAACGGAGCAATCAGGCAGTTAATAACAAGACTTGAGAGAACACCACTAACACGACAAATGTATATGAAGGAAATGGAAACAATATACACCATAGCGGAAAACAATGGATACAAAAAGCGCCTCGTAGATAACATCAAGAAACAATTTATAACGAACAAAGAACAGGAGAAGGAAAAGATAAAATGGGCTACATTAGTATATATGGGAAAATCAACGTACAAACTAGCGAAATTCTTTGGAAAACACAACATCAATACCGCATTCAGAACAAGAAACAACCTAGGCAGAATACTACGGAATAAAACAACCGAGGCAAATATACTAGACAAACAAGGAGTGTACAAATTAACTTGTACATGCCATTATAGCTACATCGGGCAAACAGGACGAAAAATTAAGACCAGATTTAGAGAACACATTAGAGACTATAACAAAGAACTACGAGAACCAAAATCAACTCCAGCAAGCATGACCGTAAAAGGATTTAGTTAGAAGAAAAAAAAAAGAGACGAATGAAAAAGGGATCGACAAATTAGGTAAAAAGAGACAAACGAAAAAGGAGAGATGCAGGCAAAAAAGACAGAAAGGGTCGAACGCAATAACACGAAGGGAGACATGAACTATGTAAACACAACTGACAATAGAACGCAACTAGTACGAAAAGAACACTGAAGATGGCAAACAGCCGAAACCGGTTTGTTCACAAACCAAATTTGACGAGGGTCGACGGAAAACCGTACCCAAATAAAACTACATAAAATACCCTGAAAACTGATATACAAACTCTAAAATTCAGGAAGAAACCCACTCGCTGAACGGAGAAGGAATTTTTGATTGCAGTCAAAATATGAAAACGAAATTGTTTCACGCTTACACTGATTAACAGTTTGCCCAGTAGCACAAATAAGCAGTAGCAAATTCTTTCCATACGAGAAAATTATTTGCACAAACTCTTTGTACGTGAAATATGACGAAGTTAGAAGCACATCGTTTTGAAATAAAACAATATTATGAATAAAAATTAGATTTAATTTTCATTAAAAATCTTAAGGTTAAAAATGTTTATTCTATTAAAAATGCAGTGCAGTTGTTTAACTTTAATAAATAAATTGATTTATTGAGTTAAAATAAAAAAATTCCACTATTATTTTTCACTATTTTTTTAATTACTGCAATAAAATGCTTATAAATACTTTATTAGCATTTTCTCACATTTGCTAATTATAAGCTTGTAAATTTTCAATTAAAAAAGTTTAATTGTAAAACAATTATTACAAAATATCAAATAGTGAAAATGTAACGTTTCTTTTTTTTTGTGACTCAAACAGTACCTGGCAAACATGTAATTACATGAAGATACTCATAGATAGCAGGAACTCGAAATCAAAAAATATATATTTTTCACTTACAAGACGATAATATCTAGATATCAAGGGGTATCTATTTATAGCGTTTGTAGAGACAATCTCATAATCCATAAAAATGTTTTTGCAATATTTTATTTACCAGATCTTGACTGGTTTTTTCTAAGTTCAAAATTATTTAACCATATTTTGCACAAAAATATTTTAATAAATAGACAAGTTTTTCGATAAAAAAAATATACAATAGCATTCATAGGTTTTTATTTTTAATTTTTACAACTACACTTGTTCCAATAATTAGTCTTTCAATTTTACTAATTTCTTTGTCCATTATACTCAGTTGGTATAGTAAATAATTAAGCATTAAGAATTTTATATTTGGTTAAAGTATGGTCAAAGCCATATTTAAACAACCACAATTTAAATTTGTTAACTATTTTACATTTCACATTAATCTTATTATAAGTTCAAGTATTATACTTACGTCAAAATTAAAACATATACATATATAATATATATATATATATATATATATATATATATATATATATATATATATATATATATATATAGAATATAATATAATATAATATATAATATATACATATATATATATATATATATATATATATACATCCAAATTTTGGCGTAAAATTGAAAGTATATGTGAATTTTTTCACAGAAGCTAAGCAAAAATTATTTAAACGATTTTTAAAGCTTTGGCAAATACGATGAAAAATATCATAAACCTCAAAACTAATTTTTCCAAATAAACTTATATTTGTTTACGGAAAATGATTGAGACAAAAAAAATCATCTTCAATCAAAACCTCAGCGAATACAAAATAAAACCTGCAATTAATAATTGTAATTATTAAGAGATATGAGGAAAAGTAAAATCGTACAAGTTCGTTTTTGTTAATAAATTTTTTTATATGGTAGAAAATTTCTAGGCGCCTTTAAAAAAATTATAAAATTATTATAATTAACATCACAATAAGAAAAGTCCCAAAAAATGTATTCATGAATCAAATGTTAACAAAACAAAAAGAAAAAAATACTCCAAAAGTGTTTAAAATTTGTAGACATAAATGAAAAAATAAATGGATTTTATGCTTGTTAAATAAAAAAAACAAAAAAAAAAAAACATAAAGAGATATAATAACTGACAGCATAATTATCTTAATATTTGTATCTTTGAGTTCAGTTCAATTCTTTTCATTCTTAACACTTCTTATTGTTACTTGTTGCCCACTATTCTTTCTTAGTTTTGAGTCAATTGATTTTAAAACTTATACAAAAACTAAAGCAAGTGAGTGTAAGGGAGCAAACAAGTAGCGTGTTATTAGCTGTGGATGTTTTCTTTTTGTTTTGTTTTATTTATTTATTTTTTTTTTCTGTAAGAAAAATTATGAAATTGTATGTGATGTTAATATTAATATTTAACAGATACTACAAGTCATTCATTCACGCAAACCACATACTTATATTATAACTTCTTCGCGCTTATAATTAATTTCACTCACGCATCATCGTTTTGTTTTCTGATTATAATAACAAATTTGATGATGTTTTATCTAAATCTATGAAAAAGCATATAATAAATTCTATATATGTTAAGAAAATGTTCTTTCTTAAATATCTTTGACAATTTTACAGTTGCAAACTGAGATAAGACATGATGTAAAAAATATAACCTTGAACATAGCTCATATTGGGTATGGAAAGATAAAAATATGTTTTAAAAGTTTAGAAAATATATAGTAGTGGATATTTTTTTAATAATTATTTAAAATATTGGCAATACAAAATTTTATTTAAAGTCGATGTCTCTTAACAATGTCATAGCACATAATTGTTAGCACCTCCAGATACGTTCAAACATACACCGTTTAAAAATAGGAAGCCAAGCAAAAGTTAATAGTGCACGGTTGGCTGTCTTAATTTTAAATTAAAAGAGTCTGCAATACACATCTCTAAAATAACGTCCTTTAATCAACTAGTTCATTTTTGTTGTCCTTTTTTTTATTAGGAACTATCGCCATATAAAGTTTATGAAAATTTGGTATGTAATGGAACCAACCTGAAAAGTTGGGTTTCCTCGTGCATCGTAATCATTGTCGAAAAGAAAAACTGCAACTGAAAGCCGTTAATGGTCGTTACTGCTGAATGCACTGTGACCCTTTTTTTAGTTGTCCTTGTACATTATAGAAAATTACATGCTCAATAGCATAATAAGCAAAATGTGTTATTGCTGTTGCTATTTAAATCAAAAAACGTAAACAATATTTAAAAAATATTTTTAGTTAAGTGCTCTGTGCTGCTATGAATTAAATCTGATTTGGAAGGAATACCTACCACCTGATATAGCAAACTAATTACAAGGTAAAACATGTTCCATTACACAAGAAAATCACATATCGGAAAAAAAATTTTTTTTAAAGCACCGAAAACAACTTACTCAATGGTATTTTCATTCTGTCAACAAATAAGTAGCTTTCCTTTACCGATCGCCAGCGTTTCGTCTCAAAATTAAAAAAAACAAAAGCAAACTTACCTTTAGCGCAATGTTTGCAAAAACGCGCCATATCAACTAACGAAAAAAATGTTTTTCATTTCCGTTCAAAGCAACAAACTTTTGAAAATTAGGCATGAAAATCATCATAATGTTGAAATTTCAATATATACATAAATATATAGAACCTGCCAAATAACATCCATATTAAAAACCTTCAAATATCTTCACTACCCATTGTGCAAGAAGAATAATATAAACATATTTTAACTTCTAGTGTGGTATTAAAAAAAAAGAACAACCCAACAACATTCAAGTTTGAGTGGAGTTAAGGCACATAAGCAGTATAAAGGAAAATTAGTTGTTGCATGTTGTTCAATTACATATTAGAGTTAAATGATAATGACGTCGTACATGCCATGTTAGTTTATTTTTTTTCAACAAACTTTTCTTAATGTTACCAAGTGTTTGCAAGTGATGAATAGAACTTGTATTGTGGTCAGTTCCAACAAAAACAAAGGAATCATAAGAAGATTTTCTAAAAAAGAAAATATCAACAAGCACGTAACATCAATTCATTGATTCATACATTCTTCATTTATTCATTCATTTAGGACAGTTCTTTGTAGTATGCTTTTTCCATTGAACTTACTTTACGAATAGTTCATTCATAAAAATCTCTGGTACTAAGATTTGTACTCGCTGGTATAAGTGAAGGCAAAATACCTGATGATATTATTGTTGTTTCTTTTAACTTATTCTTAGATCTTATAATCAAATGAATGTGTGTATGTATGTATGTGTGCGTGTGTGTATGTATAAATCTAAAGCCGAGATAAACAGTTTTACATTTGCTTAGAAAAGAATCTGAAGTTTTTTTTACCATCTCAACGGTGCTATACAGAAATATTTTTTATTTTGCTTTTCTAAAACCAGCTTAAAACAAAAGATACAACAAAATTCCCTTACAAATTAGGTACGAGCGTTTAGTTTTTTTTTTTAGACAAAAATAACGTATATAAACGGAAGCAACGGAAGCAGCAGCAACCACAACATGATTACACAAATACAAGACAGGCAGATATATACGAATAAGACATATTGGGCATCAACGGGTATCTTGTGGATATGAATGAATATCATCGTCATCATGGACTATATATATTCAGTCTCAAAAGTACTTAAAGAAAATATGAAGATTTCATATTTCTTATTATTCATTTTTTCTTTTGTGTTTTACTTAAAAAACGGCTTTTTACTACTGCATATACACATTAGCGTACTGATGTACATAACGAAATATCGTATGAAGGCAACACAAGAAATTCATTCATAAATTTTTTCCTGTTAAGTTTTATTTTGCCTTTTTGGTTGTTTGCGCTATTCAACACGATCACTTTATTTTATAAGCAACATTTATTCGGATACATAAAAATATAATTAAAAAAAAATAACTTTGCAGATATTTTTATCTCTTTTATTTTTTTTTTTTATATAGTAGTTTTACAACACTAACAATTTATATTCAGACGTTTGTTAACTCTTTAGAGCACAGTGGAGGAGCTTTTGCTGATATTTTTTACAAATTATTTTTACTTTTTTTAGACTCAAATGCGATTTCGTATGTAGGGATACAATTTATTGTTTTCAAGGTACAAATTAGTCATCTTATTTCAATGTCTTGTTTTTTCGTGAATTTCTTTTTATACATAAGCTTAGACTAGCAGCCAACAGCAACTTATATTAAATATCTCAAGCGTTTAAGGCCTTGAAGTTATTATAAAACATAAGGTTTCTAGAGTGTTTTTGGGATTATTTTTCTAGAAATAAATAGTCTATTTTAAATATTTACAGTTTGCAAATTTTTTTATTGTTAAACTTGATGGCAAATTAAAAAATTTTAACTTCATTAGCCAAAGCAATATAACTGCACCAGTACTGACATAGGAAGCTCTATATCTAATTGTAAAAAAGATATAGAGCTTCAAATAATTTTCTTGCACCTTTTTTGTTTTCCCTGAGCCAACAACTCGAATTTTCTAAGTCGACATGCTCAATCGGACCGGAGAAACGCGATGTTTTAGCATCATCTGCGGCTGTTTGGTGGCGCAATAAGTTAATGCATAAGTGGAACTACGCAATAAGCAGTAAATGTACTCGATAATTCGGTACAATATATTAGCTATTGAACTAGTAAAGAGCCACTAGTAGTTTCTTATCTACAGTACCATAACACGATCTGTATGTAGGAATAAACAGAGATTATATCTACCAGAGTCTGTTATTTTTAAACTAGCTGTAGGTTTTTTCTAATGCAAACGAGAGAGAAGGAGAAAAATTATTTTCATCACGCACTATCAAAACAAAGTGTTGGCTCTACTGTAATCACTTTAAAACTTTGATTAAAAATGTTAATTTTAAATTTATTTAACGCTAACTCGTCCAAGCTTTCAAAGGAAACGTGTAGATACTTTTATTTGTGTCCACAAAAAATTACATGAAATATCAAAATTAGTTTAGTGATGCGCAAGGAATAACAAACTACTTTGGCAAGAACAAAATATTATAATTTTCAAATTATTCAAGGCTAGATTTTACCTAGAAATTTTATCATTATGGGTAGAAAAAGGAGTAAAACATATTTATGAAAGGAACAAAATACGATAAAATATATTATTAAAACTATTGAGGAGTCAATTTTAATTTGGCAACCTGACCTGTTAGAGTGGTATAGCCAAGAATCAAAAATTGCAATTGTAGCATTTGATGAGATTAAAGAACTTTTTTTAAATTATTTTTCATAGCCTCTTGTTATAACAACAACAACCTCAAGAAAGTATTTTTATATTTTACAAACTCAAATTAATAAATAACTTAATGTTGCCAATAATATAAACACAAACATTATCAACATTTTATGTAAATAAATAATTTTATATTGTTTTACACTCTACACTCTTTGATTTTTAATTAGAGGCAGATGATAGTCTCTAATGACATAGTAAAATACAGCACACAGCATACAACATGGTTTTCTTTTGTCATGCCTGTTTTTATTCAAATTTACAAACTTTTATCAAACAGCACATGAAAGTAAGCAAATTATCATAGAAAGAAGAGGAAAAAAACGTAGTTAATTTATTGATGAGGCAAATATTAATGACCGGAAGTTATCTTTTTCTTTTCAAAAAATAAAACATTTTTTTATCTTGTTTGTTATTCTAATTAAAAAACAAACTAATAAATTGTATAAAAACAGTTAAGTCATTTTGTTATCAACAACCTCTCACATACTTATTTGTATAATAGTGTTTGGTAAAACACATAATTAATTTAAATTTTGACTACTTTTATTATTTGCACTTTAAATCCATATTACAGACGAAAGGAATAGTCTGGTAAAAATTTTATAAATTTATTTCTTTTTCTTTTTTTTTTTTTGTATTTTGCAAATTAATCACAAAAATTATGAATGAGTGAGTAAAGTCAGTTGTTGTTTTAGTAGAACCGGTGTCATTTTATACTTATGATAAGTTGTTCTTACATGTTTTTTTTAGACATGTTACTTAATACGTTTTAATAATCTACAGTGGAATAAGGAAGGAAGGAATTGAATACGAATTAAATGCATAATTTTTTTTTCTTTTTCTTTTTAAAATTTAAGGACGCTTATTTAAAAACTATTTAAGTTATACTAATAGTATATAAATAAAAGGGAATCCTAAAATTTAACTTATGAAATTTTCCTTGTTTTCTAAAGAAACAATATACTCAGATTAAAAGAAATTAATTTCACAACTACATAATACGCGTTGGCTCGATTATATACAAATGGATTTAATGAAAAATATAAAATAAGAACTTGGATAATAATCTACTAGCGATGATTATGCGCTTATGCAAAAAGTAGACAGTCAATAAAAATCCGGAAAGATTACGCAAGTTAAAATGAAGTTAACAGAGTCAGCAAAATTCATCTAGAAAGCATCCCAAACAAGCTTCAACCAAGCAAGCAACAGCGTGAAAACAATCTCATATTTTCAATTTACCAAATATATAGAAAGAAACTATATTTGCACACAAGAGGTTTATTATATTATATATATTTATAAAAAATTGTATTTTTTAAGATTGCTTTTTTTAACTTTTAATTATTAATATTTCTAAATGAAATTTTATAAAAAATAGTGAAAGAATTTAGTTTATACAATACAAATAACACAAGTCTTAAAAATATTACGGTTGCCCTGGTTCAAGTAGTAACGTAAGTATTGAAACTGTTTTTGAATGTTCTCTATAATGTAACCTTACAGACGCATTGCCTAAGCTAAAATAATTGTTCCATTATTATTTTCTTAAGTGTGTTAAGACAGCGATTTTTTTCAGATTTTATTTTCAGTGACTTAATTCTTAGCTTGAAAAATATTTCTTAATAAGCCATTTTGCTAAATATACTTTAATTTTGATCGAAATCTTAACAAAACTAGTGAAAAATTCAAATCGAATATCTTGCAAGCCTTGTTTTTAGTTTTTCAAGTTTGGGCTTATTAACAAATATTTACCGATTGTTTTATTTTATCGATTAATCGAATAATTTTTATTATTTATTTTGTTTATTTATTTATTTTATTATCTAACGCATCGTACAATATTTTAAATATGTCAATAATGAAATTGTGGTTACATTTAGCTGTCATTAATTAATTTCTAGCTTAGCAACCATAAATAATAGTTTTATAATTCCAATTTGTTATATAAAATTGTAATATAAAATTCAAATGTATTGACAAACTAAAACACACAATGAAATATTAAACTGAATTTAGTTTTCAACTAAATATTCTCTGTCTGTACGTTAAAAAAAATATTAAATTAGCAACAATTTTATATAAAAACATTTAAAATTCCACGAATTGAAACTTAAATATTTAATAAACTTTTTTACTGTTCCTCTTAACATTTACAACAACCTGTGCCAAACTAAATAAAATAAAGCGTTAAGAACTCTTCATTCACATAAATTCACTGAAAACAAAAAACTACGAATAAATCATTTTAAACAGGAATAAAAAAAAATATATCCCCAAACCGAGTATGTGCGTTAAATAAACAAGTGGGAGAAAATTCAAAACATGACTGAAAATGAGAAATAATATGCACAGTTCATATTTATTGGGTATGACATTTCATTGAGAATCAAATTTTGTACAAAGAATCAACAGCAACAACTAGCAGGTTGTTGCAACAGGGCCAAATAATCGTCAAAATAGAAGGGGAGTTTTGTTGTTGGTTTTTACATTTTGTTTTTGGAAAAGGTAAAACTTAAAACGTACAAAAATTAACAGCTGAAACAGCAACAGGCTAAAATATACAAAATTAAAAAATTGAAGAAAAACTACCACAATCGTATGAACAAACACAAATAAAAGCACACACCCCATGCAATAACTGCGCAATACCAAAGTACAATTCCGAGTCAATAAATCAAACACTTTAACATTAAGTCAAATAAAAAAATGTTTAGTTTTCTACATATAAGGTGATTTTTTTAAAGTTTGGCTTTTAAAATCAAAAATTATATATTTAAGGTTTTTAATTTAATTCCAATGGTTATCTTTGCAGCAAAGTAAAACTTATAAAGTTTAACTTTGTAAAACCTTTAGGTAATGAAAAAACGTTTGCTTTAATGTATGGAGGTAGGGGAAGACAACGTTATGCTTTTGATAGGAATTCAACTTTCAGTAAAATTTTTTTATGGTTCTCAAACTTAAAGTTGGGATAGAGTGACATGCTCTCGTGTGATGGAATAGTTTATTTGACCTATAATGATTATATGGCGCATAATTACCCGTAATGATATAATTCTAGAATTTATAGAATTTTAGTTATAACCAATCAATCAGATATACGACCTTCTCTGAACATAGATTTTAAAAAAAGTACGAAAAAAATTATTAGGCTGTTCTGCCCAAACACAGTTTAGACTACTGCCTTTAGTATTATTTTTCCTCAGGCGCCACTTTCACTTTCAGTCGAGATTTCAAGAGAAAACATAGAATAGAAATCCGACCAACAATTAATGCCTCAATTTTCCTGGCATCTAATTGCATAAATTTCTTAAGAAAGTTTGCTACTTAAGCTTTAATTATAAATCGTAAAAGGCCTTCCTCTGAACGTCCTTTGTATTTTTTAGTCAAAAAATCGTTTATAACAACTGAAAAAAATCCGCAGATAATTCTTATTTATTTATTTTGTTCGACCTTTTAGGAATGTCTATTTCACTTTTCCTTTTTTTTCCGGGCTCTAGGTCAATAATATCTATTCAAATAAAACTCTTCTCCGTTTCATTAAATATTGTTTTCATTTTCTTTCGATATTTCGGACAACTTCGTTGTCCTTCATCAGGAACTTGAGTGACGATGTCAATCCCCTTGAGGGTTTCTTATGTTTACATAAACATAAGATCCGCAGATAATAAAATACTAATACACCAAAAAAAAAGTCAAATCAAGAGAGGAAGCATTCAGCATATGACGTAGAAACAAAAACGAAGATGATTCGTTACACAAAAGTGCAAGATCTTCGTGTGCCAATGTGCTAAGCCGCAAGAAGAATCGTGCTAAAGTTTTTGGTAATTCGTTAAAAGAGTAAATGATAATTCTAGTTCTTTAAGTCCGACTCTTTTAAGGAATGATCAAATATTCACTGACCCGGTTGATAAAGCTAGCCTTTTGCCTAGTATAGTTGCAAATAATTCTTAATTGCCGGAAAGCAATTAACCACCGTCCGAGTTTGAAAAAGTATGCGTTACTACGCCGAATATATTCTTTCGAGCTCGTGAGGTTAAAAAGTTTTTAACAGATCTCAACATCTACAAGTCTCTTGGGCCGGATGGGATTCCAGTACTGGTCTTAAAACAGTGCTCTTCGACGCTAGTGCGTTCGTTAGCAGCCCTTTTTAGCACGTTGTATCATGCCAGTGATTTCCACAGTGTTGGAAGGTTGCTAATGTAAAGGCAATCCAAAAAAAGGGTGAGGCTAACAACCCTGAAAATTACCGCTCAATTCCAATTTGTTCTGCACTTTCTAGAGTAACGGAAAGTATTAGTCATTTTCATCTTGTGAGGTGCCTGAGTCCAATAGCTTACTTAGCAACCAACAGTATGGTTTCGCAGGGGACGCTCTACGGGTGACTTGCTGGCTTTCCTGTCAGACAAATGGTGCAACTCCATACATCATTTCGGAGAGAGTAAGGTGATGGCTCTAAATATTTCCAAGGCGTTTGATATAATGTGGCATAATGCACTTCTGTCAAAACTTTTTGCATTTGGTGTAGGTAATAATTTCTCCAGATTTATATCAAGTTTTCTCAGGAATTGCACTTTACGAGTTGATATAGATGGGATTTTATCAGACGAGTTCAAGATTAATTCAGGGTTACCTCAAGGGACCGTTCTTTCTCCTACCCTATTTCTTATTTTTCTAAATGACCTTCTTTGTAAAACTTTCAAGCCTATATACTCTTTCGCAGATGACAGCACCATTTGTCATTCGTATTCATTTAATAATAGACTGGACCAGTTGGAGGTGGGTTCCAAAAGGCGCAACATGAATGATACACTTAATCACGATTTCACAACAATCACGGAATGAGGTCGTGTGAATAGAGCAGATTTTAATGTAGCATACTAACGCATAGGTCTGTGTTCGGAAATGATGCTGCATCTGTTACAATGGGTGATTTAAATATCACGGAATCGAAGGCTCTTGGTGTTCTTGGCATGAAAATTCAGTGTGATATTCTATGGACTAAACACATTTTTCAGATTTCTTAAGAAGCTTTCAAGTGCCTCGGTTTTTCAAAAAGGTGTAAGAGATACTTCACTCCATCCGATCTCCGTACTATTTATACCACCTATATCCTTCCAAAGATGGAATAAAACACTCACGTATGGGCCGGCGCTCCAAAGTCTATTTTGGAGTTGCTCGGACGTGTACAGGAGAGGGCCAAGAGGCTCATTGGGGACAGTAGGGTATCGAACTCTATTGATTCTCTGGTGATCGACGCAATGTGGGTTGTATTTCACTGTTTTATCGTTACTACAATGGTAAGTGGTCTAACAAAATTAAGAAACTTGTACCCAAAAATCGCATGTTTTTGCGTTTAACTCGATTTTTGTTGAGTCCACATCCATTTGTGGTTAATTGACCAGTGAATCGCACTACGCATTATAGTAAAAAATCGTTTTTTAGCAAAACAGTCCGTATGTGGAATCAACTCCTTCCAGAGGTCTTTCCTGTCATTTTCACCGAATATCCACAAACACTGCTCCCCATAACCTGATTTTCTAGTTCTGCCACAATGTATTGCATGGGTAGGGGTCATCCCTTGAGTGCTGGTCCAAAACGAAAAAAAAATCACCCTATAATTGTAAATAAAAATTATCCAAGCACATTAAGTCTTATTAGTACTTTTGTATAAGGTACGTTTTAAAGCTAAGATTGCAAGAATTTTTGTCTAAAAAGTCAACCAATTTGATTGGTATGAATTAAATTTACACGTAAATGGATCCATATACAAAAAGTGCATAAATGTGTATTTGTATGTGTTTTCTTACACCGGAAATATAAAATTACACAATCAACACTTGAAATGGACATTTAGTTAGTTATTTATAGTTATTTAAGAACCTCTAACACATCAGCTGTTTTTATTTTCTTTTTTGTTGGAGTTTTTTCAAACCAATAGAAAGCAGCGAAAAATTTATTTTATTCGACCACAGTGTTTTCATAATAAAAAGCAGAAAGTTAGCTCAGCGAACTTTGAAAACTAAAAAAGGTATTAAATTTACTTTAAAGAATTAACACCTGCAATTGGCATAATAAAATCAAAGTATATTTATGAAATACTGTCTTCATATAATAACCTTTCATATAATTTTTCAGAAAATTGTTCTCAATTTTGAAAAATACTTTTGAAAAATACTTCTTTTCAAAAAACGCAATTTAATAATAAAGATTACTTTTGAGATGAGTTTAAGTTTTTTTTAAAAAAAACGAGTTTAACTAGAAAGATTATTTTTGAAAAGAATCTAATATCAAAACTATATATCCAATGTTTTTTTCTTAATGGTACTTTTCATAAAGAGGGCTTCTTTTAGTATTGTTATGAAAAGCACTTTTTTCAAAAACTTTATTTATTTGAAATACTGTTTTCTTGAACTGTAAATGTCGAGTAAGAAAACAGATTTTTTTTTAAAAACCCTTATTTGTCGCCCATAAAGAACGACATCCCATGTCATATAGCGCATCGAGAGCCCAAGTTTGTGAAATCATTATTCATAGGAACTGTTTAGTGAATTCGCCGTAAAGATTGTGCAATATGAAGCCTTCACTTCTGTTCTAAAACTAAAGACAACAAAACACAAGAACCAAGTTCGTTTTTTGATCTCATAACATTAACATTTTACCTTATAATAAAAACTCGTGGTTTTCATGGATTAACTTTAAAAAGTAACAAAAATAAATTGTTTGTTGTTGCTTTCAGAAATATTATTAATAATATTTTGCATTTTTAAGAGCATAATAAGGCCGAAATTTATATGCATTCGTTTGCTTTTGTGAGATACACAGAATAGCAAAAAAAATTGTTTTCGAAACTATTGAATTTTATTTTTGTTTATCATATAATTTATGTCATTGGGTGCATTTTAGAGAATTATGCCCGTAACTGTAAATGTCTAACACTCACGTAAGACGGATATAAGAATTAAGTAAGCAAGTTTAGTCATTCTCACACAAGTTTTCAAGGTCTAATTTTTTTATTCATTTTACCAAACTTTCTGGCATTCGGCACTATTTTCAATATTGATTATTTTATTATACATTTTTTCATTGTTTTAAATCATCCATTTTGTTTCAAAAACATGCGGCATAAAATTAAAAAAGAAACTACAAAATTTTGACAAGCTGAATACAGAGAAAATTTATGGATGCACGTAGTAGCGATGAGTTCTTAACAAGTTTAAAATAAAGCATCCGTTACAAGACGTGCTTCTCTTTTTGTAAGTAACGGAAAAATATGTATTAACGTTATTAACGTAAAGCAAATCAGCACGTTATTTGTGAAACAGAAGCAGATTAGGTAAGAGTTTATTTTTGGCTTGAAGACTTTATCAAAGATTAAAGCCGCACAAGACTGATTAAGTTGGACTTTAAAAGATTACAATTCTATTAAGAATGTAAATTTTTCTAATATTACTATAGTTGTTTTAAATTCCGGTCTTAATGTTGATAGCTTATGACTTTAATTTTACTTTTCATCAGCATGAAATACTAAAATTAATTTCAGTTACAAAAATTAAAGGTACAAATCAACATAAAACCCACACACTAAACAAAAACAATTTAAATGCAAAATAATTTCCTCAGAATTAAAAAAATTTCTCACGCCTTTTTTCTTTGACATCAAGTATTGGTTTTTGTAAAATAAAACTTAAAAATATTTGTTTTTTTTTTCTTTTTTGATTTCAATAGATTTCAATTTTTTGTTTAATTATGCTCACATCTGCAAGTATTCGTACATATGTGATCTTAATGATGAGCATAATGTCCAAACACACATATTTACAGATGTCTGTATCTACAAACATTCAAAAGCAACATCAGTTAAATGCCATTAACAAAACTACTAAAAACACTTCACTACTCAAATTACCAAAATGTTGAAAGAAAGGCATACAAAATCAAGAAAAAGGAATGAAATAAATAAAAGTCCTTTGAGACAATCTGAACAAGGATCAATTAAAGTGTTTAAGATGTGTAAGTACCTGCCCGATACACAAACTGCCGCCATTGCTTCTTCCCACACATGTGTTAACAAAGTGTAACAGTGAGTAAAATTTACTTAGCAGCAAACATAAGTGTAAGCTGTCCAAAAAAACTTAAGCTGGTGCTTTCTTGAATAAGCAGTGGAAAAATCAGTGCATCAGCAATCAGCATTTAATACTTTGATTGAAACCTCAATTAAGTTCTAGTTAGTTTAATTCCGATTTATATTATATAAACTCTTAAAACCCGCTGATGAGCTATATGAGCAGTAGTAAAGTGGCCATAAGATATGCTTTCCACCGCAGTAATACATTTCAAATATATTTTTTAAATAATAAATATTTTATGAAAATATCATAAAATATTTATTTTCAAATGAATGTAGCACAAATTAACGTTGATTAAAGAGTAAAAAATAAAATTAGTTATTTCCATTTTTGTAAAATTCTTTACGATTTTTTTTTCTTTTCTTTATTTTCCAAATTACATATGATTGGCTTCAAATCCTTGTGAAGAAAGATTGAAAATAAAAAGTATTTTTCGTTTCGAAATGTTTGCTGTGTCTTTCTTTAGAAGTGTTTTTAAGTTTTGTGGTCTTTTTCCTGTGTTGGTTCTATGAAAACTCTCATTTAATCAATTTGGCTTGAGATATAAGACTCTTGCATTTTTTATACAATATTTGGAATAAAATCCACTGCTGAGCTGTATGAGCAGTAGAGAAATATCAATATGAATATCCTTTCCCCCGCAGTAATACATTTTTAAAGGAATGTAGCACAAATTAATGTAGATTAAAATAAATTCCTAATATTAAGAATAAAATGCATATTTCTCTATATTTCGAATAGCATCCAAAATAGTTAGTACTTCGTGTTTTCTGATATATCATTGGCGGCGATATTTTTATGGTCAGTATAAGGATTTTTAAGAAATTTCAAAATAATAATACACAAAAATTATAATTTCGTTTTCAAGCGAGCCTGCCTCATATAAAATGTAAAAAATTTTGAACTTAAAGCAAGAATGAGTATTAATAAAAAAAGGCTACAAAAGAAATTAGAAAAGCCACTGCTACGTTATTACACGCCGTTCCGCTAGTAAATAGTTTTCGACAAAAAGAAATTATAAATCGGAATCACGAAAACAGCACGTCTCAAATAAAGTAGTTGATTGCTTAATTGAGCTCCGCATTTTGTAACGATTGCATAAATCCAAATCACTACAAATAGCTTCAACTCTTAAAAGTCAAGGAATAAATTGTGAATAAATTTTAAAACGACTCCTGTCCATGCTAAACTATAATTATACTACGAAGCGCGACACATGCCTAAGATCTTTCCTAGAAACTATGATACCTTTGTTTTCTACCCAAAATCCCATTTTGTGGCCAAACTCCAAAAAACGGCATAGCAGTAGTGTAATTTTTAAATGTGAGAGCATTTTCTACTGCAGCAAGACCTGATTTGCGAAATCGGCCCTCTCCGCATTTTAAACAAAACTCTTATTATTATTTCAAAAGCTAATAATATTTAACGCTCTAATTTATATTTTATATTCAGCATTAATTAAAATAAGGGGCCTTAATGTTTAGAAATTCTTGTTTTTAATCTTTTTTTGTATTAAACAAAAGGACTGATTAAATTAAATTTTAAGAGGTTATAACTGTATCAAAGCACAATTTTGCGTAATGCTGGTAGTTTTCAATTCTGTTTATATTTTAAAATTTTTGTCCGTTTTGTTATATTAACCAGAAACCAAGTTATTTTCCAAGTCGTCTTTTTAGTTTAAAAATTAGTTTTCGATTTTATATTTATTTATAAGTCTAATATTGTTGCCCGCTTTAATTTATTTTAACTAATTAATATTAATGCACGGATTATTAAGAATAAATTACAGAGAACTTTTAAATAAAAATCAAAGATTAAAATAAAAATAAAATAAAAAAAAGTTGAACAGTAAATCAAATCGTGATAAAAAATACTTTGTTAGTGTTTTTTTAGCTTACAACTCGATATTTTTCTTGAGCATCGAATCGGTATATATCGTAACGGTATACAGTTTTATTTTAAGCAATTTCTGTGCTGTTTGCCTATCATAATCACGTGCAGCTAAGTTAATTTTAAACACTGTTGACTTTATAAATCAAATACAGAGTGTTGTTTAGTTAGAAATCTTTTTGGATATGAGTAACTATACAGTTGATCCGATTTTAGTGTTAATTCCCAATAATATTTACCCTTTAAAAAATATTTAATTCAAAGGGTAAATTAACAATACATTGATAAATTTGTAAAATTGAAATAATCGACAAAATTATTACGTAAAAAATTCTCAAACTGTCGTCCAGTAGATGATCTCAAAATTCATCGTAAAAAATATCAAAACATTAATTCTCTAACGCGAATATGTTCTATAAAGCTCAAATTCTATAAGTGCATTATAAGCTTTCTGAGACGCTTAAGAATCTCTGGTTTTGACATTTTGAAAGAAGAAATATTATAGGAAATTCTTTATAATAGCAATAAACAGTTGGAAAATAAGTACTTAACATCCAGTATAAAATAGTTTATTCATATTCTTAACTGCTTCCTTGATTTACTCGTGATGTTAATCTCGCACTTCATCAAATATATTTTTTTAATAATCTATTAACTAAGAATTAGTAAATTTTAATTTTGTAAGTTTCATACATTTGAAAAGCTCATTCTGCAATACCCTGTTTAATAAAGCTATTCACTATTATACTTTTTGTATTAAAAAAAAATAAAATCTGTGTGAATTTTTCGTTTAACACAAATAAATCTATAATTTAGTTTTTTTTTTCCTTAAACAATATTTTTAAAAGCAAAAACAAGCAACAAAACAATCGCCAAGTGCTTTAAAACAATTTCTTTATAAACTCTAATCAGTCAGTCCCCGTCTGTGTCGATTTTAAGTAAAAGATGTCGACAACAACAACTAACAACAACAACAAAGACAGTTGGTCCAGTTCTTTTTTCAAAAGTAAAAAATAAAAATGATTAAAACCCGTTTAGTCGTTTTTGTTTTTTGTGTTGCTCCTCCAAAACATCCCAAAACATCAAGATCATCAGAGCTGGTAGACAAAAATATCTCTTGTATGCAACATTATGGGCCAACCGTGGCAGCAAAAGCAGCAGCAATAGCCGTGGGAATTTATACTTTTTTCTGTATGGATGCAAAAAAAAACAAAACAACGAAAAATAATGGAAAAAAAGTACCAAAAAGATGCGCCAAAACGCCTCTTTGTTTAAATGCTCTTATTTTAACTCCTTGTTTATTATTATGAGCATAAGTTTTGAAGCTACTTTTTGTGCATTTATTTTGTTTGCAAATTTGCTGAGGAGCTTTTTCAGTTGTTATTAAAACTTTCTCATGTATCTTGTACAATTTTGCTGATTTTGAAAGCAATTCCTTTTTTTCTTGGCTGTTTCTTGGTTGGCACTTGAAAATCATTTTTCCCCCTTTCATTTTTATTACATTGCAGTTTGTATTGTTGTTGTTTTTTTTTCTTTTTTCGGTTCTTCATTCATTTAGGCATAATCAGGTTGTCGCCTGTACACTCACAACATTTGGTCAACATCGAAATAATTTTCTTTGTTTTTGTTGCGTTTGTGGTGGAGGTCTTTACTCCGTAATGTCTGATTATCCTTTTTGTGAAATTTATTTTGTTAAATTTAATTTTCTTTATCTTCATTTGATGTTCCCCACATTGCCATTAACTAATAACGACATGGGAATTTTCTTCCTCGCACACTTGCTTTAAATTAATTTTTATTAATAGTTTAAACAACAAAAAATAAATATTTTATTTATACGCATTTGGAACTCGAATAAAAAACCATTAATTTTCTTAAGCAGCTTTTAAAGCTTTTTTATTTTGGCTTTTAACCTTTTGGAACTTAAAAAAATAATAAAGAAAAACCCGAGATATAACAAAAAATACCCTTAATCTATGACTTATAACTCTGAACTTTAGAGCTTAAAAAGTAGCTGTAATAAAGTTTACAGAGAGCTTTTAAAAGTAGCAAAGCTTTAAAATCTTGACCACTAAATAATTTTAATTAAGAAAGAAAAACAAGCGGATGAATTATAAATTTTAAAAAGTTTCGTAGCTCAAACTATGATTTACGAGTAAGAATACTTAAATCCCAATTATTTATCAAAAAGCGTTTTTGGAATTATCTTTAGTTATAAATAATAATGATTTCTAGTTTTCTTTAAAACAAAAAATCAGTCAACTTCTTTTAAAGAAATACGAGCAAAACAGTACAAAATTTAAATTAAATTTTAATATGAACAAAATTATATAACATCTTAAGCTTACTGAAAATATTAAAGTTGAATATAATTAAAACTTAATTTTTGTTAGACCTCAATCTTGAAATATTTAAAATCTTTTTTTGTAATAACTTTAACCCGCCGTTTAGTTAATCGATAAATTCAAAGGTTTGTTCAACAAAAAGTAGAGAGAAGTTCGTCAATTATGAAAGAAAAATAATATATTGCAAATGTCCACCATGACTACGCTGACAGATGTCGATTCTTTCATCAAAGTTTTTAATCACTTTTTGGCAAAAGGGCATTCCCATCTCGTTAATCACATCACGGCTTTTGAGTTTCAATGCTGAAATTAATTCGATTGGCTCTTTATAGACTCTGTCCTTGACATAGCCTCACAAAAAATAATACAGTGGTGTTAAATCACACGATCTGGCTGCCACTTAACTGCTGATTGTCGTGAAATTATGCGATCGGGAAATTTGGTTTGCAATAAATTGATAGTATCATTGGCTGTGTGACATGTAGCACCGTCCTATTGAAACCACATATCAGTAATATTCACGTCGTCAATAATAAGCCAAAATTGAGTTGTTAGTATCTCGCTATAGCGTGATTCATTGACAGTTACAGCATTTCCAGCATCATCTTCGAATAAAAAAACGGCCCAATTATGCCTCCAGAACACATAGCGCTCCATACAGTGACACGTTGAAGATGGAAAGGCTTGTCAATAATCGCTCTAGAATTTTTAGAATCCCAAATGCGGCAATTTCGCTCGTTGACATACCCCGACAAGTCAAAATGGGCTTCGTCTAAAAATATGATTTTTTCAGAAAAACCAGCCGGCTGTTCCTGAATGAATTGAGCAATCTACGGCAATGTGAATAGTCAGTCGGGTTCAATTCCTGCACCAGTTGAACCTTGAAATTGTAAATGTGGTGGATTTGGATAACATCAACTGTGGTGGAATTGACATATTTGGATCTGCTTCAACACTGTGGCTTACGGCTGCAATGTTTTCAGTTGAACGAATCGGTCAAATACGTGTTGGTGTTCGCACATTTTGTATTGAGCCTCTCGACGCAAATTTAACAACCAAATTCTTAAAGTAGTCTCAGAAAATATCACGAATTTTATGAAATGTAACTTCGACAGAACCACCATTGTCATAGTGGATTTTCATGCGAAGTGTTAAGTGTTGGTGTTGCCATAATTAAAAAACCCGATATTAGCAAAAAGTAAAAGTAAAAACTTCGGCAGAATAATGAAACAAAAATGCGAAATTGCTTTAAAAGACCACTACCAAATCTTTATTATTTCGATGAAAAAATTAAACAATTTTCTTTTATAACTTATCAACATTTTCTTAAACACTTAAAAACTATTAAAAAATTATTCGTAACAATTTTAAAACACATTTTATTTTTATGTGCTTCAAAAAATTTACAATTAACTTCCTCCTTCTTTGAATAACGAATAATCATAGTTTTTGACGCTGTGTAATTTGCATCAAAATATCGATATGTAGCAGCCATACAGTCTGATGAAATTTTGATTTGTTTAAAATTCAATACAGATGAAATGAAAACAAAAATGTTTATAAAACCATTTTAACATTATTTTTTAAAAACACTTCATAATCACTTCTAAACTCATTGGTTCGCTGCGAAAAACCCCATCACCCGCTCTTCCATTTGCTTGTTAAGTGTAGATACATTTTTTTTTAATTTTTTCAAATTTTTTTTTCTTTCTTTCTTTTGTTGTTGTTTTTCCCCCAATCAGCCTTGTAATTGATTTGATTAGCGTTGTTCTTTGATCTTCCCATAAATATTTTCCCAAGTTTGTTTTTCCTATATTTTTCAGTGTTATTTCAAAAATTGCATTAAATGTCCGTCCGTCCGTCCGTGTTGTTGTTTATGCTGTTGTTGTTAATGATGGTGCATGTTTAGATTTGTGTGCACTTATGGGTCGTTGTAATTGTTACAAAAATGCTTTTAAATTTTTTGTTAATGCATTGATTTTTGCGTAATTTTCCAGTATCCCGTAGTTTCTGGTCGTATAAATTCAGCAACTTTATTGCATTTCAAAGCAATTCGAGTTGTGTTAACAGATGCTAATTACGTATTTCACTTTAAATGTTTATAGTAATTCAATCAAACATTTATTAATTTAAATGCTTTTGTTCAAAAATGTTGATAATGAGTGTAAGTGATGTTTAAAATCGATTGAGGAGGATATATAACAAGATGTTTAGGATTTTTTAACTATTAACGCAAGTGCTTAATTTACCACTTTTCATTCATTTACCATAACATTCTTTACAATTAAACATAATCTGGTTATTTCATTAAGCCTTTTCTTACTACAATTATCAGGATGTCATGTTTTAGAAATATTTTAAATTTATGGCTTAATGTACCTTAAAGTAGCATTGTATATGCATAACTATCTACGAGTATAAAGCATGCTGCTACTTTTTATGCAAGTTACATGTAGCACCCATGTAGCTAAAAGCTACAAAATTTTATTGTTCAATTAGCGTTTGTTTTCCTAATAACAAGATTGTTTCTGTTTCTATTTATCTTTTTTTGTTTTCTTTGTTTTGCATTTTACACAACTTGTAGGTAAAAAAGTCTAGACATCAATGAACTGAATTAGTACAGTGTTTAAAAAAATAACAAACAGTAATAAGAAGAAAAATATGCCTTTAAGCATAAAAATCAATAATAAAGTAAATGTCATCTTAATACACAAACTAAATACATTTTCTATTGATACCTAATAGATACAAAAAAGAGAAAAAAAAATGACATTAAAGGCATCGCGAAAACATAGCTAATAGACTTTTAAAAAACAAAGTTTTTATAGAATAAGCGGTATAACTCTCTTTAAAATAATATTTTACATGTACCCAGCAGTTCAAAAGTAGCTTATAATTTACAAAACAAAATTAGTTTACAAGTGAAGGATTTTGTGGCCTTAAATTGTAAAAGTTGCGCACTTTGAGTCGTAACGCTTCTATATAATTAAACCACAATTTGAATTATTTAATTGTAGTCCAATCATAATATTATTACACACAATTATGATATTTCTTCTGTAACTGCATGGATGTCTAAAAGACGATGGTCATAATACCATACAAAATTATTAAACTTATTTTCAAGTTTTATTATTTTTTTTTTTTTGATATTTTTAATTAATTATTTTTTGATTTAATTATTTTTTTTAAGAAAAAATTATATGCCGTTTTTACTAAAACCATTTTTATATGAACCGAAAGCAAATCTCTAACAATGGGGATATATTATTTAGTTATAATATATTTATTACATAGAAGTGATTAAATCTTTTATGTTTTTTAAAAACATATTCTAGTTATAAACACTATACTATTTTGTAATAGTAATTAAAATATGGTTGCCGGGGAAATTTTAACAAAATTATTTTCACACAAGTCTACTATATTGAGCAATAATCAAGTAAGGATATAATATTCACCAAAACTTGTTAATTTTTTTTTAAATAGCTTAAATTGGTTAACCGCAACCACACATTGTTATAGAATTTACATACTGTTGTCAGATAAGACGGGAATTATCTGACTGTTGTTCTCTTGGTGTTAATGGCGGGCGCTTTCGATGTGAAAACATCATTGTTAAGCCGTAATATAATTTGTACTGGTGAGTCAGTGTTCGCGTTTAGGTAGTTCTGTTGTTAAGTTCGTATCTATCCATGTAGGCAGAATGCCAGCCACCTGGCACTTATTTACATGTTTTTTGTGATTATGTTCTTTTCTCTTCGTGTATACATACATATATCTTAATATTAGCAAATTTGGCATTTTTTGGTTTTTACTGCAACATCGTTCAAATATCTTAAGTGTTATACAAGCGATTAGTCTACTTAATTTGGTTTCCATTCTACTGTAGTTGATATTATTTGAAACTTTGATACTGCTGGTCAGGAAACATAATTTTCATAAATATTTACATAAAATTAAATAAATATACATTTAAGCATGTAAATATTAATGAACATTAAATAGTAATAGTAATTATTGTTATCAATTATCTTTTCAAAACTTGAGGAAGATGACATCAGATGACTTTTAAAAGATTTGTCATGTCTGTTTTACAACAAAAAAAACAAATATAACACAAAGGCATGCCAAATTAAATCAACAACTTCTTTTAAAAAGAGTTTGCGACAATATTGTAGACTTATTGTTTACTCAAGAATGGACATTTCTTGCTTAGTTTATTAGAAAACATTCATTCGTCTTTAAAAGTGTAGGGTTTTCGTCTTAAAAATTAAAACAGCTAAAGAGCGATTTACAAAAATTCTCTTAAACTCAAGTTCAATTGTAAATGTAAAAATTGAATTTAAAATCTCATTTTTGAGATAAACTTTAGTATTTTATGTATTTAAAAAAGGAGTGAAAAAGATTGAAATTACAAACTGGAAAGGTTAAACTTTATTAGAAGTTAAGAAAAGTTTGTAAATATTATTAAACAAAAAATTCCAACGCTCATTCGGCGAAATTTCTTGTGCAGATATTAAATTGCTTTTGAGATACAATAGGTAAACAATAATATTTTTTTATTTAATGTTATTCAAAACTTTCTTTGTGATCATGGTACTAGAGTCACAAAAGATAAAATTGTGTAGGACTTTTGTCAAACATATTGAAAGTACTAAAGAAAATATTAATAAATTATTCGCAGCCGAACCAGCAATTTATATATAGATGAAGATAAGTTCTGTAGACAGAATCACTGATTAGTAGTAGACGTTGTAACGCTAAAAGTCCCGACGCTCGTTTTAGTGACACAGGCAAAATCAAATGAATTGTTATTTTATTTTATAATTATTTTTATAATTTTTTTAATAGTTTTAAGTCAAATGAATTGTTATTTTATTTATTTTATAATTATTTATAGTTTTGTAGTTTATATTTTAAATTAAACGTCAGCTCCCTGGGCAGCGCCATCTTTTCATGATGGTACAACATCATCAGCTGTAGAAATGGTGTGTGGCGCTGAATGGGTATAAAAAGAAGGACTTTATGAACAAAAAGTGAGTTGGTACACAGCCGGCCGACAGATAACAGGTAATATTTTGACAGGAGCGTATCGCCCGAAAATATATCTGAGTATCTTCGGCAAATACTGTGAGGGACAAACTGGTGTGGTGGTTTTTATCCAGCTTGATGCTACTGGAAGTGACCAAAGCAGCTTTAAATTGTGGTCTAGCGGTTTTTCCTCTGCACGATTGTCGGTGTTTTGAATATTTTCCTCGTCCATTAATTCCTATCCCGTGTTTGTATCTACAATTGTTACTGGTAGTAACCAGAGCAGCGTTAAATTGTGGTCTAGTGATTTTTACTCTGCACAATTTACGGTGTTCTAGATATTAGTATACGAATAACTCCCATCCCGTGGTGCTGGCCATAGTAACACCGGTGAGGTCACAAGCTGGTGTGGTGGTTTTTTCCCAGCCCGGTTTGTACCTACACTCGCTACTGAAAGTGATCAGAACAGCTTTAAATTGTGGTCTAGTGGTTTTGACCCTGCACAATTTTCACTGTTCTGGCTATTTCCCCCGTGCACTAGCATATACATGGTATCTACCCTAAAGATGCCATTGCACGGAGCAAAGAGAATGAGCTGCTATTAAGGAAATTAAGGCTGAAGATTTACGCAGAATCAACTAGCCGCCTTTTAATTAAACATTGGCACACACGACCCTGGACGCCGTTGAGCATACGCCAACAACCAGGGTAATCGTGTCGTTACAACGTAATAAAAAAAAATTCCAATTCAAATAAAAATATTGTTTTGTTCTCGTCAAGCTTTTGGCAAGGTATCGCACCAGGGCTTATCATTTAAACTAAAGCTAAACTTGCCTAAAACTTCAATAAGATATTATGAAGCTATTGGTCTCATCATTAGCTTATAATAAAAGAAACATGTTTTTTTTATAAATTTGTCAACGTCAATGGAAATTTCTCTAGTGTGGTAGGGCCCATCTGATGCACAATATACCCCTTCTAAATATTCGCTAAAAAATCCTCTAATGAGAACTCGGTACCTGTTTAGATTGCTGAAAGAAAAAGAAATATATATTAATGAGCATAGAATTATGTCCTCATGTCCAAATAATACCCCGAATCACGGATGATTAATAACGTTTTATACTTAGAAAATATTCGAAAGTAATCATCAACTTTCAGACTCATGGCGGTAAAATCGGCAAACTCTACAAGCCTCCAAGAATTTTTTTTTTTATTTTTTGCCCTGAAATATTTTTCAGATAAATATTTAATAAAAAAGAACTTTTAAATCGCTCTCTATTCATGACTTGTGCAGCATGTTGTCTTTTTATTTTCATTATGTTTTTCCCTTCTTTTTTATTTTTTTGTTCCTTTTCTTTTGGTTTTAATTATTGTGGCCACTTAAGTGGGCGTTTTATATTTAAACTGCCAGTAGTTTCAGAGTAGTTTTTGCATTTAGTTTTTAATCTTGTAGTTGTCATTAAATAAAGTGTCATACATAATTGCATTTAAATTCTACAGAATTTAATAAACTTTTCTTTTTTGCTCACATAGTGAGGGGTTGTTGTAATCTGTTTAATGTTCATTGTGTTCATTTTTATCTTTTTTAAAAAACTACAACATTTAAAACTAATTAAGGATTTTTCTCTTTGGATTTGTTGTTGCTTGAATGAATATGGTCTTGAATTTAATTAGATTTAATATTAATTAAATGTCTTGTTTAATACTAAAGCTTTTTTAATATTTTTTAAAATTTTTTTTTTGTAGATTAAATGAGTAACAACAATTAAATGATGGCACGTACGTTTTCGTTTAATCATTTCAATTAACAGAATCGTTAAAAATGTGCATAGAAAATTATTCTTTATTGTCAGATATATACTTGTATGCATATAAATGTTTCTATGTGTGTATGTTTATGGAGATTTAATTTATTATAATTTTTGTTTTATCAAAGTTTTTACAATATTTTATTTTAAAAATTCTTCAGGGTTAAAACTGTAAGACGACAAACGATTTCTCATCTTTAGAAACAAATTTTATCAAAAATTGTATTAAAATGCTTAAGACTAAAGTTCTTACAGTTTAATAACTCTACCAAAATAATGTTCTGCTCTCTGTTTCTATTGCATTCATATTTTTATGCATTATTATGAAACAAGCCACAGAAGACCTGAAAATCAATAATCATGTCACTTTTGATCATTAAGGATTTATCCTTGAAAAAATCTCTTCAGATATATCTCAGAATAGAAATATCAAATGAGTATCTTTTATAGTTTAAGACAAACAAATAGAACATTAAATTAATTACACCTGAGAAAAGTTCTAATGGCAGATGGTCTCTTATGAAACAACTGTAACGTACTTAATGAATATTAAAATTATTAAAAGAAAACGTTCATAACCAATTTTAACAGTGTTAAAAAATAGTAAAACCATTTATGACAATCACGACAGTATTCTGTTATGGATTTAAAAGAGGGTTCCTTTTAAAATGATTAAATATAAAAAACAAATAGAAAATAAATACTACAACACCCGAACATTGATTAATGTCTTTTGAGTAACTGTTAACAAAACACAGAACGAAATATAATCAATGTTTATTATTATTTGATTAACAATTTCATTGCCAAAAATGTTTGTCGTTTTATTAGCTAAACATATATTTAAAGCAATAAAATTCAGGTGCAGCAGTTCTAACAATAAATTTGAAAAATAAATAAATAAATTTAATTTTATTGCTACCGAAAAATACACACAAAAAAGCGTTTCGTGGTAAACAAATAAAGTTTTTACTTTGAAATGTTTTATTTTATTGTTTTTTTGTTTTTCTTTTTTTTTGAGAAAAATCGAAGTAAATTGAAAATTATGACTCTTCTACTTTTGTAAGTAAGGCCAGAAAAACACCGAGCATCAAATTTAAAGTGAATGAGACTTCAGAAATTTATATGAACAACTTTAATTATTGTGTGTTTTTTTCGAATTTGGAATTGACCTACAAATCGCGAATGACGTTGAAATATAAATTAAATGTTTGCTGTTATAGCAGCATGCTAATGTAAACCACTGCATAAAAAACTAAAATGTAAATAAGAAATTAATTACCCAATAATAACAACGACTAATCATAGGAACAACAATACCTAGATGTTGAATGATGTTGCTGAGCAAATAAAGCAGATTAAATTAAAATTGAAATTTTAATTTTCTGTAAAAAAAAACATTTTGACTAGTTTTCTATATAAAGAATTTCAACGTTTTTCGAAAATTTTAAATAATTTTCTATAAAACATGCCGACTAGTTTTTTTTTTTTAATAAAAAATATTTTGACTAAAAATATTTCGATAAGTTTCGATAGAAAGCTAGTCGAAAGCTTTCTGTAAAAACACATTTAAAGTATTTTTGTAAAGAAACCATTGCGACTAGTTTCTTGTGGAAAACATTTCGACTTGTTTCCTATAAAAACAAAAAATAAATTCGGCTAATTCTGTATAGAAAAAAATTCGAAATTTCGATTTGTTTTTGTAGTAACACCATATTTCTAGATGCATACTTTTACCCATGGAAAAGTTTTCAGCACAATAATTCAGTTTCACCCACAGAGTGGTTGAGTTTGGCCAACTAAATGTTACACAACAAAAAGAATATTTTACTATAAAACAATATTCTACAGAATTCGCATGTCGATAGAAAAGATTTTGATATTCCTGAAACTCCTCTACCCCTTGGGGGCACATTTATATGTCTTGACGGAATCTCACCGTCATTACATGTGTCACCGGGGGTGAAAGGAGAGCCGGGTCCCCTAAAAGCTAGCAGGAAGCCAACTGGACAACTCCACGTTATTTCCACGGGAATCCGTGTAAGCCCCAGAGTTCAGCTTTTTTGTTTTTAAGCCCTCATGAAATGGTTAAGGGGCCAGGATCATCTCATCTCTACTGAGAACGAAGGGTGAATGATCCGGATCCAGTGTGCATGCTTGTCATATATTCTGGACCAGAAGACTCTCCAACTCCAACTATTCACTTCCGAAATTGCAACTAGAAATGACCTGTTGCATAGAATTATGCTTTGGCTTCCTAGGGCGTGGCTGCACGCTACGTATCACCAAGTGGTTTGGTCCACCGTTGGGTTATGGCTTACACAGCTAGGTAACGATGTAAATCCTATCACGTTATTCTTAAGTTGAAGTTTATAAAACAATAATATAATTTATCGGTTTTAAAAGTTATGTTGTTCTTGCTGACATAAAAAAAGTGTATGTAGGATAAAAATTGGCTATTGGCCCTTTCGAATAATGATTTCAATTAGTAAATAAATTTTATTGATTGTTTTTTTAATAACATGGGTGCTGCTGTTTTATTTACGATCATTTAGATTTCTATTTGATCAACAATTTCTTATTGTTTTCGATTTTGTTGTATTCGTCATCAATAATTAGTGGTTGTGAAATATTGATTTTAATCTTTCTTTCTGCTGCTCCCGTCGGCATGACTTTTCAAAATACGTTTTTATTAGTGGTAAAACTAATTCTTTTAATTATTATTACTTTTTATCATTCGCTTAAATGTGCGTTGTTCGTTAAAGCAAAAAAAAAACACAAATTTAAACAAATAAAAGTTTTCAAAGATTTTTTGTTAAGAGTTCTTTTTGTGTTGAATAAACCATTTAAAAGACATGCTACTGTTGGTGTAAAGAAAACATTCAATTTCATTTGTTCAATACGGTCAATGCGATTCAAGATGCTTGCATTAGGAACTAAAATCAACTTCTCCATCACTGTTTTTCTTGCGTTAGGTTTTTATCTGTTAGAGCATCTGGCTTTAGCGTTTGAACTAAAATTTAATTGTCTCAACTCCACTATCTATTCTTCTGAGTTTCTTTAGCCCCCATTTGTTTGCTTTGTAAACATGTCTATTAAATTAACATATTATTTTTTTTTCTATTCTTTTAATTCTTGTTTATTTTTATTATGAGGTAATTTTCAATGCTTTTTTCTATTTGTTAAATTGATGTAAACTTTTTTATCTTTATAGTAAAATTGTAACCAACAGATATTTTTTTTGGTGGTGAGAGAGTTAAAATGTCTTTTAATGAGGAGATAACTTTACGTTTTGCTTTCATTAAAAATACTTCAGTTTTTTATGTTAAATTTGATCAAACCCTCGTAACAAGTCAATTAGTGACTGATATTATGTTTGACATTTAAAGTCATAAAACAGCTGATAATTTAATATAAAAATTTTAGAAAGAAGTAATAAAAAGTTACATAAAATAATTAGCAATTTATTAATTAAGCCTTAAGTCTATATATAAAACATTGATTTAATCTTTAATTTTTATTTCAGTTCTCGATATTTCGTCTAAAATAAAAAATAAAGATTAACTGAGTTTTTTATAAAAAAAAACGTGTTCTTTATTAATTAATTACTTATAAAATATTAAAAAGGTCAAATAACTTTAACTATTATATAACATAAAATTTTAATTTACTTTATAAATTTAAATTAAAAATTTTTATATTTATGAATTCAACGATGGAATTGAAGAATTCAATTTGTAATGTCTAATGTTAAGAAAACTAAAATTACAAAACAAATAACAGAAAAACGAACATGAATGTAGAGTGGATATAAAAATAAAACTATGTTCTCTGTCCCTATATATGGTTTTAGCAAGCATACTACAGTTAGTTATATCAAAAAATATTTGATACATGTTAACGTACAATTACTATGGTTATAACGAAAACAAAACGGACATAGTTAGTTTGAACTACTTAGCTTTCTAAAATAATCAGTTAAGTGACTTTTATTTGTAAAATTATTATGAATAAAAATATTATTTTAATCCACAAATGTAATTTAGCCATAATATATTGCGCTACATAATTAAATTAAAATTTATACTTTACCAATATTTTATTTTGCAAACTCAATCAAACTTACCTGAAAAAAAGATCAAACAAAACAAGATTATTAAATAATAATAATAATAAAAAATAAAAAATGATATTAATTATTTTGATATTGTATAAAATTCAATAGCACATGGAAAACTAGAGTTTTCGCAGAACTCTGAATTTAATTTTGTTTAAAACTTGTGCTTTTGGAATTCTGACGAATAAAACTTTGTATATTATCTTCTTTCAAAAATATCAATAGTGTACCATAAACCGATAGTGACTATTATTCGTTAAACATTTCAAAAGATTTACTTTTGCCTTAAAATAAACTGTCCTCAAACAAATCTGATTTAGTCATGATCCCATTTGTCGAAATAATTTTTAAAAGCCTAACAAATAATGATATACAACATTGGGAGCTAAAAGACTATAAATATAATTATAAAATTGACGTATATATACTACAAACAAATTAAATGCAAATGTGATACATAGCATTAAAAATAAATGTCCATCTTGAACCGAGTAAATATATTGGTCAACTGATAAAATTTAATTAGAAAAGATTTTCGGTTTAATCAAAGCATGCGGCAAATAATAACACGGAAATTAAAAAAAATTTTCGTGAAATAACTCACATTGCAAAATCCAAAAGCTTTTGGATACATATAATGAGATAGTTGAAATGTGTTGTCATTATTGAAAAGGATGATGGCACAAGCAGGCCTATGTCTCTAACAAAAACTAGTAGATAACTAAAAAAAAGTCAAACCCAACTTTAGTTTTTTATCCAATATTCGGATAATGCAATGCAATAGTAATAAAAAGTATTTCTTTTAAATCATTTTCCTTTCGAAGGGCACAAAAGCATAATATTTCTTTGTCCAAGAATGTATTCATATTTTAAGCTTCTTCGAGTTCATATTCTTGAAATGTAAGGTTTGACAACCTCTTCCGTTCGACCTGTTTGGCTGTGTCTTAGCTGAGGAGAACACAGCTGATTAAATTATTACTTGAACTACTGCTGTGGCTATAGTTGAAACATTTGTTGCATAGCCTTAGTAAAAAAATTAGTAAGGCTCGAATTTTAGTATATCAGTTACAAAACTTTAACTTCTAGACTGAGCTCCTCAGCTCCGCAATTCAAAATTTAAGCTTTAATAAGAACTGGTTGGTGAATTTATTGGACATCATAAACATTCTTTAACTGATTATTAGAAACTACTTAAGTGTGAATTGCACTTACATATATTTTTTAATGCATTTTTGGTAAGAAGCAAAAACAATTTCATTGGATTTAAAGTGATTAGATTTTCTTCTTCTTCTTGCACAAATATCTCGAATTAAAGTTCGCATTGCAAAATAAAATGAAAAGTTTTTCATGCTTTAAAGTGCTATAAGAAAAATAAATTTCCATTTTGCAAAATCTCTTTGAACGACCCTCCTTAGTGTTAAATCACGAAATTTCAATCTTATAGGTGAGGCAGTAGAAGATAACATTACTTTTAAACAGGCATTATGATAAGGTCAATCTTCAAATTTATTATGTGTTAGCTTGTCTTCAGGAAATCAAAAACAACATACCATTGAAATAGTAAACAATTGTCTGTTTACGAAAGTTTTTATTGTTATAAATTTACATTTCGGCAAAGTATATTTTCTATTTAATTTAATTATCATTTTGTCAATAAATCAATTTGGTTTTATTACATTTTTAATTAAATTTTACCTCAATTTTTTTAATCGCAATATTACAAATCAATTCAAACCAACATTTTGAATTCAATAAAAATTCAAATAAAATACTTTCCTTTTCCCACACTTTTGTTGTTGTGCCGTTGCGCTGATTGTAAAATCTTATTCGCGTACTTCACTTAATTAATCTCTTGTGAAAACTATCGGAAATGATAATAAATTATAATCTTTATCGCCAGCTTTGATGATTATAAACACAAATACACTTGGTTGCGTACTTGGAGAACAAGAAAAAAGTTTAATTTGCCAAACTTGTTTAGTTATTAAATCACACACATACAAATACAAATATACATATTAGAAATAGAACTTACATATATTTGGTATAGAAACGGTTAGAAGAAAGAATTACACTTTAAGAAAAGTTTTGTTATTTGAATATTGAACTGCATGTTAAGACTTTCAAATCTGTATTTGCTTTGATTTTATAAAAGATAAAGAAGTGGAACAAGCAGTGTGAAATAAAATAAAATTGAAATAAGGTCAAAGTTTATTTAGTGTCACCATGTTGCTACAAAAAGAAGAAGTAACATTTACACTTTTTAATAATTAGAGTAAAGCATATAAGTCGTGAATAAGAGCAATGCTTCAATTGCATGTTATATTTATTTTTCGAACTGTCTTGTAGCGCCTCTGGTATTTAGATCACATAGGTGCAATTTAGTTTTTATTGCTTTTTTTATTTCTTTTAACCGAAGACTTAATTCCCTAAAGTAATAACGACTACAGGGGACACAGCGATCTGCGTCATAGTAGAAAATTGAATTGTAAAAAAATAGCAAAAACATTTCATTTTAATCAAAAAAACATTTTAGTTAATGATTACTACATACATCACTACATACCAGAGGTCCCGTTTTGGGTAAATTTTCAAGCATAATGTTAGCCTCAAAAATTAACTGTTGCTCATTTATAGCATAATCCAGAAAGTTTATGTAGCCATACAGTAAACCATCGAGAGGCGTGAATTCGCAGGAAGGTACATTGGTTATTCTCGAAATTTTCTTATTGCAAAATTTTGATTTCAACAAGTTGATTGTTGCAGACGGTGTATCACACGTAGTGTCATCTTGTAGAAAATAGATTTCATCTATACTAATATACCGATCTCCATCAAAAATAACTCAAACTCCGAATTCATTTTGAATAAATAAAGTTTAATGACGCTACTAGCGTTTTTCCTGATTCTAGTGGATTCTGTAGGGTCTATTGTGGGCTGGTTGTAACCCATGTTTGGCAATTTAGATTATTAACTCAACGGGTTTGAAAAGACTAGTCCCATTCGCCGAACACAATTACGCGTGTAGAAGTCGCGTGAATTGATGACTGATTTTAAAATTTTTAAAGTAAATTTGGACGCTGTTCAAACGTCAATATATTCGTGAAGATTTCCCAGAGTATACTTATCATAAAAATAACACATTAGTAAAATTTACCGGGTTTACAAAATACCCAAAATATAAAACAATATTAAAAAGCTTAATTTTATCTGAGTTCAGTTACTCTTGGTAACCACAAATTTGGTAAATTTACCGTTAATGTTTACCGCATGTACTGTGCGTTGTAAAATATTATGCACAGTTTTTTATTATTAACTCGTAACGGAAGGGGTTAATTTATAACGCAAAAAGATATATTACCCTTCTTAGCAACGGTTGGGATACGAACCCAGGTCATCAAACTGATCACACGCGTAATAGTCAACATGCTGACCATCTAGGCTGAACTACATTTTTGCATCCATAATTTCGTGCCAGTTTCTGCCAAAATCGCTCCAAAATAGGTTTCAAATATCTATATTTTTTCAATTTAATCAACAACTTTTAAATACAGAGTGTCCGCCAGGAAGGTATACTACTTTGCTTTGCCGCTATTTTGGTAAACATTAGTTGTGACAATTCATATTTGGCAGTCGTGAAGTAGACACGTAGCAAATTTATTATGGAAAAGTATTCGCTAAACCTTCGTATTTTAATCGTTAAAATATTTTATCAAAATCAATTATCGATTACTGTGACGATAAGAAATAAATGACGAGGCACATTTTCATTGGATTGATATGTGAATAAACAGAATAGTCGGTTCTGGGGAGTGGGAAACGCTCAAATTATTCAACCGTCACCTTTGCCTTGTTTTATTGAAAATATAAACGGCGTTATCGTAACTGTGAAAGGGGAGCAATATCGTGATACGATTAAAAAATTTCTTAATGCCACAACTACATTAACATGTGATTAGCATGTGGTATCAAAAAGACGGCACCATATAACATACAGCCAGGATTGCAATGGAATTACTGCAAGCCTTCTTTCCACAACAAGTTACTTCAAGAAATAGTGATGTTCATTGGCCTTCACGGTCGCCTGATTTGACTGCTCCGCACTTCTTTCATTTTGGGATATCTGAAAAGCAAGGTTTATGCAAACATAGCAGAAACGCTTGAGCAACTCAAACAAAATATTCGTGATGAAATTAATGAAATACCGCGTGAAATGTGTGCGAATGTAATAAAAAATGTGCTCAAAAGTGCTCGGATTTGTGAGGCTAATTATGAATTTCATACATAATTGCCGACATTAAATAAAACATTCATCAATATAAGATTCATTCTCTTTCACTTAATCAAAAATTATAAACAAACAAAGTAGTATACCTTCCCGTAGGACACCCTGTACATGCTGTCGCTTATAATAAAAATTAAATTGATTTTGTAGGATTATAATTCATTAAATAAGAAAACAAACAAATAAAAACTAATAATGATGTGAATAAAGGAAAGTTCTGATTCCTATTGTAACATTTTAACTAGTTTGTTCTTTGTTTGCAAACAAAAGTTTTTAAAAATTTTAATACGTTTCTGAAACCTAAAAGAATAGATTTTTAGAAGCATTCATACCTACATACATTCATATTTATGTATGGATCTAACGATTAAATTTTATTTCTTTTAATTCTCCTTGTAATATGTTGAATTTTTTCTTCTCTTCTCTTGTTTTGTGGTGCTTAAAAACAACTTTTATTCATTTTTATTTTCTTAACAGTTTTTCAAATTTAAATTCAAACACAACATTTATTTTGTACAATAATTAAAAGATTTTGTTTAAATTATGTGTTAAAATGCTTCAAGATTTATTTACAATTCATAGATTTTCATGTTTTTTGTTTTTGTTTTTTTCTTATTCATTAATAACGCCGCATAATTATGGCTTAAAAATTATGTTTCTCCGGCGCTATAAAATTGAGCCAAACTAATACACCATTGATAACATTGTAGAGGTTTTTTCTTCACATTTTTAGGTGTTTGTGTGTGTGTGTGTGTGTGTTAATGTGAACGTATGAATGAATGAATGTATGAGGCATCAATTCATCTATCTTAAAAAAAATTTATTGATAATAGAAACCAACAACTTGCGAATGTCTGTCTGATTAAACACAACGAAGAAAAAAAAATCTAATGAATGAAGATTTTTAGCAATTCATCTAACGTAAAATGGTTAAGATCTTAAGCGTTAAGCGAATGCAAAGAAAAAAATTCATTCATAAAACTTTAGTTGGTTTTTGACGAGTGTTTACAAAAGAGAAGAGGAGAGATTATGAGTCGTTACGTGCTTTGAACTCCTTTAGATTTAACGTTAGTTAGCGTGTGTATGTTATTTATATCTGTATTTTTTGTTTTAACATTGTTCGCTTATTTGTTGAGGTTTTCAAAGATTTTTTCTATTAATTTTTTTTTTCCAACTCATTGTGTATAAAGATTTTAATTCATAGTTGTATTTTTTCTATTTTTTTGTTTTATTTTTTGTCTTATAATGAAACCGGTTGTTTGATTGTTTATCTGTGAATGCAGAGCTGGTCAATATTTGATTTAGATTTAAAAATTTTTGCTGAGTGAATGATATTATGTATATGGAAACTGTTATTTAATTTTTATTTTATGGGATACTTTAGAGTTCGCATTAAAACGGTTTAAATAATATTAGTTGTTCTTAATAACGTGATCTTTTCTAAAGTATTAATTAAAAGACAACAAAATATGAAACTTAATTTTTTGTGCACAAAATTTTTGTTCATTTTTAAATTTAACACATCGCTGCACGATTTTTTAATTCATGAAAATGCCTCAACCAATAATCTGGCAAAATATTGAAAAAAAATCGAAAATTTTTTCAATTTGTTTTGTTAAAAAAATTTTTAAAATTAAATATTATTTTTAAATTTAACTTAAAAAATTAATTTTTTTTTAAAAAAAATTTTTAAAATTAAATATTATTTTTAAATTTAACTTAAAAAATTCATTATAAAATAATAAAAAAAGGTCCACATACTAAAATTTTAATAATTTTTATTATCAGAAATTTGAGTATCATGAGGAAATTCATAAACCACGTCGCCACACCAGTAGCATTCATAAGTAGAAAACTTAATTTTTCACAACACTGTAAATTCACGTTATATTTACACTGTTGCAGCAACTCTGATGTTAGAAGGCCTCTTATATTGTATAAAGCTGGTAAAACCCCATTTCACGTATTGTTTACGTGGATTACAAAAATTTTGATTGATAAAATTGGATTCAATGTTATGATTTATCAACTTTAAATAAAAGGAAGAAAGAAAACGGCTCATATGTGCCAAAGTTCCAAAAACACTTTCAAAATTTGTTAAAATAATAAACAAAAACTCTATTTTCATCAAAAAGTTTTAATTTTAGTCAGCCGGAATACACCAGTTTAAATGGTTTTGAACATTTGTTATCGAGTCTACAAAAGCGTTTTTCAGAAGAAAGAGATATTTATTTTATTTTGCTATGCGCGAGCGAAAAGCAATGAAGTGGTTATATATTTTAAATGCAGTTTTGTTGAGAACATTTAATTTTAGTATTTAGAAATTCTCTTTCTAAAAATGCTAAAATCAAACTGCGAAGTTTTTTTCAACAGAACTTAAAATCCTTTTCAAACTGAAACTCAAACTGTTCTAAATAGGGTGAGACGAATATTTATTGTCTGAAATTTAATATCGAAGCATTTATTAAATTCTCAAGACAAATTCGGAATATTTTGTTTATACTATGGACAAAACTATTTTATACTTGCTTTATACTTGCTTGTGAAACAATGTGTTTAAAAAACAAAATTTTTAAAAGTCACCTATTAAATTGGTGAATGCGCCACCTCCGAACATTTGTCCGCTCTTAAAATGTGTCTTACTGTTAATATGTATAAATTTAAACGTGTATATATTTTTGTCATTTCCATCCTCTTTAAGTTAAGCAGCAATAGCAACAGCAGCAACATCAGCACCAACTCTAACTATCAAACGGCAACAAAAGCAGCTGCCCATCCGGTCGATCACTGGGAATAAAATAGTAAAATAAAAAGAAAATCAAACACAACAAACTTGGTCAGCAACGTCTTGTTCACTTTTGTTACACACGCAAAATTAGAAATCAATTTAACCATTCAGCGACCGAGAGCTAGTTGGCTGTGGGGTGGAAGAACAGATTGAAACTTTACGTAAAGAAAAAATCCTTTACACTAATAACACTCGAATATGTCCAACAAACAACTGATCTAATAGAATCCATGTATGAGTTTGTGAAAACCTTTTCAATTTTTTTACTTTTCTTTAATTAAAAAAAATAATAATAAGAACCAAGTTACCAGAAAAAATAATAAAAATTGCTTGTTTGAGTTTTTGCTTTGCGAGCAACATGTTGTTTGCCACAAATGAATTCAGAAATTTTCATCAATACCTGTTGTGTTTTAACAGGTTTTTCCACACACAATTTTCTTAAGATTTAATGATATGCTCCCCCTTTTTCTTGCAATTTCTATGGCAATATTTTTTTTTCGTTGTTGTTATTGCTGTTGTTTTGTTATTGTTGTAAAAGTGGTTAACCCCTTCAAAAGTGTTATTCTTATCGATCATCTTACAGTAGATAAGAATGGTCAAGAAAATGCGATTAAAGAGATCAAACCATTTTGATGCTTTTTTTTTTGTTTTCGTTAAACATTTTAACTGAGTAGCAGACAAAAGGCAACAACAGATCAACCTATTTTCCAGTGTTTGTTTTATAAAAACACAAGAAAAATCTACATCCGTTTTCAATTTTAGACTTCATATACTAGAATTTTCACATAGTCAGAGATACCTGATGTCAGTCTATATTAAGGAAATCGAAGATGTCAACTTGTGTGTTGAAAAGGCACTTAAAAATGTGTTTATATAAAATCTTGGTTTAATTTGTTAGGTAAGGGAACAATCATTTTCGAATTTAAAAAATTTGATTGGGGTTAACTTCTCGTTTAAATAATTTTCTAAAGCTCAGGGAAGTTTCTGAAAATATTTCTATGGTTTTAAAGCACCCAAAATTTATTTCATTGATGATGCTTCTTTTTGTGGCAATGTTCCTAATTGGACACGCTGCTTTTTTCTTTAATTGCAAAACAAAAATGTTTTGAGAAGAATGAGAAGTCATCTCTTTGTCTAAAGATTATTATGAGAGCAATCGTTAATCTTTTAAAGTGCGCAAATCGCTGAGCGAACGATATTAAGATACAGTGGCCTTGACTATAGATAAAACAGAATTAACAGACATTAATAATAAAAATATTTAAAATATTTTTGTAGATAATTATTGACCGTCCTTCATAGAAAAACTTTATTGCACCTATTAAAGGTTTTATTTCTTTGCAGATTTAAATTTAATAAAACTTGTATTCGCCTCAATTATAAATATTATAAAAAAATAAATACAATTTTTTTTTTAAATTTAATATTATTAATAATAATTACTAATAATAATAATTAATTAATTCAGTTAATCAATTAAAAATTTAATACAATTATTTTGCTTAAAAACATTTGCAAAGCTTCTTTTTGCTTTACTTGCTTTATACGAACAATTGTATTAACAATTACTGTGTTCGCATATCTTACATATCTTACACAAAGATTACATAGGCGTAAGGTTTAGATATACCTAGACTTCTGATAATTGAACATAATATTGAAAGTTACGAGTGGCATTAAAATGACTCGATTCTGTATTATATAATAATAAAGTGCTAAAGTGGCAGCAGGTCTGCGAACTACTTTAGCAAGGAATAGAAAATACAAAAGACTGATTTACTTGATCAATTAGTGAGTCAAATGCGAGCGCTTCGCTAATCTTAATTTTGTAGTTTGTTGTTGTTGTTATTATTTGATGATGAAAATTAAATGTGTCTGTCTTCTACAATTCAAAAAATAATATACTTAATTATTTTATGGAGACAGCTTTTCATCTATTATTTTAAATTTTATACTTCTTATTATAGCAGGCTCAACCGCCATGTAAACATAAAAGACCTTCCTGTGGTGATTCAAACGATAACCCTTTGCATATAAAGGCAACTCCTTGCATAGGGCACACTTTTCATTTTAATGATTTGTTTTTTTTTTGCTATTCTTCTGCTCTATTTTCCATATAAATGCAAGTCTCTTAGGAACACCCTTTTTAGCTTCGTTTTATTATCTACGTTGCAGTGCCCATAACAATGTAACTTTTTTGAAAATTTCAAGTATCTAACTTTTACTTTTTCATAACTATACGCTCGCGACAGACACCCTAATATTTTAACGACATTAACAGGGTTACGTTTGGATACGGAACACTATAGTAAGTAAGAAAAATTTATTGATTCTCATAGTTCATTTCTAGATTAATTTTAAAATACACAAATTTCGAATATACCAATTTGATAAACACAATGTTTATAATTGATTACCAGCTTGTAGAGCGAGAAGCAAAAAGTGTTAAAGTAGTTGTTCAGATCGTTTGCCATTAGACACACATACGAACGATTTGAAGGCTTACTAAGTACTGTAAATAAATTTTTTAATTAAATAGTTAAAAAATATATTATAAGATCCGAAAGAATGTTTGACTTCTACCACCGAATATAACAACTCTTTCAATAAACATTTACATACATTTTCTTTCATTCGATATAAAATCTATAAACTTCAACTTTATATCCATTAGGTTTCAAATACGAAAAACTAGGTCCGGAAGTTCCCAACCATGTAATAACAGTTTATGTGTTACATCGAACCTAATAACCCCAGTAAAGAAAAACAAACAAACAAACAAACGATCAGGATATGTTTCCGTAAGAACTGGTTCTTTTTTGTAACTATTTTATTAATAGTAGCAATAGTCGTTATGCCAGTGTGCGCTCTCACATCATAGTTCATCTGTTAATTAATAACAAAAGCATAAAAAGAAAAATTATTGTCTTTTAAATATTCTCTCTCGCATGCAGCTTCAAATTCAGGTTAAAAAAATAGATTTAAAACTAATTACCGTAAGATATCTACCAAGAATGTCTAGATTCTATCTAATACTTGGTAACAATATATTCTTTGAAAATTAATTGTTAACACAATAGTCAAACGACTTGTCTGGTTATAAATTTTATTTTATTACATTTTTTAAAAGATTTTTTATCATAATCATAAATTTACATTATTTTGTTTTGTTTTGTTTTGTTTTTATAATTGACGCACAATTATCCTTAAACGCTTTTTTAATGAGCACTAATTAAAAATATGCAAGAAAATACTAGAAATAAAACTTTCCCTACTGCTATTTAATTACTTTGTAAGTGATAGTGGAAGGAACACCCACATTGATCACATAATAAATTTGTTCACCCTACAATATAACGAACAGAATAAAGGGATGGTTTAATAAACTGAATTTAAGTTTAATTTCTAGTGTTCCAAAGATATAAATATGAATTTATGCAGCGCCTGCCACTTGTTGAGGTATGTGGTAAAGAAGAATGATAGAAAGCTTAATTTTTCTACAAATGTATGTTGGGTTTATTTTTATGACAGCGCTTCAATTGTTAAATGGGCGCATTATAGTTTGGATGTTGGTACTGTGATTTAAGTTTTTTTTCTTCGATATGGTTCTAAGTAGTAACACCTGCAGGGATACGACAAACTTTAATACATATTCGAAAATGTTTTTATTAAATAGTGTCACTATTTTGTGTTTATTTTAAGATGGATGCATCGCTTACTAAATTTCTTGGAAAATAATCATGTGATGAAGCACCAAATATTATTGCTACAACATGATTTTAAACTTCTTTATGCTCAATTACATGATATTCATGCTCATGAGTTATGGTTTAATTTTTGTAAAATCAGTAATCGTTACTGAGATTATTTAATTTAAGGACAATGAATTTTTTTTGTGGAGATATTGAAAGATAATATCATTGTCTCTGCATTAAAAGAAAAGTTCAATGCTGCATTGAAAACGAATTTCAGCAAAATGAAAAGCTTCGATGGTTTTTGAATTTTTTGTCGGGCTAAATATTGTATTTTTGAGACCTCTTACTGTTTGAGGAACAATTTTCCAAAATATTTCGGTTCCAGCGATTCCTCTACAAGAATATTTCGTTTCTAAAAATAGTAAAATAGTTCGACTAATAATAATTGTAACAATAACAATCAAGTACAATAAAATGTTATTTAATATTTCATTATATATTTTTGATCTAAGTTAAGCTTACTGATTTCAAAATATACACCCTGTCCTTCGGGAAACCCTGAATGAAAAAAGAATGGATTTTATATTGACAAATGTTTTATTTAATGTCGGCAATTATGTATGTAATGTCCGCCTCTGTTAGCCCCACAAATGCGAGCCCTTTTAAGCATTTTTTTCTTTACATTTTCACACATTTCACGCGTTATTGCATTAATTTCATTATGAATATTTTGTTTAAGTTGCTTAAGCGTTTCTGGATTTATTGCATAAAACTTGCTTTTCAGAAATCCCCACAAAAAAAAGTCCAGAGCAGTGGAAGAAGTACTTCTGTCAACTGAATCTTATATGAAGGCAAATGCAAATCCTTGTGCAAAATTATGGCCCAAGTTGTTTTTTGAAAACCAAGCTTCTGAGCGAATTGAGGTTAATAGATTGTTTTGAACACTTTCTTAAGCAGCAGTAATGTTTTAAGCCGATCTTACAGTACTTTGTGGTCCATGCTTTAACCACTTTTTTCGAAATCATTCACAACCCGATAAATCGTTGGCACGTGGTTTTTCGCAACTTTTTCGTAACTTTTTCATCGTCACAGTAATCAATGATAGATTTTGATAAAATTTTTTAACGATCAAAACACCAACGTGTCGTATCGAATATGTTTTCATATAAAATTTGCCACGTGTCTACTTCATGACTGCCAAATATGAACCGTCAAAACTAATGTTAAGCAAAATGGCGGCAAAACAATGTGGTATAGGTTCCCGGTGGACACCCTCTACTTTAAATTTTGCTCGGACAAAAAAATTTTGAAAAACTTAATAGCAAAATTTTGTTTCGTTTAACATGCCTAAAGTAGCATAGGTTTTTCTATACTTTTAAAAATTTTCAAATAATTATAAAAAAAATAATTTATTCACCACTAGACCGAGTATCATGTATCGACATAATACAACGAGATGTATAAATATTTTCTTTTAAATGAACTTGCAAGTTCAGATAAATTTCCAATACAAATACAACAAAAAAAAAAAAAAAAGAAAAAACAAAAACCATTTAATTGTTATCAAGCGAATAAATTAAAAACTGTTTAAAATGAATGATGAGAAATACGAGTATAATGAAAATAATTTGCAAATGATAAAAAAAAAATTAAATAGAAAATAATTAAAATGATGTCATATGAATGAACTAAAATGCATTATTTCAACATTGATGTTAATTAAAGTTTGTCTAAGTATTGAGCTCATAACTTAACGATACTTGAAGTGTTTTCTGTTTTGTGTTTTGTTTTTTTATCAACAAGTGAAAAGTCTAAACTGCTTTTAATAGAAAAACTACAAATAAGTTTTTTATTATATTTAGGATTTTGAATTTAGAATAAAGTGTCTTTTAAAGGAAACAAATTTAGTACAAGCAAACAAAAATTCCATCTTTTTGCTTTTTTGTAGTAAGTTTTTTTATTTTTTTTTTTTCTTTAGACCAGCACCCAGGAGATGAGCCCTACATATGTTGCTTTTTAGCAGCAATAGACCTTATGGTCTATTAAAATTCATACAAACATCTTTACCAATGCAGCCAACGTTGTAGTCACACACTTAACCAGCTCTGTTTGTCACTCATAAAAAGTTGGCTAGTTGTTACAGATATTGACAGGGTTTAAAATCTAGGAGAGCTAAAATTCATTGAATTGAAGAAATTACTCCATGTCTGTCACCTGAAACGAAGTCTTCCATTGCTTAATAATTTTCTTCAGAATTCTCCATAAAAAAATCAATTCTCAATGAGCTATTACGCTTTCGTAGGCAAACAAATATTTTCAAAAATATTAACAGGGTAACGTTTTCCTTTTTAATTATGGTTCCCGAAAAAGAAGCTAGATCTAAAAAATTTTGCGATATATAAATATATATCAGCAAACGATTCGTTCCCATTGTCTAATTTATTCTTCATTATTTATTATAAATCTAGGAGTGTTTCATATATAATGTTTTCAATGAACGAATGAATGAAAATTAACATAAACTAATGAATGACCGCGCCGTCATCCATGCAAACCCAATGAATGAAAATTTTGTTTTTATCGTAAAATAAATCATTTATTCATCATTGCAAAATTGCATTGTCTTGATTGTGTCAAACAAAACAAAAAAATTACACAGTGGGCTTACTCGAATAAATTTTTTTACATAATGAAATGAGGTATGTTTTTTTAAGATTTTTTTTTTTGTAAAAAATATTTAAAGCTTTTTGAGCTCAAGAAATTTTAAGTTAAAAGAAAAAATAAAAAATTAAAAATTTATGCGGGACGAATCTCTCATGTGAAGATGTGATCATTATTGTTTATGTAAAAGCAAATTGGAGTTCCGCTTTTTAAATTTTGCCGTAATTTCATCGCAATAAATTTACACATTCCAATTATGAAATGGCAGAATAAGGCCAAAGGATCATGTCATTTGCTATATAAATATATATCAGCAGTAAAGAAAAGTAAATATTAATAAGGGTAGCACTTACTTATCCAATAAGAAAATTAGTAACAGACTTGATAGATTGGAACATATATGTGGAGATGTTTCTCAAATCTTGAATGTTTTAATTTCAAAAATTGTTTATGTTGTATACAAAGTGGAGACATAGGATAACAAAGCGCTGTATAGGATTATCCATTTCAGTAGACTCTACAGAATTTCCAGTTAATGCCGTGCACAATAAGTTAATATCAAATTTTATATGCCCTACACTACATCCCATGTACATTTTTAAAATTATTACTTAATATTACTTAATATTAAATTTTTTAGGAACTAAAATAAAGAGCTTTAAAATGTCACTAGCCGTTTCCTTAATATATCAAGTTTTTAATCAATTCATTGAACTATGTGAAAAAAGTTATTTGCGTAAAATATTCTCTTCCTATGCTAGTACGTGGTCTTCGCCTCATTAAACATGATCGTAGTCCAAACTAGTTACTGCTCTTAGACTTAGTGTAGGAATGTTAATATTTACTTTTTACAACATTTCGCTATTTAAGGATTTTTTTCCGAATTTAAACAGCAACCAAACCACTGTACAAAATAAAATAAAAATTTATCGTTGTTGCTTATATACGAACTGCAACACACATTTATATTATAAAAACAATGTTTTTATTTAAATATATTAAATATACAATTATATAGAAGAATAAACAAATAGTTGTATGTTGAAATTAAAGATTTTTTACAATTAAATTACAGCAGCGAAAAAACTTTTTATCGCTTTTATTTTTATTTTTTAAAACAAAGTTTTTAAATCATGAATGAATCTTTCAAACCAACACCAACAGAAAAGCGAGAAAATAGAAAGATGATGAATAAATAAAAAATGTAAAAACAAAAACAAAAAAATTAATATTTGATTTGAGGCAAACTAGCCATGATTAGGAGCATCCGGTTTACTAACCGAAAAAAAGCTACACATGTAATCGACATGCGTTTTTTTAAGTTTATTTTTTTAAAGTTAAAATCAACGTAAAAAAAAAAAGGAAAATTTGAAACCAATTCAGCAGCAGAGATGAAACACAAACTGGTAAAATGATGATTGTTTTACTACAGGCACATAACAGCATCATGCATGTTGAATGATTATTTGCATCAATACTTAAGCATTAATTGTGGTGCAGAGCAAAAGCAATTTCCTATTTCAATTTAGGTGGGAAGAATAAAATATTTTAATTTTAAATTAAAATTTTGATTTATAGATTTATAATATGCCGGCTCTTAATATATCATTTTAAATCATCCAAAATTCATTTATTGTATGTAACGCATAAACAAACGGATATGATGATATTTAGCTCAAAATGTTATATTTAGTTTGAAATGTTTGGTTACGTGATAAGATTTACATCTGCACCTGGCAATGAGCCTTAATCAGATGATGGATATATCACTGAGTGAAAAGCAGCGCCACTCACGCCCTAGGAGGCCGAAGTCTAATTCTAGCAACAGGTCCTTCCTAGTAGCAATTTCGTTGATTGCAGAGCAGGGCTGCAAACCACCACTTCTTGCTGAAGAGCTGGAGACTATCCAACTCCTGTCCAGAACACATGTCTAGCATGCTCACTGGATCTAGAATCATTCCACCAGGTAGCTGTTATTAAAAGTGAAATGATCCTGCCCACTATATAAAACTGACCTGTTAAGGGGCCGCGAAACCACAACCACCACGATACTCCCGAAGGTCCAACCTCAATAATCAATCAGGAAACAGCTAAATGCCTACAGAGACAAATAGCGGAAACTCTGCGGGCTACTGATTCCCGTGGAAATAACGTGGAGCTTCCAGTTGTACCACTGCTGACTTCAGGGGACTGGACTCCCTTATACCCCCAGTTGCACAGGTCTAGATAATCGAAGTGCCCCCGGGAGGGGGGAAGAATTTTTGGATATTAAGTTTGCTAGCTAAAGTTTAAATGGTACTCTTAAAAGGTTATTAAGTTACATTGTTGTTTTCTATACGTCAATTATAACCTCGCCACTTATTAACAAAAAGGCGACCACGTTTTCTGCTCTTAGAAGGGCTATTTTTCGATCTCACACATGCATATAATTTTCTCTGCAACAATATGTGCCTGTAGTGAACAAATTATAGTTTTCATAAACAATATTGTAGTCACGATAAACATTATCAATTAACATTATCATTGTTAATAAACAGGAAAAAAACAGGTTCAACTAAATAATTCTTGCTAAAATTCGAATCATATTGTAACCCTTAATATTTATTTGTTTACAACTTATGTTAAGAGTTTTCTAATAATTCCATTCATAACAAATTTTGAAAACTCTATTTCCTAAAAATATCAAAATAAAGAACTTAGTTTTTTGCCTCTCTCACTAGCTATCACGTACTGTATTACAAAAATTATCTCTGAGACTAAAAAGCCACATGCTTATCTCTTATAAAAACCGGAAAGTCTTAAATGTGTCTACGAAACTTCTATTTTAAAGAAGTTAATACTTAATCCAAATCATTACATCGACTTTCAAGCTTTACTGTTTATTGCAAGCATAATTTTGAGATCATTTAGTATTTATTTTTCATAACGTCAATACTCGCATTTGAGTTTTTAATTAAGTATTAGAAAAGTTAGGCTTTTCATCATTGTTGTATTGAACAGCGAGAGAGGAATATTAGTTTTTCAGGAAAAATTATTTGAGCAAGAGCATGTTTAGTTGGTGTGTTATTTTAGCCCCAAGAATAAAAATATACTCGAAGAGTAATACATGAATTCATATAGATTGGTTAATGTATAATACTTTCACTATGTCCCATATGCTATTCAGACCGTAAAATACTTGACATTATCAGACATTATCTGATGCTTTTATTATTATCAGTTGCATTTACCCCATAAACTTGTACGTAGTAAAAAGAAACTGAGTTCGGCTTTTTAAGGGGAAATAATTTTTTTTTTTTTTTTGTTATTTACAGAGAATAGTTTTCTCAGCTTATTTTGCCCCAACCTAATAATATGCTGATATATTGGTCTTATAATAACTTGTATAAACATACCTACTCTTGAACATATATTAACACATACAGTTTTATTCCAGTCTTGGAAAGATAATGACTGCTCGTACACGAGGAACAGCAGCACAATAAAACACTGATGATGACAGAGAAGCTGATGATGGTCATATATTTCAGTTGCAGCGTGGTCATTGCCTTAGGCTTCTCTGGATTAAAGTTAAACCTTCAATACATACACAATATATTGGGCGTGAGTGAGTGTCCGTATGAATTTGATATTTAAAACGAAAAGAAAACAGGATAGGAGGCAGGCCCATGAGTTCGCAATAGTCAGTTCTCAGTTCTCAGACAATGACTACTGTTAGTATCGCTACTGCCACAACAAATACAACTGATTCTATAAGCAAAACTACTTTTTATGACTGTATTTAAGTGCGAGTTTATGTTGTTATGGGGGATATCATACCGTTTACTGCTGTGTGATGCTGTTGTATACTTGCTGTTGTTATTTGTATCTTTTTTATCCATTACTGATCATTATAATTACTATAATGATGATGGTTCTTTTAGCTACTCGACTTTATTTTTTTGTTTTTCTATCGTTATTTTTAGTTTAATGTATCTGTTTCTATGCCAGCAACCACATTAATGATGTTAAAATGTTACGGAGGACTGTTTGATAATACTGTTTGGCTACTTGTCTTAAGGTTTAATTTGTATTCCGATTCGTTTTTGTTTCTTTTTTTTAATTTTAACGTTACACGCTCATGTTCATTGATCTTATTTCCATTTCATTTTATTTATTTTAATTTCTTTTTTCAAAATTTTCTATAAGAGTAGCATTTTTATTAATTTGTTCACCATCATTTTATGTTCAAACTGCTATAACTGTCGGCCTGTTTAACAATCGTATTTACGTATCTCATGTAGTATAAAGTTGTTTGATGTCTTTCTTAAAAAATAACTCGCAATTTGAATGTCGTCATTTAAATATTGTTCTTGCTCTTATCACTAAATGGGAATTTTTTAATTGGGCTTAAGTATGCATATACATATTTTAATTTCTAAATTATTTGGAATGAAAAACTATTTACCAGAGTAGTGAAGTGTTTACTCACTGTTCATACATGTATGAATATGTACATTTTTTAGCCGCTTCTTCTCATACATGTGTGAGAGACTGAAAAATATTTTGCGTTTTCTCATTTATGAATGCGACAATTTATTTTTTTTCTTTCTATTCATAAGTGAAAAAATGAGAAACACACAAGTGTTCATTTTTGAATATGTACAGTTTTGATAATTTTTCATAAATGAAAAGATCGTAAAAATATGTGCGTTAAGCAGAGTAGCGAAGTGTTCACTCACTGTTCATACATGTATGAATATGTACATTTCATTTTTTAGTCGCTTCTTCTCATACATGTGTGAGAGACTGAAAAATATTTTGCGTTTTCTCATTTATGAATGCGACGATTTATTTTTTTCTCTCTATTCATAAGTGAAAAAATGAGAAACACACAAGTGTTCATTTTTGAATAAGTACAATTTTGATAATTTTTCGTAAATGAAAAGGTCGTAAAAATATGCGCGTTAAGCATTCGCGTACATAAACGCGCATATTTGTAAACGCGCAATTGTCGGCGTATGCAGAAAAAAAAAATGTTTTTTTTTATTTCTTTTAGAATATATTGCAATATTGTATTTTGAGTTAATATGTACCCATGTGTTTTTACTACATTTTACGGTAAACTGCGATCGTAGGTAGAAAATTTTTTCACGTTCATTTATGAGAAATTTTATAAAATTTCAACGTTCATAAATGAACATGTACATTTATGAAAAAGAACATTAATGAGAAGTAGCTGATTTATCATTTATCACATATGAATAAGAATAATAATTCTTGTTGTGCGCATTCATGTATGAACATAAGCAGAACATTTTTTCTTGTTCGTTTATGCGCGTGAAAAATAAATATAAAATTTTAGATTTCTCATTTATGAAAAATATCATGAATATTGATTTTTGAATGTTCATAAATTAAAAATTCTGAACCCTGCTATTTACTAATTTTTGTGTTCTAAAGAAACTAGGAAAAATTAGATACTAGCAGAATGTATTGCAACATTTTTTGCATCGGTATATCCACTATTAGCATTTTTATTACGTAAAAAAGAAATAATTGTTTATATCTGTTAATTAAAAATATTAAGAACTTGAAAGATTTTAATTGTTCTTAAATTCTCATATAGAGGCTATCTCAGCTTTACTGCAATTGCTTATGCTGGTCTATTTGAAACTCCAGGAGATTTAAACTGATATTTTCCTTTTATGCGTTAATCAAAGCAACTCATCTATCGCCACTACTTTAAATAATGTTTTCATTTATTCTCAAGGGTCTGTTGGGATTTGAACTTATGAAATATTTAACAAACAAGAAATCAGTCTTACCAAGACAACCACTGCGATTGCTTATATGTGATCGTTTTTAGCTCTTTTTTTAGCTTATTACACCAAACATCTAATTTTCAAATTTTTATCAAACGTAGTTTCATTGTTAAGAAAATTCTATTTTATGCCACATAGGAACGACCTTTGCAGGCAATGGTCAGGTACAATATTAGATATATACATATGTGAAGAAACAAGACTCTTAAGTGTTCTCAATTTTTACAAGGATATTATTCAATGCACAACTATCAAAGTGGTCTCAACCCCTCTAACGTATGTACGATAGGAACTAATTTACGATTTCCTCACATCAATAGTATAAATCATTCGCTTTTATTTTAATTAATAAATTTATTTTTATATTTCTTTTCGTATGGACCCGTAGGTAAACGGAGAATAGAGAGACTAGTATTTAAAGGCATACGACATTCGTAAGGAATCTTGAAGAGTCTTGTTGAAGCTGACAGAATTAACTAATGCAACTGTTTGGCTGGGAAACAAATTCCCTCTATAATGCCTCTTACTAATCACTGCATTAGAAAAACAAAGTTTTGGGAAACAAATTTTTTGTTTCATTCTAGCACATTGCATTTCGGTTTCGATTTAAAGAAGTGGTGCATTTAAAAGGGATTAGGTGAGGTAACATGGAAATCAAGACACTTGACGGTTTCCGCGAAAATGTTGTTCCCTGAGTATAAGTATATGCCCTCTAAAAGAACAATTTAAAAGAAATTAAAATAAAAGAGATTTCCTATTAAAGACTTTTTGGGTTACAACAGGCAGACACATTGTAGTATTGCCGGAGTCTTTATATTTATTATATTTTTTTTTAAGTTAACAACCAATTCATTGAATTTATAGCTACTTCAATACTCTTTAACCGTATGAATAAAAATGTCTCTATGGCTTTTAAAAAGTTCAATTTCCGTTATTTATTTTTATTTTAAAGGATTTTATTGTAGAACAATAAAAGTGATTATATCTTCTTTAAATAACACCTGAAACGTCGTTAAATTTCCATTTTAAATAAAATACTTTTATTTCCAGTGACTTTCAAAAAAATATATTGTACCAAAATGTAGAGCATAACAAATTTAACAAATGTGCGAGTCTGTGACAAATGTCATTTAAAACATTCAAATTGAAAGGTAAACTATAAAACTATGACTTGCAGTTTATTTTTAAATAGAAAAATATTCATGTGTTATAAAAACAACAAAGTCAAAAGCAACAGCAATAAAATTATAAAAAAAGTAATTTAAAATTACAAATCGATTTCACAATTCATAATTATTATTTGTTGTTACAGCGCATGCGCACCTTTTAATTTGTTGCAGTTTGTTGAATTTTAAAAACAGCAGCAACAACAGCACAAATTATTTGAAACTTCAGTATCAAATGATGCGTTAAATTACTAAAAACAAATACAACTTTTTTAATTTTGTCTATAAGAATGAATTAAAAGTACTCGTATAATATAGGGTTTGTAAAGAGGAGATGTTAATTGAATTGAGGGATAGTGATATTGCTAAAAAATTAGGGCGAAGGTAACCTTTTAAATAATAAAGTACTGCATTGCATCTGTACTTGATATTAACACGAGGCAACAATTTATAATGTTAAATATTTGACATAAGAATGAATTTAGGAAATGAGAGAATTTGTTTATTTTAATTTATTGTATTCTAGTGATACAAATTAACGAATCAGATACATTTTATCGTTTCGTTTTCCCTTTAAGCAGTAGATAATTAGTATAAGATACAAAAATATATTCATTTGTGTGTAGTGATAAAGATTGCTATGGGAAGAAATACAACTTTTTTAATTAGAATAACAAAAAATAAGAAATATTCACATACATTTGTACAAATTTCAGGTCCATGTTACTTACTTTAATATTTTAAAAACTGTAAAAATATTTTAAAAATATTATTAGACACATAAGTATAAAATTTGAATTGCTGAAAGAAGTAGACTTAGAAGATTAAGAGTTTTCAAGGTATTTAATAGTCTTTTGGAAAATTTTCAATTAACACATGCATTTGAAGTTGAATTATAAACGAAGCTCCTTAATATTTAAGTTACAAATTTTATTCCACTCTACACTTATAAATACTTAAACAAGAACTATACTTTACATACATTCTGAGATTGAAAAGTACGAAATTTTTTTAGTATATCAGTTATATCTTTTTCCATTAGAGATTGACTTTCAATTGTAATAACTTTTTCAATAATTATAAAAAAAAATTTTTTTATTAAAGACAAATTTAGATTTGCTTACCTTAAAACTTTATATTAAGATAACTGACATATTTTCCTTAAATAAATATCTACTAAATGAAATATTTATATTCAATTTTGACGTTTTACGGGATTGTGATATTACCACCAATAGCTAGTTCTCAAAATTTTCCAGCGGAAAGAGTAAAGAAACTAAATAATTTTCGCATGTTCGCATGTATTTAGCTTTTTGCAAGAAATAACTGCAGCTCATATTATTTCGAAGTTTTTTGTCACAAACATTTTGCTGTTAATAAATATAAAACCATACCTCTGCACAACTTAAACAGCGTGCAGCTTCATGTAGAAATTGAGAGAGTATTTCTCAGATACAGAACATCATATTTTAGTTTGTGAAAATGTATTATCTTTGATATTAATATGTAAAGATACCATCTACCAGAGATGGGTGTTCTTGTGCCAAACAATGACTATGCCACAAGTTCCGAAAATTTGTTTAAATATACCAAAATTTACGTGTGACTTGCAGCCTGCAAAAGTTGTGACAAATGAAATAAATTTTACCACATGGTACACTAATAGTCATCTATAAAATACATTTCGTTCTGCGCTCTGATTAAATCCCAAACCTCAACTAGACTCCGATTCGAAAAGCATATTTAGTTTTTAATTAATTTTAAGCTGAATTATATTTTTTATTATATGATTTAATCTTTGTGAAATTCAACGTCAAGGATCAAATATGTTCGTTTTAAAAAAAAAGTTAGTGAAAACTTTATTCTTAGCGCAACTTTACACAACAGCTTTCAGAGGTAAACAATGCCATGCTATTTTTCGCCATTTGAAATAAAAAGTTACCGGAATCATTATATTCGGACCTCCTAATTTATTATTATGATTTTTTTTTAATTTTAATATACTATATTAGAGACAATTTTTGAAATCTTATTATTATTTTGAGATTATACTGAAAGTTAAAGTGCATTCGTTGCATGTTTAAAAAATTTAGTTTTAATAAAAGTGCCAAAAAGCGTTCGAATAACCTACTGATTTTTAGCTTGAAAAAGACAGATTTTGTACAATTATTGTTACACAAAATTGTCACAATTTAAGCACTATTACTCGATATGCTTCGTATATCTAGCAAATACTAAAAATCCTTATCTATCGAGATAAAGAGGCCTAAATGGCGTTCGATTGTTCACACCCTTAGAATATGTCACTTGAATTCCAGGGGACGCCTTGCTCAAATGTCGAAGAAACAGCAACGGAAAGAGTTTTGTTCGAAAATTTATTGAGGTCTTGTAGGAACCACATAAGGGGTTCTCACATTTTTTACACCTTTTATGCACACATATTAAAAGATTTTTATTAAATATTAAAATACCCTGTTTAGATATCAAGTATATGTACATCTACATGTTAATATACGATTAAAGTTAAACCCATTAAAATATACTTGCAACATTTGTTGGATATTAAATGTATGGAGAAACAATTGGTAAAAAAAATTTCGCTCGAATAGAGAGATAAGGCAAAAGATAGAGAATAAAATTAATATCAAATGTTAAAACGTTTAAATTTCAAACATTATTTAGTTAAAGGTGGTTGTAGGAATAGAAACAGCAATAAAATATTGAATATAACACATTATTAAAGAAGAGGGAATAGAACATGCTTCATTTGTTTTATTGGCTCGATTGTATGCATTTGACAGTGTTGCATTTAACTGATCTGGTCAGTTTTATATATTTTTTCTGTTTTCTTTTTTTTCCTTTTTTTGTTTTTATTTTTAATCTTGTTTAGTACGCATGCGCCACTTTAAAATGAAACGATTGTACAAGTTTTTGATACCAATACCTAACCGTAGCCGCGGCAGAAGCACGATCAACCATTACATTAATTTTAATATCAAATGCGTTCAATAAACGAATGAATATATATTTTTTTTATATAAGTATGTATAACTGAAGAAATGAATGAATGAGTGAATGGATGAATGAATGAATAAATGAATGAATGAACGAATGGATGATTTTTGTTATGACCATAGAACTGGAAAATTGTTTGCTATATTATTTACTAGACGCAGGTGCATTTTCCTTACAAATAGATCGTTATATAAATTTATATTCATGTATGTAGTGTCGACTTGCTACGATTCATAATATCAATTTCATATTCATTTCGTTTTATTTTGTTTTGTAGTACATGTTGCCAATGTTTATGGTTGTTGTTGTTGTTGTCAATCTGTTAATCAAGTTTTCTTTCTTAATTTGCCCAAAGAAGTATTAAATGCACTCAAAGAAAAGAAAATTGGTTATTTGCAATAACTACGTTTATAATATCTAAAAATTAAAGAAAGATTGAGGCGCAATTCACAAAAATTGCGGTTCGCCAACATAATTTTAATTTCTGTTCACTTGTTAATCAAAACAGTCGCTTTTTGTCACAAATGTCGAATTTAAAATCAAATTAAACACAGGATGGCACGAGAGATTCGACCAAGGGCACGTTATTAACTATGAAACAATTTGCGCGAAATAAAAATCATTGGCGTGTGAAATGGCAGGATGGGTGAAAAAATTATTATTAAAAATAATGCATTTAAATAACTTTTAGATGTGATGAAAGTAACTAAAATATTTTTAGATAAATGCTTTTTTTTAAGTTTAAAGTTTAAGAAATTTAATAATACTCGTATTGAAAAATATTTATTACGGTAACAACCCATAAAATTTTTTAATACAAATGGAATTTATTTGTTAATTTGTTAAGCTTTTTATTTGTTTTAAAAAAGTTAAAAACATACTTCTAGGTATGCATATTGTATCGATACAATTTTGTTTTTGGATTTTTTCCATGCGTGTCTTTATCGCATTAATGTTTTTCTTAATGTTTCTTTTATTTTTTTTATTACCTTGTCTGTATTGAAAAGGAAACGGTTTCGAAATCATATTAGATTCGATTTTACCTCGTGCTTATCTAGCATATTGAGCTTTCATCTTTAATTAAAGTCAAAATAAATAACATTTATAACATATTATTATGAAAATAATATTTGATAGTCCTGGATGTATCTGTACATATTAACAGAGCAGAATAAGTTGTTTTTTTCTTCCGCCACTAAAAAAGTGTGATGCGTGTGTCAGAATATAATATAAGAAAATAAAAACAAAAACGTGTGACTTTGTGATTGTGTTTTTTGTTCGCAGGTGATCATAAGCAGATGATCATAAGCATGAGTTGCTGAGTTGCCGAGCGTTAATGAGTTATAAAAGAACGACTAGATGAAAAACCTGCTGCAGTGTCGCTTGGAAAACAATAAAACGAGATGATTAATGAACTTGACTCTTATAACAGGGGATGAGATAATTGAGACGCCTTTATAGTAAAAAAAATTTCAACGGAACATTATTTAAAGAAGGACTGGCATGGTTGATCGACCCAGGTCATAAGCAAGACATCAAGACTCACCCGCCATTGTAGTCCGGATGATCGTTCTGGTTCAAAGCGAAAGTTTAATAAACAAGACATTAAGTAGCTCAACTCACATCGGTCAGAGATTATAGAGTATAAGTTATAACTTATATTGTGTACTTTAAGTAACCTAACAAAAGGTCAAGCCACAGATTAAAATGCACAAGACAGGAAGTTGAAGAGCAATGAAATTATTACAACAACAGGTATATTTTTGAAGATCCGCAAAATGCTTGTTGTGTCCAATTTAACTTCATTACCGAATCTTCTATTCTTTTTACTTTTTATATTTTTAGTAATTTTTTTCAGTGCATTATAGCAAGCAACATATAAGTATTTTTCGCACACACACACACACACACACACACACACACACACACACACTGAAAAACCATCCTAATGAACAGGTATTTTAAATTAGTTTGATTTTTGGTACCGAGTACATATACATTTATTTGTTAATAACCTGTGATATTGATTTTGTCAATAACTAGATTTAAGAAATTTTGTTTAGCTCTATTATTATTTCATACTACAACATGAAGCAACAAGCACCATCTTCATCATAAGTATCTATGCCTCAATAGATCTGCCTAACATTTCACTATACTTATTTGTATTTTATGTTTTCCTCACTTTAATATTATTTTGTATTGTAACTATAGAGAGAATGTAGACATGTTCGTTAACAACTCGTTAATTTTTCTTTTTTGATTATAAGTTTATGTCAAATAAGCATTTACGCAACTTACATCAAATTGTGTAACAATCCGCAAGTATTGGGCAAATTTGTACATGAATGCATTATAATTGTTTGCAAAAAAAAATAACAAGTTTTATAATTTTAATATTTTAAATAAAAATATTTTTAAATTTTTTATTTAAAATTTCGAATTTCATATACTGAAGTCAGCACTGTCATGTTTAAGTATATTTAACATAGAATAAAGTAATTTTGAAGTCTGGCACATGCTTGCCTTCAAGCCAGAGTTTTATACAACCAGCTGCTTTATAAAAATAGTTTTTATTTCCTTATTGACCGGCTGTCTGATTGCATCTGAAAGGGCAAAAACTGCTTATGAGACAAAGGAAAACTTAATAGAATATCTCTCTCTCTCTCTCTCTCTCTCTAAGGTAACATGTCTCTCAACAGTTACATAACAATTGAAGACTTATTTTTTACTTGCAGTTGAAATTTTGTAGTGTGCATTTTCGCCCTGAGCACAACTAATTGAAATATTATTAGCAAAAGCGAATCTTACACAATTTTCGGAAGTGAATTTGGCAATTGCATCTTCTTTAAAAATTATTTGGTTTGTAAAATTTATGCTTTTCGTACATTTAAAGATTTTAAAAGTTTAAATTTAAAAATTTTATCTAAGTGTTTTCGTTAATTGGATTCAATTAGAGGAATTTTGTGAAAGTTAGTTTGAAATTTAATTTAACTTTTGATTAATTTAATTAAATAGTTAATTATAAATAATTCTTAAATTAAATAAATAGTACAAGCAATTGAATATTTAATTAAAAAATGAGAAACCAATATTCTAATAAAATGAGACATTCAATCAATTAAATATTTAACACATTGACTATCAAGGCACTTTCAACAAATAATGTAACAGCACCTTTTTGAGTAATTTCTTCGAAAATGGCAATATTGGAATCTAGGTTATTAATATTTATTGCTTAAAAATAGAGTTTTTCATACCTCACACGCATATATCCGACGTGGCGCCTTCTTTTCAATGTAACGCCATGAAGGACGAAAAAAAAAATATTGTCATAAAACTGCAACAAAGATAATGACACGGAATCGATTTAAATTAATGCTAGCAAATATTCACTTTACCCACAAGGAAATGATTGGAAACGACGATGGGCAAAGAAATACAAAGAAATTCTATAGGTACGTCTAAGTGAAGGTTTTGTAATTGATAAGAATCTCTTTTTTTTTTTACTATAATAAAATTAATTACATTTTCTTAAACGCAATTTTTTTCAATTAATTTTTTAGCTGTTCGAAACAATACATTAAATATTGGGTGACACGTCCTAGTCCCAATGCTAGGAAGAATAAAAGCCATGCCAGAACATAGACATCCGACGTGGCGAAAACTACACTCTACAAACTCACCCATTTGGGTTCGATGTCTTAGTCAATAAATTAATAAAATATTAAAAAGATATTCTAATTAAATAAATAATTGAATCAATAAGAATAAAAAGGTCATAAACAAAATTCCTTAATAGGTGCAAAAACTTGTATGTTTGTATGATGAAACTTTTTTAATTAAATATTTTTTACATGAATTAACTCTGTAATAATTTAGCAATTTGCATTTTCAAAACAATCGATAGCTTACAAATAAATCACTGAACTGATAGAAAATTAATAGGCCAATATCGAAGCTAATATATTTTCGAACCCCAATATTATTTTGTTTTGTTTGTTTGTTCTTACTCATTATTTTATTACATAGGAATAAGACGTTGTATTTAAAACTGTTATAAACAGACTTAAAATTTACACAACTAGTTTCCTATACAATAACAAATTTGTACATATGTTCTCTTTTATCGATTAACCCGTAAAAAATAGAAATTTTGAATTTTTAGCAACAAAAATATGAAATTTTAATTTAAAGGATGTCCCATAAGTTTAGTTTAAGTTTAACTCGCACTTTTCCCTTACGAAAAGAATTTTATATAAAAGAAAGAAAAACTTGTTTTGTTTTCCTTTTAAAAAAACACAATCTCTCTACTTTTCAAGATGTATTTTAATTAATCGGGTGATTGAAAATCTGAAAGGTAATTTTTATAAAGTAGTTAAGTAGTATTACGCTTAAAAGATTTATATAAAAAAATCTTTGTAAGAAGAGTACGTTAAGTACCTTTAACTTATTTAAATTATACAGAGTGTCTCCCGGGAAGATATACTACTTTGTTTGTTTATAATTTTTGATTAAATGAAAGCGAATGGATCTTATATTAAAAAATGTTTTAGAAAATGTCGACAATTATATATAGAATACAATATCAGATAAATGTAAATGGTTATGGAAACAAATGCATATCCTTGTTCAAAATTGTGGCCAAAGTTGTTCTTTGAAGACCAAGCCTTTGGGCATGGCATCGACTTTAGTTTGATGGATTTTTCTAAACATTTTCTTGACCCCATCAATGTTTTCAGCCAATCCTATAGTACGTTGTGGTCCATGCTTGGGCCTATCACCTACATATCCTTTTACTCCAAAATCATTCATTACACAATTAATAGTGCGTTTTGTTGGCACGTTGTTTCTTTCAAAAATTTCACGTACTTTCTCATCATTACAGTAATCGTAATATAATGGTTGATTTTGATTAAATGTTTTAACGATAAAAACACGTTGGTTTATCCAATATTCCTCCATAATAAATTTACCACGTGTCTACTTCACGACTCCTAAATATGAACTGTCAAGACTATTGTTTATCAAAATGGCGGCAAAACAAAGAAGTATACCTTCCCGGTGGACACCCTAAAAATAAGTTCCTTTAAAAAAAAGTAAATAATATTATATACCTGCCTTCTGAAAACAATCACTTTGAGAAAATCATATTTACAAAAGAAAATTTTTTTAAAAAGTATTTCTTTAAAAAAAGAATTAACAAAAAAAAACCTTAACTTACTAAATACTGCACTTCCATGCAGAATACAACTGCAGTGTTGCTAGTTTCGTTATAATTGATATAACTTTTCCGAAGTATTTTTGCTACATAGTAACGCAAGAGAATTGAAATGGAACCCCTGTTATTGAGGACTCATAGGCTAATGCAATGGCGCCTGTTAAATAACAGGAAGCAGCTTTCACAACGTTACATCTAGCTCTACCAAAACAAAAAAAAAGCGAAAATCTTGTCTCTTGCTCAAACTTGATGGTTTAGGCAAAATTAGGCCGAAAAACATTTTAATCTTTGCATTTCATCATATTTCCTACACATTAGATTTATAGTAACGATCCTTAAAAATCAAGTCCAATGTTTTTTTTTTAATTTATCGTGTCATAATAACCTTTTGCTCAGATTTAGAGATTTATTATTGTATGAAGACACTTACAAAATAGTGCTTTTAAACAAAAAAAAAAAAAAAAAAAACATCTAAGTTTATTACATTTAACAAAATCCGCTAACAACTAAACCACAAAATCAGTTAACGTCTGAAATAAAATTATTATTTACATAAGCAATGATTTACAAATACAAGGTGCTATCGTCAACATTATTGTGCGAGTATTTCTTTTCTTTTAAAAATTTTGTAATTTTGTTAGCATAAACAAATTCTCCATAGTCAAAATATAAAATACATAAATTTTAATGTTTCGTTGTTTTATCTTCAGGTTTTTATCGGTTCAAAGATAGCACCGATAATAAAAAACTATAAAAAATTATTTTACACGAAATACATTGAGACATAACAGCAATAATAATAACACCAAAAACACCAGCTAATACACTTCAAAAATGTTTCTTTGTTTTTTTTTTCTTTGCTTTTTTTCAATATCGCCCCATTAAGTAAGTGGCGCTTAGGTTGATAACAAAAAGCATACAACTACGAATTATGTTTTTACTGCCACAACTTGCAATAGTAAAAGCAAAAACGACAACAACTCCCCTTTCAACACTCTTATTTCTCTAAGCGATCATCAAACAGCCTGTCTCTGTAACAAAACTCCCGAAATGCAACAACAAGAATACAGCTAAATTTAAACGAAAATAAAAGTCAAAGAATCTTAGAATATTACAAATTCGTTCACGAAGAAACCGCCAGTCACAATTAAACATGTGTGTTTTTTAGCTGTTCTTTTTTTTTTTTTTTGGGCCATGCAGTAATTTTTGTTTAGAACAGTAAGTACCAACCATAAAAACCTTTTGACGGCATAGACTACAAAGCGCCATACGATATTACATGGCAGCCAATGTGGCACAAAAAGCTAATAACAAAAACAAATTCAAGTGAATATTTGAACTACCGAATTTAAGTGCGGAAAAAGTAATAAAAGCAATAATATATGTTAACCTTAATGTAAGTACAATTTTGGGTTACATGAGGGCGATAAGAACGTGTTAGATGAATAATTTTAAACATCAAAATAAAATTTTTTTAAAAGTTTTAGTTAAAAAACAAAATTTTAATCATTTCTAAGAAAAGATATATTTAAAAGTACCCCTTATAAAAAGTACTTTATCAAAGTACCTTTAAGTACAAAGGATATTTGAAAAATATTGACCTAGGCAAAGGTATAGCTGAAAAATTACTTACTGAAAAATTACCTTTTTATATATTTCTTTAAAAACACTATTTCGATTATTTAAATAGGTACTTTTAATATAAGCAATTTATTAAAAGCTTTTTAAAAAGTTCTCTTTAATAGAAGTTCTTAAAAGCTGTAAAGAAAGTAAAGAAAAATAAATAAAACAAGTACCTTTTAAAAATATAGCTTTTAAAGAGCACTTGTCGGAAAAAAAAAGTTTAAATAAAATGCCTTTAAAAACAGCACCTTTAAATAATTTGTATAACTTGCATAAAAACATTTTTTTTTAAGAAAAAAGGTATCTTTTAAAAAAAAGCATTTTTTAAGAAAGTACTTTGGACAATAAATCTGAATAAAAAAATTTCAGTTATGAAAAAGGTAAAATACACCAGAAAATGTAAAGGGCAATGTACCCTTAAAAAGGGTCAACTTAAAAATGTACCTTAAAAATGTGTTTTAAAACACCGTGGTTCTAAATGTATTTCGTTTTTCAAGTAGCGCCTACAGAAAAGGTTAGCTTTAAAATAAAGACTATTGAGGAATAGTCTTTATTTTTTTTAAGAGTACCGTGTAAAAAAAGTTTACGAAACATTTTTTTTTATGACAAAAATATTTTCAATAAAGTTTTTTAATATTAGATTGTAAAATAAGTATTCTGCAAGAAAAAGTAGCTAAAAAAGAATTAGTATCTTATTAAAAACTTGTTTAAAGAAAAGTACCAAAAAAGGGACATTTCCGAAAATTTGTAATTTTCAAAAATTTATTGAAAATCTAATTTTAAAAAGTAGTAGTTATAAACAATACCTTTTCAAGTTCCTTATTCTTTCAAAAACGTACTTTTATTACGCATTTTTTTAATTGTGTCTGTTAAAAACAAACCGATTAGAAGAATATCTTTGACAAAACGACCTTCTAAAATATGTTGTTCTCTAAAACAACGTATTTTCAAATGTAGCTAACTTTATGTATAATAGCGAAAACACTAATTTTTGAAATAGCCAATAATCGATAATTAGTTTTTTAAACGAGTAATGCGAAAAAGTAATAAAATTTTGTTTTAATAAAAATAATAATTCTATATAAATTTAAAAAATTCCAAATTTCCATTTATCTTAAATAAAACACAATTGTACAAAAGCTGAAAAAATAAATATTTGCTCTGCAAACTTATACTCAATAAAATTATAAATTAAGAAAAAGAAAATGTGAAAAATATTTATTGCGGCTCTGCATGTAAAATTGTTTTTACAAAGATTGAAAAAAAAAAAAATCAAACTGAAAATTGTAAATACTCAGAGCTCGTGGTCGGTCTTGCAATTTTATTTTTACTATTTTTTATTTATTTTTTTTTTTTAACAAATGCTAAGTGGCAGGCCAATATAATAAATAAATGCATACGAATTGCTAGTCACAGTCAATAGTATCAGAGCTATAAGAATGATGATTATGACGATGGTAATGGTCATCATCATAATACTAATACGACTCGTACTATAGCCACTAGTGGCAGTAGTAGCTGGTAATTTTATTTTATACCATGCAATTGTGTGCCATGAAATGGTTAAAGAAATTATAAGAAAATCATGCCAGTAAAATCACAGCTAAATAAAACACTAAAAATTAAAAATGAGCAGGTGAAACTTAAGTTTTGTATTTTTTTTTTTTTGTTTTTTGTTGTTTTTGCGAAAAACCAACTAACACATCTTAGGCGCAATAACCGTAAGTATTGATAAGTAAGGAGTTCATTTACTCTTTTTTGCGGCATGCAGGCATTTCTTTTCCAGCAACAGCTGACCATACAACTATTACTCCCCAATTTTTCTTGGTTTTAATTTGCACTTTTCTTTCTTTTATTTTCAAGAAAGATGACTATGATTTTGAAACATATTATTTGTATTTGGGATTATTTTTCACTCGATTTAAAAGTGTTTTTTTAAGTTTAAACTAGTTTATTTGTATGTGGGAATCATAGTTTTATATCTGAGATTATAAATAATTTTCTAAACAAGGGGAACTGTAGTAAACGTAACAAATTAATTTATTTATTGGAAAACAAAAACAAAATTATGTTAAGTAAATAGGCAATAGTCCATATAGCTGGCCTCCTAAGACAATCTTCAAAGCTCCAAAGGCTTAAAAGTCCAACAAAAAAGATTGTTTAAAATTTGAGCCAGATTCAATTTTCCACTTTTTTACAGACACATACGCTAACTCATTTTTATAGTGAAACAACATTGAAAATAAATCTGTGAAATGGGAGTTACATTCATAATAATTTTTCATGTTTTTAATAAAAAAAAAAACTTACAAAGCATTTCTCTTGATAACTATAAGCTCTAGAGGCTAGCTCTTCTGTGAAAGTCTCAAACTATTTATAAAATTATGTTTATTTAGAAAGATATGTTTTTTGAAAGCGGTACCCTGAAACAAAATGTAAATTTTTATTTTTTTTTTTTTTTGTATTTTTTATTCCGTGGCTCTAGCTGATCTCGCGTCACAAAATCTTGTAATTTCAACGCCGTGATATCACCTTTGCTAACCATTACTTTTACATACTAGCTACATGGGTTACTTGATTTTTTAAACGCCTAAAGTATCTCATTCGACAATGTCGCCTTAACAAATTCGTCTACGACGACTACAAAGCAATCATTTGTGTTTTTCTAATGGAAACTTCGAAAGTTTTGATCCTTTCGTTTTTCTTCTATTTTTTTTGTTTTTAAACGTCTCATTAATCAACTACTTTTCTTTCTACTTAAGGATGTGTTGGGAATTGAACTTATGTTTTTATGTTTAACAAACAAATCAGAGCCTTATATTAATGCTGTCAGAGTAACTGCTGCAGATATATCAGCTAACTTTCGTTTTATAACTCTGTTTCACTAAACTCATTTAGCCCTTCTGTTACAAGAATATTTTGGCATATTTACCTTGCTCATGTGTTGAAAGTCCACCGCCAACATTGACAAAATAGCCAAACTAATTAGTTTATGATTTTGGTTCATAACTTGAAAACAAAAAAAGTCCTTTCATTCCCTTTGGATAACTATAGTTGCTATTTACAATGTATTTTGTCATTTTATTATTATGCACAAATTTTGTTCTTTTAAGTTATAAATTTTCTGTTACAAAAGTTATTAAAACTCTAAAAATTATTTTAAAGGACTTAATAAAACAAATAATTTATTACCTGTATCCCTCTAGGTTTTTCGTATCTAAAATCACTAAGCCTTGAAAACTCACTTTATTTTTAAGCTCTCTTTTTTTTATAAACTCAACAATTTATGCATCTTATCTAGATAAGAAATTAGTTTAGTTGAAAATGTTCAATAATTCAGTTTCTTATCAAGTCGAATAGTGTTAAATGTATTTCGATTTATTTTTACCCTTTAACATAATTGTAATTTTTTGTCACTAAGTTTTCAAAGATAAAAACTTGTTGCACTAATTATGGTAATTTAAAATTATTAATTTTATTTAAGTTTTTATCTGCTACGTTTTAAGCACCGCTTTTTATGCAGAAACTAAAAAAAATATTTTCTTTTTGTTTTCAATTAAATTAAAAACAAAATTAGTAGATTTATACATTATTCCATTATTAAAACAAACAAGAACTAAACTAATTTTAATCAATAGAAAATATGAAAATATAAAAAGCACGATGGCTGTAAAATTGTTTCTCAAATAAACTCCCAGTCACCTTATGTTCAATAGATTGATGATAGTACAATAGACTGACACCAGTAACGGAAAGTGCTGTGCTATGAAAATTATTGTTGATGACAAATAAGAACTTACCACAGAAGCTACAGCACCGCTTTTAAGAGTCTAAATATTAAATTTGAGTTAATTATTTAATTAAAGAAAAATCACTTTTTTAATTGTAAATCATTCATTCAATCGAACAGAATCTTTTGAAAAGCTAAGTTATCGGAGAGAAACTCATCTAAAGGGGTTTTATTTAAATGAAATACTTTTTTTATGTTATCCATGTTTCTTTTATGTTGTCAAAGTACCTTTACTTTTATTTGATTTAAACTGTAATTTGAACGAAACTATTATTTTAACTCTCAAATGAACTGAAATTATTGTATTTTTTTCTCGAACCAGCACTAAGGGGATGACACCTTCACATGCAATGCATTGTGCCAGGACGAGGAAATTAAGTTACGGGGAGAAGGAAAGAGGGAGTAGTGTTTGTGGACATTCAGTTTGAACTTTCCTACATTGAAAGTGACAGAAAAAACCTCTGCAGGAAGTTTATTCCACATACTGACTGTTCCGCTAAAAGACAAATTTTCCCTGTAATGCGTAGTGCGATTCACTGGAAAATCAACCACAAATTGATGCGCTCCCAACGAAAAGCGAGTTAAATGCGAAAACGTGCGAGTAACGGGAACAAGTTCCGTAATTTCATTAGAGCAGTCACCATTTGTGGTAACGATAAAACAGTGAAATACATCTCACATTGCGCCCATACTCTAGAGAATCAACAGAGTTGGATACCCTACTATCCCCAATGAGCCTGTTGGCCAGCTCCGCTTGACCGCGTACAAGAAACTCTAAAATAGACTTTGGGGCGCCGGCCCTTTATGAGAGTTGTATTCCAATTTTGCATGGCTATAGGTGATATAAATAATACGAAGATCGGATGGAGAGAAGTATCTCTTACACCGTTTTAGAAAGCTTCTTTAGAAAGTTATTAAAATTAGTTTTTAAGCACACATTAAACTCAAGGAAGGGGTTTTTAATAAGTTTTAGGTTTTCTACAGAAGTACGTTAAAAAATATCTTCTGAATGTGCTTTATTTGAAAAAACAAGTACCTTTTTCAAAAGGTTCTTTCTAAACACAGGAACAAGTCAAAGGCGCAATTTTTAAAAAGGTACTTTTGCAAGCACAGTAGTTGTACATTTTTTTTTAAATTATTTTTTTTTTACCTTATTTAAACATTTTTATTTAAAACGTACTTGTTTGGAACTCTCTTCAATGTAATTTTTTCAAAATAATTAAATTAGGATCCTTATTTATAAAGGTACGTTTTTTAAAGCAGTTGCTTAAAGGCACGTTATAAACAGAAGCATTTTGAAGACACTTTTAAAAGGAATTTTTAAGATTCATTAAATTTCTTTTTGTTTTTTGTAATTTCACAATTATATTAAAAGAAACTTTGTTAAGATATATCGAAATTTTATGTTTTTGCGAATTTCTTACATATATATATTAATATATTTTTATATTTTTGCCTTTTTTTAATAATATTTTAAAAACAAACATTTGCTTACAATTGTCAAGGTATTTACAAAAAAAGTCTTTTTAAATATTTTTTTTAATAACACTTTCTCTAAAAAACAAAATTCTTAAAGTAAATTTAAGAAAATTAAATACTTTTTTAAATTAATTTCACTAAATATGGCATCTCATTGCTTTATTCAGCCTTTAGGTCGGCAACTGTTTCTACTAAATGATCTTAGCACAGCCATCAACCATTGTAAAACACTCATATATTTTTTATTACAAGCTTTTGCAATTGTGTAGCACAGACACTGGTGTTATTGCAGTGTTTTAGTACTCACACAAACAAAATTTATGGAATTTTGAACAACGTTGACACTTTTATAGTTTGTATTGTTAATATTTCAAACAACATGTTTTTAAAGATTTTAACTAATTCTAGTTAAAATAATTTTTATAACATATATTATTGCTGTTTTTTATAGATTCAATATCATAAATAAACACTTTACCAATAACTAAACTACCAATAAGTAAACATCATAAATTCTGGAATATGGTCCATTCATTATTTTAACCTGCGTACATTTACTATTTGATTTGGTGTTGGCAGATAAATGAGAAAATCAGATTTGGAGAAAAATCAACAAAACAGCTTGTTTCAAAATTGTTTGTGTGATAATGATGTATTTTTTTTAAAGATATTCACAATTTTTCTATAAAAACAATTCACTCAAAATAATTTTATAAAAAATTATGATAGTCATAATTTTTTAATTAATTTTTTAATTTTTTAATTTAATTTTTTTAATTCGTAGTTTTCCTAAAGAAAAAAGCGTCAAATCAAAACATATATTTACTCGTACTGTTAGAAAGAAAAAGCTTATAAAAGCATCTACATTTATTTCAAATGTAAGCGGGTTTTAGCCCTTTTAAATTATAATTCATTATAAACTTAAACAATTTTTAAATAAGAAAACTTGTCACAAATTATTCCAGTCATTAAAACATGACTTATTTGCTATGGCACGGGCATTGTTAATAGCCAGGACTTGTTTAGGCTTTTGGCCTCTAAAATTTTACAAATTTACCGGGGGCTATGTTTTGGCGTAGCGTAATTTAACGTTGATGAAGCACTTATATATGATAATTGCATTACAATTGTAATTTTTAAAAGTACAAGCAACTGTCAGGAACATTGTTAATCAGTTACTTTTGTATAAGTTAAGCGTTATGCATTGAGTCCCCGACATTGCATGAAAGTCATCATCATTCCAACACAAGAAAGTATGCTCCTTTTGCTGGACTAACGCCAAGAAAAGACACTAAAAGAAATTCTTAGGTATGAATGCCCAGATAATTGGCGGTGGTAAAATCCTGCTCACACACACAATGTTTTGTTTCTTCTATTCTTCAACTAAAATTTCGGTAGTGTAAGTCCTGTTTAACAAAAATAAATAGAACTGGAAATTTAGACAAAGGTTTACTTAAACGGTACAGATTTTGTAATTGATAAAATTAAATGATTTTAATTCTTTTATTTCTTTTTTCCGGACCAGCACTCAGTGGTCCCTACACCTACTCATGTAGGGCATTGTGCCAGAAATAGGAAAATATGTTAAAGGGAGGAGGAAGAAGGAGTAGTGTTTGTGGATATTCGATTTGAATTTTCTTATATGGAAAGTGACAACTGTGTGATTAGATTTACATCTGCGCCTGGCCATGAAGCCTTAATCAGATGACGGATCAAACCACTGCATAATTTGGAACGTCATGCTCGTCCCAGGAAGCCGAAGCTATAATTCTATGCAACAGAACTTTCTAGTTGCAACTTCGATGATTCCAGAGCAGGGCTGCAAATCATCACTCCTTGCTTAAGAGTTGGAGACTTTCCAACTCCAGAACACTTGTCTAGCATGCTCACCAGGTAGGTGTTATTAAAGGTGAAATGAACCCGGCCACCATAAAACCATAAACTGCTATGGGGCCGCGAAACCACAACCACCACGATACTCCCATATAGGGGCCAACCTCAATAATCAGTCAGAGAACAGTCTAAAGAGACAAATAACGAACTCTGCGGCTTACTGATTCCCGTGGAAATAAAGTGGAGTTTCCAGTTGTACCCCTGCAACTCCAAAATAAACTTTGAGTAGTATTCCATGTTTGGACGCATAAAGGCGGTATAAATAGTACGAAGATCGGATGGAGTGAAGTATTTTTTACACCGTTTTAGAAAAATCGAGGCACTTGAAAGCTTCTTTAGAAACCTGAAAAATGTGCTTAATCCGTCAAGAGCTTCCGATTCCTTAATACTTACATCACCCACAGTAACAGATGCAGCACCATTTCCGAATACAGATCTATGCGTAAACATGAAACATTGAATCTCACAGTCATTAAAATTGACTCTATTCACACGACGCCATTTGGAGATTGTTGTGAGATCGCGATTGGGCGTATTATTCTTAGTTTGCCAACTGGTTTGGTGTATTACTGAATGAATACGAATGACAAGTGGTGCGGTCATATAGGTTGAAAACTTTGGCAAAGAAGTTCATTTAGAAAATAATAAGAAATAGGGTAGGAGAAAAAATGGAGCCTTACGGTACTCCTGAATTAATCTTGAAGTCACATCTATAACAACTCGTTTAGTTGAAAGCGGTTCCTGATATAAATCTGGAGAAATTATCACCAACACCAAAAGTAACTATTTTTGACAGAAATGCATAATGTCACATTCTATCAAACGGCTTGAAATTGTCTAGAGCCGCTAACTTAATTTCTCAGAATTGATGTATGGAGTTGCCATTGGTCCGAAAAGAGAGATAGCAAGACCCCTGTAGAGCAGCGGTAATTAGCAGGATTGTGAGCCGTACCCTTTTAGGGGATCGGCGTTATATTAGCAACCTTCCAACACTTTGTAAATTCACAATTTGCCGAAAAAGCTATTAATGGATGCGCTAGCGTAAAAGAGCACTCATTTAAAGCCAGTGTTGGAGTTCGAACCGCCCCAGGAGACATTTTGATGGTAAGATCCGCTAAAACCTTTTTGATAATAAGAATTTAAATTCTATTACTGCAGCATGTAATTAATATTTATTTAAATATCTTATGAGGACTTTCTTTAACATACTTTTTGAATATGAAAAACTATTTTTCAAACTTGTCGTAAATTAAGTAAATCTTATATTAAATTTATCAATCCACTAATGTTATTCCAAGTCTGTCAAGCTTCAAAAATTTGGCATCATATGTATTATAGTTTAGTGTATGTGTATGTGTATGCAAATGGTGTCAATTATTCGCTGGATTAATTCGTTTTAAAAAAATACAAATCTTATTTCCATTTTTTTTTTTGCACAACTTTATTGCAAAATTGTAAGTGGCCATTGTAAAAAAGTGGTTTTATTTTTTAATATTTATTTAGTTTTTTATTCTTTTAGTTCTTCTCGTTATTTATATCATGCAGCTCACGGGATATGATTAATTTAGAGATTTCCGTTTTTCACTTTTTGCCAGTATTTTGCGATTGCAATTGATAAAAATTGATACAATAACCAGAATATTAAAGAACAAACTGAATATAAATAATGTATTTATATGTATAACGGAATTATGAAATATAATACCAGTCGTATAACAAAATATTATTTAATAATATTTATCATACAATTTTGAAGCAGGAAAAATTTGTGATGACCCAGTTTTAACACTATTAGCTGCTGCAAATATTATGCTATGCTTAGGAGCAGTATTTTTAAATATGAGTGGTAAGTGGCTGGGTAAATAATAAAGAAAAACAGACAAGGCTAAAATGGGAATGAAGATCATATCATCAGTATATATTTTCTACATGTTTGGATGGTCAATTGTTTTAAAACTACTACACGAATATGGATTTAGAATGACAGAAAATGCAGTGTTAAAACACGTTTGTATAAATCAAACCATCTAAAAGAAAGAAATATAAGCATTCATCCCGACTAATCAAAATAGACAATTACTAGATTTTTACGCTGTGGCAACGCCAAGAACACAAAAATTCAACAAACTGCTTAGTTACTGCCATTAAGGTCAACTGTGTGATTAGATTTACATCTGCGCCTGGCCATGAAGCCTTAATCAGATGGCAGATCAAACCACTGCATAATTTGGAACGTCATGCTCGTCCTAGGAAGCCGAAGCTATAATTCTATGCAACAGAACTTTCTAGTTGCAACTTCGCTGATTCCAGAGCAGGGCTGCAAATCATCACTCCTTGCTTAAGAGTTGGAGACTTTCCAACTCCTGCCCAGAACACATGTCTAGCATGCTCACTGGATCTGGGAACATTTCACCAGGTAGGTGTTATCAAAGGTGAAATGAACCCAACCACCATAAAACCATAGATTGTTATGGGGCCGCGAAACCACAACCACCACGATACTCCCATAAAGGACCAACCTCAATAATCAGCCAGAGAACAGTTAAGTGTCTAAAGAGACAAATAACGGAACTCTGCGGGTCACTGATACCCGTGGAAATAAAGTGGAGTTTCCAGTTGTAACCCTGCTGACTTCAGGGGACTGGGCTCCCTTTTTCACCCAGTTGCACAGGTCTAAGTTGTTGCTATGCCATTAAGATCAGACAGTGATTTGTTTTACATCCGCATCTGGCTATAAAGCCTTAATCAGATGGTGGACAAACCACTATTGTATAATTTGGAACGTCATACATGCATCCTAGATTGCCGAAGGCATAATTTTAAGCAACAGAACCACCTAGTTGCAACTTTAATGATTCCAGGACAGGGCTGCAAACCATCACACCTTGCTAAAGAGTTGGAGACTTTCTAACTCCTGTCCAGAACACATGTCAAGCATGCTCACTGGACTGGATCATTCACTTTGCTTGTCATTATCAGTGAAATGATCCTGGCCACCATAATTTTCATAAATCCCTTATGGGGCCGCAAAAGCACAGCCACTACGATACTCCTATATAGGGGCCAACGTCAATGATCAGTCAGTTCTCTGACTGAGACAAATAATGAACACTGCGGGTTCACTGATCCCCGTGGAAATAAAGTGGAGCTTCCAGTTGTCTCCCTGTCTGACTTCAGGGGACTGGGCTCCCTTTTTCCCCAGTTGCACTGAGTCTAGATAGTGGAATATTCTATATATTTATATGCCTCTGGGGGGCCATAAAGGTCAATGAGTATTAACAGACCGGTGCCATAAAACAGATTCTGATACCAGGAATAACCCGGACAAAATAGTAATGAAGAAATTATATGGAGCCAAACATATGCATAATATTAAAGGTCCAACGTGGGCAGCAACGATGGTAGAAAACTGTTTTTATGCGATAAAGATGGACTGACTATATCAAAGTTACGAGTTTACGGTTTCGTCTCTATAATGGTAGATGACATTTAATAGACAGGCAATACGTCAAGATTGGGCAACACCATAGGATCAAAATGTATGCTAAATAAAGTCATATAGATATGGCCTTAATACTTTCTTAATGTCAATGCCATGATAATGGAGTTCAGCACGCAGTTGCAAACACAAATAACACTAGGGACATACGGAAGGGCCCTTAAACTTAAAGCTACTAATATACCATTTAAGCGCAATCTTTGCTATTAAAGTGTACAATTGAATGTCAATCCCAACTTTGGAATAACACATAATGAAAATTTCCATTTGAGAATTACTAAAATATGGCAGCCCATAATCATATTAGAAAGTTAATAAACATTATTGTACACCCGAAATTTCCAAACGCTATTCTTAACATTTGACACGACATTGAAATTTATTAAACTGTGGTATTAAATAAGTCTGTAGATCCCACAGACTTGTTAGTACTGAAGATAAAGGAAATATATTTCCAAACGAGATGTATAAACCGGCTCAATATTAATTCGTAACAAGCAAATAGCAAGATGGTTGAAATATATAACAGGATGGAAGACGTAAATTCTTTCTCAACTTCAATCAGACAGCATGGCAATACGAGAACCCTACTAGAAAAGTAACGGTCATTGGACAGGTCATTATATACCGTCACTGTAAGCCGAAATAGAGAATTCGGCTTTGCAAGCAGACAGAAAATATTGTAATTGTCACCTTAGAGTTTTTTATGAGTGTTAATTACCATTTAATTTAAATATAAAAATCATTTATTTTTCATGTGAACGCCATTAAATGTTTAATATTATGAACTTTTTTTATATAATTTTCTTTAATGAGACTAATCCCATAATAATAAATTAATTAATTATAATCAGTTCAACTATTTTATTACTAAAAAATTTTAAATCATTCAGAAATAACTACGTCCTGCGGGCACAAACCAAAACAAAATAAATTTAAGGGTGTGAAGATAAATTCGTCCGTTAAATACGTCCTACAAAAATGTTAAATACGTTCCACATACTGCAAATTACACTGTTAAAATGAAGTTTACAATAAGAATAAACTTAATTGCTATAAATGATCAAATTCTATTAAAAAAATATTTAAAAATTTTATTAAAAAAAATATCGACGGCTCTATTAAAAGTTTAATACGTAATAAATATTCTTAAGAAAAAATAATATGTAAAAATAGGATATTTTGAAGTGGATAAAGCCGATATTTAGAGAAGACATGAATCGGGTCACCGAAATACTGGGAGTAGCCCAGGACTAGTAGATTGCAACGGTATATAATCTATGTCTGGATTCAGCCCGATATCGGAGATATAAATTTTTGAAAATTTTGCTTTTTGCGAAAAATAACATGCAAAAATAGGATATTTTAAAGTGGATAAAGCCGATATTTAGAGAAGACATGAATCGGGTCACCGAAATACTGGGAGTAGCCCAGGACTAGTAGATTGCAACGGTATATAATCTATGTCTGGATTCAGCCCGATATCGGAGATATAAATTTTTGAAAATTTTGCTTTTTGCGAAAAATAATATGCAAAAATATGATAGGATTCCGAAATAATTTATAAAAAATACCCAGTTCAATCTTTGAGATAGATAATATTTCATAAATCTTATTTTGAACTTTGAGTAACAAATATCTTTTTCATTCACTTTTTATATTTTCACAATCTTAAATTTGTTTAGGCAACGAATTCGTAAGGAATAGGAGACAATACAATTTATTTTCTTAACAAAGTGAGCCTTTTTAAGGTTGCGCAGATTGATGTTTCAAGTTAATTCAGGTATTCTTTGCTTTTACGCTTACACGACCAGTTTTTCTATGAAAGGCCTTTTATCACACCATGTTTCGGAATGGATGAGAGAACATGTCTCTGGTGCCGCGACGATAATCATTAGAATTAGTCATTGTTGTCCCCTTTTAGAAAATACCTTCCACGTGAAATTGGGAAAAAAACCCCTGTAGGCTAGTAGGATTCCATTCCCAAGAGAGACCTTGGCTGTTTTTTTTTTCACTACAAAAATAAAAATTGACTGTCGGTTGGGCTGCACAGTGATGAAAGCATGGTCAATGGTTGTTGTGCTGTCTTATATTTTTTTTTCAATAATTATTTATTGTATCTTCAAGAAACTGAACTAACAATAAATTTTAAAATCTTAAATTCTAAAAAAAAAGTTACATTAGTCCCGATTACGTCAAAACTAACCTTTTGGGTAAAAAAAATTGACATTAAAAAAAACAAAAAAAAAATTTCTAAGATGTGTCATCTGTAGCATTGAGGATTAAAGCTGCGGTATCCCTCTTTTTTAATCGGCTATGTCCACTATAATCCAAGATATTGCGAGCAAGGGGATTATGATGGTCTTCTAGCTTCATTAAGTATTTGCCTGCGTATTTGATGATTTCTGTAGTCACCAGCGGTATGTCTAAATCACAATGTATGTTAGAAGCGGAAGTTATTAACCGTAAAATTTTATTCTGTCCACGTTGAATTCTATCCACATTTGAAATTAGAAGTTAACAATCTAGGCTAAGTTGGCTTGATGGGAGTTTTCATGCGAACTTAGACACGCTGTATTATCAGCAAACATAGAAGTGTGGACAGTTTCACTTACAGGCATATCGCAGGTATATATAAAATATAAAACTGGTCCAAGAATGCTACCTTGTGGTACGCCTGGGGAAATTGGTTTGGATAAACTAACGAAGTCTCCTTCAACAACAGAAAATTTTCGTCCAATTATGTAGCTTTTCAGTAGGTCGCTTATATTACAAGGCAAGTGAGCGGTCAGTTTCAGAAATAGACCTTCATGTAAAACTTTGTCAAAAGCTGTCTTATATGACAGTTAATTTCCGTAACTATCCTTCTACTTTCACCACCTGTCTTATCTCTTCTCTATTCCTTTCCTAAAGAATGTAGCACGGTACTTGAGTAAATAGGCATTGTTTCCTAAAGTGCTACTTATCTTAAAAAAAAACTATATTTTATATAATAAAAACAAAATTCCATTTGGTTTTTAAAGAGCTGCAACGCACAGTCGTTCCATATATAATTATTGCAACTGTTAGTGTTACTGTTAGTGAAGAATTGTATATGTATTAGTTTCAGTTATCCATTTTTAATGGAAACTTTCTTAATTCAGGCGCTGACTAACTAAATTGAGTCTAGCTTAAATGAAATATGACGTTATCGTGCGATTTGAAGGAACCAACTTGAACATAAGTAATAAAAATAGGTTTCAAAGCCTTAATTTTAAAGGCTTTTTTGTAAGAACAATAGTTTATTGTAGAAAACACAAAAACATGCAATTTTTACAGCAAACAATTCAATTACAACTAAATTCTTTTAGCACAATTTAAAAATGTTTTTTGCTTTTTTTTTACAGCATAACTGCAAAAACAAAAAATAATAAACACTTGGAAACAAAATTATGAATGAAAAACAGTAACGTAAATTTAGAATTAAATGAAAAAAAAAAATCTAATAAAATAAAACCAAACAAGCAATTTTATGAATGAAATTGAATGAAAAACAATAAATGGAAAAAAATTTTTTAACGCAGCAATTTTAAACGAAAAACTACAAAAAAGAGACAGTAAAACCATGGTGAATATATATACGCACGCATACCATAACACGAAATAATACAACAGTCAACAAAATAAACCCAGCAAAAATTGTAACAAGCAGATGAAATTGAAAATATAAAATATTTAAAATGATAAATTCGTTGTTTGATTGTTTATTAACATGTTTAAGAAAAGCCTACAGCACTTTGCATAGCATTTTTAAATATATTATCATATTATCCTTACTTCTTTAGAATAAAAACAAAATACATTATTGTCGTGTGAAGATCTTTGGAAACAAGAAAACGTTGTTATTTTAAAAGTTCTTATTTTTCAAATACCAGAACTTCGTCAGCTGATAGTTTGAAAACTGCTTGTTTCTATAATAAATCTTTTGTAGGTTTCAACTGCCATTCACTATGCGTAGGATAATTGATGTTACAATATACAAAAACATTAATATCCTTCATCTCTATACGCTATGATCGGTTGCCTTATATGCCTTAAATTGAAACTTCAAAATTTTTCAAATAACAAAACAACAAAATGAAATGTTATATTTTATGTAGCTGTATAATTATGCGCAACAAGTTAGTTATTAATAATTTTTAAAACATGCAACACTTTTAAGAAAATATTTCAAGCCGTACATTCCTTCTGGTATTAAGTTGTTTGGATATTTGTTTCGCCCATAAATTAAAAAGAGTTGTCATTTCTTTCCGTCTTTGCTGGCTGTTTTTTCGATATGAACGGCAAACACTTTCGATGTTTAAAATACGGCTTGAGAATGATATCTTTACATCGAAAGGGCTCAACGTTCATACCGAACAAGCAGCCAGCAAAGACGGAAAGAAATGACAACATTGTTTCTTAATTTCTATTTCCTGCATTCTATAAATTTTTAGCAATTCTTGAAACTTTCTATATTTAAGCTTTTTAATTACGTATGTTAAAATCAAACCTATAAATTTTTTTATAACGCAAAAGTTCGTCACTTCCAGAAATTATACTCGTCTATTCGATACTGTGACACGAAACCCCTTTTACACTTTGATCACACATATGCTCAGTACTATTATACACTGTTACTGAATAATAATCTTTCATAGGGACGCTAAAAAGTTGCGTGTTTCTCTCCGACTGCGAATACTAATTTAATCAACATTTAACATATTTCGTAGCATATTTCAATGCCATGAAGTAACGATATAGTGTCTTTTTTTGATAGAAAATGTTTGCAGGGTAACAATACACTACACACACTCACTCACACATGAACATAAAATAAAATTTATTCTTCAACTATTCGTAACCACACCACCGTCCAGCGAGCCAGCTCGCCTGCCACATTCATTAATAGACAACACTGGATAAGAACGTTTAATCATACCTGTTTGCACTCAGCGACAAAATTGCAAGCGAGTGGTGCTCATATCAGAATATTTGTGCGAACGTATACTTTAGTGAATTTTTATAAAAAAAATATGCGAAGTAATAATGATGAATAATAGGTTTGGTTAACTGATAAACAAATCAGTAGACTTAAGTTTAAGATACCACGAAACATGAACGAGAGGTTAACGGCAGCATTTTAAATCAACTAGCACTAGCTAGATGCCTAAAAAAATATGTAAACGAATGTTTGTATGTGTTTTAATATGCTTTAGCAGCTTGTTGTCGCGGTTTAAATGATTGAACCTATACTATCATAAATTTATTGTAACCAGTTCTATTCTACAAAGTAAAGAATAGCAAGTTAATAAGATGAATGAATGAATAAATGTTAACCAATAATGTAATAATGCAAAGTGGTTTAAACGCTTAAATAAATTTAAACTTTAATCTTAACATAAAGTTCACTTTCTCTTGTTTAAGGAGGTCAATTTTATAAATATGTGGTACTAAAATTGTGAAACTTTTTAAGACTAAAATGCTTAGTTGTTTAAGAACTATTACAAGTTCTTCTTCAAAACCAATGGTTATAAATTAAGTTAGGTTAGGCGAAATATTTATTTAAAAAAAGTCCCATTTTGATGCCGTTTAGAACCCTTCCAGCTCTGTTGGAATCGTTTGCGTTAGTAGAAAGTATTTACAGTCCGGGAGGTTAGGAAATTAAGTTAATCTCGATTCCGAAATACGTCGCAGCACAGAGTTTTCGCGTCGAAAAGGTAAGAGAGTCCCGCATATCTTAGCACCAAAATAACTCAATGAAAAACGTTCAGAAAGGAATAGTAATCGATAACGTCTGGAATATCATTGCATTAAAATTAAAGTATGACCTAAGTCAGTCACTTGCAACCAATTAAGGAATTGCAAATGATATCTAGAAATACATTGCGACAATATAGTCACACAACATTTAAAACTTTTTACAACGACTCGTTTTACGCCGTCTCGACTGGATTAATTGATGATTGCGACATCTATATTCGGCAGTTACCTATTCGAATACAAAAGCCAACACATTTTCAACTTACGCCACCTTAAAATGGAATTATATAGCATTTCAAATATTTTTCATTTAAATGTACATTAATACATCTTATATTTTAAGTTATGTTTATATTGTGAGATTTACAATTTCAGTGGATTGTGTCGCGAGGAAAATATTAAAAGCAGATGAAAATTACTTGCGTTAAGCCAATACAACAACTTTTCGAAAACCGCAAAAAGTTGACAGCAGTCGCTAGAGGCCAGATGCAATAAGGAACATCTATCTGCTACAGCAGACAAAGGAGTCTCAAATTAGCGAGATATTTTAGCGGATCTGTCATTTACTGAGATCTCAAATTTCAATAATATCGCTGCCAGCATAGATGTAATGGAGGGCGAAAAACGGATCCCGAAAATTAAGGCCCACCAAAATTAATTGGAATATTCACCGGTTAACCAACGTTCTTCCATATAAATTATAGTGAATGATTAGCATTATGTAACTTCCTAGCGGCATTTTAAAACTAACCAACACTATAATTTGCACTCCAATATGCTTAAGTCTACGTAAAGTAAAGCAGATATTAAATTTCAGATTAACGGCACATTGAACGTATCTCCGATCATCAAGACATTCCATTTCAAAAACCTGATTAATTATTCGAGCTGTTTTATTTTTCTAAAAATTATCAAAAAAAAAAAAAATACGCACCTATGTAACTACCCTTTATTTTGAAAATTCGTTTTAATAACTTTTAAGTAACAAGATGCAAACGAATGGGTATTGACTATAAGAAATGATCGATAATACGAACAAAAAAGAATCGTTTCGTTTTCGATATAAAAACACAAGCGCCCACAGTCAATAGCAGCAACAAAATGCATGAAAATTTTACACTGAAAATATAAGGGGAGCATGCGCACTATCAAGCACACACGAAAACCTATGTTTATGTGTATATCTATTTACCTATGTATGCATGTATGTATGTATTTGTTAGTTATAGGCCTGGCTAGTTTATTCATTCATCCAAGCCGTCATTCACTTGCTGCATGTTTCATGTATTGAATATGTTGTTTTTTTTTCAGTTTATAAGTATTTTTATGTTTATTTTATATCGAAATTAAATTTGAGGTAGGTATACTTATGTATAAAGTATACATTTTGAAATCTTAGCCCTAGGTTGGGAAGATGTAACATAAAAATGGTAAAATCACGAAAGTAAAAATAACAAAGCCGGTTTAAACAGAAAAGGACAAAAAAGCATTATCAAAAGCCCCTTTTCACTTGTGTTATTCTACCATTTCATTTGTTGTTCTTTTATTTTAAAATAAGTAAACTACTAAACAAATTGCAATTGTCATTAAAGATATACACCAAGAACAACAACAACAACAAAAATACGGCTAAATTAAAGTGATCGATTGTAGAAAAAAAAGCAAAGTGATCTTTTTTGCATTGCATTTTCTCCCTTTTGTTATTTTATTGCTAAAAAAAAATACAACAAATACAAAAAAAGAAGCAACAAAAAACTGAATCTAAAATTAAAAAGGCAACAAAAAAACTGAATTTAAAACTTTAAAGACAACAACAAACTTGAATGTTTAACGAATTTAAAACAAAAAATGAGAAAAACAACATAAGCAAAAACAAAATAATGAATGAATCGAATGACAGTCGTCAGAAGTATACAAAAACAACGAAAAAGTCATAAAGGTATCTAAGTTGCATACACACATTCACATCTAGCCCAATCATCCATTCATCCTCATACATCCAAATTACTCATTCATCTTCCCCATAGATCCTAAAACATTACAAAGAAAAAATCATTCATACATTCGAACAAACACACTTCTCCACGATCGTACTGAAAGTCATACATTCATCCATACAAACTTATGCAAACGTATACTTACTTACACTCATGCATACAGGCTTGCTGATATTTTTCCCAACTATAAAATGATTTGGATCTTCTTTTTTCGTTTTTTGTTTTTTTTTTTTTGCTTTATTTATTCGTTTTCTTTTCCACATTCGTTTTCATTTCACTTCTTTCAATCGCACAGAATTATCAAAACGTATGAATGAAAATGAAGGCGCGTTTATCAAAACATTCAAATAAAATAAAACAAAAACAAATAAACAAAAAATTGAGCAGAAAAAGAGAGAGTCATCACATACGCCACTGTTGCCATATTTGACGGTTTTTCAACTAAAAGATTTTTCCACGTGTAACTATGTTCGTACATTTTTATCTTCGAAATTACCCAACCATCTTCAAAGAATATTCGTTGCATCCTTTTCAATTAAAGGATTATAATTTGAAAGTACCGCTATTGTTCGGATACTTACAAATGCCTTATTTTCGAAATTTTTCATTTAATATTAAATATTATTTTTATATATTAATTTTAAATATTTGTTTTATGTGTTTTGGGTCAATTAACACTAGCATTAGAAAGACTCTAACATAAATCTATTAGCCAGCATCGAGTAAAAAAAGTTCAAAAATCACAAATCCTATAGAAAACTTTTGGCGGCAATTTATTAAATTTATTAAAAGATTAACTTACAAGAGCTAGGCGGGCTGATATCCAAAGCCACTGTCCAAGACAGAAACTTCAAAAAGTGCTTAGCTAAAAATAAAGTACCCCAAGGTATTTAACAGTTAGTAAGGTCATGTCACAAAGTCACAGTCTGGCTGCTTGGTTATCTAAAAATACTAATTAAATTGTTTTTAGTACTTATCGATTTTTTTATACTTTTTAGTAATTAATTTTAAGCACTAGGTCTTATTTAATAAAAAATTTTTAAAAAACTTTATTTTTTATTATATTTTCGATATTTCGCCACACCGTTGGTTTTTTTTTTTTTTGTGTGTGGCGAAATATCGAAAATATAATAAAAAATAAAGTTTTTTAAAAATTTTTTATTAAATAAGACCTAGTGCTTAAAATAAATACTAAAAAATATTAAAAAAGGTCAAAAAAGATTTTTTTATACTTTTACAAAAGTTTTTATGTTTTCTGGAAACGGATTCACCATATCTTTTCGTAACCAACATTAATGTTATTTATACAAAAAACAAAAGAAATTATGTGTTTGTATTTCTTCTTTAAATTTTTTTTATTAATTCAACTCTGTTTTCTTATTTACTAAAATATTAAACTTGAAAATTATTAACTCAAAGGTAAGGTATAAAACTTTTAATGTATAATTTATATATTTCATCATACTAACCATTTAGCGTTTTTTTTATACATTATGATTTATTTGCAAATAAAAGGCTCACTATATATGGGGTAATTTTTAGCCCATGTTATCACTATTTTATCGTAGAAACAAAAAAATAACCCAAAACATCAAGATACCTGCTATCTCGTACATCTAAAATTTGTGTCGTCCAAAAATGTTTCATATGTACGTTTGGCGAGAAATCGCCTTAAAACACTGATTGAAGTATTAAAGAGTGTGTATACTAACAAAACAAAGTATAATTAAAAGACTCTTAAATTTTTCTGCTTCTATTTGATAAACAGTAAAAAAAACATTAAGTTTCCAGTAAATTTTATGTTTTTTCTGATAATTCTTTTTTCTAATAAAAGTTTGGCCACTTACATATTTAAACGCACACATATAGACGTATATATATATATATATATATGTATTGTACATACAAATTTGATTACTAAAATAAAGAAGCATGAAATGTTTTTGATACTTATAAAAAATTCTTGGAAATTATTATTTATTAGCCTTCTGTAATTATATTGAAGTCAACAAATCAATTTTAAAAATTTGCTAAACAACAAATTTAATGCAAAAATATTGAATTTATAATTTTCGAATGAATAACTTTGATGATTTTGATAAGAAGTCAAATTCAATTTATTATTATTTAATTAAGAATTTCTTTTACTAATTTATTAAATTAATTTAAAATTAAAAATAAATGTTTTTAATAAAACAGGTTAAATTTAGCAATTATTCGAGACCCAAATCCATATACAATTGACCAAAAAAAAAAAATTAATGCATCGACAACATGACAAAAATTTAATTACAGCCTAAGATCCTACTCGGCGCTGTATATCCTTAATTTGATAACACAAAGTTAGTTTTCGATGGGCTTAAATAAAAAAGGATGCCAATAAAAATTATTTTACTTGTATGTACAGTGAACTCGCAGAAACGTGAACACCCAATAACATGAACATCCAAAAACATGAAATTTTTTTTTCTTACATTGACTACTCTAAAACAAGGCTGAAGGCTCTAAAACGTGAACTTTTTATCGAACGTTAAAATTCAATTTTGTAAGGCTATTTAAACATTTTGGGATTCCCCACAGAATGATTTCGTATATTGTTTGTTGTAAACAACTTTTGTTGCAGGATAAGTAGTTTTGGTATTACCGCGGCAGTTCTACTGGAAGCATCTCTCTGTGCTGGCTATGCATATAAATAATATAAACAAGTGATTTCTAAAAATATTTTTATTGTCTAATAAAAAACCAAAAGTGTTAACTCTTTAAGAAAAGTCAGATATTTTAGAGCTTCTATGGAAAGGTTCACCTGTAACAGGTTTGTCGAAAAAGTATAATAATAATACAATAAGAAACAAAAAAGATGCATTTTCAAAATGTGTTAATAATACATTTCCAGGTCGAGGAAAACGGAAAACACTGCATTCTTCGGAGCTTCCAAAAATGGAAAGATCTCTGTACAAATTTAGAAATTAGTATCTTAGAAACCCTTTTGCAACCCATAGTAACATAGTACATATATTAAAATATGGCAGGAACTTACAAAAAGTAGAAACAAAACATGTCTCATAGGTGAAAAATAACGTACTTTATTTTAAATTAAATAAAAGATAAAAAGAGACTAAAATATGTTATAGAAAAAATGCAATCTAAAACGTGAACAAAATCGAAAACTTGAACACCCTCGGTAAAAATTAGTTCACGTTTCTGCGAGATTACTGTATTTGTATATTTATTTAGTTGCAAATATTTTGACCATCACTTTCCATCATTTAAGATTAAATAAAATATTTTCTTAGTTTTGATTTAAAAAGTAATAGAAAATATTTACTACAAGATGATGTAAAAACAAAAGAAAAAACACTTTTATTGTTAAACCAAGGAAAATGAAATTCGCAAAGAACTGTATAAAAATACATATCTGTATAAAATTTACACCAAGGCCTTGCTCAACGTAGATTTTTTGGCGTCTTTTCGTAGGTGCCTTAAATTTAATTGAGAATGTCTGTCGTTTTGAATCATAATTTTATTGTTAATATTCTCAGATCGTTCGTTCGCTTTGATTTGATTTACGAAGCCATCGAAAATTCACGGCAAAAGAATTCAGGAAAAAGTGCGTATTTAAATGTTCTAATTAATGACAGGGGTTAAGCTATGATATGATAGCCAGATCTAACAACTTTGGCTTATCATTTTATAATGAATAGACTAACGTTTAAATAACGTGATTATAAAATCAATTTAAAAACTGTGCTTTATTTTATTAATTTCACCATGCGCTATTTGATTACCCACACAAATACAAACTTTGTATATTCTAAATGATGAAAGTCACTTGCAAGCAGATTGTTAGTACGAACCAAGGAAGCAATTGCTACGGCAGAGTATAGTATTGAAGAAAATATAAGTAAGGCAGTTAGCTAGAGTGTGTTTTATTATTGAAGCTATGTTAATCGACTTCATAGTACATTTTCCTTAAATCCAGCTAAATCTTATAACTAAATGGTCGTTTGTTCCTTACCTTCCATCAACAGTTTTTTAAAAGTCAAATGACTTTAAAACAATTTTCTATTCAGTAATGGTCTTTATTTTTGGATCAATAACTATGTTATATCCCGCCTGAAGAAAACTTCTATTAAGTTGAGTTTGATCGTTGTTAAAGGAAAAGTGTATGAAATGTATTACAAATTAAAAAGAAGGAAAAAACTATGGGCGAGATAATTTTTTGATGGTGGTTTAGTTCTCCCCCTGTTGGACTATCTACGCCAGAACCCTTCTTTAGTCTAACAAACATTTGATTACACACTCTTAGTGTACGTCCTAAAGATTATGAATCACAATTTTTTCTTAGATAGGTATGTACTATGAATTTATAGTGTTATGTAGTCAAATTAAGCTATTAGAACATTTTAACAATAATAAAATGTAACTATTTTACCAGTAATTTAATTTAGAATGGCCTTCTTAATATTTTTAAAATTAAATGTTTATAGAATTTTAGTTCTCCAAATAATATAGTATGTTTTTCATGTATACATAGTGTGATTAATTATTTTAAATTTCCGTTTCTATACACTCAAGACTTAAGCGAACTTAAAATTATTTAAATTCTATTTTTTATTTATTTATTTTCCTACGAAATATCTTTTAATATTACGCTAGCGCGCAAAGTGTGTACTTCGTGTAGTCACGTTATAAAAAAAATATTAAATTTGACATTGAAATTTTTTACATAGAAACCAACTAACAGCAACATAAAAGAGACGCAATAAACAATGATAATAAGCAGAAAAACGTAGCAAGAAAAGAAAAAGTATGTAATAACACACACAAGAAAAAGAGATATTATGTCAAAGAGTGATCGTAAGTTTTGTCATAATGGTCAGACAGCAGCAGTTATTTTCTGACTAAATTCTTTATTATTCAAAATAAAAGTAAAATGTCGATTTTTTTTATTTTCGGAGAAAAGAAAGGATTTACAATTCTGCCCTTTAAATAAGATATTTTGTTGGCTAAGTAGAGAGAAGGAAAAAAATTATGTTTTAATAAAATCGATTTTTCAATTATTCATTCCTAAAAAGAGATTTCAAATATGGTTTTACGTAAAAATCAGTTGAAAGTTGATAGCCGTGTCCATTTGTGACATATTGTTAAAAATGGCAAAATTTCTCACAGCAACACAATAGTTTTTATTTCATTGCATTGATAATGTAAAACTTGTACACCAAAAGAAACAAATTGGAGAACTTTTATTATGTTATTGTCTGGAATTTCTAGCAGTAATAATTTGGTTTCTTTTAAAATTTGGCTTATATTGGTTATATTGAAAAGGACCAACCTAAAAGGCTTTGCATCAAATTGTGACTAGATATGATAAGTTGACATTCCGAAATGCAAACCACTATATTTCCAAGAGCGACAAATCGGTGTATTTATATAGCAAATCCTTCAGCCTCTGTCATTATTTAACAGGGGCCTGGTCGCCTTCCTAGTCAGCAAACGTAGCTCAAAGTGATAATTTTTTATATTGCTCACACTTATTTGCAAATATATTTAAAGTAGTCACAGTCTTTATATTTTACTTATATTTCTTTTAGTCTTAAAAATACTTAAATTGAACAATAATGGCACTATTAGCACACCCTTTAATAAAAATTTACTTTTTGGACTTGTTGCGATGATGGACAGAATTTTGTATACATACGACTTAAAGCATAACATTATTTTTATGAACATCAAATTACTTTCGAAAAACCCTTTAAGTTTTTTAGTATTTATTGTTATAGCAACTATAATAATACAACTAATACTTAAAACGGTTTCAGATATAGAAGGCTATCACAGGCGGATAGCCAAACAACATGGCTAACATAACATAACTAACATAACCCATTAATATTAAAGATAGTTTTACAGCGTATACTTGGTGTTGAAGGTCATATCAAGTACTTGAAAACGTTAACAAATTTAAGTATCTGATTAAAAACTAGAAAGTGAAAGGGCTTATAAGAGTTCCCACCTCCGATATGCCATACTGTGCAACCCAAAACTTAAAACTAAAGCACTTTGTGTGGCATTGTTCCTCCCATTCTTATTAGAATTCATCTCAGTATATTTTGTCTGTTTTGATGTAAAGTTACACACTTATTCCTCAATTTTTCATTTAATTATGGAATTATTGTAATAATTAAGTTTTTCATATGTTTGCTCTAGTGTATAACATTTCACTACAGTGATGGAAATTTGAATTTTTCAAGTAACAAGAATATAAAAAAGTGCTTATTTTCTTTAACGGGATAATTTTAACACCAAACGACTGCACCGATTTTGTTGAAAGACCTACACCGATACCATATAGAATATGAGTACATCTGAGTAGCACATTATGTGCTACTTTGTCCTTTTTAATACCTTTCTTGGCCCCAAATCTTCTATCTTCTATATATATAAAAAGAAGTGTACATTTTATTGTCGTTCCATAACTCTAGAACGGCTGGGCCGATTAGGCTCAAACTTTTTTTTCAGTTGTTCGTAATTGCCAGGAGAATGTTAGTAAAATTTTGGGAAAACTGTACGGAAAAGCCGGGAAATTGGAAAAATCGAAAATTAATTTTTAGTATGGAATTTTGTGTGCAATTGTTCCGTTGTAGCTTTTCGAATTGCAAAATAGAAAACTCTTAGTGGAAAACTCGGAAAATTCCTGAAAAATGTGATTCGGCGGAATTGCATTGAAATTACGATTTTTCCACAAATCAAATCAACAACATTTATGGCATATTTCAATCTGGGAACATTTAACTTCTATTACAAGTCGAACTTTTACATAACATAGCACTTTTAAGATATTCTCTACACGAAAGATTAATTAAAACTAAGTAAATCCAATTTTTTCGTTATTACTATTGCAAAACAACGTTTGCCGGGTCAGCTAGTTATTCATAAAATAAAAAGATTTTTTCATATATTTTTTACTTATTGTCCGTTCTTTACCTTTTCAATCATTTTACTTACTAAAAGTTCCAGATTACCTTAGAAATTGTATCGTTATACAAGAATCTTTAAGCAGTAAAAATTAGATTTTATCGGATCCTTATAAAAACAATCAAAAATAATGTGTGAGTAATGACTTTTAAAACAGTATATGCAGCAGAAAAAAGTACATGAACGTACGCATTGTTGTGAGAAAGAAACTAGGCAAAAATAAATTAAAAACTGATAAGAAATTTCCAAAAAGTGCACAAAGAAAAATCTGATAACAAATGATAAGATTTTCACACTTACTTGGTCTGTTATAATTTAAGAGTTTATGAAAAATGATTTTGCTACTTCACTATTTCACAAACGATGTTATTTTGCAATTTATTTTTGGCATATAATTAATAATTAATATTATTATTATTTAATATAATTATTAATCAATATAATTATTAATTTACATTTTTTACATTTTCACAGTTCATTAACATTTGCCTATGATTTTGTTTTTTTATTTTTTTCTTAATTCTAAATTTAATATCAAGAACATAATTCCTTTTAGAAACACAAATAATTAAAAAGAAGCGAAAGAAGAAAGAGCGAAATAAATTAATAAACATTTTTCTGACACTTGGTTAATTTCAATCAAAACACACCTACTTTTTTCACATAAGCCCATACAAATTGCAATCTTACACACGCCTAATCACACACATACGCAACAAGACATTAGCGTGCGTTTACACTTACGTTTAGACACGTATAAAGAACTTAGACCACTATCATTTAAATTAAACAACAACAGCAAATAAATAACTAGAAATAATTATAAAAAAATATAAGTATGTTTATAAATAAATTGCATAAAAATTCATTGTAGTATCAGATATAGGGCCTCTTCCATACACACTTAACTCCCACAAAACAGTCGTGAAAATTTAGTTAGATGTTATTTTATTTGAGTTTAATTTTTAATTCCAAAAGCTAAGATCCTGCACAATATTACAGAAAAATTCCATTTTATATCATCATGCTATTTCTACAAAAATTTTAATATTTAACCAATTTAATATGTCGGGGAAACACCATGGTTGAGGTAACCGTTGTCGAAGAGCAACGTATTAACAATGGTTGAATTTTATGGTTACAGACAAATCAGTTTTATTTTTATTTTTTTTTAATTTGTTTTATTTTTAACCATAATTATATTTAAAGAATAAACATGATGCAATACAACATGACCCTAAAATAAAAAGTCGAGGGCATAACCAAAATATTTTTAAAAGGAAACATTATTAGATGTTTATCAGTTACACTTTGATTACATACGTATAAACAAAGCATAGTATGATTACAATTGTTAATCGTGCTTAATTTTTCTTTATTTTCTAGCAGCAAACAATTTCGTGACAATTTTCCACAAAACATGCGTTATCAGAAAATAAACGGCATAATTGATCATTGGGGGAAATCATATCTAAATAACCATTTCGCTAATGCTTTAATAACTCATCATCATAACTCATCATCAATTTTTACCCAATTTTTTTCTGAAACAGTAAGAACATATGTTTAAAACAAAACAGACTGAATGAGAATTATAAATATATTGTTATTTTATAATTATATAATGATTATAAATACCATTTTATATAGTTATGAAAATTTCCATTTTATATGCAACATGATTATTCCTTTGTTTACACCAAAGTAGTAAGTAACACTTTGTGTGACAATACTTATTTCGTGTGTTTCACGTTGGCACAGATATGCCATGAATTTCGTTTTATTTGCTTTAGACTTATTTAAGTAAAAATATCTAAATATGGAACAAATTTGCTTTTCAATCATTTAAATCAAACAAAAATTGCTGCATCCAATTAATTGTTAAAAAAAAAACTGAATGACGGATAATTTATTTGTTTTCTGTAGATTCCATCAGAAGATTTCTTAAAACCAAGTTGACAGCCAATTTAAAGTTTTAAATTAAAGGTGCAAATTAAGAGGACCTGATGAATACGAAGATGGTGATGAGGATGATGATGATGATTTCTTATTACAGACGGTCCAGACAGAAGAGAATCAATAGAAACGATATAATTATTCTATCTATGAAAGTCAGCAGTAGGAAAAAGAAGAGTAATACACCAAAACTCAACATTAAGACTTTAGACAAACAGTTATGCCAGCCTCTGATTGGATGTGAAGGCCTAAAAGTTCTGCAGATAGCTTAGAATTATTAAGAATTTGGTCATTAAATTTAAGTCGACAGGGTCGTTCAACTGAAAAGGTCACAGCTGTGAGCCACAATGTTGAATCAGATCCAAATTTGTCAATTCGTTGGCGTTCTTAACAATTGGGGTTATCCAAAACCATCACATGACGATTTTTGCGTAAAGATTTGTTTTTGAAGCCTTAAAAGGTTCAACTGCTTCGCCGTAAATTCGCTCGGCTGGTTTTTCAGACGGAGTACATTTTCGCTTCGTATGTCAACCTGCAAAATCACCGTATTTGGGGCTTTTGAAAATCATAGAGCGATTATTCAGAAGTCTTTGCATGCTCAACGTGTCACTTTATGGTGCGCTATGTGGTCTACAGGCATAATTGGGCCATTTTTTTCGAATATGAGGCTAGAAATACAATAACGATGAATGGAATACGCTATAGCGAGATGCTAACAATTTAGTTGTGGCCTATTATTGATGACGTGGATATCACTGACGTGGTATCAGCAGAACGGTGCTATATGTCACACAGCCAATTTTTTGTTTTATTTTGTTTTTGAAAATATACTTTTTGTTGAAAAATCCTTTATAACCGCAAGCCAGGCTAAAATTAAAATTAATTTAAAGAATAACGTAAGAGAAGGAGAAAGCTGTCTTAACTTGAGAATAAAGATACTGCCTGTCTAAAAACTACTCGCTTTAAGTTACTACAATAAGTTTTAATTCATTTAGAAAAAAAAAAACAGAAGTTACAAATTTGTTCAGTAAATAATTGAATTATAATATATATGTATATTAGGAAATATAAAATAATAATACATTGTACAATATACAAATTGTGAATTCAAGGCCCCCTAATTTAAATGTTATAGACTGTTATTGCACGCACAACGACCATCTGCAATACAATTCAATCATTTCTTATTCCATTCATAATTTCAACAGTTGTGAGTTGACTTTTTTCTTCAATTTTTATTTTTCCACAAACTAAAAGATACAATATAAATTACAATATGGTTACAAATGGTTGTCAGCATAAGCAGGGAATTTTAAAACTTGTTGGATGGAATGAAGGCAAAAAAATTAACAACAACAACAAACAGCCTAAGAGAGAATCACTTATAAATAATAAAATAACATGAAGTAGAAAAAAATATTCACAAAAAGAAAAAAGAACTGAACACTGGTACTGTTTGTTATAGCGACTGAATGTGTATGTTGGATGGCAGTTCGAGTTGGTAAATAAGTAATAAAATAATGAATAAAAAAAATGAAAATGAAAAAATAACTTTAAAATGCATTTAAAAGACCAGTAGTCCAAGTTAAACAATTCAAAAAACAAAAAAATTGCCACAGAAGTTGTAGATTCGTGCTCGGCGAGGGAGCGCAATCAAAATCATAATGATTTGAAGAAAAACCAAAAAAAAATTGATTTTTTGCTTTATTCCTTTGGAGAATGCAAATAAGTTGTTGTTGGTCTTTTCTAGTTATTTGTTATTTTGCTATTTTTCATATCTTTTTCTTAATATTATAAATATATTTAAGTTCTTAGCGATTTGAACGTATGGACGCCGGAAATAAACGACGTGACTTTTTTTTGATGAAAACTATATGAGAACATATTTAAGAAAACAATAAAAAAATAATTAAATAAAATACTATATAAGCATGTGAATTTCTTCAAATAATTTAATTTCTTTATTTATATTCTTTGATTTATATTTAGAAAAATTACAATTTGCATTATATTGAAAAAAAACAAAAACATTTATTATTATAACAAACGCTGACATGTGGCCAAAAAGAAAATAAGAATCCGAGCTACCACTGTAACAGGTGAATGCCTCTGAAAACACTAACACTACACCCCCTTCGTTCTATTTCAAAAATATTTTATGTGAATTTAAGCCGCCGGAATAAAAATCAAAGGTGCATTTAACAATCAAATTAATTAATTTTCGAAAAAGGTTTAACAGAATAACCGAAAATTTAATTAATAACGTGTTCGTTTTTTTATATAAAAAATAATAAAATAAAAATAATTTCTTTAAATGCTTTTAACAGCACCAAAAATTAATAACCAAAACAAAAAATGCCCCACATTAGGCTTTAATATTTAAACACTTTGGTTAAAGTTGAGTAAAAAATAAATACAAAAATATTAAATTCAACTTTGTTGTTCTAATTATTTTCCGAAGAAATATAAAAAAGCTACCAAGGTTTTTGAAGCTTACCCAATGATGATTCATGATCTGAAATATCAGATATACTGCAAATAGGAGGTGGTAAATCTTTGCTGGCATCAACAGGTTCCTCTTTAATAAAGATATTTTTGGTCTGGAAAAGTAAGAAAGAGCAAAAACATTAAAAATGAATTAAATTAAAAGAAGAATTGTTATAAAAATTAATTTAGAAAGAAATCACAGTGATCTCGCAACTAAAATTTCGTAAATCGTAAAACATGCTAGCTAATGGTGAGCTTTACATTTTTTTAAGGAGTGGAAAAAGTATGATTATTCAAAGAAAAATAATTACATTAAGTCACCAAAAGCAAATTTAATATTTTTCATCGCTGGAATACAAGCAATTTATAAAATTTTACAATAACAACAGTAAATTAGTAAGAAAAAGTTACTAGAAGCCTCTATATGAGACATCTTCAGCAGTTTACAAACAGAAAACAATGTTGCCGGCGGTATGGCAGAAGAGGCTGCGTGCATTTAACAAACAACTTTTAAAATAATCCCTCCTCTGACAAAAATATCAATCATTCATCATAGACAGAAAATATCAAAAAAGTTTAAAATTGTTATACATGACATGTTTTCTCACATAAACTTTATTAAGTTGTTATGTTAGTTGATTATTAATTAATTAATAAATTAATGATGTTCACACCCTGTAAAGTGCAACTAAATTCACGCCATTAATATTCATTACGCATATGATTAGAACAATAAGAGTCAAACTAAACTTTTTCTATATATTTTGTTTTTGCATTTTTGCTTTGTTTCTTTTGTTTCTATTTTGCATAAATATTGCAAAAAATAAACACAATCATTTTTGGAATTATTTTTCACTACAAAAATAGTTCCATGCAATAAGTAATAGCAGCAACATTATGAAAGCATTATAAACGCATAAAAGACGGCCGCATAAGAGGCGGCCATTTTCAAAATTGTCATAAGCAAAAAAACTTCTTATTCAAATAAAACCATTATTACTGATCGTTTTCCTTTATGAAAATTTTTAATAATTTGTTTTTTTTTTTTTTTTGTTTCAACAGATGTAATTTAAAGCATAAGAGGTCTTACAGGGAAAGGGGTATAGTGCAAAACTTAAACCTGTTAAATGATTTTATAACCGAATACAGTTTTTATTCTTTTACACTGCAGGTCTTATTGTGCCTGGTGAAATTTGTAGGCACTTAAGGTTTTTCAAAATTTTTTTTTCACTTTTTAAGAAAAACAACAAAAAATTGTTGGTCCATAAAACAATTTATGATTAAATAAAATCATAAATGATCTACATTTTCCCTATAGAAACAAAAGTTAACGAGAAAAATAAGTTTATTTCTATCACACATATAAAAAAGCTTTAAGAGTTAAAAATCGAAATGATTTCCTTGTTTTCAAAATCTAATCTTGTGAAAATGTCTACATTTTGTGTTTGCAAGCATTTCTTTTTTTTAGAAATCACTTTTAAAAAAGTTTGTGTACGAAAGTACATTTTTATTAATTTAAAAATATTAGAGTCAGCTTTACTAATAGAAGAAGAAGTATCTTTGAAAGAGAAAACAGATTTGGATTCTGCTTTAATTTTTATTACAATTGCTAGAAGTTATTTCAAAAATGTAAATGCCACTGCCAATGCAATTAAAAAATAAGCAATCATTTAAGCAAAATCATATGACTACAATAAAGTCGACTGCAATCTCTTACAGCTCTAAGGATTGTTAATTGATCACTGATATAATTCATTTACGACCTATGACTTAAGTAAAATATTATTTTTTAGTTTTTCAAGCAAAAAAATAATTTTATTGACCAAGAATTAATGTTAAGTAAATTTTAACAAAATCCTCACATTTTTTAGAGTTCTTAAACTCTTGCAAATAAAAATGTACCTGTTCACAGGATTTAATCGTTGTCTTGTTTTAAAGGAAAACATAAAAAATTAATCGAGTGATCGTGTATTTTTATCTTCGCTTGAAGTGTTGGAGAAATTGCATTTTGCGATAAAAGATCTGTTTTTCACTTTCGAAAGAAGCCGTTCTTTTTCGCCAAAAAGGATTCATGGATTTTATTTTATAAAAAAAATTTTCAGATTAATTTGAAAATTAATTTGCTAAAAGAACTTTTTTTATGCTTTATTAGTAATCAAAACTTTTCATTCATCCTTTTTCGTTGGCTGTAAGACCTTAAGTTTAAAAGAAAATATTATTTTTAGTTCAAAAAAAAGTCCCGTTTTTTCTCAGATAAATTTTATTTGTGATGAAAGAGTGATTATTTTTCCTCTCAATCTCAAATATATATATAATATAATAAATTCACAGATTTACATTCTTCCATCCTTTCTGTTTTCCAAATAATTTTTTTTTAATTCCGCTCAAAAAATGGGCCAAGGAATTTTTTTATAATAGATTTTTGAGAAAAGAAGAGATATTTCATCCCTTTTTGTTTTAAGAGTTAATTTTTCGAACGAAATGGGTTTTAATCTTTGCATGAAAAAAACCCGAACATTTCGATTAAATATTGCGATTTGAAAAATTTTGTATTGAAATAACAAGAAGAATAAATGCAAGGTTTTCCAACTTGCTACAACTCAAACGATTAACATTCAATGCTTTTATATTATTAAGCTTAAGTAGGGTGTACAAACAGTAATAATATTAAGCATATGGAATTATTATTAAATAAAGCATTGCTTATCCTCATATGGCATTTAAACGATATAAAAGGAATTGTGAATAAAAGAAACAGTTTAGGCTTGCAAAAAAACCTACTAAACTTAATAACGTCATCTTGAAAAATAAAAAAAAAAAATAAAAGAAATGAAAACTTTTAATTAATTAAGAAAAAAAAACGCGAATGATACTTGATGCAAAAAAAAAATTAAAATTTACACTAAAATTATTTTATGTAATCGAATACTAAAACCACTATAGCCATCCGGTAACCAATACTCATTCACTCATAACAGTCAAAAGAAGTTGGCTACTTTGGCAAAATGCATAAAAGACGTTAAAAAGTACAAAAACTTTATTCTAAAATGTTGTTGTTATAATTTTTGAAAATACAACATATTGTGTCTGGGTTTTTTTTTATTAAATCTTAGTTTAATCCTTTTCAGAAAGGGAAAAAAACTTTCAAGGTTTAGTGAACTATTGTTGAGAAGAGGTTGTTAGGTTAAATCAATGAAATGGAAACAAATTTGGTAATTTAATCTTAATAAGTTGGATTTTCTCTCTTTTTTTCATATTGTTATTTAAAATAATTAAAAGCATTAAAAAATGTGCTTGTGGTTGTTACTTCCTTTAAGAAGGTGTTTGCATTTTATATATCATTTTCTTTTTTCGAAAACAATGAAGACTTCTAGACAGTCTTCATCTTGATTTTCATTTCTTTACGACTTTGGTGCAGCATATGTTTTAATAAGATGTCAGAATTTGCTATCATATTTATTGTTTAGTTTTCAATATCTTGTCAAAATCTTGACACTTAAAATACAAATAGTTAAAACAAAACGCATCACACTCGCAACTAGGGGAAGAAATATTTAACGGACCGATGAATTAATATTTTAGAGTAAATTTTACACAAACACAAATTCTTGAAACAATATTGTTTGGTATTGTTTATTTCTTATTTCAAAGAATAAAATGGTGGAGATTATTATGTGGGCTAACATTCTAATATTAATATAAAGCTGCCTAATGTGCTGATCATTAAGTGTGCTTTCAATGGGAGATTGCTACTGCTCTGGGCAACAAAAGGATGTGCGAAGAAACTGCATAACAACTTATGTTTTATGTTGACATGAGATTAATAGAAACACGAATAAATCAATCTATATGAAAACCCCTTACCAACCTTAAGTAAAAATTTTAAACCATTTAAAGGTGTGATCGATTTAATCTTAAGAGGTGACTTTGTACAGATAATTTTAAATTCAGTCCCATTTGGGGATGCCGTGGCAACATTTATAACGGCTACTGGAGTGAAAAGCACAAAACATGTAGGCATCAAACATAATCTGAAAAGAAATCTGCAAATAGATCAATAGCAAAGGCGAATATTATAAAGTTAACCTCTCTGAACACGCGAGGCTGACAATAGGGATGAATGATCAAAATAGTTTTGAAGCCATCACATCTATTATAAAAACGCAATTTCCACAGCATCTGCTAGCGGAAAGAGATATAAAATTACTGCAACTGATAAGAATCTGAAAGTTTTTCAGAAGGTCTTTCAAATACGATATGCTCTTGTACTTTTCCGCAGTGGCCCGCCTCTTCCCTAAAAACACATTATTTATTCGTAGAAAAACAATATAATTTTTTTGCTTAGTGCTTTTTTCGGCTAAAAAGTTTTTAAATATTTCAGTTCAAAAGAGATTAAATATTCCAGTTAGTATGTGTTTTATTAAAAGTTTTATTCTCTGAAAGCTATGATTTCCCCCACATTCAATGAAAATCATGAAATCCATCCTAAAACACGAGCAAACAAATTTCTAATCAATTGCAGCGTATTTTATTAAAAGTACTATCAATAGGACAACACATAGGAGACAGGTGTATTAATGCTTTGACGTCTACGCAACATAGGTAAAAGGTCTATTTTTACTGGTCGCAGAACGTTGTAATACTGGAAAGTTACAATCAGAGTAGCGAAGTATTCACTCACTGTTCATACCTGTATGAATATGTACATTTCATTTTTTAGCCGCTTCTTCTCATACATGTGTGAGAGACTACAAATTATTTTGTGTTTTCTCATTTGTGAATGCGACGATTTATTTTTTTCTTTCTATCCATAAGTGAAAAAATGAGAAACACACAAGTGTTCATTTTTGAATATTTACAGTTTTGATAAATTTTCATAAATGAAAAGGTCGTAACAATATGTGCGTTAAGCGTTCGCATACATAAACGCACATATTTGATAATGCGCAATTGTCAGCGTATGCAGGAAAAAAAATGTTTTTTTTTTATTTCTTTTAGAATATATTGCAAAATTGTATTTTGAGTTAATATGTGCCCATGTGTTTTTACTACATTTTACGGTAAAATGCGATCGTAGGTAGAAAATTGTTTTCACGTTCATTTATGAGAAATTTTATAAAATTTCAACGTTCATAAATGAACAGGTACATTTATGAAAAATAACATTAATGAGAAGTAGCTAATTTATCATTTATCACATATGAATAAGACTAATAATTCTTGTTGTTCGCATTCATGTATGAAAATAACCAGAACATTTTTTGTTGTTCGTTTATGAGTGTGAAAAATAAATATAAAATTTTAGATTTCTCATTTATGAAAAATATCATGAATGTTGATTTTTGAATGTTCATAAATGAAAAATTGTGAACCCTGGTTACAATACCTTCAAAAAATTATTTAATGCTCACAGGTAGGGAGCTAATATTTTTACTATACTTTTATGTCACTTGTATCCAAAAATACTTAATATCTAGTGTGTGTGTGTGTGTGTGTACAAAATACTTACTAAAGAATTGTACGTACGTGTGATATATAGTATTCGTTGTTTATTGAATTGATAATTATGCTATTTGTGAAACATTCATTTGACTATTTTGACCTCCATTATCATTATAAATGACAACATCGTTAGTACTCACCAATTCTCGTTCACACATGCACTCAGATTCACACTACAAATTTTTTGCCCCATTGAACAAACACAAACACTCATACTCGTATACAGAAACAGAAACATGGACACACAAATAGAAACATAAAAAGTCTATCCATTCATCCATTATTAAATATTTTCAAGTCAAAGTAACAATTGAATTTAAGTCCCCACAAATAATAAAAGTCATGAATGTCAGTTTGTTGTGTATTTATTAAAAAAAATTTAGATGAACGAAAATGAATATAAAAACCAAATGGAAAAAACTGAAGAGAACGGCTGGCAACTATAATACAGACACTCCAATAGAAAACCGATTTGTCGAACACTGAATAGGACATTCAGTTCAATTTATTTGAAGAAATACGATTAATGCTACCGCATGCTTAGAAATTGAAAAATCAAAAACCCTTAAGCTAAAAATAATAGCACAGATAATAAAATAATAGCAAAAGCTCAGGAATTTAAAAAAATATATTATGTTATGTTATGAGCAAAACGAAACTTAAACGAGAATAAAGAAAAGATGAAAATATTAATACATTTCGCAAAAAAAATTTGTAGAAGGGTTTCCGGTAATACGAATTACCTTTACATGGTTTTTATATTTAAATATTTAGCTACCGTTTTTATGGTGCCACAATTCTTGAAACACCTCTTGAATCCACGATATAATCAACTTTTGACAACTTCTGCTGGAAAACTACACATATCTAGACTGCATTGTCCATATGCTATTAGGTTCTTCATATGCTATTAGCTTGCCATTTTAACTGACATCATTTTCTCGACTTATTGAAGGAAAAATTAAGATATCAAACAAAATAAATGTAGTACAGGAACAGGAATAGTTTGCAACACCATCATTCTAGGCTAAGCGCCAACTAGCAACTATTTTCAACGCAATTTTTTTATTGCTTAACGTTATAAAGCGATTTCTTATATAAATTTATAAAACGAAACCGATTTTTATAGCGCAACTTTTGCAATTTTATCGTGCTTGATTTGCTTCAATATGTTCATGCCCCGCAACAATTTTGTAATTGTGTTTGCAAAACACAAAAAGAAGTATTTTCCTTAAAAATAATATATATTTAGTGAAAATGAAACCGCAAATTTCAACGTATAGATTCGTTTTCACAAATATTTAAAATAATTGTGAATTTTGTGAATTTGAATATGAATGCGAAAATTTAAAACATGACTATTTTAGACTTATACGTGATTTATGATCGCACTAACAACAACAAATTACTGAATGATAGTAATGTAAGTTATAAAAATTACCAATGCACCCAAGGCTGTACTTATTGTGCAAAACTTAGAGAGCACAAATTATATTTGTGCAAAAACAAAGTTTTTTTCGATTTTAACAGACTGGAAAAATTTTAAACCGGTAAGAAGGATACCCGTATTACGTAAGTGCAAGTTTTTAATGTGTTATCTGGTAGCATGTTTGAAAACAATAGCGCTATTTGTTATTCACATCTGTATTTGTTGAATATAACTCTCTATCTGTGAGTTCGTCTGTCTCACAGTCTGTCTGTCTGCCTGTCTGTCTGTCTGCCTTTTATCTTGTTTGTTGGGTTTTTTTCTTGGATGCTGTTCTAACAGTCAAGTAGCGATGTTGCCTCCTCTTGTTTTTATTGTTAATTTATGATGATCATTTATTTAATTGAGTAAAAGTGTATCATGGAATTGTTTATAAATAGTTAAAAAATATTTACATACAAATATTTTTAACATATTCTCTCGTTCATTCGTTTGTTCATTCGTTCGTTCGTTTAATGTTAAGCATATGAATGTGCACAATTTTTATTTGTTGCTAAGAATTCTGTTGTATTCGATGATAATACGATTAACACTTTGTATTCAATGGATCTTCTGACTATTATTCTCGCTCTTTTTTGTCAAGAGTAAGAAAGTCTGATAAACTTTGTCAGAAATAAATCATATTTTAAAAACATTTTACAGCAAATGAATAATTTAATGGAAATACTTGAAACGTTTAAGGAAAATTTAATTGATTAAAGATTGGCTTCTTAGAATTAATGTTTTATGGACCATTTTATAAAAATCTTGAGAACCTTTTTGATTTTTGTTTTTTTTTAATTTACGTTATTAAACAACTTTTGATATTCTTCCTTCAATTAAAGTCGGCGCTAAAAATATGTTTTCTCCTTAAATAAAGGTCAATAAAAATTATGAGTTTCCAAAGCACCTAAGGTTATGTGACTTGTCATTACTCTCTTCTTGCTCTTACACAATGGTGGTAGAACATATGATATACAATCCTATGCTATCACTATAATTTTTCTCGTAGGGCTCTATCCCTAGATTCGTAATATCAAAGAACTTTTAGTTTTACAGGCGACAGCTATAACTGAAGTAGTGAAATGAAGTTAAAAATGAAAAGGCATCGCCATAGATAAGTGTCACTGATAGACACCTTAATATAAGGCAAAGAAAGTAGTATGAGTTTTACACTATAGGCAGAAAGCGACAGACTTTTGAAGTTCAAGCAAAGTATGTGTGCGCTAAAATAAACAAATGAAATTATCCCTTATATGACACGAAACCGTACCGTACCATACCGTACGCACTTGCCAGATTGGTGAAAGGTATTTTTAGGTCGAAATATTTACTTTTTAAAAATTGAAATTCTCTTATACAATCGAAAATTTGCCACTAAACTCCGGACTTTCAGAAAAAAATTATTAATTTAAAATATTTTTTAATAAAAAAAAGGGTCAAAAACTTTAAAACTGTCCCTGCTCTGTGGCAAAAACTAAACTATAAAAATTTTATAAAGTTTTTTGATTTTAAATTAGATAAATTACAAAATCTTTAACAGACATCATTAATGTCCATTCGCTGCCTGTCGACGCATTTGCTAATTTTTATAAACAAAATAATGGACAGTCAGTCAGTAAGTCACTCAATAAATAAATAGTAAAAAGTAGATATTTTTACTTTATTTTTAACACTATTTTCAATATTATGCAAATACAATGAATGCATTTAAGAAACGTGACAAGAATGAATAATAAAAGTTAACAACAAACAACAAAACATTATAAACAAAAAAAGAATTTATTTTTTAACGCATAAAACAAAATAAGTTTTATAAATACTTTTGACTAATTGACTACTAGAATCATATTTACCACTCACCTCAATTAAGTTGGATAAAAACGTTACTTTTCGGTTCTTTTTCAAGCGCATTGTTGAAGCAGCTAAGCCCGTTAAGGATGATGATGACGTAGATGATACCGAAATTGAAGATAAATTAGAATTATCACAAGTATTTGTATTTGATAACGACGAAGATGATGAGCTCTTATTAAATAAATAGTTTGAAGGAAAATTTAAAATGTCATTTAAATGAGACGCTGCTGGCAGGTGCTGATGATGATGATGGTGGGCTTTATCATAGAAAGTAGCCGCTGATGCTGAGGTGGGCAACATAAATTTATTAGATGGTAATTCAGTTTTACAAATCGCTAATTCCATATTGTGCTACAACATCTGTAAGGAGAAGAAAAACAAATTTTTTTAAAAACAAAATTTTCTATTATTTTAAAAATTTAAGCCATTAACATTTTCCTAAATCATATAAAATGTGTTCTAGTTCTTGTCAGTTAACTGATCGGGTTACTTTAAAAGGGTGTCCTTTTGAAGCCTCATAGACATAAGGCAAAATAACTAATTTTATTTAAAGAATCAGTACACAAGATTAATATTTAAAATTTATTTTGGCCCCATGGCCTATGAGTGCCGCGGCTTTTTTTGGAAATTAATTGGCAAGTCCATTTCTTGAAATTAGTTTAATGCCAAAAAATCATTTTCTTCGCTCGCAAATCAGGTATAATTATGCAGCCATCGTGTAAACCTCACTAAACGGTGCATTTTTGTACATGTGATGGATTCTGTGCAACTAGATTTTTTTATATTATAAATGATAAAGCCAAAACTACAGATTTTATTTTAAAGTCATAGTCAAAAGGAAGGTACCACCAATTAGACTTTGTTACATCATTTTTGTAAGTAAAATCTATCAGTCTTATATTTTTATCGACATAGATGTTATTGTTGCCACACTAAAAACATTGAACACAGGAGCATTAATTCATTGGAATAATTATTAAATCTTAATACTATTCTAAAAAATGTAAAATACAAATTGTCAAAAATAAATATCCATTTAATTAAAATTTCCCCAACCAAAAGTTTCTTATCACATTTTGGGGATATATTCTTTTATCATAGAACACTGGTTTGCTTGGTATTTTGTTATGAATAGATGTATGCCAAAAGAATGCTGGTATATTGCAAAAATATATGTCGAAATTATGGCCCACTTCCGGGTTTTTTATACTTTTCGATAAGTTCGATATATATATAGTTTTGCTTTTCATAAGGATTTTGAGGTTTTAAATGGCAATAGTATAAAAACAACTTATCGAATTTATCGAAAAGTATAAAAAAATGAATATATATATATATATATATATATATATATATATATATATATATATATATATATATAGGTGTGTGTTTGTGTGTATGTGTGTGTACCTATATATGAACATATGTATGTATATATTTGTATGTATCCCAAAAAAATTTTTTTTAAATATTTAAACTTCTAAAATAATTGCAAGCAAAACCAAACTTTACAGTTTATTATTTCATTGTACCTTTCAAACGAACACAACATAATAATTATTAGTTTAAACAACATACTGACATACCTACATCCATATGTAAATTATCAAAAACAAACATTTAAATGTTTGCAGACCGAAAAAAGTACCTGTAGTTGCCGAGCATGGGGTCACACACACTTTGCAGTAACATCGCTAAGATGATAGTTGTGATCGTTTTTATTATTATTTTTATGACAATAATGATGCGTTATAAAGCGGCGAAAGATAAAAAGGATCACAGAATATATAAACAAAATTACTATAAAAAGTAATAAAAAATTAACAAAAAAACAAACAATTATAAAAGTAAACTACAAATGGAGTATGTTCTCGGTTACTTTTGAAGTCGTCAAACCGACTCAATACTAACCATGTGTATAAATATTTACTTACTTACACTCAGGAAAATCAAAGAGATTAATTTTTAAACAAAATATAATCGTATTGTTTAAGTTTTTACACAGTCTGACAAAATTTTACATACTCCTGTTACATTTTTTACGTAAATTTTTAGAAAAAAATGTTTCATTAAATATTATTATATTCTTAAAAAATTACAATTGTAATTATGAATATTCAACACTTTAACTTAATGTTAAACTAGACAAATTTATACAATATATTGTATAATACTAATATATTGTATGACCCCTTTAGAATTTATACCAGAACAAATGTAAAATGGCGTAGACTAAACAATTTTTTTACGTTTCGCACTTAAATATGCCCAAAGAATAGTGGTAAGTGACAATTTTTATATCCCGTTTGAAATTATATTATCAATGCTTAACATTATCACTACCGAGAGACTTCGGTGACTGTTCCAGTATGTGTCTATGATCTGCTCTAATTTATTACTGTGGTATTATGATTATTATTTAGTGGTAGTATCTCTGTACTTAGCTTTCGCAAAACTATCATCACCTCCGAAAATCGGTAACTTAAATTTGTCTATGAGCCTTTCTCAAAACTAAGCATCATTTACGTAAACTTGATACTTCTAAAAATTTCAATAATAACTCCCGGCTGTTACTATTCAATTGAACTGCAATTTGTTGTTGAGAGTTTTGATCCTTCGCCTTTTGCTGCAAGGCTAAAATTATTTAAATATTATTTTGAAAATATACGAGTTGTTAATTTTTGAAAAGCCAAAACAAGAGAGAGTATAAAGAAATTTATATCGCTTTATCTCTCCCCCCGGGGGCACATTTATATGTTTTGACGGATATCCTTCGTCATTACATGTGTCTTCGGTGGTAAAAGGGAGCCCCAGTTCCCTAATAGGCTAGTAGGAGCCAACTGGACAATTCCACTATATTTCCAGGGGATTCAGTAAAGCCCCAGAGTTCCGCTATTTGTCGGTTGAGGTTCGCTCTTCGGGAGTATCGTGGTGGTTGTGGTTTCGAGGCTCTCGTTTGAGTTGTGTGGGTCGCATCATTCACAATGAGCACAAGGAATGGACCAGGTCCAGTGAGCATGAATGCCGTCGTCTTCTTAAATTATATTAAGCTTCATACGTTCTGGAGCAGGAATTGGATAGTCTCCAACTCTTCAGCAAGGAGCTCTTGAAATTGCAACTAGGAGTGACCGGAGGATATACGTATCTGAATGTCTTCTAGGGCAAGGATAACGCTACATTTCATCCACAGACACCCCCCCCCCCCCGGGGGCACATTATATGGTCTTTATAGAACTTCGACTGTCTAGACATGTGCAACTGGGGGGAAAAAGGGAGTCCAGTCCCACGGGAATCAGTGAGCTCGCAGAGTTCCACTATTTGTCTCTTTAGACATTTAGCTGTTCTCTGGCTGGTTATTGAGGTTGTCCCTATATGGGAGTATCGTGGTAGTTGTGGTTTCGCGGTCCCATATCAGGTTTATTGTTTAATATGGTGGCCAGGATCAACTCGCCATTAATTACACCCTAGTGAGCATGCTAGACATGTGTTCTGGACAGGAGTTGGAAAGTCTCCAGCTCTTCAACAAGGAGTGGTGGTTTGCAGTCCTGCTCTGGAATCATTGAAATTGCCACTACAAAGGACCTGTTGCTAGAATTAGACTTCGGCCTCCTAGGGCGTGAGTGGCGCTGCTTTTTACTCACAGTGCTTTGACCACCATCTGATTAAAGCTCCACAGCCAGGTACAGATGTAAATCTTATCACGTAATTTCATCCACACTATCTGGTTATGGCTTACACAGCTAGGTACAGATGTAAATCTTATTACGCATCACTTTATTTCTTTTTAAAGAAGCGTGTGTTAACTTGCTTAACTGCAATTTGTATACATTTTGTTATCTCAAAAATTACTTTTCGTTTTAAAATAAAATGTACATGATGTTAAGAAAAATTAAAATAAGATATTCAAGTAAAGTGTGCATCTAAACTTTTGTAGGACTGTGTAAATACTGGCAGACCTACACACAATTATATATGTTTATTTTGAAGTCAATGAATGAATTTTAAGTATTTGTTTTAATAGTTCAATATTATTTGTTATTTTTTTGGTTTTTTTTTAAGATGAATGAAAAATAATTTTTGTGAATGAAGTGAAATCTTAAAATGATGGCAAATTTAAGCGCAATTTCTGGCACATTTTTTATTTACAATAACAAAAAACAAACTATATTTTAGGTTAGTTTTCCAAAAAGAGTGAAAATAATATTGTCGTTATATATAGTGATTCTTTTTTTTTGGACAAGAATTGAATTATAAGTGATATTGCCAAATAACTAGCAAATTATGAAACAGCTCCAATGGAAAATATTAAGTTTTATTTAACCATTCAGGTGTAAATTTGTTAAAAAGTTCACCGCAATACTTCGTATTCAAAATTAGTCCTCAAAAGCATATTCGCCACTCATATATATATGTGTGAATGTGTCATGGAAGTTTTCATAGAACCTCAAGTCACTTATATGTGAGAGTTTTCGAAAAGCTTGTGGGAATTATTACTTTTATGTGCAAATTTAAGTCTCTGGTATAACGCGAGTTATTCTTTTATGTTTGCCTATGGATTACGCAGTTATATTAGTATTTATGCTTGATTTTCTAGAGTAAACGCAATTAAAATAATATTTTAACCATTTTCTTAAGATTTTAAAATTTTTAAAAAGACTATAAAGAACAAACACCTTAGAAAATTTTAGACCATTTGGGCACAAAGTTCGGCTGGAAAATTGAGTCAATAAATGAAAACCGCAATTGTTACTGAAAATTAATTTTCTTCTTTTCTTTTTAAAATATTAGTTTTCAGTGTTTTCAGACTATTTTATAATCAATTTAAAAAAAAATAATTTTATTTTTGAAAATCCGCAGAAACCTGTGTATTTTACCCTAAAAGTCCCCTGGAAATAATACTATTTTTCCCTTAAACAAACTTTTGTCCATGTTCTGCGTTTCACAATAAATAGAATTATTTTAAACGTATGTGTTATCAGTTTGTTTCTAATTTTAGTGTTTTTACTGAGGTACTGGCTTTTGTGTATAGAAGATAGAGTTAATACGTTCCCAAAAACATCCTCAATTATTTTTTATCCGTAACTTTTGGCATAAGTCCCTAATATGACTACAGTGTATGGATGGTCTTCACAAGTTTAACAGCAGAATCTCACCACACCACAGCGGCTGGGGATTGGGTTATTGTTCGACAAAAAGTTTTTAAATAAAAAAAAAAAACACGAAAAGCAGATAATGAAATATTTTATAAAATTTCAATATAAATTTTCGTTATATTAAATATAAAGTCTTAAGATTAAAATAACAAAAAAAAATTCTAACAACAAAAAACGTCCCCTCTTCTTATTATTGCTATTGTAAGTTCTTTTCTTATTATGATAATTTAAAATTATCGCAGTATTTTTTCTTTTCTTTTTCTGTTTTTTGTTTTTTGTTTAAAGTTCTAAATAAATTTATATTTAATGTTTATGATTATGATTGTGAAATGGATTAAACGTAAAATTTAATATACAAAGTACTTATATGTACTAAATATTATTTTATTGTAAATTGCACTAGTGGGCGTTTATCAACCAGTTTATGAGTTCATATCGTATCTAGAATGTTTGTTTTGTTTTTTTTTTTGTCTTATTTTTTCTTTTAATTTATGAGTTATTTGTTGGTACGATTATAAAACAAACACCAAAAAATAAAATTTATATTTGTGTGTGCGTGTGTGTGTTGCATTGCGGTTTTGCAAGCGTGGGCTATTCTATTTTGCTATGAAAAGCGAAAATATGAAAAATGCAGCGTGTCTGTCTGTCTTTTCAACTGCAAGTTCTTCGGGAAAAATATATTTTTTGTAATTTTCAATAATAATAATTATGAATATTGTAAATTTTTAAGCCATAAAACATTAACTATATTTCTGGCAAGCAAAAACGAAAAAAATAACAGCTTGATTGGAATTGAATGAAAATAAAGTTGTTAATATAAACAAAAAAAAAAAAAAAACTTGTGCATTTAACCTAAGAAGGGCTACTTTAATGCAAGAAGAAGAATGAAATTACCATCGTCCATTTACTTTCTTAAGAGTGTTTTAGAGACGCTTGCTTTTCAATGACTGACACATTATGACTCATATCACTTCACAGGATAATCGCAAATTTAGAACACTGAGCAAAATAAGGCGTACAAAAAAAAAAGGCCAAAATATATAAATAAGGGTTTTACGTTCCTTTCAAAATGGAAATCAAATAAAATTATAGTACCGAATGAAAACGTTTTTAAAGCGAGTGTACGGGTATTTGTTTAAGTCAGTGTACATTATTTTTTTGCACCATATCTTTATTGTAATTGATGTTTTTGTAAATACTCCACCGCATTTATATTCTTCAATTAAATAAAAATATTGTAATTACTTATTTTGTATATAAATCTTGATCGTTAATCGTTGATAATAAGAAAATAAGAATATATTCACGCATGCTGTCAATCAGTCATTCTCGTTCGCCTGTTGTTTGTTCACTTCGCAAACACAAAATTACTACGTGGTCTAAGTTTTTGAAAAATTTGTTGATTTGTGTTTTGTTTTTTTCTTTGTGTAAATTGTGTAAATGATATGTTACTAATTATGGTTATTTAAAGGAACAAGGAAATTTTAGGTTTGATTGAATTAATTAACGTAAACAATTGAGTTGTGATAACTCCCAATTATTTTTTTTTTCTATTACGTTTTTGGTAAAAAATTCAAAATGTGATAAATTTATTTAAAACGTACATTAAAAGTTATGGTGCTAGTTATCACAAGATTCTGGTTTCTTGTGGCAAATGTTCAATGGTGCGGTGTGCAAATAATATCTGACTATCTATGACAAAAATCAACTACTACTTGACTATTGCTATAAGGCAACACTGAATTAAATGGATGTGAGCATGCGTGTATGACTCACTGAACATGATGAACAACTACCTTTTCTTTATTAGCAAAACTTATCTTCACACATGGATTTCGAAGTAATCATTTTTTGTTATTGCTTTAAATGAAATCATTTTCTCTAAATTGAACGCCAATTAAGCAGATTATATACTACGTACTAAAAATATAGTAATTATTGTATGGTTACAAGAACCATATTAATTTCTCTATAGCAATATATACAATGAATAGAAAACAGTTTTTTTTATTAATACATTAGTCAACATACAAAAGTTCTCGTTCAAAGTTTATCATTTATTATTTTTTATTATTTAGTTGACTTAAAGTTGCATATTCTCATTAAAAAAAGTATTAAAGAATTTATAATAAAAATATTACTTTTATTTTTATTCGACCATTTTTAAATTAAATTAAATATGAACTAATCTTTTAACGGTCTTTTAAATAATTTAACGATTTTATTTTTCTCGATATTTCGCACACAAAACATATAACACATTAAGTAAATTATTTAGCAGTATGAAGGATAAAATAGGAAAAATGGAAATATCTGATGTAGTATACAGGATACCACGTGGAGGAAATGACCAGGTTAACTGTGACAAAGTTTACATTGGGACAACAAAGAACAAACTTAAAACAAGATTAGCTGGTCATTGATGCGACCAAAAATATAGGAATATTTCAACACAGAAGACGTCCTTATCTTCACATGGCAAGAAATATAATCATTATCCAAAGTTTGATGAAACATCAGTATTAGATATAGAAAAAAACTTCAAGTGACGTTATATGTTAGAAATGTTAGAAATTGTTAATGTACCAAATGTAAGGAGAATAAATTTCAAAACAGACACAGACATTTTAGCACAGAATTATAGGTACTTAATACAAAAGACACATAATTTGTTATAATTATTTCATAGGAAAAATTTGTTATTTAATTTCCGTTTCTTTGTTTTTGTATGTTTAAATATTTGAAATTTTAATTTTTGTATGTTTGTATGTATGAAGAAAATTATTTTATATGTTTTGTCAAATGTTTTCAAAAAATTTTTTCTTTTCAAATTGTTATAATTTTTTGTTTTTGTTAAATATAAAAAATAATTTCCTGAAGAAGCTTTCCACAGGAAAGCGAAATATCGAGAAAAATAAAATCGTTAAATTATTTAAAAGACCGTTAAAAGATTAGTTCATATTTAATTTAATAATAAAAATATAATTTTTATAATCATATAATCATGCTCAAACAAAAATGATAAGAATTTACCAGTCACAATATCGAAAATATTATTACTATTAATAGTTTAATAATTACATGATTTGACTATTATGACTTTGCATTTATGCATATTGAATAGCAGTAGGTAGGCGAATCGACTTGTTTAGGATCTGATACTCAAACTTTTAAACTTATTTATTTATTAAAAGAATATTTCTGCTTCCGGCATTATTTACCTAATTTAAGATGAACTTTATTTAATTATCATTATCGCTATTAAAAGAACAGCTAAACCCGGCTAAGACCTAAATTCAAAAATTATGTTCTAATTTATCTTTGTCCGACTTTTGGTAACTAACTACAAACTACCACAAAATTCAATCATAGAGCGTACCAAATTAGATAAACTAAACCTTTATGAAAATACCAGAGTAGCAAAGTATTCACTCACTTTTCATACATGTATGAATATGTACATTTCATTTTTTAGCCGCTTTTTCTCATACATGTGTGAGAGACTACAAATTATTTTGTGTTTTCTCATTCGTGAATGCGACGATTTATTTTTTTTCTTTCTATTCATAAGTGAAAATATGATAAACACGCAAGTGTTCATTTTTGAATATTTACAATTTTGATAATTTTTCATAAATGAAAAGGTCGTAAAAATATGTGCGTTAAGCATTCACGTACATAAACGCACATATTTGATAATGCGCAATTGTCGGCGTATGCAGGAAAAAAACGTTTTTTTTATTTCTTTTAGAATATATTGCAATATTGTATTTTGAGTTAATATGTACCCATGTGTTTTTACTACATTTTACGGTAAACTGCGATCGTAGGTAGAAAATTTTTTCACGTTCATTTATGAGAAATTTTATAAAATTTCAACGTTCATAAATGAACATGTACATTTATGAAAAATAACATTAATGAGAAGTAGCTAATTTATCATTTATCACATACGAATAAGACTAATAATTCTTGTTGTTCGCATTCATGTATGAAAATAACCAGAACATTTTTTGTTGTTCGTTTATGTGTGTGAAAAATAAATATAAAATTTTAGATTTCTCATTTATGAAAAATATCATGAATGTTGATTTTTGAATGTTCATAAATGAAAAATTCTGAACTCTGGAAAATACAAAACGTCTCTTGTATTTTCCAATTAATCAAAGTCCGAATTTATATAAGTCTCTAAATTTGTATTGAAAAAAATGTTGAATTCAAAATTAGCAATCAATTAAATCTATTTAATTTGAATAGTTTTATCACACATTAGAATAAAAAACATTGTGTGAAAAAGATTCTTGTGGATAAAGTTTACTAAGAAGATGAATTTCAGATTTCTTTTTCTTACGTCAGATGTGTAGAATATAATTCTGCATTAATTAACGGACTTTAGATAAAAAAATTATTTATAAATACAACAGCAAAAAAGTACGCAAGCAAAGGTAACAAATACATATTTTAAAGACTCCATTATAATGAATTCTTCAATAGGAGCGGGTAGTTTTTAACAGTTCCTGGCATAATTTTTGTTATTTTTTATGATTATTTTGTATTTCTCTTAAACTGTTGTTGAAAATATTTATTAAAAGAACATCGCACAGTGAGGTCAAATACTTGGTAGCAGTTAACCTTAAATCATGGACATGGTAGTTTGCGTAAAGAAGATAAAATGACAATAAAATATTTTTCAACATTTACGGAAATTACTCTTTAATATCTTTGCTAACATATGAGCACATACATATATAAATTGAATTTCTTTGCAAGTTGTTTTGTTCTATGTTCCACAGTGGAACCTCTAACAGGCTCCAGGCTAGGCCTTGTTCGTGCTAGAAGATTAACTGCAGTAACCTGCTTAAATACTGAATATCTATACGCCTTTTGGTTGATTACAGAATTACCTACATATGTGGCACTTTTTGTAAATAAATATCTCTGGAAATTTTATGACTTCTAAAGAGATAGAAAAATTAATGTCTAAAGAAACATTAGCCAATGGAATATAAATTGTAGAAGATGGGCAGGAATATACCGCAAGAATTAGTCAGGTTAAATTTCAAAAGAACTCCTGTGGTAAAAGTCTCTCGGCACAAAGTAAATTGTGTTGGATATCACCTAAAACTATCATGTTGTCGAAATAGAAATCGAAAAACACAGCAATAGTTAACGAATGTCGTGGACATTTGGTTTAAGACCATATTAAATTTGCTGTTTGGGTGCTGGTTAGTCTGGTAATAGTGCTTGACTCAATAAAAGTGGTTTTTGGTAAGTCATTAGTAGGGTTGCAGAAACTATTGAAGAATGAAGGGAATCAATAATTTTTCATATCTGTTTCTCTACCTCACTAATGCGTTGGACATGAGCGATAATATCCTATGCTGTTGTTTTTATAGTTTTGATTGCACACTAACAGAAGTTTAAGTTTCAACTTATTATTTGTTATTAAAAGTGTAATAAAACGTTCTTGTGCTTAACGCTAGGACTGAGTTGGTGAACTCTTTTTCAATCCTAGAAAGAAGTCTTTTTTGTACGTTTAAAATAACGATACGCCTGAAATACGTGTATTCTTTTCAGGATATTAATTTTTTTTTAGGAAAAAGAAATAATTGAAAGAATTAATAAATACATAATTAAGATTAAAATAAAATTAACAGTCTTTTTTAAAAGATTCAAAAAAAATTTTTAAAATAATTAATCTTGAAATTTTTTTAATTCATTACGGTATTGATGTATAGAATATATAAGGAGTACTAAGGTATACCACTTTGTTTTTGTACCATTTTATACAAGAGATTGGATTTTTGTGTCCGCACTGCTGCTTTTCGTTTAAAACACACTAGTTTTTGACATTCGATGTATTTTCTATGGACAAAATCTGCAATATTGTCTCTTCATTACTAATACTGCAATCATTTTTAGTCGTAGTATTTTTAGTTTTGTTGCGATGTTGATAAGGTAGAAGTGTTAAGTCTTTTTTCCATCCGTTTTGTTGAGGATGAAGAAAGCTTTTTCAAATATTCCCTACAACTCAAAGTCATTTGGTTAATAGAAATTATGTTATTTTTTTTTTTTAAAGAGAAGTAGCAACAATGCCTATTTAGTCAAGAACCGTTTTACATACATAGAGAAGAGATGAGACAGGTGGTAAGAGTAAAAGGATAGTTACGGAAATTAACTGTCATATAAGACAGCACAGCGACCAGTGACCATGCCTTCATTAATGAGCAGCCCCACTGACAGTCAATTTTTATTTCTGTAGTGAATAAACAGCCAAGGTCTTTGTTGGGAATCACACCCACAACCCCCATACTGATAAGCTAGTACACTACCTACTAGCCTACAAGGGCAAGAGAATATATGGCGTAGGGATTTACAAATGTTATGTTGGACATTCCATATATTGCCAGGTTTTTTTTTTTTTAACATGACATTAATATCATGACCATTTATTCGAATGTATCAACACTGCCTTTTGTTTTATTGTAGTACAATATTATACACCTAGCTTTCCCGTTTTTTAGATGGCTTAGGCCATCATAGCAAAACAGCAGCTCCTAGCTGTCGAGCTCGAGAATCTTTTATTTCCTCTACTCTACTACTACTCCTGCAAGGGTTAAATTGTAAGGTATGTTAAGCAAGCTACTTGCTATGTGGATAAATTTAAAATTAGAGCAATTATTATATATTGGTCGTGACAGAATTCTCCTAACGGAAGCCTAGATACAGTATAGCATTAAACATGTATTCTGTTACACTATCGAATATCATTGGTGTTATAATTCCGTATTTGTTAGGCTTGTTATGAATATATATTTTAAATGGACATCGGTCGCGGAGTCAATGGATCACAGTAGTGTGTGATACGGGAATATGATTTGTTTGACTTGTTTTTTTTTTTTTGTATTTTGATTGGAATATGTGCTTCATTAGGGTGAAGTGAAATTAGAAAGTCGAATATCTCGCGACTCATGGATAACACAGTAAGAAGTATTGAAAAACTTGTTTGTTAATAAGTGATTATCCGTCAAAGCCGCTGTTAATGTAAAAATTTCAAATAGTCCAGAAATTTCACATAAATATATTTCGTTAAATATACCAGCAATCGGATCAGTTAGCCGATTAACAAAAATTATAACAAATATCTTTTTTCTTTTTTAAGATCTTTTTTATATATTTTTTCTTCTCGATATTTCGCTTTCCTTTGGAAAGCTTCTTCAGGAAAATTTTTTATATTTTTGAAAACAAAAAATTATTAACAAATTGAAAACAATGTTTCAAAACATTTGACAAAAACATATAAAATATTTTTTCATACATACATACAAAAATTTTAAATTTTCAAATATTCAAATATACAAAAACAAGGAAAAGGAAATAACAAATAAATAACAAACAACAAATAACAAATTCTCTCTTATGAAATGATTATAACAAATTATGTGTCTTTTTAATTAAGTACCTATAATTCTGAGCTAAATTGTCTGTGTCTGTCTTGAAATTTATTCTCCTTACATTTGGTACATTAACAATTTCTAACATTTCTAACATATAACGTCTCTTGTAGTTTTTTTCTATATCTAATACTGATGTTTCATCAAACTTTGGATAATGATTATATTTCTTGCAATGTGAAGATAAGGATGTCTTCTGTGTTGAAATATTCCTATATTTTTGGTCACACCTGTGACCAGCTAATCTCGTTTTAAGTTTATTTTTTGTTGTCCCAATATAAACTTTGTCACAGTTCACCTGGTCATTTCCTCCACATGGTATCCTGTATACTACATCAGATATTTCCATTTTTCCTATTTTATCCTTCATACTGCTAAATAATTTATTTAATGTGTTATGTGTTTTGTGTGCAATTATATATTTATCTGTGTCATATATTTTACACTTGCTTAATCTTTCTGATATTCCAGGAAAAAAATTATAACATTCGTCTCTGAAATTTCGTCCGTAAAAAAGATTTCTAAACATAGCACTGGTTTATAAAGAGATTTGCAATTCCGACTAGGTGCCCTTGTCATTCGAGCCTAATTTATAGCTGAAATTTTACCCTCGTTTTTAACTTTAAGAGTAGTCCAACAGTGTCTACTATTAATTCTCAAAGTAGGCTGATATAAATTTATTATCCTGTTACTAGATGCGGAATCCATTTTATCTTTACTGCAAGTTGTGCTTGAATGGACTATGTGTTAATATTAGCCTCCTCACCCGCCCCCCACCCCCAGGGTAACATTGATATGTTTTAACGGAATCCCACCGTCACTACATGTATCTTCAGGGGTAAAAGGGAGCCCAGTCCCCTTCAAAGCTAGCAGCAGCCAACTGGACAATCTTTCTACGGGAATCAGTAAAGCCCCAGTGTTAACTATTTATCTTTTTAGCCTTTTAGCTGTTCTCTGACTGATTATTGAGATCGGCCCTTCGAGAGTATCGTGGTGTTTGTGGTCTACAGGCCCCCATTTGAGTTTGTGGGTCGGATCATTCGCAATGAACACAATTAATAGTCCAGGTCCAGTGAGTATCAATACCGTCGTGTTCTTAAGTTATATTATGCTTTATGCGTTCTGGACCAGGAGTTAGATAGTCTCCAACTCTTTAGCAAGGAGTGGGGGCGTTGGCCTACTCCGAGCTCTTGAAGCTGCAACTAGGAGTGCCCGGAGGATATACGTATCTGAAGGCCTGCATTTCATCCACCGTGGTATGATCCACCATCTGGTTATGGCTTACACAGCTAGGTACAGATGTAAATGTTATCACGCATTAGCCTCCTCAATTTGTGCTTTCTGGTTTTCTACATCACTTTGAACATCATCTAATTTGCTTACACTGAGTCATCTAAAGCGCTCTCTAATAAAGCTACAACTTCCGCCTCACCCAGATTTCGTTTCCATGCCATTATTATTGCAATTTTTGAAAACGAAAGCTTGTAAAAAATAACTAAAAATTTTAAAGAAAATAATAAAACAACCACCACTACCAAGTTGCTAATAATAACTGAGCTTAAGATAAAAACAAAGAAATTGTAAAAAGTTTAAAAGGGATACGTCGTATCTATGTAGAGTTAATGGTATTTTCAACTCATACGAAATGCGAAATATGCACGTTTTTGAATAAAAAAATAGTTTTATTCACAAACCGAAATTTGACAAACTATTGCTTTTTCGTTTACCGAAAATATTAATTTCGGTTGACGCTAAGTTTCCTCGGCTAAGCTCTGTCGTTGGATTTGTTCGCAGCCTCTTCGAACTCGTATTACTTTTAAAGTATAAAAGGTGGTCTAACCTTACTTTTATATTTTTCTTAATATTTTAGCATAGTAAATTCCAGATTAAATCTCATTAAAGACATATACAAACATGTTAGGATTTATAGCCTATTATAGAGCAGGGTGTTTCATATAGTTAAATATACGAAAGCCTAAACTCCTTCCCTCCAACTACAGTATATTTGTCAATTTGAGTTTAGAATTTTCATATTTATACGAAATTTTTTTCCTGTTTCACTCGACTGTGCATCATTGAGCAAATCAGTGAAAGTATTATATTTATTATAAAAAAAATTAAAATACAATTACATGTTTTTGTGTTTAACATTTTGCTCCACTGTAATTTGCTTAAATATTTTGGAATTACAGATAACTATGGCCAAAGATAAGATAATAAAAAATGTACAATTCAAGTAAATAAAATTCATTTGTTTTGCAAAATGAAAAAGAGTAACAACGGTGACACAACGCGATACAATAGTTGTTGTTGTTGTTATTGTTTTTTGTTATTTAATTTTTTGTTTTTTGTTTTTTTTTTGTTCAAATTGTATAAATCTTAATAAACCTAAGTTTTCATTTAAATATCTATTTATTTTCACATGTAGTTTTGCCTCGTATGTAAATTTTATTTATCTGTATTTTTCACTTGTGCAAATAGCAGCCACAAAAATATGTCAGTTATTTATCATTTGAATAACATTTTGTGCTATTTTTTCTCAATTGCCACCACTGCTGCTATTTTTGCAGTTACTTAGTTGCGAAGCTGTTATTGTAAATTGAAATCAAGGTTAGTTTGATTGCACTTTTAGAATTTGAAAAGCTGAAAAGAACTAATTCTGCAGCAACGACAATATTTAAATTTACAATCATTATAAATCTACATTAATGAACGACATGTTGAACAGAAACTAATAACAAATTGTAACATCCATTAATCCAGTACTAGAACTACATATAATGAGCAAAGAAGTGAATAAGTAAGTGAAAGTGTTATTAAACAATCGCTTGAAACTGCCTGAAAGAAGTTAATCAAGTATCACACATTTTTTGTTATCAAGCCTAATTTAACAATAAATTAAAAAAAGGAGATAAAATTAGGAGAAAAACAATTTGTCCACAACAAATTTTATTTATTTTGTATATTTTTTAATTGTATTTTGTTTCATTTCAAAATTTGTTGTTTTATCACCGGAAGTTGTTTTGGTCTACATATTCGCTTTGCATATACACGTACAAACATTAAAATATGCTGTATGTTATGATGTTGTATGTACATATAACACGATCACCACAAATTCATTGTTTCATATAAACTTTGTTTGTGAAAAATGCAATCAGACGGCGTACGAGCGCAACACTAAATATTCGCTTAATGTATGCTGCTGTCACACAGAATATCAATCGCACAAATATTTTTAAACATTTATGAAGTTTGCCTAAAAAGTTTTGAGGGGGGTGTTTCGTTGAAAAAATAACAACATTATAAAAGTAAGGGCAAAAAAATCTTAAAATATTTCTAAATATTTTTGAACGCTGCTAATATGAAAACATCTATAATTTTCAATTAATTAATAATTTATTTAAAATTCGCTTCAAATAATTACACTTTCTTTTTTACATTTTAAAGATTTATTTGTTTTCAGATTAGAAATGATTTCATTTTTAATAAATTTAATTATTTTTTTAATCGGATATTATTTTTTGAATTTTTGATTCAATTTATAATTGATATTAGAATCATATACAAATTCTTAATATAACCTCTACAGTTCTGATATCTATAATGCAATGGCTTTTGCCCCCTCAAGTCCGCTAAGCCGCACCTTTCTAATTTTGACCCAACTTTGGGCATTTTAGAAATGTCTGTACAGAAAAGGAAAATATGCATGCTTTTTTTAATCTCTTTTTCTTAAATTGTTTTATTTTGACTTTTTGTGTTGTCTTATAAATAAAAAAGTTAAAATTTTTATAAATATATTTGTTTTTTATATTATTTTTTTCATTTTCGCACCAAAATGCTAAAATAATCCAACTCTGTTAGCTTAACATTTCATGAGTAAGAGGTAAGTAAGCTATAACAAGGTTGACAAAAACGAAGCTAACTTGATTCCAACCAACTGTTGTCATTTTTTTCTGTCCTTTCTGCCTGTTTGTTCGGTATGAACAGCCAGCGCGTTTGATGTGAAAACATAATTTTTAAGCAGTGTTCTAACTGTGCTGGTGAGTCAGTGTTGGGTAGTTCTGTTAGGCTAATGCCTAAATGAGTAGATACGACGATGCAAGGCTAATTTTCAATATCTCCATGTTTTATTATTATCTAGGGACGTTTGTCCGTCTGAGAGTGTTTTTCATTTGTTCAAGTGTATGAGTAGTAGTAGTAGGTGTGGAAATTGTGCCTCCGGTTTTAATGTCACTGTTAAAAGTTTTTGTTTTGTAGATTTCCATGTTTTCCAGAATGTCTAGTCTTCGTCCTATATTGCTATGATGTAGTCATATATTCATATATTTCGATGAGAATGTGTCCGTCAGTTGCATTCTTCTCTTTATCGTTTGTATGAGCCTATGTGTTCTGGAAATCTTGTTTTTAGTGTTTATCCAGTTTGTCCTATATAAGTATGTTTACAGATGCAAGTAAATCTGTATACTCCGCTGGAACTAAATTTGCCAGTTGTTTCTGTCGATGTCCTGAGATTACACAGTGTTGCCGCTTTTTAATGGTGTGAGTAAATCTTCTTTGTCAAAAAAAGTTAGTTAGTCTATATTTTTCTGGTCCTGTATAAGTAAAAGTGTGTCCTCGTGTTGTATCGGTTGTCTTTGTCTTCTTTATTCCTCTTTTTAGGGTTGTATTGTCTAAGACGTTTGTTGACAGTATGGTCAACTATGGTGTAAATCGTGTCGAGTTCTTTGTTGTATTTATCTGGAGTAAGTGGGAGTAACTTATGTCTGTGTATCATATGCCTACATGCTGCTAATTTATGTTGGTTGGGTTGCTTCAAGGTGATGTGGATGGTAGTGCCCGTCGTAGTTGGTTTTCTATAGATGTCAAATGTAAAACAGGCAGTTCGTCGTGTTATTGTGATGTCGTGTTATTATGATGTCTTATTCTTTTTCCATTGTATTTGTAATGTTATTATGGTACAGTAAACTTATGGTGTTAGTTAAATATAGTTCTTATTTAATCAATTTAGCTTGGTAGATAAGGCTGTTGAGTTTTCCATAAAAAATTGGGGTAAATTCCACTGATCTATAAGAGCTGTAGTGAAATGACCATATGGATATGCATTCCCCATAATAATAAATATTTTATGAGAATATCATAAAATAAAGGAATCTGACACAATTAACGTAGGTTAACTTTAAAACGATTCCAAATTTTAAACATTTTATTTTGATAAAAAAAATATATTTTTAAACTTTGAAATTTACAAAAGCTATTAAAGAAATTTTGTGTAGTAAAATTTTTACCCTTTTTTTTAATTTTTTATCAAAAACACAATAGCAGCTTAATGGGTCACCCGCATACTGGGAGTAGCTCAGGACTAGTAGATTGTATATAATCTATGTCTGGATTCAGCCCGATATCGAAAATATAAATATTTGAAAATTTGACCCGATTCATGTCTTCTCTAAATATCGTCTTTATCAACTTCAAAATATCCTGTTTTTTCATATTATTTTTTTTTTTATATTTATTATGTATTAAACTTTTAATAGAGCGGTCGATATTTTTTTTATATAATTTTTAAATATTTTTTTAAAAGAGTTTAATTATTTATAGCAATAAAGTTTAATTTTAATGTAGATTTCATTTTAACAGTGTAATTAACAGTATGTGGAACGTATTTAAAATTTTTGTAGGACGTATTTATCTTCACACCCTTATGAAAACGGTGGTTCTGTTAAAATTAGGATTTCATAAAATTCGTGATTTTTTTAGACACATATTCGTCCTTCTGAGGCCACTATTAAGAATTTAGTGGTTAAATTTAAGTCGACAGGCTCGATACAAAACGTGCGAACACCAGCACGTATTCGACCGGGTCGTTCAACTGTAAACATCACAACCGTGAACCACAATGTTAAAGCAGATCCAAATTTGTCAATTCTTCGACGTTCATAACAATTGGGATTATTCAAAACCACCACATGGCGAATTTTGCGTAAGGATTTGAATTTGAAAACTTACAAAGTTCAACTGGTACAGGAATTGAAGGCGACCGACCGTAGGCACCGCCGTAGGAACAACCGGCTGGTTCTTATGAAAAAATCGAAGCCCATTTTCACTTCTCAGGGTATGTCAACAAGCTAACTTGTTTCACTTCGACTGCTGAAACTTCTAGAGGGATTAACATGTCACTGTATAGAGCGCTTTGTGGTGTGGAGGCTTGATTGGGCCTTTTTTTCGAAGATGAGGCTGGAAATGCGGTAACGGTCAACGGATCACTCTATCGCGGGATGCTAACAACTCAATTTTAGCCTATTATCGACGACGTGGATATTACTAACATATGATAACCGATCGCATAATTTCACGACAATCAGCAGTTAGGTGCCCAGCCAGAACGTGTGACTTAACACCACTAGATTATTTTTTGTGGACCATGTCAAAGTCCATGATGTCTTTAACGAAATAGGACCAATATTTTGCCAAAAAGTGATAAAAAACTTTGATGAAAGAATCGACATTTCTCAGCGTGGTCGTGGTGGACATTTGTCAAACATCATTTTTCATTCATTTCACTTTTCTCTTCGTAATATAATTTTGAATCATCTTAATCTAATTTTGTTTTAGAAAACAAACTTCTGGTTGAAAAACCCTTTATATACATATATAAAGGCAAGAAATAACAAAATCGAAGTAACTAAAAATTAGTGTTTTTATTATTAAAAAGTATTAATGCTTGAAAGAAATAATTGCATTAAAAGAAAACACTACACATTACAAAAATAAAAAATGTAAAATTTGATCAGTGCGAGAACTTGTTATTTAGTTTGTTACGATTTTTTTTTTTCATAAAAATAAATATTGTGTGTGTTTCAAATGACCCCTTAAGGTTTTCAGCCTTTAAGCTGTCTGTTGAACACATGACCCTACACGATACAAAATTATACAATTTGTAGCATACATGTTTCTTGTCTGTGTTGAGTAACAGTAGATGTTGCAGACAGTTTCGTGCAACTACAAGTGGAAGAGTGGTTGCTAAAAATAAGGGTTTGAAATGTGATCATTTTTTTGTATTTTTTTTTAAATATGTGTGTGGCTGTTAAGAGGACTTCTTTTTCTGCATGAGATAGTATTTGTTAAAATAACGGTTGATTGTCAGGTTTGGACAATGTTTTCTTTTTAGTTTGGTTCTTTTTAGGATAAAAATGTTTCTATTAATAACGGTCCAGTGTCTATTCGTATGCCACATAACTTTGTCTCTGAAAACGCAACACTTGAAATTTACAACAATAAATAGTAAAAAATTATTAAAAATTAAAGGATGACCCACGTAGGAATTTGCATATATAGGTGTACACTTAAACAAACAGAACATCTTTAAACTTTAAACAATATATTGCAACAAACCTTGTAATTGAGCCCATCATAAAAGTTTTTTGGTTCCATTCTTCAAAGTACTTTTTATAAAGAAACTATTCTTTATATAAAGCACTTTTTAACAAGTTGCATCAAATTTCATGTCAACACGATCACTACAGTGATAGATTTTGTTTTATTGGTTAATAATTCCTTTTTCTTATTTTTCCTTTGTTCTTATTTCTACATATTTCGTTCCACCCTTTCTTTTATTTTGTGTCGTATAGGGAAGTAAAGTGTTTCGTAAACAGTTTGTTGTTGTTGTTGTTATTATTATTATTAGTGTTGGGGAACTTGTTTATTATTTAGCCTACAGCTACAAAAACAACAATAAATCACTTGCTACACTCAGAGCAGTACTAAAGAGGGATCGAATCAGTAGATTTGAAGAGCGATTTTAAAATGTATAACAATTTACAGGTTTTTTTTCTGCTTTGTTTTCCAAAAGAAACATTTAGGTTATGTTTTCAAAATGGGCTCAAATCTAAGATTGAACTGTAGACAAATTATTGGCAGAAATTAAAAGTAAAATACATAAATATACATACATATGTATGTATATATAATTGCTATGAATTGTCCAACACTTGGATAAAGGAAAATAATTTAAAGGCTTCTTCACAATATGAATTCATTATACACATACACATACGTATGTATGTGGTCTTAATATTAATATTTAACTCAAAATTATCCCAATAATGTTTATCCACTTCTTCAGTAGATTTGAATAATTTTCATTAAATTGTATTTTCTTAATATTTAAATACATTAACAAGACGACATTTATTAATTAATTTAATAACTCAATCACAGAATTGAACTAAAGAATAAATTACATAATTTTTACTTTTGAAATATTGCAGCGGAGACTTTTATTGAAGAAATTCTTTTACTCGTAAATTGAAATCAACAAATGCTCTTTAAAAATATATATTTTTAATAATTTTTCGTTCTGATTTCTAATTTCATATAACTACCATTTCGTACCTTATTAGCCGCTTAGCGGTTTCAACTGGTATTTCATCTTTAAATATAAATTTCAAAAGATATAATTTGTGTGTTTATATAAAAATCTTAAGCTTTAACACAGGCCTTATATTAAGAAAGTGTGGTAAGTCTCACACAAAATAAAAATTTTCCAACTGTTATCTTGATAATTGCAAGAGGTAGACTCTTCAAAAATAAAAAAGCGTCTGGTAACATAATACAAGAGGCAGCGCAATATTGATGGAAAAATAAATATAAAGTGCATTTGCAGTTTTCTGACAACAGCGCTATCTATCATTTTTCTTCAAAGATAACATAATTATTTGGTAGGCATTATTATCTGAGTGTGGATTTTCATAAAAAAAAATCACCGGTGCAAAGTCCTTTTATTTATTAGTTATAATTATTAAAGCAAATAAAAAATAATAATCAAAAAAGAATTATCACAAAACACCTTTGCTATTCTTTAGTTGGCTCATTCAATAATAATGTTTCTAGTTCTATTTTTGTGTTTATTTTAGTTTTTCTTCTTTGTCGTTATTATAAGAGACAACTTGCTGCCAAATTGCTGCAAAATAATTTTAAAAAATAGTTTTTTTGCAATCACATTATATTCCTACATAAAGATATATTTATATTTAAACTTAGTAGAAAAATATTATTTGTAGAAAAAAGTAAAAGTATACAAAGTTTATTTAATAAGTTTGTTACATTTCTAACACATTTAAACACAAAACTGTGTTATCGAAATAGGGCTTTCTGAGTTACCCTTTTGTAGACATGAAAACCGAAATTAGAAATGTGAATTTGTATTTTAATATAAATAACATGACACCTGGAGAAAAAGATGAAAATGGCCATGATTTTCGCAATCTCTTGATATTAAATCAACTTAATTAAAAATTTTTCATTTTAAGTTTTCATCTAAACAATTGTGTGATATCAACGATATTTAAACAGTGTTGGAGATAATTTTTTCCACTAAGCTATGTAATCCTTCTTCCCATTTTATGTCTTAGCGTTTTTTCGGATGTCTACAGCATTTGTTTATTTCACACTTATTATTAAATACTGGGGCAGAAAATAATTTTTCGGAAGTAAATAAGGAATTTATAAGCTGCTCGAAGAATAATTTGACTTGCTAATAACAGAACAGTACTTAAGTTTTGAGTTTGTACGATTTCGATCTCTCGGGAGCGGTGCAATAGGGTACCAAACTAGAGGGCTTCAGGAATGAAAATTCTTAGTTTTTCGTATAATTTAATACCGCAATCATAAATTTATCATAAGAGGTTCGCTTTAAACTCGATAGAGCTTTAAATTGAAAGAAAAAAAATTTAATTTTAATAAATTGAATTTCTTACAGAAAAGGTCAATATATAAACATTTAAAAATGGTCACCACGGCTGAAGTTGACGGTGAACATTGTAGAATCCAATTTTTGACCACTTTAACGGGCAATGTTGTCATCTACACGGTTTCGATTGCCGCTGTTTTATCATCGTTCTAGTGACATGGCGTGGCCCCATAGGAAATTATGCAAATGTGTCAAACTGCGTGTTCATTTTTTTAAAACAACTTATATCCAAATATGAAGCACATAATCCCATCCATATACCCCCGGGGGCACATTATCGGTCTTTGTGGAGAGTAACTATTTAGACCTGTGCAACTGGGGGAAAAAGAGTCCCCAGTCCCCTGAAGTCAGTAGGGGTACAACTGGACGTTATTTTCACGGGAATCAGTAAGCCCCAGAGTCTTTAGACATTTAACTGTTCTCTGGCTGATTATTGAGGTTGGCCCCTATATGAGAGTATCGTGGTGGTTGTGGTTTCGCGGCCCCAGGTCAGTTTTTATATGGTGGCCGGGTTCATTTCACCTGTAATAACACCTACCAGGTGAAATGTTGCCAGAGCCAGTGAGCATGCTAGATATGTGTTCTGGACAGGAGTTGGATAGTCTGCAACCCTTCAGCAAGGAGAGATGATTTGCAGCCCTGCTCTGGAATCATTAAAGTTGCAACTAGGAAAAACCTGTTGCTAGAATCAGTCTTCGGCTTCCTAGGACGAACATGACGTTCCTATTTATGCATAGTGGTTCGACCACCATCTGATTAGGGCTCCATAGCCAGGCGCAGATGAAAACTTATCACGTAGTCCCATCCACATTTAAGTATAAAAAAAAAAAAAAACATTAAAGTCCAATAACGCCAACAGCCTTAAATCGCACCCAACGCTTGTAAGTTCTATTGTGGCCTTATAGTGGATTTTACGTGTGGCATAAAATCGTTCCACAGTTCGACGGTAACTAGTCATATTAACCTGCACAAATTGATGACTTTCAACGTAAATTTTTATACTTTAATCTATTCATGATAATTTGACAAAGAGTATACTGATCATAAATGTCAAAATTGAGCGCAATATAACGGTTTGTTTAAAAGTTACCCTTTTCATAAGTTCCAATGAGTTTAATGAGTTCTAAAAGCTTAAAGGTCAACAAGTTGTTATTTAGAGTTTAAAATTCTGAATTATTAAAGAAACAATATTTGGAAAAATTATCTTCGCATTTTTTTTAGTAAGGATCCTAACAATTTTATTTAAATTATATTCTTTACTAAAGAAAATATTAAAAGAACGATTAGTAAATAACAAGAGCAACGAAATAAGTTTTGGATTGTGAGTGGATTCCATTTAACCAAATTAATAGTAATTATGAGTATTTCTCGTATTCTTTTTTATCAAATATGTTGGCAGATGATGGATGTAGCAATGCAGAAAAAACTCCAATAAACACTATATACGTTTCTAGTCTTTCCTGTTCTTATTAACAGAAACATTTAAATCATTTGAATCTGCTCTATCCCCAACTCAACCTATTTTTTTTACCAACTTTTAAAAGCTTTTTAAAAGCTGGCCATACAAATTGGCATGTTTGCTACGAAATTCAAAGATAAAGTATATCCCAGTTATTATTTGTATCAAGTTTAATCTCTATATTTTAACTTAAATTCAATTTTATAAAAACAGACTAAGTACTAAAACTTTTGATCACAATATTGCAAAAATCTTTGAAAAGGTATTTTTAAGTCGTAGCACCTGATGATTATTGTAAATTTTGTGTGGTTTATTGAAATAACATTATAAGACCCACATGCAGTTTCAAGTAATTGTATGCCAAATGAAAACAAAAAAAATGTATGCAGTTTTGTCTTCCAAATCATGCTCTTAATGTTTTCTTCGTTTTCTTCAAAACTGCCTGCACTTACTCGCTCACTCAAAAGTGACATTTACAGTTATGCTAGATCACTTTTATTTTGGTTGTGTAGTCGTAATATACATATATTTAAAAAGTAAGAAATATCGCGTACTTTATCTACACATGTTTAGGTCCATTAATTGTGTTGATTCAGCAAAATATATTTTCTTTTATTTATATATTTTTTTTTTTTTGCGAATATATCATAATTATTTTTGCAAAAAGTTGTCAATAAAAAAGAACATTCCCATAAATAATGCAGAAGAATTATTTGTATTTTTCGGATTGTCTTTTCGATGCTGCTGATGGCGGCTAAGAATCTCATTTTATTTCAAACACTCACACACGATCTGTTCAAATAATTTTTCATGGCAAACAATAAAAATTAAAATAATTTTAACATGTGAAAAAAAAATAAACTATCCACCGTGTGGCTACTTTGGCTGCAGTTCTTGTCAGAAATCTCATAAAAAGCCAAATTTAGAAAAACTAGTTACCTATATTTTATATTATTTTCTAAGAGCAGCGATCTTCGACAATACTCTACATATTGTGGTATTGCATGCCTCTTCTCCACTTGGACAATTTGGCCAAAATCTCTTAGATAGATAAAAAATTTAAATTTATGCATATATAGCTCAATAGATTATAAAATTAAATTTAATTTAGTATTAAGTTGCTTGGATTTCTTTCACCAGTAAATGAAATACTTTTGTCATTTTTAAAATTAATATTGATTGGCATCGCTAGTCATAGACAAATTATTTTTAAAATAAATAATTCAATTTAATACTCTTGTCATTCCACTTGGTGAAAACCGTTATTATAAAGAGTCATATCTAAATCCGGTCCCAAAATCGCGAGCCTTATCATGTATCCCGATCAAGGTTTTGAGTTTCGGTTATTTAAATCTTTATTTTAGCGACTCTTAAAACAACTTCAATTAATAATTAACGGTTTAGTACTCTATAAATCGATCAGTCGATTTAAAATATTGGGCTTTTACCAGTAATTGCTTTCTCTAACTTAAGTGAGATATTTTTAAAGCGAAAATATGATTCTCCCATTTTTTACAGTGTGGGCTAGAGTTCTTCATGCAATTTTTAATTACTTTAAATCAAAAAATACATATTATACTGTAGTTTATCCTGTCTAAAATAAGACAACTATTATCCGTTTTTGTGAAAGATTTATCACTACTCATTTCTCAAGTTACAGAAACGAAGCCCAGATGTTATATTTTAAAACTAATTGGAAACAAAGATGAATTGGAAACAAAGCCTTAAAAACTGAATCGAAATAGTAAAAGTTATTCAATTTTAACTGGATAATTTGTCCCAAAAGCTGTTTCTATTTTCCTTATTAATATTTTGGTACAAATAATATAAAATTAGTAATTAAAAATATTTCCTAATTTATACAGAAATAATTAAGAATTTCATTTTTATTACTTTCTCCACAGGTTAGTATTTTAATTAGTTTTATAAAAATTTCCTGCTTCTCATGCCTTTAATAAATTTCCTCTAAAATAAATAGACTAACCGCAGGTAAATGGGTATACAAATGTATTTACCTTCCACAATACTCATTTCCAATTCCATAAAGTTTATATATTCTGCATTCTTACATATATGTAGGTAATGTCCGTCTGTCTATAATAAAGTTGAAATCAGTTTTACAAAGGCCTCAGAAGAGCTAAAAAGAATGTGTCCGATATAGCTTCGAAAGAGTTACAATTCACCATCAACGGTAAATGCTAGAGATCTAGTAAAAACAGGGCAAATATTACGCCTCTCCTCCTCTTACGTTTTAATAATGTGATTTGGTTTGGTTTGAAATCGATATTCCACTTAACAATCAAAATTTCACCAAAATATCACATTTTCCCAAAAATTTGACAAAATTCAATTTTACGAAAAAATTTGAATTTCAATTACAAGTAAAAATAATTCCTTCTCAATATTCCTACGGGCTCTCCAGCATCTCCAATTATAGCTGATATTGTGATGGAGGAATTACTAAATTCATGTATTAGTAAAATGCATATTAAACCTAAGATAATCACAAAATATGTGGATGATTTATTTTGTATAACTTCAGAAGATGCAGTGGATAATATTTTGTCAGAATTGAATAGTTTCCATCCGGATATTAAATTTACGATTGAAAGAGTATTAGAATCTAGACTTCTATATTTAGATATGTTGATAATAAGGAAGAAAAATAAGTTAGTATTTGATTGGTGTAAGAAACCAACATCTTCTGGAAGAATCATTAATTTTTATTCAAAACATCCAGGTGAACTGTGACAAAGTTTATATTGGGACAACAAAAAATAAACTTAAAACGAGATTAGCTGGTCACAGGTGTGACCAAAAATATAGGAATATTTCAACACAGAAGACATCCTTATCTTCACATTGTAAGAAATATAATCATTATCCAAAGTTTGATGAAACATCAGTATTAGATATAGAAAAAAACTACAAGAGACGTTATATGTTGGAAATGTTAGAAATTGTTAATGTACCAAATGTAAGGAGAATAAATTTCAAGACAGACACAGACAATTTAGCTCAGAATTATAGGTACTTAATTAAAAAGACACATAATTTGTTATAATCATTTCATAAGAGAGAATTTGTTATTTGTTGTTTGTTATTTATTTGTTGTTTACGTTTCCTTGTTTTTGTATGTTTAAATATTTGAAAATTTAAAATTTTTGTATATATGTATGAAAAAATATTTTATGTTTTTGTCAAATGTTTCGAAACATTTTTTCAATTTGTTAATAATTTTTTTTGTTTTCAAAAATTTTAAATTTTTTCCTGAAGAAGCTTTCCAAAGGAAAGCGAAATATTGAAAAAAAAAATATATAAAAAAGATCTAAAAAAAGAAAAAAGATATTTATTAAAGATAAAAAAGATCGTTTAAAAAACTATAAAAATTATTTTTTTATTTTTTAATTAATTTTTTTTTTTAATATTAACTATTGAGTCATTTTTAATTCATTTAACTTTTAGAATATATTTTATTACTACGCAAAAAAACGAAAAAAAAAAATCACAAAAATAACTTAATTTAGCAACTTTTAACAGTTCCCGAGCAGATCCCAGTTTCACAAAAGTAAATTATTTATTTTTAGCTTTTCGAAAAAAAGGAAATAAAATTGATAATGAAGAATATAACATTTTAATTTTTTAAATTATTTTTGTGCAAATAAAGTGAATGCCAAAGACGTACTTCTCTGAAATTGAACAGCATAAGAACGTAAGTATCTTACATGACTGTGGTGTAGGAGCATTCATATTTGTTATGTTCATATTTAACGATATTTTAGAAATCCATTATTTTTTGTCTCCCTTTTTACCTTTTGAGGTACTTAATTGCGTAAAAAGTAATATGAATAAGGACTTATTTTTTGGTTATATTTACAACACTTTTTTAAAACAAATTATGAAAAGTTATTTTTGTTTAAACCGACACCAATTATTTATTTATCTGCAGATATAAATTATGTTTATTTTAAAACACAAATCAAAATTTTTATTCCGAAACAAATAAAAAAAGTTAATGTAAAAACATTTAATTAAAAATTCATTGGCAAGATGTAAAAGACACTAAAAGATAAAATAAAAAAGTGAATGTTATTTCAGAGAGTGGTAAGCGATAAGATAAATGGAACAAAAGATTGTTAAAACGTTCTTTTTAAGCAAATAAAAATTTAAGATTGTAAAATTGCAAACATATAAAACTAAACAATAAAAACTTTTTTAAAATTCGTGTGGCATTAACTCAAGAACTTTGTTTAACAATTAGCAAAAAATTTAAGAAACACTGCTGTAAACTAAAAACAAAACAAAACTAAGAATCATTTTTCGCTTTGTTCTTTATTTATGTCAATTTAGTTTAAATAGTCACACAGCCATGAGATAAAATATTTTGCACATGTGTTCTCTTTGGAACACAAACTAGGGTGGCATCTTCCTTAAAAACAAAAAAAAAGCAAAAACAGAAATAAAAACTGAGTAAAGAAATCTCCTTGAACATGTCCGATAGTTTTTGACTTTTGTGAAAACCTTGTTCATTTCTTTTCTTCTGTTGTTTCTTGTTTACTTTTTTTACATTAATTTGTTGTCACATTCAGCACTTACAAAAGGAAAAGATTGTTAATGAATTATAAGCATGTGAAAAATGAAAATTATTCCTTTAAAAAATTTTATATTGTATGTTAAGTCTTGGAACAGGTATTTTATATTAAAATTAACAATGGCCAACAATTTCCCAAGAGAAATGGAATTCTCTTAGAATTCTATAAATTGCTTGAAAAAACCTATAAAAAAACTGTTTATTTTTATTCTAAACTGAGAAATTTATACTACAAAAACGGGGTTTAAAATATTGATATATTTAAATATTGATATATTTAATATATTTAATATATTTTCCGACGGGGTTTAATTTATTTGGGTATGATTTTACGTCGACCCTCTGTGTCAATATAATTCGTTTTGTTCGTGTGTCTCTTCGTGTTATTTTCATTGCCTCCGTCACTTTCAAAATCATAAGGCATAAAACCGGTTTGAAAACCGTTTAAAAAACAGATGTTTTATTGTTTTAAGAAATTGGTGTACTCGACATTCGATAAGGACGGAAAAACCGACTACCGATTTTCAAACTGGTAGAAACCACGAGTCGAACGTCTTACTTTATATTTTTGTTGTACTAATGGCAATAACAGCTGCTCGAGCTTTTTGTCCGTTAAAATAATTGCATTGAAATCACATGTTATTTAAAGGCTCGATCTTCAACTGCATGTTCTTTACCTTACGTTCAATGTACGTAAATATATATATTCTGGCGAAATAACTTTCACCTCACTTTGGAAAATTTATTATTGGACTACATGCAATATGAAAAACGTTTTAGTGTTGGGAGAGAAAATGTGTTAAAAACACAATTAAATTTCTCAACTTTAACAATTAACAACAAATTCATTCAGGTTGAAATACATTAAAGTATTGAATTAAGATATAGTATGGAGATATTGAAAAAATATAACATTTTCTCACACCTTTATAAAATAGTGGCTTAAAAAACCAACCACAAGTTTTAATGGACCTAACATCATTACAAAACAAATCAGATGTTATTAAGATAAAATAATTTATTATAACTGGAAATTAGTTATAGTTTAAAAACTTATCTTGATTTTGTTTAAGCAAAAAAATAATAAAAAACCATACAGTACAGCAGTAGTAACTCACTCTGTATATCGTCTATAAAAAAATCATTATCAAGATTTTTTAAACTTACAAACACATACACAACTCGTCCTAAAGTAAAAAATTGTCTTGATGAGTGTTGAAAAAATCAAGTGGCAGTAGTAAAACTACCAGACTTGTTCGTCTGTCTCTCTGGCCTTCTGTTATTAAAAACAAGAAGAGGTTAAACACTTTTATACCACAAACTATATAATTTATATCAAAATAGTTTCATACACGCATACACACACACACACACGCGTGTCTGTGCATATTAGACTAGAGGCACTTAAATCCACATACAAAATCTATGATCATTCATAAAAAACTTGATTTTTATGAATTAAAAACGAAATTGCTTTTTTAGATTTTTAGTTTCAAAAAATATTTATCTTTAAACGCTTAGAATTAATTATTTCACAAAGTAAAATCGACAAACATTTTTAAAGAGGCGTCTTCACAAAGGGTTTTTGTTTAAGGGGTCACAATTTTAAACTAAACAGATACAGACACACAAAAGCTAATAAAAATGTATTAAATCTCTTTGTAATTTTGTTTGTTTGTTCGGCGCGTCAACCACGGCTAAATGCCTGAACCTGAAAGTTGTCGGGAGGGTGTAACAGGCTAGATATATGTTTGAACAGAGGTTTTGGAGCACAGAATAGAAGGGAACTGGAATAGTTGTGGGTCCCAGCTAACTTAAAAAAATCCAAACGATGTGAATGTAAAATGTCTAATGGATTATATCTAAGCCTCAAACAGGAGAAAAAATAAAGAAAAGGGCATTAATCGCTGCATCGGTTTTAATTAAATATGAAAAAAATGCTCTTTTAATGCTTTCAGATGATAAATAACAGTGGTGGCTCCACAAAAAATCACTTATGTTTTTTTCGGTTCAGACACCTGCACTGTATTGTACCAGAACTAGGAAATTAGGTTATGGGGAAGAGTAATGAGGGAAGAGTGTTTGTGGACATTCAATTTAAATTTTCCTACATTAAAAGTGACAGGAAAGACCTCTGGAGGGAGTTTCTTCCACATACGAACTGTTCTCTCAAAAAAACTCATTTTCCCTGTAATTCGTAGTGCGATACACTGGCCAATCAACCCCAAATGGATGCGTTCTTTTCGAAATTCAAGTCAAACGCAAAAACCTGGAAATTTGGGAACAAATTCCATAATTTCGTTAGAGCACTTACACCATTGTAGTACCATTGTAGTAACAAACATTGCGTCGATGCTCCAGGAAATCAATAGAGTTGGATATCCTACCTTCCCCAATGAGCCTCTTGGCGCTCCTGCACACGGTCGAGCAACTCCAATATAGAGTTTGTATCTATGGACGAATATTGGTGGTATAAATAGTAGGAAGATCGGATGGAGTGAAGTACCTCTTACACTGTTTTAGAAAACCGAGGCACTTCAAAGCTTCTTTAGAAATCTGAAAAATGTGTTTAGTCCATCGAACATCACACTGAATTTTCATACCAAGAACATCCGATTCCGTAATACCTATATCACCCATAGTAATAGGTGCAGCACCACTTCCGAACACAAATCTATGGGTAAGCATGCAACATTGCGTCTTATGGGCATTAAAACCGACTCTATTCGCACGACCGCATTCGGAGACCGCCGCGAGATCGTGATTGAGCTTGTTCTGCCTTTTGGAACTCACCTCCATCTGGTTCGGTTTATTACTAAAGGAATACGAATGACAAATGTTGCTGTCACCTCCGAAAGAGTAGGGTTGGAAGTTTGACAAAGAAAATCATTTAGAAAAATAAGAAATAGGGTTGGAGATAGAACGGAGCCTTGCTGTACCTCTGAATTAATCTTGTACTCGTCTGATGAAACCCCATCTATAACAACTCTTATAGTGCGAGAAAACTGAGAAAACTCGATATAAAGCTAAAAAAATTATAACCGACACCAAAAGCAGCATCAAACGCCTTGGAAATATCTAGAGCCACCACCTTACTCTCTCCTAAATGATGTATGGTGTTGCACCATTTTTCCGATAGGAAAGCCAGCCAGTCGTCCGTAGAGCACCCCCTACCGAAATCATACTGTCGGTTACTAAGTAAGCTGTTAGACTCCAAGATGAAGATGAAATATACTTTCCGCCACATTAGAAAGCACAGAACAAACTGAAATTGGGCGGCAATTTTCAGGGTTGTTAGCCTCACCCTTTTTTGATATTGGCGCTACATTAGCAACCCTCCAATACTTTGGTAATTCACCGACAGGACCTAAGAAGGGTTAGTAACGGCTAGTGTGCTAGCGTCGAAGACCACTGTTGGTATTCCATCTGGTCCAGGAGAGTTGTTGACGTTGAGATCTGCTAAGACCTTTTAAAACCGCTCGAGCTCGAAAGAATATTTTCGACATAGTAATGGATACTCTCTTGAGCTTGGGCGGTGGTTAACTACCTTCCGGCAAACAGAAATTATTTGCAAATATAGAAACTAAAAGGTTAGCTTTATCAACCGGGTCAGTGAATATCTGATTATTCTTTAAAAAGTCGGAATTGAAGAACTAGCATTATCCCTCTTTTAACCGTGCTATCTAACTTAGATGGTTATTAAAATACCGCATTATTAAATAACATTATTGTTTTTATATAATAACACATTTAATACCTTGTAATCATCGTGCACATAAAAATACAGGAAATATTTTATTACCTGCATTGGTTTGAAATAAAACGGCCATTCTAAATATTTTTAATTATTATGACCTGAACTTATTCGATGTCTGATACCTATGTTCGGTTCAACTTCTCTCTTAATAATTTAGATGGGTAAGAGTACATTGTGGCACTGGAATAATTCATAATAAACACAAAATGGTATGCGGGTTGCAGAAGACTTTTAAGATGATTTAAAAGAACCCAGAAAGATGAGAAAAAAGAACCCAGCAACAAAAATATCCAGATCCAGGAGAGTCTTTTAATGAAAGGCCCCAAAATTTGAACCAGGCAACGCCGGGTACAATAAGCTGCGCCGTCTGAAACCACAGTTGACGCGCATGACTGTTGTTCAATTCATAATCGAAGAAGTTAGTAATCATATAGTCTCTATAATCTTCATTGAATATAAAGTTCTGACCAGCATCGTTTTTCAAGAAGTACGGATCGACGGCAATCTTATTTTGGGTCCAATTTATACAATTTGGAAGGGTTGCTCAGGCGCCTGTTTATTCATGTTAAAATGCCAAAACAAACAAAACGTAAATTACTTGACAGCTGACATAATGGCCGCCAGTTAAAAATAGTACCAACTTAAAATTTTATACCTCTCTGAAAACACTGATATGTAATCAAACATCTTAGTGCTCAATTAAAGAAACTACAACTTGAAATTTATCATTCATCAAATGATTTTGAAGTAAATTGATTCTATCGTACATGGTTTTGGATGTGACTTCTTACGCTGCAACAACATGTCAGCAAGATTATTAAGGTACGACAAAGTTAACTAAATCGTTCTAACATTCAACGTTTTTGAAGGCATGTGATACAATTGAACGAACAACATAGGCAAACGAAGCGATGGAAATATCTCAATGAGCGCTTTCGGCTCTGTCGTGTATGGTTTGAAGTCGTTCATTAAGCTATTTTATTTATGCTTCCATTTCATTACTAGATTGATTACCATTATTCCATTCCATTTAAAGAGAATGAACGAACAAGATTACTTTTGATATTTGATGGAATCTATCTGATCGCTGAAAGGAATGATTTCGCACACTACTGTCCATTAAGCACAGCAAGTAGCAACATTGTCTGGATGTAATATTTTTCGGTAATGACCTATTGGTTATCTTTATTCTAAATGTGACAATTCAGTTTAATCACCTTCCCACCGTGAGCTTTTTTGCTGAGCAAAAAAGGGGAAATCAATTTGAAATGGTTACTCAGAAGTCAGGATATTCATTATAAAGCCTTAACAGTAACTAACTATAAAACCAAGTCTTTCTCAACTAAAGATTGAATCGGTCAAATTGGTTTATTAAACTGAATAGTGTTGCCAACTCAAAACTGCAAACGTCTAAAAAAGGCACTCTTTATTTCTCTCCTTATATGCTTATCTATACCTGAATGGTAAAAATTTTGCATATATTAGTGAACCGCATTCTTAACGTCTGCAGTATTTCGAAATTCGCAAAGATTAAAAAAAAACGCGAAATAAGGCATTCAAAAAAGAAGCGCACAATCGATACCTGAGACGAGCTTAAACTGGTGTAAAATTTATATTTTAACAGCTTATAACAATTTTTGACCAAGTTTTGATTTTACGTTATACCTTCGTAACAGTTTTGAACAAATGTTTGAAATGTTGCGTGAAATGCGTAAAAATGTTGTTTCTTCTAAAATGAGTGCAAATAGTTCTTGACCAATTTCGGAGCAGCATATTGTAGACGTTCTAAAAATTCTTACTTATACCTATGTATACACATATATGTATATGCATATACTTATATGTATGTATATGTTTATAAAATATTATTAATATATATACATACATACATATATACATACGTGAGATTAGAAATTCTGATTCAGTACAGGAATTATCATAATTTAAGTTTTCAAATACAAGTTTTCAGCACAACAAAAGAAATATTAGGAGTGAACTTCTATTTAAATACAAGTGGTAAGTAATTAAATAATAAAAGGCTCTAGAAAACAACATTAAAAAAGGCAAAAAACCAAAAAGCCAAAATGATATAAAGAAAAAATTACAAAAAAATATAAAGGAAGAAAGGTTTTGTTTACCTGCGTTTCTAAAACATTGACCGGCCGATTTTGTTGAAGCACTTAACAAAAAACTACATGCGGCAATGATGCATTGATGATTTGTGTTTTTGTTTTTGCTGTAGTTTTGTATTAGTTTTTTTATTTTGTTTTCTGGTGAAAAAGAAAACCCAAAATATGATTTGTTTCTTGCTGTTGTTGCCGTTGTTTTGGTCGGAAACAATCCAAATTGTTATTGTAAGATTTATGTTAGCAATACCAACAACAAGAGCTAAAATACACTGTACTCAACATAAATAAAAACTGCGTGGTTGTATAAATTTTTTCTCTCTGTTTTTGTTTTTAATTTAAATGAAATTTGTTTAAAAATTTTGTTGTTTCTTTCAGCAACAGATTTTATTGTAGGCAGCAGAATATTATCAAAAGTAAAATAAAAATGAATTGAATTCAATAAATCTTAGGTTTAAATGATTAACAAATAAATAATTTTATTTGTTACACTACAGATTTAATTGCACTTATTTGAACACTATGCTTTAAAAGCTTTTGTTTTATTTCTTATATTCTTAATATACCTATGGCATTAAATTTTTTTCTTATTTCATTCATTTTATTAACACAATATAAATGTTATAAATTGCTTAAAAATTTTATTTTTGTGTAACAAATTCCATTTTCCTAGATTTTTTTTTTATTTTTAATTATTATTCTTTAAACTGTTGCGGTTTCTTTTACGTTTTTTTTTTTTCTAAAAAAAACAAAATTGCACTCACTGGAATATTTTTTAATCAATAGAACTTATATTTGTTTTGCGAATTTTGTTTTTCTATTTTGTGTTTTCTTTTTAGAAATGTGTCAAACAGAAGAATTGCTATATATTTTCAAAATATTTCTTAAGCGTCTTTAACGATCCTCACATTTAACTTTGTGAGAGTGTCATTATCAACTGATTTTATTATACTCTCATTGTAAGAAAACAAACTTGTAACAATCAAATCATATTTATCAAACATTTAAGAGAAAAATAATGCTCTTAAAATTTGACGAAATGTTTTAACAACCTCGCTCTTTTTCTCTCAGAATTTTATTATAGATTACCAATGCAGCCAGATTTTGTTTTTTTCACGCGGCAACATATAAATATGATTTATATAAATAGCTTAACATGAATTTAAGCATTTTTAGTTCTATCTACGCATCAAAAATATGACTCCTAAAAAACGATGTAAAACAAATTTGAGTTATATTATAGTTGTAGTGTTCCCATTGTAGATTAATAAATTATTATTGTATACCCTTATATTTAAAAATTCGGCGACAAATATTTTCACTTTGGCTTTACTTTACTTGCACATTATGACAATAGCAGACTTTCATGTACTTTAGAGATTTCAAGCAGCACTTACCCGCACAAAAAAATACGTTTTTGTGCCTGTCACAAAACTCTGCCTCCATTGATAGGTGACAACTATTAGCGTAGATCAATAGTCTCAATTGTTTCATTATATTGAATTATGAACACATAATATACTGAAATGATCCAAAACCAGCTTTTTATTCTTGTACGTCCACTAAAAATAGTATTATTAATGATATGTGCGTATATTTTCCGACGGGGTTTAATTTATTTTTACCGTACCTAAATAAAAGTATTATTAATTATTGAATTTTCAATTATATTGTGGAAATTATTTATCAAGAATTTCACACAATCCGATCGGAATGGTTATTATACCGCATTAACTATATTTCTGAATATATAAAAAGAAAAAAAAAACAAAAACATAACTTGAAAGAAAGTAAATTCCACTTTGAAACTTAAAATTGGTTTCATTCAAATTATATAAATTACAATTTATATATAATTTTATACTAAAAAAAATAAGTTTAAAAATTAGGCATAAAAATTTTTTTTATTAAAAATAAAATATACCATTTAAACTTAAACGAGAAGTCGAGTGCTTATTGCAAAGATAGTTGTGTTGCTTACCAAGCATGCATCTCTACACCTCCTACCTATAAACAAAAAATGCATGCAACTAGTTCCATGAAAAATTCCATCTGTAATTTCTCTAATTTAATATTTCAATTAAATGAAAAATCAAGATTACTGAAATGTTCAATAAAAGAGATAAATTCATTAATACTAATTAAAACGTAATACATTTTATCTTGTTTATATAAATCATTGAACGGTTTCAATATTTTCTTAAATTCCGTAATGACTTGTCATGAAAAACTATTGCCATTTTCCGTCTTATCTGGCTGTTGTTCTCTTAAAGTTAAAGGCGAGCGCTTTCGAAGTAAAAACATCATTATGAAGTGGCCATGTAATTAGTACTCTCATGATTCTCAATATTCTAAAGTATTTTAACTTTTGTGGATTTTTCATCTTTGGCATATTGTTTAGAAATTTATAATTAATTATACTCACTTTTAAAATTTTATGAAAAAAGGTATATGTATTTACAATAATTTTAATAGCTCTTTAAACCGAGTTTTGAACGAGTTGTAAAAAACTACGGTTATTAAAAAATGTTTTTTTTCTATTTATGAAATTAACTTAATAGTCAATTATTAAGCAGTATATTCAAATTTTAATAGATATGGCAACACCATATTTCCTATTTTCATTCACAAATTCTCTGCGAATATTTTATTCTAACTTTTTTATCTCTTTTAATGAAATTTTAATATCTATCAAATTATAATCCAGCTGGTGTTATTTTTAATGGCAAAAACAGACATGTAGTTTTTTGTTTATTTTTTTTCACTACTCTTTTCTACTGACAACACTAAAAAGTGAGAGTATAAATTTGCAAAGTAAATATGGAAAAAGATAAATAACAGAGGGGTTTTTAGTTATTGTTAATATTTGCAGATTTAGTTAACTTTAAGTTTAATAGGATTTTATATTATACTTTTATATTTAACTCACAATGTTTTATTTACATTTACACACCGGCTATCATCTACCCTTTTAAAATCATTGATCATATAATTTATATAAGGGAACTAAAGTAGGGTTCCCGGATCTTTCGTAAATCAAATCCTTTTATTGAAGTTTATATCTTCAAAAATTCCCAGAATGAATTTTAGTTTATAACATGTTTACAAAAGATATAATTGATCGCAGAAAACCTCTGCAAGTACCGAGAAATGTGTATTTTTTTTTTAAATAAACAAAAATTTTTCCTGAAAAATATATGTAGGTGACAAGAGAAAGCTGTCCTTTTTCGCCTCTAGCGGGTATGATTGGCGAAAATCCATTTTAGATATTTCTTATGAAAAATATATGCATTCGATTTGCTGAGATTATTTTTTTTTAGAAAATTTTGCTGGATCTGTCGCGTATAATGAATTTGCTGAGATAAATGAATTTGAAGTTTTTCATTAAGATTTTAAAATATTTAATTTATTTCTGAAAATTTTCATTTCAGGTATTTTTTTAGTACATATCATGGTATAAATTGTCTTTAATGTAAAATCTTTAATAACTTATGTATATTTTAACATACTTTCGGTACTAATTTGGAAAAACAGCAAACATCGGCACTGGTCAAACTTTATAGATAGTTAATACCTATATAAATTATAAAAATTGTGTAGAACACAATTTCATTTAAAAAGAACTTAAAGAGTGGCTGGTGCCTAAACTTTTACAACAAATCACTAGATTAAAAAAAAATATTTTAGAACGCATAAAACCACCACCAGTAGCAAAGCAATAAACCATGACAAAAAAAAAAATAAGAGCATAAAAAAAGAAAAATATAACACGTGCAACAAATGTGTTTTAAATTCACAGTCTATAATCATTATCTGTCTGTAAATAAACTTTACATTGTAAATGCAAACTGTCAAATGGCTTCTACCTTACCTGAATCTATAAGAAGGGAAAATGTTTTGTTTCAACAATAGCCGTAATAAAAATACTATGAGGTTATATTCAGCGATTAATAATAAAATTATTTAAATATGCTCTCGGTGAAGAAATTCTTTGACCCAAGTCCTGCAAATTCAACTCACACTCTATAAGAAGATTTATTATAAGTACAAATAATCATCCACACTACGTTCTTACCTAGAAACTCAATTTCAATGTTTTTATAAACAAGACAATTTTAGATAAAACGAAACTTACTGAACTTAAAAACATTAAGCTAGAGCCCATGAATGGTAGCTAAAGTCAAGCAAGGCTGAAGTTGTTTAATTGCTATTGTTGTATTCCCAAAACTGGAGAAATTTCCAAACTGCTAACATTTTACAAAATACTCACTATTTTATTAATTAATGAATTTTGATGAGGGAAACAATCTTTTTAAGTAGAATAATATATTAACAATCTTCTTTAAATAGTTTGGTGATTTAGAATAATGTAACAACTCTTTTTCTAATTACATCTCTTTTAAATGTTACTCATTTTCAATAGTTTTACAGCTTACAACGCACATCTATTTAATACAGCCAACTATTTACACTAGGTATTCAATTGAGTAAATATGACACTCCGTACAGACAAGGTGAATAATTATTTCAAAATTTTATACAAGAAGTAACGAAAGTTCTCTTTCCTTAGATTTATATAAACTCTGCGTCCCGGCCAATCCAATTAAAATAAAATATTTTTGAAATATTTTTTTTTCTATTGGTCGTTATAATCTCACTTTTTTCATAAAGTTTCTTATATGCATTTTAAAAGTCGCCTGTCAAATTAAAATCACATTATTTATCTCACACAAGTATAATTAATAACTTACAATTCACATTAAGACATAATTTTTACTTAATACTTTTTTTATTTTCTATTATCTACTAGAATTTTAGGATTAGCCACACGGAAAACATTTGGCACCATACTGGCTAAAGTATTAAATAAATCTTCAGAGATGTCGTGGGGCAATAAAAGTTGTAGTGTACTGAAAATTTAATGGTTTTAATTAAGTATTCGAAAAAATAAATAAATATGTATAACTAATGCAATATATAAATTTACCTCAACTCTGCACCACCCCACGAAGCGGACTCAATCATAAAACCTTTAGCACATTTAAACACCAACTCTGCTCTTCGTATACACCACTGAACGGTCATATCTTCTGACATTTCGTGCCTCAATAGAGCTGGGATTGTCAGTGTGGTCACATCGTGTCTACTAGCAGTCTTTAATATACTACGCAAACCTAATATAACAGGATGGCGGGAATTTATTTCACTTGGACTGTTAATAGGTTCATCTGAAATCAAATGGAATATAACATGTGATTGTGACAGATTGGAATGTTTCGTTATAAAAAAATCGCCCGTTTTAAGTTTTGCACTAGATTTAATTGGTGAATTACTAGCGCTGCTGTGTGTGGAATGTGTTACGCCTTCCTCTGCGCTGAAGATGCTAATGTCAGTGCTAGCGGTACTTAAACTTTTTGTACTAGGTGTAGACGAAGTACTTCCATTTAGCTGTCGTATTTGTTGTTCGATTTTTTCTAACTGATCATCAATCTAAAATAAGTATATAAAATAAAATAATAGGAGAGAAAAGCGTTTGAATTTTTTAAGTTTATTTTCCTAAAATTTCTTTTTATACAGCTTTCCTAAACTAACTAAAAAAGCCTGAGAAGCCTAGACACTTGGAAAACAAGAAAAAAACTAAAATACAATAAAGTACAACTTTAGTGAAAGTGGGTTGTGTTCAGAGATTTTAAGCAGCATTCAAAACTTACCGATTTATAAACGGAACGAATAATTTTCTTTACCTGACTAAAGTGAAACTCCGTCGACATGTTTGCATTTTTTATTATATCCTTATTTGCTTGTGCTTGTATGGATGGTGTTAGGACTACAACACCACACAAAGAACTTGAATATAAACCCAAAGCCATGTTCAAACCGTTTAAGCTAAAGGAAAATAGTAAAATATACTTAAATATCAATAACATAATACAAAAATTTTGTTCGATATATTACTTCTCATCCGCATGCAAAGGACTACATAAATCATTGACATTTGCACTTAGGATACGTATGTTATGCATATGTTTCAACTGAGAACCCAAATGTATAGTAAAACTTTCCTCCATGGATGGTTGCTGTGATATAAACATAGATGAGCGGTTGCCTAGTGGAGTCGCAACTGGGGATGATTGAAAAAGTTCCGAAACTTGGCTGGTTATCCAATTACGGTACTCATTTTTTTGATGACCCCGCTTAGCTTCCAATTCCGATTCATAACGTTTGCGCACGTAATTTTGCGTTGAATACTGTTGGGCAAGCAAATTATTAATATCCTCTGACGTTGTTGTTATATCCAATTGATTTATTTTTGATTCCATTTCTTCTTGTTGAGAATCGTTAAGTGTTTCAACTTCTCTATCCATTTGAGCGATCATATTTGCTATCACTTTAGCGTATTCTCTTTCCTTTTTCAATATCTCCTCCAAAGAGGAGGAATGCACTAAACGGTGGAAACTTTGAGCAAATATCTCATTGTCTGTTGGACCAATGCGATCCGCAAATTGTATTAATTCTTCCTTGTAATGTCTTTCGGTATCTCTAATAATTTCTTCTATATCAATTGTATTGTTACGAGCTTTTTCCAATAACCTTTCAGCGTATTCATCTTTAAATTTTTGATTTTCATAATCAACAAACTTTTGCAAAACCTCTTTTATTTCTATACAAAAATAACCAAAAAATACAATTATTCGTAATAGTGCTACTACCAAACATAATTCTCACTTTTATTTTCATCTAAATAGCGCATCATAGGATCCATTTGAATTAAGATCTGTGTAACCAACTCTTCTAAACACTCATCTTCATATGGTATGGTAATGTCCAGGTAGGCTTCCTGTTGTATCCCTTCATGATCTTCATACGTGTAAGAAAAAGTTTTCCTTGTAGTAGCTTCCAAAGAATCCACCATTGCATTTATTATCAATTTTATTTATTATTAAAGTTTATTGACATTTAGCTGTGCACACCCTTAAATATTAGAGAATTCCCGTATCGTCAGCTGTTTTACAGCTGTTGCATTAAAAAACAGAGATGTAAACGACACACATTTGTAAACAAAGACCTACAGTTTTCAAAAATTTTAAAACTAACGGTTTTAAGTCGCAAAGCAACTTAGGTTTGGTTAAAAAACTACACAAACTATAGGTATCTTTTCAGGTCTGCCTTTTTAGTTGAATAGGATTGCGGTCGTATTCATGTATTAGTTAATAATTCCCTGTTGAAAGTACTAGGCTAACATGACGTTGTGTTGTAGTTATATTTAGTACATTTCAAACGATTTTTAGTATAACTGTCAGAGTAAAAGATTATTAGCATTAAATAACACTACAAACTTTTGTTCAAATTGTTGAAATGAAACTGTTTTACAACTATTAGCTTTGTCATGTACATGTTTAAATAACTAACATTTGAAAGAAAGCAATGATGTTGAGGAATAATAATATATTTTCTTCGCGTTGATTAGAAAAAACGTCTTCTCTCATTTATTTCTTTTAAAATAATCAGAAATGCATTTCTTTTATATATTATTGCATTGAATTTTTGCGGATCCTGTTTGCAGTTGCCCTGAGATAAATTTTATCTACTTAATATTACAGCAATTTACTTGCGCACAGTAGCAGTGCTGTGCGCTCTCTCCTTGCTGAAGAGTTGAAGACTATCCAAGTCCTAGTTCTATCTCTTCGGAACTTTCTTCAAAGCCACTGATCGGACTATATCTCTTTCAGTTTCGGGCTCCTGCTAGCCCAGGCGACTGGTGTCGCCTCTTACTCCCGAAGGCACATCTCCATCAAGAGTGCATGCCCCCCTTAGGTACTAATACAGGGCAATAAAATCTTATTAGATATACAAAAAAATAAATTGTTACATATGATGAAAATTAATTCGCATTTTTTGTTTGATGGCCAATTATCCATCCGCAGCATCATTGTATATGTCAAGCTTTTAAGGAAATATTTCACACTTATAAAGCTTAAATGCCATAAACTATTTACATATATTAAGCACTCTACAAAAGGTTACTGAATATTTGACGAATAATACAAAAGTTTCACTTGCGTATAAAGGTAAAATGATAAACCCAAAAATAAATGGAAAATTTCTTTTCGTTATATTGTCATAATATCCAAGTATACCTCTTAATCAAGCTATATATACATAAAAACTATTATTATTTAAGCATGAAATATGTATATTTTTACATCCATACATATCTCTCCAACCAAATTTTTCAATTTCACAATTTCAGTCTGACAAATTATATGGACTAAATCGCATTAGTGGTCTGAAAAGAATTCATATAGAATTTATAAAATTTAAATACAGTTTTCGAAATTCTATTATTTAGTTTTTAGATATTTTTATCTTGGAGCAAAATATCGATAGGTAATTCAAAATTTTTCATGATATCTGAAAGTATGCTTCATAATATGTAAACAACATCTAATGGGAAACAAAACTAACATCATAGAAAATCTTATTCCTAAGTTCCATATTTGGAGACTTTACTTGTAAGAAGAATCACCGGTTTATAAACAAATACCATCAAGTATGACAGATAGATCCTAGATAAAAAAGAACCATTAACTGCTTTTCTAAACATTGCAAAGACATTGTATATATAAATTTAGATAGAGATGAACAGTGCTGTCCTCAATGAAATGAAATGACAAGAATATTTTTTATTATACAAAAATAGGTTTTTTTTAGTGCAAAAACTCATTATGTGGTAATAATTTATATTTCAGTTTTATTGGACCTTTTTATTTTTATTAAATATGTATTAATCTTTTAAATGGTCTCTTTTTAAATTAAATTTTAACGATTTATTTTTTTCTTTTTTTCCTGTGGAAAGCTTCTTCAGGAAAATATAAAAAATAATTTCCTGAAGAAGCTTTATACAGGCAAGCGAAATATCGAAAAAAAGAAAAACTAAATCGTTAAAATTTAATTTAAAAAGAGAGACCATTCAAAAGATTAATACATATTTAATAGTAATAATTTATATTAAAATATAAATAAATTAAATACTATTAATTTTTCAATATCTCATTTATGTATGTATCGATATGGATACATACATATCAAAATGTACAAATAAAATTAGTAAGCTTAGATAGTTGAATCCTAAATGAACAATTTATTTATTGTTTTTGTATTTTACACTACAAAATATAAATTTATTACTTTCACAAAAAATGTAAGTAATATAATTTTAAGCAATTCATTTTTTAAATTCATTCTATAAAATTATTTTATAACAAAAATATATTTTCTTTAATGAAATGAATAAAATATTCAAATTTGTAGCCATTTTTATCCTATGTCAATTTCCATATAAAAGCCAAACTACTACAAAGCAAAACTTGTTAAGCAGTTGCAGGTACTGCTGGACGATAACATGCTCTCTTGGGTTTTTCTCTACTTATTTATTTTTATTTATGTACACAGCACGTGGTTTATTTAAAATTGGAAGCTTTTCGTTCATTATTCTGTTCCGTCATAAACCTATCCTGTGTTGCCTTTAGTTCAATTATAAGTAACTACATACAAAAAATTATACCCAAATTTAATCAGTTTTTCGTAAATAACACAAGCTTTATTCATTCAAATTATAATTATTATTAATATAGGAAAATTGCTCATATATTCCATCAATAAAAATAAACATATTAATTTAGATATAATAATTATAGTTATTTGATTTAACATATTAATTTAGGATCTAAATTTTTATTAAGGTTAAAACTAGTTCAAATAAAAAGTAACATAATGAAAACATTACAAACTTAATACGATAAAAATAATATCAACTCTATCCTTTTTTTGACCATTTACTCTATTATTATTATTATCTATTAATCTTGTTTTATCAGATTTTTTCGTGTGCGTTTAATGGAATTTTAAGACTATTTTGTTCTGTTAGAAAGATCTTGTCTTATAAAATATGAAACATTGTGTGACTGTATATCCTTGGAAAAAAAATAGTTGTTCCTGTTGAAGGTCGAATTCCAGGCTCAGCAGTTAACTTGTTTGTAACTAAGTAATCGCTACGAGGATTACAAACATAAACCTATGTCTAGCTAAACAAAAAAAAACACTATTAGTCTTAAGATTATGCAATTATTTAAGATGGAAAATTGGCCATTTTTTAAGAGAACTTTATGTAGTTGATAATTTGAAAGTTAACAAATTATTATAATTTTTCTCGGATGTTTGGAATAAAAATTAATAATTCTTCCAGAAGATGTTGGTTTGCTACACCAATCAAATACTAACTTATTTCTCTTTCTTTTTATTATTTCTCTTTCTTATTATTAATTCTTCCAGAAGATTTTGGTTTCTCCCTATGGGCTCTCCAGCATCTCCAATTATAGCTGGTATTGTGATGGAAGAATTACTAAATTCATGTTAACAAATTATGAAAACGTGATAATTTGCTTGCCCTAAGGAGATTTTTTTAGTAATAATGATAAAAAACTTGATTATTATTGTTTTTCATTTCAAATTATATAATTTGTATTTTCTATATCTATTAACAGGTAAAACTGTCAAATGCGCAAAACAATTACAAAATATTGTTACATTTTAGCAAATAAAGTTAAGGAACAATTTAAATTTTAGTTATACTGTACTGTACGAGTGATACTCTGTTCTAATTTTTGCAATTTGTAGTAAGCTTTGAATTTTTTTGTATTTTTTGTTGGAAAAAATAATATAAAAAGATAATGCTATAATAGATTTTATTGATATAAAAGCAAATTTAATGGTTTAGTCAACATTTTTCCAATAGCCGTCACCTGATATTCATTAGGTTTTTAGTTGCAGTAGATGCCAACCTTAGAAATTTCCTGACTTCTGTGAAAAAACCTAAAATATAAGGTGAAGACGTTATGAAGTAACATTTTTATTAACAAAATAAAAATTAAGTATAAATATAACATTTACCCATACATTTTGTTAACTAACAACAATTTTCATAAATTTGAGATCATTTTTGCTAATTTAATCTCAATAATTGAAATATATATCTCTTTTAGGTGGCTTATTTCATTTAATAAATAAGAGAAGAAACAATCGCAATTAACATCACATTTAAAAAATTTATATTGTGTGTAAACATATTTCATTCAAGCAACTTTGTTTTTTTATGAATTAGTGAAAATATTAGTTTATTATAAAGTCTTAATACATTTTTTATTTAGCGTTTAGCTGCCGTATATTGTTTTCTTAACAACATCAATTTGGTATAAAAGTTTTTGATTTTATAGGTAAGTTGGTAGCTCTTATTTTATCCTTTCGTGTATACATTTACAATATCTTGCATACATATTTTCAAACCCTGAAATATAAAAAAAAAGAAAAATAAGAACCATCGTCATACTTGCAGGGATGTAGAATTTGTATTGCCGTTTTATCAGCAAACTGCATTTCTACTGTGTTCTTCAGGTACTTCAGTTATAACCTCAAAAGAACAAATCAAAAACAAGGCGTATTCTTTTGCTTTTAAAATTAATTGATTTTTTATAATCCCAGGATATCACATATTAAGAAAGTAAAGTCAAACAGTCCTCCCCTGATGAGTTATTATGCTATGATTATGTTGCAAATATTATTCTACAAAATTTTATCATTTGATATCGTTTTTAACGTAAAGTCTCTAAGAGCAGCTTCGTGTAATTTTGATTATTTCTTTATTTATATCAGCAAAATTCCTTTGTTAGTTATCAACAAAATTAGTTAAAGATATGAAAAAAAATGAATTTGACTTTAGCAGAAGTATAAAAAAATTTAGTGCCAAAATTTAGTAGTATAGCGTCAAAAAGTACTTCTTTTTATTTAGTACCACTTTCAAGTTTATTTTCCATACCCGCACACTGGTAAACACAGACTAGTGGCAAATCAAGCAAAAGTATTTTTTAAATAAACCGAAAAATTAAATCAATAAAAAATAATAGAACGGCGAATATTTATTACAAATTATAAAAGATATTGACAGAACAGATATGGAAGTAAGTTTAGGGCCATCCAATGAAGGCGTAAAACAAAAGGATTGTAAAAATAAAGTGGATGAAACTGTGACAGAAATGCAAGTTGTGGTCTTGCCAACAGCAGCATCAGCAATAAGAGAAGCAGCTAATAGTGCAACAGCTATAAATAATACAACAAATCAAATAGCGGAGAACGTTAGTATAGCTGCTCTCTCATCGAAAGCTTTAAAAAGATGCTTAAGTGTGCCAATACCCAGATCACAACCACCATCAAGAGAAGTATCACCAGCTCCTGTTTTTAATATATTTGCACCACGCGGTCGACGTTATTCTGCTAGTTACAGTCCTGCCAGGGGGATGCCATCTTGTACTGCTGTAGGATCATCCACAGCAGGCAGTGTAGGGATTGGTTTGGCTGCTGCTACTAAGACAGATTCGTCACGATGTGTTACTCCACGAATTTCTCAACTAAAGCAAGAAGAATGTGTTGACGGATTGAATATGCGTGAAGTTACTCATGAGCGAGAAGTTCATTCAGCTATACAAATCTCACAAAGCTGGGAAGATTTGTCTTTAGTGGCGGAGGGTTGGTCTTGCAAATCTTCAGATGAATTAACTAATCCTTTACAGGTTATGGTTGGTGGGGGCATGGGCAGTGGTAACAGTTGCTCCAGCCCTAGCCCAACAAATAATCGCACTAACTTACGTCTTCCGTATGGTTTGTCTCCATCTCCGACCCGTCGTAGTACTTTTGCCACACGACGCTCTATGTCACCTATTGCTATACGACCTTCTCAACTAGGTCCGGTTAAAAGAAAATTTGAATTGGATGATGGTTCGTCCACTAGTTCGTGGAGTTCTTTGTATTCCCAACCACCTTCAAAGAAAATGTTTAACGAAAGTCGTGGATCTTCGCCTATTTGCCAATCACCATCGGGTTCTGTATGCCCTAGTCCTGATTCAGGTACTGGTACTTATGATGGACGTATAACGCCTAAGCTATTAATATCAAAATTATGCACCAATAATGCAACCAATACAAATTCAGCGTGTTCCTCACCAATGTCTGCATCATCTTGCAGTGACGTTATTGAATCATCATCAACTGTGAGTTCACATTGTTCATCGTCATCTTCCTCCTCCTCTTCCACATCATCAAATTCATCATTGGTTGCCTCTCTAGTATCCAGTAACAGTGAGCCCATGAGTATCGGCAGCAGTTTAGAAGAAACTATTTCTATACCAAACAAACTGGCCTTACCAGCCATTCAGGACGAATCTACCTTAATGGATTTTATTAAACCAGACACAACTTCATCAGAAAACTTGGAGGCTTGTTCAAAAATTTTAGTTGAACCTATGGTCACAAGCACAACAACAACAAATAACTAATCAGTAATGCTATGCCGAAAACTGTCAGCATGTGGTAAAATTAAATTTTGAAAAAAAAAATACATTAGAATTTAGTTAGTCCTTGTTAAAAATATATTGTAATCCTAAAGAAATTAATGGAAACGTGATTGTTTTCCAATTAAGATAGCAAATAATTTGAACATAGTTTTTTTCTTTTTCAATTTGCAAAAAAAAAACAATTTTTTTTAAATTTTCAATTGGAACCACTTTGAAAAAAATACATTAGAATTTAGTTAGTCTTTTTTAAAAATACATTGTAATCCTAAAGAATCAATGGAAATATGAATTTTTTTGCAATTACGATTTGAAAATTATTTTTTTTCCTTTCAATCTGCAAATGATGATTATATTGTAAAAAATTATCTAATTGATTTAAAAAACATAATATTAAATTAAACTCATAAAATGCTAACAAATGAAAGCTTATCGATTAAAAATTGAACTTGCAAAATTTTTAATATGTTGTTCCGTACCTGCATTAGAAAGTTTTAGGTTTTTATTAACATTTATTAAAGATAATTACTAATTACTTTTTGTCTCGCGAAAAGTTTAGTTAGTAAAAAATATTAAGTTTTTATTTTAATAAATCCAAATTTACTTTATATTTTCAATCAAACGAAAATCAGAGTGTCTGTCTCTATTAGAAAGTAAAATCAATAAGCTGCAGGAAAAATTTTAGCAAGTTAAAAAAACTGATACGCTTTTATTTGCTACCAATAATATTCACATGAAACTCATTATACTAACATAAAATATATAGTAATACCCTTAAAAATAATAAAAAAATATACTTAGAATATTATATTTACTTAGTGTGTATATTTAATGTTAATCTTCTCTTAATTCCTAATTTAAAAAATCAACCCCCTGTATTAAGAAATTGACTTTTAAATTTACACATCTCCCAAAATGCAAAACCTTATTATAATAATTATTATATTTGTAAAGTTGCATGTACTGTTTAATGTATGCCCGTGAGTTATTTTTCTTTTTATTTAACTTTATAGTTTAGAAGTTATGTCGCTAATTAATGTTATTATTAGAAGTTAATTTTATAATTTTCTTAAATATACAAAATATTTTTAAATTAAAAACCCAAACACAAAATATATTGTTATTCACATATAAAATAATAATAAATTGATTTAATTTGTTTTCATGTAATTAAGGAAAAGCATTTTCATTGCCTTTTATATATGTATAGCGTTTCTTATAACCGACATTCAAATCTGTTGTGCACAAGCTTTTAACTCTTTTATCTGAAGCACTAGACGCTGTCTCCTCCTCCTCCTCTCCTGTAATGATTTTGTTTTACATATAAAAGCACAAATAAAGCAAAAACGGATAGCCCTTAGCCCTTCTAATGTCAACTGGGCATCATCTGAGAATCATTGGCTTCTTGGATTTCGTCGCCCACTGACTGCCATTTTCACCTTGGAGATTATTCTTAACCATTTAATCGTTTTAATTGATCTTGTGATCCATTGCTCAAACAGTACTGCAAGTTTAAATCTCTTATATATCGGTGGGACGGTTTTATATAAAAAAATCTCTGGACAGGATTTATTTCAATATTTGATTGCGGTTAATATTGAATAAACGTTTTTAATGTGTTATTGTTTTAACCTAGTGAGAAACAGTTAAACTTAAATCAAATTCTATTTATGATTTATATCACGGCTACTTGTGCCTTAGAATTGTACATTACTTTTTGGATAATTCACAGTTAAAGTATTGTCTGAGAAATGATTAAATGTCAAGAGTTGAGCTATCACCCTTTGACATTTATTATGAAGAAGTTGCGACATTTTAAGCATAAAGCGCTACGCTCTTGAGCAAGCATTTTAATTGTGAAATTTACTATTAAAATTTCACTGCATCTCTTTTCCTCGTAATTAATGTTACTTCTGAAACCACTGTGCGTAATTTTATCTTTAAATGCAAGGCTCAGGGTATTGAAACTGACAATAGACCAAAACGAAAGGGATGCAAACATAGCCGCTGAGCAACAAAGAGAGAGAATGAGCGCGGAACATCAGCTTGTCAATGTTCACTACAATTGGGCATCATTCGAGGCACTTTGTACAACTGTTTGTAAAAATATCTTCATATTCACGCTTATAAAGTCCAATTCGTTCAAGAATTAAATCCAACCACCAAACGTTTGTGAATTGCCTGTTTAAAGACTGAACGAAAGTAACGCATTTTTCAACAAAATCATCTTTTGTGATGAGGCTCATTTTCAATATGGCGCTCACAAACAGTTCTCAGCCAGACGTCGTCACCGACTCGCATTTTTCGAAATTCAGCATGATGATCCCGTCATCGTGAATTCTCTTTCTCTGCGCTACGAAACCATGATAACCCATTTTTTGTGGCCAAAATTGGCTAATACTGACATATAACCTTTGGTTTTAGCGAACAAGGCACTTAGCCAACCAAACAATCAAGTATTTGCATAAGAAAGTTCCAAATCGATTGAGCGATGTTAATTGGCTGCTGCGTTCTTGTGAGTTAACGACACTAGATTATTTTTTTGGCCGCGTTTAAACTATCGAATTTGCATGAACAGCTGACGCTCTGAAAAATTAAATTCGGTGCTGCATTGCGAAGCTTTGTTGCAAAATTTTGTGAAAAGAACGGATGTCTATCGATATGCTAGAGGAGGACACTTGCCTGACAAGATATTCCACTATTAATACACATACTTTACATTGTTATCAATACAACTGAAGTTATCAAAAGTGTATTTTATGCCAATTTATTTCCTAATCTGAAATTTTTCCACCCATTACAAATGTCAAAATGCAGCGGTGTTTATCGTGTTATAAAGAATTCAAGTGGGATATTTATAAAAGCGTTTATTTTTATTAAAAAAGCCATTACATTTTTATATTAGAGTAATGCGATGCTTTTGCTGTGGTGTCCCTCTCAACTTCCCCTTTGCAAAATGAAAATAGTTTTAAAAATAATGTTTTATTTCACTGTACGCATGACTTTCACTAAAATGAAATATCATTCGAAGAACAAAATAATTTACTGGTTATAAAAACAAAAACTTAAAATGAAGTCAAGAAGCGGCGAGTACAGTAAAGCATATGCAAATACTAAACAAATAGTATAAAATAAATAAAGGATATTGTAAGCATTTTTTTTTCTAATAATTAATAATTTTTGATAGTATTTAAACTATAGACTCTTCTTGACTTTTTCATATTGACATCACGAAAATGTTTTTCTCTGATCAAATTTAACAATTAAACTTCATCCTTATAAAGATTTAGAATTATTTTAATTCAATATTGTTCAGTTGTAAAACAAAAACAAATAATTTTGTTTCTGAGATGATATTTACCAAATGCGTGCACGTCATTTGTTTAATGCAGCCAAGCCATTATTAATTATATATTGATTTTAACGCAAAAACAAAAAGGCTAGATAACAGATAAAATTGAAAGATTATCACAAAAAAAATAGTATTTTAGTTCGACATGTTGCAACTTCTTTTGACATATTTACTAATTTTAAAATAAAGTTATTAATTTCAAAAACTTACTTTAACCAAATGAATAATAATAATAGTTTAAAGTGATTACGCGAGTTATTTCGCGTTTCCCAATTTCTTTATTTAGTCGATATGTTGATGATATTTACAAAGCCCATACGGTAGATAGATGCAAAGAATGCTGATAACGGATGAACTCATCCAGAAAATACGGCATTATGTTCTTGTTTTCATAAACGCATAAATCTGTAGATAATTTGTCTTCATAAAATTACAAGTACATGTGAGCTCATTGCTTATTTGCACATCACACAAACAGTTGTCGAATGTGATGTCAGTCACTGTACTGTTTTTTCTATTTTTTATACAATTTTCCATTTGTAAAATTAAAAGAAAAAAAAAGGAATCCATTAATTAAACAAAAATAAAACACAGCCTTTGTTTTCGTTTTGTACATTAATATATTTCATTCATAAATATATATAATTTGAATGTTTTTTTTCTTAGTTCTTAAGGTTAAGAAAATACTTAAATGAAAGAATAATTTGTCCCAATGTTTTAAGAGATGATAAGGAACATCTTTTTTTCTAGTTTGTTTTTTTTTTTTAATTGTAGAATGGTGAATTTAAAAAAAGCTAATTTTTTTTATCTAGATTGCATAATGCCTGATTTAAAATATTGTTTTTAGTTTTCTTTTTCCTATAAATTTAGAAAACCAAAATCTTTTAAAATGTACACTACTTTTTTGTTTTGGTGGTTTTAGTTGCTATTTTTATGTTTTTCCTTCCTTTAAAAGAAAATTTTAAACAAAAGTTTTGTTTTTTTTTACTTTACTCATTTATTTCTGTTTTTTGCCTTGTTTTAATTAATTTATTTATATGATTTGCTTTGTTAAGGTTTTATGGTAATGAAACAAAAAAAGCACATATAAAAAAAGAAAAACTTTAAGTTAAACAAATATATATTGTACATAATTTATTGATATATGTAAGTGTATAAATCTATTTACTAAAATGCGAAAAGTATGTCATATTGCCGAAGAATAAATAGAGGGTGGGTCTTATACGAAAAATTTTTATAAATTTTAAAACTAAACCCTCAAAAGAAAAAAAAAATGCGTTGTTAATAAAATTAAATAATTTTTCAACTTTCTTATATGTAGTATAATTCAAATTTCTTTATTTTACTTATTTGTTTAAACGTCGTGGAAATGTGTAGCAAATAGGAAGAGGAGGTTTTTCCGTTATGTGGCGGGCTTATTTTCTTTTTCCGGGAGCGGAGGGAGATACGAGTTCCATATACATGTTTTTAGCGAATAAAAATAAAAGTTCTTCGTTCTATTATTACTGTTTCATTGTTTATTTAAGTTTAAATTTAAAAGTAAAATTAAATTTATTTTAAGAACTAAAGAGTAGCAAAAAAAACTATTAAATATTTGAAATATGGTAAGTTTGGTTTGATTGAAGAAATATGTTTTGTTTGGGATTTGGTGTGGATTAAATGGATGAAAAAAATAATCATATGTTGAGTGCTGAATATTGCATGTCACTGCTTTATGGATTTGGAATGGTTTGTTTTGCATTTATTTTATTTTAAACTTTAAAGTAGATTATTTTTATTTCTCAAATATGAAAATTTGGCGCAAGTGTGTGACGAAACTATTATTGTTAATAAAACGAAAACATCCTGTTTCATTTTATTAAGAATTCCTTGCATACGTTTATAAGTAAAAGGGCGCTTTAAGGTGTAGAGCGAAAGCTTTTTGTGAAAACAAAAGGTTGATTTGGATGAGTGTTGACTATGATTAAATTATAATTATATATAGAAAGAACGCTGAAAAAAAAGAAAAGATAAATGATATTATTTTTTGTTGACTGAATAGAAAATTCATGTTCTACAAAACGAAAGACAAAAATAAGGAAGTGTTAAATTTAAAATAAATTTCAATAATTTCACTAGAAGGTTCTTATTAAATCATAATCCATAATTAAATGGAACTTTGATCCCGATCGAATGACTCAATTTTAGTAATTAACTTTATTCCAAAGTAAATCCGTTACCAATTTTTTTCTGATAAAAATTTGTTTAAAGTATCACTACCTTTTTAAGTCGATCAGAACAGTGGCTGTCATCGACCAGTTATTCGGGTAAAAATATAAATTGTAATTGAAATTATTATGTTGTGGGAAACGTAATCATAATTGAAAAATTTTTAAGACATGATATCTCCTTCCAAGAAGCACATGTCTTCATTCATAGTGTAATTAGTCATTTGAAAATTGATGAGATTGGGCGTGGTAGTAACAACCATATAAGCAAAACTTATATGGTATGTAATGGAATATATGAAAGAGTTTCAAATATGAAACAAAAATATTTACGCTTTAATAAAAAAGAAAGAAGTTTTTTTAGGAAATAATTTCTTTCTTCAAGAATCGTAGGATAAAAATAAAACTGTTTTTGTTTTTTGTACGGCTTATGTCTTGATTTAGAAAAAAGAATCTTAGAACCAGTTATGGCTTTTATTTTCAATAATAATTAATATTTAAAAACCAAAAAATAAATTTTGGTTAATGTGTTTTCCATATATCGTTTCCACTTTGTCGGTGCCTACTCTAGAATATATACAAAACGAGTATGTCTGCTTGTTTCTTGAGAATGTTTAAGTCATTTTTTTATAAAACCATAATAATCTGAGCTCTGTGATAATGTTGGAAAATTGTATCTACGAAACACGGCCAAATTACTTACTATATATTTCCCTTTCTATACAAAAATCGTTTTATAGATCATAAGTTTAAATACATTTAAAATTTTGGTATTTTGTTAAAGTAAAAACTTACCACAACGAACTAAATTATATTATTGATAATTTGTATTTTGATTATGCTGTTGTATAGCATAATGTTTTTTTTTTCTTTTTTTATATTTATTGAGAAAGACTTTCGGTTGCTTGGGTTGTTTTTCTTTTGTTTTTTAGTATTAAAAATTACTTTTTAATAATTTTTTGTTAATTTTTTTTGTGTTTAAAGTAGTAAAGAAGGTTTGTTTAGTAAGGTTGGTGTCTTGGCTGGCGCCCTGTCCCTCTTTGTTTGCCAGATTGATAACCGCCACCAGAACCTTTAAGAGACGATAAAAAAATAAATATGAAAACAAAATATAATTCAAGTAACCATTAATAAAATTATGTCTGACACTTGAAGTTGCAATAAAAAAAAAATAAGATTTTTTGCTAATTCTTAATAAAAAAATACAAAAATCCAATAACCAATTTGTTTGTTTGCTTAAAACCAAAACAATTTGCTTTTTTAAATTTTATAAAAATTTTGACCGATTTTAATTTTATTTTTTTTAACAGCATTCAGTGAATTTGTTTCAAAAATACCAATTGTTTTTATAAACAGACAAATATATATTAGTTTGAATAATTATTTATACTACCTCCTTTGGGACCACCTCTGGGCCCACCAGCACCGCGATTACCACCACCACCACTGCCTCCACCACTACCGTAACTACCACCATTACCACCATAGCCATCATAACCGCCTGGATAGCCGTAATCTTTTTTATTAAGGGAATTTGTTGGTTGAGGTGAATATTCATTTTGGTTTTGATTTCATTATTTTTTTAATTATTTTTTCATTTAGTTTTTTTTTTTTAATTTTTCAATGGTATTTTGTGTTAACGCATTCATTAATGATTTTAATTAAGAAACATATAAAAAAGCAAAAAAGAAAACAAAATAACATAAGAAACTTGTGTAAAATTTACATTAAAATCTACAAATTTCTACTTTACATTTTTTTTATTTGTCATAACTGAAAATACGGTCAAACTGTTGTTACATCAATATTAGAAAACAAACCTACTGGAAGTGAAATTCATTAAAACACACACATTTTTATAACTTTTATCTTTTTAATCAATTATTTAATGAAGGCAGCTAATAATAAAAGGAACTAACTAGAGCTTTTTCTAAGAACTCCTTAGAGTTACTCAATTTACATTAATTAATTCAGAGCACTCTTTATTATGACAGATTTGATTTCCAATAATTTACATAATCGTGTTATTAAGTTTAAAAAAATGATATATAGCAAAAACAAAAATTCACAGAAAATACGTTCCAATGATTCTGGGAAGAAACTTCTGAAAAGATGTAGGTGTTATCTGTGAGTAACGTCTATCATAAGAAAAAATTAAAATTATACATACCAAGAAATGTGGTTTTTAATTTATTAATATTATGTGTAACCGCCTGCATTGCATTAGTTTTAGAGAACTAAGGACAGGATAAAATTTGCAGCAAGAGTTTGAAAAATATTTGTAATATTTAAATTTTCTTTTTTTTTTTAATTTATTTCCTAATTTGGTTTGCTTCTAAAGGAGCTCTTTTAGTAGTGACTTAAAAAAACCATGAATTCCGCTAATGATTTGTTTCACCTCCCCTTTTTTGTCCTACGCAGCAATTTTTTATACAAAATTTTAAAAAGTTTACTTTACAATTGTTTAGCTCTACTTCCATAAAAGCATCACTGATATTTCAATTTTCAGATTTTACAACATCTACGATATTGCTACTGTATCTTTTAGTTAAACATTTCCTTTTTTATACTATAGCTTGCACTTCTTTTGGGCACTTCAAAACTCAGAGCCCCTTTATGCTTCTGGTGAATTTTAATCAATAAGTTTTTTTATTATTGGAGAAAATTTTGAATATATATGCTCCAGATTTAATTAAAATACGTTTTGTCGATTTTGTATGATTGGACAGACAGACAACCAATGTAAATGGATATACAGAAAAAAAGGAGAAATTCTACAAAAAAAATATTGCGGTACAAAACAATCGTATCTTTTTTAACAAAATCCTAAATTCTGAATTTATTCTCAAACGAAGGGTTTCGTACATATTATTTAAAATTTTAATTATCTATCCATTAGATAGATGTGGACGGACATCATAATTTTTTTTTTCTTTTTGTTAAAGCAGCAGACACTCTTGTTAAAGAAGTGGCGTGTCGTATAGGACATTTTTTGATTTTTGTTTTTTTTTTTTATATATCTTATAGCGGACAATGCTACTACTATGTAGAAACCATTTATTTTAACTTTGTAATGGCCAAAACAATAAAACTTATGTGAAATTTTAGGTATTTACCAATTGCAGCCCCAGAGGAATAGTTAATACAATACTACATACGGTAACACTACCACCTTTTTAGCACCTTGTTGTTCTCTTGTAAAAATAATAACGATTTATTTTAATAAAATAATACAATTTTCAATTTATTGTTTCTTTTCTGTTACAAGTCTTCATGCATTGACTAAGCCAAACAAGTTTTAGTCATCGCTAAACCAAAATTTCATATCAGACTTCATAGCTGAAGAATTAAAAAGTACAATTGTACACCAAGACTAGCATGACGGGCAGTTTCGCCAACTATGCCTTTATCCAAACACGTTTTTTTTAATTGTGTCACCTATTTCAGGCTAGGTTACTTATATCTGATCTGATTATAGGCTGACTACAAGTAATGCACTCTACTAAAGCGCATTTTTACTAAATAAAAAAGTAAAAAGCTGTCCGATTAAATTGTAATAAAACTTTGAAAATAAAAAGTAAAGCAAATGGATTTTCGAAGAGTATAACGATTTAAAACACACATCAGTTATTATAAAGCAGGAGCAGATAATATATTTTTGTCAGCTAAAGTAGAAAGATAATTTAAAGATGAGTTTTACTAAAATGTCTGATGTGCACATTGACAAATTGATCGCAAATTCCTGCAACGCTCTTAAAATATTTTTTTCTTTCTTTTGCTATACATAAGTTGTTAAATATGCAAAAAGAAAAACGAAGTAAAATGAAGCAAACTAAAAATACGTATATTTTTATGTTGCTACCATGACGCATTTTTGTGCACCACTGGTATTTCATTATGTAAAGAATCGTTTACCTTGCCACTATTTGAAAATGCTAATCAAGAACAAAATAAACAAGTTTACGAAGGTTAATGACTACCTAAGCTCATTATACAGTTATTTTGACATGCGACACTTGTTGCATGAATACTTACTAAAGTGCGCCCTTGTTACTGGTGTGAGAAATTGGAAGTCGGATAAGTAATTAAAAATTTAATCTCTAAAACCCAATCCAAACTATTGAACATAGTACAAGCGTATATTTATCACAAGCTTTAAGAATGATCATATTGTGTTATTTAAAAAAAATATTTTTGAAAAATTAGGAAAAGTAAAATCCAATTAATTCTGATTTTGAAAAGCTTAAAAACAAAACATTTCTAAATTACTTGGGGGAGCGATTATACCTCCCTTCCAACATTCTACATTAACGGAATCTTTATTGAAGTCACTATCCGCATTATTCATATTTTAAAACTGACGATACATAAAAAAATTTGTGAAATTGTTATGAGGAAAACAAGATGGAAAATATGTATATATTTTCCTTAATGACTGACGTTATAAATAACAATAAGATGGAATCGATCAACACTTACAAAAATACATGAGAAACAAAAATCGTGTTTAGGGTTTATTTCTTTTATTTGCTCGTTTTTTTTTTAATTACAAATACACATGTCTAATATAAGGCTTTTTTCATAAGATAAAAACAATTGTAATTATTTAAGCTGTAGTGTTGTTTCGACATTTTTTCTTTTCATTTTTCCTGTGAACAAAATATTGTGTTTAATTTTATAAAGTTGTTGATAATGTTTTGGGGCGCAAAGCGGCTCTCACATATAATTTGTTTTAAATACGTAAATTATTAGATAAATAAAAAGAATGTAAATTTCAACTGGCTTAAAAATTTCTCATGTTTCTACAATGTATTTTCTTTGTTTGATTTTTAATGGGATTACAAATTTTGTGATCATTTACCTTATTTTCCACACAACAATTTCAACGTTTTAACATTTTTAAAGCATTTTAAGATTAACACGTTTTTTTTGGGAAAGTTGTGTAATGTTTTTGCTTTATATGCAATATTCTTTTGTTATTTTTGGGAAATATTCTTTTGTGTGTTTTAATGTCTCACCTCACCGTAGTTAAAGGGGGGATTGGATTTTTTATATATATTTATATATGCGTATAGTAATATTTATATGTTTAAGTGTTAAATACAAGAAAATTAACTTTTTTTAAATCTTTTGTACGATTTTTTCAAGAAAAACAAAAACAAATTTACTTTTTTATGAAAGAATTTTTCATTAAACTTTGTGAACTTTTAAAAAAATTAAGAAAAATCTTGTTAACAAAATACTAAAACTAAAAAAGTAATTTTAAAAATAAGATTCAAAATAAAAATAAAAAAAAAAGTTTTAAATTACTACATTACAAAGTTATACTAAAAAATACAATTAAAAATTATTAATTACGGAAAGTTATTAAAATTAACCACAAAAAACCAAGTTAAAAAAAATTTAATTTCAAAAATAAAAAATGGTGTGTGAGGCGAAACATTTGAAAATTCGGTATTACAATTTTTTTTTTTTTTTTTTTTGTATATTTTAAAATAATAATAAAAGATAACAAAAATATATTTATATATATATATATGTATATATATTTTTTGAATATGAAAAATATTAATTAGGCAAAAAATAAAGATTTAAAAATTAATGGTAATAAGAAATACGCTAAAAAAATATTAAAGAAATGTATTTAGAACTTTCTTAGTTATAATTTTAAGTATTTTTTTAAATTTCTTCTTTTATGTCTTAAATTTATAAAGATATATGAAAAAAAACATTGAGAAACATGCAAGTGGTTAATAATAAAAATATATATAATTTTTTTTTTAAATGTATTTAAATATAAGGTATTTGTTACATAATTGGATAAATATATATTTTCAACTTTATTTTATATTTAATCAAGTTAATATTAATGAAAAAAAATTTAAAAGACGGCTTGAAATTTTTAAAAATTATTTACTACTCAAACTAATTGCCCGACATTGTTAATTTAAAACTTGTTTAAAAAGTTTACAATTACAATAAAGGTGCTTTTCAATACTTCGCAAGATGCCATCATTTGTTTATTTAGAAAGATTTAGTTTGAATAGTGGTTAATTTAGAAAATTTGTTATCTTGTCTAAAAATATTTTCAATTGATTTATTTTTTATGTATGTATGTTAACACAATTAATGTTTGTTTTAAATTGCTTTAATTTTTATTAATCAAAAATTGACGAAGTGTGTTTATTACGAAAAATAAAATATTGATATAATTTAAACGCCCCATTTACACGAAAAAAATTGCTGTATTAAAACTGGTGTTAAAAAAAAAGTAAAGTTTAATATCGTATTTATTTTGGTAATGAAAAAAAATTAATTTAAACAATTGAGAAGAAAAGACGAAAAATATTTGTAGTTGGCATTAACTCCGTTTTAAATAATAAATTTTCCGAAGCCAAATAAAAGATAATCGCCCTAAATATATAAAAATAAATATATAATCTTTGTTGGATATTTATAAATGTATAATAAAGGGGAATTTATAAAAAAAAAAATATTTCAAGAAGGTAACTTCTATTTTCCTCTCCGAAAGAAACCTAAAATCATGTTTAAAGAAAATGTCTCAGAAGAAGAGGTGTAGCGATTTATAGAAAAATCGTATTGCAAGTTATTATACAAAACGAAGTCAGTAACTAATTAAAAGTTAAATGCTTTTATATATATTTTTCAACTGGAGGGAGCTTTGGAGTAGTCTGTTCATCATAGCCCTTCGTCATACAAGTAAATGTGATTGATTTCAACATACCGATTCATATTTACTTATACTATTTTATTATTTATCAGCATCTTTTAACAAGCGTAATTCAAAATATTTTTGGTCATCATTTGCTTGAGTGATGTATTTTGTTTTTTTACTGATTCAGCATAATGATTAATTTTTTAAAAGGACTTTATTATACATTCTTCTTGATTGCAAATCTCATTTATATATTTTTAAGGTTAGAAGGAGCTGCTACTACACAAAACAGAGCTTATGTATAATTTTGTTAATATAAACGAAATTATATGTTTTATCAAGCCTAAAATATTGCAGTATTGCTTCACTTATATTATTTATCACGTTATTCTGTCTAACCCTAAAACTATTATTGGTAGTTTTAATGTTTTTAAATTATATTTTATATTTTCATAATAAAAATATATAAAAAATATTTGTAAGAATATCTGTTTATTTCTTTTTTTTTTTTGTTTATATTCATTAAGAGTTATAAAAAAATCTATAACACTTTTTATTAACATTCGACCACTCTCTTTTTGTTGAGCGGTGAACGAACATATCTATACACATATGTATTTAGTACATGCATTATATAAAGACGTTTTTTATTTGACTTTAAGCCAAATTAATTAATAATAAATATTTATAAAATAAATAACTGTTTCATGGAGGAGTGGTTAGTTGGTTGGCCAATTACTTATATTGCGTTTTGTTTTCTCTTCAAGGAATGGTGGTATAAGTTACATAAGATATAAATATATAAATGGAGGGGCGGGCTTTGTTGCTGGCAATATAAAAGATACATGTATTTAAATATGTATACAATTTTAAAATTCAAATTTGAGAGAAAACGTTTCTGTCACTCCACGCGACGAATCAGTATTGCAAAAAATGCGTCTTATTCAAAATAATAAATAAATATCAATCTCTGTGTTCATTAAACGTTTTGGCACAATGAGGTATCAACATGAAAGATTAAATATAAGGCCGATTGTAGATCAAAATCATTTTCGTCAACAAGTTTTGTACAACAACATTTTAAGATGTATTTGTAAAATTGATCAACAACAATATCTTTTTTAAATGCTTTAATCTATAAAATACAAGGTACAGTTGTAATATTATTTGGAAGGAATTCCTTTTTTATGCTTGGCTGGCATATACCTGATTTCTGTTGCACTTTATTGTTACAACAATGTCTGATTTTTTTACTCTCATATGCTCGCTATTTAACAGGTGGTTGTTAATTTTAATTGAATTTGATATTGATGCTTAATTTTAATCAATACTCAAACTTATACTTATAACACACAAGCTTCGTCAGTTTTTATTTAGTTGTTTTGTTTTATTTGTTAAATGATTTAATTAAATATTTTAAACATTTATAATATAAAATCTTTTACTTTTGCATCTTTACGTTAATAGTCGTTTGTCACTTTACGATTTTTACTTTTTAATTAATTTCAAGCGATATCAAAACAATTTTATTTTGTTTTAATTTCCTGTAACAAACAAAAAATCTAATTTCAAAGCAAAATTTAATTTATAAGTTAAAAAACATTAAAAAATAGAATTAAAAAAAAATAAGCTGTATTAAATTTGTTTTTGTTTTTCTTTTAAAATCAAACAAATATTCTGTTTAAAAAAATACGTAAATCAAATCAATATATCAATAAAATAACAGTAATCATCATGATTCTCATTGTATATAATTGTTGTAATGTTCGTTCTATATTAAGAAGTCAATTTTATTTTTTTGTTTCTTTGTTTATAGAAGTTGGCGTTATGTTTATATTGTTTTTGTTATTTCGTAATTTTTTATGTGAATGAATATATCTTGGTAAGTATTTTCTTGTCTTATCTCGTATGGTGCTTCATACAAGTTATTTAAATTGTTGTTGATAACTACTACTATTTTTATGATAATTTGATGATGCGTTATTATTGTAAAAATTAGAAGATGTTTGTGTAGAAGGATTACTATTATTATAATTATTTTGGTATTTACCATAACCATAATCGTATCCGTTGAAAAATCCACCACCGTAGTAACCACTATAACTGGCATCATAGCCGTAACCAGTATATGCACTAGGAGGAGACCAATGGGTACTACCTAAAAAAATAATTTTTTGTGTTTATTTTTTATATTTCCAAAATAGTAACTTATTTTGCATATTGTAGATATTTTTCTAGACATATTAAAATTTCAATTCAAATAAACATGGACAACAAAATTAACAAGTGGTTCGATACTGCTCATACTAGGGTTTATTATCACCGTGTTATTTCAGTGTTCCTTCATGCAATCTTTTATCTTTCAGAAGTTTTACATAATGTACAGTGAACTATTAAAAACACATTAAATCATATTTTTCTAACCATTTCGCCGATTTCTAAATATAGGTGATAGCTTTATTTATAAATTTTTTAGTTAAAGTGTGTCATAAAAGACGGAATCAGGCTAAAGAAGAAATATAATTCAATCTTCGACATCGGTATTTGCTAAAGCTACCAATAGCTGAATGTGGGTATTTAATCGATTTAAAAAGCTAATGAGTATACCTAAACGTTTAATATTAACTTGAAGATGCCCATGACTATAATAGATTCTCTTTTGATCACTGGCCACATGTTCGCTGTGAACTTTACTATTCAATTAATTTCTAAAAGTTCGATAAGACATTTTTACGTAATTCCGCATAATTTTTAATGATAATAAGAAATAATGACGATGCTTATTTCCGTCTTCTAAAAAAGTAAATTTTAAAATATTTTGTAAATAATAATGTACTCAAATATTAAGGAATTCTTTAATTCAGAAAGCATTTCTGTATAATGCATTTTCATAATCAAATTTTTTCGATGTTCTTGTGAATATTATAATTATGTATGTCGGTTGCATTTGATAAAAAAAAAAACTTTCTATGATGACACCTTTCGTTTAGCTAAATAATGGTTCTGTTTTTGCCATAATCTTTGCAAAATATTTGAGATATATGAAAGCTATTGAAAAGAAAAAATAAATGTATGCTTACCACCACATCCGTAACTGATACGACTGACACGTCCGCCACCACGACCGCCACGCATCATCATCATTTGATTTTCTGGTTTAGGCGTAGCACGCTTAACATCAACTTCTTTGCCAGAGATTTTTTGCTTTGGAGTCTTTAATAATTCGGTAACAACTTGTTCTGAATCGAAGGTAATAAAGCAGAAACCTTTACGTTGACATTTTTGCTTATCGAAAGGCATTTCAACATCGACAATCTATACGAAAAAAAGAAATAACATTAAAAAAAGAATTAAATAAATAATTTCAAAATTTTATGTTTATGCATGCATCTGCATTTGCTACTTACATTGCCAAATTGACTGAAATAGGTTTTGATTTCATCATCACTTATTTCAGTGGTCAGACCGCCAACAAAGATTTTGCCATGACGGGCTTTAGCTTTTTTGGGATCAACTTTCTTATTGTTAATAACATGTTCACCAGCTTCATTTACTTTGTCAATAGCATCAGTTTGTGTGAAGACGATAAAAGCAAAGCCACGAGAACGACCAGTTTGTGGATCAGTTTTCACATTAATGCTTTCAATTTCTCCAAATTTGCTGAAATGCTCACGTAATTCCTCTGAAATTCGACTTACATTTAAAACTGTTACAAATTTGTTTAATTAAGCAAATTAACTTACTTTCCGAAGTTTCCCAACTTAAACCACCAACAAATAATTTTCTGAAAAATCGTTTAATAGAGAAAAAGTAAAAAATAATTTTATTTAATTTTATATGATTATTAAACGAAATATCTAAGTGTGATTTTTTATAAGGAAAGTTAAAAGATATTTATTTTTCAAAATTTAATTTTGAAATTTTAGTTAAAATTTATGAGCAAAAAAAAGATAGCGTTACGTTTTAACAACACGATTCACTTACAAATTTATAGGGAATTTAATAAAAAAACAAATCACCAAATCTAATATCGAAAAGAATTTTTAACGAGGCAAAAAGAGAAATCAAATGACAATTATTTTATTTTCAATGAAAATGCTTAAAAAGTTCAATATACAAAAATATCTTACGTTAAATTTAAACAACAAATCTATATAAATAAGACTGGCCAAAAATTTACAAATCGAGAGAATATGAATATATCAAAAATCTTTAATACCGCTCTAAAAAAACTTGTTTGTTTGTTGGTTGAATCAATCAAGCAAATTTGAAACTTTAGCTTTAATATTTTTTTTTTGTTTTTGTTTTTGTAAAAAAAATTGCAAACATTACAATTATATTTTTATTATCTTTAAAATTACAACAACGTTAAAATAGTTTTAATCCAATTTAAATTTCATTCATTCGCAATAGTTAACTAGAATTTTTGTGTGTATTTTTTATTTATTCTTTACTATGATAAATACCATCATCATCTCATTAGAAGGCAGTGTTGTTGGTGTTGTCTGGAACACAAATCACACTCAGCTAATAGGAATTGCCGATCCAAACCGCATCGTCTCTTGGTTGCATTTTTTTTGCAGCGGTGCATCTAAAGTAACTCCGCGGTATTCATTCAAATTCATTCATTTCTGGTTATCAAAGCAGCTGTAAGGTTGAGTATTATACTATTTGTCTTTCCACTTAGAAGCTACAATGGTATGGTTATGGCTTAAAGTACCTGCCGGAGAGGAACAAGATTAGTTCGCTCAAACACAACAGGAAAATCAATGATATAAAGATTATGGATTACTGTTGATTATAACAAATTACATATGTATGTGTTATTGTCATCCATGATTCCTTTTTAGGAAAATCGCTTAGATATTGAATTTAAAAATTTTTTAACAGATAGCACCACCACATCCCTTATTTTTAAATATGCTTATTGCATTCTTCCTGTATAATTTACATGTATTTAATTTAAAACTTTTTCTTCATAAATATCAACATAGCTTAATGCTAACACAATGATTGGAATCTATAGTATTAATTGTATTTTACAGATAATGTGGTTATGATTCGTGATTTTTTTCCAATTATTTTTTACTTATTTAATTTATATTTATTAACAATTCGTTATACTTTAAATACTATAAAAAACAATTATTAATAATGCTTATTTATACGAAATAAAAATAAATAAGAATCCAATCATTGAAATTTTATTTACCCTTTTGATGCATAGAAGCGGTAGGTATAGACACAGTCAAAATACTCATTCAGCGTTATGGTAATACTATTTATGAAAGCTAATTATTGTATGTGTAACACGACGCTTGACGAAAAACACAAAAATTTTGGATTTTTTGCATTCCACATTTCACACTTTGATGTGTAGTTTGCGTTTACTGTGTTTGTCCTTCAATCACGGTACAAATATAGTAGTTGACAAAAATGTTGAAACAAAAAAATTTTAATTTATCGACTTTTACCGGTGATGATAGCCTTGCACTTCGGGACATAAAAGTGCGGAGATTGATTAATTTAAATAATGAACAATATAGTTTAGGAAATCTTCAATTCATTTTTGAAATACTTAAAGAACTATGTTAAAAGCATAAAGTCAAGCTTGTCGTGTCATCTAACACATGTGTAAATAAAATTATCTAGCAAACGAACAAGGACTTGGCAACAAACAAGCATTTTGATCATGTCTAGACCTCTTAAGATTATAACAATAAAAAGAATGGTAAATTAAAATTATAAAAAAAAACAAGTTGTACCGGATATAAGAAAGTCTATTGAAGAAATCCTTCTCAAAATAAATAGACGAATAGGCTCAAACAAAATAGAAAAAAAGGCATTACATACAAATATTTTAACCTCATAAAAGTTAATATCCACTGGATATCATATCTCTTTATTAGCGACAACAGTGTCTCGCCAAATTGCGGTTTTTAGACTAATGAAAGTTTATATTTGGGGATTAGATACGCTATAACACAATTTGCTGTTGGATATTCCAAACAGTAAAGTAAGTAAGAAGTAAATGAAGCAATTTTATTTAATAACGGCTTTCCTTTTAAACAAGAATACTACCAAAGAGCACTAGAATCGATTTAGTGTTAATTGAAAACGTTCTTCGTTAATATCAACAGGGTTAGTAAGTATTAAATATCAGTATTTAATTTCAAAAAATAATTTTTTTTACCACTGACAACGATGTACTAAATAATAAAAAAAACTACGTGGTATCAACAAGGAATTTTTTTTACCCATTCAAGCTCCGTGCTCATATCTGCAAACAAGTTAGTTCCATTTCGAAGCAATATTTGTTATGTACGCATAAAAAACATTAATTTTTTTAATACGCCAATATAAATATAATGTATACTGAAGAAGTATTGAATGTAAATAAATGTTTTTATGATAAAATGTTTAAATAGTTGAATTAGATATTGCGATTAACGTTGACTTTTCCAACCCTTCAACGGTATAGAAAAATAAATAGTACTTTTATAAAAAAAAAAAAATAAATGTGGTTTTATGTAGTTTGTAACCTCATTTTTAAAAATTTTTCAAATTTTTTCATTAAAATTAGCAGTTAATCCAATACATAAAGTCAAAAAGAATTTAATCCTTGAACACAATGATTTTTATTTGAAAATAATCCCTACTTTAAAGTTTTTATATTTTTAGGAGACTCCCTGTTGTTCTTTGCAAAATAAAAAGAAGTTGTTTGCTATAGTTTCCCTTGAACGAAAGTACGATTTCGATTTCTTTTATAAATAAATTATTTCTTTTCTTTTTAGAAATTTTAATTTAAAAAGCGATAATGATATTTCCTACTCATCACAATATTATATTATTTCATCTTCCTTGTTTCACACATAAAGACAATGCTTTAGTTGAAGATCCATTTTAATTTAACTTAAACGCTTTAGAACACGCTTTACCGAAAGGATAAAATTGTAAATCTATTGATTTTGCTACACTATCTAACCATCTGCCAAAATTATTATCGTACATTGATGGGCAGATACGTTAAAATGGCAGTGTATGTCAAACATTGTTCGCTATAGTAAATACAAATAAGATGATTTGGATTAAAGGGTGTCGCAATAGTGACGTGTTAACTGTCCTTGCTTTTGAACTCCAATATGAAGGCATTAAGTATTTATACGTCCACTGTAACATGGATTACAAATATAACGGTCGTCTCTAGAACTATATCACTTTAATCACGTACGTATGCATTGCTGTGAGGGCAATAAAAATATTAAATTAAATGCAAAGTTTCCAGATAGTAATGTGATTTTAAAATATATATGTATGTACATAAATATAAAGTCTTATTTTTTTAAATGGTAAGAAGACAAGCAGACGATTCACATTTAAATTAAAAAAACATTTCTCGTAAGTCCAGCACGCAGTTGGCTGATTTAATATTATTGTGTTTCAAGAATTAGATTTATAGAGACGAACTTCAGCTTATCGTCTGTTTAATTGCAATGTAAACATTTTCGTAAGTAAAATGGTAAAGATATGGATAGCTACTCTTTCAAAACAATTTTTGGTATATGCGCGCGTACTTCGCATATGCAAACACAAATTCATACAGTCAAACACGCTTATAAAAGTGAACAGCGGCCGGTATATACAAAAGTAGGAATATATGCACAAAACAAAAGTAATGACAAACAAAAAAATTCGAACCGCCATTTTGATAAAATGACTAGGCAAACGAAATATTGAAAGAAAAAACTAGCAAAACCAGAACTAAAAGAAAAATAAAAGGGTAATTTGCGAACCAAGGCAGAATAAAACTAAAGCATGCGTTTTTATGAGAAAAATCTTAACCTCAAAAATTCATAAATATAATTATTATACTCCTAAGTTTATAAAAACGCGGCCGTTGTCTAAGGATTATCGATATTGCAATATTTAACAGTAACAAGTAATTTAAAAGCTATGAAAAAAAATCTATTCCAGACTTAAGTACAGTTGAACACAAACGCAAAAAGGGGGGCCACAACAAACATAAATAAAATCACTTTAAATAGAACATAAGATATTTAAATAAACTGAAAAATTCCCAAGCAGAGAAATATATGTATATGTAAATCCTCGATTTTTTCATATTTCTGGGTGGCATTTGTATAAAATTTTTTTTTCCAAGATTCTCTCAGCTCTTATTTAACTTTGCATTTACGTAACAATATTTTGGAATTAAATGGCTTTAAATTTTTGGAGAAGAAATAAGTAATCGAAAATTCATTTAAATACCTGTCATCGTCTCGTGCATTTGTATCGTTGGCGTTTCCATTAGTGTTACCGGCAGTTCCACCATTTTCTTTTTCATTGGCGCTGACATCTTGTGAGAAATCTTCACCATTCATTTCGCAATCTTGATTTTTGTTATCGGCCATTATGTTAATTTGTAAAAAAAATTAATTTTAATAGCAACTTTCACTGTTTCTTTATTTTAAACCACAATAAAATATTTTTTCTGCCTTTGCGACGACACGAGTAACAAAGCTGACGAATGTAGTAATGGCCGGAAAAGACAGAAATTGACGATGAACACACTAGCTTATAGCAAAATATTCCTTTTACTGGCTGAATTCGAATCACGTGCTGAATTTGATAATATCTAGTTGTTTCATGTCTACATTACTTACTAGTTACGTTGCCATATCATCTTATAATGTTTCTACTCTTCAAAACATTGTATTCACACCAGATATGAATATGTAATGCAAAATATTTTACATTTGATACATTAAAGTATAAAATTTTAAAAATTTGTCTTAAATATAAAACGTATTTCATGTATTATCAATAATATATCTTTATATAAATGGCTTTAGTATGCGAAATTGCAATACTTATATCAACCATTACCAGCAACATTTGAAAAGTTAGAGTATCGTTAAAATTAAAAAATCGTTAGTAAAAAGTTGAGTATTTTGCACTTAAGGTTCAATGGCTAAAGGTTAATTCAAATATTTTATCCAGAACCAAACGATGCCGTTGCTAAATTTATGCATTTCGCAGTTAAAAGAATATAAACCATTTCCAATTCTTGTGTTCTATTGAAAGACGACTTGCTAAACAAAAATGCAATTTTAAAAAAGTTAGAAAGGAAATTCCAATCCTTACACATGAATAAGGTCATAAGAACCTTACGATTCCTTTTTTCGATTATCTATTAAATCTATAACGGATTTAATGTTTTTTATTTTTAAAATTAACTTTCCCTAAAGCTGTCATACAGTACACAAGGTGAGCGCACTGCATAGTGCGTTTGTGTAGTGCATGTCGGTTTTTGTGTTACTCAGCCAGTGAACCATAAATATGCAGGCTATATTTTGCAAATTGTTTAGTGAACTGCGTAATGTATATTTTAAGCTTTCATTTGTGTCACAGCTTTTAATCGTTGAGAATAATTTTCCTAAATTAATTTTTGATGATTCCAAATACCAATTTGTATACAATAAGGATCTTTTTTCTTGTTATTATTAAAGCAAAGAATAAAACAGAGCAGTATTTGGACGTAATCTTATCTTCACTATAAGTGAAGATAAAATAAAAATAATAGTTTGCTGTCTAGTACGTGTCACAAGCTGTCATAATGTTGTCTTTACACATGAAAGCTATTTCTTAAAAGTTTTGTATACCGCTTAGGTATGACATTCAAGGTCTCAAATCAAAATGGTCTCTTCAAATTTTTTATTTATCTGATTGTCGTGAAATGAACATATCCAATTTTTTCTGTTTCCTTAATCAAACAAGATTTAACTGTTTTAGATATTTAAATTTTCATAACTTTTAAACTTTAAAAAAATATAATCTATTTTATATCGAACTTGTTTTGATTTCTCATTAAAACATTCTTCAATGATACTAATTTGAGGTCTAAATGTCACAAATTTGACGTTTGTTAAAAAAAATATTCCTACCTTATTCCAAGTGTATATAGTATGCAACTAAAGTAATAGTTTACCTGGTGTACAGCAAGTCAGTTTTTTTAATAACTTTTTTGAACATAGTGGTCGAATAATTTCTTCAGGAATTCTCTTCAACAATACAATAATAGTGTTGTATTTGCCTACCCTGTTATTCATTGTTGCTGTGAACCTCTTTTTTTAACTTTTCTCTCAAAAACGCATAGTAAAAACTTATCCTTTTCAGCTACTTCGAAATAACAAGAAAAAAAGAGACTACCCAGCTAAAGAAAAAGCTAGCTATAGATACAATTACGCATTAGTGGAATACATCGAATAGCGAAAATATTAAAGAAGAACAAAAAGAGGTTCGTTCACTTTAAACCAACACTTGTTCAATTTCAATGCTATAAACCTATAAACTGCAATTATTTTTTGCATATGCAAATAAAAAACATTGCACTAAAGTAACTTCATAACATAGTAGAAGAAAATACAAAATAACTGTGATTTCAACTAATATATATTTTGTGTTGAGCAAAAACACAAGAAATAAATTAACAAAAATTTTAACGATACCATCATAAATTTTTGCCATAGATTTATAAAAAATAAGAAAAAACACAGCACTTGCAAATATTGTTCAAGAAAGAAGTGTAGCAGCAGCAGCAGACGTATTCATACGACAAAAGGCGACTATTGATAGAAGTATTACACAAAGCAAGACAGAGAAGTGAAGGGGAATAAAATAAAAAGTAACGCCAAAAATAAAAATTATAATTATTTTAGACAACAATTTTACTAAAATTCGTTTGAAGCCAATAACGAAAATAGAAAAGTAACTCATTAAATTATAACCAAAACTTAAAAATACAAAACTTTTGCCCACGAATTTGTGGTCATATATGCTAAGTGTACACAAAGAGAAGTTCAAACTACAAGCAGCCAAGATTTGGAAAATATAAAAAAGCCATTTTAAGCCTACGTCAAAATAAAATACCAACAGCTTTAGTACTTTTTTCACATTTATTCATCTGAAAGCAATAATATCAAGTGCTTTATTTAATAAAAAGGTAAGCCTAATTCTATTTTCGCTAGCATAGTTTTTCAGTTTGCAATGTCTTCGTATAATTTAAAACAGAATGTCAAAAAACATGCGGTAATGGTGCTTTTTTATTTCATTCCTGTTATCAATTTTTCAATTAAGACATAAAATTTAAGAAATATATAAAATAATTATGAAAAAGATATGGTAATTTTTTCCGGCTAACATAACCTCAAACTTCAATTTCTGTATTAAAATTTCTTCCGAAAAACACATTTGTGCCTCATTCCCTTTTATTGTATTCGTTAATATTAGATTTTTCTTTGATCATAAGGCATAAATAAGGCGGCAGCAGAAAAAGCACGCACTTTTAATAAGCCATAACCTTTTTCATTGTACTAAACTGTTTGCTTTTTTGAATCAGTGCTAATGCGGTTTAAATTTAGTGTCTTTTATTTTACTTTTAACATACATCAATTTCGTTCTTTAGAGGATGTACATACATTCATTGCATATAATTTAGTATTTTATATTGTAAACATTAACACTTCAGATATAAGTATGTATGCATAAAATTTTATTGATGGTGATGATTGATAATTGGTATTTGCTTCTGAAGTTGTTCTGAAAATGATATTTTAACTAATCCTGTTAAGAGTGTTTGAATAAATAAGAGCAAATTTTTTGTCAGTGATGCTAATTCTTATTCTGATTTTTAATAAGTTTTTCAATGCAATGAGTAAGGAATAAAAATAATATACAATGATAGTTTTCGCTCTAAGTACAGAATTCCCCAAATCGGATAATGTAGCATTTTTCCCACATTTTTCATTTTTTAAATTAGACCATCAGTCGAAGATTACCCTTTACATTTTTAGTAAAAACTGAAATGTACTCCTAAAACTAATTCCCTTGTAGTCTTGTGCGATTCTCTGAGCAATGAGTATAAGCAGGCCCTAAATAAAATTTGTTTCATGCTCGAAAAGATTAGTTTAGTCGCGCACAATTGAAGTTAGCCCATTTGTACCATTTGTTGATCCCTTTATATTAGACAACAGGAAATAAGAAAGAAAAGTAGGTGTATATGAGATAATTCGAATTTTGAGAAACAGCACAAAAAATGTTATGATCTTCTTCGTGTAACCAGACAAGACGGACTCTACAGTTCAGTCTGCAATCCACGTGGTTGCCGCAATGAAAAGCTGATGCGTCATCTACTCAATGATCTGTAGGCACGATATTTCGAACAGGATACCGAAATATCGGTCTCCAAGGATTGTAAACGGTAGTCAGATAATGCAGGACAGTACGAAGATGAGGAATTATCGCCTTATCCTTTATATCATCCTGGTGGCTCTTGTAATTGCGGATACCAGGCCGCATAATCCCATCTCGGAGAGAAGGATGTCATACAAAATAACATGCAGGAGTTTTATAACAGTTTTTCGTAGATGGCGGGAAGTTAACAAAAGTATAATCTTAAGTAAAGATTAATATGTAAAAAAATAAATGCTAATGTTAATTTCTCTCTAAAATCACTTGTTCAATTGCAAAAATCGAGGTTCACTCTCCGATTTGCCATTCGCGATCGAATCTTGATTGAAACAGCATGGTTTGCCATACAAAAGTGTGAGAGCGAACCTAGTAGTTTCATTTTGAAACTTGTAAACCACGAAAAACTTCAAAGAATGAAAAAATCAAAACAAAAAGTGATAAAAAAACATTCCTATAGGTATATAAAAATGGAAAGAATAAATAAAAGTGCTGTGATGTGCCGCAGAATGCGTGCAAAGTTAAAATGTTAGGAATATTCAAAAATGAATATATGAAATATATTTTTTAATAACGAACCTACCTTTTTCAATCATTTTAAACAATCAAAATTCGCGCGATATATTAATGTGTGCATGTAATAGTTACAATAGTTAAAACGAAACAAATGGTTCATTTTGCTGTTTGAACATGGCATAAACATATCATTAAAATCCTAAACGATTTTAAAATCGGTTATTATCGATTAATTAATCGAAAAAACAAAAATATTTTGGTAAAATCGATTATTAACTTTAGAAATAATTCACTAAATAGTTAAAATACAAATGTACTTTGAGGAAAAGTACTACAATTTTTTTATTTAAATTATACGACTGTTTCCCGCAATATATACTTTTTTGGAGTAGGTTGAACGCATCATACAAAACAGGAACTATATTCCTAGGTTGTTCTACACACCAGAGCGGCTCGTGAGTTAAATATTTGCTGCGAGCTATACCAAGGAATTAATAGATTGCCAAACATTTTAAACCACATGAGATGACTATAATGATATTAACTAATCTTATATGCGCCTCTTAAAATTATAAAAATATATGTATATAAAAATAAATAAATATCCCGCATACGTGGAAAGCTTTTTATTTTTGTAAAAATATCTTCGTTGTAAAGTATGCGATGAAACAAAATAAGACGCTATTTTCAAGAAATAAAGGAACCTATAATATTTTAAATGCTTAAAATATTTGTATTCAAAGTTTAGACTAATGACTGAAAGATAAATTTTCTTCTTCTTTCAAATTTACTTTTTTTACAATTTTTCATCGAAATAAATATTTATTACATTCACTAGTAACTTAAAGGCTTTAAAAGGGACAGCATAAAATAATATATGTAACTTTGAAATACTCAACCTAGCCAAAAAATCATTAATCGGAACCTTGAAGAACACATAAGATCGAGTTAATTAGAATACTGATAACCAACTAAAAAAAAATTTAATGAATATGAAAAAAACTAACTTGCATTCTGTCAATTAAAAACTTAGATTCTTTTCTTCAGATCAGACACAAAGACAATCAAATTAAAACTAACATCAGCTTGGTTCATAAATAAACAAATACTGCCAGGGAACAAGAACAATACAACCCATAATGCAGAAAGATGCTATGAACCGCCAAGTAGGCGAATATCTCCAATTTTAGGTACGACACATCATCTTTCGCCAGGAAGGAAACGTAAAAGATATTAAAATAGTTTTACCTTGACGAGACGAAATCCAAAAGTCACTTAGAAAACAAAATAAATAAATAGCAAACGATAACTTGCTAGAGAAATTAAGCAATATTATTATCAGTAAGATTTAAACAATTGGAGTAAAAGAATAACCGTTAACATGTAAACGAGGGTGTGTGACGGTTTTCAAAATCAAATTTTTTTAAGATATTTTATTATATTATAATTATTTTTTCAGTTTTGCAGTACACATTTTGTATTAATCTTCTACCACCCTTGATAGGTAAAATATAGTGTCGACGAACTTGTATAATTTCTCTTTATTGATTGATACCTTAATTTCCACATATATTTGTCTCTATTGATGAAAAAGACAATAGTCTAAGGTGATTTAAGTTAGCAGGTAGTCGGAATTGAAAGGAAGACTTCGATTTCATTCCAGATTAGATTATTGTCTTGAGAATGATGCTTGGAAATTTTGTAATATAAAATATGATTATCTAGTTCTGAAGTGTACCCTTCATATTACATTATAGGATTTCCTTGCAAAAGCAAATCTACTTTAGCACGAACAGATGACAAATCAACAAAAGGGCAATATAATAGTGATAGAATAAACTAATTAATAGTTATAAATATAATAAATAATTAGATTGCGCAGATGTGTCGAAGTCTTCCAGTTATTTTTCATACCTATGTTCTTCTGATTGTATATAGATTTTTCGACCATTGTATGTATATTTAAGAATTTTAAGATATTTTACAATTGAAAACTGTTATTTAGTTACATATATTCTTTTTTATATTCTTTTTAGAGTAATTGCATTAAAAAAACGATTAACAATAGAATAATTCATCTTTCAAATATTAAAAAAGTTTTTATTTGCAAATTCCTTACGTAAAACTTTGGCTAAAAGAAGCAACATCTCAACTGGCTCCTTTTAATCAAGACGTCAATACAAAATCTCTAGATAACGAGCAACAAAAAAACGAAATGGTAATGGATGCAACTCAACCCCAACAACCATCACCACAGTCCGTTGGACGTGAATTTGTTCGCCAGTACTATACTTTACTGAACAAGGCTCCTAATCATTTGCATCGTTTCTACAATAACAACTCTTCGTTTATACATGGTGAATCGACCCTTGTCGTAGGTCAAAAGAACATTCACAATCGCATTCAACAATTAAACTTCCACGATTGTCATGCTAAAATAAGTCAAGTAGATGCTCAGGCAACTTTGGGAAATGGCGTTGTTGTCCAAGTTACCGGAGAGTTGTCAAACGATGGTCAACCAATGCGACGTTTTACTCAAACATTTGTGTTAGCTGCTCAGTCGCCAAAAAAGTACTATGTTCACAACGACATCTTCCGTTACCAAGATTTGTACTCTGATGAAGAGGTTGACGGTGAGGTACGTTCTGAAAATGATGATGACCCTGAACAACAACAGCAACAAGTGCCACAGCCACAAGTTGGTCAATTAGTTTTAGCTACTGCTCCAGCTACTGTATTGCAGGCAAATGAGCAGCCAACAACTGTTGTTAATGTAGTCAATGACCCTCAAACTTTGCCGAATCAGGTTGTAACTGGAGCCAACGCAGGGACAGCTGTTTTGAATCAACAAACTCAAGCTGTTTATTATCCAATGCCAACTGCCGGAGGGCGTCCTATAACTGTATTACCTCCGCCGCCAGGTGCTGCACCTGTACCGTTAGCAGCAAATTTCACTAATGCTGCTACAGGTGTTCCTCCTCAAGCAATTCAAAATCCTGGTGTTTCTCAACTCAACGGTGTTGTTACTCACGATGAAATAATTACAAATATACAGCAACCAAATGTTGCTCAACAGCCGCAACTGGGCGCCAATCAAACTCCTTCACCAGTTTTGACACAAGCTACAAGCACTGTTCCGATTAATAGTGCTTCTGTACTTGGTGTTCAAACTGCAGCTGGAGTGTCAAGTATTCCCGTGGCAGTTTCAGCCACTAGCGTAGCCGGTATATCCCAAAGCACTTCATCAACAATACCAAATTATCAACAATCTCCTCTTATGCCATCACATATCCTCCAGCAACCCCAACAACAGCAACCACAACAACAATTACCGAATACATCTTCCCCTTCTCAATTACAGCAGCAAAATATTCTACAACAGTCACAAACATCCTTAATAGCCGGCTCAAATATGGGCGATGTTGAAGAAACAATTAGTTCCAGTCAAATGGCCATGTCATCAAACACTTCTCCCTCGACAACTGAACAACAACAGCAGCAGTTATCGCGGCCTAACACAGCCGCAAATGTTGTTGCCAGTGGTCAAACTATTTCTACAACATCTACAACTGTCCTGGAACCAACACCAGCTCCTATTGTTGAAGATTTCAAAACAATCAACGAACAGCAACAACAGGAAAAATATGAGGCTGCAAAACAACAACAGCAACAACAAAATGAACCCAAAACATATGCCAACTTATTTAAATCATCTTCGCCAAGTAGTTTTGTTAATGCCGCAATGCAACAACAACAGCAAATCCAACAACAACAACAATTTCAACAACAGCAACAACAATCAGCCAACAATATGTACCATCAGACAAATTCTGCAAACATTTCTTCCTCGAATACGTACTCTCAATCGGCCGGTGCTACAAATTCGATGCCTGCCTATGGTAATCGTAATAACGAAAACAATAACTTATTACGTCAAGATAACAATAGTCAGGGTAATTCTGCTCCATTACCTCAGCGTTCGAACCCTAAAACTTTTAACAAAGGTAAGTTTGATTTTTTATTAATTTTTTTTTATATGACAAGCCAAGATGAAGTGTGTAAAGTCTTAGTCCTATTTTTTATTTTTATCACATTGATCTCTATCAATCCAAGAGACATTAAAATTCTGAGTGCCTGCAACATATCCGCAACTTAAAGCTCTAATGCCAATAAGTTTTGTCTTGCTATTCACATAAATCGTAAGCTTATGAAAATTATACATTTTGTAATTATACAGCTGAAGACTCATTCTTCTGTATTTTTCGACAAAGCTTGAGTGGCAAATCTGTACTGGGGTTGCATTAGCGAACGCCAATTACATTCAGGGTTGTTCTGGTATTGAAACAGAAAAAAAACCAATTTATTTTTTAAGAAAAGTAAAAACTATTTTATTTACCACTTTAGCTACGTTGGTTTTCCCATCTATTTTTCCTTCAACTGCATTTATCAGTAAGTTCTGAGGCTGTACAAAAATCAATTCTAGGTTCTTCACTTTACTTTTTTCTAATTTAAAATTCTAAAATTCAAGAGTAGTGTAGCAATATGTAAGTTACTCTTACTTTTTAGTTTAGAATCTAATATTAATTTTTGTCATGACCGAATTTTTTGTAGATTGACGAATATCCAAGGCCCCATTTTGTTAAACGTCCTCCTGAGCATACTTTGTTTACTAGATATTCAAGAATTGAATTTGTTTATTGACTTAAACGTTAATATAATATGAAATAATGAAATGGTTAGGTTGGGATTTAAAAATAGCTGAAAAACTTAATTATTTTGAGTTATTTAGCAATTTTTTGCATTCTTTAAAAAAAAATATGGGTGTAAAATTATTATTAATTAAATTTATTATAAATTAAACTTCGGTTGTTAGAAGAGCATATCTTTTAAAATTTTGGGTCGACAACTAAAAGTTTACTAAACTCGTATAGGAAATTTGTTAAAGATTTATGTATTCTCCTTTTGGCTCCAACTTATAAAAAGTAATAAGACTCATTTTGGCGCAAATATTCCGTCTGGTTTGTAATTAAAACCATATAAGTAAACGGGACGATCGAACTTGTAATATTACGCTACTCAAACCATTTCGATAAGTATACGTTCATTGCTATGTCTTGACTGAATTAATTTCACTGAAAAGTCTTTCAACGTCTGTTATAGATAAAGCACAATAATTCATTAGACTGATTATTGCTTCCTACATTCATATATACATCAACTTCTCTCTGAATTTTCAGTCTCTTTATATCATATTGCTTTAAAAATTTTTTCTTTATAATTTCATCGTCACAAAATTTTTTCAGTATTGAAAAACATAATGATTGAAGGAAAAACTTATATAAAGAATTTTTTGCCACAAAAAAAATAATAAATTTTCTAGCTAGATATCATTTGCCTTTTGTTAAAAGCTATTTAAAAATGTATCGTTGGATCGAACCAGAAAATGTCTTAATTGATGCAACCCTGTTTTAGGAATCTTTATTGATGATTGTTTAAGTTTTTACGTGTCCAGCTAGTGCACAGTAAGATTTAATTTTTTTTAGGTAGATTGTAATCTGTGAACATTTCTAGTTCTTTGCTTAAACCGTAGTTTCTCGAGGTCGCTTCAGGAATTATTGGTTTAAATCATAAATTATGTTGCTCGATGCGTATTCAATATCCGCAAGCTTGAACATACATATGTCGGAAAATGCTAAAAGATTTTTGGTATGTTATTTAAAGCTAGCACAATTTATCCTTTAATTAACAAGTTTTTCTTCTTGCAGTGGATGAAAAAAAAAATATTCTTATTTATACCTTTAATACTTTTTTAAACATTTGTGAGATCGTTTGTTGGTGGAATCGAATCTTCCCCATGAGCTAATTTTTTTCCCATAGTAATTAAGTGTTTCGATTCAAGTAACTGAGAGTTCTTACGAAATTGGAAATGATATTTATGTTTTTCTGTTGTACCTTGAACGATCATATATCGAACTTTTATTAAGCACATCCTTAACATATATGTAGTTGCATTAGCTTTATGTATTAAAATTACTTACATTTTTGACGACCATAAAATAATGAAATAAGAAAAAAAATTAAAGCACTATTATGAGCTATAATTTTTGTAAGTGTAAAATATTTTGTAATGGGATAAGATTTAATAAAATAATACTGTTCAAAAGGTTCTCGTTCATATGTTGTTGGAGCATCTCTGAATGCCATTGATTGACTCCATACCAAATCATTGCTCCTACCTACAAAAGTCCTGTCTTTTAAATTTTTTGTGAATATTTTTTTAAATATTGTTATTAAATCTAAATAGTAGTTTTATTTTTATGGTCAGTCAATACAGGATTCTCTATTTGCCATATTTTCAGTTTGTCATTTAAAGCAGAACATTAAATTCCGCGATTTAAAGAACACTAATTTATAAGTTTTACGTTTGTGAAAACCATATTCTGTTTTAAAATCAAATCGATGATTGTTCAAATCAATGAAAATTTTTTAATTGCACCTTGACATTTGTTTTGCTTCAATTTAATCTATTGAAGCATAAAATCACCTAAAAACTAAAGTTCTTCAATTACTTGGGTTTCAGCCAAATTTACGTCTGTGAGAACACTACATAATATTTTAACTGCATTATTAAAACTTGAAGTAAACAAGAAATTTTTACTGATAATGAAAGTAAGTTTGCATTGCCAGTAATATTTTATGGTTTGCTGAAAGTGAGTTTGACCTGACTGCTGCAATTTTTCATTGGCCAGTAAAAATTTGTAAATTATTAAATCAATAAAGATATACTTGCTAATGTTATGGCAGGAAAAAGAGTTTATTTTGTTTATTTTTTAACCTGAAAATAATAATGAGTGTTATAATACAAACGAGATGTTTTATCACATCACATTCATAAGCAATAGCTTTTTGCCACGGTTTTTTATTATTCGTTTATATTATTTTTACAATAATATATTTTAGATTTTGATCAACGCCGCACCAGTAATTCTCAACAATTTGGAGACAGTCAGCAATTATTTTTGGGCAACATACCACATCATGCCTCAGAGGACGATCTCAAAGCCCTGTTTAGTCGCTTTGGTCAAGTAGTTGACTTAAGAATTCTTTCGAAAAGTGGTGGCAAATTACCACCAGGCGCTAGGAATCCCTTGAACTACGGTTTTATTACCTACAACGACCCCGAGGCAGTTCAAAACTGTTTAGCCAACTGTGTAAGTATAAATAATTTCTAGTTGGTAAAAAAAATAATAAGTATTGGATATTTAACTCTTTATTTAAAGCCTCTATACTTTCCTGATGCACCCGATGGACAAAAATTAAACGTGGAAGAAAAAAAAACAAGAGCTCGTCCCAGCGATATGCCGCCACGTCAAAGTATGGGAGGCGGCAGCAGCGGCAGTGGTATGAATAATATGAACAATAACCAACGTAACATAAGTGGTGGGCCAACGTCGCGATCGATATCAAACTCTGGCAGTGGAAGTATGATGCGTGGAAATAGTGTGGGCAACAATGCTAACAGTATGCCACGTGGCGGTTCTAGTGGAGGTGGCTCTGGTGGTCCCCCACGTATGAGCGGTGCTTTTAATCGTAACGATAATCGATCTTCAAACGGTGGTAATAGCGGTGGTGGTTCACAAATGCGTGGTGGTAATAATTCACAATCTCAAGGTAACAGCTATGGGGTGCGACGCTAACCATTAATATTTTTCTATCACCCACAAACACCTCCAGCACCACAACAATCATTACCACCACCACCTACACAACAACAAGCAGTAACGGCGGCAACAGCAAATATAGTAGCTCGTCCGGCTGTTAATTGTTACGCTAATAAATCAACAATTGTGGCTAATGCAACTCCTCAATAAAACAAAAACTAAACAAAGACCCAAATTAAAAAAAAGCAAAACAGAACAAAAAAGAAAAAATAACAGCTGAAAAGTTGCAGCGATGTAATTAAATGTAATCTTTATAAGATGTATCATGCCCTCAAAAACTCCCATTTTAAGCGTTCCTTTTTTATTTAAATACGCATGTTTTTTTTTTGTACTTTAGTAATTTTTACAATATTTCCGATAAATTTTGTAAAACAAAGTATTTTATTTTTATGTTTATATTTTGTGCCTAAGCTGCCACTTTATGAAAAAGCTGTTGTTCAAAAAAATTCAATCACAACACAAATCACGTAGTTTTTCAATTTGTTAAACAAAAACGAATCCTTTAAATAGTATTTATTTAAAAAAAATTATAACAGTATAAATATAAAATTAAAATCCCAAAAGTATATGTATTAATAAAAAATAGTAGTGTATTGTTTCTTTAACAAATTGAAAAGCTACAAGTTTGAGATTTTGATTAAGAGAGGGTTTGTTGTAAACTGTCATTTTTTCATTCATTCCGCCATAACATATTTTTTCTTTTTTGATTTGTTATTTTTTCATTTATAAAATCATGGTTATATTCAATTAAAAAAAAAAGATTTTTTAGTTTTGAATGTTTCCAAATTATTGTTAAATTAATTTTATTTTTTAAAGCAAGTTTTCACAAGTTTGTAGCTTTCTAATTTTGTTTTCACTTTTCCATACCATACACAAGACTAAAAGCTTTTCAAAGCTGTTATAAAAAATAAGACACACACGGCGGCGCCTTAACAGAAATAAAAAATCAACCACATACTTCATTTCATTTTACTCTTTCTCATTTTATGCTTTTTTCATAAAACAAAATTTAACCTCATTTATTTAAACAAAAACTGTTTTTATTGTCTTCTTTTATTAAATGATATTGAAATGAAATTTTTTATTAAACATTTTTTGTAATTTATAAAAAAAAAAATAAAATAAAAAAAAACACAAAAATATGATGTAATTAAATATAGATTTTTTAATTTTAATAAAAAAAAATTTATATATATTTTTTTTAAAAAACAAAAAACTTTTTTAAAAATATTTCAAGCAAACATAATTTTAATTATTAATACATGTTAATTATTAATATAATGACAGGTACACATTATAACGCTTAAAGCCAAAATTGTATGGAAGGTAATAAGCAAGAGCATAATGGCTACTTTTAAAATCCGCTAAGAGAATTGCCTATAAATTGCATCCTTAAATTAAATAGAGAAATATCTTTTTAAAGTTTGTGCAATGCTCAGCTTATGGTCTTTGTTATTAATTTATGTAAATAAAAAACGAAGCATTTAAAATAAGCAGAACATTAGCAGATCTTATAAAGTTCTTCTCGTAACTTGTTTTCTTCATACTTTAAATCTTAATTTGTCATAGTTTTTTTTACTCTCAACCAAATGATTAATATTTGGATGTTAGTATTTTAACGCAACTGATTATTTCCGAGTTCAGCTGCCGTTCAACATATCACAAACAAAAAAATCAAATTTTATAGGAACGATTATAAGACAAGTATAAATGGATTATACTTTAGCTGCAGTGTGGTTTTAAATGTGTTGTTTTAGTAAACATTCAAAAAAACCTTCACGGAGTAACATTACATTTTTTCTGTTCTGTTGAATACTTGTAAAATTATTAAATTTGATTTTTCTAAAAATATGCTGGTAACAATAACAGGAAGATCTTCTAAAATAGTTTTTCTTTTCAGTTTATTTTATTTATTTTTATTCTTCATTTTTTTGCAGTCGAAGTGTGAAAAAGAAGTACATCGAATTGGAAACGATCGTTGGTTACGAAGATGTAACGACCCAAAATACGAAACCATGCTAAATTTAAAAAAAATACTAAAACGATTTTTGTCATTGCTGCTATTTTTGTAATACCACTCTTGAATTATTCGAACACTTTGACAAAATTAGCATTGCAGCAGAGTATCTTTTTTTTTTAATTTTTACTCGATATGATTTTTAAAATCAAATGGTCGTTCTGGTGCCACAACTTTTTAAAAACAAAAATCAATGCATGCTTTTCAATTAATCGTTCGTTTGTTTACCTATGAACTAATGCGACGTTTGTTAAAAACCTACTGATGGCAAATAATGATTTAATAATCAGTTGCTAATTTTATAAAAGTGTGTCTTTTAGATATTTTTACTTCTTTTAGAGAATAAAAGAATTTAACAAAACTTATAGATTTCATTAGTTTTAAATAATGTAATTATTCGAAATTTTGTCTTTGTTTCGTAGCAGTATTCGTCAGGAAAAACAAATTTTGTATTTTCATTTTTGAAATTTGTGTATAAAATGTTAGGCGAGACAAGTGTAAACTAAAAAATTCTCTATTAAAGAAAAAATGTATTTTACGTAAATTTCTTTAAAAATTTCTGATTTAAAGTATTTATGTATGGAGAATGTTGTTTGAAATAAAAGGCTGTATATAAAAATGTGTGTTTAACAGCAAGATTTAAGAGTTGGGCTGTTGCGAAATGAAAATTGCACTGTATCTGATACGCATAAACTTTCAAAATATAAATTGCAGGAAAAACGAATTGAAAACCAGGAAGTGGTATGCAGCGGTGGATTCATTAATTTTCGCCAGTAGCCTAGTTGTTAAAAATCTGTATTATATATTTTATATGCAGCTTGACACACATAGTTATGAATTCCTAATGTTAATTGAATTTTTTTGGTTATCACTACCATGAAATTTACTCCTAGATCTGTCAAAAATGCCATGAGTGCCCAACAAGTAGGATAAAATAATACAAAAAATATTAAAATGTATGATATATTTGCTTATCTTTTAAAAATTTCGTTGAATAACCTTTTCTGTACGATCATGCTTGCTTGCGATATTTGCAAGGGGGTAAATTTCATCGGATTTTCTTATGAATTGGATCGTACGATTGTGTACTGTATTTTCCACAGAAACCAATTTCCTTTAATTTTTTTCAAAGCCAAAATTATTCGCTTAATGTAATCTGTTTTTCAAGTATGCTCCCTCTTATTGCACCTTCTTTCACCTTATAATTATTCCCTCATTGTAAGGAAATGGTTTCATGTTTTTAAATCTATTTAAAATATTCTATATAAATAAGTCGAGTATATGCTATGGAATAAATGAAATCATATTTCAACTAAACTTAGTTTTTTGTAAATCAACGAAAACACGAAAAAAGTTTTACATCAATTTTTATGTGATTGTTTAGGATTTAAAAATATCATCAAAGTTTTTTCTCATAATTTCTCATAATATATATATATATATATATATATATATATATATATATATATATATATATATATATATATGTATATATAAGTTTAATGATCTATATATATATATATAGTCTATTAAACTTATACTAAATAAAAATTATTTAAATAAGACAAAAAGCAAAACAAAATCTACTATAAATGAGAACAAAAAAAATATATATTTAACACTTATAAAATATTTAATAATTTTTTATTTAATTAAATTAACAAAACCTAGATTTAGTTTAAAAAAGTAGAGTTAATTATAAAATTAAAACAAAAAGTAAAAATTAAGTAAGCAACAGGTTGATACATAAAATTAAATATTTGTAACAAATTTAAAACTAAATTAAAAAAATAAAAAAAGAATTTAAAGTTCAAAACTAAATAAATATTATAACAATAAAACTTTGTGTTAAGGTAATATAATAAGACTTTTAAGTATGAAGCTAAATCTTGTCTTGATTCGATGTGACCTGGATAGAAAACAGACGAAACCTACTTTTTCACCCTCTTGCGGGCCTTCCTTTCTCATCTCAGGTCACACAAATTTGGACAAACATTTTTATACATAAACCTATTCTTTTTCCCTTAAGAACTTGTTTCTTTTATACTTTTACCCAATAAAAAAATGTTTTGTTAAAAATATCTAAATCAAATATTTATGAGAAAACGAATAAAAGCAAAAAATTCACAAATTATTTGTTACTTTTATTACAAAAGAAAAACTAACAAAGTAGTAATTGTTCTAGCTAAATTATGGCTAATTGAAAATTGTATTTTTTCAATAGGGCCATCTTTAAGAATAAATTAATTCTGTTGTCATACCTTCCACTGAAAGCTGTCGTTACTGGCTGTTTATTTGGTACGATTGGCGAGTGATTTCGATGCGATGACATCAATATCAATTCGCGTTCTAGATAGTTACCATTAGTATAGTGTCGGGTTTAGGTAGTTTTAAATTCTTTCCTTTTTTTGTATAATTAATTAAAAGTAAAATTTAAATAGTTTTTGATCCAAACTGCAATCTACTTTTGTGTGCTATGCATGCATACGAAAAATTTTTTAAATTAATTCTTGAACTATTTAAGTTTAATCAACATACATGAACTTAAATCTGACTAAAACTCATTTGGATAAAAATGTACCTAATTTGGATTTTTCATTCACTGCAGTGTGAAATTGTAACCACGCGTCTTTTATAAACTTTTTGTTCACACAAAATTTTGAAAAATATCTGTTTTTGTCATCTTAAAAAGCATGGAGAGAATAGCCATAGAATCTTTATTTGAATTGTCTCCCATGTAAAAATCTAAATTCATAAAAGAAAAAATGGGGTCAAAGCTACTAAATTTTTGCATGATTCTTTTAAATAGTTTTAAATTCTTCTTTTGCTTCGCATATTATACAGGAATCTGATGATCCGTCCTCTCATCTTTGCCATGATGACGCAGTAATCAATGATTACACCTATATATAACTACCCTCTATATATAACCAGAAGTGGTTCGGTTCTATCTATGCTCTTTTTCCTCAATGACCGATCTGCAGTATCCTTTGATAATGTACAATTTTTGCGGCCATAATATTGATTAACTTCGAGAACATTCGCGCAGCGCTCAACTTTGTGGCCCAGCACAAGGTATCTTTGAGTATAATACTCTGAACATTCTTGTATCACTTTTAATCTTTGATTTGATATTAAGCCCCTTAAAACATTCGATTGCGGCCCGACTATCAATAGTCTAGTAAAAGGATAACTCTTAAAAACACATTTCTTCAGCGATAATGGAACGAATTATAGGTTGTTTTTTAAAATCCCCATTTAAAAAGTCAAAACATCTTTTGATTTTTTAAAAATGCAATAAACGTGTACAAATACAGGTTTTCCCCTCAATCACTTCTACAGAATCTGTCATGATAAAAATGTGGAAGTTATCCAGCAGACAAAAACCATCGCATTTCCAGCCAATGATTGTTTTTTGCAATGGAATTGCACAAAATTAATGGCTTTTTATTAAATAAAATTCTATTGTATCACTTATGACTACGGAAAGTGTCAGCTACATAAAAGTTATTTCATAAATGGCGCAAGAAAATAGAAATCGAATTTCACACTTACACGTATGAAATAAAAAAAATATTGCAGTTAACAAATATACGGGTATATCACATAACCAAAATGTTAGATAAAATCAGAATGTAGAACGCACAAATAATCACATAATTTTAATTTTTTGTCTTCAAAGTGAAATGATTAAAATACCAATTTAATTTTAAAAGTTAAAAGTGAAAGAAACTCTTAATTTTCTGCATTACCAATTTATGGAAGTTTCCATTTCTTTTGATTGAATTTAGTTTTTTACCCTGACTGATGAATAAAAAGAATTTGTTTTATATACAATATTTTACCTTCGCTTTTTATCTGTTAATCCATTCCGTAGAGCTGTTTTTCTTAGAATCAAGTCGTTGATTGATAGTCTTGTCATTATGCACGAAAACAGCTACTAGCTGAACTTGCAATTTGATCTTACAAGCTATGACGGACTTATTCCTTTTTGCATTTTGAATGGAGAAAAATAAAACACAATTTTATCTTAATAATATGAGATATATTTTTTGATTTTGTTTAAGTAAATTTTACAAGCGCTTGCTTTTAAAGTGAATCTCGCTCCTTTTTATATATTTAATATGAAGAAATAAAATGAAAAGGTAAAGCATTATTTAGAATATATTTATGATTCGAACAATAAAAATAAACAGTTTAATCTTCACAGCAAGCAAAAAAACAGAGAGAGCTATAATGTTAATACAGTTGATTTTATATCCTTTCAAAATTAAAAGGAATGGTTTTTACAACAGATCCATAAACTAAATCCAATTAAGGGGAACCGCAAGCTGCCAGCCGGGATATTGCTCCCGGACAGAAAATGTTCTAGAGTTCTGATACACCCAGTTTAATTCTTCTAAGGGAACGTAATAGCACTCAATGTATTGATCAACTGTTCGCTGGTGTAACTGACGCCACAGTACAGGTCTATTAATGCACCAACCTATTTCTGCCGATCATAGCAATAAACCAATGCAATACAGCCAACAATACCTCTGACGTTAAGTCGTCGCTTTTAAATGGACTGCCAAATAAAGATGCACGAATACTCCCTTGTTGTGGCGCAGAACCGATCAGCAAAATCAACATCAGCATTGATAAAGCGCCGGACGAAAGCAGTACGTTTCGGAGGCAATGACACTTATATCTGAGTGTACAACCTTTTTTTTCCAATATATACCGTTTACAACTTTATATTACAATAGTAACCAGAATCTTAAGTTGAGTAAACTTATACTCAAACCGTATAATCATTAATACCAGCTAATTGCCATAATGAATGAATTCTATCAAGTGAAGAAAATCCACTAACGTAACTGTTAAGGGACATGAATAAGGTAAAGTAATCGGATTTCCCTCTGTATTTATCCAATCTAAACAATAACTGCCAAACTCTTCTTAGAAAAAGTTACTTTCCTAAAATTTATAATTAAAATACTTATTCAATGATGTGTTATTGTTAATTATTAATAATTGAATAACCTTTCTTTATAGATTAAAAAAAACGAAAGACTATAGGAACTGAAAATCATTTTATTTTTATACACGACTATAACTTTGTTTTTCATACAAACAATCATTATTTTTTTTACTTTAAATTAATAACTTTGCAACTAGTAAAAACAATTACAAGTTCTTGTATTGTGATTATTTTCAAAAAGTATGAAAATTGATTTATAATTGAGTTAATGCGAAGACTTGTTTAAGCTTTGAGATGTAGGAACTAGTATGAAAAAACTGTATTGGTTTGTCATTCAAAATTAACATTTTAGTAGCAGACTTGCAAATATAAAACTTCCTTAAATAAAACACAATTAGAATTATAAATAATGCAAATTTTATTGTTCGAAAATTTTTTTAAATAAATTTTGACTAAAAGAGAGCTACAATAAACTTACCCATTATATACGAGAAAAGCCCACAGCCATTTCTTAAGCATTGCATTTCATACATACATACAGCAACATTTCGTTTATGGTCAAAATATGCTTTTAACAGAACAATTTTTTTGAAACCACTATGAAGCAGCGGCATCTGCCACGCATAACGTTCATTAACGAGAGAAATATGTCATGTTTGAATTTCGTTTGTTGCTTGAAAGAAAATATTGAAATAATTCAAATTTAAAATAAAAAATCATATTTCAGATTTAAATAATTGCAGCAAATAATTTTATATACATTAATATATATAAAAATTGCTTCTAAAGTATAACGTATACATATATATAAGGTATACAAAGTATATTATAAATAATATTAATTAGAAAAATGTTATGTTAAAAAAAGATTAGGGTTGGAAAAAAAAAAATAAATAACACAAATACAGAGAAGAATGCTGTTTTGTTTTTTAACAGGTGCGTAAAGCGTTAGTGTTATTTTATAATAATTAATGAAGGGAACAAGTATTTATTTCCTTTAACTTGACGAGCAGTAGCAAGTAGTTAAATAATTTTTAAAACTATAATTATTTAACTTAAACATTAAGGAGATCATAAATATTCAATAAAACAATCTTCGCTGAAATACGTTATACAATAAAAAATTAACATGGTTTTGCTTTTAACATATTTTAAAGATAACATTAATTCTATATTAAACAATAATTTGACAATAAAGACTGATTTTTTAAGGTACGCAATATGGAGGTTTTAAAAAATACACGATCAACGTGTACCTGTTAATGTTCGTGCAACTATCATGATCTTTATATTTTTGTATGTTCCGCATTATACTTTCGACATTGTATTTTTATTTTCTTTCAAAAATAAATTTTAATTATTTTCTCTTTAAAATTAAATTCTGTTTAAGTTTTACTTTTAATACATCCCGAAAACGCGCTTTTTGATATAAAAATTTATGCTCGGAGCATATAGAATGTCCCTCTCTGTTTTATAGCACACAAGTGGATTCAAAATAATATTGTACATTAATTAAAAACGCTTTGATATTTGTTGGTTGGATATTTTAATGGGAAATAAAGCCATTTATGTTTCTTAACAAACAAAACAACAAAAATTTAACTCCAAGAATATCATGAGTTGCCTACAGTAAGTTCTTATATGGTGTATTCCACTTCGTTGTGTTTATACCATTGGCTTACTTACTTCACTAACGCCTAATTAGCATCAATGTCAAGGCAACAATTTGCTATATTATAATATTAATTTTGTGATAAAAATTATCTTAGTTTGTGCTCTGTTTACTTATTTTGGTCAGTTTTTTTTAAAAAATTTTTTGGAGTTTGCACTTTTCTTTCTTCTAAACGCTGCTACAGTTCAAGTTTTATTGTGCTGTGTTACATGATATGTAAAAAAACGACTATAAGTGACCGGTATAAGAATTATTTTGTGTATTGCTTTAAATGATCAACTTATTATTTAATAAGAATATACAATTTATATATAAATCACATTTAAATGTTTTAAAAATGCGTATACGTATATATCGTTAATATATGTATGTATAGATAACTTATTTCAATATTTCCAAACAAGTTTTAAAAGTAGTACTGTAGTGAATTATAGTAAATTACATACAGACATACTTATATAATTATGTATACATTATATAAATGCTATTAAGAAATACGCACTTAAAAAAAATAAACTGGTCAAAAGAATAAAAAATAACAGCCATAAATAGATCATATACATTAAAATATTAATTATTTATATTTTATTTACTTCATATTTCATACATTGTAATTAAAATGTTTGGATATAAAATGATTGATTTTATTCAATAGTGCGGTATGTAGTGAACATAAAAAATAGTTCATATATAATATGTGGAATTTATTTATAATATATAGAAAGTTATCTTTTTTTTCAAGCAAATAAAACAAAATCCAGTTTAAATTAAAAAAAATAATAATAAAATATACTTATTTTCTATGTTTTATGTAGGTAGTTAATTTGTATAAACAAAATGAAAAATATAGTATGTGTTATTATATATATATATATGTATATACATATATCATAAATTTAAATTTGCTCTTTTCTTGCTTTAACATTTTTCTGTATATCTTCTTTTCCAGGAGAATGTTTGCATGTTTGTTTCTTCATTTCCAGTCTATTTACGGTTAACGACTACTTGTTGTTCCCAAAATAATAACATTATAACATTTTCCATATGTGGTGGTTGGTTGTAATAAAAGAAATTTATAGCGGATTTCAACAATTGTTATCATTTATGTTTTGTCGTTGTATAAAGGTTTTCCACATATTTATTTATATTATTATATATTAATTGTTGATGATTAAAAGTATTGATATATTTAAATAATATATAATTCATTGATTTGTCCTTTATATATTAATTTATTTTCAGCAAAATTAGTTTTTTTTTGTTGTTTTAGTTTTAGTTTTGTGTTATTATTTATCTCACTTACTGAGACGATCTTAATTATGAGATATTTTGGTTTATTTGTTTTCTATCTTGTTTCTAATACATTCTTAAATAAGTGTTATATATTTATACATATGCATACATATATATATAGAGAGAGAGAAACATCTTAATTGCCTAAATAAAAAATAAAGAAAGATATAAATATGTAGTATGATAAATAATATAAAATTGCAGATAATATAAAAAAAAAAAAAAATATATATATATATATATATATAAAGGGGATCAAAGAAAATCACTTTTTTTGCTTAAAATTGTTTACAAGCGATAAAATATTTTTTTTTCTTTTTTGAAAAGCTTCCAAATTAAGTGTCCCCGGCCTGTGTCGTAGTACAACTCTTAGTAAAAACAATATTGCCCATTAAACTAAACATTCTCTTTTATGAATTGAACTATCAAAGTAGAGAAATTCAAACGACTAACAATCAGCAAACAATATTAGGGATTAAACTAAAAAAAAAAAAAAATTGCGAAGTGTTGATAACTAAAAGTCAAAATCTCAATTCACTTTAGTTTAGAAAGAAAAATAAAAAAAAAATGCCCAATTCATACTAGAACTTATACTATGCTATAATTTAAACTGCTTAACCTGAAGTAGCACTTTTCCTAGTTAGTATCCAGTTAATTATTAAAGAACTTGGTATTGCAAAATATGGCGGACATATTTAAGTTTAGTATCATTGGAGGTTTATGAAGAAAACTGTATCAAAAGTGTTTTCTTTGCTCATAAAACGTTATTTTTTTGCACACTTTATAAATAAATTAATTCTAATAAAAGTCTAGAAATATTCTTAGTTTAATTAATATATAATTTAATATTTGTAGTGCCTTATTTATAAGTAGATAGCGGGGGGGAGTCAGTAGTACATCAATAAAATTAAAACAAATAATTAACTATATGTATTACAAAAATATGTGTTTTTAAAACATACCTGGTGTGTACTTTTTTGACTTTTGTTAAATATTTTGCAAACTAGTGCATGCAGGGGCTATGGTTGGATGAATGTTTTTTTTTTCTTTTGTATTTAGTTTAAAGACGATTTTAAATTGTCTGGAAGTATTTTTTTCACATTTACTTATTAAAATCAATATTGTAGACGTGGCTTTTTTGCCAAATTAGTCACTGAACTATTTATAGGCGAAAGCACATGCGAGCCTAGGATAAAGAAAAATATTTGATAATATTGTGTTTTTAATTAGCCAATTGAAAATATATCTACTATTACAACTGAGCAAAAAAAAAAAACAAGCGAACCAAAAACTTTTGCTCAGAGTTAGTCTAGCTAACATTGTACAAAAACTACGGAATCTTACGGGTCATTTGAACATTTTAGAGAGGATTAAATTTATCTATAAATACACATATTTTATGTAAAATAATATACATTTTTGTTAGAACACCAAACTAACTGAATTCTTATAAGAACAAATTATTTATTAGGTTTGAACACATTTACTTATAAATGGAATTGTTGTTAAAAAATATTAATTAAACGCTTACACATTTAATGAAATAAAGGTAAAAAAATATATATATATTCAAATTTAAATGAATTACAAAACTAAAGAACAATAATAAAAGTTGGAATGAGTTCAATTTAATAATTTATTAATGCTTACCATAAGTGGGCGCAGCTGCAACGCTATACGGATTCATACGATTACCCTGCAAATTGCCAGCTTTTTGCGGCCCACCATTATAAGTTTGTTGATAATTTCCAAAGTTTGGAGCACCATTCGAAGGTGACGCTGCTGTTGTACTCCAGCCATTAGCAGCTGGAACAGCAGCCGGAGCTACAGGTACAGTTGCGGCAGGCGCAGCATAACCATTTTGTCCCCAATTTGCTTGCGGTGCTGCGTAAGTAGTGGCATTCCATTGAGGTTGGACAGCACTTTGTGGAGGAGGAGCATATGTACCATATGCAGCAGGCTGTTGATATGTAGCTTGTGGTGCTTGACCATAACTTGTGCTCCAACCATTATACGTTGGAGTTGGAGCATAACCATATGTTGCTTGTTGATTATAAGCAGTTGGAGATTGTTGATAAGCACCAGGTGCAGTTTGTACGCCTGGTATCATTCCTATCGGTGCACCTTGTTGTTGAACAGCTAATTTTTTAGCTTGTTCTTGTTTATAGTTAGATTTTTTCACATCTACTAGAACATATTTAATTGTGTGGTTTTTGTGTACTGGCAAGAAATATTATATATAAATTTATTATTATTTCTCGAATACAATTTGTTACTCGTGTTCTTAAATTTAAAAAAGAAATATATAATAATTAAATATGTCTAGTTTTCTCCACTTTTTGTTTTTTAATATTTTATTTATCCTTTTATTAACAAAAATTCTAGTCTTAGTATACTCAATAAAATGTTAATTTTTAAACTGATTTTTCAGGCTGTAATTTTTTATACAGCTCCTGTGTGGGCAAAGAGTGCAGTTTGTCACATTAAAAAGCTTAAAGTTGCACACAACAAATTACTAAAACTAATATTTAAGCTTCCTTGGTTTTTTTCGACCACCAGGCAGGCTTCACTTTATTTTAAACATAGAACTTTTTGGGGTTAAATTAAATAGACTAAGCGCCAATTTTTATTCCAGATGCTTTGTTTCTGATCATCCCCATATCAATAAATAGTATTCATCTTAGGTAGCATGTAAGTAGTTGTATAAGTTTTTTTTATTAAAATTAATTCAAATAGGTTTTATTCAAATTTTGCCTTTAAACTTACTAATATTTTCAAGAAAAAAAGTACATAACTTGAACTACTATTTTTACATATTATGAGGACAAATAAATAAATAATAATTATTGAGATACAAACAGACATTATGTACTTTACGGCATTGAGCACAAAGTGTTAAATACGTATATACTAGCTGCCATTTCGCTGCAAAACCTTTTGAAAAAAATTAATAAATTTGCAACATATTTTATATGATTTCTTAGAAAATTATAAAAGAAGTACGAGCGATTCAGAAAATGCACAACTTTGAAGTAGTAGCCGTGTAAATAAAATAACCAACGATTCCTTACTTGCTTTTGATTAATATCTAATGTTTGGCTTTTATCTAGCAATCGCTTGGGTCTCATAAAAAATCTTAATGCATAAAAACTAAATTTCCCAAAAATTGGTTAATATTCTAGGATCTATTTGTGATGTTAAAAAAAACTAAAGTAACAAATCCTCTATTCCGCAACAATTTATGAAGCGTTTGACATAAGGTTTTTTTAATTGGTATAAAATGAAAACAAATAATAATTATAGTTAATTAAGCTTTTTAATCTTTTATAAATAATTTTTCTTAAGCACAAAGTCTTTGCACCATTGGGTGGTATTTTTAGGAACAGAAGTGTATAAAAAATTGCTTTAAATCACAATAAATAAAAAACCGAAAGCAAAATTTATTTAATTTTTACACCTAGGCATAAATTATTATTTATAAAATGAAAAATATTTGCTGTATGGTAATAAGATTTTGCAAATAATGGGTTTGCTGATTTATTTTTAAGTTAAAAATACACTTACACACTGCTTTGTCGACCGAATCATAATCATCAAATTCTACAAATGCAAAACCACGCTTTCGTCCCGTATTCTTGTCTGTCAATATTTTTACACCTAAAATGTTGCCAAATTGTTGGAAATGTTCTTTTAAAGATTGTTCGTCATGATACTCTTTGAGACCGCCAACGAATACTTTCTTTACAGAAGAATTTGCTTCTGTACTACCAACTTCTGGTCGTGGTAAGGCCCGCTTTGAATCTACGGCTCTTAAAAGATAAAAAATATAGTTTAATTTAATGTTTTTTAAAACAGTGAGTTTTCAAACATTAGTTAGAAACAACTTCCTTCCACTATTTTTTCCATTTATCATCTATAAAGCAAAGAATTTTTTCAATAAAGTCATGATGGCAAATGACATAAAATAAATATAAATCTGCCTCAAAATTTCAACCCGTTATTAATACATATTGTTCAAGTTCTTACACTTCTTTACCTAAAGACTTAAGTAAGATCTTGTCTCATAATTCCTTATATGTTATCAAATAGGAGCTTTAAACGGTCTTCCTAATCGCAAACATATACTTTTGTTACATTTTACTCTGTGACTTTAGCAATCTTTTTTGTAGCCGGTGTTACTTTTTCGCGAAACGATTTGCTAAGCAAATTACTTTACATTTTAAAGACTGTTCTGATGATTTGAATTAATAAAAATAGCAATTAGAATCTTGTAACACAGATTAAAAACAAACAAGCCTTAACAATTTAAATTACTATTTTTTTCATTTGTGAAAACAAAAGCAATTGTAAAAGGAATGTTTCGAAAACGGCTTAATAATATTAATTGTTGTTGTAATAATAGTTTTCCAGTTTGCTTATATTTCAGAAACACACTACTTCTTTTTTAGCTCAACCAGAGGCCTTTCCGTTTTTATGAAAAAAAAAAAACTTGTTTCATTTTTAGAAAACTGCTTATATCCTACTGACAAGAAAGATCATTCACCTAGTTCTTTAAACCAATCATTTACTGTGTCTATAATAGGTTATTTCCAAATAGCAAGGTGAAATAAAAAAGAAAAACAACGTTGGAATCCGTAATCCCGTATATCTTTATAAAAGGGTGTAGTTATTTTGAACATTGTAAGTAAAAATAAAAAAAAAAATTATTTAAATACAAAAATATGATATGATTATATTTACAAAAATTTCCTCAATGTAATAAGATATTACAAAACCAATAGGGAGATAAGAAAATTAAAGTTACGTGTTTAAAAATACTTACTTTCCATCAACAATGTGTGGTCTTGATGCTTGAGCCCTGTCGACCATGGTGGAATCCTTAAATGTTATGAAACCAAATCCCCGAGAACGTTTTGTTGTTGGATCACGCATTATAATTACATCTACAACTTCGCCAAATTGACTATAAAATGCTCTTACGGTTTCTTCGGTAGAATTGGGTGACAGACCGCCCAGAAACATTTTGCGTAAATGGTCATCCGCAAGTGATTTGGTGGAACTATTAAGCTATAAAAAAAATTATGCAAACAATACTTATTATTTTTGTTGCTGCAAAACTTATGACAATCGATTCGTCATCGTTTGTTGGAGTTAAGTCTATTACGGTCATTTCTCAAAAGAGTGCAACAAACACATCAGCAAAAAAATACTTTAAGCAAAGTATACCTTTCGGTCTTGAGAGTTTAACAAAATGATGATTTCACTTCTTTTAAAATTCATCTACGCTTTTAGTGCAATTTTCAGGATTACTTACCTGCCCATTATCTTTTGCTGTGCTGGAATTACTTTGAATTTCTTGCTTTATCATTTTATTATAAATTTAACTTTACTTTTTGGTTAAAATGCTTATAAATTTATTTTCTTTATAAAAAATATGTATACTAACGCCGATAAATTACTTTTCTTTAATGTTTAAGAATGAAGATGTAGCGTTGTAATATATGTACGATTACTTGGTTACTTAATAGTGTTTATACGAAATAAATATTTTTTGTGTAGATATATTTTGTTTACTTAAAAATATTAATAGTTAAGACTAATACTATTCATTACTTAAACATATTTCCAGAAATTACTTTGTAATCTTATACGCTACTTAATTATTTTTTTATAATCTTAAATTGCTAAAAAAAACAAAGCTCAAAAACTGAAAGTTACAGCTAAAAAGTAATTATAAATATTAAATAAAACTGTAGAAGCTTAAAATAAATTATTACTTTTTAATAATTATAGTCAATGTTCACGGTACATAGCATCTGCAAGTATCAATCAGAAGCACTTATAACTAATAATATTACATAATTCAACTCTCTCTCTCTCTCTCTATATATATATATATATATATATATATTTTTTTTTTTTATAACATTTGCATTTTTTCCATAACATATTTTAGTCTCTGTTATTTAATTTAAAATAATGTACGTTATTTTTCACCTATGAAACATGTTTTGATTCTACTTTTTGTAAGTTCCTGCCATATTTATATATATATATATATATATATATATATATATATATATATATATATATATTTATATATATTATGCTACTATAAATTGCAAGATACAAATTTATATATTAGTACCATTTTTGGAAGCTCCGAAGAATGCACGTTTTTCGTTTTCCAGCACCCGAAAATGTATTATTAACAAATTTCAAAATTGCATCTTTTTTGTTTCTTATTGAACAAATCGTCGATTTGGCGACATTATACTTTTTCGAGAAACTACTTACAGGTGAATCTGTCCCTAAAAGTTCTAAAATATCTGACTTTTCTTGAAGAGTTAACACTTTTGGTATTTTATTAATCCTATTTTCAACAACAATATTTGTAGAGATCACTTGTTTATATTATTTATATGTATAGTCAGCATAGAATTGCTTCCAGTAGAACTGCCGCGTTAATACCAAAACTACTTATCATCCAACAAAACTTGTTTACAACAAACAAACTACGATATTCTTTCTTTTTTAAATAAGCTTCATGTTTTGGAGCCTTCAGCGTTTGTTCGCGTTTTAGAGTAGTCAATGTAAAAAAATGTTCATGTACATTTCGGCGAGTTCACTGTATATACTCCCTGCTTCCTTAAAATATTAAAAAAATTTTGAGGCAAAAATTAACAATAATTTGGCATGTGAAATTTGGTAGCATTTTTGCTCAAAGTACAACTCTGCTACAAAGATTTTGCTCCAATTCCATTACGTTTCATTTGATTAAATCGTCGTCCGCCATTTTTCATTTTCAATTGATAACGCAAGAGGTGAACATCGTGTTTCCGTGATCGCAAAGTGAAATCGAATATTTCTTTTTAATTGAGTAAGATAATTTAAATATCATAAAAATGACAAACCAAAATGATAATTCAAACGATAATCAAAATGGCAATGATGATAGTTATGATGATGTAAGTAGAAGTTTTTCTGGAATCTTCCAAGTAGCCACGTAATGTCCGCCATTTTGTAATATGGCAAAAATCGATATATGCCTATGTAGATACACATTTTTTAGCATCTAATTTTTTTCCTTTTTAATTTATAAATATCTATATTAGGAGACGATTACCGAGCCAGAGCATTTGCGAAAATTATTTATTGGCGGATTAGATTATCGTACTACGGATGAAGGGCTGAAGTCTCATTTTGAAAAATGGGGTCGAATTGTTGACGTAGTTGTAATGAAGGACCCGCGCACTAAACGTTCAAGGGGTTTCGGATTTATTACTTATTCAAAATCATCTATGATCGATGATGCCCAAGCAGCTCGCCCTCATAAAATCGATGGTCGAGTTGTTGAGCCCAAACGTGCTGTACCGCGCCAAGACATTGATAACCCGAACGCCGGAGCCACTGTTAAGAAATTATTTGTTGGTGCTCTTAAGGATGAACATGATGAAAAGTGTCTACGTGATTACTTTCAGAAGTTTGGAAATATTGTTGAAATCAATATTGTAATGGATAAGGAAACCGGCAAAAAACGTGGCTTTGCTTTCGTTGAATATGATGACTATGATCCTGTGGACAAGATTGTGTGTAAGTAAAATCTAATCAAATGCATAAGAAAAATCTAAACTTTTTCGCTTAGGAAATAATTTTCTTTCAGAATTTGAGTATTGTCTTAGACGATTTATTTTAAAAGCTGTCAACAATTTTAAAATTGGTTTACAGTCCCAGCTCCGCATAAAATTGTCAATAGTTTTATGCGGCGTTTCATTGGCTGTTATATTAAAGACTGTGATAATATTTCGGTTAATTTTTATATTTCATGGAAAATTGATGAAAATGTCATTGTTACAATTCCACTTAGTTTTTTTTTGTTGGAATTATATAGTAAATGAAAACACAAATCAAGAGAGTGACGTTCCATTCACAAATATTTTCAAGAAGACTGCGAACGTGTGTTATAATATATATATTAATGCGTAGATCCTCAACATAACAGTTCCAGCTCCGCAAAAATGTGTTTAATAATTTTATGCGGCGTTCTAATGACTGTTAGATGAATATATCAGTGATAATGTCTTTGTTAGTTTTTTGACCTTCAAAATGAGAAATTGATGAAAATGTCAGTGATACAATATTTGTCATCAAAGGTTTTTTTTTGATTTTCCAATCTTATTTATGTAATTAGTTTCAACAAAGTAAAATTTAATTTACTGTACAAACAATCCAAAATTAAAAATTTAACTGCAAAAAGTTGCAATATAAAAATTATAAATTTCAGTTATGACAAAACTCAAAAAACAGAACTCTATAAACCTAATGACACGTTTTCCTAGATCCGGAAGAAGTAAAATCTATAATATTTAAGAAAATACAGTATTTTTTGTAATTATACTGTGTGATTTTAATTTTTTTTTATCACTAAATTGACTGGGAATACTTCGAACTCCTGAACGATAATGTATATTCGCGCAACACAGTTCACTGACACAACTGACAAATTTATCAATAATTTGGCGAGTTGATTTTATAGAAACTGTAAGAATAATAAAAGCGTCGGCTTAAGCTATGTTATACGAAACCTAAAAATCATGTTCGTGGTAACACGCAGCGTCGTTACATATAAATACTTTGTTTAGTTGATCGAGCCTTGAGCTACTATACCCTACTTTATAAATTATACAATGCATCTTCTATATCTCTCAGTGTACACATATGTATACCTGCAGGTATATTGTCGCAGCCAAAAATGATGCGAAAAAGGACAAAATCTTATGAAAATGTGAACAGTAAAGTACTGCATAGTTGGTGTGTATGTTAGGTTAAAGTTAAGAAAAACAGCGGGTTTTCCAAAAAATTCTAGTTTTTTCATCTAAAAATCGAAGCTATTTTTATAGGAATTTAAACTGATTTGATAGGAAATTTTATTCTTATTATTAATTATGAATTGAATATTATTTTTTTGCTAAAATTAATAGTTTTAGAGGCATTTAGAATTTACCAGGCGGGGTCGAAGTTAAATACACTTTATTCACTTTGAATTTTATTACAAATTTCCCTAATATTTAGGATAAGGCACATACATATAAAACTTTGGTAAGTTAAACAATAATTGGGAGAGAATAGGATCATTTTTGTTAATCTAATGTACCTTGTAACGGCACTAATGTATGTATACATGAAAAAACTGAAGCTGATCAAGAGTTGCTTAGAATCAGTCTGTACATTTTCACTGCTTTCTTTTCGTATGTTATTCTAAGATTCCGTAGCAACAAGTTAACAACAGCACTGCTACTTTCAACTGACAACTAGGTCTGGTTGAAAATCGCTTTTGACAAATTAAACATGTTTACTATTCATCAATATAAGATTAATATATAACATTCGTACAGATTTTCTGTCACAAATTATATTTTTTGCTTATCTTTTATTTCTAGTGCAAAAAACCCATTCCATAAAAGGCAAAACTTTGGATGTGAAAAAGGCTTTACCCAAACAAGGAGGCGGTGGCGGCAGCGGAGGTGGTTCTAGTGGCAATGCCGGTTCTGGCGGTAACCGCGGTGCCAACATGGGACGTGGTGGTAATATGGGTGGACGTGGCAGTATGAGTGGTGGAAATATGGGAGGTGGCGGCGGTTGGGGCGGCGGTAATAACCGTGGTAATGATAATTGGGGCGGCGGCGGCGGTTTCAATAATGGCGGTGGCTTTAATAATGGTGGGAATAGTGGTTGGGGAGGTAATAACATGGGTCCATGGGACAATGGCAATAGTGGTGGTGGTGGCAACTGGGGTAACAGCGGAGGTAGCTTTGGAGGCCCTGGAAGTAATGGTCCTGGTAACAGTGGTAACTGGGGAAATAATGACAACTTCGGTTCTGGTTATCAACAAAATTACGGTGGTGGACCACAGCGTGGTGGTAACTTCGGTGCCAACAATCGGATGCAACCATATGGCAACAGTGGAAACTTTGGAAAAGGTAAGCCAAAGGTAGAGTTCAGAGCTCAGATTTATATTGCCTATAGACCCTAATTCACAGCCCTACAAAATCTTCCAATTTCGACACGAAATAAATGTTTAAAGTCATGCCTTCTGAAAAATAACAAGAATGTGTCTGATGATCGAATGACACTCTTTGATGATCGAGCAGTTAGCATATCCAGGGAGACCTTTGTGCCAAAGTTTGTATTATAATCCAGACTTTCTTTTTCAACGAAACATTTTTAAAGATCTAACTACTTAAATCTATGTATATCATGACTTTACAAAAGGTTGGAGTATATTTTTAATATTTTTACTTTGTTTTTCAAAATTCCTTTACAATTAGTATGTTATAAATTTTACATAATTTTCCAAAAAATTAAAAAAAAAAATACCGTATACCATTTTCTCAGAGCTTTCACGCTCCTAGACTACAAAAACTAATTTTAAAATTATTTAATGTTTCAGTAATGAGAAATTATTTTAAAGAGTTCAGAATTTATTTTAGAAAAGATTATTTTCTAACGTGCTTTTCAAGGCTATTTATTTCAGAAGAGGCCGTTTTTCAGTTTAATTTATAACAAATAAGTTTAGAAAAAAATTAAATATTAGTTAATACATATTTCTGTGTGTTTTATCCTCTAATTTGGTCTATAAAATTATTTTGATGTTAAAAACATAGTTCTTGGTAGATTTAAAACTTCGTCTCATGATGTAGGTAGGCTACACAAATAAGTAAGTGTAGGGTAGTAAGTCTTTTCAAGGAATCTCTAATAGCTTTTCTGGACCATAATCCTTGCAATTTTAAGTGAGCTTCAACAAAATTAACATTGTGGTTTTTTGTTACTTTTAAGGAAACCAAGGTAACTTTGGCAATAGCGGGGGCGGCGGATTCAATAGTGGACCTATGGGTGTCGGTGGCGGCAACAACAGAAGATACTAAGGTAAGTTTTGTTTTGTTGTTTTTACGGAATTTTAGTAAATTCTCAAAATATAAATTTTTTTTATTGCTGAAGTCGAAGATTTTATTTCAATAGACATTTCCTAAATTATTTTTGAAAATCATTTTTTCTTGCAAATCATTAAAGTAACAAAAAAAAGACAGAAAAAAAACAAGTTCATTAGCAAAAAGCTACATTAAAAAGTTGCAAATTTTATTGACTTTGTAGTTTTCATCATTGTTAATCTATTAACATTGTGAATGCAATCATTTTTTTAGAATGTTGTTCTTTTTTGTACAAAATTTTTTTAAACATTTTTACAATATTTATATGTTTTTATTCTTGTAAAATTTTTATAGGTGTTTGAAGGTTTGTGTGCCAGGTCCGAAAGTATATATTTATATAATTATAAAAAGATTCAAACTCAAATCAAACCAAGCAAACAAAAAATAAACAATTTATCCTCCAAGTTTATGAACATAAAAAGAGAACAGTTAAACAGATAATAGTCAAACAAAGGTCGTCCTTCTCATTTTTTCTTAACTCCAAGTACAAAATTAAATATTTTAACATAAATAATATCGTATTCCCGAAGTCAGTGTATAAATTGAGAGAAAGAGAGAGATATATGGACAGTTTTCTAAGTTATACAAATAAATCAGTTAACTTTGAAAGAGATGAAGCACAGGCGATGGTGTTAAATATAAATTGAGGACAATGAAGAAGCAGTTGAATAAATATATAATTCTAAAAGAAACACAAGAGAAGAAAGATGAAGAAGGAGCACAGAAAAAGGAACTGGAGATAAGGATATTTTTAAATTACAGAACCAAAAACCCACCATTTAAGGTTTTTTTGTAGTATTTTAGAAATATGTAAGCAAACTATATAGACCAGTTCAAAATGTAAAAGCAAAGTTGCTTAAAACAACAAAGTGTAGATTTGTAAGTTTCCTCATTTTTGTGTTCAGGTGTGTCTTACCAAAAGACATTTTTAACACTATCATGCAAAATATATAAGTTCTAACAAGAAAAGGCAATGAAGCAAAGAAATACATATAACATAAAATAGATAATAGTTTTAGTCATTTATGCAATTTAAACGTAAAATAGTAATTTGTCGTTTCTTAACGAACTCACATAAAGAAACAAGAAAAACATCAGCACGTATGAATTTACGTGTGTTTCAATTAAAATTTCCTTTTCATAAATATGTGTCAGTAGTTTTTAAGAACCCTTTATTGTGTAGACATTAAGTTTAGTTTAAATCAATTATGTGTGTGGCAATTTATATATATATTTAATATTCTCATTATTAATAACAAGGATAACAACAGCAGCAACAATTTTATCATTTAGAAGGCAAATGACCCCAGGAGTTCTAGAAAAAAGTATTAACATTAACAACAAAAACTGAATAATAGAAAAACATAAAATTGTAAATAATTGCGCTGTTGTTCATATTTTTTGTAATTTTTTAATTTTTTCGTATTTAAATTTTTAAGCAACACCACCATAAATAACCCAAGATCTTAATTATTGTAAGTTTTCCTGCAAATTGATCATTTTAACTTAAATTGAACAAAAACAAAGAACTAGATTTTAAAATTTGTAAGAAAATCAAATATATGATGAAAAACCAAACAAGAGAAAAATATTAGATTGTCAGTAGTTTTGTTATTCTTGTCTTTTTAAATTTATAGATAGAAATTGCTGAGTTTAGCTCTACCAAAGGATCCCATAGCAATGGAAGGAGATGAAAGATAAAAGAAATTCTCAAGTAAATTAAAAGGAAAAAACTATAAATAGTTTGCTTTATATTATCAGCAAATGTCTTGTTTACCTTCGATTTTTGAGTAATAATAGGCTTAATTAAATATGAGTAAGATTTTATTTCTTTCGGGGTTTTTTATTTTTCATTTGTTAAACATGTTATTGAGATTTTAGTTTTTATAATTTCTTATTCTTTACTGTGAATTATTTTCTAATTATTTTTTTAAATAGTAATTTTATCCTTTATTTTGGGTTCCAAGTATTTATGGTTGCTGTGACTTTGTATATATTAAAAACAAAGAAATTTGCCTTGTTCTTCCCCCATATCTTTCTTCAAGAGAAAGATGGAAAGGGCGGCAAATGCTTAGGATGAAAGTTTGGCTTAACGTTTGCTGAGGCTACAAATGTTAAAGGAAGTGAAAAACAAATGAAGTGAGTGCAAGGTAAGTAAATATTGTTGAAGTTCTTGTTTATTTCTAAAAACAACAGCCGCAGCATAAAATGATGGAGGATTCTATTTGCCATTGGATGATTGATTGGTTTGGTTTTGGATGTGATACAAATTTTTCTTGCAACTTATTTTGCTTTTGAAGATCCTAATAAAGAAGTTTTTCAAATTACAATTTAATCCTAAACGTGTTTTTATTAAAGCATCGATCACATTAAGGATTTAAGCTAGAGTAAGGCTTCGGATTTGAAAATAATTCATAATGACGTTAAAAGGATACATTTTTGCTTAAAAATAAATGGGATTTAATTTAAGGGAACAAACAAAATCTTAAGATAAAAAAGACGTCGCACATATGGACTGCAGGTACAATTGGTTTTAAAATTGTCTAGTTTATATAATTCAAATAATTTTTGCTATAAAGATGTAAGATTATTAGTATAACTTACTTGGGGCTATTCTGCGTTTCGAATCGAAATTTTCTCCGTCTAGCAGCTTTGGTATTCTGCGTTTCGATTCAGCTCAGTTTCTTTCGATTGTATGTATTCTGCATTACGATCGGAGCTCCGTTTTTCTCAGTTGCTTTTTTTTCAACGGAGGGGTTTTCTCTATCTGTGTTTTTTAGTTAAAAAGTTTAAAATTGAAAAAAATGTGAGTAGAAAATGAGATAAAATGTTCAGAAACGATAAAAAAAACACTTAAAATTATTTATTGAATTAAATTAATTTTTTTTTATTGGTTTTAAACTGTTAATTTTTGTACCCGGAAACGATGATGTGTTATTTATGTGTTACAGGTCAAAAACAACAACACCGCTCCAGTATGAAAAATTGCCAAATTTAATGGCATCTAAAGCAGACATTGCATGTGGATAGCACCAGCGATCAAAGGAAGAAGTGGCAGTGTTCTGGGAGGAAGTTGCAGGAGTCCTCAATGTACTAGGTTCTCCAACAAAAATTATTATTTTTAATTATGTTTACATACAACTTTTTGTATTAAATTTTACATTTGTTTAAGAAAATGATAACAAACTTGCTTATTTTGCTATTTCATTTCCACATTCCACAGTGATGCTATTAATTTTGTAAATATTGTTGTCTTCTTCTTTGTCTTTCGATTCCGTTTTTCTTCAGAATACCAATTTTCGATTGCAACGGAACTGAATGCGGAGACTTAATCGAAACGCAGAATAGGGGTGACTAATTAATTCTTTTAGTATTAATTTGTTTTTACTGCCATTTTACCGGTTCTGCACTGTTCGTGCATAATCCACTGAAAAATAGCTATTGTGAAAATGATTTTTTAATCATAAAAATACTTAAACTTTTGAAAAGTTTATGAATACTTACCAGACTTTTTTTATTGTTTTTTTATGATACAGTTCATTTTTAATGCAACTCAAACTGCATTTTAATTTTGTGTTTTTATATTTCTTGACTTTCGGTAAACCGTACAAATTGTGGCGCGGAAACGATTTTTTTAGACCAGGCTTGGATCCCTGAAGATCTTCTATATCAGGCCTTTTGTAGTTTCTTGGAAATGATATCAAATATTTTTTCAGTTCCATTAAAGACAAGAGTTAAACCATAGCATAGCTTAGTTTAACCTATTCAAGTTAAATATTAATAACAGCTGTCAAATACCGTGTTCAGACGGCAAAATCGACCATTTATTTGGGTCTTTGAACCACAATAGCGAAGTCATACGACTTTTTCGTTTGACATTTAACTACGTTATATTTGTGGTAACTACTACATGTACACACATAAATATTTCGCGAGAATTTTGATTATTTACAATAAATAAAAAAGGTAAGTTAGTTATTAGACAATATATGTCATGTATTTTCTTCAGAATATTCTTAATATTTTAACTTTGCACGCATTCTGCGGCAAAGTTTAGGCCCCTATTATGATTCACAACACATAGGTGTGGTGTTGTATCAGCTACAATACAACTTTTATTCTTTGCTCAATTATGAGTCACAGCACGTGATTGACAACTTTTATTCTTTGCTCAATTATGAGTCACAGCACGTGATTGTTGTGTATGTCGCAGAATTGCTTTTTATGGTAGTACATGTTTTTCATTAAAATCACCGCTGCGCACTAAAAACTGTTGAAGATAAAGAAAAACCAATAAAGCCAAGCGAACTAAAATCTATTTTGTTTGCAAAAATTAATAATAATTATAAGCAAGATTATGGACATCAGCCCAATCATGAGTAAAATTTCTACGTGAGTTTTCTCCCTTTTCCCTTTTCTCCTATTATGAATAAATATTTTCCCTTTTTTTCAACTGTGAAAAAAAGGGAGAAAACGTTGCTATTTCTCAAGTTTTTTTCCACCTGCTATATACAAGGGAGTTTGCACAAAATGTAAGTGCGGTTTTACACACATCAACTTTTGTTGTTTCCATTAGAAAGAAAGAGAAGGCTTTATAGCCTGTTTCCACGACAGTTTGAATCTCGTGCTTCGCTCTCTGAAGCAGGTTTGTGAATCATGCTGTTTACACGACTCATTTATCTGCTTCGATTTGGCTGTTGTTATTAAACAGAAAAACATAAGTTGAAAAACAACAACAACAGTTGAAAAATAACAACAACAGTTGAAAAACAACAGAAGATATCCTTCTTGCCGCGATAGCATTAAGTATAATTTTTTTTCCTATCCATTTTTTTTGTTTAATTTTATAAAATTAAAATTAATTAATTAAGTTTTAACTTTATTTTGTTTGTAAATTTTCTTTGTTTACAAAAACGTTTAATTTTGATAACTAGTGCAGATAAACTTACGATAAAAATTAGGGAAGAGAGGATTTTTACTTGCTTCGCAACTAGCTTCAATATGAATCTACCAGCTTCGCTCTCAAAATTTTGTATGGCGAAGCAGGTTGATTCGCTTATGATTGGGGTGTGAAGCAAGAATAGAGAGCGAAGCAGGTGCCGTGGAAACACCATATTAATGGAAACAACAAAAGTTGATGTGTGTAAAACCGCACTAAGTAATGTTTGGTTTTTAAATTTTTTTAGTTTTATAATTTTTGTTTTTAGGTCAAAAAACACAAATAAACAGCAAATGCAGCATTTGCTTACCATAATGGAAGCCAACGCAGATATAGCGTGCAGGTTTTTTAAAGGCAACAAAGAGGCACTCCAACAATATTGGAAAAAAGCATTTTTTTATATTTTTCTTTTTATATTTTCCTTTATTTAATTAAATTAAAAATAAAATTCTCCGACGAACGTTTGTAAAAAAATAAAAATTCTTAAATTACAAACAACAAAAGGAAAAATAAATGTAAATAAACAAAATAGTTGGTTATAAAACTCAATGATGCCACTGTTAAATTTTTTTTGTTCCCGCGGAATTTGTGATTGGAGGAGTTTTTCTCGAGAAAATTATTTTCCGTGAGAAAGAAATTCCTAGGGAATATTCGTGAGTGGGCTGTATATCAACCTCTAACCAACCAGCGATAAAAGAATTTCGATATGTGCTTGGCTTTTCCGACGGGGTTAATTTCAATTTTATTTGGGTACGGTTTTCCGTCGACCCTCGTCAAATTTGGTTTGTGAACAAACCGGTTTCGGCTGTTTGCCATCTTCAGTGTTCTTTTCGTACATATCGATTAAAAAATTCAATGCGACTTGATTACCATAAATTCCAAAATAAATAGGAGTACGAAAAGAACACTGAAGATGGCAAACAGCCGAAACCGGTTTGTTCACAAACCAAATTTGACGAGGGTCGACGGAAAACCGTACCCAAATAAAATAAAAGAATTTGTTCAACGTGACAAAATTGTTACAATATTTTAATCTGAAATACTATTACACAAACTTACTTTGATTTAAAACTTCTAATATATTCAGCCCAATCACGAATGAAAATTCCGTGGGAGTTTTTTCCCTTTTCCCATTCCTCCTATTATAAATAAAAATTCCTCATGAAATTTCTCACTTTTTCGTTTTCTTAGTTTTTCCCATTTTTATCAACCGTGTGAAGGGGAATAAAATTAAATGGGGGAAAAAAGTAGTTATTCTCAATAATTTTGAATTTAGTTTTTCCCTAAAAATATTTCACTTACAAAACGGAAGGGAGTTACATTAAAAATGTAAGTAATATTTTGATGAAACAAAATTTAAATTTATAAGAAAATATTTTATTGTTAATTTAGGTCGAAGAGCACAAATAAAGTACAATTGCAACATTTGGTAGCTTTAATGGAGGCCAATGCAGACATTGCTTGTGATTTTAATAGAGGCGTTTTCAAAGAGGCGTTTGCGCGGTTTTGGAGGAACGCTGAAGCTGAGCTCAACGCCATGGGACCTCCAATGAAGTGTGTTGCTGAGTGGAAAAAAGTTTGTTTACTATATTATGAAAATTCGATAATAACACTAACATATCCATAAATATGTACCTAGGTTTGCGCAGATCAAAAGAAGTATGTTCGGCAAAAGGCAGCTCAAAATTTAAAAAATAAAAAGTGTACAGGCGGTGGTCCAAACAAGGAGCAAACGTTTTCTTCCACCGAAGACGCAATCTATACCCTCATAGGAATGAAGTCTTCTGTCGAGGGTGTCTCGGTGAAGCCCGTTGGCCTTAATGACACATTTATGACAGATGAAATGATAGACTGCCCGCAAAATACGATAGACTGCCCGCAAAATATGATAGACTACCCGCAAAATATTTCCTCTATGGACGTGTCGGTGAACATAACGGAGGAGAAAGAAGGATTTAATCAAAATATACGGCCAGCTACTGCGAATGCAGCTGAATGTAGCCGAAAAAAAAACGGGCTTATTCAAGACCCTCTTAAAGTTTCCTACGACGCGGTGCAAGCTGAAATTAGTATACAAAAAGAACTTGTAGAAACAATGAAACTAGTAGTGGTGAACCAAGAGAACCAAGACCAAACTACCAAAAAGATTTATCGATCGCTAGATAAATTAAGTGATCAACAACAAAAACATTTTAAGGAAATGCGGCACAATGCGCTTATGGAAAAGTTAGGAGTGAGAGAAATAGAGTACAAGTTAGAAAAAACTAGATTGGAAATACAAGAATACCGACCTAATGTGTAAAGTGGTTTAATTATTAGTGTTTTTTTAAATAACAATGTGAACTGATTTGTTTTCTTTTATGAATTATTTTTATATTTTAGTCATTTTTAACAAAAGAATTTTTAACTTATGTATAAGTTTGTTTGTTTTTAATACATCTTTAGAAAATATTAATTATTTAATTAAAAAAAACTTTGTGCAAGGAAAAATAGATGTAAATAAAGAGAACAGCTGTTTATAAAATTCAATGATGCCACTTTTTAATATATTTTGTTCACGCGGAATTTGTGATTGGAGGAATATTTTCTCGAGAAAAGTATTTTCCGTGGGAAAGAAATTCCTAGGGAATATTCGTGATTGGGCTGATTAAGTACTACTGTATTACTACTATAGTTTAATTGCAATCGGGCTTTCACTGTGTGGTCTCATGGGTCGCGTTTAATGTTTCTTTTTTTTCTAATTGTTGTACGTACAGGATTTTAGCAATACAGGCATGTTCTTGAAATCACTTAGTTTCAAATCACATGCAGTTTTAAAATCACACTTGTGTTTTTATGCTGTTCTGTAAATCACACTGTTTTTGTATATTTCAATGTGATATTACTTTCCTGAAAGCACTAGAAAACAGCTGATTTACTTGACAACATAATTGAAATCACAATAGAAAAAACACAAAAGCAAATAACAAATTTACAGTAAAAAAGGTGCCTTTACAATTTTCTTAATTTTTAAGTGTTTCTTTTCAATAAAAAGTAATTCTACAACAAAATTAATAAGAACACATATTGGTTGAAGTATATAAGTAATTTATTTTACAGTTTTCATTGTAATAGAAGCAAAATTACCGAAGTGGTTTCAAATTGCAAGTGGCATACCTGAACGTTTTAAAAGCACAAAATTTTGTGCACAGAACACATTTCTTGTGCTTTCAAATCACTTCCATAAAATGTGATTTTCAGAACAGCCCTGATAAATGAATTTTCTATATACATGAAGCATTATGTAAAAACTGTTTCAATCTGCTTGTTTGTGTTGCAAAGTAACAATTTATTCAGCTGTGCTTTTATACAAAACAATCCGAATTTTTTGAACGCAACAAAAAAATGTTAATTGATTTTGGGTGAGGGGAATAAATAACAATATCCACTTACTGTTTTATCATTTCTGCAATCATCAATAATTTTCAACATTTTGATGTACTTTTCTTTTCAGTTGGGATAATTTGGCTAAAAATTTGTCAATCTCAATTCATTTTCTATAATACTACTTATAACGATCTCGGGTTTAATGTATTTTAAAAAATTGTTATTTTAAATTTTTTAGTAGACAGATTACGACCTGAATTTCGAAGAAATGTAAATGGTTCTTATCGTTTCTCATTTTTTACTTTATACGTTGTACAGAGGAAATATGTTAATTTTTTAAATTACCTTAGTTTTAAAAAGAATTTTCTAGATGTATGTATACTTATTTATTATTTAAAAAATTCCAAGACATTAAGGTTACATACAAAACCAGAAATAATCAATAATTTCGTTTAACTTGACCTGTTTGAAACAGTATGTTTAAGATATTTAAAAATTCCCGATAGTTAAATTCTAAATGTATTCCTCGTTGTACACCAAAACATTTGAAAATGGCATTAAATTCACGACTACTTATCATGTGATTCATCCCGCGCACTGTTAAACCACGCATAAATTGATTTTTATGTATAGATCCACAATTCTCACGATCGAAATCTTTAAATATTGAACTTAGATTAGATAAGTCATCTGGTTGGCGAGCTAATTTCATAAGTGCTTGCGAACAAATTGTTCGTTCTTCAAAATTCAAGAAACACTCCACACAGTTTAAATTGGCCAAATGTATGAGAGGAACCGCAGTAACTTCATTATCACCTGTTGCCGTTTCAATTTGAATAAATATTTCATCTAAAGAACGGCAGAAGTCACGATATAAAACACAGCACGCACGCTTAGGCGAACGAAATCTAAATGGCAGAGAAAAATACAAACATACATATGTACATATGTATGTACTATATTTACATATTCATTATTTGATGGAAAAACTTACATTCTTATCAACGTATCTACTTCTTCTTTTGATAACTTTATGTTGGCATTATCTATGCCTCTCTGAAAATCTTCTTCTAGAATTTCCCCCTCCTTATGGCGATCATAGTCCTGAAGAAAGTCAATGACTGGAATATTTTTTGTAACCGCTTGACGCTTGGCCTTGGTCAAAAGTTTAATAATAACTTCTTCACTATCCTTACTGTCTTTAGGTTTTTTTTCGATTTTAGAACAATCTCCTTGCGCCGCCGAAGAAATTAATTTTGGTATGGCGTATTCTGATGGATCGGCATCTTCTAAAAATTTTGTGTAACTAAAACCCAACTCATTACCATAACGCTCGTTGAGAGCATTAACTTCGTCATTAGATAATAATATTCCGTTTGTGACAAAAACTTGATTAGCAATTTTACAGGGAACATGACCACAGTTTAGTCTGTGGAAAGAACAACATACATATGTTAAAAAGTTTTATGTAGGTAAAATAAGTCGCTTTCAAATTTTTTTTAGCATAAAAATAGGAGCAATAAAAGTGTAACATAAGGATGTATATTTTACATCCTTTGCTTAGCATGCTTGTAATTGTTGTTTCGCGAAAATAATATCTCTTTAACAAAATTATGTAAGTCATCCACAAAACAATAGTTGGTGGTTCCGAGGAAATTGTTTAATAACTAGGTCAACTTAAACTTAACCGATTCAGCCAAGCTTTTTCCTCTCTAACTAAGGCTCCATTCATATTAAGATAATGGCTACGTTGGTTGAGGTAAATAGCGCCTTAGTCATTTCCTCTGATGTTTTCATTTTGTAATCAAGGCTCCTGAGGAGAATAAGTTTCCAATATATGTTTTTAAAAGCTCACCTCTACTTTACTACTTAAGGGATTCTATTCAACAAATAAGCAGAAAAGCACCTTATCAACATAGACTTTACGGTTGTTTAAGATTAATGGAGGATGAAACAACTCTTCAATCTTTTTTTATCTTAGATGCATACATATGTACGTACTTGGAGAAAGGTTTATTTTGAAAGGAAGGTTTCTTTTGTTCTTTTATAAAGCAGCTTTAATGCACTAGAAACAAAACAAGACCGACTATAAAGGTTCCTAATGTGTGTTTTATTAGATGCGATACCGGATCTTTCGTTTTATTTGGCAGTTATTTTGTGGCGGAATTTCACAGTTGAGTAGAGTTTGAATTGTGACTAGGATAAGTAAAGTTGATTAAATAGTGTATTCGGTATGTAGACCGCGTTGATAGTAATAATGACATAAATCTGTTAAACTAATTAAAAATCAATGGGCCAGTTCACATTGGATTAATATTTGTTCTTTCCAAAACACACTAGACTAATTATTCTAGCACAAAATTGTATACGTATACACAGCTTTGTGTGTGTTAGTGTTTTTTATTCATTTCACGTTTGTTTTCCGTTCGGTATACACCACAGTATACGCATTACAAAATAAATATGGCTAGATTAAGTGATGATAAAAAGTTTCTTTCTAATTATTTTTTCTGTAAAAGTTTTGTTCTCGTTGTGTGGGGTAGAAGCTGGTAGAAAAATTGTGCCAACCAGAAACTACCCCCGTCACCGAAAATGCCATCAATCTGCCATGTTAGACCAGCACAACTAATCCAATGTGAAATGGGTCAATGGGTGCGTCTATTGTTCATAGAATTTAAATAAACAAAAGTAAATATTCTGCATCAAACCACAACATATTTTTTTAACATTTCGTTGCGTAGTAAATTATGCACTCTGATGAATTATTAAAAATTAATTTAACTAAATGAAACATACTTATCATAACTCCTAAAAAAAGGGTGCATAAATAACCGCCTATTTCGAATGCGAATTTGAATTTTTCTTAAAGCTTCCTCGCAAAACTCTCGAGTGGTTGGGGCAGCTTGTTGCCAGTCTAAAGAACCAGGACGTGGCATATCCTGAATATATCGCGGTGGTGATTGTACGCTCAATAAAGGTGCTTTTTCTAAATTCTTAACGGTGAATACTGAAGAGAAGAAAACAAATAACATTAAATTTTTTTGGTTAACCCTAAAAACATCAACTTTTTACCGCTATCGATTTCGTCCTCAAATATACGCCACATTATGCGATTTGTGTCTAATGGATCTAAGTAGCGTTCACATAACAAACGAAATTCTCTTTGAGTCAAATATTTGCCTACACCCATGTTGTCTAAACCACGTTCGAATTGATTAATGGTTACTGTGCCGGTATGTAGGAGATCAAAACCCTCAAGGAATTCATGTATTCTAACACGATTTGCATGCAATTTTTTTTGTATACAAAAAATTATATCACAAACATTTTTATTCTTTTTGGGATGATTGCAAGAGTCTTGAAAAATTCGATTAGCCATATTTGTGCCATCGATGGAAGGAAGTCTAGGTAGGTCTAGATCAACTAGTTTCCCGGGAAAGTTATTTACAATATTCTTTAGGATATTAATGAAAATTAGTTATTAAAAAAACTGTCTATGCGTGATATATAAATAACATGCTACCTTAGAATTATCAGTTAGTTTTGCTTCCTTTAAATAATTCAAAATATTTTGAATGTGTTTAACGAACGCCACATAGTTGACCAGATATGAATCTTTCATATAACGTTTCAATAACAGTAGAAAATCTTTGTCGGATAAAGGAATCTTCATAAAGTGTAGTACTCGTGAAAAATGTGAAACTGTAACAGTTCCTTCGTACTGGGAGATCTGAAAGTAGAAAACAATTTATCAAATTAAATTTAATAAAACTCCTTGAAATGAATAAAAACTCAAATGCAAGATTATGCTGCTTAAAAATTAAATCAATCTGAAGTAGTTTAGAAAATTACTGATAGCCTATAGGCTATCAAAAAAAAACAAAAAAAAACACAAAACACAAATTAAAATAAAAGAAAAATAAATAGAAAAACAGACTTTACATCAAAATGAGTTAGTTTTCTACTCCGCGATTTTGTTAGAAAAGAACAGAATATAAAAAAAAAAACAATTTTCAAATTTGCCATTTGTTTGACAAAACTGTTTAGAAACGGAATCAATATTTTTACGAGTCCGAAAAATACGATTTCATAAGCATGGATCTAATTAATTGTATTCCTCGTTCTATGTAATTTTAGTTATAGTAACCCTCTTGATTGTATATCAAAATATTTTCAATTAGATAAAAAACCCTGTGCAGCTTATGGTTGTAAATTTAATAAAAATCAAAAAGTAATTTTCATCATACAGAAATAGACTTGACTGCCACACACACTTGTGCATTTCTATTCGGCCTGTCACACATTTTAAGCATTTTTATTAAGGTTATGCTTTTTTCATAAAGATATAAGAACTTTTTTGGTACATCATGGCTTTAGTGGGTTAATTTTTCATTTATGGAGCCCTTTCACACAGGCAAATTTTACTTTGACAAAGTTTTGTTAATTTTCTTTTAAACTTTCTTTGGTGTTCAAACACAAAAAGCTTTCTTTTACAAATTTTGTTTCCTTTTGTTCGATCATTCTTAGTTTTTTGACGTTGGTCATTTGGTGCTTTATGCAATCTGTGTATAAGCGACGAAAGAAAAACAAAGCAACTTTGCGAGTACATCAAAGTCTGTACACTCAATCATGCTTTCTCCCCCTGGCTCTCACATAAAATCAAAACTTTGCAAAGAAAAGTTTGCCTGTGTGAAAGGGCTAATGGTTAGTTTATACATAAATAAATTACCAATTCATAATCTTGAAAATATGGCAGCAATGGCAAATTGCAAGCTTGGGCAATTTTTATTAGAATTAAACACAATTCACGACGATCTTCTGGTCTACATATTACATTTACATGCAAAGGATCATTCCATTCTAATCCGGTTGTCAAATCTTTTGTGGCTTCTTTTTCTTTACCTAAACAAAAACAATATTTACAGTTATATTAATTAAAAAATATGAACAAATACACATATCCACGTACATACACGTATGTATATAAGTTTACAATAAAGTCTTTAGTAAATTTATTAGTAGCACTGCAATGTAATTTTTCCAATTATTTCTGCACTTAATATTTTACTTGGGGGCTATAGGGTGAAGTTTTGCATTATAAGCTACACTTTTCGCTAATATGCGTTTTGCAAAAATTTTTGTTTAATGACGACATCTTGTAGAGAAAATTCAATGAATGAAGTGTTGTTTAAATATTGTGTATTTGGGAACATATGTAGAGAACGCACATACAAAAAATTAACTTTCGCCAAAAAAAATTTGTGTTTCCAAATATCGAAAAAAGTTTAAAAAAGAGTAAGAGTAAGTAAATTTGTTAATGTAGTCTGACTACTTTTCTTTTCTTTTTTACTTCAATTCAATCCTTTATGATGAAATTAACGATGCTAAAAGGTAGCACAACGATTTATTAGCAGAGCGTAACACAATATCCAATAGCTGTCCGATAAATATTTCAAAGCCAAATTAGAACATGGTCATCAATTGATGATGAATGCGTCAGGGAGTGTAGATGCCTATATTTAATAAACTTACCTTCACTACATACAACCTTGCAAAAGTCTGAATAAACAACGCGACCATCACGTAACCGGAAATAGTCAGTCACTTCACGCAATTCGAAATCGGATAACCCAACAATATTTTTGTATTTCCCCAGCACACTACTAAAAAGAGATTCTATAAACAGACATTAAACATGTCGACATTACGAAACATTATGAAATAATGGATGTGTATACCTGAAATTAAGCCCTTGTTTGACGGATCATGAGCACAAAAATCGGCACAAATATTAAAACCATAACGAAAGATTGCATCCTGAATTTTCCGACATGCTTTCCAAATTTCGTTTAAATTTAAATCTAGCTAGAAATGGAAAAAAGCTTATTAAGTATCGGAAAAAATATTGCCGTGCGGACTGGAGTAAAATGTTATTATTTATCATTTGCCATTTAATAAAATAGTTGCAGCTATTATTAGGGATTTATTCGATTTTTTAAGACTTAATTTATTTAAATATGAATCCTTTTGACAAAGCCAAATACATATACATACATACATATTTTCAGCGAAAATTCTTAGTTTTAATTGATGCTCACTCTTTTATCGTCATCCATAATTGTAACGCTTGTAAAGTTGAAATTTGCTTTGGATAAATAAAAATTAATTTGTCCAAGTTGACTAAAATTTTTAGTTTATATGTATGTACGTGTTTTTATTTTAATTTTTTTAATTAAATTAATTTTGAAAATTATAAATGCCACAAAGCATATCAATACAGATAAAACCAAGGCACATTTGTTTATCAGGTAAAAAAATTAGCGGTGGTTGTCACTCTAAAGATGTTTTTAAATGAAAATTAATTTTTGAAAGTAAATAGTTTTATAACAAAGCTAGTTGATGGTATCCTTATAGCACATGATTATGGAAACTATGGAAAAATTATCTGTAATTATCTCACTACTCACTATTTGTATGCCAAATTGCATAAAAGACGCCAGAGAACACTTAAATTTTATAAAGAGATAGATGACAACCTTAAGTCTTTTTATTTAGATGTAAAATTGTTTATCACTTATTCTGTTCACACTTAGGGAATGATAAAATAGGAGATTTTAAGTTTATGCTTATTTTCAATCACAAGCAAAAAAGCTTCTTTTCCTTTTGTATGTGCTTTTAATCCTTTTTTATAAAAAGGAAAAAAGACTTTATCAATGTGTGCAGCAAGTAATTCAGAGTACTTTTAGTTGATAATTATCTTTAACAGTATAAACAGTAATTTCTCTTTCAATATTATTGTAACAATTGTAATATATTGTTACGTTTATTCCTTTAATAAACGTTTTATTGTTTTAAGATCTTTTATTGCAAAATAATTATGCACAACACTATAGGGTTTTTAATTAAATTATACGATTTATTTACTTATTCGCGTATATACACGATGGTTACTTTACCATTTTAACGCCTAAAAGCTGCTTTATTACCTTTATGTTTTACTCGACGAAGCTTTCAGTTCAACTAATTTTATTGGTATTCGTTGGTATTGGCATTGATACTGGTACTGGTATTAGTATTTATTTATTGTCAAAAATTTAATATTTACATGTTTTCTTAAAACTAATTTTGATTACACAATTATTCCTTTTATGTATATAACTGTATTTTTCAAGGATTGCTTATTTATTATATGAACGTTTTCTTGTGAGTTCTTTATTGGAAAATAAATAACACCAGATTTAGAGTTTAAATAATTATTATTAATTAATTAATTACAAGTATATTTACTTTAACTACACAAAGTTTACACTATAGAACAGTTTTCTTAAGATGCACGTCCTTAGTTCACGAGGTTTATTTTCAACTAACTAACTAACTATCCACTCAGACGATGCCTTTTATATTTTTCCATTAAAAGTCTAGAAAAATTAAGAATCTTCTACTCCCTTTGTAGTACATTTTGTTGTTGTATGTTGTTCATTCAATGTATAGGCGCCTGTATATGTGTGTGTGTTTTTGTTTTTATACTGTTAAAGTTTCTTCCTGGAATTTATTTTAAGATAGTTGTTGTTGTCTTGTGTAGATAAGTTTTTTTAGCAAACTACGCAGTTAGTAAACAGCATACTTAACTGTTGTTTTTTTGCGTGTATAAAATTTCTACGCAGCCTGTCACTATGTCTTGCGTGCATACGTTTTCTTAGCAAGCCACACAGTTAGTAAAGAACATACCCAGTAGTTTAATTTATTGCTTAATTATTTTCTTTTATTACTTAAGCAAGACACATCCGTAACAATATGTTTACAGAATGAGTGCTTACAAAATATTTATGCTAATTTTATATTAAACAGCTGTAGTTAATAATTTCCCTTAGAAATTTTAAGACGAAAGAAAAGGAAGAAAATATATACAGTAAAAACTAAATAACCTATTTCGCCCAGGGCGTATTGAGCAGTGTTAACCGTGTTAGCCATATTCAAAGAGTTAAATCTGCTATGATAATATAGGAGGTTTGCATTTCCATTAAGAAGGCCAGCTCTATTTAAGGTTAGTACACAATCTGGAGATACGTACTTTTAAACCCGAATGGTATCTATATTGTCAGCCGTTTCAAAGCAATGTCCGACAAGTCCATTTTCAAGAGAATGAACTCTTTTGATAAATTTTATACACGATTCCATCATGCAAGCGTCGATTCTATCAGAGCCTATTGCCCTATATATCGACCGGCAAAAGGGCCTGCGACAGACTCCATCGATCCCTGTCTAGTCCTTAAGCCAAGGCAAGGGACCAGGATCCTCCTCTCCCAAATCCTTAAGTTCTCCATGTGAGAAGAAGAAATCTCGGACCAGAATGGGGAGGCGTATGATAAATAGGTCGAATTATCTGGCGATAGACAAGAAATTGAATTTTGCTATCGAGTCCCTCTTAGATCCCATAATATTACGATAGGATAAATATGCCTGTTTGGTTCTAAGATAGAGTCGATGTGTATATAGAATTCAACATTTTTACGGAAACTTAATCTGAAACGTTGATTAATTCGGTACCTATACTCTGGGATGTTATAAAACTCGTGCTGTTGGAGTACAAGTTCTTTCGTATGGCTTTGATCATATTGGCCTCATTTTTGCCATTTAACAAAATAGTGTTCGAGTTGAGTCTGTTCTTCTGTTTACGTTTCGAGCGAGAGGATACAGTAAGAATATCATCTGATTATGTATACATGTTTACAAAAGATCATCCTTAGAAGGCTTAGGTATATGAGCCATTAAAAGATTATAGAGTAATGGACCAAATGATGGTACACCAGCATTCAAATATCTATCACAAGATCGGGTGTTACCCATTCCAACTTCAAATGTTCTCTATTGGAGATGATTTTGCAAAGACTACTTTCGAAGCCCATATCCATCATCTTAACAATAATGGCATCCTGCTAGGCGGTATCAAAGCCATGGAAAAATTCAGGCTCACCGCAATTGGAGGATAACTCACTCATATTGAGTCATAGTCCGAAAATAAGATCAATGCAAGCGGAGTAAAGTGCTTCGAATTGACAGTCTGAAAGAATATTACGGTCAGTTATTCTGTCCCTATCCTAGAAAGTATAAAGAATTCTTATAGCTTGCCAAAGGGTAATAGAAAAGAGATCGACCTATATAAATTGGTTCTGGGCTTCGGTGTTGGGACTATAAGTGCTCTCTTCAATGCTATCGAAAAGTATCCCAAGTTCATGCAATGGTTCAGAAATTTCCACGTTTTCCGGCGAGTTCTCTTCAGCACAAAATCAGGAATTTTATTCCAACCAGTCGACTTTTTGTTTGGCCTTCTCCTCAAAGAATTGCCAATAGCTCTAGCCCCAACTAACTAATGGTGGTCCATCGCGCTGCCGTCGGCTGCAGTAGTTTCACCAAATACCATCATAGCAGTTCTATCATGTAAAGTGAAAATTCTGCTCGTCATAATTGACGCAAAAGGGTCAAGATCTGATACCTGTCTCTACTGCTGAATGCCACAGAAATGTTCTGCCAGTAGATTCGCCTTTCCTTTGTCTTTAGACTCTAATGAGCCATCCATATTGGTTGTCGCGGACCCTAACACTTCTATTCAGACCAGCCGTAGATTTAATAGATCTGTACGTCCTATCATTCAGTCTTATGTTACCTACGGTCCTGGTCTAGCGTTCACGTTCAAAAACCGCAACAGCCGCATCTATGATTTGTTGTACTAAAATCTCTTTATTTTAGTTTGGAAACAAGAAAAAGTTGTGTGACTAAATCCGAAGAATACTATGGATAAAGGAGCTTACTTGCATTGCCCTGGCCCAAAAAATATTGAGCTTAGTTCTTTATAAGACTTTTTAAACCATTAAATGTATTAAATCTTACAACTAATTGTGCAGTTCTTATTTTTAATGATACTTTGAACTTTTTTATAAAAAAATGTTTTTCCGTAAGGGAATTATTGGCGTTGTATTATTTCATTGTGCTGTTTTAGTAACTCAAAGGATTTAAATATAATGTATTGTATTTTATGTAGTATTTTTAGTTGTCCTAATGTTTTCATTCACCAACTCATTCATTCAACGATTAAATGGTTGTTTTTATCTTTTAACTGTTAAATAAAAATAACTGTTTTATTTGTATCTTTTGAAAGTTGAATTTCCTTTCACTACTAGTTTTTGTGTAAACAGCGCCATAGCCAGTGGTGAATGGATGGCTTTTTGTGTAATAGATGTCCATTATTTGGATTGGCTTAGAAGACTTTTTATAATGAACACACCAGTTTTGTTAAACTTACAAAGTTGTTTTCTTCAGTAAGCTGTTTATGTCATTTGCCATGGTAATAATGGCGTATTATGAGTTTGTTATTTTAAAGTATAAAATGTAGTGTGTATACGATGGTAGTTTTCAAACTGATATTTTTCTACATTTTATTTTTCGACAATTGGTTTTTTGTAATTTTATTACTAACAAGATACAAGGGTTTTCAGAAAAGCAGAGAAAGTAAAGCGTTTTATTTATTTTTAGCGACTAGACACGTATGCCTCACTACGTCATTAAGGTAGAAGATCAAATGGCCATGATTAATACTGTTTAGCCGGCGACTATTTTACCTACTAAAAGAAAGTATAATGATGTTTAGATATAAACATGTGCGGGCATATATATGCCTAGATATATTTATGTCAGAGTTATCTTAAGTTATAATAAATGTACTGTATTAGCTTAACACTCTGAGGGTTGGGCTGTTAAATTCCACCGCAGACTGTGAGCTTTTACAATCATGGTGCGACCTGAACTTTTTTGTGAGTTCGGAAAAAACACAACTTCAAAAGAAATCTGCAAGGAGATCAGGAACACTGAGTTAATTTCCCTTGACCGAGAAATGAGAAGCTGACAGCTACGACATTAGAAATGATATGTAAACAAAAATAATTTAAAAATGATTAATGGGTTTCTCAAGAGCTGAAGAAATACCTCAATAGACTGAAAAATGTCTACTAAAGCTGGTGTAGGTTTTTTGAATACGATTAGTAGACTCCAGAACATAATACAGCGGTTTGTAGCGCTTTCTCTCAGCACCCTAAGTATCTTCTGGAAAAAGTGTGTCAGTAATAGAACCCACAACAGATTTTTCGGGAGAACAGATCTAGAATGCGAACTTAAGCATTTGTTGGGGTATACACCTACCTCTCCGAAATTAAGTTATTTATATATGCGTAATAAACATTGTCTCTTATGTAAAATAATAACGCAGTGCTTCAGAGTTTAACATTAAATTAAACGAATTATTTACTTTTAATACACAGAAAATAAACACGATGGTAACTTTGTTGTAATAGAATGTAGCTTGTAAATGATGTATTGACATCGAAAGCGCTCGCCATTTGCGAGCAAACAGCCGGGAAAGACGTTAAGAGGAGGAATGGAAAACATTAGTTCATTCACCGGCGGAACAAATCCAAACAATTTAGTAACTTTGTTGTCTGTACTCAGTGATGATTCAACTTGAATTCATGTAATCATCCAGTAAGTGGTGCTTATATAGTTGCTGTAAGCGGTTCTCGCACATACACATACTTTAACATCACCTCATATTGTTGTTGTTATTATCATTAACAAAACACAGCCATGCAGTTAGACGCCTGCTATTTGTCTTATTTGGTAGAAATTCTTATAAGAGTGTTGTTGACTTGCGTGTATAAGATTTCTTAGAAAACCACACAGTTTGTAAAATGCACAGTGGGTTGTTTCGTTTACGTTTTTTTACTGTAATTATTTTCTTTTAAAACTTAACAAATAAACAATATTTTTTCGTTTTACACTCAATGTAGTGTTAAATGAATCGAAGTTCTAGAGAAAAGTTTAGTGCGTTTTAACTGTAAATAAGCATCTAGTTGGCAACAAAAGATTGTTACGGATGTATCTTGCTTAAGTTTTAAAAGAAAATAATTAAGCATAACAACATACAAACGGGCAAACAACACTAAATCGCACGAGTCACCGTTAAACTAAAACGAGCTAGCACTGAGGGGCAAGAGCTAGCTCCCACAACCGATGGCCCCGTATTTCCATCATGCAACAGAAAAATAATAACCTTACTGTCTGCGGATGGATCAATGGAAAGAAACAAGTCCTCACCATAGACACAGGAGCATCTCAGTCCGTAATAAGGCCCGATTTAGTTAAAGGGGCAGTAGAACCGTTAAAGAATGTGCAACTGCGTACGGCAACTGGGGATTCAGCCATCGTCTATGGACGAGCCAGGGTACGATTGACTATCGGAAACATCAGTGCAGATCACGTGTTTGTTGTCGCTGATATAGTGGATGAAGTTATTATCGGTGCAGACTTCATGACAGCTCACGGTATTAATCTGGACATGGGGCAGCAGATAATGATCTGGCGCAACGTGGAGATACCCTTAAATGTTGGATATGAGAGCAGGGACGCAGTAAGGAAACTGTTTGCGATCGAACGCCGAAAACTACTACCTCTGGCGGAAACTATAGTTTGGGCACGTGTGGAGGCAGATTGTGTGGACAACTGGTTGTGGGTGGTAGAACCAGAAGATGTAAGAAATAATGTGATAACAGCTAAAGCTCTCGTGAAAAGCTGCAACAATGGGAAAGTTCCTGTGAGACTACAAAATCTGTCCAGCAGCAAGAAGACAATTGGCGAAAATGCTGAAATTGATCGATGTGAGCCGGCAGGAGCCGTAATTAATTGTGCGACATATCCAGAATGCTCTAAAATGACAGCTAAAGAGCGGGATTTGCTAACAGAGCAAGTAAATAAATGGGTAGCAGAACTAAAAGCACCCGACAGAAATAAAGCAAAGCAGTTGCTAAGAAAACATACCGCCGTCTTTGCCCTAAACAACAAAAGCCAAGGTAGAACAGCAGTGGTGAAACATGAAATAAATACCGGCGAAGCGAGGCCCATAAAACAAGCACCCAGAAGTGTTCCCCTTGCAAAACGAAACGAGGTCAAAGAACTGATTAACGAAATGGAGCGGAACGGAGTGATTGAGCCATCTTCGAGTTAATGGAGCTCACCGATAGTGCTAGTAAAGAAGAAAGATGGCAGCACTAGATTTTACGTGGACTATAGAGAACTTAATGATGTCACTAAGAAAGACAGTTATCCGCTACCCAGAATTGACGACACCTTAGACACGTTGTCCGAAACGAAATGGTTCTCTACCTTAGACTTGCAGAGTGGTTACTGGCAAGTTGAGATAGCCGATAAAGACAAGGAGAAAACTGCCTTCAGCGCGAGCAATGGATTGTGGCAGTTTAAAGTAATGACATTTGGGCTCTGCAATGCTCCAGCTACTTTTGAGCGCTTAATGGAACGCGTACTAAAGGGGCTTAACTGGAAGACCTGTTTAGTGTATTTGGATGATATAATCGTGATGGGAAAGACCTTTGATAAACACCTTAAAAACCTGGATGAAGTTTTCAAGCGTATAGCGGCTGCAGGACTTAAATTAAGTGTTAAGAAATGTGCGCTGTTTCAAAAGGAAGTCAAATACTTGGGGCATCGTGTAACAGCAGAAGGCGTATCAACTGACGAGGATAAAATATTGGCAGTAAAGAATTGGCCTCGTCCACAAAATCTTCATGAGCTACGTAGTTTCCTGGGGCTTTGCACATACTACAGGCGATTTGTGCCGAACTTTGCTCAAGTGGCTGCCAGCTTGCATGAGTTGACCAGAAAATCACAACCATACCACTGGAGTGGGGCAGCTGAAGAGGCGTTTCAAAGGGTAAAGGAGCTTTTGTGTACAGCACCAGTCCTCGCCTATCCGATAGCTGGACACGAATTTATATTGGATACAGACGCAAGCGGCTACGGAATAGGAGGAGTGCTTTCTCAGGTGATTAATGGGACGGAAAAAGTTATTGGTTACTATAGCAGAGTATTGTCCAAGCCTGAAAAGAATTATTGCGTAACACGACTGGAGCTTTTAGCCGTACTCGAGTGTATTAAACATTACCACAAATACTTATACGGCCAACATTACCATAAGAACGGATCACTCCGCATTACGGTGGTTGCTGCAGTTTAAAAACCCCGGAGGACAGCTTGCACGCTGGATTGAACGTTTGCAGAGCTATGACTTCAGCATTGTGCACAGGAAAGGCGGAAAACACAATAATGCAGATGCCCTTTCAAGGCGCCCATGTAACGTAGAATGCAGGCACTGTACAAAAGCCGAGGAAAAGGAGTCCATCATTGATGTGAGGCGAATCCAAATTGGTACAGGAGAAGATTGGTCTAAGGCCCAAAAAGAGAATCCCATTTTGTCAAAAATTATATCGGCCAAGCTAGAGAACATAAGACCGGACCGTAACGAAATATCGGCAGAAAGCCCGCTGGCAAAATCATACTGGGCTCAGTGGAATAGCCTTAAAGTGGTAAATGGTTGCTTATATCGAAATTGGGAAAGCACAGATGGAAAAACTACAACGGATTTAATTGTCGTGCCAAGTTCCCGGATAAAAGATGTAATGCAGCAGTTTCATAATGGTCCCAGCGGCGGCCATCTGGGTGTAACAAAAACACTGGAAAAGATAAAACAGCGATTTTACTGGGTAGGCTGCCCACAATCTGTAGCCGAATGGATAGCTAATTGCAAGCAGTGCATTGCGGCCAAGGGTTCAACAAGAAAAAGTCGTGGCAAGCTACAACAGTACAACGCCGGCGCCCCTTTTGAGCGGATAGCAATGGATATCGCAGGCGAATTCCCTGTCAGTAATGCTGGAAATCGGTATCTGCTAGTAGTAATGGATTATTTCAACAAATGGCCCGATGCATATCCCATTCCGAACCAAGAGTCCAAAACGGTTGTAGATGAATTTGTGAACAATTGGGTGTGTCGATACGGTGTCCCAACAGAACTTCATTCCGATCAGGGACGAAATTTTGAGTCGGCCATATTCAAGGAAATGTGCGATATTTATGGAATCAAAAAGACGGCATGGTAGAAAGATTCAACCGTACCCTGGAAGAATATCTCAGAAAAGTAGTCAGTATACACCAAAAGGATTGGGACGAGCATGTACCAAAGTTTCTTCTGGCATACCGATCAGCTATCCACGATTCAACATCATGTAGTCCAGCAAAAGTCGTATTTGGAAGGGAGTTAAAACTACCAGCCGACTTAGAATTTGGCGTTAAGCCGATTCCTGCACACGACGATAATGAAAATGTTCCTCAGCTACAAGAAGACCTGCACGAGCTCCATGAGTTTGTCCGCAATCGCATCAAAATGTCCAGCGACAAAATGAAAGCCAGATATGATCGAGCAGCAAATCGGAAGGATTTACAGAAGGACAACTGGTTCTACTATATAACCCACAACGGAAAAAAGGACTGTCTCCCAAACTGCAAACCCACTGGGAAGGACCATACAAGGTGATCAAGATGTTGAACGACGTGGTTTATCGGATACAGAAATATCAAAGTCCGAGGTCTAAGATGAAGGTGGTCCACCTGGAGCGACTGGCCAAGTATGGCCGAGGGAATATTGAGCCTATTCGGAACGAAAAGGCTTAAGCGGGCGGCAGTGTTACGAATATGTCTTGCTTGGGTTTAAAATGGAACAATTGGGCGATAGGGAGAACTACTGGTTGCAAGCTGCGTAGAGGTTTGTGCGCACAACTGCGGTTTGATGGGCTGTTTACTAGCTGCCTAGCATGCTGCTTATCATTTGGGCGCGCAGGACCGAAACTAGTTTTGCAGCAGCAAATGTGCAGTCTTTGTCATCTGCGTGGTTTTCTGGGGAACCCTTTTTTTGCAGGGGCAACAGCAGATGTATTGAGGTGGATCCCAGGCGGAGGCCTTATAGGCGTGGGGGCAGGAACAGCTGTACACGCAGGCGGGCAGGCGCCTGAAAGGCGAGTGGGCAACCTGCAACGGCAGGGTACACGCAGGGAGAGTGGAGGATTCTTACATCTTCTGGATTCTTGTTGGACAAGTGTGGGTGGGGGAGGCGTCTGGGTGGATGATCAGTGTAAATTAAACCTCATAGTGTGAAGACGTGCGTTTTAAGTGAATTGTAAAGTAGTGCCAACTTTGTGTAGTTTAAAGTAAATAAAATTGTTATAAATTTAAAAACTCTAAAAACTGGTGTTAATTATTTTGCAATAAAGAACTCACAACAAAACGTTTATAAAAGGTATAAACGTAACAATATTTTCTATGTTTTAATCTCATAATGTAAATGAAAAGAATAAAATTAATTTCACAAAAAATTATTCCTTTTATTATTAAGTTGGTATTTACATTTATTGACTTAAGATATCACATATTATTCTAGCTGATTGCTATCTTAAAGTCTATTATTAAAAATTAAATAAAAATTTTTCTTCAATGACTACGATTAAAATCACATTTTGTTCTAAATTTATCAACTTAAATTCTGGTGTTAAAAGTTCAACCAAGAATTGTCTTCAATGACTATAAAAAAGGTTAGCTTATTATTAAAAAATAAATAAAATGATGACTCCGTTGGCTCTTAAAAAACTAATTTTGCTTGTCAGATAAGCGCCCATTTTTTAAAACGCAAAGCTAAAATTTTTATTAAAAATATATAAATTTTAGATTTGCGTTTTAAAAAATCAGGCCCTGAAAAAATAAAAAAATATGAAATATTAAAAAAATAAATTAAAAAGAAAACAGGATCACTACTACAAACTATGATCATTTCTATAATTTCTGCGTAGTTTATAAAGCTCCTGGAACATGTTTGCTTGAAAATCGTCTATTACTGCCATTGGCAGGTCCTTCATCAAGCTAACGGTTGTCTTCATGAAGCTCTCTTTGGTAGAGTTTTCTTCGGTCTTTGATGCCAAGCTCCTCTTAATGCTTTTTATAGTCTCACCAAATTTTTGGTAAAGGCTATCTATCGAGCGTTATTTTTGACTTCTTTGAAGGGGTTGAAGTTGCTAAAAAGGAATATTCCAGCAAACTGTTTCCACTGAACTTAGCTTGCTTTAAGTTTGAGTCTATTTCTTGAACGTTATCACGAGTACTACAAAATAAAGATTGACATTATAAAAAAGTAAAAACTATTCAATGTAAATGCTTATACCGGCGGAGCGCGAGAAAGTTTTTTAAAAACATTATAGGCTGCAGTAGTGCCCATTCCTCAATGTAGCCCATTCCACTGCCTGAAGGAGCTTCCATCCTTGAGAGCTTCATTTCCTTGCAGAAACGTTCGCGAAGTAATTTCCCACCTGTGTTTGCATTCCGTGAATTTCTATACTTAATTCATATGAAAATAAAAACCGCAAGCAAAATTCTTCAAGGTATTTTACTTACCACTTTTACTGCATTTTTCTGCTACTTCATTCCATGATCGTTCTTTTAAATTGCGGATATAATAAATCGCGTCTCTTTTGTCATATAAACACTTCTTTGTTTTCACGCTTTCTATTAAATTAAGAAAAAATATTTTTTCACTTGCGTTTCCATTGCAATTTGTTAACGAATCTATGTATCTATAAAACAATGCACATTGCAAAATCAGCTGTTTCCGTACTGAATGTGCGATCAGTTTCGTACCTTGCATAAGCAATTGACATTTGACGAAACTTGACGAAAAGTTTTGTAAAGTACATTATAGTTCACCACATACATATGATTATTACGTATTTGCACAGTTGTTTAAGTTGGCTTAAGCCTACATGTGCATATTATAGTTGGGCCTTTACTTCAAATGAAAGCTGAGACTTTAGTCTTTCACTTGATATAAGCCTACACCTGGGGGAGCGGCTGCTCTATATTTCCTAGTCCATTAAAAATGCAAAATGTTCAATTTATACACCTCAATTCTGTTGTTAAGAGTTTTTTTCATCTACTCATTCTACAATAACTAAATTAATTTAAAAAATTCTTTAAAGTTATATTTATTATGTATTTTTTTATTAATAAGCTTTTGAATATTACATATTGAACTAACACATTTCAAGCGCGTTGGCATACCTCAACTTTGACTTGCTCTAGACCAGTGATGGGCGAACTTTTTTGGTGGCGGGCCAATAAATTAAAAAAAATCTTGCGGCGGGCCATTAAATTAAAAAACAACATAGAGGGTCGTTCATTAAAAAATTATGGGCTTGCTGTTCAATTAAAGGTTCGGTTTAAACTATATATTTATTAGTTATAAAGGGTGTTTTTTTAAGCCCGATAGAACTTGAAATTGTAAAAAATACAACACAAAAAATTAAATTGTAATCAAAATTTCTTTTTTTATTCGAAGGATCAATACGTGACATTAACATTTGAAAATGATTTCGGGCATATGCGCACCGCGGCTGTTCTTGACGAAGCGCATTCTGGACGTCCAATTTTGAGCCACTTTTTCGAGCACTGCTGGGCGTATGTCACGAATAACACGAACAATGCTGTCCTCCAAGGCGTCAATTGTTATTGGTTTATCAGCATAATCCAGTGACTTCACGTAGCCCCACAGGAAATAGTCGAGTGGTGTCAAATCGCACGACCTTGGAGGCCAATTGATAGGTCCATTTCTCGAAATCAACTTATCGCCAAATTTTGATTTCAATAAGTCGATGGTTGCGTTCGCTGTATGGCACGTAGCGCCATCCTGTTGAAACCACATCTCGTCCAGATCAATGTCATCCATATTTTCAAACAAAAAATCATTGATCATGGTGCGGTAACGACCTCCATTGACCGTAACGCGAGCTCCGGCCTCATTTTTGAAGAAGTAAGGTCCGATGATGACACCAGCGTGAAAACCGCACCAAACGGTGCATTTTTCTGGATGTAATGGAGTCTGTAGGGTCTGTTATGGATTGGTCTCACTCCATATGCGGCAATTTTGCTTATTAACAAACCCGTTAAGCCAAAAATGCGCCTCATCGCTGAACACAATTTTGCGATAAAACAACGGGTCAGTTGCCAACTGCTCTAGAGCCCAATCGGCGAAAGAACGACGCATATAATGGTCTCGTGGCTTCAATTCCTGCACCAGCTGGATCTTATACGGGTGTAGGCCGAGGTCTTTGCGCAAAATTTTCCACGTAGTGGACGGACAGAGCCCCAATTCCTGCGACCGACGACGAATTGATAAATTTGGATCTTCTTCCACACTTTCGTTTACAGCGGCGATATTCTCTTCAGTACGCACATTCCTTCGACGTGTTGGTGTTATTGCATCCTCTAGAGAGTATGTGGTACGAAATCTATCGACAGTTCGACGAATGGCTTGTTCAGATGCACTATTATGTACGCCATAAAAATGACGAAGTCGTCTATAAGTTGCGCGAATCGACGACTGATTTTCAAAGTAAATTTGGATAATTTCGTAGCGTTGTTCAAGCGAGAGTCTATTCATGATGATTTGTCAGAGTATACTGAAACAAATAAAAAAAAATGTTTCATCAAAATTTCATTTTTTGTGTTACTTTTTACAATTTAAAGTTCTATCTAGCTTAAAAAAACACCTTTTATTACGTAATATTTTAAAACAAGATAAACGTTTTATAAGATACAGTTTATTATGATTTTAAGATTTTCCAGATGTATGGGAAGCATGGATCTGTTTCTGACTTGACATAATTTCCTCAAAATCTGTTTCCAGCTGGGAGGATGCGACTTTTAATAAATTAAATAGACTCTCGTCTGACAATCGGTTTCTTATTAAACTTTTTTTGCCTTTCATTACTGAAAAGGCCTGTTCACATAAATATGAAGAAGCAAACATTGCCATAATTTTCTGCCCATGATTAATTAGCTTTGGAAATTCATCTTTTGGAAAGGATTTATAAAAATTAAGCTTATCTGTATTTAAAAATAGCTGTTTTAAATTATTATTACATTGCAATTCTATAATCTCCAATTGTAGATCAGATGGAACATTCTCAGGATTAACATTAAAAGGCATTGAAAAAATATCTAAACATGGTTGGATTTTTTAAAAGTCAGCAAATCTGGCCTCAAATTCTGAATACAGTTTTAATAAAGATTGTAAAAAGACTTTTAACTTCTCTTCACTCACAGGCCTCAAAGAATTAAGTCTTGAAAAATGAGTCAAATCATTTTTTCCCAAACACTTAGAGTTTTAAAAGACCTCAAACTGCCCCAAGTTTCATCTATAAGTTGATTTCTTCCCTGTAACTTCCTGTTCAGTGCTCGAGTAAATCCATATAAAAAGCAAACTCGATGCACCAATTCTTATCCTCCAATATTTTCCACTCATCCCAAAATTTAAATTTTGTTTTTACAAAAACTTTAATTTGTTCGAGAAGACTCCAAACTCTCGAGAAGGCATGCCTACAACTCAGCCACCTGATCTTTGTGTAATAAAGTACAACGGAAAATTCTGCATTAACTTCCGACAAAAACTCTTGAAATTGTCGATGTAACAAACCACGGGCAAGAATGATATTAATTAATTTTAAAATAATATTAAGTACGTGGTTAATATCCAAGGCAGCCTTGCAAGGAACATCTTGGTGGATTATACAATGTAAAAAAATTGTTTCGCTTTCAGGATTCTGACTTTTATAAACTCCAGCAAACCCCGTATTTTTTCCCACCATGTTAGGTGCTCCATCAGTTGTTAAATTAACTAATTTGGGAATTAGGGCATTTAGAGATTCTATCCCCTCTCTAAATTCATCATAAATTATTTTTCCTTTCGTCTTTCCTTTCAAAGATCTCAAACAAGCAAGTTCTTCGGTTATTACAAAGTTTTCATCGACTCCTCTGATAAAAATTAGAAGTTGGGCTGTATCACTCCTGTCAACACTCTCGTCCATAGTGACTGAAAAATACTTAAACTTCTTTAAGACGTCCATCGAGTTGATTGGTTAAATTAGAAGAAATCGCTTCAATTCTTTTTGTGACCGTTCTACGTGGCAGCCCTATAAATTCGAAATCTTTCACCTTTTCTGGGCATAATACTTTTCCAATGCTAATAAACACATCCTTAATAAATTCTCCTTCAGAAAACGGTTTGTTACTTTTTCCTATTTTATAGGCAACAACGTGGCCAGCTAACGTGGAGGATTGCTGGACACTTCTTTGATTTTTAAAAAACATTTGCTGACTAGATATTTTTTTTTTTCAATTCCTCTAAATGAACTTTCTTGTCTTCATCTGTCATTTTATAGTACTTCGACCCAAGATGTTTTGAATGAAAGTGCCTAGCGAGATTATAATCTTTTAGTACAGCTACCGGCTACTTGGCAGATAAGACAAATAGGTTTTTGGTTATATTCCATAAAGAAGTACTTCCATGTCCACTCTTCTTGAAATACTCGACATTCCGAATCAAATTTTCTCTTTCTATTTTCGATTGACATTTGTGGGGGTATTTATTATTTTAATTACACAAATAAAACTGTACGTTGGCAACTTTAATTTTACTTCACAATTTATTCTTTACGTCACGAGATTTACACTTTTACTGATTGCTAGTTAATCCATCGCTGACCCTTTTATATTTGTTGCGCATGAAAACTACGCAGTTTGGACACAATACAATAGGTCTATATTAGTTGTTTTTGTTTCATGTTTTTAAGTTTCTTCTTGGAATATTGTATAAGAAAGTTGTTGTTGTCTTGTGTGTACAATATTTCCCAGAAAACTACGCAGTTGGTACACAATATAATATGAAAACATCGCATTTTTTTGCTAAAATTGTATTTTTGTACAATGTATTTTTTGGGCATAATTTTTTAATAGGTGATTAATTTTTTTTTGAAAAACGCTCGGCGGGCCGAATAGAAACCTCTAGCGGGCCGTAGTTCGCCCATCACTACTCTAGACTAAAAAATAAGTAAGTTATGAGGCTGCAATTGTTACTCATATATCTGTTAATATTCATCCAAATTTCATCCAAATTGGACGACACGCCAAAAACCATTTTTGCCGCATTTACTATAGGGCTGAGCAGACATTAGTGCGTTAATTAAACAACCTAAGTATCAACAAAAGCAAATATAATTATATCAAAAATATATTAGAAAAAATAAATCTTAACGAAATAATAACACAATTTCTTTGGTGAAGGATATATAAGATTCTGCATAGCTGAATGTATCGTTCTTGCTTGTTTTACTTAATTTACGATTTTCTGCAACCATTATTGCAAAAAAAAAGGAATATGAACTTAACTTTAGTAAATTTGTGTTAAAATCTTACAATACAGCTGCTATATTCCACTTCAGGGCTGAAAAGAGTTCAATGTGGTGATAATACTTTATTAAGGTTTTTTTTCTTTGTTTTTTTCTATGTTTAAGTTGATTATGGTTACATTTTGGTTTCCAGTTGGACCTTTTTTATTATCATTTATTTTGTAAATTTTCCTTTTCATACAGCTGCTCATACAATTAACCATGTTATTTTTGTTGTATTAAGAAAACGTAAAAAAAAGTTTATTTAAATTACTGTGGTGTTTTCCTGAAATGCAAGTTTGTGTTCCTAGCAACGTTTGTACGTTCCTTTATAATGATAATTTCAAGAGGCATCATGCCTCTTTTGGCCGGAATCAAAAAGAGAAATAAAATTGAAAGTTTTTTTTTTGTCGACATAAAAATGAAACTGTAACAATAATTATTTCATTAACAACCAACTTGGAAAAAAAAACTCAAGTTATTGTAACTGAAGTAGTGGGCGGGTAAACTTTGTAAGTAAAAATTATATTTGCAAGTTTATGAATATAAATATTTCCTACTTTTTCACATCAAAGTGTAATGAAAATGTTATTTTTTAGAGAATTGTTTTTCTGAAGTTTTTTTTTTTTTGTAATTTTGTCTATATTTGCTTCAATTATCTAATTAGCTGAACATAAGAAGCGGGTAGTACGCGGTGTTAAATGTTTATTTATTTTTTCTCATAGATAAGAAAGTAAGACATTTTGAAAAAATATTGTTTCTTTTAATTTTTTGTACTAATATTTTAAATATACATACATATAAATGTTGATGAGTTTGGTTGCTTAAATGGACAAGCCAAACCAAATGGAACTTGGATTGCAGTTTTGTAGTATTTTATACGGATAAATGTATAGAATAAACATACTCTACAATGGGTAAACAAATATCAAAGCATATTTTCAGGCGCTAATACAAAAAACATTTATGTACATGTAGAAGTCAAATTAAACTGTAATTTTTTTTAAGTAAAAGTAAAACCTAAATCATCGCTTAAATCGTCTGAATATCAGAAACTCGCATGTTTACATAAAATGTATGAAGCAAACCTAAATAGCGAGACTGCTTGTGTGCTTGTTTGCTTGTTTTTATAGAATTGCTTGTGCTTGTGCTTGTGCTAGTGAATTGAATAGAATTGCTATCGATGATTACTTTATGTGTATAAACATAATAAATTCGGTCTCATGTTATTAAAAATATACTTATAATTTTTTCTTCTTACATATTTACATTTAATTGAAAAATGTTCTGGAATAATTACAAACGAATTAATATTTTTAGTTAGGCTTACATCCGCTTTTGTATGTAGTAGTCACTTGTAAACATATTACGAGTATATTATGCAGAGAAATAATAAGAAGTTAAGAAAAATGAAATTTCACAACTAGTTTTAATATTTTACGATGGGATTGAAACCAATACTCAATACCTGACTAAACCATCTTGAAAAAATCCACTAAAAGACGTGTTTTGACGAAATACAAGACGGGATGTATAAGTCTGTGAATTTTTTAATTTTTCGCCTTTTCATTGAAATGGCAACACAGTCTAAATTTTAACAAGTTGTGTTATTTAGTTTGTGTTTTCTTGAGAAGAAAATAGAAAATTGAATTTTGTGCTCTTTGAAGCTTTGAATTTGTTTTAGCTGTGGATCTACCACCATCGTATGTCCAAAACTTGATATTTGAAATACTCAGGAAATCCAAAAATGAACTAAAATTTATTAACAAGATTCCACAAAAATACCATAATTTTAAGTATATAGGAACTGAGAGTTCTGCTTCACTTTCTACAGGCAAGATAGGGAAACTTATGCATAAGCAATTAGTGTCATGCAAAAGCAATTAATTATGATTAATGGGGCAGAGCAGCGATAAAATAAATAATTAATTGGTAATTAGTGTCATGCAGAAGCAATTAAATAAATAATTAATGGGTAGTTAATGATCATTAATAAGATGTCAATAGGTCATCAATGGAAAAGAAAATGTAGATCACTGCAGTGTGAGTGCAATGATCTTAAGTGTATGGAAAAGAAAGTGTCAATAGACAACTTGTGTTTAGAATCTGTGTTTGTGTATCAATAGATAAGTTGTGTTTAGAATTTGTGTTTAAAAATCTGTGGGATTTATGCAGAAGCAATTAAATAAATAATTAATGGGTCATTAATGATTATTCAGTGTAAGGAAAAGAAAATGTAGTACACTGCAGTGTGAGTGTAATGATCTTAAGTGTAAGAAAAAGAAAGTATCAATAGATTACTTGTGTTTTGTTGTTGTGTCAATAGATTACTTGTGTTTTGTTGGTGTGTCAATAGATAACTTTTGTTTTGTTTTGTTTGTGAGTGATTCTATTAAAAATCTGTGGGATTTATGCAGAAGCAATTAAATAAATAATTAATGGGTAGTTAATGATCATTAATAAGATGTCAATAGGTCATCAATGGAAAAGAAAATGTAGTACACTGCAGTGTGAGTGTAATGATCTTAAGTGTAAGAAAAAGAAAGTATCAATAGATTACTTGTGTTTTGTTGTTGTGTCAATAGATTACTTGTGTTTTGTTGGTGTGTCAATAGATAACTTTTGTTTTGTTTTGTTTGTGAGTGATTCTATTAAAAATCTGTGGGATTTATGCAGAAGCAATTAAATAAATAATTAATGGGTAGTTAATGATCATTAATAAGATGTCAATAGGTCATCAATGGAAAAGAAAATGTAGTACACTGCAGTGTGAGTGTAATGATCTTAAGTGTAAGAAAACGAAAGTGTGAATAGACTACTTGTGTTTAGAATCTGTGTTTGTTTATCAATAGACAACTTGTGTTTAGAATTTGTGTTTGTGAATGATTCTATTAAAAATGTGTGGGACTTATGCAAAATCGATAAATGTCATGCGACAGTCATAAAATAGTTTGACATGGGTCGTTAATGATCATTCAGTGTAAGGAAAAGAAAATGTAAATAAAATAGATTGACATGGGTTATTCATGATCATTTATTTGTGAGTGCAATAATCTTAAGTATGAGGAGAAGAAAAAATGTAGGTCACTGCAGTTGTCAATAGATAACTTGTGTTTTGTTTGAGAGAGTAATGACCTTGTGTGTGTGTTGGTGTGTGTGAATGATGAAATCATTAGACGAAAGGGTTGACATATTGGTGAGTGGAGGATTTGGGATATAGAGTATGTGATTGGAATTTGTGAGTGCTATGATCTTAAGTGTAAGGAAAAGAAATGTAGGTCACTGTGTTAAATATTTTGTTTTTGTTTGTGAGAGCTTGTGAAGATAAGGAGATAGAGGTTATTTGTGTTTTGAATTGATATTATTAGTATTAGATTTAAGTTTTATTTAATCAAAATAATTTTATATTATAAACACAGAAAAACAAATTAAAATATGAAATAAAAAAAAAAAATAAAAAAAAAAACAAAATAAAATAAAGCCTTTGAGTTATATAATAATTTTATAATATACATATATGTATATAAAGATATGTATATATAAATTTTATTTACATAAATTTTAATTTATACATATGCAAATTTTCTATAAATTCTGAATAAATTCAGTAAAGTTTTATAGTTTATTGTCAATTATATAACGATGAGCATCAACCCGGAATTAATAACAACTTTCAACAAATTAAATCTAAGGCAGCGACTTAGTGTCAAGGATATGATAGATTTAGAAGACTATCATATAACTGGGGCAGAACGTATAACAACAAAATATGGAGAAGTAATTATGTTAGAGTTGGGTACAAATATATTTTACCTTCCAAAGAGGTTCAATTCACTTAGCGACAAGGATGTTGAAACCCTATCTACGGGTGCATATCTCTTAACGAAATATCCTTTACACAATGACAAGGTCAACTCATTCTACAGGTTGGAGTTAAAGCCAGTTCCTCCAATGAGAGAGTATTATTCTTTTAATACATTTAAATAAAAAAAAATTTTTGAATAAAAAAATTTAAATGAAATAAAATGAAAATAAAAACAAAAAAAGTCTTTTTTTTTAATCTTAATGATGATCTCGGAGTATAAAAGTTAACTCTATTTAATCTTTATATTCAGTATTAAATAGAGTTATAGCCTAGAAAGATGGATACTATTGAAGACTTTTTGCAGAAATTTGGAAATCAAATATTCGAAGAACATTTAGAAGAAATAAAAGCCTTTAAATACAAATATGCAGATTTTAGTAATAATAATAATACACCATGCGATCACGAGAATTCAAGCGAAGATGTTGTTGGAATGTGTGGATGTTATTTCTTTCATACGAGAAAACTAAGAGTGATGAAAATTATTGAAAAGTATATTAAACTATTAAACCACTTTTCATCAATAACCAAAAATGAAAAATAAAAATAATAAAGATAAAGTTTCTCCTATTCAGAATTTTATTAATAAAACAACATATACATTTTCAATAAAACATCAGAAAATTTTTTATTATTCTTAAGACTTAAATATAATAAGATTACAATGATATGATTACTTTAGTTTAGTTAGTTTAGTTGTTTAATTTTGCATAAGGGTTAGAAATTTGGTTTAAAAGGCAGCTTTCAAAATGAAAAATCATCAGTTAAAATTATAATTTCAAAGAGAAATGAATAAAATAATAAAAAATACTCTACAACGCACCCAGGAACGTCAACCTCAGATATTCGACGCTGTTTTTGAGATGGAGTATTTTCTCAATTTAAAATTGAAAGTCTCCTGCGGATTTTCGACTATCCATGGATTTAAGCCAATGATTTGGCTTCACTATAAGGACAAACATTTTATTGGATTCTGTAGGGAAGAGTGGCTCCACCTTATGAGTTATAAGGACTACATTACCAACACACTTTCCCAGCGTGAATTTTTATGTTCAGTAAATTTAATTGAAAATACGAGTGAGGAAGGTACTGACTATACCTTTAAATACAAGAATGGTATATGCTACTTGATAATCCGACAAGGAAATTTTCATATAAAAATTGATCCTGAGACGTGGAAATCCATAATTCGGATAGGAGTGTTTTTGACTTCAATACTTTGTTGGAATGGTATTCTACGAAAGCAGCTATTACATTTTTATTACAACTACTACATCCCAACATGCGCCACCTTGAATAAAACTAAAATCTTATTAGGCGACATTAATGGAATTAATGAAAGAGACATTGAAGTTGACTTATTCCGTCTCTGCTATGAGATTGGGAAAAAAATGCAGAGAAAAATAATAACTGATGTAAAAATTCATAGATTATATTTAAGAATGGACAATAAATGAAATAATAAAAATAAATGTATTAAACAAATTGCATGTGTTTTTAATATTATTTCTTTATTTTAAAATTAATTAGAAAATGCAAACATAAGTGTCCACAATTAAAGGAATTACTTTTTTGATATCTTTTATAGTTATATTTTATATTATATCCTAAATATTTTAATACTTCTACAGGTGGTTGAAGATTTCCAAAACTGTCAAAATATTCCACATAATCATTATATTTGTAGTAGGCTACCCAATGTGTACCATATCCTCTATGGGAGTCCAAATTGATTATTCCACACTCAATTTGGCGTGCAGTTTTAGGTAGTCTATCCCTCATATAAACTCCCCTAAAATAAGGAATATACTTTTTTCCAAAGATTTTCAAATCCACATCAGTCAGAGGTCTATTGGGTAGCTGCCGTATTAGTTTTTTGATATTTTTGTTTTATTATAAAATATTCCATATCCCTTCTTGTATGGTTTGAGATAGAGACCTTTGCCCATTGCTATAGCCTCTAATGTTCTATTATGACGCTTATTCTCCTCGAGCTGATGCTTACCATTTGTGGCTGTAGTAATAACCTTAGCAATTGATGAACCACCGGAAGCTAAAGCGCCTAATGCTCCAAGTGCTGTAAATATAGGTACAAGAGGTAGAATACCCCCAATTTTAGGAACGCTAATAACTCTTGGAATTTTAACTTCTGATTTTTTTCCAAGAAATGATTTATCAATAACTTTTTTTGCGGTTTTTATTGCCATGTGCATATTTGATGGTTTTCGTTCTTTCAAAACCATAGTTGCCAATTTAATTGCATTGCGAAAAACGTTTCGCTTACAATTTTTTTTAAGATTGTTTGGCTTAACACCTAATCCAAATTTTACTTTAGACTTCATTGCGTTAGAAACAAGGTAAGCATTTATTTTTTCTCCAAGTGTACTGTCTTTAGCTTTTACTCTTTTCCAAGCGCTATCAGCTAGTTCTCTATCCGCTTGATGTCGTTTATTGATATTAGAGTTCTGTGCATAAGCAATATCATGAATTTGACAAGCGGCATCTAATGGATTGATTCCTTTATCTCCCCTTTGTAAACGTTTATCTAGTTTCGTTCCAGGTCCACAAAACTGATAACCAGGTAGGTGGAGTTCGATTGGTAATGAATTGATAACCTTATTTAATAGTCCTTCTCCAGTAACGAACTGTTTGTTACTAACATTTTTCTTTGTATACACCTTCATTTATTTAATATTCTTTCTGAAAATATATAAGTAGGTGACTACTTTTAAATATAAAGAAAAGATATATATATTCATTTATTTGAACTCTTCATTTGTAAAGATGCGTTTGATTAAACAACATTCAAATATTTTAGTGAAAAATTTAGATTTCAATGAAAAAAATAATGAAACTAAACATAGCTGCCTTTTACCAAACTCTATTAGAGCATTAATAGTGGGTCCATCTAATTGCGGAAAAACAAACGTTATGCTTAGTTTGATTGAAAGTCCTAATGGATTAAAATTTAAAAACATTTATCTTTATTCTAAATCATTACATCAACCCAAATATCAGTATCTAAGAAAACTAATATCATCGATAAAGGGTATGGGTTTTTATACATTTTCAGAAAATGAAGATGTTTTATCTCCTCATGATGCTAAAGCTAATTCAGTAATGATATTTGATGATGTTGCATGTGAGAAGCAAAACAATATAAGATCATATTTTTGTATGGGGAGACATAAAGATATCGATTCATTTTATTTATGTCAAACGTATTCACATATACCAAAACATTTAATACGTGATAATGCAAACTTAATTATAATATTTAAGCAAGACGAACTAAACCTTAGGCATATATATAAAGATCATGCCGCAAACGATATCAGCCTCGAAATATTTCAAAGCATATGTAAGGAATGTTGGAAGGATAAATATGGATTTCTTGTAATAAATAAAGATGATGAAATATGCAATGGACGTTATAGAAAAGGTTTCGATATATTCATTCAAGCTTAGTTGTAATTAGTCGTCAAACTACTCCAGACGTATAATTTATGTTGATACTGTTTAACACAAAATCAAGACCAACTTTGATGTTAATATAATCTGTTTAGCTGTTTGAAGAAGCTGTTTTTCAATTCTAATAAGCTGTTTGATTGATTAAACAGCCTGTTTAGCTGTTTGAAGAATCTGTTTACCTGTTTAAAGAAGCTGTTTAGCTGTTTAAAGAAGCTGTTTAGCTGTTTAAAGAAGCTGTTTAGCTGTTTGAAAAAGCTGTTTAGCTGTTTGAAGAAGCTGTTTAGCTGTTATTAAAAACCTATAAGTACATATAATATAGTCATACACAAATATGGAAGAAAATGTTTTAAAAGCGTTGGTGAAATCAAGAAAAATTTTAAAAAAGAAATTTGAAGCTATTAAACGTGGGGAAGCAGAAACAAATAATGAATTAGAAAATACATTTAAACCATTAACAGAACCTTTAAAGAAACTAGTTAAGTTATCTACCGAAAGGTCAATGAAGCCGGAGGAATTTTTAAATGTAAAAGCTAAGTTTAAACATGATACTCTAACTAAAAACAAAGAGGAAAACATTACTACCAAAACTCCTAAGAAAGTTGACTATTTTGATTCGTTAGAGAGAATAAGTGATACTAAAGATAAAGAAGAAGAAGAAGATGTTGATTTAGATGATGAATCATTCTATTCGCCATCTGCTGATTGGCAATTTGAATCAACAGATTTAAATGAAAGTAAAGAGCTTGATACTATATTTGGACCTTATAAAAATCCAAACGGTAACTGGAAAATTGGAAATGCAGATCTAAAGCTAAGCAATGAAAAAATAATGATAGGAAATAAATCTTGGGCATTAACTCCTGGCTTATATTCATTACTATTTCATAAAAGGCCGGAGCAGTATGACTCATCAGAATTAGATATATATAAACGAATTTTGCTAGATACAAATGCACACAGGAGAAACTTTGATCCAAATAATCAACTAAAAGGAAATAGAGGTTATAAATATAAGAATATAATTAATAAGTTATTTGATACCACTCACATTGGTAAAGGTTTACTGAACATAAACCTCAGCAAACCAAACTATATATACTGGGATGATCCTAATGAAATAGTAGATCGATTAAGACTCTTGTTAGCATCACAACAAGCTGGTAATAAAAGCCATACTAATGAAGTTATATCAATAATTGAGGAATTAAGAGAAGCAAATATTATTGAGTAATACAAAATAATAATGACTGTTGATAAATTTGGACATTACTTTAAAAACGAACATAGTAATGAGAATGAACGAAGAACTAAAAATCTTTTGAAAAATTTTGGTTTTTTCCTAGATGGAAACAATATAAACGTAGAAAATAGAAGAATTATAAATATAGCTCCACCGTTGGAGGAATTTGATGCTATAAATAAAAATTATATGAATTCAGAAATAAAACATATACAAGAAGAATTGAAAAATTATATAAGTGAAGAGTTAAACCTTTCAAATATAAATTTTATGAATAAGTTTGAAGAAAGACTTAATAAAATTGAACAATATATTTCCAAAAATACTGAAATAGAAAAACTTAAAAAGGAATATGATTCCCAATTGAGTATAATTAAAAGTAATATAAAAGTGTTACAAGATTCGCTAACAGACGATATTTATAAAGATGTTAAAATAATTGAAAAAGCTGTGAATGATCAAATATACAGTGCAAATAAAGTCTTTATAAACAGTATTGAAGAGAGGTTTAACATAATTGAATATTATATTTTTAAATGGATGGATAAAGACTCTAAAGTGGATGTAATAAAAAAGCAAAAGCTGGAACTACCTTCAATTAAATTAGCATAATACAAACAAAATATCTAACATATTAAAGTATCACAACGTATGTAGGGATGAACATGGATAAAAGAGAAATAGTAAATGAACTCCATTCGCGAGCGCGGAAAAATTTCTTACGACGTCGAGTTATAATGAAGGGAATTGACGATCTTTGGCAAGCTGATTTGGTAGAAATGGGTAATTATTCAACTAACAACAATGGATATAAATATATGTTAACTGTTATTGATACATTTTCAAAATATGCTTGGGCCGAATCAATTAAATCCAAAACTGCCTCCGAAGTTTGTAAAGCATTTCAGAAAATATTTTGTATGGGTCGTGTACCTAGGAATTTACAGACAGATGATGGAAAAGAATTTTTTAATAAGGAGTTTGCTGCATTAATGCTAAAATATTCAATTAATCATTACTCTACATTTAGTAATATGAAAGCTTCAATTGTAGAACGCTTCAATCGGACATTGAAAGAAATGATGTGGAAAGAGTTTAGTAACAATGGATCTTATAGATGGATTAGCATTTATAAAAGTTTGATTAAGCAATATAATAAAAAAATACATGGAACGATCAAAATGGCACCTATTCATGTAAGTCATAAACATGAAAAACATTTACTGAATACAGTGTATAATCATTTAAAAATATTTAAACCTTCACGGTTTAAAGTTGGAGACTATGTTCGTATTAGTAAATATAAGCACGTCTTTGAAAAAGGATATACACCGAATTGGACAACTGAAATATTTAAAATAAAATCTATACAAAATACTTATCCTATCACATTTATACTAGAAGATTATCAAGGTAATGAAATAAAAGGTGGATTTTACAAAGAAGAGTTACTACGAACTCGTTTTCCTAACATATTTTTAGTTGAAAAAATATTAAAAACTAAGGGTGATAGCGTATTTGTAAAATGGTTAGGATTTCCAAGTCAGCATAATTCTTGGATAACTAAAACTGAAATATTATAAGAATAAGCAATAAGTTAGTAAATAAATAAATATATATATATAATAAAAACTATACATTGTGTTTTTTTTACTTTATTTACATTGAAACATTCGCTATGTCAATAACATTAGCTTTGAGCGGAAGTTCTTCAATTCTAACAGCAAATTTCTTTCCACCAATAGAATTGGCGATTGATTATGAATGTGCTCTAATTGATTTTCATTCATATAATTCGATACCTAACGTAGACCATGACAACAATCTTTTCCATATTGGAGATGAAATAATTGAAATACCTATAGGTTCTTATGAGTTGCAAGACATAGCTGATTATATAATAACGCAATATAAAGTAAAGAATGTTAATAAATCAATTGTGATTGAAGCCAACAATAACACTTTACAAATTGAAATAACGAGCTCACATGATACAATTTTCTTTGATCGAAAAAGATCTATTGGAAGATTGCTTGGCTTTAATGATATATCTTTAAATCCTAGTGTAAAACATTTATCGAATCAGCCAGTAAATATTTTAAAAGTAAATGCCATACAAGTTCAGTGCAATATAATAAGGGGAGCATATATGAATAATTTTCCGACACATATACTTCATGAATTTGCTGTGGACGTTCCTCCAGGTTATAAATTAGACGTTATCCCTAATAATTTAATCTATTTACCAGTGAACGTGAAGGAAATAACATATCTTAAAGTTTGGATTGTTGATCAAGAGGGTCGTTTAATAAACTTTAGAGACGAGGAAATAACACTTAGATTACATTTGAGACCAAGGGAAACATGATAATTTACAATAAAACCAAACAGAAAAAAGTTAATGAAAACACTTCTCTAGAAACTGTTAAAGCTAAAAGACCTCAATTGACAGAAGAAAATAAGATATTTTTAAGATCACTTGAATTGAAAGTAAAGAAAAATGTCTGATATACTTAATGTTGCGGAAACCCCTATTTCGGATGATAATATAATTAAAAAGGATTATCATAGTTATGTGCCATACATTCAATCATTTAAAAATAATGATGAAATACGAATTACTATACAAAATCAAGACTTGTATGTACTTCCTGGTGAAAGCTATTTGTATATAGAGGGCAATATAAAAAACATTAAAGGCGAGTACTCCCCTAATACCAGACTAAGAAATAATTGTGTTGCGTACTTATTTGATGAAATACGTTATGAGATTAATGGTGTTGAAATTGATCGTACTCGTTACTTGGGAATGTCTAGCACAATTAAAAATTATGTCTCACTTAATGAATTCGAAAGTAATATGATGAGAAATGCTGGATGGAGTGTTTCTGAAGACTTATCTATACAAATATTTAACTTTTATTTACCCCTTAAGTTATTGTTGGGCTTTGCCGAGGATTTTAATAAAATAATAATAAATAGCAAACACGAACTTATTCTTTTGCGGAGTTCAAATGATGAAAATGTATATTACTCAACAGATGTAAATGAAAATCTTAGTTTATCGATTACGAATATTACATGGAGAATTCCGCATATACAGCTTTCGGACTCTAAGAAATTGCAAATAATGAAAATCATTAAAGACGGAACTACGCTGCCCATAGCATTTCGCAGTTGGGATTGTTATTTTAATCCTACATTTTCTGGTGGAAGAAATCATGTTTGGAATGTTAAGCTCTCAATAAACAGAGAGAGACCTAGATTTATACTATTCGCTTTAGAAAACAATAAGAAATATATTCATTCAGACTTAAAAAACATTAAAGTACATTTAAATTCAGATTGTTATCCCTATGATGATTTAAATTTGAAGATTGGAGAGAATCGCTATGCAATTTTATATGATATGTATGCGACATTTCAACAAAATTACTATATGAAGTCTGCACAACCACTTCTATCCTGTGAAAAGTTTAAAGAAAAACCAATTGTTGTTATTGATTTAAGTTATCAGAATGAATTGATTAAGAGCGGACCTATTGATGTTAAAATTGAGTTTGAGACTTCTACTCCAATTCCTAAAAACACAAATGCTTATTGTTTAATTCTATATGATCGTTTGATGAAGTATACTCCATTAACTGGTATTGTCCAGAAAGTTATTTAATGAATTATGATATAATTTTATTACTTACGTTGTTTATATATTTGTTCTAATTTAATGAAAAGACATAATAAAGTTTTGTTTAAACTTGAAATAATGGTGTTATATTTATTTTTATTTTAATAAGTATTTATATACAATATATTAATTTTTTTCTTATTCTATAGACGTATAAATATTTTATTTATTATTTATTGATACATATCGTATTTTTCAATTTCTTTTATTAACATATCTAACTCATATTCACCATTACCACTATTTAATTGGTGATGATACCAAGCATATGTATTTATATGATTATTCATAATTTTACGTTTGGTATCATTAAAACTTAAAGCTACTTTATTTATTTCATTGGTTAAAATATTATGTAATTTTGATGTAAATGTATACATACACGCCATTACTGTTTCCTTAGAGAATAAAACATTTTTATAAACATCTATATTATAACTATCTACTATACACTTCTTAACTCCCTTAGCTCTTTTTACGTCTTTTTCATCATCAACTGTAAATGCGTAAACTTTAGGAGCTAAACCAACAAATTCTGTTATAAATCTTCCTTCTGTTTCATCCTTCATCATACCCAAAACTTTTTTATTTAAACGAGGAAAACCAAACTGGTTATTTTCTGGATATGATGAAGTATCAAACCGATCTTTCAAATCATCTTTTATATCATTATAGAAATCGTTTGTTTGAATGGAATATATAAAGGAGTCTGTATCCATATAATTCAAACTTATTTTACTCTCATATTTAGGTTTCATATAGCCATAATGAAACTCATACATCTTCCATTTAGATAACTCTAAAACACAGAAACCCAAATAAATTGGTTTAGAGTAATAAGTTGTGGTTTTATTCATTTGAACAGCCCACAGTGTTTCCGTAAATTGTGATATGCTATGAAAATTTGGTTTTGAAATTAATTCCCCTATTCCGGGATGATTGTAGTTAGTGCGATCCCATTCACTAAGCAATCGTACATCTTTCCTTTTATCAACATTTTCCATGGTTTTCCCATACACAGCATTGTTGAGTAATTTATAAAAATCTTTTTCAAAGTTATTTTTAGACTCTTTCCTATACTCTGTGTTTAAATCAATGTATGTTTTTAACCATGGTTTCTGATTGAATTGAAGAATTCGATAAACTTTTTCCAAAACCAATCCATTATTTAAACACTGCTCTAATGTTTTATAATGTATTACATATCTTTTCTTATTTGAAAGATCGGCTACTAATTTTTCATGTTTACTCCCACCAATGATTTTGTTTTCCGGACAAAATGGCAGGTCATTATGACGATCATGACAATTAAAAGGGTAAGATAAATCGACCTCATAAATATAGCCTATTTCTGAATTATATGAAATATCCTTTGGATGAACAAAATCATTTATCCAAGTAAAACCACCATAAGGAAGATATTCAGACATAGCCCAACCGTAAAGGTTATTTGCATCTAAATATAAAATATATTCAGATGGTTTGGTAACATCATAATTTGTTAAGTACTTATGATTGGCTTTGCTATATCTCTTGCTACACTGAGTAAGACCACCTCGAATTCCGCGTTTGATAAAATTATACATTTCAAGATCTGTTAGTAATTCTAACTCAATTCTTGTATATTTTAACATTGCATCCCATGACAGACCAGGGATCGTGTAATAATGACATGGATCAAGATTATATATCCTCTTGCAAACTTTTCGAAAGTTTTCAAAAATATCTGACAGCAAAAGAACATCAGTTTTTAGATAAACTTTCATATAATCCCGCAGTGTTTTACAATTAAATTTATCCCATACCTTTTGAGCATGCACATAGTCATCTTTCGAACATTTTTTATTAGTAAGTTTACTGTAGAAAAGTTCAACAGAAGGAAGTTTATTTTCATTGAGTTTTTCAAACGTGTTAACATATTCATAAGGGAAAACTCCCTTTCGCCTCATGAGAATAAACTCTTCAGGATCCGAAAAACTTCTTCGGACTGATAATAAGTCATCATCAGATAAATTAGAAGCTAAAGCATCTAAGCTTGATGCCATAAACCTATAAGAGTCTAGGAACCTTAACTCAATTTTTTTCTGTTGTCTTTCTTTTCGAATTTCATAAAGTTCTCTTTCTATTATATTATGTGGGATATTTTTAGAAATTTTATCTTTACGCAATTCATCTATTAAAATCTCAATTTCTTCATCACTGTAGATGCGTATTTTATGGGATAAAGAAATATATTGTTCCTTATTCAAAGGTATAACGTTTGTTTCCCCTTTAAATTTCAATAAATCTTTCACAAACAAATGACAATCATATGAAGAAAAATTATGAAAAAATACTGGAATAAAGTTGGGAACTTTATAATTTAAATTGCATGAACTATGTGCTGCTCCTCTGTATTTTCCTGACATATAACAATGATCCCTTATGGTTGGTTCATTTCCTAACGTTTTACCACATAAGTGACAGTCTTTGGCATTATTGAAGTTATCTACTTCTAAGGGATTTAAGGAGTGCATAGGAACAATTTTCTCAAAATATGTTTTATAAATATTTTTACTTTCTTCAATTAAACTCGTCACAAAATGCTCGCCTACATTTACATCCCTATTACTATCTACAAATATGTTCAACCTATCTAAATTTTTATCAAAACTACAGCTAATATTAAAAGCATATGCACATGGTATATGCTTTTGAACAAATTTGCTGTTATTATCACTATTACTACATACCGGTATATCTTCCAGTATACACTCAAAATCTGCATAAATAGTGAAGGGGACATCTATCTGTCTCTCGTAATGTTTATAGTTTAGAAGTGCCTTTTCCCCTTTCGGCATCTTTGTTATGCATCTTCCGCATTCTTTTTCCTTATGTATATCCATTCTGTCTTCTAAATACGTATAGAACATACATGCATTGCAAATCAGCATACATCCATTATGAGATGATAATTGAGTTGATAAAAGTCTAAAGAGAAAAATAAATATTAATAATTGCAAGAATAAAAGAATTAATATAAAAAATTACCTTGATATGTTTTTAATTAATATGTAATGAAATTTTTCACCGCAATCACTTTCCAGGAGCATTAAATTAATGTGACACTGCTTTTCCGCGCTGGTAATATAGTATGGCCCAATTGTATTATTTGATTTTTTATCATAACCAAACACGTTAATACTTATATCAGAATTATTTTTTTCAAAGGTGTTAATATCTCTTATGTCAGTTGGAAATTTCATTCCACTGAAATTAAACACCCTTCCACTCACGCTTATTATTGGTCTGGAAATATCCCCAATCCTATAAATTGATGGTCGGTGGTAATTTATTTCTTGTCCATTATAAAAAGCAGCTATTACACTCCACTTGAAACAATAAATGTCATTGTTTCTGACATTAACACAACACTTTTTCTTTGCCAGCTGAGGAGGTGTTGGAATGTATTGTGAACCAGAAATCGGTGATGCCTTATTAATGTTAATATCCAACCATTTTAAATTAATAAGGGTCCACCCTGAATCTCTTTCCTGAAATTCAGACATTTTATTTTTTATCATGTGTATATGCGTTTTCAGCGCAGTGTGAACATCATCTGCTCTTGATAGACGCATCATCTCGGTGATGTGATACATATCCGTTTCTGGTTTAAGTGGATTTGCCGGCAATTTATAACGAGCTGCTAACTCCAGGTTAAATTTCACAACTACGTTATCCGTCAGACTATTGTTTAGCAGTTTTGCTAAAAGTTTATAACCTTCCTCTAAATAGTCTTCAATATTTAAGTTTTTATCGCCTTTGGGGAAGCGATATGTTATAAGGCGAGATTGGAATTTGCTCTTCAATAAATTTACCCGACTTTCTACTGCCTTAAGAACATTAGATTTATGCTCCATTCTTGCGCAATGGTTAAACCATTTAATTGATTCAACACTAATTTTACAATCTTCGCATTGCATAACATTATTTTCTTCTAATGTTTGAATTTTTAAAGCAGTAATCGGAGTCGGTTCTGATATAAGTTTACGCTCCCTTGATCCAGTTGACGTTGACGGAATATCCTCATCAAAATTGTCCTCTAGTGTAGGAATTTTCCTAGGAATAGTGGGAGCCGGTTCTACTATAAGCTTACGCTTCCTGGGTGTAGTTGTTACAGCTGTTGACGTAATATCCTCATCACGCATATGCTGTGGTTGGGCCACTTTAATTTTATTAAACACTTCAACATTCGTACTGGTTTCATGCAATTTTGCATGATGTTTTTTCTCCAAATATGTTAAACATATATGGGTACAGTAAATACATGGATTATGAATCTCTATATGTTTCTTTAGAGACTGCTTACTGTTGTATTTGTTATAACAAATATTGCACACAAATTTTGCGCCCATCATTTTTACTTTTTGCTTATTATTTCTATGTTGAGTAGCGTACACGGTGTATTGAATGTAATTCTGTTTTATTTTTTATTTTTGGTTTGCAGGCCTTTTTATATCTAATTTATATTCATTTCAACCTTCTATCTTATTATTACTTATTACTACCATACTTGTATATGTAACGAATCATTCTTGAGAGTTGTGTGTCTGTGTATGTGTGTACACACATGCTCATAGCCCAAACATTCCACTTTATTAATAATATCAATTCAAAACACAAATAACCTCTATCTCCTTATCTTCACAAGCTCTCACAAACAAAAACAAAATATTTAACACAGTGACCTACATTTCTTTTCCTTACACTTAAGATCATAGCACTCACAAATTCCAATCACATACTCTATATCCCAAATCCTCCACTCACCAATATGTCAACCCTTTCGTCTAATGATTTCATCATTCACACACACCAACACACACACAAGGTCATTACTCTCTCAAACAAAACACAAGTTATCTATTGACAACTGCAGTGACCTACATTTTTTCTTCTCCTCATACTTAAGATTATTGCACTCACAAATAAATGATCATGAATAACCCATGTCAATCTATTTTATTTACATTTTCTTTTCCTTACACTGAATGATCATTAACGACCCATGTCAAACTATTTTATGACTGTCGCATGACATTTATCGATTTTGCATAAGTCCCACACATTTTTAATAGAATCATTCACAAACACAAATTCTAAACACAAGTTGTCTATTGATAAACAAACACAGATTCTAAACACAAGTAGTCTATTCACACTTTCGTTTTCTTACACTTAAGATCATTACACTCACACTGCAGTGTACTACATTTTCTTTTCCATTGATGACCTATTGACATCTTATTAATGATCATTAACTACCCATTAATTATTTATTTAATTGCTTCTGCATAAATCCCACAGATTTTTAATAGAATCACTCACAAACAAAACAAAACAAAAGTTATCTATTGACACACCAACAAAACACAAGTAATCTATTGACACAACAACAAAACACAAGTAATCTATTGATACTTTCTTTTTCTTACACTTAAGATCATTACACTCACACTGCAGTGTACTACATTTTCTTTTCCTTACACTGAATAATCATTAATGACCCATTAATTATTTATTTAATTGCTTCTGCATAAATCCCACAGATTTTTAAACACAAATTCTAAACACAACTTATCTATTGATACACAAACACAGATTCTAAACACAAGTTGTCTATTGACACTTTCTTTTCCATACACTTAAGATCATTGCACTCACACTGCAGTGATCTACATTTTCTTTTCCATTGATGACCTATTGACATCTTATTAATGATCATTAACTACCCATTAATTATTTATTTAATTGCTTCTGCATGACACTAATTACCAATTAATTATTTATTTTATCGCTGCTCTGCCCCATTAATCATAATTAATTGCTTTTGCATGACACTAATTGCTTATGCATAAGTTTCCCTATCTTGCCTGTAGAAAGTGAAGCAGAACTCTCAGTTCCTATATACTATTTTATAATAAATTAAAATATGAAATTTCACAAAACACTCGGTACAATAAGGGTGAGTATGATTAAAGCAGTTAAATTCCAAAAGATGCCGCTCTTAGTCGATTATGTTTTCTTAATAACCAAACCATTATAGCGAAGAACTTTTTGTAAACTTACTTATAACTTTTTAACTTTAAATGGAAGTGTTCTATAATATTGATGAGTCGTACTTAAATATCCTGGATAAAGTTTAATACCTTTCTTGGCCCAAAGATTTTCTTATAGTGTCTTCAAAAGTTGTAAATACAAAACCGTGTATTAACATAGCTTGACATGAAAAAAAGCAGATACCAAATTTTTATTTTTATCTTAAGGCCTAACTATATTATGTATAAGCTGGCTTAAGCTACTGTTCGAAATTTAATTAAAAGTCTGTCAAATGCTTCAGCAAGTCATTAAAGACTTTTAGGTGGCTATAATGTACTTACATGAATATAGAAATTATTATGCACTATTATTATTATTATTCAATATAAAACTGAAAAAAGCAAACAAAACTCTGCAAGGTATTATTTACTACTTTTACTGCATTTTTTTCTCTATTGTCATATAAGCAATTTTTCCCTTGTCCGTTTTCTATTAAATTTAAATAAGATATTTTTTTTTGCTTTCGCCCTCCATTGCAATTTGTTTACTAATGTATCTATAACACAATGCAAAATCAGCTGTTTCCGTACGAAATGTGCGATCAATTTGATACTTTGCTTAAGCAAACGACATTTGACGAAACTTGAAGTTTTGTTAAGTACATAATAGTTTACCACATATGATTATTAGGCATTTGCAGAGTTGGCTTAAGCCAGCTTATGCATATTATAGTTTGGCCTTTAAGCATTGAAACGGTTGGTTGGCAGCTGGGTATGAAAACATGTTGGCATTGACGTGACTGAAAAAGTCAATCATTAAGCTTACCAATGTAAGTTACTTAGTGCATATTTTAAATAAATTCATCGTTTAACTTATTATTGCTACCGCGATATATCTAACTTATTCGTATTTTGTTTTTCTCTTTCTCGTTCATAATCGAAAAATAAGGAGAAACCCGAAGAAATTATTTATATTCCTGCCTGCTTCATACATCTTGTTGTTTTATACATCATAGTGTTCGTTAATTATTCCCTCCATTCAACTTTGCCTTGTTGGTGCTTAGAAAATAGTAAATAAACAAAACAAAAGTATAGCAAAAAATAAAAAAAGATGCTTGTTAATTTATATGCGTTTCAAGTTTTAATTACGTGATAAAAATGCAGAAAAAAAATATGAAAAAATAAAAAAGCGCATACAAAAAGTGAACTTTAAAAGGGCGTCATTTTAGATGGATGTTGATGGACAGTATAGTAACTCGTTTTCTCTATGTCACTTTGTATTGCATTGCACACAAATCGTTAGATGACATTTAGCAAAGAACACTTTAAAGTGCCAGTGACGAAAAGAGATAATACTGTGGTGAATCAAAATATTCAATAAATTTCAAATTTAAATATTTTTATATTCTTTGAATACAAAGAAAAAATAATATATAAAAATAAAATTTATATAAATTCCCATTTTGCCAAAATCGTAAACAAAGCAAAGCAGAAAGGAGATTGTCTCTAAAAATTCTGTAAAAAATACAGTTCGCGAGTTAAGAGGAATCGGCCTTAATTCAGAAATCAAGGCTTGTTGAGTTCGTTCTTAAGTTAATTAAAAAAGTTCTGCACTTACCATAGTTTTCCATGGAATTTTTGGCACATTCAACTCATTTATTATATTAATTTTTCGACAGAGGAATGATATAATTTAGAATAAAATGTGAAAATAAAATTTACAACATGTATCTTTAATAGAGAGTGCAAAAATGCATCGTTTCGATACAAATATATAATCATTCATTGCAGCCAATTTTGAAGAAAACCACGCTCCGAAACTGATTAATAAGGACTGATGTAAAAAAAAAAGAAGACAACAATTTAGTAAAGCAAAGAAAAAACCTTCCTATTTCTCACATTTTAATAATTCTTGCCCACGGTACTTTTGTGTTAATTTCTCCACACTGTCCTTTTTTATTTTTTGGTTAAAACACAATAAAAAAAGGTATAAAATAAACAGCAAATCTGTTACAACATAAAGGCGTTATTTGCTAACATAAAAACTTAAAGGACACACAAAAAAAAAGAAGAAAACAAAAAAAGAAGAACCTGAAGAAAATAAAATGTAATACTTCATATTCAACAACATAAATTTAATAAAGCAAGTGGAAGAAGCATAAAAAACTCAATAACGATTTTATGCTGTTGGTTGAAATAAATTAAAAAAAAAAATCTTAAGAATTATTCACTTTACAAAATATGAATTTATTTCTTTTGATGGGGTTAATTGGAATTTTCTGTACTATTTTTGTCTAATTGAAGCTTTTGCAGAAGTTCAATGGAAGTTGCATAAGGTTGAAAGAAGATAAATTGCGATTCTGCAACCTGCATAAGTGTTAAATGTTAATAAGGTATTTTATTATCTAGAGCTTTTTGAAAGTAATAAATTTTAATATTTTTTCAAAGACATGTTTGTATTTAAAGCATAACAGAGAATTTTTTTATCTACTTACCGATCTACTATTTAACTCTTATAAATGCAAAATCGTTTTTATTTTCTCTAGTAAAGTGTTAAAATAAATTCTTACAGTTGAATAGCCACAGGCACACATCAAACTATTACATCAAACTCCATTTAAAAATGATGTGGTTATAAAGAGTTTGTCAACAAGAAGTTGGTTTTCTAAAACAAAAAATTTAGATTAAGATGAATCAAATTTTTATTGTATAATGAAGAGAAAAGTTCGGCAATTATTAATAAAAACTGATATCTGAGAAAAGTCCACCACGAGCATGAACATTGATTCTTCCATCAAAAGTTTTAATCACTTTTTGGCAAAATGACGGTTCTGCTTCATTAAACGCATCACGGAATTTGAGGTTTAAGGCTGAAATCGATCCGATGGGCTCCGTATAGACTCTGTCCTTAACATAGTCCGACAAAAAATAATCCAGTGGTGTTAAACCACATGATCTGGCTGGTTATTTAACTGCAGATTGTCATGAAATTATGCGATCGGGAAATTTGGTTTGCAATAAATTGATCGTTTCATTGGCTGTGTCTTGTGTGACACCGTACTGATGAAGCCACATGTCAATGATATCCACATCGTCTGGTTAAAATACACTTTTGAATCGTATTTTTAACCGCTTGAATGATACGCTTTCATTCTCGAATGTTTGTAAGACACTAGTTTATTTTTATTTAAAATTAATCTTAAATACTAACAATGAACATCTTAAACTCGCATGCGTATCTTTCTTATCAACTATTCTCTTTGTCTTCTTTTAGTGATAATAATACGTGCGTACTTATAATAAGGGTTATTTCCAAGGTTATATTAATTAGCCTAAACAAACATGAAATAGGAAACAAATTTTATCTCTAAAACATACTTAAGCTAAACAAATAAAATGAAAACCAATTTTATCTTCATGAAACCTAAATAAATATTAAACGAATTCTATGCTGATAAAATCATGTTCAATTACATTTGAACATCGTCAATAATAGGCCAAAATTGGGTTGTTAGCATCTCGCTATAGCGTGATCCATTTCCAGCCTTATCTTCGAAAAAAAAAATGGCACAGTCACGCCTCTAAACTACATGTGTCACTACAGTGACATGTTGCGCATGCAAAGGATTTTCAATAATAGCTCTAGCATTTTAGAAAATGGGTTTCGTCTAAAAAAATATTTTTTTCAGAAAAACCAGCCGGTTGTTCCTGAAGGAATTTAGCGAATCTGCGGCGATGTAAATGGTTGGTCGGCTTCAATTTCTGCGCGGCTGTGATGTTTTCAGCTGAACGCCCCGGTCTAACACGCGTTAGTATTCGCACATTTTGTATCGATGCTGTCGACTCAAATTTAACGACCAAATTCTTTTATTAATTTTAATGCAATTTTTTGGGCGAAAATGAATTCATTGTAGCAATTGCCGATTTTTTTTTCATTTCGCAATGATTAATGGTGAAATTACGACTTACAGACGCTAAAATGAGAATGTTTAATAAACCCCAGGCGGTAGTAATAAAAAAAAAATGTGGATATAATTGTAAGAATTATCCAAAAATAACTAAATTGTCAATACTTTTTATTAATAACAAAAATTATAACAGCCAACTTCACTATCTAACGCTTTGTCATAATCTGATTTTTCGATTTCAAAATTTTTAACGCTACTTTATTTCACTTTGATAAGTTTTTGAGAAACAGACTACGCCTGACGCGCTGATTTAGTTTTGGCTGCTGCTCTGTCCCACTCTAGAATTTTGTAGATGAGTATTTTTCTAAGAGTAAAATGTATTTGTTGCCTTTATTTTTAAAATTTCTAAAAAAATGTTTTATACATTAAATACATCAAAGGTGTAAAATTTATTTTTATATTTATTTTTTTAATACAATTAAAATAAGTCTGTCTGTCTCTAAAATTGAAAGGTTTTAGATGATGTAATTTAATTTGAAAGAGTCTTTGAAAATTTACTTTAAATTTTAATAAATGATATAAGAGTCAGTATTTTGATTTTTTCATGCATTAATTGTTTTATGGAGCGGATGGCATTTGGTGCACGCGACGGAATCAACTCAGTTATTATATCGTGCCATCGAGCGCTAATTTCTGATATTTGTGATTTTCAAACAAATATAATTCATTTTTCAAATGTTTGCTTTTCCATAAATAATTAGATATTTAAAACGGCAATATTGCGGTTAAACAAACCAAATGAAAGAAAGCTTTTACTATTTTTTAAATATATTTTTTCAATAAAATATATCTTTATTCCTTTTTCCTTTTAATAAAAGTTTTGTTATGTTTAGTTCTCTTATGCAAAATAATACCACAGTACTTTAGAATTTCAAATTAAGCTAAACGATTTATTTACTTTGAATACACACAAAATAAATATGATGGTTACTTTGTTGTCTTTACTCACTGATGACTCAGTTTTATTTATTTCATTTGCCCAGCTGTAGTTTTATATAGTTTTTTACAGTTTTAAGTGGTCCTCGCACATACAAGAATATTCTACTTTAGCATCACCCCATATTGCTGTTATTATCATTCAGTTTAGGCCCCTGTTTGGCTATGTAATAGTTGTTTTTGTTTTCTGTTATTTATCTTAGTTAGTAGAATTTCTTATAAACATGTTGTTATTGTCTTGTGTGTATAAAATTTCTTAGAAAACTTCGCAGCTTGTAAAATGCACAATGGATCTTTTCCTTTACTTTTTTTACTGAAAATTATTTTTTTTTAACTTAATAAATCATCTTCGTAACAATATGTTATGCATTATATATCATTCCATTAATTTTTTTATCAATCTAAATTGTTATATGTTTTGTTATTTATTTAAAAATTGGTCACATTTAAACAGTAAAGTGGTGCCAGTTGGGAAACCATTTATATTATCGTTATTGTTAAGAGAAACTTGATGCATCAAATTGCAAAATCATTCTTTCTATTAGTTATCTGTTTAAAACTAGTTTTATTTTTTTATTTGAATTTAAATTTTATTTTATCAAATCAAAGCTATATACATATATATATGAGACTGAGTGAGTTACGACTTTTTTAAAGTAAAATTCTTTCTTTTCAATTTACGGAACTAGAAAATTTTAATACTTGTTTTGAGCAATAAAAATTCATAAAAATTCCTTCTTGCCAACTTTTGTTGGAACTTTTTGAATTTAATTTTGCATTCTGTGGCATGAAACTAAGAAATTTTAGACATCCACTTGATACAAGTGGTAAAGGCTAAACTGAATATTCACAATGGTTAGAAAAAACGATTTCTATTAAATATAAGATGATTCTAATAATTTTTGATGTTCATATATTATCTATAAATATTAATAGTTTTCGCATTATTTGCACCATTATATGTCTCAAGGATAAATTAACTTTGTTTATTATTATGGCTCATTAAAAAGATCTTAAAATAGCTGGCTTCCCTATACGACCATATATATTAACTCAGCTTTGTGTTGTATATTTACGCAACATTTTCAAGTAGCAAAACCCTGTATTATTATGTACACAGAAATTCTGTTTTAAGCGTTTGATTTTACATTGTCATATAGTCCTCAATAGCCAAATACTGTTTTTAGCTGAGTAAAAAGTTTATACTCTTCTAATACGGAAAGATTAGGTGGGCTTGGTAGGTGTTTAAAACGTTTTTGAAGAGTCTTAGTGTTTTATTTGATTTAAATTTTTTTTACATGAGAGTTTGAGTTTTATAACTTTTGTAGGCCTTTGAATAACGTTCAGACTTTAATTCGTCTTTATTTGCTATTGTAAATGGTTACCTTCCACAAAAGTTCTTCAAATAAAATAATAAATAGGCGAGAGATGATCAGTCCTGAACTAAGGAATGCAAAGTCTAGTTCTTTCTGGCAGTAAAAGTTATCGGGACCGATAAAGAGCACAATTGCAATTTGTTCTGCACTTTCTAAAGTGATGGAAAGTATGATTAATTTTCACCTTGTGAGATGCCAAGAGTCCGTAGGAGCCGCACTATGGGCGATCTGTTGGCTTTCCTATCGGAACAATGGTGCAACTTCATACACTATTTCGGAGAGACTAAGGCGTTTGATATGGTGTGGCCAGATGCATTTCTGTCAAAATTTGCTGCTTTTGGTGTCGGTGATTTATATGGAGTTTTCTCAGGAATCGGCCTATACGAGTTGTTGTAAATGGAATTTCATCAGACGAGTTCAAGACTAGTTCAGGGGTACCGCAAGGCTTCGTCCTTTCTCCTACCCTATTTCTTATTTTTCAAAACGACGTTCTTTGGCAAACTTTCAGCCCTATACACTCTTGCCCAGATGACCGCACCATTTGTTATTTATATTTGGTAACAAACCGAAACAGTTGGAGGTGAGTTCCAATAGGCGGATACGCTCAATCACGATCTCGTGGCGATATCCGAATGGGCTCGTGCGAATAGATTTTAATGCCTGTAAGACGCAATGTTGCATGTTTACGCATAAATCTGATCTGCAGTGCTGCACTTGTTACTATGGGTGATATAGGTATTACGGAATCGAAAGCTGTTGATATTCTTGGCATGAAACTTCAGTGTGATATTCGATGGACTAAACACATTTTTCAGATTTCTAAAGAAGCATTTAAGTGCCTCGGTTTTCTAAAACGGTGTAAGAGATACATCACACCATCCGATCTTCGTACTATTTATACCACCTATGGAATGCAACTCTCATGTATGGGCCGGCGCCCCAAAGTCTATTTTGGAGTTGCTAGACTGCGTGCAGGAGAGGGCCAACAGGATCAGTGAGGACGGTAGAGTATCCAACTCTATTGATTCCCTAGAGCAGCGACGCAATGTAGATTGTATTTCACTGCTTTAGTGTTGCTACAATAGTAAGTCCTCTAACGAAATTAGGGAACTTGTTCCCGAAACTAGTAAATTTTTTTAGTGGAGAGCGCATCCGTTTGTGGTCGATTGTCCAGTGAATCGCACTACGCATTACAGGGAAAATTCGTTTTTTAGCAGAACAGCAGAACAGTTTGTATGTAAAATAAACTCTCTTCAGAGGTTTTTCCCCGTCACTTTCAATGTAGGAAAGTTTAAATTGAATGTGCACAAACACTGCTCCCTCTTTGCTCCTCCTCATAACCTATTTTCCTACAATGTATTGCACAAGAAGGGGTCATCCCCTGAGTACTGCTCTTAAAATGATGTTTTCTTGAAAAAGTTGTTTTATGTCGTTAGCAGTTTTTGTTGAGATCAAACTGAAATTATAATAAAAAATTTAATAAAAAGTGATTGTCAGTATTCAGTTTTTAAAAAGGAATACGGTCTTATTTTCAATCGATATAGTGGATTTTGTATCATGTACCATGAATATATATATGTATATATAATTTGATAACAATTGGCCATCAAGATCGTTCGTGCGGCTAGACTACTTTCACATTTCGCTAGTCTAAGCCGGAAAGCCCGAAACTATTGACGATTTATAGGACAGCATTCGCCACAAATTTTGTCGAAAATTTGACCTCCAGATTCGACTACGTCCGACCCACTTGTGGCGGTCATATCCCAAAAGTCAAATTTCAATTATAATGCCAGAAGAATATCTTTTGAATGAAGTAAATTTCACGTCAATTTGAAAAATTCATCTTTATCTCATCGTTTTAAATTTCTATGCCTCCCTAAAAACACCCAATATTAGTATGTGATAATAATGCTAACACGCGGACGCCTAATTTCTGACCACTAAGGGCTGCACTTAAATTGATGACTATTAAAGTTAATACTGATGAAGAGCATCATTTGAATAAAGTATTTTTACCACTATCTCCCATAAATAAATTCTTTGTCGTTCTTAAAAAAATAAGTTCCAAAATTTGTTTTAGCCATATTTAACTGTAAATATTAAACTGTTGTGTAGAATTTCATAATTCGTTTTTTTTTTTGATAACAACAAGACCATACAAAATAGATCTAAACAAGAAATTTGTAAATTTACACTTGCAAATGCACTCACTTGTTCATTCTTTCTTACCTGGTGCAATTTAAACTTTTTAAATTAATTTTCAACAAACTTAATTTTTTAGAAATATTTTTCCTTTATTTTGTTAAGAATAAAAACCTTTTAGCAAATAGATTATATTTTTTATAAAAATGTATACAAAGGATATAAAAAATGTACTGAAATCTTTTACTTCGAAACTTATTTGGATTTTAAGAAATGGAAAATAAATTTTAAAACAAGTACGGATGCTATATTGGGCTGCAGTGAATCTTATATTACTCTTCTTCATAATGATTAACACCTTCCCGGGTGCCCGCCGGATAGGGATGCAAAGGTGGCTGTTGAATAATTTAACGAGTTGAGGATAAGTTCAGGCGTGCCGCAAGGCTCCGTTATTTCTCCTACTCTATTTCTTATCTTTCTAAACGACCTTTTTTGTCAAACTTTCAACCCTATTTACTCTTTCGCAAATGACACCACCATTTGTCATTCGTATTCATTTGATAATAGACCGAACCAGGTGGAGGTGACTTCACATGAATGATACGCTGAATCACATTTCACGGCGATTTCCGAATGGGGTCGTGCGAAAAGAGTCGATTTTAATGCCCGAAAGATGCAATGCTGCATGCTTACGCATAAATATGTGTTCACTAATGGTGCTGCACGTGTTAATAAAGGTATTACGGAATCAGAAGCTCTTGATGTTCTTGGCATAAAAATTCAGTTTGATGTTCAATTGTCTAAATACATTTTTCAGGTTTCTTAAAGAAGATTACAAGTGTCTCGGTTTTTTACAACGGTGTAAGAGGTACTTCGTACAATTTATACCACTTATATCCGTTCAAAGATGGAATGGACCGGCGCCTCAAAGTCTATTTTGGTATTGCTCGACCGCATACAGGAGAGCGGCAAGAGGCTTATTGGGGATAGAAGGGTATCCAACTGTATTGATGCTCTAGAGCATCGACGTAATGTAGGTTGTATTTCACTGTTTTATCGTTACTACAGTGGTAAGTGCTATAACGTAATTAGGGAATTCGTTTCTGAAACTCGTACTTTTTTTATTTTACTCGATTTTCGTTAAGAGCGCAATCATTTATGGTCGATTGCGAAGAGAATCGCACTATGTATTACAGAGAAAATTCGTTTTTGCCAAAATAGTTCGTATATGGAATAAACTTCCTCCAAAAGCCTTTCCTGTCACGTTCGCTGTAGGAAAATTGAAATCGAATATCCACAAACACTACTCCCTATTTTCTCCTCCCCATAACCTAATTTCCTAATTCTGGTACAATGCATTGCGTTAGTTGAAGTTCCATAATAACCGCTATAAATAATTTGCTAAAAGGCACACAAATGAAGGACAGTAGTTCAAGCCTCCCAGTGTCTGGATTTGGTAGAGACGCCTATATATTAGAGCACCAGCTTAACCGCCTGTATAATGAAACTAAAGAAATCGTGGTCGTAACAACTGTTTGCGGCAGTCGTGGCCGAGTTGTTTAAAGGGGTCTGCTGTTAGCAAAAAAGAAGATCCTAAGTTTAGCTCACAGTATTCGCGACGTACTGAATGTCTGCTAATCAAGTCGATGAGTAGTAATAGAAGGATGCAAAGTAGATGACTGTGTCGGCATTTTAATATACATCGTGGATACAAGACCACTTAAAATACTGTGCCACATAAAAGTAAAAATTGACGTATTAATGTTTGTAACGGAACGAACTCTTACGTATGAGAAGTAGAAAAACGCAACAATATTTTGCACTTGAATCGATGACTTCAATTTGTGATTTAAAAAAAAAACATTTTATTTATAGACGTCACACATTTTGTTTTGAGGTGTGAGTGTGTTTGTTTCAGAATACGCTGAATCGTATTTCAATAAGTGATCATAAAAATAAATAAAAACGTAAAAACAAATTCTAAATATTTGTTTTTTATTCATATTTCGATTAAATAGTATTTTGTTATTTTTTAAATTGATGTTTTTGTTATCGTTTAGTCAAATAAGTATCTGATACTTAGTTTAGATGCTTACTAGTACAACAACAATCCTTAGAATATCTAAAAGATGTATACATGAATGTAAACAAAAATGTTATGTGTGTGTGTGTGTGTGTTTGTGTGTTTTGTCGTTTTTGTCGTTTGGGAAATACAAAGTTTACTAAAACTCAAATTTCAATTTTTATTAACTGCATGGTTAGGCAGAGATATAAAAACAAGTTTTCGTCTACTTCACTTGCCATACGTACACATTTAGAAAGCGAGTAAAGAACAGTTTAAAATAAATCCAGCAGTCGTTAAAAAACAAAACAAAATTAATTTAAAAGGTGTGAATTAATAGAAATTCGGTTAAAAGTATAGAAAAATGCGTTATTTTATAAAAGTGTTTACAATTTGGGCCTGCTTTTTGGCCTTGGTGTGGTGTGCCGCAATAGAACAGCCGAAACAAGAAAATTCGGCCGCTGAAACTCTATTGGCAGTAGATTCTGGCGTTGAACACAGTAATGAAGGTAAGCGGCAAACTCGCCAGTTCTATGGCTATTATGGTCGTCCTGCTTATGGTGGTTATTACGGCAACTATGGCCGTCCTTATTATGGTGGTTATGGTTTCAGTCGACCATATTATGGTGGCTTATATAGACCCTATTATGGCAATTATTTTGGTTTCTACGGATAAATTATGTTTTATGAAATTTGTTATAGTTTAAGAAAAATTGAAATAAAGTTTTTTGTTTTCTGTAAATTATATTAAATTTACTCGTTTTATTTGGAATTATTATTTAAGTTTATTAACATTAATTAGTATTGGTGTTTTTAAATATCATGAAGTTTTTATTTTAAAAAAATGATTTTATAATTGTACATATTCGACTCCGACTTAAAGATTATTACTATATTGCACAGTGATTTGAAAACTTTTTTTTTTGGAAAGAATTCGGTAGCTCATAAAACACACAAGCTATCTTAATGAAAGTTTATGACTTCTAGATTAACAATTTATTGCATTTCTTACTTGTAATTTTCCTTTAAAACTGAAAATTTCACCTTAAAGTAATTGTCAGGAAAATAAAATGCAGAATTTGAATTGCTATAAAATGTAAACAGATCGAGATATGCTTACAAAATGTTCAAGCGTTATATACAACAGAACCTTCAATGAAATGCTGAAATAAAATTTTAATTTTTTTAAATTTAACATATAAATTCCTTAAAAGGGGAAACATTTTCCAAAAAAAATTTTTTTTTTTTATAAAACTGGCTACCCTGACTTTGCTAACTGCAGGGCTATCAAATCCTTTTTGGAGTATGTATGCAGCTTTAACAGTATGTTTATAATTTTTCAATCGGTGCTTTGCACTCTGAGGAATTTTGGGGTAAATCAGAAATTAAATTTTGTTTCAATAGGGCTGGAGTTTGAATAGGGCTGGAGGGTGAACCGTTATATATTTTGACGCAATTTTTCTTTTATTCACATTTGTTATAAGTTTTTTTTTTAAATAGTCTAAAACTATTTACTAGTTCCAAAGTAAGTTTTAATTATGTAAGCAAAAAAAGCATACCTCCTTTTAGGGGAAATCATAAAACAACCGCTGTTTTCTAACATATTCCCAATTCAGAGCGTTGTAACTTTTTAACGAAACCTGCTATCAAAACGAAACTTACTACTGTTTTATTATAAATCGAGAATGCAGCAAATATTTTATAATAATAATGCGATTATAAATAAGTAAATCACGTTAATACAATACAAAGTTAATGTCAGCCAAAAATTAACAAAAAAATTTTCTCTACCCCGATTTTCTCCCAAACAAAAAGAGGTAACCTAAAAATGTATGGATATTTTTGTAGACTTTCTTAAGGTCTACTTAAGTCCAAAAACTCGTAACAAATGAGTAATAAGTAAACTTTTTGTGACATTTCCAAAAAAATTTATGCCCGAGGTACTCAAATTTGGGGGCATACCCAGAAGCATCCCTTTATTCTACAGGACCTATCGTCTGTAAGTTGACTCAAATAGACCTCTGCTTGGTCTCTGTGAAATTTTATTAAGATAGCTTATGTGGAATTGATACAATGAATGGGGGATAAAAGAATGCGATTCTTTTTATCCCACAACAGAGTAAATTAAAGCCAACCCACCTTTCTATATGATTTTCATCTTCGTTAAAGGAATTATCAAAATTCCTTGAGCGACAGCTTTCTTTTAAATCTAATTTCCTGCAACCGTTAAGTCTTTTGTAGAAGATTGTAAATCAATTTGTATTAGAAACTTTTACTAATAACACACGAATACGAACAAATTGTAGTATTTTAAAATATAGTTCGAACGTGAAAATTGTTATACAGATTAACGTCAGCACCTAGCCGTGCATAACAAAGATATGTTATGCACGGCTAGGCAATTGTAGTAGCACAGAAAGAAGGGCCGTGTTCCCTCTCCTAGCTTAAGAGTCGGAGCCTTTCTAAAAATCCCGTCGCACCCAGCAAAGTAACATTCTGCAATGCAACAAGATATCGGATAGGAAAAGGTCGCACTTTCACGAGATCTTTAGGCTTAAAATACTGCCACCACGTTACTCCCCGAAGAGCCTCACCAATAACCAGTTTAGGTCCGCATACTTTCCTTATTTAAGTTTCTAAAGGTTACAACGTAACGCTGTTGATTTCGTCACAGTGCCTGTCAGAGTGTTTGCAACAGTAGCGTCTTAATATTTTCACGGAAAGCATATTACTATAGCTGCTTTAGTAAAAAGTGCTAAAAAAATTAAAGGATATTCCGAAAGTAACATTTTGTTCATAAAAATATTGTTACATTTTGAACTTTGTACTCATATCTATGGCTGCTATAGAAAGAAATAAAAAAAACTTTAGAGGGTGTCGGAATACTGAAGTAGTTCGGGTCATCATTTTTGAACTCTAATAGTTCAGTTTACACTTTTTTATATTCACTGTAAGAATAGTGATATAATTAAAACGAATAATATATTTTAAAATTGCATGATCTTTCCAAGTATAATCGGCAGAAATGAAATTTCTGAAATTTGCGCAGAAGGTAGACAAATACAAAAAGAAATTAAAACAGATTCCATTTTATTCATTCAATTTGTTATACCTGTCTTGTGCTTTGACTCTGGGGTTATGACTAGATTTCTTATTTCAATCTCCTGCTTAAAAAATCTTCCTCACTGCAAATAGTGATTCTGGCGAGCCTCGGGGTATTTAATGTATAGCTCAGCAAACGTGCGCAATTAATTATCGCTGTTAGCTAGACCACAACTAGCTTTAGCTTCGGCCGATTTCGAATCCATGAATTCTTTTCTATTAAAAGCCCCTTTTCTGAACGAACATAGCTCTGCAGTTTTTGTAATAATACGTTTAAGCAGCCACATACAGCAGTCAAACATTTTTTTAATAATCGACTGGCATTATAAATCTCATTTAATTTCTATATGAACCGATTTTAATAATATTTACACTTTACATAAGTTCTTGTCTAAAGGACTATGCCTGCTTTAAAAACTAGGACCTGTAATGGTAAGAAAAGGGAATTTGTATGTGGCTGAACCGATTTGAGTGAAATTTTACCAAAAGAGCAGCAAAAGGGTAAACGATAAATTTATATACAAAAACCGTTTCTATATTTTAAACTCCAAAACTGTCTTACAGATTTGTTTTTTTTGCTGGATAGATGGCGCTGCTTCAAAGTTATTAATTGGTTCGAAATTACTTTTTGGTTTTCAAAAACTGTTTGTCTCATGTTTGAAGTGGACTCACTTAATGAACAAAGGCTTTTATGTATTATTTATTTCAAATTAATTAATTATTGCTTCACATCAGAAATGTGTATTTATAATTTAATGAAAGTTAATAAAATAATATAAATAAATAAATATTATTTTTCATTTTTAATTTGAAAAAAAAAATGGAATAAATTTGGACAGATTTTATAATTTCCTGATTTCGTGACAGGTTTGCTTTATTAAAATAAAGGGAAATAAACACACTGCATTACTTACTGCATTACTGCATTACTTTCTAAGACTTAATTATCACGCAAGTGTTTGAAATTGCTTGTAAAAATCTGGATATTATTAGACGAGATTTCTATATTAATAATATAATTAATTTTCTCTAACGCATTTTTTATTATCATAAATTTTGCGTAAAAAAATGTATTCTGACTTTGTAAAAAAAATGCCCTGTCTAAATTTTTCTTATAAAATTTGCCAGCCAAATCTTTAACAGAAACGCAATAAGTTACTTAACTACCATCTCGTTATCATATACGATTTTTGCTTGATACGTATAAAATTTTTTCAAAAACCTCAGCCTGCATATTTTTATTAACAAAAATATAAAAGTTTTGTATTATTTTAATATTCATAAGTATTTGACAACAGAAAACTTTTGGTGCGTAATCCCTGTTGACATAATTAAATCACTTTAAAATACTTCTGTTTACGCTACTTATTCCAATTAAGAGGATAGGCGCAAATATAAAATGAAATAAAATAAAATAACATGAAAAATAATGAAAAACTAACGACATAAAAGCGCAAATATCAAAAGGCAAACATTCAAAAATATGTATTTCTATGCAACGTATATACAAATGTATGTTTGTATATTTGTGTGTATACATGCTGTTAGAATATAAGTTTTATACAAATTGAAAAGCTTGCAAGTTATACTTTTGGGACATGTAGAAGTTTTATGATATATAGAAGTATAGTACAATATATTTTGGGCCCTGAAGGTGATTAATAAGGGCCTTCTTTGGTCGCCTTTTGTGATGTTAGTTGTTATGGTTCTAAGTAATCAATTCAAGATTTCTAAGTCTATAAATGTGACTTTTTTTATGACTAGTGCCAGTCAATAAAGCCAATCATTCCGTTTACCTTAACATTCTGTCTCTCATTGTTTTTACAGACCTGCGAAGAAATGATTTTGTCGTTTCACTAAATAGAGGCTTTCTATGGACCGTATTATTCTTAGGTCATGGTTTGTGATCATGGAAATAACTTATTAATTTAACTGAAAGTTAGCTGTCGCGCTAAAATAAATTTTGGATGTTTTATTTTTTTAACACGTAGCCAAAAGCATTCGTAATGTGAATGGGCAAATTTCAATTGTGCAGTGCAGGTTGAGCTTTACTAATAAAATCTTGACTTGGAGAAATAAATTTGAAAAATATACAAGCTTTGTTATGGCATGAGTTTATTCGTTAAAATTTGGCAAACCAAACTAGCTACCGATCGCCTGGCAGTTGCCATATCGGTATTTAAAAACAAAACATTTATTTACTAATCCAAAATTCAAAATTTCTTCATGAACATATCATTCAGTTGCTTTTTGTCTGCAAGGGGCTGGCTACAAGTGTAATCTCAGTCTTACGAAGTTACGATTTTATTCTGGAAGGGACTACAAGTGGCTACAAGTGTTATCTAAGTCTTACGAAGTTATATATACTTTAATTGTGAGATTTCGGGATTCTATTTCTCTATTTGTTATCACCTTTAAGATTGTGATAATGGTTACAATTTAACATTCGCGATTCATAGAAAATACATTATTAGACTAAAAGTGCTGAAGGCATCATTCATTTTCAATTTTAATAATATGCCATAAAGCCTGCAAAAGTAATTATTTTATTGCAATCTTTTTGGTGAACCAAGTTTTGTGGTTGGATTGATTTTCATTGAATTGTTTAAAGCCAATCGTCTACGGTTTTAGTGTAAAAAAAGCCTATCAAGCTCCTAGAACAAGTTTATGGAGTTGTAAATCATGATACAATTTTCTTATTCTGTAAAGTTAGCAGTCCTCTCTCGTTACGCTAATGTCCATCACTATCGATATTTCGAACGAGCAAACTCTATGGTGCATCAATAACTTCAGCAAAAGCTCTGTTTCTCGATTCGCTGTAAAAATCAAATAAGTTATTGTAATAACATGATATGAATTTATTAAATTTAATTATGCTTCGGGCTCCTCTGACCCAGAACTCCATTCATGATATCTACTAATATGCGCGATTATTTATAAGATACCTAAGAGACATACATGTTTTAGTTTGATGTAAATGAGTCTACTACTACATCTTTACAAATCAAGTTATGTAACTGTAATAAATTACATAATATAGATATTTAAGTACATATATTGAAACGGTTATGATTATGATGATAAAGTTTGTAAACTGATTATAAACATGCAAACATATCTACTATAATAATGCATATGTACATATTCTATATTGAGACACTTAACTGTTTGCAAGTAGTTAGTACTTGAAAATACATTATAAGATGATGTATGATGCATCATTCTTGCTTGGGTTATTTGAATGAAAATATTCTTTGAGGTGAGTATACGATGAATCCTTTCTAAGCATTCTATTTTCCCCCAATCCAAAAATGCTAATAACTAAGATAAAAAAGTAAGCTAACAATGTTTTTTTAATAATCAAGATAGGCTGTTGATGTGTTCTGTGAAGATATGTGTATGTATTTGAATATGTGTGTCCCCACTGGAAAATTTTTTAATTTTTTATTTTTCTTTAAAGAAAGTACTACGCAACACTTTTTGAAACGTGTGAATATTTTTATTTTCTTAGATCAGTAAAATTCGCGATTCAATTTTCCCATACAAAGCGACAATGTTGCCATGGGGTGGAAAAAAATAATTGGAACTAAAAATATGTAAAGTAACCAATCTGTTTTTTTTCTATTTTAACTTTAAATTTAATTGATTATTTCTAAAAGTCACAATGGCTAACAGCAGCATGATAGTAGGAATTTTTATACACCTTGGTCTATTTAAATTTCTTTAATTGTAATTTCCAATTAATGCAAAGGCAGGTCTAAGATCTACTTAAAAATTGATATCTATTTGATACACTTATTATTGATTAATACAGAATACGCATTCTTATTTAAATACATAGAAGTCATTTTTTTTTAGTAAATATTTAGTAAATATTACTTTTTTAAGAAGGACTTTTGAAGAGAAGAAGTATTGTTCAGCTATTTTTATTGATGTTTCACAGGCTTTTGACAAAGTTTGGCATGAAGGTCTATTTCTGAAACTGACCGCTCACTTGCCTTGTAATATAAGCAACCTACTGAAAAGCTACTTAATTGGATGAAAATTTTCTTTTGTTAAAGGAGACTTCGTTAGTTTATCCAAACCAATTTCCTCAGGCGTACCACAAGGTAGCATTCTTGGACCAGTTTTATATTTGATATATACCTGCGATATGCCTGTAAGTGAAAATGTCCACACTTCTACGTTTGCTGATGATACAGCGTGTCTAAGTCCGCACGAAATATCCTATCAAGCCTCCATAAATCTTCAGCATCATATAACTCAGAGTTGTGGTTAAAATTATGTAGAATTAAAGTGAACGTTCAAAAGTGCATTCATGTGACCTTCACCCTGCGAAGAGATAATTGTTTACCCGTTCGAATCAATAATCACATTGTTCCTCACCATAGTTATGTGAGATATATATCTTGGTATACATCTTGATCGTCGCCTTACATGGAAACATCATATTGACTCAAAGCTAACACAAATGAAACTTAAGCTGACACACGTACATTGGCTCATTGGCAGGAACTCGAAACTTAGCCTAGATTGTAAACTTCTAATTTACAAGAGTATTTTGAAACCAATATGGTCTTACGGAATCCAACTTTGGGGCACTGCCTCAGCCTCAAATGTGGATAGAATTCAACGTGGACAGAATAAAATTTTACGGTTAATAACTTCCGCTCCATGGTACATCAGAAATTCAAACATACATTGTGATTTAGACATACCGCTGGTGACTACAGAAATCATCAAATACGCAGGCAAATACTTGATGAAGCTTGAAGACCATCCTAATCCCCTTGCTCGCAATATCTTGGATTATAGTGGACATAGCCGATTAAAAAAGAGGGATACCGCAGCTTTAATCATCAATGCTACAGATGACACATCTTAAAAATATTTGTTTTGTTTTTTTTTAATGTCAATTTTTTTTTTACCCAAAAGGTTAGTTCTGACATGGTCGGGACTAAGGTAAATTTTTTTTAGAATTTAAGATTTTAAAACTTATTGTTAGCTCAGTTTCTTGAAGATACAATAAATAATTATTGAAAAAAAAAAAATATTACTTTTGAATTCTACGAAGTATATAAATGGAATTAAAAATAAGTATAATAAATTTAATAAAAATAATTCTTGAGCATATAAAAATGAAAAATTTATTAGTCTTTTGTAGCGAGATTTAATAAAAAAAAATCTAAATGATTGCGATATCTATCATTTATCGTGAAATTAATACTAACATCGTATAGGAAATGCTAAGTCGATTGTATTAGTTCTATCGACTTCTAAGTTACCAGCGAACATTTTTGTAAGTTTTAAAAATTCTACCTAAAATATTTATATAGTCATACTTTATGTGGGAAGTACCACGCTCAGTGTCGCCTTCAGTCAAGTTACGACTCGTCTACTTGCAGTGACAATATGTTGGGTCTTCATGAAAAATATAAGCTGAACACAAGATATTTATTAAAAACAGAATATAATGAAAAGACAAATTAATGAAGTGTTCCATAAGACAAAGTTTAGAATAGATAATAATAAGTAATCTATAATTCATCGGAATCATTTTCAATCCAAGCAATTTTATTTCGTGCTTGATTCCTGCAAATAAATATTTCGTGATATTCTCACAAAATATTTATTACAAAAATATTGATTGATTATTTTTTTTTAATCGACCTTTTAATTTTCCTGAAGAAGCTTTCCATAGGAAAGCGAAATATTGAAAAAATATATCGTTAAAATTTAGTTAAAAAAGACCGTTAAAAAGAATAATACATTTTTAATTAAAAATATTTATAAAAAAATAAAAATTTTATGTAGAAATGATTGAAAATAAGCAATGTTTTTTTTTGTTTTTTGTTGTTTTGAAATGTTTTGCTGTGTTTGTGTAGAAGTATTTTAGAGTCTTGCTGCCTATGCTATATTGATTTTATTAAAATTCTCATAGAATCAGTTTGGCTTTGGATATAAGACTCTTAGGTTTTTCTATACAATGTTGGCGTAAAATTCCCAGATGAGCTACTTGAGAGCAATAGTGAAATTGCAATATGAATATATTCTCACCCCACAGTAATACATTTTAAATATGTCTATTTAAATAAATGTTTTATGAGAATATCATTAAATGTTAATTTTTTAATAAATATTTTTGTAATAAATATTTTGTGAGAATATTATGAAATATTTATTTGCAGGAATCAAGCACAGAATAAAATTGCTTAAATAGATAATAATGTTATCGTGTTTAGTTTTTATTGTTTTCTCTAATTTTACGTGTTTTATTTTTGTTACAATACTTGTCTGTCTATCCGTCTCTCACTGCATCCTATTTAGAATAATAAGTAGAAAAGAGGTGTATTGCTAAAGTCGCTCTAACAATAAATAATTAAATTTAAAAGGCTATGACGTGATATTCATAAAAATATTATCCTTTTTTGAACTGTAAAAGGCAAATACATTACACTGTTTAGGTGAAGCTGCATGAGTCATAGCAACAAGTATAGAAAAATTTAACCAACTAAAACAAGACCTTTTTTAACTTTGCTTTAAATATTTATTACTATCTTAGGTTTAACAATTTTAAAATACAATTTAATATTAAAGGGTGGTTTACAGATATTGCGAAACTCTTCGTGTATGAGTCCAACTCACACTTATCGATTGGATTTGTTTATTATTAATTTTGAAGTTTTACTTAAATAAAAATACTGTTCATTTAATGTAAAACAAATTTATAAATATAAAATTTGTCTTTAGCTACGAGTATATTTAAAAGTTTTATAATCCCAAATATTTTCTTTATTATAGCCGGGAAACTAAAAGTAATTGTCAGTGGCAACACTGTATTGAAAAATATAATTTATTTTATTTTATTTATGTGAGTCATTTTATTTTTAATGTACGGCTTTCAATAATTCCATTTTTAACTTAAATCATCTCACCTTAGATGTCTGTATATACTTTAAACCTGCTCTACAGAAATTGCTAAACGTTGTAGTAGTTCTAAGCAAAAGAAATGCATCTTGCAAAAAAATTTTATTTTTCTAATAATTTCTTTTGTTGTTTCATTAACATAAAAATTAAATTGATCGCTTTTTGTTTCTAAGATTTTATTTTAACGTCATTAGCATTATTTTTCTTTTATAATTAATTTCACTTCAGAAGTGTTCATTATGAGTATGAAACTTCCCTCAAGTCAGTATTTTTTATTCTTCAAGTGTAGAGTGTTTCTGTAAAAAGTGGGGTATGCATTTGCAAAGTTTTTTGTTGTAGGATTTTGTTTCTTTCATTTTTAAGAAAGCTAACTGGCATCAGCTGCTAATAAAGCGTATTCCTTAATTAACACGATTTGAATCAAGCATTTGAAAAATACGTTTTTTGCTGTGTCTTAATATTTCTTAAATCAATAAATGGAAAAGAAAAGTTTATGCAAAAACACTTTCATGGCTTTTCTGCCATGTTACCAGATATATTCAGATGTAGTAACATAAGTTAAGCTCGTTGAAGCCTCGTTAAATTTCAGATTTTAATGTGTATAAAATTAGCACAATATATGATTTTATATAACCCATACTCTAGGTTAACATGTGGGCGATTAGTTTAAAATATTTTGGGTGGAAAGAGCTGTGTTATCATTTAGCAATAACAAGCTCTTATTATATTATATTAGTTCTTCGACATGTAGGTTCCGTTAATTTAATTTTGACAAATTACATTCATCTTAAAATTTTTCTTATTGTGAAATAATTGCTTAGAAACTGAACACGAATTGTAGTCTTTCTACAAGTCACTTGCACACATCAATAATCAAATTGTTAATTTTACGATTGGCAACAGTTTTTAGCATGTAAAATTTGGGACACCATGTATAAGCATGTGTGTTTCGCTAGCGCTACTTAAAACTAAATGAAACCTAATTAAGGCGTTTAGTTCAACGAAAAGTTAATAACAACTAAAACAAAGTTAAAAACATAAAAACTTTTTCAAATGTTCTAGATGTTCAACACACATGGGTTTAGTACTTGTGCAAAATGCGAAAAAAGATTAAAAGAAGTAGAAATTTTAACTAATTATTTTATTTTCCTAAAAGGGATAAGAAGGCTGCTAAAAGTATGTAAGTGTGCTTTTGATTTTAATTTTTGTCAATATACATTTACACTAAAATATGTCAATAGAAGTGACGAAGGAAAAGTTTATGCTGCGTTTTGTTAATAACATCATAATAAACAATAAGATGATGATTGAAAACAAAACCACAACTTCTAAGTTTGTCAAATATACATTCTTCTATATGAGAATACTAGGCGCTGGCGGGTTATTAGAGCTAATTAGAGCCTCTAAGAAGTCATGACTTTTTTTGCTAATAAATTTAAACAGAACCATCAGAACTAGACCAAGATCAACGGAGAACCTTTGATGTTAGACGTCAAGAATCTCGGGTTTAAAGCGCCAGAAGAAGAACCCCGAAAAGTTTGCTGTGTATTTGTATCGAAATGTTTTTGAGTTTTGTTATTTGCTGTGTTGTTTCAGTGAGAACTCTCATTTAATCAATTTGGCTTACGATATAAGAAACTCGAATTTTCTATACAAAATTGAGCAGTAGTGTTATGGCCATATGGAAACGCTCTCTCCTGCAGTAATACATTTCAAATATATATGTTTTTTTTTTAAAGTAGATTAAACTAAAAATTATTCCAAAAAATAAAATTTGTTTATTTTTCATTATTTTACATTTTGTTCCAAATTGTTAGGGATTTTTGAATTACGGATTAATTTTAAAGTTTTTTGGCACCAAAAAATAATAACAAAATAAATTCAAAAGGTATTTTGAGCGACGGAGTGAAAGACTTTATTTAAGTTATATGTCTAAGAAATTTGTTTTTTTTTAATAATTAAATAAATTAAATAAATAATGTCACATATCGAAACAAATTAATCAATAATAACTCGTCTACAATTATTAAATAATTTAATATTATATAAAATACAACGCAAACAATAAAGCATGCGGTTATTCCCTTAATAACTTTTGAATCATACTTGAATTGCTCGTAAATAATGATATTATAATACTGATTAGCTTATTTAATACACTCGCATATCATTTAGCACGTCATTGTTTACGTTACGTCTGGAAGGTTTTATAAATTATATTGTTTGTTATAAGTGAACCGAAAAATTGTAAGTCTTTCAATGTCATTTTTTTTTACATTTAGTCGGAAATTTTTTTTAGAAATGTAAAAAAGTACAAATATATTAAATAAATAATAAAACATACAGCAGTGTTTATCTGTCCATAAAAATGTGGTGATGCTAATGCGGAATTATTTTGAAATAATCGAATTAACGGAATTAAAAAAAAAATGATTTACAATTTCTGTTTTACAAGATTCTGTTGTTCTCAGAAGAAATATATTAAAAAAATTTGTATAACGTCTTCTTGATGTAAACAAATAATTTAATTAAAACTAGACATGAAACGTTTTCATGCGAGTTTTGAATAAGAAATTTTGTGAAAAGCTACACTTTAATTTACTAAGCGGTAAAAAATATTCGTTAAAGTAACAAAAAAGTTTTAAACTGCAAAAATATATTTTCTAAAATCCATAATGAATTGAAAAAAGCAGAACAATAGTTCCAACAACGAAGTGAATTTATTAAAATTCAACAATAATTCTATTCAATTGAACTCAACTAAAGATACAGAAATTCATTTTATTATATTTCTAAGAAAATAGAACATTTATTATTATTTTTTTAATGTTTGCACAGAATTAACTATTTACAAGAATTACTCTGATTTTTTTGTTGCAAAATATACATGTGTATGTATACTGAGCATTTGTTTACACAAACACACAACCATTCACACTGAATGTAGATATTTGAATATTTTCCACAACAATTTTTTTTGTTGTTTTCTTACTTTAAAATACGTCAGTAGGTTGATGGGTTTAACAACAAACTCTGAATGCAGGAAAAAAGGAACATTCACTTTTGCATTTTCGATGTTTATTGCAGTCACCGTCTTTTTTTATCTTCCTTTATAAATTCATTGTTGTTGTGTTGCCGCTTTTGCAGCTTTTATTGTTGTGATTTTTGTTGTTGCTGCTAAAATCTCAGCCAAATGATTCAAACCTCCAACACAAGTTGACATTTATTCAGATTTATGCAACATTAGTTAGTAGTTCTAAAATAGCAGTAGCATGAAAAGTGATATGGAGATGCTCGAGATTTCGTTAAATCTATGCATGGAAAATAAATAGCGTGTTCACATTTAGGTCTCATGCTTTTTTTTATGTATATTCATATCTGTATCTGGTTAAAGTATATTTTACAATTTCTGTTTTATAAAGAACACTAGCTAAACCCGGTATGCTGTGCTACCTCATTTGCGGAGATCCCTTGCTGTGGAATAATTTAAATTTGCTTTAGGGGTAACCGCACACTGGCATTAAGTTGTTTGGATTTCATCCGCCAGTCATTTTTTTCCGTGTTTGCTGACTGTTTGTTCGGTATGAATGGCGACCGCTTTTGATGTCGTGTTCTAACCTGAACTGGTGAATTAGTGTTCGGTCTTAGGTAGTTCTTTTATTAAGGTCTTATCTACTCATTTAGATAAAATGCCCGCCATCTAATATTTTATGTCGGGCTAATTTTCAATATTTCCGTCTTTTATTATTTTTGGGTACGTGTGCCAATCTGAGGGTATTTTCCGTTTGCTCCAGTGTATGAGTTGCTTTAGTGGTGTGAAATTGTGTCTGAGGTCATGTGCACCTGGTCGCTTAAAATGTCACTGTTAAAAGTTTTTGTTTTGTAGATTTCTGTGTTTTCAAGAATGTCTAGTCTTTGTCCTTCTTTGCTGGGATGTAGTAATGTGATACATTTATCTATTTCTTTTGGTATATGTCCGTGAGTGTCACGGTGTAATGCAAATGCACACCTTTGGCCTCAGACTTTGGCTAAAAAGTCACATTATTTTTAAAGTAATTTGTGTAAAGGTTAAAGAGCTTTAGTCTTGTTCTGTTCATATAGAAAAATTAATAATTGCATTGTATGGGAATAACATCTTGAGGGGGTTTAAACTTTTTAGAGGATTTCTATTGAAGTTTTACTAATATTATATTACATTCTGTTATCTGTTATATTTTGTTTATCTGATTCCTTTAAAAAAGAACATAAAATTTTGTAGTAAATTTTTTCTTCTTTGACATTAGAAAATGTGAAGAAATTAGAGACCAAGAACAGCGGCGACTTTTCTTTTATAGCCGTAATTTTGGTATCATATATTTTTATTATACTCTGAAGTATATTTTTTATATAAAATGAAACATTAAAGATTTAAGTAGATTTTTTCAAATAAAATTGAGTAATCGTATACTTCCCTAATAAAAATGCATCCATCAACAAAGTAATATTCATTCATGTACTCTATTTTAGTTATTGTATATTTGCCTGTTTGCGTGTGTATGTATGTGTGTATCAGTGTAACAAGAATATTGCATAAGCTTCTTTGAAATGCAAACAAGAATAAAGTTAACATTTGCTGCAAAGCAATTAATCTTCAACATTTACATTTACAAATAATTCTTCATCCTTCAGAGATATATATTAAGATGTACACCAACTTATAAAATATTTGCATATGTATTGTATAGATTTAGGTATATATATGTACATATATATATATATACATATATATATGTATATATATTTACACTTCCATGCAAATAAACTTAAACAATTAAAAATAGGAAAATCTTAGATCAAATGTAAATTTGTATCTTTATATAAATCAGTGTGTTTCTCTTTTTTTGTTTTTTTTTTGTTTCTGTTGCAATAAAACACAAGATAGATGTGAAGCAAACAAATTTTTGTGTTTTGGTTGTATGAAACTTTAACAACTGAGTCCCTTTTTATAGTTGCAGTTGCACATCTCACCTTCATTTTGAAAAGTAAATTTATCATTTATAATTAATAAATTGCTATTTTTCTAGGGATAAGAGTTTTTAAAAGGATTATAAAGGCAATCATTAAATAAATTATCATATGCATCTTAAGAGAGATATATCAATTTCTGGAAATGTAAACTGGGCTACAATTAGGAATATTTTAAGGCTATTTTAATATAATTATACAATAGTTACACACTTGCCTGCCGTGGTAGGATTTTTTAAAGATAAATAATTTTGAGCTAATAATGCCTGCTTATCAATTGCACTACCTTCCTCACAAAGGGATAGAATGGAGATGATGCATCCTTTATCACAACCCTGCATTTGTACGTTATGCTTATTTTTAAAATAAAATTGCAGCATCGTTGGTATTAAGTACGCCCATTTGCGAAACTGGATCAGCCATTTTATTTATTTAATGCTATAGAGTAAGACCGTCACTTCAGTAGTACGAAAAATCTTAAAAATTTATGTCTTTAAGATGATAATAATAAATCAATCATATGCTTAGTAGCTGTAATGATAATGATCTAAGCTACAGCACTCAAAATTTGACTAGCGATAAAACAATAGCACGATGACGATAAATCTTTCACGGTAGTTGTCATTCTGTTAATCCGTGACTATCATAAACTTATCATATTCTTCCATCTCCTATTTTTAAATAAAACCGAAAGTTGTTCATCGTATTTTTCGAATTTTTAAAGAACCAAGATTTTATATTAGGAACAGTTTTTATCCCCTCAACCTCTATATCTTTATTATCTCTAAAATTAAATAGGATATATCAAAGTGGACTACTTTGCCTTATTTCACTATTGGCTGGTCGACCTTTTTTCTCATTTTAAAGTTACGTGTGATTGCTAACATTAGTTTACGATTTAAGATTTTCCACAGGATCGGTCCTCCAAATAATAATAGCCAGTCCTGGGCGTTTACAGCCAATGTGTACTACTCCTCGGCCTCTTTCAGGGACAGTCTGCAAGTTTCATATCCGATAACACTTCATGTTAGCCAGGTGAATGAAACCTTATATGACTCGTTATTAACTTAACTATGAACCTAGATTATATTGATTATATTCAAGGTACTTTATAGGCTTTTACAAACAGGATACTGCACTTTAAGGGTGGTGCATATCAATTTTACCATACACCAAAAGCAAAGTCAATAGAAAGTCAATAAATTCTTTCTTAAGAAAGAAAAATAAAAAGCTTTAAGAAAGACTAACGCTAGCAGATAGTTATTGCTAAATCGCTCACGCTTTGTTATTCACGAATTAAGATCATGAGTTTGTTTTTTTTTTGTTTTTTTTTTGTAAATAAAACATTAACTAAGCGACAATATTTTCAATATTTTTATTTACGAATAAGATGGAGTTAAAAGAGACGAAACTTCTGATTTTAATTACTATTATTATAAGGCTGCAAGATTGACATGTAAAAATGGTTTTTGTTTGCTTGAATATGTAGTTTTGCTTCTATACGCCATATACGTTTATTGAAAAAATATATTTATTTATTTATTTATTTGAAGATATATTTTACAAATTTAATTTATAAAATATAATAAAAGGCGCGAGTAACTAGACCATAAGCGCTCGAAAAAGAAAAATTAGATATATACTCATATATGAGTTGATTAAATGTTCAAAGAGAAATTAAAGTAAAGTAATTAAAGTAAGTAAAGTAAATTAAAGTAACTGAGAATAAAATAGATTTAAGTAATAATATTATGATTTAGTATCAAACGTCTCGAATATTGTGCTTTAGTAAACAACTTTGTATTTTTGACCAATTTTTTCCAATAGAGCAATCAATTATATTCTGCAGGCGTTCATCTAATTTAGAAACAGGACAATCCATAAGTATGTGTTGAACGCTCAAGAAAATTTTACAATGAGAACAAGTCGGGGGATCTGATCTCTCATAATAATGTTTGACCATAAAAAGGGGTTTTCCAACTCTTATGCGAGCCATTGTAATGCGTTGACTTCTTGTAAAATTAGTATTGTGTTTAGGTCTTCGTTGTAAGGGTTCAAGTTGTAATTGCCTCTAGGTAAACAAGGTGATCCGCAAATTCGTTGCCCTGTATACCAATATGAGAAGGGGTCCAAAGCACTAAGATTTCATTATTCAGTCTGGCAGGAAAGATTATATCATCATACGAGCCATTATAATTTTTCATTAGCGCCCTGATTGCGCTAAGACAGTCCGTACAGATAAGTGTTTTAACTCCATGCTGAATAGAATAAGAAACTGCTGACTTGATCGCCATCATTTCAGCGGTAAATATTCCAGTATGATCCGGCAAACGCCATTTTGTTAAAACTTCAAAGTTGACTGCTGATAACTGCCTAATTACCGAATAAGTAGTTATACCATTAAAAAATGAACCATCAGTAAAAAGGATAAGTTCAGGTGAGAAATCAAATTTTTTTTGCATCATAAGTTGTTTAAAAATATTTGGCTCCGTACTTCTTTTCTCAAACAATGTTAGACTGTCATCGACTGAAACTAGTTCCTTAGATCTATCGGGGATATCTGGTTTATTAGGAATGGAGATATTAAGTTCCTTTATCAGTGAAATAATCTTGCTAGTTGAAGAAGATATTAAAGATGTAGGTGCGTAAAGATGATTCCAAAAAGTCTCATGCAAACCTTCAGAAGATACTGTGATTGATCTCGCAGCCAACGAAACAGAGCTATTCTCGCGTAATAATTGAAAATTTGGAGCATGTGTTTTCCTTCTCAAGAGCTGTAAGGGTGTTGACCTTAATAAACCTGAAGCTGTCCGATAGCAGTTGTTAACAGAAGTATTAAGTTTCATGATGTTATTTTTAGACGTCCATCCGTAGATCGTAATACCATGCAAAAGAACACCTGTGGTCAAGGAACGACAAATATTCAAAGCTGTTTCAATATGTGGTCCTTTGGTCCGAGAACAGATGAGTTTTAATAGATTATTTATTTTATTTAGTTTTTTGACCAAAAACTATATATGTGAGTTCCAAAGAAGATTTTTAGTAAATAATAACCCTAAAATCCTCATTTCATGCTTTAAGGAAAGGTTAACGCTTCTTACACACATGGTTGAAAAAATATATATTTACAAATTATTATAAATACAGAAATTTTCAAATTTTCTAAATAAAAATACACAAGGAAAACATACCAATGAGACCCATTATAAACTACAGACCTGCACAGGCATACCACCCAGCTAAACACCTCAACAGTGTGCTTAAGGAAAGGATAAATTTACAAAACACATATGCTATACGTAATACACAAGACCTCATCGATAAACTTAAGGACATCAAAATAACCGAAAACACGCGACTCGTTTCTTTTGATATCAAGGATCTATAAACTTCAATATCAACACATTAAACCTTAGATATTCTACGCAACACACTAGACAATTTATACGAAAGCCAATACATCACTGATATTGTAGATTTTGCAAGGAGGATAATAAAACAAAACTACTTTAGATTCAATAGCCATTTTTACAAATTACCTGACGGACTCGGTATGAGAAACCCAACTTTCGCATGGAAATTTTCATGCAACATCTCGAATCACTACACGTAAAAGCACTAATGGAAAAACACAAAATAACAAAATACTATAGATACGTAGATGACATTATATGCATCCTCGAACAAGACAACGGCGAACAAATTCTAGAAAACTTAAACACAATTCATAATAAGATTACAATTCATAAAAATAGAACAAGACAGATTATGCCTTATCTTGACATCACTATAACACGAGGAACTGATTATTTAACATTTGACATCTATAGAAAAGCAACTACGACGGACACTACCATCCACAACACCTCAAACCACTCTACCCAACATAAACTAACAGCGTTTTGACATATGATACACGGACTTAACATAATCCCACTTACTGCAGATAAGTACAACAAAGAACTCTACACAATTTACACAATAGCTATAAATAACGGCTACAGGGTAACCTACCATCGATAAACTTCTTAGACAATATAACACTAAAAACAGAAATAAAGAAGACAAAGAGACAGACGATACAGCACGAAGGCACACCTTTACTTGCACAGGATCTTGTTCACAAAGAGGGAATATTCACAGCATTGAAAAGTGGCAACAGACTGAGACATAATCTCAAAACAACGACAGAAACAACTGACAAATTTAGTTCCAGCGGGGTATACAGACTTACCTGTACCTGCAAACAAACTTAAATAGGGCAAACTGGACAGACACTAAAAACAAACGGAAAAGAGAAGATTCCAACTTTGCATTACATCTTGACAATCACGGACACACACCAAGGGAAATAGATGAATGTATGACATTACAACATCCTAGCAAAAAAGGACAAAGACTAGACATTCTTGAAAACATGGAAATTTACAGGTAACACGACCTCAGACACAACTTTCACACCATTAAAACTACTCACGCAAACGGGCAAACGGAAAACACCGTCAGACGGACACACGTACCTCGATAAAAATAAAAGACAGAGGTATCAATAAATTTAGTTTGCATACAAAAGCCAGATGGCTGGGATTTTGCTTACCTGAATAGATACGAACCTAACAACGGGACTGCCTGAACACTAACACTGATTCACCAATACAAACCACAACGCGGCTTGAGAATGATCCATTCGCATCGAAAGCGCTAGCCTTCGACTACAAACCAGCCAGTTAGGACAGGAAATAGTAATATTATTTCATTTACTGGCGGAGGAAAACATAAACAACATAATATCAAAGGCATTATCCATTGTAAAGCGCAAACCAAACAAATTTAAGTTTTTAATATCTAATAAGTTACAGCAGTTTTCCAAAATAGATCTAAAATATTCACATCAGTTTTGTTATATACGTTCTCAGAAATATAATGATTAACACTTTTGTAAATGGTTAGCACTTTTTAGAAATCAATATTTGGATACAAGTTAAAGTTTTTACCATTTTGGTTAATAATTACAATAAAATTATTTATTTTAAAGCTAGAAATAGAAATGAAACTTCCTAAAATTTCGTTTAACAGAAAACATCTAATTATACTATATTTTCTCCACACATATATCTATCCAAAAATCGTCTATTTTTTAATCTGACAACACTGATTCACTTTAGTTTTTCGTATGGATTTATGATGTTAAAATAGAGAATTAAAGCCTTCTTTAATAAAATAATTGATAAATTCGTAAATATGAAAGAAATATTGATATCTTTTATTATATTATTTTTAATTAAATCATGTACTTAACTTAATTTGTTTTTTTTTTTATTTGTTTACTTTAATTTAATCTTGAGCATTTTATAAATATTCTATTAATCAATGAAATATATAAAGTTTATATAACAATAATGATGCTCTTACAATAAACTTCTACGGCTGACAAATACAGCTATAATATTTAAATTTACAAATAAATTAATAAGTTTAAAATATAAAGTTATAAATAACAACGAACAATATGCTAATATTAAAATAAAATTAAATAAAATTAGAAACAAACAAACATACATTAACACATATTTGTACTTGTATGGCAGTTTGTATATTTGAATGCTTCAAATCTGTATTTGTTTTGTAATCTCATTTCTATGGAATATAAGTATGTATGTATGTATGTATGTATGTATATCAGATAAACTAGATTTTCTCTGAATACTCATTAACTTACATTAATTGGTAGCAAAAACAAAATAGCAACGATGAAAGTTTTAAATCTAAAATACAGTATGTTTTGGAATTATAACGACAATGTTATAAAAACAAATATTGACATTTTATATATTCGCAACTTAAGATAAAAATTGTTTTAATATATCAAATGTTATTTAAAGTTACAATTTTTAATATATAAAAAAAATAATTAAGTTTGAAGTTTAATTTTCTCTTAATAATTTTTATTGTTAAAATTGTGATATTTTATTTAATGTCATCAATTAAGATAAAAAGTATCGGAAGTTTAAACTGTTGCTAATAAAATATTTAGTTATCCCTGGTAATAATTCTATTCACAGGAAAACTTAAATATTTTAATATCAGGATTTTTCCAGAAAATTCTTACTTATTTCCAATTTAACCGACAACAATTTTGAAAAGTTTAGATTACTTTTTAACATAGGTTATGTTTGAATTCATGCTATTTAATGAACTTTATTTTTTGTCTATTCGATGAAAGCAAATATTTTCAAAATTAAAATAGTTTTTAATTTTTATAACAACAAAATAATTATATTTTGGGCTAAATTTAAGTTAGTTTTAGTATCTAAAATTATTAAAAAAAAACAACTAAACATTTTTGTGTTAATTTTTAAAGACAACAGGACAACAGACAACAGAAACTAGCAGAATTAATGTAATCCAGCATTTTTGGATTGCTAGCTTATGTACTATGTAAACCTCATCTGTGTTTGTAATGCAAAGAACGAAGAATATTCAGATTCACTCAATATTAATTTTGCTAGACAAAATCCACACACAACCTAAATTTCTATATGTTGTTATCTTTATACATCGTCACATATATTTGTTTTTGATTTACGATTCTAAAGAATAGAACTCTTTGGAAAAATGAGCTTTAAAAGACTGAATTTATATTGACAAACAAATTAAGCAGTTGCTTTGTATTTCGCGGCTATAAGACTTTAAATTGTCTGTCTCACAAAAAAAAACAAGCGTGTGAATAGCATAGGTAAAACTTTAAACACATTTGTCTTAGTTTGAGTACAGGCTCGATGTAATTCCTTAAAGATGCATCGGTATTGTACTTTAGTAAAATATTTTCATTTCATTAAAAAAAAAGTTTTTTTACTTTCTTTCTGTCATATTATTTCAAATTTGACTGTATTTCAATTTACATCTATAAATGTTTATTCATAAATACAAATTCTACAAGTTTTAAGTACTATTTCTTAGTTGCATGCACTTTTATTACTTCTGCTAGTATTTTGATTATATTCTTCTGTTTAAGACAAAATGAGATTTTCAAAAACTTAATTTTCATAATTATAAATGCAAGCAATTGACATCATTTTACAATAAAAAATTATGCAAAGAAATAACGAAGTTTATGTTTTGATTAAAAAAAAAATAAATATTTTCCCACTGCAGCTGCAAATATTTACAAAAACAATATGAACATTAGTAATTTTACCGTGTAAATATGAGAAAATATTTTTAATGATTTTGTTTAGAAGAGATTTAGTAAATTTTTTTTTTAAATTAATATATAAGAAAAAAATTTTTGATTATAAAATAAGGAAGCAATTCTGAGCTGTTAATTGTTTTAAAAATATTTTAACGTCTGCCTTAACCTAAGTGAAAATATTGAAGGGGCTTGAGTAGGGAAAACTTATATTTTGTGTAAATTTATAGCGTCGGCCTATTACAGTTCAACAAATATGATGATGTATTTGAAAATCGTGCAACTATTGGGATACATTTTACTTCATTTTATTTTTTACGCTGCTTTATAGCATTAATAACATTGCAGCACATATACTCTATGCAAATTTTCAGCATCTACATTTAACGGTCACATTAATCAAAATCACACGACCTCTATGAAATACCTTTTATTTTTATAGAGGACATATTCCTGCATATTCTTAACACCTGCCTACTAAGGTTGCAAAAAAGCTATATACGTTTAATTATATATAATAGTTATAATTTTTTGACCTTTTTTTTAATAATTTTTAGTAATTAATTTTAAGCACTAGGTCTTATTTAATAAAAAGATTTAAAAAAAAAAACTTTATTTTTTATTATATTTTCGTTATTTCGCCACACCGTGGATTGGCATCATCAGGAAAAACCAACGGTGTGGCAAAATATCGAAAATATAATAAAAAATAAAGTTTTTTTAAAAATCTTTTTATTAAATAAGACCGAAAGCTTAAAATTAATTACTATAAAATACGTTTAATTATATTACATTACTGAGGAAACACTCTTTATATAAGTTTATTTTTTTAACATATTGAACTAGTTTTTACAGTGGACGTGAAAATATTTAAACATAAAACATCTGCCTATTGTGGCTCAAAAACATGGTCACATACATTAATATCCTGTAACTATTGGAACAATCTTTAATTTTACGTTTTATTTTTTTGGACAAAGTCGACATAGTTCTACATACACTGCTCAATTTTTATGTATCTGTCTATTATACTTAACAAATAGTAATACAGTCAACGAATGATATAATATTTAGACCTTTCGTTATACCGAGATATTCGTTATATCGAACAGAATTTTGTTTACCTTAAAATTTTATATAAAACGATGGACCGCAATTTTAAAAACATCAACATTTAGAAATAAAACTTTAATTGGTACTTTTGCGCTTATTTAAGAATTGTTTTTATTTATAATAATTTTCTAAGCACTTTGTTTTTATCTTTTTCTGCATCGTACAAAATAAGATTTTTTTAAAAAATCAACGACAATTTCTGTTTTTGATGAAACAATTTTACTGAGTAAATGATTTCTGCAATGCATTTTTAAAATTCGGATGGCATTTTGGTCCATCAGTTGTATTTAAGTAGTAGATAAAGCGTCCATATTTTTCCATCTTTGGTTGACTTGCGGATGACTTGTTGCATTATCAAGAATAAGTAGTGCTTTTATGGGTAGATTGTTGCTTTTTAAAAATTGTTCAACCTTAGAAAAAATTAAAAACAAAAATAAAACACTGGTCTCATCTGCATTAAAATGGCATCTCTTGTTAAATTCTGTTCAATTACTAAGTTATGGAAATGATTTTTAAAAGGCTGCATCAAATCTTGTCGAGCTGAAAGTTTTTCGCCGGTGTGCTTTATCAACCTGATTTCACTTGGATGGAAATCGGAGCCGTACATGCCTTTGCTTTTGAAAGCGTTCCACTGACGGGTATATGCTTGTTTCTTTGGCTTAAAAACCATTCGAAGAGAGCCTTTTCCATTCTTGGAAATTCACCTTTTTTAAGAGATCGCCGATTTTTTGCTCCATTATATGTAATTTTTAAATTGTCCAAAATTTTAGGTTCGTTCTTTTTTAAGGTACATATTGAAGATCTTGTTATTCCATACTTTTGAGATATTACTTAAGGATTTACACCTTTCTTACATTTTTCTAAAATCTTTAATTTTTTATCAAAAGATAATCTTTTTCGATTTGAAATCTCGTTTTCATAAACAGAACAACTGAAACCTTAACTACTAACTTTAAAATGGCAACGCATTGCACGTGTTCTTTAAATACAAAGCAACTTTGTCATTCGTTAAATCGGGATTATTTCTTTGCCATTCGCTATGTAAGGTAGTTGATTTAAAAATTTGGCCATTCGTTATATTGGATATACGTTAAACTGAGTATTCGTTATACCGGGCTTTGACTGTATATTTATGAATATTACGTTAATTTCGTAGCATCCTTTAATTTTAACTATTTATTTTCGCAGGGGTTGTATTAATAAACCTTTTGCTTTATTCTACCTATTTCGGAAATAGAGGTCTGTGACAGGTGGACACGCATTGTAGTAAAGACAATGAAGTTACGTTTTTACTTTTTGGCTATGGAAGCCTAAAAAAGTGAGTTAACACCTTCTAAAAGGTGAACAACAACAAAATTTTCAGTAACTAAGTAAAGTAATGTTTTCCAAATAGTTTTATATGTATACCTTAACATAACAAATTAACACAAATAATTTATTTGCCTTGAAATTTAATTTATATTGTGCAGATAAACGAATTCATTGTTTTGACTTGTGGCAATTTGGCTTCGTTAATGTTCAAGTTCATGGTTACAAAATTTAAAAAAAAAGGTCTATAATTTGTATTTATAAAATGTTTGCTGTCTAACAAAGCGAAAAAAATAAATAACATCTCGATTTTATATAATTATATTTTATGTAAATATGTGATAAATTTTCTATTGTAAAATTACGAATCACCACAATAATAACACGCAGCAACAACGAACTGTGATTCGATGTTAATTTTTTCTTTAAATTATCAATGTAAACGTCGAAATAAATTACACAAACGGACTGCCAAACAGCGCAAACTGCTGTCAGAATATGAAATTTTTGCTTAAATGGGGCTAAACATATTTTATCGAAAAACTGTAGGAGCAATAAATTCTATTATTTATTAATAATAATTTTATTTATTTTAATTTTGTCTTAACAAGGTGAACTCGTAACACCAGCAGATGTAAAAAGCTGGTGAAAAAAAAGGTGAATGTATATTTTTAAGTATAAATACTTACATTTTCACAATATTATTGTTCTTTGTCTAAATTTTAAAATCGATCTAAATCATTATATTTTGGGTTTATGGATAGGTTATACATTAACACATGAAAAAAAAAAACAGTTTCTTTATTGTTAAGGGCCATTTAAAATACGATTTAGTTAATAAACTAAAATCAAGCCATTTGGCAACTTATAGGTCAGAAATGTATAATGATTTGAAACTCATCATTTTTAATGAAATAATTTTTTTTTTATTTTGTAGCCTAGTGTTGTCATTGTTTACGATTTAATTTTTAATTTTTAAACAAAACAAACATACATATTTGTAAAATATTTATTATTTAAATGATATTGTCAAATTTGAAAACAACAATAAATTTAATAAAACTTATTTATTCAAATATATATTTCTGGTTTCCTAAAACAATAATAATTTAGCAAAATAAATCGTTTACTTCCGAAATATATTTACATATTTTATCCTTTCCTAATTGACAGTTTTCTGCTTAATTTTGTTTTTCTAAACAATTAGCACTTTAACATTCAAATGATAAATGGTGTTTAGTTTTGGTTGGGTAGTTTTTTTTTATTTTTAACGTGAGTGTAAATTAATTTAAAAATTATAGGAAAATTAAATTTTGTTGTTTGTTTTTAAAAGATAATTGCATGCAACTGCTCATCCATGTGATATTTATTTGTTTTTCATTTTTTATTTTATTTGTGTAAAGAGGTGAAATATGTTTGAGAAACGGTTAGTCGTATGACTCTAAGAAATCAGCATGTTTATAGTTTACCTGGAGGTACCTGAAGTCCAACAGCTTACTTAGCGACCGACATCATGGTTTCCGTAGGGGTCGCTCTACAAGCGACTTGTTGGCTTTCCTATCGAAACAATGGTGCAATTCTATACATCATTTCGGAGAGAGAAAGGTAGTGGCTCTAGATATTTCCAAGGCGTTTGATAGAGTGCGGCATAAAGCACTTCTGTCAAAACTTGCTGCTTTTGGTGTCGGTGATAATTTCTCCAGATTTATTTCTCGAGTTTTCTCAGGAATCGCACTATACGAGTTGTTATAGATGGGATTTCATCAGACGAGTTAAAGCTTAATGCAAGAGTACAGCAAGGCTCCGTTCTTTCTCCTACAATATTTTATATTTTTCTAAACGAATTTCTTTGTCAAACTCTCAACCCTATATACTCTATTGCAAATGATAGCACCAATTGTTATGCGAATGGAGTCGGTTTTAATGCTGCAAGATGCAATGCTGCATGCGAAAATGCTGCTGCACCTGTTACTATGGGCGATATAGGCATTACGGAACCGAAAGCTCTTGATGTTTTTAGCATGAAAATTCAGTGTGATGTTCGATGGACTACACACATTTTTCAGGTTTCTAAAGAAGTATTCAAGTGCCTCGGTTTTCTAAAACGGTGTAAGAGATACTTCACTCCATTCGATCTTCGTACTATTTATACCACTTACATCAGTCCAAAGATGGAATACATCGTGTATGGGCTAGTGCCCCAAAGTCTATTTTGGAGTTGCCCGACCGCTTACACAAGTAAGGTAAGAGGCTCATTAACAGGGTGATTCAAAATGAGCATTTTCAGTATTTTGCTAAAATGAGAAACTTCGTAGTAAATTTTTGATTTTTCAACATCTATAACTCTTTTGTTGTAGAAGGTTTTTAATTGAAACAAACTTTGTATAATAGCGTGATTGGTTAGCTATTAGTATAGGAAAACTGAAATGTTTTTAATTGATTTTTAATTTTTAAAAATTAATTTTTTTTTCTAAATTCTCTTACTAAATAGAGCGTAACTTCTAAAGGGAATGTAAAAGTACTAGCACTGTGTCATATCCCTAAATGTCCCCTATATGCCTATACCCCATTGTATACCCGGCACGATACGACCGTGAGCACGAGAACAGTTTTTCTCACACAAAGTCCAAAAGTTTTTGCAAAATGGAATTAAACAAATTTTTTTTCTGGTTTGTTATTTTGTAAGCATTTTATTTATTTTTTTAATCGCCTTTATGAGAGACGTATTTTTAGAAAGACAACAAAAATTTTTAGTCTATTTCAAAGTCATTCACAGTTGGTCACAAAAATATTTTGCCTACTTAAAATAACACAAAAGTAATTTGCTATAACTGTCACTTCTACTTCAGCAGAAATAAAATTGCAAGACCTTCTTGAACACATTGCCGAACGGTTGTTAAATACGTTTGGTTCTTACCGCTTGAAAAAACTTGAAAATAGCAGCATTACTTTAATTTCTAAATGGGTTGTGATGGATGCTCTGGTCAGAGGCAATACAAGCAATGTAATGCCAAAAATTCATCAGACGCTGATTTATTTATGATATCATTCATTCCATTGCGATTAATAAAAAGTTATACCGAGTTAGAGCCGTCAACTAATATAGCAACAGAAATTGATATATGGAAAAATGAAATACCCTCGTCAACAAAATATTGCAGACCAATTAAAAAAGAAACAAAAAATGTCATAAATGAAGAAGTCCAAAAAATAAAAGATGACTTTCAAACTGTAATATTTACTGTTGATGAACAGGAAATCGAAGTAAATTTTAAAATATATCTTACAATGATTGATGGAAAAATTGCACAAGCTTTAACTGATACAAAAGCATCATCAAGCTGCATTATATGCAAAAGACATCAAGTCAATTAAGCCATTTAGGTCCAGATGATGAGATTTTTAAGGCAGCATACGACTTTGGATTGTCCCCTTTTCCTATTCTCAAATTGGGTTATGAATTGGATTTTAGTCCGTTAGGCGAAACAGTGAAAAAAGTAAGAAAAATAAGAAAAAAGAAACCAAAAAAAAAAAACAATTTCAAGAAAAATATTTAGAACAAGGCCTAATTATCGATCAGCCGAAAAAGGGAAAGGGAACACAAATGATGGAAACACTGCAAGAAGATTTTTTTCAGATCCAGAAACTGCAGCTTCTATCACAGGAGTAGATTTGGAACTAATAAGGAGATTCAGTATTAGCATGCAGCAGAAAAATAAATGCAAAAAAATTTGGAGAGTACGCCAGAAATAAGCTATACTTTACAACGAAAAATATTCTTGGAAATATATGTATGCCATCCACAGTTCATAAAATTTTGTACCATGGGGAACACATAATTCAACACAATATTCTACCAATAGGAGATCTATCTGTAGAAGCGAAAGAAAAACGAAACCAAGACTATATACTCTTTCGCGAGCACATAACAAGAAAAATTTCTAGATATTGTACTAATGAAGACTTGAATGTTATTTTATTATGCACATCAGATCCCTATATCTCCAATATTCGGCAAAAATGGAGAATTACTTCTACAGAACTAGATGTAGAAGCTAAACTACTTCTAGAAGGTGAAAATCAAGGCTATTTAGAAGAAATATTTACTAAAATTGTTTAATTAATAGTAATTTTTCCAAACACAAGAGTAATCTGTATGTATTTCATCCTTTTAAAATTTTTTGTACATTAATAAAGTATTAATCAATTTACAATTAAAGTTTACATATACGAGCAGTATTTATGTTTATTTTGGACTTAAATACTTCCTTAACTAAAGTAAATTTGAACCAATGAAGATATTTTTTATGTTTCTGCTACTTAATCAGCTAAGTCTTCGAACTAAAAATTTCACGGGGGCCAAAGCTTGGCCCTGCCTACTAAATTTAAGTTTTTAATAAGTATAAGTTCTAAACGTGACTCAAAATATAAGACTTTATGTAAAAGAAACTCTTTGAATAAGATTTAATACTTTACTTTCGTACCAAAAATGTATTTTTAAACCTATCACAACTATTTTTCTATTTTTTTTTTTTAATTAAATTTTTATGCCTTAAACGAAAGCCTGTGATCTCACCTAGTAGATAAAAGAATTCGCGTATCAAAATTACGATCCGTTCATTTTTGACCGCCATGTTGGCTGTATTTCACTGTTTTATCGTTACTACAATGGTAAGTGCTCGAACGAAATTAGGGAACCTGTTCCTGGAACCCGTACATTTTTGCGTTTGATTCGATTTTCGTTAAGAGCGCAGTGAATCACATTATGCATTACAGAGAAAATACGTTTTTTAGTAGAACAGTTCGTATGTGGAATTAACTTCGTCCAGAGATCTTTCTTGTCACTTTCAATGTGGGAAAATTCAAATCGAATCTCTATAAACACTACTCCCTCTTTCCTCCTCCACATAACCTAATTTCCTAGTTCTAGTATAATTTATTGCATAAGTAGGGGTCATCCCCTGAGTACTGGTCCGAACGAAATAAAAATATTGTGAGAAAAATTTGGTCGATGGCAAGATCACCTTACAACAAAAGTAGACTTCCTAAATAACTTACGTAAATAACTTTCCTAAATGGTCGTTTACTATAATTTATCAGGCGGTGTTGGTTTTTAATGACTTGAATTTTAGGTCTGCGGTGTATATATACCTTTTTCCAGTACTAAGGAAATTTTGAAAACTAAAAGTAAAACGGAAAGTCATTTAAATTTTTCAACACACAAAAACAGTAAAAATAAATTTATTCCATCTAAGTTAATATGTGCTAGATTAAAAAAAATATATATATATATATATTTGAAATGTATTACTGCGGGGGTAAGCTTATCCATATGGTCATTTTACTATTACTCATATAGCTCATCAGTGGATTTTATCCCAAATTTTGTATAGAAAATTCAAAATCTTCATACCGTAAGCCAAGTTGATTAAATGAGAGTTCTCATTAACGCAGATTAAATAAAAAAATGATTCCAAAAAATAAAATTGTTTATAAATTTATTCCATTTTTATTATCCGAATTTGCACATATATTAAGTCTGTAGTTGTCATAAAGATTTTTTTATTAATTAAGTGAAACATTCGCAAGTGTCAATAAGCATATATTAACGATTAATCAGAAATTAAATCAGAATATTAACAAAATGCCAAAATGTTTTTATCTCTTGCTAAACTTTAACTGTAGTTCTTTTATTGATAAATTTTAATTCGTAAGAAAATTTTAATGAGAGTTAAAACTTGCACAACAAAACCATAAAATATTTTTCGTAGTTTCGTACTTTTATTGTTTTCATGTGCATTTTCACTTTAACACATCATTAACCAACAATCTCTGCAAGTGCCAGTTATATATTGTCTTTCACTATTACATCAGCGTCTCTTTTTTCGTCATCGCCCTTGCCCTTGCCCTCTTCTTCCAGACTCCATTAAGTGCTGGGAAAACTGTGGCTGACATTGCAGCCACAAGCACTAGTTATACTTTAAAAATAACAACAACGGATTTATTTCTCATAGAAAATGACGTTGCTGCCAAAGACATATCGATTGCAGTATCGTCATTGTCTACATCATTATATGCAAAGCCAGCATTAGTAGGGTCATCACCGTCATTATCAGCATCATCATCGTCATCGTTGTCCACATCATTCCACCTAATAGAATGCAAGAAAAATTTGGCAACATGCCGATAGACATATTCCTCATTTGATTTATACACTCACGGTAATTTTCATGTTGGTTACGGTGTTGGCTCTAATTACAATCCATGCTGTCCAACATGCTATATTTTTGGAATGCCCATTTCCACACAATACACGTGCCATCTATGGTTAATAAATGAAAAGTATTGGATTAATTTTACAGTTAACGGAAATGTATGCGTTTTATGACTTTAAAAGTAACGACAATTCATGCTAATGTTTGATATAATAAGCCCAGCCAGCAAATTTCTATAATTTCTTAGATTTTGTTGAGATTTAACAAATATAAATTCAATATTTTGCTTTCATTAGGATGTCTTATTCAGGATATTAATTTTTATAATTAAAAAAATTATTAACAATTTCCAAAAATTTTTTTAATTATAAAATTTCATTTCCTGAAGAATTTATATGTCTAAAATTTAATTAAAAAGACCTATATAAAGATTTTTTTTTAACTCTCAATAAATTTTTATTGTATCTTCAAGAAAATGAACTAACAATAAATATTAAAATCTAATATAATCTTTTGGGTAAAAAAAAAAATTGTCATAAAAAACAAATATTCCTCAGATGTGTCGTCTGTAGTATTGAGGATTAAAGCTGCGGTATCCCTGTTTTTTAATCGGCTATGCCCACTATAATTCAAGATATTGCGAGCAAGGGGATTAGGATGGTCTTCAAGCTTCATCAAGTATTTGCCTGCGTATTTGATGATTTCTGTAGTCACCAGCGGTATGTCTAAATCACAATGTATGTTTGAATTCCTGATGTACCATGGAGCGGAAGTTATCAACCGTAAAATTTTATTTTGCATACGTTGGATTCTATCCACCTTTGAAGCTGAGGCAGTGCCCCAAAGTTGGATTCCGTAAGACCATATTGGTTTCAATATACTCTTGTAAATTAGAAGTTTACAATTTAGGCTAAGTTTCGAGTTCCTGCCAATGAGCCAATGTAAGGGTGTCAGCTTAAGCTTCATTTGTGTTAGCTTTGAGTCAATATGATGTTTCCATGTAAGGCGACGATCAAGATGTATACCAAGATATCTCACATAACTATGGTGAGGAACAATGTGATTATTGATTCGAACGGGTGAACAATTATCTCTTCGCAGGGTGAAGGTCACATGAATGCACTTTTGAACGTTCACTTTAATTCTCCATAATTTTAACCACAACTCTGAGTTATATGTTGCTGAAGATTTATGGATGCTTGATGGGAGTGTTCATGCGAACTTAGACACGCTGTATCATCAGCAAACGTAGAAGTGTGGACAGTTTCACTTACAGGCATATCGCAGGTATATATCAAATATAAAACTGGTCCAAGAATGCTACCTTGTGGTACGCCTGAGGAAATTGGTTTGGATAAGCTAACGAAGTCTCTTTTAACAACAGAAAAGTTCCCTCCAATTATGTAGCTTTTTAATAGGTTGCTTATATTACAAGGCAAGTGAGCGATCAGTTTCAGAAATAGACCTTCATGCCAAACTTTGTCAAAAGCCTGAGAAACATCAATAAAAATAGCTGAACAATACTTCTCTTCAAAAGTCCTTCTTATCACCTGAACCAATCTATGGGTTTGCTCAATTGTGCTAAGTCTACTTCTAAAACCAAATTGATGGTTTGGGATACACCCACTATCCCTTAGCATCGGAGACAATTTATCCATAAGCAACTTTTCGAAAACCTTTGAAATAGTTGGTAATAGACTTATGGGCCTATATGACTCGGTTTTGGTTAGGTCCTTACCCGGTTTTGGAATCATTCTAACTTATAGAAATCTTCCAGTGGTCAGGATAGTATTCAAGCCGTAAAATGGCATTAAAAATGAATAGCATGATTCTGACTGCAATACTGGGAAGCTCCTTCAACATTTTGTTACTTATGCCGTCCATACCAGGAGCTTTTTTCGGGTTTACTTCAGAAATTAACTTTTGTACCTAACGCAACTTAAAATTCAAGGGTCGATGGGGTAATCCAACTACGCTCGGCAAATTAACATTATCAGTACATATGTGTGGGGTGAATACATCTTTCAAGTAATCGGCAAATAAGTTGCCTTTTTCAGCGTCCCTTCTTGCCCAATCTCCACTGATATTACGTAGAGGTCGTTTGTACTCAACGGGCCTTTTAAGGTTTTTTGTAGCACGCCATAAAGAATAATTGGAGTTTGGTGTAGCATCGAGGCCCTCCAGATATTTCTCAAAAGATGCAGTTTTTTCAACTGCTAGTAAGTCTCTAAGCCGCTTTGTGCATTCTCTAAGTCTCTGCCTCTGCAGGTCCGATTTGTGTTGTTGCCAATCTCTCCTAGCCCTTCGTTTTTCCGCTACGAGACGTTCTATGTCTGAAGAATAGATGTGATCTAAAGTAGTCTGCGGATGTTTAGTTGTTGCAAGCTGAGCTGCTTGTTTAATATTTTCACTTAAAGTTGCAAGGCTATACTCCACGTCCTCCTGTGTTTCTAGCAACTATATAAAGATAAAAACTTATTTATTAAAGAAGGAAAAAAGGTCGAATAAAAATAATAAAAAACCATAAATTATATACTTGTAAAGAAATTGGAGTTTTATATATTATTTTAGATGTCATATTTAGACTTAAACGTTTAAACACAAACGTGATTTTTCTACTTTAATATAAGAAAATAAGTTTTGAGTAGGCAGTGAAATTTATTCCCTTTTGATTTTTGGTATCATCAGCAGTGGAAAAGGGGCCAGGTAAAAAACTATGTTTACACTACAGGAAAAAGAATTAAATGTAAATTCTGATAAAGAAATGTATATTAACTAACTCCACTGTTGACAGTATGGTAAGGATATTGGCAACATATAGTAGAACATACAACAGAATTGGTTAGAGTTTAATCAGGTCCAACACAGCCGTTTAGGATGATCGTCAAAGATACAGTGCACAGAGATCTATCTAATCATTTGGTCACTCAAAGGTGTTTGGAATTCTATCAATATTTAAGATGTTGTATAAACATCCTTAATCTTGACAAGTAGATAGGTGCCAAAAATATTGTATATCCGAACAAAGCTTGGATCTAAAATAATATTCTACTGTTCTCATCGAAATTAAATCATTCAATAGAAATGTTAATTTATTTCTAAGATTAATTGGTAAAACCGTACTCAAACAATAAAAAAGCTCCTTTTTGCAAAATGTGCCACGGTACAATGAACAATGACATATAGGATAATAGATACAAATATTAAGATTGTAAACAATTTAGCAAATTTCATGACAAAATTCGTTACAGAACACTTATTGATGACTTAAAGATAACATGTTTTATCACATGGTGTTGCTACAGGGCGGAAAAACTGATAAAATTAAAATATTTTAAACTTGTATCTTCAATTAATCTAAAGCAATAGCAATAACCTCTTGATTAAGATATGTTCAAAAAAGTTCTTTTAATTAAATACAATAATGATGAATTCTTTATTCTTCTCTTGTGTTTCTTATTCTGTGGGTTTGGCTAAATTTTAACGTACTCTATTTTATTAAACGTGAATTTTAATTTTTTTTCGGTATTAATACAACGCAAACTCCAGTTAATTTTGAAGACGATTCAGGCCTAAAAAAACAATGGAGGATTGCCCAAAATTTAAAGGGCGGATTTTGGACAAGGTGGATTACTGAATTTCTTTCTCAGATCAAAGATCAAAGTGCAGGGATGAGGTAAGACCTGTTCAAATCGATTATATTGTATTATTTTTGATTCATCCATCTAACCGAGGAATAAATAATTAAAAGGTCGAATGATAAAAAATTTCCATTAAAAGATGACCAGGTACACTTTGCAGACATTAAAACCATAAACGGAGTCACTCGTTGACCAGCTTCAAAACTGGCTGTTATAAAATTAGAAATTTTTGTTCTATGAATTTTTTTTATTTTATGCCCAAGGATTTTTAGTTACAGTCTAAAATTATCCAACTAAGAAGATAAATTTGTTTTACAAATAATTTTTCCGCATTTGTGGAGGCTTTTGTAGCTATAGTAGTATGTAGATATAGTAAAGCCTTTCAGCCACTCTGTGAATCGACAAGAAATCTACATATGTATGGGATTATGCGCTTCTTATACATTTCATAAAAACATCAAGTTTTAGTTATGTTATACGTTTTTTGTAGCTACTAATTTCTAAAAGCTAAACATAATCACTTACAACATTATACAATTTTTATCAAGAGCTAAGTAATATCATCTGTTCCGACGCATTTGTGGAGGCTTTGTAGCTTTTGTAGCTTTATGCACAGAATTCAGGTTCTTTTTATAATTTAGCTAAATAAAGATGAGATATAGTAAAGCCTTTCAGCCACTCTGTGAATCGACAAGAAATCTACATATGTATGGGATTATGCGCTTCTTATACATTTCATAAAAACATCAAGTTTTAGTTATGTTATACCTTTTTTTTGTAGCTACTTATTTCTAAAAGCTAAGCATAATCACTTACAACATTAAACAATTTTTATCAAGAGCTAAGTAATATCATCTGTTCCGACGGTACACACACATAGAAATCGAACGATATATTCAAGCGCAGTGTAATTATGTAAATTGTTTAATTATCACTCCTAAGCGGTTCTTTACCTTTTTCGATCCCAATCTATTATGCTCATTATTAGTAAAATGCTATGTCTCCACGTTTTAGCTTCAAATTGGCAAATTGGTAAAAGCAATACTTATATCCTGGTGATGGTCTATGCAATAAAATAATGAAATACTAAAATAATGTAATAAATTCGTATTTAATTTTTATTAAGCTGTCGCCCCTTAAGACTAAGGGCACAAATTAGTGTAAAAAAAATTTAGTAATTAATATAAATAATATAAAGTAAAGAATTGTCGAGAATTTAACAGTTTCGCCGCTTCTTACACTTGAACCACACTTGGACTTTTATGTATAATTTTGCTAAAAAAAATAATTTATCTAAATATTAATCACAATTTTTATGTCTTTAAAAGTAAATAAAATTCTTAATTATACGATACCAAGAACTTCAAGAACAAAGTTTAGCCTTTTCAACGTGGCATTTTTTTATAATACGTACATACGTTAACTCTATGTCTGTAATATCCTTAGAAAAGTTTTTGAACATTCCTATCGTTTTATGCAACCTATTTCACATAAAAGCAATCAAATAATAGAGATTTTATCTATTCTTTTTTTAAGTGCCAAAAAAGTAACAAAGTAAACCGAATAAACCAAACTAAAATAAACTGGAAAAAAAGTTAAAGTGTCAATAAGGAAAGGAAATTGTTAAAACTTTAAAACAAATAAAAATAAAATAAATACAAATAATTTTTTAATCAAAAGTAGGAATTTCATTTTTAATTAGCATTAATAATTCAAGTTAAAGTGCTAGAGCAAATGTCATAAAAAGGCGGAGTGGACCGAAATTTTAAAATCTGTCGATGTTAGCCATGGTGTCATAATTCATAGTGTGGCGTATTCAGTATGCCCCAAAATAGCAGCAAAGTGTAGGATTTACCAGCAGAACAGGTGAACAAATGTGACAGAACTGACATCTCCTGAGCGAAACAAAGTGAAGCAGTTGCTGCTAACTTATAAAAGGAAAGGCAAAATGGCAATGGTAAAACACGAAATAAATACTGACGAAGGGAGGCCTATAAAGTTAAATAAGAAGTGTTCATTGTGCAACGAAATGGCGGAATAGAGTCATTAAGCCATATTCAGGTCCTAGGAGTTTGTTTTAATAAGGAAAAACGATGACAGCATCAGATTTTGCGTAGACTATTGGAAACTCAATGACGTCATCAAGAAAGACAATTATCCTCTGCCAAAATTGACGATATCTTACACACGTTGGCAGAAACAAAATAGAGCGACTTCAAGTAGAAATAGTCGATAAGGATTTGTTGCGGTTCAAAGTAGTAGTGCCATATGGCGATGCAAAGCTTCAACTACCTTTAAGCAGCTAATATGTGCCTTTAATCAGAGTTTACATTTAAATAAAAATACTCTGAAGCTCATAATTTTCCGTTTATTAACTCAACCATTTTGGTTATTATCGTTCTGCCTCAGGATTTGGATGATGATTTTTTTTATGTTATTATACAGTTATACATAGTATCATATATAATATATATCATCTAGCATTATCTATGTTTTACAAAGCAGGCGCCTTAGCCAATTTATCTACACCAATTTTTTTTCTTATTTTACTCGACACTACAATATTAAAAATCTGCTTGCCCTTAAAGCACTCACTCATCTGGCACACCCAGATGGGAATTGAACTTATAATCTGTTTAACACAGCGCTCACTTTTACTAATGCTGCAGTTAGTAATAGAACTAACAATTTATTCAACTCTGTTTTTGTTAAAGACACAATCACATATTTTTTTACGAATTTAATCAAAATTGTTCACACAACAATTTTAGCTCTCTAAATAGGTTCACACATAAACAAAAACGGACAACAAGCATGATCGTAAAAGGATTTATTTAGAAAAAAGACGAATGGAAAAGGGAGCTACAAATTATGTAAAAAGAGACAAAAAAAAAAGGAGAGAGAGATGCAGGAAAAAAAGACAGAAAGTGACGAACGCAACAACACGAAGGGAGACACGAACTATATAAACACAACTGACAATAGAACGCAACTAGTACGAAAAGAACACTGAAGATGGCAAACAGCCGAAACCGGTTTGTTCACAAACCAAATTTGACGAGGGTCGACGGAAAACCGTACCCAAATAAAAGTAATTTTAACCCCGTCGGAAAATCCAAGCACATATCTCTAAATTTTACTTAATTTAATGTTATCGAAAAATATTTTGAAAATTACTTGTTTCAATTATATGAACAATATTCTATTGCGTATGAGTATTACGAAATTTATTTAAATAATTTAAAACTAAACATAATCCGATTATTCTTAACTATGAATAATTGTTTACTTGAATAAATAGTTAAAATATTATTATTGTAATATTATTATTGTTTTTATGATAATTTGCGCTTACCACAAAGCCCGAACGATCTTAGCTATGTCGCCTTTACTAACGTACGTTTTCAACTGCTACTCAGCTGTATTTGAAAAGTTTGTTTTTCAGCTTGAAAATTATACGAGAATTTGTTAGTTATTCTACCTTAAAATATATAAAAATGATACAGTAGTCACGCCCATTAAGCATCTCTCCAAATAATTGAATAATTTCCACACGAAAAAACACTAGACCATTAATGGATGCAGTCATGTGCAAGTTTGCAAACAATGTATACGTTCAATATCATCCAATATACTATGTTTTTAATTGAAATCCCCCATTAAAATAAAATTTCCGCCTTTGCCCTTAAAAACAAATTTAAATAAAAGATAATAAAAACAAAAAAAAAATAGTAAAAATAATAGTGTACAGCAATACTCAAATTTGGAAAATATTGTCAACAAAAGCCTCATAATTAATGCAAATATTTGTTAAAACACATAAAATCACTGTATTGCAGTTTTTCTCTAGCATATGGATTCTGTAAATAGTGGTGGTAATTATATTGCAATGAAATCTTTGTGCTATTGATACACAATACACTCAACCTCCTTAGGATAACTAGTTTAGATTTTGCCATCAATATGTTACATTCATTTATATATCTTGACAGTTTACAGTTAATGCAACAAAATATTAAAATAATTAATTAGGAAACCGACAAATAAAATAAAAATCTGAATAATTAAAAAAATCTCTATATAGTGTATTCTTCATGGTCGACTTTAAACCTTCCACTGTAGAGTATATTATGTTTTTAAAGCAATCGATTTATAGTTGCACACGTTTCCATATATTGAATGTCTGTTCAAATGTGCACACAAATAAGTTTTCCCAGCCAACAAATTTAGTTTAAAAATTTAATTAAAATAAAATGGAAATATTTGCAATAAATATATATCTTACTTAAAGGACCAAATTTAACCATTAATTGGAAGTTTACATGAGTTTAATTTTTGTTTGTTTGTTGGGAGTTAAATAGATATAAATCAGCTACGCGAAAAAATATTTATGAAATGGTACACATATCAGCCAATTTTTCTCCATTGTGCGGAAGGATTTAATTTGCTTCAAATCATACATCGGTGATATATTATATAGTAGCTTATGCCTATGTTTGCTTGCGTTGATTGTAGTGCCGTAGGAATCTGACAAATGACTTTATATCTATTATAGAAAAATTATTTTTATAAAAGGAGTTTTCGGCGGTTGCATACTTTTACTTTTTTCCTTGGAAATGAAACAACTCTTCGTGTAAATGGTGACCCAAATATTGATCCTTAATACTTAAGGCTTCTCGCTATCAAGTTTTAATATAATTTGCGTACACAGACAGATAGAAAGAACCTGTGTATCGCTTAAAAAGCCTCATTTATGAAAAAATTATAGTCAATGATGCCTCCTGGCCAAAACCTGCACAATATAAATTGATATTTTTTCTTGATTGAACCTCTAGTGCATTCCAATTAAGTATAGCTTTGCTCATGATCTTTAAACTGGTGCTCTGCAACTACAATGCATTTTTATACACACCTATCAGTCTTTTTCTAGTATTTTAATTTTTAGGGTTGCCACACTTTAATGTAAACTCATAAACTGCGTGAATTTTAGTTAAGTACTCGAATTTCTACCGAATGTATGTCCCTCCGATTTTTTTAATTAAAATAGTCTTTCTAAAGGGTAAAAATATCTTTAAGATTATATGGGGAAAGCATATTCCTAAAAAAAATATGTTTGGCGGGTATTTTGGATAACCTTCTGTCATTTAAAAAAACGGGCGCTGAAAGTCATCGATTGTTGGCAGAGGCTTGCGGCCAACTTGCACACGGTTTGCGCGATTGGTGTTTTTGACACAGAAGACAAGGAGAGGCCTAATCAGCCGAAAAAATTTAAGGATGAGGAATAGAAGCATTACTCGGAGAAGATATTGTCAAGGGAAGAAAATCTTGCAGTATCGTTGGGAGTCACACAATAAGCCATTTCCCTACGTTTAAAAGTATTGGTATTTATTCAAAAGCAAGAAAATTGTGTCCGATATGAATTGAAGCCGACTGACATTGGAAGGCAGTTTTGCATGTCGAAAATGATCCGTGAAAGCAACTGAAAGTTATTAATTTCTGAATCGTATTTTTACTGGTGATGAAAAATGGATGCAAAATCAATGCCGAAGCCGATATTCCCCTATGCCAAGGTAATACTCTGTATTTGGTGGAATTAGAAGGGTGTTTTAAATTATGAGCTGCTGAAATCGGTTCAGACAATCGCAGAGGACCTGTACCTAAAATAATTGATTCATTTGCAGAGAGCAATGAATAAAAAATGACAAATATCTCTAAAATTTCTGTTCAAATAAATTTCCATGAAATTTCTATGAACTTAAAAACAACACAAATAGTAAAAAAATAAATTCTAGAAATTGTTATTATTTTTAGAATCTCTGAGAGAAATATTCATTTAATGCAGAGTATAAGAGTAGAGCTCAGTCTATTTAATTTAACAGCAACAAGTTCTATGTTGGAAATAGAGTGAAGTCTAGTTGCCGAAAAAAACCAAGAAAGCTTAAATATTAGTTTTAGTAATTTGTTTTGTGCAACATGAAGCTTTTTAATGTGACAAACTGCCTTTTTTGCCCACACAGGAGCTGCATAAAAAATTACAGCCTGAAAAAAAAACAGTTTAAAAATTAACATTTTATTGTGAATACTAAAACTAGAATTTCTGTTAATAAAAGGCAAAACTTTTAGTTAAAGCTTTTACTTATCTCGTTTCCTTTTGGTAATCGGGATGAATAAAAAGGGTAAGTATTTCTATAATTCTGTTGTGTTTTTATTAGATGTTGTGGTTACAAAAAATTATTTAATTCAAATTTCCTTCCTTTAAATTTAACAAACTTGATTGAGAAAAACAATTGGTTAGATCGGTTAGATCGAAAGTGAGTTCTTAATACAAGTCTGTTAAAAAGGAAACTCCGTATTCTTATATGTAAAAAAAATTAAAAACTACAATTTCATTTGTAGCTTATAACAATAAGCTACAAAAAGATTTTTTCTTAAATGGTTATCGATAACATTTGAAATTCAATAGTAAATTTAAGATTCAAAATTCAACAAAATATTAATTATTTTTCTTCTTTTCGTTTTCCTTCTTGTTGGTTTAGTGTTCACACGATGTTTGGACAAAAGGATAAAAAATGCGTGTCAAAATATTTAATTTGTTAATAACATAATGTAAGTATGTGGTCTTTGTTTTAATTTTGGGATCTAGCAATACTTCTAGATATTTAACTTTCTGTTCGCTGTTTCATTGAGTAATAAAACAAGATTTTCCTTTCCTTGAAAAATAAATTGCCTGTGTCTTATCAGCATTCAAGCAAATCATCCATTTGTAAAATGTTGTGTCAGCTTGTCCAGAGCCATTTGTAAATTTGAAATAATATTAAAAGAAAGTAGGTCCAAGCATAATGCAGCAGTATCATGAGCAAAAACCGATAGGGTATAACTTTCTAAACGGGTCAGATCTGAGGTATAAAGACTATATAAGGAGGGAGACAAATAGGACCCCTTGGAGATAGCCTGCTGCTATGTTACAGCTTTCGGAACACCTTGAACCGATATGAAATCTTAATGAACGTTCCTTAGGAAAACTTTCAATTATTTTAATCAAAAAGCAAGGAATATTAAAATGGATCAAACCGAGTCAAAGGCTGTCCAGCAATACCATTCCCGTCGAATTTTGTTGATCAAAATTATTGGATATTATGTTTCTAATTCTGAGTGGTAATGATTATGGCGTGTTGTGATCTCTACAGAATCCAAACTGATGGCTAGGATAAATTTCCTAAAAAATTAGTGCTTTTCATTGATAATTTTTATGAAAATTTTGCTTATGGAAGACAACGAACATTGGGCAATATGATGATGGGGATTCTAAAGGTTTATTTGGCTTCTTAATAGGAAAAACTTTTGCTGATATAAAATCGCGCGGAAAGTGACAAGCGTTGAAAATGGTAGTTAAGTATTGGAATGATTTTTTAGGAAGGAATTTTAGGCACTTGTTACCGATTCCGTCCACATCTGGGGCTTTTTTAGACGATGTTTTTAATGATAATGATAAGTAAGAAGAACAATATTTACTTCAAAATCGATATTAGAAGAATTAGAGTGATTGGTGGCAAATGTTTGTGCCATTTAATTATATTTATCGATATTACTGATAAAACGAGTGTCATTATGCGTTAAAATAGGATTCGAGTTGTCTTTCTTCCTAACTAGTTTAGTTAGATTCCAAAAATGGGCATGGTCCAGTTTAGCCAGTAAATATCTCAATATATGTTTTTTAGTCCTGCAGATTTCTCGCGTATAACTTACTGAGGGCCTTCATTTCATATAAATCAAAAAAAATCCGGTATCTTTGCCAGTTTCTCCCACTTGCATTTCTTTGTTGAATTAATACTTTTAAATGAGTTGGTAGGGGCTTAATTTTTGTTTTCTTTTTTGGAATGCTCAAGTCAATTGCTGCCTAACCGCTGAATTTATTTGTTCTCTCGAAACAATATTATTAAATAAATATAAATTAATATAAATTATGTAAGTTGGTAGTTTTATTAAGGTAATACCGAAAGGCTCTCCAGTTCGCATTATTGTAGTCTAGTGTAACGAAATTCGTTCGTGTCAACTGGCATTATTTTTAAACTTAATTTTTTGATAAATTCCTTCTTACCAATTTTTTTTGACCAATTAGTATTTGAAAATAATTTAAAAAAATGTGGCATAAGAATTAGTGAGGAATAATAGTCTTAATCTCTCATTTTTGTTCCATTTTTCTTGGTGTCATACTCGGAGAAACTTTTGCCTATATTTTGAAGATTTAAATGCAACTATAAATGAATCGTGTCACATATTGTATATTACATTACCTTAATGTTTTCAAGTTAAAATTTCTATTAATTTGCAATTGTTTAAAAAAACCTTGATTACAAATTGTAATCTTTGTTAAAAACAAACTTAAATGTTTTCTGGGAACTTTATTAGTACAACGATGATTCTTTGTATTTATAGATCTGCTGATAGTTCTTATTTATTGTTATTAAATACAGGTATTTGCTGCACTTATGAAAATGCCACATGCGTATAAACACTGAAATGAAATATAAAAAAAAAGTTCTTAATTACTTTCGCAGATTCCAGTTGCTATTAAAAAAAATCGCATAAAAAATTGCTTTATTTTGTATTTCACACATTTTCTTTAGTGTCTACTGAAAATTTATAAGTTATTAAAATGTGAATGGAAAAAATTAAAAAGTGTTATGCCGTTCATCTGTCTGTTCACCCATAATTGTGCTGGAAACTATTTTGTAAAGAAATAAAAAACCTATAGAAAACTTAAGCTCACTAATCTGTGAAATAAATGAAGATCCGTAAAATCGAAATGTATTGAAAACCGAAAGTCCCGAGCCATAATTTAGTAAAAGTAAATTCTACTAAAAAATTTTAATTTTAATAAAAAAAAAATAAATATGTATTATTCTTTTTAACTTAAATATATATTTTCCAATATTTCGCTTTCTTATGAAAAGCTTCTTCAGGAAATAATTTTTTATGATTATTTTTTTTTTTTGTTTTTGTAAAAAATAATTTTCTGAAGAAGCGAAAAACAGACCTTTAAAAATAATAATACATATTTATTTAAAATATAGCAGGTCGATTAAAAAAAATAATCAAATAAAAAATATTTAATTTTAATTTTAATAAAAAATGTATTTTTTTTAAATCGAAAAAGCACAGAAATATCAACTTCAAGCTATCGATAATTCAAAAGCTCTCTGTAAAATGCAACAAGTTTTGATAAAAAAAATGTTTTGCGTCAAAAAACCAAATATTTAAGTTATTAATAACATATCTCTATTTAAAGATAGATTTTTTGGGAATTCGTATTCGATCCCTGGTTTAATAAATTAATTAAAAGTTTTTTTTTAGATCATTACATTTTTTTTATTTTAGGTTTTGTATTTTATTACAAGAATATAAAATTCACTAAAAAATGACTATTGAGTCGTTTTTATGCCATCAGTTTTGTATGTCACAATTACGCAAGTGGAGCAAAAAAGGTGACTACACTATGAAGAAGACTTCAACAAAAGGCCTTTTATTACTTAGACGTTATACAAATGCTGGATAGTTCATTAAAGGAATTTTTAGATTTGGAATTTCTTGTAGTAGAACATAAAGTCACTAATATTTTGAAAAGTATTCGTAGCTTAATTTTTATATTTATATTTAAAAGAAAAATTCATGGGAATGTGATAATCACTTTCGCTTAAAAACATTTATTAGCCTTTCACAAACTAATTCACCGCGGCTTATTTTACGTTGTATTAGGATTTGAACTTATAATCCACAAATGGATTTTTAGCTTATTTTTAATTGATTATGCTTGTATGTTTTAATTATTTTATTAGCTTCTTTAACATATGTTGCAGATACGTAAGGGATTTTAAATCTTGTATTTATTTTACACAAATAATTGATTCCTTGAAAAATAAGCATACGATAAAAATATCAGGATAATATATCACCGTTAAAAACTGGAGTACGAAATGTATAGCAAAAATAATAAAAAAAATGTTAATAAGATTTTTCTTGAAGATAAATTAATGTTTTTGATATTCTCAAACAATTAAACTACCAGTTCATCTTAAAAACTTATACCTTTTTTAATTTAATCACACTCTAAGTTTTTAATACTCTTCTCGACTTGGCATCTAGGGAATTACGTAAAATTGCAAAAGTTGAATCGCATTAATTTTGGTAGAAACATATTAAAGCTGAATTGCAATTTCCTATTATCTAACTATGGCAGTTGTGATGAATTATCACAAAGCCAAAACAAGTTTAACCGTCATTCAGACAGTCGGTTCTTGGAGCAGCGTAAAACAATTTGTAATAGAGACATTCAACCATTGTTGCATCTTATTACCAATGTCATCTTAAGTCAATGGTCAAAACTCAAGTGGTTTTTCTCACACTTTATTGCAAATACCATGAAAATGTACAAAAACAAAAAGAAGAAGAAGACATTTGTCACATTACTACAAAAACGTGATACAGGGACATACTGATGCATGTGTAATAATTAAAATGATTGTAGAATACGTAGCAGTAAAACAAGGGTTTATTGTCAACCCTGATGTTGTTAGTTAAAAAAAAAAACGATAAATGTCCTTATTGCAAAGAAAAATAACAGGAAAAAAAAATTAAAAAGCAAAGAAAAAAATTGCATGTAATCGCATCATTTCTTGAATGTTGTCATATATTTATTATTGCGACTGGCGCTTCTCCGTTTCTCAGTTTCATTCATGTATTACTGCTCTTCCCCTCCTCTCTTTGTTTCTTAACTTATTCTATGCTGCATATTGTTGCTCGTGTGACTGTCATCATTTGCAGACACACAAATACACTAAATAAAGCTATTGTAATTGGGACGCCCAAGTAAGTACATTTGAGTGTGTATCTGTTTGAGTGTATGCGTGACAATATATCACAGTTTTGTCTGTGACTTAAGTATTTCATATCAAAATGAGCAGGACATACTGACATTCACTTTACTTGCTGACACAGGAGTTTAATAACTGAGAAACCTGAATCCACCATAAGAAGTGAAAGAAGAAATGAATACATTTAAGCAAAGCTCAAACGGCTATCGAAAGATGAAAATTTGTGCTTTATCTAAATTTTTGTGATTAAATTTTGATTTTTGGTTTTCTGTTAATTGTATTCCCATCGGCAACTTGTAGTCTTCATGCTGTCTATTTTCCTTAAACAAAATTATTTCAAGTGCACAAAATTTTACTAGAGTCATGTGCATATTCTGATTCATAATATATAATAAACCAGAAAAACATAAAAATCTAAGATACTTAAACATTCGAGATAAAAAAAATGTATGAAAAAGATATAAGGGATAATGGTGTCTTATAGCGTTATTGTTAAGTCGTGTCAAGACACAAGTACTTTTGAGTGCAATTACAAACGCATGAACAACAGCAGTAACAACATCTTATTAAAAAATAACAACAAAGGACTAGCAGTTGGATGCAGAGTCCAGGACAATAAGGACTTAAACACGTTGTTATGACTGCCTTAGCTACTTCGTGCTTGAACTTGTTTTTCTTTTTATTAACGTTTTTCATGCAAAAGTAGAAGTAAATATAAGTAACTTTAGTCAGACTGTAGCACAGTGGGAAGAACTATTAAAAAAAAGGACACACAACGACTTGCATAACGGCAGCATAGTCACAGCTGCTGCTATCTGACCACGGAACAAGTTTTCAACTTAAAAGTATTATGATACAAAAATTGGAAACATGCAGGATAAAAATATTTCCTTTCTGGCTAAAAATGTTTCTAAGCCCGATACATAACTTGGCTGATATCTTTATTCTCTTTTAAATACAAATAGGGAAATAGCATTATTTGCCGATCGTTATATGAGCGTTATTTAATCTCATTTCTAGTTAAATGTAAAAATAAACGAAAGAACCATTTAATGTGAGAGCCTCGTTCCTGAATGACGAGACGGTGGCTTTTTCTAAAATGGCTGCGTCATAGATTATTTAGTTTCGAGAGTAGCAGTTAAGAATTCTCAACTATTTTTCCCATTTAATATTCTGTGACCACCGTACATTCGCTTAAATGCAAGAGAGCATCAGAAATGGAGATAATCTAAATCATGAATATTTCATATTCCTTTGGAGTTTACTGAATACGTGAAACAATACTTAGTACCTCAAAGCAAAATAAAACTGAATAAAATTTTAATGAAATTGGTGGCGTTTTATTTCAGATTACCACAGTAAGAAACCAAACAAACTACCAGCACAAACTTTTGTCAAATGACTAAAAAGAGAGCGAAAAAATGCATATAAAAAATCTACTGTTTCGGACAATAAACACAGTGTCAATTTTTTTACATTTATTTTTTTATTTACTCGTGCACCAGCGACATTCAACCATTCAGCCAGCCAATTCAAGTCAACAACTCTAAAGAAAGCAGTTTACCTTTTTACCAAATGAGAAAAATTCCTTAAGAAATGCGTTATCCAGCTACTATTGTTATTATTTTTTTACACTTTATTTTTGTTATTATTTTCGTATTTTCTATCTCTATTAGTTGATGCGAGTATCTTTTAGTTGGCAGTTTATAACTGGAAGAGTAAAACTACTTAAAGTTATTAAAGAAATTAAAATAGTGCTTGGAAACATCCTCATCAGCATCGTGACCCACTAACCTGACCGTTGGTGTTTTGTTCATCTTATATTAAAATAAAAGCTTAAGTGTTGTTGTTATAAATATTTCAATTCAGGGTAAGAAATTTTTAATTAAAATAAGGAATTATTTAAAATGATTAGATTTGCAAACAAAGCAAGAGAAATTAAGTAATTACAATTAATGCGAGTGCATTCTGAGAAGTTATTTCATTTTGGGGTTAATTTAGAAAAAAGTTATATTTATTTAAATAAAGAATAAGCTCTACCTTTAAATAAATCATTAACAATAAGTACATTTATTAATCTGTTTTAAGATGACACATTCTTTACACATTGGTTATTGTTTACAGGCAACGAACGGTATTAGCTGTAAAATATGCAACAAAAAAATTATAGTTGTGGACAAATGACTTTGTTATTATAAACAAAAATAATGCTGTTGATATTTGAGTCATAGTATTAGCTATCACAATAATAACTCTATAATATACAACCATAATTATGTTTAAAATATAAACAAATTGTATTTTAATATGGCCATTGCAGGACTAACTATTTTTATTTTATGGGCAAATATCAAAATAAAGGGAAACGAAATGTTTAATAGTCCAAATCAGTTTTAATTGTTTAAATAATTTAATTTTTTAAATACACAAATACATAAAAAGGGATCTTTGAAGTTAAATATATACAGAATTCAAAGTAAAAATATATAAAACATATTGTTACAGATGCGTCTTGCTTAAGTTTTAAAAGAAAATAGTTAAGTAATGAAATAGACGAAATAACTGGGTATGCTGTTTACTAACCGCGTAGTTTTCTAAGAAAACTTATACAAAGAAGACAACAACTTTCCAGTTAACAACTGCGTAGTTTTCTAAGAAAACTAATACACCCAAGACAACAACAACAAAATTTAAAATAAATTTCATAAAGAATTTTTAACAGCAATAAAACAAAAACAAAAATACACACAGACCAACAGGCGCCTATACATTGAATGAATAACATAACAACAACAAAATGTATCACAAAGGAGGTAGAACATTTTTCATTTTTGTAGACCTCTAGTGGGCAAATATAAAAGACAGTATTTGAGTGGTTAGTTAGTTAGTCAATTAAAACGTAAACCTCATGAAGTAAAGACTTGCCTTTTTAGTAAATTGTTCTGCAGTGCCAACGTATAAATCTTACTTTGTGTGTAGTAAAAGTAAATAAACTTGTAATTAATTTGAAAACCCTAAAATTTAGTGTTGTTTATTTTGCAATAAGAAACTCAGTAACAACAAAACGTTTATAAAAGGTATAAATGTAACAATATTATGTTTGACGTTTAAACGTTATTTTATTATTTTTGTCTCCTTTTTATATGCTTTGATTGTTTTAATTTTTAACATTATTGAGTGTTTCTATACCTTATGTTTGGCTAACTTATTTTGTCATAACTCGATGACATAAAAACAAATTTTAAATACTATGTTTATTATAAATGTACTATTTTTTTGGTAGTTATAAAGAAAAAACAAAAACGTTGAATTTTTTATCGATTTCATCGAACCAAATTAATATTAATTTGACATGAATTATTCACCGTTTTCTAATAGCGTTAATAGCATTCACAATCTACGAAGATAGTTGCTGAAGAATGCTGTTGACGGCTGCAGCGATCTAGAATATGCTGCATTACATTCTGCTAATACCTAAAATTTCCTCTTTTTTTTAAATTTAATTTTACATGAACTTACGTCTAATTAAATTTATTCTGTTGTAAAACTAAAATAGTCTGACTAATGATTAATTTCAAAAATTTAATAATCTAATCTTGTACTAAATCTTGTACTTTTTATGGGTAATATCCAATTAATGATTAAATGTTAACAGGAACTCTTTAATATTGTCTTAATTATTGTTCAAATATCTTCTGATTTGGCGATCATATAAGAAAACTTAATATATAATCAGAAAAAATATTTTTTTAAGTTTTATTTTAAATACAAACATAATTTCTATTAATTTAACGTCAGTATATATACACAAATGCCTGTATACATACGCAAATACCAACATATATTTTTACACGCATACATAGAAAAGTGTGAGATCAACCTTTGACGTCATAAATTTGATAGTTAATGCAGCCAGAATGGCTATATACGACAGAGGAAAACAGTTTGCCGATGAAATTGCGTTGATGGCAAGGCATTTAGAAAAAAAATTAAGATATACGCGCAAAGGGCTGAATGTACCTTCTAAGGCTTTCACTCCAATGGGTTTGAAAAAAAAACATATATGTACATATATTCAATAAAATAAAGGACGATAAATAATAGTATTGACATATAAATTATTATTGTTTTTGCTCATAAGTTTAAAAAAAAACTCCTTAATGGACACAATATACCATTTCATTTTACTTTTTTAGTAATAATTATTATTTTTTTATATCTTGAACTAAGCAAATTCGAAACAATATGGTAACGCCTAACAAGTATAGAAATCGCTTCGTTGAGAGAAAAATTGTTATATCGATAAAACTGCACGCTTTCTGCTATTAACTTTGACTTCAAAAGCTAATATCAGATTGTGTGCAAAACGACGCTATATTATATAATAAGAAATTTTGGTGTTAGCTTACATACTTTCAAAGCAAAGGAATATACCGGGTGTCCACCGGGAAGGTATACTACTTTGTTTTGCCGTTATTTTGGTAAACATTAGTTCATATTTGGCAGTCGTGAAGTAGACACGTGGCAAATTTATTATGAAAAAAAATTCGATAAACCAACGTATTTCAATCGTTAAAACATTTTATCAAAATCAATCATCGATTACTGTGACGATGGAGAAGTTACGAGAAATTTTTGAGCGAAACAACGTGCCGAAGAAAGCACTATTTATCGTATAGTGAATGATTTCGAAGAAATAGGGTTTGTATATGATAGGCCCACGTTTGGAGCACAATATAAGATCCATTGTCTTTCATTTATGATGTTAATATTGTTACTGATTTGCTGATTTGTTACGTTGTAAAAGAAAATAATAATAATAAGTAAAAAAAAGTAAACGAAACGACCAACTCTGCATTTTACAAGCTGCGTAGAAATCCTATACACACAAGACAACAACAAAATACTTATAAGAAATTCTACGAAATAAAACAATAGAAAGAATTAACTAACTACTAACACTAACAACTAACACAGAACAAAAATAAAACACACAGCTAAGCAGGCGGCTAAACTGAATGATAATAACAACAACAATATGGGGTGATGTTGAAGTAGAATATTCTTATACATACGAGAAACGCTTAAAACAACTATATAAGCTCCACTTGCTGGGGAAATGAATGAATTGAAGTTGAGTCATTAGGACGTAAAGACAACAAAGTTACCATGGTGTTTATTTTGTGTGTATTGATAGTAAATAAATCATTTAATTTAAAGCTCTAAAGGACTGTGTTATTATTTTGCATAAAATAACACAATATTATAAAAGGTTTATTAAAAGGAATAAACGTTTTATTTTTAGTTTAATAGTTTTTATTGAAAGTATTTAAGTAGCACGCAAATACATGAACTGGTCGGTAATCACTGGTACCTTTTTGTTTTTGCAGAAGTAACGAGACTTAAAAAAGGTTTCAAGGCTTTGACCTAAATGCAGAAATGAGAAATCATAATTTATGACAAGAAATGTTTTTAGGGTAAAAAGGAATATTAGTTGTTTTGGCCGTTAGTTTGACATATAAATTTTAATACAAAACTTAAATGGCAACCATGTAGTTAAAAGATGACTTTTTTCGTACATTAAAAACAGTCTAGAATTGTTTAACTTACTATAGGTGCATCTTAATACATTTATTGACTTAAGCTCATATAGAGGAAAAACTAATATTGTTACCACGGCTGAGAATTTCTTCTTTCGTGTATGTTATTCTTTCTTAAAATATATTTTAGCATATGTGGCACGGACTACAAAAAATTGTTAAAGAATTTATTTAATATCTAAAATGTCTATACAACTTATTTTTAGTAAAAAAGATAATGATTATCCTACTTTTAATTGTATTTCTCATTACATTTTAATATTTTGGAACTCTGAAATCTTAATTCCGGTCTTTAAAAATCAAAACAAACAAAAAAAAAAAAGACACAACATCAATTAAGAAAATAAGAAAATGAATGTCTTAACAGTTTAAGGCCTTGCAGATTAAGAAAGTAATACAAAAGAAAATGGTGACGTTAAAAATGTCAACTGTTTCATTTTGAACTAAAAGTTGTACGACACGATAATAATTTAAGGTACAAAAAAAAAAAAATAGAATAAAACGCAATAGAAAAACCATTTTGAAGTATAAACCTGAAAATGATAAACATTTAGTTTAATGATGCACAAAATTAATGAATTTCCACATATAAAAGTTGGACTTGTACAAGTTATACAAAAATTTTCAATGAAATTACGGCATCTTAGCTTTTTTACCGCACGTCTTAAAATAATTACAAAGCTCTCTTTCCGCCAAAGTTTAATAAAAAAGTTTTAAATAAAATTTACTTAGAAATATTGTCTTATGCTTTTCTTTTAACGAAAGAAAACGAAAAAAAAATATAATGGAAATAGTAATGGCATTACAACAACAAAAAAAAAAAGAAAAAAAGGAAGAAACAAAATGCATTCATTGCTTTGTAACGGCTGGCTAAAGGTTAAGTTGAGTGAAAAATTAAAATTCTAATTTATATCCTTCCAAATTAAAAGCTTAGAAGGTCGAGTTTATTTAAGCAAATTTTTTGTTGTTTTAACTTAACAACATTGGTGTTTTATTTAAGCTTTTTATGCTTTATTTTAAGATTAGCATAAAAGTCTAAAGACACTGTATTTGTTTTATATGAAAATTGTGTTTAAAATTATACAAATAAAATTAAGTGAACGTATAATTAGTTTTTTAATTTTACATAAATTTTATTACTTTCCGTAGAGCTTTACTGGAAATTTATTTAAAGGTATTTTAAGCTAAATTCAACTAAAATGAAAATGTTATTATTTTTAGAATATACACACACTGTGTTTTACTATAAAAATTTTTGTTTTGTACGAATTAGGGTTTGGCTGTTAAATTTTCACTTCATCACAAAAACGCAATGTAGAATAAAATGCCATTGAAAAAAGGGACTAAAAGTAAAACTAAAACAAGAAAAACTAGAAGAACGAATTAAAAGCAGAATATCAAGAAAAAATTTTCGTGTAACATCGCAACCGAAATTAAAATTATAATTATAATACCAGCCCCGTATATATAATATTTTTGTATTTTAATGGTATGATGATAGCAAAAATAAAACAAAGAAACAAATTACAATTATAATTAAAAAAAAATTTTATCGAAAATATGAGATAATAAGTGGAAAACATTTATAATTTCATTTCGTTATTGTTTACTTATCTCATCAGTGGAATTCATCAAAATTTTTTATGACAATTCGAGATTTTTTTTTTTGCGATCTTATTATGCCGCGTACAAAACGTTACTATTTGATAGATATACAGTGAACTCGCAGAAACGTGAACACCCACTAACATGAACATCTAAAAACATGAACATTTTTTTCTTACATTGACTACTCTAAAACGTGAACAAAGGCTGAAAGCTCTAAAACGTGAACTTTTTATCGAACGTTAAAATTCAATTTTGTAAGCTTATTTAAACATTTTGGGATTCCCCGCAGAAGAATCTCGTAGTTTGTTTGTTGTAAACAACTAATGTTGCAGGATAAGTAGTTTTGGTATTACTGCGACAGTTCTACTGGAAGTATCTCTCTGTGCTGATTATGCATATACATAAATAATATAAACAAGTGATCTCTAAAAATATTTTTATTAAAAATATGTCTAATAAAAAACCAAAAGTGTTAACTCTTCAAGAAAAGTCAGATATTTTAGAGCTTTTATGAAAAGGTTCACCTGTAACTGGTTTGCCGAAAAAGTATAATGTCGTCAAATCGACGATTTGTTCAATAAGAAACAAAAAAGATGCAATTTTAAAATGTGTTAATTATACATTTTCCAGTCCTGGAAAACGGAAAACACTGCATTCTTCGGAGCTTCCAAAAATGGAAAGATCTCTGTACTAATTTCGAAATTAGTATCTTAGAAACCCTTTTGCAACCCATAGTAGCATAGTACATATATTAAAATATGGCAGGAACTTACAAAAAGTAGAATCAAAACCTGTCTCATTGGTGAAAAATAACGTACTTTATTTTAAATTAAATAAAAGATAAAAAGAGATTAAAATATGTTATATAAAAAATGCAATCTAAAACGTGAACAAAATCGAAAACGTGAACATCCTGGGTAAAAATTAATTCACGTTTCTGCGAGATCACTGTAATAAGGTTTGTATGGTCTATTGTAGATTGGTCTAGTCCATAAGCCGTTAAGCGGAAAATAAGTGTCTTATCAGTTTTACGCTAAAATATTTTGCTCATATAGCGTCTCGAGGACTTAGTTCTGTAAAGCCGATCCCAGAGATCGATAACGTTTTGTTGTTGCTGAGTTCTTTATTGCAAAATAAATAGCACCAGATTTTAGACTTTCAAATTAATTATAAGTTTATTTACTTTAACTTCACACAAAGTAAAATTTCTACATTGGCACTACAGAACAATTTACTAAAACTGCAAGCTTTTTCTTCATGAGCTTATATTTTAACAAACTAACTAACTAACCACTCAGATGCTGTCTTTTATATATGTCCGCTAGAGGTATAGAAAAATAGAGAATTTTCTACTTGGTCTGTGTTTTTTTTAGTTGTTGTTTTTATCTGGTAAAGTCTCTTCATGGAATTTATTTTAAGATAGTTGTTATTGTTTTGCGTGTAAAAGTTTTCTTAGAAAAGTACCCAGTCAATGAACAGAAAGTTGTTGTTGTCTTGCGTGTATAAGATTACTACGCAGTTTGCAGCTAGAAAGTTGTTGTTGTTGTTGTCTTGCATGTATAAGTTTTCTTAGAAAACTATCCCCACTAAACACGAAAATTGCGTGTATAAGATTTCTAGTCAGTTTGTAACTAGAAAATTGTTTTTGTTGTCTTGCGTGTATAAGTTTTCTTAAAAAACTATGCAGTTAGTAAACATCATGCCAAGTTATTTCATTTACTTTGTTACTTAATTATTTTCTTTTAAAACTTTAGCTAGACGCATCCGTTACAATATTCATTCTTATTATTAGTGCGCGCATTCCTTCGACGTTGTGATATTATTACGTCAAATTATTATTTAAAATTTATTTAAAGGAATCAAGCATGAAATAAAATTGCTTATATTCATTTTTTTTTTGTTAGCATAGTTGCAGCTTGTTTACAGTTTTATTATTTTATTTCATTTTGTATTTAATTCATATAAAACAATTCATAAAATTTTAACAATTTAACTTATGATTTATTTCAAAAATTTAAATATTAGTTTATAGCTCTAAAAAAAGAAACTTTATTTTATTTTATTAATTTTTATACCATTTGATGTTTTTTAATATTTTTTAATTAGTTGTTTTTTTATTATTTGAAAACGAATAGCACATCCTCTATTGCATCAAAGAAATTTCAGTGAATTTAAAGACATTGTACTTCGAACTGCAGTATTCCTTGTGTTCAAAACTAAAGAAATGTAAAGTTATCACGCTTTAGGATTGGAAATGACACTTTAGACGAATATAGTTTAAGTTCTAAATTTGGGCCTTATATTGCCACATTACTTTGCAGCAGGTAATTTCTGTTGTATTAGAAATTCATATCCTTAAGAATATTTTAATTTTAATGCGCTTTAACATTTTGATACTAATTAATATATTCGTGATAAAATTATTTTTTAATCATGCCGATGGTTTTAATTGAATTCTAAAAAATTTTGCATTTTGAAACATTTGAAATCGCAATAAAAAAATGGAATGTTTTAAAGAAATTTGAATATACTTTATATAACCGGTGTCCGCCGGGAAGTTATACTACTTCGTTTTTCCGATATTTTGGTAAAAATTTATTATGGAAAAACATTTGATAAACGGTGAGAAAGTAACGTAAAATTTTTGGGAGAAACAACGTGCCCACAAAACGGACTATTTATCATGTAGTAAATTATTTCGAAGATAGATAGGTGATAGGGCCAAGCATGGACCACAACGTACTGCAAGATCGGTTAAAAACAATACTGCTGCTCAAGAAAGTGTTCAAAACAATCCATCAACCAAAATTCGACGACGTGCTCAGGACATTGGTCTCAGAAGAACAACTTTGGCCACAATTTAGTATAAGGATTTGCATTTGTTTCCATATAAGATTCAGTTGACACAAGAGCTTCTGCCATAAAACCATTTACGCCGCCGCACATATGCCAATAGCTTGTTACAGCTCGCCCATGATAGCCACGATTTTCATGAAAAAATCCTAATGAGTGACGAGGCACATTTTCATTTGATTGGATATGTGAATAAACAGAATTGTCGGTTCTGGGGAATGGAAAACTCTCAAATTATTCAAGAGCCGCCTTTGCATCCACTAAAGGTGACAGTCTGGTGTGCAATTTGATTAGAAATTTTCATGAATATTACTTTTTTGAAAGTGAAAACGGCGTAACAGTAACTGTAAATAAGGAGCGATATCGTGAAATGATTGAAAACTTTTTAACGCCACAACTGCATGCTTTGGACTTAATTAACAAGACACACATACAGCACATACAGCTAGGATTACAGTCGAATTACTGTGAGACCTGTTTCCACAACATGATTTTCAATAAACGGTGATGTTGGCTGGCCTCCATGGTCACCTGACTTGGCTGCTCCGAATTTCTTTTTGTAGGGATAGCCGAAAAGAAAAGTCTATGCAAACAAGCCAGCAATGTGTGCGAATATTATGAAAAATGTGCTGAAAAGTGCTCTCATTTGCGAGACGCGGACATTTATCTGATATTGTATTCTATACATAATTACCGACTTTAAATAAAACATTTATGAATACAAGATCCATTCTCTTTCATTTAATCTAAATTATAAACAAACAAAGTGGTATACTGTAGTATACTATTTAGATTATAAACAAAGTATAGTATATATATATATACTTAAAATTGTGATTTTTGGATTTTTACGTGAACTACACATTTTTTTGTAAAGGTTTTATACAATGAAAATATGTCATGTTATGGAAATGAAAGAGTTGTGAATTCAAAATCACGACAGCTGTTTAACTCCTAGGATTACAGATATCTTATTCCGTTGGAATGTTCTCGATAAAAAAAATAATAATAAAAATAATATACAGAATAATAATAATAATATATATATAACAAATTGCATCACTAAAATTATACAGTTTCCTTTTTTTAATTTTTCGATGTGTCATATTCAGACAACTTTATTGATTTTACTTTAATTCAGTTTTTGTGTTTCATTTGAATTCATAATTTTATTGCAAAAGTTGCTTGGCTTATTTTAGGGGAAAGGGACCGCCGTATAAACACATGACATGTAAGTAAAGCTGTGGCTGAAATGAACAGCTTTTTACTCAGACAGTTATCAATATGTCTATATAAATTTGTATAAACAAATGCACTTATTTATACATATAAAATATGTGTGTGTTGCAATGTGTTGTTAGACAGTGTGAGTGATAGGTATAGATTGATAAATATTGATGATTTAAAAATTTTGTGATAAAAATAAAGGTATTCTAAATACCACAAGCGGTAAATTCATTCATTTTGCACCGTTATATGGAAAATGACGTTAAGTACAACTGTGACTGCGACTGCAAAAAAAGCCTTTACAATCACGCAAGCAAATTAAACGAGAAAATTAATTGTAATTTAAAATTTTTGAAGCCTTTAGATTTAAAAGAAATTGCTTTTTTTTGATTATGTTTACTAACTTTAAATACAGATAATTAAAAGAGTAAAGTTTAGAGAATACCGAGAAATAAAAAAAAAAAAAAATCATAAGCCCAACAGCTTTTTACGTAATTCGAAAATTTTCCATGAAGGAATAATATCCCTTTACTGAAGAGAGTATTTTTGTTTTGCTAATAACTTGCATGTACAGATACAATATCTCCAATTTGATTATTGTTTTCCAAACCTGCTTATAATTGAATGTTGAAAAAATTCCATATATCTCCTAGTTTTTATTTTAGTTGATGCGCATTATTAATACCGATACGAATTATTAGTTAGTATGCCTTGCATATGTAAATAGATAAAAAATTGAAATTTGGATTGCTAGTCGGATTATCTGAATGAGAAAAGTTTGCACTAGAGGTTTTATATATTCAAGCTTAAAAATTTAGCTAATGTAAGGATCAAGTAGTAAAAAAGTTGGAGCAGAAGACACATTTCCACGATTTGTTTTTTTTATATGGATAAATGAGAAAAAGATGTAACGCTTAGTAGTAAAAAAATACCAAAATTCTATAACCATTTTATCAAAGGTGCGTTATTCTTCTTCTTGATTTTATTTTTGGAAATTTCTAAAATAGAACAAAGTCAAGCTTTCATATTAAAGGCATGAAAATTTATATAGAAGATTTAAGCAGATGACAATTAAACAAAGACAGATTTTTAACACCTTATAGACATTAATAATACTGTGTTTCTTAGGCCTTGAAGGCAAAAGGATAAATTCATAATTGAAATAACTTATCAAATTAAAAATATTTGCTTTTCGTTCCACTGTGGCTGTGAAAAATAATCTCTAGCTGATTTTGATCCCATTAACGTACGCGTGTGAATGGAAAAGTATTTTTTTAATTAAAAATAAAATAAAAAATAAATTATTGAACACTTCTGATGGATAACATTTTGAATTTTTGTTATTATTTTTTTAGTTTTTATTGTATCAATTTAAAAAAGATTGCTAATTTTTTCGTGTGCATGGATATACTTTTGTTGCCATGCGAAACTTTCAACATTTTTTATGCAAATTGATATTGGCAGCTATGTTTTTTGGAACTGAGATTCCTATTTTTTGCAGTTCGTTTAGTTTTGCTTTTAAACTGAAGTAGATATTTTACTGACATCTGCAAATAACTGTTAACTACAAAGTTAACAAAAAATATTTGTGGGGAATAAAATTTAAAAAAAAGAAGACATAAAACAAATTCTGAATTGCTTCATAAACTGTTTCTAAAGTGTTTATTCAGCTGATATTTTTTTTCTAAAAAATTGTGAATAAAGTTAACATTGAAATTTTATATGATTTAAAAGAATTGGCCTTCTGTAGTTGTTAGACAAGGGAAAGTCTGTTTTTACATAAAAGGAAAAAATCTATATTCTTTTGAAATGCAAGACCGATAATGGAATTCAAAAATGCTTCCTTTTTTTCCATTTTCATTTTTTTGATTTCTGCCATTTTCAAGATATTAAGTTGAAACAATTTCACAATTTCCTTGCTGTTTGTTTAAAAATATGAAACGAATGTACTTCTGCTTAATCTTCTTAGCCTATTCAATACAGGATACAAGCTAGATTTTAATCTATGTGGCTCATTTCTTTTTGTTCAACAATAGAGTATTAAATCACAGACTCGCGAATTTACTTAAGGTTTGATTTGCCATCAATTAGATAACTAATGCCATTCAAATGTTTTATCTTGTTGGCTTCACTAATTCTCATATAGTTTGTTTCTGGATGCGGATTAAAACTAGAAATATTTCGTGAATAGAAAAATAGACATGGGATCGTTATTGATAATACAATAATACTCCTCTTTATCTTTGAATTAAAAAAAATAGTTTAAATTATGTCTAGTTTAAAATTAATTTGGAGCTGTGGTATAAGTGCGGATCTCCTAAAATCAATTATAAAAACCTTAATTTAAAATCAAACTTATCCAGATGTAAATACTAAATATGAGTTTTATTTAATTATGATTATTTTTGCTTGCTTTAGGAAAATATAAATTTTTAAGTACGCTAAGTGATTGCAAGCGACGGCTTCGCATGACATACATTTTGTGATACAATAAAAGTATCAACCTGGTCGAGTACTTATTCGGTTCAGTAATCAAAAGTGTAGGTCTAAGTCCTATGATTCGAGGCTATTAAAATAGTTTTTATGGATTTTTTTGAATCAATGGCATGAGATGAATGAACGAACGAATGAAGGGCAAATGCAATCCTAAATAGACTAAATTCACATGTCCTTAATTTTTGATAAAAACGAGAATTTTTTATTGCAGTACTATAGATAACCTTACCTTGTGTACTTTATGACTCGAAGAGAAATAAAGGATGCAGTTTCATTTCCGCTTCAGAGTTAACTGCGTAGAATACCAATTTCGTATTTTTTCGATTTCTTGTGAAAGATGAATTTGAACTACCAAATCGGTCAATGCAAGGCATAATCTCTTACTGTTATCTAACACACTGCTACACGTTTATTACGTAGACTTAAAAAGTGAAAATGTGGTAAATCAATTCTATCAAGAAAGCTCTTTTCTCTATACAGAGTTTCCTTTATTTGGTTCTTGACGCGTGGTATATTCTTATTACGTGCTTGTAAGGGGTCAAATTTTTCAAACTTTAATCCTAATTTAGTTACCTATTCGCCTTAGAGCAATTAGAAAGTTTTTTAATAGTCACTATGGGTCTTGCTCTTAGTCGCCTTTCCTCTTTCCTATATCTTTTCGGCGTGTTTAAACGACAAGCATACGATTACACGATCATGCTTAAATTAATAGAATTTTTATGTGTGAAATGAAAGCCCGTAGTAAATTAAATAAAATTTATTTTATACGAAGTTTAAACTAGTTTTTTGATGCCATTTCCATGGCATTCGTAAATATTGCAATAGAAATTTGATTTTCGTTTTTGTTCATTTAAATTCCTATGTCAAAACAAATCCCTTTAATTGCCATAATTCCACATTAATTATTCTCGTTTCTGTTATTTTTCGTATTTTCTTCATTAATACGATGCAGCTTTTATTTTAAAGTTTTGCTTTGTTAGAAAAAGTAACAATAATAACATTTCTCGTTTTTTTTTTTGGTTGTTATTGTTGTTTTACTTTCCAAACAAAAATTAGCTGCAACTTTTAATAGAAAAAAAAAGAATAAAATAACGCAATTAGTGGAACATTTGCAATGATTGTAGCAAAATTATCGTTACAAATTTCGTTTGATTTCCGTTAATTTTTTCCTATTACTTGCTCGTCAGTGTTCATGTTATTACAAGTTCATAATATTTTTTTTTCGTATACATTTTATTTTTTACTTTTAGTTTTCTTCATCATCTAATTTTCAATACGCAAAAGTATTTTCAATTTATTAGTTTGCTCCCATTTACTTACAAGGCAAAGTTTGGCATTGGTTAGATTCCTAGTGATGTTTTTCTCTTCTTGCACTTATTTTCGCGATTGTTGCTATTGCTGTTGTTGTATTGTAAATAGTTTTGTAATAAAAAATAAACTGTCTTCGCAACTGTTTAATATTTTTGTTTTCTTTTTTCGCTATATAAACACAATTAGAGCGATGATAGGAAAATGTATAAATGTTATTAATATTTATATACTTGATGTTAAATTGGTATATAAAAATGATAACTAATGAAATTTTTAAATTTAGTTCTTGTTTATAAACATTTAAGAGTTTTCGACTGTACAAAGTTTTCGCACGACGCCTTGATTGTAATTAAATGTTTGATATAAATTATATAATATATATACATATGTATATATACTTTGGTTAATTTAAATAAACTTGTTCTTGCGCGTGGAGGCGATTTATTATTAAAACGTAATAATATGGCTTTAAAGTTTATTCAAAACTATATGAGATGAGGAAGATGAGTGTTATGAAAATATTAAAGCAAACGGAAAATGATACTTTAATACCGGCTGATAGATTTTGACAGTTTCTGTCAGTTAAATTTTTAAATCATTTCTTAGTTTTTATTTCGGTGGGCAATAAAGGCAAATAATAAAATTTTACAACGATTAAAAAGTATTTAATTAAAAATTTCACGTATTAAGTGTTTGACACATAGAATGGGCTTTTGTTTGTTATAGTCTTTAAATAGTTTGACTCAAAATAACAATCAGTCGTTTCAAAATTAGATTTGTCTATTATTAATTTGATATTTAACAGTTTTTACGATTTCAATCAAAATCACTTTTTAAAGCTTAAACACTTCTGTTTTCCTTTAATAGGCAGAGATATTACACATTATCAACGTTAATTTAAACGTTTTTATTACGTTTCTTTACAAAATATCTATTATTAAAAACTAAACAAAAACCACAAGAAAATTAATTAAGATGGGGAAATTACAAATTTATGGTGATAAATTGGTGAAAGCGTTTGTTAATTAAAATAGCATACGGAAAGAGATAAACTAATCTCTAACAGAGTATCCGCTAGTGAGAAAGTAATATGGTAATAATAGTGTGTTACATTCTGGGCTGAGTTAGCTTAAAAGACCTGGTTGAGAAAAAGAGGTTGTGAGTTGTTTTCTTGCAGATCGGAACGAATGAAAAATTAATGTGCAAGTATTATCAAATAAACAAATTCCTACGTCTGAAAAAGGAAAAGTAAACCGGACAATATAATTATATGCGCCTAATATAAAAATATAATGTAATCTGTAAAGGATTTTAAAATTTTGTACCAAAAGCTATAGTTTTTTTGGCCTAAAAAAAGTTAAATAATAAAAATCAAACCTATTTTTTGTCCAAAGGCAGAAAATGAAGAAGCGGAGGCAATTTTTAAATTCATATAAAATTGCGTATGATTTCTCTTAGCCCAGCAAAGTGTGGATAAAACTTTTCCACTAAATTGTTAGTTTTACTTACATTCCTTCGCTGTTATTTAATATCGGGGTTTTCAACAAGAAGTTTGTTTTTGAATTGTGGAAACACCAACAATATGATAGTTTTAACATTTATTTTTTGACATATTCGTAGTAGATGCATTGGCAATTGTTCTGATGGTTCTGTTACAGTTACATTTTTAAAATTCGTGATATTTTCAAACAACATAATCGTCCTACTGAGAGCGCTATTAAGAATTTGGTCGTTAAATTTAAGTCGATAGGCTCGATACAAAATGTGAGAACATTAACGTGTGTTTGACTGGGTCATTCAACTGAAAACATCACAGCCGTGAGCTACAGCATTGAAATAGATACAAACTTGTAAATTCCTCGATACTCTCACAAAACCACCACATGGCGAATTTTGCGTAAGGATTTGACATTGAGGCTTACAAGGTTGAACTGAAAAAATTATATTTTCAGACATAGCCATTTTCCTAGAGCGATTATTGAAGCCTTTCCATGCTTAACGTGTCATTGTATGGTACGCTATGTGGTCTGGAGCTATGATTGGGCCATTTTTTTTGAATATCAATGTATCACGCCATGCGAGATGATAAGAAACTCAATTTTGGCATGTTATTGACGACGTGGATATAAAAGAATGTGGTGTCACATTTCACACAGCCAAGGAAACGATTAGTTTACTGCAAATCAAATTTCGCATAATTTCACGACAATCGGCAGTTAAGTGGCCAGCCAGATTGAGTGACTTAACACCACTATGTTTAGGACAGAGTCTATACGGAGCCAATCGAATCGATGTCAGCTTTAAAACTCATTTTGCCAAAAAGCTATTAAAAACTTTGATGAAAGCATCGACATCTGTCAGCGTGGTTGTGGTGGACATTTGCCAGGTATAATTTTTCTTCATAATACAATAACTTCCTGGTGTGAAACTCATTAGTACTTTATTCATCAACTTACCAAGTTTATTGAAATTATTAATTGATGTGCTTGGTATTATAAGAAATAAAATAATGAATTCGTCTAAAATTCATTTCATTCATTCTAATTATTTATAATTTTTTCGGCGCGTGTAAATAATACGCAAGGCAGAGCCCGCATGTCAGATATTTAATTAACAATCAGTATTATACTGGAATAACAAAGTATAAAAATTAAAATTTTAAATTGCATTCTTAGCTATACCGACGCTAAGTGGAAAATTTATTTATAAACAGAATAATGAAAAACAAAGGTTTGGGGAACACTTGGACTTTGTCAAGCCAAATTAAAATTGAATGATTATGAATAATATATATAATAAAATTATTTGTGGATATTGATAAAAATATCAGTTTCATAATATTTTTCGAAATTTTAATATTTTAGTAGTTAGTTTGAGTTGATTGAATATTTTGTTTAATTTATTTGTAAGTTCTTTTAAATATTGTGGTTAATGAGACTGCTGCCATATTCCTATTGCTGCAGATCTGACAGGATATTTTTTCCAAGCTATCACAAATGAACTGTTCCAACACTCCTAGACCTCAAGGGTATACAACCTGTAATTGTATACCCGTTACAGGTTTTATAAATATCTGTATTTGTGATAACTATAATATATGATTCATCAGTTTTTTTGCCTGGAAGAGTCTTTAAATATAAATTAAGTAACTTAAACTGATGTTTAGTTCCTTCAAAAGGATAAAATGTAAATTTAATTACAAATAATAATTCTAGTTAATTGAACTTTTTAATATTATGTAAATGATTTTTTTAAGCTAAGGCCTTTACATAAAAACTAAATAAATTTTATTTTTATTATTATTTTCAATATTCGGCCACAATATTGAATGGCACCTTCAGGAAAAGAAAAGTGTATTTACAATTTTTTTATTGATTGATTTATTAAATTGTTTAAATATGTACATATATTTTCCGAAAGATTCCATTCAATAGTGTGGTAAAAAATTATAAAGAAAAACTCTTTAATTTTAATATAAAGAACCTTTGCTGGAAAAAAATAATACAAATAATAATAATAATAATAATAATAATAATAATAATAATAATAATAATAATAATAATAATAATAATAATAATAATAATAATAATAATAATAATAATAATAATAATAATAATGATAATAATTAGTAATAATTAATAATTTAATTTTAATAATTTTATTTAAAAACGCTAAAAGTAGTTTGTTACACTAAAGACTTCCAAAGAAGTAAAAATTGCGAGTTGCCTAGATTCGCTACCAAGCTGCTGCTAATTAAACAGTAACGAATTTTCACACTATTAAAATAAATTACTACTCAACATTAAAAGCGATGTAACACCGTAATAAACCTTATTCCCCTTTCTCGCTATTTTTTTTTTTTTAAGAGGGTTGGAAGACTTTATCGCCTGAGTGTTACTTTTCTTTATAAAAAAATAAGTTCTTTCAATTACACAAAACGCAAAAATTATCCTATCCACAAGTAAAAATTAATTATTTTGCTTCCTTTCCACTTGTTGTTCAACGTTGGTTTTATAAAAAAAAAATCTGCTTGAAATTTATTCCATGTTATTTTTATTTATAATATTTGGAGATAAAAATATCGAAAAATAAAATCTTTGAATTTAAATATTGTTGGAAATTTCCCTACTCAAATTGCTTGCAGTTTAAACACATTTTCATTCGAATTTTTTAATGGCAGCTTATATTAGTTTGTGAGTATGAGTGTGCGAATATGTTTTGGTAATATTGTGTAACGTGTACTGCACGTACATTAAATGCAATAATAAACATGTGTATAAAAGTTAAACTTTGATATTCAATACCACTGCATTAGTTAATCATGTTCAATAAAAGTTTGTTACAGTTATAAATATTTTTCTGAGAATTTTCTGCAAACTTTCATGTTACTAATAATAATTATGTTAGAAATTTACTCAGGTAGAAAATTGGTTTATAAATATCATTTAATGCATGATTTCTTATATTCGTTTAAACTTTTATTAGCAAAAATATTTTTGCATAACATTCTAGTAAGAAAAAAAGAAATTTAAGGATATTCTTCTTGTAATCACATTTGATATAAAATTTTTTAAAATATTTTTTAAAAGAAATTTATTGAAGTAAGGCAGCCATGGGTTGTAAGCTTTGTAAGTAAAAGAAAATATTTATTTTTAAAAATACATAATAAATAACGACTAGAAATAATGCCTTATTGCCAAATCTATTAACTCCATTTTTCTTGTTACTTGGAATTTAGAAACATTTTTTGAATTCTAGGTCTAATTGTTCGAAATAAGTTTCTCTGACGGTGGTTACTACTACATATTGAAATAACTAAACTAAGTATTAAAATTGAATTTGAAGCCGTATTCACTTTTTTTGAAAAACTTTGAACTAATTTAAAAGCGAAGTTAAATATTTTAGAACAAATTATACCTCCTTGAGTTTAATAATTTGTTTATTTGTACAAATTTAATATTTTTTAACAATGATCTGGGATAATAAAACCAGATGGCTTTTAATTCGCTGTTTTACGCATTTGTATGATTACAGATTTTGCGGCAGTTGTTTTATGGAAAATTATAAAGTTTTACGCTTCTATTGCTATTCTATTTCTATTATTTTATAAAAAGCTTGAATCCTGAAAATAAAAGAGCAGGTATGAATTGAAATTATTGTCAGTGATAAAAATGAGTGACAAGACTGACATCGTCTATAAAGTTGCTACATATTAATTCTAGATGATTATAACTTAGATGCCATAATTCACTCGCTGTTTATGAATTAAATAAAAGTGTTGGGTGAAGCAACCCAAGCTTCTGGTTCAATATTATTATTACCACCAAATATTCTTTGTGAAAAATATTTTATTTGTACACTTAAAGTGGCGTTGAAATTGCTGCGATTAAATATAAAAATAGGAATTTAACATTAAAATTATAAAATACTTATACATCAAATTAACTTTACTTTTTCAGTCGAATACGGAGCAAGTTTCGTATGTCTTAGGATGTCTGCTTTTCGTGTCACTCGCCAAGAGACAATCTTTATTATTTCTCTAAAATTTTATGTATACCCAAGCTTGCCCATTGCGCTTGGAGAACTAAAATTATTTTGACATACAGATGCCACTTTACCCAGAAGTTGAATAAGTTACAAAAAAAAAATATATAAAAAAATTCAGAATAGTGCTTAATCAGTGGCGGTAATACTTCCCCACAGTATGACGAGAAGTTTTGAAGGCCTACTCCTATTTCTTAGCCACGTATAAAAGCGCTTACTTTGGCCTCTCTCATGCACTACACGATGTCAATAATTTAGCTTTTCTTACTTAGTCATCAGCGGACTTGTAAACTTCAATAAAGTTTTATTTGAGCCACACATACCTGGGGCTCATAGCGTCAACCACAATAACAAGGTCTCCAACTTCTAACGGCTTTGTTTTTTCGATCCACTTAGATCGACATGTCAAAGACGGGAGGTACCCTGCTACCCACCTTTTCCAAAATTTCTCGGCAAATAATTGAGACAATAAATAGCACTGACGCCAATTGCTTCATGCCACCTGAGGTTCCTAATAAAAAATGATTTGGAGTGAGAGCTTCCACATTCTCAGCTTCAATGGGAAGAACATATGTCAAAGGGCGAGAATTAATAATGTTCTCAACCTCTGCCATAATGCTTTTTAGAATTTTGTCATTGGGATATCTTCCGCCATATATTTTATACAATACACCCTTCACAGATTTTACCATACGTTCCAATGCACCTCCCATATGTTTTTCTGCAGATGGGTTAAATTTCCACTCGGTTGTAGAGATTGTAAAACTTTGTATCAGCGCCTTTGTGTCCACTTTCTTTATGGCTTGTCATAACTCCCGTTCAGCGCCAACAAAATTTGTACCATTATCGGTAAAGAACCCCCTGGGCGTTCCCTTTCTGCAAGTAAACTTGCTAATAGTCATTATACATGAACTTATAGTATAGTGAATGTACAATCTCAATATGCACTGCTCTTATGACCAGGCTAGTGAAAATGGCTCCATAACTTTTTTCTTTATACCTATTAACCGTACAAACATTGGTCCAAAATAATCAAGTTCAGTAAACGTCAATGGTGCGATATACATAGAAAGCCTAGCTCGGAGCAATTTTGCCATTTGAGGCATTTTTGGCACAGCATTTTTTACTTTACAAATCTGACGCTGTCGTAAAACTGATTTTAAAATCGTTCTAAGTCGAGGTTTGTATTTCTTTTAGGCGTATTTCATTTATTGCTGCTTCAATATTAATATGATAAAATTTGGGGTGTTAATGCAATATCAAAAAGTGGTAAATGGGTATATTTTGGTAAAATTGGTGGGTTTTTCATTTCAAGCGGTGTATCGGCATAATCAATCCCTTCATTAATACGCAAAATTGATGTTTGTCTAAAACAGATGAAAATTTGTAAAGTGGGCTTGATTTTTAATATTTTTTTTTCCTTATTCTAAGGCCTTAATCACACCAGCAAAATATTGGGCTTGGGGCTCTTTTAAAATAACGTTTCCTGCCATTTTTAGTTCTTTCGCTAACTGGTTTCTTTTTAACTTGTAGTTTATAAACTTGTACGTTTTAGACCGAACTCCTTGAGTTCAAATATTTTTACTTAAAATGCACGTCTTCACTCGCTGAGGTTTAATTTTACACTGATTGATTATCCACTCAGACGCTTCCCCTATTTATACTTGTCCAATTAGAATCTAGTAGATTTAAGAATCTTCTACTCCCTTTGTATTGCATTTTGCTGTTGTATGTTGTTTATTCGATGTATAGACGCCTGTATGTCTGTGTGTATAGATTTTTTTTTGTTTTTATGCTGATAAGGTTTCTGCTTGGGGTTTATTTCAATACATTTGTTGTTGTTATTTGTAAAAAAGGGTTTCTTAGAAAACTACGCAGATGGTAAACAACTGTATATTTGCTGTTGTAAAATTAGTTTTTGTCTTGCGCGTTTAGATGATAAGCAGCATACTTGTATTTTTTTTTCTTGCATGCCAGGCAGTTAGTAAACAGCATATAAAATTGTAGTTGTGTGTGTGTATAAACTTCTACGCAGTTTGTAACCAGTAGTTTGCTTTATTGCTTAATTGTTCTATTTTAAACTTAAGCAAGACACATTCTTAACAATATTAATATTGAAACAACAATAAATTAAATATTCCAAAAAGTAATACAAACCTCGACTTAGAAATCAGTTTTACGACAATTCACTGCGCTGCAAACTAATCCTTCTTGGGTTTTGTATATAACAGATTTTAAAAGCAAAACTACTTTAGAGATCTCCCCGGGGGCACATTGACGGAATCTCACCGTCATTACATGTGCCAACGGAGATAAAAGGGAGTCCAGTCCTCTACAAGGCTAGCATGAACCAACTGGACAATTCCACTTTATTTTCACAGGAATCAGTAAAGCCCCAGAGTTCAGCTTTTTTGCTTTTAAGTCTTTTAGCTGTTCTCTGACTGATTATTGAGGTTGGCCCTTCGGGAGTATCGTGGTGATTGTGGTTTCGAGGCCCTCGTTTGAGTTGTGTGGGTCGGATAATTCACAATCAACACAATAAATGGTCCAGGTCCAGTGAGAACGATTACGGTTGTGTTCTTGAATTTTATCAAGCTTCAACGCTTGTTGCAAATTATTTTTTAACTAATTGATTTACATTGATCATTGTACTATTTTATCAATTATTCTACCGATTTATTCTTTTTCCATTATAAATTATTTTTATTTTTTTATATAATAGTTATAATTTTTTTGACCTTTTGATGATGCCAACCAACGGTGTGGCGAAATATCGAAAATATAATAAAAAATAAAGTTTTTTAAAAAAAATTTTTATTAAATAAGACCTAGTGCTTAAAATTATTTACTAAAAAATTTTATTTTTTTAATTTATTTGAATATTTTTCTCTTTAATAGTTAAAAGATCACTTCAGTATTAAAAAGCATTTTTAATATCTTCAGATACCACTACTTGTTTACAACAGAACTGTACATGGCTGTAATCGTGATGCTATTTTTCAGGTATTCCAACTATTACGTGCTGTATTCCTTCTTTTGTAATTTAAGCTTCACCAGAGTGCTGAAGACCAGAAAATACAGTTACGAACTTCTGTATTTCGTGTGTAAGCATACTCGTCGATAATTAAGTATGATGTCTATTGTCTTATGTTGTGTTGCTTTATGTTAACAGACAAAACATATTCATTAACATTTAAGTACAGAGAGAGAGAGAGAGAGTGATAATAATATTCTGTGATTGTATCAATTTTACACACAACTCAACGTTAATTCATATATATTAATGCATGAATAACGATACATAAATACATTATAGTAAAATAATATGGTATTCGAATAATGTTTCTATGGATTTTAATACAATTTAAGAAAGCAACTGAAGAAAAACATAATAAATTTGCTTGCCATAAATATATTCTCACTTCCACAGTTTCTTTTAAAACAACAAAATATATCTGTTTTGTAGAAAAACTTTCCCTCTTTCTCTGTCTTTATTTTCATCGTATTTATTTAAATTAGTCTGCATTCATAAATAATGTTCGTTTTTATCAGTTGGTCACAGATAAAGTATAAATTAAAAATAGATTTATATTTATGTTCTGCTAGCTGAAAAAAATAAAAACTTGCGAATGTGCATATAGAATACCTACAATAACCAAAATAAAACAATGATAATATAAAATATGCGATATAGACTAACAAAAAGGAATTACTGCATTTTCATTGAAATAAATTTATATCTTAATATAAAAATAACATTCTTAAATAATTGTTAGTGAGTAGGTAAGTAGGCGTGGGCAACACCTATAATCTAAACGTACACGAACATTTGCTAATGTACATAAAACGATGTAAGCAAACTTTTTCACGTTTAACATTTTAGACTTGTATATGTACATATTTAAATAACATGGATAAGATCGAAGTACGTATACAGATAAGCTTTAAGCTGAAAGCAATCATTTGGCATGTTCAAGTAAGTAAGTAAGTAAGTAATGTAGTAGAAATCTGCTTTAGATCATATAAATTAATAAACAATTTCAAGTGTTGCAAAGTCATTTTAAAGAGCGAAAATATTTGTAACAAAACTGAATTTATGTCCTTAAAACTGGCAGAAACAATTTTTGTATTCTAAGAAGTTACTTGAGAAATAAAACAATATAGATCTCAGATATTTTCAGGCCTCAGAAGTGAAGTTCCTCTCCTTCGCATAAGAACCATAGATCATGTAGAATATTTCATATAAAAATTAGAGAAAATTAGTGCAGTTTTTATGGCGATACCAGCAAGGGGAAGCAAATAACCTGGCCAGACATCCAGCTAGAAATAGGTGTTTAGATAAAAAAATATATATTTTGAAATACGCTATTCTGAATTGTTGTCTTGTGAAACAAAATAACATATCATTAATCTAGATTGATAATAACATGGCTATATTATATTCTTCTAGAGTCCAATTTTGTTCCGCATTCGTATTGCAACTGGTAAATATTTTTCTTTTCTTCATATATATGTAGATGAACTTCAGCTGAATTAAAACTATTTCTTTAGATGACATTATCGTAAATATTAGATTATTTTCTTAAGATTCCACCACAGAATATATATAGTATACATTAGCAATTGAAGTTTTATTACCTGTAAATACTTACTAACGGTTTCCATTTTTTTTAGTATTCAATAAAAATATAAATGCTTTTTTTAGAAAGAGGCATACCAAGAAATTTAATATGGCAATAAAAAAGATTTAATTGAATGTTGATCACAGGTAAAGAAGTGTCTTGAAATAATTATTTCATTTCAATAACCTCATATCAGTAATGCATATTTTAATGGAAAGTAAAATGTTTAATGAAAATTAGTGATAGATAACAAATTGTGTAGTCAGTAAAAATCAGCAAAAATTTACTGATAATGAACATCTCAATTGCAGTATTAGTAAAATTTATTGTTGATGCTATTTTGCTGGTACTGAAAAGTATTCATCTATACTAATGCACGATTCCCTGCTATGATCACGTAAAATAAATAAAAAAATTAATCATACTTTGAGACGCTAAATAATTTGTTAAATTGCATAATCAAACTCTGCAATACAAGTCAACTATCAAAACAAAATTATAGCGTTTTAATTTATTATACCATCCATTAATAATGCTGCCATAATATTATATTAATATAATAAAATAAAATAACGTAACCGTAAATCGACATTTTTCACATCAGCTTGGCTGTCAAAGCAAATGTTATTCATCTGATACCAAATAAAATTAAAAAAAAAGGGAAATACAAAATATTTTTAACCTGTATGCTAAGATTTTATGAAATAAAACAATCGTGTAATATTATAATTGCTATTAAATTAAATTATATTTTCAAAAGGGCTCAGTTTTGTAAATTAATTTAATAAAATGGTTAAAGTGAGAATATGTATGCTGTGAATCCATTTTGAATTATTATCGTAAGCCAATATATATATATATATATCTATATATATAAAAGAAAGTGATGTTAGTTACTACGCTTATAACTCGAGAATGCCTGGACCGGTTTCGGTGATTAGCACCAATTCGGACAGGTCTCCGGCCAAATAAGAAGAATACACAAGAAAATTTTGGAAAATTTCCCCAAAAAAAAATTATGAAGAAAATTCATTTTCACATACATTTTTTTTACAACGCTATCTTAACTCAAGAACCCATAAAAAAACATGATTGTAAATGCTATATTGCCAGTAGATGGCGTTGTATGCACACTTGGCAGATGCAATGACATATGTGACTGGAGTTTTAGTAACATAAATATTGGAATTTTCTTCAGCTTTTATCAGCTTTCCTTATTTATTTAAATTAAATTTGATTTAATACAATATTTTGAAGAAAATTTTGGAAAATTTCCCAAAAAAAAAATTATGAAGAAAATTCATTTTCACATACATTTTTTTTACAACGCTATCTTAACTCAATAACCCATAAAAAAACATGATTGTAAATGCTATATTGCCAGTAGATGGCGTTGTATGCACACTTGGCAGATGCAATGACATATGTGACTGGAGTTTTAGTAACATAAATATTGGAATTTTCTTCAGCTTTTATCAGCTTTCCTTATTTATTTAAATTAAATTTGATTTAATACAATATTTTGAAGAAAATTTTGGAAAATTTCCCACAAAAAAAAATTATGAAGAAAATTCATTTTCACATACATTTTTTTTACAACGCTATCTTAACTTAAGAACCCATAAAAAACATGATTGTAAATGCTATATTGCCAGTAGATGGCGTTGTATGCACACTTGGCAGATGCAATGACATATGTTAGTAGTCAAAAAAGTCATGAAAAATGTGATTGAAGCAAAAATTTAAAAAGAAAAATATAAGGGCGATGTTTTGAAACCACGCATTCCTATGATTCCTCCAGATTTGCCGTTTGATTTTAAATGGCTTCAGTTCCCCATACCTGTTGCTTTTCAATGATCCCTGTTTTTTGCACTTTCAGTTATATGTATCATGTTCACGTGCTTTGTTTTTCTAGTATATATATATATATATATATATATATATATATATATATATATATACTAGCGTGCCCGTGACTGCTTTGCAAGTCATTTCTTCGACATTTTTTGATCGATTTTGGTTCGCGGTATTGAAAAACAAAGCACGTGAACATGATACATGTAACTGACCGTGCAAAAAACAAGGATCATTAAAAGCAACAGGTATGGGGAGGAACTGAAGCCATTTTAAATCAAACGGCAAATCTGGAGGAATCATAGGAATGCGTGGTTTCAACACATCGCCCTTATATTTTTCTTTTAAAATTTTTGCTTCAATCACATTTTTCATGACTTTTTTGACTACTAAACGTGTCCCATTGCAAAGTCGTGGCTGGCAGATATTTCTAAGCAAAATAATTGGTACACCAACTTTCATTTGTAGGCAGTGGGGCGGCAGTCCAGATAACTCAAGCGAATTCAACATTTCGGAAGTTTTAAAATTTTGATATTTTATTATATATTAGTGAGTTTTTTTTTTTGTAAATATCTTCGGAACTACATAACCGATTTAAGAGATTGATATCTCGTTTTGAAAAGCATAACAATGGCTTTAAAAAATAAAATAAAAAAGAAACAAAAATAATAAATATGTATATGTCATTGGTGGGTTTTGCCACGCCCCTCCGCCCACAGACCGAAAATCAAAAATCGGACTTCACAGTGTCACCCGCCTGAATATTCTGAAGATTCTCTGAAAATTTAATCAGAATCGGCCCAGCCGTTTTCGAGTCCATTTCTTACATACATACACACATCCTCTTTTATATATATATATATATATATATATATATATATATTATGACAAAATATGTAGATGATTTGTTTTGTATTATTTCTGAATCTGCCATTAACGAAATGTTAGAAACATTAAATGAATTTGACTCTTCAATAAAATTTACAACTGAAAGGGAATGTGATGCTAACTTCCATATTTAGACACTTTAATAATAAGAAGAAATAAAGAATTAGTTATAGATTGGTACCAAACACCAACTGCTTCAGGTAGAATTATTAATTATTATTCTAAACAAAATAAAAGAATTATTATTAACACGGCCAATAATTTAATAGAGAGAATTTTAACAGTTAGTGACAAAGAATTCCATAGAAAGACCAAAAAAAAGATTAGAAATATTTTAACTGAGAACAGTTTTCCAATACGATTAACTAAAAGGTTAATTAATCAATTTAATAATAGGAGGAAAAGAGTTATAAGTCGTGGAACGGAACGCAAATTATATAAATCGATAACTTATATACCTGTCTTGTCTGAAAGAATAGAGAATTCAAAAATTTATGATACAAATAAATACTAAATGGTATATAAGAATACAAACACATTAAATAGGTTGTTTAGTAAAACTAAGGATAAAATTCAAAAATTAAATATGTCCAATGTAGTGTACAAAATTCCTTGTAACGGTAATGATAAGGAGGATTGTAATAAGGTTTATGTAGGCACAACAAAAAATAAATTGAAAACTAGAATCGCAGGACATAGGTCAGACCAGAAATACAGGAATAATATTAGTTTACAAAAAACAGCATTATCTTCGCATTGCTCTAAAGTTAATCACTATCCTAATTTTGAAAATGTTTCAATTTTAAATTTAAAAAGTAATTATAAACGTCGTTATATGTTAGAAATGTTACAAATAATTAAAGTACCATTAATCAAAAGAATAAATTTTAAAGCAGATACGGAGAATGTTGCACAAAATTATAGACATTTAGTGCATAAAATTATAAAACAAAACTCTGTATCTGCATAATATTAATAATTAATACTTTTAACGGTCTTTTAAATAATTTAACGATTTTATTTTTTTCCCTTTCGACATTTCGCTTTCCTGTGGAAAGCTTCTTCAGGAAATTATTTTTTATATTTTACAAAAACAAAAAATTATAACAATTTGAAAAGAAAAAATTTTTTGAAAACATTTGACAAAACATATAAAATAATTTTCTTCATACATACAAACATACAAAAATTAAAATTTCAAATATTTAAAAAGACAAAAACAAAGAAACGGAAATTAAATAACAAATTTTTCCTATGAAATAATTATAACAAATTATGTGTCTTTTGTATTAAGTACCTATAATTCTGTGCTAAATTGTCTGTGTCTGTGTTAATTTTTTTTGTTTTTGTAACGTTTGGTCATTAAATTTATGTTTTTTAGAATATATGTGTAAAATACTATTGTTTTGTAAATTTGTTATGTATTTTCAAAATTGTTTTTCATTTAAAAATTTTTTTAATATTGAAAATTTGTTTGTATGTATGTAAAACAAAAAATTTTTTCAAGTTGTCATTTTTTATTGTTTTTGTTTGTTTTGTTTTTTAAAAAATTTTTTGATTATTTTGAATTTGTTAATCAAAAAAATTTTTTCAATTTGTTTGTTCATTATTTTTATTTTCCTGATGATGCCAACCAACGGTGTGGCGAAATATCGAAAAAATTATAAAAAATAAAAGTTCTTAAACATTTTTTATTAAATAGTGACCTAGTGCTTTATAATTAACTACTAAAAAATATTAAAAGGTATATATATATATATATCCACATGTGTATTTGGCCTATGCTGAACTTAATATACTTGAAATGTTTATGTATACTTAGTTTTAAGGCAGAAGGACACCATTTAATTGTTAATATTATTCTGTTGTTACTGTAAATATTGATGAAATTAACTTTACCACTTATTTCTAAATCAATTTTCTTAAAAATACAGATGGATACATACAAATATAAATAAAGATACTTGTTTTAAATTAAATACAATCGAGTTTAATACAACTGAAACGGGAGGGAAAAAATAAACAGGAAACTTCAAAAGGGATGGAAGTTAAAATAACAAACAAATAAACGAATTTAAGTTTATTGTTTAACGGTAAAATAAAAATTTGGAGAGATAAATTCGTATTTATTTTTATACACACAGAAAGAAAAACTATCATTTAAATAATTGAATCAAGCAAACTATTATTAAAAAAAAAAATCTTGTTTCTAACTCTAATTTTGAGAGGTATCAACTGCTTATGGCTTCTTTAACAAGTTACAATCTAAATTATTTTTAGTTATACGTAGAAGATTATTAAAGAGATACATTTTGTATATGTTAATGTTTTTAATTTTTGAAAATGCAATTAATGCAATTTTATTTTATTATTTGTGTTTTCTGCTCTCAAAGGGAATAAATGGCATTCAAATGCTTTCACTAAAATGTCTGTGAGTCTTAAATATTCTTCATTCCTTCCTTGTAACTCTCATAAAAAATGTATTACTTAGCTAGCTAACAAAGTGTTCTGTAAATAAATTAATTCTCATAAAACTATTGCAAGTTTAAAATAATGTATATAAACTCAAATTGTTCAACAAGTTTAAAGATTGATGATCTGGATTTTAACTTTTTATTAAATCCTCAAAGAAACCTGATTGTGTAGTCTACAAAATCCTTACTTTAGCTGTTAGTCCTTATAGGTATAAATATATAGTCGATTATTAAGCTACCTTCAAGAGGACACTGATTTAAAAATTTTAAAATAAATTATTTCTATTTCATGTGACTTATTAGTATTTCTAATGGAAGAAATAAAAGTATAGAACCTTAAAGTAGTTAAACGGTGTTGCAAATCAAAATGATGCTGTAAATAAATATGGCATGAGCGATAAATTTACCATCGATTTCCGAGGTGGATTTATTTTTTTTTTAAGTAGACGAACGGAGAACTGACCGTTTTTATATTCATTTTTGTTTATTCTTGTCTTAAGATTTGACTTTTTTATATTTTTATTTTTGTTGGTAAATAACATATTTTTCATTTTAAATCCTTTTTGTTTTTATATCTACATTTTTTCAAACACATGGTCACTTTATTAACTGGCGTCTTTATGAATATAAATATAGTTTCAAATAAATTTGCTAATAATTTTAATTGGCATTATTTTAAGATTTTTGGATGATGCTTCGTTCAATTCATAATTCGTTTCACATGCGTTTAATTTTTTTTTTGAAAATATTATAATTTATCATTACGAAATTATGAAACAATTTTACAAACTTTATTCTCAGTGTTTAATTTGATATATTTCATTGTTACATTTAAGTTTATTAAATATTTATTGAATGGACGTTTGTTTTGATTTAATTTCTTCAGCATTTTTCATTTGTTGTTGCTGTGCTTTACTCTTATTTCGTATTTATTTATTATTAACTGTTGTTTTCTTTTCTCGTTCTCAACCAAGGGAAAGGTTAAAATATATTTGGCCATACAGCACTTTTTAATATAAATGAAGGTTGAGGTGAATAGTGGTTATGTTTCAAGTTATTTAAAGGAAAACTTATTTAATGCTTCATTTTAAGAAGGTTAACGGAAGGAAACTTCATATTTCAAAATTTATATATAAAGAAACATACAGTAATCTGAGTAGTTTTTATGAACTTGAATTTTTTATATGTTGTGGTTAAAAAAAAAAGAAAAAGAACGAATCATCTTAAATCTACAGTAAAAAAATAAATCTATCTCAAAATAAAAAAAGAACTGATATTTTTTCAGATATTAAGTAAGTATAACAGATAAAGTTTATACCTAAAACTAGTATTCTAATGGGAGTAGAAGTAATTTTGAAAAATGTTTTTGCGGATCAGTATGTTAGGCAACTGCTTGATCTTTTATTAAAATTTTTATTTAAAAGTGAAGCTGAACAAAGGGTTGGTCGGAAAAAAAAGTAAAGCAGGCAGGCAGGCAGGCAGGCAGGCAAAAATTGGTTTGTAAACATGTCTGTTTCATTGAGGCGCCTACTCTCTGTTAAAACTAAACGCAGATCTTTATTATTGTTCAATATAATTTTTTTAGCTGAAAAAGTTTTTTAAATTGTGGCACTGTTGTGTTCTTCTGTCGATACAAATATTCAAACTTTTTCTGGTTATTTTGTTATATATTTAAAAAGAAAAAAGAAAAAATAATAAGCTTGTGCCAAGTTGACTCTCGGAAATTTTTGCCTTTGCGATGAAGCTGCGTTTTGGAAAAATGGGTATGAAGAAATAGATTTTTTGCATTTGGCGCCGATAAACGGTTTATTCAAATGTCTTCAAAAACATTGACGAACAAAATGTTTCAGTCAAAAGTGATGGAATCGATACTTTATTAATTTGACGTAATGGCACTAATGATAGTGCAATTTTATAAGATTAGATTATTTTCTTTGAGAATATATTAACTCATTTGCTATGCAGACATACAACAGACGATTTAACACTTATGAAATTATTAAAAAGTGTATGAAACGTGCCCAGTTGATTGCCCTATCTTTGCGCCAGACGAGAGAAACATCAGAAAAGTTTTGTTACTTTATTTGTGATCTTTTTAAAATTCTAATATCTTTTTAATTTTAATTTTTTAGAATTTTGTAAAATTATTTACAAATATTTTTTTATTTTCTGGAATTTTCACATTACATATGAATGGTTTCCAATGGAAACCCTTATGTAGAAATGATTGAAAATAAACAACGTTTTTTGTTGTTTTGAAATGTTTTGTAGTGTTTGTATGGAAGTGTCTCTGAGTCTTGCTGTCTATGCTATGTTGATTTTATGAACAATTCTTATAGAACCAGTTTGGCTTTGGATATAAGACTCTTAGGTTTTTCTATACAATATTGGGGTAAAATTAACTGATGACCTACTTGAGCAATAGTGAAATTGCAATATGGATGTGCCCTCCTCCATTACAATACATTTCAAATATTTTTATTTTGATTTTTATTTGAATAAATGTTTTATGAGAATATCATAAGATGTTTATTTTTTAATAAAAATTTTTTGTAATAAATATTTGGTGAGAAATGAAATATTTATTTAAAGGAATCAAGCACGAAGTAAAATTGCTTGTTTTACATTAATTATATTATTAATGATTTAATTAAATTTCAATCGAAAATCTAAATATAAAATTATTGGATGCAAAAACTTTTTTAAAACTAAAGTGCGGCTGGTAGTGTGAAACCTTTTGTGTGTGTGATTCCACCTTGTTTATAACGGATATATATTGTAAATTTAGTAAAGGCAATGAACAAAGTGAAGAGAATGTTCAGAAATATGTTCATTATCAAGAATTATTTTAAAGTAATGATACAATATCCGGCAATAATGTCATCTCAGTTCTAGCTATGTTTACTACAACCCTTTACGCTTAATAGAAGCTTCTAGTATTTCTATTAAAGTTTAAGATTTTCGATTATTTAGTGATAAAATATTCCACTTTTTAACGTACCAGTATTTATGATAAAGTTAAGTGAATTTTTAAAAATTTTGTTTTCATTTGACTTTTTGTTAAATATTTTTGCATTAAAATGCTTTAATCGATTAACGACAAGATTAAAAGTTGACTTAATAAAAATAACACCACAATCATTGTTAAATATTAAAACTCTTTAGGTGAAAAAATCCCACTATCCAATTTTATTTCATATAAAACCTTCAACAACAACTCTTTAAATATGTATGTATAGACTAAACTATACTTTAGATTTATGAAAAAAGAGAAGAAAAAATATTAAAATGAAATAAAAAGAAACGCTCTTGGCTAAAGCGGAATTTTGTACAACCACTCAACCGCTGAAATGCATTAAAACTTTTGCATTCGAAATCACAATACAGTTGCATAAAGCATATACATACATATATCTATATATATATATATATGTATGTATTCCTATATAAATGTAGTAGTGATAGCCAAATTTGCTATAGTTGTTGCAGCAATAGAAAAACTACTCAAGAGCAATAATAGTACTAGAGTGTGAAAATGTTATAAAATTGCTGTGCATTTTTATGTACAACATTGAAGGTAGAGACTATCTACAACGGAAATAAAGAAGGATTTGTTGTTGTGGTTGTTGTTGGTGTTGTTGCTGGAACAATTCACTATTATATTATTTGTATTGTATGTATATATATTATCGTTTTTAAATGTATTTATATGTATGTGTGATTGTTTTGTTTGCATGTATTTGTTGGGTGTAAATCTAACTAACGAAACCAAGGAAACACATTACTCTTACGTAAATGTCGAAAAATGTAATTAAGTTTTCAACCAATACCATTACATGCTCCAATGCCACTAAAAATGCATATTTTTCTACAGCATTATTTTCTGCTTGTAGTCCATCGTAACGTTCTTGTTGAAAGAGTAAAGCAGAAACAAATTTACAGCATTAAATATGTATAAGATGAAAGTTCGGTTAAATAAATAAATTTAATCGAAATTATATTCTTTTTTAAAACGACTGCAATTTAAACTTATTTTAATATTTTCTGACATATAATATTTAATATTAAAATCATTTATTCATTAAATCATAACTAGACCTTGTAACATATTTAACTTTCAGTTTTTATAGATTTGGCACATTTTTTTTTAAAGATATTATCAAGGCTTAACACATCAATTAACTGTTTTAAATAAAGTGTGTTTAAGCGTTTAAAAAACGCTCATAACATTTTGGCGAACAGAGCTATTATCAGAATTGTTCATTTACGTACTACATGTTTTTAATATTTGGTTTCTAAAGGGTTCGCCAAATATTTTTTTTGTTGTTTTAAATGCTATAAACAAAACTACTGAATATTTTTTCAAATTTTTTCATTCAGGTTAATAATGGAAAATAATTTCATTCAAATGGCTGCCTCGACTGACCATGAAGTAGCCTACATGATCGGTCCAATTTTTAAGCAATGGCTTTACGAATATTGTCCTTTAAAGCGTCAATTGTCTCTGGCTTGTCGGCGTAACACTTATCTTTGACGACACCCCACAAATAATAGTCCAACGGTGTCAAATCGCAGCTCCGAGGTGGCCAAACGACATCAGCTCTGCGGCTGATAATGCGATCTTCAGAAATATTGCGCAAAACATCGAGTGTAGCTTCGTCTGTGTGGCACGTAGCGCCGTCCTGTTGAAATCAAATGTTGCCAATATCCTCCTCATCAATTTTTGTGAACAAAAATTCGGTCAACATGGCCCGATAACGATCACCATTAACTGTAACGGCCACTCCTTGCCCATTTTAGAAAAAAAATGGTCCAATTATGCCTCTGGACCAAAATCCGCACCAAACAGTGACTTGTTTTGGGTGCGTCGGTTTTTCAATGTATGCGTGCGGGTTTTCTGTGCCTCAAATGCGACAATTTTGCTTGTTTACATACCCGCCAAGATCAAAATGAGCTTCATCTGAAAAGATGATTTTTTTTGCCAGATCGGCATCTTCTGTAAGTCGATCGCAGGCCCACTTAGCGAAGCGAAAACAAAAATTGGATGGTCTGTTGACTTTAACTCCTGAACCAATTCGACTTTGTATGGCGTCATACCAATGTCTTTATGCAAAATTCTTCTCAATGATGTCTCTGAAATGTTCAGTTGTTGAGAACGACGCTAAATTAATGTTGATGGCGTTTCACGCCACAGCAGCAATATTCTCGGGTGTACGCACTGTTTTTGACTTTTCACGCTTTGGTTTATCTATGAGGATGCCAGTTTCTTTCACTATTTTCACAAGATAACGAACATACGGAGCTGACGGTGCATGATTTTCAAAGTAATGTCGCAAAATTTTCCAGCGTTGTTCAAGCGTATACACAACCATATTCGTTCAGCGGAAGGATAAAACTAATTATCTGTCAAATCAAACATGAGCTAAGTGTTACCATTCACGAAATAAGCACTAGTTGAAAAAAAACGTTAGATAGCGGACCCATTACATCCTTGTAAATTATTTGATCTGAGGAAAAAAGCTGCTATTATGGATTAAAAGAAAACGCTAAAGATAGAAAAAATGCTAAAAATAAAACAGTTTTTAAAAACATGCATATTTCAATGTTTAATTATGAAAAATATTTTACCTTAGATATAATTAGACATTAAGCTAAGATATAAAATAGGAAAAGAGAGATGAGAGAAAATACTTCACAAATCAGACTGGAAAATGGGAAAAAATTTTGAATATAAACATTTTTGAGACCAATTCACGCTTAAGAAGAAAGACGCCATTTAGGCTATTATTTGTTTGTTTTAAAAGTGCAACCTTCTTAATGAGAAGTAGATTGTCTTTAATTGTTCAATATCTAGTTTACTTAACCATATTTTAAATATGCAATCGGAGAGTTGATTTGTATTTTGCTAGCTTAAAGTAAGCAAACGAGAAGTGGAAACGGAGTCCAAGATAGTGATTTGTCCGCTCTCAGAAAAGCGACCTCGAGGTTATTGTAATTAGTCAATAAATTAATTGGATAAGCTACAAAAAATTGCAGCGCCACCTTATTTTGCTTGAGATAAAGAGTGGTGAATAAAAACAAATGGGAAATATTTTTATAGTTAAAAAGTAGAATTTTAAATACATTACGAACAAAAAAATGTTGGGTCTGAAAAATGTATAATGACATTAACGCATTAATGCGACATTCAATAGCTTACTCGATATTGTTACACTTTTATTTTTTTACGAAATAAAAGTGTTAAGTCATTTTTAACATAAAATTATCGATTTGAGGTGCGTCCACTTAAAAGTATGGTGGGTGTGTAATAAATAAATGGAATAGAGCTACCAATTTGGCTTACAGAAGATTAAATCTTTTTAATTTTTTTGTGTGTAGCTTTTAAAAATCGAATAAATTTTCTTATATTATACTCATTTTCAGCGATTTCATATCTTTTCATAGCAAAATCGACTAATGACATTTGTCATAGGAATATTATGTCAAAATTATTTTATTTAAAAAAAATTATGAATAATCAAAATTTCTTTTTGAAAAATTATGAGTAATGATTTTTTTTAGGAAAATTTTTAAAAAAGATAAATAAAAATTGATGACTGATAAAATTTTCTACAGATAAATTAGACTTGATGGAACTTTTTTTATAGAATAGTTATGATTATTGAAAATCTTATATAGAAAATAGATTGAAGAAGTTTTTTTATAGAAAAATTTAGAAAATTAATGACTGATGAAATTTATTTACAGAAAAATATGAAAAAATTATGTTTTATGTAAATTTTAAGCAGAAAAATTATAACTATTTTTTAAAAAAATTAATTAAGTAAATTAAAAATATTATAAAAATTATGATTAATGAAATTTCTTTTCTGTTGATGAAAATTTATTACAGCTAAATTGTGACATGCAGTTTTTTATAGAAAAATTAAGACTAATGAAGATTTTGTGCAGAGAATTTGACTGATACAAATTTTTTGGAAAAAATATCATCACTAATAAATTAAAAAAAAAATAATGTGTGTTAAACTTTTCCTCTCACGAGTAACATTTTTAAAATTTATCTCCCGCTGTTTTGCTGCAAAAACATAACATTCTCACAGAGATTAATAAAAGTTGGATAGAGTTTAAAAAATAAATAAATATAAATAAATTAAAAAACAAACAACTTTCTTTGCAACATCCAGGGATAAGTATTAAAACGGACACGGGCGAATTTGTATCAAGCGGAACGATAGTGATTTCATTTTCAATAAAATCGTTAAGCTTTTCGGAGATTAATTTCACTTGTTTTTGGCATTCAACCTTTTTCACATTTATAAATTTATTTGCACTCGTTGCATTTAACTAAAGTAGACTGTGCTATTTTCAGCTACTTTATGTATTGTATTCATGGTTTAAAGTTAAAAAACTGGCTTGAAATAAAAAAGCAAAAGTTTCTATCAAAGTGTATTATGCAAAGTTTATAGTATAACTGAAAATGATAAATGATAAATGTGATGTGTTATTTATTATATATTTTTAAAGTATATAATACAGGATACATTAAAAAATTAATTCATGATATTTCTTAACGAAGGGTATTTGATTTTAATTTAAGCCAAAAAGAATAATTCTTAAAAATGATTTTTTTGTTTTCTTTGAATTATTTTAATGCAGTAGAGAATTAATCTTAGCAATCGATTAATTAAAGAGTAACACATATATGGAGAAGAAACTAGATGTTAGTGAAATTTATATTGTGTCTCAAGCAATATTTATTATATATATATTTTTATTTGTTTTCTTATTTATTCAAAGATAACTAAATAGAAATATTAAATGCTTAACAAGGAGCCAATAAAATCTTAAAAGGCAGGACTGGTATAAAACAGTTTACCCTGGAGGCAAAATCGTAATGTCTTGGGAATAAATCAGCAATTTCTTAATCTCAAATCGAAGAAGTTTTTGACAATTTAAGAACTTTTGGTCTCCAAATGTATATAATACACTAACTTGAGCCAATAGTTTGAGCCTATAGGCTTCAAATTTGGGATAAAAATTAAAACTAATAAAAAGCAAAACATGGGAACCTTATCAAAAGTAGATGCAGGCGATGCCTTGTTTTAGGACACTCGTTTGCCACTCCTTAAAGTCATAAAAGGCTTTAGTTTGACTTCTTTTTTGTCTCTAACACGCATATTTTTGCTGCAATCGCCGTAGCCACACTATTTCCCTTCTGTTTTTTCGCACAATGTGAAAAAGTTTGCAGCGTAGAAAGTATCATACGAATTGGCGGTTTTTCAGGATTTAAGACATTTTGATCAGTTATTACTTTTCACATGTGTCATATCCAAAGAAAAAAATCATAGCATTTGATCGTACACATTTTTAAAACAGCTCTTAAATAGAGGTAATAAGTAGCTAAATCAAAGTCTTTTTCTCACTTTTTATGAACAAAATATAATGCTTTACGTCTATAATGCTTTAGAAGAATAAAGAGAGGTATTTAAGTAGGAAGAAATCACAATCTGGTGTGTTTGTTGTAAAATTTTTATTACCGCTTTTTTCCCTTGAGCTGAAAATACAATTACCCTTCTGCTGTTATAGTTACTTTACTCTAAAAGAAAAACTACCTTAATTTTTCTTTCTATATTTTTTTGTGCTTTTTTCATTGATTTTCAGGCAGCAGTTTTTAAGTCAATTTAAATCTGTTTGAAAATATTAAATATTTCAAGTAGAATAATATCTTGAAGTGGATTTCATTTTCAGAAAAAACTTTGTTTTGCATTTGCGTTCTTAATGACGGAGTAAATTAACAGACATTTCATGATAAAATTATTGAAGTAGTTTTGTAACGTTTCTTTATTTAAGTAAATATTTGAAACGGAAACAAGATAAATAATTGATTGATTTAAAATTAACTTTAAATATTTTTTAGTAGTTAAGTATAAAGCACTAGGTCGATTTAATAAAAAAATTTTAATAAAACTTTTATTTTTTATTAAATTGACTTAGTGCTTTATAATTAACTACTAAAGATTATTAAAAAGGTCAAAAAACTACAGCTATTATATTAACTTTGAATTATAATTTTAAATAATTTTTAGTTTAAAGCAACGATTAACGTTTTATTTATTAACTCTTTGGCAAATAATTTAATATTTAATATATATATATATTTTTTTTTTTTTTTTTTTTTTTTTTTTTTTGTAAAAATAATATTATCGTTTAATATGATATTGCCTTTTATACACTAAGCCCTTCATTTAACAACAACCAAAGTTTTCAGGTTTGAATATTTAAACATTTAATGATTTATTATTCGCATACATCTTTCAAACTTATCTCTGCATAAGACACAACAAAGTTTGCTGAAGTTATATGAAGTTATTCCCTTTAAAAACAACATAGATGTTAGAAAGTGCTTTATCAAAACTGATAAAAGCGAAATAAAATAATTTGAAGTTGATTAAAAAAGAAATGTAACGAATAAGGAAAAAATGAAAGAAAATTAAAATAATTGTTTAAAATATGTAGCTGAACTTAACGCAAATACAATCTTAAATGGAAACGTGATTAAGCAGGAGAAGAGCTTGCGTTATGAAATCTTGGCCGTATTAAAATACTAATACGTAAATAATATTAAAAAAATATTTATTTGCATTTTTAGAAGTTCATATTTTGATATAAATTATTAATAAATTGATTTAATTATAATTAAAGTTACAACCGAAGAACGGGCTCCTTTTTGAGAGCAGGTGAAGTGAATTTTCAAAAAAAATTTTAGTAATGTGTCTTTAACGACTAAAATATTTTGCCATATTCGTTAAATCTGCGTATTATATTTTCGTCATATTAAACCTTTCGTAAAAACTGCAATTGTCGCACTATTGAGGTTCATACTTAGAAGCCTGTAAGATCAATTATTTTGCATTTAGTTTGGGGCTTGGAAGAAAATTGCAAATTGATAATGCCGGCTCAAATTAAAATCTTGTAAAACAACAAACATTAAAATAGAATTTTTTAACTCATTTTTGTTGTAACGACGTTAACCAAATCGCGATGTATAAAATACTGCTTCGTTATCACTTTTTACGCTTTTACTTTATTTTTTCTATTTTCTAAAAGGGCATTTAAGGATTAATGTGTTATTTTATGCTAAATTGCTTTTATTTCAGTTTATGTTTTGTTTTTTGCTTTAGGATTTAAATAAATCTTTTTATCTAAGCTTTTTGCCTCGCTGTGGTAAAAGTGTTAAGTTGTCAATGATGCTTCAGCTTAATTTGTTTATTTGTCTTTCTCGTGTTATCTTTCTGAAATTGTTAAAACAATGTACATTTCTCAAAAACATAATTGTTACCATATTAAGGGATTTTATATACTTTCTTCTTGACAAATATAAACACTCATATCCAAACTTTTGTTTGATAAAAAAAAAATATGTCAGTAAATATAATCTATCATTTGTATACTCTGTCACAGCTAAAAAAACCTGTTTTAAAAATGTGTTATTTATTTTAATGATATTTTAATTATCTTTCATTTGTACTTTTAATTGCCATCAATAAATAAAAAATAAACCTTTAATGGTTACATTAAATATAATTTATTAAATTAATATTCATAGCAAAGAAATTTATTTTGTGTCAGTAATTTGCTTCAAATGTTTATTTAATTAAACAGTTGCGTTGCGTTTTAAAAACAATAAATTAAATTTAATTAAATTTAATAAAAAAAATAAATTTTTTTGAAATTTATATTAAAAACAAAACAAAAAAAATATTAATAAAATTATGAGAACAGCGTTGTATTCTAAAAGGTGTTGCCAAAATGTTAAATTTTTTTTAAAAATTTTAAAAAAATTATAAAAAAAAGAAATAAAAAAGATATATATGGGTAGTTCATCATATCGCTTTCATTATCAAGTTATATTGATCGAGTTTTTTATTTAGAGATAATTGATAACGAATAATATTAACCGGTATACTTTACCAAACAATTGTTGGAGCCTTACCTTCTGAATTTCTACTGCTCTCCTATGCAATAAACATTAATTATTAAAAATATAAGAATTAAGAATGTTTGAATTATAAAATAATAATATTTTTAATGTGATATTTTAGAACCAGCAGTTAAAATATTTTTGGCGTATAAAAAAAATATGCTGGTAGATTTTGAGGCAAAATAAAATTCGAACGAAGAAAGAGAATTTCTTGAAGAAAATAAAGGAAATTAAATCTGATTAAATAGTCAGTCAGAGCGAAACGCGTGTTTTTTAATGTTGTGTAAAATTATTTAGTTTATTTATTTAAGATATAAGGTGTACAGATCAAAAAATTTAAAAACGAAAAAAATCCTAATAAAGTTAGGAAAAAATAATACAAATTTCTGTTAAAATAACAGAATAGCAGAAATCGAAGGCTTCTAGACTGCTTCAGAAAAAAATTTTTTTTCTAAAATCAATATTTAAAGAAACTAAAAAAGTCTAACAGACTCCAACTACATTGGCGCATTTATACTAAATGATCGTTGCTAATTACATATTGAAAACTTCTACTATGGAAATACTTTTATTGTTGGCACTGGACGACAAACGTTTTATATTCTTGCTGGGTTGTGGTGTTAAAATTTTACTTTTATACTGATCTTTGTTGTTGAGTTTATTGTGGTGAATAGTAGTATTTTCCTAACTCTATTACGATCGTCAAACTGCGGCAATTAATTTTTAATTTATTGAATCTAATGTTCTCTCGCCTAATTCACATTATTTATAAACAAAATCTAACGTAAATACCTTGGTGCTCTACCACTTGCACTACAATTAATTTTTTTTGTGTGGATTACACAAAGACAAAAATTTCTTTCCTTGTCTACTCAACCAAAACCGCGCCTCCTTTTAAAATTCACTATTTTTTAATCGTTTTTGTTTTTACTCTTATCTATTGAGACTTTAAAATATTAAGTATAAAGCGATTTTTTCAATTCACCACCTAACATAACCTGCTTCAGTTTGTAGCATTAATATTTTTGATACTATTGTCAGGTTTTTTCCGACATCAAATACCAACATTACATATTTGCTGTCTGTTAAACAATTGATATTGTTTGATATTCCTGCGTCTAGCTTCCTGTGTGCGCTCTACTGATTCTCCAAGGGAAAGAATGCTGCTACAATTCCTGAAAGAATTACAACTACACTTTCTAATACTTTGCGGCCAGCAAGTGGTAATGGTCTGCAGGGAAATTATTACTCTTTTCCATTATTATTTTGCTGGTATGTCACTTCAACAGTTTTCTCTGAAATCAATCACCTTAAACAATGAACTTAAGCCCAATTCTAGATATATTAACTTGTATTTTTATTATGGTATTTTTTTAATTTCCTTAGATTACTTTTAGCTTTTTAGAACTATTTCGTGTTATTAAATATAAACACCGCGTTTGTATTCGGCTTTATTCCATTTTCTACTCGTTTACTATTTTTATTCAAAATAAATTTTATTTATTCCAATATATTTTATTGATGCCATTAAAAGATTTTCTGGCCATATTTCCTTTGTGTTGTATGAGCTTCATATTTTATATAATTGCTGGGAATATAAAATGTTAATCGGGTCATTATTAATTTAAATGCAGTTAAAAATATGATAAAAAATACAAAAACTAAATGCCAATTCATGTATGTGTCATTTTGATTTGTATATCTTAATTTTTAAATTATATACCTAACGTCTTACAACTACTCGTATATACATACATATATAAAAACACATACACTTGAATTGCTTGGAATTAATAAATTAAAATACTAAAGCATTAATCATGTAATAGATAAGACACTTTGACATTACCAAATATTTGAAAGGCAATAATTGTACTAAAAATTATAAATACATAATTGACAAAAGACAGAATTTTTTTTTGTAATTTCAATTTTCGCAATTTTATTGTTTATATATAAAGAATAATATTTATTTTAAATGACGTTAAGATAAAGTATGGATGTGTCAAATGTCGTTTTTTACAGTTTAAATTAGAATAAAACATGGTGCGTTTAAAGAATTTTTTTATTTACATTCTAAAGGGTATTTTTTTAAGCCCGATAGAACTTGAAATTGTAAAAAATACAACACAAAAAATTAAATTGTAATCAAAATTTCTTTTTTATTCGAAGGATCAATACGTGACATTAACATTTGAAAATGATTTCGGGCATATGCGCACCGCGGCTGTTCTTGACGAAGCGCATTCTGGACGTCCAATTTTGGGCCACTTTTTCGAGCACTGCTGGGCGTATGTCACGAATAACACGAACAATGCTGCCCTCCAAGGCGTCAACTGTTGCTGGTTTATCAGCATAAGCCAGTGACTTCACGTAGCCCTACAGGAAATAGTCGAGTGGTGTCAAATCGCACGACCTTGGAGGCCAATTGACAGGTCCATTTCTCGAAATCAACTTATCGCCAAATTTTGATTTCAATAAGTCGATGGTTGCGTTCGCTGTATGGCCGTTGCGCCATCCTGTTGAAACTACATCTCGTCCGGATCAATGTCATCCATACTTTCAAAAAAAAAAAAATCATTGATCATGGTGCGGTAACGATCTCCATTGACCGTAACGCGAGCTCCGGCCTCATTTTTGAAGAAATAAGGTCCGATGATGCCACCAGCGTAAAAACCGCACCAAACGGTGCATTTTTCTGGATGTAGTGCAGTCTGTAGGCTCTGTTGTGGATTGGTCTCACTCCATATGCGGCAATTTTGCTTATTAACAAACTCGTTAAGCCAAAAATGCGCCTCATCGCTGAACACAATTTTGCGATAAAACAACAGGTCAGTTGCCAACTGCTCTAGAGCCCAATCGGCGAAAGAACGACGCATATAATGGTCTCGTGGCTTCCATTTCTGCAGCAGCTGGATCTTATACGGGTGTAGGCCGAGATCTTTGCGCAAAATTTTCCACGTAGTGGACGGACAGAGCCCCAATTCCTGCGACCGACGACGAATTGATAAATTTGGATCTTCTTCCACACTTTCGTTTACAGCGGCGATATTCTCTTCAGTACGCACATTCTTTCGACGTGTTGGTGTTATTGCATCCTCTAGAGAGTATGTGGTACGAAATCTATCGACAGTTCGACGAATGGCTTGTTCAGATGCACGATTATGTACGCCATAAAAATGACGAAGTCGTCTATAAGTTGCGCGAATCGATGACTGATTTTCAAAGTAAATTTGGATAATTTCGTAGCGTTGTTCAAGCGAGAGTCTATTCATGATGATTTGTCAGAGTATACTGAAACAAATAAAAAAAAAAGTTTCATCAAAATTTCATTTTTTGTGTTACTTTTTACAATTTAAAGTTCTATCTAGCTTAAAAAAACACCTTTTATTTAGTAAAACAGACGGTTTTACTAACAAAACAAACGTTGAGTGTTATTTCGAGTTCTCAATTTGTTCACGCTGAAAATAATATGTTAATATCATATTGCGTAGAGGAGGTGAAATTTGTTGTATATTAAATATTCGTTATAATAAATTATTTGCGCCGTTCCGTCCAAATACTGCTTTTTAGTAATCCATCCCTGGAAACACAAACAACGTAGAAATCATTTGTACCACAATCATAATTTTCAATGATGCACTAGTTAATCAATGATATCTTTTGACTCTATACTGCATCAGGAGGTGAAAGTTTTCGGATATAATTAATGCTGTAGTTGGGATTTGTTTAATAGTAAAGTATGAAATATATTCATCACAGCCAGCTACCAACTATACAACTGCAAATGCCATTAGCAACAGTTATTGCCATGAAGTCAGGTACTTAATAAACAGCTTATCTGTAATTTTGAAGTTTTGGTAAATAATAAAATTAGTGCTATTGTCATTTTCCGTCTTATCTGGCTATTGTTCTCTTGAACAACTCACCAGTACTAATTATACCGCGGCTTGACAATGATGTTTTCACATCGAAAGCGGCCGCCTTTAACTTCACGAGAACAGATAAGACGGAAAATGACATAGTATTTCATTTACTGGCGGAGAAAATATAAACGACATAATAAAATTAGTTTTTATTAATATTTCTGAAATGATTTTTTCATATAATCTACGCTAATTTGTGCTTAATTCCTTTAATAAATATTTTATAAATAACATTCTCATAAAATATTTGTTATTAAAAATATATATTTGAAAGATTGAAAATAAAAATGTTTTTGTTTTCGAAATGTTTGCTGTGTGTTTTTGAGTTTTTTTGTTTGCTGTGTTTTTTAAATAAGAATTCTCATTTAATCAATTTGGCTTACCATATAAGACTCTTGAATTTTGTATACAAAATTTTGTGGTAAAATCCACTAATCAGTAGTAGTGAAATGGCAATATGGATATGCATTTCAAATATATTTTTTAAATATTTTATGAGAATATCGTAAAATATAAATTTACGTAGATTGTTAAAAAAAAAATAGAGAATATTGGGACCACCATGGCTGAATAACGGCTATAAATTTTGAAGAGGGAAATCTTTTTCATAAAATGCATAACAGAAGATTTTGTCATCTGTTCGCGGAAGAGATAGATAAAAATATGACCAAGAACACATAAATTTACTGTATTATTTAGTATTATTTTTTTTTATTGTTATTAATAATATATTATAAATATGGATTTTGTAGTAAAACAAATGTTGCTTTAAAATTCGGTTATTAATTATTCCATATATTGATTTGTTTTATTTCTAATATTAAAGCAAAAGCAATAAATATTACACCTGCAATAATTAAAAACTCAGCCAAAATCATAAACTATTCGGTGATAATGAGAAAACAAAAAACACGCTTTTCAAAAGGGTGCGAATAAGTAAAATAAGAGAAAAGAATTGATTAGAATATAATGCGGAGAAATATAACAAAAAAGATTTATTAGTTCTTCTGTCTATAGCTAAACCTTCTTATCAGGACACTTTTCTCAAAAATCTCACGACTGCAGTCTTTTCTTGTAGGTTGCAATAAAAATCAATGTCTTTGTCTAAGTCTTGTTTAACTTGCTGAGATGACTCTTCTACCTGAAAGAAATCCAGTACTGGCTTCATTTCGGATTTTATTTGATACATGTGCAAATATAAAAAAAAATGGTAAACTATTGGTATGGCGTGTATCTAGTCATTACGAATCGTCAAGGTAAATCTGCTGTTGCCATCTCATGTTATTTGCTTAAAGAAAGCCTGCATTGTATTGGACTTTTATTTTGTTTTGAATTTTTTAAATAAATTTAGAATTTGTATTTTACATATGTATAATAATTAAAGTTAATATTTTATAAGTAATTTATTAATTATGCACTAGGTCTTTATATAAAAACCTTTATTTTTTATTTTAGTTCTCGATATTTCGCCAAACCATTGGTAGGCATCTTCAGGGGAAGAAAAAATGTACAGACAACTTATCAAAAAATAAAAAAAAAAGTTGTTCAGAGGTTTTTTTCTTTTCCAACCAATGGCTTGGCGAAATATCGAGAATTAAAATTAAAAATAAAGATTAACTAAATTAAGTGAATTAACTATATAAAAGCCTAATGCTTAATTAATTAATTACTTATAAAATGTTCATTTTACGTAAAGTTTTTACTTCAGTCAATTCGGATATAAACTTTTTTATAACATTTATTTAGAAATCAAATAACTTTCTCTCCAAATAAATGCCTTTAATTAAAAACAAAATCATTGTGTGGTCTTCCCATATTTTTTCCTTTAAAAATTTTGCTTAGAACTGTATTTCTGTGGGAATTTCATTTCCGTTTTGATTTCTTTTGTTTCAAGTGTGTTTCCATGTGTAACTGAAAAGGCGGTTAGTGCTCTCAACAGCATTCTGTTTCCTGTTTCTTTAAAACAATTTTATCATTATTCTTATTATTTTTAAATATATAATTTACTTTTTTCTGGAGTATTTTATATTTGTCTTATTTTACGTTTTATAAGAATTAATTTTATAGAATGACTTTTATTTTTTTTCCTGTTTGTTTGAGGTAAAAAGTCTGACAAACATGTGATGATAGCGACCTGTGTGTGTGTGTGTGCGTGAATATTTGTATGCGGTTATATTGTTGGTGAAGCTATATTGTTTTCAGTATATGTTGTCGTATGTAGTGTTGCGTCGCTAAAAGGCATTGTCGCTTACCAACTGTATGACTCCTGTATGTACTTGTGTTTCCAAATACAAATATCAAGAAATACTAATGGCTTGAGGTTTTTTGTTTTCCATTCAATTCTATTACTAAGAAAATAAACTGTTTACGCATTCAACACAAAAAGTGAAAAGGAAAGAAATTGCAAAAAAAAACAATGTACGAAAACGAATTCATTATTACTTTTCACACACTTCAGTCAGACACACGTTTTCTTTGAAGAGGTAGATCTTAAAAGTTTCTTTTTAAGGATTGGCAATGAGAAGTTTAGCTCAATAGCTTATAAATGGTATCCAAATTAAGTCTTGAGTGTGTGTATCAGATCAGTTGGAATAAAAAAATTGAAAAATAACTTTAGGTGTTGACAGATCGAATATCCAAACTCTTAAATCGTACATGCAAAATAAAACATTTTAGCTTTTTAAAATCGCGTTTACAAAATCCTCACTTGGCAACAGAAATTTGAAATGCGTTTTTGAAAGCCTAGAGACATTTAGAATTTTTTTAAACCAGCTTTATCTTTTGGATCCCCATTTTAAGGGTTAAATATGAAATTAAAAAGAAAAAGTAATATAGGTAAAAAGAAAGTCCAGGGTTAACGAAGTTTGCAAACTGAATTCATTTTTAATAATGTCTTTTAATGAATTAAGAAAAAGACATTTCATTTTTTATGTCGATGTTGCGCTGCTTATTACAAATATGTATTTTCTTTTACAAATTATTGCGCAAAATAATTAATTTTTAATAATTAATTTTTATTTTTAATTTATTTTTAAATATTTTTTTCTTAGTTTTTATTCTAACTTTTTAACAATTAACATGTCTAAGTAGACCTAATCTGAAAACCTATTTTATTGCCTCTGGAAAGCTAGGACTCCAAAGCTGAAGCAAAATACTTTTCCGCTACCAGCACGTGAAATTTTATTTAATAGAACGAATCGCTAGAAAATTCTTTGATTGTACTGTTTTCTGCCCCTATTGTGCACCGGACTATATGGCCCTTGGCTCTCATTGTTTAAAAAATAATACAAAATCGTTGGAAGTGAAGTGTAATATTTTAAGAACAATAATTCCCTTATAATATATATAATAATTATAGTTATTTGATCTTTTTAATATTTTTTAGTAGTTCATTTTTAAGCACTAGGTTGTTATTTAACAAAAAATTTTAAAAACTTTATTTTTTATTAAAAAAAATGACCTAGTGCTTAATAATTAACTACTAAACAATAATTCTGCTAAAATCTAACTCCTGCAAGGTATATATGGTTTTGGTTAAAAAATCAAATAAAAAATACAATCCCGTAAAGCACCATGGACTCATGATAAAAAAAGAGTTTTCCAATTTTGTGTTTCTAAAATTCAAGTTTTGGTTTTTTAATTTTAAATTATCTGAAAATAAAATAATATTGGTTTTCTATCTATCTATCTATCTATCTATCTATCTATCTATCTATCTTTCTTTCCGTATTTTAGCTATTGCGTTTTTATCTAAAACTGGTTACACATTAGTAATTGTGGCGTACGATTTATTACGCTATTCATTTACACGCAGGTAAATCTGAATTTTGAAATGGGTGATGCAAATGATCTTTTGAAAATTTCTTTTCTATATAAAAATAATAAAATAAAAATAAAAAAATTAATATATATTTCACAAAAAACACAGTATAATCGAAAACGTATTGTAATTCTTCTGGTAAAAATTATTTCTTCGAGTTATAAACGAATGTTTCTAAATTTCCCAATTCGACATTTAAGAGAAATCTTCAGTTCACCCTCTTATTTGGACGCATCTAAATTTTATACAAAACACGAATACTTGTTAACACACACGTATTGTTAAACAAATTTATGCGCTTAACAACATTTCCAAAGTTTTGTATTTTTAATTAAAAGCATCGAATATCTGAGTCCCCCTCTACTGTAGCTGTTGTTCGCTTTATTCCATTCGTTTTGCAATTTCATTAACGTCTTGAAACATGTTTGGAAAAGAAAAAAAAAAAAATAAAACGTATAGCTGAATGAAAAAGAAAGAAAAAAAAATAATCTCATACAAAATAATGTTTATTTCTATTTAGTTATTTTTTTTTTCATTTCAAGCTTTATTTTATAAACCAACGTAAATTATTTTATTTCTATATTCACATATGACGCGTTATAGAAGGACGTTTAAATGTCTTTGAATTTAGTTCGCTTGACAAGATTTGTTTATAATATAGTAAACTACAGTGACATTCGTACCAACTTAAATATGAGCACCTGTTTACGTACAGTAGCGATTGCATTTTATATTTGACTAGGTCAGTAATAATATGCTGTGTACAAACTAAACCAACATGAATATTGCATTCACGGTATTGGCATAGTTTCTTGTCTTTCAGACGTTTTTGTATGAAAGTAGGCAGGAAAACATTTGATTCTGACTACATACATGTATTGTGTTCGATAAATAAAGAAACTTTGCATGTACAACAAAAAGTAGTTCGATTTCTCTTTTACATATAAAGGGGTTTTTAACCAGAAGTTTGTTTTCTAAAACAAGAAATTTAGATAAAGATGATTCAAATTTTTATTGTATTACGAAGAGAAAAGTTCGGCAATTAAAATATAAAAAATATGTGGCAAATATCCGAAATTATGCAATCACGAAATTTAGCTTGCATCGTTTTAGCGGCTGTGTGAAATGTAGTATCGTCCTGTTTAAACCACATGTGATTTCCGCATCGTTAATAATAGGTTAAAATTAAGTTGGTAGCATCTCGCAATAGCTTTTGACGTAACATCATTTTCAACCTTATATTCGAAAAAAAACCGCCCAATCACGCCTTATAGCGCACCGTACAGTGACACGTTGAGCAATAATCGCTCTAGAATTTTCAGCGCCAATTTTGCTTGTTGACATACCCTGACAAGAGAAAATGGGCTTCGTCTGAAAAAATGATTTTTTCAAAAAAACCAGCCGGATGTTCCTGAATTAATTGAACGAATCTACGGCGATGTAAATGGTCGGTTAAAGCCTTACAAGGCTAGAGCAATAATCGCTCTAGAATTTTCAGCGCCACTTTTGCTTGTTGACATACCCTGACAAGAGAAAATGGGCTTCGTCTGAAAAAATGATTTTTTCAGAAAAACCAGCCGGATGTTCCTGAATGAATTGAACGAATCTACGGCGATGTAAATGGTCGGTTAAAGCCTTACAAGGCTTTAAAGTAAAATCCTTACGCAAAATTCATGTGGTGGTTTTGGATAACCAAAATTGTTGAGAACGTCGAGGAATTGACAAACGAACCGGTCGAAAACGCGTTGGTATTCGAACATTTTGTATCGATCCTGTCGACTCAAATTTAACGACCAATTTCTTAATAGCGAGCGATCTTCGAAAACATCACAATTATGCGAAATGCAATATTTATATTATTTTAATGCGATTTTCGTGTGAAATTGAATTCATTGTAACAATTTCCGCTTCATCTACTACGAATACGTCAAAAAACTAAATGTTGCTGGTGTTCTACAATTGAAAAGTTAATTTTTTTTTGAAAAACCCGATACAATAAAAAGTAGTTCAATCTCTCTTTTACATATATTTGCTAACATTTTCATTTATTATGTTAACACACAAGACTTATTAGTGGTGGAATTGAAAACTTATTGAGACTATATTTTTAAGGCCGGGCAAAGGATTAACAAATTTTATTACGTAATAATTTTAAAATTTTTTTTCTAAAGATACAAAAACTACGATAACCTTTTTTTTTGCTTAAAAGAAAAATACAAATAAAAATGCGTGGAATCTTTAGTTAACAGCAAAAGAAAAAACGAAGAAAACAATTTGCTGCTGCTTTTTTTCTGCTGCGTAATTAAAATTGTCTTTTTTAAAGTGTCCAAACAGCCATCTAACGTTAATGGTACCACCTTTGTTTAGGGATTTGTTTAAAAATTTTTCACTTGAGTCTTAAGAACTTGTGCCCTACCTACGCCTGTTACATTGCAATTTATTTATAATTTTTGCTACAGTTTTTTTTCTTACTTTTATTCATTCATTTATTCAAAATTTCCATCTTGGTACAAAAGCATAAATCTTTTCATTAATTTCCAGCTTTTCTAAATTTTCCATTCACTTGTTACTTATTGTTTTGTATTGTTTTTATCTGTTCAAGGATGAAACGAAAACGGTAGGAGTTCATATTTTGTTTTTTTCCTGTTTTCTTTTTTGGTACAACAATACTTAAGATGTCCTTGATATATACAAGGTAGCCGTGTGAATATATATGACTATTGTAACACAACAACAAGTTACGTTAGTATATGGCTATGGGAAAAAAAATTACGTTTTATCAAGAAATTAAAAATCCTGAATAAATTTCAACGTAGATATTTTTAATTATAATAAAAGTGAAATTATGTAAACGTATTATTTCAATGTGTGTGTGTTTTTTTTTTGTTGCCTAAAGAATTTGTTATTAATGTGATTGGGCATAGTAATAGTATCAGGATTTGAATATATTTTTTAAAATCAACCAGAAATTAAAATCACAGACGAAAACCAAATTATAAATAAGATAAATATAGTTATAAGTTAAAATTAAATTTATTTAAAAGTTAAAATATGTTTAAATACATTTTATTTTATTGCTTTTTTATATAAAAATTTCTAAGTGCAGGTTAAAATACAAGATACAATATAATAACTTAGTTTTAATGTTTTATAGTTTTAAAAGAGTTGTTAACGCTTATGGTACTTTATATATATACTTAAATACTTTATTTAAAACATAAAATATAAACATCAAATTACATTACCGTGGAAAATTAAATAGTCATTCAAAGAAACAAAAAAACGAGAAATGGCAAAAAATTGTAAAACAGTACAAATTTCAAAGGAAAAAACATATATAATTTGTATTTAGACAATTTTATTTAAAAAATCTTTAATCTTACAAGAAGTGGAATGTCACTAAAAATACCGGGACTTTTTATTTTAGATGCAATAGATGTTACTTAAAGTAGTCACGGCCGTGAAACAAAAAAAAAAATTTAATTTGTACGGAATCGGAAGCGCCATATACCTGCGCCTCTAGGACTCTAGACAACATACCTGCAAAGTTTGTCGATTAAGTAAATTATGAATGACTCATATATAAAATATTATATATAAAAAGAAATAAATTAATCGCAAAAGTAAAATTCGTATGTTTTTTAAATTCCGAAATTTCGTAAAATATTTAATTCCTTAAGAAATCTAGAATTAAAAATGTGTTTTCAACAAATAAAATTTATTAGCAAAAATAAAAAAAAATTCAAAGCTAAGATTTTATAAAATTGAGTGAACAAAATTTGCAAAAAAAGGCAAAGTGCAAGTTTAGTTTATCTGACATATGAAGAGTTCAATACAACATATGAAACACCTTTTAATTTTTTACTTATTTAAATAACCAAAGCCTTGCTTGAAATTTTTCTTTTATTTTAAACTTATTTAATACTTGCTTTTATAGCGGATAGAAAAATATTTATTATTAATTGCCTGCCTAATGCAGTTTAAAACCACCGCAACCTCGAAAGTCAGCATTGTGACACTCTTCCATTTAGAGTCTTTTTGAACTTGTTTCTATAGTTTAATATGCAAAATTTAATGTGTTTGCCTATCACAATTTAAAAACTAATAAAATTTTCATGAATTTCATGTTTCATTCTAAACACCCTTCAATTTTTAGTATTTGCTATTATAGCGGCTATAGCACTATGTTTTTACAGATAAAAAAATGGAAAAATTACAGTGGAAATAGTAAAAACAAAAATCATACTTTCAGCTGGATTACTCTTAAATTTGTTGTTGTTGTTAATTTACGAGTATTTATTTCTCATTATGGGATACTTAACTACAACTTAATTTACTTTAAACACCGCTTGATGACATCCACTACTCCTACTGACACTAAACAAAATTGCGTGCAGTTTTATTTTATTCATATTAAACTCCATGTAAACAGCCACAAAACAGTTTCTAAAAACCAATGACACGTGACAAATTGACAAAGATTAAAACCAAATATTCATTTTATGTAATAAACACACGAGCAAATGTTTGTTAAAAGTATTTCCGATATTTTATTTTAAAATTTGTGTGTGTGTGTGTGAGAGAGTGAAAATTCTTACTAAAATCAACTAGAAAAACGCTAATTGGGATGGTCAACCAGAATTTATATTTTAATATTATAATATTAGATCCTTAAGAATCACCCACATATAGTGGGTGATATTTGTGATATGGATAACACATATAATAAATATGTTTATATTGTGTGATCGTTGTTTAAAATAAAAATTTCTTATATGCTTTTCACCTTTTTTTCACTTCAACTGGTTGTTTAATAGGTGAAAACCCTACAATATCTTGATAGTTTGATAGATGTTAAGAATATTTAAAAAGGTTTTAAGGTTTAAGTGCTCTAACTAAAACCTTAAAATTCTATGAATATCAAATTTTCTTTTAATTTTTTTTTAAGTTTTTTAAAATTTTATATTTTTGTTAATAATTTTCGAAAAATTTCGTAAGAAATATGATTGCTACAACAAAATTTATAGAAACATTCTATACTTTTGGCGTAAAAATTAATAACAATTTTACCAAAAATGAACAAAACACTTTTTAATTGGCGGCCATTTTGTCAGCTGTCAATGTTTAGTTTGGGTGTGGCATTTCAGCACGAATACGCTGACGCCTGAACAACGCTTCCAAATTGGGCCTAAAATAAAATATTGCTGTTGATAGCAATTTTCATAAGCGAATTTTGCTCGAATAAATATGTCAAGTGCCATATTAAGAGCGATAATTATTCTCAAGTGTATGTTGAGGCACCGTAATATCTAGAAAAACTTTTTGTTTGATGTGTTTTATGGGCTGGTGGAACCATAGGTACGCACGTCATTAAAAACTATGTTGAGCAGAACGTTACTGTCATTGGTGACCGCTATAGAGCCGTGATCACTGACTTTTACGTTCGTTAGTACCGTAGTTGATATATTGAAGGAAATGTTTGGTAACGCATAGTTTCACGTTTCGGACCCGTTATTAGTTTCTAAGATCATACGATTTAACGCCATTAGACTGTTGTCTGGGAGATATGTGTAGTCGCTAGTCTGCATCCGAAATGAATGATTACTTGAAGACAATATTTTTTTTCTCGGACCAGCACCAGCACTACACATGGAATGTATTTTCCCAGAACTAAAAAATTAGATTATGGGGAGGAGGAATGAGCAAGTAGTGTTTGTGGTCATTCAATTGGAACTTTCCTACATTGAAAGTGAAAGAAAAGACCTCTGGAGAGAGTTTATTTCGCATACGGACTGTTCTGCGAATTTTACCTGTAGTGCGATTCACTTGAAAATCAAGTGAATCAAGAAAATCAATGAAAATCGAGTTAAACACGAAAAAGTGTGAGTAACGGGACAAGTTCCATAATTTCACTAGAGAACTTACCATTGTAGTAACGATAAAACAGTGAAATACATCCCACATTGCATCGATGCTCTAGAGAATCAATAGAGTTGGATACTCTAGTGTCCCCAATGAGCCTCTTGGCTCTGTCCTGTACGCGGTAGAGCAACTCCTAAATAAACTTTGGGAGGCCAGCCCATACGTGAGACTTGTAATCCATTTTTGGAGTGATATAGCAGGTATAAATGACACGAAGAACGGATGGAATGAAGTATTTCTTACACTGTTTTAGAAAACCGAGGCACTTGAAAGCTTCTTTAGTAACTTGAAAAATGTGTTTAGTCCGTCAAACGTTGCACTGAATTTTCATGCCAAGAACATCAAGAGCGTCCGATTTCGTAATACCTATATCACCCATAGCAACAGCAGCAGCACCATTTCCGAACACAGATCTATGCATAAGCATGCAACATTGCGTTATACGGGCATTAAATTTAACTCTATTTACACGACTCCATTCAGAAGTTGTTGGAAAATTATGATTGAGCGTATCGTTCATATTCCGCTGCCTTTTGGAAGTCATCTCCAACTGGTTCAGTCAAATAAAAACGAATTGCAATTGGTGCTGTCATCTGCGAAAGAGCATATAGGTTTGAGAGTTTGACAAAGAAGGTCGTTTAGAAAAATAAGAAACAGGGTACGAAAAAGAACGGAATCTTGCAGTACCCCTGAATTACCCCCCGGGGGCACATATATATGGTCTTTGGGGATAGCAAAAACTTAGACCTGTGCAACTGGGGGAAAAGGGGAGCCCAGTCCCCTGAAGTCAGCAGGATTACAACTGGAAACTCCACTTTATTTCCACGGGAATCAGTAAGCTCGCAGAGTTCCGTTATTTGTTTCTTTAGACATTTAACTGTTCTCTGACTGATTATTGAGGTTGGGTCCTATATGGGAGCATCGTGGTGATTGTGGTTTCGCGGCCCCATATCTGTCTATGGTTCTATGGTGGCCGGGTTCATTTCACCAGGTAGGTGTTATTAAACAAATTACAATTAGGCGGTAAATTTCAGGGTTGTTAGCCTCAACCTTTTTTGGGATCGGCACTGCATCAGCAACCTTCCAACACTTGGTAATTCACCAGCCTGATACAACGTGCCGCGTTATTGCCGATATACGTCAACAAATGTTGAAAAAGTCATCGAAAATTGGACTTCTAGATAAGACTACGTCCAAGTCAGACGTTGTGGTTATATGCCACAAGTCATATTCAAAATATAATGCCAGACGCCTAACTTTTAAATCAATTAAATTTTATGCCAATTTAAAAAATATCATCTTTGTTGTATTTCATTTAAAATTCAATAGCCTCTATAAAAACACCTGTTATTCTAAAAACTCAATGTTTTTAAAACTAACACAGAAACTATTGTTACATGTAGTTTTTAGAACAGATATTACAGCTAAAAAATAGTAATAAAAAACCAAAAATAAAATAAAATAGGAAAAATCATAAAACTCCATATGAACAATTGAAAAAAAAAACATTCTTAAAGTGTTCCAGATGAAATTTTGCTTAATGCGCTACATGTACATACATACATACATACATACAGAAAAACTTGGTTTTAAAGATAAACAAAAAATCTCAAATTGGTTTAAATAAATATGAGTAAGACCCATTTTCAAAAAAAAGTAAAAGTAAAAATAAAAACAAAACAAATTTAAATTGCCTGGTTGGCAAATCATTTAAAATAAATAAGCGGTAAGAAATTGATAGAAATCAAAATTCAGAAAACACTTTTTGCAAAATATAAATATGAATTTGAATATTAACGAAATGATAGATAAAAGATAAATAAAAGTTATTAAATTTAAATGTATAACTTTTTTATTCATTGTTTAGTTTTCTTAGCAAACTTAGCATATGCGTCGACCAGAGTTGTTACATGAACAACAATTCTTATAAATTCAATATAAGGATCAATCATGGATGCTGATGTGGACGATACATTAATACGTTATTTTATTATCAAATATGTTTCATTTTAATGCCAAATCGTTTAGTTAAAGGCAGCCTTTTTACTGTTCGATATTTTTTTTCAATTTTTAAATGAAAATCTTAAAAATTGGTTTTTAAATGTGTGTTGTTTTGATCTTTAGGTATAAATATTGTGACGTTAGATTTTCGAACACATCGATTGGAAAATATGGGTTACCCAAATAATATGTTTTCATCACTATTAGAACATTTATACAACTTTAATGGCAGAATTTTAGTGATAGTATACTTTTTGTGACCAAAATTTTTCTTTGCTAGAGTAACTTAACATAATAACATAGGTTCCTTGCTTCCTGTTTAATAAAACTGAATTAGTTATAAGTTTAACCAGGGCATAGTAAACTAATTCTGTGTAGTTTCTAAATGGACTATTTTATTAAGACGATAAGCAGCAGGGAATAGCTGCACTCAAGCTTTGAATTTGCACACCGTAGTGTTCAAAAATATGGCGACGTGATGACTTAAAATGTCACAGCTCAGGCAAATTATTATTACTCATCTGTTTTTGAAAATTTTAATTTTTGACATCAAGCTGTAAAATAAAGTTCAAGTATGAAATGCCTTTTATGTTTAGCAGGGATATAACTATTTTCTTTTGATGACAATGACCATCCTGTTCATCTAAAATTTATAATATTGTCATTGACAACAAATTTTGTGGTACTTAAAAATAAATTCACAAAATTCTTTTTCAAGCCAAAAGCCGAAAAAATGCGCCTATTTTTGGTTAGTTCCTTAAAAAAGTTAAATTCAAAAGTAATATTTGCAAAACAAAGCATTACTTTTTAATGTTATAAACATGGGCCGTCGAAATAGTCAAAAAATCTATTTTAAGCCTGATATATTCTTATGCGTTAAAAGGAATTAAAAAAAAAAAAACCTGTTTCAATGCTCAAATATGTCTTTCTTATCAATTTCCCATTGATCCCTAGTTCAACTCCCAGAAAAACAAAATTTTAAATATTGTTTCACAGCAAAAAATTCTACAAAACTATAAGAAAAAAGAACTATAAGAAATAGCAAAATAGAACAAATTTTAAAAACACTGATATATTTAATGTCTACCTAACCTGTTCTAGAAGAAAAGTTTTAAAAAAGTTAAAAAAATCTTTCATTGAGCAGCGTTCATCAGGAATTGTCTATTCTATCGTCGAACTATTTAATCAGCTCTGATCAGATTTTTGTCCATTCTTGATTAATGAGTCATAATCTCCACTTTTCGCCGTTTTAACTTAAAAAAATTTTTATGTGAAACTATCTGAAAAGTTCAATTGAACTAAGTTATTTGGAATATTTATTTATTTACTGTTATTTATTTATTATATTTAAATAAATTTTAATTACCTATTTATTATTATAACTTGATTCAATTAAGGCAAAACTGAATTTATACTTATGGAGTATAACAACCTATTATATTTTTTTTAGAGTCACTTTGCTCTTCTAAATTTCCTCCAAATTAACAGCCGCTTCGATTCCGCTCCATTTTATGTTAACTTGGAAACTTTTATTAGTGGCACACACGCTTACATTAAAACAAATGTATAAAGCAATATATGACTTGACTGAATAAATCTTTTAGTGAACGGATGATTGGATGGATGACTGCCGGGATGTTAAATCGAAAGCAAAAAAAAAAAAAAAATATCTATAACAAAGAAAAAACATGAAGAAATCAACTTTATATGGTCCAATGATTAGACTTAATGGTACAGTAAGGAATATGACAATACATTAAAGTATGAATCTCTGTTGTTTTACCTTTTTGCATTAAGGAAGAACATTTAGGAGTAGACAATGTGTATAAGTGCGTGTGGCTATTTCTAAGCTAAACTAATCTTAAGAAAACTTTACTAGTTTGTCTTATAAAACTAAACTATTAAAACAAAGAACGGAAGAAAAGTTATAACACACAAAACACAAAACAAACAGAAAAGTTTGTATTTTGAGTATCATCATGGGTTCAATATTACCATATTGATGACCAAATGGTCAATTGTTATGCTCAATAACTTTTTGTTGCCAAATGATTCAAAACAATGGCAAGCAAATATCTATATATATATATATATATATATATATATATATATATATATATTTATTTATAAAACAGGACAGCCATCCCCTTGCAAACGTTTGCATACACACTTTTAGTTTGGGAAATATGTCTGTATGTAAGAGTATACGAGGGTTATTAGAGAAGAAAACCTATTAAGCAGCACTTTTATATCTTTTTTTGAACTGCTTTCAAATTTATCAATGAAAGTTATGGTTTTTAATATTTTAATATACTTGTATCATACATAACATACATCAGTTCATCTTAATTGGTATATTTATGAAGAAGTGTGCTCTGTTCATAGGAAAGAGCTTTTGCACCAATTATTATTTAATTTCTTCTCAGCTTGAAATGTTATTAAATTATAAATTGCCTCAATTATATAGTTAATATTTGCAACAATTAGATATTTAATTAAAAAAGAAAACAATTTTGTAATCGCCTAAATTGAGACAATTAATAAATTAGTAAAATATCTTTTTGAAAACAAATAAAATTTTTAAAGCTACAAAAAAAACTTGTCTGTATTAAGGTATACAAATTTAAAATCGACCGGTTAGAAAAATAATTGTGATGGGTTTAAAAATCCATTCTAAATTTTAGCTGATTTTTGGTACGAAAGTAAAGTATTAAAACTTCTTCAAAGAGTTTGTTTTACATAAAGTCTTAGATTTTGATTCACGTTTAGAACTTATACTTACTTAAAACTTAAATTTAGTCAGATAGGGCCAAGCTTTGGCCCTCCTGAAATTTTATGTACGAAGGCAAAAGGGTGGTTTTTATGAAACAATTTGAGTTAAAAATTAGCTCATTCGGTAGCAAACATAAAAAATTTATCCATTGCTTCAAATTTACTTTAGATAAGGAGGTATTTAAATAAAAAAAAAAAAACATAAATACTACTCGTATATGTAAACTTGTGTTGTAAATTGATTAACACTTTATTAATGTACAAAAAATGTTAAAAGGATGAAATACATACAGATTACTCTTGTTTTTGGAAAAATTACTATTAATTAAACAACTTTAGTAAATATTTCTTCTATTAATATTCATCTTCTAGGAGCAGTTTAGCTTCTACGTCTAGTTCAGTAGAATTAGTTTTCCATTTTTGCCGGATATTGCACATATACGGATCTGATGTGCATAATAAAATAACAAGCAAGTCATCATTAGTAGAGTCTCTAGAAATTGTTCTTGTGTTATGCTCACGAAAGAATCTATAGTCCTTGTTTCGTTTTTCTAGCGCTTCTTCAGGTAGATCTCCTACCTTGGTAGCATATTGTGTTGAATTATTTGTTTCCCATGGTACAAAATTTTATGAACTGTGGATGGCATATATCTGCAAAAATATTTTTTGTTGCAAAGTATAGCTGTTTTTTCTTGTAAAATAATACTGAATGTCCTTATTAGTTCCAAATCTACTCCTGTGATAGATGCTGCAGTTTCTGGATATGAAAAAAATCTTCTTGCAGTGTTTCCACCATATGTGCTCCCTTCCTTTGGCTGATCCATGATTAGAGCTTTTTCTTAATTATTTTTAAATTAGTATTTTTTTTTTTATTTCTTTTTTCGTCATATTCCTTATTTTTTCTCACTGTTTGGCCTAACGGACCAAAATCCAAATCATAATCAAATTAAGGAATATGCTTCAAAAAAGTTAGCAATTTGAAAAAAAAAACTATTTTACAATCGGTGCAAATCATTTTGAAAATCAAAGTACTTTTGTGACCTAATCATATGAGTTTACGTTATTTATTAAGTACGCAAAATATTTTCCACAAGGGCAATTTTCGAGTGCACGGTAGCAGGGCCATGCCCCTACTTCTTGCTTAACAGTTGGAGACTATCCAACTCCTAGTCCCGTTACAACGTTTACTTGGATGTTAACCCTTTATTTTCGGTAACACCTCTTTGAGACTTTCTTCAAAGCCCGATTTAAACCGTAGCCACCACGTTGCTCGTGGCCAAAAACCAGAACAGGGCCGCAGCCCTGCGGATAACTGTTTCCCGTGGTATCAGTGAATGTCGCAAGCCACTGGTCGGAATTCGAGAGTCCTATGTCAGTTCCAGTATCGGGCTCCTGCTAGCCCATGCGACTGGTGCCACGGGGGGGGGGGGGGGGTGGTTGGTAAAGACATCCACAATAAACAACGATCCGAAGTTTTAACTTTTAGCGCATTAAGCAAGAGGCTGATCAAATATGGCGAAAGTAAAACACATGACGATTCGCCACATTAACATGGCCATGCTACATATGAATTATAATCGAAGAGAAGGGAGTTGATGGATATAACTGAAGTTGAACTTAATGATCAAGCCCGATATTTCAATGCCTACCGTTACTGTAATTATTATAATATTAGAACTGGTATGATAGCTTCAAACCTGTTTAGACTGTTTTAGGTTGCTGATGTGCAACATATATTTACTAACCAACCAAAAGAATGAGGTGAAAAGCAATTATAAGTTTGCAATATTTTGAGGGTTTTATTGTTATTTTTATTTTGTCTTCAGCATATATCTGGAAACATTATTTCTATAAACTCTAACTCTAAAACTTATATATTATGATATTTCTGTTATCTGTATGTATAACGAGTTGGCTTCTACCGGGGGCACTTTGATATGTTTTGACGGAATCTCACCGGGATTACATGTGTCTTCGGGGGTCAAAGGGAGCCCAGTCCCCTTCAAGGCTAGCAGGAGCCAACTGGACAATCCACTATATTTCCACGGGAATCAGTAAAGCCCCAGAGTTCAGCAATTTGTCTTTTTATCCTTTTAGCTGTTCTTTGACTGATTATTGAGGTTGGTCCTGCGGGAGTATCGTGGTGATTGTGGTTTGAGCTGTGTGGAATACAATCAATGATCCAGATCCAGTGAGCACGATTGAGGTTGTGTTCTTAAATTGTATTAAGCTTCATGCGTTCTGGACCAGGAGTTCTAGCAAGGAGTGGAGCGTTGGCCTGCTCCGAGCTCTTGAAGTTACAACTAGGAGTGACGGGAGGATATACGTATCTGAAGGCCTTTTAGGGCAAGGATGACGCTATATTTCATCCACAGTGGTATGGTTCACCGTTTGGTTATGGCTTACATAGGTAGGTACAGACGTAAATCTTATCACGCATAACTATTTGGGACAAGCTGTGTGTAATGTTTTTGCAGACTTAGTTAATTAAAAAAATAATTTTCTTATACTTAAAATCTTTTGAATTTTGCGATTTTTAGTTTAAAGTTAAAAAATGTAATTTCCAACTGGCAAAACATTGTGCATAGCTTGTATTAATATGCAAGCATATGCACCGAAGCCGTGTTTTCAACGAAATATAAAATAAAAACTCTCATCTTTCTTTAAAAGTTTATTTGTCTTATCCTTGTAAATAAACATAGATGTGTACATATGTATGTGTATATGTGTATATTCATAAGTATGTGGCTTGTGGCTTATGTGTCTGAAATGAATGCTTTATGTTAAATTGATTGATTGATTGATAGACTGCTGTTTTGACACAATTTCCATGTTATAACTATTTTCATTCAGTTTGGTTTTTTGTTTATCTTTCTAAAGTTTTTACGTTTGCGTATGTGAATAGTTTTTAGAAATAACAACAGCTGGTCGATTTAGATAATAGCGAAATAATACAGTTTTCCTTTTGCTTTTGTTTCGAGCAAAAGTTTTTTGTTTTTTTATGTTTTTTTTTTATATGAAAAAACAATAATAATTTAATTTTCCTTAAGATGAATTTTCTCTTTTTCTTATTTCTTTTGATGTTAAAAAAATAAAATTAATTCTTCCTTTATTTTATTTTATTTTTATCCATTCGATTGATTTTAGCACCTGTGTCCAACGCAAGAGAAATTGCTTTTGTATGTTTTAGCAGCAAAATGAATTATAGCTAATGTCTCATCAATTACGGTAATAAAGCGAAAACAGAAAAAGAAAAACTTAGATGACCTTCATTTAAAGCCAAGCATAGATGAAGCATCTTTTAGTGATTCGCATTCTATGTGTCAGGGGTTTGTTCTTCTAAGATGTATTATTATGATAAATTTGTAATAGAAGGAGTTACAATCTATTATCTGGTTAAGCTGTTATAGTGAACATGTTATTTGCTTTTTTTTTATAAAATGTCTGGCTGTTTAAAAAGAAAAAAATCTATAAAACCTCAGAAAGGACTCTTTTAAAAAATTATTGTTTTCTAGCTCAATGCAAATAGTCCATTAATTTATAATTATTGTATTAATTTTAAGAAATATACCTCTAGGTTTTGAAAATACATTTCACCAAATATTTTGCAGTCAAGCGCATCCTTGAAGAAGTACTGCATAAGCAGCAACTCTTAGTTCCATTTATGACCTAATGATGTGACGATCATATGTGTTATGTATGCGCCGATGAAATAATACGAATAACACTTATCTGCACATTTAAACACCATCAGTTCTTACTGATTTCGAATAGTACTTATGGACTCTCTTTTTACTCACGGATTCTAGTCCAGAGTATTTTTCAGATTTAGATTTTCTAAGGCAGCTAGGTTTTTTTAAAGTTTAGGCGTGTGGCAGCCCGCAGAATAACAAGTTGATCAAGTTGGCAATGGAATATAAATTAAAAAAACAAAATAAAAAAAACGTTTTTTTAGTTTTTCTGAGGCAATCGTTATAATTAGATGTTTTAAAATAATAAAATAAAATTATTATAACAAATAATTTAATTGAGTTAATTTGTTTATTTAGAAGAGTTCATAGGGTATTGCATTGGCGACGAGGTAAATATGGAAGAAATAAAAGCTAGTGTTTGCACGCATTAAAGGAAAATTTTGGAGAAAAAAAGAAGACAAAGAGATTTACGTAAATGAATTCATTATTGTTTTCAGATTGCTAGTTAGGCAAATAAATTCTGTGTTTTAGTTCAAGGAACTAAAATAAGAACAAGCAAGAACAAGAACAATTCTGTGTTTTAGTTCAAGGAACTAAAATAAGAACAAGCACGAGTGAGGTGTACAAAATCTGGGTTCCAATTTGGAAAATCCATTTGGAATAAGATCTGGCCCAGTTGGGCAAATTAAGTAAGTAAAAATAGAAGACAATCAGTCGAAACAGTAACGTTGATTTCAAACATGAATGAGACAAATGGAATCAGGCCATTTCTTTGTGAAGAAGAAATGCTGAAGAAATATCAGATTCTGTCAAGAAGAAGAATAAGTTTTTACATTATGGAGGAACTCAGTTGCAGGAAGTTGCATACAATATTCCAGGTGCACTTGCTTGTGGGGAAAAATGAGATGCTTATAAAACATTGGTTGACAAATTGACTGACTTTTTTTTCCCCAGAAAGAAACTCAACATTTGATAGGCATTTGTTTAGATCATTGAAGGCAAAACATGGTGAAACATTTAATAAATTCTTGTTGAGAACGCGGTAACAGGCTTCGACGATAACATCAACAGAAATTATTGATTTTCTCGAGGAGATATTTGCCCGACACGGATATCCGAAATCGATAACAGCTGATAACGGTCGCCAATTCGTTAGCGAAGAGTTCAAGGCATTTTGCAACACCAATAATATTGAATTGATGACATCACCGCCTTATTGGCCTCAAGCCAATGGAAAAGTCGAAAACTTGAACCGCTCTCTGGTAAAACGTCTTCAAATTGCTCACTCGCAGGGTTTGGACTATAAAAAAGAGATTCGCAGGTTTACACTCATGTATAACGTCACCCCTAATGGTACAACTGGGAAAGCTCCATCGGAACTTGTTTTTAATCGAGTCATTAGAGACAAGATTCCATTGCTGAATGACGTTGAGAACAATGTGATCGACTCTGAAGCCAGAGACAATGACATTGCTAATAAAGAAAAAGGGAAACAAAGTGCCGATGCTGACAGAAACGCGAGCGATTGTGACATCAAAGTTGGGGATAAGGTACTGCTCCGAAATGCTGTTTTTTCTAATAAATTATCTACAACTTTTGGGAAAACAGAATATGAAGGAAAAGATCGAAAAGGAAATGATGTCGTGATATCAGGAGAAGGCAGAATGTATCGTAGAAACATTACTCATGTTAAGAAAATTCCAGCTGACTCATCGCTACCCTTTAGTCAAACCTACTAGGAATTCGGTTGTAAATCCAGAACATCTCGGACTTCAACAAGACGTGAATTCCGATAACAATCGCCTTCCTGGTAATGAGCAGTCAGCGGAACTACCATCAACATCACAGAATATAGATCCGAACGGACCCAGGCCTAAAGTGATGTTGAAACTTAAAAATAGAGGAGGGATGTGGCAGCCCGCAGAATAACAAGTTGATCAAGTTGGCAATGGAATATAAATTAAAAAAAAAACAAAATAAAAAAAAACGTTTTTTTAGTTTTTCTGAGGCAATCGTTATAATTAGATGTTTTAAAATAATAAAATAAAATTATTATAACAAATAATTTAATTGAGTTAATTTGTTTATTTAGAAGAGTTCATAGGGTATTACAAGGCGTATTAATTTAAGTCTTTTAGGATAATCACTGTCGGCTGTGTTAAGAGCTAGTAATTTCAGTAAAGAAATAAAACAAATTAAAAAAAAAATATGAATATATACATATAATGTACGAAAGTACAAAAAATAAATTATTTTTCAAAATTATATAATAAACAAAAATCAATATGAAAGAGAACAAAACTGTTGCCAAGTTAAAGAAAATATTACCAAGAAATGAATTCTAATAGAAATCAAATAAATTAGTTTGATATTAACCAGACTTTTGTGTAGTTTCTTCGAAAAATTTGCACTTTAATGCCTTTAGCCGAGGTAAGAAAACTGTTTTGCTGAAGTAAAAGGCAGTAAAAGCAAAACATTGCTCAACACGTAAAACTAAACTAACTTGAATATAGATAGAATAAACACTTGCACGTTTGTATTATGCATGGCTGATTCCGGTTATATCATGAAGGTTCATATGTCTACTCCATCTTTGAGACATAACGTCTTCTATAACAAATAAACTCAAAGTCATGCATTTATTGTGTTTTAAGGTGTAATAGAATCTTAAGAAACGGCTTAGAAGGATCATAGAAAAATTACAGTCTTTCTAATATTTTACTATGAACATTTACGTTAAGAGTAGTAGACTGATTTAAGCTAAATGGCAAATTTAAAATTGTCATTGCTGTTTGTTGTTTCGTTTTTATTCCGTATTCATTCACGTGGAAAAGGGATAGACAAAACACAACAAATTTGTATTTTTTGTTTTTTTTTAGGTTATTAAAGTTTATTTCGGAATTTTTCATTCCTCACTTTCTTTAAAATAGTACAAAACTAACACACTTGAATAGTTATAAAAGTACATACAAAAAAGGTCATACACATGCATACATACATTTATATACACCTACATACATAATTTCTCTCGTATACGTACACTTCCTTTTCAGTGAGTTTGTATTATAAAACAGGTTTTCCGTTCATGTTATTGTGTTTGCTATTGTTGTCGTTGTTGTTGTCGTCGTTTCGTTTCCTTAAAGTCGAGTTTGTCAACAGATGTTTACTTTATTTCATTTCATTTTATTTTATTTAATTTCTTGTTGTCGTTTGTATTCTTGTAAGGCTTTCTTATTTGCTTTTAAGATTTTCTTATTTTATTTTTAGGAAATTTTAAAAATCATCATCTACTGCTATAACCTTCATCTCTACGATAAATACAACATTTACTATACCATAGACATGTTATATTTATATAAGTATGTGGCAAATTTAAAGTTTTTGTTCCATTATTTTAAACGAGGATTGTTTAGAGCAATACGACTTTATAGGCTGTGCTGAAAGCAAAGAGCCATTTTTGCATTGCAGACACATTTTTTATCACATAAGTTCACAACATACTATCACATATAGCATCCCTCGTAACTGAAAATATATATTTATTCTTACCCACACATCAAAAGTGTGTAAAGTTTTTCAACTTTTTGTTTTACTTGAACATTGTTAAATGTATGCAAATTATATTGAAAAGTTAGTTCCTTTTCCATTTCTTTTCGCTTAATACTTGTGTTGTGAAGTGTTTACACATACATACAAACATAAGAATAGCTGAGCGTGTATACATTTGACTTTATTTGTGTTTCATATAACTTTCATATAAAAGAAAATGACTTTTTAATTTAATTACAAAATGATTAGTTCTACATTCACAAAGATTATGGCTTGAGAAACTTTTTCGTATTTTATTTGTTTTTTGCAAAGATGATGAAATATTTTAAATGTTTTGTGTCAGTTGCCTTAGTTTTTTCTTATTTATTTTTATTTTGTTGTTGCATATAAATTGAGAATGTGGTAAAGAAGTCTAAAGAACAGACTTTATTACAAATGCAAAATGAAAGAAAATATATGCAAAACACTTTGATGCGATCCTTTCGATGACTTGATGTTTTAGAAAAAAAATTTATAATTTTTAGTTGAATAATTTAAAACTGTCTAATAAAATTTGTGACAAAACTGAAATTTAAAAAATTTTTGCTGTAATAAAAAGTGAAAGGTATGTTAACGTGATTACTTTTAGTTTAGAATTTTTCTAATTTCTTACATTTTTTAGAAAAACTAAGCAACAAAATTAAATTATATTTCAAAAATTCCAAAATTTAAATTACTGTAAGTTTTGCCACAACGAACAATTTAAGTGATTTCAGGTTTTAGAGATATAAGCTAAAATTCAAATTCTTAAAAAAAAGTAGATAAAGTTTGAAAGCTAACAAATTGGGAAAGTTGTTGTGTAGGTATTCGCTTTCTTTCTTAGCGAAATTATTGATGGCATGTTTTTTTATTTTTTTACCAAAAATAGGTAAAAAATTGTTACATTTTTACAAATGCTTGGCCTTGACGATCTCGTTAAGGGCCTTTAAACTATTGTATATAAAAAGTTTTTATCCTAAGGGAAAACTGAAGAGGCAGGCTTCTAAGGTCCTCTATATTAGTATCCTTTTCGATTGCTCTTCCTGGAATTGAGAAACTTAAATTCTTAAATTAAGTTAAAATGTTTTTGGCAAGTTGTGGTATTTTGTTGCCAATTATTTAGCAATGATTGAAGTTTATTTTTATTAAATTACTTTGTTATTACAGGCAATGTTTTACTGGTACACAAAAAAAGGGAATGTTTTAAAATAGAGATGGGTAGCTAGCGAGTCAGTGTTCTCGCATTGAAAAGTTGCAGAAGAAAATTTTCTTGAAAACATCAAACAAGATGGTTGCTTATTAAAAGTGTAGAAATTCGTAGCAACCAGTGTTGATAATTGGTATCGAAAGTAATGCCACATGTCCTCTGTCACGAGCGAAAGAAAATTAAATGCTTATGTAGCATATAGGCTACGCCGATACCAGACATCTTTTAGAATGATTCAGTTTAACCGACACTTGTAAGTTGCTCTGCGATCCTTCTTGCCAAAAAATTTTCTTTTGTTCTTATGTTGATTACTAGTGCAAGAAAATAAATCATAAATTCGTTTCTGAGAAGTTCATTTAGGATTTATCTTCCCAAAAAAAAAAAAAACAATTCACATGCTGTTGATAAAATTTCTGTACTTAAAGAAAACAATTTTGCTTTCCCTACAAATTTGGATTTTCTGATGGAGTGGCTAAAGTGACAATGATTTTTCCCTGTTATCATAAAATTAAATGGATCATTAGTGTTAAGAAGTCTCAACTTATCTTGATCACCTGATTATCAAAATCCCCAGAAACAATTGGGTGTTGTCTGGTTTAATCTTCTGATAATATAAACAAATAACAGTATTGTTTATTGCCCGGCATAATCTTAGTTGCTCTATACCATTGTGTTGTTAAAGATTGCCTTACTTACGATAATATGATTTTCAATTTTATATCAATTTATCTTCATATTATTTGACTTATGTTGTGGGATTGGAAATGGGTATTGTATAAATTACAAATGGTAATTATAAAGAAAATATATATCGCGATATGTGGAAACATTCTCCGGATTCATTTTATTGAATTTAAAATTTGTATATAAAAGCTAACTGCGGCTTTCTTCTTAAAGTTCCTTGTCCTTTATCATTTGATTATCTTCAAATAAGTATTCAAATTTTCTATACATGTCGACCGTAAGTAGCATAAAAATTATTTTAAGCTAATCTGGAGTAAATAATTGAATTGCAGATGTGTAAACGGAAGACAACAGAGTACTTTAGTTGCCGCAGAGTATTATCAAGTGGCCCGATAAAAAGTTGAGAATAAAACTTGCCTGTCCTCGCACAAACAGCCACATCTCATTAGTTTCTGTTATTTACTCTTAATGGAACCTGACAATAACCTGCGCTATTTAAATTGCAAAACAAGAAAGCCGTGTGCATACAAAAGAAAGAGGAAATAAATTAATAAAAGTAAATGAAATAAACTTTGAGTGCCACTACATATTTACTCTGCTTCTTTTGGTGCATTTTATTCTTAGTATAAGTTATTTTGCGAACATAATATACTTTAGTGAAGCATTCGTAAATTAAATTTGCATAACTTTTTTTCTTCTTCTTCTAAGATCTTAATATTTTACGTAAAGTTATCCATTTAATAGGTTTCCATTTATAATATAAATTGTTATATAATCAAATCTAGATCTATTGTTTATTAAGCCCCTTTTTTGTTCTGTATACTTAAAGTTAAAAAATGTTACGAATTTATATTTAAAAACTTTCTATATTAATTTTACAACGTATTTAAAATTATAGTAAACTGTTTTATATAAAACTTTAAAGACACTCAGACATTTCTTGGCAAAGGAAGTGATAATAACTTTATTGATCTTTTAGAAAAATAGTTAAATTAGAATTTTACAACAACAACATCAATAACAAAAAAAAATTTTTAACTTGGTTATAAAATATTACAATTGACATTTTCAGTGTTTCCACACATACACACACACCCACGACGTGCATATATAAATGGTGAATAAAATAAAAGTTTTTCTAGTGCTGCCCTGCAATAAATTTTGGTTGTTAGATTTAAGCAAGTTATTACCTGAGTGCACAATTTGAACATTAAATTTTAAATAAAAAAAAATCCCTTTATTTTCTTTTGGGTTTTTACTCCCATTTTAGTTCCTGCCATTTCTGCTATCTGCTGATATTCTTCAGCTTTATGCCAAAAAGTCTATTTTATTTAACTTCATTTTTTGTGCACTCTTTGATGGCGCTTGTTCTTGCATGAATTCTTTTGATAATGCTGGCGTATAATCAACAGTAAAATGTCAACAACACTTTAAAATGTCTAATGCATATTTTTTTTTGTCTGTTGGAAATAAATATGAAGAGCTAAATACCAAATGTGAATGAGGAAAAAAATATTTTAGTTTTAAAGAGGTGTGTAAAATGGAAAAATAAGTCTTAGCAAAAGTAAAGAAATATGTAAAGTATATTTTGTAGGATTATTTTATTGGAAATATACATTTCAAAGACATGAAATTTTTATTCAGAATTAAGGGATAAAAAAGAATACAATATCAAATCTTAAAGTTTGGTAATGGATTTGTACATATTTTTCTATGAGAAAAAATTATTCTGCCAATGTGGAAAATTGTGGGAATTGTATTTATGCATAGAAAACAAAACTCTTTGCACCCACTGAAGCTTTTATTTATTTTCTATTAAAACTTTATTTTAGTTTTAAAGGACTAAGTTCTTAATTTAATTTGAAAATCTTTGGTTTTCCTTTTTAAAATAAATATGTTATTGACTCAGTTATCGAAGTAGAATATTTTTATTTATGTTATCTAAAGGGTGTTTTTTTAAGCCCGATAGAACTCGAAATTGTAAAAAATAACACAAAAAATTAAATTGTAATCAAAATTTCTTTTTTATTCGAAGGATCAATACGTGACATTAACATTTGAAAATGATTTCGGGCATATGGGCACCGCGGCTGTTCTTGACGAAGCGCATTCTGGACGTCCAATTTTGGGCCACTTTTTCGAGCACTGCTGGGCGTATGTCACGAATAACACGAACAATGCTGTCCTCCAAGGCGTCAATTGTTGCTGGTTTATCAGCATAAACCAGTGACTTCACGTAGCCCCACAGGAAATAGTCGAGTGGTGTCAAATCGCACTACCTTGGAGGCCAATTGACAGGTCCATTTCTCGAAATCAACTTATCGCCAAATTTTGATTTCAATAAGTCGATGGTTGCGTTCGCTGTATGGCACGTAGCGCCATCCTGTTGAAACCACATCTCGTCCGGATCAATGTCATCCATATTTTCAAAAAAAAAAAAAATCATTGATCATGGTGCGGTAACGATCTCCATTGACCGTAACGCGAGCTCGGGCCTCATTTTTGAAGAAATAAGGTCCGATGATGCCACCAGCGTGAAAACCGCACCAAACGGTGCATTTTTCTGGATGTAATGGAGTCTGTAGGGTCAGTTGTGGATTGGTCTCACTCCATATGCGGCAATTTTGCATATTAACAAACCCGTTAAGCCAAAAATGCGCCTCATCGCTGAACACAATTTTGCGATAAAACAACGGGTCAGTTGCCAACTGCTCTAGAGCCCAATCGGCGAAAGAACGACGCATATAATGGTCTCGTGGCTTCAATTCCTGCACCAGCTGGATCTTATACGGGTGTAGGCCTAGATCATTGCGCAAAATTTTCCACGTAGTGGACGGACAGAGCCCCAATTCCTGCGACCGACGACGAATTGATAAATTTGGATCTTCTTCCACACTTTCGTTTACAGCGGCGATATTCTCTTCAGTACGCACATTCCTTCGACGTGTTGGTGTTATAGCATCCTCTAGAGAGTATGTGGTACGAAATCTATCGACAGTTCGACGAATGGCTTGTTCAGATGCACGATTATGTACGCCATAAAAATGACGAAGTCGTCTATAAGTTGTGCGAATCGACGACTGATTTTCAAAGTAAATTTGGATAATTTCGTAGCGTTGTTCAAGCGAGAGTTTATTCATGATGATTTGTCAGAGTATACTGAAACAAATAAAAAAAATGTTTCATCAAAATTTCATTTTTTGTGTTACTTTTTACAATTTGAAGTTCTATCTAGCTTGAAAAAAACACCTTTTACAAGCAAAGATAATAAAAATAAATAGTGTGAAAAACTTGTTTGTCTGTGATATGAGTTTTATTGTCAGAGAATAATAATTCGGGTCTAAATATTTATACGAAATTGGTCTTGAGAGGCTTTAGTTTTAGACTCTTGTTTACCTGTAGTTTGTATGAGTACATCTTCTAATCAATTTAGTAGTATTTGATTTAATTAGATAAAGGTTGTAAATTTGCGTATAACCCTTCTGGTATAACTTAAAAATAAGTAATTGATGCAATGTTTGCTATTTAAATATAAAAAAGGGTGCAACATATAGCACAAAATATTATTCTTATTTATTATAATAGAAATTATGCAGATATTATTGTTTTTCCATATTAAAGTTTATACTTTACTATTTCAAGTAATTTCGAAAGTATCGTGCTGCCTTGCCTTATTATTGTTGTGAAATATATGAACTTTGCTTTGAAAGATCGCTTGGCTTAAACAGGTAAAAACAGATAAAAATTTATTTATAAAATATTTTTTCTTCGCTTTTTTATTTCAGAAGGTGATACTTACTAGTGCTGTATATCAAGTGTTGCCTCTGTCTAATGTTAGGATCTTACTTGGTACTACTTGGCCTCCATATGATTTCACTTCAAACAGGGCAGAAACACGAACGGTAGTTTGGACAGACACAGATTTCTGTTCATATAGCCTGATCAACCTGAAAGATAAGCCTAAATCGTTATTGTTTCATTTTTGTCATTCGGGGGACAAATGTTTAATTTACTATGTGGTTTACATGGTTCCATAGGAATCTTCCTTATGTCTTAATGAAAACACTGCAGAAAGGTGAACAGTATTTTGGACAGGCATAGATTAATATTCATATAGCCTGATCAACTCAAAAGTGTACTAAAGACAATCCTAGCACGCCGTTATTTTATCTTTGTTTTCGTTAATTGTCAACTGGGGACCGATGTTTAATTTACTTTGTGGTTTATATGGTTCCATAAGAATCTTTCTTAGGACTTGAAAAAATAAAAAAAACATTTTGCGGAATTTGTGGAAGCGTTCTTGGGTTTTTCGATTAGCAACACATTTGCCGATTTATTTTTATTTATTTAAATGATTTAGTTTTGTTTAAAAATTGGTCTTTTTATAAATTTTTATTGGACTTGTCTTGCAGTTGATTTCTAGTATTATAAAAATTTAGGCTTAAAGTTAATTAACATTAAAATTCTATTACAGTTTTTAGCGATATCAATTTGCTATCAGCTGTTTGTTCGAAGTCGCAGTAATGACTACTAGTTCAGTGTCAGTTATGCATTTGTTAAAAAAACATAACAACGCATTACAGAATTTGTTAGCAAAAAATTTCACAATTTTGGCAAAAAATTAATTTTATATTAACTCCATTTATAATAATGATTTTTAAAAAAATTTAGTAGGATGTTACTAAAAAATAAATAAAACAAATTTATAAACATTTGCATCGATAAATAAATTTTCCAGCAGTTGTGCATATTTGGGATCTCGTTTAGTCATTAGAATTGGTCGAATTTTAATAAAAAGTTTGTGAAATAAACAAAATAAACTGACAAAACTTTGAATTAAATGAAAACTTGGAAAATTTTATATGTCTAAGCAAGCAAAGAAGAGGTTCTGTAACCCTGTAAATATTTTTTATGATGGAAGTGTTTATATTTTGTTGTATTATTCAAAAGAGACATTAAATAAAATATTTGTATAATTTCAAAATAGAATAGAAAGACTTTGAAATTTGAAATTACTAATTGTACACCGGAAAAAATATGAACTGTTATTATATTCAATTCATTCTCTGCTTAATTGTTTATTTTCTAACAAAATATTTATTTATTTGCGTCTCTTAATTTCAATAAGTCTGTAAAATTTGCAAAATTATAGGCAATATTTTCCTATAGTTACATCAAGTTCCAAACAAATATGAGCAGCAGTAATCATGTTCAGGAAGTTAAAAAAAAAGGTGTGAAACTTTGAAAGTTGCTCAGTTAAAGTTTCATCTAAAAATTTGCAAACACATAAAAAACGTATTTTAATTTAGCCAACACTGTTTTTTTACAAAGCACAATTTTCTATAATTTGAATTTTCTTTCCTTTATATTTTAATCAATAGGTTACTGAAATATTCAACTAAATATGTAGTAAGTGATGCCATATAGGTTTCCGTTTTACTATTCGTCTTGTTTAAAACCTGTTGGGAATTTTCAACCCTTCTTACAATCCAAATGTTTATTTTTACAACTGTGTAAAAATTATTTTTATACAATTTTAATTTTAATTTCCTTTTTTTCTTTTTCCTTTTGCTTTTTACTCAAATAAAAGAATCAAATTTTTCTTCGACAGAATTAAAATGTTTATAACTTTAAATTTATTCAATAAAATTGATGCAGAATTTAAATAAATTCTACAAAACCTAATTCGGCAATACTACTGAATAACATGTCTTAAATAAGTGGCTTGAAAAAACACGTTTTTGTCCCCTTACCACATTGGGTCTCATTCAGTATATGCTGAGGAAGTAGAAAATAAAAATTAAAAGTTGTCAATTAATAATTCCAACTTTACTAATAATCGTATCAATTATAATCGTTTTAAGTTTTTTAAAGTTCCATATATTGAATACAACTATATTTACTATTTTAATTCAATTCAAACTATATTTGCTATTTTAAACTTTATATATATTTTTTGTAACAAATTTTTATTTGTAAGCTTTTCATACGTTTATTTTTAAAGTATACACCTTAAAAGTTCAAAATTCCATGTAATTGAACGATTTAAAAAATGTACAAAAAAAAAAAAAAAAACAAAAAAATGTTTTAAAACTAATTTTTCGCTTGGTTGTTAAAGCATTAATTTTTATTTCAGAATACATTAAAAAGTGCTAAAATATATAAAAATAACAACATAAATTGATTTTTACATTATACGGTTGTTGCAATGTCAGCATTTTTATTTAGCAATAAAAAATATGCTTAAAAAAATTTGCTTATACATAAACATTATAAATATAAAATTGGAAAATATTTTTAATATTACGAGTATAACAGATTTAAAAAGTTTTTCTTTTTCATCTTGTCGGTAATAATTTTTTATACTTTGTTTATTGGAAACAACATTTTTTTTTTTTTGGTAAAGTCAGCTTTATTTAAATATGAATGATATATTTTTTATTACCTTAATGCTGCTTATTTATTAATATAAATATTGTTTTGTTGTATTTTTAACCTTTTAAAGTGAATCATCAATTATTGTTGGTTAACAAGAAAAGCAAAGAGCAGATTTTATAAATCATTTACAATATTTTAAAAAGAAAGGCCTAGAAAAGTTGTGTGCATTACTACACAATATTTTTCAGCGAGTTTTGTTAACATGAAAGATGTTGGGAGTTGTTCACTTTACAATATAGAAACAAATACATCTACTTCTTTTTTTTTATTCTGGGACTTTTTTATTTACCAAGCGCGCTTTTTATGCAATCCAGCCTTAATACTGTAAGGCTACGCCGATATTTCTATTTTTTTATACCAAGGCAGCGTTACAATTAATCTAAGACACTCGTTGACACCAACGAGTTTCGAGCTAAATTTTTTTTTTCAAGCAGTCTCCTTAAAAGAGACTCCTCATCAAACTGCGACATTCATTAGCCACAAAAACGTGTTTACCCCCTAACGGGGATATTTATTTAGCGAATCGAACTTTCTATTTATCTGAGTCGAGGTCCTACTTTTTATTTATCCAACTCACACTGCAAGAGTTTTCTAATGGGCAACGGTACGCTGTTTAATTTATAATGTGCGTCAAGGGAAAGTAAACAATAAAGAAACTGCTAGACTTACAATAAAGGAGGTTCTTCTTTTTTTTTGGGACAAAGCCAGAATACCAACCAATCTTTGGTTCAAAATTCTGTCGCAAAGCTGGAAAAAATGTATGATGAAGGGAGAAAACTGCAAAAAAGCGCTAAAAGAACAGCAAGCGCCACTCAAACTCAAAAGGGGGAGGAATTCAGCTTAAGCTTTGACGACCTATTTGACGTTGCTCATCAGGATGCTCTTCCCAAAACTGCTGAAGCAGACAGGACATTTTTGTTACTCCAGAAAGAAAAAGGACGCCCTGGCTGTATGGGAGGCATCGATATGAAATCTGCTAATGCAAAACGAAGAAAGGAATTGAGGCAAGCAGTTAAGATGGCAAGATTAGAAAAAGAAATATAGATGAGTTTATGTTTTTCAAAAATGATTTATTTATTAAATGTTAACATTAGTAAGTAACTTTTTTTAGTAGCTAATTATAAAGCACTAGGTCACTATTTAATAAAAAATTTTTAAAAACTTAAATTTTTTATTAATTAACTACTAAAAAATATTAAAAAGGTCAAAACCTAGAACTATTATATATTAATAAGTAACATTAATATTTTATTTTAAGAAGGTGGAAAATATTTAAAACTGGAATCTACAACAAGCATTAGCAGCTCATCAAAGGAACATCAGCCGATGTGAGAAAATACAGAGACAGATTCAAACGAATGACCACAACTCAAAAAGAGGAGGTACTGTCGAATACCGAAGAGATTATTGATGTACTATTTGTGATGGAGATGCAGTACGAATTTTAGAAGCGACAGCAGGAGCATTCGGGCATGACCCACAAAATTTTGTTATAAGCACACCTGTCATACGAAACCGCAGACAACAATTTTGAACTAATTTAATCAAAAGCAGATTCAGAAATTTCGATTTAGAGTATGCTGCTGTGTACTGGAGTGAAAAATTGCTATATAGTGTATAGCCCTGCTATAACCGATATGCAAAACTTTTAAATTTATTTTTATTAAAAAAAAAAAATTCATAATTTTATAATATTAAATTTTACAGTTATAATGTATGTAAATTTCTCTGTCGACAGTTGGTGCAGTTCTCAGCTGCTCCTCTGTCTAAAACGCTCAAGATTGCTTGCAATGCCGTAAGTGGTTTTTGTAGTTCACACATATTATATTCAACTTGCAACAATATTTTGCAACAAATATGTATTTGGTTGAAAGTTTTAAAATGATTTCTGTTCCATTCGTAGCGTATTTTGTGTTTGTCCTTGACGAACTGCTCATAAATTTCTGTTTCGATATTAAATTTCAAAAAGTATCTGATTGAAATTTATCGATTCTTAATGTTGCAAGTTAATATTTTTTTCTGGTTTACCCCTTGTTAAACGGAAAATCTTACATGTATTTATATTTAATGGTTATTATTTTGTTGCTTTTATTGCTGTTGGTGTATTGTTATTTATATAAGTAAATATATATATATATATATATATATATATATATATGATTTCCACTTGAAAGAAGTTTGCATTTGTTATTTCAGTTCGCGTAGAAATCCTTGGTATTCATTGCTTTAGTTCACTCAGCAGTGTTTGAATTTTTTTTCTCCAGTTCTCTGGCAATTTTTTTCTTTATTTGTGTTTTTTTTTTTTATTTCGGTTTACACTTGACTGAATTTTGCCTTCGAAATGTATTTCACCACATTGCCACATATCGATGCGTACAGTTAACTTAACCGCCACCAAAATGCCATTGCTATAAACAGCATCAATATAATGTATTTAAGTGTGTGCGTAAAAGTTTGCTGCAAAGTCTTTTGCAATGATTTATATATTACAAGGAACTTTGCTTCCTTGCTTTTTTTTCCTTTTTTGTTGTTGTTTATTGTTTTCTTATTTTAAACTTATAATGTATTCGAATAGATAAATTTTTAAGTTTATTTAATAAAGTGGAATAAACATGTTTATTATTGTGTTCGTGTGTCTGAGCATTTTCATATTTCATACAATAAATTTATTTTGATATGTTTATGATTTATACATAATATTCGTTGGAAAATTGAAATGAAACTGATTTAAGTTGATTTGATACACTGAATTAATATTTTTACTGTTAAGAATATATTAAAAAATGTTAAATTATTTTTTCAAAAATGCTTAAGCTTACAAACTGAGAGAAGTTTGGATTATTATACGAATTCACAGAGTATTTTCGTGTTCTGAAAACGAAAAGCGAAATAATGCATTTAGCTGAAAGAAATTCTTATTTTCGTGAATCATGTGATCTATTTGAGACCAAAAAATTCAATAGAGATTGTTTGTTTTTCATTTCTTTATTTAAAGTCAATTTTCAATAAGTTAATTCTATTTGTTTATAGCATAAATTAAATTGTCTAAGCGAATGTAAAATCAACATTAAAAAATTTATATTCATTTCTTTACTTAACGTAATTAAAAGCTTCTAAAATTGTTTCACGTTATGGTGCATGCTATCACAGTTTATTATAAATACCTTCCTATAAAATTTGTAAGATTCATTTTTAGTTATATTCATTTGCAAAAGACATTTTACTTAAAGGTGTGAAAAATTACTGTAATTTGATTGGCAACTAAATTTATTTTTTAATTTTTTTTTTTTGCATTTCTTATCCCAAATACATTTCTGTTAGTTTAGAAAAAAAAAATCCATCTGCACTAAAACCACAAGCATTTTAGTCATATTCAATATTTGATTTTAATTAGCATACAAATTTCCTACAATACTTGTGCTGCTGTTGAGATAAATGATCGAATTAATCAATTTTCTTAAATTCAATAATAGAATACTGAACGTAAAGTAATGAAAGCAAATAAATTTCAAATAAAATTTTAACTCACTACTGTCCGACCCACTATCAATCACAATTGAATTTATACAATTGAGCTTTCAGATGGATTGCTAATACATATAAGAATTCAAGTAAACAATCTGCAAACAACGGCAACAACAAATGCAACTAAAACATGTTTTAAAACTAAACAACGGCTTAAGGGATTTTTTCTGCATTTTACGGTAGGCAGCCTTTAATCGAAGTAAAGAACTGAACGAACGTGAGACCCCAACAGAGAATGGACAGGAAAATATATTCAAGTGTATGCACATGCATGTATGTGTGTGTGCTTGCCATATTATATCCTTTATCACTGCTAGGAGTTCAGTACACCTTTTACACATGCATGTTTGTGCAAATAAATTGCCGTGCACGTATTTTCAAAAACTGGCAAATGAGAAACCAATAATTCTATGACTTTAGAATTTCGCAGAGGCAACATAAAATGGAAAACGAATCTATTTGTAGCTGATATTTTTTTCTGTTTTTTTTTTTTTTTTGTAGAATGCATTTGGATTTTTCTTTTCCTGTTTTGTTTTGCCAAACTAACATCATGTGTTCCAATAATGCTAACAATAGATTACTACATATGAATCCGATTGTACTTTTTATGCTGATTTTGATATAGTCAAAAATATTTGTTAAAAGCCACCGAGATTTGTTGGTCATTTGAACAGATATCTAATGAAAACGTATACATTAATTTTGAAATAAATATCGGGTTTTTCAACATGAAGTTCTTTTTTTTCAATTGTGGCAACACCAACGTATCCGTAGTAGATGCATTGGCAATTGTTATAATGAATTCAATTTCGCACGATAATCGCATTAAAATAATTAAAATCCAGCATGAAAAAGGTGGTTCTGTTAAAATTATATTTCATAGAATTCGTGATATTATTGGAAAATATAATCACCCTTCTAAGACCGCTGTTAAGAATTTGGTCGTTAAATTTGAGTCGACAGGCTCGATACAAAATATGCAACTACCAACGCGTGTTTGACCAGATCCTTCAATTGAAAACATTACAGCCGTGAGCCACAGTGCTAAAGCAGATCTAAATTTGCCAATTTTTCGAAGTTTTCAAAAATTGGGGTTATTCAAAACCCCCACATGGCGAATTTTGCGCAAAAATTTTACTTTGAAATCTTACAAGGTACAACTGGTGCAGGAAATGAAGTTGACCGACCATTCATATCGCCGTAGGTTCGCGCAATTCATTTAGAAATAGCCGGATAGTTTTTCTAAAACAAATCATTTTTTCAGACGAAGCTCATTTTGACTTGTCAGGGCATGTCAACAAGCAAAATTGCCGCATTTAGGCTTCTGAAAATGCTACAGCGATTATTGAGAAACCTTTGCATGCTCAATATGTTATTGTATGGTACGCTATGTGGTCTGGAGGCGTGATTGGGCTGGAAATGCGGTAACGGTCACACGTTGCACAGCCAACTTATTGCAAACCAAATTTTTCGAAAATCAGCAGTTAAGTGGCCATTCAGATCGTGTGATTTAACACCACTAGATTAATTTTTGTAGGGCTATGTTAAGCGTTAAAAGAGAGAATAATATTACCCCAAAACGTATGTGTTATGATAACATGCAATCGTATGATGTATTAAGTACGTGTGATCTTTTTTCAAAGTATTTTCAAAGCACAAACCTGCTTGTAATGACTCCAGCTACCATCTCGTAGATAACGAAAGTGGCGGAATTAATTTTAATATAACCATTGCTGATGTGTATTATGCTATAAATGATTTAGGGAATGATACCAAATGTTCAGTTGGAGATTATCCTTCTATATTTTTAAAAAGTGTTCAGCTAATATTGCGGCTATAATTACTAAGCTTTTTAATTCGTGCCTTGAACTTGGTAAATTTTTGGACTGCTGGAAGCTTTGTTGCATTATTCCAATTTTTAAATCTGGAGATCGTAGCTTATTTACCAATTATAGGCCCATAATTAAACAAAGCCCATTTGCAAAAATATTTGATAATATTCTAAAGGGTAAACTGTTTGAGCATGTTAAGAGCTTTATTTCCGACCGGCAACACGGTTTTATGCCGAACAGGTCTACAACGACTAACTTACTATTATTAAGCCGTGATATTGTATCTGCTATGATGAGTAAGCGCCAATGCGATGTTATATACACTGACTTTGCTAAGGCATTTGATACAGTTAGCCATCATCTGTTACTGCTCAAGCATTGTACATTTGGTTTTTCGAAAAATATTTTAGCATTCTTTCATAGTTTCTTGACCAATAGAAAACTTAAGGTTAAAATTGGTAATTCATTCTCTTCTGATATAATTGATGCTTATTCAGGTATTCCTCAGGGAACGCATATTGGTCCGTTACTTTTTATAATTTTTATTAATGATTTACCATTGAATTTTAAGTTTTCCAGCTGTCTTTTATTTGCTGATGATTTGAAATTGTATTCTACTATTGGCGATATTGGTGACTGCGAAAAGATACAGATTGATCTTAACAAACTGTCTGACTGGTGTTTTGAAAATGGCATACGTAATTATGTTTCAAAATGCTGTGTTGTCACATATGTATGCTTATCAGGCCTGTTCTGCAAATCACATTTTATGAGAGTGATTTGAAAGCACAAGAAATGTGTTCTGCACACAAAATTATGTGATTTTAAAACGTTTAGGTATGCCACTTGCAATTTGAAATCACTTAGGTAATTTTGCTACTGTTACAATGAAAACTGTAAAATAAATTACTTAAATAGTTCAACCAATCTGCGTTCTTATTAATTTTGTTGTATAACTAATTTTTATTCAAAAGAAATACTTAAAAATTAAGAAAATTGTAAGGGCATCTTTTTTTACTGTAAATTTGTTATTTGCTTTTGTGTTTTCTATTGTGATTTCAATTCTATTGTCAAGCAAATCAGCTGTTTTCTAGTGCTTTCAAGAAACTAATATCACACCAAAAATTACAAAAACAGCGTGATTTACAGAACAGCATAAAAACACAAGTGTGATTTTAAAACTGCATGTGATTTGAAACTAAGTGATTTCAAGAACATGCCTGTATATTTCGGGTTCAATAAATTTTGATTATACTCTTGGTGGTTTCCTGCTTAAACGTGTAGCTGAAGTTAAGGACTTAGGAGTCATTTTTGACACTAAATTAACATTCTCTAAGCATATCGACTATGTTATTTCTAGAGCTTATAGTATGCTTGGTTTCATTAGAAGAAATTCTAGAGATTTTAAATATGCATACACCCTCAAGTCTTTATACATTTCCTTGGTTCGAAGTATCTTGGAATTTTGTTCCATTGTTTGGAATCCTAGTCATTTAGGCCCATCAAATCGTATTGAACGAATTCAGAGGATATTTACTAAGACTGCTTTAAAATTGATTTGGCCACATGAACTACCTTCTTATGATGTTAGAAGGAAAATGTTAGGCTTACAATCCTTAGAGGATCGTAGATCTTGCTCCTCATTATTATTTGTTTATAATATACTATCTGACAATATTGATAGCCCGGAAATTAAAAATTATTTTACGTTATACAGTCCTCCTAGGGACTTGAGACATAATCGCATGTTTGAAGAATGTCTTTTCAGAACGAATTATGCAATTAATGAGCCGATTGCAAGATGCTTGCATTTATGTAATAGCTTTAACCCACATTTAAATTTTAATGTCAGTTATAATATGTTCAAGCTTCTTTTATTCAAACATTATAATTAATATTGTAAAGTAATCTGTAGGAATTTAATTCTGTAGATGAAATAAGTAAATAAATAAATAAATAGAAAGAGTCTGTATGGAGCCAATCGAATTCATTTCAGTCTTAAAACTCAAGTGATTAAAAACTTTGATGAAAAAGTCGCCATCATCTGTCAGCATGGTCGTGGTTGACATTTGCTAAATATCATTTGTCATTCATAATTGCCGAACTGTTCTGTACATACAATCATCATCATTTTGAATCATCTTAATCTAAATTTTATCGTTTGTTTTATTTTAGAAAACAAACTTCTCGTTGAAAAACCCTTTAGATATTTTACTATTTTTTTTTCTTAAATATTAAATCTATGAATAAAAGATAAATAATTTCATTCGTTAACCTTATAAATGTAAGATTTCTAAAGTTGTTTTCTTACGAGCAGACATGCAAACTTAATCGCGTCAAAAATATTAAGAAAAAGAGAAAATTCAAATAAATTATATTTCACCAATTAAATGCCGAAAAATCCACAGCCAAATAACTGACTGAACATTAATTTTTCTCTCAGTGGATAGAAAAACTACCCACCTCTTATTATAAACCCTGTTCTGGGCAAAAATGAATTATGCAGTAAATTTGAAGTACATTTCAAGCTTTTTGAAGGATTGTTGCAGCGCCTCTAGTGTTAAGTGCGCGCATTAAACTTTGAAGCTAATATGGTGTTTCCACGGCACCTGCTTCGCTCTCTATTCTTGCTTCACACCCCAATCATAAGCGAATCAACCTGCTTCGCCATACAAAATTTTGAGAGCGAAGCTGGTAGATTCATATTGAAGCTAGTTGCGAAGCAAGTAAAAATCCTCTCTTCCCTAATTTTTATTGTAAGTTTATCTGCACTAGTTATCAAAATTAAACGTTTTTGTAAACAAAGAAAATTTACAAACAAAATAAAGTTAAAACTTAATTAAATTATTTCAATTTTATAAAATTAAAAAAAAATGGATAGGAAAAAAAATTATACTTAATGCTATCGCGGCAAGAAGGATATCTTCTGTTGTTTTTCAACTGTTGTTGTTGTTTTTCAAGTGTTGTTGTTGTTTTTCAACTTATGTTTTTCTGTTTAATAACAACAGCCAAATCGAAGCAGATAAATGAGTCGTGTAAACAGCATGATTCACAAACTTGCTTCAGAGAGCGAAGCACGAGATTCAAACTGTCGTGGAAACAGGCTATAACATATAAATTTTTACTTGCGTCAGTGATATAATACTCTAAAATAATAACGTATCACGAGTGGTTTTGCTGCAACATATCATGAGAAATTTAAAGACCACCTAATTTCTTGTTCTACTTTTTTTATAGAAGAGCTAAATAATGATAAGATTGACCAAAGCTAGTTATATTTTGAATAACTATCGTTAAAGGTACATAACACCACTTTATGTCTAAAACAAATTATTTTATTTCTAAAACAAATTATTTTCAATACCTTTAAAATAAGTTCACCCAGTGTATGGGTTCAAGTAAATTAACAACTTACAACAATCGTCCATAAATACGAAAATACGTAAAACGTTTTACTCTTAACTACAATTCTACACTATTGTCTTGTATAAAAGAATAGAATTGTAGTAGCTCTTGTTGTTCTTGTTGTTTGTTGCAATTGTTTGTCAGTGTGAGAGTGTTGTATTGTTTCTGTTCAATTGTTTTCAAAAACGTGTTCAATGTACAAAGTTATACAAACAGTGTTACAAATCTTTAAGTAACGAGTATCAACAATATTCAGTGATGCCTTAATGCCAGACCAAATAGTAGATTATTACAAATACGAGTACTTTATATATCATACAGGGTACGAGTACTTATTCTTAAACTTTATAACAAAAAAATATTGAAATTTCTTTAGAAAATAAAGGCCGAGCAGTAAAAGGTAATAAATACACTCTCAATATTTAATGCCACTAACAAACTTACTGATTTCAATTAAGAAGATATTGTGTGAAAATTCAAGTTAAGTGATAAGGACTAAAAATAAATTCGCATTTGTGTGAAGTAAGAGTTTCAAAAACGAGTGTTAGTAAGTGAAATTTAATTTTTGCTTACAATTTATTTTCTTGTTGTCCGGCTACAGAGATCTTTTACTAACAAGTGCGTATTAAACTTAAATAACATTTCAGTAAATAATTGCCAAACTTTAAAGATTAATTTTGTTTAGTTTCTTTTTGTTTTATTTTCAGAGTTGCCGCATATACAGTTAAAGCAAAGAGTCTTTACTTATGTATTATTAGTAAATGAATTAGGGAACCAATAATTAGCTGAATGCTACAGGACAACAATCATTCCCATAACGAATTCAAATTATTTTCACGTGTTTCTAGGCGTTTCAATGTGTTTCACTGTATAAAAGAGATAAAGGACTTCAGTCAGGCGTGTGTGAGTGAGTTTCTCACTGTATAAAAAAGGAGAAAAAAGACATCCGCTGGCTTGTTACAACTTAAGCCTGGCTCGCCTTAATTGCGTGTACTAGCAGAAGGTTGCCACATACATTTTTGCGGTGGTAGACGCTAACAGGCTTTTAGAACTCTGGATCTTCAGTTTTAAAATAAAGTTATCTTCTCATGAGGAACTCTGTAAAGCTGATGTATAGTTTTAAAAGAACTTCGGTTTTCTTTGACAAGAACAGACCTTGGAAGAGACGGACAGTGGGGTATGTTTAAAAATAACGAATTTCATTTGTTTTGTTTGGGTACAATTTTCCGTCGACCCTCGTCAAATTTGGTTTGTGAACAAACCGGTTTCGGCTGTTTGCCATCTTCAGTGTTCTTTTCGTACTAGTTGCGTTCTATTGTCAGTTGTGTTTATATAGTTCGTGTCTCCCTTCATGTTATTGCGTTCGTCCCTTTCTGTCTTTTTTGCCTACATCTCTCTGTCTCCTTTTTTTTTGTTTGTCTCTTTTTGCCTAATTTGTCGCTCCCTTTTTCATTCGTCTTTTTTCCTAACTAAATTCTTTTACGATCATGCTTGTTGTCCGTTTTTGTTTATGTGTGAACCTATTGGGTTTTTTCTTTTTTCCTCTTTTATGTGACATAATAATCTGTAATTGTACGTTTATGATGTTCTTTATTGCCTTGGTCTTGCGCACCTGCGTAACGTTTTTGTGCTGGTGTAGTGTTTGTTTTCCTATAAAAATGTTTCAACGGTTCAAATATTGTGTCCGAAGCAGTGTTTATTTGTTCATTTATTATTCGTCCGTCAAATGTTTTTTGTTTGTATATTTCCATGTTTTCCAATACATTTAGTCTCCTTCCTTTGTGCTGTGTGTGAAGCAGTTTAACCGTTGTCTTTATATCTCCTGGTGTACATTTGTTGTTAAATATATGGTTCGCAAAGTTTGATTTTGGAGTCGATTCTGGTTCTCGTAGTTTTCTGTTATAGTCTCTAATGTGTTCCCTAAATCTGGTCTTAATTTTTCGTCCTGTTTGCCCGATGTAGCAATAATGGCATGTACAAGTTAATTTGTACACTCCTTGAAGATGGCAAACAGCCGAAACCGGTTTGTTCACAAACCAAATTTGACGAGGGTCGACGGAAAACCGTACTTAAACAAAAGAAATTTTTACCCCGTCGGAGAATCCAAGCACATATCGAATTTCATTTGGTTTAAAAACACACATTAAATATGTATGCCATGGGAGATCTCGGCGTTACAGATGTGGTTAAAGTTGTAAGACAATCTTTATAGGTTATTATTCGACCGGTTGGTTATTAATCGACCGGATAGACCAGAATAAATTCTAGTGAAAATGTTCTACCTAATGGAAGTTACATTGGCTTAAATTTTCATTCTAGTACCAGAATTTTCCGTCTTTTATTTGATTGTTTTTTTCTACCGGGACCTATATTCTAACAACTAGAATAGTCTAATTTTTAATAATATTATAAGTGCTAATGTCAGTTTATTGGTTTGCTAGACTAGGCGCTATAACATATCTAACTGCCACAGGGTTTTGCAGATTTTTTGTTAATTTTACAAAAATGCTATTCTATATTTTCTTGCCTAAAAAAGGTACCATTTTCGAAGTTTAAAAAAAAAGTTCAAGCAATAAAATTAGTTCAGGCTAAAGATGGGCATCGCTTACTTGATTAACACGAAATGGTATTAGAATTTTCCAATATTAGTTGTAAATTATTTAATATTTTTATAGAAAAACTGTAATATTTAGAAATGGCTACCCGTTGCTTATTAAATATTTTATTACAAAATGATTAACATGACAATGAGTCCTGGACATCATTAATACTTTTTTTCACGAGCCAAACAGAAAAAAAAAATTAAAGTGTCAAGAAAGCGTGTATAAGCAGACATTTTTACTGGTCAGCATGCATGAATTTGAAGTCAATGTCCCATTTTTTGAGCATCATTTAGGTATGCCCCAAATATGTCGATTTCTCACAATACGTATAGACTATTTTCAAAATTGCTTGATCTAAATGTTTTTATATATCGACTTTAGTGCGGATTATACGTGTGATTCTCTTGTTTTTTTAACATAAATCTGTCTTACAAATATCGAAATGCAAATAAAATGGTATGTTAAAATCACTTTATATCAGTATTCTGATTCTTAAATTTTAACTTTGTATAATATAATAGTTATAATAAATAATATAATTTTTTTATTTATTTATTGTCTATAGATGTTATCCTTATAGACTACTGAATTAATTTTTTAACCTAAACCTACAAATAGTTATTCAAATATAATTATTTATTATCCTTTGCAACATCTAAAAATATCGAATAATCAATTAATTCATATAAAGTATTATTATTATTACAAATTATTCGAATTGGATCAGCGTATAAATTATTATTTCAGAAGAACTGTAGAAACAGTTAAACGAACCAGAACCAGAAGCAGAACGAAACAGATATTAGAAATCACGAAGTCGGCTGCAAGTTTTCCATTAATTAAATTGCTTGCAAAAGATACATTAAGTATTGTTTTGCGTGGACGATCTGAATAATTTTAGTCTGTAACGATAAGATGGAGGATGAACGTCAGACTGCCATGTTAAACCTCGTAAGCAGAAAATGAAAAATTGTTGCTGAGCCGATTCAACATGGTTACTATATACATTATATTGTGGGTACCATATTATTCAATTATATTGTAAAATTGGTCTGTGTGATTCGATTTACATCCGCGCCTGGCCATGAAGCCTTAATCAGACCTTAATCAGTGGACCAAACCACTGCATAATTTGGAACGTCATGCTTGTCCTAGGAAGCCGAAGCTATAATTCTATGCAACAGAACTTTCTAGTTGCAACTTCGATGATTCCAGAGCAGGGCTGCAAATCATCACTCCTTGCTTAAGAGTTGGAGACTTTCCAACTCCTGTCCAGAACACATGTCTAGCATGCTCACTGGACTGGATCATTCACTTAGCGTGTCATTAGCAGTAAGATGATCCTGGCCACCATAATAACTATTATACTGTTATGGGGCCGCGAAACCACAACCACCACGATACTCCCATGTAGGGGCCAACCTCAATAATCAGCCAGAGAACAGTTAAATGTCTAAAGAGACAAAAAACGGAACTCTGCGGGTCACTGATAATCTCGTGGAAATAAAGTGGAGTTTCCAGTTTTAACTCTGAAAAATGCACATCAAATATTTGTTTTCATTCTTCGGATTCCACAATCCTTTTAACTAATGTGCCCGTGGCTTCACTTCGTTGCTACTGTTTTTGTTTTAATTGTAGACTTCTAGTTAAACTCTTTACAACACTTCCATATTTAAAGTAAATCAAAACTCTATTTTTTTTGTTTTTGTGTGCAATCAATCGAATCATCTTAATAAACTTTGAATGTGTTTTGTGTTTAATTTTAATTAAAACTTTATCTTCGACATTCAAGTAAGAACAAAAAAATGTTATGCTCTTGAAAATATATGATTTTGTATTTATACGCTCCATTCCCCAATTATAAATCCATTCATCTATCCATTCCTCAATTGGCAATCCTTTTTATCTTCAACATAAGTTTTCTTTTTGTTCGTTTATCTGACGCTTTTAAGTGTGATGAAGACATATGAATGTAATATATAAAGTGAATTTTCTGTTAAGTGACTATTTCTTATTTGAAAACTCAACGATTTTTCTTCTCAAGAAATATTTTCTTTTTAGAAATTTCATGTGTATGTGTGTGTGCTTGTGTTAAGTATTTGTATTTTATTTTGTTGTTTTGAAAAGAATGATAGAAATAAAGAAGAAAAATATTTTTCAACTGATAGTTAAACAAACGTTTGTTTTAAAAAGTCTTATTTTTGTTCATGCGTTAATAAAGAGAGCATTCAGAAAAATATGTGAATGTATATGTGTGTGTGTTTGTAGCGCTTGAATTTTTGCAATATTTGCATACGCCCAGCATACGTTTAAGTTGGTTATACAAACTAAATTTCATCTAGTCATTCAAAATTTAAAAACTTTTTTGCTTCGAAAAAAAAACACAAATACAAATTTGCTACTTGTTCTCTTTCTAAGTTTTGTTAAACAACAAAGTAAATAAATAAAATAAGTAAACAAGGCTAAGCTGCGAATTTACCTTTACTGGATAGAGTTGGTTTTTCTGACACTCTGGTTTCAGTACAGCCTCACTGTACTATATTATTGGTGTACTTGAATTTAGGTTTTGAAGTTGCACATTATTACATCGGAACCTACACTGAAAATCCATAAATCCTGAAATTATTTTCCATATTCGTTTACAGAAAAATTTATGTAGCAATTAATTTTTTTTTTACTTTTGTAAATTAAACCGTTATAAAAATCGAAAATACTGTAAAAGCGGAAAGCTTCAAGAATTTTGGAGTTTTGTAAATCCTGAATCCCGAACATTTTTACTTCAGTTCTTAGAGCATCGCACAAACGCAAATAAACATATTATAACTCAGATTTACGGAGACTAAGACTTTTTGGTAATTTTGGAACGAATTAAAAATTTTATCACGTAAGTTATTTATCTGCGATGATTTAAGAGATTGTTAGCACTAACCAAAATTAATCAAAGTTTTTCAAATTTATTTTAAATAAAATAAAATTTATACTGACAATTTAAAATTTTTTTTTTTTTTTATAATTTTTCTTTATTTGCAATCTGTCTACTTAAGGACAATAAGCAAATTATATAACTAATACATTAGATAACAGGAGTTATATAGCTTCAATAAACTATATAACTATTTAAACAAACTTATAATAGATAATTATATTTACTAAAATTAAAAATTACATTTTAGTTGACTAACTTCTAAAAGGCAAGTCTAAAATATGAATACGTTTAAGTCTTCTAGTTTCAGAGCTGTCATCCAATAGTGGTTTATAGGATTCTGTGGTTACATAATCGTTCAAGATAATTTTCACTAAACCTTTGAATTTCTTCTATTACGGAAGGTATATTTAGATCTCTACGAATGCATTTGTTGCAGACAAACCTAGGCGCTGCACAATGGGCTCCCAGACCGGTTTTTGAGGCAAAAAACTCATTTCTGAACTTAACATTTTCCAAAAAGTAACTATGGTAATTTATAGATAATATCCTGGGAAATTCAAGTGCAAAAAATTATAACCATGTGGCAACCCTGCATTTAACGGTAAGCTTTCAAAGTCAGACTTTGTTTTTTTATTTTGCTTTCATACATTTTTCACTTGATAAGTAAACAAAGTAAAGGAATAAGTAAGCAATAATTATCAAACTTAATAAATTATTTTAAAATGGAAAATATTAATAAAGGTATGAAAATTTAGATTAAGAAAAAAATTGTGCAAAAATATTGTTGTATTACTTAATGTAGGCTGTTTAAGTGTGCCGTCTTTTTTGTGTATTTTTGGTGATAGTTTTCATATGTAATGGAGTAGAAGTTTGTTTATTGGAACGTATTGTGTGAAAAACCGATGTGCAAAGGGAGCTACTAATGTCTAGTTAATGTGTGTAAAAAATTTACTGCAACCATCTGCAACCTTCTAATATATTAAAATTTTTAGATTGCGTAAAAATAAAAAATGCTGATATTGTAAAATTTTGGTAAGAAAATAATAGAAGTGTGACTGCTGTTATCAACTGGATTTGCGGTAAAAAAATGGCAAATTCGAAATACGGAGGTCAAGAAATTAGTGCAAGAAAGAAAACGCAAAATCCAAAAAATTGTTTGGAAGGAAATGGGCCTTAATGTTCACAAGCCGAAAAGTAATAGTAGCGAATCGACGAATGATGGTAATACAGCTCGAAGAGCATTTTCAAATTTAGAATTGTTTGCATCTTTAACAGATGTTAATGTTGAATTTATAAAGCACCTGCATATAATACTTATTGCCATTTCCAGTGAATTTGAAATAAATGTTGAGATTTTTAAGAGTTTTTGTTATGAAACTGCTGATATATATTTTAAAAATTACGAATGGTTCCCAATGTCGCCAACCTTGCATAAAATTCTAGCACATTCTTCACAAATATTACAAACTTCAATCGTGCCTCTTGGGTGTGCTGGGGAAAATGCTTCTGAGGCTAGAAACAAATTTTATAAAAAGGATAGAATTGAACACGCACGACTGGATTCTAGGGAACACAATATAACTGATGTATTTAACCGAGCTATGGATTCGTCTGACCCATTTTTATCTAGTGTGTATTTGAAGAAACGTTACTCAGCAAAAAGAAAGTTGACTTTTCCACGAGAAGTTATTTCTCTTTTAAAGGTTCCAGAGACTCCTGAATGTGTGTTTCCATCTACATCAAATGCAATTGAAAATGATAGCGATTCCAATTCTGAAGAAGATGAGACACCATTCCAAATTAATTTTGAATTAGAAATTGATGAAACATTACAAGACTTTGATGAATCTTAATTTTGCTATACTCTACATAATTTAATTTTTTTTGCTATTTATTGATAGAAGTATCGTAAACAAATACCTACAGAGAATAAATTTTTACATAATAATCGTGAATCATTTTTAGTTTTAATCTATTTTATTTAAAATATATTAGTATTTTATATTAGACAAAAATTGTTTTAGGCCACCCGAAGTGAACCGGGTTCAACTCAACTTCGGGCTGGACTCAACTTATGAGTTATAAAAATACATACGTGTTATATTTTGAATTTATGAATTCAAATTTCTTGAAAAACTCGTAAAAATCGAAATATTGAAAATGCGATATTTCGTTAACTAAAATCCCCTTATATATATATGTATATATTTTCTACAATAAAGCGGGTCAAATTCTATAAACTTAGCACATTTTTTGCCAAATACTATTTCACTGTTGTCCAATGTAGTTAAAACAAACTCAATTTCAAGTCATAATTTGTATGTATCTAGACGCACAATTAATTTTCGCACATAGAAGTGGGCGTGGCATTACCCAATTAGCATGAAATTTTTACTAAGACCTTTAATGGCCCTTATACTTAATCCCACAAAATTTCAAGCGTCTAGCAGCTTCCTATGATTTTTTGCCTCAAAAACCGGTCTGGGAGCCCATTGTGCGCTGCAGTGATTAGTCTTAAAATTTTAGACTGATATCTTTCCAAAATATCAATATTTGATTTGCTTGCTGTTCCCCATAACATAATTCCGTATGTCCAGACAGGTTTCAGGGTAGCTTTGTAGATAGTCAATTTATTATTTAAATTTAATTCTGACTTTGGTCCTAACAGCCAATAGCGTTTACGACTTATTAACTTTAGCTGAGTTTGTTTAGCTTTAATATGTGGCTTCCAGGTCAATCTTCTATCCAATTTAATTCCTTGATACTTAATGGAACTTACTTTTGGTATTTGTTCATTATATATAGTAACACTTGAACAGTCTCCTCTCCTTAATGCGAAAGTTATATGTTTTGAATTGTTTGAATTTACTTTAATGTTCCACTTAGTAAGCCATTTTTCAAGAATATTTATTTGGTTCTGAACAATTCGTGAAGCTTCTATCGGAGTTTGGCTCGAAGCAGCTATTGCTGTATCATCTGCATACGTTGCTACCAAAACATCATCTGCAAAACCGGCCCTAAAACACTGCCTTGTGGAGTGCCTGCTTTAATTTCAAAATACTTGATCTTTCGCTCCCATTCTTAACGTAGAAATGTCTTTGCGAGAGATAGCATTTAAAAAAGTTATAAAATGGAGCCGGTAAAATTTTCTTTATTTTATAAATTAAGCCTTGCTGCCATACTCTGTCAAATGCTTGTTATATGTCAAGAAAAATCGCTGAACAATAATGTTTGTTTTCAAGGGCATCAGTAATCTCATTTACAATTCGATGACACTGTTCCGGTAAAAATATTTTGTCAAATATTTTTGAGAAAATTATCAGTAAGCTAATAGGTCTATAGGATGACATCATCCCTCTTAGTTTAATAACTGTGACCTACCAAGAAAAATCCTCTAGTAATGATAATGACCGTTTTGTTATAAATGAGCTATGCTAACTCATAAAACTATTTGAACCTTTAAAATTTATGATTTAAAGTTGTCCCTGGAGTAGTTGTAAACCCTAGATTTCAAAAAGTCACAGGACGAAAGTTATTTCGACGACCAAATATTGAAGTCTAATAAGCAGTTATGATAATTTCAATAAATCATTCCGAATTTCCAATAATTTAGACGTAAATAATTAATTATTTATTTGTGTGATATGTAGATGTCAAAGCACAATGACATTTGAATCCTTTGCAAACATTAAACAATAATCACTTGTATGCCACCCGGAATATTTTGTTTAATTGCTTAAGATTAAAAGCACAACTTATTATATTTTTTCACATTTTTCTTCTGTTACTTTTTGCTTCACTTTTAAGTCTTAATGAAGTTTTCGAATCCTACATTTTTTTTAAAATTAATCTTAATTTCTTGTTTCACAGATTTCTTCTTTTCTTCTATTACATGTTAATTGTTAACTGGGTTTGTTAAACTACTAAAGTAAATGTGTGAACGTTTAAGCTTTTTCAGTGTAAATGTTTGGTTAGAATAATGACCGAATGATAACAAGTTGAAAAGAATAAAACAACAAAAATGTTGTTAAAAAAAGTTAAGAACTTTTTTTCCTTGAAACAAACAACTTTTTATTTTTGTTTGTTTTTTAATACTTTAGGTTTTTAAAATCGTTCTGCTTTTGTTTGGTTGAAAATCGTAAATCAAAACATATCTTGTTCTTGATTAACTTCTTTTAGTTCAAAATATGTGCATATTTTTAGGCTTCACATAAAATGTTAATAGCTTCTTTTAAAAAAGTTTAAAACTTTTTAATTTATTGATATTTCTGCATATGCATAAAGATGGACTGGATAAATGAGTAGAATTTGATATGTGTAAGAAACTAACACTTGGTGCTATCTTGGTGTTTTATTATTGTAAAAAAAAAAATATCTTCCAAGTACATTATGGTATTGGACATTTTTTTTAATCTAATAAACTTTCTTAAATGTGGTTGTATAATTTTTCTACGTGCATAAAATTCGGTGGCGAGAAGAAGGATGTACCGGAAGTAGAATTTGTGAAAGGAGTGTGTTTATTCCACATACGTAAGAGCTGGTCGGCTAAAAAAGAATTTATATGTTAGAGATGTTAATGTGATGCAATATAACGATAATAATAACAATAATCTAATCCTCTCGCGAATTACTTCCATCATCGTTTATAATTTTAAAATGAATCGATTTTTGTCCTCTAGAAAGGGCTGAAACACCCTCCAGAAAAATACTCTAGTTATGTTTATGGGAGCATTGGTTCGTCTTCGTGAACGCGCCGATTCAGCGAAAAATTCAGTATAAATTCAATATAATTCCCTATAGACTGGCACACAGTCACCTGGTCTATGTTGCCAAGCAGGATGCATTATTGTTACTCTTTAAATTGGGACACCCTCTGCTCTGGGGCTCCCATATTGGTTGGATTTTGTAAATTTGAGAAGATTGCAGATAGCATAACTATATGCAGATAGACTCTAATATCGCTCAAAAAGCTTAAAACCCGAATGAGTGAGGATGTAATAACGTACGCCACTCCTTGTAATCACGGTGGACTATGTGACGAAAAAGTAAGGCGATAATTAAAAATCGGCGACAATTATAAATGGGAAATCAGAACCTAAGAGTCTTGTGTAAAAGCTGTATTTCTAAAGCTTTCATCATATGGAATTCTTAATGAATGAAGCAATTTCTCCCTCCTTTTAGGGTTATTGTTCAAGAATGATAGCGAATGAGGAATCCTAACACCATTTAAAAAAGTTATCACCATTATGATAATAATATAAAAATCCAAATAATAATAATATAATTTATTTATTCAAAGCTCTCAAAAAAGCCTTTTTGTATAACTTGTACAATTACCAATTGTCTGTGGAACATACCGGTAATAAATTCATATTATGCTCCAAAACCTCGTTGATGTAGCAGCTTATCTAGGGTGATAACCGTCCATAGTGAAGTGCTTTCGCGACAACAATTAATTTTAGTGGGCTTAGCAAGTCAAGTTTAGTATTACTCTCAAAAAGAAAAGTTTAAAAAACTATTTTAAAGAATTTACTATTTATTTAAAAATTGTTAGTAATAAGTAATTTACAGTAAATAATGTAAAATATTTTAAGTAAATAAAATTTAAGTTTTTACCTTCAAAGTATCGCTGTCACTCTTATAAAATAAAAGATGTTCGTGAATGTCATGTGCAGGGTTCAGAATTTTTCATTTATGAACATTCAAAATTCAACATTCATGATATTTTTCATAAATGAGAAATCTAAAATTTTATATATATTTATCACACTCATAAACGAACAACAAAAAATGTTCTGGTTATTTTCATACATGAATGCGAACAACACGAATTATTAGTCTTATTCATATGAGATAAATGATAAATTAGCTACTTCTCATTAATGTTATTTTTCATAAATGTACATGTTCATTTATGAACGTTGAAATTTTATAAAATTTCTCATAAATGAATGTGAAAAAATTTTCTACCTACGATGTCAGTTTACCGTAAAATGTAGTAAAAACACATGGGTACATATTAACACAAAATACAATTTTGCAATATATTCTAAAAGAAATAAAAAAAAAACATTTTTTTTTTCTGCATACGCTGACAATTGCGCATTATCAAATGCGAACGCTTAACGCACATATTGTTACGACCTTTTCATTTATGAAAATTTATCAAAACTGTAAATATTCAAAAATGAACACTTGTCTGTTTCTCATTTTTTCACTTATGGATAGAAAGAAAGAAAATAAATCGTCGAATTCACAAATGAGAAAACATAAAATAATTTGTAGTCTATCACACATGTATGAGAAGAAGCGGCTAAAAATTAAATGTACATATTCATACATGTATGAACAGTGAGTGAATACTTCGCTACTCTGGTCATGTGTCTATTTATTAATTTTTTTAATAGAATTTTCTTTTTCTGTCTGCATATGGATTATGAGGTAAAAAAATAGTGATGCGTACAGAAAAATTGTATTTTCTTCCTAAAGAAAATACAAAATTATAACTTCCTGCTTCGTCTGCTAAAACTAAAGGCTTCAGAATATGAGTCAATTGAAAAAAAAAACACATGAATGCAGCCAATTATCGTTGTCTTAAATGTAAAATCCTTACATTTCGAAGACAATGTACTAAAAATAATCTGAAAGGACTTTGCACATAAATTATTTTATATTTATTTCTCAATGAAATGCTCTTATCTGTTAAGAAGAAAATCGGTTTAATTTTAATAACTGTATAACAATGAAAATGAAAAAGAGAAAATATATGCAAATATGCTAAAAACATGGTGTATTTTCCTTGCATGTAATACCGACACTAATATACACTTTAAAACTAAATTATACGTAACTTTTGGAGAGTGCTGCCTATATTTTTATTTTAATTTGTTTTAGGTTCTTTTTGTTTCATTTAAGTCTTTCAACACATCGAAGTTACAGAAATGTTTAACAAACTAAGCTACATAACAAATAATAATAATAATACAACACAACAAAAATGACAACAAAAACAATATTAATGTTTACGTCACAGAATATATGTTGCAACAATACGTATCCACGTACATATATAAAAAAACATACGTCTGTATGGTAAGGCGACAACAATTACAGTCATCAGCAACAATACAACAACAACAACAAAAGAATACAAATACATTACACTAGATAAGCAGCATGTGTTGAAAACTGCGAATTTATTTTAAAATACAATTTAAACGTATAAAAGAATGTAAGAATAACTTACATAGTTACTGCATCGTACATTAACATCTATGTACAAACACTATCATTTGCCATACCTCACACACATACGTATAAATACACAAATGTTTTAAAGAATTAATATTTGTTTGTGTGTTTAACAAACGGTTTTATATGAGATGGCACATCAAAGTCCAAAATAATAATTTTAATTTTAATTATATTTTGTACGTAAAAAAGTACCAATTGACTGGGTTTTTGTTTTGGTGCAAAAGAATTGATATCGATAACTGTAGTTTGAAAGCTAATATTGCTTAACTGTGTCGACATTTCTGTTCAAGTTATTATGAAGCGTTTAACATCAGCATAAAGCTTTGAAATGTTGATTAATATACTGCGTTTCGCAAAAGTACTTCCATAAGTTAGAAATGAACAAATTGTGTTAAATTTCCGAAAACATTACTTTAAGTTGTTTTAGGGTAAACGAAAAAACTATATCGGCCCATTGATTGAACACCTAACTAGAACAAGAAATTCTGGATTGTTAATTACGATATCATATGCATATATTTGCATTATCGTATTTAGTTTCGCAGAAATTCGGCTTTAAAATAAAATTTATATTTTTTCTACTTTTTTCGGATTTTTTACTTCTAGCAGACTCAATACCGTTTTGTTTTCTTTTCTTAAGTCAAATTTAATTTTTTATATTATTTTAGTAAAAAAAAAGTAGCTTAAATTATTTGTTCGGCATTCTAAAAGCTAAAAACAAAGTTAATAATATTTGCGTTGCTTTAAAGCTTCTTGTTTAGCAAAAGTATAAATTCAAAAATTAAAAAATCAACTTAAGCCAAATTTCCTCTCATCTGTTAGACGAAATTAAAAATAGATTTCGGTTAAGCGCTCCAAAATTTTGTGTATATATTTCAAATTATATTTTTTTCAAGTATATTTTTTAAATTTATCCATTTATTTTATAAATATATATACAACTAGCGTGCCCGTGACTGCTTTACAAGTCATATGTGGTTTGTTTTTATTCTGCAGCGTTCTTTTTTGTGTGCGCCAAAAATTGCTATTATTCAAGAAAATTAATCAGAAAGAACACAATTTTGTTTCGTTTTTATGTTTTTTTTAAAATAATTTTATCTTGTTCACAATTCAATATTTTTGTGTGCTTATATAATACGTCTTATTCTATTGTAGTGCTTTTACATATACGACATTCTTCGATCGATTTTGGTCAGCGATATAGACGAACAAAGCAGGTGGTTTTTAACACGTGAACATGATACGTATAATTGACCGTGCGAAAAACAGTGATATTACAAATCAATACCGCACATCGCTAATGATTGACCCCCTGGGTTTTATTGGTGGTCATTGTAAAAGCAACACGTATGTGGAACTGAAGCCGTTTAAAATCAAACGGCAAATCTGGAGGAATCATAGGAATGCGTGGTATCAACACTTCCTCGCCCTTATATTTTCCTATTAAAATTTTTGCTTCAATCATATTTTTCGCGACTTTTTTGGCTACTAAACGTGTCCCATTGCAAAGTCGTAGCAGGCAGATATTTCTAAGCAAAAAAATTGGTACACCAACTTGTAAATTCGACTAGATAATTTACAACATCGTCTTGTCATTCAAAATTGTCACATTGATATCCGAAACATCTGCATTTTTCGCAGCTAAGATAGCTCTTTCCCCCGGGAAATACGTTTTTGACTTGACTTGATTGTGCAAAGTAGCAACGATTATGTGGAAGCGCAATTGGAATTGCGCCATTCCCGATATCTAACAATGGCTTTGAAAAACGTTCGGCTGATGGATCATTTTGCAACTGAACACTCAAATTACATACATACAAACAAAAAATTTCACAGAATATGGAAAACAAACTTCTCTATTTGTTTGCACATCCACTGGCTATGAACATGAGCATATTTCGATTTGTATTGCCGTCGCATTGTGTGCAAGCGCACACACGCACAGAGCAACGTACAAACGAAAACACACATTTCATTTGATACAAAACATTGAGTCGAAGTATGCAATGGAAAAAGAATTTTGATTTTTTTGAAAAATTTGTCTTGTTTCAAACACGTACTGTGGACGCACTATTGTGCGTAAACGCATGAAACAAAGGTACAAACCAGCGAACGACCATTACGAAGGTACTATGAAAATTTGATGGAAATCCGACGGCGCATCTTCCAAACACTGGCAATCAACAGACATCTATTTTGGACTTAATTTTTATATATATAGAGATTGCAAAATTTAATTTCATAATAAGAAACATGCAGCATTAAGGACAAATTTAATTCCCACAAAATTTTGATTGCATGTAAGTATATACATCGGCGAATTAACATAATTTGTTTTGACTTCTTTAGAGGACTTGGTGTTATTAAAAAAAAAACTGGGAAAAACTTCTTTTCATTAATAGAATTAAATTTTTTAGTACCAAAGTACCATTTTCAACTTCAAAACAACAATAAAAAAACCATGAAACCATGTTACTTTTATAATAGCACTAAGCAAAAATAAGATTAGCTGGATAACAACGAACTCCTCTGCTCGGTTATTTAATATAATTTTAATTTTGTGGCACTTAATTTAAGAAAGTACCACAAATTCATACAATTGGTACTATTTTAAAAATTGTTTTTCTTTTTTTTCGAATTGTTCACATGTACAACAACGTGTTTTCTGTTTTTTTTTTTAATTTTAGTGTTAACAAGCGACAACAAAACAAGTGTAAAAGTTTCTCATCATCATCACTCGTACATTCGCACATGTTTAAAATATAATGCATTTTAATATGATTTTATGTTGTATAGCTGTTTGCATGTATTTGCTCTAGTCGTTATTTCGTTTCCATTATGTTGTTTGGGTGTAACATAAACAAACCTTCATAAGAGGCTTTGTGCAAATTATTTTAAAAACCACGCATGCAGATATTAAGAGCAAGTGAAAGGCATACGAGTATTTTTGCTGTTAAAGATACTTGCAACAAACCACTGTCATGTAAGCAGTTTGATTAAGTTTTTTTTTTTTTTTGTATTTATTTCACTTTCTGCCGCTTGCACCAGATATCCAAAAAATTTGTATTGAGAAAAGCAAAACAACAATATATTTCTTTAACTTATTACGACAACATTATACGAACAAGTACAAATCGTTATGTCAAAATCGATGTTGAGCCCAAAAGGTAAAAAAAAAAATCAAAATGAAAAAATCGTAGGATGTAAAATAAGATTATAATAACAGCCATAATAAGTGTTAAAGTACCATATAATGTAGTAATTAATATAATATAAAGTTGAAAGTGTGATAACATAGTGTCAGGGTTATAAAATATATAAATGGATTGTTGCAGTTTTATTTTATATTTAATCATATTGTGCTGAATGGTAACAAACATTTTTAGCCAAAGTAAAAATTCTAAACTTTTCAAGTCACAATCATTAACACTAATTAAGCTTGCAAATATATGCCCATTTGCGTTTGCGTCACAAACATTTTAGAAATGCGTTCTCTGTAATATATATTTGTGATAACTCTCTATTTACAGAGCTTACTCCTTGTAGATTTCCAAACAGTATTTGAAGTTTTGAAACTTTCGCCATTGGTGCTCTTAAGTATTGATAACCTCATCTCCATTCATTTTTATTACCGCAAATTGCGCACCTATGGACCAGTTTAATTGCTGATAGCTTTCTTAATTCCCAAATTTGTCACGGCAACCAATTTAATAATCCATAAATAACAAATGCATTTAAACGAAATGTTCGGGGTAAGGAGAAAGAGGAAAAGTGAAAAAGGACATCATTATAAATTTCTTAAATACTTTTTGCGTTTTGCGTAATGCGTACTTAAAAATGTAGTTGTGATTAGTAAGCAGAAAGATGGGAACTAACCATATTGTCTCACCGGGATTAGTAAAAGTACCAATTACCTAAGCACTGACTGTTACCAGTGAAAAATTAATTTACTGCATGAATCATTTTTGTTATAAGATTTTTATTTAAATTAAAGCTCAGGTTCCAAATAAGTTTTCTTTGCTCTTGGTGAGCGAAAGAGGAAACTATTTGGTCCCATATCCGTTTCAATTCAAATCTTCTAATCAAAATTTTTCATTATAAAAAATCCTCAGGGTCTACTTAATCTTATCCATAAGAATTCCCTAAAATTACAATTTATTATCCATTTAAAGGGGTTTTCACCACGAAGTTTGTTTCCTAAAACAAAATAAAACAAAAAATTTAGATTAAGGTGATTCAAATTTTTGTTATATTACGAAGAAAAAAGTTCAGCGGGATGCACTGCCCGTTATCGCATTTCCCGCCTCATCTTCGAAAACAAAAAAAACGGCCCAATCACGAATCCAGACCATAACGTTGAGCATAAAAAGGCTTCTCAATAATCGCTCTAAAATTTTTAGAAGCCCAAATGCGACAATTTTGCTTCTTGACTTATGAATTTTTCAGAAAAACCAGCTGGTTGTTCCTGAATGAATTGAGCGAATCTGTGGCGATGTGAATGGTCGGTCGGCGGCAATTCCTGCACCAGTTGAACTTTGTAAGGTTTCAAAGTCAATTTCTTACGCAAAATTTGCCATGTGGTGATTTTGAATAACCCCAATTGTTGAGAACGTCAAAGAATTGACAAATTTGGTTTGGTTTGCTTCTACACTGTGGCTTACGGTTCCGATCTTTTCAGTTGAACTACCTGGTCGAACACGCATTGGTGTTCGTTTATTTTGTATCGAGCCTGTCAACTCAAATTTAATGACCACTAGCGATTTCAGAAACACAATTATGTTGGCCGAATATATTATAAATTTTAAAAAATATAACTTTAGCAGAACCAGCATTTTCACGGTGGATTTTAATTATTTTAATGTGATTTTCGTGCGAAATTGAATTCATTGTAACAACTGCCAATGCATCTACTACGCAAATGTCATGTTGTTGTTGATACAACTGAGATACAAATTCTCGTTTTTAAAAACCTTATATATATATATATATATATATATATATATATATATATATATATAATTTTTATAAACGTTTTGTTGTTGCTGAGTTCTTTATTGCAAAATAAATAACACCAGATTTTAGAGTTTTTAAATTAATTAATTTTACGATTTAGTTAAGATGCACCTCTTCACTTAAGGATTTTTATTTTTCAACTAACTAACTAACTATCTACCCAGATCCTGCCTTTTATATTTGTCCACTAGACGTCTAGCAAAATTAAGAATCTTCTGCTACCTTCGTATAAAATTTTGTTATTGTTTTATTATTCATTCAGTGTATAAACGGCTCTAGGTCTGTGTGTATTTTTGCTTTTATGCTGATAAAGTTTCCCTCTGGAATTTATTTCAAGATAGTTGTTGTTATCTTGTGCACATAAGTTTTCTTAGAAAACAGCATACCCAATTGTTGCTGTTTTACGTGTATAAAATTTTCACGCAGTTTGTAAGTAGAAAGTTGTTGTTGTTTTTTTGCGTGTATAAAATTTTTACGCAGCTTGTAACTAGAATATTGTTGTTTTCTTGCGTGCATAAGTTTTCTAAGCAAGCCAGGCAGTTAGTAAACAGCATACTCACACACACATTCGTAACAGTATATTCATTCCTAAATCGAAGGTTGGTTTCGCAATAAATATAATTATTTTTTGTGCATAAAAATAAATTTATTCATTATTTGTATTCATTGCTAAGAAAACATGCTTTTTGTTCAACCGCTTCTCGTAGATAGTCTAAGTAATGTTAATATTATTTCTGCTTGATCAGTTTTGATTCAGTTTTATGTTGATATACACAAAAAATTACTAAACACTTTTATCCAAATGTTTCTTTTTTGGAGCAAATTGTTTATAAGCTTTGATAAAATATGATATCATGGCATTTATTTAAATATTTGCAGCAATATGTTTTTAATAAGCCAAATGAATAAGATCGTTAGGTGAGTACATGTTTGAAAATGAATTTAAATAACACTAATGGGATGTATTACATGTAAGCAGTTTTGTAACCAGGCGCTACAAGAAGAAGATATTCAAAAGATCAACATTTTTATTGATGTACGAAAAGAAGACGACAACTTTTTCATAACTGAATAACTTAAGAAATAACTTGTGAATAATTTGTTGTGTTAATAAATATTGGATTGTTTTATATTTCGTTTTGGTTATATAAAGTTGAAGACGTTAATACTTACCATGAATTGACTTAATTTTGATTTCTGTCTGAAAAATGTGAAAGTCTGTCCGAGAAAAGAAATCGCTCATATACACATTATAGTGTATGTGAGAAATTTCTTATTTAAAGTACACACACGAGATAGTGGCTTTAGAAGAATATTTAGCTCTTTATTAAACTTGTTGCCAAAATACAGGCAATAACCAAATAGAGTGTAAAATAAGTTGTTCCACGAAACCATTATGTCGCTGGTGCCAGAATTGTCCTAAATTAAAATCAATAATTTGAAATTTTTCCTAAATTTAAAAAACTGTTTCACTATATTTTTTAATTTATTTTTATCTCTTGATTTAAATTTACATGAATTATTATAACAATTTTGTTGATGTGCTAAAGTGTTAAACATTTAACAGCAAGTATCGTTAATCACTTTAATGTGTTTATTTTTTTTGTTTTTTGTTTGTATTCAAATCCATTGCTGCCGTTGTCAGTATTTTAGCTTTTCATGAAACTGACTGACGGTCCCAAGTGGCGGATAATATTAGGCGAATATGCAGACATTTGTGTTCATATTTATGTCCTAGACACAAATGCAAACATTTATTATTTATCAGACTTCTACTTCTATGATCGTTTGTTTGCTGCCAACTTTGTTTCAATTTAGTTTGTTTTGTTAACATTTTTCTACCCAAAAATTCATCATGCTCTTAAAATGTTTTGCCTGTCCATCTACTGTCTGGTGTCTATTGGTGTGAGTCGTGTATTGTTTAACTGTAGGGACGGTCTACTAACATGTTTGTTACAAGTTTAAAGTATGACTTGTTGCAACTGTTTGACTGTTTGTTATGCCATTTGTGGTTGATTGTTGTTGCGTTTTGACTAGTGGGTTGGTTTTCTAAGTTGGCGTTAACGTTAGTGCTGACATTATCGTACAGAAAAGATCAGTTCAGTAGTGCGTTTCAATTTAATTTTCCAGTGAATTTCATTTCATGTGTTTTTTTCTGGTTATGTATGCTTTTGCTAAAAATGATTTCATTACAATAAATCATTTAAATGACACATGTATGATGGCTTATGATATTTTGTTAATAGACTATTTTTATGTACATATTTAGGTTTTGTTGCTTCCGTCATCATTGAACAGATTGCTTTTGATATTGTTCAGCAAATTTGCACATGTAGAAAGTTTAGCGATGCAACTATTTTTTGTATAGTAAAATTTATACGAAAAGTTGTGCAAAAAACACTTTTTATTTTAATTTTTAAGATTTTGATTTTCATAGAAATTAATGCAAAGGAAATTTTAAGTGTTTGAAAACTTAATTAAAATTATGTTAGTTAGTAAGTCCCCCAGAGAAAATACAGTGCAATCTCTCCCTGCGGATACTTCTCTTAAACGGACCCGTCTTATTAGCAGAAATTTTTGTGAGCCCCAATAAAAAAATAATCGAGATTTTTAAAATTCCTCCCTCTTGAGCGGACAACCCTCTCATAACCGCATGCGGACACTTTTACTTCATACCGGAGGAGTTTTATTCCCCCTATAACTGGACAGCTTGCAGAACTGCAACACTGTTTTTTGTTTGTTCCTTCATATTCTCACAGATGTCGCATAAAGGGGAATTACCTTAATACGAACAGGTTCTTGTTTAAATAACCATGTCGAAAGTTGTTTTGAGTATTAAAGAAAAAGTTAATGTCATTGAAATTCATAAAAAAGAAAAAAATAGTGTACGGGAGTTACCAAAAAAAATGTAAGATCAGCAAAACGCTAGTTGCGTGGATTGTTAAAGATAAAGAAAAAATTTTAAAATTGTGGAACACTGATGTCAATCCAGAGAGAAAAAGAAGTATGCTAAGTTCCAAGGGTTTTCACATTGACAAATTGTTCTACGAATGGTGTGTGAAGGCTCGAAATAAAGCCATTCCTCTGTCGGGTGTACTTATAAGAAGCAAAGCTAAAGAAATTGCAGAAAAATTTAACTGCACTGATTTTAGTGCATCATCAGGCTGGCTTCAAAGGTTTAAAAAATGTCATAATCTAACATTCCGCGCAATTTATGGAGAAGCCGCTAATGTAAAGCAAGATGATGTTTTGAATTTCACCGAAAACGAAACGATTTGCGAGAAATTTTCAATGCAGATGGGACCGGCTTGTTTTTTCGTTCGTTGCCTGATAAAACATTTGCATTAAATGGTAAAAAATGCACTGGAGGAAAAATGGCTTACGATTTTGCACTGGCTGGAGGAAAGGAACGCCTTTTTGTTATTGGAAAAGTTTCAAATTCACGGGCGTTTACTATTTTTAGACAATGCAGCGTCTCATCTTCGCGATCTCAAATTAAAAAATGTAAAAGCAAACACAACAGCTTTTTGTCAGGCACTGGATCAAGGCGTTATAAAAATTTAAAATTTTTTTACAAATCTTTATTTTTAAAAAATATTTTGTTGCAAGTGGAAGACGCAAGTTCTGCTTTGGAATTTTCAAAATCAATAAAGTTGTTATATGTTGTTTATTTTATACACAAAGCGTGAGAGCAAGTGAGTCCACAGACAGAATTGTTTTAGGATAACTGTTGAGAGAGTAGATGAGCTTCCACTATCAGCACTTGCTCAATACTCGAATGCTGTTAATCGAGTTCAGCACCGAATTCAAATTGACGTCGAAGATTTTATTAATTAAGATAACAACTTTTTGATTAATGATCAAGATGTGAAAAATTTTGATATTGAAATTGTAATTGCTTCCACAGAAAACCTGAAGACTAAGGAAGTGATGCCTATATTGCAATAGAAAAATTAATTCCCCTATTGCAGTTCACCACTTTTGTGGCAGTTTGGTCTTCGTTGACAATTTCGCATTGTCGTTCTCAACTAAACTGGCAGTTGGCTATTCAGTTGGTATTGCCGTTCTCAACTTTGTTAAAGTTTGGTCGTAAAAAACGGTGAATACACACAACTGCTTAATTGTAGTTGTGCCAATATCAGAGTAAAATTTTTTTGAAAGCGGTGAAAATTAAAATGGAGAGATCGTAAGTATCAATTTTTTAAATAAATTTTTCGCAATTTTTAAACACATTTTTTTTAGTTTGAAAATACCAACGAAAGCCCAATTTCAAAGGCTATTTCAGCTTATGGAAAATAATACAGAAATTGCTCGTGGGAAACCAAAATTTGGCATGACAAAAAGTTCTTGTAAAGATTTATGGGAAGGATTTGCGGTGGAATTAAATAGCTTGGGACCGCCGAGTAGAACTTCTCTAGTATGGCAACGTGTAAGTGTATGATTTGTAATATCGTACGTATATTAATAAAATTTACTTCACACAGGTTTGGATTCATTACAAGGCAAGTATTAAGAAAAAATTTGCCCTTCGGAAGAAATTCACTTAAATGGCCTTGAAGATTGTGTGTCGCAGCTACTGTCTTTAAGCGAGCAAGTGGCACCAGCTGGAGAAACTTTTGATTTGGAAAATACTGCTCCAGCATTGATTAATGATCCCGTGGAATTCAACAAATCCACAAAGCAGGCAGCTGAGGTATTATTAAACGTTCCGACTAGGAGAAGAAGGGTTCATTCGCCTGAACAGGAGCATCTCGAACTGTTGCGAAAGCAAGCTGAGGCACAGGGTGCAATTCTAAAAACTTTAAAGAGCTTAGAAAAAACAGCTTACAAGAAATATGAAGTTAACAAAAAGCTTCTAAAAATAAAACAAAAGAAAATTGCTTTTGTTTGGGTACGGTTTTCCGTCGACCCTCGTCAAATTTGGTTTGTGAACAAACCGGTTTCGACCGTTTGCCATCTTCAGTGTTCTTTTCGTACTAGTTGCGTTCTATTGTCAGTTGTGTTTATATAGTTCGTGTCTCCCTTCGTGTTATTGTGTTCGTCACTTTCTGTCTTTTATGCCTACATCTCTCTCTCTCCTTTTTCGTTTGCCTCTTTTTACCTAATTTGTCGCTCCCTTTTTCATTCGTCTTCTTTCCTAACTAAATCCTTTTACGATCATGCTTGTTGTCCGCTTTTGTTTATGTGTGAACCTATTGGGGGTTTTTTTTATGTGACATAATAATCTGTAATTGTACGTTTATGATGTTCTTTATTGCTCTGGTCTTGTGCACCTGCGTAACGTTTTTGTGCTGGTGTAGTGTTTGTTTTCCTGTAAAAATGTTTCAACGGTTCAAATATTGTGTCCGAAGCAGTGTTTATTTGTTCATTTATTATTCGTCCGTCAAATGTTTTTTGTTTGTATATTTCCATGTTTTCTAATACATTTAGTCTCCTTCCTTTGTGCTGTGTGTGAAGCAGTTTAACCGTTGTCTTTATATGTCCTGGTGTACATTTGTTGTTATATATATGGTTCACAAAGTTTGATTCTGGAGTTGATTTTGGTTCTCGTAGTCTTTTGTTATAGTCTCTAATGTGTTCCCTAAATCTGGTTTTAATTTTTCGTCCTGTTTGCCCGAAATAGCTATAATGGCATGTACAAGTTAATTTGTACACTCCTTGTTTGTAACGCCTTTGTTTGTATATTTATCTCGGTTGTTTTATTCCGTAGTATTCTGCCTAGGTTGTTTCTTGTTCTGAATGCGGTATTGATGTTGTGTTTTCCAAAGAATTTTGCCAGTTTGTACGTTGATTTCCCCATATATGTTAATGTAGCCCATTTTCTTCTTTCATTCTCCTGTTCTTTGTTCGTTCTAATTTGTTTCTGGATGTTATCTACGAGGCGCTTCCTGTATCCGTTGTTTTCCGCTATGGTGTATATTGTCTCCGTTTCCCTCATATACATTTGCCGTGTTAGTGGTGTTATCTCGAGTCTTGTTATTAACTGCCTGATTGCTGCGTTTTTGTGTTGCTGGGGATGATTTGATGAGTTGTGTATTATTGTGTCCGTTGCTGTTGGTTTCCTGTATATTTCATATTCGATTCTGTTCGAGATTATGTTCCTCTTGAAAATTGCCTTATATGAAAGACACATGAATAAAGATAATCAGCTGCAAAATCTTAGGATTGAGTGTGAAAAAATGAAGATTGAAAAATTGAGAAAGCAAGTAATGCATTGATTTTTTACACCTTGTATGTATGGAAATGTTTAATATTTAAGTTTGGCCACAGGAACTGTTGTTATTTATTTTTTAATTACCATTTCTTATTTTTTTAAAATTTAAATGTACATATATATAAATCCACAACACAGACTGAATTTAATTTATAATTATAAAACCATGTTTTATTCTTGATTTATAGATAAATTTTGTCTTAATGTTAAGCTGATCTGTGTCCCCAACTTTTAAGTTTATGGATTGTGCGCTCGTATCTTCGCTCTCAATAAATAATTCGTCTTCTTGAAATTCTACTTGGAAGTGCTGACTAATATTATGCAGAGCACAACAAACATTTACAATTTGTTTAGCTTTTTTAGTTGAGCCTCTAGCAGAAAGAAGGCAGCGAAATCTACTCTTAAGAACACCAATCGTACGCTCAACGATATTTCGACCTTTGGCGTGTAAATTGTTATAACGAGCTTGTGAAGAACCCACGTCTGTCATTCGTAATGGTGTCATTAAGTATGGTCGGAGGGGATACCCGGCATTACCTTAAATATAAAAATTAATCAAATTAGGTTTCAAAAATATAAACTAAAAATTATTTTACCTAAAATCCATGAATTTTCTTGAAAGTTCCTTTGCAAATGAATTTTCAAGTTACTGGAATTAAAAACAAACGAATCATGATTAGCCCCCGGGTGTCTCGCATCAACATATCGTATGTTCATTCTGTAATCACACAACTAAATAACAAATTAACCAAATTTATACCTAAAATAAATATATACTACGTATGTAGTATATCTTACCATCATAACATTTAAACTATAGTGTCCCTTCCGGTTTAAGTAAACCACTTTTTTCAAAGAACCAAACTTTTGACGCCCTTTTTTCCTCTTCACTAAATTGCGTTTTAATCCATTTGCTGCATATGCGCTGCTCCATCACCTCCAATGCTTTTTTAAAATAAGTGACATGGTAGATTGAGCTACTCCTATGTTGAAGTCGTTGCCACTGCACTTCTGGTAGCTGCCGTCAGCAAAATATCTAAGGGCACCGCACAGTTTCAATATCGATGGTATAGCTGACATACGTACAGGTTTCTTTAATTGATCCTTGATGTCATCCAGCAAATAGCATAAGGCTTCTTTGCTCAGTCGGAAATAGCTAATAAATCTGTAAAAAAATTTTCTTACAGTAATTGTAAGTTATATGTTGAATGTATTTACTTTGCAGTTGGTAGTTCAAGAGGGTTGGATTCGTCGCAAATTTTCCTCCTTATGCGTAGCACATCTACATTAGCATCTTCGTTTCCATTTTCATAAAATAAATCGAAACATAAACACTTAAACACTTTCACTTGCAGTATATTTTTTTAATGTGGACATGCATTTGCCTGCTTTTCTGTCAAACTGAATATTTGAAGTTGGTAATGCGATAACAATTTCAACTGAAAACAGTTGCGTTTCACAATACCACAAAACAGTTTGGTGGTGTCAAAGTTGGGTCGACTCGTAGACAACCAAACTGAGTTGAGTTGAGTTGAGAACGCCAATAGAGGCATTAAAGCTTCATCTTCATATCGCAGCGACCTTACATCTATTCAAATACTAAGTGATCTTCCAATACATCTTCAAAATATTGAAATCTAGGGAAAATCTCGCCAATCTAAAATTTGTGAATTTTTTAAATGCATTTGAAAATGTGTCTGCACACGCCTTGATTTTTTAATTTTTTTTTTAAAAATGTTAAATAAAAGCCTCTGCTTATATACTTTATGTTGTTACTTTTAAATATAATTGAATATAATGAAAATATGTACATACATAGTTAGTTACTGACCACTCTCAAACCGGACAAACTTGTCAGTTCCTTTGTTGTCCGCTTATGAGATTGCGTGATGGTATGCGATTAAGTTTTCGAACTACGTATGTCATTCCGAAAAAGTCACCTCTTAAATTGAAAAGGTTTGTAAATATAGAAAAAGTAATTTGTCAGCTCTAGATTGAAATTGTCCAAAAAAAAAAATATGGCTTTAGTAACTAAAGGGTGGAATTAATTATAGGAAAAATGATTAATTGAAAATTGTCCGTGGAAAATATTTTATGTTAGCAAGAGTTCCTAAATCCTAAGGACTCAATTCATGCAGTTTATGTAAAATTTAATAAGCAGTCTGAAACTTTTTTTGGGCTAACAGTTACGTTGTTTGGAAACTTAAGATTCTTTTTATTGCATGCATTAGCAAATTAATTTTTTTTACTATTTTCTGACTCGTAATTGGTTTTTTATATTTATTTAATGTTTTACTTTATAGTTCTGGCTAGATTTTTCCTTTTATCTCTTCTTTCCTTAATATGCTCTTTAACTAACTAACGCGACCAATCAAACTACGGCATTCGGTGACTTCAGCAAGACACAAAGCAATTTCACATATCCGAACATGCGCTGTCTTGTTTACCCACTAGGGTTTTAATCTTATTAGTGCAAATAGTTATGTTGTTAGTTTCTTATCCAATTTCCACTCCGTCAAGATTTTAGTCACACTTTCCTAATTTTTGCTTTACAAATAATCTAATCATTCTTATTACTGTTCTTATATCCAAGTGCCTCCGCTAGTTGTCTTCCGCTTATATACATCACTTGTGATCGAGGCTTTGGGAGGCTTTTCTCTCGATTAAGTCGTTATTGGGATTTGATTTCATTACTCGTAATTTGCATCTTAACAAACAAGAAAAATGAGGTTACTCGAAATGTGTTAGTAAAATTGTTTTTTTACTTTATTCACATGCACCACATATTTTTAGTGGTGGATGCAACAATAGAAGATTTTGTTGTTAGAATTATGAAAATTATTGAAAGATTTTGTGTGATGGTAACAGAGGGTGATTCGTTTTACATCCGCACCTGGCTATGTAGCCTTAATCAGATGGTGGACAAACCACTATTGTATAATTTGGAACGTCATACAGGCGTCCTAGGAAGCCGAAGACATAATTCTAAGCAACATAACCACCTAGTTGCAACTTAAATTATTTCAGGGCAGGGCTGCAAACCATCACACCTTGCTAAAGAGTTGGAGACTTTCCTACTCCTGTCCAGAACACATGTCTAGCATGCTCACTGGACTGCATCATTCACTTTGCGTGTCATTATCAGTGAGATGATCCTGGCCACCATAATAACCATTATACTGTTATGAGGCCGCAAAACCACAACCACCACGATACTCCCATATAGGGGCCAACCTCAATGATCAGTCAGAGAACTATTAAATGTCTAAAGAGACAAATAATGAACTCTGCGGGTTCACTGATCCCCGTGGAAATAAAGTGGAGCTTCCAGTTGACTCCCTGCCTGTCTTCAGAGGATTGGGCTCCCTTTATACCCCCAGTTGCACAGATCTAGATAGCTGTTACGTACTATAAAGACCAAAAATGTGCCCCCGGGGGGGTGTGTGATAGTAAAAGAGAGTGATTTGATTTACATCTGCACAGACTATATAGTCATAATTAGATGGTGGTCAAACCACTTGGTTGATTGGACATCAACCACGCCCTAGAAAGCCATCGAATATGTATATCCTCCGGTCACTTCTAGTAGCAATTTCGAAAGCCCGAAGTAGGCCGCATTTTCACTACTTGCTAAAGAGTTGGAGACTTTCCAACTCCTGGTCCAGAATGCATGAAGCTCTTTTTTATCAAGAACACGACAGCATTCATACTCACTGAACCTGAACCATTCATTGTGTTAATTTGAATGATCCGACCCACAAACTCTCACGAGGGTCCGAAACTACAACCACCACGATACTCCCATATAGGGGCCAACCTCAATAACCAGTCAGAGCACATCTTTGTCTGAAGAGAACAAATAGTGTACTCTGGGGCGTACTGATTCCCGTGGAAATATGTGGATTGTCCAGGTGACTCCTACTAGCCTTTGAGGGGCCTGAGCTCCCTTATACCCCGCAAGACAACAGTCTAAATGGAATAGTAGGTTCCAAAAAGACTATCATGTGCCCTCGGGAGGGTGTGATAGTAACAGCATTAGTTTCTCCAATTGTTTTCTTCATTACAGAATAATCAATCTGAGCCATGGCTTAATTAAGTTTAGCATCAAAATTATACAGCCGTGAAACAAATTCCACACGGTTCAGCTTTAAGTTCGTATTTGCCATTCTGGAAAATTCATGAATGCGAAAATTTTTTTATCTCTGTGGCTTTGTTGAATAATTTGTGAAAATAAATACTTATAGTTTTGGCTTATGTGTTGTAGTAGATGAATTTGATTTTTTTATTATACCATATTATTATTCAGATTTATATTTTAATACACTTTAAGGGCAAAAAATGTTTATGGTTGTGTATAAATACTTGAAGATAAAATTCCGTAGTTCGGTTTTCATTGATGGACGTCACTATATATTTTACGCTTTTGAAATTATAATATGGCTGTTTATTAACTATATTTTTATCTTGTAGGGTCTACATAATCTTGGAATCACTATGATGAAATTTGCTTAACGAAAAACTTTTGAAAACTGGATATTAAAAAATACCACCGCCCTTTATTTCAAGGTTATAGAATTGTTCTTGCACATTGTGTTTTTTAATTTTTCAATTTAATTTCGTAAATTTTGATATTGATGTGAGTAATTGCTATTGGCATTCTGCTGCAACAACTTATATTATTTACTCAATAAAACTGTTTTGAATAACAGGTTACACATATGCTCGTAAATTAAACGGTGACATTTGATAAAAGACTATTCTTTTTTGGATTTAAAATTGTGCATCAACTTAAACTGCTTGTTCTGCTTTTTGCTAAAGTTTTATTCTTAATTTTCATAAGTGAAAAAATCATCTGAAAAGCAATTACTCTCGTCCGATAAAATTGCAAGCGTGCACACATACATGCATCCATAAATGAAAATTGTAAATTAAGTTCGTTTCAATATTAAACTGTCAACACAATTAATTTATTTAATGCAAACTTTTACAAACAAATGTATGTTTAATGATTTAATCAGAGTTATGCAAATACCTTTAAACCAAACATTTGCATTTTTAAATGACATCTTTTGTTGTTAAATTGTTGCTGTTATTGTTATTGTAATTAAACAAATTGTTTAAGTTATAGTTTTTTTTAATTCTTTTGATTTTGTTGAATTTGTTTTTTATTAAGTGATAAAAATCAACTGAATAATTTTATTTTTATAATATCCAATTTTTACAAAAACATGTGTGAAGTTTACTAAAGGGACAATAATAACAAAAGACGTAGGCTTAACAGTATTAACATCCATAAAATAAATGCTTATCGAATACACGAGGGTGACATCAAAATTATTCAATATGAAAAAGTAAAGTCTTGCAATAGCATACTTTTTCAAATGAAGTTGTGAAATAAAGAAAATCGTTATAAAAAACTTGATGTAAATTAAAAGCTAAACAAGATCTTATAAAGCTGTGAACAACCATAAATAAAAATAAATATAAAATTAATTTTTGATGTGTATTCTTTTTTTTTTTGGTAAAAGAATACACATCAAAAAATATTAAGTTTGATCAAATTTTTAAAGAAAATAATTATCAGTAAAAAAGTAAATGAAATGACTTATTGTGTATACTGTATAGTGTTCTAAAAAAATCTTTTTTATTTATTACACATATAGTTAATTTTTGCTGATGCGGACTATATTTAATCCTTCAATGTACAGATAGTTGGGCGTTTTGTTCGCTTATACATTTGATTTGTGGTGTTAAATTATGTATCATCTGAGGGAAAATCTCATTACCCATAAGCAGCATAAATTTGATGCATAGGCTTTCTGGTCTTATTATGCTATTGGTGAAAAATCCAAACCAAATACGTAGTTGGACACGGAAAATTTCTGAATCTCTAATAAATCGGTAACGACTCTTAGTTTTACTTATTACACTGCAATTTTATTTTAGTTTGTGTTATTTTTTTTTAATTAATAAACAATTATAAATTAATTAAAAATTTTTGCTGATTAGAATAATGCAGCAATTAGATATTAGATAGAGTACGTGATAAGATAATGTATTCAGATCAAGAGCGCTCGCCATTTGCGAACAAACAGCCAGAAAAAACGTTAAGAGGAGAAATTTAAAATAATTTATTATTGTTACTTTATTATTTGTTACTTTATGAATTTTTTCATTAGATTCTTTTCTTTTTATTATATTTTTTTAAGAATTATCTGTGATAAATTATCTTTTTTAAAAACAAAAGAAACTAGTAGTTTTGGCTTAATAATAATAATATTACCAAGATGATTTGTTGTTTCAAAAGGCAATAATTATTAGTAAAATATAAACGAAATGACCCACTGTGCATTTTACAAACTGCATAGTTTTCTACGAAATCTTATATACGACAGACAACAACAACGCGCTTATAAGAATTTCAACGAAATAAGATAAACAACAGAAAATAAAAACAACTAACACAGAACACGAACCAAGCATGCAGCCAAATAGGTGCATATACCTGTGTGATGATAACAACAACAATATGGGATGATAATAAAGTAGAACATTCTTGTATTTGGGAGAACCGCTTGTTACAGATATATAAGCACCACTTGCTGGCAATAAAAATCAATTCAAGTTGAATCATAGTTGAGTAGAGACAACAAAATTATAAATCATCTTTTGAGGCATTGCAATGGTGAAGTTACTATTGTGTTCACTTTGTGTGTATTTAAAATTATTAAATTCTTTAATTTGATTTAAAAGGCTAAAAAGCTATTGTGCAATAAAAGAACTCAATACAAAAAAAAACTTTTATTAAAAGTTGGGTTTGCTATTTTAATTCATTGACTCATTACAATTCTCATTTGATCAATTGCGTTTTAGACTGCAGTCTTTCAAAAAGATTTTGTTAAATTACTTATTTGTATAATGCAAACAGTGGATATAATTTTCTCATACAGTAATAAGTCACTTGGAATTTTTTTTCCTTATGGATATTTTGTGAAAATATCACAAAATTCTTGAAAGAACCATGCACAATTAAAATGAAACATAAATAATGTTTAAAAGTGAAAAGTGATAATGAGGAAAATTAATATTGACATTATGAATAACTGGAAATCCATAAAAAATAATTTTATTTTTTCAAATTTGTCAGCCGGATAGCTACTACAAGGAATTAATTTTATGGCAAAATAAAAATTTTACTGAATGATGCCATGCAACTTGGAAACGAAATCAAATATAGCTTAGGTCTCCCCCCCCCCCCCGGGGGTACATTTATGGTCTTTATAGAACGCTCGACTATCTAGACCTGTGCGACTGGGGGAAAAAGGGAGCCCAGTCCCCTGAAGTCAGCAGGGGTACAACTGGAAACTCCACGTTATTTCCACGGGAATCAGTAGGCTCGCAGAGTTCCGTTATTTGTCTCTTTAGACATTTAACTGTCCTCTGGCTGATTATTGAGGTTGGCCCCTATATGGGAGTATCGTGGTGGTTGTAGTTTCGGACCCTCGATAGAGTTTGTGGGTCGGATCATTCAAATTAACACAATCAATGGTTCAGGTCCAGTGAGTATGAATGCTGTCGTGTTCTTGATAAAAAAGAGCTTCATGCGTTCTGGACCAGGAGTTGGAAAGTCTCCAACTCTTTAGCAAGTAGTGAAAATGCGGCCTACTTCGGGCTTTCGAAATTGCTACTAGAAGTGACCGGAGGATATACGTATTCGATGGCCTTCTAGGGCGTGGTTGATGTCCAATCAACCAAGTGGTTTGACCACCATCTGATTATGACTATATAGTCGGTGCAGATGTAAATCAAATCCCGCTCTGTTACTATCACACACCCCCCCGGGGGAACATTTATGGTCTTTATAGTACGTAACAGCTATCTAGATCTGTACAACTGGGTGTATAAAGGGAGCCCAATCCCCTGAAGACAGGCAGGGAGTCAACTGGAAGCTCCACTTTATTTCCACGGGGATCAGTGAACCCGCAGAGTTCATTATTTGTCTCTTTAGATATTTAATAGTTCTCTGACTGATTATTGAGGTTGGCCCCTATATGGGAGTATCGTGGTGGTTGTGGTTTTGCGGCCTCATAACAGTGTAATGGTTATTATGGTGGCCAGGATCATCTCACTGATAATGACACGCAAAGTGAATAATCCAGTCCAGTGAGCATGCTAGACATGTGGTCTGGACAGGACTTGGACAGTGTCCAGCTCTTCAGCAAGGAGTGGTGGTTTGCAGCCCTGCTTGGGAATCATCAAAGTTGCAACTAGGAAAGACCTGTTGCTAGAATTAGTCTTCGGCTTCCTAGGGCGTGAATGACGTTTGCTTTTCATTCCCAGTGGTTTGACCACCATCTGATTAAGGCTCACTGCCAGGTACAGATGTAAATCTTATCACGTAATAGCGTAGGTCGTTATGAACTCTGCTAGTATTGCAAATGTGTGCTTTGCTCTATTGGAGTTCACACTGAGCTATAAGCGATAACTCTTAAGGTAAGCTGTCTACAGGTATTTCTATAACAGCACTCGTATTTTTACAATTATAGTGGTAATAATACTGTATTAAAAAATGAAACAAAATAGAAAAGTGTACAAATAATTTATGTGCGGAATTGTTATTGTATAAAACAGAAGCCAATGGCTACGAATATTTAAAATGAAAGTTTGTCAATCAGTTAGTTAAACCCACTAGTAGAATAATGTGATCAAGTAAATAAATTCAATGGCATTAAAAACTAACAATATGAATTAATTTTTGTGAAGCTTCATTTTAATTTTTTACTATGTCGTTGTTGCTTGTCAGCTCAGATCAAATCGATTGCATATGTATTTATGACGATTGGTTCAAATTGAGAAAATTACACCTTGAATTATAATAGTTGATGCATCTGCTTGTTTTTTTTTGTATAGAAATTTAAATAAAAAATATTAAAACTTACATAAAACTAAAGCTTAAAGTATCAAATACATATTTGTATCTGTCTATCAAACAAAAATGCGGATTAAAAGATTTAGAAAATGTATGCACACACACTTCAATGACTGTTGATGATAAGCCCAAGAAATAGTAGAAATAGATAAAATGTCATATGAAATATTGGAGATAAAGAAACCAATAATCAGATTGCCAGCTAGCCGATTATTGAAACATCTCACTAAACAAACAGCAACTATGAATAAGTGTTTGTGTAGAAGAATAGCAAGACATATTGGAAATGAATTATAATACGTGGGATAATTTGAAAGTTATTGCATTTCACTACATGCTGCGGCAACTTAATATTTTAATTTTATTTTACCCATTTATAGCAATAACAGATGATATTCGATAAGCTGTATAATTTGAATTTTATAACAAAATAGATTAAGTATAATTTTTCTTAAGAGAACACAGAGAACAATGAAGATGGCAAATAGCCGAAACCGGTTTGTTCACAAACCAAATTTGACGAGGGTCGTACCCAAATAAAAAAAATGTATTAAAAGTTCACTCAATTCACTCTGAATGCGCATAATTTGTTAAGGAAAACGTTACTTATTTGAGGCAGCTGGAACATTCGCACCGTTTATTTCACATATAGTAATTTTTTGATGATGCGGACTATATTTAATCCTTCAATGGACATTTGACTTATGGTGTTAAATTATGTATCATCTGAGGGAAAATCTCATTACCCATAAGCAGCATAAATTTGATGCATAGGCTTCCTGATCTTATTATGCTATTGGTTAAAAATCCTAACCAAATACGCAGTTGGACACGGAAAATTTTAGAATCTCTAATGAATCTTAGTTTTACACAGCAATTTTATTTTTGTTTGTGCAATTTTTTTTAAATTAATAAACAATTATAAATTAATTAATAAATTTTTATTGATGAGAAAATAATGCAGTAATTAGTTATTATGTGATAAGATCATGAATTCATGGCGCTCGCCATTTGCAAACAAATAGCCAGGAAAAACGTTAAGAGGAGAAATTTAAAAGAATTTATTATTATTACTTTTTTATTAGTTACTTTATGAATTAATTTATTAGATTTTTTTCTTTTTATTATATTTTTTTAAGAATCAATTGTGATAAATTACCTTTTATTCAAAACAAAGGAAATTAGTTATTTTGGCTTTCCACGAATTTGTAAAATGGACTTTGTATATCAGTTTGGTCCCACCTCAAACATTGTAAAAAATGTTTGACATCGAAAGACTCATTTTCAAAACAAAACAATAAAACTGGCAGAAGCTACGTCATATCTATTGCGTGTAATTTGTTAAGAATACAATACATAATATTAGGAAGATGATTTGTTAAGTAAGTTTCAAAAGGAAATAAATATTACTAAAAAAAATAAGCGAAATGACCCACTGTGCATTTTATAAACTGCATAGATTTCTAAGAAATCTTATATACACCAAACAACAACAACGCGCTTTTAAGAATTTCAACGAAATAAGATAAACAACAGAAAATAAAAACAACTAACACAGAACAAAAACAAAACACACAGCAAAGCAGGCGTCTAAACTGAACAACAATATGGGCTGATGTTAAAATCGAATATTTTTGTATGAGCGAGAACTGCTAAAAGTAACTATAGAAGCACCAGTTGCTGCGTAAATTAAGATTGAAACGACTTTAAGTAAAGACAACGAATTCACCATCTTGTTTATTTTGTATAGATTAAAAGTAATAAAATCGTTTTGTTTCATTTAAAACTCTAAGTGCTGTGTTGTTACACTTTGCATAAAACAACTCAATATAACAAAACGTTTATTAAAAAGAATAAACGTGGCAATATGTTGCTTGGTTACTCCCTAACTTGTGTCGCATTCAAATTGGTGTAGCTGGTTAGCATTGACCGAATCATGCATTATTATGAAACTATTTTATATGACGGGCTAAAAACACGATGAGCAGAAGTAAATTTTTTTTGAATTGTATCAAATAGGCGAAAATAAAAAAGTTCAAAGCCTAAGTAAAGCTTCTGTTAATATAACAATTTAATGTAGCATTTCAAGTTTTGCTTTCACTTTGAATATATTTTCTTTCCACTTAAAGCACCTCACGTGTCACTTTCAGAAGAATATATTTCAAATAATGCCATACACATTATATTTATTAACAAATCATATTTAGACAGTATTTTAAATGTCATATCAAATTATTGTTTGTTTGCGTTTAGACATTTATGGTCGCAGAAAACATTTAGAAAATTAAAGGATGACTTTTATTTTGTTTTAAATGCTTCCAGAAATTTCCAATAATGTTTTTCTATAAAAAATAGTCAAATTTAATAAATGGCATTTTAAATACATGAAGTTGCTTTTGTGAAAGTATTGTAGTTCTAATTTTCTTGTTATCTTCTAAAAGTTTCTCCCGGTTAAAAAAGTGAAATCTAAGCTAGCAACTATGTACGTATGAAGCATGCACTAAAATAAGATGCAGTGACAAGAAGAAGTCATAAATTAAAATTGATGATTTTTGAAAAACGACAAGTGAAAAATGCTTCTTGCCACTAAATAAGGGTGTGCCATAAAGTGTAGCAAACACTAGTATATTATATGGATAATCTAAACAGGTTGATTTCTTTGGTTAAAGAAAAAATATTTCTATATAATATCTTAACGTGTTGCTCCTTAAATTTTAAAACATTTTACTAAACTGTTTATAAACTTTAAATAAATGAGGTTTACCCTTGCTGGAATCCATCTGTGTTAAGACAAGTATTGTATGCACACACTTTAATGCGTGTGATCTAATTTGCATGCAACACGACTTTTAATGAAAGATCTTTAAGCAGACATCAAGTATTAACACACCTAGGGAACTGAAAACAAAAACATAAAGATGACACTTTAACGTGTGGATGGTAAAAATAAACAAATTTCAACTTTAAAATACCCTACTTTATGCGGGGAAAATATAGTGTATCAATGCTAAGGAAAAATTTGTTTTTAATTATCCTATTATGATACACAAAGTTTTTATGTGTTTACCATGAACATTATTTTTTTTATTATAAATTAACCATTTTTGGCATTAACTTTTACTATTTGTGCGATCGGTCACATGTCATAAATTTTGCTTGAGCTTATGAATTCAGTAATTGAATGCAAGTTTTATCTATGCGATTGCAAATTCGGCTGAATTCTATTATAAAAGAGTTATAAGTAGTGAAACGGAACCCAAAATATTTAAATCGATAACTTATATACCAGTCTTGTCTGAAAGAATAGGGAATTCAAAAATTTATGATACAAATAAATACAAAATGTCATATAAGAATACAAACACATTAAATAGGTTGTTTAACAAAACTAAGGATAAAATTCAAAAATTAAATATGTTCAATGTAGTGTACAAAATTCCTTGTAACGGTAATGATAAGGAGAATTGTAATAAGGTTTATGTAGGCACAACAAAAAATAAATTGAAAACTAGAATCGCAGGACATAGGTCAGACCAGAAATACAGGAATAATATTAGTTTACAAAAAACAGCATTATCTTCCCATTGCTCTAAAGTTAATCACTATCCTAATTTTGAAAATGTTTCAATTATAAATTTAGAAAATAATTATAAACGTCGTTATATGTTAGAAATGTTACAAATAATTAAAGTACCATTAACCAAAAGAATAAATTTTAAAGCAGTTACGGAGAATGTTGCACAAAATTATAGACATTTAGTGCCTAAAATTATAAAACAAAAATATTTAAAATTTATTACTTTAATTTTTTGTAACGTTTGGTCATTAAATTTATGTTTTTTAGAATATATGTGTAAAATACTATTGTTTTGTAAATTTGTTATGTATTTTGAAAATTGTTTTTCATTTAAAATTTTTTAATATTGAAAATTTGTTTGTATGTATGTAAAACAAAAAAATTTTTCAATATGTCCCCAATAAGCACAAATTTTTTGTGAATTCCAATGTTGGATTTCCAGTGTGAATTTAAGCTTGAATTACATTTGAAATCCCTCCGCTTTCCAGTCTGTTTGAAGTTTGTTAACAAATAGTCAGAGTCTGCTAAATGTCAATCATAAAATATTATAATATTAATAAATAAATATTAAATATTATTAATTAATGGTGAACAACTTTATAACGCGAAAGTCGCAAAATTTTTAAAGTGAAATAAAGAAATAAAAGTGAAACTAAGCAAAACGAAAATAAAGAATATAGAATCGAAAATTAAACAATATAAAGAAATTTGGAATAAATAAATATAAAGGTATGTAGTCAAAGCCAAAATAAGATGCTCGTAAAATTTTTGTACTGCTTACCCAGAATCAGCATATTCTGCTAAATGAACAACCAATGGGAATAGCTTCCAACGATGTCCACGTCGCTTTGAACGATGAACCGTCTGTCTGTGAGGGCACAATTATAGAAGAAGATGGTATATCTGATACTCAAATTAATTCTGTGGGAGACAGGGACTTAAAACTACAGCTGCAATAAACAGTTAAGTGCAAATCCTTCTCCAGCATAATAAGGATTTGCCATCGGATGCCGGAACTTTAAAGAGCACTCCGAAATGCCTAGATACTGAAACTATGGATTCGGGTGAGTTAATGTACTATGGCCTTATAACACTATTTAAATACTGTTGGAACATTGCTTGAATAACACTGAAATTCCATGCTTGAATTCAACGGTAAAAATAGGTTCGGTTCGACTTGAATTCCACTGCAATTTTATGCTTGAAATCAATTATAAAAACAGGTTCGGTTCGACTTGAATCACATTGTTATTCAAGGCTGGAATTACACTGGAAAGGTACTGTTTTGTTCGACTGCAATTCAATGTTTAATTTTGCTGAATTTGCTATTGAATTCAACTGTGTTTCAACTGTAATTCAACGCTGGAAATTAGAAATTGTGACTGGATTTCAAGTGTAATTTCACTTGAATTCCAGCCAAAATGCTTATTGGGTCGTTTTTTATTGTTTTTGTTTGTTTTGTTTTTCTGAACAAATTTTTTGATTATTTTGAATTTGTTAATCAAAAAAATTTTTTTTAATATGTTTGTTCATTATTTTTGTTTTCCTGATGATGCCAACCAACGGTGTGGCAAAATATCGAAAAAATAATAAAAAATAAAAGTTTTTAGTTAAATTGACCTAGTGCTTTATAATTAACTACTATCAAATCGTTACTCTCAGTCTCTCTTTAATATGAGTTATCTAAACAAATTCGATAAATATAAATTTCTTGACCAATAATTTACAGTTATATTTAAAAAAGATACTTATTGATAGGTGGAGCTGCAATATACTATAAATAAATTTGCCAAATGAGAGTTTGTCTCATACACGAAGTAGTTCCTTATTAATATATATTGGCCACCTGTTAATTTATTACTTTTCTTATTTGTTATTAAACATTTAAGGTATCTGACATATTCTTCAAAATTATAGTCTATATCGAAATAGCTTCTATGGTTTCTATACTCTGCATTATTATAAATATCTCTCCATTATGTTAAAAAATTTAAAGCCACACAAGTTATAATATATTATATTATATTATTTTTAATAAATAATTTTATTATATTTATTATTCTCATAATTTGTACAAGAAAAATAGAAAGTGTCTTCCTAATGTAGGATGTGACGATTGTGGCACTCTTTAATTCAAAATTGATTTTTATACTTAGTGCTAAAATTGACATAAGTTTTTAATTACCTTGAATATAACGTCACTTTGTCTATTTCAATTTTTTGTGATTGTTATAACAGCTGTAGTAATATAACTTCTCCGAAAATTTCAAGAGTCTACCTACTACAGAGTCAGAGAAAGAGAGCTATAATAGGCAGGGTTATGTTTCTATAATACCTTAAAAAGATGACTATAATACAGTAAATTCAGCTTAGAAATTTCTCACTTGGGGAAGGTGACAGTAAATAATTTACATTAATAATTTAATACACAGGTAATGTCCTTGAACACAAATTAGATTTAATAGACATTCTATATGATTCTTAAAAAAACCTTTAGTGAAATAAATATCCTTTGTATTAAAATTGGTTACGAACCAATTCTGTGACACAAAATACAATCAAATAACGAGTTTTTTAGTGGTAAAAATATGACATTTAAAAATTGCTGCAGGTAGGTTAAGAATACACTCACTGATGACGATGATAAAAATGATTATTTGTTGTTAAAATATTATCATACACAAACACTCACTCCACTACCAGTCAAGTTATAAAGACTGCTTGTAAGATTTTATCAGCTGCAGGTAATACATAGAAGCACTCCATTTATGAACATGAGTATGAGCATGCAGCAGTGAAGTTGCTGCTGCCACAATCATTCTTTATCATACGACTACTAACAAGAATTTCATAATTTCTTTAAGAGCATCTTCTTTATTATTTTTTTTCTTTTTTTTATATGTTATTATTTTATCGCTGCTGTAGAAGCAGCTAGCTTTAGAAAAAAAAAAGCTTAGCTCATTTGCATGTTTCACGAAAAAAACAAATAAAATAAAAAAAACATTTTGATCATAAATCAGGATGGGTTAAACTGCTAAAAGTTGTGCTTTCTTATTCAGATATATAAAACAAACTAGAATTTATTTATCGTGTTAGACCTAACCAAGCTTTTTTCACTAATGAATAAGTATTTATTTATCAAACTAATATTATTTATAGCTAATAGTGTTTACAGGATCCATCTCATGCGACTCGTGTTTTTATTGCATAAAGTTAATATAATTCCATAAAAATCGCGTCATCTGCATTTTTATAGACACATTACTATTAATTGAATTGTTGCCGCAAAAACATTTTTTCTTTTTATACATTTTTTGCAAAATTCAATATTTCAAGAACAAACGATGATAACGATTAGTTTTAAAGATATAAAAAAGTTTTCTTTGTCACTTCTTTCGATAAGTTTTAAATGCACTTCTATTAGAAGGGTTAAACTAAAAAAAAAAAAACACAAGTCTATATGGAGAATTTTTATCTCAGTAGAATCTTAAAAAATGGATAAAAAATATTTCATGTGCCCTTTAGAATTTGTCTACATTCGCAATAAAACACATTATTTTATATGGAGTGTCCTGGCAAATGACAGTTTAAATAAATATGCGTAACTCACTCTTAGTATTTATTGGAAATTTGTTTTTTTTTGTTGCATAGCATGTGTGACTTTCACACATGTGTATTGTAGCATATTTATAAAACAGCTGATTCTTGAGATATATACGAAGAAATTGTTTTTTCTTTTAATTTAAAAAAATTTTAATCACTTAATTATTTATATTTATTTGAATTAGCGTTAGCCAAATATTACTGATTATAATTCCTTTTTTATTTATATTAATTTAAATCTTAACGCTTGTAACCTTAATATTTTATTATTTTTAATCTCAGGAAAAATATGCTAAATAAATTAAATACAGTGTATAATAATAAATAAATGCAACAATAAAAATTTTATGAAAATATACCAATTAGTTGTTTTTTAGCTCGGCTCCATTTATATCACACTTCGTTTGCTAAGCTATTTTGATTCTACTGATAGAATCATAAAGATTATAATTGTGCTGAGGAAACTGATGAATAAAACCATGACAATGCCTTATTAAATTTTTTTCTGTAGCTTGCTAATTTTGTTTTTTTTTTATTAATTTAGACATAAATTTATTTCAAAACGGAAAAGAAAACCAATAAAAGTTATATTATCTTTCTTCTGAATGTTCTAAATGTCATTTCTTCTGCCCAAAAAGCTTTAACTGTTGTATGAATTCTTGGGCAATTAATTTAAACTTAAGCAACCTCATTAATTAAAAGTCAATGGTAAAAATTTTTTGTGGCTGTCGCCATCGTAAAACTGTTTATGGGCTGATCGGTAGCCATTGCGGTCAGCAAAATACACAAATACTGTGCTACTGAAAATTTTTACAAATTTAATTTCCAATGATTTTTAGTCTGGCAAATTAACTCCTGTAGCAAACAGGACGAGAGATCTAGATCTTGAAAAGTGTGGTGCTTTTGCAAAACTTGCATCTAAGTTTTATAACGAAAAGTAAGTTGCTCTTTTGACATTTAAATTAGCAACATATACGTACATAAACACATACACAGACACACACACACAGATACACACGCACATTCACACACACACCCTTTATATATATATATATATATATATATATATATATATATGTATATATATATATATATATGTATATATATATATATATATGTATATATATTACATATATGTATATATAACTGAATTCAAAATAACTACAAATCTAAAGCTTTGATAAACGGTTCTCAAATTTTATTTTCATAATATTTGAAATTTCAGTATATTTTGTGTCTATAATTTTTCATATCTAAAATAGTTTCATGGATTTAATGGAGAATTGTTGTATGTAAAAAAAAATAAATAATAAAATTTTAAAGCAGCATAATTTTATTAGCTCTCAAATAAATGTTGGAATAAAAACAAAAGCTTTTATAGATAGTCTAAACCAGTGATGGGCGAACTACGGCCGGCGGGCCACATCCGGCCCGCGAGAGGTTTCAATCCGGCCCTCCGAGCGTTTATCAAAAAAAAAAAAAAATTAATCACCTATTTAAAAATTATGCCCAAAAAATAAATTTACATTATGTTTTAAAAAAGATATAAATTGACAATTTTAGCAAAAAAAATGCGATGTTTTCATATTATATTGTGTACAAACTGCGTAGCTTTTTGGGAAATATTGTACACACAAGGCAACAACAACTTTCTTATACAATATTCCAAGAGGAAACTTAAAAAGCATGAAACAAAAGCAACTAATATACCCCTATTGTATTATGTCCAAATTGCGTATTTTTCTAGGAAATATTGTACAAAAGACAACAACAACTTTCTGATGCAATATTCCAAGAAGAAACATAAATATCATAAAACACTAACAACTAATATAGAAAACTGAACGTATAACATAACAACAACTATTATATGTGAGATCTAGAAGATTCTTGAATATTCCAGACAACATGCGAAACAAATATAAAAGGGACAGCGATGGATTAATCAGCAATCAGTAAAAGTGTAAATCTCGTGACGTAAAGAATAAATTGTGAAGTAAAATTATAAAGTTGTCAACGTACAGTTTTATTTGTGTAATTAAAATAATAAAGTGCAATAGTAAAATAGTCTAAGTTTTTTACCCCTATAAATGTCAATCGAAAATAGAAAGAGAAAAATTGATTTGGAATGTCGAGTACATGGAAGTACTTCTTTATGGAATATAACCAAAAACCTATTTGTATTATCTGCCAAGAACTTGTAGCCGTACTAAAAGATTATAATTTCGCTACGCACTTTAATTCAAAACATCTTGGGTCGAAGTACTATAAAATGACAGATGAAGACAAGAAAGTTCATTTAGAGGAATTGAAAAAAAATATCTAGTCAGCAAATGTTTTTTAAAAATCAAAGAAGTGTCCAGCAATCCTCCACGTTAGCTGGCCACGTTGTTGCCTATAAAATAGGAAAAAGTAACAAACCGTTTTCTGAAGGAGAATTTATTAAGGATGTGTTAATTAGCATTGGAAAAGTATTATGCCCAGAAAAGGTAAAAGATTTCGAATCTATAGGGCTGCCACGTAGAACGGTCACAAAAAGAATTGAAGCGATTTCTTCTAATTTAACCAATCAACTCGATGGACGTCTTAAAAAGTTTAAGTATTTTTCAGTCACTATGGACGAGAGTGTGACAGGAGTGATACAGCCCAACTTCTAATTTTTATCAGAGGAGTCGATGAAAACTTTGTAATAACCGAAGAACTTGCTTGTTTGAGATCTTTGAGGGGAAAGACGAAAGGAAAAATAATTTATGATGAATTTAGAGACGGAATGGAATCTCTTAATGCCCCAATATCCAAATTAATTAATTTAACAACTGATGGAGCACCTAACATGGTGGGAAAAAATACGCGGTTTGCAGGAGTTTATAAAAGTCAGAATTCTGAAAGCGTAACAATTTTTTTACATTGTATAATCCACCAAGATGTTCTTTGCAAGGCTGCCTTGGATATTAACCACGTACTTAATATTATTTTAAAATTAATTAATACCATTCGAGCCCGTGATTTGTTACATCGACAATTTCAAGAGTTTTTATCGGAAGTTGATGCTGAGTTGTGGGCATGCCTTCTCGAGAGTTTGGAGTCTTCTCGAAGAAGTTAAAGTTTTTCTTAAAACCAAAACTGAAATTTGGGATGAGTGGGAAATATTGGAGGATAAGAATTGGAGCATCGAGTTTGCTTTTTTCACGGATTTACTTGAGCACTATAATAAACTGAACAGGAAGTTACAGGGAAGAAATCAATTTATAGATGAAACTTGGGGCAGTTTGAGGTCTTTTAAAACTCTAAATTTTTGGGAAAAAATGATTTGACTCATTTTTCAAGAAAATTCTTTGAGGCCTGTGAGTGAAGAGAAGTTAAAAGTCTTTTCACAATCTTTATTAAAACTGTATTCAGAATTTGAGGCCAGATTTGCTGACTTTAAAAAAATCCAACCATGTTTAGATATTTTTTCAATGCCTTTTACTGTTAATATTGAGAATGTTCCATCTGATCTACAATTGGAAATTATAGAATTGCAATGTAATAATAATTTAAAACAGCTATTTTTAAATACAGATAAGCTTAATTTATATAAATCCTTACCAAAAGATCAATTTCCAAAGCTAATTAATCATGCGCCGAAAATTATGGCAATGTTTGCTTCCTCATATTTATGTGAACAGGCCTTTTCAATAATGAAATGCAGAAAAAATTCAATAAGAAACCGATTGCCAGACGAGAGTCTATTTAATTTATTAAAAGTCGTATCCTCCCAGCTGGAACCAGATTTTGAGGAAATTATGTCAAGTCAGAAATAGATCCGTGCTTTCCATACGTCTGGAAAATCTTAAAATCATAATAAACCGTATTTTATAAAATGTTTATGTTGTTTTAAAATATCACGTAAAATAACTAATAAAAATATAGCTTAAACCGAACCTTTAATTGAACAGCAAGCCCATAATTTTTTAATGAATGACCCTCTATGCTGTTTTTTAATTTAATGGCCAGCCACCCAAAAAGTTCGCCCATCGCTGGTCTAAACTGTTTATAATAAATAAAGCCATTAAAATCCGAAGCCTTTAAAAAATTATAAAAATTTGTTATTTATTTCTTAAAATTTTTTTAAGTCACCAAAGTATAAATTTTAATTTATAAAAAAACTTTACTGAAATACTTATGCAAAATATAAATCAGAGTTTTACAATTTTTATATATTTCATATTTCATTTCAAGTTTTGGTTGAAAAACTAACCGGAATTAGTTAGCGACGAGGAAACCTTTTTTTTTAAACTTCATACACATAAATGCATAAATAAATAATCGAATATACATAAAGCTAATGATGTTACATGAAATTGTCATCAGTGTTTAAAATAAAATTTACATTTAAAACTGAATATTAAACTAATTTGAACAGAATTAAAATCCCAAAATAAAATACAACTCAACTTAACAAAAAGAAAAAAAGCTTAAACACAAAAAAAAAAAAACAAAACAAAACATGTTAAAATAAAATAGAGTCTAAAATCAATATGAAGTCCTTTCAGAAAATACGTTTTAAATAAGTGATAGGATAAAATGATAATTTAAGTTTGTTGATTGTTTACGTCAAATGCAGAACTTTAAAAAGTGTCATTATATGGCGGAAGCTCGAAATAATTGACTAAGTTATTAGGTGCTTATAATAAACTTGTTTAATGGACGAGTTACATCTAAAAAGTAATCTACATTTGGAAACAAATGCCGCAGTCTTAAAAGACTTATTACAGTGCACATTCCTCTGGATGGAAGAGTATTTGTTCTGAAGCCGTTTAGCTTAGTTTGCAAGGCGTTCATTATCAAATGTCGTGCATATTATGTCAGCTGAATCCAACTTTAAGCTGCTTGAGCTCACTGTTCCCGTAGAATTTACGGCAGCGTGGCTGCGTAACATGAAATGAAGTCTCAATTCTTTATATGGTAACCGATATGTCGTTTTACAATTTGAGGTCGTTAGTTACTCTTTCCTGGTGAATTCGTGCCATTAAGCCATTAAGATCTATAATTATTTCAGGTTAAATATTCAAAAAAACGAAGTGTTTTTTCTATGCACTCTTTACGCAATGATTAATTCATAGCATACGTGACGGAGTCATAAATTAGGTGATAGAGCTGATAATGGTCTTAAAATAAAACAATGAGGCTTCCGGTTGATCATGTCGTTTGGTTAGTAGAATATATTTTCTATACCTTGTATCAAGCATGATTTTAAATAATGTAAGATTTTTATTTGTTCTCAGCTTTAAAAATGCTTAAATAACCGTCGACATAATAGCATAATAACTCTGCTAAATTAAAAAAATAATCTTAATGGGACATTTAATTGTTATGAATTGAGTTTTTCGTGCATTGCTTCACATCCTACCCCCCGGGGGCACATTTATAGTCTTTAAAGTACGTAACAGCTATCTAGATCTGTGCAACTGGGGGAAAAAAGGAGCCCAGTCTCCCTGAAGTCAGACAGGAAGACAACTGGAAACTCCACTTTATTTCCACGGGGATCAGTGAGCTCGCAGAGTTCATTATTTGTCTCTTTAGACATTGAATAGTTCTCTGGCTGATCATTGAGGTTGGCCCCTATATGGGAGCATCGTGGTGGTTGTGGTTTTGCGGCCCCATAACAGTATAATGGTTATTATGGTGGCCATGATCATCTCACTGATAATGACACGCAAAGTGAATGATCCAGTCCAGTGAGCATGCTTGACATGTGTTCTGGACAGGAGTTAGAAAGTCTCCAACTCTTTAGCAAGGTGTGATGGTTTGCAGACCTGTCCTGAAATCATTAAAGTTGCAACTTGGTGGTTCTGTTGCTTAGAATTATGCCTTCGGCTATCTAGGACGAGCATGACGTTCCAAATCATGTATAGTGGTTTGTCCACCATCTACAATAGCTACATAGCCAGGCGCGGATGTAAAACAAATCACGCTCTGCTTCACATCCTCTTCATAAAAATTATGGGAATTATTTATTGTAGCTTCTTCACCAGCCACCAAAGAAGCAAGGTGTATGTGTTAGGTCATCACACACTTTTAAAGATTAACTTACGTAATTTTCGAAGAACGAAAGGGACCAACAAATATTCATTGCAACGACGAGAGTTTCATGTGGTCCTTCGTTTTTCAACATATCCATTGTATAATTGACACACTACAAGGAAATTTGTCTGCGAGAGGAGATCAACACATTTTGAGAAGAGTTTATACCAACCTGTTGTTTTCGTTAAATTTCTTTGGCCTCTGAGCTTGCCCCTTGAAGGTCTCTTTAGCTCAACTAGTTTTCGTAGTTAAAAGCTTTACTAAATATTTGCGTTTGCTCGAGTTCACATATGGGCTGAGATTTAAGGTCTTTTTATCTTTATTTTTTTGTTATAAAAAAAAATTGAAAATTGTTATTTGGACACATTTTTCAGCTAATCTACCTTCATTGGGCTATATTCCTTTAACATAAATATTTTATGATATTTACTTAAAATATTTAGTAGTCTCTATACAAAATTTATGTAAAATTCAGTGATGAAGGATATGACGTCTAGTGAAATGGCCATATGGATATGCTTGCCTCGCAGTAATACATTTATAGTTAAAAAAAAAAAAAATAAATAAATATTTAATGGGAATATCAAAAAATATTTATACTTAAAGGAATCTAGCTCAATATGTTGCAGGCTCAAAAGTTGGTTATTATTTGTTATCAATTATAAAGGAACAGCTAAATTTAGGTTCATTATATCTTAGCGTTATCTAGCCTGTGAATATACTTTTCAAGAAGAAATATAAGAAATATGATGCTTTTCAAGGTGCAGAGAGTAAAATAAATAAAATCAATAAAATGATTCTGCTATTCTAAGTGAAATACTTTAAAAATATGTACGTTGTATACTAAGCATTCAAGAAAGATCAGTTTAAAAAAATTAATAAATGAATATATTAATGTAATTGTTGTAATAATTGTTTTTAGAAATAATTATGTTATAATTATGAATCGAGAATAAGAATAATTGATAATAAGTAACGATCAAGGAAATAAATCGCTATCGAGAAGTTTCTGTTTGTTTCGATTTAAGCTCAAGTTGCCGTATTAAATTTGAATCTTTAAATTCTTTAAACGAGGTTTCATTGCTATTTTACTAAAATTTTAGAATAAAATTATTTCCTTTACGATCTGATTTAATGCAGTTCAGTTAGTCATTTACGTTCATTCATCCATATGTTGTAGTTGCATGCATGCATGCATGTATGTGTGTTTTTATGTGGGCATTTGTATGACAGTTTTTACGATGACAATTTTTATTATCTCGTTTGTACGAGTATGTATGATTACCAAACATGTTGATAATGACTATTCCCTTATAGCCTGATTAACATTATAGAGATTTTTATATTTTCATTACAAAAAGATGGACGATGATGAGAGGACGGCTGGGCCGCAACGAACAGTGGACGAATTTTTCAAATAGTTTTTATTTTCTCTATAATACTCTTTTAATTTTTAAATGAGGAGTTTGATTTGATCAAAACTTACTCATAGTTTTAAAACTTAACTCAACATTGACTTTTTTATTTGTGGTTATTTAAAAATTGGTAATGAAAAACGAAAAACTTTTTCATTTTTCGTATTAAAAAAATTAATTTTTAAACCAGAAGCATATCCCTAATCGCAGAGAAATATTTAAATATTTTTTGTCTATTTATTTTGGAATTTATGGTAATCAAGTCGCATTGAATTTTTTAATCGATATGTACGAAAAGAACAATGAAGATGGCAAACAGCCGAAACCTGTTTGTTCACAAACCAAATTTGACGAGGGTCGACGGAAAACCGTACCCAAATAAAAGTAATTTTTTAATCCTTTAACTGTAGTAATTTTTATATAAGAAAACAGTTAAAAGTTTAACGAAAACACTTTTTGCCTTTTCACCAAAAAGTTAATATAAAACACATTTTTAATATCCCAAATAAATATGAAATAAGCAAAAAGGTACTCAAATGCAAATGCAACTTGTCTAGAAATTTTAAATAAAATAAATTTTTTTTGCCAATATTCCCCACTGTGTCATGCCATCAACAACTACTGTGATGATGGATTTCAATGATGAAGTGAACTGAAAACAGAATTAACAGAAACAAACAAAAAAGTTGACAGACCGACAGACAGAGAAGCGAACTAACAATGAAACTAAACGAATGTCATTTGCATAAATATTATATAAAGTGGTGTGCGAGCAAGATCTACAACACTTCTTAAATACCGGCACTCCAACACCCAAATAGCAACATCATTCAAACAAATTCATATTGCATTCTGTCTGCTTTGTGTGTGGGTGTGTGTGTGTGCGTGTGTCACATAATAAAGTGATGAAAATCTTTTTCACGGATTTAAATTTAAATAAAATGATTCATAATTTTATTTGTATTGCAAGAATAGAATATAGAAATTTCATTATAATAACTTAAATCCAAAACGTGACAACATTTAAATATATGAGAAATAAGAACAAAAAAACCTTTTCAAAAAGCACATAATATATGTTTTAAAAAAATTAAAATTAAACAAAACGAAAAAAAAATTATGAAGATTTTTGAAACATTTCTTGCGGATAGAAAGTATTTAATTTTACCTTTTCACTATAAATATAAATAAGCACAAACATAACAAAACCGTGAGTTATTTAATGAAAATCTAAATATTTTTTATTTTTTAAATTTATTTCATACCCCTACATACTAACCACACTATCTGCCATAAAACTCTTGTGGTTTAAACATAATTTAATTTATATACATTTTGAAATGCTGAACGCATAAAAGAAGCCATTAAGTATTTGAATAGATTTCGAAAGAGGTTTATAAAATTTAGAACGGACAGTTTGAAAAATATTTCAAGAGAAAGTTTTATTTTTATTTTATTTATTTATAAAGTGATAATTATGTTACGGATTGATGGTAATAAATTTTGATATCTCAATTTAAGTGATACGCGCACATATTTCATTTAATATATTCTGTTGATTTCATGCTTTATCATAGAGTACTATAAGTAATTACATTGCCTGCCATTACGTTGTACATTCGATATTTACTGTGCATCCAATTTTCGTCATCAAACAAATTCAATTTAATTTTAACTAAATTCACTTCAAATGCTGATTGATTTGCGCATAAACAAAATAGTTTGAATTGTTTTTTCTTATTTAAATACTTTAAATATTTTATTTTTTCTATAGTTTATTTAGCTAAAAAAAGCCATGCAGAAAAATAAATACACTTAAAATTTTTATAGCATAAAATACAATAAAAAATAAAAATTAAAATTCCTTAAAACGTGATACTTTCTACAATCTACTTGAAATCAGAGCGATATCAGACAATTTAATTTTTTAACCGATTTCAAAAAAAAATGGAGAATGCTATATTATTATCCATATTTTTGTTTTGCTACTTCAGAACTGGTTAAATTCTAAGTCAAAATAAATTTTCAAAGGTAAACACATCTTTTGAACGGTAAAAGGTAAGAATTTCAAGTGCTTACAAAATGCATAAAGCCACAGAGTTAAGGATTTAAAGAACGTCCATATAATTATTGCTTTTTAAAATGTTTTAGACAGAGAATTAGAATCAATATAAATATGTTACTATAGACACTAAATAAACAATTAAAAATTAAAAGGTGTTCCCATATAAGAAGTGTACTTAACGTTTTTCGTATTCGATTTATTTTAAATGGGTATAGGCAGAACTTTTTTGTGCCGAGTATGTATAACTTATCCCACTTTAACAGAGATAATGAAAGTTAAAGTTGCTATTTTAACGTGATTTAGACGGTAATAATTGAAACAACAAAAAAACGGCTGCTTGCCTGTTTGTTGGAGGTTGGCTTTTCTTGCAAGAATTATTGAATTGATTTCCACATGATGAACGAAAAGGTTGCTCCGAAGTTGACATGATAATTATGGCATCTTAAGGTCTTAACCCGCTATAATGGCAAGTATAAAAGCATAAAATTTAAATTAATGAGCTCCACATACAAAACGTGTTTTTAACAAATATTCGCTCTTTTTTTGAACGCCTTTGAAACAGTCAATAAAATTAGAAAAAACGACATTCCTATTAAAGATCTGATTTTGTCGTGTATTGTTTTAGTTTTTGAAGTGTTATACACAAGACGAAATAAAAACGGCATAAAAATAAAAATTAAAGGGTCGACCAACGTAGTCTGGAATACAGCAAGTAAGGCCAACTCTATCCTGTCGAATTTATATCATTATGAGTTTATTTTTATGTAAAATCGATATTAGTCCTGCGCCTTACATTTCGCCAAGACAACAGTCGACTAATCGAACGCTGAACCTCTTTTTAAATATGAATTAAGTTTCTATGCGGCCGCTTATAAAAATTGATTTCATTCCAGTAAAATATGCCTTGGCCTTGAAATAATTATAAAAATCTCATTTTATAAATTTTAGAATTTATTTTTTAATTTGCTAGATTTTTTATTTAAGTGCATTTACACTCATGCAAGAAAACATATTGTCTCAGAACAATATTCAAAACTATAGTTTCAGTGTGTTATTTTAGCAACACAAAAAAAACATGTACAGCACAAGCGCTTACATTTTTTATGCTTGATATTTTATAGATGACCATTCTCTCAATGTATGCATGTGTTTTTTCAAGTAAAATGTAAATATATATATTTTTTTTGCTTAAAAGGAAAAAATAAAATGTTAACACTATATATAGGTGTAATAAAATTTAATACATATTATTTATTTAATTGCCCTAAGTATAATAGAAATTTGCTAAAATGAGAAATAAAACATTTATTTATTTTTCACTTAAAAATGTTAACCTCTTAAAATTGCCTAATTAGCTTAATTAAAACATTATTTTATTAGACTTCATTATAGCATTAAAGTTTAACTTTCAACACCGAATAGGGTTTCCGCCCTTAAATATTCAACTTTTAATCACTTGCACTCTACAACATAAACAAAACAAGTTTAACGTGGACATGACAGGCAGAAAGAATCCTTTTTATTTATTTTCTTTTATATTCTCTTCAAGGAAGAGTGTGATTTCCTACATTTTATTTCACACAACTAAATATTGAAATTGTTATTTTTTCTAGTTTCCTATTTTTATTAATTTTTTTTTTTAAATTCGTTCAGAGTTAAGAGTTTTTTTTTGTTTTTTGTTTTCCTTATTCTCAAATATTACGAACATTGTAACACGCTGCTGTAATGTCATTTTTGTGGGATTTCATGCATTTTTTTGTAAACTACCAGCTGTATGGTAAATATTTTTATAATTTTAAAAAATATTTCCTCTTTTCTTTTGGTTTCTGTGTTTTCCTTTTCCTACACTAGATGTTTGATACAACTTGGTATTGTAATAATACTGCGATAAAAAAGCTTGCCAAGTAAATTTTTTAAGTTTAAGTTAAAAAGTTTAAAGATGATCAAATTTAAATGCAAAATATGTCCCACTAAATGGATATTTTCTACCAACGAAATTAAGCAAATTAATAAATTTAAATAAATTTTTTCGTTAAAATTTTTTATATAAAAAAAAAATATCATAAAAATGAGTTAAAAGCCAATATTAAACTATTTGTGCTAATAAGATAGGAGGAAGTTTTGTTCTTTATAAGTTTGAAAAGTGCCCAATTGGACGTTGGGAATTGGAAATATTTTATATAATCGATTTCAACAAAAGATATTGCCCTATTTAAGTTTTACTATCCAACGCCAAAGAAAATTGTTATGAACTGTAAATATCAAAAGTTAAATATTTCTTTTAAATTAACAGTAAGACAGTAGAGTTAAACGATTTCGCAACTAAATCATTTATGAATCGCTGACTCATGGCCGCCAAGCAATTAATCTAAAAAAATCTGATATGAAAAACATATCAATAGCCCAAGATATCAAATCCGTGTATAATTGAATTAAAGTCCTCTTCTGGTCAAAGGACGTTCCAAAGTGTAATGTTTATTTAAAAATCTAAAAAGTATTTTGTCAGATGGGTAAAAATCATCTCTCTCTCTCTCTCTCTTACCAAAGTTAAGTATTGACGAGAAGTGTAATCCCATTGAGCTATTCTTGGCACTTATGAAATAAACGCAAATATTGAAAAATGAAACCTGGCGGTTGTTTGCGATCAGCTTAAATATCATTTGGTACAAATGGTGAGGTGAACAGTACTAAATTCTCAAATTCAATCGCAAAAAATTGTACAACAGCAAATGGCAGAGAATTTTTGGAACCACACTTTCTTTCATACTCATTTGAGATTTTTTCTGTATAAATGACGGTGGATCGTTACCCAGAAGATGGTGATTTTGAAAATTAGCTACTTTAATTAATTAAAGTTTATTTATTGCTTAAAAAATTTTGTATCAAAACGATTTGAAAGAATTTTATGGAAAAGCAACAAAAAAGAGAAATATTAAACATTAGTTTAGAAGTTAAGTTTTATATTTTAACTTAAATTAACTTGCAACTAATAATTAAACACACACGCACCACATACCTAAACATAAAAAAAAATTACAAATCTAAATTCATTCATTGATTTCAATTCAAGCATTAAGCGTTGCTGGCAACCTTACTTATTTTGCTACTTGTATTTTCGTTGATTTTTCACTCGTTTTGTTTAACAAAAAGGAAACTTTTTTTTTCTTATTTAGTATAACTGCTTTTGTATGTGTTTGTAACAAAAAAGAAAAATTAATATTGTTCTTTTTGTTTCTTTTTTTTTCTTTATTTATTTCTGCCCCATCTATGAAAGACGCTTCCGCCTCATTTCACAATAGCTGAGCGTTTTTGTGGTATTGTGCAAATGAATAATTGTGGTTTGGAATTTATCCTTCTTGTCTATTTCACTATGTTAGACACTACACGCCGCAGCAGCATTAGCGAGAATGAATGAACGTTTTTGTACATGTATGAGAGCAATCTTGTAATTAGTTTTTAAATTTCAAAAGCCCAGAGGATCAAAGCGTAAAAAGTAAACAATTTGAGAAGTTGAATGAAAAATGCTGGATAAAGTTTGAATCATGTCCCTCAACTTTCTTCTCAATCTTATAAAGTGACAAAACAAAAATGATTTTTAGAACCAAGCTAATAATTTAATAGTATTTTAAATGACAGTTGAGATACTCAACAAACTTTGATCTAACCAGTTGGAATATTTACAAAGTTCATCTCGTTTATTAAAATTTATGTAATCGATTTTTGTTGTTGTTTTCGGTTAATCTGGAAAATTTACAAAATTTAAATTTAACCTACACTTAATTAGCTAAAATTGCACGCATCAGACATGCTTGACATATAAGTTGTATACGCCACCCGATATTTTAACAAAGTAGTTTGAAAAGCTCATGAATATGACTTTTGGAAGCCATTACTTGAAAAATAACCAAGATTAAGTAAAGTTGTATATTTATTTAAAGGATAAGAAATACCGAAAATAAATTGTAAAACTAAACTTCCAAACTACCTATTGAACTAGTTTAATAGTAATAAGTAATAATAGCTCCTACTGCCATCATGGCATCATTAGTGCTGAAAGTCCATACCACGCGTTGTACGCTTCACGCTTTGTATGCGTTTGATACTTTTTACGCGTTCTACGCTTTTCAAACTTCAAGTTACATGCAACGCTTTTTATGTGCCAAGTTTTTTGTTATGATCAGCTGTAGTGTAAATAATTTTATCTAATAAAAAAATTTTTTGCAAAAATGAAAACTGAAATTGAAATTTTTCAAGAATTTATAGAATTTATTGAATTTGTGCATATGCTATTTTGTGTAATGAGGATCTATGGAAAACTTCAAGAGAAAAGAATTGTAACGACACGTTCTCGCGTTATGCTGGGGTAAAGCTCGCGGCGTCCAGGGTTCGTTACAAAAAAAAATATTTTTCATTAATAAAAGAGACACTTTTGTTTATATAAAAAAAAATTCTTTTATTTATAATTCACTCTTAAACTAAGTTATAATTAAACTGCACTACTACTGAGCACGCCAACGATGATCAGCCGCTTCGTGGCCCTCAAGAGCTTTCGTCTCCACTCTCCGTCGGCTAGCCTACTGCTTCTCACACTGGAGCGAATAAAATTCTGTTCCAGTCTGAGCAGAACAGTTGGCCTGTCCAACCTTCCCACGTCGAAATTGGTGTTAGCCTATTGACGATCTTGTCCGTCTTGTTCAGCTAGGGCGAATAAAATTCTAGCCAGGTGAAGCAGCGACTGCACTTACTGGGCCTACCGATGACGATCAACCTCTCCATGGCCTATTGACGATCTCGTCCGTCTTGTTCAGCTAGGGCGAATAAAATTCTGGCCTTGCTGAACAAAGCGCGGCCTGGTTCTGGGCTCCGTCACCTGGGCGAATAAAATTCTGGCCAGGTGAAGCAGCGACAGCACTTACTGGGCCTGCCGATGACGATCAACCTCTCCGTGGCCTATTGACGATCTCGTCCATCTTGTTCAGCTAGGGCGAATAAAATTCTGGCCTTGCTGAACAAAGCGCGGCCTGGTTCTGGGCTCCGTCAGCTGTGCGAATAAAATTCTGGCCAGGTGAAGCAGCGACAGCACTTACTGGGCCTGCCGATGACGATCAACCTCTCCGTGGCCTATTGACGATCTCGTCCGTCTTGTTCAGCTAGGGCGAATAAAATTCTGGCCTTGCTGAATAAAGCGCGGCCTGGTTCTGGGCTCCGTCACCTGGGCGAATAAAATTCTGGCCAGGTGAAGTAGCGACAGCACTTACTGAGCCGGAGACCTTAGCGAGTCTCGCTTAATTCAAAGTCGAATAAGATTCTGGCTTTGATTAAGTGAGCGAAACCTATTTGCAAGACTATTTTAATTAAGTTGAATAAAATTCTAACTCACTTAAAAGAAGTCTTGCCCGGTTGCTTGCCCGTGGCCAACTCAACTTCAATACGTAATTATCTCTCTTTTTTTATGTTTCTGCCAGGCACACATACACACCCATACCACTAAACGACAACTGCTTACGACTGTTCAGGGATGAGTTTGATGGTATGTTCTTCTCACGGATGTATCCTCGTGTTAATAGATGGCGCTTTTTAACGGCTGTTATAAATTCAAATCTTTCATTAACAAATAATAAATGTAATTATTAAATATAATTATGAATTATATAAAATGAAAAAGTGTATAATAATAATGTACTCTTTTTAGAAAAATTATGAAATTCATTAAACAATAAATATTCAGAAATGTAAAAAGTGTAAAAATTTGTGAAATTCAAAAAAAAAAATACAAAATTTGAAAAACATATATATAGAGTCTAATTGCTTGTGATTGAATTGCTATGTGATCCAAAAACGAGCCTGCCGACTTTTGGTCGTCACAGTATTTAGTCGATTAACCGTCAATTCTTTATTTAAATTGTTCAGAAAAATTGCTTCTTTTTATTTTTAGAGTAGTGCAGCTATTTTTTGCAAATAACTCAAAACAAGAATGAAAAGAATAACAGTCATCTCAGATGTAAGTTAAGTTTTATCAAGATGATGTTACGAAATTTCGATTTTACCTCTTATATTTTAAAATCCCAAAGCTGTAAATGGGTTCAGTTTCAATCTTTGTGACTTTAGCAGCAACATCAAAAATAATTTAATTTTATTTCAGCTAAAATTTTTTTTCTCATGTGTTTCATAAGACTTTAGGACCCACGAAACTGCTTGCTTATATGTATATTGAAAACATTTTCAGCTCTCTCTCGTCTGAGTTTTTCCAATATTGTTGTTGTTTTTTATTTTCTTTTACCATTTTCTACACTTCTGTTTTTCTATATAAAACATTTTCACAATTTATACGTACGTCTATTTGTTGATTTTCTTTAGTTATTTTATTTCTTAGTTTTTTTTCCGCTATGTTTTTTTTTTTGGTTTTAGTCTTGTTATTATAGTAATTTTAATGTTACGTTCATATACTTTAGTTAATTTAATTTTGGTTTTGTTCTTTTCGTTTGTTATACTGTATGGTTTTGTGATAGACTTAATGTAGAGATGACTAAATGACTGACTGCTCTGTAAGCAAGGGTGTAATAAATACATTACATTAAGTTGGCTTGAACCAACAAAAACAAAAAGAAAAAGAAAAGAAAGAAAAAAACAACAGAAGAAAACTGTGGAAACAAACAATATATTTAAGGTTTAAGGATAAAAGAATCTTTGACGTAATTTTATTTCTTTTTTTTTTCTTTTACATTTAAACGTTTGTAGTGGTTTGTTTTGGCTGCACTTTATAAACGTTATTAATGGATTTTGTTAAGATTGTTTGCCTTTTTTTTAATATTCTTCATTTTAATTTTGTAACTAGAATTTTGTCTATCTGATCGTTCATTTTGCGCTTTTGGTTGTGAATATTTTTCAATTTTATGCTGATTTCTCGTTTACAATATTTTGAGGTTATTTGTAAATGTTATCCTTTTGTTGTAGTTTAAAAGTTGTCAGTCAATTTTTAATTGCTTTTCAAAGTTATTGAATTGTAATATTGTATTCAATAAATTAAAGGGCATATAAACAGCCAAATACTCTACTGAGGTGACTTTAGTATTAATTTTAAATCTTTAATGTCATCAAAATAGGATTTCATAGAAAATTCAAATAGTTTAGGGTATTTGATTTTTTTATGGAATGATATGGCTGCAAGTAATTATTGCATAATCAGTTTTCGTAAATACAATTTATTTAATATTTCACGGTTTCATTTAAAACCTGTTCTTCACCATAAGAAAGGTACTCTTAGAAAGAAATAATGTATTGACAGGAAGGTATATACTTGCTATTCGAAAGCTTCAAGTACGATTAAAGCATTATTTGGTCTGTTCAAGCTGATTGTCAATCAAACAAATAACACGAAATTATGATTACTCCATGTGAGCACTAGTGAAAGTAGCGCCTGGACGTTTTCATTTCTAAGTTATTTCTCTGCAAAAAGTTCCAGCTTATCAGATCACTTGTAGCCTCTATCCAAAATACATTATTTCTAAAATAAAAATATATTAAACTTCAGATCTCCTTAAATCCAAAAAGCGGCTTTGTTTTTAATTATTTACATTTTAAAGAATAATTCTCTTCGAAAAACTACAATTCGAATTGTGACATGCACTAGAATTATAGCATGCACCATTATATTTTTCGGCTCTAAGTGTGAGGGATATAAAAAGCGCGAATAAAAAAATTTGGGAATCTTTAAAAACTTCAATTTATTCTTCTTGATTTTAAAATATCGTACTATTTTTTTACACGCAAAAATTTTACGTTACATTTACGTATTGGAATACAAAAATATAAAAGATACCAAGAGCACGTAGGGTATTCGGTATACAAATGAAAGCATTAAACAAAAATTTTTCTTTTTTTTCTATCTCATGATTGCATGGCATTGACAACTGAAATATTAATCTTTTCATGTTGTATTTTGTTTTTGTTGCTATTTTTTTTCCCAAAGCCTTTGATATTTTTTCTTTTAAAATATGTGGTGGTAATTAATGATAGTTTTCTTTAGAAATCAGTAATGTTTATGTCAATAATAAATCGGAGATACAGAAAAAAGCCGCTAAGCGTTGATAATCCAACTGTGGCATTACAATAAAAATTTCAATAAAAATTCATTAATAATCGTAGAAATGATATTAAATTGCAATTTTTATAGTAACAGACATAATATTCCAAAATATGCATAATACTTTTTTTTATGATTTAAAATATAACAATTGAGATGTCATTTTAAAACTTTTTTAATTAGTTGATATTTTTTCTTTTTGATTTTAATATTTTTTTTTTTTTTTGATTTATAATGCAAATAATAATTCAGCATAAGTAACAAAAAAAAAATAAAGTACAATAAAATATGAGTTAAAATGATTATATAAACCGTTTACTCCTCACATTTTTATTGTATAATTGCAAACACTTACTCTCAGTTGGGTGTTTTACAAAAAATAAATAAACTGCGACTATCATATCCTCAACCTATTACTTTCAGTTCTAACTAAGGCCCCACTGAGGTTTGCACTCAGCTTGTAGCTGCTATTGCGATATCCAGCCATCTTCAACAACAAGTTAGTTTTTCAATTGTGGCAACACCAACAACATAAAAGTTTTGATATATAGTTTTTGACGTATTCATAGTAGATTCATTGGCAATTGTTATTGGATTCAATTTCGCACGAAAACTGCATTAAAATAATTAAAATCCACTATTATTAATGGCGGTCCTGTTAAAATTATATTTCGTAAAATTCGTGATATTTTCGGATAACATAATCGTCCTGAAAACATGGCATCCGCCAGCCACAGCCTTTAAGACGATCCAGATTGCTTAATTCCTCGACGTTCTTAATTATCCAAAACAACTACATGGCGAATCTTGTGTAAGGTTTTGACTTTGATGCCTTATAAGGTTTAACTGGTGCAGGAATTGAAACCGTCCGACCATTCACATCGTTTTCAGGAACAACCTACTGGTTTTTCTGAAAAAATCGTTTTTTCAAACGAAGCCTATTTTCACTTGTCAGGGTAAGTCAGTAAGCAAAATTGCAGCATTTTGGGTTCTAATAATCCTAGAGCGATTATTAAGAAGCCTTTGCATGCTCAATATGTCACTGTTTGGTGCACTATATGATCTGGAAGCGTGATTGGGCCTTTTTTCGCAGATGTGGCCGGAAATGCAGTAACGATCAAGGGATCATTTGGACGATGCCACATATCACACAACCAATGAAACGATCAATTTATTGCAAACCAAATTTCCCAGTCGCATAATTTCACGATAATCAACAGTTAAGTGGCTAGCCAAATCGCGTGATATAACACCACTGGATTATGGTTTGTGGGGCTGTGTTAAGAGTCAATACGGAGCCAATCGAATCGATATCAGTCTTAAACCTCAAAATCCGTGATGTGATTAATGAAATGGGACGGCAATTTTGCCAAAAAATGATTAATAACTTTGAGAAAAGAATCGACATCTGTCAGCGTGGTTGTGATGGACATTTGCTGATATATTTTTTCATTCATAATTGCCGAAGTTTTTTCTTGGTACAATAAAAAAATTTGAATTATCTGATCTCTAAATTTTTGTTATGTATTGTTTTTGAAAACAAACTTCTGGCTGAAAAGCACTTTAAAAAAAAAGTATACGCCAGCACTTCCACCAACTTATCTGCTGTTGCTACACTGAAGTTGCTTTCTATTTTGATCGAGATTATTTAATCTTCTTTTAAATATTTCATATTTGTTAGGAATCGAACTTATGGGCTTTAGTTAAAAAAAAAAAATAATAAGGATGCAGATTATGGACGCAGACACCATAACTGCTTAAAATATGTCGCTAATTATAAAAATTATTTTCTCTGAAGCGCTTTAGTCTTTTGTAAATTTATTGAAATTATTTTGAAATTAAAAAACTTCAATTATTTTGCCTAGTTTTACCCTTTGGGTAACAGTAAACGTCCTCAAACAAGTAAAATGGTTCAATATGCTAGATCAGGGATCATTCAATGTTTTCCGGTATTCTGTAATGTAAAGTTCAGACTTAACATGTATTTATGAGATGAGCACTGCAGAACTTGTTACCAGTAGTTAATTTTTTAATTTATAAGACAAAAATAAAAGCCGGATAAGACCATTGAACAAACGATATATGAATGGTGAGCTTTAACTTTACGTAGTGTAAATTTCTCAATTTTAATCTCGACACTGCGAAAACTGTGCTATGTCTTCGCTAGATAAAGAACTTGAAAGCAGTCTGTTTCAATGGCTAAGTAAACTGCAAATTTTATGGTAAATTTTACATGTTCGTGTGGTTTTGCATTAAGAGCCTCTAGCTAAAGTGCTATGATTCTGATAAAGAAATATGACATTTAAAATTGTTTAGTATACTTCATTATGCATATCAATTTCATGATTAATTACGAAATTATTTTTTTGAATTTGATTCTGAAAAGATTATTTTCACATTTTGGCTTTTAATACAAGTATAGCAAGTGATAGCAGTGATATGTTAACAATATATCAAAATTTATGATTTTGCATAAACAGAATAGAAATTAACTGAATCTCATCTCAATAAAATGTGCGTCAACATTAAAAGCACTTAACTTAATTATGTAAAAGGTTTTCCTTTTACTGAACTTTCAATTTATGCAATACGCCCGATAAAATTGTGTTATCTAAATGGATGTTCCATTTCATATGATATTCCTTCTCAGAGTACTGTAGAATATAGAACAGGTGATCAGGAAAGAATGTCAAGTCAAAAATGTAATTTTTACAGGACTACCTATGTTGTCCATTAATATCATGCGGTACTACAAACTTTTTGCCATATACTCTTTTTAAACTAACCATCTATGAGAATAACAGTGATATAATTTATGTTTATAATCATGTCTCAAAAATTCTAACAAAAATTGTTAATTAAAAATAAAATTTGTTAGACTGTAACGGCCTACTGCTGTACAAATCTAGTTCAACTTCTGCTATAATTCAAAAAAAGTTTCTATATTGGTGGAAATTAATAAATTTCTGCATTCGTGGCAATTAAAAAATGCAGCATGAACATTTGTATAGTTCGTTATAAATAAAAAAAAAATATTTTTGGAAAATATGAAGTGTAATTATTCCCATGTTAGTTATTTTTTTTTTGTTTTTATTTTACATTTCAATTCATTTTAATGTTGGCTGTGAATAAGATTTAAAAGTAAATGTGTATTTAACCGTCCTAGTCATTTAAAATATTGTTTGTATTTAGCAGCTGGAAGAGAAATAGACAAACTTTTAATCTGTGTATTTACGTCGTCTCTTATTTGGTTTTACTTAAAATTGTTTGTTAGTTTGCAAATATGTAAGTGTATCATGATATTTCATTGCTGTTAAAAGTTATTTGTCCATTTGTTTAACTGTTGGTTGTTAAATGTCATGTTTTCGTTGTGCTTTTGCTGTATTTATTTTGTGACATGTTGTTACTTTGGCGTCAGAGTTAAAAAGGCAATTAGCGTTGCCATGAAAACTGCTAACAATTTGTTAGTAACTTAAAGATAGATTTTACTCTTAGATATTCACTACATGCTTAAATAAATACATATAACGATATTTATTTATTTATTCATATCAATAATCTTGTTTTTGCTACATTTTTTGTTTACAGAATTGTTAGTTGGTGTGTTGTTGTTTGATATGACTAAAGTAAAGTGGGATTAAATTAATAAAAAACGGCGCCCAGCTTAACGATGACTAGATAAGCAAATGAGCGCATTCAAATAGAAACAATTTGGTTATAGAAAGCACAGAAATGAGAGAAAAATAGCACATACACACAGCACATACACAACACTAACAACATAAATCTTTTGCAATTGTGCATATTGTTGCATGTTGTATGCGTGATGAGTGGACAGCTATACAAAGAATTATATGCCAGTTAAATGTTGTGATATCAACAGCTTTTTTCTTTTTCACTAAATTTTGATTTTAACATTTATGATTGCTATGAGAAAAATATATTTCTCCATTTTTTTTTTATTTAATTAATTAAATAAAAATCAAAAATGTCTCACATGTTAAATTCTTTCTGCGAATATGACTGAATGTAGACATAGTGGAAAAATAGATTTGTGAAAGTCATTAGCACTGATATTAAATAACCTGGTAGAAATTTAATACCAGAAAAAATATTCGGTAGGTTTTGAAGAAGCATTTAAAAATTATATATTAAAACAACTTCAGGGCACCATCAGAAGATACAAGCTTTTCGATAATATTTATATCTTAATTGGTAAATGGCGATTAGTTTTTACCCACATAAGATCTGGTAAAAATATACGTTATTTTTGTTGTCACTGTCCATGGTAAAATTGAGGTGAATAAAGCTACTTCTTCCACCAACAATGAATGACAATTAGCTAAAAAATGTTCAGCAACCGCAGTAGTCGCTGTGGTAGAGTCGCTGTGGTTGAGTCGCTTTGTTATAAAGCTCAGCTTACCCAGCGACATGCATATGAAGAAAAACAGTCCTGCAGTAGTCGAAATCGGAAGAATAAATAGAATAACTGAGTGTAGCTCCGGAAGATTAGTCAGTGAAGGCGTTTATGTAATGTAAGAGTAACAACAATTCGTCAAAAGTTTCGTATACTAAACGATTTAGCTTTAGTTAGTGTAGAGCCTAATAAAATAATAATAGTGTATCGTAATAATGTCTGAGAAAGGAGGTGCATGTGCGGTTTTGAGAATCTGCCAGAGCCACAAAGTAATAGTTTTGATGACTGTGAGCATTTTAAGCCCATATTTACTGAACAAATAAAAACTGACATATGGTAGTTCATGTAGAATCAAATAAGGGTCCGCCATAAACAAAACTACTGAATATTTTCTCAAATTTCTTTTTTTATTTGAAACTACAATCCTTCCGGTTAATAATGGAAATGGCTGCCTCGGCTGGCTATGCAGTAGCCTACATGATCGGTCCAATTTTTAAGCACATTATCGATTGTGTGCAGTTGTACTTCAATAATGGCTTTACGAATATTGTCCTTTAAAGCGTCAATTGTCTCTGCCTTGTCGGCGTAACACTTATCTTTGACGGCACCCTACAAATAATAGTCCAACGGTGTCAAATCGCAGCTCCGAGGTGGCTAAACGACACCAGCTCTGCGGCTAATAATGTGATTTTAAAAATTAGGGCGCAAAACATCGAGTGTAGCTTCGTCTGTGTGGCACGTAGCGCCGTCCTGTTGAAACCAAATGTTGCCAATATCCTCCTCTTCAATTTTTGTGAACAAAAATTCATTCAACATGGCCCGATAACGATCGCCATTGACTGTAACGGCCACTTCTTGCTCATTTTCAAAGAACAATGGCCCAGTTATGCCTCTGGAACAAAATCCGCACCAAACAGCGACTCGTTTTGGGTGCGTTGGCTTTTCAATGTATGCGTGCGGGTTTTCTTTGCCCAAAATACGACAATTTTTGCTTGTTTACATACCCGTCAAGATCAAAATGAGCTTCATCTGAAAACATGATTTTTTTTGCAAAATTGGCATTTTCTGTAAGTTCATCGCAGGCCCACTTAGCCAAGCGAAAATGCATTGGATGGTCACTTGGCTTCAACTCCTGAACCAATTTGACTTTGTATGACATCATACCAAGGTCTTTATGCAAAATTCGTCTCAATGATGTCTCTAAAATGTGAACGTCGGTGAGTTGATGTTGATGGCGCTTCACGCACACTTTCTGCCACAGCAGCAATATTCTCGGGTATACGCGCTGTTTTTGGCTTATCGATAGGGATGTCAGTTTATTTCACTTTTTTTACAACATAACGAACATACGAAGCTGACGGTGCTTCTTCCAAAATACGTATGCAATTTTCGCACACATTCTGCAGCATTACCATGATTTTCAAAGTGATGTCGCAATATTTTCCAGCGTTGTTCAAGTGTATACACAACCATATTCGTTCAGCGGAAGGATAAAACTAATTATCTGTCAAATCAAACATGAGCTAAGTGTTACCATACACGATATAAGCATTAGTTGAAAAAAAAAAACAAAAAAAAACATTAGATGGCGGATCCTTTATAAGAAAGCTTAAAAAGTATAAAATGTAACAGTGTAGTAAAATTAAAATTCATATGCTGATATTAGCAATCAAAGGAATCAATAGGTTGGACAAGGGGAAAAACTTAACAATATTAAATTCTAAAGTGAATGTATGATAATACAAAGACAACTTTTCACGTAAATGCATTTGACAAGAATAACCATTTTCGGGAGCCACTTAAACAGATAAAATTATTGAGAAACCTTTATAAAGTAAACCAAGCTAAATAAAGCGTTAGTTATGAAGTGTGACAGTCGGGTCTTTGTTATTTGAGTGTCCTCGAGTTAGATCACTGGCTACACAATTCATCTAATAATTCGAGATTCGATAAAGTCATAGATTATTTGTGTTTTGTATGCCTGCATATCTTTAGTAAACAAAAGACCCTTTAAGAATGAATGTTGCTAAGTACAAAGAGTGAAAAACTTAACGCAGGAGTTAAAGAAATAATGTAAATATCAACCTATGGTTATGTGTAATCAAAAGAACCCCAACAACGTAAAAGCAGTATATTCGCTTTTCACTATATTTCAATGATACACGTTTTGAACACAGAGATATTAAACTTTTTGAATTTAAAACATAACATAAAATACTTTTTGGTATAATTTACTTACTTTTAATAATACTGAGCGACGTGGGGCACACCGAAATGATGTGGCAACTACACTACTCAGATTTATATAAGAAATAACAAATAGTGTGCAGGTACTGAAAATATAATTAATATTTTCAGATTGAAATTTAATTAAATGTTTTATTCGCTTAATTATTTAAATAATTAATTTAATGTCAAAATTAAAACAAATAACAAATAAAGATAGGACCAAAAATTATTTCCCACATATGGGTTTTTACCTGCCTAATTATTATCTAGAGTCAGCAGCTACTACAGAGCTTTAAAGTTTCCTGCCTGCTGACTGTTTGTTGGAGATCTAGTTTTTTTGTAAAGTTGATAGTATTTTCAATTGGCTAAGGTTATCTATAGCTAAAGTATTTTTATTTATATACCTATGGTCCTCAGCTGAATTCCAGCCAGTGGAAGTCTTCCTATGTTTTTAATAATCATATTTGAGATTTCCGTGTCATGTAACACTAACTGGAAAAAAATCACTATACATTTTATTAACTGTAATTTCAATAATTTTAAAAGAAACTGACTGATGTTTTACTATTTATACTAATAGACCCAACGCGGCTTAATAATATATCGCATCGAAAGCATTCGCAAATTGTACCAAACAAATACCCAGCGACAATTTTCACAATTAATTAGAATTATTTACAATAATAAGTTGTTAATTTTATTATATTCTTACGATGATCAGTAGTTCCGAGTGCTCTTGCAAAAGACTTAACTTGATTTGTAATCTACTAATCAAGCGTTATAACATTGTCAACAAAATCGGCTTAATATAAAAATTGGACATATGACTCTTTCATCGACTATCGTCTTTAAGTTCTTTAAACTTAGTAGATTTTCAATTGTTCTATTTGTTTATAAGTATAAACATATTTAAAACTTTGATATTGTGATCAATGTGTTGTTGCATATTGTACATTCAACTGCATATGTTAAGTGAGCTTTAAGAACTCAATACCTTTGGAAGACAGACTCATATTTGATGAACATTTTACTAGCTGTATGACCCGGCTTCGCTCGGAAACTATTTGCTAATGATTAATATTTCATATGGAGTTAGAAAAAAATTTTCAGTACAAAGAAGAAACGACACAAATTTTTTTCAATTTATTGTCTTAATAGTTCTTAAGGTAATTCATTAAAAAATAAAAGGTAAGTATATAGTTTACTTTAAAGCTTGATAGTAAACAATATTTTTGGTTTTTCTGTTGAGAGAGAAAATAAACAGTGCTGACGGTGTCCCAACTCTTGAGCATGCAACATACAATTGCTCGTGGGAAAAACATTGGGATTTTAGGTTTAACCCACACCTTTAGCGATTGTCTTTGGGATCTATTAATCGCGAATGCAAGGCGAACGGGAAATTGGAGATGTTTAAACTTAAATGGTAAATCACTTGGTATGATAGGTATCATTGGAGTTAGCAGCTCTTTACTTACGCAACTTGAAGTATTTATACATTAAAATAATAACAATTAAAATAAATATATTAAATTTGCAAACAAGTTATATAAAACGATATTAAAAGCATTTATTACTAAACTGGATAAAAGTATAGGCACAACTATTTCTACAATTATACAAATTACTGAGAACATTAATCTAATTTATATTTGGCAGTCCTCTTTGCTTCATAGCGATCTTAGGTCTATTTGGCATGGAGTGGACAAACTTTTTAGTGATACATACTTACGCCCTTGTTATACCATTCTTTGCTAAAAAATACTTTTAGTTCAGTTTGATTTCAAATTTAGCATTTTCTTCGGAATCGTCGTTCCAATTCCTCCATGGGGTTTTATTAATACTTAATTTGCAACAGGGTCTTAGACATTCTCAGACAGTTTTCATTCGATTTAAATTAATACAAACGTAGAAAGTAAATCAACTGTAAATATTAATTCATCTTATTAATTGTAATTTCTATCTTGTTAAATTGGTAACCCAAAAAGTAGAAATTGTTAGCAATGATGCATTTTTGTGCATAATAAAATAAAATTTTATAGACAAATAGCTGATAATAATCGCTTATGCGGTGCATTTAAATACAATATTAAAAATAGTCTTGTGTTAATTTTAAACTTTTACCATATTTGATTGATTTATTATTTATTTATTATATACCCCCTCCAACCATTTAAATTTTTTCACCGCTGTCATCGTAAAAAGTACTTTCTGAATAATTGAAAGGTATCAACAACAAAAACAACAACAAAAAGGGTTGTTTTAACAGTATTTTAAAGTGTTTTGGGTGTCTTAATAACAGACAAATATTACTGCATAAATCATGGCTGTGAGGGCAGTTCCTAACCAGCAGATTTTTTATATAAAATCCAGCAGCAGAATGTTTGCACCTGGTGATGGTTATTAGATTTTTCTCAAACCTGTGATAAGCCTAAGTTGGCATTCCTTTTGCTTGTTGCAAATTTAAACAACAAAAAACGATTCACAAGTTTTTTTTTTTAGCAAAGTTTACAAATTTTTTTAAACTTAATTTTACTTATACTTTAAATGTATTATTCTGGAAAAATCAGAATTTAATTAATTGTTGGAAATATTTATTCAACAATAATTGACATTTGTGCGTGCTTATAACCAAAAGTGGAAAAAATTAAAATGGTTTCTAATGCTAAATGTTTGACTATTTAAGTCATCAAAAGAAAGGATATACGCAGGCTTTTGAAGGCTTTCGTTGCTGTAAAATTTTCGATTCACGTCAGATTGACTGAGACCGCATTTATTTTTAAGATATTGTACGAAGCTACATTTTGGTTAATTGGAAAAGTAACTTTTGTTTTAGCACAGCAAATGCTGATTTTAAAAGGATTTTAGTTTGAGAGCATGTAATATGATTTTACTTCATTTATTTTTTTTATTATTCCCGCTAACTGAATAGTATATTTTCTATACAAAATTTGGGATAAAATCCATTGATGAGCTATATGAAAAGTAAAATGGCTATATGGATATGCTTTCCCTGCAGTAATATGTTTGAAATATATATATATATATATATATATTTTTGTTTATCACGAATTAAGCTTATTTTCTCGAAATTCCTCTTATTTACAAAGATGTAGCCATTTTAAGATTTTTATTAAATTTTCATATAAAAATCGATTTTTTATGAAATTAGTAGTTGATCACGAATTAAGCTTTTCTCGAAATTCCTATTATTTACGCAGATATAGCGATTTTAAGATGTTTATTAAATTTTCATATATAAATCGATTTTTTGTGAATTTTTTGAAAAATTATTAATTTATGAAAATATAATAAAATATTTATTAGAAGAATCTAGCACATAACATACCAAAAAAATAATATTGTTATAGTTTTTTTAAACGATCTTTTTTTATTTATCTTTAATAAATACCTTTTTCGCTTTTCTTTGGAAAGCTTCTTCAGGAAAAAATTTTTTATTTTTGAAAACAAAAAATTATTAACATATATTATTTATGTCAATAATTTTATATCGAAAAGAAAACATATATAAAAAAAGATCGTTAAAAAAGAAAAAAAGATATTTATTAAAAATATCAGTTTTATTCGACCTTTTTTTTAATTTCTATTAACTTTTAATCTTTTTACACAGGAAAGCGAAATATTGAGAGAAAAAAAAATAAAATCGTTATAATTTAAAGGACCGTATAAAAAGATTAAAATTTGATAGAAATTAAAAATAATATTGTTTATTTGAATAGTATATTATTTATTAAAAGAATAATTAAAAAATAATTGTTTTTTCCATAATATTGTTACGAATGTGTCTTGCTTATGTTTTAATAATAAAATAATTAAGCAATAAAGCGAACTACTGGTTACAAACTGCGTAGAAATTTTATACACACACAACAACAACAATTTGTTATGCTGTTAACTAACTGCCTGGCATGTAAGACAAAAAAAATACATGTATGCTATTTACCATCTAAACGCGCAAGACAAAAAGTAATTTTACAACAACAAACATGCATGTTGTTTACCATCTGCGTAGTTTTCTAAGAAACCCTTTTCTACAAAAGACAACAACAAATGTTTTGAAAGAAACCCTAAGCAGAAACCTTATCAGCATAAAAACAAAAACAACTTTATACACAGACATACAGGCGCCTATACATCGAATAAACAACATACAAAAACAAAATGTGATATAAAGGGAGTAGAAGATTCTTAAATCTTCTAGACTTTAAATGGACAAACATAAATAGGGAAGCGTCTGCGTGGATAGGCAATCAGTGTAAAATTAAACCTCATCGAGTAAAGACGTGCATTTTAAGTAAATTTTTCTGAAATGTTAACTTTGTGTGGTTAAAGTAAATTAAATTGTTATAAATTTAAAAATTCTAAAAACTGGTGTTATTTATTTTGCAATAAATAACTCACAACAAAACTTGTATAAAAGGTGTAACGTAACAATATTTAATGTTTATATTTAATTTCAAACGTTCATTTTAATCAAGAAAGTTTTTAAGTGGTTCAGATCAAAGTTTTAGATACTACATAGTCTAACAATAAACCTTATTATCTCTTCTTCGCTGCCTTAATTTTAATATAACTAAATATTTAACTTGATGAAGAATGTTATAGAAGGGCGCAACAGCTTGCGAGATATCTCACATTTATCTGCTTTTATATGACTATATCCTCGTATAATTAAAAGCGAGACTAATAATGCAAATAAATGCAAATAGTTATAATTAAAGACAAATTGCAGAAAACCCATGAAGTATATAAGTTTCAATATTGGCCCAGGTCAATGTAAATCTAAACATATGTCTATCGCAACTAATTATTACTAGCACCAAAGACTTTTAAGAGTTGTTAAAATAAAATAAGTTACTGCAGTTAAACTACTCTTCAATATAAAATGTAAAAAAATATTGCAAGAAAAACGATATCAAGTGGTTAATTATATTTATATTAAGTTACATTGGCTGCTTACTTAGCATAACCTGCCTCAACTACTTAATGATTGACTGTATGTGCATAAAAATGAGTAAATCAGTGACAGAATGAATGCTTGTGGTGGTGTGGGTGTGCGTGTCGTGTGTGTTTGTGTGATTTTTTTTTAACGACATATATTTTCTTTTGAGGGTATTTATATTGTAATTCTCCGGCTTTAATACATGTACCTATTGGCCTATATACAGTCATTGCAAAGGTTTGCTGTTATTGTTTTGGTTTTGTTTTTTGTGTAGTGCGGAAACATCTATTCACCTTTTTCTTTATTGTGAATCTTTTCTGCAATAATAATGCTTTTATTAGCGAAATGCCGTAATAATAAAAATTAAAAATGCTTCTACTACTATGTCACGAGTATAAATTCGAAAAAAACTAATCATACTCGTGCATGCTTTTGTTTTGTTAAGTAAATAAGAAAATCTGTTCGTTATTTTTACTCAACTTTTAAAACAGAATGAAATTTTACTGACCTTCTTATGAAAATGAGAAGAATATAACATGCGCTTTAATATATAGTAAGAGAAAGAAAATTGTTTTGTCATTTAAGAGCTTGGTAGCTGCTGTTTTTTTTAAAGAGAGCGAAACTTGCTTTCGAACATATTAATATTATTAATAACAGTGTTAATGTTAATTGTTAACAGTGTTAAAAATTAACTTGTTTAGCTTGGCATTTTACGATACTGTAAATTATTTTTAAATAGACTTCATTATGTGGCTTAACAGTGTCGAAAATTTTATGTAAGAGAGCTTTTATTCTTCTGTTACAAATCACAGAAATTATGTTAATTTGTGTAAACGCTTAATGATAATATGAAATACATTTTATTATATTTAAATAAGGAATATTAATAATAATAATATTTATAAGCGTAGTATGGCGGGTCAGAATTCAATTAGTTTAGTAGTAAAGGTACAATCTGCTTGAAATAGCAGTTTAAATAAAAATAGCTGTTCTTAATTAATAGTTCTTAAAATTAAGTATTTCGGGCATTATGTTTTTAAGTTGTTTTGTTTGGGTACGGTTTTCCGTCGACCCTCGTCAAATTTGGTTTGTGAACAAACCGGTTTCGGCTGTTTGCCATTTTCAGTGTTCTTTTCGTACTTTTAACTTGTTATTAACTTGTGAATTTTTTTTTGACGAATAAAAGTTGTATCACCCAAATATTCTACTAAAATGCACATGCTAGTAATTCGAATATACTTTTAAAATTCATATGTTTGGAAGTTGAATTTTCATATGTAGAAAAGATTATAAACGTAGAACTCATAATTATATTATAAAATAAAATGACTTAATGTTCTCCCTAGAGTTCAAATAATATTTTTTGAAATATGACTCTCCTGAAGCAAAGGCTCACCCTATTTACTGTTTTATAAAATAGAAACAACATTATTTCGAAATATGCCCTTATTCTCATACACTTGGCTCGTCAATACATATCATCATGTAAAAAACTTTGCTTTTCTCAAAGCCACAGTAAATTTTCATGAAATAACATCATGGAATTTTGTTGAGTTAACATCACAACATTTTCTAATATTTGTCATTTTTTCAATTGAAATATTAAATATTCTTCAAATAAAAAGTTATAAAGTGCTGAAGTAAGCAGAGAATTGTTGGCAAATTAGAAAAAATTATTGGTATATTTCTTTTCTAAGCTAAACAAAATAAAATTTAAAAAAGAGATGCCGCATGATTATAGATTTATTCCGACTTTTATTTTAAATCTCCGGTGAATTGTATTGAAATAAAATATACTGCTGTTGAAATGGCAGATATGAAAGTTTAGATTGCTAAAATCTCCAAATGTTGTCAGATTAGTGATTTAGAAGGAGAAGTTCAACTACCAAGTTATTAAAGATTTATCTAAGCATTTAAAAGGTCTTAATCGAACATCTCAAGCTTTAAAGCTTTACTTTGGCCTCTTAAAATAGTTCTCATTATGTCGGTAAAATTTTTTGTGTAACTTTATATATTTTTTAATAATATTAAAGTTTAAAAAAAAAAAAAATATAAAAAAAACAAATCATTTTTGCCTTTGCCAAACTTTTTTATTACTTTTTGTGCCAGCTTATAAAATTTATTTAAAACCCAAAATCATTTTAACCAGTAAATGCAAGTCAAAATAACTAGTGATGTAATACTCGTTTATGCTATTTAAAATCTTCAGAAGCATTTTGTATTCTACTTATAAAGTTTTACTGTAAGTTTGTAGATTAAATAGAAATCGTAAACTATATATTTCCCTTTTTGTTTGGAGTTTAAGTCTACATAGAGATTTTCGCAATCCCACATTTAAATTAATGTTTTATTATTTATTAAAGTATAAGTTACTATAACAAATATTTAAAAGCCTAAAGAAACTTTATTTAACTAAAAAATGCATGCATGCATGTATGTATGTATGCATGTATGTATGTTTTCATTAAAAGAAGAATTGATCTTTTACTAACTATTTTGTGGAACTCGTGTGCAGTACATTTATATTCATTTGTACACACATAAACTGCAAAAAAAATTTCGTTTATATTTGATTAATTAACATTTATTTAATCAGCTATTTTTTTGCGGATCTTATATTAATTTTGTCATAACCTTTGACAACTCTTATTCTAGATATAAAAAACTGCGCATGATGTATTTTATTCTTTTTATGTCTCGTAAGCTTGCCAAGTATTTAAGAAACCAACAGAGATCCAAGCTGTGTTATGGCATCCTTGACATCGCTCGATAGACGCTTAATTAGTACGTATATGAAATTGATAGGATTTTTTGTCTTTACTTGCTGTATTTTTATTTTTGAACTCCCACATGACTTATTTTCAGTATCAGTTGGAAGTAGAATTTCCTGAAGACGGTAAATAATTTTATCACACACGTGTACTTGTTTAAGGCTGCTATGAAAATAAGAGTTTTTATTTCTTGAAATAAATGTATTTTTATGTAGTTAAATATCATAACACATTTTGCCACTTGAAGTATACATAAGTGAGCAATTAATCGTTAAAAGTTTTCCAAAATAATAGAAATTAAATTATGATTTGTATAATAGAAAATTATGGTTTCTATTATTTTCGTTGAAAGCTAGTGTTTTTAGATAAATGTAAATTGGAAAAGTTTTACCCCGTTAATGAATGATTTTTCTATTTTCAAAAGGAACAGGAAAAACCCATACATGTGCTTAGAACACACGCTTTTTAAACAAAAGGTAAAAAGCTAAAAGCTAAAGCTAAAAAGGTAACTTAACCACCCTTCTTAATAAGGAAATATCCGACCGCTTCTTATAATCATTTTTATACAAGTATTTCTATGTATTTGAGTATTAGGAATGTTGCAACGAACACTAAAGGGACTGGCTGGTTGAAACTGTTTCTATTCCGGAAAGATATTTAACCTACTTCTGTGATGATAAAATATCTCTCTTAAATTTCTGTTTAAAATCCAACATTTTATTACAGATTAAATATTAATCAAACAAATTTTCGTTTTAAGTAATTTTTTCTGTATGCTAAGTATAATGTTTATATGTTGTGTATAATGTGTTTCATTATTTTAATTAAAAAGTTTTGGATTTCTATTTGTTTAAAGCCAATGAACAAATATACGAATTTTTATATAAGCAGTTACTTCAATGAATTTTCTACTACTTTATCAGACTGTGTAAATGATTGAAAACCAAGTAAATGTTTAATGTAACTTTATTATTTCTGTGTTAAGCATTTCTACTTTTATACATATATTTTATAAGACTGTAAAGGCTTCTTAACTACTTGTTTATTTTTTATATTTTAAAACTTATTTTTTATGCACTTAATGCTGTCGACGTTTAGTTTAAAAATTTATTTTTAATTAACATTGTAAAGAATTAAGACCTTTTTATATGAACAGAACATTGAAGTGCTTTTGTATTATTAAGATAAGATAGCTCTCATAGCAAATAAATATTTTCATTTGTAGGTACGGTATGATCACGGGCAGCCTAAATAATGTTAATAATGTTTAATTCCGACGTAAGCTACGAAAAGTATTATAATCAAACAAACTCTCATATCGTGCTCGGTTTTGACATACATATATGATTAGTATACTCTTCGGGATCATCATGAAGAGGCTGCTGCTTGAGAAGCGCTACCAAATTATGCAAGCGGGTTTTACAAATTAGAAAACAAATCATTGGTGTAAGCAATCCAAAGCAGATCTTTAAGTCATGATTACACTCTTGATGTGTCATTAGACCTAATTTCTTTAAACATCTAAAGGAAATTGCGTTAGAGTCATTAAAAATCTATGATTTTTTGTTTGAAAATATAACATTGATCCGTGTGAGCTGTGGCTCTAATGCCGATAAGTTTATTTTTGTCAAAGGGAGCTGTCAATTGAATTCCAAAATTCTCTCAACTATTTCCTGTAGGGTCACGTGCAGTTAATGTTTATGCTGGCAGAAGGGCAACATTTGACGACTTGAAGGATAACATTGTTAATGTTTTTCGCGACACATAGTCAGCAATGTTCAAAAAGTTAACAGGAAATGGGATTTCCAGAATACGCTTAGTCGAGAACAGTCATGTTGGCCATATTTCTTAAATCTTGTTCAATGTCCTTTACTGATATTTAAAATGTTTTGTGTTTATTTTTTTACAATTTAAAATTCTATTGAGATTATTTTTTTATGTGCGTTAAAGAACCCAAGACAGTCCGAATTAGATTTGTTCCCTCTTAATAAAAAATACCACTGTTACTGTTATTTAAATACAGATGCAATCAAATATCATGCAGTTATGTGTTTTTTACGTACTCGCTTGTATGTATAACCATTAGTTAACTAACATTTTAGCTGAATTTAGCAATTAGCTACTTTTGGATGAGGGCCATTAAATGGTATAAAAATGTAATAACGTGTCTGTAAAAGTTGTCACCACAAGCCAGATAGAGAGTTTTGCTGATCTTTTCTTTAATGCTTAAATAATCATAAAAAAGTGACACATTTATACAGTTAATGTTCATCTAGATGTGCCACAACCGTGACAATAGCAATAAATTGCCGTCGTTGTAGCAAATAATTGTCGTCGAATGAAGAAAGTAGAAATGAAACTCATAAAAAGAGTGCACTGGACGTAAAAAAAAAACAATAAACAATAAAAGACCATTAATTTATAACTTTAATTTAATAGTCCACTAAATAAGCTTACGCTAAAAATCAAAGTTTAATTGATATTTAATGGTAATCGTTATGGCTATAACATTATGGCATGCCATCAATAATCAGATGCAGCACTTCGCATAATGCCGTTTTGAACATTATGCCTAATTAAACCTTAAAGAGAATTGCACCCTCCTGAAAATATATACAGATTGGAATAAAACTCCCATGCTTGGTCGGGTGCTTCAGAGACTATTTTGGAGTTAACTGATAGCATATAGATGAGAGTGAAGAGCATCATCTTTGATAGGAGGGTATTAAGGTCCATTGGCTTTTTGTAGCATCAACACAATGTGCCATGTATTTCACTGTTTTATCATTACTATAACGGTAATTTAGTGTGACGAAAATTTTGTGCGCTTAACACGTTCTTCATCAAAAGCGCATCCAATTGCTATCATTTGGCCATTAAAGAGAAAATTCGGATTTACGTCGACCCTCGTCAAATTTGGTTTGTGAACAAACCGGTATCGGCTATTTGCCATCTTCAGTGTACTCTTTATACTATAAAGCACTTCGCACTATAAAGAGAACACTGAAGATGGCAAATAGACGAAACCGGTTTGTTCACAAACCAAATTTGACGAGGGTCGACGTAAAACCGTACCCAAATAAAAATAAATTAAACCCCATCGGAAAATATACGCACATATCAGAAAATTCGTTGTTAGCCGAACAGTTGGTATTTGGAATAGACGACTTTTAATAAAACAAATATAAACAAATAGCTCTTCCTCTATCTTCCATCACCGAGCCTAATTTTCCAGTTTTGGCCCAATGTGCAGCATGATTATAGTCCTAAGTGCTGGTCTGATTAAAAACAGTATATATATATATATATATATGCATATTTACGAAATTAAAACTTTATGTATTCATACAACTTATGTTAATATGAACATTTGAAGGATATCCACTTATGTTTATTCATTTATTCAAATATGACCTGGAGTGTCAAAATAACATTTTAACCACATTTCCTCTACTTATGTGGGTCTATTTAATCGTTTTTCATTTAACTGTCAAAATAAACAAAATTTGTTTGTTAGTGTTTAGTTTGGTTTTGGATTATTTTTGGTTTTATTATTTAAATAACATTTTATCACACTTTTTGTGGTTAAAAATATATAAGCCATCAACACATAATCGAAAATTCTGAAACTAACAAATTATTCTGAAAACACATCCCCGTACAAAGAAGCATTTATAAGCTTATTTTTTGGGCCCAAAAATACTAACACATATATATATATATATATATATATATATATATATATGTACGTACATACATGCATGCATGTAATGTAAATGCCGTTTATTGTGTATGAGAGCCTGTATGTGGGCGGGCGTGTGTGTATGATTGCAAAGGAAAATATATATAGATATTTAAGTGCGTTTGTATTTATTATTTCAATAGGCAATTTATTGTGGTAAAAAGCACAGTTTGTTTCACGTCAAAATCATCCAATACAAATTTGTTGTTGTGGTATGTTTTTAGTGCAAATGTAGATATGCAGCAAAATCAAGTAAAAACAATGCAATTTTGCATTAATGCACAACAGCATGAATATGCAGCTTCTACTTACACGCACTGTTAAGTTGAGTACTAAATTTAGATATACGAGTGCATTGGTTAATGTGTTTGAGGAATGCTAAATGTAGTTGTTCAATCAAATACATGCCGCAGGTATATGGAATTATAAAAATTTGTTTGGAGTAGCTGATGCACATATAGAAAAATATTAGGCTTAACAAATCAATAGAAGTTTCTGATTTTTTATATGTTTAAGTAATACCAGTTAGGATATTATTATTGATTTTCATAAAAGTGCTATTTTATATTTAGGATATTTTACAAAAGAAGGTTTATAATTTTAATGGGATAGAACAGTGCAATCTGAGGCTTCTGTTTATGACACAAGCAAATCTAAGTGCTATCAAAGAACGATTCTCAATTTAAGTTAGTTGAAGTTTATAAAAGGAAAGTTAAGTTAATGGAGCCAACAAGTTTGCAGAGCATTTCAAGTTTCTATTTACCTAAAACTGTCGTACTTACATCACATTACAACGTGATTGTTGAAATAAATTAATGATTGAATATTTTTTTTTTGAGTGATTGCAGAGTCTAACAATTGGTGTTCCCAAAAAGTAATACCAATCTCAGGGTACATCTAAGTTTTCTGTTGATTCTTCATCAATTAATTTATAATTCCTTTTGTCATTTTTTAACAGGATAAAGAGAAATTGACATTGCCAAACACACATAATAATTGTGAAACTTTCTTTATTGAGAATATACTATTTTTAAAATTATATATTTAGAAAGCAATAAAATTGTTTACTCATTGTTAAGAATTGCTTTTAGTTTTATTAATTTAAAAAACAGAAATCGATAGTTAAAAAAATCAAAATGAAGAAAAAATATTATTATTATTACTTTTATTAAGTAACGAAAGTAATTATCTTTTAAAAAAAACCAATAACCAGTAACCTTTTGTATTCCACCTAAAAATTATAATCGAAATTATAGAAAATAGATTAAAATGCTGCAATTATTATTAAATATAAAATATCTTTAGTTCTCCTAAAAACTTTATTATGGTTTGTGTAATCATATAAAATCTGTGTTATTCATCCGTTTACTGATGGCTTTTGCTTTTCGATCTGAAATTAGTACAATCATACAGTTTGAGAGTGAAAAAAAATATTAAAAATTTTAATTTATATTAAGAATTTCTCTTTTAAAAATAACACTTAATTTTTATTTGTTTTTGTGCTTAGCTTAATTTAAATACAACACATTTTGAGTGCAATTGCATTAACTAAATTTATTTATTTAAAAATAATAAAATGGTGTCATGACTTTGTTGAACACGTTTGCTTTCCTAGCTGTACGTTTATGCTAAGTTTGTGCGTCTAGATTTATTTATTTTTATTAAATGCGGTTACGGGTGCATTTAATGTTGATGTTATTTGGCTTCTTGTAATAACTTTACGTGTGATATCATTTTATGTTCTTCACAATTGCAATATATAACTTATTTTATAAGTATTAAATTATTTATTGGTTTGATTATATATGCATTTTTATATAATTGTTTAATAATGATAAAAAAAATTTCAATCCATGCAGGCAACGGCGAATCTGCAGCATGCTTCTTCCAATAAAAAGAAGTATTTTTGTTATTTCGAGTAAAAGAAGTAAACATTTTTTTTTAATATTTTAAAGAAATAAAACAGACAAAAAAAATTAATTCTCACAAAATATCTATCATCAGGAAATAAATAACAAACTGTTTTTATGATAAGTTATTGTTATGAAGTCCATTATATTATTAATATTTATTTATACATAGTGAAACTTCAATTATTTTTGTACTTATAATAACAATTTTAAAAAATAAATATTTATACATACATATGTGTACAAAATTTTCACCTACCATTAAATAAAAAATTTCTTTGTTTATTTCTTATATTTATAAAATTCCATTACACACAAAACCGTCATCATTCACACTACTGCTGCCACTGATAATAAAACACCATCAATGCCGATGCATTGATGTGATTGCTCATTGATCTACTTTTTTTGTTGTTGTATTTTTAAATATAAACAAGTTTAACACGCTCAACGGTATCTTATGTTAATTAATTAATTTTTATGATAAACGTTAACGTTGCATTTTAATTATTATTGACTTGAAAATTTCACTCAGCGCACAAACACATGTGCACACACGTATGTAGCCAAAGTGCTTTGGGATTATCAATGCAGCCAAATTTTACGTTAAAGATCGCATGACAGAAGGCTGTGGATGAATATATACTAACTTAAAAACCAGGTTAAATAGCAGTAAATTATGTAAATAAACGGTAGAAATATATTTTTATTGAAGGCCTAATATTAATGATATTTTGTAGCTTTTAGTTTTTATGATGTAATTAAAAAATGCACGCAAGTTATTCAATTAATTAATTCATTTGAATATTATAGGTTCCCAGCATTCATATCATACGCATACACACACTTTACACTTTGCGCAAATTTATATTGAACTTAAAAAAATGTTGCTATGATGTAAAGTTTGACTCAAAAAATACGTATTTATTCTAGTATTTCCCTTTCGAGTATATTTTTTGATTATTAATAATTTGAAAAATTTGCAATTTAACCATTTTAATAACGTGTGGTTATTGTTTTCAAAAATCAAAATTAGAAAATTAAATTTCTTTTAACCATGATTTTGAAAGCAAAAAAAACATAAATTGGTATAATTTTTAGTTTGTAAAGTTAGTAGGCATCATCGGAAAATTCATGTTTAATAAAACTATCGAAATATTTTGTTGGACAAACTTGTCTAAGATAAAAAACATCTATCGCAATTTATTTTAGCGTTAGCCGATGTAAGCGAGTGTATTTTTTAAATAAGTTTTTAAAAAGGTAAGGTAAATCCCAAGTTTGGTAGTAGTTTGCGGAAATGGTAAAAAGGCCGTGATGAAAAATTCGTTTGCTCACAAGATAACAGCAAGGCCAAAATAGTTGCTATAATATAATGATAAAGATGTTTACGACAAATTTTTCCCTAAAATTTGTATTTTTTTTCGAGAAACTAGGTCTACAATATAGACAGTAGATTTGGCCATACAAATCGTACTAAAAAAGTATTTTTACACCTTTTTTATCCAGATAATGTCCAAAAATTGATACAGTCTTCTTTTGTATATATAAGCAAGGTCATTAACGTCAAGAGAGTTAAGTATTCCAAAAACAGTGGAGTGTATGTCCGGCCTTAGGAAGTTAAAAAATTTAATTATTAATTTTTGTAGAGAACATTTTCGAATTCGCTTTTTTTTTAAATTATTTTCTATCCAGATTAGAAACGGTTATCAAAACAAGGCATTTGTGGCGTGGTTGTCTTGTGTTATTTTAGCAACTAAATTTTTAATATTTTTTTATCATAATAGCTTTGAAATTTTAATTTAATTTTTTCTTTAGCCAATAAATTTTAATGGATTCATGTAAAAATGGTTTTGAATGGGTAGTAACCTTTGTTTTTTAATAAATAAATATTTTTATTTAAATCTTTTTATTTTTCTAACCCATAAACTACTAAAAATCACATACCAATTGATTTTTTTAGAAACTATAACAACTGAGTAATCACTTCAGCATCACAAAACCCAAGTCAATTGAACATTTATGCAAATAAAAATATTCTGCAGGTCGAAGAGGTATAAAAATGAAATATAATATAATTTGAATGCTTACTAGAAGAGAAACTGCCCTGTAACTTTAATTCTTATATTTTTTATTACCTTTACTTGAAATATGGGGTTGAAAATATCAAGTAACTTTAATTGATAGGTCAACTGTAATTATTATAATAATTTTTATATCATATTTATACAGCAGAAAGTTGCTAGATTCGTTGAATATTTTTGTTTAAAAGTGTAAATTATAAATAAGCTGCCGATTGATAAGTAGAACATCGTCATTATTTCTTAAATGCAATCGATCAGTACTACATATTTACATTTCATTCATTTACTTGGGTATGATTTTACGTCAACCTGCGTCAAATTTTGTTTGTAAAGAAACCGGTTTCGGCTATTTGCCATCTTTAGTGTTCTCTCTATCTTTCATCTCTCATTCATTTACAACGATTCGAATGTTTTACAATCTCACTTTTCCTTAAGCTAACTCACCTTTCGAGTAACCTTATTCTGATGTACTCTTTAGACTACAGTACATTTGATTTGATTTTGTAGAAGAAAAATTTAAATTAAAACCTTTTTGTGCTAAAATTAAATTATAAGCGAATTATTACAATTGCGTGTTGAGTTTTTAAGTGTGAAGTAAAATGAAAACAGAAAGAAATGAAACTACACGTATGCACTATAGGTGAAATGAATGGTTTCTGGGGCAAGAAATCACAGGAAGCAGCTAGAGTTTCAAAATTTAGTACAGGTATCTTATTCTTCGATAAAAATTTCAAGTCGATCCGCCCTAATCACGCCCACTTCCAGTAACTGTATTGTTTACCACGTTAAAATTATTATAACCCCCGGAAAAGTAAGCTTAGCGGTGGGAGAGTTAATAGAAAACATGGCCCTTGGATAATGGAGCATTCTGCTAGCAATAACATTTATTTACAAATAGAATTATTAACATAAAACCATAAAATTAAATAAGTCTTCTTTTGTTAGTAATCGGCTTACAAATTAATTTGTGCTTCCAATGCCATCAAGATTTAATTCCACTAAAAAGAGAACATTAAATTTTATAAAAGTTAGTTTGTTATAAATAACTCTTACTACAAAATTATCCCCTGTTTCATCAACTTCTAGCTCTATATTAAAATGAGATAGATGATCTGTCTCCCATTCGAAATCAGAAAAATTTTCATTTGCGATAGCACTTTACGTAGCCGGCAATTCAGGAGCATCTGAAATCTTTAAAAAAGAAATAACTTCTTATGGAAGCTGCAATATTTTTTTGCTGAAATACTGGATTGGAATGGGCCAGACGAATCCATGGCTCTGTTAAAAACTTCAGATATATTATTTTCGTTCATGCTCAATGCGATTCTTTTTATGAAATATGTTTCTCGCCTCAAAAGCACTTTCTCCAGACATCCAAGAAGCACGATTGAGGCTTGTACTATTTGTGAAGAATGAAGCTGACATTAGGTACCATTCGTAATTTTAAAAGCATATTTCGCCGGTGCTATAACAAAAACTCTTCAAGCTTTCGACATTTAACTCAAAATTACAAGAAATTGCTATTAGTATGACTTGTTAGTGTTTTAAAAACTCGATGTTAACGTTTGTTATTGACGTAAATAATTCCAGATTTGAAAATTCTCTTCGTGTCGTATTGGCGTCGTTTGTTGATCCATTCCATTCCATTCCATTACTTTTTAGATTATGGACATGAAGACATATTTTCTCCCAGCATTGTTGTGGAATTTCACTTTTTCTCTGTTGCATTAGTGATTTGTCCTCAGCATTTCAAATTTGTCATTTTTTAATATAAAGTTTATATGGAAGATTCAGAACAAATTTTAAGCATCGAATCCAAGCGTGTAATGGGCTTATGCCATATTTTAATGAATTTGATTTTGTCTCAAAGTGAATGAGCTTAAATCTTTTATTGACAAAAACTGCTTCGGATTTCCACCACATATTGGGCACAACTGATAAAACTTTGTTTCCATAAGTACGTTCAAAACTTAATTGTTAGTCAATATAAGTCATTATAAGTTCATACTTTACTGATATTATTGTACAATTTAAAAAATATTCTAAGGGCTCAAGGTTTTCTATTTGCATATCCGATTATATCTAAGCAAAATTTAACTACATCCGTACTTTTTATTTTTATACAATCTTAAAAGGACCGCTACAGTTGAAATTACAACCACATGAAAGTACACATCATTACCTCTCTCCACATATAAATATCGTTCAACAAAAACGTCCCAATAAACAAAGTACTACTGCAAGAAATACGCGGTCAATAACCAAAACTACACCGAAAATACGACACACTTTGATAAAAACCAAAAATTTACAACAGCAACATTTTTATAAAACTTATTATTAACATTTTTTTTACAAACCTGTATTAATATTTTCCATTTTATAAAAATTTTATAAAATTATAATATGTTGTTAAACAATGGATTAAATGTTAGGCATTATAAAGCTGAATGTCAGAGAACAAAACAAACCAAAAAAAAACTACAACTTTGACAGCTTGGCTTTAAGACATTCGGTTGCCACCTGACTCTCATTTTTTGTATTTTTGGGTATTCAAAAATGTTTATTTCAAAATACCATTATAACTTTTTTAAAAATTAATTTCTTGCCTCAAAAACCATCCAGTTGACCTATAGTGCGTATGGTTATATTTTCAGTGTTATTAAAAATAAATAAATTTCAAGAGTTTTTCTGTTCCAAAAATTTTAAATGAAAATAAATAATTCTATTTCTATAAAACTCAGTTAAAATTTATTTTTCTTTTAATAAAAATTGAAATTTTATACTAAAGTTGAGAAGGGAAGTTGAGAAAAAGCTCAATCGATACAAATATATGCAGGATAATAAAACAATAAAATTATTTTAAATTTGAATATTCTGGAAAAAATGTATCCTTTTCTGTATCTCGGAAAAAATACTTTATAATATTTCAAATATATTTGTTAAATGTGTATGTAATAACTGCAATTTGTTTAAGTAGGCTAAATACAATTTAGGATATTCGTTTTATAGAAATTAGTTTGGCACAGTTTATATAAAGGATGCTTGTAAAATTTTATTATTAAAAATAATTGGGGTAATTTTGAAGTTTTTATAGTTTTTCGCAAATAAAAATCTACGTCAAAGCTGTTTGCGTAGTTTCAGTAATTCATTCAATGGCCAGTTAAATAAGTGACACTACTCCGGTCACATTTTAATATTATTTCCGATTTGATTAGAAAAACTTAATATTTTCTAATACATCTGCTGGCTTTAAATGTTAATTTTGCTGCAAGAAGCTAAGCATTGATATAAATATCCCTCTTATTTTCCTGCCACTGTACAATATTAATTATTGGAATGCCATCACAGTTTTTAAAAAAAGTTGTTGATGTACTTATATTTAACGTTTTCTTTTGGACAACTGTTCCTCTTCATCTGCCAATTGTTGATAAAAAAATATAACGAATGAAATGAAATATTTTCAACAAACTGAGTGCTAATTAAATGGAAATATGAATGTATTAAAATTAATAATGTGGGTGATTATTGCGACTATTTTGTGTGTATTTTCTTTTTCTGTCATTTAATGCATCATTTTAATAGAATGCGAGCGAAAGCAAATTTATTAATTTTGGGAAATTTTATTCTTTGATGAGAAGAAAAATATTAAGTACGTGAATGTGAATTTGAATTGTATTTTAAATATTTATTTTATGGAAATAATTTGTTGATTGGTGGTAAAGACTTTTGAATAGAAATATAAAATTAAATAAAACTATTGCTATTTAAGTTTTTATTTCCTAACATCTTATCACGTAAAAAGTTTCAATTTAAAATTTATAAAATTAAATAAAAAATATAAATAAAAAAAAAAAATTCAATAAAAGGATGTGAATCTGTTTAGATCCAAATAAATTTTCTATCCTAACATGACGTTCAGTGTGTGTATGTCTGTATTAACAAATATTTTTAATTTTAGCAAGAAATAAAAGTAATTATCAATAAAATAAATAACTTTTTTTCTTTCATTTTTAATCGTTCTTGCTCGTTGTATTGCTGTAAGTGTTCAGTATGACCCATTTAACAGTTGTTTGTGATTATTACAGTGCCGGGCAAAGTAACAAAATCTAAGTTTTTCTATGTTAAAACAATTGAATGTAATAAAATGCCTAATGCAAGTGGAATGAGTTACTTCGGCGGTGGGTAAAAAACTGATGCAGAGTATTAATTTATTTTTTTAATTTCATATATATTTTATAAGCCGTAACAGTATGTATCCAAAAATGTTTGAACCTTATATATATACAACAATTATAAACATTATTTAAGTTTTAAGTTAAGTTTAAGTTTAAAAATAGAATTTAAACCTGCTGCATTTTTCGAAACTTCTCGACCATTTCTCATTGCTTCAAATATCTTTGTCATAACTGTCAGTAAAAAGAGTTATTGTACAAACTTAAATTAATTTGAAATATTTTTCTTTCTGGCATTTAGGTATAGTTGAGGATAAAGAGAAAACGTATTATCGTCTACAACCTATCATGCTGATAATTATACTATCGCAATTTGATGTATAAATCTATAACCAAATAATCGTTGTATTTTCTAATAGAGAAGATATTAAAAAAATTAAAAGTATGTATTTTCAAGGTAGCATCCATTCGGGTTAATACCTTGACATTACTTTAATATAAAATTACTTATGAAAATTCGATGAAAGTAACTATCACATTAAAGTATTTTTCTTATAACGTTATTCATATTTTTTTACACTTCCAGTAGTGTTTTTTTCGATTAATCATTGTAACCATTAACAACTGCGAGTATTTGTCAATACGAGTACATTCTGCATCCACTAAATACTTTTTTAAATTATTTGTCGTTGTTTCTGGCAAATGGAAAAAAATAAAACAAACCTACATACATCTCGAAGAGACTAAATTAATTATTCACATACTGTGTCACCACAAATGGGTATAAAATAAAATATTGAAAAAAAAGAGTAAAAAAAACCCATATTTTTACATTACAACAGATTTTTCACCATTAACGCACTATTTGTTTTTATTATTTTTTTGTTGTCGATTTTATTTGTGAGATGCATATACATAAATAAATGAATATTCAGCTTTATGTTGTAGAACTTTTCATTTAAATTTTTTTCTACAGTGATAATGATGTTCGCATTGGTGACATGATGGCCCACAACAATGATGATTTTACCACAAAGCAAATTCCCTTGAGGAAATAATTTCAAGAGGGTTAGAAACAGAAATGATGGTAAATGATATCATAATATTTAATCCAAAAAGCAAAAAATTTGAAATATTGTTTTAGAGAGTATTGCTTTTATATTCTAAACGATGTAAAGACAAGATTTAGAAGTATTAATCAAAAATATTTACTAAGCTACTGAATAAAACTTAAATAAAACTTATCTTAAATTAAATAAACATTATGAAGGAGCATATTTTAAATAAAAAGCTCTAACTTAAACTATCTAAGGGCTAGCAGATAAAAATTTAATGATGTTGAATTATATGTGTTTGAAATAAAAGAAACTAAAGAAATATTGAAAGATAATTTTATGCTATAAACATTTCGAGATAAAATACGAATATTAAAATGTTATACATGAAAACGCAACCGTTGCGATAGCAGCTTGAAAAGAACTTTACAAAGGACAAGTGCCATGCGTTCAATCGTTTTATTGATACCAGATACTTGAGATATAGAAAAGTAAAAAGTTAGATTGTACAGCTAACCCCTTAATATAGCATTCAGCCAATCACTAGCTTTCAAAATATTCAGACTTATAAGGACGCAATAATTAGATAATCACCGAGTTCCACTGAACATATTGGTATTTTGTTAGTGGCTTGTGCCTTAGCTTCACTCCAAATATAAACAAGACCATTCGATAGTAGCTGCCTAACTTTGGGGCCCAATTGCGACCCTTCTTAATTTAGCACCAATTACCCCAGCGTTTTAGAAATTTCACTTGCATTTTAGGAATATTTTGTTTTACTGAGAATTTTCTTGTTATAAAATTCAATACCAGTTTTTAATTATAATAATCTATATATATATATGGGCGCAAAATTGTAGCTAATTCAAAAAACGTGTTCTACTAAATGAGCAACGTACTAAGAGAAATTTCTAATTTATAAAAAAAATAATATAACCAACATTGGATACAATAAAAGAACATAAAGGTGTAAAAATGTACCATGTGGTACTAAAACAGCTCAAAATGAGCTTTAAATTAAATACCTGAATAACTATTTAAATAAGATTTATTAGAAGTGTTTCGTTAAGTAGATATGCTAAAAGTTGTTAATATTCATTTAGCGGTCTTAAAACTTATGGTAGCCACCAATCGAATTTCACTCACAAGACGTGCCGTTTTGCTAATAGTATAGTTGTTGTTGATGCGCCCTTTCACCAGTACAGGTATGTAAATATTTCGATCGTTCCTCACTCAGTAGCTTCTCGCCGTTATACAGCATAACGGCTAAACTAAGCTCTTACTTTTCAGTGCTACTTTTTCTGTATTCAGAATGATCCGGGAGTTTCTGTTTTACATTTTTTTCCTATATTCCTTTTTTCTCCTGAAATCCCCTTTCAACGGCAACTGTCGATAACTGAGGCTTTGTTTTTATATTACATAAATTCATCAACGTAGGAGATTTATCAGAGTTGTCTGTCCTGATAACCATTAGGTTTTCATTGGATTAGTTAGAAAAAGAAATAATAATTAAATTAATCATGTGTATATTAAGATATCACAAGGATTTTATAGCGGTGAAGCAAAAAGTTGTTTTTTAATTATATGGGTAAAAATTATTTACAACTAAAATTTCCTACAGGGTTCTCTTACGTATGCATAAACACAGTATGCAGCTTTTTTATGCAAATATATTGAGGCTTTTGAAAATGGATTTTTTCACTCCTGATTACCTTTTAATGCCAAAAAATTAAAGCAAAAAATAAAAATTATAAACAACAGCAGAAGTAACATCAACAGTAATATTCAATAAAAAAAAAAAAAATATTACAATGCAATATGCAGTACAGTATACATTTGTTGAATTGGCAACATATGTAGATGACGGTTTATTATTTCTTTTTTGTTCTACTTGTGCTTTTTCATTCTTCACATTTCATTTCAGCCAACAAATTATTACATGACAACGACCACAGATTGCAATACTTCCGTAATGATCCATTGCTGAGGGGACTTGTGGATGATGAGATATAATTCGAGGGCATACGTATTTAAGTGTGTGATGGTATATATTCATACAAATATATTATTCAGTGACATATGTCATTAAATTAATTTGTCAAAATACAGGAGTTAAAAAAATGTTATCATAAATTGTATCTGTATATATATAGATATATATATATATATATATATATGTGTGTGTGTGTGTTTTTTTTTAATTAAGTTGTTTACATTCAGTATTTATTCACTTTAAATTTGTTTTCACCGTTAAACTCATTTCCCTTTTTTTATTCTGATCCGTTGAGTGTTTTTATTCAATCATGACAAATTAACCAGGACACTCTTGACCAACTACTGTTTCGTATATATTACCATTAACTCTTCCTTTTTCTCTCTCTGGCTTTTATTTTCAAAAAGAAATATTGTTTATTTTAAAAAATTCATTTATTAACGAAAAGCTATAAATCACATTCATTTTTGTAGTATTAATTTGCTTTTTTATGCTGTTAAAACGTATTTAAATAAATAAATTTTAATGTAAATAAAACAATTAACTAAGTGTAGCATCTGATATTTTGTTCACTATAGGCTTCGTAGTACGATAATTTATTTAAACATTGTGTACAGAGTGAAGTGGTTATTAATGATAGTGGACACTTTTAGATGTACCGGAATAGCATCAAACCAATCAAAACGATATCATGTACTTTAAAGAACGTAGAAGTAGTTTTTAGTTTTCTGAAATTTTAAGTATAAACGCCTTCTAGCGCAGTCCTTTAGCCATATTTAGTTTTACAATTCTATGTCTCTGAAACGTAATATCACTAAAAAATAAGCCCTATAATTTAATTTAAATTTTACTTATCTTTTTATTCAACTATAAATATGCCGCAGAAAAAGTCCTAAAAATCTTAGAATAAACAAAAATGCTTAATGAGGCAATAACACATTAAGACACGTAGTGTTTACTTGACTTAAAAAAAAAGAAAAGGGATAATTTAACAGAAATATTTTTTTTTTATTTAACTTAATGTCAAATACGAAAAATTATTTTAAGCACTTGCGGATCTAAAGGTAGCTTTGCAATTTTATCTCTTATATAAATCCAAATTGGTTTCTCTTCTGATAAATATATAAAAGAGATATAACTATATTAGAAAAAGAATTCAGAGTTTAATTAAGGCTACAAGGGATGTAAATAATTTTGCTATTTATAGACATGGCAAAATTCTAGTTAATTAATACAATATTTCGTCTTATATCTTCTTTACTCTTGTACTAAATTTTAATACTTTTATATACAAAATATAGAAACAGACAAAAAGCTATAAGATTCCAGTCAAAATTTCACACTATACATCGTTTATACATAAATTCAATATTGAGATTATAATCTACGATGCTCATGCGAACGGAGTGTTATTAAAATTAACCAAAATATAAAAGAAACACAGCGGCTTCTGATCACGGTTTCTGATCGAGTAGTTTTTAAGCACGAGATAACTTTTAATTGAAAAATAAGACAAAAAAATTAATTTTATTAAAAATAATATTTTATTGCAAAGATCAATATATGACATTACCATACACCCTATATAACTGTTTTTAATCTCATCCCATTGTTTTTGTTTTGGATATATTAAAAGTTTTATTTAAATTAATTTATTGCATCAATTAAAATTTTGATTAAATTTTAATCTTAAAATTGTTCCCAAAGACATAGATGTCAACTTTTCTAAGCGCAGTGATTGTTATAGTTTTGAATTTCTTTAGAGATAGAGATGTAGATGATTGATATTCACCGTAGAAATATATTCTATCAAAGACATGAAGCGTTAGATATAAACATCAACGAAAGGTTTTATGCGGTTGGGCGACATTTTATGAATTGATCAAAGATGCATTTAACTGTGATTCTTTTTGTTTTCGGAAAGCTCTGAGAGATACTCCACGTTAACCATAGTCTTACTTCTTTACTCATCTTTAATGCGACCGAAGATACATCACTGTTTTGTTTCGTTCTGTAAATTCTTATGTGGATGTCTCCGTCTATAGACTCAGTGAAATTGCGATACAGTAGTGTTGAGCGCACACTTTTTTTTAGGAACATCGTTTTGAAGTAAATTCTATGGCGTACTATGCAAAGCGAAGAAGGGAAATCTTTTCAGTTTTTATAAAGAATAAGTAACTGAAATGGTAGTTGCTGTAGGAAACATTCTCTTTACTCTCATACTTCTATAATATTTTATTCTAGTACAACAAATTAAATTATTTTACATCAGCGACTATAAATGTATAAAATGACCCGTAAACTTTAAAAAATGCTTAAAATAAAAAAACGTGTTTCCTTTCTAGAGTGGACATATCTTATTTTTAAATAAGTCATGTATTTATTAAGAAAATAATGCTTATAAAAGCACTTGGGTTTATTTATGGATACTTTAATGGCCTTCTGTGAAGTTTGTCCAAATGTAAAAATGCTTTATAAAAAAAAGTACTTTACTTGCAAAAGTTCATGAATGTGTAAATTCGAGTTTAATATGATTTCGTTTTTAATTAATTCTTTAGTTTGCTTGTTTTTTTTTTCATTCTAAAGATTAATTTATAGCTGTGCAGTGATAAAGTTTAAATGCAACATCTGCAGTAACCACAAATGTTGTTAACGATAAGTGACACGTGAAAAAGTAAAAGTTTTTGCGAAAATGCGGTTAGACAAGTTTGCCTCAACTATAATTTTCTTTCTTTGTGTTTTTTGTTTTTTTTTTTTTTTTTTTTTTTTTTTTTTTTTTTTTTTTTAACAATGAACTTGTCTGCATGTGCTTTTGCCTGACTATAACAGTGATAATGTATGTAGTTCCACCTACGCGTTAATTATTGTAATTAAAAGTGATACTGAATGCGTTGTTGGCAAAATAAGTAAGGCGAGTAAATAAAAGTGCAGAAGATAAAAAGTAGAAATACTGAGTGATAGACCATATCACTGTTTGAGTATATAAATAAAAGTTAAATAGAATGGCATAATGTTGTCGACTGCCTGTAAAGTGGTTTGAAAGAAAAGTGCAAATTTAATATGACATTATGGCAGGTTAAAATTCAAATTGAAAAAGAAATAAGATAAAAGGTTTGTGATATTCAGCAAAATATTGAAAGCCAATTGAGTTGTCGTTGTAGTTTTAACAGCTCTATTATGGCTACAAAACTGTTATTTACTGCCAGTGATTATAAGGCGTTGTCGTTTATTGATTGAGTTTTTGAATATTTTATAAGCAATTTATTGTTCAAGTAAAATGTCTTATACACAGTTAAGTTAATTTTTATTTTATTTTAAATGTTTAGCAACGATACAAAATTTATAATTTTAATTTTTCTAAAGATGCCACTCATTGGTGTAGCGAAATTTTGAAAACAAAAATAAAACTAAACTTAATTTAGTATATAAAAACCTTGTGCTTAAACAACAAACTATTTTAAAATATTAATATAATATTTCTTAAAAATAGTTTTGGTTGTTGTGTTATTTTCCTTAAATATTCCTTAAAAACCTTTTAAATTAAACTATATAACGCAGTAAGAATAACTTCTGCACCAGTATATAGCAAAGTCAATCTAGTTTTATTAAAAGAAAATAACGCAAAATACAAGTTATAAGACTGTATAGTTGTGTTTAAAAAATTATATTGCAGAAATATTTTAAATTATTTTCTACGGATGGAATGTTTATTGCTTTACAATTTTTAAAGTCATTATCTTCTAATGAAATATTTCATTTAGATATGAAGAACTAAGAGGAGTTAGAAATGATTGATAAATATAAAATTCCATTTATGCTACAGGCAAGAGTAATAATTTTGTTAATTCGTCCTCCATTGAAATTTGTTTAGTAATGTATCTTTAACACAATGCATAATGCAACATCAGCTGTTCCCGCACGGAATAAGCGATCAGTTTCATACTTTGCTTAAGCAAATTACATTTGTCGAAACAACGAAAAGTTTTGTTAAGCACATCATAATTTGCCACATATGATTGTTGCACAGTTGCTTAAGTTGGCTTAAGCCAGTATATATATAATATAGTTGGGCCTTTAGTTATGATAGGTAGTTATGATCTATTTATATAATAAAAATGAAATATTCTACTTTAAAGAATTGAGAAATTTTGCATTTTATTTTGCAATTTTTGTTTAAGCAGGATTGATTACAGAAAGAGGTATTTTGACGCACACATTACTGCTGGAAACGCTTTGCACAAGGACAAAGGCGATCGAAAAAAATACTAAGTTTTATTCAATCCACAATCAAAATATTAAATTTAATTAATGCAAGTGTTCCTCATAGTGTTAGTGTCTTTAAATTGGCAATTAGTTTGAAAAATATAAATGCTTTCTGGAAGCAGATCAAACCTTTTCTTCTTTCAAAATACATTTTTAATACCGAAAAGAAATTTATTTTAAAATCAATATTTCAGTTATATTTTAACCCAAAATATATTCTGTCGTTATAAAACCAACTAATTTTTTTAGTGCATTTCTTGATAAAATCTTTTTATTAATTTGGGGTGATTTTTGTAAATATTAGCTAAAATTATGGTGTTTAAAATTGTTCTGCCTAATTTAGAAACTATTTCCCGCCTTCATTATTCAGCAACGGCAACTCAAAATTAAACCATTATCTGATTTATAATAAAAGTTTTTGTATTTTGTTTATTACACTAACTTTCCTGTTTTAAAACTTCTCCAATTTAACATATGGCTCATTACATTGATAGAAGGATCTATGACAGTTATGTGTAAAGCAAAATATGGCCAAATATTGATACGGTTTCGATGGCATATTTCCATCTATTGGTTCATATTTTCAATAATTCTGAGACAGGATTGTTCTTGACTTCTTGGCATGCACTTTTCTAAAAAATACGACAATTGAATCGTCTAGATCCAAATCCTCAAGTTCTGGCCCCAAGAAATCCGTTGCTTGGCTGATCGTATTTTCAAGGAAGTACGGCTTTATGATACCGCAAGCCCATAAACTGACCAACTAGTCACTCCTTGTGGATGTACTCACTATATTAGAATACATTTAAGTATAATATAAATAACTATAACTTTGACGATTTGTTTTAAAAAAACATGGTTTGGAGTTAATTTTTAAAATGCTGTGAAAATGCTTTACAGAACACTGAGTTTTTTTATTATATTTACTTTCGCTTGTTTAGGTTAAAGCTTTTAGACTATACGCTTTAAATGTTCCTAGTTAAGTGACAAATGTTTGCGCTATAAAATTTTTGAATTCATGCAAAACTGTGTTTGCTGCACCTTAAACCAATAACAAACTCAAAAGTAATTGTATTCTAAGGCCATGCAATCATTTATGTGCCTCTAATTTTTTTTTTTTTTGTTTGCTTTTCTTTTAAAACAAGGACAGGTTATTAAATTCACGAACTCAGTTTAAGTTAAATATATTTTTGACTTTTTTCGTTTTATATAATTGAAATGTCCACAAATAATTGTTTGGATTATCCTTTAGTTGAGCTGTATTGCTTGTTAGGAACGTTATGCAAGAAACTTACCAAAAAGACTGACTGTTAATGCCAGAAATATGAATTGCTTTTTGCGGTTTCCTAGCTACGAGATCAAAGTTTTATCACTCAACTAAAGATTTACGTTTTTATGTTTGAGATTTTGGTATATGAAACAGTTTTATTTTCCTGTTGCTGTAGCAGTGTTAATATTTTTCCAACATTTTCTTTCCACTCGATTTATATTTTTGTCAAATACTTTTTAATGTCAGCATGTTTGCAGAAACTTCAATAAAGTTTGTATAAAATTTTATTTGGTTTCTTTTGTCTATAATTCAATGCTCAGTATAACCCTCTTGAAAAAATAGTATAAATATTGCTTTATAAAACCACATGAATATTTTCTCTTTTAAATGTGGTAATGATCTTTAAAGCAATAAAATGTGCCAATCAAATACAATCAAGTTTGAAGCCATTAAAATAAAAAAGATTTTATAAATTTAATAAATTATTTATTCGAAAAGATAAAATTTAGTAGTAAATTCAAATAAATAATAAAAAAACAAAATACTCTTTTTTCTTATTCTGCTTTTTCTGTCTCTTCGTATTTAATCTTTAAGCTAAAGTATTTTTGTGAAGTTAATATTCCATTTTTCTTTGTGTGATATTAGATTGCCCTTCTATTTAAAATACTGAGCCAATATGTGATAGAAATGTCTTTTTACTTTAAGAACACAAAATTGGGATTTTAAATCAAGAACAAAATCAATTACTGAATTACTAACAAGTATGCTTAAAGCAAAATATGTATTTGTAGGCATGCCTTTTTGTTGGAACTATTTAGCATCCTTAATTGATACACCGATGATCCTGAAACTTTCAAAGTTAAATGCAAGCGATTTGGTGTATAAGGTAGGTGTGTTTTTCTTGCAGGCGTGGGACTTAAATCAGGTAACTTAGAAATTTTGGGCAAGTGAAAAACAACTGATTAGATTAAAATCTTAGCCATGGCAGTTCTTATACAAAGTTAAAAGTAAGGTAGTAGAGCCTTGGTATTTTTTAGAACTAATTCCCGTATTAAATTGCTTAGTCCAGCAAAATATTTTTTCACTATAAAAATAAAAATTGGGGCTGCTCAGCGATGAAGACACTGGTCGGTGTGCTGTCTTATATGGCATTTAATTTCTAACTATCTTTCTACTTTCACCACCTGTTTCATCTCTTCTCTATCCCTTTCCTTACCCCTCGGGGGCACATTTATCGGTTCTTATAGAGTACTCAACTATCTGGACCTGTGCAACTGGGGGAAAAAGGGAGCCCAGTCCCCTGAAGGCAGACAGGGAGCCAACTGGAAACTCCACTTTATTTCCACGGGGATCAGTGACCCGCAGAGTTCATTATTTGTCTCTTTTGACATTTAATAGTTCTCTGGCTGATCATTGAGGTTGGCCCCTATATGGGAGCATCGTGGTGGTTGTGGTTTTGCGGCCTCATAACAGTATAATGGTTTTCTATGGTGGCCAGGATCATCTCACTGATAATGACACGCAAAGTGAATGATCCAGTCCAGTGAGCATGCTTGACATGTGTTCTGGACAGGGGTTGGAAAGTCTCCAACTCTTTAGCAAGGTGTGATGATATGCAGACCTGTACTGAAATCATTAAAGTTGCAACTAGGTGGTTCTGTTGCACAGAATTATGGCTTCGGCTATCTAGGACGCATGTATGACGTTCCAAATTATACAATAGTGGTTTGTCCACCATCTGATTAAGACTTATGGTCAGGCGCGGATGTAAAACAAATCACACTCTATCCCTTTCCTAAAGAATGTAGCACGGCACTTGACTAAATAGGCATTGTTGCCTGAGGTGCAACTGCTCTTTAAAAAAAAATATTAGCTGCCTTGAAAGAGTGGGCGTGGCAGTATTCAAGTGCAGTAAAAAGTTATTATAATTTATTTACAAAATGTAGTATGTGGCATTCTAAAATTTTTTACAAGTAACCCCCTTATTAATTAACATAGTTAAGCAAAAAACTAGCTTAATCTACTATAAAAAGAGGAAATGTGTGGAAGAGAGAACTGCGCCGTAAATCATTGCACCAAATAGTTAAATAGTTATCTAAGAATAATAACAATTACTATTTGTTATACTGTTTGAAAAAAGATCTAGTATAGAGAAGGCAACTTAAATGTGACTTTCTATCTATTCCGCCTGCAAAATCTAATATCAATCTATCTCAATTTAATAGAATCTAAAACAAGAGCAGTGCTTAAATCACTGGAGAATAAAAGACTATTGATGTTTCGCAAAAATAACAATTCCTAAAAATTGGGCTGTCTCTCTAAATTTTTATATTTTATGTTGTCACGTCCGTCTATCGAAATCGTAGTTATGCTACTTATTATACTTGAAATTAATTAAATTTATCGCTTTCAAGTTAAAAAGCTGGTTTAGAAGTGCATATCCTCTAGTGTATTTTCAAGCATCTTATAGATGAACAGCTTTCATTATCTCACCGTAGCTTTTAATTGCTTTTTTTTAAATTTTTATTTTCGTCGCAGTAAAATCTTTTTGTTGGAAAAATTTGTCTTAGATAATACAAAAGGGTAACGATTACATGAAAATATTTTATAGATTATGACATGTAAAGAAAATCAAAGCGTGGCTATAGCGGGCGAAAAATTATTGCCAGCAATATTTTCATATCATTGGAAGCAATTCACATCTAATCAACTTTCGTTTGGCAAGTGTAGCTCATGTTGAAGTAGTAGAAAAGTATTTTTCAGACCTTGATCTTTAATCTCTAAGCAGACATAAAGGATCAAAATGTGAAAAATGCATTTTATATATAAAATTTTGGTACTTAAGAGAACAGATCTGCAAAAATTATTCGTTGTTAAAAAATATGCGAATTCACTATTACAAAGAAAATGTAGCTTCAAAGAAAATTTCGTTCATGGCATGTTATTTTCTCTACAACTTTATTTAACTTTCTAAGAATTTATCTTACATTTTCGATCCTAGAAAACAGTAACGGCAACAAAACAATAAATTACAATTTTTAACAAAAATATATGATTTGCAAAACTATTCTTAAAACAAAAAAACGTTAATTTCGCAAAAAAATTTGGTAAGAGTTCATCAACGCTCAAAGTAGACTGTATTTATTGCAGTTAGTAAAAATTTTCCTTTTATTATTTTATTAGCGTAAGACATATACGAAATGAAATGCCAAATATGTAGGAAGTGACCTTTCATTTTGTACCAATATAATTCGATAATTTTGTACTCTCGGGGTAAAATAACAAATATAAAAATATGTATCTGTGTATTTGTACTATGTCTGTTATTTTAATAAATGAAGTTTTGCTATAAAAATAGCTTACATTTCATGGGTTTGATCTGACTTCATTACCGTGAAACGTCTATATAATGGTGAGCAAAAAACACATGCTATGCAATAAATAATAATATCACATTAAATATTATACTTCACCAAAAAATTGAAAAGAAAGAAAAAACAAAAATGAAAAATAATTTTAAAATTGTAACATGCATAATCACACTTCAAGGAAACAGTTTTCTTTAGTTTGTATATTCTTCACTACAAATTTTCTATACATAATTTTATATTTTAACGTACACAAAAATGTTTTCCTTTTAAAACTTCTTCCAGTTCTTGCCGTTTTTTTTTTTTAAGAATTCTTGTTTGTTTTTCTAGTGTTTTCTTTGTAAACTGTTTTCTCCCGTATATTTTTGGTGAAGTATTTGTGTATGGTTTGAACAAGAGAGGATCCTTTAGCATAAAATGAACACGGATATTAATTCATTTACATAATCCTTTGTAACATCCGTGTATTACATGCAACATCAAAATTCTGCTAGTACCATCTTCTACTCTGTTAAATTGATTCAATTCTTAAATATATAAAATTATTTTGCATACTGAATATATATATATATATATATATATATATATACATTTTACATTTTTACTTAAATATATTGAATATTTTTTATAAGGTCTCAATATGAGAAACTATTTTCTTGGAGACTGGCAAAAGAAACACCTGGTACTACGAAGGAAAATGGAATTAGGGAAATTTTATTGCTAGTATATATTATAATAGCATGCAGTCTTTTTAAAAATATTATTTTAATTACATCATAACTAAAGATAAAAAAGAAAAATATTTTTTCAGATAATTAATTGGATTGTGACGAAACTTAAATATTTTTAATTTTTTTTTTGTATTTTGTCCCTTAGGAATATAAACTACAATATAATGACCGGGTTTTAAGTTGAATAAAAATTTAAAGAAAAATAAATAATTTCACTTAATATGGGCTTTTTTCCATAAAAGGAAAAAGTATATTATCCTGGCTAAAAGGAGGTTTTTAGAGCAGTTTAAAAAAGATCGTTTATGAAAATGTAAAAATTTATCAGAGACCGTGTTTTATATGTACAGGCATCTAAACATTCTTCAAATATTAAAAAGTATCAAAAAGAACTAAAGCTTTTAATTTATATAAAAGCTAAATAATACACAAATACAAATTACTTAAATGTGTCTAGAAAAATTAAAATATTTTCAACTCAAATGACCTGCTTTTCCTTCTACAAGATTTAGTAAACATAAGAAAAAAAGTTGTAAGTATTGTATAAAATAAAGGGAAACTTTTATAACTATTGTAGAACAGCCTGTAAATTAAACGATTCATATTTTACATTTCTTATATTGTTAAACTCGAAACATATGAGTCATTAGTTACATATTCATATAATAGGTTTTTCTTTCGGATGTAAACGTAATGAATGTGGGAATGCAAAACTTTCAGCTTGGAGGCTGCTAATTTAATCCCTGTCGATAACTCCATGTAGTTACTTTACAAATGTTTGAAGTCTTTAAAGCAGAAATAATTTACCTCAGTATCCTACATATACGATCATTCATTAATTTACGTCACGATTTAGTAAATACAAATAAACAGGAGCATTATCGCAAGTGAAGGTTAAATGTTTTAATAGTTTTAAATAAATATATGCTTTAGTTATAGCAAGTATTAGCCATTGAATTGCATGAGTTGGTACAAAGTGTTTAAATCTAAAGCAGTTAAGAGCTTGACATTGTATGTTTTTGTTGTTGAGTTTCCTTTAAGAGGAAAAAAGGTAAAAATAAAAAAATATTTTTAAAATTTTGCGAGTCTACTTCAATAAATATATGAAAAATGCCAAACTATTTTCGTAGCATTAAAATTTACAACCGGAATTATATAACTTCATTAGAATCCGACGCCTACGCAAACATACAATATGCTGTAAATTAAACTGATTACTAGTGCTAAATCTTTCACCTAAAGTTGTTTTCATTTTTATATTCTCCTAGATACTAAAATTGTGTAAATGTTTTTAAGAACCTCAGTGAAGCATCATAATTAAAACTACTTCAAATATGATATACAACACTATTTTGGTTTTAAAATTTAACTGCAAGGCCGTTAAACTTAAAGCTAATAAATAATAAAATGAATATATATTTATAATAATAAATATTAATAAAATCTTCTTAATCGGCACCTGACAGTCATGATTGCTAATTCTGCGTGACCCTTGTGATTCAACTATCAACTATACTATGCCTTCAGATTATTACCTCTCGTAGTCAATATAAGAGCTAGCGATATTCTCACTTGTTAATACAAAAACTGGATATTCATGATAAATAATTTAGTGAAGCATAAAACTGTTAGACATTACAAAGTTCCCTATAAACATATAATTTTAATTGAATTATATTGTCGTAGGTTATCAAGACAGAACTTTAATAGCATCGCAGCTAAATGCAAGTACATACATATGAATTTGAGGAAATTTATGAATGCATGTTATAAAATATTTCGCTAAATAACTCGATTATATCCAAAAATAATTTTCTTTCGCTCCTATTTGAAATCTTGCGAAAAGAACAGTTTTTTTTTTATATCTATTATATATTTTTTTAAATAAAATATTTTACGAATTCGCCAATTGTGGCAGCCGCACAAGGCAAATACATGAGAATTGTATGGTACGGCTACATACACTCAAACTATTGTTGATTCACTTTCTTTTAATATTATTGTAATAGTTCCTGGGTTATGCTGTCGCTGTTAGCACTTGGTTTGCATTCATAGTACGAGTTATTTTAAACTTCATTCTGTTCAAAAGAAACTAACTATTTTTGGTATTTGCATAAATTTTCTTAAGTGCTTCAACCAGTAAATTAAAGGAAACTGCGGTTTCTTGAAATTATGTAAAATTATGTGCTTAAGAAAATTACATTTTCATTCAAGCGAAAAATAAAAAAGGAAATATAAAACAAATATGCTTTGTATGTGAATGTGTATATCTATATAGCACAATACAATGAGAGCTCTTAGGTAAGCAAAATGTTTAAAGGTGTTGAAAATACCAAAAATCTATGTTGTTGGCATTAAAGGCAGGTTATATAAAAGGAGTGAACTTGGCTTCAACTATGTATAAACAACTATATTATATAATATATATATATATATATATATATATATATATATATATATATATATATATATATATATATATATTTATTTATTTAACGTCAAACAAAATATTTTTTAGGAATTAAATTTTTTTTACTAAATAACTAAAAATTTCATTTTGTTTTATATTTATACTTTATAGAAAGAAACGTAATTTTACAAATACGAAAAATCTGGAACTATTGACTTATAGCTTTCTTTACCAAAAATATTTTTATCCTTTTTATCCTTGAAAGTAATTGAAAACTTTTAATTAAAAAATTTGTTCGAGTTTTGTTTCTTCCCAAATATGACTAATGAAATTTTTTTTTAGAGAAGAACTATAACTGATAAAATACATGCATTAATATTTTTGTTGATTTATATACTTTGTTGAATGATATAATTTTATTTGTTGTTATTTCGTTTTCAGTGTAGGTAGATCAGTTAATGGCATTTTATTTTTGTTCTATTCTAAGTAAAATTTAATTATATGAGAACGTTCTTTATGATATTCAGTTTTCACCTTAGTCCACCACTGGAGATGTTAATCATTCTGGGATATTTTAAGATTCTATTAGTTTTAGTAAAACTTTTAATTACAATAAATGTTGTGTAATTTTTTTTTTAATATACTGTTAAGAGTATGTTTTAAAAGAAAATACTTATCAGAAAAAAAGTAAACGAAACTGTCAACTGTGCATTTTTAAACTCTGTAGTTTTTAAAGAAATCTTATATACGCTTATAAGAAATTTTTCGAAATAAGATAAACAACAGAACAAATACAAAACACAAGCAGGCGCCTAAAATGAATTATAAAAACAACACCATGAGAAATGTGAGGTGATGTTAAAGCAGAATATTTTTATATATGCGAGAATCGATTAAAACAGCTACATAAGCTCCACTTGCTGGGCAAATGAATTAATTCAAGTTGAGTCATCGTTCAGTAAAGAGAACAACGTTACCATAGTCGGTGGCGATTTTGTTATTATGCTGTGTTATTATTTTGCATTAAAAGAACTCAATATAACAATACGTTTATTAAAAGGGATAAACGTAACAAAAATTTAGAGGCAGTGAGGGAACTATTATGTTATATTAAAAAATGTTTAAATTTCTTGAACTTGCCGATGTATTGGACCATTTAGGGTTAAAAGGATAAAGTTGTACATAAAATAAGATATAAGATTATTTAATGAAACGATTATTTTCAATAAATTATATTTATGTTAAATAAATAACACTTGAAAAATTAAGTTTTTTAACCTTTCTGGATATTAAATTGTGTGTTTAATTAAAATTTTTATGATTTTATTTGGAATACAAATTTTAAAAAATCTTTGTCGATTTAGGTTATCCAAAACCAATCGTTTATTGTAACCTACTATATATGTATTAAAAAAATCAGTTACTGGTCGTAATATGACTTTACTACATCGATACACTACTGCAGCTTTCAGTCTTGCTTGCTGATATTGCTGATAAAATAAATACGACAGTGTGAGGTAAAAAAATAACTACAAAAATTGAATCCATTAAAATCAAATTCCTAATAAAAGCTAATCGATTTTTCCAATAAATAAAGGACTACTTGATTATTAAGTTGATGCATTTAATATAGTTAAGCTTTTAATTGATTTTTATACTGAGTTGTATTTTCTCTAATTCTACCTGATGCACCATTAAAAAGCAAAATAGTCACTAGATATGCCAAGACGAACGATTTTGCAGCACTGGTTGTAACTGTTTATTCTCTCCCCTAAATTAGAATATAAAACCCTAAAAATTTCAAAATAAGAACTATTCTTTTGGTGTGCATAAATAAATTTTCAAATAACTAAAAGTTATATATTTACAACTGAATAAAACAAATTAGAATTAAAATGCAAAAAAAAATTAGCTTTTGAGTATTTGTTATGTTAAATTTTCATAAATGCATATGTATGTGAACATGCAAACATACCCTCATTTTTAGCTCTATATTATTAGTAGTAGTTTTAATAATATATATTATATATTATATTATATATATAAGGTGCCCCTGTAGGGTAGTAGGTAGTCTACCAGCTTGTAAATTTGGGGGTTGTGGGTTCGATTCCCAACGAAGACCTTGGTTTTTTCACTACAAAAATAAAAATTGACCTTCGGTGGGGCTGCTCAGCGATGAAGGCATAGTCACTGGTCGCTGTGCTGTCTTATATACGGCAGTTAATTTCCGACTATTCTTCTACTTTCACCACCTGCTTCATCTCTTCTCCATCCCTTTCCTAAAGAAGGTAGCACGGTACTCGACTAAATAGGCATTGTTGCCTGAAGTGCTACTTCTCTTTAAAAAAAATATATTCGATGGTTAGTAATATTTACAGAAAAAACCAAAATCTGAGACTGTAACAAATAGTTCTCCTTCTAAATGAGAAACTCTAACATGCGCCTTGAACTGGACTGACAAAAAAAATATAATTTGTAACTCCAAAATTTTTCAACTCACACAGTATGCTCACCCCCAAATTATTTCCTTAAGTGATAAAATCCTCTTAATCTAAAGGAAAATGCCCCAATCTGACAACACAGCGTCTTTATAACATCTAGTTGTAGTTTTAGAACAACATAAAAGACTAAAACTCACGCTTACCTTAATAAAAATACAAATAAAACAAGAACAAATGAAATGTTAAGTATCAATGTGGCCTCAAATTACTCATTTAATAAAACGTGACTTTTTTGTGTTATAACCTCAATACAAACACATACACACACAAATGCATACATATTTAAAGAAACTAAAATTAAAATACATATTTCTAATATCGTAATACAAATGCAAACGTTCATCTACATCTTTATAAAGAGTTTTTCCACTAAACACGTTTGGAATATCCTTTTTTCTAATATTTTTTGTAGATAATTCTACTCATTAGTATAACTGCCATACTAATATAAATATCATTATAAGCAACAAAAAAACACACAATATATGAACTAAAAACATCATAAGAAGGCAACTAAAATTTTACTATTAGTAGAAAAGTAGAAAGGACATAAGTAAAATACAAGGATATACTTCAAAAAAATATATACTCGTATATGCTTGTGAGCTTGTGCTTGCCTTTCTATGTTCATATACATATGTTTATTTAACACTTGAGGCACGTTCTAGACAACACAAAAAGACATTCATAAGTGTGTTCATTTTGCTATTTCCGTAACACAATTACGTTAGATATTATAATTATTATTATTATTATTACTATAATGAATTAACATACACACTTTCATACTTTTATGCATTTTCTCATGCCTTAAATTTATTTATAATAATCCAAATATACATAAAAATCCAATTTTAGTTAATTCTTATAATTAACATTTATAATCATGATTTTACGCATGTTTTTACATGCAATAATTTATTTATTATTTATCAACAAATAATTTCTTAAGATAATAAAGTTTTATAGTTTTATTTTTGAACATGAGATAAAGTGCTTAATTAAAAACTCGATTTGTGTCATATTGCAGAATAGAAAACGAGCAAGAATCATAATTTAAATATTTAAAAAGTATATTCAAATATTATTAGAGTCTTTCAAGCAACTAGCAAAACTAGAGGTGTGTTCGATGTTCATGAGTTCAAATCCAATAATGACATGTCTAAAAAGAAATTATTTTGTGGTGTTTAAAAAAGCAAATAAATGGAAATGTACATACTTCTCGTATTATAAACACAATTATTGCTTGCAGATATTGAAGATAACTTGATGAAGAGCTCACCTGCATAAAATATTGGCATAACAGATATGCTGATTGATCGTAGGGGTACCCGCAATGTAAAAAACAACTTTCGGTAGTATGGGGAAATAACGCACAACAGACGTGGCAAATTTGAAGAAAAGGCGAAGTTTAGTAAAATCTTGTTTGTTGCTCTCGCAGGAGCAACAGTGGCGTAGTGAAAATAACTGGGGTCAAATTGCCAGTCCAATTTCTATTCTCAATTTTATCGCTTTTGCCATTTATCTATTTAGTTGCTACCAGATTTTTTGTATATGAAATTTTCTACAAGAGAAAACAAGATATATATATATATATATATATACTTTGGTTGAATATATATTTCCCTTTTTTTGAGTGTTATCAGATTCATGGGAAGCATATCGCCAAGAAATTATGTTTTCCTTATATATTTTGTACGATACGGTAATGTAATGTTGTGACGACGATTATGATCTCTCTAATAATATTATAGTTCTATTTCAATGTCCTTAAAACTTCATAGAAAATTTGATCTCAATAAATATTTGTATACTTTATGTACATATGTGTTAAATGTTTAAAGTAACTCCATTGAACGTCCGGAAATCTCTTGGGGAGTTTTTTAAAGCTAAAGTACCTAGATATTGTCACACTTAACACTTATAGCTTGTTAAGCTTTGTACAATATCTATAACGACGTGTATATATATCATATATATATATATATATATATATATATATAAATAAAAGGACATTACTCACCGAAAAATCTTTAAATATTTTCAATTTATTTATTTTCCATGCTTTAACTGTTTCTCGTATGCATATTTCACAATACTATTGCACCCTAACCATATACTATTTCAACAGAAAGTTCTTAGCCATTAATTTTAAATTCATTTCACAACTATTTGATAAATATAAAGAAATGTATGGTCATCAAGTTTAATTTATATACAATGCAAAAAGTTTATCTCCACAAAATCTAAATGGTTCATTAATTTCATTATACTTACATACTTACATATTTACATACATATGTACATATGTACGTCTGCATGTCATTATACTCATTTTTATGCTATTTAGAGTATTTTACATAGAATCTGTTCTAGTTGAACACATTTGAAATTTACATACAATATAGAATTTTCCCTACTGCTATTTTTTCGAGAGTAATAATAAAAGTTGGTTTTCGTTTCGAAATCGAATATTTTTTGATTTTATAATACAAAAAAAAAAAAAATAAAAATTTGTAGAGATTTATTTTACAGAAAAATGTTATAGAATTTTTATGTACATCTAACATAACGTAAAAGTCATATTATGTTTTAAAAAGTGTCAGCTAATGCCCCAAGAATTAAAGTTCATTTGTACTCTAAAGTTTTATTAATGATATTATAAATTAAAGGAAAAATTGAACCATGTGACGAATATAACTTTACTCTAATGAGTAGGAAAGCGAAATTATAAACAATTTAATTTTTTAATTAAATTTGTTTTTTTCATCAATATTGAATATTGAAAAGATATCTGTTTATACTGGCACATAAATGATTAAGGTAAAAATAATGGCAAAAATTTATGTGTGAATTAATGTGATCTATATAATTTATACTGTAATGTTTATACCTTTTATAAACGTTTTGTTGTTAGTGAGTTCTTTATTGCAAAATAAATAACACCAGATTTTAGAGTTTTCTAATTACAAGTTTATTTACTTTAAATTTATACAAAGTATAATTTGTACGTTGACACTACAGAACAATTTACTAAAGATGCAAGTCTTTATTTCACGAGATTTATGTTTTAACTAACTAACTATCCACTCAGACGCTGTCTTTTATACTCATCCGCTAAAGGTCTAAAAAAATTAAGAATTTTCAACTCTTTTTGCTGATGTTATGTTATTCATTCAATGTAAAGGCGCCTGTTGGTCTGTGTGTATTTTTGTTATTGTTTTTATGCTGTTAAAGTTTCCTCCTGGAATTGCATAAATTTTCTAAGAAAACTACGCAGTTAGTAAACAGCATACCCAGTTGTTTACTTTATTACTTAATTATTGTCTTTTAAAACTTAAGCAAGACGCATCCGTAAAAATACTTAAAAATTGTTTGGCTGGTTCACCCTATGATGGAAGCAAATAAACAGATACTACAAGAATGAGCTTCACACAAATTAGCCTTTAGAACGTGATATAATTAATCTTAATGAACCACCCTTTCACTGTAGATGACAATTATATCACACATAATTAATATGCACCAATCAATGGGTGATAAGCAAAACCAAATATTATTTTCGTGATCAGCAGCTGCTAATTAAACTAAAAAATGACATCAAAATTTTAAACAAATATTTGTAACTCAATATAAATTAATGCTAATAATTTATAATGTATCAACGCAATGTTTCTATCAAATATGATATATAGTTGTTATTGTTTAAGTTATAAATTATAAGGATGGAATTACTTTTGAATAATTCTTTTAATAAATAAACTTTTACGTCAACATATTTCATGAGAGCTTGAAAATAGTCCAATACAAGAAATCACGTAGTTTTAATTACCCGGACCAAATAGTTTATTCTAATTACCTAAACCAAAGATTATCGCATCAGCAAAGTCTTATATGTAGCATGCCTTTTTTGACATATTTTTGTGATATTGTGATATTAAATGTACTTATTGTCCTTTCGAACATAAAATTTAAGGAAAAAGAACTTAGTCCAAATACTCATTCACTTCGGGAGCTGACACATTGTAGATGCAGTTTTGTTTAGCCAATTCAAAAGCTCTAGATAATTAAAAAGTAACTTTTCCTTTTTAAAAGTTTTTATTATTTAAAATCAGCATCTTATCATTATTTGTCATCACTGTTAAACTGTTAAATAATATTGTGGTTTATGTAAGATCAATTTAACTCTGATATATCTGATATAACCGTCAAATTAATTTTTTTTTTTTTGGGTTGATAAAGTTTTGCTCTACATATAGTAGAAAAAATATGATCTATTTAGATTAAAAAAAAACAGACTTAATTCATATTTCTACATATATTTAATCATATAAGATTTAGTAAGTAACAGCCACTTGCGTGTTAAAAAAATGTGTGTAAAATAATTTTTTTTTACTAAAATGATTGTGGTTTTACCTTGTCTGCGGTATTAAATTAATGCAGTAATTTTATAAATAAAAAATAAATTAAATACGCAAAATAAACAAGAAAAATATTGTGTTATTATGAAATATTACGGCAATCTAATTTAGTTTAATCAAGCCATTCATTTTCACAAACATTGTACAAAGATGTTAAATATGCTTCTAAACTTTCTGCCCATATGGGTGCAGTCGGCGTTTGGTGCCCAAAAATTGAGCTTAAGAACTACAAAAACGGTTAATATGAAAGAGTAATTCAAAGCGAAAAACCTGAGATATTAATATTTAAACTTCTCTTGAATTTATTAGAAGAATGTTGATTTCATACAGATGGCATAGCATTTTGTTTACCTTGCTTTTACATTAACCCTTATCGGACGCGACTTTTTACACGTTTGATTCTCACCAGGTTGTAGTTATTTTTAACAAATATGAAAAAAAAACAATAGTATGTTATTATACATTTATATTCATTTCTTTTCAGTTTTGTTACAAATTATTTATTTTTTGTACAACTACTACATGTCTGAGTTTCTGATAATTATTTATATACTTGTAAGGTATGGTATTTTTTGAAGCAATCTCCAATACGAAGAAATGGTTTTCTCTGGCATGTTTCGCAAAAGTATACTGTTGTTTTCCTCCCTCCAGGTAACTTGCGATTAGAACATACTAAATAGTCGTTATGCTTTCCTTTACTATCAGGTTGCAAGATATGTAGTTTGCCATCCAATCTTTCCTCATTGTCTAATGTTGAAGGCTTTCCATATCGTACAGTTTCCCCTTCACGAAAATCACCAACAAGTGACATAACTATTTTTCGAATAAATTGCTTATGCGGCATTGGTTTAGTGTTGTTATTTTTACAAGTGGCTTTATACAAAATGTAAGAATTTAGGGAAGACATTTCAATTCCCCAGAAAAAAATCTTCCGCCACCATTTTAATGATTTTCTCAGAAAACAATACATAGATCCCATTTGATCTGCCCGGTCCACTCCGCCCATGAAGTTATTATAATTTAGTACTACTTGTGGTTTCCTAATCTCTACCTGATTGCCACCACGTGTTATTCTTGACGTAGTTATCATTGATCCAGTATCGTAAGAACTTAACATGGTAATAATTCGCTTATCTCGCCATGACAGTATGTTTCGACATAATCCGCCTTGTCACTTCACACGTGCCATACGACCGTTGCAGAAAAGTACTGTTGTCACGTCAGAGGTGACTTACGTCCGATAAGGGTTAATGTTGTAAATATGTCAACTATTAATCTTTTTAGTTTAATTTTTTTTTTTAATTTTAAACAGTATTGCCTACAGCGAAACACATGATTGCGAAAGTGTAGCATTTACACACAAGCTCTATTAGGATAACCATAACAGCGGATAGCAAGAATCACTGATCCGCAATATAGACGTTTATGTAAGGGTAATAAAGGCTTGGAAAGCGATTTCATACATTTCAATAAAACTCAAACGCAATTATTTTCTTGGCACTGTCTAACATGTAGTGCAAATCTATAGCCAATATTTACTGGGACATATGTATACTTAATTTGCGAGCAATCAAAAGATTCTTATATTGCAAATTTCATCGTAACATGCATAAGAAACTTTACTAGGATAAAATTTCTTTTGTTTGTTTTAAAAAAAACGAATATATGCACATGACCTTTTTATATTTTCTTGACTGCATTCTAAGCTTATAATCTATTTGATTTTCCATACAGCTAAGTATGTGTTATAAAACTATATTCACAAAGGCAAACACACACAGGCACACACACACAGGATTTGATGCAAGTAAATTGAATCTCTCTATTATATAAACAGAATAGCATGACAGAACAAAATAGGAAATCTATAAGTATAAGAAGTAAGATATTAAGTTGCGACTTAAAAAGACTTTTGCATACAATGAGATAAAGAGAATTTACTTTATGTGATGGCAAATAATGGAATAAATATACTTAGATGAATAAAAAAGAGGTCAAAATCAAGAAATCCTTAAATTAGTTATAAAACGAAAAATGAACTTATCAACTATAAATTGAATATTGGCAAAGACCAAATGAATATGAAACGTAAGAGATATAAAAACAAATGATTTTATTTAATAGAAAAAAAAAACAAAAAAAAAAATAACAATAAGAAATCACTATAATTGTGATTTTTTATTTTTTTATTTGACTTAACTTCAACATTGCCTGTTTCTTGATTGTAGCTCGGACTATATTTTAAATCATATCGATGACACTAGTATAGCTTGATAAGAATGCATCATACTTATTCTTGTTTGGTGAACATGATCAGTGATACCGATGATGCTAGTATAACTCGATAGCAGTGCATCTTTCTAGTTTCATTTGGTACGATTTTCACCAATATTCTCGTATTTATGAAACGTGCACTTAAAAAAACCTTCACAGCTAGACAAATTGATATGTTCTTTAACTAAATTGTGCACCCATAAGTAGCACAATTTCATGTCATTCGGTCAAAACGACTCCAGTGCGAAGGCTTGTAATTACTCTTAACCAACTAGCCATTGTCGTAGCTTTAATAGATTTGTTCTCAAATGTTTTATTAACTAAACACGGGCTTTAACAAATTACGCAAACATTCAAACCACAATATTATGTAACACTGGCCATGCTCAAATTACTCGATGTGTTATTTATCCAACATGTTCCTTTGGCAACACTAGAATTTCAGTTTTATTATATTCTTCCTTACTTCTCTTACATGTGCTCCGTATTAGTTTGGTTCACTATATCTATGTTTTACTACATAGTCTGCTTAACGACATAATTTTTGTTGTCTTTGTATCAACAATATTGCTTAATAACTATACCAAAAAAGATATTAAAAAGCACATACACAAACAGATAAAAGATCAAAACCTACAATCAGTACTACTTTCTCCAAACGGATATTACAAAACAATAAACCCAAAATATAAAATATGCAACAGGAATGCCAAAATATCAACAAAAAATATAAACACGTTTAAGACTTGGCCATAGTAAACTTACGCACCAACATATTTTGAAAAAAGAAAATCAACCTTTGTGCCCGAACCTTTGTGCAATAACCAACTCATGATGTCTCGTCTAATATCTTGTTTTAATAATACAACGCTATCAAAGACTTGTTAGAAGCGATTCAAATATTATATATATATTTTAATTTTTCCCATTTGTAAAAAACACTAAAATATATATAAGTACATATGTAAGGACGAAAGCCACTGTAGCCAGTTCCTGTAATTATAGTTATTGATTTGTAAATTTATTTACTGTTAATAAATAAATAAATAAATAAATAAATAAAATAAAATTATTGTCTTTGTCATTTAAATAATTCATATACTGTTTCTATATAACAATGGTCATTTTTATTTCCATACAAGGCTCTATTAGGGGATGTAGTCTTGATATCGGGTCCGCTCTATACCCCCCAAATTATTTTCGTTTTTTTTTTCTGTGCATTATACGGAACCAACTTCTCCCTCCGGTGGCACATTGATATGTCTTGATGGAATCTCACCAATGTTATATATGGCACCGGGGGTAAAAGGGAGTCTAGTCCTCTAAGGCTAGCAGGAGCCAACTGGACAAATCCATGTTATTTCCACGAGAATCAGTAAGCTCCCGAGTTCAGCTTTTTAACTATTCTCTGACTGGTATTGCGGTTGGCTTTTCGGGAGCATCGTGGTGGTTGTGGTTTCGCGGCTCTCATGAAATAATTAAGGGGCCAGGATCATCTCACTTTTGAGCAAGAACACAAGGTAATTGATCCGGATTCAGTGAGCATGCTTGTCATGTATTCTGGACCAGAAGTTAGATAGTCTCCAACTCTTCTTCAAGGAGTGGGGGTGGTGGCCCTACTCCGAGGTCTCGAAATTGCAACTAGGAGTGAGTAGAAGATAGTGATATCCGACGGTTTCCTAGGGCGTGGGTGACGCTACATATTACTCAAGTGGTTTGATTCACTATCAGGTTATGGCTTACACAGCTAGGTACTAATGTAAACCTTATTACGCATGAACAAACTTCTTGTACTTCCTACTTACGATCAGTCATTATATTGTGAATGTTTCAATTGGTTTAGGTGTAAAGACCTGAACTGGGTGCTGAGAATATTTTGCAGCTTCCTACAATAAATTTCCATAAACCGCTTTTTGCCCATGAAATTGATGATATAGAATTCGTTAAGCTTAACTTTACTAGCAATAAAAATTTTTTATTAAACACACGAAATATAGTTTTTTTATCTTTTGTCCTTAAATCGCCTTTGCTCAGGAGACAATTTGCTGTTGCCTTTTGACAACAGCCGGAATTTCAGGAAGTCAAAAACAAATTGATTTGTCTTTGCATATCGCGGTAAAGTAGTGGTTGGCATTTTACTAAACAACAGCCTTTTACGTTTAACACATAAATAATATTTGGTTTTTGGGCAGCACTTTACGCATGGGACAGTTAAGTCTTGTGATAGTTTTTTTTTACCGATATATTATTATTCCATAAATGATAAACATATTTTTGTTTAGTATAAAAATTTCTTTGAATACAACTTGAAAATCCGATGGCATTCATTGAATGCTAAATTGTGTTATTTTATTAAAAGGTATTTTTTACTGATTATTACAACATTTTTAACAGTTTTCAATATTTTTTTAAGGTTTTAAGCCAATAACATAAGCCTGGTAAAAAAAAATATATTTTATGTTTTTTGCAATTACATTTATTGGCAAAACAAACTGTACTTATGCTGATATTGATAGCGTGTTAAGTATTACAAAGATTTACCAATAAAAATGCTTCGTTTTTTTTTAGATTAAAACAATAAGTGCATTTTTTGTAACTTTACTGCAGTGTCTGTTAATATCGTGCTCATGTTTTGTTTGTTTTTTGTATTATTATTTATTTTTTTCACTATGTATGTTTATGTGTGTATATATACTTACTTAAAACCACAAATTATTGCTGCCATTATGTATGGTATCAAGTATAGTTAAGCAGCAGCAGTTTTTGTTTTTGTTATCAACACCCGCATCAATGCATTTACATTCCCGTTGGTTTTTGCTATTTTTTCTTTTTATGTTTAATAATCGTTATTAAAGTTCTTGTCGAAGCTGCTATTTTCTTTTTTTTTATCTTTTATTTAGTTATTGTTATGGCAGTTGTTGGTGTTATTGCAGTTGTTATTACACTATAAATTCGGTTAATAATACATAAAGTTACTTATTGCTTTTTTATCGTTTAAAATTGTTATCGATAATTGTTATTGTCAAGTGTGAGTATTTTTTTTGTATTGTTTTTGTGTTCCGTTTGTTTTTTTTTTGTTTGCTTTCGTAGAAGAACAGTTAACATTATTTTGCAGGTTTTAATTTTATTCCCAAAAGAAAAATTTAATAAGAGCGTAATAAAAAGCTTAATTGGAAAGAAGTTAAGATAGTGATTTTTTTAAATGAAAAAGACAGCTGATGTTTTAAATATGACTATGGGAATATCAAAAGTAGAAATCTACATAACGGAAAAGAGAAGGTTCGCTAAAAATTAACTAGTACCAAATTGGATAAAAAATTAAATTTTTTAATTCTTTCCTAGCTTCCTTGACCTGAATGTCAATAATTTGTAAGGCATGGAAAGCTTTCAAAAGGATTTCTTTCAAAACATAGAAGGATTACTATATCAGTTAGTTTGAAAATTATATGTTTTAAGCTGACTTACACAGACGGACAAAAGTCATCGTCACACATTTATTGTACTCCTGCCATGCCCACAAAAATACTACAATAAAAAATTACAAAATTGCCACACATATATGTAATGTATATATTAAGTTTTAGTAAGAAATTATTGGTTATTTGGAATTATTTGCTAATAAATAATTAATTAAATATTATTCATATTGACAAAGGTGTTCGTCAGCACTATTTTTGATTTAATTTAAAACAAGGCTGATATATTTGCTTAAATATTATCCATTTCTGGCATTATTAATAGTTACAGAACTGATTCGAATTGCAAGAATCGTCTTCGAAGATGTGGTCCTTCAGTGTTACCTGTACGGGAAAAATAGGAATAGTTAAAACTATAAAAAAAGAATCGAAAACTCCATCTACGGAAATTGTTGTAGTACTGAAGGAGGTCTCCGAAACTACCGTACAGCCTCGTACTACACATAGAGTTCTTAATTTAGAGGGTTATAAAGCTCGAGTATGTAGAAAAAAATCATTGATATGCAAGGCAAACCAGATGAAGCGGTTATCTTTTACTAAATACTTTTTATTTAAGACGAGTGAGTTTTGGAAGAGCATGGGCGTGCTTTGCTTTGGAGACAAGAGGGTATTGCATTTCATGATAAGCATATTTAACCAACCGTTAAGCATGGTGATGCTGGAATAATGGTAATGGGGATGTATATCGGCTGCTGTTGTAAGAGAAGTAGTTTTTATTGGAAAATATAATGGATAAACATGTGTACCTAAATATTTTAAAAGAAAACTTGTTAAAAAGTGCACGTAAGCTCAGTATTGAATCAAATTTCTACTTTCAGCAGGACAATGATCCCAAACATACGGCAGAAATTGTTTATTTATGGATATTATATAATACACCCAATATGTTAAATACTCCCCCTCAATCACAAGATCTAAATCCAATTAAATATCTGTGGGATCGTTTGGCTAAAAAATAAGGGATAATCATATCACGTCAAAAAAATTCTTAAAGAAGTACCAAAAAAAAAAATGGTTCATTTAACGAAGAAGAAATTAAATTAAAAGGAAAACAAATATTAACAGTTATTATTTCATAGTTTTCGTTATATTCAATCAAAAATGTTGAACACTTTTGTCCACATAAATTTTGAATAATTTTTTATTTTATTATTAATTTATTAGCAACTAAGCCTGAACGACTTTAAGTTTTTATAAAAACTTAATAAATGCATTACAATAACTGTAGCAATTTTTAAATTTTTTGTTATGATATTTTTGCATGGACACTCTTCAAAATTAGAAGGAGTTATGTGACGATGATTTATGTGGATTAGATAAGAAAGATAAGAAGATAAGAAACAAGGAGAAAAATTACTAAAAGCGACACTGCTTCAAGAAATCTTAAGCTTTCATAAAGTCATATAAAGAAAATTTTCTAAAACCGTTCTGAAATAACAATATTATGTAATAAATAACATAGAAATACATACGATAGCTGGGATATACTTCAATTTTTCTATGTTCGATATAAGCAGCAAACTAGCCATTACTTAGCTTTCATCTTACTCAACAGTAAAATTGCAGCCTGTATAAAAGATGTGCTGTTGGCGAGCCATAAGTGAGATGTCTATTAAGTATTGGGGACTATATCAGTTAGCTCATTGGCAAAACAGTGGGCCCAACTGATGATGACTGTTAAGTTTTTCAGCATGGTAGGAATTCTAGTTATGCGTAGCCATATTCCAATTCATTATTCTAAATATTAAATTTTTACCAGTTTTCTGCGATTAATCTAATGCTTAAACAAGTTTTAAGATGTTATTGTAAGCAGTGTTATTGTTCATTATTATAATTTTAGCACAACTATTATGAAATTAATTGAAATTATTTTCAATATTTCTTTCTGTTTCAGGTTGTATTTAAAACATTATCGCCAACTCAGATCGTAAGAATACATGAAGTAGTAGCTACAATTACTTTGAAATTTGCTTGCTGCTGCTGGATATCAGTACTTCACTTTAAAAAAAAGCCACTACATTTATTCGCTATAAAATTGCAAAGTTTATGTTTATAAACAACTACTTAATATCTGCTGCCTTCACATTTCTTTCATATTTCATACCCCTACAGTTAATAATAAGTGATGCCTCCATTTTAATTTCAAAATAATTTTTAAACAAACTCCTTAACAAAGCTGTCTTTTGCACACATAAAATCCTTACAAATTTAATCCCCCGCACACAACAGTTTAATTTTTAAATATTCTAAGGGTCTTTGTTCCAATGCTTTGTAAGTTGTATAAAAAGAATATATAATAGTTTTTATCCCCTATTTTCTCCGAAAAGGAATATATATATATATATATATATATATATATATATATATATATATATATATATATATATATATATAGAAAAAATAAAGATATTAAAAGTTTTTCATAACTACAAGTTACATTGTTTTTATGTCATGGCATTTTTTTAAGTATTTATGTATATGCGTATGTATATACATATTGTCACATGTAATAGAATGTAATTGTGAGTATCTGTATGCTGGAAAAGTTTTTGTAATTGTTCACTTGTTAAAAAATATTACACGCACTAAACTTTTCTTAAATATTTTCTAAACTTTTTTTCTGGTACTTTTTGTCTTGTGGCTTTTTTGCCACTTGACAGCACACAAAATGTTTCTGTTTTACTCACCCCAGATGAGCGATGGTTCTAAATGTTTTGTGGGCTGCATTAAGCAAACTATTATGGTACATACATACAGACATCGTAAAAAATATCTGTAGAATACTGTTCGTGCAGGGACATTTACTTATATAAAATTATGCGTTTCTTCGTCTTTCAATTTTTAGTCACAGACTATGCATCTGTTTCTCTCTCTCTCTTTCTCTCTTGCTCTCTCCCTCTCTCAGTATGCTGCGTTTTTTTTCTTTGTATTTATGCACAATATCAGAGATGAATTTCATTGATGAAAACTATGGATAACCACATAACTATTTTCTCTAAACTTTGATATGACATTAGTTTGCCAAGTAAATGTACATGTTGTGTTGTAAAGTTGTTTGATCTAAATATTCATAACTTTTTTCTAAACTTTGAAAAATGTTAAATGCTTTATTTAATTTTGTCTGAAAATGACAGATTTATCCTTTAAGTGAACAACAGGCTGATGAAAAGTTCATGCATCAAGTGAATAAAAGAACTACAAAATAAAATAAAATTGTACAAACTAAAATTTTAAATCTAAACAAAGCGCTCGCCGATACCGTCTAGTTTGAATTTTTAGTTTCACTTGTGACTTATTACTTTCGAGGGATAAGTTGAGACATCTATCAGGTATGTTTAATGTAGATCAAATTGTTTCTTTTACTTTAACATAGTCGGAATTAAAAGATTTTTTAAGGCGCCTTGAAATCGGTTATTTTAAGTTTGGAAAAGGCAGTACCGTGTTAAGCATAGATCCGTGCAAATGGCAACAGATGCTTCAATTTAAATTAAGGATTTTTTTTATATCGAATAATATACAGCAATAAGGACTATCTTCTTTGAGATCACTTTAATTAATACTCTATAAAATTTTGTTGATATTGTGGTAAACATGCAATTTCGTATAATACTGAAAATTAAAGGCATCGTAAAACCCTTATATTCCGTTGATAGGGAGAGGTCTGGCATTTTATTTTATTTATTCCTTTTTAAGCTGGTATTAAATACTAAAAGTGAATAAATTAACAAAAAAATTTAGTAACAGGATCTAAAAGTTAGTAACCGCGTTGTTTAAGAAATGATTTTTAATTAAATTGACTCGATAATTTAAATGGCAATTATGCTTATTTAGTTACAACCGTTCTTTAGGAAAGGGATAGAGAAGAAATAGCACAGGTGGTGAAAGAAGAAGAATAGTTACCACCCCTAAATTGGTAAGCTAAATACACTACCTACTAGCCTACCGGGGCAGCTTTCATTTCTAGAACGCCCTTGTTATCAGAAATTCACTGCTGTATAAGACAGCACAGCGACCAGCGACTATGCCTTCATTACAGAGCAACCCCACCGAGAGTCAATTTCTATTTTTTTGTAGTTAAAGGAGCCAAAATCTTTGTTGGGAATCGTAGCCACAACCCCCAGACTGATAAGCTAGTACACTATCTACTAGCCTACAGGGGCACCTAAGTCTATACTTCACAGGATCATTTCTGTAGTCAGTCTTCATCTATTTTCATTGCTAAATAAAAAATAAATTTTTAGTATTCTTATTATTTAATTTTTCGTTTTTTATTGTTTTTTGTTTGTTTTGTTTTTTGAAAAAATTTTTGATTATTTTGGATTTGTTAATCAAAAAATTTTTCAATTTGTTTGTTTATTATTATTTTTGTTTTTCCTGATGATGCCAACCAACGGTGTGGCGAAATATCGAAAAATTAATAAAAAATAAAAGTTTTTTTAACATTTTTTATTAAAATTGACCTAGTGCTTTAAATTAATTACTAAAAAATATTAAAAAAGGTCAAAAAAATTATAACTATTATATTTAATAAATAATATTTTTGTTTCAATAATACCTCGCTAGCTTGCTGCAACCTACATATTTAGCAATTTTTTTTTTAGATTTAGCGCTGTTATACTTTTTTTGTACTGTTTACCATGCCAATTGGCATCGTTAATTATTTTGCTGTAATCTAAAAAGTAGAACCAGTTGCCTCTTGGTAAATTCCGCAGTTTTAATTTTGATACATTTTGGTCAATTTCTTACTCGGTTACTCAAAAATTTATGAAGTAGGTCTCCTTCAATTTCCGGAGGATAGCATTCTTTATATCCAGTGGTATATTTTCGTACAGATTTCATCGTAAGGTCTCTCTACTAAAATTAAGAATAAAGTAACCAAAATATAATCAAATTTATCAATTAGAAATCGAAGCGACCAAAGTTCATTATATTGTTACGATGATGAATTATTAAGTTTTGAAAGAAAATAATTATCAGTTAAAAAGTAAACGAAACGAGCCGCTGTACATTTTACAAACTGCATAGTTTTCATACACACAAGACAACAATTTCCTTATAAAAAATTCTACCATATAAGATAAACAACAGAAAACAAAAACAACTAATACAGAACAAAACACAGCCAAACAGGCGCCTAAACTGAATAATAATAATAATAACAACAACATGGGGTGATGTTAAAGTAGAATATTCTTGTATATGCGAAAACCGCTTAAATTAATTAATTCAAGTTGAGTCATCAGTGAGTGAAGACAACAAAATTACCATCTTGTTTATTTTGTGTATATTGAAAGTAAATAAATCGTTTAATTTAACTTAAAACTCTGAAGTACTGTGTTATTATTTTGTAATAAAAGAACTCAAAATAACAAAACATTTATTTAAAGGAATAAATTTAGTAGGAAGGCTTTATGATGGTGCATTTAAAAAAGTAGACAAGAGCAGACATGACGTTTGTTTAAATTTTAAAGTCTTTTGATGCTCTGCACATATTATTAACTGAATACTTTAAACTAATGTTTTAATCCATAGTCAAGCTATCAACACTGTCAAGTACTATCTCTATTGTAATATTCATCAAAATTGAAGAGATTGGAGATTACGTGCGATATTCTTTATTAGAAGTATAAAATAATTAAAGTTTTTGGAAAAATTTAAATGAATTGGAATTGGTGCTTAAACAAATCACTTTGCAAATATTTTTTTTGTTAGAAGAACTTTTTTCCAGTATTCAATTATTTAGATTTATGGATAATTTGTTAAGGTGTTTTTGAAAAATCTTTAAGTGACTTTTATGTTTATATTATATATTATCATAATAATTGCGAACAAATAAAGAATAATATTAAAACTAGGAAACATATCGCGCCTCAAATACAAAATGGTCACAACTCAAAATTTTTCAAAACTGATTTTTTTCCATAAATTAATTCAGAGTACACATTTCTAACTATAGCAAAAATTTCTTTCACTATCTTTTTTAACTGGAAAAATACAGTTATGCGTATTTTTGTGTTAAGTGTGATACTTCTGCACGATAAAATAAAGGGAATTATTTTGAGTTGCGAAAATTTTAGTATTTTGAGTTGTGACCCTTCTGTATTTAGAGTGCGATATTTTCTATATCCGTATTATTTCGATATACAATACAAAAAAAATTTTTCATACAGGATTTGCGTATTTTGATATTTTTAAAACACTACTAAGCAGATAAATAAGTGTAAGTATTTTTTTTTTGTTATGGAATTTTTATTTTATAATAATAATAATTTTCGATTGATACTGCTTTAATCCGAATCAATTTTAAAACAATTAATGATCACTTATTGTATTTTTTAAATCAAAAATATATTTTAATATATTTTTTTAAGAACTTATGCATGCAGATGCAATTTTTGTAGTTATTGTAATTTCTGATAGCTGATGTGTAATGAGGCGATTATTTTGCGTATGTACTCAAATATTATTGGAAATTAAATGGAATTTATTGAGTAAAATATTAAAATCTGTGGAGTATATGCTCATGTATGTTTTTATTTAGTGAGAAAAACCTTTACATGCTGACCAACTTTAGGGTCAGTATTGTTATTGAGCCATAGTTTGACAAAAAAATTTCATATTGATTTCCACAAATAATGAATGATTAATATAAATGCGAGTTAAGTACACCTGTGTTAACCGAAGCATTTTAAGCTTTAAACAAAAATTGTGCAGTATTCAGTTTGGTCATAATCTACTGCATTTTTAAATAAATTGAATGCTGTAAATGTTTTTCTTTTTAAATTTTTTTAATATTAATGCCCATAAAAAATTCCATTAAACGCTTAATATTTTAAACTTAAAAGCGTGCAGAGATTTTCGGTTTTAAAATTAATTTTTAACCTACGATTTTATTAAGAACGAAACGAGTACAATCCACTGTGTCAATTAGAAAAAGTAATTAGACATTTAATTAAGATATAGATTTTAGAGTGATAAAATGTTAAATTACAAAGTAATGTGGGTTCGTTTTAATAAGTCATAAAATAAGCTTGTGAATATTTTAGCCGAATAGCAAACTCAGTTTAATCCGCTGCGACGAAAATTGAAATAAGGACTTCTCTGCAATCGACACTTCACTTGCCTCTCTGTAGATGATGCTTCAGGTGGATCTTCTCGTAAACATTAAAATATAATGAACATATCGCTACCACATGTTAGGTAACAGAGCCACTGGAACAAGTGATGTAAATCCAAAATTTTGTTTGAATGTCCTTTGCGAGATTTTAATTTAATTTCAAAGTTATGCTGCACAATGTTAACCTGAGTTTTATTCATTTAACTACATTTTTGAAGCAAGAAATGTTCAATATTTTAAACGCATAGTCTTTCAATCGTCTTGACGTGGAAGGGAGGAGGACTGGGATTATGTAGAGTAACATAATGCATTTAGTTCTATAAAAGTCACTCATCCTACCGCTTGAAAATTGTAATTTTATTTTTTATAGTATTTTACAGCAACCCACACCATAATATTAATCTCTCTATTATGGTAAAGAAGCAACTCCGATTTTTTCCAGTCTTGAAAATAGTTGTTATACCTATCTGGCCAACTCAGGTTGAACTATTTCGCATCAGTGAAAATCACATCTATTCAATTATTGAAGTCACTGCGTAGTGTGCTTGCACGATTATGCAATGGAGGCATTTTCTGCAATTTTTGCTTTCATATAACCTTGCAATCTAATTTTTTAAGAATTTAGATTGACGCAATTCAGCAAACTCTTCTCGTATCTCTTGGAGTAAAAATTATTAAAATTCTTTCGTTGTTAGTTTGTCCATAATCTCTATTGGCCTTCATTTATCTGAGCACTGTTTTGAAATTTCATCGAATTACATGACAGACATAATTTAACGATATCAATTTCAATTTCAAAACTATGTAAATTCAGGAGCGTATAGTTTAGTTAAGAAATTACAAATTACTGTTTTTAAAACAGTGTATAGAATTAAAGAAACAAAAGATAGAACTTTTTATTTTTTGGAAAAATTGCACTTTGTTTTCTAAATTTTATTTAGGCGATTTTGAGGCGCCCAGTAATAAAATTCCACTAAACATCTCTTATTTAATATTTTAAATAATTTATTTTTTTTTAAGAAAATTAAAAGTGTATTAAAAATATATTTTAAAGAATTATATATGTATATGAGCTTTTTCAACATCCACTAAATAGCGGCCTGCCTGCAGCATTGTATCATAAATACCTAAATCATTTTTACATCAACAAATTTACTTTTGTATTCGAATATGCTTTATCAAATTACGAATAACTATACAAACATATTTATGAATTTATATTACAGAAAATAACTACAAAATAACAAACGAAAACAGGATATAAAAATGGTATTCAAACACATAAAAACCAAATTGAGTGACAATAAAACGGAAATAAACTAAAGTTTACAGAATATATGCAGCTAAAAATGTATAAGGAGAGGTTCAAGGGAGAAATAGCTATAAGAGAATATTAAGATATGGCAGAAATAAAAATAAACCAAAGTTAAGTGATGTAAGTAGGAAGCAGGAAAACGGAAAACCACCTACAACTATGTTGTTCAAACATAACAGGTAACTAAGCAACAACTAAAAAATAACAACAACAGTGACAAAAAACAACAATACTAGCAGTAATATCATCAAATTCAACAATAGCAATAGTAAGAAATCTCATATTGTACGAATGATGGTGTTGTATTCGAAAACATTAAAAATAAGGATAAGATGTTCTTTTAACACCGTCTTTTTGTAACTGTACTGATTTTATTTTATTGTTAAATTCAAAAGAAATTAAAGCAGTTACAATATCTAAAGGACATCTATTTAAAATAAAAAAAAAACAAGAAAATAAAACATAAAAATAACAAAGGTAACAAACAATAAAAAGCACAAGTCCTTTACTTGTTATCAAACAAATTTAAGGCGTTGTATTTTATGACCACGATGCTATAAAATTTGCTTACAATACAACAGTTAAGGAACACAAGCAAGAACAGAAGAATATGGCTAAAATTATGGGAATTTCGATTTAAAATTATCACCAGTGTCTAGTGCACCATACGCAAATGACACCTTCGAACGAATTAATTTTTATTCAATTCTGCTTGCAGAAATAAACAATCGTAATATTTTCCAAATGTAGAAGATTATATAGTTCACAATCGGAATTTCCGACAAGAACAATACAAAGTTTTGTTTTTTGTGTGGGTAAAAAATATGAGGGTTTTAAAAGGTGTATTTTTAACTTGTCAAGTAGTACTGTTCGCAAGTGCTTGTGACTAAAAATTTGTATCTTGTGAGAATGCTTAATCAAGTTTCTGTTTTCGTTAACATATGTGATTAAAAAATTTTAAAAGAAATAATTAATGTTTTTTTTTAGTTTAGCGGGCTGGGCAAAACTTATATTGATGAGAAAATAATATTAGACTTGTGCTAGTTGGCCTGCACTGTTTCTTGAATATTTAGGTTTGTGTCTCTTCATCCCACTATAACTATTCATTACGTTTTTCAATATTGATTTGGACAGGCAGAACATGCCATCATATATAATAATAATATAGTATAATAATATATATATATATCTATTAAACTAAACTAAGTTAAATTTTGAATTCATTGTATCTTAGTTGCGATCAATGCATTGTTATTAATACAAAAGTAAATTTTTTATCCAAGTGCCTTTTAGTATATTTACACTAAATAAATTTTCAATATGAATATCAACATAAAATGATGTCGCTATAACTCCATTAACTCCATTTCTTTTCTATAGCAAATTTTATAATTGTTATGTTTGTTAACTAGATTTATATTTAAAAATCTTAATGAAAATAGATTTGAAGAGCATTGTTGTTTAAGTATTAAATAATTTTATCAGTTTACCATAACCATATTTAACTGTATGAAAATTGTTTCTATATACAAGTCAAAAATACTTACAAGTATCCACCTTATTTTTTTTATGGTGATAAAATGATAAATTGTGCTTTTTATTATTTCCGCAGCAACAAAATTTTCATTTTTATAAGGAAGCCAATTCTATTAAAAAGAAGATACAATGGAATAGAGAAGAAAAAAATAGAGATCGCTTAAATATGCAATTACAAGATAAAAGTAAGAGACCGAAATATACATAGTTAAACAAGCACTCTAAAACCATAATTTATACAGTCACAATTTGTCATTAAAATCTCCTATAAAGTCTTGCGTTATATGACAAAAACAATAATTTAATTTTTTTTTTCAGACAATACAGTGAAAGTTGTTGAGTGGTAGTTTTTATTTATAAATATTAATTCCTTTGTGTGTAATATTTGAGTACACAGCGAGAGTGCCTAATTTTATTGCTTTAAGAAAAAATTTAGTAATAATATTTCTAAAAGCAAAAATCGATTTTCAAAATGATCATAAACAAAAAATCTTTGAAATGGCAAAAACTTACAGAACAAATTATATAGTGAAATTTGTAAATTTAATATTTTTTATTTTATTAATACTTACAACGATAATAAAGAAATAAGTATAAATTCTCCTTAAAATCTTTGTCAAATTATCATCTTTAAATTGAAACGTTAAAAACAAGATTCATGTTCATGCATGATAATCTTTCTTTTGTCTGTTTGGAAAATATACATTTAAGATTTTACTTAATAAGGTTTTGTAGAAAACAAAACCTTGCAATGTGCAATATATTCTTTGTGAAGCAAAGCTAAAGAGTATCACCTCGTTGCTTTTTTCTAAATTTCTGCAGGGAGCCTGCAAGATAATAAAATATATGTTATAATGGCATGTATATGTACGTATGGTGCAGTACCCGTTTTTAACAGTAAATCATATAGTAGCCCAAAGCCAAAACACAGACACCCATACATAAATTAATGTGCGATGTATAACCGAGAGAAAAGGGTAAACCGATAGTTTTATATTTTTTGTTGCATGCTTATGTCGTTTTTTAAGTTCTGATAGTTGAAATAATTTTAAATAAATTTGTCATTTCGTCTACAGGTTGAATATTTACGGCTGATTTAATCGTGTCCGTTTAATTATGATGTTTTAAAAATATAATTTTCTACAATCTTTCTACAATCTTTGACAATAATTAAACTTTAATTAATTAAACATAATGGATATGTTTCGAATAATCAAAATTAAGCATATTATCACTGTTTCAAAATTAGGAATTCAATTGTCGATGTTTATAATATTATAACAAAATAAATAATAAAATAAAAACTATCACTAATTATAACTTTTTAGAGAAAGGCTGCTTAAATGTTTTATAGAAAAATTATTATTATTTTATTATTTATTTATTATTTTATAGTCTTTATGACTGCTTAAAATTTTGTAAAGTTATGAATGTTAAAAATGTTTTATAGAAAAATTACGAGTGATAAAATTTTTTTTATAGAAAAATTACGTGTGATGAAATTTTTAGTACAAAAATTATGACATGAAATGAAACTTTTTTATGTATAATGAAATCTTGCGAAAAATTTTTTCAGCAATTGCTTGCCCGATATATCTTTAATGGCGCAATCTTATGTTGTTATCGTTGTTATCGATATATTGTGATTAAAAAACAACTATTTAAAAAAATTACATTATTTGTTGAAACACCATTTATATGCATGTTTTGTGGTAGTAACATATGCAATAGTTTGATGCATGTATATTTTAGTACGAGGCATTTTAGGAAATTATCCCTTTTTTTTGTCAAAATAAAATTTTAGAAACTTTGAGATTATACCTCTAAAATATTAAAAACATAAAAAACGGATTTATAAATTTAAAAAGTGAATTAAAGAAAAAGTTTTAATAACTCAAATTTAAAGTTGTAACTATCAAGGAAAAAAGGAAAATAATTGCAAAATATGTTAACAATTGCGCGCATACTATACAGTTCGATTAAATCGGAAACACCAAAGTGATCTACAGTAACTAGGAATGTTTCGGATTGGATTTTGTTTAGGGCGATAGTGAATAGCAATTAAACCTTAACAGTCCGGCAGGACAATCAGAATATTTCCGTCCGTACTGTGTTTCAGTTACAAATACTTGCAAATCACTTAATAAACTACAGGGTATCTGCCGGGAAGCTACACTACTGTGTATGTTTATAATTTTTGATTAAATGAAAGAGAATGGATCTTGATATTGATAAATGTTTTATTTAATTTCGGCAACTATGTATGGCATATAATATTAGATAAGTGTTCGCCTCTGTTAGCCTCACATATGTTATATATGTTAATTAATTTCAGCACGAATATTTTGCTTGAGTTGCTCATTCGTTTCTGGTTTGTTTGCATAAAATCTTGCATTTCAGATATCTCCACAAAAAGAAGTCCAGAACACTCAAATCAGGCAACCGTGCAGACTAATCAACATCACCATTTCTGGCAATAACTTTTTAGGGAAAGAGGTCTTGCAGTAATTCGGTTGTAATCCTGACTGTATGCGTTTCAGCACCATCTTATTGATACCACATGTTAATCAATAATCGATGATTGATTTTAATGAAATGTTTTGACGATTAAAACACGTTGGTTTATCGAATATTTTTCTATAATGAATTTGCCACGTATCACGACTGCCAACTATGAACTTTTAAGATCAATGCTTACCAAAATGGCGGCACAACAAAGTAGTATACTTTCCCGGCGGACACCCTGTGTTATTCGAGGCAACTTCAAAGTAACTTCAAACTTGCTTAAATGGCATCTTAAACATAACGGAGAGGTGAGCAATCATGGCATTTTAAAACATTGTTTTTAAAGTTTTCTTGAGAATCTGCAACTCAAAATACAAAAATAATGTTTTTAAAAACTTTTATCAGTTGTTAGAGTTCGTGAGTATTTATGACTAAATATTTTTTATATTCAAAATTTCTCGTAAGAGTGCGACGGTCTTCATTTGGTTTTTAATATTTTTGGCCACAAAAATGTAAAAATTTCCTCCGCAACATTAAATAATTCATAACTCTAAACCTTCCTGGCCCCCCCAGGGGCACATTTATGGTCTTTATGGAACGCTCGACTATCTAGACCTGTGCAACTGGGGGTATAAGGGAGCCCAGTCCCCTGAAGTCAGCAGGGGTACAACTGGAAACTCCACGTTATTTCCAAGGGAATTGGTGAGCTCGCAGAGTTCCGCTATTTGTCTCTTTGGACATTAAGCTGTTCTCTGGCTGATTATTGAGGTTGGGACCCTATATGGGAGTATCGTCGTGGGTCAGTTTTTAATGGGGCCAGGTTCATTTCACATTTAATAACACCTATCTGGTGGAATGTTCCTAGATCCAGTGAGTATGCTAGACGTGTGCTCTGGACAGGAGTTGGATAGTCTCCAACTCTTCAGCAAGGAGTGGTGGTCTGCAGCCCTGCTCTTGAATCATCAAAGTTGCAACTAGGAAAGACATGTTACTAGAATTAGTCTTCTTCCTAGGACGTAAATGACGTTGCTTTTCATTCCCAGTGGTATAACCACCATCTGATTAAGGCTCACTGCCAGGCGCAGATGTAAATCTTATCTCGTAACCCTCCCTCGTATGTGAATGAATAGAACGCCGCATAATACAATACCATTCTACAATTACTAAAACTTACTAGTTTATGCAGCTGTTTCATTTTTCTACTTTTAGCCAACAATTAGTTTATGGTCTTATTCCTATAATTGAGCCAGTTTTAGGTGTATGCATATTTATAATGTATGTATATTATATTTCTGTGTGTATATAGTATTTGTGAGCATAATATTTTATAGTTTAAAGTTACTTTAAGAATTTTCTTTTGTATATCTTAAACTTAAGCAAATTTGTATTTGGTAAATTTAAGTTACTTAATTATTTTTAAAAACGAATTACCTTGTTGTATTTAAAAAATTTTATCTAAGTCAATTTTATATAAATTATGTAACATTGTATTGTCATAATGCATTGTACATTTTTTTGTTTCACTGTGTGACATACATTAATTTATAATGCCGTCACCTGTCTTTTTGTTATATATTTTGTACGTTACATGATTTCAATTGTTCTTCTACAATTACAAAACGACTTTAATGAATAGACAATTTTTTTCTTGTTACTATCATTCAAGTGATCAAGGTTCTATACATAATATGAATGGGATTGTTATTACGGCATGTGCACAGTGCATTCTTTATCATTAATTCTCCTAATTCTTTAATATAGTGAAGTCTTTTTTTTTTAATTAAGACGAAAATCACCTGCCTTTTAAAGCACTCTGATGTTGATGATGCCATTGTTAGAGCTATTATGGAACTTAAATACTTATTAGCTTGATTTATCGGTAAATCCTATATCATAGGATTGTCTGAGCTGTTTGGAAGGCAAACACTTGCTCGAAAGATGTCATGTAACATAACCACAAATTTTAATGTCTTTAGTGTGGTGTCTAAAATTTGCTTAATATCTAACTCACATACGTCGACATATTACGAAAATGTATTCTTTGGATATCGAGCGTTTCTTGATAGAAAAAATGAGTTCTGAAAAAAAGTTTCGATGTAACATTGAATCCCTTCTTAAGGCGTTCACATAGCAGGCTAAGGAGCTAAAAAAGGTAGATAATATCCACAGGAATTAATCATAATGACTACAATTAAAAAGTAGGGTACGAAAATGTGTAAAACGAAACGTTTCTTTTTCTTTTGTTTTGTTCTAAGAAGAAATGTTCCATTTATGCTTTTACTCCTGTTTGTTCATAATCACAAAAGGCACGCAGCCAGTATATTGGAAAAAAAAGTAGTCACACGTTTGCTGATTGCATTCTTGTTAATTGGAAATCTGAGTAACACTCTAAAAGAAACACTTTATTTTTAGCAAACTACGCAACGCAACTGTATGACCGTAATGGTATATTAAAGCAATTAGATGAGTTAACTGATATTTCGTTTGAGCTTCTTGTTATCCAAAAAACTAGTTTTATGTTAAGACTTACATCCCTTGAGAAACGTTTAGGGAGCGTGTGGGTTATTTTTAGTGCACATTCAAAATCGATCGACTAAAAAAGAAATATATTGCTTCTCTTAGGAATTTTATGAATTCTTAATAATAACACTGATTAACCAAAATATTTTTATTGTCTAGAATTATTATTTCAGTATTAGGTATTATTTTAAGACTGAATCTGAAGTAAAGTTAACAACCTAAAAAAAAAAAAGATTCATCTTTAAATATAAAAAACGAATTAAAATTGCAAACAATCCAAAACACTGTTATTTAAAACAAACATAAAGAAAGAGTTTATTCATGCAAAGAATTTGTTTGCTAAACTACAAAACCAAATAGATTTAAAAAGAATATTTTCAAACCAAATATATGTATACACAATTCAGATGTAAGTAGAGCTGACTCTTCACTATTTTATCCAAGTTTTCCTAATCATTGTGTCATTAGAATACATTTAAACACTAGACAGACAATTGTGCATACACATGACTTTTTTTTTTAAAGAGCAATTGAACATAGATCTAAATGCTCATTGAAATATTTAAATATGAATTGGTATACATATTCACATTGCTTCACGCTACATATTGTAGTTTAATTGCAAATAGTGTTAGACAAATTGTAAGAGATTGCATTAATAGCAATTAACTTTTATTTATTTATTCACAATTTAATTAAATGATGCTATAGAATCTGCAGAAATGATAGTTTTGTTTATTAACTTTTTCTTTAAGAAATTGTTTACTACTGTGCTGTAATTGCCTCCTTTGCTGACCAATAATACAAACAACACTTTTACACTTTTGTATTAAATCAATGCACGTTTACAGAAAAAAAGTCATCTTTTCTTTTGATGAATTTGAAAGGCAAACAACAGCGTGCTATAGTATTGTAGAATTTTTAATTTAACATTAAATCACATGTGGGTCTTTCAAACTGATGCAATCGAGCAAAAACCAAAAAAAAAAAAAACAACAAGTATATCACACATGATTTTATAGCCTATTCACTACGACTTTATTATTATTATTGATATTTTGAAATGCATTGTAATTTATATTCAAAACCATAAAATAGTTTTACCAACAAAACCAAACAAAAGTCTCCAAAAAATTATATAAAACGAAAGAAACTGAATTTCCATTTGATCCAAATGTGATTTTCTCTTTTGGAATTAGTTCAGCCGTTTGTTCCTAAATGAACTCAGTTGAACTCTGTAAGGTTTTTAGTAAAATTCTTATGCAAAATTCGCCATGTGGTGGTTTTGTATAAACCCAATTGTTGAGAACGTCAAGGAATTGACAAATTTGATTTGAATCGATACAGATTTTGTATCGAGCCTGTCGACTCAAATTTAACGACTAAAATCTTAATAGCGATCTCAGAAGGAGGATTATGCTGTCCGAAAATATCACGAATTTTATGAAATATAACTTTAACACAACCACCATTTTCATAATGCAATTTTCGTGCGGAATTAAATTCATTGTAATATGTCAAAAAAACTAAATGTCAAAACTATTATGTTGTTGGTGCTGTCACAGTGGAAAAACAAAGTTCTTGTTGAAAACCCCTATATTTGACATATATGACAAAAAGACTGTACTTTAGACACGGGAAGCATTAACTTGTCTTCCAATTGCCTTGATGCTATTAGACTGTTCTGCGTTGCGGTAGTACAATAATGCACAATTAAATAGTTACATTAAAGATCCTTAACACATCTGTTAGAAGACTTGTCAAAATGAAACTCTTTAGAGCGGTAAATTGGTCATTGTTAGTAGATTTGCGACTACCGCAAAATTAACATTTAAGTAGGGCGTAAATATTTGCTGAACCATTCTTTTAAACCAGAAATTTTTTTATAAACATCAAATAAATGCAATATTTAGATAATATCCTTATCCTTATTTTTAATCATTTATTTTATACTACAGTTGGTAATGTGATTACTTTTATTGAGGCATTACTTTGAGTCAAAGGTTATCATTCTACAGTCATCAATTACTTTTTTTTCTGGTATAAACAAAATTTAGTTTAATCTTAAACGCTGGCAGGCAGCTAGCTTCTTTTAAAAATTAAGTAATCTACACAGTGACTTATTGAAAACAGTTTTTCTTTATTTCTATACACAAAATAATAAAAATAGGTAGTGACAATTCTTCGAAGATAAATTTATTTTTATACAAGAATGATTATAAATAATCATTTCCTATTTATTTAACACCAGAAGTTATATAAAATACGAAGTTTTTTTTTCATTATTAGGTTCCTTGTATTGAATTGTTTTGTTTCGTTTTGCTGGTGTTGAGTTTGTTTTTTATTTGTTTTAATGGCCAACGACCTTTATCGATAATAGCCATTTCTCTGTTCTTTTGTTTGTTTGTAGGTCGAACATCTAAAGATCTGTTGTGTGTGTGTGTGTATGTGTATAACTAGGAGTTTATATACATTGAGTGTATTTGTAGGTTATCGTTGCCAACCATAAATTTTTGTTTTATGAAAAGAGCTTAGGCTTTTGTCCCAATTGTCGGTTATTGTACTGGTTTGTTACTTCATGGGCTTGATTTTTATTTTTGGTATATTTGTTTGGTATGTAGGACAGTGTTATTTATTTTTTTTTTCCTGTTACCATTTATGTGAATTGAGCCCCTTAAATAAAGTTTTGTGTTCAGTGTTCGGTAAATATTGTGATTGGTATAAAAGTATTCGTAACTGCATATTTTGAAATTTGTTGGTTGTGCGTGTGTATGTAGCTAAGACTTATCCTGCTCAGCATGTACTAAATGTTTTAATAGGCGTTTATTTGAAAATATTAGCTTAACTTTATTGTTAAGCTTTTAGACAATTACTGGCAATCGATAAATAATCCAGTTTTTGTATTAATTTTCATTAATGAAGATTTTGTTTAGGCTCTATTGGTAAATGTATAAAGTTGTTGCCGATATATTTTGGTCCTTATATAGATAATGTTTTAAAATCCGACTATAAATTACATTTGTAGTTAACATAATAAATGTTGTTTACTGAACCTATTTTTGTTTCAATATAAAGAAAAATTAATAAATAAAAACTCACAATAAAAGATTTCTCTTTTATTCTCTTTTGAGAAAACTTAAAATGTGAGAAAATCTTAAAAATGATAATCGCATGCATGTGATTAAGTCCTTTATTCAAGAATATTTATAGAATATTTCATTTGTTTCCAAAAAGAAAGGTTTCCAACAAAACAAGAATTGTCCTTAGGCTTATAGGTAGAAACTACATTGGGGTTACAGTAAATATTTTATAATATAAAATAATCGCCTTTTGATAGGTGTTTATACATATATGTTATTCCCCAAATTTTTACGGCTTCAAATTTTTGAAAATCAAATTTAACTTTTTGGGCTTTTTTTAAATGGCAATATGACAATTAATGTACTCTAATTTGTCTCCAGGAGGTAATAATTACAGGCATGATCAAGATAACTTTTGCTTCTTTATTTTCATGTTATTTCATCCCACAAAAAAAATCGACTTGTAACAGCTTCACATTACTATGGAAGTCCCAATTTTAGCAAAGTTTCGATATTTGAAACTTTAGTGGTACACAAGCACTGAAATTTATGAACTATAATAATTTTCAATATCTGAAGATAGGTGAGAACGTTCACGAAATTACCAAAAGAGAATGTCATTTCTTTTTTTAACGTTAAGCTCAAAATTTTCAGAACAAATAATATAAAAATTGTATTTATAAGTTATAGCATTGCATAAATCTCTATAACTACCTACTATGTTTCTTCTAAGGAAATTTATTGCGTGTTAAATTTAAAATATAGTGTAATTACTAACAGTAAATGAAATTGCTTTCGAGTAAATCTAAAATCGTCAAATAAGAAAACAAAAAAATTCTGGAAGAAAATGCTTAATCTTGCGAATTCTTTCAATGAATCTGTTCAAGAAAGTATCTGTCCTTTAGTTTAGTCTATATTTTTTCACACCTACACAAGTGCGGAGAGGGAATGCTTTATATAAACTTTTGTCATTACTAAATTAGAAAATGCACTGCATCTTAACACTTGATCAGTTTTATTATTAATTATAACTTTTTTAGATTGTAGATTTTGTTATAATTTTATTACGGCATAAGTTTATATTATTTTGTAATTTTTAAACTTATAAAAAAAAGATATTTTGGGTTCATTTTTAAAGCAAAACGTGATCTAACATAGTTTGAATCAGTACAATCGGCTGCTGCAATCCTTGCTTGTCTCTTGAGCTGTAGTTTACTATTATTCCTTTTGCTTACTTTGATCATTTTGCGTTACTTGCACCTTCATACCACAGAGACATTTTAGAGAGTATTTTAAAAAGAACCATCTACATCAGTTAGACATTTTATTACCCTTAATATTAATATATTTCTCTACTTAATTTAAGCATTTTAGTACCTGCTTTTTCTTTCTCTTTCTAGGAAAAATTACTTGAAAGTGCTAAAAAATTAATCCATAAAGTTTCCACAACTTTAGGCAATCATTCTCTTACAAATACTTTTCAAACAAATTTAGCTTTTCAAAATTATTTGAATTATTTGACACCAACAATTTTCCCGTTAAATTAAAAATCCTTAAAAAAGATTTTAATATTCTTAAAAAAATTTTTATCGTTTAAATATTGTGGTCATATTATTAGAACAGGAAACCTAATTTTTTAAAAAAAAATTCATAAGGTAAAATATTTTAAAGCTTCAATTACCAGTTGTATGCATTCTGTGGAAATGTCTGCGTATGTTAGTAAGTTTATTTCAGAATATTCAACTTATAAAATAAAAATGTAAGTAAGAACATATTAAGTTTCTATTCTTACTTACTTAGAACTTTTTGTGTATGGATTTGTATTTTATACATTGTTACTGTACAATGTAAGATTATTACGAACATATATATATATATATATATATATATATAGATTTTTATATTAAATATAAATAATAACGTATGGAACGTAACAATACAATGAAAATATACAAAAGGGAATATAACAATCCTGTGACCATAACAATAAACTTATAACAAAAAGATGAAATCTTTTAATAGTTAATAAAAATTCATATATAAATATTCTATTTTACAAAAGATTTGTGCAATATTTTTTGTTAAAGTTAATTCACCCTACCAACATAAATCAGGCAAGTGTACTTTCTATAGAAATGTGAACTAGACACGCAATATCTAATTTGACATTCAATTACTTGCAGCATTAATAAATCTTTAAAGAATATTTTTCTTTCATTTGGTTAAATAACTTTGTTATTTCTCAAGCATACTTATCAGCAAAATGTTCATGTTATAGATTGAAGAATAATTATTTAAGGATTTTGTTATGTTTTGGATTCTTTCGAACTCCAACAAGGAATTATTTCTGACAGTGGTCTGGTTATTACCTTCATTACAGCCTTTTGTGTAAATGTTAGTATTGAAATTAAGCTAAAGCCTTTTGTGACATTAGCATATAATATTCTTGACAGCCAGCAAGCACCATTTGAGTGGACCTGCATCTAATTATTTGCCATCTTTTCATATGATATACTCTGAAAGCGGTGAGAGAAAAAAACGTTAATAGAATAAAGAAGGGAATTAAGCTACTTCGATTTTTGCAATGTTACCCAGTCTATAGACTGGGTCATTCTTGTTCAGCTTTACGACTCATTCTAATTTTAATTCTAATTCTGATTATTTAGCAGCCAGGGTACTTTATGCTGCCGTCCAACATTTCATAAGAGCAAAATATGTCTAATTTCGCTTTTTAAAAATGCTGTCATTAACATGATTCGTCTTGGTTCACATTTGGAGCAGAGTGTAGGTCAATTTCCTGCTGGATTTCATGTTTCTATTGTTGAAGGCTTAAGCTTAAACTTCTTGATCAGTTTTCTTTTCTATATATTTCGCTTTTGCTCAACGTTTGCGACTACTTGAAGTTTTTGTTAGTAGGTCCCTCAGATCTTTTGTGATCTTTCTTAATAGGCATAAGATCGGATATTTATGTTTTCTCTTTTAGCAAGGCTTCATTATCTATATTTTTTTGGCACTCCCATCAATCTTATTCTGTAGCTTCCTTTTACGTTATGCGGATATTAATGAAGAAAATCGTTTGTGTATATTTTATTTCGTTCGGACCATTACTCAGGGGATGGGAATAGTGTTTGTGGACATCCAAATTAAGTTTTCCTACACTGAAAGTGACAGGAAAGACCTCTGAAGGGAGTTTATTCCATATGCGAACTGTTCTGCTAAAACAGGAATTTTTCCTGTAGTGCGCAGCTCCATTACAAATTCTACAAACTATAAGCTTTTTACTGGTTATGCGTATGTAGCTATATTGAATACTACTTGTTCGAATTACTAATCCAGCACTCTAAGCAAATACAAGACGTATTGGGAGTGTGTTTTTCAATTCCACCAACGACAGCTATAGTTGGTTTTAGCAGCAAATACTATTTTAAAATTAATTCCAAGATTGACTGGCTATACGTACAATATTTACAATAGCTTCTAAGTATGTTATAAGTATAATAATTAATTTTAAGATTATGCAACTAAGTGTGTATGCAATCAAAATAAAAAAAGACAAAATATGAATATAACATTGAAAAGTATTAAGCAACCACTATTTTTTTTAATTAAGTGTTTTTTTTACTTATAACCTTGTTGTTTATACGTGGTTGCAAGTCCTGGTTGACTTAAATCTTTACCTTAGCCAAACTTAAAATTTTTACTTTTTCATTTTATATCTTGCAGGTTAACAAATAAGTAATGTTTTTTAATGCTTATACTGAAACGAACCTTTTCTTCTTTGCTAGATTTTTTTATTCGTCTTTTAACTCTCTATAAACAATATATGACAGTTACAATTGTCAAGTTGTCTTTATTTTTCATTTTACTCTATGCATATTTTTGTATTTTTTTGTTTGTATGTGAACTGTGGAATATAAGGCAAAAGTTCCTACTCGGATTTCTAGCTCTTTCATTACATAGAAATTTAATTTCATCTCAGTTGGTTTATTTTAGCTTGGGTTTCTTTGAAGCCTCCACTACAGTGCTGCTTTTGCATTTCTTACTATAAGTTTTCAAAATGTTTGGTTAACCTTTATCGTATTTCTTACTGCAATTTGGCATAGTATTGGCTTTTCATTTTCCATCGTTATATTATTGGCAAATAGCCAATTTCACCTTTATTAAGAAAACTAAACAATAAAATGGTATACTGAGAGATACTGCTGCATTTGATTTGAAAATTTCGGCTGAATATTTTGAATCTTCGTCAAATTGAAGATAATATTTTTTGGGTAGATTCAAGTTGTAGCACAATGTTATCTATTTTCTATATCGGAAATGTCAACTCAGCAGATTGTTATATTATAAACTTTTTCTCTATTAATTTTACAACACTTTTATGCTATATTTGTTTTTTTTGAAATGAAAGTTATTTTAAAAATACATATTTAATTTTTTTTCAATTCCAAAAATTTGTTGCAACTATGTAAATAACGTAAATATTTTTTTCCCCGATGGGGCATTTTTATTAAAATTTACAATAATTGAATAGTTATCTTTTTAGCATTATTTTAAATAAATCTTTTTAGTTTGTAGTTAGTGGACTTACCAAAAGAGCTGACATGTTAATATTGTTAAGAAAATAAAAACTGGCACCTCGTTGCGTATATCTGTAGCAACTAAAACTTTAAGTGTCCTTTAATTGTGTTAGATTGTGCCTTAGCTACGAACCAAGAAGGCTGCATAAACTGCTATGTCCAACGCTAGCAACTGCGGCTTGTTAAGTTAACAGCAGGTGCGTCTATCGAAGAGTAGTTCTAAGACCGCTAGCCATGTGCGTAAAAAGAAAGCTAATTATTATTAAGAAACTATGGTGAATATAAAAGACATAAAGATAAGGCAGCATGTCAAAAATTCCAAACTCATGGGTTTGGAAAAATGTAAAATAACTTTTGTGTAGCAGGGGAGGTCTGCACACGAAGGCGCATACCTTTTAGGATAGCAGTTTGAATGGTCACTCAGGCCTGCATAGAAAAAGTATGAAATCAAGGACAATTTCGTTATATTCATATAACCTAATTTTTGAGCTATTTATTTAAATATTTTTTCTAATTTCGTTTAAATTTTAAACCTATTTTTTTTCAAAAGTTTATCACTAGAAACTTCAGCAGCAATACAACATGTTGAAACAGCTGTTTTATCATTCAAAGTAATCAATAACAAAAATTATATTTATATGTTTTTATTATTTTATACAAACAACGGGTTCCACTGTACTGTCTTTAGATAAGTTACAGTTTCTTTCTAAACTTTTTATTATTTGCTTATACAAATACATTCATAAATATGAATTCATTTTTATGTGTTTGTGCATGTCTTGTAAGTAAGGATTTCTTTCTTTGTATTGTCCTTTGTTACATTTAATGTCATCAAACATACATTTGTATATGCTTTTGGGTATACACTTGATGACAAAGTTATGATTGTCATCATCATAAGTCTCACAAACCACTCATCACTACTCATACATTGAAAATGTATAACCACATGTCTATGGACGTACAAACCAAGAAACCACCTAGAAGTATACTTGCATATGAGTAATATTTCTAATAATTTTCTTTTATTTTTTTATGTCGTTGACGTCACATATACGACTACTTTATATTCGCAAATTTAAAAAAAACACAAATTTCATTACACACTAAACTCTTAAGGTCTGCCCTGCAGTATGTCGTTAGTGGTTCGTTTTACATTGTGTATGTGTATGGAATACTTTGGGATGTGCATGTATAGAATGTATGAGTGAAAATATTTTTATGTGAATGGATGTTATATATATGTATATACATATATTTCTTATTGTTATATTTTATTTGAAAATAAACTACACATTTGTTTTTGAGTGTGTGTGTGTGTGTGTGTGTGACTTACGTTAAAGAGTGTATTTGATGACCATCTAAAGATGATGCAAGTCCTTAGGGTGATTTATAGATATAAAAGGTTTTTAAAATAAAACTGTGTTAATTACAGTCTTTATTCTATTCTTGAAATGTTGTTCTTGTTGTTGATGACATTATAGTTATTGCTGTTATCGTTGCCGTTGTTGTTTAAGTAAATCAACATAAATTTAATTGCTGTTTTAAGGGATTTAAGTTTTGATGTCAATTAATATTTTATTTCAAAACCTGTTTTATGATTGCTGACATATTATATTGTAAGATATTTTTTGTTGCTATTAAATGAAAGTATTATAGGCAGAAGGTTTTACGTTTAAATTGTCAAAAACTCTGAGTCCTGACTTGTAGATAATTGCCTCTTATTTCAAAGTGAGACCTTTTCTTGGTTTCAAAATAAAATTAAAAACATTAAAGTGTTTTAAAGCATTAAATATTAAAAGTATAAGTATTAATTAAAAAAATATATATTTCTAAAACTCCCTGTAATAAAGCTTTGGGGTGAAATTATAAGCAATTGAAAACCTGCATTTTAAATTTCGGCAATACGCTGAAACTTTTCTTGTATCTATTGAAAATTTATTTTGTTTTCAGTTTAAGGCTTAATTAAATTTTTAATTGTTTTCAATATTTATAAATTAGAAAACACATTTATTTCTTAATTGATCTAATTACAAATTAAAAATAATTTTCATCTTAAAATAAACGCAATTTTTAATTGTAAGAAGTCTATGTAGGTTCAAAGTATAATTCCATTAAACAAAAACAAAAAAAAAACGAAGAAACTAAAGGGCCAGACAGAACTGGATAACCGCTTAAAATATGGGATGTTGTCTCGGTGTCTTCTAGGTATAGGAAAGGAGTATATGCCAGTTTACAATATTCTTACTGCTTCACAACACAGTAACATTTTATTTAGCTTTAACTACGAAAACAAGCATCTACACCTCTTACAAGGGTTCATTATGAGACATACGTCAACCATTTCCATAATGGTAATTTTGATGTCCCATTTAGAAGCAATATCTAGCTAAGAAAATTTATAATTATACAGGTAAATCGATTTTCAGCTGTTGTCGCAATATGTGCTCTGCGCTGAAATGAACCGGTCTCTATTTTAATAATATTGTTACAAAGATGATTTTTTTTTAATATTAAAAGAAAATAATTAACAGTAAAAAAGTAAATGACCCACTCTGCATATTACAAACTGCGTAGTTTTCTAGTTAATGTTATACACACAAGACAACAACATACTTATAAGAAATTCTACCAAATAGTAAACAACAGAAAACAATTAACACTGAACAAAACAAGTAGGCGCCTAAACTGTATGATGATAACAACAACAACAATATGGGGTGATGTTAAATAAGAATATTCTTAAATGTGAGAGAACTGCTTACAACTCTATAAGCACCTCTTACCGGGGAATTGAATTAAATCAAGTTGAATCATGTGCGAATAAAGACAACAAATTTAGCATCGTAATTATTTTGTATGTATTGAAAGTAAATAAATCGTTTAACTTTATTGAAAACCCTAAAGTACTATTTATTTTTTTGCAATAAAAGAACTCAAAATAACAAAACGTTTGTTAAAAAGATATGAATTGTTTTAATCAGCTGAGACAGCAAAAATATTGAATCTGGTTACATTACTTTGTAATTTGTAAACAATTTTCTAGGCATATTTAACTATAGATCAAAGGAACAGTTTCGTGCAGGTTTTAAGAGATCAGTTTAAGAGATACATTTTTAATTTATATGACAGTTCTAACATTTCAATGGTATTTCACAGAGGCATTTAAAATGTAAAAAGACTATTTTATATTCCATTGATTGCGACACAGTGATATAATTGCTACATCCGTATTTCTACCGAGAAACATTTCCAAATATCGATTATACACACTGTCGACATTTCACCACTATTAGCTAGCTGTTGTATTCTACATCATACATTGATTTGCATTCAAACGTATATAATTTCATACAACATATAACTAATTATGACTGTATATGTGTGCAATATTCAGATGTACAGGCTTGCTATTTCAAATAAATCATTTACGTTCCTAATAACTATGCAAAAGTGCGAAATATGTGTTAGATTAATGTGAACACTCGGAGAAAAAGCCATCTGATATATTTAAACAAAATTCATTATGTTACTTATGAAAAGTATTTCCAAGTATCCCCGTACTTTATTTTGCCGCCTTTTTGGTAAACATTAGTCTTGACAATTCGTATTTGGCAGTCATGAAAATGTTACGTCGTAAATTTATCGTGGAAAAATATTCGATAAACCAACGTGTTTTAATAGTTAAAATATTTTATCAAAATCATAATGTGTGACGAGGTGCATTTTCATTTGAATGGATATGTGAACTAAGTGAATAATCGGGTCTGAGAAATGAGAAAACTTCAAATTATTCCACAGTCACATTTGCATCGATTAAAAGTAACATTGGACTTTACTTCTTTGAAAATGAAAACGGCGTAAAATGGTAACTGAAAAAGGGGAGCGATATCGTGATATGATTGAGAACTTTTTAATACTACAAATGCATGCTTTGGGCTTGATTAGCATATGATATCAACAAGATGGTGCCATATCGCTTACAACTAGTATTACAATGAAATTACGGCGAGACCTCTTTCCACAACAAGTTATTTCAAGAAATGGTGATGTTGATTAGCCTCCACGGTGACCTAATTTGACTGCTTCTGATTTCTTCTTGTAGTGATATCTAAAACGCAAAGTTTATGAAAACAAACCTGCATGCTGAGTCTTGAACAACTCAAATAAAATATTCGTGATGACATTAATGAAATACCGCGTTAAATGTGTGAGAATGTAATGAAAAATGTGCTGAAAAGGGCTCGCATTTGTAAGGCTAACACAGGCGGACATTTATCTGCTATTATATTCCATACATAATTGCCGACATTAAATAAAACATTTATCAATATTAAGATCCATTCCCTTTTATTTAATCAAAAATTGTACACAAACAAAGTAGGATACTTTCCCGGCAGACACCTAGCTTTTCAAGTGACTTATAATTTTTCCATATCTGTCTAATACAGAGAAGTTTATGGTGTAAATGGCATTTTTTTAAATAATTATTTTATGTGTTGCTATTTTAGATTCAAAATTTGAAATAAACACATAACAGATCATTTTCTTTTCTTTAAAACTGTAGCTGTGAAAAAAATTCGGCACAGTTTAAGGTTTGATGACCTGAAACTTGGACACTTACTACGCAACTAGGCTTACTGTTGCGGAGAAAATTTTGTTTAAAAAAACCTGTATTAAGAAATAAAAATTTACAGTGGGATAGAAGGAAAAATCCAAAGCAAAAATATGCGTGACAATAAACAGAACAACGAAAGAAGCTTTGGATTGTTTGTGGGCTTCCTTTAACCCTTATAAATTATTCTTCACATTCTAATTTCTTAAATTGGTTGGTTAAATAAGATGTTTACAATATTAACAACTCAGAGTAGACAGGTACGAGGAATGCTGACGGCAGAATTAGCGATCAAGAAAATGCTGGTCATATTCTGATATTATCTAGCCTTTCCTGTTTGATTTAGAAATTATTAAAAAAAAATTCTCAATAATTTTTAAGTTTTTATAAATGTATAAACTAAACCTAAACCAAATTTTAATTACTAATTTAATTACATTACTCAAATATCTCAACTAGAAAGTTTTTAAATAAAAAGTAATAAATAATTTTGTATAAAAGTTCATATATGTACAACTAACCAAGCGTTAGATGGATGCGTTTTGTTAAAACGGAAATAAATTTCAGTTAATATCTTAGAGTCATAGGGCCTGGAGCAGAAAATAAATAGTGGAAACGTAAATAATTTTAGTTTAACCTTCGAATTTTTTTAAAATGTTACAATTATAAAATTGTTTTCTTTAGCTTCAAATTAACCAGAAGCAAATAAAAGTTACTTGTCCTTCCAAAGCACAACCGCGTGACGCTGTAGTTACTAAGTTGGCTAAAGGGTCTGTTTGATTAAATAAGATATTGTAAGTCCAAGTTAAGCTGGAGTAACATCGTCTTGGCTATGGTAATCAAGGAAGAAGTAGTTCGAAGTGAGAGGTGTGAGACATTATTGAGACGTAGACATTGCGTTAGTTTGTATAAACGTGTGCTTAAAAAACACTAAGTAGTAATTATAAATTTCTGTAGAAAACAAACTAGCACTAGTCCTTTTGATGTGAATCAGCCTTTTTAAAAAATTTTACGTTTAAAATAGCTTCTATTTTCCAAATTAAGTAACCATAATATATTAAAAAGTAAAACAGTTGTAAGGCTTTTTTTTTTTGTTGCCGGCCAAAATATATTTTTGCTGCTCAAATTTATTTCTTTCACGCATTAAACCATCACATTATTCGCTTTATTTATCGCCTGGTAATATTTTTAGCTGACATTCTGCCACCAGCACAGTTAAACAATTCTTGCCTAAGGACTTTAATCAATTTTAATATGGTTTCTTTAATATATTTTGTACTTTTCACCATAGAAGTAACAGAATATTTATTCTTTAATATTATTTTGATATAAATAATTATGCAATAAATATGCTGTAATTAAATTACAATTTATTTATTAGCGATAAGCTATCGTTGGTTAATTTTATTGAATGTTTGTGATGGCTCATTACGAATAATTAATTTATACTCGTATTGTTAGAAATAAATTTTGTGTAGTTAACACAGCAGTCTTTAATAAAATTAATATTACTCTATTAACTCTATAGTGTTATTAATACTTGAAATAAATAATAAAGCTTTTAAACTCTATCTCTACTTGTAGTTGGCCACGTTATATAGTGACCAATTTATGAAAATCGATTTAACATTTCCAGAAATCACTTCAGCTTGAAATGTTATGCAATTTGAGTGTAACAAACAAAAATTACAATAAAACAAAGACAGCGTAATTTTATATACACACAAGTTTGTGCTAATTTGAGTACATGTTCTGCAAATATATATTTGGCATATAAACATTAGGCTGGATCTTTGCATATGAGAAAAATATTATTAACTTGATAAGGGCTTTAATTATACTTTAATTATACCCTTTTTTTGAACAAAAGGGTAACATTTATTTACCTTTTTCTTTTAGTAGATCAAAAACAGAACAGAAATAGTTGAAAATAACGATTGAATGCAGAATGATAAGTGATTTGGAGAAAATTTTTACTATCACAGATTCAAAGCCAAGAAATCAAAAATAAAAATCAAATCAATAATAATGTCGAAAGTGAGTAACTTCTTGCTTTTATTAAAATATCTGTAAAGTCGTCTATTACAAAATTCGATTAAATTAAAAATACACAAGTGATACGGGATAAGATTTACATCAGTACCTAGCTGTGTAAGCTATAACCCAAAGTGGATAAAACCACTGTGGGTGATATGTAGCGTCAACATCGTCCTAAGAAGCCAAAGCATAATTCTATCCAAGAGATCATTCCTAGTTAGAATTTCGAGAGCTTGGAGCAGGCCGCCACCCCCACTCCTTGCTTAAGAGTCGGAGACTATCCAACTTCTTGTCCAGAACACATGACAAGCATGCTCACTGGACCTGGATCATTCACCCTGTGTTACACGTCAAAAGGGAATGATCTTGCGAAACCACAATCACCACCCGAAGGGCCTATTGCAATGAATAATAATCAAAATAACGTAGAGTGGTTCAGTTGGCTCCTGCTACCCTTTAGGGGACTGAAAGAAAATAAAATCTTTTTTAAAACAAAACTTTACTTCTTATAGCCTGTTTCCACGACAATTTGAATCTCGTGTTGCGCTCTCTGAAGCAAGTTTGTGAATCATGCTGTTTACACGACTCATTTATCTGCTTCGATTTGGCAGTTGTTATTAAACAGAAAAACATAAGTTGAAAAACAACAGAAGATATCCTTCTTGCCGCGATAGCATTAAGTATAATTTTTTTCCTATCCATTTTTTTTTAATTTTATAAAATTAAAATTAATTAACACACCCACAAAACAATTATATTTTTTAAGTTTTCACTTTTAACTTTGTTTTGTTTGTAATTTTTCTTTGTTTACAAAAACGTTTAATTTTGATAACTAGTGCAGATAAACTTACGATAAAAATTAGAGAAGAGAGGATTTTTCCTTGCTTCGCAACTAGATTCAATATGAATCTACCAGCTTCGCTCTCAAAATTTTGTATGGCGAAGCAGGTTGATTCGCTTATGATTGGGGTGTGAAGCAAGAATAGAGAGCGAAGCAGGTGCCGTGAAAACAAGGCATTATACGTTTGCAATTGGTGAGTTTAAAAAAATGGGTTTTAAAATTATTAATTATCAATCATAAAGCAGCAAAAAATACGAAGTTTCCATGTTGCAAACTTCGTATTTTTTTCTAGGTATAATTAAATTTGGTCACAAAAATGGAGAAACTTTCTACAGTGCAATCTTATAAACTCTCGTATTTGATGTGATTATTATAAATTTATTATGTCGAAGATTATTACTAAATGGTTACCGGGCACCTTAAAAATGTGGAATGCAAAGAAAGTAAAATCATCTGAAAAATGTTTGTCTGGCAATAATTTCGCAAGCAAGCTCTTAGGCATTTTTATAGTTTTTCCATTAAAAAGTGTTAACAATCTGATGATTATTTCAATAAATATTGATGCTTTATCAATAAATTATACGTGTTTTCGTTTTTAATGTGAAACAAAAAGAATTTATTGAGAGACCAAATTAAATATTTAAAACTGTTTTTAATACTCAATATAAATATTTTTATATACAAGTGTACAAATTATACGAATATTTATAATGTTCTCTGCGGGCAGTGAATGCTACTATTATTAAGTCACATCAATTTGTTAAATCGTTTGTTCAATTTTGAGAGTGATGTTGGATACGTTCTACTACTCTCAAGTTAGTTTTAGTTGTGAATTTAACATAGCCAGTGCTATTGTGACCTAAAGCAAAAAGAGGTGTATTTTAAATTTAGTATAGCACTTTTCCAGCCTATTACAGTCTAAAATACAGCTTTGATATTCCAAGTAGGCCAAATATCATTCGAAATTGAAACCGTAGACATAAAGTCATTGTGACTTGAACCTAAATAATTTAAATGTAACATTAGCGCAAGCCAATGTTGGCTGTTAATGCCATAATAGACATAAATAATTAATTTTCTTTAAGATTGAGCAGCAAGTTAATTAAAAGCTAATTATATGCTGTACAAAATGTTAAATTTATAATTTCTTGTCTTATAATAAAGGGCCAAAAACTAATATTTGCTCAACAATACGTTTTTATTCCCGTAATAAGTCATTTTTAAAAGATTTATAGCGACCTCTTTAATTTGTTATTTTGTGTGAAAAATAATAGCAAATTTGTTGTTGTATGACTAATAGAAAAAAATATTTATATCAATTAATTTTATATATTTTTTATAACAGATTCATTATAAGATTTCTGTGGAACCACATTTGAATTATTAGAAAATATTTAAAATATTAGTCAATAATCTAAAATATTAGAACAGATTCATTATAAGTCTTCAGCATATGTGGGCATTATTTAGATATAATTTTTAGTTTCTTTAAAAAGTGGTTAGTACGCAAATTTAATTTATTGTTTCTTTTTGATTTTCCAATTTATTAGGAAAAAAACACGTCTGTTAAAAATGCTATTCGAGCTTCTACAATTGTGCGGAACAAAAAATCTGCTGTTAAATTTTTAACTGTATTTAGTTAGTAAAGCGAAATAAAGTGTAATTAAAGTGTTTAATCACATTAATTTGATGAAACTGCTATGCAGCAGCTACGGATAATTTTTTCATAATTCAATTTGAACAACATGTATTAGGTATTGCTGAAGGCAATGATATTTTCAATGTTTTGTTACAAAATTGTTGAAATGATGGTAATTGAACTTCTCATATTTCGTCAAAGAAAATTAATTTTAGTTCAAGGATGAGGGCATTGAATCTCAGGCAATTTTGTATGTAGTAAAAATAGTCCACGGATTTTAAGTTCTAACTAACAAACTAAATTTATTCGAATGAAGTATTACAAGCTTATAAAGCTATTTTGTTATTAAAAATTTGTTATTAAATATATGTTAAAATAAATATATTAAAAGCTTTAAATATTTTTATTAATGTTTAAAAAAAAAAACTTTTACATTTTATATATTAGTTATTATTCATGTTCTGTACAAAACGTAATTTGTATTCTTTCCAGATTTATACTTATACATACAGATGAATTGGGTGTTATTCTAGTTTTCTTTGTAAAAAAACAAAAAATTTTTCAATCTAAAATCAATCCTCTGTTGCCAGTCTGTCAAAATATAGTTTGCTATGTTTAACAGAAAAATATATGAAAGTAAATTTTGCAACACTAGATGAAAATTACAACGTTAAAAATTTTTGCAAATATTTTAAATAGCAATTCGATGATATAAACGTTGTTCAATTGAACAAGAAACTAAAAAGAAAAATTCTTTAAATTATAATTCCAATGCATGAAAAAATTTTAGATTATTCATTGAAGTAGAAAAAATCTGAATTAAATTAAATTTGCTAGTGTCTTAAAGAAATAAAGTCCGACTAAATTGTTTATTCAGTAATATGTATAAATTGTTTTTCTTATAATTAGTTTAAAATTTAATATAAATAAACATACAAATAATTATAATTTCATTCATTCTTTCAGAAAAGGTAGCAAATTATTTAATTTTTTTTCAAGAGTGAGTTTTCTTTAATAACTTTTTGATTAAAAAAAATAGTCCATTACTTTCCTTAAATCTTTTAAAAATTTAGAAATTCATATAAATCTTACTATTTTATCCTATAACCTTTAGACTTTAGTCTCCACCTGACAAAATAGGAGCCAACTTTTTGTTTAAACATTTATTTTTAAACATGGTTTTTCTTGTTAATAAGTAGTTTTCAACTAATGTCAGGAACAAAGTAGCGTTACAAACTTATTTTATTGTCACTATTTCCTAATAGCCAGTTTAGGGTACATCTTAACCGTATTAATAAAAAAACTGTATTAAAATATTTTTCTACTTATTTTTACAAACATAAATTTTTATTTTAACTAGTAGATACATATCGCACAAATAATAAGAATTTATTCATTATTAATTTTCAGTTAACCCACTACAATGTTATGGCCACAATTAATTTCATGTTAAACCTACAAACTGTACAAAAAATAAATTTGAACTTAAAAAAAAATGATGTACTTTATGACTATTAACATGAGTTAAATACATTCCTTTTAACAGTTGCAAATAAAATTTTGCGTTCTTTTATTACGGTTAATTACGTATATTTTTATACGAAAATAACTATTTTTTGTAGTAAATAACATGTACTTATTTACGTAAATTTTATTAAAGTTTTAATTCATTCAATTAATTATTTATTTCGAAAATACTATAGTTATATTTCAGTTAAATATATACATATTTGAGTCACTAAAATATTTAATTTAATTTATTTTTATCAGTGTATGTGGAGTATTAATACTTATTACTTATATTTATTATAACATATTGTTATCAATGTTATTGTTATTTTATAGCAAATTTTATTATAATCAACATTTTAATTTTCTTAGTCACTGTAGGATTTTTTACCTATAGTTCGCTAATGAATACATTCATAAATATTAAGTACTCGTTAATACAGCAACAATTTAAACAATAAAATACTAGCATTTACATTAATTTAATTACATTAATTTAATTTAAATATTTTTAAAGATTAAAAAAAGGCAATTGACAGCTTAAGCGAAATTGTATTGCAAGTAAATAGTTTATTTATGTAAAATTATAAAGAGTAATTTCATTATTCTTAAGAACTTTAATATCAATATTTTTTATAAATCTTAACGACGAAACACTTTTTGTATTGACAAGAATATGCATAGATATAATGAATAGTTTAATATAAGAGAGTTATTATAAAGGAAGTAAAGGGTCCGCCATCTAACATTTTTTTTCAACTAGTGCTTATTTCGTGAATGGTAACACTTAGCTCTTGTTTGATTTGAAAGATAATTAGTTTTATTCTTTCGCTAAACGAATATGGTTGTGTATATACTTGAACAACGCTGAGAAATATTGCGACATTACTTTGAAAATCATGGTAATGTTGCAGAATGTGTGCGAAAATTGCGTAAGGATTTTGGAAGAAGAAAGGCACCGTCAGCTCCGTATGTTCGTTATTTTTTGAAAAAAGTGAAACAAACTAGCATCCTCATCGATAAACCAAAGCGTGAAAAGCCAAAAACAGTGTACACCCCAGAATATTCCTGCTGTGGCAGAAAGTGTGCGTGAAGCGCCATCAACATCAATACACCGCCGTTCTCAACAATTGAACAACTCAGAGACATCATTTAGACGAATTTTGCATAAAGATCTTGGAATGACGCCATACAAAGTCCAATTCGTTCAGGAGTTGAAGCCAAGGGACCATCCAATGCTTTTTCGCTTTGCTAAGTGGGCCTGCAATCGACTTACAGAAGATGCCTATTTTGCAAAAAAAATCCGATTTTCAGATGAAGCTCATTTTGATCTTGGTGGGTATCTAAACAAGCAAAATTGCCGCATTTGGGGCACAGAAAACCCGCACGCATACATTGAAAAGCAGACGCACCCAAAACGAGTCACTGTTTGGTGCGGATTTTAGTCCACAGGCATAATTGGGCCATTTTTCAGGAGTGGCTGTTACAGTCAATGGCGATCGTTATCGGGTCATGTTTAACGAATTTTTGGCAACATTTGGTTTTAACAGGACGGCGCTACGTACCACACAGCCGAAGCTACACTCGATGTTTTGCGCCCTATTTTTGAAGATCGCATTATCAGCCGTAGAACTGATGTTCAGCCACCTCGGAGCTGCGATTTGACACCGTTGGACTATTATTTGTGGGGTGCCGTCAAGAATAAGTGTTACGCCGACAAGCCAGAGGCAATATTCCTGAAGCCATTGGTGCAATACAGCTGCACACAATAATGTGCTTAAAAATTGGACCGATCGTGTAGGCTACTGCATGGTCAGCCAAAGCAGCCATTTGAATGCAATTATTTTCCATTATTAACGGGAAGGACTGTACTTTCAAATAAAAACAGAGAATTGACAAAATATTCAGTAGTTTTGTTTATAGCATTTAAAACAAAAAAAAAGTTATTTGGCGGACCCATTATTTAAAAAAAAATATTTTATCCTTCAATGTTTTTGGTTTTTGTTTATTTTTTAGTTTGCTGTTTCGTTCCACTGTTTCAAATCGCACGAAATTCGGATAAACTTAAGATTTGACAATATTAATACTATAAAACTTGTTATTTAGTTAGGTACTAGCAATTATTTTTGTTTATTTCTTAGTTAGCAGATTATTTATTCCATGCTTCTTTCATGCAACCTGGCTTCTTCATAACAATGGTACTTCTAAACAGTCATATTATTGAAGCACTTATTTTTGCTTTAAATTATTTTATTTCGGTGTATAACTACATCACCCTAAACCTTTAACATTTTGCCATTTTACATTCTTTACGATTCACGTCATGCTGAAAAGATTTTTCATTTTTTATAATTTTTTGTGTTAATTTTTTAGTAGAGGGAAACATTTCTTTATGATAAATACAAACAAAATAGCTTTAAGTTGTGTGTAACCTTCGCTTCACCAAGTTATTATTGTTTGCTTATGAATTATTCCTCGTATTTTAATTTCTTAAATTCCCCGCCCCCCTCCCGGGGCAAGCATTCTTAATGGAAGAGAATTAGGACTCTCGAAGTTCGACCAGTGACTTCTTATACTCACACTAATAACACGGGAATAAGTTGCCCGCAGGGTGTGGGCGGGCGCTTTATCCCACAGTCAGTGATAAGACTACAGTCAGAATAAAGCCTTGCGGGCTGGTCCTGACGTTAATCGTATCACGTTCTGTAGCTAGGACAGGATTCCAAACCTTATGTGACAAACATATTTCTTTGTAAATAGCTCAATATGTATTTCTACTGTTTAGAAGTCTATTTCAGAATTAGCAAAGATTTAATTCATAGCGGAGTTCAACGTATCATGTACTGTATATTTTTCTATATTAAATACTTTCCCATAATGAATTCATTGCAGATCGTGAACAATTTTAAATTCACAGAGTCACTTAAAATTCATATACATTGCACAATGAATAGAACGTCCCAATTTTAAAAGAACAGTTTTTATCTATACATACGCAAAATATTTGGCCAAAATGAATAAAATAAAATAAGAACAGAATGCCAACAATTAAAATAGGAGAATGATTCTTTTTTTTTATATTTTTATGGGTTTTTCTGTTTAAGTAAAATTTTTTTACATTTAAAAGCCATGTTTTTTCCTGCTGAGGCATTTTCGAGTGTTTCAATATCACTATACAATGTACAAGAATGTTTATCAATAAATTATGTAAACTTTCAACGATGGAATTTCTTGTAAAACTCAACCCTTTTTTAAACAAAAATGCATACCCTGTTAATGGAAAAAAAGTAGGTAACTAAAGCAATTTCTGTTTGGAAATCATGTAAAATATTCATGGTTTTAAGTTGAGTACAAAAAAAAAATATAAATAGAGTTTCGGTATGTTTATCGTTTTTAAAAATGTGAAAGTAAAATTTTAATTTTAAGAATGTCTCACACGTTTTTAAAAACACAAATGCTGGAATTGATATGCAAAGAATATTTCAATTTATTTTAAAATTTACTTTTTATTCGGTCTTCTTTTTAAATTTGGCTTACAGCCCATACTTATTTCTGACAATTTCCGTTTGATTGACACCAATGTAAAGCATAAATACGGAAATAAATAATACAATATAATATAGAGTAAACGCCCATCTTAACACAGCCGTCCGTTTTTTTTTACAAAATTTTGAAAAACTTTTTGCAACAATGCTTCCATTTTCTCGTCAATGCAGTGCTGAATTTCATCTTTCAGGTCGTCAGTTGGTTGTTGGTTGTGCACGTGAACTCGGTCCTTCAAATTGGCTCAAAGAAGATAATCCAGCAGTGTTAAACCACAGTAACGAGACAGCCAATAGATATTGCCAAATCACAAAATTAGGTAACAGGAATATTTCTCATAGAATAACTGGGTGTCTTGTGGCTCCGTCTTGCTGAAATTAAGGCTACTTATGTCAACATTGGCCAATTGTATCCATGATAAATTGGTTTGGTAGCGTAGAGCTGCTCGAATTTTAGAAAGTGATTCTTCACAAACTGGTTGCATACGTTTAATTTAGTTTGGTTTTTGGGATTTATATTTACGCATAAGCAAGTTTTGCTGATTTTCGTACCCTGGCAAATAATAAAAAATTTAATATATGTTTTGTTTCGCCTATAAATTGTGGCATTCCATGCATTTTAAATAAATTCTGTTCTGTGTGTTGCATCTTTGCTGATATAAGTACTCTTCAAAAGCATATACATAAGCTTGTTAAAATAAACTTTAATATTTATGGTTGTGAGCAGCTAATTTTTTATTATTAGCTGCCAAAAATAGTATCAGGTATCGAAACTTTTAAGTAAAAACAATATCAAAATAATTTTACATAATTTTTATATAATAACTATATATAAAAGAATAAATAAAGCTAAACTTTTACGTTGTTGGCTACGCACTCAACCCGCTTTATATGTTAAACATTATGTTAGTCATTTAAATGAGTTATTCACAGCATAGATACAATATTTTCAAAACATGTGAAACTAATTTTTATATTTATAACAAAATTTTCAGTGGAATTTCGCCGAAAATCAGAAAGCCTAAAAAATAATAACAGGGGAATGGTAATTGAATAAAACTTTTGTTATTGTTTTTATTGATCTTATCAGAATTTTCGCTTTATTACTTTAGTTAAGAATTTTTAATATGCTTCACGATATGTCGAACTATACTTTATGTGATTGCAAAAAATTTGAGTTCCGACGAATTTCTTCTACTATCATCGTGCTTTTCATTTACACCGTTGCACAGTGGTTTGAAAACGTTTTTTTTTTTTTTTTTTTGAAATAATTCGGTAGCTCATGAACTGTATAAGCTATCTTAATAACATTTCACACAGGCCAGGCAAATCTACATCTGAGTCAACCTACACACTATAGTCCCTGTAGAGTAAAAGAGGGCTTCTGAGTATGCCCCCAAATTTGGGTATCTCGGGCATACAATTTTGTGAAATTGTCATAAAAATTTTATTTAGTACTCATATGTTACAAGTTTTTGAACGCCGGTAGATCATAAGAATGCCTACATAAAATATGATTACATGTCTGGCCGACCTTAACTTGATATTTTTCACGTGATTTACTTATTTATAATCGAATTATTATTATAAAATATTAGCTGCATTCTCGATAAAATTTATAATAAGAAAGTAGTAAGATTCGTTTTAATAGCAGTTTTGTTAAAAAGTTACAACTCTCTGAATTGAGTAAGTGTAAAAACAGCCGTTTTTTATGATTTTCTCCAAAAAACGAGGTATGATTTATTTGCTTATATCAAATTTTTTTAGACTATTTAAAAGATACCCCGCAGCAAATGCGAATAAAAAAAACATAGCCAATTTTGAAACAAAATTTATGATTTACCCCGAAATTCCTCGGAGTGCAAATCACCGATAGAACAATTATAAACAGATTATTAAAGCTCCATCTCTTGGCTACATACTCCAAAAAAGAATTTGGCAGCCCCGCAGTTAACACAGTCAGGGTTATAATTTTTTTAAAATAAAACAATTTACATTTTACATTTTGTAAAAATATCTCGATCTGTTTACATTTTATAGCAATTCAAATTCTGCATTTTATTTTCCAGATAATCACTTAAAGGTCAAATATACAGTTTTTGTCGAAAATTACACATAAAAAATTTGACGCGAAAAAAATGGTAATAATAATAATAAATCACTTATGTCAAGAGCATGTACTTAAGTTGTAGGAGACTGGCAAAACTCGCCTTCTAATGAAATTTTTCTCCTTTTATCTGGAAAAATGGAAATCACGTATAAAATCATGAAAAATTTTAAATTATATTTTTATCATCCACTCTAAAAAAGCTTTTTTTTTGCACTTTTTACTTGTGTATCTTTGGTCCATTTAGGTGTTTGTAGGCAAAGGCTAGTAGGTAGTGTACTAGCTTAAAAGTCTGTAGGATGTGAGTTCGATTCCCAACAAAGACCTTGGCTATAATAATTTTTATTATTTGTTGCCTCTTTTTATTTCTTTAAAACTACATCTGAAGTTAATAACTCCAGAGCTTCTGTGAGTTCTCCTCTTTAATATGGAATAAAACTATTATTCCCCTTTTCCTAATTATAATGAATAGACGGGATCAGAACACAGGATAAGATAATTCATAAGATTCATTCTAGCAATGATTTTATAAATTTTCAGAAGAGGGCATTCATTATAAATTTTTTTGTTGCACACAAAAATAACTATCAGTATAATTTGCAGTAAAAATGGGAAAACTTATGAAACTGTAATAACACGCTTACAGTAACAGTTTTTTACATAAAGGACTTTTTTAAATTTGTCAAAACCAGCCTTTATATTTCTTAACATTTATTATTATTGAATTAAAAGCATTGTAATAACCCTTGGCGTTTTAACATTTTTTGTTTTTGTTGCTGGCAACAATTATTATTTTCGTGCTCTCCGTGTGCAAAAATTGGAAACAATATTTTTGCAATTTCGTTAAGTAAAACGCAATAATTTAAATATTTATATTACAAAATAATCACAATTATTTGGTTGCCGTGTTTTAAGCAACATAAAAAATATATAGTTAAAATTATAATTACTTTTTTTAATGAATGAATTTTAGTTTCAATATTTCGCCACACCATTGGGTGGCATCTTCAGGAATAGGAAATAAAAATAAATTTTTGTTAAATAACAAAACATTTGTTTATAAAATTTTCATTGAATTTATAAATGTATTTAATATTTGACATTAAATTGTAATATTTTTCTCATTTGCAAGGCAAAGGGAAAATATATTAAAAAAGTTATTAAATATTTGAAAATTATGCAAATTGGATCAAAGGAAAAGACGAAATTCACTAAAAAGTTCACTGTAACGGTGTTGTTATTTTTTGCTTAAGAGTTTACAATTAAAATTTTAATAGAATAATTGACACTAGCAGGCATGAAGGGAATTATGATTTAAAATTTCTGACATATAATTTGATAATGACATTTTTGAAGCATTTTCGCTGCACCATACATGATTATATTACCGAGCTGAATCATGATTTTGCTATCGATAATCGAATACCTCTCTTAATATTAGAAGCGTTTACAAAAACACAATTCGTATTGCTATCCGATGGCAATTTTAACTAAATATAATAATAAATATCTTTTTTCTTTTTAAGATCTTTTTTTATATATATTGTTTTTTCAATATTTCGCTTTCCTTTGGAAAGCTTCTTCAGGAAAAAATTTTTTAAATTTTTGAAAACAAAAAAAAAAATTATTAACAAATTTAAAAAATGTTTCAAAACATTTGACAAAAACATATAAAATATTTTTTCATACATACATACAAAAATTTAAAATTTTCAAATATTCAAACATACAAAAACAAGGAAACGGAAATAACAAATAAATAACAAACAACAAATAACAAATTCTCTCTTATGAAATGATTATAACAAATTATGTGTCTTTTTAATTAAGTACCTATAGTTCTGAGCTAAATTGTCTGTGTCTGTCTTGAAATTTATTCTCCTTACACTTGGTACCTTAACAATTTCTAACATTTCCAACATATAACGTCTCTTGTAGTTTTTTTCTATATCTAATACTGATGTTTCATCAAACTTTGGATAATGATTATATTTCTTGCAATGTGAAGATAAGGATGTCTTCTGTGTTGAAATATTCCTATATTTCTGGTCACATCTATGACCAGCTAATCTTGTTTTAAGTTTATTCTTTGTTGTCCCAATATAAACTTTGTCACAGTTCACCTGGTCATTTCCTCCACATGGTATCCTGTATACTACATCAGATATTTCCATTTTCCCTATTTTATCCTTCATACTGCTAAATAATTTACTTAATGTGTTATATGTTTTGTGTGCAATTATATATCTATCTGTGTCATATATTTTAGACTTTCTTAATCTTTCTGATATTCCAGGAATATAAGTTAATGATTTATAATTTCTTAGTTCTGCCGTAGAATTTCCTAAATTATGCCTATAACTACCATATTGTCTAATTAATCTGTTAGGTAATTCTACTGGAAAATCATTGTCATTAAGTATATCTCTTATTGTATCCCTATTCTTCAAATGAAATTCTCTATCACTTATAGTCAATATTCTGTCTATCATATTTTTCGCTGTGTTTATTATCATTTTCCTTGGATGTTTTGAATAAAAATTAATGATTCTTCCAGAAAATGTTGGTTTCTTATACTAATCAAATACTAACTTATTTTTCTTCCTTATTATCAACATATCTAAATATGGAAGTCTAGATTCTAATTCTCTTTCAATAGTAAATTTAATATCCGGATGGAAACTATTCAATTCTGACAAAATATTATCCACTGCATCTTCTGAAGTTATACAAAATAAATCATCCACATATTTTGTGATTATCTTAGGTTTAATATGCATTTGACTAATACATGAATTTAGTAATTCCTGCATCACAATATCAGCTATAATTGGAGATGCTGGAGAGCCCATAGGGAGGCCCTCCTTCTGTTGATATATCCTATTATCAAATTGAAAATACCTATTGTCTTCAATGCAAAACTTAAGAATACGTAAAAATAATTCCTTCTCAATATTCGTATTTTGTTCCATTATCTGCCATTTTTCCTCTATAATACTTAAAGCTAAACCTACAGGAATACTTGGAAAAAGTGGAACTACATCAAATGAAAACAATCTATCATTATCTTGTATATTTATTCTCTTGGTTTTATCCTTAAATTCCAAAGAAAAAATATATAAAAAAGATCTTAAAAAAGAAAAAAGATATTTATTAAAGATAAAAAAGATCGTTTAAAAAACTATAAAAATTATCAGATAAATATAATAATATAATTTACAGCAAAAAAGCTTCGCAACATTTAAAAATTTTTATTATTGAACTTACGCTATCAGCGCACAGTTGTTTGAAAACGTTTTTTTTTTTTTGAATAATTCGGCAGCTCATGAACCACATAAGCTGTCTGTCTAAATGTTTCATTATAAATTTTATCGAAAATGCAGCTAATATTTTACAATAATAATCCGAATTTAAATAAGTAAACCATTTCAAAAATACTAATCTAAGGTCAAACAAAAATTAAAAAAAAATTGTTTACCCGGAATTTGTCCCAAACTAAAAGAGGTAACCGAGACTTCAGTTCGAAAACTTGTACCAAGTGAAATAAATAAACTTTTTATGACATTTCCAAAAAATTTTATGTCCGAGGAACCCAACTTTGGGGGTATATCCAGAAGACCCCCTTTAGCCTATCGTCTGTAGGTTAATTCCGATATACCTCGCCTGGCCTCTCTGAAATTTCATTAAGATACCTTTGGTGATTCATGAGAACGTTTTCAAACCACTGTGGAGCGTTAAAAGAAATTATTTACCATTTTAAGTAGAAGGAGACATTCAAGATTTCGGTAAGTAAAAAGCTATAAGACATAAGTCAATTTTAATGGTTTGTAATATTGAATTTTTTTTTTAATAAAAATTAATTGTATCTTTTCAATTGCTGGAATGTTTTCTTTCTGCACCAGCACATCATCCTATTAATCATGATACCATGAAGTCTTGAATTATTTTTAATTTTTATAATAAATTTTGAATATTATAGACTACAATGGTTATCATAGGTAACAAATGTATTAAACATTTAAATATTATTATTTATTATTGTACCGTGTTACATTGTCAGTTAATATGATTCACATCCTGTACCATGATTTATTTTTAAAAACAAAAAATAATTAAAATAAATTTTTATATAAATCAAACTATTAGATTTCGGTGAAGTTAACTTCCTTTATGAAATTTTTGTATTTCAATTTTATAAAGCTTTTAATGCCCTAAACAAGTCTCAAATACCTGGTTTCTTTTTATTTCAGTTTTTCTTTTTCTTGATTTATTATTCTTTTTACTAACTTGTTATAACGTCGTTTCTAACAAGTATGTAAAAGTTAGTAAAATTAAAAATACTTCTTAATCAAAAAAGGTCCGTTTGTGGTTTTAAGAATCAGCGGGTGGGTAAACAAAACATTATGACCAAGAGAAATAATAAAACTGCAATAATAATATTTTTATTTGTTTATTATGTATACAATTGAAATAAAGCTTAGTTATAAAATTTTGATTTAAAGCAAAATTAAAATAAAATTAAACAAAAAGCAAATAAAAAGCTAAAAATACAACTTCAAATAAAATTCTTATTTTAGAAGTACTTTGTTTAGTTAAAGAACTTTTTTCACTGAAAATTATGAAAATTATAAAGCCAGCATTTTAAAGAATAAAATAATAATGGAGCAGTTATGTAATTTTGTATTAATTATCTAGTTTGTGATCAATTTATCTGAGAAACCTTAACCGAGATTTGATTTAAAATAAAGCTGCCCTTATGTATAATTCAACAAATGAGAATTATAGGTAAAAGTTTATGAGCTCAAGCATTGCAGATTATATGAAATATCAACGCCTTCTAAATGAATTTTTAATTTTGTCAGATAAATTTGACTGAGTTTCATACAATCAATGTTAGAATATGGTCATATGGCATGTATGAAAATTGACAAATCAATTTAAAAAAAAAATCTCGTGTAAAACCAGTTTAAGATTGATTTTAAGCCAGATATAACATGTTTCCAACATTTTTTTTTGTTAATAAAGAAAACAAGCAAAAGCCATACTTTTTTCACTAATGAAAGAATCCAATAGAAAAGAGTAATAAAATTACAATCTATTTCGAGGTTTCCAAGCTTACGACTGATGAAGTAGCTAGATTAGAATTAAAAAGCAGTCACAAATGGCTTAATCACTGAAACCGACAGTATCACTCTTAAAGACATTTGGGTTTGAAAATAAAATTCAAAAATTCAAAATTTAACCCACTTGATTGCAGATTATTATAGGAAGCATTCAGCTCTATTTGTTTCAATTATTGTGGTGTATATTTGCGTTTATAAAAACATTATAATTAGGATATTGCACTAGCGATGTATACGTTTTGTTAGTTTTGTCTTAATTATATTTAGCTGAAAAGAATTTCAGTGTCTGCGTATGGTAAAGATGAATGTTTATTTCGTTTATTTCGTTATTTCGTTGTGTCAAAATGTCAGCAGTTTTTTAGGGGGAAACTTTTATTATATTTAAAATATATATTTTTTCTTTTATGGTTTTTATTGCCACAAAAATTTTTAGCTGACAAAAACCAAATAAAATTATAAGATCAAAGAAATATATAAAGATCTTTTTTTACTAATAGAAAAAAAGTATTTATTTAAAGGCTTAATATTCTGGCTAAAATGCATTAATTTGTATTTTATAGCTGAACTTATTTATAACTGATAGCTTTCGCCAGCTGAAACTGAAGCATACATTTTAGTCTTTTCGCTTAGAGCTCCTCATTTAGGGTTTCGCACCATATCTTTACTATTCTTCATTTTCAAGCCAGTCTGCTTATATACTATTTGATTGAGTGTACAATGAATCAACCTGTAATTAGGTAATACATTAACTTAGTAAAATACCAGTCAATTATAAAGTGATGAATCCAGGGGAGACACATAGAAAATATGCTATAATTCATTTTAAAGTATAAATATTTTGGATGCAAGGTGCAATACGTTGATTAGCGTGAGCGGAAAACAAAGTCAAAAGCACTTAGTTATTTCAACGGCATAGGAGAACTGTAATGTGAACTAATTGTTGTTATTCAATGTATCAACAGCATTTGCTTGTTTGTTTTCCACTTGAATATTTTAAGATATTTGATATTTCTGCTATAAGGGTAAATGTGTCAACAATTAAGGCTGTCGCTGGCAGTAGTTATGATCACACTACATTCATACAATTTTAATATTAAAAAAAAACATTTTTATGTGTATATTATTAATACCGCCTTAGTTTAAAACACTCGTATTTATATGCTAAATATATAGTTTTTTTTTTTGTCAAATTACATGCTTCATACACTCCTTGATATCGAAAACTTTATACAAAACAATAGCTAAAATGGTTGATTTATTTAAGCTAAAATTGCAAAAACAAAAATATCCCATCAAATTTTAATTGCGATTAAATACAAAAACTCAAAGATTTGGGTATATTTTCTCCTGACTGGAAAAACAGATAAATCCGTATATAAATAGGATTTACAATTGTATTTGAAAATTATATCCTAACTACTGTTAACTCTTTATAATAAAAATGATTAATATATTTTGCTTTAATTTAATTTGATTGAAGAATATCAAGTTGCAAAAATTTTAAATTGAAAATTTATATTTTAGTACAAAAGTAAAACGTGTTAAAAGCAGCATAGTTTCCCCACCATAGTTATTTTTAAAACAAGTATTGATTAATATAGCTTAGAGTAATTTTATTATATTCTTGTATCTGTAATATACAGAAAACTACTATTACTAACTTGTATTATTGTTGAAGTTAAATAACAGTATTGGGTTGAAGAAAACCAAATTCTTTTCTTTATTTTCCACAAACAAACTCCTGGCGATTGTGGTGTAAAAAAATAAACTTTGTTCAATTATAAATGAAATTTAGCAACAGCTTATAATTAATTACATTCAGGTGGTTAAAATCATTAAAAAGTTTTGACATCTTAAGTACCAGCATTTGATTCAACCACTCAAGCCGTTACACAATTATTGAACATCAATAGCAACCTTCTCAAATATTTTACAAATTAAAGAAAAATTAAGAAGTTTCTAGTGCTAAATGCTAAAAGTAAAAACAATATTTGCAGTTATTTTAAAAACGGTATATTCTTTAAACTTTACATAAAATTTGAAAATGTTCAAATTATTTTTGTAGTTTTAAATTAATTTTTTGTTCAACAACTTCGACTGTTCAATTCTTTTTTCCAGTAAGTGGTTATAAAGTAATGACTTGGAGAAAATGTTGATAATAATCTAATATAAAAGACAAGATAATTTTTGGTTCTAAAATTTATGCTGACATTCGACAGTAAATTTTGAGGAAAATATTATTTTAAAAATATTTGCTTACAGATTTGTTAAGTGAATTTAATTTAAATCAAATCAGTTTAGTATTTTTGGAGTTTCAAGTGTTTTAATTTAGCAATAATAAAACCAGACATGGAGTTTGGTAAATTTCTTTTGAAATTAAATAAGTACATCAATTATTATTTGTATGCATATTTTTTAAAGTAAAGGAATGAAAAAGAATTTAAATTAATTTATCGTTATAAAGGATTTTCAAAGGGTTTTGCTTTCCAAAACAAAATAAAACAAAAAATTTAGATTAAGATGCTTCAAATTTTTTATTGTATTACGAAAAGAAAAGTTCGACAATTATGAATGAAAAATGATGTTCTACAAATGTTTAACACGACCACACTATCAGATGTCGATTCCTTCATACTATTTCATTAATCGCATCACGGATATTGAGTTTAAAGGCCGAAATCGAATCAATTGGTTATGTATAGACTCTGTCCTTAACATAGTCCCATAAAAAATAATCCTGTAGTGTTAAATCACACAATCTGGCTGGACTCTTAACTGTGGTACCGTCCTATTGAAAGCACATGTCAGTGATATCAAAGTCGTCAATAATTGGCCATAATTGAGCTAGCATCTCGTGATAACATAATCCATTGACCGTTACCGCATTTCCAGCCACATCTTAGAAAAAATCATGCCTCCAGACCACATAGCGCACCATACAGTGACACATTGAGCATGCAAAGACTTCTTAATAATCGCTCTATGATTTTCAGAAGCCCAAATACAGTGATTTTGCAGGTTGACATACCCTGACAATGGAAATGTACTTCGTCTGAAAAATTGATTTTTTCCGAAAAACCAGCCGGTTGTTCCTAAATATATTAAGCAAATCTACGGGAATGTGAATGGTCGGTCGGCTTCAGTTCTTGCACCAGATGAATCTTGTAAGATTTCTTGTAAGGTTTTTGTAACACTTAGATATTTTACAATGTATGCAGTGCATTGTACCAGACCTATGAAAATAGGTTATGGGAAATTGTGGATTTAAATTTTCCAACATTGAAATTGACAGGAAAGACCTCTGGAGGAAATTTATTCCATATACGAATTGTTCTGCTACTAAACGAATTTTCGCTGTAATGCGTAGTGCAATTCACTGGCCAATCGATCACAAATGCGCCAGATTTTCGGAAACAAGTTCCTTAATTTCGTTTGAGCATTTACCATTATAGCAACGATAAAACAGTGAAATATAACCTACATTACGTCGTTGCTCAAGAGAATCAAGAGAGCTGGATATCCTTCCGTCCCTAATGAGCCTTTTGGCCCTAACCTTTACGCGGTCGAGCAATTCCAAAATAGACTTTGAGGCACCTCCCATACATGAGAGTTGTATTCCATCTTCAGATGGATATGGGTGGTATAAATATTACAAAGATCGGATGGAGTGAAGTATATATCACACCGTTTTAGAAAACCGAGGCACTAATAGCCTTTTTAGAAGCCGCAAAATGTGTTTAGTCCATCGAACATCACACTTAATTTTCATGCCAAAAAACATCAATTGCTTCCGATTCCGTAATACCCATATCACCCAGTAACAGGTGCCAACAGCATTTTCGAACACAGATCTATGCGTAAGCACGCAACATTGCGTCTTACGGGCATTAAAATCGACTTTGTTCGCACGACCCCATTTGGCGATCGCCGCTACGTTGTGATTGAGCGTATTATTCATGCCCTGCCTTTTGGAATTTACTGTCAACTAGAAATTTTTGCTTGTTTTCCTCAATCAAAAGAGGTAACAGTTTAAGAGTATTGAAATCATAGCAAATTCAATTAAAAATTAAACATCCCCCATGAATCGCATCACAAAAATTCTTTTCTTTTTAATATAATTACACGAACGAACGAATTTGTGTTACATTGTGGGATAGGTAGCAAAAAGTTTTCTTGTTCTAAATGTCTCCTCAAATTATTTTAAATTTAACAAAATAAAATTTCTTTAAGTAAAATATAATAATAAACAGTTTTATTTTTGGAATCATTTTTCATTTAATCTGTTTTATGACATTCTCAGAAAATATTAATTAAAAAAAAAATTGAAATTTACTAACAGGGAGAAAAGCATACCCATATGGCCATTTCACTACTTCTCATATAGATCATCGGTGGATTTTACCTCGAATTTTTTATAGATTATGTAAGAGTCTTATATCGTAAGCCAAATTTATTAAATGAGTATTCTCCTTTAAACAACACAGCAAACAAAAAAACTCAAAAATACTTCTATACAAAGACACAGCAAACATTTCGAAAATATTTATCAAAGAAATCAAGCACAAATTAACGTAGATTAAAGTAATTTATAATAATTTGATAAAAACATTAATTTATCTGCTATCAGTAATTAATTTTATAAAAAATTAATTTTATAAAAAATTAATTGCAGACTAATTAAACGAAAATTATGACTTTGACGTTTTTATTTTTAACTTAAATTAAAAATTGTTTATGGGGTTGGACACATTTTGTAAAAGTAAATCCTTTCAATTTAAAAAAAATTGTATAAATCCCTATTTAACATTTTAAATTTACCGAAAAACTTTCACAATTTGTTTGTCTTTTCAGACTAAGTTTACAACTAAGGCGTCAAAACATGGAAAATTAATTAATTTAAAGCTTCTAAATTTTCCATTTTTTGTTTGATTATTGTTTTTAAACTTCCTAAGGTAAAACAAAATAAAATAAAATAAAACACGAAAATAAAATATAAAAGTACAAGTAAATTGAGATGCAAAAACTGAAATTAAAACAAAAGTTAAATTGATTTTCATTGTTAGCTTTAGAATGTTTTAGAAGTGTTTGTTGTTCTTCTTTAACTAAGATTTGTTTTTCAAACAAAGTCATCATTAGCACTGTCTTTGTCAACAACGTCATGCTCTCAAGCGTTCTTATTTACATATCTGCTAATACAAACGCACATACAAACACACATAAATACAATTATTCACCATCACATTTTTAAAATTGTTCGTCATTTGTATTATCGCCACAAAGCCAATTCTTTGAAGTGTAAATTTGAGTTAGCTAATCACTTAACAAGCTTTTTTAATTTATAATGAGAAGAGGGTGTGAATAAAAAGAAAATACTTGGGTAAGTTTGACTTTAAGGGATGGTTAATAATCGTTGCTCGTCAAATTTAACTCTGGTGTGTGTGTTTATTTTTCTGATAATACACTCATAACAAAAAGTTCAGAAATTATTATTTTTTTGATAATTATCTGCAACGAATAAATACATTGAGTGTATATGTGGATATGCTGAACTTTACACGCAAAAGAAAGAAAATTAATTTAAGTAGACACTGAGTTATTTGATAATCATTTTAAAGTTTCATTGGGATCGAAATATTAATTTTTATTACAACCAGCATTAATATTTCTATGTTTTAAAAATAAAGTGGTGATGAGTGGGGGAGGCAACACCATTGAAAAAACCTTTGTAGTATGTTTTTTTATTTTTGTATTAAAAACTCAATCCTTTAATGAAATTCATGGGAAATATTTTGTTAATTAATATGGCCATATATAAAAATATTAAAATTGTTTTTATTTACATATTTTAATAAATTTATTTTTTATTTTTTATTTTGTTTCTTATCCAACATGCTGTCCCAAATTAACATCAGCCCATGTACTTCAACTTTCAACTGTGTTATATTTGTTCCCCCTCACTGCGGACTTGCATTATTTATAACCTTTAATTAAAACAATATAAACCTTTTCCTTTGATGTTTAAATTTAGTATTAAAACTTTTGAATTATTGACATAAAAATAAGACTACCAAAAATTAAAAAAAAAAATTAAAATAGTTTAAATATTTGATGCATGTGTATAAAATTTAACAATAATGCTGACATAAATGATATGGGCAAGAAACAAAAAAAAAAAACACCAAAACCAAATTAGTTATATTAAAATTTTAACTTTGATGAACAAAAACTTTACCGTCCCTTAAAATATAAAAGCATTAAACTATCTATCTAGGAATTTTTGATTTTTATGAATTTTTATGCAGCGACATTAACCTGTTTTTATATCCCCGCTAAATATTAATTGCACCCTCAATTATAAAGTCTAATCTAAATCTAATTTACAAGTTAAACAGTTCTCAATGGTAGTGACCAAGTTGTTTAGCTGATTTAAAATTTCAAAGTTGATGATATTCATAAGTGTCAAGAGGATTTTTTTTTAAGCTCATAATATTTTTACATATTTTGACTTTTGAATTTTAGAATTGTTTTGGTTACTAAACGTTACCAATACTATTAGAAATGAATTTTAATAGTAATGGACACTAAACTAAAAACTTTTAATCAGTTTTGGTTGTTTTATTATTTCGCTAAACTAGATTATTTATGTGTTTTTAAAGGACATCTAGATTTGACGTATAGAGTTTTTGTTGTTTAACCGTTCTCGCTTTAACACTCTGTGATTCGTCTTATTTGGCTACTGCTATACCATCCAAATTCTTTCAAGTAAATCATGATTGAAATACACTATAACATCCTTACTTTTCTTTCCGGGTAATGTTTTGTAGAAGTTTTACTTAATGATTTCCCTGTTTTGCATCATCTGCGCCCTTTTCGTCTATTTTAACGTACAGAAGATTTCACTAGTTCTTTAAACGCTGCTAGAGACTACAGTAAAACACTGATGCTTAGAATTTATGCTATTCTATTCTATACTATTTTATTCTATTCTGTTCTGTTCTATTCTATTCTATTCTATGCTATATTATTCTGCTATATTGTATTGTGTTTTATTGTGCACTATGATGTACTCTATTGTGGTCTATTGTATTCAATACCATTATATTCTATTGCATTGTATTTTATTTTATTTCGTCACAGCAGCTCAAAATATATTTGGCAAGTTTTTTTTGCTATTTTATAACATTAGCACCAGGTTCATTAGTGATCAGAAGTAACAAACTATTAAGCTCTATTTATCACAAATAACATGAATTTTTTAGTGGGAAACAAAACAAATTATATCGATGCAGTCAAGTAAAGTAAAAATTTATATTAAATCATTTTCATGCTACATATGCAAGCAATTACACAAAATTTCCTACAGCAAGAAATTTTGCCTTTATATATTCAATACAGAATAATGATAATTGTACAAAAATTTTTAAAATAATTTTTTGTTCCAGAAATAAAACATTAATATTTTGTATAATAAACTAAAAGTAGTTTTAGACATTAAATAAATTTCATTTTGCACTAACTTGGTGCAAATAACGCTGTATTTAAATAAATATTAATACGTGGTTAAATGAAAACTTAATTCATTAATTAAGACGCCAAGATTTTTTTTTGGAGAAGCAATATCTTCATTGAGTTTTGCTGTAAACTTTTGTAATAAATTAATATCAGCCAATAAATAAAGCAGCGTATTACGCACAATTCATTATTTATTATTGCAAATTGCTTGGCAATCTGCTTATTCTGCCTCCAATTTTTAAAAGTCATTGCAATCACTCAAATTGTTATGGCTTTTTAACAACAGTTATGATGTCAGTATTTGTTAAAAAACTGTATTGTAATGATAGTGATTGTGTACGAAGGAAACACTAAGAGAATGAACTTAGTAAACTTTTCCAAGGTTCTTTTCTTTTTTCTACTTCTGTGTTGTTTTTTTTAATAAATCTTACAAACATTAAGGAAGAACTTGAAGTATTACTTTAAGGTTTTTTCGTTGACATTTTAAGTATATTATGTGGTATTACTTATGTATATAATGACTAGGTTTTTTAATTAAAAGATTTTAAATTGTCATGTCATATTTTAGGTTATTTAGCTCTATTTATAGCAGCATGGTCTTGGTTACTCGATGTTTAAAGTGTATGAGAGAATATTTTGAGCGAAATCTTTAGATATTATAATTTAATTTCGTTGTCGTTAAGTTTCGTCAGCAGTAATATTGAATGAATATTTGTTTTGAACTTATTTCTTCATATATTAATTTTTACTTCAATTTTATTAAACTACTTTTTCAACATAATAAGGATCTACTTTAAAAAATGTATAGCTTGCCTTTTAATTTAATAAATATTTCTCTCTCTTTAATGTAAAACTACATCGTTATTTTAAAACATTCGTTATTTTCGATCTTGGCGTATGAGTATTAATTAATGTGTGCATAAATTCTTGGTACTCATTCGGATAATGATCTGCATCGAGTAATTTTCTATTGTTCTTTACAGTTTCGAATATACTGTATGGATTTTTTCTTCTTTCTCACTCTCTCTCTCTCTCTTTCTCTCTCTCTCCCTTTCTGTTCACGCAGCAGGCTCACAAATATTCACTAGTAATTAGCCGCAGACAAATATGTTTTTAATACAGAAATATATTGCAGTTTATTTTACTATTTTACATATGTATATACAAGATATACCTGAAGGTAATGACGACCTTTACAACTTATATTTTATGGGCATATATTAACCCATAGCAATTAGTAGAAACGGAAATTAATGGGAAATAATTAGTTTTTATGTGCTTTTTAACTATGATAAGATATTATTCATTATTATGTGAAACTAACTCAAATAAAGAATGCTAGGTCAAGATAGTAATGCGTCAGTCGCAAGATAGTTGTTTCTTATATTTGTCAAATGAATGTGGAAAATCTAAGTGATATTTTAGTAATAAGTAAAATATTTTTTATGTCATGAACACAAGCAATTTTAGCAACAGTATCTTCAGAGTCTATGCCTAATTCAAGGCTGAAAAAATAATATACATCCGATAAAATATATTACAGACCTTTTATAAATCTATGATTATTAACATAAGCTGAAATCTTTTGATAACTACTACTGCTACTACTCCATAAATTGCCTATGGAAGTCTTAAAAATAGGCCTTTAGATGGGTTAGTCATGATTTACTGGCATGGAAATTGTGTTAATGTTAAATCCTTCAGAAATGGATAAATGAATTTTGCTAATATTCTAAATCTCGGCCTCTATGTTATCTAATATTTCACATAGCACTGCCTAGGAGTTTATTTTCTAAACTTAAGCTATTAAAATAATACTGTTACGTTTATACCTTTTAGAAATGGTTTCCTGTTACCGTGTTCTTTATTGCAAAATAAATAACACCAGATTTTAGAGTTTTCAATTTAATTAATACACAAAGTAAGATTTGTACGTTGGCATTACAGAACAATTTACTAAAAATGCGAGTCTTTACTTCACGAGGTTTATGTCTTTTATATTAGTCTGTTTGAGATCTAGAAGAATTAAGAACTTTCTACTCCCTATGTATCACAGTTTGTTGTTGTTATGTTATTAATTCAATGTATAGGCGCCTGTTAGTCTGTGTGTATTTCTATTTTTGCTTTTATGCTGTTAAAGTTTCTAGTTGTTATTGTCTTGTATGCATGAGCTTTCTTAGAAAACTATGCAGCTAGTAAACAGCATACCCAGTTGTTTACTTGATTACTTAAACATTTTCTTGTAAAACTTGAGCAAAACGCATCCGTAACAATACGTTATTCCTAACGAATCATTTTCGTAATAATTTTTGTACTTTTATATTTAGCATTAAAATATTACTTTAAAGAAACTCTTATAATTAATAATAACACAATCTTAATATTATGTCTATGTAACATTAATTTTTTTAACCCCATTTGAAAGTACGTTTATTTGATGCCACTTAACATGCCATTCGTTTCGTTATAAATAACAAAAAAATACGAATTTTTCAAACAGTTGACTATAAATACGCAGCAAAGACAATTACTTTGTTTTTGTTGTTTAAGGAAAAATTTAACTTGTCTTCAAGTATATAAAATATTGTTGCAACGCAATGACAATACAGTAATTTAAGATCAAAGCACAAGACAACAACCTTAACAAACAAAGAAATGAAAATCACTAAAAGTTTCTTGTTGATGAAATAAAGTTATAATTTTTTAAAAGAAAAATTTAAAACATAGCTTAATGGTTATAGTTTTACTTGTACTGCTCGATTTTTGGCGACCAGACAAAAATACTGCTTGGCCAAGGGCATGTTGTGAACAGTTCGTAGCAAATCAAATAATTGTTTTCAACTTTGTTGAAAACTAGCAATGAAAGAGCTGGCTTAAATAACACTCCACACACACAAACACACACACATACACATACACACTAATACATGTATATTATTCATTTGAACTTGATTGTGTTAAAACTTATTTGGTGATGCTATAAAATAAATAAATACTATTCGCCTGGGGAATATCCCTACAAAACTTATATACTACTACAGCTGTAAATTCTGTCTCAACACTTGTGTAGAAGACAATAATTTTATTAAAAGTTTGTTTTTTTAAATTTCATTTGAATTGAAAAACTTGACTAGTTATTAGCAAGAAAACCCATAAAATGTTACATTTAATATCGTAACCATCTCAACATTTTAGGAAAAAAGGCGAAGGCATTCGGATTACTACATGCACTGGACTATCTACTGAAAGGTCAGCTTAAGTGGAGGTTATTCCGCTCGTTATCTCGTACAGTTAATCTGTGGTTACACAACATGCAGGAATTATATATTGAAATAATATTATGTGTGCTTTAGGCCTCAACAAGTGGGCGTAGATTAAGGCGGATAAGATTCTGGCAGGAAACGAGTGCTTGTAAACATATATCCTTTGTAGACTAAAGGCTATAACATCTTAGTCGAATGCTGTAAAGGTTAAATTCCTTATATCTGAAACGAGGGAAAGTAAAGATGGTAGTTGGTTTTAAATGAGCAATGAATTCGATTATCGCCTGTGTGGCAGGGCATGCCAACTTCAGATTTCATAATGCTAAATTTAGGTCAATGCTATCTGCGCCTGAAAGCGCATGAGGAGGCACATAGGTTCTGCAAATGCCTAGTACTGGTTGGCACTATTTATTTACTACCGTTAATAGTTTGCCGTTTGATTAATGCGTCGCGAGCTAAAACCGGGTGAAAAGCATAAGCTTTGCTGCGTTTCTTGAAGGTTCGTTTTACTGGTAACGCTATTCTGACTGTTCAATGAAAAATGCTCCTAAAGGTACCGGTCTGCTGCTATAGAAATGAAGCTTTGTAAAATTTTACGTTAAAAACAAGATAAGTAAGCGCTAAGGGATTGTGTACAAGTATCTATTGTTAATACGAAAAGGTGAAAACTAACGATTTATGAAGATAAATTAGAGTATTTTGGGGATAGAATCAGATCATATAATATACAACACAACTAGACATAAGGCAGTCATAACTCTTCGTTGTTTTATTTCAGACACTCATTCACTCATTCATTGCATAATGCTGGCTATTGTATTCACACTTATACAATAATCCAAGAGACTATTCTGATATCTTTTATATTTGCATCTAAACATTAAATTGGTTTATGCTAAAGTGTGTTTATGGGTGTGTTTGTGTGAATATGAAAGCAATACATTAAAAGCTGTTAGATGCATTACTCTGGCAAAAGTGTTTATGAATTTTTTCGAGTTTGATATTCTTAGAGTTTTGCATGAAATTTTATTATAATAAGTATTTTATAAAACAGGAACTACAACAACTAAATGAAAGTCGCACTAAGAGCGAACGAAAGAGTATTTCGTTATGCAATGTTTTATTTTTTGTTTTTTTTTTGTTTTTATTATCCTTTTTGTCCTTTTTTCATTAAAATGTATAAATATTTCATAGCAAAAGGGAGAAATTGTGAAAAAGAAAGCAGAAAAAGATAAAAAGCCATTGGTTTTATTGAAGTTGAAGGAATTGTTTAAACAAAATTTATTAGATGATTTATGAATTGTCAAGTAGTTGAAAAGGACACTTTCAATACCATGAAATTTATTAAAATGTTAAATAAAATTATTTTATGACAAAATATTGTTAAATGAAAGCATGAAAAAGGACGATTTTGTTATATAGTATAAAGATTTTATTAGGTACTTGTGGAAGTTTGCTTCGCACAAATAACTAACAGAAATTTTGTCCTGGAAATAATTTCATTTTAAAGATTAAAATATTAGTATTTATTGCACTAAAGGTTGCAATATTTCGCATAGCTCATTTCCAATTATTTAAAGTTCAGAATAGATAATAATAAATTTTCCTAAGTACTTTGAATCAACTTTTTTTCATAGAAAATTTCGAAACATTAAGACCTATTTCTCAGACCCAAATAGTTTAAAGTTATGTTTGCACTCATTGTGGAAGACTTTCTTAGAATACATGTCAGAAAAGCTGACATATTTTTGTTTTTTTGTTTTTTTTTTGAGGAAATTCAATAATAATTTCCCTTAAATAAAGAGTTTACGTCGACTAAAGTTTTAAATCCGATTTAGTTTGTTTTCGTTGTTGTAAACAAAAGAGCAACTTGAATAGCAATCGATGGAAGATAAATCTGTAATACGAGACATACAATATAAACAGTTGTATAATCCCATGAATACGATTTAGTCAAGTGCCATATTTCTTCTTATTTGATCTTTTTGCGTTATGTTATACTACAACAGACAGAACTTATATTACGCTCTATTGTGCTATTGCTGTTCATTCTTAAGTAGTTTGACAAATAGTAAATAAAAGGAATATTATTTCTAATCAGCTTTAAGTCCTCTTTACACACACATCGAATGTAATATAAGAATTTATAATTTGGATAAATTAAATAAATTAAATTAAATCGTTTATTTAGAAAACTTTATACAGTTTATATCAGCAATTCTAACTCCATTCCTTTGCCAAATAGAGGCGTAGCATTGATGCTGGCTCAATAAAAAGCGGACATTAAAAGTTTTAATTAATCAAACAGAATTGTATAAGAACACAAGGATTTTTAAAGCATAAAAAAATAGTTGTGAATAACAGAAAAACTTGTATGCCGCTTGTTTAATAAATAATAATTTTTATTATGAGCGTTTTTCTATTACAAGTTGTGTTTAAAATAATCTGAATTAAAGGAAATAAAGATGGATTAATAAAGATTAATTTCTACACTCCTTGTACCTCCATGTACACTAAAAAATGAGGTGATATCTTATATATGCGCTAAAAATTTTTTTAAATTGTCTTTTAAGGTATAATTTATCATCTAATGAAAACATCTTTTGAATGTTAGAAGAAATAATCGTATGTGCGTATAAACCGAAATGTTCTTCTGAATAAAATAGGGACCTCATTTACGTTTACATTTGTCATCTTCTGCATACTTTTTGCTACTGCGGCGCAATTAATAACTTTATGCCATTTTATTTCTCTTTATAAAATTTCTTAAATATTTAACATCAAACTGAAACCTACTGAGAAATTGTTTTTTGCTAGAAATGAAAATATTATATTTAAATGTTGTTAGCATTAGGTTTTAAAGAAAGCAGATAATTTACTCCAAGTAGAATATAATACATCCTTTGGACAACAACATTTGTCATCAACTTTACTTATAATTTAAGTCAATATAATTTAAGAAAGATAGCATTAGAAGCCAGTATTAGTCATTATATCCGTATAACTTATATATCTATTTAAGCCTTTTCTCCGCCTTCATGTACGTTTCAGGTAACTGTCGGCTAGCAACGAATATAATTTTTGTTTTTATACCTTTTTTTTATTTCATCATAATCATAGTACATGATAATCAAATGCTATACAAATTGTTGTGAAGAAGTTTTGCCGCATAGCGCCATGTTAAACCACTAAATTGTGGTTGATAATGTGATCTTTTTTCATATTATATTAACCTAATTTGCTGATCTAATAGATTATGCTTATGTGTTAATAGTGCTTGATATGAGTGACTACTTTCGTGATATTCTCACGAAATGTACTTCAGTATCGTGTCGTGTGAAAATATAAAGTTGAGTGGTTACTGTGACAAAAGTTTACTTAAACCGTCTGTTCGCCACTGCTCTTATCAGTGGATTGTACTAAAAATATTAATGCAAAAAGAATTGTAAATTCAATGAATAATCTGAAATTTTGGAACAATGATCGTAGGCGGTTAAATTGGTTGAAGCAGCGAGCATTCATCTGTCCTCTTGCATTCGCTCCACGATTTTTTTGGAAGACTTGCATTAGAGATAAAGAAAAAAGTGGCGTGAGAGAGAAAAAACTTGCAAAAAGAGAGGAAAGCAGTCTCTATCCGATAGAAATTGTGTTTGTGTGTCACCCGTAGAACAGTGGCTGCTTAAAGGATAGCCTAGAAAAAAATCGGTCCGTAAGAGCTGTTGAGCAAACGTAAGAAAATATTAAAGAAAAATCGCTATAGCCCCCGTCCCAGACACCACAAATTAATTTTTTCACTTTAGTGCTGCTGCTTAGAAGAAGTAAAGAAAGTACTGAAACAAGCACCATAATTAAAATAATTAAAAATACAAAACGCATGCATTTTTTAAATATGGCAACACCAACAACATGATAGTTTTGACAATTCTTAAAAAGGGTTCAATCTCGCACGAAAATCACATTAAAATAAATAAAATCCACTAGAAAATGGTGGTTGTGTTAAAGTTACATTTCGTAAAATTCGGACAACATAATCGTTCTTCTGAGGTCGCTATAAAGAATTTCGTTGTTAAATTTGAGTCGACAGGCTCGAAACAAAATTTGCAAACACCAACGCGTGTTCAATCGAGTCGTTCAGCTGAAAACATCGCAGCTGTGAGCCACAGTTTTGAAGCAGACCCAAATCAACAATTGTGGTTATCCAAAACCACCACATGGTGAATTTTGCGTAAGGATTTGACTTTGAAGCTGTACAAGGATTAACTAGTGCAGGAGTTCACATCGCCGTAGTTTCCCTCAATTTATTCAGGAACAACCGGCTGGTTTTTCTGTAAAAATAATTTGTTCAGAAGAAGCCCATTTTTACTTGCCAGGGTATATCAGCAAGCAAAATTGCCGCATTTTCTGAAAATCCTAGAGCGATTATTGAGTATGCTCATCGTGCCAGTGTACGGTGCGTTATGTGGTCTGGAAGCGTGACTGGGCCGTTTTTTCTCTTCTGTAGCGTGGTAATGCTGCGCAATTGCGAGCTGATAACAAGTTATTTTTGGTCTCTTAGTGGCGACGTGGATATCACTGATATGTGGTTTCAACAGGTCGGTGCCCTACGTCACACAGCCAATGAAACGATCAATTTATTGTAAACAAAATTTCCCGATTCCATAATTTGACGACAATCACACGTTTAGTAGCCAGTCAGATCGTGTGACTTAACACCACTGGATTATTTTTTGTGGGCTATGTTAAGAAGAGAGTCTATATGGAGCCAATTGAATCGATTTCAGCATTAAACCTCAATATCCGTAATGTGATTAACGAAATAGGACTTCCATTTTGACAAAAAGTAATTAAAAACTTTGATGAATGAATCGACATCTGTCAGCGTGGTCCTGGTGGATATTTTCATTTTTCATTCATAACTGCCGAACTTTTCTCAGCGTAACACAATAAAAATTTTTATTCACCTTAATCTAAAGTTTTTGTTTTGTTTTGTTAAAGAAAACACACTTCTTGTTGAAAACCTCTGAGTTAAACTTGTTTAAAATCATTTAATATAATTTTTCAAAATTTATTTCTCCAATATGATATTAAATGAATGCAATAACAAATTTAATATGAGGTTTTTTTATTTTTAAAAAAATTATTACATCTGCACATTATAAAACGTAATAATAAAGAGAAAGACAAGAAAAAAAGTCAAAATCATTTATTCAGCCTATAATACAAAAATTGAAATTTGTTTAATCAAAAATCCTTCTAATATCCCAAAAAAAAAAAATTTGTAACGCAGTTTAAGGTTTTTTTTTTAACCATGAACTTTTCTAGACAATATTTAAATTTTAGTTTGTAAACAAAAACGTGTTCTTAAATAATTTGAAAGCGATGTACTTACCATGATTATTCTCTTTTTTCTTTATAATATTTATGTTCGTAAAAGCAAAAATAGAAAAAAAAAATACTTACATGCAAATAATGATGATTTTGACTTTTTCTTTTACAAGCAAATATTATTAAATAAAAAGTTTAGTGTGCTTTCATACATTTATGATAATCCGAGTTGTCCCTAAATATTATGTACTTAAGTTGTTCAATTTTAAAAGGTAATAATAAAAGTGTATCAGAAATAGTTTCGTTTTGCCTTTTAGGCAAAATATTTTCATATGATTGTTATAAATGTAAGTCGTTATTTAATATATAAAATTGTAAAAAAAGCGATATATATTACATTTTATAAGATCTAGGAACATAGAAATAATTCTTTAGTAGTAATAAACCCCTGCTTAAAAAAAATGAATACATTTTAGCAATATAAAAAACGATTTAATTTGTGATGATAACATTACAAGTAGAAAAATTGAATATAAGCACCTGTGGGCATTGTGTAACACAAATATGTACACATAAGCCTGATCACCCAACGATACAAATTTACAATACGAAAACTTGCATTACACAAATTAAGCGGTTTTTGAAATGTAATGGATTTTTATTTACTTTTGAATAATATCAACAATTGAATAACAAAAATACTAAAACAACAAGATGTTGCTTATTTAACAGATGTGGTTCCTTAAAATATGTCCACTTTCAAATAAATAAAATACAAGAGTTATCTAGTTTAATTTAGGTAAATTTTGCTATCTAAAAATAAAGTTAATCTTTATCACAACAAATAGAAGTTTAAATCGACTTAAGCTTACTAACTGAATAATATTAATGAGATTTAATATTAAAAAATTTTTTAAGAATGAAAAGGCATTTAAATATTGTTGTGTTTAAAGATAAAAAGATATAAGGCACATTCAGAATATAATGCTCTCTACATCCGTCATCAGCAGTCTTTGGAGTTCTCTACTTTGGATTGGATACGTTGTAAGGATACAAGAAGTGTTTTTAGTTATTCTTTTTATTAGGCGCCTTATATATTATTAGTTCGTTCTCCTTCAATTCTACTTTTTCCTGTTTTCTTTAAAAATCGACATAGAGAGTTTTATTTTTTTAATAAGATTAGAACTTGCTGCAAATAGTTTACCATTCCTTTGATTTATTTATAAGTAAAAATTTAATTAATGTAATTAGTTTCTTCAGAAAATAAAAATTATTTTGAATTTATACATTATCCCTAAATATGAAGTCATAAAATATATATCAGTATGTCTATATAATAATATATCATGAATGTTTACTATGCCGAATGATCATAATTTATACTTGCTATTTCATATTTGAGATGTTATCTAAGAACTAAAGTACTGATGGGCTGCCTTACGTACTAGTGTAGAATGCATAAAAGTAAGTTTATATTTGATGTGCACGAATTCTGTTAGTCTCTATAATTGTCTGAAAGTAAATGTAATATTTTCTTTAGTTTATTCGTGCTTATTCTTTAAACGAAAAAAAAAAAATAAAAAAATGAAGTAGTGCAGTAAAGATCTCTTTTTTAGCGCTAGCAAATCTTCTAAGTAAAGGTAGCGCGAATTTTAATTCGAATTCTTAATTGTATGCCACAAATTTAACTCACTGAATGAGAATTCTTATTCTATGTATAGAGAGGTTTTCTATCCAAAATTCAAAATCAATGACCAACGATCAAGAATTTGCATCAAAAATATTTATTTTTTTAAATAAGAAAACGTTGTATCAAGCAGGTAATTAACTTAATTAATTAATCAAAATATTAAAATAATAAATTGATTAACAGGCCAGTTATTAAAAATATACCAATTACCATTTACATTTAAAATAATAGCTGTCTACATACCATGGGAGAAATATTCTCCCAAAATTTTAGAAAAGCTAATAATATTTTGTATGCCTTAATTTTTAAAGTTAAATGTAAAGGAATTTAAGAAAAGATTTAAATTATAATTATTGTTTAAGCTCTGATATTTTAATATTAGCTTTCAGAAACAATTCTCATTTTGTCTGTGAAGTTTTCTTAATTGAAAAATAATGTTTTCAACTTTTATAAAGTTTTTATAAGGGTATACTTTGGTGCTACCTTCGTTGAATTATTGTAAATACTGGCTTTGCCATAAGAAAATAAATTATGTTTTTATTCTAAAATGTTAACATAGTTAACATAATAACAAATAACGTAATTGCCTCAAAATAGCATTATAAATCAATTTTGCAATTTCTTACTAGCTAAAAATACTCCAAAAGATCATAAGCTACCTCAAGCTTATAATATTTCAAAATATCTAATTTTATTTGATCTGATTTTTAAGTTATATTTTATTAAAACTATTTTTGACAAAATGCAATTTGGTTAGGTTAATAATTGCGTTTAATTTTTAAGAAAATAGCAAAACTTACTTACTAGCAGAATGAAAGATAATTTCTGGTTTACAGGTTATCATAATTAAAGATTGATTTAAATGCAACTGAAAAATATTAATAGGAACAAAAAGTGAAATATCTAAGGGTAATACTCGGCCCTAAAATGAAGTTCAGGGACCATATATCTTATATAGTAAAGAAAATTCATTTAGTAATAGACCGAATCAGTTGGAGCTGAGTTCCAAAAGGCGGAACATGAATGATACGCTCAATCATGATCTCGCGGCGATCTCCGAATGAGCTCATGCGAATAGAGTCGATTTTAATGCCCGTAAGACACAATGTTGCATGCTTACGCATAGATCTGTGTTCAAAAATGGTGCTGCATCTGTTACGTAATCGGAATGATAATTCAGTGTGATGTTCGATGAATTAAATACATTTTTGTGGTTTCTAAAGAAGCTTTCAAGTGCCTCGGATTTCTAAAACAGTGTAAGAGATTCTTTAGTACATCTGATCTTTGTACTTTTTATACCACCCATATCCATCCAAAGATGGAATACAACTCTCATGTATGGGCCGGCGCCCCAAAGTCTATTTTGGAGTTACTCGACCGCGTACAGTGAGGACCAAGATACTCATTGGGGATGGTAGGGTATCCAACTGAATTGATTCCCTAGAGCATCGACGCAATGTTGGTTGTATTTCACTGTTTTATCGTTTCTACAATGGTAAGTGCTGTAGCGAAATTCGGGAACTTGTTTTCGAAACTCGTACATTTTTGCGTTTGCCTTGATTTTCGTTGAGATACCATCCATTTGTGGTCGATTAAATCGCACTCCGCATTACAAGAAAAATTGTTTTATAGCAGAACAGTTTGTATGTAGAATAATCTTCCTCCAGAGGTCTTTTCTGTCACTTTCAATATGGGAAAATTTAAATCGAATTTCCACAAACACTACTCCTTCTTTCCTTCTCCCCATTACATATTTTCCTAGTTCTGGTATAATGCACTGCATGAGTAGTGGTCATCCCCTGAGTGACGGGCCGAGTAAAAAAAACAATTTCAGAGTTTCTTAAAATGTTATTTTTTAGGAACACTTTGCCATCTTAAAATAGTAAATTTTGTTGTCGGATTATTTTTTCATCATTTTAAGCATAACATCGATTTATCGTTTTAAACAAAAGGTTGATTGATTTTAATCGTACCTAAAGTTACCTTCTTCAGGAGACCAGATTATATTTTTCTTTGTTCAAATTTAAGTACATATTTAATTTAAAGGCATTCAAAAAGCGAACCGGATTACAAAGCCTTTTAAAAAAGTTATGAATCCATCGGCACTTGGCAATGTTATCAACCTTTCGTTATTTTACTTAAGCAATTCCCTACTTATTGAAATGAAATTTGTCAAGTACCTTAAGAACTATTGTATTTTCTAACATTTTTATTTCTGTGTTGCTTCCGTGCTTGATTTAAAATTGATAAAAAAGAAATAAAAAAACATCAATCTACTGTCATGTATGATAAAAATATCTCAATAAATCTTCTGTTTAAATAGTTCTTATTAAATGCTTTGCCAAATATAACAAATATATACAACTAACTATCCGTAGTATTTACGTACACAGCAATTTATTTTTCTATGAATTTTTTGTAATTTCTATTTATTTAGTGAAATAAATTCTACTCTTCATTTGTCAAAGGATGTCGTAAATATTTACTCTACTAGGCTACTAGAGCTTTTCTTTCGAACATGAATTTCTGTTTAAAGTAGCAATCAGATAACACTTTTCTCTATTAAAAAATAAAGAACTTGGCTAAAAGCATTTCACCCACATTCACAAAAAGAAAAACAAGCACTGAATAGAGTTTAAAAGATAAAAAAAAACAAAAAAAGAAAAGAAAAGGAGAACCAAAGTGAATGAAAGATAAAATAAAATAAAACCACACAAAAAACCATTTGACAGTTAATAAAACTCATCTTATAATTGTAAATATATAGACTTATATATTCGTACATATGAACGTTAAGCAAACTACGCAAATTTTGTAAGTACTTTGAAGAAAAAATAACGACAGCAATTATGTTGATTTTGCTACATAAAAAGAACACAAAATAGATTTTAATCTGCTTAATCATAAAGAGCGTAATAAAAAGGAAATCACACTGCATTATTTTACCCACATTTCTGTAGTCACTAAAACAAGAAAAGTTGTCGACATGAATATAATTTAAAAAGTCTTTATTTATTTAATTCCAGAAAAACGTTCTTAAAAAAATACTCTCAAATCTTCTTTAAACTCCAAATTATTTTTATTTATTTAAAATAATACGTTTTATGTTTAATATTTATGATATTTAATTAATGTGTGCTATGAAGAAAATTGAAATTACTTTAAGTCTTCTTAAAGGACTGCCAGTGTTTACACAGACTGATTTTATTTTTTAAAAGTTGTGATATTCTTACCAAATATTTATAATATTCACTGTTTTAAAGTAAGTTATAAAATGTATTACAGTGAGGAAAAACATCTGGTGATATGGAAATTTTGCTACTGCTTATAAGCGCATGAATGAATTCTATAAAAATTTAATACACAAATTTCGTAAGTTAGTTTTCTGTTAATTTTTGTTCTTTTGACTATTGAAAAACATATTTATTATAAAGTTTCACTCTTTTGTGCGAATTTTAAGGCTTACCTATCACTGAATAATCGCTTAAGTAAGTAATCCTTGCTAAATTCAAAGCAAATGGAAATTTCTTAAATACTCCGATGAGTGATGAAAGTCTTGGAGTTTGAGAAATATTTTTCCAAAATAAAGGTTGCGCATAATTTTGTATGCCAGAAAGCATATTCGATGGTTGTCATTACGTATTTCAATTCAACGTTGTGCTTTTACATTGCTTTGTGAATAAAATTTTCAATATAATTATTACAAAATTATGAAAACATAATTGGTCTTATTTTACATATAACGATATAAAGCTACATACTTATTTTCCTTTATATTGAAAAAAAAACAAACAAAAAAAATAGTGACGTTGGTAGATGTGATAATTTCAGAATTCTTATTACCACGATGCCTGTCTTAATAATATCATGAAAATGAATCTAAACTTTTTTCAATTTTTTTAAATGCTTAAAGTAATAAAACGGCAGTTGATGATCTATATAAGTGCATTTATACGAGGTCTGTAAATAAGGTAATGAGAAGGATTATTTAAATTCTTTTTATTTAAATAAAATGTCATTTTTATATTGTTACATTCAAAATAACTTCCCTCTGAAACCACACAGCACTTGTGACCTTTTTTCACTCTTCATAGCAGTACCCGAATTTCGATACTGGAATAGCCTTCAGCTGATCGGTTACAGCTACTTGAATATTTTCGATTGTTCAAAAATTTTTCATTTTTAAACTTCGGGAAGAGGAAAAAATCAGATGGACTTAAGTTAGGCGAATACGGTAGCTGAGGGCCCCCCTGCAATGTTTTTACTGGCCAAAAACTCGTTTATTGCAATTGTTCTTTATATTTGGTGTCACACGAATGAATATTTCGAAGTCTCTCAAGAACCTCCCGGTAAAAGTGTTAATTTACTGTTTGGCCTTGAAGTATAAACTTTTTGTGAACGATTCCGTGGCATCCATTTGATCTTTGACTTTGTCATCTTGCTTTTTTAGACCATGGAGAGGATGAAGTGTGTGTTTGGGTGGTATTCAAACCTCCAAGATTCGTCAGCAGTAATGACACGTTCTAAAAAATGGGGACCATTTTCAATCCAAAGTATTAAATCAAGGCACCTCTTCTTCTTGACGTCCTTTTGGTCATGCGAAAGTTTTTGTTTTAAGCATTTTTAAGCAAATTTTTCTCATCTCCAATTCATTGGTCAAAATCTGATAAACGGTCGTGTGAGTCAAATTTAACTCTTTCCCGATCATTCTGACTGTCTACCGATGATCTGACCGCACAAGATCACATTTTTTGTCGACATTTTCACGGGTTCTTGAAGATGAAGGCCTTTCGCTTCGAGGTTCATTCTAAATCAATTATCTTTCCACTGAATATTCATTAAACCACTGAAAAACCTTAACTCTGAACAATACACTATTTCCGTAGACCTGCTGAAGCTTAGCAAGAGTGCACTATGCCTAAGCAAAACCTGATAGCATACCGTTGTTCCAAACTGATGTGACTCATTTTCAAAACACGAAAGAAAAAACTGTTTAACAATAAAAATCGCTACTGACCAACAAATGATTCGCACTGAAGGCAAATCACATATTCATCTGCCGCCCCTCCAAGCACAGCGCCTCGATTGTTGTCAGGCCAAACGTAACGTCGCCAGTTTCATTACTTAATTTACAGACCTCGTACATGTTCTTTTCACATTTTTATTGTTTTTTGTTGATGTTGACATCGAAGCTGAGAAGGTTCTGTATACAATATCCGTATCGGTAATTGAGTGTGTATGTACTTGGTATGTATATGAAGAAACATTTTGCACACACTCATACATATATGCACTTAAGTATATAGTTAAGAAATATAAGTGTATTGCATCTCTATCTTGTAAAGCGTCTCCTAAAACTTGTTCAAATATTTTTATTTGTTTTTGTTTATTTTTTTTATATTTAACAATATTTTGAATTTCAATTTAGCAAGTCTCACGATAGCATTTGTGCACAAATTGTTTTCTGTTCAAATATACAAACAAGAGACAAACACAGGGCTGGTAGTTGCATTTTGGTATTTGACAAATATAATTTGTGTACACATTTTTTTAAACACACATCTTCTCAGTATATTTTGTTACGTTATCCCATCTGGATTATCTTCAACTTACTTGTTAAGTATAAAATTTCTTATTTCTAAAAATTCATAGTTTTCTCTTGTTTATTTGTATTATGTTTTTCTTTCTAATAAAATGAAAATACCTTGGTATTTTTGCTCTATGTTTTTTATACGGAAATATAAAACCTAAAGAAAGTTGATTAAATATTTCCTAGAAGTAAGAAAATACACAGGAATATTTATTTTAATAAAACTCTTGTTTTATTATCATTTAGAAGAAGCAAAAAATAATGAAATAGTGATTTTATATATTAAAAATTATTGCATTTTGATCAGAATAATTGAACATGCCGCTATGCTAAACATATTTTATTTATTTTTAAAAAACATTTGTGACTACGAAACAATACCATAGACATTTTTTGCGAATAACTATAGTTCCTTTTGAATAACTATAGTTATTTATAAAACAAAAAATTATTTAATTATTTTTGTTCAGTAGAACTCACATAAATTGAATAACTGTTAGTTTTAGTTTACGAAATTAAATATTTTATTAAAAATTCCTGGCAAAAATATTTATGTTTTTGAAATAAAAATACTGAATAGCATTATATTTTGAAAATGTAAAATTTAGGCAAGTTAACATATGCAATATGAATTGGGGAAAAAAATAAAATATAATATTAAATTTTCTGAAACTGTTTTATTTTGTATATAAGAAATGTGCCGTTGCGGAATGTTATTGTTTCATTCTCCAAGTTTTTCGACAAGTGTAAATGTTATAAATCGATTAATAATTAAATTGGAGGGCATTCATGTCAAGGAAATACCTAAGCTCCTATTAGTTTAAAGTTCTTAATTTTCAGGATAGGAAAAAGTGCGACCATAGTTTCTGTTGCGGTAATGAAAGAAATTTCATAATAAAGAACGATAATTCCGCGTTTTGCTGGCATTTTCGACGGACCTCTAAATGACTGCGAAGCACACACGTCGTTTACTATACGCTTCGTTTTGACTTTTGCAAAAATTTTGCAAATAAATCGTATAGAAGTGTATTTGAGTTTTTTTTTTCTTTCTCAGCACTTCTCGTGTTATAGTTTTCTGGATATACGATAACAATTTTTTACTTTTATTAGTAGTACATGTGCAAGATTTTAAGACTGCTTCTATTATAGTTGCTAAATACACGATAATATTTTTTAAACAGGTGTTCCCATCCAACCGTGACTTTTGTGGGTATATACATAACACTCTGTACCCAGTGCGATTCTTGTTCAGAATTTTATAACTATATTTTTTCAGTTATCTTGTTGATAATAATTTTTTACTCTATATGGGCGGTACCATGCACACTGTTCCAATGTTATCTTTGTTTGTTATCCCACGCACGATCGTAATGGTGATACGCGCACAAAATTTCAATGTTTTGCTTATAAAGGGTTTTTCAACAAGAAGTTTGTGTTCTAAAACAAAATTATCCAAAAATTTTAGATAAAGATGATTAAAATTTTGATTGTATTACGAAGAGAAAAATTATGAATGAAAGTGATATCTGGCAAATGTCCACCACGACCACGCTGACAAATGTCGATTATTTCATCAAAGTTTTTAATCAATTTTTGGCAAAATGGCTGGCGGTCCTATTTCTTTAATCACATCACGGATTTTGAGTTTTGAGGCTGAAATCGAATCGACTGGCTTCGTATAGACTCTGTCCTTAACATAGAATTTACTACACAAAATTTCAAGTAAAATCCATATGAGCAGTGGTGAAATAGCCATATGGATATGCTTTCCCCCGGCAGTAATACATTATATATATATATATATTTATACATATTTATATATATATATTTTTTTTTTAATAATAAATTTTTATGAGAATATCATATTATAGAAATCAAGCACAAATTAACAAATTAACGTAGATTAAATAAAGAAAAATATTTCCAAAAAAAAAAATTAATATTTTTTTTTTTAGTAACCCACCTCGTACTACGGTTCTAAGTTTTTTTCTTGTGTACTTGTGTAAAGTCAGTCAAACGAGCAACTACAACATGGTCAACAATTTGGCCAAAGGACTAAACACATCAGCATTTATTTGTTGTATTGTTTTTGTGTGATTAAGTATGTACGAAGAAATGTGTATAAATATGTTATAAAAACAATACAATGCTGTTAAACTGCTGTTGTTACTGTTGTTGTAGAATTGTAAGGATTAAACTGCAAGTAATTGTATTACAGTTTTACGATTATTATTGCCGTTGATATAACAGAAAAACACTAAATAGTAAAAATACTATTTAAGTATTTTGCTAGCGTTTTTATTTTTCAATCAGCCTAAATATTATATTCACATGAGCTCCTGTAAACACATACATATGTATAGGTTTGTGCAGATATATATTTGTAAATATATGTATATAATATGAATTTTCATATTGGCCATTTGATGCACGTTTTATATTGGGGGCATTAATCCAAATCTGGTGTTGAAGTATAAAATTTGAATTTGCCATAAGTAAATGGTAAATTTGAAGAACAAATTTTACTTAGTTCATTATTACATAGAAGAAAAAAAGAGTTTTTCAAAATTTATTTAAGATTTTTCTTCAAAGTTTGTTTTAATAAATAGCGCATAAGTAGCCGTTTCTTAATTTAAATGTTGCATTAAAAATTTTTATTTTTATATCATTTTATGTTGCATACTAACATACCCTGTTCTTAGTTTGTTGTGTTAGTGAATTGGGTTTATTTTGTTTGTAACATATATTGAAAAGAAAAAAACAATTGTCATCCTATTTTAAGGTCGCCAAATTAGCTACTTTTCGGCTAAGTTATATTTATATATATTTCGTTGCAACCGAAAATAGGAGTCAAAATAATATAAATTTTACACTAAAAGTTCATATTGAAGGAACTGTAAGCGTAGAAACGGAGAGAGATGCATATCAATATAAGGATGTAATGGATAGTAAACCATTTAATGAAGTGTGTTTTTTTTAAATTTTATTCCTATTTTGATTTTGGTCATGTAATTGACTTTCCAGCCAAATGGTTTTCTTATAAAAAAAATCTGTTAATTATACCGAAATAAACCCTATGTAAATTTTAAACTAATCAGTAATATTTAAGACAAATAGTGCCTAATATCGGCAGCAATCCGAGAAAAAAGGTTAGACCTTTAATATAAAAATTATCGAGTTGATCTCTTTTATAGATTTTATTAGCTAACTAGTTTGAAAATAATAGTGACTTACTAACGTTTATATAAAAAGCAGCTTAATTTAAATAATTTGTTATTTTCAGCCACTTCTAAATCCTAAATTAACAATTTCATTGTCTGAAACCTATTTTTTATTTTCATTAAAAAACAACTATAGCATTTGCGAGCAGAGTTAAAATAACTGTGTAGCTAAACATTACGAAATATTATCTCAAATCACAACAGGGACTGCGTATGTTTAGCGAAAAAAGACACAAATAATTCGTTATCACAATAAAAAACAGCAGTTCAAACATTTTCTAGTCTCGATTAGGAAAGGAAAATATTTGCTATGTAGCTGTGGTATGTTGGTGAAGACTTGTGAGAACATCAGATGAGATGATTAAATGGAGACATCTGTTTAAACAGCGAAATCGCGGCGCGAACATTTAGCGTCGAATTTTTTATTTTTGAGGCTGTGTTATTTCTGGCTGATATGGTTAAATAACTTAAAAATCTGAAAATTCTAAATTCAAGAAATTATTCTGACTGCGCCACTTAGGGGGCGAATGTTTGTTAAACGAAACATTGAGTATTTTTAGCCTCGCTTATGTCATAGAATGTCGAGTAGTGCTTAAAGTGCATATTTAATAGAAAGGGGATCGTTGCATTAATTCTAGCCAAAGACACATATTAAGAAAAAAAGAAATATAAATAAAAATAAGATAGATAATAAAACTGAAAATTAATGTGCCGATATTTGAGATTGTAGTGTGCACGGAACGTCATTTGACATGTAAGTGTGTACATACCAACCTCCACAGTGTAGTGCAACAACTACTTGAATTACACTTATTGAAATGTGGCGAAGACCACCAAAATAAATCAAAACAAAAGTGTCAAATTTATGAAACACCTTTGATTTGCTTTACGGTTGTCCACTTACATGTTGCTGACATATGCATTTATAAATAACAATTATTAATATGAAATATAGAAATAAAAATTGAGTGAAAGCAAAAGTCACTAAATTTAGGTAATATGAAATTAGAATATAAGCTAGATTAAAATTGTAAATAAATTTAGAATTACACTGAATACTTATGCGGCATCAACGTGCCTAGTTCTTCTTAATACTCATTTTTTTTTATTCATATGGTAATCGTCTACATGACGATCATTTAACCACTATCATCCTTTACAAGATCAAATCTTTGGAAAAGGAAAAAATGTTAGTTACAATATTTTATGCAATAGGACCCTGACTCTATATAACTCAGATAGACATCGTCATCGACTTTGAATACCAAATATCAATTTTAGATATTTTTCTGTATCTACTATCTTCCTATTGCAATTTCAAACAAAAATTGCTAGACTATTATAAAATGTTTAAACTTCCTAAACGTGTCATATGAGTTGTGTCAGTCTAAGAAAAAAAAATCGAGATGTAAGTTGAAGTACTCAATTTATGTGATACTGGTCCTTGACAGTACTTTCCTCTAATGAAAATTATTAAAAAATTTGTTGTATAACAGAAGTATACTAAAATAGTATTTTCATAGTTAATAAAAATGAAAAAAAAAACCGAACAATAATAGAATGCTAGATTATAATAGGAAATACAAAGTAGAAAGTTTTACAGTGGGTTTTTTTGGCCCCTTCGTACTTATTGTTCTTTTGATTCTGGTGTTTTAAGTCTTCTTGCTGTATAAATCGTTGGCCTCATCCTCTTTGAGAGCTTCATGAAAAGGAAACTACTGGCCGCAACACTTCTTGAGGTGTCGTTCCATCATCTATGAACAGTTTTGTAGAATGAAGAAAGCAAGGGTTATTTGGATCTTTTAGGCTTCAGCTGGTTTTAATATTTTTTTCAGGTACGAAGATCTGTTTTGACAATGTATAACACTGATGGACGAACTTTTTGGGTGGCGGGCCAATAAATTAAAAGAAATCTTGCGGCGGGCCATTACATTAAAAAAAACATAGAGGGTCATTCATTAAAAAATTATGGGCTTGCTGTTCAATTAAAGGTTCGGTTTAAGCTATATTTTTATTAGTTATTTTACGTAATATTTTAAAACAACATAAACATTTTATAAAATACGTTTTATTATGATTTTAAGATTTTCCAGATGTATGGGAAGCATGGATCTGTTTCTGACTTGACTTTTAATAAATTAAATAGACTCTCGTCTGACAATCGGTTCTTATTGAATTTTTTCTGCATTTCATTACTGAAAAGGCCTGTTCACATTAATATGAGGAAGCAAACATTGCCATAATTTTCTGCGCATGATTAATTAGCTTTGGAAATACATCTTTTGGTAAGGATTTATAAAAATTAAGGTTATCTGTATTTGAAAATAGCTGTTTAAATTATTATTACATTGCAATTCTATAATTTCTAATTGTAGATCAGATGGAACATTCTCAGGATTAACATTAAAAGGCATTGAAAAAATATCTAAACATGGTTGGATTTTTTAAAGTCAGCAAATCTGGCCTCAAATTCTGAATACAGTTTTAATAAAGATTGTGAAAGTACTTTTAACTTCTCTTCGCTCACAGGCCTCAAAGAATTAAGTCTTGGAAAATAAGTCAAATCATTCTTTCCCAAAAATTTTGAAAATATAAGCAATTGAGTTATAAAAAACCTCAAACTGTCCCAAGTTTCATCTATAAGTTGATTTCTTCCCTGTTACTTCTTGTTCAGTTTATTTTAGTGCTCAAGTAAATCCGTGAAAAAAGCAAACCAATTCTTATTTTCCAATATTTCCCACTCATCCCAAAATTCAGTTTTAGTTTTTAGAAAAACTTTAATTTCTTCGAGAAGACTCCAAACTCTCGAGAAGGCATGCCCACAACTCAGCCACCTGATCTTTGTGTAATAAAGTACATATGAAAATTCTGCATTAACTTCCGACAAAAACTCTTGAAATTGTCGATGTAACAAACCACGGGCTCGAATGGTATTAATTAATTTTAAAATAATATTAAGTACGTGGTTAATATCCAAGGCAGCCTTGCAACGAACATCTTGATGGATTATACAATGTAAAAAAATTGTTTCGTTTTCAGGATTCTGACTTTTATAAACTCCAGCAAACCCCGTATTTTTTTTTGCCACCATGTTAGGTGCTCCATCAGTTGTTAAATTAATTAATTTGGAAATTGGGGCACTAAGAGATTTCATCTCCTCTCTAAATTCATCATAAATAATTTTTCTGTCGTCTTTCTTTTTAAAGATCTCAAACAAGCAAGTTCATCGGTTATTACAAAGTTTTCATCGACTCCTCTGATAAAAATTAGAAGTTGGGCTGTATCACTCCTGTCAACACTCTCGTCCATAGTGACTAAAAAATACTTAAACTTTTTAAGACGTCCATCGAGTTGATAGGTTAAATTAGAAGAAATCGCTTCAATTTTTTTTATGACCGTTCTACGTGACAGCCCTATAGATTCGAAATCTTTTACCTTTTCTGGGCAGATTACTTTTCCAATGCTAATTAACACATCCTTAATAAATTCTCCTTCAGAAAACGGTTTGTTACTTTTTGCTATTTCATAGGCAACAATGTGACCAGCTAACGTGGAGGATCGCTGGATACTTCATTTGCTGACTAGATATTTTTTTTCAATTCCTCTGAATGAACTTTCTTGTCTTCATCTGTCATTTTATAGTACTTCGACCCAAGATGTTTTGAATGAAAGTGCCTAGCGAGATTATAATCTTTTAGTACAGCTACCGGTTCTTGGCAGAAAAGACAAATAGGTTTTTGGTTATATTCCATAAAGAAGTACTTACCTTTCCACTCTTCTTCAAATACTCGACATTCCGAAACAATTTTTCTCTTTCTATTTTCGATTGACATTTATGGGGGTATTTATTATTTTAATTACACAAATAAAACTGTACGTTGGCAACTTTATAATTTTACTTCACATTTCATTCTTTACGTCACGAGATTTACTGCTGATTAATCCATTGCTGGCCCTTTTATAATTGTTGCGCATGTTGTCTCGAATATTCAAGAATCTTCTAGATCTCACATATAATAGTTGTTGTTATGTTATACGTTCAGTTTTCTATATTAGTTGTTAGTGTTTTATGATGTTTATGATTCTTCTTGGAATATTGCATCAGAAAGTTGCTGTTCTCTTGTGTGTACAATATTTTTTATTTTTTGGGCATAATTTTTTTAATAGATGATTAATTTTTTTTTGAAAAACACTCGGCGGGCCGGATTGAAACCTCTCGCGGGCCGGATGTGACCCGCGGGCCGAAGTTCGCCCATCACTGATGTATACCATTTTTCTGATGATATAATAATTTTTGTCCTCTTTCAAAATTTCTAACAAATGCATTTTATACTTAGCTTTTTATTTTGTGTTTCATGCTCTTAGCTTATCGCCTTGTTTGGCAATTGAGCTAACAGTGTACGTTATTTACGACACTAAGTGGTTCAGAAGGAGTTTTACCTACAGAGTTTTGCGTAGAACGGTAAGCAGATAATTATTTCAGCGCCGCGTCTTTAACAATAGACCGCGTTCAATATTTTTGGCTACTGATGTTTTGAAAGTCTGTACATAGCGTTTAGCTAAACGGAAGATGGATGTAAAGGTGCTATTGTAAAATGTTGTATATCCATTTTGCTTATGTTTGGTTTGATTTAATGATAATCCTCTGAACTTTATATTGAGCAGCAGCAATATGTACCTTTTGGAAAAATGTTCCGTTAACTTCTCTGTTGACTCCTTATAGGCTTTATAGACTTTGGCCGCCAAAAAAATTTTTTTACAGTTCAAATATTACTTTATCACCCCAAAGCTTAAAAAAGTTATCTTTTGTTTATTTTCTACTGAATATGCAGCAAACTGTTTTTCTAGTTCTTCCAAATAAAAATTTCGTGGCTGCACTTCCTTATTAAATGATGGGAACGCTGATATATTTACACTTTGTTCTACGTAAGCTGCAGAATGAAAAGCTTTAAACACTGCCTCCATCCTCTATTTTTGCATTTTAGTCGTCCAAGCTTCCGTCATTATCATGGCTAATAAAAAGGACAACACAAAAATATAGAATGCTATTGCAGATTCTAATAGGAAATAAGAAGCACAAAAATTTACAGTAAAACTTTTATGTTATTTTTATTATTATTATATTGGCACAATATAATCGTAAATAGAAGTCTCGAGGAGAAGCTGGTGATAGAACTATAGAGTAAGCATTCCTAACATGAGAAACTGTAAGTCACATATCTAACACCTTTAACATTTGGACTATTCTAAATAACTTCTTAAATGTTAAAACCAATAATTTTGGTTTTTTTCCAAATGGAATAATTTTTCAATTAAATTGACATTGAAATTTTCCACTTGATTGGATAGATATTCATTTTTAACAGCAGTGTAAATCGAAAGCCTATTAGCAAGAAAATCCTTCCACAGATTAAGCAATTAAGCAAAGTTAATTTTGGGTTGTTACTCTTCGATCATTATGCAAACAGCAATTAGAATAATATAAATTTATATAAATTTTATAAAATATATATGAAATTAATTTTATGTATTTTAAACATTTAGATTTTTAATAATCAGCGAATTTTTATACCTAACAAATTATTATACTTAACTAATATTCGCAGCTTATGTTAGCAAACCATATTTGTTTGTGTAATTACAAGCACAAAAAAATTTATTGGATTATTTATGTTTATCAATAATAAATTTTGACAAATAAACGGGGACAAATTAGTTTACTATACCTCTGCCATTTTCATTTATATTTAAGCATTGGGGAATAATTTAAAATATGGCAAAATTTTTTTAAGTGCATGCATAGTTGTGTGTGTTTGTTTTGTTAATTTATAGCCTACTAAATAAAAATAGGCTTTTTGCAAAAATATTTATATGCCACCTGGATTAAAATTAATATATTTAATATTTATTCTCAAATTTATATATGCGAAGTAGTATTTGTTTAGCGTTATTTAAAAACTACAAAAAAATAATAAGGATTTAATAGTAAATCTCTAGCTTTAAAATAAAACTAATGTTTATGGGTACGATATTTCTAATACAGTTATAAAATGTGCAAGAAAGTATGAAATAAAAAGGACAAAAAAGCGTATAAAAGCAAAACTTTAAATATGCATTGTTGCATTTGCATATAAATTTATGTGCATGTGTATAGAATGCTTGCTTATTCTTAAGTATGCAGTTTATATGCATATGTTTAGATTGTACTGTGGTATATGGTACCCCTATAAGCTGAAAATTAGTTAATAGGTCAGCTATACTTGATACGTTTTTAAATTTCGTATACATAAGTCTTTGTATAATTTGTACTTTGAAATCACATTTAAGAAATTTTCAATTAAAATTATATTTTAGAAACAACCCATCATAATATGTTTTCCAAAATGTCAAAATATATTTCTATCACAATCGACAAATATTATTTAATCGAATATTTTTGCATTCGCACTACTTAGGTCTGTATGAAAAGCAGAAAGTTATAAATTCGTTTGTATTTGTTTTTGTATATATACTGCTTCAGAATACAGGTTTGTTCTTACAAACTGGGCTTATTTAGAAAAGATTTTTAAACATTTCAAAAGGTTGTCCTCACAAACAAGCCTAATTTAAAACTTTCACAAAGTTTTCAATTTCAATTTCAAGAGGTACATATTTTTATAAAAAATAACAAGAAAATTAAATTAAATAGCTCCCTCAATGGGAGTAATTGAGGGTGCTATTTAGCATATATGACTTTATTGCTTGAACCCATATTAACTGACTCTTGAAATTCATACAAAATATGTGTTACTATATACACAAACCAAAAGATTATCAATTAAGTACGTCCTCATGGAAATATTACAAACACTAGAAAATTAAAATTAAGGCGTATCCAATCGCTATCGTGGCTATATACAAATACATGCATTTTTTCATAATTTCTGTTAGCTAAGAAACTTTGCAATTTTACAGCCAATTTTTATCTTTTTATAATTATGCTTACGAATTTATATCATGAAAGTTTCATATTTTAATTTTTTTTTAAAAAGTTTTGGTTATGGAGGCCTTTTAGTAACAGAAATTTTTATTGTAACTTATTTTTAATTCGTTGTAAATTAAAAAAAAAAAATTATTTTACAAAAACCACTGCAGCTCAACTCGAATTGTTTTTTCTACTTTTCACATTCTGAGGTTTTTATGGCTGTTTTATGCATATTTAATGTTGCACATCCACCTGATGTGGCAGTTATGAAAAACATTTGCATGCCATAAAATGTTGATAAGAAGGTGGCAACTGTTTACATTGTTTAATATGCACAACAATTTCTTTTTAATTTTCTTTTTTGTTTTTTTCTAGTGTATAAGAAATATTTGCAAAAGCATTAAAGTTAACTTTAAGAGATTTTCCTCCTTTAAGTGACATTAAATACCAATACGCAAGTTTTGCATAATTTTTAGAAAATCAAGTAGAACTTTGCTTTTATAAAAAAATGTTTATTTTTGTGTGTAGAGAGACAAAATAAAATACAAAATTATTTACTTCCAAGTACTTTTAACTTCTTTCATTTAAGTTATTCAAATGGCAGAGGGCTTTCCTGTTAACATAGCATTTTTTATGTTTTATGGCATTTCGTGTCCTTCCTGATTGTTATTTATTGCACTTACCTATTTTACTTAAAAATAAAAATTTCACATAAATCACAATTTATCTTATCAACTTCACTTATTTGTTTAACACTTTTATTTAAGATAACATATGGCATTTACAAATACTCTTCGTGGCCATTTTTAACAACAATATTTAGTTAACTTTGTGATCCCTTGTTGTGTATTTTTTTTAGTCTCTTTTGTATAATTCTATATCTTTAAGGCATAACATTTAACCTTTATGCTTTTAAAAGTTCAGCTACTAGACAGAGCAGAGCATGTCTACCCTAAAAGCTGGAATTTATTAATTTGTGTTTCACTCATGATTTTGTCATTCATAATAGTGGCCCCTAAGCATTATAAATGATATTTGGTCTCGTTAATGCGTTACCCGACAACAATTGTTGCTACAGGAAAATGTACAATTTTTCAATTAAGCTTACGGAAAAATTCGACATAAAGCCTTGTTCATGCTGCTGATGAAACGTAAATGTTGGGGAAAATAATAAAATTTCATGTAAATATTTTCGTTAGCGCAAGCAAATATAATCGTGATTATCGTTTTTATTCATTGTAAGTATTTTTGTGTACTGTTTGTTACTTTATGAAAAAACATTGCAGGTCCACATAATTTCCCATCAACAATCGAGAGTGAAACAACGGCTCAGGCAGAAAGTTGCAGGCAGCGAAATTAGTTTTATTTATTTAATTTAATTTCTTGGCTGTAAACGATCCGTCAAAAAACTCTGGAACGCATAGATATAGATTAAGATTAGCTACATGCTGGAAAAAAATGTTAATGTTCATACTGGTAAAAAGTTAAAGCGGTACACCTTTCACTTTGAATCTTGGTGTAAAGACTTTTCGTGTTCCATTATAAAATGGGGTTGAAATTTTCAAAAACTTTCTTAAACTTCCTTCCTTATTCTCCTACTTCTAAAACTGACTGTTTTAAATATTTGCTCACTTAGTAAGTTATAAGACGGCTTTAAACAGTTAAAAAAACATTGTTTAATGGCTTGTTATTGAATTTACTTTCGCCTGCATAAATAATCATTGTAAGCGAACCCCTAATATTAGGAGTGTTCATCTGAGGCATCGAGATTAAATTTCTTTCCTTTGATCAGTGAAAAACCACAACTTTCTAATCAATAAAGTGATTTTATAAATTCCAAGATATATTCTCCATAGCAATCGAATTTGTTTGCATATCTCGTACACTATAATATATTTTCTTCAATTTTCCCAAAGGCGTGTTTACAGCTTATAATGGCTCTACATGTGAACTGTTAAGGTAGTATCGAAATGCGTCGGTTTGATACAATATTTTCATTCTCATTTCTGCCGCAGTAAAAGCTATAACAACTCTTTCCTTTTAATTATTATGCTTGTTATCGCAGCGAATGTGACTACAGAAATAATTTAAAGCCAAATACACATTAAATTTCGATCTTTCTTTTAAATTTGCTCATATTAATGAAATTTTAATTAAAGAATAATAAATAAATATCATCAGCGTACAGCGTACTATGCAAATGGTGGCGTGCTATTTAAAAAATAGCTTTCGAATCTGAGTATAAAATAATACAAAATAGATTTTTATTTGATTTTTAGTAAAATATCTATATGAAGATGAGAAATATACATGAGTCCGTTGCACTTTACTTTATAAATCCTTTTAGCCCAAGTAAATCTTTTTTCCTATGGTAGTAAAATTTTTCATGCTATACTATACACATAACATTTCAAAAGTTACAGGTGCTAATAACAAATTTTATGTAGATCCTTCCAATTAAGTGTAAATATTTTTATTGTAATAGCTTTTATGGCAAATTATTAAAAGTGTGGCTTCTGTGACCTTACGTAAACACTTCATTGTAAACTAACAAATAGCCTACATTTCAACAATTAATAATAATAATAATAATAATAATAATAATAATAATAATAATAATAATAATAATAATAATAATAAAAATAATAATAATATAATATAGAGAAAATGTAAATATGAAAAATTTAGAATTTTCAAATCGTTTTTTAGAAGAAGATAATTATTTCGAAGATTTTAAAATAGTGTTGCGTTTAGAACATTTATAAACATATTGTTGTTGCTAAGTTCTTTATTGCAAAATAAATAATACCAGATTTTAGAGTTTTTAAATCAATTACATGTTTAGTTACAAAGAAAAATTTGTACGTTGACACTATGAAACAATTTACTAAAGATGCAAGTCTTTGCTTCACGAGGTTTATATTTTAACTAACTAACTATCCACTCAGACGCTGTCTTTTATAATTGTCCTCTAGATGTCTAGAAAAATTTAGAATTTTCTACTCCCTTTGTATCACATTTTTGTGTTGTTATGTTATTCATTCAATGTATAGGCGCCTGTTCGTCAGTTTGTATTATTATTTTTGTTTTTATGCTGTTAAAATTTTTACCCTGGAATTTAGTTATAGTTAAGATAGTTGTTGCTGTCTTGCTAACTATGCAGTTAGTAAACAGCATACCCAACTATTTCGCTTACTTTATTAATTAATTTTTAAAACTTAAGCAAGACGCTTCCGCAACAATAATATTTTGGGTGTAAGTCTTTATCTAAGTCAACTTTTCAGTGAACTAATAACCCAAATTTACTTTTAATAAAATCACTAAATTGATTTTTCATGGTGAAGCTAGTTTGTATGCCCATTTCATTGATTGCTTAACTCAAATTGTCAGGGAACCTTCAGCCATATTTTCGAAGAGCTAAATCTGCTTATTATATTTAATTTTTTTTACCGACTAAGAAGTGGACAAAAAATTAATACACACGCATTAAAGCTTAAACAAAATACCAACAATTAATAGTGACTTTATTTTTCTTACATTTTTTCATACACTTAATTAGTTTTTTCCAAATCTAAGTGTAGATGTAAGAAAGAATTACAAACAATTAGCAACAGCTTTACAAAAACTCGAAAATACAGTGCGTTGCCATAGTTATTTCGTTCACATTTAATTATGTTTAAGAATTACCATGCAGGAAGACACTAAGAATGCTGAAGAAGGATGTAAAATTAATGAAAGTAATTGCATATAATGTCGACCTCAAGCCTAACTCGCATATAATAGTTTAAAAGGCAAACAAATTTATTGAAACTATTAAAAAATATACATGTTTTTATGTTAATGACTGTCAAATACTATAAGAAGAATATTATAATATGAAGTTTTTATTTTATGTTATTTTAAAAGTATTATTATTTTACACTTTTTATTATTGTATTCATTGTCTTTGTTTCAAGGATGATAAAAAAACACTTTAACTCACATTTTCATAATCAGCAAAAACTTGTTTCCATCACGTAAAAGTTTTCTTTCTTTGGATATTTTTTTAACATTAAAAAATAGAAAAAGCTTATAAACACACCCACACCCACACACACACACACATACAACACAAGAAAGAAAGATTTAAACGCATACAAGCGTATACAAAATCTAAATTCTTCTTCTAGAAATTATAAAGTTTATTCTTCTTTTAAGTTCCAGTTACTCGGAAGAGCAAACGAAAATGCCTTTTATATTCAGTTATACACACATACAGATACAAATATAATGTGGATACGTTTAAGCGTACATCTTGTTTTCATGTTACTTCTTCAAACGGTGTCAAACCCAGAGGTGACGACATATAGACAAACTAAAAAAAAACAAACTAAGAAAATTTAAAGAAATAAAGGATAGAGTGCAAGAAATAAAAGAACCAACGAACGCATTGTTATTACTTTTATGTAAACCATGGTGGTGCGACTATGATTTTGAAAAATAATCATTTCAACTGTAAAATAAAAAATACTAGACCAGAAGAAATTGCTTTACTAACGACATAGAAAAAAGTTTGGAAAGAACACTTAAGTTTATGCACATATATGAGTTTGATTTTAAATTTATCCGAAACAGTTTTACACTATTCTGGTAGAAAATATTACACGAAGTTCATAAAAATGTACATGTGACAGTAGCTAAGTGACATGCAAAATATTAAATCATTTTGCCGATCAGGTACTTAATAACATACCACAAAAAAACTTTAAATGACTTTCTAGATATCTCAAGTTAATAGCCAAGGGGTAATTGTTTAAAAATAATTTCTATATGCCAAAAATGTGTCAAAATCCAAAACGTTATTTGTGATTTTTGCTCCGTTCTAAATTGATCTAAAGGGAGGAAATAGCTGCGATGGTTTTTATTTATTTTATCACTACCTAAAAGAGTCTTAAAGTAAAGGGTGTTTTTTTAAGCCCGATAGAACTTAAAATTGTAAAAAATAACACAAAAAATTAAATTGTAATCAAAATTTTCTTTTTTATTCGAAGGATCAATACGTGACATTAACATTTGAAAATGATTTCGGGCATATGGGCACCGCGGCTGTTCTTGACGAAGCGCATTCTGGACGTCCAATTTTGGGCCACTTTTTCGAGCACTGCTGGGCGTATGTCACGAATAACACGAACAATGCTGTCCTCCAAGGCGTCAATTGTTGCTGGTTTATCAGCATAAACAAGTGAGTTCACGTAGTCCTACAGGAAATAGTCGAGTGGTGTCAAATCGCACGACCTTGGAGGCCAATTGACAGGTCCATTTCTCGAAATCAACTTATCGCCAAATTTTGATTTCAATAAGTCGATGGTTGCGTTCGGTGTATGGCACGTAGCGCCATCCTGTTGAAACCACATCTCGTCCGGATCAATGTCATCCATATTTTCAAACAAAAAATCATTGATCATGGTGCGGTAACGATCTCCATTGACCGTAACGCGAGCTCCGGCCTCATTCTTAAAGAAATAAACGGTGCATTTTTCTGGATGTAATGGAGTCTATAGGGTCTGTTGTGGATTGGTCTCACTCCATATGCGGCAATTTTGCTTATTAACAAACCCGTTAAGCCAAAAATGCGCCTCATCGCTGAACACAATTTTGCGATAAAACAACGGGTCAGTTGCCAACTGCTCTAGAGCCCAATCGGCGAAAGAACGACGCATATAATGGTCTCGTGGCTTCAATTCCTGCACCAGCTGGATCTTATACGGGTGTAGGCCGAGATTTTTGCGCAAAATTTTCCACGTAGTGGACGGGCAGAGCCCCAATTCCTGCGACCGACGACGAATTGATAAATTTGGATCTTTTCCACACTTTCGTTTACAGCGGCGATATTCTCTTCAGTACGCACATTCCTTCGACGTGTTGGTGTTATAGCATCCTCTAGAGAGTATGTGGTACGAAATCTATCGACAGTTCGACGAATGGCTTGTTCAGATGCACGATTATGTACGCTATAAAAATGACGAAGTCGTCTATAAGTTGCGCGAATCGACGACTGATTTTCAAAGTAAATTTGGATAATTTCGTAGCGTTGTTCAAGCGAGAGTCTATTCATGATGATTTGTCAGAGTATACTGAAACAAATAAAAAAAAATGTTTCATCAAAATTTAATTTTTTGTGTTACTTTTTACAATTTAAAGTTCTATCTAGCTTAAAAAAACACCTTTCAGTAAAGGTACCACCAGGTAAAATAGGAACACTAGTGTATGTGTTTTCATAACAAAATCGAAATTTATTAACTCTATTCATAAAATTAAGAACTATTTCATTAACAAACTAAACATGCTTCCTTTTGTAATTTAGTACTGTATAAAAATGCATTGAAAAAGTAAAGTTCATACTTATGTACATATACTTTATTGTTGATTCCATTCAAACTCTTTTCAAAGTACTCAAAAAGTAATTTTTTTTTCATCCAAATGTCAAGAAGAATATTATTAAAATAGGAAAGCAAGAAAATATATCACCAAAAGGCTAAAAATTTCAAACGTATAATTTTTTTTATATATTTTTTAAATACACAGCATGATCAACTATTTTAATCATAACGCAAGCAAAGTATTATAAATTCAGATTTATAGTGCATGAAAAATATTTTTTTAAAAACTTTTGTTGTTCTTTAAATATGACAAAAGTATATTTTAATTTCAATTATTTAACATAATTTTTAAATAAATGAAAAGTAAATTTAAAATCAGTTTCTGGCATGCAGTATTCAAGGTGTTAGTGGAATTGTTCAAGAATAATAAAGGAACTCAAAAAGAAGTATGTTAAATTATGTGAGAGAGTCAAGATTGTGGTTTGAGCCGTGTAAAAACAATAGTATAAATATATAAAAAGCGATATAAAGTTGATATTATATTTGATAGCATAAGTTTGTATTTATTTGCAATAACATTAGCAAGACGTTTTTTTTTTTCGTTTCGGTGTGTTCACATTATAAATAGCAGACCAGTGAATATGGGATAGGAGCGCTATGATTGATCTCCTTTGGGCTTGTAAAATGTGGCTTTGATGGTTATCTCGCTTGGCCTTAACACATACGTTATTTTCGAGCTTTACGTTCAGAGAGCTGATGTCAAATAGCATAACAACTGTTAGAAGTTTGTATAGAAATTATTTCATGCATAAAGGCAATTACCGTTTTTACCATATTAAAATGCTTCCATTGATTCCAAATATCTTTAAAGTGATTGTTTAACTTTACAAAGTCAAGATATTGGCAATATTCAACTTTTGATATATAGTTATCTATAAAATTTTCTACTTCTTTTGATCACTATGACAACAATGCGTGATAAGGTTTACACCATTACGAAGCTGTGTGAGCCATAACTTGATGGTGAATAAAACCACTGGAGTGATATGTAGCGTCACCCACGCCACTCTTTTCTAGTTGCAATTTCGGAAGCTCGGAGCAGGGCCACCATCCCCACTCCTTGCCGAGGAGTTGAAGACTATCCAACTTCTGGTCCAGAACACTTGACATAGCATGCTCACTGGATCGGGATCATTCACCCTGTGTTCTTGATCAAAAGTGAGATGATTCCAGTTTCTTAATCATTTCATAAGGGCCTTCGAAACCACGACGGTCACGATGCTTCCCAAAGGGCCAATTTCTATAATCAGATAGGAAACAGCAAAAGCTGAACTCTGAGGATTACTAAATCCCGTGGAAATAAAGTGGAAATTCTCCAGTTCGCTCCTGATAGCCTTTAGGGGACTGGACTCCCCTTTACCCCCAGAGATTCCATTAAGACATATAAATATGCGCCCAAGTGGAACTACGAAAACAATTTGTACAAATAGGATTAACACATTAATATAAGTGTTTAGGGTGTACACAAGCCACTAGGCCCATAGAGATTTCAAAGAGATAATTTCTTTCCTACTAAAAAGCGTTTTGCTATTAACTCTCATTTAATTTTAACTAAATATATTTCAATAAAATATGACACACGAGAAGTGATAATCCTTTAAAAAAAATATTTAATAAAATAATTTTAATTTAGTTAATTTTTAACAATTATTTAATAAAATAATTTTAAAAAAATTATTGAATAAAATAATTTTTTAAATCAATAATAATTATTGATAAGTAAAAAAAACTGATTACATATTTCATCAATTCAATTCAATATGTTATAAAACTTTATCCGTTTGATTAGGTTATTTATTGACCAGGAAAAATAATTTACAAAACAAAACTATCAAACTAATTTTTATTTGATCTTATAAAATTTTTAGTTAAATAAGTTTTGATCCACCCAACCTAAAAGAAAATCAATTTTTTTAATAAAGCATTAATTTTTTTATTTTTACATAAGATATTTATTCAACGATTTAAGTAAACAATTTAAGAAAAACAAGTGAATGTAATAAAATGACAAAAATTAATTATTACTCATATTTAGTCAAAACTTATTACACGTTAATAATATTGTTACGTTTATACGTTTTATAAACGTTTTGTTGTGAGTTCTTTATTGCAAAATAATTAACACCAGTTTTTAGAGTTTTTAAATTTATAACAATTTTATTTACTTTAACTACACAAAGTTGACACAGAACAATTTACTTAAAAATGCACGTCTTCACTGTAGAGGTTTAATTTACTGATTGATTATCCACTCAGACGCTTCCCCTATTTATACTTGTCCAATAAGAATCTAGAAGATGTAAAAATCTTCTACTCTCTTTGTGTGTATTTTGTTGTTGTAGGTTGTTTATTCGTTTTATAGGTGCCTGCTTGCCTGTGTGTATAGTTGTTTTTGTTTTTATGCTGATAAGGTTTCTGCTTGGGATTTATTTCAATACATTTGTTGTTGCTTTTGTAAAAAAGGGTTTCTTAGAAAACTACGCAGATGATAAACAACTGTATATTTGTTGTTGCAAAATTAGTTTTTGTCTTGCGCGTTTAAATGATAAGCACCATGTCAGGCAGTTAGTAAACAGCCTATCAAATTGTAGTTGTGTGTGTGTGTATAAACTTCTACGCAGTTTGTAACCAGTAGTTTTCTTAATTGCTTAATTGTTTTATATTCGTAACAATATATTCATCCGATAAACTCATGGTACGCATTTGCTTTACAAATAAGTTTAAAAGTTTAAACTAATTTTGTTATTGACTAAAGCATATTTACAAAAAATTATTTATTAGAAGTTAAATATCATACTTATTTTTAAATTTTAGATAAATGCATGTTTGTTAATATTACTCTGCGATTATTTTCAAATTAGCAATAAACAGTAAAACAGAGCAAGTTACTAAGTTATTACAAGCATAACTTCATGACTTATCTATAACAACAACAACAACAACACATAAATTAGTAAATTAGAAATGGCAAATATTGCGAAATTTTATAATAATTTTAAACCCCATTATACTTTAATTTCGTTTGGTTGCTCTAAGAAGTAATTATTTTTTCAAATTATTTTTAGCAAATCCTGGAAAAAAGAATACAGCAAAGGGAACAAATAGAGCGAATACAGTAAATGAGATTCTCTTTATTATCTGCAACATTTTTTTTTTTTTTGGCAGTTTGCAGTTGTGATTGATTAAACAGCCATTACAGTTGACCGCATTGCCCAAAAGAAACATTGTTTTTTTATGTATATCATCCTCCCTGAATTGATGTAATTCTTGACTGCTATTTATATCTACATTTTAAAGAAGAAGAAATTAAAGTTAAAAAAAAACCAAAACGAAGAGAAACTCACAATAAAAAAGGAACAAAAATATTGTTCTAAAGAAAATCTTTTCAATTGAGGATTAAAGTGACGTGAATGGATGCAATTTTATGATTGACATGAAAAAGAATTTAATTTGTTACTGCTTATATAACGTTCAAATGCGATACAGGCAAGAAGCGATGCATTAAAAGAAAAGTGAAATAATGACATACGAGTTTATTTGTAAGAAAATGCATTAAAACGGCAGCATAAAAACAGATATTGAAAACTGAATGAAATAAATAAAGAGAAAAATATATGGACAAGTGATAAATGTGAAAAGGATTATATTGCACAGTACATTTGTTTAAATACAATCGAAAATAATTCGAGAAATATTTATATTTAAATGCAAAAATGAAGCCAGTATTTTCATCCTAATTACTTTAATCACACATATGCAAGTAATTTTTTTTTTGGCTGGAATGGCCAATAGTGTAATTTCCTTTTACTTTTTTCTAAATACAAAGCGGCAAAGAAAATTCTAATCATACATATATATCTGGGCTTTTGTTATAATATAATTTTTTGTTAGCAAGGTGTTTCTATGAACCATCACCAAGTAATGCAAGCTTAGATGTGAAGTAATAAATAGGAAATAAAAATAGATATAAGAAAAATTTTTATATTCAAAACACTACATGAACTTAGAAAATATAAAAATTAGAGAAATCATAAAATAAACTCTAATTTTAAAGCATTTGTTTAAAATTGTTCCTGTCGTTCGAGAGTTGGTGGAGTTTTAATGCTATCTTAATACGAACTAGTAACTCACATCGCTATCATTAAATCTTTGATGAGCATCATTCAAAACACTACATGAACTTAGAAAATATAAAAATTAAGGAAATCATAAAATAAACTCTAATTTTAAAGCATTTGTTTAAAATTGTTCCTGTCGTTCGAGAGTTGGTGGAGTTTTAATGCTATCTTAATACGAACTAGTAACTCACATCACTATCATTAAATCATTGATGAGCATCTCTATGTTTGAAATGAGTGTAAGATTCATTAGCATTGAATGTAAATGTAAACTCCACATTTTTTTGTTAAATTTTTACCACCTTGTTACATCCACTAGATAAGACACTAAATACAGTGTACCTTAATAAAAATAGAAGTTGTACAATTTTTGATTGACCACTGCTTTATAAAAGATAAGTTGGTTTTAAGAGCAATTCTGTGTACTCGATTAAAGAATAGCCTTAGAGTTTCATAATTCATATTTATAATTGAAATAAATATTTTAGAGCCTGTGCTGCAAGGGAGGGAAACTAACTATTTTAGATTTCCGTATTCAGCCTGCGAAAAATTTTGTGATATATTTTTCTTCATAAAAAAGAACTAACAAGCTTGCGAAGCTTGCGGATAAAAGTGTTTATATGGCCTAAAAGTCTTTAAACAATATTTTAAACATAAATGAATTTTATCGTTTCAAATTATTTTTTTTTATATAATTATCATAAAAAAAGTTCTTAAAAAGTGTTTTAAGCAAAAGCTCATGAATTCTCAGTAGAAGTAAAAATAAGTGAAAATAATAAGAAAAATGCATTTATTATAATAAAATAATGAGGTGATAAATTATACAAAATATTGTTCATCGTTTGCCATTACTTTTTTTTCATCTTTCTGATAGCATACTTTAGCCAATTTCTGATATCCAGTTGTGAAGTGAACCGTACTCCAATAAGCGGGAAACAAATGGTAGTCAGAACGGTCAAACTTTGGGCTATTAGGTGGGTGAGCGAAATTTTCTATCCAGTGTTTTCCTTGTAGTTTGTGATCGGTCTTTCAACATGTGGGTAATCTTTGTTATAATGGAAGATTATGAACTTTTGTCTGGTTGAATGTTAATGACTCAATTCCGTATAGGTGCAATCGTCTGACGCAATTTCAATAGCTCATTTTGCAAAACCCCTTTTGAACCCACCTTGGCATCTTGGATATTCAGTTTCCACGTTGATTTGGCTGATTACGTATCGATCTTTACGTATGCCTTTTGGCACGTGGGGTTATCGTAATGAATTCATTTTTCTTAACTAGTAACAATATGAATCAAAAATGACTTCTGTTTGTAGCGTTCAAGTATTGTTTCCGACATGCAAATTCGTCTTTCAACGTCGCTCGGAATCAATTCATATGGGACCCAATTTTCTTGGGATTCATTCCCAAAGCTATTGTGTGACTACCAATGATAATGCTAGCCCTTCTTGTGTTTGGATCTGTATCGCACAATTCTTCCATTTTCTCATCTGAACACTTTTTCTGCTAACCAGGTCTCTCCTTGTCTTTTGTATCGAAATCAACACTTTTACAATCTATCTTTCACAAGATTTGTGAGTTGGTGAATGTTGGCCATACGTTTCTAACAATATTCGGTGACTTTCAGCAGCAGTTTTCTTCAAATGACTTCAGTTTTCTTCAGACTTCCCAAAAATCATCTTTTTTTTTATTATAGCGATAAAAAAATGTGTCTTTACACCTTGACGTCTCTGTTATATGATAAACTATAATGACACATGTAATCATATATATATATATATGCTTTATTATATGTATGTAGTTAAATTATATAGATCATTGAGATATATCCTGATAATCTAGCTTAACCGGTGAAATTCTTTTGTAGATGGCAGCATTTTTCGCAACGTAAAATATGTTTCTCAATAATTTTATTAAAACGGTATTCTTGTATTGGATGTTCCATACTGTTCTAGTTTTCCCATAAGTTCAACTGACATAACCTATAAGGCGAATTTAACCATTTATCAAATTCATATATAGTATATTCAATTTCTCTTTACTAGATTTTATACACTTTATATAAAAACTTGAACTGAATGCAAATATTAAAAAATAACAAGTTATTTTCAGCACTGCTTATTCTCTAAGTGATGAAAGTCTTTCATTTAAATGAAATTGTATTAAAATATTTTTACATGAATACTCATTTTAATAAAAATATTACTACTACCAATGATTTTCTAAAACATATTAAACTCTCTAACGCATTTCTATTCAGAATAATCTTTTATTATACAACAAAACAATTTCAAAGTTTGTCGACTCTAGAAATTGTTGGTTTTTTTGGTAACATTCAATGGCATCACTTCACAAGCAGTAACAAATTTTGTTAACCACAATTTTTTTGGTTATGTCCTGAAATACAGCAACATAACAGAAAAACAACAATTACAATATAAACAACAAACAAATATTCTATCAAAGTTAGACTAGTAAAATGACACTGACAACAACTAGCTAAACAATTTTATTTGAATAGAGAACAAGTAAATTGTAAAACTACAGGCGCATATCGTGTTATAAAAAACCGCATGTTTCTCTTGAATCAAATCCACATTCGTTTATGCTTTTTACGGATTATTGGTTAAAACAAGTTCATAAAGTCCTGTTCGTACAGAAGATAAATCAACTATCCTAATGGGTACACTGACTTACCATAACTTTCAAAAAACATAACTTCCAATGACTTAGTTTTATTTGGCAAAGGTGTCAGCAAAGGTGTATGCATGAAATATTTTAGGATGTTATCATATATATATATGTATGTATGCAGGCAATTATGTGTCTATATTGGTTAATGCTATTTGATATTATTTTTATTTATTTACATCTAATGCGCAACTTTGTTTAAGATAAATCAGACATTTAATTTGCTTGTGGGCCTGCTGTATGATATAATCAAGCGTCTTTTGTTTTTTTTTTGATGATTTTTTTTCTTATGATTTAGATAGTTAAACGACTGAGACTTCAAATTCCTTTGGTTTCATTTGTCTTTGTGCCAACTGTGTGTAACTACATTTAATTTTAATAAAACGACAACAGCGTCATAAACAGATCATTTTTGTTGCAGAAATATACATTTTAGTCGTGACAATGTCAGATATTTTCCTTTTATAAAATTAAAACAGAAGTAGTAATGCTGTAAAATAGAGCTAAATAAAGTTATTTTCACCTTGAGTAAAGTGGTGTATGTATGTGTTGTGGTTTAAGTATAAAAAAAGTCAGTTAGCCAACATATGCTAAAAGAGGGTTTGAGTGCGTATGCTTGGTGTGGAATAACAGATAAATTAATTAAAATTGCAACAATTGAGCCAGTTCACATTGGATTAGTTGTGCTGGTCTAACATGGCAGTTTGCGGGCATTTTCGGTGAGGGGGGTAGTTTTTGGTTGGCACTATTTTTCTACCAGCTTCAACACCGCACACCGAGAACGAAACTAATACACATGCATTTATGAAAAATGCAGGAAAAATTAATTTCTAATAACAAATTGAAATAAATTTTTTTATTTAATTAAAATAAAAAAGGTCGAATAAGAATAAAAATAATTTTACAGAAAATAAAATTAGAAAAAAACTTTTCATCACTTAATCAAGCCATATTTGTTTTGTAATGCGTATACTGAGGTGTATACCGAACAAAAAACAAAGCTGTGTATACGTATACAATTTTGTGCTAGAATAATTTGTCTAGTGTGTTTTGAAAAGAACAAAAGTTGTGCAGAGCAAATATTAATCCAATGTGAACTGGCCCATTAGATACAATTTTTAAAAATCTGCTTTTAAGAACATTGATCAAGATAAAATTCTTTTATAATATAAATTACAAATTATATGTTCTAAGTTCTTATTCATTCATTATACAGAATTAAGTTATTTATAATCAAATAAGCAAAAATGGAAGTGTATATCTTACGAATTCATTAGAAAATAAAATAAAAAAGGAATATATGTGTGCTCCTCTGTTATCTAAAATTAGAACGTTATGAGTTGCTTACCACTAGTTGGATCTTATTTATTATATGATGCGTGTGTTTTATTTGCTAATATTTTGAATAAGATTTCATAATTTTTGTTATAAATTTTCGATTTTGGGAGTGTTACTAAATGTGGTTGATACTGAAAGTAGTGCATGGACTATGTATTTGTTTTTGTATATCTGCCTTTATATCTGCTTGCCATTTTGATGGTTTTAGAGATTTTTAATAAAAAATTTTTTATTTTTTAATGAAATTGTCTTCCACTACTAATAGTGAATAATTAAAAATCTTTTGAACAGTAAAGAAAATTGGTCGAGTAATGGGTTTATTTTTGATCCTGCACTTTGGAGAATTTATAGTGTCTATGTTTATTACCCTTTACGCCCTTAGAACGTTCCTTAAGAAAAAAACATAAGCAATACGATTTTTATTTGAAGTACGATTTTTTCCAAAACAGTGTATTTTAGCAAAAAATTGTGGTAATAAGAAAAAAAAAAATAATAATTAGATTTTGTATTTCGTTAAAAACTAAAAGGTAAAATCAAATACACTTCATATGATTTTGCTTAACAAAGCACAATTTAAATTAAACTTGTATAAAATCAAAAGCAAAGAAATATTTATAATAAACATATTAAATAGAAAATTCTAAAATAAAAGAAGATTCATAATTTCGAAACACTATTATACATATTAAAATATATGCAAGAAAGTATATATATCGTGTGTATCTCTAAAGCAATTTATCAAATTTTTAAGCATCGTATTAGAGATTTATGCCGTTCTGTGTCGTCGTTATATTTATGCGAAAAATGATCTATGATAGTGTCATAATAATATTTGCATTAAGTCTAAATACCATATAACAAAGACAAATCAATGCAATAACAAAAACATATGTGTTTTTTGTAAGTCAGCAGTAGTACCAAATTATATGCACATATATACGCAAATGCAATAGATGGTATATGCAAACGATTAAAATCGCTTAAGTTATTTCGAATAAGTAGAAATTTATAATATAAAAAAAATATAAGAGCAAATATTGGCATATTTATTGTACAGCATATTGCCAATTTGTTTTTTTCAAAGAGATATTATGGGTGTTACCTTTAGTCTTTAAAAATTTTTATACTTTTCTAAAAAATTGAAAATATATTAATATTCTTTTCGCAAATATTGCAGTCGTTAGTCTCCGTTAAGATATTGTTGGTTATTAGATTAACTAATAAAATATGATTGATACTAGATTAAATTGATGACGAGATTAACTGCAGCCAAACGAATGCACAGTGTTTGAATAAATTCTTTAATTTTATCTCTATCAGTGTCGAAGTATATCGAAAAAAATTGATGGGCATGATTGACAGAATGGGAGTTTACAGCTGTTACAGTTAAAGTTAAAATATCTCTACTGCAAAATTTTTTAGCCAGATAACAAGAAATGATTTAAATCAAATTTTTGTTTTCAAAATGCATGATTATGCATTTCCTCATTATCTTTAACTGTCTAACTATTTAACAATAATTTCTGGAGTTTCATACTGCATTGCAAAATAGCTAAATGAAATTTTATTTATAATTCTCTACTTGTTCCTTTTGGGTGGCTTTAAATTTCTAATGTCGGCATATTACGCCGACAGATTCGCTTTGCTAGCAGTAAGAAAAATGTATAATTTACCTACTTATTTTGTTATGCTTTTAATAAGGATGGTTTGTTTATGGCATCATTTGTTGCTACTGTCAAAAGAAAAAAATCTTTTTAAGCATAAATCTAAAGAAACAAGTTTAAAAATTTGCCAGATTTCTGATTAAAAGTGTGTGAATATTTTCATCATAACTATGGCTTCTATTACAAAAATGACTATAAAATCATATTAAATATCTAAATGTTAAACCAACAAAATTTCTAAACATGCAAAATATAATTTAAATATGAACTTAGAAACTTTGCCAAACTACTGTCAATTATTATTATTTTTGCTTTTTTTAATACTTTTCTATTTGTTGTTATTTTTTTGTTTTTAATTATTTACTCTGTGAACTTTGATAAGCTTTATAATCCCTTTAAAGCAGTAAAATTGAAAAAGAAGAAATAAATTAAAATATAAAATATATTAAAATCCGTATTATATTTAGTTTTAATTACTTTGGCATAATACTTTGTATCAGTATTTTTACTTCTACAAAAACAATGCCATATATGCTGTGCTGCTATATTATTATATATTTTACATGCATACATACACATTTATATAAGAATATATTTAGTTTGACACTCTACAAAATTTTAGGAATAAAATTTTTTATGCATTTTTGTTCATGTTTGCAACGATTTTGATTTTATTATTCATTCTACTTAACTCTTACAGAATCTGCATACACTCGGAAATGAAATTTTTATCTTTACTTAGTAATGAGTAAAAGAAGGCACTTGTGTAGACTCTTATCCTATTTCGAGAAATATGCCAAAGTAAGTTCGACAATCAACATCAGTAATGTGAAGTCTTGCACTTCATCGTGTATTTGGCCAAATACTCAAATATCATAAAAAATGACAAATTGAATCTAACTTCCTGCAATAGAAACTTCCCATAGCGCGGAGTTATCAGAAAATGAGTTTAAGTTTGACAATTCTAAAAGCTTTAATTTAGTATATTGTAAAGGGCATATCCCCAACATGCACAATTAAAGCAGGAAGCTGTTTGCAGGGGTTCTAAAGCACACAGGTACAAAGCTAGAGTTTTGTCGAAGATGGCGTTTGACATGAAGGAAATTTACAACAATTGTGGAAAATTTAGGTTAGAGTAGCAGCGCATTAATATCATTTCAGTCAAGAAAATTAACCAAGCTTCTTATTTATTATCGAATTGCTAAAAGCGATATTTAATCTGATTTTTAATAATGCAACTTTAACCCGAAATTGAAACCCGCAAAGGTAGCTCTTCAACTAGAGCGAATGAAACACTTCAAAAAACAAAAAAGAAAGATTTACTAGAATAAGTTTGAATCTGCGTTAATAAAATGATCGTTCTGAGCCATGTGAATGCGATGAAATTTTGACGCATTTGAATCAGGTGAATCAGGAAAGGAAATACGCAAAATAGTTGATACAGCCCAAGACAACTAGACACCTACTGAGGGATAAATTGACGAAATAGGTATCTTCTGGAGCAGATCACTACTCATTTTTACTTATACAAGCAAAATTTAAAAATAAATAGTGAAGGTGTCTTATTGAAATACCAAATTCTTTTTAGCAAAAGCATTTCCAAGAAAATTTTATATTCACACAGTGGCGGAAAAAATAAATGCACTGTTGCTTGTGTTATTTATTTTTCATAAGCGGACAATATTTTGCCAACATCAAAACCAATATGTACACTGCTAAACGTTCTCGGGTTCAAAAGTTTTTGCCAAACCATAGGGCATTATGGCTCAAGCATAATTCGGCGGGCATGCTTTTCGTATTGCAGATTGAGGCCAATTCAGTTTATGTTGATAATGAAAAATGTCGTGCTATGTAATATGCTAGTCTTTCGATAAGACAACTACCCAAAAAGATATAGTCTTAGCCTGAGCTTAGCCCGATTGAAAATTTTAGGAGACACGTAAAGAAGAGATCTGTAAATCAATATCTTTCAACAGTAGCCAACTTTAGCCTTAAGCTAAGGAGTCGTAGAAAAATTTTCTGAATTGACACCATGCCAAGGTATTGCTCCTTCGTTATTACTAACAAAAACCCTGCAATAAAATATTAATTTAGTTACTTTATTTTCTTAACTGTGTATTTTAAATATTAACAATTTGGCTTATTTAGACTGAATAGTGCTAATATTTTTTAACGTCTAAATTTTGCCTGTTGGGAGTTTTGTGTAGTTTATTTTAATAAAAATTATTTAATGCCATTAATGTTTTTTTATTCCGATTTCTACTTAAGTATTTTTAGAATAATTAAAAAGTTGCCTAATTTGTGATATTTTTTTTACCTCGGATGTACGTATTTTTGTTACATTTTTGCACATCTATATACGTACATACATATTTGTTTTAATCACTTTCTAGTTGATTTCAATGAAAAGAAAATATCAATGTAGTGCCAAATTTTGTATTAAATACCATTCAAGTGTTTGTTTTTACTTTTATTACTATTTTATATCTGAATTTGATTACTTTGACAGACTTTATTGTTTTACTTAGGCAAAACAAACTTTTGTCAATTTTAGATATAAATTTTATGGTTCTATTTTCATCTTCTCTTGTATGAAAAAATAAAATTTTTATTCATAAAAATTTTTCGATTTTTAAAGAGTATGTAAAACAAACATTGAAAAATCATATTGGTCAATATCAATAGCTTTAGTTGTAGCAAAAATTTATATGAAGCAATTTATATACCCAAAAAACCATTTTCGCCATTGTCTTAAGTTTTATGGATTTTTTTACTTAAGGAAAAATTTTGTTTTTTTAATATTAAAATTAATACATAAACGACCCTTTGTAGAAAAATAGAAAATAATAAATTATTATTTTTCATTAATGTAATGCTTTCAAATACATAACTACAATGAATTTTTTATTTAAAAAAATAAAATAAAAACCTTTTTGCAGTAAAATGTATTTCTATATAAAAAATCATTTCATTTTAATAATTTCAATACACATTGTAACAAAATTTAAATTTTAATTTTCTATCCCAATTTTTTACAATTCGAACCACAAATTATAGGAGTTTCGATGCAAAATATGTGTTGTGTTGTTTACTGTCATTAGCAACTTGGTCTTAAGTTATTAGCTGTGAATCCTTGAAAATTAAAAATGTTAAAATTTCATTAAAAAGGTTTTTAGTCACTATTATTATGATGCCTTGGAAGCAGTAATGCATTATGTTAATTGACTTTTTAGCGGTAGAAAGTTCTGGAATATTATGACTTAAATATAAAAAATATGTCTGTACTCCTTACCTAGAAAAGAAATAGATAAGGATATAATTAAACCCAAATTTCTCTAAAAAGTTTTGTTATTCGGGGCTACAGCATCAGATCAGACTAATTTATTAAATTGTTTATACACTTTTTAATTTCCTGAAGATGCCACACAATAGTGTGGGAAAATATTAAAAACAAACAAATAATAAACTTGAATAAAACCTATTGCTTGAGCAATAAATTATTTATATAATATTAATAAGGTCAAATGAGTATAATTATTTTTTAAAAATATTATAGCATAAAAAGATAATATTCTACTTTTTTTTAAGTTACTCAAAAATATATTTATTATTTAAATATATATATGTTTTAATTTTAAATTGAGCGATTTAGATAAAAAAAGTAAAATCTGAAAGCAATAATAATTCTTTTTAATATTAAATACCCAGAAAGAAGCCTGAATACACGGTAATCTAAATAAAGCTTTTTCATACAGGCTGGTCAGTGCCGTAATTGATTCAGTACCGTAATTGCAAATAAATTATTTTCTTAAAAAAAGCTTAGAACGAAAATATGAAATTAGAATCATTTATTTTGGTTACATTTAAAAACTAAATATATATTTATATAAATTTTCTTTCAAAAGCTATTTAAAACTAATTTAAAATTGTCCTTAATTAAGATCTATATTTAATAGTTTCAAATCTAAATGTCCTTAAATCATTTAAAATTGAAATAAGCTTCATAATTACTTACAGATTAAAAATTAATCTATATTTATGCATACATATGTATGCATATGTACATGTATATATAATGTATGTATTTGAAATCTTTTCCAACTATTTAAACACAGTTATAGTTTCAGATTACATTTCTTTGCATTTAGAAGAAAACTAATGCTTACAACAATACTAGCAAATTTGAATATTTATTCTTCCCTTTTTTGTTTGTACTTAAGTGCATGTTGCTTTTATCGTATATTTCTTCAAAAAGTAGAAATATATTGCAAAAGTAATACTGATGGGCTTTGCATTTACCATTTAACGAAGATTTATTATAGTTTATATAGTTTGTGTAGAAATTTACAATACCAGGCTGTTGTAGAAAAATATATATTTGATACTGTTTCTATCTACCGATACAAGATGCCTTGTTCTTCTACGTTTAACAATGGCTATCAAACAGTAAAAATGTAGTCGTATAGTAATAAAAATAAATTCGTGCAAATGCTATTTTTACATTTATTGAACACATATATTTGACTTAACGTTGAAGTAAATGCAATTGAAATTTAGTTGACTTTATAAAACTTTATATATAAGATTATCTTATTTTACTTTATTGCTTTAAATTAAGTAAATTATTCACATTCATTTCTTGTACAAACATTTTATTATACCACGAACTCTCTTAGTGTAGTAAATCAACCGAAGCAATTAATGTAGATTTGAATTTTTCGATATGTGCTTGGATTCTACGACGGGGTAAAAATTTCTTTTGTTTGGGTACGGTTTTCCGTCGACCCTCATCAAATTTGGTTTGTGAACAAACCGGTTTCGGCTGTTTGCCATCTTCAGTGTTCTTTTCGTACTAGTTGCGTTCTATTGTCAGTTGTGTTTATATAGTTCGTGTCTCCCTTCATGTTATTGCGTTCGTCCCTTTTTGTCTTTTTTGCCTTCATCTCTCTCTCTCCTTTTTTTGTTTTTCTCTTTTTACCTAATTTGTCGCTCCCTTTTTCATTCGTCTTCTTTCCTACCTAAATTCTTTTACGATCATGCTTGTTGGCCGTTTTTGTTTATGTGTGAACCCATTGGGTTTTTCCTTTTTTCCTCTTTTATGTGTACGTTTATGATGTTCTTTATTGCCTTGGTCTTGCGCACCTGCGTAACGTTTTTTTGCTGGTGTAGTGTTTGTTTTCCTGTAAAAATGTTTCAACGATTCAAATATTGTGTCCGAAGCAGTCTTTATTTGTTCATTTATTATTCGTCCGTCAAACGTTTTTTGTTTGTATATTTCCATGTTTTCCAATACATTTAGTCTCCTTCCTTTGTGCTGTGTGTGAAGCAGTTTAACCGTTGTCTTAATATGTCCTGGTGTACATTTGTTGTTAAATATATGGTTCGCGAAGTTTGATTCTGGAGTCGGTTTTGGTTCTCGTAGTCTTTTGTTATAGTCTCTAATCTGGTTTTAATTTTTCGTCCTGTTTGCCCGATGTAGCTATAATGGCATGTACAAGTTAATTTGTACACTCCTTGTTTGTCTAGTATATTTTCGTCGGTTGTTTTATTCCGTAGTATTCTGCCTAGGTTGTTTCTTGTTCTGAATGCGGTATTGATGTTGTGTTTTCCAAAGAATTTCGCCAGTTTGTACGTTGATTTTCCCATATATGTTAATGTAGCCCATTTTTTCCTTCCTTCTCCTGTTCTTTGTTCGTTCCAATTTGTTTCTTGATGTTATCTACGAGGCGCTTTTTGTTTTCGTTGTTTTCCGCTATGGTGTATATTGTTTCCATTTCCTTCATATACATTTGCCGTGTTAGTGGTGTTCTCTCGAGTCTTGTTATTAACTGCCTGATTGCTGCGTTTTTGTGTTGCTGGGGATGATTTGATAAGTTGTGTATTATTGTGTCCATTGCTGTTGGTTTCCTGTATATTTCATATTCGATTCTGTTCGAGATTATGTTCCTCTTGATTGTTAGGTCCAGATAATTAATTCTTCCCTCCTCTTCCTTTTCCATTGTAAATTTTATGTCCTTGTGTCTTCCATTCAAGAAATCCTTCTAGTATACATATGATGTCGTCGACATATCTTGCGTAGAATATTACTCCGAAGTTGGTTTTTAATTCCTTTACGTAATCCCCTTCCAAGTTCTGCATAAATACCTCCATGAGGGTGGCAGATGTTGGATTTCCCATCCCTAGTCCTGTTATCCGTCCATATATATTGTTGTCAAATTTAAAGTAATTCTGTTCTAGTATCGTTTTTAGTGTGCCTGTAAGTTGTATTGCCAGTTCCTTGTTTTCCGTTTTGTTTTTTACTGTCCTATGAACAATGTTCAATGTATCCATCAATTCCGGTAAGTCGAGTGAAATGGTATTAACATTTCATCACTATTTTGGGCATATAGGCATGGCGGCTGTTTTTGACGAAGCTATTCTGGATGTCCAATTGTGAGCCAGTTATTGAGAAGAGTCAACTGTTGCAGCTTACCCTGCGTGGGTAAGCAATGTTGATGGATCTCTTCTCCATTTTAATATATGTTTTTGGAGGCAAAAGGCGGCACCAGTCATCTGGGCTAGCAGGGGCCACAAACTGAAAGAGACATGGCGTGATAAGGTTTACATCTGCACCTGGCCGTGGGCCCATTCACGCCCTAGAAGGCCTTCGGATACGTATATCCTCCTAGTAGCAATTTCGAAAGCCCGAAGTAGGCCACAGCCTCTTTGCTAAAGAGTTGGAGACTATCCAACTCCTGGTCCAGAACACATGAAGCTTAATATAATTAAGAACACGACGGCATTCATACTCACTGGGCCTGGACCATTCATTGTGTTCATTGTGAATGATCCGACCGACAAATTCAAACGAGAGCCTCGAAACAGACAGCCACCACGAACAGCTAAATGCCTAAAGAGACAAATAGCAGAACTCTGTGGGCTACTAATTCCCGTGGAAATATAGTGGATTGTCCAGTTGACTCCTACTAGCCTTGAAGGACTGGGCTCTCTTTTATCCCCAAAACACAGGTCTAGATGGCAGTTGTAGGATCCATAAAGACTATCATGTGCGCCCGGGGGGACTGAAAGAGACATAAGACTGTCGAAGTCCGATCAATGACTTTATACCTCCACACTGGCACCACGAGAACCAGTTGCTCGCAGGGCATGGGTGAAATTCCTTGGGAAGTTAAGTGGTGGCAGTTAGTTATATCGGTTGCTTTAAAACAGGTTTCCGAGGAGATTGCTTGCGCATGCAATAGGCCAAGGAGTTGGATAGTCTTCAACTCTTCAGCAAGGAGTGCAGGTACGGCCCTGCTACCATGCTGTCGAAAATTACTACTAAGACGTGTATGTGTCTTAGGATGCTGCTGGGCATTCTTCCTACACCCAGTGGTAAAATCACCGTCAGATTAAGGCCAAACGATCAGGCGCTGACGTGAAACTTATAACATACAAACCAATGTCATTATCGGTCTCATTACCGCGGAAAATAACCGAGAGGTATCACCCCAAATGACCTTGGAAGCCAAATGATAGCCCCATTTAGAGACAACAATATATTGCGAAATTTTAGCTTTAGTAAGTTGATCATTACCGTCGCCATAGTTCCATCCTGTCGCAGTAATGGAACACGCTCATATCAATGGCATCTTTATTTTTAATCATTCATCATGGTGTGGTTGTAATCTCCAAGTAAGTAAGCAAGCGCTTAAACCGCGTCATGTTGGGCATTGTTTTTTGGATCCAGTGGAATCGATGGCGTCTATTGTGAACACAACAGGATCTTACGTTTATAAACTTAACAAATTGACGACTGATTGTCAAAGTAAATCTGGATAATTTAGTTGCATTTTTCAAGCCAGAATATACTCAAAGTACACAGATGATAAGTATGAAAATATGAGTAAACTACAGCAGTTTGTTTAAAGGTTAATCCTTTTGTAAATTCTATTGGGCCTTAAAATTAACCGATATATTTTTTGCAAACATTTTTCTCCCTAAAATAAACACATAATTAAAAATGCTAAATATGAAGCTTAAGTCTAATTATTAAAAAAACAAGCTTTTAACGTTTCCTCAACCAATAAAAAAACACTTTATGCTCTTTTATCTTCAAATCAAGAAGCACATGTTCAAAAATCAACCTCCTCTTCTTATTACGATATAATTAAGGCTCTTAGCATTTCGTTTTTGACTTAACAATGGTTACAAAACTAACACCAAAAATAAATAAGAGAGCAATCATATTTCCATCTGTTTTGTATTGAAAAATAGCATGGGAATATTTGTCGCATAATTGAATTAAATCTACATGTTCAATTTAATACCAGCCACTTGTTAAAAATATTATGAAACAAATGCCTCAAGATATAGAAGTGATATAACAGCCACAATAACAACAACAACACTGACAACGATAAAATACAAATACACTTAGTAACGTGTCAACAAAAAAGTTTTGTGGAAAATTCAAGTCGCCTGCTATTTAGCGTGAAACTACTTGTTTTGCTTCAGAAGTTAAAGACAAGCAGTAAAATGTCTATTTTATTCTATCGTCACACTAGAGTTACTTTTATATTTTATACAATTTAAAAGATGTGTTTTTGTCAATGTTGATGTTGGCATTTTTATTGCGAGCTGTTTGCAATGCCAAAAACCAACCCGCCCCCTTTGACAAACAATAATTCTTGGCTTATTAATACAAATGAAGCAAAATAAGACTGAAGAAAAGATAAAAACGATAAAGAAAATTATTGCTCTTATTAGTAACGGTATTGCTTTCATAACCTTATGATTTGATAGTTATTTGTTATTTCTGTGTTGTTGTGTTGTATACGAGTATTTGAATGTTTCTAAGTATTCACTTATTATACTCAGAACATAAAGTTAACAGTGGTGAGCATAAATTTTTGTAATATTATGAATTTTCAGGTCACGAAGGTATAAAGAAGAAAAAGTGAGTATTTCCAAAGGGTTCTGAAAAAATAAAATTAAATAAAATTATTTTTTCTGATTTTGTTAAGAAGCACTATTGTTTTTTAGAAAACACGACACACTAGACACTACCAGAATGAATTTATTTTTTAGATTGCGACATCCATAGTGTACGGTTTAATCATTATCTATTTAAATAATTCGTTATGAAGCACTATCAACCTTAAGCTATTTCTCTGCTTTCGCTATTTATCGTCACAAATAATTGATTATATTTAACCAATTATCGGCAATTGTAGCTTCGAATGCAAATTTAATGTTTCTTACTAATTCTTTTCGTCCCATAAGTTGGAGTTCCAAGTTTTAGTGATTGTCACAAAGTAGGTATGATATCGCGATGCCTCGTCTTTAACGAAAATTAAATATGTGTTATTAAGAAAATAACATCGTTCGTTGATTATTTCTCTTTTTAAGCCTTGATTAAATATAATTTCTTAAAACTAAATTATTTTCTTTAATATTTGTTCTGAATTATATATAGAATTTTATGAGAAATATCTTGAAAAACTATTTAAGCGATAGCAATAAAGTTTCACCTTAAATTGTCAATATTACAGAATTTAAAATATTTAAACAGAAATTTAGATTAAATATCCTCACTTGGCGAGAAAGCCAAATATTTTTCTAGGTTAAATAATTATAATTTTAAGTTTACTGTTCACAAGTTTGAATCACTATAGATGTATTTGTTTCACTTAACTAAAGATTTTTCAGTAATAAATATTAAAATAACTCTTTATTATTAAACTTTAAACTGTATATGGAATTTTGCTCCTCACTATGCTTCTTTAAATGTTAAAAGAATATAAATTGTATGTATTCTTTTTAAGGACCTTCGTCCCTATATTATTTGCATGTTGTTGTCGTACAAATATAAATGGCCTTGATTTGCACATATTTATGGAAGATTTAGGAATAAGTTGTTTTTATTACAGTGGCAGTATGTTTATGAGCATATAAAAGAAGGTCGTTATTCTATTCATCATTAATATTTGTCAATATCAAATTTGATGTTTACTTGCCGGTTATTATTTTTCCTTCATATGCAGAGTTTAAATAAATTAATTTGTCTAAGTATTTACAATAAAATCTTATTATTACTTTATTTTTTTGTTATCAAACGGAAGGTATAGAAAATTTATAAATTTTTATAGTTTTTTAAACGATCCTTTTTATCTTTAATAAATATCTTTTTTCTTTTTTAAGATCTTTTTTTATATATTTTTTCTTTTCAATATTTCGCTTTCCTTTGGAAAGCTTAATGCTCTTGCATTAATTCCCCGGCCTATGGACTGTGCAAGTATATAACGAATATTCTTGAGGTGATAACAGGACAATCAATATATAATATTAAAAATTCGTTGGAATTTAAGGATAAAACCAAGAAAATAAATATACAAGATAATGATAGATTGTTTTGATTTGATGTAGTTTCACTTTTTCCAAGTATTCCTGTAGGTTTAGCTTTAAGTATTATAGAGGAAAAATGGCAGATAATAGAACAAAATACGAATATTGAGAAGGAATTATTTTTGCGTATTCTTAAGTTTTGCATTGAAGACAATAGGTATTTTCAATTTGATAATAGGATATATCAACAGAAGGAGGGCCTCCCTATGGGCTCTCCAGCATCTCCAATTATAGCTGATATTGTGATGGAGGAATTACTAAATTCATGTATTAGTAAAATGCATATTAAACCTAAGATAATCACAAAATATGTGGATGATTTATTTTGTATAACTTCAGAAGATGCAGTGGATGATATTTTGTCAGAATTGAATAGTTTCCATCCGGATATTAAATTTACGATTGAAAGAGAATTAGAATCTAGACTTCCATATTTAGATATATTAATAATAAGGAAGAAAAATAAGTTAGTATTTGATTGGTAAATAATGATAATAAACAAAGCGAAAAATATGATAGCCATAATATTGACTATAAGTGATAGCGAATTTCATTTGAAGAATAGGGATACAATAAGAGATATACTTAATGACAATGATTTTCCAGTAGAATTAGCTAACAGATTAATTAGACAATATGGTAGTTATAGGCATAATTTGGGAAATATTACGGCAGAACTAAGAAATTATAAATCATTAACTTATGTTCCTGGAATATCAGAAAGATTAAGAAAGTGTAAAATATATGACACAGATAAATATATAATTGCACACAAAACACATAACACATTAAATAAATTATTTAGCAGTATGAAGGATAAAATAGGAAAAATGGAAATATCTGATGTAGTGTACAGGATACCATGTAGAGGAAATGACCATGTGAACTGTGACAAAGTTTATATTGGGACAACAAAAAATAAACTTAAAACGAGATTAGCTGGTCACAGGTGTGACCAAAAATATAGGAATATTTCAACACAGAAGACATCCTTATCTTCACATTGTAAGAAATATAATCATTATCCAAAGTTTGATGAAACATCAGTATTAGATATAGAAAAAAACTACAAGAGACGTTATATGTTGGAAATGTTAGAAATTGTTAATGTACCAAGTGTAAGGAGAATAAATTTCAAGACAGACACAGACAATTTAGCTCAGAATTATAGGTACTTAATTAAAAAGACACATAATTTGTTATAATCATTTCATAAGGGAGAATTTGTTATTTGTTATTTATTTGTTATTTTCGTTTCCTTGTTTTTGTATGTTTGAATATTTGAAAATTTAAAATTTTTGCGTGTATGTATGAAAAAATATTTTATATGTTTTTGTCAAATGTTTTGAAACATTTTTTCAATTTGTTAATAATTTTTTTTTGTTTTCAAAAACATAAGAAATTGTTTCCTGAAGAAGCTTCCCAAAGGAAAGCGAAATATTGAAAAGAAAAAATATATAAAAAATATCTTAAAAAAGAGCAAAAATATTTATGAAAAATTATAAAATAATTTTATTTTTCCTTTTAATTATTTATGAATAAATTATATTGATATTGATTATATTTATCAAGTTCAGTCGTATTAATCTCAAATCTTGTCCAAATTGAAGTTTAAGTGATTTCTAATAGCATACATATGTCCATGAGAATAATGAAAGCTTAGCATGAGGCGGTCATGGGTACTTAGATTATGCTATGCATGGTTTTGTGTACGATTTGCATTAAAAATTATTGCGGGATATAGTCATGGCCCATGATTTCATGTTATAGCTATGTTTAGCGTCAAATACCTCTGCAAAGCTTAATAACTAGTTTTAAATTTTTATATTGCACTTTGAAAGAAATTTAATTTAGTATCATCTTTAAAGCTTTTCTTTTTTTTGCCATTTGATTCTATATTGTATCATAAGTTTTTAAAACTTTGCCAATCATTGGAAATTGCTAATTTATTGAAAGTTCTGTTGCACCAAAGTTCTTAACTTTACATGCAATTTTGAAATATTATTAATTAAAAGAAAAAAATGAAAACTTTTATTTTAAGTTAATTGTTGAAATTTAATAAAATAATTAATTGACTTAATTTAAAATTTAAGTGGTATTTTCTTTATAAAAAGTTTTAACAAAAATTCAAAGCCTGTCGTCGCCTACTATGTACCTAACGAATATTATATTTTCAACTTTAAAAACAAAAATTTCGTAACATTTAGTTCCTTTATTTTTGGGTTATGTTGGAATCCTTTTGCCGTATTTAAATTTGACTAAAAAGGTGAATATTATTTTTTTTAACGAATATCAATATACGGAAATATCAAATGATAGTAGCAACAAATTAAATAGTAATATTTTTTTTTTAATTATAATATGAACAATTTTTATTTTAGTAATTTTAAAAATCGAATGAATGTGAAATAAATATTTTAAAGCAACTTTAAAGCTGTGGATTTAACAAATGCAGCAATTTAAATTGATTGGAAAGCCTTAGATATAAATTATCCTCTCACCATGTTTTCAGTTACCATTTGTTTCCTTAAGAAAATTTAATCACAAAAATCATATTATAATTTTGTTTAGAAAATACCGTTTCTGGCAAACGATTTGCGCGTTAATTTGCATGTTAAATGTTGGATTTCCGAAATAAGTTGGGTGCCACAATTTCAACTTTCTTAAAATCAAAAAACCCAGCCATCCTTTTTATTTTACGTTTTATTTTATGAATAAATGTGATTTATTACTAAAATATAATTGAAACTTCTAATGATATTAAAAATGCCATAAAAGTAATGTTGATAATGTTCTGAATAAGATTTTACCATTATCTCTGAATGCAAAAAAAAAAAAAATATAAAAAATTTAAATACCTAAACGCTCTGCTTGTACGTTCCCCGTTTATAGCACGTCCCGTTTCAAGGTCTTTCAAATTAAAGTGTGAAAATGCAATGGCAAGTAATAATTGACAGCATTACGCTTTATATACAAAAAAAAAAATTAAAGAAATAAAATAAATGCAGACAAAAATATAATATATATGAACTCCTATAGTAAAGGAAAATTTAGTTAAGGTGGTTTTGTGACATTTCTCTTTTTTGTTTTTTGTTAATAAATAATTGATTGTCTCTCAAACAAGCACATATGCTAATACAGTGTAGTGAGGGACATATTAATTAAATGATTATTTCTCTACCTTTTTTTGACAATAATTGACAGTTATATAATAAAAATCAAATATAAACTAATGAAGTGTTTATTTAGTTCCTGTTTTTCTTAATTATTTTTAAACAAGAAGTTTATATTTAATTTTAATTTTGTGAACATCAATGTCAATTAGGTTTAATAATTAGTAAATTGTAACATTTTAGTCCTACTGCTATTTATGTAAATCTAAATAGTTTCCATTACACAATAGAATTTTTCATTTGTTTTATGGTTTTATAGATTTGAAGCTTGGTAGTGGTAACTTTATTGTCTTTATTAACATATGACTCAACTAGAATTAATTCATTTGCTATATCTGTTTTCAGCGGTTCTCCCATATACAGGATGTCTGCCGGGAAGGTATACTACTTTGTTTGTTTATGTTCATAAATGTTTTATTTAATGTCGGAAATTATGTATGGAATAGAATATCAAATAAATGCCCGCCTCTGTTAGCCTCACAAACGCGAGCTTTCTTAAGCATATTTTTCATTACACTCTCGCACACTTTACGGGGTATTTCATTAATTTCATCACGAATATTTTGTTTGTTTTGTTCAAGGGCTTCTGGTTTGTTTGCATAAAAATTGCTTTTCATATAACGCCACAAAAGAAGTTTGGAGCAGTCAAATCGGGCGACTACGGAGGCCCACCAACTACACCGCTTTTTCAAATAACTTGTTGCGGTAAGAGATCACGCAGTAATTTTATTGTAATCCTGGCTGTGTGCAATGTGGCACCGTCTTATTGATACCACTTGTTAATCAAGCCCAAAGCATATAGTTGTGGCAATAGTAAGTTTTAAATCATAATACGATTCTCTTCTCATTCACAATTACCATTACGCCATTTTCATTTTCAAAAATGTATGGTCCAATGATTCCTCCTGACCATATTACACACCAGACAGTCACTTTTAATGGATGCAAAGGTGACTGTTGAATAATTTGAGGGTTTCCGATTCTCCAGCACCGACTATCCTCTTTATTCACACATTCAATCAAATGAAATTAAACCTCGTTACACATGATGTTTTTATGAAAATCGAAGTTGTCATGAGAAAGAAATGCATATCTTTGTGCAAAATTGTGGCCAAAGTTACGCTTTGTATACAAAGCTCCTGAGCATGGTGTAGAATTGAGGTTGATGGATTGTTTTGAAAACTTTCTTGAGCAGCAATAATGTTTTCAACCGTAGGATGTGGTTTCTTGCAGTACGTTGTGCTTCATGCTTGAGAATCTCTTTCACGCTACTTTCTCACCGTCACAGTAATCGATGATTGATTTTGGTAATTTTTTTTAACGATTAAAACACGTTGGTTTACTGAATTTTTTTATAATAAATTTGCCACGTGTCTACTTCACGACTGTCACATATAAATTGTCAAAAGTAATGTTTATCAAAAAGGCGGCAAAGTATTCTACTTTAACATCATCTCATATTGCTGTTGTTAGTATCATTCAGTTGGCCGCCTGCTTGGCTGTTTTCAGTTGTTTATCACATTTCGTAGAATTTCATGTATTGTTGTTTTGCTACCTTAGTTTTTTACCGGTAATTATTTTTCCTTTAAAAATTAATAAATCATTTTCACAACAATATTTTAACCACAAGGTCTTTATATAGAAATTAAATAAAATTCTTTTCAGTATTATTATATCGCCACCCATTAAAAACTTAAAAAAATTAAAAATTGCAAATAAAAAAAAATTTAATTGTGTTTTGATATGAAATTTTAAGTAATTTTGTTTTATTTTTTATAAATTGCTCTCAAGTTTAGTACGACTAACGACTTATATTCGGAAAGTGTCCATGTACAAATTTAATTGACCACGTCCATTTAAGCGCTGACATCTACAGAATACTTAATATACACCTTTTTTGCGGTCGTGAAGAAGTTTTGAATTCAGTCTATTGCAATTTTTTAACATACTATCGATTCTTCTTTTCTGTTCTTACATTCCCCCAGGGGCATATAAATATGGTCTTTATAGATAATTCTACTATCTAGACACAGTGCAACTGGGGTATAAAGGGAGCCCAGTCCCCTAAAGACAGGCAGGTGGTCAACTGGAAACTCCACTTTATTTCCACGGGGATCAGTGAGCTCGCAGAGTTCATTATTTGTCTCTTTAGACTTATAATAGTTCTCTGGCTGATCATTGGTGTTGGCCCCTATATGGGAGCATCGTGGTGGTTGTGGTTTTGCGGCCCCATATCCTATGGTTTTCTATGGTGGCCAGGATCATCTCGCTGATAATGACACGCTTAGTGAATGATCCAGTCCAGTGAGCATGCTTGACATGTGCTCTGGACAAGGAGTTAGAAAGTCTCCAACTCTTTAGCAAGGTGTGATAGTTTGCAGACCTGCCCTGGAATTATTCAAGTTGCAACTAGGTGGTATCTGTTGCTTAGAATTATGTCTTCGGCTATCTAGGACGTTTGTATAACGTTCCAAATTATACAAAGTGGTTTGTCCACCATCTGATTAAGACTAATGGTCAGGCGCGGATGTAAAACAAATCACACTCTCTGTTCTTACAGTCGAAGTGTAAATAAAACACCTTTCGAATCTCTCTCAACTCAAAAACAAATCTTAATAGTCAATGATGTAAAAAATATATATGCGTTTAGGGCTTGTGATCAACACAAGTTGGCATAAGAACTTATAAACACAGAAATGTTTTCGAGGTAGCTAACTGAATATGAGTATTAACAACAAATTAAATTATCTTGATCAGACATAAAAATCACCGACAAATCTTAAAAAAATGCGTATGAGTGCTGCGTTACTAAATAATTTTTACTTGTGTTTAACATACGCCAGAGAAACAACTACTTTTTCTATTTTAAAATGATTCACTATGGGAAAAATTTTCTTTTTTGCCAAATAATTTACTTGAAACTTTAAAATTTTGTTTATCATAAATTAAAAATATATCAAAATATGTTTATTTTGATTAATAGAATTTTTTAGCAACGTTGCTCTACCATTACGTTATAGATGAAAATATTTTCGTCTTCTTAATGAGTTAGAAAAAGCATTTTTCGCTGTCAATAATTTAATGTTAGAACAGAAAAAAAAACATATTTTTTTTAATTTGGTGTATTGGGGTATTCCTCTACTACATACTTCGATTAAATGGGAAATATTTAAATGAACGAATAAGAGTTCGAGGATTAACGAATTAGAATTTTAATTAAAAGCTCGTAAAATGATTGCAATTGATAACTGTTAAACCAGTTCGCTAAGTTAATTATTTAATCAGTTTCTACCTATACATGTGTTATATTTCAGCTTCAAATATCTCAACATTTCTTAAAAAGGAAATTTTCCTAGGCAACGTTAAAGTGACTTTGTTTATCTTTATTTATATTCTGTTCAACATAATGGAGAATGAAAAAATTTCAACATATATTTTTTTAATTTAATTGATAATCTGCAACTCTAAAACAAAAGTGTTAAAGTAAAATCCAATTGTTAATAAAAGCTGTTTCTTATGTAGGATTAAAAATAGGTATCGGTTAACAAAGATGTGTTTGAAAGAAGTATAATGATGAGATATTTTTTTAGTGAAAATATGTGAGCCTGTGTGGCCATTTTTTTTTTGGAAGTGTGTGTTAACGTGCATAATATATTTTTTTTTTAAGGAGAGTACATGACAAAAGTGTTTCAAGAATTCTAGGGAACCGAATTTTGAAAGGGCTTTGTCCGTTTCCTTATCATTTCTTCAGGTGCAAAAATAAAAAAAACCTCTTTCACTGTTATTGCAGACAAAGATTAATAAGCGGCAGTAAAACTAAGTATAAAGTAATAAAATGGTTTGGTTCATTATATAAAATATTTTTTAATTAACAGTTTTTTTTTAATTGAGACATAAAAAGTGTTACAAATTAAGTATATAGCGAACTGATTTTAGGGAGTATATTTTATATTAGTTAAATTTTCAGTGTGCTAATAATCCAGATATATTTTAAAAATCACTAGACTGATTATTGTTGGTAAAGTCATCATTAATTGTTGCTATTTTGTTTAAGCTTTGATGCTTATGTTTATTGATTTTTTTGTCCGCTTCTTAGTTGTTCGAAAAATGTTTATAATATAACAAGCAGCTTTAGCTTTTCTAAAATGTGGCTAAAGGTTCCCTAACAATTTGAACTGATCAATCAGTGAATAAGCTAATAATGAATTCAGTGATTTTTAAAATAGTTTTAGGTTAGGTTTGAGCACGCTGAAAAGTTTACTAATACAAAGTGAACAATTTTGTTTATATTTAAAAAATATATATTTGCACCTTCTTCTGTTGTGAAGATAAGTGCCTGTTTAAACGACTTAAATGTGCCAAAGCCTAATCTCTCAACATAAACGTGTATCCAGACGTTTACCTGTACCCAGACTAAGCTGCAAGTTTTGCTGATATTTGTAAATTGTTTATAAATTAGTAAAAAACACAAAAGAAGCAATTTAATATAAGTAATCGTAAAAAGCTAATGTAACCAACAACATTTTAATTTTTACAACTATAAATTAAAATTCGATTTTCTAAGGTAAAACATAATTATAAAAACAAAATATAATCTATAATTTGTTTCTTGAAGAAAACAGTACAAAATGTTTTAATGTTAAATAATGCAGGTTTCAAGTCATATTTTGCCTATTCCCAATTTTAGAACTTTTATTTTTATTCTTTTTCTTTTTTAACGAATAATATGAAAGTTTAAGAAAACTTTTATTCTCAAGTTAATTAATGGAGCAAAAATAAGGTTTTCTTTTGGGAGTTCTATTGAGTTTTCTTTTCAAAATGAAAACGTAATGGGCAGCAGTAAAGGAGCTTTAATCATAACAGTTTTTATGCCATTGTATTTATTGCTGTTATTAAAGTAGTTATAAAATATTAAATTGCTGTAATGAATACTCTTTTATTCATAACACATGTTAAGGTCGCTTACTATAACTCTCTACCTCCTAGCATTATGCAGCGTGTAATTTTTTTCACAAAAAAAAAAAAAAAAGAATTGACACAAAAAAGTACAAATTTCTAAACTTTCATTTATTTCGGTATCTTGTGTTCAATCTCTGACATTTAGAGATTTTTAACCAAAGGTATAATATGGAAAAATAAAAGTATCTCAGAACAAGAAGTATCTGAAAGTCACTGACCCAAGTTACTTTTTATATTTTTTTCTTTTTGCTTTTCATGTTGAAATTTGTTATATTCTTAACTTTTAAATCCCAAGTGTTAAGATAAATTACAGCAAGTTAAAATTTATACAGATTTTATAGTTTAGAATATGCTTCTTTTTTTAAAAGCACAAAAAAAACCTTTGTAACAGGTATCAGCAATCCAAAAGAGAAGGAAACATGAATGAAACATATAATAAAGTAAAAAAAATATCATCAGAAAAGATTTAATAAAAAATTTAAATTCTGTAAAGTATATTTCACGTAACTAAATCCCATATTTTATATCTACATTATCATACTATACAAATATAGTTTATTCATTAAAATAATCTGGAATCATTCTCTGGCACTAAAATGACTAAATTTATTTCTTCCTATTTTTTATTTATTTATATAAAATAACTAACAATAGTTTATTTCATTTATAAAATAATAAAATTCATTAAAAAGTTTTTTCAATATTTTTTTAAGAGGTAATTATTTACTCGCTTAGTAAAAGTTGATAGCAGACTAGATCTCTCTTTTTATTTGATTTGGAATGCTCTTAAAAAGTAAACTTGTAACTTTCAAAATTTCATTATATTTTACTTAATTATTTTTCGCTTCTAATCGTTTGATATTCATAATATTAACTATAATAAATAATAGTCTTTAGAAAAGTCATAACAATTAAACTTTATTCTATAATTGATTTTCTGACAAACGCCAATGAGTGTATGTACGATAAATAGGCTTCATCAACATTTTATGTGTTGTCATTAATTAGTACAAGTTAATCGCAGTGGTATGAAATATATTGAATATATTATTACACTTTAATAGCAAATACTACGAGCTGATAATTAATACTTTTTGGTTCAAATTGACAACCATTATTAAGTTATTGATTTACAGCAATCAGCAAAATGTGAATTATTGAATGTATTTTTTTTTTTGTTAATAAATTTACGCATTTTTTCAATAAATTAAAAATACTTTTTTTTGTTCAAATTATAAATTTAAGCTATATTTAGTTTATTAAATCAAAGATCAATTATTATAAGCTAAATATAAAAAACTTTTATCTTTACAAATCAAAAATACTTCTTTATACTTCAAAATAAACTTGTTACAAGAAGCCAAGTGTTAAGCTGAACAATAACCACATTTCATTATCTCTTGTCTAAAACGTTTTATTGGGCTTTCCTCCGGAAAAATATACCAAATTGCCACACATAATGAAGTGCTGTGTTGAAAACCAATTTAAGTGGTGTGAATTGCAATAATATTATCAAAATTCAACAATAACAAGTCTCCATTTAAATCGACCAAAAATGTGAAATATACGTTAAATGTGGTTTTATTTTTAATGTTTTTAAATAAACTAAAAATTAAAAGTGCTTTAATTTTGTAGTCCTATTTGCTATATAAAAAAATCACAAATAATTTAATAAGTGTCAAAAATTACTAGCATACAATTTTCATGAATACAAAAATATTTTTAACAAGCCAATTTAATACGATATTTGAAAATAGTCTCGAGAACATGCTTTATTCGAAGAAGTGCATTTTGGCCGATTTTTTCGAGCAAAGCTACAAATAATATGAACAACGTTTGCCAGGGAACAATATTTATAGCTTATCAATATAAGCGAGTGACTTTACGTATTCCCAGAGAATATAATCGAAGCTTTCAAATATCAAGGCTTTGGGTGTTCGTTAATTTGATTTTTTTTTATTACTCAAACAGGCATCGATCTGCGGCTAAATTTTTGAAGGTATTAGGATAAATGATGTGACCAGTTTACAAACCACAATAATGTAGGGCATGCTGCAGATTGGCACAACCCATATGCCGTAATTATATTTAACAAAATTAGTAGGTCAAAAATGAACCCCATCACTGAACACAATTTTACGTCCATAATTTGCAAAACTAACAAAAAGCCACCTATCCTAGCTACATACAACAAAATTTTCTTTTCAGCTACTTAAGACTTCTATTGTATAATATTTCGTGTATTTTAAAGTTTAAAGCAACTAAACAGGATAAAGTATAACATTTTTAGACTTTTAAAAGAAAGCGCATCTCTACAGAATTTCCTAAACTTTCTCAGATTAAAGATTTGGTCATATCGCAAATATATGTTTATGCTATCGTATTTGGCTAAAAGGTATACAGTGAAATTCGTGCAATTCTATCACACACAATCAGATCATGGTCAAGTTACATATACCGTTTGTTTGCAGCAAAAACTAATAAAAAATATAGCAAGGTTGGAACAAAAAAATTATAATATGAAAGCAAAAAAAAAAAAAGAAAGAAAAAAAAATGCAATAACTTGTGTAGTTTGTTTTCATGAGGCACGCAATTTTTAATAAATAATTATTTAAAACACTTTAGATAAAATTTGTTAAGACTTCCTAGAACTGGCAAAAGGCAATTGTGGATGTTGCAGCAACAGTGTTTGAGCTGACTGAACTATAACATGCCATTCTAAAGAAAAAGATAAAAGAACAAACAAAAAAATTTGTTTTCAGTCAAGGCAGGCCTTAATCATCATCGGCATAAACGCATGCAACGTATTATACATTTTCATACTTAAACATTTTAAAACTGAATTCTCTGCCACTGAACGAACACAGCAATAATAAAATTTCCTGTAAGAAATGATGCGAAAACCAAGAATGATGAATGATCTTAATCACGATGTATATAGTCAACTATATGACAAGGAAAGTACATGTGTGTGTAGTTGTTATTGATGAGTTTGAATATACAGAAAAATTTAGCTTTTATAAAAAGAAGTAACATAAACGATAAGTATTTATTTGTAGTGATTGAGTTTATGATTTAAGCTTTTCTTCTACGGCCTTTTTTTTGTAATAATGAATTGAGGTAAACAGCATAAAGTGGCACTTAAAAGACACAAGATTAAAATAATATGTTTGAACTAAAAATACCATAAAGAGTAGTAGCGGTTTCCAATTGGTTATCAACAGCAATTTTTACGTTTGGCTTATGAAAACAAAAGTAATTTTATTTAGATTTGTTTTAAATTACTTTCATGCAACACTCTCCAATAAAGTCATCTACATTAACACATAAATAAAAAAAGGCAATCTGACAGCCATCAACACCGAACACCATATGCCACAAGTTTCCTTAATTTTGTGATGCTACTGCTGTTGTTGGTATCAGTTACAGCTTCGTTATCATTTTAAAATCAACTTAACTAGCTTTTGTTATGTGCCATAACTGTAACAGAAATTCGGATACAACTTATCGGCATAGATGTCGAAAAGCAGCAGAAACAACATTAACAATTCAGTCCAATAAATCGACCGTAGTTCAATTAATAAAAATCACTCGTTGGTCTTTTGCATAATTAAACATCCTACGGCGTTATACGGTGTGGTTATCATATTAAATGGATTCTTTTCCTTTTCAAACTTGTTCATATAAATATATATGTATATATGTAAACATACATACGCAAATACAAGTATTTACAGTGTAACAAGTATGTACGTTATTGTTTTCCTCTTTTATCTTTTAATAGGTGTGAACACAACAATTAGTCTCTTCATTAATATGCATGATAATTTGCATTGACTTGAAGCACAAAAGTGTTATATTTTTAACACCGCACTGATTTCTTTTTTCTAAAACTTATAAAATTGTTTTTAAATAGTTTGCGGTTACTGCAGTACAAGTATTTATTTTTATTATGAGTGATTAATAGACCACTAATCACACGATAATTTATTATATTTTATCACCAATTTGTTACTATCTCTCTTATTAGCTTTATATTATTTTAAAATTAATTAAATTTATAGCATTAGTGCATTTAGCATAAGTTAAGAAATCCTCTTTATGTGTTGATAACAGTCTATGCTATTAAATAAAATAATTTTAATGAACAGTTGATGTATGACTGAAATTGGATTTTTATAGTTATATAGATCGATTCATCATAAGGCTGATTTTAACAAGTGTTGACTCACAGAATTGGTAACAATAAATTTGTGTCATTGCATTAATTTTCTTGTCAGTATTCTAAGACAATATATACAGCAGATATTGTTGCTGTCAAAATCATTTAAGTATTTGAAATCGGCTGGGCATTTGTTTATCCATTCATTTCAATTGAGTGAATTTATTTTTGTTTTTTTTGGTCTAGTAACTTCAATAAATAATAAAGTTTCAGTATTCTACTAAACATTCACGTATTACTGTTGATACTAATACTTATCACATTTAAATTTATTATATCAATTGCAACCTGCGTGTTTTATTTGCAGAAAATTTGCTGAAAAGTTAAAATGATATTCTGATGATTTTTACGGAGTAATCCTATGTTTAAAATAACTGATTTTTTGTCACTTGTTGTAATTGTGGAAAAGGGAAAACAGTAGGAAAATAGCACCAAGGTGAATTAATTTAAATACAAAAAAATTTTTGAGTTTATTTTTAACAATCCCAGTATTCTGAATATTTTATTTAGGAAAAATCTCCGGATTTCAGCTCACATAGTTTCATTTAATTTTTTTTTGAAGCAGCTTGAAAAAATAATATAATAAGAATTAGAAAAACAGATTATTTTTTATGTATTAATCTTTGAAATTTGCTATCAACAAGATATGCACCACGATAAATTCGAAAATATACAAGATGTTGTAAAACACTAGTATTGCAAATTAGAAAATTATAAACTGTTTTGAATTAGGCGATAAGAAAATACGTGATTAAAATTTCAACCATTATTAATTATTCATTTGTCCTAAAATTATAGTTATTCATTTATTCTATTTTACCACCAAAGGTTATTAATATAAATTTAAAAACTTAAGCTAATTTTATAGCTTTAGGTAAAACGAAATATTTTAATTAAACTAAAAAATATATATTTTATCATATGATAAATAATAAAATTGCGGAAGAGAAAGTGATTGGAGTAAAATCCGAAATTTCGCAATTTCCTAAAGTGATTTTTTATGAACTTATTTAGCAAGATATTTACTTTTTACAACTTCTGATTCATAATCTGGCTGGGGTGAGCAGAAAAATACATATAAATATATATATGTTACGTTTATTCCTTTTAATAATTTTTTGTTATTTTGAAATTTTTTATTACAAAATAATAACACAATACTTTGAGGTTTTTAAGTAAGTTAAACGATTTATTTAGCTTCAGTACACATAAAAAAAACATGATGGTAACTTTGTTGCTAGAATTAATTAATTTGGCCGGCAAGTGGTGCTTTTTATTTTCTGTCGTTTATCTTACTTTGTAGAAATTCTTATAAGTTGTTGTTGCTCCTTGCATGTATAAGATTTCTTTAAAAACTACACAGCGTGTAAAATGCACAGTGGGTGGTTGCGTTTACCTTTTTACTGATAGTTATTTTCTTTTAAAACTTAACAAATCATCTTTGTAAATTAATAATTCTTTAGAAATGGGTTCAATTCTTCTCAAAGACTTTAATCTTTTTATTTACAGTTTTTCATTACTCTATTGGGAAAAGTAACAATATAGTTTTCTATATTTTGTAAATTTAATAAATATAAAAACTTAATTCGACAAATTTTTGGTCATATTAAAAGACATTTATAACAGAATCTAAAAATTCGTTTTAAAAATAATATTAATCTCAGTTATTACAGTAATCACTTAAAAAACATTTCAAAACAAATAATATTAGCAAGCTTTGTGTAAATGCTGAATTTCAACAAATAAATATTTACAAAGAATCATATACAATGAAATTTATATAAAATTTATCTCCTTTTCTTTGCAAAAGCGAAACTACAATAATTTATTGAAAATTATAAAAGATTTAAGTCGTTACTATAATATTCGAAAATTATAAAGGGTGTTTTTTTAAACCCGATAGAACTTGAAATTGTAAAAAATAACACAAAAAATTAAATTGTAATCAAAATTTTTTTTTTATTCGAAGGATCAATACGTGACATTAACATTTGAAAATGATTTCGGGCATATGGGCACCGCGGCTGTTCTTGACGAAGCGCATTCTGGACGTCCAATTTTGGACCACTTTTTCGAGCACTGCTGGGCGTATGTCACGAATAACACGAACAATGCTGTCCTCCAAGGCGTCAATTGTTGCTGGTTTATCAGCATAAACCAGTGACTTCACGTAGCCCTACAGGAAATAGTCGAGTGGTGTCAAATCGCACGACCTTGGAGGCCAATTGACAGGTCCATTTCTCGAAATCCACATATCGCCAAATTTTGATTTCAATAAGTCGATGGTTGCGTTCGCTGTATGGCACGTAGCGCCATCCTGTTGAAACCACATCTCGTCCGGATCAATGTCATCCATATTTTCAAACAAAAAATCATTGATCATGGTGCGGTAACGATCTCCATTGACCGTAACGCGAGCTCCGGCCTCATTTTTGAAGAAATAAGGTCCGATGATGCCACCAGCGTGAAAACCGCACCAAACGCTGCATTTTTCTGGATGTAATGGAGTCTGTAGGGTCTGTTGTGGATTGGTCTCACTCCATATGCGGCAATTTTGCTTATTAACAAACCCGTTAAGCCAAAAATGTGCCTCATCGCTGAACACAATTTTGCGATAAAACAACGGGTCAGTTGCCAACTGCTCTAGAGCCCAATCGGCGAAAGAACGACGCATATAATGGTCTCGTGGCTCCAATTCCTGCACCAGCTGGATCTTATACGTCCACGTAGTGGACGGACAGAGCCCCGATTCCTGTGACCGACGACGAATTGATAAATTTGGATCTTTTTCCACACTTTCGTTTACAGCGGCGATATTCTCTTCAGTACGCACATTCCTTCGACGCGTTGGTGTTATTGCATCCTCTAGAGAGTATGTGGTACGAAATCTATCGACAGTTCGACGAATGGCTTGTTCAGATGCACGATTATGTACGCCATAAAAATGACGAAGTCGTCTATAAGTTGCGCGAATCGACGACTGATTTTCAAAGTAAATTTGGATAATTTCGTAGCGTTGTTCAAGCGAGAGTCTATTCATGATGATTTGTCAGAGTATACTGAAACAAATAAAAAAAAATGTTTCATCAAAATTTCATTTTTTGTGTTACTTTTTACAATTTAAAGTTCTATCTAGCTTAAAAAACACCTTTTATTAATAATAACTATACAATAACATACTAAACAATAACGAAAACCAAGTAAAATTTAATCAAATTATTTCAAAAAACATAAACGAATAAAAACAATGAAGCTTATTTCACAAGCTTTTCTCATAATTACAGAAATTTGTTGAAAATGTAGAAATGTGTGAATGTGTTTCTATTTATAAAACTACTTTTGTTTCTCTTTTGATAGAGTTTGAAAAGAAAAATTAAAAAATATATTTATAAGATACAAAGCAAGGAAGACTGGCAGAAAGAAGCGAAAAAATTTCTTTTTATACATTTAATGCATTAACTATGGCTACCACAGTCATTTTTTATAGATCTTAATATTATTTTTATTATTATTATTATTAAAATTGTTTAAAATATGAAAGAAGTAGATATTTCAAATAATATGTTTTCAAGATATTTTTAATTCCAAATCATAACAAATGTTATAAAATTGATACAATTTTAGGCTCATTATTATAAGTTACAATCAGTATAAATTTAGATTTTCTAGGTTATATGTGTTAGACATAACTCTCAACAGGTACGTTAATCTTGAGATCTGGTAATTAATTGATTAATGCTGCTTAAATTTAGTCTAAATTCAATCCAACGAAAAAAAAATTGCCTCACAAAATTCTAAATTTGTTTGTTGTTTATATTTATTCCGCCAGTAAATGAAATGATGTTGTTATTTCCCGTCTTATCTGGCTGTTGTTCTCTTGGAGCTAATGGCGAGCACTTTTGATGTGAAAACATCATTGTCAAGCCGCGATATAAATTCGTGTTGGTGGGTCAGTATTCGCGTTTAGTCATTTCTGTTGTTAGGTTCCTATCTATCCATGTAGGTATAATGCCAGCCGTCTGGCATATTATTTAAAGTAAATCTCTCAATACCTCCGTCTAGGTACTTGTGTCCGTCTGAGGGTGATTTTCGTTTGTTCTCGTGCATTAATAGTTTTAGTGGTGTGAAAATTGTATCTGAGGTCGTGTGTACTTGTTTGTTTATAATGTCACTGTTAAACGTTGTTGTTTTGTAGAATTCCATGTTTTCAAGAATGTCTAGTCTTCGTCCCAGTTTTTGCTAGGATGTAGTAATGTCATACATTCATCTCTTTCTATCTTTAGTAATGAGTTATTTTGTGTTTTTTCATTAGTGTTTTTACGTGTAGTGATTCGAGATGTTGCATGAAAATTTCCATGAAGATTGTTTTATGGGTAAGTGGGTTTTTGTGGTAATAGAACGATCATTTCGTACCAGCGACCTTTTGGTTGGGAAACCCAACTTCCACAATCTTCATGGAAATTTAGATACGAACTTAACAACAAAGCTACATAAACGCGAACACTGAATCAACAGTAAGACTTATATCGTGGCTTCACAATGATGTTTTCACATCGAAGGCACTCGCCATTAACTTCAAGAGAACAACAGCTAGATAAGACGGAAAATAACAACAGTATTTTAAATTTAGCTATTGCTAACTTATTTTTAAGTGCCTTAACCTTTAAACTTTTAACTAAAGAGAATAATTTATTTTTACCATTTAAATAAATAACTTTTGGGCTCTAATTTACCAACCATAATTAATAATTAATTACAATAGAAAAGAAAATTGCTTCAATTGCAAAAAAATTAAACTAAAAACTTTTATGGAGTCAATACTTTTCCGTTTTATTATATGATGGATAAATAATATTTTTTAGAAAGAAAGTTTAAGGTGTTTAGAAACAGTGAATTTGATGACTGTCCTTATAGGCAACCCCTGCGAAAAAAGACTCGCATTAGATAGGACGGACAAGTGAGCCTAAACGTATAAGTAAATGCAATAATATTTTGCATTGAAAGTTTCCAGATAAATATGTGTTTTCTTTTTATTTGCGTGATGTTGCAAATTTTTAAGTCGATAACACATTTTGTAATGCTAAAACTACAATAAAAATAATTGTTGCAGAATAATAATCGATAATATTAGGGGCGAACCTTTATCATACAGCTTTTAGTGTAGTTTTGGAGAATTTTTGTAAATTTGGCTGGGTATCACACTGATGTGGTGTTTTGTATATAACCGAAGTAACTTACGAAGCACAATGTATTATTTTTTATGTGTTTGACAATGTCAATATCTGCAAATTTACGTCATAAGAGAATTTTTTGATCTGATTTTTTATATTTCAATAATTGACAACACGTATTTCGGTTTTTTAGCTGCAGAAAAGGAATACAATAATTTTTATCTTCAGGGGCTGGTAGTAGGAAGTTCTATCATATATTCTATTTGTTTAAGGTTTTTAACATGTGGTATGAAAATTGCTTGAATTGCTACTACGTTATCTAAGCATAATTATACCGTTCTTTCAACCTGATTCTCTTGACTTAGAGTTATGCAAAGTAATGCAATTACGTTACACAACTACGGAAATTTTAAAATAAATTACTTTTAATTTATTCAAAGAAAACCACTAGAAGTTAAAACAACAACTATGTAATCAATGTTTGTTTTTTTTGTTTCTTATTTTTTTTTTAATTAAGAAAGAACTAATGAAAGACTAATGAAAAACACTTACCTTTTTCAATATTTTATACAAATAATTTCATATTCGTTAAATATATATCGATAAAGTTGAACGTTTGCGCTTTTTTATTATTTGTAACATTATCATAAAAAACTTCATTCCTTCATTTGTTCCTTAAGTTCTTTTGTTAGCTGGTTGGTGCTTGTCTTCCTTACTTGCTGGCCATTTTGTATGTAAACCATGATTTATTACAATAAATTTTAATTCAAAGCTATTACCGCATTGATTTCGAAAACAAAAAGTGGAATATATTTAAACACAATTTCACACACCTAAAACTAAATATATATCAATAAGGGAAAGGTAAAGAGAGTGAGAGAGAGAGAGAGGGAGAAAAATGTAATATTTGTTAAGAAAATGGATAAAGAAAAGTATCTAAGAAATCCAATTTGCCTTCAAGGCATATGGAATAATTTAACTTATTACTATTGCTATCCACTTTTTGTGTTTTCGAAAATTCCTTATTGAACGGCTAATGTGATTGTAGATATTTTTGTTTTTGTCTTTTTTTTTGTTTTTTTTGTCTTTGTAATATAGAGAACAAATATAACCCAGATGTGCCTTCAATTCTAATTTAAGTTATATAAACGTACTAAACAGGAATAAAAGTTTTTCTTCGATTTTTCATTTAAGTATGGATGAAAACACGGTGAAAGTATATACAGAGAAATATATACATACATTTTTTAAAATATGTGAGATTATGTGCGTAAGAGATGTTTTATTTTTAGCATGTTGGCTGGGAAAGTTCAGTCGAATTATTTAAATTGTACAGTGTCGCTTAATTCTTTTACAAGGATAGGAAACCTAAATATAGAAAATTAGGTTTACATTAAACGTTCAGTATTCGTATTACTCCTCAAGTCTATGAGCTTATATCATAGGTTAAATAAAACTTGCTTACTCTTCTTCTTCACTCGTAGTAAAAATAACATAGAAAATGCTGGTGCATGCCAAAAGTTACCACAAATAATTTCAAGTTTTTTATGAAGTTTCTTTGATGCAGCATTAACTATTTTTTTTAAAATGAAGCAGGCTGTGAAGTATAAATTTTATTAAGTAAGCCTAAATTTAAAGAATTTTTAATAAGGTCAAGCAATACCCCTAGATTTACTTCAAGGTGTGACACACAGGTTACATGCAGCTGTTGCTCTAAACCAAAATAGCATCGGATTATTTCCACTAATTAAGGCATCCTATCGTTTGTTTTATCTTGGGAAAATTAATTAAATTCTCTTGAAGTGTTAGATAATATGTGTGTAAAGCCAAAAAGCCTTAAGAACTAAACCGAATACTGCACCAACGAAAACAGCTGCATTATGAGAAATTTCTGAAAAAAGTTGCGCTGTTGTTAGCAAAGCAAGAAAATAAACACTTTTATTTAATTGACTTGTTTGTCTAAGTATGTAAGTATTTATGAGAACAGCAAAAATTAGGCGGCGTTCATTAACAGGTGCATTTACCTGCGATAATCAATATCAAAATAGTTTAAGAACACACTTTCCTTCACTTGAAACCCATTAAATCCATATTAACAATTATTTCCCCTACTGTTAAGAATGGTTGCACGATTATTTGAATGGCTGAGAAAACGCGTATGGTAATCCTTTTTATATTTTTCATGCGACAACTTCAACACTTAGAAATTTTTATTTCTTTTTACAAAAAATTCTTTAAAAACATTTTCTTTTCTTTTAAATAACATAATACATTTATAAAAGTGCGACAATGTATGTGTGTGTGTGTGTATGGAAAATTTGAATTTGTATTGAATTTAAAGCTCAATAAAAGGATGTCCTTATGGTGAATATCCATTATGCTTATACGTGTGCTATAAGCAACAGTGCCAACAACAATGAAATTTGAAACGAAAACAAAACAACCAAACTTTGATCTCGTGCATTCAAATGTTTGTGTATTTTGTTAAGAAAGCGTTCGCTGAAGGGAAAAAAAGCGGAGACAATGTAGAAAACAGAAAAAGTAAAAACCCAAAAAACAAAAAAAAAAAAATAAATTGGCACTGGTTTGAATAAAACGTGTTATAAATATACCAATGAATGCTATCCAATAGTTTAGTTGGATGGCAGAATATTTTCTTTTATATTTCAGATAATTCTCTGGTTAGAGCCCTTTGAACGTTTGTTTCTGCGTTGCTTAGTGTTGACTTCACATTTTGCGTCTAAAGATTCATGAAAAGAAATTTAACGAAGATTTATGAGCATTGAATGTGCTGTATGGTTCTTTTCAAAACTTTATTTCCTGTTACTTTTCTTTCTTTGTTTCCCTCGGCGTTAGAATTTTTTCTTAACACTTATCCCCTTGTTAAAGTTGTTTTATTAGTTTTCTTTTTTCGTTATACGTTTTTCAATTAATTTATTTTTTGTTTTGGTTTAAGCATGGTCAACGCTTCACTATCAAGGTCCTTCTTAATGAATCTTTTTTGTTTTTCTAAATAATTAATAAAATGATGAGGAAGACCTGCAGGAGAGTTGCTATTATAAAATATTTAAATAATGTGTGAACTGTTGTTCTTAGCCATCTTTTATGCCACCCGAAAGGAAGGAATTTAGGACATTTAAAAAGGATCTTAAGCGACAGTGAATCTTTATTTATTTATGTTCTATCATTCATAAGAATCTAGAGTTCACATTTGCAAAATATGTGTGTAATTTCTCATAATATAATTAACCAGATATTGTATGAAATTGCTACTTGCGTATAATGGGATAATTAAAATCATATTTATTCACGGTTTCCAAAAATGTGGCTGAGAAAAAAATAGTGGACAGGTTGCATAGTTAGAAAATTTCCGACCCTGCACACTTCTTATTTAATGCCCTTATAGGTGTAGATTGATGGCAGTTAAAGTAGCCGAAAATTTCCATTCCCTTAAAATGTCTAGAAATTATTTTTTATTTACATTTATTGTTCTTGACTTCTTGAAAGTGGTAATTTTCTAACATGAAATTATTATGTGCTATTTTTATAAAATATTCTTATCGGAAAAGCAAACGGAACAACAGATTATTGTGTGAAAGCCATCCATAGGTTGTAGTGCATATTTGAGATTTCTTCTTAGACTTTCTTGGGAATACAAGTCAACTAAACCTAAACGACTAATAAAACATGTTATATGAGCTGCTCGGATTTATAAAAAGTTTTAAAGTAATAATTTTGCCAAACAGCAACATAATCGGATCTTTTTTTGAAATGCATTTTTCCATAGTAAATTTCAGTGGGCGACTAGCAGTTATCGATATGACAATTCTTTTAAAATACTCGTAAAACTGTCAGCAATTACTTTCTCCTTTACATCTTTCTGACTGGAAAATTAGGAAAATTTTCACTTCAATTCAAGTTATATTATAGGCCTTGAATATATCCTCAGTTAAATAACTGCTAGTGATATAAATTTTTTAAATCCTAAATAATTTAAGAATAGAATGCATGTTTCTTGTGATTTATGATTAGTATAGTCTGGCAAATCATTATGACTAGCAACGCTACAAATTAATTTAATAGGACTTACTTTGAAAATCAGGCATCTAATGTTATTAATTGATATCATATTTAATTTTTAGCAAATGGACTGAATATCAATCACAATCTCGATCATACCCATCGGCTTATTACAAGAATAAAATACTTTTAAATTGGAATTAAATTTTTTGTTTTTAAATAAATATCTGTTATTCTTTTCAACGGTCTTTTTTAATTAACAATATATTTTTTTTCGATATTTCGCTCTGAAAAGAAATTATAGAAATCGTTTAGTCATGATTTCAATCAAAAAAGAAATGTACATTAAACATAACTTTAAGATTGAAAGATATAAAAATTGTAAAATATAATATAAAAAAGAAAAAATTTTTTTTTTCAAATTGTTATAATTATTTGTTTTTGTAAAATATAAAAAATAATTTCCTGAAGAAGCTTTCCACAGGAAAGCGAAATATCGAAAAAATATATGTATAGTTAATAAAAAAAGGACGTTGAAAAGAATAACAGATATTTATTTAAAATATAAAAAGTTCGATTAAAAAAATTATTGTTTCTGTATCTTTTCAGAGTGGTTTAGTATTTTAAAACGCATTATATTTCAGAGTTCTGGACAAGCTTTTTTCAATATCATATCGTAGCTAACTCTTTACCGATATTTTCCTTTTATTTAAAGGTTTTTCTTTTATGTAAATCTATTTATTTTTATTACATGACACCCTCATTTTTAACTATAGGGGAATACGTGAATCTATTGCAGGATTCAAACTTACAACACATATTTAGCATGCGTCTTTCAAACAGTTATGTAAGCTTGAATCTAGTGAATGCCTATCTCTGTTTTAGATTTTAAAAATAGTTTTGTCAGAGCAAATTGACGTCAAACCAAATTAGCTTCGCTAGGATAAAATAGTTGATAATTTTTATTTTGTCAGAACCAGCAATCAGAAAATATCTAATTAAATCCAAAATATTCATTTGACATTTAAATTTTAAGTTCATTAATTATTTATTTAATTTAAATATAAATAAATATAAATTTTGAATTTATTATGCTTCATTTTGTACTGTACATAAGACAACCCTAAATAATTAGTTTACTTGTTTACCATTGTGCTATATCACTTGTACGGTATTTTTGGTTTTAGAAATCTTGATAAATTTTTTGCTTGTTGCTTTTTTTTTGGTCCTTAACGATTTATCTTCTTACCAAGGTTCTGTTTGCATCTTGCACCATAAATTTTCGTTTTGCTTTAACAAGCAAAAACCCTTAGGTCAATTAATAATTACTGTGATTTCTTAAACAACTGCTGCAAGAAAACATAAATGACTATAGATTTACATGTAGATTTCCTTCAAACAGCTATTTGCTTGATATTTACACGAATACCTTTGTTTGTTTTAATACTTAAAATATATAAAGTGTATCTACTTCTGCTATTTATGAGAAGGTGACATTATTCAAGGCCATATTGTAACCTTACCTTGTTATTTGTAAATAGTGAAATTCTTAAGGCTGTTTGAATACACAGTGGGCTGGATATGTGGTAATATTTTGCCAGTAAATTGGGTAGCAAATAGACAAAAATAAAGCTGTACACTATAGCCCGACTGTAAGAGCATATAGTTCGGTTGTAAAATAAAATTATTTAATTTACGTAGATATTCTGGTATTGCATTAACAACAATAAAAATATTTTTTATTTAAACATTTTTTTTTTTTTTTTTTTTTTGGAAAATGATTACTTTCTAAATTCTTAAAAGTATTATGTAGGTAATTTAAAATTAAAATTATTTTATTAAATATAAATAATAACACAATAATAATAACTACAATTTACTATTTAAATTTTTTCGTATTTACAAGCCACTGTGTTCTCTTTATTGCACATAGTTTATTTATACATTTCTTAAGTTTTATTTAAAATTTTACTTTGATTTTATCTAGAAGCTGCTATTTTAACTATGGTCATTAAACAAATTTTAATGTTTTAAATTTATAAGTAATTAATTTCTCATGATGACACACATGTTCAAATGTACTTAATACCACAATAATAAGCAGATTAAATTTTATTTTATGTGTTTATCGCTTAAAGGACTTAAAATTAGAACTATCTATTTTTTATTATCTTGAATTATTGCATATGCATCAAAGCTGTTAAAATTTTACCTTTCCAGATGGTAATAGGTAAATTGGTCTTGATAAATAGTATAAAAAAAAATTCGGTGAGTATTTTGCAGCAGGATAGAGACTACACTCCAACGTTTCAATTTTTCGAGACAGCTAAGAAGGGTTTTTGCAACTGACTGGAATGTTTTTTTTTTTTTGTTGCAGCAACATATCAAGTCAGTTCACCGAATATCACACTTAAGTTGTGTGTAAGCGTGCAACACAGGTTTAATATAGTATAGCAAGAGCTCGCTGCAACTTCCCAAGTTAATCCATTTTTTGATCTTCTTAAATACTTTTTTATAAGTTGTTATAAGTTATTTTTTCGCGTAGAAATTTTGCACATCTTTTATATTCCAATGTGTATATTTGCAGTATTTTGTATTTTATATTCTGTTCTCGAAAAAGCCTTACCATTTAATTTAATGTAAAAAATTTGTAAGAGTATTATTTTTAGTTGAGCAATCAACCAAATGACTATGGAACTACTTTTTCTACAAATAAGCAATTTTAGAGAATTTTTTTTTTAAATAACATTTGTGTCATAAAAAATTAATAAAAAAATAGCAGTGAAAATAATAAATCTTAAGGAATTTCAAATTATGATAAAATTAAAAATTAAGAAAATCTGCAGACGGTTTTTTAACATTAACGTTTTATCAAAAAAAAAAAAAAAAAAAAAACGGTAAAATAAGAATTGTTTAAATTATTTTGCAGCTATTTTATTATAAAATACTTACTCTTGATTCTGTTCATTAAGACGTTAGCAAAACGAATATTCATAGCTTTAACCTAGCATATAAAAAATAGGTGAGAAGAATTATGGTAAGCATAAAATATCCTATAATGAATTAAAAAAATTATATCTAAAATAACAATCAGAAGAACACAAGTAAAGTCTTTGCTATAAAAAATATTAACTTTAGAAAATACTCACGATTTATGAATAAAGTAAAAGTTTGCAAATAGCTCATCACTCAGTTGAAAATTAGCCAAATCAAAATTAATTATTTAAATGCAAATTATCTTTGACTAACATACATATTTTGTTATATATTCAATTTTGGTTAGCTTTATTACTTGCTCCTTTGTATTTAAAAAAGTATAAATGCATTATGGTTTCCATATTTAATTTTGATGCCGGGGGAAAAGTTGCCAATAATTAATTTTGTTGCGAAGTTTTTTTTTCCCCACTAACACATAAAAAGTACTCTGTTTTACACTTTGAGCTTATATCACAAAAAAAGAACAACTGTTAAATATAATAAATCATAATGTTTTAACATTTATAAAGATGGGAATAAGCAACAGGCACAGGACAACAAGTGGAGTTAAGAGAAATGGAAAAAAACCATATAGAAAAAGTTTTTCATTAATGAAAAAGTTTTGTCACATCAAAATAAACCGAAATAAGCCAAATAAAAGTAACAGACAATATTGAAAATATACAACACCAAAACATAACAAATAAGAGCAACAGAAAAGAACAATTAAAAAGTTAATGTCGGTAAGAACGAATTTTAGTTACCCTCATAAATAAAACTGAATTATTAAACCTTTTTTTTGCATTTGAACTGGGGCTAGTTATTTTATATTAAAAAGAAGAGGTTAAATGGAATGAAATTTTCCATCCAGAAAGCTACCTGTAAAAACTATTTCCCAATATAGGCCAAAAAAATTGGACTTGGAGAGTAATATTGCATTTAGTAAATATTTGTTTTTATAAAAGCCTAAACAATTTTTCAAATATGCAATGAAAAATCACAAATATTTTTGTTTACAAGTAGTTGTTACACAGAAAATAACATAATTATATTAATCTTTTATTCCTACACCTTGTGACGGCACACTAAACTTTGTGATATGAAACATGCCACAACATCAATTTTTCTAAACGTCATTGTTCGTTCACACACAGAGGCATTCTTGTACATTTATCTAAAAAATCTCACATTCATCATGTTTATTATATAATGGACCAAAATATACAAAACGAAAAAGAAGCACAACCAAACAATAACTTTTTCAATAATCCATCACAAAGTGGTTTTTGTGCTAAAGGAAAACTTAGGAAACTTTTTTTTTTCGTTAGACAAAAGTGTATTGAATTTTTTCTGCAATTTGAAAGGCCGTATGTTAACTATTAAATATATAAATTTAATTTCTGCTTTGTAATTGTCACAAAAAAGATTTTTTTCACTTCGAAGTAGGTATTTGTTTTTCTTTTTATTGTAAAACTGATTTTATATAGTTTTAATAAAAATTTAAATTATTGTTATTATTATAAGTAAATAATCGTTATTAAAATGCCAAAAGGCCACTATAGGAAATGGTTCCTATATTTGGGCAAATGTAAAGGAAAAAAAATAAAAAAAGAAATTATATAATAATATAATATAATAATTATTTAGTACATTAAAAATAAAGCAAAACAAATATTAAATTCGAGAAAATGCTATAATTACATAAATGTAAAGTTAAGTTAAACGCTAGTCCAGAATGACTAAAAGAGAAAAATTTAAGCGGCCGACGATCTGGAATTATAAATTGGAATATAACTTAAACCCTAGTAAATATGATTGAAGTTAAAAGCTATTGAATTTTAACAATTCGTTAGATCAAGCAGTATTGTTCTTTAAAATCAAATGTATTTTTCTAGTCAATATCAAAGTAACGAATCCATTCAATTTTAATTTTTGCTCGATTCCTTTAAATAACTATTACATGATATACTCACAAAATATTTATCAGAAAATAAATATTTTACAATAGTAGGGGTAAAATTCACAGATGAGCTACCTGAGCAATAGTGAAATGGCTATATGAATATGCTCTCCCCCGCAGTAATGCATTTCAAATACTTATTTTTTAATAGATATTTTATGAGAATATCATCAAATATTTATTTGAAGGAATCGGGCACAAATTAAAATTAAATAAATTCAATTCAAGAACTTCTCATCCTACATATATATATATATATATATATATATATATATATATATATATATATATATATATAGTAATTTATTAATTATATATATATTATATGTATATATCTACATATATAATTTCCGTAAATTTAATGTTGTCTTCCCAGAACTTTCTGAAACCACCAGTTGGCCTAAAAAGCCAAATAACCCAACGAAGACGTAGCTGGATTTTTTGTAATTGGTCTGCGAATGGAGTGCATGATAAAAAGCATTTATTTAAATACAAAATTTTGCAGGCCTGATTATGCCTGCCATATATATTTACTAGGAAGTCCTATATATAAATCTGTTTAATAAAACCGCACTAAACTTCCAAAACTTGCTTTTAATACAAGCATTTATTCTTAACTTGCTTTTATATTAAAAAAAAACATATATTGATGCCTGTCGTGGATAGGCTTTTATACTTGTATATAAATATTTCTTAATAATTTTCAAATAAAATTAAATTTTTTATACACGCAAAGGTTTCTGTCACTAGCAAACATGTGCTCTTGCACACAAGCATATATAAGTTTTGCATAATAGATAAGTTAACGTTGAAAACAAAATGTCCATTGGCATATGTAATGTACGAGATAATATGAAATAACTTAAGCATTGGTGACTTAACTACAAACCACTGCACAATAGAAAATTTGATCATGTTTGTGGCCAAAATTAATTAATTAATTTTTTTTTCTTCTTATCTTCTTGTTAATATACTTGTAATGATAAGACTTTAAGTTTTATTGTATATGAATGTCAATAAAAAATATTAAAAATAAAATTAATATAGGCAAATGCTGAACCAATTTGCAATTTACTATTGTGTTTGTTTAATATTTGAGCATGAGTACGCTTTGGCAAAAAGTTATTTGGTAATCCAGGCTCACGCAATTCGCCCTCAACACTTGTAAACTTAAATATCGAAGAGTTTAAAAGTTCATTTCTTAAACCACCATATTTGTTTCGACCGCACAAGAAATGCAGTTTTATTTTAAAAAGGATTTTATTTTTACGTCATATAAATAAAAATAAATTCTTGTTGGAATCATTTGAACATATAAAAATTTTAACTTATTGGAATCATTTTAAATTGAATCAATTTTAATTTGTGCTCGTTTCCTTATATAGATATATAAATGAAAAAATATATTGCAACGTTTTTCCCTAAAGGTGGTGGTCGCCAGAACGTCAACTTTTATTTTACACTTTTCTCTTTCTTACTTACCCTGTGGCTTTCATACGCGCTTTCATACAATATCACACTATTTGATATAGTATCTCTACAACTACGCAGGTTTTTAGCCCAGAATACGCTATGGCTCCTGCATGATTCAAACTCAAATCTTCTGCTCGAAAAGCTAATCCACGACTGTTATTACTTTCTTCACTATTAGATCAAATTTCAAATTTGAATCACCTTCACACTTGTTATTCAAAAGTACAGTTGCCTTCAGCAACTTATTACCTGCGGATCAATACGAATTCTTCTTATAATTAAGAAACTGCTGCAGGTTTGAAATGTAATTTCTTTACTTACAATTTATAGGCCTTCGCAGCCAATTATTAAACGTAACTACTCAACAATAAATATTTTAATTCACGATCTTATTACTTAGATGTTCAGAAAATGTATTTCTGATTAACCAGAGGCAACTCACGCATAGATAATAAAGATATCTAAGCATATTTTGCATATTTGTTAAAAAGTTTTTACACAGCAACATAAATTTAATTTACACAACAATACTCGTACTAAATTAAGTATCTTAAAAAGCTTTTTACTTTATTATTGATACATATCAATATTATATTTTCCATTTAACTCCCTTTTATTAATTTATTTATTTATTGTAATATGTTTTCGGAAATAATTTCTTTTTGTATAAATCCACTAAACACTAATTTTGTGGTTCTTTTATTTAAATTCTTTTGCACACACATCCAAATATAAGTACACGCAGCCATCTCGCTTATGAGTATGCATATGCTATTAAAATTCTTACTCACATACACATGCATTGATAAACGAGTACGGCTGCGGTTTTATTATTGCTTTTTACTCTTTATAGGATTTATTAGTTTGTGGCCACACACATCCAATTACACAAACACAAACAACACAATGTATTTTGTTTTTTTTTGTGTTCTCTGAGCAAACAACAATTTTATTAAATATAAGGGATTAACTACAATTACTATATGAACAAATTTTCATTATAGAAAATAGTTTAAATTTATGCAATAATTATTTCTGTTACTATATTCATGTTTTTTTAATCTAAACTACTTTTAAATTTTTTGATATGAAAAGTGTTTTATTTTAATTTCTTTTAAAAAAAAAAACGTAGTTGTGTCTTTCTGTATACACCTTATTACTCTTGCACGTAACACCCAGTTAATCATATATTTCAAATAGTTAAGAATTATCTCTATTTTCATTTCTTTTATTAGACGTTAATTTGACACTTTTGATGTCAAATCTATATTTTGTATGTTTTTAAAGTTCTTTTTTTATCGGTAGCGTAGATTTTCGAAATATTTAAAAAAGTTAGTTTATACACGTATATAAAGTATCAAGTGTTAAAACTTAACTGCTCCACAACCCAAAGCTGATTGGTTAATTTTTTTCAAAGATGAGGCTGGCAATGCGGTAACGGTCAATGGATCACACTATCGCAAGATGCTAACAACTCAATTTTGGCCTATTATTGACGGCGTGGATATCACTGACAATGTGGTTTCAACAGGCCAATGAAACGATCAATTTAATGCAAACCAAATTCGTGATGGCATAGTTTCACTACAATCAGCAGTTAAGTGGCCAGCCAGATCGTATGATTTAACACTATTGGATTATTTTATGTGGGGCTATATTAAGGACAGAGTCTATACGAAGCTAAAGTTAATATGCGTGATAAGATTTACGTCGGTACCTAGCTGCGTAAGGCATAACCCGACGGTAGATCAAACCCTTTGGGTGATATGTAGCGTGCACCCACGCCCTAAGAAGCCGAAGACATAATTCTATGCAACAGGTCACTCTTTGCTGAAGAGATGGAGACTATCCAACTCCTGGTCCATAACACATGACAACCATGCTCACTCGATACGGATCATTCACCCTTTGTTCTCAGTAGAGGTGAGATAATCCTGGCCTCTTACTTAAAATTAATGAGAGCCTGCGAAAACACAACCATCACGATGCTCCCCAATGGTCAACCTCAATAATCAGTCAGAGAACAGCTAAAAGGCTAAAAAGTCAAAAAGTTCAACTCTGGGGCTTACTAATTTCCGTGGAAATAACGTAGAGTTTTTCAGTTGACTCCTGCTAGACTTTAGAGACTGGGCTCCCTTTTACCCCCGGCCAGGACATATAAATGTGCCCCCGGCGGGATGGCACGGGAGATATAACGGTTAAAACAAACAGAAAATTATTTGTTAAATGTTGTTTCCAACTCTGCTGTTATAAAAGTTGACTTTATAATTATACACAAAAAAAATAGCTGTAAATTAGCGTAAATGTAAAATTTTCATAAAAAATATTAAAGGCAGCACAAACTAGGGCTAGGGCTAGTTTGTAATAAATATTCTTATCTAACCATTTTTTAAAGCAATATTTCAATTAAACGTTTTTGTTGCCAGCATACGTAAAATTTAATTCTTTAAGAAAAATGACAAGTGAAACAATTTTGACAAATATAACGATAAAATCACAAAGCGAAGCTATTAGCTGAGTTCCTGCATGCACTTTTTATAGATTGGTTTATTTTGTATATCTTTTTCTTTTTTAATTTAAAATGAAATAATAATTTTGAAGATTGCAAAATTGAGCTTCAAAATTAGTTTTAAAAATTCAAAACGCTACAGAAAATTTCGAAGAGAGATTGTAAGTTTAAATGTCTATTAAACAAAAAGAAATTTTGTTTTCCAATTAATTGTTGTAGTATTTTTTATTTATAAATTTAACACTAACGTTTACAACAAATTTATGAAGTTAAGATTAAATTATTTTAACAATAATGCCGAATATTATGTTTATGTCTTCTTCTTCATTATTTTAGAAACATATGTATTAAAAATAAAATAAAAAATAAATACAACATTTACTGTTACTCGTACTTACTTGATTGCTTTAATAGATTTCATGGTCTTAATGGTGAGTTATTTGAGTAAGAGTGGAATGGTCATGTGGACTTACTTTTGCCATAAGAATAAGGTTTTTTTTTTGGTTTATTAAAATGTATAATTCAAAAAGAAAAATGAGATTCAATTACTTTATAATTATTTAATTTCTTTTTTATTACGTTAGTCTATTTATTTGAATTTTTATCATATTATATTTAGCCATTTTGAAATACCTGTTAAAAGCTGGTTTTCAAAAATGTTAGCTGGGAAATTTGACGCTTAAAGTATTCTGTATTGCGTATGAAAAACCACAAATAAAAAACTAAAAAAAATATTCTTTCACTCATTTTTATTCAAAGGTTTACATAATGTGCAAACAAACTCTTTTATATCTTTAAAACCTTTTATTTTCTGCTATAAAATTAAATGCCACAACACTTTTTCTAATCGTCTTTGTGTGCGACCATGTTTACTTTGTATGTGCAAATGGGTGCGGGTGTTAATACACTTTTTAATTTATTATTTGTCATTCTTTTTCACACATTTTAAAGACTTTTCACAATAATGGATTTTGTAAGAGGAGGTATTAAACAAGTTTATTGTTATTCACCATTCGTTCATTGTACTTCGTATTTATTCTATTGTTTTTGGCAGATTGATTTATATATCGTTTCTTGCACTTAACACATAAACAAAAATGTCTGTATGTTTCAAATAGACTATTGTATAGATACATGCGTACGCTTCTGAACATTGGCTTTTTTTTGTATTTGAAATACTAGGTGGAAAATTCATTAAATTGAGTTTGAAAAGCAAATTTAATTCAACTAAAATATCAAACAATACCAAATTAATTACGCTTAATATGATTGTCAGTATGTTGGTATTAATTTAAGTTTCCTGCAATTGAACAATAAATTCAAGCACAATACAACCGTAGTATCATTAGCCATACAATCATAGTATTAATAAATTCAATAATTATATAGCATATAGGTAAAATGTTTATGTTTCAAAGATGTGTTTACAATTGTTAGTTGTTCGGATATTAAGAAAAAATATATAGATAAAATAGGATTTTACAGAAATATTATTTTGTGATCTCCTAGGAAGACAGAGTTTTTTGGAAGCTGTAAGGCAGGAGTAAAAATTTTTTTTTGCAGTAAGTGGCTATGTGAGTAATAAGACTGTTGTAGAGACCAAAGCAAAATGATGAATAATTTATTTAATCTTTTAAGCGATTTTCCTGGAGATAGGAACATAGAATACACAGCTTTCTTCATCAGAGTTAAACTTAACTTTCATAAGATTTGATAGCACATCGAAAATATACCGTATACAGATTAGCTTTCAGGTTTGCTATTATTATTTTATAGAATTTTTTTGTTCAATGAAATTATGTCTGTAGTCTTGTCCCTCTCGTGTCCACGCAGTTTTGATGGATCTCTTCCCCATCTTGACATATGCCTTCAGGGGTAAAAGGGTTAGCAGGACCCCGATACTGGAAGAGACGTAGGACTCTCAAAGTCTGACCAGTGAATTATTATACACACACTGATACTACGGAAACAAGTTGCCTTCAGGGTTAAGGCCCTGTTCTGGTTGCTGGTGAGGCTCCTCGGAGCAACTAGGTGGCTGTGTTTTAAATCGGGCTTTGAAGAAAGTTCCGAAGTGGTGTTAATGAAAAGCTAACGTTACAATGTAAATAAATGTCTTAGTTGCGCTTGCAACAGGACCAGCAGTTGGATAGTATACAGCTCTTAAGCAAGGAGTGAGTGCACCGCCCTGCAACCGTGCACTAGAAAATTACTACTAAGGCGTCTATGCACTTAGTGTGAATGCGTATTAGGGCATGAATGGACGCTTTTTCCTACACCCAGTGGTAAGACCACCATCAGGTTATGGCCCCATGTAAAAACTAACTAAAAGTCTAACTTCTGATAATCACAAAGAATAAACTAAGATGGTAACAAATCTGAGGGTTTAAACCCTCAAAGCAGAATCTGCACTTAAAAGTTTCATGTCGATTCGTTAAACTCAAGGTGCAGTAGTTTTAAAGATGACATTATTCGAGTGCCTATGAAAAGCTCCATTCTTATGCACCCGGACGCTAGCTGTAGATTCTTTTGGTTCTTTTTTTTTAAATAAAAGTATAACACAGGAAAATCTATTACAGTTAATTAATTTTAAATTAAAATATGGTAAATTTCTGAACAAACTCATTAAAATTCAGCGATATTGAAAGTGAAATAGAGTCATGTTACTACCGCTGACAAAAATCAAAGTTTAAGCAAAACAATATTAAACAAGAAATTATTTTATTTCTCTTTTTTCCCGGTATACGGCGGAATTTTGTTCGGATAGAAAAAATTAAACAAGAAAATAAAATGTCACAATACACTATGATAAATTCCTTTTACTTAATGCGTGGGCAAATTAATCATTAACTTTAAAGTAGGAAAGAATTAATTTAAGTTAATTAAATAAATTTGTTTCTAACGTATTATTGCAAAACTGGAAAGTATAACGTAAGCCATTACCTGTGAAAGCAGTGTAAGTCCTTTTTGAGTAAAAATTATTTAATAATAAAAATTACTTCAATTTATTACGAAACTTTTATTTATATATTTCTCTCAGAAAATCTGTAAAAATTTTCGTAGCTTCTATGAAATAACGCCAATTTTGAAACAACTAAAATTTATTTAATGAAAAACGATTTATCAGTGAAAATATATAAAATTTTGCTTTTACAAAACCTTTACAAAATGAAATTATTAATAGTGAAGAAATAATTTAGTTTTAAATATTTTGGGTATGAATTTTAAAACACAAATCGTTTACAATATTCTAATATACAAAAACTGTTTTTTTAGTGAGAATGAGAATTTTAAGTCACTAAATTTATAAACCTCAGAGAAAACCACAACATTTTTTTAAAATAATACTAATACGTTTACGAGCATTTCGTTGCTATGGAACTATCTCTTTCGAGTTGATGATTGATTATTTACCATATTTTCCACCACCGCATCACGACTATTTAAAAAAATTTGATAATAATTAAAAGTAGTTAAATTTAACAACAGTTTTTATTTTTATTAATCATATTTAGTTTGTGTTCGTCACATTTAAAAACTGATTATATCATCATTTTAAAATAATTTAATATTTAAAAATACAAAAAAAGTGTTACAATAATCTGTAGATTATTATTAAAATTGTTCATGTGAATGAAAAATCTTTTATAATTGCATATTAAATATATAACACTTAAATATACTTTTAAAGATAGGGATTTTATATTTCATGAATATATATAAGGCATTCCGCTGTAGTACGATCTCGTTCAGTATACCCAGGATATGAATTTTGCAATTTTGGAGCAATCTTTGCTAGGTTTCATGCCTAAAACATCCGTAAATATTGCTTGGCATGATCCGAACGATATGCCAACATTATCAGCAACCCCTCTAATAGTGATTCGACGAATGTTCAAAAACATTTTCTTCACTGCTTCAATGTTTTATATAGGTTGTTGATGTGCTCGAACGACCAGGACGAACATCTTCTCGGCCTTCCTTAAACCGTTTATACCACAACTGAACTTGTGTTCTACTGATAATAGACTCGCCACATGCTACAGCCAACATTTCAAATGTCCTTGCACATTTAATTTAATTTTTTACACAAAACTTTATACAGTTTCTTTGGTCCATTTGTTCGAATAGTAAAAAATCGAAGAGCACACCAATACGCGACTAATATTTTTATCTATCAAAAATAAGGTGACAATCCAAAATGGCTTACATCTGTACCAACATAACAAAAAAAAAAATAAAAATGGTAAGTCGAATATACGTAACTCGCGAAATTTGAAAATAATGGTTATTTTTTTATCATACCTCGTATATGTTGTAAATTAAGAATTAAAATAATAAAATTGGTATAATTTCTTATTGTGTAATTTAAAATATATATTTAATATACAATATCTTTAATGTTAATGTCACATGAATGCAACAACATTGCTGAAAAATAAAATTCTGTTTGATTGATTTATCATATTATTTAATGCATATTAATTATAAATGTCCAATTAAAATAATTCAGTCGATACAGTGTGTGTGATGATGTGACAGGATGACATACTATAGATAGGTATGCACAATATTTTTTTTTTTGTTTTTTTGTTAACTGAGAAAGAAAGAACTATTTAAAATAGCATGGGATTTTTTATTTCTTGTTTCTTTATTTTTTTTTTTTATATTTCTTCTATGGTTCTCTGTTTAGTAACAACTCTTTGCCCTTAGGCCAGTGTTAGAATTAATGAAGAAATGGCTTGATGGGAATTTTGAATCAGGAAATAAATTAATATTTTTGCCAGTTATTGCAAAAGATTGTCTAAAACTCCATTATATTTCACAAATTTCCTTGGGAAAATTACTAAAATTTCCCAATTACGCTTTCTATTCAACCACCCATATGATTTGGTTATGTTTCCTGTACGAAGTTTCAGTCAATTGCCTTTTTCTAAAAATCATCTTGCATTTCCTCAAAATATCAACAATCTGGTTTAATTTAATCTTTGCAGTTTCTATATAACTAAATATTTCAGGCCTTCTTTACCAAGGATCTAAGTTGGAAACTATGTTCGCTAAAAATGTAAGTAAAATTTAGCATAGGCAACAGTTACAAAATATTTACAAAAACTATATCAACCTTACAGTAAAGAGCAAAAATTCGAGGAGAAGATAGGATCTGCAATGACTTTCATACCCTTTGGTATTGTCATGTGAGCCGTCGCTGGTATATTTGATTCATTCTAAGTAGCAAAATACTTGTACCTTTACGAGCTCTAATTTATTGACTTGGCGGCACTGGTGAAATCGTTATGTCGGTTCAAGATTTTAATGTTTTTAATATGGCGGCTATCAGATGTTAGTTGATATTTTGTGCTAGCTAGCGCCGTCAAAATCTTCTAATCTACATATTATTTATATCTTATAATTGAGTCAAATGTAGTATTAGGTAGCAGCGGAACTAAGATATGTTCCTATTAAACCTAATATGCATCCCTAGAGTATTCGGTTTGTTGACTTGCTGTACAGATCTCAGAAAAGATCATTTTGCCAAATTTCCTAGTTTGGCAAAATTGTTAAATATCAGCTAGAGTTAGTAGTCTTTTCACAGACTAATAGAAATGTTTTAAAGAACGGTGCAGGAGCGAGGTAGTCTAAGAAAGAGGTGAAATTAGTGTTGCTAAAATATAATCCTCCTTACTCCTGCATTTTAAGAGTTGATTTGCGTTCCTCTTAAAACTTTTCAAATTTTTTTATAACCGCTGTTTTCTGGCTAATATAAGGCTATAGAAGTTTTTGCAAACTTATCAGCCTACTTATTAGCATGTTACCTTAAAGGTTAGCTTTTCCTCTTGCAGTTCGCGTTATTCCACTTTAAAGGATGCATATATTTTATTTGTACTGAGCATCATTTTCTAAATGCCAATAGGCCTAGGCATTTAGAAACTGTATTCTGAGTACCAAGCCTGTTTTTGTCTTACATTTTATCTAACTGATTTATTTTTTTAGTCTTTCATTATAAAAATTTAATGTTGATGGTTTGTCTATGTTAATCTTTATTTAAGGGTCTAAACACAATACTGGTGTTAAATATCATATTAAAAAGTTTAACCTTATACTTCAGAAATATGTACAAATTATGTAAAAACCCTTAATCATTATAATCTACGTTATACAGTTAACTTATTATAAAAAAGTAAAAAAATCGTATTTTAAAATAGTTTAATTTGCTAAACTTACGGTTATGTTTCCTAAAAATAAAAAAAAATTTAAATTTTAAATTAGTATTCATACTGGGCACAGAAGGATTTATGTGATATATATAGTAATACCAACTTCACACAAAACCGAAAAACATACATCTTCACATTAACATTGTTTCAACAATTTTAAGGATATTTATAAATGTGATAAAAGCATATGAATAAATGAATTCATAAAATTTGTATATGAATTCCATAGAAAAGTGCCTGAGGGCATAAGTATTAAATGGCTACGTTAGCTGCAAGGAGGATAAACGGAGTAAAAATGGTTCAACATATTGTGTTGTGATGTGAATAAGATGTGCTTCCTATAATTTTTTGAAATATTATTTTACACGTTTGGAATGTTAGTGTAGTTAACAAAAATTTGCATTGAATTAAGGCTTAAGCAAATAACCTAATATAATGCGTGATAAGATTATACGGCGGTATCTAGCGTGTGTATGGCATAACTCGACGATGGTCAAACTACCTGAACGATATGATGAGTGCGCCGCGCCCTAGGAAAATAAAGACTAATTTGTAGTAACAGATATATCCTAGTTGCAATTTCGGAGGTTTCGCAGTAGGACCCCTCTCCTTGCTGATGAGCTTGAGACTATCCAACTCCTGGTCCAGAACACATGGCAAGCTTGACCGGATCATTTACCCATTGTTCTCACTAAAGGTGAGATGATCCTGGCCCCTTAGTCAAATTCATGAGGGCCGCAAAACTACAACCACCACGATACTCCCGAAGGTCTAACCTCAATAATCAGACAGAGAACAGCTGAAAGGCTAAAGAACCAATTAGCTGAATTCTGATTCCCGTGGAAATAACGTGGAGCTTTCAGTTGACTCCCTGCTAGCCTTCAGGCGATTGAGCTCCCCTATCCCGCCGTTGACATCTAATGACGGTAAAATTCTATTAATGTGCCCCCGGGGAGAATAAGCTAATATAATACCGATATTTGCATATACTCTAAGGTTCATTAATATACCACATTAATTTAAAATACTTTGCCCTTTTATTTAGTGGTAGGTTTTCGCCACTTTAATTTTGACAGTTAGTGAATTTTAGTGAATTTACGTTGCCATAATTTTTTCCAAACTGTAGAAAAATTTAAGGAAAAAAAAACACAGAATTAAGTCAAATCGTGATTGCAATGGAGGGTTTAAATCCTCATCTAATACTCGTTACAAATATTAGTTTATCTGTGTAACGATGCTTCAAAAAACGAAAGTCTGTGAAAGATAAAAATTCTTATTTCTATCATACAAATCCCGACCATTTGTCAAACAACAGTTTTGCTTCATTTTGTTACAAAGAGAATTTCTTTTTTGGTTTTAAATTCGATAATTGCTTTAAGAATCGTCTACAAAATTGCCAATCATGTAAATTTAGGCGTATAGCTTTTTTCATCTTACTGTGTGTTGTGCTTTTGTTATCTCTAAATCTATAACAATAAAGAAACCAAAAGCACTAACAAAAAAAAAAACAATAGTATTTCAAGGAATAAATAACTAAAAAAGGAGACAACAACATAACTGAAGTATGCTTGTATGTGTTTATGTAAACAAAACCAAAAAAAAAAAATAACAGTTGTAAGAGAAAGGGAACAGAATTAAACTGAAACGGAAATTGTTTGTCGATTTACTGATGTTTACCAAGATAAACGGTTTTAGAAAAGCTTTGTGAACATTGTAAGTTTACATAACAATTATTTTGTCTATTTATCTTTCTATCGAGTACCAAAACATAAACTGACATGCGTATGTTGAAGTTATACATATCTATAGCTTCAAAAGGAAATCCAAGTTAAGCAACACATTTGAAATATCTTGATGGATTAAAATCAATTTGATTTATCTCAACTTTTTTGTTAAGTCTAAACAAATGTTGCATAAAGAATATGCTTTCTTAATGAAAGGTTTTATGGCTAACATAGTAATATATTGTCTTGATCTTATTCAAAGTAACTTATTGAGATTAAATATTTGTCAGATTTGGTTTTTAATCTAAGGAGATCAACAAATTTCGGTTTAACATTATAGAACTAGTTTGGTAAAAATTTGTGATGTTTTTCTAATGTTATTATGCCAATGGAAAAACAGGAGTGTCCTGAGAGTCATAAATTCTGTTGGCTTTTAGAAACACAAATACTCATGCGAGTATTAATAAAATACAAATATTTCTGCAGTTCCCAATTCTCTTGTATTATAGTATTTTCTTATTGTGATATAACGATCTAAATTTATGGCTGATATTTCTCATAAGAAAGTTATTAAATGGCATTGTTTTTTCTTCTTTAAAAATTTTCTTTGAGTCAGTTCCATGAGCTGGTTATTTATTTATTTGACTATTTTAAACCTACGAATTTACAAATTCTTACAGGTTATTTAGTGCAATGAAAACATGTGAATTAATACAACATTTTTGGAGCTTAAATACAACAAAATTGTAAAATTGATGACAATGTTATTAACATAAAAATTAACATGGCAATAAAGTTATAGCATAGGTGCTTCTGAAAACTTGAACTGTATGGCGTGCTGTATATTTTCAAACCAACAAAGATATTTGAGAAAAGACTGCCATTTATTGAATTTAACACAAGCGTCGCATATAACACTCCTCTACAACTTTTTTATGATAGTAGCTTTAGTAACGAAGCCTCGTTTAATTATTATTAAGAGAAGATTTATTGAACGTAGACAGCGAATATAGAATAAGAGCAAGCGTTAACGTTAGTTAAATTATAATTTAAAAAACTGGATCCCCTATTGTTGTCAACTTTAAAGCATTATATTTAAAGCCACTTGAATGTGTGCCGTGAGCATAAAAATTTCTCTTCATTAGAAGTTGTGCTTAATTCTCCTGCGTTTATTTAATTTATATCTTATAATTATTATTATTATTATTATTTTAAATTTTAATCTTTTTACACGGTCATTGAAATTATAACGATTTTATTTTTTTTTTGCTCTCAATATTTCGCTTTCCTGTGGAAAGCTTCTTCAGGAAAATATTTTTTATGTTTTCAAAAACAAAAATTATAACAATTTGAAAAGAAAAAATTTTTGAAAAACATTCGACAAAACATATAAAATAATTTTCTTCATACATACAACCATACAAAAATTAAAATTTAAAATATTTAAACATACAAAAACAAGGAAACGGAAACTAAATAACAAATTCTTTCTTTCTTTATGAATAATTATAACAAATTATGTGTCTTTTGTATTAAGTACCTATAAAAAAAAAAAAATCGTTATAATTTAAATGAAAAAAGGTCGAATAAAACTGAAAATATTATTATTATTATAATTCTACTGTACGTATGTTGTGACTGAACTCCTTATAAACGGCTGGATTGACTTGCATAAATTTGTTTTGTATGCGTTTGGGTGGCGCCCCGAGTGGTTTAGATTTACAATTCGGTTCAATTGGACAAAGAACGTGGTAGCTCCGATACCAACCACAAATTAAAAATCTATTTTTTTTTCTGATTTGAACAAAATTTGGTACGTCGGTTCAGTGAGCATTTTTTAAGTGCCGCTGCAAATATGAACAATACAAAGGGGCGTCGTACATCCCATAAAAACTACACATGCGGTGGACATAGAGCTTATTTGTTTGCGTTTCTTTTTTGAAATCTCAAATTCGTTCTCAATGGGTCAGCTAGTAGTTTTAAGTAACATTTTTCTGTTTACAGTAGTTATCAGTTAAAAGAGTACTTGCGAAACAAAATTGATCTATCACAATACTTTACATAGAAAGTTAATTTTAAAAGAATACGTACAGTACAATAGCAGGCTAAGAGTTGAAGAAAACATAAAAACTTTAATGAGTCTAATAATAACGCATATTTTCACTAATCGCAAAGCTGAAACGTTTTAAATTATTAAGTAGTTCTTAATTATCTTAACCATCATATAGAATTTTGTGCAGCGAATGCAGTTTATCACCAAATATACATGAATTTATTGTCGAATGTTTTTTTTAATTTGATTTTTTGTCTTTTCAAGATTTTGTCGTTCTTAAAAACGGCACACACTTTCAAACAAACAACATTATTTGCTAATTACTAATTTCACATATTTTCCGTTCTTTATTATGAGAAACTCTTAATGATTGTTTCTTTACGCTGTGGTGGTTTTAAACTCCGTGTAGACTTTGCAGAATTTTAAAATAATATCTCATTAGTTAAATTTTTAAATAAAGTCTTTTTTACGGTCTTTTTAAATTAAATTAAAAAAATATGTGTATTTTTTTATATAAAAACTTTATTTCTAATTTAAAGCCCTTAATTTGAACGTTTTACAACCGAAATTACACTTCTATCATGTGATGTAACTATCTAGTTAAGATATAAGTTTTTAAAGCCTATAATAATATTCTAAACATTTTTAATTTATAATATTAAATTAAAAAAAAAGTAACAATAAAATAATTAAAAAAAATTTTAAATCTGAATTTCTTATCCAGAATTTGATTATTACTTTTTATTTTCAGGTTTTACAATTAGCGAGAACTGTTCCTGACCTTCTTTGTTCTTTAGTTAGTTTTAACTTATAACTTTTGGTTTTCAAATAAATATTTACATTGGAAATTCTAAAGGGATTTAACAAGTATACTAAAATGCATTAACTCAAAAAACAAAAACAAAAATATATTTATAAAAAAACAGCTTAACTTTACCATAATAAAAAAAGGATAAATTGTTGCAAATAAAAGTTGTTGTTTTGATAAGAATTCGCTGAAATACAAATAAATAAGAAATTATGAAAAGCAAACTAAAAATATTTCGTTATTTTATTTATTGTCTGTTTGTTTTTACTTGTGCTACCAAAGTTTTTCTTCTACACAAAAATGCAATGAAATATAACGTAATAAAAGATATAAATAAAAAAAAGTGGACAAAAAAAAAAATAACAGACAATAATGACAATAAAATACCCTTCGTCGATGAATTAATAGGGATAAGATATTTCTGTCGAAGATAAAAGTTTAACTTTAGGCAGTCTCTTCTTAAATGTATGTATGTTGATTCGCAATTTACAGCATTAGTGAATATTGGAGAAAATGCTAAAATTACTCAAACTTAGTTTATGCATATTTAAAATGGAGTTATTTCCCAATAAATAACTTCAAATAAATTCATAGATTGAACAAAACTACTTTGTGTCGTAAAAAAGCCGAACAAGAAACAGTTAAGATTTTCCTTTTATTTTCTTCTACTTAACCTATTAGAATCTGTTGGAATTAAAAACCAAAATTCAATCCAAACAACCTTTAGACTTTACTTAATGCTATTTAATTAGATACATTTGAGCTCTAAACTTGTTAAAAGTTGTATTTTTTTCTTTTTTAGTAATATAACGTTTATATTGACATTGTCCAGCTGAAAATAAGTGAAATTTAGAAAGCAACTTTTCTAAACAAAAATTATATAAAATGCTCTAAACTAAATAACTCAAGCATAAGAAAAACAATTTAAGAATTTTATTATTCTTCTTGGCATTATTGTGAGCGTAGGGTATTAAAATTATAAACAAAATTTGTGTATACTTTAATGTTGTACAGAAACAGTAACAACAACGACAACTAGTACTATTACATGCTCACATTTAGGGCAACATTAAATTACTTAGCTTAAAGGTAAATCGAGCGGAAGTACCAAACAACCAAGAAAGCAACAGAAACATAAAAAATTTTCCAACATGATACACAATGTACTATTTACGAGAAGTATAGGCGAAAGGTTCATTGTATACATGCAAATATAATAAAAATGCTTCAAGAAAACGCGACTTGTAAACAAGCTACGGAACAGAGTATACAACTTTATATACTTTCGATGAATTTTATTATTTGGTAGCACATACTTACATGCTTCAGTTAAAATAAACCAAACAATAAAAATTCTATAGATATAAAAGTTAATCTAAAAAAACACATAAAATAAAAATTTCATTTATTTTTCTAAACCAATGAAATTCTTATTTAAAATAATTAAAAAAAAAAAAAATAGCAAAGTATTCATGTAGAAAAAAAGTTTAATAAAAAAGTTTATTTCAACCTTCACTGCAACTATTTAAACTGCGATTATTTCTAACTAACTGTTGTTTAATGCAACTTTTATATAAACGTGCAAAAAAAGCATTAAATACAACAGCAAATATTAAAAATGATACCAAGCAAACAAATAGAAAAATGATACAATTTCATTAAGCAGGTATTTGCATTATTATGTGGAATAAGATGATTCATGGAAATCTGTTGAATAAAGTTATGCGATTGTCATACATATTGCAAAATCGTGACCAGTGATGCAAACCACATTGTAACTTAATCAATTTTATGGAAACGGAAAACAGCTTTGAAAAACAGAGTGTAAATTTTATCCTTTTTTTTAATAAATAATATTAGTAGCTCCAAATGGTCTCGCTTTTTTAGGATTGAGATAACATTAATTAAATTCCACCATAGTTAGCGGATTTAGAATAACTGCAAACCCACAATTGCATTTGTATGAATTTAATAAACTGGATTCCATATTATTGAGTTAACTTTGAAGCATAACACATAGTCTAATGAGTTTTATGAAAGACAAAGTTTTTAAATTTATATGTGAAAAAATTACTTCATATTTGCATAACCCTATAACTATCTTTCATTCATTCTCATTATCTCATTGTAAATGGAAGCGGTTATTGCGTTTTTAAACCTTAATTAGTTTTTAACTATTATAATTATAAATCGCATAACCATTTATTATATAACATTTCAATTAATATTTTTTGGTGTTTTTAAAGCGGCTAACAAGATTTAACGATTTAAACTTAATATAAAGTATATATTTATGTATAATGAATCATAACAATATTTCGATGAAATTTAATCTTTATCTTCTCTTCTCTTAAGGTTAAAGTGCTATTAATAAAAATTTGTAAAGATCTCGCAAGTAAATAGAAGTCAATAAATTGTAAAAATAATCAAGAACCGATTAAGTGTCATGCCAACAAAATAAAGTAATTCATTTCATCTCTCTATTTTTTATCTAACAAACAACAATATGGGATACTCAGCAAACAGCTCCTGAACTTTAATATTTTGTATGGCTTTTCTACAACTAACGCAAGAAGCAACCACAGCTTTTAAGTGTATAAAAGGAAAGCATGATGTATATACAACAAATAAATACTTACATCACAAGAAGATAAAAAACTATACCACAGAATGTACACGAATTCTTGTATCCGATAAAATACTCATAAATTAACTCGTTCATATTATGTTAAGTACAATAAAAATAATACTTAATATGATACGTTTTTGTAAGAAATAAATATTTTTTTCACCTTAAAATACTAAAAAGGTTGGCATTATTATTTGATGCTTATTTTTGTGTTAATAAATTTATTCGCATAAACTTATGCCCACTAAACACAACTGGAAAACCAAACACTTAAAAACTTAATCAAGTTGCAGTTAAACTTCTGCGGACAAACTTACACCCACATGCCCACAGAAACTGTTTAAACAATAAGTAACAACCGGATACGGATGTACTACGCGAGACAAGCTAAAACTATTAACAAAAGCATACGCTATGATTTTTATTCATTTTAAAGTTTCTCTACAATATAATAGACAGGCAGTCAGTCATTTCGCTAAACAAAAAGCGCAAGGATAATAGCAGCACATAGAAAACTGTATGTTGTGTTGGCGGTATAATTGTGGTTAACTAAATACTCACACAAGTGTGTATTTGTACATGTCGCTGCTATTGATAAAGAATATTGCTTTGGTTGACATAGTTGTTTATGCGTTATTTATGTTTGTGTATATCTTCTGCCCTACTGTTGTTGTTATTTTTAATTTAAATCTCTAAACAAGGGTAAGTGAGTAAAAGTTCATGTTGTAGTTGTCATCAGGGGAATAATTTATATTTTATTTGTTTGTTTTTTTTCTCTTATATTACAATTCGTTAACAAAACGTTTCTAAACAGTTTCACAACTTTAAATATGTGTCATTGAGTAGTGCGAGTGTATGTGTGACAGGTTATTTGTGTGATTTTTAATGCTGGTAAATTTGCGAGTAAGAACGTTTACGAGTGAATTTAATTTTATTGTATGCAGTGCGACTTCTCTCTAAGGAACAAAAAATAATTTATTTATTCTTTGTATTTTTTTGGTTGTAAATACATTTTTTGGGGTAATTATATTGTTGTATAGATTGGAAAGCAAGAAAACGCACTTTAAATTTTTATCTATCTTATCAATATCATAGCAAGACAACGAATTCTATTGGAATTTTATAAATAACTAAAAAGATGTTTTCTATTTCCATTACACTATTACCAATCAACAGATGCTTGACTAGTTTGTTTGGATTTAACCATAAGTAATTTTTTTTTAAACAAATGCTTGTCATCTAATCAGACCTGGTTCAAAGTTAAATTGAAATTTAAAAATCTTTTAGTAATAGCAAAATATGACGACATTTTGTTACCACATTGTCGCTGTCGACACATGTTTTAAATATATATTTTAGCGTGTTGGTCTGTGGTTTTTACCCTAATAATTTCATATTCTATGTTGCCTGTTACACAGTTTATAGGTTTTCATTTCCGTTTTTGGTACTTCGCTTTACAATCTATGAACTTTTTGTTAGATTTGATTATATTTAGGTCCTTTTCCACTGAATTTATCATGAAAATAGCTTTAATTCCCAGTTGCGGCATTTTTTTGGACCCTGCAATAAGCTAAGTCATTGAATAATTCTAATGATCTTCTATTATCTGAAGATCTGAAAGTCTGATCAAAAGGTGTGTTGTAGTAATATGGCATCTTTAAAGAATTATAAAGCGTCTACTAAATATAATATTTTTAAATTTATGTTATTCGAAAATTGTATATAACTTTAATGGCGATAACATAATTCTTACTACATAATTACAGTTTTTTGACTTCGATAAATTAAACAGAACTTATATCAATGTAATAGTGGAGAAGGTATTGCAACATCCAAAAATTTATGTAGTGATTTTATTATTTCATACAAATATCAGTACCTCATAAAGCCTTAATCAAAAAGGTATTTGGTCCATTGTATTGAAACTAACAATCAAGCTAGCCTAATTTATAAATTTTTAATTTTTTTTTTTTTTAAATTATAAATATAAGCATAAAACAAAAAATTAAAGCCTCTTTAAGCGAAAAATATTTAAAACTATATCCTCGATGTGGTGGAATTTAAAGCATCTTTAATTTGTCTTCCTAGTTGTCGGCTTACCAAATTTATTTTGGTTTACACTCTGTGCGATCTAGAGACATTTGTTTTAATAAATTGTTTTACAAATACATACACAACCTTGACACTATTTAAGCCTTTTAAAAAATAACGATTATTTAACTGTGTGCATTTAATAGACACAAAGACGACTTATGAAGATAAATGAACACAGCTTATGCTGGAGATTAATGGTAGAGAATAATGTTTGTTCTAGAACAGCATTTCTTTTATATACATATATTTTTTTATTTTTTTACAATTTCCCATTGCATTGTATTTTATTTAGTGATACTCGCATATACGTATTTGCTTTTATCGCCGTATTTGTTTGGATAAAAAACCGCAATAAAACAAATATATAAAAGGAAATCTGCATTTAAATGAAAGAGTATTATTTAAGTTGCTAAGCAAACAAACAATTAAAAAAAAATATATATAATTGTCTACTAGAATAATTCATTGAACAAAAATTGCTTTGCGAAAATAAAGAAAAATAGTGGGATTAAATAGAAATTTATAGGGGCACAATTAGCTGAATAGTTTTTTCTTAACAAAATAAAGAAAGTGTTATTTATGCACGTATTTAAACTGAACCAAAGTTCAATAATAACATCGCTTACATAAAATATATTCTTTTACTCAATAACTTAATTCTATTTTTATTTTGAACAGTTTTTTTCTTTCTTCAAATTAAAAGATTTTTAAACGCTCATTTATTTTACATGACTTATTATATTGACATCATTTTACTGTTTTTTACTACCAACAATAATAGAAAATGTTTGAACGCTCGTTAGTGATGCCTTGATGTGCAGCCACAAATCCTTTTTTGTGATAACATTTATTACATTTTATGTGTAGCATTTAATACAATGATATTACAATAGTAATAATTCAACAATTTTTGGTTAGGATAAAGCCCATAACAATAATATTTTAATGTAAAAATTTCATATTAGTCAAATAATTTTAGCGATAAAAAGTTAATAAGAAAATCTTTGTTATGTTGCGTATTTTATTTAATTTTAAAATTTATTAAAAATAATTGGGCTGCATTAATCTTTAAAGAAACCCGAAAAAAAATCGACAATACCATTCATCTGTATTCTTCGCTTTTATCTACGTCTAAATGTGTAAAAATCTTTAAGTTCATGAAAATATTTGGGATAAAAATACACAACCGTAATACATGAATGAAATTTAATTACGCATGAAAATTCTCCTTATTTCAGAATTGTAACACTAATAAATAAAACAATTACCAATATTTCAATTATTTAATCATGTATTTTTTTTAGATTTGCAACGTGATATGGCGCCTACAAAAATGAAAAAAAAATAATAATAATTACTCCTTTTCGACGTAGAAGAAAAGGAATATGTGAGTTTTTCTAAGCGCTGAACTTGTTCATCGACAGTCCCCAAATGTTTTAAAAACTCCATTTGTCCATAATGCGTTATGAGCATCATAATAGCTATATATGCTTAACCAAGCCTACTCCAAACGAGACACGAAGGCAATGAAATGCTGGCCTAAAAGTTGATAAGTTTCTTTAAACATTTTAGAAATGCCTATTTAAAAAATTCTACATTGAAAAATGCAGCAGACGAATTTGCTTATAAAATGATATTTTGAATAGATTAAAGCTAGCTAGCTGAAAAAAAACACAAATAAAAGCGTACCTGACTATTTTCGAACAAAATTTATATTTGTGTTCTTCAAATGAAAATTTCATTAATAAGCTCTGGAAAGCTTTTAATTATTCAAAGAAACGATTATTTCAAGTTGCATCAATAACCTTATTTTTTATATCAAAAGCTTTATAGAAAATCTTTTTAACTTCTTATTTTTTTATTATAAATTTATAAACGATTTGATTCTTTTTCTCTGTTTTAATAGCAAACAAGAAAAAGGTCCTACTAAATATCACCTATTTAGCTAAACACCACAACAGGACAGTGCAACTGTTCTTACAACATCTGAGACATCTTTTAATACCCTGTCCTTTTTTCTCCACACAAACACCCGACATATTTAGAAAAAAGGCCTAATATAAATGTTAGCCGATCCAATTTATAAGAGCTTATCTATAATAATAAATGATTTAAAAGCTCCTAGCCACTTCTTATCCTAACCTTGTCGAAAACGTGATCTTGTCCCTTTTAATAAAAGTTTTGTTTATTGAGATCTTTTAATGCAGAATAATAACAAAACACTTTAGAGTTTTAAATTAAACAATTTATTTACTTTCAGTACACACAAAATAAACACGATGGCATTTTAGTTGTATTCATTCAACGATGACTCAACTGAATTCCTTCTTATTGCCAGCAAGCGGCGCTTATATATCCGTTTTATAAGAATCTTGCTTATAGTTATATTCCGAGATTAAAACTCGGACACTGCAGCCGGGTGTCAGATCGCACTTCATTATTTGTGAAAGTGTATTTATGAAAGAGCAAGAGGGCCAGATATGACAATATACAAGAATAGTCTACTTTAACATAACCCCCTAATTGTTGTTGTTATTATCATTCAGTGTTAGCGTCTGCTTGGCTGTGTGTTTTTTTTTTTATTTCTTTGGTTTATCATATTTTGCAGAATTTCTTATAAGCATTTTGTGGCTGTTGTCTTATGTGTATAAGATTTCTTAGAAAACTACGCAGTTTAAAAAATGCACAATGGGTCGTTTCATTTGCTTTTTTCACCGAAAATTATTTTCTTTTAAAACAACAAATGATCTTCCTAACAATATCATTTGTTTACAAGCTGAAGTCATTGGTTGCTATTGTTTTTAATTACAATTTGCTTAGAATTTTAGTTGTAAGCTAATTCTTTTAATAACAACAATAGTTTTCAATTTTTCTTCGAATGATACGTTAAAACTTAAATATTTTAATATATAATTAATTATTTGATAATTTTTATAGTTTTTTTAAACGATCTTTTTTATCATTAATAAATATCTTTTTTCTTTTTTTTTTATATATTTTTTCTTTTCAATATTTCGCTTTCCTTTGGAAAGCTTCTTCAGGAAAAAGTTTTTTAAATTTTTGAAAACAAAAAAATTATTAACAAATTGAAAAAATGTTTCAAAACATTTGAAAAAATACTTTATGTTTTTGTCAAATGTTTTGAAACATTTTTTCAATTTGTTAATCATTTTTTTGTTTTCAAAAATATAAAAATTTTTCCTGAAGAAGCTTTCCAAAGGAAAGCAAAATATTGAGAAGAAAAAATATATAAAAAAGATCTTAAAAAAGAAAAAAGATATTTATTATATATAATTAATTTTAAAAGAAAAACAGAAATAATTTTCAGCAGAAACGATTGCCAATTTAGTTTATGTATGGCATCATACCAAGGTCTTAATGCAAAATTCATCTGAATTAAGTCTCTGAAATGTTCAATTGTTGAGAACGAAGGTGAGTTGATGTTGATGGTGCTTCACACACACTTTCTGCCACAGCAGCAATATACTCGGGTGTACGCACTGTTTTTGAATTTTCACGCTTTGGTTTATCGATGAGGATGCCAGTTTGTTTCACTTTTTTCAAAAGATAACGAACATACGGAGCTGACGGTGCTTCTCTTCTTCCAAAATCCGTACGCAATTTAGGCACACATTCTGCAACAATATCACGATTTTCAAAGTAATGTCGCAATATTTCCCGGCATTGTTCAAGCGTAGACACAACCATATTCGTTTAGCGGAAGGATAAAACTAATTATTTGTCAAATCAAACACGAGCTAAGTGCTAATAAAAAAAACGTTAGATTGCGGACCCTATTTTATACTATTTTAACTTATAATAACTTTGTTAATTACATATATAGATGTTGCATATATTATAAGTTTTAATTAAATAAAATATATATCATCTGCTTAAATCATTTTCAATTTTCTCTTTTAACTCATGTAAAACATTACATTACATTTGGTTACATTAACCAAAAAAAAAAAAAAACGATTTCGCAAACAAATTTTAACTAAATACAATAAAGTATATATGACTATTTAGGGAGGGCTAAGCGGTCCTCGATGAAATAATTTGTACTATATGATACATTTATTATGTTTCCTTAATCACCCTTCGAAAAATTTTGCAGTTACGCTAATATTGCAATTAGTCATGATACAAAAACATATTGGCGTTGAAGGGTTAAAAATAATACCTACACAAACATAGTTAATAAAATACACCAATATGTAGAAATTTACTTGTTTTCGTGCCATCATAAAAAGTTTACGACACTTTAACAAAATCATTTCTGTTCACGTTTACAACAGTTTTAATAACTACCTGTCAAATATTTATTTAATTAGAATAAAACTTTCCAAGTATAAGACATAAGACACCATAACGTCAACAAACTTAAATGAGTGGGTCTCCATTACAATTTCAAACTTTGATTATATTTTGATATATTATTTGGAACAAAAGTCTCAAACTTTTGTTGGCCAATACTTAAATAATATTATGTTGAACAAACAAACTTTTCAGTTTGTAAAAGTCAAATAAAAGAAAAGACATCACGAATTTCAGTATAAAAATAGCAAGTGATGGAAAAGTTAAATTGATTTTTATTGTCCGAACAAAAAAACAAACAAAAAAAAAAAACATGACTAAAAAGGTATGAAAGCAGTGACTTGAAAATATTATTGTAATTCTGCCAGTCATAATTCACGCAAAAATATTTGCTCAACATCTGCTACCATCACATTTATGATTATATGACATTTAAAGTATATGATTAGAAGTTTTTGAAATGCCTAAAAGACAAGTTGTTTCTTATATTTCGATGATTTAAAGTGAAAGTATGGAATACACAAGCAAACAAACGAACAAACAAAACTTTTGCTGTAGATATACATATATGTATATAGATGACTGTACAGATTTTGAATATTAAAGTGATTAAGAAGTAAAGAACGTTAACGTGAAGCATGAATATACAAAAACTTCATTTTTTAAATAGTATAATTGAATTATATTTAATGTTGATCTGGTGTTTACTTACTTATTCTCTGTGTCTTCATCTTATTACCGCCAACTGTCAATATATAAATGTAAAAAACTTTTATTAACTTTTTAATTTATTTACTATATTTTGCTATTTGCGAAGCCGATAATGTGCCAACAAATACATTTTGGAATTAAGAAAATTTTTAAAAAATTTTCTGATAAGTTTTGAACTTTTTGTACAAATTTTTTTAGTAAAGTTTAATAAAGTTCTCCCGAAATGAAAGTTTTACTTAGTTTGCTGTACAAACTTAAATTTAATGTGAAAGGTAATCAAAGATTTTCCTATGCAAAGCAAAATTCTTTGAGTACTAAATCCAATTCCAAACAATATGCAAATAAGTAAACTTAACAAAATTTCTAAACTTTAAATATCCAATTGTTTCAGGGGTTTTGATAACCTAAACATTAAAATATTAATGAAAAAAAAACAAAAAAACACAAATAGTTATACCAACTTAATGCATTAAGACTTAGCGAATATGTCAAGCTGCACTGAACAAAATTTTAAAGATAATATACGAATTTCACTTTTTCAAAATCGTTTGATATTTTACAATGCTTCGAATATTACAAGAGATTTAAGTAAAATAAAGATTTGTTAAAATGATAAACTAATGTTACTTAGATAAATAAAAACCGTTTGACTTTCACATATTTTTCATCCAATGTAAGTACTATTTACCTACAGGAATTGGGAACGCATTTATTGTATTAAATGTCTATAAATCTAAACAACACCACAAATCAACAAATAATCACTTTAACATTTCCTCTTTCCTTTTTTCTTGTTTGCTGCTAAACCTGCCTTAAGATTTGTTATAGTTGATGATAGAGCTAAAGAAACTCCCACCTATTTGCGAGGCAACATACTGATGCATGTACGTGCGAACGTCCGCAAGAGTACACAATTGATTTATGGATTAACCACAAGGCAAAGAATCATGTACAATATATTGCATTTAATAAGAGAGTCGAACATGCGCAATTGCCCAATATTAACGAATGCAATCATGACTACAATTTTACAGGCAGCATAACACATGCACAGCAGACACATGCCAGAAGACACTGCAAAATTTATAGAATCGCAATAAATACAAATACTAAACATAAACTTTTCAAATTTGTAAAAGTGTTTTTTACGTTGTAAATCATTTTATAAACAATTCTGGCGAAGTTTGTTTAGCTATGAGTAGGGTATGTACGAGTGAGTATGCTCGCTGAATGATGTCTTTGAAAACATTTGTTTTTGCAACACTGAAAACGCGTTTCTTCATAACAGATAGATGGCGCCGTTTGGCCTGGCGTTTACAAGAGCAACTGTTTCTTTGTTTGGTATCAATAACAACATATTTGATGGTCTTTCCTACATCCTCAATTGTTGAGTACGTGTATATGTCTGTAAAAGTTAAGTTACTTGTCTGCAAGTTTTGTACATCTGCCTCTCAACAGTTGCACAAACAAACATGCGAGTCAAACTAAAAACAGCAACAGCAGCCGTAACACTTGGTCAAAAGGTGGAAACATATCGATTCGTTTAAGCATTTAAATTATAATCGATATTAAAAGTAGGCGTACCTGTTTTGTATGCCATAAAATATAAAGAAAAAAATATTGCAAAAAACAAAAAACTTTAATGTAAAATGAAATTTATTAATCGGTGTTATCGTTTTACATAGAAATTATATTTTATATTGCAAACGATAATTGCACACTCGCAGAGTAATTTGATATGTCTGAAAGGTTAACAAATATTTATTGATCTTGCTAATCCATTTGACACCGTTTTATATAAATACCAGAATAATAAAGGACTAAGTCGTTTATGAACTATTAGGGTCAAAATGCATACAAATTTCTGACGTCTTAAGACTTTTCTAGAAACTAAATAATTTTTGCGTTTTTTGTTATTACTTTTGAAGACGGAAAGGTGTATGATGAGCAAACAAAAATCATATTTCATTAAAATTAATGTTCAAGTTTCGATTTTTATTTGTATTTTTTTTTTTATCTTATTTTGGTTAAAAGGAGCATTTCTCTGTGGAAAAGTTTGATTTAACATTAGTTGTGAGGGAATTAACAACATTATTTAAGTCTGAATACACAGTATGCATTAATTTCTTTCATTCCAACTATTTTAAGTTGTGTTATTTATGTTTTTTTTTGTTGTTTTTTTCGATTTTTTTACTAACGTATGCACATGATTATTTCTTGTTCTTCAAAGGAAAAGAATTAATTTTTTGTTTTTTTACTGGTGTGAAACGTGACTTTTTTGTTGCTTTTGAGTGATTCGAAGAAAGAGCTGAATGAATATATGAGTGTTGAAATCATTTTATATCATTTATTGCACTTCTCATTAAAAACAACCTGCCACATAAGAAGATATATTTCAAAGACTTTGTATTCGGATTAAATATTTGCTTACGGCACGTTTTAGCAATTAAGCGAGAAAAATATTTTTTTTGTTTTTAGAAAAAAATTATTATTTCCTTATAACTTTTATTAAAAAAAATTAAAACTAGCTAGTTGTAAAATAATACAACAGAAAAAAAATATAAGTATAAAACTTACACTTTCTTGGGTTTGATTGAAAATCCAAAATGTAGAAAACTTCCTGTAAATGCATGTGGAGTAAAATAGTAGATGAAGTTTATTGGTGGTTCATTAAGAGAATGTTTTCGTCACGCATTATTCATGCGTGGTTCACTTATGACCATTTTGATGTAAAGATCGGGCGTGGTTTTTTCTCGCTAATGAAAAACTGAAGTAATATAATACCGATAAGCAATTTTATATTTTTAAATCATTTTTAATTTAATCTACGTTAAGATTCCTTTTCAAATACATATTGTTTGATATTCTCATAATTGTTATTCAAAGTATTTATTAGACATAAAATATTTATTATTTAAAAAATATATTTGAAATATGTTACTGTGGGGGAAAGCAAATTGATTAGATGAGAGTTTTCACTGAACCAATACAGCAAAACGACAACAAAACTCAAATACACAGCAAACATTTCAAAAAGAAAAACATTTTTTATCTTCAATATTTCAACATAAGAGATTCCATTGTAATTTGAATTTAATTTTATGAGAATATCATAAAATGTTTAGTTTTAAAGGAATTTAGAACAAATTAATGTAGATTAAAGTAAAATAATGTTGTTTATAATTTAAATCAAAATGATCACTATATTGTGAAATTTTGTCAACTTTATCAAATAGGATTCCTACAATCTTTTAAAATGTCGAAAATTTTTTTTTTTTTATTTACGAAGAATGGCAGCCACTGACTTCTTTGTAGACTTGCGAAATCTACAGTTGGACTGCTTTCTGTTTGCTAGAAAAAATCGTCACTAATTGGATGGACCCAATTTCGTTTGGCCACAAGATTTCGTTGCCTTATCATATTCATGTTTTTCTTTATAGTTTTGTTCGGTTATAAAGGTAAGAAAAGCATTCGCTGCTTGCTCGCAGTGGCCCTTGTCGGGTTTGTATAGCACCATAGGTTCAAGACGTATGTGTTTCAAAATTGAAAAATTTGAGTCTCGCCTGACCTTCATATTATGGCGTAGATGGCTGCATGTATTAAAGCAAACACTTGAAGAGGAATTACAAATTAGTAGAAGCTCCAATTAAAATAACGTAAAGTAAGACAATTTTTTCAATTAAAATAAAAGTACAATAATTAACTCTATTTTTAATATGCTGTAAAACTTAATGGAAAACAATATACCATTAAGAAGTTTTTGCACCTTAAAAAGCTTTAACTTATTTTCAGATATAAATTTGAATAATAATTTAATTTATTCAAACAATTTTTGAATTAGAAAATTTTGTATTAATTTTTCAATTAAATATTTAATTGATATAAATTAGAAAATTATAGCAATTCAATCTGAAAAAAGAAAATAAAACAGTTAAGACGTGGTAAAATTTTGTCAACTATTGCTCGTAGGTATACAAAGTAGAGTCTTGATTTAGAGGTTTCTAGATACGTACAAGTTTTTGCCTAAAATAAAATTGTTTGTTATTTGCTTTGAGACATTGTTTATAAGATTTATGCGGAAACGTTTTAATTTTTCATTACAATTATAATATAAAATCATTGCATCTAAATTTAGTACAAAATTTATTTATATATTTTTATCTTAAATCATGCTTTTGTTGCCAAACAGAAGGACTTGTAGATACAAAAAATTAAATAAGTTCAAATTATATTACAAATAACGTGAAATACGAATTCCCGAAATATTTTAAATTTTCGGAACATTTTCCCAATTTATTAATACTGGTGTTATTAAAGTTGTGCATAACAACTAACAGATTTTTTTGATCTCTAATACAGACAGCTTGGAAATATTCCGTATAGTTAGCTCTTGATAACAATTTCATATTTTTGGCTATTTATAGATTCGATAAAAATAGTAAATTCTCTTTATTATTTCTGTTTACTATTATTGTGATCATTTAAAATTTTAATGGTAGATAAGAAATATAAAAGAACTATTGCTACAGTTTTTGTTCTAAGCTATAAAGGGTCTTTACATTCACCTCCAATTTTAAAAGTCTCTGTGTGTTGTAATTTATTTTTTCTCTAATGTAAATTCTTTATTCGAATTTTTATGTAAGAAATAACAATGCAAACAGATGTAAGTTTAATTTGTTGTAAGAATTTATTAGAAAACAGTTGTTGAAGTGTCATCCAACCTACTCATTACTAGAATTTCGATGTTTAAATAGGTACTCACTAGACTTTACACTACACTATACTTTGCCATGCTTCTGTAGAAAAACACTTTTTAGAGTGGCCATAAACTGGAAAAATTTAATTGTATGCTACTGGTTCTTATAGTGTTATTTGTGGGTGTATTCTTCTTCCGCAAACAAAACACAAAAATTTTATTTATATTCAACACACATTTTTCACAGTATTTTATGGGGATGCCATAGTGAGATATTTCTTTAATATTTTATAGGAATATTGACGCTGAAAGCATTTTTAACATTTTTATTTTGCTATCGTTATTATTTTTAGTCTTGCTGTATTTATTACTTTAATAAATAATCTGGGAAATTGCATGAGGATATATTTAATTTCGATTACAAATACATGTTTTGAGTTCGGGAAACCAATATTGTAAAAACATATATTTTTAGTTAGCAAGTAATAACAACTTTATAATAGGTATTAATGAAATGCTAAAATACTCGCGCGCGCCTTTAAACAACAAAATATTAATCTCTTTACCATCAAAAAGACCTAGCTTGAACATAAGTATGGTCAGTTAATAAAATAGGAAAGGCAATTTAGTCAAACATTTTCAAAATTGGATTAAGTTTTGTGAAACAGTACCCCGGTATTCATCGTTGACAATACGATATGTCACCTGATTTTTAAATCCCAAGAAATGTAAAAAATACTGACTGCTATCTTATCTAACCACATATTATTAAAATACACGGAATGTATCTGTATTCAGAACGCAGCGCTAGTCAGTACTATTTAATTTGCCTGAAAAAACTATTTAAAATGATCGGATGTAGTCAATTTTGGAGGAAATCCTTGATTGTAGTGCTAGAAAACTAAGACAGATTAAGACACATATTTTTGCTTCTATATAGACGACAGTAACCATATTTAAAAGCCATATCCCAGCTCTCTTTCTCGAATTTCAGACCATGATCGAAAGTAAATTTATCTACTAATCATGTGGATGGTTTGGCTCTACATCGAAGAGAATTATCCTCATTTTTTACAATTTCCCTCCAAAGTATTACAACACTTCATAACTAGGCTACTTTTTCAAAGTCTTAAACTTTTAAATTTCCTTATGGTATCACTAAATATAAAAATAATTTCATATAAGTATATCAAAGATCTGGTACGGTTTTTGAAACGTTTTTATTTTTGTGTTTTTACAATCGTGAACTTAAACTGTAAATCGAAAGCAGTAAATTTTTGCTTTTAAAATACCTTTGAATATTTTGTTGCATTGCTATTCGTTTCCATTCTATAAATATTTCTTTCACATTTATTTAAACATAAAATAATTCGCGGTATTTGAGTATTTAAATTACTGTACTTGTAAGAATATTCTTGCATTTGTCTTAAAAAGAAATGCATTTTTAAACAAACCCACTCTTGAAAATAACCATAAACATAAGAAATTATCGGTCGGTAGGCAAAACTTTTTATAATAGTTTACTATAATGGTTCACAAAGGAAAGGATTTCTTTCTTACGTTTGGTGGCCTTATTCATATCGCGTGTTATTTGTAATTAAATTTTCATTTAAATTTATTTAAACTTAAATGTTCATTTACAACATGTGTAAACTGTACATAACAATTTTCTACTGTCTTCAGCTTAGATAACACCGCATGTTGATTAATTGCAAAAAAACATATGTTTCACTTACTTGAAATTTAAATATTTATTTCAGCTATGGAAAAGCATGAAGTTATCTAACTTGCATATAATTTTTTATGCTTGAATTTTATTGCGGCAAGATTATTGATTGTGTAATATAGAATCGATGAAGCAAAGGAAGAAGTCGATTTTTGAAAAAAAAAGATATCTTCCTAAGATTCAAAAATGGAAGCAACATTTATTTTGATTTGCATTTACACTTAATAGCAAAAGTTTAAGGTTTGCAGAATGTAATACAAAATTTTTCATATCGCTACATCGATCAACAACATTCTTTGCATATATTTACCGTAGGTGGGAATTATTCAATTGTTTTAATACAAAACAGTTTAACAAATAATAAAAAAAAAATATAAATGGCTTAAGGAAAATCCTCTACCCGATAATTGCTGTTAGTTTATCATATTTTTATGTACACAAATATCATTAATCTTAATTATTCTATAAAAAATTTTCGTAGAATATTTTAATCAGTCATTTTTCTATAGAAAATTTTATGTCAGTCATAACTTTTCTACAGAACATTTTCGTCAGTTATCATTTTTCTACAGAAAATTTTCTGCTGTCATTATTTTTCTACACACAATTTTCATCAGTCATCATTTTTCTACATAAAATTTTACGTCAGTTATAATTTTTTTTACAGATAATTTATGTCAGTCATCATTTTTCCATTAAAAATATTCGTCAGTCATCATTTTTCTATAGACAATTATCGGCACTCATTATTTCTATAGAAAATAATTTTTCTATACAAAATTTACCTCATAATATTTATGTGAAAAATTTTTGTCATATTTATAATGTAGACTAGCGTGGCCGCGACTGTGTTCTTTAAGTGTGCGCCAAAAAAATTAAATCATTCAAGAAAATTGATCAGAAAGAACACAATTGTTTTTTTTTTCGTTTTTATGCTTTTTTCTTTTTCGCAATTCAATATTTATGTTTGCTTATGTAATACGTCTTATTCTATTGCAATGCTTTCACACGTACGACATTCTTCGATCGATTTTGTTTCGCGGTATAGCCAAACAAAGCAGTTGGTTTATTAACACGTGACGATGATACATACAATTGACCGTGCGAAAAATAAAGATTATTGCAAAAGCAACACGTATAGAGAACTGAAACCGTTTAAAATCAAATGGCAAATTTGGAGGAATCATAGGAATGCGTGGTATCAACACATTGTCGCCCTTATATTTTCCTTTTAAAATTTTTGCTTCAATCATATTATACATAACTTTTTTGACTACTAAACGTGTCCCATTGCAAAGTCGTGGCTGGGAGATATTTCGAAGCAAAATAATTGGTACACCAACTTTCACTTGTAGGCGGTGGGGCGACCGTCCAGGTAACTCAAGCGAATTTTAAATTTCGACTGGATAATTTACAACATCGTCTTGATTGGTAACAGAGTCAACCGATTTGTAGGTAAAAATTTCTCCGGGAATGTCATTCAAAATTGTCACATTGATATCCGAAACGTCTTCATTTTTCGCAGCAAAGATATCTTTTTCTCCTAACCAATCATGGTATCTAAAATCTTGTGCAAACCGGGAAATACGTTTGTGACCAATTCTTGTTTTGATGGTGCAAAGTGCCAAAAATTATCTAGAAGCGTTATCATTTTTGTGGTGGGGTCAATTGGAACTGCGCCATTCTCAATTGCTTTGAAAAACGTTCGGCTGATGGATCAATTTGCAATTGAACACGCAAATTATACACACATACAAACTGCAACAGAATATGGAAAACAAAATTCTCTATTTGTTTGCACATCCACTTGCTATGAACATGAGCATATTCCGATTTGTATTGCCGTCGCATTCTGTGCAAGCCGCTGTAGGCTAGTAGGTAGTGTACTAGCTTGTCAGTATGGGGGTTGTGGGTTCGATTCCCAACGAAGACCTTGGTTTTTTTCACTACAAAATTAAAAATTGACTGTCGGTGGGACTGCTCAGCAATGAAGGCATAGTCACTGGTCGCTGTGCTGTCTTTATACGGCAGTTAATTTCCGACTATCCTTCTACTTTCACCACCTGTTTCATCTCTTCTCTATCCCTTTCCTAAAGAATGTAGCACGGTACTTGACTAAATAGGCATTGTTGCCTGAAGCGCTACTTCTCTTTAAAAAAAAAAGCACACACACTGAGCAACGTACAAACGAAAACACATATTTCATTTCATACAAAACATTAAGTCGAAGTATGCAATGGAAAAAGAATTTTGAATGAAACAAGGGTACAAACCAGCGAACGACCATTACGAAAGTACTGTGAAACACTGGCAACCAAGGGACACCTATTTTATATATGTATGTATATAGATAATGCTTATCATAATTTTTTTATGGAAAATAATCTCACTAATAAAAAAATACATCAGCTAAAATATAAAAAATGTAGATCAGTACCAATTTTCTATTAAACATTTTTTCTCTAAAAATATTTCAACAGTCTTAAAATTTTTTGGAAAAAATATTATCAGTCATATCATAATTTCATTGGTTTATCTATAGAAGTAAGGGAAACATAATTTTTATTCAAGACTATTTCTAGAGTAGTTTGAATTCGTATTTTTTAAATTTCTCTGGCAATTTGGATGTTTGCAATAAATATTTTTCATAAAATTATTTTTTTTCTGGCGATGAATATATAATGTGTATTGCAATGATTTAAACAAAATATAATTATAAAACTTAGCCGTGTGATTTATTCTATAGTCGATTATGATAGCCGCATATCTCATCGAATGCACACATAGACAATCATAAAATTAATGTCTCTGTTCACTCAGTACAACACAATTTTCTTTATTTTTTATACTTAAACACAGTTTCGATGATCCAGTTTTTTCAAGGTTTAGGTTTCATCTCAAGCAGAATGCATAAAGAATATCATATGTATTTAATGGCAATATTTTATTATTTTTTTAAGTAAGACATAACAAGACAAGAATTCTTCTGCGACAGAAAACGTTCAAACGTTCCATTTGTCATATTGAATATCAAAGCATCTGTGCTTTGGAATATGTTATGCATAAGTATAAAGCTATACATGAATATTGAAATGTTATAAACGTTAATAGGCGATGAGGGTGGAGTATGACAAGTGTTGCTAATGAAATCTTCGTTATTTTTTGCGTGTTTAATCAGCTAAGATAGAAGCGATAGAATCACTTAACAAAATATTCTCTAAATTCTCTTGAAATTATTAGGAGCTAAGTATTTTTTACAAAGAATATCTCTTTAACTGAAATATTTTTTGGAAGAAGATATTGCAAACCTCTTTATTCCAGTAATCAAATTCTAAAAGTTTGAATGACAGAAAACTGGACTGATTGGGAAACTTGGTCGTCTGTGATATCGTAGGCTAAAATAAAAGAAAGGGATTTTTTATGCCCGATCACAGATTAAACACTGTGATATATCGGACACCTAATAATATCTATCTAATTATTGCTAAGTAATGAGATGGTCGTGATTCAAACGGACCTAAGGACGATATGTAGTTGCATATAAACTGAAGCCACCAAAAAGTATTTTATATATGCTCAATGTTAATAAGGTCTATGGTTTACAAATAACTATAATAAATAGGACAAACAACTTTAATAAATGAAATATCGATTATCAAAATTAAAGTTTCGTTTTATTACGATTCTTCTTTTCTTTTAAGCATTCAAGTTTTATATTTTTTAAATTAAATTCCTAGAAATGGAAAACTAACACCTCTGTAGTAGTTTAAATATGGTATAGAACTTGAATAAACGTTCGGATAATAAAGATATGGATTATTATAATATGGAAGATAAGCTGGTGAAATAATCTGTTGAACAGCACGTTTCGCAATTATTGATTCTCCATTCGAGGATGTTGGTTTTCCTACAAATCCTTCGACATCATCCTTCAAATACAATCTGGCTGAATTTTTTAAATCTTCATTGTAGTGTTTCAAATTGTTTTCTAATTGTTTTTCGAACACAGTCGTAATTGGTGACGGCTTAATTTCATCCATTTTCAATAAGTATGGAATGGCTTCACAGGATATAGCTCGCAGAGCATAGATTACAATTGTCAGGACAATTGTGATTGACTGCATGTTGTGTCAAAGTAAAACTTAGTTTGTAAAAGTTATTACTGATTTAGATGTATAAAAAATACTGGTAACAGCTGTTAACCAAATACTAGTATTTATATACAAAATTATTTCAATTTCCAACAGTGATTTGTCAACTGGAAAGATTTCCTGTTTATTTAAACTTTTTTAATTAAAACAAAATTAATACGAACTTTAACCATTTGAAAATAGTTGTTTTTATATAATAGTTTTTAATTTTATTGTTTGTCATGTTTGTATTAAGTAAAAAGAACTAATTATCAATAACAACACGCAACTTCGTTTAACATACAATTTAATAATTTTATAATTATTATTTTCGCTTTTATATTTTTAGTTAAATTCTGTACGTAGTTTGATACATTTAAAAAGTTACTGATCATCCAAGTTTCATTTCTTTAAAAATAAGACATTCATAAAGAATAAAATATTATACGTAATTAAAAATCTTTAATAACAAAAAACATTCGTAATGTTTTTAATAATTCTAGTTATTTTAAAGTTTTTAGATGCTTTAAAATTCTAATGATAGAAATTTATAAAACCTTAAAATAACTAGATTAACGATTATTAAAACATGAAAAATGTCTTTTGTTATTAAATTACGTAAATATTAAAACTCAAAAATCTTTGATGTTATTTTATTTTTAGCGCTATAAAACTGTTAAGCCCGTTGTATGAACGAAATTAGCATATACAAATGACTTCGAACACATGGCGCCTCAGCTTTTCCTTAACGAAATGCATCCTGGACATCGAAGTTACGATACTTATTCGAACCTAGCTGACTGTGTATTAGAAATAATAACTGAATCCAATTGTTACTAGTTTATCGGCTTGCCCTTATAGAAAATAATCAAAAGTTGTCAAATTGCAAAATCTTGGAGAGCAATTGGCAAGTCTCTTTCTTGAAATCTGGTTGTCGAAAAAATTTTATTGCAACAAGTGGATAGTTGCAAACGACTATTGCATCGATCTTAACGCGACCTCAAATTGCGTTTCTAAAAGCGCAATAGGCGTCTATTTTGTTATGGAGCAAATATAACACAAACGTTGTTGTACAAATTGATGACTAATTTTTAAAGTCAATCTACATAATTTTTAAGCGTTGGTCATACATAAATCAGTTCTTCCTTTTTTTAAATAAGTAAAACAAATATTAATTACGGTTTTCAGTTTTAAGTCCATATAAACTTAAGGAACTGCTACTGTAGAAAATGAAAGCGTTGGTGTTTATAAATCGTATAAATTTTTCCTTTTATGCAAACATATTGCGTAAAATAAAGTAAATTCTTGACTTTTGTTGGTACAAAAAAATATGTTTTTTCTTCCCTTTTATGCCAATGATATCCTCATTGCACCTTTAGACGATGACCGACTGAATCGATATTTGACGATACCGGCAGACTATTTTACAAAATGGGATCTTACCTTAAACATTGCGAAGACTGTGATCGCAATGTTTTAGGGAAGCTCCATGAGAGCTTTAAAAGTTATCGGCACATTAAAGGATATTCTCGGACGAAGCGAGAGAAACGTAGGAAGCTCTTAAACGTAGATAGGGTCGTGACAGGCTGCTGTGTCTGCTAGTATATCGCATTATCATCTTATTTCTTGTTATTTTATTCCTCTCCTGCTTTATACAGTTACTAGTTATTAGTTTGTAAGTTATATTTATAGTTTTTTTTTAAGCAAAGATTTTTCCTTTTTATTCATTTTTTAGGTAATTAACTCAAGGAAGACTCTGTAAAATACTATAATATCTAAAAAATATTTTTGTGTGATTTAGTAATTTTTTATTTAATTTTTAAAATTAATTTTTTTAATTTTTTGTAAAACAAAAAAATAAACTTAACTAATTTATTATCTATTCTTTCGTAATATATTATATATTAAATTTCATTAATTTTTTATATATATATGGTTTTTTTAGAGATCCGTAATATATTTCAAAAATAGTGTTTTCATTATCATTATTTTAGTTCCCAAAAAAATACTGCTGATTTGAATAATTCAATTACTAATTATCTGAATTTCAACAATTATAAAGTTTTTTTTAAGTAAAACATGCAATAAGTGAAATTAAATAAAAATTAAAAAAAAATCATTCTCATCCTCTAACAAAACGTTTTTATCATCATTACTATTTTGTTTTAATACCTATTGACATAATTAAGTTCATTTAGTTAGCGAACCATCAGATCAATATTTTGAATAGGGATAAGTACGTAAGTAATGTATATGTATACATATTTGTGTTCAAGAGGAAAGGTCATTAGCTGCACAAATGGTTTTCTATGGTAATGCCAGCAACTGTCAATTATATACTATTTTCAGCATTGATGGCCACTCAACGTTTTCAAAAACAAATGAAATTCCTAAAATACATCATTATATATATATATATATATATATATATATATATATATATATATATATATATATATAATATTAATTTGGTTTTTTTGATTTTTCACCACTTTTTCAATATAAGATAAACAAAAAAATGGAGTTTAGCAAGCATAATAATAAAATTTGTATTTCATTTTTTATTTTCAGTCTTGAAGAATATTTCTGAAATAAAATAAATACATTTGAAATTGAATAGGTTCAACAATTATGTCAAACTTAATTAAAAGTCGGGAAGGTATAGAGGGAAACGAAATGTATATATGTGCGCTTATAAATTTAAACTAAATCATTGTAATAAATATACTAGCTAATCCTTAATCTCTTAAGTGCAATAATTGTTGTTTTTTTATTTCGCTGGCTATTGTGTGTTTATTTGTGATTGCAGGTTTTTCTTTTATTTATTATTATTTATCAAACTTTTCTTTTTCAAAATTTCGCTTTAGTTTTTGAGGTTGCAAGTCGTAAAAACAAGTTTTGCCACTTATATCTATTTACTTCTTTAGGTTCATGCAGTTAAGTAGCACAACTATGTAGTTGACAGTAAACTTCCTTGATTACAAGCAATATATGAAATGTACAGCTCTACATTGTATGTATTTTTCCACGTTATTTCCTAGTGTTATATTTCTTTTTATCGTCTGTCCTGGTAGGCCGAATTTATTTAATCAAAACTCCTTTCCACTGGAATAATTGCACCTATTTACAACTCCCTCAAAATTGATTTGTCATTGAATTTTACATTCTGCTTTATTGCATGAAAAAAAGTATAACGTAAAGAGAACATAAATCCATAAAGAGATTTTATGTTAGTTAAAATAACTTATTAACAGGCATCTCCAGTTAACGATAACATGTTTATATAATTACGAACATAGTTTTCATATCTCAGCACAATGAAACAAAAACATAAAATAAATAAATTCTGTTTAAACTTTAAAGTCTCTACGCTATTGAGATACATAAAAATTTTTTTTCGGATCGTAAGATTACAAAAAAAAGAATAAGCTGCAGGACGTTTCTGTATTATAACATTTAGTATGAAACGCGCTTCATCACACTATAATACTGAGTATTAAGATTTTCATTGCATTTTGAGAGAAACAAATCTAATGAGAATTGTGGTATTGTCAAAAATCGAAAGTACCATTGAATTTTGTTTCTATACTATTTCGGATTGCCAAGCTGATATGCAATTGTAGCAACGACGAATAAAAAATATTTTGTACACTGTGGCAGTGCCGCCACATGATAATGTATTACCGCTTGATTTACGGTAAATTAAAAATAATAAGAAAAAAGAAATTATAAGATTATAGTATGACAAAACAACTTTAAACAGTTGCAAGATAGAGAAAAAATATCATAAACGGCAGAGTAGCTATCGTCTACGACGCTGTCGGCATATTCCGTAGCTCATCAGCTGCTCTTGATATTTTCTGCATTTGCTTTTGAAAAAATCAACTCTAATAAAATGAAAAATGTTTTTCCTATTATTTTACACTTTAATAACATATTGTTTTCACTATCAGACTTTCTTATAAGATTTAAGTTTCTCACAAATCTTAAGCTGAAATCACACGATTGGTCAAATGTGCAGATTTCAGCCAAATTTTATCTGCACATTTTCGTCCAAAAAATATTTGGTGTACCGATGAGCTTTTCAGTGTTCTCACGATTGTGGGATTTTAGCCAAAAATTGTCTGCCCTTATATGGTAACAGCAAGCAAGTGGCAAATATCGGTACAACCCTGTCATACGATTTGTTCATTTGTCTTTATTTAATGTGTTCTTTTGCTGATCAGCTGTGCATAAATTAAATTAACATTTTGTAATTTGCGTGAAAAAGAATAATATGCATTTGTGCATATTTAATGAATAAAAATAAAACGAAAGCTCGGAGAATGTTAAAAAAGCGAAGTGTTTGGGTGCGGGACTGGCTTCAAAAGAGAACTACGAATGGCGCGTATATAAAAAATCTGTGCGAGTTTCGGAAAGTGGACAATCAAAAATTGTCCTTGGAGATTGCACTCAAGACTTTCGTCAAAAACGCCAGGAAGGTATAGCAGAGTGCCCAACTTCATACATGAGCAATGAAGCGAAAGAAGTTCGACAGGAATTCGAGCAATACTTTATGTCGGCCGCTGGTGAAATACCTTTTTAATATAAATCACTATGTTAAATTATTATGTTTAATAAAGTCAAGTTAACTTTAAAGTTAAATTAAAAAAACTTATTCTTCTTCTAACTGTGCAAGTGCATCCACGGTATATTATATGATATTAATGTGCAATTTGTTTGCAAGATTTTTATCTTTTTTCTCTACTTCACGCATCTGCGATGCTAAGTATATTCCACAGGTATGCCACTTGTCCTCATTTTCTCTCTCCAATAGCGACAACGCATGCTCCAATGTATTCTCTGAAGTTTTTTTTTAATAAATTCGTTGAAGTTGAACAATTGGACGAAGTGTTCAACGTATCTTCGCTCTCGCAGACAAAATCTAGAGATGACACCGAAGATGTTGTTTTTTCCTGGGCGTGGTTGTGATAAAATTGCATAGCACTCCAAAAAGGCCGATGACACTTCGACCCAGATGCGCCTTGACCCGATTTTGTCAACATTTTTTTTTTTTTTTGGTGTTGCTGTAGGCAGTTTTTACATTGTTCCATTTGGCCTTGCAATCATCTGCGTCATGCATAAGACATTTTACTGCAACATTCCGTCAAGCGTTTTTTGCCGGCTTTAATAGTCTGCGGAAGAGTACCCCCAGAGACATGGGTTTTTCTCTATGATTGTTTTTAAACTCATAACCTCTTCCGCAGACCATGCCGTTGTTACGTGCGGTCGCTTTCTCTTACTTGTTGATGTTGTGCCATCTATCAGATTGCCAATATTTTCAGACTCTGCAGCACAAATGTTGTGTATTAAAGTGTTTTCTTCATCCGTATCCGTGATCTTAAAAAATTATTAAACATTATTTATCGAGTATTTATAGAATAAATACAATTACTTACCAAAATATTCAATTGTTTATTTTTTTTTACCCTCAAAATTTTATATCGGTCTTGATTTGGCACTTTGATTGGGCAGTAAGTGGCAGAACAAATTATTGGTACATTTAAGATTTTTTTCTGCCCTTATTGGTTTGTGAAGCGCTCACACGATTGGTACAATAAAGTTGTTTTTTATCTGTCTATCGGCCAAAAAAATTGGCCTATCTGCCTTTTGCCAAATATTTTCTATCATTCACACGATCTGTACATAAAAATGGACAGAAATCTGTACATTTGGCCAATCGTGTGATTTCAGCTTTAGTACTCAGTATTATTGTATGAAACGGGCTTTATGAAAACAAATGCAGTGCGAGCTATATGCCAGTTTTAAACATTTTTAATCTAGGACTGTAAAATAGAACAGTTATTCAGTATATTAATAAACATCTCAATATGTTTCATTTTTAAATTTCAAAATAATTTAAATATGTATCTCTATTACTTCAAATTTATTTATACAGTTTTTCGACAGCGTGAAAATCCTTTTTAAAATAAAATAGATCAAATTAAATTTTAGTTATTTGTTCTTTTAAATTCCATTAAATTTTTAATTTAAAGAATTTTAACAATGTAACTTTTGTATCTCTATAACTTGCTTTGGTCTCTCTTATTAGGCATTGTATGTATAAATATAATTATTAGTAAAATCATATATAAATCTAAGAACGTGTCCTATATGCGTAGGTGTTTGTTTCTGTCCCTCCCTATAATCTATGTATGATTAAAACAAATTACTTTCTAGGATGATAAAATATATATCGTATTGGGTTGCCTTTGGTTTAGTGTATTTATAAATATGTGGGGTTAAAGTATAACAGTTGAAATTGATCAATCACATGCTACCATAAACGTTAAGCGGACTCACCTTTTCTTGCTTTTGTGCAGCCACATTGAACGCTTTAAACCGCAATGATTTTCAATTCTCTGTAAAGACCCACTTATTCAACCTTTTCCTTTTTTTTCATTTTTATTCTGTCTTTTGTGGTGCTCCTTGGTTACTTACTTTGGTCTCTTTTATTTATGAGGTGACACAGTATGTTGTTATTTCAGTGGATGAATGTATTTTATATATGTACATACATAGATCATTTTTAAGTTGATATAATAGAAGGCCATTTCGTAGATGTAAACAGTGGTAAAAATATATAAAATTTTAAAAAAAATCACCGATATTTTAAAAAACTTTTGATAGAATTGTTTATATTTGTATCTTATATTTTACGTTCATATGTTATTTGCTAAAGCTTGTTTACTTGATTGGAATGATTTCATAAAAATAAATTAAGTGTCATATTTAATAAAATAATTAAATGTAAACGTTAAATTTATTTAATTTTTCTGTTTTTTAAATAATTGATGTCTATTAAAAGCAATAAAAGTAAAAACAGATTATTTTACGACAAAAAAATTGGTTTTAGTTATTGAGCAGTTTTAATAAAAAATAATTTAACTGCTGCTAAATTGTAAGGATGCCGTCTACTAATCAGATGAATACAAATGGATATGACAGACTCTATATTACATGGGAGTGATGTGTATGTTTCAATAATTATTACGAGCGATAGAGAATCTATTCTTTAATCTTAATTAATTCAATGAAGTCACTCAAATACTACTGTACACCTAGGAATCAAATGATTAAGAATATAATATGTTTTGAGGTTAAAAGCAAATTTAAAAATTAAGAAAAATTCACGATATACAAACATTTTGAAATAAATCATACACTAACACAACTGGCATTGTATAAATGAAACTTTGAATTCTGGTTCCTTTTTGCAAAATTTTACTCTATAACCTAAATATTTTATCACTGGTAAAATACCTAGCAGAAATAACAGTGTATGTATATGTAATATATAAACACATGAATGTGTCTAAATAAGTATAAATAATGCATTTAAAAGCCAACACTACAATTGTTTTCATTTTATATCGATTCTGTTTTACTGTACTGAAACATTCTGTGAAAATACTCAAATCCAATATGAATGAAAAAAATTTTGCATGAGTAACAATAATTTTTCATTATATTCAGCAAAAGGATTGAAATTGACCACCATAATTACAATACGTCGATCCAATTTAATTTAAGATTTTTATCATAAGGCAGCACGTCCTTATGATGACTATAATCTGATTTTTCGTGTAAAACAAAAGGGTTTTTAAAACGGATATTTGTTTTAGGAAAAACGATTACAATTATTCCTGATTATTAAAGTTCGGCACATGCAACTCCTAATTGTATTTGCTTATTTTTTTAAAAAAATGTTTATAAATATTGTTAAAAATAAATCATACATAAATCTAATTAAATTTAAAAATCAATAAATTCTGTCTAGTTTTGCCATAGGGATCTTGTGTAACAATATCCAGAATAAAAAGATCCTTAACATTTTTATCATTTCATATATAAATTTAAAAATATTTTACTGCGCTAAAACAAAAAAAAATCCAATACTTTTTTATGTCAAATTTTGAATATATTTTATAAAGCCAACTTTGAAAATCAAATACAAAAATTATTATTTTATTGAGTTCTTTATGTAATTAAAATGCCAGATTTCTCACATGAAAAGTCACAGTCATATTTTGGTAGACCGATTGAGTTAAAATTAATGTACTTAAATTACCTTTTATCAGCAAGCTCAGCTTTTCTTCATCCTGTATAAAACAAGATGTGTATAACATTTGCCCCATTTAGTGAAAGAAAAGAGGGTCTGATATCTGAGTAGTGAAAAAATGGCTGCTTTATTACCCAGTACCAACTCAGCAAAAAATGGATGATCGACATGATTACATACAAAATTTTTCAACAGCATTGCCGTTTCAACAGTGCCAAAGTTGCCGTTCTAGCGTTTTTTTTTACTTAAGCCTTTTTATTTTTAACTTTTGTTTTCAAAAGATTAGGATTAATTTGTATTAAATTTTATCCAAAAAGTAATTTTATTAATTCTGTTAGTTTTTCGTAATGATCATCAACAAAAAAGTTTACTGCTTGCTGAAAACTTCTCATGTGAACATCATTTTTCCTTTATTATTTTGAATTTATATAATAAAAGCTTTGAGCAATAACCGCCAATTCGCTTCACATTTAAGTAACAGGTTAATTAGGTCGGCACCGCAGAAGATAGTGTGCTTATTTGCTCTGTTGCATTTATTTGTTTCAATACTGTATTATTTAGGCACATGTAATGAACAAGTATTCGTATTTTAGTACTAAAATCTATCTTAAGTTTGGCTTGAAATTTTTAAAAGAAAAATAGAAAATTTTTGGTGGTATGCTAAACGGAAAATATATATAAATGACTTTTACTGTTATCGTTGTGTATATATAATTATATTTATATACATCCTGTTGGTCGTTAGCTCAGCAATATGAAAAGATATTAAAAAATAAATGGCTTACGTTTTGGAAAAGTCTTTGGATAGAAATAAATACGAATATCCTTATTTTGTATTTCAATCACAAACTAGCCTGCGGTATTTGGGTTTCTGATAGTCTGCTACGTATTGACCTTTTGTTTTGACAATATTATTTTAAAACCTTTCAAATAAATGCGGTTGCTTTACCTGTTTCCACAAACTAACACTTCTATTAAAAAATAAAATAAAATATTTTTTGTTTCATAACAAAAAAAACAACATCAATTTTATACTACTGTGAGTTAGGTAAATGTTTTGGTTTACAACAAATCAATGTGAAAATCGAAATCTAAAACAATATTTTGATACATTTTGTACTAACGTGTTTATGGTTTTTCGCTGTTTTTTTTTTTTTTGGCATACAACACACACAGTTGGTGGTATTTATGCAATTTAAATATTCAACACTTTCTCAACTTTTATTTTGGCATAAAAACAGAAAACAAATTCAAGCAAAAAAAAGGAGTTTTTATTTTCTATTAAACCATTAATGTTAAAGTTTTTACAGTAATCAATTAAAAACACATTCATTTGATTTAAATTTTTTTTCACTTATTTACAAACCACATTTGTACATTCGACATCAGTTGCACAATACTCGTACTTACTTTAATGAATTCGTATATATGAGGGATGTAAGTAGAGAAATTATTTAATTTATATTATTTTTTTTATTTAAGCATTTAGTTTTTTTAGGTTAATTAAAATAACATACAATTACCATTACCACAAAATTCAATGAATAACAATTGTTAGTTCACTTTTTATTTTGTAGCATGAAGCATGCAAGCACGTATTGTGTTAAATACGAGGTATGAAAAGTTTTAGATTTGTAAAAGGAATTTTGTACTTTGGTTGCGGATGGGAAATTATAAAGGTTTAAATATTTTTATGATTAAAAATTCACACATTTCCGTTTTTTTTTGTTTGCTTGCAGTCTTAAGGTTCTTTTCCTTTTTTTTATTTTAACCATTATAATAAATTTACTTTGATTAAATTAAAAGTTTTTTTTAGTTCATTTTTTTAAGATTTTACACCCAAACGATTATAAATATAGCCATGTTTTCACTCCAGTATCTTTGTATCTGTACTAGACCTTTATTTCTGAAACTCTTAAAGTTTTACCATAGGCTAGACGACGGTAGTTTCTATAAAAAAAAAACTAAAAATTAAAAACTGACATAAAAATAATTCTAGTGTTTGAACTCTGAAATCCAATTTACATAGTGGTAAGGCATTTTTCACCTTGGTTTTTAACCGCACTGGGCAGACACCTTAAATCCATATGTTCGCAGTATATATGTATAGTATCTTATAGTTGAAACGGAGTGTAAAACTAATTGCAATTTCTGCAATTTGGTCTGATACTTGGCATTCTGTTAGGCGAAATATAATATTAATTTTTTTTTATCGCGCATCTAAGCATATCTTCCACGTAATAGAAAAGACAAAAGAATAATATGCATAAACTGGCTTAAGCTAATGTTAAAATTGGACAAAAAGTCTGCCAAATGTTTAAGCGAATCATTGAAGACTTTTACGTGGCTATATTGTACTTACATTTTTTCTGTTTTATGGAAGAAATATTCTTAGTCATAGATATTTATATCAAAGTATATATTAAGTATACCTCCTAGCCTATAGCGGCTAGGAGGTAGTGTACTAGCTTGTAAATATGGGGGTTGTGGGTTCGATTCCCAACGAAGACCTTGGTTTTTTTCACTACAAAAGATAAAAATTGACTGTCGGTGGAGCTGCTCAGCATAGTCACTGGTCGCTGTTGCTGTCTTTATACGGCAGTTAATTTCCGACTATCCTTCTGCTTTCACCACCTGTTTCATCTCTTCTCTATCCCTTTCCTAAAGAAGGTAGCACGGTACTTGACTAAATAGGCATTGTTGCCTGAAGGTGCTACTTCTCTTTAAAAAAAAATATTGTACTTACATGAATATAGAAATTATTATGCACAGTTGCACATTTATCTTAGTAGTAATTTTACAAAAAAATAATTTCGTTCTCTAAATAAATGAAATTTATTAGCAACAAGGGGTTTAATAATCATATTTTGTATACTTAATAGTATCCTTGTACAAATTAATCATTTTTTGTTAATAGTTTTAAGAAAAATTTCACATATATCGCTGTATGGATTATAAGCAATAGAAAATTAAATTTTATTGCAAATTGTGTGTTAAAAAGTGGAATAGAAAATAAAATGTTTAAAGGCCTTCGTTCCTTTGAATTGCTGTTATAATAAAACGCGTCTCTTTTGTCATATAAGCTTTTTTTCTCTATATTCAGATAAAATATTTTTTGCCCTCCATTAGAATTTGTTTACTAACACAATGCATCCATAACACAATGCAAAACAGCTGTTTTCGTACGGAATATGCGATCAGTTTCGTATTTTACTTATATAATTGGCATTTGACCAAACTTGACGAAAAATTTTGTTAAGTACATTATAGTTCGCCACATGTGATTATTAGGTGTTCGCACAGTTATTTAAAATGGCTTAAGCCTGCATATGCATAATATAGTTGGGCCTTTATTGTACATTACAAAAATCTTAAAATTTTAACTGGCAAATGAAAATCACCTTATTTGCTATGGTTGTCGAATATTTCATCTTCTTACTTACAACAACTAATGGATACGACAAATAATGTAGCAACAACTACTATTAAATTTGATAGCTATATGGGATAAATATTATTTGCTTCTTATTCCATATAGTCCTATTCACAAAACTTAATTTAAGAAGCGTTAGTGCTTCCTAATATTTAAAACTAAAATAAAACTGCATCCTTCAATTTTGATTTTACAAAAATTTTAATCGAACATAATTCTTAAATTCTTAAATTCAAAATGCTTAACTGAATGTTCCACGATGTATATTTTAAAGTATATCTTTATTTTTTGCTTGAAATATCCAAATAATATAAAGCTCAAATAAATCTTTACACGCCGTTAATTTTGTGATGATATTCAGGAAAAAGTTCTCTGAATTTATTGACGCAACGCCATAAAATCGAAGTGTTTTTTGTCTACATACAAACACATGTGAAGCTAATGCATCAAGTAGCGATATGAAAGCGCATCTTACAACTCTTTAGATAACAGAAATTAAGCTAAATGCTTTTTTGTTTTTTTTTTTTGTTAACGCTACCAATGTTGAAGTATTGAATATATGTACTGGCTCATACACATGTATTTAGGTAGCTAGAAACAAAATTCTTTGAGTGTGTTAGTGACACAGCAATATGTGAAAATTTGTATACGCGGATGTTTAGCTCCATAAGATACTTAAGTTTAATATGTTTAATTCTACACACAAAAAAAATATGGAGGCAACTTTAAAATTTATAAATAAAATGTTAATGGAAATTTAGATTGATATTGAATGCCGCAATAAGGCTATTTACATATGTATTTTACATATGTATAAAACTATAATTTATTAAACGGTCCTTATTGTTTATAGAGCCAGGAAGCAAAGCAGAGAAATCAGTCTCATCAGAATTTATTAAAAGAAAAACCGAATTTCCTGAGTATTGCACCTAGGTTAAGCTAAGCTAAAATTTAGGAACAAACTTGGGTTTGTTTATTTTATTGGATTTAAAAAATATCTACGCTTAATATGTTAGCCATCTCACTTGGAATAAATTTAACTGCAGATTGATCAATATATAAGTTTATTGTGCCCCAAAGCAAAAATTAAAATAAAAGCTATGAACATATTTAAAAAATTTTATCTTATAAAATATCAGTTATCAATTATATTTCAAAGTTAACTCAGAAAGTAGTCAATAATTTAGTAAGAGTTTAACCTAAAATATAATTTGGAAACAAATACAAATGCGTCTATATCTAACAAAAATTTGAAACCATCCCATCCCACATAAGAAAAATTTCCAATTTAAACTGTGCGACTAAATGATGTGATGTAAAAAACTATGTAAACAAGATAAACAGAAGTGCATATGTAAATTAGTAATTTTATTTAAGATATAATTATATATATGTATGCATATTTCTGTTCTTAGTGAAGCAGCATTTTTTTCTTTTTATTAGGATTTTTAGCTGATAACAAATAAAATTAATTTTAATAAAATTTTGATATCAAATAGATATTGAAGCTAATATTTTTTACTACTACAAAAACTATCTCATTAAAATTTAAAATTTATTATTAAAAAATAATACCAAGATTAATTTAACTGTATTGTAAGAATTTTGATTTCGTCATAACTCGTTTTGTAGTAAAATTAAATAATAAATTTTTTAACAATCTTTTCTCTATGTATACTACATTCATACATTTGTTATATTTTATACATACAGATTTATAAAAAAAAATTGTATATGCAAAAGTGTGTGTATAAAATATGTCTGCTCGATATCAGTTGAATGACAGTATCAATAAAACTGACGTTTATGTGTCTATACAACAGATTCCCAGCAGTCAACAGTTCACTAGTTTACTTCCACTATATCGTATTACATGAACACAGAGTTCCTACAACATATTTTATTTCAAACTGATGATTTTGTTTTTATAAGAAAAACGTTTCAAAAATGTGAGTAAATATACGTAATAAGACTGCAAAGTCAAAGGTAAAATTCAGATGCTGTCAAAATATAATGCATTCATCTTTAGTTTTCTTCGGGTGTATCTACAACTAAAACAATTGAGGTATTTATTGCTTAACAATAAAATACGATTTTTGTTAACTTTAACAATTTATAATTTGAAGGCTATTGTATAACAAAAAAAGGACCATTATTTTCCTGTACTTTAATAAATATTAACTAAATATGAATAAATTTTCTACATGAAAAGTTTAAGTATTTTAAGTTTTTTGGGGCCAAAAAAGAATAAAACAACCCGAACCTTTTAGCCTTTTCACAATAAATATAAGAAAAACGTATTCTTACTTAATGTGATTTCCTTAGCAAAGCAAATAATAATTCACTTAGTTACTATGCATTAGTAATGCCAACTTGAAGTTTGTGATTTTTGATGAAAATGAAATAATGGAATATTTTTGGGCTTATCTCTCCGTTAGTATTTTTTAACCATTTTAATTCTAATGCTGAGATATGGGCAAATTCTGCTAATTAAAAAATAAAATTAAATACGGCTCTAGTATTGAAACTTTTCAAGTTTTTGCTCGTTATTTACTTTGTTCGTAAAAACTGCAGAAGATTTCGATATATATCCCAGTAGTCGGTCTATTACACAGAGAGGCTCATAACTTGTAAATAAATTTGTATTGTGAAGCAATAAACTGTGGTTAAATTTCGTTGAAACAGTGCCTGCTTGCGAGCTTTTCACTATGGCCACATATAATTCTAAGTTAAATGCTATTAAATTACAGCAATTATTTTTGAATCCCGCAATAACAGCTCAGAAAAATGCCTCATCAACTTACTGGATCGTTTTATCATAATTTAGATAAAAAAGTAAATTTTATTTTTTTATGCAGCGAATTTATTATATTTCACCGCTAGTATCTCAATAAGTCGTAGAATAACATTACTATAACTGCAAAATCATTACAAACTTGTAACTTTAAGTACTATTGTTCGATTTATTTAATCCTTAAATTATAATTTTGTATTTTGTTTAGTAACAAATTCTTAATATTGTTTTATACTGAAATCGTGTCTACTGGGTAGCGAATCTATCACATAACAAGATAAGAATGTATTATCTACTGCTATTTTACTATGAATAAAAAACACATATAAACTTTTCATAAGTTAAAATGTTAGTATCTTTATAGGCTATAAATGTCACGGCAAATTTAACACTTCAAGTGCTAAATAGAATTGATGCTTTAAAACAAATCTAAATTGTTTTTCGTTGACGTCTTTTTTATTTCATGGCAAAAAACTTAAGTAAAATAAATAAAATTGTTGTGAAGGGTTTCCGTTTATAAATAACCCTAAAAATTATAATTAAGAAATACAGATTAGATTTTTTTAGATAACAATTGAACTATAATGTTGTAAATATATTTTTTCTATCTTAATTTTTACCGTGTTATTGCTACTAACCATTCTAATTATGTTTTTAACATAAGATAAGCAACATTAACTAGTGATCATTTTATAAAGCCTACACAGAGGTTATGTCCTTTCAGGTTGAGACTTTTACTTGTTTGAATTCAATAATTACTGATTTAGTAAAAATTATACTTTTAAGCATTTCTTCGTAAACGCATCAACGTTTGTTTACCGACAAAAGAAACAAAGAATATTTAGCCTACTGTAGCACGCTACAGTAGCTCATTTAATTTGAAATATTAAGTAAACTTGCGTTTTTGTTTTTTGTTTTGCCTGATAAACTTTTAATTACCTGTTTGATAGAAAAACAACGGAGAAAAATCATCATTTATAAGTGAAAACAATAGTACTGTTCAGCGTAAATTTCATTGACAGCAATAGCTTTTTTAAGTCCTAAAAAGAAGCAAGAAGAAAATGACGACATAAAAATAATGCCTTAACGATAAATAATTTAAGTGTTGCTTTAAATATAAAAATAAAACAATAACACACAAAAACGCTCTTTGGAAATGTTAAATGAGATATGACAGTGATTTATAAAATTGTCGTTAATTATTGAAGATGCGTTCGTAGCTTTAAATTTCTAAATTAAAAAAAAATTTTTCCCTATATAATTTTAGTAGTACTTTATGCGCCAACGGTAAAAGGCCTAACGGGGTATAATATGTGGGCTCAAATGCAACAATTCGATTACTTAAAATGTTATTTAAGTTTGGATTTTTCTTTTTATATACCATATACTGGAGGGGCATTAGATATACTAATACTGCAGTTGCGTTTTACAAGAAAAGAAATTGATCTGTTCGAAGTAATTGCCATTCATATACATTTAAAAGAATTATCAAAAAACAAAGCTATAAATAGACAGAATCTAAACTTTTTTGGAACAACCTCACATTGATATATGAAAGCCTTATATCTTAGCCCACGTAAGATAATAGATTTGCGAAGACTAAAGGCTTTATGAACGCTATTAAAAATGAAATTATTATAACAAAACAACTAAATGGCGTTTATCATCAAAGGGGTCTTTAAGACAAAAGCTGCGGAAAATGTAGACAATAACTTAAAATTAGTGTACATAACAGGGATGTGTAGCTATGCAGCATCTTAAAACACAACTATGAGGCTATAACCGTACACCAAGCTATCGGAATAGCAAATATTCTCTTAAATATTGACACCCCTATAGTACTAGTATACTTCACAAATAATTTTTAAATATAATTGATAGAACCATTGCTCATAACTAGCCGGATATAACATTCGTAGAGAAACGAAATTCGTTCCTTATATATACAGGAGTATATAATCATTAAGAACTACAGGATACCTACGTCAAAAAGAAAATATGAAAGTTTTCCAATTAGCTGATAGTGGTATTAATAATAACATTAATATCAATGACAAGAACTGTGACCAGTAGCATCCCTTTTCTCATAGGCCATTAATAAGAAATAATTCAATGGACATGCCACCAATGTTCTTTTAAGTAAGATAAACCGTTTACGATTATTATAACTAATCTGTTTCTTACTCTATTTGAATCTCCTTTAGTATTTTAGTTTTATTATTTTATGTAATTTTATTACTTTTAAAACTGACCATCTAACGCGATATATAATAAATTTTCCATCTCTTGAGAGTTCATTTAAACTGAAGACGATTCGCGTAAAAATTATATCATTCATTCCTTATAAACAAAAGCAAAAACGCACTTATTTCCCAAGTTATTTTCCTTACTAAAATAAAAAAAAAATAATTGAATTCTAAAATTTAGGGCTTTTATACACGATATTATATGTTTAAAACTAGTCACACAGGGCAACACATTTTCTTGATATTTTTGACTTTTTTAAATTTATTTTTATTTTATATTGACTTTTTTATTTATTTTTATTATTGAAGTGCCACATTGATGTTATTAATAATAAAAATAAGCTCAAGACTTAATTCTAAAATTGCATTAAAAGTAACTCAAACATTAAAAAATGATATTAAATAACGCAATTATTGATACATCAGTGGTCGGTATAGATGAAAAACAATTTTTGACAAAACATACTTTCTTCATAAGGAAATAATAAAAATTTTGAAAAGTCTAAAATAGTCACACTGAAATGTATAGACTAAAAATTAAAAAAATGTTCTTAAAAGAGTAATCATGGAAATATGCTGCCCTTGAAAGCTGACAAGCTACTGATTACAGTTGGAACTTCGTAATCAGTTCAGTTATATTGCCGACCACTTATGTAGACAATTAATTTTCATATGCAGTCGTAAGTCCAGCTGCTTTAGTACTGTAATTTATGTACTTTATTTTGAAAATATTTTTGGTACCCTACTGGTGCCAATAAAGGCTTACACTTCTCTAGCTGTTAAATAAAAAAAAAATTTTCTCATTTGAGATTTCATTCAAAATATTTTAAAAATAATTATATTAAAGACAATAGTATTTTTTTTAGAATTAGATTTTCTATTTTAGAACACGCTTACAACAGAAATAGCGTATTACTTGTACTTCTTAACTTGTATTTATATCATTGTTGTGTAAGTAATTTTATAAATTAGCAATGACATGCCTGCTGCTGTGCTTGTAAATGTCGATGCAATGCTTAAAATCACAAAATCAGCATGAAGTTATAACTCGTAATTGGCATTTTAAATGACTGCGGGCTATGATGTTTGTATTTGTATACATAAATTTAATAAATGTTTTTTATTTGTTTTGTAAATATATATATATATATTGAGTTGTCTATAAATTTGAAATGGACGTTGTTTTTTGCTTGCATAAATATTAGTAACTTTATGAGAATAATCTGAAAGCTAATTGAACATACACATGAACATAAAAATTTATATGTACATTTAAAATAAGTAGTGCACTATATGATTGCTTTGAATAACTCTTATGACAGTACTTACATTCTAATGTAATATGTTTATTGTAATTAAGATTTTAGAAATTTTAAGAACCATTTACAACCTAATTAGTATCACTATTTATCTTTCATTTTTACTTATTTTGAAAGTAATAAATCCAATATTTAATTAAAGCAAAGAAGTGTGAAATAGCAGTACTATTTTATATGCCCTGTTCTGTACAAGGAAAAAATAATTTTTGGTATAGATCCAGATGGTTAAATTAATAAAAAAGTGTGCAAAAAAAGCGAGAGGAGGACAAGATTGAATATTGAAAAACATTTAAAGATAATTTTTTAAACAAAATTATTTAATGCTGTTATATTTTATGCAGCTCCTGTATGGTCCACAAGTCCAAAATGTCACGTATAAAAATTAAAAGTCTCTCAAAATAAGTTATTGAAGATAACTTAAAATTTGCCATGGTTTTTATCAACAAAGCGTCTCCCTGCACTTGCGGGAGTAGAATTAGTAAAAGTCGGAATGGAAAGACTGACTCTTAACTTCATCTCCAGATGTTCTGAGTATACCCATATTAATGAGCTTGCATCATCATAGTAGTGAATAAGTTATGTAATTAAACTACATACATTTTTTTAAAAAAAAAAATCAAATAGGTTTTTGTAAGTTTTGCCTCCTATTTATAACTATTAAGCAGAGAAGGGGAAAACCTTGAACTCTTTACATTGTAAATTATACTTAAAATGAAATGTAATAAATGAACAAAATTATTTAAAACGATGGGATTATAGTCTGTTGGTCTGACAATCCGCCAATTGGCCCATTATTAAATAAATTATGAAGAAACACGCTTTCGTGGCTGTTGAACAAATAAACAAGTCATACATTTTTAAAAATGAAGCTAGGCGACTGCTGTACAACATGAGATATTACTTGGCTTGCTAATGCATCGTAATTATAAAAAAAAAAACTTTTTTATTTAAAGTATAAAAAAAAAAAAACTAAAAAAGCTGTGAACCCTTTTAAAAACTTGATATTCAAAAAGATATTAAGTTTTTCAAATTTTATAGCTTGCCATCTCTTATTACAGTAATATCTTGTTTTGTGTCGCCTTAATTTCAATTGTTCCGATTTACGCCGCTAAATATTGTGGATCTTTTGAATTTAATTTACATATTCATACGATTTGCGTCATCAAATTTTTGTACCTTCAAAATTCGAATTACTTCACCATTCGATTTACATCGCCATAGTTGCTTACAATTTATAAGTAAAAACCGGTAAATCCGTGAGTTAAAATCTTTTTAAATTGTTTTGATAGCGTTGGTTTCACTGCTCCTACGACTATTGCTTTTCAATCTGTATATGCATATGAGAATTATTGTTTTGCGGGAAAAGGCTTTTTTCATTAGCAACACGATGGGGATGTCGCTAACGGCAGTAACTACTACTTTTCAAAACCAATCGCGACGTAAATCAAGAGACTTCTGTAAGTTTTTTGCTTTATTGTTTTAAAACCAAAAATTAAAAACCAAAAATCAAAAATCCATAACTTAGCAAGAAATCAAAATTTCAGTTAATAGACGAACATTTACTCTTAAGTCACATTTCATAAAATCACATTTTAATCCCTTAGAAACCGAAAAATATTTTTATTTCTTTACAGCATATTAGAAAGTCAGAATCATTGAAGCAGTTGTTGGTTAGGTTTTCTGAAGACATAGATTTATGGAAAAGAGCTAATTCATGCAATTATACACCTTCTTACAAGGCTATGTTTCACCTTCGGCAAATGTAATATTTCATATACGAATAATACGAAAAACATTGTGTGATGCTGTAATTTGTTACCTTCTTGACTTGATTTGGCACATTAACACGATTTTATTGAAAAAATTTTTACAATAAAATAACGTTCTAAGGCTATTATAATTTTAGAATACAGAGTGCAGTATAATACTCTTATTTCTTTTGCTTTAGTAAAAATAGCAGTACTAGTTTCAATTTCGTTTAAAACCAAAACTATTTTACTTACTAGAATTCCAGTTTGCAAAATCATATAATGCGATCAAAATTTAATTTTAAACACACATACGTTTATGATCATAATTTCCTATTTATATCTACAAATTGATTTTTAAAGTTAAAAGTAAGCAAAACTAAAATTGTGTTGCATGTATTTATTAAATTTTTTTTTATTAAATTATGGTAAATTATTTATCATATATAACAACTTGATTTTTCCTCATTGTGCATACGTAATTGTGTTATTTTATTTAGCCCTTGGCAATATTAAATTGTTTATTAAGATAAAAATAAAAAACCTAAAGTAAATTGTTTGTTTTACTCAACTATAAAATGCAAATTCCGAGTATTTAAGAATTATAAAACTTCCTCTATTACATCTGACAATTAAATGTCAATTAAACAAGTGTTCGTATAAAGTCACATTTAGACATACAACTTTCATAGCAAAGTAAAAAAGATCAAAAGAGGTGTCATAAAATTGAATGAATTTTATGAATTGTTTGTTTTTTGTTTAAAATGTTAAACAAAAGCATTTTTTTATTATAGAAACTTGTTCAAGTTGAAGATTTTTATTGAGTATAATTTTAGTCTACAAGATCAAAGAGCTTAATTTACATATTTTAAATGCCCTTCTCTCTAACCGTTATCAATCAAGAAAGTATTGTGAGTTTATGTTAATGTTTGTAACTCCTAAAGATAAAATTGTTTGATAGTTTAAATTTTTTTCGTTTCGTAATAAAAAGATGAAGAAAGAAACTTTGCAGTTTCTCATCCGGTTTTTTAGTCTGAATTTTCTGCCTTATAGTTTTCGGTGTTTAAAAATGTAAAATATAATTGATTGCCAAATACAGCGGTTTTTTAATATTTTAAAAATTGTGTAATTGTCATAACAAACTAACGATGAAGGTGAAAATCTTAGTACACTTACACTCGCTTAACCGGTAGGGAGGAATATTCTTCATATGGAGTTCTAGAGTTTAAAGATGACGATTAAGAGAGCAACTAAGTTGTTTAAATTAAAACTTTTTTATGCTTTTGTTATTATAATAACACTGTTTTCCTTCAATTCTTTTATGCAGTTTATGAAAAAGAGCATTTGAGTATTAAATTTTTCTAAACAGAAAACATTTATTCTTCTAAAAGCATATATTTTATTCCTCTAAACATATATACAAACATACATTATTTAGTATATATAATTATTTATGTATATGTATGCATGCATGTATGTATATATAACACCTAAATTAAAATTGTACAGGCTATTTAAAATTCTGGGCACCCTGCTTAGTCGTATACCTTCAAATATTAAAAAAAATCAAATCTCTTCATCGTTGGATAATCATCCTAATGTCAGATTCGTTAATTTCCTATCTCGGCGGCATTCGGTTGAAAAAATTTTTATTCTACATTTTTATTCATCGATCAGAGTGTGGTATCGCCATTTCTGTTTTGAGCCACTTTGGCAGTGAGATTTTTGCCACAAGAAATTTTGAATAGTAACTTTTAAGAATTTGTTCATACCGAAGGCATACCTGTTTGGGCTGAATCCCAAAAATGATTCTACGGATGGCAAAAAAATGACCACCTAAGTTTATTGGTTTCGTTGCAAGAACAAGCGTTTGACAAAACTACAAAGTGAATGGCGTGCGTGATACAATGTCAATTTGCAAACATATTTGAAATGTAAAATTAAAAACTCTTACTCTTTGTGATGATAAAGAATCTTTTGAAAAAGAAATATTTTTCAAACGGTTCACTTTTTCTTAATATAAATGAATTTGTGGTAGCAATATTCAATAAGAGCTCATTTGTGTATATTGAAAAATATCGATCATATTTGTGAAAGAAATTCTAGTCATTTTTTTCCCGAATTTACTTTTATTTGAAATTTCTAAATCGCCTCATTTTGTGATTAAAAAATCAGAGATTAGTTTTTTTCAATTAATATTTACTTTATTCGAAAGATTATCTTCTAACATTATTATTTAAACATGACTTCTGGTATATGACAGCCACAGCTGGGGTTCGGACGTACTCTAAACTGCAGGTTCAATTTTCCGTGATTTTTTCCGTATATCCGCAATAAAGCTATGAACATTGTTCTCCAAGGAGCGAATAGCTTCGCGCATATCTACATAACCTTGTAGTAAGCAAACCTTTTCTTCAGTCAATTAAATGTGCCACGAACTATGTAACATGTTGCGCTGACTTATTGAAACCACAGCTTCTGCACATCACAGTTGTTCAATTGACGAATGAAAAAACCACTAATCACGGCTCTATTAACAGTTTACTGTAGCGGACCAATAATGCCACCAGCACACCAGACATTCAGTTTTTCTGAACGTAACGATGTCTCAATACAGAGTTAATGTAGTTTTGTTTATCGATGTATCCGTTATAAAATTGTGGCGTTAAAGCCTAATCGCGAATTATCTGCTCAAACACAAGAATTAGTTAGCCGTACAACCTCCATGAAAATGATTCTTCTTTAAAAACTGAGTTGAATTTTCTGAGGCATTTTCTTAATCGTACTATAACTACTCTATCGTACATTGTATAGAATATCATAAAGCCGAATATGTATTACCATTCTTAATGCACTTGCTGTACTTGTGCTGGCGGCAGAGATAAAAGTCGATCGTAAACAGTATTTAAAAACATATTTCATTGTTTCATTTTAAAGGAAAAGAGAAACAAATCTAAACAAATCTGCCACCCAGTATCAAATTATTTTATCTTGATTGCGTGTTTGAAAATATTTATGTGTAAATTTTTATAATTTATTAAGAACTTACGAAAAAAAGTGGCAAAAAATACGTTTTGATTTACTCAATTTTCTCTTTAATTTAGTAATAAAATGAATTTTTATGTATCCACTATTAGTGGAATTCAAAAGAATTGTTTTCCAACTAACTTATTTTTCTTGAAAATATTAAAATAACAAAGAATTTAAAAACAAATCTTAAAATTTAGCTTAGATTTTATTAGTACCATTATTTAGATATAGATGAATGCTTGTAGAAATTAGTACGTCGCTTGTCTGATCTATTCTAAAATTATTTGTGAATTTGGCCTCTTCTTTTGGAAATAAATATAAATCTCTAGAACTTCACTATGATCATATTTAAGGTTAAAAATTATTTTCTCAACATTTTGGCTTACTTTTTAATTACTTCCATAGCGTGATTGTGAGTTTTTTTCGCTTTGGTCTGACGCTTGTGTAAGTGATTCACTCATAATTGAGATACATCCTAAATTGATCTAAATTTTAATTTAATATTTGTTTTTTGTAGCACCAGTGTGTTATTTCAAATAGATATTTTAAATTCTGCTTAAATCATTTATGGAAAGCAAGAGTCGATTAATCCGTACCTTGTTGTTTATGCTTTTCTAAGTTAAATATTATCAACCATCACCAGATCTTGTTTTGTAATTTAGTACGATGGATGCAGCTCTAATATGATCTGCAGCTTAATGCTGTAATGCTGCTCTACAAACATACACAGTTTAATATTCGTACATCATTATTTTTATGATGATAATAAAAATATTTCGACCAAACCACATAGCAATAGCGTTAACAGCACTTAACTTCTGCAATAATTACAAGATCTGTAAAATGGTTAACATATGCACACACATAGCTACAAACAAATTTATCAGCTGACTGACTTTTAACAACGGTACCCGACATCGAAACACATGGGTTTTGGCTTAGCCATCAGTAAAAAAGTAGACGTTGTACGAATAAGATCGTTGTAAATAAAAAGCGATATAATTAAAAAGGAACAAACGAAAATTTTATGCATGAAAAACGTCATCGCGTGAGTTGGCTCTAAATTAATATGTAGCGATCCATAAATTATGGTGTGATCTAATTTTACACTATCAAGCTCTGAATTCTAAATTTTAGTCACTTTGACGGTTACTGAATTTATAAAGTTGTTATTTCGTTGTTTGATTTTGACAATCAATTTGGTTTCCGATTAATTAAGGGAATATACGGGGCAAAGACTTAAAACGGATTTAAGTGACTAAGACAACTATTCGCTTCGCAGCTTTAAAGAATGCAGTCTATAGAAGAGTAAAAATTTTTTTTGTGGAACTTTACCTTACTAATAATAAATTAAATTTAAAGCTGCAGATTCAATGAAATCTTCAGTGACGTCCGAGCGAATTAACTTTTCTGTGTACAAACATCTTAGGGTTATTCTAGATTACTGGCCAAAGGTAACTTTGTAAAAGTTTTTGCCCATCCACCTATCTATTGCATTGTTCCATTTTGTTCTTCTCCCACAGCTTGCCGTGTTTGCATTTATATACAAGTTGAAAATTTCATAATTTATTTGAAATCATTTGCTTTAATTAATTACGAGTTTTTGATTTTTCCAAACCCATAAACATTTAAAATCATACAAATTAAGTCATGTCTAATGAAAAATATTTGAAAAAAAAGTATTAAAAAATTAAATTAAAATACACCAAAGATATACTGTTACAGGCACACTCACAAAAATATTTCAATTGTAAAATGCCAGTGACATCAACAGATTTAACTTAATACACATGCTTAGCTCAATACATTTGCATATCGCTTTCTGAAATGAAAGTGTTGTAAAATGCTAATTAATATCATTAATTGTTAACTTTTGAAGAAACGTTTTTTATCAATTACAGCCACGATCAGATGTATTTTATATATCTATTGGCAACACTCTGATATAATATAAAAATTAAAAATGAAAATGAAGTTACATATCGATATTTAGTAGGTATGTACTGCTCATTCAGGTTTCTGCAAAGATAGCAAAAAAAAAGTCATTATGCCGCCAATGCCTACGTCTTATCTGATATGCCTAATTATATTTAATAACTATTTTATTTCTGTGGAGCTCTGAAAGTTAAAGTTATAGTAGTTTTAGTGTCAGCTTGCTATATGCGAAACTTTATTTTGTATCTATGTGTGCATAAGAAACTATTCAGTGTTTAGAATACAATCTTCTACAAATGACAACTCAAAATTTAAAACGACAGCAAACGGAAGTTCTTGCCAAAAGCATTATGGTCGATGATGATGATGATAATGACAATAATGATGCTGATAACGATGATGATGATGATGATTTTGTATCTTAAGTTGATGATTGTTCAGCAAAAATATTTGATTTTATTTGTTTGTTGTATGTACATACATTTATGTATGTAAATGCATTTGTGTATCCATTTTCTGTAAAATTTTATTTGCAAAAGTGATATGTCCATTATGCATGCCATCCTAATGATTCTTGAGGCAAATTTTTCAAATTTTTCTAAAACGGAAATATATCAATAGACACTTTTGTCATCCTTATATTTTTGATTTTTCTCTACATTCTGAAATTTTGCGTTCTATTCTATTCTAATATTTGTTGTTTTTTTTTTTCTACTTTTCATATCCGTAAAGATGTTATTGGTTTGTGTGCATGGGATGTATCTGTTTGTGTGTTGCCTATGAATTGCATGATAAGCAGAAATTATTGTTGTGGGAAGTGATGAGTGTGCAAAAAGTAGTCAAATCCGGAAACGGATATGTTTGTTATGCAATTGAATAAACTGAATGTTTAAATGTTCAATTTCTTACTGTTTGTATGCTCTTCTTTTATCTGCTTTTCAGTTTTCATTCTTACTCCCATACGAAAACGTAAATTGAATTTTATGCAAATGTCTCAAAATGGCATAAATTTATTTTATTTAATTTGAAACATTTTAAAAATTACATTTGTGTTTCCGGTTGCGAGAGAGGCAAATACATTTATAAATAATATTATTGAAGTCTGTGATTTTTTTTTAAATCAGTTAAGTAAAAAGAATTCTTTGATTTATTGGTTGTAAATTATTAACGGAGATTCTTCAGTATTGCTTCAAGTAAATTTGGGAAGATTGTGGAGCAAATTTAACTTTTTTAATGCCTTCCATTTGCACATTATTATATGAGTTAACCGTAATTTAACTTTACAATTGTTGCTTGGGACAATATATAAATTGAGATTGTATAGACATGGTGTTGCTTAATTTAGTGCTAGTGTGCCGTACCATGAAAGTATTTGTATTGAAGCTTGATTTTTAAAGGTACTGTTGCCCATCAAATCTACTGAAAATAATGTTTGAATGATATGTTTCTTTGGCTGGAAAAAATGTACTACAAATAACTTAGAAAGTACTGGCAGTGCAGGACAATAAACTTTTCTACACTCCTTTATTTTTCCAGTGATTGCTTTAGTCATCCAGATTGTTAACTATGTGAAAATAGAATATTGGTCCGTTATCCTTTGGACCGTTTCTTTATTTAGTTTTGAACTCTTAGTGTTCTGTATATTAATTATCCCTTCCAATGGTTACTGTGTTTTTTATAATAAGTGTTGTGAATTTAAGGAAATAAAAATCTTAAATTTGTGACCAAATTTTGATCAGTTAGATTCTGAAATAAAATTGATATAGTACGTACTTTTTAACAATTAAAACCCTTCAATGATCATCCTCAAATCTTAAAATTTCCTATACACCTTTATATACCCCCGGGAGCACGTTAATATGTTTTACATGTGTCAACGGGGGTAAAAGGGTGCCCAGTCCCTTACAAGGCTAGCAGGAGCCAACTGGACAATTCCACTTTATTTCGACGGGAATCAGTAAAGCTCCAAAGTTTAGCTATTTGTTTTTTTAGCCTTTAAGCTATATTCTGACTGTTTATTGAGATTGGCCCTTTGGGAGTATTATGGTAGTTGTGGTTTCGAGGTCCCTGTTTAAGTTGTGTGGGTGGGATCAATCACAATGAATGGTTTAGGTCGAGTGAGCATGATTGCGATTGTGTTCTTAAATTTTATTAAGCTGCATGCTTTCTAGACCAGGAGTTGGATAGACTCCAACTCTTCAGCCTGTTCCTAGCTCTTGAAGTTGCAACTAGGAGTAAGTGGAGGATATACGTATCCGAAGGCTTCCTAGGGCGAGGATGACGCTATGTATGATACACCTCAGGTTTTGGCTTACACAGCTAGGTACTGACTTAAATCTTAAAACGCATAATCGGTAATGGATAAATAAAGTGGTAAAATATATATTACATTACATATATAAACATGTAATATATCACTCTCTTATATGTGTTATTTCAAGCAAAAATGAAATGAATTTGTCAAGTGCATCCCCCATTATGATGACTTTTATCAACGTCTGAATGTTATCCATTTATGCTAGAATATTTTTAAGATATGAGTAAATTTCAACAACTTCAAATATTTTTTTAGAAAAATAAAAATACAATAATAATACTAAAAGTACAAGTAAAACATTTGTTGCATGTCACTCATTCAATAGTTGCAAGTGTATAAAGAACAAATAATAACACACACATATGGAGGTGTTCTTTTTATAGAAATATTAAATCTCATAAAATTTTTTCCATCAAAAAAAAGTTTCCAAGCAGCAAAATTTGTTTGTGAAAAAAAAATAGTTAAATATTTTTCTAAGGTGCCCATTGTGATGAGTATAAATTTAAAATGGTTGAAATATGTTTTTGTATAGCAATTTAGTGTGCAGCCTCAACTGATAAAAAGATTTAACATATTTATTGGAATTAATCATTAGAAAATCACTATAATTCTAATTAAAACTAAGATTTCTTAAAATACTGGATATTGCATTTTAACATAAAACATTAGGTGATTGTTATTAAATGATAGTGATATATTTTCAATGTCGCTACTTCTTTAGAACATAGTGTTTACGCAGTTGAAAAGCTTATTGGATGAGAATTGAGAATATATTTTCGTAGGATAAAATCATCGATTACATATTCCTAACATTGTCCTGTACTTGTACTTTGAAAAAATTAATAATGAGAACCGATTATTTGAATTTTGTTTAAATAAATTAACTTTCTTGCCCAACGTATTAAAATAAATTGCATTAGCGGTTGGGTTTTCAAAAGGTTTTAATTTAAAATTCATATAATTTTACTTAATTTGTAGTTTTCGTTTTTAATTTTTATAAAAAACTAGCTGACCTGGTCCGCGTTGCTGGCACCAAAGTTGTGCAACGGAACCAGATTGACCATAAAAAACTGTTCACCAAATTTAATCGAGGCAACAATCATCGGTGGCAGATTCAAAGGCGAAGACGTACTTATTTCACGAATTCCGATGATTTCCAACGATTTACCATTCAAATTCAAGCGGCTCCAATTCCCTTTGCGTCTTGCCTTTGCTATTACCATCAACAAAGCACAAGGCCAATCATTGACTATTGCTGGCTTAATTTTGGAAACTTCATGTTTTTCGCACGGCCAATTGTATGTGGCTTGCTCCCGAGTTGGCACGCCAAAAAATTTATACGTTTTTACACCAAATCAAAAAACGAAAAACATTGCTATCCTCTAGCCTTAAGATGAAGTAATAAATAAATATAATTTCCACTTTCTCTTAAATACATGCGTTTGTTTTTGACTGAGCCCATATCTGCACCATATGTAAGTTATTCTGTAAAAAAACTTTATGAAAGGTATTCCATGAATTTCTATTTAAAGCCCGTAAATTTCGTTAAAAGCTTAATTTAAATCGTGTGGTAATACAACACTAATGTTTATTCAGGGCCAGCAACGCGGACCGGGTCAGCTAGTATTTTGTAAATATAAATAAACCGAAAACTCGGATTTTTAAATGCAACATTTCGGAAGTTTTAAAATTTTGATATTTTATTATATATTAGTAAGTTTTTTTTTTGTAAATATCTTCGGAACTACATAACCGATTTAAGAGATTGATATCTCGTTTTGAAAAGCATAACAATGGCTTTAAAAAATAAAATAAAAAAGAAAAAAAATAATAAATATGTATATGTATATATCATTGGTGGGTTTTGCCACGCTCCTCCGCCCACAGACCGAAAAGCAAAAATCGGACTTCACAGTATCACCCGCCTAAATATTCTGAAGATTCTCTGAAAATTTCATCAAAATCGGCCCAGCCGTTTTCGAGTCCATTTCTTACATACATACACACATCCTCTTTTATATATATAGATAAATAAATAAAAATGTAGTCAGTAGTGATCAGGTTGTTAATTCATCGTTTATTATTTGATATAAAAAATGATTGAATGGATTAAGAATTGTATTTAACTCATTGAAGAGGCTGACGGCATTCAACTTGTTATCTTCACTTGCTTTCTACTGTTGATATTTGTAAGAATATTAAATTACTTACATAGTTTATTTTTTATGTACGTAAGTTATATATATATATATATATATATATATATATATATATATATATATATATATATATATATATATATATATATATATATAATTAATATTTTAAATATTGCAAATGTTGCAGTATTGCTTAAGTAAAACCAATACATAAACAAACACATACATACACATAATTGGTTAACTTTTGTTGAAGTTGCCATAATACCTTGCGGCAAGCACTTTTACACTAAATGGTTTTTAAAGAACACTTTTATCTTAAGTCGGTACTTTATGAACTAACTAAAGTGCTACTTATGTAACCAACTGATGAAACATAAATAAAAGTTTTAAATACGATATTTGATGCTTATTTATATACTGCAGAAGCCTGATTAAATAATTGAAGACAAATGAATAACATATACTTTTATTACATTGCATAGCTGCTAGAGTTGTTATACTTGTTTACTTTGCTGTAAGCAGTACTCTAATTTATTTGTTGAATTTCAAGCACTTCTTATAAATTTTAAATCGAATTTATGATTTAATTTATCATTAAAAGTATTTAAGCTATCTGTTTTGTAAAAATAAAAAACAAAACAGAAAATAGAATTGAGTTTTTAAAATTGTGGACGAACTTAACTTGACATTTCTTAATATCAATATGGACCACTTAAATTCAAATAAAAGCTTAAATACAAGATTTAAACTTTTTAAAACGAAATATGTCTGTATTTTATTTTATAAAATTATTGTAATTGAGTTATTAAAATGATATTAACAGCAATATTGTTTAAATCATGCTATTAAGTGAGAAACTTAATTATCTATTAAAAATTCGTATAATTCCCTATTACTTTTAATAACTCCAGAAATATCTAATCTTTAAAATAAAATTTAAAATTCTTCATAGTGAAACAACAAAAGAAAGTCTGAAGACAATTACACAATTAAATATAACTCTTATTCATTTGTCAAACAATACTAATAGAAATGTTGATGACACTTATTAATAACTCTTGCAATGGAATTATAAGAAATAAATAATGAAAATAGCTATACAAGCCGGCAACTTTAAACTGTATGTATGTCGCTATTCATGAATTAAAAAAGGGCATAAAGATAACGAAACGATGTTCTATATTAGCTGAATCTATTTTTTTTTTTTTGCAAAGATATTTTCATTCCTATAATCAGAGAGTTAATGTGCGGTAATTCATGATAGTTATGGATGTCGACAAGCTACGACGCGTCCTTCTGGCTGTAATAGAAGCAGCATTAAGTTATTGAAATTGTAATTTTAATTATGCTTTTTTGACTATTTTTTTAACAAATAAACAATTTTTATTCATAAATTAATTATCGCTTTTTTGATTTGGTGTTTTATGAAGGTAACTAATTATTTTCAAGCAATGTATTGCATATTAAAAACAAATAGACAACAAGACGGCTATCGAGTATCAAATAAAAATTAAATGTGCCCTTTCGTGTGTAATATTTTGAAAAATAAACAAACAAATAAAATTACCTATTTTCGAATTGTTGTTGTAGCGAACTTAATAACATTACTATATAAGTTTAAACTATCTTTCTATATTAACAGCATTATAAAATTGCATCTACTATAGAAACGCCCTTTAAAACCTTAAACTATAAATTTGTGTTTTGGCTTAGAAATATTTAAATTCAGAATTGCTTAATTGACAACCTTTTTCTTTTTTAAGTCGGTTAAAAACACAACGTTTAAGTGCACTGCCAAAATATAACACTATCGGAGATCCAGGGTCTACACGATCGAAGATCAAGGGTCTACACATATTAGTGAAGTGCAGATTAATTTGAAATTAAGTAAAAATTTGGCAAATTACATTTCTATATACTCAACTATTTTAACAATTTATTATAGTTTATCAGTTTGAACTTATTTACTTAAGTATTTATTCTTGACAAAATAATTATGACGATTCCAATATGAAGATAAAAAATATTCTATATTGTTTTACAAACAATTTTGCAAATAACACCTTAATATTGTTAAGAAATCATGTTTTAATATTCAGTTTACCTGTTGATGCATGAAAATTGCATAAATATTCATGAATATTCATATTTACATTTACATTTACACTTGCATCCTTGATGTTCGTTGTTGCAATTGTTGATTACTCTTAATTCGAAATACTTAGGAATGAATATGTATGGAAAAATATACATCGAGACAAATATATAGATATACTTATGTATGATATATATGAATAAATATGCATTGTTTTTGTACACAGAAATGTGTAAATATCAATGTGTAAAATCATAGAACAAATATTGTTTATTGTATAAGTAAATACGAAAATAAGTGCATTTCAAGATTAAGTTCTTACCTTATTTTGCGATGAAAAATCAATATTTACATTTAAAGTTAAAACTGAATTTAAAAAAGAAAAGATTTATGTAAAAAAGGTATAAAGTTATTTGAAGATAAATTTTTAATTTACATGCAAATAAAGAATATTTTCAAAATGACTAATTAATTCTATATTTTGCCGGGAAAAGCATTTTAGAGATTAAAGGTTTAACATTAAAGTTTTGAAGTAAAATTAAGGCACAAAATTCAAACGTAATAAATTAAGTGACATAAGCTAGTCATACTTTCTATCTTATTTCCAAGTATTGAGTGCAAGTTTGCTTTTTTAATTGTGGTAACAACAACATGTTAGTTTTGTAATTAAGGTTTTTGCCGTATTCGAATTAGATACATTGGCAATTGTTACAATAAATTCGATTTTGCACAAAAATCGCATTCAAGTAATTAAAACCCACTATGAAAATATTGGTTCTGTTAATATTACGTTTCGTAAAATTCGTAATATTTTCTGACAACGTAATCGTCCTTCTGAGACTGCTATTAAAAAGCATCTCCAAATTTGTCAGTTCCTCGAAGCTAACCGACAATTCACGTCGCCTTAGATTCTCTCAAGTCATTCAGCAACAACATTTTGGTTTTTCTGAAAAATCATTTTCTCAATCAAAGCCCATTTTCACTTGTCAGGCTATGTCAACAAGCAAAATTGCCACATTTCGGCTTCTGAAAGTGCTAAAGCGATTATTGAGAAGCCTTTGCATGCTTAACGTATCACTGTATGGTGTCACTGGATGCTTAATTGTGCCATTTTTTCAAGATGAATTTGGAAATACGGTAACGATCAATTGATCACGCTATCGTAAGAAGCTAACAACTCAATTTTGGCCTATGACATGTGGTTTCAACAGGAAGGTAACACTTGTCGCACAGTCAATGATTAATTTATTGCAAACTAAATTTCGCGATCCCATAATTCCACGACAATCAGTAGTTTAGTAGCCACCGCTGGATTATTTTTTGTGGGACTTTGTTAAGCAGAGAGTCTCTTCGGAGCCAATCGATTCCATTCCAGCCTTAAAACTCAAAATCCGTGATATGATTAACGAAATAGGACCGCAATTTTGCCAAATTTTGTTGAAAGAATCGACATATGTCAGCGTGGTTGTCTTAGATATTTGTAAGATATCATATTTCATTCAAAATTGTCCACCTCTATTCATAACACAATAAAAATTTAAATAATTTTATTCAAAATTTGTTGTTTTATTTTGTTTTAGAAAACAAACTTCTTGTTTAAAAACCCTGTATTTGATTAAACAGAAGGAAAACGCAGCTTCAAGTAAAAACGCTCGTATACAAACCGAGTAATAATTCAAATTTTTTTTTAATTAATTGTCGGGTTTTCTGTTGTTTTACAGTTATTTTTCTTAAGCCGTTGTGCTAATCGCAGACTAGCATTTTCGAATTTTTTGTTATGCTTTGTTTACTCAATATCTTATTGTAGAAATTTCGTGAATGGTATGTATATTCTTCTTTAAACTTTTGATCTTCTGTACAACTTTGATCTACTTTACTTACCAATCTTCGATATTTTTTCTTTTCAAATTGTTATAATTTTTGTTTTTGAAAATATAAAAAATAATTTCCTGAAGAAGCTTTCCAAAGGAAAGCGAAATATTGAAAGAAAAAAAGAAAAAGAAATCGTTATAATTTAAAGGACCGAGTAAAAAGATTAAAATTTAATAGAAATTATAAAAAAAGGTCGAATAAAACTGAAAATAATATTTTCCCTAACGAAATGCGCGTTCATTGTTGGGCCGAATCATATAGAAAAAAATGAGTCATCAAAGAATTTCATATTGTACAGTGTTGCAATTATAAATTATATGAAAAAACGTGTTAGCACCGTTCATTGCCATATTTGAGGATGAAAATTAACCAAAAATCATGTTGAAGCATATTGTTATTATTTTATACTTTCAGTTCGCAATTTAAAGCAGGAATCTTCCAACGATTAGGCTTAATGATGTATCATAAGATTTTTCCAGAACCCACGCAGTGAAATGTAACATATTGTAATGCGGCGAATGAGAGCGTATAGCAGTTTCACTATTGGGAAATATATTTATAATATTTATTTTGTATTCTGATGGTTTTACTTTATTTTAGTTCTATGAATTAATCCCCCCCAGCGGAACAATTATCGGTCTTTATAGAATACTCTACTATCTAGACCTATGCAACTGGGGGAAAAGGGAGCCCAGTCCCCTGAATTCAGACAGGGAGACAACTGGAAACTCCACTTTATTTCCACGGGGATCAGTGACCCGCAGAGTTCATTATTTGTCTCTTTAGACTTATAATAGTTCTCTGGCTGATCATTGAGGTTGGCCCCTATATGGGAGCATCGTGGTGGTTGTGGTTTTGCGGCCCCATAACAGTATAATGGTTATTATGGTGGCCAGGATCATCTCACTGATAATGACACGCAAAGTGAATGATCCTGTCCAGTGAGCATGCTTGACATGTGTTCTGGACAAGATTGGAAAGTCTCCAACTCTTTAGCAAGGTGTGGTGGTTTACAGACCTGTCCTGAAATCATTAAAGTTGCAACTAGTTGGTTCTGTTGCTTAGAATTATGTCTTCGGCTATCTAGGACGAGCATGACGTTCCAAATTATGTATAGTGGTTTGTCCACCATCTGATTAAGACTACATAGTCAGGCGCGGATGTATAACAAATCACACTCTATGAATTAATAAAAAGGTTTTGGAATACAAGTGTATTTGGTTGCTGAGTTTTTTTTTAATTTGCCATTTTTTCAAATTTTTTACTGTTTATTTTGGGTATACGTTGCGCGACTTATAAACATTATTTTAGTTAAAGTGTCTGATTACAATATAGCAGCAGCTCGTGATATAAAAGAATCTTATATAGCTTTTTCATGCTCTAATTATATTCAATTTCAATTTTTTGCAGATTTTGATCAGTTTTTTCTCATCTGCAAAACTTTAGACGACATATTTTTTCGAATGGAGTACATTTTTTCTCTATATTATTATCAGTTGTACAAGCTATTTAATAAGTAATATCAGCAGCATTTTAATATACGAGTAAAAGTAAATGCTGGATTCTTAATCTTAATAGAACTTTAAATTGTATGAAATTTTTAATTTGAAAATGGTCGCCTAATGTTAGATCACTTTTTTAGCATTGCTGTATGTATGCCTTGAATATGTTTACCAGCATAAATAACCGAGGACAACTGTGTGATTAGATTTACATCTGTGCCTGACTATGTAGCCTTAATCAGATGGTGGTTAAACCACTGCATAATTTGGAACGTCATGCTCGTCCTAGGAAGCCGAAGACTAATTCTAGCAACAGGTCTTTCCTAGTTGCAACTTTAATGACTCCAGAGCAGGGCTGCAAATCATCACTCCTTGCTAAAGAGTTGGAGACTATCCAACTCCTGTCCAGAACACATGTCTAGCATGCTCACTGGACCTGGGAACATTTCACCAGATAGGTGTTATTAAAGGTGAAATGAACCCGGCCACCATAGAATCATTAACTGCTATGGGGCCGCGAAACCACAACCACCACGATACTCCCATATAGGGGCCAACCTCAATAATCAGTCAGAGAACAGTTAAATGTCGAAAGAGACAAATAACGAACTCTGCGGCTTACTGATTCCCGTGGAAATAAAGTGGAATTTCCAGTTGTACCCCTGCTGACTTCAGGGGACTAGGCTCCCTTTTTCCCCCAGTTGCACAGGTCTAAGTTGTTGCTTTCTCCAAAGACCATATATATGTGCTCCCGGGCGGTAATAACCGAGGACACTTGACAGGTTCTTAAGTCAGTTATATTTCTCGATCTTAATTTATCGTCAAATTTTAGTTTAATAAATAGAACGGTTACGGTCGCCAATTTGTAAAAACGCTTTAACGTGTTTTTTATCCAACAGTTATTTTAATTAATAAAACAAATAAATTTAACAAAGTACTTACATTTTTATCAAATAGTATATTCTAAATAGAAAAGATGTAACACGTAATCACCAAATTTTTATTAAATAGATGAGATTTTTTTTGAATAACTCATATTATTGGCACCACTGTAATTTAGTTATGTTTTAGTGATTCTGGTATCAATTATATTGGTGTTTAAATTACATTCAAATTTATTTACATCACATTATAATTTTTGATAATCTCACATTAAAATAATTAAAGAATGATTTTATGTCAAAACACCTCCCACTCATAACGATAATTAAAGTTTGAATTAAACTCATTATTTTTTAATGTTGTGACTATATTAAGTCGTCATAAAATATAGCTTATATAAATATAATAAAAACCCTTATAAATATTAAATAAAGGAGCAAGCTAGACAATATTTACATAAGCTTTTATGTATACTTACATATAAATTTCTCTGTATACATATTAGCATACGCCTAAAAATAATAAAATTAACAAATATAATTAAACGAAACTTTACAAAATCTTAAAATTTATTTAAATTGCTACGAGTATTAACGTCTTTATAGTTTTATGTGAGTATTTTTTAATGTTTATTTATCTTTTTTTTAAAATAATTAATACAGATATACATATACAAATATTTGGAATTGTTTAAATAAATATGGGTGGTTTTTGATTTTGCTATGAGACATTTGAAAATTTATATCTTTCGTTGCATCTTAAATTTACATATTTAATTTAGAAATTAAAATAATTAATTTCTTTCTTAAGAACACGTAGAGCATTAAATGAGTATTACTTTCCTTTTTAATATGTAGTTATCTTATCTTAGATTTAATGATAAACAACTAGGTAAATAAAAATAATGTTTGGAAACAAAATAAATGTTTGGAAAAGTATGTGGCCGATAAGAAAGTTTAGCATAAAAACATAAGGGTTCAGGCAATATTTCATTGTAAATATTAACACAAAAAAGCATTTTTTTAATGAGTGACTGAAACTAATTGACATTTACCTTAGCTTGGCTTTAAAAAAAACCTTAAAATAAGCAAAATTGGAAAAATTTATAAAACTGTGTATTTAAATGAAAATTAGTTATATTTTTCAAAAATTGGTTATATTTTTTAAAGTTTTTAACTAGTGGAAAAACATTAAATAGTTGGAGTTTATATTAAGAATTCCTAAAGTAGAATTAAAGATTAAACTCTGGTAGGTAAAATTGTTTAACTTGCAAAAAAGTCATAAGTACGTTTTTCTATCTAAAAAATGTTTATTGTATAGAGGCATAAAAATTTCGTATTATTTCTAAAATTAAAATCCAAATAACTTTTATTCTGGAAATTGAAGAGTATTTCATATGCTCAAATTCTATTTAAAAAATTGTGTTCAGTTATACTCAAGAGCAGAGTAAAAATTATTATTTTAAGATATCATCAAAATCCAGCTAAAGTATAGTCTTTAGAGTGCTTCAATAACACAGTGTTCCAAAAATTTAATATTTTCAATCATTTTAAGATTTTTTCAATTATTCATTTGTTATGATATTTTTTAAATTCAAAATGTGTATAGCATGGGATCCTAATGCAGTAATACAATTAGTTCACGTTTCACATTTTAGAAGAGTTAATGAAACTGTGATCTTTGTTTCGTTTTGACATTTATCTTTTTGACATATTTGTAGTAGATACATTGGTTATTACTACAATGAATTCAATTTCGTGCGAAATTCGCAATAAAATAATTAAAATCCACTATGAAAACTATAATTCTGTTAAAGTTTCATTTTGTAATATATTTGATATTTTCAGAAAACATAATCGTCCTTCTGTGATCGCTAATAAGAATTTGGTCATTAAATTTGAGCTGAAAACTTAAAACATCGCAATCGTGAGCCACAGTGTTGAAGCATATTCAAATTCGTCAATTCCTCGTCGTTCGTAACAATTGGGATTATTCAAATTTTGCGTAAAGATTTGACTTTCAAGCCTTAATAGGTTCAACTGGTGCAGGAATTTAAGCCGACCGGCCATTCACATTGCCGTAGATTCACTCAATTCATTCAGAGACAACCGGCTGGTTTTTCCAGAAAAATCATTTACTCAGACAAAGCCTATTTTCTGAATATTTTAGAGCGATTATTGAGAAGCCTTTGCATCCTCAACATGTCACGGTATGGTGCGCTATGTGGTCTGGAGCCGTAATTGGATAAGTTTGGAAATGCGGTAACGGTTAATGGATCATTTGGTTTCAAAAGGACGGCGTTACATGTCACACACCCAATGAAACGACAATTTATCGGGAACCAAATTTTCCGATCGCATAATATCACGACAATCTGGAGTTAAGTGGCCAGCTAGATTTTATGATTTAACACCACTGGATTGTTTTTTGTGGCGCTATGTTAAGGATAGAGTCCATTCCGAGCCAGTTGAATTGATTTCAGCCTTAGAACTCAGGACTGTGATGTGGATTACGAAATAGCACCGCCAATTTCCCAAAAAGTGATTAAAAACTCAGCGTGGTCGTGGTAGAGACTTGCCAGATATTATTTTTCTTTCATAATTGCCGAAGTTTTTTCTTCGTAATACAGTACAAATTTTAATCATCTTAATCTAAATTTTTTATTTTGTTTTAGAAAGCAAACTTTTTGTTGAAAAACCCTTTAATTCTCGTTAATATTGGTCACAAGTCTTTTACAGTTGGATGATTATGTACTTCAAGAATACACAAATTTGTCTCTATGAAAGATGTCCGAGATAGCAGCCTTTTGTATTACAGGCAGTGATGGAAAAAAGTTTATTAATTCACCTTATCTGGTAAGACTGTAGAGAATAACAAAAGTACTCACAAGTTATTGTTAGGCAACAGTTAGTATATCAATAAAAAATTTTTTTGTGGACTCGATTTCCAACGAAGACCTTGGTTTTTATTCACTACAAGAATAAAAATTGACTGTCGGTTGGGCTGCTCAGTGATGAAGGCATGGTCACTGGTCACTGTGCTGTCTTATACGACAGTTAATTTTCGACTATCCTTCTACTTTCACCACCTGTTTCATCTCTTCTCTATCCCTTTCCTAGCACGGTACTTGACTAAATGGAAATTGTTGCCTGATGTGCTACTTCTCTTAAAAAAAAAAATAAAATAAAAAAGTTGCCATGATTACCATTACCAAATGTTCAAGAAATGTCTTTTTTATTGGTAATCTAAGTTTTTGAATAGCGTACCACGGGTATCATATGCTTGCTAAGAAAACGGCCATGAAATAAATGTGAACGCTTAATTGACTAAATAAACACCGAAGTTGATTTGAATGAATTAGAACTAAAAGTCTTGAAAAATTTTAATTAATTTTAATGAAATGTATTTTCTCTAAATCATCTTTTTTTGGATTTTATTTATAGTTTGACAATCTTAATTTTAATATTGCTATTAATAATTTTTGATGAAGTCAAGAAAGAATATTATTATTAACAAATATTTATTGGTATCACAAAATGCAATTTATCTTTTTAAAGGTTGATCCTTTTATTATATTTATATTTCTGTTTTCTTATCTGTATATAATTTTATAAGCAACATCTAATTAATCACATTTAAATATCAATTCATATAAAAGCATTAAAGCAAACATATTTACTCTTATACAAAAATGTTTAAACTTGATTATTATTTTCGCTATTATGCAAATTTGGGAACTTCTGCAACCATACTACACCTTTCTTGATTTTTTCTGAAAGACTGATCACAATCTTAGTATCAAACTGTGATAAAAACTGTTAGCTCTAAATATTTTTGTCCTTTGTAACCAGTTTCTTAAAACAATTAACTTTTCTCCATGACTAAGTGTTAAACATAGAAATTTTCGTTAATGATCTTGATACAGCAGATTTAATTGAAGGTTTTTGAAAAATTATTTTGTTTACTATTATGCAAATTTGTGTTTCTAATTTAATAATATTATATGTAAGTCAATTTTAATTAGTTTAATAATAGAAAATTCAATAAGTATTGCATTACAGAAAAATGAGAGTTAATGTGAGTATAAACGCAATTAAAATCTTAAATCAAACATTTTTAATCACCTATACCTGCGATTTGTTATTTCTTTTCTAATCATAGAATTTTATGGCTTCTTCGGCATTCTTTTAGTTGGCTTAAGGAAAAAAATCCAATTACCTATATAAATATAAGACGGCCATCCTGACAGTCTATAAAAGTTTTAAAAACAGTAATCACTTTACTTATTGTCAATAATGCTGATTGAATTGCTAAATAAATTCGAAGAACTTATATTCGTAATGAAGGTAAAAATTCTATAATTTCATTATCGAACGATTTCAATTTCTTATGGTCATTGTAATCAATATGAAGATGAAAATGCTTATTTTCGGCAGTTTTATTAACATGAATACTTTCGATACTCTTCTGCCTACCCTAACTTTCTCTGCTTACATTCATATTTATGTATGTGTCTACAAAATAAAACATCATTATGTCACTTTTAATTATGTAGCATGAAGTTAATTTATTTCGTATTTTCTTATTATACCTTTACTTTTTGTCTTTATCATTTTTACCTTGTTTTTTGACTTCATTGTATTTATTTGTTTTCTAAAAAAATTCCCTTACTACCAATTTTTTTAAATGCGAAGAAATGTTGATTTTTAATTTCAATCAATCTTAAGTAAACACAAATATTATTCAATTAAATATTTTCACTCATATCAATTGAGCGTACCATGGTAAACAGCTGAAAGTTAAAAGCATGTCCAATGGCATCAAACAATAATTTACACAGAACTCAAGCATTTGTTTTGTTTTTATTTAAGAAGGTAATAAATTATAAAATAACACCTCCGCAAATCTTGGATATGTTTTTTCTATAAAATGAAATTAATTGATAAATTTACCTTAAAAATATTATTTGAAAAGAAATTACAAATGTTTGACTAATATTTAAAAAAAAAAATCTCACACCTTTAAACATTGATTTTATGCTTTAGAAAGAGAGAGATAGAAACAATGGTAGTGCACCTACATAGTTTTAATAAAAGTACTTGTAAGGAGAAAATTTTAAAATTTTAATTATAAATAAAATAATTTAACCCCAAATAAAAATGACGTTTTTAATGCTCATCATCATTCGCAAAGCTTTACCTCATGGAAATAAATCAATAAATAAAACTTTCTAAATAGAGATAACGTTTGTGATTCCTTCTTGTCACAGCCGACAATAGCATTCTTTATGTTTTAATTTACCCAGCTTAAGTCATTAATGAAGCAATCAATTTCCCATACTTCCTGAAGTATTTAAAGATTCATTTCGTTTCGCTAAAAAAAATTAACTAAATGTTTATTGGATCTTGTTAATTATTTTATTGGGTTTCTTATTCTTTGAAAGAAATATAGAACTCAATAAATTTTCTTTTAATTTAATCTACGTTAATTTATGTTAGATTCGTTTAAAAATAAATATTTTAAGATATTCTCATGAAATATTTACTATTTAAAATATATTTTTGAAATGTTGTACTGCGGGAGAAAGCATGTCCATATGGATAACTCACTATTGCTCATATAGCTCATAATTGGATTTTACAACAAGTTTTGTATAAAAAAATTAAAAGGCTTTTAATACAAGCCAAATTGATTAAATGAGAGTTGTCGTTGAAGCAACACAGACAACTCAACACATAAATACTGCTATACAAAAGCACAGCAAAAATTTCGAAAACAAAAACCACTTTTTTTCAATCTTTCTAAAGGGTGTTTTTTTAAGCCCGATAGAACTCGAAATTGTAAAAAATAACACAAAAAATTAAATAGTAATCAAAATTTCTTTTTTATTCGAAGGATCAATACGTGACATTAACATTTGAAAATGATTTCGGGCATATGGACACCGCGGCTGTTCTTGACGAAGCGCATTCTGGACGTCCAATTTTGGGCCACTTTTTCGAGCACTGCTGGGCGTATGTCACGAATAACACGAACAATGCTGTCCTCCAAGGCGTCAATTGTTGCTGGTTTATCAGCATAAACCAGTGACTTCACGTAGCCCCACAGGAAATAGTCGAGTGGTGTCAAATCGCACGACCTTGAAGGCCAATTGACAGGTCCATTTCTCGAAATCAACTTATCGGCAAATTTTGATTTAAATAAGTCGATGGTTGCGTTCGCTGTATGGCACGTAGCGCCATCCTGTTGAAACCACATCTCGTCCGGATCAATGTCATCCATATTTTCAAACAAAAAATCATTGATCATGGTGCGGTAACGATCTCCATTGACCGTAACGCGAGCTCCGGCCTCATTTTTGAAGAAATAAGGTCCGATGATGCCACCAGCGTGAAAACCGCACCAAATGGTGCATTTTTCTGGATGTAATGGAGTCTGTAGGGTCTCTTGTGGATTGGTCTCACTCCATATGCGGCAATTTTGCTTATTAACAAACCCGTTAAGCCAAAAATGCGCCTCATCGCTGAACACAATTTTGCGATAAAACAACGGGTCAGTTGCCAACTGCACTAGAGCCCAATCGGCGGAAGAACAACGCATATAATGGTCTCGTGGCTTCAATTCCTGCACCAGCTGGATCTTATACGGGTGTAGGCCGAGATCTTTGCGCAAAATTTTCCACGTAGTGGACGGACAGAGCCCCAATTCCTGCGACCGACGACGAATTGATAAATTTGGATCTTCTTCCACACTTTCGTTTACAGCGGCGATATTCTCTTCAGTACGCACATTCCTTCGACGTGTTGGAGTTATTGCATCCTCTAGAGAGTATGTGGTACGAAATCTATCGACAGTTCGACGAATGGCTTGTTCAGATGCACGATTATGTACGCCATAAAAATGACGAAGTCGTCTATAAGTTGCGCGAATCGACGACTGATTTTCAAAGTAAATTTGGATAATTTCGTAGCGTTGTTCAAGCGAGAGTCTATTCATGATGATTTGTCAGAGTATACTGAAACAAATAAAAAAAATGTTTCATCAAAATTTCATTTTTTGTGTTACTTTTTACAATTTAAAGTTCTATCTAGCTTAAAAAAACACCTTTTACATAAGAGTTTCACTTGGAAGCCATTCATATGCAATTTGAAAAATAAAGAAAATAAAAAATTATTTGTAAAGATTTTACAAAAACGTGTACATGCAATGGAAATAAGCAATTTTATTCTTTGTAATCATAAATTGTAAAACTCAATCAAAATTGTTTAAGTCCATTGTTGCACTTTATAAAAGCAACTTAACTGGAACTGCGTCTCATTGGACTTACTTCTCCACATTGTCACAGATGCACATTTCTAATAGTTTGCAGTAATGAATTACAATCGCAAAGTTATTATCTGTAGATCGCATTCGCTGGATATCTGGCGGCCTCATACTATAAGTGCATACCAAAGCGAAATGATGCAACCGAACTTCAAGATGAAATACTTCAGGAAAAAGTTAGAATTAGCTAAGAATTAAGATTGGGTTTATCGGAACCTGATCGATATTCATGTTGCAGAAGTAAATTTTTTATTGCGGCTCTAATATGTGCTCATACAGTTTAGATAGCTTAGATTAGGCATAACATTAATAGCTAATAAATTATATAAAATAATCTTACACAAAACTTTAGCCACAAATAAATGATTTTAATGTGTTATCTAAATATTTGGCACATAGTTTCTCATAGAACAATATGTTTTAAAGTCCCATTTGGCACACATGTAACGTATTATGTAATTTTTGGATTTGGATAACAAAAAATTCTTAAGTATTAAATTAGTATACAATTTTCATGAAAATCTCTACTAAGAATTTCCGTACTGAATTTCTGAAATTATAGAATCATGATCAAACTTATTTTCAGACCAAACTTATAAATAAATTCACATGTACATTTTCAGATATTATTATTTTGGTGATTTATTTGCTTTTTTTACAAATATTTAAAATATGGTTTTCGTTTTTAATTTTATTTTACGTATCTTATTGATTTGTTCTGATTTTTACTTACAGTAACAAAATAAAACTGAAACATTCTTAGTTTTTTTTGAAAAAAGATTGTCAACAAACATAAAATAACATAATGTTTGTTCATTAACATGGGCTAAAACTAGTAATCATGCAATTAGGTAGCGTGAAATGTTTTTATTAACACCCTGCAAAAGTAATAATTTTTAATATTTAACCAGGAAAAGTAAAGTTTTTAATTTTATGTTAAGTTTATGGTTTTTGTTTTAATGATAATGAACTTTGAATTTAAGAATTACTTTGTGTTTGTCTTTAGTTTATTGGATTTTGGAATAATAACCAGCTCGATAATAAAGTGTAATAAAAAACATAATAAATAAACCATCAAATTATTTAAAGATCGTAAACATAAAAATATAAATTTTAAACTACAACAGCAGGTGATAGTTTTATGGAGAGAAAATCCTTGTTAAATATATAATTAAAAAAAAATCCAAAATCATGTTATATCATGATGATTTTAGATCAAAATCATAAATGACAAAAATTTTAAATCATAAATTTACATTTTAATTTTCTTCGGAATGGATTGTTAAATTTTTATATGGATTGAAAATTTAATGGCTGCAAAGAAATGAATGCGATAAACAATTTTTTTATGTTATTATTTATTTCATGATTTAAAAATAATTAAAAGCATATTTCTGAAATAAAATAATTTTTGAAATAGTTAATGATGGAGACTTAAAAATCCTTAAATTGCGAATTCTTTATTTTTGTAGAGTGTTCTTTATTTTATTTTCGCATTTTCCTCAGAGAGAAGTTTATACTCATGTATTTTCTGTAAAACTGTTTTATGGAATTTTACCATGGCAGTTATATTTCTAGAAATAGTAAGAGAACATTAAGAACAAATAAATTAAATACGAACGAGTAAAAATGTGGAGGATGATGATGGCTTCCAGACGGCTATTCTCACCCAAGCAAACAAAGGAACCACATGCACTAGCCCGTTGGTTGCAATAAAAAAAACACACGAGTTAAATTCTCTCTTCTATTTCATAAAAGGTTCCCCCCGGGGCATATTATTGTCTTTTTTGGACCTACTATTCCATTTAGATTTGTGTCTTGCGGGGTAAAAGGGAGCCCAGGTCCCTCAAAGGTTAGTAGGAGTCACCTGGACAATCCACATATTTCCACGGGAAATCAGTTGCCCCAGAGTACAATATTTGCTCTATTTAGACAAAAAATGTGCTCTGACTGGTTATTGAGGTTGGCCCCCATATGGGAGTATCGTGGTGGTTGTGGTTTCGGACCCTCGTGAGAGTTTGTGGGTCGGACCATTCAAATTAACACAATGAATGGTTCAGGTCCAGTGAGTATGCTGGCGTGTTCTTGATAAATAAGAGCTTCATGCGTTCTGGACCAGGAGTTGGAAAGTCTCCAACTCCTCAGCAAGGAGTGAGCGCACGGCCTACTCCGGACTTTCTAAATTGCTACTAGAAGTGACTGGAGGATATACGTATCTGAAGGCCTTCTAGGGCGTAGTTGGTGTCCAATCAACTAAGTGGTTTAACTACCATCTGATTATGACCTCGCGGTCGGTGCAGATGTAAAACAAATCACACATTTCGTAAAAGGTCCCCCCCGGGGGTACATTTATCAGTCTTTATAGAATACTTGACTATCTAGACCTGTGCAACTGGGGGAAAAAGGTAGTCCAGTCCCCTGAAGGCAGCAGGGGCAACTGGGAACTCCACTTTATTTCCACGGGAATCAGTAAGCTCGCAGAGTTCCGTTATTTGTCTTTTTAGACATTTAACTGTTCTCTGGCTCATTATTGAGGTTGGCCCCTATATGGGAGTATCGTGGTGGTTGTGGTTTGGCGGCCCCATATCAGGTTTGTTCTTTAATATGGTGGCCAGGATCATTTTGCCGTTAATGACACCCTACGTGAATGATCCAGTCCAGTGATCATGCTAGACATGTGTTCTAGACAGGAGTTGGATAGTCTCCAAGTCTTCAGCAAGAAGTGATGATTTGCAGCCCTGCTCTGGAATTATTAAAGTTGCAACTAGGAAAGACCTTTTGCTAGAATTAGTCTTCGGCTTCCTAGGACGAGCATGACGTTCCTATTTATGTACAGTGGTTGACCACCATCTGATTAAGGCTCCATAGCCAAGGCGCAGATGTAAATCATATCACGTATTTCATAAAAGGTGAAGTTACAAATTAACTTCCCTTGGTTTATTCCAATTCTTACTAATTCCGAAATTTACAATTTAATTTGCACTTGAGATTTAAATGGCGCGAATAGCTATGATCTTGCTTCCGTCAACAAACGATCTTAAATCGAAATAGCAAAAAGAAATTCTTAGCTGGCTGAAATGGTGTTGATTGCAGCGCACCTAAGATGTCAGCAGCTTTCATTCAAATATATGAGCCAGGGTTGCAAATTTTACTCTTCAGACTTCAAACAACGAGTTTAATTCACACACGAAATGTACCCTATTTTATTTTTTATACTTGTTATTTTTGTCGCCTCTCAGTTTGTGTCAGTTTAAAGTATTTGCTTCTAATAATTAGAGGCAAAGATTAGCATATATATGTACGTGAAAGTAGTTAATGAATGCGGACACGCTTTAGATTTTCGCTTGAAAATAATATAACTTCAGGCCTGTGCCAGATGTTCATACATTGCAGCAATAACAATATGTAACATATATAGAACTCTAAAAAGTCTAGTCACACCAATTTATTCATTCAAATACTGGACATCTAAATAGATCAATAACTCGTGATCTTTACGAGCCACTTGAAATACCAAGGGATCTGTTTAATATGTTTTAGCAAAATTTTTCTTTTTCACCTATTCATACCCTCCATACTTTTCTAATTAACAACATTTAGCTCTGTTTACCTCACACTATAAGTCAAGCATGTGTTCTCATATAACAATACAATTTTTTTAGCATGACTCTGTTCCTTTACTCAGTTCTTTTTTTTTTTGGTTTTTCATTTATTAAAAGCATATTCAGCTTTCAGTATCAAGCAAATGTCTTTACTTCAAATACTAATAAATGTGTAGATTTAGAAAAATATATTTATTTTAGATTTATGTTTTAAAATTGCATATGCATAAATTTTATGACTTTATGCATGATACTAATAAAATATAACATAAACGAACTGTTTACAGTCTTCGGTAAATATAAGAAAACATTTGAAAGCTCCTTTCAAGGACGCTGTAAATTATATATTTTTATATGCGCTCTACTTTTATTGTCAAAATTATTTTATTTGATATATTAATGGGATTGCGGTTATTCCTTTTAAATTTGATTCTTTTGAAAAAAAATAGCAAAAAATTTTCTTTTAATTTTTGCAATATTTTAACTAAAAGCATTTGACTTATTTCTTTTCTTCTTTATGTCATTTATGCTACTCAAAACAAGTTTTCAACTATCTTCACATTAATTATTTTATTTCTAAAACTGCTCTAATAAATAGAAAGTAAAGAAATATGAAAGTCTTTAGATAACCTGCTTCATTTGGGGATAAATTTACGGTGTATTATTTATGTATAGCAACTAATTATAAGTGAAAATTAAAATAATTAAAAATATCTAAATGTTGTTCAACCCTTCTCTACAGAAATAACTTATGAAGTTTGTTTCCTAAAACAAAATAAAACAAACAATTTAGATTAAGATAATACAATGAAAAATGATATAACGACCAAGCTGACAGATGTCGATCCTTTCATCAAAGTTACTAATCGCTTTTTGGCAAAATAACGGCCGTATTTTTTTAATCACATCACGGATTTTGAGTTTTAAGGCTGAAATTGAATCGAATGCCTCCATATAGACTCTTTTTGTTCAACATAGTGCCACAAAAAAAACCCCAGTGATGTTAAATCACACGATCTGACTGGCCACTTAACTACTGATTGTCGTTAAAATTTGCGACCGGGAAAATTGATTTACAATAAGTAGATTTCATTGGCTGTGGCACCGTCCTGTTGAAACCATATGTCGGCGATATTCACATTGTCAATAATAGGCCAACATTGAGTTGTTAGCGTTGAGCATACAAAGACTTCTCAGTAATCGCCTTAGGGTTTTCCGAAGCCCAAAATGCGACAATTTAGCTTATTGTCATACCCTGACAAGTGAAAATGGACTTGGTCTAAAAAAATAATTTTTTATTTTTATTCCTGAATGGATTGAACGAATCTACGGTCATGTGAATGGTCGGTTGGCTTCGTGAAATTGACAAGTTGGAATGTGCTTCTTAATAGTGGTCTTAGTGTTGTCAGAAAATGTCATGAATTTTACGAAATGTAACTTTAACAGAACCATCATTTTAGTAGTGGATTTTAATTATTTTAATGTGATTTTCGTGCGAAATTGAATTCATCGTGACAATTGCCAATACGTAAAAATATTAAATTTCAAAACTATCATGTTTTTGGTGTTGCCACAATTGAAAAACCCGATACATATTAGTTTAACGTTCTGTTTGTCATTTTTAAAATACATAAAACCTTCTCCTTCTTTTTCTACATGATTAAAGAAGATCAGTATATCCATGTAGCGGGCGGAAAGTTTCTGAAATTTGGTAATTAATAATCATTTCATTTTTGTTTTGGTCTTTGGTTTTGAAACCGTATAATATCTTTATCCACTTAGCAAACGAATTAACTAAATTTTTCTTCTTTTTTTTTAAATATGTAATAATTTTTAATTGAAGGTATTTTATACTAATTTTGATTTAGTTTCACACCACTTTGCTCCGACATATTTCGTTTAGAGTTTTTCAAAAGTTATCTGTATTTCTTGTTTCTTTTTTAAAATATAGCAGTGGGAGTAAGTAATTATCCATCTCAAATTGCAACCTTGTATAATTAAAGGCTTAACTGCAAATATTGAAGTTTATGTTTTAATTCTAGTGACTCATCAGTTTTCAAATTCTTTTTCTTATATGAGCTACAATGATATAAAATCTCCGAGGAAGAAGTTGCTATTGCGAACTGAATTATTGGTGCTGTCATAATGGTTTATCTAATTTATTTTATAGAAAAATATTTTGCAAAATACAACTTTCTTGTTTTTTGGCACAAAATTATTTAAAAACCACAAACTATAATTTTAGTATATATTTTTATTGATTTTTAGAATACTTTAAAGGCTAGAAAATAGGCAATAAAAATATAGAGTTTATAAATCTTTTAAACATTTCATTTCAATTTTTAGATATAAACAACATAATGATAAATGTGTAGTGATAAAATCTAAATATTATATTTAAAGATTGTAAACTATATTGAAAAAAGTACTTATGAGAAATTCGGAAAGAATGTTTTTTTTTCCACAGCAGCAATGAAAACAATAACTTACAAGAATAATCACACTGACAAAGATATTATTAGCTAACCAAAGTTTAAGCAGCATATCATCTAGCGGGACATCTATCCCGAAAGGAATTTGTCGCCTGATGAGCAGCAGAAGCTCTATCTTATGCGCAGCAAATTGCAGACCGTATGAGTCAAGCCTTGTCTTGGTTGTCAGCATGACTTGTCGCAGTTTACGTCGATGGTATCTGAAGGGATCGCCGGTAAAATAGGAAGATGGAAAGTGCTAGAAATATACACGGGTAGCGACCACTAGTATATTTCTTTTTGTATAGGGGACAGCGGCACTGCTCCCGCAAATAGCGCAAATGGAACGTAAACAAATTGGATGTCTCGGCATTATTGTCTGAAATTGATAGACAAACGGAAGCAGCGGAAAACGCAGGAGACAGCGATGCTAGTACAACGATGCTGCGCACAAGGAGGATGGTAAATTACCTCGGGGTAAGACTGGACCCAAAGCTGACATACTGGGATCAGATCCAAAACTCAGCATCAAAAGCGGCGAAGATAGTGACACAACTCTGCCGACTTATGGCGAACATCGGGGGACCCTGCCCAAGTAGGCGAAGACTACTGATGGAGGCCTACAACAGCATCCTACTATATGGAAGTGAGATCTGGGCGAGGACATTGAGTGTCAAGCGCACGGCGAGGGCATTACTGTCAGTGCAGAGAACAGCGGCACTGCGGGTCGCTTCTGCTTACCGCATTGTGTCCGCACCTGCTGTCTTCGTTTTAGCGGAAATGCGGCCAATAGATTTGCAGGCGATAGAACGGGAGAGAACCTACTACGCTAAACGGAATAACTCCCTATCAGCACCCGAAGTGGCTGCCATAAAACGGGAAACCATGGAGAAATGGCAGATGCGATGGAGAAGTGAGAACTATGGGAGATGGACATACCAAATGATCCCGGTTTTGCATAAATAGATATGCAGGGAGAACGGAGAGGTAAATTACTACCTAACGCAGACGCTATCTGGACACGGTTACTTCTGTAAGTACCTGCACGATATGGAGAAGTGCAGCACTTGCTTCTGCATTTACGAGGATGACGATGTGGTAGACGACGCCGACCTTCAAGTGCCACCGCTGGTATGGATACCGCGCGGAGATGGAGGCACAAACTGGGTGAATGACAGCAACGAATATAGTGGACAAAATGGTTAGCAGTCGCGAAAACTGGACTGCCGTGGCAAACTATGTGGAGCGAGTACTTCGCACGAAGAAACGTGACCTAGACATGGTGAGGGTGAACCAGCACTAATTTAGTGCTCAAAGTGGGTACCTGGACGCAGGCCCTATCCGGCCACCCTGGCCTCCCCGAGGTTATGCGAGAGCGGTACCGGGGAGGTCAGCATACCCCAGACTTAAGGTGGGTTTTTAGCCGGTAGCCGTAATGGAGTCCGGAATACGGCGGAAGGACGATTCTCGTCAGATACGTAATGTATTTTCCCATCTTAAACCCAAAAAAAAAAGTTTAAGTAAATGTTCAACTTTTTTTATCAAAAAAATCAAACGTTGACAAAATAAATTAGCCAAGTGCGATTTACTCGTGCACGAAAAGTTCTTTCCCATGAAAAACTCTTTCTTTAATTTTAATCTTAATTATGGTTGCACAAGTCTCTAGCTATTATGTGGTTAGATTTTGATGCCTTTCAAAGATGGACAAACAGCCAGAAAGACTTTATTGCGTTATGATAAAATTCATGTTTTTATCCTTAAAGTACGAGATTGTCGAAGTGGAGCTCATTTACCTATATGAGGACTGTGATATTTAATCCATAATAACGACTTGCATAAAGACCTATCAAACGTAATACATTTCAGAAACTTATTCAAATAAAATAGAAACAAATTTGTTGTCACATTTTTTTATTTAAAACAACTATTTTTTTTTCTCTATTTCAATATCTATTTAAAAATCCCACTTGTAACTACATACGTTTAACAAGTACTTTTTCTGAATTTTTATTTTTAAATTGACTAAACTAAATATCATTTAATGGCTTATAGTAACGCTTCGTATTTTTTTTCTAAAATATAAAACTTATGAATACACAAAAAGCAAACTTACATGCATATCCTAGCACTTTACACTAATAGCCACTATCATCGTGGCTTATTAGCCAAGAAGAATCTTGATGGTGTGTTACAAGTACTTTACATGAAAAGCCATAAGTATTTTGCCATCATTATAAAAAATCTCACATTGCAGGCAAAATACAAAAAGTAAAAAATAAAAAAAACAAAATTGTAATAACAAGGGAACCGAAAGAACTAAATTTAACCAGCTAAAAAATATCACGAATAAGTGTGAATACATACTTACATACATGCTATTGTAGGTTCATGTATAAGATTTCTTCAGTTAGTACTTCATTGTATATGTCATCACTAGAATTGTAATTAAATGCTGCATGAAATAATAACATATTATGTGAGTTTCTTAAATACCAATGTTAACACTAGCATTAGTTCGCAAAATGTTAAATATGCCCTCATATTAGTGCCAGCAGCTAGTCGTTAACTCTGTATAGGGTTTGCAGATAATGTAATTGAGTTCCTTATTTCAACTATTATTCTACAAAAAGGGTCTTTAAAATATTACACGTTTAAAGCCTTCTATTAATATTGTATAAGAATGTAGCTATATTTGTTCGTTTAGGAACAACACACGGCTAGAAATAAAAATATGCATATAGGTTTTTTATGAAATCACTTTCATTAATTGATAAAAAGTAAATTTGATGTTTTATTTAAAAATGTTTTATTAACTGTCTCTCTGTGTTCTCTTTTGTGTATCTCATTTTGTCTGTTTGTTGCAGATCCCACATTCGGCTTTCGGACCGAAAGACGAACTCCATTTCTTCATATATTTTGTCTCTGTAAATGATCTTTTAGAACCTTCACCTCTACGTCATAATCAGTTGCCTTTACTCATTTTCTGTTGAATGTCTCTCGTTTTTCATCCAGAATTTTAAATACATTTTTTTTCTCAACTTTTCTAATTCCATCGCGTTCTTCGTCCAGTTCTAAATTCTTTAATCAGTTTTCGGAAATTTTCATAAGTTTCAGTTCACATTTCCAAACCGGTAAGTATTCTAAATGCAGAAATTTTGGTGCAAAATTATTTAAATTCACTTACCACTTCATATCATTAATTCTGTTCGGATTAATACCAATTTTATTATAGGCTACGTGTTGGGAAAAAATAATCTCAATAGTAAAAAAATACTAAAGTATAATATCATTCATAATTATATATGTATATTAAAAATTAAAACGCAATAACTTAGGATGCAATGATCCATACATTTACCTAAATTGTTTCAGGCCAACAACAGCATTCATATTCTGTTCGAAAACTTCTTTAGCTCTACACCAAACTTAGTGTTAATTACTGCTACGTTTATAAATATTGTTCTCTTGTTACGTAAATGGGTCTACCTACTTAGAGTGGTGCTACCTTAACATCTGCCTATTATCTATTATCTCTATTTATCGGCCAAACAGCGTTGACAGTTCGTTACTTCTCATTTATGTTTTCAAAACTCGGCGGCATAGTTTGCTTTTTTCCCATTATTGTTCCCTAAATTTGCTTATCTCACTCTTTCTTTAAATTAGATCGGCCTAAAATTATTTCATCCTTTCTCTGATGGACGGTGGATGGTGGTAAAACTCATTATTTGTGATTTTCTGTTTAACAGCAATATTCAGATGCCACTACCAGTGTAATTATCACGAATTGCATTTATGAAGTAACAACTTATTCAGTTATTTTATTTCTTGTTAAAGATACAATCCAAAATTTTCCATTAATTCTATTCTGTTCTCTATTCTACCCATTTATACTTTACCTTAGCTTATCTTTTTATTTAAAAATTATAATTTATATTTTAGTGTATAATGCACAAAAGTTCCTGATACTTTTAGAAATTATTTTATAAAATAAAGAATATAATTAAATATGAATTAATCTTTTAAACGGTCTTTTTAATTAAATTTTAACGATATATTTTTTTTTTAATAACAAAAATTATTAACAAATAATAATAATTTTAAAATTTTTTTATTAAGAATTAATTTTCCTGAAAAAGCTTTCCATAGGAAAGCGAAATATTGAAAAAATATATTGTTAAAATTTAATTAAAAATACCATTTAAAAGATTAATACATATTTAATTAAAATAAAAAGGTCGAATAAACATAATAATTAAATAATAAAGAATATAATATATAAGTTTACGTAAATTTTGCTTTGAAACTTATACTTTTGTCAGGTCAGGTTACACATTGATAATGCTTAATATTATACTATGATCATATCAAAACGCTTTGTTATGTTTTTCCTAGATAGTTTAATACACTCTGGATGATGGAATTAAAAACTCGTAAAGCAAAACCCTTTATAATATTTGACCTAATATTAATAATATTTTGTAGCATGCCACACAGTGGTACTTTTCATCTTATTTAGACTTCTACTATGGATAATAAATAAATTTTTTTTTGTTAAATTATTAAATATTTATAGTTTATTAAATATCGCTTTCATTTATTCGTTTCCTCCAGAGCTAAGAAACTAACAAGTAATTTTTATTTTATATTAATTTTTTTTGAGAAAAGAAGAACACTGTGCGCAATAAAAAGTACCTAAATAAACTTCACTGTAGATATTTTCATATTTCGTGTAAATTTCAAATGACGATTTTAAATGAAGCATTGAAAGAGGACAAATTACCAAAGCATTCATGTACATTTGACTTGTTTCTATTTCTTCGTCAAATATGTGTGTATTTTGAAAAGCTGGCTTTGAAGGACGTGCATAACTTAAAGTAAATACAAGATATTCTATATACAAATGAGCTTTCGGCTTCTGTTCTTTTTGAAAGGGTTTGCATAAAGAAAATATGCTAATTAGTATAAAAATACTAATTGGTTGGGTTATTAGACAAAACTACTACATCAACACCTACAACATGAAGTACCACTAGAGTTAATAACTAGTGGTTACAAAAGTACATATCCGTTTTTGTTTTTTATATTTTTATTTTTCTCTGAATAATTTTCTTAAAGTTTACATTTTACACGTTTGCCATAGGAATTTTATAACTTGAAAAATTGTGGTGTTATAAACGTATTGTCATAATTTTAATGTGCGATATTATCCTCTCACCGGTGAGTGTACAAAAATTAAAATATTTTAAATCAAAAATGTAATTCACTTTTTTGTAATACTGATTAACACTGAAGCTTGAACAATTTTTATTTCATGTATTTTTTTCGCTTACGTAACGGATAAAAAGAACAAAAAAATCAATTTTCGGCAGCATTAAAATAATTTTATAGCGGTAGAAAAATTGGCCGGATAAAACGTACTTTTAACGTGAGGCATTATTTAAGAATCGCAAACTATTATACAAACTGTTTATACAAAACTGTCTACAAATTGTAATTGATTACTTATATCTCTTTGTGATCTCTGGATAAAGTGCAGTAATTTTGTATAGTTGATATATCAAATTTATTTGCTTATAAAAACGTAAATTTGGTGCATTATAATAAAGCAACATATCCAGTGGTCGCTAAGTAAAAACCTCTTTTATCGTTTTAAATAAGAATATTAAATTCTGCTCAGATAATTTTGCATCTGCGGCAGTTTATTTAATAATTTTGAATAACTAATTTATGTAAAGAACGCTTAAAAATATGATTAGAATCTGTTCTTAAATTAGCATCTCGGTTGAGTTATGCTTCCCGATAGGTTTTTTTTTTAATCTTGAAAGTAAACCTTAATTGCGTTTTATTTTTTGTGGATGTACGGTCACTGTTAGATAACTTGACTATCCTACAGAAAGTTTACAACGATAATAAAAATTTGCATGTGTATAAATATCTGCGATTCTTAAATTTGTCAGACCCTTTTGAAAGAGATTTCATTTAAAAATGATTTTTTTTCAAAAAATAGTAAGTTATAGAAATGCAAAGAAAAAAATTTATGTGATTTAATTTTCTATACGTTAAATGACTAAATGAAGAAGCTAAATTCTTAAATACAAATTATAAAAACTTATTAATATTCTATCGTTAGTCTTTGGATTTTAAAATTTAAAACGTTGTTTGTCTTATGAAACCACTAAACACAATCTTAAGAACGTTTACCATTGTAGTCTCTCCTTTTAGCTTAAGTTCTAAGTATCAACTGACGTAAACTATCAAGCTCAGTTACAGTAAACCTATAAATAAAATGACAAAGAGGGATAAAATTATTTTCCATTATGTTTTGTACTTGTGCTCAAATACGACTACATTATTATATCGCTATAATAAATAAGATCTACACATGCAAGTTTTTTCCTCATCCATTAAAATTGACTTCTTTTCTGATGATCATCGTTGTAACATTTATATATTAAGAAAATGAATTTGTAAAATTTACATCATAAATACACGCATTAGTGTAATATTTCAGTTATATCAGATATTTGTATAATATTTTTATTACGCCACATATGGATATGTATGTAAGTGTTTATCTAGATATGTGTCGTGTTAGCGTGCACATGTAAACAATAGTCTAGATTAAACCAAGAGATTTTCACTTCGATGTAACGGTAAAAACTGTCTGCATATTTATTTAAATATTAACAGATGAGTATAATAAAATAGCAACAGCTAATACTCCCAAACATTTTTGTAAGTGATATTGTCAACAGTCACATAAAAATTCTCAGCCTTTGCCATAGCACACATACAATGCTTTGTAAAGGCTTAAAGCTTACTTTACCTTTAAAATTTTATAAAGGACAACAGCGTAAAATGTTAAGTCCAACATTTAGAATATATACTTAAAAAAAAAAAAACACAGCTAATAGGAGTTCATTTATGAGTACAAAATCAAAAATATATAAAAAAAATTAAATTTAAAAATGTATAAATATTAATAAGTAACAAAAAACATGCTTAAATATTAATTACTGACTGCTATTCTGTACAGCTTTATTAAACAACATTTTGTAGGCACAAATTTATTAGTTTCCGACACGCCTGAAAATATGTAATAACTTGTGCTATAGACATACATAGATATATCAGTGTGTTAGATATCTATATTCTATAGAAAAACCTTATAGTTAAGGCATGCAATAATGATAAGTGTTTATAAAATTTACAATAAATATTTGACCTTCTCTGGTATTTGATTTTAACTAAAATTTAATAATTTGTATAGATTTAAAGATAGAAATAATAAACAAGGAAATAAAAAGTGAAATAAAGTATGTCTATATGTATACTTGTGTGTGTATGTATAGGGCTTTACTCTCAAATTAATATTTTTTCCATTCAAATTAGGTTTTCTTACTAATCAAACTCTATTTTATTTAGAACAAATTAAATTATTATTTTCAAGACGTATTCTTTTTTTTTTTTTGAATTTCAATTTTATTTAATTTTTTTTTCTTTTAGAATTAAATTTCATTTTTTTCAAATTGAATTTTTTTCACTTCAAATTAATTTTTCCACGAATTAACTGCAGAAAAGTTTAAAAACTTGTATTTTTCTTTTATTCATGTTTCCTTTTTTATTATTGTGTTATTTATAATACTTGAAAATATTTTCCACTATAATAATGGAAATGCTGGTTAATGAATATAATAAAAACCATTTTGTAACGGTTAACATAAAATGCCAACACATGTTTGAATACTAAGTGAATTAGTTGGTGCATAAAGAGAAATTAAAGTTCTTACAATTTTCAAGAAGTTTTCATTTTGTAACTTATATTAATACTAAATAAATAACAAAATGTCATCTAGCGAAGAAAATAGTCGCGCTGCTAGTTCTGGTGTATCGAATGTACGAAATTATCGTCTAACAGAAAGTTCTTCCGAGAGAAATATATGTGAAATAAAATCGCCTGACGTGGAAAATATAACCAGATAAAAAAAATATTTTGATTAATTTTTATAACGAAGGAAAAACCATTGTTAAATCAGCCGATATAGCTGGTATAAAAAAAATACAGCTACATCTATTATAAATCGGTTTAAGAAGGAAGGGTGCGCTGTCATGAAAAAGTGTGGTGGAAGACGTCACTTCAAATTGACTCCTGAAATATTGGAAAAATTAAAGATACAATAGAAAGAAATCCATGTAAAGACATTAAAAGGCATTCCCGGAAAGATTTTAGAATTTCATAATGTGGATTTAAGTACAACGAGCATACATACTGCATTAAAGTCTTTGCGAACTACCTTCATAACTGGGACAATTAATATAGAACGTTTAAATTCCGTTGATACAAATCAACGATGTACACCTTATGCAGTAAATTTTGCCCAAAACGCTCCGGAAATAAGAGAAAAAAAAATTTTCATCGACGAATCCGGTTCCAATTACCATCTTCGGAGAAACAATACTAGATCTAAAATAAATATCGCAGCACATGTAATTATTTCTACCGTTAGAGGACACAATGTTTCTATTATTGCAGCTATGAACATACATGGCATTTTACATAAAGAAATAATTGCTAATTCCTCGGTTAATACCAACATTTTCACAACTTTCTTTGTAGAATTATTCGATAAATTACCTGAATCCAACATTACAGGTGCTTGGCTGATCCTTGACAATGTAAAGATACAGAAAACGCAAGTGGTGAAAGAGAAAGTCCCGTCATATTTTCGTTTTTCTTTATCCATACTCCCCTAAGCTAAACCAAATTGAAAAACTTTTTTTAAAAACTAAGCTCTTAGCTCGTAATATGCTAGCTGTTCCAGAGAGTAACATGAACTTGATCACCATAATTATCCGATCAGTAGAATCTATAACACCTTTAGATTGCAGCAATTATAATATTGATATGACTATGAATTTGTCATTGGCTACAACTGGAGAATTGCTACAATGAAAACTTTATATAGCAAGCAATTGAAGCTTATTCTAAATTTAATTTTGTATAAATGAAAATTATTTTTTAAGTATTTTGCATTTAATTAAAAAACATTAATTTGAAATTAAAATGAATTTGAATTGAAAAATATTCTTTACGATTTGTAAAAAGTTTAATTTGTGTTGAAAATAATTTAATTTTTTTTTAATAAAATTCAATTTACTTTGAAAAAATGTGAGTTTGATTTGAAATAGTTTAAATTAGAATCGTAAAAGCATTAATTTGGGAGTAAAAACCTATATACACACATGTGCATATATGTATGGCTTATGTGAGTATATATGTTTATATATATCTACAAATGATTAAAAAAAACAAATACTGATCTCAAACATACTTTGGAGTCAAAAGAATTACTTAATAAATTTACTACGGATATCTTCATCGTGTGCTTAAACTTATACTAACAGCTGCTGCACTTTTAAATTTGTTTCATGAAATAGCTCGCGTTTACTTTCTTGAAATCTCTTATTAATTATTCACTTTAAAAGTCTTATATGCTAAACATTGGAAATTATAAATTATTGTTATAAAGTGCAAGATGTACCAGCCACTTAAACAGCAAATTCTGAAAGTATTCGTTAAAGCAAAAGCGGCAGAAATTATTACTTGTTCTTTCGTTGTGAATGCAGCTCAGTGATTTTCTTATAACAGCTCACAGTCTTTCGAAAATGTTTTTATTTTGGACATAATTCGGTAGCTGATGAACCACATAAGCTATCTTAATGAAATTTCACAGGGGCTAGGCGGAGGTATATCTGAGTCAATTTACAGATTATAGGCCCTGTATGCTATGGGGCTTCTGGGTATGCCCCCAAAGTTGGGTACCCCGGGCCTTAAGTATACATTCAGAATATCTACAAAAAATTTACTTACATGTCTAGGTTAATTCTTTTAGTTTGGGAGAAAATCGGGGTAGACAAATTTTTTTTGTTTTTGGCCGACCTTAACTTAGTAAATATTTTTAATCTGGTTTATTTATTTTTTTATGGTGCATAGGTAAAAAATACAATTTTCGTTTTTCCATACAAAACCAAAAAAACTTCATTAGGAGGCGAAGTTTGCCAGGTTCCTACAACTTAAGTATACACCCTTCATACAAACGATTGGCATAAAAGGAAAGCTTATCACTTCTACAATAACAATTTATTACTATTGTTTAATGAGCTACCGAATTATTTAAAAAAAGAAACGTTTTCAAACCACTGTGCAGCTGTAGGTAGTATCCTCAAATTTTCCAATTCTTAATTTTACTTGCAATTATTCGACTCTAGTTTTTCAAATTGCTTCTATTGGCTTTTATTTTTTCTATTTAAATATTTGACTTGAATATTATATTTTTATTTTTATTATTATTTATATTGAAGACTTTTTAGAGAAAAAGTTTTCGTTTCCACATAGGCGCATATAGTTTAGAATTCTCTGGATACACAAAGGATATTTTTAAGGCACACCTAAAGCTTAAATATTAGATTAGATACTAATAAGAACCACGAACGTATTTATCGATATGGAACGTATTTATGGCATGCGAAAACACGAAATGCGAATACACAGAAATCTGTTAGTTCTGAATTATTATTTTACTTAATAATCATTGAAGTAAGTTCTCCTTAATTATCACTCTTAGCCATGTGAAAAATTCGTTATCTAGGTTTAATTCACTCATATTTATCATCCAAGGTGGCAGACTAAAAATGCTTATAAAAAAATTGAGGTCTATCTCTGTTTATTAAAAAAACAGAGAAAATGAAATTTTCTCAGTATTTTTTACAGAAGAATTTTAAACCCTTCACTACCTGTAACATCTCAGTCAAAACAAAATTTTAATATTATCCAAGTTACCTATATGACTAGGATATTTGAATAATGACATTCTGATAGGATATTTTTAGTTTTGGTTTTTTATGCCTTTATACACTGCACTTGTTTTTTTTTAAATAACATTTACAAAAAACACGATTTAAAGTAAAAAATTTAAGGAAAATTCTTTTTTATAAAAATAATCAGTGTGCTAAAAGCATTTCGATTCTTTGTAGCAGTTATTCTTTTTTCAAATTTTTGAATATTGACACAGCTTTTACATTACACATTTCAATAGGTAAATAATTGTTTTCGAATGGCACAGAAAATTCTATTCGTTTGTTAATTCAAAAGGACGTCTTACTTGAAGAATGTTAAACGATTGTTTTGTGTATTTTCAACTATGAATTATTTTCTACAACAACTGATGTAAAATGAAGGTATTTTTCTTTTCTCAATATTTTATGCAACAACATTAGAATTTTAGTTAGTTTTGAAATAAGAAGAAAATTTTAAATATAAATGACAAACCAATTTAAATCCCTTATTCTGAGAAGAGTATGATCATTTTAAAGTTGCGCTTGTTCTATAGCCTCATATTGAAAGAATGAAAGTCAAATGCGAATAAGAGCTTTATTAATTAGTAGAATCACTTTGCAATTTACTTTTAAATTTATAAAACATTGCAATGCATTGAGAAACCTTAGTTTGTAGATGATTTATCCTGTAGTGTGTTTTCGCTTAAAATAGTGTCGAAGTATTTTATTGTTTTTGACTCTGAAATTGTATGGTTTAATAGTAATTTATTGCATTTATCAAGTAAAGAAACGAAGTTTTCAAATAAAAGATGTTTTCTATTTAAATCTTCTAATTTATACTCATGTGGCACATTAATCTTTTAATCAAAATATTTTTAGTACTTCTAGAACTACATTATATTTTAATAAAAATAACAATAGAACGACAAGAAAACGAAATAAATTCCACATAAATTTCAAAATGTTGCCCTAATACTATCTATTCTAGTTGTTGATTTGAGATAAAAAGAAAAAAACAAAATATTATTTTACTTGGACCATTTTAAAGATAAAATAAACGCCTCTTTAACTTGAACACGTGCATGTGTGAAATATCACAATGTTAGGAGTGTTGAAGTGTATAAACCTAATTTTGTTTTGTTAAATATTGTTAATAAAATGACTTGCAAACTTACGCCTACCCAGCCACTTACCATACAACATGAAATACGAAAAATTTACCTTAAGCGAAGTTGTAAAAAAAAATCATTGGTAAAATAAATCTCAAATGAGTAACTGAAATGAAGGTATGTTATCTGAGATATAAAGATTGCCAGCATAATAGAAGTACTTACTATGAAAGCTTCTGTTAAGACCACAGACAATTGTGGTGAGCTTATTTCTAAGTATTTGCAAAATACACGCACAACATGCGGTCACCATTAAACAAGGAGTCCACTGTTGAAGTTCACTGGCCACTGCTATTGCATACAAACAATTTAACAAGTAGAAAGCAATTTCAGATTTGCTGCACCAATTCTAGCACCGAAAATAATTGCCATGAATAAATATTTTTCATGCATAAATTCATGCACACTAACAAAGCAGTTGCACATGGGCCTGTAAGTTGGTTGAAGAATAAAACCACAAATTACTTTTGTTCTCGAATACGATTTTAAAATAAATATCCTGGTTACACAGTTGACTTTTTTTTGTGTTACAACGTTACAATTAAATTGTTGTTATTTTGCGCTTGAATGTGCATTTAATGTTACAAATAAATTAAATTGCACTACAAGGCGTCTTTCGTTGAAAAGGCAAGGATATACATATATTTCTTTTTTTCAGTGAGCTTGAATTAATAGTGAGTTTTACGCAAGGCAGGGGAAGTAAAAATCGAAATATATCTTCACTACTATTTTTTATCTCCTAACGACAATCGTCTTTGAGTGTGAAGAAAGCATTTTAAGATTATGGCCGGTGGTTGTTTAAAAAGTCTTTAGACACACTTATTACATGCTGTTGTCAAAATAGTAAAAGAAAACTGAAATTACATTTCTTCTTTGAAAGAAGGTCTTGACTATTATTCGGAATACATTTTCTGAAATAAAATAGAGAATATATTTGTAGTTTATTTAGGAATTTTGAAAAAGGCTAAAGATCGCTTAAAGCAGATTAAAGTTGTCTTTTTTATTCTTATTTTTGGTTAAGCATAATTTTTGCAAAAAATAAAGGATTTATTAGAGTCTTATTAAAAACAGGAATATTTAATTTCTATACTGAATGAAGACTTTGTTAGACTATTAGGGTCTGTAAAACATCATAATAACTCCATAACCTAAGGCCACTTACCACTAAGAACCAGTCTCTAGGTTTCTGTAACTAAAAAGAGAAATTTCTTATATGAAAATATTTTATTCATGTTACTTTATACAGAATAACCAACAGTTAGTTATGAAATCGCCTTTGTAAAACCAGATCATTGGAGAAATATTTTAGTTAAGTAACATAAATTTATTTTAAAAATTTGAGAATTATCACCAGCAACATTTCGTTAGATTGTGTCATGCCTGTCTCGGTATTGGTATGGTGTATACTTCGGGAATATAACCGCTCCATCTAAAAAAACTACATCACATGCTTTTTATATGAAATTTGATATTTAGAGTAATGCCAAAAATTAATGATGTCTTCAATGGATCAGACGTGTAGTTTCTCGATGGACACTTTATTCTAACCAAATTTGTCAAGAATTTTTATTTTGCAAGTAGGATATTAAATGAAATATATCGCTAGTATCCCATATTAAATAAATTCACAAATTTAATCCAAAAACATCAATTAAAATGCTGGGTGGAAAACTGAGAATTTGGAAAACTGAGTTGAAAAATGTCAATGATTCTGTTGTAAAAAAAATTATATTGGTGTAACGTAATTGTGAATTAATGTTTAATGTTGAACGTAATCTCCACATTCTTTAGGAGTTTCTAATCGCCATAAGGTCCATAAAAATGTTCTAAGATCTGAAGCACTATGCCACAAATTATTGCTGATAAACAAATACATATATACAACTTATATTGTGTTATCTACCTTACACCGACTATTAAAGAATAGATAGACTGACAAAATAATAGCGAAGGATTTATTTTAAAAACATAAGTTCAGGCCATTTAAGTTGCTTTGATTCTTTATATTTTATAAGCATGTGCAATTAAATCTTAGCTATGAACTTCATCTCCGAAAGATATAGAAATATTAATCAATAGCCCAAAAACTCAATATATAAAAAAACAACATAATAATCTTACTTCTAATCCAATCCACTAATAATCAAAATGTTACATTTAACTCAAAAAATTGTTAATACTCTCAAATTCCGTTATAGTTTGCTATACTGTAAATAATAACATAAGCCTTTGTGAAGACTCTGTTCAATAGTGGTTAAACAGAGTTCGTGGTATCAGTATAACGACTTCAGTGGCGGCTTACTACACTAATTAGTGGGTGTTTCTTTACGAACCATCTTATATTGAAGATATTTTAATATATCATACACATATGAAAAAATTTTATAAGCGTTTATAAATGGTAATGGCTCTATGAATGTAAGACACATTTGCGCTTGCACATGAACATGAAGATTATGATGACAACAACAAAAACAAAACCTAGAAATCTCCGCTAAGCAGATGTGGCAAGTAATTGTATAGTGATTTGTATTATGGTCAACTTACTGATTGCGTTTTGTTGTTGTTGTTGTTATTGTTGTAATTTATAACGATAGCATACCTATCATGTTAATATAAAGCACATAATTTGTAATACACCAAACGCTGTGGTTACACATTTGTATGTTTGTGTGTCTGTTTTAATTTCTTAATACTCCAAGTGAAATGAATGTGAAACAGATTTCGAATTATATTGAGATTTCAAAAATAAATAAATGTGGTAGTATGAGCAGCCCCAATTACTATGACGGTAGAGGTTTGTATTTCCTTAATTTTTAAAATAGATCGAGACTTGGGCATTAAGAAAAAATAATTGTTTTTAAATAGCTAATGGAAAAATAAATATATTAAAAACAGCAGTTCTATTCCCTTGGAATTTCGATTAAAAAACACTGCTGTGCAGCTGCGTTAACCAAGTTGATAAAGGTATCTGTTTACTGGAACATTATTAGATATGGTTAAGGCACTTGTATAGCAAAGCAAGGAAGCCATGATTCAAATCTTAATGGAGTCCTAAAGAAAGAGGAAACCTAAAAACAACGTGTGTTAGTTTAGATGACTTTAAATGAAACTGGTAAAACAGTAGATCGTGCTTTAGAATTTTTGCAGAACGTGGCCTGAATGGCGGCATGGAGTAACTATGCATTTTTACTAACGAAAAAATCAATAAGTTTGGCTAAAACATAGAAGCCTGGCTTCAATGGTGCGCAGGTTTGCAAAGTGTATTTTTTAGTAAACAACATGTTATAGGAGCAAATCAAATCAGAGCTACGTAGGTCAAAGTAAACTAAAGAAAAAGTAACTAAGGCGCTACAAACAGAATAGCAGAATGGAAAATTGAAAAGCTGGTGATTGCCACATGGTTCGGAATAAGATATTATTAAATGGATTGTTTATGTTATCAGCCCTGACAGTCTTCAAGTTTCCTTAATTTAGTTTTTTATGTCAATGCAAATTTACAATACATGACTTTAACAGCAATATGTTCATGATACGTATGATTAAAAACAAACAAGCGAATAATATAAATAGTTTGTTTTTCCAAGAGAAGATATAAGTAAAGTAAGGTAAAGATGTAAGTAAAGATATAATAAGCAATAAACATAACCCAAATTATTTCTGTATTCTAATGCCTCCGAGTGTAAAAACATTTCCAATATCTGTGTTGTTAGTAGGAAATTAGTGAATAGTTTTCGACACCAATGATATCTTTCATAGTCAATTACAACTAATTGAATAACATTTTGCAATAAATAATTTAAAATGACTTGAAGTTATTTTATGCAATATTATTTTGTCTAAAGCTTGTATTAAATTTAGTTTTATTACATCCAAATTTATTACGGTAATTGTTATTTATGTGTTTTTTTTTTTTGTATTTTTTACAGAAAATTTAATCTCGTGAATGAAGTAGAAATTTTTAAAGAAGTAAACAATTGCTTTAATAAAAAATTTAATGTAACATATTGTAAATCTGAGTACTGTTTAAATGAAAATGATATTTTTAAGTTAAATTAGTAAATAAACTTTACCTTGGTCGGTAAAATTTTATGCCAAATTTTGATAATAATAAAGCATTAAAGCTTTAGCATTAAAAGTTACGTGGAGTCAGTAGCAAATACTTAGCTCAAAAAAATTTGAATAATGTCATGAATTTGAGTCGTAACTAGCCTTACTACTTAACTTAAAAATTATAATTCTAATTTTTATTAATAAGGAGTCCCGTTTCCGATCGCTTGAGTGGAAAATGCGTTTTTGTCTAAATTCAAAATTTAATTTTTCTTTCCCAATAGATGCTTAGCATTAAAAAGAGTAGTGGTCTCGGATATTTTTCTTAATGCATTTTCTCTTGTTGAACATATTATAAATTTGCTTCAAATAATCAAATAATTAATAGTGCATAGTTTTTAATGGCCCCACAGAAATTTAATAAGATTATAAGATTTTGTTTTGTTTATATATTTCAACATCGAAAATTTTCTGATTTTATTTACCACCAGTGGTTTTGTTTTCAATTATATGATAGAAAAAAAAAAATTTTAACTCAATGTAAATGTTTTGACAGACATAATACAGCAGCAGACTTTAGCGTTTAATGAATTTATCTTATTCTAAATATATAAACTACACAACTAAATTCTACACACTAATTTACTTAACATACATTTGTTTAGAAACTATGGTTACAAAAAACATCAAACGTCTACGATAAGATTTTTCTATTTATAAATTTATAAAAACTAGTTTATTAAATAATACACATATAGTTTAATCTCAAACAGCATTTCATTTAATTTTACTAATAATTTTGTTAAAATTTTAATTTCATATTTTGTTTTTTTATGAAATTTATTTTTTTTTAATTTACTAATTACGTGATTCAAACAAACATTGTTTGGGTTTATATGCTCAGTATATGATTGTGAATTTTTCGTTTAGCTTTAAATAGAAAAGGAAAATAAATAAATGTGAGTAATACAGTTTAATACTGTAACTCTGTTAATTCCTGAACATTTATTTTGTTTTCTCCAAGTATTTTTACCAAAATTATCTTTAATTGGTATATAAATTACGTATTTCGTCTGACTGGCTAAGAAGTTAGCAGCTGTTTATATTTTAATGGTTTATTGGCTTATCATAAACAAAACTCGACGAAACATTAATCCGGGAAAATTTCGAATTTTAATTTTCCCCGTGTTGTAGTTTCGACAGTATTTTTTGCCCTCTTTTTTTCCTCTCTCCTTTATTACATCAACCAAATCTTTTTTAACATTTTTAAAATTGTTTGTAGATGTTAAGTTAGGAAAATTCCTTAAGTTTCCAGTAAAAATAAGGTTTTTAAATTGCAGTGACAAAAAATCTGTAAAATGAGTACTTTTTGAAGGCTATTTTTTATCATTTTTTTAAAATATATATATATATATATATATATATATATATATATATATATATATAAGGAGATATATAGATATATAAATATATATATTTATATATATATATATATATATAAGGAGATATATAAATATATAAATATATATATATATATATATATATATAGATATATATATATATATATATATATATATATATATATATATATATATATATAATATATTAATATTTTAATATTTTACGCAATTTTATAAAAAGCTTCTGGTACGTAATTTGAAAAATGCACAAACAAATTAAGAACGGCCTTATTGATAGCAATTTTTCACTACTTTTAGACTATTAAATGCTTAAACAAATGCAAAAAAAAATTATTCTAGAAATGATTTAAAAAGCATCTTTCTGCTATTCAAAACTCTACAATGACGCTGAAATGAAATTAATTAATAAACGTTTAAATCCTAAGATGTAAAACTACACATATTAAGAAACATATCCCAGTACCCTACACACCAACACTTATAAAAAAAGAATTATGTGGAGGGATATTATATTTCCTCTTCCATAGGAGCATAGTCCTTAATACAGCTCCTCAAAATTTATTTTCGCGGTTTTTACATTAATAGGAATAACACTTTATAGACTGATACTCTATATTTCTAATTTTTTTTTTAATATTTTTCCTTTTGCAAAGCATAAAAACAAATAAAAATACTAATTAAGCTTGTTTCTACAACAATAAAATGCAAATAAAATAAATCATTAATCTTCCCCTACTCTCAGGAACATCAGTTTTTCTGTCCCAACAAGAAATATAAAGAGATTTACGAATAAAATTTGATTCCCATTATAAATAAAAATTTGTTTCAAAATTAAGTGAAACAAAATGCAAATTTATAAAGTTTTCAATAACTATGATGGGTTAAAGTTCACATGTTTCAATAATTTATTTTAAAAAAGAGAGACGTCATCACAAGCTTTTATAAAATAAAAAGTAAAAACACTTCTTGTAGAAATAATATTCTTTATTTATGGACACAAAAGCCGGAATAAAGTAGTCAGAAAATACTAAAATTTTGCATTTTATCAACTGTTTCATTTGCATAAAAATTTAACTAAATCACGCTTTAAAAATCTTAACTTTAATTATTTACTGTGTAAGGAAGCAGCAATACAAGTCCTTAATATCCAAACATTGTGAAAAACTGCAACACATACGCATAATTTAAATGTATAGTTTCATACAAACTAGTGTTTAATAAAATTTATTCCAAATAATACTAACTATGTTGAGAATTAATATGTACTAAGTATGAGATTTTATTTCATTCATATTTGTATCCTTGCATTTATTTCGGAAAATGTCATAAAAATAATTATTCCCACTGATGATGATTATTGCGGTTGGCGAGCTAAATAATGGTGATGAGTTGAATACACAGAAATTAGATTGTAAAACATTTTAATGATCAAACTATAAATAATTTTTGGTATTTTGTTTCAATTTATGTTCATTTCATGTTTCTAATTATAGCAAACAAAAAAATTGCAAAGTCGCCTTGCTGCCATTTTATTTTGTATATATGTTCGTATACTCAAAGGATACAATTTGTTTTTTGTTCAGTTTCTTTTTACCACTGAGCGGTCGTTTGTTGGCTCCATGGAAAATTTAAATATTGAAATATTTGCCGACATTTATGTTACACACTAATGGGTTGTAGGTCGAGGTTTCTTTCATACTCTTTAAAACTATTTATTATTATTATTACAGTGCTTTAAATGGCATCATAAATATAAAGTATTTTTGAAAATTTAATGGTCTAGTAAAGTGCAGAAAAACATTTAAATGAAAAGAAATTAACTTCTTTTATAGACCATAAACAATTTATATTATAGTTTTTATTAATTATATATTTAAATCAATAAAAAGTAAGTAATTTTTGTTTAAATAAAATTTGACAAATATGAATTTCACTTCATTTAAATTTAAATTGTTTTTCTAATGAATTTGTACGAGAAAGTTAACAAATTGTTTGAAGCTTTAAGTAAAGAAAAATCAAAAAAGGCTGCGTATTGCGAATATATAAAATATACATAACTAACAAAAAAGTTTCTATGACATATTTTATGTAGCCGAATTTCATAAAGCAGTAATGTGCGAGTACTTGCAGGTTTATTGGCGTTTAAGTTGATTATAAAAAGTATTTTTTAAGCCCGTTAACTAACTAACAAATGGGTGAACTGTTACACAAACTATCAAATTGCGCTCACTTTTTTTTAAATATAAAACATTCAAATAACCCTGGGAATTATTTTTTAAAATCAGTCATTAATTTTCTCTACTTATAGGCGACTGCGTGATTATTGTGGCACACATAATTGCATATCTGAGCGATAATTCATTATGTCGAAGGAATGTGTGTATATAAAAGAGAACTAGGGCTCTATTCATTCACTTGATCTACAGCTATATAAAGTCAAGCGGGTATAGAAATTCAAGCTATAATACCATTTTATACGTCCGTATTTTGTCAATTGGGTTTTAGAGCAGTTGGAAATTGATCTTAAGTGTAATAGTAAAATTATGTTTAGCAATGAGGTTAATTTGGGACTTAATCAGCTTGCTAATAAAGAAATTGTCAAATGTCACGTACACCTAACGCACAATAGACCCTACAGACACTACTATCCAAAAAAAAAAATATATCGTTTCAGACGCTTCACAGAATGGTGACATCGTTAAAACCTCAGCTTAAGTATTGTTATTGATTTTTCGTTTCAAAATATGAAAAACATATCAGGGGAATGTACTATAACAGGATGATGCTAGGTAATATATGGCGTCCATAACCATTGATCTATTAAAATCACAATTTTGTGAAAAGATGATTTGTGTACAATGGACATGCCATACAATTTAATACCTCTCGGTTTATTTGCTATGGTGACACGTTTTCATTGTTTGAAAAGCCAAAAATAATTGACGCCTTAGATTCCAACACTTTTCACATTATTCATAATATGTGGCCATCAGTGTTCGAAACAGAGATATTGAAAATGGTTAAAAACAACGGCGTTATCTATGGCCTAAATCATTATCAGCTTTAAATTTTATCTAATTTGTACTAATTTTTAAAACTAAATATTTTATTGGCCATGTACTAATCTTTTAAATGGTCTTATTTTAATTAAATTTTAACGATTTATTTTTTTTTTTAATATTTCGCTTTCCTGTGGAAATATCGAAAAAATAAATCGTTAAAATTTAATTTAAATAAGACCATTTAAAAGATTAGTACATATTTAATAAAAATAAAAAATGTCGAATAAAACTGAAAATATTTTTTATTGGCCCTAAAACAACTCCTATAAATCTCATTACTTTGATTAACAAATTAATATTATTTAGGCATCACAGACTGCAGTCATCAAAAAATGTATGTGTTAGAATATGCAACGATTTTACTTTTCCAAATTTTTTTCAAAATGTATTCAAATTTATTTCGCCTTCAATCTTGTTTTATCCTTTTTTTGTTTGGAATAATTCATATTGGATTATATATAATAAAACTAAATCATATAGACAAATTTCTATATTTAAAAATAATCTTTAAATATTGTATGCTAATTTTTCTTATATAATAATTGATTGTTATTTTATTTCAAATCAAATCAAGATATTAACATTTTATTTATTGTTTTTGTGAAACTAAACAACAACATTTTTGTTAAATCATAAATTTTATTAAAAACTAAAGAAAACGCTACATTATAATAATTTGTGTAAACAACTACAACAAATACACTCGTAGTGCCAATGAAACAACATTAGACTGGAAATGCGACCTTTTTTAGAAAAGCAAATACACGAACAAATCTTGCAATGTCATGGTCTATGCTTATGGTATTTTTCACACTTCAAGGCTGTCACTTGGGATATTTTTCTAAAGATGCTAATGGGAATCTGTGTAACATAAAGTCACACATGCCCGCCAGACGACAAACAATACACACAAATAAAACATTGGCTGTCAAAAGAGCTGCAACAGAAGAAATAAGTATATTGAAAATTGATCTGGAAAACAGTCGCAATTTTAAAGGCTTTTATTTCATTTAAAAAAAGAAAATAAAACTTAAATCACTTTGATTTGTGTTGTTTATACATCTAACGAAAGCAGCAAGAAACGTGCTCGCTCCTTTAAAATAGTATCTGCGTGCAAACACACCCATAATTATATTGGTTGCCCGTAATGAATGAATAAAAGAAAAATTATATGATGATGCTGCAGTTGTTGCTACTTGTGGTTAAGTAATGTTGGGTTGCTTGGGGCAACTTGTGTCAAGGTATTAATGACAATGAAATTAAAGAGGATACTGTTGGGATATATTAAGAATTATTAACAATATACAGCAGCACTACAAGCGACAATATGTGAATTATTAATCAATGAATGACCCATTGTTTTCCTTTAGCAGGTTGTGGAATTGAAAATTTTGTTAAAAGTGTCGTATATAAGTTTATAACAAAGATTATTTGTTAAGTTCAAAAGAATTGCAAATTAAAAAAGTTTCGATTATAACAAATATTTTATAGTAGTTTATAATCACTGGGTCTTTATTTTGTAAAAAATTTTCAAACTTTTTTTTTTTATTATTTTTCAATATTTCGCCAAGCCATTAGTCGACATCTTCAGGATTAACAAAAAGTATATAAAAATGTATATAATTCTTTTATATAAAAATGTATATACGTTTTGTTTATCTTGAAGATGTTTATGCCTGAAGATGGTTTGGCGAAATATTGAAAAATAATAAAAAAAAAGTTTAAAAATTGTTTATAAAATAAGGACCTAGTGCTTAATAGTAAACTGCTAATAAAATATTAAACAGGTCAAATAACAATAATTATTATTATAAAAAATAAACAAATTTGTTTTACTAGTGGAACCAATAGATTACATGAATTCAAACTTTCTGGTATATACCACCTTTTCAATCCTCGCTACCCTCCAAAGCCGTGTTTGTTGCTGGTTTATTAGCATAAACTAGTAAATTCTCCTATCTACACAGGAAATAATCGAGAGGTGTCAAATAGTACAAGCTTGGAGCCAAAGAAAATGCTAATTTCTCAAAAACAACTCAATTTCAGTTGCGGTTACCGAATGGAAAGCCATATTTTTCTTTTTCAATCCAACAAACAAACACACAAACAATTTTTTAACAAATTAGGACTAATAATGCTACCAGCGTGTATACACATAAAACGGTACACTTTGACGGAAAAAATTTAAGTTGTAGGGTCTGCTGTGGATTGATTTCAATCCATATATGGCAAATATGTTTTTTAACAAGCTCATCAAAACAAAATGGGACCTCATCTCTGAATACAATATTGTATCAATAAATGGTGTGAATTAGTAACTGCTTTTCAAAGATAATCTGGATAATTTGGTAATGTTGCCCAAAAGTAAAACTTGCTTGAAGTTAGTGTTAAGTGACGAGAATCTAGCTCAGGATTACAGTTAGGCTGATACCCACTTCGTCAATTCTCGGACGTCCGTAATATAAAAATATGCATGTGAATGTGTTTTGGTATCCGAAATGGCCGAAACGATTTTAGTGGAATTTGAAAAACACCTTGATTGCGTACGTGCCTTTTAAAAGAGCTTTAGCTTCTTTTAAAAACGTCATTTAGAGGAAAAAATTTTCAATTTGCAAAGAGAAATCATGTGTCACAAAAATAATTCAACGACCGCCCTGCCGATTTCATATAGTAGAAGAAATATTTGGTGCTAATAGTTGGGTTGAAAAATAAATTATTTGTAAAAAACGTAAGAGGAGGAGAGACAAACTCCATAAAGGTTAAAGGTTCTTTTAGAACTTAGAGAAAGATACTCAAGGTGCCCCATTACAACTCTATGTAATACGAACTAATTTTTGATACAGCCCTTATGACTTAAGACTTCGCGGTAGGTGTAAAATTATATTATAATTTTAAGTAACTTTAAAATACTGCAACGTATCATTTTGGATATGAAACGGAAGTGTGGGTGATAGTCAAACGCATTATGTTTACAAAGCGTGTGCATACAAATAAAATCCTATTGAGAAAACAAAAGAAAAAAAATGTTCCAACAACTCAGACCATCTTCCTAATATTCTTTAGTTTTATTAGATCAGATCAGCTTTCAGCTGCAGCAACTGCTGCTACACAACGTTTAAAGTTCAATGGCTTGCCGACTGCAATATAAATCGATTTATTTATGTGGCATCGATGTGTTTCCTATTTGTGTTTATATAAAAGTATCTGCCCCATTCAAATAAGGAAAATTAACATATTCTTGGGATCACTTAAAATAGATAATATACTCTAAACAAATGTAAATCTTTTCTTGATTTCTTTTACTGCTTATTTCTTTTGAGTTTAAATTCCATAGAAATAATAATTGTTTATTTGGATAAGTTCTTGTTGCTTTCGCTGTTGTTATATTTGTCTGTTTTATGAATTTATTTAAGGTTTTTTTAATCGCCAACCACTTGATTTTTTTATGTTTAAAATAATTTTATTTATCCGTTTCATTTATTTCATCTGTTTAATATCTTTCATATTTTTAAATCTAAAACGATATAACAAATTTTAACGAGAAGTCGTGATCTCTTAGTTTCTGTTACAAACAAATTTGTTGCATTTAGTTTTCTAAAATTTAATTTTATTTAGTATTGATTTTTTATAACTTCTTAAAGCACTTAACTTACGTATACGTTGAAATTTTTAATCATTTATAGATATACTTGCTTGGCTTAATAATTGATCTATAGCTAGTGGTGATGTTGTAAGCAAGAAATACATATTGCAGTAAATTTTCATCTATGGTGATTTGTAAGCGTTTAATAAAAAGAGGTTATTGACCTTGAATATGATTTCTTTATGTTCAACATTGTTTGTTTAAATAAATACATACAAATATTACAGTAATTTGAAAAATTTTAGTCGGGAATAATTTTCCCGCAAAAAATTTTAATATAAATTTTCATCGGTATCCAGTGCCACAATTTGCCTGCTGATTATTTCTTAGTATCATTTTTTCAACGAAAAGAATTAAGTTTAAAGTGTTAATGATATTAAGATATTGCACTGATTTCGTGCCGACATCAAAGAGCACCCCAGTTCAAAAATGGGTCACATAAAGTTCCAAGGGGCGCCTGTCACTAAATTTCAGAGCTGCCAATATACAAGGTGGCGCAAAAATAACCTTCCGATGTTTTTTGGCTGTAATTAAAAAAATAAATGAAAAACTTTGATTCTTCTTGTGGATTATTTTTATTTGGTCTTTTAATTTTTTTACATCAAGTCGAGAATACGATGTCATGTAAATGGCCGCCGCCACAGTTGATTGTCATTTGAGCCCTTTTTATGGCATTTTCCATCACTTTGGCCAAAACTTCCGGCGATAGGTCCTCACATTCTTGACGGATATTGTCTTTAAGAGCTGCAAGAGTCTGAGGCTTGTTGACATAAACCCGCGACTTCAAAAAGCCCCACAAAAAGAAGTCTGCAGCGCTCAAATCAGGCGATCTTGCTGGCCAGTGCAAATCGCCAAAACGGGAGATTAGGCGCCCGAGAAATGCATCCTTCAGCATATCGGTTGTGGCACGTGCAGTGTGTGCCGTTGCACCGTCCTGTTGGAACCACATATTTTCCAATCCCAATTCATCAAGTTGCGGCAAAAAGAACTCGTTGATCATTGCTCTGTAGCACTCACCATTCACAGCAACCGTTTGGCCCGCGACGTCTTCGAAGAAGAAAGGTCCGATGACTCCTCCAGCGAAAACAGCACACCATACAGTGAGTTTGAGCGGGTGTATTGGCTCTTCGTGGGTTACACGCGGATTTTCAGTGCCCCAGAAGCGTAAATTTTGCTTATTTACGTACCCGCTAAGATGGAAATGGGCCTCATCACTCGTGATTATTTTTGATGAAAAATCATCTTCCTCTTAGTGGTGATTAAGGATGGCTTGAGCGTATGTTAGACACGATTGGCGGTCAGCAGCTAACAGCTGATGCACCGTCTGGACTTTGTACGGAAACATCTTCAAATCTTGTACCAAAATTCGCTGTAAAGACCGTCGACTGATACCCATTTGCGTGGCACGTCGTCCGGTCGATGTCGACGGCGCTTCCATGACATCCTCGCCTACAGCAGCAATATTCTCTGCAGAACGGCTACTCCGGGGTCTGCCACGCCTGGCAGCATCTCGTGTTGTGCCAGTCTCTTCGAGGCGAGCGGCTAAACGTCGCAGTGTTTCACCAGTAGGCGTTGGACGGCCAGGAAATCTGCGACGAAATTCACGTTGTGCCAAAGTCACCGAGCGATTATTGGTTAAATAAATAGTCACCAATATTCCGCGTTCTGGAGCAGTGTAGCGTAACATTGTTTATTAACGTGTATTTCGCATGTGTTTACTACACAAATGTCAAAACAGAACTGACATTAGGGGCCAATCGCAAAATTTATAGCATTTTCTGATAGGAGGATTTCTTTTGCGCCACCTTGTACTAATCAAAGATATGACTAGTCGGAGAAAACTAGAATAATTATACAAATTGTATTTGAAAAATTTTTTATATTAAGATTTGGTTTAAATTGCATTTTAAAGCATTTTATGTTCATGGCAAAAATACCTACTGGAAATATCAATGAGTTCTTAAACCAAAAACTTAAATAAAAATATAAGATGAAAAATATATTTTGCAAAAAATGACGCTGTAATGTAATGCCAAATTCACATATCAAATCTTTACTAATTGCAAAAAAGTCTATGTTTTATTTATTTCAGATAAGATGTTTTCCACTTTTGTTGCCTTGCGAACATGACAGTACCAATTTTGATATATAAAAGAACCGAAAGTGCAGCTTCTCATATAAATCCAACTTATTCGTTTTTACACTTCAATGTTTGACATGATTATTATTTAATTGATAGAAGAGTATGAATCTTAAATCTAAAAATAAGCCACTTTATTAGATGTTTTATAAAAAAAGGCTTGAGTTTATAAGTTATGTGCGGCCACATACATTCGGAAAGCATGCCAATGTCATATGTCAATGCGCATTTTAAATTTATAACTATTTTGATTGGGATTGTAAACTTTTATTTTATATTTACTGACTTTTACTGATAATTTGCTGTAATTTTACACGCATGCCATATTTAATTGAAATCTGCAAAATGTACATATCTTAATGCTCTGGGATGAGTATCTTTCCAATCGTTTAGCATTTCAGGTACGCAGTTCTTTACTTTATGGTACGTTGATTAAGTTCAAACTTTTCTGGACTTCTTGTATAGGGGTTATTATTTTGGATGTAGTTAACCCGTTAGTTCTTTAAAGGTATTTTTGTCCATTTCATCCTGGATCCTTTATTGGCCTATAAAAATTTAGTTTTATAGAGACTATTCTTTCTATCCCATGTGAGGTTTTCTTGTTTATCTCTTTCGGATGATCGTAGTTTTAAAATTAGAATTCATAGAATCTATAGTAAGAGAGGAAACATTCCTATTTACACAGAGCTTCATATATCCAAATAATTCTCTATTAAAACTTATAATCAGGTATTCAGAGTTTGCTCTATTTCATCTATAAACCAGCCCTCTGCTAGAGACAAGGTCTAAATAAGTATTTGTAAAAGTCCACTAAATTGTGGGCAGTGATACCTTTTAGCTACCAGCCGGCGGACTCGGGTTCCTTACAAGTAATATCTGAATTTCAATGCAGGTCCAAAGCCACTTAAGCCCATTTTTGAGTAACAAATAAATACTCAATTCAATTACATGAAAAATTGTCACCATAACAAATTACCTAAAAAAGGCTTTGAAAAAATTCCTCCACTATAACATTTTACAATATAAATAGAAATATTTCTTGGTGGGAAAAAATGTTATTTTCTGTGAATTGCGTTCATCGGGAAACCCCTAACCAAATTTTTATTTGAATAATTTCAATTTATATCTTAATTTGTAAAATTAATTTCCTTTACCAATTTTTTTTCTCCAATTCGAAATACTTTAAATATCTACACCTATTTATACGTTGCTTAAACTCATCACAGTCAGGAAGTAATTTTACTACGATGCAACTTATTCATTATTCGTTTTTAACTATTTCTATTTCGAACTGACATCATGTTGTTGAAACTAATTTTACCTGCTGTGATAAATGAGGTTTTTCTTTAACTCATGTTTAATTTTTCAATCTCTTGTTAGTTCTCTACCAGGAACAATAAGTGCACAAATGTGTTTGAGATTCATTATTAGTTGATTGCTTAACATTTGACACTTTTGGTTAGTAAAATCTTTGGTTGTTGGTTTTATTGTAGGCTTGTGCCTTTTAATTATTTTTGATTTACAAATGTATACAGTACTTTAGTGTTATTACTTATGGGCGGTTTATTTTACTTACTCACGTGCGCTTTTAAAGCGGCATCGTCTGTCATTTATAAAGAAAACAAAATAAAGAACTTAAAGATATATTAAACAAAAAAAAAAAAGAAATAAATTTCCAGGCGTTTATTACATTTATGGAGACGTTTAAGGGATTACGCACCCGTTGAAGAGCGAGAGAAAAAAAGGAAATATAAAAATAACAATCAAATGTACATATACTTAGTAATTTTCGCTGTCTTGTTGTTTTTTAACACACAAAACCTACATTATTTATTGTTCATTTCAATGGTCTTTTTTTTCTTTTTTTAAAATATTACTTCACTACTTCTCCCACTCCTCACTGTAGAAATGTATTCTACCAACCTTAAAACATTTACTTAAACAAAAAACAAAACAAAAAAAAAGAGTAAAATCTGCCTCATCTACAGCTCCGTGTCATGTAAACATGATGCATTTCAGTGTGGTTTTTTGTTTAGTTTTTAAATTAAAGGTAAATTGTTTTATGCATCGTTTTGTAAACTGTCAGTTTTTGTTGACTCTGAAGCTTGCAGCACGAATGATGTTAAATACAATATGAAGGTAAGTGTGTATAGAATGTACTTACGTACCTCCAAATGTCCATGTGTGCTTATTCGAAATTTGTTCTTGGTTCGTTTATTTTTTTTCTTTGGTATATATCTGTATAAATGTATGTATTTCAGTTGAATTTGTTTATTTGGAACTGAGAAAACCAACAATATATTGCAATTGATGGATAAACAACAGTGCACAGTATCCATTACATTACCAAAAAAAAAAAAACAGAAAAAAACCAACAAAATAATGAATTGTTGCATGATGATCAAATTGGTTCCACATAAAGACAACGGTCAAGCAGCGAAAATAGTCAAATTCTTTCGTTAATCGCTGCAAAATAATTTCCAGTACAAAAGGTATGCAAAATTAATTTCCAAAATTTTTTTTTTCATTTTATTACAACAACATGTCATTTTATATTTTGATATTTGTAGTGTTAAGTTATAACATATATAGATATATATATATATATATATATATATATATATATATATATATGTTATATATATATATGTTATATATATATATATATATATATATATATATACATATATATATATATATGTATATAACAGGTGGGGCAACAATTATCACTTTGTTATAATTTTGATTTTTCCGATGGTAGCTATATAGTAATTTTTAACAAATATATATCGAAAGGAAATGTATTGTTTTACTTTTCAAGAACACAAAATAATTCTTTTCAACGACATTGTTGCATTGTGGAAAAATTTAAAGCCAAGTTTTGTTTTGTATATTGAAAAAGTATTATAAATTGTAGGGAAATAATTCGAAGTTTGCAAAATTATATTTTTATTTGTATTTTTTCTTTCAGCAGATGCATTTAGAGGACGTCCGACTTAATCATATGCTATGACAACGAATTGGGAATATTTTACTTTTGGAACGTAAAAACTCCATCTAATACTCTTAATAGATTTATAATAAATTTATTTAATTTCAGACTTTTATTCGCAAATCATTTAGAAAGTATTTGTAGCCTTAAGAAACTTGGAAAAAATATACTCCATATTAGTGCTGTAATTAATCTTTATTTAATACTTTACATTTAGAAACTCTGTGCTATATATACATTTTTTAAAATCAAACTAACATATAAAATATTAATTTAATTACTTTTTTAAGAAAGTATATTATGGTTATTCCTATTTTTGGATATTTAGGGTTATGTTTTCAACAGGGTTTATTTGTTTATATATATAAGATCGGTATTTCATGTCTCAAAATTTTGCCAGCACTATTCTGTACTGCGCGAAATCAAGGTGTTCGATTACAAACAAAATTTAATTATAATTTTCGTAGTCTGGTATGCCATTTCTTGCAATTATTTCAGTCAAATTGACGTAACACCAATATATTAGAAAATATTCAAAAATTTACTTTAAAAAATTTTATGTTATAATTTAAAATATAAGCAAGAAATCATGATTTCATGCTGTATATAAAATAATGGAATCAGATCTACTATAATTGTATGTGGATTTTATTTAAAGAAATTTATGAAATTGATTGCAAAATATTTGCAAAATAAGTTGGTTAAATAAATGATTTTTCAAATATCTAATAATGATTCTGAGAGTTAAAATGTAGTAAATCGAAAAGATCATGTCTTTCATTCTGTTTTTATATATGATTGCAAAAATGTTTAAATATTTTTCTATTTTGGTATAAATTTAGAAGTTGAAAAAAACATGAAATTAAACTGAATTAATATATATTAAATATATTATGTCGAGTTGACATATATATATATATATATATATATATATATATATATATATATATATATATATATATTTAATTCTATTTGTTAAAATAAAAATATCCGCCTGCTATGGACTGCAAGATGTAGATATTTTAAATAAAACAAATCAGTCAGGTATTCATATATTCAGTTCCAAAGCATTGTACGGAAAAGAGTTTCATCTTTCATCGAATTAAAATATGTTGTTTATTTATAATGAAATCGTACTGCATTGAGTGTTCGGTGTATCCTAAATGGAATGGCATACCATATACCCATGATGAACTGCTATTTGTATATACGACTATTTTATAAATGCTCAGGGATCAATTTCATATATCTCAGTATTGATTTTTTAGTCAATGAATGTAACTGTAAAGCTGTTGGAATGTACATTTATCTTTTAAAGTAAACTTTTACTAAAACGAACTTTAACAACAATTTGATAAATCTCACTAAGGAAAATATTGTTGACTATCAAGATTTTCACATACACCTGTTTCATCATATTTGGCAAAACCCATTAATTTTTAACCACTAATAATTAATAATAATAATAATTTTAAAAACCTCCTACACTACATTTATATAACAAAATTTCTTTATTTATTTATTGTGAATTATTTGAATGTATCAACTCAACATAGTGTTCACATAAAAATTTACGTCAAAGTTGAAGACAGTATTACTTTAAAAAAAAACTCTATCTCAGAACACGTGTATTATTAAATTTACGCTTGATTTTAAATCAATTCGTTTACAATAGTATTTTAGCCTACATTAAGCAAAAATAGATTTATATTTAATATTAAACAAACTAAAAATAAAAATATAAAAAAACAAGCCAATTTTGAATAAGCACTATGTAAGCAAACACGACCTCTTAACAGCGCACATATACTCCAATGTTAAATTTCCGTATTGTTTGATTTATTTAATGGACGGAGCATACAAACAACTTCCATGTTTTAAAAATTTTCTTTAATTTTTTCATGTAGTCATTAATTTTATAATGGCCAAGTTTGCTATAGCATTTAGTGTTTAAATGTGATTAATTAGAAACATTTAATTGACCGCTATAAACCCAATAAGCAGATGTTGAACATCGTTCAAAAAATAACTTTTGTAATTTATTTAAAGACTTTTCAAATCCTGAAAAAATATGTTTTTATGCTAATGTACGTACTTAACCTTTTATGTTTTGTTATAAATTTTTGGTTTTTCTTTAAGTTATTAAACGAAAATACTTTTATTTGAAGTACAAATAATAAAATTATTTTAAGAATTTAATAATAATATTGAAAAAAATATGTCATGTATAAAATAAAAAAAAAACTTACAGAAAATATTTTGATTGGAAGATATTATGCTTATAACCCATATTATATTATAATAATATTTTTTGGTATCTGTTGATTTTTTTTTGCCTAATTTTGCTTAACAGAATATCAGATTCAAATAAGCTAAACAATTTTTCCTTTTAATACTATTATGGCTTTTTCCTAAATTCTTATGTCGTTTATGAAATTTAAATTTTAGAAAAATTAAAGAAAAATAGTTTTAGCTTTTTTAAAATGTTACGGGCATAATTTTCTCAATAAAGGCATGCCAAAAATGGGAAACTGCTTAACCATTACAATGAAATTAACATTTATTTTATTTCAGTTATTATTTTATTGCAGTTCGATCAAATTAAAACAAAAGCCAAAAAGGTATTTATAGGAGGAGCTTACCTGAAATCATTATAATTGGAAAAGGGATAGTTTCCATTTTCTTATATCTTTACAGATATTTTAATTCCACCATTAAAAAGGATTTGCGCCAACAAAAATTAGGTTAACAAGTCTGTGCTCTTTTGATGACAATGGTTTTATATCCATACAGTAACTCGTTTCCCGTTCAAGTTTTATTATTTTTTACGTACTTTAGTAATAGGATTTACCCATGAAGCCAATTCTAAGAATTCAAAAATTAATGGTCAAAAGTTTTCACAGAAGAAGATTTTAATATGCGATTTAAATAATTTTTTTATTTAAAGGTAAACAGACATATTTTTGTCAACTCATTTAGATATAAATTTCACATGTAAGTAATGTATTGGTCTTGAGTCAGCATTTCATTGTTTCTTTCTAAACACAAACAATGAATAATTTGGTAACAGACAGTTTGTCTTTTGTATTCCCATTATTAAACAAAGAGCAGAAACACATTTAAAAATCAAACTTGAAACCTGAAAAAAACTAATAAAGAGGTGCGGGTTTTCTTCAATATATATTAAATTTAAAAATAAATTATTTTTGTGATTTGTAATACTGCTTCTAATCTTAATTAAAAGCATCATCTTCGCTGGATATCAATTTCCAATTAAATTGATATGCAAGTTTTGGTTGTAAATACTTGATTTGGTTTCGTTTATTCTTTTTTACATTATACAGACAGGCAGTCATACGAGCGCCTACACCATGATGAAGACATCTTAAAAAAAGTATATTCACAATTATTGTTTCTCTTAATATTTTCTTGAATATTTTATTGCATTTAATGGGCCACCCATTGTGTAATGATTGTATTCCGGAAGTTGATGATGTTTTGTATATCTAAAGTAGTTATAGCAATTTTTACTTATATGTATATATCTATTGTCCCAGGATATTCCAAATAATAAGTGTTAATTGTCATGTATAAATAGAAAGAAATAAAAATGACACATACAACCTTATTAATACATAATAGTTTTCTTTAATTGTTTTAAGTGCACACTGTTCATTGTGGGTATGTCAAAATAAAAAAAAATTGAAGTACACAACATCTGTTCAAACGTCAATTCCGGTAATATATATTTAATTTTTTATATTTAAACATCTGGATGCATAAAAAAAAACTAAACCAGATGTTGCATAAACGTAAAAATTTTTTAATTCCATAAAAAAACTTATGTAAAATATTTTTTTAAGTGACATATTTGGAATTTTTTTTTGGTTTCACATATTTAAAGAAGAGAGTTTCGAATAAGAAAAATAAAAAACAACTGTTTTATTCCCTAAATTTAAAATAATAATATCTCAGCCATTAAAGCGAAAATTAATAACAGTAGAATAATCGTAACGATATGGCGTGTGAGCAGCTGTCCCAGCAAGTGGGTGAATTGCGGACCATATTTGGTATGAATGAATTGTAGAATAAATGCTGAATAAATAGGCCTCTTTGCGAAAAACATAAGTAAACAGCAGACTTAGTGATGTGCAGGAAAGTTTTTTGTTCTTTTACTAATTCAAGAAATCTAAAATGTATAGAATTAGCCATACCATATTTGCAAAACTGTGCACCCTAGATTTAATATCACATATTTTCTAAATGATGCAGTAACACCACCAGGTAGAGGAAATGAACGAAAGAGAATATCCCCACTGTAAACGAAAGTTCAAAATGAGGGCTAACTAAGTGTAAAATTTTTCGCAAAGATCTTAGCTGTATAAGAGCAGGAGGTAAGGCCACGAGACTATCGATTAATGTTCAGATAACCTAGTACATCACGAAAAGTGTAGAGCTAGTTGAAGTTTAGACGAGCGTGCCATCATTCAAAATGAAGATCGCTTTACAATGAATTGATGTCGTTGGATTAATGATTTTTTGTTAAAAAATATGGATGAAACTGATATGGAGAAGATGTGGATTAGAGGGTACTACATACCATACAGCGACTGCGACCATCATTATAATTCCCTTCAACGTCGTGTAATTTGAGAACTCCCCATAAACTTCTATGAGGCTACGTAATATCATTAGTTAATGCTAATTAATATTAATTAGTAGTAATTGATGCACTAAAGCCCAATATTACTTGTGTGTTACGTCTCATTGGAGCGAAATAATTTTTAAATATCTAAAATATTTTTAGAATTTTACACTTGTTTATTAGGTAGACGAACAAAGATTTTCAAATTTCTGGAAAAATTGGTTTTATTTTATTTTGATTTTTTCATTTCGATAATATTGTCTCATCAGTAGTTTTTCCGATTTTCTTTAGGATACAGTAATCGCAAAATGAAATACAAAATATTTAATTAAAAGAAAAGTAATATTAAAATCGCTACTAAAAAAAGAACTAAAGATAATTTTATGTGAAAATTATATTAATTAATTTAATAATTTGTTCTGTTAAATTGTTTACTTTATTTTATGTTCACCAAGAAAATAATTTTTTTCAAAATAAATGCTTTTTTTTTTAATTTAATTAATTGTTTTATAGGTTCTTCTCCAATAAAAAATTTATTTAATTTTGTGAAGTCAGTAACACAATAAGAATTTGTTTTGCGTATGTACTCTTAATTAAGTTGGCAAAAATTATTGAGATTTTACTTATCAATTTATATCAATTTAAAAAAGAAATGTAAAAAGCCAATAAATAATACTTGTGATTTTATTTTACATATTATCAATTTATTTAATTATTTAAATTTCGCCAATCATATGTTATTTAAATATATTTATACACCGACGTAAAATAAAAATTAAAATGACAATATTAATGTTGATACTTTATCAAAGGAAACATAAATATTTGATTATATTTAAAAATGTAAAAATATAAAAACGTAAACCATATTCTTCTATTTTTTGTCATAAATAAATAAATTTAAGTAGAATATTAAAAATTTACGATACTTTTGAAATCAGTAGCCAATTTATTTGACATATTTTTTTTTATTTTTTTGCAATTTTTAAAATTTTTATCTCTTTTTAGCTCACTTTGGCACAGCTTGCACAATTCTTGTTCAACTTGATGGGATAACTTGTTTACCCATAATAACCTAGAAGAAGAGATGATTGGCTATCAGTGTTGCAGGTGTAAACCATTAAAGAAAATTTAAATGTCAATTTATTGAACACATTATGAGTTTTTAAATTGTGTTAATGGTGGTTGTTTACAATATCATTTTTAACATTTTCTTTTGAATATTGAATATGCAAAATTTTTAACCCTTGCAAAAATTTTTTATGAATTTTGTAGCTGAGCCAATATAACAACCCGTCAGTTAAGAAATATTTATTGTGTACCTGTGATAATGTAATAAATTTCATTTTGTACATAGCAAAAGTTTCATATTCATAAACGAATTATGAGTTTAAGTATGAAATTTTACAAGAAAAATAATAAATTTTTTTTTTATGTTTATTGCCTTTACATTTTTATATTCAAATAGAAGGAAGCCAAAAGTAGCAATCGCAAATTTTTAATTTATATCAGGGATTGAAAAGAATCAATTTGAATTTAAGCCTGTTTACTTGCACAACTTACAATTTCACTTCTAAGTTTCTAGGTAAATAAATTTTCATTATTTTATTCATGTATTGCCTTTTAATTGTACATTTCAAAAAGCTATTGGGTTGGTATTATATTTGACCAATGGCATTTGCTAGATACTTTTAAAACATCTGTTGGCTCATGCTTAGATTCTACTAAATGTATCGTGAACATTCTTGGCGTGTATTAACTAAAAAAATATAGCTTGAAAACAATCAAAAAGAGCAAATTCGGAACCTGATCACTTTAAGAGGTTTAAGGATGGAGAGATTATTGCATGTCTTTAAACCTTGAAATTTGCTGAATTTTTAGGTTGGCGCTATTATTTCTTAGTAAATTTATTAAAACGAAAGAATATTGACTGCCCATTGACCACAAAAAAATACATTATTATTTCGTTATTAATATTGCAGACTTTAAGAACAGTGAGTGTATATGAGCATAAGAATTTAGAAGGAGAAGCCTAGATAGAACACCAACTTTTACATATCTGCTTTGCGAATATGTTAGAAGATATATGAGTCTAGTGTGATTCATTATTTATAGCAACCTTAAAACACACGCATAAGTTTAGATACATATTTTGCCAAAGGTGTTGATGTCAACATTTGTTACTACCATTAATGCCACTTCAATAGGCATGCATCAGGTGGTAGAGGCTTGATTTACTAAAATAGAAAAAAAAACACATAAATAAATTGTTTTCCTTCCAATAAAAACAAAAATGCTTACGTTAGAGATCTTTCGATTGTGCTATTAAGCTGTTGTATACTTTTCTTCGTTGTGTATATGGAGCTGAGTTCAAAATTGGAAGATGAAAAAAACATAAATAAACGAAATAGAGACAACAAAAAATAGAAATAACATCCTTCTTTGCGTTTCATATTAAGCGTCCTTAATATAAAACAATAAAATTGTTATTCCTTCTTTACATGAAGGTATGTATGTATGTTTGTCATATGATTTCAAGGACTTTTAATTTTTTGTGGAGGTTATAAATAAGTGACTGGCAAAAAAAAAATATTATTTTATATTGTTTTTATTATGTATTTTACAGTTTTTCATATCTTTTTTTGTTTATTTCAGCACCGGCAATTCTTAACGTAGATTTTAGGAGCATTTTTGTACTTAGCCGTGTTATGCACTTCAAGTAATGGGTTTTTGTTTTGTTCAATGTTTATTTGAGAAGGTAAAGGATGTTCAAGCTGTAAAGCTAATTTTTGTTTTTTTCTAGGATACTACACTATGCAATAACATTGCACAATTACTTTTGGTATACCATTTCCTTTTCTCTGGTTTTTAAACTCAATTCAATTAATTTTTTTTACTGCTGGTATATCAAACAGATAACATACAGGCCACAACTATTAGTATATCTGCCAGAGGGCTCACCATTTCGGCAGTATATTGCCCTCCAGGGCACAGCATTAAAAAAGAGCAATTTTGTAATTACTTTGCGACGCTAGGTCAAAAATTCTTAGCAGCTGAAGACTTTAACGCTAACATATCTCTTTGGCCCCTTCTTTTGATCTTTCATCAGATCATTCGCCTACGTTGGTAACGTTATGCAATAATGAAGTGAGCTTGGACCAAGATTGTGTTTTTTCCAAGTAAAAACACAAATTGGCATAAGTACAAAATGTACGTAAATGCACACCTGCCGCAAAATATTTCGTTAAAAACAGAGGATGAATTTCAGTCGGCTGTAAACCAATTTACAAATATTCGGACTGACGCTGCTAGATTAACACCGCCCAAGCCCTGCTGACGTACAAAAAGTTCTACCAACGTCTCCAGCAATGGTCAATCTCTAATAAGGGATAAGAGACAATTAAGGCGCCAATGGTAGGAGTTCCGTTCCCCATTTTTGAAGACACAACTGAACCAATGCCAAAAAAACCTGCGTAAAGCAATCTGAATCTTAAAACTATTTTACAAAACTTAGATGCCACCGAAAAGACTAACTACAGCTTGTGGAAGACCGTGCGAAATCAATAAACTGAATCCAAAAAAAGCTCTGGTAGTGACAAAATCACCAACACTATGGTCATGAATCTCCCAAATTCGGCGCTAAGAACTGTTATGTTTATTTTTAATTCAATGTTAACAACTGGTTACTTCCCATCATCTTGGAAACAATCTGAAATAGTTATGATCCCCAAGCCCGGCAAAGACGTTGCGCGGGTATCATCATACCATCCAATCAGCTTATTACCTGTTCTCTTTAAAATATTCGAAAGGTTGATTTTGGGATCATTAGCAGCGCATGTTATTTCAAGAAATATAGTCCCAGAACATCAATTTGGGTTTAGGAAAAAGCACGTTATTACTGTTCTGCACTATTTATAGACATATCACAAGCATTCGACAAGGTCTGGCACGAAGGGCTTCTATATAAAATTTTAACATTTCTCCCGTCAAACTTACCTAAAATGCTCGCAAGCTATTTAACAAGTAGATCCTTTGTAATAAGGTCGAAAAATACTTATTCATCGAGTAAAAAAATTTTAGCTGGAGTCCCGCAGAGAAGCCTAGTCTGGCCACTCCTGTATTTTTTGTACACTGCAGATTTGCCCACATGTTCAAACACACACACATCGATATTCGCAGAGGATACAGCATTTCTAAGTATTCATAAACAAGCAGAATTGGCATCGCAACAACTTCAAACCCACATAAATGAGTGGGAGAAATGGTTAGAGAAGTGGAAAATAAATGTTAATGCCACGAAATGCGTTCACTTAACTTTCACGCTAAGAGGGAATAATTATCCAGCTATAATGATTAATGGAGCTAGCATCCCAGAGCAGACCCATGTAAGCTACCTGGGAATACACCTCGATCGGCGTCTCACTTGGGTACATCACATTGCAGCTAAACTCACACAGCTCAAAATTAAAACCACCCAACTTCTTTGGCTAATTGGGCCACAATCTTGGACCTCAAAGTGCTCCTATACAAAGCGGTTGTAAAATCTATATGGTTCTATGGAATCCTGCTATGGGGTCCGCCTCCGTATCAAATGTTGAAAAACTACAAAGAAGACAATCAATGATCTTGAGGATGATTACGTGTGCTCCCTGGTACATGCGGAATAATAACATCCATAAGGACCTCTATATTCCTACCATCCGAGCAGAGATTAGAAAGTCATGCAGAAAAGAAAAAAAATTAAACTTTTAGTCTACACATAAGTGAAATGTCAAGTATTAAAAATTCCATAAAACGAGTACTAGGTGTTTCTGGGAATATGACTTTAACCCCAGAAAACGATGATGAGAAAGAGAGAGAGAGAGAGTAGTAACAAAAATATGGTCAGCAATACGAAAAGAATTTAAAGGTAACACTAGTTGGGCAATAATAGATGTATGAAATTTTTTAAACTTTTGTATATTTCGGAAAACAATCCAAAGGCAAGTGATAGTTTTGAGTGAAGCGGCAAGTGGCTAAACTTTGATCGTTGTCTTTTATTCTTAAAGAATTAGATTTACGACATTATCATTCTTGAGGTCAGGTTTATTGCTATATTCGTTTGTAAAAGTTGTCTACAATTTAATCACCCTCCCATATCGGAAACAAAATCCTGTAGCTAAGGATTTCTTATATTTATTATTAGCTGGGTGAACTATAGGACAATATCTTTATCAATTCTATCTTCCTTAAAATCTTTTTCATAAACTCAACTTTAAAATATAGTTAGATAAAAGAAAACAACAAATTTTTTTTCTTGTTTTGTTATCAGATACTAAATAATTTTTCATTGATGTAATTAATGTAATTAATCAAATTGTAGCAAAATATTCTCGGAAACATCCGTGAGCTACTAGAAAGCTATGTAAATGATTTTACGTTTATAATAGCATGACAATCTGCATTCGTAAGATAATGCTTTTCATAAAAGCCCTTTAAAGCATCCAGACATCTGCAGGCTGATATATGTAGCTCTTTTGAAAAAGTGGTTAAAAAATATGCAATTAAGGTAAATGAGCAATAGTGTACGTAGGTAATTGCTTGACCAGTGGTTACGCTGATCGTACATTATGATCGGGTAGTTAAAAAAGGGAATTAGTAGATCAAATTCAACTTTAATTAAGTTGATTAAGGCTGCCAGCTTAACCTTAAAATGTATGACAATGCGTCTGATTAACTGCCGTTATCTGATTAGTTATTTATCGAAGTGTATTAAAGAGTCGTCGTAGAATGAACTTACAATCTTTAACTTTGTTTTACCTAATTTTATGACACTCGTTATTATTTATCCGTATTTCTTTTTAAGATATTTGTAATTTTTTTCTGTTTGTTTTTTTTTAATTTTACTATATTGCACCTTTATCATTTAGACTTTTATAAATATGGTTAAGTGTTATATATTTTTGTGTGTGCGTGTTGTATAATGCACATATTTTTTGCCCTGTTTCGAGCTGCAAAAAAATTTATTGTTTTATATTTTAACATTTTATTTGCCATGCATAGACAATGAGTGGGTGATATTTGGGTGTTGGTACTGATGTTAAAGTATCTAGTTACTGTACCAAAAACGAATGTATTTTTTGCGCATTTTCCGTATTTTGTTCATTTTTATGGTTTTTAGAAGCTACTCGACTTGGCCTTAAGCTCATGATGATGATATTGGGTGTTCTCTTCTATAATTTTCGCTGCTAACAGCGTTCGTACGGGTCGTACATATTTAACGAAAAAAAAATAAGATTTAACCATATTTTTATGATAAATCGTAAAATTTTTACATGTTTATTTTTTGTATCGTAACTTGTTGACAATATACCGTAAATGTTTTACCTTCTGCGTGGATCGTTGCTGATGTCGCTCCATATTATTGTTGCTTAAATCTGTTTTTGCATTTTCTTTTATAAATATTTACGCAAATTATCATGTGAACGAAGATTCTCATTAAGGTTTTTAATTAAGATTTAAGCAGTTCTTCGTTTTATGGGGCAATTTATTTTCTTATTATCCTTTAAAATAGTGATAAAAATTTAAATGATGTCATATACATATTTTTTTTTATAATAATTTGTAAAAACATAATTATTTATTTAAAATCGAATATAGTTATAACGATGAAGAATTTTTTTTTAATATAATTCTCTAACCATTTCTTTCTGGTTAAAAAACATTTAATTTTTTTTTTTTTTTTTGAATTGTTAAAGTTTCTGTTGTAACGAAAATAAATAAAATGAGGAAAAAAACAAAACAGATGGAAAGAGGCCGTAGACGCGAACGTTTCAAAATGCAAAAGATCATTCTAAAGTCATAAGAAGACGTTCAATTATCATGAATTTATTTCCTTAGAGTAGGGATTATTCTGCAAATAATTTGCAACTTAAACAAAATCAAAGGAAATTCACAAAATAACAAACCTTTTTTATTGATGTCCAAATGTCTGTTGACGCAACAGCTGCATGTAACAACAAATTATTAGAACAGCATTCTTCTAAATACTCTAACTGAATAGTGGAGATGTTTTCTTTTCATCAACTAACTGGTGATATATTATTTACAGCCAGCTGGAGCTAGTTGTCTTGATATTGACAACTACATGTTATGCAATTAACTAGGTATTATGGTGTTTTATATAAATTTTTTTTTTTTTTTTAGAAAACTAAAGGCTTTAACATCTATGATTGAATTTGGTTTTTTTCCATAAAAAAATTTAAAAATAACAAAGTTTTTTCATGTTCCATTGGAATTAAAATTGATCACGGAGATAAGGGCTTTTATGCTATTATGGATCTCATGTTAAGGCAAAATATTCAAAAGGTATGTTGAAATAGTGCATAGGGAGGGCCATTACTAAGAAGATAATATTTCAATTTGTCATCTTTTGAAATTCGTTTGAATTTAAGTTAGTTCTGTGTACAGTTTAGGTTACAGCGGTATCAATTATAGACGCAGACTTAACACTGAATCAGTATTCTTATCGCAATACTGCTCATGATAATAATGTTCATATTCACAGTGTCTGTATTCGTTATATACTTAAGCTGCCACTTTAGGTCTCTCTCGGCACAGCACAAAACACTTACCTTAAAGAGCCTTACAGAGCTTATCTACAAGAAGTTGATTCCCGCCTTAAGTTTAGATAATCAGAAATAATAATAAAATCCTTTTGTAGTTAAAAACCACAGATTTCTATTGAAACCCGAAACATCCTAAGAAATTCCGATTTTATTAATCAAAAGAGTGGAACACAGGATATAACCAAACACAAATGCAGCTGTCTTTATTTATGAACCAAACTAAACACCGACTAAATATAGATAGTGCGCACTTAAGTGAACCTAAACATGTCGATGAATGTTTTAGTATATAGTTTGCAATACTTTGTATACCTCTAAGCTCAGCATCGAAAGGTTATTTATATTTTTTATAATTTATTCAACTCCCACAATTTAAATAAAGTATGTACGTAAAATGTGTACGTAAATGAGAACCCATTAAATGCTAACATTTATTTATTTATTGTATTTTTTTTTCATATTCCTTTTATTATTATGGTTATTGTAAATGTTAATGCTACTTATATATGAAAATTGTATTTATGTATTTTTTAAATAAACATGTCGTTTTTCAAGAATTTATAATGATATTGAAATTATTTAAAATTAAAAGCCATTTATTCTCTTCAATCCTGAGCCATTAATTACTACAAAGCATACATACATCACGCAATCATTTTTTTTTCTTTTTTGTTTGTATAAACATTTTTAAGGTTTTTATTCTGCTTAACTTTGTCTTTGATCTTTTTTATGAAAACAAAAAATTATATTGTAATTATAGCTTTTAACAAATGACAGTTTTGATTGAAAATTTACATTTTTAAGTGGAATAAATATATTTTAGAACTTTGACCATAAACCTATAATTTTTAAAATCGACTCTAAAGTAATTTTAGTTTAAAAAACTTTTACAAATTTGCATATATCTAATGTCACAAAAGTAATAGTTTGATAAATAAAGACGGTTGGTTTTTTATCTTGTAGTTTTAAAATACAAAAAAAAAATTGAAAACAAAATGTTTTTAGTAAAACAATTTTGTTTAGTTAAACATTTTATTCTATAATTAAAAGTTGATTAGTTTTGTTTAAAATAAATAAATAAGCCAACCAAATCAAACTTTTAGGCCTTATTAAAGTTGTTTTATTTTCAATGTTCATTTTATAATGTAGATCAGATTTATTGATGGAACAGAAATTATTAAACTATTTACCTATTACCGGGAAATAAAAAATAATTCTAAACTAAATAAAGTTAAGTCTTTGGAAAAAACTGAATAAATTAAAAATATTCAAAATTTTATTTTTGTTTAAATGCTAGTAACTCAAAGTACTTTATACTAAAAATTGAATTCATATATTTTGTTCGTTTAACTCTGATCATCAAGTAACCATTTTCGAATATTAGGAATATTTCAAGCACCTGAAAATTGTAATAACAAAACCCTGTTGACTTAATTCAAATTTTTGTGCCCTTTTCAAATTTACTTTGGCAATTATCTTAAATGTATGCAACAATCAGAAGAGCTAATGGTGTTTAAAAATCAATTTCAATTCAATTTATTTAAATTAAATTTTATTAAAAAAATTTTAAATTAAATAACTAATTTTTATAGTTTTTTTAAACGATCTTTTTTATCTTTAATAAATATCTTTTTTCTTTTTTAAGATCTTTTTTATATATTTTTTCTTCTCGATATTTCGCTTTCCAAAAAAGATATTTGTTAAATTAATAATTTAATAACCAACCTAAGAAATGAAATTTCCCTTGTTTCTGCCAACAATCAAATCAGGGCCAAGTAGAAAAATACCTTGCTTGAAAAACAGATGTTTTGTTAATGATTTATTTTTGTTCTGCCATTTTTAGACGAAATTATGTTTTTTTGCAGATGACTTAAGTTAACACTTTAATTATACAGGTTTCAGTTATTTTTATGAATTTTCGATTTTTAATGATATTTAATCATTTATATTAAAATTCTTATCTTGCGAATAGATGTTTGAGCAATTTCCATTACTTAGTAAAAATAACATATTAATTTGAAAATTATTGTTTTCAAAATAGTAAAACAAATTATAATAATAATGTTTATAGTTTTTTTTTAAACGATTTTTTTATCTTTAATAAATATCTTTTTTCTTTTTTAAGATCTTTTTTATATATTTTTTTCTTCTCAATATTTCGCTTTTCTTTGGAAAGCTTCTTCAGAAAAAAATTTTTATATTTTTGAAAACAAAAAATTATAAACAAATTGTAAAGAGAGAAACATGTGAAAATGTTTAAGAATACGCTCACTCTTTGTAAATTTGTACATCAAACGATTTCGAAGACATGTCAACAAAGTTGATATATCTAGATTATATTGTGCCCTTAGAAACCTTTATTAAAAATGAACGTCCGTATTCAGATACACGGACTTTGCATGACTAATAATATAACAATCCTGAAAATATATATTATGTATTAGAAAAAAACAAAATTGGTTCAGACGTTCTTTTTAATTGATTAGCAACAATTTTTTATTTATTTTTGTTTCTATACTTAATAATTCTGTTTTTCAATTTTATTTTTATGTTTGTTTTTGTTAACTTCTGTTAAGTTTTGTTAACTTTGTAGTTAAGCATTTTAATAATGAATTTACAGAATTGTCAGTTTTAGCAGTTCTGCAGTTCTTATATACTAATGACTTTCACAAACGATCTCAGACTATATGCTTTGAAAACATTTGCCTTTTCTCTTAGACTTGTATTTCTATGGTTATATATAATGTATACTATAACTATTGTAGATATTTATTTATTAATAATTTTGTGATTATTTGTTTACTATTATAATAGAAAGGTTAATAATTTTCTGTCAAGTAAAACTTGATTGAACAGTTTATAATTTTGCTCTTTATATGGTGGGAATAAAAAGTAAAAAAATCTTTCATTAATTTATTTTATTTTGGATGTCTGAGTATTTTGTTAACGTTTAAATAAAATTTTGGTTTGTAAGTAAAAATATCCATAAATAATCAGAACTTAAGCACGTACATTACGGCTGCAGCGAGTTAATTGAATGTCCCTAGGCATAATAGCAACACGGTTGGCCCCGATGGTGCACAAGCTGCTATCCTCAACCATTCCTAAAGAAGCTTCACAGAGCTCCATTAAAGCGCCAACAGTAGCAGATTGTAAACATAAATTTGTTTTCAAATCGTGCGCAATTTAATGCGTTAAATGTTGCAAGGGTAATTTGCGGTAACGGTAAGGCTTTTTAACATCACCGGTGGAACGCACCGATTTGCGGGAGGCTGTGGTGGCTAATTGCCCACGAGGGGTTTCACCACCAGTTGATTTATGAACAATATCCTTAGTATGAGCCATTTCTCTTAATTTATTATTTTTTTCCACTACTGCTCGTTTTAATATTTGGGCCTGTAAGCGGTTAACGCTTACAGGCCCTAAAGTGCGTAATAGTGTGTCGCACTTTTTATTAAAATTATTTTAAATATATATACAATATATATGAATTTCCCTTTTTTTTTTTGTTTGTTGTTGTTGTTGCCGGTATGGCTAGGTCATCCTCCCAGGCATCCGTCTTGGGTGCCTTTTGGCTAGGTGGATCCTCTCCATGTATTTAGCTCTACAGGACTGGCAGGATCGTCTTTTGGTGGAGTTGGCTTATCCATCCAAAATCCCGGTGTTTTCTTAGGTGCTTATTCTTGAGCACATGTTTTAAAAAAAACAAAAGGAGTTCAGACGTTTTTATTTATCTTTATTTAACCATAGTGCTCCGTAATTAGAACTACTTAAGCCAAGCTTTTCAATAAGATGTCTGTGTTGATTTTTACAAATTGGTTTGTCTTATATACTATTTGGTTAAAATAAAATATATGCTGATCGTTGCATTATTTTGAGTGTGAATATTAACTATATTAAAATCATTATTAATTTTGGTTAAAATAATAGATGTGCTGATCGTTGCATTATTTTACATTGTAATATGAGCCCACTGTGTCGGCAGTTAAGACTGTTTATTACAGTACTTATGTGACGATCACACTAACCGATCAGTCACACTACAATATATATATGTAGATATACCCTCTCTGCTTACGGTGAAAGTTGTAATGAATAATAATTATAAGAGCGCTTCTTAGATTGTCATTTTTTCACAGAGTTATTTAACATTAGATGAATTATAAAAAAAAGTATTAAACTATCAAATAAAGCTTTTTAACAATATCATAACATTTTATTGTCTTATAATTATTTTTCAGTTTTTAAATTTAATATTATTATTTTTATTTTTTTTTAATTAAATAAAAATTATCCTTGTAGATGTAGGAAGAAAGAAAAAGAAAAATCATTTGCAGTAATTCAGTTTGATGTAAAATAAACGCAACTTTTAATTGCATATATTTAATTTTATTTTTGCATATGAAAGTATACACAAAATAACGTTGCTTTTGAAATAAAAATTTCCATTTACATTGTTCATTTTATTTCTTCTCTACATAGAGTGTAAAGGCATTAAGACACATAAAATGTTTCAATAGAACATCAAGTTTTTTCTTGTTCTGCTTACAGTAGAGTTTATGAATAAAATGAAAGTATTTTGGGGCAAGACGACTTATAGAAAATACCCTGTTTATATCGGCAATAATGTTATAACAGGCATGTGTAAAAATAGTTTATTTAACTGTTTGCAACTTCTCACCTTTGTCAGATTGAAAATGTAGACGGATGCTTCAATCAAATGAAAACGATGCTAAATATCAATTAAAATGTCGTTTTGTGAAACATTTCGCCCACTGTTCGTTGTTTAAAAGTTATAATAGAAAACTGTATAAGTAAAAGCAACTGAGTGGTTTTCAACAAAATATTTTATACGGTACATATGAGAATATTTTTAATAAAATATATTGTTGTGTTGTTTTGTGAAATTGTAAATTGTTTTTGTAAAACTCTTACCTTTAATGAAATTACGATGTTTGCTGATTAAAATTTAAACTTTTGAGTTTTAAAGTTTTAGTTAAATTATGAGTTGTTAGTAAACACCACTTTTTGGTGACTTTTAAATCAATTGTCTATTCGTTACAGATTAAATAAAATATAAAAAATTAACAAAAAAAAAGCAGCACAAAACACAAAATTTACCTCCTCATACGAACCATTGCAGATAATTGAAGATCAAATTTACGGGTTTTCAACAGCGTAATTTAATATACTGTGTCGAAATGTTTAGTTAACTAAAAAGTAAAGTAAGGATACCTTTTTTGTAATTTTTCCCTGTGAAGGTTATATTGAACTTTATTATTATATTACGCAGAGTTAAAAAATTACTACCGACAAAGATTCTGGCAAAATGTATTTAGCACAACTCTCGCACAAATTTGAACTTTAAAATAAACGAACAACATTTCTATTTTGTTTACATACACAGTATATACATGTAAACAATATTATATATTTCAACACGCAACAAAGTGTAAAGAAACTAAGATCATTTCATGAGGTTGTTATTTTAAATTGAGTTTGCTTTTTTTCCTTTCATTTCTTATTCCCCTTGAATTTTGAGTAATAAAACAGTTTAGTTTCTAGCAAGAATAAAAAAGAAGCGATAGCAAAGATGAAATAGGAATGATTTAAAAAGAAAAGTTTACGTTTTTATTGCCACTTCCCAATGAGATAGCATTCAAGCTATTCAAATAAAAAATCAACAACAATACAATTATATTATATTTTAAAAATATGGAAAGTTGTCGAATACCACAAAATCGACTACACCAAAATATAGTTTTGCTTAATACAACTGACTATCTAATGCCGAAAAAGAAATTTCACAGCTTGAGTGTAGCTATTTCTTATTTTCTTTTATTTATATTAAATTTAAAAAAAATCAAATGGATAATTTGATTTATGAATTACGTTTATTATTTACTCTCTCGAATTGATAAAAGAATTTGAGAATACCAGTTTTCTTAAGCTCATTAAAAGACAATAACCAACACAAAAACCAAACCCATAAATTTTGTTAATGTGACATTCAATATGACAAAATGGTTTAATTCAAAATTCAAATAAAATACACGTATTTTGTTAAATATTTATCTACTTTTAAAAAGTTTTTTTTATTATATAAAATATATATCTTTTAGTTTACTATTGAAAAAAACATTTTGTTTACATGGTATTAGCGTCAATTTGTTTAGAATTTAAGTGTGACATAAGTGAACTGCGGGATTTCTTCTGTTAATCTTAATAATTGTCATAACAATATTATAGGAAAAAAAGCTGTGTAGCAGTTTAAATATGATTTTTCAAATTCTTAGTGATTGGAAAAAAAATTTATAAAAAGAAAAAACATTAATTTTATATAATATTTTCTTAAAAAATTTGGTAACTTGGAAATAATAAATTTTTTCTGTATGTGGTAAACAGAAGAGCAAAAATCGTTACCTTTTTCAAACAAACAGTGTAATATCGTTGCATAAAGCCCAATAACAGCCAAAGATTTACTAAATTTGAACCACTGACTTAAAAGTTTGTGAAAGTTATTAAAAATATCAGTAAACATAAAATCTTATATAGATTTTCGCTTGCTTTTTGAGTTCGAATAACAAAAACAATAAATGATTATTTAATGAACATTTTTTGCAGATACATTATGAATGTTATATTTTTTCTATAGAAGAATTGTGGTTGATGTTATTTGTTTAAGAAATATTATAACTGAAGGAATTTTTAATAGAAAAAATTATAACAAAAATTTTTAATCGAATAATTATGACATTAAATTTATTATAAATTAACTACGACTTATGAAAGTTATTTTACAAAAATTATCATTAGGACATAAACACGTCTTACCAACTACAAAAGACAGAAGATTTTCCAATTTCAAAGATTATTACAGATGGAGATGATTTTGTACAGACACTTCGGGGAAAAAAAGATCAAGCCATAGCAAGAACAAAATTAACTAAAATTGTAGATAATCATTTAAACAAAATGCTATTAACAAACAGAGATAGGTTTATTTTAGATAAAGTTAAAGAAACTGAAAATTTCTCGAAAAATAATAAAGATTTATTAATTTTAAAAGCAGATAAATAAAACTGACTATAACGTACAGATTAACAATATTGTAGGAGATATAACAAAGCACTCCCAAGTAAATAAGGACCCTTCTACCAAATTGCAGAAGATTAATAATGATATAGTAGAACTTTTTCAACTTAAAATTGTCAATATTACAGAAAGAAATAAGCTTAAAACTAATATTGCTATTGCACCTAAGTTATATGGACTGCCAAAATTTCACAATGAGAAATTTCCTTTAAGGCCAATTTGTTCATTCTTTAGTTCATGGTGAATTAATTAATTACGAATTACGTATATTACTTTAATATTGAAAAAGATCACTGAGGGTTCTAAATATAATGTAAAAGATTCAATTGAATTTAAGGGAAAAATTAAAAACCTTAATGTGCAGGATCATGATAAACTAATTTCTTTCGATGTAGTATCATTATTTCCAAGTATTCCTGTTAATTTGGCAGTCAATACAATAGAAGAAAAAAGAAATCTTTTGATAAATTTTACAAAGATAGAGAAAGGTTTATTTTTCCGTATTCTCAAGTTTTGTATACAAGATAATAGATATTTTCAGTATAAAGAAAAGATATATATCCAGCAAAAACAACTTCCGATGGACTATCCAACTTCTCCTATTGTGGCAGATATTGTAATGGAGAAATTGTTAGATAATGTTATTGGAAAATTAAATAGTAAACCAAAAATTATGATAAAATATATTGATAATTTGTTTTGTATATATTAATACATTCAGATACATATTTTATATCTGAATCTGCTGTTAATGAAATGTTAGAAACATTAAATAAACTTGACACATCAATAAAATTTACAAGTCAAAGGGAATGTGTAAACTTCCATATTTAGACACTTTAATAATAAAAAGAAATAAAGAATTAGTTATAGGATGGTACCAGAAACTAACTGCTTCAGGTAGAATTATTAATTATTATTCTAAACAAAATTAAAGAGTTATTATTAACATAAAAGAGTCATAAGTAATGGAACAGAACCCAAAATATATAAATCAATAACTTATATACCTGTTTCGTGTGAAAGAATAGAGAATTTAAAAATTTTGATACAAATAAATACAAATTGGCATATAAGAATACTAAGGATAAAATTCAAAAATTAAATATGTCCAATGTAGTGTACAAAATAAATTGAAAACTAGAATCGCAGGACATAGGTCAGACCAAAAATGCTCTAAAGTTAATCACTATCCTAACTTTGAAAATGTTTCTATTTTAAATTTAGAAAATAATTATAAACGTCGGTATATGTCAGAAATATTACAAATAATTAATGTAACATTAACCAAAAGGATAAACTTTAAAGCACATACAGAAAATGTTGCACAATTATAGACATTTGGTGCATAAATTTGTAAAACAAAACTCTTTACCTCTATAACTTTAATAATTAATTTTTATAGTTTTTTAAACGATCTTTTTTATCTTTAATAAATATCTTTTTTCTTTTTTTTTTTAGATATTTTTTTATATATTTTTTCTTTTCAATATTTCGCTTTCCTTTGAAAAGCTTCTTCAGTATGAAGGATAAATTAGGAAAAATGGAAATATCTGATGTAGTATACAGGATACCATGTGGAGGAAATGACCAGGTGAACTGTGACAAAGTTTATATTGGGACAACAAAAAATAAACTTAAAACGAGATTAGCCGGTCACAGGTGTGACCAAAAATATACGAATATTTCAACACAGAAGACATCCTTATCTTCACATTGCAAGAAATATAATCATTATCCAAAGTTTGATGAAACATCAGTATTAGATATAGAAAAAAACTATAAGAGACGTTATATGTTGGAAATGTTAGAAATTGTTAATGTACCAAATGTAAGGAGAATAAATTTCAAGACAGACACAGCGAAATATTGAAAAGAAAAAATATATAAAAAAAGATCTAAAAAAAAAGAAAAAAGATATTTGTTAATAATTAATACTTTAATTTTTTTTTAATGATCGGTTATTAAATTTATGTTTGAATATATATGTGTAAAATGATGTTGTTTTGGATATTTTTCATTTTCATTATAGTATTAAAAATTGTATGTATAAATAGTTATAATATTTGTTCAACTTGTAGTTGTAATTGTTTTTGGTTTGTTTTTTTTTTTTTGAAAATTAGTTCGATTATTTTGAGTTTATTTTTCTAATTATACAATAAAGAAGTTGCCAACCTTCGCTGTAGAGTTTTTAGTAGTGATTTATAACAACTGCCTCAATAATGGTTACTTTCCAAAGATTTCAAAGTGGATACACTTATGAAAATTCCAAAAAATGTCCAAATTGACAATTATCGACCCACTTCAATGCTTTCTAACGTTGGTAAGTTATCTGAAAGGGTTATAAAATTAAAGCTTGAAAATTCAAACGTGTTAAATTCATTGTCACTTTACCAATTCGGTTTTAAAAAGGGTCATTCTTCGGTTGACGCTTTAACCTATTTTCAGAATGATGTTATTTGTAATTTAAGAAGGAAAGAGTGTACCGTTGCAGTTTCATTGGATACTGAAAAAGCTTTTGACAGGGCATATTAGTTAGGTATTATTTTTAAACTTATGAGGATAGGCTGTGAAGCTTTTGTTGTCAAAATTCTTTTTAACTTTTTTAAGGAACGGAATTTTTTTGTCGAAATTAATAATAATACTAGATCAGATTTAGGCAGCATTTTTTGTGGTATGCCACAGGGTTCAATTTTGGCTCCATTTTTATATAACATCCTTGTTTATGACTTTCCACACATCTTTAATAAATCAAAAAGCTTATTACATGCGGATGACTCTTTAATTTATGCGCATGATAAAAATCCGGAAGTCGCTTTAAGAAAGGTTCATGATTATAGTAACTGACAATTATTTTGATAATTGGGGTATCAAAATTAACTCTCTTAAATCGAAGGCGATTTGTATCCGTAATGCCTCGGGTAAAGGTCCTCTTTACGCAGTACGGTTATATCCTTTAAAGATTAAAAAAAAGCTATTTAAGTTTAATCAACATGCAAGAATTGTTAAGGTTAGGTGTCAGCGTATTAAGGGTATGTTTTCCAGACTATTAGGTAATAGACACCTTGATCAGAGGAGGACAAAGCTTTTGATTTATAAGGTTTGTATCCGTTCAGCAATGCTGTATGGATTTCCAATTTGGTTCTCCATTTCTCCGTCGGTTATGAAGAAATTAGAGATCTTTGAACGCAATTGCTTAAGGCTTTGTGTTAATGCTAATTTTGAAAACTACGTCAAAAGATACTCAAATAATATAACATACCAAAAGGCAAAAGTGCAGCCACTTTCCTCATACGTTTTAGCCTTACTTAGAAAGTTTATAAACCGCCTTTAAATTCATGAAAACATTCTGTTGAGGGAAGTATTTAATTCCCAGTCTGCTTTTAATTGGTCAAACACTTTATATTTATCTCCAGTTGGACTTTTGCTAGATGAATCTAATTCATTCGATAGTGTCTTTGAGTGCCGTCTACCGGAGTTTTACTCGCACTCAACTTCTGGCTCTAACAGAGGCTAATGTCTGTATATATACTCGTATATGTGTGTGTATTTATATGTATATGTGTAATTTTAAATACTCATATATGGGTGTATATTTATAAACTTTGTATATTAGTATTTAGGTTTTGTTTATTGTTTTTGTTTTAAGCTTAGTTTTAGGTAGGTTTAAGTTCCTAACTTGAGATGTTAACGATCTCTGTTACCTTTTATTATAGGTTTGAGCATTATAATTCTATTGTTACCTTTTTGATTTAAGACCCTTTACCATACCAATTTGCATGAGCATGTAGCATTTACTTTTACTATGTTCATTAAAATAATACTTTACAGTTTTAAGTTATTTCTTTTATTATCTTACCATAAATTTTGTTATCTATTTTTAAAAGTCTCAATAAAAATTAAATTAAATTAAATTGTCAACAATTTTTTTTTGTATTTTTTGATTAATTTAATATATTGTTTACTGTTATTTTCCTGAAGATGTCAACCAATGGTTTGAAAAATAATAAAAAAAAGACCTAGTGCTAAATAATAAACAACTAATAAAATATTAAAAAGGTCGAATAACTATAATTATTATTATTAACAGAAAAATTATTAGACTGTTGAAAATTTGTCATAAAAAAATATTACTGAGAAAATTTTGTTTGGTAAAAAACTTATCACTGGCCATGATCTTTTGTAGAAAAATTATCACTGTCAAACATTTTTTAAAATTAATGCTAACGCTTTTATAAGAAAGTAACAATTGAATTTGAGTGGGAGCTGTCGAACAAATTATAACTGACAAGACTACGGAAAAGAAAAGACTATGAAATTGATAGAAAAATTATCATGATTAAGAAATTGTTTTTATAGAAATTTTAGATCATAAAATTTTTTTAAAAAAAAGTTATGACATAACATTTTTTATTCTATAATTACGAAAGATTTTTTATAAAAAAAAAATTTGACAAAAACTGTTACTAATGCATTTTTGGTAATTTAAACCTCCTGGACTCTTGATTTTAAAGGAAATCATTGTAATTGTGTAACACAGTAGTTAGAACTGAATGTAAACCACCTGCTAAAATAGCAGATAAGATAGGAAAGGTATCTTTGTAGTAAAAATAAACCAACCTTGACTGATCCATTTTCAGAAAGGAGAGTAGCTACTTAACACTGTATGAAAGTAGCGTCGGTCGTGATTTAAGTGCTTGCATGATGGCTTTGATGGCTAAAGGCGCTAAATCAATAAGATTATTTAAAACTTTTTTAAATTTTATTAAAGGTCACAAAACTGTTATACCACGTGTGCGGTGGTATTACTTCCTTATCGCGATTTTTAAACTGAAATCTGATATAAAAAGGAATTTACCTGAAACGCATAACGTTGTCTTATTATATTCCTTTTTAAGAAAACAAAAACACACTTTAATCATTGTTTCTGTTTTTTTATTAATATTATTTTTTGCTCATATATTTGACTTTTTAACAAGAAAAGCTTGTTTGTCCATTGCATACATAATTAATATGCAGAAATCATTAATCATACAGTATACTGGACCAAAGTTAACACGAAAAGTAAAGAAAGAAAAAAATAAAGTCAACGACATCCTTGAAAACGTTGCCTTTTATTAGCAACGAATGTTTTTGTAGAGGTATACAAATTTGAAATGGAATAAAACCAAAATGATTTTATTCAATTGACATGAAATTTGTTTGATTCAAAAAAAAAAAAAAATCTTCCGCTACAACTAGTTACAAGTGGTCATTCGTTTCGGTCTTATCGGCGTAGACTAGCGACTTTACATATCCCTACAGAAAATCGTCTAATGGCATTAAGGCGTACAATATTCAAGGTGAATGGGTCAGAAACGTGAAACTGTGCGGTTTTCAAACGTTAAGGATTGTCACTACTGCAAATACGGCAGTTTTTTTTACTAACGTATATACTCAGACAAAAGTAAAGTAAAATCGGAGTCAATTTGGAAGCATTGTTTAGGCGTCAGTCTATGCTAAACAAAACTAAACATAAACCAATTGACAGCTGTCAAAAGTTAAAAAAGTGTTGTCAAATTAAAATTTTATACTTCTATAAAGAACACCCGATATTAACATAAGAAGAAGAAAAAAAAAACAAAAATGGTATGCATGGAGGAAGAAACAAGTAAAAAAGACACCTTAAGGGTAATTGGCGCTTAACGCTGATAAACAGAATTTTTATAATATTAAATGAAAAAAAGACAACAACAAAAACAATAATAAACACTGCTAAAGACAAAAACGAAAAAGACATGCAACAAAATTACAAAACAAATTGCATTAATGTAAAGTACTCCATAAATGAAGAAGCAGTATGAGATTTTGCGCTCATACTAAGAAATATGAATTAACAACACATTTTAAAAATCGCGTTTAGTATCTTTATATATATATATATATATATGAATACTTTAGTATAATTTCAATATCAAAAGGCCAAGAATATGGGCTTAATTACAAGTATCTTTTTTTTAGAAGACCCAATTTATATATTATACAACCATTATAAAAAAAAAAAATTTTTAATAATAACATCATGATAGTGAAAATAAAATGTGAAAATTTATTAGGTAGTCACCTGACGATACCCTACATTTGGAATGTAACCAAATTTTTAAATCTGAGAGCCTTCAAAAGAATTTTTATATAAACAATAAATATATAAAAAAATTTCAAATTATTTAAACAAATTACTCAATTTTTTCAAAGGCATATTTAGCATTTATATTATCGGATTATTTTGAAAGATAGTTCTTGATAAAAATAAACATTTATGATTGAAGTTAACCATATAAATGGTTATCACAGTAAATGAGGGAAGAAATATAGTATTATTCCTTCTTTTTAATTTGTAAGAACGAAGCAAACCATTCTTTTTAAAATTAATTAATTATTTCGCTAGAAGTGTACTCCTGGTTAATTAAGAATATTTAAATAATTTTCATTATTGAGTAGCCTTAATATTTTGATATTTTATATTTAGAAGAAAACTTTTATCAACAGTAGATGGAATCCTAATTAAATATAAAGAACATATTAAATGTATTTTAGAAGGAGATTAATGGCAACAGTATTTTTCTGGTTGATGTGTGTTCGTGTTTTTTTACAATAATTTCAAATAAAAAATCATTTTGTTAATTATTAAATAGCTTTAAATGGTGTTAAATTATTCTTTTCCAACTTTTTTTTTAATAATTTGAATAGGTGAGACCTTGTCATCGAAAATTTGTATTCCTTTATATAGTGTACGGTTTGACATAGATTAGAGCATCATAATTACTGCTTTCTCTGCTATGGTAGCGGTTCAAAAACATCTGGACTGGCCAGCTTGTAATTTTACTCGACAATAAAACTACAACCTGCCAATTATTAAGATTATTCTAATCTTTCACAATTCACTTTCTATACTACCACGCAAACTAAAATCAATTTTCTTTGCATTTCGCATTTCTGATTAAATAATGGCCTCTTCTTTAGCTTAAAAACTATTTACGGTTTATGTTGTGATGTTGTGCTTTTAAGACTAATTAAATCCTATATCCGGCAGAATAAAATTTTTTTCAAAAGTAATTTTAATATTTCTTTTTAACATTTTCTTTTGTTTGTGATATTTTATATCTTCGCTATTTTTTATTTATTTTTATTTTATTTATTTATTTTATTTCAATAGCAATATTTAAGAATAATATTTTATTTAACATACAAATTCCTAGTAAGTTAGAATATATAACACTTAATAAATACATGTAAACCTATTTTAACTAAATTTTGTCCCTATACTAAAACTTAACTTACTTGAAACTAATTAAATTGAAGCAAGCGGATTAATATGAAAGAAATCCGAATGTGTATATATATATATACAAAGGTGTTTTCAATTTAGTATTATTGTTTTTAGTTCACATTCCACTAATTCTATACCACCTAGTGTATGAAGGCGTGACGTTAAAAAAAAATCGGCATAGGTTATATACCAATTTTAAAAATGTATTTTATGAAATTTGTAGTTTTTTTGATGTAGTATTTTGCGGTGCTAACCCACAATGGAGCGACATAAAATTGTTAGCAATATTAAGCTTAGAGTTAAGATTTATGAGTGGGTACAATATACTAGAAAACATTTTATTTATAACGTATGCCACGTGGTCTTTAAATATTAGCTTAGCATCTAAAATTACACGTAAATACTTTACATTATTGTCCCATTGGATCGACATTTCTTGTACATTAATATTGTTTTGCAGAATATAACTTTCTTTGCGTTTTCTAGTATAATATATTGCTTGTGTATTGCAGGATATTCCATCGTTTGAAATAGACAAGATTACCGGAACAAATTCTTGTAGTGTCATATGTCCTGACATAGTACATATGATCCTTGCGGACAGCTGCTGGTACTTTGATAATTTTGCAGAAATGCGAGCAAATATGCACTTGGAATGTTGCCGTATATTTATTACTGCGTGGTCACAGTACGAAATTGTTAATTATTTGTTAAATTAGATACTTCGTTTGTGGCTATAATTTTAAGAATCATTTTAACATAAAATAATTTTTTGTTGGTTTTTTTTGTGCTGTGGGTTTAACTGATTTTGTTATAATTTTTAAGGGAATATATTTTAACTCGTTTGTTATTGAAGGCGATTAATTATAACATCTAACAAAACTATTTAAAAATAAATAGGAACTGAGAATTATTTTTCATATCGTTTATTTTTAATAAAATATAATAATTCATCAAAAATTATAGGAAATATAATTTTTGTATAAGAGAATAGACAGTTATTAAAGTTAAAAAAATATCGACATTCTATTAAATATATTGTATATCTAAGCACAAAAAATTTGAACAAAGTTAGAAAATATTGTCATCAGCTGCAGAAGAGTCTTTATATACACTCAAAGACATCTTAATTAAAAAAATATATAAATATTTCAAGTTATTTATACTTTTTAATTGAAAATATATTAAAAAATGTGTATAACCAAAAAATGTAAGAAGCACCAGGCGACTAAATTTAAAATAAAAAATATATGCAAACAACCTTTAAACAATAAACTAATTTAATTCTTTAAAATACCCATAATTTTAACTTAATGTTCAGACGTTTCTCATTGGTTCATATAATGTGAACGAAATTTCGACAATCAATATTGAAGAGAGTAAAAAAAATACTTTGTTTGGCTGCCATTTTGGTAATCGTGAAAACATTTTATCAAAATCAATCATTTACTACTGTGACGATGAGAAAGTTACGCACTATTTATCGTGTAGTGAATGATTCCGAAGAAAGAGAGTCTGTAGGTGATAGGCCGAAGTGTGAACCATAACGTACTGCAAGATAGACTGAAAACATTACTGCTGCTCAGGAAAGCGTTCAAAACAATCCATCATCCTCAGTTCGACGTCGTGCTCAGGAGCTTGGTCTATAAAGAACAAATTTGCACAAGGATTTGCATTTGTTTCCATATAAGAGCTTCTTCCACAACACCATTTACGCCGCCATACATATACCAATAGGGTGTTACAGCTCGCCCAAGAAAAATCCGGTTTGAAGGAAAACACAGTTTCATTTCAATGGATATGTGAATAAATAGTTAGTTCTCGGGAATGGGAAACTTTCAAATTATACAACAGTCACCTTTGCATCCATTAAAAGTCACAGTCTGGTGTGCAATTCGGTGAAGAGGAACCATTGGACCTGGGGAGCGATATCGTTCATGATTTGGGCTTAATTAGAATGTGGTAACAACAATACGGTGCCACATCATATTCAGCCAAGATTATATGGCATTACTGCGAGACCTCTTTCCACTACAAGTTCAAGAAATAGTGATGTTGACTGCTCCGATTTTCTTTTAGTGGGTATATCTGAAAAGCAATTTTTATGCAAACAAACCAGATATGCTCGAGCAACTCAAACAAAATATTCGTAATGAAAGTAATGAAACACCGCGTGAAATGGTGGAAAATGCAATGAAAAATGTGCTCAAAAGGGCTTGCATTTGTGAGGCTAACAGAGGCGGGCATTTATCTGATATTTCATTCCATACATAATTGCCGACATTAAATAAAACATTTATCAATATAAGATCCATTATCTTTCTTTATATCAAAAATTGGAAACAAAGTAGTATACCTTCCCGGCGGACACCCAGTACAAAGACATTTAAGAAAAAAACGAAACAAAATGTTCACAAGCCAAACTTTAAGCTCCATCTGTTCCGGTAGGGAATTATTTTAAGCTAAATTCCAATTTAAATATTTGCCAGTTATGAACAGTTAATGTAACTGGAATATATTTCTTGTAGGGTATTAGTTTGAGGTCCATAAAAAACTGCAATGGTGAAAATGTTTACATACGCCAAATACCACCATTCTGGTTGTGCAAAAGGGATTTTTTTTGTCATTTTTTGCTATAGTTGTTAATACTCGTAACTTCAAAGCTAAGTGATCTTGATGCACTTTAAAGTGCAACAAAAAAGACATGTCATGAAAAAAAAGAAGAAGAAACAAAAGGGACGAGATGTATGTAAGTAAGAAAAAATACACAAATTGTTGTGTTTGTTGTTGAGGATGAGGTGTTAACACAATTTTTCATGGGCGATAATTTTATGGTACATACTATAAACAAAAGAAACCAAAAGCGAAAAACCCGCCAAATACAATAATGATGTTATTTGTTGGACCCCTTTCTGATGTGGCATTCATATCTATAGTAACTTTATGTATCACCACACGTTCATGTGTAGTGTGGTTAGTGTTTTAATTTATTTAATTTTGTGGCTCTTTTGTGTGTGTTTTTTTTTCATGCAAGGATAACGATGTGGGCTGAGCCTTGTTTCACTACCTTAAAGGTGTGAAATTTTAAAATACATACGCAGTCAAACAAAACCGGGGGAGTATGTTATTTTGCACCTCACTGTGACTTCTTTAAGTTTTTGTAAAACATGTTGATTTTATTTTAACACTGTTTTTGTTACCTTTATGTATGTTGTTGTTGTTGTAGTTGTTACTTGTGATACTTATTTATGATTGTTGATTACTTAGGCGTGAGCACATTCTATGCTGTTGATTTTATTTCTTCTTAATTTTTAAAATGCAATTGCATACCAATTGAAAGGGAACGGTAAAGCGTTACACTTTGAAAATTTCAAAGAAGATTTGTAGTCTGATATAATCTACTTAACGGTATAAAATAAAGTGGGATGTACAGGTTCAATGTAAAGTATTTAAGATAAAATATTGGATAACGCCTTACATATATAATGCTTTTTATATTCAAGAGTTTATTTTATATTCTTATTTTGCAAAAAGAATGCTTGAATTTCATCAAAATATATTTTTAGCACTCATAAATTATTCTTAATTTTAACTTTATAAAATGTTTAAATTTAAGTATTATATAGTACAGCTTATTTAATAAAAATTTTAAAATGGCTTATCTCCTTAAATAATAAGAATTTCAAGAAAATAAGCTTATTTCGTTTAGCAATGAATGCAATTTTTCCTCTATTTTTCCACACTTTTTGCTTTGAATTTCATGAAATTCCGCTCCAGTATCGTAATGACTTTTGTGAAAGAAGGTGATGTGTATAATGTTTTTAAAATTAATTTTGTATAAAAACGTGTTTATTGACGATTTTAAAAATTTAACTTTTTACATATACAGGGTGTCGGGAAGATATACTTTGTTTACAATTTTTGTTTAGATAAAGGAGAATGTATCTTGTATTGATAAATGTTTTATTTAATGCCGGCAATTATGTATAGAATACCATAACAGACAAATGTCCGCCTCCGTTAGCCCAACAAATGCGAGCCCTTTTGAGTACATTTTTCATTACATTCTCACACCTTTCACGCGATATTTCAATAATTTCATCACGAATATTTTGTTTGAGTTACTCCATCATTTCTGGTTTGTTTACATAAACTTGCTTTTCGGATATCCCCACAAAAAGAAGACAACCAATATCACCTCTTCTGGAAATAACTTGTTGTGGAAAGGTGTCTCGACGTAACTCCATTATAACCCTGGCTGTATGCGATGTGTACAGTCTTGGTGACACCACATGCCAATCAACCCAAGAGCATGCAGTTGTGGTGTTAAAAGGTTCTCAATCATATCACGATTTTTTTCTCCATTCATAGTTACCTTACGCCGTTTTCTTTTCAAAGAAGTAAGGTTCAATTATTTTTCCTGAGCAAATTGCACTGACTGTCATTTTTAAGGAATGCAAAGGTGACTGTTCCCATTCCACAGAATCGACTATTCCGTTTATTCATATATCTATTAAAATGAAATATGCCTCGTCACTCATTATGTTTTTTTCATGAAAATCGGGGTTGTTATGGGCGAGCTGTAACACCCTATTGGCATATGTACGGCGGCGTAAATGGTGTTGTGGAAAAAGCTTTTATATGGAAACAAATGCAAATCCTTGTGCAAAATTGTGGCCAAAGTTGTTCTTTGGAGACCATGCTTCTTAGCACGGCATGGAATTGAGGTTGATGGATTGTTTTGAACGCCTTCTTGAGCAGCAGTAATTTTTTCAGCCGATCTTGCAGTGCATTGTGGTCCATTTTGGGTCTATCACCTACAAACCTCTTTTCTTCGAAATCATTCACTATACGATAAATAGTGCGTTTTGTTGGCACGTTGTATCTCCCCAAACAAATATATTTCCATAATAAATTTGCTACGTGTCTACTTCACAATATGAACTTTCAAGACAGACTGATGTTTACCAAAACATTAATTTCGATATCAAGATATAAAGTACAACAATAAATATTAGATTCATTCCAATATTAGACTTATAAAGTACACAAGGCATAATTTCCAAAAAAAGTATGTATATAAATAAATTCCGAAATACAAATAAATTCCCTATTTAGTAAGCAAAAGCAAAATAAAGAAAAGATGTGTTAACTGGAGTTTTAAGAACAAATTCTATTGTGGCTATTTAAGAGCGAAGTTCATTTAAGCTTAAAAAACACTAATCTTAATGTAAAGTGTTATATACCGGTCTTTAGAAAGCAATCTTTTACTGCTTTTTTTTCTTCAGTGTAAAAAAAAACAAAATAAAATTGCTGATTTATCCGCAAGTTAAAAGATTCAAGGTTAATGTATTCATAAAATTACCATCAAAGCAAAGTGTTAATTAATGCAACTCGTCGCCAAGATTGGCTGCAATTTTAGTATGACCATTATACACAAGATGTGTTAAAGAAATCGAGGACCGTAAAAGATTTTAAGAGAATTGGATAGATTGAATTTAAGTTGAAGTTAAAATACGTTAAATGACAAGTTTAAACAAAATCGAGTAAAGCAAAGCATTAGAAAGAAACGGACGATCAGGATTCTGGAAAATACCCCACGATTTTTATTTTAAGTTAACACTCATAACAAATTTGAAGTACATACTATAATGTGCAAATAATTTAGTTAAATTCTGCAATCAACAAAAAATTGTTTATTCAACTAAAATAAAACAGTTGAAGCTACTATTTTTAATTAATTTTTTTTTAAATTGGCAAAAATTTTCTCTAGCAAGTAAAATTTAAATTTACTGTAAAGCTTATAAATTTTGTTACATTTTTAGCCAGTCAGTCGATTAAATACTTAATTGTATTGAAATCTGATTGACCACAATACAGCATAAAATGGACAAATCATAAACATCACCTACATCGATTGTACGCTTTTCGTGATTTCCATAAATTAGCGTTGAGATTCTGATTTATTATTGTAATTAAATGCTTTTAGGAAAAACGAGAAAAAACACTAAAGCAGTTTAACTAATTGTCTATCATCCTACTAAAACACAGCTTAAATAAACTTCTTCATCGTGCAGACAACGAACGACCTGCAGCTACAATTTTGTTGTTTTTTTGTTGACTTTTTTAAGTCTAAAGTGCTAAAACTGTGCCGGTGTGTGCAGCATAACAATGAGATAGATTTTTCTAGCTCTAGTTTTTTTGTTTACGGTTTCGCTTCTTTTTCCACTTGAATCAACATCCAGCCACCAAAATAAAAAAAAAAACTAAAAAAAACACAAAGTTAGTTTGACAGGTAGTCAACAGAACAGTTTAGTTTGAGAGTTGAAAAACTAGTGAAAACAAGAAATATTTTTATCTTAGAAAACGCCACAGCTTTTGAATGGGGTTTGCTGTTTAATTTTTCATTTAAAGCGATTTTATGTTGAAATTATGGCAAAGTGCAAAATCGTGTTGGCAAAACATAATTTGTTGAAATATGACTTAATTATTAAAAATAAATTTGTTATAAAATAAATTCACAGATAATAAAGGAGAATTATATTAAACAACAAATTAAATAAAAAAAATCTGCTGGAATTGGCAATGCCACCTAATTAACTAAATAATTTAATCTATCATAGTCGTACTGAATCCTGATATAAACAAGTCCCTACAAATTTTATTTAAGTAAATTATAGTATTCACACCTCTTTTATACCTTTTTCTTTCACTTAAGTGGAAATTGAGAAAAAAAAACATTTAAATTGAAACTTGTAAACTTTTGTTCTCATAAATTATCATTTTAATGATGGTGACTTGAGAACGATTCATTAAATTCTACTCTAGGTGCCGTATTTCAGCTGGAAGGCTTAAGCAAATTGTAAGTGTTTTATGCTAATGATGCAATTTTTTGTTACACTCCAGCTTCTAGATTCTTCTCATAGACATTCAATTGCAGATAGATGAGAGAATATTGCCATAAAATGACCATCTCTAAAGGTGTACAATAACTTGGAACGTTTTTTTTACTACTCAAAGCTGGAAATTAATTGAGCTGCCTATAGTTTATGTAACTGGTAGTCGTAAAGAAGCTTAAAATCTTTCTTTATTCTACTAATAATTAGACAGAGGCGTATACAAAATACTATTTTAATATTGTTTATGATAAGAGCAACGCCAGGAGATGCCAGACGTATGATTTTGCAATAAGTTGTTAAAAATGGACACTGTTTTTTTTTTGGTTCAAGGATATTTAAATTAAATTTAATAAAGAGATTTGTTGTTTTTTCTATTCTAATACTTAAAAATGAACTTTACAAATTGTTTGGAATTTTTTGGATTAATTATTATTAGAATAATAATTATAATACTAACAATATAATATTTAATACCACTTAAGTCCGGGATATTTTGCCCTCCCCGCCACCACTCTTGTATGCCTGCTATACTAAGCTTTTCGCCAGCATCAAAACAGTGTCGGTTCATCGTCAACCATATTTAGGTTACGCTTTTTCTAGCGGAATACTTGATTACCATACACCTGACCATTTTTTCGACTATATTCGTAGCCGTGGTTTGAACAATTCGCCCCTCCAACTCAGTCAAATGATGGAACTTAAAAAAAGATTGCTCAACGTCGTCCACTACTCGTCTCCTATTAATTAAATTTAATTAAAATTTAATCAATAATCAGTTCCAATACTTTTAATATTATCATATATATATATATACTGAATTCAAGTAGCTAATGTTAAAAATGTACACAGCCTTAGGTATATAAATGCGAAAAATGGTGAAAATACTAGATAACATAATGCAATTGTCGTAGTCAATTAATATTAATTTGGTTAGACGAAGTCCATACAGCACAAAAAGCTCCTGTCTTCTAACCGTCGCTTTAGCATCAAATATAGTTTAATTTTTATTTTTACCTTACATCTCATTTAATGGTTTTCAAGCTTATACTTCGTCTAACAAAATTTATATTAATTGATTAGGAAATACTGCAGGTTTCTAATTTTTTCTGTCTTCTTTAAAAATGCATACAAAATTTTCTAAAAATATTTTTGTTTTAAGCTGGATTTATAAATGAAAAAGAAATTTCCTTAACTAAACTAGACTTGACGACAAATATATAGTCGTCAGGAAAACGCCTAAGAATTTGAGATAATAAGAATTTTGTCGCACATTTCGCCATAAATAATTTATTAATTTTTAAAAATGTTTACCCCAGACTTTTTTTAAAGAATATTTTTTAAAAAAATAATAAATTACTAATTAAATATTAGCAAGGTCAAATAACTATAATTATTGAATGTTAATAAAAAATGTTACTTAAGTTTAATTACAAAAGTTTTAGTTGAAACAGCAGTACCTAATTGTACGAAAATATTTGAAACTTGTTACATTCTAAATGAATATTTATCCTTCGATATCACTAAAATTTTCCTTATTTTATTCAATAATTTTATTTAAAAAAAGGAATGTACTGTGAAACTCAATGAATTTATTTTATTAAAATAAATAACGATTTTTCAAACTTCATTTATTATTTACATAAAAAATCCTACAAATTTATAGAAATCATGCCAAAATCAATTGATTTATTCAAAAATAAAGTAATCCAAGAAGACATGCAGAACAGATTTTTTTTGCAATTTTTTTTTGTTGTATCTCAACTTTACACGTTTTATAATTTGAAGCCTTCGAAATTGATCAATAGTTTAAATGTTTTTGCGGTTACTTTTTGCATTTTTTCCTTATGTAAATTTTATTACAATACTTTAACCATAAGCCATTAAAAAAAGAAATTCTTTTCTTTTGATAATGACCGCAAGTGAAATTAAAGAATAGAAATGTTTAATTCAAATTTCGTTTAAATTTTTGATGAAACAAAGACATTTTTTATTTTAATATGTGAAATAATTTAAATTATGTAAAATCAATAGCAAATTTTATATACATTATTTAATTGAACGGAATTTTCATTATATGTACAGCCTCATCGCTAAAAATGTAAGAATAGTAAAGTAATTTTTGAAAATTTTGCAACAATTGTTTTTGATAAATCTTTGTGGAATCAACCGAAAGCTGTGTTGTTTGCATAACAATATGCATTCCATTAAAAAAAATTATTATATTTATATTATTGAAGCCCGTCTGATGAAAAGTCATAGCCTGAATCAACTAAAGTCTGGAAAGATAATTAAAAATATTTCTTATAATCGTATGAACAAAAGTCGAAAAAATAAATAAAAAAATATTATTATTATTTATTTTAACTATCAGAATATTTTAATATCATCATCTTATGATCATAAAACTTGTTGATATGGTATTAAAAAATCAATGAAGTTCAACCACATATTACTACGAGTCTTTCTACACAATATCATGAATGTTGGTCATTTCTATTAAAAACATGTTTAAATTTTATACTTTATAATACCATCATCATTATCGACACGAAAAAAGATTCAGCCAGTTACTTTAAACAACATCTCTTTCATCCTCTAATAGTGCTTTTAGACATTTCGAAGGAAAATATTGTTTTCGATTCTTTACTTTCAAAACACTATTAACACACCTCTGTTGTGTAAATTAATGTGTTCACCTTGCATGATTAAGATGATAAAACCTTAGCTCTTTAAATATGACTAAGAATGTAAGCGAATTAGAAGAAGAGATAGGGGGACATATCGATGGTAATGCTGATGATGTTAGTAAGGCTTTCGAATATAATAGTGCCATACAGAAGTGATGATAGAATTTAATTATTATACAAATGTGCCTTAACAAATGTACCTACATGTATACCAGTGCATACTTATGTATATACATGTCTATTATTCGATATGTATAACAGTATATAGGTATTTGCAGTGCAACATCAGTAGTGTTTGTTTATAAGAATATTCAAATTTATTTTTTTTCTTTAGCATAAAAAGCTTTATTCATGCCACTTAGTAGAGTAAGTATTTAAAATTACTATTAATTGGAATACATCTCGTTAGCTAATTGCTAAACAAACGCTATGCTTTTAGACAAAATTAAAACTATTACGTTTTTATTTAAAATACTACTTCGTTAAATTACTCAAAGTTTATTAAAAGATTCTAAACTAGATAACACCAATGGATATGTGGAAGAGTATGAGTTATACTTCTGGAACACAAAAAATAAAAACAAAAGAAAAAAAAACGGAAAAAATAAATACTTAAAATGAAAGCTTTAAAATAATTAACGATTTTAATCAAATATAAAACTTTCAAAATTCTTAATGTAATGTACTTGTTGCTTATTCTTATTGAATACTTATAACGGTTCATATAAAATAAGATATCATTTAATTTCAATCTCGCTTCTGGTACTTGTATTTAAAACAAACATGACAATAAATACCCTGTTTAAGATCATATTCCTCAAAATCGAAGCCTCTATGCAATTACCAAAGCTGATGCAATAAGCCCATAACTGTTTGAATCACATTACTATAAGGACACTTTTTTCAGTTTAACTTTTATTTTTTTTTATACTTGTTGTTTTTGCGAATATACTTAAACATAAAGTGTCTGTCTACTTACTGCATTTCAAAAACATAAAATCACATCACACACACTTCATTTAAATTTTCATAATAAAATTATTTAAAAGTTAATTATTAAATAAAACCAAACGCAACATATAAAATTACATAAATGAGGGCTTTTCAGAATAAAGAAATTTAATATAGAAGTAAAATATGTAAAATAATATTTGTAGAAATTCAAATTAAAGAAACACCGAAAGGAATATAATTTTACTTCGATTAAACAAGATATGGCTTTAATAATTTTAAATAAATTTCTTATATATATTACATTTTTTATGTAATTGCATAATATATTAGCAATTAAAATGTTCATTAAAATAAAACAGGCAAATGAAATTTTACACTATTATTTGATAAAACGGAAAATTTTCAAGTTTATTTTATATTAAACGGTTTTAATTTCTAAGGTTTTTATTGATGCAAGGAAATTTACAAGACTCTGTCTTACTCAGTTAAGAGTGTACCAGCATGAGATTTAACTAACATCTTATTTGCTTTGAGTATTGTCATGCCACTTGGGATAAAAATATCGCAATTTTTTATTGACGAATGGAATGTCTTAACTTCATATGTCTATTAAAGACAGAGATAAATAAATTTAACTTTACACACTTTCAATATCTTTCCTTTCCAATTATATACTCGTATAAAAGCTGCGGTACATGGATATTAAAAACTCGTATATTAGTCCTACAAAAGTACAGAGAAAATAACACATTTAAGCCATTGAGAAATGTTAACGTTGGCTGATTGGTTTGTATCAATTACTTTTTATTTTTATTTTTGGCAAAGTGTATTTTATATTCAATAAAAGGAACTTGATAAATTTAGTATACGAAAAGAAAAAAACACCATAACACGATATGGCGCAAGAATAAGACTTAATTAACATTAAGCAAATATTATGGATTGGTTTATCTACTCTAAGTTCGAACTTATTTTAGAAAATATTGCTTATATATTGTCCATTATTTTATGAGAAAATTTACTTAACTTTAAAAGTATTTCAAAATAAACTTTGTGAAAGGACCAATTGACCACAGGCTTCAACACCATACTTGTTTTCAAAGCGTTACTCCTCAATGAAAATATGTGGTGGATATTCATGAAAACTTAATTCCTCATATGAAAGCACTGCATATTTTTCTTGAAACTATGACATTGAATTTGATAGTGGCGCATAACAAAATCTTTTTTAGAAGTATATAAACTTCTAGACGGAACGTTTTTAATTTAATTTGCCACACAAAAAACAAAAATTGGCTATCGTCTTCACGCATTACACATATTTGACTTTCGAATGCATATAACTATAGACAAACGTTTTATACTCGAATATTATTTTAAAGGCTTTGAGATCGTAATTATTTAAGGACTTTTGTTCAGCTGGCTTTTTCTAACTTTAAAACCCATACTTAAATCCAAGCAAATAAATGATTTTAATCCGACTTAAGTCATGTGTATTATTTTTTAAATTTATTTAAATAAAATATCCATCTAAACATTTTGTTTTACTAGTAGTTTATTATTAAGCACTAGGTCTTTATTTTATAAACAATTTTTAGAACTTTATTTTTTTATTATTTTTCAATATTTCGCCAAACCATTTGTTGGCATCTTCAGGATAAACAAAAACGTATATAAAAAGTAATCAAAAATGAAAAAATGGTTTATATACTAGACCTAGTGCTTAGTAATAAACTACTAATAAAATATTAAAGAGATCAAATAACTATAATTCTTTTACATTTTGTTTTACTAAGTTTTTTTTAGAAAGCAGCTTAATTTAAATAATATGGCATTTTTGGATCCCTGTTATAGTCACTAGCATTTTTCTTAATTATTTACAATTTATATATACTATTGTACAATACTACTAATACTAATACTACTGTCTTAAACTCTTTTAAAATAAACATAAATATGGTTATTATTTAAGCGTTTACCTTACTTTAACATAACGTAAATAAATAAAATTTTAATCATGTGGATAATTTTAATAGAAGAATATTGCATTTTTTGGGATCTTTGCCTTTATTTAAATAAGTTTTTAACAGTTGTAAAACTTATCTATTTAACCAAATGACTAATTTTGTTTTTCTTAGGAAAGACAATTTTTTTAAGAAAGAGGAGTCTCTTTTTTATGTTAAATTTTACCGGGTTATCTTTAAATTATACAAAATAAATTTTAATTTATTAAATTCTAATCGGCAGCACTTTCTTCATAATAACAGTATAATTAGTGATGTTATGTCTTAGTTTTATATATCTGTATGGGAATAGTTTTATGTAAGGAAACACTGATATATCATCAATAACATGCATCATCATTGACAACAATGAACGATAAATTTTAAACAGTTTTGCAAAAGCAATAAAATGTAGATGTTGTTAGTAAATAGATCATAAATTATCAGTTTTACTTTGTTGTAGCTAAAACAGCACAGTGTAGCTAAACAAAAATAATAATATAATTAAATTGTTTTAATGCTAAGAAAGATATAATCAAACACAATATTTCTGCTGCATTTAAATCACTGTTACCAATAATTTTATAATAAAGATTCATTTTTTCTCATTACATTTTTTAACAATAATTTTGTACGGAAAATATCACTGTTTAGCAACAAGAAATGGTATGTATGAATTGCTTCAACCTAATAAGTACAATTCTTTTTTAAAAGATAAATTAAAGAGATATTTAACAAGTATTCAAGAACCTGTAAAGTATTAAAAAAGTAGCGATTAGCTTTAGCTAATTTCTAATTTCGCTTGATATCTTTTCAAAATTATAGCAAATGTATTGACCTGAAATCACAGTCTACTCCGCCATAACTTAAAAAGCAAATGATGAAAACTAATATCACATACTCTTATATTAAAAAGTTGAAGATGATTGAAGCCGGCTAGGACGGTTCTAAATATAAGTATTTTTATAGGCATATAATAATGTTGACGTCATTTAAAAGAATTGTAATTTATTTTCTCCAAAAATATATTGTAGCATATTGTAATTGTTGCTAGATGTGTGTAATGGTTATTTTTATAGAAGTGTGTGATTAGATTTACATCCGCGCCTGGCCATGAAGCCTTAACCAGATGGTGGATCAAACAACTACATAATTTGGAACTTCATGCTCGTCCTAGGAAGCCGAAGCTATAATTCTATGCAACAGAACTTTCTAGTTGCAACTTCGATGATTCCAGAGCAGGGCTGCAAATTATCACTCCTTGCTGAAGAGTTGGAGACTTTCCAACTCCTGTCTAGAACACATGTCTAGCATGCTCACTAGACTGGATCATTCACCTAGCGTGTCATTAACGGCGAACCATAGACTGATATGGGGCCGCGAAACCACAACCACCACGATACTCCCATAAACAGTTAAGTGTCTAAAGAGACAAATAACGGAACTCTGCAGGTCACTGATTCCCGTGGAAATAAAGTGGAGTTTCCAGTTGTACCCCTGCTGACTTCAGGGGCCTGGGCTCTCTTTTTCGCCCAGTTGCATAGGTCTAAGTTGTTGCTTTCTCCAAAGACCATATAAATGTGCCCCGGGGGTATTTTTATAGAAGTATAGAATCTAAAGTTGGCAACACTTTAACTGGCTATTTTGTCAGTTGTCAAGTAATTTATGCTTTGGGCCGATAAGCCACCTTCGCCGCGTTATTGTAAATATACGACCACAATATTGGAAAAAGTCATCGTTAATTAGACCTACAGATTACACTAAGTCCGAGTCAGCCGTGGCGGTTATATAAGATAAGTTGTACATGAATTATATTGCCAGAAGATTAAATTGAATAAAGTTAATATCATGTCAATTTAAAAATTGTCTTTGTCTTATCCCATTTCGAAATTCTGTACTTCTATAAATACCACTTCAGTTTTAAATTTCCAGGCCTAGTGGTCCATGACGAAGTGCGTGGAAGTATATTCTCATCAGGGTATCCTTAAAGAAATTACTGATTTATTTCCAAAACTCATGGTTTCTGTGGCACAGTGAAGTGCATAAAATATTAAAAAGTTCGCTCATGAAGAAAAGGCAATTCTTATCTAATCTATGAGGTATAATTCTTGTGCTTATCTGTGTGCTCTCCGAACTCTTTTGAAATAATTATTTCGAATAACAAGCGACTTAAAAATCATATTGAATAACTGTATGATGTTTAGACTTCTCAAATAAATGTTTCATTTATGTTGGAAGAATTTTAGTTTTAGTTTTGAGAGGACACTCGTAATCTTATTACCCCATAGTGGATTAATTTTAAACCCAACAAGTTTTACTCTATAACCCTGTTTTTACTATAAGACCACTTAGTTTTACTATATGGATCTAGATTTATTAAAAGACTGCATTCTTAAACACTAACATAACATTGGCGCGTGTGATGAGATTAGGAAGAGTATCACTATTGCTTCCTTACAGTTCGACTTCTAAACAAATTAGAAATATAACAACTGAAGATGTGTTACCCAAAATTATATTTTGATGACTATTATCAAATTATGTGGCAGGGCTAGGTGTTTATCACTCATGCCAACTAAAATTCTGAGTTCTATCCGCTAATAATGATATCCTAAGGTTTGTTTCAAAAACCCAACATAATTCTTTAGAATTAACAACCAATTCTGGTTTCTAGCTTTTTTGTAGACATGTAACTTTTATCATGCCATAGAAATTAGAACCATTGTGTTGCGCGGTGTATTGCCTATATATTAAGGGCTGTTTTAAGAAAAAAAACAACGCTAACTTAGGCAAGCTACCTACAGTAAACTTAGTTACTATGCTAAACACATTTAGCGCTATTTTTTAACTTTTTCTAGTGCATGTTTGCTGAAAATTAAGATCTAAAAAAAGCTAAAGTGAAATTCCACCTTGCTGTCGCTTTTTAATTATCATGCATTTTGTAGACTTAAATTATTATGTTATGAAATAGGTAATAAGTATTTAATTATGGATTTTATGATTGCAGGAATTTCAACAAAATAATTAGGAAAATAAATATTTTATACAGTTCTAAGCACTGTTTTCAAATTTTACATAAATCATATTGAAAATAACAATAAAAAGTACTGATTGAAGTCAATAACAATTATACCCCAAAGGACTTGTGGCATAAAATAACGCATAGTTAGACTAATACAAATTAAAAACAAAAAAATAAAACATGGCAATATTAGCATAAAACAACAACAACTATAGTATCTAAATGAAAACCACTAAAAAAGACCATATTGAAAACAATTTGAAAATATAAATTGCAGTATTTATACGAAAAACATTAAAAATTAATACTTGATTGATACAACAAAACAAGCTAAAACAGCTAAAAAAAATGAGAACAAAAACTAATAATAATTCTTAAACTATTGTGCTGGGGATAGAAAAGAATGCTTTTATTAATATTTTTTAAGCAGGTAGACACAATGATTTGGAAGGACAAAAAATTATATCCAATTGTTGGTTTTTTTATTTTATTGTTTTATTTTAGCTTTATGCCTTTTGAGATTTTGTTTAAGCCAGTTGAATGTAGGCGGTTTACATGCAGTTTACATGCATTTTGTTTATATTTTTAGAGTCCAGTGACGTTAAAAGTTTTATAGTTTTATAGTATATTAATTATTTGTATTTCCGAAACAAAAATTGTGCTACGCTTACATGCAAAAATATTTAGCAAGCTCTACAATTAATTATTTTAATTGTTATAGGTGAAAAGGGGCTGCTAGATTTTTGCATTTCAAATAAACTGCAAGTTTAAACTTTCAAATAGAAATCGCAGTTGGTAATGACATAGCAATATAAAAGCACCATACCCGTGTTGCGTTTATGTAAACGCAGTAGTTAAGTGTGCTATGTACACCACGAACTGGCTTTCATTCAGATACAAATATCATAAACGCTTAAACTTTCATGCCTAAAGTAATATTAGAGTATCATGCATTTTGTTTTGCTATAAAGCTCGGCTATGAGTTGGACTAAAGCTATGCTATGAGCTCGGCTTATATCGAAGCATGTCTTCGCTACAAATATCATCGTCAATTCAAAATCTTACATAAACTTTGATTTATGTGACAACTATACAAAATCAGCATGAAATACCAACAAAATTCATTCATGTTGTAAATTAAAAGATAACTTTTTTAAAACATTTTTTCTATTGAGAAATTATGTTTAGTAGTCAAATTATTACTTTCAGTATTTAATTTTTTTTAAGAACTAAACCTTTTAAAATAAATAAAAAAACAACAAAACCTTTTTTTAATTTTAAACAAAAATGAAATAACAAACCTCAGATCCCTTTTTGTGGAAAGGCATAAGCAAATTAAGAAACCACAATATAAGCTGCTGCATGAAATGTTAACTAATATTGCTAAATGACAGAAATATCACCAAGCAGACGATGGAGAAATAATGATAAATAAAACGATACCAAAATACTCGCACAAAGCGACAACTACAATAAGATGTTTATCAATACCAAGCAACTAAAGAAGGCAGACATTTGTGACTGAGATTGTCAGCTGCATACGAAATTATTGTGTAAGTTTCAGAATGTAAATAATAAAATCATTACAAAAACAAAAAAAAATAATAAAGTAATATAGAAATACATTCAGAAGCAAACTAGACGAAGATATGACTTCAAATTTATACAAAAGACATATCGAAATTTCACATAATGCAATCAGGTTTGAAAAAGTTGTGTGCCTGTCTGAATGACAGTATGTATGCACACATGTTGGCATGCAAGTTCTAAAATTTTATGTTCATTATCTTATTTGTTCATGATGCCTTATGAAACTAAAATAAAAGTAAAATTCCTTATACTATAGGAATGGGCTGGTAAATATATGCCAGATATAGCTGGGTAAAGTATTTTTTAGCGTTACCTGTAACAGGGCTATAATTGTTAAAATCAAATTGTGAACTTAGAATTTTGCTATGTTTTGGATAGTTGTATATCTTTGATTTTTAAACGACATAATTGGATAATGCAGAAACAATGGAATGTAAAATTGTTTTTTTACCGAAAAAATATAAATGGTATGATAATAAAAATGTTATAAAATATTGGATTTGATAAACGACATTAGGATTAAAAATGGTAACTACGGCTTATCGGCCCGATGGCTTACTTTATAGCGAAACAGGAAAAATTACCCCTTTTTCCATATCTACCTATTTTAAATTAACTTTAGAACGATATCGTTCAAAATTCGCAAAATATGGATAATTTTGAAATTATTGACTGATTTGCTATAGTTTCAAATATACTTTTAGTGTATTTTATCGCACTATTGCAAGTCATTCCTTACCACCAGAAAATAATTTTTACTTAACTTTTTTTTTATTTGGTAAATTGGTAGAATGACAAGTAAACAAAAAAGATTATAGAAAAACTAAAAATATTTTTTAGCAAAGCGTGCCAGAGTTTACCCAACGCTCATATTAAACTTCAGACATTTCAAATTTTGCACACTTTTTTACACGGATATATTCAAATATATTTGTTGAGGTGCATTAGAGTAGTCGTACAAAAATATAAAACAAAAAGGAAAATTTGGTGATAAGTTACCACTTTTGAAATAAATAACTATATAAGTATTTCGCATAATAAAATGCAAGGTTTTATTGATAGAAATGAAGCTCTCAATCGTATATTTAACTACTTATTATATTGTTGTAGTTTTTATTACATCCCAACATCAGCACTTTCATAAGAATAGCAAAAACAGTAGCATAAAAAAACTGCAAGAAACAGAAGCAAAAAGATTTTAAAACTTGTCTTCATGTCTGTTACAATGTGTTATAGAGTGATCCATGCCACGTATTTTATAAAAACGTTTGATTTATAAAAATTTCAATTTTACATTTTTGGAATTTAAGTTTTACTATCGAAAATTTGTCAAGGAAAATGTTGCCAATCTGAAAATGCTTACAATAGAGAATATGCAATCATATTAGACATGCAGAATTACTCTTTTGTTGAATTGTCTCTTGCTTATACTTGATAAAATTATTTAAAATTATTTGTTGCCTTTCAGATAAAATTAGCAACAACTTGTGTAATTGATTGTCCTAAAAACAAAGAAATTTGCTTTCTATTGTTTCGATAATAAGAAAATGGAAATAATGTGGAAACATTAACACAATAAAAGTACCTGTTTTGAGTTTCAAACCTTATCGCCAGTATACTCTCGAAATTTGCCTTGCAACAATATTGTTCTTATTATAAATGTAAAAAAATCAGTATAATTCCTATATTTTATTTGCCAAATTAAGATCATTTTGAATTATAAAATGTTTTTATTTGAAGGTTATTTATGATTAGGTTCTGTAATGTTATAATAATGTTTAACAACAATACGGTATTAATTACAGCAATATTATTAAAATATATAATAATAATGATTTGACTTAGTACCATCAAATTCAATCATATTATCGTTACCAGATTCTTGTATATTCCACGTGGTATTTTTTATCTATTCTATACACCTCTAGAAATGATTAGCTATAAGTACGAAAATAATTAGCAATGCTTTTATTCTTTTGCATTATCTATACACTATCGATCAAACGATTGCAATTACATAAATTTCTGTTTTTTAACAGGACATTTTCTAAGTTCTTTTGATTGACATTTCAATTGTAGAACAATTAATAAATACTAAAATTAAAAATAAAAAACTTAAAATATCGAAATTATGAAATATTCAGCTAAGAGGCGTGCTGCACTTTTTACTAATGAACTACAACTGCTATTATTACAGCAGGAAAGAGATACAAACATTTTATGGAACAACCGAGTTAGAATTTCAAAAATTGCTTTGGTAGTCACTTTAAAATGGCAAACTGTTAGTGCACCAATACTCCTTCTATGTTCCAGTATAGTTCGATTTTCTTTTCTGTTGAAAATTTTTTAATTAAAAATGTAATATTTTCTTGCATGTCAGGTTGTATACAATATGCTTAATTGTTAGTAGATGTGGTAAATATAAGCAACAGGTCTTTCTATGTTTTTCTATTTTACATTTATGCTAGAACACATCACTATAAATGAGACATGTAATTATAACCTGTGTTAAGAGAACAAAAAACAAAACCTTAAAACACCAAATATCAGTTTTGTATATTTAGATACATACAATAGATGTTAGATAAGTTATTTTATAATTGTAATGTTGCTTGTTGCTCATGTAACACATTATAGTTTTTACGATTTTGTTTATGTAACGTCATAAAGTAATAAAATGCTAATAATTTCTTGCGCCTTTAATGAAGTTTTTAAATAATATTTTAGTGTTGTAACAGTTTGCATTTTAATAGATTTTATGTTCACTTTCATCTTTACTCGAGCGACCACCAGTGTTATGTTTGAGGTACTTAGGTGTAAGGTGGCATTATCATCATAAATATATAAACAAAAATATTATTTAAGTTTTAGTTTAACATTTAAAAATTTAAACGTTAAAAAATTTATATAATTTTCGGGTACCATAAATCAAATTTCTATTCTGTTAGTACCTAGAATTTTATTTTCTTTAAAAATTAACACAAAAATATGTAAATGATTTTTTTTTCATAAGAAGTCTAAAAACCAATAAGTAGATTATACTTAAGCCGAACTAAACTAATTCATTTTTAAAATTAGGTAAATTATGAATTTTTCTCTGCTACCGGATTAGAACAGGCGATTGCAAGTTTTAAAATTGCATTAAAGTTGCATTCTCTGTTAATGTTAATTGCAAAAGAAACTATTTAATTCATAATAATATTCAAAATATAGAAAAAAAAGCAGTGCATGCACAAAATAATAATTTACATATTTAAAAAAGGAGTAAAAAAAAAATCAAAAGCAAAATTACAACAAAAAGTTTATGTTTTTAATATAAAATGAAATTGAGATTTTTAATAATATTAAAAATATTTACATTTTGTTATCTAAAAGTTTTTCTTCTTTTTTATATATTATTATAAAAAATATTCTTATTTATATTTACCATGCTATACAAAGGAGTTGCGAAAGGTCCTTGAACTATATTAATAAAATTTAAACTGTTCTCAAACGCATAAGGTAAAAAAATAAATATCTTAGATCATTTTAAATTAATCAGGGAAATATAAATTAAGTCTCTATTATTTATCTATTGGTTTAAAATTAAAATGCACAAAATCTGTTTTAATACAAGAATCAAATTCCATTTATGTGACTTTGGCACATAATATCCTTATGTTCATTTTTACATTAAAAGAAGACCCATAAAAATTAAAAACTCATTCATAAAGGAATTATTTACATTTTTTGTAAGTAGAACAACATTTTGCTCCCACAAAGGAATTATTTTCTTTTATTCTCTTTTTTAAAATAATGTTCTGCTCGTTCCTTTGCAGCTCAAAATTCACATAACAATAGCGGATTAAGTTAAATTATATTGTGGCAACATCTAGACAAAACACATAAAAAATATAAACCAAAGAATAAGGTGAACACTTTAGCTACGTCCTCCAGCCTGACAAAGGTGCACATGTATAGTTTCAACTACATAATACTCTATTTATTTATTTTTATTCATTTATGCTCTTCTGCTTGTTTTTGTTCTTCCGTTTTGGTTTTTTTTTTTCTTTTTCTTTTTTTTTTTATTGTGTAAGTTAGTGTTAAGTCAACCTTAGGCAATGGCAACCTTTTATTATTAACAAGCAGCAACAATAATAATACTGCATGCAACAACATAAAGAACCGTTTACTGGTGTCGGGCAACTTTTAAGTCCTTAGGTACTTTGACATAGTACTATAAGGTACAATATTCAAAGTTGTGATATGTAGTTTTGTTGCATGGAAATGAATTTTGCCTGTAAACATCCACTCACTATTGTGGGAATATTCCTGTCATCCCCATTCTGCTTGTTTTATTTATAAAGAAATTTAATTTTAATTTTCACAGATTTTACATTCTATGTAACCAGTGAAAACCAGTATGTAAGAGTAAAAACATACTTTAAGAGCAATTATTTATGTGGAGAATATGAGAGGCGTTATTAATGTAAGAGAAAACGTGAGAAACAAAAGATATTGGAGTAATTAACAGAAATTGAAGAATAAAACCTTACGAAACGTAGCATATTGACCTATAAAAACGAATGATAATTTCCTATTTTGTTAAGTTTGTATCAATACTCTATTGTACTTTTTGGATATTTCCTATATATTGGAAATTAAATTTAAATCAGAGAAACGTGAACTACATTGCAAAATACATAGATAAACTGAAAATTTGATTTAAAAGTGCTGAGAATACAAAATAAGTGAAAATAGAAAATAAAGTGTTCATAATAACTTAAATATAAACCGCAACTTAGTTTTTGTCAATTAAATCATTTCTTCCCAATAATTTAAAGTTCATGGTGGTAATTTGGTGATTGATAAGTATAATTTATTTAATTATTTCGACTTTTAATATTTCTTTCGCATGTTACAGATCGTTTTGAATAGAAGCCACTTTTCGTCACTTTACATGACAAAACAAAAATACTGTTACGTTTATTCATTTTAATAAACGTTTTGTTATTATATATATATATATATATATATATATATATATTATATATATATAATATTTTATCAAATAAAAATAAAGTTTTTTAAATATTTTCTATTAAATAATGATCTAGTGCTTAAAAATAAACTGCTAATAAATACATTTTATATATATTTTTATATTTTGAAAAATGTTAATAATAAAAACAGTAAATCCGCAGGTAAATGCTTTCAAATTCATATAAAAAAAATTAAGAAGAATGCAGAATTATTAAGAATGCAAACAGGTTATCAATTATCAAATCGATGAACAACAATATTTATAACAAAAACTGAAAAAAGCAACAAATTAAATAATGGTAGAATTTTATGAAGAAAAATTTATTTGAGACAGTATTGCCATAATTTCGCCAAAAAAAAAATCAAAAATAATCCTTGAAAGCAGTCGAGTTATTTTTTGATTACATTTTATTATTTTTGATTACTTTCCACTTTAAAATCCCCCCGTATTGTTTATTCTATTTATGCGGCGCTGGACTGTGTGGCTTGCTTTATTCTTGGCTATTTGCTTCTGTTATTACTGCTTTTTCTTATTAGGTAGAATTTCTTATAAGCGTTTCGTTGTCTTTCTTGTAAGCATGTTGTTGTTGTCTTTTGTGTATAAGATTTCTTAAAAAACAACGTAAAATTTACTGTAGGTTGTATTGTTTATTATTTTTTTATTAGTATTTTTTTATTTATACGTCATAAAACATCTTCGTAACACGATATTATTGCTAAATTAAGATCCTCAAAAAACCGATTTTTATTGCTATCAGAAATTGATTAAAGAAAACGAACTGATATATTAATGCAAAATAGTATTCTTAAAATTTTTAATTTAAGGCTAACTTTTTCTGAACCAGCGTATTTATATTAACTTAAAACTAAACATTTTCCTAAGCGAAAATTTTTTACCTTAAGAACTATTGATGTTTAAGAAGGACTTCTTTTCTATACTTTTAACAGACACATATTGGACACTACTAGAATACTCGAGCTTAATAGTTTTAAATACGCTAAATAATTTCCTATTAGTTGGATCATTGATTCATTTTGACTGGCGATTCTAATTAGCAACGAATTTCAGACTATTTGCAACACATTTCAAATCTATAAAGTAACGATATGGGGAGTATTTAGATAAAAATATTTGCAAATAAAAAATATCTCGATCCAAGTGAAGTTTATAATTCATTTAAAATATTTGCAATAATCAGGGAAAAATAGTGGTGTTATTATTAGCTTGTAGTTTATATGTTCATTATTTCCTTAAAGCATTGTGGAACTTTACGTTTCAACTTTACAATACAATACACAATAAGAGTCAAAACTAAGTATGATGATGTATTTTTCAAGGACAACCAAACAATATAATAGCAGTTGCATAGCCCTAGTTGATCCATTCGATTGAACCATGAAAGAAAATATATAAATTTGTTTCTTTTCACCAACAATTCAGAAGCTGTGTTAATTTTTTGCGATCATTATTAATTTTATCTTAAATATTTTATCAAGAAATAGACCATAAAAATAATATGAATATGATATATATATATATATATATATATATATATATATATATATATATATATATATATATATATATATATGTATATGTACATATATATATATATGTACATATATGTACATATATATATATATATATAACGTGTTCACAATTTAAAACATTTAATTTAGCTGTTCATAAACTTCCTGCAAGAACATTTCGTTTGCATGGTTATGCTCACCTAATAAATAACATTAAAATGTTTACTATGTGTTATAAAATTTTTATGTTATTCAAAACTAAAAAGTTATTTTAATATTTAACATAATGTTATATATATATCGTAGTTCGTTAACAGAATTTTCATTCATCTCATTATTATTGCACAGAATTCGAAACTGATAATAATAGTTATTATGTTTGTTATCTTGATTTCTGTAAGCAACAGAAACAAATATTTGTTAACAGTACAATTAGTGAGGTTTAGGCTAATATTGATGTTAGTTAAACAAGATTGTTTACATAATCATATGCTTCTTTTTTTAATGGTAGGATGTAAATATTGGGGTAAATATTGATGTAGTGAATTATGAAGAGGGATTAGAGAGTTAATGCATGCACATATGACGTTTTATTATTCCTTTCAGCTAATTACAAAATTGATAAGATAGATATAATATAAAATATATATAATATAAATATATGAGCCTTTTAAAAATGAAGCACAGATATATATCGAAATTTCGATTAACACGTTCGCGGACACTAAAATTTTCAAAGAGCTGCAAAAATATATAGGCAATTATTTTTGAAACTAGTTGTAATATCCGAAATCTAATTGGACATGTATTATAAGAGTAATCAGAACATCGTATTTTAACCGTTATATACAATGAATGTTATAGCATCCACGACGATTACACTTCTAGTTTACTCAATGTGTCGGCTTGTAAATACGTGGAGATATGAAGTTAACTAATGAACCAGTTGGTCATTATTTTGAAATGTATATTAATTAGAAAAACTTAAGCTTGTATAAAATTAAATGAATAAAAATTGGCTTTAAAATTGGAATGCTATAGCATTCATGTCATATTACATCATTTTGAAAATGAATGCTATAGCATTCACGTCCGCGAACGTGTTAATGATACAGGCCCTTCCGGCGAATGCTATTAAATTGAAGGCATATAAAAAGATGCCGTCGTAATACAGGTAATATTAAACATCAAACATAAAATTTGGCAAAAGATCCAAACAAGGCAAAATGCAGGACCTAGCGGTCAGATAAACGTATGTAACAAAAGACCAAAAGCATTTCAAAGCATCGCTGTTGGGGACGACGAATACAATAAAAAACTAAATATACATAAGATATATATTGCGTTAAAAATTTAAGTTTAAAAAATCGATAACACTTAAAGCCAATATTGCATTTGCTTAAGAAAGAAATATTGTATGATGAATCTTAGTTCTCTTTTTCAAAAAATCTGATTCACAGAAAAGTAAAAAATAAACAGTTCTACGAATATTTAATAAGTGATTCCAGTGGGAACTTGCATTTTGAGCACCGTACTCTAACGAAGATTAGAGAAATATCTTAGAAATAAACTCTAATTGAACTATTTGTTAATTGTTTTTTAGTTTTAATTTTAAGAAAGTGGTTTAGTATAGCATGCAATGTCCTGATTTTGTGCAGCTATTTAAATCTAAAGAAATAAAATAAAATAGGCCAGTTTAAACGAACAACAGCAAAATAATCAAAACCTTACGGTCATGCAAACTTATATTGTTTGGATGTCAACAACAAAATAATCATTAGAAAACAAACTAAATCTAAATAAATAATCAACGCCCATTGATTTTAAGATGATTTATTTATTAATAAATATACAAAAGTAAAACGAGAGACATATCATTACAAAAATATATTTCATTTAAAAAATATATATGCAACAAAAATATAATGAGTGAATCTTCAAAACATGAATATTTGACTGCCACTTATTAATCGTATTTAATTGTGCTAGCGTTAGTTATTTAACAATTGTAGTCTAGTTGCCCTTACACTTGAATATTATTTATATGTTGCAGCTACATTTTAACTAACCCTGTCGTTAATAAGACCTGTTAAAAATATGTTAACATAATTCTCTTAACATAATGTGAAGTTAACATTACACAGTAGTAAACTGTTAATATTACCAAGTTTCATACTAATTTCTCTTTAAAAACAACGCCAAACATAGTTTTTTAAATCTTTGAACAGAGATGCTTTAAGAGCAGTGCCTTGCGCATCTTAAAGTGGAGTTTCTTATTAGAAACTCATCCGAATACAACCAAATACCAATGCATAAAGCTGATAAAAAGAAGCAATATAGCAACAACAACATCCTCAAATAAAGTAACAAAACAAACAACAACAAAGCATTAATAAAAATAACAACACATAGTGACACGACAACCTCCACGCAGAGAGTTGCCCCAACATAATAAACGAACGAAGTGATTTTAAAGAAATTCGGCGCTTTAGTAGATACGCGAACTCTATACGGTAAACACGTTGAAGGCGGATAGAGAACATCTTTGTTGCTCTTTTAAAATTTTCGTTAGAAATGGAATAAAAGTTGAAGCCGTGTAAAAGAAACTAATAAAGAATTCTAATTCCAAACCGCAATAAAAAAGTAAATGCCAAGCATACATGTAAAACATTTTATTACCTGTTTGATGTATTTATTAAAATTAAATACAAACCAATAAAATAAAAATGTGCTAAAAGCGTGTAGCAAATCGAATCGCTAACGGTTTATAAATCAATATACGATTGATCAAACGATTGCTGTTGTAGTAATTTTAGAATGATTATTTGCAGTTTTTTAAACAACAATGCATTTAATATAATCAATATAAAACAATTTTAATTTGTGAAATATAATTGCAAAACATAATTAAGAATTAATTGCAAAAATATAAATTCCAAAAAAAGTTTAAACAAAGTCTTCGTTCATATTTTTGGCAATTTAATATTTCAAGTTTAAGTGTAAATTAAAGAGATCCCTCAGTGTGTTTATATATCTATTATATTATAAGAATGCTATGTTATGATGTTTGAAAACCAAAAGATAAACTTAATTCGCTTATAACCATCAAAAAAGTGTTTGAAACAAGAAAAAGGTGATTACTACTATTACTACTACAATAACTTTTGGCATTGTGTGGTTAGACCCACAAGGTAAGATGTTTCTACATTGTTGTGTAGACAGGTAATTAACGAATTTGTTAAGAGTTGTTTAAAGTTTAACCGATCTAGCTTTAGCCAAAGTTCGGTAAAATAACTTTGTGAGATATTTTAGTATGTGTTCGGCCCAAAAAAGGTTAGTTGGTGTTTGATGTAAATAATCATGCGAAGTGGTAAATTGTCACTAATTAGATGGCAATAGGCGGCATACTTATTTAAGGGCAGGGTAGAAAAATCGCCTGAGAAGATGTTTTTTGTATAGAGTGTTTTGTTAACTTAAAGAATTATCATTATTATTTGGTAAAAGGTTATTAGGATGTCCAAAAATTATTCAAAATCATGCCTGCAGAGATGACATTTTAACAAGTTTCTATTTAATAAATACATAATTACACAGTTCACAAACTATTGTAAATTGCAGGTTGTATGAAACACAGCTATCATAGTTGTAAATACCTTTTGGCTTTTAAATTCAAAAACTAACAAAAAAAAAAAACATATACATTAAAAATATATTTAAAACTCAATAAAAATACAAATTTATGTTGTACATGTTCTAGTAAATGTCTTCACATTGCACTATCCAACAGCGAGCATAAATCCAATAGGCTGTATATTAATTATAAATATATGTATGTATGTAATAAAATTATGTCTAAAAGTTTTTTAAAATAAGTTTTATCCATTAAAAAATATATTGACAATGACGTTGTTTGTTTACTAAAATTAGAGTTAAATTAATTGCGTAAATTCCGTGCTTCTACTTTTGAAAATGTAACTGGTTAAAAAAGAATTAAATCGTGGCCACTAAGCAAACCACGTACATGATTTAAAGGTGATTAAAAGTTATGATTTATCGAAATACAACTGTATTTAACATTAAACGAATGTAGTGTACCGTAGTTTTTCAGTTTAGAAATGTCTGGTACTCCTAAATGATACTTCTTTAGTTCTATGCTTTCTTGAAACCATAAATTTATTAAAAAATTATTTTAGAAAACAGTCATTATTTAGTTAGATATAAGTTTGTTATTATTAAGTGCGATTAATTGGAAAGAAAGAATAATGCAATACCAAAGAAATGTGTGGTTCAGCGATCTAGGAGTTGCCTTTTATCATTTTAACTGTTCTCTTAAAAAAATTCATGTTAAGTAATAAAGATAAATACTAACTCAAGAAAAGTAACTTACTAAACAATTTGCCTTAACCATTGTTATTTCTTTCCGTCTTTGCTGGCTTTTTTTTTCTTGGTATGAATTTTCCTTAAGATTATCTGTTACTAGTAATCTTATACTTAATCAAGATTTGTTATTTGTGTAGTTTAAATTTGAAACTGAAAATAATTACCACAAGCTTAAATAAGTTGTCTAAGTTGTACTTTTAGAGTTATTAAAGGCTAATATTTTTTTTCAAGAATTTGTTATCTTCTCTGTACGTTAATATATAATTACCGTTAAGCGATAAATAACTGTTTCCTAACTTAAACACTAGAAGGAAATATTTTTTTTGCTAATATTTTTTTTTTTTCAAAACAATATTCAAATTCGTTTTTCGCTGATTCTAAAGTGATGTTTTTCTTTACAGTTTATCAACGAGTCTTTTTATTATTCTAATAGAGACCAGTGATGTCAACTGAAAAATATGTGATACAAGGTAGATTTCTTTTATAAAGAAGTAGAAAAACTTAAAAAACAAATTTTAGGTTAAAAAATATTATCACCTACATTTCTTCTAACAGTATATTTTTATAAAAATTTTCTTGATCACCAACTGAGAATTATAAACAACAAATATGAACTTTTAAAACCAAGGCTACTGTTTCTTTATGCTGAATGTTTCTAGTTTCACATACGCCTTACCAGTATTTTACTTATTTTACTTCCAAGACTTGTTAAGCTACTAATTTTCTGTGCATCGTTATTTACTCAATATTTTTTCCTTTTGCTGTCACAAATATTTTCACCTTCTTCTATAGTACTTTTTTTTTTTTTTTTAAAGAGAAGTAGCACTTCAGGCAACAATGCCTATTTAGTCAAGTACCGTGCTACATTCTTTAGGAAAGGGATAGAGAATAGATGAAACAGGTGGTGAAAGTAGTAGGATAGTCGGAAATTACCTGCCATATATAAGACAGCACAGCGACCAGTGACTATGCCTTCATCGCTGAGCAGCCCCACCGACAGTAAATTTTTTTTTTTGTAGTGAAAACAACCAAGGTCTTCGTTGGGAATCGAACCCACAACCCCCATATTTACAAGCTAGTACACTACTTACTAGCCTACAGGGGCACCTAACTTACAGCAGAAGACCATTTTAAAATTTGTACAATATGCAATAGATTTTATGAGTTTCGAGATTTTAATTTAGATACTTCAATAAAATAATATGTTAATACATACATTACGATGTAAATTAATTTTTGTATTGTATTGTGTAAATGAAGAACAATAAAATGTAATGGTAATAATGATTACTAATTAATTGCAGCGATAATATACATGTATTTTATCTGTTATTTAATCTTTTAGTAATTTAATACATTCAGCGTTGTTGTTAATTGCTTCAATAGTGTATTAAGTTTACGAACTACTATAAACCATCATGGTTTGATTGATTATGATTGAAAATTTTATTGTATTGTTGTAAGATTATTACAATAAATAATTTTGTAAATAAAATGGACATGTAAAATGCATTATGTTTGTTATATTAAATATTTAAAGATTTTTTTAATTTGAGGTTTGATATTTCTAAGAAATAAGAATAATATATCAAACAAATTAAAAAATAATTTATTTAATTTTTATTCAAATTTAACTAATTCAATACAAGATGTTACAAATCTTAAAACTTGTGAATAAAATTAAAGAAGTAATGAAATTTAATCAGTCTAATTTGAACGTTGAACCAACTTTTTACGTGATTAAATATTAGTTTTACGTGAAAAAAGTATTCTTTTTTTACTTAGCACATAGAACAAGTAATATATAATTTAATTGGGTTACAAAAAGTATTGTTAATTGAATATATAATCACGCAATTTAAATTAAATAAATTTTTCACGGTATGCATGCAAAGTATTAGTCTACTAATATTGATGGCAGGCTTAATTTTTGCCAAAACTTCTGCTCGGTCATACTTTATTGAATGAAAATAACCTTTACTTAACGCTACACATGGTAGCGTTAAACTTGCATTATAAAAAATAATTTAAAAAAAATTTGTTTATCTTAAAGCGTTTGAAAATTCAAGTTTTATTTTTAAAAAAGTCATTATGACAGTTTCATTTGAAACTTTTTTAGCATTTCGCTTGAAAAATTTGATGATTATCTAATGGTGCCAGCATTTTGATAGCAATAATCTCAAAACAGAATCCAATTAAGGAAGTATTGTTATAGAAGTCACCGGGCTTAAGCCTGAATCTACGATTTTCTGTTGGTGAAGAGACATGGAAAACACATTTTTGATCCTTTTTTCAGTCTGTCATGCAAAACACTAAAAACGCTTCCAAATAAAAATATGCCGACTTATAGTTAGAAAAATAAATAAACGTAGAAGAATTGTAGACACTTTGATCCTGTATTCTCTCATGCAATTAACACACCTGATTTCCTATATATTCTCAGATGTGCTACCTGTTTTATTTTTGAAACACTACTACCACTACTATCTTGTAGTATTTGCTTAGTATCTATTCTTTTGACATACTTTGTCAACATGCAGCTGCCGAGAAGACAGTTACCTAAACGTTAGGGAACTTCAAAGTCAGTATTTCCTTCTCAAATTCTAAGAGGTTAAAATATTACACTAAAATATTCTCTTCTAATTGGACCATAAGCTTGTGAATACTAGTGCTATGTCTCTATAAAGTGGGGCAAAGGCATAACAATTCTCACAGTTGTCTAATTCCGTTCAATAAAACTAAATCTTTAGAAATCGCAAAACAAATATTTCGAAGTCGAATTTAAGTGTCCATAAAGTTCTACTGCACTTTTGCCAAGCCTTATTACAATAGGTTTTGTGTAAGAAATTATTCTGTTATTGTTGTTTCACTTACATAATAACAAAACCAGAACAAAAACAAAACCAGAAAAATAACCTTTAAAATGTGGAAGCTGAACTCTTAAGATACTTTTAAGATCATTTTTGAGTTAAAAATTGAAAAATATATTTCCCCCTTTTTATATTTTCCAAAATTAGAATTTTTAAAGAAAAAATCGATCGGAATCTGAAATTAAGATAACGATCGAAATTTTTAATATGGAATGAAGCCAGTTTCGAGTTCAATCTATGATATTAAAGATTTTTTAAGGAATTTTTTTTTAATTCGAAATTAAGTTTAAACTTTATTTATTTTATAAAAAGAATCGTTTCAAACAGCTAATGTAATTTATAAGCTAAAATAATAATTTTAGTTAAAAATGCAATAAAACTGCTAATTGGTTAAGTTTGGATTTTTTACGTAAAATAATCATTTTGATCTAATAGGTGTTGGAAAAGTTAATATAAGCAAACATATTTATTTTGTAAAAAATTCCTTTCTTTTTTGTCTTTAAAGTAAATTCATGTATAAAAAGTTAGCTTTGTTTATGAATGAAAACCACACTATAAAGGCTTGTTTTATTAAAAGTTGATTTTACAAACCACAAATTCAAATGATTTAGTTGAAGAAATGATGGCGACAATGCTATGAGTCAGAAATGGCAATGATGACAAGTTTTCGTTAAATCTAATGGTTTTATGAAATACCTAAAAGTTTTTGTAAATTTCAATTTTAATTTTAAGGCGAAGCATTTCTTCGCTCATAAAAATACAATTTTAAAACAATGCTTTAAAGCATAGGAATTAATTATGCATAAATAAAAAATACTTTATTTCCTTAAACCCAGTCACAGTCATCTATAGCAATTACTTGTGTAGCAAAAGTGTGGCTGAGTAATCTTACCTTATTCTTATTGCCCCGGGAGCAATGAGGCACACAACATTACTTTAAATATATGCCATTTACTGTTGCTGCGCATATTTTTTAATGAAGCGCTGAAAAGAACACAGAACTCTCTTGTTGATTATAATTACTAACCAAAATTTATCTACCAATATTGTCAAACATCCTTATATTCTAATTTGAATACATTCCATCAACTTCATTTTACTAACTAACACATACAAACATTACTACTTGTTATGCTATGTAATTTTTGAGCTAATGAATGTAGCGTTGCTTCCTTAGTGGTTGCCGTAATTGTTGTTATAAATAAGGCCCGTAGTTGCAATGTTAATGCTAGAAAATATATAAACGAACAAATGTGTTACGTTTCGATAGTCCTACTAAAGTAATAATAAAAAAAAAATAAAAGAATTCTCCACGTGTGTGCTCAAATATTCAAACTCATACACTCTTTATACATATAATTGCCATTTGGTATATATCCTTGTTTTTAATCCAATTCCTAACATACACAGCTAGTATTCCTTCCTTCATGATGCTATTTTTATATGTATGTGTGTTTATCTATCTCTGTATTTACCAAATACAAAATAATTCTACATGTAAAAATATATTTTGTTTTTGTGGCTTTTTTGTCATAAAGTACCATTCAAACGAACGAGAAATTTTAACCGCACAATATACAACTGAAAAAATTACTAGAAAATAAAATAAAAATGTCTTGTTTTTTTTGTTTGTTTGTCATTATATATGTTGTTCTTGCGCTTGTTCTTGTTCTTGTTGCTGTTATATGTTAAAAGTGACTTGGTTCAGTTATGCATGTAAATTTTTTGGTTGCTTCGATGTTAGGCTGAATGAATGGATGGCTGCATGGTTGGTTTGTAAGCTAAGTGAGTTTGGGTAGTTTATACACATCAAAGTGACTTGATAACACCCATGTATCCACCCATCTGTTTATCACTAACGTAAATATAAAATTTTGCGCCACCGACAGGGATGTACAAATTCTTATTAGATGTTTTTCTGCTTGTTGCTACAAGTGACTTTTTGTTAAACGTATTGAAATAATTCAGTGGATACAGAGCTTAGAACTTGAGACTTTAGGCCTAAAATTAAATATTTGCAAATTGTATACCGTGATATTTTGGCCATTTTAGAAAACAAAAAACTATTTTAGTTAAGATTGACCCAATACTGGTTTTAGTTTGAGTTTTAGTCAATTAATATGGATTGAAATTTTTATCATCGAAAATGGCTAAATTTACTGTTTATGAAAACTGAGATTGCCCTCGCATATTTGATTTAAAATATGTTTCAATTGTAATTAAAAATTTGTGAATAATTTCAAATTTTCTAAACCACCACTGAGATCATATTTAGATTTTTGTTGGCTGGCTTCTCGAAACTGCAGACGAAGACAATTTTTTTTAATTATTCTAAGAGCACCAAAACATAATAAAAGAGAGCGACAATGATGTTAAAAATGAAAAATAATAATGAATACTACTGACTGATAGGCGATTTATAGGACGCTGGCATCCTTACAGTGTTCTCTGATACTCACAGTAATTTGTTAGTACATACTACCAATACTTACACTATAGTTACTATAGTTTAATCTTACACTAAAGCCTAAATAATAATTAATATAAATTTGGCAATAAATGTTATTAAAAAAAGTGCCCTCGGTAAGAGACAATTTGTTGGGTAAGATTCTAAGATTTATGCAAAACTTTTGATTAATAGTTGGAGGTACCCCTGTTATGCTGGAATTTTTTACTACTATAGAAGAGAGAGAACAGGATCATTAAAAAAATAATAATAAAGTGTCTGCTTTAGTAAATATATGCACAATATATTTAATAAATATTGTTGTTGTTTAAATTTTATGCAAAATGGAAAATGGCTTGGGTATGAACTGACTCGATATCTACTTTTATTTGATTTCCAACATAAATAAAAAATAAAATTAAAGATTTTACAACAATTCTATCTTACTATAATATTCGCAGAAAAAAATTTATCGCAGTTTTAATATACTGCATTCGCCTTCATTGTCGAATTATTGCTGCTTTCAGCAAAAGATTAGGGTTACGCTTATAGTTAAACATGGAAAGTTACATTCTGATTTATAAACAATACAGGTCATGACGTTTATAATAACTTTTTTAAGTTAGAAATAATCACAAACATTTTAATATTTTAGAAGCTTCATTAATACAGTCTCGAAAATATATACAACGAACCATTAACGAGTTATTCGCAGCTGACACTGAATTATTTTCGTAGCAACCACGGGCAGATTTACAAGGCACTCAAGCTACTTAATTTGAAAGGTATCTTATTATTGGCAAAAAATTTGATACAAAACTTAAAAGTCGACTACCATACCAAGGCACAGCAACTTTATGCATTAGTTGAGGGTTATAAATAACTGCCACAAAAAAACAAAATTAAAAAAATCCTTCAAGAATATATTGAAAACTACACGTTTTTTTTCTATTACTTATTTGTTTGCATGTTTCAGTATTGCAATTTAATTTTCTACAGGCTTTTATATTTATATTTTTATAAGTACAAGTTAATGCCTGCAATTAGTAATAATTGTATTTTTTTTTAAATCATGATTTATAGATATAATTTTTCAGTTATGGTTTTTAAATTATTTGTTTATATCTTTATATAATTTACCCAACAGAATTATTTATTAAAAAATAAAACAAACATAAAAATCAAAAGCAAATCCATTTTGCTAATTAAATTAATTTATTTGTTGTTCTCATTTCAGATTTTCCATAAAACAACTGTAGAACAAAGCTGAAATATATTTAATTTAATAAAAGTGCATAAAGATAACTGCAACTCAAACATATCAGTAAGAATAAAAAATATCAACTCAGTATAAAAAAATATGAAAACGGTTTAAAAAAATTTAAATACGCTAACGAAAAACATTAAATAAAATTAATTAAGTCTGCAAAAATTTCAAGTCTACCAATTTTATTTAGCATAAAAAGTAATTAAAAAACAACATATCAAATCTATTTAAATATGGGAAAACATAAAAAAACATAAAACAGATTATTTAAATAAATAAAAACATTTAAATTAACTGTGCGCAAGAGAAAAAAACTGGAAAAAATGTGTAAATAAGTAAATTGAAGTGAATATTATTAAAATATATTTAATAAAATAAAAAGCAATGTTAGTGAAATTGTGAAATACAAAAACAAAAGACACAAAATATATTTAAACTCGATAAATAATGCAAATATATTTAAATTAAAAAAAAGAATTAATTATAATACAAAACCATTACAACTGCCAATTAATTCATTAGTTTAACAAAAAGTATAGCAAAAGATGAAAGTTTCCCTCTAATAGATGCTTTGAAGGCTTATTATGACTTTACAGCGCCATTCAGCATCCAGAAGATACAAATAATAAAAAATAAGTTCAAATAAAAATCTTTAAATGGTAGAGAGAGCATCGTTCCATTAAAATAAACGCATTTAGAGTCAGAATGTAAATTTCATCTATGTTTTATGTGTATTTTGTTTGTAAGCCAGTTAAAAATTGTACTTAAATGTAAATGAGGTTTAACTATGCTTTTGATAACAACGATAGAGCGAACGAGTGACAATAATGATCAAGATGATGATTAAATACAATTTTTGCTAAATGCTTCTAATGTACGACTGTAGCTAAACTTATCACACCACCACTTGAATATTTTATTGCAAAAGCCAACAAGAAAAATTCAAAATATTTGTTGTTTTCCATCATCGTCATCATCATTTAACTTTTTGAGCCCACAACCAAACAAACAGCTACAAATGCGAGTACAACGTTTATATTAATGTTTATAAAATTAATGCAAATTGTGTAGTTAAAATCTAAAATACTTAAAAGTTGTCAGTAACAAATTAAAATAATATTAAAAAAGGGAAATATTTTTTGTCTTCCGTTTGGGGTTTTTACTTTACTTAAATCGGCGTAATCAAAGAAAATAAAAAAGTGAGGATTTGCCAATTTGAACAATCACTTTATTTGCGTATACGTATGTTAATTTTAAGCCACAGCCGTTTTAGTGTCCGTCCTTTATTATACGCCAGGGATTTAAATTAAGAAAGCAGAGACACCAAAAAGTAATTAAAAAAGGTAAGTTTAGATTTAAGGAAAATTTCATTTATTTACCAGCTTAAAAACAAAACGAAATTTTTTCGTAACCAAGTTAGAAACTGCGGTGACTTGGTTCTGTGTTATTTTTTTTAATTTTATTTTAAGGTTGATGTAATTTTGTCCTTCAACATGAAAAGCTAAAAGTGAATTTTTAAAATCTATAGGCTTTTTTAATATAAGTTGTATATAAAAAATAAATTGAGCAACCTATTTTTAATCAATTTTCCATTTGTCGTCATTTATTTTTTCTGAGTTCTAGCTGCAATAATTTAACCGCTGATAGTTAAGAGCTTGCAAAACGGTGCAAATTGTAATAAAAATCTAAACATTTTCGTTGTTGAATACTATATAAAATTTAATGCTGATTTGTCAAGTTAAATTATAGCCGCTTAAAACATTTTAAACTCAGAAATTTTAAAACACAACGTACAAAACCATTGTATATGTTTTTAGCTACACAATAAACAAAGTTTTGTTTTAAACAGGATTCTAATTTAATAGTTTGAATTTCGAGTTACAGATTATAAACCAAATTTAAAAATCTTAATTTAATTTAGCACGAGTATGGAAGAAGACATTTTAACTATTATTTGCAATCATTTTCACTGACACCGAAACAAAATTCAAAGCCATAATTCTCCAAGTACTTTTATAGTCAAAATATGATAAATTTCATTAAATAAGACAAAACTTTCGAGATACTTTTAATTTTTTATTTAAATTTATGTTATTAAAATTATTTCTCAAATTCACTTTTAACTTACTGTATCGGTGAAGTAACGCTGCTGAAAATGTTGTCAGGATTATTTGTTTTGTTCTTAGTTCTCTAAAGAAAATATCAATAATTTAAAAAAACTTTTTTTTTGGTCTAAAGAGTGCATCATCACTGGAGAGTTTGCACAAGCAAGTGTAAAAAAATTCGAAATTTCTAAACTGGATAAACTGGATTAATACTTTACTGTTTTGTTTTCATTCAAATTTTTAAATTCCAGTTCATAGATATTTAAACAAAAATTGCTTAACTTGTGAATTAAGACATAATAGAATTATTCCATCTATTATTTAAAATGTACCAGCGGAACCAAACCCCTTCCATGTTTACTTTCTTAGATTAACAAAGATTTGTTATCATTAAAAAATATTGTTACAATATCTTCTTTAAGACAAGTTGGCATGGCTACTGCAAACCATGATAAACTAACGAGTGTAAGTAATTCTGAGATATACTAAGATATCGCTCGTGTCATTTTTACATTAATATCATACTCTACTTGAAGTAGAGATATACAAAGGTGAGAGTAGATATACAGAAAATGCATTAAACACCATTAGTTTCTATATATTTATTTCTTTTTATTAAAAATTAAACACATCACCTGCCCAGAAATATTTCAATTGGCTTATTAATTAAAAATTTCGCTCACTTACTCTTAGTAGGCATTTAACAGAAGTTTAACATAAAAATTGACAATCAGTACAAAAACATTTTCTTATTTTAAATATGCAATTTCGTTTTAGAAACTCTTTCTGCATCTAAACCGTTCTCAAAACATTGTTAAATATTGAATTGACTGAAAAGCGTGAATCTTTCTTTTTGTCCTCTAATCAATATTAAAAAAAATATTTTCTAGTTTTTTCTTTTTTTACTTTTTAAATCTGAGTGTGAATTTCTTAGGCAAAACTTCTTTAATTTTATATGATGTTTTTTCTAATATTTTGTAATTGCTTTCTTTATTAAGAAGTTGTATTTTAAAATATGTCTATTATTTTACATTTTTCTTATACAAATTTTATATGTTAAGAAAGCAAATTTTTTCAAATATTTTATATTGAAAGAAGGAAAAAGAAAAAAAAAAGAAGCTGACATAAAATATATTTTGAAAACAAACTTTTATTAAAATATAATAATAAAATACAATACCTACTGATTGCTTCTGTTGCTTCATGGAGGAAGAGCTTGATAATTAATTGTTAATTAAGTGTAGATAAACAGGTTGTGTGGTTTTAACTGAATACTTGAATATATTATACATCATTGAGTATTAAAAAGAAATAAGACAAGTTTTAAATACCCTACAATATAATTCCTAAATTATTTTTTAGTTTTACTGCATTTTATTAATTGTCTGCAGGAACTGCTATTATTAGCTTTGAGTTTAACTCCTATTAAACCATTCTGTCTCTTTTATTTTTTCATACAGGTACTCGTGTATAAAAATTGATAACATTTATATGAATCACTTACTTCAAAGAGTTATTTTAATAAGAATATAAAAATGGGAATTAAAACTTCCCAAAATTTCATATTCACGTGTGAATAATATACCTTTCTTAAAAAAGGGGGACGTAAACTCTTGTTTATGTGTTAGAGATTTTTAGAGTAACTTTAAATGTTTAACGGATATTCCGCGGAATTTGTAATTAACATTATTTTTAATATAAATTATTTTGAAAACAAATTTAAATATAAATTTCTTTTATATGCAAATTTTTTAAAACTCGATTGCAATTTAAATCTTCAGATTAATAAGTAATAAATTTTGTAATAAAATTATATTTATCGTCCAATTGTTGCGGATTATGATTGTAGTGAAAAAGTTTAAATTGAATCTATTTTTTTTAAACATGTAAACAATATATACGAACTATAAAATAAATAATTTTTTCCTTGAGAAGAAAGTAACAAGTTGCCGCCTTAAAACATTTAAAGGCCGAGGGATCGTTGTTTACTCTACTTTGTCTACCCATGATCAGTGGTTGCTTAAAACGATTTTTTCAGCAAAAAATTTAATTAACAATTTTAGGAATTAGAAATGTAATGCAAACTTTTTATTTTATAAGTTAAATTATAAAACTTAAAAATGATATCGCATATAATTGACATGGGTGGTTTTATGAGAATAAAAACCTTCATCACAAAAGTAAAAGTAACTAGGAAATCCCATTTGGCCAACAAAAAAATGTTAAGTTGGCACTTTATGCTTAGTTTTTAGGTAAACGATCGTATTTAGATAAATACTTTCGTTTTTATTCTAAAATCTAAAGCAACACCTACTGCGCAGAAACGAAAAATGAAAAGATAACAGGTTGGCTTTGCTTCTATTCACTGAAAATATATCCCCCGAATGCTTCTCGTCAGCAGTAACGTTTTACTTTCAGAAGTCTGCAACCAAAAGATTTTATATATTTTATAATACAAAAACATAAAATAGCGAATAAATAAATTTAAGTAACAAATGTATATTTTGTGGTTTATGGTTAATATTTTTAGTGTATCCTTGAACAATGTAACACTGTATCTGTTTTGCATGTTTTTATTTCTCTATTGAGAGTATTTTTCTTTACATATATCACGCTTGTAGTATTTTATTACTTCGACTATTGTATAAAAATATTTGCTACCTGTTTTTAACATTAAAATAAAGCCATTTTCTGTTTATACAAAAATATTTAAAACAAAAGTCAGATAGTCAGAATTCAATAATGAACATCCAATATTAATGAGATGTATGCTGAATTTTAAAGCTTACAATCCAAAGTTATTTCAAAATTTATTTACCTTGTTAAATTTATATTCATTTTATTTAATCAGCCAAAAAAAAATAATAAAGAAGATAAAAAAGTATTTCTGTTACTTTAAAAATTCATATACATATGTATTCTAAAACTAAAGACTAAACCGAAAGCAATTGTGTTTATTCATAATAAAACGTTATTGCTATTTTAACAATTTCATTGATGTAGCTTAAGTTTAGAAAAAAAGAAGTAAAGAACACTTTTCAGAATAGTTCATTTTTTTAGTAATTAATTTTAAGCACTAGGTCTTATTAAATAAAAAATTTTTTAAAAAACTTTATTTTTTATTAAATAAGACCTAGTGCTTAAAATTAATTACTAAAAATATTAAAAAAGGTCAAAAAATTATAACTAATAGTTTATTTTATTAAAAAGAGAATACTTGCAAGGTTCGTCAATTTGTAGAAAAATTTCGTTTGCAGAATTTAGTATATGCAAGGTCAAATTTTGAGAATCGCCAGCAAATTACCACGGTCAAAAAATCAAAGCAATCATTATTTAGATTCTCTAGTCTAAAATGCTTCCCTGACCTGTGAATTTCCTTTAAATCAAAAAATTGTGGTTGATTAAGAGCTCTCTCTTATATTCTATGACTCCAATTGTTTAGTTTAAAGATGATATTTGCAGCGTAATTTCCATGAAGTATATTCCAGAAAACAGTTTCTAAGTCTAATGTTTTCCTGTTTTTAATTACCATTTCATTAATTTGTTTAAATAAAAATAATAAAATGTTATGAAAAAAATTTATATTGAATACTGCAAATAAAGAGTGCTGAAGTAAATGCTTATATAGACTACCTTAATAGAAAAAGCACTCAGATGTTTTAGTTTGAAATTTTTAAAACGAAACGGACGAAGCAGTTACAGCATGATATGTCAATGTAGATTTTGCTTTACTGAAAAAGGTGTTATTTATGCAATGTTATTTATGTATACTGGGTCCAGTTTTATATCTGCTTTATACTTGTGCTAAAGCTAATCCAAATGAAAATCAAGTTATCTCAAATATACAGGCTAATTGGCATGAACTCAAGCCTTAGTCTGGACTGTAAACTTCTATTGTACAAGTCGATTCTGAAACCAATATGGTGCTATGGAATTCAACTATGGGGCACTGCTTCAGCTTCAAATGTGGAAAAAATTCAACGCCGACAGAACAACATACTACGATTAATTACATTAGCTCCATGGTACATGTGAAATTAAATTATATTTACATCGTTATTTGGATATTCCACTCGTGACTGCTGAAATTGCTCAATACGCAGGCAAATATTTAACTAAGCTCGTGTGCCACCCGAATTCCCTTGCGCGAAATATTTTGAATTTTAGAGGTCATATCCGATTAAAAAGGAAAGACACAGGGGCATTGGTCAATAACCCTCCAAATGGAAATGGAATCTCTTGAAAATAGTTTTTATTTTTTTATATTTATTTTTGATTGTGAGAATTTGTTAAGATATTATTTTATTGCTGACACTGGCCGGGCCTAATAATTATACATTTAGATTTAAGATTTGAAAAATTGTTGATAATTCATATTATATATGAAGATACGATAAATAATTTATATATGGCAAAAAAAAAAATGTATACAATTAACTTTGGCTCTGTACTGTAATGGAAACACTAAGTACTTTCTTATACCTTTTTACAAGTTAGTGCAAGGGTAAAATATTTATAATTTTACATATTGTACGAGTAATCGGAACACAATGTACAAAATAAGCACTGTGTTATAAATTCGACTTAAACTTATTGATTGTCATGAATTTATTTTTTAAAAATTATATACGATTATATATTACTTTTTACGCCAAAAGAAACATTAGCTAAATCTAAACCAACAACGTTTGTAAGAATGAGGCTGCAATAATTTCTTGTTTTTACAGTTGCTACACACCCATATGACAATAGTGCCGCTGGTTTTTTTATCATTTTTATTGTAAAAATGGGGTTTCTATGAAAACTGATACACACACAAGTATAAAAGTAGATTTTTTTGGTTTATCAACATTAGATTGAGAGTTTGTTTGATCTTCAAACTCTTAAAATGAAAAAAGAAAGTTACTTTAAGTTGAAATATAAATATACAAATATTGTATTAGTGACAAATTTTCTTTTATTTAAAAATGCACAGCAAAGGTTAATTAGAATTGTTAAAAGATGATTTGAAAAGAAGCCGATCATTTGTGGCTTATTGCCATAGAATTGCAACACAGATCAAACATATTCATATACTAGGACTTTCAACGTGAAGAAGGTTAGATATTCAGTTCATATTAGCATCTTACGGCGAACATGTGCCGATTTTCAAAAAAATTCGAAATTGTAGTTTCACGTTCTCGAATAATTTGAATGGCTTTTATTTGATAAAACGTTTTCTTTGTTGCTCAAAATATTTTAAATTATAAAGTTAAATTGGATTTGAAGCACGGCAAAGTGCTGAAAATTATCCTTAGTTACAAAAGAATTCTAAAACAAAAGTTCAATATCGTAAATATTTAATTTACATTTGTTAAGTGTGCTAAATTTCTGGTTAAACAATTCAAACAATTCATTGTAGTTAAAGGAACATCTCGATAATTGTTTTCTACCGCTTATATAAAAATTATCATATACGGTAAACTAAATACCCTAATACAAATTATAAATATTCACACATGCGACATCAACAAAAGATTTTACATAACTCAAATTTCCCAAGTGCAATGCACTAGCAGTGCATACATGTTTACTATTGTTATGCATACGGTGATTAAACGGTCTTCAACTAATATACCACAGATAGACTTTGCTTGTGTTGTTGTTGTACTGATCGGTGCGTTTCAACAGACACATTTCTTTTGTGGGAAAACAATCCCAAAATAAATGCAATAACAGTTAGATCACATTACACTTTTCGCCCAAATTATAATACTAATACTACTTCAAAATATTAGTATTAGTAGTATTTTTACATAATTATTTTTATATATTGGAGAACCATGCAATCACAAATTTTGGGATACTATCTAAATTTATGATTGCCTTTTTGAAACAATACTAATTATATAGTAAATATAGTTAAGAATAGATTTTAAGTATGAGTGAGTTTTGTTCTCACTAACTCTAGATTAGTTACAACCTTCTCATAGTCGGTATATAACCGACTGATATGTAAAACAATAATTTCATTCTTATTTCCTCCAAGCACCCAGCTGAGCTTTTGTAACATTTAACTGCTGAGCAAAGGAAATAAAGAAATAAAAAGATTTGAGAACAAAGGAGATTAATTTTATTCAATTAAATTGAATATTTAAATAATACTACATGGCGATCCTGCCATTGAATAAATAGTACTTCAGATGTTTGTATAAATAACATAAACAATCCTTCCCGTCATTTAATTTTAATCTTCATTCTGCAAAGTGTTCGTGAATTAAAGAAACTTTAGTTAGCAGTAACATAAAAAATTTTCTATTCTATTTTGCTGCGACGTATTGTTTAATATGCTGAATTTGAAATGCTATAAAATGTAAACAGATTAAAATATTCTTACACAAAATTTTGAAATGTTATATACAAAAGTACTTTCGTCAAACGGTGAAATAAAATTTTTAGATTTTTAATTTTAACACATAAATTCATTAAACGGGGAAAAAATATTTCAAAAAATTGTTTTATTTTATAAAACTGGTTACCCTGAATTTATTAACTGCGGGGCTGTCAAATTCTTTCTAGAGAGTGTAACATGTTAGTAAAAAATAAACTTTACCCAAGAATCCCCCTTTACCCTACAGGGTATATAGTCTGTGTGTTGACTCAAATGTACCTCTACTTGGCCTTTGTGAAATTTCTTTAAAATACCTTATGTGGTTCATGAGCTACCCAATTAATTGCACTGCCGATTTTTTCGAAACAGCAATAATAGTAGTGAACAAACCTAATAAAAATTGTTTACAAAACTCTAAAAAATAAACTTTCTTGATAATTTTATTAAATGTGAACTAATCTTTTAACAGTCTTTTAAATAATTTAACGGTTTTATTTTTTTTTTCCTTCCGATATTTCGCTTTCCTGTGGAAAGCTTCTTCAGGAAATTATTTTTTATATTTCACAAAAACAAAAAATTATAACAATTTGAAAAGAAAAAATTTTTGAAAACATTTGACAAAACATATAAAATAATTTTCTTCATACATACAAACATACAAAAATTAAAATTTCAAATATTTAAACATACACAATAATTTAGGTTATGGTACGAAACAGGCAAGGAAACTATAAAATTATTATACTTCTTCTGAGTTCTGCCATTTCGCATAAATTAAGAATTTTATTAACTATGAAAAAACGAAATTTTTGTTGTTAATAGCTTTAGTGTGCTGAGATCTCGATGATATACATACATATAATTGGATACCTATAAAATAATTAGAGTGTTTTTTAATCTGTTTTAAAAGGGTTTATTTTTTTTCTACTAACTACCTTTTTCCTTTTATATTTCTCAGTCAAGTTAAACAATGAGTAGATAAAGTGTATAAATCGAAGGGCTCTCATTTATATTACAATGAAAAACAATCTTTTAGAATGTAAACATTCCTTCAAAATCTTTTTCAATAGTCAACCAGAAAACAAACTTTGTCGAGTTGCATAATATTATTACAGTTCCTTAACAAAAAACAAACTATTAAAAATAGTTAACAGTTAAAATTTATAGTTTAGTATACTTATTTAAGATTCTTTTAGATTACAAGTTTTTTTCTTTTGCTCTTTCTCGCTCACGCATTGATAATCGATTATTTTTTCATTATTGTTATATTTTTTCTGTTATTAGTCTAACGATTTTATCACAGCTTAACAATATTCGATTTTTGTCAATTAAGAAAATTTTTGTATTTAATTTTTATTTGTAGAATATGAGTTTTTTTTAAATGTTAAACACAATCTAAGTTGTAGACTTTCACATTAATATTTTAATCATTTCAAAAAAAACTTCGACTTCTTGTGCGATTAAGCTACAAGACAAAATATTAAATTTTTGTTACTTGTCTGGGCCCTGTATATTTCGTATTTTAATTAAAAGAATTATTTATATTTAATAAACTAAGTATCAAAGAGTCTCAAAATAATTTAAAATAATATATTATTGAAACTCAAATAAAATCATTCTTTAATTTTGTATTATTAGAAATATGACTATTTTTTATTTTTATTTTAATAATTATTTTAAAGTTCAAGCACTACCGAGGCGCACAGCAAAACAACTATCATAAGATAAAAAATAAAAAGAATTTCTTAATAACATCATAAAAAGATGTTTATCTACAATATTCTTTCAATAGTTTTGTTTTGTTTATAGATTTAATCAAATAGCTAAAAAAAAATATGTATAATTAAATAAAGATTTCACTTTTTCTACGAAATTCTGTCAACTGCTTAAAGTCAAATAGAGGAATAAAAAAGACATTAAAATTGAGTTATTTATTTGAAAGATATAAATCTTTAATTAATATGAAGCCTCAACATAATAGATATGAATGATTTTATAGTTTGTTTTATTGGAGTTGTTTTCAGTTAATTTAAGAAATCATAAATATGTTAACATTATTATTAATATTCAAAACTAATATTCCCTTAACCAATTGAAAAGCTTAAATTTACTCTGTGCCTTAAGCTCATTTTTACCATGACTCTGTTTTTATGTATATGTAGAAAAGATGACATTAATACCCAAATATATTGCCATATCATTCATCAATATAGCCATTAAAAATTATATACTAGCTGTTATAATTCTACTTTATTAGATGTGTCCCATTTCTGCTTTTATTTAGATGTGTATATCAAAAAATTTTCCATTGATAAAGTTTTTAATGTGGTTATATTGTCTGTTTGCTGTATGATTGAAACGCGTTCTTTATATAACACAGAATTTTATACAATTCAACAATCGTAGGCTGCTTCATAACTTGATATCAACTTGTGGGGTAAATAGGAAAATGTGTTTTACATGTGAGTATCAAATACTTCAAAAAAAGTCACTAATAAACTTTTAATTTTGTTATGCTATTATTTTGTTTATATTTTGTTAATATTTATACAAGATAATCAACCACAAAAAAAGTCTATAATCTATCAAATTGCTTCTATAAAAGGACATAATGAAGGGTACAAATAAAATTAAAACTCAGTATAATAATAAAGTAGTTAAAAAATGAATTTAAATATAATGATTTTACAAAAATTAATAAACAAAACTGTGCATACTAATTACAGAACAAACAAAAACTGCAATAGAACTACGAATTTGAAAATCAATGTCTAAAGGTGAGTAATTAAAAAATCTGTAGCATTCTTGTTAAAAACTCTAGTCTACAAAATGCATTGAAATGGAAGCGAATAAGAATTATTGGTCGAGAAAAAAACAAAGCAAAGAATGACCTCACAAACGTTAAAATGCAAAATAATAAAAAACATCATTTACAATTAGAGATGCTGTATGTACAACAAATGTCACTAAAACAGACAATCAACGTTAATGTGCATTTGATCGTATGATGTAAAAATGAGTAAAGGAGGCATTTGATAATTGCTCTTTTAATTAAAGCTGAGCTTGTTAAGAATCGAGGTGTGAGTATTTTGATTGCATTTACCAGTTCGACTCTATGGCTTTTGCTAAAGTTGTTGTCACCATATCTAATTTACTAATAATACACTACGCTACATCACTGTGTTACTATGGAGATACTCGAGTTACTTAATAATAGATTTGCTATTAATCCTTGCAGTAATCAAGATGACACAATGCTGTTATTTCGCGAAACTTGAACTCACAATCTTCCCTATTATATTATTACTTTCCACTCCAAGTATTTGTCAAAGTTAATGGCTTGGTTTTTGTTTTCTTCTCTCATGCTCTAAGATACAGATGCATTCGAACATGTTATTAAAATTATTCGGCAACAATTTTTCAAATAAATTTTGAATCTAATTGGAAACACCTTACACCTTTAAAATAGGCTAACGAAAAGGCAGGCTTAAATGTAATACAAAAGATATCTCAATTGTTATCAAGTTTATTGTCATTTTAGTGGGCCTTAACAAACTGTCTCATTTATTTTGTATAAAACCTTCTTGTTGACATTTAAATTTTCTGCTCCACTGTATACAGGTAATAGATCCATATATGTATTTTATTGAATTCCTGACGTTTGACAGATAAAACCAGTACTCTGTATTTTGTAAATAAACACAAAAAGTCATGCAAATATACCAAGGAACTATCAAAAAATCAAAACAAAAAAACCATCAAAAATATCTGTGTATGGCTGTGTATGATAACTGCGGGTGTTTTTGCAGACAAGAAACAAAATAAAAGTTTTTGTATAGAATGATACATATGTACATATATTCATATGTGCATACAAATGAGCACGTAAAATTAAATTTTAAGAAGAAATAAAAAATTACAGAAAATTGTAATAATTCCATAAGAAATGTAATACAGACACATCTGAAGAAGATGACACAATTTAAATTTAATATATAAAAATATAAAACGCAGCATATATTCACAGTATATGCGTAATATTCTAATAAGAAACCCAGCAGAAAATAAATCTCTCTCAACTTCTACTGCTACAACTTAGCGTTGACTAGTAATAAATTATAAATAGATAGAATATACAAATGACATCCTAAAGAAGTTTCATGCCAATATTGCTAGTGTGTATGTGTGTAAAAATGTAACAAATATTTTTAAAGAAATATGCCAGAATTATAATTTTACAAAAATACATAGTACATACTTATATACTAAAATAACAAAGTTATTTTACATTATCCAACAATTTAAAATAATAGGTAACTGCAACCAAATCGAAAATATGTAACTAGATTGCTTTATAGAGCGGTTTATATCCTCCCAACCTACATGGCTTAAGTTATGTTAAAATACTGTGCTTACGTCTCTGTATCTAATGATAATTATGAATGTGAGTCATTTCTGGTATTTTCTATTACAAAACAAAAACTTTATCTTGGCATAATCATGTTGCCAATAGTTAGTTATAATTAGTTTCAAACATTTTTTTTTACACTTTACTGGTCATAATTAAAGGTTGATTTTTCTTAGAAATTTAATTTCTTTTATTGCTTTTTTAGATATTTCGGTTAATTAAAAGCATGTGGCTTAATAACTGTGCAATAGAATACAGTCCTTCCTCTTAGTGCTTCTTAGAGAATGTTCTTCGGTGAATGTTTTTAAGATGCTTCTCAACTTGACAATCTAAGCTACGTGATATATTTCCTACACCAGGGTATCTAAACTCCCTACTGATTGTCTAAATCAACCATAGTTAGTTGAAACCGTGTTCCGAAGTAAATTGGCTTCGCAAACTACTAAAAGTAAAACTTATTTTTGAAAAATATTAAAGAACAAAAATAAATGGCATAATTGCAAATAAAATATATACGAGCATTGAAGATAGAATGGTTATATGCATGCATATACGTATATATACAATGCAGGTAAAATATGCGTTGCGTATGCTTATGCGATGTGTTGTAAAACTGATATGACATGGGTGTGTACATATTCATTAAAGTCCTACACTTAAAATTAATGCCATGGGTCTATATACAACAACAAGAAATGTAAAAGCTGAATTAGTATCATGATTGCAAGTACTATTCTTTTCGCTTCCTTCATCTTCGTTCTTATTCTTTAGTTTTCGAATGTGATTCGAAAGAAGCGAATTAAGGCCCAACTATATTATGCATATGCTTGCTTAAGCCAATTTAAACAACTGTGCAAATACTTAATAATCATATGTGGTAAACTATATTGTACTTAACAAAAATTTTTCGTCAAATTTCGTGAAATGTCATTTGCTTAAGCAAAGTAAGAAACTGATCGCACATTCCGTACGGGAACAGCTGATTTTGCATTGTGCATTGCGTTATAGATACATTAATAAGCAAATTCCAATTGAGGACAAAACCGAAAAAAGTATTTTATCTGAATTAATAAAAAACGTACAAAGAAAAAATTTCATGTATGATAAAAGAGACGCGTGTTATTATAACCGGAAAACAAAGGAACGAGCATGGAAAGAAGTAGCAGAAAAATTTAGTAAAAATGGTAAGTAAAACCTTGAAGAATTCTGTATGGTATGAATTATATAAAGTCGCAGGTTGCAAACACAGGTGGAAGTAACTACGGGAACGTTTCTGCACGGAAATGAAGAGGATGGATTATAAATTCAATGATGTACACGGTTGCATTTCTGAGTATTTTTGGCCGAAATAATAAAAACAACGAAATATGTGTAATTTTTCTTTCGTAATCTTCTTAAAAGTGTTAAAAAAAATTATAAATTTGTATAAGGATAGTATTAATTATACAAAATATGATAATTAAACACCTTTTTGTTAATCAATTTTATTTATTTAGAAAGAAATTCTTTTTTTTTTTTGCAAAAGTAAGAATAAAACAAATGTGCAACTGAGCATAATAATTTCTATATTCATTTAAGTACATTTTAGCCACCACTCAAAAGTCTTCCATTATTTGCTTATGCATTTGACAAAATTTTGATTCAAATTTTGATATTAGCTTAAACTAGCTTATGCATATTATAGTTGGGCAGGTAGTGTTCGTTCATAACGTGAAGATAATCCACTCAAGTCTGAATAACATAATTTTCTATTTGCCAGCACTATTTTTATATTCGCTAAACAATTTTTAAAACCAATGAAAAATATAATTGTTGGATTTGTGTGATTTATGTATGAATGAAAATAATATTAAAATGATGGCTCTGTAAAATTTTTAAATTAAAATAAAATAAAAAACAATATATGTCTAGAATTTTTATAAATAAAACATTTGAGAAAAATTTCTTATTTTTAACACACAAAAATGAATTCAAATAGTACAATTTTCTGCTTGTAATAATAACAAAAGAAAGGAAACGTATGAAAAATAAAAACCATTCGTTGCTATGGACACGATGCAAAGTGGTTGCACTTGTATGGAGGAGAGTGACAAAGTGTTTTTTTTTCCAAATGTCAACAATTCTTTTGCATAAATATTGTACACATGTCAATAATTCACAAAACGCACCTTCCTCGCATTCAAAATCAATGTATTGTACTACTTCATCGAAAACTTGCTGGGATTTCACCAAGTTTGAACCTTTTTTATAGCACCAAATCTCGAAAATGAACAGGCGTGAAAATATGCATTGACGGGACGTTTCTATAAAATCGAATTATAGAAAAATATAAATAAGTACAAAAAAACCTTTTAATAATAACAAAAATATCACTCTTATTAAATCAAACGACATACATCACAAATTCTAAAGCACATTAAACATAGAGGTTAGGTTAGTATATTGAATATATATAAAAAATATGCAAAAATATGCACTAGAATTATACATAATCTTAAACTACATACATGTGTTAACATTTACAAACTAATTTGGTCATTGGCTTCGATTGCGAAAGCAACTAAAACTCTAAATAATTTTTACGTATATTAGCAAACCATGTTGGAAAAAATACTTCTTCAAAATCTGTATTTTACTAAAACCACAACACAATTTATTTACTTATTATTTCTTAAAAACAATGCCAATACTATTCACATTAATTTCCATTTTTTATAATTTTAGTAAATCACTTTTATAAAATGTATTTTAACAATTGAAGTGTCACTTTATTTTCCTAGTTCTTTTAATCAACTTTCTACTTCTATGCGAATTCACACTTTAGTTGCTTACACTTCAAAATTACCGTTAGAAATTATCAAAACAAATTTAGAATAGAGAAATTTGATGGCATTAGCGACTATTTATTTCGCTACAATGCAAATATATTAAAATTTTTTTTTTATTTTTGTCATATGGGCGCAACCACTGTGCGATGGTTGGCAGATGTAATAACAGAGCGTATATATTGTAGAAATTTAGTTTAACCAGCTAAATGGTATTTAATGATACGATCTTCCTCACATTATTTTAAACTAATGGTGTTTTAATAGATAATATTTACTTACAACTAGTGATGACTGATTAGTAGATCCACAATATATGATTCATTTTGTTTATATATACACCACTATTTATATACACTACTTTCTTATAAAATAAAATTCATTATTATATATGAACTCTAGTTTGAATAAAAATTGCTCATTTGGTGTTATGCTGGCATAATTTTATTTTATAATATTAATATTATTTTTTATATCAAAATAAAATGTACCTTATAAAATTTGTAAACATCTTTAAAATAGTTAACAAATTATGAGTTTCAACGGTAGCGAAGGTTTGTTTTTTTTTAATTCTCTTTGGTGCCATCTCTGCCATCCATTTCGTAATTAAAAAGTTATGTTCATGCTAACATTTACATAGTCAATGGCACCGCTGTGAGGAATTATTAACTACTTGTTTTAAGGATTTTCAGGGTAAGTTTGTAAAGAACAAATATTTTTTTTCACATTAATTTTTGGGACAAGTAAAACGGGTGTGAGGTTTCTTTTCCAGAAACAGTAGGTAGTTTTTTCATATAGTTTGTTATCTAGCCAGCAAGTTACTTTTGCTAAAAACAATTTGTTTAGCAGTTCATTAAATTTTTGCTTATGACATAAATATGCATGCGGTAAGAATAATATTAGAAAAACATAAATAAAATGCTGTGTGTACGTATTATTTAGAAAATGTTGTATTTTAATTATAGTAGATATACCGAACCTCTACACTCTCTATAATTTAGATTTTCCTGTTTCCTGTCTTTTATAATTATTACAGCATTTGATAACGAATTTTCTTTCTTAATAACTAAAAGCTGCACAATAAATGAACTCAAGAGTGACTAAAAATTGCTCATTTATTCATAAAGCTGATTAAACATTTTGAAAACGATTTGTTTTTTTTACAATTTTCAAAGCAATTAGGAGATTTTCGAATTTATGCACAGCTATCCTTCAATGGAGTTATTTGCGATATAAACCTAATGCAGTGCCAGCTTGGAATTTAACTAATGCTTAAGACAGCCTGGAAAAAACTAAACTTGTAACACTAGTTGTGAAATTACCTGTATAGTTTTTCAAAAGGCCCACTTAACTTATGAATAAACGCAAAAAAATAAATAATTTTACGTTGTTGGTCATTTCAGATATAATGTAATAAGCTATTTTAGCTTTTAAGTGAAAAGAGAAAATATCTTTGCTATTAAAATTTTGCACTGCAATTAAAAAAAGTTCTTAGGTGTTGTCTATAGTTATACACTTAAATACGATAAACAACTGCTTACTCTAAATAAACTTTTATAGACTTAAGTTATTTTTGTGGTTGAAGTTTTTGTTAGTAGTTTGTCTTAATTGACAGTAACTTTAGAGTAGTAAGCTAACAAAAACAACAGATAACCATATTAAATAGTCTATAAATATGAATGGTTTAGGAAATGAGCACAAACAGAGTGTCAGACAAATATAAAGATAACCTAACGTCAGACTAAAAAGTAGCAAAAATGCCAAAAGTCGAACAAAAAAAAAAAACAAATAAAAGGAAAAAGCGGCAGCTATCAAACATTGTTGCGCATGTTGTCGGTAAGTGCCATAAAGCTAAATATAAACTGAAGCCAAACCGCACGTTTTAACGCACCCATTAAGAGAAAACAACCATCCATACAACTATTCATTTTCAGTTTCGTTTTAAATTCATCAGTGTTTATGCATTTTATTTATTTTATTAAAGTTTGTTATAGAAAGAGTTGAAGAGTTTCACTGCTTGTTTGATTGGCTGAGAACGTTTACTTACATTTGGGGTTTTCATAATCATACTGCAGCATTCACTCTTTAACCAGCTTAGATCAGTAGAGTGGCGGTTTCTATGGTGTAAATAAAATATAAGAAAAAAAGTGTTGCTGACAAGCTTAAGGCTATAAAACACCCGTACTCTTACACTGGAGATAATGTCGTAAAAATAAAAAATGAAAAATATATAACAAAAAAACTAAACAAAAATTGGTTAAAAAGTGTATGGAATTGAGAAGATAAGTCATGATAAAGCTCTTTTAAAAGTAACTTGCCGCCAGTTTTTCTTTATCTATGTGTTTCGTTATTGTCGCTTTTTAGCTTTCAGAGACAAGCTGACTGACATTTGTTTCAGGCAAGTCAATCATTATTTGTATAAAGTTGTTCCGTAATTAATCCTAATATTTTTTGGTTAGCCGTTTTTTTTCTTTCTTTTTTGTATTTTTATTATGGTTGCTATTTTAAGTCTTTAATTTTAATGCTTAAAGGCATTTTATATTTTTAACATGATAAATTTTATTATAATTTTGTTGCCTTTACATTTTGATGTGGTTGACTCAAGATTTTAAAGATAAAACAGTTTTATGAGTTCTTTAGTAGCATAATTTATATTATGATACATTCAAAGTAATTTAATTTTCCTTCAGTTTTTAATATTTTTTGATATTTCTACACATGTTCCTATTTTATATTAAAGTTTGGATATTTAGCCTAACATCGATGGTAAAAAAATTGTTTCATACAGCGTGTTGTATTTAAATAATGCTGAAGTTTTTAATGTTTGTAATTCAATTACCCATAAACAGCAGAATTGGTTTAAATTACGACAGTATTGCGCCCAGAAATCGGACAATAATTTATTTTGTTCAGCTGCCTTTTCTTGCAGCTTTAATCTATTATATTGTCATCGTATATAACCAAAATATATAGGTAGGCTGTGCATTATCTTATCTATAGATAAGCCACATTCCTCTATAAGATGGCAGTGTTATTTGTCGCCTTGCAAATGAAAATTCGTCGAATATTCATATTCAATCAATATTAATTTAGTTACGCGAAGTCCACACACAACCCAACTCTTTTTTCCTTGTTCGATTTTTAATCGTCACGAATATATTATCTGGCCCACAGTTTAGCTTCACATACAATTTTTGCTTATTTTTGCATATATTTTTCACAACATAAGGTATTCTGTTTCTATATCATATTGATTGTTGTGAACGACAGTAAAGTTGTTAGTTAAGCATTTATTTTACAATTTATATCATATCAAAGAATTAAGAATAAGCAATTAAGTAATTGCCCGCATTATGTATGGCTTTAAAAAATGAGAAACTGGACATTTAAAATTTCGTTTTTGTATTTAAATTATGTTGTTTTAGTTTGCAAATTTTTGGCTACATTTTTGATAAATTTATGAATTTTCGATTAGGTCTGATAGCTGAGGTGCATACAATATCAATAAATACACAAAAATACACAAAAACCGAAATCCAGATAATCACCATTTCTCAACATATTATAAATTAAGCAAAAGTATATAAAAACCTTTGAAAAAGTAAATTAAAAACTATCTTTTCTGCGAACCTTATCACTGTTCATTTGCATACAATCGACCAGTCCTGCGTTTATTAATCCGACGTAAGGAAAAAAACCTTAGAATATTATACGGGTAAAATTATGAAGAAAAATTTTTGTTTGTATTTTTGTTACACACGTTGTGTTTATCTAATCCTTATTGTTATTAAATATGTAAGTTTTCTTACTTAGGGTGTGTATTTGTATATCAAAGATATAATTTTTTAAATTTTACTATGACTCTAACATGCGATATTAGTGTATTTAATGTGTTAAATATTTTGTTATAATTTTAGTTAACATACGTTTGAGTTTTTTTTTGTGTTAAATAGTAATCATTTCCATAATTAAACAATTCATTAAACATTTTTTGTATCAATATTAATATTCATAACTATTAAAAAGTTTTTTGTGAGACGAATATTATTTTCGCTTTTTTTTTAAAAGAGAAGTAGCACTTCAGGCAACAATGCCTCTTTAGTCAAGTACCGTGCTACATTATTTAGGAAAGGGATAGAGAAGAGATGAAACAGGTGGTGAAAGTAGAAGGATAATCGAAAATTAACTGCCATATAAAGACAGCACAGCGACCAGTGACTATGCCTTCATCGCTGAGCAGCCCCACCAACAGTAAATTTTTTTTTGAAGTGAAAAAAACCAAGGTCTTCGTTGGGAATCAAACCCACAACCCCCATACTGACAAGCTAGTACACTACCTGCTAGCCTACAGGGGCACCTTTGGTTAAAGTGATAATACTTTTAATATGTTAAAAATTGCAATTGTTTAAAATAATTTTCTGAAGCTTTTGTCTTAGGTCAATACATAATGATGAAAGTCTTTTCGCAATTTTTAATTCAAAAACGCATTTAATAAGAAAGAATCTAATATAGGAATAAAATTTGTGATGAGTAAATGCGTCATACGAGTTTCGCAGCTGTCTTTGCAACTGTAAAAATTTATTACAATTTTATATTCTTGTTAAAAAATATTTAATATCACAAGTTAAATGATATTGTTGATTAATTTAAATATGATCGCAACCTCGGTATTACAGAAAGATAAAGCTAAATGCCGCTCATGGCTACTTGATTTATGATTTCTCATAAAGACTTCTTATTCTCAATTAAATGTTAAATGACAACGAATGCTTAAAAAATAATTTATTTTGTTTTTTATTTTCGCCATAAATATGCCTAAAATATTTTATTAAATTCCCTTAATTGTTATTATAAACCTTTTATACTCATCTCCTCACAAAGAAACATATGAATGAATATATTATAAATTGTTTTCAAAAAGCATTTAAGGAATGTTAATAAAATACCCTTAAAAAAAGGATTGTGTATATCTTAAGGACAAAACGTGACTTTGAATATTGTATATTTTTTACCAATTATTCCAAAATTTTAACTATCTATTTACATTGTTGCTATCATAGCCGTTGAACGAAATAGCGAGCTGTGTTATAAAATAAAACAACAAGAATAATAAGTAAGAATTCAATGTAAATATATTAACCATAAAACCTCATCAAACAAATTATCTTATGTAATATTTATAATCCACAATAAAGATTTATCATCACCTACATACAAACCGTTTGACACTTATATACACACACACAAATGTTTTTGGGGGTACCTATTAATCCTCTTGAAAATCAAGACTTTTATTTTTTCAACTCCTTTTATTGTATTAATACCACACTAATATTTAAGTAGGTATCCTTCTTTTCGTTCATAAAGAAAAGAGTTGTAATAAATAAAGTGTTAAGTTGTATATATAATGTACATAGGAATTTCGTATGTACAAACATAAACTCATATCAAAGATATGACGATACTAAAAAATTAACAAAAGCAACAATAAATGATTAACTTGTAACACGTTTACTTTGGACAAAATTAAATTAATTTCATAATGTAATTACATTTACTAGCAGAAATATAAAAATGAGATAAATTTGAAAGGGTAAAATAAAAAATTAAAATATAAAAGATAAAATATAACAGATGAAATAAAAAATATTTTTATATACACGGTAAAAATGTTAAAAATGTATACTACTTGTATACAAACTCTTATAAATGTCAACAACAGTTGCCGATGTGACATTCGAACACAACATAAACATCACTTGTCCCTGCCAATTTGTCACTTGATTCCATATGTTACGATAAATTCATGATTCGAGAAGTAAAATGAAGAAAAAAAGAAATAAAATAAATTATACATAAGTATGAAAACAACAACGACAAGAAACGACAAGAGAAATATTTATCAAATACTTGTTAGGAAACGACAAGCTGATACCACAGTTTTGCTCTATAATCAACAACAATAAGCAGAGGTTGAAAGGAATTGATACTTTATGTTTTTTTGATTGGGACGAAAAATAGCGGCTACAACTACAAATCTGTTTTTACTTTTATTCTCTATATTATGAAATATTGTCATTTCTTGACAATCTATAGAAAGATCGTCACTGATGAAATTTTTTATACAAAAATTTTCACTGATGAAATTTTTTATACAAAAATTTTCACTGATGAATCACTAATGAAAATTTTCTTTAGAAATATTATCGGTGAAGAACATTTTTTAAAAAAAAATTATCACTGATGGTTAAAGTTGATTCTGGAGTACAACACACCTATTATTATTCCTTGTGGCTTCTGTCGCTTCTGTCTGTTATTTTTTGTCTGTTAATTTGTAATGTGATTCGATCTTAATGATTCCACGAAACTGTTGTATTTCCGTGGTAATACAATAAAAATAAAAAAAACCCATAAAGGGCGCTGTGCTTTTTCTATGATAGTCATTATTTAGCTATATATCGTTGTTTTACTTTTTTTATACATCTGTCGACTTGATAAATATACATGAGATTTTCGTTCCCTCTTTTTTATTTTTATATTTACAACTTTTTTCAGACAAGTTTAATCGATACACCACTACAGTATTGAATTATTGGCACAATGCGATAATATGGGTGTATTAATTGTAATGGCCTTAACATGTATCCACTGATCGTCTTATAGTTTCCCACATTTTAAACAAACATATTTCCATATTTGCAACGTCTTCCAGTTCCTTATTTTGTGTTTTTTAAGCGAAGTTTTTCTTTTAAACTTTAATGAAATGTAAACAGGAATATATGATAATTTCTTAGCCATTGATATTTTTTATTTGATATTTAGGTTTTTGGTTGGAAATATAATTAAGATAGTTTGTTCGCTTGGATAAACTGGACCCTTGGACCCTTTTATACTACAAAAACACACGGTGACTTTTGTATTTACTGACTCGAAAACAGATGCCACATTAATTTATACAACAACAAAATAACTTTCTTATAATTTAATGCAGACGAAACAAATAATAGCTGAAGAAATATATTCCCTGTATTCTTAGGCGACTGAAAAAACAGTGGATTTTAAAATGACACTTTGCTAATGAAGGATATGAGTACATAAAAAATGTGTTTCAACAGCGCAATATTTGAATCAACCAAAAAGTTATTGGAAACTATTAACTTACCTACTGATCACTAGTCAAAATTAATCCCAATATTTTCAATATCTATGAAATAGTTCTTTTAAATATTTAATCTTTTACAAACACATCTTGAAGTCTTGTCAGCATTAATACATATAAACACACTGCGCAATAAACACTTGTATACCAATATAGACACATACTTTGTCAATCAATTGAATAAATCATGTATACAAACATTTCAATGAATTTTATATAACAATTCATTCAAAGCACAGATTAAGATCATGTATACAGATTTTTTTGAAACCATACAGAAAAAAAGATTTTGAGCAAAACTAGAATTTGATTAAAATCTTTTTAATCTTTTTTAAATGTTGCCACTTATTTTTGTATAAATTTCTTATTTGTTCATCGTCAGTGTTATCTTAGTAATATCATGGTGTGTTATTTACACTTCATTTAATTTGTATGCTTCATTTACAACAAAACATATATTTCTGTTTACATATATATTTTGCGTGTTTCTCTCAAGTATGTTGAAAATAATACTTGGCAAGAATTTTGTTGCTGAAATTGACGTGATTTTGTTTTTTTTAGTTTTAAAAATGGCATTAATATTATGTGTATTATTTAGCTATCCTATTAAATTAATTAAAAAAAAAATCAACATAAACTGTTATATAAAAAAATAACCAAATGTTCAGCTATTAAGCCAAATAATTTTAAAATGTGGATACTTATGACATAAATAAGATAAATGTACGATTAATTTTAGCGACAAGATGTGCTTTGATTAAAAAACTTAATAAGTATTTTGGTGCATGTTGAAAATTGATACAAAGAATAGAGTCAAGGAAGAATGTATATTAAAACTTAATTTGAAATAATAAAATTTAAAAATATTGGATACCAAATTCAAGTACTAGAAATAAGAACTAACAGTCAACAGTTCCAAAAAATCAAACTGTGAACTAATTTACAACTTTTAACAATGCAAATATACCAAAGTTTTTTAAACCCATATTCAAACACCTTTATTGAGTTGCCTTTGTCCTTAAAGTCAGTTCTTACAGAATCTAAAAAACTAAAAAATAAATACCGAAGTAATTGTAATAATTGCATGGCATCAAGGAAATCTTTTTTTTTGTGTGTGTTGTGATTTTTAAACTAAAAAATTTACCTTTAGTGTAGCTTAGTTGTGCTTTGTCCAAATCAATAAACTTTCGTATTTCAAAAAAAGCGAATTGATAGTAATGAACTATAGATTTTTCATATATATATATTTTTTTTACTTATATGGTTATTGTAATGAGAAAAAAGACACGACTACCATTAGTCAAAAATATTGTGTTTTTAGACATCGTCACCTAGAGGCACAATTCACTGTCATTAACTAAACCGTTAAGAAGCACAAAGTTATAGGAGTAAGGGATTGTTTATGAAATTTTTTCGCAGAATGCAGAAGTCCTACCTACTAAACGGGCCAGTGGTATTGACGTTTTCTTTGCCACTAAAAAACTCTTTAACTGCGATTTCTATTGAAAGGTGAGTTAGAAACTCTAGATGGTTATATTTACTAGCAAAAGATCTGGCAATCTGGTTTAGTTGTATTTTATACTTATCAGGAGTGTAAAACTTAGAAATAGAATAAACCAAAGATAAAATTTTTTAATTGCCATAAAATTGACTTTACTCGAAAGATAATATTAATTAAAGTATGACTTCTGGCATATGACTGCCACGGCTGGCGGATGTGATAAGGTTAATGGGAGCGCTTGGTTGTTTGGTCTCAATTCGATATAAACTTATCTTTGCGATTACTTTTTCCAATATTTATGACAGTATACCGGCTATATCGTGGCGAATGTTGTCCGCCAAAACCTTTCCTTCAATAAATAAATTGTGGCTGCAAATATTTAAGCCATAGTTCCTACACATTATGGTTATACAATTGATGAATGAAAAAGTCAATAACCACCATTGCCTTCAAATGTTCTGACCAGCATCGTTTTAAAGGAGCCTATAAGCCACACCAAACAGCATTATGATCACTCCAAATATGGCTTAATAAGAATCGCTAAACAGAATCGGGATCAACAGAAATTTTGTTTTCTTATATTTAGTCTATTCATGTTTAAATGGCAAACCAAATTAAATATAAATCCAATGAAAGGTACCATTTAAAAAAATTGTGCCAACTAAGAGTTCTATAACTCTATAAAAATATTCGTTATATACATGCACCATTAGCCAATTAAGAGAATGCTGTAGCAACAACTTACAGCGATTTAATGTATACTTATAAAATGTGCTGTTTTTGAATTAGATGATTCGTAGATGTTTGTCTAGGTTATAACTGTTATAGGGTGTTTTTCGTTTTAATTTTATAAATGTATCAAGTCCTTTGTTGTAACGATATTATGATTCACAGTGACAATAGATGCATAAACATCTTTAAGAACAAAAGGGATGTTGATTGTCAGCTTACGAAAGCTTTGCATTACCCACAATAATATTTTCAAATAATCCATAGTAGCTTGTAGATCAGAGAGAAAACATAAAAATACGAAAAAGTTACAGTTAAAGTTAATATTAGAGCTGGCAAACATACAAATTTTTGATTAAATATTTTTTTAAAAAATACCATTTGAATTCAAATTGGTCTTAGAAATGACAATAAACTTCTTGTATTTCAGAACTATGAGTAGCTGCTCAGATTAAATTTTATTAAGTTATCCTAATTAGACATTCTTATTTAAATAAGAAGCTAAAGTAATTTGGTTTTTAAGAGAAAAACATTAAAATTTAGGTTAAAATAATTTAATTATAAAAAAGTTATTAAAAATATTAATATTTTGTTATATGCAAATTTGTAAGCAAAACGTGGATATAAAACGTTTTGTTTTTTTGATTAATAGCTTTAATAAAATTATTTTTGACTTAAAACCCATTTTTCAAATAAATTTTTTTATTAATATTTTGAATTATAATGATAACTGCAGTACACATGATATTTAAAAAGGAGATTAATGCTGGATTTTTTGCTCACTACATACACTAACCAACATATTTCATGATATATATTTACATTTGTTTAATTTTGGTAAAATAATGACAAAAATATTTATTAGACTAAAATAATTACTTTTATTTTTATTCGACCTTTTTTTTCAAATTGTTATAATTTTTTGGTTTTGTTAAATATAAAAAATAATTTCCTAAAGAAGCTTTCCACAGGAAAGCGAAATATCGAGAAAAATAAAATCGGTAAAAATTATTTAAAAGACCGTTAAAAGATTAGTTCATATATAATTAGACTAAAATATTTATTTCAAATATTTATAAAGCATTTATGACAAAAAGTTCTTTCAAATAATTAATAAACCTAAAACAAACCTAATTAAACAACAAAAAATATAGAAAACATTAATATATTTTTAATGAAAAAGAGACCTCACTTGACATGCCCACCAAATTGTAATTAAATTTAATTAGAGTCACATAAAGGAAATGAAATACAAACAAAACTTTTTTAATATTTCATTTTTCGTTAATGAAAAAGTTTCACATAAGAAGAATAAACATACGAGCATAATCGCATAAACATAAACAAAACAAAAAAATTTTACCTCCACATCCGAGCACTCACAGTTGTGTCATTTAAGCAAAAGTAGGAAGCTGACTTTATTTTTTTTTATATCATTTAACTTTTAAAAAAACATTGCTCCTTAAAAGTATAAAACATTATTTCAAAATAATAATAACACTCGCAATTTGCTTTCATTTTCATTTGTGAAGTGTTGTAATGAAATTTGGTTATGTCAAGTACCTTGTGTTCCTTTTTCGTTGGTTCCGTTGTCCTTGTTGCTAGTGTATGAGTTGTTTAATACATGCGACTTATAAGAAAGCGTTAAAAAATCTTTTAGAATGGTTTCATTTTAAATACATTTGCATTCTGCATTGCAAATATTTCCGTGGAATCACACGGAAAAGTTTTTTCTTCAGTACCTGGTCTTATAGGGGAATTTAGTACAAAGATCTCAGGGCACAAAAAGACGAATCGTTTTATGTCCATATGTACGAACATGCTAGTAGAGAAATGATCTATGTTTGCTTTAATTATTAAAATATCAGTTAAGTATCATTCGGATTCATATATAAAACATTCTGCGCCAATATAATGCTATATGTGAATATAACATCCATATAGGGAAGTTGTTTTTGTAGTAGAAATAGTAGTTTATATTCACTGCAAATTTCTGCATCTTGCGATTAAATTGATTGAGGGATATTCAGGCTCTGGACAATTAATTTTAATTTTTTTTTTATTTTTCACTCATTTCACATATTTGTTATAACGAAATCCATTTAAGTTCTAAATGTCTACCAACTACTGTTAAGAAGCAAAAGTCACAACACCATTTATTTTAAGTTAAGTTTTAAATTTTTTATGAAATTTGGTTAACTTAAATGGTCATATAGACAGAAAAAACAGACAGAAATGAGTTTCGCAAAATTAACGAAACTAAACAGAGTCTCTGATATTACTAACAGTCAGAAAATGTACTATGGATCACGCCGTAAATTTACAATGAATTAAAATGCCAGTAGAACTGATCCTGCTTTATTATCCATATGCCTGAAAGTGTCTGCCTGTTGCTATTCGAAAACAAGGCACAGTTTTGCATACATTGTACATTCTCTATAAGTTTGCCTATTATATTCTGCAAATGAGCTTAAAGAGTTTACCTATTTGAGCTCCTGAGAAAAAGAGACAAAAATTGCAGTAAAAATAATAGAATTACATTTTATATGGGTGTCGAGCTTTATATAAATCATAATTATTAAAAAGGACAAAATTTGTTATTACTCCTTTCATTTTTATATTTTTATTACCAGGATTCTTTTGCCATGGGTCAATTTTATTTATTGTGTTAAAATATGTACATATATACAATATGCCATTTAATGAGTGTTTTAATATTAACAATGTCGTATAATACAAAAAAGACTTTTATTAATTATGCAAGGAAATAAATTTTTGTAACAAGATGTGGGGCACTGAATAATAAATAGAAATATAATTATAATATATTAAAGGTATAATAAATCCTGACCCTTTCCTTGTGTTTTAATAATACATTTTTTTAACAACTACATTTTTTGACAGCCATTATTTGAATTTCCTCAGCGGCCGCTATATTTTGTTGCAAACATCTATGAATGAGTTCCTTAAAATAATTATCAAAAAATATTTGTTTTTCTCTTATAAATTCTACTCTTTACTTGCTTGTCAATCTTTGTAAGTTTTTGTTTTAAGAGAAAAACCATTAAAATTATGGTTAAAATAATTTAATTATGAAAATTTATTAATAAAATTAATATTTTGTTACATGCACTTTCTTAAACATTTTTTTCTTCCCAATTTTTTCATAAATAATTAATAAATAAATAAATGAAATATATTTTTTTATTAATATTTTGAATTAAAATGAAAACTGCAGTTTTAATAAAATATTGTACTTTTTTATATCAAAAACGTTTTTACACAATGAAAATTTGCGGTATTGAAAGTAAAATATTTTAATATGAAATGGGATCCCAAGCTTCTTTATTTTAAAATAGTCTGGTCAGCACTATTATGAAAAGCTATTTTTAATGGGTTTATTTGATTGAGATTACGGTTGGAGGTAGGTAAAGTAAAGTATGTGTATTTCGTCAAAATCTGAATAGTTTATCTATTACTCTAGACTTTCATTGCTGGCGAATAAGAAAAATCTTAAATCTTAAATCTTTAAAATACAATCAACGTCATTAAATATTTTTGTCCTTGATCTCTTTTTTTTCTTTTTATATTTTATTTAAAATATTTTAAGTAATTTTTTATACAGTAGTTTTTAATTTTTATTTAAGAATTAAAATTTTAGGAATTCTGATTTTTCTTATTAGACTTGACCTGCTTTCTCTTATAATTTTCTCTTCATTTAACTCTATTTTTTTTAGATGTGTAATAAAAAACCACATACAAGGTGCACAATAAGAAAAATAAAAATTGCTATACTCGTATTTAAGTGTGAAGTAAATTATAATATAAAACTTAAAGTATGTGTGTTTTTTGGTTTTTTAATTTTTGCATTAAAGTTAATAGACGAAAATTATAAGTTTTTTCGTTTTCTTATGTGTAAACGTTGTAAGTTTAAATTTTTAATTTTTATAATTTTATAAGATCGTCAGAAGGAAAAACTAGTTTAATTTAAGCTTTTATAGGGTAATTGCTGTTACAGATTGTTGCCCAGATAGTTTTTCTTTTTGAAGGCACTAATATGAACCATGAAATATTCAATAGAAGAGGAGTTCAGTATTTAAGGTGCAAGAAGGCTGTTCGATAAGGTATAAAACCACAAGTTTTTATAACCGCAATTAACCCTCGTTAGTTCGACAGAAAGAAGTTTAAGAGCAGAAGGCCTGTAACTCTAGATAAACCAGTTTTACTCGGTGACAAAAGTTAATGAATTATTTAAACGGGGCCAGGTAAAAAGTAATAATCTGAAAGGAAATAGTGAGTCTTCAGTAGAGAAATGTGGCTTAACTTTTTGATACTCTGAAGAGCTTTTATTTCTTAAAACTGATATTTTATTTTGAAATTGTTATTAAATATTCGATTGCAAATTTTTCAGCAAACTTTTGAATTATTTCTTGTTTTTTCCACTGCCGAATTATATGGTCATAAATATCAACTTTAAAGTTATGGAAGTTAGAATAGGCACTAAAAATATACTCCACGTTACGACAATTTTAACTGCTTATTTAAGAATTCGACTTTTCATCCCCAAAAAATCGAATTATATTCCAAAAAAAAAATTAATATTTTATATTCAATAAGTTGAAGCCTAATGAAAAAATTTATTAGAAAGTATTTGTTTTATATAAGAATAAATCTGAGAATAATGTTAATTTACTGTTGGTTTTTCCAAGTACCTATAAGTAAATAAGTTACAAGAGTAAAGCATATTTAAATGAAAATTATATATTAATAATAGTATATATGTCAATTGCTCTGCTGCAGTAAGATGTGTATGTGAACTGTTTACATTATAAATTAAAAAAGGTAACTTTTATTTGCTTGTATTGATTTCAAATCAATTTTAGTGTAAATAAAATTATTTGAAATTTTTCAAGGCAGATAAAATGTTCTAGAAATTCCGCTTATAAATGAAAATTTTGTACATAATACGTGTAATAAAATAACACTATTTTTCAAAAAGTAAGTACAAATTTTATACAATTTATCTTAAAGACACTTCTTGTTATATGATGAAGTTTGCTACTTCAAAAGTCTCCCATTGTTAACATATATTTTCGATAACCAAAAACAGTTTTTTCTATGGAAAATTTGTCCTTTTTTTCTTTGCTGTTGTACCAAATTATTAAACATTCAAGAATAAGTCATATTTTTTATATTCGCCTTAATACCACATACATACATATATATATGAACAGCTCGACCAATTAAATTTTTTATCAAAACAAAAAAAAAATATATTATATTTTAGCCCTTTCACTTTAACGCTACTTTACATTTTCTCTTCGGTAATTAATTTAATATCTCACCATTGACATCTAAAAACAATTCGTGACCCCACACAGCAGTTTATTGATTAATTTTATTTTTGATACTTATCTGTAATCACACTTGTGTAGATATAATTTTATATACCAATATTTGTTTTATTTTATTTTAGTTAATTAAAATTATAACACAACAATAATATCCTTTCATAGGTCCTATCAATTTCTTTTTTTTTTTAATAAAATGGGTGTGCTAATGAATCTAATTTCTACCCCATTAACACAAACAGAACATGAGCCTTATAATTACAATAATTCGTAGAAAAACACACAGCCTAGAAAATATAAAAACTTCAACAGTAAAACATAAATATTTAAAAGCGCGCCCGTGTTTATTGTTGCCAATTAAATTGATATCAAACAGAATGATTCCACTGGTTTGTAGCTGTTTTGTTAGCTGCCAGGTTTCATGATTAATAAACATTCCAAGTGAGTGGTTTTATGAATGTATGTTCATACAATTCTTAAATGTGGTGGAATAAAGTAAGAATAGAATTATGCGACATAAGTATGTCTATTATACAGATATGATAAAAACTTTCTGTTTTTGTAGTTAAGATATTCGCCTGGATAACATAACATATGTTGAAATCTTACGTGCTTTATCAGGATCTAGATTTTTGTTTGGTGTTATGTAGTCATTAAAAAGTTATTGAAAAACCATCATTTCCCTGAATGTACATAATTGAAAAAAAAACATCTTAATATTTTAAGAGTACAACAAACATCGTTAGCTATCTATAGATCTATTGAATACAGTGTTGCTGCATTTGATTATTTTGTTAATAGCTTATTGATCCTTTGTGAAGTATTTGAGCTTTGAAGTTTGAACGATAGTTACTCTAAGTGAATAAAAAAAAAACATTCCTTTTGGCTGATGCTGTATATTTTATATTTCTAAACAAATAATGATGCAGAAATGCTCATGTCATTACATGCTTTAATTTTTTTTCCTTTTTGTTAAAGTGTGTTTGTTGTTTTAAATTGCTGGGCAGCGTCTATGCATTGGAGTAGATGTCAATGTAAATTGCATTCCGCGAATCTTCAATATTAGTCCTTATCCCCTTGAAGTTGAATATTTTGTTAACGTTTCACATTTATTTAACACAAATTTAGATTCGGGAATTGTGCTGGACACTCCTTTGTTTGCTAAAGTATTATCTTCTGTATAAGATGATTATTATTTCACTGAAGATTTAAAGGTTTCGTTATACCCTCAATATTATACAACTTAAAAGTTTCCTTTATTGCTTAACCTTTAATGTTTAATTATTTTTTTTTAATATTTATTTAATTTACTTTTGTTCAAAATCTACACAACATTTATTTTTATAATCTTATCTTTCAGTACAGGTAAGTTATAATAATAAATTAAGTTAAGGCGACAAATACACAGATTAAACATATTCAGATAAAATTAACTGTAAATATAAATATAGTGATTTATTACTGAGAATAAAAATTAAATAAAAACTGTTTAAAGCGTTTTGCATTGTGCTTGAGCAAAAAACACGCATTTATGAAAAACTGCCATTCATATACAAGAAATCGGTCTAAAGGAAATAAAATCGTTTTCCCCTAACTAATCTGTTAAACCTGATTTTATTAATGAAATATTGTAGCATGTTTGAAAAAATGATTTTATGATGAAATAAAAGCACATGTATGTTAAGGAAGTTGTTGAATGAAACTCCATATAGCTTCGAAATAAATTGGAAAACATTATTGTTGTATAAAACGTTTATATTTCTTTTACTAGTAGACTCACATGCTGCAAAAAGTTAAAAACTCTAGATTAGCACAGGAATAAGATAATAATTTGCAAGAAGTTGCCTCATATTAAAAGGTGTATAGTGATTTGACATCCAGCTTTTCATAAGTCTGACCGGCAAGAGAGTTAGCATGGTGTGTCCAAATAAGACTGTTATTGATTTTTATGCCGAAGTTTTTTTCAGCATTTACAACAGTGACTTTTTCTCCATTTATTAAAACACCAACTTCGGTAATATGATTAGTACTTTGTTTATAAATTATAATACACTTTGATTAATGAGAGTTCAAACAATATCCATTTGCAGCTGCCCAGAACTAATTTTTATTAAGAACTTCATTCAGTCTTCAAATATTTTCAATAACGGCGATAATTAGATTGCTCAAATTAGCTGGACATCGTTGGATTTTACAGCGTGAAAGCTGTTTAGGAAAATCATTAGCATAAATAGAAAAAAAAGAGTGCTCCAAGGATTTATCCTTGAGGCACTCTCCTACGCAATACAAATTGCGACTACAAACAAATAGCAGTCGCATGGAAACTAAATTAAAAAAATTGCTCAATTGTCTGTCTAACAACAAAAGCGTAATTTTCAATAATAGCAAGCTTTAAATAAAAGCTTTAAATAAATGCTCTTAATTCCGAATTATTTTTAAAAATTGGCACAATTTTTGCACACTTCTATTTCGACGGGAAAGTGCTAATTATTATAGTAGTGTTAAATAGAAGTCAAGATTACAGGCAACAATATATTTACTTATTTAGGGTATAACTTAGAGCCAACCAGATTCTACCTGATTAAATTTATTTATTAGAAAATAGACTTCATAGTGGCCTACAAAAGCGAATTGCAATACATTGTAGCTGGGATTAATATTTGAAAAGGTTGATATATTGGTTGTAGCGGTATATTTGTGAGAGCTATATTTAGCTCTTCAACATCGACTTGAGAATTGCTGGAGTTCTCTCTCTCTCTCTCTCTCTCTCTATCAAACCGAATCTCGCGAATATGTCTTTAAGTTTGCCTGGGGCCTATTGAAGATTCAAAGCATTTAACACTCAAATTTTGCTTCAGCCTTCGAGCCTGAAGTTCTAAATCGCTTCCACCTTGAATAAACACAGTCCCTTACAGCAATTAGACGCTTAATATTGGTAGAAAACTAAGGTTTTCCTCTACCATATATTCTTTTAGGGGAACCCAAATTTTTTAGTTTTCTGACGCAATTTAAATTCTAAGGAGTTTATTGAGCAGCACTCTGTTTGTTTTTTTTTTCAAATACTTACCTTGGTGAGTCCAACTTTTAGATCTATTAAAATCTGCCTACTAAGATAAAAAAACTTTAATAAGCTAAAATTTGTTTAATTTCTCATAAGTAGAAAAAAGAACTTTGAAAAATATTAATTACAACTTTTTATTCAATTTCTTTTTATTTTTGAAAATTTAAATTTATTGTCGTCTTCTAATTGTAAAGATATTGCAAATTTTTTTATGTAACGGTCTCAATCTTACAAATTCCAATATTTAAAAAATCTTGTAACAATTAAATAGTAATAAAAATAACCTTATAAGCCCTTTAATAACATTTAGCTGGTCATACAAACTCATAACTATTTTTATTTTGTTATTGTTTGATTTTTGTTTCCTATATCACTTCAGCATTCTACTTTTAGCGTTTGGTTTTCATTAATACAAGAGCTTTTCTAATAATAATTTGCAATGTGAAGCGCTTACGGATAATCTTTACTTTAAATTTATAAATATAAATTAACATTCTAAATAAATGCGAGTAATAAGATATTCTTTAGATTTTTTTTTACAAATAAAAAATTACGTTTTGAATATTTTTCCGAAAAGCCTTTTGTGTATTAAGTATGTAAAAAAAAGAAGAGAAAAGATTGTCAAATCAATTCAAAGGATGGCACATCAACTTTGCTTCTATTTTTTTTCCTTTCCTATTGATTACGTCTTCATTTTGGCTAATAATATGCTTGCAATCAAGCCGTTGATAATATTTTTTTATTTTGTTAAATCAGTTTGATAATTTGTTGAAAGAATTTGAGCAAAAGAGAAATGCTTATAATGGTGTCGAAAGTATAGAGAAGAAATGTGAAATATCAGAATTTTATTGAAAGTTTAAACCTATAGAAATTCTAATATTCATGCAATAATGTGTGTTGAAAATGGGTGGTCGCCAGGATTTGTCGACTTTTAATAAAATATAATATTGAAAAGGTTTTATATAAGTGTGTACTGGAGTATCGAGGATACAATTATATTGCTATTTTTCTTTTGTATAAAATAATTCTATTTATTTTTATAATATGTAAAATATTATAAACTTTTACATAGCGAATTTGCAACTCGCATGGTAGTCGTATTGGTATTAACAAAAATGTATGTACAATTTTTATTTAATCTTCATTTTACATGTTATCAGTATAAATAAATATTAACGTTATAAGAAAGCATACGTTTACTTATTCACATTTGCTAAGATTTATAATGCAAGAAAAGCATTAAAAAAAAAATGATAAAAACCTAACAAAAAACGAGTAGTAAAATTAATATATATTTTGCATATTTACATAAAAGCATTTAAAAAATTGTCTTTACATTTAATAAAAAAATAAAAGAAGTACTTGCAATTGAAATATATATAGATAATGGAAATTATTTTTGTTTTTTTGAAATTCAATTAAATTGCAATTGAAGTTATTGTCATAAAGAAACCTATTATTAAGATAAATTTCTCACTTTAATGCTATTCATAGAAGAAGCTGTTCTATCACCCAACTGCAAATAATATTTAGAGCAAGCTACTAGATATGTTATATATGAACAGTATGGACTAGATAACATTAGTTTAAGGTACTTTAATTTTTTTCGCATCTTAAAATTAAATTTTTCCTGTTACTTTGCAATTTAATATTCTATAGGTTTTAAAAAAAGGAAAAAAAAAACGCATATAAGACGCTTTTCGGGTATTTTCCCAAAATATTATTTATTTTAATTATATAGTAAATTTTTACATTGTGTTTATTGTTTTATAAAATAAATCATGACATGTGTATAATGAAAATGTCCATAGTAACTTGTTAACATAAAATTTTTAATTAAGCAGTGTATTAAAATATATCAAACAATATAAAAATTTATGTTGAAACAATAAATGCTTAAATTTATAGAAAATGTTTTTATTAATAAACATGCTAATTTTAAAGGGATTTTCTTAAGAAAAACAACTAAATTGATTTCTTTTTTTCTGTGTAAACAACTACAAACTATATTTTATCATAACTTTTACAGGTATGTTGTAAAACAATTTTCAAAATCTTATTGATGGTAAACTGGTATGTATGTATAATGCATATGTAATTAATTAGAATTGTGAAATTAGATGTCATTAATTTCAAATAAATTTTCAACATAAAATATTTACTTAATATAAATAATAAACTTAAAAAAAAACAGATATTTTAGTGTTATATTTTTTATTCATAACAATTTACCTTAGACGAATTAAATGCATTCAGTAATCTATACATATAAATATATATCTTGTAATTTAATTTTCAAGACAAATGAATAATTTTAAGTTAACTTTAGAAGAATATTGTTTATATATTTGGAAATCTGGAAAAATAAGACTCTCTCAAAATGCCTTTATTGCCCTTTCAATAAGATAGGAATATATGGCATAAATAATAATCAATCCCTTTTCAAGTGGTTAAATTAAACCCATACAGAAATGCATAGACATACAATTTTGGAAATACTTTTGTTTTTCTTATTAATAAATTTAAAAGCTTTAATATACTTTAACTAAATAAGAACTATAATAACAATTAAAAATTAATTGGATAATTTTGAAATTTATAAATTTATATGTATATACTTTATAGTTACTTTAATACGTCAAAATATTAAAAACACAAAAAATCACTTCAGCAAGGAATCTTAACAAATCTTAAGTTTAGTTCTTTAGTTTTTAACAATTTGAAAAATTTGCTTTGTATTTTTAATAAATACAATATCTCAAGTTTTTTACCCTGCTATTAACTTTAATCAATAGTTATGACATTCATTATTGCTGCTTATGATATGTTAATTCATTTAAATATAATATCAATTCAATATTCATTTAGTTTTTGTTTTTATTTATAAAAAAAATAAATAATAATATTAGAGGAATTTGAAAATTGGAAAAATATTGCAAAGCCAACCAAGTGGCAATAATTTTATAAAATATTAATGCTTGATTATTTTGCTTTTTTGTGAATGTATGTTAATGGTTTTGATTTTGTTTTGTCAGTTGGTTTCTTTACAATAGCTGTATTGTTATTATACAAAAAAAATATTAAGTATATAAATATACATTTGTTTTGTTGAAGCATTAATTTAGCAAATCTTTGTAAATGGGATAAAACCCAAAATCTCAACAATATAAATAAAATAAATGCAAACAAACAGCAGCAAGGATAAATGACACAAATTTTATGGAGGCTATAAAATAGAGACTTAGCATATTTACACTTACATCGCCACAAGTACATAGATTTTTTCTACTTCCTGTCTCAACATAGAAATTTTGTTTGTTTAATTTTTCGTTTTATTCTTTTTTATTTTATTCTTTTCTTTTCTATGCTTTTTATTGCTGTCTTATTTAAAATTTGAATTGCAAATATTGTTCGCTAACATTCTTTTATTTTTCGTTGTCGTTAAGATGAACAACTACAATACCAGACGAAGCAATATTGCCTAAGGGCAGCAAAAACTAAAGCACTACTACAATCGAAGTTTATTTTTGTTAACAATTTATTGAATATTTGTGGCAGTTTTTTTAAATTTGAATATTGAAAATAATAAAAAGAGTAGATAGAATAAAAAATATTTTTAAAATTTTACAGGGCTGAAAAATAATTAGAAATTATTTTTATCTTAATTAAAAAAATACAATTAGTAAGACACCCATAAAAATACCAAAAATTATTTCATCCCAGTATTTTATAACTTCTTATCAAATCAAATGCTATAGTGTGAAATAACCTGCGTCTGTCATAGATAGAACTTGAGCAAGGCAAAAATAATAAAACTTTGGATAATAGCAAGCACATTTACCGGTGACGACTTAATGACGTCTTGAACACTATCTTTATTATCATTATTGCTATTATAACCCACAATCTTATTGGGGTGAACTATATTTATTTGTACAATAACAAAATTAGACGTTTATGAATATTTAAATATTTCGCCCTAACGTAGTCTTAATAAGCCCTGAGATTACGGTAAACAATTTTTACCGTTATATTAAATATTTTTACCGCTACCGTTTAACTACGCAGTCCTTACATAAATTGTCCTAAAAAAATTTGATAATTTATGAAAAACTGAACAGTTATCGCTTCTGCGAATAACAACATCATACATTTGTCGAACTAATAACAACAACTATAGTTAATTATCGGATGGTCAAAATTGATATTTAGTCACAGCATCCGTAATGTGAAGTTCGATATTGTTTTGAATAAACTTTAAATACGATTTATAAAAAAATCGATTAGGAATAGGGAATAAAACGCTTGTTTTTAGTATGTTAACTTTTCTAACATTTTATCTGGCTGTTTTTTAATAAGAGAAACTTGAAAATTACTTTATTAAGTAATTAAGTAGTGCTAAGAACATGTGTATTAAACTGACTTAGGAGTTTAATGATATCTTATTTTTGCAAACAACATTGAACCTGAGAAGTTTCAAATGAGGATTTTTCAACAAAAGTTCTGTTTTCTAAAACACAGTAAAACAAAAATTTAGTTTAAGATGATTCAAATTTTTTTTTTTTTTGTATTTCGAAGAAAAAAGTTCGGTAATTATAAATGAAAAACGATATCTGGCAAATATCCACCATGATCACGCTGACATATGGCGATTCTTACATCAAATGGCGGTCTTATTTCATTAATAACATCACGAATTTGAGTTTTTAGGTTGAAATCGATTTGATTGGCTCCATTTAGACTCTGTCCTTAACATAGCCCCACGAAAAATAATCCAGCCCACATAGCGCACCAAACAGTGACACGTTGAGCATGCAAAAGATTCTCAATAATCGCTCTAGGATTTTCCGAAGAACAAATGCGGCAATTTAGCTCGTTGACATACTCTGATAAGTGAAAATTGGCATCGTGGGAAAAAATGTTTTTTTTTGTATCTTCTTCAATACCGTGGCTTACGGCTGCGATGTTTTAAGTTGAGTGAGAACGTGTTAGTTTTCACACATTTTTTATCGCGCCTGTCATCTCAAATTTAACGACCAAATTTCTAATAGCGGTCTCAGGAGGACTGTTATGAATTATACGAAATGTGACATTAACAGAAGCACCATTTTCATAGTGAATTAATTATTTGAATGCGATTTTCGTCCGAAATTGAAATCATTGAAACAATTGTCAATGCATCTACTAAGAATATGTCAAAATAGTTATGATGTTGGTGTTGCCACAATTAAAAAACAAACTTCTTGTTGAAAAACCGGATACAATAATTTTTTTTCCAAAAAGTACGAAAAATTCGTAAAACTAATTTAATTTATTTATAGCATTAATTAAATATTTTATTATTGATTATTTAAAAAAATGGTTTATATACTTTTTTTCCTGAAGATGCCACTTAATGGTTTGGCAAAGTATTGAAAATTAAATTTTGGTTAATATTTATATAAAGCCTTTATGTGTAAAAAAATATTTTTAAAATACTAAAAAGTCAATTAACTAAAATTATTACATAATAATACTTCCGCTTTTCCAATTCTTGTTGGATCATAAGTAGTGCTGACTACATTAAATATTTTAATAGACAGATGTTCTAGTATTGGCTTTGAATACAATTTTACACGCTGCCTTATTTCAGTAATAGGGGGCTGCTTCATATTATTCATAAGAACATAATTTATTTTCTGCAATAGCATATGGTGCGACAAAGAAATTAAGTTGCATAAAAATTACTTTAATAAAGATAAGCCAGTTTTTTTAATTTAATTTACATATGGTTTTGTTGAACTATTTATTGTTGTTTTAAACCACATTTTATTTACGATAATTATTTGATCATTGGGTAGTTAAACCAAAAAAAAAAATTTTTTAATTATGACCACAATTGATTTTTGATAAATATACCCAGATGTAAAATGTATATAAAATTAAAAAGTATTTTTTATAAGTGAGATGCATTAAGTTTAAAATTTAAAAGAAGATAATAAAAATACAAAGCTAGTAAGTAATTATTATAAATAAATAAAAGTTTTATAAAGATAACTTATAGCATGATTTTATCATATTTTGGTTATATTTTTATATAAGCAATTTTATTTTTCGTGCTTGATTCCTTTAAATAAATATTTCATGATATTCTCACGAAATATTTATTACAAAAATTTTTATTAAAAAATCAACATTTTATGATATTCTCATAAAATATTTATTTTAATAAAAACAAAAAAATATTTGAAATGTATTACACTGTAGCTCATCAGTGAATTTTACCTCAATATTTCGTGAGAATATCATGAAATATTTATTTAAAGGAATCAAGCACGAAAAATAAAATTGCTTATATTAAAAATGATTCCGAATAATTATAAATTAGTTATATTTTTATGTAATTTTTAAATACCTTAGATGTAAATGTTATCTTGGTGGGCAGCACTACGCTACTTTTCTCATTATAATGCATAATAGTATCATTTCTCTGTAACCATATAATTTCATAATTTTTTCTTTCTCCACTTATATTTCACTAGGAGATATTACATTTATTTATTTAGAAATTATAGTTGTAAAAAAGATGATACAGTGGCAGAAAAGTACGCTTGACTCAAGTGAATGGCTTGGGCAAACATAAACTATAATTGCTTGATATAAAACCAAATCGATAGCTGACTTCTTCATGAGAATGTAATTTATTGCACAAAAATAGCTTTCGTATAAAGAAAATTAAGACTTGAGCCCAATGTAAAACTTCACAGCACTTTTAAACGGACGTGAGACTTGATTTACTCCGAGCCGTAATGGCGCACAAAAAATTAATAATAAACATTCCTATTCCGCGACTTTAACCTTATAGTGAAACGGGTTTTTAATTAAAAGCGAACCTATAATAGAAAAATAAAAAATAAATAAACAACTTCTTAAAAATTTTATTGAAACAAATAGTAAGAACAAAACAAAGTGAACAAAAAAATTGTATGTAATAAATGGCGAAATACCAGCAAAGGAACTATACGTACATCTAAACGTGTCTTAATTTATTTTTTACCTTAATATAAAAATAACCATTTAAAATGTATCTATGTTTGTTTTATATTTCAATAACTTTTTCCCTAAGATGTATTCATTGTTACTTAACAAAGCGTTCTGTAAACATATTAAAACATCATATGACTTATAATGAATTTTAACCCATTTAAAAACGTTATAAATGGATGATTAAAATTGTTTTGATATGTTAGATAAATGAACGATGATTATATGTTTAAGCAAATGTATAATACTTTTTATTTTCAAGACTATTGCTTATTGCTTTCAAAAGTATTAATTACAACGTTACAAATTTGATTTGACCACAACTCACTTATAGCCTTTGTTAATTAAAACATCTTATAGATATTCATTTTGTTAACTCGACATATAATTTGTTAATGAAAAAATTACAATTTATTATAATTTATCATGTTTTATTCTTCAGGAAATATTTTTTAACAAATTTATCTTTATAAAAATTTAAATATTTATTTTTTTTAACTAAATTGTTAAAATATCGTATTACTATAATTAACTTTTATGCTAATAAAATGCAAAACAGTTTCAAATATTTAAAAGAGACATTTACCTTCTGTGAACTCTACTATAATAAACTACCTAATGAATTTCCAATAAATTTTTAATAATAAAGAAATATATATAATTTATATATTTATAATTTTGTGTTGTATAATACACATCGTTTCATTTATATGAAAACAAGTACTTTTAGTATTTTTTCCGAAAGTTAATTAAAAGTTATCAACAAATTTTTAGATTACTTTGATTGATGCTTAACTACAACAAAAAAAAAACAAATTAAAATCACTACTTTTATTTAAAATAAAAATATGTGAGTTTATGATTTTCAAACATGATAGAAACGTAAAATTTATATAACACAGAAAAAGCACAATAATATTAACATTCAAAATTAACAACTGATTAAACAAGTTTAGGGTCAACAACTGATTAAACAATTTAGTTCTACAGATGCCTTAACTCAAGTTTTTATAACTTATTTTAGATATCTCGTTTTAAAAGAAAAGGGCAAAAATTAAGAAGCAGATAAATAATTTTCGCCTGATACCTGCAGTGATCAATAAATTATTCGTCTTTATATATTCAAAGTAGTGCACATTATAAACATTGTCTATTTAACAAACAAATTTATATAAGCCATTTTGGTTAATTTCTATATTTTAACTTTCATATATTGTATATGAAGGTTCTTCAAAAATCGTGATTTTTAGTGAGGCAGAGGTAACATTTTTCTGACCGACTCTAGTAGTAGCACAAATTTTTTAGATTTAAATAATTTATATGGTTTTTTTGCAACATTCATTTACAATCATTTCAGAAAATTAGAGAAACTTTTTTTTTAGCGAGAAGATTGATGGCACTTCTTTAGGCAAAACCACGCTAAGTTTTTTGTCTATAGAATTTGCTTGAGTACAAATTTGATTATGTTAATGCCGAAAACAATAAATTATAAAGTCACTTTTAAACTTAGTGAGAGAAGTTATTTTTATAATTGAAATTTAAAAATTTACATAGACAGTGCAACTTCATTGATAAATAATAGTTAATTATACCTCGGTAGTGATTTTTTGTACACATTATAAAACTACTAGAAAGGCCTAATGCAGGATTCTATTTTATGACTGATTTTCATATATGAAGTTCTTTGTACGCTCTATATGCCATTAAATTTAGAAGAAAGGTAATATTAGTTAATTATTTAAAATAAATATCATTTGCCTTAAGTTTATCATTAATATTATAGTTCTATAAATAATCCAGTTAACTCTTACTATGATAATTTAATAAGTTTACTTACTTGTTTTCTTTACGCATATACTTGAATATGGGTCTTTTTTGTAACAATAACAGCATAATTACTTTATCTTAGTATACATTTGCAATAAATTGTCACTAATTTATCATCAATTAAAGATTTCCATTACAAAAAACTTTTGCTTACCAAAAAAATGTTAATAAAATACGAAATAAATCTCAGAGTAAATTAAAATTTATTACACTTAACCTGAAGTAGTTTTATTTTATTGAAAATAGTAAATATTTTTGTTGGCAAGTAAAGTGTGTGTATAAATACCAAGTGCTTTAGTGCATTAGTATTAGTAAAAAGTATGTCAAGGATATAAGGCAATTTAATTTTAATAATTCGATTGCCGTTGATAAATAAAAAAAAGTACTTTATTAAAATTTATATAGAATTGTATTTTAAATGCTTAAACTGAATTTAAGGTGAAAAATGAATTAGCGTTCGGATAAGTGATTCTATTTTGTCCTTAAGAATACAATTTTGGAAAGCTTATAAAAACAACCTCGACAATTGTGGTAATCTAAAAGAGACAAATAAATTTCTGCGATATGAACTGATAAACGCTATCTGCATTTAGTGGTTTTACATTAAATTGTACTATTTGTTTTATTAACAAAAAAAAATATGTTTTATGATGAAATATTTAATTGGTTTAATTATTAGTTAAATTAAATTAGTTTAATTATTTAATTAGTGGCTTAATTGTTTAATTTGGCAATTAGCTATTTCCTTCCTAACTCGATATATAATTTAATAAACTAAATATTTTGCTAGCTGCATATATTAATTTTGTCTGTGTTTTAATAGAATCTAAAAATTTGTATAAAACTAGAATTCAAGAAAAATGTTTAATTCACCAAAAAATTTTAAAATGTTAAAAACGTCTAAATTTAAAACAACACAAAACTGGCTCACTTGAAAACTTACAGAACAGCAATAGTTGATTTTGAATTAAACGGTAAAAGATTGAGTGTAGAAAAAATTAATTTTATATATAAAAAAATAAAAACAGATACATAATGTACATTTGTTTGTTCTACTTAATTTGATTTTAAGCAAAATAAAAAAATATTTTTTTTAGTTTATTAATTTTTAATTTTAAAAGAAGTGTTAATTTCAAAAACGAAACAATAAAAATTAGGGAAATTAGAAAAGTGTAATGCAGATTTCTTAATCTACTTTTTGCTTATTATGGCTTGAAAGTCATATTTTAATTTAACCAAATTAAAATATTATTAAAACCTAAATCATTTAAGAATTATATTGATAGGTACTTAAAATCCGTTAAGTTTTTAACTGCGTTTTTAACTATTTCACTAACTTTTTATAATAAAGTTTCTGAAAATTTGCCTGTCATTAGGAAGTAAAAATAATAGTTTATTATACAAAATCTTAAATAAATATAAGTGGAAACAAAAAAAAATCTAAACAAAAACAATGACTCATTAAGACTTTCGTAAAATGGATTTTTTTTTAATTGGCTACTTAAATAAATATTTCGATATTTCTCTGAATTATTAATGAATAACTTGTTTGGATTCTTAGTATACTGTTTTTCATTTCCATTAATAACAAACCTTCTTAACAAATATTTTATTATTGTTAATAAATTCAACTTGTTTGTCTAAGAACAATTTTGCATGAATAGAAACCAAAATATTATATTGATTTAATGGGCGTAAGGTTTTATTTTTAATATTTTTATAATTGTTTAGTTGTTTATTTGTTACTAATAAAGTTTATGTTGATATTTGTATTGGTTATTAATGAAATAGAACAGTGTGAGTATAATCGCATGTCTATTATAATTAATTAAAACATTGATAATTTCTAAAAAATGATCAGTAATTTAACGTTTAACCTCTTACTTGCAACCAAAATTACTAACTAACAGTATACTTTCATTTTCCATAAAAAACGTGTTGTTGAAAATAAATTTCCGGTTAAAATTAATGAAAATGCCACACTAACACATGTAAATGGAAACCTTCTATGGTGGCATCAACAACACTAACAAGAACAGATAGGTGCAGGGTAAAGCAATTAATGTTTGAATTTCCTAAAAAAAAGTAACAAGAGCCTTATTAATGATTACTACTACAGTTGCACTCTGATTTTATGAATGTGTTAATGTGTATTTTTTTATATAAATAATGCTGCTTTTCTTGTTTTTTCTTTATGTTTTATGTTCATTTGTGGTTTAATGTGTATTGAATTTATTATTCTACCTCACAATGTAGGTTGTTGTTATAACTACGAGGGTACTCTTCTTAGTTTTTTAAACTTTAATCAGCAAGAAAATATTTATTTTATTAATGAGAACGAAACTGTTTGAACTTTTTTCCATCCAAATTTCAATTTTCTTTTAATTTCTGGTTCATATTGAGTGTTCCGGAAAATAAAATATAGAGCTGCACTATTTCTGTTACAGTTATTTGTGGGGAATTTATGGAAAGGAAAAATTTATGAGTGAAAAATTTAATTAACAAAGATCGAAATTTAATAGCATAATCACGATTTTTTCTTTTATCAAAAGTATGTTACAAACGTGTTAATTACAAAAAATTTAATGTTTTTTTATCATTTTGAAGTTAATACTTAATGACGAATCTTTTTTGTTTCTTTTTGGAAGTAGTGGTATATTGCAGTTATTATCGTACTTTCGGCCTCATTTACATATGTAGTTTTTACTTTTCCAATTTCCAAATGATTGTTCAGATTTTCGCTCTCTTTACAATTACAGAGAACGCAACAATAATAGGGAATTTCTAGTACTCACAAATTTGTACCGCCTTTTCTGCTCTACGTTTTCTACTACAAAATAATCAGACCCATCAAATATGGTGTGGCCAAAAATACAACACCTGCGCTTCCACTAAGCCAATACATTGATGTATCCTTAAAATTCAACTTCCAGAAAAAAGCTTGCGGTTTATATGTGATAAAGAAATGACTGTTTATAGCGTACACTTCTAAAGTAAATAATGCTGACAACGAATCTATTCATCCAAAAAAAAGCTGCTTACATTTTACGTGTCAATATTTTTCTCTTTTCTTTACAAATTAACACAAAAACTTGGAAATAATTTTGCTTTCTTATAAATTTTAAAATTATATTATACGTAAATGTAATTAGGATTTAGCTATTATACTAAGTTGGTTCAAATTAGAAATTAATGTCAAGAAATCAAAAATACGTGTTAATGTTATGCACATTTTTTTTAATGAGATTAATTTTTGCGTTCTAGGTATGCATGATTTTCTTTAATATCAGCTCGCTGCATTAAAATTGAGCAATTTTAGTGCAGCCGTCGCTAGAAAATTTCAACAGCTTTAGGAGGGATTAAAAAACCGATTTCTCTAGATTGTATGGGTTTATGTGTACGGTATTTTCGCGTGTTGATTTATGTGGCTGTGTTTTTCATTAAATTAATTGTTTGTAGAAAATAAATATTTAAATTAATATAAATATTTGTGTTAAAAACCATTCGCAAATACCACCTTTACCTTGCCTGTCACCGTATTTCGTTTCAGTACATGTGCGTGCCCCAGAAAATAAAAATAAAATAAGGATTTTCAAAATTGTGTTTACTAGTCCTTTTGTAACTATTTTTTTCCTGTATTCATGTCAACTTCCGCGTAAAAACGTTGACTTATAGCCTTGGTGTCAAAACTTAATTGAAAATACTGGAAAAAAAGCCAAGCAAAAAATAAAAAAAATTGAAAAGAGCAAACAAATTATATGACTAGAAAAACGCGTGCTGCGTTTGTTGAACATTTTTGCTTTTCGCATTTACTATTTTAATATGTTTTCGACGAATCGTTGTGGCTTAGTAACTGTAACAGCACACCTTGATTTTTGCTGGTAAAATAAACAGTAAAACGCTAAAATATCTACTAACTCACACAACATCTTTTTCTTTCACTTTTTTTTTGTTTTTAACATACAAAAGATGGCGTTTTGTACTTGCGTATAACATATATGTTTTATTCTGAAATATGCAAGAATTAATATCATATACCACAGAGTAAGAAGCAGTGAATTGTAAATTTAAGTTGGTTCAAGCCTTTCAAGTTTTGATTACTTTTTCCACTTATTTTTGTCAACAATGTATGAAACTGTTTAAAGTTAATTTGAAGTGAAAAGTTTTCTACAGTGATTTAATATAATTATTTGTAACATAGCTTCAACGAAATATATGTATAATAAATATTTTATTTATTTAAATACTTGGCTAAAGTTGAATTTAGAGAATTTTTCGAAGTTGACCTACTTATATTTAATTATTATAACTTATTTATTCGAAAATTGGTAACAATCATTTCTAAAATAATGAAAATAACTTTTAAAATGGTACCAGCTGCTTTACAATGAGAAATGTATACTACAAATTCCAATGAAAAAATAATAAAAATTTAAATAACATTAAATAAATTTTTTTTAATTAAAATTATTAATAAATAATGATAGTCGTATTTAATACTTTCAATATATTTATTAGATAAAAACAAACTATTCGGTAACATATCATCGTGCGTATACCAGAATATATTTTACAGGAATTCAGAAACACTAACAAAGTAAAATGATTAAAAAGAAATTGTTTATTGATTTTTCTTTAAAATAGTTTTCAGTTTTCATTTTTATAGCCTGTTATATTAATAATGTGACTAATAGTAGCAAATATAAAAAAGAATATAAAAAAAAAGAGTTTCCCGTTCCTAAACTAAATAACCTGGTCTAATCCATTTTGAATATTAGAATTTCATTTTGAAACCTAACACTATCAAATAAAAAAGAATTTTCCATTTTCAAGTTTTTTAAAGGTATAGATATAAAACTGTAAGTTTCAAGATTCTAAAAATTACTTTTTTTTTGAAAAATGCAAGAATTGTAAAAAACGGTTTGGTTTTATATTAATTAAAAATTTAATTCAGAAGTTAGTTACATATTCCTGCTGTAGTTTATTTTTTCTTTATATTTTAGTCACTCAGATCAGATAGAAAACGTGAACTCGCCTTACGTACAGCACATGAACTGTGTCGTGGCCATAGGGAAATTATGAGGTGAAGCTTTAAACCGAGGAGTTTAGCTTCAAGTTGGTCTCAGAATCTTAAAATATGTTAAATTATGTGCAATTTGTTTAAAATTATTCTGTAATTAAAATTTATTAAAAAATTAAAAACTTTTTACTTTGGCTTCTTTGTTTATATTACACTTCTTTTTTTGACAAACAAAGTCCTTTAAGAAGTGTTATCAGAAAAGGAGATTTATTCCTTTGCAAGAATGCATATAAAAACTCTTTTTCGAAAATTGGGAAATTTTGTAATTAATTTTATACGTTTAAAGTACCCTTTTTTGAGATTTGTATTTTGTTTTATTTTTATTATTTATTTATTAGTAAATCCTCTTAGCATGGCAACAAAACCATTGGTTAGTATAAGAAATGTTTCAATAAAGAATCTTGAAAAATTTTATTAATCGTACTTGACCTTAAATTTAATGATTTAAGGTTATAATTATGATGAAAAAATTTTATTAAATGAAGGGTATTCGCCGGGAAGTTATACAACTTCGATAAAACATTTTATCAAAATCAATTACCGATTACAGTAACGATGAAAAAGTTACATATCCATTTTTATTTGAATGCTATATGAATAAACAGAATATTCGGTTTTGGGGAATGGAAAACTCTGAAATTATTCATCCATTAAAAGTCGCAGTCTGGTGTACAATTTGATCAGGAGAAATCATTGGACCTTACTTCTTTGAAAATGATAACGGTCTAACGACAACTGTGAATGGGGAAAATATTGCGATATAATTGAAAACTTTTTAAAGTCACAACTGTATACTTTGGGCTTAATTAAAATGTGGTATCAACAAGACGGTGCCGCATCGCATTTAGCCAGGATTACAATGGTATTACTGCGAGACCTCTTTCCACAACAAGTTATTTCCAGCAATGGTGATGGTGATTAGTCTCCATGGTCGGCTGATTTGACTACAGCGGAATTCTTTTTGTGGAGATATCTGAAAAGCAAAGTTTATGCAATCGAACCAGAAAGGCTTGAGCAACTCAAACATGTTGAGATGTTTTTCAATTCAAGTGTACTTTTATTATAAAAACAGAAAAATGTTCTAGAAGTTTTCAAGACTAGACAACAGTTAGAATAATACATTGGTATATTTATATGTATTTGTATATAAGTATTGTAAATATATAAAGAAATAAGTGTGGATTGTAATGCATTCGTGTTGCAATAAAGGCAAGTAATCAGTATTTGATTTTATGATGTAACAAACTTCCCTTCAACACGAATATATTGTCATATTGTTTTTTGCGTTATAATTCTTAAACCCAAAAGTTTTACAAATTTTTCATGTTTAATTTTTGCCAAATTTTTAGTTAGTATATCTGCAGTCATATCATTGGTATTTACATATTTTAGATTAAAACATTTTTCATTTAAACATTTTCTTACAAAATGATATCTTATATCAATGTGTTTACTTGCTGCATGATTTGTAGGATTTTTAGCAATATGTTGAGCACTTAGATTGTCACTAAAAACCGTCACTTGACCCTCAGTCAAGCCAATCTCATTCAAAAGAGTCTTTAAATACATGGCTTCTTTAGCCGCTGTTGCCAGTGCTACATATTCCGCCTCAGTGCTACTTAAGGCCACACATGTTTGCTTTTTAGACTCCCAACTGAACGCACATCCACTAAGTATAAATGTCCAACCAGAATATGACTTTCTATCGATGATGTTACTTCCCCAGTCCGCATCAACATACCCCTCAATTGGTTTTTGGGTATCATGGAAATAAAGTTTTAAATTTAAAGTACATGACAAATACCTCATAATATGCTTCAAACCACTTTGATGTTCCTTGTGAGGATCCTGATTATATTGAGCCATTTTTGATATAGAATGTTGTATATCCGGTCGAGTTGATAAGGCTAAGTACATCAACTCACCTACAGTGGTTTGATAATCCGTCTGGTTTACCTTAGAACAGCTTTCATTTTTGCAATGCACTTCAAAACCAACATCCAAAGGCGTTGAAGCTGGCCTACATTGCTTTATATTATGGCGCTTTAAGATATTTTTGATGTATTGAATATGATCTAAGGTTATCGCTCCAAGCTCACCATCTCTTTCAACTTTCATCCCGAGAAAATGGTGGAGAATACCTTTGTCAACACATTCGAAGTTATCCGCAATATTTTTCTTGATTTGAGAAATAACAGTTTTTGACTTGCTGCCAATAATGATGTCATCCACATACACAGCTATTATATCAACTTCATTATCTCGTCGTTTAATATACAAGCATGGTTCGCTAACACAAGGAGTGAATCCAATCGACTGTAAAACGTTATCCAATTTTACGTTCCACTCTCTCCCCGCCTGCTTAAGACCGTATATTGCTCTGTGTAGCTTTAAAACTTTGCTTGGAAACTCTTTGCTAACAAACGAATCAGGTTGTTTCATAAAAACGTTTTCGCATAACTCACCATTCAAGTACGCCGTGCAGACATCAATCTGGTGTAAATACATTTTGTATTTTACTGCTAGAGCTAATATAAGTCGAATGGTTGAATATCGTAAGACAGGAGAAAATGTTTCCTTGTAATTTAACCCATATTGTTGACTGCACCCTTTCGCGACCAAACGTGCCTTGAACTTCTCAATTTTTCCGTCTTGATTTCGTTTTAATGTAAACACCCACTTCGAACCAATAACCTTTTCATTGTCTGGAAGGTCAACTAAACTCCATGTTTTATTGTTAATTAGTGCATTATATTCTTTACGCATAGCTCTCTTCCATTCGTTGCTTTGTTTACTTTTTTCTACCTCGTATACATTACTAGGGATTAGTATATCATCTGAATTTTGCACTATGTTTACAGTATTATACATTTTTCGTGGTCTACCAGGCTTACCTGTTCTTAAAAGCCTTGGTCTTCCAGGCGCTGAATACAATTGTGGTTCTTCTTCACTGCTTACTTCTTCTATGCTCTCGAATTCTTCATCGTTGCTGCTTTCTTTTTCATTGTGTTGATCTTCAGCTTTATCCCCTTGTAGATCAACAGAATCTGGTAAGATGTCAGCTGTTTCGCTTATGTTTGTTTCTGCTTCAGCATTTGCTCCTGCATCAAAATCGTCCCCAACATCAACATTAATTTCTTTTGCAACAATATCCGATTGAACTGAGCTATTTTCTGAATAAAAAGTAAACAAATCACATTTACCTTCATTTTGATTTTCGTCACTCTGAAAATTATCTTCATCAAAAATTACGTCTCTTGCAATTATTATTGAACGCTTGCTTTTGTCATATAATCTATACGCTTTAGCTTCTTCGGAGTATCCAACAAAAGTACATTTTTTGCCTTTAGGACCGAATTTGAATTTAGCTTTTTTATCTAATACGATAGCATTGCAGCCAAATACTTTAAAGTATTTTACATTTGGTTTTCTCTTAAACCATAATTCGTAAGGTGTTACGTTTCCTAAAATCTTTGACGGACATCGATTACGTATATATTTTGCAGTATTTACTGCTTCGGCCCAAAGAAAATGTTGTGAACTACTCTGATCCAGCATACACCTTGCCATTTCTGTTAGAGTTCTATTCACTCTCTCTGCCACTCCATTCTGCTGAGGTGTATAGCACACGGTGGTTTGGTGTTGCAGTCCATTTTCAGTTAAAAAATTTTTAAATTCGTGATTCACATATTCTTTGCCATTATCAGTACGTAGAGTCTTCATCTTACATCCCGTCTGATTTTCAGCCATTTCCTTAAACATTTTGAAAACACTTAAAGCATCAGATTTTCTCTTCATAAAATAAACATTTAAAAATCGGGAAAAATCATCCATAAATGTTATAAAATATACAGCACCTCCAAGAGAACTCACCCTTATTGGTCCACAAATATCCGAGTGGACTATTTCTAATAAATTATGAGATCTTACGGTCTGATAAGACTTAAAAGGTTTGCTTGTTATTTTGCATACACCGCAAGTTGTACAAAAATCTTCTTTAAAAATTTTTTCGTCCAAACCGATCACAATATTGTGTTGCTGCATTGCTTGCAAAACTTTGTAATTAACATGACCGAAACGTGAATGCCAAAGTTTACTTTTTGACATTTTATCTCTTACTGTCATCGCTATTTCTTCTTTCTTTACGTTTGCAAAGAAAATACCATTTTTTAAATTTGCTTCAAGCACGGTATTACCATGTTTAATAACTTCTGCTCTGTTTCTGTTAAAATTGACATATGCACCTTGGTCTAACATTTTACTAACAGAGAGAATGTTATTGAACATTTGTGGAACATATAAAACATTGCATAAAGTGACGTCAGCATAATTTGTTCGCAACAGAATATTGCCAATTCCTGCTGCCTTTACGCACTCACCTGTTGCTAACATAACATCTTGATTTGTGGGTTTTATGTTTTTAAAAACAGAGTTGTTTTTACAGATGTGTGTCGATGCACCGCTGTCCAATATCCATTGGTTGTTGTTGTTGTTATAGTTAGTTTTACGTACTTCTTTTTGATATACACTTAATGCAATTGCTGCTAATTTAGATGTAGAGTTACCATTACCATTATTTAAATTTCTGCACTGAGATTTTATGTGACCCCTCTTTCCACAATGATAACACTTTATATTTTTATTAATTTTTGCTCCACTCGAAAATTCTTGGTTATATTTAATGTTCTTACCGGCTTTTCCAAAATTTTTTACGGAAAAAACATTATCCGGCCTTTCTTGCTTATCGTCTCTTCTGTGTTCTTCTTCGAACAATTTTGCTTTTAAAATTTCCAATTTGGGTAACTTATCTTGCGCTTCAATGGCGACCACAAAATTCTCCATACTGTCCGGCAAAGAACATAGAAACAAAATACTCTGCAACTCATCTGGCATTTTTAAATCAATTTCTTTCAAATCATCGATTATCCCACAAAATTTGTTAATTTGTTCAGACAATTTTTGCGTATTATCAAATTTAAAACGAACAAGCTTTTTAAATAAATTTACCATTCTTGCTGGACCTTTTGCTCGGTACAAATCAGATAAAATTTCCCAAGCTTCCTTTGCACTGGTGCATTTTTTGATGTGAATAAGTTCGGATGGTTTTACGCTTAAGATGATTGATGCCAATGCTTTCTGATCCAACGCGTTATAGCTTGCCTTAACTTCATTTGATTCTGTTGTAGAACAAGCAGTAACCACAACGTTCCATAAATCTTGAGTTATGAGAAGACTTTTCATCTGTACTGCCCATGTTGCGTAATTGTCTCCAGACAATTTTTCAATTTGAGTAACTACTCCAGACATTTTAGCAATATGCAGTCAGAACCAATTTTAATAAAAACTTGATTAAAAACTTTAAAAATAAAAACGTGGTACTGTGCCCATAACCTCTGTTGAGATGTTTTTCAATTCAAGTGTACTTTTATTATAAAAACAGAAAAATGTTCTAGAAGTTTTCAAGACTAGACAACAGTTAGAATAATACATTGGTATATTTATATGTATTTGTATATAAGTATTGTAAATATATAAAGAAATAAGTGTGGATTGTAATGCATTCGTGTTGCAATAAAGGCAAGTAATCAGTATTTGATTTTATGATGTAACAAAACAAAATATTCGTGATGAAATTAATGAAATACCGAAAGAATTTAATGAAAAATGTGCTTGAAAGTGCTTGCATTTGTGAGGCTAACAGAGTCGGACGTTTAATCTAATATTGTATTTTATATATAATTGCCGATATTAAATAAAACATTTATCAATATAGGATCCAAACAAGCAAACTATAGGCTCGATCGAAATAACTGAGAATTTTATTTGTTTATGGATATTGAGATACCAGTGAATCAAGGCCATTTGACCGTACTATGTGAACCTACGTATAAAGAGATTTTTCGGCAAAGTTTGCGATAATAAATGTACAATGTGTTCAGAATCAGAACAATAACTTTTTTATATAAAGGGCGTCTAAGAAATATCATCTATAATGCTCGCTTCGATTTCTGAGATGTGGTTCGAAAGCTATAGTTTGTTAGTTATTCAGTGCAGTTCAGCTAATATACCGGAAAGTTATTTCAATCAATCCAGACTTCGAAAAATTTCTGGCCTATTTTCAAAACTTTTCGTTTCTGTCCCATTAAGCTTAACCCAAAAGAAGACTTTATTTATTCGACTCTCAAATCATAAATATTTTAAATTATAATATGATGTAATAAAAAAATAAAAACTAAATTATCAAGAAAATTATCAAAGACATTATAGTTTTTAAAGATTGTTAAAATAATGAATTGATTTCGTCAGCTTAACTTGACAAATTTTGTGCTTTTTCTATTGTTGACATTGGTTAATTGTCCGATATATTAAACAATTAAGTAACAACTCGACCCTAATTTATATTCATTATTTTCCATTCCACATCAATTTAATTGTCTTCAGTCACTCAGTGTAGTAAACGTTTTATCGTATTTAGTGTGTTTTGTGCTTAAAATTCATGCCAATGATTCGAAAACACTATGGATTTATGTAAATTTTTGTCAGTTTTCAGATGTTTTGTTATTTGTAGAGCATTCATTGTTTAAGAGCATTCATTAAAACGGGGAGAAAAAAGCACAAAACGAAATTCGTTTTACTGTATTTCCCATTAACATCTAGTATATGTTTGTTTAAAGTTTAAATGTTTTGGCTCTTTTAGTATTCCAAGAAGTAACGTAGAAGAAAACAAAGAAAGAATGTCGTAGTATATGCGACAGAAAAGTAACGTTTTAAGGGAAAAAAAATAAAAAGGAAAAAACAATTTAATGGACAGTTTTGTAACGTTTTGATTTAGCCGCAAGTTAACCTAAACATAGGCCATCAACAAGGCACTTTATACTTTCACGTAATCGAATGAAAGGCATGTATAGGAAAGAAAGGCGTGCGTGGCCGTGTTTCTTTAGCTTAATCCTATTGTCATAACATACTCCTAATGTATATAACTGCAGCAAAAGCTAAGGCGACAACAAGAGGCTTTTAGGGCTTATTTTGTTGTTTTCATTTGAATTTCTCTTTTTATTTTATTTTTTTTATGTTGTTATTTGTTGTTTAATTTTCCCATATCCTGTGAATGTCTGCAGTTTTTACGTGGATGTGTTTTCTTTTTTTCTTATTTTTTGAATAACAAGGTCTATAAGGAAATTAAAACAAAACAGGGACAAAACAATATCAGCTAAGTATTTATGCAGTTCGTGTCGTTTTTTATGCTTTTTCTGCTTTTCTTCCTTTTTTGGCTTAAGCCACCACACACCACACATATTTTTGCATAAATTGTGCATGGTCATATGTGTGTTGGTTTATTTACTTGAAGGTAAAGTATTTTGTTCTAGTTGTTTCACTTTTGAAGTTTAAATCATGTTTTTAAAAAAACAGGTTATTGGATTTAATAAAAGTTTTATTAATTTTTTTTTATTAACCAGTTATGTAAGCAGTATTTGTGCTTATTCAATTTAAAAGAAAATTTAATTAAATGTGCCTGTGAAGGGGGTTAACGAAGTATACCTTTGCTAAAAATCGAAAAATGTTTCCAAGCTTACTATTCATTACTTAGTTTTAGCAGAATTTCTATTCCAATAATTACCGCAACATTATGATAAAGATAAATTCCTCTGGTTTATTAAATAATCTTAATCGGATGAATTACGTGAATTCCTACTTAAAAAATGGTCTCAATTTTAATGTGCTTCATAGATTAAACGCAAATTATTTCATAAAAAGCTAGTCAACTTGTAAAGAAACCGAAAAAATATTAATATATTTAGTTCAGTTACTAAAAATAGGCATATTTTTAGTAATTGGTTTTTAAATTGTCTTAACTACAAACAAAATATTTTTTTAATTGCCGCTAATTTTTTGTAATAACGTTTTTAAATTGTAGTATTCAATCTTTTAAGCATATCTATAATATGTCGAGTATTTAAATATTAGGTAAAAGTTTAAATTACACTTAGTTTTAATGTATTTCAAACTTTTTTTTCGCAAAGAAAAACAATACAATTGAAAACCACTTAAACTACACAACTTTTCGATGAAAAAATAAAACAAATAAAGTAAGAAATTGCTAAAGTAAAAACGCAGAAAAAAGGAAAGTAATAAAACTTTGTCATTTATTGTTGGAACACAAAAAATATACATTTACATACATATGCATATAAAGGCAAATAGCACTGTTTTCATTGGCAACAATAAAAAATAACCAACCATGATAAAGAATAAGAAAAACAATTACTGCAATAAATAGAAGGACATATAGTTTTTATATTATAGAATTGTAATGCATTATAAAATTACTGTTTTTGCTGAAAATTTGCATGAATTATATTTGCAGACATTACTAAGTACACATATGTACGTGTCTTTACAGTCTGTTATAAAAGTTTTTAAACGCATTAATTTCCAATTTGATATTTTTTGTGATTATAACGCATTTAGAATTGAATTATTTTTTCGTCTTACTGTAGTGACGTAGATTGATTGTTTATGTCTTTTATATTAGATTATATTTTACAACATTATTACCGCAATTTCTTGGGTTGCAAAAAAAAAAAATTTTAATAACTACTGATTTTATTTACTAATTTAAAAAACAGATTTTTATTCTTAATAATCACGAAAGGAAATGTAATAGATTTAAGATTTAATACCAGCTTGGGCGAGGGAAAAATAGCACTAACATTAAAACGCGCGCTAATTTGTTAATATTTTAAAATTAGTTAACAATTTCAAAACTGTTCGAACGATTGAAACAAAAGTCCATTTTAGACAAATTATATAATGTCGTATATGTATACACTAGCGTGCCCGTGACTGCTTTGCAAGTCATTTTTGTTTATTTTTTAGTATGCAGCGTTCTTTTTTGTGTGTGCCAAAAAATTCAATCATTCAAGAAAATTAATTCTTTTTTTATGATTTTCTAATAATTTCAAACTTTTTCACAATTCAATATTTATGTGTGCTTATTCTATTGCAATGCTTTTATATATACGACATTCTTCGATTGATTTTAGTTCGCGGTATAGACAAACAAAGCAGTTGGTTTATTAACACGTGAACATGATACATATAATTGAGCGTGCGAAAAACAGGGATCATTGCAAAAGCAACACGTATGGGGAACTGAAGCCGTTTAAAATCAAACGGCAAATCTGGAGGAAACATAGAAATGCATGGTATCAGCACATCCTCGCCCTTATATATTCCTTTTAACATTTTTGCTTCAATCACATTTGTTATGACTTTTTTGACTACTAAACGCGTCCCATTGCAAAGTCGTGGCTGGCAAATATTTCTTGCATGCGGTGAGGCGGAAGTCCAAATACCTCAAGCGAATTTTAAAATTCGACTGGATAATTTATAACATCGTCTTGATTGGTAACAGAGTCAACCGATTTGTAGATAAAAATCTCCTCGGGAATATCATTCAAAATTGTCACATTGATATAAGATAGCTCTTTCCCCCAACCAATCATGGTTTCTAAAATTTTGTGCAATACCGGGAAATACGTTTGTGACCAATTCTTGTTCTGATTGTGCAAAGTGGCAAAAATTATCATTTTTGTGGTGGAATTGCGCCATATCTTACAATTGTTTTGAAAAACGTTCGGCTGATGGATCATTTTGCAATTGAACACGTAAATGACACACACACACACATACACACACACATATACACAAAATGCAACACAATATGGAAAACAAAATTCTCTATTTGTTTTCACATCCACTTGCAATGAACATGAGCATATTTCGATTTGTATTGCCGTCGCATTTTGTGCATGCACACACATACACACACACACATAGCAACGTACAAACGAAAACACACATTTCATTTGAAACAAAACATTGAGCCGAAGTATGCAATGAAAATAAATTTATGATTTTTTTGAAATATTTGTCTTGTTTCAAACGCGCACTGTGGACGCACTGTTGTGCGTAAACGCATGAAACAGAAATACAAACCAGGGAACGACCATTACGAAGTCAATGTGAAAATTTGGTGGTGAAACACTGGCAACCAAAGGACACCTATCTTGGGCTTTATTTATATATATATATATATATATATATATAGATAAGCATATAAGGTCCTGAACACATGCATTTAGATGAATCTTGTTTACAAAGACGAAATACATTATTATTAAAATAACAACATGAATAATAAACTGTATTATTTTCAGACTTATACCTTCTTAACTAACAGATGTTAGCTACAGGCTCAAAAATTTACAAAAATAAACTGCATAAGTACCAAATATTCATCTTATCGTATGTAAAGTTACATCTAATCAAAAATATTAATGTCTTTCGGTTCAACGTAAAAAAAGATAAAATAAAACAACAAATTGGTAAAAAATAAAATGTACATCTACCAGCATATCACTTGGCTAAACACTTCACCGCCCTACTTAAAGAAAAGCTAAGTTTACAAAATACATATACGATACGTAATACACAAGACCTTTTCGAAAAACTTAAAAACATTAAGAAAACCGAAAATACGTTATCAATCATTGACATCAATGATTTATATACCTCAATACCAACATAAGAAACTTAATTAAGGTTTCTTATCCTACGCAACACATTAGACAATTCATACGATAACCAAAATAATAGATATTCCAATGGTAAGAATATATAAGAGATCTACTTTGTATTTAATAACCACTTTTACAAATTACCTTACAGACATAAGATAAGCCCACTTACTCCAGAGGTGTACAGCTCGACACAATATACACTGTAGTTAAAATTAATGGCCACAAACCCTCGACTAACTTCTTAGACAATACAACACTAAACTTAATAATAAAGAACACAAAGAGGAAACCGATTTAACACGCCGACCTTAACTAAACTTTTTCACAAGGAAGATTTTCTCACACCATTAAAAACTAGCAACACTCTGAGAGATAATCCCAGGACATCGACCGAAACAACTGACAAATTGAGTTCCAGCGGAGTATACAGACTTACTCTTACCTGTAAACATACTTTTGTAGGAAAAACAGGATGAACACTAAAAGCAAAATTTAAAGAACAGACATGCTTATACAAACGAAAAGGACCTAGACACGCACTAAGGAAAATAGCTGAGTGTATGACATTACTACATCCTAGCAAAAAAGAACGAAGACTAGACGTTCTTGAAAACATGGAAATCTACAAGACAGAAACTTTTAACAGCGATATTAAAAGCGAACAGGTAAATACGACCTCAGACTCAATTTTCACATCACTAAATTTACTCATACAATCTAACAAACAAAAAACACCCTCAAACGGACGCACTTACCCGGATAATAATAAAAGACGGAATAGATTAGCTTCGCATAAAATGCCAGGAGATCTACATGGGTAGGCACGACCCTAGGGAAAGAACTACCCAAACCCGAACGAACGCTGACTCGCCATACCTAACAATGCTATCATCATCACATCGAACAAAAAGAAGAAAATAAGAACAATAAATTAGTTATTTATAAATTTATAAGACCAATTTTTAAAGACGTTTTGTTGGACTGAGTTTTCCCGCTTTATATTTAGCAGACGCATTCCAGTTTGCAAATTCCTAAAATCTAAATTAAACATTTAAACTTTGTTATGATGACAAAATGAATACTTAACATTGAATTTATGTATGTTACTTTGAAAAAACATTTCTAATATTTTATTTGGGTACGTTTTTCCGTCAACCCTCGTCAAATTTGGTTTGTGAACAAACCGGTTTCGGCTGTTTGCCATCTTCAGTGTTCTTTTCGTACTAGTTGCGTTCTATTGTCAGTTGTGTTTATATAGTTCGTGTCTTCCTTCGTGTTATTGCGTTCGTCCCTTTCTGTCGTTTTTGCCTGCCTCTCTCCTTTTCCGTTTGTCCCTTTTTACCTAATTTGTCGATCCCTTTTCCATTTGTTTTTTTTTTTTGTTCTAACTAAATCCTTTTACGGTCATGCTTGCTGTCCGTTTTCTGTTCATGCGTGAACCCATTGGCCTTCCCCCTATGTGACATAATAATCTGTAATTGTACGTTTATGATGTTCTTCATTGCCCTGGTCCTGTGCACCTGCGTAACGTTCTCGTGTTGGTGTAATGTTCGTCTCCCTGTAAAAATGTTGGATACATCCAGAATACTCAACTGGAGTCTGGTTTTAAGAAAGCAAGATTTCTTTTATTTGGGTACGGTTTTCTGCAAGATTTCATGCGGTTTTTAATTAATTTCTAGTTTGTTTGCTTACAAAGTGCTTTTCTGATATCCCCAGGAAAAGAATTTCGGAGCAGCCAAATAAGGCGACCGAGGAGGCCAATCAACATCATAATTTCTTAAAATAATTTGCTGTAGAAAGAGGTCTCGCATTAATTCTATTGTATGCGATGTGGCAGCATCCTGTTGATACCTCATGATAATCAAGCCAAAAGCATGCAGTTGTTGAGTTGCAAAGTTTACAGTTATTCAGGATTTCGCTCTCCACTCACACTTACCGTTAGGCCGTTTTCATTTTCAAAGTAAGGTCTAATGATTCCTCCCGACCAAAGTGCATACCAGATAGGCACTTTTAAGGGATGCAAAAATGCAAAAAAAAGAATAATTTGAGGGTTTCCTATTCCCCAGAACCGATTATTCTGTTTATTCACACATCCAAATTCAAACAAAAGTGTGCCCCGTCACTCATTATGAATGTTTCATGGAGATCGGGGTTTTCATATTGGCATATGTACGGCGGTGTAAATGGTCTTGTGGAAAAAGCTTTTCAGTCCACTGAATCTTATATGGAAAGAAATAAAAATCCTTGTGCAAAATTGTGTCCAAAGTTGTATTTTGTTCGATTGTTTTGAACACTTTCTTGAGCAGGCAAAAGAAAATAGTGTATCCTCCCGGCAGACACCCGAAAGGCTGGGTTGTGTATGCTCCTTACCTAATCAATTTAATACTGATTGATTACCAATTATAGACTACATATTGATGATGGTTGTAGACCTTGTAATTTTGCATCGTTTCTTTCAAAATTAACACAAAAATTAAAATTAGATTTTGGAAAAGAGTTATAAATTCAGAAAAGAATTATAAATTCTAACATACAACAGGGTATCAATTTATAATGTTTGTATATATCTATAATCTAAATGTAAATTAGTTTTTGTATTTGTTTTCACTTCTGATTTATGACGTTTGTCATATTGTGGGCAAGTATAAAAATACTTTCCCACAAAATCTGGATGAAGTGTAATCTGACCAATTGTAACTTTTGTTTAGCACTTTAATCGCAGATGCGCTGTTATTTAAAAGGACTAAAAATTTCTTTAAATTTTTTAATAAATAGATTGGAGTTTTTAAAATAATTTCAAGCAATTTTATTGGAAATATAGCATTGAATATATAAAAACTCATTTTGTAAATTAAAAAAAACAAATGTCAAACATACACGGTCAATATCATTTAAAATAACCATATGTAACCATACGTAATACGTGTTACGTATGTATATGTAAAATCATACTAGGCAGGGAAATGCAACGTTTAAAAATTTTGATTTATGGTTTGTAATTTGTTTCAAGAGTTTAGTTTATCTAAATATCATATGAAGCACAGTGCAAATAAAAGCAGTCCAAGTACTATTGCAATTATAAACGTTATTGTATTTTGTGTATAAAATAAATAAATTGTTACAGTTCCTAACAATTCGTTATAGTTTTTTATTTGTTGATGTTCTTTTTAATTTGCATTTCTGTGTTTAATGAAACAAAAAGGAAAAAATTAAATAATAATAGGAAAAAGTTTGCTAGAAGTTGCAAAAACAGAAAAACAACTAAAAAATTACTTATGTTTACAAAAAATATGAAAACAAATGAAATGTTATTTTGTGCAAAGTACAAGAAGGAAAAGTGGAAAAGTTGAACTTATGTTGTTTTTCGTGTTTTTAGTAATTTTAGCAGCCAAGCAGCAACAGCATAAAACAAGCGTTTACAGTAATTAGTTGAAATAAAATTCTACATAAAATAATTGTTCTTTAATTTAAGGTTTATTATAGAAAATAAATGAAAATCGTTACGCTCTTTTGGTAAAAGTTGGTGAGAAAGTTCATTTTGGTTGTAACTGGCGAAGAGGCATGCACGATTGTTTCGGTATTCAAAAATAGTGAAGATGTTTAATTTAGCATTATCTTGTGTTAAGCTTCAAATGCCATAGTGTCTAAAAAAAACTTTAAAAACAAATATATTTGAATGAACTAATAAAAATGTGCACTTTTTATTTGAGGTCCTTGTCAATAAACTCTTTTAGTAAAGTGATATAAAAAATTATTTAAATAGTATTAATTGTAACACTTTTCTCAATTTTCTGTTAAAATTTGATTATTGAGAAAAATGTAACACAAAAAATATATAGTTTCACACGTCTCTGATTTCTGTCTATTTGGCATATTTTGAAAAATTTTTTAAAAATTTTTTGCGATAAATTGACTTTGATTTTTATTAGTACAATTTTTACTTTGTTGTCATTATCCGAGATAATAAACAGGCAAAAAATATTTCATATGCTTTTTCTAATTTTTTCGATTTTTTTAACAAAAAAATAAAACGTTATTTTAAGAACGAAGTCATGAATGCTTCAACTCTAAATTTTAGCTTTAATTAATTAGAAATTTTAGGCTTCTATTTCTTTTTGATATTTATTAACTTTAAGAGCATTTTTGTGTGAATCGAATTCATATTTTTAAATATGATTTCAACAAAAATAAAACATATTTTTTTTTCTTAATTTAGAATGAGTTCTTTTTCGACGTAAACCATCCGAGCCATTCTGTGATATTGATATCCATCTATAGCATAATTGTGCTTGCTAATGTTTAGCCGTCCAAAAGGGTACAATTAAAGGGAATGCATTAGTGAAAGTGAATGCATTTCTGTCTTTCCTATTAAGCATGTGTTATTTCCCTTTTAAGTAAGTGCATTAAAGATTTGTATTTTTTTCCACTATTTTATTTTAATTTTTTTTTTGCTGCCGTTTTTTAAATGTCAGTCCGCAACGAAAGTATTTTTGTGTATTCTATGTACTGTAATGTGAATGAAATTAATTTTTGCAAAGTGTTAAAACAGTAATGTTAACTCATGACACTACAAAACCCATGAAAAGTATTAATCATGCTAATGCATAATTAACAAATTTTACCCTTTTTATAATTATAATAAAAACCATACCATATTATACCATTCAGCTTAATAAAATAGTATTAAATAAATAATTAACAAACAAAATCAGCAATATTAATAAAAAAATGCCCACAACAAATAAATTTTTCATTTAACAGAATTTTAACAGCCAAAAATTGGAAACTGTCAGATAACTCAAAAGGCTTTGCGATTACTGAAATATTTTATACTTAAAAATAGGCGCTTTTTGCTAAAAGAAATTTTTTAAAATGTTCTTTTTATAAAAAACTTTCCTCAAAAACTTTGTTTTGTTAAATAAGTATGAAGTTTTTAATCTGTTTAAACTTTGTGAAGAAAAAGTATTTAAAAAATTTTGGTTTTCTTTGAAAAGAATACACTTTGTTACAATAGTATTTATAAAACAAGAGGTAATTCTTGTTTAAAATGTACATTTTTAGTAAAGAAGCCTAGTATTGTTAAAGTATTATCATAATTTAAGTTAGACATTGCAGAAGAGCTCCTGGCTTACACTTTTATTAGGATGATGCGATTAATTTTGGCATTTTGCTGTCATTGCTTAAAAATGCCAGGCAATATTCATTAAAATAAGGTCATCTTTGGTTATTGCATCTTTAATTTTGTTTTTTATACTGGTAACTATTGCTAAAATGATTGTACAAAATTTGTGCCAATTTAAATGTACTGTCAACCTCGTAATCACTTTTATGATTCGTTAAGTTTTATGTCTCTGCTTCTTATAGCGGTTTATAATATTTAAATTTATATTATTGTTTGCTGTAACAGTAACCATAATAGTATAAATTTAGCATACGGAACCCTCATAATACTAACAAAATGAAGTTAAGAATAGTGTAGTCCATGTAAATTATAATTGAAAAGAGACTTAAAAAAAGGAACCTTGAAAACGACAAAAAAAAATTGTTCCAAATTCAATCAAAATTAAAGCTTGGAAAAAATTCTTGTTATGAAAATAGTTATATTTTACTTAAAAAAAAGAGAAGGATCTTTAGAGGCGGAGTTTATTTATACAGCAGTTACTTTATTAATTAATATATATTATAATTATTAATATATTATATATTATATATTAATTAATCAATATATATATTATAATTAGTTTTGGTAAGGCCTAAATCTTGAATAAACAAAGAGTAAGAGCTTTTGGAAGACTGCAGGCTGGACGAGAATCAACTGTATTGAAAAATATGTTTGTTTAATTATTTTTGTATTCTTTGTTTAATACAGCTATAAGCAAATAAAGTATTATCATTATATTTAGTATAAAATATCTACATGATTTTTTCCATTACTTAATTTAAACTAATTGCAAGGCTTAACAAAACTCATTTACTGTGACGTTTTTCAGGACTTTAAGGAATAAAAACTTTAAGGAATAGAAAAAAATAAAAACAATTTTTAACTCCAGAATTCTACATTTATTATCCTCTTTAGTTATACAAAATTAAGAGCAGAATTATGTAAACATTGTTGATTTTGGTTTCTTTACATTTTTGGTTTAGCCACTTTTGTAGATTATTTTCTTTGCAATGTTTGTTTTTTCTCGTTTCACTTCGTCTTTAGTTTTTGATTTACACATTTAAGTGCTCTAATTCTTATTAAAAAAGAGATTTAGCTCAGGCCATTACTTACTCCATTTTCAGTTGGTTTACCTTAGGAAAAACTTTTGTTATATTATTTAAAACTCCTCAGGCACTTAACTTAGCTTTGAGTATGTAAGATTTGTTTTTTTTTCCTTCACATTCTTTGGAAATATTTTTTACATGCGCTTAAGTTTTTACACACAAAAAAATGGTTGCAAAAATAAAAGCATGTATTTTTTAAAACTGTTTAGCGTTTTTCAAAACAATATGTTCGTAATCTGGCTTCTCGTATTATGTGCACTTTTCAATTTTTCTTTTCGCTTATTACACTAACAGGGCATATAAAATTGGGATGCATTAACATAAAAAAATATGAAGGATTTTTTCGCCATTTCCTTGATATTTGGTTGTTGACACTTTGTCAATTATCTTATAAATCGTTATTTAGTTAAAAAGTTGTTAAACAATATTTTCACAGGATATGTGTTCAATTTTATTGGCCGTATGCTATCTACCTAATGTATTGTAAACTAAAGCGTTTCGAAGGATATCCTATGATGGATATCTTCATGGAAAACTATTCACGCATTCAATAAGAAGGCTTAAAGACAAAAGCATTCCTTTGCTAAGGTGGAATTGTATCGATTATCTAAGGACTTATTTTACAGACGCTTGTGTATAGTTAAAACAATTCATTGCCTCGTTTTCTTATTTTTAGTTTTTGTAGCCTGCCAACTGTTAGTACACTTGCGATACAGAAACATTTCGATGAATATAGATAATAAATTATTATAAAATGTTTTATTTCTACTTAATACTTCTAAATAATTCAGTAAAATATTACTTTTTATAATTTAAACACACATTCGATTGAAAATATTAAAGTTCTTTTATCATGCTGTCTAGTTGGGAATAGATTGAGACCCGCGTAAATATATGATCTCTGCATTTCTATGATTATAACTTGTTACAGTCTGAAGTCCTGTAAAGTTTTTAGATTTGAAGCTTACCTTTCTTCCCAACAGCACGGCAGTTATAAATATAGAAAAATTAATTTTTCTATGTAAGAATGTGATGGCATTAATAAATTTATAAATGCAAACATAAAAAGCAATAAGCTTTATCAGAGGAGATTAAAAGAGTTAGAAGTGTAGATATGTAAAGAGATTCTTTAATAGTGCAAACTAAAACTAGACAAAGGCAAATAATAAGTTACATTTTAAGTCAAAGTTTAGATAAAATTTATATATGTGGAAAGATAAAACAATCGCACTAACATATAGGAAACAATTGCAAACATACGAGCAACATGCATTCATTTCCGTTTCCTTAAACTATAAACTGATAGTTAGCAGTTGTTTGGAATCTTTTTGTTGGTGTAACTATGAATTTTACCTTTCGTTGGCCAAAGGCATTTTATACATACAATCAGATATATAACATACATAGCTACATACATACATGTAAATATAAATTAAACATAAAAGTATAAAGTTTTTTAATGCTTGTCCTGCTAACGTTGCTATTGTTTGTAGTTTTGATTGCCCACCTTTGCAGTATTAGTGATTGAGAATGAAATATTTGAGTTTCGAGTGCAGTATAATTTATTATAAAAATCCTTTACGAATGGCTACCACTTAAAATAACCACAACCGCAAGTAAAACATCTACATGTACACCACCGCAAAGTAGTATCACAAAAAAAAAAATAAACAACCAGAAGTAGGGCGTTTTGCTATACAACCTCCAGACCGGTTGATAACTAACAAAAAAAAAAACGAAAAACAAATATAATTTATATTTTATATACGTATAAGGAACCACAGTAGAAAATTATTTTTAAAGAATAATAAAAATTGTTGGTTTAAATTTATGCTCTGATTTTTTTTGCGCCTTTTTATTTTTAAAGCGCAAAAATTATAGATAACTTCAAGCATTCTAAAGCAAAAAGACGTTTGTTTAACATAAGTTGTTATTTTTTATATTTTATTTATTCCTATAAAATTACAAACAAATAAGGGTAAAATTTATTACTTGGGTTGTAAAGATAAAATACTCACCATCGACTAGTTTTGAAAACGCTGCAAAAGTATTTTAAAACTGTAGGAAAAGGAGTGTGTTATTGTGTTAGTTTTGTAGTGTTTTGTAAACTTATTTTTGTAAGAATTTAAATCCCTCTTTCTTTTATCTGTTTGGTAGCCGGGAAAAATATTCTGTTGCTATTTTACTTTAGGTTGTGTTTAAGGCTCTTTATGTTTTAGAGTTACTTTTTAACAAAGATACACGAGTTTTGTTAAAATATTTGTTTAGGTATAGTAAATGTAAGTAATTTTTTTTTACCGTTGCTTGATGAAATTTTCAACTAAATTTAAAATATGTATTTTTTTAGTATGAACTGTGGCTAAGTATATATGCAGTTATAGATATATGTGGTCTACCTTTAAATGAAAGAAAAATTATTTAAAAACAATGAAATTTGAAAAAATTAAAAAAAAATGTAAATCAGAAATTAACTATTAGGGGGCATTATTTCATTTTATTTACGTTAATTAAGGATTTTGTAGTGTTTCTGTATTTAAGATTAAATAAAGGATATTTATTCAATAGAATTTGAGGTTTATGTATTCTATTTAAAACTTGGAGACGCACAAATGATGGTAACAAAATGTAAAGAATTAGTGCTTTAAAATTAGTGCTTTTAAAGCTGGAGACTACTACAGCTTATTTTTTGAAAATCGGCGGTTTTGATAAAATAAATTCATCTTATTTGTTATGTCTTTGGGCTTTAAAATATTATTTACTGCGGAATTTCTAGCGTATCCAATTGTCCAGTTTTTGGTTAATTGCTTTAATTTTTAGAGTTGTGTACCCAAAAAATGCAACCTTTTGGTTTTACTGCAATGTCTGCGCTTCTCTCCGTTTGTCACAAAATCCTATCTCTGAAACCGTAAAAGCCGCCATAAGTAAAAATAATGAAAATTAAAGAGTGCTCTGAAAGTGATAAGATATTTATAGAAAATAAGGGAACTATGAAAGATGGAGCCAACAAATTGCACAAGATATTTAAAACTATATTCACTATATCAGAAGGTACAAAAACAGAACATTATGTAAACGATATTATAATAGTGATGTGTTCTTAATGGACGTGGCGTCTTTTTAGTTACAATACGCAGACACTTTAAGATTAAATGTCCGCTATATGAATTAACACAAAACATTAAAAAACAAAACTAAAAAAAAAATATTGGTTACTGTAGTAACGTCATGTAAACATATATGGAATACGCATTTTAACCGCAGTAGGCAGCCAGTTACGATTTATTTATATTATGACATATAAAAATAAATTTTAAATTTAAAAATGTTCTCATACAGGCTGCAATTGAAATAAATACCGGCAATAGAATTTAATTATTTCGCTCATTTTATTTAAATATAGTTTTTTAAGATAAAGCAAAAATAAAGGAAATATATACTATCGGAACACGGTTGGGGAACACCGCCATTAATTTATTCACAAACGCAAGGTAGTGACAAATCGCTTCCTTACAATCTTCCTTTGTATTTCTGCACACGATATAGATCAGACTCTTTTAAATTAAATGTATTTATGTCAATAAATACATAAATTTTTATAAACAAAATAATCTTCTGATCTTTATTTAGGTCTTTTTAATTAAATTTAATACACATAAATTCAATATTTCGCCTTCCGTTGAAAAGCATCTTCACGAATTTCATTATTATAATTAACAAAAAATTGTTAACAATTTCAAAAAATTTTTAAAATCATTTATGTGTATTAAGTTTAATTATTAAAAAAAAATACTTATTTATTAAAGAATACAAAAAAGGTCGAATAAAAATTAACGAAATAATTTTAAATGAAAAAGAGTTTTATTGTTCATTTAATATATTTCGTGGTTAGTTAAAAGGCTAATTAAAAAATTAACTATATGCCAATGCTAGCAGAAAATTTTTTATAAATTTATTTTATATATATTTCCTTGTTAATATTTCCAACAAACATGAGAAATAACTTTGTTAAGTATTTACAAATTGTTGAAAACTTAGTTCTTTTAGTTTTAATAAACACAGACTTAAGGTGGCGGAAATATTATTTAATGTGGTATTTACATTTCAATTTTAATTACATTTTAATTTGTGTGAAAAACTCAATTATCTATCAGATTATCATTTAGAAAAATAAATAAAAAAAGTAAATAATTAATAATTCATTTTTAACAAACAAAAACAAACATGCTTTTCTCATTTGTAGTTGGAAGTCTTTAAGCTGTGTAATAAAATAGTTTGTTTATTTTGCGATTGAATAAGTAAAATTTACAAACATAATTTTCTTTATGAATAGAACACATAGAAAAACAACGTATTTGTAATCACGCTATTTGCATGCTCAATGCAATTAAATCACTTTACTCACACTTACACTCACTCTTTCATTCATTTAGTTTTTATCGCTCAACTCAACTCAACAACTTTTATATCAATGAATGGCTGGCTGAATTACTGAGTTTGTGTCTACAACAGGGTTGGTTAGTAAAACTTTCAGATCATGCACTCCGTTTTAGTTACAGTGTATGTAAAGAAATTTAAATTCAATTTTTTTTGTCATATTGAAGAAAATCAAACAAATCATTTTTGAATTCTTGAGGTAAAATTATAGGAATCTAGAACTAAAAAATATTGTTTTACATTAAAAAAATTTAATCATTTGCCTTACTCTTTCAACTTACACTTTGTCCGGAATAGTTCGACACAAATAAATCAAACGAAATAAATATTTTTTCAAGCTAACACATTTTTTTTTTGCAAAAATTATTGTTTAAATTTTAACCGCAAAACAATAAAATGTATTGATGTTTGCTATTAGAGATTTCGTTGAAACTTTTAAATAATTTTAATGTTAGATAACTTAAATAAAATTTAACTATAATTAAAAATTTATAAAACTATTTGTTTTACACTATTACACTAAATTTTAATGATATTTACAATAGTCATGCTGAGCAATTGAACAAATTAACCAAAAACTTGCAAAAATTCAAATTAAAGTATGTTGCAAAAAGATGAAAAATATATGTTGACTTATAATTTGCCAAGCCTAAGTTTTATCCATTAACATTGCATAAAAATAAAAAATATTATAAATCTGTAGCTATTTGCAGAATATGACTTATATCAGAACAAAACAATTATTGTTGCATTTTTTCCATCTCTGGATTACATAGTGGAGAATAGTTACATGAGTAAGTGTTTGTATTCTAATATTGCCCAGAAAAACTAACAGAAACACTTGTAGCAAAGAATTATGAAAGAAAAAAATTAAAAAAAAAAAGAACATGAAAGACTTAAGTGTTTTTTTAAACACACCCTTTTTGTGAGTTTGTTTTTTGTATCTGTAACAAGTTGTGCATATCGCTGTTGTAGTTACCAGCCACAAGTTAAATTTGTGCTTTTTTATAAATTCAATATTGTTTGAGGAATACTAAATGGTTTTGGTCATTCAAATCGTTTGGTTTATTTCAGTAGTTATGCATTTACGAAAGGCGTTAGGAGTTCCTATATTTTCTAGAAAATTAAATTTTATGGTATTTTAAAATCCATATTTTTGTATGGCGTGCTTTGCCAGAAATTTTAATGTTGTTTGATTAAGATTAACAATATTTTTAGTTCTAAATATTTTTTTACCATAAAAATTCAAAGAGAATAAAGCGAATTTTTTACTTCTTTAATGTCTGCTAACAAAAACATTATTCCGCAGAGCCATTTTTTTAATCTACACAAAATTATAACTTCATGTGCGTTTTAAAATACTGTACGCATATCATAACGGTTTTTCAGCTGTTGCTTTCAACACTTTTTTTGTGAGGCGGATGTACGTGGTTATAACCACGTATGTCATTAGCATCCCCGTTTCAATAAAAAAGACTCACAGGGAGCAACACTACGTTACTATTAATTAGGTACTGTGCCAATCAGATAGTTAGTATACGATTATGAATTAGCCCGGAAATGATATTGCCGATAATTGTTGCAACGCACAAAGAAATATTTGGCTGCGTAATAGAACTATATTATGTGCCGTGCAACACATTATGCTTACCGTGATCATTTTATTGTTATTTGAACCAATACTTTAATCATGATAAACAAATTTTTATTACCAATGGATTATTAAATGGCTATTAGGCATAAAAACTTAATATTCTGTGGTTGATAAAACATATATTTTTGTTAAAATATGTTCCTGCTTCTATGTCATTTGTTGATATTGTAATCCATAGCTTTATTATGCCTACCGACACCAAAAAGAGAAATCCTGTTTGGACCGATCAAGTAGTTTACTTTTGGTTGATAAACTATGTAATTTTTCGATAGGCGGATTTGTCCTATATTCTTCGTGGAGCTGTTCCAAAAATATCAGCTTTATGCGAAGTCTCCTTCTTAAACAGTTTAAAATATTTTTTTTAATCTCATTATAAGGCCATTAATGCATCTACATCTATCAGCAGAGATGAATGATGCATGGTCTGTCTTTGCCTTAATATTTTTTTCCCGTCCTCTATGTTTCAATCTCGAACTTAAGCTAATAATGCAGCAGATTATATTTAACATAACTACGTTATTGTAATGTGAGATAAGAATATTGTTCGAATCACAATAACACCTTGTTTTAAAACATGTTTTTCGTTTTCTTATTATATAATATTATTTCTCCCTTTGCCTGCCTTTCTGTTTTGCCCTATTTGAACTACATTTTCATTTAATTTTTTTAATATAATATATTATCTTTAACAACAACATAAAAGTATACTTTTACTAAATTTGTACAAATGAGTACCTATTTACCAATTTCTAATTAAATTTATTCCACTAGTAGTTACTTCTTCGGTTATCTGTACAACCTATAGTAATATAATACAAAATTCAACGCAAAATTCAAAATTTAATTTAGTAACAATATCAAGTAACTATTTTAAAATTCTACATATTTTGGGGGAAACTATTAATTCACTTTTAAATGTTTTGCTAATGTAAAATTACCTTAACTTCATTTAGAACTTTAAATAAATTTAAAAAAGTGATACCTATGTAAAAGGCACATCTATAATTTAATTTTGTCTTTCAAAATTTTATTTCCTAATGATATCCTATTTGTAAATAAAAAAAATTGTTTAAAGGTAAAAGGTTGTCAACAGAACCTTTTTATAATGGTTATTTTAATTCCTTTTTCCCCTTTTTTAAATCCGTTTTGTGTTTTTAGTTAGCAGAATGTACCAAATATATTGTATGGAATTAGAAAACCCCTACAATTTTTAACATTTAGTTATATCTGGTCATAAATACACTACCTTTTAATTGAGGCTTAACTTTTACATGTAAAGAAGAAATTGTTTTAAAGGGTATAAAATGATAATGGTGAATATCTGCAAGTATATGAAAATTGCTAGATTAAAATATTCCCAAATATAGTTTAAGTAAAAAATTGGTCCTTTACTTGCTTTGATTGTCCTTTATGGAATTGATTTCAAATTACCCTTAGTGAAATAATCTATTTGAAGGTTTTTTTTTCTTTTAACTTTTAACTATAAATGAATTTAAGGATGGAAGAATAATTTATTTACAGATAGTATTAAAACTAAAACATTTTTTAATTGATCAGGATAAACCTACTGAGCATCCCTTTTAAAACTTATTTTGCCTTTAAAAGTTTCTATGATATTGATGTCTGAAGCAAAAGTATTTCTTTTATACTTAAAGTTTAAAGTGCCAAGAAAAGAATTTTTTATATACATGTATGAGTACATATACCTGTACAACTATGTTTATATATTTTAACACAAAGGTAAAATAGCCTACAAAATTAATTTGTTAATATAAAACACATAACAGCAAAAAACAAACACAAGAAAAATATTACCACCATGCATATTAGAAAAAAAAATATTGTTAAGCCTTTGTGTTCCTATCATACTTTTCAAAATATGTATGTGATAATATAATACATTTAAAATACATTAACAACGACTATCTAAGCACTTTATGGTAAATGTATCTACTTTGAAATTAAATTTGCTTTTATTTGCATAAAACTGAAGATGTATTTTGATTAATGTGTGTAAATTAAATTTTTATGTAAATTTGTTGACTGTTTGACAAAAAAAGTATTTGCATCTAAATATGACAACGCAATATAATTATTATTCATTATTATTCATTCTTTATGAAGGCAAACCAACAGATTTAAATAACTTCCAAACGATACTTGTTTATAAATACGTTCTACATATTATTTAAAATTTTTTAAGTTAAACTAAATTATAAAAAAAATATTTAAAATAAATAAAAAGGTTTTCTATTTTAAAATTAACTCCTATTTGAACTACTTGAGTTTTAAAATAAAATAAATAACTTTCATCCGGCTTAAATTCTTTTACACTATTCAAATTTCTAAATTTATTCTGAAAGAAAAATCATTTTTAATATTTTTTTTGTGTTAATTTTTATAAAAAATTAGGCAAAGAAAGTGCTAATTTTCTAGATCGCTAAATTTATCACCACCATTCTTTGTATCTATCTACATTAGGTGGTGCACATTATAAACATCAGAAGATATAACTTACTTATAATAAACTGTGAACTTAACCCGGATCAATTAATTTATTTTACTTTACATGAAGATATGATGGGATTTGTATTTATATAGTTTGATATTATGTTTATGATATAATTAACTTTTTTTCTAATTAAAAATAAATATCATTTTATTCAAATTATACTTTTATATAAATTTGTTATCATATTTCCTTTTTTTTACATTATGAAATATTTGTCGAATTTCGTTACTCTAACTTTGCATTGACAAAATAATGATACTTTAGTGGCATTTTTTTTGTAGCTTTTCATAAGTTAAAGCTGTTAGTAGATGGCATTAAGTTTTATTATTAAATAACTTTTAATCAAAAATGGCCTTACACTATCTCAGTTATTGATTCAGTAGTATTTAATTTTTAAGAAATGAGAGATGCCTTTCAGCATAATTTTATTTCATAGGATAATTCAAAACGCATTACTAACTTACGATAACTTAACGGTATGACAATGGTAGGCAAAAAAGAAATGAGTATAAAAAAGAATTTTTTAGAACACAATCCCATTAAACTTAGGAATGGGTTAACAGTAAAATGAAATATTATGCTACGCTCAATTTATAACACTTATGATCGATATACTCTGGTGAAACATCATGAATGGATTGACTTTTGTGTGCTTTAATAAATTATCCAGCTTAGCTGTGAAAGTCAATTAGAAATTGCTTTCAGCGGTGAGAACCTGCACAGTTTGTTGCAGTTTACATGTTGTTCCTTATTTCTTCAAAAGTTAAATCGGTGCTCGCTCTACGGTCCCCCGCACTCTGATTATTGATTTTTAGATTAAAATTTTCATGGAATTGATCTGATCAAACTGTCTCATTGCGCTTGAAACATAACTTAATAATCTCATAATTTAACGATAAAGTGATTTGGAGAAAAGGGGCGTAAAATTGGATAATTCGCATATATGGTATGCGAATATTTTTTTCCTTTACTTTTTTTACTTTACTTTACTAACACCCCATATCTTTTTTTAATATCTTTAATCCTGCTTAAATTTAACGTTCATTTCTAGTCTTATTTAAGAATATTTATTTCTACTTGAAAACTAAATATGTTAATCAGATTTAATATTGGTTAAAAAATTTGCTTCAAAATATTTCCTTTATAGCAAAATATTTAAAATATGATTTGATTTCAATAAGTAAATTCCAAATGTCATAAGCCTTAAAAACCACACCGAAAATCTATATATATATTTAAGTACCCTACGCTACAAGTTGTATATTATCACATCAAGTATCTATATATTTATATAATTATAAGCACATGCAAAAAGCTAAAAGGAAATTTGTATAACATGTTAACAATATTAGGGCTTTTGAATTCCCCACTTAGATACTAACGTAGATGTATAGATATTTTATCTATGTAGGTTAAACATGTGTGTCGTCTGTATCTGCTTACATGTAGACAATTTAAACCTTGTTAAAGTAAAAAAAAATTCTTGCTTATAAAAGAGAAACATTTGTTTGTGTTAATAACATAAAATGCTGTTTTCATGTTAAAGTATTACTTTGTGTCCCCGTGTTTGAAAAAGTAGGAACGACGAAAATGAAAATTAAATTAGAAAAAAAGGACATTGTATCGCATACATTTATATATTAGGGTGGGTCATTTCTGCATGGAAAAAAAGAATATTCTTGGTCATATTCTTATGGTAATATTATCGGGTATTTTTATAGAACTTTAAGTTGGCATTTCGTGTTTAACACTCGGCCGTTATGTTAGCTTGCAATTATTTTCTTTAGTTTCGCATTTTGGCATAAACAGCCTGACGCCTAACCAACGTTTCCAAATTGCTGCTGATCCCGATTTTCATAATCGCCTTTTGTTAAGTGATAAATCTCACTTTTATTTAAATAAAACTGTCGTATTTAGAGAGGTGATAATCCCTAAGTCTGTGTTGAAATAATGTTACCTACAGAAAAACTGATTGTTTGATTTGCTATATGGGCTTGTAAAATAATTAACTCCTACTTCTTCAAAAACTGGTGAGAACTTTACAGTCAATAGTAACCGCCTAGTTTTCATTGATCACATAAACAACCATGATGTGCAGCAGCTGTGCTGCGGCAAAAAATGTCACACAGTCGTACTACAATACTGAAAGAAACGTTTGCTAACCGGATAACTTTACCATTTGGACCCACGAATGACGCTTCGAAATTGAGCAATTTAATGCCGGCAGAGCTTTGGTTTAGCGTTCTAAGCTGATAAGCCCGAAACGATTAATCACTTGGTCAAATGTGGGAAAGAGTTCCCGGAAATTGGACCTCCAAGTTAGACTAACTAAATAATCTTAATCAGCGCTTTTGAATGAAAACTACGACAATTAAAACAGCAGTTTTCTGGTAAAGTTAACTGTATTTTATTCGTACTTAACTTTTTCACTTAACATGTAGATTAAAAAACTAATACAATTAATTTTGTATTGCATATCGATTTTTCTTTTAGTATTCGTATAAATAATTTCAGTTTCTTTAGCTTAGGCATTTAATGTGTTGATGCTTTGAGAGTAAGAGTGACTGATCTAGAAGGTCAAAAATGCCATTTCAAATAAATTTTAAAGCAATTTAAGCAAGATTTTAAAATTTGGTTTTTTGTACCTTCCTTGATAAACAAAAAAAAAAAAAAATAAATTATATCGAACGAAAAATTTTACCGATTTATTATTTAAAATTTGAATAGCTCATTTAAATATAATCAAATGACAGATTTTATTTCAAGCTTAGGTTTTTGCTTATTTTATTTGAAGTTTTTATAAAAAAATATACTATTTTCTAGATACCAGGAAAAAAGTTTCTGGATTGTAGCTATTGCAATACGGTAGTTAGAATTAGTTAGTTCTTAGACCATTTTAAACATTTTTCCTTATCTTACCTTTCCTTGGATTGAAATATCCAAGTGAAACAATTGAAAATATTTTCTCTATTCGATGTGCTTGCACTGGAAATAATTGCGTGATATGATTTACATCTGCGCCTGGCAGTGAGCCTTAATCAGATGGTGGTCAAACCACTTTGCATAAATAGGAACGTCATGGTCGTCCTAGGAAGCCGAACTACTAATTCTAGCAACAGGTTTTTTCTAGTTGTAACTTTAATAATTCCAGAGCAGGGCTGCAAATCATCACTCCTTGCTGAAGAGTTGGAGACTATCCAACTCCTGTCCAGAACACGTGTCTAGCATGCTCATTGGACTGGATCATTCACCATATCATTAACGGCGAATGATCCTGACCACCATATAAAAACTGACCTGTCTGTTATAGGGCCGCGAAACCACAACCACCACGATACTCCCATATCGGAGCCAACCTCAATAATCAGCCAGAGAACAGTTAAATATCTAAAGAGACAAATAACGGAACTCTGCGAGCCTACTTATTCCCGTGGAAATAACGTGGAGTTTCCAGTTGTACCCCTGCTGTCTTTAGGGGACTCGGCTCCCTTTTTCCCCAGTTGCACAGGTCTAGATAGTCGAATTTCTATAAAGACCATATAAATGTGCCCCCGGGGGGTACATACATCGGTAAAGAAATATTTCTGAATGGAATTTCACTTATTAGCCAAGTTAAGGCCTTTCAGTGCGTTTTTATAATCATCACAAAGTTCATTCTAGCGGAACGGATTTTATTTGTTATAATATCACACAATTCAATTATATTTTTCAAAATAAAAAAAAAATAAAAAGCTTACTTCCTTACAAATTTTTTCTAGTAAAAGTTCTTTAATTTCTGTACAACCTATTGGTAAAATAGTGGTGATACTTCCTAAGCTACTAGCTTCATTTTTTTTTTGTTTTTGTTAAAATTATACAACTTTCTTGTATTTTGTAAATCCTTCCAAAAGTTTTTTTTATATTGAATTTTCTGCAAAACTACATGATAAAGTTTTTCAATTGTTCTCATAGTTATTCCTCCTGACTGTAAACCATAGAAGACTCATAAATAAAATACTACAAACACTTCTTTTTATTTTTATAATTTTACCTTATTTTAATCGGAATTTTATGCATGAAAGTATTTCGATTTTAAAGTTATTGTATTTTAAATTTGTTATTTTTGATAATAGCAATTATTATAAAAGGTTTTCTTTTATAAAAGTGATATTGTTCCAAAAACTTTCATAAACATCTAATTTCTAATTTTTCTAAAAATACATACAATTTTATTAAAGCTTTTTGGAACAGTGTTTTTTAAACCTGAATGTAGTTTATTTTCAACAATATGAGTTTAAACATTTTATATTTATATATATATTTGTAAGTTAAAGTTTGTATAGCTATTTTATAGTTTTTAATATTTTTTTTCTTTTTTTCTATTTTAAGGTAATTGAATTGAAAATTTATTCTGTTTGTTATATGGCTGTTCTGGTAAGTTATGAAACAAATTGCAAACTTTAGTAAAACAAAAAAAGATTTTTTCATGCGCAAAGTATAAAAATCTTTTAAGCTATTCGAGCTGTAGATTAAATAAGTTTTAATTTAAGGTTAACAAAACAAAGTCATTTGTAATTTTTTGTGTACGGAGAAACGAGAAATTAAAAAAAAAACTTGGGGAGGCAATCTTTGAAGGGGAATTTAAGTGTGGTAATCTTTGATAGGATTAAATAGAAGAAAAAACATTTTTAAGAAAAGATAAAACCTATTGTTATGCCTTATATCTAATTAAAAAAACCTTCACCATTAAATGGTAACCATCGTGCCTATTTGTGCAGTCAGTAAACAATTACAGTTATATTTAACACTATTTTCTAAGAGAAAATACTTGCTAGAAATATTTAAAAAATATTTATATAAAGTGCTTATAAAATTTTAAAAGCTGCTGGATTTTCTTTTGAATTTCAGTATAACTTAGTTTTTTCGGTAAACAAATGAGTTATTGAACGGCGATTAAATTTGCCATAATCTAATACATAAAATAAATGCAAAGGAACACTATTTTGTGAACATATTTGTTTTATCGGTTTATAAAACGTTGTTTATTAGCATTGAAAACTATTTTTGGTTGGTATAATTAAATATGCTTTTTCCCGAATTTCCAATGACAAACTGTTAATTTACTAACACATAAGATTTTATAACTGTATGAAAGATAAAATGTATCTTTAGAATATGGTATTTTATTGAATGAGTTAAACGTTAAACGAACTGAAATGTTGCGCTCAAATTTTAAATATGGAAAATTTATATGAATACATTGACGCTTTTTCACTATCACAAAAATTCCATTTACGTACTTTGAGCAACATATAGATGCAAAATTAAGTTAAGTGGACAGGCTCACTTTTCGTTTAAAGGGTTTATTAATAAGCAAAATTTCTACAAATGGAGTGAAACCAATCTATATTACATCCAGAAAAGTGCACCATTTGGACTACTTTACGAAGATAGGGCTGGCTTGTGCATCACCGAGTTTATTTGCTGCGACAGAACCGCGGTCATGCGATATAACGTTACTCAATTTTCTTTGTTACCACATGAAGTAAGGGTGCACCAACAGCAATTGATACCTTAGAACCAAAATTTTAAATGTTAGTCTTGCAATACGGCCAGTGTCGCTAGAAAAACTGAACGAACAAAGTGGACTTTGTCAATAAGAGTCGTTTAGGCCATACGAACCAAATCATCGCGAAATATAAATGTCATGTTTTGATCTTTCAGCAAAATATTATGTGACTTAATAATTTTATAATTTATTTTTAGAAATTTGTGTTATACATACCTTTAAGATATATATTTTCTTTGAAATCTTATTATCTAGAATTAGATAATATGTTTAATCTAATAACTTTACAAAGATAAGTAACACTTGCAAAATGCAAATATTTACTATAGAACGATTTAACAAAATAAATAACAAAGAATTTTGTGGTTAGCTAATTGAATGAATTGAATTACCCTTGCATTTGGAAACTCGAATTTTTTTGTTGAAATCATATTTTGTACTACTGTTCTTATTTGAAAATTAGAATTTGGTATTTATATCTTTTTTAGAGGTGTATACATATATATATATATATATGACAGCACATGTGTTTGAATGTAAATGTATTCCAAATGTAAAACTGCAAATATTTCCCTCATAATTGTTAACGAAAACGTGTAAATTTTATAACCTGTTTCGTTCAACGGTTATTAACACCACAAACATATATTTAATATTTCTTAAGAACTATGATATAATTAAGGCAAACAGTTTGATAAATTCCTCTGTGTAACTCCTGTATAATTTTACACTTCAGTCTTCTCATTCTCATATTAAATAAATTTTTGTTTTATTTTGCAACAGTGTAGGGCTCATTGCCATTATTTCTTGAAAAATAATCTTTTCAAACAAATCCAAATATAAAATTTTAACGCTCATAAATATGCATAACGTGTCCCAACAAATAATTATTTTTCGTAGAGCATGCATAAAATCAATACAAACGTTAAAACAAAACAATTTGTTTTAAAGAAACGTTATGGAGACAATAATTTACACACCATTTTCCGAATTAAATTCGTATTGTTTATTTTCACAAGCTTCGTCGTTTTTAACATTTCAATAAATGAATAAGGAAAGAAAAGTACAGTAACCATCATAGAAATAATTAACAGAATAAAAATTGTCTTTTTTCTGTTATTTTAAGTATTGTATAAAATAATTCTTGAATAAGAAAATAATAAAAACAAAAACGCAAAGGACTACAGCAGCTATAAAAATAATGGGAGAAAAATAATTCCAAAAAAATTTGCATAAAATCACTGTGTAGTAGGTGCATGATTTTATTTTTTGTTAATAAAACTTAAAGAAGAACCAGTAAGCGAGTAATACTCGCTTCTACTACAATAAAAAAAAACAGAGCAAAAATAAAATACAGAAACGCAAAAAACGGCACAAGTAATTTTATTTCAATTGTTAAATGAAGTCAATTTTATAGTTAAAATAAATTATATACCTAAAGTTAAACATACGTACATGAATAACCCCAAGAAGAAAATGATATTTTAGTGAAAAAATAACTGCCATCCACTTTTAAAGACATAAGAAGTCGGTCAGTAGGAGAACACTACTGGCCACAAAACCTGGTATGCTTCACATTATCGAAGTGAAACACCCAGTTTTTTTTAAATTGTTTGTATTCGAACTATTACAAATGAATTTATATTTTTTAGCTAGGTTAGAGTTCGTTATTAACTGCGATAAATTTTTAAGAAATAGTTACTTTCTTACCAGCAGATATGAATTGTGTGTGTATAGAAAACAGAACTAAATAAGTATTTACTATCAACACTTAGAAGAAAAGCTTGAAAACATATGTTGAGCATTCACTGTGTGTATTAGTTGAATTGTCTAAGCGTTTGTTAGACAAAAGCTCATAAGTCCAAGTCCCATTAGCACACAAAGTAGGTGAATTAAAAAATTTATTAAACAAAAAATTTCTCGTGCTTCGTTTAGACATCAATTATAATATTATCCTGGAAGATAGCTTAATGAAGACACCTTTAGAAGTAACTTGTATAATAGAACAGCTTAATGAAATAGAGCTTTATTAATAATGTAATAAGAATAGTTGTGGCCTTGAGTTTGAAATCTCATCTAAGCCGCGAATTTGGCGAGCAACCTAAAAGCACAGATCAACTAGCAATTCGAGTTATATCGAAATCACAGATTTAGTGTGTGAAGGCGTATTTTTAGTATGAGATCGCAGGAATAAATCTCACTACAGCCATACAGTAAGAAACACAAACGAAGGAGAACCTTTTACAAGTAAAAAATAATTATTACCATAGTGGCTACTACTGCTCTGGTTGTTTAAAGCGGCCTCTGATGGAAAAATAATACAATCTTAAAAACAACTTGAATTGACTAATTGACTACTTCAACTCGATTCCGATTATTTCAAAATATATGCATTTGCTTTTAAAACTTTAACTCTTTAATATTAAATGGAGCTTTACAATTTCTGCCAATTAAATTTTGATGGATTATAGTATTAGCGATGAAATTAGCCGAAAAATAATCATATTTTAAAATATAATTATAATATTCGTACATGCTTGAATCTTAAATTTTTTTACAATGGATTCGCTATTTTAAGTCCTACTCAAATTAAGATCCTTGAACTAGTTTTTGAATTCAAGTGCGTAGTTTTGAAAACATGTTTAATTAATAAATTTTAGATTTATTTTGTTTAATATTTTTACAGATACTCCTCACTGTAATCGTACTATTGAATATAACGTCGTTTTTGTTATTATTAATACTCCACAAGGACTTCGTTATCATTTCTCAGAGTTGAACATATCAAATTCCTACATTTTATTGAGTCAAATATAAATGCCCATTGCAATGCAATTAGCAAAAGAGAGAGATATATAATAAAAAATAATTTGTTTTAACAATTGTAAATGAATTTTATGTCAGTTGCTGATAGGTAAACTAAAGTTAAACATAAAATAATTAAAAAGGAAAGACATAAAAATTAACATGCAAATCTTAAACGTGCATCGACAATCCGCACCCTCTTATTCAATTTAAATTTCGTAAAATTGTTTATTTTATTTTTAAAATAAACTAAGACTATATAATAATTTAAGTAATGGTACACTATTGTATATACTAAATATCAAATATGCCTGATGCCTGTAGTATGGAATAAGAATAAGAGTTGGAAATATTTTTATATTTCAATTTGTGTGCGTGTTTGTCTGTATAGGGAATGTAAACCTTTTTGTTTTTTTTCCAAATTATTTCCATAGTCTTAAGCCTTAAGTACTTAGAATTCAAATTACCTGACGTTCATTAAGAATAAATTTATCTTTGTTTTTCTCTTAAGCTTTATTTATTTTAACTTAGAGCTCGTTAGCGTAATTTTATTGATTTAAATTGAATTAAAAAGAAAATCATAAAAAAAGTTTTTTACTAAATTTGAATTCTATTTTAGTTTTGGAAGTGTAAATTGTGAACATCGAATAAAATAACAATTTAACTTTGGATTCAGTATTTTAATTTTCTATTTATAACCACATTGAGTTGTTACCTTAATTAAATCATTGTATAACAAAACTACAAATATTTATTACTTGATTTGTAACGACTAAAACTTTAATATTATTAAAAAATAATGTGTTCAACATAAGAAATCATTTTGAGGTATAATTATGCACCCTATTTCTTGTGCTTACAAATATTCCTAATAAGTCACATTTCACAAGTTTGTTATTAATATTATTAATAAGAGGCTATTAAAATCTTTTAATTGGTTTTAGATCTAAAATTGAAACATATCTTTAAAGGAAGTACAATTTCAAACAATGTCGTTTGACACAGACGTAACTTAAAGCATATTTGAAGACACTTTTCACAAAAGTGCTTTTCAAAAATACCTTTAAGGAACGATAAAATGAATATATTTCGGAAAAGTACTTATCTTGGTAAAAAATTATTTACAAACAAGAAATATCCGATAGAAGTACTTATTAAAATGTATCATTTAAACAGTATGCTTTAAAAAAGTATTCTTTGCAAAAGTACTTTTAGTAAAGTACTTTCAAAAAGAGTCATTTAAAAAGTATTGAAGAAGTAAAATACTATTAACTAAAAATTTATAAAGACTTACTACGTAATTTTTAAACCAATTTTTAAAAGTGAATTATTTTTTTCAGTTTGGCGTAAGTTTATTATTATTTTGTTTCGTTGTAATTAAAATTTTACAATTAAAACAAACTAATCATTTATAAAATTATTTCCAATATGATACAATCTTATAATTTTTTAAAAATTAATATTTTATGTTAATTTTGCTGTCAGTTTTAATCTTAAAAATCTAAATTTAAGTGACAGCGTTTAAATCAAAAATAAATAACAAACAAATTTAATTCGAAGTTTTATTTATTTTATGCGTTGAAATATTTTTGTGGTTATAAAAAAAATTGCTTTATTTCATGCTGAGTTTAAGGGGTTTCCATTTGAATAAAATTGTCCTTTTTTCCGTCTTGTGTTGTACGAATTTTTATTTTCATTTTTTGTTTTTCTTTTGCATAATAAAACCATTGTCGAGTGAGAAAAAGTAAGGACTCATAATCTTTTTTACAGATATGAAATGCATAAAATGTTATAAATTTTAATAATATTTTATATTGTATAAATGTCATTTTTGTTGTAAATTTTATTAGATTTTCTTTTACTAGCATCTGTTTTACAACATCCGTTTTTTTTTACTCAAAATCTTTTCTCATATTTTAAATTTTGCATGTTTTTTCCTTATGGGAAGAGATTTAATGTTGAATTACCAATAGGAGGTCTTTAATTAGAAAAACAGGAGTGAAGTTTTCAAAAAAATAGAAAAAAACTTTAAAGGTAAATGCAAATTACTTCTATAATAATAAGCTAAGAATGAAAAGTGTAAGCGGGAGCTTAATGGATATTTAAATATATACATAACAAAAATTTTTAACAAGGTAGAAAAATCAGATATAAATTTTCACTTTCAGATAAATAGAAAGAGAGAGACGGAGACCATAAATGTTTGTGTATCTAGTTGAATTATATAAAATAAATGTAGGTAGGAAGTCAACAAGGAGAACCCCTTTAAATATTTATTTTTTTAAATAGGATTGCTAAAAAGAAAACCTCGAAATTCCTGGCTTTCTGCAAACCAATCTCCGGTCTTAGAGATTTGAAATTCTTAACTTGTATGTATTTAAAAAATTATTTTAAACAATATTAGATGCCGTTAATAATATTCAAAACAAAAAAATAAATATTTGAAATGTATTACTGCGGGGGAGAGCATTTCCATATAGCCATTTCACTACTGCTCATATAGCTCATCATATAGCTTTTACCCCAAATTTTTTATGGAAAACTCAAGTGTCTTATATCGTAAGCCAAATTGAATAAATGGAACTAGAACCACACGTAAATTTGATGAAATTTATAGATTTCAATTTCGCCAATTTTTAATTTTATTTTTTCGCAGTTTTTTATTTTTTCTCAGAATTTTCCTTGGCTTTTAATTCTTGGCTTGATACTAAATAACTAAAAATAAGTTAAATTATTTTTGATAATAAGTAAAAAACAAAATAAAACCCACTTTTAAAAGAAAATATATAGTAAAAGAAAAAAAAATAATTGTTATTAATTATAAAATACTATAAAAAATAAAACTTAAAAATTCTTCTCAATTTTGCATTTAGTGAAAATTAATGTGAAGTGAGTTTATAGCTGAACTAGTAGGGACTTATAGAAGACATAAAAAACCAGTGTGAAACCTTGAAAACTTGCTACAAAAATCAAAATTAATTCTAATAATATAATTGGAAAGATTACTGCTAACAGTAATTTCCACAATAAGATGACTTTCATAATAATATGTATGGTGCATGTTAAATTAAAATGTTATTACTTCTATTCAGTTACTTTGTTTCCCTACAAAGCAATTTTGTGTTATTGCTTTTAAAATATTTGTTTTTATTAAAAAGCTTGTTAATAAAACTATAAACAAAAAGTTGGTTCTTATGAAAAATCATCTTAATAAAAATCATAATTTTTTACAGCTTATCTTTAGTAGATGACATAAATATTGCTTTAAAAAATATTTTCAATATTTCACATATTTTAGTTATTATTACTTCATGATTTAGCACCCATTAATCAAGCTGATGAAATTGATTTTTGACTTAATTCTGCATTAATTTAGTTATATCTTAAAATTGTATTGTTTAGACTTGAAAATTTGAAAATAACTCTTAATTGAATTAAATATGACAATAGAAACTCTAAAGGGAGGCATACCTATTAACGTGTTTAACGAATTTTTATTTCATAATATTAGATACGAATCAAAATGATAGAAATAAAATAAAATTTAATTCTTTTGTTGATCTTTAAATAAAAGACGACATTTTAATTAATTTGTTTATGACTTGTTAATTTAAAAACACTAAAAGATTTTATGCGTTCACATGCCTGAGATATATGGAGAAACTGGTAAAACATGTTTTATACTCGTATACATATATTTAAAATTCTTTTTTAAAGATATTATTATTATCTATTAAAACAAAAAATAATAAATAATTGGCAAAACAAAATATTTAACAAAATGATAATTCATTGTCTATTATTATAAATGGTTTCCTCATTTACTGAACAGTTTTTAACAGGAGTAGATAAAAATTCTGATCCTGATTTATCTTGTAATTACGCTAAAAGCTATTTTAGTGTTATGAAGATTTATTCTGTAATAATGCTATTCGTAATAAATTCAAATTTATTAAAAAGAAAAAATATAATTTTCTGGCGCTTATTAACAGAAGATCTTATCAATTGTATTAAGCGGCTTTTCAATTGTATTAAGAATTTATTGTTGCATAAAGAATCAAATAAATAAATAAATGAATAAACATCTGTAAGGACCCCATGATTAAAGTAAAAAAAGGATTGTTATGTAACTGCGGTAGATAAGCTAGTAAAGATGCTTGTACCTTGCAATAGTCGAAGGCTCTTGTATAGTAGAACAAGAAAATTGTTTTATGGTCAGCGAGACAAAGATATCGAGCAGTTTGAATGTCGCAGAACTAAAAAGAATGATATTTAGTTATCCAGAGAGCGTGGCAAAAAATAGTTGACGCCGAAAAATACTGCAATAAGAACATTTTAAGTGAACAAAAAATTTTTGTTTGCCACAAGTCGTCGTCAAAAACACATTGCATTTTAATATACAAAAGCACTTAAACTTAGTGCTTCGAACGAAATTAATCATGCCAAACGATTACTACAATGGGTTTATTTCTATTTTATACGTGGACGAACTAGCAAAAAATATTTATTAAATTTCTATTTTTTAAGTTTTTTCTTATTAATATTTGTTTTATCTACCGGTTTTTATTTATTCAGTTAACGAAAAGATTTTTGGAAGTTCGTCAAATTTCTTTATATTTAAGATTTCTAGCTTATTTTGAATAGAACAAACGTAATGAAATAATAGACAAAATCACTAAAATAATACATTCGAAATAGTACAACAATTTGTCTGGCCTCATTTTAATATAATTTTCAATATTCAAATAGATTCAATATTTTAATTGTTACAAACTGGAATTGGATGCATTTCAGAATTTACTATAAATTATTTTTTTTTAATTTATTATTTTTAGCCTAAGAGCATAAAAATTTGTGTTCTCTTTGTTGGTAAATGACATCTACTAAGACCAACAACTTCGTTGACCCTGAAACTGTTAACTGATCACCACGCATTGAAAATTTAATGACAAAATTAAAAAAAAAACATTTTATCATAACTTGTCTTTTCAATTAATTTAATTAATTATTCATCGAAGTAAAGCCATACAATACAAAATTTTGATTTAAAAATTAAAACAAGATGTGTGATCAATTTGTTGATAAGTGCTTAGAAGGTAAATGTAAATAATTTAAATGTTATGTTTACGGAAATAAATGTTTATTAATTTAAAAATGCCACAAATATAAATTTAATATATTTAAGCATCTAATGATTTATTGTTCTTTGTTGACATTTTTTTAAATTAAATATTAATAACAAAATTTGCTGATAATTTTTATATTAATTTTCTTGTGTACACAAATGGGATTAAATAATTTATCTCCTTTTTTTATCAAATAAGCGTATTTAATAATTATCTAAAGAAGCTCGTGCGCTTCTTTACCATTCATTGGAACAAATATATATGTCATCAACGAGTGGTTGGAAAACGTTTTATTTTAGAAAAATTTCAGCTTTCTAGGGTGAAGGGGGGCTTCTGGGCATAAATCGAACATAAATATCTTAAAAAGTTTATAAGTAATTTACAATTATTCGGAATCATTTTTAATATAAGCAATTTCATTTCGTGTTTGATTCCTTTTAAATAAATATTTCATGATATTCTCATAAAATATTTATTACAAAAATTTTTATTAAAAAATAAACATCTTATGATATTCTCATAAAACATTTATTCAAATAAAAATAAAAATATTTGAAATGTATTGTAATGAGGGAGAGCACATCCATATTGCAATTTCACTATTGCTCAAGTAGCTCATTAGTGAATTTTACCTCAATATTTTATAGACAAACCTAAGAGTCTTATATCCAAAGCCAAACTGATTTTATGAGAATTTTTCATAAAATCAACATAGCATAGACAGCAAGACTCAGAGACACTTCCATACAAACACTACAAAACCTTTCAAAACAACAAAAAACATTGTTTATTTTCAATCATTTTATGAGAATATCATGAAATATTTATTTGAAAGGAATCAAGCACGAAATGAAATTGCTTATATTAAAAAGTTTATTTATTACTCAAATGTTAAAACTTTTGTAATAAAGTGGACCTTGAAAATACCTACAAAAAGTGTGCTACAGTTTAGTTTGGGAATAAATCAGCTTAGATTTTTTTTTTAATTTTGGCCGAACTCAACTTAGTTTTTTTGACATGATTATTATTTATTATTATTATTATTTCGGATTATTATTCGGCTGCATTCTTGATAAAATTTATAAGAAAAAAGTTTAGGTCTAATGGCATGTTTCGTTTAAAGGTACAAGCCTTAATTAGGAAGGCTTGTACCTTTAATTGGGAAGGCATACCAAAAAGGTGGTATGCTTTTTTTGTTATATAATTGAAACCTACTTTGCGACTACAAAACTTTTTCGAACTATTTTAAAGACACCTTATAGTAGAGAATAGAAAAATTTCAGCTTTTGAAATGACCCTAATTTATGATAAGTTCTAATTAAGATTAAACTACTAAATAAATATTGCTGGTTTTATTGTGGATATCAACGTGTCAGTTTTTTTTCCAATTTTGTTTTTGTTTTCTACGCTGTAGTCTCTGTAGTTTCGGTATGGCTATTTACATCCACTTCTAAAACTCAAAACACCTTTTAGATCACAACAATTTGTTGCGCTAAATGTAGTCGAGACGTCTCGATATCTTGTTTACAGAACTACGTTTACTTGCTAAGAACTGGAGTATATCACACTGTGCTTTCGGCGAAACTAGAGCTCACGATCTCTTCTTTACTAATCAGATCATTCAAGCATATCAGATGTGATCATCTACATCAACTCATGTAGTTTTCTTAAATGTGGGAGCCTTCATCATCTTATCCACCGTTGCTAAGGAATATTTCCTCTTTATTTTCGGAAACTATGAACTGCGGTTCTTCAGTTTATGCCTTTTAAAAAGCTTATCTACACACAATATATTTTTCTTTGTACATAGTAAGGCTTTGACTCAACTAACGATTGTTCAACACGTTTTATTTAATTTTGACTTTTAATAAGTTTTACCGCTTTCGCATACATACACGATTTAGTATTTTTAACACAAAATAGTTAAGCATTGTTGATGTTTTTTTTTTTCATAAACGACTAGTTTTTGATATATTGTAAAGTATACACATTTTTAATAATAATTATTATTTTCAAACTACGAGCTGCAGAAATTTAGACAACTTTAAAATAAAATTAATTTTTAATACTAATAAAATAAATTGAATAAAATTGATTTCAAAGGAATCAACAATATAATATTAAATGTTAACATGTGTCAGTTAAATGTATTTGTTCACTATTAAATTTTAAAGCGTTTACTGAAATCTGTCTCGGCAAGCAAAAACAAAATAAAGGGGATTGGTCTCTTGGGAAACACATATTTTTATATTTTATAAAAAGTTATGCCAGACAGAGTGCCTACATGTATATACATATATAATATTTAAATTAAAAACATTAAGAAAAGTAGTATACAAAATGTACATAAAACAATTTCTTGACACATTTCTGTTGGTCTTAATATTATGCTGCTGTCAGTAATAAATTTCAATTACTAAAATATTTTTTGAGCCTTAAATGCAAGGAATGAAACAAAACAAAAATGAGACCTGAACTTAAACGAACAAATGGAGTTTTCTTCTTCATAGGTAGTATGTCGAGTTATTCCTATAAATATGCTATTACATTTGCCGCTTTCTTCCAATGTATTCTTCTATAAGTGTGTGTGTGTGTGCTTGAAACACATAAATTGAATAAATAAATGTCATTTGTATTTTAAATTTGTGACAAATATGTCAGAATAAATCATTGGCATTGTTGGCAATCATAATTCTAATAATTTTTATTAGAAAAAAATAATAAATAGAGAAAAACGTTAATATGTGCTCGTAATCTATGTAAACATATTAAGCCACATTCATTCATATGTGAAATGATTGTTTGCTGGCTTTTGTTTTTGTTTTGTTGCAGTGCTTTTTGTTTTGCGTTGTTAAAAACAATTTTAAATTGCAAACATTTAAATCATTTCCGTTTCCGTTTTTAGAGGATATGCAAACTAATGTTGATACATTATAATCATAAAATAAAATATGTATTAACAATTGCGAGTATATATATATGTATACGAACCAATATGTACACATGTAAACATATATGTACATATATGTATATATGTTAACTAACAGAAAAAGCAAATAACCGCAGAGAAATAAACATGTTTGTGTTTTGTTTTAATAAAAACAATAATATATATATTTTTTTAATAAATTTTCATTTTGATGGGATATTTATTATCATATTTGATGCAGACAATAAAGCGAATAATAAAGTATGCAAAAAATTATTAAACATAGGTAAAATTTATGGTAAAATATTTTTTTGTTTAACAAACTCCATTTAGTAGAGCGCTAAAAGCAAATGATTACAATTGCATATACATATGTAATTCCGGTGGGAGTCAATAAAATTATTAATGTTTCTTTTTTTTCAAAACAATAACCATACTTATAAAGTTAATTTTAATTGAGAAGCTAAAGTTGTTCATTAAATATAAGTTTCGCTATTCTAAATAATGATTGTGTTAAGAGTGTAAAAATTAAAACTATGTAAATAAATATTATTGGACCTCAAGTATTTGTAAGTAAGTTACGTATATATAATTATATAACAATATAATAAACATAAAAATAATAACTACATTATTATTATTATTATTATTATTTTACATGTTTTTATACTTTTATGACATAAACTTACTTAATTATCTTTGAATAACTATGTTGACAATGCTATTAAGCAAAAGCCATTTTAATTATGCCCAAATCTATTCTAGTGTCGTACCACTTGCATCTATGATTTTTAATTATTGCCGACCTAAAATGTCTTCATTTCGTGGTTTCTTTTAGCTTTTTTTAGCAACGTTTAAGCCAATCAAGCGTTTGGATTTTTGTGTCTGGCAAGATTTTTTTTATAATGCTACTTTTGTTGTTTCGATATTGTTATGCTGTAAAATAACCTGTCATAACTATATATTTAAGAATGTGTGTATTGAGTAATTAAAATGTCGTTAAAGGTTCTCTGATGAACTGAGAAACCAACAAAAAATATTTATTTATTCAACATTTTCCAAATAAACACATAATGATAAGTTATTCTGTTATTTTTTTTTCAAAAACTGTTTACATCTGACGTATCAAATTTTCGGGAAATTTCAAATAAAATGTTATTATATCGACTTACCCAATCAAATATTTAACTTAAATTTTTATTTTAGTAAAGTTAGGTTTTTGAAAATTTTGCATTAAAAAAATTGTAATATTTCATTTAACATTTCGAACAAATTTATAACTAATAGGATAACAAAAATATATTTGCCAATAATTTTATATGATTGAATTCTATTAAATTGTGCATTTTTCATATGTTTATTATCAGCTTATAAATACTATTATATTATTATTATCTTAATGTGATTTCTGTAAAGCGATACTATATTACACAATCAAGCGTCTAGCAATATCTTCAAATTAAAACATTTTATAGGCACAATTGAATACTTAAAATTATGTATGCTACTATATATAATACATTTAAATTTTATTTTTATTTTTATCTTCACAATATTCCCTTAAGTCAAACTTATTTTTGTAAATTCCTAATATTGCTATTTTTTTTTACCTAAAAGCATTTCAGCTAAACGAAAAACCTTAAAATATATTACATAAACGAGAATATGACAGCATTAGTACAGTACATAACATAAGTTAAGAATCTGGCTACAAGGAAAAGAATTTTTGAAGTTTTTTATCTTTAAAGTGCCCATATTTTAGTAACCATACATGGTAACGCTACACTATAGTTTGCCGGAACTTTATGTTGCTTGAATTAAAAAACGCATTAACCAGCAAATTTTTGCTGATAACGAAAAATAATTTTCACTACTAAATTTATTTTACTTAAATTTTGCTGCAAGTACACATTTATTTTCGAAATCAGTTCTAATCAGTTTTTTTAAGAAGTAGCACCTGATGAAAGGCTAATTTAAATAGGATTCAAGTATGGTTATACATGTATATTTACATATGTATCTCAAGCAAAATTTTACTAGAACTTTGAATTCTCTATATTTGCAAAATGTTGTTTTGGGACTCTGAATTACGATAAAATTATAAAATATATGTTAATCTAAAGTAAAGTTGAATTTCCATCAAAAAATAAAGAAATAATAGGAGTTATCAAATTACTTGTATTTTGGGTGCTAATCAACATTTAAGTTGTGACTCTCTGACAACAAAGCCTCCATAATTAGTTTATAAAAAAGGAAATCATATTACGAAAACATGGTTATTTTTTAAGTTTTCAATAAGACCATCAGAATTAGATTTCTCGAAATACCGCAATCCACCAAAGACGCTACCGCAAATTGCTAAATAAGACCCCTAAATGTTAAATTTTAATCACTTCTGCTGGATTTTTCCTAAAGAAAAATGCTTTTTCGGAGTGCATTTACTCTTTACATAATTGGCTTTATCACACGATAGAAACCACAAATCAATTCGTGTTTCCTTACTGTACATTTTCCAATGTAATACTAAATATTTTAACATAAAATATAAGTAGGATATCTATATTAGAACGATAGATCTGTCTACTAAATCGCATATAATCTTTGTTTACTTTTGCAAGAAACTGTATATACTTCTTGTGTTTATATGACAGTGTAATAAATTTGTGGCATGTATTCAAGACAATACAAGTTACCAAACATAGAAAAATATTCATTCATTCTTAAAAACATCAGATCAATATATCAATGCTTTTCTATTGGGTTGGCCACCAAATACTTTACACATACGCATATATAACATGACAACGTGTTATACATATTCACCATAAAATGAAAGAAAGACGACAAGAAATTTTTACATTTTTTCTATAGCAGGGTGGTGTTAGCAAACAAAACACTTTGGCAAAAATAAAACTGTCATTTATTGAACAACATTTTTTACAGATTCAAGAATAACAAATATTAAAACACAATTTCCAAAACTATGGGAAAGTTTTCTCAATTCAATAAAAAGAATCAAAAATCATATATTCAAAAATGTACCTAAAATTAATTTTAGACTCAACCAATATTTTTATATTTTATTTATTTTCTACAAAAACAAAAAAAAAATCATCTAAAATAAAAAAAATGGAATTTAATTTACTCTTTACGGTTGGTTAGCAAGTTATGTATATGCAACATAAATAAATGAAAAATTTTACAACAAAAATAAAAATGCCTACAAAAATATTTGCGCAACGTAGAAAAAATGTAGAGAAAAATATTTATTTTAATTGTTTTTTTTGTGCTACCCTAGAATACATTTAATAAAATAATGTTTAAACTAAATTTCCAAAAAAATTTAAAAAAGTAGGTTTCTCTACAGAAGTACTTTAATTATACAGTTCGCAGTTTATGAGATGCTTATTTATGTTGGAAAATTCAAGTAAAAGTTGCAATAAAATTAATAAAAAAAACAAAAATGTAACAGAAGTAAGTGTTGCCAAGAATTTTTATATATTTAGTTAGTATGTACATATTTAAAAATAACCTACAAAAGTAGTGTTAAACTAAAACTAAATAATATTTAAATTACACTTATTAGAATAGTAAAAAATTAAGGTTCTAATAAATATTTTGCGTTATTAAAAATTAATAAAACCAACGAAAAAAATTCGTAAAACGCAGTAATAATAGCCAACAGAATCCAATTCAAATTACACCTGCTATATTATTGTGTTTTCTTATAACACTCTTCAGGTAAAATTCTGGATATAAAAAATCTTTGAAAGAAAATAGGAAATATGTCTTATAAGATTTACAATTCAAGTTTGTCGTCTTTGATATTGGGATTTTTAATTGATAGTTATAGTTAAATTTATGTGTAAATTCCATGTGTCTACTCATTACAGTCCAAGAAACTGAAAATACATAGTGAGACAAAAACGAAATGTTTGAATTTCTAAACGTTTCGACCGTTTAAAGCAAAATTTGCATACATGGAGTATTGAGCAGGCTTTCTTAGCCTTCAACATGAGCAAGAATAGGCTACAAATTTTCGGAAAGGTTAATTTTATTTATTATATTTTCTATTATTACTTCTTTAACATTTTGAAAACCCATCACATAAACAACATCAAAGTTATAACTTCTTTTTTTAATTATTTTTTAAGCACATATATTTTGAATCCTGAATTTTGATTAGCTCATTCCCGTTTTTTTTAGTATGACGAAAAACAAAGCTGTAAAACTCAAAAAAAAACAAAAAAAAATCAATCCACCACTTGAGTCCACATATGAAAATATTACTATGGTTATGATTTTAATTTTCAAATTGAAACGACGTATAATACCACATTCTTGCATATATTCTTTTGTTTTTCAAAATCCACTCAAAACAATTCGTTCTGCTTCATTTCTTAAAAGCATATATATGCCATAGGCTATATGCCTTTGTGCAAATTAACCGACAAAAAAATTTTAAACCAGTATTTATTGTTTAGTTAGCATCTTTATTCTAACTGATCAACTGTAGGCAAAAATTCGTTTGAATCGAATCCACAGTTAAGACGCGGAACAAAAACTCGCAGATGTTGCTTGGCTCTACAACAACATATTGTTACGTTTATACCTTTTATAAACGTTATGTTGTGAGTTCTTTATTGCAAAATAAAGTTTTTAGAGTTTATATTGTTTTTTTAACCAATCTTTTTTTATTTATCTTTAATAAATATCTTTTTTTTTTCTAAGATCTTTTTTATATATTTTTTTTCTTAACGATATATAAAATATATAAAAAAGATCTTAGAAAAGAAAAAAGATATTTATTAAAGGTTTTTAGAGTTTTTAAATTTTTAACAAGTTTATTTACTTTAACTACACAAAGTTGACACTACAAAACAATTTACTTAAGATGCACGTATTTACTTCACCAGATTTAATTTTACACTGACTGACTATCCACTCAGACGATGCCTTTTTATATTTGTCCATTAAAAGTCTAGAAAATTAAAGAATCTTCTACTCCCTTTGTATCACATTTTGTTGTTGTATGTTTTTTATTCAATGTATAGGCGTCAAAATGTCTGTGTGTATTTTTATTTTTGTTTTTATACTGATAAAGTTTCTTCTTGGAATTTATTTTAAGATATTTGTTGTTGGCTTTTGTAGAAAAGGTTTCTTAGAAAACCACACAGATAGTAAACAGCATGCATGTTAGTTGTTGTCTTGCGTGTATATAATTTCTACGCAGTTTGTAACTAGAAATTTTGTTGTTGTACCATAAGTTTTCTTAGCAAGCCACACAGTTCGTAAACAACATACCCAGTAGTTCGCTTTATTGCTTAATAATTTTGTTTTAAAATTTAAGCAAGACACATCCGTGACAGTATATATATATAACGAACGTCTCTTAAAAGAAAACATCAATACGGCAGTGGTTTAAAAAAAAACAAGTGTACGCAAAATGGTTATCGCGAGGATGCAGGTGTTTCTTATGAAATGGCGGTGCTCGCAGACTGTAGGTAATTTTGCTGGTAGATAGTTGGCGACACATTGCACTGACTTTAGCCAAGCTGTTTCGTTATTTTGGAGGGAATTTTTAGTTAAAGATATACGATTTTCATTATATGGAAATATAAGTTCATAGTTCTCTTCGACAACATTATAATCATAACCTGTTCACCTTGAACTTTATTTAAATTAAAGATATATATGATTTGAGGTTTTCGGATTTACAAAGACCCCTTTCACACAGACAAATTTTACTTTGCAAAGTTTTGATTTTATGTGAGAGCGAGGGAGAAAGCATGATTGAGAGTACAGACTTTGACATACTCGCAAAGTTGCTTTGTTTTTCTTTCGTCGCTTATACACAGTTGTACTTTATACACAGATTGCATAAACCACCAAGTGACTAAAACAAAATTTGTAAAAGAAAACTTTTTGTGTTTGAACACCAAAGAAAGTTTAAAAGAAAATTAAAAAAACTTTGTCAAAGTAAAATTTGTCTGTGTGAAAGGGGTCTAACATTTATTTTTAAGTATTGTTGAAATATTTACAAACTATAGCCATGCAGTAGTTAGGTCAACATTTAAACATTGTTTCTATACAATATAATAACGCGAGGAGTTGATTCAAAGATTTTTCATATTTTTTAAAGATTTCTCCACTTAGCTAAAGTTTATATTTTAGTTTTTTACTTTAGCTTAAAGGAGTTATAATTAATCCAACAGTGACCGATAACTTTATTTTTAAAAAAGAACGAAAATTGGTAACACCATTAGTTTTATAGAAAAATTTTCAATTCAAATAGAAGCTTAAAGTTACAGAATAATGAAGCACAAAATGCAGCAGAATAACAATACAAAATATATTAAAACAGTAGCAAGTGCATGCAGATGCAATTTGTGTTAAAATATCAACATGCAAAGCATACAAATGAAAGGCAAAACGATTTTACTGGCAATTTTTATAGAAGTGATTGTCAGTTCATAAATGTACATTTCTGGCATAACATATTACATTTAAATGTTTCAACCAACATCGATATGTAGTAATATAGTTTTGTGCTTACAAAAGAATTATGTTCGTCGTTTGTGTGTAGTTTACATTTTTAAATTGTGAAACATACGAACATAGACAAAGTTTTGGCCGTAGCGATTGATTGCATGCATGTACAAGAACTTCAGTTTATTTGTATTGTTTGTAGCATATTTATAGGGTGTTTTAGCTGAAAGTATATTTTGTAGCATGCTAAGAGGAAAAATAAAAAATAGTAAACAGTAGTTCGCTTTATTGCGGCATTTTAAGTATAAAATTGTTAAATAAAATATATGATTGCTGCTTTTTTTACTTTTCAAACTAAAAGTTTGGCGTTAAAATTGTTCTTTTTTGTTTTAATATTTTTTGCTCATTTAAACAAGCTTTTTTTCTTTTTTGCTAGTGATTTCGTTATTGTAGATAAATGCTATTCTGGTTATCTTCTCAAACTTAAAAAAAAAAAATACAATTTGGCGTCGAGCCAAGAATGCGTAAACATGGTTGTAACATGTTATTGTAAAATTTGTTTAATATGTATTTCAATTTATTGAAAATTCCAGCTAGAAAACAAAGAAAAAATTTATATTAGGTTGGCAACTATACTGAAAATGAAGAGTTGAGGAGATAAAACTAGATTTTTATTATTTTAAAATTTTAGTACATTTGCATTTTTTTAATTTACCCTAACATGTGTCTAAGCCTTAACATCACCAAAATTTCACCTCAGCTTTATATTTGCCTTAAATATTAAAATTTACTTAAATGTTTGGTTTTTATTCTTTGATAAGAATTTAAATATAAAGTAAATTTTTAATATATTAATGATCATCCCTCAAAAATAGTATTTAAAATATTTTCATATTGCAGAGAATCTATGTATATAAAAATGGTGTAGTAATTCATAAAATGAGAACGGCTGGGCCGATTTATATAAAATTTCTTGTAGAAGGTTTTTACGAAAAATCCCTTCTGAAAAAAGGGATTATTTCTTAATGGCTTTCCAAAACAAAAAATAGAAAATTCTTAGTGTAAACCATTAAAAATTGCGGAAAATTGGAAAATATCTCCGCAAAAGTTGGAGAATTGGAAAAATCGAAAATAGTTTTTTTGTATAAAATTTTGTTTGAAATTAGTCCTACATTTTACGTTGACCTAGACTTTGCGTAATCTGACAAGTGTCATTTGGGCATTGTAATTTTCTACATTAAATATGCTCTTGCTCAAATTTATACGAGTTTTGTGTATTGTAAAACTAATTCCGGATAGCCGAACATCACGCATTCACTTAAAAGAATTAAAATTGACATTCAGTGCATTATTTATTATTATATGGATTTTTTCGGTTCGTTTCGTAATTCGTACCGTTGTGATAACACGATTAATTATTTACGTACGTTTCTTCATTCTTCGTCAGCATCTTTTGTTCGTCTTCATTATTTGAATCGTAAAAAAACTGATTAGTGGAGTCGGACTTCGCTTCTTTGAAATGTCTTATGTTCGTTGCATGTCCGCGTGTTAGGAAACTGTCTTCCTTATTTGTTTTTGCGCCGGAAAACAAATCGAAAAACATGGTGCGCTCTAATCTAATGACGAATGTGTGTATTTAGAGAAAGAATATATAATTTTTTTAATATTTTTTTTTTTTGTTAAAAAAAGTATGTTTTTGATAGAACAAATAACTTCACCTTGCGACAACATGTGTTATAATTCTTTGGTTTTACTTTTAACACCTACTTTAATTCAAACTTTAAAAATCTTTCCTTGGCAATCTGCAGTATTTATACTTCTTAGTGTGTAGGATTTATTTTATTTTTGGTGGCTGCAGAAAATACCTTTCTCTTAATATTTTTATATTCGTAAATTATACAAAAATTTAGCAACAAAATTTCATAGACCACCTACTCTTTCTATCATAATAAGTTAAAAAACAGAGATTGAACATATTTATAATTTTGTTTCAAATTTCTATTTATATCTTGAATTGTATTAGTATGGGAAAAACTCTTTTGTCTTTTAAAAAATTATATATTTATTGATTTTTATTTCAATTATTTCATTCAGTATGAGTTTCCCTACTGTTGATGTGTTAAAGCTGCAAAAAAAATTTAATTCTCGCAACTTTTTAATAGTTTACTCCGGATGTTTACTTTACTAAATGAACTTTTAATAAAATTGTTAGCTGTTGTTATTGTTGTTAAGCATAAATAGCTTTTCTGTTTAATATTTTTATTGATAAAAAATGCATGAACATAAAAATACATAAATAAGTCCGCCTTTCATTTTTTTCCTTTTTTCTTCTGAAGTGTTTTTAAGAGCCTTGAATTTTTCCAATCATTTAATTATTTAACAGCCCTTGAATAATAAGCAAATAATGAAGTACTTTTTTTCCACTCAAACTATAATGAATATAATACTCATTGTTGTCATTGTTGTTTTTCAAAATATAAATACCATTCCTAGATTAATTGTTATAATGGTGGTATTTTTATAATGTTTGAAATTTTAAGGAACACGATAAATCTGCTACACGGAGAATTATTTTAATGTGATAAAATATTTTTATACGATGCTGTATAAAAAAGATTACAAATAAGTACGCCTTTTTCATGGCAAAAGTCTAAAATTTGTAAAATACTTAAATGTAATTGGTTATTGAGGTTCATTTGTGACGATAAACTTCTGTTCTTTTGTAAAAATTTAAGCGTATATTTGAATAGGAGAATGCAAAATTATTGAGTATTTCAAATAGGAACTGGAACAATTGCGACAATATGTCACCAATAAGACGAAATATGTTGATCCCTGGTTTATAAGTGAAAACCAATAACTTCCCGTGGCCCTACAATGAGAGGATTAGAAGATCCATTTTTTGATGATAATAGTACTTGACAATAGTAGTTATCAGTATATTACGCAGTATCATCACATCAAAACCATATTTTGCCCGGATTAATGTTTTCCAAAATTGAAATTAAGCCTTGTTATTCAGCATAATGTAGCGAAAAGTTTCGGATTTTATTCCTACGGCCGACAATGAATGAATCAATAAATTTTGACGTTTTTTTCACACAGCGGCTATATTTCCTTTCCTTGGAAGTATTGTTGGTAGAGCATTTTCAACAGAATATCAATTTTACGAATATCTTAATAAGTTGCGCAATGTTTTTATGGGCTTTTAAAGTAAATCTGAATAATTTGTTAGCGCTTTTTAAGCACACGTCCATTAAGGTGTGATGAAATTTATTTATTAAAAAGAAATTTATTTAAATATATGTTGAATAAGAAGTTTTAGCAGAGACTGAAAAAATATTAAATGTTCTTTGACATTTAAGTAACAGCATTCATGTTGCAAAAGAAAAAGTCTACTAGATTATGCAAGAGAAAAGCCTACTAGATTATTTACATATACTAATTTGTAAAGTATATATTTCAGCACTCCTCCTCAATGTTTTACAAAATTATTAATTTTATTGCAAATTCATTAATTCAAGAAAGCTATTATATTTTAACTCAAGGCAGATTCTTCATCATTAGATCAGAAAAAAATCTTACCAGTTGGACAGTGTATTAATTTTACATCCTTGTTGTTAATCAACTTTCGTATATGATGAAATTTTATATTTATATGCTTGCTTCGCTTATTATACACGGGGTTTTCTGCCAGTTTTAGAGCACCTTGATTATCCACATGTATAACTATAGAATCTTCTTTAATGGCATAAAGTTCTTTTAAAAGTTGCTTCAAATAAACTGCCTCCTTTGCTGCATTTGAAACTGCCATATAATCGGCTTCTGTGCTACTAAGAGCCTCTGAAGACTGTTTTCTAGAGTAATAGCACATCCACAAAAACGGAGTACAAAGCAATGGTGTATCAATGATGTTTGCACCCCAATCCGCATCTACATAACCTTCCAGTTCCTTTCAGTTTTGCTTATAAATTATCTTGAGATCAATAGTTCCAGGTAGGCAACAAAGTAACAAAGTGTATGTTTTCGTTTTGCCATATGAGGGTCTTAATTTTGCTGAGCCATTTTTGAAATTGAGTGTAAAATATCCGGCCTTGTGCTAAATACATTAGAGTTCCGACTAATGACTGCTACTCTTGTTTGTCAACTTTCTCAGAGTCACTATTGCAGTTAACCTTATATCCTGCTTCTAATGATACAAATACTGGTTTACATTTTTCCATTCCATACTGACTGAAAACATCGCGTATATATATCGCGTGATATATCTTTATCGGACCAACATCGCGTTCTCTTTCAATTCTTAATATTGATTATAATAGATTCATTCGTGCAACCTATTATCAAGTCATCTACATAAACAGCTATCAGTACAAGCTTTGTATAAACAAGGCTCATTTTCACATGGAATGAAAATAATTTTACGAAGAGTTGCATTTAGTTTTGCATTCCACCCTTTTCTACTTTGCTTAAGCCCATAAATCGCCTTGTGCAGCCGTAGAACTCTATTTGGATGTCGTTTATCTACAAATTTTGCTGGTTGACGCATGTATATCTCATCTTGTAAATTGCTGTTTAGATATGCTGCGCATACATCAATATAATGAAGAAACATTTTCTCTTTAACTGCTAAAGCTAAAAGAATTCGAATTGTCTAATAACGTACAACTGGTGAAAACATTTCAAAAAAGGCAATACTATAATTCTGATTGCATTCTTTCGCCACTAATCGTGCCTTATACCGTTCTATATCACCTTTAGCATTTCTCTTAAGGGCATACACCCACTTACATGGAATTGCCTTTTTACCTTCTGGTAGATCCACCAAAGACCATGTTTTATTATTTCTAAGGACATCAAGTTCCACACTCATTGCCTTAAACCATCTTTTGCTAGTTTCACTTGATAGAGCTTGCTCAACTGCTTGTAGAACAATTTTCATCCATGGCGTTGTTTAATTCATTATTTTGTTTTCTTGGTCTACCGGGTTTGCCAGTTCGTATGATTTTAGGTATACCAAGCCCTTTGATACGTTCATATTTTAAAGCTTCTTCATTTCGGTTTTCATCACTATTCTCTTCACCTTCATCAGCTGTGGTGTAGCAATCTCCTTGATCTTCACGTATGTCATCTACATCATTTACCATTCACTTTTAGAATATTTCATATCATTGCCAGCCGCATCATCATAATTGCTAAAATTTGTTTCATCGAACAACACTTCTCGATGTTCAAAAACTTCATTCTTCATTCATTGGCATTATATAAACGATATGCATTGGCGGTTGTATAATATCCAACCATTATGTACTTATGACCTTTTTTGTCAAATTTAGATCTACGACGACCAGACTTATCCAGAGTGATAGCACAGCAACCAATGGTTTTAAAATTCTATACGCTTGGTTTTCTTCCTGTCCACATTTCATATGGTGTTTTATTTTGAAGTTGACGAGTAAGACACCTATTTCTTATGTAAGCAGCCTTTTTCACCGCCTCTGCCCATAAATTATTTTTGGCATTAGCATGCACCATCATTGACCTCGCCATTTCTACCAAAGTTCTGTTGGCACGCTCTATTACGCCATTCTGTTGAGGCTTATATGGAACTGTTAGTTGTCGAATAATATCTTCCTTTTCCAAAAATGAATTAAAATCAGAATTAACGAATTCTTTACCGTTGTCGGTCCTTAATGCCTTTATCTTGTAACCTGTTTTCCGTTCAACCATGGCTTTGAACATTTTGAATTTTTCAAAGACGTCACTCTTGTACGCAAGAAAATATAAAAAATTTCTTCTTGATTTATCGTCAGTAAATGTTACAAAATATTTAGATCCGCCGACGGAAGTCTCTCTCATTGGTGCGCACACATCACAGTGAACTAATTCTAAAAAATCCTTAGATTTCGTCTGAGACCCTTGCGGAAAAGGCAACACATATATTTCACTGAGCATACAAGTTTTGCAAATTACACCATGTTCGAAGTTGAATTTCAGACCATTTACCATACATACCATGCGAATTCTTAAAATTCAAATGGCCATATTAATTGTGCCAAAGTATTGTACTGTTGTTTACAGAAAATAACCCCTCTCTCTTTTGTGCAAAATTTAACTCGAACATGCCATTTATTAGTTTTGCCTGTAAAACAACTTCACACTTACCTCGTTGAATTGTCGACACATATTACAGTAAAACCTTTTTCAACAAATTTACTAACAATATAAAATAAAATTTGTATGTTATATTGGTGAAAATAATACATTTTGAAGTATAATATTGAAATCTTTATATTTTATGTGTACATCACCTTTACCAATTGCATTTACATATATGTTTGTCGCCAGCCAAAAGAATGATTTATTTGTGTTGTTTGTAGTTGTGAAACATTTCACTATTATTGCTTATGTGCAATACCAACTTCTTCTAACTTTTCACACACATCACAAAAATCATTTATGTGTTGAACTATGTTACCATTTTCAAACATCTTCAGGTTTACCAATCTCTTATACGGAGAAACTTTCTGTATAGGTCCTCGAGACATGTAAATTTCTTCCAGCTTTTTCCAGGCCTGGTATAAAGTTGTACAACTACGTGTATACCCCAACTGTATTGATTTTACACTTAAAAATATGAATGCCAGAGCTTTCTCCTCATCCGATTCCCACTTAGAAATAGCAGCCATAATAACGCCATTCACAAACTTCCATAAGCCGCTATGAATTAAAACGATTTTCATCTGAATTGACCAACTAATTATCGATTTGAACCACAGGAGCACTCATTTTCAAAATAATTTTTAATTAAAAACTTGCGCACTATAGCTGGCGTTCTGGTCTCATAACCTGATGAAATTTACTTATTAAAAAGAAATTTATTTAAATATGTGTTGAATAAGAAGTTTAAACAGAGACTGAAAAAATATTAAATGTCTTTGACATTTAAGTAGCAGCATTCGTATTGGAAAAGAAAAAGCTGCTAGATTATTTACATATATTAATTTATAACGTATATATTTCAATAAGGTAGATTTATCTTAGTTAACTGATCTGGATGGTAGCATACCCTATACCAGACTTTGTTACTACCAATTACTATGGAAAATTCAGTTAAATTGCATTGGATGTCTATATACCATAATTTTAAATGATGGAGTTAAATACATTTTAAAAATCGCATTTATGAATTTATGTCCTATAACGTTAATTTTTTTGAGGAAGGGTAAAAAACATATGTTCCTTCAGTTTCTCATTATTTATATCATTGTTTGTCATTACTATACCTTTCAATTGAGATTAAATCATCTTCTTTAAACATCAAATTTACTATTTCTGTTTCACGATTGTTTTTTGTTTTCCTTCAAAATAAGCGTCATTCTGCAAAATGTTTTACGTTGCGTTTTGTTTTTATATAAAATTAAGTGAAATTTGAAAATATCATGGCATATCATGCGCTATGCACTATAGTTTGTCAATAATAAATTAACCTTTCAAACAGAGTAAAATTTGTATCACCATAAAAAACTAATTACGAATTTCGTTTCAAAAACTATTTATTATTTCGTATTCTGTTTGTTGAAGTATAATGTAAAATGATTAAAATATTTGAGGAATTTTAATTATTTCTACTTAAATATCTACTTTATGATTAACATATCTATACGCAAATAGAATTTAAATTTTTGCATTAAATAAAATAAAGCCTTTATTAAGATATGCTATATATGAAATATATTATTTATTTATTATTACCTAATAATCGAAAACCCCAAAAAAAACTTATGCTATTAAAATTTTTTTAATTAAAGTTTTTTTCCTAATACAAATTTGATTTACATATTCTCAATTTGGCTTTGTAAAATTTTTGTTGACATAATCAGTAAAAACCTTTGTTTAAAAATTGCAATGTATTTACAAACGTAATTTGAATCAAATCAAAGAGAATATTATATGTAATTAAAATAAATAAAATTTAATTATTATGTATATCGAATATTCTCACAAAAATAAATAAATAATAATAAATTGCAATCATTGTAACAAACCACTAATATCACATAATTATTGAAGAATAAATATAAATTATATAGATAAAGAGGGAAGGGAAAAAATGCAAGTATTGAAATTAAACAAACAATTGTTTGCATACGAAAGGGTTTTATCTAAAAATTAAAGTTAAAAATGATGAGCATTCCAGCATTTTTTTAAACAATATAAACTGTTAATAAGTTTTATTAGTGAATGAATTGTCCAGTCTTAACTCACATCCCCTTTATATTGATCCAAGAAAAAATTAGTTTTATATAATATTTACGTTTTAACAGCTAATCAATTATTAATAACTTAATTACTGAAAATGACTGCAGGGTCATTTAAACTAAATTTGTTATACATTTACATAAAAAGAATATGTTTCTGTACAAATAAAAATATTGAGGAGTGTCGCAATGAAAAAAGTTTTAATGCTTTGAATGAATACACATTTCTGTAGCTAGCAGACAGGCTTGGAAGATGTTACTTGGATTTTAATATTCTCGGATCTTTATGGTAGTAGTTCGAAATTGTAAAAAGTTATTAACAAAAACAACTTATTTAAACAAGTAGAAGTAGAATTTAAATTTTGCAGTTTATTTTATCCTTTTGCAGATCTAAAATATTTTTGAGCTTACTCTCAGCTTTTTCCTTTGTACTAGAAAACAAAGCTTTACTAACTTTCTGTTGGCACTGATATATTGCAGCAATTTTTAGATAGATTTTATCTGCTGTTGCGTAAAATAATAAATATAATATTTACTTAGTATGACAACAAAAATATTTTTAATAGTTTAAATGCCACTGAAAAGACGATCATTTATAAAAACTTTAAATTGAATTTTCATAAACATAACTCATAAGGTTAAAGCATTTGTTGACATTTATTAAAATAAATATCGCTTTTATATAAATTCGAAACAACTAAAAGACGTCTGCCCTTATGAATATTGATAGAAGTTTAGACCAATTTAATTTTGTAATTGGGCCTTCTTAGCTTTATTTGAAAAACGATTGCCTGAAAAATATTTGTACCGCATCTTTTTAATATCTTTATAGGTAATAATAAAATTGCTTAAATTTGAATACACGCACAGAAATGCATTGTTTAGGATTAATGAAATTGTCAAGATAGTACAGCATCGAATTCTTTTTGGAGCAACTCGAAAATTTTCCAAGCAAGTCTTTAAGAGCAATTAGTAGTGTTGTTTACTACTTTAATTTCTTATGAAGATTTGCTTGGTTAACATCACTTAAGCGTTTGGTAAATTAAAACTTAGTCATAGTATTTTCTAAGTAATAGTAAATTAATCATTGCGAGTGGCGTTGAATTGAAATCTTTCTTAAAATCTAGTTCGGTTTTAATGTACATTTTGACAAAACTATAATGCCCATTATATTTATAGTCCGTTAATTTTTTTAATGCATTAATTTTTTATTTTTATTTTAAAAGTATATTATCGAAAATAAGTTGTAATTGCTTTCAAAAAATTTCGTTTTGTAGTATGAGCAAATGACATTTTCTATTATGCAACGTACGTTTTTTACGTGTACGTCCCATCGCAAATTAAAATGTAGTAGCGAAGACTTTGAAGAAAAAGAGATGCAGTCAAAATCTATTATCGTCAGCTCGAAATCCCATGAGTAATAGATTACCATGTAATGTACTACAGGAAAGTGTATGGAATTGATTCCACTTTAATTTTAAGAAAATTAGTGGCAATAACTTTTTAATGAGGCTGTTGACTATAATGAGCACTAAATTATTAAAACTTTTCTTGTAACAGTTAAATCAGATAATACTGTGAAAATTGGCGTTTTAAATCAGTTTTAAAGTTGTTGTAACTGAATTAAATGCTGGCAATGTATTGTAAGTGTTGTTTCGTTAGGTCTAAATGTAAATAAAAGTCTCCCTATCTGTCTATCTGTGGAATTGAAATCAATTAAAATATAAAACTATTATACAATATTAAAATTATACTGAATTTTTATGAACAATTTAATTTATTATTTTTTTTTTTTGTTTAAATTACTAAAGAACATTTTTTTAATTAATTTGTAAAGTTAACTGCAATTTAAATGTATAAACTACATTAAAATAAACTCTTCTTTACATCTGTAATAATGCCTAGATTTAATTAATATATTTATTTTACTTTAATATTTTTAATGAACATAACAGTTTATACTACAAAATTATTAATTATAATTTTTCAGGAAAAATAATTATGAAAAATAAAATAAATATAATTACTCGTATTAAAACATTAATTAATCTTTAATAAGTAGAACGTAAACGTATGCATGTTTTAAATTTTTTACAAAATTGTTATTACAATATACAAACAAAAAATATAACCAAAGCACAGTAGTGGTGAAAACATTTAAAAATAAAATATACGAAAGCATATATTTTTTTTATTGATATATCTTGCTTTTCTGGTGTGTAATCTTTCGCTAGTATTACTTAATGATATTAATGGTTTTATAGTATAAAAGCAAAAAATTAAACAATAAATTAATTTGATAAAATATATGCTTTTTATAAAAAAGGAAGATGTGCAACAACTACAGCTTTTTAAATTTGAATGCCTCCAAAACGCATTCTAAAAACAGAGTCTATATTTCATAGCTTTTATATTTAATTATATATTGTTACGTTTATACCCTTTATAAACGTTTTGTTGTGAGTTCTTTCTTGCAAAATGATTAACACCAATTTTTAGAGTTTTTAAATAATAACAATTTTATGTACTTTAACTACACAAAGTTGACACGATGCGATTTAATTTTACACTGATTGATTAGCCACTCAAACGCTTCGCCTATTTATACTTGTCCTATTAGAATCTAGAAGATTTAAGAATCTTCTACGCCCTTTGTATCGCATTTTGTTGTTGTATTATGTTTATTCGTTGTATAGGCGCCTGTATGGCTGTGTGTATAGTTGTTTTTGTTTTTATGCTGATAAGGTTTCTGCTTGGGATTTATTTCAATACATTTGTTGTTGCTTTTGTAAAAAAAAGGGTTTCTTAGAAAACTACGCAGATGATAAACAACTGTATATTTCCATTATTTCATTTACTGTATATTTGTTGTTGTAATATTAGTTTTTGTCTTGCGCATTTAGATGACAAACAGCATACAGGTTTTTTTTTCTTGTATGCCAGGCAGTTAGTAAACAGCGTATCCAATTGTGGTTGTGTGTGTATAAACTTCTACGCAGTTTGTAACCAGTGGTTTGCTTTATTGCTGAATTATTTTATTTTAAAACTTAAGCAAGACACTTTCGTAACAATATTATATACATATGTATATATTAAAATTTAATTTTATATGTTTATATTAAAAGCACAATAAAACAATTTATCTGTTCCGAATTTATGACGTCCCAGGATTCTATGAATATAGTAAAAACAGCAACAATTATTTGTTACACATAAATTAATAAGGATATACTTTTATTAAATTGATCAACAGGCACACATTCGCGCACATTATATTATAAACATTAAAACATGCCAAAAATGCAAACTTTTATTCAGAGAATCTGTCGATAACAAAAAAAAAAAATTGCAGTTGGAGATGTTTTGATCTTCACAGTATAATTTACCTAATTATAATTATTACAAATGAAAAATTCTCTTTATTCTAGGCAGCCAATTTTTAGTTCATAAAAGAGAATTATGTTATTGCTGAAACGATATCATGTTAAGTAATTTATTGCGACAATAACTGTTATCAAAGATTAAAGTTAAATGCGGTCACTTCAAATTTATTAATTGAAAGAGCTAATATTATTGACAAGTATAACAAACAAAAATGTTAACTAAGAGCAAATTTAATAAACGAAATTGGCTATAATTTAATTATTAGTGCTGGCTATAGCTTTAAAAGCTAATTTCAGTTATTCTTTATTACGTATCCGTCGTTAGTTTTGAAAACTGTTTTGTTGCACCAGGTGTATTTTCTTATAATGTCTCAAACCAACAATCTATTTATGTTCACTTCTTGTTCGCCTGTAAACATTTGAAGGAATGTTATACTACAGCATGCGAATAATTCTAAGAAAACAGCTCTACATTAGTACTTACAGCTCATTTTAGCATCACAAAAATGAAAGTAATGTAAATAAATGTCAAGCTCACTTTTACTGTTCCATTTACAATTAATCACAAGCTTAAATTTAATTGAAAAACAATAATTAATATAAAGTAGAATTAAGATTATACCTGCATAAATAACTTAACTGAATTTTTAAAACCTGTTTGTTACTTGTGAACATATTTAAATCCAGAGCTTTGACTTTTGGAGGTTGCTTATGTATTAGCAAAATATTTTTTTATACACCCATGTATTAATGAGAATCTATACCTGTTGCTTAAATAAAGAACAGCGCATATTTAATATTTATTTTTCTTCATTTCATAAACTCATATAATTCGTTTAAAGAAATAGTCGATATTCTTCACATATTTTTTAATGTTTTTTTGTTTGGTATACTCTTTTAGTACTTAATTTGTGTTTTTTTTGTGTTTTGATATCAAGTATCTTTAAAAAAATGCATTTAAATGTTATTTTTTCAAATTTAGTATGTCTACGAAACGGAATGTCTGTAAGGAAAGCAGAAATTGTGTGTTGCGCTTGCCTTTCTAGAGAATATTCGAAAAATATTAATATATATTTAAAGCATTTACAAATGTCCCACAAAATAATTTTGTGTTCACACAATGTATTAGGTTAGGTACATGCAGAGCTCCAGCAGAAAATTTGTACAATTACGAGCAAAACAATAATAGTATACTGCGTTTAAGATGGACCAAATCACATATATGATATAAAAACATATCCAAACCCACAATGTCACCGATATTAATTTCGGGTAATTGATACATGCATATAAATTAGATTTCTTTGCATTTGGTACAACAAAACTTCATAAATCAAAACTAGCATTAGTTGGCTTTATTTATTTATTTATTTATTATATGTCTATGGAAACATTTCCTTACAGACAATTTATGATACTAATAAATGATATTAAATTATTATTACACAAAATTAAATAAATTACAAAAAAATATAAAACGAAAATAAAAAAAAATACAAAATTATGAGTTTAGAAAATTTACAATTGCATTCTTTACAACATTAGCATTTAATGAAAAGTCTATAAATCTATACAATTGATTAAATTCATAACACATTCTTCTAAAAGGATCAGCATCAGCATAATTAGCTCTATAAACTTTTACCAATAGAGGAATAAAATTGCGGGATGTACGTTGAGGAACATTAAACGAAATTTCGTTGATCAAAAATCCGGAACAGATATCTCCCTTAATAATATTGAAGACAAATGATACGTTCAGCATAGTTCTACGGCTTTTTAGAGTAGGCAGCTTAATAAGAGCAAGTCGAGACGAATAAGAAGGCAAGTTTACTGGGTTAAATCGTAATACACGAAGACAAAATAACATGAATTGCTTTTGCACCGATTCAATAGCATCAGAGTGAATTTGCTAAATGGGATCCCAAATTATTGATCCATATTCCAGAATCGGACGTACAAGTGACATGTATAATGTTTTCCCAATGTACGGGTCATTAAACTCTTTTGACCAGCGTTTAATAAAGCCAAGTATAGCTCTAGCCTTATTTATTGCGAATGTTATATAATCGATGAATTTCAACTTAGGATCTAGTAAAATACCTAAGTCTAGAAAACTTTCTACCAAATCCAATTGATGATCACCAATGACATAATTTGCAATAATATGATTAGATCTTGCAAATCTCATTAATTTACACTTATTTAAATTAAGCTCCATTAAATTTACGTTGCACCATTCATAAAGTGAATCCAGATCCATTTGAAGTAGTTTATGATCCATAAATTTATTATAACTTAAAAAAATTTTTACATCATCGGCATACATCAAGACAGATGAAAATTTTATTATCGTTGGCAAATCATTAATAAATAATGAAAAAAGAAGCGGACCAAAATGGCTTCCCTGAGGTACACCTGAAGGTACAGTTATGCTTTTAGAAAGTTTGCTTCTGAAACGAACTATCTGTGATCTATTTGTTAAGTACGAGTATATCCACTTTATGCTTAGATTTGTAAATCCCATTGTTCGAAGTTTCTTGATAAGAAGTAAATGATTAACTTTGTCAAATGCTTTTCTAAAATCTGTGTAGATAACATCTGTTTGCATCCTATGTAAAAAGCCTCTATTTGTTGTATTCGTAAGGTGAAGAAGATTAGTGGATGTAGAACAGCCTTTTTGAAAACCATGTTGACACGGGGATATGATACTTGCCACTTGATAGTAAATATTGTCAGTTATAATATTTTCAAACAATTTAGGTACAGTACTTAACTTTGCAATTCCACGGTAATTTTCAATTTCAGATTTGTTGCCAGATTTAAACAATGGAACAATAAAGGAACTTTTCCAAATATCTGGGAAATATCCATATTTAATTGATAAATTAAATAACATAGTCAGCGGAATAGCTAAAGCTTCAGCACAGTTAATTAAAATACAACTGGGAATTTTATCAGGACCAACATCATATGAAAATTTTAGTTTTATTAATTCACTGATGACCATGTATATATCGAAATTAGGTAAGGATATAGATTGACTTTCAGCTAATGGAAATGGATACTCAATTGTATCATCAAACAATTTAACAGAATAAGTTGTAGCGAAAAACTCAGCAAACATACCACTAATAAGAGCATCATCAGTTGTTACTTTTTGTTGATATGTCATCACAGCAGGATCACCAGAAGTTTTTTTCTTTCAATTAACGAATTTGTAAAACGACTTAGGATTACGTTTCAAATTAAATTTAGTCGCAGTTAAGTAATTTTTGTACAGTATGCTGTTTAATTTTGTATATTCTGCACGGCTCACAGAATATTTAAAATAATCTACAGAAGAACCAGTTCTTTTAAATGTGTTGTACAATTTATTCTTTTTATTCTTAGCACGACATAATTGTTTATTATTCCACGGAGGTCCAGATAATGGTTTCATAATTTGCATAGGTATGCACAAATCCATAAAAGAATACATTTTGTGATAAAAAAGTCCAAACGTGTCTTCTAAATTAACATCTGAATTTACGGGAGGGATTAAAATATCATACCAGTTCGTATTTAAAATAAGCTCATTTAACAAATAGTAGTTTGTTCGTTTAAAACTGTAAGACTTTACACTGACCAAGGGCTGTAAAACACAATCAGGTGGAATAGATACAAATAATTCAATAGCAGGATGGTATCGATCTTCAGGAACAGAAATAGGCGTCGTTCTTTTAACATAACAGTCATCAATATCATTTACAAAAATTAGATCAAGAATCTTTGAATAATCATTCATTATACCATTTATTTGAAACAGGCTCATATCGTATAAAATGTTGAAAAAGTCATTCCAGCAATCACTGAGTTTACTTTGTACGTAATAATTATCATCAGGTAAATAATTCCAAACTACGGAAGGCAAATTAAAATCACCCATGATTATAAAAGAATCGCTATTATTGAAACTATTAGCAACAGATCTTATAGCTTCGGCATGTTGAATATATAACGAATGTGTGGACGATGGAGGAATATAAGAGCAAGTTATAATAATATTCTTATGCTTCATTTTAATGACAACTGATACAAATTCAATGCCAAGCAATGATTGATTAACTAGCTGTTCAGAATGCAATGAGCTGGAAACAGCAATGAGAACACCACCACCATGAGTACCACGATCTCGACGGTAAATATTATATTTATTACAAAGGACTTCGGTGTTAAGATAAGTATTATTAAGCCAAGTCTCAGTAAGTACAATAATCTGGTAGTGAACATCAAAACTTTGTATATACAAATTGGACAGTTTAGTTCTCAAGCCACGAACATTCTGATAGAGTAACGACAATGAGCTCGAAGTATCACTGCTTAGTTTTTTGGAATATTGCTTTCACGTTCATGAAGTACGCCAATATTATTTGCTCTCGGTCTTTCTTTGTACTTGTATTCTCTAACTAAAGTATTTATAGGCCAGAAGTTAGTATCCAAAAGAATATTAAATATATCCGCAGATACTGTAATTTTGAAAGAAGCGATAGATCTTGGTTCAGAAAATATATATTTATGTATCCGAATATCTGCATTACTTCCAACGTTAGATCTTATGTAGTAGTCCACATCATCAATAGAAGTATCACTTGCCAAACGAAAAACAAAGATATTTTTCCTGGATGGAATTGCTCGCAATGGATTATAAATAGTTGTGTTACTAATCATTGCATTTGTAGATGTATGATTATCCAATTGAATTGTCGGAGTTGTAACAGTTTGTCCATTTCTTTCTTGAGGGGTCAACACGCTTGCGGAGGTTGAAGTTGAAGGCAATAAGGGAGCCTCATTAATTTATAAACAAGCGGCTTTTAATTGGAGTCTCTTGTTGGTAGCATTCATAACTTAACTACCTGTAGTCTGCTCGAAGGCATAAAATTGTTTATTTAAATTCTTTTTCATTTTTCCAACTCTTTTTCATGTCATTGTAGTCTATATAGTTATATTTAAATTAAAATGTCAGAAGATTATCTTTCGAGTAAAATAAATTTCATGTCAACTTAAAAAGTACAAAGCTCTATACCTCTATAGAAACACCATATAGGTATTTTTATTCTTTTGATGCATTTCGAGCAGTAATGGTGGTTTGATTATTAACACTGCAACTTTCATAATGTGAAATTCCTTCGATTTCGTGCGAGGGTATGCTTAACGGCGTGTCGTGCCGTGCCAACGTTGAATTAAAAGGCGGCTGGTTGATTCGGTATAAATCCTCACACTATATTTGCCACTAATCTTCTTACCGGCAGCTAACCCTCTTTGCCTTTATATAAACATCGCCACACCCAAGCACACACACATACACCATCTTTGCAGCGGATATATAAAACAGCTGGTAACTGCGTTCATTATCAGCCGCCAGTTGTGCCATCACAAATATATGGCGCTATCCAGTGAGCTGCCGTTAAATTTAAAATATAAAACACAAAACAATAAATTTAATTATAAAATATAAAAAAAAATAATTATGAAATAAAATAACAATTCATTCGAGTTACAACTATACATATAATTATAATATAAAACAAAATAACAATTCATTCGCCTTAAAACTATGAAGATAATTACAGAATAAAAATAAGTATATGTAGAACTGAATGATAATCCATTCGACCTTGCCTATGTCGCTAAAAAGGAGCATCGGAACTTTTAGCATTACAACTGTGAAAAATCACATTTTTAGTAGAAAGTCGGTAAAACTGTTTTACTAGATTCTTTTTCGAATAATGTACTTACATTTCATATTTACTTATTCTATTAGTTTTATGTAGTATTTGATACTGAGTTTGGAAAAGACCACCTGTGAAGGACAGCATTGTGGTTGTTGGCTGCCATTTTCTAAAAAAAAAAAAAACAAAAACCAGTAGATAACGATATGCCAAATATCTTTACTAAACTTGTAAGGTTATGTTCCACAAAATAATTTGGAAATCATAAAAAGCTTTAATTTTGAATAGGATATATTACCTAAACTAAGTTGAATAATTACCCGCAAATGTTCGCATCACTATCCTTAACCCAAAATTTTAGGGCCAGTTAGTCTTGTTTGTGTAATATTTTATTTATCAATAGAAATATTTAAAAACTTTTAAATGTTATGTAAAGATTTTCTTTAGTTTTACACTCGACGAAATTTTCTATGTTGAAAGGCGTCGAGGCCTATTTGAAATATTCCAGAGTTCGAAATTTTTAAAATTCAATTTTAGTACTGCTCATAAAGCTCATCAGTAGATTTTACCTAAAATTTTATATAGAAGTGTTATATATCAAGTCAAATTGATAAAATACGAATTATAATCATCCAATATAGCAAAGGGTAGCAAAATTCCAAAAATATTTAATACTACATAAGCAATAGTGAAATAACCAGTGATACATTTAAAAATATTCTCATAAATATTTTGTGTTTAAAGGAATCTAGCAAAAATTATTATAGTTTAATTAAAAAAAATTAATTGTTATACACGTCTTTATTTTTAAAAGTAAAAGTAATTTTCTTTTCCAACAAATTTTCAGGACTAACGTATATTTTTATTGAGAATAATGGGAATATGGGTTAAATATAAGTGTAAAAGTTCCAATATTACACAATCTTTTATTAAACGTGTTATGCTCAACACTGTTCCTTAATATTAATATATGTAGGTTTGTATGCTTTTATACAAACTTTTTTGTTTGTGTGCTTGTGTGAATATGTTATTTAGATTAATATTTAGTGTGTCTTCGGGTAGAGATTAGTTATCAAACAATTAAATTATGTTTAACATATGTATTTGGGAGTTTAGAATTACATACAATCACTTGTATTTGCAAAATAATTTAATTTAAGTGTATATATTGTTTTTTACATCTGTTCTAATTTCTGTTTATATATTTTTGTATTTAATGAGAATAATTTATTTAATATTTATTTATAAATAATTATTGTACTTATAGATATTTGGTGTTTTAAATACGTTTATAACCCTTCTTATTTTGTTTCATCCCTTTTAGGGTGTGAAATATATACGTGTTTCCCAGAGATAACATTTAATAAATCTTAATGTGATTTTATGGGTAACATTAAAACACTTTTTAACTGCAACATTGTGTAAGATGAACTAATTCACTTAGGAACAGGAAATTATACATAATTTCAATATTATACTTCTGTTATTTTATAAAAAAACCCTGTTTTAAACTTAATATTAGCTGTATACTACCCATTTATGATTTATCATCTGCGAATTAAAACACAAGTTCTTGCTTACACAATGCTATTTTTTAATAAATTTTTCTTTAATATTAAGTCATCGAGTTTATTATTTTTTATAGCTAAAATAATCGTATATCTAAAAGTAAGACCAACGCAAAGAGAATATTATTACGACTGTCCGTCTGTTCTTGATCACGGCTTAATACGGCAGATAACAAGAGTCGACTTATTTAAATAAAAATTTGGAAATAAATTGATGAATCTATTAATTGGTTTTCAAAATAAGAGAACTGAAACATTTCAATAATTAACTGTAGAACACTTTATGCTGATAAGCTGTTAGAATCTGACATTTTGGATGCCAAAATACTTTGTATTTGTGTTCGTAGTCTGCAATGTTGAAAAATTGATGTAAAATTGAAGATTCAGAATGCGCTTAATCAGTAACAGTCTCGATAGCTTTAGTCCCGTATACTGATTATTCGAATTTAAAAAATCTCTTGATTTGAACTAATTTTTTTTTTTGCTAATTTTTTAACATTTAAATTTCTATCGGAATTTAAAATAAAAGCAATCTTTAAATATTAACCAATATCATTAATAAAACATATAACATCTATAAGGGAGCTATATTGCATTGAAAAATTATAGAGTAGTTTCATGAATAACACAGAGAAAATAAACTGATTGGAATACGACCAAGAAAATACACAACAAGCTTTCCGCAACAATATTTGCGGAGACGAACATTTTTTTTTGTATTATGCAATGTTTACTTCCGATGAATATTTTATTCCTGATAACATATTTAGCATTGAATATTTAAAATAAATAGTTTTTACTTTAATTAAAACCAAAATCAAATAATAATTCCAAAATTATTTAGTATTTAAAATTACTATAAATTAGTTAAAATTATAACTATGTTTGGCTCTTCTAATGCAACTATATATTTTTTCATATAAAATTTTTTCAGAAATGTTGTCACTTTTATTTACCTGATGTTTATGAGCAGCTCTTGTCCTCCTTAAGTAAAAAAGTCATCTTAACATTCTATTTTTCTATGAAATATATGATGCCATACTAATTCGCGTATAAAATAAAACGAAAGTCTTGATTTTGCAGCTCAAGCATTTTATAGAGGCCTAATTTATTTCTTGAGCCGTACTAAAAATATATTTCTTTACACCAGCAAAATATTTCTCGCCCCTCGAAATTGTGTCTTTTTAACTAACCAAAACAAACACAATTTTGTTAGATAAAAAATAAATATTTCTGTTTATGTAAACTGTTTATCTTTAACCAAGCAATTTAAAATAATAATTTTATCTATTTTTTCTTCATTTCTCTGTTTCTATAGAAATTTAAAAAATTCTACAATAACTTGCAAAAACAACAGCACCCACAAATAAAAAAACAAACAAAAAAATATTGACAAATACAGAATGCAGCTTTAAATTGCTTTAGTAAATTGAATGAGTACTGGGTGATGGTATGAAAATAAAACAATAGAAACAAATTTTTTAAAAATATCTAAGTATGAATAACGTAACGGAAATCCAAACTAAAATTGCACAAAAATATCCTTCTGGATGTATTAACAAATAGCTTACATTTGTGTGAGAGTAAGATATCTGTACAGACAGTAAACAAATAAGCGCAATAAATAAAAAAAAACGTTATGCTAAAATCAACAATGGGCACATGATAGAGAAAGAAGAAATGATACAGAGAAAGAAATAGAGAGAGCGATACAAAAAACGGAAGTATTACAATAGACTGTTTTTTTATAACTAACAAATAGCATGTGCGGTTGTGGACATGCAACCAGTTAGTCAGCTAGCTAGCCAATCGTGCAGAAATATTTTAAAATATTCTAAAATATAACAAAATGAAAATATAATAAAAAAAAACCTTAAATAACATTATGAATAGATAAATGTTTGAACTAAAAAATAAACGGAAACAAACGGAAACACATTTCAACAGATATAAAACTACAGATTTACATATAAAAAATATAGTGGTACAAGTGGCAGTTCATTTAAATTTGAATTCATCAGAAACGGAAAAAACTTTATATGTTGAATTGGAAACCTCTAAAAATAAAGTAGACATCACATGTTACAAATATTCCATTTTTCATAGACAAAACAACGATGTAGTAACACAAAAGTATCTATTTATATTCTTACACACTACTACCAGTTTACTTATATCCATGCATTTATATAAGTAAGCCAACCGCATTATGTGTTGATAAAGGATTCTACTCTAAACTCGACGGCAAATAGGAAAATAAAAAATTGTATACAATTTGAAAATACATTTGAGAATAGCTGGCATTGTTACTAGTACAAGAGAAATTACATATTCTTTTCTCATGTCGAGAGTAGGATGTACAATGGAAATCTCTAAATAGCAGACTGAAAAGCCACAACCAAAAACAATGATGACAGCATGCAATATGAAAAATTTTATAAAAGAAACTAAGAGTTCATCACATAAACCAAAATCATTTTTTATGTTGGTTTAATTTTATTTTTAAATAGAAATTCCGAAAAATATTATTGCACAGTTTGACTGAACATATAAATGTGTTTACGGAAATTTTATAGAAAAAGAAAATACAACAATTGCAGAAAACAATAATAAAAATAATCAAATTAAAAATGATTCCTGCGGTTATCATTTCCACCTCCGGTTATACAACAATAACAACAGCAGCAAGGACTACGAAAGCAGCCGTTGTAAATGCAGAAACAAAAACAACAATAACAGACTTAATAAATACAACACAGTGTACAAAATCCTCCATACATTGTCAAAATCAACATCAGCATCAACGTCATAATAATCATCATTACCATCACCATCACCATCATCAACACCGCTACCACCATCAGCATCTGCATCGCCTACATCACAACCTCCACCAACATCAACATTATCACCAACAGCATAAACAACAACAACACAACCAAAATAATTCGCTACATAACCGACACGAACAACAACAACAACAACATCGACATCATGCATATTGTTATCAATACCGACAACAAGAACAGAATCATTGTAAACAAGAACAGCAACAAAAACAGAGGCATCAACGACAGCAGCAAATAAGCAACTATAAGCATCGACGACCCAGCGGGATATGGCACAAATCCTCTCATAATATTGTTACCTATTATCTATGGTGGCTATTTGGAATTTGTTTAATCTTCCTTACAAATGGTGGTCGTAATTTAAATATCGGAAATCTCATTATTAAATCATCATCATCGTCTGTCTCATCAATACTGGTTTATGCCTCATATTTAGAACCGGATGAACTAATACACGAATTGGATCGTCCTGGTAAGTTAAATGATTTATTTTTTTCTTACATCAGTACGCTTCTTTTTATTCGTGTGTAGCTGTTATTCTTATGTAAAACTATTTCTAAAGAAGCACTAAACATTACACAAAGTGATACAAATTTTTTATTTTATATTTTTTCAAATATCTTAATTTTTGTTCTACTTGGAAAATCAGTGGTTATCATGTATTATGTCTTATTTTTCGTTGATACTGCTATAAGTTAGCAGCTGAAACTAACTCCGTTTTAAGAAACTATGACAGTCTAAAAAGAGTTTGTTCTTCCTAAAGTATTTTTTGTTATCTCAGTTATTACCAAGGTTGTTTTAAACCAGGGCAGAATATTGAATATTTTTATATAGTTCGATTTTGGACTTCTTTCTCAACCATTACTTCCAAAGAGTCACCAATAGCAGATTTATCTGCATAAATACATGCCTTCTAATGGCCCTACAGGAAAAAAGCGAAAGATATTAAATAAATTAACTCGTTTAGTTCTTAAAACTAACTTACCGCTAAAGTTCGATTTTATGGTCGATAATTTCGGTGGCCTTAGATATGTAGCGCCATCGTGTTGAAAAGACATCTGTGGGCCCGAGCTCATCCACAGTTCAGTCACAGCTTATCCACATGAATTCCAACTACATTTTCCTAAATAAATTGAGTCGATGAGTTGTTTTAATGAAAATTTGAATAATTTGGTAGCATATGCAAACGTCATTTTAGTCATACTTAAATGCAGTATGACAGTTGTTAATAATTTCTATCGAGCTTTAAAAAATCCATAATACGGTGGACCATTGCAATCATGTGCAAAATTTATTGATACCTTTAAATCTGTATTTTTAAATTAGCTTGATGCTATTTGTTCATGCAGTTTAAGCGAGTTATTAAAATGCATCTAATTTAATTTAGAGTTTCTAAAAGGATATAATTTTACTTGAGTAATTCTCGTAAACGATTTTTTTTTTGTTACTGTGATACGCGCTAAAAAAGTTAACCTTGGTGCACTCCAGAATATACTTGTTGTATTTTCCTTAAATTCTACAAATATACTTCTTAAAATTTAAGAAGTTTATTTCAAAAAGTTCATGCACTACGGATTAACAGGTATTAATAATAAGATCTCCTTCCTTAAGATATACAGAATATATAAAAATCAATGAAACCAGAAATCAATTTTCAGTGCAGAGCTTAATAGAATTAATCCTAACTAATTATATACTAAAATTAAAAATATATGTATATGTAAATATAAACTTTAATGTGTCGCTTCAGAAACCACACTTTCTATCATCGAAAATTCTATATAAAACTTGAGTATCTCTAAAATAAAATATAGCTGCTATTTAAATTTTTCACATGCAACAACGTACTGATGGAAAAATTTTAAATACAAAACAAAAAGTTTTTTTACATAAATAACCAAAAATAATAAAAAGAAACTACTGACACATCCTTGGGGGCACATGTGTTAAGTTTTGTCTTTTTTGTTGCAGCTTTTGTTTTTATTTTTTTTTTATCAAACAAAAATATTAATAACAAGAGAGAAGAAAAAAATTATGTCTGTATTAAGATTACTTTTTTATATTTTTTTATTTTAAATAAAGTGATGACAACAATTTCCCAGCAAAAAAGAAAGTCAACACAAAGCAAATTAAAGAGTGATTTTTCTCAAGTTTGATTGTCAATTCAGATCTATTCAATGTGACGTTTTGAGGTGGCATTTTCAGGATAAACAAAAAAATATATATACAATTAATCAAAAATGAAAAAATTGCTGACTTACAAAAATTGAATTTTTGAATTTGTTAGTCAACAAATTTTTTCATTTCTGCTTAATTTTTTATATACTTTTTTGTTTATCCTGACACCTAGTGCTTAATATTAAACTACTAATAAAATATTAAAAAGGTCAAATAACTATAATTATTATTGATACATATATATAGTAAGTGAAGATATAATTAAATATTTACTTAAATTTCAATCTGAAGAGAAATAAAACTTACAGATGTAAAGCTATTATCTGCGTGCATGGTTTGCAGTCTAGAAGATTTGTTTAGAAAATAGAAAGTTCATTTGAATTTCAATTAAAGGTATGAAAAGATATTCAGTCTCATTATTAAATGGCTGCAAAAGTGAGTGTGCTCCGATGCGTAGGATGCATAAAGCGAGAAATAAAGTTACAAATTTCCAGTTGTAAGCTACTTAACTATAATATTGAACTTATGGAGTTTGAAATCAAGCTTATTCATAATCTGGTAAATCTAAATATATAGAAAAATTTTCCATAAAATAGCCTTGGAAATAACTGATAGATCCTTGTACAAATTCTACAGAAATAATTATTTTGTTATGCTATAAAAATTAACTAATTGCACTTGTTGCTTTAAAATATTTTGTTTTTTCCAAATATTATGACATATTCTAATTAAAAATATGTGACAAAAAGTAAAATATACAGTAGTTTACTATGGGGAAATTACATTCTTATGGGCCATAGATTATGGCACTTTCGATTCAACTTTCATAGTTCTTCAGAAACTAAAACGTAAATTTTATTAAAAAAAACTCAATTCTTCAAATGGAAATTTTGGTCAGTTAAAAAAAAACGACTTATATCAGATGAACCGAATTTTTTGTTAACCGGCGTGAATATGTTAATGAGTAGAACAAATTCTTATAATGTTATATCATTTTGTAAAGCCGACTTTTTTTACGAAATTCTTTTAAACCGTACTGGGCCAATTTAATAAGATGGCTTCAGAAATATTGCTCCGTGGTATTTCAAAATTTTGCGAGGCTTAAGCTGATATTTGTTTTACAATAGCCCTGAACAACTTTATCGCTTATTTACCATCTGGCCACCGAAAATGAAGATTTTTTGGCTCCGTTTTTAAATTATTACCCTCAGCAGAATAGAAACAAAAACATAGCTCGGAAAAATGCGAGATAACGTTTAATAAATCATGCGATTCGGCATTTATGAATTACGACAAATTCAGGATCATAATATTCGAGATTTTATATTTGATATCCATAATAATCACGACTTTTACATAGAACTGCTTTTTATTTGTCTTCTCAAAATTTCGATTATTAACTGCTTGAAAACTAAACTCTTAAAAAGAAACTCTATGAAAATATTTCATATTCCTTTAAAACTTTTTTATAATTTATATTCCGCAGAAAAAAATATTCCTTAAGAAAGATTGCTGCGGGTTTGAGACATTTTGAAAAATTGTTATGTTTATTGTTGATTATACAGAAAAGCTAAAAATAAATATTTTTTCATATTTTTATTTCAACTAAAATTTCACGCATACAAATCTATACATATGTAAATTGCATTATACGAAATACAAATAGCAGTAAGTAGAAAAAAAATTGAAAAATCAATATTTTAAAGACTTGTTGTTTGAAATACCTCTTGTTACAAGTAGTAGAAATATAAATATGTTTTGCCTACAGTTTTAATAGTGTTTTATTTTTAAATTTATTTTTTAAGAAGACCACACATGAACTCAATGTTGTTTTCACTTCTAAACCGCTAAATCATGCAAAATATGTTAGTTTTGCGATTGGTTTTTTAAATTTTTTTTTATTTTGTTGTTTATATGTAAAAACAGACAACTTCATGCCTGACAATAAAACACTACACATCACTTTTTGCTATACACTTAAAATGCAATACAAAACTCTTTAAAACCCACAATAAAAAAATTTAAGACCAAACAATGTTACAGACTCATAAAAACGAAATTCGCTTTAAAGAAGAGCTAATATGCAATAAAAATTTATAACTGGCTCCATGTTTTGGTACTACCAAATTTGTAGCTTGTGTCTGTGGAGTTAAAGTGCTTTACTGGTCATTTCTAAATTTATGAAATTTTTATATATTTTGCATATTTACATTGTGGCTTGGTGCTCGCCCTATTTATTTACATGTATTTTATGGCAAATTATTTTTCAAATTTTTATTTGTGAAATTAGAAATACGTATTTTAAATGTTTCGCTTTTAGCCGTATCTGTTTATAAAGTGTTTTATTTCTAACACAATTTTCATGCTATAAAATTTTTTCCTACAGCAGCCAATTTATGGTAAATCTTTTTAATGCCAGCTAAAAAGCAAATAATTACATTTTTATTATGCTAAGCCAACTATTGACTTGTTAAACATCAAAAGTCTGCAGTATTATTATATGCAAAAAATTTGTTCATTTTTCCTTCTGTATAAAAAAATTTTCTTTTTCAGTCGTTAAAAACGAAAAGAATTTATCAAAAATAATTGTCTCAAACATACCTGTATTTTCTGACAGGTATTTTTTTTATACAAATCACATACTGTGTAGGAAGTACTAAAATAAAAAAGTATTAGAGCGTATTATAACCATGTAAAATGCGTTACAAAAAGCAGCTATCTTCAAAAGATAAATATTTTCTCTTAACACAAAATTTATCCTGCTCAAAGTCTTATCGTACAAGCAGCCAGACTAATTTCATATGAAAGTTTTCTTGCTTTCTTATTTATGTAAGTATAACTAGTTTAATGAGGAAAGAAAACAAAATTTCAATTCATAACATGTTAAATACTTTAACTTTAAGTTATCAAAACTTTCAGCTAATAACTTGTATAAACTACTAATCTTTTCTTATTGAATTAATATTTTTACTGAATTAAGCTTTGTGTTATTGAATTATTAGTTCAAACACCTTATAAGCTGTAAGTTTTCCGTATGGAAATAATATTAATCAAAGCATGCTATCCAGTATAGCTTAAAACTAAAATTTTTTTACTAAAAATATTATTTTTCATCAGACTTTATCTTAATAAATATATTATTTAAAATCTTAAACATCACCAGTTCGGAATTTTATTTGTAAAATTCTGCTCAAATGCTGTGAAATTTTTGTGATAGCTGATAATCAAAATTATGCTATTAACGCAATAGCCATAATCACGAGATGGACAAAGTCGTACTCAAATGTAAAGAAAATTTAATTACGATTTGATTGTTATTAAAAATATATTTGCTTACTTTATTTTAGTTCAAAGTAGTCAACCTTGAAAGACAATTGTTTTTAATGTGCATAACTGACGAGTTCTAAGTCACACGCCAAAGTTTTAAATCAATAAATGAAAACAATTGTAAAAATATTGAAATTCAAAAGCTTTTATATTTGCTTAAATTATCATATATAAAAAGTGAGGAGTGAAAAGAGGTTTTCATATAAGATATTGCTTTTCGCTGTATATAATCTGGAATTTCTTGACCTAGCCTCTAAGATGTCTGTAGTCAAATGTATCAAAGTATGTGTATCAGTAGAAGTCAGATATAGCGACAAATCTTTAGAAATCTTAAATCTGTATTACGTAGAAAGTCACATGATCAAAATTAGGTTTTATTACTATCAGACTACTGATTATTTCATCCTATTATCAAATTTACTATAAAAAGAGTTTATCAGCTGATTAACACATATAAAATAGGCTAATTGTATATTATTATATATCAATTAAATATTGTAAATTATGGTAATTTTAAATATATTTATCTAATATCATCAAAATTTATATTTATTTTTAAATGATTTTAACACCTAGAAATTTTAAATCGCATATAATATGAAATTACTGCGGTATTAATTTCTATATAACTATTTATAAAATTTTATTTACGTTTGTATTTGTTTTTGCTACAGTATTTTTAATTATATTATGTTTCACATATTTTTAAAGCAGTGAAATTTTTGTTAAATTTTTGTCTCTTATTTTATTTCAATAATATATTTTTTTCATTTATATTAATTAAATCAAATTGTTATAACGAGCAATATCATATTGGTATCTTGAACATCTGTCTGCGGTACTAGCATTTTATTTTTCTAATTGGTATAAACTAATACCTCGATAAATTTAAATCGCAACATCATTGCTCCACCACTTTTGGACTTAGGTTCTTATAAACAAATTAAACTTTATCCAATGCAATTACCTTTGCTGCAGGAAATAGTAACTCGTTGCCTTCTTTCGTGAGCATCTGTGTGCCGTTAAAATAGAGCTCACTCCTATTTCTCAAAAACAATAAATAATAATAATAATAATGATTCTACAGCCAAATATTCAGAGTGATAAGACGGATGTAAACATGCTGAAATTGCACGACATTCATTCTGCTGGTATTTTTCCTCTTTTTCTTAAGAGTTGTACCCATGCATGATTATAACATAAAGTTTTTTATAACTGTTTATAACTGTGTTTCCAATGATAAGCTTTTTACAAAAAACCACTAAGCCACTCTTTAATTATTAATATTCTATTTTTATACTTTTCGTTATAACATAAATTTTTCAACAAATCTGCAAATTGCAAATAGAAGTATAAAAACGTAAAAACTAAATTTTAATTAACTTAACGAACTTCAAAATAACATTTTCTAGTCCAGAAACTTTGGGTATATTTCCGTTTCAGTTTGGGACTGAGACCCGTTCTAAACAAATTTTAAATTTTATTTGTATTTTACGTTCTGTTTAAAATTTAATAAATCTATAAGTTTTATTCCAGCGACGAAATTTATTTCTCTTAAGCTTTCTATACTATTAAGAACTCGTATTAACTCGACATTTTAAACATTTTTTAAGGCATGTATACGAGGGCTGCTATTTATATTTGTGGCCTAAGAATGAAAACATAAGCATTTAAAGACAAAATCTATTTTATTGTTTTGCAAAATATTCTCCTTGAAGATTTATACACTTTTGCATGCGTTGGAACCAATTTTCAAAGCACTTTTTCCACTCCGATTTAGGTACTTCTAAAACATGGGTTTTGAATGCTGAAACTGCTAGGAAACCGTTGTCCACGTAGTTTTTTCTTGATGTTCGGAAAGAAAAAGAAGTCATTAGGTGCCAAGTCAGAGCTGTACGGCGGATGACCCATCAATTCAATGTTTTGGCCTGTCAAAAACTCCATTGTTTCAGCCGATCAGAATGATGCGTCTTTTCTTTGACTTTTCCCGAAGTTTCTCAAAGACTTCTGGCAAACAAATAGTGGTGTATCATGCCAAATTAACCGTCTTACATTGCTCTAATGCACAGTCGCCACATGACCGGTAATGCCGAAGAAGCAGGCAACCATTTGCTTTGATGTGCTTCTTCCACGAACAACTTTGGTGCGATTTAGCTCGGCTTGAAAGACCCACACGGAAGATTGCTGTTTTGTTTGAGGATCATATGAGTATATCGGTGATTCGTCACCTGTAACCAATCAACACGAGCAACTTATTGTGCGTTTGTCACGTTATGCGGTATCCAACGTGAACAAACCTTTTTCACATGCAAATGTTCATGCAAGATCTTATTGATGATTGTCATACTAATTCCTACAGATGCCTCAATCTCTCGATATATTGCATGACGATCATGCTTTATCAGCTCATGCACAGCTGCGATGTTTTCTGGCACAACAACCGTTGTTGGAAAACTTTCACGGGATTCGTTCTGAAGTGATTGTCGGCCACGATTGAATTCGTTATACCAGTTTTTAGTGTTGCTGGAAGAAGGTGCTTCATTACCATATAAGATCATCTATACACTATTGTCGTGGCAGGCCACGTCGAAAGTTATGAAAAATTATTGCACGAAAGTGTTCACGAGTTAATTCCATTTTCTCCTTAGATCACTTTTTCAACCTGCTATCACTAACACTAACAGCAATAAAATGACAAAATATTTTGGTTGCGGTTATGTTTAACAATATGAAGGTTGCACTGGAAACATCAGCTGGTGCCTAGCAATAGTCAGTGTTACCAGAAATATAAATAGCAGCCCTCGTAATATACCTTAATTGTGTTTAATAATTACAAAACATAATTATTAAACGCAAAAATTTTCTTGTACTCGTATGTTTATTTCTTTTAACGCTGGTAAAGTTGTGTTTCTAATTCAGCATAATTTCAGCCGTAAAATAGTTCACGCCATTAAGGTCAGAAAATAAAACTCTGTTAGTATCGAGCAGTCACATTTGTGTAAAAAATATTCTCTGCTAAAACTTGACAATTTAAATTAATTAACAAGGCTATATGCATCACGGTAAACTAGTTTGCTAGTAATATCCTATAATATTATATCGTCGGAACGCGTTCACTCTTATTTACGCTTGTAGCGGACGATGGCAGAAAATGATTATTAATCTTAAGCAAAATTCTTTCAGTATTTGTAACTACTAAAAAAATTTTAATTTTCTAGTTTGATGTGCATACAATATGCAAAAATTTATACAATTCCTTCGTTATTTTACTACTTTAAAAACTTCTAGTGCAATCTCAATTTAAGCAAAAATCTCAACCAGTCATAGGTGAATGAAAGAAAAACTCAAACAAAACCTGAAAAGTATACAATGGCAAGGACTTTTCATATCACGTTCTAAACAACACACAAAATATAGCAGTCAAGTCAAAAAGGTGCATGCCACGCAGGCTGCTGAACTCTTAATGCTGCAAATTTCAGAACATTTGTCTTTACACTGTGTATGAGCTAAAGTTTTCTTAGTGAATGGTTATTTTTCGTTTTGCAAGAAATAACCTAAACATTGCTCGGAAAAATTAAAAGAAAAACTGTTAAAATAGTGAAAGTTTTTTCTTCAAAAACTTATTTAAGTTTTAATTTAACTTTAAGCAACATGACTAAAAAAATATTTTGCAAAGTAGAGACAAAGTTTACGAAATGCTTCAAAATAATTATGCAGAAAATCATAAACATTGTTGCAATAGTGGTCATGATTGGTAGTTTATGACCAAAAATGCTGTCTTTTTTTCGTCTGTATGCAGCATATTAATGTCACATCAAAATATGGTTAAATGCTCATGCACTACCAATTAAAACCAAATGCAAAAAAATCTTTCAAATTGAATTTATGACCTGTGGGTGTCTGCCTTTTGTGGAAAATCATTGTTACGACTATTTATGAAATGGGACAATCTTAAAAGTAACACAAATAAGCAATAACTGAATAGTTTTAAATGCAACTTCAGGAGATATACGAGTATACCGTTTTCTCCTAAGTAAAAACTGTATTTGCTAGCAAACGTTTTGGGATATACAAAAAAATTTCGCCTGGGCCTTCCGAAATATTCTTTGAGATTAATATTTTTTCAGTTGTAAAACGTCAAGGAATTACATGCAAATTAACTTTCGCCATTTAAAACCCCCTATTTTATATATCATGTCGTTTATGTTCTTTTATTTGAATGCGCTAGTTTAAGCATTTTGTTAGTGATAATATTCACTGAGAAATATGGTATTCTTATACGTTGTGATTTACTTATAAAATTTTATTAAGTGGTATTAATTTCACACCTGAGGCTCAACTACCTATTTAGTAAGCCAGTAGGAATACTAGTAATGTCAGTTAATTGTTTAGTTAGCAGAATAAGAATTAATTACTTTTTTTGGTTTGGTGTGATTATACTGAAAATGACCTAGGTGTGGCAACAAATGTGTTCTGTGAAAAATTACTTGTAGTTGCTGATCCAACCATCTGATAAAATAAAATTCCCATTTTGCAACCACATTGTACAAAATTTGATATTGCTAATATATTGAAAACAATGCAAATGTTTTTCTAAAAATTAAAAATATAAGTTTTGACATCGGAGGCAATGAACGTCCTTGTTATTTTTTGGAAAAAATACATGTATTCTATAACAGCAGAAAAACTGCTCGAACTTGTCGTTTATATCATTTTCACAGGGGCAAAAAAACTTAGTAATGCAAAACGTGCGTTTTGTTTAAGATAGCGATTCATGTCGAAAGCAACAAAAATTCAACTAAAAGGCTTCCAAGGAAATTTTCCTTTTCAACAGATGTTTCTCTGTCTGGGAATATAGAAGTAAAAATATTTAACAAAAATTTGTAAATAGTATTTTTCTTACTATTAACATATAGTCATTACTAAAACAATCTCGCTTTAAAATTGTGACCATTAACTGACGAAGAGAACGTTCATATTTTTTTAAAAATAAACATCTGATAGCTATTTTTCAGTTTTTAATTTAATGAATATTTTCTAAATTTTCAATAACTAAAGTAAGAAAATTTACCAAAAATATATGATAAAACTTTGATATATATGTTTACAAAACATATAATTTTCATATATAAAATAATTTTGAATCTAACCTCATAGATGTATAAATACAAGCTTCCCAAGTCCAAACTAAAATGTCACCACTTGCAAAACAAAAATGAAAAAATATTTTAACAAAACAAAAACGTCCATTAACACACAGAATAAGACGCGACAAAATTAAGTAAACATTTTTTAAAACCACCTAAAAGTGTATGTATAGTATACATCCTGTGAGCACTAAAAACCGCACAGCATTACGTATGAGTGCTAAAAATCAAATGCAAATATGCATTGTGCGATTGTATGTGTATGTGGGAGCATACAGTGGCATTAATGTGGTCACACAGGCCCAATGGCACTAATAGAAAATAAGTTTTGCATGAAATTTTGTAGCGACAATCATAGTCATATGATTTTTATATCTTTAACAATTTTTGGTTATTTTCTGTAAAAATTTTTTATATATAAGCGTATGTGTGCAAATATATTTAAAATAGAATAATCAAAAATAGTATACAGTGTGAGTATAACTGCGAAAATCTTTAAATTGTGGACTGTGATTTAAAATATTTTTACGTTTTTTTCTTTGATAAACATTTTACTCTATTGACAGTGATTTTTTTACATAATAATAATAATAATAATAAATACAACATTTTGCTTATAAGCGGTTCTCGCATATACAAGAAAATTCTACTTTAACATTACCCATATCGCTGTTGTCGTTCAGCTTAGATGCCTGCTTGGCTTTGGAGTTTGTTTTGTTCCGCGTTAGTTTTTTCTGTTTTCTGTTGTTTATAACTTTCCTAGTGTTATGAATAAGCAGTTTGTTGTTGTCATTTCTGAATAAGATTTCTTAGAAACTCGGTAATTTGTAAACAGACCTTAATACGTCAATTCGTTTAATTTTTTATTGATAATTATTTTCTTTAAAAATTTAACCTAAGCATTTTCGTAACAATAATATATTTCGTAAATAATATATTATCTATATTATTTACTCCTTAAGTTCGTTTCCTCATTAACTTTATTTTACATATAAATATTTTAAATATAAATTCCAGAGCTTATAAACTTATTCGTAAGTAAACTAAAAGGATCCTTCTTGTATTACTGTTTTGAAATTGTTGCGTATCCATTAATTAATTCATTTTTATTTTCGAGCAGATCTGAAATTTTATGTAAAATTTTATTTTAAATAATCGATAATACAGAAACTCAATCACGCACGCACAAATATTCTTTTGTGGCAATACATTGAACTGCGAAAAAATATAGCCTTTGACAAAACTCTTGGTTTTCGTGAAAACGGTTGGCTTCGCCTGATTTGTTGGAATAACCAAACTAAAGTTTTACCCAAAATTATAAAGATTTTATAACTAAAGTTTTTAACATTTTGTGTTAAGCTGACACTTGCAAAAATCTTAGTATGGCTTGAAGTGAAATAATTAGGCTTCAGTGTTTTTATACCAATTCAGTTTTTTTGTTTATTATGAATCGGGTCGTTTAGTTATGCGACTAGTTAAAAAAATTAATAGACAAATAAGACTTGAACATCTCGTAATAAGTTCATAAGCATGTTATCACATTATGATTATGTTAAAATATATATAAAGATAATCCATATTTTTTCTACATTAAATTATAAAATTGTTCTATAACAGCATTAATATAGTGATTATAACAGCAGAATTTTTGCTATCATATAATTGCATCATTATGGTTGAGTGCGATATTTCCCTTTTATGTTAAACTTTTTAACCATTTTTGGAATTCGTAAAAAAATTTAATTTTTTATTTACACTACAAAATTATACAGTTTTATGTTAGCAACACAAAAAATAACATACTTCATATTTATACAGAAACAATTTTTATGTTTTTTTTTTCGCTTAACAGAATCAAGTCGATGGCAAATACGATTTCTATCAATAGGCATCCCTATTATCTCTAATCATTCTATTAGAAAAACATTTTGAATACATATCAAATACGTAAAAATATTCAGAGACAATATGATAAACATCTTAGAAGTTTCTAGAACACAGTTTAACCATAACAAAATTACTAGCTGAATTTACATAAAGATAGATAGGCCAAAATTAAAGTCTATGCTCGGTTAAATAAAAATAGTTCTTATTAGTTACAAATTTACTAATTTTTATTAGCTTAACCTAATTTTTTAAATAAAGTAATTTACTCTATTTAAATAAAAACTCATCATAAGAAGGAAGCTAGCAAAAATTACTAAAGAATATTTCCTCATTAGAAATATATATTTTCTTATTATCCGGATATTTTTTATGAAGTATATATAAATATATATAGATACACAACAAAAATACAACAACACATTGCTGATATATTTTTATATCCTACTTCAGTTGTTAAGTCCTTCACTGTGCATTATAATTTTTTCCAATAAAAAATACATTGATATTACATACATATACCATTTTTTTACATAAGTGTTGTATCTTAGTTATTTTCCCAGAAATAAGAACTATTCTTCCTGATGTTGATTAATTTTCGCATCTGACTTGTAATTTTTTTATTCATATTTTTTCCGTGCTTTTCGCTGCCACTTTTTTTACTATGATTATTATTATTAATAATGTTGTTTTCCATAGTCTAATGTCTCTCTATAATATACCATAGAATGCATGTTTTCACTTCAAATCAATGTTCTTCTTGTACGCCTTGTTAATCTTTGCTTTGTAAATTCCGTTTTTCTGCCATATTGGTTGTATTTGTTGTATTTTTTTGTTGCATTTTCAATTGTTGAGCTAAATGTTTGTGTATGTTTTTGATGTATTCGTCAAAGTCATCTTAGCAAGACTTTGAAATGGTATGAATATAGGATTTATTCACTTCTGCGTTTATAGGAAGTCGAACTGAAAAGTCATTTTTAGCAATAAATATTTATTATTTTATTTTGCAAGCGACCTCTATTTTGGAAACAAATTCATGTTCTCTCTTTTCTTCTATCAATTAATTTGATTTGAGATTTTTAGTTGTGTCTGGAAATACACACACGCACAGAGAGCTGCTGACCGTTCTACTTTAGCATAATTAACTATGTATGTATTATCTTCTGAGCAGATAATATCTAAAGTTCTTGTGTGTTAATTAAGAAGCCGATTCTCTCGGTACTATTCACAATTATCTAAAAAGTTGCAGAGCTAATTGATGAAATCTCAATTCCTGTCTTAACTTTGCATTTACTCAATTCAATTGGAAAGGTAAAAACTCTGAGTTTTATTCATACTTAGCTTATAGTAAATAAAAGGTTTCGCAAAGGTTTCAATAAGCGAAAATAAACAAATTAATTAAAATTTTTTCTATCTACTTTCATAAATGTACCGATGCGATCGTACAATATTATTCTGTTCATTCGTTAATGCGACCACCAAATCAATCAGCAAACAATTTTAAATTTAACAGCACAATCCTCATGCAATGTCTTAAACAGCACATTTTTGCTTTATTTAAATTGAATCAATATCTTCAAATATGATATTAGGCACAGTTATTATAAAATAAATTAAATATTTCTTAAAATAAATTAAATTATTTTTTGCATTCCTTTAGAAAGGCCATATACAGAAATTCGTAGCTGGTATAGATTTTAGGAATTTAAATATTTTTTAAATAAAATTTTATTCTTTATCAAAGCATTATTGAGGGATTTAATATTTAAAACTTTCCACTAATATTTGTTACGACAGCTTTTTCTTGAGACCACTGCTACCAGTTTTCAGCATAAAATAAAGTTGTAGATATTTACAACAAGCTAATTTTATGCGAACGGCACTGCCGTTCACAAACTTAAAATTTATAGATTTTTTTTTTAATTTCCCCACTGTGCTATGTCAACGTAGTAGTTTTTCTAAGGATTTTCTTTGCGTATTGTTATACATGTATCAATGTCTACATGTGTAACGTTGTTTAGTGACAATAATGCGAAAGACTTAGCGCTATTTAAGTTAAAATATTTGTTGAGGGAATATCAGTCATGTGGTTTGATTTTTGTTTTTATCAAATGATATTTTCATTGCGATATCATATGAGTTATGTTATGAGTTTATTTGCTATTTATATCTATATACAAGAATATAGTTATTGCTGTATGCAAAAATTTTAAATGGTTTCGTTGAGAAACAACTCATTATTATTTCAATAAATAACATGAGCTGCTAAAAATTATCGTACATTTTAAAAATATAATTTACATTAATGCATAAACAAGTTGCAATTAAAGCCATATATTAATTTCTTAACTATGATTGAAATATATAATTTTAATGAGAATAAGAGTACATAATTTCACTTACAATAAGTACTTGGAACGTCATGAAAACTCGTGGGTATGTTATTGAAAATTTATGAAGATCTAACCGTTGCTAATGCAGTTTTATTTTAATATACTTTAGATAAATTTATCAGCACTTTAGAAGAAACACTAGTGGTCTGCTCCAGTAACTCTCGTAAAAAACGAGTTAAAAAGCTGTCTTAGATATTCATGCAGTAGCATTTATTTAGTTTGTAGTTAACATATAATTGATGATAGGTAGACTATTTTATAACTGTTAAAATATATCCTAATTTTAAGAAAATTAGTTACTACTAAGTTATTACTTCAGTGCTATTATTCTTGCTTTTCTACTAAATAGTTCCTGTAAATTTGATGAAAATAAAGTCAAACTGTTATTCAATATGTGCTTGGATTCTCAAACTGTTATTCAGGCTATCCGACACATTGGCTGAGTGTTTAGTTTACTTTTATTGATTTTTTTAATATTTATAATATTTTGAAACAAAAAATATTCTGAGTCAATCCCTTGCCTTCAATGGTTCATATGTGTAAGTCATAAATTTTAATATAATGGAAACAACTGGACTAAGCAACTATATCTTTCTACATAAGAAGATGTATGTAGATGTTTTATTTTGCACAAAAATATAGTTTGCAATCGTAATTAGCATGGCAGTATGAAACAAAAGGCTGAAGGGCAGTTATATATAGTAATGTGTGCTAATAAAAGGACTTAACTAACAGTATAATTATTAAATAATACGCATTTAATTTCTTATTCTATTTCTTAAAAAAATTTTCTTGAATATAGAAAGCTTACAGGTTTTCAAAACATAAGCATTGCTGAAGAATGGATAATGAATCAGTTGATGTTGAATTAGAGTTTTCGTACTATAAATTTTAAAAAAATCGAAGATTTTATTGTAATAACACAGTTACATCGCGCTGTAATCTAGACAATATTTGATTTAAATATGAAGTTATTAAATAGACAAGATTTGAATAAGATTTTTAACTAATGGCTAGTGGCTTTTAAAATGCAGAAATTTTTTAAAAGACGATATCCATTTGGCTGTCGGTAATTGCATACACAATTTATTTACTTTCAAACCCGAAATATATATATATATATATATATATATATATATATATATATGTTTGGCAATTTTTTTAAATAATGTAAATGCTCTATATGATGTATAACTTTTTTTCGAGCTTGACGATCTACTATACTTTGCAGAATAAATCAGCTTAAAGTTCTACATATTTCCGTGCAACAATATTTTGAACAGATCTTTAAATTTTAATACGGACCTCTTGTCGTACCATAATCACAATCTTTCACTATCCTTTGGGATGGATTAAATAAAAATACGTAAAAAACACGTCAGCAACTAAGAAGACTGTTCTTAATACAAAAAATTCTTATGTTAGTTAGAAGTTTTATAAAACTATTTAAAATTTTTATTGTTTTTTTAACCGATCTTTTTTATTTATCTTTAATAAATATCTTAATTATTATTATTATTATTTTTTTTTTCAAAAATATAAAAATGTTTTCCTGAAGAAGCTTTCCAAAGGAAAGCGAAATATCGTGAAGAAAAAAAAATATATAAAAAAGATCTTAAAAAAGAAAAGAGATATTTATTAAAGACTATTAAAAATTTAAATATATTAACATATATATTTTTTCTATGACATTAAATATAACAAATAATTATTAACGATTTTAAATTAAAGTTGGCGTTTTTATATTAAAGTGAATTTAAAACCTGTTAATTATCACTTAATTAATGAAGATATTTTAAATATTTTCATACTATTTGAAATGTTCAAGTTTAATCAGACCTCTTATTAATAAGGCATAAAAATAAAATATATAATAAAATTTTAATTAATATTTTAGATAACTTAATTTCATATTATGATTTGCTGATATCTTAAAAATAAGATGGAATTCAATCAAAGCCATTATATTTCATTATAATTCTGCTTAAATTTAATATCTAAAATTAAATATTATTAATTGATGTGAGAATTGTTTGATTTAATACAAGTATGAAGACATGTTGATTAAAATATTTATTACAAGTTTTTTAAATAAAATAATTTACATTCTTCATAGTGTCGTAAATAAGTCATTTTAAATATTTAGAATATGTATTGTCAATCAATAAACAACAAGATGTGGTAATGGGGTATAATGGTGTTTGCTTATTTAGGTTTGCTAATAATTTACTATGACAAACTATATATATATATATATATATATATATACACACACACACACACACTGTTTAATGCCAGCATTAAATTGCAACAACTGATCCAATGAATAAACTATATTTTTAAAAGTCAATATATATTCTAAACGGTTTAGTGAGTAAATAAGTAAAATTTACTAAATATTTTCGCTAATTTTCCGTGAAATTGTGTTTGTTTTTTTTAAGAAAAAATAATATTCAAAATTTTCAGAATTAAAATTTAAAATTTAATTTACAAAATTTCATTTAAAGTTCATTTTGTAGGTTTTTTTGTTGCGCTATGTGGATAGTGGAAATGTTTTCAATGCACTTAACGAATGTTTCTAGTGCATAAAAGCTAGTGCTGGCATGTATATTAAAGCTAATCGGATGTACATTGAGGAACGGGGTAAGGTGATATGAAATAACAGACAAAAAAGCAGACCTGACAACGTGACATTAAGGGATCTGCTGCGAAATTTTGGTCGATCTACTGTGAATTTCTGATCGATAGAATGTTGAGGAATGAGGTGAACAAGAAGATATGGAATAACAGACAAAAAAATCAGATTTGATAATTTTTTCCAGAATGTCGACCAGAAATTCACATTAGATCCTTTAATGACACATTATCAGGTCTGATTTTTTGTCTACTATTCCATATCAATCTCACGTCGTTCCTCAAAGTACATCTGATTAATTATCCAAGCCAGCACTAGTTTCTGTGTAATGAAAACATTTCCACTAAGCACACAACTTTCTTGCAGGTGACCCAGCAGCAGCTGCTAAACGCATTAGATTAAGTATTATTTAGCTCATTAGAGTATATACCTGCTTCAATCATCACTCATTCGTTCATTCTGTATAAGATTCCGCAATAAGTGTATTGTGCAGCCTCTCGGCTTATTTACTACCTAGGTCCGCAGTGTCCTTACGGTACGCTGTTCAATATAGCAGCACTTTTCATAAGCTGATGTTACACCATTGGTCTGATGAATATGCTATAGAAAACACAACATCAATACGGCATTCAGAAAAAGAAACAACCTAGGCAGAATACTACATAATAAAACAACCGAGAAAAATATACTACACAAACAAGGAGTGTACAAATTAACTTGTACATGCCATTATAGTTATATCGGGCAAACAGGACGAAAAATTAAGACCAGATTAAGAGAACACATTAGAGACTATAACAAAAACTACGAGAACCAAAATCAACTCCAGAATCAAATTTTGCGAACCATGTATCCAACAATAAATGTACACCAGCACATATAAAAGCAACGGTTAAACTGCTTAATGCACAGCACAAAGGAAGGAGCCTAAATGTATTAGAAAACATGGAAATATACAAACAGGTAACATTTGACGGACGAATAATAAATGATCAAATAAACACTGCTTCAGACACAATATTTGAACCATTGAATCATTTTTACAAGAAAACAAACATTACACTAACACAAACACGTTACACAGGTGCACAAGACCAAAGCAATAAAGAACCTCCTAAACATACAATTACAGGGTTTTGTGTCATAAGAAAAAAACCAATAGCTTCACATATAAACACAAATGAATAGCAGGCATGGTCCTGAAAGGATTTAGGTAGGAAGAGAGACGAATGAAAAGGGAGAGAGAGGATAGACAGAGAGGGTCAGACAAATTAGGTAAAAACAAACAAACGCAAAAGGAGAGAGATACCGACAAAACAAGAGAAAAAGTGACGAATGCGAAGAGAAACACGAACAACACGAACTATATTAACACAGCTGACAATAAAATGCTACTAGTATAAAGAGAACACTGAAGATGGCAAATAGGTGAAACCGGTTTATTCACAGACCAAATTTGATGAGGGTCGACGTAAAACCATACCCAAAAAAAGATATCGTAAAAATTCTATCTCATAGAATTGTACCTTGAGCACTATTTGGCCATAAACCATGGACACAAATGATATAATAAGTCGAATTATCAATCTCGATATTTGAAACGTCACGCTTTAAGTACACAATCCCTCACATTGATGCAGTATTCGCTTTGTTTTTCGTATTTTCATTTCAATGTAGAGATAGTACTATAAGTCGGAGAATAAAATGTAAAACTTTTTGTTGAGAATGGGAAGCACACTGGTAAAATTTAAATAAAATGTTTAAGTAAAAAGCTTTAGTAAAATGAAAACAAATATTTCTTGGCAACTTGTAAATTCGCTCAGACTTCTGCTTTAATATCTGTTATGATTTATTTATTGCCTAAAATATATATTAGTTAAATGTTTTAAAAATGCAGAAATAATGCTTCTCTGGGAATAAATAACTCTCAAAAAAAAAATTTAATTTTTTTATATATTCCCACGCGATCATAATTGACTTTACTTTACTCATAAGGAAAAAACCATTTCTTAAAATTATATTGTTATATCTTCAATAAATAAGGCAGTAACATACCTAATATATTTACCCTGAAGCCAAAGATAATATAATCTTCGTTATGAATAATAAATTAAAGAAATAATGTTTTGTTTGTTAAGAAATTTGTTTTTTTTTATTTTTTTTTTTTGCCAAAAGTTCGTTTTTTTAACATTTTTCAATATGAGCAAAGAACGTTTGTGCCAATTTATTATGTAAAGATTTTTATCGTCTCAATATATATTTTTAATTTAATAATAAAGAAAGAAATAAAGCGCATCAATTAACTACCTTAAATGCCATAAAACAAAATGTTGTTCACTTCAAGCTGTTGGCCAAGAACACCAATATACCATCACACCAATTTAGTCATATAATGATTTTGGCATGCCCTCAAATAGATTTATTTACAAATATAGTTTTTTTTGTTTGCCATATATTTCTTGTGCTTAGCAGACTTATCGTGTTATTTTATTGATTGATGTTTTCTTACCTAAAAGCAATTTTTGTTAAAAAGGAAATTAATTTTTTCCTTTTACTTCAACTAGCTCTTGTCTGTGTATTGTATCCATCAAAGTCTACATGTAGATGAAGGATGCAGACAGCTTTAACTACTTATATGTTTGAAAAAAAAGCTACATGCGTTTAAATTTGGCTACAAAAAAATATACACATTCGCAAAAAAATAAAAATAAAATATATCGAAAAATATGTGGATATTAAATTAATTCTAAGAAATTTTTTCGGAATTCTCAAATCTAAATGCACAAAATAAAATCAAGTAAAAATCGATATCGCGAATAACATAATCATAAGCTCTTTCAGTGAATATATATTTCGTTTTGGAGGCCAATATTTAAAATGTGTTTTCTTTATTAATATTTTGTGTATTGAAAACGGTTATAATAAGTTGCTCAAAAGTAATGTCAAGTCATAATATCATAATTGGCCACTATTTTGCTGAATTTAAAAAGAAATCAGCTAAGTATTAGTATGTTTAAAAAATATATTTATGCTATTGCGCTCAGTTTATCTTTCGCAAATATAAAATTGATTTAATTTTGCAAATTGTAATTTTGATGATTAGAAAACCGATAAATATGAATGTCATATATTGAATATTTAACATGGAATTTCAATTAATCAAGCCATTTTTAAAATAATATTATTAAAAATGGTTTTTTCAATATTTTTTTAGATTTTATTGGTCATAATTTTATATTATGTTCCATTGTTATTTCTTTTCATTACTACAAATTTGTTCATATTTGTAAGGTTGCATTGGAAGAATATTTGACAATAATTCTATAATATTGTTGAATTTTTAGGATGATTGAAATGGCAGCAGGTTGTAAAGGTAAAAGAGATATTAATCTATTTTAAAGAAAACCGCGAATTCATTCCAAAAACACCAACATTTTCAAAATTGTAATCACCAAAAGTTAAATAAGACCCTTTAAAAACATATGCAATAATTGAAGTTATGTAGTTCGTGAACGAAGAGCTTTAAACAAATTATCCAGCTAAGCAAAGTGATACAAAGCCGTTTGGCTCCGTAGTGCATCGTTTGTATTTCTTCTATTTGAAAAAAAAACCTTTCTTCTTTTCTTTGCGTTACCATCAGAGTAGTTGTAGAAAAAAGGTTTGCGAATCAATTTTGTGGTTTATCACTGTGGCAGTGTTATATTTTTGTAAAAATCGAATTAATTGCAATAAAACATATACCATTATTTACGTAATATCGCTTTAAACCCATCGAACAGAATATAAATATTCGGCTCCCATTACTTCATTTGAAGAGAAAATGTTGAAAAAGCCACCAAAATTTGAATGTTTTTTTTTCACAAAAATTACAATATTTATCTTGATTATGACTTATTACACTAAAATACTTGCAATCACATGTGCACCACCTCTGAAATAGAAATCACTATATATCTAGAATAAATATAGTGTTTTGTTTAAGCTCACTCCCACTTTTTTTCTGCTGTAAGAAATTGTGCATTCAAGCATTAAACTACTTCATTTACACCTGAATTTCCTTACAAAGTGATGTTTAACGACAGAAGTAAGAAGTAAAAAATAAAACATTATAACAAATGTTCAGTTACAAGTAGAGGCACAATAGCAGTTACTGGTAAATAATATTGTAGAAATGAACTATAAAAACTAAAAATAAAATCATACAAAAAGCAATAAAAATGAAAAAAAAACCCTCCCATTCAACTTAATCAAAGCTTTTTCTTTCGATTTTTTGCTATTAATGTCTAGTTTGTTACAATTGCTGAAATATGTTCTTTTCCCCCCCATCACCTATTTATTCCTTTCCACTAATGCATTCACATCCTTTTTCATACAGAACGGTTCTGTGTTTGTTTAAATGTGTATGGATTTTGTAGCATTATGACGAAATGTAAGAAGCTGAGATTTAATAGTATGCAATATGAAACGTGATTTTATTACACAATTTTTTTTCGCAGTAAAAATAAAAATGCAACTGAAAAAATTCTTAGTACTAAGAACACTTAAATTTTTATTTGTTACTTTTAAAGAAAAATCTAGTTTTCTTGCCTTATTTGTGACATTCATGCAAGTGCAAGTAAAAGTTTCAATAAATTTTCATATCAAATGCCAACAAAAACTTCAAAGTAAACAATCTCAGGTAGATGAAATGTTTATAAGTACCTTGTTAAAATAGAGAAAAAGGATTTCTTTTTCAAGTAAAACATCTTTACTGAAAATATATGTGCGTACGTTTAGATTGTCATTGTCAACGTAAGTTTATTTACTGCTAAAGATTGTTTGAGTTGGAAAAGCAAGAATTTTTATTTGTTCTTGAATAAGTGTAGTTATCAAAAAGTGCTTTATGAAAAAAGTTATCGAAACAGGAGAAACAAAAGCTATAAAATAGACAGTAAACAGAGCAGTCCAAGCATAACGAAATTGTTTACAACAAGTTCGGATGAGCATAAGAACTCCAAAAGAAATAATCTGTTAATTTCTAAATTATGTAAACCAATAGAAATACAAAGAATTACAAAAAAGCGAAAATGTTATAAATAGAAAATGGACGCAGTCGACAAGTGGCGTAAATATCCTAAAAAATTTCGTAATCTACAAAAATAGAACAGGTTACTTTGAGTGCAGTAAATAAGAAGGAAGACGTCATAACTGAGGCAATTAAAACATATTATTTTTGAAAATATATGATTGGTATCAATGATATTATTTTCGTTATTGGAACAATATTATCATTTTACAAAATTTGAGCTTATACTGGTGTAATACGTGATAAAATTTACAACAGTACAGATCAAACCACTTGGGTGATATGTAGCGTCACCCTCGCCCTAGTAAGCCATCAGATATCTCTATCCTAAAGTCACTTCTAGTTACAACTTCGAGAGCTTGGAGCAGGCCGCCACCCCCTTACTGAAGAGTTGGAGACTATCCAACTCCTGGTCCAGAACACATGACAAACATGCTCACTGGATCCGGATCATTCAACCTGTGTTCTTGGTAAAAAGCGAGATGATCCTGGACTGCTAATCATTTCATGAGGGCCGCGAAACCACAACCACCACGATGATCCCGAAGGGCCAACCTCAATAATCAGTCAGAGAATAGCTAAACAGCTGAACTCTGGGGTTTACTGATTCCCGTGGAAAAACGTGGAGTTGCCCAGTTGGCTCGTACTAGCCTTTAGGGGACTGGACCGCGTTTTACCGCCGGTGACACATGTAATGATGGTGAGATTTCATCAAGACATATCAATGTGCCCCCGGGGGGACTGCTGGTGTAATATGATAATAAAATTATGAAAAATACTTACACTTACTTTAAGCTCGTTCTGATTTCTTTAGTAATTTCCTTCGTTTTTACTTATAGCTGTCATTTAATTAATTAATTTTTATTAAAGAAAGAAAACTTATATTTAATGCACCTTAAATGCTTACTTTTTTACAAAAAAAAATTAATGAAATGATGAAATAGTCTCTTACTTCAAGAATTACTTATTTCATATACAGAACGGAAAGAAAATACAAAATATTATATGGAATTTTTTGAAAAATTAATTTATAAATTTATACTTTCTTCAGGTGTATAAAATAATATCCTTGAACTCTTACACTTTAATTTAATCAAATTTTGGAAAGTTTGTCTAACAAAAAGAAATATTTTAATAACAACATTTCTAGAACTTTTCTATGTTTTCCTTAATAGCATCATTTAATTTTATTGTTTTTACCTTTATTCAAGGACTTATCCTAATGGACTCGTTTAATGTTTATGTGTACAAAAATTAAGCAGCCTGACAGCTACATTTGAGTTTGTATTAGTTAATCCCACAAAATATTATATGCTGAGGTGGCCACGTAAATACCTGAGAGGGCCAAATTAAATACATATATATATATATATATGTACATCTTAATAAATGTAAATATATAATAAATATTTAATTACATTCTACAAATTTTGATTGGCCAACTGTATGTTTTTTGCCTGGATTAAACTTTTTTCAAATAAATAATCTCTTCTTTCGTAAAAGATTTTAAAATTACTTAATTACTTAGTTTGGTTGGTTGGTTTGGTTGTTAATTTATTATTAGTAGTTTCAATTAAGAACAACAAAATTAATTTTTATTTGGTGTTTCTAAACTCAAATGAGATTTTAACAATCGGCCATATGAGTTGCTCCTTCTTAATTGGTTTAATCTAAATAATTTTATATTATTGTTCAGTGAAAATTATTCATTTTGAATATTATTTACTTGAAAATTACAAAGCTTAAAAACCCATTGCTTTTTTTTTTAATTATTAATAACTTCTCTATAAAATCTATAAGATAGGAATAGCTTGGCGAAAAAAAAAATTAAGAATATGCAGTAAATTATTGTAAGCACTTCAATGGGGCTATTTTAAAAACAGACATATAACGCCATGAAACTTAAACATAAATTTCAAAACTAAATTTAATAAAATTTATTTTCGAATCCATGTTTAATTTACTTTGTGATTCCTTTAAAAGGATTCCTTAGATTCTTTTTAAAATCAATACTTTATGATATTCTCATAAAATACTTAGTACCCAAATTTCTTTTTTAAATGTATTACTGTGGGAGAAAGCATATTGACATGGCCATTTCAGTACTGCTCATATAGCTTATTAATGCTTATCAATGGATTATACCCCAAATTTTGTATGGAAAACGCTTCTTATATTTCTAGCCAAATTGATTAAACGAGAGTTTTTATTGAAGGAACACAGCAAGAAGACAACAAAACTCAAAAATAATTTTATACAAAAACACACCTTGGGATTTAAGACACTTGAGTTCACTTTCTTTTTAAAGGAATCTTATTTAATCTTTAAATAGCCAAATTGATAATACTAATTGTAATGCTTGTACAGCTATTCGCACTATATGTTACAGCTAAACAACATCAAACAAACTAAATAAAAAATAAACCAATCATTGGATAACACTTAAATATTGTTTAGTTTGCAAAAATCTTAAACATCTTTCATTTATTATCGTAGGCTGTTTGTGTTATTTGTCAATTTTTATATATATAATTTCCTTGTTCAACTTTTAAGTTGTTGTTGTTTTTCAACATTTTGTTCAAATGTTATTTACCAAATGTTGACTGTTATTATTACGGTTTTTGCACTTTTTGCAGCTTGTAAAGATACGAACGGTTTTTTTATGTTTATTCCTTTTCTATCAAACATAACACAATAAAGTAAGAGTGGTATCGAACTAATAAACAAAATAAAAAGCAGCGTGTTATTGTTTTTTTTTTTATTCTGTCCCGATGTTCGTTTTTGTTGCTTTTACTACTTTTTGTTGTTTTTATTTTCAATCTTTTCTATTTCAAATTCATTTACTTCCTCTTTCTTGAACCGTCTTAGAAAGTTTTCATATAATGTGTGTCAGTGTTCATAGACCAAAAAAGTGAATGACAAATCTCAAAATAGATTTCAGATATTGAGCACGAAATGGCAAATTTTAGGAAACTGAGGCGAAAGCAATTTCCTTTCGTATTTATCCTTTATAAATTTATTTTTATGATTGTTTTTTCACTAAATGAAATACTGTTGATATCCATTTAATTTAAAAATAATATCGCATAAGAGCTAAGCAATTGTAAAGAAAAAGGATTTTCATTGTTATTTTTTAGGGCATTGGAAAAAATATTTTTCTAATATTGTACTGCTTTAGATTGCTTGAACTTCAAAAGATAAATGATATTCATTCGTTTAACGCCTACAAGAGCGCCCAGTTATTTTTTGTTTTTGGTTTTTTTTTAGCGCAAAAACGGTATTCAAAACTCCATATTTACTTTAATTTTGGATTGAGCTGTTATAAGTCGATATAATAATTAAAGCTAAAAATTTTAAATGGTTACTTCTGCATTACTGCCCATAAATATTATATTATGTTACGAAATGGGTTTTAAAACTTTTAAATGGCGGAAACAGAAATACTTCTTATAAAGTTTTACAATGACATTAAAGTCCTATTTAAAGTCTATAGATGGTAAAATAATTATGATGCAATCCTGCTTTTGATGTTTTGACGGAATTTCACTGTCATTAGAAGAGAGCCCAGTCGCCTAAAAAGCTAGCAAGAGCCAAGTGGACAACACTTCTTTATATCCACGGGAATCAGTAAGACCCAGAGATCAGCTTTTTGGATTTTTAGCCTTTTAGTCGTTCTCTGACTGATTATTGAGGTTGGCCCTTCGGGAGCATCGTGGTGGTTGTGGTTTCGCGGCCCTCCTGGTTCAGTGAGAATGCTTGTGGTTGTGTTCTGAAATTTTATTAAGCGTGCATGTGTTCTGGACCAGAAGTTGGAAAGTCTCCAGCTCTTCATCAAGTAGTGCGGGCTGCGGCCTGCTCCGAGCTCTCAGAGTTGGGACCAGGAGTGACTGGAGCATAGATATATCCGAAGGCTTCCTGGGGCATGGGTGACGCTAAAATTCATTTACAGTGACTTACATAGGTAGCTACCGACGTAAATCTTATCACGAAATCCTGTTTTTGGTATTGTATTTTGTTTTAAATGTAGTTCCAGAATGAAAATTTTATATATAAAAATTGGCTTTCAAACTTTTTTTTCTTTGGTAAATTATTGTACGACAAGTTTTACCCACAAGCAAGCAAAAACCATTCAACAAATAAATAGGTAGTTAATTTTAGCTTCTCATCAAAAAATAAAAGTATAAAGATTATAACTACAACAGATTATATATATTCTTTTCAATAATTTAGAATCAATTGGTACCGCAATATTAAGGTAATCGCACAGATATATTGTGTGTGCGAAAGAGTAAGGTATATGTTGCTTAACATGTCGTTAGCAAAATTTTACAGGGCTATGTAAATAAATTTTAGGAAAAAATTCCTGGGCTAAATTATTTGGCAATTAAAAGAAACCGACGAATAAATAAAATAAAACAATATATTGTAAGAGCCGCTGTGCCAACCAGGTTCTTTAATAAAGGAGCTTGTCTCCATTGCCAGTATACTGAGCCAACATTTTTCCATCGTGTCCATACGATTTTAATTTTTTTTAGTACATTACATTTTTATTCTTACACATTGTTCACACTGAAAGAAACTACAGTCATTTAATTGCAAAATTCCAACAAGTTTGAGCGTATATTTTAGATTATGCTGGTATTTTAGGCTTCCCTATACAAAGTGTAAAAATGTGGACCTATTGAATTCGCTATTCATTTGTCACAGCCCTATATCTATTATTGCTTAGCAGATAGAATCTGAAAATATTTACGTAAGTTAATCTTTTCCTTAATTGGAAAAGAAAAACACAAAAAGTTTGATTTGAACTACGTTGGTCGTGTGACCGCACTTTATTTTTCTCCAAAATGAACTGAGCTTGATCCTTTCATTTACATGCTTCTTATACTAAATTTTATCCTATCTTCTTACACTCTATTCCTTATTAATCTATTTTCTTAAATATTATTTTCCCAAACACATTTGGGATTTTCCTTTAATCACAAACATATTTCTGTTTATCTCTTTATCTCAAATATGTTTGGGTTTTTTTCTTAATTATAAACATATTAGTGTTTTTCCCTTAATTATAAACATATTAGAGTTTCTTAACTCGTGTGCGTTAACTCGTATGATGTATTACTGTATTCTCTGTAATAAAAAGTACTACAAATTTTGGCTTGTTCCGGCAGTCACGTAATATTCGTAAGAGTATTGAACTTATTTGAACTGCGACATATAAATAAGTCAAACAGGTCATATTATCAACAAAACTCTATGCGCAACAAGTAGATAATAAAACAGTGGAGGGAACCATAATAGGCAGCCACCTGATGTCTACTAGTACAATAAGTTGAAACAAAATAAAAATAGATATCAATGTGACTTTAAAATTAGTGGCATAGAATACATTATTTTCCTACAAACGGTGATTGTCAAATGCGTGCAAATGCACATCTCTCTGCTATAAAGACAAATAAAAATAAGTACAGAAGAGTACTCCGGCAGCAACATCATTTCCACCAGTAATGTTTTTATTTTTTGAATCTTAAAGGTTTGAGACTGTAAACATGCGCGGAGATACATACTCCTTAGTTATGTACAAAGTACAAAAATTTTTAAATAAAATATGTCCTAGTAGTTGGAATATTTTTATTTTTATTTAAATTTACCCAAACAATATAAAGGGTCCGCCAAATAACTTTTTTTTGTTTTAAATGCTATAAACAAAGCTACTGAATATTTTCTAAAATTTCTTTTCTTATCTGAAAGTACAATCCTTTCGGTTAATAATGGAAAATAATTTCATTTAAATGGCTGCCTCGGCTGACCATGCAGTAGCCTACACGATCGGTCCAATTTTTAAGCATTGTCCTTTAAAGCGTCAATTGTCCCTGGCTTACCGGCGTAACACTTACCTTTGACGGCACTCCACAAATAATAGTCCAACGGTGTCAAATCGCAGCTCCGAGGTAGCCGGACGACATCAGCTTTGCGGCTGATAATGCGATCTTCAAAAATAGGACGCAAAATATCGAGTGTTACTTGGACTGTGTGGCACGAAGTGCCGTCCTATTGCAACCAAATGTTGCCAGTATCCTCCTCTTCAGTTTTTGTTCATTCGTTCAACATAGCCCGATAACGATTGCCATTGACTGTAATGGCCACTCCTTGCTCATTTTCGAAGAAAATGGGCCCAATTACGCCTCTGAACCAAAATTCTCACCAAACAGTGACTCGTTTTGGGTGCATCGGTTTTTCAATGTATGCGTGCGAGTTTTCTGTGCCCCAAATGCGACAATTTTGCTTGTTTACATACCCGCCAATATCAAAATGAGATTCATCTGAAAAAATGATTTTTTTTTGCAAAATCGGCATCTTCTGTAAGTCGATCGCAGGTTCAATTAGCAAAGCGAAAACGCACCAAGGTCCTTATGTAAAATTCGATGAGGTTCGATGAGAATGCCAGTTTCTTTAAATTTTTTTACAAGATAACGAGCATACGGAGCTGACGGTGCTTCTCTTCTTCCAAAATCCGTACGCAATTTTCGCACACATCCTGCAACACTACCATGACGTAAGTAATAAAGCAATATCCTCAGAGTTGTTCAAGCGTATACACAACCATATTCGTTCAGCGGAAGGATAAAACTAATTATTTGTCAAATCAAATATGAGCTAATTGTTACCGTTCACGAAATAAGCACTGGTTGAAAAAAACGTTACATGGTGGACCCTTTGTTACTCTGTCTATATAACAAGTTAAAAAATAAAATTAAAGGGATAGCGTCCAATATATCTCGGTTTACATTAGAAAAATACTTTGGCTTATACTAAAAAACTCTATTAACTTAATAGAGACACATAGTTTAACATTAAGTTTACACTTAATAAGTTTTTGTGCAGTTTTTTAATAACACATACATATATATTGAGCTTTGATATTTAACATTGAGTGATGGGAAGCCTAGTGCTGCACTTAATTTCCGCAGTGTAGATGTATATTTCGTTCTCACTCTGACAAATGTTTTAACATAGAACCTCTTGTAGTATTAAACGAAGCAAATCTAAATAATTTATATTGAGTAGAATGACTTGGCAATCCTAAGCAGATATGACGTATATCAAGGATAAATTAAAAAAATAAAAAATATTCTTAAAGAATTTCCCATCGTATTATAATTTCAGTTGTATAATGTAAATCCCACGCCACTTCAAAAACTTTACTAAAATATTTCTTAGCTTTTGTGATTTCGTATAGCTTAATATTTTTCGGGTTAAGTTAAGGGTCTCTTGGCATATTCTATTTTTAATTTAATTCTCCAATTTTTGTTTTTGTATATTTCTAATTTCCTTTTAACAATTAGATTTCATTATTTCTTATTAAAGTTTTCCTATCTTTTTGCATTTTTTGTTTGTTTTTTTTTTTAATTTTTTGTGAAAGCTTGGCCATTATTATTATTGTTTTATATTGCTACGAATAACGCGTAGAATGGAAATGTTATGAATAAAATAAAATTTCATTACATCTCTGTGTTGTATTCTTAAATGTTTGAACAAATTCTAAGAATTTCAATGTTTGCAATATTGTCGTTACGACGCAATTCAGCACAGTATTATAACAAAAATCCCAAAATCGTCAAAGAGCCTTTAAAAGAATTTTTTATAATCATACTTAATGGAAGAATGAGTGCAGTCAACGAACATTTTGTTTAATTATGCAAACACTATGTTGAAATTTGAATTATTATTATATTTACCGTTTCTTTGAAACCTCAAGAAAAGTCATGTGTCTAGGACATGAAGGAACAAAAATTTTCTCCTTTAGACCGCTTGTAAGAATGTACCTTTTTTTAAAGTCTGTCAAACAATTCCCCAATGAAGTTTAAATTTGGATAGAAACTGATTAACTGTAGTAGTGTGTGTGTGGATAAACAAAAAACAAGTTAGCAATAACTGGTTACAAAACTGTTTAAAACTTATTCTTATTATTGTTATTTATGAAATTATTTCTTTTAAATTAAAAGTATAGAAAATAATATATCTACTCTTTGTATGGCTTCGTATTATCAATATTAGTATTTTTATTTATGAAACATGAAACGTAGCTGTTTCTATCGAGATGTATGACCTGCTGTTTTCCATTCATTGGCATAACTCTTTAACTGCAGCTTCACAACAATAATTACGTTTCCGTTGGGATTCGAACTCATCGTCTGATCTTCTGCAGCACAAGCAAGCACACTTCATTAACAATTCGTGATGATGGGTGCTAAACACACTTCTCTCGTATTATATACACACACTTCATTTGTTAGTGGCGGAAAATTCTCTAAATTCTCTGTTTAAATTACGTTTACTTTCTAGAAATCATAAAATGCGAGTTGACATAATTGTATGTTCTTAACAAATACTTAGTTTTGAAATGAAAACTCTAACAGCACGACGTCTTTGACAATCAGGTTCATTTTTTTTTGGCAAATTAAATTTAAAATGTTATGGAAGAAATTATACATACATACATACATTTAAGCATATTTAGATGTGAGATGTGTATATATGTTGATAATACTATTGAAAAATTTTACATTTAAAAAGCAAAAGCGAGAAGCATTGGTAAGAAACATTTTAAATTTAACTTTTGTGTTAAACAATAAAAGCGACCACTAATAAATTATATTTTTATTCTTTTAACTTTTGAAAAACTTTTTAAAAAGATGAAGTTAAAAGTTTTGACATTTTTCTTCTATATATAAATATATATTCTATATATAAATATATATTCTATATATAAATATATATATTTTTTTTGTTTCGGAAAAAGGGATGCACATCAAGCTTTTGTTTTATTTCAAACAAGTAAAAAATTATAATTTCAAATTGCTCATTTGTCATTTCTAAAATTAAATATAAGAGCTGATACATTTTCTAACCCTTAATATAAAGATAAAACGAGTGCAGAAGAATCAAAAACCCTTTCTCAAAACACAAAGAAAAAACATAAAATCAAAGAACTCTTTTTAAAATTTCTTAGTAAGTAAAAAAAAAAAAAAATAAATAATCAGCCTTAATTAAATTTCCTGTCCCCAAATTAAAAGAAATAAACAGAAACAAAAAATGTCAGCGAGGGTCTGTTAAATTTTATTTAATATCGCTGTTAATTATAACTGAAAGAGGTTTGTTATTTTGACCTTTAATCTCATGTTTTAATAATAAACTTTTAACCATTATTTTTCTTTATTTTAACGCTTTTTTAGTAATAGAGGAGGTTGAGGTAAAAACACTTATTAAACAATTATTCAACACACAACAAAGCGAATTTAATAATGATATATAAAGGGTGACTTCCTCAAGATTTTAATATATAAAAATTAGGAAACTTAAAGCAAACATTAGCATGTTTCAATCAACATTATCTCGCATGTACTAGCCTTTCTTGTGTTCTCTCATATTTCTTAACATAATGTTCCGCCTTTTATATCGCTGTTTACAAATTTTCTTGTGTTATTTGGTTGAAAACGGTAAAATAGCAGCAATCGCAAATAATTAAATTTTGGTAAATTTCACTAAACTGTATTTTTATATAAAGTTAACGGGACTATGTATATGTATATGTATACATATAACTAAAACTATTCTTCTTCTTACACTTTATCTTCAATAAAATTGGAAGTATATTTCTTTGTACGTGGTTTAGTTGTCTTTATTTTTAGAACAAAGAACTGATGTTGTTAGTTGGCCGCAATATAAAAATAATGTTAGCTTATTGACCCGTGTGTACCTAGCATAGGAAACCTTCAATTTCAATGCAATCCATGTGTTAATTTAGCCAGAATTTTAACCTACATTTTTTTCTTAAACAGAAAGCTAAGGTGTGCATGTACTTACTCCTTCACTCAGCTTATCTAGTTCATAGGAGAGCTAGATAAAATGTAAAGACCTAAAGTCCAATAATATAAGTTGATGCTGATTTTCTTTTTGATAAGATTTTTAAAGAGAAAAAAACACAAGACACTTTTGTTAATGTTTTACATGCTACTTATAGAATTTAACACTTAAAAGAAAAAAATTCTAATTAAAGAAAATGTGCTTTAGCCATAAATCTTTGGGAATCCGACTTTTTTTCCTTTTATTTTCATGGCCCTTTTCCATAATTGTCATAAGAATAAAATCACTTAAATTTTGAAACTTAATTGTCTTTCCTTTACAGTCAATTCCTATCACCAAAATCTCAAACTCTTCAACAAAGTGTCCCCGGGAATTTATATGAATGTTTTGGAATGTATAAATGTTTTCGGAAAATATATAAGAAATAAAGACTTCAGAGAAAAATTTAAATCTAAGCATACACAGCCAAAAAATTACCCTATATAAAATTAAAAAATATATATAAATTAAGAAAAACATGCTTTCCTAACCCCCACTGGTGTTTTCTTTTTTTAACATGTCATCAATCAAGCGTGATGTTTGGAAAAAAAAATGGTTGAAATCAGCACCAAGTGTTTTGATGGCTGGATGAGGGGTATGAGACTTTTATTTATTTTTTTCGCTCGAAAAACTAAACAACCCTAAAAGCATGTGATTTTTCTTCAAAGATTTAATAGCTATTCTTTTAAAACTTTTTTTTTATTTTAGGTTACATTTGAAAGGTTAAAAAATAAAATAAAATTAATAGTATATATGCGTGTGAAGCTATTAAAAATCAGTAAAAATCTTTAAACAACAACTTGTTACAATATTAAGGGAGTAGGAGTTTATGCTGTGGCTCAAAAACAAAAATAACACAGTTCAAAATAATGGTCATTTCGATCTGGTAGTAAAAAAGCCATTAAATTTAATTATTTGTAAAACATCTGGCGACTTTTCGGTTGATTTTCTTTTACAAATAGCTGGGTTCGTTTTCATTGTTATAAATTAGTTCAAAAAGCCAAATATTTCATTGTTAAAAACATATTTCGATAATAAATGGTTACAATGATTATACAATTTGTCAAAATCTTTTTTTTTATGTTCTATTACCATTTGTTTAAAATTTTGCAATGATTTTCAAAAATGTCTTACTTTTTTTTTTAAACAAATGAAAAAAATTAATATAATTGTTTTATCATGTTAAACATGTTGCAGGTTTAACTTTACAGCAAAATATTTAAAAACGCCTGATGTAAATTACAAATATTGACAATTTTAGATATACAAAAGATAATGCTTGCATTATAAATAGTACTTTTACAGAGGTATACAATTTTGAAATGTAATAAAAAAAATAAAGTTTTGAAATTGACATGAAATTTTCCTGATAGTATAATTGAAACATTACTTCTGCCATATGCCCCAATTTCAGCAAACAATGGTTGTTCAATTGATACATCAAAAGGTTAGTAATTATGGCTCTTAGTGGTCACTGTTTTAACCAGTTTTTGAAGAAGTAAGGAGCAATAATTCCACTAGACCATAAAGCAGCGGAAGCAGCCGGTATTTCTGAATGTAATGGTGTCTTAACACACACTTGAGAATTATTATTACTACAAATATGACAATTTTGTTTTTTGACGTATCTATTTAAAAGTGAGCTTCATCGCTTAACAAAATTCAGTAATGAAAATATCATGTTGAACTAAGCATAACTTACTTGACAGTAGTTGTATCTTTAGATTATAATAAAATATGTCGAAAACAATCGTAAATATAGAAAAATCGGTAAAAAAATTGTGACAAGGAAAAAGTTGTACATTCTTCTATTCCATATATTTTTGAAATAAGTAAATAACTTAAATTTAACATTTTTCAACTTCAAATTTATTTATAAATGATAATAATGAACTTGAGCTTAACTGAAAAAATTATTCATTTGCACAATAAGTAATTTTTTAAAATTTTGGACTGTTTAAAATTGTTATTTTTATTATTATTATTATTAATTATATTATATTTTATAGGCTTAAGTTATTTTACAGTTATTAAGACAGGAATCTTAGTTCGATTTAAGATTGTTAAACAAAAATTAACAATCCTTGGGTTAAGACGTAGTTTTTTTGCATAATAAAATAAATAGCAAAATTTCCATGTTATAATGACCGTAGGTTAGTTTAATTTTTTATTATACCTTAAACTTAATGACACTAACATAGAGTATTGAGTGGATAATAGAGCCGTAACTTTAAAACTTTCGTGATTTTTGGCATAAAAGAAATGCAATTTAAAACATTTAATCGAGCGGTGATTGTGCCAACATACATTAACCCAAAAAACTAACTGCAGAAGTAAAAGCGTCCACACCAGTACAAACTAAAAGACAACTAAAGTAACAACAACTTTAAATGCATGTTATCAATGAGTTATATGTTCAAACAAACTTTGCGGTATAGCATATAAAACTACACTATATACTCGTATATAAATGGATGGCAAAAATTGTACCAAAAGAAAAACAAAGAGAAATCTGAAAATATCTTGCAATCTTCAAGTTAAGTCTTGGGGATATAAGTCTAAGGATATTAATCTTTTTTCATCCAAACTAAAGTACACACTGTATTTACTTTATTATATACACGACAACATATATATTTATTTAACATCTATCTTTACTTGAAAATTATATTAAATATTTTTAATGTCTCTTTAATGGTGGCAAAAAATTTTATCTAAAACTTTTTATTTCTGATCGTTTTCAGTTCAGTTCATTTCTTCAGTACGAAAGGAAAAAATACTTTTAAATACTTCGTATAGATAATATCATCAATGACTTAGGCTTAATTTTAGATGTATTGGGTTAGTGTTAGTTAAAAATTTATTAAAAAAACAAGAACTGAAATCAATGAAACATTTTCAATTTATTTGATTAACTTTTTTTAGTGAATAAGAGAAACTTATCGATATAAACAGATATTCGTTTATTTTTCGCTCATTTATTGTTAATTGTTGTAGATCGCTAACTATGACACATTCCATTGAGGCCGATATTTCTTTTATATTGCTATCTTTCACCACCTTCTTGATCTACATTATCTCAGTTATTTCCAAGTTACACGATAAAATTTTTCGTAAACTTATAGTTGCGTAAAATTTTTTTTGCTCGCCAAAGGTGTAAGCAAGATTCCTTAGATTTTGCAAAGATTTTTTGACTCTTGGTTTGTATACTTTTTGTTATTTAGAGATTTCAGCAAAAGTTTATTTCCCGCAACAAAGAAATATCAATTTAAAAATAAAATTTTGAACCGTTATCAAAAATTTGCAAAATTGCATCAAAAACGTAAATCAGCGAGAGAAACCCCCACAAAGAAAACTAAATGGCCGTCGCCTCTAGATATGGTTAATACAAGCAGTGTTTTATAATTAAAATGTAAACAAACTAAATTATGTATTTTTTAAGTAAATACAAATATAACTTTCTGCAGATAGTACCATTCTTTCACATATTATTCGGTCTATTACATCTATTTACTTCACTATGTTTTATCAATAAATTTGTCTAATTTGTCTGAGTAAACTACCTGTAGTTATAATATAAAAAAAATATGAAAATAACTTGATAAAAAATATTTTACAAAATAGATCTAACACTTTTATAACTGAACAAATATCATTAATTTTAATGTTTTCAATACGTAATATCACAGTTAATTAAAGTAAATAAAAATAATTTTATTTGATTTACTCTGGTTTTAACTAAATACTTTATTAAACTTTTTAACTATTTATGTGTTATATGCCGCAACCAACCATACAAACCTCATCTGATACTGATCATATTTCAAACTCATTTTAGTTTCTAAGGTAAAGAAAATTTTTACAACTGCTAATCCTCTTTATTTATTTTTAAAAGATAGAAGATAATGAGAATTAAATTTCGGACTATAAAATTACTAATGGCACAACAAAAAATCTTTTCCAACAGATATATATAAATTAAATTAAATTTTTCCAAGTGTTATTCTCTGACCGGACGATAAAATGTTTTTCTTATGTGAACAACATATAAAAAGTACGCAAAAAGAAAATTTTCTTATAATGAAACATTAAATATTAAATTCTTTTAAAAAGCCTTAATGATATTTTTTAAATAATTTTCTTCAGAAGCCGTCATTAAAAACCTTCTATAATATTGTGTATGTAGCAGCACTCATAACAAGGAGAATTTTTCATAAGTTTGGCCATTAATAAAATTGCCTAAATTACGGCTTGTGGTTGTAAATTTATTATAAATAATTATATAAAATTATTATTTTTGTTTTTGTGCTCTTTTTAATTTAATTTCTTTTAGAGGGTAAAATATTTAGAAAAAATATATGTCTGTGTATTGTTTTTGTAATACAAAAATGAGTGAAAGTTAAAGAAAGGAAAAAATAATTTCATAAAAAAAATTTAAGTATGTTAACCTTATTATCACAACAGACAAAATAAAACAGGAGTCCAAAAAATCTCGGTTACTTGCTTCCTTCTTAAAACTAAAATTTTATTTTCTATTATATTACTTAAAATTTTTTATTCTTAATTTTTTAGTAAATAAAAGACAGCTCTAAATATTCGAGGTTATAAAAGTTGTTGTTGAAATTAGCTTAAAGTTTAATGCTTTCAAATCTCATATTTCAAAAAATTATTCTTGATTCTGCTGGTTTATTTTATATAAAATCTTTTGGTATTTGGTATACTTATTTTGGCAACCATATGTGACAAACTTAAAAATTGTGAGTAGTGGATGATTTCCGAGATTGAAACTTATAAAAAAAATTAAAATAAAATTATACCCGCGTAAGATTACACTTTGGAGAATAATTAAATTAATAGTTTTATTGCTGCCTTAAGTGTTGTGTTAAGTTGTAGTGCATTACGGTAGTATTTTATGATCCAAACAAACAAAGGCATAGATGCACGTAAACCTATGTCTATCTATCTATAATTTATGAAGGTTGTTTTTTAGCCCGATAAAGTTATGAATTTTAAAAATTAAGTTTGAATTAAATAACATTTTCTAATGATTACAGACATAGGTCCTCTGTGATAAGGCGCATTGCTTGCCGTAGGTCACGAATACCATCAAGGACATTATAAAATTTATTGTTGCTAGTTTATCAATATAAGCCAGTGACCGTATGCAACTAAACATAAACTAATCGAGTGACATTACATCTCACAACCTTAGAGGCCAATGACAAGGTCACATCTTAAAATATACTAATCGGCAAAATGTTAATTAGACGATGATGATAGTCTTTGTGTAGTAAATTGTGACTTCCTATTAATATAAAAACATATCTCACTGAGATTAATTTTAGGTTTGCTTAATGTTTAATTAATTTTTGAAGATAAAAGGTCGAATAATAATAACTGCAAGTGAACTGGCCCAAACTATCAAATTTTGAGGTTACTGATTTCAAAGTAAATTAAATAATTTGGTAGCGATGTTCAGCCGTCAATCTAATTATGATGGTTTGCCAGAGTATAATGATCATAAATGTAAAAAAGTGAGTGTAGTATGGCAAGTTTTTTGGGCTAAAAAACAACCTTCATGCAACTTAAGCTTAACTTAAAATTTGAAATTTAGATTTGAAAATTAGATATATTTCGAAACAAGACATATATGTAGATTTGAGAAAGTTATATAAATCTTTGTAAATAACTCTGAATAAAGAAACTGTTAAAAATAAATCAATAAACTTTCGGTAAAATTTTTTTATTTAATCTGTAAAATCCTAAATTGATACAGTTTTTATAATAATTTTTAGCATAATTCGAAGTAATAAAATTATACTAAAAACTACAGTTAATTTTTTATTTTCTACAATATCCACTTTAGGAACAAATACTATTTTAAAATTCTTTGCAACTATTAATTTTATTTAATAGCCAGCAGCAAAAGAAATATTTATTTAAACCATTAGTTGTTGCTAAATAAGCTATAAATCGCAAAGAAAGTACTTTATTACAAATTAAGTAAACGAATTTTTCTATTAACTTGGCTTTACCTTTAAAAATTTATTAATTATCTTCTATGATTATTTAACTACAGTCACTTAAATTTTACATTAACTCATTTAAAATGTTTCTTTTTAAACTTGTTGGTAATTTTAAAGCAAGTTGGTTGAAAAATTTACGCAATTTTAGAATGCTTCTGTTTTTTTTTTCTTGTAACATACAACAAATGATGCAGTGAAGCAATTTTCAAACTGCAGTTATTTATTTTGTTATTTTTCTTTTAACATTTTGTGATATTTTTACTTTTTGAAATTTAACTTTGGAGTTACAAACTAGCTACAAGTCACTACTGCAATCGATATGACAAATGACTTTACTACGAGACTTAACAAAAATCCTTTTTTTTTTCTTCAAGTTTTATTTTAGTTTTTACGTAGATGAGAAGCAAACAAATAGATGTTATTACTCTTTTAGATACATACATACATACATGCAAACATTAATAATTGTATTGAAATATTTTTCTACACACAAATCGTATATATATATATGCATGTGAATGTATGAGTTAGTTGTTATATGATCCTTATAAATTTCTAAGCCCTTAGAGATTTTTGAAAAATTATAGTTTTCTATTGTATAATATAAAACTAACACATATGTATGTATTTATGGATATAAACACTGGAACAGATACCACGTCATTTATTCATACCTTGTAAAGAATCTACAGTTTTTCATAAGCATTATGTCAAATATATGTTAGCAATTAAAGTTGTGATCAATTATTTAGCACATGCTTAAAAATATATTATATAAATTCGAAACAGTTTGCATAAGGTTTATCAATAAGATGCATAATAGATATAAATAATTAAAAAAAGCTTTCAATGATATTGTTATTTTGCATTATAGCAAAGTTTTATCCCTCTTAAATATAGAGACTCTAGAACCGGAAATAAAAATATTAAAGCTTCTTCAATGAATTCATTGCATTATAATAAAACATCCTGCAAATCGGCCAATGACTGAGAGTTTTGTTATTCTTCAGCGACTACTCACTAACGCCCGTATTTTTAAATTGAGTATAAAAAGTAATATAATACGACTTCCTTTTTTATGCATGTTATGTTTTATGTGTTAGTTGAGAACTTAACCAACTTAACCAAATATATTTTAAATGATTTAAATCAATTCCTGTTATAAATTTCTATAATCCACTATATGAAAAACTTTGCTGATTACTAATAGATAATAAAATGTCCAGCGGTTGTTTTATGCGATCACCAATTTTATTAATATATTACTATCAAGATAATTTTTTAAATCGCTAGAATACCTAAAATATAATTAACAACATTTGCGAGGAAATTATGTTTATGAATCGTGTCAAAGGATTTTTGTTAATTCTAAGCCCTTTTTATACTCTAAACTACAGAACTGATTTAGATAAAACTAAATAAAATAACTATATGAAAATAGTTACTTTGTTACTATTTTGCTTTTTTTCAGTTGCTTGTATACTTTTTATAAAATTATCGAGTTTTTTATAGATTAAAACCTTGCTTTTTATTTATAACCGGTAGTTTACAAATCACTTAACTAAGTGAGACTAAAACATTCCTTTAAACAAATATGATTTATTTATTTTAGAAAATCATATTTGTGTTGAAAATCATATTTGTAAGAAAAAAAATATTATAATAAGTTATAATACGTGTTGGTTATAGCAATAAACATTTGGTTATGGTTAATATTTAAAATCAAAATAATAAATTCAAACTTACAGTGTTTAAAATTTCTTTTTCTCAAAATTATTTGAATTTGATTTAGGTAATATTTTGCTTACTTATTTAATACCTATGCAATCAAAAGATTCCCTCTAATTTCTATTTTCATTGAAAATTTTACATCCTAATTTCAAATTTTCCGTACAAATGATGTAAAACTATCATTTATTGTTTGCCAAATAATAATCTAAACCGAAACTGCTAGATTTCTGTCCATTGTGCATAAATATAGTAGAACATAAATTTTGAAATGCATTTTCATATTCTCATAACTATTTAGCCTCAAATGAATTCATTGGATTTTTCTTGCATCCTTTCTCTCTGCATATATGTACAGCAATAACAAAAAAAGTTTGTGCATGCATGTAAAATAAAACAAATTTTATTTAGTGCAGACATACATACATACATAAATAAAAGAATGTCACCTTTTATGCCACATATTTTTTTATCATAAGCATAAATATGACATGTTCATGAGAATTGTAATAAACTACAAGTATTTCTCTTTTATTAAGGAGTAAATTTGTAGTTTTTAATGTTTATAAATATCCTTTAAAATCTATTGTCTCTTTATCACAAATGCTCTTAGATGTAGAAAGTAATACAATGCACACATATATTCATTTTGAGAAAAAAGTGTTGATATTATTTTATAATTTAAAATGAAAAGTACTGGAAAGTATTAATTGCACTCAGAGACTTTTAAAAACTTATGTTATAAATTATCTTGTTAATAAAAATCAGTATAGTAAAATGTATACATTTTTTACACTTGCAGAAGAATGCTTACTTAAAGAAAAACTTAAACCGATTTGGTAAACTGTAAACGAATCTTATTCTAAATGTTTTTACTTTAAAGACACCAATGTTAATTTCTTATTTCTTGTATTTGCGATCCCTGTTCGTTAAACATGTGCTTACATGGCGATATATTTTTAGCAATAAGATGTTTTTTTTTTTTTAATATTCGCTCCTATCTCCTTCCAACTGAATTATTTAGACTAACTTTATATTGCGATTTCATATTCACTTTTCTATTAACTTAATAAACAGATTTCGCAATTAAATTCAAAAGTCTTTGGCGAATATATTAGTTTAGAGGTACCGTAATCATTCAGTCGTTGCTGAGAATAGCTGATGCCGCATTTACATATTGAAGTAATAAAAATTGTATAATCGAAACAATGGTTAAGTAATACTTTGTTTAAAATGAAGCACATGATTATAAAAAGGTAATGCATGGACCCCTAAGGATTCTTATCAGAATTGTAAGCTGATGAAAGTTTTTTCTATATTTTCAATAATTATTTTTTCTGATAATACTTAAATTAAATATCGCACAATTTTAAATATAATCATGCCTAATGGATAACTGAAACCTATTTTCTGGTTGCTCAAATTTTAAGAATTTTATCCAAAATTTCTATCCCATCGAATATCATCATAACGTTTACTTTAACTTTTTTTTTTTGTAAAGAGGCAACAATGCCTATTTAGTCAAGTACCGCGCTACATTCTTTAGGAAAGGAATAGAGAAGAGATGAAACAGGTGGTGAAAGTAGAAGGATAGTCGGAAATTAACTGCCGTATAAAAGACAGCACAGCGACCAGTGACTATGCCTTCATCGCTGAGCAGGCCCACGGACAATTTTTATTTTTGTAGTGAAAAAAAACCAAGGTCTTCGTTTGGAATAGAACCCACAATCCCCACACAGAAAAGCTAGTACACTACCTACTAGCCTACAGAGGCACCTAACTTAACTTAACTTTTTAAAACACAATGACATTTTACTTTGAAACTAAACTAGTATCTCTCATTTTTAGTGGTTAAATTAAGTTTTACTTTCCTTAGCCTTAAATAAAAAAATATATTTATAAATTAAGTGAAGACTTTTTCAGTACATTAAACTGTTTGCTTTTTCTTTAAAAATTTCAATTGCTATAGAAAATAATGGAAGTATCAATAGCAGAAAAAGATACTATTTTAAGAAATATCCACACGAAATATCATCATAATAAAAAAAGTTTTAACATAAAAAGTTGATGAATAACAATCCAAAAAAAAATGCAGAATAATTTTCAACACAAAAACATTTGATCCCTCATTTGGTAATTATTAGAATGAACGACCAAAAAACATTAATTCATCTGTTGGTGCAAAGCATGATACCGCAAACATTGAATTGCCTAGAATTGCTACTTTGGTAGGTATAGAAAAAGGAAAAATATAATAAATTTTGTATTCATGCAAAACACAAACCAAATTTAAAACCATTAAAAAAATTGTTTATTAATGGCTTTGCACTGTTTTTGTTTTCAATGATGGTAAATTATTACATAAAATATACCAAACCTCAAAACCGTGAAAATAAATAATTTTAGGCAAATGAGTGGGTCAACAACGAATTTACTGGAAGTTGTATACACAAATCAGGTAAGAGTGTAAAAAAATATTATCTTTAAAGACACTGTGCTTTATTAGAATTAAATGTTCACATGCCCTCAGATTTTACCTCAACGCTACAACAACTTATAAAATTAACAATAACTTGTAAAAGGAATACTTTTTGTTTTTCAACTACTGGTTGACCCGCTCCAATGGTTGCATAGTACATTTTGTTTTACAAGCGTCAGATGATTATGCTGATGATGGTAAAGTTGATAAAATAATGACTAATAGCCCAAAATGTGCACAGTCACGAATATAATTTAAATGCTTTTTTTCTTATTGGTCTTTCTTGAAAATATTTTGCTAACTTTAAGGAATATAAAGCAAAATCACAAACGTTACATAAATATTCATACTACAGTTTTTAGACTACAACCATATCGTTGCTATTACTGCTCGTGCTACTTAAGTTACTTTTAATAATAATTTATAGCAACATCAACTAATTTATGTTATGAAAATATTGAAAATGTCATAAGGCATTCTTCTGTTCCACCTTTTAAAGGAAAAACGCAAACATAGTTAGCCTGCACGCACACGTTTATGTCCTCAAACACACTAACAGATTGACTCTGTTTATAAAATAAGATAATTTTCTGAATGAGATAGTACCAGGTTGCAGAGTGACACAATGATTTGACCATTTTTATTAAAGGTATAAAAAAAAGTGACAATATATTATGTTCGTATTATTTTATGCTTAACTTTTTTCTTCTTTTGATTGTTTAAAATTTTAATTTCAGATATTATTAATAAACTAAAAATAAATAAAATTTTTATTTGTAGTCGTAACAAACTATATAAAATACTGTAGAGCTAGCAACTTAGTTACCTTAAGAGGCATTATCACCTGCAGTGTGAAATGTGGAGGGAAATTTTTTAGTTCAAAAACCAGCTATATTGATACATAATAATCTATTCCCTAAAATTGCCAATATGTGAAACAATTTTTGTCCAAGTTTTACAGCACAACTATTGATGAATATTTTTTTTTAAACTTAAGCATTTTCTGTTTTTTTTTAGGAATAGCTTAAATAGAATTTAAGCCACATACAGTTGAATTGAATGAATTGATCACTAAAAAATGGAAAACAATTTTCAAATGCAATTTTAACTCTCCAAAAATACATGAATTTATTTTTATTTCTATACCCCAAAAGTAACTTCTCTAATTGTTTTACTACTGACTTTGTTTACGTGCTCAGACACTGTTTTCTTATAAATTAATGCTGGAAGTACTAAAACTATAAGAAATATAAAAAATATCTATTTTTCTCTCATAGTTTAACATCGAAATAAAAATCACAGAAAGAATATAAAAAAAACTTTAAATAAACACAAAATCGATTTCAAAAACAAATTTTTATTGTGTGGCAAATATAATATTGCCGCATGAACCTGGAAAAAGAAAGTATAGAAACACAGGAAGCCTTGCTCAACTCTTTACCCGAACTAAAGAAATTCGAAAATAAGTATAAAATAAGAACTGCTGTTATCCTTCTTAAGATTTATCTCGTATTTTTGTTTGTTACTTCACTTATGAACATATAAGCACGACAAATATTTTGGTATTTTATGCAAATGGATCTTTTGTTAGTTTGAGAACGTAGTAGCACTTTGGCCTTTAAACTTTATCAAGATATTCAAATAAAGTGCTACATAACGTGCGAATACATTGTATGGGTCTAAATGAGTTTATTTTCTTCTATGGAACAGCGACTTAAAAAGATTGCATAATTTTCATTTCATTCTTTTTAGACATTTTGGACAAATCTTAAATTACTGTGACTTAAAGAAGAATAAAAAACTGAAAATCAAGGATAAAAGTTTTTGGTACTATTTACACATGCACTATGAAATGATTAAAGTTTATTCTTCTAAACAGAGAAAAAATTGTTGGCACATTTCTTAACTGTTCTAGCATAACTACATTAGTATACGAACATAAAAATTATTATGGTAAAATGTTTTCAACGTAGTTGTAATAAATACATATTGAATATATATTCCATGTCGGACCTGAGCAACATTTATTATAAATGACAAAATGATTTTTTAGGTGGATAGGATAGAAACATTCTTTGAGCTTTCGAATAAGATAATCGTGCCAAGTAGAGGCTTTGTTATGTCCAGACACATAATTCCCATGTTTTTTCTATCGTTTTTGTTATTCTAAAATTAACTGAATGTTCTTACTTCATTTAGCCTCCTCAGTGCTAGAATGGCACCATTTCCAATTCGGTATAACCCTTGTGGGTTCAAAAAGTTTTAGGAAATGTCCACTTTTTCAGCACCAATTAAATACGTTTCATAATTGGGTTGATGCCACCAATTCCAGAGGCTGTAGGGTTTTTCGATGTGTAATAATATATTTTACTGCATTAATTGTAACAAAATTTGACATATTATATACAGTTTTAGTCATTCAGAGTATTTTTTAATTTTGGTATTCATAGTTGATGTTTAACTGAGTAAAATTTTATAATTATTTTCAAATACTTTAGCAATAACATCCTTTTCTTTATTGCTATATATTCCTATTTTTACCTGCCATTGTTTCTGTCACCTCCCAGAAACTTTTACTACTAGTTATCAAACAAATTAATATCATCTGTTATTTCTATTTCTGTTGTTTTATTAAAAAGCTCTCTGTGGGGTTATTGCACCTCTGCAGTTTTTGCCTTCCCCGATTTCTGTGTCCAATATGTTATACAATTTGCTGCAAAAGTCTTCTTTGTCACAAGTGATTTTTTCTTATTAAATTTTACCTCTAAGCTTCCTGTATAATTTAAGTTATTTTTGATAGCAGATGTTCAACATTTTCTTGTGTTAAAAACTCACTAGAAAAATTGTTGTTTCTTATCTTAACGTCAACACATTGTGCTATTTCTTTTTAGTTGGATATAATGGAATTGTTTATATTATTAAGAGATCAATAATACTTATCGGTATATAGTCCGTATTTAATAACTGCAGATAGATTTCAATTTCTGAAATATTTAAATTGGCGTTCGTCAAGTACAGATGTCTTGGAACCCTCCATTAATTGTAATGAAGGGAGTTTTGCGTATAAAACATATAATATTGTAGTTGAAATTGAGCTGGTGATTATGTGGGCTATTTCAAGATGTATTACTTTTTTATCAACTCCAGCTAATGTGCATAGAAGTCACCAAGTACCAAATAGTGAAGACAGTGTGAAGGTCATCAGTTTTAGTGAATTTTTGACAATAAATTGATTTACATTTTTCTAATGCATCTGTAACTTCGAAATATATGTCTAACATTTTTGCATTCGAAAGGCTTCCATTGTTGTGTATTGATTTCTTGTTTGCTTGAGCTGCAACTGCCGTATAGAATATCTTGTTGCCAATAATAACAGCCTGTTTCATAACATTCAACAAAGGGTCCGCAAATAACTTTTTTTTGTTTTAAATGCTGGAAACAAAACTACTTTGTATTTTCTCCAATTTCTTTTTTTATTTGAAAGTACAATCCTTCTGGTTAATAATGTAAAATAATTTTATTCAAATGGCTACCTCGGCTGGCCATGCAGTAGCCTACAGAATGGGTTCAATTTTTAAGCACATTATCGATTGTGTGTAGCTGTATTTCACTTATGGCTTCACTAATATTGTCCTTTAAAGCGGCTATTGTCCCAGGCTTGTCGGCGTAACACTTATCTTTGACGACACCCCACAAATAATAGTCAAACGGTGCCAAATCGCAGCTCCGAGGTGGCCAAATGACATCAGCTCTGATGCGATCTTTAAAAATAGGGCGCGAAACATGGAGTGTAGCTTCGGCTGTGTGGCACGTAGCGCCAGCATGGCCCGATAACGATCGCCATTGATTGTAACGGCCACTCCTTGCTCATTTTCGAAGAATAATGACCCAATTATGCCTCTGGATCAAAATCCGCACCAAACAATGACTCGTTTTGGGTGCGTCGGCTTTTCAATGTGTGCGTGCAGGTTTTCTGTGCCCCAAATACGACAATTTTCTTTGTTTACATACCCGCCAAGACCAAAATGAGCTTCATCCGAAAAGATGATTTATTTTGCAAAGTCGGCATCTTCTGTAAGTCGATCGCAGGCCCACTAAGTGAAGCGAAAGCGCATTGGATGTTCACCCGGCTTCAACTCCTGAACCAAATGGATTTTGTATGCGTCATACCAAGGTATTTATGCAAAATTCGTCTCAATGATGTCTCTGAAATGTTAATTGCTGAGAACGATGGTGAATTGATGTTAATGGTGCTTCACGCATACTTTCTGCCACAGCAGCAATATTCTCGGGTGTACGCGCTGTTTTTGGCTTTCTCTTTCACTTTTTTCACAAGATAACGAACATACGGAGCTGACGGTGCTTCTCTTTTTCCAAAATCCGTACACAATTTTCGCACACCTTCTGCAACATTACCATGATTTTTATAGTAATGTCGTAACATTTTCCAGCGTTGTTCAAGCGTATACGCAACCACATTCGTTCAGCGGAAGGACAAAACTAATTATCTGTCAAATCAAACATGAGCTAAGTGTTACCATTCACGAAATAATTACTAGATTAAAAAAAAAACGTTAGATGGCGGACCATTTATTACTTTCATTAATTGGGTAGTGTTGCTCTGGCAACATTCTGTGCAAAATAAAATTGCAAACCAAACTAAATTAAATCAATTATCTAACAAAGCACTATTATCAGTTCCTAACAATACATATATACATAAATGCTCACGCTTGTTATAATTAAGGCAGGATTTCAAATAACTGATTCAGTTTGATTTCCAAGAGCACAATTTACATTTACAATGTGCATTAAAATGCACACATGCTGATTTGGCTGATAATCGTGTTCAATGTGTGTAGGTAATTTCTAAGCAAAATTTATTATTATAATTTGAAAAGTGACTCTACTAATTGAATATTTTGGATATAATCTGTGTTCTTTTTCTGTGAAATTTTATATTTTAAGCGTAATTTAAGTTTGATGTTTATGTATTTATTTTCCTTTCTCAGTTGAACGTTTTTGAGCTCTCATTTAGTATCACTGAACTTCGCACTTCCATATATGTAAAAATTTTTGAAAAACTTTATCTCAATTATATAAGAAAAAACACAAAGAATTAAGAAAATAAATTAGGTAAAACCACTATTTTTAGTTTGATTTGCTTAATGTAATAATAGGAAAAGGAATTTTTTCTGTAAATTTTTAAAAGTAAAAGCCAAAAACTTATATTTAAGTTTCATTTCCATTTCTTATATTTTAATAATTAATAAATTACCATAGCATGAGGTTTTTGCGAGTTAATATGTTCTGTCAAGAAAATATTTTATAATCAATATGTACGTTTTTGTAGGAAAATCAATGTAACATAAATGACCTCCTGATTATGAGTCGTGTGAGGAGTAGAGTTTTTGCAACGTCATAGCTTCTCGATTGATAATGACATTTGTAAAATAAGTTATAACTACATATTAATTGCCTCTTCTATTTGGCAAGGATTTTTCATCTGTACCTTTTTATACTTATGAAACTAGCAACTAGTAATTAAAACGGCCTCTAGGCTTTAAAATTTTCAAGCAAGCTAATGATTTTAAGTCAAAATCCTGAAACAATATGGAACTTAAAGTAGCTACTAAAACTATAATGAAAAGAAAATTTATTTAAAAAAGTCATCGCTGGACAAACAAATTGCGATCTCAAAGATGCAATTCAAAGGCCAAATATTATAGTATAAGCATTTCTAAGGTGATGATGATTTTAATCTTGTAAGGTACCTGGAGCTCAACAGCTTACTTAGCGTCCGACAGTATGGTTTCCGTAGGGGGCACTCTACGGGTGACTTGCTGGCTTTTCTATCGGAACAATGGTGCAACGCCGTACATCGTTTCGGACAGAGTACAGTGCTGGTTGTAGATATTTTCACGGCGTTTGATGGAGTGTAGTATGTTATACTTCTGCCAAAACTTGCTGCATTTGGTGTTTGGTGATAATCGAGTTTTCTCAGGAATTGCACCATACGAGTTGTTATAGATGGGATTTCATCAGACGAGTTCAGGATTAACTTAGGGGTGCCGGAAGGCTCCATTCTTTCTCCTACCCTATCTCTTATTTTTCTAAACGACTTTCTTTGTCAAACTTTCAACCCTATATACTCTTTCGTAGATGACAGAACCATTTATCATTCGTATTCATTTGGTAATAGACCGAACCAATCACGATTTCGCGGCGATCTCCGAATGGGCTCATACCAATAGATTTTAATGCCCATAAGATGCAATATTGAACGCTTATGCATAGATCTGTGTCCTGTGTGTGCTGCACCAGTTACTACTGGTGATATAGGTATTATAGCACGAAAATTCAGTGTGATATTCGATGGACTCAACACATTTTTCAGGTTTCTAAAGATGCTTTCAAGTGCCTCGGTTTTCTAAAATGGTGTAAGAGATACTTCACTCCAATCGATCTTCATACGATTTACACCACGTATATCCGTTCAAAGATGGAACACAACTCTCATGTATGGGGCGGCGCCTCAAAGTCTATTTTACGGTTGCTCGTATGGGTATAGGAGATGGCTAAGAGGCTTAGTAGAATATCCAACTCTATTGACTGTCTTGAGCAGCGACGCAATGTAGGTTGTAAATCACTGTTTTATCGTTACTACAATGGTAAGTGCTCTAAAGAAATTGCTCCAGAAACTCGTACATTTTTGCGTTTGACTCGATTTTTGTTAAGAGCGCAGCCATTTGTGATTAATTGGCCAGTGAATCGCACTGCGCATTGCAGGGAAAATTGGTTTTTAGCGCAACAGTTCGTATGTGAAATAATTTTCCTCCAGAGGTCTTTGCTGTCATTACTACTCCCTCTTTTTTCCTTCCCACGACTTCTTTTCCTAGTTCTAGTACAATGTACATGAGTAGGAGTTACCCCCTGAGTACTGGTCCGAGCGGAAAAAATAATATGAACACATAATATTTTCGAATATAGGACATTTCTATTTATAAATATTTTCGTTATTGAATTATGCAGTATCCAAGATATGAATGTGTATACGAAATTAAGCAATATTATAACTTTGTTTCATGCAAATAAACTGATCAAATCTATTCGGAAAGTCTAAAATCCGCAAAACCTGCTTTATTATTAGTTCTGATGACTCACAGATGACTCAATTTATTCATTTGCCCAACAAGTGGTGCTCATTAACTTATTTTGAGCGGTCTTTCATATACAAGAGTATTCTACTTTAACATCACCTCATATTTATATTGTTATATTCATTCATTCATTTAGTTTAAATGTTAGTTATTTTCTGTTGTTTATCTTATTTCTTAGAATTTCTTATAAGCGGTTTGTTAATGTCATGCGTATATAAGAATTCTTATTAAACTATGCATTTTGTAAAATTCACAGTCTTTTCGTTTACTTTTTTTTACTGATAATTATTTTCTTTTAAAACTTAACAAATCATCTTCATAACAGTATCATAAAATAACATGAAAGCTTAAAATGCTAAGGAAAGTATTGTGTAAATAATATTATTTTTACAATTATTCTAAATATTACGAGTATTTTTGATAGCTCCTTTTTCTACAAAATTTTCGCACTGCACTGTCCTTTAGAAAAACAGGGAATATATTTTAAATTTAATTATTGCCATGCAGCCCAGTGAAAAACAGAAACAATTACTGTTAAGCATTAATAACAAATGAAATGAAAAAAAAAACGTAAACTAACTAATAAAAAGAAAGTAAGAATAATTGTATATCACGATATATTGCATAGAAAACAGGGATATAAGCTTTTGGTTGTGTAGGGAATTCATTTAACCAATTTAATGGTGAATGGTTCTTAAAATAGTTGGCTAAGTGGCTGATGATTGCATTTTATGCAAACTTTAGGAGATGATAGATGCAAAGAATCCTGATTACGGGTGAAATAATCCTTTTTTTTTAAATAAATAAATTACAAATTTTGTAATAATTTTTCTTTCTTAACCAATTGATTTCATATTACATTTCTACTTATTCCAAATAATTACAACTACGTCAATATTTACCATACCATTAAACCTTAATTTATATAACGTGAATCACATAAATAATATTAGATTAAGGTAAGCAATCAGTATTCACAACCAAACTTATGGAAAAAGTTTTACTTGCACACAAAAACGTGAAAATTAACTAAAACTTCTAAAAGTCTAAAAGCTTTTTACTGCGCAAATATCCTTTAGGAGTTGCAAAAATAAAGACAATAAAATTGAAAAGTACAAGTAAAATCTACAAAAAATATATTTGTACCTAAGCACTGCGCTTCACCTAAGGTTCAACGTTTAATAGATTTTTTGGTACGGATATGAGAAATAGAGCCAGAAATATACTTTCTTATATAATGATAAATAAAAGCAATTTCACTCACTGACTTGATTCCTAAAATTCTTATTATGCTTTAAGATTTTTTTTATTACTTATTTTTTTTGCAAATTTATTTTTACTTTGAACATTTTTTTTTGTCTAAAATATATATATTTATTACTTACTCAAAGTCAATGAAGTACTAACAATGAAATCTAATGAAATTTAATGCTATTTGGATTATTTTCATTCGAAGAGATTTCTTTATGTTCATATCTTTAAAAAACATCAACAAGAGTTGGTGGTATGAAAGTTTAAACAAATAAATGGATGCACATTCAACCCTTTAAGTTTGCTGTATAAAAAAATTATAACACTTTATTATGGTGACATATAGTTCTATAGTATACTAGAAAATAGTTCGTTAAAATAAAAAACCACAATTGTCTGAAAAGAAATTTTAAAATTCTTAACGGAAAAAAATATTAGTTTAGATTTTAAAGATTTTTAAAGAAACCAGAAAATAAATGAAACCTAGAATACAACGCATTTGAGAACTCGATTTACTGATTAATCTATATGTCCTGCCAGGGTACGTTGTTAGCATTATCTATTCAATCAAGCAATTTAAGCAAATATTTTTCCAGAAAATTTCATTATAAAACACTATTAGACGGATTTTAAGCATTTACTAAATTTTTTTTCTATGCTTTGCTTTTGAATCGTGAGTTCTTTTATTCTTTTATTTGAGTTCTTTTATTGACAAATAATAACACCGTGGTTTAGAGTATTAAATTAAGTTAAACGATTTATTTACTTTCAACACACACAAAACAAACACGATGGTAAATTTGTTGTCTTTACTTACCGGTGACTCAACTTGAATTAATTTATTTATCCAGTAGGTGCTGCTTATAAAGTTGTTTTAAGCGATTCTCGCATATAAAAGAATATTCTACTTTAACATCACTCCTTATTGTTGTTCTTACGAGTCTTAGACTCCTGCTTTGCTGTGTGACAATTAATTTTGTTTTCTGTTGTTTATCTTATTTGGTAGAATTTCTTAAAAGCATATTGTTGTTGTCTTGTGTGTAAAAAAATTTCTTGGAAAACTACGCAGTTTGTGAAATGCACAGTGGGTCATTTCGCTTACTTTTTTTTAATGACAACTATTTTCTTTTAGAACTTAACAAGTCATCATCGTAGCAATATGCTACAATCTAAGGACTGATTTTTGTTTGGTTAGATTTTGCATATCATTCGTTAAGCGTAGAAAGGTTTCCATCAAAAAACAAAATTTCAGAAAACTTTTCTAGAATACCAAGTAATGAGAAATTCACTAAGCGTTCAAAATTTTACTTAATTATTTAATTATCATTAAAATTCTCAAAAAAGAAATAGAATAAATAAATAAGCTTAATCAGTAACTTGCTCATGGAAAAATTCGATATTTTGCAAAAGTACGAATTTTACGAAAAAATTGTACTTGCAATCAAAAAATTTAATTATTTATTTATTTATTCATCTATTATAATTAAGATTATAATAAATCTTAAGAACTAAAGCACTAGTATCTAAATCTATAGGCTAGGAACTATTAATAACATGATGTTTGCTAGAAAGTTTTTTACAAAAACATCACCACATAACGTGTTCATTAGAATTCAACAAAAAAAAAAAACAATAAAAGCCAACAACAGTAAAATATTTGAAATTAGAATTTACCTAACCGGGTAAAGTTTTACCAAGCTATTTTGCCACGACTGTAGTATGTATTTTAATTTTATTTATTACGACTGTACTAACAATCAAATAAAAAGAAAGTCGCTCGCCAATATAAAAACATATAAATTGAAAACTGGAAAAAAATCCAAATATACATTTTCAGCCCTCGTTTCTTTTAATCCGGTTAAAATCCACTTATCGAAGATCCCAAAAAAGCTACAGTAATAAAGGCATACTCGCCTGCCTACCGCAGTTACAAATGAGTTGCTACGAAAAATTTGTAACACATTCAATGGTGTTGCTTTGGTGGTCAAAGGACTGCAGTGGTTGTCGTTTGGTCGCAGGGGAAATTAACATACACAAAGCTGAATGTGCACCATTACTAAACCCATGTTATACTGTTTATTTTAAGATTACTAAGCTTTGTTTAGCTGAAGAAGGTGTAAATGAACATGTATGAAAGCGGCGGACGCAGTTATACAGCGAAGCACAAGAACAGTAGTATATTAATAAAAAATAATAAAAAAGAAATGAAATGGCTGTCAGTGGGCATTTAGTAGACTGCAGTTATAGAATACTGGATATAACGGTGGCGGTTAATGGTCAAAGATTCTTAAATACGTTTGTGTATCTAAAGGCATAAATAGACAGTTAATTTTGTTCTGTGTGCTTTGTGTTTAGATGCATTTATATACATAAGGAACAATTATCGGAGACCAGATCCTAAGGTTACAAATAAACAAGCCAAGTGTACCCAAATTCTTGTTATTATATCGAAGACCCGAATTTGTCTTCGCAAAAATTTTTTATTTTAAGAAAACCTTAAAGGGTTAATTTCATTTGTATAGAAAAACTTTTCAAGAAACAGAAACCATAAGTAACAAGGAAAGAAAAAAACTGATTTCTTAGCAAAATCAATTTATTTTGCTGTCGATGTAAAATTCATCTTTGTTTGTCAAACTCCTGCTATGTACTATTTGCAGCAGTAGTTGTCGTTGTAGCTTTGAACATTGTTTTTACTGTTGTTGTTGGTATATTTGTTGATTAGCTATAATTAATCACATTGGTTTATACAATATAATTCCGAAAGGAAAAAATATCGCTGAAAAGTTAAGAAACAAAAACGAAATGAAAAAAGCTTAATGATATATATAGTTTTTATTCTTTATTCTTATCATATCATTTATATGCTTTATCATTGTTTTAAACTTATTTATTCGTTTCTTATTTAAGCATTTAACTGTTTTACTGAAATTAAGATAGTGAATTGATACATGAAACTGTGAAACTAAATAATAAACAAAAAGTATGAATAATATCCTTTAAAATCACAATTAAATAATGGTTAATTTAAAAGATGCCATTAGAGCTTACAGAAACTTACAGGTGGTAATAAAACTTATAAAGGTTGTTACTGGCTGTTTTGATTTGGATTTATTAATATTTAAGTTGAAAAAAACATAAAATTTAATTAATCAAATTAAACAACACAAATTTTTCATGGATAAAGATAAGTGATTATCAAAACACGGCCGTAAAATTATTTATGTAGTTGGTATTCCCGGGTTTTATAGTTTGTTATGTTCATGCTTGCTATACTGCCAAAATTGTGTTAGATTTGCTTTGTCTTTTCTTGCTTCAACTTATTTTTGCTGTTTTTTGTGCTAGTTATTGTTGTCGTATTACGTTTTTCCTCATGATGCCCTTCGTATTGCTATGACTGATTGATGAGGCTGATTTCTTTTTATTAGTGAAGTAGGTTGATATAAAATGCATGATTTCAATTTTTCCCCTTTATTTACAATATTCTTGTATAACTTAACTGATTCCTCTTTGGCATTTTTGTTGGTATTATTGCTTTTAAATTATTTCAAAGACTTGAAGGGAATTTCATTATTTAATATTTAATTTTTTGCTTTTGTTTTTGTTTCCTTTGTTTTGTTAAACATCTTTTATCTGACCAAGACATAATTGTTATTTGACAATTTAGATAGTTTTTAAACTAAGATGTCAAGTGATAAGATTTTCTTATTCGTATTGGGTAAGACGTTAAAATTTCAGATGAAATATTGATTTAGATCCTCCCTTAAACAATTTCTTGAACTAATTTCCCGTTTGCTTTAGTTTCTAGTTATTTCACTAACAACTTAAATTAGAGATAAATTTAGACCCGAAAATTTCAGTTTCAATTATATTTTAATGTTATATATGAATGTATATATATATATATATATATATATATATATATATATATATATATATATATATATATATATATATATATATATATACATTCATATATATTTTATTTTATATATTTTTTTAAATAAAATGCAATTTCGTGATTTTGTTGAAAAGTATGAACCATTAGAAGTTCTCCCTTGTAAAATTATCATTAACTTTGTGCTGCTAAAAAATAAATAGATTAAGCATGTTTAACGTTAATATTAAAAATATTTTTAAAAATACCTGATTGTACAACTATAATTTTGAATAGAAATCTGTTACAAATTTCTTGTCCTTTTAAAACTCTGATGTGACGACAAACAATTGACAACAAAATCACACTACATAGACTATTGTAAGAAAGAAGAAGCCATAAAAATAACCACTGTTTCATTTTTATAAATCATTATCCATTTTGCAGTCTTTATGCGTACGTTATTTCAATCGACATCTCACCGCATGGCTCAGGATTTTATAAAAATGAAGGAATGACATGAAAAATCTAGTTCGTGTAGAATATTAAAAGCGACATTGTTTTTCGATTTCCGCTTTTAAGGAATAAAAACCGCTGGTTTAGAAAATCTGTCAATCTATCTATCAAAATCTACCAATCTATTTACTCTTTTATCAGGTTGTTAGCTTTGCTTCCTACTTACCAGATAGTTTTCGATATGCTATTCACTCTTATATAGATACCTAGTAAGCCTATGCAACATAAAGTATAGCAACACAGAGTGAACCCAAAAAAAATATCAATTTTGGCAGGAGTGTGCATATATTTTATGAAAATTAAGGATTATTTATTGAAAAATTAAAGTATTTTTTGTAAATAGTGCGGGCTCGATGTTTATTGTACTTATTATTATGAAGTGATATTTCCTAAAATAATATTTGCGGAATTTAAAATTTAATTTAATTTTTTTAAATCTCTGCTGTGCCAGTTGTCAACCATTTTCATGAAAATTTTATGGGGTGACCATTACTAATACGGTCTTGTTACAGTGATTTCAAGAAACTGAAGTTAAAAAACTCGATTTCGATTGTGCTCTACATAAACGAATTTTAAAAATGAGGTTTAACACTTAAGTTTAATTTGTATTCTTAATTTCATTTTTTAATACTCTTACAGAAAAAAAGATATTGAAAACTTAGTTTTAATTATTTTGTTATTAAGTATTTTTTTGCCGGAAATACCAGTTGCAAGTTAATGGATTCTGCCAACATTAAGAGAATTCTTTTGGTCGTGCAATTGTTTCCAATTCATCTGTTATTATATGTTTGATACTTAGAAATAAAAAAAAATCCTTGAATACAACGAGTTAGAATAGAGTAGAGAGCAATTATCTTGGTTATAAACTGGCTATACTGACTAAACAAAGATTTCTCAAGCAGGCCTTTTGATTCTAAAAGCAGGGAAATAAATGCACATTATTTTTAGATGCTTTGTAAAGGAACTAGTCTTGAACATCGAAAGTTAATAAAATAGAACAAATTCAAAACGTTTATAGAACTTACTCCCGCTCAGAAACATGTGCAAAAATCAGATCACAATTTTCTTTCTAAAAAAATATTATTTAAGAATTTTTAAATAATAATTTTTAAATAAATGTTTAAAATTTTGGTTAAAATTCTCACTCAAAAGCTAATATATTTTATGTACTTTCTTACTGTACACACCACCCCATGTTAAAGGTTTGAAAAATTTTTAAGTTTCCACTCTTCTTTTATACTGGCTATTTAGTTTTACCTTTACACGGTGTTTATAAATTATTTACTCGTTTTCTTTAATTACCTCAACCAATCTACTGTATAATTATTTCGGTTCACGAGAAATAACAAAATAAAATTGTCTTTTTAAATATAAGACGATAGTAAATTTATTTTTCTTTTGGTTTGTTTATTAACAAAAATTAAAAATTCAAGTAACAGTCATTATAATTCTGTTGCCTAGTAATTAAATATAAAGATTTAATTTGTATATTTTTTTATATTCTTGGCCTAGGAAAAAAGTTAAAATATGGTGTTCATTGAATTAGGAACTTGTTGGAACTTAAATTAAAATTGAAAAATTTAATTTGCTGGACATCGATGTAGAAAAATGTGTTCATAAAATGTAAATGTTACATTTGCATGAGATGTGCAAAAATATATTTTAAAAATCATTATTCGCATAAAATTTTCCTCGGAAGGTGACCTTATTACTTTTTGTTAGTTTATGCTTAATTTATTGCCATCAAAATGTTCACACAACTGTTGCACTTCAATAATTTACAGAAGAAAGAATTAACTGATTTCAGTTGCGAAAACAGCATATTTTATATTGTAATTTTTTATTAATCTACGATGAAAACACAATTACATATAAACATGTACTTAAATTTTTATTTATTTAGAGATGGTAATTTAATAACAATTTTAATTGAATCAATTATTTACATTTATCTCAAAATTATATGTTCCTTCAGATTTTCCTACATTTGCTCAAGAACTTTGTTTGAGTACTCAAACAATTGAAATATTAATTTTAATATGATATTTACTATATTTATTAGTGAACACATTGAACACAATCACATTACATTCATAGTTGAAGAACATAAATAATGAACCAAAAAGGTTCATAGACTTCATACAACACAATATTTATGATGCTTGTGAAAGTTAAAAGAATACAATCATTCTTTGAGGCAAATGTTGCACAACAAAACCATATATAACACACAAAGCAGCTGAAAAGTGGCAGACATAAAGAAGTAGCATAGCTAACGCCAAACTATATAACGCAGGCATTCGGGGCGTAAATTTGAGAATTATTCATTGAGTGAACAGCAAACAGTGCACACATTGTAGCTGCAATAAAACAAAAACGGAAAAAAAAAAATAATAAATACAGTGATAATATTAAGGGTTGTAAAATATTCCCTGTTTAAAACAGTAACTAGCAACCACATAGCACTACTGCGGACGCGTGTATTTAAAAATACAGGTAGAAGCCGTTTAAAATGGCGGAAAAAAACCTGGCTGCACAGAAAAGAGCAAGAGAGGCTGGCGAAATTTCATCCGATGATGAGGTGCGTCGTATAATGTCTTCAAAAGATAAGACAATTGGGGAGCTCATTCTGAGGGTCAATGCACTCATACGGGAGAACGAGCGGCTTACGAAAATCGTAGAGGAGGGAATCATCAGGAATGCCCCAACTACTAACAAAATAGATACCAGCGAGGAAGATGCTTCTTTTATAGAAGTCGTGTCGTCCCAAAAACAAAAAAAGATCAAAAAGAAGAGAAAGGTGACCGTGGTGTCAACATCCCATGCAAACGCTGCGATGGACACGAATGTTATGGAAGGTAAAATGGAGAGTAGCATAGAGGACCCCAGCTCTGTACCACAAATTGACAACGCTGCCAACAAGATAGCCGATACACCTGTGGAAAAAGGGGTTCGTAAATCAGGACAAGCCGGCAACAGAAGGTCAGGCGATAATGTAAGTAAGAATATTCCTGTTATCACCACGTATAACATTAATATTAAGAGTATAACTAATATAATAGATAAGGCCTTGAAACATACTAATTATAATATTAAAATTATGGGCAAAAATGCCACAAATATAGAGGTTTGCACTCTCGAGGACTTCGAGAGGCTGAAAATATTGCTGAAGGAACAGGGGGTACACTACTACACCTACACGCCAAAGTGCTTAAGACCATTTTCGGTCCTCATAGAGGGCCTATCTCGAACTTACACTGCTGACGATGTAGTCGAATACCTAAACGGACTACGGATTAAGATGAACATATTAGGACTTGTTGACTTAGGAAATGACAGGTGGCTTTTGCGGCTATCGCGTGATTCCGATATATCGGCCTTCTATGCGGTACGGTACATTCTCCGCTGCCGCGTCAGTATGAGGAAATTTAGGAGAAAGGGAGCTATAACCCAATGCTTCAACTGCCAGCGATTTGGGCATACGTCATCAAACTGCCAGATGCCACACCGTTGTGTCAAATGCGGCCTATCCCACGGTCCCGGGAAATGTAGTATTCCTGCAAAGGAGGAAAACGTCATGGAAACTTTGGTTACGGATCCTATAACCGGACAGATAAGTAGGAGGGTGGGGCTTCCGGTAAGATGTGTAAACTGTGGAGTCGAAGGGCACGTGGCCAGTTCGAAACAGTGCCCTCGTAGAATCAGACTTCTGCAGAAAATAGAGGCGAAGAGAGCATCTCGAATGGAGCCTGAGAGACATCACTGGCCGGCTAGTATCGGCCTAACCCCTGGCGTGTCGTATGCATCTGCTGCGGCATCCAACCTTCCGTCAAAGGGATTAAATAAATCCACGATTGGCTCTTTTCGCGGGGTCTCAAGTAGCGCTGACGCTAACCTAAGGGACGCAATGGCCCAATTTACTACGATCGATGCCGATTGCAAACGCTTCTTTGGCGGAGGCCTGTTGAGTTGCATGGACAAAATTGGTGGTTTTGCGCGTGAATATGGTACTATTAGAGATGATGAGAGTAAGTCTCGGGCCTTGTTTGGGATGCTTATGAGTTTACGACACAATGACTAGGACAATTAAGGTAATTTTTATAAATGTAAATTCTATCGTATCTAGACATAGAAGACACTACTTGGGACTTTTCTTACAGAGACATAGACCTGACGTTCTGCTCGTTGCCGAGCATAAGCTGAATCCTCGCCATAGGTTTGACATTGGGGGGTATACGACATTTAGACAAAACCGACACTCTGGTCAAGGCGGAGGAACTGCTGTTCTTGTTAGAGATAGCCTATCTTGCGAAAGAGTGGTTATTAATACTGGATCCATAGAGAGCACGGCTGTACGCATTCACAGGATAAATGATAGTTCTATAACTGTAGTGGCGATGTATCGCAGACCAACTGAGACAATGTCTGCCGCGGACATTAGCACTATTGCCGATATGGCCAACATTGGAGCGGTAATAGTTGGGGCGGATCTAAACTCCAGACATCCTTATTGGGGAGATACCACTGTCTGCACAAATGGCAGGATTCTTCATGATGTACTATTGGCGAATCCAAATCTTGAGATTCATCCAACTGATGGCCCGACTAGAACTACCGCGGTTTCTTCTTCATACATAGATGTAATGATGACCTCTATTGGGATGGCCCCAATGGTAACTGGAAATGGACTCAAAACTCTGGATTTTGAATCTGACCACAGAGCAGTGGAGGCCGTGTTCTGCACTGGAGACTGTGCTGGGAGAATTCGCCCAACTAGGTTTGATTTTGACAAAATGGACAGGAATCGGTTTAACATGATTTTGTCCCGTGAACTGGCTGGTTGTACGCTGCCTGTGAATGTGAATGTGACCTCTGGCCAAATTGACGAATGTGTGGAGTCCATGAGTTGTGCTTTTCGTAGTGCTATGGAACTTTCTACTCCTAGGATTTTAGTTGGAAATAGGGGCTTATTAAGACTCCCACCTAACATACTGCGTTTCATAGCTGAGAAAAAGAGATTGCGTCGGATACTGCACAGATGTGAGGACCCGGGACGACGTTCTCTTCTAAAAGCAGATGTGAAAAACCTTGATCGGATTATACAAGGAGCCGTTGCGGTTCTCGAACAAGAACACTGGGCTATGACCTTAGGTAATATAAAGCTGAACGATAGGACGTACAGATCTATTAAATCTGCGGCTGGTCTGAATAGAAATGTTGGGATCAGTGACTTGGTCAATATGGATGGCTCATTGGTGTCTGAGGACATAGGAAAGGCGAATCTGCTGGCGGATCATTTCTGTGGCATACACCAATGTGGACAGGTATCGAATATTGACCCTTTTACGACAACTGTAGCGAACAGGATTTCCACCTTACATGACAGAACGCCTATGTTGGCATTTGGCGGGACTACTACTGCTGACGGCAACGGCATGCATGGCCATGGGCTAGTTACAGCGGGGACTATTGGCAATACTTTGAGGAGAAGGCCAAACAAGAAATCGACTAGTTTGGATGAAATTCCCGACTTGGTATTGAGAAGAACTCGCTGGGACACATGGAGATTTCTAGCAATATTGATGAACCATTGCATGAACTTGGGATACTTTCCGAGAGCATGGAAGGGGGCACTTATAGTCCCAATATTGAAGCCCAGATCAGATCCAAGGTGGACCGACAACTACAGACCGATCTCTCTCCTATCGCCCTTTGGCAAACTACTAGAATTCCTTATACTTTCAAGGATCAGGGACAGAATAACTGACCGTAATATTCTTCCAGACTGCCAATTTGGCTTTAGAAGGGGACACTCAACCTCGCACGCATTAATGGTCTTTTCGGACTATGTCTCAAGGGGACTGAATAGGAGATATCCTACAATTGCGGTGAGCCTGGATTTCTCCAGGGCCTTTGATACCGCCTGGCAGGATGGCATTATTTTTAAGATGATGGACATGGGCTTCGAAAGTAGTCTATGCAAAATCATCTCCAATTTTCTATCTGATAGAACATTTCAAGTTAGAGTGGGTAACTCCCGATCTAGCGGCAGATGTGTGGGTGCTGGTGTTCCACAGGGATCATTACTTGGTCCAGTACTCTACAATATTTTCATGGCTGACATACCTAAACCTTCTAACGGAGACCTTCTACTGACATATGCAGATGATATTCTCATTGCATCCACTGGGCCTCTCGCCCGAAGCGTGAACAGAAGGGTCAATGACTATTTAGCTCAACTGGAGCAATATTTCTCTAAATGGCGGCTTCGCCTGAACATGAACAAAACTGAGGCCATTATGATTAAGGGCAGACGGAAGAACTTGTACCCCAACAGCAGGAGTTTTATACCATCCCTGAGTATAGGTCATGAAATGATCAAGGTTTCCGACAGGATGAAATATCTTGGAGTAATTTTCCATGAGAACTTCGAATTCTATAGACATATTGACTATATTCTGGAACGCGCTAAACGGGCATATTCCTCCTATCGCAGTATTCTGGGATATAGGAGGGGACTCGATAGGAAAATTAGGTTTCTAGTCTATCGCCAGATAATTCGGCCAATTATGTCCTACGCCTTTCCGGTCTGGTCGGGGATCTCCTCTGCACAGATGGAGAGGTTGAGAATCTGGGAGAGGAGGATCCTGGTCGCTTGTCTTGGCTTAAGACCTAGACAGGGACCTGACGGAATCTATCGCAGGCCATCTTGTAGGTCGATATATGGAGCAATAGGCTTTGATAGAATCGATGCTCATATGATGGCATCGTGTCTGAAATTTATCGGGAGAGCCCGTTTCCTGGAAAATAGACTCGTTGGACAGTGTTTTCAAGAAGCTAACAGTTTAGATAACATTCGGGTTTCAAAGTATGTATCACCAGTAGACCTACTTACCTTACATGGAGCTGGCCTCCTTTACGAGAATGCAAACCTCTTATATTATCATAGGAGAATTAACTCAATGAATATAGGTAACACGGTGTATAACACCGCTCAATAGGCCATAGGCCTAATAGATTATTAAGTTTCTACTGTATATATTTTCTTCCTCTTCCTTTTCTTTTGTAAATAATCCCTTCTATTATTTTAAGATTATTCTAAGATCTAGTATTAAGTACAAATGCCTCCCTTTTTAAATTTTTTATGGGAAATTATTGACTGAAGTTGTTTAGTATAAAATTAAGCTTAAATATCCTGTAAGCAGACATTCTGTGGACACTTAAATAAAATAAAACATGACAAGTCCTTGAAAAATACAATAGTATGTAAGGAAAAATTATCTAATCAAAATTAGTTTTAAGTGAACATGTAAATATAGAATTTTGACGATAAATAAATAAAGTACCAATGCGTAAATTTGAGTGTGCGTCAGTGGAAAGAATTTTCAACATATGTATTAAAGTCGAGTATAGCACAAAGGAACAAAATTAAATATACTCCTATATGATGTGTATACATATACACAAGTACTTGATATGCTACGTAGTTAATGAAAATAAGTCTATAAGTATATGTACTACGTCTTAAAGAGCATAAAATATCTTCATTTATAATCAACAGCAATTATGGTAACTTAGCAACTATGTTTGCCACCTAATATCTTACTTGAAGATTAAAAACATTACAAACTAAAGTACATAAATAAATTTGTCTTAATGCCTGAAAGGAACATTTTTATAAAAGCACTAACAAAAACAATTAGTAGAAGCAGAAGAAAAAAAAATAACATAACAGATTAAAAATCTTATAAAAGGATGTGATGTACTTATGAATGGTATGCGAACTTAAGTTTTGAAATTTTTCCATTCATATCTTCGGGAGTTTTGTTTTTGCACAAACTGTACTTAAGACAATTAATAACAGTCGTAAACACAATGATAATTACCATTAGGTTGGCATTAGTTTCCATTCAGTTAGATAATACAACTTAAATTAGAATGTACTCGTGAGCTATATTCTGAGACCATTTTTTATGTGATAAATTGTATCATATTCACTTTCGTCACCAAATCAAACTCCTTTGAAAAAATTTAAAAAAATATCAATTATTTTTTTGTTGTTTTTGCAATTTGTTTATACTAACACAATTAAACAGACATCAACAATGTCAACAATCCACGAATTTTGTCGATTTCTGAGTGAAAAATCTGGATGTTTCTGAAATGTTACACTACTGCTTAATAACTATTTCCTTAATTGTCATAATAAGGAGGACAGGTAATGGACAATCTATCATTACTATAGAAAGTGAAACTTTAAAAATTAAAGCTAGAAGTAAGAGGTTGTAACTAGTCCATTATGACCCATAATTGCAGAACTTTTCATTTAAAACAGCTTGCATGATCTTAATTTGATAATGATTCTACTCTTAATAATTTCTTACTTCCAGAATTCTTGAAAAGAAGTACATACATCATCATCTTAAAGTTTTTTGTATGTTCGCCATATTTTATTTAAGAAACATGTGATATTTTGACGACAGATACATTAAGTGAAGGAAATTGCAAGTAGTGAAGTCGTTTGTTTTAAAGTTTGAAAAATTAAAACTAGAAAATTTAAAAGAAAAATTGTAAAAGCTCCTAAATTGTACCCATAACATAGCTTTATACCAACTCATTCAAGTCATTCGTATGTTGTAATAGTGTAAAAAAAAGAATGCAAACGAAAACAAAACGTCAAGAAAAGAAGTGAGTAACCGCAAATCTAATTTGAGCTTTAAGATAAAAACAGATGAGTAGTAGTTTTCTGAATGCAGAAGACTTTTTCGTTAAAAAACTTATTTTTAATGACATTTTTTACACATAATTATTTGAGCATTAGTCCGTTAAAATACACTTTTTCTAGCGGTGATGGATGTATATGGTTAACAAAATGTTACTTAAACAGATGACTAAACTATGTCGAAGCTAAAATTTGAATTTGAATTCTCATGAAACAGGCTTAGTGTAATAAAAAAAGCAAATTAATTTCCTATCCTAAGTAAACATTAAACAAGGGGAATTCGAAATAAATATAATGTATATTCATTGAATTAACATTTAATTTATTTAAGTAGATAAATAAATTCATTCTTTTGGCTGTTTAACGCCTGGCATTTCTGTTTAACGCCTGACAATTTTCAAATTTTGCTTGAAAAAACAAAAGGACTCTGTTATGATATAACTTCTGTAGTATTATTAATATTTTCAAATGTTACGCATCTTGTAATAAGCTGAACATCATCAGTATACATTCTAATAAAAACAGATACCTGGTAACCAATAGACTTTTAAATATTGAATACTTTTGCTATTGGAAATAATTGCTTCAGTTAAGCATATTGATAAAGTACCATTTTAAAATTTTAATATCTAAAATTATGTTATAAATTTGTTATATTGTTATGTTATAAATTTCATGTAAAACTATTTGTTGCCGCAGTTTACAGACTTAAAAAATTCAAAAGTAAAATGTGAATTTACGAAATACTTAAAATTTGATTTTATTAGATTATTAAACTTTAACGTGTTGACGCTGATTTTTAACAAATTTTTCTAACTAATTAATTATATTTTGTTCTATCAAAATAAGGGTGTTCAAACTTTCACAGTTTAGTGCTTTATATTCTAATTGCTACAAAAATGCCTTGATGTCAATATAGAAGTTATATTGTGTTTGATTTGTACTTTATATCATAAGATTTAAAAGCACATTAATTTTTTACAGGGTCATTTGAAACAAAAAACTAATCTAAAGGCCCTATAACTGGGAAAGATTATCATGCTTCGTTTTTTAAAAGAAAGATTGTGTTATAGCAAAGAGTTGCAGCTCCTGAGTTATGGCATTGAATATACGGCCTATTTCGATATATTTAAAAATTAAGTATATAAAATAAACTGTATTTATTCGCAAGAAAACCAGTGTGTCTAACTCTTTCCAATATTATAACACCTAAACTTACTTCTGCCCATTTCTAGTGCTGTTAATATAACAAAGTAAACTTAAAATAAAATAAATTTAAAATTGTAGTTAGTTTCTCAGCTGCCTTTTTCACGCAAGTTTTTGATATAAAAAAGTAAAATTGGTGTTATGAATTAACGAAAAATGTTACCATATTTTTCTTCAAAATGTGTAAAACTGCCAACTACTTTGATTTTTAAAGACCACATTAACCTTTACTTGGTCGTAAAACATTTGAGAAGTTCTCTTAAGAGCGTCAATGATTTCGCAACCGAGTCGTGTTTTTTTTTGACAAATGAAATTATTTAATAGAGAATTTAGTGCACTTGAATGTAGGTCACGTTTATCTTGTTAGACTTCATTCTAAAAAAACTCAATTTTTAAGTTTTTCTTTTATTTACATTAATGTACATATATATATATATATATATATATATATATATATATATATATATAAACAATTTACAACCTATAATTACACGTACTTATATTTATATAAACGAAGACAAAATAATTAAAATAAATACACAAAATGAAAAAGTATGCAATTAACCAAAAACATCTATATTCGTTTTTGTATTCAATTTTGGGTATTAAATTTAGAAGTATCTTCCTGCTATAGAAGGCAATTTTTATTTTTTATTCTAGTTACACGGTTTTTCATTTTAACTAGCGATATTTAAATTATACATACGTATATGCGATATATCATAAAAATTCTCTAAAATAAAATTAAAGAAAACGGGGAAGGGTAAATGAGATATATGTAGCGACGGGAAAGTCACATAATTAAAATTAACATGATTTAGAGCGGAGAAAGGTGGTATCTAAAATATGATCGGCAACTATGATGCATGATAAGATTTACGTCAGTACCTAACTGTGTAAGCCATAACCTGACTGTGGATCATACCACTGCGGATGAAATGTAGCGTCATCCTCGCCCTAGGAAGCCTTCTGATATGTCTATCCTCGTCACTCCTGAGTAGGCCAACGCTCCCACTTCGTGCTGAAGAGTTGGAAATTACCCAAGTCATGGTCCAGAACACAAGAAGCTTCATAAAATTTAGGAATACAACCGCAATCATACTTTTTGGACCTCCTTGTGTCCATTGTGAATGATCCGACCCACACAACTCAAACGAGGGCATCAAAACCACAACAACCATGATACTCCCGAAGGCTACAAGACTAAAAAGGCAAAAATCTGAACTCTGCGGCTTTACTGACACAAATAAATAAAACGTGTATGCAGTTACGAATAGCGTAAGTTATTTCAATTAATTTTGTCTTTCTCGACCCAGTGAAACAGAACAACGGGACTGTTGTTCATTTGGTTTCTTCATTGATTAAATCATCTTCTTTCATTTTTATACTCAAGTATAAGTTTTTATTGAAATTACATAATTTGCAAAGTAACTGCGGAACAAATAAAATACGCTTTGAAAATTGTGTTCAGTCGACATACCTTCTTTAGTTCTTTATTATTTCATTAGCGAAACACAAAAAAATTAATTTGAATTTGCCCACACGCACCCATTTAATACTCTTTACCTAATTCCAACTTATTTCATAAAAAAAATAATGAAGATAATCGGATGCTGTAGTAGTACAGAGTACAGTAGTTTTAAAATGTTAAAAATTATGCATACTCATATTTTCATTAGCCTGACCGGCTAAATTCTTTTATTTTTAATTTTATTTAAATTCAACTAATTTGTTTTTAAAGGCGTGGCCTAATCATATTTCATGGCACACTCCTAAATTATACCAAAGAATCGTTGCTCGTAAAATGTTTTTGTGTTACGAACAATTAAGTTTTGTTTAAAGTAAAGTAGTATGTTTACAGCTGACTGAAAGCACTTTAAGGCATCTTAAAATGTTTATTTCCAACTCACTTCTTTATTCTATTGCATGTCTCATTTTGTACACAAAAGAATAGAGATTTAAGTTTATGAACATTTTTGAAATGTTTTGTTCGAAATATGAACAACAAGTTTTCTTCGGTTAAAGTTAGTATTTTGACCATGGATGTCAGGCAATTATTTGTCGGTACATAAATTTTGTTTACTTCGTAATTTGTAGTTTTTATTCTATTTGTCTATTATCTCTGATGGCATGTAAAATGTATACACTCTGTTTAAGTATATATTTTTATTATACATACATATTTAACACAGTTATTTGTGTTAGTTGTGTTGATATCATACCATAACAATAGACTACAAATTTAGAACTCTTATATTTAGCATGTTTTGCAGAAATTTTCTATGATAATGCAGATTATGTTCTTCGAATTTTCTTTGCACTTGTACTTGTTCTTCTGGGCATAAAGTAGTTTGAAACCTTTAAAAAATCTTTATATTACAAACTGTGCAGTGAACTAATAGAAGATATAAAGGGCTCTAGAGAGATAGATGTTTCTGCAGTTTAGCTGTATTTTATAGTAATTTTGCTAAAAATTCTTTTTCTATTTTTTTTGTTGCTTCTAGCAAAATATGAAAAACTTGACTGCATTCTTACAGCTGCCGTTAGGTGATTTTGATATAATTTACGTAAGATGTGTTTTTTCCTTATTTAAGCTTCATGCAGTTGTTCTTTATGATGCCGTAGTTTTTTGATATTTCTTTTTATAAGATTTTTGTGTGTGAACATTTGCACCATCTGCCTTTAATGGCTCCTTTGACCACATGTGCATAATATCTATTAACTTATGATGAAGTTTAAGTACAATTTAGTTTGTAACTTTTTTGGAATTAAGTTTTTTATTTCTCCTGAACGTAAGAAAATTTATGCGAATATTTAAGAAGTTTTTTTTTTCTTTTTGAAACACATTAAGTATTAAAGTTACAAGTTGATGCATGTTTAAAGGCGAAGGAGAGCCATCATTTAAGTTTAGGTATTCAAACAATTTACCTACATTTTGAAGAATATTTATAAGCAATTGCTAATTACATATGTATATTTTTAAATTTTCTGTCTGCCGCAAATAAAATGAGTTTTGTAAAGAGGAATTGGCCATTAATTAACTATTTAATCTAAAAATGTATTTCTTTGACGTCGCTTATCAATAAATAATATAAATTACTTTTAATTTTAATGTTGAAATAACATACGTTCATATCTTAATAAATTCATACGTTTTTTTAAACATCAGTATTTTTTCATAATTTTTTATCTTTTTATTTTTCGTGATCCATTAATTGTTATTCTACCAAAGGCAAGAGTAATGCACTGATTGCTGTTGATATTGGTTTGCATATCATTTATTATTCCTTTGCAAAATTATAGCAAATACGAAATGCTTTCAATAAACATATATTTTTATCACAATAAAAATAACAATGATGAGTGAAAAATAATGAAAAACATACGCAGGAATAAATTTTGGGTTGATCAGAAATGAGGTTGGATATGCTACTTATTCGTGTGAATATCTCTAAATGTTGAACACCAACAACAAAAACTTCTTAATACAATTAAAAAAATATTATTTAAACCTTGAAACTTAAAAAAATAATTTAATCATCTTGTCAGAAATTTCAAAAGTTCTCTGAAATAAGTTAAAAAAAGTATTAAAAAATGTATAAGTGTTCCTCGAGTTATCTGTTTTTCGGGAATATGGCCTCATCTTTTAAATATGTATAGAGAAGTACTTAAAATTTATGCAGAAAAATTTTTGAGTTTTGTTATCGTTTGGCTTTATTGATTGCATGTAATTCCTATTTAATCAATTTGGTTTAAGATATTAATTTTTTGGTTTTTATATTAAAAATTTGGGTAAGATCCCCTGATGAGATACATGATTATTAGTGAAATGGTCATGTGGTATGGTTTTCCCATTTATATATTTAAACAAATCGTTTGGTCAATTCAAAATACATATAAATTGCAGTTACGCCATTGTTACTCATTTTTATTTTTGTAACAAAGCAAACGATATACAGTGGCACATTTCACGAGAAGGTGGCCAAAACTATTCAAATAACATTTTTTTTTGGTGTCACGGATTTAATTTTTTGTTTTTGTATATAAAAGAAAACACACAAGAACTCCGAAATCCAGAAATTGAGTATTTATTTCGATTCTTTCTTTTCGAGTAGGATCGTCAAAATTGCGCTCTTTTAATAAAAGCTAAAATACAATATATTTTAGAAAATTTTTAAATTTTAATTTTACTTTTTTGGTTTTGTAAATTTTTGGAAACATTTTTTCAGGTTATACAATGTGGTTTGCTAAAATATAAAAAAAATGCGTAACGTTGCTCAAAATTCAAAACTGGGCATTGCAATAAAGGTCGAAAATATATCCAATCTCCATTTTGTATATTAGAAAGTTAAAATAGTTAAAAGTTAAAGTTACATGCAAACGTACATAGATAGGTACAACTTTATGGAGTATCCAGACAGCTGCTGCTCATATAAATATTAAAATATATGAAAAAGAAAATTTATAAATGAAGATCAGTATTATCAAAACGCTGTCTAGGTTCAGTTATAACGATCTTGTTAAAATTTATTTTGAACAAAATAACGAAAAGTATGTTATATTGCTGATTTCAAAAGATCCTTATTTTAGGTTCTGCCTCCACTCGCGTTAAAAAATTAAGGATTATTTAAGAACTTTTTAACGTAATTAAATCAACGATTATGAATGTTATAGAAATAAAGAAAGCATGTTTAAGTGTAACAATCAACGACTTACAAGCAAACATATATTTTAAAGCTGCATTTACAAAAAAAAAATAATTAAAGATATGTTTTTCCGTCAATAACGACCACCACAAAATAAAAATAAAAAAATTATATAATAGAAAATGTAATGAAAGCGAGTCCCAAATCTGGTGATTAAAAGTTTACATCTAAAGAAGCGTTTTCTGAAAGCTCAAAGAATTTCAATATATGGAATTACGAAAGTGAGCAATTGGAAAACATTGCTTTATTTGTTCAGAATATTGAAAGTTGGTTTTAATCAAATGCAAGAAATGATCAGATTCTGGCTTATTTATGATATGTTTTGTTCCATAAGGCTAAAAACAAATTACATTAAAATTTTACAGGAATGTTAGGGATTAAATTCAAAATTATTTTGCAAAATATTATATCAATATTATAATATCAAGAAAATTTATAAGCTTAAAACTCGTATTCTAAGTCCATTAAGAAAGTGTGCTAAACTTCTAAATAAAATGGAAATAACTTTACTATTTATAAAATGCATTGCAAAGCCAAATTTCAAAATTTATTTATATTTTAATACCCATTATACCTAACTTTAATAAAGCTCGATTTAATAGTTAATACATAAAATTTAACCTTCAGATGTTTTATATCCAACAAAAAAAATTTCATTGAAAAATTCCAATTCAGTCAAAAGTAATAGAATATTGACCGACAACTCACAAAATATGCCACTGTGCGAGGTACTGTTTTTGCTTAAATATCTTTTCCAATTTAAATGCAATGAAACGTAAATGTTAATAAGAAAAAAGAAATAGTTGATAGAAATATTGATTATTCATTCAATGATGTGAAAAATAAACAAAGTAACAACAACATCTGCACAAATGTTAAAATGAAAAAGATGAAAAAAAGAAGAAATATACGAATGAGGAGATAACACATTCTTCTGGTATTGAAGTTGCCAAATAAAAGTATATTTCGATTTGGAAGCGATACTAAAATTTATTTCTTAACTACTGCTTCTGCTATGATACAAAGTATTAAATACTCAACAAAATATGTTTAAATTTCGAAAGCATGATAATGGTTTGACAATTTATAATCAAAATGAGTTAAGAGAATTTTGCTGTTAATTTTCTCTGTCCTTTCTGGCTTTTATATTGGATCACGGCTTGAAAATGATAAAAGTGCTCGTCGTTTTTAGCGAACGAACAAAAGTCGAGAAGGGAAGAGAATTAACAACAGTATTTCATTTACTGGCGGAAAAAAATCTAAACAACTTAATACTAAAAGAATTTATTTAATACTTAATTCAATCGGTGGCTTCGTTCACATTCAAGTTGATGTTTCAAAACTGTTACGATAATATAGAATTTTAAAGCTTATTTTCCAAACATTTTTTGTGTTGCAAAAATAAGAGGGATTAAAAACTCTTCAGTATCATATAAATCTGTAAATTTTGCAACAGGCAGTTGGGAAACAGAACATCACATATGAAATATGAATATACCAAAGTTTTTAGAAAAAACACACATCTGTAACTACGACACCTATAGAATACCCTGTAATGTTAATTTAAACGTCGTTTCTGTTTTTAAAGTAAGCTTTGTTGGTCAAAGTAAAGTATCTCCAGACAACGTTTTACAAGATAAAACTATATACGTTAATTTCACGTCTTCTTTAGGAATGCCCTGTAATTTTTTATTTTTTGCTAATTGGATATAGTAACACATTCTGTTAAAGTATCAGGAGACTGTCTTTAATCATTCAAGCGCTAATAATATAAATGTTAAAAAACAATATCTGGAGGTCCCATCTTTAGAATTAAGTTTTTAACAGCAATTGTCAAATTATTAATTAAATTAAGGAATTTTTGCCAAAAGATACGTTCAAATTAAACAAAAATATTATATGAGAACACCCTTTTGTTTTAAAATTTATAAAAATGTGATTTCTAAGCAGATAAATCGGTTCACAATTAATGGAGCTAGCAGTAACAACTGCAGCAAAACAAAGGAAGCAAATGTAGATGAATTGATAACTTTTCCCTCATTTTAAAGATGATAAAAAACAGAGTTTATTTTCACTAAAAATTTTGCAGAAATTTTCTTTCAAAATTGTTGGCTATCGAAATATGTAATAATTTGGCCAAATATTCATTCGATTAAAGTTTCAACTTTTTATATTTTTATAAATATTCCGCTTAGCTTTTTTTTCTTTGTTAACCTAGGAAGAGTACTAATTTTGTGCTCATAGTTCTTTCATTATATAAATCAACGAACCAATCATTCATGCTTAATGTGGTGTAAAATTATCATTAGCATTTCATCTCTACTGTTATTTACTTGCATCTATTGAATACGAGTTTGTGAATGAGTTTTAGAGGCATGAGTGAACATTTTATGAATGTGTTTGTAATTCATGAGTTTATTAGTATGCTTTTATACGGTAAAAGTATATTCTTCTGCTACTTCACAGTTTCTTTCCCATGATAAAATGTTAAATTTGCTGAGGATTTTTTTTTCAATTCTTCCGTCAGTTTAAGATATCTTCCTATTGTTATAAATGATGAAGTTGAGCATATACACACAATCATATATGCGTATATCTCTGAGATATATGAATGCATGTCAGAAATGCCAATAATTTAGAGTTTGCAATATGCTACTTAAAAAAAAATTAAGAATAAGTATTCTGAAATTGAAAATGAAAGAAATGTAAATAAGACACATCTGGCATGTAATTTGCTGGAGTACTTTGTTGGATGCTAATTACGTTTTAAACAATAAATTTATTTTGTATGAATTTTTAAGCCTATACATAAATACAAAAAATTAAGGTAAAAAAATATCAGATTATTAAAAAATATTCAAGGCAAATCTTTTTCACAATATTCTGCAAGTTAGACGCCGCAATTGTTTTCATTTTTGTGTGATCTGTTTAGATATCAAATTTTCGACTATAATGCATGAAGAGGTGAGGACTTATACGTCCCTAGTCGTTATACTAAGGCTAAGAGAATAAAACAAGGTAGTGTTATCTCAGCTAATAGTAGTAGAAAAATTAACGATAGTGAAATATGCTTTATAAATTATTAGACGAGGATGAAACTTATTCAGAGACTGAGAAAAATTTGAAATATGCTAAAATATCTATTGAAATTGAGTCTAATCAGGCAATAATATCAAAAAATCATGAAAATTATAAATTATGATCAGTATGACACTTGGCTGGTTATTTCAGATTTACAAAAGAAGAGTTTCTAGTTTCAAATTACTTTTCTGACTTCTTATAATGTACATTATTTTTAACCACGAAAATAATGAAAGTAAACATGTTTTTCATACTGATTGGATAAGCACTCATAATATCAAAATGTTCACATTTATTGGTACGCTTTTGCTACCTGGACTATATTAGTTAAATCATAAAAATACGGAAAGTTTGTGGGATTCGAAGAAAGGTAAATCGATTTTTAGACTAATCATGATGATAAAGATACTCGCCGTGAACAACGAGTTTTAGATAAATTTTCACCGATACGTGAATTATGGAATACCTAAGTTGAGATGTCATCAAAACTGTATAATCCATTCTAAGATGTAACGGTCGATGAATAGTTGGTGGCATTTAAAAAAACGATGTCCAATACCATCTAGAGCAACCAAATGTGCTATAAAGTTTGCGATTCTACTACATGTTACGTTTGGAATATACAACCATAGACAGGGAAAAGATAGGGTCTATACTTGCAAGAATCTGGGGTGTGCGTATAATGCTGGAACTGAAAGGTCATAATATAACTGCAGCTAATTTTTGTGCGTCCCATCGATTTTTCCAATTAGCGTAGAAAAAAATATAAAAAAAAACATTCTGTAAATCATCTCAGCACCTTTTATCACAACTCAGACGTCATTAACACGAATAAAAATCACAAATAATAAAAGGTGTTTAGATAGATAGAACTTTAAATTGTAAAAAGTAACACAAAAAATGAAATTTTGATGAAACATTTTTTTTTATTTGTTTTAGTATACTCTGACAAATCATCATGAATAGACTCTCGCTTGAACAACGCTACGAAATTATCCAAATTTACTTTAAAAATCAGTCGTCGATTCGCGCAACTTATAGACGACTTCGTCATTTTTATGGCGTACATAATCGTGCATCTGAACAAGCCATTCGTCGAACTGTCGACAGATTTCGTACGACATACTCTCTAGAGGATGCAATAACACCAACACGTCGAAGGAATGTGCGTACTGAAGTGAATATCGCCGCTGTAAACGAAAGTGTGGAAGAACATCCAAATTTATCAATTCGTCGTCGGTCGCAGGAATTGGGGCTCTGTCCGTCCACTACGTGGAAAATTTTGCGCAAAGATCTCGGCCTACACCCGTATAAGATCCAGCTGGTACAGGAATTGAAGCCACGAGACCATTATATGCGTCTCTAGAGCTCTAGAGCAGTTGGCAACTGACCCGTTGTTTTATCGCAAAATTGTGTTCAGCGATGAGGCGCATTTTTGGCTTAACGGGTTTGTTAATAAGCAAAATTGCGGCATATGGAGTGAGACCAATCCACAACAGACCCTACAGACTCCATTACATCCAGAAAAATGCACCGTTTGGTGCGGTTTTCACGCTGGTGGCATCATCGGACCTTATTTCTTCAAAAATGAGGCCGGAGCTCGCGTTACGGTCAATGGAGATCGTTACCGCACCATGATCAATGATTTTTTGTTTGAAAATATGGATGACATTGATCCGGACGAGATGTGGTTTCAACAGGATGGCGCTACGTGCCATACAGCAAACGCAACCATCGACTTATTGAAATCAAAATTTGGCGATAAGTTGATTTCGAGAAATGGACCTGTCAATTGGCCTCCAAGGTCGTGCGATTTGACACCACTCGACTATTTCCTGTGGGGCTACGTGAAGTCACTGGTTTATGCTGATAAACCAGCAACAGTTGACGCCTTGGAGGACAGCATTGTTCGTGTTATTCGTGACATACGCCCAGCAGTGCTCGAAAAAGTGGCCCAAAATTGGACGTCCGGAATGCGCTTCGTCAAGAACAGCCGCGGTGCCCATATGCCCGAAATCATTTTCAAATGTTAATGTCACGTATTGATCCTTCGAATAAAAAAGAAATTTTGATTACAATTTTATTTTTTGTGTTATTTTTTACAATTTTAAGTTCTATCGGGCTTAAAAAAACACCCTTTATAAGATTACAATAAATGTAAAGGAGGAGTTGACCTCTTGCATAAAATTGTGCAATTTTTATTTATAAAATGAAGGCTTATCAATGCTCTCAAGTAGCGTTCAGTAACATGGTAGATACATCACTTTATAAGGCTTTTATAATAGCAGCAGCTTACTATGACTGGAAGAAACATTATTTTGCCAAGCGTCAAAACTTCTTTGAAAATTAGGTTTGCAACATATTGTGCCTTATACGAAATGCCGAAAAACGTTATCAACAGCGCTCTTTTTCATAAGAATTTGAACAAAAAATGCATTATGAAACTAAGCAATTGTCAACCTAAATCAAATGCAAAGATCCAACTAAATACAATTAAAAGAAGTAGATGTTAGTTATGCCCCAAAACTGATAATAAAACAATTCTTGTATGTATTACCTGCAAAATATCTGTATCTGACAATGCGCCAATAGAATTATATTGTTACGTTTATACTTTTTATAAACGTGTTGTTGTGAGTTCTTAATTGCAAAATAAATACTACCAGATTTTAGAGCTTTTAAATTAATTACAAGTTTATTTACTTTAACTACACAAAGTGGACACTACAGAAAAATTTACCTAAGATGCATGTCTATACTTCACGAGATTTATTTTTCAACTAACTAATTATCCACTCAAACGCTATCTTTTTATGTTTGTCCACTAGAAGTCTAGAAAATTTAAGAATTTTATACTCGCTTTTGCTTTAAATTTTGTTGTCCATTCAATGTAAAGGCGCCTATATGTCTGTGTGTATTATTGTTTTTGTTTTTATGCTGATAAAGTTTCTTTCTGGAATTTATTTAAAATAGTTATTGTTGTCTTGTGTAGCATATCTAATTGTGGTTGTTGTTTTGCGTGTGTAAAATTTTGTAGAAATTTGTGGTTGTCTTGTGTGCATAAGTTTTCTTAGCAAGCCACGCAGCATACCCAGTAGTTTACTTTATTGCTTAATTATTTTCTTTTAAAACTTAGACACATCCGTAACAATACTAATATATATTACATTCCAACTGCATTTCCCCCGGGGGCATATTTATCAATCTTTATGGATTTGAATAGTGCGGGTATAAGGGATCCCACTCCCCTAAAGGAAGACAGGGTGTCAACTGGAAGCTTCACATTATTTCCACGGGACTCATTGAGTCCCAGATCCTCTTTAGCTTTTTGGCTGTTTCTCTGACTGATTATTGATGTTGGCCCTTCGGGAGTATCGTGGTGGTTGTGGTTTTACGGCCCTCGCATGAATTTGATTTAGGGGGCCAGGATCATCTCGCCTTTAATAACATCAACGCGTAAATTGTTCGGATCCAGTGAGCATGCATTCTGGGCCAGGAGTTGGATAACTCTTTAGCAACGAGCTTTGGAACCGCTGAAATTGCAACTAGGAATGACCTGTTGCTAGAATTAGTCCTTGGCTTCCTAGGGCGTGATTGATGTTGCTTTTCATTCCCAGTTGTTTGACCACTATCTGATCAAGGTTCACGGCCAGGTGCAGATGTAAGTCTTATCACGAAATTCCAATTGTATATAGAAAGTATTTTATTAACTGTGTAAAATATACACATTCGTACATTTGCAACAAATTTTTGGATCCTATGAAGGTTATTTCATACACCTAACATACAGGTATTAGCTGAAGTCCCTTAAATTGGCAAATATGGCAACGTCAGCTATTGTATTTACAACTTTTACAATACAATTTTCAGTACAAACATTAGCGGCAGTTTTCTGCTGTTAGAAAATTTCTTTTGATTTTATTACATATTACAAGAAAGCATATTAAGTTCAATTATTTATTTTACTTTAACAATACTCCAAATGTATTTCAAATTTCATATTAGTCGTTTTTTATTATTTCGAGCTTTTCTATTTGAACCTTACTTTTTTCAGAATTATTTCAATATGTTATTTATTCGATTTTTCCCCCTATTTTATTTCCAGTGCCACTTACCTCAGTTCAAGGTGTTTTGGGACGACAAGCAATGCTACCCTGTGATATAACGCCAATGGAACGTGACGATGCAGTTTATATGGTTTTGTGGTTTCGTGAAGGTGACGGTGAACCAATTTATAAGTAAGTAGCAAACGTGTAGCTTGCTGTTTAATAAGTTTTTATCGTAATTATCCTATAACAAGACAAAGTGTTCATAAAAAAAAGCGACGAACAAGAACTCTTTTTAATGATTTAGTTTAAGTGAAAAATTCTGTTTTTGTATACAAACAAACTGTTCGTTATTCTCATCTTGTATTTGGTTAAGATTATAGAGTTTGTACAAATGTTTACCTTATTAGACCAATTAAGTAACATCATCACACCACTTCACATCACCAATAGTTTTATTTAGAAGATTTTTAAGTTCTTAGAGAGCATTAAGACTAGTTTTTCTTACGATCAGTATTAATGACATAAATACAGAAATTATTGTGGTTTGGATTAAAGGCTGTTTAGAAAAATTAAAAAACTGTATTTTCAAATATTTAATATATTAAAAACGTGATTTTTATGTAAAAATAAATTATTTTGTAATAAATGTGCCAGAAGGAAATATACGACAGCTTAGTACTAATACGGTTACATCAATTTTATTTTATCTTTTTATTTTAGTGTTACCATTGTAGTACTTTAAGTAATACATTCGAATGGATTTCTTTATAAACTATATTTAATTTTGGTCTTGTGTGTATAAATATTGATTAGGAAAAGTTTAAAATGTAGAAAAATAACATTTTGAAATTAAAACAATTTCAAAAATCAGTTTTGAATTTTGAATGCTTTGCACAAAAAAGTCAGTTAAATACTGTTCCTACAAATGCCACATGCAGACAAAGTTTCAATATTTTTTTTTTTAATTTTGTTCTTAAAAAATTATAAAACTTTGGTATTCCTTATAAAATTTTTTCATTTTTTCAGTTTTGATGTCAGAGGGAGGCAGTTTGGTCAAGCAAGATTATGGTCTTCACCATTAGCATTTGGACCGCGAGCGTACTTCAGCAGTACATCACATCCAGCACAGTTGAAAATTGACAATATACGTTTAGAAGATGAAGGTGTCTATAGATGTAGAGTAGACTTTCGAAATTCACCCACAAGAAACCTGAAAATCAATTTAACCGTAATTGGTGAGTTATATCTACTAAAATTTCTTGAAAATGTTGGGAAATATATCGCTTTAATAATTTTACTGTCGAACATGCAAGAAAATTGGCAAAGAAAATATAAAAGTTGCATATATGTATGTATGGGCATAGCAATCAAAAAATTACTTGCTTATTGCCATTTTACAGAAGCATTAAAAGTAATAGTTGTAAGAGTGAAAGTAAAATTTGGATTAAATGAAATATTAGAAGAGGAAAAAAAACTTTTTTCAAAGTTAGATCATTATATTGCTAGAATCGAAAATAAGAAACTATAATGTTTGCTTATGATCAGTATGTAACTTTTTTGCATTTTACAACTTATATGTGATATTATGTCTTAATTTTGCTAAAAATCGATATTGCAACCTTTTACTTAATATATTTTATCTCTACAAATGCAAGTCGCAAAGAACAATTTCCTTAAATAGAAAGAAAAACTAAATTAACTGCTTAATAACTGAAAAATGCCACAAAATCTGAACAATACTTTAAAGGACGCTCATACCCATATGGATGCGAAACAATTCTACTTTCTGCCTGATTGTAACAGTTGGTGTTTTATACTGTTACTAGTATATCTGTCATAATAAATGCAAAAAAGCATTGAATTTGCAAAGCAATTCAAGAGTTTTATTGAAACGACTTCCAATCAGCATACAGATGCATAGATTTATACATACATTAAAACCTTCTTGCAACAAAATACAATAGCAATTGTTGGCAACATGAATGATTAAAAAAAAAATTACAACTTCAAAACACAAACGATATAATTTAACTTGGCGATGCGTACCATATTGCAAAATGCAATGTTATCAGCAAAAAAAAAAATATTGTTATAGCTCAACCGATAGGAACATTACAACCATCATAACGCTTGCCAGAACAATGACCTCGATAGTCAGTGACATTGTCAAACTGATAAAATTACAGATGTAACATAATGTTAGTGGAAGTGTGTGTGAAGGAACAAAAAAAGAGGATAATAGTTTCGATCACGATAGAAGATATAAATTTCTTTATCAAAAATTAATTAGTATTCACGCTGGTTCTGAAAACCTTTATAACTGTAGATCTGTATGATTAAACGTTCTTTATTATTAAGGTCTTATACAAATAATACAATATATTTCATTTATCATACCCTAGTTAACTAATGAAAATAAAATTAAAGTCATTGCCCAGGTAAATTATATTTTTCCAAACAACATGTGTGTGTGTGCAAATTCTTACAACTTTACAACGTTTGTATAAATCTTGTATACGATTGTTACAAAATACGCAATACGTTTTCAATATTTAGTCAAGGTATGAGTCATGGTAAATATGTATGTTATACGAATTGTTACTGACGTATTTTGAACATATTATTCAACTTTTATTATTAATCTTCCAAAAATGTGAATTATTTGTAAAAAAAACAGCAAACTTTCAAATTAAATAAAATTTATTTTAATAAGTTATAGTTGGATAAAAAATCTAGTTAAACATTTAAAATTCAAATGTAATCATTTCATTTCCAACAAAATGAAATTCGGATGAAAATTCGTGTACAAAATGTGAAAATTAAAAAAATTTTATATACACAGATATGTTTGCAGGTTTATCAAATATAAAATTACATAAATACTTATAAATATTTCTGTACGAGTGGCGAAAGATAGCAAGATAGAAAATAAATTGATTAAAAAAGTTTATACTTTATTTTGCAAGTAATTGATCCGGAGTCCGAAAAGTTTTCTTAAATCGAAAATAGAAAATGTTAGAAGGTTTATAATGCCTAAAACCTTACATGCAAAACTTTGGTTTCAACGAAATGCTTAGTAGGCTATGTAATTTTTGTGAACAGTAATACCCATTAGATCTGTTGTAGATATAACTTTGGCAGAGATAACGTATGAGTACCAACTTTAAAATCGATTAAAAAATTTTTTTTTAATTTTTTTATTTAATCGTTAATTACTTCTAATTGCAGAAGAATGATGTTTCTTAAATTTTATTTTGAAAGTTAAGTCAAACCACTGTTTACTAATCAACACACATAACTTCTTTGTTCAACGCCTTGTTCAATAATACCGGTCGACTGGGACTGCAGTCCGTCTTGATTGTTCTTCAGATTATTCTGTTCTAGGTGTTTCTTTATAAAAGTGTAGAAATGTATAATGTAGATATGATTCTTAAAAAATATATAAAAACTTTAAATGATTTTTTTATTTGCTTCAGCAGTGCGAAGGTGTTGTCTTCTTTTCGTAATATTTGGTTGTCGAAAAATTATCGAAATGCATATCATTAAGCGTATTTCCAGCTAAATGAAGTTTAAAGTCAAGAATTTAAATATTAAAATAATTAAAATTATTGGAAATTTAAGCGTTTCCGATTTTTAAAAAATATAAAATAGTTTATTATAAAAACTTACAAAATAAATCTTTTACAATTAAGTTTTTAATAAAACTTTGTAATAAAATTATGTTTATATATGTATCCATACACACATTAAATACAAACATAAGATTTATATTTTCTTATGAAAAACTTAAAGGTTTTATTTCTTTTAACAAATCCTTCACGAAGCATATCAATTTAGAATTCTTACAACGTAATTCAGTGGCATTCGGATACATGGATACAATCAAGTGATGTAAATCGCTATATGACTAATAAAATAAATGAATTTAAAAACAAATAAACAATATTTTAAAAAATGTTAGGCTTTAAAAAAAAGCTTAAATTCTTTAATGCAATTTAACTTACATCAATATTCCTCCAGGTAGGAATAAAATTTAATTTAATAGAATTTAAATCTTCTGAACATATTTCCTCAACTCTTACAAAATATGCTACACCGGGCGATATTTGCACTTCTACGATATTGTCTGGTAAATCTTGGTATTGTTTAAATTTTAAAAGAATATCACGTCGTCTTGCTAAACGATTCCATTGTGAATATTTAAATATAACTTGCGTACTATGGACAGCCATACAATTATAAGTATGCAATTCATTTGACAAATGTTTTTCGGAAAAGTAACCTATAATGATACGAGTATAAAATAATTATAATCATACGAATATAACAAACACGAGGGATTCCGTACCATGTATACGCAACGTTATAATTTTAAGATGAATGTGGTAATTAGTAGATGTTAAAGTTTTAAATTTTCTAGCTATAACGGTTCAAAAGATAAGAAAGACAGTATAAGTAAAAATCACACTTTTTTCTTAGTTGCTTTTACATTAGGGTACAACTTGTGATAAGTTCCATACGCAAAAAAATTGCGGAAAAAATCTAAACAACTTAATAGCATAAATAACCGTTTAAAAGATAACATACACTGCCAAAACATTAAGTTACTACCGATAGCGGTTGAAAGGCTAGAGCCTCTATGGAAACTCTCTTTAAATTTTAAATTTATTCACACTTATTATTATAGAAGACATATTTTACTTAGTGTTTGTAAGTTCTTAACGTCTGCCTACTAAGCATAAAATTACAGTAATATACCTTAATCCCACATCACTTAAGGAAAATTCTTTATATTTAATTTTAGTAACATAAAATTGGTTGTTACTAAGCAGTTTTATTATTCGTGCTTGATTCCTTTAAATAAATATTTCATGATATTCTCACGAAATATTTATTACAAAAATTTTTATTAAAAAAATAAACATTTTATGATATTCTCATAAAACATTTATTCCAACAAAAATAAAAAATATTTGAAATGTATTACTGCGAGGTAGAGCATATCCATATTGCAATTTCACTATTGCTCACATAGCTCATCAGTGAATTTTACCCCAATATTGTATAGAAAAACCTAAAAGTCTTATTTCCAAAAAAATACTTATTGGTTGTTACTCTTAAAGCGAACGTAACAAAACTCTAAATTGAAGTGTTTGCCTATTGCGCTATAATATATTTCCTGCCTATGATACTACCCTTTAAAACTGTATTTTTTATACTTGTTGCTATTTTGAATGTATTTTTACACATACCGTGATAATTTTAGTTTTTTGATATCACAGTTCAAAAAATAACAAAAGTTTTATGAATAGCACGTCGTTATCGAAAGACCGTTTCATTTTTAGTGTCTTTATCTGTGAAAGTTTCAAAAGTTTGTTCATTACAGTTCCATAGGCATAGCGGTATGCCAGAAAGACAAAACAGAATGAGAGACCATGTTGTACACTTTCAGTCCGAAACCCCAAAAAAATACAATATCACTTGCCATTTTCTATATAAAAACTGGCATCTGGGTCGGCAAATATGTTTAAGTTTTTTTCTCTAAAAACTTGCTTTAATTCCATAAAGTCACTTATGGGTTCTTGAATAACCAAATACATTATTGGATTCCGTACATATGCTGTTGTAGCTTCCGTGACATGTCCACGAATACCTTTAGCTGTAATATATAATATGCACCTCACATATTGAGTGTCGAGTGTAAGAACTACTTCATTTTGAGGACTGTAAAAAAGTTAAGTTAAATATTTGTTACCAGTTTTTAAGTTTTGCGTATTTTACTCATTTGCACTGGGTTCCATAGTCCAATGTTTGAATGGAAAATGCTCGTAACGCTTAAAAGCAAAACCCAAATTTCCTTAAAAAAATTAAGAAAAATAAAAAAAAAAATTTATAACTCGAATGTCAAATATACAAAAGGAATTATATGAACTTATTTTTTTTTTTTTTGTAGATCAGTTAAAGAGCTACAAAGCAGAAAAAAGATTATAATTCTAATTTAAAACTTGGTACATAATAATCACGTTATTTTGGTGGAAATTTAATTTAGACATTTGCTTATATTTCTTTTATATTTCCGTAATGAATATATTTATTTATCTATAAATGAGGACGTGCAAGTTTGGATCACGTTAAAGTTATGGATATAAAATACGTCATCTTTCTGGATTATTAAAATTATAAAAAGCACTTAAATGAGTTGATACTAATAATAATAAGAAACTTACTTAACAAGAAATCTTCTTATCACTTACCTAAACGATCGGTGTGTATAACAAATTTACAATTAGTCCTGTCAAACTCTGAATTTACTATATGTTTTGTTGTCCAATGTAGATATGTTTCCACTTCATTGTCTTGCTCAATTGCTGCAATATCAGTAAATGCTGAACTTTCTTTATTATTTAACAAACTGTCTTCATTTTCTTCGTTATCTTCATTAGTTGTCTGAAGTTCGGTAGACGTTTTTCTTTCAGGTACATCCTTTGTATTTCGACGGGAAACCGTGGAAACCGATGCATTCGTTTCAGTAAAGCTATAACGGTTTGGAAAGTTTGCATTAAAAGACCGTTTTTTCTTTAACATTTGTTTTATTCGTTTGTTACGCGTAACTATTTCCTGCGCTAAAGGTTTCAATTGCGATACTTTTTCGTCTACAGAACAAAGATTGCTTTTAATTTGATCGACAACTTTTAACAGCTCTTCAAATGTCTCTGGTTCTGTCAGGCCAATATCTAAGTTGGATGCTTTCAGACAATCAACGAAATTCAGTTGTTCGAGTTTAGGAAAATATGCATAAAGTCTTTCAGGATTTGTTTGTCGATCAATAAAATTAAATTTTTGAGTTAGCATTTTGTATTTTAAGTCCATACTAAGTTTACGGCGTACAAGTTTATCGCCTCTGCTCCTCGACTTTCTCTTACCATGTTCCAGATCTTCCAGTAGAGACTCTTTCGGAAATTTGGAGGACGAAATAATACGTGGTATAATATGTCTTTCCAGTTGCCTGTTTTGCGGAGTTGTTAAGAGATTTTTTAACAGAAAATCATGTACTTGTACAGTGGTCACGCTATCCCGTTGCGAGTCCCTTTGTGGTTTGTATTTTTGTTGATTTAACAGAGATGTTGCTAAAGGTTGTTGAAAAATAGAAGTGCGAGACATCTGTTGGCTATTGGCCAAACGTTGTCTTTTCAAAGAAAAATTGTCTTCTACAGGCAGAAGCAAAAGTGACTTTCTTACTGATTGCTGTACGGCATCATTATTTATGATAGATGGCGTACTCTTCGATTCTCTTCTGTGTTTCTTTGAAATTCTTTCGCTTCTTTCAACAGATTGACGGTATGGAACAATCCTTGTGGTCTCCTCAAAGTGGCAAGCTATTGGCTTTCCCCAAAAGCAAAGAAACTCAGGTAACACCAAGGTTATAATAAACCAGGGACTATTCAACTCAGGGTCAGCGGGTTTTTCCATCTCTTGAATAGTCATACGTCTTGTTAAGCGCGCAGTAGACCGAGATGCTCTTAGTGACATTGGCTCTGTTCTAATCTGAATGCCTTTGTCTACAATTAGCTTAGATCCATTTTTGTGCCAGGTCATATTGAAGCTATTGAAATCGTTATGCATTGGTTTTTTTACGTAATGTAATTGATAAATTCCACCCAATATAAAATATTCTTTTAAGTTTATCTATAAAATAGGATATAAAAAAATAAATAAAAAAGATTATAATAAAATAAATTTAAATTCGTATTTTACCTCATCATTCGATAAATTAAATAACTCCGGATCATAAACTGATTTACAAAAATTTTCATATTGTTTTTGTTCCTCTTTCAAAAAATCTTCATAAATATTCGGTTCTTGATCATCACTAATTAATATCGGCTCAACTGGGGGCTTAGGAACTTTATTTGGTACATCCTCATCCTTCTTACGAGATTTAAGTTTTTCTACCTGCAGCATATACTGCTGATATTTTTCGTCGTATTCCATTTTTTTTTGTGTCATCTCACTATGTATTTTCGCTTGCATCTCCAGTTGCATATTCCACTCATTAACTAGACATTCATGCAGATCCAATATTCCAGCGTTAAGATTTTCGGAACCATCAGGCACTATTTGTTTGAAACTTTTTGCATTTTCACTAAGATAATCAAAGTTCATGTGAATAGCACGAACGACTAAATTTTGTTCCAGCATATTTGAAGGTATTTGTAATTGTAGATTGATTGAGTGAAAATTGGCCAACAAGCGTGGTTCCCTAACAATATAAAGGTATTTCATTTTAAGAATTTAATCATTTTTACAACGCTAGCACAACAGCAGCGTGATTGAAAAACGGCTGTTTAATTACCTTAAATGTGTAAACCTCACTGCTACATTTTTCAAACACCAAATATGTATTTCAAAATCTTGGGCCTTAAAGAAATATTCAGCACAAATTGAATCTAAAGAACTAATAACCGACAGGTATAAAACGGAAAATAAATTGGAAGAAAAATCTTAACTAACTTCATTTCACCATTTTCGGAGCTTAGTATGCGATAAGTATAACAATCCATAAAGTCCACTATCTCATCCTGCAAGGCCAATTTGTGATTCACTATATCTGTTAAAATATTAACTGGGCACTTAGAAACTTGAAGGTCGTTATCCAAAAAATATTCGATTCTTTGCAAAACTTTTACCAAGTCATTTACATAGTTACTATATTCTTGACCAATATTCTTCTTTAGAGTTTCATTCAAGTGTTCTCGTGTCAAATCCTGGCGAAAAATATCTTGTGTTAAAATACTTCTTTCGTTTACTGACAGAAGCCAGTTGATATTTTTTTCAACATTTTTATTTTCCAAATATTTAAATTTGCTATATAAAAGCCGCATATCGGCGGGTATATAAGGTTTCGGTAGTGGATCACAAGATAGATATGTTTGCCATTTCTGTTCAACTAGTTCTGTTTTATTAAGATCAGTAATTTCTAGAAGAGCGTCTAGTTTAAAAAGGAAGAAATCATGATTATATTTTACAACTATATATTAAAATAAACTCATACAGGTAAAATATTTGTGGAAATAACCAGATATTCGTATTTGAAAATATACACTTTGGAAATTTAGCTGTTACACTGGTTTTTTCCGTTTTATTTATCTATTCGTCTTACCATCAATAAAAGTAAGACATATTCTTAACTCAATCAATTGGTTTGCATATTTTTGTTCCTTTGCGTTCATTTCTTCTCGCGTCATATATTGCACAGGTTTTTCACTGGGAGCCTTAGCCTTTTTTTTAACATTTCTTTCTTTTTTCGGTGGCATTTCTTTGAACAATTTTTAATTTACGGAAATATAAATCTACAATTATGAATAATATTTACGTATCTCTACATTTGTATATATTTTTATGTTGTCAACTGAATCCCAGCCAACCATTAAATGACTACTCCGAAAACAGGCTCATAAAAACACAAGCAGCTAAGAAGCTTTTTCTAAGCGCGTCTAAAAATTGCTCATGATGTATCACTTACCTACTTCGGAGCTCTCCTTACTTGACTCACATATTACATAGTTATTTTTTTTTTATTTAAAGGTGAATTCACAGGAAGATTTGCTACTTAAATATTAATAAAAAAAATTTAGTTTGTCTCACTTATTGCCAAATCGCATCATGCTATTAAAAAAAATGAAAATAACAAGAAACTATGTACTGACTTAAATAAACTTTAGGTTCATTTCTACTGTAAAATAATATAAAAAAGTGAATTCAACTCCAATTTTGACCAAATGGATCAAGTTTACAATTGCAGAATTTGTGAAACTTTATTTACCAAAATTTGTATTAGTCAGTGTTAGTTAGATCCAGAAGTTTATCGTAACATAAAACAATTTTTAAGCAAAAAATTTAAATTAACGAAATACACTTTCTGGACAATTGTGCTAAAAGACTGCACAAGTCAAGAAGTCAAGATTCGTTTATTTTTTTCATCAAATTAAATTTTCCCTAATTTACTAAATTAGTTACAAAACCTTTGCTCTAAAGGTTTTTTGTTTGTTAGTAATTTTTTTTTGCATTCGAAGCTTAACAAAAAAAAAAATATGTGACATTCTATTGCCATTTTCCGTCTTATCTGGCTGTTTCGAAGTTGAAGGCGAGCGCTTTCGAAGTGAAAACATCATTATCAAGTACTAATTAATTAGTACTAATTACACCGTGTGGTGATGTTTTTACATCGAAAGCGCTCGCCTTCAACTTCAAATAAGTCAGTTAAGACGGAAAATTACAATAGCATTTAATTTACTGGCGGAGAGAAAAAAAATAATACCATATGTGACAATTTATTAAGAGACTTCGCGGAGACTTCGACTATAGCGTACGAATATTCCTCAAATTGAAAAATTAATAGGCTGAACAGATGGATTGATACGAAGAACGCTGAAAATATAGAGCCAGATAATGCTACCTTACATTCTGTGTGTGTGTGTAATTTTTCCCTTTATCTTTAAAATATGTCCATGAAAAATTGGAATTCTTTTTTCTATAAAAAAAATTAAAAACTAACTTGAAAACGAACTTAAGAAAAACCAATAAAGTCATATTTTTTATTTGGTTCAAATAAATTTGTTGTTTGATTTATGTATTCAAAAAATCATGCCTTTTTCAACAAAATAAAGCAAAATCTATGCATTTGATTATGGGATTCATTTTAAATAAAAATGTTTTTATGTGCAAATGATTGTTTTAAATTAAAAATTATTAAACAATTTTTATAAGAAATTTTTGGGTTAGTCATTAACTGGTTGGCTGTGTATAAAATGTGTAGGGTGATTCATCAATATACTAAAAATATATTTGAACGAAAAAAAGCCTTAATCCCTATAGTGAAAGAAAGTTTTGCCTTGTTTATGTATAATTTTTTTTAAAGTTTTACATTTTTTATTTAAACCTTTTTTATAATTTCGTTAAGTTAAAAAAGTAATATGCCACACGTAAAATGATTTTAAACAATAAAAATTTTAAAACATACCTTGAGCAAGGAATGTTTGCTTGTAATATTTGAATGTGTTTTTAATTTCTTTCTTTTATTTCTTGCAATTAACTAAACTTTAGGAATCATATTGTTAGGAATATGTTTTGCTTAAGTTTTAAATAACATAATTAAGCAATAAAGCAAACTACTGGTTACAAACTGCGTAGAAGTTTATATACATACAACTACTGTTGGATATGCTGTTCACTAACTGCCTGGCATGCAAGAAAAAAATACATGTATGCTGTTTACCATCTAAAGGCGCAAGACAAAAACTAATTTTACAACAACAAATATACATGTTGTTTATCATCTGCGTAGTTTTCTAAGAAACTGTTTTTTTACAAATAACAACAACAAATGTATTGAAATAAATCCCAAGCAGAAACCTTATTAGCATAAAAACAAAAACAACTATACACACAGACATACAGGCGCCTATATATCGAGCACTTTGTGATACAAAGGGAGTAGAAGTTTCTTAAATCTTCTAGACTTTAAATGGACAAGTATAAATAGGGAAACGTCTGAGTGGATAATTATTCAGTGTAAAATTAAACCTCATCGACTAAACACGTGCATTTTAAGTAAATTGTTCTGTGTCAACTTTGTGTAGTTATAGTAAATAAAATTGTTATTAATTTAAAAATTTTAAAAACTGGTGTTATTTATATTGCAATAAAGAACTCACAACAAAACGTTTATAAAAGCTATAAATGTAACAATATCTTTAAAAACACATATTTAAATAAAAGTGATTTAATACAGTTACAATTCTGCAACAAAACATTCCTCAAGAAAATAAAAGTTCTATAAAACTCACCATACTTATTGCACACACATACAAAATATATACATTTAAAAAGAATAATAAGAATATAATAAATTTTATGTTAATTGCAGTATAACTATTTTGATCTAGAAAAAAACTTGTTGTACAAGCTGCCAAATCTATGTAGACTGTGTGTGATTCGATTTACATCCGCGCCTGGCCATGAAGCCTTAATCAGATGGTGGACCAAATCACTGCATAATTTGGAACGTCATGCTCGTCCTAGGAAGCCGAAGCCATAATTCTATGCAACAGAACTTTTTAGTTGCAACTTCGATGATTCCAGAGCAGGGCTGCAAATCATCACTCCTTGCTTAAGAATTGAGACTTTCCAACTCCTGTCCAGAACACATGTCTAGCATGCTCTCTGGACTGGATCATTCACTTAGGGTGTGATTAACAGTGAGATGATCCTGGTCACCACAATATCCATTATACTGTTATGGGGCCGCTAAACCACAACCACCACGATACTCCCATATAGGGGGCAACCTCAATAATCAGCCGGAGAACTATTAAATGTCTAAAGAGACAAATAATGAACTCTGCGAGCTTACTGGTTCCCATGGAAATAAAGTGGAGTTTCCAGTTGTACCTCTGCTGACTTCAGGGGACTGGGCTCCCTTTTTCCCCAGTTGCACTGTGTCTAGATAGTCGAAGTTCTATAAAGACCATATATATGTGCCCCCGGGGGGAAAATCTATGTAGACTGTAAAAATTTAGACGTTCTAGCTCGTTTTAAAGTGCACATTATTAGAATGTCTTTGGGGGTTAGTTGCAGAGTGTGTTTTTAACAGCCACTGCAACCAAACTATGCAGAGGTGAATTTGTTGTTGAAATTTGTAATTAAAACAAGGCGTGTACTTAGAGTCTAACAGTAAGCTTTTTCTTACTATTAGTTTATGTATAAAATTGTTCCCTACTGATCCATTAGAAAAAGGTAAAGGTCAGAGTGTATTTTTTCATGATTGGTTTTGCTAGGAGTTTAATTTGAAATCTATCCTGTACTATTAATTTTGCAAAGATGTTGATAAGAAAATTATACTCAGCTGCCTTTTAAAGAAAAATGAAGCTTGATTAAAAAAATTGTACAAATTGTATTTAAATGACAAGCAATTAAAGAGTTGTAGAAGCCAATTGAAGAATTCGTTTTTAAAATAACTTAAAGTAATAAAGTACGTTAAAGTAAAATATTTTTTGTAGCAAATTTCTTGTATAAATCCCTTTTCGTAAATCCTACAAATATTAAATTTAACACAAAATTCTGTCTTTCTAAAATGAAATAAATAATGTGAAGAAAAGTTTTTATTCTAGTTTAATGAAATAAAACAATATTTAAGACCTACATAAATATAAACTTGTAAACTATGACCATATATAAAAATGGCAGTATATATAAGTTAATATACTCTTAAATAGAAATAAATAAACTTTACAGAATCCCTTTTAAATTATTAAGGATACAAGTTGAATGTTGCCTTCTTAATTATAACAAATAAACAATATAAATGTAAAAAATTAACCCACTAGGAAATTTTACAAGACAATCAGAATCAACAAGAAAAATCAAAAATTTATTAAAATAGTAACTATTAAAGGCAAAGATTTTATTAATTAAAGCTGTGAGGATATTTGATTTGGTTGTAAACATTAATTTCAGAATATACACAATTTTTTTTTTCTTCTGAGCGAATGCCTTTAATTGAGGAGGCATAAATCAGGGGATATATACCTATATGTGTGTCACGCCTATCTATTCATAATTTTTAGAAATGCCCTGTTACAGTTCTGCGAAAATTTCTGTGATATTTACCCCTCAGTTTTTTATACTGTGTAAAATAATTCTGAGTAATAACATCGGTTTCTATAGATGGAAATTCGTAAAATAGCTTAAGAATTTCATTGAGTAAACAAAAACTGTATACATTCTGATCAGATGATTAAAACTACTTTAATCTATATTTCGAAGGTTAATGCAACAGTATTTTCCCAGACAAAAATTTTGATAGAGAGAATATGGCAAAGGACATGCATATTAAAAACTTTCTCACAATAATAAATCGAATTTTTGATATATATATTATAGATTCTGTAAAGAAGCTTAAACAGTGTTTGAAAAAACACTATTTTAATTCGGATTGTCTATTTGTAACATAATTTTTGTAATACAATTATTACTTATATATTTTATTTACTTAAGCCCGTGACTTCCTTTAAACATCACTACTATCTCTTAACTACAAACTATATAAATTATCTTCCTCAGTAAGATATTTGGACCACAGTTACTATAGTCTGTTTGCTCCTAAAAAACCTAAATTAATTTTTCTCTACCAGTACATAACAAGCATTCTTTTCTTGAATATCTTTCCTGGTTCCCTTACTTGCGCAATTATATTCTCGTGTATCTTACAGAAGTTGGAAGCTACACCTTTTTTTCAATGCCTTTAAATATATATAGACTACATTCTACATCTCGTTTTGTTTGCTCCCTTCATGATCCAGCTTAAGATTAATATTTCGCTTATGGTGTTTTGAAGAGTTTTTATATTTCCTACTTGGTGTTAATGATATACATATGCAGAAATGCATGTGTATATTTTATACGTATGGAATAACATTTGTATGCTACATGAGTATTGTAACAAAATATGGTACCATTATTATTCTTTTTATGCTACACTCCTATCCTTTTAGGGCTTTATTGTGCAGGAGATTCTATTGTTTTATTTTTTACATCGCACTGCATTATGTTTTGCACCAACAGAAGCAACAAAATGAAATGCAACAACATCAAATATAAAGGATATATACAAAACATTAATAAAATTCTCAGAATACTGCAATTTGTCAGAACAACATTGCTACTAGACTAATAGGCGACGCCATATTGTAATGTTGCATAAACTTGAAACAACGACAACGAAAAAGAACCAAAAAAAAAAAAGAAAACGAAAAACAAAATTGTTAAACAAAAGTAACAAAAACAGAAACAACATTAAAAAACGTAACACAAACATATAGATATTCTCAGTAATACATTTGCAGAATTTATATGTGTAAAACTGTTTATATATGCAATGGCATATGTACGTAGGTATGTATGTTTAGGTGTATGAGTTGAGTACGTGCAGCGGAAACGTGAACGGAAATATAAATGCGGTTTACGGTTAACAATAAAAGCTACATCATAGTCTAGATGGTAATGTTGTTGTCGTTGTCGACATCAACGTAACAGCAATAGCCACAATAAAAACAATAGTATTTTTACTTGAAAAAACAAACAAAATATTAGCCTGAGCATATAGCAATGTATGCAAGTATGTATGTGTAACTTTTTCCTTATAAATACCCATTTAAATGTTTCAGTTGCAATTTTTAAAAGGTTTAAATGTGAGAAGATTAAAATAAGGCTCATGCAAAAGCACTGTCCAAAGTAAAAAAAAAGAATATTGCTCTGCGTTTGCATTCACTCTCTTACCTACCAATTATTCATTAAATGTACCAGAGTACCTTTAGTGTTTTAAAAATTTGCTTTTTTTAATGCTTGTTAGCTTAAAGTAATTTATTAAGGTGGCACTTAAGTGAATAAAATTGAATTATATTTTTTTTGTGTTATGTATACTGGCTATTAACTTTAACAATACTTTACATGCTCTAAAAATGATAACGTTTTACGAGTACTGCAAATACTATTCACGTTGTTGCACTAGATTTATTTTTCAAATAAAATTTGAAGGTCAAGAACGACAATAAAAACTATTGACAGGTTTTATAAAAACATAAAATACAGTTAGAAGCTAATATAATTTTTTAAGACTTTTTAAATACCATCTGCAATATATTAAAAATACATTTAGTTGAAATTTTTTTTAAATATTATAAATATATTGAGCGCCCTAATATTATTTTGAGTTTATTTTGCTTTGCTTTTAATACTCATACGTGTTGAGTTTTGAGAATCATTTCACCACAGCTGTGTTATTAAAGGATGACAGAAGTATAATTTTTTCTCTCTTAAAAAAATTTAAAAAATTGCTATATATTTAATAAATAATCCAAGAAGTCTTGATTAAGAAAGAACTACAACAAAAAATAACAACAAAACTACAGGATTTCTGATTCCCCTTGTCCGACGCTAGGTAACCGACTAATACAAATCCTAATTCTCACGAAAGTAATGTGGTTAGATACGACTAAAAAGTGTACACATATACATACATCAAAATATTAGACATTTTAAATTATATTTTGTGTTTGGTAACATATCAACTGAAATTGGTAATAAAATAATACACATAAAAACGGCCTAAAATATCACCAGCTTAATGCCAACTATAATATATTTTATCCGTAAACTGCCACGCGTTACAATATTCAATTAACGAGGATAGTACGCAAGTTCGTATGCACTGCGAGTAAGAAATAGCAAACAATAATATAATACACATAATGTCAGTGTTAAAAATATAGTATCTAAAAAAGCTTACATACATCATACAGAAAGCTTTAAGACAAATTTCAGTAAAAAAATACGCATTCGTGGCAAAGAAGACTTTCTCAGCAAACCTTATTCCTTATTTGAAAAGAAATCGGTATATGTAAAAATTCAAAGGTCTAATAACCCAACAAAGAGAACCTATTTAATATGTATGATTAAACTGCTGACATCTTTAACACAAAAACATGTTGAGGATAATAGAAACAAAAAGCTGATATCAATTTATACGAGGGTTGTCAACTGTAATAAAAAATAATGAGAGGTGAAAAGATCTACAAATACTAAAGTCAAAAAATTCTCTGAATTGCTAAAAGTGCATACAGTATTTAATATTTTACCACAATTGTGAAGTGAAATAGTTTACATGCTTATCGAAAAACTCTAAAGTCTCGGGAATCGATGGCACCCGTTCAATAATGATTAATGATCAATAATCTTTTCACAGGGATAACAAAGGTACTTAGTTGTTCTAAAAAATGGACATTTTCCAAAACTTTTTAAAATTGCCGAGGTTATAACTATACTTAAGCCTGGTAAAGATGCTAAACTAACTTATCGTCACAGCAGTATTCTAAATTTTCTCGATATGATACTTGAAAAAATTATACTGTGGATGTTAAAGGAGTTTACAGAGGAGTTACAGAATACTGTAGGATCCATAATTTCAAACGACTTGCCAACAGAAATGATCGGAGCCTTTGGCCCGATTTAATATGATTGTCTTATTTATAAGCTTTTTTTTTCATATAATAAATGACCTTAAAGAATATTATCTTGCAAGTTGACGGAAATGAAATTCAAATTCTAAATGAAATTAAATATCTAGAAATTGTTTTAGAGATTTTTTTCGTCGAACCTCAACCGCAAAAGTAAGATTCTATTTTACAAAATTTATATATAATCAACCAATATTGACCTATGGGTGTCAATTATGGTCACGCTAAAACACATCTTAAAAAGCTTCAAATTATTCAAGAAAGAAACCTAAATTACCAAGGTGGTACTCAACTAAACTTTTAAATAGGAATGTTTAACAAGATATGTTTTCAACGGCAATAAGTAAAATAATAAAGGATTTGAAGTTCGAAATATTTCAAAAGAATAAGAAATTTGCAACATCATCTTTATCAGAAACGAAGTCGATTGCAGCGTGAGAGTTGGATGTTTCTTCAAAAACTGAAAAGCTGTTTGCTATAGTTTCCTTTGAAATATATGTATATATATATATATATATATATATATATATATATATATATATATATATATATATATATATAAATTATATATTATCGGTATATATATATATATATATATATATATATATATATATATATATATATATAAATTATATATTATCGGTATATATATATATATATATATATATATATATATAAATTTCAGTAAAGTAAATATAATTTGATTATAAAGGGGATAGAATAATAAAATTAACTAACCGGTTAATTATGATTACAATATGGTAATCATAGGCATATTTAGAATCAGGCAGAATCAAAAATGTATAAATAATATTATGATAAATAAAAAACAGTTAAAAAATATATTGATTTTAATTCTAAAATCTCACAAATTATTTACGAAATGAACAATATATTTACTTTAAGAACATTTTAATGAGTTTGCATTCATTTGAATTGTAAATCTATAGAGTTATATTACACATATGTATTTTATTTATAACTGGAATTTTGTAAGCAAAATTTTTTTCTCAATTATTTCGTCGTTATGTAAAATTAATGACTTAATTTCTGAAAGAATTCTCAATATACATACGTATATTTAAATAATAATGTATAAAACAAATTGAACTTGATGAATACAATTAAAAACGTGCCTTCTAATAGCAGCTGCTCACAACGATTTAGATGGTGGTGGCTGTTAAGAAAACAAGAATGAAATTTACAGCAATAAATAAAATGTATATAAAAAAGCGATGTAACCTGATATTTTAATTTCTTTTAAACACGCATGTTATATTGACATATTGCCGTTACTAGGAAAACACATACTTGAATACGTAAAATGAAACACTTAAATATTTCTTTTAATACTGTAAAAAGAAATAACAAAATTTCGCCATAGGAAAAACAAGTCTTTGACAATCACGGTTAAGGTATAAATAAAAAAGTACGTTTAGTATTCGGCTGTGCCGAATCAAATATTCCCTTTAACAAGGGTTTTGTGTTATTTTTTTTTTGAAAAGAATGAGTTTTTTTTCGGAACATATTCTTGAGATAACAAAGATATCTGATAGCGATGTTTTTGTACTTACATTCTTTATATATCGCTGTAAAGGTTTGCTTCCAAGCGACTAAAAGTCACCTGGTTTCCTTTCTTCATACATACATACATATGTATGAAATCACGAAACAATTTACAACGGAAACAAATCGAATACAAACTGTGTCACTCAAAGTTCTCCTTCGATTACAATAGTTATTTGCATATCTTTTATAATTTCTTTTTGTTCCATTAAGCCTTTGACCCAGTATCTCTTAACTGTTTTTCATTAAACGCCCACCGGAATTTATTATATTTCCTTTATTCATTTTATGAAAATAAAAACAGGTTTAACCATTATATACTGAATATTTTTTAAGTTCCATTGTTTCCACTGAAGCTCTTTCGTACATTTCAAAGCAGGAAAAATGTAGAAGTAGGACAAATGTTTAAAAAAATTAAGCAGCATTCGATTTACTGTTGTATTTGCGAAAATAAGGATTTCTTTTAATATGTGCGTATATTGTTCGACTGGGTTTGATTTATTTGGGTATGATTTTACGTCAACCCGCGTCAAATTTGGTTTGTGAACATACCGGTTTCGGCTATATACCATCTTTAGTTTCGACATATAGCCGAAACCGGTGTGTTCACAAACCAAATTTGAGGCGGGTTGACGTAAAATCATACACAAATAGATTTCTTTACATATTTCGTACATTTTCAGTTTTTAAGAAATAAAATGAAATTTTTTGTTGGAAATTAATTAAAGCATTTATGTCATTTTTGCATTTGTGCATTTATGTTATTTCGATCGTTTGCTTAATTTCGAAATTTTTCAATAATCTAGAGCTAATTGTTCTTAATTATCTGTTTTTAGTGAAATTTAATTTAAGAAAATTTTTAAAGTTAAAATTTTTTACAGAAATTTTAACTACTTTTAATCTAAAAAAAAATAAAACATTCAAAAAACATATAATAAGCATATATTCACCCATTTAAAGATCGGGTTGCTCAATTTTAACAGCATCTCTATGGTAATGATGCCTAAGAGATGCCTTAGGCTTAAGTTTTTTTTAGATCCTTTATTAAATTGGCAAAATTAGTTTTAATCTTACTACAAAAAGATGAAGCTACTAGCTAAATTAATTTCCATACACATAAAGGTTTCAGTTATACATGCTTTGTAGCTGCGAAAATTATTATTGTACAAATAATAAACAGAATAGCAAACTAACCCAGTCCATCTGTTATGATAAATCAAAAGTAACAAACAGTTGTGAACGCAAAATTTTTAAAAAATATACAAATAAAAAAAAAAAAATAAAACCAATTTATGTCATTTTATTTTAATGGTTTAATGATGTCAATAATTTTAATTAACTTTTAGTTTTAATTTTTTTTTTGTGTTCAATTATTTTTTAAATGCGTTTATTTGTATTTCTTTATTTGCAGTACCACCCGAAAGACCTATAATTTTTAAGCCAAATCGTCATGAGAAAACCAGTAATGTAGAATCATTTAATGAAGGAACTGACATCGTTTTGATATGTGAGGTTTCAGGTGGTAAGTTGATATTGATGGAATTAGTTTTATTTAAAACATTTTTTTATTTTAACATTTATATTATATTTGATTTAAAATACAGAAATGTATTTATATAGGCGTTAGTCGTAATTACGAAACCAGTTATCGAATTAATTTAAAAAGTTTTATTTTTTCAATTGGTTTCCTTGTGTTTCAATTTCAAGTTTGAATATTATTATCGGTGTTAAATGCAGAGAATTTACTATAATCGCATGCAATCTTTTAAAATATTTCTACGTTTTTTTTGCCATTACTTGTTACGTTCATTAGAATGGTAATAAAAAATTTGTTAGGCGGATAAGTAAAATGCATATTAATTTTAAAATTGTACCACAGTTTCTTTTCTCTTATTATACCAATCGAATTGCCGACTTTAAGCCTACTGTATTAGCAGCCTAACGCTCTTTCTGTTCCGTCTTTTTCTTGTGACAGTATTCATTCACATAACTATCTAGTTTAAGTTTTTACTTTTGGACAGACTACTCGCCTGCTTCGCTACACTGGTATGGTCGCAGAGATTTTTGTTAGTCTCTGCACTTATAGCCAAACTAACAAAATTCGGCACAAGTATTACATTATATCTGCAAGAGCCTAAGAAATATTGCCTCTCGCGAACTGTCCGAATTTTAGGGGTTAAAATTACAATAGGTGATTTTAAGCATTTGAGTTTTTTCTGGAGTAATTGCATTTTTTAATATTAAGGTTTATTCAAGCAACTGCTATACACTTAAAGACTTCTTTTATGTTATTTAGATGTTCACAATCAAGTTTTCACTATGATACTAATGCTGTCACTAAGACCCATTAGATTCGTTCCATTCGATGTGCACAAAATTAATCAATAATTAAAATTGTATTTCGCGCATATTTTTAAAGAATGCCCGTACAGAAATATATTTAGTGATGACCAGAATTTTTTACAACGTATATTGTTACATTTTTCTTGGTTTCTCCATGCTGCAAACTCTTGCTCCACAATTATATCTTTTACTTCTGCTTCTAAATCTTTACTTTTTATGCTATTGCTTTGGATGTATTTGAACAGCGATCTTTTATTTATAAAATATATAAACTTTAGGCAGTCATTGAACCCATAAAACTAATCAATGTTTCATTTAGCCATTGTCATTAAGTACGGCGTACGGTCTGCAAAGACTAGCACTCACGATCTAAAGTTTTACTAAACAAATAATTTTAACCTTCAGAGTCATACCTTATTGTTCTGTTGCTTGTTGCCACTTTCCGCACTAACTAATGTTCGGCTAAAGTTTGGAGGAGGATAATCGTGGTTTACTGTATAAACGTCACCGCCAACACAATTCACGGGGTTACCCAACAATTGGCTGTGTTTTTTTATTCGAGACATGGAAAAGTTTGAAGTATGAGTTTCTCCTTGATATGCTTTATCTTTATGTTTGATAATTAACAACAAAATGATGGGATTTGAACTTACACTTGTGATATTTAGGAAGATTCCTTTAGCAATAACAACGAAAAGCAGGCGTTCATTACATTTTTAAATATGAATGTTTGTATTAGGTAATTTTTTCCATTAAACCTTTAACTATATTATCCACCTTAGAAGAGCTGCATTTTAATTTAATTAAAGAGCGCGTTGGTCTGGATTATGTAGTCTAAATTACTGTTTTTTTATTAAGATAACGAGTCTTGAAGAAACGTTGTTTTTTGGCCTCGCTTAAAATATATATATATATGTAAAAAAATTTAATGCTGTCAGCTAATTGTGAAACGCTCCTTGAATAGATAGATCTCTGTTTATTTTAATTAATAATTTATTTGAATTTAAATAATATTCTGTGGCTTTTAAATTGAATGCCATATTTAAATGCAATTTTAATTGTAAGTTTTAATTTGCCAGAAATGTGACCACAAAATAGTTTTTTTTATGTTTTAGTTATCAATAGTTTATATAAATACAACAAATTTTTATTACTTTAAAAACATATGAATATTTATAGATTGTTGAGCACATGTCCCTATAGATATCAAAAACTACCAAGTATTAAGCCAGTTTGTTTAAATATATTTTCTATTGTTTATCTATGTGACAAATAAACCACACATTTATTTGTTTTTTTTTTTTTTTTTTTTTGCATAAAAGCATAAACTAAAATCTAATTAAATTTTGTATACTTCGTAATAACAATAAAAAAAATAATACGTTTAGACACTTTGATTATACTATTTTTTATGTCGTTCATAAAAATTTTGTCTATGATATTAAATTTTTAATTATAGATTTCAGCATCTTTAATAAAGTATAAGTTATATTCACAGCGGGCTTTTTTCTTGGTCCTTTATTAATTATGTATGAGCATAACAATTTTTTTTATACTCCCAAAACTTGACTTAACGAACTAAATTTAAACATTATCCATTACACAGTGGGGTATTTACCTAAAATTAAAAATAAAAATATAGTTTCTATATGCATAATGTGATATATAATTATTTAAAAGTGGTTATTTTATATGTTAATTTTATGCAAGTTCTATCTTTATTTAAAATTAAATTTATATAGTTGCTAGCGTGTCCGTAACTGCTTTGCAAGTCATTTGTGCGCCAAAAAATGCAATCATTTCAGAAAATTTATCAGAAAGAACACAATTTCTCTTTTTCGTTTTTATTTTTTTTATTAATTTTATCTTTTTCACAATTCAATATTTTTGTGTGCTTATATAAAACGTCTTATTCTATTGCAATGCTTTTACATATACGATATTCTCAGATCGATTTTGGTTCGTGGTATAGACAAACAAAGCAGTTGGTTTACTAACACGTGAAGATGACGCATATAATTGACCGTGCGAAAAACAGGGATCGTTGCAAAAGCAACACGTATGGGGAACTGAAGCCGTTAAAATCAGACAGCAAATCTGGAGGAATCATAGGAATGCGTGGTATCAGCACATCCTCGCCCTTATATTTACCTTAACGTGTCCCATCGCAAAGTCGTGGCTGGCAGAATAATTGGAACACCAACTTTCACTTGTAGGCGGTGGGGCATCAGTCCAGGTAACTCAAGCGAATTTTAAAATTCGACTGGATAATTTACAACATCGTCTTGATTGGTAACAGAGTCAACCGATTTTTAGCTAAAAATTTCCCCGAGAATTTCCTTCAAAATTGTAACATTGATATCCGAAACATCTGCGTTTTTCGCAGCTAAGATGGCACTTTCCCCCAACCAATCATGTTTTCTAGAATTTTGTGCAATACCGGGAAATACGTTTGTGACCAATTCTTGTTTTTATTGTGCAAAGTGTAAAAAATTATATGGAAGCGTAATCAATTTTGTAGTGGGGTCAATTGGAATTGCGCCATTCCCAATTTCTAATAATTGCTTTGAAAAACATGCGGCTGATGGATCATTTTGCAATTGAAAACGAAAATTACATACACACATACACAAAATGCAACAGAATATGGAAAACAAAAATTCTCTATTTGTTTGCACATCCACTTTTTATGAACTTGATCATATTTCGACTTGTATTGCCGTTGCATTTCATTTGATACAAAACATTGAGCCAAAGTATTGAATGGAAAAAATTTTTAATTTTTTTGAAAAATTTGTCTTGTTTTAAACACGCACTGTTGACGCACTATTTTGCGTAAACGCAGCAAATAAAGACACAAACCAGCGAACGACCATTAGAAGGTACTGTGAAAATTTGGTGAAAATCCGACGACGCATCTCATCAAATACTGGCTTAATTTTTATATATATAGATAACATTTTTTATTATTCATTTTTTGATGACGTTTTAAATTAATTTTTTTTACTTTATTTTTTCAATTCATAGGCTAAAAAAAAATATGTTTTATACAGTAAACTCTATATAATAATCCTCGCTATATTTTTTATAATAATTTTTCATTAGTTTACGTAATATCGCAAGAGGCAAATAAAATTATTTATTTGTTTAAATTTTATTTTATTTTTTAAGCAATTGTTTTTGTAATGGTAATAGAATTTACAATAAGACAACTTCTCTGTCTGGCGATAAAATATATTATATTTATATATTTAAAGAAAAAATTCAAATTTTAATTTTCATCATGTATTTTAGTACTTCGTTTATCCTCACTACAGATTCACATTTAGTAATAGCAGCAAATTTGAAACTTATCTCCAAGAATTTTTCTGTTATTAAATCAGAGAGTCTTAAGAACGTGGTATCATGCCATATTGACTTGGGAGTAATTATTAAAAAAACACTCTTCTTGGCGGCTAAATGTATTGAATTTTTTGTAAATGATATTTCATAAAGTATGCTGAAGTAATCTTTTTAAAGTACAATGAGATTTTGATCGTTTGTTAGCACATTCAATAATAGAATAAACATTTTAACTGTTATTAGCAATCGTTTTGAGTTATAGACTATAGTTTGCTGAGGCAAATTTGTTCAGAATTATGAACCAAATATTAACCAAATATACTAAACACGTTTAGTACGTTTTTAAGGTTAAAACTTAACATTATTTCTTACAGCTCTCAAGAACAGAATTCATCATTACGATACACGAAAGATAAATATTTAAAGGAGTTCACAAAGTAATTTAATATTATAAGGTTTTTACAACACAATTGCCAAGTGCAATGAGAACAGTAAAGGAGATAAAATATTATTAATACTGTGATTGCAAGCTGCTAAATATGGCAGTGAACTGAAAATATATTATTAATTTATAACTAAACATTTTTAAACAAATAAGTTTGAAAAATGATTTGCCCAATTCTGGCATGTCAATTTTCCTTATGCAGATTACTTCCATATTTTATAAATCTAGTTCTGTAGACTACAAAGTAAAAAATTTAGGCATATTTACATTAAAGTAAGTCATTTGATTCTTCATATAAGTAATATAAAAGAAAAAAAAATATGGAATCCATGTTGCCGAAAAATTTTATAAAGAATAAATAAATGGACCAAAAGTTTAAATAAACTATTCAACTTCACTATCCCGGATGAACTGAAAACGAATAGTTGTCAGTTTAAATGGTCCTAAATGAAATACATTTTATTTTTTCTTTCTTTTCATTTTAGTAAATTCCAATGTCTAAAAAATAAACAGTCTTCATTTTGAGTTGTATATTTTGAATTGTTGTAGTCACATACATACTCATACATTTATTTCTTTAAGGACTTGGATTGTTTATTGTTTTGTCTCTTTTTTTCATTTTGCAATTTTTGCTTTTTTCCTTATTTAAGGTTCACTTGATTTTGTTAGTTATTTTCGTGAATTTTAGTGAATTAACAAATAAATTATTTTTCTTTGCATTTCTCTTATGCCAAACAATAAAATTACACCAAACAAATATATTTTTATTCTTTTTTTCTTTCTCTTTTTCGTTTTGATCTGCATTTCTTCAGGACGTCCACGTCCTAACGTTACGTGGTATCTGGATAATACGGTGATTGATGAATCGTTCGAACATCGACCGGACGGTAAGACGGTTAACCACTTATCATATCCAAATATTGGACGACAACATTTGAATGCAAGATTAGTTTGTGTAGCAAGCAATACGAATTTAACCCCACCAAACAACAAAGTGGTTATACTAGACGTCAACTGTAAGTATCGATTTGTGGTATTTTTTTATTTTATAATGTCACAAGCTCTTTCTTTAGCCATGGTATTGTGTTTTGTCTGTCATAGATACCAGTACATACTTTATATGAATGTATATGTTAGCTATCGTAATACCTCTATTAGTTTAACTCTTAAATGTATATATTTCTTTTTCTTTACTGCAGTAAGTTATATCTATTGCCTCTTTTACAGAAGTTGTTGAAAATAGAAAATGACAAATATTTTTTTGTTGTTATAGTAATTCTCGTATACGTTGAGGCAAATCTTCAATAAAGCACACAAAGTTGGTTTAAAATAACTACAAAACGGCTTTTTTCGTAAGATATCACTTAATTTGTCTGTTGTGTAAACAATCCAGTGATTGGCCATCTTTTAAAGATGTAATATCAAAGAGACTATATAACGATATGTGCTTGGATTCTCCAACGGGGTAAAAATTTCTTTTGTTTGGGTACGGTTTTCCGTCGACCCTCGTCAAATTTAAAGGACGGACACAATAATACACAACTCATCGGATCATCCCCAGCAACACGGGAACGCAGCAATCAGGCAGTTAATAACAGGACTCGAGAGAACACCACTAACACGGCAAATGTATATGAAGGAAATGGAAACAATATACACCATAGCGGAAAACAACGGATACAAGAAGCGCCTCGTAGATAACATCAAGGAACGAATTGAAACGAACAAAGAACAGGAGAGGGGAGGAGGGAAATGGGCTACATTAACATATATGGGAAAATCAACGTACAAACTGGCGGAATTCTTTGGAGGACACAACATCAATACCGCATTCAGAACAGGAAACAACCTAGGCAGAATACTACGGAATAAAACAACCGAGGCAAATATACTAGACAAACAAGGAGTGTACAAATTAACTTGTACATGCCATTATAGCTACATCAAGCAAACAGGACGAAAAATTAAGACCAGATTTAGGGAACACATTAGACACTATAACAAAAAACTACGAGAACCAAAATCGACTCCAGAATCAAACTTCGCGGACCATATATTTAACGACAAATGTACACCAGGACATATTAAGACAACGGTTAAACTGCTTTACACACAGCACAAAGGAAGGAGACTAAATGTATTGGAAAACATGGAAATATACAAACAAAAACGTTTGACGGACGAATAATAAATGAACAAATAAACACTGCTTCGGACACAATATTTGAACCGTTTAAACATTTTTACAGGAAAGCAAACACTACACCAGCACAAAAACGTTACGCAGGTGCGCAAGACCAAGGCAATAAAGAACATCATAAACGTACAATTACAGATTATTATGTCACATAAAAGAGGAAAAAAGAAAAAACCCAATAGGTTCACACATAAACAAAAACGGACAACAAGCATGATCGTAAAAGAATTTAGTTAGGAAAGAAGACGAATGAAAAAGGGAGCGACAAATTAGGTAAAAAAGGGACAAACAAGAAAGGGAGAGGGAGATGTAGGCAAAAAAGATAGAAATGGACGAACGCAATAACATGAAGAGAGACACAAAAAGAACACTGAAGATGGCAAACAGCCGAAACCGGTTTGTTCACAAACCAAATTTGACGAGAGTCGACGGAAAACCGTACCCAAACAAAAGAGACTATATAACCATTTAAAATCATTTTAATATTTCGGTTATTTATTATTCGCTATATAAGGTCCGCCAAATAACTTCTTTTTTTTAAATGCTATAAACTCCTGAACCAATTGGAGTTTATATGCAAAATTCGTCTCAATGATGTCTCTGAAATGTTCAATTGTTGAGAACGACGGTGAATTGATGTTGATGGCGCATCACGCATCAGCATCAATTCACAGCAGCAATATTCTTGGGTATACGCACTGTTTTTGGCTTTTCACGCTTTGGTTTATCGATGAGGATGCCAGTTTCTTTCACTTTTTTCACAAGATATCGATCATACGGAGCTGACGGTGCTTCTCTTCTTCCAAAATTCGTACGCAATTTTCGCACACATTCTGCAACATAACCATGACTTTCAAAGTAATGTTGCAATATTTCCCAGCGTTGTTCAAGCGTATATACAACCATATTCGTTCAGCGGAAGGATAAAACCGTTTATCTGTCAAATCAAACATGAGCTAAGTGTTACCATTTACTAGTTGAAAAAAAACGTTAGATTGGAGACCCGTTAGTTTTTGCATAAAACTTTCAGACATACTTTTCTAAACTAAATTCATTAAAGCCAATTCGTTTCCATTGCCATTTACTATTAATGCTCAATTAACTTATTTGATCTATTTATAATAATATCAGCTGGTAATTGATTCGCCTTAAAAAATTTTTAAAATATAAATATAAAAACTTAAAAAAAATTAGTTTTCTCACAGAAATATTTTTATAAAATATAATTGTTGTCATCAGTAATTGCAATTTAAAGTATAGAATTTCAACGGATTTTACACTTGGATTTTAATTTTTATCTATACAAGTTATCTCTTCGTATTTTCATTTGGAGAATTGCAAATTTCATTATTAATCGTTAATATCATCAGGTACTTTAACTCTATAGTTCAGCAACTTAAATCGTAGAGAAGACTTAAATCTAATAAATCTAATGCTCTGCCCTAGCGGTTTTAAGGTTTTGTAAGCAATTTACACAATTAGAAAGACTATCATTAAGCATAAAAAAAAGATTCTTATTATTTTTCTGATACACGTTAAACAAATTGATGGGTTTATTTTTAATATCTAAAGGATGTTTTGTTTACTTAGAGTCCGTGTAGGTAATATGACTAATTTTTTTCTAAAAACACTTTAATCCATTTTGGAGAATAATTAGTTAGCGATAACAATGCAATTAGCTATGAACTTTTCATCTATTTATTAATATAGCAGGCACGAGGTATAATTCAATTTGAGAATGAAAAGAATATTTTATTTTAATAATACTTAAATAAATTCGCCAGTGGGATATAACCACGAAGCTAATGATTCCGTACCAAATATAAGTCACCCATAATTTATAATTTTTTTTTCACATGCCAAAGAGGTCATAGAAATAAATTCTTTGGGTTAATTTAAAATTTACGACAATACACTTGAAGTTCACAAAATAGAATCAAGTATTTGAAAACCATGTCGCTGTGGTAATACCCTTCATTTCATTTTAGTTTAATTTCTTCTTACAGCAGACATAAAGGGGGCAATATTTGTTAAAATCACGGCCTCTAAGAAGCATCCTTCTTAAACTTATGCTCACAATTTTATGTATAGCGGTGCCTATACTGTAGGATACCATTTTTGTTTTAATTTTGTTATAATTTTAAGTTTAATTTATCTGCTATTGCGTTTCTAAAACATTATACCTGCCTATTATGGTGCTAGAGGCAGAGTCTGAGACCTTAAAACGACTAAGTTATAGTACTTAAATTTTCAAATTAAAATGATATAGTAAGACCTGAGTCAGTCATATTTCTTTAAAGATGATTCAAAAGTTGGACGAGTCATTGAAGAAATAATTATAAAAATAAAATATAAAATGAGAATTAAAAAAAGCAAACTACAAAAAAGTTCTTTTATTAATGGAAATAGTGCCCCCAAGCCTAGCTACAATTATTTGAGTGGAACAAAAGGTCTAAGATATACAACATTATTATTAAAACGAAATAGTAGAATTAAGGAAACAACATAAAATAAACGCATAAACACATGTTTACTATTCATTTAAACGGTTCCATCACAAAACCATAAATATTTCCATATAAAAAAACACTTCAACTAGTTCAATGGAAAACAACTTATAATTTTATAAATTTGAGTTTCCGCTAAAGCCTATTTTTGGGATATGATATCTTTTTATAACAATTTAAGATCAAATACAGATGAATAAATAAGTGTTTGTATAGTCATATCCCGTTATTTCAATAAATATTTCACTTAAGACTATTTACGAAATCATCATCATATACATTTTAATGACATTTATTAAAATTTTCATCTTTCTGCAAATATTGTTTACTTTATCCAATTTGTGTCCATTCCTAAAATTCTGAGAAAATTGTTTATCTGCGCATTGAATTTTTGTCGTGTACCTTTGAATTCTTCAGCATGAATTTAATTTTTGTTATAAAAAATATTCTCTTGAAAAAAGCCTTAAATGTGCATTGACCTTAACAGACATTTCATTTTTGCTGAAATAGCGTGACATTTAAGTTTATTTTCTAAAAAGCTTTGAAAAAAATTTTGCCATGTACATATAATTATTTATAAGGATTTTTTATACTTATTGTTATTTAAAGAAAAGAGTTGTACTAGCTGCTAGACTGCGTGAATCTATGTTAAAGTTTAAGTGTCAACATTGTTTAAACCTTTCGTGTTTAGATGCATTTATTTTTTTTTTATTTTATAATTACTAAAATATTTATTAAAATTATGTTGAATTGTTAAATTGTGTATATTAATGTTGCACATTAGTATGAAAATTGGTATTGAAAAAAGGGTATAAAAAATACAACAGTAAAATTGATTTAACTCAAAAATAAGAAACGATTATGTAAATTTACAATATATCATAAAAATTTGGATATCATTTATAAATCCCAAACGACTGAGTGTCGTTTTATATTAATTTAAAATTTTTGTAATTATTATAAGTTTTCTATGGTTTTAACTGGCGTTATGTTAGCAAAAGTTCCAAAAACTTTTTCAAATACCAGACTAAACATTTTTTACTAATTCTTGTTAATCGCTATATGTCGCCTGCAAATCGGAGAATTGGTTTTAAAATTCTGCATTTATTAACTTTTCTTAATGTTACACTCTTATATCGAAACTTAAAATTAGACAGCTGGATTTAATATTCATTCAAAATTATTTTAAAAATAAATATATTTTTTGTAGTTTTTTTAATCGACCTTTTTTATCTTTAATAAATATCTCTTATTCTTTTTTAAGGTCTTTCGAAATTAAATTAACAATTTATATATATATATATATATATATTTTTTTTTTTTTTGATATATCGAAAAGAAAAAAATATAAATTGTTAATTTAATTTAAAAAGACCTTAAAAAAGAATAAGAGATAATTATTAAAAATAAATATAAAATAATAAATAGTTACTATAAATTTAATTATTATTTCACTATAAGCACAGCAAACGTAAAGTGAGACTACAAATTAAACTATTCACAATACTTATTTTTTGAACACAGGACTTGTTGTTATTTTAATAGCAAATCCCATTTACAAATTCTTTTACAGTATTTAAAGTAACATTAACACCAAATATTCTGTTTTTTGTTTTTTACTTTATTTTTTAGTAAAACCAATTGCTGTTCATATAATGACCAAGGACAGATTTGTATCAGCTGATCGTACTTATGATATTGAATGTAAGTCATCTGGCTCGAAACCACAAGCCGTTATATCCTGGTGGAAGGGCAATAAGCAACTTAAAAAACTAACAAAAAATGTAAGTCAACGTCACATATTAAAAGCATGACATTAAAAATTGCCATATGAATACGATAAAAAATGTTTGTGTATGACTGAGAAAAAAATTCTATAAAATCGATATGACCCACATTTACAGGAACAAACAAATAAGTACATGTGACATATACTAAATATGTCCGTATAGATTTACATACAAATTTAATAACGACCAATACTATAACAACTAACTATGCCAAGAGTGACATGTTTTAAATGAAATATTTGCAGAATTTCCGTGTGCATTTTTCAATGTTGGCTTTTCGAATAAATTCAGTTTTTTTTTCTGTCCAAATAAAGGAAATACCTTAATTTAAAATTTAAATTTTAAAGCTTTAAATTTTTAAACAAAGTAAGAAAATTTAGTGGTTTTAAATGAAGTAAAAATACTCTATACAATTTTCCAAAGAAAAATAAAATTGGTTATCAGAATATTAAGGAAAAGAATGTATTTAGTAGTTTATTATTAAGCACTAGGTCTTTATTTTATAAAAAAAAATTTACACAATTTTTTTTATTATTACTTTTCAAAATTTGATTTTATTTGAAAAATTTTTTAATATTGAAAATTGTATTTTTTATTTTTTTGTTTGTTTTGTGTTTTTGAAAAAATTTTTGATTATTTTGAATTTGTTAGTCAACAATTTTTTCATTTTTTGATTAATTGTTTATATACTTTTTGTTTATCCTAAAGATGCCAACCAATGGTTTGGCGAAATATTGAAAAATAATAAAAAATAAAGTTTAAAATAATGTAATGTTAAAAAAGTAATACATTTAGTTTAATTAAAAAAAAAAATACGCTCCAAGTATTCGAGTCACAACCAGCCTGAGAAGATTTTTTACTTTTACTCGAGATGAAAGCCGAAAAACTTCCGACAAACTGGGAAAACTAGAACTCTCTTTGCAAGATGTTGACTAAATGCTATAAATGCAATTAAAGTGAGAACTACTGCAAACCACGTACAACCAATGGTCCAATCACCCATTGTCAGCCTTATTCATCGGTTAGTTGCCTTATTTTCAAAACACCACTTTCCTCAACAGAAAAATTCATATAATTTATTTCAATGAAATGTGCGGTTTCCAGTTTGTTAAATAATACGTCCAGCCAATGGTTCGGTATATTTAAAAATTGAGCAATAACTGGGTTTAATACAGTTCACAACAGTACACAAAGTTGTTTGGATTTCTTCGACCAGTAAATTAAAGACTGTTGTCATTTTCTTGGGTGTAAATTGTCATTGCTGGCTATTTGTTCAGTGTAACCGTCAACGGCTTTCGATGTCATGTCATCATTGGCAAGTTGTGTTCTGGACTTCCTCATGATTAAAATTTTCTTCAGTAAATTTGGCACACTGTCATTTTACTAACGCAAAAAAAAAAACATTTATTGTCGACTTTTAAATATTTATTTGTCGCTTTTGGTAATGAACGTGTTTTTGGTTTAAATTTTTCTCGTTTTTTTATTTCTTGTTGATTTACGGGATTAATTTTTTTATTACCATCAATTTAAAAATGTGCTTTTTTAAGGTTTAGCTTTTAACTGAAATCTGCTTTTGTTTTTCTTTTCGTTCTTGTAGTTTAATGAACCCGACAATCAGTCCTTAAGTATATTAACATTCACGCCTACTCGTGAAGATGATGGCAAATATTTGACATGCCGAGCGGAAAATCAATTTATTGAGGGTAGTGCGATCGAGGATAAATGGCGTCTGGTTGTTCACTGTAAGTATAAAAATGAAAAGAGAAATTACAGCACACATCTGTATGTAAGGAAATCATATAATAAAAAAAATATACACAAAAAAGAAAATAATAATAATAAAGTAAAAAGGAGGACTGAAAAATATATAGGAGAGACATTTTATTTAATTTGTATTTCAGAGAAGACCACATAAGTCCGTTAAGCATTCTATAAGAATATAAATTAACATAAATAAATTTACACTTTAGGAAGAGCTCTATTTTTGCTCGCTTTTTGGTTGCTTTGTGAGGCTCTAGAGAGTTGATGGTTGTTGGATGTAAATACATCGCACAATATAAACTAGACAAACAAAAACAAAAGACATCAAACTGTGGCAATAGATTGTAAAAGAGTGAGCTGCTGCTGCTGCTGCTGCTATATTTGTTAGATGGAAAAGCAACATGAAAAAAATACTAGAAAAAATATGAAAGCAGTCACGCTATTTGAGGTTAAATGTTTGTTGTTGTTATTTACTTCACAATGGCCTGGGCCCATATTCAATTTAATTCAATTGTAAAGCTTTTGTAAATGTCTTTAATGATATTGTTTTTTGCAGTTTTTTATTTATCATATTTGTTTTTGCTTTCCTATTGTGCTGACTTAACCACAGTTTTACATAAAGACTAACACACTAACATGCACATAAACATATAGAAAGTACTCTGATTAGAAATTAAATTGGCCACGTTTGTAATAAAACTAAATTACAATGCCTGTATTTCGTTCTTTTTTCTAGTTTTTGCAAGTACCAGAATTTCAGCAGAAAGACATTGTTTTAGAACATGAAAGAACAAAGGTTTTGTTGTATTTGTTGTTTTTATTAAACAACAAAACAATTTAAATATTTGGTACGGAGTAGTCCAACCATGATTAAAGAAAAGTTAATCACCAGGGACTGTATTTATGTAAGTGTACCTTAGTGCATAAACGCTAATAGCAGAAGAGATATTATTTTTAATACTCTAATAGAGTGGGTAAAGTTTAAGATTCCTCTAAGAGCACTAATAAATTATCCTGTTTAGTAATAGTTGGTTATTATTTAAATGTTTTTATCTTTGCAGAATTTAAAAAATTTAAAAAAACGCGAGTGCTGTATGCTTTCGCGTACTAATCTGTAGTTATAGATAATATTAATTTTAAAATATCGGAGGCTCTCGTTATTCTCGGTACGAAAGTTCAATGCAATACCCACTGGATCAAGTATATTTTTCAGGTAGCAAAAAAACTATTCAAGTTTCCGGCTCCCTAAAACGGTGCATGAAATAGTTTACACCATTTGATATCTTTATTATCTACGTCATCTTTATCAGAATGGTATATAATTCTCATGTATGATCCTGTGCTCCAAGGGCATATTTGATATTACTCGACCGCTCTTAACATGGAGAGACCGAAGAGGCTCATGATTGACAGTAGGTAAAACCAGCTGTATTAACTAACTGAAGCATTGACGCAATATAGGTTATATGTCAATATTTTATTGTTACTGCATAATGTGTTCTGATGAAAGTAGGACGTCTTCAAGACCCAGCCGCAGAGGCACTACATGTGGTAAAACGATTATCATGAATAAAGAACTGAATAAAAAAGAAAAAAAGAACTTTGACTCCATTGACAGAAAAGTAGTCGGAGCAGCTTGTAAGCTACAGCGAATGGTTGTAAATACTTTGATGCTTAATAAATTAGCTAAGCCAGAGATGAGCTTAAACGCTGAACGTAAATTAACGTTTATAAGTTGCACGAATTGTTGACCTACTTTTAAATTAAATCTGGACAATAGTGTAGCATTGTTGAGGTATCAATCGTAATTAGTTACATCTCTTTTACAGCTGGCACTTTCGTAAAATCTATCGGACTTAAATATACAATAGACTTAGATTATAAGAAATCTTGAGATATTAAAAATTTCAATAGCTCTATTGCTACGTCTGGTAAAATATTAAAAAGAAAAACAATGTATTTTTTTTTCCAGATTATGATATATGATTTTGTAATTTTTCTTTACATAAAGATAATAAAAATTGTGGTGTTAATGTTGAAGGAAAACAGCAAATACTAGACACCATCGAAATAGATTTTATTTTACGGTTGGAATTTCCTAAAATATATTTTAATAAAGCCTTAGCTGAAGTTATTAATCCACTACCAAGTCAGGGGCTTGCCAAAATAAGGGGTGTATAAATATGTCGTTTTATAATCCAATTTCTTACATATTTTAATCACTCTCTTTGCCTACTCGTTTTGCAATGAAAGGACTCTTCAGTTACAAGCACAAAATTAAATTTACTATAATTCTATCGAAAGTCATATTACATGCACTCTTTTTTTATCAACTTTGTTTAATAATAAGACTTTCAGCATTCTACCTATTATAGTTCTCTAGGTACACAATAACAATATTACCTACCTAAAGTTTTAACAAGCCTATTTTTTGAACAATGCACATTAATATGGGTTACTTACACAAAAGTAGAAACCACTCTCCGATTCAAGCCAGTCGAATAATAATATGGTCACGCGTATAAAATTTCAAGATCACTTTAATTAAAATTGTTCTTGTGATAAGCAAAAATTAATATTTACTTCGTATAGAAGGCCAATCGTATAATTCCAATTCCGCCTATATATTGATTATAAAGTTATTCAGACCAAATTTATAATCTTCAGCTAAACTGTTTTCAGAATTTATGAAAATTAGCATGTAATTTCATTACGGACTAATAATAATTTAGACACTCTGCTGTCATCATTTTTAAAATATATAAAAAAAAATATTTACTTCGTATGAAGTTAGAATTTTTGAAATTTATATAAGCAAAGAATAAGAATTTTAAGGAAAGCTGTGTTGCCACTGAGCCATATATGTACTATAGAAAAAAGCGTCTCAAGACAAGATTATAATTGCATATTCTAAGATTACTAGTACACTACAAGTAGAAGAAATGTGATTATTATCAATAACAGATACAAGATAATATGGAGGAAATTTTCAAAGTAACGTTTATAGTTCTCAACTTACAACTGCTATGCAAGCAAAAAGGAAGGGGTTTAAGAGAGTGTTCTGATAATCATTAAACTAACTAGTTCCCGGATTGAATATTTATATAATATTTTCTATACTTATATATACACATCTTCTATTTGTTTGGACACACCTGAAATTTTGTGTGTTTATAAACTCTATCAAGGATCTTTCGATATATTTCGTTTTTTTTTCACATATTTTTTTATAGAATTTTTTTTACTTGCGTTATTTTGCACTTCTATTTTCCTTTGTTCTACGTAAATTCTATTTTAATAATAAAACAACAATGGAAATTTCTATTAAATGCACCAGAATGGGTAAATTGATTTTAAATAAATGTGTGTATATGTGAGTCTGTGTTGCATTGAATGTAGGTGTACTATTACTGGAAATGAATAAAAGTAGTAACTACTACTTGTTAATTTTGGTGTTGAAATATTGCTGTTAACTATTTTTAATATTAAATGGTATTGTATAGTTGTACTATTATGTAATTTGTTTAAAGCTGTTTCTTTCATATGGCTTTTTAATACACATACAGACGCATTTTATTTTGTGTTGACATTTTATTTAAACATCATCTATATACAGATGTACACAGAGATTCGCATTTGTAGTTTATTGTATAATGCTGTTAAATACTCAAATACTGCAGCAATTTTAAATAACCCAGAGAACAATTTAGTCAGCTAAAGTTGAAATTTGAATAATTCCAATACTTGGTTGTATTTGGAGTATATAATCATTAAGTCTTTACTTGCAATTTTGTATTTAGTTGTAATTTTTTATATACCTTTTCATAAATAAATATAAAATATCCTAATAAAGGGCAATTTTGTTACTTATTGAAGAACGAAAGAAAGAAAGTAGCTGAAACAATTTCTGTATATAATTTCATGAAGATTTGCTGATAAAGCTTTCTCAAATGACAATTGTTAGTTTGGGTTTACTAAATTTGTTTTTCAATCAGCCATAGCTTACAAATTATAGTATTGGAATTGGATAGAAGTTCTAAAGAGCAGTTTTGTGATGAGAAGTAAAAAATTTTATAATTAAAATATAGTGGGTTAGTGATGATTTAAAATTTTATACACAGTTTTGTGTAAAAAGGCTTTCCAAAAATGAAAACTTCGGCTTGTTTAAGAACTTTTATATTTTTACAAGCCCAATTAATAAAGTATTGCTTAAATTCGGGGTAATATTTATATTGGGTAACGAAAAAATAACATTGTTTATTTTATAAAGTGTACATTTCAAATAAAAAAAGAAATCCAATTTTAATGTTGTGGCTGTACAACATGTAATTTCATTTTGTGTTGATAGAAATTTTTTCTATTGCTGTTTTAAATTGTTAAATAAGCATTGGTATTGCGTGTATTTTGAATTGACTTTTTATTGGTTTCTGTGGGCTAATATTACTAAAATATTTATGTACTGGTGAATATTTACAAACTAAACATAAACCGTATTCGCCTCACACGCATATGTAAATTGTTTTAAATGACAAATTGCAACTTTTCATTTTTCAGAGGTTATGTTCAATTAACTTTGACGTATGGTCTGTTTGCTAGTGGATGATTTAACAGTTTTTGTTATTTAGCTTTCTAAACAATATAATATTTATTTTATTTATATATTATTTTTTAAAACACACAGTTTATTTATAACAGATAATTTTTAAAGCTGCAAAATTATAGCATTTTTCTTTTATATTTATGAAACTGATGCAAGTTTAAGTCATGCTTTATATGACGAAGTAATACTGCGCTATACTAAGCTGTAAATCACTTTTTCTTTTGCTTTTATTTTCTAATGGTAACGCCTAAATGTTAAAGCTGTAATAGTAATGCAGCATGTCATTTCTAGAACCGTTTTGCTTATAGCATCAATTCTGATAGCACTTTAAAAGTTACTGTGATTGAAAGCAGTGTGTGAAAAAGCACAACGATTCGCCAAAATTCTTTTAGGTTCAATACTTTAGCAAAAATGAATTTAAAACCAATTCGAACTTAAATTTTTTTTTTAAATTTGATATAAACATTGTAAGCTTTATGTTTAATATCAAGCAAATTTTTATCAATCAATAAACTTACCATTTAATGTTTTTTCAGCTTCCTTTTTTTAACTTTCTCAAACAGTTTAATAATTTAACGTTTCATACAAATTTATTCATGCTTAAAAATAAAACATGTTTTTCAAAATTTTTGTGTCAACCCTTTTTCACATCATATGCTTTCATAACATTAAGTATATAGTTTTTACGATCCCAACCAAACAAACTAAACAACATTGTTAAAGCAATCAGACGAAAAAGAAAAAACAAAAATTACAAGAACTAAGCGAAAAATTTTGTAAACAAAATGTCGCAAATATTACGACTTCCTCCAACATTGTTACTCACCTGAGAATTATATAAAATTTTAACGTATTAAAAAGTGTACGCACCTACACTAAAACACATATAACACACACACACACGCACAAATGCTCATACTATTGTAGAAATGCAAACAATCAAACATTGTTACATTGAACCAATGTAACGAGCAGAGTCTTAAAAAAGCCAAATCATTTGTTCAATTTATTTTTTTAATTTAAAAAAGTATTATTTTTTTGTTCAACAAAAATAATTTGACTCTTTTATATGTATGTCCACTGCAAACAATTTTGAGTGAAATTGCAAAGTTTATTATTCTATTTTAGTTAGTTTATATTACTGGAACAATACCCAGAGTCCATTCAGTAAACATTGGCCTAATTACGAAAAACTCTAGTATTATAGTATATATGTATAAATATATATGTATCTATATAAAATATATAGATATATCTATATTTTGATTTTCCTTTTTCGTACTAAAAGTAAATAACAGGTAATAAAAAACAAAAAAAATATCATTCGCCACTTAACCACAAAATGCAAATCTCAATGGATTTATTTAGTTGAAGTTTAGGAACTTGTGGTTTATTTGAACAGTTATGTTATATTAAAATTTGACTGACTCTATTTGCCATAATTCTTTTTTTATGTGTTTCCGACTACAGCAAATTTTCCAGGACATTTTCCTCGAAAACTTAATTACTAGTTTAATAGGGTTGTAAAGAATAGAAAAGAAAAAAATCCATTATTTCTTTTTATTGGCACTTTTATTTTCCGTTTGTTTCACTAAGCATCAATTTCATTTGTTTTGTGAATTTTCTGTTTTTATTGTTCGGATCTAATGTTTTGTTTACAACATACTAAACAAGAAGATGACCAGTTGATCTGCCAAACATTGGTTACACTTGTCCTTCCTTGTGGAGTTTGTAATTTTTGAGTTTTGCTTTTGTTAATTGGTTTAGGTTTAAAATCAGTAATAGGGTCACAAAATTTGCGATTTTAGTCAAACATTTAAATTGATCAACTATACAATTTTTTTTTTATATTTGTTATTTGTATTAAAAAAATTATGCAATTTCTCTGTTTTTTTAAGTTAAAAACAAATCAAGGAAATTACAAAATTACAGGCAAATAACTTTGAAAAGTTTTGAATCTATTTTGTGTTTTCTAAACTTTATTAATAAACGCGGGAAGCGATAATGGCACAAATTTTATTGCATCTAAAAAACTTTTGAAGAAAAAGACTTTTCAATATTGAACAAATTATTCAAGAGGCAGTAAAACATAACATTGGTTGGATTTTCATTTGCCCAGCTAACCCAAGTTCTAGTGGTTCTTGGGAAAGGGTTATAAAAATTGTTAAGGAAGCGGGTACTTTTTATTACGTTAAAAGGAGTCACTCCCCGTCTTGAGACACTACGAAGCGTTCTCATTTAAGCTGAGAATAAAATAAGCTCACGTCCTCTAACAGAGATTTCAGTTTCATCTGAAGAAGACGATCCAATAACACCTAACCACCTTTCACTAAGTGGTATTAATACAACGCAAGCTCCAGTTAATTTTGAAGACGATTCAGGCCTAAAAAAACAATGGAGGATTGCCTAAAAATTTAAAGGGCGGATTTTGCACAAGGTGGATTACTGAATTTCTTTCTCAGCTATTGACTAGACCAAAGTGCAGGGATGAAGTAAGACCTGTTCAAATCGATGATATTGTATTATAAAACTATAAACGGAGTCACTCGTCGACCCGCTTCAAAACTGGCTGTTATAAAATTAGAAATTTTTGTTCTATGAATTTTTTTTTATTTTATGCCCAAGGATTTTTAGTAACAGTCTAAAATTTTCCAACTAAGAAGATAAATTTGTTTTACAAATAATTTTTCCGCATTTGTGGAGGCTTTTATAGCTTTATGCACAGAATTCAGGTTCTTTTTATAATTTAGCTAAATAAAGATAAGATATAGTAAAGCCTTTCAGCCACTCTGTGAATCGACAAGAAATCTACATATGTATGGGATTACGCGCTTCTTATACATTTCATAAAAACATCAAGTTTTAGTTATGTTATACGTTTTTTGTAGCTACTTATTTCTAAAAGCTAAACATAATCACTTACAACATTATGCAATTTTTATCAAGAGCTAAGTAATATCATCTGTTCCGACGGTACACACACATAGAAATCGGACGATATATTCAAGCGCAGTGTAATTATGTAAATTGTTAAATTATCACTCCTAAGCGGTTCTTTACCTTTTTCGATCCCAATCTATTATGCTCATTATTAGTAAAATGCTATGTCTCCACGTTTTAGCTTCAAATTGGCAAATTGGTAAAAGCAATACTTATATCCTGGTGATGGTATATGCAATAAAATAGTGAAATACTAAAATAATGTAGTAAATTCGTATTTAATTTTTATTCAATTGGTTTTTTAAGCTATTCTCACTGTCGCCCCTTAAGACTAAGGGCACAAATTAGTGTAAAAAAATTGAGTAATTAATATAAATAATATAAAGTAAAGAATTGTCGAGAATTTAACAGTTTCGCCGCTTCTTACACTTGAACTACACTTGGACTTTTATGTATAATTTTGCTAAAAAAAGATTAATTTATCTAAATATTAATCACAATTTTTATGGCTTTAAAAGTAAATAAAATTCTTAATTATACGATACCAAGAACTTCAAGAACAAAGTTTAGCCTTTTCAACGTGGCATTTTTTTATAATACGTACATACGTTAACTCTATGTCTGTAATATCCTTAGAAAAGTTTTTGAACATTCCTATCGTTTTATGCAACCTATTTCACATAAAAGCAATCAAATAATAGAGATTTTATCTATTCTTTTTTAAGTGCCAAAAATGTAACAAAGTAAACCGAATAAACCAAACTGAAATAAACTGGAAAAAAAGTTAAAGTGTCAATAAGGAAAGGAAATTATTAAAACTTTAAAACAAATAAAAATAAAATAAATACAAATATTTTTTTAATCAAAAGTAGGAATTTCATTTTTAATTAGCATTAATTATTCAAGTTAAAGTCCTAGAGCAAATGTCATAAAAAGGCGGAGTCGACCGAAATTTTAAAATCTGTCGCTGTTAGCCATGGTGTCATAATACATAGTGTGGTGTATTCAGTATGCCCCAAAATAGCAGCAAAGAGTAGGATTTATCAGCATAACAGGTGAACAAATGTGGCAGAACTGACATCTCCTAAGCGAAACAAAGTGAAGCAGTGGCTGCTAACTTATAAAAGGAAAGGCAGAATGGCAATGGTAAAACACGAATCAAGTACTGACGAAGGGAGGCCTATAAAGTTAAATAAGAAGTGTTCATTGTGCAACGAAATGGCGGAATAGAGTCATTAAGCCATATTCAGGTCCTAGGAGTTTGTTTTAATAAGGAAAAAAGATGACAGCATCAGATTTTGCGTAGACTATCAAGAAAGACAATTATCCTCTGCCAAAATTGACGATATCCTACACTCGTTGGCAGAAACAAAATGGACTTATAGAGCGACTTCAAGTAGAAATAGTCGATAAAGATTTGTTGCGTTTCAAAGTAGTGCCATATGGCGATGCAAAGCTTCAACTACCTTTAAGCATTTAAAAAAATTGACGATATCCTACACTCGTTGGCAGAAACAAAATGGACTTATAGAGCGACTTCAAGTAGAAATAGTCGATAAAGATTTGTTGCGTTTCAAAGTAGTGCCATATGGCGATGCAAAGCTTCAACTACCTTTAAGCATTTAATGGAGTGTGTACTTAAGAGAGTCAACTGGAAGATATATTTGCTGTATCTGGATCCCATAATCTACATGAGTCAACCAAAAAGATGAGAATGACACTGCTGCATCCACAGTCTGAGATGAGAATGACACTGCTGCATCCACAGTCTGGTGGCATAGTAGAAAGATTTAAAAATACTATAGAGAAATATCTCAAAAAAGTTGTCACTACATACCAAAATCATTAGGATAAGCATGCGCAAACAGGTTAGCTGTACACGGTTCAACTACACCTAGTTGAAACAAAATTAAAAATTGTCATGAGGATAATTGATACACTCTGCAGGCACAAGAAGACGGAAGGATAAATAGACCATACAGTGCGATCAAGAAACTGAATTTTAAAGTAGTCGTCAGTGTTATGAAGATGCTTTTTTAAAAAAAGCAAAGTAAAATGACCTATTGTGTCACAAAGTTTCTAAAAAATCTTATAAATACAAAACAACAACAACAACATGTTACATCTAATTAAAAAGTGAAGGCATACAACCAAACAAACAGCTACACTGAATAAACATGACAACATATATGGTGAATACAATTGTTGAACTTTCCAAATGTGATGAACTAGTATTTTTCGAAAATTGTAGAACACCTCAAAACAATTTATAAGGGCTGCCTCATGTGTGGGTAAAACATTCTAATGGTAAACGCGATCTAGCGAATATACAATAATTGATGCACCACCTTTCAACAATTAAAAGTGGTAAAGTTACCATCATGTTTTTTGTGTGTATAAAAGTAAATAGCTCGCAATAAAAGAACTCAATAAACTTAACGTTTCTTAAAGAAATAAACCTGGCATTTGTATACAAATACATTTGTATACAAATGCCAGGTGGCTGGTATTCTGCCTACCTGAATATATACGAACCCCAACACTGACTTACCAGTACAAACTAAACCACGGCTTGAAAATAATGCATTCGCATCGAAAGCGCTCGCCATCAGATAAAAACCAGCCAGTTAAGACGGGAAATGGCAATATTATTCCATTTACTGGCGGAGGACAACCAAACAACATAATACTAAATATATTTTTATTTGTAAAAAATAACTTAAAAATGTACTTATGTATAGGGTTACGGAATTCTTCAAATAAAATATAATTTACATAACACTCGTAACCTATAATCCAGCAGATTTAGAAAAATAAAAAAATGTTAAAAAAGAAATAGCTACAAGAAGTCTCTATGGCATTCGGTATCGTATAGAAGTAGAAAAGAGTGTTTAATTGACCAAAAGAAAGTAAAATGAAAAATAAATACATTTATAAAGAGATGCTTAGGTAAATTAAGTAATTAATTTTTATTTCCAAGACAATGCTTTTGAAAGTTTGATCTATTTTGAGATACAATTTCCTTGATGCGGGAATTTATTTTGTAAATATTCGTTAAGGTCATTAATTTATTTATTTATTTTATTGTCTATGGAAATTAACATCCCTGCAGACGTTTTAATTTCAGTACAACAAAAAAAACATTACATAACATATAAATTAGCTTAAATTAAACATATCGCACCCTAAATATGAAAGGGTCACAACTCAAAACACTAAAATTTTTAGGAGAGACAAAAAACTCTTTGGTTCCTCGTGCAGAAGCAATATACTTAACACAAATATAGATATAACTGTAATTTTCCAGTTAAAGAAGATATGATGTGAAAGAAATTTTTGCAGTAAGAGATGTGTACTCTGAATTAATTTATGGAAAAAGAGGCAGTTTTGGAAAATTTTGAGTTGTGACCCTTTTGTATTTAGGGTGCGCTATATACAATAATAAACGTTACAAAAAAATGTACTTAAATGCATACAATTAGTTGTTTAGGTAAACAAATATGTTATTTCTAATTGAGCTTAGTGACAAATTGAAATCAATGAAATAATAATATTTATTAAAATCTCCACAAAATTTCCTAAAAGGGCCCGCGTTAGCATAATTGGGATATAATGTCGTGTCTACTAAATTAGTAGAAACATCGCCATCAATCACGCCAAAAATGAACGAAATATTAAGTACTGTTCTGCGACTTCTTAGAGTTGGTAGCTTAATAAGAGAAAGGCTGGCTAAATAGGCAGGTAAGTTCAATAGGCAAAAAAGCAGAAACTGTTTTTAAGCAGATTCGAGAACATCTGGATATTTTTTATACATAGGGTCCGAAATTATGGATCCATACTCCAGAATAGGCCTGACAAGCGACATATAAAGGCTTTTGGTTACTAATGGATCATCAAACTCTTTAGCCCAACGTTTGCTTTGCTTGCTGTCACATTGATATGTGCAATAAAATTGAGTTTGGAGTCAAGTAACAATCCATTGTATGTATTCTTCGTTTTGCTGGTGAGGAGGTGTTACGAAAAAATAAATAAATAGGAAAATTTAAATTTTAAAACTTACTACCGAATAATGTTTCAAAATAATGAAAGTTTAGTTACTGATTTTTCAAGCGTTCTCACCATCATAGCTGTGTTAATCATCAACATTTTTTTATGTATGTTTTGAAAGGAGAAAGGTATCATTGTCGGGAATAAGAGCATATTATCCCCACATGTCTAAGAGGACCAAATTAGAGCAAGTCGGTGACTTGCTGTTATAGTTATATATAATGAAACTAGCCTGTGACGATGCTACATGCTCCACATTCCACAAATAAGCAAACAATACCCTAATACTTCCTCAATATATTTTAGTTGGCCATTTGGGGCAAAGATTTTTGACAACATAAAAATTGAAGTTATTATAATTTTTAAAATATTTTATCCAATAAATGACAGTTTTCATTGTTGAGTTATTTTCGTGGAAATCTTAACAAACCCACAAATAACGGATTTCTTTTTTGGATAGGAAAAATTTAGAGAAGTAATATTATTCAAGATAAATGGATTTTTTGATAATAAAATTGTTTGATTGTTTTTATATTAAAAAACGAGAAATATAAAAAAAATTCTTTTGCTTAAAACTATTATTTTTATAGAAAATATCTATATCTGAAAACTGCATTGCAGATAGGTGAAAAAAAGCTGAAAATTATGGAAGGGTGTGAACAAAATACATTCTGTTTTACTAGTATCTTGCAGTCATTTTACTTTTCACAATTGACCACTTTTAACAACAAACTTAATCCCAATAGTTCCTATTGAAATTTCTCGTACAAAAAATTTGCAGGGAATCTTTTACATTGTTACTTTTTAAAGCTCTTTTATATATTTTATTTATTATTTATTTATTTATTTTATTAAGCATTTTTACCTATATTTTATATATTAAAGTGGTTTTTGAACCGATTTTTTTTTATTTTAAATCTATTTAGAGAAGAGATATGGTAAAAACTTTCTTTTTTTTAGTCTTTATGGTTCACTTTTTTTGTATTATAAAGAAAAACTTAATTCAATACAAGTATTGATAGCGAGAACGTTTTAAATGTGTCAATAAAATCAAAACTAAGTGATAAGCCACAGTAGTAGATCACTAGCATCAGTACAGTCTGTACAAATTTATCAAATGTTTATAATGGGTAAAAATTTCGTTAAATTGCGGGCTCAAATATAAAATTTCTGAGCCGTTTCTTAGTCTTATGGTAATCAGAAAAAAGGCATAGAAAATTTACTTACTCAGATTTTCTTAGCACTAAGCATAATAAATCACTCGCTAACATTTTTATCTGTTTTAGATCAACCAACAGCTCACTTAAAGATGGGTTCATCCCTTAATCCGGATGATATTAAAGAAGGCGATGATGTCTACTTTGAGTGCGTTATACAATCAAATCCAAAACCGTATAAAATGTCATGGTTTCATAATGTAAGTATATAAATTAAAGAAAGCATTGCGTTAGTAGATTGTACAATAAAAATAAATTACATAAATACATGAAGTACTTTTAAAATACAAAAAATTAAATAAAATAAAATAAATAAAAGAAAAACATTTTAACATCTTAAGCATCATTAAGCAATCTTCGTTTCTTTTTATTGAATTTTATTTCATTTGTTGGTAACTTTTTTTTGCTTATGCTGCTGTTACTTCTTTTGCCTGTTGTTAACTTAATTAATTTGTAATAAGTTAAAGTTACCAACCGTGTGGGGTTGAAAACAATTTTCCTTATTGTTCATAAGGGACGTTGCAAATAGAAATGTGTGTATATATATACACACAGAGTGTACACAGTTGACAGCAACAACTTTAACTAATTCCTTGTTATTTTTATAAACCTCTTTAGATACTTTTCTTGTTGCTTGTTACTTTTCCCGTATTTTTTTTTTTTACAAAATTGCACGTGTGTAATTAAGAAATTCTAGTTCTAGTGTTTATTTTTTTTATTTTCAATTGCTGTTATTTATTTGTAACAATAGAAAATGAAAAAAAAGGAAAATACATCCATTTACAAATTGCTTTACGACATAAAAACTGTAAACTAAGGAATCCTTAGAAGATTGATGTTAAGAGCAAGGTTACCAATACATTAATATATCACAGTAAAAATGTTTAACGGTAATGAAGAGTGAAAAAATACTGAGGAAACAAAAGAAAAAAAAACAGTTACAAGAAAATAAGAAAAATGTATTTATGTAACATAACACCATTTGACAGTTTATCTTACATTAGCTGCACTTAACACTTAAAGGAAAAAGCTACAAAAAACAAGAATAAAGTGGAAACTATTCTTATATTTGTCCAACCTAAGGGTCACATCAAATTCTGAAATGAATGAAAACATTTTTTAGGCTAAGAGCCTGAATTGAAAAAATGCGATATTGCTAATGGAAACATGTAAAGACAGATACATAAGTAAGCGGAGTCCTAAACAAAGTGATAAGCTGTCTCAAATCCTATTGTTGTATAATGCAAATATAAATAAATAAAATATTTTTATATTTTAAAAGTTATACGAAATCTTATGAATTTTATTTAAAATAGAAATATTTTTCTTAAAAGAAATTTTCATGCCGTTTATACGAAAATGGTTTTGTGACACTAGATACCTTACAGTTTAGCAAACTTCAAAAACGTGCTTTTCTTTGTAATGAAAATCCTAATATTTGTTATTTATGCACCGCTAAGAAAAGATTGTTTAGTATATTTTATTTGTTTGAAAACGACACTTAAAAATCGACTCATTGAGCTCAAATTTAGAGATTTTTCGAAATTTTTTACGATTGAACACGCGTAGATGATTTCATTTCTCACTTTTTTTCTATATCCCTTGCCAATCCCCCGTGGTCATACAGTCTTGATTAAAATCTTCTCTATCTTTCCATGTGCTTTTTAGGAGAAAAGGCGGCACCAGTCGTCTGGACTAGTGGGAACCCCAAACTAGAAAAGTGATAGATCTTTCGAGGTCTGACCAGTGAATTTAATAGACATACTGGTACCACGAGAAACAGTTGTCCCAGGTCTACGGGTCTCCAACTCTTCAGCAAGGATTGGGGGCACGGCCTTGCTACCATGTTCTCGAAAGTTACTACTTAGTTGGGCACCATTTTCTGCATCCGGTGGTAAGATCTCCGTTAGATTAGGGGCTGCCGTTAAGCTTATCATATACATATCCTTGCCGTATAAATAGGTAAACCACAACAAATATTAATAACTTCCAAAATAGAATTGTTTTAAAATGTTATTTCTCAAACCAAAAAAGAAATATGAGAAACTTAGTGGCACAACGTTAAACCATCTATAAATTCCCATAGAGCAGATAGTGAAAATCAAAAATATAATTCTAGCAAACTCAAATCAAACAAATTCGATTGGTTTTGTTTTTTAACTAAAATAATCACATAATAGAATTTGATTGAAAATGCAGATTTTACTTTGCAAGTTATACAGTTTTGGAAAACCAGATATGATAGCTGGAAACGCTTTTCTCAAATTTGAATGAAATCAGTCAAAAAGAAATAATTACTCAAAGAATGCAAGAAAAGTCTAGAAAAATATGAAACTGCATAAGAGATTTTCTAAATGTCTGCAAAACGGATAAAAAATGACTTATTAATGTGGTCCCAAAATAAGTCGTTCTATCAGGCTTAAAAAGACCCTTTATATTTTTACGTCAATTAAAAAAAAATATTTAAAAATGTAATGCAATTTTTTGCTAAAACTCACTCCCGTTATATAAAAAATACAAAAGGAAAAATTCATTTTATGCTTATTTAAACTTTAAAAATCACATAAACTTAGAAGAAACAGCTATTTAAATATCTTTAATACAACTTTTAGCTTTTTATATAGAATAAAAAATGAATATCTCTATTAAGTTCGTTAAGAATTTTCCATCAGCAACCTGCTTAGTGAAATCCCAAACAAATCTAATTTTTTTATAATTTTTCATAACAATTATAATTAATGATTTGTGTCAACTATAAGCCCAGAGAGATTATAAAAATCCATTTCAAAAATAAATTTGTTTCGTGACATATATTTTACCCTTTGCTTCAAAGTGTAATAATTTTTTTATTTCAACGAACAAAACCATATTTTTTCTTGGTATTGTCTTTTATCGCGTGCTTTTCAAATCATCCATCTATTCATCCAGCAAGTCTTTTCTTTTTCTCCAACTGCTTTTATAAGCAACAGAAGTATTAAATGCAATTTTCTGTCTTGTCTCTGGGTCCGTTTGTTTTTAGAAATGTAGATGTCCGTCTAAGTGTCAGTATGTTATTCAATGTGATGCGGTAATCCGTTATTTAACTCCAATGTCTTTAGTGTACTTTCCGTTGTATTTAGATGTGAGAGTGTTTGTATAAACCTTTGTTTAAAATACATATAAATACATCATCAACACTTACAAACACACATATTAATATATGTACTTTAACGCTTATGTTTTTTACAGGAATAGAAATGGGTTATTGTAAAGCAAGCCTTAGAATATGTTTGTTTCTCTGTTTGGGCATGTGCGGTGTTAGCAAGCATGTATGTCTTTAAGCTCATTACTTGCTACTATTAGGATAAAATTCCTTTAGATTTTGTTTGTTTTTTATGTGTGATTTTTTCTATATTAAAAATTCTGACAAGAACAAATGAACATTGTTGCTGATTTTGCTGTAAAATTATTATTTTATATAAGTATATTACATATGTGTAAGTATATATGTACAAATGTTTGTATATATATTTTAATTTTAATTTGCTTGACGTTGTGTTGGATGTTTATAGCAAAATTTTATTTTTCACCTTTCTGTTCTAACATGTACAAACCTGCTTTCAACAGACACATGTTGCAATTTTTTCTCGCAATCATAGAGAAAATTTTTTTTGTTTGTGTCATTTTATTATTACAACCATCCATTGAAGGTAAGAAATTGCTTGACGTTGACACATTGTAGTCTGGCGGTGTCAACAAGGCCATCATCATATTCATCAACATGTTCACGAATCAGTTTTTCAATGGAGGAGAATATTTTTATTGCTTTTTACTGTTGTTTTTTTAATCATAGTTTTATCATTTTGCTTACGCTGATCCCTTTTATTTTTCTCTTGTGTTGTGCTCCATAATAATGGTTTATTAAACATTTTTAATGTCGTTTCATAACAAAATTCAGGGGAATTTATTTCTGAAAAGTATCAAATTAAATACCATAATTATTATTATTATTATTTCACGTTTCAACGTTTCTTCTAAACTTTATTACTTAACATTTGTTTTCTTTTTTATTCTTTCTTTTTAAGGGCAAGGAACTTCATCACAACATATCAGCTGGTATCATACTTTCGGATCAATCACTTGTATTACAAAGTGTTTCACGCGCATCTGCTGGCGATTACACTTGTCTAGCTGTAAATTCTGAAGGCAAAGGCACTAGTAATCCGGTGACATTACGCATACGTTGTAAGTATAGATTTTGTACAGATTTTTGTTCATGTGCTCTTTGCTGTCATTTTAAAACGAAAGTACAATAACAAATACAAAAAAATATTATAAGATAAAACTTTATTATTCGTACTCATTATTAAAATAAAAAATTCTTAATTTCATAGGCGATTGTTACCTCATTCCATAATTTTTAACAATTTTAAATATTTCTGAGTAGTTTCTTAGATAAGAACTAAAAAGTTATTGAGTATAGTTTTTATCAACAGCCTTTGCTGAAACAAAATGTTTGAATATGTTTCTATCTTTTGGAAACTTGATAGTATCTTTCTAGTTTAAAGGTCAGCTGGTATTTTATTATTTCCTTCAAATATGTCTTAGAACGCTGCAGTCGGATTAATACCAAAGAGGTAAAAACGGTATGGTTCGTGCTATCTCGTTAGCGGTAGCTTATTGGAAAAATTCTTAAATTCTGCTGGAGGCAGAAAATAGAATTATCTAGTTCAAAAACTAGTTAAAAAAATCGAACTATAATCGTAATAAATATCCACATACACTCAATGTTTGTCTTGTTCACGTTGTTGTTTTTGTTATTCGCATGTATCAAGTTTTTCAACAAGAAGTTTGTTTTTCAATTGTGGCAACACCATGATGATAGTTGTAAAATTTAGGTCTTTGACGTATTCGTAGTAGATGCATTAGCAATTATCACAATGAATTCAATTTCGCACGAAAATCGCATTAAAACACACTATGAAAATGGTGATTCTGTTAAAGTTACATTTCGCAAAATTTTCGGTGCTTTCGGACAACACAATCTTCCTCTAAGACTACTGTTAAGAATTTTGTCGTTAAATTTGAGTCGACAGCCACAATACAAAATGTGCGAACACCAACGCGTGTTCGGCCGAATCGCAGCCGTGAGCCACAGTCTTGAAGTAGAATCAAATATGTTCTCAACAATTGGGGTTATCCAAAATCACCACATGGCGAATTTTGCGTAAGAATTTGATTTTGAAGCCTTACAAGGATCAACTGGTGCATGGAATTGAAGACGACCGAACATTTACATCGCGTATATTCGCTCAATTCATTAATTCATTCAGGAACTACCGGAAAAATTCATTCTGAAAAAGTAAAAATTTTCAAACGAAGCGTTTGGGCTTCTAAAAATCCTAGAGCGATTATTGAGAAGCCTTTGAATGCTCAACGTGTTACTGTATAGTGCATTATGTGGTCTGGAGGCGTAATTGTGCTGCTCTTTTCGAATATGAGGTTCGAAATGCGGTAACGGTCAATGGATCAAGCTATCGTGAGATGCTACCAACTCAATTTGGCCCTATTATTGACGACGTAAGTACCAATGTTATGTGTTTTCAAAAGGACCGAACAATATTTCACACAGCCAATGAAATGATATTGCAAATAAAATTTCCCGATCGCATAATTTCACGACAGATCGTCAGATTTACCAACCCTGGGTTAATTATTTTCGGGTTTTGTTAAGGACAGAGTCTTTACGGAGCCAATCGAAACGAGTTCAGTCTTAAAACTCAGTCCGTAAAATGATGAACGAAGTAGGACCGCTATTTTGCTAAAAAGTGATTAAGAGCTTTGATGAAAGAATCGATATCTATCAGCGTGGTCGTGGTGGACATTTGCCAGATATCATTTTTCATTCATTATTGCCAAAATTTGTTCTTCGTAAAACAATAAAAATTTGAATAATCATAACAATCATCTAGTTAAAAAAAGAATCCTTTATATTTTTGCTTTCTTCTTTCCATTGATTTTTAGCAACGAATGCAATGTTTGCTTCGAAATCAAAAAAAAGGTTAATATCAATTTATATTAATAAATCAATTTTAAAGTTTAACCACCTACCAAATTTTTTAACATGATGCCCCCAATTTATAATGTTTTTTACTTTTAGTCTTTTAATATCAAATAAATCATCAGTTAAGTATCACTTAAAATATCATTTAAAAATAAGACATGCTAAAAAGCTTAAGATAAGAGAAGTGTAATTTGAACCAAAAAAAAATTTAGAGTTAAATTTAAGGCCCAATCATTATTATAAATATTACCCTAAGTAAACAAGAACCTCCTAGTCTTCTAAGACAATAAGGTTATATTTTCCAATTAAACTATATTGCTTCCTCAATTAAACGAGATCATATTCTTTCTTATGTTAAACTAATTTTTCATACGTCTGTTTTCGGTTTATCCTGTTTAAAATTAATGTATAAAATTACTAACTCAGCTTGTATTTACACAAGTGTTCCTTATTGCAATTAAATTTATTTTCTTTTAACATCTTTGGTTAAAGCTGATGTAAGCTATTATATACCAATTTGAAATAAAGTGTTGGTAAACTGAATAAAAACAACTTTTTTAATAAAGTACGCTACGAATTTCAAACATTACATACAAGCATTTAATTTACTTTTCAATTTTCTTTTACTAATTACTGATTTCGTTCGAAAAGATTCCAATTGGTAAAATTTGTTAAATAGAAAAATAAACTTGTACAATATGTTGTGCAACTAAATGCAAGTCCATGAAAATTTTGTTGATAATCGAAATTTTAAAAACATGAGTGGAGAAATAGCAATGTGAACGTAATGTGAAAGAAACAATTAAACTTGATACTGAAAAAAAAAATTCAAAGATTATTAATACATCGAAATTGTAGTTGGAAACCTGACTATAAGATACTCTAGATCGAGCATTTTTTTGCTAATACATATGCTGTATGGTTGATAATACTGTGGAAGGACAATGTAGTTTTGGCACAAAAGTAAAAAGACAATATTCAATACTTTTAGTTAAGTTTTAGTAAGGAAAAAACATTTAACATTATAGCAAAATTGAAATAAGTATAAAAAACCAATTTCTTTTTATAACATCCTGTCATACACTGCTGTCATATCATAATTTTGCACCCGAAGAAATTATCCTTAAATTTATATTTTTATTTTTTATTCTTTCCTTCCCACAGTTAGAATTTTTAACTTTTTCCTATAAAACCCATATTTTGGTCAACGATCACTAAGTGTTTTTCAGATCACCTAAGAGTACATAGCAGCATTTTAAAACCTTTTTAAATTTTTGAATTCGAATGTTTTTATGTAAATTTAATAAACTGGTTAAACTTTTCGTGCAGCACTAATATACTAAAGGACGCCTTCTGCGAAATAATAAAATTATAGATTTATTAATATTGCTTTTTTCAGAAATTCTAATAAAATACCAAACAAAAACTATACAAATAATTAAAAATAGCATCTAATATTAGTTTTTAAATAAAACTAATTGACGATATTCAAATGACGATAACTTTTGTATTTGATTTTAAAGCCTTTTAAGTTATAAAAAATTTTTTGAATCTAATGACAATAATTTGTACATCTTCAACTCTATTATTTGATAGTCTATTACTCCTAATATACGTGAATTAATATTGTTGATTTCTTTCTAAAAGATTTCCTTTCTGTTCGCGCAAATTTATGCAGCATACATTTTCATAAAAGTTTTGTTGTTTGCAAATGCGATTCTGGTTTATAGGTGTCTTAAAACGTCTAGATTCTTCAAATATGGAAAGATCTGGTGGTTTGTTCGAGTTATTTTTCTTATACTTGTATTTCTGCATGCATGGAAAATGTAGAGATTTTATGAAGAAATGTAATTCTATTAATATATTTTAAAGTAGTTGACCAGTATTATAAAAAAACAATTAATAACGAATTTTATAACTGCTTTAGTTGATTTGGTAAACGTTGTACAAAAAATATATAATTGGAAAAAAATATTTCCTGAATAAATAGAATAATTATTAAGAAAAATTATTTTTCCAATTAAATATTTAAATTTTTTTACGTACTGTGTAAAAGATTATTAAAATTAATGACAAGCAATTGATTACGATTTTCTTTGTTGTTTCGTTGGTATAATTGAACATGTTTGTCCACAATTTATGTCAGGAATCAAAATAGGCTCTTTAAAACTACAGTCTCTTGCTAGTAACTATTTTGCTTTTTTGTCTTCTGGTTATCTGCTTTAATTATTTATATATTTTAAGGAAATTAAATTCTGAAACCACAATTGCATAAACATACATTTTTTTATCCGAAAATATACAGTTTCTTTATTATCCTTAAGTTTTAATCATTCCTTTTTTTAATAAGTATAAAAGATTAGCAATTATCCCGGTTTCTTTGCAGTATTTTCATAATCCTTTTTTGTTAGGTATTTTTCTTTTATTTGGGATAAAAGAACAAAGAATTAAACTTGCCAAGTTTATGCTAAGTAAATACTTGTTTCTATAATTGATTTAACCTCTTTTATTGTCTGCGAGTCCTTGTAGAAAATGTTAAGTCAGTGAAAGGCTTAAAAGGCAAAAACAAAAAAAAAAAAACAAAACAGTAAAAGTACATAATGCAGACATGAATTAAAAAAAAAATTATTTTTATTCTTGGCATAAAATCTTCTTTGTAAATAAGTGTTCAAGAAACAAAGTTAAGATAGAATATGGTATGATATTTTTTAAAATAAATTAATAATCTAATGAATACTTAAAAAATTTTTTAAACGGTAGACAGACACTGTTTATACAGTCGAATAATATTCTTGGTAGGTTTTAGTGAAAATTATTTTTTGGCATTACTTTTCATAAAACATTTATCCATTTATTAGAGATCTTTTTGACTAAAATAATGGTATCAGGAATTATTTATTTCTATCATATATAGTTATATAAAGTATAATCTGGATATTATTCCTTGATGAAAACTATTCAGAAGCTATAGATTATGATCACAGAAATTTAATTCAAATTTCATTTAATTGCATTAAGTAATCATAAGTTGAATAAATATTTTTTTAATTTCATCAAATGAAAATCATCTGCGTGTAGAATATCCAAAATTACCTCGAGAATATGAGTTATTAAACGGAACAACATAATTTTGTGTAACATATCTAGTTCCAAACATTATTTCCCATGCTCTCCAGCCTCATATACAATTAATATTCCAAATATCTCAGCAATTATGTACGTAAGTCCGTGTTTTTATAACCCTATATTTTATATATTATTAATTAAAAACTTTGGTAATTTTTCTTCTAAATTTCTTAAAAATAAAACAAATATTTTAAGAAAAGTTGTAGACTGTTGTAGTGTATTAACCTGAGAATAGTACAAAGTGCATAATATACAAGAAAACTAATTTCTATATGGTTGTTATATTGCGAGCAAACTTTGAACTTACAAGTTAGAAAATTAAAAAAATTCAAAAAGCAGAAAGAATTTTTGCAAATTTATTTATCTACTCAATAAAGAAATCTGTAGAATAAATAATATTGGTGGTGTAGCAGAAACAATAGAATAAAAGTTTCTTTCATTATGTTATGTTTTGTCTTATTTAAAAATAAAAACTTTTCTGTTATTCTATTTTCATTGCATTCAGGTAGAAATTATTTATATTTTAATTTTAATTACAATATTTTATTCAATGCACAGCGATAATAAAGAAAAGGGCAGCCATCTCACTGAGTCATTTTTCTAAATTTGGAATCTTTATTCGCATATTGTGATTTGGTCTTAAATTATTTTGTACTTTTTAGTATTTTTCATATCTTAAAATTTAAGTTTTTTATAAACCAAGTTTTAAGGAAAAATTGGGATTGGGAATAATAACGTTTATTTGTTAAGTTTTTTTATTATAAAAAAGGACTTACTATTTTTGAATCCTGACATGTTATGCAATAAAGATGATCACATTTTCAAGCTTTAATTTTTCAAAAAATTAATTAGTTGTTATTCAGCGAGCGAAGTGATTAATTGTCATAACGAACAACCACAGGTGTGCACGTATTATTTATAATGGCATTACCGATAATGTCTAACTCATGTAACAACAAAATTTCACTGGTTGCTGGGGTGTGCTTAACGGCATCCAGGGTCGTGTCAACGTTAAATTAAAAGGCGGCTGGTTAATTCGGTATAAATCCTCAACTTTTATTTGCCACTAATTTCCTAAACAGCAGGGTAATAACCACTAGAACACAATTTAACGCTTCTCTGGTTACTCGCAGTAGCGACTGTAGGCACAAACCAGGATGGGTAAACACCACTGCCCAATTTGATTCTTCTCAGTATTAGCCTGTTATCTGTCGGCCGGCTGCCCACCAACTGACTTTTGTTCATAAAAATCTTCTTTATATAGCCATTCGCCGCAACACACAAGTGCACGTACAGACATACACCATCTCCACGGCTGATATATGAAATAGCTGGTGTCTGCGTTCATTATTAGCAACCAGTTGTACCCTCACGTAAAGATGGCGCTACTCAGTGAGCTGCCGTTAAATTTAAAATATAACGTACAAAACTATAAATTTAATTGTAAAATATAAATAAAAATAATTAAAAAATAAAATAACTCATTGGCCTTAAAACTATAGCGATAATTACAGAATAAAAATGATTATATGTAGAATAGGATGATAATCCATTCGACCTTGCCTGTGTCGCTAAAAACGAGCATCGGGACTTTTAGCGTAACACCTTTACAAAAATAATATTTATATTCAAATCTGAAACATGATTGCATTAAAATGTCCTTTATAATTGTCTCATGCGCAATTTCCTAATAAGAATCTTAACGCTTTCTTTTGCTTTAAATAGTAAATTATCATCAAAAAAAGATTTGAAACATTTTTTATTGTTGTATAATTCTGAAAAGTACACTCGTGCTCGGTTTGGATCTTATAGTCTTCCCTTTAAAAAAAGAAACTAAAAAAATAATACAGCTTTACAGATGAGCCATTAAGAAGTATATGTACATTTATTAAAACAAAAATAAAATAAGATTTTAAAGTAAAAAAAAAATCGCGTTCTTGATGGTTGGTTGGCTGCATTATATACAACAAAAAAAATACTGTAATAAAAATATAACAATAAAAACAAAAAGCATATCAAAAATAACGTCTTATCTATTTTTTATTGCAGAGGAGTGTAAAGGAATAATGCAAGAAATGCAGATTACACTTAAAGGAAAAAAAAATAACGTTTTTCAGTGTCTTTATGCTATTTAGCTAATTTTATTTCAAATCAAGGGTTTTTTTATAGTTGTATAATAAACCTCCAGAAAACTGTGTAAAATTTACAAAGAAAAAAGATTCGTTATGATAACCGAATTGGCAATAAGAACTAAATTTTGTGAGTATTATTTGAAGTTCGATATATGATACTCCCAACTATTTTAAAAAATTATTCTTAAAAAAGGACAGAGATAAAATATTATTGTGCATTAAATAAAGCAAGGCTTTATTTCATAAAAAAATAAAACAATTTTGATTAAAAATAATATAATGAATATCACACACATCAAAACCACTTCTTTTGTTTTGTTGATTTTTCTAATTTCTATTTTCCGCTCTTGCCGGAAATAATAACTACATTACCTTATCAAGAGAAAATTTTGACGACTTCCTACCGATTCATTTCTGGTTGTATCAAAAAATATTAAAATAAAGAACTGTAGCGTATAAGACATTAATTTCAGATATTTTACAAAAAATACATATCATTATATCTACACGTCATACAATTACTTAGCTGGAATTAATAGTCGAAGAAATGTGTTGTGAAATTAAAACCTTTAAACATTTATTATTACAAATGTTACAAAATCGCCTACAAATAGAATTAAATAACTTGCCGAGAAAGAACTCCTAAAACGAAAATCCTACTTCTGTCACACTTAAACGTTCCTTGACCGTTTTCATCTGCATCTTAAAGTGTTTTGATGAATATGCAAAAGATTTTTCGAATTAAATGGATTTCTTTTTTAAACAAAAAGATTTTTGTTCTCTTTTTTCTACTCGTGCACTCAAACACAAAATGAAAAAACTTATATAAAAACTCATCATAAAACAAAAGACATATGGATGATAGCAAAGAAAACGAAATGAACAAAAACGAAACACAGACTCCTATTGCTAAATTTCTAATAAAAAACTTGCAAAAAAAAGACATATTGTGATGATAATCTCATAAAAGGATAAATGTTTAGGATTTTCTATTGTTTTGCAAGAGTTTTTCATTGTTCATTTCTTTGTTCTTTTTTCATATTTTTCATTTGTTTGCATTAAGTATTGTTTCTCAAGTAAATTTTATAAAACAAAATATTTTATGATAAATGAAAAAACATGTCAAATAAAATTAGACTATTTATTTACAAAGATTTATTGACATAAAAAGTGAGTATAAACAAGTAAATATTCAGGTCAAGAGACAAATGTGAAAATGTTTTTAAGGTATATATATATTAGGTGATTAAAAAAAAAAATATTTTACCACCTGGGAAATTAAAATAAAATTTTATTTCGAATTATTGAACGCTCCTAAAAGTAACTGTGAAAATGGTGCAAAAAGTTTTTCGTTTTAATACAAGTTTTAAATAAGCAAATACACAGCTTTATTAACATTTCGGTTCATTTAGTTTTCATTTCTTTTGTTGGTAAAAAACATACAATTAAATTAAAATCTTTGTTAATTTAAAAAAAAAACAACACATCAAAAATTAAAAATTTGGTATGGATATTAAATATCAATCCGTGTGATAAAACTTTCTCTCCTCCTTAGCCTCATATCTAAATTTTTTTTCTTTTTAATCTAAACAGATAATCTAGAAGTTATCAGTTCCTATATGGAATTCGGTTCATGTTTGCTTTAGGCTTAGTTGTTTCGTTATGTTATTTTAGAACGTTGCTATAAAATAGTTGTTATTCAAAACATGAAATTGTTTTACTGCGGCGAAAGTATATGCCAATGGCCTTATCTTTCTCAAATGGTATTCAGAAAATCAAATAAATAAAAATTATATTCAACCAACAAAAAGGCAAAAAAAAAAAATAGAAAATCTTGAATGCAACAAATCAGTAACCATTAAAAAAACCATCCTTTTTTGATTAAAAATTGTAGGAAAATTAACTTAGATTAGCTCAAGAATAATTGCATATTATAAATTTATAAAATACGCAATTGAGGTGGATCTCTTCTAAAAGCGTAGTACAATGCATCCTTTATTTTATAGAAACTGTTTATAATTTAACCACTGGCGATTAGAAGCAGGTTAGATACTTTTTTAGTTTTCCAATATTTTAGAATATATCAGAAATGGATTTTTGCATAAAATTAGCGGCAGTTGTGGTAATAATTTTTGGAGTAGTGTGCCACTTAATTCTCGTCTTGTTTATATAAAAAATGTATTTTTTATTGTTCAGACCATCTTGCTGAAAATTTAGGTAAACGTTAACAAATAATACTTATATGCTATTTATATATTCCTAGCAAAGAATTAATCTAGACAATTTTGTATAAAAATATTGAAAAAAGTGATTTTAGTACAAGAGCTTTAGACCAACTATTTACTTGAAATATAGAAACAGCACATTTATTTTACACTAAAAAATTTTTATAATTGAAAAAATGAGTTAAATTTAAGCAAATTAAAAACAAATAATATTTATATTTTTTTTTTGTTTTTAACTTTATAATATTATACTAAAATACTCTGGGGTAATTTAAATGTGTTTCGCTTAGCTGTAGAAGCACCTGTTTAAAGCAAGGGGAAGTATTACTAATTAAAATGTTATCACATTGATGAGATGTTTGCATGCGTGAAAATATTTAGAATATTTATTTAATTTGTTATTTAGTTATATGTAAGTTGTTCATTTAGATTTTTTGCCTTTAAAAGTAAAAATTTTTTTAATCGCTTAATAACTATGATAGTTATATTATACTTTGATTGATTGTAGCACAGTTCATATTTGATTCCTAAATCTTCTAAAGACTAAGCTCTTCTTCAAAATAATCGAATAGATGTAGTTGTTAGAAAGTTATGTGATTTAAACCATTTATTTTGGAGTCGGCCCGAACAATTAGCTTAGAAAGAGTTATTTGCAAAACTCTTTCATCTATGTGGTGTGTAATGATGTTACTATTCATTGAAATTACTTTGTACTGAGTTTGTTATATGATTTTTTTATTTTTTATAGTTTTATCTGAAAGAACATTTTTGTTAGAGATGAACTAACTTTTACAAAAATTCTATTTCCAGCTCAGTAATTCGAAATTTACTTGTTTAAGTTTTAAAAATAAGTCATGGGAAATAATTTTATTTTCAACATACATTTTTTTGTTATTCTTAATCTAATTGTTATATAAGTATAAACATAAGTATGAGTTTATAAAACCGAACTTGATCTGCATTATCTTTCTGGCTAATTACACTTGAAAATTAAAAATACTTGTTTTTTCTGCTAGCAACTAACAGTGTTAATGAAAGTGTAATGTAAAAAAAGACTTGTGTTATATAAAACTTCTAAATAAATACGAAAAACGTAAACCACAAAAGAAACGAGAAAAATATATGGAACCACATTTTATTGCTTGTTGGTAAATACTTTAATTTTACTTGTAAAATAGTTGTGAGCGCTTTTTTAAATTTTTACAATTAAAAGATGTGGGATATATAACGAAAAATGATTTTTATCAAATATCTGAAAATTAAGGCCATGAATTAACTATTATTTTTTGACATCCTTTTTCAGATGTCTTAGTTTGATATAAGACGATAAATTCTTATCTTCCTTTTTAAAGAAAATGTTGTAAATCGAATATTTAAAACCTTAATTTTTAATTTCTACATTCTCTTCATATGTAGTAATTGCGTGCCACATTTTTTATTTAATTTGCTTTTTTTTTGGTTTGTATTTGCAGATGCACCCATTTGTTCAACAGATCACGATGAACTGTTGGGAGCCTTAAAGCATGAAACTTTAGCGTTAAAATGTGAAGTGGATGCATCACCGCCTGCGGATTCATTTCATTGGACATTTAACTCATCTGGTGAACAAACTGAATTACCAGCACGTTTACATTCAAGTGAAGTAAGTGAAACTACTAAAAACCCAATAGCTAAGATCCATACATTGAGAGCACGACATGGTTTTTATTCATTTATATTCTTTTTTTGTTATTGCTACTTTGATTTTTATCCTCTAGTAGCAAGTAAAAAGTCTGAAAATATTTGGGTAAATTTTAGTTGCAACAAAAAAGAAAAAATATTAGCTTTAAATTTAAAAAAGGTTTTTTGTATACTTTCGCAATGCGTAAAAATAAAATTTAAAATATGTGCCAATTCATAGTATTATGTGGTATAGTGTAGTTAAATCTAGTGTTAGTCAAATATAGTGTTAGATTTGAAAGAATTTGATTTTTGAATTTGTTGAATTTTTTTATAACTAAAAAATTAGTGCAATTGTACTAAATTTCAAATTCGTATCAAATAGTTCTTGAAGGGTGGAGGAAATTCTATCTTAAAGTAGAGGTTTTTGGATGTATCAAAATGTTAAACTTAGTATGATGCTTTAATATTTGGGTCAAACAACTTTTTGTCTGCTAATCAAGTTTGTCACAAAAGACATACTATCTATCTATCTCTTAAGTTTAGGAGATATTTGGCTATTGAATTTAAATTTTTTGAAATTATCAACTTTCTGATCAGAGGAGCAGATCGCTTGTAATAGAGAAATAGCATAAAATTGTTTGTATAGGTTTTCTGGTATTAAAAATATTCTTTGTGTGGCAAAATGTATGGGTGAATGAATTAAGAATTAAACGCAGTTTGCTCTATGATATTTCATTTATTTTTCGACTAATCGAAATCTATTACTAGAAATGATTAAATTTGACAGGTAAATATGCATTTTACAATATGAAATTTGCATTGCTATTGAAACAAAATGCACGAAAACTATATCTAGGGTTAAAAAAATTTTGTGTATCTTTCTTTATGTATAAGAGCAATTATGAAAAGAAAGAAAGGTATAGGTATGAAAGTATTAAGCCTTAAAGAATCTATAAAAGTCACTAATATATTTGCATATCTAAAATAATTGTTGCGCTTTCGCTCTATCGTAAGCTATTTAACCACATCGGTCAATTACTTTTAGTTATATTCAATAATAAACAAAGCAATTTTTTGTATTTTTTCTCGTGTTCAAAGTTATAAACCAAGTCGTTCTCAAATCGTTAGATAATAATGTAAAACTTTTTTGTTGTTGTTGTTGTTTTTAGATATATTATGAATAGAATGTTCGTATATAATTTGAGGTATTATATAAATATTATGAATTTACAAAAATGTAACAAAAGGCAAATTCATTCTGCTCCGCTTCTAAAACGTGGAATAGAAAGCACTTTACAGAAAAATGAAATAAATTTTGCAAGTTTTTTATATTATAATCTGAATTTAACTATTTTAAGTATTTGCTTTGTCAAAGGAAATTTTGCTAATGGGTTAAGAATTGAAAAAAATTGTTCTAAAGGGAAATATTCTGCAAAAGTAACTACGCAAGAATTGTTTATGTTAAGTAAATATTTTATTTCGTTGGAAAGATTTTTATTACCACAATTATAGAAAACATACAGAACTGTTAAGAATTTTGGATATTTCGCATTCACTGTGGCTTATTTTATCTAAAGCCAGAATAGGATTTAATAAAAAATCGAAATTTACGCATTTAAGGTATACTAACCAGTTATAAATTTTGTGACTATTTTATCACAAAACAAGGTATTCTGTTTTCTGTTTTCTTTTTTCTGTTTTTGTTATTTTTTTTTTACAATAATCAATATTAGAGCAAGCTTATTTTTTATTTTTTGTTGTAGCACGTTTATATAGGCCTATGCATATTTTGTAGTCAGGCCATTTTTATTATTTGTAATTCTTAAAAGACAGGGGAATAGTTTAGTATCACTGCATTTATAGTTTTATCAATGTACAGTAGGTAGTGTAGTTGTTAAGATTTCTTCCACATGAACGTGTGTTAAAACGGAATTTAAATATTAAATTGATCAGTGCCAGGGCAAACGAAAAAATAATTTTTTATTTATTTAATTGTAATTTTTACTTTGTTGTATTGAGAGCATTTAAGAACTTTCACTACATAATATACGAAACATTCCACAATGGTGACTAAAAAATTCACCTGACACCTCCTTTTAATCCTGTTAGAATTCGAAATGTAGAAAAAGCTGCCATGCTTCAAATGTTAGCTCAGTTTTTTTATATTCCGCTGACATTGGTTAGTGCTGAAAATTTTAATTGTCAGATCTTTTTAAACTTTGGAACAATAACTTGTTTTAGCTTTATTTACATAGATATTGTTAGCGTCACTGTCGTTCAATTGATGATCGATTATTTATTTATCTTAGTTATCAACTTATCGTAATCTCAAACTGTCCGAAAACTGTACAAAAATCCCAAACTTTTAAAAAGCGCGTATTTTGTATTGGCCGAAGGAAGCCATTTTGAAGTCATATAGCAAAGTGTTCAGTAATAAAATTAAATTATAGCTCACTGTGTCAAAGCAATAGAGCTCTTGTAAAAAACCTTTTAAAATCTATTTGTCGCGCTTTGTTTCACACTAAAAAGTAAATATATATACATAAAACAATTATATCTATTTTGTAATTAGGAATTTCAACATACAAATACAACTGGATTTTGAAGCTAGGTGCTTGGGCAAATTTTCGTAATAAATATGTTAAGGATTTCAAATATTATTTTCTTCTATTTACTATCTATTTAAAAAACTTTAAGAATTATTTTGTCCGAAAAAATTGTATTAGTCTTGTATTCCCTGAATCTGATAATTTGAGTTAGTTGGTATATTCAAATTGTTTTCTTGTAAAAGTATTGCATGTCTAATCATTCCCAAAAAAAAAAACAAAGCGGATTTATTATTTTAACCGGAGCTGCAATAAAAACCAAAACTTTTCTACTTTTTAATGAATATTTCGCGTGTTTGTCCTAATTTTTTATTTTTTTGTTCATTTCCTGATTTCTATTTATATTTTTCTCTTATACCATAAAAGAAAAAGACTAAAAACCATAAAACTTAAAATAAGCCAAAAAAAAAAGTTTCCAAAAACGCAGTAGAAAAAATTAAACCGGAAACTCGATATTTTTTGTGCTGTAGTAACAACCATTCCCTTATTAATTAATTACATTTATTTTGCAATCCCTCTTTGAAAAAAAGAGAGATTATAATAAGAGACATTTTAGTATATATTTTGTTTTCCTTTTTGGTCTTATTTTTCTTTGTTTTTTCTTTTGCCTATTTCAGCCATCAGATGCTTAAGAAATAATTGAGAAAATTATATTAAAACATTATACAAAATTTTGCTATAAATTTCATATTATTTCATTGCTATTCTCAGTTTGGCCGCATGCTGCTCCTAAAGAAACTTTTCTTTTGTCTGAAGTTTTTGTCTTTCTGGTATATGCGAATAAGAAACTTTATATCTATTTATTTAACACCATGAAATTAAGAGGACTTTTGTTTAAATTATGTTTTTATATTTCTTCGTTTTTATCGAATAAAAAACAAAAATCATCAAATGGAAATACATTTTTTTCTATCAATATCTAGATTTAAATTATTAAAAAACAATATCAGTACAAACAGATGCTGATACAAATTGCAGCTTTGTTGTTTTTTTTTTCGGGAGTAAGAAATATCTCTTATACTTTAAATTAAACGTAAGGTTCTGTAACGGTGAAAGTCGTACCTCGTTTTCACCTACACAAGATCACCACCTTGTCAATACTTTTCTTAATTTGCGGAAATGGATTATTATTATTATTATTCTTATTTTTATTCCTTATTATTTTTATTATTATTCATTCATTACTTTAAGATTTATGAATTATTATTATTTAAATTAACGGTCGGGAACGTAAGAGCGCCACCTGTGAGTCAGAAATATCATGATCAACAACACAGTCAGCTGTCAGGCAGATCAGAACTCACCGCTGATAGTTGTCATGCAGCCATGACAGATAATATATATGTGTGTGTGAATGTGTGTAGCCACGCACATGTATATAAGGCGGAACATTTTATTAAACGTGATCAATTGGCACGCAGCTGGCCTACAGGTAAGAAGTCTGTTGGACAGGAATTTAATATTCCGCAATAACTTCTTATTAGCAGAAGGCAAGCATATCGCCCACAGATAGAAACTTTGGAGAGGAGTGTAATACTCCGCAATAGCTTCTTGTCTGCCGATCGCCTGAAGGAGAAGAAGCCTGTTGGACAGGAATTTAATATTCCGCAACAACTTCTTACCCTTAGCTAGCACGCAGCTTGTCGCCATAAGTAGAGTAAGACCGTTTTCTTTGCGGCTGCCATCTGTGCCGCAGCCATCTCTGCTGCTGCCGTCTGTACCGCAGCTATCTTTGCTGCTCTGACGTCCGTACCGCTGCCAGGTACTACTGTTGACGACATCTTTGCTGCTGCCTGTACCGCAGCCATCTTTGTTCTGAATTCCGTACCGCTACCAGGTAATACTGCTAACGCTATCCTTGCTGCTCTGACGTCCGTACCGCTGCCAGGTACTACTGCGGCCGCCATCTTTGCTGCTGCCGTCGGTACCACAGCCATCTTTGCTGCCGACGTCCGTACCGCTACCAGGTACTACTGCTGCTGCCATCTTTATCGCTGTCGTCTGTACCGCAGCCGTCTTTGCTGCTGACGTCCGTACCGCTACCAGATACTACCGCTGCCGCCAGTGCCGCAGCCATCTTTACTGCTGCAGTCCGTATCGCAGCCATCTCTGCTGCTGCCGCCTGTATCGCAGCCATCTCTGCTGCTGCTGCCTGTATCGCAGCCCTCTTTGCTGCCGCCGCCAGTACCGCTACCAGGTACTACCGCTGCCGCCATCTTTATCGCTGCCGTCTGTACCGCAGCCATCTTTGCTGCTGACGTCCGTACCGCTACCAGGTACTACCGCAGCCATCTTTATTGCTGCCGCCTGTATCGCAGTCCTCTTTGCTGCTGCCGCCAGTACCGCTGCCATCTGTACCGTTGCCCTCCGTCTTTACGTGCTGACTCCCCGTCCCACGACTGCAGTTCCCGACCGCACCTGTAGCAACCAGTCTCCTTGTAAAAATTAGTAAATAAATAAACTTGGCGATACGTTGTATAACGTTATTCGAACATTAAGTGTCACTCCTTCCAAAAACAGAGCAGGTAGGTAATAGAAAGAAAATTTTCAACGACCCTGGCCGCCGCTGTCGCTATCCCAGCAACCAGCGGAAACGTGTCGTTACAGTTCTTAATTTAAAATGGTGATCATTTCTTGTTAAATATCCATATCGTTATTTTCGAGAGTTTTCTGTGAGAGATGTTTTGATTTTTAATATGTTTTAAAACTTAATAATGTTTCTTCTACAAATTTTAAAAATCCATGAACTTGGAGTACTTGAAGTTAAGATAAAAGAACAATTATTTAATAACATAAAATTTTTAAAAACTTATCAAATTAGCTTCTGAAATATATATAAAATGAAACATAAAAATTTGTTCAAACTTATGTCTACAAAATAGTTTTAAAATTATTTAAGTCGTAAAAAATATCATGTCATTCCTACATCACTTTATAGTGCGATTTTGTTTTTATAGGCACGAAAAAAATATGGCTTTTAATGAGCAAATAAATCCCAAGACAATAACTCGTATAGACAACAGAAAAAAATAAATATAATTCCAACTGTTAAGATATAAAAAAAAAGAAATTCACAAACAAAACCCAATGGATATAATATTTAAAAAATAAAAAATCTCCCAATTAAATATGTTTAAGAAGCAATTAATTCATTCTCAATTAAAGATCCACGTTCCAACGAATGCGATATAATTTACGTTTGGATAGGCCGTAGGATTTTTTCTCTATCGTACTTTTTCGTACGACTACACTTAGCGTTGGAAAAAACTAACCATGAGTATTGTAACGACACGTTCTCGCGTTATGCTCGCGTTGTCCAGGGTTCGTTACAAAAAAAATTTTGCTTCACTAATAACACAAGTGACACTTTTGTTTTATTAATAATTTTTATTATAATTCACTCTTAAATTAAGTTAAAATTATACTACTGCACTACTGAGCACGCCAACGACGATCAACCGCTTCGTGGCCCTCAAGAGTTTTCGTCTCCACTCTCCGCCGGCTAGCGTACTGCTTCTCACACTGGAGCGAATAAAATTCTGGTCCAGTATGAGCAGAACAGTTTGCCTGTCCACCAATTTTTGACTTGTTGCGGTTGTCACGAATAATATTCTGAGACAACCTTTCCTCGTCTAAATTGATGTTAGCCTCTTTTACGCTCTTGTCCGTCCTGTTCAGTTAGGGCGAATATAATTCTGGCCTGGATGAACAAAGCGTGGCCTTGCTCTAGGCTTTGATTAAGTGAGCTGAACCTATTCGCAAGACTATTTTAATTAAGTTGAATAAAATTCTAACTTACTTAAAGAAGTCTTGCCCTGTTGCTTGCCCGTGGCTTACTCATCAAATACTAAATTATATCGCTTTTATATGTCTCAGCCAGGCACACCTACACACCCATACCACTAAACGACAGCTGCTTGCGACTGTTTAGGGTTGTGTTTAATGGTATGTTTTTCTTACGGATGTGTCCTCATGTTAATAGGTGGCGCTTCTTAGCGGCTATTATAATTTAAAATATTTCATTAGCAAATAATAGATGTAATTATAAAATGTAATTATGAATTATATAAAATGAAAAGTGTATAGTAATAATGTTTTGTTTTTAAAAAAAATTATGAAATTCATTAAACAATAAATATTCAGAAAAGTGAAAATTGTAAAAATTTATGAAATTCAGTAAAAAAAAATTAAAAAATTTGAAAAACATATACATATATATAGAGTCTAATTGCTTGTGATTTAATTGCTATGTGATCCAAAAACAAGCCTGCCGATTTTTGGTCGTCACAGTATGAAGAAATATAAGGAAAATTTTGTTTAAGTTTTGATGTTTGTGTATCTTAATTTATTTATCGACTTCTCAGTTGGTAAAATAAATTTTTTAATATAGTAAGCAGTTTTAGCTTTTCTAAAATGTTATTAAAAATTCTTTAGTAGTTTGAGTTAAGCAATCATGAAATAGTTAGAGAAACTCACTTTACCAATAATAATCAATTTAGCGATTTTTTGAAAATAAAAATGGGTTATTAGCACATTGAAAAGTTAATTAATATATAAAATATAGGATTTATGAAGAGTAATTTTGTATTTTTCTGGTACCTCAATAAGGATATGTTCAGTCGTAATGAATAAACAACAAATATTTTGATTGTGATTTAAAATTGTCAAAACGACTTATTCCACAAATCACAAAGTTTTTAAAAATAAACAAAATAAAAAAAATATTTTTTATTTAGTTTAGAATACAGTTTTTGACAATTTGCATATTTTAGCCACTAAACTAAATACACAATGGTGTATAAATTTTTCGTTATATATTGTTTATTATTTTGTAAATATCGGATTATAAATTTAATACATAGCCGGACATTTTTTTATGTATTATTTAAAATTCATTCTTTAAGTATACATTTGGGAATTTGTTTTTATTTTCTAACAAAAATATTAATTTTTATTGATCCAGTCCTATATGTATAGCTGTTGCCATATTTGTATTCGGAGTAAAATATTTTAGTTTCTGTCTTTTTTTTCTATCTTTGGTGATATATGCTTTGCTTTTTGTTCAATTGTTTATATTTTGTTCTTTGTTTTTTCACTTATAGTTGCTATTAAAATAAATGTTTTAAAATTTGTGTTAATGGCAAAAGTTTTGATGATTTGGTATTTTGTCTGATTGTTTATTTCATATAATTTGTTAAATTTTTGCATTATTTTTTATTATTATGTCGTGGTTGGCCATAGCAGTAGTAAAAATATTAGAAAATTTCGTTTTATTGTAGCATTTTTATGTGTTTTGTTAACAAATATTCTAAGTTGTTTAATTTTGCGATACCTATAAGCTTTTTGAAAGTATTTATGACTAAATTAAAGCTTGGTAATGGTAATTTTAAATTGTATATAAATTCTTTTTTAAATCAAAATGAACAAATATAATATTGTTGGCTTTGTCAACAAAATTTATTATTTAGAACGATTATTTAACATTAACTACACCAGTTAGGATCGATTACGCCTACATAATTTATTTTTTACAACAAATAATTTTTGTTATATAAGATACTCACACAGAAAACCATGGAGCTTGTATGCAATTATTATACTCAGTTGTTCATAACTAAAAAATTCATTTGTCCATCTTCATGATCGTAAAATGATGTTTTACCTGTCATAATTTTTCTATAAAAGTATTTTATCACTGATATTTTTTTAACTAAAAATTTTATCAGTGAATTTTTTATTGGCCACAGTTTTCATATAATAAACTTTATCAGTCAAAACTTTTCAAAAAAAAATTTTTATAAATTATAATGTTTCTATCATCAGACATTATTTTCTGTAAAAAAATATCATGTCACAAATATTCTATAAAAAATTTTCATCAGAGAATATCTGTATATGAAATTAATTTTCAATCTAATTAATATTAATTATTACAAAACTATTACTCTATTATATTTTATATTTTATAAAAAACATTTATTGTATAAAGCTGGCATCATATATATTTTGCAGGCTCGAAGAATTCTAGAATAAGAGCTTTTATTTATAGGATTTAATTTTAAAATATTGTGGAAAATCTGATATTATTTTGAAAATGAAAGATTTAAAGAATTAAAACACTGGTAAAATTTTTAGATTGATATGAGCCATACCTTTGTTTTTAGATTTTGAAATAAATGACACTGATATTGAATTTTGTTTACCTCTTTAATGTCTTTTATTTAATTTGTTAATTTTTTCTTAATCATCTTTAAAATGGTTATTGCTTAAAATAATTTATTGAAAATATTGACAAAAACTGTGCTATTTTAATTTCAATTTCTATCTTTCTGCATTAATTACGTTTTATTTAATTTTTTCTCAGACTGGTATGTCCCGTTTAAACTATACTCCTGCCACGGACTTGGATTATGGAACAATTTCATGTTGGGCTCGTAATTCAATTGGTATGCAAAAATCACCTTGCATCTTTCAAATTGTTGCAGCAGGTAATATTTTCATTTGTTAATTGGTTTTACTTACTCTCCCACCCACACACTGACTAATAAAAGCAAGAAATTAAGATTTTGTTTAATTAATTAAAAATTTATTTTAACTTTTTTTAGGACGTCCATTTCCACTGCAAAATTGCTCAATAACAAACCAATCAGCAGATTCTCTACAAGTTGATTGCATTGAAGGTTTCGATGGTGGTCTACCACAAAGTTTCATGTTGGAATTAGTTGAATTAAACAATTTGCGTTTGGCACGAAATATAACTTTGCAAGTAAGTTGATTATACTTCTTTTTTCTAGTGTCGCACTTTACATTTTCTAAATCTGGTCCACAGCTGTCAAAACATGAAAGACAAAAACGAAGAAAAGGAAATACGAAAAAGTTGCAGAAGCACAAAAACAAACTTTGTCTCTGTTAAAACTTCCTTATAATGAAAAAGTTTAAAAGAAATTTGAAGAGTAAATTTATACAATATTTAGGTAATTTCTGTTAATTACATTAAGGTGAGAATTGATGATTGTGCTTTCTTCTCCAAACCAAGTTTGACTAAAAGACTCATTCATATATACACAGTATAAACAGAGTATATTCCAGTGAAAAACTTTTTACTTTTCTCTTATAGTATAGTATATGGGAGTTTTATTTTATTTTCTTATTTTCAGAAATATAACAGATATGTAGTGTATGTCCGTGCTTGAGAGTTTCTTCTTAAATTTCCATAGAATGAAAATGAAAAACTTTCTTTTAATGTTTGTATATGGTTAAGCAGCAAGTATCAATTGCTTAAATTAAAAAACTTTCTATACTTTTTATTTTCTAAGCGAAATAAGAGTTAAGAAAACAATAGAAAAATATTTTTGTTCAAGTTTCTGTTTAATCGAATGTTTTGGAATTTATGTAGTGGTTTTTTATTATGTTATTTCATGAATGTTTCAAATAAAAACTCTTTGGTTTCAATTTTCAAATGGAGTTACTCTAAACTCTCAAATTATCTATGAAGATTTTAATGATTATTTTTTATTAAGTGAAATAAATAATGACCAACAAAATGCTGTAATAAGAAATTAAAATAGTTCATTTTGATTAAAAAACATAAAACAGAACGTTTGTTAATAGAAATTAATATAAATAGAGAGTTTTGTAACTCGATATAAAAATAGAACAAACAAAAATATTTGAAAGTATCACTTGGTTTGATGTGTGAAATTATTAAAAAATTTACTTGCCACTTTTTCTGCAATATTTCGGAAAAACAACAATTAAATTTATTTATTCAAACTTCTGTCAAATTTTCTCTATATGGGATTCAGAAAACCAAAAATTAACAAAAAGCAAATACACTCATGGGTCTATATTTTAAGGAGCCCACAATTAATAAAACAGATATCGTTAAAAATTTTATCAAAACTTAAAAATGATCCAGTAAAGCGATAGTTGTCTATATAAGTTACTCTATAAAAGCAATTAAGTGGTATTGTTAGGTTGACCATGTCAATTAAAATAAATTAATGCCTCCTTAAAGTATGCTACAATATATGATCAAAGCTATTTTATGTAAACTTCTGTGTTGTACTGAATTTAGTTGCAAAAAGAAGGCTGTGTTTAATAAAAAAGAAAACAAAATGTTTTGTTTATTTTCCAAATTTCAGGATCAGTAATTAAGTTATTAAATAGTTTTAATTTTATATTTAAATCCAATAAAATAAAAAATCATGTCAGAATATTATAGCCATTTTTTCATTCAAAAGCTTCATATATTTCTTCACTTACTCTGCTAAAGTTATGTACGATTTTTATCAAAATACATTTAGAAAGTATAATTTTATTTGGGGAAGTTAGCAAAAAATTAAAAAATATGTTTTCATTTTTTTAAGCCGCAAATTAATTAAAGCTACTTTTAAACAATAATGTAATGAACAGTAAAGCTTCTTTACTTACTGTTTTTGAATATTTTAATTTTGCTGAATTTCTGCATAATGGAGGATATTTTTCTGCGACACTAAATACCGTGGCAAATTAAGAGTCAATGTATTTTTGTTTAAACGTTTAAATTCGTAATACATGTGTCAGCAAATGGATAAATATACTCGATACTTGGTTGAAAAATAGAATGTTATCTAATGCGTAAAATCCCATCATTTCATTATAAGTTCCTCTGTACATTATATTGTTACGTTTATTCCTTTAATAAACAATGGTAACTTTACCACTGTAACGCCTAAAATGTGCTTTATTATTTTTGCCTTTACTCGAAGACCTTTATACTTGAACTATCTTTAATGCCCAGCAGATGGTGCTTATATATTTGCTTTGAGCGGTTCTCGCATATACAAGATTCCACTTTAGAATCATCACATATTGTTGTTGTTATTATCATTCAGAGTTGGTGCCTGGCTGTGCTTTTTTTTGTCCTGTGTTATTTGCTTACGTTTTCTTTAGTTTAAGTTATTTCCTGGAATTTTTTATAAGCACGTTGTTGTTGTCTTGTGTGCATACGATTTCTTAGAAATTACGCAAAAGACACAGCTGGTCATTTCGTTTAATATTTTACTATTAACTATTTTTCTTTTGTAACTTAAACAAATCATTTTTGTAGCAATATGCTCCGCTAACCTAAAGTAAGAAAAAAATTATTTTTAAAGTCCAGCTCTTGAAACAAAACAATAACAACACTAACTAAGCAGTGAGAAAAAAAACTACTATAGATATAATAAATTGTGCTCCAAAAATTAATACCATTTTATTTTATAATATCTATTGCATTGCAAAATCTTCATACCTACGTTTTGTTTTGAAGGACATTTCGAAATGTTTTTAGTTTAAAAAAAGTGTAATAAAATTACTAATTTTTAAAGATTTAACTACGATCATATTTCTGCTTAAATATCACTTGCTAATATATTTGAGTTATTAAAAAAAAATTTATTTCATTTATTTTTCAGCACACAAATAGTCCTGTTACATTTTTTATTGATAATTTGGATCCTAGTGCCACATACCGTATGATTATATTTGCCGTTAATGCTAAAGGACGTTCAGAGCCAATAATTGTCGACGATATTAATTTTAAAGGCGTTGCTAAATTTACAGGTATGTATTGAAAAGTAAAGAGCCATATAAATTTTTTGATTGAGTAACTAAAACTAAGTACATTAATTTAAATAATATATGTAATGTTTGTTTGATAATTATTATACGCAAGTATGTGTATCCTCAAATTTAATAAATTTAACGGTGGTGTTATTTTGTTTTTATTATTAAGATATTTTTTTTATTTATTTCAAATATGTCATTAAATTTAAAAAACAACAAGTGTTATATAAAATTATTTTTAAATTGATAGAATACAGAGAATTTAAATATTTTTGAACTTGATTCGATTTAAATGTAGTTATAATTTGCATTTATATTGTTTTTATTATAAGTATAAATATAATTATAATTTTTATTTAATATTTATTGTATATTTATGCTACTGTGTTCAAAACTTAATTAAGATCACAGACCCTTAGTAAAAGTTGTTATTTAAAAGTTAAAAAAGTTAAAAGTCAGATACTAGCCAGCCACAATAATACATATCTATCTAAAAGAGATTTAATTTTCAAATTTAAATTTCTTTATTTAGCCAACCATTTCCAGATAAAGTATAATACTCAATTGCATTCACAGAACTGTTATCAGACAGTATTTATGAAAGAGAATGGGAAATATTTTCATTGATATGCTACACTTCCTACGTCCCAAATCAATTATTTCTCCGAAATAATTATTCCAAGAAACATTATTTCCCGAAGTAAGTTGACAAGTTCTATTTCTGTGACGTATTAGGAGGCATTAATAAATATACGATTACTACTTACTAAATCCAGCCCTAACTATGATAACTTAGTTATAAAGGCCGCATTTCCAAAATTGATTCCATTTAATATCTATATTTTACTTTTTATTTTGATAATTTCAAATTGAGTTAGTTGTAAGTGAAGCATATAAATTTCTGTTAAAATATTTCTATTATATAAATACACCTATGAAATAAAAACATTATTGACAGTAAAATAAAAATTTAAGCATCAAAACAAATATTTTACCCAAAGTTATAGTCTAATAATATATTATTTCTCATTTCTTTGGAAGCGGGTAGCTTGTTATTATTTCCTATATTCAGAAAATGAAAAAAAAATATAAAATAATGTCTATAAGGGCGGATGTAACAAAACTCAAAATATCAATAAAAATTGCATTATGCATAGCAGGATATTGACTTTAAATCTTGTTACCATTTTTTTGTCTTGTCGCTATGTGTAGTCAATTTATCTGCATGTATATACATTTATGATGAGTATAAAATTGAGACTCTCTATGCAAATTGCTGCATGCACATATTTGCTTTTTATAACTTCCGTTAAAATAAAGCAACTTCCATTTATGAACGTATTTGTATGACATGTAAATATATTAGAGAATATGCATATTTTTCCCTACATTTAGAATGCAATTTTATCATTTGAGAAAAAATATTTTAAGCATTGTTTAAATATTTATTGGTGTAGATTTAGATGTTTCTATTCTTTCCACATGCTGTGATCAATATTAAAAAAATAAATCTAAAAAATTCAGTCTAAAACCGTTATAATCTATTTGGAAAATGAATAATAAATTTGGAAAATATTAAACAAAACTTAATAAAATATGTATAGAAAATATATTGTGTGCGTATGTATTTATAATGAAAAACTATATGTATTTGTAGGTGTATATGCGTGTGTTTATAGCAACACCAGTCTTGTAAAAACTAAAATATAATGTAATTTTAATATTGATAATATTGTTAATAAGTTGTGGTAAATGTAACTCTGAAATAGGTACTGAATGATATAATTTTTAGGACGGAATAAAAACAGAATAGAAAGGAAAAAAATCACAAATCCAGTTATTTGTTATATATATTGTTTATATTTTAAATAATTTTTTGTGTTAGTTGATTAAATTTAACTTTATTATAATTTTTTCTGCAAAGTGATTTATTTCCATTAGAAAAATTCCTTTAACCTTGTCAAAATATCAGGACAATTTTAATAGAATTTTAAGAAAATGAAAATATATTTATTTTTTGAGTTTATTAAGTAAGTATTTAAATTATATAACGATAGAAGGTTAGAAAATTAGACAGATTGGCTTATTAAAAGCTATTCTTTGATATTTATCAAACAAAATTTAATGATTCTAAGACGAATTACTATTTCTCATACTTTCTTATTGTTGCAGAGAATAGTAGAATCTTATAAAATTTTCTCAACATTTTTTTTAAACTCTAATTGAGCCTGAAAAATATCTCATAAAAGGAAAAAAACAATAATATAGTCAATAAAAAATAAAAAAAAAGCTGTAGCAAATTTAACAAAATTTCAATTTTTATTAAGCCGTCAATAAGTGTCTACACAATTTTTTGTACACATGAGTCGAAGCTTGAGTGATTCATTGAGCGATTTGCAGAAGTAATTTTGAAAGTTAAGTTTTAATCGTCATGCTCCTACAACGATAAAAATGTACTGAAACCAAAAGCTATTAAAATGTTTATTGACACACTAGTAAATAACTGTTAAATTTTTAAAATTCAAAAATAAACTATTTAAGACCAAAACTCCTAAAATCAAATGAAAGAAATGTGATAATAATTAAGAAAGACAACGTTTACTCCTACGTTTCGGTTGCAAAATCTAAATCGTAAACAAAATTTCTATTACTTGCATAAATTCAACAATTCTATATTGTTTTAAAAAAGTACGATAATCCAACTAACGTTTCATATTGTGTCGTAACTTACATTGGATGGATTATGGTATGTTTGAATTATAAAAATTTATAATGCATCAATAAAAAGCCTAAGACTAGATTTTTCTTATAAACAAAAAAAAAAAAAAGAAACAAAAACGGGTATATTTTTCCTAACTAAGTTTAAAGAAAAATCTTATATTCTTTTAGAAAACAAATTTAATAACCTCACGAATGTATTTCTATATTTATAAAGCAAAAATACATTTTGTTTTCATTACAAATCTAATTAAACTGGAAGTTAGAAAAAACTACTTAAAAAAAAAAACATCATTTAACTATTCCAATCCTTTAAGTACAGTAGATTTTATATATGTTGTACACTAAAAACACAATTTTTACCTTGTGCTATTGAGACTTAAATTTAGTTAATATGGCTCCTAACACGATGCTCGTTTCTAAGAAGTCTACTATCAAACATTGAAATTTTTTTACTTGTCTAAAAAGTCAAAGAGAACAGAAGAAAAATAGAAAATGTTTTTGTTAACAACAAAATTAAACAAATAGTTATGCTTTTTTATTCTTGCTATGCTGCTGTGTTAAAGTTCTCTTTTCTACTTAATTTTTTCCCATGAATTTTATACAACTTGGATGTTTCATTTGTAGCTGGTTTTATTGTTCGCTGCCATTCTGTGTGCATAGCACTTTCTGCTCCAGCAGATTTTCCTAAGCCAAGTTTCATTTATTCCCCTTTTTTAATTTTGCTCGTTTCAGTATTTATTTTTCAGAAGTGCTGTTGTTTTTAAGTTTGTTCGACAAAAACAAAAAAAAATTGTTTTTTGTGGAAATATTTTCCGACAAGTGTGCGCGTCTTTTGTTGTGCAATATACATGCAATTGACTTTTGCTTATTGTTTTCAGTATCGTTATTCAGTTGTTGTGGTACGACTCGTATCATTTTGGTATTTCAAATCGCTATTTCTATTGCTTTAATTCTCTCGTGAAATGTATGTGAATACATTGGAAAGCAAGAGTTTTGTATTTATTACAGGCAACTTACACCATGTAAGCAACAGACCTATTGATACTGCAGAAAACATTAAGTTTATGTAATGAATTTTAAATTAAAAATGGCTGAGCGATGAATACACTCTACGCATATATTGTGAATATAATATAAATACGAATGTAGAAACCATAACATCTTAAGATAGTGGTTATTTTTTATCACTTATGCGAGTATGAGTATGAAATTAATTTTTTGTGTTAATTTTAAAGTTTATTTTTAAACAAACATAGTACTATTAACGAACATATTCTGTGAAAACTACAGTAATCTGCGTTAACTGTTTCAAAAAAAAAAAAAACCAAAGGTAAAAATCTACCTTTTTTGGGATATCTTAATTTTTTATTTCATTTTTCGCAGAAACAAATTAAATGTTGAATTGGTAATGGACAGAATATGTCACAAAAAACCAATTTAAGTTTTAACAACTGCCTTATTTGTTTGAATTAAATAAGGCAAATCTGATATGGTAATGTAATAGTTACCTTGTGTTAGTCAGAGTGATCTAGAGTTAAAAATATTTTTTTTTTATTTTATATAATAAAATTGATGATTACATTTCACTTACCTTGCATAACACTAGATAAGTATATTCTAGTTACTGAAATGAGGCATATACCTTTAAATGGAATCCATAGATTAAATTTAAAATTAAGCTAAAATGTCCTGTTGAAACCTTCGTGAAATAAGTAAAAAACAAAAACACTAAAAAAACATTTCTACTGACTTCAAGAAATAATTTCGGAAAACGCTACTTAATGATGAGTCTCGAACTAATTTAATATATTACAAAAAATAAGTTTTAAAATAAATTTTAATATCTATAAGAAAAAATATAAAAGCCAAAATTATTGCTATCTGTGCTAATGTAATGATAGAGCTACGTCCATCACCAATTAAGTGTATAAAAAATAAATACGCGATGGCTAAGACAAGTTATCAGTTCTCAAACACGTTTTGAAGAACTTTTTTGTAGATGAGTTATTTAAAAAAAAAGGGGATTTGAAACTTTCCAGAACCTTAAAGTAAAAATTAGAGTAGATAAAAAGGTTAGATACCTAAACAGTAATAAGAAACACCTTGATAATCGAACTAAATTAGGCAACTTGCATATTAGTACATCAGCAAAAATATGCCTACATTGAAAAGCTATCATTAAAAAATATATTCTCATATAACTAATGAAATAGGTGCATCTAATACTACAGACTGTTACTGAATAAATCACGAATTTAAAAAATTTAAGATAAATTTAATTTGCAATCAGAAATTTTTGCCTTTTGGATAATGCTATTTATTGTTTTAAGAAAAGAATGATTTTCTTATGTTTTGTTAATACTATTTTTATTCTACAATTTTAGGTGCTTCCAATGGTATAACCGTTCCTTTATCACCATTTCTAGCAGGACTAACATTATTCTGTGCTTTATTATTTGCCATATCCTGTATTATATTGGCAGCTTTTTACAGAAGATTTTCCAATCGGTAAGTTTTAATTTTTTAAATTCACCACTAGTTACGCTTTACATTTTAAGGACATTATTTGAAAACATATCCTACTTACTTAAAAAAAAATGTGTCACTTACCTAAGAATTTGGCCATAATTTGGTTTTACACTGTTGATAAAAGCAAATTTAAAGAAGACGTATCATATTTAAAGTATTGGTGGGAAATTTGTATGGGTTAAAAGTAAAACATACATATTTTTTAAGGGATTATATTTTCAGAAAGGAAAAAACTTACACTCCTATACCATTTAAATAAAAATAACCGAACTTGTTATTGCTTCAATTATATATTGTAAACATGAAAAAGACTAAAAAAAGAAACCTTATAGTTGTGTTTCGACAGGTTATTTCACTTAATTAAAATTAATGAAATGTACATTAGCCACTTACAACTAGAAGCAAACATAAATATGAATAATTACAAGAAAAAGAAACCCCTTATTTATTTTTAGGGTATGTTCTGACAAAAACATTTGTAAAGCAAGATTTTTATTAATAAGGAACTTTAAAGAAAACCCTAAACTTAAAGTATAGTTAATAAGACTAGCAAGTAATAAATGTGTAGATAGTGTGAACAAATAATGGAATTAAGTCTAAAGAGATTACCTTATTGTTATACAATACTAAATTTAGGGGCTGGTAGTTAAAAATAACATGGGTGAAAGTAGGTTTATAATAAATTATGTGAATTGGTGTGACCAATCCCTTATAAACAACTAAATATATATTTCTCAATATTATTTATTTAATTGAGCTAATTTTCATTTATTTATTGTCATTTATTTTCTTCAGTAGGAGTTATGATCATAGGCAGGATATAATACATAAGAGTGCAATTGTTACCGTGTAATAAGAATGCACTTTATACTCGACTTCATTGCCATTAGAGGTTTTGATGAGTAATGCATATTTGGCGTTTTTTAAAAAAAGACAGAGCATGAAAGTTATCCTTCAAACTTTATTTTTTGCAACAACAACAGCAACAATAAAACTTTACTTCAAGGGAATTAAAAATTCTTCTAATTCCCATTACCTGTTCTGCAGACATTTAAAGCTAGTGTACATTCTTATCACTTAAATTCTTTAATTTTATTTTAATTTAGTTTAGTTTTTTTGGTCACATATTCACCAAAAGTTGGTGAAAGAAATACTATTCGAATTTATTGATGTTTATTCCGCTAAATGAAAGCACTGCAGTAGTTATAGTTAAAAATGAAAATAGTATATTTGCTTTGCTATGCAACAATTACTTAAGTTATTCATGCTCGACAAAAAATAACTTTTAAAACACTAAAAGAAGATGTCAAAGAAATATGGATAACCTACTACTATATATAGCCACAGTTAAACCATTATTGAAGCACCTGATTTTTCATGAAAAGCTACCATGCAGTGTCAGCTTAAATTATTAATAACAGTTACGGAATATACATTCAAGCATACACTAAACTGAATTAACTAGTTAGCTGATAAGGACAAAAGGCTTTCAAAGTAATTTTGACATGAATTTTAATGGGATGTTTTATGTATGTTTGCTTTGATAAGCAAAACATAAATAACCAACACATACATAAAATTTCATTTGACTGATTTTTGGAATAGGCCCTCAAAGCTTTGGTAGCTATCGAACAAAGGATTTTGTTGAAGCTAGAAGAAAAACATTTTAGCATAGTTATTTCTGGATCGGCTGTTAATTTATAAAACTTAAAATAAACTCTCAGAGTATAAAAAGAACAATTTTAATTGACGAAATTTTCAAGAAAATATTTTTAAAATACGTACATTATTTACATTATACTGTTTTCCAAACGGTTGTTTTATCGGTCTTAAAAACTATGGCCAAAACCAAATACAGAGCATTAGCTTGGCGTCATTAACATTCGGCTTTGGCGTTAATTTATCCATTTTTCATACGATGCAAAAATGATTTCTTTTTGTAGAGTTCAAGTACTATTTTCGAGATCCAAAACCTACTTTCAGCTTCAATTCATATCCCAGTCCAATGCTTTTTAACGTAGATAAACGGATTATTGTATCAGTCCCAATGTCAATGCAAGTTTTTCTTGCATTTGACACCAATCTTCGTTGAGTAATCCTTCCAATTCCTCATGTTCAATTTTTTTGGCTGACCAGACCTCTCTTTGCCTTCTGTGTTGAAATCACCACATTGAATAACGCAAACCATCGTTCACAAGTTTTTTAAATTAACCGTAAGTTTCTACCAATAATCGGCCATTTTCACCAGACGATTTCTATAAATCAGAGAAAGCTACCAGACTTCCCAACAAGATGTCTTTTTAGGCACATTATTCGCATTATTGTAGCGATTGAATAAATATCTTTAGACTTTTGCGTCTGTCGAATACTGAATTATAATGTAAATATGTGACTCTCCAAAATACCATATTTGTTATTTTTGACACAAGCCATATATGATATATCCAAATCAACATTATTAACTTGTATACCCAAAATAAAGTACCCCTTTTTTTACTTTATTAAAAGATGGATTTTTTACAAATAAATTTTCTAAAAATAAACACATTCAGGACGTATAAAGTGTATGGTGTATAGGTAATACATTTTTAACAATTCTATACCCATAGGATTAATAAAAATATTTGTAAATGCATCTACAAAGAACCACTGCTGCTCGTTAGACAAATGCGCTGTCTAATTTGCAAAAGATTGAAACATAATTTTTAAAGTTAAAACTAAAAAATTTTTTATTCGGTAACTTTCAAAAGAATCTCGTGTTTTGTTTGTTTTTTTTTGGTTTCAAACCGGCACTACTTAGCGCAGGATGACCCCGACACATGCAATGCATTTTGCCACAATAAGAAACTCAGGTTATGGGGATAGGGAAAGAGGGAGTAGTGTTTGTCGACATTCAATTGGAACTTTTCTACATTGAAAGTGAAAGAAAGACTTCTGGAGAGAGTCTATTCCACATAGTCTGTCTATTCTGTTAAAAACCGAATTTTCCCTGTAATGCGTAGTACGATTCACTGGCCAATCAAACACAAATAGATGTGCTCTCAAAGAAAATCGACTTAAACGCAAAAACATGCAAATTTTGGAAACAAGTTCCCTAATTTCGTTAGAGCACTTACCATTGTAGTGCCGATAAAATAGTGAAATACAATCTACATTGCGCCGATGGTCTAGGGAATTAATATAGCTAAATACCCTGCCGCCCCCAATGAGCCTCTTGGCCCGCTCCTGTTCGCGGTCGAGCAAGTCCAAAATAGAATAGACTTTCGCGCGTCGGCCCATAAATGAGAGTTGTATTCCATCTTTGGACGGATATAGGTGGTATAAATGGCACGAAGATCCGATGATGTGAAGTATCTCTTACACCGTTTTAGAAGACCGAGGCACGAAAACTTCCTTAGAAACCTGCAAAATGTGTTTAGTCCATCGAACATCATACTGAATTTTGATTCCAAGAATATCAAAAGCTTCCGATTCCATAATAGTTATATAACCCATAGTAACAGATACAGTACCATTACCGCAAACAGATCTATGCATAAGTATGCAACATTGCGTCCTAGGGTCATTAATATGTACTTTATTCGCACGACTTTGTTGAAAGATCGTGATATAGCGTATCATTCATGTTCCGTCCTTTGAAACCAACCTCCACCTGGTGTGGTCTATTATTAAATGAATACGAATGACAAATGGTCCTGGCATTTGCGAAAGAGTAAAAAGGGTTAAAAGTTTTGCAAAGAAGGTCATTTAGAAAAATAAGAAATAAGAGAAATAAGGAGAATAAGAATAGGAGAAAGATCGTAGCCTTGCGGTATACTTGAGCCTATAATCTCCATACCGTCATTTCCAAAAAATAAAAGCAAGAGTTTTCTTTATTCTCTTTTCATTTTATTTAGTGTATTCTTTAAGGATTTTATACTATTTTTCAAGCAATTATCTTAGTCCATTGGAGCGATCGACGCACAGTGGCTCATTTTTCTGAAATCCGTGGCAAAAATCAAAAAGTCGACTATAAAATTTTGAGATATTTTGCTGGTCGAAAAGCCGTTCTTAAAAAGTATGAAAATTGTGGATGTTGTGCCCGCTTAAAGTTCTTTATTTTTTCGACTGTGAAAATAAAGTAAATTTTGGACAAAACTTTATGTTTCAAAATAATTTTTTACATAAAGTATGCAACCAATTACAATTTTTTGAATGTTGTTAGAAAATGTTGCTTGTTTTAAATTTTATTCAAATAAAAAATTTGTAAGGTTTTTTTACATTAGTAGGCAGAGGTTTTTGAAAGCCCTATATTTGGGTAGTATTTGAGAATTAAATAGAGTACAAATAATAAAGTCACACGAAGTTTCGGGAAGTATTGATACGTACACTTGTCTTTCTTGTACACTAGCTATATTAAAAAAATTGCCTGCCCGATCCTGCTCGTTCACTTGCCAGAAAGAAAAAACTATTACAACTTCGTTATTAAGGCGAAAATATGTAGTGTAGTGGATATATATGTTCAAAAAGCATTAAAATCTTCCAACACTATGAAACAACTGCTCGCAATCATTGTCACGCCCATAAAGGGTGTAAATACTTTCCACCAAGTATCAATACTCTTCACAATTTTTTAGGTAGTAAACAATTATTTAATATAAATCTCGGCAATTGATTTCAAAAAATAGCAACAGGTAATTTATAACTAATTCCTTAAGATTTCAAAATACGTACGAAAAACTAGTATTTTCGACAACTAGGTTAGTCAAGTTGCTTATGAGCACAAATACACATAGATACTTGTGAACACGTATTTATGCAGATGTGCCAAAATTAGTATTAGGTAGTCTCCATCCATTAAGCCAAATTAAAGATTGATAAATTTAACCCTTCTGTTTTTGAAATAAGGAATGGCAAAATTGTTACTGTCAGTCATACTTTTTTTCTTACAATGATTGATGGTAAAGTCTTTAATGAACTTAAAAACACCTTGTCAACTTTAAAACCTCCTATTTCTAAAACAGAACAGAAAGACTTTCAAAATTTAAACAATTCGACCAGAAATGAGAACAACTACTGAGGTGCCCCTGTAGGCTAGTGGGTAGTATACTAGCTTGTCAGTATGGGGGTTGTGGATTCGATCCACAAGGAAGAACTTTGTTTATTTCACTACAAAATAAAAATTGACTGTCGGTGGGGCTGCTCAGCGATGAAGGCATGGTCACTGGTCGCTGTGCTGTCTTATATGGCAGTTAAATTCCCACTATCCTTCTACTTTCACCACCTGTTTCGTCTCTCTCTATCTCTTTCCATAAGAATGTAGCACGGTACTTGACTAAATGAGTATTGCTGCCTGAAGTGCTACTTCTCTTTAAAAAAAAAAAAAACAAACAAAAAAAACTACCAATATGGAATATGAAATTAGGTGTATGGAGTTCATTTCCAAGCTGGCTTATACAGTTCCTCGGGTGGGAGAAAATTTTAACCAAAGGAAGAACAGGTGATAAGAAAAAAAAGTTATACAAAAAGAATTTTTTAAAAAACTTGGACTAAAAGTAGACTATCCAAAGTATGGATATGGAAATACAAATGATCGCAATACGGCGAGATTATTTTTCAATAATGATAAAATGACTGCTCAAATTACTGGTGTGGATATGAATATTATAAAAAGATTTGCCGTTATGCTTAATGTACTAAACTGTAAAGAGTAGATCAACTGATCAACTGTATCCCCAAAAAAAGCTTACGCCAACGGTACACAAAATTTTGGCTCATGGGAAAAATTTAATTGAATAGCAGTGCTTGCCAATTGGAAAACTTTCAAAAGAAAGCTTATGTTTATTGTTTGTGGTTTTCCAATTTATTGGTTTTATAAATTAGCGAATTTTTATTTTATATATTCTTCAGAAGTTAAAAATCCATTGTTTCATTGCAACTGCAAGTTTTGGAAAATAAATTTAGCATTCTAATTTTCTCTTTCAAGAAAGGCTGTAAAATAGAATACTACGAATTTTTTTTTTTTTTTGTATTTAGTTTCGAAATCAATCAACTTAGAGAAAACTGCTTTTATACCTTATGATTATCTACTATAAATTTTTGCGATTTGTGGATTAAGCATTTTTAGAACTTTTGTCAACTTTAAATTTATGTAAACTATGATTTTTTTAACTTATTCATATGGATTTTTGAGTTATGAACTTTTTTATTTTATTTAATTTCAATTTGAAGTTTTATAATTTATCCAAAAGAATTAGTAGTAAACTTGTAAACGGCAAATCTATCAGCCCAAACAATCTGCAAGTATTTGAATCGTACGCATATAAAAAAAAAAATCTGGTTTCTAGTAATTTCTGATATAAAGAATTGTGCCGCTTGGCGGAATAACCATAATGATATTTATAGTTGCACATCTAATCGATCACCTTAAGCTCTTTCGCAGAAAATTTTAATTATATATGACTAGTATGGAAAGTATGGAAAGAAAAAAGGCAAATTAATTCTAATTCTTTTATCAAAAATAAGATCATTAAGATCAGACAATTTCTATTTTTTATTAACATTGTTCCATCTTATTAATTTTACAGTGCAAACGAACACAACTTAAAACCTAGCAAACACACACAACTGTCTATACCTGCAGATTGCCAATTGGATCCATTACATCCGAATCATCACCATAATCATTATGAACAAAATAATCATCAGGCTCATCACAGCCTATTGCAATCAAATGGCGATGGTAAAATGCAAATTGGCGGCGGTGGTAGTACCTCACCAGCAGGTGGCAGTATTAGTGTTATGGATACATCAACGCTAAGATCTACAACACAAAGTCATCATCGGCAGTCGCCACAGATAATGGGTGATCCGCCTGAAGGAGATGATACTGATCCAGATGTAATACCAAATCAATATGGTAAATTATGTAAAAAGATATTTTTATTTTTGCCGTTGCTTTTATTTTAATACTTTTCAGTGAGTTTTATTTCTTGTTCTCATTAAATTTAACATTTTGTTGACTACTAGGTAGTTAACAATAATTTTGAGCCAAGAGTTTATATTTCAATTTTCAATTCTACTCGATTCTAAATAGTTGCGGTTTTATTTTAATTGCATTTTGATTTATGAAAACTAATGGAAATTTGTGTCCATTTTGGCAATCCTTCGAATTATTGATTAGTAATTGCAAATATTGCAGGCAATGTGCCAACAGTGAATTTTATTACTGAGTAGAAGGATATACAGTAATAGAAGCATAGAATTTGCTAGTGTTCCACAAAGAAAATAATTTAGAGCTTTTCAGATGTTCCATGCAAAGCTTGGGCAAATTTAAAAGAAACACAAAAAATTCAACAACATTAAATTTTTAAGTGGGGAGTATATAGGAAACAGGGAATTTGTAAACTGTGACGTTTCTTGCTTATTCGAAGTTTTTCATTGAACACTTTAAACAAAAAAGTAAATATAATACTGAAATTATATCTTTTAAAAGGATAACTTTCTTCCTCATTTGGTTTTACCCTATAATAACTAGTTTTTCGAGGAAGAAAATATTAAATAATAAATCAACCAAGTGCGAGTAAGATTTACACACTAAGGGCTTCTTTCTACGATTGGGCTACTTTTTAATATTTTATTTAAAAACTGTATTAACACCTTTGCCGGTACCATTATACTACAAATTAATTAGATACCACTTTGTTTGTACTTCTTTTCCAAAACAAACATTCATTCACTATGAAGTTATTCAAATATTTGCTGAAATATCTATTTATCTTTTATCAAAATAGAGACAAAAGCAAAAACTTTTATTCACTTTTCTTCCTTATGAAGTAGTAAAGTAAAGTAAAATAACAAAGTTTACCTTAGCCGCCAAAAATATCTTTTTAATGATCAAACATATACACGCTTCTAAACAATGCTATTTACGTAATTTAATTATAGAAAAGCGTCCATTGAAGTCAATGATGGCTTCACCTATATTTCGTAGTCCATCAGCGCGTCTACTGCAACGTGACTATTGTACAACGGATGCTTTAACAGAAGGCAATGCAACAATGGGTAGTGGGAGTGTCGTTGGGATAACAAATGGTTCAGCTTTATGTAGCGGAGATGGTGTGTCTAGTTTAGGTTCATTAAAAAGTAATAATGGCAGTCTTGGTGTTGGCAATGAGGTGCTGCATTATACTTTTAGGCCAAGTAAACAAATTGTAAGTAAATACAATAATAAACCAAAAAAGTTAATAAAAAAAAATAATAATAACCAAAGTGAAATTAAATTGTATACACAAAGTATGTCAGTTCTATATATAAACCAACTCATATAAATTAAAAACAAAAGAAGCAAAAACATATACAAATTCAAATTTAAACAGAAATTATTTTATAGTTGGAATAATTAAAAAAAGATGAATAAAATTGAAATTGTTGTATATGTAGCAGTTCATTTTTAGGATTATTTTTAAAACCACAAACAAGTTATGGAAGCCAGTTATTCTATTAGAAGAAACAGTGCTCCGCAGACAAATCCTCTAAATGTGCTTAATGTACATAGTTTGATTTTAACTCGTTTTCCATAACGTATAGGTTTTTTAAGGAAAGTGGCAAAAAGTCAATCTTGTGATATATGCTTATATTGATATATTTCACCCCTATGCAAGAACGGTTTTTTGGTTTAAATAAATAAAACATCAGATAAATCAGATAGATTTATCTTCAATTTACTTTTATAATATTTTTTCCATCAGCCTAATAGTGCTTGAAGTTTTTCGAAATAACTGATAAAGTATAATTATCATGTAAATTTTGGTAATCTTATCATTTAATAAATTTTTTTTAAATATTCATATTAAATCAAAATTGAAAAAAGTAAATATATGAATAATAAGTTGAAGCTACTAATTTTAGCACAAGTTAGCAAAAAACTCTGATTTAACATATGTATGTTTTAACCAAAAGGACATTATGAAAACTTTTCAAGAAATTTCAACAAATATTTTCAAAAGCACATTCGAATGCAAAGTAAAAATTGGCCACAAAGGGCAAGTTTAACTGCAAACTCAAACAGCATATATCAGTTCAGAAAAGATAAACTTGGTTTTCAATAATTTAAAAGTGTATTTCCCCAAATCAGCAATGCAAAAATGGGTGTTACAGCCTTTTTGAAAAACCGATGGCTGTCCGAAAATTGTTTGAGAATTTATTTCTGCTTATAAAGCTCTTGTGGTTAGAATTAATTCTAAAAACTAATTTCTATCACTCATAGTTGATAATATTTTTTTAGTATCATATAAGGATGGTAATGGGCTATATTGAAACTTTGAGCGATCATCAGGAAGAACACTAGTAACATATTCCACAAGATAATCCAAATGACAATATGAAAACAGAAATATTTAAAATAATTCATTTCTTGTTCGGTCAAGCAGACGGTAAATCGTCTTCTTTTATGCATAATAGTAATATTAAAGGGTCTTGAAGATTTATTTTCAAAGTGCAGATTTTCTGTTTTTATTAGCCCTTTTTTGCTATACTTACGTTTGATGAACTGAAGCAAATCAATTTCAATTTTACCTAAGCTTGAACGGTATTGTTATCAATTCGTAACAATTATTAAAAAGCACAAAAATACTGTGTTTACTTAGTTTGAACTAGTTTCATAGCCACTTTACAAGGCCCAAGATTTATAGAAATTTATTTCCACTATATCTTTTAGCTTTTATATGAAATTACAAAATTTATACGAATTCAAATGTTTCAACTAATTTATTAATTTTACCGATAACAATTTTTCATTCGTTAACACTAAATATGAGCTATTATAAAAAATTTAATTTTCATTTGGCTTGTCAACCATTTTCTTAACGAGATTATACAAATGATTAAACAACCGTTAAAATTTGTTCTCCTTGTTATAGCCACGAGTGACTATAGGAATGTGGTGTTCATTTACAGTAAAATATGATAAGATTTTACGTAGAAAAGTCTCCAAAATAACAAAGGAAGTGTGTTTAGTATATTATTTTTTAGTTGGGATTTAGTTCGTTAAAAATTGTGATTAATTACAGCCAAACTAATTAACTCCACTGAAATCCATCCAGTGTGTTTTAGCTGTTACCCATGTTCTTTCACGAATATTTTCTAACCTTATCATAATATTTTTGTTTATTAGGTTTTGTTCACACTTGTTGCTTGCACTTACCAAAGAAAATTACTTTTAATAAATAAACAAGTCTGCCTTAAGCAATGTTTTCTTGTTCCATATTTATTTTACATATGTTTATATATACATAATTTTTTTTAAACACACATTGTAAAAAATAATTTTATATCAAAAGAAACTAGATACAGTATTGTGGTTGTAAAACACATGGCCATAGTTTATAGTATGTATGGCATATAATTGCCATAGGGAATTAAAAACAAAACAAAACAAAGCACAATGGTACACTTATTTCCTGTCCTTGTTGTATACAAATCAAAATAAAAAACTAAATTGTAAAATAAATAGAAGAAGAAAAAAACAAAAAAGAAAAAGAGCGTAAAAACTATACAAATATTTCTGATTAAAATAGCCTTAATACATATACACAAATATACGAGCATTTAGTTCAAGTTAACAAACACACAATAATAAATAAAACAAACTATACAAATACTACAATTTATATAAATGTAGCAACATTCAGGAAATATATTTATATATGTATATGTGTTTCTGCTAACTTGTATATACAATTTAATAATGGTCTAATTTCTTTCTATTATTCATGTTGGTCAATGCCATTTATACGGGTATATTACAAAATCCTTTTCATCACTTTAAGCTTTTCTTCTCTTTCTTTCTTTCTTTATTTTGTAACTTGTTCATCCGCTGTTTGCACGCGTCTCTGTATAACATCTCTTACAGAGTTATGCGACCTTAAATAAAAAAGGCATTACAACATGTAGTCCGCCTTTAGGTGTGGGCTTGCCTTATAGTAGTACGCCTACAACATCATCGTCATTATCATCATATCATCCCACTACACAGCCCATGGAAGTTAGTCTGCTAAGTCCGAATAATCCATCAGTAACATCATCGATAAGTGAATATAGATTTCGACCGGAAGTGGTGACAACATCAAATCGCATACAGGAAAGTTGTATATAAAATTATTTGTGTGTTATAACAAAATAATATATAAAATCAAACAACCAAACATCAATGTATGTATCATGTAAATTGTTGTAAATTTTTTTTATGTATCATAATTAATTGTATAGTTTTATTAAAAAAAAAAAACTTTAATTTGTAATTTAAAAATAAAAAATTGTTGTATTTGCTAATGTTTTAAATTAAAAAACAAAAGTTAAGCTTCACTGTTAACTGTGACGCTAATCATTGTGGTTTTTAGTTTAAAAACCTGCAGCAAATCATAAGTTGTCCAATATTTTGATTATGATTTTGCGGTTTAATGACAATTAAAAGTTTGAAATTTTAAAAAAACCAATTACTTAACAGGTAGTTAAGAAATTATTAATTTAACTGATACAGTAATTAACTAACTGATACAGTACTAATTTATCTTACGAGCTTTTTTTAATTCAGTATACAAAACTTTTTATGATGTTAATTATGTAATACAACAACTGTTCTTGATTTTATATTCAATATACAATTTTAATGGATAAACGACATTTTAGATTTTTCTCTAATTTTAAATAAAATAGCACTGAACTAAAATAATTCGCTCGTGAAATCAGCTAATTATGCTCATAAAATACAAAAATTTTATCCTCTTCGATTCAAGTATGTTTAGATTTTCAGTCTTACTGTTGTATATCAAAATTCGCTGTGCAGTAAAATATGAAAGGTTTGCCAACGAGTTAATTAACTAAACTGCAAATACTTTAGAGCTTTTATAATTTTATACGCTAAATCACAGCACCGAATTGTAATCATTTACCAAACTGGTTGCTTAGCAAGAAAATTCAGTTATCTGGGACAAACAATTTTAGTTTCACAAGGCACACATTTTTTCGAGATGTTACGAAAAAGTGTTTATCGTTAATATAAGTGTGGGAATCAAAGAAAACTTGAATTATTTATTAGTACTAAAACTTAATTTTTTATTTAAACTAATGAATAACAGCACTTTGTTATAAATAATCTGTAGAAAAAATATTAAAACAATTCTAAAAATTAAGTTCTTTGCTAATTCAAAAAGTATTCCGTTTACATCGAAATATTTTCCTTCACAACAAATCACTAGACTTGTGACAATAACACGCTGTTATTTTTAATTTGGTGTGAGTAGCGAATAGTTATATTACAAACACCCTTTCAATGCTTGAAAATCCTTATTTTTCTTTTATAAGATGATTCTTATCGCCTGAAAATTTTTAACGTCTTTGTGCTCTTCAGGTTATTAATAAAATCTAAATTTCACAGCCTTTATGCAAAATTTCTGTTTCATAGGGTGGCGGCCTAGTAAATTTGTGGTATGTAAAAATATTCTCATAATAAACATATTAAACCACTAAACGCGAACATTGCGCTCTCAGCCATTGTCAGCGGTTCACACCCTACGGGGGCACATACATATGGTCTTTATAGAACTTCGACTATCTAGACACCGTGCAACTGGGGGAAAAAGGGAGCCCAGTCCCTTGAAGTCAGCAGGGGTACAACTGGAAACTCCACTTTATTTCCACGGGAATCAGTGACCCGCAGAGTTCCGTTATTTGTCTCTTTAGACGCTTAACTGTTCTCTGGCTGATTATTGAGGTTGGCCCTTTATAGGAGTATCGTGGTGGTTGTGGTTTCGCGACCCCATATCAGTCTATGGTTCTATGGTGGCCAGGATCATTTCGCCGTTAATGACACGCTAGGTGAATGATCCAGTCCAGTGAGCATGTTAGACATGTGTTCTGGACAGGAGTTGGAAAGTCTCCAACTCTTTAGCAAGGTGTGATGATTTGCAGCCCTGGTCAGGAATCATCGAAGTTGCAACTAGGTGGTTCTGTTGCATAGAATTATGGCTTCGGCTATCTAGGACGCATGTATGACGTTCCAAATTATACAAAGTGGTTTGTCCACCATCTGATTAGGACTTACAGTCAGGCGCGGATGTAAAACAAATCACACTCTCTGTCAGCGGTTCACACCCCACGGGGGCACATACATATGGTCTTTATAAAACTTCGACTATCTAGACACAGTGCAACTGGGGGAAAAAGAAGCCCAGTCCCTTGAAGTCAGCAGGGGTACAAATGGAAACTCCACTTTATTTCCACGGGAATCAGTGACCCGCAGAGTTCCGTTATTTGTCTCTTTAGACACTTAACTGTTCTCTGGCTGATTATTGAGGTTGGCCCTTTATAGGAGTATCGTGGTGGTTGTGGTTTCGCGGCCCCATATCAGTCTATGGTTCTATGGTGGCCGTTAATGACACGCTAGGTGAATGATCCAGTCCAGTGAGCATGTTAGACATGTGTTCTGGACAGGAGTTGGAAAGTCTCCAACTCTTCAGCAAGGAGTGATGATTTGCAGCCCTGGTCAGGAATCATCGAAGTTGCAACTAGAAAGTTGTGTTGCATTAAATTATAGCTTCAGCTTCTTAGGACGAGCATGACGTTCCAAATTATGCAGTGGTTTGATCCACCATCTGATTAAGGCTTCATGGCCAGGCGCATTTCATAATTCTAATTTTTCTTTAATTGATAATCGCATAAGTTACTACAGATTCAGATTTCTGTAGTTACCAATCAATTTTTTCGTTTAACGTTAGAGTTTATCTATACAAAAGGCGTTCGACAAATTATTGGTTAATTTAATTAGCATCTTTAAACAAACAATAAGAACAAACAAACATAAAATCGGTTAAAAAAGTTTGTGTCAATCTACATTGGAGTTGGATAGCAAAACACACCATATTTCATTAAAAAATTTTAAAACGGTTGCGTAATATATATATAAAAGAAATATATAGATAAATACAATTCATTTGTTAATTTAAATTAAAAATAACTAAAACCCTTCAATTAATGAATTTAATTCCACTTTATTCATATCAATATTCAATATAAACATATAGATTTTAATCAGCTCAGTTTTATTGCTTTTTTATTATTATTGCTTTAATTGGAAATATTTTTATTGACAACGTTTTAGCCTGATTGTTTGTATTATTTACATTTAATTAAAATCATTTTTCATTTAACAATTATTTTTACACTTGCATGACTTTTATTGTCATTATTTCGCAAAAAAACGAAAAACCTTAACAATTTGTTAATTTTTAATTTACTAATAAATATTTCATTTATATTTATTTTTTAACCTTACTATTATTTTTGTTTTAAACAGGAACCCTATTATTATTATTATTACAAACCTAGAAAAATGTTCCAGGAATCGCATTTATAAACGTTATTGTAGAAAGCTAATCAAAACATAACTTGTTTTTACGCAGAGATTAAAAAAAAATCTTGTTGATTTGTCGTATTTTTATGTATAAACACAAAAAAAGTAAAATATTATGATTCTTGTACTAATATGTTATTTTAAGTTTATTATACACTAAATACAAAAGAGTTCAAGTTGTTAAAAGGCCATATCATTATTAAGATTATCATTAAGGTTTTAAAAATATATGGATAATTTTAAAGCTACTTTTTATTTTCACACTCATTACTGTAAGACATTTTGAAAGATTTTATAGAAAAATTTAACAGCTTTTGTTTTTTTTGACAATAACTTTTGTAATTCACTTTTTAACAAACTTTCTGATGTATTTTTGGTTATTGGCTTATAGTTAAGTTTTCTATTCCTCTAGTTGTTGCTTGCGCTATTTTTATTTTATTAATATTTTGTGAATGACTAGTTTAAAACCAAATATTCGAAACCGGCATAAGTCTTAATATTGATTTTCCAGATGATATTAAAAAAACGATATTTCCTATATCATCATTTTTATCCAGCTTTAAGTACCAAAATTTTAGGGTATAACGTAAACTCCTGTAAGGTCATTATTTTCGACCTTTTTAAGTAGATGTACAAAATGAAGTAGATGTGTAAAATAAATTGGAAACATTAAAAAACTCATATCCTGTTCAGTATCATTCCAGAACTATGTGAACGCATAAATCCAATTTTCTTTCAAGGCGTTATATTGTGATACGTTTTATGCAAAGGAGTTTCCACGATTAGAAACGCATTGAAGGTTTAATCTATTTTTAAATTACTTTTTCTTTTAAAGCTTACGGAAATTTTTGCAATATGTGATTCGAGCTAAGCTCGAATCGAAAGTGTTTAGCTACACGCAAGATAAATCTAGCAATGATTTTTTTCTTAGCGAATCCCCTATACATTTTACCAATATTCAATTTCTAGATCAAGTAAGACTGGCGTTAGCTATTCCAATTGCGTATAAAATTGTTAAAATATGATGCTATACCGCCTTTTAAAGAACTAGTCTTAACTAGAGAAATATGTTTTTGTAATGCTAATGACTTTTTACAAGGAGACACTGAGTGCGAAAAGCTAATATTTCTATATAACTACACCTAAATCCTTTGTATTATACATGTATAATCTAAATAAATTCCGTCAAATACAAATTGTAAAAATAGTTGCTTTGGTTCAAAACCTTTTAAGAAAGAAAGCATTTTCATATCACTACAAGCATTCAACCGTCATTAAGTTCCGGAAAAAAATATACTTCTCTCACTATTTCACTAATATTACAAAGCGGCAAGGCAATACATAACATTTGTTTATAAAACAATTTTTTCTTATGGTTTTAGCTAAAAAGAACTTGCATCTATGGATTATTGTAAGTATTAAGACTCTCACAATCTGATTTTTAAGAAGAAGGCAAAGTAATGTTCACAAAATTCACAATCGCTTTTGTAGTCAAAATGTAATTACCTAATACGTACATAAACCTAAACATAGTAGTTTGATATGTGGCCATAGCGCCTCAAAGAATGAAAGTTATAGATCTGAAAAAAGAAGAAAATATATTTGCTCAGCAAATAAGAAAGTATATTTCAGCTATTGTGCACAAAGAACATTTTAGGAATAAATGGTAAAACTCATATAATTTTTATTAATTTTTGCTATTTTTAGAACACAATATACCTGTTCATAAAGATTTTTGATGTTTTTCTCAGTTGAGTTAAATATAATTTTTTAAATGATACTTTCAAACGTTCCTCTTTCAGTAATTATTTTTAAAGAGTTAAAAAAAAAACTTACAATGGAATTCTGATATATTTTTCTAACTTTTATTTGTGAACACTAAGCCTTTTCTGCAACCTCTAAACTAAAACTTGAAAAAAGCCATGTTTCAATTCTAATAAAGGACTGCTCATTTGGGCTGACTAGATTTGGGTAAACTCTGGGTTGATTTTAATGCTGGATAGACAGAGACAATTAAATTAATATTGCTTATCTGCAAACTACTGTAATTTAACTAATATTTCATAATACTCAAACTTAAAGTATTTTTATTTTAGTGTTACTATATATTTTTCACTTCAGGTAGCTGTGGAATTGTAGTAAAAAGTACCTCTTTTCAATACTTAGTTCAAAATCAAATATATTTTAGTTTTAAACAATTAAAATTATAAAACATATCTCTTAGCAGTATTAACTGTATTTAATTAATAATTGATAAGAAAGATTTTAACTAGGCATGCAAGATAATGATTTTGAATCTTTATTTAAAAAAAGTATGTTTGTAAAACATTAAAAAATATTAAACATGTTCATATCGTGTAAGTTAATGTAGTTTAGATGAAAAGAAGAAACAATTCTTTTTTTTAATGCATTTATAAAACTAAATTTATAATATAATAGGGTAGCTACCTTAAATAGCAGTTTCCGCTAAATCAACACGAATTTTATAAAAGTTTCCTTGGTTTCCCTGGTTCGTCATAAATTTAAATTAATTCATCAAATGACAAAATGCTATGAACAAACTAACACTGTGTAAACGGAAAATGGTAGTTAGTTTTGCTCTACCTTGTGCATTTAAGTAGTTTTATAACTAAAAAAATAATTATTCAAACTGTGAGAAACAATAGAGTATTTAACAGCTACAAATAGCTACAAACAAATATTATAGATTAGTTATTAAATAATTCAAATAAATTATAATAATAATAAATTAAAAAATAAATAAATACTGTAAATAAATGTCTGTGTATATAAGAAAAATATTAAAAGAAAATTATCATAAAACTGGTGTTTGTATATTTCTAGATAAATATTTATAATATGAATATCGTAAGAAAACATTCATTTTTATCGTTAAGTTTGTAGTAACTATTATCATTATTACCAGGAACTATTAATCTATAAAGTAAATTTATGTAAAAACGAAAAGCCACTAATTAATTTTTATACAATAATATAAAAGAAAGTCTACAAAAACAAAAATAATTATTATTAAATAAAAAAAAAACTATACAAACGATGGCAATGAAACGAATATTAAAAAATATTTAACAATTAAATAAATATTAATTTAAATAAAAATAAATAAATATCACTTACTGCTTTGTACAGTTAGTTTTGTCAACACTTAAAACTACATTTAGTATACATGTAAATATTCTGACACATTTGTTATTTAATCTAAACAAAAAAAAATTAATTTTAGTTTGTCTGCAAAAAAATATTTAGTGAATTTAGGTGTAAGTAAATTATAATTAAATATATTTAAAAATATAAATATATAAAAAATTAGCGAATAAGCTAGCTTAATTAATTAAAAAAAATATATATATATATAAAAATCAGATGGAAAAAATAAATTATTTAAAAGAAATGAAAATAATAGAATTGTTGTGTTTTAATTGAACCATTAACCCGTTGTTAAGTCTCACAAAAATTGCTTTATTTGCAATTAAAATAAAAAACAGCCGATTTCAAAACAATGTGGTAAAAAAAAGTTCTAATATTACAAATTCGATTAAAAAAAATGCTAAGAGCTGAGTTTGAAAAACACAGAAACACTAAATTTTATCAATCGTTTGTGGAGATTGCAAACAAAATACTGTCAACATCGATTGAGAACTGATGACCACAAATACTGCCATACTTATCAATCTTTATTTTTAGTATATGTGGCGATCTCTGCAATGAAAATTAAAACACATACTTTATAGAGAAAAGCTGCAGTTTATTGAAATGTTTATCCTCATCGTTTTTTAATCATTTTATACGACCAATATGTAAACGAAGTCTTTGAAATAAAAACAAAAATATAATAAAATACAGACGATAAACTTTCCCCTCCCCTCCTCTAAGTTTGCTAAAAAATGGATGTAATAAACGTATAAAACTTTATGTGTTAATAACTCCAAACATCACTTTATATATTTGGAGTGAACCTTATTGCTTGTAACAATAAATAGAATTGGTAAATTTATTGACCTTGCAGAGCAACACATTTAAATAACATCTTTTACAAGCTCCATATAACACGCTTCCATAGTGTTAATAAAGGGAAATTTGCAATGCTTTTTTTAGGGATTCAAAACGATCAAGGAGCTTAAGTCACAAGTTGCGTTTTACAATTTAACGTTTTTAGTTGATTTAAGTGTTTCTTTTTTACATCTTAAGAGAGTAAATTTCAAACAAAGAGTTGTTTCTTATTTTGTCTCTTTTTTTATCCTAAAATTTATTTTGACTTTAACAAAATTTTTCCATTTACCTTATGTTTCCGACGCAAAGCCCTAAACAATTTATACGACAACCAATATACCACCAACATTATAGCTGTTTCAAAGACAGAACTACGTTAGATTTAATAACATTTTTTTTTAATTATTTGACGAACTAGGCATGGGAAACCCAACTTCCGCAATCTTCATAGAAATTTTCATGCAACAACTTGAATTAATACACAGACAATAATGAAAAAAGGCAAAATAACTCAATACTATAGATATATAGATGACATCATATGCATCTCCGAACAAGACAATGCCAAACAAAGTCTAACATACTTAAACATATTCCATAATTAATAAACAATTCAACATTACATACACAACAGAAAAAGAACAAGACGGAAGCTTATTTTATTTATACATCACAATAACATTAGCAACTGACTGTTTAACCTTTGAAATTTTTAGAAAACCAACTACGACGGACACGATCATCCCCATTACCTTACGCCACCCTTCACTAAACTAGCAGTATTTAGACATATGGTACACAAAATTACCATAATCCCACTTACTCAAGATAAGTACAACAAAGAACTCAGCACAATTTACACCATTTACTATCAACAAATTGGTTAAACGATGCAAAACTAAAAACAGGAATAAAGAAGACAAAGAGACAATTGATGCAATGCGACGAAACACTTTTACTTACACAGGATCAGAAAATGTAGATTAACTGACTTTGTTTGGATTTGTTCCGCCAGCATCGAAAGCGCTTTCCTTTCGTGCCAAGCAAACAGCCAGTAGCGATGGTTTTCACCAAATGGATTGAAAACAGTTTAACAAACTTTTTCACAAAGAAGGTTTACTCACAGCATTAAAAGCCAGCAATACTCGGAGACATAATCTTAAGACATTGAAAGAAATAACAGACAAATTTTGTTCAAGCGAATTATACAGACTTACTTATACATGTAAACATACTTATGTAGGAAAATCTGGACGAAATCTACAAACACAATTTACAGAACACATTCATTTGTACAAACGAAAAATAAAGACTTCAACTGTGCATTATACCGTGACACGCTCACGCACACGCTCATCTTCGCAAAAAAACCCGAAGATTAGACGTTCTTGAAAACACGGAGATCTTCAAAACAAGAACTTTTAACAGTGACTTTGTAAACAAACAGGAATACACGTACTGGTTACAATTTTCACACAATTTCCACTGAAACTACTCATATACTTCAACAAACGAAAAACACCCTCAGACGGAAACACTTATCCACCTAATAATAAAAGAGAAAAATATTAAATTAGATCCGCACAAAATACCAGGTGACTGTCAATTTACCTTCATAAATAGATACGACCCTGACAATATTTATACTAACACACCTAATACTAACTCTCAGTACCATCTAGAATGCGGCTTGATAATGATGTCATCGCACCGAAAGCGCTCGCTAATCATACCACACAAACAGCCAGTAACAACGGTTTTTACTGGAAAGTATGACCACAATATTTTTAAATACGTCATTACATTAGTCACTGTTTTTTTAGTTATTGTCTTTTTTAAACAGATTTAAAAACCAAATAAACTTGGCGGGAAAAATTCACATTTATTTAAAAATAATGCAAAAAACTATTTTATATTCAAATTGATTTGTTCAATAAAAATGATAATTAAAACAATGAAAACTATTATATATATATAATATTTTTAACTTGAATTAATTTAGCATTTGAAGTTAAAAAAAAATCATGCAAAGAACATGCAAATATTTATTTAGTTTAACTTTTGTACATCATTATTTTCTTTTTTATATCTTTATATTTTTTTTCTAGTTAAAAATTTCGTGTCAATTGCTACGGCAAATATATGCAGCTGTGTTATATTCTCTTAAAAAAAATATATTTCAATAAATATATCCACGAAATTGCAAATACTTCATTTACGTGTTAAAAACTAACTTCTGTTCACAAGTTCATACAAAAATAAGCATATAAAAAAATATATGCATACAGGCATACATACGTATAACTACACATACATATATATATATATATATATATATATATATATATATATATATATATATTGTAATGTAAATAAAGGGATGAATAAATTGAAATATCAACAATTTATCAAAATATAATAAACTGTTATCTGAACAACTTAATTATGGTGATCACAGAAAACTGTCAACAAAATGCATAATTACTAAAACAAACCGACATATTTAAATACGAGTACTTTATGATTTGACAGCATTAAATAAATAAAAAACAATTAGTACTAGGAAGTTCTACAGTTCAGTATAACGGATTAAACAGATTGCTCATCAAAAAGTATTTCGACTTTAATATAAACGACAAATGCCTGATGTGGTTTAAAACAATGTCTGGGTCTCACAGAATGATACAACATATTTAGTTGTATGTTGATGGCCATAAGCCACAAACAATAAGTTGTAAGGTTACATCTAAATTTTCTCGGAATACGAAAAGAACACTGAAGATGGCAAACGACCGGAACCGGTTTGTTCACAAACCAAATTTGACGAGGGTCGACGAAAAACCGTACCCAAATAAAAGTAAATTAAACCCCGTAGGAAATTTTACGCACATATCGTTACATCTAAAGTCTTATCTACGCCTGAATCACGAGCTGTGGTAGTGGAGAGGCGCTAAATTTTATTCTTTTAATTTTTGGAATCGAATGTATGGTGTGTTTAAACGAAGAGACAAAATTTTTTTGATAACGTTTACATAGTTTGTGTAATTTCATTCTTCTCTCTCCTTAAGATAGTCTACGTAATCTTCACACACCTTTTTGCTCCGCTTCAAAAATAGCAGGAATAAATTTCTTAATCAAAACAGTAATTTAGAGACTAAACTGAGATTTTAAAAAAGAAATATCTGGAGGATCCTTCCTATCAATTCTTTGACCATTTTCTTAAGAACAACTCACATTAATTTTAAGTCGGCCTTTACAAAACTTCTACACTAAAATGATGAACTTTTAAATGGACTCTTCTCTTTTTTAAAGTAACTTTTACAAATTTTATTTGACCTTTGAGAGCGCTCCTCATTACATCTACAAAAACTATAATTTGTATTTTCGATGATAACTATTTTGCCTTGAGACAACCTTAAATTAATCTGTATAATGTGTAATTATAATGAACTATTTAAAACAAAAATTGAAAATCGTTTTTTCGTTAGTATTACGGAGTCGGAAGCTTTTGATGTTCTTCACATGAAAATTCAGTGTGATGTTCGATGGACTAAGCACATTTTTCAGGTTTCTAAAGAAGCTTTCAAGTGTCTCGATTTTCTAAAACGGTGTAAAAGATAACTCACTGCATGCGATCTTCATACTATTTACATCACATATATCCTTTGCTGGAGTTGGAGTTGCTCCACCGCGTACAGAAGACGGGTAAGAGGCTCAGTGGGGTAAGTTATACAACTCTATTGATTCTCTAGGACATGACTTAATTTCCTAGTTCTGATACAATGCATTCTATGAGTAGGGGTCATCCTCCTAGTGCTGCTCCGAACGAAAAAAAACTGCATATATATTTTTCCAAATAGGAAATGCGAATCGCACGTTATATATCTTTCTATAAGAACCACCTTTAGATTAAAACGATTTATGAACAATATAAAATTAAAATTAATCAGTACAGCCGGCTTTATTTTTGTTTTTATAGACAAAAAACTTTTATTTTTATTTTTTTCATTTAATTCCTTTTCTATAATTTAAACATAAGTAGTTTATTGTCTCCTTAAGATATGCTCAATAAGAGCATGTGGTAGTTATAGGCAGGATTCGCTAACCAAATAGTGCTTTAGGTGCTTTTATTGCAAAATAATAACACAACACCGTGAAGTTTTTAAATTAAATAACACGATTTATTCACTTTTATACAAACAAAAGTGCATGATGGCTTTACCACTTCAATTCTTAAGGGATGCTTTATATTTTTTATGTCTTCAAATGCATTGCCCAGCAGATAGTGCTTATGTATCTATTTTAAGCGATTCTCGCATATACAACAAAATTCTAGTTTATATATTGTTGTTATTATCATTCAGTGTAAGCGTATTTTGTATCTGTGTTAGTTATTTTTGTTTGTATGTTTGTATTGCTTATCCTATTTCCTAGAAATAAATAAACATGCTGTAGTCTTGTGTACATAAGATATCCTAGAACCTATGTAAATTGTGAAAAGCCACGAGAGGTCATTTCGTTTAATTTTTTATAAATAATTATTTGTTTTTAAAACTTAAGGAAAAAATCTTCGAAACAATATCAAAATATTAAATAGCTGGTAATTGAGTTAATTGAAGGCATTTTTATTAACATGAAAAAGTTTTTTTTCTGTATCTATAAAAAGACAAAAAATAATTTAGCGCCACAATATTAAAATTTAGACTTCGTTACGTATTTGGACATTGCAAATAAAAGTACAGTATTGATAATACTAGTGTTAGTGTTGTTTCTTGAGTTCATAATGTTATTAAAGATTTCTGGTTGTTTAAAGTATTCAAGAACTTTTTCCAACCAAGTAGAAGTTCGGATTTAATTGTAAGGTAAAAAAGAACATTTGTGTTAAGATATCCCCTAGTGCATTTATTTTTAATTTAAAATCACATACATAGATGAAAGGTAAGAAAAAGTGTTGAAAAATTAACTATGTTTTGAATTCATATTCTAATTCCTATTAGTTTTTGTGTGTTAAATTAAACACCTGCACTAAAAATCAAATACTAACATATTGAATTCATAAATCACAAATTTAAAATTCCGCTAATTTCCAATAAAAAATTTTAATATTCCAAACCACACATACAATATGTATTATATTTGTTTCCTTGTAATATTATAAAAAGTATTATTAGTATGCGATAAATGAGTTTAAAATAATTAAATTATGATGACATTACAAATTTATTAAACGGTTATTTCTAATTATATCAAAAACGTGATAAAAACAAATTTGAAATTGAGCAGGCATACAGCTAAAATTATAAAAATTTAGTTATAAATAAAAAAAATAATAAATACATTATATTAATTTAATATTAGTGGCAACTGCTGGTATCCATTATCATGTGCAAATATTAATTTTTAATTTAATTTTAGTTGGAAATTGTAGAAGCTAAAATTAAAAATTGAGTCTCATTTGCGGCATGATGAAAAAAAATACAATTTTACCACACAGTCTTTTAAAAAAATGTTACTAAGCCACGGCATATCTTTTTTGAACCTTTTATAAATTGTATGTTTTATCTTCTAAAAACAGTAAATTAAGAAATCTTACAATAAAAATAAACTCAAATAAAATTAACCAAATATTGATAGAGAAATGACACTTTTTTTAGCCACGTTACTTCAATTTCGTTCGCTTTCATTTAGCAGACAGATATTCGGTGCAACAGGAAAACTATGCCGTTCATATAGAGAGAGATGGTGAAACTTTTCTACAGAAGAATGCGAATGTGGAAACAAGGCTGTACAGTAAATTTTTTCGATATTATATTTCATAAATATTATTGTTATTTATTATATTTCATAAATAATAAATAACAATCTAAAGTCTTAAAGCTGTATCTGCAACTTAATTGAAAAAATTCCTTTAATTAAAATAAAACAATTAAAATTATTTTAAAACTAATAAAATGTATTAAAGAAATTAAACTCAAATCGTTAATCAAAAATATAATCCAATCAGTCGCATCTCTTTTTTAATAAAAATCTAAATAAAAGTTAATAAACAATTTAATCTAGTAAAAGTTACGAGAAAACTTTGTATTTGTGCCATTATTTTGAAGCGTAAAATCAAATTGATGACACTAAGATTTTTTAAGGTGGTGTTCAGTCATAAAGTCATGAGTTTGTGCCGTAAAATCATAAATGAAAAATAGGTTATTTACACTTTATGCAAGTGAATAAATAGACCCACAGATTTAAGAGCACTCTTTTTTACCCAGACAGCGAAGTTAACTCCATCAGTTTTAAGAAATAAAACACATACGTTACGACTAATTTTGCAAATTGCGTTTTATACGAAACAAAAAATTTGTTTGATATTTATTGTTATATTGAATATATAATTATTTAATAAAAACAATTGGCTCATTAATTATTTTTTTATTATTATTTTATAACATATAAAATATATTGATTTAATATTTTGCATTTTCAAGTTAATTTGTTAGTGTATACAACCGAATATGATTTGGCGGCGGATTAGAGATCAACATGTTCCGTAAAATAAAAATTAATGTTGACAAAATATATAACACTAATCAGTCAACAACAGCACAAATTATGTATCTTTGTACACATTTTCGCGCATTTATGGTCATGAATAAATTTTCATTGTGCTATTTTTATTTAATATTTTTGGTTTTGCTTGTACCATGCATTTGTATTAGTTATAACCGCATTATAGAAATACTAACAAATACTAACTCGTGTATATAAATTTTTATAAAATAAAAACACAACATTCTGGCTTAATACTCAGGTGAACTAAACCGACTAATATTCAAATGTGCATAAGTATAGTGTCAATAAATAGGTAAATACTCTGAGGAAAAAGAATACAGATTATTTTAATGACTATACCTACACATGTATATAAATAATAATACATTAAAGTATGAACAAGTCGCCCGGCAATCTATTTTGTTGAATTAGTATTTTACTAACAAAATTAATATAAATTAGTTAGACAACTTAAACATAAGTTACATGTCCTGTATCTAGGATCTAACAGTAACTATTCATTAAGGAACAAACTGCTAGTACAGAAAAATATTGTGATCATATTACTAAAAAGCTAGGAAGTTCTTATATAAGAATATTTGCTTTAAGCTGTAAAACAGCCGGTGCTTCAAAAAACTCCACATACATAATTAAAAAAATGAAAAACATATTTTAGTAGAAATTTAGCTCTATTCCCTGGGTAAACATTTTTCTCTCTCAATACCGTAGGTAAAAATGGTAAAATACTTATATTGAGCTACTAAGTATAGGTAAATTAGTTACGTTACGTCAATAAGCCTGCAAAGCTTTTAAGCAGAAACATGAAATTTGGCATATGTCAACTACTAAAGTTAAGATAAGGATGGATACAAAAATTAAATTTTAAGTTTTCTACTGGCTAATCCTCCTAAAATGTGCTTATTGACTAGAAAATGAGATTTGCAAAGTTTCAGTTCAAACTGATAATATTTGTAGGTGATGAGCTGGTGGAAAATTCAAAATTTATTTCTTGTAACCACCACGTCATAAATTTTATATAAAGAAATATCTTCAGTAGTAATGTATCTCCAAAAAAAATAATTCCAAGTCTCTTTTTCGCAACGCATAAATTTCATGAGTTATAATTTTTCTATTTATCCAGCATACCTGTTTTATTGTAGTCCCTGGGAACCAGCAGCTATATATCAAATTTAATTTACAAATGCAAAAAGAGAAAAATATTGTGATCGTTAATGCCAGTATTACCAAGTGCCAGGAAAAGTCGTCCAAAACAATATTTGTCTAGAACTGTACAACATGCGATTCTCCCAGACAGCTCGCAAATGATGTAATTAACTTTAGTTTATGAGCGGCATTAGTTTACTAGCAACGAAGCTTGATAGCGCAGTATAAATTTTAAAGTTTCGATAGTACTAATAAGCTGACAGAGTTTGGTAGTTATATAATATAAACTACAGCATGTAAGAAATTATTTAGCAGTAGCAGTTGCATAGTCATGTCGAATTATTTGTTTCTCATTTGATTAAAATCTCGAATGTAAAACTTAATGTGGGTGACAAGCTACAGTATAATTATAAATACTAGAAATACGCTATTTTTTATATCATGTATGTGTAGAACCAAAGTTTTAATTACTGCATATTTGCAATAATTTTTAAAAATATATACTGATAACCCGTTGGTTAAAATAATGCTTTTACTTTAAAGTACATTTTTTGCAACTATCCAAATTTGTATGTTTCAATATTTAAAGCATTTAAAATACGTCATTACTTATTAGGTATTAATACCTCAATAAAGAGATCCAATAACAACTTAAACCATATGCTGTATATATATATATATATATATATATATATATATATATATATATATATATATATATATATATATACATGTAAAAGTTAAATGTAATTGTTATAAATATAATAATTAGCACAAAATATGTACCACCTTATACATACATACATACAAGTGATAAAAGTATAATTGTAACCGAAAATTGTTTATACAAATATTGAAAAATTTAAGAAATTCAAAAATTATCAATAAAAGGTAATAGTAGTTTTAGTAAAAACACCGAGCTAAACACTCTGCTCAAACTTGCAGAAATTGCACAGCAACAGTCAGCAATCAGCGTCGATACAAAGTTTCAGAATATATGATTCGTTATATTGGTATACAAAATAAGTGCGCGCACGAAATATTTGCAGCTCCTATTATTTCGCAGCTTGAAAAAATGTTGCTAAAGACATTTTGACATTTGTTGCTAAAAATATGCCGACGGAAACATTTCGTTGTTCCTTACAAATTGAACAAACAGCTGCAGCAACATATTTCTAAAATGTTTCTGAAAAGGTTTTTTATATAGAATAGTATGAGATATAAAACATGTATACAGCATGTTTCGTCACATTATTCTTAAATATAATTATGAATATTCATATGAACGCAGATTGTCTGTCTATCGTAATTTTAATATCCTTATTTGCATATTAACACGTGCTTTATTTTGTTTAGTGTGTTTGTATGATTTTGTTTTTATCAACTTCTACCCCTGCTTTCTCGTAAAGCATCTAGTGACAATACGTTGTTGCTCAACAGTATACGTTTGAATGTATAAACAACCGTTTTAAATTTATATAAATTTACAGCTTTTTCACAACGGTATATGGTTTAAAACTTTTTATAAGGGTTAGTGTGGTATGGTTTCAATTTAGTTTCATTTATGCACTGATACAAATACGTTTTCATGTTTAAATACCAACCAAAAGTCGTATTATTTATTTTATAAAAGTATGTACATGTTGTACATTTTGGAGTAGCTGCATTATCTATAAACCACTTTTATGTTTATAGCAGCGTAAAAAGCTAAAAAACAAGTACATAATTATAGCAAAACAAGACCAGCACCAACAGCAACAACAATGCTATCCACATGATCACACAAAAGTACCAGTAACATCTGCACATAACATTGGCATTACATAAATTTTATAAATATTCTCCCTCTCATACTGTCCTTACATATTTTCGTTTTTTTTTTGCTCACCGCCTTTATGACTGTGTGACCGCAATGCTAAAATTAAAATGAAATGAATTTTACTAATTAGCAGTAAACATATGTTTCGTTTGTTGTATTTGTAGTTTCTGTTTTGTGTGCGGGTAAATACAAGTAGGAGACTTTAATGTCACTGTTTAAATATTAAAGGAAAAGGTGATTATGGTTTGGCTCTTATTAATTTAGATGATGGCAATATTCAACAATACAGTTTCAGTTGTGGGATATGAAATTTTTTTAATAATTTTACAATTTTATGAATTTTTTAAAGGTTTTAAAACCTAAAACCTAATTTTTTAATGTAAAATAGAAAAGTGTTGGAGAAAGGTAGGTAAGTAGGAAATTGTATATGAAATTTTATGAAATTAGCTTAGTAATCTAATTAAATAAGAATATAATTTTGCGACAAAAATTTTAGGAATCCTCAATATTTTCCGCCAACTGTAAAATATCGAAATTGAAAAGTATACAATAGTACACTGTAATATTTTGCAGCATATTATTCTGTTGAAAATATTTAATTTTTAATTATGTAAGTTAAGCAGCCATATTTTTAACAGTTCTTTTATCTCTTCGACAGCTTCAGACTATCGAAAATAAATATCCTGTAGGAAGCTATAAACGAATTGTCTTTGAATCCTAACTGTGGACTGTAGCAATTATTCATTGATGAGATTGTCAACGAAAGATCTACGAACTTTTTAAATCTGAAATATTACATAAATATTTAATTCTTATTTGATATTATTTTCAGTTTTAATCGACCTTTTTTTATAATTTCTATTAAATTTTAATCTTTTTACTCGGTCCTTTAAATTATAACGATTTCTTTTTTTTTTCGTTATAATTTAAAGGACCGAGTAAAAAGATTAAAATTTAATAGAAAATAAATATTTAATATAATTCTAGTTATTTGAACTTTTTAATATTTAATTAGTAATTTATTATTCAAGCCTTCTAGGTCTTTTTCATAAAAAATTACTTAATCTTTATTTTTTATTTATTTTTTATATATCATTTATCTGGATAAAAAATATTTAAAAAAAATTAAGATTAATAAATTTTTTATAAAACAGACATAGAGGGCTTAAATAATAAATTACTAATTAAATATTTAATTCAATTAAAATTTAATTTTGTGAAAAATAGTTGTTTTTAAAAAATCTAAAAAAAATACTGAACGTAATTTATTTAGTATAAAATATTCTGAATTGAAATTCTTATTGCGTTATTCCCTATCAGTATTTATAGTCTGTAAATCCTGCATAAGCTACCAAAACTGAAAACTTATCTGTTTGTAACGTCTTAAAATAGTGCCGTTTAATCTATGATGTTAATAGTTCTTCGATCAGTAAAAGACAATAAACATATACGATTATCGTCTGTAAAATAGATCATTTTATGAATCAATGGAAAATCAATACAGTTTATCTATCGAGTTTTGAATAAAAAAACAAAAACGTATTTTAATAAAAATTAAAAAAACTCAACTCACCAACGAGTTCAATTAATTTCCAGTAAAATAATTCTTAATGTAATAATATTAATAAATAAAATAATAATAATAATTATAATTAATAATAAATAATAATAAAATAATTAATAAGTTTAAATCAAAAGAAGAAAATTGCCTTTACCTCAAAATTTTTTTTCGCTACATTTTGATGGGTTTGCTAGAAGGAACATTTTTTAATTTACTTTTTTATATCCTTTAATATTTTACCGAAATATATCATAGAAATATTAAAACGTATCCTCTTTTCCATGCAAACAAAAGGTGATAAAAAAAGGAAAAACTGCCTTTGTTACAGTGGTTTCAATACCATTTGTTCTTGATTTGCGGTTACTACTTATAGAGAACTGGATTGAAACTTTAAGCTTAATGTATCCTTGAAATTAATCTTTCGTTCTTAGAAACTATAGGTGTTACATGGGAAAACGTTTATCTACTTTAGCACACCAGTGCATAGAAAGACTCCAGACTCAGACCTAGGCAACATTAGATACAAACAATAAATGCAACATGGATGCGGCGACTACAAAAAGCGGAACAAATTAAGAAAATATCACAATAAAAGCATTTATTTAAATAAAGTTTAAAAATAGTTACCTTGAGATAACTTATCTTATATAATTAAATAACTAACATAATCAAACACTTTAGAAAGCTCAAAGTTCAAATGTTTATAAATCCTTGTTTTAGGGAGAATAAAAATCTTCTTAACCTTCAACCAACATCAAAATAAAAATAAAAGACAAGTTAGGTGTATTAGGATTGGTCAATAGAGACAATAGCTTAAACTTTTAAACAAAGTTAAGTTCTTTTCGCTCCCTTTTCTGTTTTTCTCTTTTGGTGTACAACAGACCACCATTAAAATAACTTTTAAAGTTTGTTCGTAGCAGTATTTTTGTTTTGTAGTGTTATTATTTTTTGTTGTTGTTGTTATTGTTGTTTGAACGTGTGCAACATAAGTTTTGTAATAGTTTTGTGCGGTAGTGTCAACAACAATTTTTGAAGTATCATAAGTTGTTGTTGCACTTTACTTTTTTCTTTTTCAGAAAAGAACCCCATTTACACAAAGTTAAAAATATGAAGCATTTTATGTTTATACATAGATATTTTTAATTTATATGTACAGTACGACTTTATACAATAAAATCGACGTAAGTGTATGATCAACCAATTCAAATAGAACTTATAATACTTTTTTTTGGCACACTATATTATCGGACACTTATATTTATATACTAAAAATAGGTAGTAAAAATAAACTTTAAATTTGTGTTGCCATTATAAGTTTTACTTAATATTGGATTCCTTCTAATTGCGCTATATGATTATATAACATAAAAAAAATACCTATTTTGTAGCAAATTCGTTGACCAAATTTTTAATAAAAGACATCTATATAAACATATATTAGACACGCTATATATTTATTATAAGACAATGTTTGAAAATGTTGCTTGAATGACGTACTTCCACTGTGTTGTCATTAGATCCACAGAAAACATTTTATAATTTAAGTGTTTTCTGGAACAATATTGAGATAGCCTATAATTGAGTCGAATTAATTGAAATAATATATTTTCTCTAGCTAATATAATTTTCCTTTTTTTATCTCGAAATCAAACCAATATTTGCAAAGTTAAGAATTTCAATTCAAGTATCAGTACCTATGTTGAAGTTATTTTCTTAATTAATTATCTCTTAAATATGTGTATCTCGTATTTCCATATTTATAATTCTGATTAATATTTTCATCTGACATTTATACAATTAGAAATATAAAATTTGTTTGCTCAACAAAGCACCTTCAAGTGATTCTTTAATTCATTAAAGGCAAACACTGATAGAAATAAAAAATTAAAACGACAACCTCAAAACAATAACATTTTGAATAAATGTGAAAAACTTTTAGTTGCTTTAGATCTGGTAAATAAAAACAAAAAAAAAATCGAACAAACGCGACTGGGGATCTAATTTAGAACTTGACAAAAGTTTGTATGCTTAATTCTAAATTTGCTAGTAGGTTGGGCACAAAGTTTTCATTGTGTCTGTTGTAGTTTTAGGTAAAAAGGCAAGAGATGTTATGCTATGATTGGAGTGGTATAAAAAACTGGCTTAAAAATTGAGTTACATAGTAAACAGGCGTACAGCATTTATATACAAGTGAAAAATAAAAATTGTGTTACAAAAAATTATATTGAAAATTTGAAAGAAAATTTTGAAATTGAATAAAAAATATATATTCACTTAGTTCCATAAAATATAATAACATTAATAACGTTGTGTGGAAAATGTTATTTAAACAAATTAGTTTACTTCGAAGTTGGTGTTACTAAAAACTTCAAATATTAAACCTATAGTTTTTGTGCTTCCTTCATTAGATTATTACTGAAAAGAAAATAATAACAGCAAAATTCGTGTTATTGCACAGCTGAGCTACGGCTATTATTAAATTTTAAGCATTGAAAAGTATTTGAACAAGCATAATTGTTACTCAAAAATCAAAGATATTTCAAAAATTGAATTGCTGAAAATCACTGTGTTCGCCGAATTAATCGATGTGGTAACAGTTAATTTAATAGTGGTTTTAATTCCGTAATATTCGTATGCTACAATTAAATTATCAAAAAAATTCTCTTTTATTCTCAATTCATGAATTTAAATAAAATAAATAAATTAGAACTAAGTAGTGTTGTTGAGTTTTATTGTTATCAAAAATTCTTTTCATTCTCTTCAACTATTTTCGAATTTATGGCGTTTCATATAAACCAAAAGGGGTACAAAAGTTTAGTCACTCCATGATTTTAATTTTAAAACATAAAATTCTCATCTCCAGTATAAGTGTATATATTCATATTGTTAAAGTTTCATCTTAGTTATTTTGCTCCTATCGTAAGTCTAAAATTTGGCAGATCCTTTTAATAGTATGCGATTGGAGCCGTGACAGTTCTTTTTCCTCTACGGTTGAAATTAAAATAATAGAAATAGAAAATTTTTCAGCCCTTGCAATTCAAGCGAAAGACATTTGTATAAAATTATTGATTACAGGGTGTCCGCCGGGAAGGTATACTACTTTGTTTTGCCGCCATTTTGGCAAGCCTTAGTTTTGACAGTTCATATTTGGCGGTCGTGAGGTAGATATGCGGCAAATCTATTATAAAAAAATTTATTGCTTTAATCGTTCACATATTTTATTAAAATCAATCATCGATTACAGTGATGATGAGAAAGTTACGTGAAATTTTTGGGAGAAACAACGTGCCTGCAAAATGCACTATTTATCGTGTAGTGAACGATTTCGAAGAAAGAGGGTCTGTAAGTGATAGGCTTAAGAATGGACCACAACGTACTGCAAGTTCGGCTGAAAACATTACTGCTGCTGCAGAAAGTGTTCACAACTGTCCATCAACCTCAAGTCGATGCCGCGCTCAGGAGCTTGGTCTTGAAAGAACAACTTTGGCCACAATTTTGCACAAGGATTCGCATTTGCTTCCATATAAGCTCAAGGTGACAAACGATTTTGTTCCAGAAAACTATTTACGTGAATAAACGTGAAAAATTTATTTAAATAAATAGAGTAGTCGGTTCTGGGGAATGCAAAACCCTCAAATTGTTCAACAGTCACCTTTGCATCCAATAAAAGTGTCAGTCTGGTGAGCAATTTGGTTAGGAGGAATCATTGGAAAATGAAAATGGCGTAACTGTAACGGTAACTGTGAATGGGGAGCGATATTGTGATGTGATTGAAAACTTTTTAACGCAACCCTGTATTTTTATACAAATTTTGCAGCTAAATTTGCTCTTTTATAATTTAAAAACAGGATATAGATTTTAGTAATATAACGGTTGTTACAATGTTCTAACATGCTAACATTCATCCAATGACTAGTTACTCAACCGTTTATCCTGTAAATAAGCTTAACGTAATTTCTCATTATATTTCATCGTACTAAAAGTTAAAATTTTAAGATAATTTTTTTATTTCATTTTGTTTTTTTAATTAGTACATATTAATTGATTAATTTAGTTCTTTCATATTTTTTATCTTTTTGTCGAGTATTTAAAAGTTTTATTAAGCCAGCCTTATTGACAAATATCATTTATGTGGAAGTGGATGTTATAACATTCTTTGTATATAATGATTTAAATATGACGTTGTCACTACTTTTCTAATACATCAGCTTTTGGATATTGCATGAAATTTTTAATATCCGCGAACGTGTTAACATTATGGGATATGTGCTTAAAGTGGTTTTGGCAAAATGTTTGAAGATTTAATAAAAAAGAATGGTTGTTAAAACGTTAATGACATTGTTTATTTCATTAATATAAATGTTGTTTATTTATTTACCAAGTTAAATGTTAAAAGTTGGGTTTAATGGTCATTAAAAATCAAAGGAATTTTTAAATGTATTGCTTTCATCTGTTTTTTAAGTTTGCTTTTATCATAAATATATTTCATTTATTTGGTGTAAAGTGTGTGAAAATCTCATTACAAATAAAACAAAAAACAAAAAGAAAAAAAAATGGAAATAAAAATGTGGAGCGCAAGTTTTCAATTACGCAAACCCAGCAGTTAATGTCGTTTCAAATATTAATTTTTTTTTGATGTGTAACGGTGTTAAGGATGTTACTTATTCATTTAGGGTATAATTAGAAAATTATTTGCCTGAAGATATTTGCTCAATTTTATGTTGCCATAAAATGTATTAGTATTAGCTTTTGCACTTACTTACTTTTATTACGTATTAATCTACAGTAAACATATTTAGTGAAACACAAAATGAAATAACGCAAATTTAATTTCCTTTGGCAGTTTACATTCAATAAGCATTTTAATTGGCAAAAAAGAAAATATACACTTTTAAAATTAAAGCTACACAAAAACTTCGACGATTTTTATGCATTTTATTGGGCTTTAAATTATTTTCACAAGTTAAAGCAATTCCTTAGGAAATGCGAGAAGTCATTTGCCCGTCGGCATATACCGAAATTTTAGCCGTAGTTTAGAAAAATGTACTCCTACAAAATTTATTTAGAGGTATATGTGTTTAGTTTAAAAATTTATTTTATATTTAAAAAAAAAGAATCAGCATCTGAAGCTTCAGCACTTGTTCAATCACAACTCGACTTAATAAAGGTATGGTTAAAAAAGTGGAATATAAGAGACAATGCTGATAAGTCAACTCATGTTTCTTATACTCTTAAAGAAGGTGACTGCCCGCCTGTTTATCTTAATGGGATTTTGATACCCAAATCCAATTGTTTTAAATATCTGGGTATGGATATTGATTGACGACTAACATGGAAAAACCATTTACAGCGGAAGAGAAAGCAGCTTGATATAAAAACAAGGAAAATGTACTGGTTACTAGGTCCACATTCAGAATTGAGTCTAAGCAACAAAGTAATACTCTATAAAATAATTTTAAAGCCTATCTGGACTTATGGAATTCCGTTATGGGGAACATCATCGTACTCTAACATTGACATTATTCAAAAATATCAGTCTAAAACTTTAAGACTTATAACACAAGCACCGTGGTTTGTTAGAAACAGTAGTATTCATAATGACCTTGACATTCCTAACGTTATGGGAGAAATAAAAAATATCGTATGAATTACTTAAATAGACTTAGCAGCTATGAAAACATTTTAGCTATAACACGTTTAGATAACAGTGAAGAAATAAGATGCCTAAAAAGACTGCATGTTCTTGATCTTCCTTTTATAATTTAAACTAAAAACATTTTAAGAAGTTATGTCTGAAACATGGAAATACAACTTGATTAATGCACTTGCAATTCGACTGTCTTACAACAATAAATTAAGAAGTTTGTAGATGCAAATAAATATATCTTTGGCTAAGTTCACTGGAATTTAACGTTTCTGTAATATCTTAAATACTTATTGGATTTGCTTATTATTTCATTGTAAATAGATTGCAAATAAATGTAAATATTAAAAAAAAATGTTTTAAAGAAATGATCAAATCCCTAACCAGAAAACTGCAGGATTCGAAACTAAGAAATTTTTTCCTTCTGGTGCTTTTCATTAACTTTTGAAATATTCAACATTATATCTCTTCGAAGCTTCTGCTTTCCAATTGTTTATTTGTTTTATATTTTTTCTTATTTTTATATTATTTGCACTAATTCTTCTCTTCTTAAATTCTTAAATTTGTTAAGATTCAAAAATCAGAACAACGAAATGAAATATATTATCTTCTTAAGTAATCGTATATATTATTGATAATAACCACTCGAAATAAAGTAATATTGAAGAGAAAAATAACAATTAAATTCCTGTGATTTGTTTTTCTTTGCTTCCTTATCATTTTATAACTATTAAAAATAATTTTCTTATTATACCTTAGTGACGTACAAGACAACGGTTCTACTTACATCTTTATTAAGATTTGTTAATAAAATGTAAGTTACCAACCAAATAAAGTCTGTTTCGTGAGCGAAAATGTTTTATTTAAAACAACTGGCATTTAGAAGACAGAGATTAATATTAAAAACCGCTTATTTAGAAACAACTTTCGTCAGCTGATTAATATAAGATGACATAAAACAGTAAAGATGAAATTTTTATGGCAAAAAATATTTAATTGTAATGCCATGCAAGACTACTCTGCAGAATACGAAAATAATACGGAATTAAAATGTTGTTTTAATTATTTATTTTCGTCATTGTTGTCCTTTGTTAAGTTCATTAACTTATCAAGTGGGAGACAATAATACATTTTATTAGTTAACACGTTGCTGTAGATTTCTAACAAAACCCATATTAATTTACTGTATAATAATATTCAATTGATTTTTAATACCTAACGGAATCGTAAATTTTGATATATAATATAGTACGCCACGCCAATATATCTTTATCGAAAGCATTTTTCATAATTTGCCTTAAAAGTTTACTTTTGTTAAAATAAAATTATCTTTCTTTAACCAAAGATAATTTTTTTATGGTTTCGCTAACTGAAACTATCCTCTAGAAAAAATGTCAAATGTTATAGTATGTGGAATAAAATACAAATTCTGTAAGTTTAAATGTTCGAATAATTTAATTCTCTTATTGTAACGAAAAAAAATAAAAAAATAAATAACCCGTTTTCGGTCTACAAAAAATTCTTGCTAACAAAATGGAGTTTATTTTAAGTTTTAAGAAGTATATTTATTACGATTGTATTTACATGGAAATATATGTAAATATCAAAATATAGTAAAAATTATAAAACGAACATGGCTTGACAATAATATCATCATCACATTAAAAACGCTCCCCGGTGAGACCAATTAATCAGCTAGTAGTAACGGTTTACACTGAAAAAATGCCGTAAAATAAATTACATTAAAGGTTGACAAGCTAAAAGTTGAGCAGCTAAAAAGTAGAGAAGTGCAATGAAGCCGGCAATGAAGCAAAATTGTTAAATTCAAACCTCTTGAATTTGAGGAAAACAAAAAATCAAAATATATACCCCTACAAAAACAAAAGCAATATTGGCTTGTATTCAATGACGAGCACTCTGATGGCAAAATTAAAAGAAAACAACCTGAAATTGGCTAAGAGGGACAACAGAAACCTGAACCGTAGTAAAATATATATAAAAGTCGAACTTGAGATGCCAAAACTGCAAGGAACTTAATTGTTGTGCCAGTTTTGAAAATAAAATAAGCACTTTCGTAATAGTCCTAACAGCGTTTATTTAGGTATAACAACAACACTGAAAAGATTTAGTAGCGATTTTGCCGGGCAGGCTATCCACAATCTGTAGTTGATTGGATTGCTAATTGCGAAAATATAACAGTAATACAAACAGGTGCCCTTTTGAGTGGAGAGCAATGGATATAGTAGGCCCACTCCCTGTCAGTGATGCTGGAAATTGGTAATGGCTAACTTTATCCCAAAGTGAATGCCATTCCAAATCAAACATTGAAAAATTGGTGGATGCGTTTGTGAACAATTCGATGTGTCAATAAAGTGGGGCAATGTGGCCTCAAAAAAAGAGAACGATGCTAAGCACCCACAGTCTGGAATGGTAGAAAGATTCAATTTTATCCTAGAGGAATATCTCAGAATAGCAGTCCAACGTGTTTGGGGTAGAACTAAAATTATCAGTGGATTTAGAAATCAGCATAAAATCGATAGCTGCGCACGAAGATAATGGAAACACTCTTCAGAAGCAAAAAGACCTGCATGAGCGGTAAAATTTAAGCCAACTATGATCAAGAAATTGAATGAGCTGGTTTACGCGGTCCAAAATGAAAGTATTACAGGTAGATCGACTGGCGAAGCCTCTGTGGGACGCAAAAGCTTAGATGTGCCGCAGTATTGCAAAGATGCTTAGTTTAAGTTATAAAAAGAAAATGTTCACTACAAAAATTCAGTGAAATGACCTATTGTATCTGTGGTATATGCGATTGTGGAACTGAATTCCAGAAACGTTCAAAATAGTATATAATGGTTGCCTCTCTTGTGGGTTAAAGTGAGCGTGATGCGGTGAAGATACTGTAACAGCAACTTTCACCCGTTAAAAGTGGTAAAGTTACCATCGTGTAAATTTATCGAATCGTCTAAATAGATCGTATAATATAAGAATTCAATAAAATAAATTTTTTTATATGTTTTATATTTTTTATATGTAACATTTTGTTATTTTACAATTTATAAACGAAACTTTTGAAAAAATATATAGTTTTCTTTATATTCTTTTTACTATAATTAAAAAAAAAAATTGGTTAGTCAAATAATGTGAAACAGTTTGACACCACTCTGATTAAATAAAACATAAACTCCTAGTCAAAATAAGCGCACACTTGTATAAATAGATATTTCATGGCAAGTCGTCTCAAAATGCATGTTGTGTTGATTGTTCTCGTCATTAGATTTTTGATCTTTTAGTTACTACCTACTACTGTAGTCTTTGTTGGTATTCACATATATTCATTATTTCCTTTAGTACGTTAAAATGATTGTTTAATGTGTGTTTGTATGTTATAAAAGTAATTTTATTTCTTTGAGTTGTGCTGCCAACATTTCATGTCATATTTGTTTTCTAATTTTTATGTTAGTTGATTTTAGCTTTTATTACGTTTGGCACTTCGTTCAATTCTGAACTTAATACCTTTAGTTGCTCCTCATATACCTCCTATTTTTCTTTTGCTTTTCTTGTTCTGTTATTTTTATTTTTTTATATTTATTTTTTTCCTCTGGAGTTTGCATAGTTTCGTTTTATATTTGATTTCTTTATTTGGTTGTTAGTAACAACATTAAATACCTAAACATGCAGAGATACGTGCAGTTAATGTGATGTCTTTATTTATATCACCTTTCTTATACTTAAAATGAAATAAACAGTTATTCACTAAAGAACATTTTATGCCAGATAATCAATAATCAAACGTGCGGTAATTAAATTTTACACACTTATCCAAAAGGTACATATGCAAGTGGGTATTTGGAGTTTGTTATTTTTTTGTTATTCTTTTAACGATACTAAACTTGAAATAGAATAACCATATAACTATTTTTTGATCTTCAATTTATGGTTCATTAGATATTTACCCTTCTTGAGAAAATAAGTCATAAAGCCTACTTGTTCCGAAAGTACAGTATGGCTGATTGACTATTTCAAATAATTATAGATAGAGATCTTAAAATTTCGCAAACTTAAAACTGTATATTATACTTAATATTATATAAGATACTCTTCCAGTAATTGTGGATTTAAGTAGTTATGCTTCTGTAGATGGTTTTTTGTTTTCTTGATTCACAGTGTGGTGTAGTGTAACCGACCAGTGAGTGTAATCAGTACATCAGTGGAGTAAAAACAGTCTTAATTGCAAACACATCTGCATAGAAGAAGATGGTGTTTAATTACCAAAATATTTGTGTTGGCAATTTCTTAAACGTCACCAAAATTTCACCACTTCAATAAGCTTTTATTATTGTTACTTTATTTTACATAAGCACTGATAGGTGCACTGCATTTTTAACCTAGCCAGATAGCCTGGTAATTTAAAGAGAAATATCTGTAATTATATCTAAGTTATAATAAATAAGAATTGAGTGATGTCACTCACTCACTCAAACCCAAAATCTAGATTATAAGCCGTAGAAATTAAAAATTAAAAATAATTAAATTGACATCAAAATAAATAAAGACCTATGCGCTCTAATTGAGAAGCTCTAGGACAATTCAATTAAACAGATAAATAAAAAGCCTTTTTTTATTTAGCAATATTACAGTGGATTGTTTGATACGGAACCCAGCTATTTTGTTGAGAGTTTTTATGGTGCATAGAAATGACTGGAAATTTACTTTGAGCAGCGTCAGTACCTTAGTTGTATAGGCCTTGAATCAAGACTATAACACATAAAGTATTTTTGACTACATGTTTAAAGTAATGTAATATACAATCTTAAAAACTATTAAATAAATACCAAAAGACTATTTATCTGCGTATTCAAAAGAATAGAAAATTATGCATGAATTGTATTAAAATAAAGCAATTTAATATAACAAATATTATGGTATTTTTATTGTAGAAAAATATAATATAATAATTATAGTTATTTGACCTTTCTAATATTTTTTAGTAGTTTATTGTTAATCACTAGGTCATTATATAATAAAAAGTTTTTAAAAACTTAATTTTTTATTATTACTCAATATTTCGTCAAACCGTTGGTTGGCATCATCAGGATAAACAAAAAAAATATTGAAAAATAATAAAAAATAAAGGTTTTAAAATTTTTTTATTAAATAATTACCAAGTGCTTAATAATAAACTAGTGAAAAAATATAATTTTAAATTTATATTTAAATTATAGTTCTTCCCAGAAAATTATAACAATAACAGCATCTTATATACGTTTGGTATCTTTTGTTATACGCAACTTTAGTTTCACCATTAGCTGGAATTGGGAAGTCCATGTATGGGCCATTCTTTAGCTTTAAAATTTACTTTTTATAATTTCTGGTTGAGGTTTAAAAGTGTCGACATACTATGGCTATTTTTTTCTATATGCTGCCATTAAAGTGATAAGGCAAAATACACAAAATCACGTTTCCTTAATGTAATTTTTATTTTAATTAGCCTTATAGAAACTTATTATGGAAGCTTAAAAGATAAAGCCATATTTAGAAAAATAACATCTCTTAAGGGACAGTAATAATATATAATTTTATTCGCCATTTTATTAGCCCTAACAACACAATTTCAACGAAAAGTGTCTCGGTAGGAAGGATCCGAATGTACGCATATGATAGATCGATAAATGGTTAGCCATTATAGAAATTTTAATAGTTGGATTACATTTTGAACCTTTAGCTAAGGAACTACAATGAACAGCACGAAATATTTCAAACAAATTTAATTAAATCAGAACAAGCACTCACTATTGGTTTTATAAATATCGCCAGCAATATTTAGGAAGACCCTACCGTAATTGGTCAAAGGCTATACTATCATATACTTCCCTTAAATACTTTCCCTTTTATCTAAGCGATTAGTAGGAAAAGGAGGATTTCACTCAGGGGAGGGCAAAAGTACTTGCCATTCGACTAAAATAAGTACCTTTCCGTCATCCACTATGACCAGTTTTTCTTTAAGTATTTTTTAAATTCTTTCAACAGCCAGCAGTCAACGAAAACGTGTTGCTATAACTCTTTTACAAATATAATAATACAAATAAAATTAAAAAGAAAAATTTATTTCGAAATTTTAAGTAGAAAGCAAATTGTTTGAAATGAAAACGATAATTTGATTAAATTAAAAATAGTTTAAATGAGTTACTAGTCATATAGAGAAATTGGCTTCAAAGAGACGTATAAATGCCCTCAACTTTTAATACGTAAACTCTTAAATTTAGCTCGCTTAAAACTGGTTTTCGCTAAATATATTTCACCTAAACAACCGCATACGATTCTATAAACAGTTAACGTCAAAAATTTTTTACGACTTATAGCAAATATTTACATTTTCGCTTTCAGGTGAAAACAGCAAAAAAAACTCAAACGTATCTGGCCATGATTAAAGCATAAAAACAAACCAATCAAAATTTAAAAATAAAATATACAATCTATCAAACAGTAATAGAAAATTCATAATAGTGTTTTATCTTTATTATCTCATTTCTCTTTGTAGTTTATGAATGTACGTGTCCTGTGTACTCTGATTTTTACTGAATAAATATGTTGGATTGTGAACGTGAACACAAATATAAGATTCATGTATTCCTGTTCAATGACAAACTAACTGAACTAAGTAATCAAAATATATACGTACATAAATTTGGATATACCTGGTCGATATGCATACATGAATGATTATGGCTATAAATTTTATAAAATTTTCTATAAATTTTACACATCAAAAAATATTTTTGATAGAAGGTCATTATAGACACAATTATTTATGTTTATTTAAAGTGAAAAGAAAGATACAGACGCAGAAGTTGGTATTAGAGTATGGAATGTGAGTGCGGAAATATGAGTATATGCACGCATCTTCATATACACATCCACACAAACTCTGACAAATATTAATAAATTGTTGATAATAACTTACATTTATGAAATATTCATTTTATTTTTACAAATGACAGTAATAAAGTTTTATAATAGTAGAAAGTTAAGTAGAATCATTTTTGGCGACATTTGACAAACTACTAACAATAACTTTTAAATTAAGATAAACTTAAAAAAATATTGATATTACAATTAAGAAAGAAAGTTGTAGTTATAAATATCAAAAACAACTATAATGATAGAAGGCGGGGGAGTAAGAGTTCAACTGAAAATTATTCATGTCTTCTATGGATATTAACTTTTAGAACTACCCCAGCTGTGATAGGAACTATTTTGTATAATAAAACCTGATGTGTAGGTATGCCGATTGTAATATCTATTAACACAAATTCAATTTAAAACGATAATTAAGGGGTAAACTATATTTATCTTTTCTTTTTCATTTATATTTTTTCTTCTAAATCATTTTCATTTCTCAATTAGTTGTTGTAGACTTATTTTGTTGAAACCTAAAAACATTCATCAAATTGCAAATTTCTAATAGAATTTGACATAAATTTACAACATTTTGCTAAATTATGATTAAAGAAACCCATATAAATATAACGTATTGTGTTAGTTTGTTTATGCGCATTAAAGGAAATAAGAGAAAAATGAAAACATAAGTTTATTACTTGTTGTAAATCATATTTGACATGATTACTTTTTGAATTGTTTTGAAACTTGAATGGCATGTTGACGTAAGACATAAGAAATTTGATGTTTGTTAAAAGTGTTTATTCAGGTATTTTATTACGTTTGATTTTACTGCATAAATTTACGAGAGTTTTACATTAGATTTCTAATTTTTTTTTTTGTGCAAATGAATAATTCATAAAAAAATCATTTAAAACTTTTACTGCACATGCAGGTGAGCTAGCTTAATGAACATAATATTCCTGTTTTATGGTTGACTTTTTCTATGTAACGTCAACGTTGCGCTACAAAATAATTTTTTTAAAATTTTTAGTACTTAGCCTAATTTTTAGTATTTAGCCAACTAAAGTCGTGAAAAATATTAGAATTATTGTTACAAGGATATAATATGCAGTGCATAAATCTCTGCGGTTAATTTGATGTTTGTGTTTCGACATTTTAAGGATTTTTTATTTTAAATATAATATTTTAATAATATTTATGTTGTATAATGTTCTAAAATTTAAATATTAATAACTTTCAAGCCAATAAACATGACGGCGCACAGTGGCTCAGAACCGTATTTCATTGGCCAAAACTCTGTAACTTTTTAATTTACAATGATTTTTATAAATTATTTTTTTAGTCAATAGATAACATCTTAAGCTTTCATCGAGTTTAAGTTTTATTAAGGTCGGTACAGCGCGCTGCACTTAAAATTATGCTTAACAATGCGTACATATTTTCTAGTTTTTGGTCAACTTTAAAATAAATCAGTGTAACTTAATTTTTCTTTATTTATATATTTATTTATAATTATATATTTATTTATAGTCATAAATAGATTGTAAATAAATAAATAAATATTTAATATTAAATATTAATCTTAATCTTTTAAACTGTCCTTTAAATTATAACGATTTATTTTTTTCCCGATATTTCCTTTCTCCAGGAAATTATTTTTTATATGAAGAAGCTTTCCACAGGAAAGCGAAATATCGGGAAAAAAATAAATCGTTATATTTTAAAGGACCGTTTAAAAGATTAAGATTAATATTTAATAAAAATAAAAAAAGGTCGAATAAAACTGAAAATAATTAATATTTAATATTTGTATACTTTATTTCATTCAAATAATAAATGCAAATCATAATTATTATTCATTTTGCTGGAATATTTCCTGTAAATATTCTATATTTTGCTCTGTATTACTAGTGTCCTGTAGCAATGCCTTAGCTTCGGCTTGGAGGTCTGAATGATTCGCTTTCCATTGACTTCGAATCCTAGAGATAAAGGGATCTGACGTTGTCAATAATATATGAAACATATCTTCATTTGCAGAACTTCGTGACATTTTTCTGGTATTTTGTTCTCTGTAAAATCTATAATCCTTATTTCTTTTTTTTCTGGCTTCCTCTGATAAATCTCCAGTTGGTAATAAATAAAGCTTAATGACATATTCTCCATGGTAAAGAACTTTGTGCACTGTTGCTGACATATTTCTATAATTGTTTTTGGATGTATATATATAGCAACGGTTTCCTTGGCATAACCACCAAATTTTCTAGCATTAATTTGTTCATTGCACGCAAGTACTTCAGTAATTGTTTTAAATCTTAAAATAACATCTATATCAACACCTGTTATACCAGATGTATTTTCCGGATCCAAAAAGAATCTTCTTGCGGTGTTGCCATCGTTTGTATTGCGTGATCCCTGTTTTGGTTCATCTATAATTAACCCATATTTGAGATATGCAGCTTGAACTTGTTTCTTTTGCAATTTTCTTTTCTCTATGTTCGTGTCATTATTACTTACTGATCCTGAAGATCTGAAGTCCAAATCATAGCTTATTTTGAGTACTTGTTCCATAAACCTTATCCCCGTATGTAACGGTGATAATCTAAATTCAAATGCATCATACTGACTTTGTCGGTTCTTGGTTTAACCGAGTTCATGTTGCTTTACATGTAATACAGCTGGATGAAGCTTTTGTATCAGTCAAAACCTGGGCAGTTTTTCCGTCTATGATTGAAAGTATTAATTAGTAATTCAATTTAATAATCTGTTCATCTATTTCTAACTCTAATGGCTTTAGTGTTGAAATTTGATCTCTAATGTCACTAACTTCATTCTTAATGGTATCACGAGTTTCTTTTTTATTCTCAAATTTTATTAGTCTGCAGTATTTCGTAGACGACGGAGTATAGTTTTTCCAAATATAATTTGTTTGCATTGTGCTGGACGAAGGTTCCGAGTCTTCTAAGTTCTTTATTAATCGCAATGGCACAAATGACAGCATAAACATATCTGTGTCAGAAATATCTTCAAATAAAAATTTTTTATATTGCTTTTGGCCAGAAGATTCATCGCATCCCCATTTACAAGAAATAGTCAAATTGCAGTTTAGATTTTTTTCAACTCACTTCCTTTAAGTGTTTGTAGCAACCTTTCAGCTATATTATCAAGTAGAGCTTGCGGTTGTAACTGTGCCGAAATTGGTGTGACTTTGATAGATTCGTTTGGTGGATAACGTTTCTTTTTAGCTGCAGTTATGTAGTGATATGATGGGTATAAATTGTACTTTATATATCTGTACTTTACTGAAATAAATTTTAAACATTTTTTCCTATAATTTTTAGCCATCTGTGCAAAAAAGCATGAAAAATTCTAGGAATTTTTTTAACCATTTGAAGAAATATTTATACCACTAATAACTTTCCTCTCTTTCTCCCTATGCTTTGCTATTTGCAATTTGTATTTATGGCAGTGAAAGTAAATTTACTAGCAATTTTGATAGGATTTTGTTCGTAAAAATTTTGAGTATTTTCATTAAAATAAAAAAAGTGTTCTACGGGCGGGTCCGGGCGGATGCAAAAGTTTATATAGGCTTAAAGAAAACACTTTCATCTTTCTTTGCGTGGCTTAGATTTTTTGTTCTTTTTTGTCCTTTAAAAGTTATACACTATTAAACTTCAAATTTTACGAATATATGGTGGTTTCAAATTTATTACATAACACTCTAACTACAAATTATACAAGGTGCTCAAATACCATTTGTAAAAAACAACAGTCCACCCAACATAACAAAAAAAAAAAAAACCGCAGCCCATGATCAATAACACAGGTCTACAAAAAAAAACTTTTTCAAAGATGTTTTAAATTTGACAATTGATTTTATATAATTTTGGTGCGCTAATTCCAAATCTGCAAACCAATTTTTTCTATCACGTAAGATATTTTTGCAAATTAGAAAATAAAAAAACACAAAATTTGCTTATAAATACATTTATTAAAATTTTTAAAAATAATAGTGGGCTCAAAATAAAGAATACTACATATTTTTTACGCACAACTTAATGAAATCTTTTCCTTTTTGTCAAAAAACTGCGTTTGGTAGACATTTTTCTATAAATTTTGGCAGGATTATCACGTTGTAGCATCCAACAGTAGTCTGCTATCATGGATACGCTCCATCTACCCTGATAACGTCTTTCCATCTCTTTAATGTCTTGATGGAAACGTTCCCCTTGTTCTTCGCTACAAGCTCCAAGATTTCCTGGAAATTTGTCTAGATGAGCGAATAAAAAATGTAATTTTAAGCTCATATTGCATCCTAGAATACGAAAATTTTGTAGCATTTGTGTGACAATGTTCTCATAGTCTGGATCTTTGTTATTTCCCAAGAACTTTTCGATAACTTCTTTAAATGAAGTCCAGGCTTTCTTTTCGATAAGCGTCATAGAATTTTGAAAGTTTTCGTCTCTGCATAAAAATCTAATGTCGGGACCAACAAAAACCCCTTCTTTTAATTTTGCATCAGACAACTTGGGAAATTTTGAACAAATATATTTAAAACATTCTCCGTTTTTATCAATAGCTTTAACAAACTGCTTCATCAAACCTAATTTTATATGCAGAGGGGGCAATAAAACTCTTTCACTATCAACCAAGGCATTGTGCTTTATGTTTTTACTTCCTGGAGTAAGATTTTCTCTTGTAGGCCATTCCTTTTGGGTCCAATGTTTATCTCGTGCTCGGCTGTCCCATTCACAAATAAAACAAGGATATTTAGTATAACCTGACTGTTGCCCAAGCAGCATACACAGAACTTTTAAGTCTCCACAAAGCATCCAGTTATGTTCTCGGTATTTGATTTTTTCTAATAGAAGTTCCAAGTTTTCGTATGTTTCCTTAAGGTGAACAGAATGAGCGACAGGAATAGAAGCCAGTGTATTACCGTTGTGCAGTAAAACACCTTTTAGACTCCTTTTGCTAGAGTCAATAAATAGTCGCCATTCTTCCTTTTCATAAGAGGTAGCCCCTAGCTTAATAACTAACTCAGAGATATTGTTACAATATACTAACGAATCTTCTTGGGTGAAATATGGACTCAGGTCTTTTTCTCGATTTCTGTAGAAAGTGGTTGACGTACCTGGAGCCAGCAAATTTTTATCACGAAGTCTAGAGGCTAGAAGTTGTGAGGCATCTTTGGGAAGATTTAAGTCTCTTACTAAATCGTTTAATTCCATTTGATTAAATAGTTGTGGTCCTTGTTCTGCTTCAAAAGTAAAGTCGGGATCTGTGGACTCAAATGCAGACTGTTCCGAATCAGATGATAACACATTCTCTAACTCCTTTGGTGGAATAGGTATGGGTAGATCAGGGCCATGAGGAATAGGCCTAATAGCAGATTTTAGGTTCGGGTATATAATACTTTTTTTATTCTTACAATTAAATCCTTTTAAATCGCAGGAACAAAAGTAGCAATCATCAGTATGGTTTTGTGGCTCACGCCACACCATGGGAACTCCAAAACTCAATGACTTTTTTCTTCCTTTTGTCCAACTTCGTAAAGCTTCTACACAAACTTTACATACAATATGTGGTGCCCAAGATTTGTCTTGTTCTCCTATTTTCACTCCAAAATAGGCATAATACGCATTACGAACAAATGAGGTTATGTTATATCTTTGTTTTGTAACCACAAAACTTCCACAAATATAACAAAAGCAGTCTGCATTATTAACACAATGTCTCCTTTCCATAGCTCAAAAAACAATAGAATAATTTACAAATAAACAGCACTAATTCGAAACACAGCGATAAATCTCCTCGAACGGCTAATAACAACTGACTGGAAGAGGTGCAGCCGCGGTGTTGTACTAGTTCACTAATTTTACAGTGTTGCCACAATTCACAGACATTTATTTAAATATTTTTGGTCAACTGTCTGCGCCGTATATTTTTTCTAAGAATGGTTTTTCTAATTTTATATGTAAACTTTTCCTATAATCAAGGAATTTTTATAAGATCTCGATTTGCAAAAAATCGGAAGGTGACAGAAAAAAAGTAATGTCAATTTCGGATTCAGGAGGTCTAAATTACCTAACGAAGGATGTTGATTTTAAAACATCAAATTTGTTGTAGACCTGTGTAACAGTTTTCAAGAAATCGTAATTAATATGAGATCAAATATTACAAATTTTTTTTATTTCTAAATTAGCTTAAATACTTTGCTTTTAGCAGCATGCCACGCCTACTACTGTGAATATTTTGCCAAAAATTGTTGGCTACCTAAGTTCTGATCTGTTTCCTTTCTAATGACATCAAAATTTTAACAACCCATGTCAAGAAAAAATATAGGTTTTGGCCAATGAAAATTGATTCTGAGCAATTGTGCGGCGTATAATTAACCCTTTGGCACTGCATATTTTTATTAGCTGGAGGTTGTAATTAATGATATTAATTCTAGCAGCATATGACACGTGTTTTATGAAATGTAACCCATTTTGGCTTTAAAAAGTCAATTGTATTGGCGTTTTAATACTTATTATATTAGTTTCTTATATATCGTTTACGCAATGTCCTTAAAAGAAAATTAATAGCACAAGTGATGCGTATGTTGACAGCAACAAAAAAATTTACCAAAATTTATAAAGGTTGGTAACATATTTCAAAAATAGGAACGATATAATATTGAAATGATTTGTAGTGTTTATATGGAAGTGTCTTTGAGTCTTGCTGTCTATTTATGATTTGTTGTTGATTTTATGAAAAATTCTCATAGAATCAGTTTGGCTTTGGATATAAGACTCTTATGTTTTTCTATACAATATTGGGGTAAAATTCACTGATGAGCTATTTGAGCAATAGTGAATTTGCAATATGGATGTGCTCTCCCGCATTGCAATGTATTTCAAATATTTTTATTTTTATTTGAATAAATGTTTTATGATAATATCATAAGATGTTTATTTTTAATAAAAATTTTTGTAATATTTTGTGGAAATATAATGAAATATTTATTTACAGCAATCAAGCACGAAATAAAATTGCTTATAATAATAAATATAACAATCGCTACGAGAAAAATATACCACAAATTCCCAGATATGATCCTGATAAATATACCAATTGTAATTGAAATTGACGCCGAGTTTCTTTAACTTTTAATTTGCAAAATACCAAAGAGTACAAATTTTAAACCAAACTTCTTCTTAAAACAGGAGCAGTCATAACAAAAATAAAATTAATTTCCTGAAAAAGCTTTCCAGAGGAAAGCGAAATATTGATATAGTTAAATTTAATTAAAAAAGACCGTTTAAAAGATTAAAACATATTTATTTAAAAATGATTTCCTGTAAAATTGTATAGAAAAAACCATAACACCCATTTATGTATTATTATGTTCGGTAGCAGCAAGTGGAGGTATATGCGTGTATAAGTTCATATCCGACTAGAGACTGCAATACTATAAAATAATATTCACTATTGAACGTGCTAATAATTCAATTGTTAGTTAAAAAAAACTCTGAAACTAATTATTGGTGATAAAATTAGTTGTTATGCCCATTTTGCGTTCGTTTAAGCTCTGTGTTTATGTTTATTAATTTTTTTTTATTCGTTTCTTAATTGGTTTAATGATGGCTTGCTACAAAGGTCTAAAATAACAGCGCGAGAAAACACTTATTATTTAGGTGTAAAGAAGTCAGCTGATGAAATGGTTAAAGCGCTTAAATAGTTGTATTATGAAAAGCAAAATTTGTAATGTAGCAGGAAAGGCTAAGCTAGCTACACAAGGTTGGTTAAACAGATCATAAGATTTAGCGTTGCTATAACAATTAGTGCAGGTTAGCTAAACAAAAGAACTAGTCACCAACGATTGTAGTGTAGATATAGTATGCATCGCGGAAGCGAATTAATCCGGGGTTACAGAGTAACAAGTGTATAATAAAAAATATGGAATAAACGGGCAAATATAATATAAAATAAAACTTTATGTATGACCATTTAAAAAAAATCCGTTCGTATGAAAAGAGAAAACGCAATAATCGATTTTTCCAATTTTAATATTAAAAGCCGCAATTTAATCTATTTGCGTTTGAATCATCAAGAAGGTTGCTATTAATTTTAGTTATGCTTAAAAAATATGTAGAAAAGCTAACTTTTGCACTGATGAAATTAACCTAAATAATATTTTTAATCATAATAACGCATGTTATGTTTTGTATATGTGTGCTTATCCATGGCACCGCACTTGAAACTTGTATGCCTATAAAGGGCAATAAATCATTCAGCTATAGAAGTAACCAAAAAATTATTAGAACGTTTTATTCTCTTCAAAAGACACTATATTAAATATATTGTCCAAAATGTCAAGCTAGTTATGAATATATCATATGTGACATAAAACGGAAGTGATTTGATGCTATAACTAACAACATAAGATAATCAGAAATTACAGTGAGGTGTACATTTTTTTCGCTTGAAGCCAAATCAATATTAAGATTCAAGTTTTTTAACTATTTAAGAATAAACAACACTTGATATGGTTCATGACAACAAATTTTTTTTATATCTTGCTTTGACCATTAATTTAGGAGTATCTATGAACAATTAAATACAAAACAAAAAAAAACGTACCCAAATAAAAACAAAAAAAAATATTATTTTTATATTATTATGTTAACATCTTAGAACAGTAAAAAACAATGCATGCAATAAAACATTACAGTTAAAGAAAAAAATGAAGGAATGTAAAAAAAAACTTAACCAGATGTTACAAATCTAGATAGCCGATTCTTTAAGAAACTATTTGGAAAGTTTACATGCAACACCACATACCAACTATTCATTATGGCATGCTATGCGGAAGTTGAACAGACCCGTTATACTGAAATACCCGTTGCAAATATCTAGCGGAGAATGGGCTAAAACGGGTGCAGAAAAGGAGAATTTATTCGTTAGTTATCTTAAAAAGTCTTTATGCCAAGCAATTCTAATAATGATGAACCACTGCCGGTCGTCGCTAGACCTGCTGTGCATTTAAAGTTTAAATTTCAATAGTTTGAGAAAGTTATTAATGCTTTAAACTCCAAGAAGGCTTCTACTATTGACTAAATCACTAACAAATCGTTAACACAATCAGACAAACATTCGAAGAAAATATTTTTCTGCTCTATTTACCGGCGTTTCCCGGGGGTCTAATTTACAAGATAAAGTTAAGCCTACCTATAAATATTCACAAGTTATTGAAAAGCTATACATTTGACCGAAAATTCATCATAAAGGTGGGAGGCTTCTTAAGCGCACCATATTTAATTCAATCGGCATAAGGCACTATTCTGGGGCCAATTTTATACCAAATATACACCGTAGATATGCCTACACGTGTAGATACTCATACGTCTACATTTACCAATGATACAGCTTTTCTATGCACTCATGAAAATTTTCAACAAGCCTCTATGGCCACTCCATTGTACGTAAAAAACTCGTGTTTACATAAGGATGAATTCATAAAACATGCAACAAAGTGTATAGAAAAGTTTGCTTCACCTGCGAACATTTTAGCCCGCAATATTCTAGATTACCGTGGCCATTCACGGCTAAAAAGAAGGAACAATCTTTTTCTTTGCCGAGAGCACGATTCATTATAAACGTATATTAACATTAGCAGTGAAACTTGGCCATTTGGTCTAGCGTTGGTTATACTTATTTCTGAAAAGATATAAATGAGAAGATAAAAAAAATTACAGTATCATTTATCTTTTAACATGAATCTATTCATTTCTGTTAGTTATGTTCTTTTATATAGCAGTAAGTTCTTTTAATTTTTCAAGCCTGCTCGACATTTCAATGAATTGCCCATTTGTTCGATAATCTTTCTCACTATTTTTTTTACATATATTTTTCTTTTACTATTATTTCGAATATTGACGCAGGTATAACATATTTGTAGCATTTTGTTTTGCCATATTCAAACATAACTATAATATTGGCTTCGTAACATTACGTTACATGGTTTTCTAAACTTCAATCATCATCACATATGTAAAAACACATATACATATTATAAAAAAAACACTTTTATTTAGCAATGTTTAAAGGAATATGGGTTTTGCGCAAGTGTGTATATATTTACTTGGTAAATTTTATTGCTAGAAAATAATAACTTAATTATACTCTGACTTTTTTTTAATTTCAAATTATGATGGTAGTGTGATTTTTTTTTTCTTTTTCTGATTTAACTTGCTATAGTGGCTGCAGTTATTTATATTTTTTCGTTGTTTTCAACACAAATAAAATATTTAGTCGCGTGCTTGAAATTTCTCAAATGGTGAAATTGTATCAGAATATAATTACGTTTGTTAATATACTTTCATACAAACGTGCAAAGTAAGCCGTTTTAAATAGCGAGATGTTATTGTAACTATAATTTTAATTTCGTAAGGAGTATAATACAGCATTTAATAAAATCATTTACATTCTATATTTAAATTACACTACCAAAAAATTAATGAAATTTAATAAAATTAACACTATTTGGTGAAACACCTCGTTCAAATGAATGTAGAAATTGCACTGCAGACGTTGTGTTGCGGTATTTATTCCAATAATTTCGATGGTGTTGGTAGAAATAGCAATATAACGGGAAATTAAATTTTTTTCTTTCTTAACTTCAAATAACTGAAACAGAAATTGTTTTTGTTTTCTGTCGTTAAAATGAAAAAAAAAAATTTGCTGTTTTTTCGTTTTGTAATGAATAAAAAAAATAGCAATTGGTATTTTGAATGTTCTCAGCAAAGAGTGCAACAGAAAAGAAAACATGGTTCTTTATTATTTCCTTTAGTTAATTACGTGCTTCCACCTGACATGTTTTAACAGAAAGGCTGTTGTTTTTGTTTAATGTTTTTTAATAAATCTAACACTTGAACTCAAATAATGAAATATGCAGACAAATTGGGTACAAGTATTTTCATTTCATTCAGAAAATAAAACACAACAGCTTCTCAGCATCTACTCCAGTAAAAGTTTGAAATGAGTTATGGACACTGAATAAAATAAACACAATAAATTAATGCCACTTGAAAAAAGCTTTTACTTAAAAGAATTCGCCCATATATTTATTTATACAATTATAAAGCTTAAATATTTGAAAAAAAAAAATTACTAAATATCATAATTTACACAATATCTAGAAAGTCGTTGTCTTTATCATTTCATGTTTGGCCCTATAATGTTAGAATGATCGTTATTTGAAAAGAATAGAATATTACAAAATCTTTGAAAACACAAAAGCATCAATAACAATAGTATTAAAGCTATGACAGGCACTCAAATATTGAAGAAAAAACAATCGGGTAGCATTTTTACATTTTGTATATGAAATAAAACTAAGTTTTAAGTGAAATTTTTGTACTATTTTGTATTAGGTACATACATAATAATATTGTTTCAAGGATAATTCATTAAGTTTTGAAAGAGAATAATTGTCAGTAAAAAAAAGAAAACGAAACGACTTATTGTGCGTTTTACAAACTGTGTAGTTATACACAAGACAACAGCAATATGATTATAAGAAATTCTACCAAATAAGACAAAAAAACAGAAAACAAAAACAACGCAGTTAAAAACAAAATACACAACCAAGCAGGCGCCCAAACTGAATAATAATACCAACAGCAATATTTTGTGATGTTAAAGAGGAATGTTCTTGCAGTTTGGGAAACCACTTAAAACAATTACTTAAGCACCACTTGCTGGGCAAATCAATTAAATCAAGTTGAGTAGAGACAACAAAGTTACCATCGTGTTTATGTTGTGTGTATTGAAAGTAAGTAAAGCGTTTAACTTGATTTAAAACTCTAAAGTATGTGTAATTATTTTGCAATAAAGGAACTCAAAATAACAAAATGTTTTAACAATATAAAACATATGTATAATTATGTGGGTATTTCCATTATGAATTTCTGCGATATAAGAAAGTTATAGTATGTTTTTTTCTTTTGCTGTGCAAAAATTTCTTCTACAAGCCATTATATTGAAGTAGAAAAGAGTATCTTTATTAATTAAAAAGATTAAAATTTAATATGCAGTATGAAACATGACAAGCAAATATTATAAAATTACTGTCCCTAATTTTTCTGTACAAGAAATTTGTTACCGTCAAATATTGATTATGCTATATCTTAATAACTCATTTTGAAATTAAGCAAAAATAAAAAATTTGTATAATTTTACAAATTGTAAGTTATTATTTATAAAAGCAACAATTTGCCTAATTTCACCTGTTTCAAGCTTAGTACTCTGTTCTAATTTGCGAAAAATGTTGAGTAACAATTCATATTTCGCTTGAAAATTTTGACAATATATTGCCAGCTGATTCTCTCTTTTTATCTAATATTAATGTTGCGTATTACGGCAGACAAGATGAATCAGACCGTATTGTTCGCATTAAAATTATGACTTATTTTAATTCCGACATCTGTTACTTGGCAGCGAAAATTCGCTTTTTTGGAGAAATTCCTAATTAAAAATAGTTTACGAAATAAAAAATTTATAATTTCACTAAAGAGGCTTTAAAAATAATTAAAGTTATCAAAATGCTTTAATAAAAAGATCTGTTTTTAAACAAAAAAAACTTTTTTTATTAAGTAACTTTTAATAAGGTGGATACGTAAGGCAATAGATTTTATTGCAAAGAATAATATAAACATATACTATTACAGAAAAACTTTGGCTATTATAAAAAAAATCATATACTTATTCAGCCTTTTGTTTTGTGTGGCCAGTCTTTAAAAAATTTGAAAACTCTTATTTTACTATGTAAAAATTGCTATTATGCATTAATATTAAAAATAAGATGCTTAGTTGCTAATTAGTCTTTTAGCAGAGATCTCATCGTAAAGCATAACAATAATTTTTCATCGTACATTTTCGCCAATCTCATTAAACAATTTTAACTACAAGGAGTTAATATTATTGAGGAGAGGCGCGTTGACATTATTTTTGTTGTTTTGCCATATCCACCAACGTTGACATCACATCTGCCACCTTTCAGATACCAGCTCACATTTCATTTCGATATACGTTTTTCGATGAAACTGCTGTGTTGTTCTAAAACAAAATAAAAATCTATCAAATTGTTATAATTTTTGTTTTTGAAAATATAAAAAATAATTTCCTGAAGAAGCTTTCCAAAGGAAAGCGAAATATTGAGAGAAAAAAAGAAAAAAATACTCCTCCAGTTTTGCTTACATTCTTCATCTAATAATAATCAAAAAAGATCATACAAACCTTCCAAGGTTTTCCAATGTCTTTAGCAATATATATCCACGATGATTTCGCGGCAGTGTGGTTAGAATATATCATTTGGGACTAATCCCAAATAAATTTTCTATTTTTTACTGCAGAAATAAGGATACGCTTTTCTGCCTCACTAAATTATATTTTTTCTTTTTCACTTTTTAATAAATTTACGCTTTTCTCTATACTTTTACTTTTGGGCACAACAAATTTAAAATTAAAAATACAAATACTTAACTGATCAGCTGTTGCTCACAATTCCGTGCGAAAAAAGGGCTGCTCATGCCTGAAACGTTTGTCATTTAGAAAAACATGCTGCTAGAAACATTTCGTGACTTTTTCAAAAATAAACAGAGTACTAGTTTAGCAACATTATTTTTTATTTATTTCCCACGAATTATTTTTATATGGGCTTTGACAGCATTTCGCACGAAATTATGAACAGAGTATCATGCTTAAGCAAGAACTATTCAAACAAGCTAACTGATATTATTCAGGATGCTCATAGTAAAGCTACAAAAAACATTAATTGCGAAGTACATAATTATTGACGTTTAAGGGAAACAAGTTAAAACCGTAAAGGAACAGAAAAGAAACGAGAAAACAATTACTGATTTATTACCTTACAAATTTGTTACAGCTCTTACCAACTCCCTATAGACATAATTTTTTCATAAAAATGAGTAAGAAATTAGGCAAAAAAAATTAGCATTTTTACAGCGTAATCAATAAAATCCAACACATAAACATGAAATGGCAATATAATTACAAAAAAAAAAACATAATAAAAGGCATTGCGCACATACACATATTTGTGTAATAAAAAGCAGACGTAATTGTGCAAAAACCTACACTTATTCATTTTTTTTCTTGTGATATATATAAAGTCATATGTATGTACATTTATATTTATAAAATCATCTCAATATATAAACTGCTTAGAGTCGTTAAATAGCACATGATTTGGAATTTTCCCCAAGGAGTCATTTACGTTTGAGCACAATCAATTATCCCAGGCTTATCACAAAACCGTAATATATAATCAAGAGCATCCATTGTGTACAAAAAAATAAAATGGATATACTTTTACATAAACGTGTATACACACACTTAAATGAAATGGCATTAACATGATTATCATTCGCAGATATCGTAAACAAAGGTATTGTTAATGGTATATGTCGTAAAAAAATATCTCCAAAAATCGTAATGAGCTTATATTGATTACATAACACCAGCTACAAATAAATTCGTGTAAACTCATACTTAATAACATAATAATTATTTCAAAGAATAATAATGAAATTAAAATAATTTATTTTTACGAGCATAATGCATGACGGTTGGTTGCCATGTGTTTGCTTATTAAACTTTCAAAATTTAGTGTTGTTGATTCTTCATATCACCATAGTGATTTACTTTAATGTTTCTTTAATTTCAAAATTGTTACTAAAAAATTTGTCCTTTCAAATAATAATTTTAAAAAAATATATGGATTTTTTCAACACTATCTTAGATCATAAACATATAGATTTTCCTTTGAGCTTTCAGTATATTTTATGGGTAGCCTATACGAACTTGATTTCAATAAGCAAATCGACTTCGAACTTAAATTTAAAAACTTAAAAATGACAATTTAATACGATGTTAAAGTGACCAAATTATAGTATATACTGATTCATAAAAAAAATTATACGGATTAGTCTTGGCTGCTAAGAAATTAAATAATCTTTGAATGAGTAAAATTCAGAACAAATAAGTTGAAAGTAAAAATAAGTTGAAATTAAAATATAAATGTAAGGCCATAACTATAAATAGGATAAAATTTAAATTTAAAACTAAGTTCTTTTGATTTCTTAAAAACCTTGTTACCATATTATTATGGCAAGACATAACGGAAAAATGCGTCATATTGTTTGCTTTGTTATATCGAAAACTCGCACAACAAAGAAATAAAATTTTGGTTAAAGAGAGAAAATATCCTAAAAAACGCTATCTTCAACATAATATCATATTTCAAAATGTTAATCGCAGCAAACATAAAATAATTTTTGTATGCAACTCAGCAAAATAGCTCATAACAGATTTAGTATAAATACAATAGTTGATTTTTTAGTTCAAAGATTTTGAAGATACAATAGATTAGAAAAAATAACAAAACAAAAAACTTTTCACCTTACAGGTAGATCCAACTAATTTCCCAAAAAGTCGCATACATGATATCTGGTAACTTCACAACTTTTCAATATCATGGCGTATTTGTGTTCAAAGGCTCCTCGAAAATGTTGTTTATTGAGCATCTGTCTAATAAAAGGGACTAATACAAAATTAGGAAAATGAATTTTTTGTTTATTTACAATACTCGACTTTTCTGAATTCAATTTGATAATCTAATGTACAACATTTTTAATTAATCACTGATTTTTAAATATTAAATACATAAACTAAGTCGAATATGTATTCAAAAGTATAAAAGTATTGCAGTATTGAAAAGTATTGTTTGCAACATCACAACGTTATTTGACAAAATACTATGCAGTATATTAAACATCAAATCGTACCATAAATATTTCTTTGTTTGTATTAAATTTATCCCAAAAGATTTTATATTATCCCATGATCCCTTAATGAATTAAGGATGGACAATTAATTAAAAACGCTTTGGTCAGCATTAAATCATGCAGCATAAAAATAAAACAATGAAACATCTTAACCATTACACGGTTTTGTTCAGGTTGTCTTAAATTTTAGGTTAAAGTAACAATTTTTTCCTTTCTGTGGCCATGGCTGGTGGCACACTAGAGAGACATTAACATTTTTTTTTAGTTTTTGTACAAGTTTAATTTTTTATTTGTTAGGTTTTATCAGTTGATAGTAATTCCCCTAAATTGCTATACAGTTATAATTTTAATTTTTTTTTTTTTTGTTAATTTGTGTTCCAGCTTATCACAAGGTTTTCGGTTGGTTGAGTCTAAAAACTCAGTTTCAAAACTCTGTAATGAACATGATGAGTACACTTAAAAAATAAATTGTTATATATAAAAATAGATTTTTTTAGGTTCAGCAATACATATCTAATGCAGTAAATGAAAAAATAGTTATTATATGAAATCTTATTAAATATTGTTTTCAAACATTTTACTTTTAAAAATTATTCTGATAATAAGCCAATATTTGGAGAAAAACAAATCCAACCGCCACAAGGCTCTTGAAAATTTAAATTACTATATAGGATAGTATTATCATGCGAATGTAGTTTACAGAACTGTATCAAGTTTCTGTAATTGTATTTTAAAATTCAAACATACAGCAGTGAACATGACATGGCTAAGATGATTTAACGAATTATAATTATGTGACAACATGATCTCCAAAAATATATATAATTAATTAGTTTTATTTTAAATGTGAATAATTTTTTTTTTAAATTATTTGGTCGATTATATAAGAGATAAGAGAACTTTATATTCTTACTTTTATCCTTTAATAAATATCTTATTTTACAGTTCTTTTATTGCAACTAAGTTATACGATTTATTTACTTTTATACACACTAAAATACACGACAGCAACTTTACCACTTCAATGCCAAACAACTGTTTTATTATTTTTATGTCTTAATTGACGGCATTTACCCTGCCACTTACTTTATTTCCCAACAGATGGTGCTTGCATAGTCTCTTCTTAGCGGTTCTCACTTATACAAGAGAATTCTACTTCAACATCATCATGTATAGTCATTTTTATCATTATTCAGTGTAGACTAAGCTAAACAGGCAGCTGTTTGGTTTGTATGTTCTGTGTTTCGTAGAAATTTTAATAAACATAAAGCTGTTGTGTTGTATACCATAAGATTTATTAGAAACTAAGTAATTTTTAAAAAGACGCAATAGGTCATTTCTTTAATGTTTTTAGTGATGATTATTTTCTTTTAAAACTCAAACTAAGTATCTTCATAACAATATTTTATAAAAATATTTTTTTATATTGTATGATATTGCGACCCATTTAATTTAAGTAATTTTTTATTTCAAAAATTAATATGTTGCAGTGTACTAAATGAAATAAAACTCAAATACAAACGTTATAAAATTTCTAATATTTATAACAAATGGCGTCTCGCCAATATTAAAAAAAAAATATTGAGTACGAATATAAAGTCATGAATTTATTCATATGAATTTGAAAACCCACAAATGGTACATACTTACATATAGGGTTTTACGTTGGTATTTTGTATATTACAAGCAATACTAAACTCAAACATTGTGTCAGTTGAAGCAAAGTACTAGCGTTTAATTAGTAGTGGTTTAAAAATAGTTTAATAAATTTTAATGTTCTTAAACGAAAAAGGAAAATGTTATAATTTTTATATTGCTTTTTTTATTTTTTATACACTATGTGAAAACATTGTACCGCTATTTTTTTGTTTTTTTCTTTTAATGCTGATAAACCTAGATATCTGTACAGTATGTGTCATAAAATAACAACTTTAAGCCTAAAAATTTTAAGTTAAATTTTTCAACTCCAAACCTTAAAAAAATATAAAAATATCTATTTTTTTGTATTACAGCTTTTACTTGTTTATTTTATTTAGGATAGTACGTTGAAACACAGACGAACTTTTCTGTACCTATTATAAATTAAACTTTTTTTTTAAGTATAACTTAATTAAATTTTCAATTGACTCCTTTATTTACATTAAATGAAGAAAATCTAATTAAATTAATAATTAAGTTAATTAGAACTTTTCTAAAATTTTAGCATTTTTCTGTGCATGGAAAGAAACCTTTGAGTATTAAAATCATGTTTATTCCTTCCTATGCTAGTCGCAACTTTGATTTTCAATTCTTATTTCAAGATATCTGATGTTCGAACTAAACTCCAAGACAGCCAATTCTTATTTATATATTTTACCGAATGTGCAAATAAATTACGAAATATTTCCACTTTCTATTTTCTTATTAAACCAGAAGCTCTGGATATAGACTTCAAGCTAACAGAAATGAACTAAAACCGTGTTATTGGCAAATATTGGCTGACTATTATTTATATTTGATAATGAAATTTGATTTCTTTACTGAACCAAAATTAAATTCACTAAAATCGATCTCACAATTAATTTTTTGTATTTTGTTTTGCTCTTGATCACTTCTGAAACATTAATATGTTAATCGCAATGTAAACGCAATGTTAAAAAATAGAGAAAAAGAACGTTAGGGAACTATTGTGTACAGTATAGCAAAGTTTAAAAATATATTTTGTACCTTTGCACAACTGAAACGAAATGTTTAACAATAAAGAAATTCTGCTTGTTGTTTTAGAAATCTTTAGAAATATTTATTATTGGTTGGATATTCTTCAAAAAAAGATTTTGTAAAATATAGTCAGCTTTGTGCTATACTTTAATCGGTAAGATACCGGTAAGCAAAATTTATTAATAAATAAATCCAAAAATGTAAGCAATGGCAACATAAATTTAAATGTCTGTAATAATGCAATTGATATAATGTTTTTAGTTAAATACGTGATAAAGGATTTTTATCTGAAGTAGTTCTATTTTACCTAACATTTTTTTTAATAAATATTGTCTTCATCTCCTTTAAATCGCTTTAGTATTTAGGAAATAAGTCACTTTTAAAAGTCGCAGTTGCGGTAAGATTTTTGATTTATTATATATATTATTAAAGCCTTTGTAAGTCAGAAAAAAAATTATAAATTGCATTATTAGAAACCTATAACTCATTTGATAAAATTTTACAAAAGTAACAGTTTACGGCGGCAAGTTTTTCAACTATTTTGTATAGAAATTTTTTTTATCTATTGCTTACTATTTAGACACTTTTAGCAAATAAATTTTACTAATCAAATTAGAATACCAATCAGCAGTTAGTTATTATATAGGGAATAAATCAGAAAAAAAATTCTACTGTTGGTTACTGAATTTTTACTTGAGAAATCAATGTAAAAACGAGTTATTGCCACCATCAAAGGTAACAGCAATAAAAATTAACCTTTCTTTTAAAATGGGCCATTTTTTAAATAAGCTCAGAAAAAACATATTCATAATATTGCAATGTTTATGGTGATACTGAATATATATATATTTAAACAAATTAGAAATTGAATTTTAGGTTAAAAAGTATAAATTAAATAATGTGCAAAGTTTCAAAATTATTAAGTATACTAAATAATTATCCTTGTACTGCTATAATACTAAAGTTTTGGCACTGAAATATAAGAATTTTTGTCAGCCAGTTTTTATCCTAGCTCGGTGGCTGTAATTTCATCGACAAAGAAGTATAAAGGATTGTTTGGATCCGCCGAATAAATGTTGAAAAGACCCTGAAAAGAAACAAAAGCGAAACTTGAAAATTATTTAACTATTTAACTTTCCAACAATTTCAACATAAAATAATTTGAGCTAAATAATGTTAGTCATTATACGAGTATGTATTTACACATGCATATTTATGGCATTACACGTATTTAATCCTGTAATTACTTTGTTTGTTGTCTAGTTTTTTTAACGTATGATCTCTAACCTTCATCAATATAAATCATACGCAACACACTTCTATAGATTCACATAAATAACATTGAAATGATATTTGTAGCTTATTTTAATTTACAATAAAATTATTTAATATTAAAAACAAAACTATTTTGTACAAAAATGTCGAATATTTTTTAGTTTGCAGTTTCCTTTGCGCAGTTTTCATCTTTTTTCTCATTGCTTCATGGGTTCTTCAGCACGAGAATTGTTTTATTATTATTTATTACAAGAATGTTTTATTATTGAATGTTCGCATATGGTAGTAATATTAAAGGTCTAACTTACTACTTATTTTCTTGTTTTACATCACTTATACTTACATACTTACCACAAAAATGGACTTATCGACACACTTAAACGTATATTTTAAATATAATATGCTATTAAATATGAACTAAGCTTTTAACGGTCTTTTAAATAGTTTAACGATTTTATTTTTTCGATATTTCGCTTTCCTGTGGAAAGCATCTTCAGGAAATTATATTTTTTATTTTACTAAAACAAAAAATTGTAACAATTTGAAAAAAAAATAAAATAAATTATTTAGCAGTATGAAAGATTATAATAGGGAAAATGGAAATATCTGATGTAGTATACAGGATACCATGTGGAGGAAATGACCAGGTGAACTGTGACAAAGTTTATATTGGGACAACAAAGAACAAACTTAAAACAAGATTAGCTGGTCATAGATGTGACCAAAAGTATAGGAATATTTTAACACAGAAGACATCCTTATCTTCACATTGTAAGAAATATAATCATTATCCAAAGTTTGACGAAACGTCAGTATTAGATATTGAAAAAAACTACAAGAGACGTTATATGTTAGAAATGTTAAAATTGTTAATGTACCAAATGTAAGGAGAATAAATTTCAAAACAGACACTTCAATGCAGAACTATAGGTACTTAATACAAAAGATACATAATTTGTTATAATTATTTCATAAGAAAAAATTTGTTATTTAATTTCCGTTTCCTTGTTTTTGTATGTTTAAATATTTGAAATTTTAATTTTTGTATGTTTGTATGTATGAAGAAAATTATTTTATATGTTTTGTCAAATGCTTTCAAACAATTTTTTTTTCAAATTGTTATAATTTTTTGTTTTCGTAAAATATAAAAAATTATTTCCGGAAGAAGCTTTCCACAGGAAAGCGAAATATCGAAAAAATAAAATCGTTAAATTATTTAAAAGACCGTTAAAAGATTAGTTCATATTTAGTTAAATTAAAAAAGGTCGAATAAAAATAAAAGTATAATATGCTATAGAGTATTGTAGTTCTTTAGTATTTACACACCTCGTTATACGTCGTTCCATGCGTAAGCCTTCTAGAGTGTATCCTGCTATTTTTTCTCTCTTTTTAGTATTTAAACAGCATCAAAATCTCTAATATGTTTCTCGTCTATTGCATGTTGAGCTAAAGCCATTGTCACCTTTCAATTTTTCTTTTTTCTTGCTTCTAGTATAATTTTTATTATTCCAACGTACACTCTATTAAACTACAATATCTGTTGATGGAATCACTTGTCAAGGAAATGGGGAAACAAATGTCTATTCGAAATATAAAGTGCTTTTACCTTTTCTTTTTTATAGCGACACACTTTTATTATTAGCTTTATTTTTTTATTTTGCACTGTTTCAGCCATAAAAATAGAACTAAAAATTTCAAGTATTTAGCATTTAAATGTTTATTTTTATTATTGATTGAAAGCAAAATAATTGTGTATTAACTCTATTAAGTTGAGAATGAGATTTGAAAGATTTACCCGTTTCCCTATTATGGCGTAGAAATTGAGCTTATAAATAGGAATTCCTAATGATGATGATGATGTGTTTTGAATTGGGCTTTCTCAATTTGACTAAATTATTATTATGTTGTTAGTTTAATTATAAAAATATTAATTAAAACACACCTGGAGTGAAAAATCAGTAATCATGTGTAAGCAAAACTAAGGTCGCTTTTAATTATTGATATTTTGTTTAAGCTTTGATGGCTTGTTTATCTATTTTTTTTTGTCCACTCAACTACAATGTAGATAAAGGCTCCCTGCCTGAATTATATGAATTGAGCATCAATGAAATGATTAGAGGAATCAGCTCTGCTACCAATAATAAATTCTGTGATTTTATTAAAAAAATTATCATTATTAGCACACTGAAAAGTTAGCGCATATAAAATAATTACTTCAAACAACAATTTTAAAATTCATTAAATTACGAAATATTATCGCAACTTTTTGCCATCTCATTAAATTTTCCTCTTGTATATCCAAATTTGAAAATTTTATTGATTTTTTTGCTAATTTAAATATTCTACAATATAATTTATTCATTCGAAAATTTTAGTGTAGTTGAGTGATTATTTGTTTAAGATTTAATAAGTCTTCGGTTCTCAAAACACATTAAATAAATATTTTTGAATAATATGCAAATAAGGAACACATTAATCAAATTTTCCCTCATTTAGATATTTTATCATCAATCATTTACTTTAACATTATTATTGATCACAATATATTTACAATTATTCAATTGTTCTTACAACTCATAAAATATAGTACAATATTGATTTCCGGAGTCAAATACATAGACTTTTAAACACATGAATGTTTCGTTTAATTTATGTAAAAGCGAAAAAGTATATACATATTAAAGCACCTGTGAAAAATGTATTGAAAATATTTTAAAAAGTACTTGTAGTTTATATATATAAATATATTTATAAATATTTTAAGGGTTTTGGCAATATATTTTTACTTTTACTGTAAGTTCAAATTTGGTCACAATTTAAAGGCGAAAAATTATGATCGACTTATTTTCTGTTTTCGCTTTAATCGTATTAATAAAAATAAAAAAAAAAAATATTATATGGAATCATTTTTAAAAATAAAGCTAAAAAATGTTTTTTAATAGTTGGTATGTTTCTAAGTAAAATATTTTTATGTTTTAATATTTTTAATTTGCTTTGTTGGTTGAGTATTTTTTACAACATTTTAGCAAAATGCACCGACAACATCCATAAGCAATAACGATTACGTTACTATACTATCACGTGAATATACTTTCCCCACAATTATATATTTTCAAATTGTGTAAAATAAATATTTTATCATAAAATATATTCATTAACGTAGATTGAAATAAAATATTTTGGTTTAACGGACTCTAGTACAGCAGTACTAGAAGTGAGCTTCGCTACTTAAATTAAAATTAGCACACTCTTTTAATCCAGGCACCTTTTGTTTGGTTGCGCACAATAATCAGAATTTATTTATCATAAATAGCTTTAATTTCATTTCTTTCATTTTGTTGCCCAAGTACCAGTATGGCGTATACATGATTTTTGCACTTATTATAGTGATGTTTTAAAACGCTTGCAGCTCCCAGTATTCTGAACTGATTTGGATAATATATATAAAACGTCGCTCGAAAATAGTATAATTATGAAAATAAGCCGCATACGGCAATCACAAAAGGGATAACAAAAAATAATAAATAATGAATATATTATTAACAAAGTTTATTATTAAGCACTAGGTCTTTTTGTTATAAAAAATATTTTAAACTTTTAATTAATTTAATTTTCAATATTTCGCCAAAATTTTGGTTTATCCTGCAGATGCCAAATACTGGTTTGGCGAAATATTGAAAAATAATAAAACAAAGTTTAAAATATATTTTATAACAAGAAGACCTAGTAGTGCTTAATAATACGCTACTAATAAAATATTAAAATGGTCAAATAACTATAATTATTATTTACATCTGCACCGACCGCGAGGTCATAATCAGATGGTGGTCAAACCACTTAGTTGATTGGACACCAACTACGCCCTAGAAGGTCTTCGGATACGTATATCCTCCAGTCACTCCTAGTAGCAATTTAGAAAGTCCGGAGTAGGCCGTGCCCTCACTCCTTGCTGAGGAGTTGGAGACTTTCCAACTCCTGGTCCAGAACGCATGAAGCTCTTATTTCTCAAGAACACGACAGCATTCATACTCACTGAACCTGAACCATTCATTGTGTTAATTTGAATGATCCGACCCACAAACTCTCACGAGGGTCCGAAACCACAACCACCACGATATTCCCATATAGGGGCCAACCTCAATAATCAGTACAGAGTACATCTTTGCCTTAAGAGTACAAATAGTGCACTCTGCGAGCTTACTGATTCCCGTGGAAATATGTGGATTGTCCAGGTGACTCCTACTAGCCTTTGAGGGGCCTGGGCTCCCTTTTACCCCGCAAGACACAAATCTAAATGGAATAGTAGGTTCCAAAAAGACTATAATGTGCCCCCGGGGGGAATATACCTCGTGATTGCTGGAATACGCTCAACTGCGTCCAGGGGCGTGTTATGCCAGTGTTTAAATCTTCAGCCTTTATTTTCCACTAATCTCCTTAATGGCCGGTTATTGGCTTTGATCCATGGGCCGTGTAATGGCGCGCGGAGGTATCTCTGGACTAGGTACTACAGGGGAAATAGCCAGATGAGCGAAAATTGTGGACCAACGCTGCTCTGGTCCGTTTCAGTAGCGATTGTAGGCACAAACTAGGCTGGGTAAAAACCACTGCCAAGGTTATGATCTCACGGGTCCTACTATGGACAGTAACACGAGGTAATAGTAAGTGTACGAGGGAAATGCCCAGAAGCACCAAAAATTGCTACTAGAACACAATTTAACGCTACTCTGGTCACGCCCAGTAGCGACTGTAGGCACAAAACAGGCTAGGTAAGCACCACTGCCCAATTTGTGACTTCACGGTTGCGCCGTGATATATATCCAAGTAATAAGTTCAATTCTTACTACAACTCGGAAAGGGGATTTTGGAGTATTTTAAAAAGCAAAATTTTACGTTGTAATAGTAACTAGAGAAAAGTATTTAAATAGCAAAAAAGTTAACTTATAATTTTGTGTGTAACAAAACTTTTACTTTATTTGAATTTATTTTAAGTTAATTTTCTGTTAAAAAAATACGGTTCCCGAAGACTGAGTTAAGTCTTATTGACTAAACACCATCTGTTTATATACATTTTTGCTAACTTTGCAAGAAAAAATTTATTTTGTTATTTTCAATAAGTAAATAATAACAGTTGTGTTGATGTATTTCTTTGTTTTCTTCGTCAAGTGAAAAATAGTTTTTTATTTGTTTTATTACCCTCGTTTTGTTTATTTTATTGGGTGGAAATATTTTTGTTATCCATACTAACACACGCAATTGAACAGCAGTAGAATTGTTTGTAGTAGTGAACAAAATAAAATCGTTCTGAAGAATATTTAAAAAGTGAAAAATTAAATCACCAACAAATTTCGCAAAGTTATACGGTATGACTGTTAAGTTAGAGAGTTTCAGTTTATACTTCATTATCCAATAGTTGTTGCAAAGCATTGCAACATGATATGATTACTTACTTCGATGAAATGATCGTATAAGAAATATGTACTCTGGGGAATATTGTTTAGAATTTTTAATCAAGGGAAATTTAAAAAATAACGCCCTTCACTCTTCTGTTAATTCCATATTTTCAGTCAAGTACAATGCAACTAACGTTATATATACGATTTGGTGGTGACGCTCTATACAAAAGAAAGCAAAGTTGAAGATTTATAAGATTTTCTGAACATCTGCAAGTAGGACAGTGCATGTAGGCAGTCTAATAACGTATATATACAATTTAGCTATATTTATTTTAACTACATTTAAATAAAATTTCAGTTTTTATTGAACTTTTTCTTTAAATATTTAAACGCATAAATTAAAATGAGTTGAATTGTTAAATTTCATTTATTTATAGAAGCTATTTTCCAATGAATTCCCTGTATAGAAGGTGGTTTATAGTGATAGAAATATGGTCTGTATGCCGTATTGTTTTTTACAAACTTTTGTTTTATTTAGTGTTTGCACCACTCTAAGAAAACTTTTATTTAAAATATATTGATAGCCAAAGTTGTTCTTTTCTTTCCATTTTGTTCCCTTTTTATAATTTATTGTGTGTTTTTTTTTGTAGTTAGATCTTCAACTATTAAACTCTTGCCTGTTTTCTTTTATTAACCTTTTCTATAACATATGGTACATATATATTTATAAAGGATTATATCAATAATAAGGAAGAAAGCGGATGTTGTTTTGTTTAATATTTTTTATTTAATTGTTTATTTATTGTAAACAGAAAAATGTATAGCAATAAGTTGAAGCGGCTAAAGAACGTTATAATAATTAAATGTTATTAACTTTGTAAGTCTTGTTGTTGTTATACGTTTCTCTGGCCCATTATTCTTGGTCTCCTGTCATAGAACATTGATGAGCTGGATGAATGATTTACGAAAACTTCGCTAATGCTAATAAAATTGTGGAATATAATTTCAATGAGCTAATGATAGATCGCTCTCATGTAGTCGGACTGTACTAAATCAGCATGCAAAGCATCCTCATATAAAAAATAATTATTCTCATGTAAAATATATGGAGCAAATCTAAATTGTGAGACACCAATGCTTGGCGATTAAATGTCAAAGTTTTGACCTTATATTAGGCAGGTGTGATGGCTGCTTCTTGTTAACATTTTTACAATTGCCTTGTAGCTGTTGAAAAGTAATGATAATTAAATTATCTTTTGGGCAAGTTTGGTTTTAACTTTTATATAAAGCCTTAATGGTAAACGCTTCAGAAACGTCTATGCACGGGCAGAACAAGATCTTCATTTCAAGATTAACTTGCGCTCATGTTATTTTTTTACATTTTCTTTGGAATTCTCGATAGAATTGCAATTTAGTTGCTAAAATCACGGTTCTACTTTTTTTGCATAAAGAATTAAATTTATAAATTAAAGGGTGTAGCCATAAGAAAATTATTTTTCTTTAGAAATAGGGCAGAAAGCTTTTAAAATTTACTATTTAGTATTAAAGGAAAAAGTAAAGGGTATCCCATAGATGTTATTTTTTTATCGACATGTATTAAGAAGATATGTTGTTTAAACTTCAACAACAGTGTAAGTATCTCAATTAAAACAAAAAAACTATATATATATATAAAATTTAAATTTTATATCTATTTGCCGGTAGGAATGCAGCTGTTATAATTTCTTTTCCAGATGAAGTAATGAAATGCTTTTATAATTGTGTCATTATTGACAAAGATATTGTGCACTTCAAATATTGAAATATTTAAATAATATTAAAAATGTTTCTAAAAGCTGTGGATCATATAAATTTCTTAGGCTTTCTACTAGTTCGAATGTAACATGTTATAGAAGAGCAATACAATTGAATTGTTGTGCATGAGTTATTGTCAAAATTTTCAAATTTAAATTATCAAAAGGCGGAAAAGTGTTGTATAAATTTTCATCTTTAATCTAGAAGTAAATTGTAAGAAAATATCTGTTTGTATTCTGTTATATTTTTTGTTATGCTTCATTTTCACAACTGACAATGACGGACGTTGTTTAAAAATACTTACAATATATTTTACTCGTAGTTTGCGTAAAAATCGTTTTCAATGAGAAGGAAATTTTATGAGCTGTAGAAAACTGCATTCAAATGACTGTCTAGAGAATACAAACAAATTGCCAAGTAAGTTTTTAAAAACAGCATCCCGATAAATCTGTAATGTCAGACAAATAATAAAATATACCAAAATATGACACAAATATAATTTTTAATTTTTGAGCGTAGGTATTTGCAATAACAAAATATTTTTAAAGAAAACGCGTTCTTTATTAAGTTAAGAGTATGAAAGTGACGTGTGAAATCCTATGCGTAAACCATGCATTTCATTTTTTTTTAAACAAACTAGAGCTAGTTCTTATTTCTTAACAGCTTTCCAATATTTTAACAATAATTACCATGTACATGGAAGTGCATCCTACTAACTTTTAATACAACTTAAGCGAAAACTTTTTAATGTTTTGATAAAGTTTGTTTTTATAAGAATGGTACGTTTCTTATAAAAACAAGAACGTTCAATGCCATTTAAGTGCTGTCATGTTACATTAACTTTAACGATTTTCATAGAAAATTATACTAAAATAAACTTAACTTGTAAAAATTCCTGTAACCATTAACAGAAGTGTATCTTATTTTCATAGAACACTTGAACAATTTTAATTTTGCATTACCATATCAGTAGTATGTACGAGTGCATCCTTAGTACTACCTCAATTAAAATATCATATGCACATGAGTGCATATGAGTATAATTTCAGTGTTTATATTCATACTTTCCATATAGTATTTGTTGCAAGCTCTTAAATAATTTTGAAATGAAAATTTACACTACAATATTTATGTTAGAGTTTCTTTAATTTAAAAAAAAATGGGTAATTCAAATTTTCATTGTTACATTTAAGGTTATAATTATGCAAGCAACCAAATATTTCTTTTTAATTTAATTAAATAAAGTGGCCTTTTTTTAAAGAACACTTCCAATATGCGGACACTTTTTCAGTACCAAAAAAATTGTATAGGATTTTAAAAACATTTCCCTCCAAAGCGGCAAACCGGCCATGTCATTCTAATTTTCCATAACTCCATTTTTTTACATTTTTTATGCTTATATTTTTTCATTCCTTAAGTTGATTATTCAATAAAATGTTAAAATATAGTAATGTAGTAAATGCAAACATTTTTAGATTCATATTGTACATTTAATTTCCAATTGTGTTTACTTTTAGAATTTTTTAAAATTGCTTTTATAGAAATGTTTAAGTGATCAGCTTTTTTAGCACAAAACTGTCATATGAAATATAAATTTAAAAAACCAATAAAGCACAATCCTTAGTACGTTCTATTTTTAAGTGTTTAACTATAACGACTGGAAAGAAACTGATATATAATTCTAATTAATTCCTCTATCGGAACATTCTTCAATTAGTGTGTTAATTTGAAACGGAAGCAATCAACTAAAAAAATAAACTCAAAACCAGTTCAAGTTGATTATCAGTTGAAATCCATTTACAAAACCAACGATCACAAAGAAAATTAATTTTCTTTTTCATTTCGGCAATTATCCTGATAATGGTATGCTTATACTTTTATCTACTTATCTCCTAAGAGTCTTTCAAACATCTGATGACAAATTTTTCAGATTTTCAGATATTACAAAAATTTGCGGATTTATGTAAAAAAGCAAATGTTTGTACCAAATATTTTATTTGTTAATTGGACTACTTTGTTTAGTATGTTTTGATTAAAAATATTAAATGCTGTTTAATTTTCACTTTATCTGAGGATTGTTATTTATTTTTACATCTATTGTTAGCCCTATTTTGATGTGTTATCCAGTAGTTTTACCTATTAAATAATTTCTTAGTTTTGCCATAATTAGTACAGCCACGGCATTTTTATTTTCATCTGCTATTTCATCTGCTTTTTAATTATTTTGATTTAAAAATGTAATTTTTTTTATATAAGAGATAAATTTATAAAGAGACGTAACGTATTTTGAAGCAATTGGCATAAGCTAATAAATTTTCTTGTTTACTTAGCTCTTCGTCAGCATACTTCTTAAGCATCTACTTCATTATCAGCTGGTTCGAAAAAAAATTTGTGGTTTTTTTGTTTCTGCCCTTCATTACTTTTTACAAACACTTTGTATCTTTCATTTGCGAGCAACACGCCAGCAAATAAAAGCAACAACTTCCATTATACTTTCGACTTCAAAATACATGCGAAAAAGTTTGTATGTTACATAACTTCTTTTTTTTTAATTGTTGAATAGACCGAAGATTTATTTATTCATAACTTTTCAGCTCTTTATTTTGTTATTGTTTTAAAGCAATCTTGTCCAAAAATAAAAATAAAGTTTTAAGGTGCAAAAATTAAAGTAATACTGCAAGAAAAATTGTATAATTTAAAAGAGAAATTATTCGTTTGACTGGTATTTATTATGTTGTAAAAAATATTGAAATTAAAATTAAATGTGAAATTTTAAAATTCTGACGTAGAAGGGTTTTTAAGTTTAAAAGTATTTAAAAATGATGATTTCATTCTAATTCAGCTTACCGTTATAAACTTTTAAGTTGCTTCAACTAAATTATATAATAATATCCGGACATAACATCCTTCAATCTTGTTATTCTTCACTGCTATAAAATTCATCCTTTAGATTTCGGTTAACCACAATTGTATAATTTGTGCAAATATATAAACATAAAAATATATTTTTTAATTATATTTATTTATGAGTATTATTATAAAAAACTCGAAATAACTTTTAAATAAAACTAAAAGATAATTAACGGCAATATTTTCGTTATTGAAAATAATTTAGAATTCCTCAATGCGTCGTCATATATTGCAAAAGTCTAATGCAAAAAAAAGAATATATGTTAAGGGTTTTTTATAGACGTTGAGAACTTTAAGTTGGCAGCACATTTTTAGCTGGTAGCCACTATGTCAGCTGTTAAGTGATGTATGTTTAATTTGGTTTGGTATTTTAACACGAAGAAAAAAAATCCTGCGCAATACTTCCAAATTATGCAATTTGGGCCCAAAACATGGATCCTGATTTTTAATAAACGAATTTTGTTAAGGATAAAGCTCACTTTGAATGAATACAAAACTGCCGTATTTACTTTTTCGTTAATCAAGTGAACAACCATGATGTGCAAAAGCTGCAGTTCCACAAGATGGTGCAATATGTCACACAACCTTTGCCACAACTGATTTAGTGAAGACGTTTTATAACCGCATCGATTTACGAGCAAGTCTATCGGCCTATAGGATCGCAAGAATTAATGCCGATAAGCCCAAAACGATTGAACACTTGGAGACAATATATGCCGAGTAATTGCTGATTAGCGACCACAAATATTAAATTAGACCATATTATACTAGGTCCAAGCCAACTGCAGCGGTCATATGTCTATAATGCCAGAAGGTTATACCTATCATGTTGTAATTTTTATGTCAATATAAAAAACATCATTTATATATATATCCTTTTTACAATAAATGATGCATACAGCTGTTACAATGTATGATGCATTTAAAAATTTTAATTAATTTTCAATGATGAAAGCATTGTCGTTTATCATCTTTTTAGTTTTCCTTTTATCTAATAAGTGAATTTAGCTTTATTTTAATAAAAACTTGTATAGGTGCAGCGCTGATATTTCTTTTATTGTATTTGGACATTTTAAAACTAACTACAAACTAAAAGACAGTTTTCTTAAGGAACCGATGATAATAATAGAATGTTAATAAAAATTTTTATAACATCCTTTTTTTTGTACCATACAAAAAACTAAAAAAAATATTGCGAAAGGATCATGAAGTTAAGCCAGCAAACATAATCAAGCAATCTACTTGAAATAATTCTTGGCTCTCACTATTTATAACTTTTATATTATTTGTTTAATATCGATGCATTGCTTCTAAAAACTTATCAACCATAAAATGCACAGTATTATTTTGGCTATGCATATACCAAATGCTTGCACATATCTACATACAAACTATAACCCAAATATGTTATCTTTACGGAAGCTTCTTATAAAAATTTTTAGATCTTTAAATAAACTTCAAAATATTGTAGGAAGTTTTAAGAAAACGAAAGGGAAAAGAAAACTCTTAACATAATTTTGTATTAGTTTTTTTATCAATTTTATTTTATTTGTATTATTTTTATTTTCTTGTATGGTTATTTAAAAGAAAAATTTTAAAGTGCTAACTATATTTATCGATAGTAAAGGGACGTCCAGTTTCATATTCAAAACTAAGGTGCAATATAACGCAGCAAACTTATACCTTTAGGGTCCTAAGTTAATATATTTTGCTATACGTGCAGCAGTTTTGTTTATTAATAATCCTGTTAAGGTAATAATAAGCCTTATGACTGAAAAAAACTTTCTATTTATTTTGCTTATAAAAACTCCCTTGAAATATAGAATGTTTCTGATTAAAAAAGTATATTGATAAAATTTTATGTACAGGTAACATCAATAAAAGAGAAACCATAATAACATTAAACCTAGTTAAGATCGAAGAATTATTTTGTTTAAATTTTAATTACGGTCAAAATGACCATCATGCTTAATTTTGAAGGTTCGTTTTAGACGTAGGCGTAATGCAACTAGCTTAATCTCATTTTAGGATACACAAATCTCTAAATCAGAAATCACACATGAGTTTCTAATGTTTCTATTATTCTCGAAATATAGGTAATTTGAATTTAAAACAGGACTTGTTACGAAATGAACGAACGAAATTAATCTTAATAAATTTTTGTAATCATTTGGAATTTTATTATACTGTTATCGCTCCCAAGGAACTAGCCAATTATTTTTTTTATCATATTAATCTATGTAAGACACGGTTATATTTTCACAATCTAAAGTAAATAAAACATTCTTTTATTTTATCTATAAAACACATAAAAGCTTTTTTAATCATAAATTTTTATATTATAAATACAAACAAAACATGCCAAAGAAACTTTTTTTTCCATTCAAACAAAGTTAAGAAGTGATTTATGAAACATAAACTTAAATTTTAACAAATTCACTTTTTTGTTGTTCAATTTAAGTTGCATTTAATTTGGTTTTATTTTCATATAATTTTTCATAGATTTTGGCAACAAGAATTAAGGCAAAAGGTCTAAGAAATATATTTTTTAAATAAAAGAACCGCAACAGAATAATATAAAAAAGCAACCAAACAACACAAGCAAGAACAACGACGACCATCACAATAAAAAGAAAACAGTAACGAACCAAATAACCGAACACAAACAATATCATAAAAGCCAATTTAGTATTTTTTTACGATCGTTATTTTATATTTCCGGGACTTGAAGGTTATAGTGGCATTGTATTAAAAGTTGGAAACATGCATAAAATTGTCATTGTTATTGTTGGTTGCTATTGCTGTTGCTTTCGCAGTTTCTATTGTAATTGATGTTTGTCCTTCTTGTTTGTATTGCTGTTGTTTCTTGTGCAACATAAAAACAGTTGCTTCCTTCCTTCTGGCATTGCTTGTTTATCTTTTTCATTTCTTTTTTAATACTTTACCGTCCACTGTCTTTCGTACAAATTTTGTGTAAAATAAGTGATTAACTTTTTAATTCATATATATATATGTATATATATATATATATATATATATATATATATATATATATATATATATATATATATGAATTTCGGTATAACTTTATGAAACTTTTATAATTTCAAATAGTTCAGTTTAAGTTAAGTAATTTGCAAAAATCTTAAAATACAATACGATTTTGAAATTTAACCTCTCTTATTAAGAGATTTCCGTTAGAGGACACCAAAAACATTTCAAATTGAAGAAATTATACATTATCATCTTTTATTTATCCAACGCGCATGGTGTTTGCAAACATTTTCTTTTTATTATGATAAGTGAGAAGTTATCACGCTTCCTAATTTGGCTATTTACCACACACACAAGAAGATTTTTATTTTTCGTTGGTATTTGTTTAATCTTTAAGCGATGGAAAATAACTTATTGTAACAAAATAAATAATTATTTATCCAGCTTACATTTCTGTTAAGAAATAGAAATTTACTACTGACTTAAGTTTTAAAGAAGGCGAAAAGAATTTAGACATTGAATTTTTTTCTGGATTTCTACATCCGTCACGATCATTTCTGTAGGTGTCTACTCTTGGAGACGTATGTAATGCACTGCTTATTCATCCTTTTTTTACAGTAATCATCATATTACTCGAGCAGCAACTACTACAGCAACTACAACTAAAATTCCAATAGTTGCTAGAGCGACAGTTAGCAGAAAGGAAGAGCAAATCATTTGGGATCTGTATCAGACAACTGCAGCGATACACCGCAACAATAAGTACACAGTTCAAACACACTGTCTATCGTTGACAACTCTATCTCTTACACCTCAACGAAAACTGTGCTGTGTGTGTTTTACTCAACATTCTTTTGTATATATCTTTATGGGATCACAATTGTACTTTCTATTCTTCGTACTGTGTCAGAGACACAGTATGCAAGCAGCGATTGCAAAAAGGGGATGAGAGCGAACACAGTACTCAGGGTGTATTAATGCTCTCAGTACTTGGCAATTTCACAATCGAGTCTCTTTTTTACATGTTTTGCTTTGTGTCGTTTCTGTATAAACATTTTTTGATGTGTGGCGGTGGCGTAAATGTGTATTGTAGTTTTAATAAACTGATTATGTATTAGCGTTTGCACTGTTTGTGGAGAATAAGAAGCATTGCTGGACTTAAAATTTTTTTTGGCTTTGAATGCTCATATTCAAAAATAAATTAAGTAATCCCTTTGGTTTTTTGAAAGTCAGTTGATAGTATTTTTTTGTATTAAAAAACATGGGTTTTCTCACTTTGTTTAGACAATCCAGATGTATTACTCATTTATTCTTAAAATCCCCCACTGTGTACCATAAGAAGTTTTTGGGCACCGCTAAGCGAACGAAAAGTCAAACCCTTTGAAAATTTTAAAATTAGCTTTATTGAAACAAAATTTTTAATTCAGGATATTAAATTTTTTTTATAATACATTCACAAATTCTACATATGTTCTTGTTTTTCAAAATTTTTATAAAATGAATGTAAAAACAACAAACAATCTAAAGATTTCGGTCCTAACCTGTTCCGCTTTTCGGTAATAATATTTCCTGCTAATGAAAATGCTCTTTCAGCTGCCGCGCTGCTTGCAGGTACTGAGTGAATTTGCAGAGCAAATTTGGATAAGCGAGGATAACTTTTCACATTAATTTTCCACCATTCAATCAAATCGAAATCGTCAGTCATATGAACGCTTTCTTTGGAATATCTTTCTACTTCGTCCCTAGCAGATTCATTTGAGGCTTCACTGGAATTTCTAATCAAATTTGAAAAAAAAAATTGATTTTCTTGCTGAGGTGAAGGTATATTCGCTGAAGTTAGAGATGAGCAAAATGAAAATTGTGAACCTGATACAGTTGATGGTGTAGCTGGACTTGGTGGGTTGGAATTATTTAATGAAGAATCAATGCTTTGTGGTAATGATGGTTGCAAAGATGAAGGCAATCTATTATTTTCAAAATTTCTAGTATGAGATTTCTAGTATGAGATATGTCGATATCAGTTTGTTGCATACTTGCAGCTGGTGGAAACAAAAAAAAAGCTGTTTTATGCCGTATTGTTAAATTACGTTCCCAAATTTCATCAACATTTTTACTGATTTTTTCTTTTAAAGTCGAAATGGCAGGTATATCTGTATTGTTAGGTACACATAGGTTTCTTATTTTATAAATTGATGGCAACGCAAAGCACAAAGAAGGAGAGCTGCAAACTTGCATTTTTTTGAACACAACTTCAAAATCTTTACAGAGTTCAACTAAAGCTGTAATCGTTGATAAATTTATATGCAATAATCGTTTAGTCTCTTCGGTCTCAGTAAGCACTGTGTTGACATTATACCAGTTGTCCACAATTGACTTAAGCATAGTGTAATTAGAGTTCCAACGAGTAGGACATGGATTTTTAAGAGATGTTGGCAGCTTATGCTGTAAATTAGCTTTCTTAAAATACTTCACAATTTTTTTGCATCCCTGCAATGTTTCTGCAAGCTCTGTTGTCTCTTCAAATGACTTGTCTAAAACATTTGCGAACAAATGACTACTGCAGTTCAAACGTGTATTATTTTCTAATGCTTTCACAATATTTGCTCCCCTATCTGTGACAAATTTTATCTGTTCTATATCCTCTATACCAAACTGATGAAATAATGTCTTTAACTTATTCAGAATGTTCTCACCAGTTGACTTTTGAAAATCCATTGATTTAAGTCCTAAAATAATATCGAATAGCTTGAAATCCTTTTGATAATGTAATGTGACTCCTAAAAAATTTCGTTTAACATAATTGTCTGTCCACATGTCGATTGTAGCAGTAGCTCCACCATAGTTCACAACATCCCTTATTTCATTACTAATAATCTCCCTCTTTTCCTCAGCTGCTTTTTGCACTTTACGGGAAATAGTTGTAGGGTCAGGCAGCAAATCAGAAACATCAACATTTTCCCCGTAGGTTGCACCAATTTTAATAAAATACTTAGCAATCTTCATGAAGCCCGATCCACTGATGGACGAAAATGGCCGGCAATCCTCAATGATCCACTCTGCGCAAGTATTAATAGCTTCCTGTTTATCAGCTGCCGTAACAGTTTTTAACACTTGAGGCTTCTTGAGTGCTTGACAACACTTATGACGACATAAATTCGACGTTTGATTTCCGACAAATTTCAGAAGTTTACGGCATGTGCGACAATACACGAATCCTTCCAGAATGGAGCCGTCTTCCTTTAATATTTCGGCCAGAACATTCCACATAAAACTTTTCCCTTTGCGGCGTTGCGTCAATGAGTATACTCCATTGTCAATTTGGTGGGTAACAAACTCATGATTTTCTGTCATAATGTAATTTAATTCGTGAATTAGAAAACTTACGTCTATTTTCAAAGAACACAGCAGAACTAATGAACTCTTGCATAGAAAACAAATAAAACCCACGTACAAGACGAAACAAGTAAGCAACATAGTAACAAAAACAACACACATATCGCAGAACAGCTAACTGTGTCATTTTTTACACTGTACACATATAAAACTTACTGTGTCGGTGGCACCGCAACCGCAAAACACTCAAACATACTTTCAAACGCCACAGTCTAGCACTCTACTCTCATTGATTTATTCTGTTGTGATCGCCTCACATACTGTGTTGTTGGTATTGCAATGAATGCTTAAACTGTGTAGTCACGAGCGAAGACCAAACACTGATCCGAAGATGTGTTACCACACGAGGCAATGACACACACACGGCACAGTGACTAACAGACAACATGAGTACGCTCTTGATTGTTTAAAAATAATACTGTGACGACAATTATTGTACAGATTGCTGTTGGTATCTGACCGACACAGTAATTTCTATGTGTGTACAGTAAGTGGCAAAAATTACTGATTATGCAGTTGTCTGATCTGTATGTTAAAGATTTTTTTACACCAAATTAATTTTAATTGATTGTGAATGTTCCTCGTATTCTAAGTTACAAAATTTGCTCATTATATACATACACCAGAAACTTTCTTTGATAGATGGATAAGCAAAATGTTAATGATCTGTTGATTTATTATATTTTGCTTGCCTAAAATTATATCTCTTCTTTTTAAATGAGACATCATTTAAAATAATTTCTCTACTAAAAGTAGAAATTGGAAAAATTTATTATAAACGACTAATTGTTTAAATTAATTAAATAATCCCAAAATTAAAATAATTCTTGACTTGAATAAAATTAAATTAAATAGATGTTGCATTAATAAACTAATAAAATTTATGAAATCAGAAATCGTTAAAATTGTGTATGCATATATCTTAGTCTTAAAGATGTTAATACCAGTCTTCATTCTTTTTAATGGCATAGAACATTTGACGATTGGATCCATTTAAATAACAAATTTATTTGAATTTTATAAATGGAAAAACAGGCGAATTTTTTAAAAACAGTAGATCAGAAACTTATGATTTATATATTAACGTCAGACCAAAAAACATCAGTTTTTGCAAGAATTAGTGCAGAACCATATTGGGTATAAAAATCTAGTCTTTAAGGTAAAAAATTTTACACTTAATAACATTTTTCGAAAAGCAACCACAATTTCTTATGTAGTAACTTCTCTTATATTTGAAAAAAAGAGCCATGAATAATAAATAAATTGTTGAAAAACTTTAAAATCAATATTAAACCAAATTGTTTGCTTCAAATTCATTTAAAAATTTTACTTGTACTTATTTTTAACATTTTGCAAAGAGTTATGTTTGTAAATTTGTAATAAAATCATATATTATTTACTTTAACTTCTTTTCTTGCCAACTAATTGCTAGATGGTACTCTCTCCCTCTCCCTTCTGAAAGAATACAGTATGTAACATATGCTTTAGAGTTGAACTTAAGTTATATATCAATGAGTAAATTATCCCAGCAATTTATATATCGAAGAAGAAAGTAGAATGAAAAAAATAAGTATATTGAACATACTTGTAAATTAAAAATCTCACCATGTAGCAGTAAATGTTTGTATATTAATTACACACATAAATATATAAGTAGAGGATATTGAACATCATTAGTTTCTTTGCAAAGCAGCATAAACGAGTTTCAAACACAGTTAGTTAAAACTTAGTTAAAACTAAAGTCATTTTTCTTGTTGTATAATTTGTACTTTTCAAAAAAATATAAAAATAAATAACAAAAATAGTTATATAAAGCTTACAATGCAGAACGAGCAAGAAAAACATAATCTAAAAAGAAAAATTTTAAACACATAAGAACACATACGAGTACATACAGACATGCATGGAATGTTATTCCAATACCATTTTACAACAGTATACATAAATCGCTCACTATTACTTATGCTTCAGAAATAAATAGAAACATTTTCTTTTAGAGTTTTTATGGCTTTCTAAAGGTGTGCTATTAATAAACGTTATGCTTTTAATATTTTAATAACAAAAAAATATTTATTTTTAAAGCTAAAATTTTAAAGGATCATAACGCAGTATTTGTTCAAGTCGCAAATCAGAAAATTCTATTTTAATTTCTATTGATATATTTTCTCAAAGTTTTAAAAACAAACATACCAAAATTTAAAAATGAATATTTTATTATATTAAATCATTAAATATTTGAAATGTATTACTGTGAGCAAAAGCACATCCGTATGGCCATATCAATATTGCTTAGATAGCATATTAGTGGATTTTACCCCAAATTCTGTATAGAAAATTCAAAAGTCTTATATCTCTAGCTAAATTGATTAAATAGGAGTTTTCCTTCAACCAACACCAAGAAAGAGAGTCAGCGAATATTTCGATAACAGAAACATTTTTTATTTTCAATCTCTTTACATTTTTTTGAGAATATCATTAACGTAAATAAAATTAAAATGATTGCTAAAATTAAAATTATTAAAAACAAATAAACTTGAAGAAAGCTTACCAACCACATGAGCACGTTTTTTAATTCATATAAATTTATTTTCTCACCACATGGCAGAATATTTAATTGTAAATATTGTAAATCAATTAAACTTTAATCTGTATTTTTTTGTTTATTTAAAGGACAAAAATGTGGCGGTCGATGTATGGTGATGTAATCACAATTTGCTCGGAAAAATTTCATTCATATTTTCAATCACAAAATGATTGATTATAGTGTGATAATGATTAGTATCGCGTGTAGCGGTGAATAATTTGGTAGCGAAACTATTAAGGTTTATTTAACTGCATGGAAGTGTTATAAACTCACCCTCTCGTAAGCTAATTTAACTTAAGAAAATTAGAGAATCTGTAGCAATAAAACGCTCATACTGTATGTGGCAACTTTAAGAAAATAGCGTATTTTCTTAAAGTTTCACTATTGGAGAGTGAAATTTATTCTTTTAGCTTTTTTCATAAGATCTATAAATATAAAAGTTATCAATTCTTCAGCTAAATATTTTTTTTTCAGCATTGCAATTTAGTTGACTGCATGTCCCTTGAGTTAGAGAATATTTAAAAATAAAGGAAAATTTATTTTATTTTCAAATTGAGTAATATTTTTAATTTTTTAGTAAACAAATATGTTGTCTTTATTTCACGTTTCCCTAAAGCACACGTTAATGAAAAATCAAAGTTATGTACATGATTTTATTTTCTTTTTTCGTCTTTTCGGTTTACTTAAAAAAAGACTTTTTTTGCTTTTGATTTAACATCTTTTGTTTCTGTCTTAAATTTTACGATCCAATATTGATGATGGGTTAAGAAGTATAAACATAAGTAGCCTTGTTATCCAATTCCTTGAACGCACTTTACGCAAGGACACATACATGTACGAAAATACGTACAAATCTTAAAGCATGATGTTAATAATGTATGTGTTTGTGATTAAAGACTGGCAAACATAAGCACTAACACACTATAAAAACAAATAAAATAAAAAAAAGCAAATATTATAGCGCAATAACCAGTACATAAGATTAACACCACTTTTGCAAACATATAGAATTTATAGTACTTTAATATATATATTTTCGTTTTATTATTGTTGTTTTTTCTCTAATGTGTTTGTCAAAGTGCGAACGTGAGACATAAAATTAAATATACTTTAACACACGCATATAAATAAAATAAATAAATATATAAACGTGTCTATTTTCAGTTTTGGATACAATATCAATACACACACACACATGTACAAATACAAATAATGTACTAACTTTTTTTTTTTTGCAAATAGTTACCGATTTATTTATTTGTAAAGTGTATCAACTATACTTTACACAGAGTAAGTGTGATTGTAAATAGTCGTTTATATACATAAATGTCTGCTGAGAATAAAGTTTAGTAAGAAATCCCTCATATAACTAATTCTATTTCAATTTTTGCATTCGTACAATGCCGAGTAAAAGTTTAAAAATTTTATAATATATTTTATTTTCTTTAAGTGCTTCTAACCCATTAACTAGAAAACCTAAACTCTACCAATGTAATTTTTATTATATGGCATAAAATTTGTCTTCGATGAAAAATTTCATCGCTCATCACGGTAGCCCTTAAATATTTTAGCATATTTAAAAATATTTTTTTTTAAGTTTGTAGTAACTTTTGTAACTAACATTTTACTTTCAATTACCGTTTAAGGTTCAAGAGTAAGGTCATTTATTGTAAGATTTAAAAAAACATACCATTAATATTTTTTTAAAAAAAATTCAATAAAAACTTCCTCAAATTACTATTTATTTAGATAATTGAAAGACAACTTGTGTAGAAAGATAATTTAAGAGTGCATTTTAATTTTCACTGCTAAGAAATCGAAAATAAAAAAGAATCTTATAATTTTATATAAAAAATTTATATAAAAAAATAACATTTGCAGCTGTATATTTGATTAAGATGTTGGGAAAATTTTATACTCCACTGTATATCTACATGTCTATAGATACATATGAAAACTATAGATATATTTATGCGTTTCTGTTTATTCACTTTTTTTCAAGTTTTAGATAAAACATGTCTTTTTGTGACTTTTATGAGTTTTTGATTTTATCCTTATTGTTAGTATAAGTCTCTTTTATAACGGACTAATGATGTGTGAAACGTTTCTTCTGCATGTTTTTTTTTTATTTAATTAGATAACTCATTAAATAAGTAGGTTTGGCAAGTGTTTAGCAAAATAGTCTTTAGTTATTTTTTGGGGATTACGAAGTTTTATTAAGTAGAATTAATTTTCTGCCGCCTTCCAAGTATGGACAGTGTTCCGTTTATAAATTGGAAAACAAAGAAGGCAAAACAATAAACCTTCGCCCTTTTGCATGAAATTTAATTTTATTTAAATTTAAATAAATCTTTACGTTTTGTTACCTATCAATTTTCCAATAAAAATCACAATACTACAGAACTGTCAACGTCTTTGATGTGAAAGTCTTAAAACTTCTCACGAAAATCCCTTCAATAAATAACATGAAACTTCTGAGAAAAAGATACTAAAACTAAGTAAAACCACATCAAAAAGAATAATGATGAGACAGGTAAAGCAAATAACCCTTAAACATTAAAGTGAAATGAAGAAAATTCTTACTAAATTTGGTGTTCCTGATGTCACCGAGATAATCAAAGTGATTATAGTCCTTACAATATCATGCCCGAGAATCATCTCACAGTGATTGTTTTCTCTACTGATCCTAGACTCATTAAATACTAGCTAACTGCAAAGGTTTTTAAAAATATTGTTCCTTTTATTATCTCGCCTGCAAATTATATACACGAAACTTATGCCCTATTTAAACAGTCATGATGGTGAAGTGATGAAGAATCCACGAAAAAATAAGAAAACAGTGTTTAAATGATATTCCTTATGAAACTGCTTTCGGTTGCAATATCGCAAACGCAATATTTCAAACAAAATATTTATCGGTGCTTAAGCAGCCTTAAAACACATCAACCGAATTAAATTTCATCTCGCTTTCTCGGAAGCCTTATTCAAAGTGTAAGATGACCTTTAATTCTTATATAAAAAACATCTAATGATACTGAATCGTTCTTAAAAAATATTATTAGTAACAACGAAATAGTTAGGAACTCAATACCAAAAATTTATATCTCATTATTCATCCCAAGAAGCTTTATGGTATTCATATAACCTCATTCCGCTCAAAGCACGTTACTGGCGTTAATCCCAATCACTTTGAGGAAAAAGAGTCCCATAGTCAATAACATTATATATTAGAAAAACCATCATGATGATAACTGTATAGGAATTATTCTGCTGGAAAAAACTTAAAATTATTTCAAAAGTGGTTGCACAATCAACTAATTAACTAAATTATTACTCACAACAAATCAACTTAAAGATAATTCGAAAACCTAAATTCTACATATAAATTTTGACAATGGAATAAAAATCTTTTTTATGTTGTTTTCCAAAACGATATAAACAACAAAATAAATGCATAAATAGAATACCACAAATGATATAAAGTAAGCAAACAACAAAAAAAATAATTTAGCAAACCTAAAGATTTAATATAGTTTTTTTTTTTCTTTTTAATAAATACAGAGAATTACAAATGTAAAACAAAAACTTATTGCAACCAGCCAACAATAATAAAAACATTTATTACAAACTTTAGTAAATTTACTATACTTGTATTAGTTGTGGGTGCTTATAAGATTGTGTGTGTGTTTATTGATTTGCGTACAGCAAAATTGTAATCATGTGAGTTCACATACATTTATTTATTTGTGAATAAAATTATATGAACCACAGCAAAATTTGGTTGTTGACATTTAAGCTCATTTTGTGCCTAACACAGAAGTGACACACTTCTTTTAATTCTAAACTGCTTTAATGTCTTCATCATCTCAATGTTTTATTTTTTATCTACGTATAAGAATCTTTGTTTGTGACTTGATGTACTTAGGTACAAGTACGAGAAATGAACTCTGTTTATTATTTGCGAAAATTCATGTGATAGTATGTGTACAGATTAAGTAGAGCAATCAAATAAGTATTTCGAAAATGTCAAGTCGGGGTCTTTATACATTTTTAGGTATCCTCATCAGATTTGAAAGTTGCTACCATTTAAAAAGATTTAATGCTAAATTTTCTAAAGATTCACGAAGATTTGCTTATTTTTCTTTACACAAATTGCTTTACGATCACGATTGTATCACAGCTTTTATGAAAAAATAAGTTGTCCTTATTATTTTAATCTCATATTGTACTATGATGAAATAGAAGAGGAATAAAATACGGCAGTTAACGCTTTAGAAAAATAATTATCCCTATATTAATTAGACACAGAATAAAGCTTTAAGTGGTTGCATCCGAAATAAAGGGCTAGTTATGACACTATCTTGAGCCAGAGATCTCTATTTCTATTTTTAATGCAACAAAATAAAATAAAAAAGAATTCCAAAAAAACGTTAATTCCATTTTAACGTATTATAGAACCGTACTTCCCTACTCCCCCCGGGAGCACTTTTATCAGTCTTTATGGACTTCTGCTGTTAGGCAGCAAGGGTCAACTGGAAACTTTTTTTCCACGGGAATTACTAAGCCCCGGAATTCCGCTAATTTACAGCCTTTTAGCTATTTCGCTGACTGATTATTATGTTGGGCCTTCGGGAACATCGTGGTGGCTGTGTGTTTCGCGGCCTCTCATGAATTTGATTAGGGGGCCAGTAACACTAACGAGTGAATGATCCGGATCCAGTGAGTAAGCTAGTCATCAGCAAGGAGTAGTAGTTTGCTACCCTGCTTCAGAACCGCCGAAATTGCAACTAAGAATGACCTGTTGCTCGAGTTAGTCCTCGGCTTCCTAGGGCGTGAATGACGTGGCTTTTCATTCCCAGTGGTTTGACTACCATATGATTAAGGCTTACGGCCAGACGCAGATGTAAATCGTATCATGAAATGTACTTTCGTACTTCGAAAAATTAATTAGAGCTCTGTAAAAAATCTATTGTTTCCAGATAATGAAATCAAAAGATCACCATTCATGTTCCAAGCGTAACTCGTGAATAAAATTGATATAATTCTAGATGTATAAGTTTTTTGAAAATGCGAAAAAATTAAAAACGGCGCAAAATAAATCTCCAATGATTTCGTTAATAAAAAAGGAAACCAACATCTATGATGATTGCATGTTATATAGTAGCTAAGATGGTATCGTAAAAACCACGAAAAAAGAAGTAACTCATAAAAATTGTTGATGAACTGAAGAAAGTGCAAGTTATATCTGCATAAAATCGCAGTCACAGAAAAATGTAGAGCATATGAGGTAGAGTTGATTAAAAGGATCATGATGTCAAGTGTCACCAAACACATATCCTATTGTGATCTAAATGGTTGTGATGTTCGGGTCTTGCCTATGGCGGCTACGTAAGTTTGGAAAAATCAAATGTCAAGTAAACAATAGAATGTATTGTAAGAAAAGATCAAACCAAAAGCCATAGAGCAAGAAATATAATAAATGGAGAATGAAGGCAATGCCACGAAATAGTGAAATAAAAAGAAAAATGTTTATCTTTCGCACAAAATTAAACAAATGTATGAACAAACATTAAAACAATATTTGCTCATTCATTAAATTTGAAATAGAAATAAGGAAATTGTTGATTCATAAAAACGTCCTTCCAGTTACGCTTCATTACCGTTCTTTTTCGCAACAAGTAAATTTCTGAATTGTGCTCGTATATGCTTGCAACCATTGCTGTACACATTAATGCTTGTATAGCTAAAAATATCTATTGCAAAAATAAAGCTCAGCTTTTGTTTACTGTAATTTCATATTCATTTATATCGCATTTGTAGGAAGGTATTCAAGAATACAAAGCCAAAAATAAAAAATTAAACAGTAGAATTTAACATAAGTAAAATTTGTATCTTACCATTTCAACAAATACTAATAACAATCATGAAAACCACACCTACATGTATCTAAAAAACCACAACAAGTAAGCCATTTAACAAATGACATCACTACGATAGTAACAATATATCATGCGTGCACAAGCACATATTGCAACGTAAGAAATTGCTAGAACTTTATAAACAGGGTATTTCTTATAATAAAAGTTAATTGAGAATATATTTTGAGAAAAATTATTATTATTATTGATAATAATTGATAATTATGATTTTAATAATTTTACATTTTTAATATCTATTTTGAATATATAGAAACTGTTTACAGTTATATATTCCTTTCAGTAAAAAAAAAACTAATTATATAAATTTTGAAGGGATAAAAATATTTCTTTAACCTCAATAGAACTAAGCGAATATTTTTCATATTTTTAATAAAATAACTAAATTAGATCTAATTAAAACGAAGCAATTTTTTGTATTAACATTTTTCTTAAATATACAATTTTCTTAGCAATGCAGGAAGTGCTGTACAAAATGTATCCTCATAATTTACAACTAGTTTTATGTGGCCAAGTCAGGCATTTGCTTTATTCCAAACAGATAGAAACGCTTATCTAGCTTTCTTTTAGTTAAAAATTTATTAATTAGTACCTTAATAAAAACAGCAATTAATGTTGAATTAATTTATGGTATCTAAACAAGAGCTAAACCAGAATTTGATTGTTATTTTTCTCTTCGTTAAAGGGCTTTAGAAAAGACCTATTGTTACTCTTATGGAAGATATGCTAGATATCATCACACAGTCATAAAGTGAGTTCAAACAACCGAAGGGGTCCTTACTACCTTCAGTTAGTCATTTCTTATTGTCAAATACGAAAAGGAAATGAAACATTTTTAATATGGTGAATAGAACCGCAAGTTAAAAAGGCAAATGTTATCATTAAAAAAAATACTATTACAGCTCTGGATTTATATAAAGGAGAATAAACTCCTTTTTCTCTAGCAAAATAATTTTTGCAGTTTTAACACTCTGGACGGTAACACGATCTCCTCTTTAGTAATGAAGAGTTAAAATTTACGCACATATCAGCTAAGAGCGGCTTGTATTTCCTCGTAACATGAAAAATATTCGTTGTTATTTAAGCCATTGAAATAAAGTTTTAATTAAATTCCCTTTATCTTGAATGGTGCACATCATGTGCTCTTTAGTAAATGATTTTCTTTGCGTATATTATTAAGTGGAATTTTTTCTTAAACTCCATTTTAGATCTTCACAGCTTTAAATCAATTTGTCTAATTTTGAACTATTTGCCTGAATACCAACTTAAGATCTGAATTCTCTGAACGAGAAGAGTGTGCCACAATCCTCAAGATTTTTCTTGTTGGTTTGATGTAAGAACACACGGGACACATCTTTGTAATTCTTTTGTGTTGTTACAAAATTTGGTGGCTCTATTCATCTAATCGAAAGTGTATTAACCCCACAAAACACTCCATGCAAACCAATTTTTTAGGAACAAACTTTTTTTCTAGAGCAGTGGAATATTTAATTTTATTTTAAAGTAAAAACTATTTTTACCTTTTTGGAACCTTTTTGGAACCTTTTTGGAATTATGAATAATTTTAACTTCTATTTCTTTCTGAGTTCTTGTGCAGATGTGGCAGCCATAACATGTTCTTAAGTTTTAAAAATTGTATTTTCTTTTGTTGTCGCTGGTACAAAATACACTTTTAGGCTTAAAAAAATAAAAAAAAAAACATTCTTTTAAGTTTCATGCCTCATATCTTCTTAATGTTCTGCACCTGTATAATTCGTTGAGTGTGTGGATTATCATGTTATTGTTTTGTTTTGTTAGTTTGCGTTGGTGTTCTATATTTTCGTTTGTTATATGACAGTTAGCAATGGGAGAGTATATATATTCTGGTGTATCAAAACTAAGTGATATTGTAGAGAAAGCTTGTTAAAAGTAGAATGAAATAAACACAATTAGAAAATCTTAACCTAAATGTTGAATACAAACTGTAAAGTTTAACTAAGACTTCAAGTTAAATTAAGCAAATAGTGACAACAAGTTTTCCTTAAAGGTATTTTCAATGCAGCAATGTACAAGGTTGTGGTCATGTAGAAACTACTGTTATATGATTTGAAATTCATGAATTAAAATTAAGTGTACGGATTTCATATTCAAAAAAAAAAAACAGCTTTGAATAAATAGTATTAATTAATAAGAAATGAAAAGTATATGGTTTGAAGTAAGCTATTTCTCGAAGCAAAATTATGCTTATTTTTACAGTGATTTAAAACTAAGCAAGTCTAAAATAAATAAATAATATATTTCAATTAAATTACAGAGCTACAAGGAAATTGCTTAAGCTACAGGTTATTGTACTCGTTCAAACCAAATGGATAAATATTTTACTAATCATTTTGAAATTGCTCTTTGTACTTTTGGACTTCTTTTGCTACACATATTAATGCCTAATTTCTATCTTTAAGTAATTAACTTTGGACTAGCCTTTTGATTTGATGTTGGCCAACCTGAAGTGCAAATATAACAAAAGCAAAACCGACTGGTAGACATAACAAGCCACAATATGTTTGCATGCTTAAATGTATACAAAAGTATTACACAACAGCGGACCTCTTTTTGGGATTTTGCAGCATCAACTTAAGAGCAATAATAATATGAACAATGACAACCATCAGGGAGAGCCACACTAGAATCATTTGCTAAAGCACCTCAGGTAAATATTTAAAAATGTTTTAACTCGTATACTTACATTCTCTTAAATCAAGGAATATTCTTTTTTATAGCAAATTGTATCTGTATTTGTAAAAAAAATAAAAAAAAGTCTAAAAAATATTTGCCTCTGCAAACAGGCACACGAAAACAAAATTGCTTGAAGAAACTAAGACCCTTTAGCTTTAAAGTAGAGAATGTTGTAAACAAAAAGAAAAACAGGAGATAACCTTAAGTATACTTTCCGGTTTAGTACTTTAGCTCCTTGTAGAAAGGATGTAGGTATCTGTGCACAAAAAATTGTGTAACAAATTGTACACTAATGTACGCATGTATTAGTAGAATTATAACTAGTTTTTGTTTCGGTCTGCTTTTCACTTACAATTTTCTTTTTTCTCGAGATGAAAGTAATACGCTCAATTATGCTAATATCTGGGATTTTCAGTCAGCAAATAAAGGATAAACATCGCCATACATACATACATAAATAAACACATTCCTGAACCTTTGCATATGATTAACAATTTAAATGAAGGATTTAACAATATAAACTATTTGCCACAACATGAGCACAATTTATGTTATGTTTAAATAGTTAAGGAAGGAAAATATATAAAGTTTATGTGGCGCTTAAAAATATGTGGTGCTTAAAAATTTGTGGTTTATGATTTATTTTATATGAGAAAGGTAAAATATTAAAATGAAGCTATTTCAAGCGCATATATAATTTCTTATATAAGTATACTATGAATATCTTTGTATTTGTTTGTATTAATCTCTTATAAACCGCTTTCGACTTGGCTTAGGATTTGCACACTTTATAAAAAATTTGTAATTAGCTTGTGAAATTATCAATTAGCTTCGGAAAATATTTACAAGTTCTTGAAAATTTCATGCATAAATATCATATCATAAAATAAATTTTAAATTTTGGCATGTTCTTGAGATGGCTGCAAATCAACTTTAACAAACAAAACGAAAAACAAACAGAATAAAAAATATTATTTTAATATTAAAATCTTTAAAACTTCTGCTATTTCCATTAAATTAACAAAAAATCCTTTGGACAATTAGCAATTTCCAATCTATTGCAAAGCAATTGAACGATAAATTGGTTTATCTTTTTAAAGTTTTAAAATAAAGTTACTCGTTTTTGACAGTAGCTATTGAAGTTATGGTTTTATAGAAATGTGGAAGAGCTAGATGATACGTAGTGAAGATGATATCTCATGTTATGAAAATTCCTTTTGTTAGTGGATTTGACAGAGCAAATACCACACGTTCGCCATATATAAGTTTATAGAAATTATCTTGTAAATTACATGTATATAGATTAGAAAATTATAGATTAGAAAATTAAACAAAAATATGTTGCTTGAAATTTTGAACATAACGCATATTTGATAATATGTAAAAATGCAAAAAAGTATACATTTTGATGTTTGATTTAATTTTCAAATTTTAGTAAATAATTTTGATTTTTCCATAAAGAAATTTAGAAAATAAAATAGATCTGAACTTTAGCCGAAAAAATTTATCAATTTATTGTAAAATGATATAATTTTTTGGGATAGAAAAATTGGCCATGCTATAGTAGTTATTTCAAAAACTGGCTGATATATTCTATTTTGTTTTTAATAGAAACTAATTTTAATATTTTATAATTAATTTTTGAATCACAAGACACCTATATAATATATTTATCAATTTAATTTTTTTTCGTTATTTAACCACACCACTAAGTGGCGCCTGTAACATGTTCACAAACATTTTTATTTCCTGTTCGTGATGATGCCACCAAATGATGTGCGAAAAAAAATATAACAATATTTTATTAAAGTGCTGGTGATTCAAAAATCAGCTACGAAAATATACAGGGTATCCGACAGGAAGGTATAATACCTTGTTTGTTCATAATTTTTGATTAAATGAAGGAGAATGGATCTTATATTGATAAATTTTTAATTTCATGTCGGCAATTATGTATGGCATACAATATCATATAAATGTACGCCTGTGTTAGTCTTACAAATGCAAGTCCTTTTAAGTACATTTTGCATTACATTCTCACACATTTCACGCGGTATTACATCAATTTCTTCAGGAATATTTTTATGAGGTGCTCCAGCGTTTTTGGTTTGTTTGCATAAGCCTTGCTTTTCAGATATCCTTACAAAAAGAAGTCCGGAGTTGTCAAATCAGGAGATCGTGGTGAACAATCAACATCATCATTTCTTGAAATAAATTGTTGAGGAAAGAGGTCTCGCAGTAACTTTAATATAATCCTGGCTGTATGCGATTAGAGTTTTCAATAATATCACGATATCGCTCCTCATTCGGAGTTACCGTTAAGCTGTTTTTATTTTCAAAAAAGTAAGGTCCAATGATTCCTCGTGAGCAAATTATACATCAGACTGTCGCTTTGATTAGAACTGACCGCCAGAACCGACTATTCTGTTTATTCACACATCCAGTCAAATGAAAATGTGCCTCGTCACTCATTATGACTTCTTTTTGACAATCGAGGGTCTCATGGGGGATCTGTAACACCCTATTGGCATATGTACGGCTACGTAAATGGTCCTGTAGAAAAAGCTCATTTTTTAACTGAAACTTATATGGAAACAAATGCAAATCCTTGTGAAAAATTGTGGCCAAAGTTGTTCTTTGAAGACGAAACTCCTGAGGCCGGCGTCGAATTGAGGCTGATGGTTTGTATTGGACACTTTCTTGAGAAGCAGGAGTAATATTTTCAGCCGATCTTGCAGTAGCCTGTGGTGCACAAACCCTCTTTCTTCGAAATCATTCACTACATGATAAATAGTGCGTTTTGTTGGCACGTTGTATCTCCCAAAAATTTCACGTAATTTTTCATTATCACAGTAATCGACAATTGATTTTGATAAAATTTTTATCGATTAAAACACTTTGGTGTATCGAATATTTTACCATAATAAACGGCCACGTTTACCAAAAAAAATTATACCTTCTCGTCGGACACCCTGTACTAATAAAATAACCCAATAAACTATAATTACAATTAAGAAAATTATATTTGTATCTCCAAAAGCTTTTAAAATAATTTTGAATCTTAAGAATTTAACGTAAATAGCAGGGCTTTTATTACATGTTAAGCACAACAAACTTTATAATTTTGATGTAAGTGAATGTATGCCTTAGTGATTTGATGTCTGAAATTCTTAGTTCTCTATCAGCATGAAAGCAATAAAAAATGTTAACTATTTCTATAATTAGGATAATCTATTTCCTTGTTGTTTCAGAAATTATTGTAATTTCCAATAGAGAATTTATTTAGTAGGTTCACACCAATTATGTTGAATGTAAAGGTGTATACATAAATTTAAATGTACCGTGTATGTGTATCAATCTATCATTGCATATGTATACATTTATCATGTTCAACAGTAAAAAGCCTTCACTTTATCTATATTAGTAGTAAATGATTATTTTGGTTATTTTAAGTATTGCGAATAATATAACACCCCAAACTTTTGCAGTTGAATGAAAAGTTCAATAAAATGTTGAGAATTTGAAGACAAGTAAATCCACAAGTTTGTTATTTCCAAAATATCGACACTGATGTGCTGTATGCACTTTACTAATTAAATCGTTGACAAAGTAAAATTCATTTAATTTTATTGCAAGTAGAAAATAAATTATCTGCATTTATAATACTTTGCCAAAAATATATAATTAGATATTTTTTGTTAAAGATATATTTACAGATGACAATTTCGGATTTCGAATAATGGAATAATTTTTGAATATGTAGCGAAATTTTATTTTAAAGCAATTTTTAAAAATTTTAACGTTTGAGCGGAGTTATCGTAAGAGATAAATGATTAAGAAGGTATTGAAAAATATATGCATGCACGATATTTTTATTGATATTTTGCCACACGTTTTTTGAGTCACTTGAGTATAGTAAACTTTGAGCCAAAAAACCTATTTTTTGAACATTTTAAAATTTTCGAAGGAAATAATAATTTAAGCAGTTTACAAATTTTTAAAATCGACGCTGCTAGAGTTAGTCAAAATCAATTTCGATTGGCATTCTTAACTGAAACGTTGATGCTAATATACATTCATGTAAAACGAATAAAAGTAGATTAAAAATAAATAATAAACACTTTTTTTTAGCTCAACAACATAGACAATAGAAATAGAGATGCATAAAAAATAATCAATTACATAAATCAATTAAAATTACATTGACTAACTAATTCATTTGTGTACAAAATTAAATGGCAGCAAAGCTTCAACACCAATAAAATTTAATTAATATCTATTTTCTTTTTTTCTTTATCTCTCAGATCAAGCCCAAAGATGCTAGAGAAAAAATAATGATTTTGTCTCGAGTTCAGATAGAGACAGTTAAGCCATACTTACAATTCGTTGTACGCTAGTGCGGCAAAAGGACTTTTAGCATAAAAGTTACTCGCTGTTACGAACACGGCTCCCCGACAGCTTATGCTTAGTGCCTTATAGTTGAGATACATAATGTCATCCATAGATAAGAGGGATTTTGCTTGTATAAACTATGAGCAATAATGCAGAAAATGTTTCATCAGTTCAAGCAATAAAGAAGGTTAATATTGGGGAAATGTAATGCTCTATTATATATATCACATTTAAAATAAACAAAAACAAAAAAACTTTAAAAATATTTATAGTAACAATTATTTGTTATTTTATTATACGAATGAAAATTACAAAATTGGACATGTTAGATGATGAGCACTTTCGTTTAACTCAGGAATCATTTATATTTATTTAAATTGTTTTAGTTTGTTTTAGTTTACTTAAGGTTCTTAATTTCTTAAAATAATTTTGGTTTTAAATAAAACTACAATTTATTTTGTGGTAAATCTGCATAAAATTTAGTTAAACGCATTTGGTGTACAAATGTTACCATGAATTCAATTTCGTTTTTCTCTAAGCACTTCCTCTTGGACATAAATGATAATTCTTGCTTTTGCATTAAGTGGCTTGTTATGCTTAAGTAGTCGCATATCTGTTTAATTTAAATATAAACTCAAAACGCTGATACCCACAATAAATCGATATATGCATATGTGTTTGCCTCATAAACATAGAATAAAGTGCATGCAGGGTGACAAAAACATAACGTTCATATATCAGTTACAATTCAAAGCAAACGAAAAAGCAAAAAATAATACAAAATCGATTTATTCTCTCAAAATTTTACTTCTTAGATACATAAAAAATAATGTATTGGCGTTAATTAAGAATTATTATTATATTATTATTATTACTAACATACCCTGTAGTTAAATAAACATTTAAGTATATGCATAATTGCTTTTAAACACAAGTAGCTAAAACTCTTCGGCAAAAACCAAAATCTTGTTAAAACTTTCGGTAGTTTGGCAATTTCTCACAAATATAAATAAATCCTTCTGTCGTGGACGTTATAATGAATGAACAAACAAATACTTACAAGTTATTAACTTTATAAACACTAACAATTTAAATCAGTTTGTAAATCAATAAATGAATAATGAAAACCTACAAAAATTCAAATAAACTATTTCATTTTATAATTAAGCGGTGCGAAATAATAATATTCAAATTTTGAATAAAGATTATTTATAATGCATAGATGAAGGGTGTTATTTGCGATATGTTTAAGACATTATTGTCATACTGGTGTAAATTATTTCGTAAGCGTTCTGCTAAATTAAAAAAAAAATCAAAAATTCACATCTCCTCTTTAGTAGATTGGGATCCCTCAACATATAATTAATGCATTAAATTTGTATAGGAAATAAGTACCAAAAAATTTTTTTCTTGTGGTGGTGTTTTAAAAGAGAACCTGAAGGAATTACAGTTAGCATACTGATTTATATTAAAAAAATGATAAATGATTTGTAGAATTTTTATGCATATGGATTTTAAAATCTAAAAAAAAAAAAATAAATTATTTTAAACTAACCAAATTTTCTTTAAAACACATGAAATTATCATCGTTAGTATACCTACACCCTCAAAGAAAGGTGAAGTGAAAAATTTATCCATTGATTTGATTCAGTGCTAAATTGTTAATCATGTGATAATAAAATTTTAGGGGTTATAGATTTTAAAGCAGAAGGAGACGTCATTCTTTTTTGAAGTGAAATTATTATCCTTGTTTTTTTATTTATTTTTTTTTATATAAAACTCTTTGTGGCTCGGCGTCCTTATGACATTATTAAGGCAAGTTAGCAATAAAATATTCATAGATAAGATCTTTGGCTTATAAGCATATTTATATATAAATATAAAAAGAGTGAATTAAATTTGATTTGTAAGTTTGAGCAAAAAAAAAAAAGAAATGTATGTAGATAAGCATACATATGTCCATGTGTAATAATTACATACAATAAAATTATTTAGATAGTTGTTGAATATTGAGGAAGGTTGTTATACTCTAAACTACCCATGTGCTCCACTCGCTGTTTTGTAGTTTCAAATCTGCATAAAGTTACTCGGATTTTCATATTATTTCTTGTATTAAACGTAGTTTGATTTCTAGGGAATGTTACTGTGTGGTGTCCAATATTATGTAACGATGTGAAAACATGTATTAAAAGTTGCATTTTATAAAGCCCATGAACCGGCAGGAAGGTGACATCAATATACCAATACCAAATTATAAACATTTTTCAAAGCTTAATTTTGAACTCTTTGAAGTGCTTTAAGCTCATTACTCAATTTGTAACCATAGATGATAGGTAAGTAATTTAAATGGCTATGTATTAAAGCTTGGTAAATAATGAGTTTTGTTTTTGTGTCAAATTTGTTTTTAAATTTATACATTAATCCAATAACTGGGTTAATTTTCGATTTCAGATGTTGTATATGAGTATCCCATGATAAATTATTCTGTATGCGTACTCCAAGGTATTTCGTTGAACTGCTTTCATAAAGTTCCTTTCTATCTATATATATATATATTAAATTCGTTAGTATTAGGTGAATAAGATTTAAATCTTAGTATTTTTTTTTAGCATTTAGAGTTAACTTGCATATCCTCAAGAACTCTGTCATTAATGAAGCATCACGTTCCATACTTGTTTTAAGAACTATTTCATGTTTATATGAGTAAAGCAAACATATACCATCGTCATAAAAAAATAAACTACCAAACATACCAAGATTTATTATATCGTTAATGTAAATAGTAAATAAAAGTGGACCTAGCACACTTCCCTGAGGAACCCCCTATTCTACCAATCCAATGTGACTTTTGCAGCTATTTACTTCGACAACTTGTTTTTGACCAGTTAAATAACTTTTTAGTAAAAATTGTGCTTCTGAGCTCACACCATAAAATTGCAATTTCTCTACAAGAATGTTATGATCCACGAGATCGAGTGCCTTGGGGATATAATAAAATATCCCAGCTACTCCCCTAAAACCTGTGTCCAATCCTTGGCAAATACTATTCACAACGTTCACCACAGGTACTTTTAAGGCCATACTAACATCTGTATAATAAATTTTATCTATAACAGTGTAACGACACGTTCCCGCGTTATACTTGGATAGAGCTCGCGGCGTCCACGGTTCGTTACAAAAAAAATGTTTGTTTTACTAATAACACAAGAGACACTTTTGTTTTACTAATAATTTTTATTATAATTCACCATGTTACGAGTTGTGTAAATATGTTACTAACATATTGAAGAAGATCACTGAGGGTTCTAAGTATAATATAAAAGATTCAGTTGAATTAAAAGGAAAATTTAAAAACCTTCATGTACAGGATCATGAAAAGCTAATTTCTTTTGATGTAGTATCATTATTTCCAAGTATACCTGTTCATTTGGCGATCAACACAATAGAACAGAAATGGAATGTTTTGGAAAATTTTACAAAGATAGAGAAAGGTTATTTTTTCGTATTCTCAAGTTTTGTATGGAAGATAATAGATATTTTCAGTATAATAAAAGATATATATTCAGCAAAAAGGACTTCCGATGGGCTCTCCAGCTTCTCCAATTGTGGCAGATATTGTTATGGAAAAATTGTTAGATAATGTTACTGAAAAATTAAATGTAAAACCAAAAATTATGACAAAATATGTAGATGATCTGTTTTGTATTATATCTGAATCTGCCATTAACGAAATGTTAGAAACATTAAATGAATTTCACCCTTCATAAAATTTACAACTGAAAGGGAATGTGATGCTAAGCTTCCATATTTAGACACTTTAGTAATAAGAAGAGATAAAGAATTAGTTATAGATTGGTACCAAAAACCAACTGCTTCAGGTAGAATTATTAATTATTATTCTAAACAAAATAAAAGAATTATTATTAACACGGCCAATAATTTAATAGAGGGAATTTAAACAATTAGTGAAAAAGAATTCAATAGAAAGAACAAAGAAAAGATTAGAAATATTTTAACTGAGAACAATTTTCCAATACGATTAACTAATAGGTTAATTAATCAATTTAATAATTTGAGGAAAAGAGTTATAAGTCGTGGAACGGAACCCAAAATATATAAATCGATAACTTATATACCTGTCTTGCCTAAAAGAATAGAGAATTCAAAAATTTATGATACAAATAAATACAAAATGGCATATAAGAATACAAACACATTAAATAGGTTGTTTAGTAAAACTAAGGATAAAATTCAAAAATTAAATATGTCCAATGTAGTGCACAAAATTCCTTGTAACGGTTATGATAAGGAGGATTGTAATAAGGTTTATGTAGGTACAACAAAAAATAAATTGAAAACTAGAATCGCAGGACATAGGTCAGACCAGAAATACAGGAATAATATTAGTTTACAAAAAACAGCATTATCTTCGCATTGCTCTTAAGTTAATCACTATCCTAATTTTGAAAATGTTTCAATTTTAAATTTAGAAAATAATTATAAACGTCGTTATATGTTAGAAATGTTACAAATAATTAAAGTACCATTAACCAAAAGAATAAATTTTAAAGCAGATACGGAGAATGTTGCACAAAATTAATAATTATTTCTTTAATTTTTGTAACGTTTGGTCATTAAATTTATGTTTTAAAATATATGTGTAAAATACTATTGTTTTGTAAATGTGTTATGTATTTTCAAAATTGTTTTTCATTAAAAAAAAATTTTTAATATTGAAAATTTGTTTGTATGTATGTAAAACAAAAAATTTTTTCAATTTGTCGTTTTTTTATTGTTTTTGTTTGTTTTTTTTTTTTGAAAAAATTTTTTGATTATTTAGAATTTGTTAATTAAAAAATTTTTTCAATTTGTTTGTTCATTATTATTTTTGTTTTTCCTGATGATGCCAACCAACGGTGTGGCGAAATATCGAAAAAATAATAAAAAATAAAAGTTTTTTTAAAGATTTTTTATTAAAATTGACCTAGTGCTTTCTAATTAACTACTAAAAAATATTAAAAAGGTCAAAAAACTATAACTAATATTATAGTTCACTCTTAAATTAAGTTAAAATTATACTACTGCACTACTGAGCACGCCAACGACGATTCACAGCTTCGTGGCAATCAAGAGTTCTCCCCGCCGGCTAGCCTACTGCTTCTCACACTGGAGCGAATAAGATTCTGGTCCAGTCTGAGCAGAACAGTTTGCCTGTCCACCAATTTTTGACTAGTTGCGGTTGTCACTATTCTAAGACAACCTTTCCTCGTCTAAATTGGTGTTAGCCTCTTTTACGCTCTTGTCCGTCCTGTTCAGCTAGGGCGAATAAAATTCTGGCCTGGCTGAACAGAGCGTAGCCTTGCTCTGCCCTCCGTCACCTGGGCGAATAAAATTCTGACCAGGTGAAGCAGCGACAGAACTTGCTTGGCCGGAAACCTCACCTATTCAAGTCGAATACAATTCTTGATTAAGTGAGCTGAATCTATTTTAATTAAGTTGAATAAAATTCCAACTCACTTAAAGAAGTGTTGACCGGTTGCTTGCCCGTGGCTATCTCCCCAAATACTAAATTATATCGCTTTTATATGTTTCTGCCAGGCACACATACACACCCATACCACTAAACGACAGCTGCTTGCGACTGCTTAGGATTGTGTTTAATGGTATGTTGTTCTTACGGGTGTATCTTCATGCCAATAGGTGGCGCTTCTTAACGGCTATTATAATTTCAAGTATTTCATTAACAAATAATAAATGTAATTATAAAATATAAATATGAATTATAAAATGTGAAAAATGTAAAAATTTATGAAATTAAGTAAAAAAAAATAAAAAATTTGAAAAATATATAGAGTTTAATTGCTTGTGATTTAATTGTTATGTGATCCAAAAACAAGCCTGCCGACTTTTGGTCGTCACAACAGGTAGTAATGCAATTGGTCGATTGGCGTGAGTCTCCTTTGGTATGGGAACTACCTTCGCAATTTTTAAACTCGTTTTGATATACTGAATTATCAAACATGCTGAAGAAATTAAATCTTTACATTTTATCAACATTTTTGGCGAGATTCCATCGTAACCACAGCTTTTAGTTAATGCGATTTTAATAGTGATTTTAAATCTTAATCACTTCCATAATTTCTTGCGCAGAAGCCTGGCTTCACACACTGATACTCACATTCTATGGATTCGTTTTTTAACACAAAAAAATAAGAAAGAATATGTTAAATTAATAACTAACAATTATTAAATTTCAAAAATTTAATGATTCCGCATATATTACTTTTAATAGAAATAATTTTGTCTTAATTAATCATTGCCATTTAGGTAATTTTTATTAAAAATAAAATCCAGTCATTATTTTTTTAATTAATCTGTTGTTTTTAGCACTTGAAAAGCAATTAATTTAAAAAAAAATTAAATGGCTTCTGAAACTGGAAAAGGCAAGTAACCGCTACAAAAATCTGTGAAGTAGAAGAAAAAAATTAAATTAAAAAAAAATATTTTTAAGAAACGCAAGGGACAGAAAAATGTTTAATTTTTTCTGTATCATATATTATCCATTTTAGAATTTAAACCCTTTGAATTTGGTCAATGGTTTATATATTTTTGTGATTGTTTTTAATATATTTTAATAAGTTCTAATTATAAGGCACTGGAAACTTGAACATTTTCCAATTAAATTTTCATCGAAGTTCCTTTTCTGTGCAAGATATATTTTAATTGAATCTATTAGAACTAAAACATAATAGCTCTCTTTACGATCAACTTTATTGACTTTAACTAAATTCTATTAGATAATTTTTGTAACCAAGTAAAAAAGATATTTCTTCAATATAAAATACCCTTTAATTACACTTTAATTAATTAAGAATATTATCAGTTATAAAAAAAATTATCTTTGATAAATTTTAAAGCACACTTTTCCCAAGTGAGGTCAATTTTTAGTTTAATTCTCTTAAAGACTTACTTGCCTGTGCCTATAATATTAAAAAAATTTTTTTCTCGTTTCTATGTAATATACATTACTAAAACAAGCTTCCAAAAATAATAATTTTAAGTATTAATTTTAAGTCATCCTGATGATTTTTTCAAAGGGTTTGTTTTTATTTAGATATGGCCGCTATTTAATAAGGATATACAAATTTTCTTTCATATTTTTACTTTTCCTTAGATTATAAATTTTCACAAAAAAAGAAGTTAATAATTTCCAAGTAATTTAACTTTAACAAAATTAGTTTTATATATAAAAAACTAAAACAATATATTTTGAAATATCAGCAAAGTATGGATTACAAACTTAAATTTAAAAATAAACGCTTCTTAGCTGTTATTAAGTACGTGATTTTTATTTTACATTACACTAAAATTTATTTCATCACGGATATTATAACGAACAAACTTAAATCCTTACAAAATCAAAGCTTACCACTGTGTAAATTGCAATTTACTGACCCAGACTTTAGTAACATTATCATTTTCGTAAACATCATCATCATCAAGACAAACACTGCCCTTTATATTATTATCATTGGTATGGAATTGCTACACTACGTTTTAAACAGCAATTGCTATTGTTGTTGTTGTTGTTGTTGTTGTTGTTTTTGGATTGGTTTAGGAAGTACTGTTTATCCGTTTACACGTATTTTGTAATTTAACTTAAAAGTTTATTTTCATTAAACCACAAAAGATTTTAGAAACCAAACAACAAACAAGCAGCCCTACAACCAACAACAACTTTGTGGCATTACTTTTAAGTTTAAAAACATTCAACTATTTTCTTCCTGTACAATGACAACAAACGCCATAACAACTGGTAACAAGCAAACTTATATTTTGAACATAATGCAACCTCTTTGCTGACACTTGAACAATCACACTAACACATACACACACACACATTTGTCTAATGTAGTAATATTTGGAAAAATACCAACAATACATATGTATTAATATTTATTATAATAAGTTTAAAAATGTTTGAAAAACACGAATAAAACATGCAACTAATATCAAATTATCTGAGGATATTCTGCCAAGAAAAATTTTTAAATATTTTTCTTTCTTCTCATCCTTCCATCGTTATTTTGCTTTCAACTCAAGTTAATAAAAATTTGCACGCAAAACTCACATTATTCGCACGTAAATAAAACTTTTATTTTTTCTGCTTGAGCTTCATTTGGCGTGTGGTGTTATGCTATGATTATCTAGTTACTATTTTTTTGTTGTAACCGAAGAAAGTAAAAATAAGAAAAACAATAAAAAAATAATTTTCTTATATTATTGTTGATATGCGTATGTGCATTATCTGCATGTACCTGTCTGTTGTTTAAAAATGGACAGTAAAATTGGAATATTGTACACTGCTGGAATTGAATAGAAGAAAGTTCTACGTGAAATTTAAGTCTTTAAAGAAAATTATAAATTTAAATACTTAGCAGAGGGAAAATTTTTCTTTCATTAAAAAAATTATTGAAGTATTAGAATTTAAAATGTATGTGTGTGTAAAAATACTTACCATGCGGTTAACATATATGTGAGAAATGGGCAGGGTATTGACAACTTATCTTTACTGCTTGGTACTTAAAATCATTTAGTTTCACGTTGGAGAAAAGGGTTTCCTATATTTTATGACTGTTACCTGCCTTTAACCATTTTAGTTTAGAAGCCAAAACCGTACGTCTCCGTCATTTTTAATTTATTTTTGCAAATCTGTCATTCAATTTACATGCACCAAAATATTAATTTGTTTGCCCATTAAAGTCTTCTAAAACAAAATGATTTAAATATTTTTTATTGAGATTCATAAGATAATAAAATTTTACCCGTTAAAAATTTTAAAGCAGAACATCAATTCTTTTTTTTATGTTTTAAAAAAGTTATATGCTTTGGTTCCATCATTTAAAAAAAAAAATATTCTATGATTTCTTTTTCCAACATAAATAAATGAGAAAAAATATGTTAAAATAATACAAAATAACTATTAAAATTCAACAATTAAATACTTCCGCAAATACTTCTTGCATGATATAATTTTGAGTTAATTGATTCTTGCAATTCAGAAATTTTGTTATTTAGATTGAAATCAAGTAATAATTTATTTTAATTGACCAGTTGTTTGCAGCACTTAAAAAAATTATTAACAAAAAAAAAATGAGTTCCAATCCTGATAAAAAATACAAGAAATTATTAAAAACAATGATAAAAAATTATTAATGTTATTGGATACAAGTTATAGATAAAGTTTAAGTGTTTCGAAAAACTATATTTGCATCGATTGTTGCTTTTACAATTTAGATGCGGTAAAAATTAAAAAAAAAGAAAAAGAAAAGGTGGACACTAAATCTTAACTAAAATTATAACTTTTAGATTATTGTTTTTATCATTATTTTAAAATTGTATTTTTTAATACTTATTATCACAATTTCTTTGTTTCTTATATTTATCAATTTAAACATAAATATATATATATATATATATATATATATATATATATATATATATATATGTATGTATATATATTTGTTTATATATATATATCACTTTTTAATTTGTTGACAGCTTAATCTCTTTGATAAGCACTTGGGCAGCAGGAGTTTATTTTAAAAGTACCATCTCCTGCGGCACTAGTACTTAGAAAAGTGATTTCCGTGTAGGTTAAGTTATTTTTACTTCATTCGTTATGCACCATAAAAACCAAAGTAATTTTTAAACTTATATCAAATACATACTTAAATCATAATCTCTAAAAAAAAAAAAACAAAAAAAAAGAGGATGGTGCTTCATCACGCATAACTGCAGATAATAAAAGAAAAATATGTAACATGTAGGCTGTATACTGTCGTATTTTAATGATGTTTAGAAATTCATTTATTTTTGTTTATTTTATGGCTTAATTATTTTTTATTATTTGTTTTTTTCTTTTTATGAATTAATAATGTTTGATTGGTGTTTATTTTATTCCTTTTTCAAATAAATCCTCATTAAAATCCAAGACACAAGAACACACCAACGAATAATTGAAGTATTATTATTATTGGCCTGTGGCATTTAAAAGACAAATTAATTTAAAAAAAATAATACTCTTGCATTTTAAGGGTAGTTTGTATGTCGCAATATAAAAAAATAATTTTCAGTATAATTTCGAGAAAAAAAATATTGTTTCTTTCTAAATGCTTTTATTTGGGCGTTAAAGTATCCAAAATTAAGCCTGGTTAGTGGATGTACATATATTTACCTTAGTGAATAAAATGCCTACGTTTTTAAAGGATTCAAAATAACAACAACTAGAAAAACTATAAATTCATTTTGATTATTTGTATGTTTGTTACTCAATCATAACTCAAAAATTAATTTGTATGTCTAGAAAAACTAACCTCTAATATTATAAATTTGAGTTTAAGATAAAATAAACGGCTAATATTAACATTATACTCTTTGAAAAAAAAAATTATTTTAATTCTTATTTAGCAGCCTAAGGAAATTTTTAAAATAAATCTAATAGTCTCAGCCAACTGCAAAATAGAAAACCTGATATTAGAAATGGATGATGTTACAAAAATAAAGCTAAAGAAAATATCAGAAAATAACTAAGCTGATTTTCGATATTGTTATTAATGTTAATTCTATAGCTGTAAATTACTTTAAAACATGTAAAACATGAACTAGAAATATCCGTTATTTATTCCTGAATAACTTGAGCGGAGATAGGTGGAAAGTAAGAAATTGCAATTAAAAATAGTGAACTGCTGGTAGGTATAAAAAATAATTAATTATGAAAAAATTTTCTAATGCTCAAGTAATTTTAAATTTTATATGGAAACAAAAGCAAATTCTTGCAGAAATTGTGCTTAAAGTTGTTCTTTGAAGACCAAGCTCATGAACACGGCGCTGAATTAGGCTTGATGGGTTGTTTTGAACACTTTCTTGAGCAACAGTAATGTTTTCAGACTATCTTGGAGTCTGTTGTGGTACATGTTTGGTCTTATCTGTCTTCGAACTCATTCACTACGCGGTAAATAGTGGGTTTTGTTGATACGTTGTATCTCCCAAAAATTTCACTTACCTTTCTCATCGTCACTGCAATTGATGATTGATTTTTGTAAAATATGTCAACGTTTGAAATACGTAGGTTTATTGAATATTTTTCCACAATAAATTTGCCACGTGCCCACTTCATGACTGCCAAATATGAACTATTAAAACTTATGTTTACCAAAATGACGGCGAAACAAAGTAGTATACCTTCCTGGCGGACACCGGTATAAGCTGTCATAACATACATATACACATTAAAAAATACATTTAAGTTTTCAGTATTTTACATTGTAATTTGATAATTGTTAGTAGCTAATTAAAAGCATTGAAAAAAAGCTTTTTATTCTTAATATACAGGTTAAAGATCAAGCTTAACAAGATGCATATTTTTCAAGTGAATATAGATTTTTCACTTGATGATCAATAAATAATAATAAAATATGTAGGGAATAAAGAAAACCCTAAAGGAAATATATGCTATTTATATTGTGAATCATTAGAAAACAAATTTAAGATATGTTATAATCATGGTCAGTTAAACTAAAAAATCTATTTTTCTTTATTCAAAAGTCACATACCCAGTATTTACGAGCATATTGTTACATTTAGAATGTTTTGAAAGGCGGCAATAGAAATGGCTGGAGTTTTTGTTTCCATATAATTGTATGCATGAGTGTGTATGCGGTCACTACTTAAACCCAATAAACAACTTGACAACCAACGAAACAGCAAAGCCAGTTGAAATGTATGCAAGTAGCGTCAATGGTGTTAGCGATGTTGATGATGACGGTAAAGGTATATATTCAAATAAAAGTTGATGTGTGTATGCTAACGGAAGTAAAAATTCATATACAGGCATATATATAAGTTTACTTATACATATACGTATCTACATCTACATGGAAAAAGTTTCCCTATAGCCATTAATTTTGTAGTCGTAGATAACTAACTGTTCTCATATGTTTCAATGTATATATGTTATTTTAAATTATATGAGTATATGTGGCACTTGTGGATCCACCATATTGTTAAGCGTTATTACTAGTTTTATGTGAACAGTTTTATGTATATTTTTTTTTCTTTTTGTCAGCAAAATTATTGACTGATTTTTCATTGTTTTTATTACGATTTTTAGTCTCTCTGTTTTTCAGGTTTGTTTAATTTCATCGTGGTTTTTTTTGTTGATTATATGATTTTTCCAAGTAGTTTTCTTTTTATTTATTTGGATATTTTTTCGAGTTTTGTTGCGAACATTTTACTGAAAAATTGTAATATTTTTATTTTGTAAAACTGCAATTTTTATTCATACCAATAATTTTTGTAGCTTCCTAATTCCACATTATTTTTTGCAACATACAATGGTGTACCAGTTTTATGAAAAGAATAATTGTTCCGAACTCTTAAAAATCTGAAATAATAATTGATAATATTTAATTATTTCGTTTTATTTAAATTTAAGCAAAAGTCATTCTACAAAAGTATTTCGTGAATTTTTATGGAAATAATATATACCATTTTTTTATAGAACTGCAGTTTGTTTCAGAGCAAATTGGTATACGAGTATTTATGAACGAGGTCAATTTAAAAACTGATTTTAGTATGCTTAAATATTAAAAGTTATCACTTACATAAAACCATTATCGCAGCTGGATAAATGATTTTCAAACTATACATTGTTTTTTGAAAACTGATTTAATATATCCCGTAAATATTCTATCTGTGCGATTGACATCCGAACTTCTGCTACCCTTAAAGAGGTTTAAATGGCAAACATAATTCATGACTATGATTGAAAGAGCAGAAAGAGCCGCGATTGCTGTTCTATCAAAACAACGTTTAAGTGAACGCCTATGCAGTAACAATGGCAAAAATGAATGAATCGAGCTGAAAACCACTATCCTGTTAAGGATACTTTTAATATTTGCAACCTTGAGTGGCTATACACACATCTATCTACCTTAGATTGTGTACTTTCTAAACATCATCTATTTAGCGAGTTAATCTTATAAATAAGAATACATCATTATATTCCCTACTCCTAATCAATAAAAGGTAATTTTGTTAGGCAAAGTCCACTCAAAGCTTGTTTGTTGTTTTCTTTACTAATTGAATGCTAACAGTCGGTTTTTTTTTATTAATTTCGAAAATATAATAAAAAATAAAGTTTTTTTGAAAATTTTTTATTAAATAAGACCTAGTGCTTAAAAAGTAATTACTAAAAAATATTAAAAAAGGTCAAAAAATTATAACTATTATTTGCTATTTATATGTATCTGAGCTTTCAATTTTCTTTAAAAATTAACACATAAATTTACAAAAATATTTATTATATATATAATATGCGTAAACCTGTGACAATTTCAAACTTTTAATTTTAACCTCTTTCTTAATGTTACTTAATAATACTCATGCCAAAAGCCAACCCTTTTACCAAAACTATCCGAAACCACTAGAAGCCAGTTATGTCATAAAATATAGTCAATTGGCGACTTGATGAGATTGCACATTCTTAAAGAAAACGTAGAAAACCAGAAAATTTCGCATAATCATTTTTTAAATGTATTATATTTGTTAATTTAATTTTTTTGTTTATTTAAATTGAAAATGATACTAGAATTTATTTTTTTTCTCTTTCTATTTAAAAGAAATTTCATTTTTTTAGTATCAATAAAATCCTTGCAAAATAATTAATTTCTTTTAAGCAACCTATTATTTTTAAAATCCTAATTAATCGATAAACCGAATAATACAACGCAATATTATCTAATTTGTTAAACCTACTCAATTATTTAAGAGCAATAGCATAATTAATGTTAGTATTATACGGCAACTTGTCATATCCAGCTTTAAATGTTCGAGAAGTAAGCGGAATTTTAATTTTATTTGCAAAAAGAAAAGGAAAAAAATAAGTATACTTAAAGTTCACTTTCTCAATCGCTTTCTATATTTAACCGGAGGTCATAGACTCTTTCTAAGAAGTCTTTAATATTTTTATTTTGTAAATTTATAAATTCATTTTAAAATTGCTCAGATAATTTGTTTCAGTTAAAAAATAAAATTATAAACAAAAACTATGCAAAATTTATAATAATTAATACATATAATTTGCACCCGCAAAGCATAGAGTGTTTAGAATAGTACTTTACTATGCCAAAAAAATTTAAACTAAAATTTTAAAAAATTATTTTTCTGTATTAGACTTACAATTTTAGTTAGACCCCTGAGGATTAAGTACTGTCTTGTAATAAACAAAAATCACAAACAATAGCACTTGAAACATTTTCAACCCTTTCCTTCTTCTCAAAATATTTGTTTTACCTAATTTTTTCTTAACTATTTTTCTCTAAAAGTTAACCTTAAAAATATAAATGATTTAGACCATAAAAATTAAATTGCTTAAATCTCCTGCAACCGTATAACCTACTTTCTACTGCAACAGAATAAAAATAAAAAAATAAAACCGAAAAGTTTACATTCCCATTCTGTGAGTTAAAAAATATCAGTTTTTAAATTTTCTAATGCATGTGTGTGTATGTGCGTATAAATATTTAATATTATAATCGATTCAAAGTTATACTATTTGAAAAATTTAATAATGGTACAATTTCACCAATACAAAATGGCCTCAAATATTTAGTCATTGTCCAAATGCATTTGGGTTATTTAAATATTTTTTTATTTATGTATATATTTCGTTTCTTTTATCTGGTAGTAAATATTAAAACAGCGAGCATGAAAATGATATAAGTTTGTAATAAAAACAGCTTAATGAATTAATATAATTGTTGCCAATGGCAGAAATACTCAAACAAATATAACTACAAAAAATATATATAGAGTAATAATAGGATTTATAAAAAAAGAAATCGCATACTTAAACAATCACATCAACAAAAGGCGAGGAGAAGCCATTCGATAAAATTGCATTGATATTTAATTGTTGTAATTAAATTTTTATTTAGTTTTGTTTTTTTTATACATATTTTATCTCACTACAATAAAACCGCAAATTTGTAAACTAAATACCAAAGGAATTGATTGTTGAATGCAATGGAAAAGGGTTTATCAATAGGAAAGAGTAGATTATGAAAATTTATAGCAAATATATTATTGTATGTTTTCCATTTTTCTTAAAATGGGTGTTTTAAATTTTTAAGCAAGAAAGTAAGTTTCATATGATACAGTGGCAATGTCGTACAAAGTGCAAGTTAGTTTGTGAAGTCTATAAGTAACATTAAGCCATTTTTCTATAAAGAAACACTTACACTAGTGGCGATATGCTCCCTTTTTACATCATTTTAACATCTATTCGTCCCTATTAGAATACAAATATGAATATTGGCAAAAATAAAGATAACGAAATTTATACATTCAGTGACAGGAAATAAGACACGGTGTTTTTATAATATTTTATTATTCAAGACAGTGTTCATTATTATAATGAATAATTACAAAGCAATTTGTGTTAGTAAGTATAACCAGAGAAAATATATCTGCAATGTAAAATCAAAGGAAACATTTTGATTTCAAATCCTTGTAGCTTGTAAACAAATAGTTAATTTATATTTGTTTATATTAACAAAAAAAAAAAAAAAAACATCACAATTTACGTCCTGGGCTAGAAGCCATAGATCAAAAAATTTTTTGTATTGTAGGAAGTTACGAATAATATGAGAAAATTGACGAATATTTGACTTTCTCCCGGAAACGGGGATGATGGGATACTCAAACAATGTAGGATTAGAGTAATAAACTTTAACAGTATTTAACTGAAATGGAATTTTATCGTTTTTAATAAACCAACGCACACATTACTAATTAAATTATACACTGTAAATCTTATATTTTATTATAAATGTTGTAGTTAATGTGATATTTGTATTTATGCGATTATTACTTAATTAATATTTTTATTATAACTTTTTGATTTTCTTACGATATTTGTTATTAAAAGAAAATTATCTTAAGATAATACCATTTCTGATGCTTTTTGTTATGAGTACACGTGACAAATATACCCGTTTTTTCACTTCACTTCACTACTTCTTTTAACCATCATTTAATAATATAGAAGATCTTATCGTGACCCTTTTTTAGCCGTGATCCATGAATCGAACGTGCACGCTGTAAAAAAATGGAAACAGTAAATATATGAAAACTGAAAAAAAGACGTAAAAACAACACTAAAATGACATAAGTCTAACTTAATTTGATTAATAAAATGCAAAAAAAGAATTCCAAAATGTGTTATGCAAAATTTTTTAATAAATAAGTCATATGATATGCGTTTTTTGATTTTTAAAAGAAAAGAAACTTCGCGAACTTTCATATTTTCATCGAATTTATTAATAAAAAATTAGCTCTCATAGTTTAAAATTTCAAAATTATTTGATAGTGATACAGCCTTAACAATTTCATTATTTTCATTTTCTTTACTGTGTATGCATAAAACGAAATTGTTTTCATACAGAAATTTATTCATACAAATCCGTATGATATCGTTGCAATGCTTTGCAGGTTTAAATATAATAAATAAAGAGAAAGTAAGGTTATATGAAGCAGGATATTGATTCTATGGAAATAAGGAAATATTAAAAATATGGGTTTTAGTAGAGGACAAAAGCAAAAAAAAAAACAATATCCTTCTTCCTTCGTTCTTTTTAGAATCTACTATTTCTTTAAAAATTGTTTCATTCATCTTACACGGTAAGAACATTCGATATCTTTACTAGCGCTGTTTATTTATAGGTGGTTTGTTTAGGTTAGACTGCCCTTGCAGCCAAGGAAGTCGATCACATAGAATATGTAATTTATAAAAAAAAATCGTTTTCCATCACTGGTGGTTAGATAATTCAAAATTTGCAAGAAAAAATTATAAATATGAGGAAAAATCATTTCAAGGACAAAAGTTTTTCTCCTTTTTTACAGAAACAATGTTGACTATTTTGTCACCGCTTGTAAAAAATTAAACTGCAGCCATCTGAAGCAAAATCGAAAAATATTAAAAAAACGACTGGTATGTGGGATAAAAAACCAGAAATTTCATGAATTCATATTATTTGTAAGGCAAAACGCGAACAAAACTGTTAAAACAACGAACAAAAAAAGCTTAATGTAACGAAACGATAACCACCACGTAAGCCATTAAATACAATTATAATTATTGTGCCATTGTTTGTTTATACATATATAGACATATATATATATATATATATATATATATATATATATATCCCTCTGTATGGGAGAGTATATCTTGTAAACCTTCTATGATTGTGTACACTCAGACAGAAACGCTTACAAGCAAACGCACAAATGAAATCGCCTACATGTTCATATATTCTTATCCTGAGTGGATAAGTACGAAAATGAGGACATAAAAGTAACAGTTACAGTTACTTTATAATAGCATAACCATTGAGGTAAAATATATTTAAGGGGTTTTTAGTATTCGTACTGGTTGGTGCTAAAAAGATTAAAAGAAAAACTCACAAGAAATGCTTTAAAATATTCTTTTTTTTATAAAATTTGTTCCCCTCTTGCATAAGTTTATTCATTTTTGTGTTTAGGCCCAGTAATTAAAAAACAAAGAGAGAGAAATTCTCTTACCATCTCGTAGTAAGTTAATGGCCGCATATTCCAAGTCTGTATGTTTATATAGTGTATGGATGAGGCTTAACGTAAATGAACGTATTTTATGAAAATCCTTATTTTCTTTAACACACTAAGTAAAACAATAAAATCAGACATTTTTAAAGAAGCAGAAAAAAAAAACAAAAACAACTCAAAAACATATAAACCAAACCCACAGACAGTTATAGAAAAATGTCACAGCTTGGAATTTAAACATACAAAAAAAGATGCAACAACAATAAAAATCTAAAAACAATGGAAACAAGCCAAACAAAAAATATGCAGTTGTATGTATACAAAACAATGCAATACAATAGAAAAATAACACTGAATATACTAAATATGCCATCAAAACAAACGCCTTAAGGGTTTTCAGAACAATACAATAATGCCGCAACATGCGAGGATATATCTATGCAAAAAAAAATCTTTTCAATACAAACATATTTACACATATTTATATTTTGTCACATGTATGTACATAAAAACTAAATGCATAAATGCATGAAAGAACACTTCATACAAACATAAAATCAAATATTTTAAGCCCCCCGTAGGTTTTATTTAATTTTGTAGTATTTTTCATTTTCCTTTGAATTTCAAAAATGAATTTGCTAACATTTTCTGATGAAATATATCTCTTCACATGTTTTTCTTTTTTTATATGAAAATTAGTAACTGATTTTTAGAGTTTTCAAACACGGGAAGAAGCTTTGGCTAAAATGTATAATAATTTTAACTCAGTGTTGCATTGATATTTAACTTAAGCTCGACAGTTAGATTTAAGAATTGCTAGTGATTTGGTGTACACGGTGATACTACTCACACCGTATTGTCTTCTTTTTATAAAAATATACCATGAGAAGCAGAGGATCATAATTTGTCACTTTATACGTTAATTTCTATGTTTAAAAAGAAAACTAACATTGTGATATGATTACAATATGATACAATATGATTACCTAGATATTGCTAAAGAATTTTATTTGATTATAATTTTTATTCGACCTTTTTTTTCTCTTAAATAAATAATTATTAATATTAATAATGGTCTTTTTAAATAAATTTAACACTATATTTTCAATTTTTCGCTTACCCTTTGAAAATATAGTATTATATATATATATATATATATATATATATATATATATATATATATATATATAAGATTTATATTTATTTATTTTAAGAATTTTATTGAAAAATTTAAACATACTACGTAATAATGAAGTTCTGTTCCCCATTCACCATCATAGCAAACAATTTGCTTTATCATTTTCAGGCAATTGTTAGCATAATATTAGTTTCATTTACTAAAAAAAATAAGGATCTATCAATTTCGATTAAAGGATAATTTATAGCTCAAAAAACAAGTCATAATTTATGTGTTAAAAATTACTTTGCCCAATTGTGTGAAGAGTAAATCCCTTGGATTTTATTTCATAAAATCAGAATGGAAAAACCCGAACCATGGAAAATTACTTTCTAAAACAGCAGATCATCGTAAGTTCGAAATTGGCAGTGTCTATAAAAAAAGAAAGATAACAGAGTTGTAGCTCAGTTTTTAGTGTACTTAGACAATAAGAAAATTATCGTCATCAGATTTACAGAGTATTGCACTTGAAATAATGTGTTGAGAACGTATCTCATATAAGCCACGCGGACTTGTAGTTTAAATGGTTGGGTTAGCACTGTCTGAGAAACAACGGAGTTTTTTTTTACTTACAATAAAGAAACATACAATTTTTATAAAAAAAACTTGTATACCTATATTTTATAATGCCATATATCTACGTTAATATGTGCTTGATTCCTTTTTATGAGAATATTATAAAATATTTATTATTCAAAACAAAAAAATAAATATTTGATATATGTTACTGCGGGGGAGAGCATTTTTATATGGCCTTTTCACTACTGCTGATATAGCTCATCACGGGATTTTACCCCAAATTTTGTATAGAAAACTCAAGTGTCTTAAGCCGAATTGTATAAATGAGAATTCTTATTTAAACAGCACAGCACACAACAAAACACTACTATACAAAAACACAGCAAACATTTCGAAATCTGTCTACATAAGGGTTTCCTGTGGAAGCCATTCATATGTAATTTGAAAAATAACGAAAACAAAAAGTATTTGGAAAGAATTTTACAAAAAACGCAAAGTGCACTTGCAATGGAAATAAAAAATTTTATTTTTTGGAATCATTTTTAATTTAATCTACGTTAATATGTGCTAGATTCCTTTAATTGAGTTCAACAACATTTTTTTTTTATAAAATAATATAAAATAATATTCGTTGAAAAAGTTAGCAAAGGCTTATTATTAACTAAGTTTACCTAACTAGAAAACAATGTTTTAAAAATTTTATTGACAATAGTGTCTGCAATTCAAAAATTTGAGCAACAGCCTACACTTAAAAAACAAAAATAAGTATCAGTTTTGAGAGAATTATTCCCAAGTATATATATCACGTCAGCTGTTTCGAAAGCAGACACTTTATTTAAGTATGATTTAGCTAAGGTAGCAAGCCATAAATTTGTGATTATATCGGATATTATATGCAAAGCTATCGCTGTGAAATGGAGGCGATTGCCAAATTGTAGGATTTATAAATATTTTTCATGCTAAATCTAATTAATAGTGACCATATTTTAGTTTAAGTGTATTTGTTAGAAATAATCAAAATTAACAAATAGCAACAACTATAAATTTATGTTTACGAAACTGAAAAATATAGTTGTTACAGCTTTCGCGATTTATATTAAAAATTATATTTAAGTTTTGATTATTTATAGTGTTTTTTTATTTTTTGTTCACTCCTCAGTGGCTAAAAAGCAAACTTCAAATACAATAACCAGCTTTAGCTCTTTTATAGTGTGTTTAAAGGTTTCCTAATGGTTTGAGTGGAGAATCAATAAAATGGCCATAGGAATTAGTTTTACTACCAATTAACACATTGAGAAGTTAACTTGTTTAAACTTAATTTAATTAGACTTAAGAAATTAGTATAAGAACAAGTATACTCTTAATTAATTAGCCCTCTTTGCCAAAACTCTTTGGTTATTCTCCTAATTAATCATTACATACATATATTTGTCTTTCCTTCCTGCTAATCATCACTTTAGCAATGACGGTTTTTTTACATTCTAGTGGAGGCCTGTAGAGTATCATGATTTTAGAAGCATGATTATAAATAATTTTAGTAATTTTATTTTATTTATTTAATAACAAATCGACTTAGGTTTATAAATATTTATATTTATTTTTTAAAAAGATAATATATTTTTACATCGCGTATTTCTATGTTAATAGAAACACATGAAATTGGAGAAATTGGACACCAACAGCATTTTTAGTTTTTAGCACGATTTGATGCTTATGGGTTATTAGCAAACTGAAAATTTAACTAATATAAAATAATTACTCCAAAAAAACATTTTTATTATATATTATTTTTAGTATACGAATACTTTGCTTAAATTAGTTGGTTAAAGAGATTAATTTTTCTTGTTATCATTTTCTTCTTTCTCTTTTTTTCTTTTAAATTAAATTGAGAACTAAAATATATGTCACTCAACTTTAGTCAGATTAAAATCTATTCATTTGGTTATACAAAAATATTTAAATTAGGCTTTAAATTTTAATAGAACATCATTACATTATTATATATTTGTAACAATCGTGTGATATTTTTTTCGATTGTAATTGCGAATAATTATTTTTATTCGTTTTTATTCGTATCAATTGTTTTAAGTCTATGCACTTTGCATTCAATATCATCAGGGTTAACATAGGACTGCTAAGCTGTTAAGCTAGTGTCACTACTTTTACTTTCTGTATACAAAACCTAATATGTTAAATTAACAAGTTAATATTAAAATGCTATATTTGTGTTTCATTTTTTTTCTATTAACAGTTTTATTAAAAGGCCACGAATAGTTGTTATGATAGAAACATAATATCAGGATTAAAAAATTTTACTTTGATAGAAAGCGTTTGAAAATATTCTTTGGAGTTTCAAAGTACTCTTTAATACTCTAAACATTTTAAACGGAGGATACAAGCATATTGGATGTTAGAATAGTGGCACTTAAACTATTGAGTTTCAAGTATTTTGTTTCGCCGTCTATTTTTCAAACTTAATTCCTCTATATGCCGATTTTTGTGACATTTAGAGTGATGGAAAGCAAAATTTTATAATACATAACATTTATCTTGTTTAGTTTATTTCCCTATTTAGACTTTTAGCAATGAATTTTAAAAATTTCAAATACATTTTTTAAAGCATATTTCTTAATTTGCTTCAGTAATTATGGTTTTAACCTTCTTTAAAAAGATCAATCAAAATAAAATTTAAATTACGGAAAATTTTCTTTACTTTCAATTAATTTATTTGTATTTTAATAATTTAACAAATGTCGAACAAATCAAATTGTAAAATCGGAATATAAAAAAATAATCTTATCGCTTCGGAATTTTATACCATTATACCCCAAATCTATCGTTAGTTATCGTAGCCCCGTATAGAAAGTAAATAACACAAAAAATCAAAATTTTGATAAAAATAAGCAGCGCCATTTACGTCCTAGGAAGCCGAAGACTAATTCCTAGTTGCAATTTCAGCGGTTCCAAAGCAGGATTGCAAGCAACTACTCCTCGCTGAAGAGCTAGAGATTATCCAACTCCTGACACATGACTAGCATGCTGACTGGATCTGGATTATTCATTCGTAGGTGTGATTAAAAGCGAGATGATCCTGGCCCTCATAATCAAATTCATGCGAGGGCCGGAAAACCACAACCACCACGATACTCTCGAAGGACCAACCTCAATAATCAGTCAAAGAAATAGCTAAAAGTCTAAAGAGACAGTTAGCGGAAACTCTGGTGCTTACTGATTCCCGTGGAAATAACGTGGAGCTTCCAGTTGTCCCCTGCTGACTTCAGGGGACTGGGCTCCCTTATACCCCGAGCAGCACAGGTCTAGATACTAAAGTACTCTGTAAAGACCGATAAATGTTCCTCCGGTGGGGAATTCACCAAAGATGTCGAATCGTGTAGCCTTAGAGTACTATTTCCCGAAACCAACTAATAGCCAAATTTTGATTTAAATAGGACGGTGATCTCGGTTTGAAGTGCCGTGCTATTAAAACAATATCTCAAAGTCTTCCATATTCTCAAACAAAAAAGTACGTTTCAATTACCATACCAGCCTGTGAATCGCAACAAATATTTTGAATCAATTAGTTGCGCTAATTGATGACTAATTTTAAAAGTTCATCTGGATAATTTTGTAGTTGTTCTAGCGCCAATCTACTCATTTTAAAATACTATAATAAATACATATATATATATATATATATATTAAAAATAAATGTGGTAGAAGATGTAATTTACCAAAGCGTTTGAAGTCAAATGTCATGTAAATTTAAATTTTTTAACATTTATTGCAGTATATATATATATATATATATATATATATATATATATATATATATATATATATAATTTAAATTATATATTTACGTATATATATATATATATATATATATATATATATATATATATATTTAAATTTATATGACAGTCATTTGACTCCAAACGCTTTTGTAAATTCACCTTCTACCACATTTATTTTTCATTAGCGATAACTAATCAAAAATACTATTTTGATACCTTGAATCTTAATTTATTTTTTATTGTTTTATATTTCATTATGCTACTAATTTGAAAAAATAACATTTTTTTGCAGAAAATTTATATTTTCTTGTTCCCTTTAAGTTTTTTCATTTATAAACATTTGTCACTTATTTCGATGTTGTATAATGAGAACAAAGTAAAATAAAAACCCTTCCAGAGTTAAATGATCAACAAGCAAATGAACGGTCAATTAATTCAATTAAAATTTAATAAACATAACATAAATTTATGAAACAAATGGTACAACAACTGTTGCTAAATATAACATAAATATAACATGAATACTATTGCCGGTGGTGTTTAGATGAGTTAACAAAATTGTTGAAGAACTGAAAAGAAAACTTAAAACGATACAACATAGCAATTATGGCAAATGGTATATGTACATGTACTCTTTTCTATTTGTTCATTTTATTTCGCTATGAATAAAGAGATCTTTGTGGTAGGTTCATAAAAAGTAGCAGCTTTTATGAAATATACTAGATGTAACATATACAAGCAAAAAGCCTCTCAGTAACTGCCAGAGATTACAAAAATTATGGAGTAGTAATTTTTTTTAGTTAAGGAAGATTTCAAAGAAATATTAAATAATATTGTCCTATAAAAAAATTTTATACTGATATTTCAAAAATTCGTCTTATTAGGAGCCTCACGAAAATGAATAGCTTAAATGGTTGTTCAGTTGATGATAAGTTAAATATATAGCAACTGATAGGCTATTCATAAAATATAGCTTATTTGTTGATAAAAGAGTAAAGATATAATGAAGTGACTTTTGTTTTCTACACACATGTCTATTATCCAGAAAAATTTGTGTTCGTTGACAAACATAAAACTATTACTTTCAATTTCTTTTACAAAATGTTATAATTTTATGGGACCAATTTTCGACCCATAAATCCCTTCATTCAAAGCTTCTTAATAATACAGGGTGGCACACACTCTCCACTGGAATGCTTTGCAACAACAAAATCAACAAGGATTTGTTAAACCGTTACAAATTACAACTTAACAGAATAAGCTCACTGATTTTAGAAATACTCTATTATGTAAAACGAAAAAATCCAGAATGAACAAAACCTAAGGCATACACGAGGCTACAAAGCTGCGCAAAAAGTCCCCCAACAGCAACAAATTCGATATTTTCCATTTTCGTCTGAAAACAAGCGGCAGGTAAATTCAAACTAAGTGACGCAGCTTGTTCACATTTTGACAGTTGCGAAAAATTCAAAATGTCACGGACGTATTGACCCGTCTCGAAAATACGAACAATGCTGGCGATTGAGGCAGCGATCATTATATTACCATAGTATTTGACTTTGCCCATTTTCTTCAAAAACTAAAACAACTATTTTTAAACAGCTTTTAATCTCAATAAATTTGGAAATTGAAATATTTAAGCCGAAATATATTGATTAAGTAATAAGTTCGACTAATAATTTCAAAAACTAATTTTATCTTTATAAAATTTAAAAATAATGTAAATATAAACCTGAGTAATTATTGATTAAAAAGAATAAACTAAACAAAATATTATTACATCACAAAAATATGATAATAGTTTTTTTTTTTATTTTGTGTTAAAAATTATATTTTCCTAATAATGCCATCTAAAACTATAGCGAATATAGAATATCCTAAGCTCGATTAATTATTTCAAAAAGTTTTGTTAATAGTTTCTATCACTTCAAATATCCATTTCTTTTATTCTATACATAAAACGATATCACTGGTTTTCAGTCTTTCGAAAATTCTTAAGTGATAGTCAACGATTTTCGTGTTAATTCTTAGCACATGCCAAATAGATAAAAAAGTATATTTAAATGTTTCTAACTACTGTTCAGTTATGTGCGGTTATGCAGGTCTGCATAAAATTTTCGTTACCTTGCCGATGGAAATTTATATGTTTTATTTTATTTTAAAATTCTCATTTTCACATAACCTATCACAAATAAATTAGACTTGGTTTTTCAAATTACTACCAGAATTCCAACTGACATCATTTGACACAGCATTAATTTTTTAACTGGTTTGTTTTAAAAAAACATAAAGTTTTCAAATATGAGACGTTTTTAAAGCTTTGTTGTAGGGTTAACTATTATCGTATAAAATATTGCTATTTGCTAAATAACTTGTCTTGTAGCATTTATTTACTACAAATGCTCTTTCTTACCTGCAGTTGCTTGTAAACATGTGCGCTGTTAAATTATTATTGTTATGTTATGGTATGTTTCTTTTACCTTTTTAAGTACCTCGTAAATGCTAGTTGTTACAATTTTAAAATTCTTTGTTGCTATTGTTGTTTGTGCAACGTAGTAGTTTTTCTAGTAGCAAAGTATTTTTAGTAGTAGTTTTCACATTTTAAAAGCCAATTTGTAAAAGTGTTAGCGATCTCCTTAGAATCATGTAAAGTGCATTTTATCACACATATATGAATTCATATTAGTGATAAGATGCTGTAAGATATCACTGTTTAACTGTTTACGTGTTTCTTTGTAAAGAACTTTTGGATACATTCTCGGACTTATATATGCGTATATGCATAAGTAGAGGTAGCATAATAATATAAATATAATATGATTTTGACAGTGTTATCTTGATTCAGCTACTTAGGGGCTTTAAAACTCTATGCTGGGTTAGTCTAGATAAGTTTTAGTCAAAAACAGCAAATTTTTAAGTAAAAAGTCATATCAATGACCTTAGACATGTTCAACTTGTACTGCTATGTTTAGCAAAAGGTATTTAGTCGTATAATTTATTCATATATTATACAACTGTTAGCTAAAAACTGATAACAAATTTCCACAAATAACATTTGGTCAGTATATTCGGGAAACCGAGTTTTGAAGTTTAACTAAACTTTATAGCAGAATTGAACATGTACTGTCAAATTCTTTTAATTTCTCCACCATTGCGCAATATATATTTTTGCGAAACGAACCTTTTTTAATCCTTATTGGCATGGAATAGATCAGGGTGAATAAAAGTGAAATGGAATGGAAGTGAATGGTACTCGAAGGTTTTTTTGTATATTGTACCTTACATTTTTTATTGATGTTAATTATCTCTTGTAGCACTACAAATAAGGTACGACTTTTATCATCCCTTTTTGGTGATGGCTAGCAATCAGCTATCAGTTGAACCTAACAGAAACAAAATAAACTAACTGAAACTCCGCTTATCTTTAATAGACTATACAAAATCAGATGAAACTAAGTCCCGGAATATAGTTCTACAAATTACAATCTTCCTATTACCAAATTATTTATATGACTTGATATTTAAATAGGTTTTTATTCGGCCTTTCAATTTACTTTCGAAGTTATTCATGGCAGAGTACTTATTATTGCTTTTATTGTATAAACTAATTGAAAATTTGTGATTTGTTTATATGATTTCATTCCAAATTGCATTTACATTTACAACATATTTATTAATTATATTCGAAAAATTTTTTTTTCTAATAAATACCGACAAATTCGTATCTATTTGTAATATTTTACAAATGTTTATTTATGTGATTAATTATATTATCAATTTACAATTAATTAATTAAATTTATCTCTGAGATCTTTTGATTTTTTAAATGTTCTCCGCACACAAAATAACAGTTGAATTTATCGCCAAAACATACACAATTACATACTTATATAAATATATTATTGGTTTATGTGAAAATTCTTAAAAAAATAATGTTGAATATTTTCATTAAATCTTAAAATTAAGGAGCATAATTTATGGAATAAACGTTTATAAAATTTATTCAAATTCCTTTGGTAAAAAAAAAATATGCAGATATGAAAATTACATAAATTATTGTGTAATCTATTAAAAACTTAAATTTATTACAAAAATTGACATTTTCATTTACAAATTTCGCTTTATACGCTTCATTTTAATAGATCTAAATATAAAAACAGGTTGTGGTAATAAACATTCTCGTTCATGGGGTAACATTCACATTTTGAAAAACAATTAAAAATTACATGCAACCATCGAACTTTTAAACATAAATTTGTGTAAATAAGTATAGCCAAAAGGCAAAACAAAACAATTACAACGAAATATTAAAACAACAACAAAATTTTAAAACAAGAACCATACTCGTTATAATAAATATTTGGAAAAAAATAATAATAATAATAACAGAATCATTAGGGGGCTCCTTTATGGGATGAGTTAAAAAATGTTTTGAGGTATAATATTCGGTTTTTCTATTCAACGCAATTCTTGACTTTTAAAGAGAGTACAAAAGTTCGTATAATTTTTATAGACTACATATACGATGTCTTTAATATAAGTATAGTTAATGCAAAAGATTAGAGAACAAGTTAATTTATTTGACTATTTTGCTTCATTTAGCGCATACCACAGTCAGCCATACTTTTAAAAAAATCCACAAAGCCAATAATTATTTCATTACTTTGCGATGAATTGAAATGATACCTTATTCTCTAAATTAATTTTATTAATTTTGATAGCACGATGCAAATGTCAATCTCAAATAGTATGATAGTTAACTTTTTCGTAAGATCTATCAGGCTTAAAATATACTCTTTTTAAGGAAAAACTTCCAAATATAGACAGCAAATTTAAGGTGGGCCTAGTAGTAGATAGTACAGTAGGCTACATTGGGTTACTGCTTTATGCTTTTTGATTACAAAGAGAGAGGTACAGAGAGAGAGAGAGAGAGAGAGAAATAGAGAGCGAGAGAGAGAGAGAAATAGAGAGAGCGAGAGAGAGAGCGTGGGAGAAAGAAAAAAATATAAGGAAAATATCATTTGTAATTCGCATTATTATTTTTATTTCAAGACAATTCCTTATTCGTTCCCAACGGTCAACATGTGCAAATTCAAAATAAAATATTTTCCCCATTTTTAAGCCCTGTTATACCAAAACGAAAAGATAAACAAATATAATTATGTCAAAAACTAACTTCAAAAGTTAGTGAAATGAAAACATATCAATAACATAAAAAAGGTTACCCTGATATATACTATTGCTATTTCTTGTCCTATCTGGCTGGCGGACGAAAAATAAACAGCATATTACCCTTACAAAGTTTGGATAATTCTAAATTACCATAAATTGTCTTTCGTTTAAAATTTTATTATTTTTGATGATATAGGAAAATAATTTGTAATTCACACAGTTTCCATTCAATGCCCTTGAAAATACTTTACCACCCTAATAATCAGCAAAATTGCTCGTACTTGCACTTTCTCTTTTCCGTTTGTTTTCGAGTTCAAACAAAAGCCTTCAGTTTTAGAAATAATCACAATTGTTCGTTATTTATTTATTTTCATTCCTTTTTTTTGTTTTATTTGTGCAAACTTTTTAAAAAGTCAATCTATAAAATTAACATGAGTATAATGTTGAGTTGGCTTTTATTGTTATTTCTTCTTTTTTAATATGTTCTTATAAATACAATTGGAAATAAAAAAAACATAAAAAAATTTTATTGTTGTCATGTTTAATGTGTAATTGCATGCTGGAGGCTGTATTTGAATTTGTTCATACGTGATGCAGAGCATAATCAAACAAACGAATGCGAAATTAAGATAGAAGACAAAATACTGTAGCTTCTATAAATTTACAAAATTCTTAAAAAAAAAAATTCTTCAAATTGAAATATTTCATTTAAACATGTAATTACATTGTTTGGTTCTGTAATTTTCTTTGTTTAAAAGATAATTAGGTTCATCTGAATATTTATTTGTTATGCCGAAAAGTTATGACAAAGTCAATGGAAATGTATATTTTTATTGGTTTTTCCAAAGACGTGGCCTTATTAAGAGTACATAAGTTAGGATTTAATCTTTATTAACTTAGGATTTTACCTAAACAGGTATTTTATTCTTCTTTTTAAAATTATTTTATTATATAAATAATCAATTCGTTTAAAGGGCATCTAAGACAATATTTGTAAAAAAGTTTTTGTTTTAAAATAAATAATTTCGATGCGCATAATTGTGGTTCTTTGGCTTTTTTTATATTTTATTAGTATTTTATTTTTTAAGCACTAGGCCTTTTTTATAAAAAATGTTAATCTTTATTTTTTATATTTTATTTTTAAATAGTACGCAAAAACATTGGTTGGCATCTTCAGGATAAACAAAAAGTGTATAAACAATTAACCAAAAATGGAAAAATTATTCACTAACAAATTCAAAATAATCAACAATTTTTACAAAAAACGAAACAAACAAAAACAATAAAAAAAACAAATTGAAAAAATTATTATATATAAATTTTTCAAATGAAATCAATTTTGAAAATAAATTTACAAAACAATATTATTTTACACATATATTTAAAAACATAACTTTAATGACCAAACATTAGAAAAAATTAAAGTATTAATTATTAATATTATGTAGGTACAGAACTTTGCTTTAAAATTTTATTCACCAAATGTCTGTTATTTTGTGCAAGATTCTCTGTATCTGCTTAAAAATTTATTTTTTTTTGCTAATGGTACTTTAATTATTTGTAATATTTCTAACATATACCAACGTTTTTAATTTTTTTTCTAAATTTAAAATTGATACATTTTCAAAGTTAGGATAGTGATTAACTTTAGAACAATGTGAAGATACTGCTGTTTTTTGTGAACAAATATTATACCTGAATTTTTGGTCTGACCTATTCTAGTTTTCAATTTATTTTTATTACACACCTCCTTATCATATTGGACATATTTAATTTTACCTACATATTATTAATAATTAATACTTTAATTTTTTGTAATGTTTGGTCATTAAATTTATGTTTGAATATATCTGTAAAACAATATTGTTTTGTAAATTTGTTATTTTCAAAAAAAAATTTCACTGGAAAAAGAAATTTTAATATTGAAAATTGTATGAATGTATGGTTATAGTATATAATAATTATAGTTATTTGATCTTTTTAATATTTTATTGGTAGTTTATTATAAAGCACTAGGTCTTTATTTAAAAAGAAACTTTTTAACTTTATTTTTTAATATTTTTCAATATTTCAGGATATCCTGAAGACGTTTGGCGAAAGGGTTTGGCGAAATATTGAAAAATAATAAAAACTAAAGTGTAAACAATTTTTACAAAATAAAGACTTAGTGCTTAATAATAAACTACTAATAAAATATAATTATAATTAATTTATAATAATAATAATTATTATTATTATTATTGTTAGTCAACAATTTTTTTCATTTTTGATTAATTGTGAATACACTTTTTGTTTATCCTAAAGTCGCTAACCAATAGTTTGACGAAATATTGAAATATGAAAAATTAAGATTAAAATGAAAAAAAGACTTACGGCTTGAGAAATAAAATACTAATAATATAATTTTTTTTTTAAGCGAAACATAATTTATTAAATAGAAAATTTAATACCATTAAAGTTTTAATATGATTCCTGTTTGCTTATATGCATTTTGCATATAATTTTTAAAACAACTTCGCCCGTATTTTACCACTAATAGTTCTTGTTTTCTAACAGTTTAATTATATCTGGCTAAGTAATATGGACAAATTTCTTAGCATATCCCCAAATAAAAATTATAATTTTGCAAGATCGCAATGTTTTCATCGAAAAGTAATAGGATAAATCAATCGCTCAACAATTATTTCATTTTTATAAACAAATTCTATCCTATGCTGTGGTACATTTAACTCCTTTGCGAAAGTAATCACACTAATTAAACTATAGTTAATTTTTGTTTGTTATTAATATAATTCTTTTAATATTTTTTAGTAATTAATTTTAAGCACAAGGTCTTGTTTAATAAAAAAGTTTTTTTAATGATGATGCCAACCAACGGTGTGGCGAAATATCGAAAATATAATAAAAAATAAAGTTTTTTAAAAAATTTTTTATTAAATAAGACCTTGTGCTTAAAATTAATTACTAAAAAATATTAAAAAAGGTCAAAAAATCATAACTATTATAATTCTTTTAAAATAATTTTTATGAAATTTTACAACGTGCTTCCCAACAGTGCTTCAACTCAATTATCGTAATGTTCATAATAAACTAATTTATGTATGTTTAATTAAAAATTTAACTGCTTAAAAACTGTTTTTTTAAATACTAAAATAAGTGATAAAATTCTTTCTCTTTAGATTTGTGTAACTCTTTTTAAAAATCGTTCCGATTTGTTTCTTTTACACAAAGCATACTGAACAACATACTGGCATTTTTGAAATGTATGCTTAAGCTGATTCTACTTCTATTGAGTAACATTTTATAAGTAAATATTGACAATATACACCTTCATGCTGGTATAACTTCATATATATATATATACGGTTGGGGAAAATAACAAGAAAAAATACGTGTATGTTTTGTAAGATATTTTTCATTCATATCAACGCGCACATATACTAGTCAGTCCTGTAGTTCTAAGGATTATTTCCAAGTAGTACATTTAATTTTTTTTTTATTTTTATAATATATAAGCTTGTAGTTTTACTTTCCGCATGTTCTACCTCGTAAAGTATAGACATATATTTTCGGGACCCTTGTAGAAAATGAAGTCGATATTCGGTAGTCCATTAAAAAGTTGATTTTAGTTTTAGTAACCCCAAAAAAGAGCTTTCGAAGATTTATACCTGAAGTTGGTTATTATACTCAGCTGTAAGGCTAGCGCTTCTATTTTCCTAATGTCTTTGTATAATATGGTGTTACATTTTGATTTTTGTAATTGTTTTCTTACAAAATAAATTTAACTTTATTAAATCATCAAAATTTTCACAAAATTTGTAAATGAAAAAATTTTATATCAAAAATTTAAAATTTGAACTTAAAACTGAAAATTAGAAAATTGAAAGCTTTCAACAACTTAACATTTTGTAAAAATTCTTTGCCACAAAATAGTTTTTACCAAATATTTACCCAAAAGTTATAGAGAAAATTAAAAAGGGTTTTGTTTTAGAGCGAGTACGAATCAAGTATAAGAGTTATAGTTGAAAAATTGCAAAAAAAACTAATAATTCGAAAGAATTTAAAAGCTCCCTTAAATAACGAAGTTTCCCAGCAAGATAGATTTTTAGCGCAAAATCACCAAATAACTGACTTATTGGCTAACCTATTCACATAGGCTGTTTTTTGCCTGAGTTTAAGCCCAGTCTGCATTATTAAAGATTTTTTAATTATATGATTTTCTCTTGTCAAAAACTGTAGTACCTATTTCAATCAGCATTATTTCCTACTAAATATCGAATATGGTTAAATTTTAGATCCCGAAGTGCAAAAATATTGAAATGTACTTGTTACTGCTGGATGAATCTGACTCTAATAGAATACTTTCATTGTGTACTTTTTTTCATACCCATGCAGTATGTTACATAATTTTTAGTCACTTGAAATATTTATTCCTTTTCTCTACTTTTCTGCAATTTTTCTTTACTTTTTTACTTCAATCAGTATAATTTCACCGCCATCTCCGTTATAATTTTCCGTTTCGTACCCTTTATATTCCACAAAGTTGTGCATATGACTTCTTGTTTGAATTTAAATAAATTTCATCATATTTATATCTTTGCTTTTTCTCTTTTTTGCTTATTTCTCAAAGTTTGACTATGCTATTCATTTCATAGTCATAAGTAGTAAGTCTGTCATTGTCGTCTTTGGCAATACAAACTATTTGTATATTTGCATGTGAAATCAGAAGAAATGTTAAACTGGTAGAAAGTAGTTTGTTTTAGATGTAAAGTTGGCTTGGGTTTAGTGTTACCATAGTAATGTCATTGTTGCTTAAATTATCTCTAGTGACCTTAAAACCACTTATCAATCATATCAAGTAGCTCTGTATTATTTGAAAATTCTTAGATTACGAGAATGTTACAGAAATTTTTATGGTAAAATTATAATAAAATGATTTGTTATTATTTAGGCTCGAGTTCAATCTATACTATTAAAATAAAACTCCGTTTTACATTTATTAAATATTGTTTAATTTTTTTTATAATTCGAACACCTTTTGTATTCTTTAGCTTTCGACACAATATTTAATAAAACAAAAAGAGAGTTTTAGTTGAATAGAAAGGACCTTAAATAAAAACAACTCATTTTATATATTAAAAGGTCGAATAAAACAATCAATAAAATAAAAGTATATTTTCAATCTGGAGTTTCTGATGGATTAATATATTGCCGAAAAATTGCGTTGACTATGACTTGATTTACAAATTATTGAAAGTTTCCTTATTTAACACATAAATTAAAATTAAACTGATGTGGCGTATTCAACAAAGAAACATATCCTGCAGATGTTCAAAATAAATTTTGCTAAGAAAGATGGCAAGACGGTAGGAAAAAGTTGGGCCACAAGTAAAATTTCAAATACATATTTATTTATGTAAACTTGTACAATGCTTGATTTTTTGTAGACATTATTTTTATTATGACAACTATTATTTATATATAAAAATGTTTATACTCAAACAAAATAAATACTCTTTCAATGATTGATTTAAATTTACACTTTCACATTCAATAGAAATACAATGTTAATGTATTTAAAAAACCCAGCTGACCAAGTTTCTACTACTATATTTATATATATATATATTAATATTATCATAAGAAAAGTTGATGAACAATTGTTTCAGGCATCATGTTTATAAGTAGCAAAATGTACCTGATTTACAGCAACTGCGAAACAATATGAACTGCACTTATTTCCTGCGGAAAACGCTGAGGATGAATACTTGTATACAAATAGTTACTGCAAAGCACAAGAAGGAGTTATATTACCTGACCTCAGAAACCTACATTAAAATATTAAAGAACTCAACTCGTTGTCGCATATTTAAATATATGTGCAGCAAAATTTTTTATCCACACAAAAGGATAAATTGGGTAATTGGTTTAATAATATCTTTAAATTTTTTATTTTGAATATAAATAAATTTATATGCGACAGACATATTTATATGTACATTGAACAAACATATTAACAGAGCCCACAGGGCCTACAAGAAAATTATTGTTGTTGCGAAAAGTATATGGATGTAAATTCCATGTACGTAATCATATCGTCAACAGAACATTGAAAACTTAAAGAAGAATAATTTAATTAAAAAAAAAAAAAATAAAGTCATTAAAATTCATTTGATTTCGTTACGAAACTAAAATAGTCGTTTTTTTTGTAATTTAAATTTTAGTTTATCCTTACTCCTATTGCGTTTTATCCCACCATATGTCTCTGTTGAAATGTTAGGCGACATTTTGTCACGAAGTTTATTAAGAAAGCACTTTCAACAATTACTTTTAACCCAAATCTAATAAGGGATAAAAAGTAAAATTGAGGTAAAACAACATAATTTCAAAGAAAATTGGCATTAAACCGATTTTCGTCGCTTTTTATTTAATAGAGCAGAATGAACCAATATTTGGCAACTTAAATCAAAGAATTTGCAACATCGTTTTTTTTTGTGGTATTAAAATATCATATATCATCTTAAAGCTTTCATTATTGTTTATTATTACTTGAATAACATAAATACCTAAATAAAGCTCTATTTTTTGATCGAAAAAAGTGGCGGTAACATATAAGTTGAAATTGAATAAAATTTTCAATTGAATTTAACAACATAAATATTTTATTTATTAAAGATTTATTTACTTTTGCTGCTAATCTGAAATATTTGTTATTTGCATTATTAAGTTTAGAATATATTGTGTTAAGATTATTTTAAATAATGTTCATTTATTCAAATGTTAGTTATGAAGATGAAGTTTGTGAAGATGCATTAGGACTTTTCATTTTTCATTTTGGTTTCGTACACATGGAAATAATCATTTTCATAGCTGTAAATAAAATTTCAGCCATAAAATATTACACATGTGACTTTTTCTGTAACTAATTTGAAGGTGTAAGCACCACAATTAAAAATTACAAGATAAATTCATAGTAGAATTCAATATGAATTTGGTAAAAGTGTGTTTAAAGGAACTTCCACAGTAGGCTTAAGGCCTAGTCATGTCCCACTTATTAAGTTTTCTAATAGATTTAATCAAGTACTTTGGAATGCAGAAAAAGACTTTCAAATTCTGAAATTCGGGAAGTATTAAAAATCATTTCTTATTTACTTCCCTAAAGGTAATTAATGTTGGATGCAAATCCAATAGCATATTATTTATGTAAATCACGTTTTAAAGCTTTTCCAAGTTAGAGAAAAAATAAATTTTAGAATTTATTGTAGAAATAACCAGATGTCGAAAGCGCTAGATATAATAGTCAATCATAATTTTTATTGATATTTTGTATAAAAATACAAAAACAATATGTGTAAGCCAAATGCACTTCTATCGGGAGTAAGCTAACAAGTCTGTGAACAATGTTGAAATAGCATTAATTTTTCAGTCACATCTCAAAAAGAATTTATATTTCCAGCCTTAATTTTCGTCCCTGCAGAACACAACGAATATCTTTATTTTCTAAAGGTTGCTTTTACCTGCTTCGTTTACTGCACTATAAAGACTTGCATATAATATATTTTAGTATTATTATTTTTCTTTTGAGAATTATACTTGAATTTTATTCATATGCAGAAACTAAAACAAAAAATTGTAAATTCAAATTACCTTTAATAGCTGCAATAGTGATAAGCAATAAGAAGTCTTCATAATGCCAATCAACAATAAACACACAACATATTATTTGAGATATGTCTGTGCTTACAAGAAAGGATTTTGTTTACATCACTATGTCTAGAATAAAATAAGTAAGTGTAAGATTTTGACTATTTCTGAACTAATATAATATTGAACTTGAAAAAGCTTTTTAAACTTATTGTGCTTTCGTAAAATAAATAAAAACAAAACTTTCCACTGAATAAGGTTATGTTTATTATTAAAACTTTTTCTAATCAAGGTATGTAAATTTTAGATAAGCTAAATTAGTTTTTCTTTCACTAAAGAATATAAAATCTCTTAGCAAAAGTTTTAAAAAGCAATTACATTAAATCTTTTAAAAGCAACACTAACAGTGGTGGTCAAAAAGAATTGAATATACGAAAATGTTCTTATTTAATTTACTGATCGCCTTACAATTTTTTAGTACAGTATAGGCAATAATTTTTTTCATCGATAAGCTCCACATACTTAACAGTAATGGATCCATTGACTCTTAGGAGTTAATTGTTGTAATTTTCGAGAAATTAGTTTGAAAATAGGAAATGTTTGCGTCTTTTTATTCCGATAGTTTCAATTTTTATTAAAAAAAATAAATAGTATTTCGCATTAAAAAATTTGTTGCTTTGCAATATCTAAATGAATCCTTTTTTTTAACAAGAATTTATGTGTTTAGTAAAGTAGTTTTAAAGATAGCATATTGTTTTCACCTGACACCAAACTGGAGAACAATTTTTCTGAACCTAAGCATACCCAGTGGGAAATAAATAGCTGAAAGTATTATATACATGATTTTGCAACAATTTTATTTTGAACGGTAATAAATTAAAATGAAATTGTTTTTAGAATGCTACAATAAATATAATTTTTCCTTTTTATTTGTAGTTGTTGAGCTGCAAATCATAGAACCCGTTACAAGTATCAGTAACGGGTTCTATGTAAATATGTAATTTTTAACAAAAACACGTATAAAAAGTTTCGGTGGTGTTTTATTGTTTGGCTGTAAGAACGTGAAGTAAAGCAATGACCAGTATTTATTTAAAACACTGTTTTGGTAAGGATTAGTCTTACTAAATGAAATGTTTAAATTAAAGGTATTTTACATTTTCTTCTTAAAAATAATAACACAATTATTTATTTAGTACAGCTGTTTCTTTTTATAGAAAATAAAAAAACCTGAATTTGTGCGACTGTTGTAAACAAAAGTACAGTTTTTTTCGTGTAAGTTAATTTTTTTCTTTAATATACAAAAACACTTAGGTACTATTACGCACTCGCACGTACACATACCTAAATAGCCCGCTTTATTTTGTCCTTGTTAGACATTTTAAGTACAATTTTCTTAGTTTTTTTTAACAGGCACATTGTTGAAATTGTGTTGTATTTTGTTAGAATGTTTTAAATAACATAATTTTCTTACTCAGATTAAACCAAAAGCGAAAAAATGCAAATTTTCTTAGCACGGTTAACTGATTTTTACATATGTACAAATGTATGAGAAAAAATAACTACATATAGACGAATATGCGGTTATTATATAGATGAATATATAAGTGCTAACAAATGCCTAACTTAACTTAACTAACTTAACGTTTTATGTGTGTTTAAGTACAACTAATTCAAGCATTTTATTAGTCTACAAAGCAAACATGTCATCTACTTCGAAGATTGAATTTCTTGCTTATTATACTATACGTTATTAAGTATGTTGCATTATAAGGTTTGCAATTTAATGGTATTTGCGGTATTTTCTTTTCTATTTTTTGTTTTCAAATATAAATAAATAAAGCCGATATAAATATCTGTAGGTGGATTTTAGTTTAAAAGCTTGATTGTTTTGTATGCAGCTTTCATTTATACAATTGCTCATGTATGTAAAACTAATTCTATTGAAGTGGCTGGTTGTGTATTATTACTTTACATTTTTATTACCAGTTTCCGGTCGACATTCTTTCACGTATATAAAATAATAAATATACTCTTACGAGCAACTGCATATACACACACACATACTCCTACACACATACGTACACCCTTGTAAACGCAAATCTTTTTATTTGGAAATTTTTAAGCTCATGCATGTTTTGTACTTTGTAGCTTTTAGAAATGCTCTTAATTTGTAATTTTTATACCCTTCACCCCGGTAAGGTTTTTACGTTAATTTAAATATTTAAGATATTAGCAGTTGCAGCTCAACAACAAACTAAATATTTATTTGAAAATGAAAAATTAATTAAAACTTCTATGAGTTTGTAGAGACCGTAAACATATTTTAAAACATTAAACGAATCATTTAATATAAAACATGACTAAGTGGAAAATCATCTCGGTGGCAGAGTACAAGCGAGGTTGCAAATGGCAAAAACTTCTAGTTGACGACACGAAAATGACCAAAGCATTAACGGGTTTAAATACGTAATAATACTCACACTGGAATTGTTTTGTTAAAAAAAATTAATGAAAATACTGTTGAAATTTATCATAAAAAATATTTATCTTTATATCGAAATTTTGATTATAGTTATTGATTATAATTTTGGTTATAGTTTTTTTTTTTTGTTTGTTAAAAAGAGAAGTAGCACTTCAGGCAACAATGCCTATTTAGTCAAGTACTGTGCTACATTCTTTAGGAAAGGGATAGAGAATATATGAAACAGGCGGTGAAAGTAGAAATCCTTCGGAAATTAACTGCCGTATATAAGACAGCAGAGCGACCAGTGACTATGCCTTCATCGCTGAGCGGCCCCACCGACATTCAGTTTTTGCTTTTGTAGTGAAAGAAAACCAAGTTCATCATTGGGAACCGAACCCACAACTCCCATATTTACAAGCAAGTACACTACCTACTAGCCTACAGCGGCATCTACTTTAAATATAATTTAGATAGATCTTTTAATTAGGGAAAATTTTTGCAACTACAGTTGTTTTCTGTCTGACATCACATAAGGAACCAACTTACAAACGGATAATCATTTTACAAACTAACACATTAAGTTCTCTTGTTAAAAACTGTATAATTACCCCCAAAGAAAGCAATTATTTACACTGGATGATTATTTCTTCAGTAGGTGTTTTTTACTCGATTTAAGTTTTAAAAACCAACTGTAGTTAAATAAATTAGTTAAGTTCTACCGAATTTTCTTAAGTGTATATGACTTTAGCAAAAGAATAATATTTAGTAAAATAATATATGTATAATATAATATGATATAATATAATATAATATAATATAATATAATATAATATAATATAATATAATATAATATAATACAATATAATATAATATATCACGAGTCTAAGAATTTTGAAATGAATAATATAAAATCGTCATTAAAGCAATTAAGGTTAATATGACTGCAATCGGCCGCTTTCTTAAAAATAATATCAAAAATTTTATTCCGCTTTGTAGGAACGCAGCAGAAGTTATGAATTGCGCCCGCATATAGAAAACCTGTTTTAAAACATTTCAATTGATTCGTGAGATAATTCCTCTTTTCGGTTTATAAAATAGTCGTCGTTGCATAACGTTAGACCTTTGGAGTTATTTTCTGAGCTTAATGACACTTGAAAATATCCACTGCCATCTGCAGTAGTATCTTTAAGCCGATTTAAAATTATGTACTCCATTGAAAGAAAAGAATGTCAGAGATTTGTAAAAATAAAGTCACTGAAAATTTTCATTATTAAAACTTAAATATTCAAATATCTAGTTAAAAGTGTAATTTATATCAAATTCTTTTGGAGCCTCGTTCAAGAGAGCACAAATAATTTGCGCTTTAATTAATGTTGATCTATAATACCCACTGGTTATTATTTACACTGAAAAAAGTCTATTAGCTCCAAACAAAAAATTTAGTAAATTGACCCTTAAGCTTATTTCAGCAAATACTTACATTTCCTTTTGAGTTTTTCCTATCTTCTTATAAATTTGCTTTCCAAAGCGTTTTTTTATTTTTAAAGTATCAACATCTTGTAGCAAAACAATTTACTATTTATATAATTTTAGTTTTTATTTAATTTTTTTACATGATTTTTTTTATCAAAGGATGTATATTCCTGGTTTTTCACTGGACTTAGGATTTTGTATTTTTTTTTGTTCTTAGTTCCTAAATGATTTGTTTACACTTTCATAAAACTGTAAACAAATTTGCAATGAAAAGTGATAAATTATTATAAACAAAAATGCATGTAGCAACAGTTAATCGGAAAATCATAATCAGCAAAAAGCTTCGATGGGTGTTGTTTCATGAACACCCCATAGAAAATACAAAAAGTTAAAAACACACTGTAGAAATAAAAGAAAGAAAGAAAGAAAGAAAGAGAATGAAAAATGATAAGGATTATCGCTGGCTGGTCTTGTAGGGTCTTAACCTTAATTCGAATATGCAAAACTAACAAAATCTAAAAATTATTTTTAAAATACTTGTTTGTTTTTATTTAGTTTCTGTTAATTTGTTTATCAAGGGTTTTTGTTTCATTTAAAAATTATTTCTTAATACTATTTTTTGTTCTAGTTTGAAGTTCAATATAATGGTGGGATTATGCTGATAATAATTGTTTTTAAAAAGTTCTTTACACTTTCAATATGTTAAATGATGATTAGAGAGTAGCAAAAAGAAATTGTTATCAGCAAAGATTCGCAAGCTCAATTGCAAAACAATAGTCATTATTTGGCAAATGTTAAACAGTAATTTTGTATAAAATATAATTTAATACATTTATAATATTTATTTATATATAATTTTGTATTATTTTAAACGATTTTAAAATTGTTTATTTTATGTTTTTCTTTGCATTTATAAACGTGGGAACTGTCTTCAACTTTAATGGTATTTTATATTAATTTTTGTTTTATTTAATTATATTATATTTTAAGCATTTTTAAATAATTGATATTTAGTGATATATTTTTTGCTACTTTTAACCTTAAGTAATCGAATATATTAAGTTTACCGACTGAGCTCAAATTTCAAACTGATCTTAACTGTGACCATACGCCCAAAGTCATTGCTTTTTTGAGCATTTATTATTTTTAATTTTTCTTTTCGTTAATTTCATTTCAGATGGTCCAGTCATTGAACACACTCACTGTGAAGCCAGCATTTTAGTATAATGCGCCCCCATATCTTTTGGACTAATCAGTAGAATGTAGTCGTCAATCAAACATAAAGTGAATAAAACTACAGTAACACATAATAACAAAAATTAAAAGTAAAAACCACTACAATTATGAAAGAAATAATGTTTTAAATGCGCATGTCATACTAGTTTTAGGCCTGTGTATGTGCTTTTGTCCCCGCGATCAATTCGAAAAATTTATTATTTTACTACACTCAAACATGTCCAAGTATTAGTACAAGTATAAATTGTTAGAGTATTTAATTTTATTTTTTATTAAGTGTTCTAGAGTCATGCTACTCATGCACACGCACACTTTAATTTGATTGAGCCTCCAACCTCTGAGTTCATTGGGATCATAGTGTCTATAACAATAAAACCACATACAATAAGAAATTAAGAAAACGTTCAATTGATTCAATTAGAAAATGACCATGCGGCCCCTGGTTTACAATAAAGTAAACAGTCACATCCATATGACAATGGTTAAAATGATTAAAATCGCTGTAATCGCACATATTCTACAACTGCTGTAACTTCGCTTATGCTTAGCTTTTTCGTTTCGATAATGGGATAGTAGCTATTCAATTAACCTGAAATTTGCCATATTTATCTCTTACGTATACAATTAATTTCTAAATTTTGTTATGTGAATTCAGAAAAAGGTTTTTGCGCAGTTTGAGTGTTATTTATTTAATTGGCAAATTGTTATTTATTTTTTCAATAAATATAAAAAGATGTTTTTGAATGATACTCTTTAGGCACATCTTTCTAACATCTCGACAAAGGTAAAACCATATTCAAAAAAAGCATTAAAAACATTAATATTGAAGGCGAGCAAACAGCAATACAGTTTAATTTAAATACAATTGCAGTAGTAACAAATTAAGTTATAAAAATGCGATATTTATGGGAAAGTTAAATGCAATACAGCAGTACCAAAGCTTGCGACAACATTTTTCGGATGTTTGCCTAGACGTTAACTTAGTATAGTGTTGGTTAAAAGTTCAGTAAGAAAGAAGGCCTCTGGGAATCGTTATGAATGATGCTTAGGAATCCTTAGTTTGGATTGTATTAAATTGCATTCTAATAACTCAGCTGATAGCTTGAGAGGTTACGATTTTAAATATTATACACCCGTGATAAAAAATCTTCTGGAGATTGTAAGTTCTGCCAATTAGAGGTCAAGACGAATCCTTTAAAGCTTTAAGAATCGGTATTGATTGCCAACAATTTTTTAACTTTACATTTTATATTTAAAGTTGCAATTCTCGAAGACTGCTCATTACGATAGCGAGTCGAAAAAATAATCAATATCAGCTTTACTCAAGTTATCTGAGAATACAATTCTGCACGTGGGTGTGGATCTTGTAAACTCTCTTATAGTTTGATACAATATTCGAGCTTAGACTCCGAATATTATGACTGGAATGTATTGCTTTTTTGTGAGCACACTCTCTAAAAAGCACTGTTCTATGAAGAATGTTTTAGTAGCTTTCCAAATTGCGTGATAGAAGAACTGCTGGACTTACTTCCCTCAAAGTTGAACGATCTATAGCGGGGCTATCAACTCAAATATAAGCCTTTATTGGAACATCCTGGCGTGCCAGATGTTGAGCCCATAATTTTCCTGCTTGGAAGGATAGAAAAATGCAATCTGCATTTATCTGGTCAGAGTAATAAACATATTTTCTGGTTCTGCCTTCATCAAAGGTATGTATTTTAAGTACTTTTTCTCCTTCTTTTAATAAAATTTTTTGTAATATAAAATTTAACTGCGACTTTTAACTATCTGCTACAGAATGTCTTCACTATCCTCCACCTGGACTTCATTCAAAGTATAAATCAGCTAAAATTTGTGATTATATTGAAAATAAGCCTTCCTTCATACGATTATTTTTAGGGTCTTCAATTACAATTAGGGTCTGCAATTACAAGTTATATCAATCCTTTTCTTAGAGGTAAAATAGCATTAATTTTATCACACTTAAATTAAATCGATTCTTTACGAAATGATTACTGAAATCAAACCTTTGTATTAAAAACTGTATAAGCAAAGTTAAATATTTCTTACCATAATATAATGCCCACTACTGCTTATCACTGCTCTCATGATGATGTTGACAAGTAAAATGTTGTTTGTCGCTAATGTCATATTGATAAAAATACTATATTTTTCAGATTGAAAAAAAAACACACAAATATACATACATCTACATACACATGTACATATAAAACTGCAAAAAAAATAGTTGACAATCATTTGGAAAGTATGTGTTTTCGCTTATATTCCAACACAAAACAATAATAAAAAATGTTGTAAGATTAATAAAAGTGCACCACAAAATTGCATAGAGTTGTATTGGTCATTCTATTGGATCAGCAGAAGTGGCTTAGCAGTTAATTCACAGCAACAGATGTTGTTTGTTTTCATTGAATATTTTTCTCTTATATGTATATTATTCTTTGTTTCATCATCCTATGATTGTGATGGCTCGTATTTAAATAAAGTGAGTGTGAGTGCGTCCTTATTGTATGTTTTTCTTTTTTTAATTTCATTATATTTGTTCTATTTCATCGGTCTTAAAGTAAAATATATTATTATATTAATTTGCCTACTGTACTTACTTTAGTTTTCATTTGCATATGCCCATTTATTTATTCCACTTAAAAGCACTCAATTAAAGTGAAGCTCTTAATAAAGGAAAAAAATTGTCATAGTTGTTTTCATTGCAATTTTAATTTAAATATTGAGATTGTGATTTCAAGCTGAGTTAAAAGTTTGCGTTTCATACTTGTTAAATAATTTAAATTTAATAATCGTTACTCAAGACTCATTTTAGCTGAGATTATGTTATATAAAAGAGGTTGTATTTTGATGTGTTTATAAATTTAGTTTTATAAATTTAATTGGGCTATGCGTGATGGATTTATCGCTTTGCAGATATGATATTAGGTAGAAGAGTTTAAAGACCATTAGCTTGTTAAATAAGATATATTTGTAAAAACGTAAATTTTGATTGTTTACATGCTGTTGAATTATTATCAGCGTTCACTAAATAGAAATCAGAAAACCTAATTGAATTTATCAATAAAATTCAGCTATACCTCACATTTCATTATGTTATCCCCTGGAAACACACAGTTCTGGTGACATTCCCACCTTGGCATTATTGCCTCTGCGGATTAAAGGTGAGCAAGAGCCTAAAACTGATATAAAGACCTTTGAAATACAACTATTTGATAACACGGGGACCGGTAGGTCGCAGGGACTACGGCCCCTCATCTGGTTATTAGTGAGACCCTTCGAAAAGTAACGTGGTGGCCGTAGTTTAAGCTCAAAGTCGTTCTCATCCTATGTGCTATTGTATTTTTAGCAGAATGCCGCTAATGATGCGGCAGATGTTAGAAAGTTTTCGGCTCTTAAACAAAGAGTGGAGGCTCGGTCGTACTTGCTGTGTGTAATTCGAGGTGTTGCTTTGCGCTCGTAGGCTGTTGGCAGACACATTTTATTTTAGCTGGTGTTAAGAACGCTGCGAGATAGGGCTAACACGGTAGATACCCACGTTAATCTTGAGCGCACTATTTCATTATGTGTAGTGTTTTACGTTTCATGGGAGAAATTTTTGGGTTTTTTTACTAAGTGACTCTAGACAGGTTTGCACTACGATCGCTTAAAACGATTTAGCATTTTAACAAAATTTCGACATCTTCCATATTGCAGTACTCTATGGTTATGGTTCACCTTTATTAACAGTTTTTTTCTATTTCTTTGCTTACTATTTTAAAAGAAAATTTGTTCGTGCTAAATCGACTTTGTTTAATTCTGATAATACATAAATTGTATGTACATGTACTTATTATACATTTATGTATATACATAATCAATTAATTATGAATTTTTATTTACAAACACTTTTAGCTTCTAATTTTTAATTAGTCACGACATTGGAATGCTGTCGCATACTTGATCACATATTGATTTACAATCATGATAATAACACCAATTGCAATGGCAAGTAAATCTAATTGTTGTTTCTGTGTTTGCTGGAATGTTTTTAAATTTGAGAATTGTGACATTAACAATTTGCAATAAAATAATTAAAACAAAGTATTTAAAGACTTTAAGTAGAAAACACTTCTGTGCAATTAAGAAAATGAATAAAATTATGAGAAGAACTCATAGTTCAAATGGCATTGTAATTTCTCCTCTGCCCACTAGGAATAAGACATAAGTATGTATTTTGAAAGTTTTACGTTGTGTATAGCTTTTCCTATTATGCTTATCTGATGAAATAATTTTTAACACCTAATTAATCCTTAGTTTGACCAATTAAAAATTCGTAGTAAGGAATTAAATTTTATACAAACTTAAGCCAAAACCACATATTGGATCTGGATAATAATTAACCAAACAAAATAAATTATTGGTTTCGAAAAAGTTACATATATTCTATAGAATGAATTATGCAAGGGAGGAAATTATATTTCACCAGCAAGAGCATATGGCCTGTTAATGATTAGCGTTCACTGGTTTTTATGACTAAAGTTTCGCTTTCATTAAGCAGTGTGAATGGCATAGACTTATTTACGCATTTAAAATAATCAAAAAGGCAAGTGTTGAGTGTTTTCAATCAAGTGTGTTCAAAAAATATTAACTTACACATGGAGATAAACTTTGTCTCTCTAGGGGATTTTCGCATTTTTTTTTTACAAATTCAAGTTAAAAAGAACTTTTAGTTTTGATTGGCTCCAAAAAATAAAAAAGACTGCTCCGCTCTATTACTTTGAGCTTTCTTTGCTATCATTTGCGAACTTAAAATTAATCAGTGATATATATTTTTTTCGGCAATACCTCTTACTTGTCAAATCCCGAGACAAAAGAAAAGAATAGATATGATATATTGCGTAGCTAATTAAAAAATGATTTTAATTAAATAATAATTGATAACATAATTTGAGTTATTATTAACAACTATTTGATATTAATAATTTTCAACTGGCCCTTTGAATGTGTTAAGTGTGACACTTCTGAAAAAATATCAAAGCAGTCACTTAGTGCATGAATGTAAGCATTTAAAGAGTGTTTAAATACAAATGAATCAATATGTTTGAGCGTTCTCCAAATTGTAATGAAAAACAAAAATGCTCATTGCTATAACCATTTCACTTTAGAGGGTGGATGTATTATAGACGTTATAAAGTTGTAAGGGCAAATGTAACAACATGCAGACATACATATATTTACACATGGATTCATTTATTCATCTACTCAACTAACCAAAGAACCAAACGAACATTTATTCATCTATTCATGTATTTGAATGGGTATGTTGGTGAACGGTCACAAATACAGCAGCTACTTGATACATTCTAGTATAATGTCAGTGTCATTATGAGGGTCAACATTGGATGTTTTCAGTAACATGAAAACATCCAATGTTGACCCGTGCAGTTAGCATAAGGGCATTTTAATACAAGAAGTGCTAAATGCGGTCACTCTCACTAAAGAAAATTATCGAATTTAATTTAAAATAATTGGTAATTTTTTTTATTCTTTTGTTTTTATTGCTGCAGTTTTTCATTATAAGAAAATATTTATTTTTGTGGCAACAAGAAAATCATGACATTTATATGAGGGTTTAATATGCAGTTTAAGTATTTCTTTTATATCCCAAAAAAAATAAAATACGAAATAAAAATAAAATTATTTTTGCTTTTGCAGTTGAAAATAATGTACAACAACACCCCTCAAGCTAATTTATATATATAATACGATTATATCAACTTTTAATGTAACTTTAACAATGTTATTATTTTCTCTCCTCTTTGCCTTTTTTCATCAATAAGATTCAGATAAATTGGTAATGAAAATTTCTTAACATAAATTTTTTGTTATAGAAGAAGCAATCAAAAGTTAAAATAAAAAATTACTATAATTCGTGTGAAAGATTTTTAAGTTTGCATACTCGTATGTGAAGCAATCTTTTGTGTGTGTGAAGCATATTGAGCATCAGCAAGAATCTGCAGTGTATTAAAACAACATACAATAAAAACAAATGCAGGCAAACACCATGATTAACAGAAGAAAGAAATCAAAATTTTGTAAGTGAAAGTTTATCGGCAGGACTTAACCGACTTACCTCTATGCTAGTAACATATAAATATAAAGAATTAAGATTTTAACTCAATTATATGTATAATTGAAACCTGTTAATTTTTTTATGTATTTATGTTTGATTATTATTTTTATTCGACCTTTTTTTTCTTCTTAAATAAATAAGTATTAATTTTTATAAGGGTCTTTTTAATTAAATTCAACACGTATATTTTCAATATTTCGCTTTCAGTGGAAAACTTTTTCAGGAAATTAATTTTTAAAAAACAAAAATTATTAACAATGTAAAAAAAAGGTAAAAAAAATTGTTAATAATTTTTGTTTTTATAAAAATTAATTTCCTGAAGAAGCTTTCAAGGGAAAAGCGAAATATTGAAATTATACCTTAATAAATTTAGTTAAAAATAACCTTATGTTTTATGTTTTTTTTTTTTTTTGTTTTTAATTATTTAATTCCACTTTTTAAATTCTTTTAATATTTTAAAACATTTATTACAAAAAAAAATTATTTCCAGATATTTTTACTTATTATTTACTTCTTATGAGGGAAGTTATAAAATAATTATCGCACATTTAACAAATTGTAAATAATACATAAATTGTATTATAAGGCATTTACGCGCAGATCTGGAGCTTCGTCGTCTATTATTACGAAGTCTATATATATCTACCACTATGATGCACTTTATTAGTTGCAAAAACTATTATTATCAATTAAAATAAAATTTTCTCATAATGTGAGGCTAATTAATTAGTGTTTGTATTATGAACCAAAAATGTACTAAAATATATATATAAAATGTACTATTTTAATATATTTTGATACGAATTGAATTAATCTTTGTAAAATAAACTTTTTGGTTAACTATGCAGATGTTTTTTCGTAAGAAGAAAAATTTCTTTTGAAAGTTTTTTAAATAAAATTCTTAATACTGATCCTTTCGCTATTTTACTACGTAGAATATAAAAAGCTGACAAATTGTAACCTTAGTGAATGAGTTTGTTAAGGCGATAGTATGGGAAACAGTTTTTCAAATTCATCTTCACCATTAATTTATATTTACTATTATTATTATCATTATATGCGTTATTACTATCTTAATAAATCATAGTTATTGCAATAATTTTGAGTTCTCCATTATTTCGAGTTTCCTTAAAATTTTGAGCACCATAATTGAAAATTTAAGAATTTATGTTATCATTATTAAAATTAATATTGTAGTTATTAATTATTATTATCACTTAATATTTTTAGCATATAAATTAAGTTTAATTTATTTGATAAATCTATTTTTCTGACATAACCTTGAAACACCTCTTAATTAAAAGAAAAAAATAAATCATTAAACTTTTTTATTCGACAAAAAAAGCGTCTGTTTATAGGGTAAGTCTGTTAACACAAAAATAGAAGAAAACCAACACAAAGTAAAATAACTAAAAGTTTCCTTAGAATGAACAGGAAACACTTATGTTTGTGGTATATTTATATTAAACGTATTATTTTTCTTTTTCTGTGCCAAAAAGAAAAATATGATATTAAAAATTCTTCTTGATGTCCTTCATGTTAGAGCACGATGCCGTTGTAGAGAAAAAATAACTAAAAAAAAACCGTAGACCTTCAACTTATTTGAAGACAGAAATTTATCCACACATACATATTGAATGGTGTTTTTTTTATTTAAAAGCTTTTATTTATAGATTCAAGAATACGAAAATATATTTTGTTTTCTTTTGAAGTGTCATTATGAAATGTTTTCTGAATTTCAAATTAAGATATTCCTCTTGATTTTCTAAGTTTATGTTTTTTAATATTAAATATTTTGTTATAACATAACTAGTAATTGAAGAATTTCATACCTTCGTGTTAAACTAAATCATTGACTGATAATTTTTTTAATTGAAATATTATGAGTGATGATATTTTTTATAGAAAAGAATCACTGAGATTTTATAGAAAAGTTGTTATTCATTATTCATTTTTAGTTTATAAGCAAATTATAGAAAAATTACTGATAAAAATTTTCTATAGAAAAATATTTAATGAACGAAATTTCTGTAGAAAAATTATTAATAACAACATTTTTTTATACAAAAATTATGACTGATTACATGTTTTTACAGAAAATTTATGAGAGAAAAACAATTGCTTATGAAAATTTTTCATATAAAAATATGAATATTGATATTTCTTTATAGAAAAGCTATGATTAATAACTTTTTATAGAAAAAATATGATTGATAAAAAATTGTATTGATGCATTTTTTTTACAGAAAATTATTATTTGTTTAATTTTTTTTTTTTGTATAGAAAAATTATGACAAGAATTTTAGAATTTTATAGAAAATGATAACTTAAAAACTAATATAATTTTGTTTCTATGGGGGGACTATTCTTATTTAATCTGTAGTTCTTATCGAAAACTAAACGTACTCTTGTAAAAATTTTGGCATCTTTCATGTGCTTGCAAAATTTTATTTAAAGGCTGAAAAAAAATTTCAATTTAAATCCTAATTAGCTGTATGTCTAATGTTGCTAATGTGCCTGTCAATAATCATTATTAGTTTTGTTCTCACTACTTCCTGATCCTCTTTTTTTAAAGGCTGAAGCAAATCATCTCCTTCATCAGAGGAAAATTTTTCTTTTCAACTGGTAATGCATATTTCTACCCTAGAGAAAGGATCTTCTCAATATCTCCTGGAATATTTATGTCAGTGTTGTTGACAAACCAATCTTCCTAATTCCTTTCTTTGAATATCAAAAAGATTCTTAAATTTCCTACTATGTGTTTCCTTAACCTTTTTTTTAAAAAATATGAGTTAATCTAAGCTTTAAACAAAATTAGCTGGTCATAGATGTGACCAAAATATAGGGATAATTTAACACTGAAGACATCCTTATCTTCACATTGTAAGAAATATAATCAGTATCCAAAATTTGAGCAAGTATCAATATTAGATATAGGAGAAAAATATAAGAGACGTTATAAGTTAGAAATGCCAGAAACTGTTAATGTACCAAATGTAAGGAGAATAAATTTCAAAACAGACATAGATAATTTAGCGCAGAATTATAGCTACTTAATTAAAAAGACACATAATTTGTTATAATTATTTCATAAGAGAGAATTTGTTATTTTATTTCCGCTTCCTTGTTTTCTATGTTTAAATAAATGTCTGAAGAAAATTATTTTATATCTTTTGCCAATTGTCTTCAAAAATTTTTTTTGAAATTATTAATAATTTTTTTAATTATAAAAATTTATTTCCTTTGGAATGCGAAATATTGAATTAATATGTGTTGAATTAAATTAAAAAGATCTATATAAAGATAAATACTTATTTATTTATTTTATGTTGCAATTTCTATCTTTTTCTACAAATACTTTTTTAATTTAGTATAAATATGTCATATTTTGCTGAACCTCATTCATCTCCTTAAAATAATTTTTACTGTATTGCAGTAAACTGCACATGAATTGAAATTAAAAAAAAAATTCAAAAAGGTACTTCTATCATTATTAAACCACTAATATATTGTGTTAAATCATATTCAATTATCTAAAATGATCAAATGACAAAAGTATTATTAAACTACACAATAATATTTTTTTGTTCAACGTTTTCATGAGAAAACAAGTATGTGCGAATTAAATTGCTTAAAAAGAGAGAATTCTTTAATTTAATAAATAATTTTATTGCACAACACAATAAACATACACTTATTTATTTATATGTTTTTGTACTTGTGATCATGAACATACATTTTATAACTGATTTCTATATGTCTGCTGTGTTGGCAAATAAATACAAAAATGCATGAATTTATTTTGAATTTTTTCAATTGTGTCATCATCATATTCAATTAGAACTTTAACAATAGAAATAAACTTCTTCAAGAATATACATTATTACTTCCATATTTATATACTGCCTTGTACTTGTATTTGTTGTTTGTATAAAAAATAAAATTATTCATACGATTTGAATAATATGAAATTTTTATGAAATATAAGTTTGTGTTATTGTATATTTTTTAAAGCTAATTGTATATTCGTAGCGTTAAATTGGATTAAATCAGTGTGTAAAGTAAATGTCTTTTAAAAAAGGCACCAACTGTCATTTTATAAATTCTGCATCAGAATTTTACAGCTGTTAAGCAGAAAAAAATATTATTATTCGTTTGGTGTATATGGCTGTGCAGTTTCGTAATTTGATTTTAAACTTAATTTATTATTATTAATTAAACTTTAGCTGTGTATTAATAGACCGCTAACAAATCAAATATCGAACTATTCACCGACCATTAATAGGCAAACTACAAAATTGCACTAATCGGTAAATTTTTTTTATAAAATTATGTTTGCGCTAACAATTGATTGCTGAAAAATCCTTAAGTTATCAGTAAATTTTCACGGATACTGCAATTTCATTTTCAAAAACAAACCGCGATCAGTATATTTTACCGACATTTTTTGTTTGCATTACTAATGCAAAAATCTTATTTTTATTAATTTCATAAACATATTACTTTTAACACACATTATTATTATGAAATTAAGTGTTATTATCAGCATATTTGTATGCCTTATATATTTAGAAAAATCATACTTCCAACAAAAGGCAGTTATTAAAAAATTAATTTTAATATTACAAAATTTTTAGTTATTTGTTTGCTTAAATATTTTCTAATATCTAGTGAAAGTTTACTAGCAATGAAAACCAAGTTGCATTATAGGTAAATTTAATATTTATACTGCAATTTTACAAATGTCACTTTATAGCATCGAATCATATTTTCATTCATTTTATTTATATTTATTAAAACACCATCGATTTTATAAAAATAACAAGCATTTTATTAAATTCTGTGCTCATCTAACCGCTTTTCACAAATGCTGTTTGATACGGTGATTATACTACGATTTTTATGATCAGCTATGGTTTTCACAAATATCCAAGTAAATACTAACGAATAGCTTCCAATTCCTGCAGGGATACATATTTATGTTATACGTATTTACGAAAATAGCCTATATACATAAAGTGAATAATATCTTAAGGAGCTTTTGCCTTCTTTTTATTTAATAAAACTAATTTTCATAAATATAAAAATATTTCGAAAACCACAATTTTGCATTTGTGTTAATTTTGTACATAATTTTATTTGTTCTTTTCTTTTATATTTGATTTCTGAGTTTAGTTCATTATTCTCTAGTTAGAGATGGGGTCACTAAAAACAACAACTAGATAATTCACATTAATATCGTATTCTCCTTGCACTTAATTAAAACCAGTGAAAACAAAAAACATATTTCATTGTTTAATTTATCTAAAATCGGAAATGCATAATTAAAATACATTCACATACGTACTTGCAAATGAATTGGCAAATACATTTACTTATACATTTGTATACTCATGTATTTATTCTCACATAATCCAAATAATAAATACTCCCATCTACACATGCACAAGTGCAATGCTTAAATTTATAAATCTGAAAATAATATTAAAACCTTTTGAAAATAGATTCATGTATAAAGCAAAATATTTATTTGGTACACTCTTTTAAAAATTATTAGAAAATGTAGACGGAAAAGTTATTTGAAAAAGAAAATATTGTGATTGATTTTTAATCGATATTTTAAATTTGCTAAAATGTTTCGTTATACTACGTTTCCACTGGACTAAAAATGACTATACTACTCATGCTTATACCTCTCATTCAGGCACGCTTACGTATGTGTATAAAAATACAATTTTCTTTATTATGCAAATTCACGTTCACGATTTCCTTACAAATAAGAACAAGAAAACTAAACACATTTTTAAAAAATAAACTAGGCAATGTTCAATCTCATGCTGAATATCTAAATCACTCTTGATTTGAGGGTGTTTATAAGATCGCAAAAGTAATTTATCCAACAAGACCTATACAATTCCATTCTATGGGTTTTAAAGTAAAAAAAAATCCACTGGTATAATTAATTTTTTTTTAAATCTGCTATCCAGAACGCATATTTTCGTATATTTATGTTTGCGAAATTACAGGAAATCTACTTTAAATAAGTGCTATGCTGAGTTATTTTTCGGCAATGCGAAATATCCAAACTTTTAGTTAACCAAAAGCATAATAAGAAAATCCAAACTATATTAAAATATATTTTTATTCAGATCGGCTTAGGTTCGTTAGATGCCAGCAGAATAAATGTATATTCTGGTTGCTAGAAAGATCTTCATTATTCTTTGTATCTATTTAAAATATAATTAAAAATCGTAAATTACTCTGTTTATTCAAACTTTTATAATAAATAGGACATGAAAAATTTAATTCTTTCATGTTGTGTGTAGAAACATTTATTTCAGTATAAAAGACATTATTTATAATTTATAATGGCTGACAACGAAGTTTTTATATACACTACTAAAAATTATCCTCTAGTTACTATCACAATTTTTCTAATTAAAATTTAAAAAAAAAATTATTTTTATTTTCAATATTTCGCCACAACATAGGGTGAAATTTGCAGGATAACTAAAACTTATAAAGAATTGTTTAAAATTATTAATAAATGACAAAAGTATTTTATAAAAATTTTCCTTTATCCATATTGTCTTTATTTGTAAGAATTTTGTTTTTGCTACATATTTTTATTATTTTTAATAAAAATGTAAAAGTCGCTTGAGCAAGTGTAATAAAAAAATTTATTGAGTTTACTATAACATTTAATTTAGTAAAATTTAATATCAGCTCAAGATTTAATAAAATTAAAATTTATCGGAAAAAAGCAGAACGTCGTTATTAAGTATAATCATGAAGAGTATTAAGGGTTTCAGTATTGCGAAATGTGAAATTTGCAAAATTCAATAATTTTAGAACAAAATTTTTAGATTAGCTTCGTCAACATGGATGTTAATTGTTAATTGTTTATACATATACTGGTACATGTAAGTATATGTGTTTTTTTCCGACTGTGTTAGTATAAATTATAGGTATATAGTGAGGTCGCATGCCAAACCCACATGAAATCACATAAAAACAGGAAATGACATAAAATCTTTTGCAATTATGTGAAGATGGTTTATTGCTACATGATACACATACGTTATGGTTTATATTATATGTTTTTTTTATATACTTTTGACTGTTTGTGGTTATTTATTTGTTCGTTTATTTTATGTTTATGTATTTAATATGGTGTTGTATATGGAGTGTGTAAGTTAATGTTTGTTCATCATCACTTTCAACGTTGATCAAAATTATAATATAATGCTGTTGAAGACTGACTGGCTGCCATTTGGATGATGGTGGACAGGAGGGATATGGATGGTCATTAATATAGAAAACTTTACTAAGTAAACTTGTGTTTTGTTTTTCTAAAATACACATTATTAATGGCACATGCACGTAGTATGTGTCGGTATTATTAAAGTTTAATTTTCTTTTAAATTGAAAATTTTATGATTTCATCAACACCATCATGTTTTTAGAAAATGGCTGAATTAAGATGGATTTAATTTTTTTTTTATTATTAGGAAATTAAAAAAGGGAGGTGTAGAGAAAATGCTAGTATTATTTGTAGTACAAAAATTCAAGTCGACTCGAATGTTTTTCAACAAAAGTATTGGAATTTTAGATTGTTATTGCTTATCTGAATAATGTACTTTAAATAACTCTGATAAATAATTAACTAAGATTGATTTAGTTTTAATAACATTTTAATATTGTACTGAAAGACATATCTATATATGGACTTTTGACAAAACAAAATATTCCAAAAACTGCAATTTTACAGGAGATAGAAAAAGCTGTTAAAATATCTAACAACTTTGACTTTGAAATATTTGGTGAACTTACACCACGCATGAATTCAAAACAACTTCTTTTGATCAAAATATTTATTTCCAAGTCCACAAAAACACTTCTTAGCAAACAATATTTTACTTTTTATCAGTTTTTGTTTTCACATAAGAACTTCGTTTCACACAAGTCGTTTAGTCAAAATTAATTTTCTCTATAAACCATTTAAAAATTTATCTTATGTCAAGCATAACTGCATATTTTCTAAATTTCAGTTTAAAGAAAACAACTTCTCTTCGAAGAAGTTGTATATACCTAAAAAAATATTAAATACAATTTAGATGTTTTGTCAAAAGTATATACAAATTTTATTTTTTGCATTTTAAAAAATTTGTAAACTCTTTCAGATAAGATATTTTATTAAATATTTTTTCCAACTACAATGAAAGAAGTTGATTTGCCAAGAACTGTAGATTTTTAACCAAACGGCGTAGAAATACAAGGAAACGTCTTAAAAATTTATATTTAATATAAAAATCATGTAAAAATATCTAATTTATAGAGAAGTTGTTTTGTCAAAAAACGAATATATATTAATTTATTCAATAAAAGCAACAATTAAAATACAAAGCAAAATGACTCCAAAATCAAAAACTTTCCAAAAAAAAAAAATTGTAACGAACGTTTATTTTAATCTTTTATAATTTCCGGATATTTTTTGACTTTTTGAAGGCCATAAAGGTAATTTTTTACACAGACTTCAGAGTTAAAGATTTCATAGTTTATTTTTCTTTAAGTAAAAAGAAATTTTATGTTTTTTGAAATGACTCAATTGCAGCAAATCACGCTTAAAAAGATTTTATAGTTATAAAAATTTGAGTGTGTATAAAATTGTTTATTTAAATTAACTATGTGGTAGTTTTCGAGCATTATAGATATTTAATAACCAAAGCTCTACAAAGACTAACTTATCTTAGCTAAATTATTTTTCAGAATAATATAATAAAATTTTATAATTTGTCAACCGTTATTATATTGTTACAAAGATGATTTAGTAAGTTTTAAAAGAAAATAATTATCAGTTAAAAAGCTAACTTTATTATTATTTAGTTTTCTAAGAAATCTTACGCACATAAGACAACGAGATTCTTATAAGAAATTCTACGAAGTAAGATAAACAGTAGAAAACAAAAACAACTAACACAAAACAAGATAAAACACATAGTCAAGTAGAATTATCTTGTTTCGTTTCATATTATTAAATGTAATATTAATTACATTTTACTTATATAGAGGCGGGGTTTGAATATTCAAATTTAACTAAATCTGCAATTTGTAAACTGCTATTCCACTTATATTGAAACTTAAATATATGACAATAAGTTCGAAAAAGGTAGTTAAACTGTAACCAAAAATATAAATGTTATATATACTGCCTTACACGTTTTTTTTCTACAAATATTACGTGAAAAGTTTAATTTACATAATACTTAAATTAAACCTCAATCGTTGGGGTTATGAATGGACCCAATGTTTTGTTACATTGAAAGGAATTATTGTTAAGCCCTCCTCCTCCTTAATTTCCACAAAAAATCTTGCCCGCTTTCAAAAAAGACAAAATTTTTTAACATTAACATTTTTAACATTTAAAATTAATTAATGTGTTAAAATACATCTTGTAGTGAATTTGTGTTATATGGCTAAATCAATATGCAAACTTCTTTTACGATTTTAAAATAAATTACATCCTTTCTTTAACATATACATATCAGAGAGATTTCTAGTAAAAACTTTTACTATTACAACATGTAGCACTAGTATTGCAATTTCGAACGAATCATGTTAAGTAAACTACATAAATATTTAATTTTTTTTTTACAAAATACCAAAATATGCAACATTAAAGTTGTTAGTTAGAGGTTTCATCAGTAAATAATGATACAGTGATTTATAATTTCCAATTATAAATTTATATGCTACCTTCGTATTCATAAATTTGTAAATACACCTTCGTATATAATCCTACTTACTACATGCTAAATATTTATATATACATTGCTATGCAAACAAATGACGCAGGCAAAAACCTTTAATATTTCTCTCTCATATAGAAAATTACTTTCGTTACCAAATGCTGCTGCAATTGTAGTTTTCGTTGTTCTTGTTTGAATACTTATAATTAGTTACGGCTGACATGAAACTGCTATTGCACAACTAGCATAAAACAGTGAAAAAAGTGCAGCGATATAGTGTGAATGTTATTTATTTGCATGATATTTCACATCCATTTGAAGGATTGTTTTCATTGTGACGCTTTACAATGAGGTTTTGTTATTTAGTGACACAATTTCGGCTTTCCATAAGATTTAAGACATGCATAAATATTTTAGCATTAAGAATAATATGTAAGTTAAACAAATTTCTTAATGTGGGCCATATTTAGTAATAAAAGTCGCATGTCAGCGAAAACTGTGCATTTCATTTGACGTCCTAAACTACAGTAGAATAAAAATTTGTAATATTTTTGCTTATAATGTTGAAATTAAAAGCTTAAGGCATAAATAGAGAAACGACACATTAATTCGCTGTAATTGCAAACTTCTAAAATAGATGAAAACGACATAGGTTATATTAATACTTAAAAAAGTTGTAAAATTTTTAATAACTAAAACCTGGGAATAACATTATTAATTGAATTTTTGAGGGAATAAATTTGTTTTTAATCCTAAAAATATAAAATTTTTTACTATTAATCATATATAGTGCGATTTTAGATTAAGCAATGCAAATCCCAAGATTCCTGGAACAGTTTCTCAAATGTGGTCTTTATATTGTTTTTCTTACTGCCTGCTGCGTGGAAAAACGATAAGAAGGAACATATCAAAACTTTCAAATCTTTAATAGACTTTCAATACACGAGAGGAATTCTGTTTTAAAATTGATTTTTCCAAAATGAAATCAGTCTCTTTCTAAAGAGAAGAATTCAAGAATTAATAAAAACTTTAGATTTGTTTTTTTTCTTTTTCGTAATATTTTCTATCTAATTAGCTTTAATAGCAGTATTTATAAGTTATGCTTATTGTTAAAGCTTTTTAGAAAACAGAATAGGTGCAGCTTTTTTCAATTAAAAATTAAATTAAAAAATGAAACACCTTCTTCGTTTTTAAATTTATTTTCGGTTAATTTTAGTCATAGCATAAAAATATTTTTTAACAATTTTTTCTCTTAACTACAAGAATCCAAATATTTACTAAATTATTAAAGATTCTATGTTCAACAACGCTTTTTTAGAGCTTATTAAGACGTTTCGATATCATACACCAGCAGTATTGCATGTTAAAGCATTACAGCGTCTCTATATTGTAGTATAATGAGTGCATTATAAACTCAAATAACCCCTGCTATAGCCATATGAAGTTTCAATATAATTGGGCTAGCCGTTTAGGAACTATAAAAATGTTAAAATTGTTTTACCAAATCATCTGGCCGTTAAATGCTGCTGTGATTTCAAAAAAACTTGAATTTTGATTTCTTCTATACCAGCCCAATGATCCAATGGCACACTCTGTTTTATTATCATTGCGTTAGTTTTCAACAATTCATGAACCGCCGCACAATAGGAATTTCGCGGAAAAAAGTAAAATTGTCTAATTGTCAGACTAAATGATCTGACTGCTAGTTTTTCTATAGCCGTCTCAAGCTCAGTACTTGTATGTTTTACTGAACCAACTTTTTTAATTTAAAGTGGGATATTTCAGTATACTAAAATTAAAAAAATAAACTCTGCAGATATTTAAGTTTTTTTTTGTTTGTTTATTTTCATGAACACATAAAAAAATCCCTTTTTTCTCCAAACATTTGGACCTGCAATTTTAGCTTTTGTTCCCTACAGTTAGGAATCACTTCTAATACATTGGCTCATATCTGTTTTAACATTTCTAATCAATTTCAATTGCCACCAGGTGCCACCCCTCAATTTGTAGCATTACACAGTACAACATTCTTCAGCTGATTGCTTCGCGACTCAATTCTGATAAGGCCCTTTTGTTTAACATAACTCAAGAACCACTAGTCGGATTTTACTTAAACAAATTTAGAAAAATCAAGAATTACAAGTACTTTCTCTGTTTATACAATGTTTCGCTACATAAGCAACAGTTATAAATAAATGTATGAAGAAAAGAAAAATATTTTTTGCCTAAAAAGTTAATTTTTGTTTTAATTCATAAAAAATCCAAAATGGTAAAAAAGTGTCAAGTCCTATTACTTTCACGTAAAGTCGTATAATCTATTAACAAAATGAGACATAACTCATGAAAATCGATGAACGCATTTCGCTTTTATGCACAATTAAGTAAAGGTATGAATTTAACAAATTTGCTCGAAATATGCACAAAAAAAGATTGATCATTTTTTTATGGTTCTCGTACCATACAAAGAACTCACGAAAGAAAAAACTAACTATTGAAAGTTCAGGCAGTGTACCTCTGCAAAATCTGTTGAATCATACTGCTTAAAGAATTCTAGAGACCAAGTCAGCAAAGGAAATAAATAAAATTGAAAGCGGAATTCTAATAATGTTCTATAAATGGGGAGGTGATGGGGCATCTAGTCAAAGCGAATACCAAAAGAGGTTTTCAGATGATCAAATTTCCAACTCTCATTTATATATGACATCAGCTGTACCACTTAAATTATCATTAAGTGATGACATAAATAAATTAGTATGGAACAACAATAAACCTTCTTCCACACAGTATTGTAGAACAGTACAGTTTACGTGCGTTAAAGAAACACCTCAAGTTATACGAGAAGAAAAGAGAAAAGTCGATGAGGAGTTATCTCAACTAAAAGAATTTGAGTTAACAGTAAATAATATTAATTTTAAAGTAAAACATGAATTATATTTTACAATGATTGACGGCAAGACAGCACAATCAGTAACAGAAACACCAGCAGCAACTTCTTGTTTTTTTTGTGGAGCCACAACATCCAAGATGAATAAAATCGTTCTAGCTATGCCCGTTAATGAACAAGCACTTCAATTTGGTATGTCACCACTTCATGCGCGTATTAAGCTAATGGAATGTCTTTTGCATGTAGCTTCTAAATACTTGTCCGATAAAAGAAGCCCGAAAGTGTTTGATAAAGCGTGAACTTAAAGAGAAAATTGGAATACAGGTTGATACTGTTAAGAAAGGCTCTGGTACGACAAATACAGGAAATATATCACGAAGATTCTTTGCTAATCCTGCTTTGATTTCCAAAATCACGGGTCTAGATGAAAACATAATCAAGAGGTTTTCGATAATTCTCGAAGCTATAACAATCACCGCGGTAGATCCAAAAAAAATTTGGTGATTTTTGTTTGGAGACGGCAAAAGAGTTTGTTGCACTATACGAGTGGTACAATATGCCATCTATACTTCACAAAATTCTGATTCATGGAAAAGATATAATTAAAAAGTGAATTTTTCCTGTAGGCCTACTATCCGAAGAGGCTCAGGAAAGTCGTAACAAAGACTAAAAAAAAACGCCTTAGACACTCCAGAAAATGCAGTCGAATTGCCACGAACTAATATATTATACACAGAACGATGGTAATATCAGATCCCATGATTTCATATTTGACGCCTTCATTTAGCCAGAAAAAGCATAGTGTTATAAGCGTTGAAATTAAGGCTTTTTTAGAATTATAAATTAAAAATAAAAAAAATCATTTAAATTTTTTTTCGACATTTCTTTAACTTTCTTTATTTGGATTACTTTTGTGTATTACTATATAAATAAAACTAAATTTGTAATGAAATCACTACATTTTTTGACAAATATATTTTTTTCCTCACCTCCATACAAAAATCCCCAGTGTGCGCCGCTTACCACCTAACAATAATTTTCCTTTATATATAAGATACCTTATATATAGCTAACGTAGTCGACTAACATATGCTATTTAAATTTTTTCATAATAATCATAGTTGTAAAAATCAATCAGAATTTGCCACAGTATGTAAAATTTATTTATTTAAAGAATTACTAAAAAAATTTCTAACAATATCTGATATCGAGTCGGTAATTGTGTTGAAAATAATTATTATTAATTTTTTTTATTTATTTCATTATTTGTTATTTTCCGTTTATTTTTTGGCAGCACATTTTACTTAAATTCTAATTAAAAATAATAAAACAGATGTGATACCATATAAAGTTCATAATTGGTTTTTAATAAATCAAGTTTTTTCAACTCCTGTTTCTGTTTAAAGAAAATTTCACATGCCAACGAATGTTAAGCCAACAGATATGACACATCCCCAGTAATTTTTAAGAATACAAAGTACCCGAACATACGCAAACACACTATTGAAGCACGAATGTAAGGATGTGAAGTTGTAATTTTACATAAGGCCTGTAAGATAAAGTATCATGGAATATAGCAAAAGCTCTAGCTTATAGACATCACATTTCTTGCAATACAATTAAAATTTTTTCTTATATTAGGAGACATTAGTTATTTTCGATTGTAGTAAAAAAAACTACAAAATTTTAAGACCATTATGTCTTTTTAACATTTTGCACTACTATTCACGAAAAGTTTAAATACTTCTATATCTACTTTTCCCAACACATACTTATATTATATTATTTATTCTATAGTAAGCGATATTATTTGTAAATTTTCTTCAAATTTTCTATACGTATTTTAAAACGCCATCAATATCATTATAGTTCTGGCGGTTAGGAAAACACTTCTTAAACGATAGAATAGTAAGAACCAAACATTGTTTGTTTTGTCATACACGTATCCATGTTATAAGACAAATCATATGAAAAAGCCATAGATTATTTTTTAATGAATCATGTAGCATTATTCGAGTTAAGCATTTGAGCAGGTGGGCAAAAAAAATGCTTCCAATATTTAACAGTGAATTGAGTTTTTAAGATCCGAAACAGAAATTCCGTCTAAATATATTTATATGCATTATATAGCGCCTGAGACATTAAAATATTAATCTTGTGTTATTGCTTTGGTTAACTGTAAAAAAATATACATAGACTAATAATAAATACACTATCATAATATAATAAAACCTAATCACTCTTATTCTGTTTGCCGACGTTTTTTATCATTTGTTGTAAATCCGTATGCTCGTTGGCAATATTGCTATTTATTGATATCTAGCAAAGCATGCTTGGTATTCTGTAAGAAAATTTTACGTTGATGTTGCCTTAAATTGTTGTTGATATTGTCGTCTGTAAGTTTGGTGCCAAGCTGTTATAAACAAAAATTTAAGAAGATTAAATAAAATTAAAAAAAAATACAAATAAAATAGAAAAAGGAAAAAATTAAAATTACCAACACCAACCAATTTCAAAAATTAGTGGAAGCATTGGGAAAAAATCCAATGGGAAAAAATTGGGAGATTTTGAAGAGGCAGTGATCCTACTAATTTTAAGAAACAATGGGAAAATGTTGCGACTGCTCTAAACGCCCTTGGCCCACTAAATAGAACGAGTGATGGTTGGCAAAAGGTGTAATATATAGTTCTTTACAAATACATGTTTGACAAAATTCTTTTTACATTCTTTTTTGGAGCGATTTAAAATTTAAAGTAAAAAAAAAGGATGGTAAAAATCAATGTGCTGAACATTTTGATTTTAATTTATTTTAGGTTCAATTTAATACAGATTTATTTTTTTTTTCACACCGATTTTATCAAAAATAGTACACACATGAATCAGCTGACTCAAATCTTAGATATGTGTATTTTATTTTATTAAAATGAATGATAAACTGGCAATGTCGTCATAAAACTGTTAGGGAATACCAAATTAGTATTGATGTTGTGTTAAAGTGATGTTGCCTCAAAATCAACTAAGTTTCTCTTTGTAAGAAAATGCAAGGAATTTTACTATATAATAAAAAATATTATTGAGAATAAACTTTTATTTACTAAGAAAGATAACAAACTAGTGCAAAACTGATAAATATGATGGGATAAATGAGCATACACTTTTGATGGCAAATGCGAAAGTTAATTAGAATTATTAAAGTAAAATCTATTATAATCACATTTATATATATTCCAAACAAAAAGGTGATGACTTCTTGTTGTAAATCCTGATATTCCTTTCTCATAATCTCAGGATTTGTTAACATGTATCTGTAAAACAAAAAAAAATTCTTGAACAAAATTCCATACATAACATTCATCATTACTTGAAATTGAATAAGTTATGGACACTTTTAACTAACAATTAATCTCAAATATTTTTCGAACACCATAAAAACAAACCAAAAACCTTTGGGTTGAGACTTGAACAAATGTGCTTTCCATTGCTAATTCTAAGCTTTAAATTTTTTGATTCCTATATTTTAAGAAATAAATTTTTGCATTTTATTTTTATTGATCTACAAATACTAAATTTCGTTTCCAAAATCTTTTTTAATAGGAATGTTATAAAACTCGGAATAATATTTTGCTTGAAATATTCAAATCAATTCTTTTTCTGATTTGCAATTATAAATTAATTTTTTCACAATTTTTTTTTTTACCAATTATTATTTGATTTCATTTTTTATTGGCATTGTGAACTCTGTTTTTTTGTTTTGTTTTTTTAGTTTAACAACCTTTAATCTATTAAACCATCAAAAGTTGTACCATGGATCTAAACAAATGATGATTTCAAGCCTGTGCTTCACGTAATTATGTTTGAAATAAGCATTCGGGGTTGATTCAAGATTTATAATGCTTCTAACACAATTTATTAAAAATGCCTGCCCCAATCATGTTTTTGTTTAATATATATAGAGTGATTAAACTATCTAACTATACTTAATGCATTCAGTATAGGTATAATATTACTTTTATAAAAAGCACCAACGACATTTTTTAAGTTTCATCTCCATGCAACACGAGTAGCAAAATATGAAGATAATCCAAGCCATAAATAATTGCTGTACTAAAATATTATAAGAATACATATACCTTAAATTTAGGTGTACATATTTCGATTTAAAAAATATCTTCTTCTCATTTCCATATCAACACATACTTTACACATCATTATTTTTAATCTGAGTAAATAAAACTTGAAAATCATTTTATTTCATGGCCATAATGTGATAAATTTGTTTAATAAAAATATTTATTAAAATGCCAAAATTATTATTTGTATATATCCATTTAAATTATAAATGCACTTAGGCAATCATATTCAGAGGCATATTGAAAAAGCTTAACTTTCAATTTTTACCAATAATTTCTAACAAAATCTTTATAAGGTTTGAAGAAATGCAACAAAATTATTTTACCATTCAACGGAAGTAAAAGTTAGCATTGAAATATATATAAATAAAAAAAAACGGTTGTATAAATTATTTTTCCTTTTGAAGAAATATCTGAAAAGTAATTGAAATCTTCAACGGTCCTGTATAATTTAAACATAAAAACAGTTGTTATTCATTGTTGGTTTCCTATGGATATTTTATAGTTATTTTAAAGTTATTAAAAAATGAGTTTAATATTTGTTTGTTTGTTACTAAAGAGAAACTTTTTAACAAAACAAACACTCATAGAAAATAAGATAAATTATGGCAAATATGTTCATAATGGCTGATATGCCAATGATTATATTAATTTAATTCAATTTAATTTAATATGATCAAACAGATATAAAAAGTATAAAATATATAGGCAATGACTGGAAAAATTCGTTTTATACATTGCAAATGTTCCATTAATAAAATTAAAATGTATTTAAATTTTGGTTTTGTTTTCTTTTTATTTAGTTATTTAATCTTTTCTTATATGAAATAAATAAATTATTATTATTTATGCTTTGTAAAAGAATTTAAATCAATTTATAAATTTCTGTTAACCTGAATTGCAAATATTGATTTATGATTTAATTAGAAAACCAAGTAAGTGATTAAATTGTGTTAAATTAATAAATGCTATAATTATAGAGTACAATTTATTTGTTAAGAAATCATCAAGCCATTAAAAGACATGCTTTGTTTTATATTAACATAGACTATTAGAGTGGGGAAATAACTATCATCTCTGATTATCAAGCTGCTAGAAAGGCAACGAATTCATATAAGTTTACCTTCAAGCTACGTTGATAATATTGTTTGCAATATGAAAGCCCCGAATAGGAGAAAATACCACCTAAATTAAGATAGGTAAAGCTAACAGCAGGGATAATGTTCAAATTTGCTTAAAAGCTGTCATCTCTAAGAAAAAATGACCTAAGAACGATCACCAGCTTCCTCGTGTATTAACTCAAGCTCAAGAAATACTTCAACAGACCAAAATCTGTTAGCCGAGCCAAAATTTGTGATCGCAAATACAAGCGGCAAAACATTTACTGCAAGTTGGGGATCTTTTAAAATCAGAACCCAGAGTAGAGTACAACAATCATCATCTAAATCAATCCATCTAAAGGTAAAACTTGTTAATTTAAATTTAACTGTGTTGATTAATTTTCGAAAACTACTTTCGATTTTTTTAAATTTTAGTTTGTAACGGTTCTTAGGAATAAAAGTATAAAAATGTTTCTGTTTGTAGATTAAATCTTGTCACTGGAATGTTAACTAGTTGCCAAATGGAACATTCCGATAAATATATAAAACTTGCCTGAAAAATAAAATCCCATAAAACTTTATCAAAATGAGTCAAAGAGGAAAAACATACAATATGGATTATTATGGATTATTTATAGCTTTGAAAATTATTACATGGGGAAAATAATAATTTCAGTTCATTTTCAAGTAGTTCCAATATTTTTAATATTTTAAGAGCAACAATGAACTAGATTTATGTTGAAACAAAAAATTTAAGTCGATCACTAATATATTTTATATACGCATTAGACGGCGTTAAAATGGCGTGCAGATAGTGAAAAGCGAAACTTGTGTTAGACATATAAATTTGATCTGTCGCCAGTATTGCACCGGTATAAATTTATACAAAGATTGTTTTTACAAATTCAAGAGCATATAAATGAAGATATACGTAAACTAACAGAATTTTACATAGCCTTAGATTCACTTCAATTCCTTTTACTGTCATGTACGATATATCCTTATTTTGCTCGATTTTTGGGATCACATTTATACAGTTTCTTTTGGAATATAAAGAAAGCATAACGCCCTTTATACTTTTTGTATACTTATATACATATATGCAAAAACTATTCCACACTTTAGACGCACAAATGTCACATTTGGTGTTCTAGAAATGCCTATATATACAACAACGATTGTCAACAAAGATTTGTTTAAAAAAAATTAATTTTCAATTTAAAATACGTCTCCAAAAATGGTAGTAATTCATATTCTTAATTTTTAATTTATTTTGAGAGCGCGACATTTCTTTGTATTCGTGCATTCTTTTCATATTTATCCGCACTCCGTACGAACTTTAGATTTTATAAATCTGTAGCTATTTGGTATCCACCAGACAAGCAAGACACGTGAATTCAGCATGCACACATGTGTCGTCATGTAACGCGTCACATCAAAAGTCATGAAAAATTCTATGAAGTTTCCACTTTCTTCTTTAACATATTCGTCACTTAAACACGTACAAACGTGCATGTGTGTAAAGTTCTTTACAATAGATATGTAAAACTGCCAGTTTTTTTTTTTCTTTTTGCATGCATATTTCTCAACCAAAAATTAAAATAAAACACGAATAAGAAGTTTAAGAATTTGTGTATTTATGCATTCTTCTTGTATGAATTTACGTTGAAGTGTATGTAAGAAGTCATCTTTGGAATATATGTACCGCATATGGGAACGATGTCTTACTGCAATGGATGTTACATTGACCCGAGGGAGTAAAATGAAAATTTATATGCAAAAACATGCTGTGAAATGATACGAATGCATGTGTCGTATGAAGTTTAATATATGCACGTATGTAACTATTAAAAAGTGAAAAATCTTTTTAAATATTTTTATCTATAAATATATACATATATATACATCTTTGTGTGTATGTGAGGCAAATAAAATTCCATAGTTATTGTATATATTTAAGCATGTACACATTTGAATGCTCAAACATGTATTTTATACATGTATATTTGAATATCAAATGTAGCAAAAGAAAAACACAAAATGAAAAAGTTTTACATACATATTTCAACCAAACTAAGTTTTAAAATTATGTTATTTTATTTTCAGTGATACAACAGCTTGTAAAAATTATTTCATTTCATTTTTATTTTTCAAATTTGCAATTGCGATTATAACTCCCAAAATAACAGCTACATTTGCAAATGTTTAACCTTTGTTTACTTTTTACAAATAGTTGTCTCTAATATAAAGTTTGTATTACACATATTCGTTTGTATCTTTATCATATTGTGTCTACATTTAATAATGGTTGTATATAGTATGTCTACAAAATGCTAGTAAATATAAAAGGCAGAGTATTATGTTTCTTATTTAAATAGCTAAAACCACGAAACTCTGGCATTGATCAATGCGCTGTTATACGTACGAAAATTTTGAAAATTTGAGCATACAATTTTTGCTAAAGTTCAAATCTATGACTTTTATAGTGAACCAATTTCCATGGGTAAAGAAAAAATTTAGTAAAGTCTTCACACCATTTTTTTGAATTAATACAATTTTTTTTGTAAAACTGTTTTTTACACTACAAAACATTTCAAAACAACAAAAAACATTGTTAATTTTCCATCATTTCTACATAAGGGTTTGTAGTGTTTGTATGGAAGAGTCTTTGAGTCTTGCTGTCTATGCTATATTGATTTTATGAGAAATTCTCATAGAATCAGTTTGGCTTTGGATATAAGACCATAAGGTTTTTCTATACAATATTGGGTTAAAATTCACTGATGAGCTATTTGAGAAATAGTAAAATTGCAATATTGATGTGCTCTCCCCCATTACAATACATTTCAAATATTTTTATTTTTATTTGAATAAATGTTTTATGAGAATATCATGAAATATTTACTTAAAGGAATCAAGCACGAAACAAAATTGCTTATATTGAAAATGATTCCGAATAACTATAAATTACTTGTTTAAATATTAAGAAAAATTCTGTTAAATTAACTAAATTTTGGTTAAAGTTCAAGCGAATCAGAAGAGTTAAAGAAATTATTTTTTATTATATTTTTTTCTAAATTTTTATAGTTTTTTTAAACGATCTTTTTTATCTCTAATAAATATCTTTTTTCTTTTTTAAGATCTTTTTTATATATTTTTTCTTCTCAATATTTCGCTTTCCTTTGGAAAGCTTCTTCAGGAAAAAATTTTTTATATTTTTTTTTCATATTTTAAAAAACAAAAAAAAAATTTCCTGAAGAAGCTTTCCAAAGGAAAGCGAAATATTGAGAAGAAAAAATATATAAAAAAGATCTTAAAAAAGAAAAAAGATATTTATTTTTTTCTAAAGTTATGTAGGTTTTAAAAAAATTGTAAAATTTAACTAATTCTACTAAACCTAAATATGCTTCTTTAAAAAGAACAAAGGCACAACTCCTTCAAAGAAATTTCGTTAAATTTAATTTATTAGCTTCAGATAACAATTTTTTTAAATTTTTTCTCTAACACATTGTCTACAAGTTTTATAATTTTAAGACAGAAATAAATTTCTTGCAATACTAGTACTTCAACTATATGCTATGTTTTAGAAACAGGTTGATTTTCGAAATCAATTTCAGAAAATCATAAAAATAACCTATTGATACTTACTAACAACTTAAATTTAAAGATTTTGAAATTGGTTGAAGCTAGTTTAACAATATTTTCTTCGGGTTTACACTCTATATAGGAACGAAGCGAGAATAGTTAAACTGTAAACATATCTTCATGAAATTTCCATTGTTTTACGAAAGCACACTTTTCTTTAATTCTATACACTATTTTACATTTCAGGTAAACTTTTAGTTCATAGTTCTATTTCTAGCTTATCTAAATCTATTCTAGTATAATTCCATTAAAAAGTTTAAAGGTATGTTTTCTATATGTTCATCCGTTTTGAAGTCCGTTAGTAATCAAAATATTATTTAAACCAGATAAGCGGCTTGAAATTGATCAATCAACAAAGATTCAATTATATGAGAACAGTTATACTCTCTAAATTTGGTACAGCCCTCTCGAAGGTTGAAGTTATTTTTCAACTAAAAGTAGTATACGGCGAAGTAGAACTAAATTTCGTACTACCAGTGCATATTATTTATTAGTTTACATTTATCTACATGAAATATCCTTTATTAAAAAAAACAAATGTGAGGATTTCGTTAATTATACCACCGATTCCTTAAATTCACAAATAAGTATATGCACGTTTTTTCATTATGTTAGTTTAAGGTGTGTGCACGTAAGTTCGTAGAATTTCACTTTTGGAAGGATTATAGAAACAAAACGAAAAGCAACAGTAAAAAGAAAAGCCTCTACAAGGTACAGCTGGAAAAATCGCCTGTTACAAATTCCAAAAATTACTTGAAGAACCAAATTATAGCACATTGAGCAAGTTAATTGAACCATTTTTTTTTGTTTCTCTTTAATGGCTTGCGTCGGGGCAACAATCATCATAGTACTCAAAAAAAAAATAGGAAAATAGTAATTTTCAATATAATTAAAAAATATTATGCGTCCAACATATTAAACATTTTTTCCCCTCAAAACCACTTCAAAGTGATATTAATTTGGAGGTATTTAATCAATTGCTATTATAATCAAAACAAAAGTTATCGAAAGATACCTAAATTTAATTAAGCTGTTTGATATGTGGCCAGAGCTCTTAAAAGTATTTAATATTTGTCATCGGTCCAAATTAGAAAGATTAAATGAATTAACAGATTAAGATTCATTACATGTACTATGTAGCGGTAGAGGCAAATGAAATAATGAAACGTTTGCGCAAACTGAAATTTTAAAATTTAATGTAATAAAAACTTAACTTTATTCTTTGCAATAAAAAAAATCATTTAGAAATACCGAAACAATTTAATTCCATTTTTATACTTAAAAAAGTTCAAAATACATTACAAACCATTTACACTTCTTGAATAAAGCACGAATAGATAATTTTCTTTACATATCTGACTAAAAAAATCTATTACACGAGATTATACTAAACACCTTGGATAATGTTGATAGTGATGACAAAGCAGTTTTACAGAAAAGGAGCCTGTGTATAGACAATTTAAAGGGAAATGAAACTTATTTGCATTTAACATAATGATGCGACATATGTTGCAATATTCAAAGTGTCTTTAAGTTCGGAATACTTACATTAGCAAAAGCACAAAAATAACCGAGAAAGAACTTTGTCAAATTTTATCATACCATATCTGCATGTTAAAAGAATTTTTATTCATATACTTTTCTGTTTAAGAGTGTATTAAGTGTTAATTTTCTTCAAAACATTTCTCCTTCATTTTGTTTCATTATTTCATGATCTAGGAAATAAATTACAAACAAAAAATGTAAATTTTTTACACTTGCAATTTTATATTTCAACTTCATATCAAAACATAAGGATTTCAATGTCTTATAAAACTTATTTGTATTTTCTTTGTCAGTTAAATGTGAGTTTCGCCTTGAATTTACATATGTTGCTGTTATTTTCGCAGTAATTTAAGACAATCACAACAATAAAAGCAGCAACTGCTTACAAGTAATGGGGTTGTTTGCTTATTATATGTTTCTTAAGTATTTGTAAAGATTTTGCATGTCTTGTGGGATTTTAAAGGGCTTTTGACTTGTTAGAAGACAACAAATTCTTATATGTAAGTATTTGTATATGTAAGTCTGAGTCTTAATTATAAAATTTCTTTAACAATCTTATTTTTATGTTAATTAATGCAACCTTGCATAAAGCTTCTTACAATTGTATACTTAAAGTATGAGAGTGTGTATTGGAATGTTTGTAGATATATTTATATGTATGTGGAGGTGTTGTGAATAATGTTGCAAAAATTTTTATACAATTACGACGGTTGTTTATAAATATTAAAGTATAACCATAATAATAACAAGAAATTATTTTAACAAGAATATTTATAAAAATGTATAAAATAATAACGAATAAAATAGTAAATAGGAAACAAATGAAACTTAGTATAACTTTATTACTATGACATTTTTACTCGAAATCTATTGTAAATATTAACAAAATTTATTGCAAAATTAGAGGTAAAAGATTTTGATTTCTTCTCTAATTGGATACTCGTGATTGTACAATTGCATTGTTATGGATGCATATACTTAAAGCGTTATAATATGATGTAATATATTTCACGAGATTTTATTATGTTTATTTAATAATATAAAATCAATTCAAGTTCTTAAATTAACCTCTCAGAATTAACTTATGCATGGTCTTCTGAGATGTAGGCCAAATGAAAGAAATTTTTTTTTTTTAACTTTTTTATATTACTGATGTTTTTTTCAAAGATGTCCATTACAAGTGTGAACTTAAGGTGAATAAAAATTAATCATTTTATTTTAAAAACAATTTAGCTTTATATATTTTTGTAAATTGTTTTAAATACAGAAACTATTTATGCTACGCACTTAATAACGTCTGTAATGTTGTTATTAATGGAAGGACTAAACAAATCCTTTTTTTTCTACTTTAATACTACTTCACACTAATTGTCTAATTTATAAGTCATTGTCGCAAATATGAAAAATCCTCTAGAAATTCAAACCATGCCAATTGCTAACCTAGATCACCTTTCTTCATCCATATATTTTTCAAACAATTTTCTTCTTTCTGAAAACAACTTAAGAAACCTTTTCTACAGTAGAGACAAAATTTTAAAAGAAACCAAAAAAATATATTTGCAGTTGATTAAAAAATTAGATTAAATGTTTCTTGATTTTTTAACGTCTACTGCACAATTAATAATATTGTAATAATTAGCTGAGAAGATATAAGATCTACACACAGAGATACACTTAACTTATGGTCTACACCCGGCATAAGATCTGAAATATTTATATCAACAAATGTCACACTCAGTCTTAAAAATTATTTTCTTAAAAGTTCCAACTGCCATGCTATAATAAGTGATGAGACCATTTTAATGAGAGATATCATTAAAATAATTTCATGAAATGCGGATAATTATAAAATTTTATGAGAACGGGTTGTCCTTCCTTGGGATTGAGATAATTTCAGCAAAGCAGTGTTCGTCCTGGTTACAGACACTGCATTTTTTTATAATTCATTATTGTCCAAATTTTAAACTTGGCATCTTAAAAAGCTTTAAATAGAGAAACAAATGTTAGCCCGTTCATGCAACAAATTTAATATAAACACTCTTTAGGTTATATTTTTAAGCAGGAAGTGCATTTTATTGTAAGTTTATATGCCAAATGTATTATAGCCTCAAATTTGTCGTTTCCCTCTGGAATCTTGAATACGTACAACTTAGAAGAATACTGAAGAAAGATTAACCAATGCAAAAATTTAAGTTTTACTTTTGCCTCAATATATAATTTAAATGATTCCATCCTAAAAAGAAATTAATTTTAATATATTAGAAGAGAAAATGCAAACATAAATCTAATTTGAAAATTTATTCTCTTAATTTACTTTAATACTTAAAAATATTAAACGGCAAGTTTAGAATTTTTAACTTAATCTACGCATCGTCCAAGAACACCTTTAAAAATGCATATAATAATATGCAAGCATAAATATATACAAGTACATATATACATATCCAAGTTATTACGAAATATATGGTGATTTTGATTGCTCTTAGCAGCATTGCTATATATATTAAGTGATGACATTCATTGTCTTGTGCATCTTCATTTCATTTTATTATATTCTAGATTTCGTATTGCAATGTAAGACATTTTTAATATTTATGCAGTTTGAAAGTGCAATATATTTTGATTTCTAACATGTCAAGGACTTTATTAAAAAAACAAAAATGCTTGTAGCAAGAAAGCATTATAACTAATGTTTACTTTTTTTAATAAATTTTATGCAAATTAATAGAATTAAAATTATAGCAATTTAATATGCAAAACAGGTAAATATTTACTAATGAATTTATAACACAAATTAATTAATGAAATATTTAAAAGCTCTAATATTATTATTTTATTTTGTACAAATTATTTATAAAACACACTGTCTATTTATATGATTTCAGAAAGTCTAATTATTTTTATAAAATTTTTTATTTATTTACTACTCATGCCACCTTAGTTATTAATTACCCACTTAAATAAAATATTAAATTTTCTTGTAGAACAGTTTCTGCTGCATTAGTTGTAGTTGTTGTTGTATTTGTTGAAACATATCATTTCAATAGAAAATCTGCAAATGCAAATTTATATTTTACCGTTGTGTATCACCTAAAAATAACTTTACCTGGTGTTCAATTTAAAACCGACTATTTGTCACTTCAAATATACATACATTTTTACTACACAAAATAATTTTAAATAAAACTGTGGCTTCGAACTTGCAAACTTTACTTTATCAAAGACTATAGTTATGAGCGATTATTAAAGCTGACAAAAGAGTACAACTCAAATGGAATATTTAAAAGAAAATGAACATAAACATGTAGTGGCGCAAAACTTTAATCATGGTGCAGGTAAATCAGGCGTGTAACACGTGCTAAAATTCTTAATAAATTTAGGAAAAGTATAGAAAATATGATGTTGTCGATGTTGACGACTGTATAAAATAAAAAAAATAACCAATTTTATATATTTCATAATTTATGCATAAATTTATTATTAATATAATTAAAACATTTTTTTGCTTATAATTTTTGATTAAATCAAAGACAATGAATCTTATGTTGATAATGTCGGCAGTTATGTATGGAACACAATATCAGATAAATGTCCGCCTCCGAGCACATTTTTCATTACATTCTCACACATTTCACGTGGTATTTCATTAATTTTATTACTAATATTTTATTTGAGTTGCTCAACCATTTCTGTTTTATTTGCATGAATTTTGCTTTTTCAGATATCGCCACAAAAAGAACCCGAAACAGAAAAATCAGGCTAGCGTGGAGGCTATTCAACATCACCATTTCTTGAAATAACTTGTTGTAGAAAGAAGTCTTGCAGTAATTCCATTGTAGTCCTAGATGTATACGATTTGGCACTATCTTGGTTGTACCACATGTTAATCAAGCCCAAAGCATGCAGTTGTGGCGTTAAAAAGTTTTTAATCCTAACACGATGTCGCTCCCAAGTTACGGTTACCGTTGCAGAAAATAAAAACTAGTTTTATATTAAATAAAATTTAAAAATATATTTTTAGTTCGTACGGTTTACGCTATGTAAAGGGTAAACAATTTAATGTACTTCGACAAATGCAACTGAGTATTACTTTTTTAAAATATGCACTGCATTATTTGGATGTCATAAGTACTGATTTGCTTGTTGTAGAGTTGTAAAATATATTTTAAAGAAGGTGAAATTTTTAGAAGCAATCAAGTTTATTCTATTTTTCTTGTTATTAGGGTTCGTTTTATTATTGCTCTTTATTACAAATATACGTAAAGAGAGCAACACTTGTTGAAATTTTATTTAAAAAAATCTTATTAAGTGAGAAAAATAACTCGTTATGAACTCTTGATAGATAGCATTAGTACTAAACACTGCTGTTTAAAAAATTGAAGCCAATTTGATCGCAGAATTCTGCGCCGAAATATTAAATTATTTTGAAAATGGTTTAAATACGTGTAAAAAAAAATTTGTCACATATTTTGAGGGGCATTTGGCACTTGTCGCAATTTTTGTGTCCTTCGAGTTGGCCTGTTAGGCCAAGTGGCGTATTCATTTTGAGAATGATGGTGCTATGAGTTGTATATATACAGAACTGCAAAATCTATATATATTCAGTGGTTTTTCTTTATTTATTGCACCACGTTAGTTCAACAACATCATTGAATAGCCATGAAGAAAGCAGTGAGTAAGAAAGTATCTATGAAAATTTTAATTGCTTACCAGAATAAAGTCTTCATAATCACATTATGGGTCGCTAATAAATTAATAAAATATTTTTAAAATATCAAAACATATTTCTATTTTTTTCGTATACTAACAGTATTAGTTTTAATTTATATTTTTCATTGTTGTTTCTCATTTTATTTAATTGCATTTATTTCCAATTAAATTTTATTGACAGCATAGAACAAGCACAAACAAATCTCACAAAACTAAATAAAATTAGAAAGTCTTTGCAATACAAAAATCATAATTTATCATAACAAGAGTTTTCAACAATTTATTATTTATTATTATAATAAATTAGAGACTTGCTTAGACGTCTGTTCACCAAAATGCACAAAAGCAGATATTGAAAACATGCTTCATCGAGAATTTTCTTCTGATTATGAGATTTAAATATTTTCACAACGGCCAAAATATACTTTGATTATTACTAAATTAAATACATATAAGAATATTTCATATAATCTGTACTAGCACACATCGTAATAATTTATTCTTTTGCTGGTTCTGATAATAAAAAAAAGGGTGATGATAATGGGAAAGATATTTAACGAAAGCAATCATAGAGATTAATGCAATTAATAGTAATCCCATAACAATCAATTCTTCAAGCAACATGTTTGTACTAAATAAGCCATTGAAAGAGGCAAACAATTAAAAGCAAACAATGCCGTTATGAGGTGGATTCTAAACTAAAGAGTGATCTTTTTTAACTATCGTTTAAATTTCATAAAAATATGAAAAAAATTTTATAAAAATAACACATTTATGTAACCATTGTAAATATTAAAGTCTCTTTTCTAAACTAAAAAATTGGTATTACCGAGGCTGGAAGAAATTTTTGCAATCTACGAGCCACTATCATGAAACCGGTAAAAACTCCTAGCATTTTCTGCACACCCTGTGCGCAACCAACAGCGTTCTTGTATACCCCTTAAAAATCTGTGTTAAGAACTGTATATAAATTCAGTTCTACTGTCAGCGTTGCCAATCCAGTGATATAAGCTCTGTTTTAATGATTTTTAATTTTCCTGGCACGTAGTTATCACTTCAGCACCACCAGATTTTATTGGACAGAAAAATCTTTGAAACAGCAGCAACAGCAAGCTTTTGCATTATTAAGTATCCATCCTTTTGCATTAATTAGTGTCCATATATTTGATATTCATTTTCTAACAAAAAGCCATTTTTTCCAAAAATTGAATTCGTTTTTTGGAAAATTGTATAAATATGTAAGACTGCAGGAAGAATAAATTTAGTTCCGAAATTGCAGATACCTAAGTGAAATTTGATCGAATGAGAACTTTCTTATGTTACGCTAAAACTTGAATAGATAACTTTTAACGTAGGTCATAAATTGGGAGTTGCCATAGTTTTTCCCGCTATAAAAAAATAATGAAGTGACATTTTTATGCACCTTTGAATTTTTAATTGTTTTGCATATAGTCTGAACTTTACATATTTACTTTAGCAAATGTCAAATGAAACCCAGAGATAATTTTCTTATGCGTAAATCTTAAACTAAGATTCCATTATAATAATGATAATAAAAGCGCCATTGAAAATTATAGCTTTCATTGAAGATATAAAATAATTTGGAAATTTACTGCAATAGAATTAATTATATTGGAATAGAGATAATTATAAAATTTCATGAGATTGTTGAGGATGTGTTTGGGAAGAATTCAGAATAATTTTAACTTTTTCAACTTTGTTATTCCGCCGGCATTCTCTTATATATTATCCCAAAGTTTGTTCTCGTTGTAGGCACTGTTCTATAATACGAAAATACACGTAATTCCTCTTTAAGTACACTTTTCAATGAAACACGCTAATAGATGAAAAAAAGGTAGTTTCGATTTTAAATATTTCATAAAATTAAAAAGTAATAGTTAAGAGAAAAAATAATATAGTGAAAGTATAAAAAATACAAGAACTTCAATCTGAGGGTTGTGCATGCTTTTCGCTTAATTTAACGGGTTTAAATGCCAAAAAAAATTAATTATTGATCACAAAATAACCATTTTATATAAAAATAATTAAAATTTATAGTTATTGTAATTCAAAAAGTCATATTAATTTTATTAATAGATGTAATAAACGAGATGGCAACTCTGTTGTCATAAAAGCAAAAAATTATTTTGTTGTCCTAAAGTATAAGTCTTAAAGTGGCGTTAAGTTTAAGTAAAGATAAGATAAGATGAGAGTCAACATTTGAGAAGACCACAAAAGTTGCTCAGCTTAGTTACGTACACAATCACAAACACACGCACTCACACAATAGCATTCACTTGAAACTCACATAAGCATAAGAAAACAAACAAAATTTTTACACCCGCAAGGATATTTTCAAAATAAACTTGAATCAATGTCTATATAAATTTATCACAACCTCATTACTGGCAAAACTGGCTTGTAAGGAAAAAGGTTCATGTGTTTAAATTTTAAATTTTGTCTGCATGTACGCCAGATTTTTTTACTTTATTGTGCAAGTTCAAACGAGCCTTTAAAGATAATTATGTTTGCTTATAAGCTAAAAGCCATAACGGGAATAAGTTGATTGCAATTAGTTGTGCGTCTGTGTATGTGTATCAGTATTCTAAAATTTGATATTATTTTAATAAATAAGTTCTGTCAACTACTCGTATTTTTCAAATTAAGTTAAGAAGGAAATTTTTTTACTACGGTAATAATGTGGCACCTGGCTACAAAATTGTTTTGTTCAAAAATTTTTTTGAAAAGCAAACATTTGTTTATGTGTGTGCAAGAGTATAGGAAACATATACATGGTTACCATTATAAATCTTCAAATAACTTGCCTTTGTAGCTTTATTTACTATTTTGTTTTTCATCATCATTGTAGTATGAAATGATATTTAAGTAAATGAGAAATATTATAACTGACACTAGAACTTCATTATTTTTTAAAAATTTCTACATGCATTATATCATAAATCAAAGTCAAATTGCTGGTTATAACAGAAATTCTAAGGTTAATATATTCAACGAAAGATAGATACATCAACATATTTACTTCACTTAGATATTATTTGAGATTATTATTCTTCTTATGAAAATAATATTTGAAAACCTTACATATATATAACAGAATAGTTAGTTGTATTGTAGATAAACAGAACTGAATACTAAGACGTGTTAAGTGTGGGTATGAAGTAAAATATAATAAAACTAAAATACCAGCGTTTACTGCGCTGATAGATGTAAAACCGACCATGAGTTTACAATATAAAAGAGAGTTTAGTATGAAACAAAAGGTAATAGTTGTTGGGTTGTCGCGCTAGTTGTCTCCAGTCGAAAAAAACACTTATGGTATAGACGCAATAGATATTCAGTCAATTCTATAACGTGCTTTCCCTCTTTAGGAATGAAAATAAATAGCATAACACTGTATTTAATAGTCGCGAATGCATTAGTTAAATGAGCAGGTTGGTAAACCGTGGATCATGAGTATGAATTTTACTAAAGCCAGAATTTGGAAGGCTACTTTTGGTAAACTTATTATTTGCTTAGCAAAATATTTTAAGCTCGAGAATCATATTATAAAAGGAAAAAGATTGTTTAGCTTCTAATCGAATCAACTGAAATCGATTATGTTTCGTTTTTTGCACTGCTCGTTTCCAATTAAGATATTGAAAGTACATCAATCACTTCTTTTCTTATTCTGCATGATCTAAGCAAATAAAATTTTTTTTGTGTTTATCAGGATTAGAAATCTAAAAACAATGTTGTCACAAAAGTAGCATCACAAAAACTAAATTTTAATTTCATATAAGTAAAAAAATTCCATTTAGCAAATTGTAGCCGTTTAACGTAACAATAGTTTGTAATTAAATAAGTTCGTTCGTAATTTTTCTTTACAAATATTCGAATAAATATTAATTCAGTAATCGGTTGTACATTAGATCGATGATACCTTTTTTGTTGATAGAATTTCTACCTCCATTTTTTATTAATATTTTCCCAATAGTAAGCATCCTAAACTACCATCATTATGGCTTTTTTCTTAAATAATTCCTTATAGTATAGGTATTATGTTTATATAACCAATAGTCGGTCATCGGAAAAGGGTAGTAAATTAGGAGTGGTTGCATATTTTACGTATAAAAAGTATGCAATTCGCTACAACTAAGTCCATTAACAACGTTATAACCTTAACGATAATTACTAAAACGTCCATCGATGATTTAATACATGTAGCAAATGGTCGTGCTACATTAAGTAGCGTTGTAAATTGTAATTGAATTTGCAATGTTTAATCGCATATAAACATGCCATGAAAATAATAATAATGATAACAATAACAATTAATAAAACTGTAAGTTTTATTCTAATTTGGTATAAATTTATGTCATTTTTAACAAAAGTGATTGAAAATATAAGTCATTCATTTAAGCAATTTAACAAAAACTTTACAAGCAAAATATTGGCAAAAAATACCAATTTTGATTTGAAATTGACAGATACCTAACCAACTAGTTTCGAAATCAAATATTTTTGTGTCCAGAATATCAATAATAATAAAAATTTTGAATCACCTTTAATCACCTCTAAGGATAAGAACTCTATCCATAACAAGCTATTTTGTATCAATTGAACTTTCTTTAAAGTTAAACCAGTCTGTCTGAACTAAACTATCAAAAATAAAGGATTTTTTGTTTATTTTTTGTAAATACTTTTACACATAAATAATTTCTGCTGTGTTGCGTTTTAGAAACTCTCACTGAACCTTATCTCAGATAATTGACATATTATTTCCTTGTTTTAAAATATGTAGCTAGGTAGTCAATTCTTTCCGCTGAAGCCAACTTATTTCATTTGAAATTGGGTTATTTATTCACCTTTATTTCTTAATAAAGAAGCTGTATTTTATGATTATTATAACATTTATAGAATTTTGCCACAAAACAAAATACAAAAATTAACAGAAAACCGAAAATTGTCACATAAAGTATAAAATACACAAAACTATTGACATATGAAAGGCGAAAGCAAAAGTGAGCTGCAGGATATAGTTATATTCATACATATATTCATCCATCCATTTTTGGGTTTTTATGTATTTGATGGTCAGACGGCCCTTAACCAAGCGCTATGATTTTTGACATTTTATTTATAATTGATGTGGGTTCATTTAAAATATCCTTAATTTACTTTTATCATCTGTAAGAAAATTTGGTTGACTTAATTATTTATTTCCGTCTGTGGTAGTGTGAGTCAAAGAATAAATAAAAAGTTTTCGAAAATTATACCTCAAATCTATAATTAAGTAAAAAGAGAAGTGATATTTTAATTGATGGCATTTTGTTTTAATATGTTTGCATTTAAAAGAATTTTAATAATGGCACTTGAGGCATATTTGACCACAAGTTCTTTCTAAATAAATATATTGTTTATTTTATATCCTGTTTCTTGATGACGTCATGCAATGCCGAAACGAAATGTTAACCCTACGCTTAAATAAATTGAATTAGAAAACAATGAATAGTAGATAACCATTTCAGTTGGCACATGCTGTTACTAGATATTTTCAACAAAATAAATATTAATAGAAGAAGTGAAATTAAAATATTCTGAGAAATACCACACCACATTACCACACACCCAATGGACAATAAAACATCATATCTAGAAATGCCAAACAGGAGTTTAGAACTCCCATATATATGGAATTTTTCGTATTGACTTATCCTAAGACCCGGTGTTAAAAGACGTGCGTCGCTGATGTTTGCTCAATTAGACTTTGATTAAAAAAGGATAAGGCCCTGAATTGTATTCGATTTAGGAGCCAATATGTCTTTAATCAAAATTCCTATATTTTGCAATATATATCAATAAATTTAAATAAAATTTAATTTATACAAACAACTCACTTTTTGGTATGAACCACTAGAATTAATATTAAATAATATTCACAAATTTTAAGCGTAATCTCAAGTACCACGCCAGTTAACCTGTGGTGGAATATAAATTTTATCCTCGATCGTTACGTTTTACATAAATATGGGCGTATACTCTCCGATGGGGTTTATTTTATTTGGGTATAAAGTAGAGTATAGAGAGAACACTGATGGCAAATAGCAGAAATCGGTTTCTTCACAATCCAAATGTGACGCGGATTGACGTAAAATCATACCCAAATTTTACATTGACTTTTTATGCGCTTCTTCATGTGTATAAATTATAAAATTTCAGTTTTTTTACATTTGTTTATTATACAGCTAAAAACCAATTTTAATAGCATGTGCTTTACTCATACATATTTAGCACATATTTTTCTTTAATGCTTCCCACAGAGAAGCATTTGAAGAAAATCGACTAGATATTAGCTTATTAGGGTGTAGCGGCGTTTTTAGTGTAACATTTATTATTTCGTGAAAAAGTGGACGAAATTTGACTTTGTTATGCCTGGTTAGATGAGCTGGAGATGTAAAGTCCTAAAATGTAGGTCCATTCAGTGTATTTTCTCTATTTATTTCACCGCTTAAGTTCAACAATACCAATCAGTCATCATTATTAAGTGACCTGTAGAACATACAAAAGGCCTACGGGACATTGAATAGCAGTGAGTATTAAAATTTAAATTTTATATTTGAATGTTTAATAAATTTCCAATGCATTAAATCTAGTGGGTAGAAGTACTCTAAGCAGTCAATTATATATTGAAGTTATTCTTGCAATAGGCAAAAATACAAAGTCCTGAAGAATCGACAATTTCCCTAATTTACGAGAAATCGAAAAATCCTTATTGGTGTTTCATCAAGCAATTTATATAAGTTTTTAGTATCCTGACTATACCAAGTAAATGTAGAACCTAGTAGTGCAATGTTTTCTTGATGCTTTTTAAGAATATTTAAGATGGCAGCCACCATACTGCCACGGTTTACATGACGTGTCGTCACCTCCGACTAGCTCTTATCTAAAAACAAAACGATAACGAAACCATATAAATCATAACAGCACAGAAAAAGCTGGACGGCAACTATCATCGTGAACCAAAATTAAAAAGCTTGTTTTGTATACGCAGAATATTTAGAAGATTGTTGCCTTGCCAGAAATGCTTTTGCTATCATTAGTAATGAACTTAAATAAAATTATTTTTTGTAATCTTTTGGTTTGACACATTAATACTTCTCTTATTCTAATTCAGATAACGTCGTAATAATTCCAACATTAGTCACCCTGTTGGAAAAAATGGTTGGGTTTACGGCTTTGTTTAAAAGTTACAGACATCAACCATAAATATGGTATAGCAATACTCTATTATCTGTGACTAAACGGTTGAACAATTCAGAGACAGCATATTATTTACTTGCAGTTCTGTGGCAAGTATTAAGCAGGCTTCATCATTAACAGCGTTTTCGATTCGTTAGAAAAAATATATCTAGCCGGCTTTGTGTCACTGTTATAACGTTTAAATTGAGTTATTAATTACTTGATTTCGAGTTTTTTTTAGCTGATTAAATTTTTTTACAGAAAAATTATCGTAACTAAAGTTTTTTCTTTATTTACATAACACTGTCATGCTTAACATATATTCCTAGAATCATTATCCGTATTATGTCGTTTTATATCATCACAAATGCATTAACTCTAGCTTTTAACGCTTCCTTGATACCACTTACACCGCCATATCAAGCTGACCAAGATGAATAGCCAGTATGTTGAAATAGTTCGCTTTTGGAAGCCTAATTGTGATGATGATAAGGTGACCTTTTTCGCAGTTGGTGACATACAAAAATTGGCACTTCGCTAAATAAATCCACAATTATATTATATAAATACTTGGACGTGTAACCGAAAAAAATAGTAAAAAATGCGTTGATATTTTTTAAGTTTTCAGTGGGTCAACAGAAATTGTCTGAAACAGAGAAGCCAAGAAAAAAAGTAGCTATCTTGATTATACTTAATAATTAATTAAAATAAGCGTCAGATTTAACTCAAAGGAGATAGATTGAAGCTGCCAATTATTATGAAATCAAAACAAATATAGGGAAAGGTACCAACTATGTAATAAATATTTGAAAAAATTTACGTTAAGATATACATACTTGTCGAAAAATGCTTTCAATGTTCATTATAAAAAAAGAGTATTTAGTGAGTTATATTCAGTGAACTATGCATTCTAAAATATTTATTAAGAATTATTTGTTTAAATAATAAGAAGTAGTGAATTCTACTTTCCTAATAATAAAAAAAGAAGTGCTTAGTGCAATCAGAAATAATAAAAAATTTTGTTACATTTGTTTCTATTATAAACGTTATGTTGTTAGTGAGTTCTTTATTACTAAATAAATAACACCAGATTTTAGAGTTTTCAAATTAACAGTTTATTTACTTTAATTACACACAAATTAAGATTTATGCATTGGCACTACAGAACAATTTACTAAAGATGCAAGTCCTTACTTCACGAGGTTTAGGCTGTAGCTATCTAACTAACCACTCAGATGCTGCCTTTTATACTTCTCCGCTAGAGGTTTAGAAAAATAAAAAATTTTCTAATTCCTTTGTATCACATTTAGTTGTTGTTATGGTTTTCATTCAAAGCATAAGTGCCTGTTGGGCTGTGTGTATTTTCGTTTTTGTGTTGTTGAAGTTTCTTCCTGGAATTTATTTTAAGAGAGTTGTTGTTGTCTTGCGTATATAAGTTTTCTTAGAATAGTTGTTAACCTGAACACCTCCAATTTTTAATTTTGTAGTGAAAAAAAACCAAGGTCTTCGTTGGGAATCGAACCCACAACCCCATACATACTGACAAGCTAGTACACTACCTACTAGCCTACAGGGGCACCTAATTACTTATTTTTTTTCTTTTAAAACAAGTATGATGAATCCATAACATTATGTTGCGTTTTCTGTTCCTTTGTGTTCTTTAGCTGAAAAACAAAAAACCTTAAAACTTTCGCGAAATAAAATGGCCTATGCTATTGTACACATTGTTTATGCCATTTTCTAATACACCAATCTCTTAAATCACTTTACCGAAGGTAAACGATATGCATTAAAACAATGCTCTGGCATCACTGCCCATGAAATGTATGTAATGTATATTTTTCACCAAATTTACGCCGTGCTAAAAGGTGGTGGACATCGATGAAAAACTTTAGTTATTGGGATATACGGTGCCATCTTGTACTAGTTGAGAAAACAGTATTTCGTAGAGTTAGTAGAATATTTGCAAAGTTAATTTTTATCAAATTGAAACGTACTATAACAGGCATTTAAACAATATTATAATCCTGTTCACACACTTTGAAAAACTGGTGTTAAGAAAAATATATACTTTAATTGTGCCCTGTATATCTTGGGTGAATTAGAATTACTAGGCCAAATACAGAACAGTTTTTTTTAAATTTTATTTGTGTTTATTAAAAAAATTACTTAAAATACTCCTGGGTAGATTTTGGTTTTTTTTTATGGTGCGTTAATACTTCATTCGCAAATAACTTACGACGTCAGATCGATGTTTAGAAAATAATTTGGAAGTATATGTGTGACTTTCGAAACTTTGTTTTGTTTGCTACTTGGTGAATATGAAGTAAAATGGAATCATCTTCTTTCTCTTTTGAATTACCATTTCTAAAAAAATCCAGGTGTCAACTGGCTAGACAAGAATAAATACTAAAATAATTATAATATCGATAGTTTAAGAAAATATTTAATGATAATATCACTTCCTCCATCACACTTGTACGAAGCGAAGAGAAATATTACATAAAACATTATAATTCCAAAACAATGCAATTAATTTTTAAATAAATCAAAACTAAACAAAATGTTTTTTAAAAATATATATAAATCCTTTTCCTCGTATTATATTGCTTGCTACGTACACAAAAGCACTAAAGTCCAGAAACTTATAGAAGGGCCTCACTTTTCCTTAAACGAACTTTAAAAAAAGAAAATTTTTTTAATTTTGCCTTCATATGTATCTTTTGAGTGGAAAGGACCAGAAAGTAAAAGTTTTCACAAAGTGCATAGCGGCTAATCCCCCCAATAACAAATCATTATAAAAAAAATTAAATTTAAAATTTAAAGAGTGCCGTGACCCCATTTGTTGAACTGCTAAAGACAGTCATTCTAAATTTATGCAGAATATGTATCAATAAATGTAAAAGTTGAAATTTAAAGGGCGTCTCGACATAAAACATAAGTGTGACGTATATCGCTTTATGTTTTAAACATAAAAGATAATCATTTGGCCTAAAACGATTTAATTTTCTCAGTACTTTTATTATAACTTTATGCCCTTAATTACATAAAGGCATAAATCTATTGTAAGCGATTTTGAATTTAATTATCTTTTAAAAGGAATAGGAATTAAATTTAAATTCAAATGAAATTTATGAAAACATGTACAGAAAGTTTAGAACTACCTTTCACATCGCATCAAAAATACGACGATTTAGCATACGTACAGCAGGTTATGAATTATATAAATATTTCAAAAATATTTTGCACCTTCTTCGCTAACCAAAGCTTATCAAGTTCTAATTTAAAATAAAACTCTTCTTTTTCATTTGTTCAATATTATCATTATTTTTTGTTTCTTTTTATTATCATATATATTCATTGTATTGTTAGTTTAATTTTTCTTTGTGTTTCAATTTCCTATTCATTATATTTTCTTCTGCATTTTATATTTAATTACATAACTTAAACTTGTATCACAAATAATTTTAAGCATTTTCATTTCACACACTTTGAAACTTAAGACATACTAACTATTTACAAGATTAATTACAACTAATTAATATTGATTTTTAATTACTTATATTTAGTAAATTAATGCATACTTACAAACATCTTAAATTACATTTATAGCACTACTAATAATTATAATTACAATCAAGTATATTTTGTATCTATATATGTGTGACATCTGTATCTATATGTATTTTTAATATATTTTTATGTATTAAATTAAGTGAACACTACACAGATTTTTTAAGAAATTATAAAATACGGAAAATTTTCATATTTTATATCTTAATTATTTGCATAAAACTTTTGGATTTTCTTTAAATGAAAGTAAAGAAACAAAGAGAAATATAAAATATAAAAATAGATAAAAGTTAAACCAAAGCTAAGACGTATGAGTGTGTGTGGTTTTGTACTGTTGCATAAAATACATTAAAAATAAATAGCCATTTACAACAGGTCCGATAAATTCAATCAAATAAATCATTTTACGTGAATTGCGAAAAAAACTTTTATTTATTGTCATGATTTTTATGTTGGTTATATAATCTGTAATATTTTTTGCATTACTTTTGCTTGCTTTTATAACTGATTCTATTGTTTAACTTTTTAACTACATTGTCACCAAAAGTACACTATTGCGTACACCCTGCCATTTGTTTGAGGAGCTTTTGTTTAAAACATGGTTTTGTTTCCATTGCTCTGGTTGCTTTTTATTGCATTATCCTTCTACTTTTTTTTTGCATGGTTGGTTGGCTTACATTTGTTTGGGAATATAAAATTACATTTTTATACGCAATTTTAGATTTTATGATGTCTTGACCCTCACTGCGACCAACATACAAAATATATTTCATAACAATTGTTGATTTCATATTTACTTTCCTCTATTTATTTTTTTGTTCTGGTTTTCTCAATAAAAAGAGTTTTAAAATATTAAATAGACAGCACATGACGCAAGAAATTCGTTTAAAACCGTTACAACATAAAATATTTTAAAGCTAAACTTTTTTTAAAGGAATGTTTATTTTTTTTATTTAAAAATTATATTTCCCTTAAGCTTTACAGGAAGCATGTAAAAAAATGTAAAAATTAAATAAATTTGAATAAAAGTGTCTAAAGTATATATGTTAGTTGTTAGAAAGTTTAAAGTTGCGGTGCCCTAAACTGACGCTATTTGGTTTTTTCTTGGCGTCAATTTCCTTAATCATTATGTAATTTTATTCCAAAAATATTGAAATATTTTTGTGAGAACAAAATTATATTTAATTAAAGATCCTGCCAGTCGTGAGTCATTCTGTACGATTCCCTAAGATGAACGGTTAGAACTTTTACTATGGTTACCTATTTATCGTTTACCGTTTCGATAAAATTATATTCACCAGGGTGAAAACATATCAGCATTGTCGCTCACTTAATTTATTTTTCTAACAAGTTATAGAATAGAAAATGTTAACATCCAAATAAATGTCCTAGTTACGCTTGCAACAGGACAAGGAGTGGGATAATCTCCAGCTCAGGTAAGGAGTGGGGACACGGCCCTTCTACTGTGCACTCGAAAATTGCAACTAAGGCGTGTATGCACCTACTGCGTATGCATCTTAGGGCGTGGGTGGACGCTTTTCCTAAACCCAGTGTTAAGACCACCATCGGATTATGGCCATACGGCTCGTTACTGATGTCAATCTTATCACGTTCTGTATATTCGGATACAAGAACATTTATTTATCCTTTAAAAATTGAGTATTTTTGGAGCGACATTTTTACATTATTATTGCGAAAGCATTAACCAACGATTTTCAATATGAAAATTTATTTAAATAATAAAATAAATATTGAAATACATGGCAACTAGTTTTACAAATGTTTGACTCTCTCGACTTGTATATGTGTATGAGCAAATGTTTTTGATGGACAAAACTTAACAATTGTTCTATAGTAAGTACATTTTTAAAATATTTCTAGAATATGAGAAATAAAAATTGCAAGTAATAGAAGCAACAAACTTAAAGGTTGCCTAAATTAAACAAAAAATGATGACAGAAATCTCACGTATATTTGATAAAAAAATTTTTACTACAATTGTGGCTACGATCATCAGATGTAAATAATTTGCTATACTAATTCATTGAATATCGAAGTAAAGAAATTATGTATTATTACTTAAATTCAAACCTAATTGCTAATTATTAATGTTAATTCCGCTTAAAATTAATTTCATTCCTACGCAGGAGAGACAAGAAATAAATAGCAGGAGGCAGTTTTTAGTTTAGATATTGAACAATATTTTAAATTAATATGATATTCTGTTTCTTTGCTTAAAATTAAGAGGTATAAGAAATCAGGCTTTTATTTTTAATTTAAATATATTTGATATTTATATTTATAATTAAAACAATATATATATATATATATATATATATATATATATATATAAACAATTAACCAATTCACAAAGCATGCTATTTTGTAAATTTTATTGCATTTTCTAAATTTTTATGTCTGTTTATTGGAAGATATTATATAAAATTTTTTTTGACAATACAATATTGTTACCTATGCTTAAAAAATCAAGGTTAAAACTTAGAAATAACAAATGCATACAATGAAAACAGATAAATAATATTTAAAAGGGTTAAAATTATTAAAAAATTGAAATCAAACAGAAGGCAACCTAACAAAAGTGTTTTCTCTAGATAAAGAAATGCTATTCTTAATCTCTTTATTTTAATCACAAACTATTTTATGCATTTGTGTTCTATTAAAATGTGTTCATGATTTAAAAGCTTTTTTTTTTTTTTGTCGTTGTAAATACTACTCAGAGGATGACACCTACTCATGTAATGCATTGTATCTGAACTAAAGGTTATGGGAAGGAGGAAGTAGTGTTTGTGGACACTCGACTTGAATTTTCTTACATTGAAAATGACAGAAAAGACCTCTGGAGGTAGTATATTCTACATACGAACTATTCTGCTAAAAAACTAATTTTCAAAAAATGTACGAGTTTCGGGAACAAATTCCCTAATTTCGTTAGAGTGCCAACCCTTGTAGTAACGACAAAACACTAAAATACAACCTACATTGCATCGATGCTCTGGGCAATCAATAGAGTTGCATACTCTACCGTCTCCAAGGAGCCTCTTGGTCCTCTCCTGTACACGGCCGAGCAACTTCAAAATAGACTTTGGGACGCCGGCCCACACATGAAAGTTGTATTCCATCTTTGGACGGAATAGTACAAAAATCGGATGAAGAGAAGAATCTCTTACACCGTTTTAGAAAACAGAAGCACTCGAGAGCGTCTTTCGAAGCTTTAAAAATGTGCTTAGTCCATCGAACATCACACTAAATTTTCATGCCAAGAACATCAAGAGCTTCTGATTTCATAATACCTATATATCACCCGTAGTAACAGGTGCAGTACCATTATCAAACACAGATCTATCTGCGAAATCCTGCCTGCAAAGGCAGGTGTGTAATCTTTAATATGGAAAAATTTTCCATTATTATGAAATAATTTATTAAATGGTATTTCTATAATTTTTTTAAGTTAATAATCAGATTAACAGATTTAAAAAAATATATATATAAATATATCTATGTATGTATATATATATATATATATATATATATATATATATATATATATATATATATATATATATATATATATATATATATATATATATTTATTTATTTATTTATTTAATTTTTTTATAAAAGCTTTAATTATAATCTGTGATGTGTTGATGTCGATGCAAATTCCAATATGACATCATGGCATGATAAGGTGACATGATTTACTGCAATTCTTTTGCATAATACCAAAATTATTTAAAGGGCCGTAATTTGTTTTGCCTTTTAAGGGTTTGGGTATCTTCTGTTGCTATTTAAACAATTTTGACGTTCCTAAATAGAGATATCCTACATTTTGTATTGGAAATTTTCGTTCTTTTTCTGGAAATACATTTGTTTCAAAATATTTTATTCTCTTTAATTTGGCATATACATTTTTTTGGACAATTTAACTTAAAGTTGATAATAATTTATTATATAGCAACACACAGGCCGTCCAATTGTGCTATTTAGTATCAAATGGCAGTTTGTGAATTGGCGAAATGTTTAAAATTTTTAGTCTGGGAGTTATAAAAACGATATGACTTAGGGATATGTACATGAAATGTATTTGTTTCCTTATATGGTTTATATTTATATTTTATATTTATAAAGTTAAATGTTAAAGCAATTTTTATTTTCACAACTTATGGATGTTTTCAAAACAAAAACAAACATAGAAGAGATATGTTTAGATAAGTACGAATACGAATACTAACATTAGTGTATTTATTATTATTTATGGATTTTCTATAATTAATTTCTAAAAATTGAAAGAGGAGAAGTATTAAATTCCTAAATTTTTACTGATTATTTTTGTACAAAAACAATTTAAACAATAATATTGTATTTTATTTATGGTATACATGTTTATTTACTAAACCCTTTTTTATATATAAAATTTATTTGCTTTCTGCTTATAGTTTTTTTTTTTTGCCATTATCTTACTAATGTTCAGCTAACTTATTTCGACTATATAGCATGGCATAAGGATGATGATCTAAATTAAAATTTAAAATGATTTTTCCACATTATATTAATTTTTAAATATTTTTGTTTTATAATAAATATTATGTTTTCTAATTGCCTTCCATTTAAATTTTTTGATTTGTTTTGTTGTTTATAAATACAAGCTCTTATTTAAATATTTATTTAACTTTTCATTTCATTTCGTTACATTTTGGTTTATGTGTTTTTTTCGCATATGGAGTAAAGTTTTGAAACGCAATTAAAAATTAACAGTTGACAAATTTTCTAGTTTAATTCAAACATTTTAAGTATACATTGTACATGGTTTACAACGAATTACAGTGGACAATTGAAAATGAAACCGCGAAATAACAGCCAATAAAATAAATATCAATAAAATTGCAAAAGTAGGAATTGTGTATCATTAACTATTTATTAACTTAAGACATTAATCAATTATGATCAATTTTGGTTTTGTTTCGTAGAAAACATTGTGAGTTTTATTTCATTTTTTATAAAAAGAAATATATCTTATAAAGAAATTTAAAAGTATAGGAAAAATATTTTAAGTAGTTAAACCACTTCCAATGACTTAAGTTTTCACGAAAATCCATTAATTTCTCTACTAAAAAATCAAAGTCATCAAATTTTCGGTTTTATTAAGATAGTTATGAGCCTTATGAGCCTTTAACTAAAGTTACATATTTCAGGAGAAATTTCTTAAATAAAAATAATATTAATCATAATAATACTCTGATTAATTACATACGGGGAAGAAGAACGGTAAATAATTATAGAAAAGTAAGTTATTATTATATCATAAATATTTTTATTAATTCTACAAATTTTTTTGTTAAAAAATGTAGTTTCCTTAGTATCATTATTCTCATTTTAATGCTGAGTAGGCGCTATAATGTAATGAAAATTTTTTTCAATCAAACAAAATAAATAGTTAAATTAGCTATTTATTTTAGTTAGTTTTTATTTAAATTATCTAACATATTATAATGAAACATATCTTCAATTCTGCAATTTGCAAAAGTAAACGTTATTGGCTTTTAATTTCATTTTCGCCCATTATCAACTGATTTTCTGTCATCAATTTCCAATATATTTCTGTTTCTAATAATCGTTTAAATTTTTAAATTACATCATGTAAAATTATGGAAAGAAAGAAAATAGATCAAATATTCTTAAAGTTTACAGGACTTTTTAAAATCTACATTACTTTCTACATACATGGATAATTTATTTCTCGTTAGAGTTATCTACAAATGGTGGATCAGCATACATTATATAGCTAAGTTAGTTGTAGAAAGGTATACAATTTTATAAAGTGAGAAATTTCAATGATACAAAGTCAGTTTTTTAAGAAAATTATTTGTATCTTTATCGCTTTAGAAATTAGTTTAAAAATATCTTAAAAATGGATTTTACCCAGCAAGACTATGCACAGTGAAACTATACCAACCAAACTTAATGCTACTTCGATTTATAAAATTTTAAAATAAAAGAACCTAAATTTAAAGAATTAACCATAAGCTTTAATTATAACAACAAAACTGAGTTTTGTTATTATAAAATATTTTTTTTTAATTTTTGTGAAATGCTGAACAAATATTTGCTAAAGATTAAGAGATTAAAAATTTAGTTAAGCTATAATGTGTTTGCGTTTCATATCTTCTTTTCATTTCCGTCTGTATATGGTTAACGAAAAAAAAAAACTACAACTACAATAGGAATATTAGGTTTCCTTTAGATTTTAAAATTTATTCAACTAGTATAATATTTAATATTTATTTATATGTGATTTTCTATTTATTTTGCTCTTTTTGTTTAACTCCCAAAAGAATTATATTTAATTTCATACATTTTGTTTAATTTATTTAGTTTATTGCAGTCTTTTCTTAAAATTCTCTTTATATACAATTATGATAATGTTTTATTTTTGTATTGGTTTTGTTTCTTTTGTTTTACTTTTATTATAAATAATTATTTTTTGATCTTAATTTTCTAAATTCTATTTAAACACAACTTTCGGGACCCGGTAAGGTATCTGTTATTATATGATTACGAGTAGCAGGAGCTTTTTGAGTCATCGAAAGATTTGCGGAAGCCGAAGGTGTTAGGTTTGAAGTGGGAAATGCAGTTGAACCATTTACAGAACTTAAACCTAAACCTTTTGGTAATGTCATATGACCAACGGTGTTGGCTGTTGGTGTAGGGGTTTTGGTACTACTACAGCCACTTCCGGCCATAACATTTGTTAACATACCCGTTGTTGATCTGCTTAGGTTGTAATCGATTAAGCTACTGGCAGTGAGATAATCTGCTATAGAGAGTTTCTCGGTAGCTAAATTATGATGGGTAGATGGCAGTTGATGTTGCTGTAACATTGTACTCGCATGTGGCAATGTTTGGTGATTGTTATAGTGACCATTAGTTAAATTGTTTTGCATTAGAGACGATGATGCTGCTACTGATGCAGCATTATTGGTAAGTGATGTATTACCAGCACTACCGGCAGAACTTAAAGTACTATTACTGCCGCCATAATTCATATTCAGTGGTAGTGGATCGTAGCGTGATATATCATGTCGATTGAGTGCATCGTATAGTAATGGAGGTGTTTGATATGGTTTTCTGGAATCTTGTCCTAATTTTAGGGTACTTGATTGGGACGGAGGACTATTTAGTTGTTGTTTTAAGGGATCGCAGTTATTATCATTGTAGTTTAGATTAGGTGAGTCCTGCAAATATAAAAATAGTAGAAGGTCATCATCTAAAAAAAAATTAGCCATTTTAATCTTCATAGAATTATCATTTAACGTTTTGACAGATAAGGCGTTTTTCCGGACATAAAAAGAAAATATCCAAAACTTACATAATTTTCTGTTATTGAATTATTAGCCACAACTCCACTACCCACGCCTCCATTAGTATTCACGTAGTTTGTGACCTTTGAAGCCAGTCCACCATTACTGGTATTTGTGTCTAAAAATATACCACTTGGTCGACTTCTTAAAGGTGAAGATGTTGCGCTGTTTGTTGTATTTTTTTGAGCACTTAATATGTCCGGTTGCTTTTCAATGCCTTGTTTTAAGGTATATGCCACAACTAAACGTTGATGACCCGGACCAGTCTCGAGGGGTGCCGTGACTGTAACATCCATGCCTTAAAAAATTCATTAAAAATAATATTTGAATAAATGTATTTCAAAAATTAAAGTTTTTCTTCGGTTTGAGGGAAAGAAATATACAACTTTTACATTTCGAATTAGTGTTATTAAAAACCTGCCTTTCTGTCCTTCTGTATACAAAAATATTCAAAGTATACTAATCCGGTCCAACCTTTCTAAAAAATAGTTTTTATTTTAGATTTAAGGAATACATATGCCATAATTTACTGAGGATGTGGGTTTAGTGTTAATGTACAATACCTCGTTATAACCACTACCAAAAACAACTTTCAAGGTCATGGCCTTGAGATATTTTGAAAGTGTTTTTATTTCCTGCAGTAAATCGAAATTCAACTTTATTAATTTATAGTTATTATGCAAATTGGTAATGAAAAATTTCTTTAAAACAGGTTGTAAGAATGTTTCCTACACTTTGGGATACACTTTAAATTTGCCTGAAAATATTTACATTCATATATACCTATATACCTTTACCCATCTACAAATTTATATAGGACATACCTATGTGTTTGTCCTTGTCATCACACATATTACGACCACCCTGGCAACGCCTTTTGCGAACAGCAATTACAACAATAAACAATACAGCAATGCCCACGGTAAAAAGGGTACCAGTTAAAAGAGCTGCCAAGGGTAAAATTGACATACCCATGCGCCCATCTGAAAACAAAAAGAGTTATAAAAAATCATTAATAGAACAAACATTTGAAAAGCAATTTTTAAACACCAAAAAGGTTATCTAAACAAGTTTAACACTTTTGGTGTACGAGGCAGATTCAAATATTTTCGTTTATTACATTTATTTGTATTGTTTTTTAAAACCAAATGAAATATTATTATTATTATTATTATTATTTTAAGTATGGCTGGAATATTAAAACTTATATTCTGGCAGGACATAAGGTATTTTCCTTAGCATAATATATTTTTATATTTATTTATATAAAAATGTGCCATCCCAGACTAAAGTCCGGCTAGTGTATGAGTTTTACCGTGCTTTTCAAGCCCAACGGAAAATTTGTCTCCTTTTCAAGATAAGAACCACAAATTCGTATGAGCCGAACAAAAAATAATCAATTAGAAATGGTTAAATCAATTTTAAGTCCTTTAAGCTATTTAATCAGTAGTACCCATTTTAAATAAGTCTTGGTTAAAAAAGAGGATTGCCTGATAATCAAATTGACTTCGAAAAGGAAAAAAGTGTAAATGAAAATGCTGAAGAATTATACTTTGCTTTTATAAAAAAATTTGTAAAATTAAAGCTTTTAATTTTTAAAAGCTTGTCTTGATTGTTGGGCAAAGTTGTATACTCAGAAATAATAATAGGAACTACTCTTCTGTATACTGTGATTTTTTATTTATAATAAACTTTATTGCTTGTTACTTTTCTCGACTATGTTTAATATTTCCTTTCGTATGAGCGGACATCTGTGGGAAGTTCTTAAGCTACCACTCGTATAATTTTTCTCTATGCTGAACTGACACTTAAATACAGTTTACTTAATAATACAACAACACTTATTTTAATCTCTATTATTTATATACGACTGAGTGTTTTTGTAAAAAATAAAGTTATGAAAATGGCCACAACATTTAAAAACAGATCTTTTTCAACTTATTTCTTTGGCATGCATAAACAACCAATTGGATTATAAATGCTTTTATGAGATGAATAGGGTAGAATAGAAAAAGTTACAAAGTTATAGAACCTTTAATACAATGATATATTTTATGTTATTGTGTCTGCTTTGGTAAGCATTAACCGTTTTTTCTTTTTTTACGTAACGTTTCATTTTCATTATTCACCTAAATTGTCCTTTAATAATTTGTTTTATTGCTTAGGCAAAGTCAAATGTTATACATTAAACGAAATTATTTTTTCCCAAAATATTTTTCAGGATTTAATGTGGCATATGGTATTCAATTAAATTTTTCTTTTACAGCATTTTTTTCTTTTACCAAAATTAGCTTCGTGTCTAAAGTGTTGCTGTTATGTTGTTTAAGTAATTTGTCATTGACTTTTCTCATACACAGCGATGACTTTTAGTCTAATTCGATAAATATACACAACTCATACTTAAATAATTATGTGCGAGTAAGGAAAATATATTTGACGGTGATGAATTACATGTTTTAATTCTTGAACAATTTTCTATTTACTTATTAGAATACGAGTATTTGCGTAGGCAATAGGACTGGGAAAAGTCAAGTCTTGTTTAAATTTATATTATGATAAATGTTTTTTTTGTGCTTGTTACTGGTTACTTAAATTGATAAAAATTTTCAAATAGCTACAAGTATTAAAAAAAAGGTTTTTATTAATTTACTAAAATTGACTCCATATTTAGTACTTCAGTCAAAAGTAAAATAGAAAAAAAATCTTAATTAAAGTGATAATTTGTCTCATATATAGGATTTCGTACAAAGGAGGGATGGCTCTATCTATTTATTATTTGTTCTTAAAATCTCTCTTCCTTTTAAAAGTCAGGCCATAAATTAACATACGCTAAATTTAGTAAATCGTTTCTAACCAAGGAAATAAACTTCTCACATTAATATATAGCAGCAATTACCTTGAAAGTGTAGGGTAGAGTCAATAACCTTCGTTGTATAATGTGTAGTAATAAAAGCATTTATGAATTACTCTAGCTTATGTTGCTCAAAATAATAGTAATTCCATGTGAGAAATTTTTCATTTAAATTGCAGAAATGGGGTACAAATATTTTGTATTGAATTGAAAATTAATTATTCTCTATTTTCACTCTTTGTGTTATAATTTTTCATTATGGCGGTTATAGTACTATATATTTTAAAGTGCGATATATTACAAAGCAAAATACTACAAATAGTTGCATTACAATGAAATAAAAGAAACAAAACTTACAAACAAATCTAATATATATATATATATATATATATATATATATATATATATATATATATATATGTATATATAATTAATAACTAGCGTGCCCGTGACTGCCTTGCAAGTCATTTGTGGTTTGTTTATTTTTGTGTGCGCCAAAAAGTTCAATCATTCAAGAAAAATAATCAGAAAAAAGACAATTTCTTTTTTTTCGTTTTTGTGTGTCTTATTCTATTGCAATGCTTTTACATATACGACATTCTTCGATCGATTTTGGTTCGCGGTATAGACAAACAAAGCAGTTGACTTACCAATACGTGAACATGATACATAGAATTGACCGTACGAAAAACAGGGATCATTGCAAAAGCAACACGTATGGGGAACTGAAGCCGTTTAAAATCAAACGGCAAATCTGAAGGAATCATAGAAATGCGTGGTATCAGTACATCCTCGCCCTTATATTTTCCGTTTAAAATTTTTGCTTCAATCACATTTTTAATGACTTTTTTGACTACTAAACGTGCCCCGTTGCAAAGTCGTGGCTGGCAGATATTTCTAAGCAAAATAATTGGTACACCAACTTTCACTTGCAGGCGGAGAGGAAACAGTCCATGTAACTCAAGCGAATTTAAAAATTCGACTGGATAATTTACAACATCGTCTTGATTGGTAACAGAGATAACCGATTTGTAGGGAAAAATTTCCCCGGAAATATCATTCAAAATTTTCATATTGATAACCAAAACATCTGCATTTTTCGCAGCTAAGATAGCTCTTTCCCACAACCAATCATGGTTTCTAAAATTTTGTGCAATACCGGGAAATACGTTTGTGACCAATTTTTGTTTTGATTGTGCAAAGTGGCAAAAATTATCTGGAAGCGTAATCATTTATGTGGTGTGGTCAACTGGAACTGCGCCATTCCCAATATCTAACAATTGCTTTGAAAAACGTTCGGCTGATGGATCATTTTACAGTTGAACACGCAAATTACACACACAAACACAAAATGCAACAGAATATGGAAAACCAAATTCTCTATCGAACATGAGCATATTTCGATTTGTATTGCCGTATCATTCTGTGCAAGCACACACACACATACACACAGCAACGTACAAACGAAAACACACATTTTATTTGATACAAAACATTGAAGTATGCAATGGACAAAAAGGTTGATTTTTTTGAAAAATTTGTATTGTTTCAAACACGCATTTTGGACGCACCATTACGCGTAAAAGCATGAAACAAAGATACAAACCAGCGAACGACCATTAAGAAGGTACTGTGAAAAATTTGATTAAAATCCGACGGCGCATCCCGTCAAACACTTGCAACCAACGGACACCTATTTTAGGATTAATTTTTATATACATAAATAGAAGATAATTTGGTTAATTTCGAGATGAGATTAGATTAGAGATTAGTTTTTTTTCAACAAAATGTTATAAATTTTATACCAAGCATGACCAGAAATGACTTATAAAAATTTTCACTGGACGAACATTTATTACCCATGATATTAAATAAATAATTGAAGGGATAAAACTTCGTTATATTTTTAATTTTCCAATTATATATGTTTCGTAAGTAATTTAATTTGTTACAGTCCTCTATAAGGCGATATATGAATCTAAATAGTCTTCTCACTCACATATTTGTTTTAATAAATTAATAATTTAATGTCTTAATCCTTGATAATATTTGTTAATAATAACTTTAAGACATTTTAGTTGTGCTTTTATAATGCTCTGCTTTGCCTCTGCTAGGGACAAGATCACGTACCAGTTGTTTATTCTAAACAACATCATGGCAAACTAAAGCACACATATATACTTCATTAATCATAATTATACAATAGTAAAGTTTATGTAATTAATCAAACATACATATGGGGTTGTATTTTACAAAACAGAACATCATGTGCATGTTGAATTAAGGTTTGTTACAACTATTCCATTCATATATTCTTGAGAAAAAGTTATTTAGTCCCAAAATGATAGAAATGTAAAATTAATGCAGACTTTTCAAATATGTTTGTTTTTATAATACATTTGTTAAGCCTTTTGTTGTATTATGTTGAAAACAGTATTTTATTAACGATTTGTTTATAAATAATTTTGTAAACAAAATGAAATAACATAAAATGAGGTAAAAGTATATAATTTTTCACAGCATATTTAAACAGACGTCACCACGTTCAATAATTTGTTTTAATTTAACAGGGTGTCACTGCATACCCCACCGCGATAGCACTACTCGACTTATTGAACAAATTTTCGCAATAAGTTGATTTTAAGAAAAGGGTTTGTCAATTTATCTTTTAGGTCCTGCGATTTAAAACTTTTCGATTATATCCTGTTATGTTAGATGAAGTTACTGGTTTATGGTTGCTTCACGTCATTTGCGAGCTATGACTAGCAATGCTGGAAAAATTTAAATTCCAAAATCTACTTCGTTTAAAATAGTTGCGCTGATAATATACCCGAAATTGTTTTCAATTTTCAAGTCATAACTTCGATTTAAAAAAAATCTTTAATTAACGTTTAAATTTTGAAGTTTTTTTTTTACAATTAAAATTTTTAAAAAGATACTTTATTTTAAAATTATATTAAATTATTTTTAAGCATTATGAATTTCATTATAAAATTTCCATAAGGTTTATTGCTTAGCTTTATCATTAAAAACAAGAAAACCAAAAAAGTCAAATCTAGGTATAAAGTTGTCCAGGAAACGGGTGTTGTGTTTTTCAATTTTATGGCAAACAAAAACGATACAATTATCAGATCTCTGAACTTCAGCCTCACCACATACCAAAAATCAATTGAATCTATGTATTTGTTGAGAAAAGTAATGTGTTGAAATATTATATTGGGAAAGACTAAATGTATACGTCTTGGAAACTTTGAAACATAATTCTTTATTCAACTGTACCTTAGTTATAAGTAATTTACTAATCAGTTTTTAGCGTCATGCTAACAATATTGTCTTTAATAGGTATTTTATCACAACACTTAAATCGTCAATTGCTTTAATTATTAAACGCCTGCACATTTAGGTTTATTATTTTATAGCCACTTCTCTTCTAGAAAATCTCTGAGTTGTCTGTGTTTAATAGTTAACACTTGTTTATAAGTTAACTTTGCGATATCAGCAACATTTTATGCATTTCAGCGAAAAATTATGAAAATAATGATGGTTTGTCATCAACAAGACTTTTCTCATTCGCTTTCTGGTTTGTCTTATTATTATTATATTTGAAGTTTGTTTTTTGTATGCTGTGATTTTATTAAATGATACGAATATTTTTATGGCCAAAGTATGTTTTTTATAGATATCTACTAAATGCTTCTGCTATTCACATTGAAAATAAAATTTATCAATAAGTCAAGCATCATAAAGATCAGGAAAATAAAAAACTGAAGAGCAGAGGGAGGAATTAAATTTTATGGGGATAAAATCTATGCGCAAACATTTTATTTTTGATTGGTGAAAATATTTAAAATAATGAAAAATGGTCAAATAGTTTACTATTACTATACAAAAATAAATTAAATGAATACTAATGTAATTAATTTTTTTTTGTTATAATTTTAAAAGCAATAGCTAATCATTAGCCCTTAAACATTTCAATGCATGCACATACAATTTTATATGAAGTTTTAGACTTTCACTCTTTTTTCATGCTATATATGCTACGACATATTTTTGTTGTTGCTTTTTATATTTATATCAAACAAATTTAAACTAAGAGCAAGAGCAAGTTATCCTGTGATTTTGCCAGTCACCAAAAGCTTTTCAAAACAATCTAACATACACATTGTTACGAATGTTTCTTGCTTAAGTTTTAAAAGAAAATAATTAAGCAATAAAGCGAACTACTGGGTATGGTGTTTACTAACTACGTGGCTTGCCAAGAAACCTTATGCACGCAAGACAACAACAAATTTCTAGTTACAAATTGCGTAGAAATTTTATACACGCAAGACAAAAACAAATCGGTGTGCTATTTATTAACTACGCAGTTAGAAGAAAACTTATCTACACAAGACAACAAATATATTAAAACAAATTCGAGGAAATTTATCCAGGATAAAAACACAAATACACACATATATACAAGCGCCTATACATTGAACGGACAACATACAACAACAAAATGTGATACAAATGGCGTAAAAGATTTTTGATTTTTCTAGGCTTTTAGTCGACTAATGTAAAAAGGCAGCGTCTGAGTGTATAGTTAGTTAGTATAGAAATAAAACTCGTGAAGTAAAGACGTGCATCCTAAGTAAATTGTTCTGTAGTAGCTAAAGTAAATAAACTTCTAATTAACTTAAAAACTATAAAATCTGGTATTTATTTTGCATAAACGTAACAATATAGTAGGTCTGAGCATAACGCGAAAATTACACAACGAAATTTCTTAGTACCACTCCAGATAAGCTATCAGGTGGATATCACGCGAAGGCTCATAAAAATGAGCAAATGGAATTTGCTCCGTAATGATGTAATAAAAATCCTCGCTTATATCAGCAAATATAATGCTAAGCTGACAACTTAAAAAATTTTTTTTTTAAACACAGAGCCTGATGCATGCGATCATGTAATTTTATGGAGGCGTAATACTGAAATAACCCTTAAATGAAGTTTGCTCGTGCAAACCATTTCCGCAGAGATTAACTACAGAGTATGGTGTTAATGTTACCATTATTTATGATTGTATAAGCTCACAGACTTATTAGCAATATGATTTTTGAAACAGAGCTCTCAGTTTAATTCTCAATATTTTTCTAAAAAGCTCCCTAGTGTCATTATCGGTCTTTGTATTATCTCCAATTCAGTTACCTAAATAGAAATTAAGTTAACAGTTATATGATAGAGTCTTGAGTTGGTTAGAAACTTTTTGTCTCGGAATATAAACAAATCTAACACGATGATTTTTGTTAATAATTTATCTAAAGCAAAATCAAAGGATTGGTATAAATATTATGTAAACAGTTTGTTGTTATAAATATTTGGGAAATATACAGTTTAACAATCCTATATATATATATATATGGATATATATATATAAGTACCATCAGTGTCGTATTCTTAGTGATAATTCAAACACTTTTCCTTTATCATAAATAGACACCACTATCTGACTTTTCTGCAAAAAAAAGGAAACAGCAGCATCAGTGGTGCATTGATTTTAAAAATTTATTACTTCAGCCTTATGGGTTTTCAACAACATTGATTTATTTAACAGAAAAGATTAAAAAGTATCAACTCTTAAAAGAGTTTTCTGCAAATATTTAAAGATATTATTAAGGAAATATCTATAAAAGGAGCGTTAACAGGGAAAAAACTTAACCATAATTTCATTGATTTTTCATTAATGTCGATTAATTTTTTCGTCAAGAAATAGCAACAGAAAGCGATCTTATTGTTACAAATTGTTCTTAAATTAAAGAATCCAATCTGTACTTTACAATTTTATACTGTATGTTACTATAAAATTCATTTATGGAGCACCTAGGCAAACGTCGACAGGCACCAAAGTAAAACTCTACACAAAACATTTGCAAATAAATTTATGGCTAGCGACGTTCCTTTAAACACTTGAATTTTTATGCTTTTAAGTATATTTGTATTCTTCTTAACATTTTGTAATCCTAACTCGATTTGACGCTCCCACTTGTACTCGTATAATATAAATATAATTTTTTTAAAGAGTCATAAGTTGAAATGATGGTAAGTGGAATTTAAAAAAAGGTAGATTATTACAAATACCATACACCTTCTCACATACAAACTCACATACATATGTAAATTTATTCGTATTTTTTGTTTAGTTTTTCCTTTCATGCTCTTTCGATTTGTTTTAAAAATGAAATAATATTTCATGTATCTTTTACTGATACAATGTTGTGTTAAGAATATGTGCTTGGAAGAATAACAATGGATTTAGTAAAACATCGTTAACATGATATACAATGTATCGTTTATGTGTATCAATATTTTTTATAAATTGAAATACAGTGAAAGCGAATCCAAAAAAATATCGAAAATTTTAAATGAATTTATAAAATAAGTATTTTATCTTCTGTTAATAAATATTTAAATTAAGTATCCAGGGTAGTTCTTTTAACTAAATATATTTCTTTGAGGAAACAAACTGGGGTAGTCAAAGTTCAAATTAAAAGGTATCCCAATAATGATACAAGGCTTGTTTTTGAAGCTATATTGACCATTTTACATTATTCGCTATAAGAACAAGTACAAAAAGTGAAAAAAAGACTAAAACATTAAGATTATACACGATGATGTAGAAATACGTTAATTACAAAGAGAAATGTAAACAATCGTTACAGGTGGCCGACTAAAATTTTCAAAAATATGTTCTGCTATGTCTACTATAAGGACAGGAACAAACTAAACTTAAATAAAGGATGTAGAAATAACAGCAGTATTTTGATATACGTGTATTTTGTAAACCGCAATAGACTGAAACTATAAATCTACATGGATTATCTACTGCTAGTTTACTATAGGGTGGGCCAACTTGTACTGACTGATTTGAAATGCTTATAATTTTTTTTGTTTTATTTTTTTTTTACTTTTTTTGCGGATAATACAGAATTTAATAAAATTTTACAATGTCATCATACTCAGGGGATGAACGTGTGAAAAGAGTTACAACGCTAAGAAAATACCATCATTTTAATACTGCAGAGGCTCCCAGTGTAAACATGATAAGAAGCTGAATGGTTAATGAATTACGAAGAAATGTTGTTCGTCCTGTTCGCACTGAACAAGCTATAGAAGTTGTACGAAAAAGTGTTTACACGAATCCAACTGTGTCTACTCGTCGACGAGCTACTGAATTGAACATCTCCAGACCATCGCTACGACGTATTCTAAAATTTGATCCATATAAAATTCAATTGTCCCAAGAATTATTGCCGAGAGATGCACCACAACGGCTACAATATGTCAATAGTCGTTCCAAGTTGGCCCATCCGTTATTAAAGTTACGTAATTTTCGTAGTTATGTTTGAAATCTATCCATCTATCTATGGATAGATTTCGCAGGTGTAAAAAATCCAATTCTAGATTTAAGAGTGCAACATACGTTGCAATGAACAATTTGCATATGACTTGACACCGCACATAGTGATTTTATTCGATTATATAAAACTATAAATCGCTGCACCAGATTTGTTAGATATTACTTAGTTTACCAAGATTATAATATTATATCATCTTATGTTTTCTTAAAATTAATCAGATTTTTGTGGACAATTTTCTTCTATTTAAAAATTGTGTACAGTTTTTTCCGTTATTTTATTAAAGTGCTTTATGGGAATTTCGCTGCAGTGAGGATTAAAATTTTTAAAGGCAGAAAAAGGCTACAATATTTAGAGAGGCTCAAATGGTGCTCAAAAAGCCCCTAAGGCGGTCAGATGTAATAAAAGTACCAAAAGCTGATCATGTAAATTCTAAGCGTCATGTAGCCAAGGTAAAATTCGAATGAAATGATACTTGCAGACTATGTTTGAAGAAGACTGAGATAGAAGCGCACGTTTCATGTGATAGTACACATCGTAAATTAGAAACTTACGATTTGCTTTTAATTATTGCGGACGGAAAGGCTCGAAAAGGAACTTATTAAAGAAGCAGCCTGCATTGCTATTCCCGCTATTAGAAAAATTTATAAATTTAATACGTAAAATATGATCTACAAGAAATTAAATCTGCATCTTACTTATCTTACAAAAGAATAAAATATAAAATATGATGATATACAAAATAATACTATCAGTAGCTGTGATTTTAAAGTTAAGAATTTATATATTTTCCTGCAGAGCAATATTTAGCTCACTATAGCTGAATGTTATTTATAGTATTGAATATAAAGTTACACTAGATAAAATTCAAAATTATAACAAAAAACAGTTGATTAAAGATGCACCATCTTAACTCGTTTTGATTGTTTTCTATAAATTTGATGCAATAATACTGTTTTTACCTATTTGAAGTATCAATAATTATATATATACATAAGAACAAAACTATTGATTTTAAACAATCAAAGATAAAACGGCTATTAAAACGCTTCAGCTTAAAAATATCTGAACCCAAAACATAATCTATTATATATTATCACAAAATGATGATTATTATATATTATCACAAAAACACTGTCGTTAGGAGATTCTAAGGTAGATATGAAATTGCTTAAGAGTATTTATGGAGATCGTTTATATTTCGTTACATGTTTTTTCATTATCGATTGTAAAATATATTATCCAAAGTAAACAAAACATGTTAATAAATAAAGTATGTAAACATGATGTTCTTATTAGCATACACACAGATATCTACATACTTATATTTAAATGTACACTATAAATATCTCTATATGCATATATTGAAAAACGTCTAGAGTTTTATGTTTGAGCTTTAGCAAGTGTAGAGGAATATGTTTATTTTAAATATTTATGTGCATAATATACATCTCATAGGAATATATCTCAGCTTAGTTTAACAAGATATTTTTCAACAGGAAATAAAAAAAAAAAACAGATAAATAATACAAAAAAAAGCACCAAAACATACAAAATTGATTGTATTGTATTTGCATTTGCATTTATTTTCAATTTTATATAATAAAATAAGAAAATAAATCTTTGTACATCCTTTGTTTTTTGCTTTGTTCCTGATATTGTCTGGTATCTTATCTATTAGTAGATTATTGTAATTTATGTATAATTTAACAAAAGGAAATTTATAAAAGAATACATTTTTAACACTAGTATCTCATTGATTCAATAAGACACCTTATAAGCACTTGCTTTAGCATTTTTTTTTTTGTTTTAGTCAGAAGGTATACGGCCTAGTGCATGTAAGTATGTTCAATAATAAAATAGGAATTTGTTTTAAAACAAATAAATAGCGGTATGAGATTTATGTCTAATAAATAGCACGCAGAGAAAACAAAAAACTAATCATTAATATTAGACTTGCAAAATAGTATTGACCGTGGGCTGAAAAATTCTGGATCGCGAAACAAATAATATCAGGTGTTGAACAAAACAAAACACTTTGCTTTAAAAAATTTTAGAGATACTTAAAAACGAAAGTCCACTTTGCATATGTGTTTGCGTTTTTTATATGTATATATTTGTATTTTGGCTATAGAACATACTGTCATATATACATATTTTTTTTTTTTGATCTCTACTAGAATCTGTTGTCTGAATTCCGTAATTATTTCCGCATTATATTGTGTAGTCCAAAGTTTAATCAATTGCGTTAAAAATTCATCTTTTTTTCGGCCTCAAAATCTAATTAATTATTACACTTGAAACGAATATGAGAAGAACATATTAAATTGTTATGTGAACTAATGTTCACATAGTAGAGCAGCTGTACCAACTTCGTATAAAATTTAATCGAATTGAGCCCGTACGACTGGTGGAAGATGAAAGTATGCAAAACTTGTAATAATTTTATACCAATTATTCGATTAAAGGGCATTTCTTGTGAAAACTTCATTTATGAATTCCATACAAAATGCCACTTCGTTATCAATATACAAGTCGCTCAAATTAGAAAATTTTTTAAAAATTTGTCCCTTGCATGAATTTTGCATTGCCTAGTTATGGCTAAAATATTCTGCCAAATGCTGCTTTGTATCACACACGTAGGATTCTGTATCAAGTTTTGTCACCCTTAACTTTCAAACATTATCCACTTCCTGTTAATAATTATAACATATTCAAAAGATAAGACAATATAAATTAGCACCTCAATTATGTTCTAAGAAAATCATTTCACTTTGTGCAGATTTTGATATCTACCTGAAATACGTTTCTATGGTAACATTTTTCAATATTTAACTTCATTTTCTTATGCTGAAAGAGCCATAACAATTAAACTTCTGTGAACATTTGAAGTGTTAATCTTATAAGGTTGCAGTAATAGACGACTGCGACAGATGGACAAAACTCTAAAAAAAGCATCTCATATACGAGATTTACGATTTTATTTAAAATATTGATATAATTCAGTATTTTATAGCCATATTTCAATTGAATGTTATAAAACTATTTAGAAAAAATATAATTAATAAGTATATATAGCTTCTGTTTGGTTTCCTTTAAAAATAAATTCAATTTTGCTATCCACTGCGGTTACACTTTATCAAACCTGAATTTTATTTAAGAGCTCACTCTCACACACTCCAAAATATCCATATATTTCAACGAAATGACTTAAGGATAATGTAAAGCGCATTGCGTGTATCTATAAATCAAGATGTTAGGCAAACATTCACATTCTCCAACAAAGATTTAACATCTTCTAAACGAGCAAAACGCAATACAGCTTAAATTTCATTAGAACTTTCTGACATATATATATATAGATTGTATACATATTTATAAATAAATATATAATATTGTGGCATTTTATATATAATTTTTGGATAATACGTACATAGATACATATATGTATCTTCTAAGTATTTCGTGTTGTTTACAAGTATTTTTAGTATTTTAGTAAGTGTAAAGCTCTTTATATACATATGTGTATGTGCGTATATGTATACTGCAGTTGTGTAGCTCTGTGCTAATATCCATCCATATTTATTGATACCTTAAATAGGTTTGTACTCAATAATGCTAACTGTGTAATGTATATGGGCATTTATAAAGATATTTACTTTATCAATATAAATATTTATTTATTTGTCACCAAGGAATATCTGCAAATAAATACAATCAAAATGTATCTATGATTACTTTTTATTATCACTTAGAGAATTAATTATTGATTATTGAATATGTGGACAATAAAAAAAGTGGTAATATTTTCCCTTATTAAAGCGTTATTTTTTTTGTCCTTATTTCGAGTTGTGTATTTTTTTAGCTTAAAGGTTATAAAGTTTTACATTTTTTTGTTAGTAATTTTCCGTTATATAACATATAACATCCTGTATCTTTTTTAATTTCTGTTGAAAGTGAAAATCATCTGTTGAATTTCACATATAAATCAATAAAGTGAGTGTATGTTGGTAGGCGTGAGGTTAATAAGCGTAAAAATATTTATTTAATAATATAAATTTTTAACTTTAGCTTGGAGCTATTTACTAAACAAACAAATAATATTGGAAAGTTTTTTTTCGTTGTTAAAATGAAAACCCATAACATAATAATTTAATTAATTTTAATAGATTAAGAATAGAAAATTATTAAGCCCAATTTTTGTCTACTAAACTACTGTTAAAGCTTATTTGCTTATTTTGGTTGAATTAATTTAATTTTACATTAATTTAAACAAGCACCAAATCATAATTTTAGGTACTGAATTGTGTTAAATTATTATGTCGATTAACATGATATAAATAGCAGGAAGACATCACTGCTATTAGCGGAACAGGCGAGTAAATGAAAACAATTTTAAAATATATTTTCATTTCAAAATGAGATTAAGGTTTAGTTAGGAATACTATGTAGTGTCGTTACATGTATTTTTCTAAATAATTTTGGAAATTAAATCGTAATCTAAAGAATATCACAGTTATTTGCAATTAGTAAGTTCCATTAAGTAATTTAAATATAAAAATGTTACAATAATAATTAACATATAGAAAGATGCGAAGCAAGCAAATAATTAACAATCTATCAGCAGCTGCATTTTGCAATCTATTTACTATTGATCAGATATGTATAATAACGAATTTATCTCATGAAAGAAAACTAGTAATTCTTTTTGACTGATACCCAAATCATTAAAATTACAAAACCTCCCTAAAAACATTTTAAAAACACAAAGAAACTTTTTGAATCTATCATTAAAAAAGAAAAATACACATTTCCCCAATCATATCTTCTAACTTTCTCCAAAGTTTAGATAAAACGTTTTGTAAATAAAAATGTTAACTAAAATATAAATAAAACATTTACAATGAAAGGTAAAAAAAAATGCAAATAATTTCCAACTAAAACAATAATGTTCTGGCAAACAGACACATATATAAAGGGTTTTTCAACAAAAAGTTTGTTTTCTAAAACAAAATAAAACAAAAACTTAGATTTAGATTATTCAAATTTTTATTGTCTTACGAAGAGAAAAATTCGGTAATTATTAATGAAAAATGATATCGGGGAAATGCCCACCACGACCACGCTGACAGATGTCGATTCGTTCTTCAAAGTTTGTAATCACTTTTTGGCAAAATGACGGTCCTACTTCGTTAACCACGGATTTTGACTTTAAAGTTTAAAATCACCCGGTCTAGCTGGCCACTTAACTGCTGATTGTAGTGAAATTATGCCATCAGAACACTGTGTATGTGACATGTGACACCGTCCTGTAGAAAACACATGTCAGTGATATCCACGTCATCAATAATAGGCCAAAATTGAGTAGCTAGCATCTCACGATAGCGTGATACAATGACCGTTACCCCATTTGCAGCCTCATCTTTGAAAAAAAAACGGCTTAGTCACTTCTCCAGACACATTAAGCCTGCAAGGGCTTCTCAATAATCGATTTTCAATCACGATTTTCAGACGCCTAAATGCGGCAATTTTGCTAGTTGACAAGTGAAAATAGGCTTCGTCTGAAATCTGATTTTTTTTTTTTAAAAACCAACCGGTTGGTCAGTCGGCTTCAATTCCTGCTCCAGTTGAAAACCTTGTAAGGCTTCAAAGTCAAATCCTTAAGCAAAATCCGCTTTTCCGGGTTATCCAAAACCACCCAATTGTTGTGAATGTTGAGAAATTAATAAATATGGATCTGCTGCAACACTGTGGCTTATGGATGCGATGTTTTCAGTTGAACGACTCAGTCGAACACGCGTTCGTATTCACACATTTTGTATCGAGCCCTTCGACTCAAATTTAATGACTAAATTCTTAGCAGAGGTCTCAGAATGATGATTATGTTGACCGAAAATATCACGAATTTTACGCAATGTAACTTTATTTTCAAAGTGGATTTTAATTATTTCAATGTGATTTTCGTGCGATATTGAACTCATTGTAACAATTGCCACTAAATGCCAAAACTGTCATGTTGTTGGTGTTGCCACAATTTAAAAACAAACTTCTTGTTGAAAAATCCGATATAAACAAACAAAAAAAAAATCGCAATTACAATTGTTGTATATTCTTTAAAAGTAAAAAAGTAATATCGTTAGGAAAAAATGCGCAATTGGACTTTTTAACAATCTGTTACTTTTCTTCTTGAGATTTGCATGTGTTTGTGCTGCTGCTGCTGTTGCAAAAACATAAACCCTTAAGAATATGCAAATTCTTTAACGACTTTTTAAAGGTGAAATGAAAACTTTGAGAATTCATACGAAAAAATAACACAGAAACATGATGATAAAAATTACATTAAAAAAAAATACTTAGTTAAAGGGGTTCTTGGTTAAGCGGACGATAGGTAAGACGAAAAAACCATGTAATTTGACTTTTCAGTTGGGGAGTTATAAAAATAAACGAAGAGATAAAAACTCTTGTATAAGCTTAGAAATTAATTTAATATTTATTTTTCTTATCTATTTGCGTTTGCATAATCATGAACACATAGATATTTACGATTCTGAATTTATTTCTGATACGATTTTAATATTTGACATCATACTCTGTCTACACTTATTTGACTTTTATTCTTCTAGTTTTATTTGTATTAAGACTGCTAATTGCCTTTATAAAACTGGTGAAACTATGCTCGAAAAAAATAATGAAATAGTTTAGCTGTTTCGTATTCGCAAAGTTGGCGTTCTTCTATAATGGGTCCATTTTTTTAATTCTATGAAAGTAAGGTTGTAAAACAGTTTAAAAAATTGCAAGAATCTAAACTTAAAAAGACTTAAAAGTCACTAACGTACAATGCCAAATTGACAGGGCGATCTCTTTTAAATCTCATAGATTTATTTTGATATTGCTATTCTCAATACCTATGACATTTTTTATTATTTTTTTTGTACTTTATTTTTCAAATTTATGTTTTAAACGTTTCTTTCATTCAGTTCTAAGTTGTGCAGAAGATGTTTAATCGACAGGAAATTACCTAGAAAATAAGAAAAAAGGATGACAAAATTTATATTTCATGAATTTGAGCAAAATAAAAGGGCAAACAAAAGAATGAAATTGTGATAGAAAAAACAATAGGAATCATATTTAAGATTTAAGAGATATGACTGATAAGTTTGTGCTTTTGATTGTTCAAAAATGGCTAAAATGCAGGAAATAACACAATGGAAACTTAAGGAGAAAAAATTCATATAAAAAAAAAAAAATAAAAAAATAATATTTTGTTGTTAGTTCTTTTTTTCAAACATATTGAATTGATTTTTTAGAGTAAAATACATAAAAGGCAATTAGAAAAATATATTTTCACCAACTGTATATACACATATATATACAGTTATGTTTATAAAAAAATAATATTTAAAAAAGAAAATCGTATGAAAATTTATTTTTTAGATACATTTCAAATTCAATATACTTTTAAGAAATATGGCTAATAGAATTTGTAGTTTCTGTGCTAATTTAAGGAGATTTTAAAATTATTTATTTAAGAAAATATAAATTATAATAGTTCATAAACCAACCGATTATTAGTATAAATTGTAAAGAACAAATTAACGGCTATGAAGGCCTGACATACAATTAAAGGAAGTAATTTAATATTTATCAAGAAGTTAGAAAATCTGAGTCATAAATAATTTTTGTACTATTTTTTATACTAAGCATTTTATTTTGAACATGCCTATATCAAATGTTGTACTATAATTCAAAGTCAGCTTTGTTAATTATGATGTAATATGCAAGGTAGTCATGTAAAAAACGTTAAAGCAGTTGTATCATACTGTGAGACTAATCTGACAATTATTTTCATAATGGAAAGAAAATCTAAAGATTACTTAATCAAAGATTAGGAGGAAGTTACATTTAAAGCAACTTAATGGCTGTCCTTTCATTGACTTAATTTTCACTTATACGAACAGACAGTTATTTTCCAAAAATATTATTTTTTAAATCAAAATTAAAGGAAACATTTACTGTATTAAATCAACTCATATTAGAATAGTCATATTTATTTTTTACGTAAGCTAAGTAAAAATTTTCGGCTTAATCCTTTTTTAGCTAAAAGTCTTTCTGCTAATTAAAGGAAAATATAAAAATGTATGTTATCTTCTTTACTGTTTGTGAAACTCAATAGGAATATTCATAAACAAAAATATTTAAAGCCATTCCGAAAATAAAGAATCATTCCAAAGCCATTCTTCCCTAAACGGAAGATGATCTTAGCTTAGGTTCGCAAGTCAAGATGGTTAAAATTTAAAACTAAAGCTTGACTGGATTTTTTCCTAAGAACTCAAGAAGTTTTAATCAGCTAAATAATTTTTTGAAGAATTCCGTGCTGCCCTTCAATACCATTCTGCAATTTACCCTATTTGACTAAAACAATTTAAATGAAACAGCAAAAAAGCCGATAAAGAAATAGCTTCAAGATATCGGCATTTGTGTGTTTTTTTATTTATTTAGTTTTACAATAATATGCAAAATTTTTGCTAAGTTATAGGAAATTAAATTACACGTGGACTCTTTTGTATTTTACGCTTTTAAAGACTACAGTTTCTTTTGTCTGCAAATACAAATTTACAATTTTGTTTTATAATTCATATAATACTATGCGAATTTGAAGAGACTTAAACTGGTGAAAGTTTTCTTTAGCAAATATACGCCTTTAATTAAAACAGCCGTTTATGAGTCAATTCGATACATAGTTTAGTCGAGATATAGAATGCACGATGTCTTGTTTTACAGCCAGATCAGTCAATTAGCTCATTCGCGACTGCCACACACGGTTATCTACTGATCTTTCCTGTCTAGCTAAGTCTTCTTCTGGTTTTGACCCGTTATCCACCGTGGATAAATAATAGTTTACTTGTCACCTTTTCGATACTCCTGTTAGGTTTTAGAGTTGATGCAAAACGGCTTACATGTACTGCAACTAGAAGCCTTCGAGCTTATTTCTTTCTATTGAAGGTATCGATGAGTTTTGTTACCATTTCATCGCTTTTAAATATATCTTTCACTTCATCTATTTAACGACTACTTTTCTTTATGCTTAAGATTCTAGCTTGCTTTAGCTGACTGATGTTTTATTATATTTTATCACACAATAAATAGACTTGTAAATGGTAGAATATAACTATTTATTCAGCTCTGTTTACCACAAAAGGTGTAAATTTTTTAACCCATAAGGAAAACCTTTTAGCCTTATTTTTATAATATTGTTTTTTAATACTTTGGCGATAAATATTCTTTTTATATTTTTTGCTGAAATAAAAATTTAATAATTGAATTAAATATTTTTATAATTAAAAGTTAAAAATCTTCTTAGCATTTCTTCAATTTATTAAAAAATCTTCAGATGTGGTTGATTCGAATACAGGCTACTAAGCCCAAGATAGTAAATAGTAGAAATAATTTAACATTAAGTGTCTTTTTATACCTGACAAAGATATGAATACATACTGATATTTTAAATATCCATATTGCTATGTTAATGATTGAATTAACTTTAAGTCCTCAATTCTTCAACTGCTATAAACTAACCAACTGTATTAACCAGTGTGTGTGTTTGTATAAGTATATGCGTTTTATTTATTAGACAAGTATCTTAAATTTATCCATCTCTTTTAGAACCTTCGTACAACAGTAAAACACTATTAGACATTAAGTTACATTTCTGTTTCTACAAACAATATAATAAATTTTGAATTTTACAACACAGTAAAGTAAATTTAGTACAGATTTTGTAGGTATTATTATAGTTTGATGGTTGTTGTTCAACGTCTAGCACGAACACAACAATTTTGCATAAACCATGGTACCTGCCAACTTGGATGGACGGATGGATAGACAAACGACCATTTTTTTTTCTTTTTTTGCTATGCATCCATATCTACTAAATTGCACAACTTGTAATACAAATGTTAAGAGAAACTTACCGGAACGTTTTTCTGCCTCATTAATTGGTATGTTTTCTAAAACAATTGCCTCTGAGCGTCCCTTCTGATTAACACTGTAGACAACAAGATGTAATGCTGGATTTGGATCTGGATAATAGTCCATGGGTGTTAAATCTATAAACAAAACAGAAAGAAAACAAATAGTTAAATGTAAAAATGTTAAAAAAATTTGAAAACAAAGTTAATATTTGTTAGTGCTGCAGTATTTTTTTTCCTTTGTGGTATACAATTCTGTTCTTAATTTGTTTTTTTTTTCTGTTTTTTTGGAAAGTTTGGTTGATAGTTGCGTTAATAACGAATTATTAATTGATGATGTATATTAAACATCACACCCAAATATATATTCACCCTTATATTTAAATTATTATAGGATAAGGGTTTTGAACTAATCATTTATGCCTAAACAATTTTTTTATTAACTGTTCCTATTTCGGATCTTGCAGCTCATTTTATTTCGATAAAAACCGTAACTAGCATCTCTGTCTTTGTTAACCCTTTAAGGGATGCAAGTTCTTGTTTTCAATATAATTGTTTAAAATTATGGTACTCACAAGAGACAGAAAGCAAGAAAAATTTCATCTTAGTCAACAATTTAAATCTTAGCTAATATTTTATATAACTATTCTTAAAGCTTTGTGCATTGATTTCTCTTAAAATTGGCTTTGATTTCAACTGAAAATATTTTGTACGTTTTTTCAATTCAATTTGTAACATTGTCAGTGAGTTTTTTGCATGTAATCGCACCGTGAAATATTATAACTATTGGCAATCACATAATTTCTAATGTATTAATTTTCAATGGTACATCCTCCAGTTCACTTGATTTAATGTTTGTCAATCAATGATTTAAGGTTCTTTTATACAATCAACTCTCAGCTTCAGTGTTCTCAAGACATGAGATCCTCTATTTATCGGGATTTGCACAATATTAACTACGATACATTGATCAGTATTTTGAAAATTATCAACTGGGACCACATCTACTGCATTCCCCTTAACGCGAAACATATCGTTTTTTAACAACTCCCACGGTTTCGTGCGGAAACTACGGTACGTGATCGGGAAAATTTACGATTAACGGGATTCGAAGCAGATGATCTAACGACATTGTATACTACTAAGCGTAGGAAGGTAACGAAGCGAATTCAGGCTGCAAAACGTGCTTTCTACCAGAGGAGATGCTCATCTGCCTTAGATAATAGCGTTGAATGGAGAAAAATTCGCAGTATTGTAATATAATCGTGATGTTGATGTAACACTAAATTTGTTAATAACAATATCCCATCGCCGGCAAATAGAAATAGATTCTGGAAATTTTTTCTGCAACAGATGTAACGCAATCGATGTGGACAATATAGAAACCTGATTTTTAGGGCTATTGATCCTAACATACTTTTTCAACCCTATACTCAGGAATATTTTTCTAGGGAATGGAGGTCTTCAGGGACCATTGCTATATGGTGAATTCCGACCAATACTACCGTACTGTGTTTGAGAATATACTCAGCGCGCAATTACAAGAGTACCTATAACGAAATGAATTATTATCTTACGCGCAATCAGGCTTTAGTGGGCGTAATTGAGAGCTTCGGATCTGAACTCGATAGTACTCTTCTGACGCTCGATGCGGTGGATCGATCTTTTATTTTCTATGGACCAGCACTCAACGGATGACCCCTACACATGCTGTGCATTGTGCTAGAGCTAAGAAATTAGGTTATGGGGAGGAGGAAAGAAGGAAGTAGTGTTTGTGGACATTCGATTTTAACTTTCCTTGAAGGTAATAGGAAAGACCTCTAGAAGGAGTTTATTCCACATACACACGACCCCGTTCCGAGATTGTCGCGAGATCGTGATTGAGGGTATCATGCATGATCCGCCTTTTAGAACGGATCTCCACCTGGTCCGGTCTATCACTAAATAAATACGAATGACAAATGGTGCTGTCATTTGCAAAAGAGTGGTTAAAAGTTTGACAAAGAAGGTCAGAAGGCAAAAATAAGAAATAGGGTAAGAGAAAGAACGGAGCCTTGCGGTACCTCTTCAACTCGCCTGATGAAATCCCGTCTATAATAACCCGTATAGTGCGATTTCTGAGAAAACTAGATATAAATCTGGGGAAATTATCAATTAACATTTTATCAAACGTTTTGGAAATATCTACTCTCCGAAATGATGCATAGAGCTGCACCATTGTTCCGATATGAAAGCCAACAATCAATTTTTCAAAGTCGAAATGTATTCTCCTATTAAAATCTAAAAGAACTTTTGATAATATTCATGTGCAAAGTGGTGGCAATATTATTGCAGTAATGCGTCGAACTTAGGTGCGTTTTTTAATGGTAGACTAACGTGGAATGATCATATCAACACTGTTGTTGGCAGAGTTTACGGAAAGCTTTGCACCCTATGGACGATAAAGGATTCCGTACTGTTTGCTGTACGCATGTACGGCTGTAAAATTTATACTAATTGCAACAATACGGATCGGGGCAAATTGATTATGATATGCAACAAAATTGCTATATTTATAAGGACCATTGCGATCATATTTCACCCTACTCCAAACTTATTTTTGGAACCAGAAGAAATGCAAAAGTGTGCTGTCTCAACGACTGTTCCTCATTTATACAACCAGTCTTTGAAACTCTTTGCCATACCATGTTCAGAAACTTGGCAAAGCTTGGAGCTACTTAAATAAATTTACTAAATGATTTAATACATTATATTATAATTAGTTGTGCAATAGCGCTGTGATTTATAAGATGTCCATCTTGTTATGCTAGTTGACTAATAAATAAATAAAATTAAATAAAGTAATTGTCCTCTTATAGCACTGTAGCACTGTTGTCTATGCATTTTTTAAATATAAACTTTATTTATATGGAAAACAAATTACGTATTATGACTTACGAACACTTCTGCACACGTCAATAAATTAGTCAATAAATTAGTAAAAATCACCAACAAAAAAAATTCTTAACACATTAAATACATATTTTAATTACAAATAAAAAAAAATCCAATATAATAAAAAACAAATATTATTCAAGCACATAATATTTGTTATCATTCATCATACAAAGCACCTTTTTATGATGTGACTCAATTAAAATGTACGTATTTATTTTATGTCGAATTTTGTTCTTTTATTTGTGTTTATATGCTTTGCTGTAAAATAAACATATAAGAACCAATAAAGAAGATTATTGGCAGTAGAAAATATTATGGAAATTTTATAGATGAAAATTTTGTGCTGAAACAGCTTAACGCGCTTGTTTAACTAATCGTAACTTTACGCTTCGTTACGTTTTACAAACAAACCGCTAAAAGATATAAAAAAAGTTACAGACACATGCAAAGATGCAATAGCATTTAATATTAAATGTAACCCCTAATATATGCAGAAGTAAGTACAACTACGAGTATTTTTATGAATGAGTTTTATTTCTATGTGTGCGATATAATTTGTGTGTTCACAAGTGTGTACGTAATTGTACACAATCACGTAGCTAACTAGCATAATGTTTGGAAAATAGACAAATATAAAAGTCCATGCATGTGTGAGTGCGCGAATATGTGTGTGTGTGATTTAGTAAAAAAAACTATCAATAGATTAGATACTACCGCACATGGAAACGCAAATTCTACCAAACAAGGATAGAGACGAGCCAACTTATAGTTAAAAACGTTTTACGATAAAATTTCTCTCCCATACAGATTTGCGAATATTGATTGAGCACTTGAGAAAACGATATGTAAACCAAAAATAATTGTTTGTTTGAAAAAATTATATCGTGTGTTGCATTTTGTTATTATGCTTCCATTCGTAGTTAGAAGATTTGATGGATCCTCACTTTTAAAGAGGACCAAAACGCCTTCAATCTATTAACTCATTTTAAGAAAGCAGAGTTTTTTTTCATCCATATATTTGTCGAAACATTAGTTATTGCAGGTTTTTAATAATTCTGAAACTTACAAGAGTTTAGATCAAAAATCTGCTAACATTAGGAAAACGTGGATTGCATGCTCTTAACAATTTTCATCTTAACTATAATATTCTTAAAAGAATTTTTAAAAATTACAAATAATTGACAATATTTCTTTTTATGGTTTACATCAGAACTTTACATTCAGTTACTAATTTTATAAGCACAATAACTACGTTTTCAAGCTAACACCTCTCACACAATTAATAAAATATTCAAATATTCAAAATAAAACAATTTTCATAGAACACAAAATTAAAATACTTATCAACGGTATCTGTTAAAGCAATTAAAACAGTTATAAAACCGTAAATTAGTTCTAACAAATTTTTGTTAAAATTAAAATTATAAATTATAAGCTTCCTTGCTTCTTGGTTAGAAATATGAAGTCTCTGTATCTCCTGCATGTTCCTCAATTTGATCACCAATTTTTGCTGGGGAACTATGGATTTCCTTCAGGTGTTTCTTTGTTAAATTCTTAATTAAAATTTAATCGTTTTATTTTGAGTTTTTTTCTTTCAGACGATTCTAAATACAATTTCTCAATTTGTTATATTGTTAATACTGAAAGCTAGTATTTTAATGTTAAAGATGTTTACTTTAGCAAAATGTTCGTTAACAAACTTTTTGAAAATCCCTTTTTTAGAAGCAAAAAAATTGCTTGTGAATTACATATCAATAGAATATGGATGAAATCTAATATCTAAATTAAAGTAACTAATTAGTTAGTTTAGCTATTTAAGTACAGAATAAAAGTTGTTATCTTGCTCATATAATAGATAAATTATCAATATTTTTATTGAAATTAAAATTATTTTAAAAAATAATTTAAAACATTTAGTTTTAGACTTTTCTTTAAGCGTAAATATTGATTATTTTATTCAATTTTACATTTTTGGTTTAATTTCTTATTTTTAATATGATTTTATTTTATTGTCTTAAACATTTTTAATTTCTTTTTATATATTAACAATTTGTGTTTCAAAGCCAAAATTATATATTTCACTTAATGTCAAATAGTTCTCATATTTCAAAAAAGTATTATTTTAAAAACTTATCAGGCTTTAAAATTTTAGACGCCTTGATTTCGAGTAAAATTTTAGCGAAAATGATTTAATAATACAGTTGGTGAGTATTTTTTACAAGTAAACAAATTTAAGACATTTTTCAAGCATCATTGAGACTTGATAAGGAATCAAGACTTGCGAAGGGATTTGTAGAAAAGATATGTCCTAAACATAATTTTGTAAACCCACTCTAAAAATTATTAAATCATTAATTAGTATTATAACCAATACGTTGTTGCCTGGTTTGTTCTACTAGTGTAAAATAATTGATATAATTTAATACTGCCTAGAGCATCTTCTGTTCTTGCAATCTTATGTTTTTGTAGTTAGAACGAAACTAACAAATGGCAAAGTTCGTAATCACTGAGTTTATTTTTGATTATGATTTTTGTATATGACATCAACTGCACTTAATAACATGTAACTTAATATGAAATCAAACAAAAATCTATTAGTTAGTTCGTATAATTAATTATAATTTTGTAATTTATGCTAACTTTTTTAAAAGAATTGAATAACTGATTTAGACACAATCATAATTTAAGAGATCTAAAAGAAGTCGCTCCTACTCATTACTGAAATTTGATTAAACATTCTTTTACACTTAAATTAATGTAGTTGAATTAACGAGCAAAGTAATGCACTTTTCTAACCAAATAATACACGTACGAAATGAAGCCAGAAAACATCCACTCATACTAAAGCAACTAAAACAAAAAAATTGGTATAAACAACTTTCATAATCAAAGTTTGGCTCATTTAACACGCTGCAAGGAGTTTTCTTTTTTGCCGATATTTAACTTTGCTCTCTCTGCTTTTTTGTTTCGTAAAATTCAAGTTTGACTTCTCGTTTGTTCATGTCTAAGGTGCTAATAGAAGTGCTCTGTTAGTCAAACAGGCGCTACCAAGTTTTTCAACAATTTTAAGGTTTTAATGAAAATCTATAAAAGCAAAAAACCAAATTTTATGTACTTTAACTAAAAAGTTTGTAGAAAAAAATATATACAAATGTACTTGTGGGAATATTTTATAATATTTTTGAAGTGCTTATTTTCCAACAAAAAATATAATTACCACAAAAAGTGTGGAGCAAAACTGAATCAACGTCAAAAATTGTATTTAATATTTTTTCAATTATTTATTTATTTTAGGCAAGAAAAAAATTAATATGTTTTTATTTATTCGTTTTATAAATTAAATGTCTTTAGTTATGAATAAATTATCTAAACTTATGACGGTTCTCTTTCGCCGATAAATTGATTTTTATATTTCACTGTCATTTTTCCATCAGCATGATAATACTAAATAAAAGGTATTTCTTATTAATATTCAATTATGAATATGATCGAAAATGAATAATGTAACATATGGTACTAGAAATACCTGAAGATAGCGATATGTCCCGAAAAACGATTTGTTAAAAATAAAATCTTTATGATGATTATTTTCTAAGCCCAATCACAGTATGACATATTTTTACACAAAGATATGTTATACTGCACTTACTTTTTTACATTGGGGATCTGTGTATATGCTGAAAGATAATGGCGAATAGGCAGGCGACTAGAAAACGCTATCAAATTAACCAGATTTACTTTAAAAATCATTACGTTTTAAATTTAAGGCAATTTTAGTCGGTTTGTTAAAGTTATGTGCCACCATTGTACTCTTTTTCTTCAAGAATTAAACCGAAGTTTACATTACAGTGAATGGAGACTCTTACTGCAATATGATCAGCAATTATTTTGTCTAAAAATATGGATAACATTGATCTAGGCGAAATATGATTTTAAAAGAATATTGCTTCTAGCCGTTAGATAATTGCGGTTGTGATTTATTTATTTATTAAACTAGCAACTGCTTGTTGCGACTTGATAATTTATAAGTGCTGTCACTGCTTTGTACTGTACCAGCAATATCTAAAACATTAAAGGCATACGACCAGATATGAGTAATGAATTCTAACTAAGATTTAAATAGCCAAGGAAGGCAGCGGTGGCTATTTTCCAAAAAAATCAAATATTAATGCGATTCTTCAGAGAATGAAAGCGATAACACTCGCAAGAAATTTTACTGCGGGCAAAAGAACAAACACACGATACAGTTCCCGTTTTATCTATCGATTTAAGCAAATCCGACAATGTGTGATTTGATTTACATCTGCACCGACTGTATAGTCATAATCAGATGGTGGTCAAACCACTTGGTTGATTGGACACCAACCACGCCCTAGAAGGCCTTCGGATACGTATATCCTCCAGTCACTCCTAGTAGCAATTTAGAAAGTCCGGAGTAGGCCGTGCCCTTACTCCTTGCTGAGGAGTTGGAGACTTTCGAACTCCTGGTCCAGAACGCATGAAGCTCTTATTTATCAAGAACACGCCAGCATTCATACTCACTGGACCTGAACCATTCATTGTGTTAATTTGAATGGTCCGACCCACAAACTCCCACGAGGGTCCAAAACCACAACCACCCCGAAACTCCCATATAGGGGCCAACCTCAATAACCAGTCAGAGCACATCATTGTCTAAAGAGAACAAATAGTGTACTCTGTGGCAACTGATTTCCCGTGGAAATATGTGGATTGTCCAGGTGACTCCTACTAGCCTTTGAGGGGCCTGGGCTCCCTTTTACCCCGCAAGACACAAATCTAAATGGAATAGTAGGTTCCAAAAAGACTATAATGTGCCCCCGGGGGAAGCAAATCCGACAATAAAAACGGCTTAAAAGTATCGGATATTAAAAAGCTATTCAAAGTTGATTATCTGCTTTTTGTGCCAATATGGGTTGTAAGTACAGCTGCACCCAAATGCACAAGACAAGTTAAAAACTTGTTTCAAACTAAACATTTAATAATATCCAGATGAAGTTTTTATTATCAACAACGATATATTTAAACATATTTTTATTTCTTGTTTTATTGGCTCAGTTTTTTTCTAAACTGTAAGGCAATTTATTTAATATCAGCGGTTGCTTAACGCGTAAACTTTTTAACGCTTTTTTCTTTAAGTTAGTTTGTTGACATTTCATTTACCTTGCTAATTATATAACTAATTAATTTTATTTCATTAAACAGCCGCTATCATTTATCGAATCCAAAGGTAATTATTTGTAAATTACAGAAATCGCTCATGTGTGGTTAATATAAATTCCAAGTTTCAATATTCTTACCTTAATGTATTTGTTTGCAAAGCTCCTTTATATTATCGTTAATTGCTTCGTATTTGTGTTTTAAAAAACTTGATAATTAGGAGTTGATAATAATTTGGAATTAAATACATAATACTTTCAGTAAATTGCTATGAAATTCTTTGAGAATCTCTAATGCGTGTTGGATTAAAGACATTCAAAACGAAGGCGCTTTTCAGAGATAAGTAAGACAATGATTGTCTGGCTTGTAGTTTTCGTCCAGGACCTCTATTTGAGACAATCTTTGTAAAAAACTGACCAAATAATAATATTTATAAAGCCACTGGGCTATTGTATCTTTAAATGCTTAAGTTTTGAAAAAATTAGATGCGATGGAAATGGTATTGAATGGCAGTGTCACTAACAAGAAAAAATGTGTAATAACTTTAGAATTGTTGTTGCTTGCGTTGCTTCTTTCGTTATAGCAAAAGAATATAATCAACTGTCCCGAAGTAAGAATCTAAAGAAAGATTCAGAATCAACATTAAAAAGTCTCTGATTGTCCTTTTAATATCGACTATGCATTACAGGTTGGCTTTGAGGACTGTATATTTGTCATAGCCGGTATGGTTCCCATAGATCCAAGATATACTAGCTTACTGAAAAAGTAGGTGAGTCACGCCTACAAAGCGGTGTTGGATGTATTCATTACTACCGAATATTTGTGACATGGTAGATTGAATTTTTACCTAACAAATGCAGAAGTTAAAGTCCTAAGTCGTGCCTACATCACTGTAAGCACAAACGCAAAAGTGAAGGTAGGATAATTAATCATTAAATGTTGGCTCCGATACTGGGAGTAAGTATGTATCTTTGTAAAGCCTTTGAACAGATTTGTGGGAAATCTAGGTATTTCGTTTATCCCGCCACCCTGCAGCTGTAGCTGATTCTGGCCTAGATGATTATAATTCTAAACTTATTTAAATTTCGATTTCCTATTAGCGCAAATTGAAAACAAAGGGTCCGCCATCTAACGTTTTTTTTTTCAACTAGTGCTCATTTCGTGAATGGTAACATTTAGCTCATGTTTGATTTGACAGATAATTCGTTTATCCTTCCGCTGAATGAATATGGTTGTGTATACGCTTGAACAATGTTGGGAAATATTGCGGCATTACTTTGAAAATGTTTTAGAATGTGTGTGAAAATTGTGTATGGATTTTGTGAAAAAAACTGAAAGAAACTGGTACCCTCATCGATAAACCAAAACGTAAAAAGCCAAAAACAGTACTGCTGTGGCAGAAAGTATGCGTGAAGCGCCATCAACATAATTCATTTATTTGGCCGACCCTTTATAAATATGAAATACGAAGTGCGTTTTTCGAATGCTATACTTGATTACTAAAATACTTCACGTTGCATTCAAAAGGAATGAAGGAAACAATAAAGTTTTGATAATTGTGCACATGTGAGAAATCATTTTTTTCTTTTCGTCTTTATATTAAATTTACTTCGCATTATAGCTTTTACACTTAACGGTTTTCGCTTAAGATAAACGTAATAGAATAAAAAAGTAATACATATATAAAATATAAAATACTTACCGCTTAAATCAACACGAAATATTGGCACATCTGCATAAGTGCTGGTTGTATTTAAGCGTAACTTCTTTGTCTTCGAATCATATGCTTCCAAATAGAATTGCTGTTGTAGACCGCCATCATAGCCTGGCATACATTCCAGTTCCATTGTTGAATATATAATATTATCATAATTATCAAAATTAATTGTGCCACCACCACCGCCAGCACCAAATACACCTCCAATACTACCATCAACAGAAGCACCATTAATGTAGCCATTATTTCCCAAGTCTGATGAACCGTACGGACTAATAAGGCTGTGAGTAGCAATGCCATTATGAAAATTATATTCCATACGTGAATAATCAAAGTGTGGTTCATTATTAACTTCAACATCATTATCGCCACTATTATCATCAATGTCATCATCAGCAGTGGCAATGCCATTATTCTCATTATTGATATCATAGTTATTGTCTTGAGTATTATCATCGATATGGTTTCTGTTGATTTCATTATTGTGGTGAACTTCACCAATACTTCCTGGCTTATTGCTTAAGTGTTGTGGTATTTTTGTTTGATGTTTTTGTTGTTGTTGTTGTGCTTTAGCTGCATATTGTTTGGTTGTATTGTAACTAATTTGTGCTTGCAAGGCATTATGTATTGTTGAGATGACTTCATCGAAGACTTTTGAGTCATTTAATGAATAATCATCGACCATTTCATTTAATAATGCAGCGTCATCCTCTTCATCTTCGTCTTCTTCTTCTTCATCTTCCTCTTCATCTTCTTCTGCTGCTACATTTAGCTCTTCATCATCTAATTCAGCATTATTATCATTTTCATCGTCCGCATTTTCTTCCAACACTTGTAATTCATCAGTGTAGTTATTTTTGCCAGTATGTCTGTATAGTGAATTGTTATTTTCAAATAATTCTACGTTTTCCAATTGTTCATCATCATCATCGATTTCATTGCCCTCATCATCAGCTTGATATGATTCTGCTGCAGCTACAGCTAGAGCCTGCATTGCCAGTGAAACGGTAGATGCTTCTTTACCGGCTTCTTCGTATGATAAAGATTTAAAAGGTTCTGAAGAAGTCTTCACCAATTTCATTAACTTTTCCTGTTCAACGACTGGGGGGTTATTTGTTATTTTAGGTTTATTTGGAGGCAGTATTTTTGATTGTCTATTTAAATTGTTGTCGTTCGATTTCGTTGAACTGTTAAACTTTAGATTCAGATTGTTGTAGCTTGTATTATTTTTGTTGAATTGTGTTGTATTATTGCCGCCGATTTTTATAAAGTAGCGTTCAAGTTGTATTAGTGATTTGCGTATACGTTTTTTGTCAGTCTGCAGTTTGTTTATATTAATTGAGTCATTCGTATCTTTTGGAAGACCGTAATGATGACGATCGCTTTTGGCGTTATTGTGGTAACTGCTGGGATTTTTTGCTGCGTCATTTTTATTAGCAATATTTTTTAGATGTTGCCCTAGAACTGCAGTATCCTTATATTTATCACCATAATCATCCTTATGTTTTTGTTGATTTTGAATTTTAGGAAGTTTTTGATTTTTATCGAAAATACTTACAGCAACTTCTCGTTTTGTCACACGCTTCTGATGGTCTTTTTCTAAGCTTTTGTTTTGCTTTATATTTTCTTCATTTATTAGCTTTTTTATTTTGAATATTTCATTAATTTTTTGTTGCAGCTTATACGTTTGCTTTAGTGTTTCCAGCTGTTTGTATTGCTGGTGTTGCTGTTGCTGTTGATGCTGATGATGAATTACTTGTAATGTATTTTTATCACGTTTGTGCATGTTTTTGTTATCTTTCTTGTTGTGATGCCAATATTTGTTGCTGAAGTTGCTGCTAGCTGATGATACCTTTTTTGTGATATTGGCTGACTTTGCATTAACAACAGCTAGTTTTTTGCTGGCTAATGATAAATTAGATTTATTCTTTTTACTCTTTGAAGGTTTTCGGTTGTATGTTTTTTGATGTTGCTTTTGTGATGACTGGCGATATTTGTTTTTTGCCTTTGTTAAGCTTTTTATAAAATTGTCGCCATCGTTATTATCATTGTTATTAGATGTAGTTATTGCTGCTGTCGTTGCGGTTACTGTTTTAGAAATGTTATGACTTTTATCTACGGCACTGCGTTTTCTACGTAGTTTTTTATTTATAAACGCTGCTGATAAAGTTGCTGTTGGCGGTGTTATTTCTTTTGTTAGTGCTGCTGCTGTATTTAATATAGCTGTTTTGAAGTTGCTTGTTGTTGGCAGTAACAATCCATCACTTTGATTATTGATAAATGCTTTTGATATGGTTGCCTGCGGCTCTAGCGTTTTTATGCTGTTATTGCTGTTGTTAATTCTATTATTGTTGTTGTTACTGCGATTGTTACTATCACTGTCATCATCTGAAACTGAAGTTTCATCTTGCTCCTGGCTGTTAACATTTTTTGTTTCTTGCTGTTGTTGCTGTTGCAACTGTTGTTGTTTATGCTGCTGCTTTTTCTTGTCCAATTCTTGACGTTTAATGCTGGCCAGTGTTTGGGAGGGTGTAAATGAAGTACGCTTTTTTATTCTTTCTCGTTGTTGGGGATTTAAAGGTATGCGCAGTTTCTGCACAATCATTTGTTGCTTATTACTTTGGTGTAGTTGCTGCTGGTTTTGAATATTATGCTGTTGATTGATATTGTTGTTGTTTCTTTTATTATTACTGAAATAACCAAAACCAGCACCATTGCCATTACCACTACCATCACCACTACCACTGGCATTATTATTATTTGATTTTTTATCTGTCCCTTTAATACCATCATTGTAAATTTTATTATGAGTTTTGTTGCTGCTACTATTACTCTTGCTATTGCTTTTACTGTTGTTATTGTTGTTGTTGTTCATATGCTTATTATTATTACTAACTTGTCGAATAGATTGCTGTTGCTGTTTTTGATGCTTTTGTTCATTATGTCTCTCACGTACATACTCCATATGAGGAAAGTTTGTTTCGTGCCTTCCATATTGTGTTGGCATTATCATTTGATTGGCGTGCATTGTTGTTTGATTCGACGAATTTAACGATGCTGAGGTCACTACATATGGCCTCAACGTACAGTTACGCAAAGCTCCTGGTTTTGCTACATTTATTCAATTTAGTGAAGAAATTTTGATTTTACGAGCAAAAGTGTGAGAAATGGGAAAAATTGGAAAATATTTATAAAAAATTATTTTTATTATTACTTATAATTTGATTATTTTTATTTTATCAGTAGAAATCTTAAATCTTATAGCCTTACCATTTTGAATGTAAATTGATTATTATTAACTCAATTAACTCAATTTGTTGGTAACAACATACATACGTAGAATTTATTATTATTATGTTTTTTTTTCTACATCGTGTGTATGGGAATTAATATACAATGTTTTTCACTGTGGTTTTGAAAATTTAAAAGATTTTAAAGATCAAGACTATGTGTAGTATAAATAATAAAAAGCATTTTGTTTTTAGCCAAATTCGGATATATTTTGAGCTTTATTGTGTCACTGACTTTCTAGGATTAATAAACATTGTCGAGTGCTTACAAATATACCAGAAGCTTTTAAGTTCACAGAGGAGTTCTCTTTTAATCGATATTTTCGAATAATCGAAAATATCTCACCAAACTAAAAGTTTAAGCGGATTGTAGAGTTTTTAAAACTAGACTGTGTGTGTGTCTTTCTCTCATATTAATAATTTTTGTAACCAGTTTAATGCAATCGATGGTTTTTAAACACAAATATTCATCATAAGAAGTAAAGCTGGTTTGCGTGTAGAAAGGCAGACTCAATTAAAGGGTTCAAAAAAATCTGTCAGCTAACTAACTCTGATATATTTTCTATTTTATAAACTTTTAGTATAAAAACAACCCAATAACAAATTAACTATACAGTTTTTAAACATTTAGGGAATTAAGTGTTATTAATTCAAGAAACACACAATTGAAACGCAAAAAGAATGAAATATTTCAAAAACTCCCTCCATTATAAATTAGTTTTACATAAGTCTGTTTTTATTGTTTTTATGATTTGTTAAGCAAATTTAACAGTAGTTTTAATTAAATTTTCTTTCCAAAAAGCAATTTATTCTCTTGCATTTTGCCAAATTAAATGCATAATTAAATATTAACATAAATTTCAAAACTAAACAATCTTGTTGGAAAACATGGTTAGTTTTAATTATAAAATAAAATTATTAAAGAATTCTTAGAACAAAATTAAAAGAAAGTTAAAAAATGTATCTCTTGACGGTGGTATATATTTGCATGAACATTTTATATGAACAAACTTACCAGCTGGTACAACTTGAAATAAACATGGTTCTGATTGTTTGCCAATTGAATTTCTACCCCAACATGCCAATGTTCCATAATCTCGTTCGCCTTTTGGTGTATAAATCAATTCACTTACAGTCTCTACTACAAACAAGTACAAAATAAAAAAAAAAAAATGGAAAAATTAAATAGTTTACAAAAGTTTAGAAACATAAGTTAAGGGAAAAATATATAAATTATCAAAAATTTACCATAAGTTTCAAAGTGAGTATCATTGGATTCGACAATGGTGCGGTGTATATCACCCGTTGTAGAGGCCTCTTGTATTGTGGCATAATGACCAGAAGGTACTTCAAAATGTTCTCCGCTACTAGAAAAGGTCCATTCAAAATCAATTTCTGGTGGATCTGAATTAACGCGACAGGGTATGGGGACAGCTTCTTCCAGTGATGCGCCAATAACAATTACGGCATTTGTGCTACATACGGGAGCATCTATAATTTAAAAAATTTTATAACAATAAGAGTAAAAATCATATTTATAGAGGAAGTATATTGCTAACAGAAATTGCAACAAAAAGTTCTAAAGTTTTTTTCACCATCATTCCTTATGCTTCTTTAAAGAAGTAAAAAAATTAATAAAATAAAACAGAATTTATTCATTTTATTTCTGAAAAATTAAGCTTCAAATAATCTTTTTTCTATATTTTATAACTAAAATCTTTTCTTTTCCCAGCATGTGTATAGCACATTATACAAAAAAATGAAAGGAATTTCTTTAAAAAAACACATAAAACATATACATACATACATACATACAATCATAAACGTTTCACTATAAATTTTAAAAGGATCATATGTTCAAAATTTGTTTCAAACAATCGCAATGATAAAAGAAAATAAATAATAAGTAACAATGCAAATAGTTTTTACACACATTTCTTCAGCACCTTTTTTGTTTTTATAAATAATAAAAATAATAAAAACATAATAAATAAATATATTCACAAGTGCTTCCGGTAGTGCATATATGTGTGTAAGTAAGTGTGTAGTATTTATCTTTTTCTTTTCTCACACTACATCGTCGCACCACGAGAATTGCGAATATGTTTTATATTGTTTTGAAATTTATTAAAAAAAAATATTTGAGAAGTTTTCAAATTTCATATTGAATGAATACCAGTCAGATACATATGAACAAATAATAACTAACAGTTGGGAACATTAGCGGCGCCCAAGAAAAAAATAAAACTTCTGTGAGCTACGCGAAGAAAAGTTTTATTGTTAACGCTTAATTATATTTCAATGCAACATAACTTCCGTAAGACGACTAGAACTTTAAAAACCTGCTTTGAAATTAAGGGTGTTCTATTTCTTACGCTATATCGCCAACATGTTTGATATCTCTTTTTCTTTTGTATAAAAGCAATAACTTTATATTTTAAATACATCCAAATTTCTATTAAATGCTTTTCTTAAGATGTGGAGGCAATTCAATTTAAATTCTATAAAATCTTTCTTAAACAAAAAAATCTAAGTATGCTAAGCGAACAAAGGAAAAGGTTGTAATTCTCAAATACGGTTACTGCTCGTACATCATTTACAGAATTATTGATTTTTACAACAAGTTTAGTTCTTTAGATAAATAAACTTGAATTTACTTTTTTAAAAAACAAATTTCCAACTACTTTTAGAAAAATTGCTAAGTATACGCATTTACAATATTTTAAAAACTTTTTACCAAAATTAGTTACTACTACTTTAATATTTTCGCTCAATTGCTACCGAAAATTTTGCCACAAATAATCAACCTCTGAGGAAATTCGGTAGCCTAAAAATTTTTAAATCACATATGGTCTATGCTTCTTGTAAAATTTTATATCTGCTAAAAGTGTAGCTCAAATTTATTCAATTTGTAAGATGTTTTAAGTGTACTAAAACGTTAGATTGCTAAAACAAATATATTTTCAAATATATATTTACTGAATGTTGCAGAAGAAAAATGAAGTTATTCCTTTCATGGGACGTGGGTACCGTCAATTTTTCCATCATTGTATTCAGTGTAAAGATAGCTTTACTGCAATGAATTTACTACTACTACTACTTCTCATTAACATAAAAAAAGGAGATCATACAAGGTGAAGAGCAATAACTTTATTTGCAGGGCCTTCCTAATGAACAATTTAGCATCAAATTATGTATTTTTGAAAGCAGGAAACATCGCATATGTAGAGTTTATGTAAGCAGTGGAGAAAATTTCCGTTTTGCATATGCTTTTGCTACTTGAATAAGAGATAAATATTTATGCGTAACTTTTAACATTTCAATTTAAGTAAACTATTTCAATTAATAATTATTATTTAAGTTACGAGGCAGAGAAGACCTTTGTTGGTACCTCATCATAGCCATACTTTGTAGGCGGCGTTTATGTTATTTGAAAGAACAATAAAAAGAAGAAGTATAAAGAGTTATAAAAAAAATCGAGTTGATTGAACAAAGATTTTAATAGGAAACCAGTTTTGTAAAAAACACAAAGCAACTTGGGTTAGAAATCAAAACCAAAAATTTGGCCAAGGTTTATTTCATATCCAGCATATTTCACATGATGTATAGTGAATAGTGGTGTAGATACATAATATTTGTAGCTGTTATATATCAATTTCCTTAAAATTGAACCTTAAAATCTAGTCAATTTTAAGTGGCAGGATGCAACAATTGAAAACGCATTCGAATTGTGGACGATATACGATACGAAGAAAATGTAAACTATTTTCTCTTATTTTAATCCATTAAAGTATCGAGCATCTCTCTTCAAAAAATCTTCATTATGAATATTTCATATTTCATATTCTTTTTCTGATCTCACAAATTAAAAGTTCAGTTTCATTCAAATAACAAAAACGGATTTCTGGAAAGGTAACGAATTACAGCTTTAAATATTAATATTCTTTCTTTTATTCAATCTAGTTAAATTTTTTTAATTTTTTGTAAAACCAACTTTCATATAATTATTCTTATTTCACTGTTAATCTTTCATAAGTTTCCATTATTTTATTTTATGTTTCAGCAGGTCAGGAAAAATTTTTTAGCATACAAAATCTAAAAAAAGAAATATAAATAGCATTGAAAAATCTATGTGCAATCGCATGACAACATAACAAAATATAGTTGCTTGAATGTGCTGATAGGTAAATAGAACAAAGCCGTACTTTACATTTGTATATATGATTTTATATTTGGAGTGATACGTAATTCAACCCGTATTTTAAATACGGAAAATATTTATTAATTATCTTTTCAAAATATCCAGTATGAGGAAACTTTTATTCATCATTACAAATGAACTTATATAATGTAAAAAATCATAAATTATAATGTTGGAAAAATAAATAATTCATTCTGATTATTTAAAATAACATTTTTGGATGACGTTTCCTTCCTGTTCTTTAAACATTGGCAAAATTATTAAATTTTAGGAATGCAAAAATAAAATAGTAATTAATAACTACACAGTATTTAGTTGGAATGTGAGAAGCCTTTGTTATTTTGCCTTAAACAAGTTGTAAAATTTTTAAGAATTAATCTACTAGTTAAGAAATCTAGTTGATTATACTTTTGGAAAAACCACGTTGTAAGCTGTATAATGTAGTTATTTTGTTAACGTCATATTTTCCACTTTATGAAAAGGAAATAAAAAAATATTGGATATAGATAAAATCGTTTAAAGACACAGAGTTTTTGTATTTTGGTGCGACGAATATCAAAAAAATGGCAGGCAAAAATGTAATTTGGAACAATAGAAGATAAGAAATATAATTTTACCCGAATCTAAAAATGTATAAAAATTTAAAACTTAAAAAATAAAGGTGTTAAATTGTATTATATCCATGAGAAATGGTTAAACCTTTCTCTCCCCACAAATCAAATTTTGTTCTAACACATGCAACACGTATGTATATATTTTTTATATACTATATACATTATTTATATATTATCATTATCAAAAAAAAAAAAATGTACATTGTGTGAGTATATTTATATTAATGTATTTCCTATCCGCTGCCAATTATCGCTAATAAACCATAAATAATTATTGCACCATGAATATCAATTCAATTATCCTTTTGAATTTTTAATTTAATCATAACTATTAAAATGCAAATTTTCTATTTTATATTTATATGCAGAAATAAGTACATACGAATATGAGTTCAATTATTTTAGGGGGTGGCCAATATAAAATTTTCAATATTAAAATTACTTAATTATAGTTATATATTTTATATTTTTATTATCATTGTTGTATATATTTGTTATTTGTCATTGTAAAGTAATGAAATGTTATGTGGTGGTCTAAAGGGAGTGTCAAATATCTTAATATTAAATTAAAAATATAGTTTTTATATTAATTAAAGTTAGAGCACTACTAATGAGTTTTATATACATATTATAATGAACTTTATGTAAATTAAAAAAAAAACATTTTAATTTAATCTATCTAAATATTATTTGATATTCTGATAAAATATTTATTATTCCAAAAATAATATATTTGAAATGTATTACTGCGGGCGAAAGCATATATAGCTCATCAGTGGATTTACCCCGAATTTTATATAGAAAGTTCAAAAGTCTTATATCTTAAGCCAAATTGATTAAATGAGTGTTGAAATATTGAAACAACACATTAAAACGACAAAAAAACTCAAATACCTTTTTATACAAAAAGAAAGCAAACATTTCGAAAACATAAATACATTTTATTTTCAATCTTTCTACTTAAGTGTTTCCTTTGGAAGCCATTTATATGTAACTTGAAAAATAAAGAAAACAAAAAAATAATTTTGTTTTCTTTATCTTTTTCAAACCCGCAACGTACCCAAGCAATAAACAATTTTATTTTTCGGATGAATTAAAAAATGCAACATTGCAAACAACGGCTTTACAAATGATTGCTGGCCAATATTTATCCTTTCTTATTTTTCTACTTGTCTATTTAATTAATTTAAAAAGTCTATACCTTTCATGCAAGAAATCACTCATTACTGTCAGCAATAAAATTTTTTTGAGTGTAAAAATATACATATTTGCATTTCCACCGCATTATTTACGTTCATTTTAACGGAATTGTGTGTGTATTTTGCTTAATGTGTATAAACCATATATTGTGGTTATTATTTAATTTGTGAATTGTTTACCTTTAATTACTTTAATTACGCCTACCCTAATATTTTAAGTTATGGATCATCTTCAAATATGGTTTTGTAAATTCATGGTAATAAGTGTTAATTTAATTTTCTTACTAAAATTGAATCGATATATTTTCTCGCTTTAAATGTGTTTAAAGGGACATGCCTTTGACAGGCTATAGAAGCTTATACAGGGTGTGCGCCGGAACGTTACACTACTTTGTTTGTTTATAATTTTAAATTAAATGAAAGATAATTAATCTTATATTGATAAATGTTCAATTTAATGTCGACAATTATGTATGGAATACAATATCAGATAAATTCCCGCCTCTGTTAGTCCCACAAATGCGAGCACATTTTTCATTACATTCTCACACATTTCACTCGATATTTCATTAATTTCATTTTGTTTGTGTTGCTCAAACATTTCTGGTTAGCTTGCATAAAAATTGCTTTTCAGATATCGCCAGGAAGTCCGGAGCAGTCATATCACGCAATCATGGAGGCCAATCAACATCACCATTTCTTGAAATAACTTGCTGTGGAAAGAGGTCACGCAATAATCCGATCATAATCCTGGCTGTATCCAATGTGGCACCGTCTTGTTGATACCACATGTTGCAGTTGTAGCGTCAAAAAGTGTTCAATCATATCACGATATCGCTCACCATTCACTCTTACCGTTACTACGTTTTCATTTTCACAGAAGTAAGGTCCAATGATTTCTCCTTACCAAAATGCGAATCAGACTGTCACTTTTAATAGATGCAAAGGTGACTGTTGAATAATTTGAGTATTTTCCATTTTCTAGAACCGACTATTCTGTTTATTTATTATCCAATCAAATGCAAATGTGCTTTGTCACTCATTATGATTTTTTCATGAAAATCGGTGTTGTCGTAGGCGAGCTGTAACACCCTATTTGCATATGTACGGCAGCGTTAATGGTCTTGTGGAAGAAGCTCTTGTGTTAACTGCATCCTATATGGAAACAAATGCAAAGCCTTGTGCAAAATTGTGGCGAAAGTTATTCTGTACATACCCAGCTCCTGCGTTAGGGTCGAATTGAGGTTGATGATTATTTTGAACACTTTATTGAGCAGCAGTATTGTTTTCAGTCGATCTTGCAGTTCCAAAATAAGTTTGCTTCTACTTCGTGGCTGCTAAATATAAACTGACAAGACTAATGTTTACCAAAATGGCGGCAAAACAATTATATGCAATTATTTCATAATAATCCAAATCTGTGATGTTAAATTTAAAGCAGAACCATCAGAACAATACTATAGCTTTAGTACAGTTTTATTAGTAACATTCAAAGTTTAGTTTAGTTATAGTTTCCTTTTTATCAGTTCATTTTGGAGAAACTTATGAAAGATATTAAAAATGTCAAACAGATATAAAATAACAACACCAACCATATAACTAACGTTGTGTTAAAAAAAAAATACAAAAGAATTAAATGAGTTTAGAAAAAACAATTATGATTTAAAAAAGCTTATGATCCGCTATGCTACTCTATGGCGATAGTAACAATTGCAGCTTTTATTTTTATGATCTAACTTCACTTTATTTGTCAGTACCATGTCCACGATTTAAATTCAGCTAGTTTTTTCTTTGATTATACAATTAAATAAAAAATAACGTTTTTATAGGTTTGTATTAGGGGCATAATGCCCAGTTAGTATTTTGTTAGACTGTTCATATTCAACTATTGGATCACTGGTAATGAATTGCTTTAGCTTGTCGACAAACAATTACATAAAAAATTGCCAGACATTTTCATTTCATTTGTACTTGACAGTCAATCCTTAACTTGTGAGTAAAAAACGTCTATAAAAATGTTAATACTATTAAAAATATATCAAGCTAACCGAAACCGCTCAGCGTAAATGCTTAGCAATTTGAAAATATAATTTAAATAGGGCTTTAATCCTACTTTGCTGTACATCAGTTAGAGATCAGTCCTACTTCAGTTATAATGTTAACAACTAGGTTAAGAACTCAAGTTTTATATTTTAAGTTTCATGGTAGTTTTTTTTTTTTTTTCAAAAAATATATATTAAATACATTTAAAAGTTTTCAGTTATTTATGAGTAGAATTATACAACAAATTTGTAGGCATAACTAATTTCTTATAACTGTTAACTGTTCGGTTTCATCTATAAATGCAATGACTTTTTTATTTTTGTATTAATTAACATTTTTATTTTTCATTCAAAGAAATAAACTCGTTTTTCATTGAATGAAACTTAATTTGATGGCATAACAGCATACGGTGTTTGACAGGCGTTATGTGTCAGCAGTAACAATCTAATTAAAATAATACTAGGGAAATTTGGTTATGGGTATGAGTATGTAATATTTTATGTTTATTTATGTGAATTTTAATATATTTCTCTGCAACGCCTGCAAATATGTTGACATAGAAATTAATACAAAATATGAAATATTTTAAAAATTTCTACTGATGCTCATTTATGTCTCAATCAATACAATAATAATGTTGATAGTTAGTTATTATAATATATGTCAAAAGTAGACATGAAAGCATTATATATGATTTGCAAATATGTTAAACAAACAAACATACAGTTTGTATGTGCCTATATAGATACATATGTATTCGTATTTCCATATCAACATTTTTAAACTTACAGCGTATTCTCAGGGTCACCAAGGCACTAGTTGTTTCTCCTCGATCGTTTGCTGCTGCACAGGCATATAAACCAGCGTGTACACGTGCCACACGTTGCAATACCAAAGACCGCGTTGAAATAATAATGCCCCACGATACATTCTGGGTAACTGGAACACCCTTAAAATAATTAAAACAGAAAGGTAGATTGCAAATAAAACAATATCAAAACAGCAACACTATATAATAAATAACCACGTATTACTTATGCTTGGATATGTAAAAATATATTTATATGTTAAACAAAGTAAGAAATGAAAACAAAACTTATTATGTAAAAATGTTTATGAAAACAAAATATTTTTCCCTCTAATTAATTCTACTGAATGTGCAAGGTAAACCTAAAAATTTACAAAAGCAGTAATCTCTGGAATTTTACTTTATTAAAATTTAAAATAAAAATACTATTTAATGTTAAATTTACAAGTTATACAAAGACTATTTTAAGGTCTGCAACATATGTTAAAATTTTAATTTGTAATTTTAGAGAAATAGTTATTAAACCAAAAATAAACTGTTGAAGTAGTGTACTAAAGTCTACTATAGTAGGGAAAGATTCAGATATTATTAGATTATTAGAGAATTAATTGTTATATACTTTGAAAAGTTATAAAGTAGATTATAAAGAAGACTTATTTTTTCACAACCAAACAATTGCGAGTTATGTTTATTTTTAACAGGATAGCAAAAAAACTTTTTTTGTTAAACACATTAATATTTTTTTTTTGTTTAGCCTGTTTGTTTACTTGTTCACTTTGCTGGTTTTTTAGTGCTGAGAGCAAATGCAGAACTGATTTTACAGAAAGGGTAGGGGCCAAGTTATGGTTTTAGGCTACAATGGCAATTATCTGCTTTTCTTGCCTTTTAAAAAGAATGAAATATATCGTTGTTTTCGATAGACAATGGTTTAAAGAAAATACCATCAATTAATGATTTTCTCCAGCTGTTAGTATCATTAACACCGCAAAATTGTTTGAGTATAACAGCTGTAAAAAATCTTCTTGTATTAAAGCACCTAATAGAAAAGCATTGCTTCTTCAAAATATTTAATCTAATATTTAATATTTTAAATACGGTTCTATAACAAATTAAATTTTGTTTTCTTAAGAACACTTCCTAGTATTTGTGACAATACTTACATTTATTTACCAAGAACTAAATTCATATCAAACATAATCCTATTTAATATTTATAAGAAACTTGTAACAATAAAACTTATGCATTTGCTTGTTTGTAAATTTAAGTTAGAAATTTATACTTACATTATGCGACCAAGTTATACGATGTTCCTTGGGATTTGCTTTTATATGACACTCAAAATAAACATCATCGCCTTCTTTAATGTCATCCGGTTTCAATGTTGAGCCTAATGACAATGTAACTTGTGGTGGATCTGTTTATCATGATTGTCATTTTTGTCGCAAGGTCATGTTAAGCATGTAAAAAATATATACATACAATACATTTACATATGTTTGATGACAAATATGTCAACCGGAAGTTAGAAATTTTTTTTATTCCATTTTTGATCGTTACAGCATTTAATCCGTGGTGAAACAATTCATTTAAAGATGTTGGTTTTTAGTAGAGAATATCAATATGGAAATAAAAAGTCAAAATATGAAAATAAAAATTTAAATTCATTTAAAATTACTTTATTAAATGTGAATGTTTTGTTTTATTATTTTTGAGTTTTGCAACAAAAAAAATCAAAACTCGTTTTTTTCTTTCACCGCATTTCAATTTTTTAAGTATGCAAGTATATTCATGTGGCCTTCTACAGTAGGCCTAGTAAAGTAGCCTGTAAAAAACATCACTTGTTTATATTTCATAAACTTAATTTTTTGTTTATTTTTGTTTTAGTTTCAATAAAACTTTAAGCCAAGCATATAAACGTATTAACGCCCCTTTTTGTACAGTTAACATTGTAATAATCGTAAATTTTATAAAGTTGTTCAAGTTGCCATACACGCATTGTGCCAAACCCATGAACATAAAAATGCAACAATGTACACTACTAGACACAATCCTACAAACCTATATACACATGCATACATACTTTTTTATTCCGTTGAATAATAAGTTCATCTTTATATCGCAATACAAAATGTAAAAGGCTCTAATAAGATAAAAAATATATTAAGAACTTTTTTAAGATACGTTTACTTTCCATAGAAAATAATAGTGATTAAAATAATTAATTAACTTTTACGCTCAATTTTGAAATGGTAATAAGTATTCCCAACATTTAAGGTAGCGATATATGAATGCTTGCGAGTATGCTATCGTTAAAGTATGACTGAGGTATATACAAGTACATGTAACACAGTTTTACCCTAGAAAGAGCGTATTAAGTAACAAGAATAAAATAGGGCTTAAAGCAGATAATGTAATACAATTTAAAAGGATTTTTCAATTTTTTTCTTCTTTTTTTTTTGATAAATTGAAAAAGGGATGAAGCAAGTGTAGAAAAAAATAACTGTTTGTGCTTAATGGAAAATAATATTTGCTTTTAAAATAAAAAGAAGAGATAAAGACGTAGAGGCTAGTTGTTTTAAGATATTAATCCGGTGTATTGGTAAAAAAATTAATTTCGTTAGAAATAAAACATGTTTTTCGCTATTAATAACACTTTTCTTTTATTGTTTAGTTTACTAGTTTATTATAGAAAAGTAATTCTTCAACTGTTCTCATTCCAAAGTTAAGGCTTTTTATGGAATATGAATTTATGATTTCTAAAGTATATTTTTTATAAAAGAATTTTATTCGGCTTATTACTTTGACAAATAATCTAATCATTTTTAATATTTTGGTTAACTAAATTTCAGTACTTGTGTACTGATACAAGTCCAGAAAAATTATAAATAAAGCACAAGGCGCTCCTTAGCATACAGCAATTCTAGAGTAAGATTTCTGAACTATTTTTACTATGCTGTACTGTAAAAATGCAAAAAAGTATGATTATTTAAATTTTGTTTTATTCGAGTCTGATGATGGATTAAACACAGGTATATTGAGCGAAATAAATATAACATATAAAACAACTATAAAGTAAAGTTTCTTAAATTCTTACATTAATATTTATGCTGCACCCGAGAATCTAAAAAATGTATTCGTTAAATGTGAAATATATTTTTAATAAATTAAGGGTTTTCAAAAACAAAGACTTGCAAGTTTGAAAGAAAATAAAACAAAATAATTCCTATTGCTTGCTTGCAATGATACTTTTTTGATGAAAAACAAGGAGCTGAAACTTAATTTTTAGTTTTTATATAAATTATTCCAAAAGAATTTATTATCAAATGATTCTTGCAAAAAAAAGGCCGGCTTCAAAACAGGCAGGCAATCAGATTTCATACATAAATAATTACGACACATGTGTATCACCCTTTAATTTCTTTGATTTCAGTTTTTATTCTTGTTATATTATATTGGGCTTCCTACTACATTCTCTGTGAAAATTTCAAATGTCTATCTATAGTTGAAGTACATAAGAATATTGGGGAGATATATAGTTTCTTAGTTTTTACTATTCGTGTTTTACTATTCTAGTGTATGTCTAAGAGACTGAAGAAATTCTGAGCTTAGTTTCTTTAGCATTCTGTTCTTGGAAAATTTATTTTTTTTTTGTCCCTTTAATTGGGGTATTTTATTTTTAAAATTCTTATTTATTCGGAAATTTCTATAAGATACTCTGCATTTATATTTAATTAATAAAAATAACATCAGTATACTACTGAAATGGCCGTTGTAAAAAAAAGAAAACGATATAAAAATAAATGGAAAATTTTATTAATTGCTAAATCGGTGATTAACGGAAAACACAAACTAATATGTGTATGTGGCTGTGTGCGGAAGTCGTCTAACTGAATTAGTATTAAATGATTATAAATTATTTCTGCTTTTCTTATTTAAATAGTAATAGTAAATAGTTAAGTACATCACCTTGGGTTGATCAATGTGGCGATAAAGAAAATACTACACTATACTTTGCTAGTGCCTAATTTTTAAATTTACAAAAATAATTGTAAAAAATTATTTTTTCTGAAGCAATTTACAAATTAAAATATACGCAAACCTTTAAGTCTTTTTAAGATTTTTCAGCTTCTATAAACAAAGCGTATCTATCCAATAAATAAAAATAAGATGGTTAATCGGTATATATATAAAATACCGAATTCTGTTAAAACCCAATGCACACTCAATAGCTATAAAACTGACTTTATTATGTATATGAGTATAATTTCTATTGTCGGCTTAGTGGTTACTGCAACTTCCAGCTGGATTGCAAAATTTGAAGGTGTACAATTACATGCAGTATAGCTTCCTCAAAATGACTTTGTTATAACTCCCCTAAATGCTTTATAGTTTTACGTTCCTTTAAAATCTTTTATATACTGTCACTGGTTCTTTTAAAATTATTAAATCAAAAAATTTCAAGTACATACACAAACTCAAAGCAACATTTTTGGAGCTGCGTTATATTAACAGCCAAATTTCATTACATTTATATTTTTCCAAATAAGTTGTGAAAGAGTTTTTGTTTTTAAACTTTTAATTTCTCTATGCTTTTTATACGTTTCAAAATATATTCATTGCAGATTCTTTTCATTGTTTTTGTTTTTTTGTGACAAAATAAAAGTTTTCGCAATTTAATTTTAAAGCTTATAAATTATTCTCTTTTGAAGAGTGGACGAACTTATACTGTAGTATAAATTGTTTGTTTTTCGTAATTAACTTTTGAAAAACAAAGAATAAAATAAAATCAAAAAACTTTTTCCGTAATTATTCGCTTGTTATATATGTAGGAACCAAAATAAAACTAATAGTGTGTATGCATGTTACTACATATATACAAAATTTTCATCAGTACATATATATGCAAAGTTCGAAATTCAGTATCATTCTGCTGGCAAAGCTGTGAACAAGTGTAAAAGCTAAATGCCTCTAACCAAAACAAACAAAATATTTATAAATAGTTTTTAATTCTTTCTGTTAGTTCCATATATTTAACGCAGAAAAGTTTGCTATATATTTGCTATCTGTACTAATGCTGCAAGTGAGTTTGAAGCATGAGTATATGAAAGAAATATTATTTGCTTGACTGAAAATTAATTAGCTAAATAAAAAAATTTTATTTTAATTTTTTTTCTTTCTTGTTGTGATAGTTTAATTTTTTTAGCTATTTTATGCTATTCATTATGTTATTTTAATAAAAATTTATCATACACTTGAAAGCTTCTCCAATATACAGCATTTACCCTATAATAGTTATTATAAGTTGGCTGGCCTATAAGGGGGTATCAGCTTGGATACTATTAAAGAATATATATACAAAATATCACATAATAGTTTTTCTTGCAGTAAAATTCGTATTGGTTCATTTATAGCTGCGCATCGTTGGTCATTTAAGAAGTCGAAAAGCGTAGCCCCTGTAGGGTAGTAGGTAGTGTACTAGCTTGTCAGTATGGGGATTGTGGGTTCGGTTCCCAACGAAGACCTTGGTTATTTCACTACAAAAATAAAAATTGGCTGTCGGTGGGGCTGCTCAGCGATGAAGGCATAGTCACTGGTCGCTGTGTTGTCTTATATACGGCAGTTAATTTCCGACTATCCTTCTACTTTCACCACCTGTTTCATCTCTTCTCTATCCCTTTCCTAAAGACGGTAGCACGGTACTTGCCTAAATAGGCATTATTGCCTGAAGTGCTACTTCTCTTTAAAAAAAAAAAGATATATTAAGCAAAGAATATTTATTTCATCCGTTTTGATATAAACCCTTAGGTTCATATCTTTAAATTTAATTGCCTTAAGATCGAATAATATATTTATTATTGAGTTCCACGGCTGGGTATAGGACAGCTAGATTGTACTAAATTAAATACAAACGTACTCAATATATTTTTCTATAGATGTATATATATATAAAGGCGCATATATCCAATAAATTTTCTTCTCAACCACCATTTTGCACCATTCAGCTAAATATCCTTTATTAATGCGGGACTAGTTTTGGACCTTGACTACATATATCCAGATAAAATGTAATATTATGGTGTTAAATATTACCAGTCCTAGGACAGCTGAGAGAAAACTCGACTTGAAGGGCATATCCTAAATATCTGTAGCATCAAATTTTGGCACTTCCTAAACAGTAAATAAATTTTTTGCACGATGAATCACCATACGAAAAAGCAATTATGGTGGAAAGAACTAAAAATTATGCTTGTGAAATATGGTGCTTAGAAAACACCCCAAAAAGGCAAAACAAAACGAAGAAATTTGTGATTATAATTGCTTGTTTCGTAAAAAACCATCATCGACTTGGCAGGAAAACTAATGGCGGGCGGTAGATGAAAATCTGTTCTATCGGCTAAGGTACACATTCCGATCGGAATGTTATATTTTGTATATTCGTCTATTTTTAATTTTATTGTGGCAGGCTTGAACTCAGCATAGTAACAAGTAAGGCTAATCTTAATAAGAACACAAAATAAAAGTAAATTTTAAGAAATCCAAATTCTCACTTTTTTTCTTAGAAACCCACTAAGAAAATTAAAACGACGTAAAATCGTACCCAAATAAAAATTAAAACCGCTTTAAATCGGAATTGAATTTTGTGATATGCCTCTTAATAAACTTAATCCTCATATATCTCCTAAGCAAAATGAAAGGATAATACAAAAACAAATATGAAATTAAGAACTCTTTAACTTGACATTAAATAAGAATATTCCATACATAAGCAGTAACCATGGAAAATAATTTTAGGCACCAGCAAATTTTCTGCTTGAGAACTATCATTTTTAACTATTTATGATCAAAATAAAAACAAGGACAACAAAATCAGCATCAGATAGTGACACGAGATTGATTTATTTGGGACTACCCACGTCCTCTGAACCTGAAATGATACGTTTGGAAATGTATTGTGACTTTATATAATGCTCTTTATCTGAACTGCTAGGTACGCAGTTTTATTTTAGGGTGGTCAAGACAAAACAAAACAAAAATATGTTTCCTTTGAAAATTGTGTTTACCAAAAATAACGCTCCAAAATTAGATTAGAAACAATTTTAAAAAAAGGCCAAACGAATTCTCAAAAAATCCCTTTAATCAAAAAAGTATGTGAAATATATTTTCCCTAGTATTGACCAGTTTTTCCATATTTTTTAATATATATACTTATAAATTAGTGGTAGGGTATTTATGTTTCGTAGCCACCAAAAATCAATGTCTTCCTTTTTATATACATTTGTTGTTTTAATGCTTCAACTTTACATTATAAGCAGTGGTGTCAAAAACTTTAACAAAACAAAAGTTTATTTTAGTATATTGTTAATTGTAACAAGAGCAGCAAAACTACTATCTATAGTTTTTTTTTTTATTATTTTACTTTTTGTAAAACCAAAGTGTGTTGAATGTATACTTACTTATATGCATATATATAAGCATGCATTAAATTCAAATCTCTTCAAGTAAGTATTTGACTTTAGGTTTATGCGGTTTTTGGATATTTTAATTTTTATTAAAATTTTAATTTTAAATTTTTAAACTGTTTAAACAAATTTAAAGCTTAAAAATGTGTTATTATTTTAGCTTTGAAGAGTTAAAAAAAAAGTTGCAATATATTAAACATTTCGTAGTTTTTGAGTGTTATAAAATAAAATCAGTGCAAGATAGAAATAGAAACCGAGAAATTTATAACGATTTCTTTAATGTTAGGACACTTTTTCGGAACATAAGATTTTTGGATGTTTGCTTGTGAGAGGGATAACGGTTAAACGTGGAAAAAATTAATTATAGATTTCGCATCAACTTTTGCGAAGAAAATGGGATTACATACCAAACATCACTTAAAACGTTCTCTGGGTCCAAATCAATGTTTATAAGTGGCACAAGCTTTTCAATGAAAGTCGAGAACATGTGAATGACCATGCTCATAATATCAGCAGCCAACAAAAATGTTGAGAAGGAAAAGAACATTTTTATTATTTTGCAAATTTTGGACACGAAACGTGTAACATCAAAGTTTATTCCAAAATTGCTTATGAGTGAACAAATAACAGACGCATGAAAATCGTAACGATAGTGTTCATTATTGCTTTGCTTTCCGTAATTTTATGGTTAAAAAAATTCCTTAATCATACCTCAGTCACTGCGTTCACATTTGGCACCATACGGAATTTTGAAAAGAACTGTGTAGAAAGGGCGTTTTGGCGCGATAGAGGAGATAATAACCGAAAAAACTGAAAAAGCTCAACGCCATAAGAAAAAATACATAAAAAACTGCTTTGAAATTTGACAAAAAAAACCTTGGTAGTAGTTCTATAGGGGGAATACTTTTAAGGGGACAAAATAGAAAATGGATAAATAAGTGTTTTTGAGAAACAGCAACACTTATGTTTTCAATTGTATAAACTACTTATATATTTTGTTATACCTTTTACCCTTTGAATATATTTTCTCATGTAGTAATAATATGTACAAATAAAATTAAAATTGTTTAATATAGTAGTCATGTTTTTTTATGTTGTTATAAAAAAAAAAATTCTTAATAATTAACAAGATAGACATTACAAAAATGCAAGATCAAGAGCCACTCTTAAATAAAAAAGATTAATTTAACAGAAAGTTAAAAGTTTTTTTGTAATAACTCTTACTAGAAATGTTGTATTAATAGATACCATTTTTCGATAAATAAAAATTGTTTAGCTGTTCACACAACAACTGTGTATGCTCATAGTCATTTCATATTCTATTGCCGCAAGAAATAAAAAGACTGTCAACACAATACAAAAAATTATTTTTTAGCAAATTTTAAAATTTTTTTTTTATATTTAAGAGTTTTTTATAACTGTCTTTTTAACAGATAGAAAAATGTTGTGTTAAAAAATGTCAAATAAATAAATTGTTTCTGTATGTAAGTAGACACTGCTAAAAATAAACAAACACCAAAAAAGAAACATTTTGTTTCAAATTTTATGTATGTCGTATGTGTATACATTAAAGTAGTAGATGAGTATAAGGGATTTGCAGTTTTGTAATTTTATATTTTTTTACTATTTTCTGTATGTCTAAACAAGCACGTTTGGGGGTTTTAAAGTTTCTCATTGTGTATATATTAACAGAGAATATTTATTTTAGGGCATACAGATGACAACAAAGTGAATTGCATAAAACGCATAATATTTCTATTTCGCTATAACTTAAAAAATTTTTAAGTACATGAAAAGATCTGAGAGAAATCGATACCGAAATAGTTGAACTCTCACAAAAATCATACATAAATAAGTGAAGAAAAATTAGCATTAGTATTAATATTTGCTTTAATTTTAGCACACTAAATATAATTATTATAACTGTTTGGATTTTTAAAATATCATCCAAAAAGGTAAAACAAAAACTGAATATTTATTCAAACTTTTTTTTTTATTCAAAAGGGTAACTGATAGGATAGCATATGATAGTTTACATCTTACATCGGTTCAAAGTCATGTACATTTTTACATAACACAGCATTGCTTATATATATATATATATATATATATATATATATATATATCACTTTTTAAGGAATTAAGATCATCAGGATATAAGTCGCCCCAAATAATACAATATTTTTGGAATGTAACCGGGTATCTGAGAAATGTGGATTGTTTTCACTCTATATGCGGCAATTCTATTTGTTAACAAGTCCGTTAAGCTAAAAATGATCCTCATCGCTCAGTACAATTTTGCTTTTATGAGTTGGATGTATAGATGACCACAAATGAATAATTCTGCAAACGTAATGGTTAAACTGTGTGAAGGTTTAAGAGTGATTAAATACCTTCAAAAAGTAAATCATTTTTCGCCATTGCAAATATATAGGAACAATTAGGATGCAGCGCTATGCAACGCCTTGAATGACTTTTTTGACGATGACTAGTTTTTTATTTTCGAAAAAAAACTCAAACCTCGTTTATACCACTGGAATATCTAAAACAACTCTTATATTGAATCAAAAATTATTAATATTATCCTCCCAATAAAACTGGCACTGCTATTTTTTCATGGCTAATAAAAAATTCATAACATGTACAGTTATTGTCCTGTTCGAGCTTCAATTGCATATTATATTTGAAGGCTTTTGTATATTCTTATGTACACATCCATGTACTAATATTTCAAAAATAAAACCGAAAAAAAGCTTATAATTCATATTTCGCCATTGGGAAAACAAACAAAAATTAAAAACAATAAAATGCAAATTAAAAAAAAAAAGTTTGTGTTGTTATTATACAATATAAAACTAAAAAATATACCTAAAGGTACTGCATTAAATAAAAAAATCAGAATATTAAAAAATATTTCTAAAAATAAATAAATGAACAAAAAATATAAACAAAAATTTTGTTAACAGAAAAGTTTCCAAGATACACATAAGAATCTACAACAACAGAATTATTTATATATATATATATATATATATTTTTTTTTTTTATTTATATATATTTGATATATAAATACAAATAAAAATAAATAATTTTTAAATACAGCTTATGAGAAAGAAAAAAATAGGAATACAATACCTATAAATAGTTTTCAAAAATATTTATGCTAAACTTTAAATAGACAATCGTAACAAAAAATTTTGTGTGAGTTTTGTTTATTCACTTTTCTCCGAAATTTGTGTTTTATCATTTTTTCAACAGCGAGAAGGAAAACAATATTCTGGGGAAAAAATATATAAATTATTATTATGAATACGAAATAAGAAGAAAACGTTGTTTATTTCTAAACTTTTGTGCACCTGTAAAGTACAAAGATCAGGTTTTGTTGTTTAACGTTTCTTGAAATAAATTTATACAACATGGTGTAAACAATAAATTGTATTTTATCAGTTAGCGAAAAATAATATGAGCTGCAAAAATAATTATTTAAATAATTTTTCATTTTGAAGGCTTTCAACGCATAAAACGGTGACAAGAAAACAAATATTGCAAGAAAAAATTTAAATTAAATTTTTTAAACTTGCAAAACTTAGCAAATTTAATTGCTAATTTATTTGCTAAGTTCAGTAGGTTCAGTAAGTGAGTAAATTTTTTTAAATTTTTTAAAGCATGCTAGTCCATCAAACCATAAATAACACGTCCAAAGGCTATGCTCTTCTATTCCGAAGACCTTTTTGCATTGGTATTTCTTTCTTCTTCTGAAACTTAAAACTATTGTATTAAACCAAATCATACAACGGAGAAACTGTTAAATAAATAATAACAAATTGAAATATTTTATAAATATATCAAGATTTTTATTTATCTAGCAATTACTGCTATACATTCACTGTCAGAACTTTTACTGAGCGCTTATTTGTCTGGTTCATGGCGTGGCATTGATAGAAGGAGTTTGAAAATGTATGTTTAAAGCCTCTTTTGAGCAATAAATTTATGATTATATATCTATTGTTGACAACTTTATCATCATTTACAAATAAACAGCATTTAATATGTTTTTTGAAAACAGTTTTTTGGTTTATTTGTTTGTTGTACAAAAAAGGTAACGACACTCTTGCCAACAATGTTAATGTATAAAAGGGTACGCATAGCAAAAGATTTATGATAAAAGTTTTATTTCCTTGAAATTTTTTTATTATTATTATATATATTTTTTGTTCTTTTAAATATGTATATTCTTGTTTATATAAAAATATACTTACACATAACATTGAGCAATAAGGAGTCATCTAGGGCTGAATTTTGAAGGCGTGGATTTGAACCTTCACACTTAAGTAAGGTGCCATCATCTTCCGGTTGTGGATTAAATGTAAGAGTTGACATAACTTTTCCGCTTGTTTGGGTTGTTGATAGCTAAGAATTAATAAAAAAGTGACATGAATAAAAAAATCTTAGTACATATAAACGCTGGTATTTAAATATATTTCATAATTATGAAGACAAAAAATTTGTGACCGAACGTTGTAAAAAGGTTTCTTTCAATGGTAGATTAAAAAGTGAAGAGTGTTTCCATTTTTTCATGACAACATAATTTCTAGAGTATAAATATAAAAATAAAGGAAAAGGGCGTTTCCAATGGAATTTTTATTATGGTTAATACAAAAACTTTAAAACTTTCGCTTAAACTTACGGCGAATAAATAAATTTTGAATCCAAACAGACATGCTGGCAATCAAAGCCAGGGCGGCAATATCGGAATGCCAAAATAAATTTCACTTACAAAATAGTGAGCCAATACGAGTGAACCAATACGAACATAGCTTAGCAAGAGATCTGATTTCGTTTTTGACATTAATTAGAATATTTTCAATCTCTCTTGTACTTTACCATGCAGCATTGAAGTTAGCTGTCGGATTTGGAAGCAACTATTATATAGTAAATAAGTTCAAGGTATGCTTCCGTAGTGCTGTGTAAAGTCGATTGGAAATCACAATAAATTTTCATGACAAAACACTTAAAATATCCGACTTTTTCAAATTTAAGAATTTAAGCTAAATTGATTCTTTGGATTTTTTTTTATTAAATCATTACAAATTTGCACAAAAGATATTTATATTGAGTACTGGATACCGTAAAAATCACATATAATGTGACAGAAATTCTAGTCAAAGAAGGCAGTAATTCTTAGCCATTAAAAGCTACGGAAGGAGTTATTTGTCAAAAGAACTGTCATGTTATTTGATATTTGTCGTAAACATACTCCAGTACATTATCATGAATAGATTGACGCCTGAAGAAGTGCTAGCAAATTATAACGATTTACTTAAAAACAGCTATCAATTTAATTTTTCATTTTATCGCAAAATTATTTTCAGGGATGATATCAAATCATAGCTCACTCTTCAGCTTTATTACATCTATTCATGCGGCTTAAAAACTGTAGGTATCAACTTGTTAAAATCAAAATTATGCGATAAGCCTCTGAAGTAGTGCAATTCTTTCAATTATTATTTTATTATTATGGGTGGAACCACGTCAAGTTACATTGGATTATGCTGATACACCAGCAGCAATTGACCTCGTCATATTCATGACATATGGCCAGCAATGCTAGAAAAAGTGGCCTATAATATACTTTGCGTAACTTTTCAACTTCATTCATTTCGAATTCATTTCGTTTAGAATTCCCGATCTCAATATCGCCCTTTTAAGCATTTTCTTAATAAAGTTTAAATAAACTTGAGGAGTTTGTTATTATAGTTTATTAGTTTTGTTATTATAGAGACTTTATGGAACTTCGTAATTTTTTCGTATATTTAGTAAAAGTAAATTAATTTTTGCGATGAACTAAGTTTCGGATCCAGGATTCTTTCATATTTTTGTATGTTGTTAAACATTAAGCTGCTCGATTTATAGCATACCAAGAAAGAAATTGATCTTTAAATTGAGTCGATGTCATTTTTACAACATAAGTTCTATTGGTCTTAAAAAATACTCTCCACATAAATGAAAACAGGTTTAATGTATTAGATGTAAATAGATATCTTGCGAATGTCAAAATGTGTAAATATTTGACTTTTAAAATATTTTGAAAATCAAAGTTATTTAATAAGAACAATTTTATAAAATCAAAAATAAACTAAAATAACTTTAATAACAATTAAGATATTATTTTTCACTTACCGTTCCTCTTTTAAATGGTCGATTGTTTTGTGTCCATTTTATTTCTGTGTCTGGCACTGAACCATCTACTATGCATGTTAGATTATACTGGGTGCCGGTTGAAAATACCTTTTGCTTATTTGTTAAATTTACAGATGTCGGTTTAACTTAAATAAAAATTAAAAATAAACATTTTTATTAAAAAAATTTATTAAAGAAGTTTTTTTTTTCTATTTATAAATTATTAAATAAAGAAAGTTATCAACAAATCTTAAATTTCATTACTAACAGAAAACAAAAAGCGAAAGAAACATTATATTAGGGGACACAGCAACAACAACAAAAACGGGTTAAAATGTTAAATTTTAAAATGTAAAAATGTGTTATATATTAACAAACTTGTTGGCTAAATGTGATAAAGAATCATGCAACAGTATACTAAAGTATTGGCACGCAATTTTCACAATGACCACAAAGTTCTTAGGCTTTTATTTCATTCAATATTCTGGCAAAAAAAAATTATTATGTAAATCCATAACATTTGTATTCGCTGTTCCAGCTAAGAGCCAGGGGTTGTATTAATTTCGCATTATTTCAAACCCCTTTTTTGCCACTAGAGTTCATAGTTTTTCTGTGTTTAATTATTATTTTCTTGTTTGTTGCTTGGTTAAGTTTTTGTTCCTTTATGTGCTGTTAATTAAAATATACTTACGCAACATATCAATACGTATACTACGCTCCACTGGTGGCACTAATTTAGTATTTGACGCCTGGCAACGGTAAGTATTATTTAAAGCAGAACGTGTTATATGTGGAACTTCCAAACGATTGACGGTCACATGACGTCCCATTGAAACACCATTACCCGATTCTAATTGTTGCGTGCCATTTATCCATGTTACTATGGGTTCAGGCCGACCTATAAATAAAATTAAGAAGTAAACAAAAATATTATTTTGTATGGTCTGAGTTTATAAGCAATAAAAGGCGGTTTATATTTTTTTTTTATTTGTAAGAAATTATTTAAAAGAAATTGCTAGAAATTGCTTATGAACTGCTAGCCATAATTTTAATGTTATTTTTTTTTTATTATGCTGTTTTGACACAGTAAATAAAGTATTTTTATAAGGATTTTTTTTTTAAATTAAGAATTAATAGAATTGTAGTCTTATGCTACTTATCAAAAGAGAGAAAATATGTATAAATACACAAAAGCTAATAAAATAATTTCCATAGAAAATTTACCTGTCAGCTTTTACAATAATTAATTGACAGCTTTTACAATAATTAATGCGAATAATCTTACAAACACTTTACAGATATTAATGAAATTAATATGTCCAATGTTTTTTCATGTTACAGCTCCATTTGGAATATTTCAACTTGTTTTTTGAAATGTTGGTTTTAACAGATTTATTGCTAGGCGTTACGGTAGAATGTTGGAAGTTATTTGACTCTTTAGTCTTTTCTTAAAATGGCATAGAAACTAGTTATATATTTATTATAATATTAAGGCTTTATATTTAAATAGCATTATCTTCTTATTTGTATATTTGCAAATAACTGGGAAAACTGCTTTCTAGCATATAAATCCGATTACCAGAACTTTGCAGACGAAATTTTTAAATAATAGTAAATTTTAGAAGTAACTTAAATAGTTAAAAAAGATCCACTTAGGCTTTTGCGGCCTTCTATACAGTTGTAATTTTGTTAACAGCTTCTTCGATTTTAATTTTATACTTGAACTTCTTTTTAATATTGTTACGGATGTGTCTTGCTTAAGTTTTAAAAATAAAATAATTAAGCAATTAAGGGAACTGCTGGTTACAAACTGCGTAGAAATTTTGTTCACGCAAACAACAACAATTTGATATGCTGTTTACTAACTGCGTGACATGCAAGACAAAAACAAATTACTGTTTACTAACTAAACGCGCAAAACAACAACAAAGATGTATGCTGTTTACCATCTGCGTAGTTTTCTAAGAAAACCTTTCTACACGAGACAACGAAATAAATCTCAAGCAGAAACCTTATCAGCATAAAAACAAAAACAAATATACATACAGACATACAGGCGCCTATACATCGAATAAACAACATACAACAACAAAATGTGACAGAAAGGGAGTAAAAGGGCAGCGTCTGAGTGGATAGCCAGTCAGTGTAAAAATAAACCTCATGAACTAAAGACATGCATCTTAAGTAAATTGTTCTGTAGTATCAACTTTGTGTAGTTAAAGTAAATAAAATTGTTATTAATTTAAAAACTGGTGTTATTTATTTTGCACTAAAGAACTCACAACAAAACGTTTATAAAAGGTATAAACGTAACAAAATATAAAAATGGTAAACGCATTTAATTTTAAGTGGACTATATCAATAACAATATATCGAGTAACTCCAAAATGTTAAAGAAGTACTAAGTAATTTCTACTTTATATTTCCAGTGATAGTTTATTTTCCATTGAAAAGCTTTAAAACAAAAATTGAATGGAAAATTTATGGTGAAGATTTTCACTTCGAGATGAATAAAATTTGATTTAGAACATTTATGTCACACTTATTTACGATATAGAAAAATAATAATTTATATCATGTATTTCATAAAAACATTGATTATTGACTGGTTCCTTAAGCAAATGTGTTTAATTTGGTATTGCTGCATAATCGTTTATTTTTACTGGAAATTATCCTATATCATATTAAACATTAGTTTAGTAATGAAATGAAATTCTTAAATTTGTAATATGTATCTGAAATTTAAACTTTTTTTATTTACATTTCAGACTTCTTGCGATTGCATGTGGAGTTAAAAAAATAACTAAATAAGTCCTTAATATTAACTATTGCTATTTTGCATGAATTATTCTATTGTGCTTATTGATTTCCTTGCTTAAATATTAACTTTGAATGAATTCGATTTTTACAGGTGAAGGCCGTTTTAGCTATTCTAATTTAGCTATTTCTAATAAGTATTAAACTTATAGTTAATACTTTATTAAAATTCTAAAAAAAGTTGAATTTAAAATGTTTTTTAACAGAAAACTCTTTATAGCTTTAAATTACTTACATTTTCTACAAGGAAAAAACCTATGAATCAAAAGGCCTAACTATAAATTTATTTACTTTAACTATAAACAAAGTTGACACTACAGAAAAATTTAGTTAACGAACTAACTATCCACTCGGACACAGCCTTTTATATTTGTCCATTAAAAGTCTAGAAAAATTAAGAATTTTCTACTCCCTTTGTATCACAATTAGTTGTTGCATGTTGTTCATTCAATGTATAGCCGCCTGCATTGCTGTGTGTATTTAAGTTTTAGTTTTTATAATGATAAAGTTTCTTCCTGGAAGTTATTTTAAGATAGTTGTTGTTGTCTTGTGTAAATAAGTTTTCTTATAAAACTATGCAGTTAGTAAACAGAATACCGATTTGTTGTTGTCTTGTGTGCATACAATTTCTATGCAGATAGTAAATGGAAATTTGTTGTTATGTTGCGAGCATAAGTTTTCTTAGCAAGCCACGAAGTTAGTAAACAGTATACACAGTAGTTTGCTTTATTGCTTATTTTCTTTTAAAACTTAAGCAGCAATATTATAAAAATCCCCAAGAATATATTAAAATTTAATTAGAGTTTCTTTTTAAAATTTAGTTTTCGTAACATTTTCTATAAAATTTAATTTTGGTATTAAAAATGTCTACTATTTAGGCAATCAGTTAAATTCGGCAGTACAATCTTGAAGCGTAGGATGTTTTTTTATATCTCCTGTTTTTAATTCTAAGGCAAACAAAAAGATTTATGGTTTTAGCTGTCTGACACTTACATTAAATGCCTTAGAGATTTGCTCATTATAATTCCTTTACATCATTAAACAATCTACTGTTGGGCATAAAACTGTTCATCTCGTTGTTTGTTTATTCATTAAATATTTTAGATTGATTGTTGTTAAATTAAAATATATGCTTTTGCCATAGGCTTTTGACATATACAAATTAAAAAATTACTGCTTTTTTAATGTTTTGAAACAGGATTGTAAATGACATTGTCTGATGATTATAAATTTATTATCAAAAGGCCAAAAGATTGAGACATAAATATGGGTAGAAAATATATATTATAATTCTAAAATTTTAAATACAAATAGAGTAAATTATATTTTGTATGTAGGAGAATGTCATTGCCTTAGATAAATAGATAAAAAAAATATATAGATAAAAAAAATTGATAATGTGGTTTGTGGATTTTACGATATAGCAATGCACCTTAAGCTCCTGTCCATATCCTTGAACTATTGAACTATATTTTTTTTATATTTTTAAAGAATATATTGGAAAATAATGAACTCATATTAATGTAGTCGTAATTAGTAAGCCTATATGGTATGTAGTCACTTTATGACTCCCACCGAAAACAGTAATCAAGCTTGTAAGTGAACTAATGTTCTGAAAATACACATCAAAATTACTTAGTTTCAGAAAGTAGCATATATGGACACAGCTATACCATATATATCAAGCTCACCCTATTTTTATAGTTTTTTAAATTTATCCATTAGATTTCACCGTAATGATGGAATATAAACAAACAATGAAAAACAGGCAATTTTGAAAATAGTGCCAGTTTTAGTTTATTTAATTTTGGTGCCCCATATATTAATTCCTAAGTATCTGATAGGATTTTATACCTTAGAGTATTGTGCTGCAGTATGCCATTGCCATTGGATACTGTACTTAAAAACTGAATTCAAAGAATTTTACAATATTCTGATTCCCTAAATGAAAAACTTGTTTGAATTGCTATATGACTGCTTCAACTCTACCACCTTTTTCGTTGTAGGTGTTTATTTTAAAACGATTTTTTAACTCTTAAAGAAAAAGTTTGCCAAATTAACTTATTAATAAAAAAAATTTAAGTCGCTACATTTTGCTTAATTTCTACCCACAATTGTAATTTTATTCCAATTTGAAACCAACATTGTTTTATAACTATAAATTGTTAATAAAGATAACAAATGTTATCAAAATAAGACTAAGAATTACCAATTATTCTATGGTTTAAAAAAAATTTATTTCCACGTTTGGGTGAAAATCTCTTAAAAAAGTTTTAATATACAAAAACTTTGCAATAATTTTAATAATTTTTATGGCATTATATTCACATTTTAGTATAATATAATATGTTTATGCATTAAACATGCTTTAAACATAAGTATATTATATTTAGGAATACTATTTTAATGCAACACATATATTTGAGTCTAATAATAGCAATTATAGGCTACAGCCTTGTAATTCAATTATAAAAGATTTAAAAACCGATCACTTTTAAATATTATCATCATTTCCGATGTCTAACACTATCGATGTTAAATGTTAGCCGCTTATTTCGCAAGTGGCATAAATCGAGTTAATTGCAACACTAAATACAATTGAACGGTGTATTTTCATATCTAAAAAATTTGAAATATATAATTAAGAACTATTGAGATTTGGTCGAAGGAAGTGTTCATAGTTAGAAGTATAACAAACATGTTTATTTTGAAAGTGGCGTAATTCGCTGTACTCAAGAAATTTATTTATTGCGGAAGAACTAGAAACTAGCATGTGTGAAGTATTATTTTGAATTATTGTAAGTATGCTTAAAAAAGTTGTGATCATTGGTGTTTTTTATAGGTGTGACAGTGCAGTTTTGTTTGATACTTATTTTAGTTATTGAATTAAGTTACTTTCAATACGTGCTATTAATTAGAGATATTTTCTAAAATGATAAAAAAGCGTTATTTTAAAAATTGGAAACAAAACACGATTTCTGAGGACTTAATCACTCCTATTGATGACTAAAATTGAATTCATATAAATTACTTATCCCTCTCATGCACCAAACTCTGTTATGGCAACAATATTTTTTTTAACATTAATTCTAACTTTATTGACCTTGGAAAAGACAAAAAAGAAGTAAAATTTAAAGTTGCTGTTCCAATCTAGTTTTTGTATGATGTTGTATATATACAACATGGCTCATAAACGTGGTAATAAGGTAAACTTTTTTGCTAGAGGAAAATAATTGTTTTATATTGATTGTATTGAGTAATTTAGAAAAGGAAAAGCATTTAGTAACAGAATGTTTTTTAAGATATTTTAATATACATTTTCATTTTCCATGGAACTCCTTGAAATAATTTCTTTTAGGCGTAAAACATATAGAAACACTGCGTTTAGTGCAGTTGTTAAACCATTTTTACAAAATTTACAACGTGACTGCTTTGGTTTGTAACATGGCAAATGAACAACACTATCGTACCTGATGCCTGCAAATTGAATTGAAGGTACACAACGCTCTGAAGTTACGGGTGACATTTGTAAAGAGTCTGATGGACGACCACACCTCCTCGGACTTAAAGTATTTTTGTTTAGAAGGCCAGTAGCATCTTTAGTTTGCAATTGTATAAGAGTAAGTGACCGTGATGTCTATATAGAAGCCAACTATTTGTGACTGCGGAGTTCAAGATCCAAAAAAAATTCTCATTTTCAGGATCGGTGATTTATTCTATATAATTCCCAAAGCGCATCTACCAGGTCAACATCTCTCATGAAATGGTTATATTGCTAAACAGCATTTGGAATTGCAATTTCAACAAATTTTTTCTCTCGTTGATTCCATCGCCGACATGTAGACAATGGTGCAATACAATAGTCCGTGGACAGCAGCTGTACAGTTTTATTATCAAACCATTTTATAACTTTGATATCATTGTGTGATTCCACTCTATATCGTATTCCGTTTGCTAGAAAATCTTTATCTCTTAGAATCTTCATTAGGTGAAAGGATGTAAACCAATTATCAAAGTACACCTCATAGTTTTGATTTCTGGCAAGTTCCTGAGCAAATGTATAACCATGTCCGAAGAAATATCTATACCATTACCATTCTTCCAATTCTTCAGCTTCTATTTCTTCACGGAGCTCATCGCGTAAATCTGCAGCCGTCTGTTCATAGTGGATTTGGGGTCCAAACAAGAATATAACTTACTGGAGAATAACATAAAAGCAACAAGAAATGTAACGCAATACAGTATGAATAAGACCGCCGTTAATGCACCATGTTGTTCATGTACAACAATAAAATATATGCTCTCAAACGTTGCCCGAATAAAATTGTCACCTATTTTTTATTTTACTTCACACCTGTATAATGTTCTGCAATTAAAAAAAAATGCCACTGAAACACTTTAAGTCCTTTATTAAAATTAGAGCAATTGTTTATTGCCAAAATTTTCAGGAAAAAAATCGTCCACCCACGCGCACTAAACACTGATTAAGAAACACAAAAACGTTTTTATTTGCGAAAAAAAAGCAAAACAAAACTGAAGCAAAGATAGAAAATTTATTTTTGCTTTGCATCTCTAAAAAAAATGTATTGTTTGTTATGAGACATGAGCTCTTAAATAGCATCGTTGTATACAAACTACAAATGCATGAAAGGGTTATACTTACATATGTTTAAAAATGAATATTACTTTTGTGTTTTAGGAATACTAAAATAAAAAATACTTAAATCAAACCTTCATATTAAAAATTAGTAAACACTGCCCTTTCGAAACATAACTTAAGTAAAATATATCCGACAAAATTAATATGCCAGTTATATTTCTTACCTATTTATTTTGAAAGTGGCTTAAGTCATCTTATCATAATGAAATATGGTAATTTTTTAATTTTTATGTGAATTTATTTATACTGAGCAAAATATCAATATCATGAGATAACAAATAATAATTACAATATGTATAAGTAAATCTTAGCATCCATATTTTAAAATGTGCTAAAACACAAACTCTTAAATATCTTTACTTAAAAACAACGTGACTGTTGCCACTTTCTAAATAAGCGAATTATGTTTAAAAGAATTCTATTTTGAAAATCTGTTATGTTTATACAAATAGTATATTAATTTGAAATAAACAAATTTCTAATGCACTCTAATTAAACGTTTTAATTTTTAATCGAAATGCAAAAAATCTATTTGAGGTTGTTCTCCTTTTTCTTTGTCGGGTTATTTCACAGTAAACACTACAACACTTTTTAATCATACTGAGATAAAATGCATCTAAAACTTGCTCCAACGGAAGTAAAAAAAAACAAGAGAAAGCGCAAAGTAATTAAAGAAGTTTAACTTAATTTTGATTTAATACCATTTTTATTTGAAAATCACTATATTAAGATCCAATTAGTATTTCTCAATGCTGTGTATATACAGCACAAAAAGTATATGTTATATTACGAATGTATATATATATATATATATACATATATATATATATATATATATACATATATATATATATATATACATACATTCATGCATAACCTGAAAATGAAAAAAAATTACTATAGAAAAACTTCAATTCTGTTATAAAATATAGTAGTTATCAAAAGACTGTGTGAAGTGCTAAAGGTAGAAAATAAACCGCGTAAACATTTTAATCCATAGCGTATTTCGATGGTAGGATTTTAACGTCAGTTACAGTTAGTTACCAATATATAAAGAATTAGCAACATCACGTATACGAATAAAGGTAAAACGAATTACAATTGATATTAAAAAACTTAATTCAAATAACAATCACCTGCATATTTTTTACACCTACGTTTTTAGGTATAAGTTGGCTAGGTGCTGTATTTTATACATGCACGGTGGAATTTATATAAGCAAATTTTAAGGAAACTTACAAAAAAAAAGAAAAAAACCAACTATGCACAACAAGTAAAAACTAGTAGAGACGTATTTTAGCTAACATCAATTTTGTAAATAATTATCTCTGGTACTTTTTAACTACAAATAAATATTTATATTTTCTTAAGAAGCAGAAAAGAAAAATTTCAAATAAAAGATGGATATTTTGCAACTATCAATCAATCAGAGGAGTTGTTCTCTTTAGGAAAAAATTTCCAGTATTAAGTTATTGGATAAAATAGGTTGTCAAAACACTTTCTGGTAAAGCCGTATAAAATAACAATTTTATTTGCTGCTCAACAATACAGACACTCACGGCTTTACTTAGAGCATCTAAAAATCCAGGCGATAAGCAGAAACCTTTAATTTGCATCAAAATATGACCTATTTGTCAGGCCGACAGAAAACGTTACTTAATATTATTTAATCATTCTGCCAACTTTCTGTTAATTAAAGAACTACGATTCAAATCTTAAGTAAATGTTATGTTTGTTTTTATATGCTGTTGAATATAAAGCAAAAATAAAATGGCTTTTAGCACAAAATGTCTCTTAAATTCTGAGCTATTACTTACTATTTAAAGCACTTTTTAGCTTCTACTACATTTTAGTATTTAAGGTATGTTTTTACCTTTTCACATCCTTCACATCTAAGCCCACAGTTTGGCCACTATATTTCCTGCTGTTTGTGTTGGGTAAAACACAAAAAGTTTTTGCTTTTGTTAAAGTAATTTTTTTTTTAATTTTACAATACAACGATTAAATGATGAAAGATTAAAATTTAGATCAAAGTAAAATTAAATAAAAATATTGTCAATTAGAAACCGTTGTATGCGTTACAAAATAAAACTTAATTATCCTTTAACCAATGGTATACATAAATCATAATAAATAAGAGAAATAAGTATTTTTTCAACCAAAACTAATCAACACAAAATCTTTAAAGTTACTAGCAAAATATTTGGAAATTTAAATATCAAAAAATTTTTGATATTAGAAAAAATATAAAAGGAAAATAACATTTATATTAATTCCATGTGTTGCAATAAAATTTTAAAGCTTATTATGCACAGACACCGCTGCTTTATGTTGTATATTAACTATAACACAACAAAGTCCCTGAAATGTTGTCAGAAAAATTATGATTTATAGTACCCAATACAGTGCACAACAACAAAACTGTTTACTAACATATAGCCTTAATATACAAACACCTTAAACGGTTGACTTTAAGATGGTGGTTTCAACCCGCAGCCATCGTTTTGTTGTAGTTATAGCTCTTTCAGGCCATAAGTTTATAGCCAGCAAATTGTAAAAATATACATAATATTATTATAGTGGCTGGTGTTTGCTAAGTATTGCAGTAATTTCTTTCAATATTTTATATTTTATATTGTAACAATGTTCATACATTTTTTCAGCCATTTAAACACCAGCAAGTTAATTTATACGGGTGCGTCTGCCAAGGTTTATGTGTGTGTACGTAAAAATATCTTTAGAGACTTTTTAAAAGATTTACGACACCGCATATGTCTGCAGGTCAAAATCTGTGAGGAAGAAAACAACATGAGACAAAAACAAAAAACGGAAACGTTAAACTGTTTTAGTGGTTAAAGAAGTTTATGTACGCTTTATTCCATCTTCTGGTTTTTCATTAAAGATAAAAAAAATAAAATTTTACACATACTTAAACGTTTCTCTATGTCCGTTTAAACAGTAAGAGATAAATATGACGGCAACTTTCAATACTGTAAGCTATTTTTCGTAATTCTGTAAATAATTCATATCTTCAATTAATTTTTTTTAAACAGCTTATTAAATATTTTACTTCCTTTATTTTTTTATAAAAATTTTAAATTTTTATATGGCACAGAGTTATGTAAGATGTTTATTGTTTTCGGTATGGGCGATTTTACTTTAATTATTAAGGTATGGATAATCGGTAAAATTATTGAGACCTAATTTGTCCGATGCAAGGATATTATTCAATTATTTTTATAGTGACTATGTATTTCATCATATGTTTTAGTTTTGGAATTGAAAAAAATTGATTTATTTTAAACCTTCTCTTTTGATTTATCATGCGTTATTTTCGTATAGTTTTTATTTCAAAACAATTATCAAAATACAGTTTTGAATAAAATATTTACGAAGAAATTAAATAAAAACTGTTTTAAAAACCTAGTCCAGATTTAATGATCTATTTGTGTAAATTGAAGGATAAATACATTCAAGTCTACCAACATACGTCTGGCAATAGACTATGCCAATCCTATTAATCAAAGGAAATATGTTAAATCAAGAAAATACATTGGTTCAGACCCTTCTTGTATGATATTACTGATACCAACATGCTACATAATCTTTTTATTATGGCCATTTGCTTTTAATGGTCGGCTAATGTGTTAAAAATCCGAGGGGGTTATTCAACCCCCTACCTAGTGCTGACTGTTTTCGTTACGAGTCTATCGATGATGTATATTAATAGCCCACTACGCTATTTCCAATAAGCCTGGTTGAGGCTTTGATATAACTGTAGCTTAGATGCTTGGCATGTTGGTAATACGTGATGTGACTGATTTTGTTGATGCGAGGTCATACCGCAGTCAATGCCAGCAACATTAAGTGTTCTGATGCATATTTAAGTTTTTAATAATATAAATAATAAGTACCCTTCGCGACACAACAGCATTTAACCGGTGGCAAAGTAAAAAAAAAAATAAAATAGGTGTACCAAATTAAAAAACAGCTATAATGTCTCTACTTAACACTATAATAGGTGCTCTTCTGAAAATAAGCATGATGTGCAAGTGCAACGTGGTGACAAACTAACGATCCTATATATTCCTTTATATCATTACTTATTAGCTCTACTCTATCTCCTTATAAAGACGGTTACACATTTAATAAGTTGACAGTATTTCCTGAGTTATTTCTCCAAAAAAAAACCTGTTGGTTGTATTTAAATAACTTACCCTTGCTTCTTTAATGAAGAAGCGGAAATAACAAAAAGTTACTGTCGATTTACTGGTGATATATTGCAGTTTTGCAACACTTATTAATAAATGATGTTATTTGTACAATATTTAATTTCTAAAAATAATTAATGACATCATAATAACTTCAGCCTTAATAAAAACTTAACAACTATTTTATGGACGTCACTGTGTTGGCGAATACATAAAAAAAATTTTCAAAAGCATAATTACTTACCACCACGTACTTCACATGTCAGTACAATATTGTCACCTTCAAACAGAGGACCTACTGCACCGGCAACATCACGACCCGATGCATCGTATACCAGGATTTGGTGTGGAGGAACTTTAATAAAAATAATGATAGTACTCGTAATAATAATTTAGCTGACAATAAAGAAACCAGAAAAAAAACCGATTAAAAAAACATTAAACTTACCAATAACCGTTAAATTTATTCTATGATTACGTGTAGGAGAATTTTGGAAGTCAACGCGACATCTATACACTCCCTCATCATCCAATTGTATATTGTCAACTTTTAATTTGGCAGGTTGTTTGGTTGTTACAAAATATGCACGCGGTCCAAATGAATTTGTATCGGACCAGTATAATGCCTTCTCGAAAGGTCTCCCCCGTACATCAAAACTGTAAGCATCGAAATTAAAAAATAAAAGTTTATTTAATTTTTTATAAGCTTTTCAGGATTTTAATTAAATTGCTTAATTATGTAAATGTTTTTTCTTTCAGCTATTACTCTTCGCTTCTCTCTCTCTTTCAATCTTTCTCTTTTCATTTTATTGACCACAATTTAAATTTTCTGTCAGACAACTTGTTTAATCCCTTTTTATTCTCCTCTTTTTTAATTGTTTATGTGAAAAATAATGTTTTACAAACATCATTTGCATTTCGTATATGACTATGTGTATGTTGCTACATGTGTATACATGGGTGTATTAATATGTTACAGTTCACTTGACTGACATGTGAAAAGTGAATTAAATTATTTCATTTTTTGAAACAAAAAAAAAAAAAAATTGGAACCTCTTTTTATTTTTTTATGCTCTTTATTAACATGGATTTTTTTATTTGGCTTGTATTAAAGTTCGATGCGATTAAGTGATATTAATTCTGACGTGTATAAAGTCCTTCAAATAGTTATGACATTATTTGTGAACTTAATTTTAGCAAAGATAAACAACTAGCTATACCTTTGATTACAAAAAAAGTTACTACTGATGTTACTGCAATTTAAAATGCATATTTAGCGATATGAAATAAAATGATATTAAAGAGATGAGAGAAAATGGATTCGTTATTATTAAACATTAATTTTAACCCAGATATATTTTAAATCAACATATTTAAGAATGAATTGTTATAGGATTTATTATATGTATTACTACTGACACTATTGAAAATTTTGTAAAATTATCTCATGCGTAATATTAAGTAGATTTATTTGTCAGATTGACATGAAAATACATACATAAATTATAGAACATAATTTTATATGCAGCAGCATAAAGTACATTAAAGCTGTAATTGATGTTTCGTAGTAATTTTATCATGTTATTTGTAACAGTTTGAAGAATTCGTCAAGTTTTTTTTTATATGTCCTACATTTTTCTTTATTGGTAAATATGCACTGTCATTTACATGCGGTAAAATTAAGCAAAAATTATTGAAATACATATATAGTGGATATGATGAAGGATAATATTAATCCTCACCGTATTATTTAATATAAAAGTAAGTCAGTTTTATTTTTATGAAAAAATAGGCAGTTATAGTCTGATACTTCTATAATATAGTAATTGTAAATATAAAACTGTAATAAATTAAAAAAAATTTTTTCACCCCAAATTAAAATTAAATTGTCTCCAAAGTTGAATATAAAAACAAACAAAATAGCTTGATTTTTATTCATTTAAATAACTGAAAGTATAGTGGTAATAAAACATATCATGAAATACAATTGCAAAACATTATAAAACGAGTTTTATTATTATGCTCAATTTCTCTCATTTCTTTAATATCTGAAAAGTAAACCCACACACATACATTTTCACCTCTATATATCTTAAAAAAGAAAAAATATTTTTACAAATTTTATTTTTTTTAGAAAGCACCAAAAATCAACGTTAGCAATAGCGTTAGCGATCGCTATCAGTAATTTTTGCATCTGTTTACGTTATGTAGTATAGTAGTCTTAACTTATTAAGCAAATAGAAATACGAGAAATATTAAAAATCTGTTACTAATGAATTAGTTACAGTTAATGAATTTATTATCTTTAATATTTGCTACATATCTTTTTGCTTTTACTTAACTTTCGGCTTAGCCACGAATGAAATATATTCCCCTTATCATAATTTTGCAAGACATGTTAAATACATTTTTAATTAAAAGGTGGTTCCATACAGGCGAAGTTTTGTAAAGAATGTGATCATGTAATAAGATTTACATCTGCACCTGGCAGTGAGCCCTAATCAGATGGTGGTCAAACTACTGTGAGTGAAAAGCAGCGCCACTTACGCCGTAGGAGACCGAAGTCTAATTCTAGCAACAGGTCCTTCCTAGTAGCAATTCCAATGATTCCAGAGCAGGGCTGCAAACCACTACTCCTTGCTGAAGAGCTGGAGACTATCCAACTCCTGTCAAGAACACATAACTAGCATGCTCACTAGATCTAGGATCATTCCAGCAGGTAGGTGTTATTAAAAGTGAAATGATCCTGGCCACCTTTAAAAACAGACCTGTTATGGGGCCTCGAAATCACAACCACCACGATACTCCCAAAGGGCCAACCTCAATAATCAGTCAGAGGAACAGCTAAATGCTTAAAGCGAGAAATAGCGGAAACTCTGCAGGGCACTGATTCCCGTGGAAATAACGTCTAGCTTCCAGTTTTACCCCTGTACAACTCCCAGTTGCATAGGTCTAGATAGTCGAAGTTCTATAAAGAACGATAAATGTGCCCCCGGGGGGGAGTAAAGAACGTGATCTTACTTTTCAAACTGTTATAGGCAGACAATTTGAATTTTCAAAAACAAATCGCAGTGATTGTGGTAGAGTAAGTATAGGGTCTGCCAAATAACTTTTTTTTAAATGCTATAAACAAAACTACACAGCTTCGGCTGTGTGGCACGTAGCGCCGTCCTGTTGAAACTAAATGTTGCCAATTACCTCCTCTTCAATTTTTGTGAACAAAAATTCGTTCAACATGGTCCGATAACGATCGCTAATGACTGTAACGGCCACTCCTGAAAAGTGGTGCAAATATGCCTCTGGACCAAAATTCGCAGCAAACAGCGACTCGGCTTTTTAATGTATGCGCGTGACAGTTTTGCTTGTTTACTACATACCCGCCAAGATCAATGAGCTTCATCTGCAAATATGATTTTTATGCAAAATCGGCATCTTCTGTAAGTCGATCGCAGGCCCACTTAGCGGAGCGTTTTTCAAGCGTATACATAACCATATTCGTTCAGTGGAAGGATAAAACTAATTATCTGTCAAATCAAACATGAGCTAAGTGTTACCATTCACGAAATTAGCACTAGTTGAAAAAAAAAACGTTAGATGGCGGAACATATATAAAAGCGAGCTGACTTTATCGTAAGTACATACTTACATCAGTAGCAACGTCGTGGGTTCCAAGAACACCAGTTGTTAAAATAAATATTTTTTCACAGAAGTCAAATCCGATAGAATATTTGTACTTCAGAAGACGTTAATGTATAGTTCATTGTAGGTGATTTAAATTTTTTGCAAATTAATCATCAAAATGTTAGGAATTTCTAATTTTTCCTCTTATTAGAGGAAATATGTGAATTTTAAATAATTAAAATATTTCAAATTTACTAAATGAATTGTGATTAAATGCAATTTTGTTTCAAGGGCATTAAAGTGCTAAGTAAAGTAAAAGCGCTACTTTAGAACAAAAATAAATTTAATTAATAAACAATAATCGAACAACGACAATATAAAATATAAATGATTAAAAATAAAATATAAATACACCAATTTTAATTAATTTAATTTAAATTTAGAGTTGGAATATTTACATAAACAAAATATGTAAATTTTTCTTTTGAGTAATTTAAATTTAAATGTTTTTTGAGATTTCAGCAATTAAAAAATATAAATTTCGCTTTATTTATGCATTTTTTTGTTAAATCTTCAAGAATACTTAATCATTAAGATAAAGAGCATGCTTAGACATGTCGGTAAAATAAAATACCGACACATTTAAGGACAAATTTTTCAACACTCCAAAGTGTTGATAATGATGATGACGGCAACGATAAATGTATCATAATCACCAAACTACAGTGAATAAGAAAAAATGAGTCTAGTTAATTGCCAATAAACGCAACTGAGCTTTTTTTAACAAATATTTATACAAACACCACAAATGAATTTAAATTATAAAATGAAAAATATAAAAACAACTACCTACCAATCTCAATGTCTGTATTTCAAACAAAGACAAAAAAATTTATATGCATTGAAAAACGTAAGTGCCGGCATTTATATTTAAGAAAATTTTAAGAAAAAAGCAAAACGCTATAAGTGTAATAAGCAAACAATGTTTAAAACTCACTAAGAAAGTCTTCAAATTAATGCCACATAGAGGTGATGCTACATTTTGCAATAAAGAATAGAATCTGTTTCAAAAAAACCACAACCGAACACAGTTAGACATAACAATGGCGAAAAGCCAACAGCTCTACTGCCAAACTAACAACCACAATACAGACTTTGTACAGAAACAGAAAATGATTCTTTAATTCTAACATTTATTTATTCTTACTTTCATCAAGTACAAACTGCGTCTGCAGTGAGCTTAAATACATTTTTTCATCTTCTTTGTAGTCAGTTTCTAATGCAAACGCCACAAACCATAAATGATGACATCTTTACATTGTGATAAGCGAAAGATATATTGTATATGCAAACAGGATATAAATTGTGTCAGCGTCAAAGACATAAAATCACGCGCAGCACGAAAATAATATATTTAAAAAGTACAAAACCACACTGAGCTTTCTTGGAAGATGTAAAATGAAAAGAAAAGAATGGTAAGGAGGTTAAATATGAATGTTTGCATATATATATAGATATAGAGTGTTTTTTTAGCCCAATAACCGATAATACAAAAGAGTTAACTGTCAAAAAAAATTGTCAAAATGGCCTCCACAATTAACATTTAGAAGTAAATAGTATACTCAATATACTTTGAAAAATTATCATAAGATTGACTTTAAAAATATGCCACCAATTCGCCCAACTTTAGACTCAAAATTGTTTTTTAATCACGGACAGATTTTCAGTTTGCTGGTTTTGCTAATAAAGAAAATTTTCGCTTATTTTTACAACAAAATTCAGTATATACAAGAAAACGTACCATTTTATATGATATGCATGCTTGTATCAATGTCTTTTATTACTGCAGCAGTTAAATTGGAGCTCGCTTCCGAACGGTGAGGTTGTTACCACACCATGATCAATGATTTTTAAATTAAAATATGGAATATCACTGAGATGCAGTTTTAACATGACTATGAATTCACTCATTCATTTAATCAACTAGCAACAATTAATGCCTTGCTCATATTATTAGCAACATGCGGCCAGCAATGCTCGAAATAACATTCAAACACGAAAGCCGTCTTTCGAATATAATATATATTTTTTCCCCTTTAAAAAAAAATAAAATATTTGGTGTAATTGTTTACAACACAATTTATGTTGGCTTTTAAAAAGATACCCTGTATTATAATAATATATGTAAGCTATCACAAAGCCAGTTTAAAATTATAAAGAAACAGAAGAGTCACAAATGCAGACAATAAAAGATAACCAGGACAACGACAGCTTCAACTTTTAATATTAAAGAAGAAAATGGCAAGACAAAAATTACACTGTTTCTGAAAAATTTTAATTTAAATTTTTTTACTAAATGAGTGTGTAAATTGAAGTGGCGTTATTTGAAATATTTTTTTTTGTGCTGAATGTTTTACTTATCTCTATGTAATTTTAGTACGTTAAAGGTGTTGTTGTTTGCACACAAGTTATTTAGATTTCCTTAATTACATATTTATTTTTTACGATGTCCGCTTATAAGCAATGGGATAGCAGGTAATTTTGCAAAAATTCCAATATAACTATAGAATATTTAAGCTCACCAATATACATATAACAGGCATACCTAAATCAGAGCGTTAAGCACAACGTTACTTAACGCCTCGCTTTAATGCTGAAATGTTATACATAAGGTTATTAAAAAAAAGAACAAACAAACGTCAAATTCAAAAACTAATTTTTCAATTGCTAAGTTGATATTTAAGCTTGTTTCTAACTTTTTATTGATAGATTGCAAGGCATAGCTTGACAATAGATGCTAAAAAATAATCAAAAGTTTCTATGCTCGATTTTTTTTTCGGATATTGTTTTGTATTTTCTTCATGTTTTTTTAAATAGCTAGAAGCGAAAAGTTTCTGATGAAAAATATATATTATTATTTACTACGTGATCTGAAGTTCAACAGAATTTCACATTTTCACCTTAATTTCATAATAAATAAAAATTAATGAAAAAATTGTAACCCTTTCAATAAAAAAATGTTAGTTTCACTTATAAAAAACAAAAACCAATGATAATAAAATGTCGATCTAAAACTGAAAAATAAAAATTTTAAATTTTTACAAAAATTTCACAAAAATTAAATTTCAATGGAATTTCTTTAAAAACTGAAAACCTCTTTATTATCGAATATAGAAATTTTGCTAGACTCGCAGTCGACCACTGCTGCTGGTTGCAATATCTAACTGTGGTGGACAATGTAAGGAGAGGGAAGGATCAAGGAATTCCAAATGAGAGGGTAAGTTGCCCTTTGGATGGCAAATGATGTGTTTGTTTTATTTAGTTTGTTTTAGGCTGATCTTATATGAACAGAGAAACAATAAATAGACATAACAAATCAAGTGGTATCTAGTCACCGGAGAGCAAAGAACATTTATATTAATCCAGGAAATGTACTGTCAAAAAATATATATTTTAAGCAAAATAATAATATAACTGCCTTGTGAAGGGAGCCGGCATGAATTACTAGTAATGTTATTAAGTTAATAATATTCTAACACAAAGCTAATTAAACACTAAGAAAGCTGATTTAGGGGAAAGTTTAATGTAAAGAAATAACGCTTGCTTTTAGCGTGTGAAGCAAATTATTAATTATAACTAACCATACTTTTGTTATATCTAAATATCTAAGAAACTATTAGTTTAATGCATTTTTTCTTGCTAGCGCTAATTGAATATTTAACAAATTATTGTAGAGGACTCAAATTAAAAAAAAAAAAAAAACATTTAAAAGAATTTCATTTAATATGTTTCTACTTTATGAAAAACTTTAAACAGGTTATTGTAACAACCCAGAGTTAAAGAAAAACAACATTAAAGGTTGATCATTTTATTACTACAGAAGAAATAATACAACAAGCATTAATATGCACAAGTGAATAATTTGAGAAAGATTAAATAACGAAAAACAGATTTTTAACTATGATTATTTTTCTTAAAATTAAGTATACATTAAAAAATTTAAATTCTTCGAAATAATAAGAATAAGCCAACTTATATGGCTGATATTGTTTTTGTGCTGAAAGGGTAATTAAATTTTGTATCCATAATTTTTCAAGGGTACAATTAATTGCAATAAATCAAATAAAAACTGAAATTATCCACTGAAAAAGATTGTTGATGGCAAAATAAAACCGAAATTTTTCAAACACAATTCCATAGAAATATACTTGCGAGATTGAGCGACAATTAAAGTTTTAGTAAGCAGTAGCAGTAGCAGTACCAGACGTTACTTGAAATACCCTCTGAAACGATACTGGCAGGCACGATATGTTAATAAAACTTTCATAATTGTATAATCACTTTAAATAAACTCTCCTCAATATAATTCGAATTTAGAAACTGTGTAAAAATATCAAAATTACTCGCTGTTAAAATCTATCTCCTTTTACAGTATAAACTGACATTAGTTATTACTCATAAAATGTTTTTTAAATAGAGCGAAAATTTACAAAATAAAGGAAAATTGTTTTTAAGAAAATTTTATAAATAACAAAAGAAATATATAAAAAGGAAGCCCACAATAAGGAAAACATTATTCGTTTGAAATGCCATTCCTTTGTTTAAATTTCTCAAAATATAGTTAAGAGAAATGGCTACGAAATGCCTTAAAATTCCATTAGAGTCCCATGAAACAAAAATATTAAACAATGAGTTTCAAGTGCTTTCAAAGTAAACTGTGCTTAAGCCTTTGGTTAACATAAGGCTGCCCTCAAGTAAAAACATTTGTTTCGAAAAATATTGGCTATTATTCGGTCATTAATAATTCTTATCAGTTGGTAATTTTTGTTTTTTGTTTTTTTTAGTTTTTTGTTTTATTGCTTACAACATCTTGTTCCATTATCCTGTGAAAAATATGGTTACAAAATTCAGCTAATATTTTAAGTAAGAGGAGGAGTTCTTACAGATGCTACAAAAATAATATCAGCTATATAAATTAGCGTAAAACTAAAACATTTTAACGTTGTTTTCCCCTTGAATTGTGTGCCTTCGATATTTAGTAACTTGTTTTGATGTTTTTCTCAAAAGAAAGTGAGGTCTTCTTTGAAAATTTTCTACAATCGTTACCATTCTTGTAAACGAGTGAAAGTTTCATGTTATCTACTTTTATTTGGTGGTATTTTAATTTTTTTTTTGTAATTTATTTTATTTTAAGATAAATCTGTCTAGCTAAAATTTATATTTCTTTGCTATGTTCTTGGGCATATTTTCAAATTTTTGTATTATATTGATTAACGTTCTTTTGTAGTATAATTTTCTTAAGAATTGTTATACAACTGTGATAAAATGTTCGATTTGTTTATTGTCACAATATTTTTGATGTTACTAAAATATTTTTTTCAGTTGAGCGCCATTAAAAATTAACAAATCGAATAATTAAATATTTAAAAAAATATATCAAAGAGGACTATGTTAAGTTATTAATCCTATTAATGTTAAAAACGAGCCATTACAAAACAAAATTATAGTTCATTAAAGTCTGTTATCTTCTAGTCTTTAAAACTTTCTGTTTGATCTTGATATTTGTTATTACCGATATGTGCGAATGTGTTCGTGTTATAGTAATGAGAATTGAATATTTTTGTACAAACAAGCTAATAAAAGGCTTAGCTGGTAAAAACGTATCAGAACAAAGTCACTACTTAGTGCAGGCTTATGGATAGCCAAATTAGTGGTTTTTATGAAATCGCACAGATGGCTACATGGAAATTTAAAACCTATGTTTTTTTATAGTTGTAGTATATTTTCAGAAAGCAACCAGTTCAAGGAACATTTTGATTGGAAGTTTTAATGTGTAGGTGCCTTTCCTAATGTTGATGTTATTAACTACCATAATCTTGTCATTTGACCTCATGTCTTTCGATTAGGCTTTCATACCTCACGTACTATAATTGCTGAACATCCCCGATGTATGAGTTAACGAATATTTCCACAACTAGAATAATCAATAGGATAATTCAAGCGCTTGTATATTGCAGCAGCTTAGGTGGTTAAGGTGTTTGGAGTTCTTAGTTATGGTTTGCCTTAGTTGAACATTAGCAAGTGTAGAAAATACAAGTAGTATCATTAAAGCAGTCTGCGGTTCAGTTGCTTATAATATTCGGGTTGGTAGAACCGATTCGATTTTAATGTGTATATTTGCTTAACAAGATAACGAACAGTTTAAGTGTTTGCGTAAGTGCTTAAAAGCACGTTTTTTAAATACAAAATATCCTGGAAAAACATCAAGTCAAAGCAATAGGGTAAGCATAATAAAATGGAAGTTGACGTACTGGTATTTGTAATCGGAAGAACTCTTACAATTGACAAAGTGGATAAGTAACAATATTAAGGGACCTAAACGGAATAGATTGTTGTGAACAAGAATAACACATAGTCACCCTGTTAGTTTAATTTAATTTAAAACTCTAAAGTGCTGTGTTATTATATGCCATGCCAATAAAAGAACTCTATACAACAAAATGTTTATTAAAAAATAATAAACGTAACAATATTAATTGTATATTTTTAAGGAAGTCAGAGGTATTTAGTTTTCTTGGTACTTCATGCTATATCCTGCTAAAACGTAAGATGCGAAACAAGATAAGAGATAAGGAAAAATCATTAGGTATGTGTTATGAGTTATACGAATAATAATTATTCAGAATATGTTTTTTATATCTTTTATCATCTTCACAAAAAGAAATTATTTCACACAAATAAGTTTTATTTTAACAAGGTTGTCTGCTTACTCCTCTTTGAAGAATATATAAAATTCCAATTTAGTTTTTCAATCGTCAAGTAATGTATTTTTCGAAATCATATTTAGGTTTTTGAATTTTGCTAATACATTTCTTATTCAGCTAATTATATTTATTCGATTTGGTTGCTGAAGAAATTAGAAATACTATTGTAAACCGCATAATTCTGATTCAATGCGAAAGCAAATAAAATTAGCTGTTTATTAGCTACCTGAATAATTGTTTTGCCTTCAATCCATGAAATTAATTGAAAAACACAAAAACAAAATGCTATTAAATAAAGTCATCATGATCGCTTGTGAAATTGAATATAAATTGTTTATTAACTTAAATTACATTCATTTGATGATTCAGTCTAGTTGTTAAATTCATTGTGGTTTATTTAATACAATCTCTTCATTTCTCGTCCCTTATTTTTTTTTTAGCATTTTCTTATTGTTTTTCCATTACGCTGTGTTTTAATTAATTAAACTAATTAAAGTACGTGCTCCAAGTCATTTTTTTGTCTCTTATTCAATTTTTCTTTTGATTATGTATTTCACTTGGCATAGCTTGCTTATTGTATTTTTACAATTATTTTATATTCTCTCAATTTTGTGGCTAAAAGCTGTTATTTTCTTTTGTTTATTTGATACTTGCAATCGCTATTAATTGGGGTTAGCTTGTTAATTTATTGCAATTTATGGCGACATTTGAATTTTATTTAAAATATTTCTACACCCACGGCAAACTCTTTTGAATTTTCAGGTTGCTTGATTAATTTATTTATCTTGTTGTTAATTAAAACAGAAATAGAAAGAAAATAATTGAATTAGGATGAGCATGAACTTGTATAGTAAATAACTCAAATGCATTTGAGGCTAAAAAATCAATTAGCAAAAGCTGTAGGCATGCTAAAAAATTATAAAGATAATTTGACATTTTACTTAAAAATGACTATTAGTGGAAAACTTTCTATATTTAACAAAATTTCAAGAAATATAATATAAGAAATATCTCTAATAAATATCTTTTTTCTTTTTTAAGATCTTTTTTATATATTTTTTCTTTTCAATATTTCGCTTTCCTTTGGAAAGCTTCTTTAGGAAAAATTTTTTTATATTTTTGAAAACAAAAAAATTATACAAAAAATAAAAAAATAAAAAATATAAACAATTTTTTCCTGAAGAAGCTTTCCAAAGGAAAGCGGAATATTGAAAAGAAAAAATATGTAAAAAAAGATCTTAAAAAAGAAAAAAGATATTTATTAAAGATAAAAAAGATCGTTTAAAAAACTATAAGAAATATCTCCTAAAAATTGTTGTCTTTACTTCAAGAATATTACTACTGGTATTTTAAATATAATTTAAATTGTTTTTAGTGAACTCGAAAAATTATTTTCTATACTGTTAGGAGACCCCTTGGCTTACAAGTAACTTTCTATCGTATTTTGTTCTGAAAATTTGGAAAGAACCTGGCTAAAAGTGTGCAATAAGGACAAATTTCGTATTTTAATGGTTACGTTGCCGCAGAGTAAAAACATAATCATGTTAATTCATTTTAGTATAGTATGTAAGTCGCAGTTTATTTCTACGAAGCAGTCAAAACTGCACAGGAATAAAGCTATCAAATTAAAAGGGTAAAACGAGGTAGTTATGTATATATATATATATATCACAATTATATAATTTTCTACTAAAACGCAACGAAAATACTTTGAAATCAGTAAATGGTGTGAGTATATATATGTAAAATTAACTAAATGAATATTTTATATTCAAATGTTGAATATTTATTATTTTAATTTAAGATAAAAGTGAATATTCCGTATTGGATACACAACGAAACTTTTTCTTTTCAATGCCACTGGACTTAAAGTCTAACTACTTTGCTCAACATATTCAGCCTGTCAGCCCCTCAATCTTCCGTCTTTATTAACCATATAGGCATGCCTCTTACCACTAAGAATATGTCAGAATACCATCAGTGAGGGCATTGTGGAATTGGGACCTGGTCATTCGTCCAGGCCGCAATTCCACATATAAGAAATGAAATTATAATTTTAAGGATGTATTCGGATAGAAGACATGAATTTTATTATTTTATTATCTTACCCATTTTAATCGTTATAGATACTATTAATTGTCAACACCAAATAATAACTATAAGAAAAAGTTAACCTTCTTACATGGCATAATACTCAGTTTTGGCTAATAAATTCTAGTTAAGTTACCAAAAATAAAAGTAGATATTTACAGCAAAATAGAACCAAATAAAAAAATCATGCAACTAATTGGCTTCACTATGCAACTAATTGGAGGCACTATGCTCGCATAAAAGTGAGGAGTCACCCAGTATGCTTTCAATGATATTTTTGGAATATTTGGGTATTTCTGGCTTCAATATCTAACAAAACATATCTTACAGAAATATTCGTCAGCCTTTCTTCTTCTATGGACTATTGTTTTTATTTTTTGTAATTTCTCTGACACCCTTTGCTTTGTTACAATCCATATATATTTAATTAACTTGAGTTTATTCCTTTAAATATTTTTTTAAACTTTGTTCGCAGATAAAAAATTGTTTAGAAAGATCTCTATATCTTTTGTCTCTTAAACCTTTTTTTGCTTGTAGTTCAGAAAAAAATCCATTTGCAGTGTCTTTTTAAATGTAAAAAGTCACGTCCTTTTACAGCAATATATATTCATTGTAAAAGGAGCCTTGAGCTTGAGTTTTTAATTAGAAGAGTAGTACTATATACAACATACATATGCACATTGCTAACTTATTTGCCATATTTCGTTAATTTAAAATATACCCATATCCACTAATTTTCTTATATTATAGCCACCTCTGAGATTAATTGAAACACTGTTAAATTTTTATTTTGTTTCAGAGAGAACTGAGGTGCGTTCAACTTTATAATCGTTATTTGATTTAGCTACCTAATTTATTTATTATGTTTTTTATTTGTTTGTTTATTTATTTATTTTTCTATTGTTTTATTTTTTTTTTCTTTGTTTTAATAAAAAATATTAAAAAAGCACAGAATACACAACTTCATTATTTCTGTTTAGCCTTAAGGGAACTGTAAAACAAAAATGGTTCATTGAATGAATGAATGGAAAATTACACTCAAGCTAAGCAAAAGAAAACAATTGTTAAAACTGTGGAGGAACACACAATTTGTATACGTGGTTTTCAAATGGCAATACTTATAAAACAAAATCTTGAACACCAGGAATGTATAAATGAAGGAATGGAAGAATATGGCGGCAATCTTATAAGAAAATTGATATCTCAAATAGAATAGAACAGAATGTTTTGTAATTTTAAAATGGCTTATGGTACAATTTAATCGTTTGTTTGCAAAAAACTTTAGACTTTAAATGCTTTTCATTAGCTCTAGTTTCAATATATACAAAAGCTCTAGAAAGTCTTAAAAGTCCTGCAAATTTAGATTGCGAATATAAAATTTCTATTTTTAAGCATATAAAATCTGAAGAGATCATCATATTTTTGATATTACAACCAAAAGAGCAATAATTTGTAAATATATTAATATTCATATTTTTTTGTCAATTACAACAAAAAAAAGCAAAAATATTAGATACTAGCAGATTCAGAAAATGATGTATGACGGCTATTCTTAATAAATAAAATAACTCAGTTGTCTAGAAATTATTATATTTAATCAGAATTTAATATATTTATTTTCATGACATCATCGCCAATGAAACTGTTCACACGTAAAATTAGCCCTTTTACCGTGATGTTGAGCCCATTTACACAAACATAAATAAAATATTAATATTAACATTATCTTGGCTATATACTAAAGTATTATTAATATCGTTTCTAGAAAATTTACGGTTATTTTCAATAACAATTAGCATATAATTAAATCATAATTTCTTTTTCTACATGATTATCACCTCTGCAATATTTCTATTTGAGTAAACTTCTCAACCTCACTTCTTTTTAACACTCATTTATAAGAATATAAGAAAATAAATAAAATATAAGATTGTTTGAGGTGCTTGCTATTTCTTTTTGATATTGTTGTTTTATTATATTCTTTACCCATCTTTTTGTTTTGTACATTTAACTCTTGCTTTTGCTCTTGATTTATTTATTTTTTTGTTTTTATTTTTAACAATTAGTTGTGTTTTTATTTATTTATTCTTTTAATTGCAAATACTTTATCTTATAATAGATGGGTTATATATTTCCCCAGTTAAAGAAGTAGAAAGAAAAACAATAAACTGGTAAAATAAAATGAATTTTTTCAAATATGGCACTTGTAAGAAAAGATTATTATACGTACCTAAAGTATAAGTGACACTTGGAATATATTTTTAATATACGTAAATATAAATATCAAGATCTTTAAGTGAATTAAAGAAACTACTACTAGCAGAATTTAGCATTGACTAAGTACATTTATGCTACGATTTTTTGTAAAAACACTAGCCTTATAGTAACAACTAATGAAATATTCATTGCGAAGTGCAGCTTTCGTATCACTAAAGTTAACATTTTTTCTATGTAATATTCATTAAACATATAAAATTTAACTCTCTAGTTCATTGAAAAAGAGAATATAATATAGCGATTTAAATGTTTTAATTGCTTAACTAAAGCTAAAATGGGTTTTCAAAGGCCACACAATTAAATAGGTGAGAATAATTTATAGAAAAATAATTTCTATTTTACAAATGAATGAAAAACGAAATTTGGTGATAAATCAAGATAAACTGGACTAAATCAGTTGTAAAAATGCAAGGTTGTAACGACACGGTTTCCTTTGTTGCTGAGATATGCTAAACGACGTCCAGGGTCATGTTGTACTAACGTATATTTAAGAGGCGTCTGGTTAATTCGGTATAAATCTTCAGCCTTTATTTGCCACTAATATCCTTAACGGCAGCTCACCCACCTTGCTCCGTGTGCCATGCAATGGTGTGCGGAGGTATCTCTGGGCTAGGTACCACGTATCCACAGTTAGTGAACGAAGGAAATAGCCAGACCAACAAAAATAGTACAGGGTAAAAACAACTAGAACACAATTAAACGCTGCTCTGGCCACTCCCAGTAGCGACGGTAGACACAAACCAGGCAGGGTAAAAACTACTGCACTATATTGTGACCTCACTGATGCAACTATGGCCAGAACCACGAAATAATAATTAATGTACGAGAGAAATACCCAGAACACCGGAAATACCGAAATACTCAGAAATATTTTCGGACGATACGCTATTGTCATAACTGATTCTTTGTTCATAAAGTCCTTGTTCATATATTCATTCGCCGCCACACACTTACACCATCTCCACAGCTAATGTATAAAATATACAACCACGTAAAGATGGCGCTGCCCAGCGAGCTGCCGTTAAATTTAAAATACAAAACTATAAATATACAGAGAAAAGTTTTGCAATTAGGAATGAAAAATTATATCTCGCAAATGTCCACCATGACCACGCTGACAAATGTCGATTCTTTTATCAAAGCTTTTAATCAACTTTTGGCAAAATGGCGGTTTGAGTTTTAAGGCTGAAATCGATTCGATTGCGTCCATATAGACGATTTGGTTGGAAATTTGGTTTGCAATAAATTGATTATTTCATCTCCCCATAGCGTGATCCATTGACCGTTAACGTTAGCCCTATCTTTTAAATAAACGGCTCAATCACGCGTCTACACCACATAGTGCACCATACAGTGACAAGTTGATCATGCAAAGGCTTCTAGAACTTTCAAAACCCCAAATGCAGCCATTTTGCCTGTTGACATACCCTGACAAGTGAAAACGGGCTACGTCTGAAACAATAATTGTTTCAGAAATACCAGCCGGTTGTTCCTGAAGGAATTGAGCGAATCTGCGGCGACGTAATCCTTGTAAGTCTTAAAAGTCAAATCTATTGGCAAAATTCGCCATGTAGTGGTTTTGGATAACCCCAATTGTTGAGAACGTCGAGGAACGGTCGAACACGCGTACTTGTTCAAAAATATTGTATCGATCCTATTGACTCAAATAAAATGACCAAATTCTTAATAGCGGACGATTATGTTGTTCGAAAATATCAGGACTTTTTTTTAACAGAACCACCATTTTCATAGTGCATTTTAATTATTTTAATGCGATTTTCGTACGACATTGAATTCATTGTAATAAATCGAAATACCAAACGTCAAAACGATCATGTTGTTGGTATTGCCACAATTGAAAAACTAAACTGCTTGTTGAAAAATCCAATAGTATAAAGAATACATGATGTTGTTCTGGAAATGGCTTTTTATTTTATAAGTGGTAAGAGTTTCTTGTGACCTTGTAAAATGAAACGTAATAGTGTTATTATTGCACTATTTGACATACTTTAAAATTTGTTGGCAAGGTTTATGATGTTTATTACAACCATCGATAACTGTAAAAATATGAGTGTATGTGTATAATTTTTCCAACCCAGGATAACATACATAGGATACAATATAATTTTTTATTGATATTATTAATTGGCTATACTAATCCCTAAACGTATAAAACATACATAAAATATTTAATTTTTACAACCATAAATTAAATTCTGTTTAAATGGCTGCTTTTTATTTTTGCTTTCATTTTTATTGAAATTGCTTTATTTATTGCAATTTCTTTGTTCGGTTATATTTTAAACATATATTTTTGTTGTAAGGATTATAATACCCATCAATATCATCCATCGTACTTGTAAATAAAAGGAAACAAAAAGAAATCACACAAAAAGTGATAAAAATCACCCTTAATCAGATACAAGAGGCACGAATGTAAACATACTCGTACACACGCTCCAATAAAGTAAAATATATCACTAAGGAAGGGATACAAGAACAAAAAATAAAAAAAATCGCTTAAACGTTCATAATAAATTCTATGAATGATATAAAATATACTGCTTGCAGTTGTTTTTGTTTTGCCATCTTTATACTTTGTCGTAGAAATGAATAGTTGACTGGTTGTATGACTAGTTATTTTAAATAAAGTTAACATCTTTGAAGCAGTTTTTAAAGGGGTTTGCTATAAAACTGACCATGACCAAAGGCAAATTGGTTCGCCTTGTTTGCTTTGTCTAATAAATAAAAGAAAGAAAATTGTCCCTAATAGAAAAGGAGTTGAGTATTTGATAAAAATGTTCTGATAAGAATATTACAACAAAAGTTTATTTGTTTTATTGAAAAAGACATTAGGTAGCGTAATTTTTTTAAGTTTTTAACCTAAGAGTGTTGAAATGTACTTTTAATTACTAAGCTAGAAGTGAACAATACATAGTGGGAACAGCTATTTTGCTATGGTATATTCCTAAAAACCATAATTATTTTGCGGGGGTTTATAAGCACTAATATGTTTCAAAAACCTTTAAGCAGAATAACTAACGATTTACAAAGACAAAAAGATAGCTTGTGAAGGAGGATTACTAGTGAAATGTTCTTTTTTTATTTTAAACCAAAAATATATTCTAATTTATTCATAATAAATGTGGAAATCAAAAATGAATATATGTGAACTTAAGCCAAAGTATTATTTTTCATCCAAAAAATTATTAGCAAAAATGTTATACTATTTTAAGATAATGTGATAAAAATTATTACACTAGAATTTTCGGATTTTTTAATTCAACCATCACAATTGGAGTTATTTAAAGAAAATATTGAGTCCATTAGTTGAAACATTTGTTACATGTATCAATTCTTTTACTTTTAAAAAGTAATAATTTTAGTGAATTATCATAAACTTATGCTCGCCTTTAACTTCAAAACAGCCAGATAAGACGGAAAATGGCAATAGTATTTTATTAACTGGCGGAAGAAAAAATAAACAACATAATTAAAAAAGCATTTAATAATTTATGTTTTCTACATGTAAATTTTTGTCTTGCTATGAATTTTAATTTAAAAATTTCAGTATTGATATTATTGGTTTTATAAAAAAAATATTCTATTTACACAAAAGCTCCTATTCCAAACCATTTCCCGGACAACAGATTTTCAAATAAGACAAGTTACAAAAATATTTTTTTATCGAATATGAAGCTTATTAGATTTTATATTCTCACCTCTAAAATACTTAATTTATTAATTTATTATTTATTAATTCATTAACAACAGTAATAAAAATAATTATCTTGTATCGTAAAGTCTATCCTTTAAAAAAGCAGTTTTCTCTATATCATGTCATGCAAGCAAACAGATTATACTTAATAATGCATTTAACTGACAATCTTTCTTCTGACAGCCTGTTATTGTTTCTTAACTGAACAGTAAATATATTACGCTTATGCCCTGCAACACTTTAGAAAAAAGGACTAAAAATTAAATATTGTTGATAGCGCTTTAAAGTCAGATATTAGGTTAATATACCTTATATATTAACATATAAGAATAAAAATATTTTAAACGTTTCTTCTATCTCGAAGAAGCTTGTGACGCTAAAAGTTACGATGCTCGTTTTTAGCGACAAAGGCAAGGTCGATAGGATTATCATTCTATTCTATATATACTAACTTTTATTCTGTAATTATCTTTATAGTTTTAAGGCGTATGAATTGTAATTTTATAAGTATTTTTATTTGAATAAATGTTTTATGAGAATATCATAAGATGTTTAGTTTTTAATAAAAATTTTTGTAATAAATATTTTGTGAGAATATCATGAAATATTTATTTAATGAAATCAAGCACGAAATAAAATTGCTTATATTTTAAAAATATTTTACTACAATAGAGCGAAAACAAAAAAAAAAAAAAAAAAAAAAAAAACAAGAAGAAGAAGTAATTGAAAAATATCAAAGTACTCAACGTACGTCAAATGTTAAAAGTTGGCCAACTTTCGTTCTTTGTGTTGACGGAAACATACTGATTGTGACAACATTGATAAGAAAACGTGTATTTCAACTTTTCAGTTGAAAAATCCAACGTATGACGTATGACGAATTCTATCTGCCCCGGCCTTAAGAAGATTAATAAGGGCTGAGAATTTATACCGAGTCAACCAGCCGCGTTTTAATTCAACGTTGGCACGACCCTAGACGCCGTTGAGCAAACTCCAGCAACCAGAAAGAGCTGGTGTAAATACAAGTTGTTTTATGTCAAATCTTTTGTTTTAATTGACACTTAAAAAATAATGGTTAAAACGTATTCACAAAGTCCTTTAAAAATTAGTTCTATTCACATAAAATATTTAAGAATATTTACAGTCTCTGATTGGCATAAGGATTCGGATTAGTTTTTTTATAAATATATTTTGTCTCTAACAATTTTTTCGGATTAATTCAGAAATTGATGAGCAAATACTAAATGCTATTGAAACATCTTGAAAGTAATTGCGTTCCGAATCATCTTTTGTGTTGTGAAATAAAGGAATCAAGGAGGCCACATTTGATATGCACTGTATAAAATCTGAACGGAATAGAAATAAAGAGAAAGCAATTTTTCAGTATGGCTATCATTACTAAAGTAATGGGACCAATTTTTGTTATTTTTGAAAACACTTCAAATTAAAATTGAGACGAAATTCCTTTAGCAGAGTTTCAGTTAAATGGGCACGAAATCTATCAACTTAACCATTTAAGCAGTTTAAGGTATTTTACGTTCGCCTTTTACCACCCAACAGGTTTTATTTTGATCTCTCTTTCTATAACGTATTTTAAATGTCACGTTCAATATTAAAACTTATCAACAGTGTCTGCCATATGATTCAATGTTCACATCATAAGTATTTCTTTCGTACATTCTCATAAATTCAATCTCTTACCAAATGCATATATGTATGCATATAGATATATTTAACAACAGCAGTTAAGGTAACCATCATATTTTGTTGATTTTTTACACTTACCTGCACAAACTTAAAAATTCTTCACAATATAAAGGATGTTGAAAAAGATGTATGACGTGTGGCCATCATGAAAATACATACATATTTGTACTAGAATCAAGGAGTCGATCTAAAGCTTGGAATATATATGAATATATAGGAATAAAAATGAATATATATATATATATATATATATATATATATATATATATATATATGTATATTTTATGAAAAATAATCATTTAACCTACATCCGTAAAATATAACACGATACCTTCACCTCCTTTGTGTAGTCATGTACTCACACGTACAATGTATTAAATTAAAAAAAATTCTCTATAAGAAAAGAATAACTTATATAAAACATTTTTGGAAATGTCTAATAAAAGGCCAAGATATTTTTTTCTTGTTTTCTTTGTGTAAAAGAGGCATGTTTTTAATTCATTTTGTTTTTTGTTTGCTTTGAGTTTTTTGTTGCGTCAAAAATTGTTGAATATTTTATAATCAATTACCAACTTATTTTTCTTGCTGATTGCGTCAACAAATGTTTGTATATTTCATTTAGAAAATTAAGTCGTACATAAAATATAAATATATAGTTGCTTTAATAAGTATTTTATAAAATTTTTGCTAAAATTATTCATGTAGTAGTTATTTTTCAATTATTTCTAAAGTTTTCTTTTTTTTAGCAGAAGCGACGCTAGGCTAAAATTGAGACATTTCATATTTTTAAATATGTATATTGTAGGGCTATTGTAATTTAATAGCATATGTAACGTTATATTAAAATGTTATAGGTGATTTATATGTTGAGTCAAGTACATAGTATAGTTTGCTAACGCTTTTCTAGTTTTATTTCACCTATATGGTACTGCATTGTTGCTTAATCCGCTTAAGATTGTAAATTGGAAGGCATAAATGCCATATCTACATAAACCTGACAAATCGTCTTCACTTGATGATTTTAAGACACATGTGCATTTTGCAGGCAAATAGTTCTGAATGGATTTTAAATCGAGGTAACGGGAGGTTTGAGCTGATATTTTCCTATATTTATTGAGCTTATAATCTAATGTCCAGCAAACAAGCAGCCATTGCTCAACATGTGCAAGCTAAATTTTCCCTATATTCTATTCACACATTCTACTGATGATTATACTTCATACGACCAGAATGTTAAATATTTTACAAGGTTTCGTGTGTAAATTATATTAACCTTTCAGCAGAAGAAAAATAGTACATTTTGCGTAACGTAGGTCGTCAAAATAAAGTTATTTATTTTTTTACGATAGAAGAAAATTAGAGTCACCATGGCCGATAGGATGCAAGACTCTTTTAGAATCAGCTTGGTTTTTTAATAAATAGATGTTTTTTGAGCAATTAAAAAGTCTATACACAATGTCTTTCTTTCTCCTAACCTACATTTTTGCCAATAAGCTTACGAAAGGCAACGTTGACATAAAGATATGGAGTCAACAATTCAATCAAGAATGGTTAAACTAAGTATGATAATTTTACATATTAATTAAAATTTTTAAATTTATTTTAGTCAAACTATTTTATAATTATAACCAAAAATATGATTTTAGAGGATGGATATTTTAGTTTTTATAATTCAAAAATATTTACACATTCTTCAGTAAGATTATAATGAAAGAAGATAACATTTTCTCCAGCATCTGCATTCTTCAGATCTTCCTTCGCCATGCTGAATATATTGCAAACATTTTTTAACCCACTGGTTTAAGATATTAGCTTACCACAAACAACTATTAATAAATTACATTTAAGCTAGTTAGACGAAGGTTTTTATTAATTTAGATTTTATATTAAATATCGAGAGTAAGACGTCAAACATACACTTAAATACCAAAACTTTAGCTTTATTTTTGAATAAAAGATTTTTATAATATTAAGTCGGACCTAAATTTATGAAAAAATAAATATCAACCTCTTAAAAACCACTTTTCAACGTGACATGTTTTTCGTAATCCAATAAACATTTTTTATTCTGCACTTGTATTCTTTATTTTTTTTCTTTTCAATACGTTTCCATTAACAAACAACATCAAATGTGACACCTTTATAAAGGTAAAGCGATTTTCTGTTAACACTAAAAATAAAGAATATTATAAAAGCATGTATTTTCATATTTTAGTATTGTGAGTAACATATGCATTTGTGTGAATTGATGTATCTGTGAATACATGAGTACTTAGTACGCAATTTTAACCTTGTGAATTCGGAGTGTCATTTTAGCCTTAAATTTTTTAGTAAAAAATTTTTTATTGGTTTTCAGACTCGACAGAGTAAGAAAAAAAGGAAAAAAAACTCAGAAACGTGCCATTATGAAAGGAAAACTACAGGCTAAAATAAAATATATATTTGAAGAGAAAATAAATAAATAGAAATTTTACAAAAATGTATCAAATCATATGCGACTAAATAGCTTTTATATGTTTATTGTTGTTTTTTAATTTGGGTCATTTCTAGCCTAATACTTAAAATTTTACGTAATATCTGCATACGGGGTACTATAAAAAAATAAGAATGTCATATAAAACTTTATTTAGAGCAAAATGGAGAATTTTAAAATTAAAAGTAAATAATTAAATAAAAAAATATAATTTCTGCATCTTATTTTCTACAAATATTTAAACTGGTAATAGGCTGAGTAAATATTGAGTATATGCAATATATTGGAATAGGTTGGCAGTAAAATTGTTAGGCTGTGTTAAAAAAAAATGTTATTAATTCCACTTTCACAAATTCCTTTTTAATTTTATGTTGAGAAATTTCAAAGGGATAGATGAAGATGTCATTCAAGGTGATCTTATAAAAGCATTATAGCTAACGCACTCTATACGCATACATTATACATCTATATCCCCGGATTTGTTATATTTTTTCAAGAGTTTATTATCTAATATTACTTAACTCGTGCATCGAATTTCAATCCCCTGCACAGTTCAAGAAATTCTCTAGCCAAAAATCGAAACTTCAGAGCTGTTTTCAAGCTAAGAAAATTACTCTTAATTCGACTTCTTTTCTCACGTTTGCTTGACAATCAAGAACTTACTTTAAAGCCCAAGAGTCTTCAATCTATTGCAAATTCCAGTTAAAAAATCAGAATGCCTTATGGTATTTTATTATATATCAAGAATGTTTAATGAATATTTGACCTTCATTATTTAAGTAATTTCAGTAATTGAAATAAAATAGTAAAATTTATTAGTTTACCACAAAAATCAGGATAAATAACTTTGTATATATAAAGCCAATTGTGATGTACTTCAACGAAAAATGAACGAAAACTGAAAACTACTGCTATGAACGAAGACTTTTATCGATACGTAGCTTGATATGAGCAAACAAATGCGTTGAAATATATTTTGCAATATATAAATAAAGTTATATAAAAAAATAAAACAAAAAGTATAAAAAATGAACATTGTTAATCAATAAAGAAAAAGCCATTAAAAGCAAAACAAACAGCTGCTATCATTTCATTCATCAATGCAATTTTGCGCGTGTTGTAAAAGCCCTGGAAGTTTTTTAACACACAAATTTATAAATAAAACCCATTTACAAATTAACAGTGACTCCAAAAAATGACAAGAAAGTTTTTAAAAAAGCTCTTATACATATTTAAATTAATAAAATGTTAATAATTATAAAACATTGAAATATAATAAAATTGGTGGAAGAAACTGTGAATCTTTATTTTGCACCTCTTTTTAGTTTTTTATTGATTCCTATTTGATTATATAAAAATTTTAAAACTGATATGTTAAATATGACACATTTCATTATCGTGATATTCCTATTCTGTTTTCCTAGGTAAAAAAAAAAAATAATTACTTAAAAAATATTTTTTTTACTGTGTATAAGTATATTATGTGAAAGCATATTATGTTTAAAATATTTTATTTTTCGTTTTTATTTTTTCTTGTTGTAATACTCTGAGGCTCTGTAGGTGGTTGAGCATACGATAGTTTACCCATTTATACATTTTGTGCGCACTGTTTTTATGTCCACATTTATTATTAAAGTGGCTACTCAGCTATTGCATTTCCTGTTCAATCGGAACTCTTGGAAATTTTTTGCCGTTTGCCATTTATTAGCGAACGTAACCAACGCATCCTTAGAGGATTCTCAACAAAAATCTTATATTTCAAACTTAAGACCGCGATTTGAGCTGATGATCCCTGCGATACTTTTATTTTCATTTCTCTCGTATTATCTAAATTCTAGCGAATTGCTGCCAAAATAAAGGAATATTTTTGTATTATTTATTCAAAATTCAGAAAAACAAAAGTGAACTTTATTGCGGACGAAATATTTTATTTTGCTCAGCGAAGCGAGCATAATTCGATTATCCAATTTCTTTGAATATTTCGTTTAATTGTAATAAATTATTTTTTTTTTTTGCTCAGCATTCGATTTCTGAAAAGTCACGATTATTTCTGGCGGCATTTTTGATAATAGCAAAATGATTTTGAAACAATTTTTTAACTAGGAAATAACATAAGTTGCCCTTGTTTTGTGCGGAATTGTAAGCCGCAGCAAATAATATTGCATATTTAGCGGCAATTAATTCGACAATTTTTTTTCGAGTTGTGATATTTTGACGTCTAGATAAATGTAAAATTTTTCATATGAAATAAGTTGTTAAACATTTTTCCATAATCTAATTCTTCAATTTTTCAATCTTGCAAAACTTATATGATTTACTCATATTCCTCAACATTTTTTACGAAGATGCTTAGTTGAACTTATAAAAAGATCACTAACAGAAAAAGTAAGGAGAAGTGACTGATTGTGGCTGTTTAAAAATTAAGAAGTTTTTAATAAATTTTATAAACACAAAATAAGAACAACAAGCCTTAGTAAAATTCCCTGAACAAAGATAAACGATCAAAAATTAAATACAACTAATGCATAACAAGAAGACACAACTATATTTGATTACGTTGAAATAGAGTTTTTGAATTAATGCTAGAATAACTCAAAAAGAACGTAAAAGCACCCTCTTATGCTCAATAGCACAGTTCTTAAATTGTTTTTGTTTATGTAGTAGATAGAAAATGACAATGTATTTAATTTCGTGTGAAAATCGCAATAAAATAATTGAAGTCTTTATATATAAAAATAAGTCGGGTTTTCTTTTATGACGCTATAACTCCAGAACGCACGAATCGATTTCCACGGGTTTGCATTGGTGGGAAAGGTCTCGGGTTCCGTGAGGTTTATAGCAAAGACAATTCAAGAAAAAGTGTGTGGTGTGTGAGTATCTCTCACAAAAATTAGTACGTTCGACATGCAAATAACCGATGAAATATACAATGAAGGATTGATTCTGATTTAGGATCAATGCTTGACTATTGCAAACAAACTATTGATTGAAGTAGGAATGATTGCGCCAAATCGATCGATGCACGATGCATTCAACCTGGAATTAAATCGAGAGCTGCAATACAATGCTGATACATTGCAGGAATTCGTTCGAAATAATGTGCCGTTGCTGAATGAACAGCAAAAACGAGTATATGAAACATTTATGCAAGCGGTGGACAATACAATACTGGTGGTCTATTCTTCCTGGACACACCTGGAGGAACAGGAAAAATATTTATTTATTTATTTATTTATATTTATTGATTCTGGCCACTTTTCGATCAAGATGTGACATAGCTTTGACGTTAGCATCATCTAGAATTGCGGCGACTCTTCTAGATGGCGCTTAAGTTGGCACTCAATTTAAACACAAATGATACACCAACATGCAATATTTTCCGATCCAGTGCAATGGGAAAATTGTTGATGCAATGCAAGCTCATTATTTGGGATGAGTGCACAATGGCACATAAGAAATCACTTGAAGCATTTAGCGTCATCTTTGGCGGCTTGATGATATTGTTGGCAGGCGATTTCAGGCATACGTTGCCAGTAATTCTCCGTGCAACGCCTGCACGATGATGAATTGAATGCTTGCGTGAAGGCATCACCTTTGTGGAATAACGTAAAAGCATTATCGCTAACCACTAATATGAGAGTTCAACTTCAAAATGGATTATTTACTGGATTAATTACTTTTAGTAACGACTTTGCCGATTTGTAGACTCTCAATTAGCTCTTATTGAAAATGTTTTCCCAAACATTAGTGAAAATTATCAGAATTATGCTTAGTTAAGTCAACGAGCGATTCTCGCCCCAAAGAATAATGATGTACACAGACTGAATGCGGTGAAAAGACTTATGCCAAATTTGATTGAGGCAACCATTATTAACGGAAAGTAAGCAGGTGAAAATGTATGTATTCCTCGAATACCAACGATTCCGACTGATCTTCCGGTTCGCCTTGCGTTCGCAATGACAATTAACAAGTCGCAAGGCTAATCGCTTAGTGTTTGCGGGATAAATTTAGAAAATTTTGTTTTTCACACGGGCAGCTATATGTTGCGTGTTCACGAGTTGGGAAACCATCCGCTTTGTTTGTGTTAACGTCAGACCAAAAATCAAAAAATGTGGTATACCAAAGAGCACTTCAATGAAACGGATAATTTGCGAACACGTATAACGCTTCGCTTCAGTGTTTACTTTGGTTTCAATTTCATTTTTTACTTAGAGAAGTTCAACTAAATTCCACTTCATTTTTGTAATCGAAATGAATTCATTACTGTTGTGCAATGAAATAAAATTTTTCCTTTTCAAACAAAAAACAAAAAAAAAATATTTTTCTTTATCTTTTAATCCCCAAACGAAATGTTACAAAAAACGCAGCAATCTGGTGGCGAAACGGAGTTCGCCGGGTTTGCTAGTACAATATACAAATGGTGGTTCTATTAAAGTTACATTTCGTAAAATTTGTGATATTTTTGAAGAACATAATCGTTCATCTGATACCGCTATTAAGAATTTGGTCGTTAAATTTGATTCGGCAACGAGCAAAATTACCATTTACCGTTTGGGCTTCTGAAAATCCAAGAGTGATTATTAAAAAGCTATGTGGTCTGTAAGTGTGATTTAGTCGTTTATTTTATTCGAAGATGATGCTAACAACTTAATTTTTGCCTATTATTGACGGCGTAGATGATACCACTGGCATGTGGCTTCAACAGAACGGTGCCAAATAATTTCACGACAATCAGCAGATAAGTGACCAGCCAGATCGTGTGATTTAACATCACTGGGTCTATGTTAAGGACAGAGTCTATACGAAGCCAATCGAATCGATTTCAGCCTTTAAATTCATTTTGCAAAAAATTATATAAAACTTTGATGAAAGAATCGACCTTTGCCAGATGTCATTTCTCATACATAATTCGTAATACAATAAAAATACGTTTACTACATCTCATTATTACTTTTCTATATGTGCTGCATAGCAACGAATTGTTTTATGGAACAAGTTAACCTTGTTTAACGTTGACTTAAGTAAGACTTGCTGGAGAACAGGAGGTCAGGTAAAAAACAAGCAGTAACAATTGGTGACCCCTCTAGAGTAAAGTAGAGGAAAGAAGAAAATTATTTAAGAAAGGGAAGTAGAGCTAAATTAAAACGCCTAAGTGTCCACTCTTCATTATTAAACATTTTATTATGGACACTTTACTCTTAGCGCCAATATTTATTTATTTATTTTTTAACACCATTATCAGAAATTAACATTAACTTAAATAATAAATGAACTAATAGGAAATAATTTGAATTAAGTGTACTTTTCCATTAATTTAAGACAAAAAGGAGTCATTATTTTTTTTTTTAATTTAAAAAGAGAATTCATTAATAGTTAAAATTGTTAAATCCTATCAAACCTCTTCATTGATAGCTTTATTTAAATTTCCTTTAGCATGTAAGAAAAAACGGGGCAAAACAAATTTTATGCTGGAAATAAACTTTAATTACAAAACTTCTTAGTTTGTGGCTTTTATGGTTTTGAAATGTTATTTCAGTCTTTTTTGTATATAATGGCACATATAGTATACACATGCACACATATTATCTATCAGCTTAAGCTTCAAATAGTATTACTTTTATTTCAATTTCACGTTTATTTCCTTTTTACTGCCAACTTTCCAATTTGGTTTTAACTGCTAAATTTAAATGTGGTTTGATCCTGATTATGCCGAACGTAACTTTGATGTGGTTATTTTGGATTTTTAAAGCGTTACATCTTGCTGACTTCGTAAAGATATAAAATTGTCTTTATATTTCTTGATTTAAGAATAACGTATCTTATTGTACACTTTCAGAAGGATACAAAGAATGTTAACAAAAATAAAAGTTATGAAAAGAAATAAACATTAAATTTGTTATGCAAAGATATTTGATTATGCAAAGATTCAATTATGCACATTTCTGTTACAAACATTTACTTACACATTTTATAGTACAAAGATAGATATCTAAACTTATTCAAGTGTATAAATGTAAAAAAAAATTGATTCGATTGTAATATTTAATTTATACAGGGTTACTTTTAATAGTTTGAGTTTTTTAAATAAGGTTAATTTTAAACTATCATTAAGATGATTGTGATTACTTTCAGCTAATTTAATTGCACTTAAGTTAAGGTTTCGATACGGTTATTTTTAAATATCAATAACAATAGCGAGGACGAACAAGAGAAACGTTTTTTTGAAAATGGTTAACTGACAGGTGCCAGAAAAGGAGAAGTGTCTCCATTGTTCAGCCATGATAGTACCTGTATAGGGAATGATATAGGCGTGTGAAAGAATGAAAGAGAAAGAGAAGATAGCTTTCCAAGTCACCTAAAATTAATTGCACCACAGAATGAAATTTTTCTTTCTACTTATTTCTTTATGACAGCACATATTATAATCGATTGATAGCATGACTGTCTTGTTGGAGAGCTCACCAAACCTATGGTGACTAATAAATTTGGTCGCAGGATGGCATAACAATTTACGTGAGTTAAGGATTCATGGAATCATCTCTTCTGAACCAGATCTATACAATGCTTATAGACTTAAGGCAGGATGACACATAACTGACCTCCACGTATACCATTTACACACTAATTTGGTAATTTATAATATATAAATTATACATATAATATAATATATATTTAAATAAGTAATTTATAATTATTCAGAATCTTTTTCAATATAAGCGCAATTTTATTTCGTGCTTGATTCTTTTATGTAGAAATTATGGAAAATAAACGATGTTTTTTGTTGTTTTTGAAATGTTTTGTAGTGTTTGTATGGAAGTGTCTTTGAGTCTTGCTGTCTATGCTATGTTGATTTTATGAAAAAATTCTCATAAAATTAGTTTGGCTTTGGATATAAGACTCTTAGGTTTTTCTATACAATATTGGGGTAAAATTCACTGATGAGCTATATGAGCAATAGTGAAATTGCAATCTGGATATGCTCTCCCCCATTACAATACATTTCAAATTTATTTTTTATTTTTGTTTGGATAAATGTTTTATGAGAATATCATAAAATGTTTATTTTTAATAAAAATTTTTGTAATAAATATTTTATGAGAATATCATGAAATATTTATTTAAAGGAATCAAGCACGAAATAAAATTGCGTTTATATATATATATATATATATATATATATATATATATATATATATATATATATATATATATATATATATACATATATATAAATATATAATATATATAATAATATAAAGGGTAAAATTTTCAAATTTTTTTTGCGGCTGACTTGTTTGAATTTGATGCTCTCATTGGTGAGTTTTAGTTTTATAAAAAGAGCTTCCATAGTAATCAATTTAATCTGTTTTTGTCAATATCAACACTGGCAGCTACCGAAATAGATTTACATTTTTCAAATGCACTTATGGAAGAACTACAAATTTAATGCCAACAATAAAAAATAACTCTATATTTATACTTCATATTAAAGATTTTGTTAATGATAGAGAAATATAAAGAGTGAGAGAGAAAGATAGAGTGAGAAGAAAAGATTTTGTGGATGCTTTTAAGAAAGGATATGCATAAGTGTGGATACGAAATGAAATGGTCTTTCTAATTAGAAACTAATTTTAAAATTGATTTATTTGGTTTACTACATGTCAAGGATATAATTTGATTTTGGTTCTTGGTTTGGTAACAGTGGTAAAATAAATAAATAATACATGATTTGCTAAGTTTGTAAACTTTATATTATAGATTTTGTTATACTAAATATATATTAATTTTAAAAGTTATTCAGTTTAGTTCTTAAATACAAGTTATTTAAAATGTAAGCAGACTTCAATTTGATTCTTTCTATCTTCAAAATCAATATTCTACAATAATTTAATAATAACTACATTTCTCTAGTTATAAGTTATCTTTTACTAACTAAATAACGTTGTTTGCATTTAGCTAATAACTATTGTAATAAATTCGCCAGGTGTCATTTTGGCGCAATCACGGAGGGTTCCCAAGTTTTTAATTTTTACATTATTTTTTTTTCTTATATGTATAATAAAATTTCAAATTTCAAAAGAAATGATACATTTACATTTTTGTTATATCATACTGTACATCTTAGATGTTTGCTTGCGGTTGAAAAAAAAATATTACATATTGAAAAATCAGGTTACTCTAGAAACTCCCTGTTGTTAAAATTTTTTGTAATTTTTGCTACAGCGGATACAGTTTTAAACGTACATGTCTGTTTATACGTTTAAAAGACTTAACTTAACCGGTACAAATTCACACAGTAAGGTTGGTAAGTCTGGTAAAGTCGAAAGATGCTTTGAAACCCGATATTTTGGTTTTAAAGTTGTTTATTAATGTTTAAAATCCAGGCATTATATTAGGAGCTATTTCCACTGCTTATGTTAATGCACTGTTGGAACTCGATGGTAATTTAATTTAAAAATTACGTTCAAAATATACGTAATTTTATTACAGCTCCTGATTTTTATTAAAGCTCCTGATTCCATTATTCGATTCTACCCCAAATTTTGTATAAAAAATTTAAGCCAAATTGATTAAATATGAATTATATTCAACAGACACCACAAAAAGACAGCAAAACTCCAAAAAAATTTATACAAAACCACAGTAACCAGTTAAGATATAGTTTATTTCATATCTTTGCATATCTTTATATGGGCTTTCATTAGAAGCCCTAAAAAAATATTTGTAAATAGTTTTTTAAAAAAACGCAACGCGCTTATATGATGGGATCGTGCTTACAAATTCCCGAGAGTGCTCGTTCCCTTGAAAATAGACATGTCGGACATTGCTTTGTAAGGACTAATAGTATAGATGGCATTTGGGTGTCAAGGTATGTATAACCAGTGAGCCTACTTACCTTAAACGGACCTGGCCTCCTTAACTCTTTGAATATGGATAACACGGTGTATAAAATCAATTGGTTATTATGTTTCTACCGCATATATTTTCTTCCTTTTTTCTCCTTTTGTGCATAATCCCGTTCCTTATTTTAAGATTATTATAAGCAATTTTAAATTTTGTTAAGAAAAATTAATAATAAAAGTTGTTTGGTATAAAATTGGCATAAATATTTTGCAAGCAGTCATTCTGTAAACATAGTATATTGCAAGTCCTTCAAAAAGGAAAAATTATGTAATCAAAAACAACAGAATTTTTGACATCAAAATAAAAATACCAATAATACTACAAAAAAAGTACTAATAGCTAAGAACCGAAGAGCTACAGATACACTAGGAAAACGCTAATACTGAGGTACGCGTGTGTACTCACATCAGTCTTAACCGTTGTATATGCTACTTTGGCAAATGTCGCAAAATGGCAGATATTATTACTAAAGAATCGAAAAGTAACAAAGACAAAAGTGGTTTTCGAATATGGTTATCAAATTGGGTACTAAGTTAAGCGGAAACCACATAGAAAAATAACTAAGCAGAGGCAAACATCATAGATTGATGATATAAGCGTTACAAAAAATTAATAAATATCAAATTGATTGGAGACTGAATAGAATATCAACTATAATTTTTTATAACTTATTTTCAAGCTAATATACCCACTGTATACTTCTATTGTAGTTAAATGGCATTTAACATTTTTTAATTGTTCGTTTAGCTATGATTTAATGTAATTTAATTTAAATAATTAATCAAATGCACGCAGATTTAATATGAAACATTAAATATAATTTGCTATTGCATGGAAAGTTACAAATTAATACTTATTTATTATTAATAGATTTAATTAAATATCCTAAACAAATAAGTTTAAAGTTTTACTATAGATTTTAAATAATAAATAAATTACAATATTATGAGACTTGTAATAGTATAAAATAAATATATAAATATATAAATAAAGACTCTTGTTTTTTCTTGATTATTTAAATTAATTAATTTTTATTAATTTTAATTGTGTTCATTTTATCTAAAATATATATTAAAAATTCTCTTTTGTGTGCAGCTAATTTTCTTCTTTAGCTATTTAGCTGAATTTGTCTTGAGTTCTAAAAGCAAAATAAAAGGAACTATATTTAACAAATTGCCTAAATAATTTAGTTTATAATAGACTTCAAGTTAGCTATACTCGTATGTAGTTTTTTATGTTATAGAATAACATATGACTTCATTTTCTAGTCTCTTCTAAGTAACGAATGAGCATAATTAAGAATGAGCATAATTATACTAGTCGATAAAAGTAAATAAAAAATCGATAAAAAATAAATGTTTGGAATGTTTAAAACTCTTTAGCATCCTTTATTCCTGTGTGATTAATATGTATAATTAAAGCACTTTTCAAATTTCTTAAGACATAAGACTTCATCATTTATCACCCATTTTTATTTTTAATTCTCGTCTTTATTTATTTAAGGAAAGTTAATTTATATCTAAAAACTAAGTATGTACATCTCTTTTGTATTTTTTTTTCTTTTAATGCTCTTTCTCATACGTTCGTTGTTGCTTTTAATATCTCCACTTTACATTTCATTTTTTGTTTATCAGGAAATCGTATTGGAATCACTTACAGATATTTACCCTGATATGTATCCTTGCAAACTTGACGGTGTATCTCTATACTTTTATTTAATTCATGTCTATTCTTCTCGTGCACGCTTACTCAATATACATACTTCTTTTATTTTATTACATTCTAAGGAAATCGGAAATTATTGTACATTATTGTTTGGTACACAACGTGTCAGGATGTATATTGTTAACATTGAACAGATGACAGATAACGTAAACTTGAGACTACAAACAGAATAAAAACAAATACAATCAACAAAATCTGTGTTTTTTCTTTTTATTTCCTTTGAATTTTAACATTCGCAATATTCTATTTTTGTGTAAATGCACGAGAACGCATTTTATTTTTATACTTTAATATTATATTTTTACTTTTCAAACGCACCTGTGTATATTAAATCGTATTGTAAATTATAGGCATAGTTTTCTGATTGTATGGCCAAATAAAATTTATGGTTTTCAATTGAAAACGCACAAACAGACACTGCTAATATGTTCAAGTAAACTATTACATGTCCTCATGTACCCCTAAAACTTTCCCTTGAGAAAATAGAACTAATCGATAAGCCGATTTATGACTGATAAGAACTAGAAAATATAGTTCAACTTTGACTTGTGTCTTAATATTTTTTTCCAACAGGGAGAAATGTGAATTAATGCTATAACAGCTACTTTTACGTATTTGGTCAGTACTTGTTATAATTATACCATCTATATTTATTGTTTAAATATTTAACAAAATTGTTTTAATATTTGAAAAATTTGCAGTGCTGCGGTTAGATTAAGCTTTTTGAAAAAGACAAGAAAAAATTATTTAAGAAAGGTAAAATTTATTTCATAAAGTTCTTTATACAAAATAATTTAAAATTTTAAATATTTTTTATAATTTTGAATATTTTTCATAAGCTTTCAGAGCAACAAATGGAAAGCTTTTAAATATCAGCTTATTTTTCACTATATGTGCGTTTTCAATTTATCATTTCTTATATTTTGCTTTTGTATTTTAATACAACAGTGTGATTTAAATATCAGCAATTTTCATTGAAAAATATGATAAATTTTGAGATATTCGTAAAATGTTATAAGCCGCTCTTGGGACTAACTAAAGTAAGTTAAATGGATAGTCTCCGATGTAGTTTGCATTGAATGTTTCTTTTTGTAGCTCCAATAGAATTAATGAAACTAGTTAACCGCCGAACGAACTATTATACGACAGTCATTTTTTAACATATTCGAGTAGTGAACTTACGTCATTAAGAGATAGAGGCTAGAAGAGCGTTACCAATTCATTTAAAAAATCGGTTATCAGTTGCCACAACTTAAAGATATAAAATTGGGTTCAGCGAGAGCCTTATCATTAATTTGAGTGTTTTTATAAAATGTCTGAAAGTAAATCAACAATAGGCCATGACAATATCACTACACTTAACTAATCCGATTTACACTTCTTTAAAAATTAAGTCAGACTACTACTAACGGTCGATAAAAATCGTCATCTTACCATGGTCGACGTTTTTTTTTTCTTTTTGCATGTGGACGCCATTGATTGAGATGTGGTGTGAACAGAAAGGCGCTATATGCCATACAGAGACATTAACGATTCGGTATTCTACAACTACCAATTACATTGTGTTTCCGTTCCCTATAAACGTCATACTTGTTATTAAAAATAATTTTCTTCTTAAACGTTAGCATACCGAAACACAAAAAACTTGGATCAGCCTTATTTTGCAATTATTCGCGCAGTTGTTTTTAAAGCCTATTAAATTGCTACGCCGATCGCAAACTTAAATAAGCTAAGTTATAGAAGGATTATTTTTATGAACCTCAAAAATATGCTGTACTAAATATTGGTATCAAATTTAGTCCCAAGAAAAGCAAGAAAAAAGAACATCTCAGTGAACAAGGTTATAATTTTAATTTGATGTTATGCTAAGGAACTTAAAAACAGGCAAGTAAAAATAAAGCCCAATACTAAAAGTACCTTTTAGAGGAATATTAATAAAAAACGACCGTATTTAATTTATGTATTTATAAATGCAAATATTTCTCTTTAATATTATTTAAATAATGTCGTTTAGGCCTTTCAAAGTAATGTAAGACGTACTTAAATTTGCTTACAAAGTGGCTACTTGCCAATACTGTTATTTGTATTCTCTGACAATTTAGTTTTTTTTTATTAACACTTTTAAAGCAGTTATGTGATGAGTGTTCTTTTACCAGTCACGATTCAAAAATTTTTATAGCAATCAGATTTTTTTCCATGTCATGGGTTGGAATGAATGCATGCGGAAAATTTGTCACTTTTCGTTTCGATGTAATCAGTTTTGTAAACAGGCACATACAATTTATGGGATGTAAGTGAATAATTTTTATTAATTATTTCTTCAAAAAATATCTTTTTTAATAGAAGCACTTCCTTTTGCTGGCTGCAATAACATATTCATCATAAAATAGAGAATTAAAATTGCCTCTATAGTTCACTTTATTTTATTAACATTTTGCAACTTGAAGGTTGGTTTCAAGGAAGGTTTAATTAGAATGTTTTCAAAAAGTAGCGTATATTGAGTCCTATGAAATACGTGTATGTTTGAAGAAGTTTTAAAACTTTAAAAACTAAATCCGATTCCAATAAAAAATTAATAGACCTTTACGCGAGGGTCCCTGAGAAAATATGTTTTCCTTTCTATTGTATTTAGTATACTATATTCTATTATACTATATTCTAAGCGAAAGTAACTTTTTCCAAATTAATAATTTGGCAAAATGTACCATGGAGCAAACGCACATTGTATTGATTATTTTACAAATGCCTTTGAGGAAAAAAGTGAAGAAAGATTTTCTTAACAATATTTATGAGATGTTCGAAAGCTTTTCATTTGGTTAATACTGAAAAAGAACTTTATCTATGCTAGTAAGAGCTGTATCGTGGAATCCATATTTCTTTATGACATGAGCTAAGAACACAGTTAAAAAAATCGTTTGAAGCAAATCAATTTTTAGGTAATTAAATAAATATATACTGCAACCTTAAGTCTCAAAACTCAAATATCTTGATTTCTGTTTGAATAAAAAAAAATTCAAAGTCGACAAAATTTGTAGATAATTAAACTTTGGTGAAGCTGTGCTATTGGTTAAAGCTAAAAAAGCTACACATACTGCAATGTGTTAACATAACTTTAAAACATACCAAGCGTGTCAAACCGCTGAATATACATATATTGGTCAGCGGGAAGATGAGTCAAGATTTTATTGTCCAGAAAGTCCATGGGGAGCTGTGTCTCTAACGAAGGATTTGTGCTCTTTAAATTTGAAGTATATGCTGATGATTATATATGCCATATGATTTATAAAGTAAAGAAATAAATTTTTGTATCTATTGCTAGTCCCTAAGTTAATGTATCACCTGATTTGTACTTGAAAAATTATTTTGATTTTTTTACAAGCGCAAAAATAAGACAATCAGTTTTTATTAACTAAGACAGTTTTATCAACATTTTATAAACAAGTTAATGGGTGTGCTGGCATAAGCTTTAGGGTATTTTAAGATATAAGTGCACAATGAATTCGATTACTTCACAAAGGCAACACGGCTATTAAAAGAACAACAAAGTACGTGCAGCATTTTGACATTTGCTACATAATGTAGGAAATATTTTGTTAGTTGGCTATAATACGTGTATGCTCACATATGTATATGTTTAAGCTTATGTATGTGTGCAATAGAAAACTAAAGTATATTAAGTGTTTACGTTAACTAAATTGACAGAGCTAAAGTATGTCGATCTTTTACGAAGTTTATAATTTCTGTTTTGTTTTCTAAGCTTTTCTTTCCCCTTTAATACTTTCTTGTAGCTACTTTTTCAAATAAGAAAGTAGGGTGAGTCTTTTTATGCGTACGTGTTTGCCTGGTAGTGAGGTTATGTTTTTCTGTTTGTTTGTGTTAATAGTGTAGAAAACGGACTATAAATCACATACAAAATTGCCCCTAGAGTAATGTCAACAGCATGCAGCTAATATACAATAACAATAATGTAATTTGTAGTATGCGGGGCTGTCAGAAGTTGCTGCGCAAAGTCTGTTCTTCTCTATTCTTTTTCATTATTATATTCTCTATTGAGGTTAAGGAAATATTTTTACGGTTGTTTTCTTATTGTTTTGTGCTGGTGTTTTGTATTATCCCACATTCATTTTTACATAATAATAATTTAATAATGGATTAAGAATTAAGGCTCTTGGTGAGACAAATGATAAAAAAAATACAAGTATAAACAGTGGGTTTGGGAAACACGTCCTAAGAAAATAATACAAAAGGAAAGAAATATGAAATTTGAAACTTCAGATTTTAACCATTTTTTTTTACTTAATATTAAATTTAGCAATATTTAATCAGCATATATTAATTAAAACATTTATCTAAATAGACAAAATTAGGGTGCACATTTGAAAAAAAGGAGGAGCAAATTTTATGAGTAAATTCTAACAAGCTTTACGTGAAAACACTTTTTTTTAGAAAATTATTTATATTTCTGAATAGAGTAAATAAATAAAAGTAGGTAAAAATAATTTTGGTTAGTTTTTATTTAAATAATATAACCTATTAATATTAAACAAACGAAAAATAGCGTTTAATTTTAATTACAGCATTTTTAATTTATTGAAATTATTGTTCAGGGTCAAAAGCTTCAAATTATAAACAGTGTAAAATTGTGGTAAAAAAAATATATTGAAAGAGTAAATAAAAAATATTTTTTTAGATGCTTTGTCAAATAGATATTATAAATTAAAAAAAAATATCAGTATTTTTACCGATTGCTAGTAATATTTAATGAATTTAGTTTGCAAATTCAAATTCTTAAATTTTGTACACAAAATTGATTTTTTTGGATGTTAGTTTAACTAGTACTGTGTATTATTGTTCTTATGTGCGTTTTACTGTATTGGTACGTTTATACCAGTTAAAACGATCCTATTCGACTCCTTTACAAAATATATTAAGGCGCACCAGCAGCGCCTGATTTTAATAAGGATACACAAATTTTAATTTTACTTGTATAAAATTTATTATAACCAAATAATTATTAACCCAAACAATTAACACCATTGATCATAAAATTTATAAAGACAAATTAATTACTAACACAATTATATCAGTTAAGAAACTATTAATCATGAACCGTTCCGTTACTCGCTGTAGCCAAGACTACCTTCAGAAACCTTCTTCTGCCACCTTCAAAGCTCTGCTCACGTTGCATTGGCATGTGCCGGTAACAAAACGCTCAGTAATCAGAAATATATTATTTGCAATTTTGCATTACTAATAACTAGGCCGGATACGTGTGCCAAAACAGCGAGGGTGTTGAACTGCTAACTATGCTGACTCCGCTGAACTTCGTTCGACAGCGGTGTCAGCGTCGCTGTTAACTTACCTTTTATAAACGTTTTGTTGTGAGCTCTTTATTGCAAAATTAATAACACCAGTTTTTAGAATTTTTAGATATATAACAATTTTATTTACTTTAACTACACAAAGTTGACACTTCAGAACAATTTACTTAAAATGCACGTCTTTTCTTGATGAGGTTTAATTTTACACTGATTGATTATCCACTCAGATGCTTCGCCTATTTATACTTGTCCATTTAAAGTCTAGAAGGTTTGAGAATCTTCTGCTCCCTTTGTATCGCGTTTAGGTCATAAACAGCGTATATGTACTTTTTTTTTTATTTCTTGCATGCCAGGCAGTTAGCATATCAGCATATCAGGCAGCAGCATGTTAAATTATAATTGTGTGTGTATAAACTTCTACGCAATTTGTAACCAGTAGTTTGCTTTTTTACTTAATTATTTTATTTTAAAACTTGAGCAAGACATATTCGTAACAGTATTAATAAAAAATTTTGTTTAAGTTAATTTTTCGAAATTTATTAACAATTTTGTAGCCAATTTAATAGTTTTTTTTAATAATCATAACTTTATATAAATTTTTAGTAGATAAAGAGCAAAATTATATTGATGTAACTATTTACTAAATTTTTGCATTATTATTATCTCATCAGCGTAGCTGTTAAATAAGAGTGTCATAAAAGTTGACCAGCTAATTAAGCGGGCTCAACCTTTGGTGGGTCTCTTGTATTAATGGCTGTGTGGCATATGACTTAACATTATGTTTGAATGTATGTGCCATTGTAAAATTCATATTTAAACTAAAAGCATTTAAAGTGCCATAAGATTTCGTTTATCAAATTATAAATATATACGCGACGTAAAAAAAGATGTTAACGTGAGGTATTTCTACCTTGCTTTCTTGGACTGTGCTATCACAATTAACGCGTTTGTTTATGAATGTAAGAATCAACTGATTGGAAAATATGAAATCTTACACACCTACTTGCATAATTCCATGCAAAAAAGACTCAGCAGAATGCGAATATCAAATCTATTACAAATACTTATCACAAGTTAGTTGTTAATATGTTCTTCGCATTGTCTATTAGTAATAAACTTAGGCAACAAATGAAGTATTTCTCAGCATTCTATTAAAGATTAATTAATAAAACATAAGACTTTTACAATACTCGAGATACCTTTTACCTATGTTTTCAATTCTTTCTCGTTCTTCGCAGCTGTTTGTGCGCAAATGGCGAGCGTTTTCGATGTGAATACATCATTATCAAGCCACGTTCTATCAGTGTCAGTATTTCTGGTCCAGGTATTTATCCTATAATCGCCCTATCTACCTAGGTAGTAAGAATGTCCGCCATGTGGCACTTTTGATGTGGGAATAATTTAAATATTTTCGTATTTTTTTATTGTACGTGTAAGTGTGCCCCCCTGAGGGTGTTTAGAGTTTATTATTAGTTTTAGTGGTGTAAAAATTGCGTCTGAGCTTCCGTTTACCTGTTCTTTAATAATGCCGCTGTCAATATTTTTTGTTTTATAGATCTCCATATTTTCAATATGTCTAGTCTTCGTCCTTTTTTTGTTAGGATGCAGTAAATTCTTACTCTCATCTACTTTCCTTGGTAAGTGTCCGTGATTTTCAAGATGTAATGCAAAGCTGGAGTCTTATCTTTTCCGTTTGTGTGACTCTATGTGTTTTGCAAATATTTTTGTGTTCATCCAGTTTGTCCTATATGTGTTTACAAGTACAAGTAAGCCTGTATATTAAGCTGAAATTAAATTTGTCAGTTGTTTCTGTCGATATCCTAATGTTGCTTCACATAGTGTTGCTGGTTTTTAGTGCCGTGAGTAATTCTTCTTTTTGAAAAAGGTTTGCTAATCTGTATATTTCTGGTCCAGTGTAGGTAAAAGTGTGCCGTCGTGTTGCATCGGTGATTCTTTGCCTTCTTTATTACTGGTTTTATGGTTATATTGTCTAAGGAGTTTGTTGATAGTACTTGGTTTGTAGCCATCGGTTTTAGCTATGGTGTAAATTAGTGTCGAGTTCATTGTTATATTTGTCCGCACTAAGTGGAATTATTATAAGTCTAGAATCATTTAGATATATAATACGTCTAAATGCTTTTAGTTTATGTTGCGTAGGGTGATTCGAAGTGCTGTGAGAGAATTAATTAAAAACAGTAGTTCATTAACCGGCGAAACAAACCCAAACAATTTGGTACTAGCTCTTACTTAGTTTCCAAATATGTTAAAATTTATTTAAGTTTTCGATGTTGATAAGAAGTCATAAAGCTACACAAAATTTAACAATTCATGTCAGATTCATGATATAATGACCTTATATAATGTGTTCAAACAGTCAAATTTTATAAAAATATAAGTTACAGTTCCTTTGAACTCAAAAAGAATTCTAGTTTTGAATTTTGTATTTATAATGAAATTAAAACCAAAACTTTTAAAAATTGCAAAAGTTTCAAAGATTAAAGGCAGGGGATTTTGCTACTAGTTTTTTTCATATTAAATCATATTTCTAGTCACACAATTAAATTTCTCTTTTACTTTATTCAACAACATTTTACCCTTAACAATCTTACTAATTACTGTATGTATACTAATATGTATGTAGATACTGTTATTTATAATCTGAAAAGCTTTAGACAATTATTTTAATTTAAAATTTCTATTCATTCACACGTTACAAGGCAGGTTACCATGGCTATTCATGACCAGCCTTAAATTAACATTTCAATTCAATTGTAGAATAGATTTTTTGAAGTTTTTCATTTCCTTGAACATTTTTTAACAAAAGTATTTAAAATACACTAACAACTATAACAGTATAATTCACACCATCATAAAAAACTAAGAAAAAAATACCTGGCAAATAACAAATTAACTTTGCTGCTGTTGAACAAAGGTACTCTATTACTACTATACACCTCAGCTCTTATGTATACCATGACATATAATGCATGCAATTTAACAAATAATACAGAATTTATAATATGAATGAACACTTGCACAGAAGTAAATGTACTGTATACAATGTATAAGTACACAATTGACATATGAATGTTATATACACCCACATACACATATTTGCGCTTGTATAAGTACTGCAGAGAAAAAGAGGTTAACATATGACCATCAGAGTAGCACTAAAGTTACAGTTTAGTAGATTTTAAAATAGACACAAAAAAACATAGTAAATATGCATATGTACATGTAAGTGATTAAGCGAGTACAGCAACGATTGTAAATATAGAAGTTCATGTGATTTACTAAATTTTACTTTTAATTGGTTAAAACGAAAAGTGAGATTATTTTCTTATTGTTGTAAAAATTGTTAAAAAAAAAACACAGTTTTTTATAATAAAAAATTGATTTTAAGGCAGAAGAACTAAGAGATAGTAATAAAACAACTTATAGGAAGCAATCTGTAAGAATATTTTAAATAATTCTGCCAGAGAATAGTCTCATATTCACCAATATCTCTACGTATAAGGAAAAACTCTTCTAGTTATAACTATATCGTTAATACGCTGGGTAAGTTCTGAAGATCTACCTACTACGATTGAAATCGTATACTTTAAAATCAGGGCACAGACTGTATATTTTAGTTTTATTTGTAACTTTTTGTAGTTTTTCTTACAGCCAATAATTTAGCAAGGTTTTTTATAAAAAAAATATTTTCCAAACAAAAGCTATATATTTTTACAATATATGGCTTTTACTTAAAAAAAATTTGTTTAACTAATTATGAAAGCTTCAAAATTTTCACTATTCTATTAAGACATGCATGTAGAAATGTAGGTTTATGTGAACATGGCCAGTTTATATGTATATAGATGTATATATATATGTATATATGTATGTGTATCGATTTAAATGCATTTATATTTAAATATGAATTTCTGGCTGGATGAATGCACTGAACACACATGTAATATTTAATGTTAAAAGGTGTAACAATAAAATGTTACACGAACTAAAAAAATGTAGTCAAGGCTCGTTCAGTGTACTAGTTACTTTATACGAATACTCACATAAGTGCACGGCTTATATTTTTGCGGCAAAGAAAAATTATAGAAACGTCAAATGCTGCTGCATTTCTCTTATGCTCCAACTGTATAAATATACAGTATAATATATTGCATTAAATGTGGAAATTTTAACTGAGTGGAAAATTAGAATATTTTATTTCAGTAACACAAAAACAAAAAAAAAAAAGAAATTAAGAACCAACAATCTTTTTTACGAGTTGAGTTGTTCGTGCATTTTTAAATTCACAAGTCTGACATGGTAATAATTTTACTGGAAAGAATCCTTCTTAGTCATTTCTATAACACTTTTTTGGTTTTTGCTCTGGTGTCTTGTTAAAATTATGCTTTTTGTATGAAACGTTGTACAGCTAAAATAAATACCACAACCTATTAAATTTTATTTGTGTGTGTTTGAAACTTATTTTAATATACATTTCCTTTTTTTGTATATTTATATGCACGTGTATTTAATAAGAACATGGAACTTTGAAAACTTTTGAATAAATAACAAAACTTGGTTGCCGCTTATATAGAAGTAAAAGGAAAAAATATTTTATCAACCTTCAGAAAATATCTTTAGAATTTTTGCAGAAGTTTATATTGTCAAGTTTCGAGTATGTTTAAAAATCTGAACTAGGCTTTTCAAAAAAGCTTTATGGTCCTCAGTGTTAGATGATGTTTAGTGTGTACTATACTGCGAATTTTGTAGTCTATGCGATTGATCTGGCGATTATGGTAAAACGCAATTTGAAAGGTATCATTTTAAATATCATGAGTAATGCTCTTAGATTAACGGCGGAACAGAGTTGTTTTTCCATCAACACGGAGTGAAAACTGCATAGCGGCTATAATTTGACTGGTTCCTTTTGATATTCGTATTAGAGAAACTGCACCGCTGGGAATGTAATAAAATAGTTCTGTTATGAAAAATAGAGTTACAAAATGCTGAGTATTTTATAGAACAGGGACATATTGCGTATGCCATATTGGATACATAATAAGGACTCTAGGGGGAAGACCATTGTATGGGCGGGAATTTTCGGGCCCAACAACTGTAAATGGCATGCTTTCTTCCAGGCGAAAAGCTGTTCTTACTCAGCTCTATAAAATATGTTCAGAATTAACAACTCGTACTTGGATAAATTTAACAAAGTCCCATAAAACTCTGCTTCAACATGTCTAAATATGGCTTCGGTAAATAATCTGTATCCGAGGAGAATGATTTTTTCTGTGCCGCATGTCTATACTTGGCATCGACTAAATACTAAATTCTTCCGCTAGCCTAAGTAAATAGTATTTTAGGTTTTCGTATTAAAATATATCTTAAATTTGATGGAACTTATTTTATTGAAAGGTATTTCATTTCTGTGAATTTTCACACTATGCTAAAATTAACTTTGTAATGTCGCTATTATTTCTTTATTTCATATATTACGAGTTGTTTCATTAAACAGTTATCACGCAGTATTTGTATTTTAATTAACACGATAAGTGACATTGTTATTTTCCATAATTCTGGCAATAACTTTAGTTTTCTGAGACAAAGTTGGTTGTGAAGGGAATGCTGAACTGTGGCTTATGTGTAGCTGTTGCCTGTTCAACTTTAATAAGTTCCAATAATTGCAATTACAAAACACCTATTTTACTGTTAATCGTTAATTTTAAATTGAAACCGTAAATTCAAAATTGCTGAGGATTTTTTCTGAAGAAATGATGGCAGAATAAGTTTTTAAACGTATTAATTTTACCCAATTTGTTACAGACCAATCTCATGGAATGAATAAAATATTATAGAAAATTGACATAATAAATTTATTTCATCATTCATTATTTCTTTTTTATATGCATTTGGCAAACACAAGGTCTAGAAAAAAATATTGTTATTAAAAAAAATATATTTGAAATCACCGGAACTGACTTTTGGCTCTTATCTAATATCACATTTAACATTTGTTTTGTTTACATATTTTAATGCGGAAATACATACATTTACATATATATATTTATATAAAAGTAAAGTGTACGAGTGTTATAATAAAGTTCTTTTTTCTACAAATGCATAAGCATATTCCAACATTTCACACTGTTCTTATTGTCTTAATTTTATTTTTTTTTTTAAATTTTTGATTTTAGTTTTTTTATTTTAAGCTCATATAACAGATGATATTTAAATAATTCTTTACCTGTAAAGTGGTTTACCAGCACTTTCACGAAACCACAGGACCATATAAACCCTATCATCCTTGGCTTCCGGTTCGATGTCACATGGCAAAGTGGCTGTACGACCCAGTACCGCTTCAACTGCCACAGTTGAGACTATAAAAAGAAAACACATATATTTTACAAATGTGTTTCAATTAAAATAACATTTTTATTGCAACAAAATTATTTAATACGTTTGTAACCAACTGTCTGCATATTATATTTTACTTTTCTTCTAACGGAAAAAAGAGGAATTTTAACAAACAAATAAAATAAAGAATAATAATATAAAACAAAAACGTGTTTTAATTAGAAAATTTTTCATTCAAATATTTTTACACATTTAAAACAATACGACCAAAGTGGTGTAAAAATTTTTTCGTCTTTCTTATCAAGTAGATTTACATTTTCTTCTTTTGTGATTTGACAATGCCATTTCCTTAATTATAGAAATTCATTTTAACCAATGATACCGTGTAACAGCCCAAGCCGTAGCTTAGAAATGAGAATTCAAATTCGGAAATTTTTTAACAACTTACTTATTTGATTCTTTACATTTGTGTGTGAGTCTGTATCTGTGCGCGTGTTTTTTTTCGTACAGAACTCTAAATGAACTTAATTTCCTTTACTCATTAACACTTTAACCTACAAAAATATATTACAAATTAGTGTTTTTTTTTTAATATCCTTGACTTGATTGCCCAAAGCTGAGTAGAGAAAACTAAAATGGAAATAGAAACAATATTGAAATAGCTTGGTGTGGTGTACTGTACTAGACATGCTATCAAGAACAATTAACATGAAAATGCTAGGCTAAATAAAATGAAAACTCCTATTAAAACTATAGCGTTTTCTAGTAATCTCTTCTATTCAATGCTAAGCAATACTTCCATTATTTTGACGCCGTTAGAATTAAAAAAATAAATTGAATGGAATCTGAATTAGTGTAAAGAGCCAATTATTTTTTTTCGCCGCAAAAAATTGGTTATTATAATTGATATTTTAATTATTTATATTCATTTATAAGGATTTTTCATAAGAAAAATGTAGTTTCTAAACAGAATCTTCTTCATCTCTTAAGTGGCCATATGAAATCCTGGTGAGTCTTAGGCCAAAGAGAGGATAGCATTCCATGCACTTCAGTCTTCTGTGCTTCTTCTCCAATTTCTAATATTTAGGTTTGAAAGATGTCGTTTGACCTGTCCTAGCTAGCGCAGTCTTTGCAGTTTTAGGCGCTTGACAATGTCATGGTTTATACGATGCCGATAGTCTCCACTTGCAGAAACTGGTCCGTACATTCGACGAAGGACTTTTCTTTCAAATACGCCAAGTGCAGCTTCATCTGCTTGCGTAAGTACTAATGCTTCTGCGCCTTCTTTGTCTTGTAGAGTGTTATTTTCGTGATTCTAGAGAGGAATCTACTTTTAAATTGCCTGTTTCGCACAAAGTAGCACCTGTGTGGCAATATTATTCTTCTTCGTATTTCCAGGCTGATGTTGTTGTTTTTATTTATGAATGACCCGAGATGCACAAATTCCTCCACAACCCAAAAGTTATAATTGCCAAGGTTCACAGTTTCACCTAATCTAGTAGATTTCCTGTACGTTGCAACTATCACCTTGGTTCTGCTGTCATTAACTGCCAAGCCCATTTTTAAGGATTGCCTGCGCATACCCGCAAAGGCAGCAGTTGCATCTTGCATATCCAACTAATAATAATGATGTCGCCAGTATATGCAAGGAGCATGCGGCTCTTGGTGGAAATAGTGCCGTTTCTATTAACTGCCGCATTGCGTATGACTTTTTCCAAGGCAATGTTAAATAGATCGCATGATAAATAGTCACCCTGTCTGAATCCTCGTGAGGTGGTAAATGAATCGGAAAGACTATTTCCTATTTTCACTGATGATCTTGTATCAGTCAGCGTCATCCGGTAAAGTCTTACCAACTTTCAAATTCAGACAAAGCCTGATACACCATGGCAGGTGTGTGCCATGGTCGTAATATGCGTTTGCTTAACAACAAAATTATACGATTAAGTTAACAAGATAACAATGAAAGAACAAACTCCTCCAAAGAATTCGATTAGTCAAATAAACACTTTAATGGAAAATTTTAATTTATTAGGGTACACATGTTAAAATTAAAATAGAAATATGAATATGGTTTTGCAAAATATTTCCAAATAATTTTTTTGTTTTTATCGATTTCTTCTAATCCAACAATTAAGTGCCCTGGGTAGGTTTAACTGCAGTCCTTTTTATACGCTCATTTAGCAATTTAACACATACTTTATTAAAATAGCAATCACATAACCCCTGTACCCCACAAAAGCCTTATATAGCTAAGCACATTCATAAGAAAAACCAATTAACATGGTACTACTCGAGTTACATATAACGATTCGCAGTACGTGAGTTGAAATATTTAAGGAAAGTTGACGATTGTATAAGAGTAGTTTTCCTTTTAAAATATTTTTCATTATATACAAATGTTAACGTGCTTGTGGGTTAGTTAAAGAATTTGTATATGTACGGATTTAAAAAGAATTGACACTTTTATGTCAACAACATATATTTTGCGTTCTTTTTTCGCACTGATATCAGTGTTACTTTTAAAATGCACGTTTACACAAATATTTGTTTGTTTGTTGTTCTTAAAGAAATACGTAGGAAAATTGTTGGTGAAGATCCTCGAAAAATAATACTATAGTAAACAAGAAGAAAAGACAAACACCAACGATACTAAAAATACAAAAAGAAAATAAAAAAAATGGTAGACAGTAAAACAACTTCCTATTGCTTTCATTTTTTTTTTAATAATAAATAAAGCATAAGGTAAAATTTTATTTTAGTTACCCAGTTTATCTTTGCTATCTGCAGAAAATAAAAATAAAGAGTGTGATGAAATTTGTGTGCATTGAAGTTTTGGTAACCACACAACAGAATAACAGGGAGCTAGCCAATATCATCATCATTGTTGTAATTGAAATGAGAGTTCCAACAAAACTTTAAAACCCTAAATTATCGAACATTTCTGGGACAAGTGAAGTTAATAAAGCAATGACTATATCTTACAAGCTATGTTACGATCTGATAATAGAAATGATGGCCAGTCAAACGCTCTAACTTACCGGCACCAGCTTGTAAAATAATCCAAATTCTGCGAATATACTTCCTTATATATTTCCTTATCCTTATATAATCTTAAGCTTCCTTGATTCAAATTGGCAATGCCGTTTTAGAAAGTTGTTTTGAAGTTTATCCTTTACAAATACTCTGCATGCTAATGCATGAACAGAATTTATTTCCCTTAACTCAAGATGTTCATGGATAAATTTGACAAGGACTTTATTTTCTTTTTCCTATTAAATTGGTAAATTAATAAGTAAGCGGACATAAAGAAATTACGGTTTTCTATTAATACGAATCTTCCGTAAATTTTGAAATACATTTTGTTTATTTGCTTATACGGCTCATCCCTTAAGTGCAGTATTTTAGTAATTCCAACAATAGTTTTACAAACTGACTTTCGTTTTGTGTAAACTATTAACAATGGTTTACGTTTATAACTGGCATACATTACCAACCGTTTTCGTTTTCTTGCTTCCGTCTTAGAATTAAAAAAATAAAAAGTATTTCACAATCAAGGAACTGTATTTTTAGAATTTAAAAGTATTAAATCTTATAACGGTGGCTTAAAGATTAACGTTTTTTTTGTTTTTCATATTCACATATAATATGTATGTATGCACGAAATATTTACATGAAATGTCCCGAATAAATGTGAATGTGTTTTAAAATGAACAATTTTAAATGTTGACTCACCAACGACTGCAAAGGATTACTTCTTAAAAAAAATTGGCAGCTTGTGATTTTTCGTTAGAAATAATAATAAGCGGGTATTTTCATTGAAAAGTCAAAAGTAAAATCGTTCAGTTCGCTTTTTTATATAGCATTATAATCCCCCCGGGGGCACATTATAAGTCTTTATGGATCTCACAACCATCTAGACTTGTGTCTTGCGGGGTAAAAAGGAGCCCAGTCCCCTTAGGCTAGTAGGAGCCAACTGGATAATCCACTATATTTCCACGGGAATCAGTAAAGCCCAGCTCTTTAGGTATTTAGCTGTTCTCCGACTGATTATTGAGGTAGGCCCTTCGGGAGTATCGTGGTGGTTTCGAGGCCCTCGAAACACACAGGTCCAGTGAGTGTTCACAATGAACACAATGAATGGTCCAGGTCCAGTGAGTATGAATGCCGTCGTGTTCTTAATTATATTAAGCTTCATGCGTTCTGGACCAGGAGTTGGATAGTCGAAATAGCATCATAAATTCGGGAGTATCCTGGTGGTTATGGTTTTGCGGCCCCCGCTTGAATTTTATTAGGCTTACGGCCAGGTGCAGATGTACATCACGAAAATGGCATCATAAATATTAAACAAAAATTTTAAAAAGAATCGGATGAAAAATGCAAAGTTTCGCCATAAAATATTAAAATTTTTGTCGTGTAAATTTTTTAATAAGTTTTTACAAAAAGGTAATGAAATTTTTAATGAAGCTTGTGGCTTTTAATGAGTGTTAAGAATGAAAAACTACAATATTTTTAATTATTTTAACGCATCTATTTATGCCGTTTTGTATTTATTAAAATTTTAAATTCAATTAGAATAAAAAATAAAACATATTTTCAAAACAGCAATCAATATCATCGCAATATTCGATGCCAAAAATGGCAAACAAAATTTCAAAATTTCAATCGTGATTTTTTCCTCTTTTGATGGCTGAAATGATTTTTTTTTTTACTTTATCCTGAAGGTGCACCCTGAAACACGTTTGTCTTTTAAGATTTTTACAAAAATCAATTTAAAACAGCTTTGGTGGCTAATTTTTTGTGCACATGGTGAGAATATTATCAAGTTGACCATTTAGTTAGTTATAAACGTTTTCACATCTGAGGTGCGTGAATTTACGTAAAAGTAATGAAACAAAAAACATCAGTATTTTGTCGCTATATGGTATAAGTGCTAATTGCACTACAATTCTAGAAAATGTGAGTTAATATTGCGAAAGAACAAAGTACAACTACTGCCTTTATTGCATGATATTAATGTGAACTATCGTTTGTAAGGACCACATATCGTAGTTTTAACAGTCCGCCCGGCATTAAACACAGTGTATAAAAAAAACTAATTTTTGCATGCAAGGTTACAAAATTTTTGTTATATAGTATGCAATTTTAACTTAACTCTACTTGATCATTAATGGATTTAAAAGTGTTTTCTGTATCAATACTGCAATGAAATTGAGTCACACAAAAATACAACGAATGGGCAATTTCGAGGTTTGGAAGTAAAAATTCTGTCAATTCATTACATGTCAAAAAATGTCCTGTTATCGTTAGACATTTATGTAGCAAAAAGTTGGAAAATTTTAAGCATGAAACGTTACACTCTAGAGTAAAACATTTTAACTGTAAAAATTAACTATCAAAATTGTAAAAATTTCACGCATATAAATTTGATTTGTAAAATTCGAACAGCTTTTCCTCATGATCAAACTCATTCTTAGATTGCTGTGCGTAATTTAATCGCTAAATAGAGACTGATGATGTTTTTCTCGATAATAAACGAAAATAATACCCTCGTAGTGGCCGTAGTGATTCGAATACAGTCACTGTGCAGTAAAGTGTTGAGAACGAATTGTGCATCACTAGAGGCACTTTGCGCAACACTTCGCATAAATATCTTCCCCTTCACGCTAATATAATTCAAATCGTTCAAAAATTAAAGCCGTCCGACATTTGTGATTAGCTGTTTGAAAAACTGAACGAAAACAACTCATTTTTCAACAAATACCTTCTTAGTGGCTACGAAATACATAACTTATATTAGTAGTGCCACAAGTGCATTAAGTTAAGGATGCACGTAAGAGAAAAAAAAAGAATCAATTATATAAATATTGTTAAGTGAAAGACAAACATTGTTTAAAATTATTTATTAGAATCTTCGGCAAACTTAAACCAGAAGAATTTTCTGTGATTTGAGGTATCGGATACGTAAGTAAATTTTTTAAAATACAATTTTGCTGTAATAATAAGTTTTTACTTAATTGATATGTCATTATCTGTATAAAAAATAGAAAATTAGACGCAGCAACTAGCCGATATTCGCATAAGCAACTAAACCTAACATCATTATCAAAACAGTGAATTAATCATTAATCAATTTGTTTAAGCATATATATAATGTATAATATAAATAGTAGAATAGTATTTATTTTTGGTAAATAATCTAGAATTTGCACGATAATAAGTAATAGCGAAGACCTGTGCACTTTCTTAAAGATGTTATTGATATATATCTCAGATATAATAAAGATTTTTTGAATATAAAGCATGTATATGGAAATACCTTTATTTGCATTTGTAGGTGTATTTAATTATTAGATTCTTTCATACTTCTGAAAACAGACGTTCGAGTATACATAAATTACAAAATATATTCTCCAGAACAAAAACTAAACTTACAGATATTAAGTTCACGTGATTGTTTGTGAGTTCTAGGTAAAGAGTTTCAGGTTAAGGAAAAACTAAAACAAACTCTAAAACAAAAAAGAAATCAGTGGCATTTTAATGGTGAAATCGACTTTAATTGTGTTTGACACAGTGCAATTTTTCCTTGTAACCCTTGCTGCATTTTCACCACAATCACAAACACAATTAAAATAAAATAAAGGTAGAAATCTCCACAAAACACACGTTCGGTACATAAATCCCATCAAACTTTAAAATTAAAAATGAGAGAAAAACAAAGATGAACAAATGAAAGAAATCAAGATTGTAAAGGTTTTAAGATGGCAAGAGAAACTTGTATTCATTCATTTATTCTACTCTGTATATTAATGCCAAGGTAATTAAATGTCATGCTTAAAGAGCAACTGCCATTTCTATCCCATGTCTGCACTTGCGGTGGCAGATTTTGAAAGGATTAAGTGCTGCTAATTTTGTTTTAATGTTGCTTTAGATATTTTTTTTAACTGTTAATGTCAAAGAAAGAGAATAATAAAATAAAATAGCAAAATTATAATAATAGATTTTTATCGTAGATTTAGAGGACACTAAGTTATTGGAATTTTAACGCAATTATCTAGCGTTTTTGCAGAAAACATTTTAAGTTAACTTTTATAAATAAGAGGAGGTCTTTGCAAACATCGGATATCGGAGGTTTATTTAGACTTTATTTAATTTAATTTTGATAATATAATAAAAATCCATAATTCACAGCGAATGAAATTAAATATTGTTTCTTATTAGATTCAATATGGTAACTCTGAACATTATAGTGCGGGTCTTATTAACTGCTGCATAGATATGAAGTATGATATTTAGTAACTATCCTCCACTTTTTAGTCTCTAATCTATTTTACCTGAAGGTAATACAAGTTACATCACACGTTAATTTCTCAATTTCACAAGGCCATAAAACTGAACACTTTTATTTCACAGCAGAATCGATACTTGCAGTTATATGCAACAAACAAACCATCATACTATAGAGTAATGATATTTGTGTGCGGCGTTATTTTTATATGTTAGAAACTTTTGGAATGCCTACTAAAAAAGTTATTTTCCATCACTATCAATTTCGTGTCAATGTTATCATGCATTTTATATTTCAAACAATTTGTGCATTTACAAAATTAGCAACGTTAGTTGCTGTTAATTATTTTTAGTTTTAATTTTATGTTTGATGGCATTGGTTCGCTGAAATCTTTTCTTAAAGAACACCAACTTAAGTGATAACAAAAAACTGAATTTAGTGGATTTTTATTAATACCACTATATTTTCTTTTTCCTTCTAATAAAAATTCAACCCATTTTCATTTCACTTTTTATTTTTGAATGCTCTTAAAAAGTTTATTTTTGTTGTTTTTGGTTGAAAATATTTTACTCATTTATCTACAAGCTTGTGCATTATTCTTTATTCTTTTATATTATTTATGTACATATATTTATTTATATATGCGAGTGTACATGGATGTACATATATATCTTTTTTCTAGCTTGCCGTATTCTGTTAATTTTCTGTATTATTTCAACAGTATATTTATGTATTTCTTTCGCACTTAATACGTAGTCGAGCGAACTGATAAAGAACATTAGTAAATAAGATACCAATTGCTACCACTCAGCCATCATATTCTGAAAAGCAAATGGGAAATATAAAAAATAAAAAAAAAAATAATAAATAATAAAACTAAATAAATAAAATCAGGAACTTAAATAACTTCATCATGATAAATGCAAACTTGCATGTGAGAAATGGGCAGAATGTATGCTAATTTAGGATATAACTTAATTTGAAAAAAAGGCTTTCTTTTGATAAAAATGTCTCTGTAATAATCACAATATAGAGGCAGATACTAAGCCAGATTTTTTAAAGCTGCCAACCTTAAGTTAAAAAAAAGTTAGCATAAGCCATAAGGGAACTGTGGAAAATGTTAATAATTAAGTTTACTGTGGCTACCGACTTTACCTCAGTTAATCAATGTAAGGCTAAACATCTTACAGTTTTGGTATCTCTAATTAAGAAGATTGTGAAAGTTACATTTACTTATACGAAATGATCTTATGAAACAATATACTGCAAATACGCTATATTTGGTAAACACTACGAATTCAGGCTTAAGTTCTTATATTCATTTCTAGTTTCTTAGAATAGGTAAAAATAATAATTGATATATTTAATAAGAAAAAAATATTTTAAACCACTAAATATAATCCATACGAACTTCAGCCTGAATAAATATTCTTCCCCTTATTACATACTAAAATAGTATCTTAAAATAATTAAATTGTATTAGTGAAAATTCACTAGGAAATAAATTTAATTTAATCATTTTATTTAACAAAACTTCAAAATTTTGGTAACTACAACATAAAAGTATTGAGAATATTTAATTGGTTTGCCTGTTACAACATTCTCATCCATATTCTTATGATGTAGACATAAAGGCAAATTTAAACAAAATGCATATGAAATGATTAAGCAAATCTATATAAACTTTTAAGTAACCACAAGGTACTATAATGAGCTTACAAACTATTAATTTTACTTATGATTTGCAAATAAATAAAATTTAGTCAAAAACATAATTAAATTAGCAATACGTTCAACGCCATAAAAATATATACTTATTTATCTTTACTTTTATAATTTGAAAAAAAAAGATCTTAAACCAAAACTATTTAATTTCACTTGCAAGACTTCAAGAACAACCTACGCAAATTAAACATTTTTGTGAAAATCGTTCTGTCTTCTATTAAAGGCTCATTTTTAAATATTTTACGTATATCACACTGAACAGTTGGATATATGGTTTCTGGCAATATTACTTAAACGTCATGCATATATTTCAACTGACAAACGCGTTTAATTTTGCGAATTCATTGATACTTTCATAATAAAATTCAAATATATGCTAAATATATGCGGTTATAACACAGCTAAATCGAAATATAAAAATGATTTCTTTAATTCCCTGATGGATTCTGCCTTGAAGGTGAAAATCTTCATCTCATTAAAACAAAATTTGTTGAGATATGTGTGCGTATAATGTATCTGTGTAACCTTGCGAATAGGTATGCTTTACAACAGTTATATAAACGTGCGCTTATTCTTTTGAGTGTCAGTTTGTCTGCCATTACAAATTATGTTAATTTTTCCCTGTGAAAAGTTGTGTTCTTCTTTATGTTTCTTTTTGTTTTAAATAAGATGAGCAAAAACGTTAACTAAAGAGAAAACAAGTTTAACATGAGAATTTTGTACACTTAAACTAAAGGCAATAAATTAAACCACAGGGTATTGAAATAACAACAAGAACAACCCAACAAATACTTTCATTCGCATAAATATATACATACATACCTACTATTAAGTTCAAGTCATTTATATGTATGTGTATATGTATGGATATTAATGCTAAAAAATATGCTATTTATATATATTTAAAAGTTAAAATTTTACTTCACTAACTCTTGATTTCTTTTAGAGAACAGAAAAATGTTTGAGATAAAAGATGATAAAGAAAAATTATGGTTTATTTTAAGCTGTGCTCTATAAAGATTATTTACTGCCTATATAAACATCTATATTAAGTTTACAGAAAATCAAAGACTATGTCAAAATGAAGAAAACTAGATTTATAAAGGGATCGGCAAAATCGTTTGATTTAACTAACCTTTAGTCCTGTCTTTCGTATTACAATCACTAGAATTATTAATGAGTCAGGTTATGAAAATAAAATTTGAAACAAGAAGTCTGCTATGTGTGTTAAGCCAAAATAAAAGGAAAGTTTTGCAAAACTTGCAAAGCAGACATGTTGGTTTCGTTTATGCATTTGTTTTTTTAAAGCATAATATTAAGAGTTAAGTATTAACAGATCCTTGAGTATAGAGAAAATAGTTATATTCAGCAGCCACCGGGAATGATTTCTTAAAATGAGAACGCGAACGTTGTGTAAAGACTGAATATGGTAAGGACGCATCAGGACAACATTTGGGGTATTCAGATTCATTAAGATTCATACCTTAATACCGGAATATGAGGTGTAGTATGGAACTAGATTAGTTTACTATACAATTAATAACCTTTTTGGTTAATTCTATAGGCATTTTTGTAAAAATATTAGTATTAAAAATTACTTATACTATACTAAAAAATTAATAAAATAAAAAAAATTAGTCAATATAATAAATTAGGCAATATAATTAATAATTATTTTATTTAACTGTCGTAAAATATAAATTGTAAGTTATTTCCGGTGCTGGTTTTCTTGTGAATTTCTATTTTAAAAAAAATTTTGATCATTTTAAAGAAATTGTTTTTTTTTTAATTTAACTAGTTTTTATTCAAATTAACAGACTGTATTTAATCACTTCTTAACTTACTATTCCCTATTATCAAACTGTATCTGGGGTATTTTTCCAACTCAAGAATTGTCAATCAGTTGAGTGTAAAATCATCACCAGCACACTTTATTTCCAATTATGCATATTTTTTTTTAATTTTCCCGACTTTGGGTAAATTTTATTAGGCTTATCCATACAGAAATAGATATCACTTAAAAGTTTTCATGCCTGACTCGATTTTGTATATATAACTAAAAAGAAAATTTTAATATATATATCTGATAATTTGAATAAAAAATTTTAATTTCTATGAATTTTATTTTTTCATAAATATATCGAACTATTTCAGTATAAAACTTTACTTGCATATAAAAATAGCTACATATCGTGGATGGCACTCGCGCCATAAAATTTCTACAAACTTTCTTTTCGCCTCATTGTGCCTTATCATACATATTTGCATAAAATTTACATTATTGACATCATTGCATTTAATTTGATTGTGCTATTAAGTAAGAACTTAACGTAGTTTTTTATAACCTTTTCTATATTTCGCAAAATTCCTTAAATACACAATATTTAGTGTGATAACAATGATTACCTCTAAGATTTGTGGTTTAATTAATTGCCTAAACATGTGCTGTTGGCAGGTAAACCTTTTACACTTTTCTACGTATGTAATTTCAAATAATTTTTTTTTTCTAAAAAATAAAAATAGAATATACGAAGTTAAACCTTATTTTAAAGTATTATTTGTTACTTATTTAAGTTTAGTTTTCTCTAGTATCAATAAAAAATTTTTAATGAAAGTCTTATGTCTATCGAAAAACATATTATTTTTCTAATTTTTCAGTTGAAAGAAATGATTGAAGACACAAACCGTTCAAGAACTACTGTTATTAACATAATAATGTTTTAGTTTTAAATAGTAAATTAGACTGGAATTTGGTCGTTAAATTAAAGACGACAGGCTCGATATGAAAAGTGCGAACACTCCCGCGTGTTTGAGCGGGTCGTTTGGGGTTATCCAAAACGACCAAATGTAGAACTTTCGTAAGGTTTAACTGGTGGAGGAATTGTAGATGACCGATCATTCATATCACCGCAGATTCGCTCAGTTCATGCAGGAACAACCGGCTGGTTTAAAAAAAAAATATATAATTCTTTCAGACGAAGCCCTTTTTCACTTGTCAGGGTGCCAGCAAGCAAATTGCCGCATTTGGTCTTTTGCAAATCCTAGAACGATTGTTGAAAAGCCCTTGTATCCTCAACGTGTCACTGTTCGCTGTGGTCTGGAGCCGTGATTGAGCCATTTTTTTTCGAAGATGAGGCTGGAAATGCGGTAACGTTATCGCGATATGCTAACGGCTCAATTTTGGCCTCTTATTGACGACGTGGATACTACTGACATGCGCCTTTAACAAGACGATGCCACATGTCATACAACGAACTATACGATCAATTTATTGCAAACCAAATTTCCCGATCGCATAATTTCACGACAATCAGTAGTTAAGTGACCAGCCGAATTATGTGATTTAATAATACTGGATTATATTTTGTGGGGAGATGTTAAGTACGGAGCCAATTGTATCGATTTCAGCGTTCAATCGACATCTGTCATTGTGGTCGTGGAGGACATTTTCCAGATCTCATTTTTCACTCATAATTGCCGAACTTTTCTCTTCGTAATACAATAAAAATTTAAATCATCTTAATGAAAATTATTTGTTTTATTTTGCTTTAGAAAAAATACTTCTTGTTAAAAAACCCTTATTCGATGTCGATTCTTTCAAACATATTCATTTAAATTTATAAAAATGTATACGATAATGACCGAAATAAATTGTCATCGTTGTACTTCGAAAATTTATTATTTTAAGTTTCATTTGCTAAATCGAAGGTTTTCTTTCATTCATCAAATTAATTCAAAACACGCCACGCATTGCAAAAAGTTGCAAAAAAATAATAAAACTAAAGAAGGCACTTACAGAAAAATTCGTTTCATCTATTCCTCTAATATTTTCTTTTCTTAACTAACAGTTTTCCTGCATTTTCTTTTTGAAGAAAAACAAAATTTTGCAATGCTGTTTCACACTAAAGTGCATTTTATAAGAACCATAAAAATATTTCATCAAGTTTTAAAAGAATGCCAATAATCGTGAGAAACGTTAGAAGAAAATTGGATTCATAAAATGTAAAAGAAAATAAAAAAGTAAAAAACGAAATGGTAAATAAAGTAAATAAATTCAGAATATGCAACTGTATGAGCTCAAGTAAAAAGAAAAACCATGAAAAAAAGATCACAACATTTAAAAGAACAAGCTGCCAAACTGGTGCATGTACATCAGAGCATAGCGGACAAAGAAAATATGTTTATAGTTGAAAAAGGAATGAAACACATCAATTTTACAATGAAAACATGCAAGTGAAATTTTACAAAAATGAAGAAAGGAATATAAAAAAACAATTTTGCAATTACTTTGGCGCAATACAAAGTATAAAAAGCTTAACATTCTAAAACCTAGAAAAAAGGCGAAAACATGATGAAGAGTACAAAATTACAAAACAACAACCTAAAGCACAGATGAACATCAGTAAAGATATTGAAACAGGTCACGTGCGCATTACAGAATTATATGGAATGTTTGATGCTGCAAATAAACTTTAAATTTTTTTCTGTCTCTCCCGCAGATGTTACAAGAAACAATGTTTAATTCGACTGGGTTACATTCCATTTCCTTCAGCTTTTTTGTTAAGAGCATTTTTGTTTATTTTAAAGAATACATTAAGATTAAACAATCGGAAATTGTTGTTAAACATCCCTTTTAAAAACTAAATAACATTCAAGCGAACAATTTGATTGTCAGATACAAAGCAAAAATCTCAGAACCATTTCTGCCCTCGCTTATATTCATTGCCGACATCTTCTAACAAGTTGCTGAAAATATTCAGTTTTGAGATCTAAATTGTTGTTGCTTAATCATTTTAACGAATTTTAAAAGATTACTTTCATGTACGTTGTTTATGTTAGCTTGCAAGATGCTACATTTTCAGCTAATATTTTATATATAGTTGAGTTTACCACGACAGAATGAAGTTTTAATACGATTCTGTTTTCATATTTTTGTTTATTCCTTTGAAAAAAATTATAATGCATCATTTATGCACCGCATGGTTGGTAAAATGCGGCAATAACTTCGCGCTCCTATATTATTTCCAAACTTTAGACCATAATGTATTTAAAAAAAAATGTAAACAAGTTTTCAGATATACCGGAGAGCCAAACTTAAATCCGATTAATACAATCTGTATTTTGTATACAATCTGTATTTTGTATTTGCATGTGAAATATAGATATATATTACTCTTTGTTTGGAAAGCTCATAAGGCTATATTTCAGAACCGCTCTTATCTTTGCTACATGTAAATGAGTTTTTTTTTTCGTTCGGAGTAGTACTCATCCAATGCATTTTAGCAGAACTAGGAAATTAGGTTATGGGGAGAAGGAAAGAGGAAGTAGTGTTTGTTGACATTCGATTTGAATTTTCCTGCATTGAAATTGGCAGGAAAAACTTCTGGAGGCAAAAAATTATACCGCATACTGTTCTGCTAAAAAACGAATTCTCCCTATAATGCGTAACGCAATTCACTGGCCAATCGACCACAAATGGATGCGCTCTTAACGAAAAAAATGTAAAAATGTACGAGTTCCGGAAACAAGTTCCCTATTTCGTCGGAGCACTTACCATTCTAGTAACGATAAAACAGTGAAATACAACCTAAATTGTGTCGATGCTCTAGGAAATTAATAGAGCTGAATAATCTTCCGTCCCCAATGAGCCTCTTGGTCCTTTCCTGTACGCGGTTGAGCAACTCCAAAATCGACGCCCATATGTGAAAGTTGTACTCCATCTTTGGACGGATATAGGTGGTATAGAGAGTACGCAGATCGGATAGAGTGAAGTATCTCTTACACCGTTTTAGAAAACCAAGGCAATTGAAAGCTTCTTTAGAAACCTGAAGAGTGTGTTTAGTCCATCAAATGTCACACTGAATTTCCATGCCAAAAACATCAAGAGCTTCCGATTCCGTAATACCTATATCAACGATAGTAACCGGTGCAGCACTATTTCCCAAAACAGATCTATGCATAAGCATGCAACATTGCGTCTTACTCGACTCTATTCATACGACCTCATTCGGAGATCGCTGCGAGATGGTCATTGAGCATATCATTTATATTCCACATTTTGGACCTCGCCTCCAACTGGTTTGGTCCATTACCAAATGAATACGAATGGCAAACAGTGCTGTCATCTGCGAAAGATTATATAGGGTTGAAATTTTAACAGAGAAGGTCATTTAAAAAATATGAAATAGAGTAGGAGTAGGCCTTGCGGTACCTTTGAATTAATCTTGAACTCGTCCCATTTATAACAAAAGGATACCTGAGAAAACTCGATATAAATCTGGAGAAATTATCACCGACACCAAGAGCAGCAAGTTTTGACAGAAGTACATCATGCCACAATCTATCAAACGCCTTGGAAATTTCTGGAGCCACCACTTTAATCTCTCCTAAATGATGTATAGAGTTGTAGCATTGTTTCCATAGGAAAGCCAGGAAGTCGCTCATAGAGCTCCCCCTACGAAGACAATACTGTTGGTCGCTAAGATACCTGAACTCCTGGTGAAAGTTATTAATACATCCCATCACTTTAGCAAATGCAAAACAAATTGAAATTGGGCGGTATATTTTAGGGTTGTTAGCCTGATTATTGTTACATATCAACCTTCCAACACCTTGGAAATTCAACGACATTATACAACATTGGCTGCTAACGTACGCACTAGCGTCGAAGAGCTAGTACTGATATCCCAATCTGCCCAGAAGACTTGTTGACGTCTGCTAAAATCTTCTTAACTATTCGAGCTCGACAGAATATCTTCGACATAGTAATGTTACTCTATCTAGCCTGCGCGGTGGTTGACTGCTTTCCGGCAAATAAGAATTTGTTGCAAACATACCAGCCAAAACGTTAGCTTTATCAACCAAGTCAGTGATCATTCTTTAAAACAGTATCGGAATTGAAGAACTAGAATCATCCTTTACTCTTTTAACAAATAACATTCTAGCTACCTGTAGGTGTAGCAAGAGCCTTAACACGAAGGAGCTGCTCATACAGATTTTTCTCGCGCCTTAGTAAATTGCCACACGAAGATCTCGTCCGTTTGCGTGGCGAATCAGTATTTGCGTTTTTATTTCTACGCCAGATACAGAATGCTTCCTCTCTTGATCTGACTGCATTTTTGCACGTCTGAATAAACCACGATTTCGATCTGGTTTTAATCGTAATTTTTTTAGATGGTACAAAGGTCTATATTCCAAACAAAATTATGTTTACAATCCTTTCCGCCATGGCATCGATATTATTGTCCAAGAAACAAAGTCTCCAATTAAATTGCCTAAAAAATTCGTTGAGCTTAGACCAACGAGTCTTCTCATAAATATATTTGTTGCTTAAAATAATTTAAATAAATAATCAAATTAAGTAGAGCCCAAGAAAGTTCAAATGCACAAGTTAAGTTAAATATTATTATAAATATTGAGAAAATCCAAATTTTGAGTGCAACGAAAAGCCTTTCAATAATGTTAAGTACAACTAAATGTTATAAAGATCACGCAACTTTCTAATCGAATACGCTTTTTTAAATTAACGACATCTGTGGTCAGCAATTATGTGCAAGATCTTTAGTGGCATGAAAGTGCCTGTTCTTTGGGTTGAAATTACTCTTCAGTTGTAATTAAATCAGTAAACGAAAGCTCTCTAACTGATATGTAAATATATCTTTTTAAAGATTGCGTAAAAAACATAGATGATATTTTTACATAAACTAATAAAAACAAAAACCTCAAAATACTTGTCGGATAAATTATACTTCTCCCAATTGACATGAAAACGAAACGTTTGTAAAAATTCGTTAACAATATCCGCTAACTCAGCAGCAATTAAATATCCACGCTGTTCGATTTTAAAAATAAGAACGCCAATCGATTTTAAGTATTTTTATTTTCCTTTTTTACACAATATCTAAATAAATTTTTATATTTTTATTAATTAAATATAAAAATTATTTCATGTTGTTTAGCTAATAACAAATAGGAAAAGCAAAGAAATAAATAAATAAATATTTAGAATTCATTTTACAGGTGAAAAAGTTGAAGAAGTTGAAGAAGAAGCTTATAAACGAACTAAAGGACAGTTCATGGAACCTCATTGTTTGTTAATCCAACTGCCATTGAATTTTTCTTCTGTATGTGTAGATATCTAGCTTTCCTAAAAGTTAAACCACCCACTCTTCTATCTCTCAATGCCGAATCGTATTAAGAATGCATTAAACTTAGAACCTTCAAAAATTAGAGCTATTTCAAACATAACATTTATTTTTTTAAATTTTCTATAATTCACTTTAATAATTGAATTCTTCAGTTAATCAACATCATAAAGTAGAACATTTGAATTTTTAAGTATTTTGTTAACTAAACAAGGAAGGTGTTTTTCACTTTTACGGCCGATGGCACAATTGTTTTCATTAACATTGTCATAAATTCAACTTCTATATAGGTGTGTACCTCATCTTCGTTTTCAAATTATTTACGTTAAGAAGAAACAAGGCCGCATGAATTTACGTTATTTAAAAAACATGCAAAACATATGTTCATACACACAGTGGTTAATATGACACTTTCTTTAAAAGTAGTTGAATTTTGTTTTAAGTTTGTTTTATACGAAATAGGCAGATGTAAATGTAAGTAGGCGTTGCTGAGAAGCCAGTCAAATACAGACACAACTAGATTTATATTTAATTGTTACCTGAAAGACAAAAGATCTTTTGTAAGTTTCATTCTTCATTTTTCTATAATTTTCCATTATTTAAAAAGTTAAAAGTGCAGAAACTTCAAGGCAGTTATTTATATTTTTTCTAGGCAAATTAAAGTATACTCTTGAGTATAAAATGTGAATATTTAATATGTGTGGATTTTTGTTTTTAATAAATAATTCTTTGAATATAGTGTGTAACAGTGACGCATATAAAAGGAAGTTTGCTGTCAGTTTTCCCTCAGAATAATAATTTATTTCATGTCTACAAATTCTTTATACTCGAACTCTGAGCTTTGGTATATATAAGCTATTAGATACTGCTTCTAAAAACAAAATTAGTTTTAGCTTTTTGTAGGCTGCTGCTAATGGACGAAACCATCAAGAAAATGCTGCTTTACACTTTGCTAGTGTGTAATTTTTTCTGTTTTCTTCAAAAATTAACATAAAAATTTGTAAATAATTTTTCTTTCTTAATAAATTTAAATTAAATAAAAACTTAAGACATATTAAATTAATTTGCTGCCTTTAATTTTCTTTTATCAGCAATAAAAAATGGTTTTATTAAAAATAAAATTAAAATAAGCTAAACATTAATTTTGACTAAAATGGTTTATATATAATTATGTTTTTATAATTAAATTATTTAAGGTTTTGTTCTTTAAATATTGTTACGAATGTGTCTTGCTTAAGATTTAAAATAAAATAATTAAGCAATAAAGCGAACTACTAGTTACAATCTGCGTAGAAGTTTATACACACAACTACAATTTGATATGCTGTTTACTAACATGTACGCTGTTTACCATCTAAATGCGCAAGACAAAAAAAAATAATTTTAAAAACAACAAATATACATGTTGTTTACCAACTGCGTAATTTTCTAAGAAACCCTTTTCTACAAAAGACAACAAGAAATGTATTGAAATAAATCCGAAGCAGAAAACTTATCAGCATAAATACAAAAACAACTATACACACAGACATACAAGCGCCTACACATTGAATAAACAACATACAACAACAAAATGTAATACAAAGGGAGTAGAAGATTCTTAAATCTTCTAGACTTTAAATGGACAAATATAAATAGAGAATCGTCTGAGTGGATAGTTAATCAGTGTAAAATTAAACCTTATCAGGTAAAGACGTGCATTTTGAGTAGGTTATTCTGAAGTGTCAACTCTGTGTAGTTAAAGCAAATAAAATTATTATAAATTTTAGAATTCTAAAAACTGGTGTGATTTATTTTGCAATAAAGAACTCACAACAAGACGTTTATAAAAGGTATAAACGTAGCAATATAAGGGTATTTTTTATAGAAATACCAAACTTTACGTTGGAAACACTTTTTTAATTGATGGTCATTTTGTCAGCTGTCGAGTTATTTACGTTTAGTTTGCTAGGGTATGAAAAACACCTTCAAATTCTAGAAATTTATTTTCATTTTGTATGAAATACCCGATTATTATTTCTTTAGCGATTTTTTTTAATGATTAAACTTACTTTAGCTTAAAGGATTAGCCAATACAAGTTAAAATGTCCATATTTGGAGTGATTGTTATCCTCAAGGGTATGTTGAGACACCGTTATATATATAAAATCCGACTGGTGCTGGTCGGAACGGAACATTCAATGGTACCACTATAGAGCCTTGACTACCGACTTTTTCGTTCATCGGTTGAATAACCATAATAAACAACCCCAACTGATTTATTGAAGGAAACGTTTGGTAACCATAAAGTTTTACTTTTCAGATCCGTGAATGGGCCTCCAAGATTGTACGGGTTAAAACCGCTAGATATTATGTGGGTATATATGAAGTCGCTCATCTACGCCGAATAGCCCGAAACGATTAAATAATTGGAGAATAACATTCGACGCGTTATTACCGATATATGGCCAAATATTGGAAAACGTCAGAAGTCATATATAAATTATAATGTCAGAAGATTAGCTGAATTTTATTTATTGTAAACGAAACCTTTGGAAAAATTGTTCGTAAAGAGATTAAGATTCAGAATACATTTAGTTAATTGTTACGAAAAATTTCTTGTAAAAAATTTTAAGATATTGATAAAAAATTGTTACCGTTGATGGGATAAACTTTTTAATTGATTTTATTTAATATATAATAAATATTATAATTAAGGCACTATATTATTTTATTTTATAATTTCTAAGTAATTTTATTATTTGTGCTTGATTCCTTTAAATAAATATTTCATGATATTCTCACGAAATATTTATTACAAAAATTTTTATTAAAAAATAAACATTTTATGATATTCTCATAAAACATTTATTTCAATAAAAATAAAAAATATTTGAAATGTATTACTGCGGGGGAGAGCATATCCATATTGCAATTTCACTTTCGCTCACAAAGCTCATCAGTGAATTTTACCCCAATATTGTAATACATTTCAAATATTTTTTATTATTATTGAAATAAATGTTTTATGAGAATATCATAAAATGTTTATTTTTTAATAAAAATTTTTGTAATAAATATTTCGTGAGAATATCATGAAATATTTATTTAAAGGAATCAAGCACAAATAATAAAATTACTTAGATTGAAAATGATTCCGATGAATAAATTACTTATTTTATAATTTCTTTATTTCAACTATATACTCGTATATGGTAGAAAATTAAAAAATATAATATTGTAACGGATGCGTCTTGCTTAAGCTCAAAAAGAAAACATTTAAGTAATGAAGTAAACAACTGGGTATACTGTTTACTAACTGTGTGGCTTGCTAAGAAATCTTATGCACGCAAGACAACAGCTAATTTCTAGTAACAAACTGCTTCAAAATTTTATACACGCAAAACAACAACAATTAGATATACTGTTTACTAACTGCGTAGTTTTCTAAGAAAACTCATGTACACAAGATAACAACAACCATCTTAAAATAAATTCCAGGAAGAAACTTTATCAGCACAGAAACAAAAACAATAATACACACAGACCTATACATTGAATGAATAATATAACAACAACAAAATGTGATACAATGGGAGTAGAAGATGCTCAACTTTTTTTTAGACCTCTCGTGGACAAATATAAGAGGTAACGTTTGAGTTAGTTAGTTGAAAAATAAACATCGTGAAGTAAAGACGTGCATCGTAAGTAAATTGTTCTTTAGTGTTAACTTTGTATGTAGTTAAAGTAAATAAACTTGTAATTAATTTAAAAATCCTAAAATCTACCGTTATTTATTTTTCAATAAAAAACTCACAACAAAACGTTTATTAAAGGTATAAACGTAACAACATAATTAATTTTTCAATCCACTTATGTCCACAAAGAAGAAGTCGACATAGTGAGCCGAATAAAAGAAATTGATGTTTTTCTGTTATAATTAACTTGAACTTATTTAAGTTGAACTATTTAAGTTTTCCATATAGAGACCAGTTTTTATTAAGCTCAAGTTCTTCTATTTATAATAAGCAACACAGAGAAATAATGGAATACAAAATGCGTAGAAAAAAAAATATTTTAAAAAATTCTTCAAACAATTACCAGAAAAACCCCCTTCAAAAGAAATTAGTAAAGGAAATTAGTAAAAATTTTTATGAAATAAAGTATAATAAATAATTTTTGTGAACACATTTGTTATCATATCACTATGAAATCCATTACAGATCAGTCTTTATATCTAGATCCTAATATACATAAAAGTATACAACTAATATTTAAGGGCTTTAAAAATTAAATTTCATATAAATGTAAATATGTATATAATCGTAAATACAATTGAGGTTTTTACCTGTACGTTGCGAAAAAATCTACATTGCTCTTTTATTATTAAGCATTTTACTCAACGTTTTAATTACCAAGAATTTCTTTTTTTAATATATATTTTTTTATTAATTTCATTTTTTTATTAAGCCTTTGTGATGTTTGTTTATTATAATTTTTTAATTTAATCCTCATCGAAAGAAGTAATTACCGCGCTTTTATACTTGTGCATTTTTTTAATATCAATTTATTTATATATATAAAAACTGCAAATATATTTCATTTAAAAGGTAATAAAAATATTAATAATGATAAGATTCTATAGATATTGAGATCAATATTTGTGCAGTGGACTTTAAAAAAAAAAAAAAAAAAAACAAATTAAAAATATTTTAAAGCAAACTATAAAATCCTTTGAAATGCAAACACAAATAAATAATATTGAACAAAAAAAAAAACAATAGTTATTAGTAAAAGGCAAAAATAAAATGTTGCGCATATAAAAGCTGTGTAAAAAATTAAAACGGGATATATAATGAAAAATCTAAACGTATTTGGCTTTTAAAAACATTTTCAATATCCTGAAGTGCAAGAAACCTTTTTAGTTAGTTACCATGCAGGCAGCCAACAAAATAAGTACGAGTATATCAAGTTTTCGACTTAGTATTGTCCTATAATAACTGACTTAAATTTAGAGTTAGTTACCAAAACATGAAAATATTATTATATAAATAAAAACAAAGAGATTCAATCAAATAAAAGCAAAAAATTAACTCAAAAAAAATATTTGTAAAAATTTTTTAGACGATTTTAATTTTTAATATAAAAACACTCTATTAAGCTTAAGGTCAAATTTCCTTTTTTAAATTTGTATAAAATAAAAATGCTTTGTGTCAATAAAATATTTATTTATGGTGCCTTCCAATCAGAACAGAAATATTTGAATAAACAAAGTTCAAATAAAAAATTTTGCTTTATTTAATTATGCCAATTTAATAAATTTATAGCAACTTTATTTGAAAATTATATATAAAAGAAATTGAAAATAAAAAATTTTTTATTAATTGAACCTGAAATCTGAGGGCTTAATAGAATAACAGTTGTAGCCATTATTTTTATTTTTGCATATATTTTGGCTTCATGTATCTGGATGCTATTTTTATACTTTAACAATAGCGCTTAAAATTATAATTTTATCAAGAGAATCTCTTATGTTTTGTCACAGTTAATATAGTTTTAACATTTCCAGACCGATATAATAACTAGCAAAGGAAAATGTGATGACATTACCCCAAATTTTCTACTTTCATATTTCATTATTTTCCCTAAATAACCTTGTATTTCCATTAGCAAGATGTTCTTTTTTCTGCTTTGGTAGTCATGCTTAATAAATTTAAATAAAAATTTTTCCAAGCATAATCCAAAAAATAATAAAATACATTAAATTTTTGGGTATGGCTTCTTTTCTTAAATATTTTTAGAGTTATAACTGGTAACGTGCGTGTTTATAAATATTATTAATGACCGACATATTTTTAAAAATGAGTTGAACGAGCGCCTTTTCTATGACTTTTATTTACATTTCAATTACAATGTTTCTTGTTCGTTTTGTTTTCTTTTTTTGATAAGGGACAATTGCCAAAAAGGGAAAATAATAATCTTAAAGGTCATCCATTCAGTAATTAAGGACGCCAGTCTAATTTATGTAGCACTTTCATGTTGTAATTTTCGTTTAATATATTATATACTGCTTTAAGAACTTTAGCATTAAATTTCTTTTAGAAAATTAAATTTAAATAAAGAAAGTATTAAGTGTCAATAAAATAGTTCCACAAAACAATAACTTTATTCATTATGAGTACTTTTATTAAACATATATGAACTCTATTCAAAGGCATATACGTACGCTTCTTAAATAGAAGAAAAAAGTTATTTAAGCTAACAACTTTTCACAAAAAAGTAAGTTTACACAAAAAGTGTCAGAAATATATGACTTTTTCAAAGAAGTTAAAGTTACCTTTAAACACATAATCATATTTTTTTAAATCTATTTCTCAGAAATCTTTATTTTTTGCAATATTCATTTACGGTTGTTTTTTTACAAGAATATCTTTTTTTACAAAAATGCTCTTTCTCACAAAATGCCTTTCACAATAAAAAGTACTATTGTCACAAAAATTTATAATGCATACTTTTTTAATACTATTGCTATTTCCTGTCCTTTGTGGCTGGTTTGAAGTCAAAGGCGATCGCTTTCGATGCAAATGCATCATTCTCAAGCCGCGTTGTGGTTTGTACTGGTGAGTCAGTGTTGGCGTTTACCAGTACAAGCCACATCGCGGCTTGAGAATGATGCATTTGCATCGAAAGCGCTCACCTCTGACTTCAAACCAGCCAGAGAGGGCAGGAAATAGCAACAGCATTTCATTTACTGGTGGAAGAAAAATAAACAACATAATACCAATACTTTTTAACTTGAAACATTACAAAAATATCAACTTTTGGCTATCTATTAGTTGGCCAAATTTACTCGATGCACTTGTTAATCATTGGAGACCAACTTTAATTTAATTTAATTAAACTGCAATCAATCGATAAATCAATTGATAATGCGGGTTTCTACGTTCTTGATGAATATTTGGATTTTATGAGTAAAATATGTAAAACATGAAAGCACACTATTTCAAAAGGTATGCCATATCAGACGGACACAAAAATCACGTGCACCAACACACACGATATGACGTTGATATAAAACCATTTTATGCTGTTTTCTTTACCAATAACGAGAGGGTTGAAGTAAAAGTAAATATATATATTTAAATCTTATTTACGTACCACAAACCTCCATTACCGACACCTTTATTACCATGGTACTACGACCACTACCCACCGCCGACTACTCTTAGTTATTTATGGGATTTTTTCTTCCACTTAAACGCTCATAAATTTGAAAAACTTTGCACTGAAATAAAATGTTCATGAAGAAAAATTAAGCAATAAAATAAAACCAAGTGCTTTACCATAGTAAAATGAAATAGCATTAAAATTTACCACTTTTGTTAAGCCATGTTACGAGCTAAATATTTAACTAAAGGTATTTATGTAGGTATTTGCAAAATGAAGAAATTTTATTGTCATAAATCATGAAAATGTTGAAAGAAATCTTTAATGCAGACATATCTGGGATTTTTGTAGAAAAATAATTATGTAAATTCAAAATATTAGATCGATCACACCAAAGTGGTAGAGGTAAAATCATAAAGGTTTGCCAGAACGTAAATAATGTCTCACAAAAAAACAAATTCGATAATGTGAAATAATTCGGTTACATTCTTCCCTTATGAAACGTAAACATTTACTGATTGCATATTTTTGTTACTATGTGACTGAGGCGTGTAACTTGCTTAGGCGTATTCAACCCAGCCATCGGCTTAAGTTATCTAAGACTGCAGCGAACTTTAAACTAATAAGTTTTTTTTATATCTTATACATATTCTTTAACCACCACATCAATCTGCGCTGACAGTTTTCTTGTGAAGACTCTAGCCCTTTCACGAAGTAAAAAATTAAGTTTCATATTAAAAACGAAATATTGTTTGATGGGTTAGAAGTGGATATGTTTCCTCTCAGCGACTCGAGGAGACATATATATCACTAGGTCATCTTCATACGCTTACATAACATTTATTTCCCTTTACCCTGCATTTGGCGATAATGCGGGGTTTGAGCTGATCTTTATTTATACTAGGGCCCTAAAACTATTATTTTTCTTTTTTATTGAGGTTACCTGTTAGTATTATAACCCATGAACTTCGTTTCTGTTAACGAACAAAGCAAGCCCCTCAACTAATAAAGCTACTGCAGGTGCGATTGGTCAACGAATAAAAACGGACACCTGCAGTGGCTGCGTTAGTTGATGGGCCTGCTGATTACTTGGAGTTCGAAGACACAACCAAATTTTTTAAAGGGCAACATTAAATTTTTTATTTAACCCTACAGATGATATGATTTTATTCATTTTTATACTAGAACACCATAACGTTAAAGACTAGTTAATGATGCAGTTTTACAAGAAAATAACTAGTTATCACTCGTTGTTATCATAACTTCTGGTGTAAATATTTATCTCGCTTAACCCTTAATTTCAGGTGAAAGTTAAATTTCCCTTAACTCTTAAAAGGCTTGATTTTGTTTCATAAAGTCTTCTTCTTAGTTTGATGGGTTGGCAACCTTAATAAAATTATTTTTACTTCCTAAGCATACTGGAATGGAATAATTTTGAAGCTCATTTAGTACATACCACTTTCTGTTGCCTAAATATAGACATTGAACAATTTATGAAAATATATGTAAAAAACAGAAAAAAGTTTTATGTTCAACATAACTGTTCATCTCGCCATTACTTTTTTGTTCATTCTTTTTTGAAGGTTTAACACACAGATTTGTGGCGTACAAGAATTATAAAGGCTTAATTTGGTTTTCTTATTTTTTCTTTTCAGGTTTTAATTTTTTTGCTGTTGCTTTGAAATCAGTGTGATTTTGTACAAACACTAAATTTGCATTTAAGTTCATTGGTTTTTATTTTCCGAATTTTTTCGACCTAACACATAAAAAGTTTAAATTATATATGTACGTTCATCATGGAAATTTTTCTCAACAAAATGCTCTTGAAAAATGTAAAAAATTTTATAATTTCTAACAAATATTAGATAAACAAATATCGGTCTTTTTATCTTTGACATCAAAATCTTTTTTCGCTAAAATTATCTGTTTGAAGGTTTGAAGTGGTTGTATTGTTGGCCGATTTATTTTCGCAAATATTAAGAGGCTTTTGAAAGAATAAATTATAACTTTCATATTTTTTTCTAAATCTAATTTTCCCTCGAGTATAGCAATGTTTACCGTTGAAATTTGATTTCTTTTTAAGCTGCATTAAATATAAATTTTTTCCTAACACTGTATTTCCTAGTTTGTATTGATATTTACAGTTATTTATTTTATTAATAAAAGTAATTGTCTTGGAATACCAAGTTGGATATTTTAGAAATAGAATATATAAAAAATTTTAAAGAAGAAATCTACTCCAATTGCGATATTAAAATACACTAACCAAAAATGCATGACACAACAGGAGAAATATGAAATACTGGCTCTAGTTTTCAGTTGGAATCACTCTATTTCGTTTAACCTCAGAATTCTGGCTTTTACAACAGAAGTAAACAATATGTTGACCATTTCAATTTTAAAACTTCTGATGTAAATAGCCACATAAATTCCTTCAACAGATAAAATATTTTGTTTAATTAAAAACATAAAGTCAAGAAAAAGTCCGGGATAAAATGGAATAAATCTACAATATTCTTGCCAAAAAAAAGGAGTAAAATACATTACAGAACTTGTAAATTCATGCCTACGACTTCACTATTTTCCTAAAGTATGAAAGAGTTCAAAAGTTGTGCGATAAGAATAGCAGGCAAACCTGCTGACAGTCCAGAACTTGTATACCCTTGAGTCTCCTCCCCACTTTAACCAAAATACTAAAAAAAATTATTAAAGAGAATATGATTGAATTTATAGACTCACAAAAAAATTTTACCATCACAACAATTTGGTTCCGCAGAGAGCACAATTCTGCTTAGCCCTTTATCAAAATCAACAGGATTGGTCTTGCTGGATATTAAGGCTGCTTTCGACTCCGTTCGGCATGATGAGCTAATCTATAAAATGATACAGTTAAGTTTTCCTTTATTGCTAGTTGATATTGTCTCTAGTTTTTTTTCTGGCAGTAGCTTTACCGTCTCTATTGGCTTAGTTAGTTCTTCATAACAAGAAATACTATCTAGCTGCCCTCAGGGACCCTACTTCTTACTCGTGTTGTATAATATATATACTTAAAATTTCTTTCAGTATTCTCACCTGCGGAATTTGTTCGTGCGATGTTCTGGAAAGCTTACAATTTAGTTAACGTTGCACTTGTTAAAAACATAATTTATAATTTATATATATTTAAATACTAAAGGATCTAGTCCTAATCTCTTTATGTAATCAATAACAAAATATCTATTTAATAGCTCTTACAAATAAAATAATAAATAAAAGTAATTTTATATGGCTGAACTGATATTAACAATATCCGACTGAATATCCAGGAAAAATTGTTAAAGTAAAATGGTTAAAGTATATTTTATTGTAAAATTTTTTTTTGGTAAAACATTAAAGATTAGACTATCTGCCATGCTTTTTTTACACGTTATTACTTTTAGTTTTTTAAACATCTGCTTGTTCAATATTTCTAGAGGAAAGGGAACATTGATATCTCTAGAAGAATAAAAGCCCTTTTCACGTTGCCTAATTTAGATTTCCATTAAAATAAGGCATTACTTGCTAACGTTATTGTTATAAAACAAGTAGCACTTTAAACGCAAAGACTTAATGACCTGTGGTCAACATATATATTTGATCATAAAACTCAAAGGTCATTCTAAACTTTATTAAGCAATATAACCTGCGTATTACTAATGCCGATACTTGTAGTCTGAATATAATATATAGGTAACTGACATTACATTAAGTGACTTACCAAACTTATAATAACCTCTTTTAAGCAGACGGAATTGGAATATAAGAATCCTTTAAAAATGAGGAAACGTGAAGGAACAAAACAATACTAATATAAAGGCGGAAATATTAAAATTTAACGACCGAACTAAAATGTAATTTAAAATATTTTCGCTTTTATTGAAAATCATAATAATATTTGTGAGCATGCATATGGAATCTCAATTAAGTTTCTTATTTCCCTAAATTTGGTGTTATACTTGGTAAATTCTTTAAGTTACGTTACGCCTCTTCTGATATTTTAATTATATTCATTTGGTAATTACTTTTTCGTTTAATTTAATTAATACTTCGCACGTGTTCCGAGTGGAGGCATATAGTAAACAAGATTATAATAAGGTACATAATGCGTCAAAGGATGCTAAAGATTTACAATAATCCTGTTAACATATAAGTGGACCTTAGCTCACAGTTTCTATCTCCAATGTATTCTTGGAAACTACTTTTATTTAAATATTTTGATTTGCATTTACATACGTACATTAGTTATTCAAAACAAAACTGTACAATACAGCATTAAAACTATGACGAGAAATACATTATTATTTGGCTTATGTTTTGATTCATTATATATTGTGCCTTTTTCAAGAAAATCTATGTATATGAAGTTTTTTCCAAGGTTACTTTTACCCTCCACAATAAAAATAAATAAATATAGCAACAAAACAAGGCAAAAGAAAAATATCAAACATCAAAGCTAACTGCAACTGACAGGGGATGTCTAGCTGTCACAGCCATGTTTATTGTATTGGCATGATAACTACGCATTTCAACTGCAAACAAAAAAACAAGTTTTTTAATCGCTATAAATGCCTTGTTTCGCATTATATTTTTTACTTCATTTGTGTTAAAAAATAAATGTGTATTTACTCTATTCTATACACAGTCTTAAGGACTGTAGTGCTAATTAAGGGTGTCCCACAGTTATTTTTCCATTAATGTACTAAATTATATTTAAAGCTGGACGAAGAGTGAATTAAAAACAATTATGACACAATCGAAATATATGTATATATATATATATATATATATATATATATATATATATATTTTTTTTTTTTTTAATGATTTTTTGATTCTTATTTTTATGCAAATTTTTTTTAATTATACAATTTATTTATTTTTCTACCATAAAAGGTTCAAAGAGATTCTACTTACAATTAAAAAAAACCATCATCAACTTTTAACTCCTTTCATGCTGAAATCATAAGCAGACTAAACTGAATATTACGATGTACAATAGCAATAGAATTGTCTTGGTCTAAGTTAGAAGAGTTGTAAGAACTTTCCAATCTCATCCACCTCAACAACACTCACTATTTTTGTCTACTCCAACCCCCCGCCCCTCTCCTTTTCGGACTTGAACTCACGACTAGTATGTCTTTTCCAAAACACCTAATGATAATTCTCAATATATCTTGGTAACTTTTTTTTAATTTATTTAGTTTATTATTTAGCTTTCTTTGCCACACCCACATGTGGCATTATGGTGATCAGAATCGCTTCTGTTGTTCGTGGAAAATTTCAACCACGCATTACCAGCAGCGGTGGAATAGAATAATTTTTTTAAGTCCTAAGGGAAATTTTTTACCAAAAAAAAAAAAAAACCGTGACAGCAATATCCCCATGATTTTACCTAAATCCTTATAATATTGTTACGTTGATACCAGTCAAGGAATCTTACTTGGATAATACAAAAAAAATAATTGACGCGCAAACAACAGCGCCTTTAAAATATGATTAACACAAGGATTTTTAATAATTATATTTTATTTTATAAAACGTTATTATTCACAATTTAATAAATTAATTAAAGCAACTGTAATTAGCTAAGTGAGCATGTAACTGCAACCCAATTACCACTTAGCTTTGTATAATGACGTTGCATCGACATGTGTTTGTAGCCAAATTGTTAGTATTTTGTCAATGCAATCATACTATAAAACAATTTACTTAAGATGCACGTCTTTACTTCACGAGGTTTATTTTTCAACTAACTAACTATCTACTCAGATGTTGTCGTTTTATGTTTGTCCACTAGAAGTCTAGAAGAATTAAGAATCTTCTACTCCCTTTGTATCATATTTTGTTATTCTATGTTGTGCATTCAATGTGTAGGCGCCGGTATGTCTGTGAGTATTTTCGTTTTTCTTCCTGAAATTTATTTTAAGATAGTTGTTGTTGTACAAAAGTTTTCTAAACAGCTTATCTAATTGTTTTTGTTTTGCAGTTCGTAGATGGAAATTTGCTGTTGTCTTGCGTGGATAAGATTACTTAGCAAGCCACACAGTTAGTAAACAACATACCCAGTCGTTTACTTTATTGCTTAATTATATTCTTTTAAAACTTAAGCAAGACGCATCCGTAACAATATAATTAAAAATAACAGTCTTGGAACTACACGGAGAGTATGTGAGTGTGAGACTGTGTTATTGTATTTGAAATGGTGTTTTTGTTTTTCACAACAGCATGTATCGCATAGTTTTCTCCGACTCTTCAAACGCATCTGAAATAGAAGATTAATGATGGGTAAGTGTAAGTACTGTACTAACAACTATGTCAGCACTACCAATAGCATGGCATACTCTCTCTCTTAAAATTACTTTTTATGTGCAGGAAATGCATTTGACATGAATGAAATAATCCAATATAAAGAAACGGCACTTCCATTATATTTCCATCTAATTTCTAATTTAAGCAAAATTAACGACAGGCTAAAAAATAGATGCTAGTAGTATCTCTAGAAATAATTTCTCTTTTATATATTATATAAGAAGCATAAAAACGATTTCTTTGATTTAATTTTATTCAAATGTAATTAATTCATAGTTTCAATAGTAAACCTACATCCAATTAATATCATGTACCTACAGTATATATGTATGTATATATGTATGCATAAAATTAAGGTGAAAATATTAAACTAAATAGCTAAAGTTGGTATTTAGATTTATTGTAGCAGTACTATTATTTGATTAAATTAATTTTGATTGAAAAAAAAAATTATTTGCCTTATTAAAGCAAACTTCATTAAAAAACTACTTCATATAAAATCTTCAAATAACCAATTTTCACTATTAACCCTTCACGGTTACTGTTCGTTAAATCGACGCACACCACACACTCTTTATTCTATAACTTTTTTATGAGTGATCTAACTTCGCTCTTTCTATCAACAACGTTAGTAGATGACGAAAGCTTGCAGTGAGTAGGCGTATGCTAGCGTAGTATTTTGTTTAAGTTCTAATTCACACGTAAAATCCGGTGAGTACTCGTCGTAAAGACGAAGAGTAACTTTAGTGCGATTTTTTGTATTTATGGAGTAATAAGTTTGATGCTTTATTTCGTTGTATTATTATAAAACTTTTTATTTGAGGCAATTTGTTGTTGTTGTTGTTAATTTTTTTTTAAATAGAATAGAAAATGAGCTCTAAAAAAATATTAGAAGACGCTGATATCGAAAGGTTTTTACAAAATTGTGTCGACGAAGATTTCGATTTTTTGGATGCTTCAGATGACGAAGATGACGAGAGCTGTGAAGTTAGTGAGCAGATAAGTGTAACTGAAGATGATATACCACCGGCTTCCGATGAGGAATTTTCAGATAAAGATGATATACCACTCAATGTGCTTCGCTCAAAAACTAATATTATCGAGTTTTCAAAAACAAATTTGCGAGGAAAAAATTTTCATAAATGGTCAACAAAAAAAGGAAAGTCACATCGCCGGGCTATGTCCTATGTCCACAAGGCTAGGGGTCCATCACGAGAATGTAAAGGAGTCGATGAACCTCTAAATTGCTTTAAATTGTTCATCACTCCTGAAATTATTGATGAGATTGTGAAATGGACAAACGTTGAGATACAGAGCCGTTCGAAAATTAATTCGCAAATGAGTACAACTGATGCATCTGAACTATATGCCCTTCTAGGACTCCTAGTTCTCACAGCCATTAAGAAAGATAACCACCTTAAATTGTTCATCACTCCTGAAATTATTGATGAGATTGTGAAATGGACAAACGTTGAGATACAGAGCCGTTCGAAAATTAATTCGCAAATGAGTACAACTGATGCATCTGAACTATATGCCCTTCTAGGACTCCTAGTTCTCACAGCCATTAAGAAAGATAACCACCTTACAACAGACGAATTTGTTGACCCTACTTATTGTGGGTCGCATTACGTGTCTACCATGCGGTTCAAATTTTTGATGTCGTGCCTTCGCTTTGACGACAAAAGTTTAAGAATGACAATAATTAATGATAAATTTGCTCCTATAAAAAAAGTTTGGGAACTTTTTATCGCAAAATGCCGCCAAAATTACGTGTCCGGTTTGTATTTAACCCTTGATGAGCAGCTACTGGTGTTTAGAGGGAAATGCTCACTTCGTATGTACATCCCAAATAAACCAGCTAAATATGGGTTAAAGTTGGTAATGGTTTGTGATAGTGGTACAAAATACATGGTAGATGCTAGTCCATATCTGGGAAAAGGCAGTAATCCAACAACAACTTCGTTGGGAGAACACTACGTGAAAGAGCTGACAAGAACTGTTCATGGAACGAATCGCAACATAACAATGGATAACTGGTTCACATCAGTTTCCCGAGCGAAGTCATTGCTTATGGAACCCTATAAGTTAACTATTGTTGGCACCTTGCGGTCAAACAAGAGAGAAATTCCAAAGGAAATGGGAACTGTAAAAGGCCGTAGAGCTGGAACATTTATCTTTTGTTACGATAATGAACTGAATGTAGGCAAAAAAGACAGAAAGGGACGAACGCAATAACATGAAGGGAGACACGAACTATATAAACACAACTGACGATAGAACGCAACTAGTACGAAGAGAACACTGAAGATGGCAAACAGCCGAAACCGGTTTGTTCACAAACCAAATTTGACGAGGGTCGACGGAAAACCGTACCCAAACAAAAGAAATTTTTACCCCGTCGGAGAATCCAAGCACATATATAATGAACTTACTTTATTATCCTACAAGCCAAAACCAAATAAAGTTGTATACCTTTTATCAAGTTGCGATGAAGAAGGAACCGTAAATACGAAAACGGGAAAACCTCACATCGTGGAATTTTATAATCAAACAAAAGGCGGTGTCGACACTTTGGACCAAATGTGCAGTGTTGTCTCTTGTTCCCGAAAAACCAATAGATGGCCAATGTGTCTGTTTCTTGGAATTTTAAATATTATTTTTATGAACAGCTATGTAATATATACCCACAACATGTTTTTAAAAGGTCAAAAACCAAAAAACCGACGACAGTACCTGAAAGACCTTCATGAATCTCTTGTGGCTTCATATTTGAAAGGCAGACTCGAGACACCTACTTTACAGACCTCAGTTAACGAAAAAAATTCGAAATATAATACCTAATCCGGAAGAGGGTGTCGAGGAGAAAAAAAAACGTAAAATTTATCACCTCTGTCCATATAGTAAAGGCAGAATGACGAAAACTGCATGCATGTGTAAAATAACCAAAAATTTTTTTTATTTTATTGAACTGATTATTTATTTATTTATTAACAGTAAATAAATTTACAAATTAATAATTATAATTCTAGGAACTGACTACAGTGGCCGAACTGATTATATTTAAAGGCTATGTATGAAATTAGTCATTTTTATTTTTTAAGTTTTTGTTGTTTTATAAAATAAGTGAGTTTGAAAAAACAAAAAAAAAAAGAGTTTGAATTCGTAACGAATTTTAAGTGAAGAACAGAAATTTTACTTTTATGTTTAATTTTGTACTTTATTTTTAAATAAAATTATACCCCAAAAAATATTTGTTTATTTTTTAATTTAAAATTCGTTCCGTTAGAATTGGTTTTTTAAATAGTTCGTTGATTCGACGAAGAGTAATCTTAATGGACTTAAACGAAGAGTAACCTTGCAGGGTTAAGTAATGAGTTCTGTCCTAATTTCAAATTTGAAACATCCTACATTATTATATTGACTTGTAGAGTTGTTTTAATAAATATAGATATAAAAAATTTCGTGAACGATTAATTGCCTGAATTCGAAGAACAAAATTTTTTGAGGAAATGGTCAAATTAGTTTAAAAATTCAATTTAGAACAATATTATATTATTTTATTTTATATTTTACTTCGCGGAAAGGGTGAACAGATAATTAAATATGTAAAACCTAAATTAAATTTACTAAGGTTAAAATATTGACATATTTTATAAAATCTCTTCTTAAATAGTTAAAAATTAATTACGTATTTAGATTTGAAAGTGCTACTTATTTCAATTCCGTTATGTCAATATTACATAATTAAAATTGCAACAAGTAAAAAGTATAAAACTCCAGACAATAAAAACAAACAACCAAACAAACAGAAAGGACACCGAAACAATATAATGCATTTAACCCACTTGTATAATGACCCTTCATTTAAAGTCCTTGAACTACTACAAACCAAATGGTAAAGAGCAACAAATGAAAGGAAATAAACTCTTCGCAGCATTAGATGAACTCAAATAGTTGTGTAAATATTTTGTTTGTACGTCTTTATTCATAAGAGACCTTTGAAGCTTTTACGGTTCTTTTTTTATAAATTAAGGTTTTTTTTAGTTAAATAAATCAACTGGAACTCGTTGCCTCATTTTAGTATATTTTTTGGAAGCCTTTTAGAGAACGAACTCTATGGTTGATATTTTGCGTTAGGATTTTATTTATTTTTTATTATTGTGTTTATTATGTAGGTTATTTTTGATAGTGCGGCTGATGTCCTTATTTTTGTTTTAAATTTAACGTTTATTTATTAAATTTTTAGAACTTGTCATTAGTCCAAACCAGATAGTAATTAAAATGTTATTTCTTTGTTTTATAGGCAAAATTAGGTGCCCCTGTAGGCTAGTAGGTAGTGTACTGGCTTGTAAATATGGGTGTTGTGGGTTCGATTCCCAACGAAGACCTTGGGTTTTTTTCACTACAAAAATAAAAATTGACTGTCGGTGGGGCTGCTCAGCGATGAAGGCATAGTCACTGGTCGCTGTGTTGTCTTATACGGCAGTTAATTTCCGACTATCCTTCTACTTTCACCACCTGTTTCATCTATTCTCTATCCCTTTCCTAAAGAATGTAGCACGGTACTTGACTAAATAGGCATTGTTGCCTGAAGTGCTACTTCTTTTAAAAAAAAAAATTGCTTTCCATCGCCTGGAGGTGATGTATAAAATATTTATGCAATACATATTTGTAATAAATAAGATTAATTAGTTTCTCTTTACTATCATTTTTAGGGAATACGCTAAAAGGTTTAACTCTCAAACGAATTGGTATGCTCTAGTAAATTACAATAAATAGATAGATTAGTTATCATCTAATCCAGCAAGCCATTTCTTGCACTGTAGGTAAATTTCCATAAATTCTGCAGAATGTGTACACTGAAAAGAATAGAGATTCACACTTTTACTTAAAAGCATTAATGCAGATTTCGTAGACGTCAATTTTTTAACACCCAAAATTTATTTAAGGTTTCTTAGTAGTCGCCTGAAATTTTTAGGAGCTGAAATAAGAAATGTGGACTTTCGAAGTCTGACCGGTGATTATTATAATATTTTAGCCCGTAAAGACTACGATAACAAGCCTCGGATAAACACGTGGTAACTGTAGTTTTAACTCCAATCGGGAAAGGGTATTTATGCACTTTTTGTTTTTGATTTAATTCTGCTTTAAACTTAAGTTAAATTCTTAACGTGTCTTAATGCAATCTTTAAAATAAACAAGTAGAAGACACCATTAAAAGGAATTGTATGCTGCATAATAACCAAATTCTAATGACGTAAAGAAGAATAAATTATAAATTTTATTCCAATAAGTTAAAAAAATTTTTAATTTAATTTTGTTTCTTTAATTTAATTTTGTCTTTATTGTATATATGTATATGTTAGATATGTTTGTAATTTGATAACAATTAGAGATCATGTTTAAAGAATACAATTGTATGCTTTGATACACAAACATGATACAAAAAATATGTGTTTTGCAAAATAAAGACGACAAGGATAAATATTTAAGGTGGTTGGGACAAAGTTTGATTTGTTTTCTTTTTTTTTGACACTTTATACAAATGAAAACTAACCCTCATTTTTCTCTAAAACTAAAAAGGATAAAATATCGAATTTAACAACAAGCAAACTGGTACAAAAAACTTAACAATTATAAGGAAAAAGTTTTACAAAAACAAATGGGGGTCAATATGTCGACCACAATAAGGGTACAAAGAAAGCGAGTAAAAGAGCTTGTAAAATTAACATCAAAAAGGTCATCTAAGTTTAAAAAAAAATTCAGGTAAAAGGAAAAATTTCTAATAAAATGTAACAAACATGAAGAAGAGTAAATAACAAAAGGAACTACTAAAAAAAAAAAACAGTAAAAATACATTTTTCAAACCGGTAGAGTCGATGAACAACATAAGTGCACTTTAACTGCAAATATGTTACTTTCTTTCTTGTTTTACATCAAATTGCTTCACGTTTAGTTGTGAGAAGTTGAAGTTGAATATAAGCAAGACAAAAAAAATCCTAAATTTTTTCTTGGGAGCAATGAAAAAATTTGGAGTTTTACATGTGTAAAAAACAGCTTAAAATAACCTTTATAAGGTTAACATCAAATTGCTGGTACGTGAGTTAATCACGAAGTTGTTATAAAGATTATAACTATGTTAGTTTACACCGAATATGAAACGATGTCTATTCTTTTTAAGGTACAAATAATCTTAGATCGGTTTTCTCCAGTTAAAATAAAATTTAATTGTTTATGAATACTTGTTAAATTATATAAGCAGAAGATCATATATAAAAATCGATTTACAAATGTATAACCGTCATATTAACAACTGAATTATATTTAAATTCTAATTCAACTAGGTGCCGTCCACTCAAGTTTAGCAAAAGTGGGATTCTATTTCGAATCCTTACTTCTAGTTAGTGTACAATTTTAATGTAGCTCCAGTATATTTTTCCTCAGTTTTGTTCTAATTCTATCTTGCTTAAGTGAAAATGATAATTATAATTTACTTGTACTCTTCTTAATCCTTAGCTTTACAAGTTCAACATATACGATATGTGCTTGGTTTTTCCGACGGGGTTATAATCAATATTATTTGGGTACGGTTTTCCGTCGACCCTCGTCAAATTTGGTTTGTGAACAAACCGGTTTCGGCTGTTTGCCATCTTCAGTGTTCTTTTCGTACTAGTTGCGTTCTATTGTCAGTTGTGTTTATATAGTTCGTGTCCTCCTTCGTGTTATTGCGTTCGTCCCTTTCTGTCGTTTTTGCCTGCCTCTCTCCTTTTTCGTTTGTCCCTTTTTACCTAATTTGTCGATCCCTTTTTCATTCGTCCTGTTTTTTTTTTTTTTTTTTTTTTTTTTCTAACTAAATCCTTTTACTGTCATGCTTGCGGTCCGTTTTTGTTATGCGTGAACCTATTGGGTTTTTTTTATGTGACATAATAATCTGTGCATTTAGAACAAGAAACAACCTAGGCAGAATACTACGGAATAAAACAACCGAGGCAAATATACTAGACAAACAAGGAGTGTACAAATTAACTTGTACATGCCATTATAGCTACATCGGGCAAACAGGACGAAAAATTAAGACCAGATTTAGGGAACACATTAGAGACTATAACAAAAAACTACGAGAACCAAAATCAACTCCAGAATCAAACTTTGCGAACCATATATTTAACAACAAATGTACACCAGGACATATAAAGACAACGGTTAAACTGCTTCATACCCAGCACAAAGGAAGGAGACTAAATGTATTAGAAAACATGGAAATATACAAACAAAAAACATTTGACGGACGAATTATAAATGAACAAATAAACACTGCTTCGGACACAATATTTGAACCGTTGAAACATTTTTACAGGAAAACAAACATTACACCAACACAAAAACGTTACGCAAGTGCACAAGACGAAAGCAATAAAGAACATCATAAACGTACAATTACAGATTATTATGTCACATAAAAAAAACCCAATAGGTTCACGCATAACAAAAACGGACCGCAAGCATGACAGTAAAAGGATTTAGTTAGAAAAAAAAAAAAAAAAAAAAAAAAAAAACAGGACGAATGAAAAAGGGATCGACAAATTAGGTAAAAAGGGACAAACGAAAAAGGAGAGAGGCAGGCAAAAACGACAGAAAGGGACGAACGCAATAACACGAAGGAGGACACGAACTATATAAACACAACTGACAATAGAACGCAACTAGTACGAAAAGAACACTGAAGATGGCAAACAGCCGAAACCGGTTTGTTCACAAACCAAATTTGACGAGGGTCGACGGAAAACCGTACCCAAATAATATTCAACATATACCTTAACTATTTGCCAAAAATCTACGAACACAAATACTTTTGCCAAAGACAGAAGAAAATATCAACGAGTAAAAATGCAGCATTTCATTTTTATGGTAAACAAAATGTAGAATTTTGCCCACATAAGAAAATATAAGAAAAAAATTTTGAAAAAGTTTGAAGGTGGAACTAAAGTTGTGATTGTGTTTGCATGATGCTTTAGCAAAAATGTACAAATGTATTTGAGTTTATAGTGTTAAGAACATTTGACCTCCTTTTTCTTGTTATTTATGTTACCATTCATTTTCAGACTAGTTGCTCCAGGTGTGATTCTTGCATCAGTATTTATTTTGGGTTAGTACTGAGTTTTTTCTCATTTTCTTTTCTTTCGTTTCGTAAGTGCCTTAAATGGAATGTTATTTTAACGTAACACTCCATACCTATGATTCAATATCAAATGCAAAATTTATTTTATTTTTTTCTTTCTTTATTCTTCGATGCTTGTTTTACTGCTCTTATGAACAAGTGCTAGCAACATGTCTTGTATAACGACATACATATTATATGTCAAATATTAAAATATTATTGTACCCTATGTGTAACTACTGGTTCCAATATATACATATGTACATATTTCAGTGATTTAAACGAAAAATGCTCGCACAGCCTTTCATATGTATATAAGCTGACAACTTGCTCACTTACACCTTCCGTTATTTGGTAGAGTTTTTCATTGTTGCTTGGTAACCAAAGTATAAAAACCGATAAACACGAAAAGAATTAAAATAGTCAAAATAATAACTGACACACACACACATATACAACAGTTTCACTAAGAGTAGAGTAAATGTGATGAAAAAGAAAAAATCGGAAATTTTTTGTAATTTGGAACGTGCACAATCACAATAATATTGTCATATTCAATTGAAGGGTATTTAAATCTGTGAGCATACAATTTAATATACTTACATATATACATACATATGTATGTATTTTGTAAAATAAGTTATAGTTCACGGAAATTGTCAATGTAAATATATATAAAGGATATAAATATTGCATTGATGAATATTGGAACACAAAAAAAATTAATCAAAAGGCAAAACTCAACATTAATGTTAATTAAATATTTATGATTTTCATATTAAAGACCAATTGTCAATTTTGACAATTAGGTAAAATTTAAGCAAATTATAAAAAAAATAATTTATTTCTGCAATAATCAGTGCAATCAACCCTCAGAATTGATTGCATAAGTCTGATGCCTTCTTCAAATCATTAGGACGGTAATCTAGTTGGGAAATCCTTTCGCCATATATATATGTATGTATAATTACACACTCAATAACCTTCCCTAATACATTGTTACGGATGTGTCTTGCTTAAGTTTTAAAAGAAAATACTTAAGCATTAAAGTAAACTACTGGGTATGTTGTTTACTAACTGCGTGGAATCCAAACAACAATAAATTTCTAGTTACAAACTGGGTAGAAATATTATACAAGCAAACAACAACAATTTGATATGCTCTTTACTATCTGTGTAGTTTTCTAATAAAACTTCTGTACACAAGACAACAATATTTATCTTAACATAAATTCCAAGAAGAAACTTTATCAGTATAAAAACAAAAACAAAAATACACACAGACATACAGTCGCCTATATATTGAATGGACAACATACAACAACAAAATGTAATACAAAGGGAGTAGAAGCTTTTTAACTTTTTTTGACTTCTAGTGGACTTATCCAAAAAGGCAGCATCTGAGTGAATTGTTAGTCAGTGTAACAATAAACCTCGTGAAGTAAAGACCTTAAGTAAATTGTACCGTAGAGTCAACTTTGTGTAGTTAAAGTAAATAAAATTGTTATTAATTTTAAGACTCTAAAAACTGGTGTTATTTATTTTGCAAAACGTTTATAAAAGGTATAAACGTAACAATATTTTTATTACTAACAGTTGCAAGGTGTTGGTAATAGCATGATTTTTATAATTCTCACTTTGCGTCGGTGTTACGTTCCAAATAAACTGCACACAATTTGAAACGACGCAAAGTGAATTGAGATTTTCTTTAGCAAGCCATGTAAAGATCGAAGATAGCTTCCAGGATTACGAAAATGGAATCCCCAAGTTTTGATGGCATGGCGCAATTAGAAACAAATAGGATGCCATATTTTATAAAAAAATAACGCATCCTCGAAAATCTAATGACGCACAGTGAATATTAGTACTAAATAATCAGTGATGCAATTACGGAAAAAATGCAAAACGAAACGACGCAAAGCGAGGTATTGTTGTATATTATTTTTAGGAAATATAACGAAAAATTACACCATATGGTTCTGTATTAATATTTGAAACTAAAACACATGTTATTTTTGATAATTTTTTTTAACGTATAATTTGCAAATTGTCTTTAACCCTAGAAAGATAACGTTATTTTTAAGTATGGTAAAGATAACGTTACGTCAGAAATGCGTATGGTTTTTAACATCCTTTCAAGGATAAAAAAAATAAAAATAGGCATAGAAGTTATTGAGATCATTTATTTATTGAATTTTCTCTTTGATAACCATTAGCAAGCTACTGAGATCAACTGAGAATACTGACCATATACATTTTCTCTCACTACAAACCACAGAGATGGAGTACAAGGGCATACGTCTGATAGAAGTAACTTATCTATGCAGGGTTCATTGTGGATACATTAAAACAAAATATTAATATCCGTAACTTGGTAATATTTTTATTTTTTAACATTTTATTAACAATAATGTAGTATTCTTTTAAAAAAAATATTAACTCATTATTATAACAATTGTAAGCTTAACTTGTTCCATACAATGTATTTATTATCTTTTAATTTTTGTCTCTATCTTTCTCATGATATGCTAATATAACGGCTTAATAGATACTGCCATTTTCTTTAAATTAATGGCCCTTATGGAAGAAATTAATGGTCTTATTTATTTGTACATACACTATATAAGTATAAATGGCTGCCTAAGACGACTATAAAGCTAAAGCCACGTACGTTAAAATAACGTTACATATATAATGGTTTTGTTTTTTAACTTTTATATACATAAGTATGTAAGTATGTCAGTATGGCTGCTATAGCGATCATAATTTTGCATATACACTGCTAATTTGACGTGTTTGTCTACTAGAGTTCAAAAATAATAATATTTTCATAAATTTTAGTATTAGTTATAGTGGCTATAGTAGTATTCCTTCTATGAACAACTTAAGAGTCTTCCTGTTATGGTTATAGAATTGAGTGGCAGTTACTGGCAGATAGTCGGATATATGGATAGAAACAATAGCGTTACCTTTTGTTATTCTTGGATTCATAGCCCTAAAAGTGATTAAAAAAGAAAAATAAAACATGCAAAAGAAAAATATTAAAAATATTAATATTGTTCATCTAAAAAATCGACTTCAGATTTATTTGCATTTTAGGGCAAAATTGCTTTAGGCGTTTTTTGTTTACCTTCATTATGTACAAAAAATCATAAACAATTGTCGTTTTTTTTAAAGTAACTGCAAATTGAACTCAAATTTACTTGAATTCTTAATGAATATGAATAAGTAGAATGCAGGATGCGAATGATATTTTACTATTTATTTCTGTAATAAGATTGTTAAGTTGTTTACAAAAAATTTTTTTTAGTAACTATAGTATGGCCAGAATTTCGGTTAGTCTTGCGCAAAATCATACCAAATACTTATCCTACCTTTATTGTGACCAATGCAATACTATTTTTAGTATAATTTAAATCTTTCTCATATCAAGCAATAGTTTTTACTAATCTATTACTTTGTCATTGTCAATACACATATCTACTTTGCTTTGCCACTAGTTTCTTAAATGAATTGTATTAAATAACAGTATACTAATTTTAATTTTATTAATATTTTAAAGTTTTTTAAACAATTTTGCATGTAAATAGAATTGGCAAATGCCTGCCGGACTATAACAAAAATTGTCGAAACACTCTGTTGAAAAACCTTTAGCATATAATTGTTTTGTTTTTTGTAAAAATTTAAATTTTACAAACTGTTTTGTAAATTTTACAAACTGTTTTGTAAAATCCACATGAGTTTTATGTACTAACAAATTTAGTACAGTGTATTATATATTTAGCTCCATTAACAAATTTATAAATTGAACTCAGCATTTACATTTTTTCCATGTTTAACCGTAGTTATTTAATAAAATTTCCTGGGAGCAAAGTATAGAAACATATCCAAGCAATTAAAATCCTTTTCTCTCCTTTTTTATATATTTTCCATATTTTTCCATATTTTTTTCTATTTTGATATGATAATCTAGTTCCTTGTTTTTTATTTCTCCAATTTCTTGTACATAACAAATACTGTTTAGTAGCTGAAATTAAATCTTGTAACATAGCTTAAATTGTTGATTCACAAGTCAATATTTATTTATTCTTTGTGTTTTTTTTTTTGTGTTTATATGTTGTTCTGTTGAAGAGTATAGCTTTTTTTAGTTGTTATCAGCATTACTTCTACATGTTACAATAACAGAATCAGTATTATCTAAGCAAAAATGGAAAAAAGATCAACAACGAAAACAAACTGCTTATTTTTTGTTTTTGTCTTATTTTTATTCTGTTATTTGCCGGGCTAAACAAAATATTTATATTCAGTTCAGTAATTCCTTTAAAAAAGTTTTTTTTTTGATTAAAATAGAATATTTTGTTGTTGTTTTGGTTTGCATTAACTTAGATTATGGTAATTGTTGTTTTTATAAGAACCAATGTGTTATAATGTTAAATTCAGTATTAGTTGTAATATGCACAATTTTGTTCGAAGGAATTAGCATTATCCATGGCTCATTATATTAAATTCTATATAAAATAAATTAGGAAAAGATAATTTTTTACAGTGGCCAGATAAACTTTTTGATGGTTTGGAAGAGCTATACAAAATTTAAGTTGAAAGATACTTTGGTGCACATTTCTATATATTTAATAATGGCATTTAATTTAAGTATCCATATAAATATTTACATTCACAATTTACATTCACATTATACAATCGACTTCGATGAAATATTAAGCGTTTTAGTAATGTTTTTGCAAATGTTAATAGTCTATTTTTTGTAATATTTAAATCTATTCAATATATTCTGTTAAAATATATGAGATATAAAATTAATAAATGACGATCAGTATTGTAAAATCGATGGCTAAATTCCGTAATGAAAACAGACTTATGGAATACATATTCCAGCTAAGCTTGGATTTGGATTTTAGGAAGTGTGAATTAATAAAGCGCAAAAAATCATATTGCAAATAATATCATAGCAATAAGAAGATAAATGCAAGAAAATTTGGTCAGAATATTAATGAAACTGCCAAACTATACAATGAAAAATATGATGGGAGAAATATACCATCGACAGTCATGCTGTCAATTAGAGATTTTTCTGAAGAAGCACAAGAAAAAATGAACAAAGATAGTAAATATTTTCGTGAGCCCAAACAATACAAATATCTAAATATATTACCAGTGAAGACCTCTTTACTATTTGACTATACATATCTGATCCATATATCTCCATCATTCGACACAAATGGAATTCCACCCCCATGGATATGAATAAAAATAAACAGAAAACATATTAAGATGAAATTTTCACTAAGTATCTTAGTGAATGAAAAATGTATTCTATATAAATTAATATGAAAATATGAGTCAAATTATACAATAAATATTAAAGATTTGTAAATACAATTTCATTTTATTTGTTTTTAAAAGGTTTTCTAAAAATAAATTGTAAAAGCCCTTTTTCCAGTATGTATCTCTTACATATCTAATACGGTTTCATGATCATGTTCATATAATAATAATTATAATTAAAGCTGTCGTATTTATTATCAGATTTTACATTTGTTAGTCAATTATGATCACTAGAGCTATTTTTCAAATTTGTACTTAAAAAGACATTTACTCATAAATGTAGACCGATTGCACTAAAATTTTAACGAAACGCTAAGAATTTTATTGAAATATATTTTACAAAATATTATATCATTATTGCGAATCTAGAAACTTTAGCTCCTTAAAAACCGCATTTTAAGCGGTCCACTGAAAACGTTTACTATAGGTCGAAATAAAATGCTGCTGGATAGATGACTTAATTTAGAAGGTTCAGTTCAGTTATTTTACTATTTCTAAAATAATCTCAATTTTTTTTTAAATTATACTGAGGCTTTGTTCTATTAAAAAAAAATTTCTTTATAAGATCCAATCCAGTCAAAAATTATAGAATTTTGACCGCCAACTTCAGTGCACCATTTTGCGAGAAGGCGGCCAAAAGTCCTTTTTTCATGGTCCCCAATTGTAAAATTTTAAAGTTCAATCGAAAGTAGATACTAGTGTACCTCGGGAGCCAAAAAATTAAAACTTTATTTTAACTATATCATAGTGAACAGGGTGATTCAAAATGAGCATTTTCAGTATTTTACTAAAATTAGAAATTTCTTAGTAAATTTTTGGTTTTTAAATATCTATAACATTTTTGGTTATGTAAAATTTTTAAACGAGACAAACTTTATATAACAGCGTCATTTGTTTGCTTTTAGCATAAGAAAACCGAATTGTTTTTGATCGATTTTTGATTTTTAGAAATTATTTTTTAAAGGTCCAATTTTTTTCTAAATTCTCTTACTTAATAGAGCATAACTTCTAAAGTTCGTTAGGGATTGTAAAAGCATTGACACTGTGTCATCCCCTACACACCTATAACCCTTTGTACACCCTAACGATCTGACCGTGAGCACCAGAACAATTTTCTGACACAAGGTCGAAAATTTTTTGCAAAATGGAATTAAAAATTTTTTCTGTTTTGCTATTTTGGAAGCATTTTATTTATTTTTTAAATCGCCTTTACGAGAGACGTTGTTTAGATGAATATGCGTATCTTTAGAAAGAAAACTAAAATTTGTAGTCAATTTCATAGTCATGCACAGTTGGTCACAAATATATTTTCCTACTTAAAATAACGTAAATTGATATGATTTACTTCACAAATTTTTTTAAATTGATTTGCACTGATTGTAAATTAATTTTTTTTTTCAAATTGTTAAATTGCTTGGAACGTATTCCTAAATTGGGTTATGATTTGGATTTTGGTCTGTTAGACGAAACAGTAAGAAAAAAATAGGAAAAAAATTAAAAAAAAAAAACAATTTCAAGAAATACATTTAGAAAAAGGCCTAATTATTGATCAGCCAAAGCAGGGAGAAGAGAACACAAATGATGAAAACATTGTAAGAAGATTTTTTCAGATCCAGAAACAGCAGCATCTAGCACAGGAGTGAATTTGGAACTAAAAAGGAGATTAAGTATATTTTAGAAGTTGTAGCATGCAGAAGAAAGATAAATGCAATAAATATGAAGAGTTCCCCAAAAAAAACAGCTACACTTTACAACAAAAAATATTCTTGGATATATATGCCATCCACAGTTCATAAAATTTTGTATCATCGGGAACAAATAATTCAACACAGTATACTACAAATAGGAGATCTATCTGAAGTAGTGCAATAAAAATGAAACAAAGACTATAGACTGTTTCGTGAGCATAACACGAGAAAAATTTCTAGATATTGTCCTAATGAAGACTTGATTGTTATTTAATGATGCATATTAGATCCCTATATGTCCAATATCTGGTACAAATGGAAAACCACTTTTATTGAACTAGACGTAGAAGCTCTTCTAGAAGATGAAAATCAATGCTATTTAGAAGAAATACTTACTAACGTTGTTTAATATTCATTTTTCCAAGCACAAGAGTTATCCTTTTAAAATTTTTTGTACATTAATAAAGTATTAACCAGTTAATAACAAAAGTTTACATATACGAATAGTATTTATGTTTATTTTGAATTAAATACCTCCTTATCTAAAGTAATTTTGAACTAATGAATGCATTTTTTATGTTTGCTACTTAATGAGCAAATTTTCAACTCAAATTGTTTCAAAAAACCAACCTTTGGCCTTCGTACTAAAAATTTGACGTGGGCCAAAGCTTGGCCCTATCTGACGAAATTTAAGTTTTTAATAAGTATAAATTCTAAACGCGCATCAAAATATAACACTTTATGTTAAGCAAACTCTTTGAACAAGTTTTAATACTTTACTTTCTACCAAAAATCAGCTAAAATTTAGAATACATTTTTAAACCTATCACAATTATTTTTCTAACTGGTCGATTTTAAATTTTTATACCTTCAATGAAAGCCAACGATCTCATCTAGCAGACAAAAAAAGCCGTCTATCAAAATTACGATCTGTTTAAAAGTTATATATATATATATATATATATATATATATATATATATATATATATATATATTTGACCGCATTCTCGTAAGATGGTCCACTGTGCGATGGACGCTAGTATCTATTAAGAAATTTACTGCTAGCTTAATATACATGTATTGTAATGAATAAAATAATGATATTATTTATTAAATATGACGGATTAACGGTCTTATTAAATTATTTAATAAGACCGTTAAAAGATTATTTCATATTTAATAAATTTTAAAAAAAAGGTCGAATAAAAATAAAAGTAATAAACACATAATGATATTATTTTATACCAATTTTATCGCCTTTCTGTCACTAGAAGTCTCGCAAAAGGACAAGCTTAATTTTCAAACAAGCTGCATTCCGTATACACTTTACGGTAGTAATTATCATTACAGAATTCAATTTTTTAATTTGCCAGCAATATAACATATAATATATTTTCGATTATTAGTTACTTTTTGCCACACTCACACACAGTTTTATTTACATTTTATCCCAAAAAAAAAATAAATTAATAAAAACGCTACAAAAGTTTTTTGTCTAATTTTCTGTAGATATTAATTAGATTTTAATTAATACTAATTAATAATACTAAAATCACTATATATATTTAATTAAATTTAAAATATTCTACCATAAGGTAATTTACCAATTATTTTTTACGACCTTATAATTTTTGATGTTTGAATATTTATAATAAAATTCTATTTAAAGTGTGTTTAATTGAAGCTTTTAAAATCTATTACCAAACGCCTCCTAATTATTTAAATATGTGCATTTTATTCTATGGCTTTAATAGTATTTACAAGTTGACATAGATATTTTATTACAGTTTGAAGAATTTTATTTAAATTAATTGTAAAAATATTTTTTTTGGATTTTAAAAATATGTTACAAAAATATTTTAAATACTTATTGCAATAAAATATAAATATTTTATAAATAGTGAACAACTTTAAGGCAATTTTACTTACAGCTAACATTTTTGTTTTAGTTTCTTGTTTGTGGGTTAAATTAAAAATTCATAATAATTTATTATAAAGTAAGTTTGTTTTATATGTATATAAATAGAATAAAACACAGATAATTTTTTTTAACAGACATGAAATTTGTTTTATTCAGAAGATAATAGTTTAGCATTATAACTTAAATGTGACTTCTGGCATATGACCACCAATGCTGGTTCAGACGTATTTTGATCTGGATTTTCGATATCTTTTTCCACTTGTATTGTATCGCCAATAGCGTAGAAAAAGAAAAAATCCAGCGGCGTTAAATCGCACTATCGTGGAGGCCAATACGCGGGTCCAGATCAGATCAGAGCTCCAGCACACCATTGCAAATTGGTGAACGAAAAAGACAGTAATCATGAGGATTATCATCACTCCATGTGCGACCATTTTATTTGTTGCTGTATCGATGCAAATTAAATTTATTTATGAAATGACCATCAACGTCAATCTCGTTTTGAGGCTAATATGCACAAATTAGAAGCGTGGTTTAGGCGTCTTGCTAATAATGTTGATAAGGAAAACTAAACTAACTGTACATTACTTAAGAGCTCAGAAAATGACTACAAGTTAAAATAGTATTGCCAACTAAAATTTCGACACCTCTATAAAAAAGCACCTTATATTAGGTATAACTACGAATTTAATACAATTTATACAATTTAGAACATGAAAATTTAATACAGTTTGTCTGTCGTTTTTCTTTTATATTTTTATATTTTTATATCTGTTGGATCTTCAAGTCAAAAATTAAAATAAACATTTAAATTACAGGTATAGCAAAGAAAAATAGTGCAGTAAAATTTTTATTTTGATTGACACTGATACCTCGATGGCGGTGAAATTTTTAGGTTTCAGTCTTAAAGTTAAAATACTGATCTACAAAATCAATGCTGTCAATGTTGATTAGAACAACAACTGGAAATAGCAAAAATGTTTTAATTTTTATTTGTGGAAAAAAAATTCTAAATCTACTGCAGTACTTCTTTTTCAAAATGCTAAGTTATAATAGAAGTTTCGCAGATTGTATTTTCTTTACCCTAATACGACAGATGGAAATGTAGAATTGAAGACAATAAGGTTGTTATTCTACAGTTGATTTTTGTAAGAAAATAATTCTAATTCATTGAATTTTGTCTGTAACGTAACGTTCAAACTCCAAATATGCAAAATTTTATAAAATGTTTTTTTATAAAATTTGATATTCAGGGTACCGATGAAACTCAATAAGTTGCCAATCGCTGTTACCTAGCAGCAGAAAGTCTAGTTTAATTTCCTTTTTGAAATATTTTTAAAATTAAGTAAAATGAAAAAATTTGGAGCTACAAACTTTTATAACTTTTCATTTAAAGTATATCGTTATAAAAAACTACTAAGACGCTTTATACAAATATAATAATCAAACATTATTATGTTTCTATTTCACGTAAGATTATTAATGAGAAAGTGGATGACACAGTTTGACGTCCTTTAAAGATGCAAGTATAAGTAATTTAAATATTTTTCTATTGTGTGTTATTCCCTTTTTTAAAAATTTTGTTAATTTAACATAATTTCTTTTACTTTCTTAAATATGTTTTATTCATATTAACATATTTTTTCATTATAATTAAAAAACAAGCCTGTGAATTTACTTTCTTTAATTGTTTTTGCTTATGAAATTTTTTTTAGTATAACCATAACGTAAAGAAACACTTTGAAATTTGCTTTTAAAATCAAAGCATTTGCACTGGCCTAATCGAAGACTTTGAACATTAACGGGCATAATTCTGGTGGCGATTTTATTACTGTGTAAAAATAAAGTGTTTTCGATTAAGTTACAAACCACATTCACAAGGGTCTCAATAAAAATCACCTCTGAAGGCCTGCATTCTACCGGTCTCCGTTATTCCATTAGTCAATATGGTTGTTACACGAATACTTAACTTTAGAAAATTAAAACCTACAATATTTCAATGCCATATTTAACTGCCAAAACTAAGTTATGGTAAATTTAGTTTCAACATGTTGCAATGCCTGGAATAAAGATTTTGTTTGCGAGGCATCAGTGCAGAGGAAACCAGATGGTAAATAAAGTTAACTATTATTACCGGCAAGCGTTTATTTGTATTTACCTTTGATGCACACATAACTATAGGGACACAGATTGAAGCCAGTTGCACAAAAGCATATTTTTGTATGTATAAAGAAAAACATTTTTGTATTTACATTCAGTTAAGTAAAATGATGAAAAATATTAAATAAACTTAATAAAATATTTTTTCCTATTAAGCAAAAGAGTTAAATAACTAATGTAAAGTAAAGAGATCTAATGTCGTAGTAGTTTACCATTGTAGCAAGAGATTGAATATACATCAATATAATTGCAGTCATTTAACAAATTTTTAAACAAATATTTTTCATTAAAATCTGTTCTATTTTTATCAAAAATTTTTAAATTTTTTAAATTAAAGACGGACATTTTTTGTACGGTAAACCAGATTATTCTGTATACCATACCGGTTATGGTTATCTTTCTTGCAATTAACCTTAATATGCCTTTTACAATAAATTACTGTGCATTGGCAAAACATTGTTAAAATCTAGAAAAATTAATAATATAATAGGTTTTTCATAAAAGGCCGAAATATAATTTAAATTTAAAAAATATCAAAGCTATTTATTTAAATATTTTATTGTAGAATATGGCATATGCAAGCTATCCAAAACACAATTGTTCATATCCATATACGTTGTAGTTGGTGCCATAATTTATTGGTTCATAATTATGAAAAATTTAATATAAGATTAACATTTTCTGCAGCGCCATTAACTATGTTTTCCACTGATGAAGTGATTTTTATATCACTTTATTTATCTTTCTACCATTTTTAGTACAGTTCTTGTTATGATAACTAAAATTATTCATTCATATTAACTGCAAAGGTAGCTTTTTACCAGTTAGATTAAAATAAACAATAGATTTAGTAGACACCGCCAGACTATTCGAATTTACGCTTGCCATTTGGTATCCCCTTTAGATTTAGACAAAATATATACACTTTTATCTAAATGTTAAATTTTGAGAATTGTTTTGGTAACTGTTTAGCTATAAAATAAATATAGGTCCTTGAAATAATATAACGCACTGCAACTCTTGGATTTCACACGTATGAGCAATTTTAAACATACATATACATATGCATATATATATATAATAAAATTACTTTATATAAATTGTATAGAATGTGTATACGAATTACAGATTTTTGTTATATGGTGTAAGAATAGCGGTTAAATAACAAACCAAAAAATTGTAATTAAGCGGTAGGTAAACAGAAAATTAAATATTAATCCCTAGGGTATTTTACAAGCTTTAACATAATTATAACTATGGTGGAAAAAGCAGCATAATGAAATAAAAATAAAATTAAAAAATAAATACCTACATCCATGAAAGAATAATGCACCAAAGTGCATATGTTTGAATACAACATTTATACAAAAGTATTGATGTGTACGAGTGTATGTATATATGTTTGATCAACAATTGTATAGTTTAAAATATTTAAACATGCAACATGTGCTTTTACAACAGTTTTTGAGAAAATACTAAAATAAAAACATATTTAGAATTTTTAATTTATGGTATTAATATTTAGTATACAATAACTAAAACATAATTGAATAAACTTATTTGTAGTTATATTCCAGTATGTAAAGGAGTTGATAAACATTTTTATCAGTTTCACCAATTGACTAACAGTCACAAAAATTAGATTTTTAATCCAACAAAAACTGATAAGTTTAGTGTTAAAAGCTTATCAGAATTATATCATTACCTGCAATAGCTTCAGGGCTAAATTTGGAATCTAATAAGGAATAATCCTTGCGAAAATATGTTTGCGGAAAGAAACTTTTCTATCCATAGTGTAATTTTTTTTCCAGATGAAATTTAAATAAATTTTAATTATTTGATATATTATTGTACATTAATTAAAAAGAAATACTTAATTTTTATAAAAATAATTTCTTATAAATATATTAGTAAATATATTAAATTAAAAACGAAAAAAATATTTCTAATTAAATAAATAATTAAGCCAATCAAATTAATTTTTTTAATAAAACTTTAGTTCGAAAACGAAACTAGGTGCAACAAAAATTTTTTGCAATAGAAAAGTTTTAATTTATTTTCAGGAGATATATTTATAAAATCTTCTTCACAGGCTCTAAACCGAAACAACATTTTTTTACAAAACGAAAAAAAACCCCTTTTGAAAAAATATTTATGTATGTTAAATTAAGGAAAAAAATCCAACATAAAAGTAATTATGTAATTCTGTAATTATTTTTTTCTTTTATTTTAATATTTTATTTTTATTATATGTTTATTACTTTTATTTTTATTCGACCTTTTTTAAATGTTATTAAATATGAAATAATCTTTTAACGGTCTTTTTAATCGTTAAATTATTTAAAAAGACCGTTAAAAGATTATTTTATATTTAATTTTTATTATATTATTATTTTATTTTTTATGCAATTATAAATTTAAGTACATACTATACATTTAGTTGCCAAGTTGCCTCAAAAATGCCTTTATAGCGCTGAAGCCATAGTGTAATTGATTTAATATTGTATGCAAATTTTTTTTGAAAATAAAATTAAAAAAAAAAAACAAAGTTAAGAGATATAGATATAAATATATGAACATATTTGCAGGAAACTTAAAATTAAAATAAAAAAAAAAATGATCAGTCCCATTGGTTTTTTCAGTGTATTTAGCAAAAATGGAGTAAATATTTTAAAAGGTATTTTCCTTAAAAATTGTAGCCTATCTAAATTTGGTTAAAAATTAACTCGGAAAATACAAATTTTATATATTTATTTTTGTTCTTTTAGTCGCTTAAAATATAATCAGATTTAATACTCCCTATTGTTATTTATTTATTATAATATTTCTTTATTTATTTATTATAATTACTCTTACTTTTATAATAAAAATTAAATTAAAAATTGTTGTTTTTGCAATATTTGCAACTATAAATAATTATGCATGAAAAACAGTTATTATTTATGTTTAATTATAATTACTAAATATTATTACATAAACTAATAATACTTAATTTTATTAAATTTTCTAACTAAAAGTTTTCCGTTATTGTTGAAAGCACATAATTTATGTTATTTTTTTTAATTTTTATTCTCATATAAAACAATTACGTATTCATGCACAAATCATAACTGAACAAATAATTAGTTGATTTTAAAAAAAGGTAATATATTGTTTTATTATTAGTGAGTAGTTAAAATGTATTAAATTTAATAAGAGCGTTAATTAAATTTTAAACTAAAATACGATTTTTTTAACAGTTTTTGTTACAATTTTTTGTATGTTATATGTGTAAGTATAATTAGATTTGGTGTATAATTAAGAGCTATTTTGAAATTTGTTTTTAAATATAAAATTTGGAAAAAATCAAAAGACATTGTAAATTATTGTGCCAAAAATTTATGAATAATTTGAGTCCCTATATTCAACTAATTAAATTTTATATAATAATTGTAGTTATTTGACCTTTTAATATTTTTAATAGTTAATTATTAAGCACTAGGTCATTATTTAATAAAAAATTTTTATTAAATTTTTTTTTTTAGTATTTTTTCAATATTTCGTCAAACCATTGGTTGGCATCATCAGGATAAACAAAAAAGAAGAATATATAAATAATTATGAAAAATTATCAATTTTGATTAATTATTTATATATTCTACTTTTTTTTCTTTTTTGTTTATCCTGACGACGCCAACCAATGGTTTGGTAAAATATTGAAAAAAATAATAAAAAATAAAGTTTTTTAAAAATTTTTTATTAAATAATGACCTAATGCTTAATAATTAACTTTTAAAAAAATTTAAAATTTTTTTAAATAAAATATGATTTGTGGTTTGTTAAATTACCTGATTCATTTGATTATACTTAGAACATATATAAACTGAAGTGGATAGACTCACAAAATTTACCGACGGATGTACCGATAATTTTTCCTATTTTCTTTGAAAATTAATAAAAAGTTTTAAGCAAAACTTTCTTTCTTAATAACTTTCTTAAAACAACATATAAGTGAACTTAAGCAAATAAAAATTGCAAATATTTTAACAAAGCATGAGCATTTGGTTTAATCACCAAACAATTTTGAAAATCAAATAATTATTCAAATCATAAATAACTATTCCGCAGTAGAAATGACAAAAAATAGATTGCTAGTTAGACACAAAATATATTTGGTATATGCATGTGTGGAGTTTGGTAGTTATTTCATTTTAATCTCAAGCTCATTTTTTGTATAAATTGTTATTTATTTGAAATCGAATAAATAGTTAAATTAAGAACTGCTAGTGAATAAGTGTTAATAAGGCTCAAGTTCGAATTTTTTATATAAGCTTAATTATTGGAATGATTTTTAAAGACAACAATGAAAACTAATTTAGTCACAAACAGTATACAATTTATATCCTGGATAACTATAGACATTTTAACATTTTATATGTTTGAACGGCAATAATTAAAGCATAAAATAAAGTAAATCGCACCTTAACACGCAGGTAATTTAAAAATTGTAACACTTAAAAAACGGGTTGATAAATATTTTACCAAAAAGCAAATTTTATGGTATGAAGGAACCTTAAACTACTTTAAGCACAGTTTTTTTCATGGTGAAATATATATTTTTGTTATAGTTTTTAGTTTAACAACCCATTATTCGGCATCCAGCTTAGAATTGGCTTTTTTAAACAAGACAATGGAATGATATTTATGGAATGATATTTATTTACATATATTTGGTATAAAGTTAAAGAGTCTTAAATATTTGTGACTGTTCCGTTTTCAGTAAAAAGAATTTTTCCAAAAAAAAAAAAAAATTAAAAAATCAGGTGTACTTAAAAAAAAGAAAATTTTTATTTAATCACTGTTTAAGTATATTCTTCATAGCTTAGCACACGAACGTGTTACATTATACAAACATATTTAGTATAAAACAAAGTGAAAGTGCATATTAAATTTACATAAAAATCCATTTTTATTGTTTTCTTTTATACAAACAAAAGAAACCTTTTAGTTTTTGTTTCTTTCTTACACAGAAAACAGACGAGAATATACAACATCTAAATCCAATAAATATTTTATAAAGGAAAGTAAGAAAAAAAAATTGTGCCAGACATGCAAATCTCTAATTAAAGTTAATGTAAATATGGTTTATTTGACTACGTGTTTCCATTTGTTCTGCTCGATTTATTGTAAATGTAATAAAATTTAATGTAGTTTTAAAAGATAAAGGAACGAAATACGTAATGGGAAGATTGTTATTATTATTATATTATTTTTATTTGATACTATACCATTAAACTAAAGAAATATGAAAGAACTTATAAATTAAGAAAGCAAGTGTTAATGTTTAAGAGCACTTTGTTTATTGGCCAATTAAATAGTTTTTAAATTGATTATCAACAATTTTTTGATAGATTTATTATTCTAAGATGTTTAGGTTTATTTATCGTATATAAATGTATTAATCAATGATTATGCAGACAATATGAAAACAATTATGCAAAAGTTTCAACTCCTTTTTTAGAATACACTGTTAAAATATTTTTAAATATTGATGATTTTTCATCTTCAGGTTCCATATTCCTTAGAAATGTATAGCAAATTCAATTCATGAACATCCGTCTGTCATTTGTATTAAAACTGGGTATGCATTGACAGCACCATGAGCAGTAACCCAAATACTTTTTTGGTATATATCTTTTATATTTCCTTTCAGTCGAAAGAAGGCCAATAGGCTCCATAGGAGCTTATGATTCCTCTTCGCTTTTTAATTTTGATTTTGCTAGAGTTTGTTTGTCCTTAATAATGATGGAATACAGTGGACCACAGAGAGGTTGACGATACACCTCAGGGGTTCTTAAAAATACTAGGAAACGGTCCAAGGTGTGGTTAATACGTTTCAGTAAGCAGTACTTTCAAGAGAAGGATAGGTAAAACAGAGGGTCTTTAGGAGATGGAATATATTAATTTTACGTTCGCAAGGACCTTAGGTGGGAGACCAGAAAGGTCCCTTGGATGTATTATTAGCTACGCTGAGAAGCCCGCAAGGAATTTTGGGGATGAGCAAAGCAGGCCACTGACAAACTGGGCCATAGGTTTCTTGTAAGCCCAAGGGACTTCTGATGTCTCGTTTTGTATTCGCTTTGTTACTTGTGTTAGTTATTTTAATTTATTATTAATTTAATAAATCTTTTGTCGGAAAGTATATATCAAAGGCGCCAAGTAAACAATCAACAATACAACATGGTTTTATTTGCCGCAAGGGAACATAGAAGAGAAAACAGAATATGATTTTATCTTAAGCATATATAGTTTTCACTTTTGCATATAGCGCATCCTTGACATAAAAAATGTATTCAAAACCTTGCGGCATTTAACGTTTGTTCGTTTTTAGATTTTTGAATTTCAAAAAATTTGTCTTTCTACAGCCACAAAGCCAATGAAATTTTTCGTAAATGGTACTTTGAGGGATAACGTCATACGATTGCTAGGATTGAAAGAATTTTTTTGTTTAAATTAAATAAAATGTAAGCAATTTTATTATTCGTGCTTGATTCCTTTAAATAAATATTTCATGATATTCTCACGAAATAAATAAATATTTCGTAAGAATATCATGAAATATTTATTAAAAGGAATCAAGCACGAATAATAAAATTGCTTAGATTGAAAATGATTCCGATGAATAAATTACTTATTAAATAAAATGTTAATATTTAAAATAAAACTGAAAGCGATTACTTTTTTAAGCCTTTTAACAATAAATAATGATAACATTTTATGATCATATTTAATAGAAGCCTACATGTAATAAAATTTTGTTCATAATGAATATTTTTCAATTATTATTTTTATTTTTTATGTTCGTTATAATTAAAACATAAAATATACAATATACACAGATCTTAAAAGGATAAATTTATTGCTTTATTACAAAACAAATATTTTAGAAAGTATTTCCCACCATATGTAAAAGATACAATGAAAGCTAGCAGTCGTTACTACAGCCAACAAATAGATGATTGTGGCACGTGCCATTATAAACAAATTGTTTGGGAAAATACATAAAATAAGCAATTTTCCAATCAATAGTATCACTCATTGCATTTGCGGAAAAAAATACATACAAACACATTTTTAGTGTTTTCAAATAACACAATATAGCTACTGAATAATGTTATTTAACTTTTAGTGAACTTCGAACTGCTGTAAAAAAGGAGAATAAATAAAAAGGGTATAAAAGTATTCGAATGGAAATAGCAACTGCAAATGTTACAACATAAAAAAGGTTAAATTATTACAAAGTGTACGAAAATGTTACGAAATTTTTGTTTACAAAACAAACATTTATTGCACAAATTCTGTCGTGTTGTGCACCAAAATCTGTGTGGAAATGACCAGAAAGAAGTCGTTAAATATCAAAACAAACAACAAAACAAGTAAAAGGCTAATGATGAATGTTTCTATATAGAAAATGTATAAAGGGCACTGTTTTACAAGCAAAACATCATGGATTTGGCTGCACGAATAGACAGAAATTTCATCAGTAAAGGCAGTAAGGTATATATGAAAAATTTCTACATGAAGTAAACTAAACGATAAAAATTTAATTCAACAAATTTTATTTATCTGGAATAGATTTCTTTCTTATTTGATATTGAATGCGATATATTTTTTTCCTATGTTAATTGATTAAAAATTTGATTTAGATTTTTGTTAATAGTTTTGTTAAATGTTTAAAAAGTTTACCAGCTTAAATAAACTAAAATGGTAATAATTGATTAAGATCTAAAGAGATAGTAGTGTTTTGGATTTTATAGTTTTTGTTGTGTTAAAAGTGGCTTTAGGTAGCCAACTGACTTACTTAAACAAAGTGTAAAACTAATGCTTGTATATAACGCACACAAATACTGAATTAAATAAATAAATAAATAAAGTGGAAAGAACTTTTCTTATTCCAATTGAAATATTGAATAGAAATTTGATAAAGCATAGTTTTAACTGCTGAAATATTTAATACAACTAGATAAATGCTTAGTTACGACATAAATTTATTTTAATTAAAAAAAAAATACTGTTATGACAGAGTATATAAACTAGCTTCAGCCTATTATATTATGTAAAGAGATTTTAAATATTTACGAAACAAAAGAAGAAAAAAATTATTGCAAAAGCTCACGATAGTGACCTTTCTGGTCACCAGATAGTTTTTTTCAATTTTAAGTTGAGTGTTTTTGTTTTGTTTAAACTTAACAGTAGATTCAGTTTATTAATGCCTATTATTTAGTTCCCTAATGATTCTATTATATGGTACATTAATATTAGAGGACTTGGATACTTCATAATTTCCAAAACCTCCTATTTGTTGCACCAGATAACTGATTAGAAAGATTAAAATATTTACTAAAATTGATTAACGATTACCGATTTAAAGTTTTAGAACTTCTAAATACTGCAAAATTAACTAATATGCTTTAGTATCGAAATAATAATATATAAGTTCTGAAACTAATATTTAAAATAACAATTTTCATTTGAGTTGCTTTCTAAAAACTTTCATGTAATACATAAATATGTTTCTTTTTGTAAATTATGAAGCACTTTTAGAATCATACATAATAAAATTAAAATAAATATTTTTTTTGTAGTTTTTTAATCGACCTTTTTTAACTTTAATAAATAAATCTTATTCTTTTTTACGGTCTTTTTAAATTAAATTAACAATATATATTTATTTCTTTTCGTTATTTCGCTTTCCTATGGAAAGCTTCTTCAGGAGAAAAAATGTTTTTATTTTTGAAAACAATAATAATAATAATTTTTGTTTTCAAAAATAAAACAATTTTTTTCCTGAAGAAGCTTTCCAAAGGAAAGCGAAATATCGAAAAGAAAAAAATATGTATTGTTAATTTAACTTAAAAAGATCGTAAAAAAGAATAAGAGATATTTATTAAAATTAAAATAAATAGAAAATAATTGTTTATAAAGGGTTTTAATTTAAGCTTTATTAAGATATCTTCACACAGTGTGTGGTTACTGGAGCCTGATTTAAAAGAATGTATTCAATGCATAGAAATACGTACTATTTAATTTATTTTTTGGTCAAAATTTATTACTAAGATTATGCAATTCATTATTAAAGGATTTTACTTTTTTTGATAGACGGCAAATGATTTGACAGCATTTAGAAAAAGGCTAATCAACTAAAAGTATACATCGCTTAAAAAAAAACTAAACTTAAAAGGACTTTAATAACTTCGAATTGTATTCTACTTTAGCTGCGCTTGCATTAATCTAATTATAACACGATCAGGGCAGAGGATATTGATAATTTGTGGCTCAAAAATTGAAACCACTAGTTAACATTCTAATTATTACAGATGGAATAATCGAATATATTGTTGCAATTAACGACTATATTGAATCCTTGATTCTATTTGTGTATGTCAAATTCGATATACATACTTAAATATTTCTAAATAAATGTAAATGAACTAGCACTCATAAAGAGTTAAATAATATATGTTAAAGCTAATGTTATACAATGCGAACATTCAATGGGCCTCATATTTATTTATTATTCTTTATTGGATTTTCGGTTAAGCAATTATGTTAGAATCTATTATTTACAATTTATATTAAAACGCTATTTACACATTACGCTAAAAACCCAATAGGAAATTTTATAATTTTTAAAAATTTTTATAGTTTTTAAACGATCTTTTTTATCTTTAATAAATATCTTTTTTCTTTTTAGATCTTTTTTTATATATTTTTTCTCTTCAATATTTCGCTTTCCTTTGAAAAGCTTCTTCAGGAAAAAATTTTTTAAATTTGAAAACAAAAAAAAAAAAAAAAAAAAAAAATTATTAACAAATTGAAAATGTTTTGAAACATTTTTTCAATTTGTTAATAATTTTTTTTTGTTTTCAAATTTAAAAAATTTTTTCCTGAAGAAGCGAAATATTGAAGAGAAAAAATATATAAAAAAAGATCTAAAAAAAGAAAAAATATATTTATTAATTTTTAAAAATTGGTAGTAGTTTATAAAGCTTTGCCAAAAAGAAAGTATATTCTTATATTTATAAATATCTCTGTATAACAATTATATATGATTCAAAATCGACGTGCAAAAGTAGCAATTGATTTTGTTTATATTTGTCAATTTAATGGTGTAGAGAAAAAAATAATAAAATAAATGAACGTATGCAACAATGGAAGCAGTTATAGAAAATCGTATGGCATTTGAAAAATCAATAGGGTACGTTGACGTTGAATAGAAACGGAAATGGTTGAAATGCACAAAATGATTGAACTAAAGTGGATGCTTTTTTATTTTTATATTATTTTACCATATAGACAACCATAAAGGATTTGATTAACAATAAAACAAATGGAAGAGAATAACCAAATAAATGTGAAACAAATCACAGTACTGCTGTTTAAATGAACAATATATTTTCTATGTTTGGTAGACAAACATCCATTTCTATTTACTCGTACAAATGTTGACTGTCAGTAAAATGCAAAAATAAAAAAAAGTATCCAAAAGAGGTTTTTGTGGTCATTTTTAAAGACTTTTCCATGTTTTTAATGAACGTTGACGAAGATGTTGACAAATTATTTTGCATTTGTTTTGAAAATGCATGCAAATAATTTAAAGAAAACAAATATAGAAAATGTTGATAACAACCATTCGTTTTCATTAAAGTTTTTATTTCACTCTAGCAGAAATAGCAAAATAAATAAAATTTATAACAATAAACAACAACTAACTAAAACTACGCGGAAGAAGATTTATTTATAAAATTTATAGGAAGAGGCTTCAAATACTCACTAAAGATTGGATTATCATTATGATAGACAGTTATTATTATTATTGTTAGTAACTGCCTATTGTACATTTTTGTTTAAATGAATACATCTTTTTTTTCTCCAAATGAAAAACGTTTTGCCCTTTAGACCATAAGGGCTTCTAAGCTCGTAAAAATAGATTTGCTAAGACTAAAGCTTTTAGAGGAAACATTATTCTTTAAAATCTACATGTTTTCGGGGATGAAAGCCGGTACTAGCCGGAGCTCCAAACTGGCAAAGACATAAGACAATCGGAGTCTAAGCAGTTACTTTATACACACACGCTGGTACCACGGAAATTATTTACCTGTAAGATTAAGGCCAAACGGCCAGGTGCCGATGTGAAATTTATCACATACCACGGCGATAGATGGCTTTATATATCTGAACGTTATTAACCAGGAATAGTTAAAAACAAAAAAAATTTACTTGAAGTAGGTTTTAGTTCAGTAGGATGCTTTTCAAAGAACAACAAGTTTAGAGTATTAAAACTCTAAGACCTTACATAGTCTTGAACTGTACTACACAATATTTAGTCATTCTAGTTATGAAATCTTATTTTCATGCAATCATATTAGATGACGAGGAAAACAGTATCTAAAACAATGCTGATAATTGGATACAAACTAAAGAGATGGATTAAACACAGAACTGAGTTAATCATGTAGATGAAATTTTTACTACTATTCTAAGCCAAGAATAAATTAACCCCAAAATACTCTATATAGAAATTATTCGAGCTAGCAATAAAAATATTTTGTTTTTTAATTATGTTAAGTAATTTTTTTATCATAAAAGAAGTATCGACTAAAAATAAAGTAAGTAAATAACGTACCTTAACTACTTGTGATATTCTGGTAAGCTGGAAATTATCGTTAAATAAATGAATTATAATATAACAAATGAGAGTTTTCTAATCGACTTTGTTGATTGATTTGATGATGACGGACTTAAAACAACAAAATCATTTGTGTGATTCATACACATATATAAAAAATTATCTAATAAGTTCTCATTATATTATTTTCTGAAATTTTAATTTTCCTAATAAAAAATAATATATATACATTATAACATATAAAAAGGACTAAAACATTAATAATTTTTCCTTTCCTTTCCTTTTAACTCTCAAAATTATTTATTGTATCTTCTATAAAAAGAACTAACAATAAATTTCAAAATCTTAAATTCTAAAAAAAAGTTACATTAGTCCCGACCATGTCAGAACTAACCTTTTGGGTAAAAAAAAAAAAATTGACATAAAAAAAAACAAAACAAATGTTTCTAAGATGTGTCATCCGTAGCATTGAGGATTAAAGCTGCGGTATCCCTCTTTTTTAATCGGCTATGTCCACTATAATCCAAAATATTGCGAGCATGGGGATTAGGATGGTCTTCGAGCTTTATCAAGTATTTGCCTGCGTATTTGATGATTTCTGTAGTCACCAGCGGTATGTCTAAGTCACAATGTATGTTTGAATTTCTGATGTACCATGGGGCGGAAGTTATCAACCGTAAAATTTTATTTTGCATACGTTGGATTCTATCCACGTTTGAAGCTGAGGCAGTGCCCCAAAGTTGGATTCCATAAGACCATATTGGTTTCAGAATACTCTTGTAAATTAGAAGTTTGCAATCTAGGCCAAGTCTCGAGTTCCTGCCAATGAGCCAGTGTAATTGTGTTAGCTTAAGTTTCATTTGTGTTAGCTTTGAGTCAATATGATGTTTCCATGTAAGGCGACGATCAAGATATATACCAAGATATCTCACATAATTATGGTGAGGAACAATGTGATTATTGATTCGAACGGGTGAACAATTATCTCTTCGCAGGGTGAAAGTCACATGAATGCACTTTTGAACGTTCACTTTAATTCTCCATAATTTTAACCACAACTCCAACTGAGTTATATGTTGCTGAAGATTTATTGAGGCTTGATAGGAGTTTTCGTGCGAACTTAGACACGCTGTATCATCAGCAAACGTAGGAGTGTGGACAGTTTCACTTACAGGCATATCGCAGGTATATATCAAATATAAAACTGGTCCAAGAATGCTACCTTGTGGTACACCTGAGGAAATTGGTTTAGATACACTTACGAAGTCTCCTTCAACAACAGCAAATTTTCGTCCAATTATGTAGCTTTTCAGTAGGTTGCTCATATTACAAGGCAAGTGAGCGGTCAGTTTAGAAATAGACCTTCATGCCAAACTTTGTCAAAAGCCTGTGAAACATCAATAAAAATAGCTGAACAATACTTCTTCTCTTCAAAAGTCCTTCTTATCACCTGAACCAATCTATGGGTTTGCTCAATTGTGCTATGTCTACTTCTAAAACCAAATTGATGGTTTGGGATACACCCACTATCCCTTAGCATTGGAGACAATTTATCCATTAGCAACTTTTCGAAAACCTTTGAAATAGTTGGTAATAGACTTATGGGTCTATATGACTCGGTTTTGGTTAGGTCTTTACCCGGTTTTGGAATCATTTTAACTTTAGAAATCTTCCAGTGGTCAGGATAGTATTCAAGCCGTAAAATGGCATTAAAAATGAATAGCATGATTCTGACTGCAATATTGGGGAGCTCCTTCAACATTTTGTTACTTATGCCGTCCATACCAGGAGCTTTTTTCGGATTTACTTCAGAAATTAGCTTTTGTACCTCACGCAACTTAAACTTTAAGGGTCGAGGGGGTAATCCAACTACGCTTGGCAAACTAACATCATCAGTACATATGTGTGGGGTGAATACATCTTTCAAGTAATCGGCAAATAAATCACCTTTTTCAGCGTCCCTTCTTGCCCAATCTCCACTGATATTACGTAGGGGTGGCTCGTACTCAACGGGCCTTTTAAGGTTTTTTGTAGCACGCCATAAAGAATAGTTGGAGTTTGGTGTAGCATCGAGGCCCTCCAGATATTTCTCGAAAGATGCAGTTTTTTCATATGCTAGTAAGTCTCTAAGCCGCTTTGTGCATTCTCTAAGTCTCTGCCTCTGCAGGGGCGATCTGTGTTGTTGCCAATCTCTTCTAGCTCTTCGTTTTTCCGCTACGAGACGTTCAATGTCTGCAGAATAGATGTGACCTAAAGTAGTCTGCGGATGTTTAGTTGTTGCAAGCTGTGCTGCTTGTTTAATATTTTCACTAAAAGTTGCAAGGCTACACTCCACATCCTCCTTTGTTTCTAGCAAAATATTCTCCGAACAATGGGTGCTGAGATATTTTTTAAAACTCAACCAGTTGATGCGACTGATCATATTTGTATCAGGAAAAAACAAATGTCTTCTAAGCGGGCTGCAAATAGTTACAATGGTTGGAGAGTGATCCGATGATAAATCCATGGAAGATTCTACAGTGACTAAATTTCTTGAAATATATTTTGTGACAGCAAAATCTATTACATCCGGAATTTTTTGTCTGTCGGTAGGCCAGTATGTAGGCATACCACTCGAAGCAACATCTAAATCATTACTGCTAATAGCGTTGTACAATGCTCGGCCTCTAGGTGTAATTAAGCGCGAACCCCAGTAATTGTGTTTCGCATTATAATCGCCAGCTGCCAGAAAACATGGTCCAAGACCTTTAAAAAATTTTTTATACTGCTCTTCGGTTATTAAAAACCTGGGAGGAGAGTAGGCTGATGATATTACTATATCATTTAAAAGATTTTCAACACAAATAGTTGTGGCTTGCAAATAGTCTTCTTGCTTGCTGTCTAAAAAATGGTGTTTCAGTCTAGACTTTATTAAAATTGCTGAGCCGCCGCATGCTCTACCTCTCGGATCCTTTGTATCATAAAATGTGAATCCATTAATTTTAAAAATACCCCTTGTGGTCAAATGCGTTTTAGAGACCAGCATGATGTCAATGTTATTTTCCGTGAGGAAGTATTCGAGTTCGTTTTTATGTTGGCGAATGCCATTTGCATTCCAGAAACATATTTTCAACGAATTCATTTTCTATTTACGATTGCCTGAAGCAAAGTAGTCTGCATTTGCAGCATTTGCTGCATCATGCTAGTAATACTAGTTGTGAAATTGTTTATTGTCTGCACAAGGTTGTCAATAGTAGCTGCAAGACGAGTAAAATTGAAGCTTGAGTTAGCGTCTGCATTGGTATTTGCTGATGGAACATTTTTTGGTGGAACAGTGTTGATTTTTACGGCGTCGGCATACGATACATGAGTATTGATTGGTCGGACCATTTGGGGATACGAAGTAGATAAAATATGCTGTTTTTGGGCCGATGTAACTTTAGGTGCCGGTGTTGCACCCTGTCTTATGAAAGAAAAATTTTTAGCACAATTTTTATCACAGTATGATATCATCATCGACCCAAACGAGTTTTAAAACTCATATTTTTCATCAAGTGATTTCATTTTTGATAGATCAATAAATAAATGTTCTCCATAAAAAAATAACTTGTATTACAAATAATCTAACAGAAAATTCATATTGCACTAGTTAACTGTTGATCGTGTCAACTAAGGGTGACGTATGTGGATTATTAATGACAAATAAAATTTTTATCTATATAAAAGTTAGAGTGCATATGTGCTCCTCTATATGACTTCCTGACGCTCATGCTAATATATGATCTGGTATTTAGTACCGTAAACCAAATTAATCTTAAAGTACTGAATTTATATCTACAACTTACACATTACGTTTTAGAAGAATTGTTCACGAAATAGTTATAGAAGCCTTAGTAATGTGAAATTTTCGAATAATTGATAGTAAACTTAATAGTGAAACTTATACTTTAGTAGATGAGTCTGAACAACTATTATTACATAATATTAAAATTGTATTTATTTTTATAATTTTTATTCTTTAAAATAACAAATAATCTATTTGCAAACATTTCATGGTGCTTTAATAAATAAAATTAATTAATTTATGATTCCAAAAACTAAAATTGTTTATTTCCATTGCATGTGACATTTTCTGTAAAACTCTTTACAAATAATTTTTGTTTTCTTTATTTTTTAAATTAGTAGTTAGTGTTTTGTTGTTTGCTGGGCGGTTTTAATAAGAATTCTCATTTATTAAATTCGGCTTGCGATGTAAGAGTTTTTTATATAAAATTTGGTGTTAAATTCACTGATGAGCTGTATGAGCAGCAGTGAAATAGCTATATGAAAATGGTCTCCCCCACAGTAATACATTTAACACATTCGGCTGAATTGCGGGAATACACGTAATTCACGTATCTTTAAGTAAACTAATGACGGAAATTCCCGCTAATGTTCAGATCAAATTTTCCAAAGTTTATTTCACTTTGTATGGAGTTAGAGTTGCTATATAGGGCTTAAATATAAAATTCGGCAACTTCCGTCATAGTAGGAATATCCGTCATTTATTCGACACAGCTTAAAAAATTATTCATTATAAAAAACCGGGAATTCAAGCACTTCGTTTTTATATGAAAAAATTAATTGAGTCGCTGGCAGCCACCAGCTAAATTAAAGTGCGGCCGAATGTGTTAAAATATTTATTTATTATTTTTTTTTTGTTTTGAATAATAAATATTTTATGAGAATGTCGTAAAATATGTATTAAAGGAATCTAGCACATATTAACGTATAGATTAAATATATTTTTATTTTAAAATTATTATTTTATTGTGCAAAAACTGAATAGAGTGTAACGGATATGAGAACGAAAATCATAAATATCTCAAGTTTCCAATTTTAGTACGCACTTGTAAAATTTTTTTAAGTTATCTGTTATATTTTTGATAAATAATATTTTACACATGAAAAACATTTCATCGCAAAAATTAAAAAACCAAGTGTATTTATAATTCGGCTAAATATTGGTTACTTTTATTTTTCCAATAAATATACTTACAAGCACATCTAAATCTTTTGTCTTAACGTTTTCCCTAAGAAAAGATTTGGTTTTAACTTATTTATTGTTTTTTTTTTATATTTAAAGACTATGATTTTCTTTCGGTTTTCAAATTTTATTGCGGTGTTCTTTTTTCTAATATTTCATTTAACAATGAATAAAATATTATATACAAAACAACGGGCACGTATGTGTTTAAGTTTGTGTGCGATAAGAGTAAGTTTTTCAAGCAGGATATATTTTGATATACGAGTATTATATTACCTCAAATTTATATACTATGTAGGAAGAATTTAATATACACATAAACTCACTCACTCACAAGCACATTAAATAAACTTGATGTAAAGCCAGTTCAAAGTTATTTGTTGAAGTGTTAGTTTGATTTTGTTGCTTTGTTAGCAGTAGGACAGTGTTTATTATGTAACGCATTCCATGAATTTACCACACTATTCGGAAACTAATTTATTGTTTCTTGATGAGATTTAGGTTTTAGCTGTGTGCAACAAGTATAAAATTTGTCAGTGTAAGAACTTAACGATACAGCTATCAGAAAAGAAACAAAAAACAGAAAAAACTAAATTAAAAAAGAAATAAACTTTGAAAGCCATAAATCGTAAAGTTATTCTTAAGTGAAAAAAGTTTTTATATTATCCGCTCTAATCTAGGCAACGTGAATCTTAACAAGTTATTGTGATTTATTACATTCTATAGATAAAATTTAGAAGTTTTTCTTAAAACTGCTTTAACAAATCAATAGGAAATTCGATAATATTTTTTTATATAAACTTGTATATTAATAGGTTTCTATGCTAGTAGTCAAATAAAAAAAGTTGTTTTAACAGATTATGTAAATGCTAATCATATTCAAAAGAAAGCATTTGAAAAATTTTTAAATAATTTATCGATTAAAATTATTATCATTAACCAAGTTTGTGCAATAAAGGAAATCTCTAATTCTCTCAAATGTCAACTAATAATTTCTCAAAACAAAAATAAATCTAAAACCTAAAATTCATAGTAAAATGATATTCGAAATTTTTTATAAACCCACTCGCTCAAGAAACTTGTCTGGGTTCGGAGGAAGTAGTTTTAAGGGAAAAATATGAAGTGCAAAATCCTAGAAGAATACCCATAACTTTAGAGCTACATAGGAGATCTGTCAATTAAGTAATGAGACTGATTATTTAAGTTCTTTTTATTAAAATAAATTTATAATTTTATATTGTCACCCTCAAAATACTGCTGGAGATGGTTCTTCCGCTTCTCATAGCACTCCTGAAACTCTAATACTGAAATAGCCTCAGATGGTCGGTTAGAGTCACTTTAATGTTTTCGATTGTCCCAAAATGAGTTCCCTTGATATGATTTGTCAACATCCGGAAGAGGAAAACTCACATGGACTTAAATCAGTCGAATTTGGAGGAATGTTTTTACTGGTCAAAATCTCGTTTACTGCATTTGTCCTACATGTTTTGTCTCGCAAAAATTATCCTTTTTCAAAGTCTTTCATGAACCTCCCGACAAATCGATTTCGTGGATATCGAAGAAATATATCAGCATGCATTTCATCTTTGACTTTGTCATCCTTGTTTTTTTTGGCCTTGTTCTGGCACTTCGTTTCTGGGCCGTATTCAAGTACGCAGAATGCAATCGAATGCAGAAAATCAGGACACCTTTCCTTTCTAACGTCCTTTTGTTCTTGCGAAAGGTTTTTTTGAACTACTTTTGCGCAGATCTGAACCTACTAGATCCTTGATTTTGTCGACATTTTCATGGGTTCTTCAAGATGAAGGCCTTCCGCTTCATGGTCCATTTTCAATCAATTCTCTTCTTTCTGAAAAGGCCCTAAACAACAAAAAAAAAACTGGGCTCTTAGCAAAATACTCTCCGTGGGCCTGCTGAAGTTTAGCAAGAGTTTCCATTGCACTGTGCCCATGCCTGAAGCACAACATGACAGCACACCATTGGTCGAAACTGATGTCACTCATTTTTAGAACACTGCTTTACAAAAAAAACCGCTACTGACAACCAAATGACTTGATCGATGTCAAACACGCAATGAATGCAAATTACATGTTCATCTGCTGCTCCATAAAGCCCAGCGCCTCCAGTATTGCCAGATCGAGTGTAAACTTGCCAGTCTTATTACTTAATTTATAGACCTCGTACCTACCCAGTTTTTATAAATCGGTACCATTTTTCTTACACCTTCTTAAGATGCTTACACATTTTCTTTTCTGTCGAAAACTATGTGAGTTAAAAGAATGTAATTCTATATAGAAATTTGGAATCATATGTATGTATGTAAGTATATAAATATTTTTTTTTTTATTGTTTCTGGGAGGTTGGTATTTTAATTAATTTTTTATATAAAATAAATAGGAAACAAATGAATAAGAAACGTTGTTTTTAAATTACAAATTAAAAAAGTTCTCAAAGTTCTGTACTAATTTTCTTTAAAAGATTTTATTAGCAATTTTAAATTGCTTTGTAAATATCTTACTATTTTTGGGGTTTTATTTCTATTTTGAGGGAGTTACTTCAATAGTAAAAAACTATTGCACAATATAAACAATTTTTGGACGTAGGTCATTACCGTTTTGGGAATTAGTTATTTGATTTTATTTTCCTTAAATTGATCTACTTTCCTTTAAATGTAAAATATTTACATTACTGTAGTTTGACATTAACATTATCTTTTTATTATTTTATGGTGGATGGACATTTAGAGGAGTAAAATTATTAAATACCTATTACTTCATCGCAATTATTTGATTTTGAATAACTGTGGTTTTAAACGACTTGGAGGAGTCAGCCTTTTTTTATGAACATGTAGAGTTTTACTGTAGAGTTTTACTCTACCCCAAGAAGCTACGTATTCGTTTAATAATTAATATTGCCCGTTTGTTTATGCTTTTATATATTTATTATTTTTCTACATATATAACTTTTCCTAAATGTATTATTTATTCTTTTTATTCTTGTTATAGATTTTGAACTTTGAAAATAAAATAGCATATGTTTGTTAAGGGTATTTTGAAGAAATTTTAATTTTGTTATTTAATTTACACAATATTTTATATTTCATATCAAAATGTAATTACTAAACAATAGACATTTTGTTCAAAATTTTACACTTAAAATTGTTCTAAATTTATAGCAGTAATTGCCAATTTAACCAATTAACTCTTAAATAGCATATTTATAAGAACCATTATTCAAACTAAAAAAAAAATGTGGTTATATGCTATATTTTTATATTGAAATCATGCGGAATACTTAGTCTCTTGGTATTATTATTATTGATTAGCCTTTTTGCTAATTTAAACTGAGTATTTAAATATAAAAATTAATTACTTTAATAAAAAAAATTTATTTGTAATTCATTATCGGAAGATCCTAATAGTTTCTTAAAATCAGCAAAAAATTGTTTTTTTTTTTATTTTTGTACTTAAAATGAATCAGCCGATACTAATCCATTAATTTAATCACTTACAGTACTCACATAATTTAATATCCAATGTCATCTGTTAACCGCATTACTAAAAAGCACACATCAGCAAAACTATGTATACATTAACATACAAGGATAACGAGTACATATTTGCGAATATATTTTAAAACACACACAAAACACTAAACATTAGAGTTTGCATAAGAAATAAAATTTTGGTTGGTAAGAGAATGGTTGGGAAAAAGAAAATGTGAAAAAATGCTAATGCAGCTAAATATTGTGCTATATTTTTTTTTTTTTGTATGATAAAAAGTTTCTCTTTTTCGTTCAGATTTCTTTTTATTTGTATTTAGTTCATGCTAAGCATATATTTTGTTTTGTCGTAATGTGTCAGTAGTATAATTCAACTGTCGCATATTCAAGTTTTAATAAGAATATATGTATTCTCTGCTCCAGTTGGAGTTCGACAGTCATACAGATTTTTTATTTGTATTCACATCCTACAAAATGAAAATTATATTTCGGATTTTCATAAATATCTGCAAGAAGTACTTTTATGCTGTATCTGATGACACAATAATATAATGAAATTTGAAAATACGCGTCTAGTGGTAAATATATATTTCATATATAACAACAAGTACACTATTAAGAATATATATTTTGATATTGAAATTGTTAAAATATTTTTGTTTAATACCTCCGATTTCGCAAAAGTTAGGATCAAAATTTCGTACTCATTTCACCGGAAATGATTTGTTCTTTTTTTTATCGATGAAAAAATAATACAAACATCAAGTATCATTTGACTATATTTAGGATAATATAATCTAAGATATGAGGGATATTCAAGAAAAATTTTAAAAACTGGGAGTACCGTATTAGAGTACCTTCTATTCAATTGCTATAATGTTTGTGAAAGCAATTAACAAGCTTATAGTGTTTTTTTTTTATATTTATTTATTCTATTTATTTTAACAATTTATAATTTACATTTCTATTGCCTCAGCGTTATATGACATTATTGAGGCGAGTTGGCATTTTATAATTCAAAATTCTTGTGTTAAAACACATACTTTAGAAATATATATACATAATAAATAAATAGAGATTACTAATTATATTTCAAGTTAGGTTAATAAATATAAATGTTATGTTAGAAGCATTTCAAGATCAAGAAGTAAGTATTTCTTTACATTCCTTTTGCAGATTGATACTGTATTAATACTTTTCAAGTTTTGAGGTTAATTATTGTATTCTACGCAACCAATATATTCAACTTTTTGCTTTGTGGTTTCAAATCTACATCTTGCTATACTTAAGTTTGAATTATTTCTTGTTGTAAAATTTGTTTGATTCCTTGAAAAATATATTATTATATGGTCTATATATATAATAATATATAAATAATAATAGCTTGTACATGTCTCTCAGAGGCAAAATATTTTTGTAAACTTCTGTATATAATGTGATTGTTGGGTAATTAATTGGTAAAACCGTTTTAATTGCCTTGTTTTGTGTTCGTTGAAGAGACTTTAGCTCTATACTGTTATGACATCCATATATCATTAGAAGATAATTCAAATGGCTTTAGATTATTTTATACTTAAATTTATATAAAATGCCTAAAATGGTAAATTAAAAATGGTAAAATTATTAGACCTATTTGGGTATCGATTTGGTTATTGTATTCTTTTGGCATACTACCCACCCCCGCCATCCTGATTAAATCAGTAGTAGCAACAAATTTCTTATTAGAATGTTCCTATTTTGATCAGATAAAACATCTTAATAGCCTCTTAGTGCCAAATTTATGTCAGCGAAAATGCAACACTGTCGTTCAACGGAATTTACAAATTTAGTGCCAGAATACAGCTTACAAAAATGGTAGAATATGAAACTGAATATGAAACAGTAATACCCCTAATTTTTTAGTGCCAGAATACAGCTAACAAAAATGGTTGAATATGAAACAGTAATACCCTAATTTTTTAAAAAAATTAATTCACTTGCTTAACCAAGTTTTTGTTATTTTTGTATATTCCTATAGCATATAAAATATTTTTTAATAATCAATTTATCTACGGCATAATTAAATTTTTACATCTTCTTTCTTCTTCTATATTCTTTCTTAACTGGCGCCAACCATTAAATAGAGGTGAATATATATAACAAATTTATTTTCAAATTTTAGTTAAGCAGCCTTCCTCGATCTGATATTCAAATGACCAACAAAAAAAATCTCAGCAAAGCATTACAATTGGGACATGTTTTCTTGGCGAATTTCGGTTTAAGGCAGTTCATGGTTGCGAACGCTGTACGGCACATAGCCGCAATCTGTTCAAATAACATCTCGAGGGAATAAATATCCTTTATTGATCATTGATCATATACTGTAACTGTAACACTAGCTTACATTTTTTCAGATGTTATGGAATTAGTATAGTTTATTTCGTGTAAAATTAGCTTTAGGGAATTAGAAAAGAAGAAGTTTTATATTTGTATCGGTTTGAACATTTTTACCAAACAAATTATTTAAAATGGTTAATTTTAATTCCAAATATTTTCACAGGGAATCTTGGCTACTTATGGAATAGAAGAAAGTAATTTTAGCAGAACATTATTGCTGATCGGGGAAAAAAAGCTTTATGTATTATAAAGAGTGAATATTTGTGTTTTAGAAAATTTGGGCCACTAAATAAAAAGTTATCACATATATGCTAATTTATAATTCTTCAACAACTAATAATTTCAAGTGACTTAAGTAAATTTTCATACGATTTTCAAAGCTTTTTTTTATTAAATATTACTTCTTATATTTAATAGATTAAACGATATTTAAAAAGGAGTTTAACAAAATACGAAATCGTGTAAAAATTTAGAAACATAAATATTTTAAAGAATATTTTAAACAAAGATTGCAACATTTTATTTTGCAAGCCTGTTATATTAAAATAAAAACAAATATTAAAATCTATCTGCTCTCTTAACAAAATATGTGTAGTTTTTTAAAATATATTTATTTTTGTTTAGCTTTCGGAAAAAAAAAATTAGGATTCTTGAAAGCAAAGCTAATTTGAATGTGATGTGAAACTAAAAATTATACGCATTTCAAAAGCGGAAAATAACGATTTAACGCAAAATATGTTTTTTTTCGTAACGCAAATTGGACGTTTTTTTTAATCCATATAGAAGTGGCTTGGCTTCCGCTTTCATTTAACAGACACAAACCCACACATATATATACACACTTCCTTATTGCAAGTCATAGAGGATGCATACAGGATATAGTAAATTTTCCTATATAATCCCAGACGAGACAATCACTTCCTTGCGGACAAATAGTTTTACATGCACAAACGTTAGTATGAAAAGAAATAAAAAATAAAATAAGAGATACTGAAAAATCCATGTATGCGAAGCACTCATGTGCCACCACACAACACAACACAAAGCTGTTAAACCGCAAATGAGTACAAAACGGTAAAAGAAAATAAAGTGTAAAATTGTGGCAAAAATAGGAAAGTAACGAGAAAAAAAATATCTTATCACAGAGATAGCTACGGATAAGTAGGTTCGCAGGAAAAAATTGTTCTTCAGTTAGCTTTTTCTTTTATTCTTTGAAATTACTTTAAATCTAACACATGCATAAAGGCCTTGCTGCCTTTTATAACATCATCACCAAACTTTATTTGAAGTCACAATTTTTTTTTTTGCATTTAGTAGAAAATAGGAAACTTGCTCGCTACAAAACAGCTTCTTTCATACCGCAGCAGGTTTATTTTATTTGTAGTTTTCATCTTTGCTTTTTTACATACACAACCCAATACAGATGCGGTTGTGTTAGTATGTGCCATTATATGTATATATCATGCGTGAACTCTTACAAGTTTAGCAGTGAAAATTTCTATTTTTCTCTAGCATATGCAAAAAAAGGAAATAGAAATACTTAGTGTACATACACATACACCTATAAATGCATATGTATGTAGAAACAAAATTAAGTATGCTAATAAAAAAAGATACCTGCTGAAAGCATGTACGTTTAGTCTATAAGCTAAAATGTTTTTATAAGTCAGAGAATTTTCTTTCAATATTTTATGTTAATATTTAAAAAAAATATTATAAAAGTTTTATACAGTAAGGCTAAAAGTGAATTTCTTAAAATCAATGTAAAAAACAACCTTATAACTTGCATTATACATACAAGTAAAAAAGCTTGGTCCTATTATTATTATTAGTATAAAAGCTTTTTTAAAACCTTTTTTATTTTTTAAGCATTTTTATTAAAAGCGATTATGAAAATTACTAAATATTTTTTAACAACTATATCCTCTTCAAATATAGATAGGCATTACATTTTTACAAATACTGTAATTTAATTTTCAGTACCATTTTCATTTATCTATTGCTGAAACTAAAACATCTGAACTTACATTGCATACTTCCAATTATAAGAATTTAAAAATTTGGTATAATATTTTAAAGCATATAATTAGTTATGATAAAATGGCTAAACTAAATAGTTAAATCAATAAACAAGCTATTAGCATATTTATAAAAGCCATATCAGCAGTGTAACGACACGTTCTCGCGTTATGCTGGGGTAAAGATCGCGGCGTCCAGGGTTCGTTACAAAAAAATGTTTTCCAATTAATCACAAGAGACACTTTTGTTTTAAAAAAAATTCTTTTATTTATAATTCTCTCTTAAAATAAGTTATAATTAAACTGCACCACAACGGAGCACGCCAACGATGATCATCCGCTTCGTGGCCTTCAAGAGCTTTCGTCTCCACTTTCCGTCGGCTAGCCTACTGCTTCTCACACTGGAGCGAATAAAATTCTGGTCCAGTCTGAGCAGAACAGTTGGCCTGTCCACCAATCTTTGACCTGTCGCGGTTGTCACGAATAAGATTCTGAGACAACCTTTCCACGTCGAAACTGGTGTTAGCCTATTGACGATCTTGTCCGACTTGTTCAGCTAGGGCGAATAAAATTCTGGCCTTGCTGACCAAAACGCGGCCTGGCTCTGGGCTCCGTCACCTGGGCGAATAAAATTTTGGCCAGGTGAAGTAGCGACAGCACTTACTGGGCCTACCGATGACGACCAACCTCTCCGTGGCCTATTGACGATCTCGTCCGTCTTGTTCAGCTAGGGCGAATAAAATTCTGGCCTTGCTGAACAAAGCGCGGCCTGGTTCTGGGCTCCGTCACCTGGGCGAATAAAATTCTGACCAGGTGAAGCAGCGACAGCACTTACTGGGCCTGCCGATGACGATCAACCTCTCCGTGGCCTATTGACGATCTCGTCCGTCTTGTTCAGCTAGGGCGAATAAAATTATGGCCTTGCTGAACAAAGCGTGGCCTGGTTCTGGGCTCCGTCACCTGGGCGAATAAAATTCTGGCCAGGTGAAGTAGCGACAGCACTTACTGAGCCGGAGACCTTAGCGAGTCTCGCTTAATTCAAAGTCGAATAAGATTCTGGCTTTGATTGAACGAGAGAAACCTATTTGCAAGACTATTTTAATTAAGTTGAATAAAATTCTAACTCACTTAAAAGAAGTCTTGCCCGGTTGCTTGCCCGTGGCCAACTCAACTTCAATACGTAGTTATCTCGCTTTTATATGTTTCTGCCAGGCACACATACACACCCATACCACTAAACTACAGCTGATTGCTACTGTTTAGGGTTGTGTTTAATGGTATGTTCTTCTCACGGATGTATCCTCGTGTTAATAGGTGGCGCTTTTTAACGGATATTATAAATTCAAATATTTCATTAACAAATAATAAATGTAAGTATTAAATATAATTATGAATTATATAAAATGAAAAGTATATAATAATAATGTTCTCTTTTAAAAGAAATTATGAAATTAATTAAACAATAAATATTCAGAAATGTAAAAAGTGTAAAAATTTGTAAAATTCAAAGAAAAATTACAAAATTTGAAAAACATATATATAGAGTCTAATTGCTTGTGATTGAATTGCTATGTGATCCAAAAACGAGCCTGCCGACTTTTGGTCGTCACAGCAGAATGAAATTCACTTTTTGGTTACTTCGACTTGTGTTAGCATTCTTCTTCCAGTACAAGTCTCAAAAGTCTTTACACAGTTGATCACTTTGTATATTATAACTTGAAATCGCAGTCCGATAAAAAAATTACAACAAAAATATTTACAGCTATTATTACCATTTGTTGAAATTTCAAAAGTTAAATTCAATTTTCACTTGATATCACATTTCACAAAAATGTCAATAAAATCTTAAAGTTTAGAAAATAGACACCACTTCGGCCAATTATTTGAAAAGTCACTTAGAAAAAATAAAATTAAGTAAAATCACAATTCGAACAGGATAAATAAAATAAAAATTAAAAAATTATTTAAATCTTTTCCATAACTAAAATATCACAAAAAACGTTCATTTACAAAAATTCGAGATTTCGAAAACAATATACATAAGTTTCACTAAAAAGTTTCATTTATATAAAATATTAAAGAAATTTATAAATTAAATTGAATAATTTAATTTTAGGAAAAAAAATTCATAAAGAAAAAAAATAGCAATAACAGATTTTGTAAATTGAAATATTGCCAATTACTTATTTGCAAGTCACGTCGAAATTAAACATCAATTTTTTTTCCCTACAAAAGAAAAATTTATATACATATATTTGATCATTATGATTTAATTAATATTTCAGTAGTCCTAAAGAGAAAACACCCGTTCTGGAAAGGGTAATAAGATTTAGCACAGTCCAATATTACATTATATATCATTGGTGCTTGTTCAATTTCCTTTAACCAGAAAAACACTTTTGGAAATGTTAATAGCCAAAATTTTTTCGTGTATGAAACAGTCTTTGTCAATAAAATTTTCGGTTTAATCATAATCCTTCAAAAAAAAAAGTACCATACATTTAAAACACATTCCTAAGTAGATATTTTTTAATTTTTTTGTAATTCAAGCCATAATATGCCTATAATTAGCCATTAAATATACCAATTTTCGACATAAGGCAATTACGAATAGAATTCTGTTCTAACAAAACAGCAAGCATATGTTGCAACTGCTGTAAATAAAACCCTAGAAGTATGTTGAAATTTTAGATCATTCTATAGTCATAAGTCAGGCGAAACAAAAATAATCAAGAAGATAAAAGAGCTACTGATGAAAATAAAACATAAAGCACAACACTTTTAGACACTAACTAGTAATTTAGTACAGCGAAAAAAATTTCAAAGAATTTCATGAAGTTCTTGTTTGTATGAGTTTGTAAATATTGAAAGAAAACGTTGGTGATAGCAGAAGTACCTGTTGTGGTAATAGCAAACTTTAATTTACAGTTATCCTCATAAAAGAATTTGCAAAAAAAATTAAAAATATCAACAAAAATAAGTAATGAAGAAGAAATCCCAGTGTAGTAGTGTAGAATAACTTGTGTGCTGTCTTATGGATTAACTTATGGGATAATAAATGGCCGCATATGTGTGTTAAAAAAGCAAGTTATTGTAGCAATAACTTAAAATAAATGTGCAATTAAGCACATTTTCTAAACGACGCAGATCATGAGGATCCCAAAGGTCCTAAAACTTAAGAAAACACGTTATTTTACAGTGTAATTTATCACAAGCGAAACCTACATATAAATATACGCTTAATAAAATGTTGTTAGATCACGATTTTAAATATACAGGCATACACATGCATACGTATAAATCGCTTCCTACCAAGAAGAGCAGCTAAGTTAGTTTAAGTTTTTAGTTATTTGTTTAAGGGAAAAAATATATTAAAATAGTTTACTAATAAACTAGTCTAAGAAAAAGGAATTTAGTTTAACAAACAAAAAATAGCATGTTGCCATCTAGATTCTAAAGTAATATGAACGTCAAAGCCTAATTAAGGCTCTTTCGGTGTTAACTTATTTTCTTATATTTATGGAAATCACCTTTAACTAACTGATATTTTAATTTATAATAATATTTTTAGTATTCTTTAGGGAGGTCTTTGTAAAAACATTATGTAAAAATATTAAATAAACAAAGCAGGGATATTAAAAATTACCAATATTATTTCCTAAAAGATGTTTACACAGCGAATTTTTAATTTCTTCCAAGTCATATCAATATTTTTCATTTTTCAGCAAAATCGAACAAATATTCATTTTTTATGTTCAACACATATAAAGGAAAAAATTTAAAGTATCTATTTTATTTTGATTAGTGGGCCATAAGACTGGAATAAATTTTAAAGCGAACGGAAAAACAATATTTTTATCAGTGATACTTTCGCCAAAAGTTCAATTAAAACAGTCAATTTCCGAATAACATTTAAATACCAAAAGTAAAAATAAATGTGAAAAGTTCGAACAGTTAAATTGCAACTCTGCAGTCTGGGTAAGTAAAAGTCCGGTTAAACACAAAAAATTATTTTTAACCTCCCCTTAAGGTTTAGCACTATAAATTTGTATAATAATTATGCAAAAACAGTACTTCCAGTTAAGGGATTGTAAAAACAACAATTATTAATATACGTATTTAAATGCCTGCAGGGATATGGAAGTCATGCAATACACTTTTCATCAGAATATAAGTTTCATTAATAGAGTAACAAAGCATGCAACGGATTTGAATGTTGCAAGATGTCGTCTTAAATAAACTAAGCAAAAAATTACATTTGCTGGTACGAACGAGTTCAATCAATTACCAAACTTCCTAAAAAATATTTCTGTTTTGTCCACATTTAAATATAATATAAAGCAACATTTGCTTAACAACATCGAAATGTTTCTTGCATATTAAAGTTACATACCAATAAATTAAAAATATACTAATATTGTAAACTATTTCACATATATTTTAAGTACATTATAAAATTGTAGTCAGCTTTTTGTAAAGCTCTACAAACCCAAAATGGGCTCTGAGGTCTTAAATCAACACATAATGGTTAATATAATAATTTTAACACACAAAAAAAAACAAAAAGTCTAAGATTTGCCTGAGGAATATCACTTAAATGCCCTGAAGATGTTAGAATAAGTATAGATAATATCGGCGAAAATACGTGCGGTGTGATAGATAAGAGTAAATATAGGAAGTTGACAATGACTAGAATACGAATACTCTTTAATTTAATACATACATTTAAATAGACAATGATTGTTATAAAACTATTATTCATAAAGTATATAAAGTATTCCTAACCAGACGTGTTTGAAATTTATTAAAAAACTTTATGTGAAGATAATATGAATTTAATATAATACTTATGAGGTCTTGGAATTTTTCGAAAAATTTAGGATATATATCGGTCTTACACTTACATACAATAACTCCTCTTTATTTTAAAATATTTATTAATTTTTGAAAGTATTTCGTCAATAGAGCTAAAGTCTCTAGATATCCGAAATGGATTTTATAAAATAAATTTGTGGGAATATTTTTTACAATTCTAGTGAAATCCCGTGAAAATATGTTAACCTATGTATAATAAGTAGAAACGGAGGAATTGTTATTTTTATATAAAGCAACGAACTTTTAAAATACATTTGTAAACACAAATAGTTTCAGAAAGCTCCTAAAAATGAGGGTGCGGAATATAAAGTTTTGGAAAGTCATGTCATAAATAAAAATCCAAATAATGCGTATAACCAAAATAATTCGTTTAACAACGAATCTCTTTTCGCTGTGTAGTTTGTATTTGTGTAAAGCATTATCATTATTTTTAGCTGCAATTATAATTTCTTTTAAGCGGTAAAACTTTTTTGATATTTTAAATAAAAAGAAGAACGGTTTTAATCCCTCTCATATTTAGAAGGTGGGCATTTACCACTAGGCATTTCATTAAAACTAACTATAATGAAAATAAATTCGTTTGTTTTTCCCATTTAAAAAATTAAATAATATGCTTAGTTTATTTTATTATAACTAAATTATCTGGTTCTATAGTAGAGACGAGTGCATTCAGATAGACTAGTAAACTTAACAGTCATTAACAAAGAGCTTTTTTTCGGATATGCCCTAATGAAATTTAATTTGAAATAATATGTGAATATTTCGCCACACTTTTATGTGGCATTTTCAGGAAAAGCAAAAAAATTATAAACAAATTTCTTAATTAATCAACAAAAAATAAAATAAATAATTACCTAACAAATTTGTGATAACATGTGAAAAACAGCATTTCATTATAAAACTAAAAAATTCACTTGCATCCTTACAATTACAGCACTTTTTGCAAGCCACCAAACACTAAAATGAAATAATTACCCAAACTCAATCTTCGTAAATTGTTTTTAGGTTTCATTCAAATGGTTTATGATGCGTACACTTAACTAACCTGCTAAAGTATTTATTTCATAGAAACCAAACAATTATTTACAGCCGAATTTCAGATTTTACCAATACAACATAAGAAGTATTATACAAACACTCATACTAATACACTTGAATTTTAGACAATCATTAAATTCATGAGACCTTATTACAACATTAACGATTGGTGAGCAAGGAATATAGAAACATAGGAAAAAAGGGCAGCAATAAAAAATGATGCAAAAAAAGGTAATAACCAAATATACAACAATAGGCGGATTGTGCGAGCTAAAATATAATACCATAAAGGGAAGTATTGTAAGGGTGTTAATGGTAACTTGAACTTATTATAAACAATATAAAATAGCAAAGCAAAAAATAACATCAAAGAAATAAAATTTGAATTTGCTTCTCCTTTTTTTGTGAGATAAATATTAAAACTCTCATCTGTAATTAGTGGCGGAAAGTGTATGATGATAATTATTACCATCCAACAGTCGTTGGATAAAGTATATAAAAGAAAACTAAGCAATAACACAAAAGAACAAACATATACACTAAGTGTCTTACAAGCAAAATGACGGTATCATTCGTTGTACCCTACAATGTATACGATCATTGTTTTTTATAACAAATTGGTAAATTTTGGCAAAATGATATTTGGTAATTATATTGTTTAAGCATTCAAAGTTGTTAATATCTGCTCGATGTAACTAAATACATCAAAATTTCTGCTATTCTAAACAATGTTCGCATTTTCTATTACAGTTTAGCAGCATATACCTCACCTGAAGATGTGATATAAGAAATGGAGGTTACATATGGGTGAATAAAAATAACATTTGCTGCCTGTAGTAATTAACTATACATCTTAATAAACGCTTATCTTGGAAATACCATACTTACACTACTTAAAGCTGTGAAATTATACTTTTTAATACAATTTTCAAGACCATTTCATATGACAGATTTCAGTTATAAAGAACTGTTTCTGTTGCAAATTTCAAAAGAATTTAAAGAAACAAAAATAATATTCTACGACTGATCTCTGCAGCTTTCTTTTATATAAAAAAATTTTAAATTTTATAGAGAATGAAACATGATACTAGTTAAAGAAGAAGTTGTCACTCATCCGAAAGAACATTTTAGTAGATTAAGTATGTAGTACTGCACTACTTTCAAATGAAAATGTTTAAAGTTTGTATTACTTTTTGTAGATTAACTGATCACTATGATCACTAAATATAATTTATTTTCATTTTGTTCAGGTGCTGGCTTTACTATTTGAATATATATTTTAAACTTTCATTAGATATTATGATCGAATAAAAAGTTGCTGTGTTGTAGCGGATCGAAGTTCAATTTTCATAAAATTTTTAATAAAATTCAAGCCATCCTTTGAATCTGCATGAAGAGAAGTATCGAAAAAAAGAAAAAACAAATTTACCATTATTAGGATAATAAACAAAATGATTTCTCGTTCACAAAAGAACAATTTTAATATTCTTAAAAAAACAAAGAATTTGTGAAACAATGTAATTTTATCAAAGTTACAACGATTTTTCACCACAGTTTTGAAAAACTCCTTGTTCCGACTAAGCTTTTTAAGTGAAAAAATCAGAAATATATACCGAGCATCAACACGAAGCTTTAATTCAGAAGTTTAGAATTATTTCCGAAGAAAACTTTCGAGTAATAATTTTTCTTGCGGCAATTGCAAAGAAATAAAAATAGAACTAACTAAATAGTAAGCTGCCAAACGAATTATCATACTGCACTCGATATTGGCATTTATACGCAGTATTCTCTTGCAATTCAGCATGAGTAGATTGAGCCTTATATGCACTACAAAATTAGGTCGTCAAGAAATTGTTCAGCAATTAGTCTCATTTTAGTCTTAAATGGTTTTGTAATAAATAAAATTGCTTCAAATGGAGTGAACCTACTTGACATCAAATCCTACAGAATTTACAATATTCAGAAAAATGGTGTACCTAACACATTCTTGGTATTATTTCTTAGCAAATGTCTATGATATTCAACCAGGCGCTACTATAATTGACTATAAGTTGATTTCTAGAAAATGACAAATCAATTGTCTTTTCAGGTCATAAAAATTGACAGCTCTTAATTATTTCTACATAAAATTAACATGCTGGTACTCTAGAAATAAAGAATGTACTGGTTATGCAATTACAGGTTGAAAAAATGGTCCAATACCATGCAGAATACCACCCCATATACTATCTCCAAACAATTTACGTTTTTTAAATACTTATGAAATTAATTTTAATCTGAATAAGAGTTACACTTATTTCATATAAAATTTTGATGGCTACGGTTTGTTTCATTTATCATTTTCTGTGTTGGCTTTGAAGACCACAATGTTTCAAAAAAAACAAAAAAAAAATCAAACGTACATGCCGTTTTGAAATTATCAGTAAACACATTTAATTTTTTATTACAACATAATCACATAATGACTTCACTAAATCGCTCCTTTTGATGGAATAAATATTTAAATTCTCCTGCTTTCTTTCCTACAATACTTTTACCAAAATTATTCAAGTCTGAAGCAGCAATCTAGTCTTCATTGCCTAAAACTCGTCTCTAACACGTTTAAAAAAATTAGCATTGTGGTTGTTTGCTCATTTTTTAAATTTTATATTGAAGTATTTTATTTTTTGTTGGTGCTATCGTAGAAAATTTATTCAAATTAAAATTTTATCTGTTGTGAATAATTTTGAGTTTTCTGTTTTTTAACATTTGCTTTGCGTTTTGTTTTTTTCTTTCTTCTTTCTTTCCATTTGTGTTTGTAGAGAAAATTTTCACTGTAGAACTGACATTATTAATTCTAATCGATTTTCCTCTTTCTTATTTATTAGTCGTCTAGTACTTGCGGGTTTGTTAAAATTTCTATATCGCAAAAATATTCAGGTTAGCTTTAACAAACGAATATAATTTTAAGTGGCAACTAAGCAAGTAGCCTAGAAGGATATTTTCATTGATATAAATTTATAAATAGTTTTCTTATCTTTTTTTGTTTGTTTTTGTTTTTAAATTATATAACCTAAAGCAGTTAATGTCAAACAAAAAAATTATATGAAAATGAACAACAACAAAATCACGGGTTTGGAAAAAAATTAAACCTAAAATTTATAAATCTCTTTCGTGTACGGTTTCGAAGAATTTCAGGATTATTTAAATGTAATTAATTTAAGAAAAATCTTTTGAAACTTTTTATATTATATTCCTTACAAACTTGACAACAATGTAGATAAAAAAGTTTATGACAAAATTGAACACTCTTTTTTAAGGGAAATTGTTTATTTTTGCAACCCTTCGTGCAAGATTAAGATTCTCTTTGAAGATTTATTTTAAACATTAAGGGGAACAGTTTTTTGAAGATCTCATTGTATTTATTTATGGAGAAATACTTGTTAAACACTTTAAAATAAAATATGCTTTTAGAGCTATTAGAAAAGAGCAAGGAGGTGTTTAAGCTTTATAACTTAAGTGATTCTTAAATCAAATACTAAAAAGAAAGATTTTTTTTTGTAAAAAAAGGTAAAAATCTTTTAATTACAATAAAATTACAATTTTTTCAATACTGTGACAAACGTTGAAATCTTTTTTATAAGATGCCAGAGAAATACAGTGTTTTGGAATAGGTGCTGTAAGATTTTGTAAGTCAATCAAGTCTACGTAACACCTTTGATTTTAGAGAGAGAAGTGCACTTATCTCAGGCAATTAATTGAAGCCACCACTTAACGAGAAAGTTATTTCTATCATTTTATTTAATGGATTCTCCTGTTGGAGACTTATTATGCTGCTTACTGATGGTAACAAAATATCATAATGCAATAAGCGTTTAAAATAAATAAAGTTCATGTACGCTTCAAACTTTTCTGAAAATTCTAAATTCTGTATTTCATAAATATATTTCTTCTCACACTACAGTAAATATATTTTCAATAAAAATAAGAATTTAAGTATTTGTAACAATATTTTATTCTCTTGAGTGTTAAACAGAATTCTTACTCGTCAGATGAAATTATACTTGTAGCGCATTTCATAAAATCGAGAACATAAGGATTATTATGACGCGGCTACAAGCATTGTCTACACTATAACTAATTTTTAAAAAGCTTAAGATTTTTTCAACAAAGTTTAATGTTCTCAAAAATTTTTTTAAGAACATTTTCTTTAATTAATTTAATCAATAAGATGTTACTCGTATATAAAATTTTTAAGGCATTATCTAAAGCTGTTCATTGATTCAACTGTCTGACTGTAGCTTAATGGCAGAGATTTTGATTTTGGGAAACCCATTCTGTTTAGAAATCATATAATTTATTTCCAGTATGGTTTTATAAATAAAGTAAAATTATTTTATGTTCACCGGGTTCAAACATATTTAATATTCAATTTTAATAAATAAAAGCAATCCTTTTTGTTATCCTCTTTATTGTAGAAGAAAATTGTATGAAGCAAATTAAACTATAAAATAACAACAAAAGTAAACATCAATAAACAAAAAAATAAATAAATAAATAAAATAGGGCGAAGAAAAAAGAGCAACCTTTTTTATTATTCTTTTGTTTCAAGTTGTATACGCTTAATCTATTTTTATTTAGTAACAAAAGATACCAATTTAATCATAAGAATTTTATGCGGGTTAACTTTTTGTTACACATTAAGGGCTCTTGTGTATACAAAACAGCACATTACAATTGTATGGAAGTGTAAATAGAAACAAGTTCACAAGGTAAAAATTGCTTATTGTTTAACTTGCTCTTTTATTTATTTCTTTTTCCTATTTCGCAAGTAGATTGTAAGAAAAAGAATTAAATATAAAAAAATATCAAATAGCAGACAACTTAAATAATTAACATAAATTTGTTGCATAACAAAATTAAACTTATACCTTGAATTATAAACTTTTTTTATTGAGAAATTGAAATACATTATAAAAAACTATAGAGGCATACGATAATCTGTTATGCATGCAAAAACAATTTGTTTTACAAAGACCTGGTCTTAGTCTCTCACTTTCAAGATGTATATGCGGAATAAAAACCGTTACCTTGCGCCTTAACTATGATTATAAGTTTATAGTTAACTAGATCAAATTAAAAAAAAAAAACAGTGGAGTACTTAGACACATAATGGGGTCTTCTCCATCTTCATTATGACGCAAGAAATTGTATTGGGTTGTTGTGGAAAGAAAGGTTATGAGCTATTTTGTTTAATTGCGTTTCTCAATATCAAAACGTATAAAATGTACAAATATACCCTCTGATATTCAAAAACTATTTGGAAGGGACAGGCTATGGGTGACGTAGTTATTACAGAAGCGGTAGTTCCTGTGATGTTCGATGGACTGAAGCAAATGCTTCGGTTTTCTATAACGGTTTTCTGTAACGACGCGCCAAAGTCTATTTTTGATGTGCTCGACCGAGTACAATCACCTCAATAGGATGATTAGGGATGCCAGGGTATCCAACTCTATTGTTTTCCTAGAGCATCCATGCAATGCAGGTTGCATTTTACTGTTTTATCGTTATTACAAGTGCTCCGCAGAAATTAGACAACTTTGTTTCCGAAATTCGGACGTTCTTACGTTTGACTAGATTTTCATTGAGAGCACATCCATTTGTGGTTAATTGTCTAGGGAATCGCACTACGCACTATAGGGAAAATTCGTTTTTTAGCAGAAGACTTCGTATGTGGAATAAACCTCCCCCAGAGGTCTTTCATGTTGCTTTCAATGTAGGCAAATTCAAATCGAATGTCCACAAACACTACACACTCTTTCCTCCTCCCCATAATAATGTCCTAGTTATGCTACAATGCATTGCATGAGTAGGGTTCATGCCCTGAGTACTGGTTTGAACGAAAAAAAAAAATATAAAAACATAACGGTCCATAAGTAGAATCATAGAAAACTATACTTTACTAGTAGATTTTTTTCAAGGATACTTAAAGCTAAAAGCCAGTTTTTAATTTAAAATCAGCAAAATTTATTTTAAACTCATTTGGTACCGACTATATCAAAACAAGTAGGTACACAATCAACTTTAGCTACAATTCTTATTTTGTTATTATTCTAATGTTTTTTACATTTTCCCTTGAATCACTCAAATTTGTTACTTGCAACATATATGTTGTTGCGTTTATAATTATTTGCATTTAAAACTTAAACAAAACATCTTCATAACAATATTAATATACTTTATTTTTTTATTCTAATTTCACAAAAAATAATAAGAGGCTTTAAAATCAAAGAAGTTTCTGAGAGCTATTGACTATAGTGAAAGTCATATTAAATTTTAAAATAGAAAATATAACACATTCATAGTCATCAGCAAATTATACTTTACAAGTTCTTAATTATAATATTGTTTTCTTTAAAGTGTAATCTTTATCTTCAAAAGAATTTTCAAATTATTTTTTAAACATAACAATCTATTAGAAATGTATTAACTGCTTAAGTTGTTTTTAACTAATTTAACGCTGATTTGATGATGCATAAGTAGCTATGAAAATGCTACCACTCGAGTTTTTCTATTGCTATTAATTTTTCAATTCGGATTTTTAACAGATTCAAAAAATATATTTTAATTTCTTAATTCCTTTTCTAAAATCAACAAATTTAGTTTTTTACTTTTCTTTTGTAATACAAGAGAAAACATTGTCACGAAGATTATTTGTTTGAGTTTTAAAAGTAAATAATTATCAGTAAAAAAATAAACGAAATGAACTATTTTGTCGTTTTAAAAATTACGCAGTTTACACACACAAGACAACAACATCGAGATTATTAAAAATTCCAGGAAAGAAGCGAAATAAAAGCAAAAAAAAGTAACAGAGAACAAAAAAGTACGCAGCCAAACTGGCTCCTACTCTGAATGATGATAATAAGAATATGTGATGATCTGAAAGTAGAATTTTCTTGTATATAGGCGAGGCGGTCAAAACAGATATATAAGCACCACCTGCTGGGCAGCGGAGTGAGATCAAGTTGAAACATCGTGGACTAAAACTTAAAAATAATAAAGCATCTTTTAGGCGTTACAGTCGTAAAGTTGCCATCGTATATTTTTGTGTATTTAATATGAAATTAATCCTGCAATATAACTTACGAACTCTTAAGTATTGTGTTATTATTTTGCGATAACGAATCAATACAACAAAATGTTTATTAAAGGATTAGAAAGATCGATAATCTGCTTCATTATATTATGCTCTAGATTTTTTGCTAACATTTTCGATATGTATTTGACTATTACACAGTTACGGTTGGTTAAATTTAAAATGTCTTGTGTTATTGATTGTTGTATAAAAATTATTAAAAGTACTAAAATAAAATTGATTTCTATGACTTTTGCAGCTTTACGGCCTATAATATTAATTTCAAGTGTAGAACAGCAAATGTTAATATGCCCTAAAACTGAGTTTTTGAGTTTAAGATTAATTTTTTCACTTTATTTTAAAATGATGATGCACATATACCCACCAGTATACAAAGTCTTCTATTAAAGTTAGTTTATATCTTACAATATTTAATTTACAAATATCTTTGCTTCCCTTAAATAAATATATATATAATTGTGCATATATGTACATATATTTTTAAATAAATATTAAATATTATAAACTAACTTTTTCTTCAAAGTATGAAGTCCTTGTAAAAATTTAAAAAGTCTATAATAACATGGACAAAAACATAAAAAGCTTTGTTTAAACAAGACCCACTGAGTTGTGTAAAGAATTTGCAATTTTACCCTTGGGTAATTTTTAACATTCCCAAAGCAAAGACGGAGAGTATTGACTTATGCATAGATTAGTAATTATTTATATGCTTTTGATGTACTTATTCATAAATAAGTTTTTACAGTTATGTAGATATACATATCTACATGCATTTATTTTACAAGAAAATAAATATTTTGTTAATGTTTTACTAAGTGGTTTGTTTTTATTACATTTAAGAAATAACTATTTCCTGTTTGCAATAACTGCAGCAAAAGAAACAAATCTAGTGACATATTTATACACACATATATACATATGAATATAGTAATTTTTATATTATTTAAATAATTACTACATCCTGTTTACAAAAAAAAAAGTAGAAATAATGTGAACAAGTCTACTGGCATACATTTTATTTACATTTAATTTTTAAATAAAACAAATAACTCTAAATATGAAAGAAAAGTTTTTATATATTTTATTTTTTATATAAGACCTGTTTTAACTGACACACACACACACACACACACACACACACAAACGCACACACAATTCAATACTTATGTTTACCATAAGTGCATTTGGGCCTGAGGAAAATGTTTTAAAATTTTTGATTGTAGATATTCAGTCTTGTTTGGAAAGTTTGTACACATGTAATAGGGATAGTATATTTGTAAGATTGTATGGTGAATTTGCGTAATTGTATGGTGGGTAGAGATGGTAAAAACTGAAAATCAATTGACATCAAATCACTCAACTGTATAAATGAATGAATGAATGAACAAACTAGATGGCTTCTGATTCTTGAAATTTTCGATCATGAACAAAAAAGGATTCTACAAAACAAACAAAAAAGTAAAATTTCAAAGGCTGCTATATGACATGCTCTAAAGTATAGTTCTAAATGATGAGACAAGAATGAGCCAAAGAATTTTTTTTAATTTAAAGTAAATTATGTTAGCTTTTACACTCGATTTAGACGACCTGCAGTGCTTGCTACAATATATCAATATCCCAGTTAACACAATAGAAAAAAATTTGTAATATAAAATATAAAATAATAACAAATAAAAATAATAATAACATATTTTAGAAGACTGCCTGTTTAAATCAGTCTTAGTATTTTTTTTTTTTTTTTCTTTACAATGCAAGTGCCTAATTTTTTTTCTTTATCAAAAATTTCAGCGAATTTTGTTATAAAAAGTCAGTTATAAAAAAAAGCAATCCTTAAAGAATTTAGCCGATGAGGTTAACTGAGTTTATCAATATATCTGAGAAGTAACTGTTACAATGCAAAACTTAAACACCCATTAATTTTTATAGCGTAACTTGACAACAACAGTAACTTAACGACTGTATAATACAAATATCTCTGAGACTACGACTTTAGTTTCATTTTTTTTCTTTCTCGTTCGTATAGGTTAACCAAATCATGCACGAACATATACGTACAAACAAGTTCATATACTCGTAAACATCTACACGGAAATTTTTTGGTTTCGGTACGCTACGGTTCCTGCCCAAAGAAGAACGGAATAATTTGTATGTTTCGCATGACGGACATGTTGTGTTGAGTGAAGGGTTTTCCTATTTTTCGTTTGCTGTTTTGTTTGTTTTACTTGTTAAAAACAAGAAATCAACGAAGAAAGAAACAAAAATCAAAAAACAATAACAACAATAAAAACTTACAAAAAATTAAATTTGCTTGTTATTGCCAAAAAGAAAAAACATTAAAAAAAACTGTCTCTGTACACTATAGACGGCTAAAGGCAATAACGAAAAACAAGTGATTTTAAGAAGATGTGGATAAAAAAAGGACAATTTCTTTGGGCAGAATTTCTTTCTATAGTGATAGAAAATATAATATTGAACTTATATGTTAAATAAAAAAAATCAAGCAATAAAATATGCGTGACTTTTTGTTAAATACTCTTAAAATTTTAATTAATATAAGTATAAATATACGATACTCAATTCTGTTTGCTATTAGTGAAAATAATTAATCAATATGTTTGTAAAACTTAAAAGGATTTATAACAATCTTGTTTTTAAACATTTTATTGGTTAACTTTTTTATATTTTTGATCTTTATATAATAAAAATTTTATGAAAATATTATCAAATATTTATATTTAAAGAAATCTAGTAAAATTAACATAGATTAACGTAGATAAAAAAATTGTTAATTGCTTAATTTGTTTATATAATTCTAGCATAAGCATAAGATGGTAGCATTAAAAAAATAATATTTTATTTATATTTTTCATAGAAAAAAATCAAATAAACAGATAAGCGTTGCCAAGTTTCTGAGCATAGTATGGTAAAGAGTTCCAAAGACTTGTTGTACAAATGAAAAACTGTCGTTGAGATAGTAGACTCTTGCACGTCCGCTGGTGTATATTTCCGCCATCTTGCAAGATTATTAGGCACCTACATTTCAGGAGATCTTTGAATGTCATCCCAAAAAAGTTTAGAATATGATGAGATATGATCGCAGTCCAGGTCAGTCTGCCATCAAAAATCATACCTATGTTAGAAGCAGAGTTCATAAAATCAATCATATTGCCATCAATTTGCACATGAATAATACGCAAAGTTCTCTTAGGTTTTTAGAGGAGAATATATTTCGACTATGAAGCGTTGATATATAATACATTTGTCATTGCCCGGCAGTAACGCAGAATGAGAAATAAGCTACTGCCTTAAAAACTAGCTTTCCATAATAGCAGAAGCGCCTCTTTCTCAAACATATTTTTTATTTGCTGTTGTCTATAAAACGCAGAAAAGAATTTTATCTGACTATTGTTTGCAAATTTGCAAAAGCTTAACACATTCTTTCTTAAAAAAATAATTGTATTGAATAAAAATATTGTCAATATAATAGAAGTTATACCACAACGAAATTCATAAAAATTATACCATATTCCTGTTGGTTAATATGTGGTCTTTCGCAGACCCTAATAATTTTTGTCATTACAGATCTGGTGCAGCTGCATTTTAAATGATTTTAAAACAGTTCTCTTAGAGACAGTCAAATTAATCTTTAGTTAAATCGTAGAATAATAGCTATTTTTTATATTTATTAATTTTTCAGTTTCATGTATTTCTATTTGGTTATATTTTGAAGCTTCATTCTTACTCCCACTTCCCATTTCCAAGCAATAATTTTAACAGAAGCAATACTTTTGTGACTGAAAATCTTTACCTTCGATATTTTATTGCACAAATAACTTTTGTGTTGATAAACTAGAGAAACTCCCAAATATTAATAATTATAACCTTAAGAAAATACCAACTTATGTAATAATATAGTCAATGTTATTGTAGTGCGAAAAATATTATTTTTATTAAATAAAAATAGTCGCAAAATATTTCAGGAAAAACCATAATTCGTGCAAACTATAAAAATTTTAACAAAGAAATTTAACTGTCTGTAAAGAAATTTCAAAATATTTTAGCATTTAAATTCTGTCGTCAGAACCAAAAGAAATTCGAGCTTACGCTAAAAACTTCCAAAATCCTTCGAAGCAATAAATTAACTAGGAAATATTTGTATACATTTCTGTTGCTTAATATATTCATTTTCTATATTATTATATTTTCACAAATTTTTGATGACAAGAGTTTTTGTCATCATCACTCTTATGGTTGTTAACTTTTTAACTTTACATTGACAACCAGGTAATATCACCCATCATCGCTAATATAGGCATACTCACACACACTCTGTCTTAAAGAAAAATCTTGCATAGACTAAAACAAAAAATTATAAAATATTGAATACAAAATTTGTATGAAAACTTTTTTAAATAAAAAATTTATGGAAAAACAATAAGGAAGTAAGAAATATAAATTCATGCATTGTAAACTTCTCATTACTTTGTGGAAATGTAAACACATATGAAAGAAACAAAGTTATTTTGCACCTGCTATGCTCTCGTTAAATAATAATACATTATGGCATATAAAAATATATTAACAATACAAAAGTAAATAAATAATAACAATAATAATATTAGTGTAAAGAAAAAAGTGGTAGTTCAAAAACATAACAGTTTAAACTAAATAGCAATAATAACTATTATAAAGAATTAAATCCTAATCTAAATTTTCTCAAGAAGTATTGCGATGTTAAAGCTAAGTCTTTTTAATTCCAAAACAAAAGCTAATTGCTAATCTTGGCTTATCGATAAAAACCCTTTCAAATTTTCCCGTTTACTTTTTTGAGGAATTACGGACCCCATATTCATGAAAACAAAATCAAGCTAAGACTTGTTTTTTTTCGTAATTAATACTCATAATAATAATTAAATTAATCTGACTTATGCCGCCGCTGGCACAGCACTGCGAAAACCATCGACCACGTCAAAGGGGGATGCACGAGCCTGGCACAGAGTGATTATACAATAAGACATAACCAGGTGGCCAAAATAACACATCAAACCATATTATTAGTACGAACCTCCACCTGTACTCAAAAACAATAGCTCTAAGCTGTACTGGGACAGACCTATGATAATAGACTGCACAATGCGAGCAAACAAACCGGACATCGTATTGTTTGATAAACTAGGTAAAAGAATTATATTATTTGATATAGCTGTTCCACTCAACAACAACCTTCAATCGACTTACAGCACAATAATTCAAAAATATAACGAGCTAGCAAACGAACTGAAAACAATGTATCATGTGGAAAGAGTGGATATTTCGCCAATAATACTATCCGCCACAGGATTTATACCAAATAACCTTATCATGCAGCTAAAAAACACACAATCTACAGGATATTCTGCAGACTATGCAAAAATCTGTTATCCTGAATACGTGTAATATAGTCTGCCGATTCCTCCAGCATATAGATGCGAACGGCCCCACCAGAGCCTAATACCTTGGCACGGCCCGGTATAGGTCTTTTCCAACTTCATGAAGTTGAGAAAGTTAACCTTAACATAATAAAAATATTAATAATAATAATTTTTTTTCCTGATTACTATTAGTGTTGTATATACTATTATAAATTTTGTTGAACAAGTGTACTCGAAAAAATATCGCTAAAAACTATTTAGAAATTTCATATAAATTTTTTTTTCAATTTATTGCGCAAGCGCCACCCTTTTCAAGTTTGTTAAGTTTACCTAAAAAAATATTTTTTTCCTCTAAGGTAAAAATAAAAATTAACACAAATAACTTTGAAATCAGTTTTTATAACAGCTTATTTACTCTCTGCTGACTGATTTTAGTTTGAAATTTTTTTAATTTTTTATTACAAATGTTTCACTTGTGAATTGATCCCATTGAAAACAATATAAAAAGGCAAAATTAAAGAAATCTTTTTGTAGCGGAATTTCGCACAATTCTTTTAATGTGTAATTTTATGCCTGGACCTAATGGGACTTCTAAGAATTAAGGTGTGTATGTAGTGACCTGTACTTGAGAAATTCCCCCCGGGGGCACATTATAGTCTTTTTGGAACCTACTATTCCATTTAGATTTGTGTCTTGCGGGGTAAAAGGGAGCCCAGGCCCCTCAAAGGCTAGTGGGAGTCACCTGGACAATCCACATATTTCCACGGGAATCAGTAAGCTCGCAGAGTGCACTATTTGTACTCTTAAGGCAAAGATGTACTCTGTACTGATTATTGAGGTTGGCCCCTATATGGGAGTATCGTGGTGGTTGTGGTTTCGTACCCTCGTGAGAGTTTGTGGGTCGGATCATTCAAATTAACACAATGAATGGTTCAGGTTCAGTGAGTATGAATGCTGTCATGTTCTTGAGAAATAAGAGCTTCATGCGTTCTGGACCAAGAGTTGGAAAGTCTCCAACTCCTCAGCAAGGAGTGAGGGCACGGCCTACTCCGGACTTTCTAAATTGCTACTAGGAGTGACTGGAGGATATACGTATCCGAAGGCCTTCTAGGGCGTATTTGGTGTCTAATCAACTAAGTGGTTTGACCACCATCTGATTATGACCTCGCGGTCGGTGCAGATGTAAATCAAATCACGCATTGTACTTGAGAAATATAAGTTTTCTTGGAACTATATCCATTACAACTACAATTGTAGCAAGTAATTGAACAGCGTTTTGACATATATGGCCTTTTAGTTGAAACCGTAATAGATAAACATTTGAAAGTTAAACACAAAGGTCATTACAGCAGGAAAATGTAAGCAAAATGTCGTTTAATTCTTATTAGGATTTAAGAACAGTTTATTTATGTGAAGATATTCTGAAATTAATAAAGTATTTCTTTCCATATAAGGTAACAATGCAGTTTCATGTTTTTAGTGCTGATGTCATCAGCATATGAAAACATGTTTCCTGTTCGCTTAAGGTACTAAACATCGTTTATGTAAATGACCAAACATAAAGGTCCTAAGACACTTTCCTGAAGAATACCACATTTAACAAATTTGAAATCAATAACCCAATTTGGACAAATTGTTTTCTGTCCTTCAAAAAGCTATTTAAAATTAAACTGTAATATCTTATCTAATATCTTAGCTTTTGCAATAGAATATTGTGATCATTAAAAATAAATGCTAATTTTATACATTTACAACAGTTTTCTTAGTGCGTCATTCTTCGAAATCCAAATTGATAACAAAAAACTTTAAAATTTGCTTAAACAAGATTCGTTCAAATACCAGTTCAATAACTGGTAGTACAGAAGTAGCTCGATATTTTTTATTAATTTACTTTATTTTCTTTGGAAATAGGGACAACCTTATGAAATTTTTAAAGTTTCGCGGTAAACTGACGAGTCGTAAGCCTGTTAAAAATTCTTGCTAGAATTGATGCAATTTAACTTGACCCCAATAGTAAAAAATTGGACTATCTTTCCAGCTGGCAGATCCATAAAGATTTTTTTAACTTCTTCAGCCAATTTTTAATCCAAAAAAAAATAGCAGAATCTTAATGTTTTCAATCCATTGAGATTGGAGATAGTGTAACTATTTGCTGTGTTATTTCCTTAGCCGATTTAAAAAAATTTAAATTATTTTATTTCAGCTTCACGAACTTTATTTTAAATTTGTTTACTATTTTTATCACTATTTTTATTTCTTTCACTTTCGATCTGCCAAGAGTTTTATCTATAAATTTTTGGGATTTTTTAGGGAAGCGTTTTAGACGTCCTAGTTTTCTAAAATGGAAGTCATACTTAACTAATTAAATGCGATCTGAACGTAAGTGCAAAGTTTTAATTAGCAATTTTTTTTTGTTGAAAACAATAATTAACAACTAAACAGGCTTCATAAGTTAAGATTATCAATAGGGCATATTTCGTTAATTAACTTGAAAAGGTATTGCAGTTCTCATTTATTTTGAATAGTTTTTCCTTTTTCCAACATTCCATAACAAAAAAAAAAAAAATGTATGCAGAATTAAAATATTTCCATCAAACGAATGTGCTCCTTTTTGTTTCAATTATAACGTCGTAAAAATGGATTTAAAGCATTTATTTCTTTCTATTGTTGAAGGATAAACGATTTTTATGCTAAGCCCTAAAGTATGCAAGTCTAAGTTTTATAGTAAGTAATCATAGTGTACAAGTATTTGTAAGCACTAAATAATTCTGTGAGAACTCAAGCACAGTTTTTTTTTTTTTGTGCATTTAAATTTAAACACGTGAAGTTGGCGAATGTATAGTGAAATAAATGTTGTTAGGCATCTGCGTACCTATAAATTGGCAGTATATTACTTTCGACTTTTTTTTATTATTTTTTTGTTTTTTTTGCCACGCATTGATGCTAAATTGTACGCCTTTGGCTTAAAGAGGTTTATGTTATAAACCACATTGAGTGAGTTTATACACCAAAAGTATTACATTGGTAAATTTAAATATAACACCTGCTTTTGCATTTTAAAAATGGGCTGCTTATATTTTATTTACATTAACAAAAGCCCTGCATTGTTTTTGAATATCGAATTTGTAACTGACCAAAAAAATAAACTACCAGTACAGTTCATTGTTCTTTTTCCTTCTGTAATTTGAGTTCTCAAAAATCAATATTCCAAAACATTAAAACTGATTTTTTGCATTTATTTTAATTCGCAAAATATAAACTACTAAAGCAGTAAAATTTAGTATTCTTTTATTAATTCCTTCTTCTAAAAATTACCAAGCAAAACAGTAAAAACTTAAATTTTTTTAATAATTATTTACTTTGTTTTGTTAAACAAATATAATTATTTTTTGTTTGGTTTCATTTTAAAAATAAAATATTTTTGCAAAATTTTTGTTTGTTTATTTTACATATTAAAGCTGATAAGCCTTTTATTATATTAATTGATAATATTGATCACACCATATGATCCATATACTTTTTTGTGTGGCAACGGTTATAAAAATTTATTCCCTTAACTAAAAACTTCTTAAGTAAAAAACAAGCAGTTAATGTTAAAATTTTTTTGAGTGTATCTGAGCACATTCATATACGTTGGTATAATTTTTATCGCAGTCATTTATAACTTTTTACTTATGTACATTTTTTGTTAGTATGGCTTTTCATTGGCGTCTCGTTTTCTTAAACACCATTTGTCAGTGCTACAAAATCAGGCTCAAGCCCTAACAAAAATAAAGAGAAATGTTAAATGTAGTTCTGTATTGATGATGTTTCGACTATGTATAGATGTGTGTATATGTATGTGTTGCAAAATAAATTGTTGTTTCAATACTGGCAGGTTTTTTGAATAGCTACCTTCTCAAAATTTTTTTCTACTTGGGGTTTTTTTACAATGGTTTTTCCTATTTTTTCTAAATTTAGCTCTAGATAAGCAATGAACCATGTTTAGCATGCCAATTTTTTTGACGATATTTACATTTCCTTTTATTTTCTTTAAAATTTTTTTTTCAATTCTTTCGTTTGCCGTTTTTCTAACTAGAAAAGGTATATTGAGAAATGAGTTTAGTAGTTTTTATTTCCTTTCCTTTTTTTGCCCATTTGTTTACGTTATGTATTTAAATATTTCCTTTTTAACTTATTTGTCAGCTACACTGTGATGTTCATGTCCTTTATAAGAATTTTTTTCTTCCGTTTATTCAACAGAAACTGCTGAAGAAAAGTATCTTAAATTGAAAATGTATGTAAAATTTTGTTTTATTGAAAAACAATTTGATAGTCAACTAGAACACATTTACTTTTCAATCATTAAATCAAAGTGTTTATTTTTCTATGAAGGCTGGGTACTTTTACACGAGTAAATATAAACATCTGTTAATAATGTACACTTGTTAATGGAATACATTTTTTTAAAGTTATATGTTACCGAAGCTTAATATGTATTGGCTTCCAGTTACTTGATTATTTGGTTTAGTTTGAATTTACTGAATAATTTAATTTGTATTTTGAAATAATATAACTAAATTAAAGATAGCATTCTTATTTCAATAACATCTTACAATAAATTGTATAATAAATTATAACATTGGCGCTACATTTAGTGGCTTTGGTAAAAATGAGTTTAGCATGAATGTTTTTTTTTTTTTGTTTGTATCTTTCTTAAAATGATATTTTCCAGTCAACTGTTTTGTATTTATGTTTTTATTGAATGGTCATGTTGTATTAGTAATATTTAATGATTGTAATCGAAATTTAATTTGAATTAAGATAAAATTATTTTGAATAAGAACACTATTAAATTGAACCCTATTAAATTTGTTTAAATAACCTATTTACGCACTTTGTTATTGTAATTGTAAATCTTGCGAATTTTTCTTTCTGTTTTACTCTCATTTGGCACATACTTACAAATGTCAATACATGTTATAGATGATACAAACGAACAATATGCAGTAGATGTAAGTTTAACTTTTAGATATTTTTGCCTATTATTCTTTATGTAAAGGGGTTTTCAGCAAGAAAATTGTTTTCTAAAACAAAACGAACCAAAAAATGAAATTGTTCAAATTTTTATTGATATGATATCTAGCAAATGTCCACCATGACTATACGCTGGCAGAAGTCGATTCTGTCATGAATCGACTTTTAATCACTTTTTTGACTTTCCTATTTCGTTAATCATATCACGGATTTTGAATTTTAAGCTTAAAATCGAATCAATTGGCTACCTATAGACTCTCTCTATAGCCCCACCAAAAATAATCCAGTCCAGTCAAATCACACCTTCTGGCTGGCCTTTTATTGTGGTGAAATTATGCGATTAGGAAATTTTCTTTGCAATAAATTAATCATTTCATTGGCTATGTGATATGTGGCACCGTCTTGTTGAAACCACATGTCATTGATATACACGTCGTCAATAAAAGGCCAAAATTGAGTTGGTAGCATCTCGCGATATCGTGATCCATTGATCGTTAGCGCGATTCAGGCCGATCTTTGAAAAGAAACGGGCCAATTACAACTCCAGACCACATAGCGCACCATAATACAGTGACACGTTCAGCATATAAAGGCTTTGCAATAATCTGTCTAGGATTATCCAACACCTAAATGCGGCAATTTTGACATATTTTGACATACTTTGACAACTGAAAATGGGCTTCATCTGAAAAAATAATTTTTTTCAGCACAACCAGTAAGACGTTCCTGAATAAATTGACCGAATCTACGGCGATGTGAATGGTCGCTCGGCTTAAATTCCTACACCAGCTGTACCCTTTAAAACTTCAAAGTAAAATCCTTACGCAAAATTCGCTATGTGGGTGTTTTAGACAAGCCCAATTGTTGAGAACGTTGAGGAATTCGGATCTGTTTTAATACTGTGGCTCACGGCTGCGATGTTTTCAGTTGTAAATTTAGCACAACTACCATTTTCATAGTGGGTTTTAATTACTTTAATAAGATTTTCGTGCGAAATTGAATTCATTATGACAATTGCCTATGCATCTACTACGAATACTTCAAAAAACTAAGTGTCAAAACATGTTGTTGGTGTTACCACAATTAAAAAATAAGCTTCTTGTTGAAAAACCCGATACTAAAAACTAAAAAAAAAATTTATATGACAAGTTATTGCTGCTTAATTATTTACATGTAAAATATTTAAAAGTTTTAATGCTGCGAAATTTTTAGCAATATTAAGTAAAATTCTTTTAATAAAATTTTTTTTGTGAGATTCAATGTTTTAGCGGTTTTATTATTTTCAATGGTGGTTTAAATTTATCCCTTTTTAGGGCATTTACATATTCCTTTCATTTAAAGAGGTTTCATTGACTTTATCGGGAAGATGTATTTACAGAGTACCCGCCAATGTATTTTCTTTTGTATATATCAGGGAAATGTTATGGCTTGTTTTGCGCCTTACTTTATTTAATTTACTTAACAAAGAAGAACTCGAGGATTAAAAAAAATGTATATATATATAAATTATTTTTTTATACTGACTGCTTTAAAATATATCATAATAGCGTATCAATGGCAACTTATTTCTGTATAAAATTGCCAAATTCGGCTGATTAAAGTCAATTATATTAATTTATGTTGAGACATCAGTATCTAGAATTTCTATACATAATTCAGGTAGCGTTTAAAAACATTAACGAAATGACCATATAATTATGTTTCTGTAAACTTTACATTTTAAATAAATAAATCAAACACATTTAAAATTAATATTTAACGCTGCGAAGTCTAAGCTTGTTATACCTGCCCTTAGCTTATTAATAAGTTTGACTAGTGGTAGCATTTAAGTATAACACGAAAGGTTAGAGAGTAAATAATGGTATTTTCTTCTAGCAAATCGTTTTTATAAATTTTACTGAGTTTATTTTTTTCATTTAAGATAACAGAATATTTTAATTCATTAAAATAAGTAATCATTCGACCCGTTTTTAATTAGTTTTCATTTATTTTAAGCGACAATTTTAGTTAATTGTAAGTACACAATATTTTGGGTATAGCTTAATATAGCAGCCCTATATTTGGATAAATCTCTTTTTACTTAGTGAAAATATTATATCTTGTTTAGTTTGCCACTAAAAATTTACCAGAAATTAGCTGTTAAATTTTCTGTTTCTATAGAAAATCTAAATTTAAAAAAAAATAAACTTTTACTATTTCACAATGCTGAATAGAAATGCTTTTAAAGAGATTGAAAAGTGTAAAATAAAAATAATTGAAAAAAGAGTGTATTTGAAAATCAGGAAGAACTGGAAAATCTCTTGCAGCTATTAACCCCTCAAGGTGAACACTAACGGTTATAGCAATTTCTAAACCAAGAAAAGAACGAACTATGAATACATTTTTTTGCTTTCAGCAGACACATACATGTCTGCACAGTTTATTTATATTATTTATATAGACAAGACAAGAAATTAATTTTGAAAAATTTCTTTTAAAAATTGTTGAAGAAGTATGCAGAAATACATCTTATGCGGATGTTCAAACAGCTGCATAATATATGAGAAAGAAATTTATAACATGTAGATGCATATTAATATTTATATGTACATGTGACAAAAAAATAGCTGAATTCAGTAACACAGTGACACTTTGTGTTAGTGTCACGTCTGTGCATTATTGTAAGCATATTGTTATTGAATATAAATTTTAAGAAATATTTTTCTTATTAGTCATTTAATAATGTGAGAAAATTTATGTTTCTTTAACGAGTTGTTAGCAGGTTTTTATTTTTTTTTTATTTAAATAAAAATTGCCTAAAAAATTACTAAGTTTTTAAAACAGCTTTAAGTTGAAAATTGTATTTATATTTTAAGGAGTTTTATTAAAATAATTATTCGCACCTACGGGATAATGATTAGTGGTCCTGATTCCTAAAAAAATTTTTAACAGGTTTCGGATACTATCACGCACCAGAGTTTTAACGAGTATGGTAAACTCTATTATACAGCCCATACTCAAATTCGGGATATTTATATGTTTCCTAAAGCAAATACTTATTCTTCCACGAAAGCTGTTCTATACTAGGGTATGTATAGTAATGTTAGTAAAATTTTCTTTTATTATACAGGTTTTTTATTCACTTCAAATACAACATGCTCTCCATAAAACATTATATAATTTCAATTTCCGCATATTTATATCTTTTATATAGCTATCATATCATTATATCATTCAGTTTTTAAAAAAATATTGGCCTTCTTTCTATTTGATTATGTGAGGTAAGAATTTAAGTTGTTTAAATTTAAAGCAAAACTAGCGATACTTATCGTATAATTTTGTAAATTCGAAGCATTCAAAATAAAGATTCAATTCAATTCATTTATTTTCCTAAACATTCTTATAAAAAAAACAGTAACTTAAACTAACAATATACTCAAAAAAAATTTCTTACATACTAAAGTATTTTCCAAGAACTACATCTCTCTATCAAATAATAAATTTTGTACATTTGTTTACACAGCGCTTTAGAATAATTAAAAGGATAAAACAATTATAAAGAAATTCCCCAAAAAAAGGTGTTCAAAATAAAGTGTTCAAGATTTGTACAGGCTTTAATTAAAATATTAAAAAAATATATTTCAACATTTTCCAATCAGAGAGACTCTTGAAAATAAATATTATATGAATAGTGGAATCCATAATTTTTAAAGTTTAAAACCAATATCCGTTACATAAAAAACGCAGAATTTTTCTTAAACAACTCAGTTATAAACATTAACGTTTAAAGCAATAAATTTTATCAAATGACAATTGCTACTATTAATTCCTGACAAGGATATAACAGAAATGCATATCTCTTTTAAAAAGCAAATAACTTGCATGATGTGCCAGAATGTACTTTGCTCGCGTACTTAAAACTGTAAAAATATTCTTACATAAGTTTATATATGTATTTTTTATACGAATCCATGCATACACTTGCCATTTTATTTACATAGAGAAATTTGAGTTATCTTCTCGTATATAAATATATACATGGTTAAAGTCTTCTTTTGCTTGAAAGCATGAAAACGAAGAGGGTTAAAAAATAAAAATAAATGTTGTAAAGAAATATCCATCATACGTGCTAAAACTTTATTGAATAAACTCAATTTTCTGTCGACATATTGATCAGTGAAAATCAAAATCATGAGTCGTAGTCGTTACTTCCTTATAGTAAAACATGCTATGAATGTCTTCATCTATTCGAGATGAAACCTTAAAGTCATTGTAAATAAATTTCAAAAATAGCAGCTATCTTGGGAAAAAATTAAATTTTGATGTCAACACTGCGTTAACTGCAAGGTAAATTCAGAAGTCTTGTTTATACAACGGTTACTATAAGTGAACTAAATCAATTCCAAGTAAATAGCTGGATGCTAAATATTATTTTTTAAGTTATTAAAGAAATAGCAACCTGCCTTCATATATGACCGGAGGTTAAAGTTGTTTCTTAATATAACCAAATCGTGTTTATTTTAATTTCGGCTCAGATAAGCTCATGTAAATAAAAGATATTAGTCTCAATTATGTTGAGAAAACCTAAACAACTCTTTGGTTGGAAAACAGAAGTAGATTTGCCTTATTAAATAAAGAACAAAAGTTACGAAAAATGAGTTGACCCTTAATTAGAAAAAGGTGTGAGTAGACAAAGGAATTATAGATCGATATGTGCTATATAAACACAACTGACAATAGAACGCAACTAGTACGAAAAGAACACTGAAGATGGCAAACAGCCGAAACCGGTTTGTTCACAAACCAAATTTAACGAGGGTCGACGGAAAACCGTACCCAACTAGAATGAATTATAGATCCTTCATTCGATTAAAATGGGAATAGCTGTTTTAATGTGCATTATAAAACCCTTAAGAATATAAAAAAATGGCAAATAAATACATTCCAGTAAATTAAGGAGGTTTTAAAAATGCTGGAGTTTCTAATTAGAAATAATTTTTAGCAGCCCATAAAGAAATACAGAGATCAGTAGAAGATAAAATCGTAAAAGAATCAATAATGCTGATTACTCTTTATTCTAACGAGAAATTAATTTTTATATTATCGATTAAAAAAGAATTTTTTCTGCTTAAAACAAATAATTTCAAATAACTTTTTAGCCCTAAATGCTTTATCTTTATAACTACTCGTATGGTTTCCAATAATTTTTTTTAAAACTACTTACAAAAAGAGAATATATGAGAAAAAAAATATTTAATTTTTTCAAAAAATGATGCTAAAGGAAGTTTCTCTACTGCAAAACACAATTGTAAATGGCAGCAAAGATATATGCATTGCAATGATGATGACACTAAACAAATTAACCTATAACATGTCGCGTCTGTGACAAGCTTCGCTAACCAGTTTTTTGTTTTCCCTTTTTTCTTCTTTATTGAATATTTAGAAGAATTGTGGTTGTGCCACGACAAATAGCAACGACTGGTTATAAATTTTTGTTGTGAGTATAATTAAAATAAATTAATAAAAAGAGCTTTGAAAATATTAGCGACAGCAAACTAAAAGAATAAATGAATTACAATAATTCCATTACTAATGTTATCAAGTTGTGAAACTAGGTTTTTTTATCCAAAAAATTTCTATACGAATCCAAACTTTGGCGTATGACTAATATTAATTATTTTGATATCAATCGATATTATATCATATTACATACATGTATTTTTGAAATTGTACTTACATATACTTACAGATTAACAAATATATTTATTGCATTTGTGAAAACTTTCACTTGGTATCTTACCTAAAAAGAGATAAAAAGAAAAGCATCCAATTAGTTTTTTAAGTAAATATCATTTATACATTAAGTAATATATCGTTTGCCTTTAAGTCATATGGGACCTAATTTTCGAATCAACATGAAGTAAAATAAATGTACACCCAAGCGAAAAAAGTTTTCGCAGGAGATTATTTTTTATTGTACATGATAGATATTTATTTTTGCTACCAAGGAAAGAAGAAAAAGAGGCACACACAGAAATACAACTTTCAGTAAATTTTATAATCTGGATATCAAAAAGTCATAAAACCAAAGTTAAAATAAAAAAAAATTATTTAGAATTGTTCTGGCAATTTTCGAGCGAATCATAAAAAATCTACCTTGAGGACATTACTGTTGAGTACCTTATTATTACATAAATTTAATTAAACAAAAAGAAATATTTTATTTTTAATTACTAATTCTGTTCCGTTGGGTAGTTTAACTGCTAACGACTTCAACCTGTACAACGTTTTATTGTCATTTTCATAAATGTTTATATGTGAACATATATGCACCCCTGGCTTACATTCAGCAGCATAAAACAGAAGTTATTTGTATATGATACAATCGAACTCACAAGTACTTTTTTTAGACAGATAAACTAATTCACTGTTAAGAAACGAAAGAATTTCTCAGAATCTGTATAAATTAAATATCGCTAGTACTCTTCGTCTCATAACATATACGTAAGGTAGCGAAAACCAAAAAGAAAACGGTACTTTCTTTTTGTCCTGCAAGGAAAACTTACTGAAGAGACTAAAAATTCCATATGGTTGAGTTTTAACATAAAACAATGAAAACACTTCAAATCAAGTGTGCAGTGTAATGTCAAACTGATATCAAACTTACGCTTGATCTTAGGATGGAATTAATAACAGCTACGTCATTATAAAACGCAGTGTCGTCGAAATTCTTAAAAAAATCATACTGATTTAGTAAGGCCACATATGAATAACCCAGCGAATGAAAATGCTAATTTTTTTGGTGAACTTTGAAACGATAACGATGTCCAATGCGTAATGGTGCCAGAAAAGAAATAGATAAATAAGTTATATCGCAAAAAATATTCAAAAATTGCAAATGCATATACAACCTAGTGTCCAAGGAATTGAAAATTTACCTTTTTCCTTCTGAAAAGATCTTTAATTTGTAATAGATCTCTATATATATATATACAAGTTTAAGTGATCTTCCGTTACAATTTTCAATTTAAATTAATCAATCAATATTTAAGCATAAAAAAAACTGCAGAATGACAGTTTATGAATATAAAGTAGTTTTTAAATACTTTTGATAGTACAGATAGTTATGTATTAAGAATTATATTAAAAATCAAATTTTAGGAAAAAAAAATAGTCCACAATTGGGAAAGGTATTTAAAAGCTTTTAATGAATAATAATGAATCAGAAATAAATAAATTGACCAAAGTTAAACTAGGAACAAATCATTCTTATAGAATAAAAATAATACATAATAGATAAATAAAAAAAAAAATATATATATACATATACATATATATATATATATATATATATATATATATATATATATATATATATATATATATATATATATATGTAATTCTGTTAGTACTTAATTTATACCATCATTTTCTTTAAAAATTAGCACAATAATGTGTAACAGTTTTGCCTTCCTAACAAACTTAAAAAATGAAATATAAATAAATCATAAATCATATAAAATAATGCATTTGGTAATAATACAACAAAGTTTGACTACTAATTTTAAAATTTTTAAATATAAAAATTATTTTTATTAAAATTTTTTATTGAAATGAATTTCCCTACCAGGTCTTAAATAAATTTACGGAGAAAAATTTACACTAAAATAAGAAAAGATAAGAAATAAAGGAAAATGGAGTTGTTTCAGTTACACTTAAAACGTTGATACTGTTATTCATATTAATTTCATTCCTCACTATCATTAGGCATATTGAACAATTTCATCTGCTTTACGTAAAAGTCTTTCATCTTCTTTTCTTCATTAAATCAGACAAGAAAGGGGAGTGAAAAATCTTTGTATATTTTGTAGAAAAGTGTAACTATGTTATTGGATTAAAAGGGATATTTAGTGGCAAAATATATGTGAAAAAGCATAGTATTACCTTTATACTTATGCAGGTTCTTTTTATTGCAAGGTAGCCAAACAGTATTATAATTCTATTTAAAATAAAATATTTTAGTTAACGCTCACATTTTTCCGTAATCATATACAGAAATAGGCTTCCTGTTTTATATATTGGAAAAAGGTATCTTCCTCGAAAGGGTGTCGTCTTCAAAACTTTTGGCAATATGAATTTTTCACCTAAAATAATCTTCAATGTGTAGCTAATTTTGTCTTACAAAATTTTAGTACATAAACACGTAACATTAAAATTTTTGCAATCACCCATTTTTTAAAATAAGTGCATTGAGATTTTAAACGAGTAGATCTTTGGTACGGTTAGATGTTAAATCTGTTAACTAGCTAGTTAACACAAATAATCAACATGCTGGTTTGCTAATATCATATTTAAATTAACAACGTTTTTTATTCATGTCGAGAAAATAAATGACAAGCTCTTATTTAGCGAATCGATATAAAAAGATTTGTAATTGTAAATATAAGCTAAAGTGTCACAAGTCTATTTCTAAAGATTTCATTAATTTCAGGCAAAATTACAAAAGTTGGTTATACAAAAGGCTTTTCTCTTTCGCTTCATACATACAGTTGTTTTAACTTTTAATAGTTATAAACATTTTAGTAATTAATTTTAAGCACAAGGTCTTATTTAATAAAAAATTTTTTAAAAAAACTTTATTTTATTTTTTTTTTTTTTTTTTAAATTTTTTATTAAATAAGACCTTGTGCTTAAAATTAATTACTAAAATATTAAAAAAAGGTCAAAAAAATTATAACTATTATATAGTTATAAACATTTTTAAATTTTTTCTAACAATTTTGTAAAAAATTTTATAGTTTGTGCTATTATTAAACACGTTTTTTTTTTGTATACAAATAAAACAAAACTTTTCTATTGTTGCATATTTTTTAAAGTCTCAAATATATTTTCTTAAGGTACTTCATAAATGTCCAAAGCAACACTGCGACTTTTTAAGTTTACTTGTCAAAAATGAACAATAAAATAGGAAACTGCAAAAAAGTTCCGTCAAAAGTTTGAATATAATAATGAATAAACTGTATCACAAACAGTTTTTGTAATTGTATAAGTGCTTTTTTTTTTTTGTTAAAGAAAAATTTTTTTTTAAATAAGTTTATATGTCATATTAAACAAAAATCTTAGAAATATTGGATATTGGACTGAGTAGTGAGAAGTGAGTATAAACATTAAAAATCTAAGTTTCTATTAAGGTTTTATTTGCAGGTATTATGATTATTGACTATAAAATTTTTTTCAAGTTTGTAAACAATATATTTTTTGTAAGTTTAAGTTTTAAGTTTTTAGCTTATGCTTTTGTTTATTGTTTTATTTTTAACTTTTATATATTAATTAATTAAAATTAAATTTATTTAAATTTAATAATTTATTTTAAATTTAAGATCTTAACATCATCATCAAAAATAATTTTACTTTCAGTAATAGTAAAAATAATGATTATGATTATGAATATGATGACATAGAAAGAAAGATAAATGATACTAAAAATTCTGCAACAAAGCAATTCAAGTGCTTTCCACTATTATTTAGTTTATAGATTTTTGGCATTTCTATGGTTAGTTTTTGTAACTACATTTGTAAAAATGTTTAGTCAGTCTTATTTATTTATTAGGTTTTTACGTATTGCTACACAAAATGTGAAAACTTTTTCCTATGAGTTATCATGTCTGAAAAATATAATTGAATAAAGAACTCCTAAAAAATTTTTAACTGAACCGCTAAAAGATATTTAGGTTTTTCTTTATCGATATTATTATTTATATTAAATTAATATTAAACACTAAAAATTTTTGGCTGTGGGTTGTTCAATAGTTATGAAGGACTGAACAATAAGAAAGACAGAGGGATGTGGTAGGAAATATATAAAATCATGAAGCACTTAACAAAAAGCTTCCGTACTTCATACACCCACTCAGGCAACGCTTGTAAATTGTAAATATTATATTTTTGCGAATATGAAATATTCGTATTAATTTTAATAACCGCTATAATCAGAAAAAATATTTCTGAGATTTTTTATGGACATTTTTGTTATCTATGCATTTTTAAAAATAGATTAACATTATAAGCTCATCCTGATACAAGTGGAAAATGATAATATTGTAAACTTGCAGTCAATAGGGCAGTGTTATATTTATCAAATTTATGTTTCGAAGGCGAGACCACTTTTATACAAATATTCAGAAACTATTATATTTCGCTTCACTGATTTATAAACTGCAATTTTAAATGTATAACAAAATAAAAGAGCTTTTATTTAAATTTATTTTAATTTAATTTTCTAGCCAATAAAAAAACAACATTAATAAAATAAATATTTAAAAACAAAACCTAAAAACCAATACTGCACCTACAAAGAATGCTTTTCATAACCTCACAAAAATACATTGCATTATATAAATGACGTAAAATTTAATATGCATAAAATTTTGAATTTTTGGAAAAATATGTGGGAAATGCCTGCTGATTGAACTTAATAGTGGATAAATACTTAATGAAAAAATGTGATGGTATAAAATTAATCGAAATAAATCTTGCACAAGAAACACTAAACTATCAAATATATAGTTTAATTAAAATTTACATACATACACACAGCAAAACAGCAATTATTTTTTCCATACCACTATAATTTTTATTTTTGTGTTTTCTTTTGTTTTTATAATTTTATTTTATATACAAAAAATCGTTATTTCATGCGTGAGAGAAAAAAAGTTGTTCTGATTTTGTTTTTCTATCAGAAAGTTTTTTTTTCTTTCACTTCCAATTTTTTCCTTCTTCTTAGCAGCACTTTATTGAATTAATGTGGTAATTAGTGCAGGCATCAAAAACATATGTATGTATAGAAACCAGGCTCACACTCACATACATAATACAGCATAATAATGCACTACAAAAAATTTTATAAAAGAGCAAAAATAACAACAGAAAAAAAAAGAAAACTAAAAAACAAAAGCAAAAGTAAAAAAAGCCGTTCAAGAACATTGAATATTTTTCTGTGTATTGTTGCTCATACTAATTGTAAATTTCATTTCTTTTTGCACTTTTCTTTGCAAATGCCTTTTTTACTTTATATGTGTGTAGTTAGTTAATTAAAGACTTTTTTCACTTAAGTTTAGCTGTTCTATGCTTCTAATATTATTAATTTTCTCTTGATTTTATTTTTTATATTACCATTAGATTTAGTTTAGTTTCTGACATGATTAATGCGCATAAATTAATTCTATTTAATGAAATTCAAAAAGATTTCTTTAGATTTGTATCTAAAATCTTTATAGTAAATGTGTGTAAGCGTTTATTTGCACATATGTATGTGTTCGTTAAAAGTGTATGTTTAATACAAGTTCTAAAGTATTTATGTTTAGCTTTTATAGTCTAGTCCGATTATTTCATCAAACCCTTGATATGTTAAATAAAATCTTAGTTTTGCTTTCATAAAGCAGCTTTAGTACGGTAAGCAACTCTTTAAATTTTAATCTTTGTAACCAAGTAAACAATTTCTTGAAGCTTAAGTTTACGTTTATTTTAATTTTTCAATTTAGAAAGAAAAAGATATTTATAAAGGTTTGTGTCATTATTGGTTTGTATTTTATTCTTAGCTTATTATTATTAATAAATTATTATTTTTAGTATAGATTCCGAAAGCTATTTATATAAAATTTCACTGCATTTGGGATAAAATCAATATATATAAAAAATTATATATATATATATATATATATATATATATATATATATATATATATATATATATAAATAAAATATAAAAGCAGAATTCGATATAAAAGATTGCTTTATTATGGTTAACAAAAGTAGCCAATAGAAAATTTTTAATAGTAATAGATAGTTTTTTGGAGTGTATATAAACAAATATTTATCAACCAACATTTAAATAAAATAAAAGTTTCAAAATACAAAAGGACAGATTTTAGAAATAAAATATTTCTCATATCTAATTTCTTCTAATTAGTAGTATAAATAGAAAAATAACTGATAACTACATTATAGATAGATGTAAAGAATATTGACGAAAGTTTTAGCTTAGCTGAGATTGTTTCTCATTCTTGTGGTACCTGGATTTTACTGTTCGGTTTACAGTTTATCGTAAGTAATAATGAAGCAAAGCCATAACTGAATATAATGCGCAATAAGATTTACATCAGAACCCATCCGTGTAGGCCATAACCCACGCCCTAGGAAGCCGTCGGAGCTCGGAGCATGACCGCTACCCCCACTCCTTGCTGAAGAGTTGGAGACTATCCAACTCTTGATCCAGAACACATTACAACCATTCATTCACCCAGTGTTCTTGGTCAAAAGTTAACGATCTTGGGTCCTTAATCATTTTTTGAGGGCCTGCGAAACCACAACTACAACGATGCTCCCGAAGGGTCAACCTCAATAATCGAGGTTTACTGATTCCCGTACAAATAACGTGGAGTTGCCCAATTGGCTCCTGCTAGTCATTTTGGGGCTGGACATCCCTTTACCACTGATGACACATGTAATGATGGTGAGATTCCATCAAGACATATAAATATGCCCCCGGGGGAACACACGTGATAGAATTTACATCTGTGTAAACCATAATCAGGTGGTGGATCATACCGCTGTGGATGAAATATGGCGACATCCAAGGCCAAGAAGGCCTTCAGATACGTATATCCTCTGATCACTCCTAGTTGCAGCTTCAAAAGCCCAAAGCAGGACGCAGCCTTCACTCCTTGCTAAAGAGTTGGAGACTATCCAACTCCTGATCCAGAACGCATGAAGCTTAATATAATTTAAGAATACGACAGCATTCATGCTCACTGGACCTGGGCCATTCATTGTATTTATTGTGAATGATCCGACGCACAAACTCAAAAGAGTGCTTGAAACACACAGCCACAACAATACTCCCGAAGGATCAACCTTAATAGTCAGTCAGAGAACAGCTAAAAGGCTAAAAGGCCAATAGCGGAACTCTGGGGCTTTACTGATTCCCGTGGAAATATAGAGGATTGTCCAGTTGGCTCCTACTAGCCTATAAGGGGACTCGGCTTCTTTTTACCCCCGAAGATACATGTAATGACAGTGGATTTCCGTCAAAGCATTGAAATGTGGAACTGAATATAATAGAACATTTATGAAAAAAATTTATATCTAAATGCTAGCAAAATGCTCTGCAAAATTTCCTAGATCGCTATATCCACCATCAGTATTCTTTGCGTATATCTACCTTAGCTCATAACATTTTAAAGATCATTTGCTCAACTCGCAAGAAATATTTATAATAAATTAATATTAATTTGGTTAAAGGTGTTGTCTTTTTCGTCGTTATGTAAGAGTACATTTGTTCTTGTTTTCTGCAAACCGGATTGGCGATTTGTCCCGAAAAGGCGAATTTTTAACATGCTGGATATGCAAAGTTCTGAGACATTAGGCGAGCTTAATGAAAAAGTGATGGTTAAGAGAGAAAAAAGCAGCCAATCAACAAACCGATGATTAAGGATTGAAATAAATAATTTTAACTTCAGACGTTCCTTTTCCACCTTAAAAACTTTAATCCAGCAGAGAGTGAAAGGGGATATAACTTGCTACTCTAATACACATTGAAAAATAGAATTTTTTTTTCATATCAGTAATATAGTTCCTCCAGTCCAGCCCCGACTGAATTTGATTGATTTCTTACTAAAAGACCCTTAACTTTCCAAATGGCTGAAGTGAAATTTTTTCAAATAATTCAAAGGCAATTTCTATTTAATTTTTCCCTCAATAAATTTTTTGCAACTTTATTGGATTTACTTTCCGTCGAGATTATTTCTCATATAGTAGAAGTGTGACTAAATTTGTATAATGAAATGGTTTACTTAAACGTCAGTTTTATCTCTTTTCATATGAAAATTATTTGAGCTGCGGTTATATTAGTTATTTTTTAACGATAATAAACACAAAAGAAAAAATTATAAAAAATATATTATAATATAATACAGGTATTATTGTTTTCTCTACCGATTGCATAAAGTTATGCCAAATAAAAATAATTCTTATAAAGAACTTTGCACACTACATAATAAAATGTAAGCAGCATATTTTTTAAATTAATTTTAGTTATAGCAAATTGGCCTTTTTAATATTCAATAAATAATTTCAAGGTGTTTATATAAAAAAATTAATAAATTTTAATTTTATTTTCAATATTTAGGCACACCAATTTACTTAAATCTTCTAATAAAGGTCTTATGCTTGAAAAAAATTATTTTATAAATTAATTTTAATACCCAAAATGCAAATAGTTTTAGTAACGAAGACCTATCAAGACTTAGTTCATACAAATCGATTTATTATTAGAATATTATAATGTATTAATGGTCGACTAATCTAAAGTAATAACAATAATATGTACAAAACTTATACACACAAATCCATATATGTATTAGAATTTCTTAAATTGCTTTCATAAAAGCATGTTTTCAATAGTAGCATAATTGCGGTTATACACAAAAATGTAATAATCTCTAATGCAAGTAGAATTATGCATGCAAGAATTATGCTTCATCTATAAATTAACATACATAAGTGTTTGCGTTTGTGCTTATCTTAGCAATGTGTATTTGTCTCACTACACCACGAAACTTTTCACATAATTTTCTATACATTTTGTTATATCTTTAAGATAAATTAATATCACGATAGTTTCATTAGCACCAACAAATGCCCCAATGTGCTGGATGTCTATGAACAGTTAGTTATTTGAATAAAATACGGCGTAAACTACTAGGTTCTTCTATTTAGAAGTCATCAACAATGCGCACGTACATAATCTAAATGCTGCTATTACAGCATTATTGTATACTTAGCTATATTTTCATTAATGTGCTTTTGAATATTTAACAAAAGTCAAATATTAGATCAGAAAATACGAATAAGAATATAAATTCGGTCATATCGAGGCAAATTTGTCTGAAACTTTAGTTTTCCAGATTTAAAAAAGGCAATTTTTAGATTTAAAAATTACTTTAATGTTCTTGGAAATAGTTTTAGAAAACATATGCTAATCCGTACACAAAGAAATAATGGGAATAATGTGAAAATTCATTTTTTTTGTATTATGTTTGCTCTGAAAATATTAATTTCCGCCTAAAATGAAAACAGAAGTAATGACAACTTAAAAACCAAATATATGTAAAACCATTTTCTTATCATAGCTAAATTGCCTAATTCACTACTTTACACGAGTATCATATTTATTTTCACATATACAACCAACCCCTGACATCCATGAAATCTTTAATAAATATATAAATACAAAATAAATAATCCATTTTTGGATTAACTGCTCCAAGACATAAAAAACTATTTCATTGTAAACGTATATCACACTATGTCCAGCAAGCATTTTCATTTAAACTAAAGTTAATCGCACTTAAAATATCTAACGCAACCAGTTCTTTAAGATTATTGTTTGTATAGCATTATTAACAATGGTATAAATATGACTAAGCAGAGGTAATTATTACTAAACAATTACAAGCATTTATATTTTTTGATATTATTATATCTATTGCCAAATTTATTTTTTTTAGTTTTTGTCGTGTCTTCAAAATTTACAGGAAAGGAAACTTAAAAGGACTTTACAATTGTTAAAAGTTTACAATGAGTAAATTAGGTTTGCTTCATATATTTATTATGAGTATGATAGTGATTCTATTCGCTTTTAGCCGTAACAGTTAGCAAATTTCACATATTTTTAAAATTTTGAAGAAGACCACTACGAAATATTTCCTAAGAGCAAGTAATTTAGCTCAATTTATAAATCCATTCAAAAATCTATAGCCTATACCCGAAATAATTTAAATTTCTTTATTAAAAAAAAATAAATAAAAACTACTGCCAAGTTATCAGTATGCTTATTTTCTTTTTTTAATTTAATTTTTTTTCTGGAATGAAAATAAACAATTTTATTTTTTGAAATAATTTAAAATTTAATCTACAATAATTTGTGCTAGATTCCTTTAAAAATAAATATTTTATGATATTCCTATAAAATAATTATTATTTTAAAAACATTTTAAATGTATCACGGTGGGGGAAATCATATCCAAACTTTCATTTCACTACTACACATTTAGCTCATCAGTGGACACTACCCCAATTTTTGTATATAAAATTCATTTTATATTTCAAGCCAAATTGATTAAATGAGAGTTTTTATTATATCTCAAAAATACTTCTCCACAAAGACACATCAAACATTTTGAAAACAAAAACACTTTTTATATTCAATCTTGCAAGTAGTTCAAATTCGATGGCAGGTAGTCATCACCCTTCAAGAAATCAATCAATGTAAACGAACCTTGACTATATTAATTATACTATTACAATTTTTAAATTATTTCTATGAGCTTTATATAACTCGTTGTGTATATTAATTTATTTTCCCCTTAAGTTTGCTTTAGAACAACAAATTCTTAAAAAAGGAAAAAGCAGCAGATTTTATATTTTACAATTAATTAATCTAAAATTTAAAACTTTTACTTAATTATTAGTAACACATGCTTGAAAAAATATTTCTTTTCTTTCTAAAGCTTAATTTAATAGTTGATGTTGAAACCCATACGCTGTTGGATGTGTATGTGTGTATTGTATGCGTGAATGTATGTTTTTGCCGATGAGTAAGTTTTCTAACAAAAAGTGCAATTAAGTGCACAAGTATTCATTTTAGTAGAGTATTTTAATTCTTTCCTGCTGTACGCTCAACTTAGTTAATTTTTTCTTACTTTTTTACATATTTATTTTTGTAAATTATTAACTTGCTATAGTTTATAATAGTTTTAAACCCTTAAAAGTTTTTGTCTTACTTACTTTTACAGGTATACAAATTCAAAGAACGCAAGTTTATTGTAGCTAAAGTTTATCATTAATGTTTTTAATTTTAGTGTTGCATGTTATATATTTAGTTTTGTTGAATTTTGAAATATTTGAGTAGATTTAAATAATCAAGGTTTACAAACCTAAGATCCTATGGTGTCATTTAATACGACTAAAATAAAAAAAGTAAAAAACTACAAACTATACAAAAATATTTACGAAAATAATTGGGCAAACAAATTGAAAAGTGTTTCAACAAATACACAATTTATTAGATATTCATATTTTCGAATAGTTGTAATAGATAATGAACCTTAAAGAGAAAAGAAATGTATCAGCATGCAACATAATAGAAATTGTGTTTTCTTGTACCCTATTTCTTTTCAATAGTTAAAATAAAAAATAAAAAATTGATAAAGTACCTTGTAGACAGACACGAAGATTGCTGACGAAGCTTGCTGTCCCCTTTAAGACTAATCACTTTGTGGGGATTGTGTATAAATTACTTTCCAATACTTTTATCTTGATCAATCATACTCTAAAAAAATTAAACAAGCTTTAAGACATTTTTGTTTACCTTTTTATAAATTTCATTCACGTTTAAGATTTCAAACACACCTCTAAGTATTAAAAATATGTCGTTCTAAAACTAAAATACATTCACCCACGGGTGAAACCGAAATAGTTTGATGTTTTGATATCTCTTTATGGTGGTGTAAAAATTAGTTTAATCAGGGACAAAAAAATAGTTACAAAATATTTAATTTCTCAAGGATTGGAAATCGTTTCTATTGTTAAGAAAAATAGGTCTATAGAAAAAAACAAGCGCTGCTTTTTTTTGTTGTTGTTGTTGTGCCTCCTTTTGTAGGCAATTGATGTTTTTTACTTTGTCGTTTTGAAGAGGTACATTTTAAAAAAATAAACTCTATATTCCTAAGTAATCGGAATTTTACTTTACGATCGAAACTACATTTTTACTAATATTTCATGAAAAAACTTTTCATTAAAAGCAAAAAATTCAATAGCAAGTAGCAACAGAATTTTTTTAAATATTATCATAAATTTTTCACACAAAAAAAAAATAATTAAAAAAAATTTTTAATTATTATTAAAAACCGAAGGTAAATAAAAAAAAATAAAAAATTAGAATGTCGGTTATATAAATTTGGCCAAAACACCAGTAGTAGCAAGATTAACATACACGTGTTATATTTTCTCCTGTTGGGCTAATGTTAAATTCTTTTTCTATATTTTTCTTGCTTAAAAGAACATAACTGGAGGCTAATGATATTAATGGGCATTTTTATTATGATCGTAATTTTTCTGACGGTGCCATACATCTACATACATAAATATATTAGTTCTCATCGTTCTCATGTTAATTGTGTCAATTTGGAATTTCTAATTTTTCTAAACTTCTGAGGTTTTCTTTGTTTGTTTGTTAAAAAACCTTAGTTAGCTTCCAATGGTGATCTCGTATTTATTTTACTAAAAACAAAACTCTTTAAAATAAAAATGGGATCCATTTCAATCGACTAAAATATTGCCGCCACTTTTAACTCTGGCAATCAAATGAGATAATAATTTTAAAAAATTTTCTAATTATTAAAAATTGATCAAATATTAAGCTAGTTACAACAAAAATATCACCTTTAAGTTAAATTATACCTTCTAAAATTTATACACTAATAATTTATACATATAACTTTTACCTATAACAAAAGTTATAAAGTAATAAACACTAGACTTGCAAAAAATCCAGGAAAATTTGTAATATTTTATATTTTCAATCGTGCTTTTTCAAAACAGCTATTCTAAAAAATTGCTATGAAAATAGCTATATGTAGGTACGGCATATAGCAGTGCAGCCAACAAGCAAAAAAGTCTTCATGCATATTTTACACATTTGTTAAATTGCATTTTTCGTTGTAGCATTAAATTTATGTGCTACGTTAGTGGTTGTCGTGGTTGGCGAGTATAACATTTTGAGAAATTGTAAACCATTTATTACAACATTATAATTTGTTACAAAAAAGAACAACTTCAAATAGGAAAAAAAAACACACAAAATACCGTAAATGTTTATAAAAATTAAACAGGATAACAAAAACAACAAAAAAAGTTAAAAATAACAAACACTTAAATGATAAAATAAGCATTTTGTAAATACTTTTGGAAATAAGAGGAATTAAAAAGTTTTTAGAAGGTTCTGCACAAGGAGGCGTTATTTAAAGAACATTTTTTGTTTAATATTTACACCAACATTTTTAGTTTTTTTTTTATAATTCTGTAATTTTTCTTATTCTCTCAAAACAGAAATGCAAGAAATACAAGAAAATTCATTAGGAATATTTGTTGCAATTAAAATAGACATTTCTGTGTACAAGAAGTAGATTTCGTATTGCAATTTATTTTCTGGCCAAAAGCAAGAACATCTCAATGTCAGCTGCAATGATAAAAAAGCGAATAAATTTTTAATATCAGCTTAAATGCCTTTATAAAAATGTTCACCGACGAAATGGACAGCAGATGAGGTGGTTAAGATAATTGTATATTAGAGGCAACTGTATGAAACAATGCAAATTTAAAGGGCACAACAATTGTTGTATTATGTTTGAGCCTGAAAATTATAGCAGCAGAAATATTTGGTAAGGTGCCTGTATAATGAAATAAGACAATCATTATATCCAAATCTTAAGGAAGCGTCAGTTTATGAAGAAAGCAGGATTAGTTAACAGCAGTTTGTGACACTAAAGGCTCCTGGTATGAAAATCATTGATTAAAAGGTCTACTAAGTGAAATGAGAAATCGCCACAGGCATATTAAATTTATTTAACCAGTACCAGTAGTTTGGCTCACGCCAGACTGGTACAGTAGTGAAGCAGCATTTTAGCGGACAAAATATGTTTTTTAAAGTGCCTGTTTAGTAAAAAGAAATATCATGGTAAGAGGTCAGGTCAAAAACTATAGGAAAATTAAAATATGAATTCAGGCGCTGATGTTTGCAATTGCATTAGAGGTATAAATTAATTTCTTTCGAAGAATTACTCTACTATCCATATAAAACATAAAATAATGTGAAATGTCTTATTCAACCCCAGCATTAAATTAACATACAAATAATAATAAATCGATTTAAATTTTCTCTGAATTCTTATAACACATCTTATCAAAAAAAAAACTTTATAAAACATAAATATTTCAATAAACAAGACACTAAAATAAGTTTTTAAGTAAATAATCATAGTTAAACATGCATAAAGACAAACATACAATTTTTTTGGTTTTTTACTTCTGTAAGAATGTAAAGCTTTTAACTCAATTAGAAATGGTTGTGCAAAATGAAGAAGAAAATGTTTAAAAGTAAAAGATAACAACACAAAATGATATATAAAAACAAATTTTTTTAATATGTTGTTAAACATGTTTAAAAATTATTTTACAAGAAATTTAAATAAATATTATCGTTTATTATTAAACATACAATAACATATAGATATTTTTTATTGATATAAAAAATTTTACATTATCAATATCTTTACATAAATGTATATATTGACCTGTAATTAAATATACAAATTTATGCATGTGTAAACGCTCTCAATTATTTTTTTAATATATATTATTTAAGGACGCAACTTAAAATAGATAAATAATCCATAAAGTACTTAACCTTTAGAATATATGCATATAGTTTATAACATTTTAAATAACGCCCTGGACCTAACAGAAGTCATATTGGCATTTGAAAAATTTTTCAAAAATCAAAATTTTAAGATTTTAATAAAAGATAAGTTTTAAATTGCAACAAAAACTAAAAGATAAAATTAATTAACTGATGGTTACTAGAAAGCAAAAGAAAATGTTTACGTGGAACACTAATGTAAATACTTAGCTGAAAAATTCAGCTGTATTGACAAGAACAAATATGCGCTAGAAGAAGAGTAAAGTATATTAAAGGAACAAGTAAACGTTTTTACGCTATTAATAACATTATTAAAAAGTAATTATTTTATAAAACTCAGGTAAAAATAAATTAAAGCATTTCTACATAGTACATGGAATACTTTAAGAAAACGGGAAAACTTAAACAAAACCGTTTAGGTAAAATTCACATGAAACTTAATTCTGATCCAAACTGCGACAATTAAATAAAATAATAGTATCTGAACATCCTCAGCTTGTTTACTTAATTTTTGGTTTACTATATTTTCTATGTTGTTTTCCATTTTAAACAACTATCTTTTTAATTTCTATCATAAATGTATTACTTATAAATGCTAACTGATAAACATAATAACATAACAATTATTATTAAAATATTTATTTTTGTTATTTTTAAGTCCAACAGAAAATAATTAATCATTCATAAATTTGCGTATTATTTACATTAGTTTATTCATTTTATTATTAAAAGATTTCAATTGCTTTCTTAATACATATCTCCTCCCTTATTTACAGTAACACTTTATAAAAAACCAAGTATTAAAAATTGTAAAAAGATTTTCAATAACGAAAAACCCTTCGCATGCCATCTTTAACTAACCAAACAGAAGAGTATAAAAATTATAGCATCTTAAGGTAGAATATAAATACTTATAGATGGTAAAGGTCTGTAAAGAGAACAATGAAAAAAGCTTCCAATTGGGTGCAGTTCGTGTAACCAATCAAATAGTAATTGATTACGCTATTCGTATAATAATTGATTAAGAAATAGTGTCAACAGTGTATATTCAAAGAATGTTAAAATTTTTTATATTGCTATCTGGATTAGGCATTTTAAGAATGTTAAAAACTGAAAAATTCGTCTCGTTTTATAAAAAAGTATTAAGTAGATTTATATTAAAAACATAAGGAAATCTCAAAAATGATTTAGTTTTTAAGTCAATTTTTTATTTATAATAAAATTACGAAGAAACCATTAATCGCTCATTTTCCTACCTAAAGTAAAAGAAACAAATTTTGGCAGTGTGAAATCAGAGTTAAATATCATGTGCTCTTTCATTAGCAATTGAATGCTTCAACATATTTTCATTTTTGATATGATAAGCAATGATGTTTAAGTTTCTCCTCATGAATCTGATGCAAAATTGGTTTACCATTAAAGAAATTTTAATTAGAAATATATATATAAATATAATATATATATAGATATATATACATATATATATATATATATATATATATATAAACGTCACATAACACCGAACTTACGAAAACAAAATTTTCTAATCAAAAAGTGTTCCTTTTTCCATGTTTAACGTTTGGTTGTACTTAATGGTGTGATCTCATATAGAGTGTTTTTTTGGTTTAATATTTTTGGCCGACTGTTTAAGCTAACACACAAACAAACCTAAAAATCAACAACAATTGTTGCAACATGTACATTAATAGAGTATCTGCGGTTTTAGCAGTACATAGCAAAAGCAAAAAGGTTTACGTTGTAATTTTCCAACTAATCACATTCTAATGGAAAAATAATTATCAGGAATATGTCAATGGAGAGTATGAACGTTAACAACATGAGTATGCCAGTAAATTTCGGAAAATATATTCAAAAATTTAACTTCGCACCATTGCCAAAGTAATTGAAAAATACTTATGTAAAATAGAATAGTCAGAACAATAAATTTTAAACTTTTTTTAATAAATTAAATGCCAGCAAGAGGTCTGAAATTATTTTAGTTTGTCTTCTATTGATGAAGGCGTCCTTGTATTACATTAAAATTAATCACGGAAAATATTTTCGACCACTCCGATTTAATACACGTTCAAGCACCTTTGACATTTTTTTTGGCAACTTTTTAAGAAAACTCACAATAAAGTTATATATAAAGTTATACTTTCCTTATATATACGATTACTTCTGTCACACTTTAAGTAAAGTTTAACTTTAATAAACTTAACTTCTTACGCATTTAATGCTGCCATTAGAAATTTCGAGGATTATCCCAATACTATGCATTCGCTTTCTTTCGAGAATTAAAGACTTTTTGGGAAAATTGTGAATATTTAGGCAATTTCTTTAGAAATTTGAATATTGCATTATTTCAAACAAAAATTTAAGTAATTTGTTACGAAGAAAAAAATTGTAAAAAATGTTTATTCGCAAAGTCTAGCAACGTCGAAATGTGCAGTTTCGAATTTATAAGCAAATCCGATTCTTTTATGTTTTAATAAAACTCCTAATAAATTTTTTAGGTATTAGGTTAAAGATTTTAATATCGAAAAAAAAGAAAATTAAATACACACCTCTGATCTAACTTGAAAAATACTAACACGTCCTTACTTTTGAAAATTTATTAAAGACATTTAAACTAGAAGTCCTTAAGACATAAACAGTAGAGTATAATTTTAAAAATGAAATTCTTGACAGTTATTGCTTTAAATTTTCAAATTAAAATAGCATTATTTGGAGGATGATTTTTTGGAAAAAGCAAACCCAATATGTGATTATTTTATGATATAAAAACTGAAAATAAATGAATAAATGAATATAAAAGAATCAAAACTGAGAATTAAAAAAACATTTGCAATAATTTTAAATAAGACTTTTACTGCCAGCATTGCTTTTAGTTAGTTTTGGTACTAAGTATTGTAAATAAAATATTTTCTATTTAAGAAATTATTTTTAAACTTTAGCACCATAAGATTTTTATTGTACTAATTAGGTTTTATTTATGCTAATTTTACTAATTTATTAAGACCTTCAGGAAATGGCCATCAAATTCTTTAAAAATCTTAGAATATTTATTTTTATTTCAGACACTTCATAAGCAATGTGAGAGTAATTTTTGAGGCCAATAACCATTGTAAATATCTTAAATAATGGAACAATTACTTCTATTTTATAAGATAAAAGCTCATTTTAACAGTATTTTAATTATTTAAAATATATATCTGCATGCAGTTTGTAAACTTCTTCTGTAAAACCATCAGGGCGTATAATTAGTTAGTTTTTTGTTTAAGATTAATCTGTAAAGGATTCATAACGATAAATAACAGAAGTATTGGATTCAGCCAGAAATAAAAATGTCATTAGTAATTGAAAGTTTCGAGCAAAATATGAACTGTCCCAGGTTCCTCTTTAGTAAATAATTGGCCCAAATCAACTTAAAGTCAAATTTTGATTCAAATGTCGCTGGCAAAAAACATTAAATTAAGTTCCACGTTAAATAAAAAAAGAATGACTGTCCATGGATCCATGTTGCCGCATTGTAAATCATACCAGACTACATTAGAATATAGTGTAAATTTGTTTCGTTCCACTCCTGCATATGCACAAACAGGGAAAGAAAGGGTTCCATGTCCATGTCTTTAAATAATTTATTTCGATTTATTAATTATTTCAATTTAAAATTAAAACAATAAAATAAATTATTTCAGCCTTTGTAACCTTTGTCTATAAGAAGAAGAAGAATTTATAACTTTACTCAACAGGCTGTAGAATTAATAGATTCTCCAGCATTTATATAATTCCTGGGATATTTACGATGAAACAGCAAGCCACAAAGAAGAATCACATCATGCTGTGAAAAGATTTAGTAACTTTTCAATTAAGTTTAAAGCATTTAAAAATGTAAGAAATATACATTGTTTCGTTAAAACACAAAAGTACACAACTTACCGACCAAAAATAACTTCTTTGATTTTTGTATCGTTGCAAAGAGAATATAAAATATTTTTGTTCTTAAATTTAAAATATTAATTTCTGCCTTATTTGTACGTAAATATTGTTAAGTTTAACCATGTGGAAAAATTCAAGTTTAAAATTTTTTAGCAAGTTATCTCTTAACTCTGTTTATAATTAAAAGTGTGACGAAATGAGAAGCAGTATTGAGCAAATACTTTAAGTTAAGAAATCTTTCAACGATTTAAGAAATGAAAAAATGAAAAATTTAAAATTAAAAAAGATAACCAATTAAAAAGTAAAAGTTTTAATAAAATATCCTAATAATAAAATTGGAGGTTAGCAAATATTTTAATAAAATTGCTGTAGCATATAAACATTAACGGGCAGTAAAAATATATAACCTATTAAAAGATAATATAGTTTTCATATACTTAAAGAGAACTTTTAAAATAAGAGTTTATGTGAATTATTCAATGTTATTGGCATATAACTTTTTACATTATGACTTCTCCAATGTATTAATTTAACTATGATAAAAGGTCTGAAATAGAAATAGATTTCGAATTTTATTTCTGAACAAGATGTAATTTTTTCATTTTTGTTTAAAGTGCACCTTAACTTATTTAATTAAATCAAAATTTTATATATCAACAGTTTCGTTTATAATCTCGTCTCTACCGATTCTGTAAATAACGAAAACTTTAAGAAAAGCCAAAGAAGGCATAAATCTTAAAAAATGTTTTTTTTAGATTCTTTGCAATAATTTGTCGCAATGCGGATGTTTTCTAACATAAAATATTTCGTAACTATGTGTTACTTTTTTTGCAAGTTTTTCTTTCTATATTTTCAAATAGTTTCATACTTTATCTTTTTTTTTTTGTTTTATTGTAATTTTCGCTAACTTTGTATTCTATTTTCGTATGATTTGTAAAATATTATACACGAAATTGTTAATTCGTTGCTACAAGTACAATCAGGCAGATTAGGTAAACACATATACAATATTAGAATTTAAATTTAAATTACTTTAAATTCGAAACAGCATATTTTATTTATTATTTTGTTGATTTTAAATATGATTTTGACTATTAAATATTGCCAAAAAAAATGATCTTGGCATTTTTATTGCACAACATGAGACTTTATACTTTCCATTCTTGTTTTTGATTTATTTATTTGTATTTTTTTTAACCATTAATATAAAAAGTTTAATTTGGTTATAACATAATACTTTTATTTATGAACGGATTTCGAAAATAGTTTAATACGATTTTTTTAACATAAGAGCTTGTTATTCAAAACAACGTTTACAATAGAAAACAATCGCAAACCACAATATTATCAGTAAAAGGGTATTCTGAAATGATCTCATGTTTAAATATCAAACAAGATTTTTATTATAATTAAATTTCTTTTTTAATCGAATGAAAATATTCATCCAACTGTAATTATTTTGCTCAAAGACGGCTTAATAAGAACATTAAATTTCATTCTTTAAAAGATTCACACGATGAAGGAAGCCAAAATTAAAAAATGAAATATAACAATAAATGACTGCGATATCTCTTATTTAACAAAGAATTATTTCACTAAATATATGGTACTTGATGCTGTTCACACTAGATATCTCTTCCACTAACACCTCACAATGTAGACGTACAGCGATTATCAAGCGTTTTTCCACTAAAAACTTACTAAAATTTAAGATGCAAAAGATTTGATAACAACACAATTAGAGACTATCCAACTCCTGGTCTAGAATACATGACAACCATGCTCACCGGATCCGGATCATTCACCCTGTGTTCGTGGTCAAAAGTGAGATAATCCTGGCCCCTTAATCTTATCATGAGGGCCTGTGAAACCACAACCACCACGATGCTACCGAAGTGCTATCCTCAATAATCAGTCAGAAAACAGCTAAAAAGCAGAATTTTGGGGCTTATTACTTCCCGTGGAAATAACGTGGAATTGTCCAGTTGGCTCCCTTTTAACCCCGGTGACACAAGTAAAGAAGGTGAGATTCCATCAAGATATATTAGTGCCCCGGGGGGGATTTCGTGACAAGATTTACATCTGCACCTGGCCGTGGGCCTTAATCAGATGCTGATCAAACTACTGTGAGTGAAAAGCAGCGCCACTCTCGCCCTAGGAAGCCGAAGGCTAATTCTGGCAACAGGTCCTTTCTAGTTGCAATTTCAGCGGTTCCAGAGCAGGGCTGCAAACCACTACTCCTTGCTGAAGAGCTGGAGGGTATCCAACTCCTGTCCAGAACACATGACTAGAATGCTCACTGGATCTGGATCTTTCACCAGTGGGTGTTATTAAAGGCGAGATAATCCTGGCCACCACAAAACAATATCTGTATGGGGCCGCACCACGATACTCCCAATAGGACCAACCTCAATAATCAGCCAGAGCCTAGCTAAATGCCTAAAGAGGCAAATAGCGGAACTCTGGGGTTTTCACTGATTCCCGTGTAAATAACGTGGACTGGGTCTGGGCTCCCGTATACCCCCAGCAGCACAGGTCTAGATAGTCAAGTATTCTATAAAGACCGATAAATGTGCCCACGGGGGGGCCCGGGGGATTACGTGATAAGATTTACATCTGTACTTGGCTATGGGGCCTTAATCAGATGATGGTCAAACCACTTTGATTGATTTTAAAACAAACGTCATTCGCGCCCTAGGAAGCCGAAGATTAATTCTAGCAACAGGTCTTTTCTAGTTGCAACTTTAGTGATTCCAGAGCAGGGCTGCAAACCACCACTCCTTGCTGAAGAGTTGGAGACTTTCGAACTCCTGTCCAGAACACGTGTCTAGCATGCTCACTGGATCTAGGAACATTCCACCAGGTAGGTGTTATTAAAAGTGAAATGAACCTGGCCACCATATAAAACTGACCTGTCTGTTATGGGGCCGCGAAACCACAACCACGACGATACTCCCGAAGGGCCAACCTTAATAATCAGTCAGAGAAACAGCTAAATGCGTAAAGAGACAAATATCGGAAACTCTGCGGGCTACTGATTGCCGTGGAAATAACGTGGAGTTCCCAGTTGACCCTGCTGCCTTCAGGGAACTGGACTCCCTTTTTCTCCCAGTTGCACAGGTCTAGATAGTCAAGTATTCTATAAAGACCGATAAATGTGCCCCCGGGGGTACCCCAGGGGAAATTCAAGATATGTAAATTTCAACTGTAAGATGTTAAATGGGTTTCGTATTTATCATTGCACAAAAAGCATAAAATCCAAATACCGCCACACAAACATTCTTTAATATACTATGCGTTGAAATTATAAAAAATAAATACTTGTATATAAAAATGTTGTAAAACATAAAAACATATTTAATGATTAATTCTGATCGATTTTAAATTACGCTTCGGTAAAATTCTGACATGATGATGAAGATTACACCATCAAAAACAGCTATTGCACTTAACCGATGATATAAAAATTATTTTACATATGGAATTATACGATTAAGTTTTTATTAAAAATATTCTCAAATTAGTAAACGTATAACAAAAATAAAAATTTCAATTTTAAGCAGCTTAGCGGAAAAACTCATAAAATTACAGCTTCAAATAAAAATATAAGTATTGGAAAATGTTTATTACTAATGTGTAGTTTGTTAGAAAAAATAAAAGCAGAACAAAAAAACTATAAATAAATTACACGCCTGCCATAACGAAATGAATAAAAAAAGATGGAAAGAAATTTTTACGCAAAAGAATAGATATATATACACACACACACACACACACAGGCATAACAAAATAAAACATTTATGTTAGAGAATGTGAAATATAACGTGTGTATATACACGGTTGTACAAAAACTAACAGCGGGTCACGTTCTCTTAGTTAATGAAGTCATGTCCAGTCTTACTATGCTAATACTGATTATGGGGATCATCTCTATAACAATGATGATGAAGAAGCGGTTATACTTGTATTGGTTTCCTTTTTTTTTTGGTTTTTGCTATTTGGCTTACATGCAGAACTGAAATTTTTAGAAATGTTCGTGAGTTAAAAAATGTCATAAACCTTTTCTTACATGGAAATCTTTAATAATATATTGTTGCATTAAATTTTTTTCAACTTTATATAAATGATAATGGCATTAAATAAATAAATTCATAATCATACAACTATATATTTTTTTAATCTTATTATCCTTATTAAATACACACATAGGATAGATGTTACTGGAACAACATCGTCTATGTTAAAAAATAAAGAATGATAATTCAAAATATTGCATTCGCTGCTAAACCGACTCTTATTAGAAAGCAGGTTCTTTTGTATAGACGATTATAAAATACAAATTTTCATTTGGTTACATAAATTTTAGCCGTTAATGCACTTATTTTAATTTTATTTAGAAATCATCAAAAAGAAGGGTATATATATATATATATCTCAGGGTTTCATGCAAAAAAAACAAAAAAAAAAATATTTGTTACAAATTCAAATTAATTATAAAGTTGTCTTGAAACTATATGTAAATGCAAAAATTATTATTATTATTACAATTTATTAAAACCATGTGTGATTGTGGTGCGTATGTTTATTTAACCATTGTTGCATGTATGTGTTTTTCTGGTTGCATAATTATTACTTATATTTACATAATATTTAATCTAATTAAATATTATATGTATGTAAATAACGTATACACCTGTATAAAATTTAAATGTATATTATGTAATTATGCAGTTAGAATTAGTTCTACGAGAATAAACATTTATTTATGTCTCTATTTCCCAACAATTATTAAAGAATAAATGTAAATATTTATATCACTCTTAATGCAAGTAGCAATAAATTTCAATGCACTAATAACTCGTCTATTAACCTATATATTTCTATTAGACAACAATAAAGAAGAAAGATTTAGTAGAAAAATGTAGTATTTATGTCATCTAACAAATTATAACTATAACTTTAATATTGTTATTTGCAAACAATCAACAATAGCAACAAAAAAGGCATTTATTAACATTTTTCCCTGTAAAAATTGTCATTTTTGCACAAGAATATACAATATAATTATAGCAATATATCGGTATGTTCAATAAAAAAAAAACAAACCATATTCAGATATTAAAAATTTATAAATGTCAAATGTTAAGTCATGCAAAGGTAATACAAGAATTTACTGCACCTGTAATATCATTAGGGTTTACACAAATATAGTTGAGTTTTTATGATACCATTTATTCCAAATACTTTAATCGAATGCTAAAATTATAAATTAAATTTAAATTTGTTTTTTTTTTGTTTTGTTAATTTTTTCAACGTCAACAAGACTTTTGGGCCGGATGGGATACCAGCACTGGTCCTGAAACAGTGCTCTTCAACGCTAGTGCGTCCGTTAGCAACCCTTTTCAGCCGGTGAATTTCCAAAGTGTTGGAAACTTGCTAATGTATCATAGATCCCCGAAATGGGGAGGCTAAGAACCCTGAAAATTACCGCCCAATTGCAATTTGTTCTTCGCTTTCTAAAGTGATGGAAAGTGATTAATTTTCATCTTGTGAGGTACCTGGAGTCCAACAGCTTACTTAGTGACCGACACTATGGTTTTGGTAGTGGCCGCTCTACGGGTGTCCCGTCGGTTTTCGGAGAGAGTAAGGTGGTGCCTCTGGACATTTCCAAGGCGTTTGATGGAGGTTGGCATGATACATTTCTATCAAAACTTGCTGCCTTTGGTGTCGTTGATAATTTCTCCAGATTTTTATTGAGTTTTCTTAGGAATCGCACTATAGATGGAATTTCATAAGAGGAGTTAAGGATTAATTCAGGGGTGCCGCAAAGCTTCGTTTTTTCTCCTACACTTTTTCTTATTTTTCTAAATGACCTTTTTAGTCAAACTCTATCGCAGCTGACAGCACCATTTGTCTCTCGTATTCATTTGGTAATAGACCGAACCAGTTAGAGGTGAGTTTCAAAAGGCGGAGCATGAATGATACGCTCAATCATGATCTCGCGGTAATCTACGACTGGAGTTGTGCGAATAGAGCCGATCGTTATGGTCTGTGTTCGAAAACGGTGCTGCAACTGTTACTATGGGTGATATAGGTATTATGGAATCGGAAACTCTTGATGTTCTTGGCATGAAAATTAAGTATGATGTTCGATGGCCAAAGCACATTTTTCAGGTTTCTAAAGAAACTTTCAAGTGCCTCGGTTTTTTAAAACGGTGTAAGAAATACTTCACTCCATTCGATTTTCGCACTATTGGTACCACCTATATCCGTCCAAAGTTGGAATAATATTCTCATGTATGGGCCGGCTCCCCAAAGTCTATTTTGGAGTTGTTCAGCCGTTTACAGGAGAGGGCCAAGTGGCTCATTGGGCACGGGAGGGTATCCAACTCTATTGATTCCCTAGAGCATCAACGTAATATAGCTTGTATTTCACTGTTTTATCGTTACTACAATGGTAAGTGCTCTAACGAAAAAAAGATTTTTTCAGCTGTTAATATTTTACTTTAAATATATTTATAATTATAATTGTGATTTTCTTAGAAACCCTACTTTTAAAAATATATTGATAATTTATTGACTTCTAACAATCTGTCTAGTCATTTAAACACACATACATTTATTTGTCGTACTTATAGATAAACGAGTTTAAGCAACAATAATAACGTTCTGTTACAAATTAATGTTGAAGTATACACATGAGAATATAAATTATAAACTTTTGCAAAATATTTCTAATGACAAATTGTGAACTTTTTAAATGTAGCATACATATGTCAGGGGTCATTAACATTATACGTACGTGCTTGAAGTGTATAGTTTTTTTGGGCTTAGAATAGTTTTATTGAACATTTTGTTGTATCTTTTAGTTATTGCTTTTTATATCGGTCCACAACAAAAACATTAAATCGAATATGGTGGGGGAATGATATTTTAAGTTTTGAACTATTGATTAATTTATTTTCCTCTAGTAATGCAAACTACAACTGTGTTTTTCCCTTTAAAAAAGAGACATGGAAGACAGAAGTTAAGTAAAATTTAAAAATGAATATGATACAAAATAAATCGAAGTTAAGAAAATTTTGATATCTTAATTAGACTTGGATATGAAACCCAAGTAAAGGATGTCTTCATTATGATTTTTTTAAAAAATTTAATTTTCCAAATCTTTTGTCTATGATTTTTCGTTATGGGGGCTTTCATGAAATCATAACGAAAGTGGAATACCAATTTTCACGTTTGACAAGGAGGTTTAGAGTATAACTATTTCTGATTATTATTTTTACATTAATATGTATTAATGACGGTTTATGTATATTTTTGTTTTTATTCACTAAATTTTAAATGCTTCTATGCTGATATAAATTTGAAGGGCCGGAATGGTTAAGTGAAGATTGAAGCTTGGCCGTTGCATTTTATTCTATTTCTCTGTAATAAGTAAAAAGCATGTAAAAAGCATGATTCCAAATTGTTTAAGAATTTAATATTTTAACATGTCCACATTACAGTTCTTCAAACATATTGTTACGAATGTGTCTTGCTTAAGTTTAAAATAGAACAATTAAGCAATAAAGCAAACTACTGGTTACAAACTGCGTAGAAGTTTATACACACACACACACACAACTATAATTTGATATGCTGTTCACTAACTGCCTGGCATGCAAGAAAAAAAAATGCAAGTAGGCTGTTTATCATCTAAACGCGCAAGACAAAAACTAATTTTACAACAACAAATATACAATGTTGTTTACCATCTGCGTAGTTTTCTAAGAAACTCTTTTTTACAAAAGCTACAACAAATGTATTGAAATAAATCCCAAGCAGAAACCTTATCAGCATAAAAACAAAAACAACTATTCACACAGGCATACAGGCGCCTATAAAACGAATAAACAACCTACAACAACAAAATACACACAAAGAGAGTAGAAGATTCTTACATCTTCTAGATTCTAATTGGACAAGTATAAATAGCGGAAGCGTCTGAGTGCATAATCAATCAGTGTAAAATTAAACCTCTTCGAGTAAAGACGTTCATTTTAAGTAAATTGTTCTGTGTCAACTTTGTGTAGTTAAAGTAAATAATAAAATTGTTATTATTTAAAAACTCTAAAAACTGGTGGTAATTCTTTTGCTATAAAGAACACACAACAAAGCGTTTATAAAAGGTATAAACGTAGCAATATAATTCAAAGCACTATTTTCCCAATTATTCCGTCTACAATCGTCAAGATTATTTTCGTTGGAGGAACATTCGGTTCCGCAATTCCTTCGAAATTTTGTCAAATCCCATGAAAAAGCAAAATAATGTTGCTAAGCTTACACTCTCTTAATTTTGTGAATAGTAGCGACCTACATATTTCTTGTTGCATGTTCAATTAACAATAAAATGTTTCTGGTGCAAATGTATTGACACTTTATCTACTGCGTGAAAACAGGTGTAGGGTTCAGATAGCCATATTATAATTTTTAGGGATCCTGGACCATAAGGTTTTAATGTAGCGTCCCTTGGATGTATGAAAAATTAATGAATTAAAGTTTATTCAAAATTATTTAAAATTAATTAAAATTTATTCAAAATTGTGGCGATAGATTTTATATTTTTTTTTAAATATTCCCCATTGGGCGCCAGTTTGTTATATGAAATTTAGAAATCCAAATGTTTGTATACATTTTAATATACACATCATAAATTCAGTATAAATTATTACAATCTAAACCGATAATTATTGTTTTTAATTTTGCTTTAATTAAATTGCCAAATAAAGCATTCAGAATTAAATATTCTTGTAAAAGAAAATATAATATGAAGGCCAGAATTTTTAATTATAAAATCAAATTCGTAAAATAAATTAAGTAAAATATTATATGTAGCTATTGCTCCTAAGTTGTTTCTTAAAAAACTCCCTATAATCACCACCCATAAAAATGCTGCTATTAAAGGATTTACCAAAAATTTATTATTTATATAAAGTTTATGCATATATGTATTAATACTATATTATTCGCAAAAAGCAACCAATAAAAGACAAAGTTGTGGCAACTGTTAAGTTTTCTCCTCTTTTCAAACTTTAATTAGAAAATCCATTTCTGTTTCCGTTTTATACTTTAAGTCTTATTATGTATTATACTTCTTCGCTGCTGCTATGGCTTGTCGTTTCTTATTTCTTGTTTGTTATTAACTTAATAACTTTTTCTAATATCTTTCTGGTTAAGGAAGCTAAAGGCATCCCAAGTTATTGGGTGTTTGGGGTTAAATAAAGCTAAAATAACCATAAATGTCAACATCGTATTAAAGGACATGAATAACAAAAAAACTTTTAATATTTCTTATTTTAGTGCAAGCCAACAAGGCAAAGGCATTTATAAATCTAAATATGTCACTGCAGTGGTGACTAAATTAATAGTTATAGTTATTTATTTTAAAATAAACTATTTATATATATGATGTTGCTCAAAAAAAATAATAAAAACATGGCAGAATGTAATGCATCATCAAACGGCTGATTCATTACTGTATCCGTTATCACTGTCCATCGCATCTAAATACCTTTGGAAATGCATATTATAAGCATCATTTTATTAACCATCATAACAATCAGTATAATAATCGACCAGCATCTACAATGTTATGAAATAAAAAGTATAAAAAAAAAAAGTATGAATTGCATGCTTCGCCGTATCGACAGTTGGCATAAGGTGGCGTTTTATGAAGAGTACAATGAAAGAATTTAAAAATTTTAATCCGTAGTTAGCTGAAGTTAACTTTTTTAAAATATTTCGTGTAATTTAACTAACAAAATTAACTTTTAAAGCAATAACAATAATTTTTTGCAAAATACTTGATTATATAATCCGTGGATAAAATAGGAGCTTTTTATACTTTAAAGTTAACCTATTTTATGATGAATCAGAAATAGTAAACGAAATTTTCATAATGAATTCGTTAGTCTTAAATTGCACTTAAAACTTATTATTATTTACCAAAAGTTCATTTAAAATTTACTTCCAAGGATTATTTTCAGCGCCTTGATGACACAATTTATCATTTTTATAAAAACCAAATCGCTGTTGTTGTTTTAATATTGTAATTATTGTAAACTTGTATGTATTTGATATTCGACTCGTCTATAATATGAAAAATTTTAGATTTGCTGACACTTTAAATAACTTTAACATCTGAAATGTTTATATATTTCACACTCTGCTACGTATGTCGACATAACTGAATTGTAGTTACAAGTATTATTGGTGCTTGTTTATTACGGATATATTTTAAATATTTCGGCAATTCGACTTTTCTTTACAAAGTTGACATATTGCTTGAGGATTATTAATTGGTACAAGTTAATTTGCACAATAAGGCTACAGAGGCAATAAAAAATAACGACAACTACTTTAAGAGCTTAAGAGAACTAAAAGCAAGGAAGATGTGAAAGAAATGTCACAAACAAAAATAAATTCGAAGAAAAGAAAAAAAGAAAGTTTTAAGCACAAGGATAAAGTTTTCATATGTTTCGGAAATTGCTTTGGTTTTTGCACTACTGCACAGCTTATAAGTTCACAAAAACACATGTAACCAAATTCTGTTTTTTCTTGTTGTGTTATAGTATTTTAAACATCTTGTAGTTATAATGATTGGTTTGTTGTTTTTCAGTCATTATCAGATGTTGTTACAAGTGAATTTTTGAATAAGGAATACAGTAATTTTTTTATGAACAGTAGTAGAGTTATATAAAGTTATATCAGCATATATTAAACCCATTATATTCGATTAAGGAGTTTTAGATTTTTATCAAAAGACTTTTTTTTTAATTTCCATAGTCAAAGTTAACGGACTGTAGTTTGCAAAACATATTCCTGGTTCAAACTAAAACGCTCTAATACATTAACAAATGTGATTTTATTTTACGTATTTACTTTTATAAAACTTATAAAAAATGAAATAAGAAAGAATTAGCAGCCTTAAATTAAGATCTTAATATCCTGCCTTTATCTCTTGTTTTTACTCACCCACTGTTACAGTTAAGTAATTGCTGCTTGTTTTTGTGTGTTTGTTATTTTGAGTGTTTGTTATTTTTACTGCTAGTATATTTGAGGTTTTCTTGTTTTTGTATATGCATGATTATGCATGAATGTTTGAATCTGTCACTTTATATTCAAAGGATTATGTTAACACTTTAAATGTTAATTCTGACGTTTCTCCACAGACTTGCTTGTAAAGCAAATTAAAAACAAAGCATAAGATGTGATAGAAGATAACAAAAAAGAATTGTAAGATTTAAAATATTTTCACTGAAGGTTCCAAGCCTTTTTTACTGCAGGCAGTATAAAAGCTTTAAGTTTTGAAACTTATGGCAAGTAAAAATTTACTTATTAAAAGTTCTTGTCTTGTTGACACTGTTGTTTAGTTATTGTTTAATCAACATAAGCTTACCAATTAAAAAAAAAACATATCCCATATTTAAGTAAAAAAGCATTTCTTAAAAAAGCCTTAATACTTACAGTACTAGCAGTTACACCAGTGAGGTGTTATATACTCAAAAAATGTTTCTTAAATTAAATTTAAAAATAAAAGATGGTCAATAATCTAGGGTGAAAAAATAAGTTTGTATTAAAATAAAATTATTTAAGGATTTTTTAAGCTCCTTAGTTGATGGTTGTAAAATGTTCTTTTAATGGGATAATCTCCTATTAATAAAATTTTAAATGAAGCTACTAAAAAGATATTCGCACGTGATTTTATCATGAAATTTAACGTTATAATATAAACTGAAATGATATAGTACAATGAAACAGAAATTACTTTTGCGACCAGGGCATCAGATTCGGCAGATTTGCAGTTGAGAATGTTCAGCTTCATTTGGAGCAGAATTACTCACTGGAATACGCTATCAATCGCACTATGGATAAATTTAATATCACATGCTCTGTAAAAAATGCAATAAAATCTACACGTCTACGAAAACCGCATGAGAGGAAAGCTATCTCTGTGTTATCACGAATTGGTAATCTGTTCGTCCTCTATTTGTTTGCATAGGATCCAGCTGATGCAGAAATAATAGTCACGGAACACTATATCGTTTGCTAGGTCTTTAAGCAGTTAGAAACTTATCTAATGTGTCATCCATAATTTTGTTCGAATTAACGGGGAAAAAAATTGGCAGATATGGAGTAAATTCAATCAATAACAGACTCTACCGTCTTGTTGCAGGTTTGTGCTGATAATCCAGCAGACTAGGATGTTAACATTTTTGTTTTTTATTGATAACTTCTTGAAAGAATGCTTGATAAAATAGGCCAAAAAATAACTGCGTTTCCTACATATTCGAATATAATATTAAAATAATTCAATAGGCTCACCTATCGAATAAGAAAACGAACGCAATTCCTCGTTAATACTACAGCATTGAATGTGTCAAGATCTGTATGTGATGGTATTCAAGAGAAAAAGTAATAGATATTTAAACTATCTAATATGACTATGGTACTGAAAAATCAATGTATAACATATTTACAATTCAGAATACAGGAGGTATGTTATCAAAAAAAAATCCGTTTCAATGCAATAATGTTTTGTTTTTATGTATTTCTAATTCTGTACTTCGATATTTCTGAGCTCATTTTAATATTTTGTTCGTTATTGGAAAGGATATTCTAACAGTTTTCTTCCATTTATAATATGATTTTAAATGTTAAACAAATGGTGAACATATTGTTATAATAGTGTATTTTGAGCGGTATGGGTAGAAATTTCTAACTTGTATAAGATGCATAACACTATAGCTACCAATAATAAAACGTCGTACAGTGAAATTTAATTTAAACGTTGAAGGATGTTTCTATAGATTGTTTTATATAATGAGCCCTTAAAGACAGGCACTTGAAATTTATATATAGAATCAGGAATGCGCTATAGCTTCAGTTCTTAAGTTTATGGGGATTTTTTGCAAGAATTACTTACATTTCTCCTTGCCAAACAATTTTTTTTTCTTAACATGTTTGATTTCTAATTTTTTTTTATTTATAGCTGTATTGTTTTGTTTTATTTTATTTTTATATACAAGTTTGTTGCCTTTTTATTAATGCACTTCAGTGTTTGAAAGCTAACATCCTTAGTTCTGCTTTTAAGAACTTTATTTTAAAAATATCATATTAATTCTTATTTTTTCACAGCAAATTATTTATCTGGAGAAAAATACCAAAATTTTAATTACATTGAAACAAATAATAATTAACAACACGGCAGGAGTATTCTAAACTTACACAAAGATTAGAGCATTTTTCTAACACAACTAATGTATACAACTTCAAATATTTCGTTTAATATTGTCGTAGGTTTTACTACATTTAAAAAGTATTTCATTGATTTAACAGCCTCGCCAGGCTTTTAGGATCCTTTTTGTTTTTTACAGTTTTTTCTATTTTAACCAGGTGCTTTCTAGTCACATCATGTCTTCTTCGCGTCATATCATTTTTTAATTTGTGGTTAAATCTATTTATTTTATTTAATGCTAAAAATTTATTTCTTTCTCGATATTTCGCTTTCCTGTGGAAAGCTTCTTAAGGAAATTATTTTTTATATTTTTCAAAAACAAAAATTATAATTATAATTATTTGAAAAATATAAAAAATAATTTTCTGAAGAAGCTTTCCACAGTAAAGAGAAATATCGAGAAAAAAATAAATCGCTATAATTTAAAGGACCGTTTAAAAGATTAAGATTAATATTTAATAAAAATAAAAAAAGGTCGAATAAAACTGAAAATAATTTAATGCTAACAAAATTCTTAAAAATAAAAAAAAATCATACTAATTAAACAGAGCGTTTATTTGTCCAAAAAATGTAATTCTTTCGAAATTTGTCATTCAAAAATTATTAGTATAATGAGTTACACTTTTAATATCTTTCATTTAAAAAAAAATTGTCAGCTTTCGTTTTCTCTGAAGAACCACTGTATTGTAATGTAATCAAAGCCAACTTCAATGAGAATTGAATTCTGTTTTATAATCAAAACTTTCATCATTGGACAATGCAGGATAAAAATTTGTAGCGCGGAAGACCACTATTATGTTTTAAATTGCACTTTTTTTTATTAATTTTTAAATAAAAGTAGTAAACAATGCTGTTTTAGCATTAGAATAGATATTTATTTGTACAAAAAAATAATACTTAAATTTATAAACTTGAGTTCATAGGTTTTTTTGTTTTTAATAAGATAAAATAAACTTTTACTTTTATATCGCTCTTGATATGGTTCTTGAGTATACAACTTGTACCTCTATTTTTATTTAATGTTCATCTCCTTATGCTCTAGAATCCTTAGTTATTTATGAATACTCATGCGCCTGACAACGAGCATACTTATATTATTCTACGATGTTTTACTAGTATGTGCATTTTATCTTGAACAATTACAGGTTTTTGATCTTTCAAGCGTAATTTAGAGTTTCTTAAGAAAGCAATACAAAAATGACTCCTAAGCAAATGTTTTGTTATTTTTATGTACCGTCACGAATAATTTTTTATGGCAATCTCTTAAAGTTGTTTAAAGTTGTGTTAGATATAAAAACTAAAACCATACAATCTTACATGCATGTTTACATACATAATTATATACATCTATACATAAACACATGCACGCATGCATAGATACAGAAATATATACACAAATATACAAAGACATATATACATCCATACATGCATATACATATATGCACGCATACGACTACATGCAAGTATATGTTTATCTCGTAAAACGTTTTGTTTTAATTGCTTTTTACATCACTCGTGTACCTTTAAGCTACCCAAGATTATAAAGATATTATTTAATGCACTCTCACCTGCATATACTATAAATATTCGTATGCAAGCATACTCTTTTTTATTTCTATACAAAAATGTCTTTTTTTTAAGCAAGCTTCTTGAAAGAAGTTCTTATGTAGTTGAATTCAAAGGTGTGTGTTCTTTTTAATGAATGTTAAGTGGTCGTCAACACTTCTGTGCATTGCTAATCATAACAATAGCAGTTTATAAAAAAAATCTTAAAAACTTTGTAAAATGCGGGAGTTTTCGTTTTGCAAAATTTCATAGGTTGTTGAACTCTTAAAGAAAAATTTTTACGATTTTTTTAAGGAAATACAACTTAAAGAATCAAAAAAAAGTTTTGCTAAGAAACATAACTGACAGCGAATTGGAAAATTGCGCTAAAGCAATTTTTTGAAAAATGTTAAATAATCTCACCGTCAGAAAACATAGGCATGCGTGCCTTCGGTTTTTTTAAGTTATCATTGTCCGACAACTGATATTATCTCTCAACTTAATTCATTATGAAAAGCAAGTAATTTTACGACAACAATTTTATTATCTTGAAGAGAAAAGTAAACATTGAACTTTAAATTCAAATAATATTTTTTTTAGTAGTAAAACAATAACGCATTTTATGTAGTTTTTTGAAGCAAGCTCATCAATTGGAATGATAAAAATATTTTTTAAGTTCAGAAACTTCCCATCAACAACATGAGAAGGAGATTTGAAGTTCATACCAAAATGTAAAAGCATAAAAAAATTCCAAAAAACAAACTACTTTGTTTTAGTTTTTAGCGTCCCGCGCAGAAAACACGTAATCCTATTTCTTGAACTATAACGCCTGGAATCTTGAAATTTTCGCGAAAACTGTATTACTGCTATAACAGTAAATATTAAGAATTAAAAGAAGTTCCGAAAGTTACCTGAAATATTATTTTTCTTTGAACGACAATAGTCAGACAAGCTCAAACGATGTGTTGAACAAATTTTAAAACAACTTTAAACGTATATAGGCTTTGCCATTAAAAAAATAAAAATAAACAATAACTTAGAGACGCATATGGTACATTAATGCAAACGTATAAGAGGCATAAGTTTTGCAGAAAGTATTCCTTTTTTTTTTTTATCACATTAACTGATACGAACTTACATAGAATGATGATCTTTTATTTTGGATATGCTAACGAAATTGTTGTATGCTGTTTTATTAAATTGGTTCTATTCTATTTTGAAAAACAAGACTTGCTCACTGACAAAAACAAAATCATTTTTAATACAACACAAAATATGTTCAACACACATAACTACGAAAAATTCGAATACATCCTAGAATGTTTAAGAGATTGTGTTTTTAATTAAATGGCTTTGTAGGATACAAGACAACTAACAACTTTCAAAGCAGCAAGTTTTTTATGAAATATAAAATTAAATTGAAAAATTTTAATGTCAATAATAGTAAAATAATTTTCAAAATAACACTATTGATAGCAGTACATGCAAAAATAATGTGCTTGTGATATATCAAACTAATCACACTGTAGTTTCGCTAAATCATATATAGTTGAAGCAAAAACGTTTTTGTTGTTTTAAGGAAAAGTTGTCATATTTTTGTTTTTTATTTGCTTTTAATCACTTATAGAAAATCAACTAATTCGTTTGAAATAAATAATTTTTGCTAAGATTATAACCACGTAAAAATCCTAAAATAAAATTTTATTTCTAGCCATAATATATTACTAAGAATTATATGTTAATTTCGTTTATATCTTTTTAAAGTGTAAAATAAAACAAATAATGTTTGCTTTTCAAATATATTAAGTTCCAACTGTTTCTGAATGAATTCTATATGTTCTGTGATTTCTTTCTCAGCTGGCCGGTTCATTTGAAAATGTGTTTAGAAAAAGTGTAAGAATGTTAAATATGACTGTTGTATTTTGCTTTGCTAATTTATCAAAACCCAGAGTAAATAGATTCGGTTTGAGACATCAACTTTAGTTTCTATATAATCTATGGGTATTCTACCCATTACAACTTTTTTGCAAACCTTAAATTTTATAGTTAATTTTTTATATCTATTGTTTAAATACTGTTTACTATTTATATACCAATTTTATACTAGTATTTTACATGCACAAAATACTGCAAAATATTTGGAAATGATCTTCAATACTGGAAAAAAAATCTTTAACTTTCATTTTGCAGCCAATATTTTATTTAGCCTGAAAAATGTATGCCCATATATAATTAAAATTTCCAATAATATTTAATTTATTTTTCAAACGACAATATTCAACTCAGAAACATATACATATGTATGTATATGAAATACTAGCATTCATGCAAAGCATTTTGTTTTCTTTATGCAGATTTCAAATTATAAATATAAAAGCGGCATTGTATTTGAAATGGAAGTTTTTTATTATTTATAGGTCAAATAAGTATAAGAATTTAGTTTTACATTTATTTAACTTTATTCTCTAAAAGTTTCGAATGTTTCACATAAAAATTTTGATTATTTAGGATATACACGGACAAAATATTGCTCTACATAAAATAAACAAAATTAATATGACTGAAAATAAATTTATTCTTATTGATTCTTTCATACTGACAGTTTCATAAAAATATTTAATGGATTTATAATGATTTTTTGTTTATTAAACACATCTTTTGACAACAAAAAAAATATATGGCAATTAAAAATAAAAAGTTTGTAAAATATCCAAATAAAATAATATATATATATATATATATATATATATATATATATATAATAACTTTTAACTTCATATTTTAAAGCGAAGAAGTATTGTTCAGCTATTTTTATTGATGTTTCACAGGCTTTTGACAAAGTTTGGCATGAAGGTCTATTTCTAAAACTGACCGCTCACTTGCCTTGTAACATGAGCAACCTACTGAAAAGCTACATAATTGGACGAAAATTTGCTGTTGTTGAAGGAGACTTCGTAAGTGTATCCAAACCAATTTCCTCAGGTGTACCACAAGGTAGCATTTTTGGACCAGTTTTATATTTGATATATACCTGCGATATGCCTGTAAGTGAAACTGTCCACACTTCTACGTTTGCTGATGATACAGCGTGTCTAAGTTCGCACGAAAACTTCTATCAAGCCTCAATAAATCTTCAGCAACATATAACTCAGTTGGAGTTGTGGTTAAAATTATGGAGAATTAAAGTGAACGTTCAAAAGTGCATTCATGTGACTTTCACCCTGCGAAGAGATAATTGTTCACCCGTTCGAATCAATAATCACATTGTTCCTCACCATAATTATGTGAGATATCTTGGTATATATCTTGATCGTCGCCTTACATGGAAACATCATATTGACTCAAAGCTAACACAAATGAAACTTAAACTAACACAATTACACTGGCTCATTGGCAGAAACTCGAGACTTGGCCTAGATTGCAAACTTCTAATTTACAAGAGTATTCTGAAACCAATATGGTCTTATGGAATCCAACTTTGGGGCACTGCCTCAGCTTCACACGTGGATAGAATCCAACGTATGCAAAATAAAATTTTACGGTTGATAACTTCCGCCCCATGGTACATCAGAAATTCAAACATACATTGTGACTTAGACATACCGCTGGTGACTACAGAAATCATCAAAAACGCAGGCAAATACTTGATGAAGCTCGAAGACCATCCTAATCCCCTTGCTCGCAATATCTTGGATTATAGTGGACATAGCCGATTAAAAAAGAGGGATACCGCAGCTTTAATCCTCAATGCTACAGATGACATATCTTAGAAACATTTGTTTTTTTTTTTTTAATGTCAATTATTTTTTTACCCAAAAGGTTAGTTCTGACATAGTCGGGACTAATGTAACTTTTTTTTTAGAATTTAAGATTTTAAAACTTATTGTTAGTTCTTTTTATAGAAGATACAATAAATAATTTTGAGAGTTAAAAAAAAAAAAAAAAAAATGTTATTAAATAAATTTTATAATAATATAAAAGATATTATGCTATTGTATTTCTCAATTGCATTAAACCTTAATTCTTAAATTCTTAAATTAAAAGTAAATTTATTGAATTGTAGAATATTTATCATCCTTAATTTACACTGGTTTATAAGAAATTATTGCTTCATGATTGTGTTCATATTTAAAATAATTGTTGGATAATAAGAAAATATTCTGGGGAATATGGTTTTATGTTAATTAAAATTTTAAATAAAACATTTTCAATTTGTTCGAACGAACTCTTAGAAATCCAACAACATAAATTGCAGACACAGTCAAACTTAAAAAGCGACACATGTTATATATAGAGTGAAATAAATTTTGTAAAGATAGAAGTATCTTAAAGTGAATAACGACAATATGTTACATTAAAAGGTTTCTATACTTGAAAGAACAAATTTAAAAAAAATGACTAAAAATAAGAATATAGCTTATGTGACATAAAACCACAGTAAGGTTAATGATAAATGAAATTCTATGAACTTTCGTTTGTTTTGTTTGTTTGTTAATCATCATATTGTTACGTTTATACCTTTCAAAAACGTTTTGTTGTGAGTTCTTTAATGCAAAAAAAATAACCTCAGTTTTTAGAGTTTTTAAATTAATAACAAGTTTATTTACTTTAACTACACAAAGTTGACATTACAGAACAATTTACTTAAGATGCACGTCTTTGCTTCACCAGATTTAATTTTACATTGATTTAATTTTACATCTACATCCACTCAGACAATACCCTTATATATATGTCCATTAAATTTCTAGACAATACTCTCTTTGTATCACATTTTGTTGTTTTATGTTGTTTATTCAATGAATAGGCGCCTGTATGTCTGTGTGTATTTTTGTTTTTATACTAATAAAGTTTCCTCTTGGCATTTATTTTAAGATATTTGTTGTTGTCTCGTGAAGAAAAGATTTTTCAGAAAAATGCATAGCTGGTAAACAGCGTACATGTTTGCTGTTGTCTTACGTGTATAAAATTTCTACTTAGCTTGTTAGTAGAAATTTTGTTGTTGTACCATAAGTTTTCTTAGCAAGCCACGCAGTTCGTAAACAACGTGCCCAGTAGTTCGCTTTATCGCTTGATTATTTTCTTTTAAAACTTAAGCAAGACACATCCGTAACAATATTTTAAAATAAATAAAATACCATACCATAAGCCATAAATAAAAGATGTTTAATTGAAGTATAGAACTTTAAGTAGAAAATACTTGTTTAATTGGTGGCCATTATGTCTGCTGTCAAGTAATCTATGTTTAGTTCGTTTTAGTATTTCATCATGAATGTACTAACGCCTGAATAACGCTTCCAACCAAAATGTGCAAATTAATTTTGAAAATTATAATTCTGTGCAAAATACGTCCATTTTACAGTCAACATAAACAACCATCTAAGAAATAAATTCGTTTAATTATAAACTGTTTTCGCAAAATATAGAGGGTACCATAGACGAAGATCCTAATGAGTCTATCCGCCATCGTGCATAGAATTGGATATGTATCTATTCACTCTGTGGAAGATTTTACGGTTTGCGTGCTTAAAAATGCAACTTGTGCAAGAACTGAATCTACACGATTACCTAACAAAGAGTAGATTCGGTGAAAGGGCCCAAAACAAAATTGCCGTCGATCGCGATTTTCATATACATTTGAATGTATACGTCAATAGTCAAAACTACCATATTTGGCGTGATGATAATCGGGTATGATATGTGTTATGATTCTGTTTCATCAAGAAAAACTGACTATTTGGTGTGCTTTATGGGCTGGTGGTCCGTAGACTATTTTCGGTGAGGAGATGTGGTCGCTAGAATTAACCACTTTGAGGACAATATTTGCGCGTTAAAGTTAATATACGCCCACAAATATTAAAAAAAAAGTCATCTAAAATTGGATCTCTAGAATAGGCTACGTCCGAGACAACTGCGGCGGTCATATGCTGGACTCGTTTTTTAAATTTAATGCCAGAAGATTATCTTTCCAATAAAGTAAAGTTCATCACAATTTGCAAAACTCATTTTTGTTTTATTCTACTTAAAAGTATTATACCTTTTCATAAAACACCCTATATTTCTTGTATGAAATGAGGCAGACAATTACTATGTGTCTTCATAATAACATCTAAACCAAATAAACATTATAGCTAAGCAAAATTTTAGCTCTATCTGCTCTGTTTCTCCTTAAATTTATACTAAAATTTACCTTTTGATATTCTAACATAATCTACTTGAAAACTTGTATATAGAATTATTAAAAACAAGGTCAACGCAAATATCCAATAACAAATATATAACACTTTAAAGCTATTTTAAAGTTAATGAAAATCTCTTAACCATTGTAAAAGAGATTTCATAGTAATTTACTATTAAGCACTTGGTCCTTATTTTGTAAAAAATTTTAAAACTTTATTTTTTATTAGTTTTTAATCCATTGGTTGGCATCTTCAGGATAAACAAAATTAAAAAAAATTATTATAACTATACATACATACATACAAATTTTTATTATTAAAAAAATTTTTCAAATGAAATCAATTTTGAAAATAACAAATTTACAAAACAATATTATTTTACACATATATTAAAAAACGTAAATTTAATGACCAAACATTACAAAAAATTAAAATATTAATTATTAGTATTATGTAGGTACAGAGTTTTGTTTTATAATTTTATGCACCAAACGTCTATAATTTTGTGCAACATTCCCGTATCTGCTTTAAAATTTATTTTGGTTAAAAAGGTACTTTAATTATTTGTAACATTTCTAACATATACCGATGTTTATAAATATTTTCTAAATTTAAAATTTCAACAAAATTTTAGAACAATGTGAAAATAATGCTGTTTTATTAACTGAGAACAATTTTCCAATACGATCAAATAATAATTACTATATAAAAGAGATTTTATTTAAATTGCTTTACTTTACGTTACTGAAATGAAAAATATAATTTTTAGGAATAATTTGCTTAGGAATTATGAGAATTACAAAATATTTCTACCAGCAATTAAGTTGACCTTCAAAAGCATCCTCACAATCAATTAAAATTTCCAAAGTATATATTCTAAATTGGGATTTAGTTTAATAATCATTTATAGATATAAATCTTAGTTTGTAGTTCCAATTTACTATGATTGTAAGCAACAGTAAAGAGTTTCAGCGAGTATACGTATATATATTGTTCTCTATTTAATAATATAATTATTCTTATTACTACTATTTAGTTACAAAATGCAACTTTGCTATCTAAATGCACTAAGATACTGTCCTTAAACAGCAGGAAAATTTTAAAAATTACTATTCATATATTTTTCAGATGCATAGGATCCCAAAAAAAAAAATAATACTGACCGATTTTTTTGTCAATTATAAATGTTTTTTAGATGTTTTTGCTTTTATGATTATGAATAAATTTAAGTTTAGTAATAGAATAGAATAGAATAGAATAGAATAGAATAGAAGTAGAAATCGTTTATAAAAATATTTCCCTAATTCATTCTGTTATAGTAATTAAATTAACTTTTTAGTAAAAAACATCACCACAATTCTATTCAGAAATACGCAAAAGAAATATAATAGTTTACATTTGACCATTTTAGTCAACTAAATCGAAAGGGATTTCTAAAATGTTCAACATTCAACATTCAACAATTCAAATTTCTATCTGCCAAAAACATCAATAAATTTTATATTGATTTATGGAAGTTCTTATCTTTCTTTAATCCATTTTTAATATAATTCAAAATGTTTTTTTTGTCCATTCCAGCTAAGTAAGCCATTTGCTAAACAACCAACATTGAATCCATGCTTTAAAGCATGCCTATCAACAATAACATCAACAACAAAAACTAAGGAACAAAATGTAGAAACTAATGTCACTCTTTTATAGATTCTTACTATATAACTGACAACAATAATAATGATGATGATGAACAAGAAAAATAGACTTGTAATGCATATAAAATAGTTTCTAGCACTGCAGACAAAGGAATTTAATAAAAACTAATCACAAAAAGAAATGTATGTAAATGGGATAATACATGTTGTGCTACTCTAAAAACATAGCTGATTCGTTTGATGAGAAATACGTCCAACAATACGAATTATAAAAGAGTAATTGGGCAAAAAGTTTGACATTTTGCCCAAAGTTTGTATTTGTGTGCACAAACCAAAAACAAACAAAAAATTGGTTTTCGTCCCATCTAGCATGGAATGACTGTAATAGTTTTCAACAATGCAATGATATATGACGTTTTTAAAACCCTGAATCGTTTGTCATGAGAATGATGAAAAAATTAAAAAAAAAATTTTTTTTGTTGTACATTAGATATTTTAGATGTTTAGAATAATGATGAAGTTATCTTTCTTTCTATTGTGCTTGCCAACCTTTGATGGAGAATAACTTGCAGAGATATAAAAATCTAAAACCACCAGCAAGGCATTGATACATGACACAAAAATAAAGAGTTAAATAATTTGCTTTTACACATGCAGAAAAGTTTTCAACTTAAGATTTAAAATTTCTATTTGCTTCTTTGCCCAAAACAGGGTGCTGTCAAATGAATGATCAGTGGCGTAAATATCTAAGAACATTAATAAAGGATTTATCAACGGCTTAGCTAGGAAATAAGTTACAAATGAAAGCATTCTGATACCGAAATATTTATTTTACTAAATTTTTTATAAGAATTGTTTGAAATGGTTCTCACTTGCAGCCCACCATTACTTGAAGCATCAGCAGCAAATTGTATAACTTATTAAACATATAAATATTAAAAAAAGCCAGAAGGTACTTCGAAAAAGTGTAAAATTATTTTAAATTCACTGGAATTATTTTACGCACTTCGGGCATTTTAACATCATCACCCCCTTGCAGAAGTTATCTGTAAAAAAAGCACAAATATTAAAAATGGTTTCAACAATTAATTCTACGAATAAACTAAAAATTGCAAAATGACACTTAATTCAGAAACAAAAAAATTTTAAAATAGTATGATTTTATGAAAGCGATATCCGATATTTATATATATATATATATATATATATATATATATATATATAAAATTCAATTGTTTAACTCGTCAATATAAAAATTATTTAAAATGAAAGATATATTATTTTTAGAAAGACAATTTTCCATGTAATTTTATTTGAAAAAAAAATTAACTTTAATTATTTTCTAAAAAATATATTTTAATATAATTTGTTTTAATTAATTTAATTATTTTTTTTAAATATAAAACTTTTAATAAAATATATATATATATATATATATATATATTGCTTGTATAAATTATTTGTATGCAAACTTTAATTCATTATTCATTCATTTAATTTTCATAATATATATATATATATATATATATATATATATATATAATTGTTAAATATATTAACTTTGATTTATTTTTTGTTAATTATTTTAATTTTGATAAGAGAAATTTTTTCAGTCAAAATTTATAACAAAGTTTTAACTTTATCCGTATGTGTTTTTAAAAAGAAAATTAAATTAAGATAAAAGTCTTTATAAGCTGGAAAACGCTTTTGTATCTGACTGTGACATTTTTCAGTCTGCATAATGAAAAATTTAAGCTATCCAAATAATTATGTATATTGTTAGGACAAAATTGTAAAAGCGTTAAAATATCTTATGAATGAATAATTAGATGTAATATAATGTCCACTGTTTTCACAGGCAATAAGTGGTATTCTTTAACATCTTATTATAAGTGACGCAAATTGCAGTATTATTGTAAATAAAATAATATTTAGCAAATATTATTTTACTTCCTAAAATATTAAGAAACCCGGAAAAAAATCTTTTCTGTAAGTAGAACTGCACTTTTATTTTGCTATTTTTTTATTATTGTTTTGCTACAAAGTTAGAATTGAAATGTGCAACAATAAATGGCAGATACAATTTCCTTATATTGCACAGAAAAGCAATACGTAAACAAGTTAAAAAGTGACATATTTTTAATAACAGTAGTAATAGCATTAAAACGTTTTAAGGTTAATAAATCGGAAATTTGTCAAAAACTAACCACTACAACCCTACAATGAAAAGTATTGTATGCTCTGAAAATGTCTAGAAATTTGCAATACCTTAATTCTTTTTTAAAACTCAAATCTTGCAATCGTATCTACAAAATATATTTTCGTTTATGTTATACCGAAAAAATATAATGTGGTTAAATTTAATACATCAGTATATGAAATATGGTTTACTGTAGATGAATAAAATATAAAAACTGTCAAATTTTTTGAACTTATTTATGCCATTTATTTTCGTATAAATAATATTTATTATACCAGTAAAATTGTCAAAAAAATATATAGGACACAATTGGGTTTCCCATAGAATCAAATAGTTGCATGTGCAATTTTTTAAGTATGTATTTATAAATGATGTTTCCAGATTTTAAGTGGATTTATGTTATAAAATTGCAACTTCTTTCTGACATAAAAAATCTGAAATAAAAATCTGAATTTTTATATATAGATATGAATTTAATAGATAGTCAACTTACAGACCAATCATTCAATAAATGCAACAATCAACAATAGAATAGAATAGAATCGTTAATTAATTTTCATAGAATCAACGTTAAAATAAAATTATATTTAATTAAATAAAATTAAAGTTAAAAAAATTAAAAAATAAAAGGTAAACAAAATTTTCACTTACAATTTAGCACATTAACATTTTTCTTAGTTTCATCTTTATTTCCTTTTAACTCGTTACTACGTTTTGTTTATATCATATACTTGTCCAAATTATTCGTTAAAATGTTGCTAACTTTTTTGCACATATGCAACCTAGTTAAAAGTTCGCACCTCTCAAAAAACCGTGTCTTTAATGAAACCAACATAATTTAGTGCCCGTTGATATTAGAGATAGAATTTTTCGTGGACTTATAGAGAACTGCGAAACTAAATTAATCATTTGCAATTGTTAAACTAGGTTAATCCTTAGAAAGTTGATTTGATCGGTAGTGTTGCTCTGTTATTTAGTTCGCCTTATTTCAAGTGTAGCATGATTGCTCAAAAACAATTGATTATTCTACAAATCTATGATGAGTTAAATATAAATATTGGGTCTAATAAATCGAACTTCAGTCAATGTAATTTTGTAACAAAAAACTATCACTAGTAGATATAACGTAACAAAGAAAATTTAAAAACAATATGCAAAGCCAAGCTAAGAAACTCACTGTCTTATAGTTTCTAAAAAAATGCCTCTCTATATAAATTACAAAATAAAACAACCTTTAACAATACTAAATATTGTTGAAGTCACACATTCCACATGTTGACTTTTAATGGTTTAAAGAAATATATATTCAAATTAAAAAAAAATATATATATTAAAATTGGAATGTTAAGTATTATGTAATATAGTTAACAAATTTTATATTATTTAGGTCACTGGTTACAAAATTCAACGAAATTTACATATTAAATCACTTGGGCTCCAAATAGAGTCATTTGGCGTAAATTATAACTATTTATCTGTAGCAATAAAATTTTATGAAATTTTAAACAGTTATTTATTAAACAGTTATTTCAATTGTTGCTTAACATATGTAAATGATAAATAGTTTAAAAATTCACAACACTGTTTCAAAGGCTGATTTTCTATTTCCGTCCCTTAATTAGATTAAAACAAATTTCCCCTGACTAAAATGTCAGGTCAGCCCAGCCCATGAAGGGAAAGATTTGTGAGTGTATCTCACTCACAGCTTAAAAAATATTAATGAGAATGCGGTAACACGAAACTATTAGCTAACTAATGTTTCCTTCAATAGAGAAACCAGTTTTAAAAATCAGAATGATTATAAAATTAACAAATAATTTCAAATTTTCTTTCTCAATAGTTTTGAAATAAAAGTGGCATGGCAGAGGTAACAAATAGTTAAGGCTACTTTCATTTTCAATTTCAATACTTTAATTGTTCATCTTAGTATTAAATCGCCATATATTATTAAAAATTTTTTTTAATTGCTTTAATTGATTGCTGCGTACAAAGCTCAGGTGTGGAGAAACATTACATTATCTGCACTCTTAAAGCCTTTGTCAGCGATATCTGCCAAATCTACTTCGTATTATGTTTTGTAATTATCTTATACAACATTAGCTCCTTGACTTCATACTTGTATTTTTTCTAGGATTATTTTGGTTTGAAGAATTTTCTTTGTGGTAAAAGTATATCGTGAAACTGTCACCTCAATATTGTTGTGCCTATAAAATATAGTTTTTCGAGTTGCTTGAGCATAAGGCATGTGTATTTTTAGATTTTCTATTAGCAGTTAAATACAAGACCAAAGAAAAATGTCAAAATGTACTTATTTTGACTTTTTGACATATTGAAGACGAACGTGTTTATTGTTTGGTGTTTCTATTTGAATCTAAAACTATTTAGTCTGCATTAGAAATATTATCTTTAGTAAAAATTCAATCGTTTCATATTTAATATAGATTTATTTTAATTATCTTAATAATATATTTACTAATCTCTTTATCGTCAAATCAAGAAATAATTATTTACTGCTGGACAAAGTTATTTTCATTCATTTATTTACCCATAATATTTACATTTTCGTTTAAATATATAAAATACATGTATAAGTGTTCAAGAGATTCCTTTTTCAACTTTATAATAATTTTATATTTACAAGAATTTTATCTACATACATACATATATACATATTGACATCATTTTTGGAGGAGAAAAATTGGCAAAAAACCTATTTGATTTTTATATAAAACTACTAAAACTACTTAACTATTGACTAGATAAATTCGCAAGTGGTACTAGCTCATTAATATGAACATACTCAGAATTCAGACATTTCGTATTGAAATTTAGCGTAAGTCTATTAATTCTGCCTAGAACTAATTCTAAACCTGCAATATCATGAAGACGCGTGGTTGAAAAGTGCCAAGGCAAGTTGAATATTAGTTTCAACAGCTTTTTTTGTGCTATTTGCAGTTTTTTGATATGGCAAGAAGCACAAAGTTATTTTAAATTTTAAATTTTTCTAGATTTTATATAGATAATTTTGTAAACCAGACCTAGTCAATTAAAAAAACTTTCCAAAGTTATAATATAGGACAAACAAAATTAAATATAAACACACAATCGATTTGCAGCGCTATATAGCTGGGTAAATCGATCTCAAAAGCTGCTAGAACTTTCCACAGAAGTTGTTTGCATGTAGTAGTTTTTTATACATTTTTTTTATTATATATTTTTTTTAATTAGTATTTAACATATGTATTTATGGAGAGTCGAATAAGCAAAGTGATATCAAAAAAAAAAATAATTCTAGATCCCAAGAAGTAAATAAAATTCGTTTATTGTGTTGGGATCTTAATTAAAAATAATATTCGCCAGTTATAAAAATCTAATAGCGAAAAAAAAATTGTTAAATTTATAAGTGCACTAAGTCATCAGTTGTGCAAATATTGCTAGTATTTTTATTTTTTTTTTTTCAAAAGTTTAATACTTAAAATATTTTTTCATAAGTTTCAGTAAACTTCAAGCTATTGGCTATAATTAATTAGTTTAGTAACTTTTATTTTTAAAATTTTAAAATTTTAAAAGTTTAATAATAGCTGCATTTGATGCAACAAAAGCTTGTTAATTGGATAAAAGCCAATTACTTATAAAACAATTCAATTTATGTTCAATTTACTGTTATAAAATAATTTACAAAAATATTAAACCAATTTCAAAAAGTTTATTATGTTAAAAATTGAGCGTGAGCGTATTATTTTCTTAAGCCTTAACCTAACTGTCGAAATTATGAAGTGTTTGTCAAAATTGTTGCAATACTGATATAACAATTAAAACTTTTTTATAGCTAGCAGCCGGCATATTATAAAAGAACTGAGTTCGAAAGTTTTTTAAAACAAAAGTTAAAAGTAAAAAAAACAACATTCATAAATGAACCACTTAAAATGCCTGGAATAGTTTAATAGCTTAACAGCTACAAAGGTAATAGAAACTTCAGTATTTCAAAAGTTTTAACAATGTTGTTTAAATACATACTGCCGTATTATTTATGTGGTAAATAGTTGCACGTACAATAGAGAATAATGCTGCTTTAAAAACGAAAAATACTATAAATCAAATAAATACTCTAAAGTCAAAGTGTATGATTATATGCAAACATTTGCAATTGTTTTTAAAAGCAAATTTGCATACAAAATGTTAAAGTATAAAGTTTTATTAATATAGAGGTAAAATGTTTTATGTTTTTTTTTATATTTTGTGTTTTAATGCCTATTGACATGAACTGCCAAAATAGTGTCAAGAACTTAATAGGCACTACTGAAATTGTTTAAATGGGTGTCGAAAATTAAACCTAATAGCTTAATTTTTGGCAGAATTATGAAGAATATAGACGTTTTGATAAATAAAAAATAGAAATTTTTAGTTTAAATTGTTCACGGTAAAGAGAAAACTTAATTTAAAGGGATACGGGAAAATCTTAAATATTTATTTTAAGTAATTTTTTATATATTTTAAAGTAATTTTTAATCTAACTAGTTAGCAATCTTGTGTATACCAGAAGCATAGCTTTCACTAACCCTATTCTAAAACAATTTAAAGTAACAATATAAGATATATGTATATTATTCATTCCTTCACTTGACTTTTAATTTAACGACGACAACTTTTGCTCATCATTCCCTTCTCTACAAACTTAAATATTTTCACACACACTCATAAATAATTTCACACATGCACATTCCTGTAAAATACAGTAATATTTATTGTAAATGAAATCCGTGAAAGTATTATACTTACAAAAGATTAAAACATAAAACACGTATTAGTCATGCACGTACTACGTATTTTTGAAACAATAATCTATACAAATAACCAAATAACAAAATAGTAAATGTATAAATGTGAAAAAGTAAACCTATTAAAAAGCAGTTGGACAATATTAATGAAAAGGACAAAAATATAAGCAAATAAGAACTAACGTGAATATTTTATAAATCTTTGTGAGTAATCACATATTTAAAAAAATATTTCAATATGTCAACTCTTTTCACCACTATTAAAGCTACCAATTATTTTTAGTTTATATTAAGCGTTTTTATACAGTATAAGGACTGCCTAAACATACGGCATCAATGTAGGAAAACCTTGACTAAACTAAGCATCACCCTGTCGTATATAGTGAGGAATCTTTTAAAACCAAATACTAGAAATTTTCATAATGAATCACAAAGTAGCAAGAAATATATATGACAAATAATAAAGGGAAGATCGGAAAAGCTTTGCTTTGATTATGGAACAAATTTATATTAATCTTAATTGTTAGTTAAATAGCTGATGCTTAAAATATACTCAACCTAAAATAGATAGAAGTGAAAATCCGATTACGTATATAACGATTCTACATTGCATTCCGCTGGTTCCTGATTACCATAAAAATATCTGGAAAAATTTTTAGATATTTTTTCTTCCTTAAGAGAATAAACTTTAGGAACTTAGGTCAAAATAATAATATTTAAAAAAATAAAGTCTAGCCTTTCCAAGTATGAGTTACTATTTACACAAATAATTGCATTTTTCAATATTTCTTTTTACTTTGTTGGAACTCATGTGATTTTAAAATTTTGTTTTTTAAAAATGTGAAAAATTATTTCTTTTGTATTAAGTTAAAAGGTTTTTTTTTTGGACAACTACAATTTATTTTCTTTGTTAGTTTCATATTCGAACGTAACTTTAGTTATATAAAAATCAAAAATTATTTTTATATGTTCTATTTTCTAGGTTTTCAAGGATGACAATATCCTTTGTGTTTTAATTCAAAATTTTAACTTCTTCTTATGCCTATAATAAGGCATAATAACAAAAACCCTTTGAAATTTCTTAGACTTAGAAAACAAAGGCGTATTCATCCAAATCGTGTTTTTTTTTAATTTTTAATATGTTTATATATTATCCAGTAAATATTCTTAACTTTGTATTTTAATATTTTTTTTCTTGTGAGCATGCTACGTAGTTCGTATTCAGTAATAATTTAAAGTCCTGCCTGTAATGATTTCAAAAATAAGTATATGTACGTGCAGCACATGTCGCATAAGTTCATCTACTTCTTTTAATTTTTTGTTCCTTTTATTGTAAATAATGTCTTAGTGTGTTGCATTTTAAAAAACTTTAATTAGAAACAACTCAAAGTTTTAACTATCGATAAAACTATCCGCACTATTCATAAAATGGTACTACACTTGACTGTTTAGGTGTAAGGCGACAAATTTGCTCATGATAATGAACCCGGATTAAGTACAAGAAATTCTGCCATTTTTGGAGATATTTAAAGCATTAAATTTCTATAGAACGTACGCTAGCCTGCCATTCATTTTAAATCAAAATGTTGATTATTGTAATTCTCATTCACTTTAGTGCCGCCAGCACAGTGTAAATACACACTGAGAGATTTGGTAATAATATATTCTGCACGATCAGTGGTGTATATAAAATTGCATTTTTCTCTCGTGAGAGTGGCAGCCTTTTTGGAGTCTGTTTAATTATAACAGAATTCCATTAGATTTTCTAGTAAATGCTTTGGACGATTGTGTAGGATAGTCAGTGCTTTTCTTTTATAGTGATGGTATTTCTAACAATCGACTATTATATTTTGTATTGGCAAAATCTGTTGGCTTTTTAATGAAAACAGAAATGGAGTTGTTTTATGTTGCTTAAAACACCTTGCTATGTAGCGCTTCTAGTATAATCACCTTACACTTCCAGTTTAATATTTGAATAAATATTATGCCACGCGGGCACTATTACTGTAATTCTTAATCATTATTGTTATTGTTTTTGAACTATTATTGTTTTTTTTTTTTAATTTTGCATTAATATTTAGAGCATAACGTGCTAACGTCATTTCGTTGTCGCCCATTTTTTTTTTTTATTTTAGCTGGTGGTCACTTAGATTGGCACTATATATGTGAAGTGGAAGATTATATTTGCACGCGATACTATTATAAACCCCAATATATTTTCGTACACACTCACAGACAATCCTGAGTTAATATAGCAGATGTGGAAATACTAGTGTAAATTTGTTAATGAATATTCATATGCGTGTTTCAGTATTTTTGTATTAAAATTAAACATATCTATGATTTGTTTATACTGTTGTTAGGTAAGTTTATTTAACATGTAATATAAAAAAAAATTAACTAAACTGAGCAAATTTCTAACCATTTAAAATATTTGAAAACTGTAGGATGTATGGATATTTACGCCGGATTGCCAAGTTCCAAAAGGCTTTTGGTGAACCACTGAATTGTTTAGCTTTTAAGCAATAAAACTATACATATATTTTCTCAATTACTATATTTATTGTAGATATATATAACGGTAACTTTAAACTAGCTAATTGAAATTAACTTTCAACACAATATTTAATAAAAGATGTAATTCAAAGGTTTCTTTTCTTTAAGTGTATTTTTGTTATAATCACATGTAAACAGAAAAAAGTTTTCGGGCCTATTAAATATTTTACAAATTTTAAGATTGAAAATTTTATAAATTGCAATACAATTAATGATTTAATTAATAATGAATTTCTTTTTCAATTAAGTTTTTATTTTCAAAAGTAATCATTTTGATTAAATTTTAACCTAAAACAAATTAAATCTTGAATGGTAAACTTTATATAAGTAGCTAAAGTAAGCAGGTACCTCAGAACAAATAAACAAATCAATTATACAAAGTTCTATAAAGTTGCAATAAAATTCAAAAGTTTCATAGTAATTCTAACAGGTTCACGTTCTTGCAGAAATTTAAAAAGCTTCAGTATATAAATTTACGTATATTTCATTAGACGCTGTAACCAGTAGTAGATTCAGTGGTACAGTGACATAGAGATGTGCGCCTGTTATTCCCTTAATAACAATTTAACAGGATTAACAGTAAAAAAAGATCCACTGCTTGTTAGAGCAGACACGAAATAATTAAACTAGTAAATGATTATTCGAGATCAATTTAATAGATATATAAATTTATCTAAAAAAATTAACAAACAAATTTTAATTTGAATTAAATTTAATAAATTTACTTTACTACAGCCCTTTTATTTTTAATGCAATATCGTTACAAAATATTTTAAAATTTTTTGAAGCAAAAGTAAAACTATTCGAGAAAATTTTTAAAGTGTAGATTTTGGCATTATTTGTTAAAGAAATAACTTCCGAACGGATAACAATAACTGGAAATTCTTAAACATTTCCTGAAAATTTAGCTACTATTCACTACACCTCACTCAATTATTTCTGATCGAAACAATTTAGATGTCATTCGAAGCATTATTTGTCAGTCCTTGGCCTGGCGACCTATTTCCGCAAAACACAAATGTGTTTTAAGCTAGGTAATGGCCGAAATCAAAAAACAAAAGTTATATTTTCAAGATAACCAATAGCTAATTGATCTGGAGAAAATCCCATATCGCATTTAAACATATTAAAAGAAAATTAAAAAGGTTTTTTGTCAAATGTTTTAAAAAAAATTTTTTCAATTTGTTAACAATCGTTGTTATTAAAATTAATTTTTCCTGAAGAAGCTTTCCATAGGAAACCGAAATATTGAGAAGAAATATATATTGTTCAATTAATTAAAAAAGACCGTTAAAAAGAATAACAGATATTAATTTGAAAATTAAAAAAAAGAAAAATCTGTTTAATTTTCTTTACATATTCTACAATTACCTTCAATAGCGATAAATAAACTAAAAATAATGGTAAAAATTTCAAAGATTTACTAACTGTAAGAATATAAGCTTGCGATTGTGAGAATGATGCATAATATTATAAATAAAAAAATGGTAAAAAAAATAATTTATAACAATATACATTATCTTTAATTAATTTTCATTATATTTAGAACCTGTTGGCAACCCTATTAGCATTAATAATTAAAAAAAAGGATGCACAGCATGTGATTTTTTATTACGTCTATTACTTCATCAAGTTTACTAAATACAACTGTTATTTGTATTATGCTGACGTAAAAGGTGTATAAAATCAAGAGATTTATTTCTGCTTGTTTTGTTATGCGTATTTATTTTTTTTTATTCTACAATAGTATAAAAAATAAGTATATTCGTTTTTTTATATATATTTTTTAATATATAATTAAAACTTGGCTTAAAATATGTTTTAGTTTAGATAATTAGAAGGCCTGTAAAATTCAAAAATACTAGAGACATGCCCTGATTAACAAGGAAAATTCTTGAGGAGTTGAATATGAAAATAATGAAATAATGAGCGTCTGCAAATACTATTTTTACTAAAGAATTTCATATATTATTAATTAAGAAACATAATGATCAATAGCTTTAATTTGCAGAATAAATTTGTTAAGACTGAAAAGTTAAAAAAATATTGTTTTTAATAAACACAACTTGAAAATCGATAATATACAAAAAAATTGTTTTTAGCTTTTATTTTATGACTAATTAACGTTTGCATGTTTACATACTAACCTGTACATATCACACGTCACCGAATAAAATACTTTTTAATTATGTTAAAGTAAAATCATTAATTAATTACAAAACAAACTCATACATATTTATTATTAATGAGTTACTACTAACCAACATGTGGTTAGCAGTGACATTAACATTTAATAAAAAAGGCGGTATTATTTAAACCAAAACATAATAAAAAAACACATTAGTTACTTTATTAAAATAAAAAGTAAAAGATAAAGCTATAATGAATAAAATGGTATAAATGTTCAACCACTTAAAATTATTCTAAGTAAAATAATAAGGCTATTATAAAGTTTTTTATAGAAATATTTCTGTAAAAAGCTTTAATAAGTTTAAAACACAGTGTAACAATAAATTACCACTCAATCTAGTTTTGTTTTTTAGTTTTTTTTTTCCTCCAAATATCTATATAGATTCGATTGATCTCAAAGAAACTAAAACAATATTATTTTAAAAAATAATATTAATATAATAATATAATATTAATAACTGAAATACTTAAGTTTAAAAAGTAGTACCATTAAGATAGAAGTTATATTCTTAATTACTTAAATATCTAAATGTTACTTCTTTGCGAAATAATAAATTCACTAAAATACTTCATACAATTAAAGACATATTCACCATAGTTAATATTTTTAAAGTTTTTCGTCATATTAATTATAATGAATAGCAGCTAATTAATAGATAAACTACCTGAATTTTACAAAATTGTTATTGTTTTATTCCACAAATTAATAAAAATATATTTTTACGTTTATTCTTTTTAATAAACGTTTTGTTTTTATAAATTATTTCATTACAAAATAATAACACAGCACTTTAGAGTTTTAAATTAAGTTAAACGATTTATTTGAATTAATTTTATTTGCCCAGCAAGTGGTATTCATATAGTTGTTTTAAGCAGTTCTCACACATACAAGAATGTTATGTTTTAACATCAGCCCATATTGTTTTTTTTTTTGTGTTATTTATTGTTGTTTTCTGTTGTTTATCTTATTTTGTAGAACTTCTTATAATGATGCTCTTGTTGTTGTCTTGAGTATATAAGATTTTCCAGAAAACTACGCAGTTTGTAAACCCAATAAGTCATCTCATTAACAATAGTTAACACAATCATAATTAAACAATACAAAGGATAACTAGCTTAGGCATTAGTACAATATCAATGTAAATAAAAATAAACAAAAAACTGACAAATATTAAATAGCTCAAAAAATTACAACTAAGCAAATAAGTTATTAAAGAAGCCTTAGAAAAGAGATTACAAAAGCCTGAGTGTAAAATTTAATTTATAAAATACGGCGCACACAAAATGATAGAGAGATCTGTTAACCATTAACTGCTTTCATTGGATCAAAATTGAGCCATCATATATATATTTTGTTTTCTTTGTATTTTTTACCTTATGTATACTAAGGCCATCTCCTGACGTTTCGAGTTTCGTATATAGTTCAGTAGATTTTATAGCAAAATTGGGTAAAATTTGTCTTTTTTTTTTTTGTTGGACTGATTTTGGACAATGGAGTTATTTAGTTAAACTTCATACTAATTATATATTTAAAAAATTTTCTTAATTTTATTTATATTTTTTTTAAGAACTAAAAAATTATTTATAAAAGAAAAAAGTTATACTATTAACAAAATGAATTGATAAGACATAATTTCTATATAATTTAATGTAAAGTATAAAAAAAAATAAACAAAAATAAAGCAAACACAAAATAAACCGAAAATCAGACACAATATTTCTACATAAAAATAACACCTTCGCTTAAATTGATTATTTATAGATACAAAAAATAATCACAACTTTTTTAGCTGGAAAAAATATTAACACCAAAAGCTGTGTGAAATGTATTTAACATTAAAAAAACGCACAAGGAGAAAGAGGTAAACGACAGTGTGACCCAAATTTACTTTGTGGCTGGGAAATTTTTCTACTAATGGCCAGATGGCAGCATATTTGTAACCGATTATCATGAATTTTAGCTCTTTAAACTGTATACATAAATTTCAAATTTTATTGTATTTTAATTTGCTCAACATATTTCTTACAAATGATTGACAGGAAGTAATAATTATTTGCTTAAAAAGTTTTCAAAAGTAACTTCAAAAATGTCGACATTTCAACAAAAGCAATCAAAACCTTAAGTTTTATTTGTAACTTTTATATATGTATATACATTTTTTACCGAAAATATTCAAACTATATTCATTTTCATTTAACTTCATATTCATTTGAAATAACACAGCATGAAATTGCCAGTTTTTTAAACCTTACAAATTTACTTAAACTTTTGTTGAAAAAAAACTAAAGAAAAGTTACAGAAAACCCTCATAAATCGATGTTTTATTTAACAAAAAGAAAAAAAAATCTTCTAGCTAACAATACTCTGAAAAAGGCAACAAAAGACGAATAAAGAAAGTCTTAAACAAAACGAGATTAGTTCTATTATTAAAAATACCTTTGAAAAATAAGTAATCCTTGATAACATTTTAAAGAAACACATGCCAAAATACATCAATATTCATGAAAAATATATATGTATGTATATACAGCAAACATGGGTCGAAATTCAAGCTATCTGATGGTTAACCCTTTTGACTTTGGAATTTCTACAAATTATCCCTGACCAAACTTATGCTTTCAAATCTTAGCATTTTAAATGAACAAATTCCTTTATTTTTTGTAAATTTTATTTTTATTCTTCTCTTGTTTTCTTATGACCAAGAATGATACATACTTGACATCTTAACTGCCAACAAAACAAGTCACCAACTTAAAATATGAAAAAAAATTAATTCAATATCTCTGAAGAAAAAAGGTCATATGCCAACAGAATTGATAGAATATTGGAAAACTTTTACGAAAAAGTGTGTGTACGTGTAAATTTATAGAGAAGAATAATAAAAGAAAACTAAAAATATATATATTTCATTTCTTTTAGCGATGCTAACAGATGTTTGTTTTGTTAAAAATAAATAAAAAGTTAAAATTATATAACGAAAACAAAACTTCAAGGAATTCAACAAAAAACCAAAATCTTAATGAAAAATGATATTTTTGTGGCTCTCTGAGGAGTTATAATCAAAGAATAAATATTTATTTGGTTATTTATTACGCATACATATATAAAGCTGTCGAATTTTGAAACCCTGCTTATACATATTTGTATGTTTAAGATATCAATACATTTAAAAAAAAATTATAGTTTAATTTTATTTATTGAGAAAAATATAGCTATATAAAAGCTGTATGAAAATATATATGTGAAGTAAACAAACGAAAACTTAAAAGAGTGGTTTTACACCAAAGCTACAATTTTTAACAAAACGGCTCAAATATTGCCACTCAATATTCCAAGTAAGTGTTCCTTAAATTGAAAACTAAAGCCCAGCTACGCAAAGGATGTTATGTTGCCAATTCAATTGATTTTATTAATACTTAAATAACATAAATACTACAATAATACCCCGATTTCTTAGGAACTTTAAGCATTTTTACCTTTGTGGTCTGATCTGAAAAGCGATTAAATATTTTTGAACAGTAGGCCGGCCGCTTGTTCCGAACTCTTAAAATTAAAATTAAAATATTTCTATTTATTTGTTATAACTGCAGTGAATGTTGCCATAATAAGTGTTATGGTAAAAAGTGTTATGTTGGGAAAAAATTTAATGAGTGAATTCAAGAGAACAATTCCAATAAGTACGATTATGCATGATATGTATGAAATTAAAAAGATGGTATTTTTGAGAATACTAAATGGTCTCTTATTTATTGAGGTTGCTTTGCCAGAAATCTGAAAAACCCTAAAATTTACAGAAAATTTAAAAATTTATCTATTCGATAATGTTGCAAGTTTTTGGTAAAAATATTTTTTAAAATCAATGAACCTACTACCAGGTACATTTCTAAATCTAAATTCCTATCAAGAATCTATCTGTCATGCATGTTCAAAAAGTATAATATTGATGTATTTTATTAATTGGAAACAACTTATAATTACAGTTATTATTAATTTTTAAATTACAAAACAAAGTAATAATAATAATATAAATATCAAATAAACTATTTTAGCTTCCTACTACAAGGTTCATGTTTTCTTAACTCAATTTAAAGGTATTTCTTTAATGATTGATTAGGTTCCCAGTTATTTCCAAAATATGTTCACGCCACTGAGAATTATTTACCACTAACGACAATTCATTCATTTACGTAATACGTTCCCTGTTTATTTTTTTTTTTTTTGAAAATAATTGATAAAAAGTTTTTAAGGGATCCTAAAAAAATAAATTGAAATCTTCGGAATCTTTTTTTCTAACAGAATATCTTGCAGAAGAAAATATAACTTAAACACCCACATAATTTTTATACGTTTTAATAACATCTTTAATCATTATGTTCACAAACACAAAATAATTATTAATCGCTTTAATAATTTTCTACTTTGCGATTATTTGGGTCATTGTTGTGATCCCTAGGTGACAAATTGTCGCATCTAAGAGCAACTCTTAGCAAGCAGTTATTTTCACAAATATATTTTACTTCTTATTTTTCTTGAGTGTGCTTTTATAAAAGAAACGTAAAAATAAAAACGATAGAAAATAAAAATAAATAAAATAAAAACTGTAAATGCTGCAGAAAATTACTATGCCACATGGGTGTCAGCAACACATTTCATAAATATGTACATGAACTATATATTCGACATAATATGGCTGCTGTCAACTACTGAGTACAATGCTTATAAGCTACAAACAATAGAAATAAGAAAAGGCAAAAATACACTGTCAACAAATAGCAGTACCAATACAGTTACACTAACAAACTAACACTGCAAATGAAAATGAAAGAAAATAAATATAAAAAGAGAATAGAAGCTGAAGATGTAACAGAAACTGCTACAAATTAAGTTTAGTGTAGATGTGTGCTGATGTGTTTCTAATGTATTTCCTACACTTTGAAAATAATTGCAAGAACACACTACTGCATAGACTTATATACGTTTATCTTACATTATTTATAATAAGCTAAGAAAATATCTTAAGAACGTATCACTATCTGTATGCTTAACTTGTATGTGTGTATATGCTTATAGATGTATTCCTTTTTTTCCATTATATTTTTTTTGTTTGTTTTGTTTTTTGTTTAGAAAAAAGAAACTCTAAACGAAACTAAGAAAAATGTGTCAAAATGCGCTCAATTTCTTTTTGGCACAAGGACTTTCACTGACATGTGTAAGTTTTAGGTTAAAAAAATCAACGACTCCAATGAAAATTGCAATGCTACAAAATCGTAAGTATACTATGTTTATTACTATAAAAATTTGACAAAATACATGCTTTACTTTTATAATGTTCTTCTTTTGTTTTGTCATACTTATTAAAAGTCAAAAGCAATTTAAAAAATATAATTTTCCCATTACTTATTCCATGTCTACATAAAGTTTAAAATTTTTTGTTTGCCGTCCTTTAGAAATAGTTATAAAAATATTATATACGGTATGTGATTAAATTTAGAAACAAGTTTTTTTTTTAATTTGAAAAGGTTACATCTCCCTAGGTTGTTGATTATCAACAAAACTCCCAGATAGAAATAAAGTTAAGGACTTAAAAATAAATTATTTAAAAATATATTTATAGATTGAAGACAAAGTTAGCAAAAGAAAAAAAGAGATGAGCAAACAAAAGTCTGGCCCAAAAACGTCAAAAAAAAACAACTTGACGTTTTTCAAGTAGTACATAATAGATTTTTGAAACAGATTTAGATAACACATATATCATCTACCTGTTACTTTTATATCTTTCTTGTTTGTTTTTCATTCAAAATTGAAATATTCCAGCTGTTTTTTTTTTAAATATAATTTTTCTAAGCAACGTCAAGAAGCAAGATATTTAATCATTTCAATATTTGTTTTAGTTAATATTTCCTGACAATGCAACACAAACAAGTAGCAAACTTATACTTTAAACAAATGCATTAAAAAAATTAGGTTTAAAGAACAGAAGAAACCTTAATTGACATTCTTAATTTTTGTTCTCGCAGCACAAAATAGCTTAAGAATAAACTGTGCTCAATTGATTCTTGGTACAATGTCCACAACTATAAAAAAATCAACCTCCAATTCACGTATTTTTTTTTTTAGTGAAAAATTTTTTTTTTGTAACAAACAAAGGATCTTGGTAACATTATTATTTCACCTTGAATATAACTTGGTGGGAAATATGCAAACTTAAAAAAACTCCGAATCGCTTGTTCCGCGGCGACCTAAGACAAGGCCATATAACGATTTAAATGTATCAATAATATTGTTACGGATGTGTCTTGCTTAAGTTTTAAAAGAAAATAATCAAGCAATTAAGCGAACTACTGGGTATGTTGTTTACGAACTGTGTAACTTGCTAAAAAAACTTATGGTACAACAACAAAATTTCTAGTTATAAACAACAACAATTTGATATGCTGTTTACTAACTGTATGGCATGCAAGACAAAAACAAATTTCTGTTTACTAACTGCGTAGAAATTGAATACGCGCAAGGCAACAACAAACATGTATGTCGTTTACCATTTGCGTAGTTTTCTAAGAAACCTCTTCTACACGAGACAACAACAAATATCTTAAATTAAATTTCAAGAAGAAACTTCATTAGTATAAAAACAACAATACACATAGACATATAGGCGCCTGTACATTGAATAAACAACATACAACAACAAAATGTGATACAAAGAGAGTAGAAGATTCATAAATTTTCTAGCCTTTTAATGGACAAATATAAAAGAGCATCGTCTGAGTGGATAGTCAGTCAGTGCAAAAGTAAACCTCCTTAAGTAAGGGGGTGTATCTCAAGTAGTGTCAACTTTGTGTAGTTAAAATTAATTAAATAATAACATTAATTTAAAAACTCTAAAAACTGGTGTTATTTTTAAAGAAAGAACTCGCAACAAAACGTTTATAAAAGATATAAATGTAACAAAATTAAAAAAGCGCAACAGGCGTTAACATTATATATTTTATAAGATAAATATAACAAAAATTGTATTCGCTGCTCATTTAGTTACCACTTTGCATTTGAAAACCTTTTGCAAACCGTAGTAGATGCAAATCTACAGCAATTGTAACACTAAAATAACAACAGGAATTTGGTTTTTCTAAAGAATGAATGTAGTTGTTTAAGCAAATTTAAATTTTTGATTATTTGGTAAATTATCATTTAACAAATTATCTTTAAAAAAAGTTAACGTTAATTTCAATAATTGTTGAGGATCGGTTAAAAAGTGTGTTATTCGAAATGTAAAGCTAAGGAATACATTTTGGCAATTTACCATCTGTGATTCATCTAAAAATGGTGTTATAAGTAACGTCAAACAAATTTGAGACATGAGCTCTTGCATATATTTAACATAAATACTTTGAACTATATTCTGATGAAATTTATTAATTTTTAATTATCTATTGATAAATATGACCACATTATTCCAAGTCTGGCAGAAAGATTTTAAATTGATGTGTATTTGTCTTAAAATTACTCCTGTCTCGTGTCACAGGAAACAAAATTGAACGGAATCATAAAATTTGTTGCCAGATATATAGAAAACAAACAAATGCGTGCATCAAATTAGAAAGGAAGGTTAATAACTCCAGGAGAAATCAGATGATATTTGATTTTATAAAAAAAAAAGTTTCATATAATGAATTTTTGAAAGTTAAAATTTTAAATGGGATTACCTAACGACAGACTGTTTATTGAAGACATCAGATTTTCCCAAATGCGTAGAGTGGTTCACTCTACTAATTCTGCCTTGACTTTTCTAATTGTTGATTATTACTTTCATTATTTTCGGTGTTATACTTATATACAAACATATTGACGCGATCCTATCTCTCCATCTGTTATTAACTGAATTCATAAGATCAAATGTTTAAAATTTCAATTATCACCTTAGTGCTTTACTTAACTTATTTGAAATGTTTTTGAAATTTGACAAAACTTTAAAATTATCTACTTAAATTCCATGTGAAGGTAAATTGTCCTTATTGAACACGTTGCTTTAATTGAATAAAAATAAAAATCCGTTAATAAATTTTGTGATTGTCTTTAAAAAACTTTTATTTTTCAATAGAAATTTTTTTTTTATTAATTATAGTTAATTTTTCCACATACCTGGATCGTCATCGTCATCCCAATCTATTTGTCCCGATGTTATATGTGGTTGGAGTATAAATATAAATATAAGTGCAACTAGGCCCAAACAACAGCGGTAGGTTAAAAGTATCCTTACACCAGAAAATTTTTGCAATTCCATAGTTTGATTTGTTGGTGTTTTTTTTTTAAGATATAAAAATTAAAACACGAATTTGTTTATTCGTTGATATGGAGTCTCTGAATGGGGTGCAGAGGGCCAAAGATGTTTATGTGTTAATGTAATAATTTATATAAAACGGATTTATTTATATTCTCCTGATTTTTTTGTGCTATAATTTATTATCTTGCAGGTAAAATAAAAAATGTTTATGCATTTGTGTGTGTTTAGAAAAAAAGAAAAACCATAAAAACCGAACTAAAATTATAAACGAACTAGAACAACTTTAATGTTTCCTGTTGGCGGATGTTACAATTTAATTTCTGAAGCGTAACAATTTTCCAAATACCGTGCTTTTTATTTAATTTATTTTTATTGTTTTGGATTTTTAACCATTTTTTATTTGTACTTATTTCTTTTTTTTTCTGAACTGGCGTCTGTTTTGAAACTAAATTTGATGTTGCTGTTCGCTATTCACTATTTGCTGGTTACTGGTAGTGTTGCTGATTCATGGCAGATAAGAATTTGCATTTTTCGTTGTAAGTGATGCAACCAGAACCATTGTTTTATGTTGAATTAAAAAATATATGTATATATACATATATAGATATATATATATATATATTTTTCTTCTTTCTCAAGGTTTGTATATTTAAATGTACATTAAAGCTTAAGGGTTTTATATAAACTCTCTTGTTTTGTATTTTATACTTTTCTGGTTTCCTCTTTGTTATTTTTTGTTTTATTTTCATTTATATTTTATGCTGCCGTGCTATTATTTAAACGCTAATTAACTTGTTTTGAAATGTGCTCTTCCTTCAGGTGTTTGCTCATTTGTTCAACGATCTTTATCAGCGTTACAAGAAAAGGTTGCAATTATTCTTGTTTTGCTGTCAGTTTCAGTTTTAAAATAGTTTTAATTTTTTCTGCGCTATTTTTGCTTTGTTTGTGGTTTTATATATAAATTGAAAACATTTTCTTCTTTATGTGCTTTCTCTGTTGCGGGTTTTCCTAGGTCAACATGAACTGTAAAATAAAAATAAAAAAAATACTATTAAAGCTTCTTAATTATTTTAGTTTCGAATAATAATTAAAAATAATCTTTGTTTAAATAAAAAACATAAACTTTAAAGGTTTTTAATTATTTTACAAAAAAAAAATCGTTAACATAAAATTTTAGATTTTTTATTCACTCTTGAAATATATTTTTTTTAATGAAATTCCTAAGAACTCTCAGTTTTAACACTTAATCATATTCACAATTTCTGGCACATCTACGATTTTGTTTCCCACTTCAATTATGACCTCATTCCATAAGTTTATTTTTCCTTGCTCTGTATATTGCAACAAGAAGTAGAGTTTATATGCTGTGTTCTTGAAAGATCTCATTTTTAATTTGTTGGCATTATTCATATGTGTACGAGTTGTATAAAAGTTTTTGAGCTTTTATTTGTTTAAGCATGCATAGTCAGACGCTTATAGCTGAAGAAGAAGAACTAAGATACATGCATTGCGTACGTTTAAGAATTAAAAATACAAATGTAGGTTTAAGTTTTAAAAATATTAGATACTAGATATTAATAATAAAATTACTCATGGTTTTAAAACAGAAGTAAGAGATAAAAAAAATAAAATAAACCATTTGTCACCTCAACCTAGTCCGTAAAGTAACTATGCTATTATAACTAAACATTTAAGGAGGCATGCATGATAATAAACAAATCTTTCCATAATTCAATTAGAATATTTTTTAAATAAATTTTCCTATAGAACAACATTTTTTATAAAATTCATACGTGACTTTTTTTCGGAAAATTTTCATTATTTAAATAATTTTTATAAAATCTCACACGTTAAGCTCATATTCTCGTATCTTATATCCTTTTATGAAGCCATTTATAAATTTCTATTACATTTTCGTATAATACACTTGATTTCCCGAAATTCCTTTTATTTACGGGGATAAAGCTTTTTTAGAAATTTTACTAAATTTTTATATAAAAATTGATTTATTATAAAAATCTTATTATTTATGAAAATACCATATCTAAACAAATATGATTTATAGTGTTACTCGGAAAATTTGTTATTCAATAGCTTTGGCAAAAGGACTTTATTACAAAAATATCAAAACTTACTTTCACATGTCTGTGAAAAGATTGCAAATTAGTTTACAGTAGGCATATCGACATATGCTGAAGCGATGATGTGCAACCACGTGTTATTTTCTTTTATTCTTTGTTGTAGTTAAAGAAAGAACAACCAATACTGAAACGCATTCATCGGAAAATTTTTGTAACGTGATGAAACTTAAGGTTTAACTATCAGACGAATAAACAGGCCTACCTTGAAAATCAGTTATCAGTTTGGTATACTTTTAGGCAATTCTGAGTTTAGCGCTGGCTGCATAGTTAAACCTTAACTTCTGAAATTGAGACGAAGCTCGCACGGCTGACTCCATCCAAATTTAAGGATGAGTTCATTGTTAGAAGTCAAAATCTCAATTGGACTCAATATTATATGATTGATATCAATCGATTATTGCCACCAGTCACAAATAACGTCATGGATCTTAACATTGCTTATTTAAGTGTTTACATACAGCCTGATCCAAAAGTCTACGTCTAGAATGCAGTCCGTCAAAAAAAACCATGATGACCACAAGTCCGAAATCATTTTCAAGTGTTAATAAATTAAAATTAAATTTTTCAACAATAAAAATTTTTTTTAAATATTTTTTAGTAATTAATTTTAAGCACTAGGTCTTATTTAATAAAAAATTTTTTATTATTATTAAAAAAATAAAGTTTTTTTAAAAACTTTTTTATTAAATAAGACCTAGTGCTTAAAATTAATTACTAAAAAATATTAAAAAAGTTAAAAAAATTATAACTATTATATTTGTTTAAATATATTAATCAAATATTAAATTACTTTTTTCATTTCTGGAATGCTCAACTGAGCTCAAATTTTCTACATAGTATGTAAAGCATTTACTAAGCGTCAGATCAGGACATTTCTTTGTGTTAATATTTAATGCTTTTGCATACTCATCTCATTGCAGAGTTACTCTCTGTTTCATTATTTAGATGCCTGACCAGAACTAGTAGATAAAAAAACGGCTAAAATCAAAGTTTTCGTAATGCTTGGACATTACAAGCCACAAAAGGTGAGAGGAAAGTGATCCAATGTTACGTATAACGCCATAAAATATTCTTCCTAAGCTTTATACATGATATTTGTATGAATCAAAAGTCCTGATTTATAAAGCTGTAATCTGAGCCTCAGTACATTATGTGGGCATGAGATTTAAGATAAGAGACAGTCACATTATACATATATAACATATAACAAGATCAAAAACTGCCACTAAATAATATCTGGGGCTTAAGCCGAATATATATTTTAGCTACGAAATTAGGGGCTGAAGAAAGTTTTAGCGATATAAATAGTTAGCAGATAAGATTTCCGTTCCCCATAGGTCTTATTACCAACTCAAAAATTTATTTTGCATTTAACTCCTGTACATTTTGAGCATTTGTCTTGCATTCAATTGGAACAGGATCTCAACTTTAAAAAGAAAATTTAATAGCTGCATATACTAAATGTTGGCAATATTTACCATTAGCGTGTTGGCTTTTATTTAATTTAATATTTATTTAATATTATATATAAAAAATCAATTTGCATTCGTATATTCTTTTATTGTTCTTAATTTTTAGTCATAAAAATGATTACGATTTGTTTGAACTTTTGTATAAGTTTGTATATTCACTTTTTTAAATTTGCTTGTAGTTTTCTCTTTTTTTTTTTGTTTATTTATTTGTACCAAATTGTATTGTAATTTATTATTACATGCAACATTTTGACTTTTTATTTTTTTTTTTTGCTATTTATACTTCATGTAAGAAATTGCTTGAATTGTTGTTGCTGTTTTTTTCTTCTTTCTTTTTTTATATACATAAATAAACAAAAACATGTATGGTTGTACATCTGCAAGCAAACAATACTTGTACAAACAAGTTGTTGTCCTTGGTTATTATGCTGCTGATTTTTATATAAGCGTGAATACAAGTATTTTTGTGTAGGCGTGTGTGGATGCATTTTCATGCAATAAACAAGTTTATTTTAGTTGTTTTTTTCTTTTTTAAATTTTCGCTCCTAAAAAAGATTTTTTATTCCATTAAATCCGATGTCGGAAATGCAAGTGGTAGAAAGAGAGAAAGTAAATAATTTCTTTTTAATTTAATGAATTTGGGTTAAATTTTTTCAATCAAAGTAGGTTAAAGTCAGATTTTGCCATCGAATGAAATAAACCGTTTTGTTCTCCTTATTCTTTGTTATTTAAGACTGTTGTTTTTTTTTATCAATATAAACTATTTTATTCTTTTTTGCTTGCAAAGGTAATTTCATTAAAACTGAAATTCTAAAGTATTCAGAGGTAAAAGACGCAATGACCGTGTAGAAAAAACTTTTGCATCACTTAATTGTGTATCTCTGTATATGAAATAGTAAAAATAGCAAGCAAAAATTTAATTTTACTTGATAAATAGAAACCAAAAACTTCCCTTAACTAAGATTGTCTTTGTATAGTTTTAATTTTTTTTTTTATATTTTGTCTGAACAAATTGTTTGTAATTTCTGTAGAACAATTGAAAAATAAATTTCTTATTATTATATTTTGCTTATTGTCTAAGAGCAAAACAACGGAAAGCTGCAATAAAATTTTGTTTGCCACAAGGAAGTTCTTTATATCCTGTTAATAATAAAGGTAACAATGAAACGTAGTATTACAATACTCAAGGCTACGAAACAATGCCGTGTAAAGAGAACAAAGGAGTAAAATGTTTGAAATCAAATTTTTCTAAAGATCTACACATATATTAAAAAATACAACCTAGTATGTACATAGTTACCGTTATATAATCATATTTGTGTAAGTAAATAAGTTTCTATCAACCATAGTACCCATTGTTTCATTATCGCCTTCTAAAGGAAACACCTGGGATCTAATGGTGGAAAACTCTGTTTTATTTCAACGGAGTAAAGTGAAAGAATTTATTTGTTGAAAATAAAACTAAAAACGTTTATATTCAATATCCAGACAACGCTAACATTCATATTATTGTATGGTAAACCACAAACAAATAAAAAAAAAATTACTGTGCTACATGCAAACGGAAACGGAAATACTATATATAAAAAAAGAACGAAAATAACATAACTAGCTTACACCCAAACATTTACAGTAAGATCTGGTTTGCTGTTATTACTTTTTGATTTTTTCTTTTATTATTTATTTATTTATTTATACTCGCACTTGGTTTACATAAAAATATTATATATACAGTGAGCTTAAGAAACTCGTGGAGAAATATGATAAATTTTCATGCAATTAGCACATAAAATTTAGATTCTTTTAAGGTTTTATTTTACAAGAACCTTGTAAGTAGATTATAGTGTAATATGAGCATTAGAAAACGAAAAACATCAAGGCAGCAAATTAGTTGTAAAGCTGTTGCTTGCTTTAACCTGATGTAGAGTAAATACTGATTTCTAAAGTTAAACTAAAAAAAAACAAAGCTAAAATACATTCAAAAGGAATAGTTTAAAAACTTAAAATGCATCATGAATAAAAAAAATAAACGCCCTCTAGCTAAACAGGCAAATATACGTTTAATTTTTAACTTGCCGTTTAAATATTCAGTTTTGCTTGTAATTAACTTTTTTTTAAAACACGCAGGTATAATTAATCGAAAATCATTAGTTTGGTGCAATAAACGCCTATTAAATAGAGATAGTACCCAGAAGATAGCCAGTAGTCATCTTGTCAAAATGAAGACATGTGATCTGAGTAATGACAACATAAAAGTACCCCTTCCTTAGTTGCGACATATTCATGTCTCGAAGATACTTTCCCTGGAGCATATAAAATAATCTTAATCTTTCAAATTTATCCGTTCGATAATTCCTACGGACGTCCTTCTGACCTTGCAATCAAATAAGGTAGAGATCCAGCTGTAACACACATAGAAAGTGTTTGAATACAAAAGGACATTTGCAGGAATTTAGTAGAGGCTCTGTCATCGGAAAAATATTCTCTATAACCTGTCAGATAGCTATATTTCAATATATCTAATTTCGGTATTTTTTGCGTGACTAGTAACAAATATTTTTCTACCTTCCTCTTCCACCTGGCTACACGAATAACTTTAATTTGGCTTTAAGCCACGTTTTGCACTTTCCGAATAAATTATAAATTTGTATGTCCATTTTTTAAGAAAAAAACAAAATTATCGCTACATCCGCAATCGTGTCTATAGATTACCTAATCTGATATCTAGGATTACGAACAATCATAATCAATCACTGTTCATTTGGTTAGACGAAGTTCTGATACACTGTGAAGCTTTTTTTCGTCAGTTATATTTGTTCTCGATTTCTGGTAACCGCCGGTTTTCTATACTTCTTTCTTCACATCATAGTTAATGCCATTTTAGAACCATACTGATTATTTTGTGTACTCGCTTCATAGGAATTTAAAGCAAAAGCACACATGTTTAGCCATTTTCACTTATTTCTAATAACAAAGTAAACAGTTAATATTAGAAATTGGTTGTTTGCATTTGAAAAACTTGTGCGTTTTAGAACACCTTTAAACTTAACAAAAAGAAACGAAAACCAGTCAAAAGCAACTGCTGTAGGATGCTTTGCGACTTGAATAGTGGATGCGAAAAATACATTTTTTATTAATATAAAGACTAGAATGATTTTTTTGTTTGGTTACAAACCTTATATTCATATATGATCTATCATAGCATTTGCATTTAGTACTTTGCCTCATTTGCAAGCCTTTCAATAACAGCATACATAGAGCTGTTGTAGTCTCACTCTTTCATCTGTGTAGAGACTTTTTGTATCAGTTGCTTCACCAAGTGCATTACATTTATGCGCACACTACACTCTTCATATCAATTCCGCTTGCACCAATAAAGCTCTACTCTCTCCATTTCAGTGGTAAATTAATCGTCTATTATGTCATTAGAAGGCATCAGATATCCTAATTTTTTAAAAAAGTTTATTATGAATTTTAATAAATATTTTCTTATGTTAAGACTAACATTAAAAATTCTCAGATCTGTTTTATCATAAAATGGTTAAATAGGATGACACAAGATTAAGCGAATAGGAAAGCAAATCGGTATAAAAATATGTACACGAATATTATATTAGGGGTTTAAGATGGCAAAATACGTTACGTATCAAGCGAGAATCGTCATTCCGCCGTATGCAAAAATCTGTTGCGGCTACCGGCTAAAAACCCGGCAAAATGTCCGGGATATTTTGCCCTCCCCGGCACTGCTCTCGCATGAACTTAGGAAGGATCACTATTTGGTCAGTATGGCCCTGTTCCACTAAGCCTGCGTCATTTGATACGTCCATCTCCCATAGTACTCACTCCTCTATCGCATCTGCCATTTCTCCTTTTGTACAAAAATATTTGGAACCCAAACTTCAAAATTATAAAAAGCCAATGAGGTAACAAAACAATAGCAAGAGTTCCAGAAAGAAGTTTCTAGTTCTAGTCACAATACACAAGTAACAATATAGCAGCTTGTACGCAGCTCGACAATTTATTAGATATAGTTTGGGTTTAATTCTATAAAAACTCAAAAAATTCAATCACAACCAAAACAAACTCAATTTGGAAAATTTAAATTTTATAAAAGAAGAAATTGATCCAAGCAAGCAACAGTACAAATAAAATGAAGTGGCAGTTGTGAAGTGGCTGGAAAACAAAATGTTGCCCTTTGTTCATTATATATTTTCAGTACAAATGACACACTGTAGCATACTTTGGGTTGAATTGTTTTTTTTTTTTTTTTTTTAACGAAATGTGAAGAATAAAAGTGCTGAAATTTGGAGCAAATATCAAATTCAACACAAAACAAAATAAAAAGAAGAAGCTAAATGATTATGTCGGCACATTAAATTCAATAGTGAGCTTAAACTTGTAACATCAATGCTAACATAAGCATATTAAAACAAATGAAAATGTCAACAATAATATATTTTTAGAATTTTATTTTAATTTCCCTGAAACACTGACAAAATTAAATTAGACAATAACCGTATTTTGAAACAATTTTAAACCCGTTTACAAGGAAGCATTTATATGCATCGTCGACTGATTGCAGGCATACTAGAAGGTTACTATCAAAAAGAGAAAATATACTGCAAGGAAGTATTTAGAAGAATTATTATCACTATAATAAGGAAATTAATGTCGTGTTTATGATGCGTAAGACAAAAATTAAAAAAAAAATAGTAAACAATTAATAAAAAAATTATTACACGTTTATTTATAGTTATGAATATTCAAGTCTTATTTCGTAAATGCAACATATGTATACTTGAATGTAAAGAAAGTCATTCAATTTTATTTAAAGTATATGTGTTCCCTTTAGGTATGTTTTCTTTTTATTTATTTACTTAGTCTATAAATTTAATTATTCAAAAAAAAGACAATATTTTTCTAAATAGTGTATATCTTCTGACTATAATCAATAAATCTATAATATTTATTAAATTCAGAAAAAAACCCTTAATAACGGATCCCAGTTAGCATAGTTTGCTCTGTACACTTGTAAGGATAGCGGGATAAAATTACGTGTAGGACGTGATGGTACATTAAGAATTGACAGGACACATTTCCTTTAATAAGATTAAGGACAAAACTAACATTCAACATTGTTCTACGGAAGTTTAATCAACGCAAGTCTATTGTTATAAGGCGGTAGATTTCGCATATTCTAGTTCATGCCACGAAGGCAAAAGAGGAACAATTTTCTCTGAACAGATTCAATAGTATTAATATGGACATTGTATGTTGGGTCCCAAACTATAGAGCCGTATTCCAGAATAGGCCTAACTAAAGACATGTATAATTGCCTCGTTATATAAGGGTCAGTAAATTCCTTAGCCCAGCGTTTTATAAATCGGGCATTATTCACCGTAAATGATATATGACGTATAAAATTCAGTTTAGCATCAAGTAAGACACCCAGATCAGAAATTGCTTCAACTTTGTTCAATAAACCGTCGTTCAACATATTCAACATTAAAATGTGTTCTACGAAAGAAACACATACTGCTGCACTTTTTATAATTGAGCTGCATAAGATTTATTTTGCACCAGGAGCTAATCGCATCCAAATCTTGTTGTAAGAAGATAATATCCGGATAATAATTTTTATATTATCATCAGCATACATGAGGATATTTGAAAACTTTATTACCGTTAGTAAATCATGGATAAAAAAATCATGGACTACCATGTGGCACACCAGATTGAACATAAGTCGGCTTAGAGTTCAGATTCGTGAAGGAAGTTTTCAGTATTCTGTTCAACAAATAAGAGGAAATCCATCTTAAAGAGTCAAGTGTGAATCAGATGCAATTCAGCTTGTGTAATAAAAGCTTATGATTGACCTTGTCAGAGGCTTTCGTAAAGTCGGTGTATATAACATCTGTTTGCTTTCTTTGAACAAATTCGCGATTAATAACAGTTGTAAAATATAAGTGATTTGTAAGTGTTGAGCAAACTTTTCGAAAACCATATTGATCAGGCGATATAATTGACGACACTTGATGACAAACTTGATTCGTAATAATTTTTTCAAAAAGTTTAGGCAATGACCCTGTAATTTGCGATATTACTTTTACAGCCAGATTTATACAATGGAATTATAAATGAATCCTTCCAGAATGTAGGAAAATAACCATATTTATTTAATATGTTAAAAATGTATGTTATAGGAAACGTTAAAGCAGCAACACAATTAATGAGAAGAGAACTCGGAATACCATGAGGACCGGTTTTATATGACAATTTCAGTTTAGTTATATAATTGAATGGAGATGCTGCATCCACTGGTACAATAGATATATCCAAAAGTGATGGCTTAAGAAAAGGCTACAAAAAACTTCATCATATTGTTCATCAGAATATGTTGTTAAAAAAAGTCAGCAAAAAGATTGTTTATTGTTAAATCATTATCAGATTCAATAGAATCAAGTTTCGTTATTGGTGGAAATGATACTGAGCGACGCTTAGTATTAACAAAATGGTAAAATTATCTGGGAACACAATGAATATTGTTTCGAATCTTATTCAAGTGCTCGTGTAGAAGAGTATTTAGCAAAGTCAACAAAAGATCCAGTATTTTTATTATTTTTGTACAGTTTACTCTTTTTGCTTTTAAGTTTTGAAAAAAATTTTTTAACCCCAAGGTGGTCCAGAATATTTGGAATGAACAATGATATAGTTTTTTCATCATTACAATTATATTTAAAGCAAATACAGTAATGGTTTTAAAATACTAGAATGCAACAAGAAAGAATAAGAAAATATATATAGAAAACTTTAATACGCGTACACAAAGTGTCATTAAAAAATATCTCCTTCACAGGAGCATTTTTATACATATACTCTATAGGTGTATGAGAACTGTTCGAATAACTAACGTATAAAGCAAGTGATTAAATTATTTTATAGTAATTAAAAAAAATTAAATAACTTCATAAGCGTCTTCATATTATCCTTTTTTAATCAGCTTTATGTTTTGTTTTTTCCGATTGGCTTTCAGCTTTTAGTTATACAAGTATCCAGAATTAAATTCATATTCGAAATCGTTAAATAAAATATAAAAAAAAGAAAATTTTAAGATATATTTATATCGCATACACTGTCGATCATATGGTTGGTTTTATTCTGATGGCTTCTATCGGTAAATTAAATAACAGGTTGGGTACTAAATATCATATTCTTTAAAACTCATATCCTAGACCATCTTCAGATACCAGTTCGACACAAGAACTAGACTGCTGGATTGTAGATTATTAAATAGTAATTTCAAACTGTGCAACAAACTTTACGGTTGCAAAGTACTCTCGCTATAATTATCGCCTCTATATATTTACATATTATTTATGCTTATACTTTTAAATTAGTTTGTCATGATTACAGAAAGATCTGGATATCCAATAGGATCTGCTAAAGGTTATATTCATCTTAGAAAAATTAAATAAAAGTCAAATTCACAATGGCATCACTAATATTATATCGTGTTGCTAATGCCAGCATATGTTATTTTTATTATTCTTCAAAGTATAATTCAGCAACATTCTTGCATGTTAAATGTCAGAAGGCATAAACTTCCTTAGCATATCACAAAAGATATTAATGTTCTTAATGCAGTAAAATGCAATATAAAACGTAAAGAATAAGAACAATATTTGCATATTGTATGTGCTGATATATAATTTTTCTTCTTCTTTGATCTTTTTTTTTGCACTGCAGACAAAATTGATTTTGTAAAAAGTTTAATTAGAACCATTACAATTTTGATAATGTTTGAGGTGCGGTCAATAGGAACTAAGTCAAAAATAAATAAAGCATAATCAACAAGAAAAATTATAACTTTGGCTACACCAACAAGTGTGGGGTTAAATTTCGAGCACAGCTTAAAAATTAAATTTTTGCCATAAGGTATTCATATTACTCCCATAAAAACTACCTTACTCTAAATTTCGAAATTGGATTAATCTAAGATAATTGATCGAAAGTATACTTTCAGACATTCCAGGTACAGCATATTAAGCATATTAATATCATTGAAGGCATAATTATTGAAGTAATAAAATTATCACTATTAATTTGAAACTTATAAACCGAAGTAAGACTACTAGATTTTTAAAGATCTTATTTACAATATTATTGGATTTCTACAATATTGAACTCACCAATGCTAACACATAAATATTTCTATAGTAACTAGAATTTGACCTTAAATTCCATATTGTTGCTTATGCTTTATTAGAGGTTATACTTGAAATATAATCAGGAGAGAAGGAATAACGAAAGTACTTGCTTGATCATGTAAAATATTTTTCAATACTAAATTTAAACAACTAAATTGCCACTTACCATATACAAACCATAAAACGTAATAAGAAAACTAAAATAGAAAATTTACTGAAAGAATTTATGAAACATGTGGATGTTATATAGCAGATTCGAGAGTATATAAAATGAAAAAGTTAGTTTGTGTTCATGAAATAATTTCACCTGTAACGTTCTTTATATACAGTAAACACTTAAATATGTTTAAGTTTTACAAATTTCATTTTTGTTACCAAAACTTTATTTTCATCTCTAAACTATGTTGTAGTTGTTCGTTAGTAACCAGGTGAGCAATTTTTCTGAACACTACTTAAACTGTATAAAGTTAAGTTTATTTGTGGATTTTTTTTTTATTTCATTTTTAACTCTTTAGCTAAGAACTCCTTCTTTTTTGCACGAACAAAATGCCAAAACACATATGGTTAACAAATGCTTCATCTTTATTGACAAGTAGTTCTTAGTAACAATAAGACAAAATATTTATCAATTGAAATGTTTAGAAAACAAACTTCGTTACAGATATTTTTTTTATGTTACAATAAAATTTTTCTAATTACAGGTATCAGAGTCTTTTTTAAGTACTTGTACTGATATAAGAAAATGTAAACATCTATTCGAGTATATGCGCATATAAATATTACCACCATCCAGGTGAATCAGATCCTTAAAAAAGTGAAAACTTATTGCACTCGGTAGTAAATATTTTTGAACATGAATATTGTGTAGACATTCTGCAGCACAACTTTAATTAAATAAAGAACTGATAACTGACGATTTAAGATTCAATTTCATCATTTATTCTGTATTTTTGTTAATGTTAAGAAAAAGTGATAATTGAAAAATCATTACAGAATCGTTTTAATATTTTTATCTATTTTAATTAGGTTAGTTAAAGGTTGAGTTCAGGACATTTTAATATCTTGGTAACCTTTAAAAATATGAGAAATTAAAAGCTAGCAGAAGTAACTGCATATTTTCTAGATCGTTTCATTTTCCGGAATTGCCTAATATTTACTTAAAATATAAGCTGTAACAAACAATAATGTGAAAAATATCTCTTATACTTACACAATAAATTGCTCATATATATGGACTTTAAATGGAGGTTTATTTTTTTTTTAATAACTCCAGTCGACAAATATAAATGAGGCACTCTAGATATTTCACATGTGTAAGCAAATAAAACTTTTGAAGGGTGAAAACTCATTTAACTGCACGTTATCCTGACGGCAGTACCAGAAAGGAAATTTTCGGTAAGATCGATTAGTATTCAAGACGAAAACAAAATGTTTGAAAAAGCCTTAAGAAATTCCAGCAAGAAATATTATTAGAGACAATGAAAATAACCTAATTTACGTTTTATGTTTAATACTAATTGGCTTAATACTAAGTATCACCTGTAGCATATACTAAATATATGATAATAATTATTGCAAAAGGAGAGGAAGGTTCAAATTAAACACTTCTAACAATGATGTTGTATTTTATCCAAATAATTTTTATTAATAAAATGTGTAATTTTCGATATAAATGAAATAATAATTATTTTTTTACATTAGCTTAGCTGGCGACATAACTCAGCTAATTAACATCAATACCCAAATTAATTATATTGGCTAATTATTCGTTAAGTCGTGCTATAAACTTTTTAAATATTTCTATTGAACTTAATTTTTAAAATCATTTTATTTCTTTAATATATTTAAAATTATTTATCTACGCAATCAAGTTTGTGATTGTTTTTAATATATTTATCTAACTTCTTCATGTTGCTTAAAAAATAAAATCACAAATATAAGAACGTTTATATTTGTGTCCATTAAGTTGACAGCTAATTCAATTAAATTGTTTTAATGATATCTTTTATGGAGTAATTTAACGTTTTAAAGAAACAAAATCAACTCTGAGTGGAATTTGATGCAGATATGATCCCAAGTGCAAATCCTATATTAGGCTTTATAGCTTCATATACGTAAAATAAAAGCAACGTATTAAAATCATAGGCATTCCGAAACACCACAATATGCTTATACACATCATAAAGTCGAATTGTTTGGCACAAAACTGTTAGTTAAGAACTAAGACATCACTTTTTAACAAGATTTTTATTAATCTAAATTATGTTCAGTAAATTTTTTGTCAATCTAACTGAAACTGTATTTTGTCATCATTACTTACACCTTTACAATTGCACCGCTTTTGTTAGTCATATTATTTTACAAAAGCAACAACAGATGCCATTCAAACTGATATTTCTTAAATCTCAGCACTTTAAACTTTTGGTTATTTTATTTTTAATTTTTGTATTTTTGTAGAAAAACGTTCTACTAAACGTCTCACGTATAATTGCTTCACTTTCATATTTTTATTGAATTGTTTTACGTAAAGTTATATACAATTGTTACCAGGATTTTTTTCCTTTATTTTTTTCATTCCATTTTTCTTTGGCTTTTGTTATTTCTGCTTTTTTGTTGGTTAAAGTAGGTATACATTCGCTTGAAGGTGTATACGACTATGTAGTTGTTTGGATCATACGCCAACAAGAACGACGACAACAATGTCTGTTAAAGTTGCAAAATTTTTTTACTGTTTACAGTTATTCCGGTTTGGTTGTTTTAAATACAACAAAAGTCTTCAATTTATGACGGTTGAAAGAGCACAAACACTAACATTTTAAATACATATACGAGTTGATACGAATGTGTATATTATGAAACTACTCCTGCAGTTTGAGTAGCAATAGCAGCTGCTATTGTAAAATCTACAACTTTGGTGATACAGACATAACTATTAAAATACTCAATATCGCAATAGCCGGGTAAAACAAATTTAACGTGATTGTGGACAAATTTATTTGTTCGTGTGTTTCAGCATTCATAGTTAAAATGGGTTTTAAATATCTTATCTAAAGTTACAATTTGTGTGAAAACATTTTATGACTTATTTAATGTCAAAACGAACATTTTCTAGCACTGGAATAAGCTTTGAACACCTTGTAGTCGCTTCAGAATTTTCAACAACAAAAACGTTTCTTCTATGAAAACCTCCTTGCCGATTTTTAAGTTTCTTTTCATTCGTTTTGGATCAAAAGGAAATATGAGGAGTATATTTTTAATATATTTTTGAAAATTTTGCTCGGTCTACAATTCTCTATGCTCAAATATTATATTAAAAATATTTATTATTTCTATAACTTTATGTTTTTGTATTTTATGCTGTAATATTTCTTTTGTTGCCGTTGTTGTTGCTTGTTTTTATTGCCTTGCACATGCCAGTCATATTAGAATTATGACATTCTGGAGATTTGTACCACAATATTAAAGAAGAGATGAAAGTTGCATTTAGAACAGACATATGTGCAAAAAATATTACACTTTTGAAGAGCTCATAATACTCACTTGTACAATTTTTAATATACAAAATATGAATAATTTATCTACTCTAAGAATTGAAATTAATTCTTACTGTAAGGCATAAGCTCATGGCTACAAAATGGTAATTTTTATTGTAAGAAAAAAATAATAAAATTAAGCATGTAAGGAAATAACTATAATAATACATCAACTTTTAAATATGGTAAAATAATACATAAAATATATATTTAAATCGAGATTGTTGTTACATTTGCCTATAGACTGGCACGTAAAATTTTCTATTCTCAATGACTATATTTTTTTTAACTATAGGAGACATCTATTCTAATATAATAAAAATTTTAGATTCGATTCACATTGTTCGTTTTCCCTCTTTTCTCTCCTATAGATCAAACTTTCTTGTTAGGCATTGGATAAGAATTAAGCTATGTGTTGACTGTAGCTGAAATCGGATTTTCCCGTTTTTCGGGTCTGAACATAGAAAGGATTCATATCTTGCTACATGTTTTATATATATAAGCATAGGTAGACACAGAAAATTAGAAAGTTATGTTAACTTAAGATACAAAGGTTTTATAAATGACTAATAAATTATGTAAATATAGAGGATTCTACTCTAAAACTCAAGTATGCAAAGAAAAACTTTAAGCAAAAACAAACTTTTCATTTTTTTTATCTACATAACTAGCTATCAGAATTCTTAAACTGGCTATTATTTGTTTATCCTTAATAAAAATTTATTTATTTAAGTAAAGATATGTTTGAACTGACAACAATGTTACTAAACGCTTAAAAAATACAACATATTTTGTTAAAATATTTTTCAGATTACTTTTGATTAAAAATTTTGTTTATTATATTAAATACATATACAAACATTTTTTAAAAAAGTGTACGCTTTAACTAACGACTGCTTTAAAAAATTTAGTATTGTGATTCTGGCAATGTCACTATTTTCAGTGGTCACTTTATAGTGAATGGTGTATAAAAATTAATATTATTATCCGGGTAGTTAGATCCATAAAAAAATGTTTCTATTGTTTTCAGTAAAATTATATATTATTTATGTTTTTCTTATTAATACTTTTAATAAATAAAAAAGATAAAAAATAAATTTGCAAGATTTACGAAGAACTCACAAAGAATTGTTTGACATTATTAAACTAGGTATTCGGCTAACAAGCTTTGTTTTGATTATAGATGCATCAAAACAACTTTTGTTTTAAATAATTAATTAAAATGACATTTTTGTTAAATATAAAATAAAGATATAAAAATTGTTTATACTGAATGACATTTAATGTTTAAGTTTTTATTATTTTAAAATTTTTTTAATAAAAATTACAATTCTTAATTGAGCCGTTTATTTTGAAGGTGACATAAGTCACTTTAACAAGTTGCTATAGATGCTATACTTTTCATTTTTGCAAATTTTCAATCAATAAGTTGAGAACTGTTTAGCTTTGTTCAAGAAAAGTGTTGTTATTTAGCGGTATTACAAACATGTTTATTTTGAAAGTGGCGTATGTCACTGTACTTAGGAAACTAATTAGGGTGTTTAATGTGAAAGCAGTAGGAACATGTGATAAGCATGTGTGAAGTATTGTTTTGTATTATTTTCAGTATTTTGAAGAAGTTGTTATAATTGAATTTATTGTAAATTATATTATAGTGATATCTAATATTGTACATATCATTAGCATTATTTTATTAAAATTACTTTTATTCTCAGGAAGTTTCCCCGTGTTGTATAAAAGATTTTAAGAGTATTAAAACTCAGAAGCATATTATTGCTGTGACTCATGTACAGGACAAAATAGTAACATAAAACTGCCTTAAATTGGATGAAATTAGTTCAGTCTTCAGAAAATGATATTGAAACTCTGGATCACATATTTAGTTAGAGGCCATTCATACTTATCAAATTATCGTGACTATTGTGTAATAGAAACCGGGTTGGAAAAAACAAATTTTTTATACATTTCAAAAAATTAAGTAAGTGATAGCCACCTATCGAAAAAATCCTTTACAATACACAATATAAAGGAAAATGATTTTATTTTAACACAACTATTTGAAAAATCTGTTTTAAAAAGAAAGGTAAATACGGATCAAAACAAAGGGAATTGGCTAAAATTCAATGGATACGATTTTACCAAGATGTTCCCTACAAAACGTTTTATTAACTAAGTTTAAATGAAAACAATCAATTTCTAGCTTTAGATTTGTCACCAAAAAGAGGTTGACCTAAGCGTTATTCACAGATGGATCCATTTTACGCTGGAACACGCCCTGTTTCTTCAGCAAAATACAAAGATATGATGGACTTGCCTAATTATATAGCCCTAACATATAGCCCTAAATTTGAAACAAAACACGATGTCCGAGAACTTAATCACTTCTATTGATGGTGAAATTTAAATTGAACTGATGCTTTTTCATATAAATTGCTTATAAATGTACATTTTATGTACTTACAAATGTTTCAAAATTAACTATTTATTTTTGTATTTTATGAATATTAAAATAAAAAAATACTTAAATCAAAACTTCATATTAAATATGTTCACGGCATGAATTACTATTATTATAAATGCAATTTATTTAACAATCAGTAAGGTAAAACATCACTTTAATAAATTGAGTTGGACGAAATTAATATTTGTCAATCATTTTTCTTAACTATTTATTTTGAAAGTAGCTTAAGTCGTTTGTTTAAACTGAGAAAAATATCAGTATTATGGGATGATGTGTAAGGTTTACATCTGCACCGGCAGTAAGCCATAATCAGATGGTGGCCATTACCACTGTGAATGAAAAGCAACGCCAATCCGTGGATTCTCCGGTCACTCCTAGTAGCAATTTCAAAAGCTCGAAGTAGGTCGCAGCCTTTACTCCTTGCTAAAGAGTTGGAGACTATCCAACTCCTGGTCCAGAACGCATGAAGCTTAATATAATTAAGAACACTACGGCATTCAGACTCACTGGACCTGAACCATTCATTTTGTTCATTTTAAATGATCCTACCCACAAACTTTCACGTGGGCCTCGAAAACACAACCACCATGATACTCCCATATAGGGGCCAACCTCAACAATCAGCCAGAGAACAGCTAAATGTCTAAAGAGACAAATAGTGAACTCTGCGAGCCTACTGATACGCGTGGAAATATGTGGATTGTCCAGGTGGCTCCTACTAGTCTTTAAGGGGCCTGGGCTCCCTTTTACCCCGCAAGACACCAGTATAGATGGATTAGTAGGTTCCAAAAAGACTATCATTTGAGAGATATGAGATAATAAATACAGGTAAATCTTTTCAAAAGCTAGTATCCATATTTTTGAACGTGTTTTAACACTTAACTTAAAAATATAATGACTTATGCCACTTTCTAAATAAACCGCTCAATTATTGTAGATTTAAAGTAGGTTTTTTCTATTTCAAAATACTTAAAGTTAATTTTTTTAATTTTTTTAAGCTGCTTTTTATGAATATCGCTGTAATTGTTTATTTTTCATTTGTAATAAAAATACTTTTCAAAAATAGAAGTTATTGATATCAAATTTTCTTTCTCTATATTGTTGTGCAACACAAAATTTTGTAATATTTATAGTTTAATCTACCTCTACTAATTGGTGTAAACTTACACGCTTATAAGTGAAGTATCCAAAGAAAACTCAGGCTAAGTTCTGTTTTTTTTTTATGAAGCCACTGTTCGGTTTTTTTATGAAGCCATTTTTAAGGTAGTTGCGTTGATATTATTCTAAGCAAGAGCTTCACAATAAAAATAAAATTGTCTAAACTGGGACTAAAAATTTATATGTTTTTCTTTTGAAAATCCTATCCGTCGTAAAGATTTTTTACTGCTTTTTTTTTACCACTAATACATTATGTTTACAAATATTTATATGTACGTATGCATAAGTGTATTTTACATAAAAAGTTTTGTAATTAATTTGTCATAAAACATGTAGCAAAACATATCCGAAGCTAAACAAAAAGTAATAAAAGAAACTTATACTCATTGTTTTATCCATTTTTTTTAACACACATACACACACAACGCTCCTGTAACAAAATACACAAACTTTTTGAAATAAAAACTATAAAACACTATACGTCGGAATACATCGACACTTTATATGCTCCCTCAAATCTACACAAACATTCATGTGGGTGTCATTTTTGTGTATGATTTCAAACTTTATAAGGAAATGATTGTATGAAATGATAAACAATGAAGCATAATTGTTTATCATTTTGTACAATCTTACTTACTTTTACATAAGATGATTAAAAATAAAATCTTGAATATTTTTTGGCATTTTTATTTTAATGTTTCTACCGTTATTTGCAAATAAATATTTAAAAAGCTTTCTTTAATTTTATTAAAAAAATGCATTTTTAATTTATAAGATCTGCCAATATAGAAAACTTAAGCGAAAGTCTTTCGAGAACAAAAATAAATATTAAGAGTAGCTGGTGGTTATGCATAGAAATTTCCAGTTATATCACACACTTCTGCATTATCGTTGTTATCTCAAGTAAATATTTTAAACATTTTAAAATATTTAAATATTTTGCTTTACTTATTTACCCAAAGATTCTCTCTTAATTATAAAAATTCAATCTATACCTGAAAATAATTTAAAAAAAGATTTCCAATGCTAGAAAATTTATTGTCAATCCAAAACAGAAAATAAAACAATTTAAAAAAAAGATCGAAAGCTACGACAAAATATAAAATATTAAATTTTAAAAGTTGTATAACTTGAAAACTAAGAAAATATGAAGAAGATGTTAGCCAACCTTTTTTGTGCAGCTTGACAAGAGCTAAATCAGAAATTCAAAATTAAGAAGAGAAATAAGCGTTTTCCAATGGTTTTAGTATTTCACACACCGGAGTTGTGTAATTTTAAAGCATCGTCATGCCGCCTTTCTAAGCGCTATAAGATTGACAACTAAATTCCGTTTAAGGAAAAAGAGCTAGCACAGACATTCATCGCTGGCCAATTAGTTTGGAGAAAATTTAAATAATTAAGCATCAGTTTGTACTACAACACACAACATCTTTAAACCATATAAAAGTTGGTTATTATCTCAATAGATTATAATTTGTAATAAAATTTGCTTGCATTTTTTACCATTTACATTTTCATAAAATATGCTAATTAGAGAAACTTTTATCACTTTTTATCACTCGAATACTCTGCATTAAATTTTTTTCAAAATAAGTTTTCTTTAAAATTTTTTTGCTATAAATTGTACGTGAAATCATGCATACGGAAAATAAATTGTTTGAGGAATAAGATGTTCTAGAAAATGTAGTAATTTTCCTCTTTTGTTTAATATTACATCAACATGAATTCATATGTGTATGTATGTAAATTAATTTCATTTCATATATTTGTTACATACATATACTCCTGCTGTGGTATGAATTTACGCGTCTTTAAATTGATTCATTTACATGACATACATTATGTTAACAACCGCCTGGTGTTTTTAACAAGTTGTGTTGTATTTGTTGTTTTATTCCTTTATAAAAACATATATTTCTGTTAAAAGTTTTATTATAAATATAAAAACTTTAAGATTAGAAGCCAAAGTGTGTGAGTGGTGTTTAAAAGCATCACATGCAGCGAAAAGATGTTTAAACTAAATAAATAGATATTGTGAAGCACGCAAGTTTACGTCAATTGAAAGTTATCTAATGAAGATTTAAACATGTGTGTATAATTACACGTGTGTTTTTTTGATAACAAGCATGCAAATTAAAATGTATTAAATTCGTGCGATCTTAGTAAAATATTGTTATACAGTGAAAAAAAAAATTTTTAAGTCTTTACGACAACTTATGTGCTTGCTACAACTTGGTCATAATCAAAAATACCGCAAATTATTAGTAACCATCACTGGCGCAGTAACTTAAGTGTGTTATTAAATGACAAAAACACTAGAATCGGATCTATCAGAAAATCGCTTTTTATTTGTAAAATAAAAGAAAAATATTTTAGTCTCAGAAATTATATATTTGAGTTTTCTTAAGAGAATTAACATCGTAAGCTGCAATGCCTATTTAAAAGGATAAAGAAAAAAAGTAATGTTTATGCAACAAGCGTAATTAAGCAGCTAGCAGTTATGATGTTGAACTTGAATCAAACCTAATTGTAGTCAATGTGTTTACCATCTAAACTGCAGCAGTAAATGAGTGATAGGTGCCCCTGTAGGCTAGAAGCTAGCTTGTCAGTATGGGGGTTGTGAGTTCGATTCCCAACGAAGGCCTTGGTTTTTTCACTACAAAAATAAAAATTGACTGTCGGTTGGGCTGCTCAGCGATGAAGGCATAGTCACTGGTCGCTGTGCTGTCTTATATACGGCAGTTAATTGCCGACTATCCTTCTACTTTCACCACCTATTTCAGAATGTAGCACGGTACTTGCCTAAATCGGCATTGTTGCCTGAAGTGCTACTTCTCTTTAAAAAAAAAATAAAAATGTATCCTTAATTAAATTTTTTTCTGTGTTCTTGTGTCTAAAACATTTCACACTCTTTATTGCATATAATCATATTATATGCCTATAAGGAGTATTTTTTATATTTACTTTTTATATTCGCATATAACAGATGAGCAACTTAACCCTAGAAAGATAACGTTATTCTTTAGTACGGTAAAGATAACGTTACGTCTGGAAGACGTATGGTTTCTAACATTCCTTTGGCATAGGAGTTATAATGATCTCATCATTATTTATTGAATTTTCTCTTTGATAACCATTAGAGAGCTACTGAGATCAACTGAGAATACTGAGCATATACATTTTCTCTCACTACAAACAACATGAGCGTTTTCGACAGATATCTAGTGCGCTAATTTAGCTTTAAGTATAACAAACGCCCAGACAACTCAACCAACACAGCCACCATGATTTCTCCATTTCTTATATTTTTTTCCTTTATTCTAGTCACTTAAATAAAATTGTTTGCGAAGGCAATTTCTTAAAATGGTTTGATTTGAAACTACAAGACAAAGGTGGGCAACAAATAACCGCTCACCTTAAAAGTTGATTCAGTACAAGATAAAAATATAAATTCAATAAGTGTAATTAAAACGTAACGCCAAAAAGATTTTATGTGAAATACGTTTAAAAATCGCTCTTAATTGCACTTAAACAATACGTCCTTTGCTTTTGTAAAATAAGAAATTAAAAAACAATTAAGGCCACCCACTCACTCGCTTACGACAAAATTCCATTCAATATTACGATGGCATTTTTAAAAAATGTTTATACAATATATATATACATATATTTTAATTAAGCCACATTCAAGTTAAGGTTACAATTAATGTGTCAATGTAATATACAAAAATACGTTTTTAAACAGACAAAAATATGAGCAAAAAATCGGCAAGAATCCATTTTGCTGGCAGCTGATGACAACGTGTTTGATTTTATGTGTGAAGCAAAATGCTCCCTCCTATGTTTCTGAAAATATGAGGCATCTTAAAAGGTAAACACACAACAAGATCATAACAAGTTACATATGTATGCACAATAAAACACAAATACAAATACGCTTTTATATAAAGTTTTAAAACAACTACAATTATATAAACATGCTCACAAGATACTTAGTTTGCTTCATACTTGTCTGCATACAAGAAAATGTAACTACATGCTACAATTTTGTACAAAGAATACTTAATACTTCATGAATTATATTTATATGTGCCTATGCACATTTTCATGTATTTGCGTACACGTTTATTTGTATGTACATGTATATAAGACAACCATACATAATTTTAGTGTAAGAAGGCAGAAAATACTGTACGGAAAAATAATCTCATGGTACATTTTAAAACAAAGTTAAACAAATGCACACATGTTGTACAATTAAAAGTTGTTTTTACGCATATTATATAAACAAATAAACATGTATACACAGTCAATCATACATACACATATTAACACATTAATATGTTACATTGACTTTTAGAAAATTTTGGGTAATTTTTATGTTTTTAATATCAAATGCCTTAAAGATATATTTTATTTTCAGCACAGTTTTAGAGGCAAATAACCTTGTAAATACATATACACATAAATACTTTAATGTGTATTACAAATACATACATACATACCTGATGGCTAAAATTTATCAGAAGGGATCCTATTCATGTTTTTTTTAAGAAGCTTAATAAGCATTAGGGAAGAACATTCTAACAATTTATACATTTTTATATTCAATCTATATATGAAATAGATGCGAGACCATTTTTTAAAAATATGAGTTATAAAAATATGAGTTATAAAATTTTCGGTTCAGGTAGCACAAAGTTAGAAGAAACGGAATTTCTGTTGACATGTGCTTAGATATTCGGACGGGGTTGATTTTATTTTTATTTGGATACGGTTTGTTCACAAACCAAATTTGAGGAGGGTCGACGGAAAACCGTACCCAAATAAAAACTTTTAATTTTGGTTGTGATATTTGGCTACTAAAATTAATCCTCTCTTAATAACACATTTGAATTTAACCGCCAATAAAAAAGGCCGCCGAAAATAACGATTAAAGTTTGATTATTCTTATCGCAATTAATAAAATTCTTAATATTTTTAACAAGACAAATAAAAACGTTTCTGTTTCTTATTATATTTAATTACTGGCTTATGAAACTTGGAGTGCAATATAGTCATAATAAATAAAACGCATGCGGCGCTACAGCAGCAAATCAATTTGTTTGAAAAAGCAAAAAGAGCAATTCCTTGTTCTCCTTTTTCCGGCTTAAAACATAAATATCAACACACGAAGATGCTCGACGGCACTTGCTAAAGTTAAGGCATATACAAATTCAGACTTGAAAAACTCAACTCTCGGCAGAAACCGAAGGAATAATTTTAGTACGACTTAATAAGAAATAAAAAATTAATTTTTTTCTCGGACCAGTACTCAGGGGATGACCCCTACTCATGCAATGCATTGTACCAGGACTAGGAAATTAGATTATGGAGAAAGAAAGAGGGAGTTTGTGCACATTCGAGTTTAATTTTGCTGTATTGGAAGTGAGAGGAAAGACCTCATTACACATACGAACCTTCCGCTAAAAAACGAATTTTCCCTTCAATGCGTAGTCCGATTCACTAGCCAGCTAATCAAACAAAAACCGAGGTAAATGCAAAAACCTGCGAATAACAGAAATAAGCTCCAATTTCTCTAGAATACTTACCATTGTATAGAGGATAAAACAGTAAAATACAACCCACATTGCACCAATGCTCCAGAGAATCAATAGCGTTGCCCCAATGAGCCCCTTGGCCCTCTCTTGTGCGCGGTCGAGCAAATCCAAAATAGACTTTGGGGCGCCGACCTATACATAAGAGTTGTATTCCATTTTTGAATGGATGTAGGTGGTATAAAAAGTACGAAGATCGGATAGATTGAAGTATCTCTTACACCGTTTTATAAAAACGAGGCACTAGAAAGCTTCTTTAGAAACCTGAAAAATATGCTTAGTCCATCAAACATCACATCTTTTTTTTTAAGCCAAGAACTTCAAGATCTTTCGATTCCTTAATACTTATCTCACCCAAAGTAACAGATGCAGCATCATTTCCGAACACAGATATATGCGTAAGCATGAGTCTTACTTACATTAAAACCGACTCTATTCACACGACCCCATTCGAAGATTGTTGTAAGATCTTTATTATTCATGTTTTCCCTTTTAGAACTTACCTCAGCTGGTTCGGTCTATTACTGAATGAGTACAAATATTTGCATTTGTTGACCAAAAAGAAATGAAAAATTGAACACTAGCCGGATCTAATGCAGAATTTTCATCCGTCATTAGCATTCTTTTAATCTCTTTAACTTTTACTACACTACCTGGATCGTTAATAAGACGGATCGTTCCCCAATGGACTACTTTTTATATTTGAATGCATATTCCAAAATAAAATAAATTTCCGTTAGAAAACGGAATGATCTAAGTATTTTTATAAAAAGGACAATGCGTACAGGTAAGTTTTTAGATTTAAGGTTAAAACTTGGGAGGAAAAAATGGGATCAATGAATCAATGATAGTATTTCTACATATTTGGGCAAAAGTAATTTAAAAAAAATAGATGATATTTCCAATATACACGACCTAAGAAGTTTGACGCGTAGAATGTTTATGAAAATTGGTGAATACTTTTAATATTCTTTTTGAAAAATATCTGGAAACTTTTTAATTAATATTCATTCCTATAAAAATTGAGGATTTCAAGTAAATAACAATCTGAGCCGAAATACTTGTAATTAATAAATTTAGTATTATAATAAACAATTTCAATAATAAAGACAGCTTATTACAATAATAACAAATATTGTACTTTAAATCTAATTTATAAAGAATATTGATCAGCGATTTAGCAAAATATATTTTTACCAAATAACATGGATGGAATATAAAGGAACTTTTTAAAAAGAAAGCGTAAAATAAAAATTAGCAACACCGCTATTACCAACACGTATAAATAATTGTGTCAGTGGCGTAAGTTGCCCTATGCAAGAAGGCAGGATGGCTTACATCCCCAGAAAAAAAGAAATATCTTTACAATAAATTTGCTTCTTTATGGAATATTTAAAGCATGTAATAATTTTTCACTTTTGATAAATGGCTATAGGCCCCTCCAGAAATTTTCTCTAGTAACGCATATGGTTTTTGTACATTCCGCCATTGTAGTACCTAACGTTTTTTAAGGCGCTTAACAAATAAAAAACCGAATAATAAACCCATTTAAATTCGCAATAGACAAAATTTCACACAAAAGAGCATAAAAACAGAATCTAATTTGAATAAGAAAAATTGCATTGTAAATATTGTTTTTAATTATTCTACGATATTACAATTTTGTAATTAGCAGATAAATATTTGTAAATGTATTATTTTATAATTGTGGAAGCATGTGCGGCAAAAAATGTATATATTTATGTTGTACTCGTATTTGTGCTAGCTAATATGTGGTACAAAGTAGTGGCACATTGTAGTATGAGTTATAAACTATAGTATTTGAATTTAAATAAGTGTAGACCACTTTTACGAAAAGTTTATTGAAAGATGTTAAGTTGATGACACTAATTAGATAAAATTATATCAATCAGTTGGTGAAAATTTTCAACGCAAAATATCTGATTTCAAATAAGATATCTAATGCATAGTATATAATTTGCCCAACAAGTGATTCATTGTAATTAAATCACAATTAAAACGAATCGTCCGAAACTAATGCGCCGAAAAACTATTTTTTATACAGTTCACAAACCAAATTTGATGCAAACCAATAATATGCAAATTTTATACAGTTCTTAAATTCATCTTCAGCCTATAATTCTTGGTCCTTATCCATAGAGAAGCCGATTTAGCGATCTATGCATGTTCGTGTTAAAATCAATTTTGCCAGGGCATCAGAAGAGTTAAAGACAAATTAAACCTATCAATCATAGAGTCATTTTTTTAAATGTTTCTATCGGAAATCAGTAAAACGAATTTATTAACGATGGTAATACCCTCTATACCTCCACTTTCCTTAAGTTTTCCTATCTTTTTGTCATTGTTGCCCGTTTTTGCTGTATTTCAAAACAAAAACTTGTCCCAGTTTTATGAATTTTATTTATTTTTAATGGTTTTATATTAAGAAAACCTGTACAAGTAATACAGCAACCCAGGCGGGTTCTAGAAGATGCAATAAGGTAGAGCCATCACGAAAGCATCCTGATTTTGTGAAAAACTTATCTATTAAGAAAATAATAATGCAATTCGTTTACTGAAGGGTATATATATTTAAAATTATTATTCATTGTAACTAAATAAACAAACAAAATTTATGCGAGCAACTAAACTTAAAATAAATAAATTATCTAAATCATTATAATGTAGATTTATTTTTAGTCAGTAAATCGTGTCGATTAAAGAAATTTTAATAAACCTAAAAATTCCTATGCAACTTTTTATCAAATTATAACGAATGTCAACCAATTGATGTCAAAATGTATTATATTCAAATTAAAAAAAAATATATGTATTCATTTAATTTTAAATTATACTATTCAAAGTGAAATAACTTTTTAATGTCTGCTATTCTGCAAACAAAAAGAAAATAACTCTCTTTAATAGTAAAATCTTACGAAAATTAACACGAAACAAAACTTTTTTAATTTTATTGCTAGTATTTGTGAACATAAATAAAGGCAGAGTATATGCTGAAAATTAATACAGAGGAAAGAAAGCTTTAACTTAATTCTAAAATTGTAAAATTTTTAAGAAAAAAGTTTAGTTCCTTTACCAAAAAGCAAGCACAAGTATTTGTTGCTCTTTAGCAGAAAACTAATAAAGTTTCTAAACAAAAAATATTTTTTCGTCTTTTTTTTATTTTTGTTTTACTGTTTCCTACTTTTAATTAGAATTTTTGTGGTCGGCTTTGACAGAAAAATAAGACACAAAACTATATTAAAAGAATAACCCCACAAAAATACTAAATACACTCACCAGAACAACTTAATTGGTTTGTAATTTTACTTACACATATGCAGGCACACTTATATACATATTCGATATTTAAAAAGATTTCAAAAAGAACAAAAAAGTATTCAAAGTTTACAAATATGCATATATTTTAAATATACATTATTTATAGGGTTTCCCTAAAATAAACCGTAGATCATTCCGCTATAGCTAAACCACATTTCATCAATATATAAAACAAAAGTTTAACAGCAAACACCAAAATTTTAACTTGAAAACTATTAACTATATCAAAAATGCATTGTAGCAGCAAATGGAAATAAAACGCCTTAACAATGTTTCACAGATTCGGGCTAGAGGTTTTATATTGTGCTTCTCCAAACCGCAGCAAGTTATAAGTGAGCTGTTCAATATTGATACATAATACCAATAGGGCAATGGTATTGATGAAAAAAAAATTGTTTCTATAAAAAATGGCACATGCTATGCGCCACTTTTAACAATTCTAATGCTACCTCAGATATTTGCAGGTTACACATATAAAAACTGAGTATTATAAATATTAAATGTGACAAAAATGAAGTCAAACGTATCTGCTAAGCAACCACAATTATTCGTGCATTACATTAACATAAGTAAAGTACGTAGGGCATTTAACCAGATGCAATTTTCCGTACTTGGCCTCATATTGGAGCATATTCGCTTTTTTGTTGAGTTCGAATATTGCATAATATTTATGATACCCTTTTTTAAAGTAATTTTTTTTTGTCCTAAAAAAACAAAAAATGAATAAATAAATAAAAAATGTTCAATTTGTCGATAGTTTTTCATTCAATTTTGTAGAATTTATAGTCTATGTACATTTGCTTTGGAATACAGATACAAGAACAATATTCTTAAGAGAATGAACAATTTACTTAACAATTTTCATTAAAATATACTTTTTTTTAATTATTTATTTTTTTATGAAGCATCATTTTAATAGTTAAGTTCAAGGCAAAAACTTTTGCTAGAAAAACTATTTCTTGGCAATACGAAAAAATAATCAAAAACACTCAGGTAAAGTTTTCAATGGGTGTGTCAACTTTTTAAGAAATGTGAGCAAAAGCGCCAGTAAAAACAATTTTTTTTTTTAAAGTAAAATTAATTTAAATTAAACTTGAAGTTTTGAGAATGATAAAGGCATATCTGTATATTGCTCAAATTTTAATTTATAATGTAGATTTTTTATTGCTTTATTGGCTCAGTTATTCTCACCTTTTAAGTTATTTAAAATCTTGAAAGTTAAAAAATTTATTTTAAAAGAAACGTACAATAATGCGTATAAATAAGCAGATCAATACTATTGCTTTGCGTACTTAATTAAATAGAATTAGTCTTTTCTTAAATCCGGTTTTATTTTTCGAGTTTATATTATTTTTTACTTTATCAATATTTTTCAAAGTCAACAATTTTCATCATATGTCATATTTTTATATATACGAAAAAAATAGGGTTCGTATAAATAAAAAAGAAAACTTTAAAACTTCATTGTTTTTTGTTATGCATACGGCATGAGTGCCGAGATTCTGTAAGTATCAAAGTGTGTGATTTATGTGCTGAGATCTAGTTCGTTTATGCTAAGTTTTTGGTTTGGCATGCGGCCTTACTCAATGTGAATTCATCATGGCATAAATTTTAATTGATAGTTTCTTTATAACAACTATTATTTTATTTATAATAATTATTCTATAATCTTTCTTCTTAATTGTTTTTATTTTATTTTTTTTTTATTTAATACAACGTCTACAATAAGAATTATAAGGGTTGTGTATTAAAAATATACAAATTAACTCCTTTTAATATTATTAGAATGTTTATCCTTCTGGCCCATGATTTCATTCCTTAAACATTAATTCTCATGTATATGACTTTATCTTTTTAAGTCACTGGAAATTTGTGAAAAGTTTTAATACCATGTCCGCTCCCATAAATAAAATTTTTGATTGAATAGGAAAACTTTTTTTTGAAATTCTACTATACTAGTTTCAAATAAATATGATCATAAATTAATTAAATAAACGAAAAACAAGTTTGCTTATATTTTATTAAAAATATTATTTATAGTTCATATAAAAAAACAAGTTTTGTGATAAACTTAAAACTTTATAAATATACTGAATATTCCAGTTTAATATATTTTAAGTATACAAAATGTAGTTTATTATTTTTACTTAAATATTATTTTCGATTATTATGTTTAAGTTACAGGATTTTCTGTATAGCTTACATACTTGTACATATTCTCAAATTTGCTGCTTAAACTTCCAAACTAAAGGATGTAATCACTCAAAAATAAAACGAAAGTAGACCTTATTATTCATATGTTTTCAATTGACTATTAGTATGAACTTTTTGTAAATGTGTTCCTTAGAAGATATAAACACAAGTACTATATGCATATCTGCACTATTAATACAGATATGAAAATATGTTTAAGACAAAATACAAAATATAAAGACAGATTTTTATATATCGAAAAGTTTGTTCATTAAGTTGCATTAGTAAGTTATCAAAACCATTAGCAAAAAAAAAGAGATTTAAACTTCATATAAGCCTGTAGAAGGTCTGCTGATGTTTATACCTTGTACACACATTTTGCCTTATATGTATACGAGGTATTGTACAGAAATGGCCTTAAACCTGTTCTAAGCGTTCTCTTAATGTTAATGTTATTATATTTATGTTATTATAACACAAGATTCAGAACTATTATATTATTCTTAAATTTTGAGGTTATATGTTTAAATAATATTAGATTTAAATGTTATAATAATTAATAAGTAATGAATGTTAAAATGTTTATATTTTATTTAAAATAAATATCTGTTATTCTTTTCAACCGTCTTTTTTAATAAACAATATATATTTTTTTCGATATTTCGCTTTCCTGTGGAAAGCTTCTTCAGGAAATTATTTTTTATTTATTTTTTATTTATTTTTTTTTTTTTTTTGAAGAAGCTTTCCACAGGAAAGCGAAATATCGAAAAATATATATATATTGTTAATTAAAAAAGACCGTTGAAAAGAATAATAGATATTTATTTAAAATATAAAAAGGTCGATTAAAAAAATAAAATAATTATTTTATTTGATGTTTTATCAACGAAAATCATTAAGACAAATTTAAAAGCAAAATATTTTAGTGTAATATTAAACAAATAAATTTAACACTCACGGACACATAAGAGAATTAGATAAATGTTTGACATTACTGCATCCTTCCAAAAAAAAAAAAACAAAAATGGAGAGGCCTAGACATTCTTAAAAACATGGAAATCCACAAAACAAAAACTTTTAACAATGACAGTATAAATGAACAGGTAAGCACGAGCTCAGAACAAACACCCAACAAAGATGGAAAGCAATGGCAACAGAAAAAAATTTAACATTTTATTTTCATTGAAAATATGATATATTTTATAATAACTAAAACATTTTTGGTTGCAATCATATATGCTGCTTTTTGATGCATAGTTGGTACATAGTGATTATAGCGACTAAAGATTAATTTACGCAACTATAATTTGTTAGCGGTAAAGTTTGTAAATAAAATATTACCACAATCATGTGTTTTTACTAATTTCGGCTTGCTAACTAAATCACACACACACACAAAAATTGATCTGCCACGGATCAAGGCAGTAAGTTTGTGCAATTTAAAACATGTTTATCTTTTAATTATTAACAATTCGGCAGTTTTTTTTTCGAAACGTACGAAACAATTTATAGCAAATACTAGTTCTAACTGAGATTTCTGAAAAAGGGCACATTTTTATTCTTATCAATGCAATCTCTGATAAAGAGTTCTTGACTTATAAACGATTAAATGATGATATCTTCGCAATACGTGTAATTTCTTAACTAATCTCGTATTAATTTATGAATTAAGTTTCTTAAAAGCACATAAAGATACATAAAATTTCTCCATCACCAATATTTAACCCATAGTTTGTCATCTTTACTAAAATCCTTTAGAATTTGAAGACCATGCTAAAGTATCGCATATGACTATGTTCATGTATACGGAAATGTATGTATATTTATTGGTTACATTAACTGTCGATGAAGATATTAATTTTCCTTTGGGAAAACTTAACACTAAAAAGTTCTAAGTACATTTATACTAAAAGTTTAGTGTAATCTTGAGCTTTTCAAACTGCTTTCAACAATTTTATTTGGTAAAATTTTCCCCATTTATATCGTATGACTATGAAAACCTAACAAAAACTTTTGCTTTCTTTACTTTCATGCATAAGATTTTGTTTATATTGTATAAGCACGCACATTCATTTGTTCTGCTCATACCATGAATTATTTTAGTTATACGTACTTACATTAGAAAACACAAATATATAAATATAGTAAAGTGTAGTGTTGTTACACACATAGAATTAGAACTTACACATTTTTATTAGTACTAAATTCATTATTATTTTCAATTTTATAAGGTATTATCAAAAATTCCAATTTTAAAAATAAGAAAAGTAATTTATACGGTTTTAATTTAATGATTTCATTAATATATTTTTATTTATCTTAAATTTTTCTTTAAATTTATTATTACATGATGTTAATTCTGATGTGCTGATAAACCAATTAGCCCAAAATTATAATCTTCAATCTCATTTCAATTATACCGATTTTTTAACACTGCACATAATTATTGACAAAACTTATTGCTTTTAGTTATTAAAGAAGAAGTGATTCCAATCAGTTTTGATTACATTTGCTTTAATCATTAAGTGACTAATTGAAAACAATGGAGCTTTTTAATAGCAAAAAAAAGATTAAAATATTTTTTTGTTAGACTGAAGAAATAATTCGTTACAATATACATATATGTGAAAAAATTAAACTCCTTAAATGATTTATATAACTCATACGACATATAAATCATACTGAGGTTGTTTTCAGAAACTTTACACAAAAAGTGTAAGAACTTTTCAAAATGAATTATGCCTTCGATAGCTGCCATTTAGTATTGCTAAATATAAAACACATGATGTGGTGTATCTCGCCAGAGATATTAAATACATCTGCAACTACAACCAAATCCGTAACAGAAAAAACAATAATTGAAAGGAACATAAATATTTAAAATTATTTAAGTTATTAGTACTGACGAATAAATAGTTTTTTATTTAAAAGCTTTTAAGTTCGAGTATAATTAATATAAAAGTTAAAATAAAATGTTTAACTATTTAAAATTTGTATATTAATTTTAAAAGAAATCTATCTATCAGACTGTAATTCTGTATATTCTGGACTTTCACTTCAGTATTCTGTTCATCTATCTACTGTTGGTACTGTATACTTTAAATATCATCTTGCAATCAGCTAACTAACTACAAAAAATATTCGCAATAATTAATACAGAAATTGGATTATGCAAAGTCTACATACACTACATCATCTATATATGTTGTTGTTTTCTGCTAACCAATTATTTAACCACGCATGTTTTTCATATTCTTTTCTTTATATCATCTTAGATGAGATTCCAATTTTATACTAAATATTGCAAAGGAATCATGAATTGCAAATGCAAATAATAAAACGTCAATCGGGCCTTAATTGTGGAACAGTAACTTACTTGAGTTTTGATATATCGATCTCTAAATATAACTATATTCTTTAAGAAGAGGATATTCTTCACATAGCCCAAAACAGCTGGATCTGCCAGTAGTTGCAGCACAGTAAAATAATAGAATAGACTTAAGATAAAAGAGTTGCCCAACAATGATTTGGTTAATTTATTAAGCTATTTTAGGCCAAAATTGTGAGTAAAAAATATAAATAATATTTTTCTTAACATTTTATAAAATTATTTGTTCGTTGATAAATTAAGTATTTCGAAATGGTGCCATTGTTTTTCCTGAAAAATTTCACTTTACTGGTACTTGTAGCACAACAGCTACAATTTTATAGAATATTTATTATTTTATTCTCCCTGCATTTCGAAAAGTTTTTTAAATATATTCGTTTGTGTAAACTTGGGTTCGATTTTGTAATTAATTTATTAACAAAAACATTTTTAATTTTTCGGCAAACTAGAGGGTACAATTTGATAGGATAAAAATTCGCATTGTTATGTAAAACAATAATAATGAAAATAATGCAAACTTGAACCCACGGATTGTAGCATAAAGTGCATTGCAATTTGATTAACAGCACTGAAATGTACATTTAAAACACTAGTTATGTTATATTTGCATGAGGCCATTTATAATTTAACATCTACAGATACACTTGTAACTGTTTTTAGTTCAAAGTATAAGTTTATCAACAAAACAGGTATGAGTGTGTTTCGTCTCATATTTTATACGTTACATGTTTCATCATTTTATTAAATACTATAAAAAAATATAATTATCATATTCGTTTTAGGCTTTTTTTGAAACCTATTATGCCTAAAATTTTAAAGCGTTATAAAACATTAAAAAAATGCCTTACAATGTCACGTATTTAAAAGGGTATTTCTTGAAATTATACGGAAACGCTTGTAAATAAAGTTGAGTATAATCTAAGTCATAAAATAATTGATTAAAAAATAAGCAAATAAAAATATATTTTTTAAATCTTTTTTATTCTTTATTTTGGTTTTTTATGGGAAATTTTTTAATTATTCTAAAAGTGCTGTATATAGCAAACGGATAATGAGAAATTAATGTTATACTGACTTTGATATATTTAATCACTATAATTTCCTACGTTAAATCTTTAGCCAAAAATTTTTATATCGAACATTGAAAAATATTCTATATTACTAGCAGTTTATATATTTAAATTTATCTAATTTACCTGCCAGGAAACTCCGGTCAGAAGTCATTACTCAATGTTGATTTAGTTTTTCCCTCATTTCTTTTCCGTTCGGTTTTTGTGTATGTTAACTTATGCTTAATGTTTCGAATCAAAACGGTTCAATATTTCTTACAATTCCAAAGCAATGTAGAAAAATAAGATAACAAAATAATCTAATATTATAATCAATACCTAATTTAAAGTGTAAAATTATTTTCTTAACACTTAACTTGCATAACGAAAACTACTGTCATCATCATTCTGTCCATAAAGAAAATTTGATCCATATAAAGCCTTATACAAAAAAAAGCCTCTTTCTGTAGGCATCACTAATGCAGACATTTAATAAATCCACAGACTTGTCACTGACGACAATTAGACAACGGGTTAACAAACACAATAAGATTCGAATGTATTTTAAAATTGGTCACCTTTTGTAATATAATACTGGTAATTACTGTAGCGGGTTAGTGGTTGTCAAAGCAAAGTAATACTAACAAACTTTAGTGTAAATAACATAAAAATAACAAGATTTTTTTATAGTAAATAAAAAGCAAACAGACAATAATAAATATTTTATAAAGTATCATAAGTCACGCTAACACTTCATTTTACTTTTGGTTATTTTATAAGGGATAAAGGGAAGTTCTCGAAAATTCAGTTTTTTTAAATCACTTGACACGAAAGGTAATATTTTTTTTTATTTTGAGCGTTATTAAATCTCAGTCGAACTATTTCAATCTATAATTAAATTAATAATTTCTATCATAAAGTTCATATTTAATTCAAAATAACATAGATTCCAATCGATAAAGAGTATAAAACAAATGTATAGTCAAAAAACAAAAAAAAAACGTTTTATTGGTGAGTAAAATAAAGTTGTTCAGGAAAAAAAAGTTGTATGAAATTGGAATAAAAAACAGTAAATAATATTTAAATTAATAATTCTTTCTCAAGTTAAAAAACAAATTTAAAGAAATTAATATTGAGGGAATTGGTTCAGTGCTTTAATTTAATATAAATAAAATAGGAAATTATAAAATGAAAACTGAAAGTATAAAGCAGTAGTATAAAAATTTAATACAAAAAACTTTGCTACAACTTCTGGTCTAAAACTAGTGAAAAATTAAATAATTATGTCCAAATCCGTTAACCTCAGTGCACCCACTTGTAGCTTGCTTTATTATTTTATACCTGAAAAAAATTTCATTATTTGTATTAAAAAGTAATTTCCTATTGAGTATTTTTCATAATTTTGTGCAAAGAATAGCTTTGTCTTTCTGTAGATATTTAGTATTTTTTTTTACTGAAGAAAACCATTTCGCATAATGTATTTCAGTTTTAGTTAGTGTTACTTAGTGTTACTTATTTCATTTGAAAAATTTTGTTAAATAAATGAAATATAACAATATCCACAATCGAAGCTAGAAGGATGTGAGGACTGATAATGATAAATGAAGCGATCCAGAAAATTGGGCATTGGTTTACTTGCATTTATAGCATAATTTTTCTTTGTTAATAAATTACTTGCAATTAAGCCGTAATATGTTATTTAATTACACTGAAAACTTGTTGTTTACAATAAAAATATTTTCTCATAATTTAATTTTTTGTTATCGTGTTCGGTATTCTTCATTAAAGACAACAAAATTTCCTTTTTAGCTTTGATAGTTAGCACATTGACTTTTAAGCTTGTTATTGGTTTAGTTCCTTTGATTGTTTTCACAGCCATATTAAATACATTCATACTGTTAGATATGCAATTTCCTTTGCTTTACTTTAAAGCACTAAATCGACGATTATGTTGAAAAAATAAAAACACATAATACAAACAGTATTCTTTAAAGGAGATGGCATGTACAGAGAGGAAGAGAGAGTGTGTGCGTTCATCTAACGAAGCGGGGATCAAGCATCTTGTCATATCCATCTATTTTGCAGGTACCCAAAGAGTGATAACATTAACAGTGGTGCAACTCCAAATAGTTTGTATATATATACCGAAAGTACTTGTTATAATCCTTTTGTAAAGCATTATAAGCAGGCGTACTCTGATATTTTCTTATACTGATATCTCTAGTAATTTCCCGTGTAGGCTGGATTGCCTGTTGTTTTCGCGTATCGTTTTTATTTAATTATTGATAATATTTTGATGAAAGACCTATAGCTGCAAAAGCTGCTAATTTTTCATGCAATCTAGAGTAACTTCATATTAAAAAATGACCTGCACAAAATTAGATTTCGCTAGCGTTTTCAGTTCAAACAACACCTACCGAGGCGGTTGTATTTTTACACTTTTTCTGCCAATAGTTTAGGTATGTTTGCCTGTTCTTTCAAAAGCATTACAAAGTATTTTTATAAATTTAAAAATACAAAATAAACAATTTGATTATTTAATGCACAATTAATTTGCATTTCTTTAGCAAATAAACCAATTTTTACTTCATAATTTCAAATTAAATATGCCAAAATACAAATATTAAGTAAAAAGGGTATTTTTATAGAGATATAGAACTTTAAGTTGGCAACACGTTATAAACAAGCGGCCATTTCGTCAGCTGTCAATTTATTTATGTTTAGTTTGATTTGTAATTGCACAACACCTCCAAAATTTGCGAATTTATTTTAAAAATCATAGTTCTATTCAAAATAGGATTATTAATTTTCATAAGGAAGGAAGCTCATATTTTGTTTGAATAGATACGTCAATAAACAAAACTACTGTAGTTGGAATGATAACTATCTTCAAGTGTATGTTGAGATACCGTTGCATCCAGAAAAACTGCCTGTTTTGTATGTTACAGAGGCTGGCGGAATCCCTATTTCTTTTTAAAAAATGCTGCTCAGTGGTAACTGCTATATAGAGCCAGATTACCGACTTTTTTGTTCATCAATTGAACCACCATAATGTGCAGGAGCTGTGGTTTCAACAAGGAGGTGCTAGAAAACATTTGGTAATTGCATAGTGCACTCAGAAGACAACATTCGGCGTGTTATTGTTACGGTACGGCCACAAAAGTTCATCGAAAATTGCACCTCCAGATTAGATTATTTTTCGAATAAAGTAAATTTCATATCAATTTAAAAAATTCATCTTTGGTTTATTCCTTTTGAAAGTTCTGTTTTCTATAAATAAGACTCTTTAGATCTCAAAATGTAACAAAAGCAATATTATACGATATTAATTTTTATAGCTATATCGACACAAGCATAATATCTTACTGTAAATGTATATAGAAAATCAAGGAAAAATTTATTTCTGTTGAAAAATATATGTATCGTAAAATATTTCTCGTATTTTATATTTATTTCAGCACACGCTTCCATATATTAAATATTTATATACAGATTAAAAATAATTTAAACATATTTATTTCCACGTACGTATATTAAGCAAATTAATTAAAATGTTTTTAAAGCTTTACTTTAACTATTTTAATAAATATTTGCAAATGTGCTTTAAAATATAATCAGAAGATTTTAATAACAAATTGAAAAGAGCATCTAATAAAAAAAAATAATTAATTATAAATATTTAATATTAAATTAAAAATTAAAATTGAAAGCAAAAATACGCTTAAAAAAAAGAAAGATATATTACTTTTATTAAAAGAGAAACCACCAAGATGTAACTTGAACAATTACTGACAGAGTAACTCTACAACAAAATCATAATAACACCATTGTTGCTACACTAACTGTAAGAGACAATATTTAAAATTCTTTTCACTAATACCATCACAACCCATTAGCGTTAATAACTTTTCGTTTGTCTCCAACTGTATAATCTTGTTTTTTTTTTCTTTCAAAATTGTTGTTGTCGCTTAGTTTTTGTATGCAAAAGTTATATATTTTTCATGTACTTTATTCTTATATTCTTTTGTCTTTATGCCAACAATTTCTGAGTTCTAGTGCTGTTTTTTTTTAAGAAACAGAAAGTAAAAGTATCAAATCATCAGAGCTTTTATACTGATACTATAGGTAATACCAATATGTAATCTAAACCATGTGGAGCATTCAAGCTAGCTGTGTTGTTGAAGGTGTCTATAAAAACTTATGCTTAAGAGTTCAACTCCCATCAAAATCCTTAAGTATTAAAGAAAATAATTGTTGGCGAGTAGCTACAGTGCTACGTATAATTAAAGAAAAACAGTAATAGAACTATTACAAATTTTTAATTAGGGAAAAGAAAAAAGTATTTGCGTAGCCGCAGCAAATGATCCAGTGTCTGTATGTTAAAACAGCAGTTAAGACGGTTAAGGCTTCCGTAATAGTAAATAAAAGCAATTTTGCGAAAGTAAGTGCAGTTAAAATATGCAAAGTATGCTTCAATTCAGAACCCTTTTAAGTAAGTAACTTTAATGATTTTTTGCTTACACGGTGCATTTTTAGCCTGATGCAAATAGTATCAAAACTCTTTTTCCGCTATCATTGTGCCCAAAATAGAGTTATTATCATATTTTTAAATATCTGTCTTAGCAGAGATTTGTATTTATTTTGTTAAACGTTTGAAGATTTTCTGTCGTAAAATCTTTATTGTATGATATAAAACAGTAAAAGCAGCATCGTCACTGTCATCAGTAGCAAAAACAATAATGGGAGTACATCTACGCAAAATAGCGAACAACAAAATAGTAAATCTTTTTATTTTAGTATTTTTACGCTTTTTTTTTTTTATTAAAAAGTTTTATTTTTTTTTTATGTGAAAGTCAGTTGTCCCGGCATCCACAAGACCACTTACAAAACCAACAAACAGAAGTAGCAACTTGAATGATAGTAACTGAGGTGAACAACAACCATTGTAGCAGCCAGGGTATCTAAAAAAATTGCAAGAGACATAAATTGTCAGGAGTGCATTGAAAATCATTATTATAACGATGATTTTATTTAATGTTGATAATTAGTGACATTTTATATCCTCCAAGCATTTGCTTTCTACTTTTGGCAACAGATTTTAATTGAATTTATTTATTCTTTTTTTCATTTTCTTAATTTTCAAATGAAAAACTAACACACACACACACACATGCAGACTGTTTTTTAAACAAGCAAGAAAAATTAAATACATAATTAAAACCATTTTTCGCAGTCAATTTTAATACAAAAATGCAAAGACAGCAATATAAGCTACAGAAAGAAATTTATAACGTCACATTGGTACTCTTTTAGAAGAAAACTTTTCTAATTAAAATATAAATTTAAAGTTATATTTTATTTAAATTAGTATATAAAAAAACACATTTTCTGCAAACTATTAAACAGTCATGGCCAATTATTGAAAAACGGGAAGAAATATATTTATATAAGATATTGTAGTTATGTATTTTTAACATTATTTTATAATTTATGCTAACCGAATTGTAAACTTAGCTGTTGCATTTACATGAGATCAACTAAATCTCAAAAAGGTAGTATTAAAGGAAGTCTCATAGAAAACAAAGGCCAGCAAGTAGGTCAAAACTTTCTGTTTGAAACGGGACATTGTCAAATGAAGCTCACTTTTGTTGAGAATTTCAGATAAACCGTTCAAACCTCAAGTAAATTTGCAATTTTTATGGTATTTAATTTCACAATCATCAAAAAAGGAATTACCCCTAGAAAATGACGAAAAGCGTCATGATGCTACCCTTCCCTTTCAACCACATTTTGTTGATAATATTTAATAAAACTCAAGGTGTTATATAGCACTATCAAGCAATATTTTTTTTAATTTTTCTTTTCAGTGCGCAGAATTTCAATTAATATTTCTTGTTCATAACCCGAAATAGGTTCGGCCTATTTTACCAAAATTCGAATGTAGTGCCTTTGAAACAAATCAAAATTTTCTCTCTGTCTCTCTCTATACATTCCCTGGAGGCATCTCTTCCTCAGGTGCAAAGGGCGATACCAGTTACCTTGGCTAGCAGGAGGTCCAAACTGGAAGACAGATAGGACTCTCGAAGATCGACTAGTAACTTTTTAAACACTCACTGGTACTGCGGGAATCAGTTACCCGTAGCGCTACGGCCCTGTTCTGATTATGGGTGCAGCGCCTCAGGGAACAATGTGGTGATTGTAGTTTAATCAGGCTTCGAAGAAAGTTTCGATGTTAAAACCAGTTAGCAACGTCCTAGCTTACGCATCCAACAGAACTAGGAGTAGAAACACGGCTCTGCTACCGTGCAGTCGAAAATTGTGACTAAGGCGTGTATGCACTTAGGTGTGTAAAGGTCTTAGGCCGTGCGTCGACGCTATTTCCTACACCCAGTAGTTAGACTACCGTCAGATAAGCCGCTGACGTTAATCTTATCACATATCTCTCTCTCTCTCTCTAGAGTCCATAAAGTTAAATTCTAAGTATATTTTTAGCGAAATTTCTGAATTATAGCAATAAAAACTTTATTACTGTTTGCAAAATTTATCAACCACAAAACCGGTTTTTCTTAGACTTTGCAACAAATATATTTCAGTTATCAAAAATTGTTTTTTAAGCAATAAAAATATTCTCAAAAAATACTTAAATTAAAGTAATTTAATCACTCCCTCTAAATAACACCATGTTAAAATAATTTTAAATACAAATTTAAATAACTAAAGTAGGGTGTTAATTAAATAAATAAATGAAATTCTAGGGTTATGTTTTTTTACTCTTTCTAATTCTTTATACCTTTCAAGACTCTATTGAATATTGTTTACATTTCACCAACTGTAGTTGCTAGCAGCTGTAGTAAAAGGTTGCTTGCTTTATACGTGATGTTGTTTATTTGAATCTATCTTTATTTTTTTCTTCTCAGTCTCTTGTTGAGCAGAAATCCCTTAAGAGCACTTCATTATCTGTTGACGTTGATAATCTTAAAAGATGCTTGTTGTCAAGGATTTTATGCTTAAATGGCATTTGACCTCGAAGGAAGTTGGAAATAGGTTTTCTGTAACTACAAGCAAAATTTGTCTGAAAAACAAATCTGAATAGCACAAACAAACTTTGTTTGCCAACACTCCAAACAAATGTATTTTGCACTTTAAGTAAAATATAAGAAAATTATTGAAATATAAAAATTTATTACAGTGATGAATAGAAAGCAAAAAAAAAAATTATCCCCATAGTGAAATCATAAATTACAAGCATTATATACATATGTACGTATCAATATAAGTTTTTAATCGCATAAAAGAGTGTTGACAAAAAATTATTTTTCGTATTGTTTTTACAAAAAATAGTGCGTCTTGCACGTTGCACGTTGCAAAAGCGGAGGAAATTTTTAATTCCTATCCGATACAAAAACGCAGATTATTTTTAAGGTCCTTTTCGAAACTAAGTAAGGCAACGAAAGTTCTTCACTTTCTACTAAATTTTTTCAAAACATGTTCAATTGTTTTTTAGCAAGAATAGAAATAAATTCAAGTATATTTTTTATTTAGTAGACAGTAAGATTTAATGTATGTGGAAATTAATAAAGAGAACAATGCGAAAAGCTTACCAAAATAATAACGGTTTATTATATACTAAATTTTTGCACATTTTAAAGAACGTAGAGAGTTTCTAAGTCTGCCAAATTCCTTATACAAATTTTTAGAAAAATTTTATAAAAATAATTTATCTCTTGTAATTAATTTAAAAACTACAATAAATATAAACATGAAACGAATTAAAATTATTTCTTTAGATTTATTTTTAAAACAGTTTGAAAATAACAAAAATTATCAAAAATTTAAATTATTCAAACAAAAAATTAAATTTAGTTAGTTTAAAAATTATTTTTTTATTATTACTTACACTTTAGTTAGGTTTTAATAACGATGTTTCAAGCTCCTGCAAAAATAAAAATTATTTACGTTAATTTATTTTCAATCGGCTTGAAGTAACAAAATATTAATTGCAGCCCAAAGAGACGGCCATACACATAAATGTATGTAAATTTTTTACTTTTAAAAATATTATTACGTTTATTACTTTTAATAAAAGTTTTGTTATCTTGAGTCCTTTTATAGAACTTTAAAGTTTTAAATTAAATTAATGGATTTATTTACTTTTAATTCACAAAAAATATACACAATGGTACCCTTGTTGTCTGTGTTAAACCTAGAAAGATAACGTTATTTTTTAGTACAGTAAAGATAACGTTATGTCTGAAAGACGTGTGGTTTTAAACATCCTTTTAAGGACTTTAAAAAAATAAAAATTGGCATAGGAGTTATTGAGATCATTTATTTATTAAATTTTCTCTTTATTAACTATTAGAGAGCTACTGAGATCAACTGAGAATACTGAGCATATACATTTTCTCTCACTACAAACCACAGATATGGAGTATAAAATTAAAAAGGCATACGTCTGATAGAATTAACTTATCTTTGCAGGGTTAAATGAAATTAATTAATTTGCACAACAAGTGATACTTGCTTAATTGTTTTAAACGGTTCTCTTCTATACAAGAATATTCTACTTTAACATAACCCATATTTTTGCTCTTATTAGCATTCATTGTAGGCCCGTGCTTGGCTGTGTATTTTGCTTTTGTTGTAGGTTAGTTGTTTTTGTTTTCTGTTTTTTATCTTAATTCGTAGAATTTCTTATAAGCATGTTGCTGTTGTCCTGTGTGTATAAGTTTACTTAGAAAACTACACAGTTTGTAAAATGCACAGTAGGTCATATCGTTTACTTTATTACTGTTAATTATTTGCCTTTAAAATTTAACAGCTCATCTCTGAATGATAAAGCTAGTGATATTTCTAATTTAAATTCTTTATTTTTTATTTGTAGTTTTATATTTCCAATAATATTAATATTTTAATAAAAAAAATATCCATCGACATATGACAAGCACTGAATTCAATAATTTTCATATCATCCCTCAACCTATTAAAAAATAGGACACACCTAGCACATTTAATACAATTCATATAAGTACACACATTAATTCAGCTGCACATTGATGTACTGAATATGTATAAATTTTAATATATTTTTAATAAAAATAAATTGAAATTGTTTTTGCTACCTTTAAGTTGCTTTTATAGAAATACTTTAAACGAATTCCATTGCATGCTTTTGTATGTCTGTATGTATAATTCATAAGTGTTAAGTGCCTTCAATGAATCGCATATACTCATATGTACATATAACTGTCATCTATAACATGGTAAGGGCTGCTTAGAACATCAAATGTCTTTAATTTTACCTAAAGTTCGAAAAAAAAAATTATATAAATATTGTTTTTATGTGGACAATTTATCAGCGAATCCAAATTAATGATTGATAAAAACCCTGCACTATTCAGTTCAAAGAGCAACAGAATATTATACGTAAAATAATTAGTTTCATTTCTATCACACACTCAGTTTTTAAACTTTGCTTAATAAGTTACTCCTTTTTATCAATCTTGTTAAAAACATGTGTTTAGTAAAGCGTTTTCCATTTTAAATTTAAGACTCTCGTATTAGGGAAGCCCCAAATGTAGGATAGAAACGCTGCAATAAAGTTTCAAAAGCATAACTATGTAAATAAATGTTTTTAAACATATATAACAAAATAATATTTTGTATTTATTTGTTTAAATAAACATCACGTTCAACAGTCATTTTAATATTTGTTAGATGTAGTTAGAAACGCAAAAGGCTTTCCTGTTGCATCATCTGTCAGAGCTGCATGTACGTATGTATATATATAGGTATGTATACATGCGTGTATGCATATGTGCATGTATCAGCTTTGACAGTTAATGCAACAGGAAGAAGCTCCGTCTTTATTACTGGAGACTAACACCTGGGCTGATCATGTGTTTATGGAAGACTTAGAGTAAAGTGACACGCCCAAAAACATGGTTCTGCAGATTATATCTCACACAGAATGCTTACTTCAGAAAACAAAGAGGAGGAATTAATGCAACATATGTATATTGGTGGACCAATAAAAAAATAAGCTTCGACAACATTGTATTTGGGACAGAATACGCTACGTAATTTTTTGTGGTATAATAGACAATGACGTATATCGCTATACTTTTAAGGAACAGAAAAACACCCTTAAATCAGCAATAGATAGAAGTAAGCGATTACGATTCCGGATGTCTGTAATGGTGTAGATAGAAACCCTTTTGGGATGGCATATAAACGTGAGGAAAAAACTCAAAATCTTAAGTACAAATTCGTCCATAGAGGCTACAAGCCTAAATAGAATAATGGACACATCTTTGTAGATTAAAACGATATAGAATTCATTCAATATTGTGGAAAGTTTCATCTTTCCAGAGCTCACAATGTTGGTGGTTTAACTTTCTGTTTCAAAATTTGAAGAAAAAACACCACATGGACCTGATGGTTTGCAAAGTTTGTCCTAAAAGGAGTTGATCAGTTTCCGTTGTTAACAAACTTATGTCCAAAGCAAAAGAAAACCTTGTGCTCCTAGCCAAGGATAAGAAGTCCCTAGAGAATTCGTCAACGTATAGACCTCGTTATATGATAGATAACTGTGAAAAATTGTTAGAAAAAGTTGTTTGTAAGAGCGTTGAAGAGTATATCGATTTTACTGAGGGCCTGTCAAAAGTGCAATTTGGTTTTCGGAAAAAAGAAGCAGAAAGAAGCAGAAGTAGAAAAGACATTGCGAAAAAGGTAATTGAGAGCAATTGTTGAGAAAATGGCTTCAAAGAGTGTGCTACATTAGATGTAAAAAATACGTTTAATATAACCAACTGGCCGAATATTGTAAATGCCATGCTGTGACTAAGTACTCTAGCGTACCATTTTCGTGGAAAAGTACCCATATAATAAACTGATGAAGAAATGAAGAAATATAAAATAGCAGGGGTGTTCCAAAAGGTTCGGTGCTCCTACCAGTATTATGGAACCTAATGTTCGATGGCGTCTTGAAACTAAATCTTCCGAACAAAGTAAAAATTGTCGGGTTTGCAGATGATATAGCGCCTATGACTATGGCGAAAACTCTCCATGAAACTAAGATAGTTTTATATAGTAATATTCAGTTGATTGGAGACTGTGTGATAAGGACTAAGTATTGCCTTAAATATTTAGGTCTCTCATACAAACAACATGTCGTATATATAGTTTTGTTCCGATAATACAGCACACAAAAGGTTCAAATACTTAAGAAGGAAGAGGCTAGCGGAAGTTGTCAAGAGTATAATCCTCTATTGGCAAAATCTACCTTGCTTAGTATAAACTGCAAGAAAATTAGTTCGGCGTACCAGATTGACGGTACTACGGGTATGTTTTGCATATAGGTCTGTATCTGATAAGGCTGCTTTAGTCATTGCAACGATATTACCAATTGATATATAGGCAAGAGAGAGCAAGTTACAACTAGCTTACATCCGGATTTTCAACAAGAAGTTTGTTTTTCAATTGTGGCAACACCAACAACATGCTAGTTTTGACATTTATATTTTTGACCTATTCGTAGTAGATGTATTGGGAATTGTTACAATGAATTCAATTTTGCACCAAAATCGCATCAAAACAATTGAAAATCACTATAAAAATGGTGATTGTGTAAATAATACATTTCTTAAAATTCGTAATATTTTCGGACAATATAATCGGCCTTCCGAAACCGCTATTAAGAATTTGATTGTTAAATTTGAATCAACAGGCTCGATACAAAATCTGCGAACACCATCGAGTATTCTACCGGGTCCTTCACAGTATTGAAGCAGATCCCAATTTGTCATTTCTCAATAATTAGGGTCATCCAAAACAACCACCAAGTGAATTTTGCGTAGGGCTTTGACTTTGAAACCTTACAAGGTTCAACTGGTGCAGGAACTTAAAGCGTCCGACCATTGATATCACCGTAGATTCGCTCAATTCATTCAGATTTTTCTGAAAAAATTATTTTTCCAAACGAAGTAAATTTTCATTTGTCATGGTATGTAAACAAGCAAAATTGTTCCATTTGGGCTTCTAAAAATCCTAGAGCGATTATAATAATTTGAATAATCTTTATCTAAATTAGTTGTATTTTTTCCATGTTTTCTACCAAAGCGTGCAAATCTTATTAGGATAAGATATATCTGTAGACAACAGTAGCAGTGTGTATGTGAATATATTAAGTTGGTTCTTTTAAAATATTGAGGGCAGGAAGAGGTCCGTAGGAAAAACGATAGCTGGATGTGGTTTTAAACCTTCTTCTTCTCCCTTCGAGCCTCGCACTCCTTCCTCATATAAGAAAACCATACATACATGCATACATGTATATTTGGCTGGATACAATGAGAATATTTTGGCGGCAATAAAAATGAGAAAATTTTAAAATAAAAAATTCAATTTGATAACTTAAGCTAAACAAATATTCCCAGTTAAAACTCTAGCATACTAAATGCTATTTATTTTTCCCTAAATAATCTTGAAACATTTACATGTTATCATGATTTCATTATTTAATTTTTTGTCGGAAAATCTTACTGTTAAATCACATGACGAATATGACGCTAATTCTGATTACCGAAAGTGGAGAAAGAATTCACCTCTAAAATAACTTATGCAACATGTTTTGTTAATTATTGTATTTTGTCTGTATTGTTTTTCATCTATTAAAAAAAATAAAATATTATATCGCTTTATTGTCATGTTAAATATTTTTATAAGGACAGTCAATTCGATATTTCACTAAAATAAATCTATTCAAAATTACTTTACAAGTAATTTACAATAAATTTTTTGTTTTTAATAAGGTTAAATCGTTAGCTTTCAGCAGTAAAATTTACTTCCATTAATGTACACTCTTTGAAACGTGTCTTTATGTGTGCGTGACTTTCAGTAGTTAGTTGAAATACGTGCAAGACACATAAATAATCTATTTTGCAATCGCTTCGAAATATCACACTAAATTAATTTGAAAGGATTCGCTGAACAATGTAAAAGTTTTTTCCTTAATTTTGCTAAATCAAATTAAACTTTATTTATGTTTTGAACTGATAAAATAATAAAGAAATAATGACAAGAATATCAAAAGAATTTCATTATCAACGATTTGTTTTTTTTTTATTTTGTATTTTTCACATTTCTACGAAATTATTCATAATACAAATACTGTTTAAGTAAACTAGAAAAATAAACAAATGCTATTTGATAAGGTAAGGTAAAGTGTTGTTTATTAATTTCTTCAATTCATAAGCAATTGTTAGTTACACTTGTGTCACAAATAGTACATTTTTCGGGTACAAGAATTGGTGCTCTCCTAGTTATTAAACAAATTCCCTGTTTAGATATTTGCTAACGCAGATATTAGGAAGTTTATTATTTAAAAGTTCTAAAAGGATATGTTATGTTATTAATTCCCTTTTATTATATTTTTAATTATTTACTTATTTATTATTTATTTTTGACTTTAGTTTGTGTCATAATTATTCCTTTTTATAAATGTGCTTCTCATTTTCCCTTTCGCTTTAAAGTTTAGGGATTAGAATGGTAAACGGCAACAGCATTCAAAAACGTGTTCACAAGTACCCTAGTTATATTTCATACAATCTATAATTAGTTGTGAGTTTAGCAACCGTTTTATAATTAAGTATTCTTTACTTATTACTAATGGCCTGGCCTTATGTCTAGGATTACATCAATAAATATGTTTACTTATTTTCTAAAAGGACTTGCTTAACTTCTTTTATATGACCTGTGTTCATGTTTCTTGGTTTTTTTATTTTTTTATTTTTTTTCTTATATCTCATTTTGACCTTCGTAGTAATTTGTATTTGCTGCTGTAAAAAACTCAATTTATAATTTGCTGTCATTCAATATTTCTTTTTATTTTTATATATAAAAAGGGTTAATACATAACAGCAATATTTCTGGAGAGAATATAATTTTGAAATTATATTTTGACAGTTGTTTTCTGTTTGACTAAATTGTAAAAAGTAAGAAAAAAATTTTGTTCGCCCATAGAGTGAAGCAAAATATTGGATAGATTGGGTAATCAAGAGGATGTTGCGTTCCATTCAAGAGTACTATATTAAAATAAATATTAGGCACATTCGATATGTGTATTGTAATCCAAAATAATCGAGCGAACCTAAAATATTTACTACGTGATATAAAAAGACAGAGATATTTAGTCACAGCTAAAGTAATGCAAAATTTCGATAATTAAGTGAAGTGTTATTTTTTCATATTCTTATACAGCTGAAAATACGTCATATTTAAATGAAAACAATCATAAATTATTTTATAATGCATACAACTAAATATCGTTGACACAAACCGTACGCTAGCTTGCTATTCCTTTTCATTAGAGTTTTACAAGTACTTTTTCAAATAAAAATATTTAATGTAATAAAGTGTTGAAATGAAAGACTAAGCAAATAATTTCCTTGTATTTTATTTAAATATTTAGCAACCCGGTTTATCCTTTATTGAATACTTTTTTATTTAAAACAATTTTAGTAAAGACCATTTCATGCTATGTTAAACAAAAATTATTTAAAATAAAAAATTATTCAAAATGAGAAAAACCGGTTTGCTAAATATTTACACAAAATACAGCGAATTTATTTGTTATACTATAATACAACTTACATGAATTTTGGTACTGTAGAATTTCAATGTAATGCAATACTAGATTTTTTTAACAATCACAATAATTCTCATTCAAAATAGTTTTTTACAAAACACAATTAAAATCTTAAAACTTGTAGTTTAATGTGAAATTCGGCTAAATTACAAAAACCAAAAAAATTTTTAAATACAAATTTTACAGGGTTGCACAAATGAAAAACAAAGAAACAAAAATGGAAAAAGATATTCATGGAAATCTCCTATCTGATTTAAAACAGGTAATAACTTTTAAAACCCAGTAATTTCCACGATATATCTGATTATATGTGATTTATTTTATAAGACTGCTCGGCTTAAATTCTGTTTTAGTGTAGAGTTGCACTCTATTTAAATTTTTAGAAAGAAAAAGCTTTTTGAAAACTTAATAATCAATAGCATTTAATAATACCATATTTTTATTAACTTGTAATGTAATTTAATAATTTGCTATAATTTATATTTGAAAAATAAAGCAGTTAAGATTTTTACAACCATATCAGAATAATTGAAACCCTCTAAATAGTAAATATTTTAAAATTTATTTTTATTCCTTAATCCTTATTATGGTCTGTCCTTGCTGTCGCTTGTACACAAATGACAAGCACATTTCCTCTTACTTACATACATGAATTTTCCCTATTTTTTAACAAGCGAAAGTACATGGCTTAATTAGCAAAAGATTTATTTTAAAATTTTATAAAGAGTAATTGCCTCCTGACAATGAAAAAAGTGTACAATTGTTCGTTCTTGGTAAGTCTGTGTGGTTTAAATGATAAGGCTTAAATTAAATACTTATTTAATTAAAATTAATAAATTGTACAGACAACAAGAACAATACAAACATTAACAATTTTGAGTCGTTTCTACCCACTTGTTGGAAAATAATTCTCCATGACGTTATTTTAGGGAAACTTTTAATAATTGTTTAATAAAAAATTTATTTTTGTATGTTTTGCAAAAAAAAGAAATGGAAATCAATTTAAAAATATTGTGAAAGTTTATATAAATGTTAATATATTTGTAAGTTATTTGCTTAAAGTATAAGTTATGTCCTTTTTTGAGGGCATTTTATTCTATAATTTTTTACAGGGAGTTAGCCTGCTCTAGCGTATGTCTTTCGACAAAAACCTTCGTAAATTATTATGTAAGAGAAATAAGGACTTTACCTGCTTAGCAGATCTGTTATAAGATATACCCGTCACCGAAGCTTATTTATGTAAAAGTCAGACTCTGGTATAGGCAATTTTCCAACCTCTCAATATTCGTCTTTACTGCTCTGCATTCGCCATTCCCCACACTTTCTTCATACTGTCTCTCATTGACTGAGTAGACTTATGGCTGCGATTAACCTTTCAGATACAGAAGTTATGTTTAACAACCTCACAGTAGTCTGCGGCGGGGTTATCAACTGTTTCTCACTCTTCTAATAATATAAAGATTCGAAGTCCTGCAACTTCCTCATTCCTTCGACAATATGCTTCAGGCTTTCTCGAATATATTTTGGCCATTAACAACTATTCTAATTTTAAATTTATTTATGTATATTTATATAGGACTAAATTTTTCTTTATTATTTTCGAATTTTTTCTTAATGTATTTAGAAAATTCACTTTTCATTAATTCAATATGTTAATATTTAATCCTGCTTTAAATTATAAATATTTTTTTTTAATTATAAAATTAATCCCTATCTTCAGCAATTCTTTAATTTTTTGTTACCTCATAAGAAATGTGGTCGTTATTTGATATACCGCAGTATAGCAGAATTGAAATAATCTATCACAATTTATTTTTTTGAGAATACACGTTAAAAGTACTTAATTTCTTATAGCACTTTTTACAAGAGCTTTTCCACACAATAATTAAATTTAACATAAAATTACTTAGAAGTTTAATCAAACATAATTGAAAAAGTACGAGTATTTATAAGAATATAACTGATAGCAATATATTTTGTTGTGTAGAAAAATATATAAAAGCATTATGATTAAAATGCAAAAAAATGCATGTAACACGTTTAAAAGAAAGCAGCGATTAAAAGATTTTATGAGTTTTAGATCGAAATATCTACCAATCACGTGAGATGATTTAATGTGATTATTTTCCAAAATATTTTTTTTTCTGTTTAACTATGTTTGTTAAGTGTCTATAGTTTCACAAATTTGATATAACTTTAAGAACTTTAAATGGATTGTAATATTTATATTAATAAGGTAAATTTATATAAGTAAGGCAAATTAAATATTTAATATTGTTATCACATGATACGGGGTCATAAAAATGTTACTATAATATTTCTAACAAAAGTTAATACTTAACTTTAATTATCTTTTAAATTTTATTAAAAATATTCATCTTCTCCCACCCTTATCTATAGCAAGCGCGAATATTGGCTATACAGAGCTCGATAACGTAATTTTATGCTCACTTCAGCATACATATATTCACGAACATAAAAATTTTATTACATCTATTTTATTAAAAGATATTTAAATGATATTATAGAACTATAGAAAAAATCGTAGGCAGTTATAAAAGCATTAATATGTTAAATCCGACTTTTTTATACGTTTGAAATATTTAATGAACCAACAAAATTTATTATTTAAATACATATATTTTACCAAGGTTTTTTTTTAGAAAAACGAACTGAAAAGTTAAATACAAAATGCTATCAATTGTTTACACATGCTTAATTTATAACAATGCCAATATTTGATTGACAATTTTATTTCATTTTAATTTATTTATTTATGATATTATTTTTCTTTTTTCATCAAAATTTTATTGTCATATTTTTATAACATTTTTATAATAAAAATTAAATTAAACTTAATAAAGATTAAAAAAAAATAAAAATGTCAAAGAAAATGAATAACATACTAAATTATAAATAAATATTTCAAGTATACATTTGCATTGACTCACATTTTTCTGTTTGTTGGCATTAAAATTTAAATTGAACATGTTGAATCTTTTAATAGTAATAATATTTAGGTTAGAAAAGTTTATCTATAGCAATTTAAAAATATTTAACAAAAAATTAACATTGTTTTCAATTATAAAATACTATGCCACTAACTGATGGCTCAATAGGGTAAACCATTGTTGGGTGACTAGATGTAGTTATTGGTAAAACAATGAAATTCTTACACAACCAATAATCTCAGCTAAAACTACTAAAGTACTCTCATAAACGAACAATACGCAGTCATGGTCAGACAACAACATAGACATTTTAAAACGCACAATTGACTTTAGACACTTGCCCAATGAATAATACCTCTTTTATCTAGACAAGGCAATTATGCGTATTTTTCATGGCTTAATAATATAATATATAATTTTGAAAACGCTCACCTGCACTGAGCAACAAAAAGCTAGTACAGTCTTCACGGATATTATAAAATGGGTTGCTTGTTTAAATTGCAAGGTGTTTTAAATAGAAATATACTTTGATTGATTCCAAAAAAAGTTATTCACAGCCGATTCTAAACATTGGTGACATTGGTGACTTTTTCGTCTATGAGATTAAAACCAGAACTGCTCAGAAGTGGGTGAAATGTGAATGTTATCATAAAATTTGATAGTTGTACAATTCATCAAAACAAAATTCCTTTTATTCGCTTAGCAACGAAACCGTAAAGTTTTATGTTCTTTATTTCACTCGAAATTAAAATGTTTGGAATTTCCGTAACATTTTCTGGAGGGATCATCAGATCCTACACCCATCTACATTTAGCTGTTTTTATTATAAACATAGGTTATATAAATAAGTAATCATATTACAAATTAGTAATCGATTCATAAGCAACCGAAATTCATTTAGCAGATTCTGTGTTTCTGCTAACTATCGATTTGTATGGTAAATCGAAGTCAAAAATTCTGATAACTAATGTTTAAATCTAGAAAATGCTGCATTAAATTTTATTAAAATTTAATATTTTTTTGCTTTCAGAGACTTTGAAAAACGCTTTTCTTCATTACTATATTTTGGAATATAAGCTTAATTAAAAATTACTCACAACGTTATAATATCGAAATAGTTCGACTAATAATTTAAAGAAATTAAGAAAAGATAAAAATTATTTTCACTGTTAATTCTAAAGCAAAAATCATCCTAGCTGTTTAATATTGAATAACACCTAAGTTATAATAAATAAAATTAAATATGTAACAGCGCAAAAGTAATGATTAAAAAGAAAAAACTTTAAATGTCAGATATAAGTTAAGCTGCTACGAACCCATAGTGAGCCATGCAGTTGAGTATTAAATATCAATAAATAAATTCCAAACTATTTTCATTTTCATAACAAACACAGTACAGGCCCAATATTTCTCAACTTATAATAATCTTTAAGTGTTTAACAAATTATCAATGCCATGGCTCTGGCAAAACCTCTTTCAATAATCTTCAACATACCATTGAAATTTGGTTATATTCCTTAAATATGGAAGGATCCTTTTTTTATTCCATTACGTTGCCAACTATAGAGGTATTGCTAAACTTAGCGCTATACCTAGAAAATTTTTACTGATCACCTTTCCCATCAATTATCGTCTATAACGGTTCCTGCTCAGCATGGATTTAGAAGGGGTTGTTGAAATGTTACTAATCTTTTGGAATTAACAACACTAGTCAATCGGGGATTTTTTCAACGTAAACAAACTAATGTTATTTACGCCGACTTTAGTGAAGCATTTGATAAGATCAACCACAAATTTCTGATAAGGAAACTTCACCTTATGGGATTAACAAACATTTTACTTATGTGAATTAATTCATATGTTTCAACCAGAACTCAAAAAGTTCGTTTAAACACGCCCACTTCCAAAAAAATTTTTGTTTCGTCTGGTGTGTCGCAGGGTAGTCGTCTGGGTCCTTTATTATTTTTCTTATTTAATAATGATATAGCCAATGCTTTAAAATACTCAAACGTTCTGTTGTATGCAGATGACGTGAAGATATTTCAAACATATAATTATCACGCTAAACATATTCTCCTGAAAAAGGACTTAGATGCACATAATTCCGGCTGTAATATTAATCTTATGAACCTTGAAAAGCGCGACTACATGTATTCCTTCCGAAGATATTATACAAACGTGCAATATATTTTAAGCGGCTACGAATTTGAGAAACTTAATATAGTTTCGGAATTTGGTATTTTACTGGATGCTAAGTTAAATTTAATACACCATTATTCGTTAGTCACTAAAAAAGCACGTGCAGTTCTTGGATTTATAAACCATTGGGCGAAGTAATTTAGTGACCATATGCCACAAATCATCTTTATACTCCTCTAAACAAACCTATTCTGGGATATGGGTCAATTATTTTAGGATCTAATTTAAAAAGTCCATAATAATAGCATGGAATCAATGTAAAAGCAGTTCTTGTTATTTTGTCTTCGAGGATTCTATTCCCTTAATTCTACCATCTTACACTAGTAATAGACTTGCTCTAATAAACCTGGCAACTCTAAAAAGCCTAAGAATAATCTTAAATGTCATCTTTGAGTTAAAGTTAATAAAAATAAATGTCTGTTCAAATTTTTTGATTAGCATTATTTCATTTTACGTTCCATTTCATCCTAAGCGCTATTTTTACCCACTGATAACTAAAGTATTCAGATCAAATTATGCTAACTTTAACCCATTTTTAAGAATTTATACTAAATTAAATAAACTAAGATAAATAAAAAAAGATCGGTTAAAAAAACAATAAAAATTATCAAATAATTATAAAAGAAAAAATAAAAAAACCAATCAAGAAGAAATCAATAGAATAATTTTTTGTTATCAAAAATATAAAATTTTTTTCCTGAAAAAGCTTTCCAAAGGAAAGCGATATATCGTGAAGAAAGAATTTATTAAAGATAAATTAAATAAACTTTATAAGCATATTGATTTTCCCTTTAAATGTTAATGCCGTTGAATTTCATCTAATTTTATATTTGAATAACTAAATTTAAGTTTTATGTACTAATATTATTTACTGTTTTATTATCTGTAGGGATCTTCAACCCATAGACTAAATATAGAAGCTAAAAAATAAAAAAAAATTACTAAAATTAATTTTTAGAGAGAATAAACACAAAAAAATGCAGGATAATAAACTTTTGCTTGTAACTTAGGAATAACAAAAAAAATTAATTTATATGTATAATTGATTACAGAAAATGTAGTGAAATATAACTATTTTAAATATTATTTTTTTATCAAATTTAAACATGTATTTAGAATTACATGTATCCATCAATTTAAAATTGTATTATATACGTAAATAATATTAAAAACGAACTGTGATTGTTTTTTTAGCAAGTGTTACATTTACACTATAAAATTGGGGCAACATTGCTAAACGGCACATAAAAAAAAATAACTTTTTTATTTTTGGGGGAAATACTAAAATATTTCCCCTATATTTACATACATATATCAAATATTTTGTAATAATTGTTTTTCATACGAAAAAAATAAATAAAACAAAAAAGTTTTACAAAATCCCTTAAATAAAAATTTACTTACATACGAGTACATGAAAAATGAACCAGTAAGCATAATGTAGCTCTAGCACATACAAAGGGTTTTTCAATAAGAAGTTTATTTTCTATTTTATTTTGTTTTATTTCTAAAACAAAATAAAACAGCGAATTTAAATTAAGAAGATTCAAATTTTTATTGTCTTACGAAGAGAAAAGTTCAACAATTATTAATGAAAAATGATATTTGGTAAAGGTCCACTATGACCACGCTAACAGATATCGAATATTTCATCAAAGTTTTTAATCATTTTTTGACAAAAGTTTTAAGGCTGTAATCGATTCGATTGGCTCCGTATAAATTTTGTCATTAACTTATTCTCACAAGAAATAATGGATTGTTGATTGTCGTGAAATTATGTGATTGGGGAAATTTTGATTTACAATAAATTGATCCTTTCATTGGCTACATGTGTCATATGTTAACCATCCTGTTAAAACCATATTTTAGTGATATCTACACCGGAAATAATGGGCGAAAATTGAGTTGTTAGGATCTCGCGATGGCGTGATTCATTGACCGTTACCATATATGCAGCCTCATCCAAAAAGCTTCTCAATAATTGTTCTAGGATTTTTTGAAGCCCGCATGCAGCAATTTTGCTTGTTGACATACCCTGACAACTGAAAATGGCCTTCCCTTGAAAAAAACATTTTGTTCAAAAAAAATCAGCTGGTTGTTCCTGAATGAGCCTACGGTCTAAGAAGGCCGATTAGGTTTGCCGATAATATCACGAATATTAAGAAATGTAACCTTAACAAAACCACTATTTTCATAGTGGATTTTAATTATTTTAAAGCAATTACGAATATGGCAAAAAAACTAAATGTCAAATCTATCATGCTGTTGGTGTTGCCACAATTGAAAAACAAACTTCTTTTTAAAAAACCTGATATATATATATATATATATATATATATATATATATATATATATATATATATATATATGTGTATTGTATTGTATGAATTTACTGTGGCATTTTCTGTAAAACTTTATGATCCACGGTGTATTTGAAAAGAACTTAACGAAATTTTTACACACTATAATGTCATGTTCATTGGAACTTTAGATTTAAATTCAAAAAATTTAGAGAAAATGTTCACGCACTTCTATTTTAACATTTACTAACAAGGAATATTCAATTCAGTTAAGCATAATTCGAAGGAAAAAACATTTCTGTAGCATGTATGCTATATTGTATATCATGATGCTTATTTTGTAGCTTATCTAATATATTTGAGACTGTAATTATTGGTTTCTATTTAGGATGTTATATACTAATATACTGACTAAGTATAATGTATTAAAATATACCAAAGAAATAGTTTTAAACGTTTTTAACACCAATCGAAATAATATATTGAAGGGTTACTGATTGACCAACAAACTACTACCTTCCACATCTTCCTTATTCACAAAACATATCTAAAATGATTTTTACAAAAATTTGTTTATTTTAAAATATTTAAGAACAACAAACAAGTTTTGAAATTAAAACAGCGGTGGCAAAAAATAACATATAGGATAATCTGCATGAGTTTTCACTTTATTTATGTTTTGGTTACAGTTTGCAATTATGTCAGTTTCTTTTAGCTACACTCATGGTTGTATATTTATAGGGGGAACATAAACATGCAAACACATGTGCATTTAAAATATACTGCATTTTTTTAATTTTATATGTTAAAAAAATAAAAACAATTATTACAATACCACAACCAGGTCAAATTTTAACAAAACAAAAACATAAAAAACGTTATGTAACAAAGGAAAATATGTATATAGAAAATAAATTTTAAAAGAATGGAAACAATATATTTATAAAAAGTGTCAAATTTAATTTTCTTGCCAAACACAGAAAACTAAAAATGTTCATATTTAAATTATTTGACATGTTTGACGCAAAATTGTATACAAATATCTATCTATTTGTGCAACCTGGAAATAATTTTCATAATATTATAATCGTTGGACTTTAATTTTTTTTAAACTAAAACTAAACTTAATAACCAAATTTTAGAGTTCTACAAATTTTATGGCAAAAATACCTTCACAGTTTTGCTAATGAGTTAAATTTTCTTTTACTTATAACATTAAGCTTAAATATGAAATATACTCACAAACATTTAAAATTATTTATATTAATTTTTATTATATGTATTTGTAGAAATTTTAAACAAAGGAAAATCAATGATGACACCCACAACAAAACACATTGTGTGTTTAGAAACAATGAAAACACTTCAAATAGCAAAATGTACTAAAACAATATAATGCAAAGCAAGTTTATTTATTTATGTGTTTATATTTTCACATAACTTTAAATATTGTATGCCGGCAAAGCAACGCATTAACAAGTATTTTTACGTTAGGAAAATATATTCATTTTTATTTTATAGAGGGTGTTTACTATCAACGCTTTCAAAAAATATAAGCATTTCAACTTGATGATTAAGAACCATGTCGGAAATATTAAAGTGTTATACATAGTGTTGTGTTTGAAATAATTCGTTTTATATTTGATGTGCTAGCAGCTTTAGTCGATATCCTACCTATATAGCCTTTAACTGCATATTTTCTTTCGTCCCAGAAGGCTTGTTAATATAAGTTGAATGGGGTGAATAGCTAAGACGACTACTTTCTTTAATGACATTTATGTGAAAACAAATTGTTTTGATCTGCATATTTTATACGCCTCTTAGTTAATGTGTGGCCTCTGATGCAATTTGTAATTGTAATTATTTTATCTTTTTAGACTGACTTTTAAATGCTGCACAACCCTTTAACGTTTTGCTTTATATATTAAGCTCTCTCCCTGTAGCTCAGAAAAATTGGTAAAATAAATGTAATCCGAATTGGTCTAGGTAGACTTGGGTAGGAAAATTTTTAATTGTAGTGCCAACATATTTAAAGAAAGTAATAAACTCGTACAGGAATATAATCCTTCAAACCTGGTTCAAGAACACCACCTGCCGTAGATTTCGGTATTAAATCTCACTTAATTGATGCGAAAAAAAATAGTCGTAGATAGCCTGAAAATGGGTTAATTGGATTTAGTAACGCGTAATTCGATGTTTTATATGGCGACTTTCTTCTCAAATCTGGACAAAAAAATGGCCATGCTTTATTTAATCTGACTTATATTGTGGTATCTAATAAACCCTTATGCCTGACTGCATGAATAAACTGAACTGGACTAAATGGAATATGTGCTTGGATTTTACGACGGGGTTAAAATTACTTTTATTTGGGTACGGTTTTCCGTCGACCCTCGTCAAATTTGGTTTGTGAACAAACCGGTTTCGGCTGTTTGCCATCTTCAGTGTTCTTTTCGTACTAGTTGCGTTCTATTGTCAGTTGTGTTTATATAGTTCGTGTCTCCCTTCGTGTTATTGCGTTCGCCACTTTCTGTCGTTTTTGCCTGCATCTCTCTCTCCTTTTTCGTTTGTCTCTTTTTACCTAATTTGTCGCTCCCTTTTTCATTCGTTTTTTTCCTAACTAAATCCTTTTACGATCATGCTTGTTGTCCGTTTTTGTTTATGTGTGAACCTATTGGGTTTTTTTCTTCTTTTTTTTTTTTGTGTGACATAATAATCTGTAATTGTACGTCTACGATGTTCTTTATTGCTCTGGTCTTGTGCACCTGGGAAACGTTTTTGTACTGGTGTAGTGTTTGTTTTCCTGTAAAAATGTTTCAACGGTTCAAATATTGTGTCCGAAGCAGTGTTTATTTGTTCATTTATTTTTCGTCCGTCAAATGTTTTTTGTTTGTATATTTCCATGTTTTCCAAAACATTTAGTCTCCTTCCTTTGTGCTGTATATGAAGCAGTTTAACCGTTATCTTTATATGTCCTGGTGTACATTTGTTGTTAAATATATGGTTCGCAAAGTTTGATTCCGGAGTTGATTTTGGTTCTCGTAGTCTTTTGTTATAGTCTCTAATGTGTTCCCTAAATCTGGTCTTAATTTTTCGTGCTGTTTGCCCGATGTAGCTATAATGGCATGTACAAGCTAATTTGTACACTCCTTGTTTGTCTAGTATATTTGCCTCGGTTGTTTTATTCCGTAGTATTCTGCCTAGGTTGTTTTTTGTTCTGAATGCGGTATTGATGTTGTGTTTTCCAAAGAATTTCGCCAGTTTGTACGTTGATTTTCCCATATATGTTAATGTAGCCCATTTTTTCCTTTCATTTTCCTGTTCTTTGTTCGTTCTAATTTATTTCCTGATGTTATCTACGAGGCGCTTTTTGTATCCGTTGTTTTCCGCTATGGTGTATATTGTTTCCATTTCCTTCATATGAATTTGCCGTGTTAGTGGTGTTCTCTCGAGTCTTGTTAATAGCTGCCTGATTGCAGGTAATTAATTACAAATCGGCACCAGGCTACAAACTTTCGAAATATATGAAAACAATATTAAAGGACACTACAGAACTGATTGAGAAACTGGAGAATGTGGAAATAACGGAGAAAACAAAACTGGTCTCTTTTGACGTAAAGGACTTGTATCCATCAATTCCGGTAATGGATACATTGAACATTGTTCAACCGAATAGGTTCACACATAAACAAAAACGGACAACAAGCATGATCGTAAAAGGATTTAGTTAGGAAAAAAGACGAATGAAAAAGGGAGCGACAAATTAGGTAAAAAGAGACAAACGAAAAAGGAGAGAGAGATGCAGGCAAAAAAGGTAGAAAGTGACGAACGCAATAACACGAAGGGAGACACGAACTATATAAACACAACTGACAATAGAACGCAACTAGTACGAAAAGAACACTGAAGATGGCAAACAGCCGAAACCGATTTGTTCACAAATCAAATTTGAAGAGGGTCGACGGAAAACCGTACCCAAATAAAAGTAAATAGAATATCTAAAATAAAATTGCTTGACATAGCAAACAAAATACGGAAAGAAATACTAGGAAGACGATGAAGAGGAGAAACGATTTTACATATTCTCTGTCTCTACTTTTTACCAGAACATTAACCTGACCGAGACTTAGAGCATAGTGACATATATATGGTTGTGAATTGTTTCGCGGTTAATAGCTACGTACTGCAAAGTCAGAAATTCCTTTTATCTTAATTTTGGATTTTTAAAATCATTAAGTTAGTGGGTTTTTTCTTGAATGTCAAGATTGTTTATTAACTATTGTTTTAAATATGCGCAGCTTAAGTTATGAGACAATATATACATTGAAGAAATCAAGCATGCGATAATAAAGAAACTAAATTATTACAACTACCAACTATTATACGAGTAAAAGTAACAGATATCTGACTTATAAACAATGTTTTTAGAATCAAGCGAGCTATTACAGAATAAAATGATTTTCTACAATGTATTATTTTTTTGCAATGACAACCAAGGTAGAAAAATATTATACATAAACATTTATCTATTGATAAGAAACTTTTTTTCACAATACATGCTTTTCTTTTATCTTACAGAAAAGATTTGTAGATAGACAAAACAATATATGTTAGAATTTTAACATATAGATAAATACACTCTATGAAAAGTATAACTACTAATATCACTTTATTGATATAAACGCAAGCCAGCTCCACATATACATTTATCGACAAGTAAAATTTAACAAAACATAAATAAATATATATATAAATATATATATATATATATTATATATATATATATATATATATATATATATATATATATATATATATATATATATATATATATATATATATATATATATATATATATTTGAAATTATTCTACTTTTGCATTTCTCCCTCTGCCTATCTACCTCTCTAATTCTATTGTCTTATGTGTTGTTTGTTAGAAGAAAAAATAATCCTTTTATTTCTTTATAGTATTTGGTTTACAGATCATTGACCGTAAATAAATGATTTTATTCATTGTTTACTTACATATCTAAGTGTATTTTGAGTGAACAAGTATCTATATGTCTTATAGTCTGCAAATGTGTGTGTATGTATTGTTAGTCGTGTGGTGTTATTACCGGTCTGATAGTGGTTTCAGATAAAGTAAATGATTTTAAAAGAATTTACAATACAAACGCATTCACTAATAATATACCCTTTGAGACATTTAACTGTTTGGTATTTTCAATAAAATTTTCATTAACAAGAAATTTTATATTCATTGCAATTAAAAATAATTATGCGAAAACTGTTGTTGTGTTTTATTCTGCACTACGAGAAAAGCTGGATGAAGTAAGCAAGAAATTGATAAAAAAAATTATTTGTATACAACGTATTTACAAGAATAATCAATATTTGCACTACACTTAAATATCTGTCCATTTCAGGAACTTAATAAGAAAATTTAATGTTTAATCTTACAACTGAAAAATTAATTTTTAGATAACAAAAATGTACAAATATTTTTATACAGCCATCAGTATTTTAAATATAGAGTGCCTTTCACTTTGCTTCGACAGTAGTTGCATATCGTAATTTATACCCTTTAATTATTGTTTTCTATAAAATTACAATTAACTGACTTTAATTAGCACCAAAATATATTTCTAATAATAAAAAAAAATAATGTGCAACTAATTGAAAATTATTTATTTGTTTTCTTTATAAACAGAAAGTAAATTTAAAGATGAAAAGGGAAAGACCTAAGAAAAAAAGTACGAAGCTGACCAATACACGATTTGCTTTTTATATTTGACTCGTAAAATTTCTCACTATACAAAGCATACATGCCATTGCTTCTATTAAAGTCATGTTAAAGTTTCTGCACATTAGAACGTTTTCTATTTAGATTTGATAAGAAATGTTACTAAAAATCTATGTTTGCCTAAAAACTGTTAACGACGCCTGAACGTTGGCGTTATTATTAGCTGGCGAAAGTTTATATTAAGGATTTTAAGGATTATGACGATATGCTTTTAAATTGCTTTTTCTACTGGTAAAAAACTATATATTCCATGCATCAATTGTATATGAAAATTTGATATCATTATATTTAGAGATTGTAAAAACGTTAAACAAAATATTTAAACAACAGAAACTACTTTTGCAACCGAAACGTTTGTATTTCGAAAGCAAACACTACAGACCTGCTCTAAAACACCAACTTGAATAAACTTGCAGGTTATGAGTCACAAAAAAATCAGTTTTAAAAAACATATGCATTAGGGGCATATTTAATTACGTAAATAATTTAGACAGTAATGCCACTCTATACGATAAAGAGTTAGATTTAAATGACCTTGTAAAAAACACATTTCGTTAAGTCATAGCGGCTCTTCAAAAAATAAACTTAATTAAAAAAATGCCAATAACCTTAGTGATATAATTCATTTTCACTTTAATCCGCCAATTCCAAGCGGTTATACGCCTAAGAATTTTATAATTTGCGGTGTTAGTTTTTTGTGAAGTGTATGTTTTTTCAAAAGTTATATACGACATGTACGAAAAGTGTTCCTGATATCCATTTAAAAATCACGTTTAGAATTTTTATCCTCAGCATGTGGATATTTTTGAAATCACCAGCTCTTTCTTTGTATTGTCTTTGATAATTTGCTACCTAATATGGCACAATATTTTTAATGTTCAAATAAGTACCATTTCGAATTTTGTTTACAATCCTTTACATATGTATGTGTGTAATGGGAAAATCCAAAATGCATCTTTCTTATAAAATATATTTGCATGAAATTTTACATTAAATTCTAAAATAGTTGCTAAAATTAAAAAGAAACTAATCCGAATAGCATTACGTAAAATTTGACAGAGAGTAATAAGATGCCATAATTAAAATACCAAAATGAAAAAGGAAAATGAATTAATGATATCGGATTAAGTATGTAAACAAAATAGAAAATATTTTAGCTTTTAATAAATTCCTTTTAATTCAAAAAATATTAAAAGTAGAAAAGAATTCTTAAACTCTGAGCTTGACAAGTCTGCTGTAAGACGTTGTTTCGCAAATACAGCAAAAATGCTTAATGGTTTTTGTGTTGAAAAATAAACTTTATTTTTAGTTTTAGCGATAAAGAATTTAAAAATTCTTTATATTTGCAAGTTATTTTCCATTTTCTCTCATTTTTTATAGAACTAATTTAATCTCACTGCTTTACTTTTGTTCACGCAACAGCGCGTTTAAAAGTATTTATAGAAGTATTTCTTAAACAATAATACTTTTCACGTTACTTAAATATACAAGTGCTTGAACACGTTAGTATAACAAAATCACACATACACATACTTTTTATCTTCAACATCTAAGTTGTATTCAGATAAGATACTTCAACGCAAATAGTACTTATATTTATTGCAAGTAAATAAAAAATGAATGTATGAAATAATATTTTACTTTGACTTCAACATTTGAATTTAAAAGCATATTTTGCTTGAATTAAAATGGAAAAAATAGATACGATACTAAATGGAAAGGATACAAATCAGAAGTATTTCAGTTTCAATTTCACTACTTAAACATTAGCGATTTTCCTTTTAAGGCTTTATATAACATCATTCGTTCGCTTCCCTTAACTACGCTACTGATTATTGGTTGCCCCTCACAACTAAAATTTAAATGTTTATTTTGGCTTTAACGGTAAAAGTAAGTTAAACTAAAAATGTAAAGGAATGTAAAAGGAAAGAAGATAACAATGCTACTACAGAAAACATCAGTAATTCAACATCACATTCAAATTTTTTAACAGGCATTTAAGATGTGTAAACATGTATTACATATACATAAAATAAACATAAATAAGTGAAAAAAAATGGGTGAGATATATTTACACGAATAATACAAAAAGGGTTTTTTATGATTCTTATTTTATTTTCTTTCCCACCGCAATAAAGTTATTATTAAAGGATTTGTTGGCTGTCAAAAATACTTTTCACAGCCGAAGTATTTAAGAAAATTGTTACATTTCTATGCAACCTTAAATATTTTCTTTAGGTAAAACTTAGAAAGCGTATAAATTTATTTCTAAATATTTTTGTATTAATAAAGAAACACAATAACAATGATCTGAATCAATAAATATCCCAAAACTTATTTTAGGGTCGAAAATAGATAATGATATAAATGATTTTAGTAATTAATCATACTTTTAAAATAATAAGAATACTTGCGGCTATAATCATACAGATAATGCAATCATAAGATTATTATAAAATAAAACGAAATGAATAAGTTTTTCTTATAAATATCTGTTACTTGAAAATGTTTGCCAGCCTTAAGATTATTAAGCAGTTATTGGTTGAAAGGAATGAAAGAAAATGGTTCATTTGTCTTATTTATTTAAAGATTTAATTTATTATAAAGGCCTTTTATGTTACTTTATTATTATATCGCCACATAATTTTAAAGCAGCCACTAACACCTATTTCAGTTTAAATTATTGATGCAATCTTTTTCGTGTTCCTATGTAAGGACTTTTAACACTATTGCTGTTAAAACGCGCTTTTTTCGTGGGTTTGAATTTTATTAAAAATTTTTAAAAACTTTAAACAACTTCATGTCGAAATAGCAATGTAGCGTGTAGCATAAAAATCCCATAAAATAAGCCAATATTGAAAATAGAATAATGCTTAACATTTTTATGTTTATGAATAAATAAATTCATATAAAAAATTATTGAAAAATTTTAATAAATATTCAATCATCTTTATAAATAATTCTTCATACTAATTAAATACTACAAATGGAGTGTAAGATAAAATAAAAAAAAAATATTTTTGTCAAAGCTTTAAAATTTATAGCTTCAAAAATAATTCTCATATGGTTAATGAGCACACATTTTCTAAACATTAGGCAGCACAAGATATTTTTGATCAAGCAAATAAATAACAATATTATCAATAATATTATGATTTATAAGCATAATAATAATGAATAGTATTTTCTAATTATAAAGCGTTGTTTTCAATATGAAATAAGAATCAAAGAAAGTGAGGACTCCAAAAGTAGCAAAACAAGAAAATGTAGAGGTAGTGAAATAATAAAAGAGCCACCCTTTACTAATTAATTTAACTTAAATAGTAATAAAATAAATTTCAAATAAGCCATTGTAAAAATAGCGTTACTATTGGGACAGCTATACTCAGCGTAAATTTATAGTCGGTTACAGTACAAAAGATAAGCCATTCATATTAACATTACGTTGCTATGGGAATACTCTTTTTGTTTTAATATAGAAGACATACCATCATATATTCTGTGCAAATTACAAGCGTCAGCCTTTAACGGTGTAAAATATAAAGTCTTATTTGTCAAAATCACGATAGCTATGAAAAACCCTTTAATTTTTAAATTGAGTGTTCACAACTATTTTTATAGCGCACCTATCTCTCTACTCGCACTGGGCAGATTTAAAGTGTCACCCTATTAGAGTTAATAAAAATCCTACGTAAAAACAATAAATCTGAAGACACGGATCGTTGAATCCCTAAACCTGTTAAACTAACAGGAAAGCACTTCTGCCACCAGTAAAATGCCGAAAAAATTATTAAAGAAAGCAAAATCATCCGAGTATGGCGTCGAATGAGAAAAGTTATATTTTAAAGCAAAAATTTACGCCGACAGCCAAACTGTCTCTTACGATACATAAATATTTACTATAAATAAATATTTAATGAATATTTTTCGTGAAAACACAATTTTTTTATATTGATCCTCTATAGGTTTTAGTTTTAACTCTTTTTATACAAACGTTTTTAAGTTTATAGTCCTTTTTTGTGTGTCGTAAGAAGCATGCAGAGTAAATTGACAAACTCCCCCTAACATTAGTAATGATTTTTTATATCTGTTTAGATTATTGCAAATAATTTTCATGCGATTGATAATTCAAAAAGAGAATTTAGATATTAATATCTGGTTACGACAATATTACACCTAAAATGCTAATAATCCGAAAGTCAAATATTTCCGGAATATTAACAGATGCAAATATTTGAAAACGCATAAGATTATACCAATACCTTAGCCACCAGAAACGAATAATTGAAAATTTTCGTTCAATATCTGTTCTTCCAATAATTGATAAAATCAGTGAAAAGGTAATTTCTGAACAATTTATAAATTATATTGATTATTATTTGATCGTCAATATGGTTTCCAAAAGGGTTGCGAGTCTTCTAAATCTATTGTTAGTGTCATTGATTACATATGTAGCGGTCTTGATTTTGATTTATCAAAAACTTTCGATTTGGTAGATCATATACTACTATCTTTAACTGTGGCATATTAATATATTTGTATTATTATTATTTTCTTTTTTATTATTATTGTTATATTTTTAGTTATTTAATTAATTGTTATTAGCATTTAGTTGCCAGTTTCGCCTGTATGAAGCCTTCTCTTGGGGCTGAGGCATAAATAATTCATGAAATAAAATAATTATGTAAATAAAAAAATAAAAATATTTTATGGGACAGGGGAGAGGGTTCAATGTGCACGATTCAATATAATGATTCGATTAATCTAGAAACGTGTAAGAACTAGTTTACATTAGTAACCTAAAAAAATACACATGACTCTGATTCATATTATTCTAAAACAATCATAATAAAAATCGACTTATCTAGAAAAAAATATTTATTAAAAAATATACTTCTTATGTGCAAAAAAATCTAGTTTCTGTATTTTATTTACAGAATATTTTAAAATAAAAGTTTAGAACAAAAAACCAACGGTGTTCATGTATACACGTTACTATAATATTTGAATTATTCAATTTTGCTCTTTTAAGAAAAAAAAAAACAAACAAAAACAAAACTTTATTTTTATCTACACTATTCGTCAAGGAATCATGCAAATACCTAATTTTTATATGAAATTCCTCTTAACCAAAAATTCAAACATTTAACACTCGTTCATATTCATTTATATGTTCTTCATGGTATTTGTTATTGTCCTACGAATACATATGAAGTTATTTATAGGAGCATATTTTTTTAGCAGCCATATGCAAAACCTCTTAACACAGTTTAATAAAACATTATTAACCTAAATCGCAATACGAATTTAGATGTATTCGTGTATTTGAAATAAGTTTTACATATTTACATATTTGACTAAAAACTCAAACAAAAAGTAATTTAATATAAATGAGAAAATTTATTTATTTATTTCGATGAATATTTTGCATTTGCATTTTCTTTAACATTGGGATTTGTATTAAAATTTTTAGATATGTCCGCCGGAATAACATTTCCTATGTAAATCCCTATTGTTTTGTATAGTACTTCCGAACAGAAAATAAGAGTTGTTAAGAAAATATTTCAGGCTTTTTTTAACGTGAATCAACAAGCATACATTGTTTGCATATATGCTTTGAAATACAAAAATAAATACATTTACACATCTAAAAGTATACATATATACAAATGACCATTACTTAAACATATGTATATACAAAGTTCATTTTACACCCCCCATCAGATGGTTAGAACCACTTCAGTTTTTATTTTTTGCTAAATCCTCAACATTCAAGTAGACTTAAAAAAAAAAGAAAACATACACTCTTATTTCATGTCTATATGAATAGAAACAATTTGAAATTTTAAATTGTTTATAATAATTCCTAAAATATTACTAATAACCTAGTAAACTAGCAAAAATAGACCAGAAAATTGTATTACGTTAAGACAAGAGGTTAAGAATTCCTGGTTATCGTTTGCAAGGATATTTTTGATCAAACAATTGCATGAGAAATAGTTAGAAATCACTTAAACAATGCTTGAAAAGGTGGATTTAAACCACTTCAAGTTCAACCGAAAAACGAAAATTCTTTAGTATTGCCCCCTTCAGAACCAAATGTTACCACTCAAGGTAGCCAACATCTACGCAAATATTAACGGTCAAAAGAGCCATTGTAAGCTTTCAAAGTTTGAAATAAAAACAAAAATTAAGAAAATATAGATGGGAGTTCAAGCAAGAGATACTAAAAATGAGATGCTATAACTTGCTATGCAAAATTAGTTTTCATAATTTGTTTTTAGACCGAATTAATTATTCTGCAGCAAGACAATGTTCCGATACGCAATGCCAAGCTTGTATGTACAGAAAAATTAATTGTCCAAAATAAACAAACAAAACCATTTAAAACATAAAGTAAAGTGCTTCTAATCATTTGATTGAGAGTATATACAGGTATGTCTTTTCATATGCCTCCTTTTAAGTATTCATGCATCCAAATTTATCTCTTATTTTGTTGTAGTTGTTATTAGCATGACTTTACATATGTACACATAAATTGGTATAATATTTGCATAAACTAAAACTGCCACGTTTGTAGTCTTTTTTTAAATTTTTCTTTCCTTGTGACCTAAATATTCAAAATCCCTTGAATTGTTAAGACATTAGCTTGAATTTGGACAAGAAAGATTTTTCCACAATCTTTTGTCTGATTGTTTATTTCAGCAAATTCTTAAATGATAAAATCATATTAATGAAAAGTACATTTCAGCTTAACCGAAAATTTATATTTTCAAATGTACTAGTACGAGTATTCTAAGCATTAAAAAAAAATGAATGAACAATGAGAGTTTAAATGAATTTTAAGAAAAATTATTGTTCCATATGCACCCGTTTATCTGTATTTGTGCAAAATTTTAGCAAATGTTGTTGATATTTTTTTTTGTAAACTATTGCTGCTAGATATACAATTTCTTGTGAAATATTGTTGCAAACTATTGCTGCAAGATATAAAATATTTTTTATGCTTGTTGAGTGTTTAAGAAGGTAAAACGTTAAAATCAGAGATAAGAGCCTTTCTTCACATATCTTTGCCATTTTTATAAAAATTTTTTTGGATGTCCTTTCTATATTTAAATTTAATTGTTGCCTTTTTTAAAACTGGACATTTACTAAAATTAAGCCATTCGAATTTATGTATGGTGTTATTACCAACCTGATTATATCATCTACCATATCATGTAGAACTTAAAATATTTCATTTTTAAACAATAATGTCAAAATAAAACCAAAAAATTTTTAATTACTTAATGAGTGGTTTTAAAAGTGCAGTAAGTGAGAATCTTGACTTAACTTAACTTTTTAAATTGTTAATTCATTCATCAAACCTCATGTTGCAAACTGTAGCTTTATTTAAATATGGTTACTAACTTCTAGAACTTACTTGGATTAATTTTAAGAAACAATTTCTTTTTCTTTCCTCTTTAAAATCTCAAGTACTCTGAATCATTGCCACTCAATTTATCAAATTTACAAACTACAAATATTGACTGGTGTAAATTTGTAAGAAAAGTTTTAAGATCCAAAAATATTTACATTTTGTGAGACTTAATTTGTTACACGGTTATTTAAGAAGAAACAAGGTGAGGCTAAATAACCATGAAATATTTTGCATTGGAAAAATAATTTTTATTTTAATAATTTTCTAAAACTTGGAAAATTCAATTTTAAAATAATAATTGTAATATTTCATAATTAACTATGTCGGGGGATTTTGTTGGTACACTACTGTATAGTTAAAATTTAGATATTTTCAATACATACGCAATAGCATTTCACGCATTTTAAATTTTAATAACCTAATTTTATTTTAGCATACAGCCATAAAATAATTAAAGCAGATATCATATACTACATTTATAATATTATTAATTTTTAACAATTCGAGAATGCCAATTTATAATGATAGAACTGTGTAAAAATTTAGACCTTTATTCTTTAGACAACAATTAATAATCTCTTATAGCTCCCAAATCAAATAGCTTAGTGGCATAAGCGGAATCGTATAGCTCTAGAATTTATAAAAAATGTGGCGATTTAAGGGCCTATTCCGCGAAATAACATGGTTATGATTTTTCTTTATATTATCGATCATTTGATTATTTACGTTTTTACCGATTCAAGTGAATCTTTTATTTAATATACTTCTGTATTTAATAAGAGACGGGAATACAAAAATTTTATATGCAATTACTTATTTTATAGAATTATTTCCTCTCGCAAGCATAAACATAATACAGTAGTATGTGGAAAGCAGGTGATTATTATAACTTACATTTTTTTTTTAAATTCACAACGAAATATTTTAAAATTTCTTTATCAGTATATATCCCTCTAATAAAAGTATCTCATATAAGTAATTGACTTTACTGAATCAAAAAAAAAATTATGAAGTGTTACGCTTATTTAAATATTTAAATATCAAATATTATTTAAATATTGAATAAATTTGGTACTTAATTTAAGAATTTTTTCTCTTCAATAATAAGAAAAGTTAGCACTCTCTACAAAAAGAGTGTTTAATGTAAATTAAAATACCTTAAAAGTCCGCTAAATATTATAGGATTTCACGCTTTTTATAAGGTAATAAAATATTTTCATTGAAAATTTAATAAACATTAACTTTTTGTAAAGCCTTTTAATTCATTTATACAAAATGTCTTTTACATAATTAATTAGAAGTTGTACTAATGATTTTATTTATCTTCTTAACATAAATTCTAACAAATTAATTAATGGTAACTTTTCAATATTTATGAGAATTATTAGACTTCCTAAGCAACACGTATTTAAAAGTTCCTAGAAAAGCTTAACATTTAGAACAAAAATATATTAAATATTAGTTTTGCTTTAAATTGTTAAATTATAAATAACAGACAAATTAATTTTCATGAGACCTCTGACGCATACTAAATATCAAGATTTTCAAAATATAACGATCATTCGTCTGTAGCTATAATGACGATAATTTATATTTTAGTAATTTTCACACATGTCTTATCGAATTCTCAGAAATACATCAATTTTGAACAAATTTATTAACATATTACTTAACATTTTTCAGATGAAATGTGGTTTAAAACCTTGTAATATTAATCGAAAACCAAACTTTCTTAAAAATAAATAAATAAATTACAACAGTTTTATAAAAATGTCCAATCCCACAGTGGTAGATCCGTATATGTGGTTTCGTTAGACTAAACAGGAAACACTTTGTCTATTTGGTCGAATACCAGAGAAGTAAATGTTAGTAATTCCAGCTAGCATGACGTATTTTATTTTTTGCATAGTGTTAGCTGAATGTAATTTATTAAATTTTTTGAAGATTTATTAAATGAATTGAAAAATAATAAAAAACAAATTGGAGTGATGAAGAGAACACGTTATGTTCAGTGAATTTTAAAAAAATATTACAGAATACCTTCATAGCAGATATAAAGTGGAAAGGCGTTAAAGAAAATTTATGCGAAATCAAGGTTTTTTCGTGACCCCAATACATTTCACAGAGATACACCATTATTTAATGCAATAGTGTTTATGCCGTAGTTACTATTATTTCAGTTAGTCCTTTTTTTATATCACGCCAATGATATGAACATCTTTATATCCAGGGCAAATAATCTAATAAGAGAAATAATATGCTGCCCATCCCAACATACATTGATCGTTTGCATAATTAACATTAAAACCAAAAAGCATGTTTCACATATGCATTTACATTTCTAATATATGATTTATTTAAATTTTGTTTGCAGATCCTTAAGGGAAAAGGCTACTTGTATACATTTTTTGATTATTTTATACCAAGAATTTTATATTTAATTAAAGTTTCAGATCATGTTCGAAGCCCTGTATGTAGTCTCTAAGTTCGTTTTAAATTACCACAAAATACTTTTTGTTTTTCAAGATATAAATAATTTTGAAACATTTTTCGTATTAATTTCTGGCAATCCAAACTGAACTTAGGCTTGTACTATTATGATGCACTTTTAAATAATAAAAAAAATTCATACCTTTGTTTAGCTACGAAATTTTCAATATTTCGTTTTATTTTTTTCGCTCTATTATTTTTGTATAAATTTCTAAAAGGCTATAATCGTAACCATATATATTTTCAATACGTGTCTTTATGATAAAATTTTCGTATGTCGTGAAATTTATGCTAAACTACCAGTTGGTCGTAATGAGTTGTCAATGTTGTCTTTTCCAGTCATTGCTATTGATAATTATATAGTGGAATTTTGATTGTTTCTTAACTATATAAGTTTTTAATTACAGTATTGTAAAATTACACAAAAATAGTACTTAACACGATATTACATTTGTACAACATATAGACAAGTTATTTAATGTCACGAATCTGTGTTTAAGCAATGTTAAAAAATAATGTGTTTGAATATATAACTTAACTATGTTTGTAAAATAAAAAAAAAAATATATTGAATTAAAAATATTTAAAATGTATAAGAGTTAATTAACTGATGATGAAAATAAAGTAAACATATATTTATACAGCAAAAAAATATTAGCTTAATAGTTACTATTTCTAGGACACTAGTTGTATACTAAGTCTACAATTCATATTTAAATCGTATTTATGTTTTTTTTTCCATAGTTATAAAGTTTTTTAAGTTATCAAGAACTTAGTGGGTTGCCTCAAGGTTGTTTATTCACTATAATTACTGGTGATATGAATAAATATTTCATATTCCCAACACAACACCATATAATTTTGATATATTTCATAATAACCGCACCACCTATCGATTCTGTCTGCGACAAATTTTAGTTTGCGTCTTTATATTTAATAAGCCTTTGTACTTTTGAATACCTTAGCTATGTTTATCTTTGGAACTAATAAAAATGAAATTTAAATCCCTTGTGTATTTCTTTAAATAAACAACAATTCATAATGGAACTCCCATTTGCATGCACTTTTTATTTACAATCCATTAGAAACATACTGCGATATTGAGCATTATTTTATATTTATTTATATAATAATTAATTATTTACATTAAAAAGATTATTTTATTTCTAATTTTTTTACAATACTATTGATGGCTATTCTGAAATACGTTTCAAGAAAGTGAAACTTGATTTGAAAAACAAAAGGAAACATTTTAAAATTTGTAACAACTTATTTTTCATAGAAATGCACAGTTTGACAAAAAGATAAAAGTGTTAAATTTTAATAGATTTTTTTTCACGTCATTAATAGATAACAACATAGCTAGAATAAATTTCAACTGAGTATCAACTTCCTCAAATTTATTGTATAACCTCTTCGTATGTCAGGACATAACTTGTATCAGGATCATCATTAAAAATAATCATTATCATTACAAACCTTGTTTTAAAGACAGAACTTCAAATTAAAAATAAAACATCATAACGAGACTATGTAAATGTTCAAAAATTAAAAACAAAAATTAGAAAACATTATTATAACTTTTTTTAAATGGATGTGAGTCTTCTTAAAATTCCACTCTTAGTTTTAAATAAAATGTCAAATTTTATACAGCTATTTTTATTTAATTATTTATTTATTACACTTACATTTTTTTCCAAAGTTAATTAAAAGTTTGCTCACGATGGTCGTTATAATGATTTCAACGATTATTTAATTAAGATGCAGATTTTGTGAATTTTTTTCCTATAATATACAGATCTAAAACCACAATTTAAAATTTTTTTTTTTTTTTTAAGAATTATCTCACTTTCCTACTTCATAACTTAGAGATAGTTTCTTTTCCTTTGCCTTAAGGAAAGAGGCTTCAACCCACTCACTAAAGAATTTTGCGGGAGGAGAGTAGGTTGTTGTATTAACATTGTTATTTGCTTTTTTCTAAGCAATTTTTTTCTATTTGTTTTATGCTAAACAAACACTTTGACTTGACATATTCATTATATATTCATCACTGTTGTTTTTCTATTATTTTTGTTTTCTTCTTGTTACTTCAATGTTGACAGTATTTTTTTATATTCCTTTTTTTATATTACTAACACATATCCTTTTATAGATTTTTTTAACCCACTGTAAGCATAAATTTTCTTTTATTTTGCTTTTATTCTATTGTTATTGTTGGTTATTTTTTGCTTGCTGCATTTTACTAATTTTAATTTATTATTATAAATTAAAATATAATTCAACATAATTTTATTTTTTGCATGTTAGAGTGCCATAATATTTCCTTTTTGCGCGGCCTTGGTAAACAAACAGTAGATTTGTCATAAAATAGTTTCCAATGTTTTCAAAAATTTTTTAAATAATTGGTCATTTTTGTGTGTAGTTAGGATTTATCTTGTTTTATCTGGCGAGTTTTTAGAGTGACCAATTTTTAAAATATTATTATTAATGGTACATACTACTAATTCGACTACGATGTACCGTAACGCTTGCAAAGCCAAACAGACAACGTGACAAGAAATTTAACTTAAGTAACCAATCATCAATGATTATGCCGTAAGATGAGAGGATACGCAACATGTTTTACACTGGAATAAATTACTTAATTTATTTAGCTATTTCAATATGTTCAAATTAACTTTAACAATTTAAGATTTACATTTAACTCAAATATTTTTTTACCAAATTAGAATTGTACAAATTAAACAAACTTATTTTTGTATTTAAAGCGTTTTGTATTATTTAATTTTTACTTATTACACACCGTTTTGTTTTTTGTTTTTTTTTTTTTGTTTTTTGTTAATAATAAAAAGTTGCGTATCCTTGCTCTAGGACGAAACGTTATGTTCAGATACGAATATTAAACTGAGCACAAGCATAGTGCGAAAATTATATCGTCGCACATCAATAACAAAACACGAGTCAGATATCTGAAAAGTATTTTTCTTCTATTGTTGTTATAAATTTATAATAACGAAAGTAAAACACAAAATATCCCATCTTACTCTCCCAAAATGTCTGAGAAAAATACAACAAAATTCACCAGGAAAAGCAGGCTTAACAGTTTAAAAATTCCTTTGTACCAGTTTAATAAAATTAAGTTGTTAAAGGAAAATGTTTAAGAGAATATAATAAATAATATACCGTAATTTGACTAAAAATAAATATCCCTTAATATTGCTCTCTCGTTAACACACTTTTTTCTGGAAATGCAAACACTTTTAGTAACAAAATACTAGAGAGCAGCCATAAGGTTTTATTTTTATTTACCCTCTTTTTTCTTTTTTTGACGGAAATAAATAGTAATAAAACCTTCACATATAATTCATTTTGACACCGCTTATTATGCTGATTCTCGTCGTATAAATAAAAATATCCTTAGGTAAAAATAGAAATATTTTTTCAGTCGTTACATCATGCATACATATATTTAAACATGTGTTTTATATATAATTTTGATTGAGAAAGTTAACTGAGTAGCGCAAATAAACCTATCTCAACCTTTATCTTACAGCAGAATTACCATTACATTTTTCAGCAGTATTAATTAACAAAATTGGCCATTGATTTTAATTAAAGGTTTTCAATAACTTCTGTAATATGTTCCCTGCAGCAATTTGTAAATGTAATGCTCAAATTAAGATTTTTTTGTATAAATCTTTAGTTACGATAAATAAGTTTAAAGTAACATTTGATCAAACTTTAAAAACAGTTAACATTGGCGTCTAGTTTATTAAATATTTTGATTTTTCTTTAATTCTTTAATTTTTTAAAAAACTAAAACAAGAACTAAGCAATAATTTTTCTTTCTCAATTTAAAAAAATAAAAAATATTTAATTTTTATTTATCCTTAATATGGTAATATTTCAATAATATTATGTTCATGTTTTAACAACGACAATGTTACTCTTAAGTATGATTGTTACCTTAACCATATTTTTATTTGCGTGCTGATATTTGATGATGATGAGAATAGGTAGGAGGGTTGGAAGTGATTATCGGTTAGTTCAATTCACATCAGAATGAATGATTATCTTTGCGTATGAGGTCTTTAATATAAGGATACGTGGGGATTTTTTTCGGTTTTTCTTTAGTGTATAAATAAAATTCGAGTATATCTAGCACTAAATTTGAAGAGACGTTAAATTTTGATATTCACCAGACTTTGGCGCGAGACTATTCGTGTTGACTGTGGCTTAATCCAAAATCCTGAATAGAACGTACCTCGATATGAAGCTAATTGTTTACTACGAACAAGCGCACCATTTTATTAGATTTAATGAAAAATTTTAATCTATTGACGACAAAATGTGTATACGACATTTCAAAAAAAAAAAAAATAGTTAAAAATTTTTAAAACCACTTAAATTAATATAATAGCTCCATCCAATATTTAGTACCTCGTATCGGTTCTAGAGAAGATGAAGATGTAAAATCAAGACTAAAGCTAAGCCATTAGTATTTCTTTTGACTCCTGTTTGATAGCGCAAGCCACCCAAAAATTATCATAACACAGGAAAATCATATAACGCCCGTTCATGGTAGGTTAGCCAAAGATTTGGTATTATTGTAAGCCTCTTCATAATGGTAAAAAAATAAATTTGTAGCAACTTTTAGTGATAAAAAATTTGTGTTTCAAATATTTTCAAGTGGTTATCTTTTATTTTAAGTTTGTTATATAAAAGCTTCTATATAATGAATACTGAATATTTTTAATGCATTAATTTTTTTATTATTTTTTTGTTTTCATAGCATTAAGTTTATTTTTCATTTTCGTTTCGCTATAAAACAACAAAAATTTAAATTCCTTAGGTAAACAACTTCGTAATTTTTTCCTGGTGTGTTGACATTATTCTCCCACTTATTCTCAATTTTAAAACGTGCTTGCTAAGAAAAAATCTTGCGCTTTATAAGCTTCCATTGGCCTTGTTAATATTGTGAGTAGAAGAGTTTTGGTAAATTATTCTCTTTATTATTATTTTATATATTCTCTTTATTAAGCAGAAATTGTTCTTAATAAATTTCCATTATAATGGGAAAATTTATTTTAAGCTCTTATATCACTATCTAAGCTAGCCAGCATCTTAAGAGTCTCTGGCACATTTACCTAATTTGAAGGACCTATAAAATAAACACATACGCTATGCTAATGTTAACACGTAATGTGGCGCTTGTTTTCAATGAACTTAATGCAACTATTAACGATAACGTGTCGTCAATCACATATCATTATAATATAAGTGCAAATAAAACTACATAAGAAAAATATTTTATAGATTAAAATTTAATTAAATAGATTTGTTTTATACTTAAAAATTTAGTGTACTTTTCTTGTAATACAGGCGATTAGTTTGTCCATAAAATTTGTAAATAGATAACTCCGAATACAGATTTATTTCATAAACAATTTTTCATTAAAATTTAAATAATTAAAAATTTAAATCAAATACACTCTAAACTATATACAGTAAATTGCTAAACGATATATTGACACATTCTTATTCTCCTCTAACTTGGCATTTTTATTTGGCATTTTGTTTGTTTGTGTTCTGTTTTTGAAATTATTTCCAAACTCTAATATTTTGTGTTATTCATATATATGTATTTTGTTATTCATCTTCTTCACAAGTGCTTATTTCAAGACTTGAATAACAAATTAATAATTGGTTGATAAATTTGAAATTATGGATAATATTTTATATATCAACAACTCTAGCTTCTGTGTTCAGAGTTTGATTCAAAAACAATTCACACTTTGGTCTAGTCGATTTCAATGTATTTCTAAATTAAGTATACGTAGCACTAGAAGCACTATTGTGTCAGTTAGCACTAAGGACACCTAAAATGATAAGATAGATATGCAAGCAGCGGTAATAAAATTCTTTCGAAAAGTTAGAAACCTTACTTTTTCTTTTCACTTTTAAGGTTTCGCATCCACAAAGTGTAAACACTTAACCCTATAAAATATATGTCCGTCTGTCACAACCTTCAATATTGGAAATATAAGAGATACACTCCCGAAATTCTAGCAGCATTCATACTATTACATTTGCTCTAGTAATATGTACAAAAAAATTTTATTTTTAAAATCTAATAGACGCACGTTTTCACAGTGTATGCTAAACTATTTCCAGTAAGGAAAAATAAAATCTGGGTTTAGAAAGTGTCCCAATATTGACATTATTTTTAAATCGCAATAGGAAGGCTCTTCAACTTTACACCAGCTATGAAGGCAATTAAAAAAAAAAACTAACATTTGGCACAACATTTGGAATTTAGATGGCGTATGAGCAGCTATAAAAATTAAAATATAAATTTAGGGATGATTTAAACGTTGGTTGTCTTATTTTTTAAGCTTACAAGTGATTCAAATTTGAAGTGAAAAATAATAATTAATAATAGCACGAAGCGAACAGTGAAGATGGCAAACGGCCGAAACCGGTTTGTTCACAAACCAAATTTGGCGAGGGTCGACGGAAAACCGTACCCAAATAAAAATAAAGTTAATAATTAAAAGTCATCCTGTAAAAGTGTAAAACCTTAGCAAATTCTATTTAACAAAATTCAGTAAAAAAATATGAATTTTACTAAAAATATTAATTTTATTAATTAACTATAGTTTTTTTTTATAATTTTTCTTTATTTGCAATCTGTCTACTTCAGGACAATAAGCAAATTATATAACTAATACATTAGATAACAGGAGTTATATAGCTTCAATAAACTATATAACTATTTAAACAAACTTATACTAGATAATTATATTTACTAAAATTAAAAATTACATTTTAATTGACTTACTTCTAAAAGGCAAGTCTAGAATATGAACACGTTTAAGTCTTCTAGTTTCAGAGCTGTCATCCAACAGTGAAACAGCTAGAGGATTTATGTGGTTACATAATCGTGCAAGATAGTTTTCACTAAACCTTTGAATTTCTTCTCTTACGGAGGGTATATTTAGATCTATACGAATGCATTTGTTGGAGAAAAACCATGGCGCTGCAGTGATTAGTCTTAAAGTTTTAGACTGATATCTTTCCAAAATATCAATATTTGACTTGCTAGCTATTCCCCATAACATAATTTCGCATGTCCAGACAGGTTTCAAGATAGCTTTGTAGATAGTCAATTTATTATTTAAACTTAATTCTGATTTTGGTCCTAACAGCCAATAGAGTTTACGACTTATTAACTTTAGCTGAGTTTGTTTAGCTTTAATATGTGGCTTCCAGGTTAATCTACTATCCAATGTAATTCCTAGATACTTAATGGATTTTACTTTTGGTATTTGTTCATTATATATAGTAACACTAGAACAGTCTCCTCTCCTTAATGCGAAAGTTATATGTTTTGACTTGTCTGAATTTACTTTAATGTTCCACTTAGTAAGCCATTTTTCAAGAATATTTATTTGGTTCTGAACAATTCGTGAAGCTTCTATCGGAGTTTGGCTCGAAGCAGCTATTGCTGTATCATCTGCATATGTTGCTACGAAAACATCATCCGCAATTGGAATATCAGCAGTAAAAATTGTATATAAAACCGGCCCTAAAACACTGCCTTGTGGAATGCCTGCTTTGATTTCATAAATACTTGATCTTTCGCTGCCATTCTTAACATAGAATTAAATATAGTTGAAGTAAAAAATTAGAAATAATAGAAATAAAAATATCCAAAAAAAAATTATAAACAAATCTACTTTGATTAAAATTAGATTTTTATATGAATTTAAAAGCAGGAAAACTTAAAAAAATTGGAGAACAAAACTACAAAGAGAACTTCATGGCAACCTAAAGCCCACGGTATTACAAAGATCAATACACTATTCTCTCCAAACTCACTCTATGGACAGTGTAGAAATTAATGCTGGACTTTGGTACCACCTATTTAATCATCCTTCGGTACTTTAAATACAATAACGAAAGTCCTTTGGCTAATATTTACGTCAAAAGGGAATTTATATTATTAACGAAAAAAAAAAAAAAAGAAAAATAAAAACAACAAGAACTTTAAATAAAATTCAACATAATTGTATTCTTAACAATAACAAAATTCAGTTTAAATAAATTTTCTTTATAGTCACAGGCAAAAGCACTAAAAAAACTCAAGAACAGACGTTGAAAATGAAGTCAACTCTGACAAAAGAAGCGGAAAATGAGAAACAAGTTTTATGTGAAAAAACTGTTTCTAAATAAAGAAAAACAGGACTTTTCCGCGTACGTAAATATATGTATGTCGCTATAATAAACAAAGTTTTTCATTATTTTATTTCAGGTTTTTTTTTGTACTACTATTATTATTATGTTTCTCATTTGTTAATAAAAACAAAAAATGTAATGGACAGACGGCGCTTAATAAAGAAAAAGGAAAGTTATATGTGTGAGTACAAGAAGCGTAAAACATAAAAACGAACATTTAAAAATAGTGCTTGACAGAGTAAGTGTGCACGAATTATAGGGAGTGACATAAAACAATCTAAATACATAAATTTTAATAAAAATTTTATTTTTATTATAAAAAGGCTTTTAAGAATATAAACTATAAATTAATTTTCATTCTTATAAATATTAATAAGCAAAAGAATATATCACGTAAACTTGTGAATTTAATTAAGAAAAACACTTGTGCCGTCTATATGTTGAAGTTGTGTTTTATTTTTTAAGTTGCCTTTTAAAAACTAATTATTTGTTATTTTAATATCCAATTATGAAACATTTCAAGTATTGCCATATATTGAAACACAAATTTGTAAAAATAAATTCTGACCAACTTTATATTTTGTCTTTTACAAATTTAATAAAAAGTTTTTTTTTTCTATTTTAACAACAAAACCGTTAAAGTCTCATAATTAACTTTGATTTTATATCCATACTGCGGTACATTACTGAAATAAAATAACCGTCGCATTCCAAAGTAGGACCAAGCGAAGCTGATTTAAGCATGTCTAGAGGAAATAATTCCCTGCACCAGGCAAAATAAGTATATATGCAGGATCACCCTTCCCTCTAAAGCAACTTTACTATTAATTAAAGGCACCCTTTTTAATAATCTTAAAATAGCTGACATATTTTATTCAATTTATATAAGGGAACATAAATAGCTTTACACCATTTGCTTCGTTTATTAACTAGGTGTATATTTATTCAAGGTTCACCAAGACTTAAACAAAATGAATCGTCTTGTTTCTATTTGTATCATATCTGTTTTGGTCCAAAGCAATAAATAGACCGATATTTAGATATTTGAGTTAAGCTGGTTGACAGTATTTTACATCCTACAATCGACCTCCTGACGGTAATGCGACTCGAACTACAATTTCTTCATAAACTCTACCACTACGGCTTTCCCTCATGAACCCCAAAGTAGTGCACTACGTACTTCCAAATGTTAATGTTTCATCCGCTACTAAAAGTCTCACAGTTCTACCACTGTATTTTCGCTAGATTATCCTTAGTCTTCTGACGCACATAATCAGGATCAATTATCTACTTATTTGCCGCTTCAATTGCAAGAACTTTCCGGGATACTCTGGTGGCCTTATGTCAACAACGTGAATTTATCAAACGCTGTACCCGACGCTTATAAAAACTTTTTACGTCTTCGCTGCAAAATTTTTACAGTATTGGAACCTCCATCTTCTGCATCCGCTCTACTTGACTATTGCCTCGTGGGACACTTGCGACAATCAACAAATGTTGGATATTTACTTCCTACAGTAAATTATCGAATACGGTTGAGGTACATCTCTATCTGTTATTATTTGCTTTAAATTTCCAAAAGCTGCCAACTGCCTCTTAAGCCTTTTTACCATCAACTATAATAAAATATGCGATATAGCTTTTTTGCGTCCTAAGTACGCGATAGTAAGTAAATCTGATCACTTCAAGCCCGATACTACTATAATTGCCTTAATTGCATCTATAAATAGAATACCATTTTTCAAAAATTATAATACCATATTCTAAAATAGCCCTTGGTCCAGTCGTTGGTCAATTGAGCTTCTCTAAACTGCTTTCTACAATCAAACAAAACACTAGAGCATCGCCGTTTTTATTTTCAGAATTCTTTTAAAAACATTGCCCACATTGTGTTTGCTGGAACATCTTTTTGGTTCATCGTCATTCTGTAGCCATTACAGACAGTTAAACTCTTAAAGGTAGATACACTCGCCATTTCTTTAGAACTTTGATGATCACCAAAACCTGAAGTTTATAGGAATGATTTTTTACCTTATAAATTTTTGTGCTTCGACTAATGACTTGAATATGGAATCATCCATACAGAGTGTGATTTGTTTTACATCCGCGCCTGACTATATAGTCTTAATCAGATGGTGGACAAACCACTTTGTATAATTTGGAACGTTATACATACGTCCTAGATGGCCGAAGACATAATTCTAAGCAACAGAACCACCTAGTTGCAACTTGAATAATTCCAGGGCAGGTCTGCAAACTATTACACCTTGCTAAAGAGTTGAAGACTTTCTAACTCCCGTCCAGAACACATGTCAAGCATGCTCACTGGACTGGATCATTCACTTTGCGTGTCATTATCAGTGAAATGATCCTGGCCACCATAATTTTCACACTTCCCTTATGGGACCGCAAAACCACAACCACCACGATGCTCCCATAGAGGGGCCAACCTCAATGATCAGCCAGAGAACTATTATAAGTCTAAAGAGACAAATAATGAACTCTGCGAGCTTACTGATCCCCGTGGAAATAAAGTGGAGTTTCCAGTTGATCACCTGCCTGTCTTTAGGGGACTGGGCTCCCTTTTTCCCCCAGTTGCACAGGTCTAGATAGTCGAGTATTCTATAAAGACCGATAAATGTTCCCTTGGGGGGTAATCATCCATACCGACTGTATTGTAACATCCCGTATCAAGTCCATTAACAATTCCACATAGACCGCATATAAACTTCCGGTGAATTAAAAATTACGAACGCCACATAAAGGAACCTAAACTGTCCGCTACTAATAACAAACGATGCGAACCTTTCTGAAGACGTGCAAAAATTTATTAGTGAAATCTTACATTGTTTGTACTTCGGCATTCCGCAACTTTATCTATCAGATATCTCGAACAATTTTCTGATTTTTCTTCCTGTAATCATGTAGCCGTTTGTTCCTGAATATGACACTTATGCTACCGGCTTGATATTAAACTGTTTTATTAAATTTCAAATCCGGAATTTCTTCTACCAAATACTCTACGATACTCCTTTCAGGATATATTTTCCAAACTCTATTAGAGAATATAAATATTCGAACAAGGTTTCACTTCAATTCAACATTCTTACCATGTAGTTGCCAATGTCCCTCTGACGATAAAATATTTATGAAAAATTCTATCTGCAAGCAACTTTTTAGAGATAACCTTCCTAATACCCGTCTGACTTCTCAAAAACATCTTAGCCGCACTAACATAACATCTTGCATACATAACATCTCCAATGAGCTCCACTCCCCGATTTTTTTCATCTCTTCGAACTGTGTAGTCCATTGATCAACGTCAGGAGAAATTGTTCCGCTAGTCATACCCAAACTATCTTTAACAGCTTTAAAAGTGTATATTCTATTTTCACTCTTTTTGTAAAATGGAACATTCCCTAGTCCTTGGTACCCCAAAAGTTGTGCTAGTAGCTTCGCTTTTAGTCTAGGTGCATCTAGTTTTATTTTCTGTAATTCTTACTTAAGAGCAATTACATTCAATCGCAAAAAAGATGGTTTGTCCACTTTTATAATATAAAAATTATTAATAAAATGGTGTCATAGATTTTAGAATTAAAATATGTAATTATAACATAATTATAAAATAGGTTCAAATTGCTTTAAGTTCAAATAAAAGTTGAAGTCATTAATTAATAATAGTTATCAGTTATTAAAATCTATGATATTACAAAAAACAAAGACATTCAGTTTAAAACGTTCATTTTAAATCAATCAATTAATTATTAAGTATCTTAAGTATCTTAACCCCAAAAGCTTACACTTTACTAGGCAACGTGCAGTAATCTTTCCTTTTTCCTTGCAGCTATCTACATAATTTATTGGCCTGATCTTGTTATATGCACCACAAAAAAACAATCACCGATGTATTAAAGTGTTTGTTTTTCTAATTTCCTTTGCACCCTTGTCAACACAATTAAATTTTCTTAACGTCCTTTTCTTATTTTTAATAATAACTACTACGCAGAATCAACGTGTGAAAATTTATTATTGTTTTAAACATCGGTTCAGCAGCCTTGTATTGAAGATTCCACGTTCTCCGTCCCAATTCAGCCGTTAATGGCTAGATAATGATATCTCAATTTGTATGACGTGTTACGCCCAATTGTGCTATAATAATGTAAACATTGATTACACAATCATGTAGACTTGTGTCTTGCGAGGTTAAAAGGGCGCCCAGTCCCCTTAGGCTAGCAAGGAGCAAACTGTAAAATCCACTATATTTCCACGGGAATCAGTAAGCCCCAGAGTTTCGCTAATTGTCTTTTGAGGTAGGCCCTTTGGGAGTAACGTGGTGGCTGTGTGTTTCGAGGCGCTCGTTTGAGTTTGTGGGTCGGATCATTCACAGTAAACACAATGAATGGTCCAGGTCCAGTGAGTATGAATGCTGTCATGTTCTTAATTATATTAAGCTTCATGCGTTCTAGACCAGGAGTTGGATAGTCTTAAGCTCTTCAACAAGGAGTAGTGGTTTGCAACCCTGCTTTGGAACCGCTGAAATTGCAACTAGGGATGACCTGTTGCTAGAATTAGTCCTCTGCTTCCTAGGGCGTGAATGACGTTGCTTTTCATTTCCAGTAGTTCGATCACCGTCTGATTACAGCTTACGACCAGGTGCAGGTGTAAATCTTATCATGTAATCGCTCCCCTGGAGCACATTTATCAGCCTTTATAAATAACTTAACCATCTAGACTTGTGTCAACGGGGCCCAATTTCCTGAAGGTTAGCAGGGAGTTAAATGTAAGCTCCACGTTATTTCCACGGGAATCAATAAGCCCCAGTAAATGCCTTTGATTCGTTTTGGCATAAAGGTCTTATTTCTAAGCTTAAACAATTTTGCTATTCTATTCGCCTATAAATAAGCGTACGAAGTTTTTTGCAAAAAATACCATTTATGGTTAATATGGTAAGTTACTTTTCCAGAATTCTTGGAGAGCATTCTGCAGCATCTTATGCAGATGATACTGCAGCAATTACAAGAAGAAAAATCGAATCATCAAAAGACCGATATCTAGCCTTTTACGCATGATGCGCATTCAACACGAAATGGAATGTACAATTTTCCCAAAAACAAAAACCCAACTCAAAAGTTTTCCATACAATAAAAGAATAAGATCTACCAAACTTGTTGTTGTTATTGGAAGTATAATTTCAGTTCTGAATAAAATTAAATATCTAGCAATTAATGTAAACAAAAAATTGATATTTGGACATCATATGCTTCAAATACATGATAAAGTTATTAAATTTGCTTAACAGTAGATCGACCCTCAACCGTAATAGTAACATTTTACTTTACTGAATGTGACCTACGGGAGTCAAATATTGTTAACAAAAGCCGCTAAAGTACACCTCCAAAAGCTACAAGTTATTCAAAATAATAAGATAAAAATTATTTTTAATTAAACAAGTCAGAACTTAACGAAATTTTATATAGAAAGGTTTAACACGATATACTCTTAATGCTAATTAATAAAAAAGGTTAGGGATTTTTAGAAATTTCTAACCCTACAGTCTAATGATAATGATTTAATACAGCTGCGACCAGATGCAGCATTCAGAACAAACTGAAAACATAAAAACTCTGTTGGAATAAATCTGACAAACTCGATACAATACAGACAGTATTTCGCAAAACAGTGCTGTTTATTAAGAAATAACTTGTGCAAAATCTCAAGGCGATACGTTTTATATTCCTTATTTTGTGCTCTCATCGCAATAATTATTTGTCACTCGATGCATATTCGTAAGGAAATTACTTGTACAAAACTAAACTTACCATACTACTTTCGATGTAAAAGAAGTGCGATTAAAAATAAAGGGTCCGCCAAATAACTTTTTTTTTTGTTTTAAATGCTATAAACCAAACTACTAAATATTTTCTCAAATTCCTATTTTTATTTGAAAGTACAATCCTTCCGGTTAACAATGGAAAATAATTTCACTTAAGTGGCAGCCTCGGCTGGCCATGCAGTAGCCTACACGTTTGGTCCAATTTTTAAGCACATTATCGATTGTCTGCAGCTGTATTTCACCAATGGCTTCACGAATATTGTCCTTTAAAGCATCAATTTTCTCTAGCTTGTCAGCGTAGCACTTATCTTTGACGGCACCCCACAAATCGATTTGTGTCAAATCGCAGCTCCGAGGTGGCCAAACGACGAATGCGGTCTTCAAAAATAGGGCGCAAAACATCGACTACAGCTTCGGCTGTGTGGCACGTAGCGCCGTCCTGTTGAAACCAAATGTTGCCAATATCCTCCTTTTCAATTTTTGTGAACAAAAGTTCGTTCAACATGGCCCGATAACGATCGCCATTGACTTTAACGGCCACTCCTTGCTCATTTTCGAAAAAAAATGGCCCAATAATGCCTCTGGACGAAAATCCGCCCCAAACAGTGTCTCGGTTTAGGTGCGTCGGCTTTTTAATGCGACAAATGCGACAATTTTGTTTGCTTACATACCCGCCAAGATCAAAATGAGCTTCATCTGCAAAGATGATTTTTTTTGCGAAATCGGCATGTTCTGTAATTCGATCGCAGGCCCACTTAGCGAAGCGAAAACGCATTGGGTGGTCACTTGGCTTCAACTCCTGAACCAATTGCACTTTGTATGGCGTCATACCAAGGTCTTTGGGCAAAATTCGTCTCAATGATATCTCTGAAATGTTCAATTGTTGAGAACAACGGTGAATTGATGTTGATGACGCTTCATGCACACTTTCGGCCACAGCCGCAGCAGCACTGTTTTTGGCTTTTCACGCTTTGGTTTATCGGTGAGGATGCCAGTTTCTCTTGCAATATTTCCCAGCGTTGTTCAAGCGTATACACAACCATATTCGTTCAGCGGAAGAATAAACCTAATTATCTGTCAAATAAGCACTAGTTGAAGAAAAAAACGTTAGATGGCGAACCCTCTATATAAAAAAAAACTATTTTATCTACCGTATAGCTATTAAACACATGGAATTTGAGGAGAACGGTCTTTGGGGCAGGGTAGCTTTCCCCATATCTGCAAATGCAGATATGTTCGGTGAAATGCCTTCAGCTCATTAGGAAATACATATCCAAAAGTCTTAATACAAAATTTACAGAACAAAATCGGGTAACTATAAAGCAAACAGCAGTCACAAACACAATGTTAATTAATCTTAAATAATATAAAGAATTTTATATTTTCACAGCAACTTACTTTACAACGTTTAACTGAAAACTGAAAACTTTAAATAGTATTTAAGCAATTTTGTTTAAAATCTTTATCAATTTTAGCCTCAAAAATGATTTTTTTAAATCTTAAAAATGAAAACTGCAGCAACAAAAATAGCCAACAATATTCAATTAACAAATAATTTGTTCTCATAACGAACTTCATTTCGCTGTGTTTCAACTTAAGATTTCACAAATGCCACCAGTTTTCCCAAAAATATGACTAAATGTTATGAATATCGGATTTGCCTATTTGGCATGATTGACCAAAAAAAGGAAGCAAACTTAAGTTTGTATATTTTTCATTATAATGAAAAAATTATGTTTATTAACACGTGTATGTTTATATACATACATACATATGGATGTATGGATGTATGATTAATTTAAATGTTGACTTATTTTGTAAATGTGACGAAATTTATAATACAAAAATAAAGGTATGCTTGCGAGTGTCATATATTACCACCAAATGTGTTAAATATTAACGCACATTTACACATTCATATCTCTCTCACTGGCATGTGCGCTTTATTTCTTACTGTTAATGTACAAGTAAAAGTGAACAATTAAATGTCGCATGACAGCCTTGAAAGAAATGAAACAATTAAAAAGTAAAGTGAAATGAAATACATACAACAATAAAATGAAAAGGTATATCTTTCGAACTTAAAGAATTAAAATAATAAATATTAACCCCTAACAATATGAACATACTCACACATTTTTACAAATGTTTATATGTTAATTGTGTAATTAAAAGTGCATTTTTAATACAGAAACAAATAAACAGTAAATTAAAGATAATTATGGCTTCGAGTGTCAAATTGATAAATTGACCAATGACTAACATGCGTAAATAATATTAACTTTGTGTCTGCTGCTGGAAAATAATTTTCGTTATTTTTGAGCTGAACTTTATCTTTAGAATACTTTTGTAAATGATATTCTTAAATTATTTATACTGAATATTTTGTCTTTTTTTTTTGTTTTTTAGTCTTTGCAGGTATATTAATTGCAGTAGCAATCATTTCATAAAAAATTCCTCAGAATTTCATAGATTCTATACAGTTCTTTAAGTATTAAAAAATAATAGTTTTGATGAATTTAATTTAGGGCTATGTATATTACGTTCAAATATACAACGAAATAGGAAAAATTTATTAACGAAAACTATGTTCACCTGTTTAACTTAATAGGTAAAAAATAAAAAAATACATTCTTATAGTTTTTAAAAAATTAATCATTTTATAATTAAAAAATGCTTCCCTTGATTTAATCTATTTTTGAATTCGATTTATTTATTCAACTAAAGAAAGTGAGAGTATTTTTAATGAGGATGAATGAAAAAGTTAACCAAATTTAAGTGGATCATTTGCGAGGAATTTTTAGTTTTTTATTTTTCAACAAAAAATTTTGGCAAAAATTTTAATTTATTCATCGCAAAAAATTTCAGGATTTTGTGATTCGAGATATTTTTTCTTTGGCATCCTTTGACCAGAATATGATTTATATCATTTATATTATTTCAAAACTTTATCCATCATTTTTCTAAATATTCTCTTAAGATACTCCACATATTTTCGTCAAATTATCTTATTTTGTAAATTTTTTTAATATTTTTTTTTTATTTATAATTTAACTTAAAATAACAATTTATTTCATTACTTTATTATATTTCGCACAATATTTTATTTTAGTTTAAATTACAGTTGAAGGTAGCTTGCGATTTCTTGAAGATTTTCTGCTCTTTGCTGCTGTTGAAATATTTGCGATATCGCATAAGCTTATAGCACAGCAGTCTATCTACCTGTGCCATTTTACAAAGTATTTTTTTATTGTATCTTTCATAATATTTTAGAATTCAGGTTATATTTCTTTTTTTTAACTGGCGGCAATGGTGTGTAATTTGTCAACGCGACCATCAACCTGAATTTTGCGATAAAAATACAGCATTCGTCTTATTTAACTTAGAAATATACTGGCATTATAAATATAAGGGAATACGATTCCCTTCATAATGGCTACTTAATCTGCACAAACATTCGCGATATCCAATGCAGCGGTAATAGTTATTATTGTTGATGTTGTTGTTTATTTCTGGCTCTGTAAAGCAGTGAAATAAATTGTATTACATTTATTAAGAATATGCTAATTTTTGCGGTAGTTTCTTTGTTTGCTTTGCTAGACATCCTTGAAATTACCTGTAGTGCATAAGCAGTTTTTCTTTGCATTTTCTTTAGTTAAGCAATTATTGTTATATACTTTCATTATGTATGAGTAATAAGTAAAATAAGTAAACAGCTACATCAAGCAAATTATACTCACCTAAGCATAACATAACATAACCTACAATAACTATAATTTATTAAATTAAAATTTGTTTGATTTGTTTTAAACTTTAAATTAAAATGAATTCAAAAAAATATTCATAACATGAATAATTGTATGAAAATATAATTTTATATGATTAATGTACCAGTAGGCTGATGGACACTAAGATATTAAATGTACAATTTTATTTACTAAAAATTATGGCAGAAATTTTGCCTATTTTAGTATATTTTATAAAAATTATATATTTTCGCAATAGTGCTTTAACAGCGATAGATTAGAATTGAATAAGGGGTTTTTTTGTAAAGATATAAAAGTTTACTTTGGCAAAACTTTTTATCAGCTGTTTAGTTTTGGTATTTTAACATGAATAAACTGACGCCTGAAGAGCACTTGCAAATTATGAAAATTGATTATGATTACAGTTGATTCCGATTTTCATAAGCGAATTTTGTTTAGCGATGAAGCTCACTTTGGTTTGAATAGATACGTCAATAAATAAACCTGTAACGATAATCCTCAAGTCTATATTGAGATACAGTTACATTTAGAAAAACTGTCTGTTTGATGTGCTTTAGTGGCGGTGGAATCATTGGTCCGCACTTCTTTAAAAATGATGCTGGCCAGAAAGTCACAGTCAATAGTGACCGTTATAGAAACCAATTTTTACCTACTTTTTCTTTAATCAATTAAACAACTATGATATGTATAAACTTTGCTTTCAATAAGGTAGCGCAACATGTAATACAGCTAATGCCACAACTTATTTATTGAAGGAAACATTTGGTAACCGTTTCACATTTCAGAGCAGTAAATCATCCTCTAAGATCATGCGACTAAAAGCCACTAGACCAGTGATGGGCGAACTTTTTGGCTGGCTGCAGCGGGCCATTAAATTAAGAAAAAACATAGAGGGTCATTCATTAAAAAATTATGGGGTTGCTGTTCAATTAAAAGTTCGGTTTAAGCTATATATTTATTAGTTATATTACGTAATATTTTAAAACGACATAAAAATTTTATAAGTAACGGTTTATTATGATTTTAAGATTTTCCAGATGTATGAGAAGCATGGATCTGTTTCTGATTTGACATAATTTCCTCAAAATCTGGATCCAGCTGGGAGGATGCGACTTTTAATAAATTAAATAGACTCTCGTCTGACAATCGGTTTCTTATTGAATTTTAAATTATTTAATTTGGAAATTGGGGCATTAAGAGATTCCATCCCCCCCCCCCCCCCCTAAATGCATCATAAATTATTTTTCCTGTCGTCTTACCTTTCAAAGATATCAAACAAGCAAGTTCTTCGGTTCTTACAAAGTTGTCATCGACTCTTCTGATAAAAATTAAAAGTTGGGCTCTATCGCTCCTGTGAACACTCTCGTCCATAGTGACTAAAAAATACTTAAACTTTTTAAGACGTCCATCGAGTTGATTGGTTAAATTAGAAGAAATCGCATAAATTTTTTTTGTGACCGTTCTACCTGACAGCCCTAGAGATTCGAAATCTCTTACCTTTTCTGGGCATAATACTTTTCTAATGCTAATTAACACATCCTTAATAAATTCTCCTTCAGAAAACGGTTTGTTACTACTTGCTATTTTATAGGCAACAATGTGACCAGTTAACGTGGAGGATCGCTGGACACTTCTTTGATTTTTAAAAAACATTTGCTGACTAGATATTTTTCTTTTCAATTCCTCTGAATGAACTTTCTTGTCTTCATCTGTCATTTTATAGTACTTCGACCCAAGATGTTTTGAATTAAAGTGCCTAGCAATATTATAATCTTTTAGTACAGCTACCGGTTCGTGGCAGATAATACAAATAGGTTTTTGGTTATATTCCATAAAGAAGTACTTCCATGTACTCGACATTCCGAATCAATTTTTCTCTTTCTATTTTCGATTGACATTCATAGGGGTAAAAAACTTAGACTATTTTACTATTGCACTTTATTATTTTAATTACATAAATAAAAGTGTACGTTGGCAACTTTATAATTTTACTTTACAATTTATTCTTTACGTCACGATATTTACACTTTTACTGATTGCTGATTAATCCATCGCTGGCCCTTTTATATTTGGTGCGCATTTCGTCTCGAATATTCAAGAATCTTCTAGATCTCACATATAATAGTTGTTGTTATGTTATACGTTCAGTTTTCTATATTAGTTGTTAGTGTTTTATGATGTTTATGTTTCTTCTTGGAATATTGCGTCAGAAAGTTGCTGTTCTCTTGTGTGTACAATATTTTGTAGAAAACTACGCAGTTTGGACACAATATAATATGAAAACATCGCATTTTTTTGCTAAAATTGTTAATTTATATCTTTTTTAAAACATAATGTGCATTTATTTATTGGGCATAATTTTTTAATAGGTGATTAATTTTTTTTTTTTTTGAAAAACGTTCGGCGGGTCGGATTGAAACCTCTCGCGGGCCAGATGTGGCCCGCTGGCCGTAATTCGCCCATCACTACGCTAGACTATAAAACAATTTTAAGCACTCCTAATTTATTTCAAGCCACGGTTTGTTTAATGTTCTACTCCAAAAATCTAAATGACACATTTTTTGGAGCTTTTTTAAAGATTACCTTTGAAGTGGACCAAAGAAAAATTATGAAATTTAAAAGTTGGCTCTTATAAGTGATGGTAATATACATTTCTAGACTCACTTTGGCTTTTATATTTTTGGCCTATAACAGCCACTACATTGCACTAGTACTCCCAATGATTTCACCCTATGTTAAGTGAATAGTAGAGTTGTGCTAATGCAATTGGCGATCATCTCTTTGTCATTTTCCAATCGACAACTAGTCATCATACTGCTTAAGATAGTGTATAAAAGCATAAGTAGTTAAATTGCCACATAGTAGACGCTTGCTCTGAAAAGTAGTAACTGAGATATCTTTTATCATTAGAAAGAAGACAAAAAATACGTTTGTTGTTGACTATAATTATCAAAATATGTATTTTACAATTTCTTAGGTACTTGTTTAAGTAAAAATAACTTTTAACACTGCTATACATTTAATCATCGATTTGCCACTTGATTATTGCTTTAAGCAAATAAGTTAAAATTTAAAGCGTGGTACCACTTCATAACTATGTTTGCAGCATTAAATCTACCTAATTTATTAAAATTAAACTATTGTGTTTAAATTTATCAAACTTCATATAAATTTTGCAAATTTAAAATTAAAATTTATTTAATCGTAAAGAAAATCATTACTAAATTTTAAAATTACTTCAAAGCCAGTCCTTAATTAAGCCATTTAAACAAGTAACACCAAACACAAATTTTCATTAAAAATATCTAACAAATTTCTGTTAATTAATCTCAGTAATCATGATTTGGATATTATTAATTTTATGTGTAAAAAAGACTGTTAAACCATTACTAAAAGTAATTTATTGCTTTGAGCATTATTTAAAGTAAAGGGATATTGTAAGATGAAGAACATATACATATGCATATCACATTGACATATAAATAATACACATCAATGTATTTAAATATTTAGGTATGAAAATAAATATATATACATCAATCTTTTAATTACGCTTTCACAATGAACATGTATTCGTGCACAAACAACTTTGTTAAAGTTTTCTGTTACTGAACAGAGTTCAAATAAAAATCGTTATTGTCATAGTAAAAGCAATTAAAAAAAACTAAAAATATATAACAACAGAAACTTAACGCCTGTAACAATTAAAATTTTAATTAATTTTATCATCATAAAAATAAAATTATTTATTTGATGGATAATTAACAATTCTTAATGTATAAAAATTAATATGGAATATTAAAAAACTTGTAATTTTTAATCTAATTAAAAATTATATAAAATAATTCTTAAAATAATTCACAAAGGTAAGCTGAACTAAATATTTAAATAAACTTACGCAGAGAATCGTATGAAAGCAAACTTTACATTAAATTTAAATCGGATATTCAAACGTCGTGGATAAAAAATATCTGTTGTGTAAGTGAGCAATTTAAATAAAACTGACTGAGATTACAAAAACGTATAGCTACTCCTATTGAAAACTAATTTTTTAATATTTTTAATTTTAATTCAGCTTAAGTTCACCTATTTTTAATCTCTGTTTTCATATTGAAATAAAAAGTGTTACCAAATTATTTTAATTAAAAAAAAAAAAATAGGAAAAATAAGACATCAGCGGAATATAATACAGCAGTTTCTCGATCGTTATTAGATATTAAAATTATTTATTTGCTTAAATTTGTAAATAATGTTATTGCCTCAAAAATAAAAATATTGTTACGGATGTGTCTTGCTTAAGTTTTAAAAAAAATTAATTAAGCAATAAAGCGAACTACTGGGTATGTGGTTTACGAACTGCGTGGCTTGCTTGTTATGGTAGACAAAATGTCCAGTTACAAACTACGTAGAAATTTTATACACCCAAACAACAACAATTTGATATGCTGTTTACTAACTGCGTGGAAGGCAAGGCAAAAACAAATTTCTGTTTACTAACTGCGTAGAAATTGTATACGCGCAAGACAACAACAAACATGTATGCTGTTCACCATCTGCGTAGTTTTCTAAGAAACCTTTTCTACAAAAGACAACAACATATATCTTAAAATAAATTCCAAGAAGAAACTTTATCAGTATAAAAACAAAAATACACACAGCCATACTGGCGCCTACACATTGAATAAACAACATACAACAACAAAATGTGATACAAAGAGAGTAGAAGATTCATAAATTTTTTAGACTTTTAATGGAGAAATATAAAAGGGCATCGTCTGAGTGGATAGTCAATCAGTGTAAAATTAAACATCGTGAAGAAAAGACGTTCATCCTTAGTAAATTGTTCTGTAGTGTCAACTTTCTGTAGTTAAAGTAAATAAACTTGTTATTAATTTAAAAACTCTAAAAGCAATAAAGAACTTTATTTTGCAATAAAGAACTCACAACAAAACGTTTATAAAAGGTATAAACGTAACAATATTTTAGAATAAGTCGTCACGCTAAAGATTTACGGATACACAACAATAATGTTAATGTCTTTGTATTAAATAAAGTATAGGGGCTCACTATATTACTTAAGAAAACTCGAAACAGTGAACATGGCGCTATCCTTGGGTCCTAAAAACAAACCACTAACATAGTAGTCTGCTTAAGTGTTCACCCTTAATGATTATTATTATTGTGTGACAAACTCTGTCATTAATATCAATAGAAAACAGAATTGGGGTGGTATTTGCTATAACACTACATCATTCTATACCTTGTTGCAACTTTGTGTAACAAACTATGACACTAAGTCGCTTAGGATTGCAAGAATAGGTTTAAGATCTCCTAGAATGAAGGAAATCTTTCCTGCATATACTCTGGGGTGACGACCTAAATATTGAAGCAGTTGATTTTGAGTAGCCAGAAATATATTATTTTTATCACTGTACATGCAAAGAACTTTCTGATGCTCAACAGCAAATACAAATAAATATGAATAATTTAGTATACCAAACCATTGAAAGTTGTAAATTAATATTTTACTTAAATTTTAATTGTCTTAAAACATGATGATGAATTTCAATTTACATTTTTACATTTTATTGAAGTTTAAAACTTCAAAATTAATTTCACCATCTAGTTATCTAGTTGCAGTTTATAAAACGATTCTACGAAAATATATCTCCATTATTCAGACTAAATGAACAATGTTATTATTAGGAATCATTTTTAAGTTAATCTACGTTAATTTTTGCTAGATTCCTATATTTTATGATATTCTAATAAAATATTTATTAAAATGAAAATTATTTTGAATTTTTGAGATTGGTTGCTTTTTTGCTGTGTTATTAATCAATCAATTTGGCTTGAATAAAGTATAAGACTGTTGAGTATTTTATATACAAAATTTGGGGTTAAATCCATTGACAACCTATTTGAGCAGTAGTGAAATAGCCGTATGAATATGTTTTCTCTAGCAGTCATGCATTTAAAAAATTTTGGAATAATAAATATTTTATGAAAATATCATAAAATATTAACGTATTAAAACAGAGTGATTCAGACTAAAATTGATCCAAACTCGTATTAGATACGGTTTAAAATTTAAAAGAAATAAAAACAAAATTAATTTTTTTTTATTTTATATAAAAATTAACTAAATTTCGTTTTTAATTTCAATATTCCAGTGTACAAAATTTATACTACAAACAATTTTATAAATCAATAACCCAATGATGTGGCGAAATATTGCAAATAAAAATAAAACTTCTTTAATTATTATGTAAAGACATGAGCGTAAAAAAATTATTTATAAAATATTACAAAGATTAATTAGCTATAATTATTATTTTTGTTTTTCAAAATTAAATTTAAATTAATATGTATTATATTTAATTCGTAAAATCATAACATGACATTTGCATTTGAAAATAATTTCTGTCATATGGCCAACACGTTTGGTTTTAATGAATTAATTTTGAGAATTTCTGGTCGTATATTACGGGTATGTTGGCTTCCAATTGTGAACAGGTATAGTTTCAACAAAATCTACGTAGCCCCAAATTTAGATTTCAAGTCAATAATTGCAGTTGCCGTGTAGCATTCTCTTGAAATCAATTCACATTCGCATCAATATCATTCATATTTTAAAACGTAATCTTATTGATCATTATGCGGTTATGATATACGCTGACCGTAATGCGATTTCCGGTTTATTTTTTAAAAATAATACACGATACATATGAGAAAATTTTGTTTTGTTTGTTTGTTTATTCTTCTTTGTACGCACATTATTTGGAAGTGTACATATTATTGCATCATTAAGAGAGTATTTGGTATAAAATCTTTGTAGAGTTTAGGTAGATGATCCCATAATGAATGCGAAATCACCAACAATTTGCCAAATGAACGATTTATTTTTATAACAAATCTGGATAATTTCTTAGCACGGTTCAAGCGAAAGTCTCTTCATAACGATTTGCAAAGGTATACTGATCATAGTTGTCAAAATTAGAGCGTAATACGATAGTTTGTTTGACCTCTAGGCCTTTAACAATTTCTGATCTTTATATTAAATAAAATAATATTACTGCCTCTACATCAAGCTGTACTGTAAATTACAGTTAATTAGTAAATTCAAAATTTTTGTCTACTTTTAAAATATATTGTTTTAGCTTCCTCAGAGATTCGTTAAGTTCGACTTGTTGCTCTTATAGTGATTGGAACAATTTCGGTAAAAAGTAAAACGAATTTTTATTAATTTAGAATAATATTTTTCTTTCTGTACGTGTGGCTGTGTGTGCATTAACTATGCGTGTATATATTAACGCGTGTATTTGTATAAGGTTACACACATATATGAGTGCCCTGTGGCAACTTTGTTAATTAGCATTTAGGTTTTTTTTTATTTTTACTTGAGTACACGAAGAAACAGCAAATATAAAGTTTTTTAAAAGCATAAAACAATTTTTGTTTAGAATTAATGTGATTTGGATGTGTTTGTTATATTTCATTATATGACACTTTGTTTCAATTTTTATACACTCCCATATGCAAGCAGACTTTTTGTTAAAATTGTTAAAGAACAAAAATATTTATATACTTTAATGTAGAAACAAACGTCTCATAGCTGCAAAACTTTTACCTTCCATTTTGTTGGCATATTCGCCTGTAGCATCTCTTAACCTAAAAAAAAAACTCTACATAATCTACCATTATAACAACTACCATACATATGTACTTTGACTTAAACATAATACATACGCAGGCATTGTATTTACGCATTCACGTATTGATTTTAAACATGTGTTTCTGTTTGCCATTCACACATACACATGTGCATACCCTAGCAACCAAAGTCTATTCATTGGAAATACTTTTTTTTTTCCTTTTTATACATTTATGTTGCGAATTTATGAAGTTATGGCTGGTTGCGTTTTACTGTGATTAATATGAAAATATTTGGTATTACAGATTTCAGGAAATATATTAACGCTAACAATAAATCAAGAAACACCCTTCTTTAAGAGAATCATGTTGTAATATAAATATAATTGCCGGCATTAGTATTATTTCGGAATGTAATAAATGATGTAAACGATTGAAACAACATTTACAAATTTATTACCTAAAACATAAAATGAAATATGACAAGCTTCTGTTAATAAATATTATGACGACTTGTTCCCTTCAAACGGCTATTGCACGATATTTAAACTGAAAATGTATGGCAGTTTTATACAAAGGGATATACTTTCGATCATATTTTCAGTAATTCCTTTTAAATATTATTTAAAGTGGTATTAATGAGAAGCCGTAGTAACTGAAATCCAGAAATATTATTTTTTTTTAATCTAAAAAATGGCATTTTTTTATTATTAATAATCATTTCGTTGAAATCGACGAATAAGTCTGGATTTAATGTTTATTATTGCAAGAAAGATTCTTTTACTATTATTAATTAAACGAGTGTCACCTTTATATTTATAATAGGACGCAAAAGTATAACTTTGCATGGGCATCCAAAATTTATTTAACAAAAATATATCGTGTATTTAACAATAGTTACTCCCCCTATTATCATTTAACAAACAGGCAACATGAAAGTTTTTCCGCAGGAGCATGTGAAGGCATTTGGTTCAGAGTTAAAAAAACTGCATAAATTTTTATGTTGACTTGTTGTTTTATTATTAATCGTACAGAAAATAGGAATAGTAAAAAGCTAAGAAAACAAAATGTGACACATTTTATTGCTCACCAAAACCTTCTTTAGAATAGTCAAATTAAATGAAGCAGCACATAGAGCATGGCCTCCGCTTGTAACGTGTGTTGCAGTGTTATAGGAAATAAAAAAATCTGAGAACTAATAGGAAATTGTTGAGGAACTTTTTTGCTAATAAACTAATCCGCTAATGTCTTTTAAAATTTCTTGGATTCTTCAGAAAATATTGGTACTGTATTAACAAGATATACTGGACATAAAACGCCAACGAAATGAAAAACCTTCAAAACGAATGCCTATAAATTTTTTTTTTTGATTGATGAGATATAAAATTGTAAGTAGTAGCCTAAAGGGGAAAAAACAAAAAAGGGAAACATGAGGTCCTGATAAAAATGGAGAGACGTATGGGACAGGAGTAAAATGGGAAATTATTTCAAGCCTTGAAAATTTTCGTTCTTTAATTCGACGTATATACATATATATGGACGTCAAATAACATAGCTAACATAGAGATAAAATATAGTACAACCGATAAGTTTGGAAAAAATAAAAATCCAGAAATATGCAAAAATTTTGTTAAAAATTTGTTAGTCGGTTTTACTGAAATGTGGCTTATTTTATTCGTGTTTCCATTATAAAGACAAAAGCTTCATTTATTCCATGTTCTCAAATTGTTTTGCGCGAACAATGCTTCTCTTCTATTAGTTTCTGAAGAATTGAAAACTGATTAAACAGCATTTCTTTCGATGTCTTATTTCTCTACATTAAATAAACCGTTCTTGAGTGATGAGGGAAAACATTAATGTGATCTCTTTTATATGGCACGCCCTTTTACTTAAAGCAGTTTTCTATTAAGCCCTTTCACTTTGCTATCGTTTATGGGTTAATTTTAATACATCTGTTGGACTCTTATACGTTTTTGTAATTTGAAATTATTTAAAAAAGAACTTTCAAAACGGTATATTTTGTTTCTATCGACTTAAATAATTGTTAATGGAGTTAATCAAGTTGGCAGTAAGTAAAGCATTTAATTGTTAGAAAAATACGCAAACACACCTAACGACTACTGAATGATGCAGTATGATGTCACTTATCGTATAAAAATATTTGGTACAATTTTGTATTATGTTTATTTATTTTTATATTTTTCTTATTTCTGATAGGTGGTTTCCAAAAAATATTTTAGAGCTTATGAATTAATTATCCATTTGATATTAAAATGTTTTTTTATTTAATAGCTGTTTTTATTACGCTTATAACATAATTTTGAGATTAAGAAAATTTAAATATTTTTTAACAACGAACCGGGGGTGGGTCAATTTTCACATTTTTTTTTTGTATTTCGAAGCACTTATGCATCTTTAAAAAAAACTTTTTAAAAAAATAATAGGTCTTTTTATTATACCTTATATTGATGCAATAAGATAATAGCTTCAATCGCGTAGGGTGCCAAAACTTTCTAAAAGTAGGTTAGCAACGAACAAGTCTATTTTGGTTACAACATTTCCAATGGGACAAAAAGAATAAATTAATGATTTTTGCAACACAAAAAAGAGAGAAATCTCGTCTTCTTTACATCTTTATAATTGCTTGCATTCGATGTCGGGTTGTCAAACTCATACGTTTTCATTTGTACATGCTTATATATTTTTGGTTTTTATTTTACTACAAGGGCTCCCTCAATGTAGGGTAAAATTTTCATTGCCTTAAATTCTGTTCCTTTGTTTTTTTTTTTTTTTTTTGTAAAAGCAGAAAGCAGAAATCATTAATTTAAAATAATGCATATTTTAAATTAATACATACTTTAGTAGATAAGGTTTTTCTTAACGCGTTAAGATACAATTTTATCATAATTTGTTCAAAATAATTTTATCATTTGGAAATTAAAAATAGTTTCTTAGGTTTGTTAGTGCTTTAAGCCAATAAAATCTTATTTCAATGAATGAAGGGAAATTTTTTCAACAATTTAAAACAAATAAAACTTGAACTTATACCGCTATATATACTGAATCATATAAATAGTAGCAAAAATTATAGAGACAATTAAAAAATAGAAAATCATTTTAGCATTCCAGGCAGTGGTTTCTAACAACTTGAATATCAGTCGTTTCACTATGGCAGTAATAACTTTTTATACACAGAACATCCGAACACTATAAAGTCATAATGTTAGCACCTTTCTAACTTACTTTCTTTTTTCGTTTTTGTGCACCCTTTAATATTTTTGTAGCAGTGGTATTTTAATAAAATAACTATAATAATAATTTTTTGGAAAAACGCCGACACGGGCAGCTGTGTTTCTTGGGTGCCGCTTGGCTTTCTCTTTCGTTTTTCAAAAAAAAACAAATTTCTATGGACTGGTGCTTCTTGAATACCATATCTTTTATTTAGTCATGTATAATCAAAAATATTGCTACCGAAAACAGACATAAAAATCTTTTCAATTAGATAATGATGTTTTTATTGTCTATTAAAATAGTTAAAACGTTTACATGTGTAATAAACAGACCATACAGGAGGAATTAAACATACGAAGCATCAGCAGCGGCTGCACTGCAGAGGTATCAGCTTGTTAGTTAAACATAACATCATGAGATCAAGTTCATATAGAGCCTGTATTGTAAAACCGTAATGAAATGACCGTAAGTTAAAATCTCATTGTACGCTTGCGAAAGAAAGAAAAATTGTTTTGGGTATGAACGGTATCAAAGATAGTTAAGCGCCAGTCTTGTAAACAACAGTAAATTGCAAAAATAGAGTGGTACAAATCATTAAATTTTGTGATGAAGGAAAGTAACAAATCAAGAAAGTGCCAGTAGTGGCGAAGATGGTTAAAATTCTCATTTAATTAATAAGAAGTCGTAATTTTAATCTCACTGGAGCATTCGGATGACTGAGAACGGATGAGGAGAATGTATAAAGAACTTTAGCCAAGGCCAGGGAAGAAGAAACACAAGACAAGAATAAAGAGTAGTTGGAAATGAAAGCATTTCCATGTTTAATAACTAAAAAACTTAGCAATATTTGTATTAAGCTTAAGTGATCTGATTGTGTAATGGTAGCATCCGACATAATTCCTTTAAGTGGTCAACAAAATCCTTAATCACAAGCAGAGAGTGTAAAAAATCTACATATATCGCAAACACCGCCTACACATTTTGAAGACAAAATATCATGAAGTGGACTTGTAAATAATTTCTAACGTAAGAATTAGAAATTAAATTAAATTATCTACTATAAAAAAATCTAATAAAAAAAATTATCTGTTTATCTAGTGACAGCTGGTGCTGTTAAAAGCAGTTCTATTTTAAATTTACTACCTTAATAGTTCAAAATGTGACAAGAATTTTGTGTAACTAGTAAGTTAATAAAAACGTCCACGATGCACTAATTAGACCATTGAAAATTTGAAACAATAAAATATCACAAATAGTAAAATTATTTCAAAGATAATTTAAAATTATTTTTAAGCATTGATCGGCCTTCACAATCTATGCGCATTTTTTTGAATTTAATAATTGCAGAAAATAAAACAATATTATTTTTTAAACAATGAAAAAACTTAAATTAATGCAAACAGCAATAATGAGATACTTGAAAAAAATATTTAAGGAGAAATACAAAAGAAGTTTCTTTACAATTCTTTTGTACATTCGCAAGAAAAGATTATTATTTAAGAATTAATTATAATTATTTAACCTTAAGGTCTTTTAAGTATTTTATTTGAGTAATTATTGTTCAAAAAATACACCTGGGAGTAGCAAATTATTGAAAATAAATCATAAAAAGAACTTGGAACGAAAAAAATTAAGTCGTGGCCCCCTTTTCTTAATACAATCTAATATAACTTAATAGCTTATGTAAGATAACCATGCAACGCTTTAGTCTCTAATATTACGAAATTATAGATTTTACAGAAATTATTATTTTTCTACGATTTTTAGGTAGCTCGGCCGTCAGCTTGAAACTACTTACTTGATCCGATCTGCGTAAGAATCAAATCACAGTAGAAGAAAATGTTGTGTTTATCTACAATTTGTCTTATGTGACATAAACTGTAGAGAAAGGCCAAGCAACATCAAGGGGCGATGTGTGATATAACTGGCACTTTCATATTAGTTTATGGAAAGCAATTTGATTAGACGTGTGCAGATATATCCAGTTGGACCTAAAATTGCTTAAGTAAAGGATGTTGCACCAAGAAGTTTGTTTTCTAAAACAAAAAAATGTAGATTAAGATGATTCGAATTTTTATTACATTACGAAGAGAAAAGTTCGGCAATTGTGATTGAAAAGTGATATCTGGCAAATGTCCACCACGACCACACTGACAGATGCCGTTTCTTTCATCGAAGTTTTAATCACTTTTTGGCAGAATGGCGTTCGTTATATCACGGATTTTGAGTTTTAAGGCTGAAATTTATTAGATTGGCTCTGTATAGACTCTGTCCTTAACATAGCTCTACAACAAATAATCCACTGGTATTAAATCACATAATCTGGCTGATCACTTAACTGCACATTATTCTGAAATTATGCGATCGGAAAATTTGGTTTGCAACAAATTGATCACGTCAGTGATATTCATGTCGTCAATAATATACCAAAATTAAGTTGCTAGCATCTCGCGATCGCGTGATTCATTGAACTTTATCGCATTTACCTTCAGACAGTGACACGTTGTTCTCAATAATCGCTTTAATATTAACAGAAGCCCAAATGCGGTAATTTTCGGTTTCAATCCCTGCACCAGTTGAACCTTGTAAGGCTTCTAAGTCAAATCCTTACGCAAAATTAGACAGGTGGTAGTTTCGGATAACCCCAATTGTTGAGAACGTCGAGTAATTGACAAATTTGGATATACTTCAACATTGGGGCGTTGGTGTTCGTACATTTTATATCGAGCCTGTCGACTCAAATTTAAAACGACCAAATTCTTAATAGCGGTCGCAGAAGAACAATTATGTTGTCCGAAAACATTACGAATATTACGAAATATAACTTTAACAGAACGACCATTTTCATAGTTGTTTTTAATTATTTTAATGCGATTTTCGTGAGAAACTTAAATATGCGGCTCAAAATTCAGGATGATTTAATTTAGGTGTCCTTGTATTATTTTCTTATTCTTTCTCAACATCAGAGAAATATTATTATCTTCTCTTCTACGAACTTAAAATTGTACATAAACTAATTATTGAAGGTGAATAGATGTTAATTAAAAAAATTTCATAAAGATATTACGGTTTTAAGAAACAAAAAATAATTTTCAAATGATGTCTTCATTTTCAAAATGACAGTCTTAAGCTAAAAATGTAGGTGTTAAACAATTGTTTCTTTTCTACAGTAGGCATCGACTATATATACGAAAATTATAAAAATTTTAAATTCTTTAATTTTTTACATTAGCTTAATTGTTTGATTAAATGGATTAGTTAAATCAGCTTAAGTTCATTTTATTTTGATTTCTGCCAACTACTGTTTTTAGAATGCAAGAGCAAATATAAATGACAATGAAACCGTATATTGCAAAATACAAAAATTTTTTTGTGTTCTTGAAAAATGCACAGTTAATTAGCCTGTCAATGCATTCATAAAATGTACATTATACTAAATAGCACCACGTGATTTTGGGACTTAATTTGCTTTTTATTTTTGTATTTGTATTTCGTAACATAAATCAATTATTGCATGAGACACCTAGTGGTCGTTTACTTCAATATTCTAGTGATCTTAATCAGCCACTTACATCGTATGATTTAAAATCATTGGATTCTATTTTTCAAATTCCAAGTTGACACACCACAATTATTGCATTGAGGAAGCAAAAATAGCTCTTCAGAGATATTTAGTTACATTTATGACAAATGCTTCCTTAAGGTTGCATATATGTATATATGTATGCGAACAGAATCATGGAGATCTTTTTCCTAATTTATAATTCAATAATTAAATAAGAACAAACAAGTCGAAAAAGCAAAACCTTGTTCCTGAAAAATTGAGATTTTTGTTCTAGACTTTTTTTACAAAACAACTTTTTCTGATCTCTTAAAAAAACTAATTACGTATCTTATTTAGTAGTTCCTGTTAACAATGCCAAATAGTGAGCTCTTAAAGGGCACATGTTAAATTCATTTATTTATTTTTTGTAACAGTTGGTCACAATGGCTTACTTATATGTGATGTGTAAATTATAATAAAATTATTTCCTAAGCATAACTCATCATGTGGTTCGTCTTTTTTTCCCAGTAGTATTTCAAATGTGGATTTTCTTGAGAAGTTTTAAGTTTAACACAATTTCTTTAGAACTAAAAAGAAAACGTTTGTACTTAAGTATCTCTCATGGTTTTTTGTTTTTAACAGTTTAAACGTAAATGCTCGGGTGACTGATCAATTTTGCTACATTAAGAAACTCAAATAACTTTTTGTAAAGTTCATGTAATTTATTTTTTTTTAATTCATTTGAGAAATAATATTTTTTCATTAAAGTAATTCATGAGGCTTAGAAAATAATTAATTTCAAATGGCTTCCACCATCGGTGACACATGTGCGACATCTTATCAAAAAGTTATTAATTACTGCCTGGAGTGTTCCAGCGGGAATTGTCTCAATTACTGTTAGAATGGATTGCAATAAGGTGAGGAAACCTGGGAGTGCAACGGAATGTGGAGTTTCTTGAAATCAGTTTATTGAAGAATTTTTTCCGTAATTCTGTTATAACAGGCGTGGGTATGTGACAAGTTGCTCCATCTTGTTGAAACCAAACAGAGTTGAAAGGGATTCTCTTTTGGCGTAATTCTGAAAAGAAAAATTCTTTCAACATCTTTCAGTAACGGTCTCCATTGACCGTAACAGTAAGACCGCTTTCTTCGAACATGTAAGACCCGACAACGAACCTTGAAGAAACTGCACACCACACTATGACGCGAAGTGGATGTAACTGCATCTGATGTAGTATCTGTGGGTTAAAACTACTGCATAGTCGACAATTTGTTTGTTAACATTGCCGTTTAAATCAAAATGCGCCTCGTTAGACATAAAAATGCAGTTCAAGACGTTTTCATTCTCTGACGCCATTTAAATAATCTTCTCACAAAATTCCAAGTGAATCGGGAAGTCTCTTGGGTTCAGTTTATTTTTTAATTAAATCTTGTATGGAAATAAGTTTAAATCTTGGTGCAAAATTGTCTGCAGTGACTGTCTGCTGACACCCATTTGAGCAGATAAGCTCCTTGTCGAAACTCGAGGATTGGATTGCATGGCAGCAGCTACAGCAGCGATAGTTTCCTGCGTCCAAACTGAGGGATCTCGATGATAAGGCCTTCTTGGGATTGTGCCACGCTCGGCAAAATTCTTCACGAGCCTAATTATAGCCCATCTACTAGGAGGAGTGTACTACGGAATCGGAAGCTCTTGATGTTCTTGGCATGAAAATTCAGTGTAATGTTCGATGGACTAAACACATTTTTCAAGTGCCTCGATTTTCTAAAACGGTGTAAGTATCTACTTCACTCTATTCGATCTTCGTACTATTTATATCACCTATATCCGTCCAAAGATGCAATACAACTCTCATGTATGGGCCGGCGCCCCAGGGTCTATTTTGAAGTTGCGCGACCAAGGGCCAAGAGGCTTATTGGGGACGGTAGGGTATCCAATTCTATTGAATCCCTAGAGCATCGGCGCAATGTGGAATGTATTTGACTTTTTTATTAATACTACAATGGTAAGTGCTGTAACGAAATTAGGAAACTTGTTCCCGAAACTACGCATTATTAAATATGCACTAATCTTTTAAACGGTCTTTTAAATAATTTAACGATTTTATTTTTTCGATATTTCGCTTTCCTGTGGAAAGCTTTTTCAGGAAATTATTTTTTTATATTTCGTTTTTTATCAGAAGAGTTCAGAATAAACTCCCTCCAGAGGTCTTTCCTGTTACTTTTACAATAGGAAAATTTAAACCGAATGTCCACAAATACTACTCCCTCTTTCCTCCTTCCCATAACCTAATTTCCTAGTTCTGATACAATGCATTACATGAGTAGCGGTCATCTCCTGAGTACTGGTTCCAAAGATAATAAAAAAGTAAATTTAGCTATCGACAAAATGTAAAAACAAAAATTTCCACAGATATCCAACTATCCAACTTTTAAATGGAAAATTGCACATTATTAAGTAGCGATTTTTGCTAAAGATTTTTTATCCTTCAGGGATTCACAATCTACTATTGGTTGCATACCTTCTTAAGGGCTGATATTTGATGATAATAAAGAGGAGAATGACATAGTTGTCCGGATATAACTCATTTTAATTACATTAAAGGAGGTTGGAGTTCCAGCTTGCAATTTCTTTCCGTATATTTTAAATATATTTTAAATATCCCGGCTGAAGGCTTAACAGGAACGACCAATATCAGTTTTTGGTCTTTATGCTATATTGAAAATACATTGTTTGACGTTTTTTCGCTAATATTTATTACTCTTCTACTTGTATTTTAATGTATAAAAAAGCGACAACTTTTAAAAATTTTAAAATGAAAATATTATACTTTTGTGTTTTCGGGATAAGATCTTTTAAATACTATCACATTTATTTGTTATTATTACATTTTACTGCCCTATCCAATGATAGTTAAATTTTATCATATAATAAAAATTAATAATAATAATTAACAATTAATAATTAATAATTTTTAAATTTATTTTAAAATTTGTCTATCTTAACTTGCAGTTTTGTGTATAAAACAATTTCTTATTTATATCTAAATGAAAAACATATTTAGGAAAAAAAAGGGAATAATTGACACGCATATAAAGCACATAATTATTTGAAATGTGTAAAGACACTAACATCCAAGTAACGTTTTTATTTGGCAACAAAATATTTAAAAATTGTTTTACATTAAAATTAAACAAAAAAATAAACATGAATTTTAGTAAACGTTTCTCAATTTGACTGTGAATTTTGCTCAACTAATAATTTGGTGCTAAATTTGCATATAATATCAATTTATGCAAATCACCCTTGAGTTAAGATTTTGCAATGGGTATTTAGATTTCCATTTTTATTTTTTCGTTCAACAATTTTATATTTCAACGCTCTTTTTCTAAACGCCCTAAAGTGAGTTTGATGTGTATGTTTTTCGAGTTCGGGGAATTTATTTTAAATGCTATTTTTCTTTGTAGTTGCTATCACAAATGTTCGTATAGAAAAATGTATTTTATTATACATGTGTTTGAATGTAAATTGTATTGTTGTTGTTTTTTTGTTGTTGTTAAATGTATTTTAAAAGTATTGAATAGATGTTGTGGTTGTTGGACATGGTTTTGATAAAACAAATCAGACTGTTATAGTCGGCGGTTATGATAATTAATATACCTTTTATTTTCAAAATAACTTTCTTGAAGTATCAGGCAATTGTAACGTAGAACATAGAGGGTTCTTTAAAAAATATTTTCATTATGAGAAACACACACATATACATACATACCTATGGGAATAATCAATTCGATTGTAATTATGATCTGTAAATATTTGGTAATTTTCTAAGTATTAATTTTGGTGAACATTATAAAATTGAATGCAATGATTTTCAATTCAACTCCCGAATTTTCCTTACTGCTTTTCGATTTTAGCGTTCAGCGTTTAACATTGAACTTATTTGCATTTACCTCTCAACTTGCAGTTGTTTAGGATATTTTATCCTTTACTCGATATTTCAAAAGTTAAGTCATGTTTGCCTGCTAACGCTTGTCCATCGCAATATTTTATAGTTTACAGAGTCCAACATTTGTATACCTTAATTTGTATTAATTTATCGCTTTTTATGATTTATTTTCTCTTTCAAAGCTAGAACTATTGTATTTTAAAGTTTCTGTTCTTCCAAAAGTTATTAGACGTATTCATAATAAAACTTAGATTAAGCTTAATATAAGTAACAAGGGAGGGTCTCTACAAGGCCCTCCACATAATTAGACATCAAAAATCGTTATGAAATTCACTAATAGGTCACGAACCCAATCTATAATACATGACGTATATGTGAGTGCCAATAGATTATCATAGTGGATGAACATTTGTAATAAATTCACTTTAAAACCTTTTAATGGCTGAAAACAATACTCGTTAAGGATCTTGTTGAGAGTAATCAATAGTTGATAGATTCTCTACACCCAAGAATATTATTACCATGACTTAATAAGCTATTTATTTCATATAAATTCCATTGAAAATTTTTTGTTCACCTGCATGTTGTGATGAATGTTTTCCAAAAATAATTTAAACAGAGTTAAAGCTCCTACAAACTATTGGAGAGATTAGTTTAGCTTGTCATATATTTGCGATTATATTCGAATATAAAGGATAGCTACGTCCTCGGTAATAGTTATATTTCATCATCATGTCACTTTCTTAAACCTAGGACATCTTTAAATTTCCTAACTCATTTACATAGACTCTACTTGCAATTGTTTTTAGAAACGATTTTTGCTATAATTTCATTTGCCACGATTTGTGGCATTATTGTTACATTGAAATAAAATAAACCATTTGGCATTAAAAGAAAGGGTTAAAGAAAAAGAAACTTTTCTCTTAAAAATTCGACTTTCAACAAATGTCAAGAGATTGTGCTTCTTCTCCCCTTTTCGTATAGCAACTTTTTTATCACTTCTTTTTTCTATCCTAAGATCAAATATTGTTCTGGCAATGGATCATAATCGCTTATGAAGTTCTTCTAAATTAATTATTTCGAATCAAAAACTTAATCTTATATAATAATCTTCCAAGAAGGGATATCTTATTTCCCGTAATTGAAATCATTGCAAACTGAGTATCGTGTTTACTATATACTTTTCTTTAATGAAGTATAGTTATAAAAATAAAATGCTTAGCTAAGCTAAAATTCATGTCATTTGATATTGTGAAAAAAAAAATAAAATGTAAATTGTGATAGCGAGTTAAAAAGGAAATAAATACAAAAAATACAATTGATTTATGCTTCAAAAAAAATGTTTAAATACAATATACAAAAATACAACACAGTGGTTAAACAGCTGTGTACAAATGTTTAGTTCCGCATATTTAGCTTGCTGTGAAAGCTCAGTGTTAAATTTCACAGAAATTACTAAATTAATTTTATAAATAAAAGCATTTTCAGGAATTTTTAAGAAATAAAATTTGTAATCGAATCGTTTATTTAAGAATAATTTTGGTTCTGTTGATTTGTAGTTTTCATTAGAAGAAATTTTACCTATTCATGTGTACAATATACTTCATTTTTTAGTGTGCTGATAATCACTATTGATTATTGGTAATTTGTTTAAGTTTTAATTTGATTTATTTGTTCACTTCTCAGTTGATCAAAAAAATTTGTAAACATTATAAGAAACTTTAGCTTTTCTAAAAATGGTCAAGGGTACCCCGATGAGTTGAGTTATGCAATAGCTACAGGAACTAGCTTTATTACCGATAAATAATTTTATATGAAATAAATTTGGGGTATCAGCACACATTCCAAATATAGCAACTTTCAGTTGAGTAATAACATTGATCTCTATTTGAAAACTGTAAGATCCAATTAAAAATGTGATAACATTTTTACGCTTCTGTTATATGTATATCTAAAATATTTAAAACAAACAAAATGAAGCATTTTTCATTTGAATGCATGTGTATTTATGAACAAACACACAATCACACTCAATCCGTGTACACTTAACTTGGTAATTTTTTTATTTTCAAATATTATGTATGTGAATTATAACGTACATATATGGATATAACTAGTGGAATATAAATGTATTTTTTATTCATATTGTATGTGGTACATTTGACGAACTTGCTGTTAATTCAATTGTTGTTGACAAGTGTTGCTTGAACCATTAAAAAGTAAAAAATAACTAAAATGCCCATAGCCATAATAGGTTTTAGCTAAATTTTATAATTTTTACTACATATAAGTACTTTTTGTTGCTAACAACAATAAAAGTATAATCGAAATAGTGTGTGTTTATCTACAAGGGTCTTCAACAAGTAAGTGAATCTTTATAATTTATCAACAGTCTTATATCTCAAGCCAAATTGATTAAATAAGAATTTTATATAACCGACAGAGCATAAAGACAACGACACACAAAAAAAAACTTTTATACAAAATACAGAAACCATTAAGAAACATTTTTTTTATTTTATTTTTATTTGACTTGATGTGTAATTTGCGTTTTTTACAAAACTTTTGCAAATTTTAAATTTTCTTTACTTTTCAAATTGCATATGAATGGCTTCCAATAGAAAACTTTATGTAGAAAAATTCAAATAATAAATTGGTTTCTTAATTTATTCCAAACAACTCAAAAAAATTTCAGATATAACTATTTCTCTAAGATAAAAAAATCAAATACAACCCATAAAAGTAAAGAAAATTCATAGAAATAAATATTTCATTTTTTTCTTTTCTTATTTTTATCATTATTAAGTTCCACCTACTTTACAATAACATCATTAGCCGTACCAAAACGGTTAGTTTTGGAAAAATAACAATGAAACATATAGCGCATGTATTACATATTTTAAAACTTTGTAAGTTTGCTTTGCAAAAGTATACAAACGATAAACTTTATTGGTGAAGAACGTTCCCAAGAATTAGTTATCTAAAGGATACCTACCCGTTAGAGGTTTTCACTTCAAGAATGCATTATGGAACATCTCTTTTAAATTATAAAACTTATGAAGGTAAGGACTTTCGAAATCTTAACAGTTATGAGGCCGCCAAAAGCTCGGCAGAGTTGAATAGCGTCCAATTTCGCTAACTATTTCACAACAACTAATTCAAAAATCAAACACGATTGCAAGACCTTGCAGCGCAGCTGATGATAAATAATATTTTAATATTTTATATAAAATTTTTATTTCTATATTGGAAAGCCCTATATTTGTATATTCGCTAACATTTATGTATGTGTGAAATATGGTATTAAAAATTCAAAACATTTAACTTTTAATTGAGTTATTTACTCGTTAAGAAATAAATTGATGTATAAATTAAAAACATTTGTGAGACATTTAAATTTAAAAAATTGTTAACAATTATTATTTGAATTAAAAATTATATACATTTATTAAAAATTATTTAAAATTATTAGAAATGTAAAAAATTTTAAATTACAAATTTTTTCAACTTCTAAACAAATATATGATCAGGTCCAATATATTTTTTTTCTCATTTTATTTATTTACAATCTATTTTTACAATAATGAGTAAATTTGATCAAATACAATAATATGAAAAAAAAGATAAACATATCATATGCTATAAGCTTCAGCAAGCTTAATAGCTTAAACAAATATTAAGTTCTAATATTGATTTGGATTAATTAAACAAAAATATATATAAGTTTATTTTCTATAAGGTAAATCTAGTACATGAAATCTATTCAGTCTTCTTACTTCTTCTGTTTCATCTAAAAGAGCAATTGCTAAAATGTTGCTATGATTAATCGATTCAAGTACGCATGACTAAATCTATTTATTTCATCTCTAATTAAAGGGATTTTGAGGTCTTTGTGAATTTGTTTATTCGTTACAAACCAGGGAGCATTGACTAACGTTCTTAGTCCAATATATATGGTCCAATATATGGTCCGAACGAATATAACAGATATGTTAAGGAGAAAAATTAATTTAATTATCACAAAAATATAATTTCAAAATGTACACTTAAGGTCTTTTAATAAAATGCAATTTTCCCTACCTCTTTATGTGTCCTCGTCAATAATTAAAAGTTTATTTGTAGAAAGTATTAGAGTAATAAAAAAACAGGATACTTTAGTATATACGTTTGATTAAATTAATATTAACAGTCCTAAGCTAACTTAAATGTGACAGTGTTTTTAAGTTAACGACGCACAAAGAGGCAGAAATGAAATATTTCAGAAATATATAAAAATATTTATTCTTGTTTTTTCAGGCATTGCTGAGGTTTTAAAATTTAACTATAATTTAAGAATACAAAAATTTTGCAAATGCTATAGTCGAATTGTAAAATCCGTTGCATCTTTTCAGAAAGGTCTATAGAACTCAAACGATACCGTTCCAAAACGTTTCATTTTTAACCCACAGTGGGAAAATTTGTATTTTTTTTATGATAAAACATTTTATGAAATGACACTTACCAATAGCCTTTTTGACGCTCGTTTCTAGAAAAAGTAGGAAATACTTTCTTCAGTTTAAAAAGGTTGTATGATATTTTCGCAATAAAATGTTTAAGCCCTTGACAAAGAAACACAGTGGGTGAAAAAATATGACAATAAAAGATATCTTTAAACTAAAGAGAAGAGAGATATTGTATAATTACATTTGTTTTGGAAATAAGCGACTACAACACCTATAGATGACAGATGTTACAAGTAAATTATCACTTAAATTAGTTATTCTTATATTTATTTTATTAAGTACTTATTTTTTCAAAATTATTATATTTTCAACTGTAGTTCACTAATTTAAAGATTTCAAGCAATATATCTAAATAATTCAAAACATTAAATTTTATCGTTTGCTAAATTTTAGCTTGCCAAATTCTTATTTTTCTCAATTTTTACATATGACTCCGAATAATAAAATCAAAGCATAAGGAAACAAATCAAGGTAAGCAGCTGAAATAAATCAAATAAATTATTTTATATTTATTTTTATTCTCACCAAACATTTTTTCACTTTTTCTTAATTCGCTAAAAATCGCCTGCATTTAATTAATTATCTTTTAATTACAGCAAAAAGTACTGTTGAATTACATCAAAGTTTATCCGAGTGTCCCTCGCATTTTCATACTATTAATCAATTTTTATGATTTTTAAATAATATCGCAATTTTAATGAGTAACACTGTTTTACATTTATAATTTAGAAGGCTACAGAGATTCCAGAAATTATTCAGTGTTAGTTATACCTTTTTATATCGTAAATAAATACCAAAAAAATACCAAATTGCTCTTTGTTAAAATTTTTTTAGAAAGTTTAAATTTGAGCTTTGTAAAGGATATGAATAGGTATGCTAATTTCAGGATAAATACCTCAGAGACAACTTGAATTTATGATGAAAAAATTAATAAGGTTAATTTTGAACCATCTGCAAATAATGGGAAATAAATATGAAATAAAAATTTTACTTCATCAAAATTTAATTTCGAATGAATGAAATATGAACTAAACAAATATAGATATTTGTTGTATTATTGTTGTATTTGTATTAGTCTGGCAATTTATCTAAATACTGCAATAATGAAAACAATTTTATTCTTTATCTTAATAAATGCTTATTTGAAAGATTTTATAATAAGCTCAACATTGTCGGCGATATTTTTTAATTAATCTTTCTATTGAAGGCACCCTAAGTTGCTGGAGAATAATTTGTGTACTTCGGCAACAAAATTTAAAAAACTAATTATAAATTGTTTATAAATACATTTACAAACCAAAATTCTATATCAGATGTTTGCAAGTATTTTTACTAACATGAAGAGTAATATCACATATTAGGTAGAAGTGAATTTATCAACTAAATACATGTCCATCTAACTGTAGTTACAATGTCCTAGCAGCTGCACGAAAGGCTTGTTAAACAATAATTTTTTGTACTCAGTGCCAAACGAGAAGATTATTTTAGTATCACAATTCAATTACAGAATCAAATCCGCATATTTCTTTTTCTTTTTGTTACAAAAAAAAAAAACTGAGTACGCACTAACGCCAGCTTTAAAAAATTGTTCCCTTCATTCGAAGAAAAAACAGTAAATTTTAATTCCATTTGAATTATTTTTGCTTAAAAAACTTCTTCAGCAAAAAATAGAGAGCGACTGCGATGGACATGACCAGCAACGAACAATGAGGCATTTAGTAAGTACGCAAGCAATTTTTCCTTTTTTATTTTTTTAAATGGCAATTGTTACCAAAAAATGTGGAAAAAATGTGTTTTTCGCAATAAACAAAAAAATAATGAAAAATGAACAACAATTCACGGTGAAAAAAATGGAAAAGTGTTTTGTAAAAAAAATCTAGAACGTAAAGCAATTTAAGGGTTCATTAGTGCTAGAAAGAACAATCAATGAACAACGTCAGCGTATTTATTGAAGGTTTTGAGAAAAAATAAAAAACTTTGATTTTCAATTGTTTGCAGGAAAGAAGTAAAACAAATTAACCAAATAGTATCCTAGGAAACATGTTACATCTACTATAACAAGTTTCAAAGCAAATTATATGTTCACATAGAAACTGTGTTATATATAATGCAATGAATGATGCTGAAGTTTTAAACAACGTAAAGAGAGACTTTTATTTAGTGTATGTGATATTCCAATTTTTTCTAATTTATACTCAATAATATTGACTATTAAAGATGAAAGCGATTACTAAGCTTTTTAGAAGAAATAGTTTTATTTAAACTATAGATTTGCGATGGCATAAATTGTTTAATTTAACATAATAAAACAACAATAAAGTTGAAAAAAACTTACGTTCGCTCGATTTTTTCAAGCTCTTAATGCAGTTAATTAACTTTCAAGAAACTATTAAACAGAGTTTGGAATACCTTAATAGACATACAATTTTCAAATGCTATTGAATGCAAGAAAGCCAGAGTGAAATTGCTCTGAAAAATTGGATAACCTACCGTCTCCGTCTTTCTCTTGTACGCGATTGAGCAACTCCAAAATAGACTTTGAGAGTTGCATTCCATCTTTAGACGCATATAGGTGGTACAGGTAGTTCGAAGATCGGATGGAGTAAAGTATCTATTGCACCGTTTTAGAAAACCAAGATACTTGAAAGCTTCTTTAGAAAATTGAAAAATTCGTTTAGTCCATCGAACATCAAACTAAGTTTTCATGCCAAAAACATCGAGAGGTTGCGATTCCGTAATACCTATATCACCCATGGCAACAGGTGCAGCACCATTTCCGAACACATATCTATGCGTAAGCATGCAACATTGCGTCTTACAGGCATTAAAATTAACTCTATTCGCACGACCCCATTCGGAAATTAACGTGAGATCGTGATTGAACGTATCATTTATGTTTCGCCTTTGGGAACTCATCTCCATATGGTTCGCTCTATTACTAAATTAATAAGAATAAAAAATGGTGCTGTCATCTGCGAACAATTATATAGGGTTGAGTGTTTGACAAAGAAGGTCATTTAGAAAAATGAGAAATAGGGTAGGAGAATGAACGGAGCCTTGCGATGCCCCTGAATTAATCTTGAACTCGTCGGATGAAATCCCATCTAAAACAACTCGTGTAGTGCGATTCCACCATCTTGAGTTATGGTGAAATGTTTTAATATTTTCTTTTTATTATTTGCGGCACCCCTTAACAAAATTTTTAATATTTCACATTATTTTTAAAAATACTCGAAAAAAAGCTATATCTGGTGGATAAGCACACTCTATAAGATTTTCAGTTACGTGCTAAAAATATTTTTTTTTAAGTTTTTTTAACTGTAACTTAAGATGTTATACCTGTAATGTACTACTAGTATTAGTAACTACTGAATTTTATTAATTTATTATTTTTCCTTTGCGGGACCTTCTCATCGTCTGCGTTTAATTTATATTTAATAACTTGATAATAAGTATTTATATTTGTTTTTACACTAATTGAGCTAAAGACTTCACAATATTAGGAAAATGAGAAAAAAATTGCTTGAATTTAAAAGTTCTTTTTGCTATCAAAGTTTTAACATAATTTATTTAATAACAGACAGTTGCACTTAGTATAGCTTCCTTTGTACTTTATTTTATCGTTAAGTAATTAAAAAGTGATTGTTCTTTGCAAGTTTTTAAATGGTTAGAATTATTATTTTTAGGCTAAACTCTAAACACTTTAGCTTGATTTTTCATTGACTTTTTTTATCCTAAAGGTAATCTAAGCAATTTTATTTCGTGCTTGATTCCTTTAAATAAATATTTCGTGATATTCTCACAAAATATTTATTATAAAAAATTTTTATTAAAAAATAAACATCTTATGATATTCTCATTAAACATTTATTTAAACAAAAATATTTGAAATGTATTGTAATGTAATGTATTGTATTGTATTGTTTTAAATAAAAATTTGCTGTTTCATAATAATAAAGTTAAATATTTTAATTTGCAATATTAAGTAGAAGTAGGTTAATGTTCATTTGCTTAAATTCAATTTAAAAACTTGTTAAGTAAAGAATGATAAGTAAGAAAGAGAATCTCACAAAATTCCGTAACATGCAAAATTTCTTTTCGTATGAAGAAACCAACAACAAGCCGATGCTACAAATTCTCATTTTACGACATCATTTTATTCGAGCCAACCTCTATGTTTCTTGCCATTTGTACACTTTTTTCATTCGGTATTTGTTACCCACTGTTTTCTTATTAGCGTCATGTTTTGGGTATCTGGCAGACGTGAAGGCAGCTTCGCAGCGAAAGTTCTTGGCATGTGGTTTGTTTGTGTTCGACCTCTTAAAGTTAGTACATAAGCAGTTCTTCGTCGACTTGGGTCGCGTCGCGGCTCTTTACTAAGTTAGTCAGTTGCGTAACTCCCCCACATTTTTGAAGCCCTTATACCTTTCCAGTAATATTCATATGCACGGTTGAAATCGATTTTTCTATGTCTTATTGGTCCAGTTCTGCTCATTCCTTCTGGATGTTTCTTAATTTATATAATCTATGAAACAAGTGCCTTCTGCATTTATCTGCATGAGTTGTCGCTACTGTTTAGGGATTTTTCGTTATGAAGGCAATTCTATTCTTAATGTTAAACTCGATACGTACCCACAATCTGTATGCAAGAAGCCAATCTCTCTGCTTTCCAAGCATGCCTAGCGTATATTTTTTCAGAGAAGCACGTGTTTCGTTTGAGAGTCTATTTCTCTTTGGTAACATAGCCTACTAGACCTTCATTCAAGTGGGAATTTAAATTCTACATTTGCCAGTTTAAATCAAAAAAAACATATCAGTTTTATTGTTTAATAAGTTGCAGAAGTCTTATTCTGTTCTCAGTAAAAACCTGCAGGACTCCTGCTTACATGCGTTATTATTTTTTTATTTTTGTGATGCATTCGTGCTTGACAAATAATACAAACACTAACGTTATACTTTGCAACAAACTGTTTAGGACAAGAACAATAACTTAAAGGAAGTAGGAAGAATACTTTTAAAAAGCTGTTAAAAACAGTAACCAGCGTCATTAGAATACTTTTCAATGAACATTTCCGTATACAGCAAACTGCCACTTAAATATAAAACTAATTGATCCGAATTGATCCGGAAAATGGTTATATGGCAAACAATATTATTATTTTTATTTTTTAAGTAGGAAATCTCTATTGGCTATTGAGCCAATTAAAATCGGCAAGACAACAGCAGGTGTTTTACAATATTCTATTCAATTTGGGCCTACGTTTAGTTGCCAATCCAAAAATTATATAAGTATATTGACAAGTGCCCCTGTAGGCTAGTAGGTAGTGTACTAGCTTTTAAATATGGGGGTTGTGGGTTCGATTCCCAACGAAGACCTTTGTTTTTTTCACTACAAAAATAAAAATTGGCTGTCGGTGGGGCTGTTTAGCGATGAAGGCATAGTCACTGGTCGCTGGGCTCTCTTATATACGGCAGTTAATTTCCGACTATCCTTCTATTTTCACCACCTGTTTCATCCATTCTCTATCCCTTTCCTAAAGAATGTAGCACGGTACTTGACTACTTGACTACTTGACTAAATAGGCATTGTTGCCTGAAGTGCTACTTCTCTTTTTACACAAAAAAAAAATAATGAAAAAAGGATGTCATGGAGATAAGACCTGCATATATAGCTACTCTTTGACGAATTATTCAGAAAAGGCCGGTCAAGCAATCAGCTACTAATTAGAATGTAAAAATACTTAAGTATTATACTTAGAACTATATTAAAAAACATAGTAAATTTTTTGCATTACGAATGTTGGAAAGTAGAATTAGATTAGATTTTAGTTTTTATTTCAATCAATTAATCGTGTATAATCTTTTCTGCTTAGATAACACAATTTTTTGGAGATTTATTATTTGTTTTTGTTTCTTTTAAAGGGCGACTTGTAATTTGATATTAGAAGAACGCATTAGGCCCTCTTATACGATAGCAATATACAACAGAAAATGTCATTTCACGTAAATCTCTACGGGTGCACGCAGTCTTGAAACGTGGTGGCTGTTGGTTTAAATCGGTTGCTTTTAAAAAGCTCCCGAAGAAATTTTAACGCAGGCTTTTTGTTTTTCTTCTGGACAAGTAGTCAGGGGATGACCTCTATACATGCAGTGCATTGTGCCAGAGCTGAGAAATTAAGTTGTAGCAAAGAGGGAGTAGTGTTTGTGGACATTCAATTTGAACTTTCCTACATTGAAAGTGACAGGAAAGACCTCTGGAGGGAGTTTATTCCACATGTAGACTGTTCTGCTAAAAAACAAAATTTCCCTATAATACATAATACGATTCACCGATCAATCAACGAAAATCTAGTTAAGCGCGCGATTAACGGGAACAAGATCCCTAATTTCATTAAAGCACTTAACATTGCAGTAACGATAAAACAATAAAATACAACACACACTGTGTCGGTGCTCTAAAGAATCAATAGAGTTATTGGATACCCTACTATCCCCAATGTACTTCTTGCCCCTCTCTTGTACGCGGCTAAACAAATCCAAAATAGACTTTGGAAGCCCGGCCCATACAGAAGAGTTATATTCCAGTTTTGATGGGATATGGGTGATATAAATAGAACAAAGATCGGATGGAGTGAAGTATATCCTAAACAGTTTTAGAAACCCAAGGCACTTGAAAGTTTCTTTAGAAATCTGAAATATGTGCTTAGTCCATAACATCACACTGAATTTTTAGGCCAAGTACATCAAGAGCTTCAGATTTCTTAATACTTATATCAGCCATAGCAACAGATGCAGAACCGAACACATGTCTATGAGTAAGTATGCAACATTGAGTCTTACATGTGTTAAAATCCATTCTATTGATTGAACGTGATTGAACGTATTATTCATATTTTGCCTTTTGTAACTCACTTCCAACTGTTCGGTTCGTTCAACTACTAAATGAATGCGAATGTCAAATGGTCATCTAACTATCTGCCATCTGTGAAGGAGTAAATAAGGTTGAAATTTTGACAAAGAAGGTCATTTAAAAAATAAGAAACAGGGTAGGAGAAAGAATAGAGCCTTGCGGTACCCCTGAATTAATCTTGAAAAAGTCTGATGATATCACATCTACATTAGTTCATATAGTGCGTATTCTGAGGAAACTCACCTTACTATCTAGGAACTGATGAATGGAGTTGCACAATTACTCTGACAGGAACAAGTCACCCGTACAGCGCTACCATAATGTCGGAAACCATAATGTCGGTCGCTAAGTAAACTGTTGGGCTTCAGGTATCTTACAATATGAAAATTAATCATACTTTCCATCACCTTAGAAAGTGCTGAACAAATTCCAATTGGGCGGTATTTTCTGGAAATTCTCTGCCGTAATGCAACGTGCTGAAGAGGGCCGCTAACAGACCCACTAGCGTCGAAGAGCAGTGTTTCGAAGCTATCTGGTTCAGAAGACATTTTAATGATATGATAAAAACTTGCTCACCTTTTAATAAAAGAAAATTAAAGATTTCTACATAAATAAATCGTAATGAAACAAATAAATTGAAAGACAGTCGCAGTCCAGTACTTTAAACATCGCTAATCAAAACCCATGCATGCATACATACATACATATATTAATACATACATCTATACATGTGAAAGATATTTACTGTCATATTCAAAATGAAATTGTGTAGGAAGAATTCTACTTTTAGCACAAAATTGAATGTACTAACAAAAAGCCTTATGATTATCAGGCCAATTTATAAACTTTTATTTTATACGATGCAAAAGGCGCGGCGCATTTCGTTATTTGCAGTACGGCTTTTTGACAAAAAACAAGGGAATACAACATTATTAACTGCTTAACTGAACCTCAACAAACTTCAAAAGTGTTCAATACATTTTTACATGCACCTTGAGATAAAAACATGCTTATGCCAAGATTTTGTTATTTGTAAAGGTCAACTAACGGGTCGAACCGGATGCATATATAAAAATCAAATACCGTATAGATTCATTTAAATGCCAACAAAATTGCAACAAAAAACTGCTTTTGTTTTTTGCTAGATTTTGTAGCTAAACAACATTAAAAAAAATTATGGCAAACTTATATAATCGCATCTCCAAAATTCATAAATCATCAGTGACACAAGTGAGAGAGCAAATGCATGAAAGCAAAGTGTTAGTTGGATTATTTTGAGTGAAAATGTATGTGTTGCATGTGTTATTATTGCTTGCATTACTTCTATCCTTTGATATCATGCTATAACACTTTCCAAAACACATCTGCAGCAATCAGCCAAGTGGTAACCAATGTAACTACAAGGCAAACTGTAACACAGCCAAAATAATAGATGATAACTTTTAATATTTTTCTCATTTTTTTTTTCCTTTTTTTAATATCTTTCATTTATATTTCGGTTGTGTGATGATACAGCTGGCATTATTCTATGCTAAAGATAAATAAGCAAACAGTAAGCAAAAAGGTTTTTTAGAGCGTATATGAATTTTCGTTTAATCTGGATAGATGCCAGCATAATAAAAAACGTAAAAAATGTGTATTTCAACAATGTATTTTATTTAAATTACAAATATCACTAATATTTAATATTTTTGGTTGAAAAATGCTTCGTATGTAGAGATCCATTAACATCTTTATCACTTTCGATCGTAATGTGGAATAAATAATTAAAAATAAAATTTTCTATAAAATTTATTTTTAAAAATTGATTTTAGTAGTTTTTTATATTTATCTATTTTAGTTATAATTTAAATAAATTAGGATAACACATTGAAATATTTTTTTATTTTTTATTGCATTCATTAATTCATTTTTTCATTTTATTAAGGAAATACTGAGTCAGCATTTTCGTTACATTTTTGGGTAATCGCAAAGCATTAGTTATTTTTAATTATAGGGATTTAAGACAAATGAAGTAAATATTCATCAAAAGCTTAATCAAATACAGGTATTTCTTCTTCTTTGTTAATATATGATATCAAAAGAAAATTAGAGAACAAGATAACAATAGTACCTAAAGGAACTTTGTCAATTGTGATATAAGCACATAAATGTATTATATTATTATAGAAGAAAACTAACCAGCCACATTTGACTAAACTTTAAAATAAAATGAAGCCTTAAGTCAGGGATCTACTCAACTTAACTAAAGCATATGGCAATCCTTTAGAATAATACCCAAGTTAAAGCTGATAGTATAACAAAAGCTTAACTTTGATTATTTCTTAATCTTAACAACGTGGCTCAATAAAATATTATTTGTAAAATTTTTAATTCAAAATTAATATTTTTGATTAACAAATTATATTTTTCTCCCCACTATTACTTTATATTCCTTAATCTTCTTAATTTATTTTTAAAACTGTTTAAAAACTAAGGCAATCAATAAAACAACTCATTAAACAATAAGACTATAAAAAAAAAAAATTAATCGACCACATTTTGCAATTTTCGCTATCACAAACATGAGAATAAAACACGAAATAAAATTTAAACAAAAAATAAAAGCTGCTAATCTCCCACTTTTATTCATTTTACTCTAATACAGAAATTGTTCAAGTTTTCCTTTCTCAAACCCAATTTTTATTGTGCCTTATAGCACGGCTTTTTGTAACATTTTTTAGGATTTACAATATGGAAAATTTTATTACGGTTTTTTTATTTTAATATTTGCTGTTGGATTTCCTGAATGGTGGCTTTATTTGATGTTAGGGTGTATGGGTGTGGGTGTGAGTTTATTCGTTTAGTCGCCATATGACGACACATCATACTTTTGTTAAATAGCAATTTATTTTGAGTTTTTTCTTTATTCTATATTTAAAAAATTATGTTTGGGATCTTGTATTTTTTTATTATTCAAGACTTGTTGCTTACATAAGACATCATCGTCAACATCCATTTATTGTAACCAAACCAACCGTTCCGTCTTTCAATAAATTAAGTTTAAATAACATTTATACTTAAATTTATGTGAAAAGTTTTTTTCTCCTTCTTATGCTTTATTTGAAATATTTTTTTTTATTTTTATTTGAAGAAAGAATTCTTTCTTTAATGCTTTTCTTCTTGAAATACCAAGAGATTTATTTGTAAAATAAAGTGCATGTTTGGTTTGACAATTCGTTTTTTATTTTTATATGTGAAAATTTAAAGAAAATTTAAAAAAAATTAAAATTAATTTGGTTTAATCAAATATATTAGGATATTGATTGATAACGAAATAGTAATCGAAATTGAAATGTTAAAAGAGAACAGCAGGAGCATTTGAATTGATGATTTGCAGTAAGCCCTGAATATATTTGATAATCTAAAAGGTTTTAGAATCTATTTAAACCTTTTTCAATCTTTTTTTTCGGACGTAAATTTTATACTCTCATACACTTTTCTTTAGTCTATACTGCAAAACTCAAAACTAAGTCTAGACCGCCCAGTGTAAAGCATAAGGACTATAATACTTTCTAGTGAGAAAGTTTTACTTCAGTTGCAGACGTGGCACAATGATTTATTTCTATATGTACAGTGATCTATGATATTAATTAGTCACTCTGCGACCCACCTTAACTTCTCAATTATTAGTGATTGCTGATTGTTAATTTACGAATAACTAAACTTCATTTTCGTTTTATGCTGTCAATAGCCATACACGTTAACTATTGTGATTTCAGACTGTTAACCAGGGGTTGTTATGTGATACGAATTAGTTAACGTGGTCTTACGTGGTTTATGAAACATTTTATTAAAAGATTTTATTATAAAAATTTTATTGAAAAAATATGTTCTTTTTCGAAAAGATAATTTTATCAGTCAAATTTTTTTTTATGCACTAAACTTTCATCAGTCATAATTTTACTATACTATAGGTCATCAATAAGTTCTATAAAAAAATTCAATCATAACTTATGTCAAAAAAAAATGTTTTAGTCTAATAAAATTAGGCTAATTGTTTGTGTATAAGTCCAAATATTTCTTTAATTTCAAAAAACTATATGGGTAGAACATAAATTCTTCTCTATACCATCGCATGCCTCTGGTAAATATTGTAGAAGTATAATACTAAGCCATTCACAAGAAACGGTTCTGGCCAATATGATGTTGATTACCTCCGTGTGCAAGAAATTGAATGGGGCTAATAATTTAAATATTGGGGGATTCCACTAGACTGCAAGGTGTGCTTAAATCATCATTCATTGAGTCAGCATATCCGAAAATATAAATATTTTCTAATTAAAGATAACTTTTCCTTGGAGGACCATCATTTCATCACTATCTGAAAACAATCACAATTTATTATTAGGCTAATTCTAAGTTTTTATTTTCTTCAATCTTGAAATTCGCCCCAAAACTATTCATAGGTCTACGAAATATAATAATTTTCTGAGGATTTCTTATATAACTTTTCAAACCTTTCAATAGTACTTTATTTTAAAATGTTGTTTCCGAATTAGAAATTCTGAGCAAACATCTTTTAATTTATTTCGAATTACATAATAACCTGCTTTGTATCTGCCGACCTCTCATTATTACTAACATATATTTAAATATAGCATATACATCAGTCGTTGTGGTATATTTGCTAGTTGTTTTCGGTTTTTTAAAAAAATACTCTTTTTCTGCCCATTTAACTTTTAAAACAGTATGGAGGGCAAACAATAAATAACTTTGAATACTGCGGATCATATTTCATAACAAAATATTTAGTTTTAACTTTACACTTTCATAATGATGATGTGGTTGTGCTAAAATTTGCATTTATATTAAATTTATTATACAACAGCAAGCGCTCATTTATTGCCTTTCAATTACCCAATGTGTCTGATTATGCCATATTTTTTAAAAATATGACGGTATTTATAAGTCTGCATGGGGTTGTCTACGCGTGTCTTCCTTCCAGTCAGCAGCTAACTAAGACGTTTAAATCCATTTATTTATTGTGATGTGTCGATTGAAAAACAAGTGTTTTTTTACGTAAACATGCTTTAATATTGCAAATTCAGCTGAAGAAAAAAATATTTTGAGGATAAAAGGAGAAAAAATGTGAGAAAAAAATATTATATTTAATAAATTATTTTCTGTCAAAATGTGCATTATAAAATTGCTAAAAAAATTTGATGTGTTTTTGAAATGATAATAGTTTTTACTGTCAACAATATTAATAGGCTTAAAAATGGGCTATATTTTTTTTTTAATTTACACATACACATAGTTATTAATTTATATCAAACAAATATGTATCTATCTGCAAAAAGGCACTATCGTCATTATTTTACATACCTTTTTATGTATTACATGTAAAAGACTTAAAAAGCAATTGATTTATAAAATGAAATATATAATGGAGTAGTTACTGATAACAAAAAAGATAATGAATATGCAAATTATATTTGTTTATTTATTTTGTTACATTAATTGAATGTTATTGTTGTTATCAGAATTTGATTGACCGCTTTATAATGCCGATTTAATCCACTGTTGGGCTTTAGGGTGAAACATTCCACTTTTAACATTGTAAATATATTTAGTAGACTATAACTTAGTTCTTTGAAGTTAATTTAATTTAATTTATTATATCAGCAAAAAGCAAAAAAAAAAGGAACGAATGAGTTAAGTTTTATTCAGACAAATTTTTATGTTGGGCATTGTAAATGAAATTAATTAAAATACTTACAGTTGTAAATGATTAGATTCGTTGTCAAAATTGTTTGATGTTTTCTTTATTGCAATAAATACTTATTATTGTTTGTGTCTTTAGATATTTTATATTAAAGGTTGTAACAAACCGACTTGGAAGCTGCGAAACCTCACTACAGACTGCACAATGCATTTCAATTTAAATCTAAAATCCAATGTAATGTATTATTTTCATAATCTATATTTTATTGTTTATCAAAATAGAATATTCTTTTTTACTAAGAAAAAATATAAATATCAATAAAAAAAAAACGAAAAAATAATATTAAAATAAAATAAATAAGTATTTATCTTTTTATAAAATTTAACACATTAATTAAATTTAACACTTATAAACTCAGTATTTCGCTTTCCCTTGGAGAGCTTCTTCAGGAAATTAAATATTAATTTTTTTTTATAAAAATATTGAGTTTATAAGTATTAAATGTAATTAAAACAGACCTACAAAAATATAAATATTTATTTATTAAAAAGGAAACAAGGTGGAATAAACAATAATAAAGAAAAAAAAATTTAAATAAAATAAAATCTTAAAATCTATATTCTTCCTAAACTCCATAGTTTTCTGTTCCAAAATTTTTAAAAATATTATCGTTTTACATATATGTATGTATATGTGTATAGAGCAGAAGGCTTTCATGTTTTTGCTAGCTTATTGTTTCTACTATAATAAAATGTTAATAATTTTTTTTAATAAATCTATTTAGATTTCATTTGTTTTGTATTCGTGATTAATACATTTTCTTAATACGAAAAAACACCTGCCTTTTAAATGCAAAAAAACAAAAAAAAAATGATTAGTAGGTAAAGAATTTAGAAATAAATATGCAATTGTACTGTGTTATTAAAATAAATTACTTAAAATGATACGTTATTTAGTGTTAAAATAATGTTTTTTCATACAATTGAACTCATCATTTGCAATATTTAGATATTTAAAATAGGCCTCCTACCGTGACTTGGTTTTTTTTTTTTTTTTGCATACACTTCAACAACAAAATTTATTCAAAATATACTCGTTCTAAAATTATTCGGGGATTAAAATTAATTATTAGGGTACGGTTACGGGAAAAAATATAAAATGGTAATTGCGATTATTTTTTTAAACATTCGCGTATGCATTAGTTATAGTTCTTTCGCTTAAATTTTACACTTTACAGTAGCATAGAATCATCATTATTTAGAAATATATATATTTTAGTCTGAAGCAAAGAATACGTTATGATAAGCAAACGCTTACTTTGCATTTTATAGTTTCTATACAAAAAATATATTATAGAGATCACAATATTTTTTGTGTGATTAAAGTACAATTACGTCTGAGTTTTAAACATAACAAAAATGAGAAGTTTTCTTAACAGTGGTAGTTCGAAATCAAACTTTTGCTTATAACTTTAACTTTGATTTTTAGATATATTTAATTAAAAAATAATTCCAATATATTCTTGAAGTCTTGTTTATCCCGTATGAAGCATAATTACATAATTTTAGTAGTTTTGGTATTTAATTGTGTAACTTTAAATTTTTACTTTTTATTCTTTTTATTTATAAAATTATTTTTTTTGGAATTCGATTTAATAAAAAATTTATTTATTTATATTTAAATTTTTTATTATTAATTCATTATTAATTTTTTAAATCAAACTTGATTTGTCAATTTGAAAATCTGGTATTTTTAGGCAAAAACATTTTTCGAAACACCCAGGAACTTCTTAAACAACATGAGAGTGGCAGTAGAAGCCCACATCACAAATGTTAAACGTTACCAAAAACTAGCGCCAAGCGAACTACGTTTTTACAATTTCTAACAATCCTTTTTGCATTAGGTTGATCACATGCCAAGTCTTAATCCAGACGGGGCGTATTAAAATTAAACAACAAAATAAAAGTGTGGCCAATATTTTGCACAAACAATAGTATGATGTTAGGGGTTCTTTATACAATATGTGAAATCATAAACAATGTCTGTCCGTCTGTCTCAGTCCCATATTTTTGAAACCGTAACAGATAAAGTTTCGAAATTTTAACAGAAGTTATAGTATTATTATAGACGCTATAACAATAAATACTTAAAATTAAAAAGGTATTCCATATGTAACGTAATATTCATAAAAATATTTTATATTTTTTTAATGGAATAAGCAGACAGTTTTCTGTAATAAATATTTTATTTTAAATTGCTGTTTTTTGCAGTGCATCTTTCTCGGTAACTATATTGTAACGATAACTATATTAATACATTTATTCTACCACACTGTTCACTGCTTACGTTGCATTAATACAAAAAAAATGAAAAGAAATGTGTACATACACACACACATACATATATATAATTTAACAGAATCTATGAAGTGCATATTGCATGCACATGCACACAAAAAGAAAAGCAAAAGTAAAAAAAATTGAATATAATAAAGTGTGTAATTTTTCAATTACAACTCTATTGTTTACAAACTGTAAAACAGGCAAAAATCACATTTAATGCCACACAATAAAAAGAGAAAACTAAAAGCAACAAAAAATACAAATACATAAATAAAAACCGTTTAACAAAAATCTATAAAATTGTAAAACACTTAACGAACTTTTAACACACACGTTTCAACTATTTAAACAAATAAGTTAAACTTATTTGCGAATCAGAATATTTGTGTTTTTTTAATTCTTTTTCATCGAAATAAAGTTAACACTATGAAAGGATGTGAGTTTCATAAAAATTTAATAAACAAATTAAATTATACTACAAATTTATACTTGTAGTTAACAAGAATTAAACAAAAAAAAACAAAAGAAGAAACTATAAATTTCTTTTATCTGTGAAAAAGTTTTATTTGAGAAACAGCGAAAGCCAACTTTATTAACAAAAAAATCAAACTTGTTATAATTCTTAATCTGTAAATCAATATACATATCTTGAGATAAAATATAGTAGATTTGCGGATACTGGTAGACTCGTTTTAGTTTAAGAGGTGAAGTGCTTATGTTGCTGGCCGTGTTTTTTCGAATAATAGACTTCAAATGCCATTTCGTTAAATGTATCACTTAATTTTTATTTCAATAAATCGATGGTTGCGGGTGTTGTATGAAACTGCATCAGGCCTAGATTAATATCATTCATGCAATTAAATAAGAAATAACTGTTGTGCAGGGTCTGTTATGAATAAGATTTATTTTGCTTATTAACAACATTCACCGTTCTACTTGCAAATTACTAAGTTTTACCTTGCTTGAAAAAACAACGTTTATAAAGACATTGTATATATATATATATATATATATATACCCTTAATCCATGCTTAAGTGCTGTAATGAGATTTCGTATATTCCAACGTAATGGAGATTTTTAGATATGAAAAAAAATTTTTCAATTTGTTTGTTCATTATTATTTTTGTTTTTCCTGATGATGCCAACCAACGGTGTGGCGAAATATCGAAAATTAATAAAAAAAAAAGTTTTTTAAAAAAATTTTTCTTAAATAAGACCTAGTGCTTAAAATTAATTACTAAAAAATATTAAAAAAGGTCAAAAAATTATAACTATTATATGAAATGTACAAATGTTATATCTGTATCGAATCTTTATAATAATTGAAAAATATCTGAAATTACCACTTCCTATTCGTTACACCAATTTAACAGCTCTCAGATCAGACTCAAAAGAATATAATATTCATAATTAAAATTATTATTGCATTATTAAAATATTCCATTTCGGATATAATTATCTGTTTACTTTTACTGTTTATTACCAAAAATTGTCCAAAACTTATATTGTAAAATGTATCAAATACGGTCAGGCTATAATTTTCAAGTTAATTATCAAATCATGTATGGACCGGCGCCCAAAAGTCTATTTTGGAGTTGCTTGACCCCGTACAGGAAAGGGTCAAAAGGCTAATTGTGGACAGTGGGGTATCCAACACCACTGATTCCTTAGAGCATCGATGCAATGTCGGTTGCATTTCACTGTTTTATCGTTACTACAATGGTAAGTGCTCTGACGTAATTAGGGAGCTTGTTTCCGAAACTCGTATCTTTTTGCGTTTTACTCGATTTTCATTGAGAGGGCATCCATTTTTGGTCGAATGGCCAGTGAATCGCACAACGCATTACAGGGAAAACTCGTTTTTAGCAGAACAGTGCGTATGGGGAATAAACTTCCTCCAGGGGTCTTTCCTGCCACTTTCAATATAGCAAGATTAAAATCGAATGTCCACAAACACTACTCCCTCTTTCCTCCTCCCAATAACTTATTTTCCTAGTTCTGGTGCAATATTTTAATTTTATTTTACCGCGAAGTATTTAAAATAATCACTTTTAGTAATTCCAAGCAGGAAACGTGATGGCAAAAGTTCAAACTAAGCTTTACCCACTATATAGTGATAAACCGCTGCTAAATTAGCTTTTTAAAAAATGTTTTGGATTCTTTCTAGCCAACAGTCTAAAAAATTTTAAATCAAAAATTTAAATATATTGAAATAAAATAAATACTGCAAATGGTTCCTTATACCAAGATAGCAAGAACTTGACCGAAAGTAATTTTTGCACGGCAATATTAAACAATTTAATATTGAACGGTGTTGACTTTGTAGCGCTTTTGGTATTATATTGGAATGAACTTATTTTATTAGATTAAAACTAAATTTTGGCTTGCGTTTAGCTTATAAAATAATTTGTACTTAAATCTGTTTCAAAAATCAGATTAAATTTGCTACAGATATCACATGCATTCAAAAGTTTTATTATGCCTTTAAGAGTGTAATAGAAGTTTTGCTCTATTAAATAGTCTATATCACGATCAAATAACTGATGAGCGTCAATGATCTGGTAAAGAAGTATTTAAATTTTATATTTCAATAAAAATTTTTATAATGGATGTCAAAGGCGCCAACATCCAACTTTAGGTTAGTGTCGTATAAGCCTCATGATGTTTTAGAAACGATACAGGAAAACTTGTCTGAGAAATTTTTGGGCAATTAAAAAAATCTGTTGAAAATTGAATTCATCCACACCTGAATTTTGCATTCAAGTTTTATTAAAGCTTGACTACAAGTTGCAAATGTTGGACCACTTTTATTAAATCCTTGATTTTTAGAAATAAACTCATCTCTGCATTCCTTGTGAATACTTCAATATGAATTGTTATAATTTTTAATTTTTTTTTTTTAAGAAAAAAGAGAAAGAAATTTCTGCTTCTTTAAACCGATCTTTCGTATAATATTCTTTTCACATTGATCAGTTGTTCTAATGTCCTTTATATTTCCAGGTATATTAGATAAAATTTAAGCAGTGTATTAATGACAACCGTTTAATGGAACCTAAAATATGTTTCTATCAGTTTCAAGCTCAATTTAAAAAATGTGTATAACTTGTACATGTATTTATATGTTAACATCTTTAAAATTAATTATTTTATATACTAACAACGTTATTTTTTCTTTTTGTTTTCCTTCATAGCCTTATCTCAACTTTTCCAATCATTTTTATATTTATTTATTTTTATTTCATTTTATTTTTCCTCTCGTAATGTTTTTCATAAACTTATACGTTAATGTGTAGAAAATGCCATTCGTTGCTGGTTTTTTTTTTATTTTTGTTAATATGTTATTTCGTCAAACGATGACTGTTTGTTGAAACAAAGCTGACATCTGGTCAAAAGTTTAAAATTATTCTTTTGATTCATGCTTCTTCATATTTAAGTTGAGAAATGAACCAAAAGCGACTACATGAAACAATAAGAACAAAACAACAATAATAATTTAGCAACAACGGCAGGCTATTGCGACAAAGAAAACAAATTGTATTCTTTAAATAACAACAATAGCAAATGTTTGCAACATGTACAAGTTAATGCAAAAAGAAAAATATTTTTTTTCTTTTTAATAAATGTGTGCGACATTTCCGTTTCCGGGTAGTCATCGATAGAAATTTTAAATATGTATTTCTTGAAACTCAGTGAAGCTTAAATTAAGGCAAAAAAGAGACATTTCAAAAAAGTATTGCTCTAGTTTAAAATGGTTTTTTTAATAAAAATATTGATTTTTATTTTTTTCACACAATTTCACCACATCTTTGGGTGGTATCATCCTGAGACGGAAAAAAAAAAAGCATATTTTTACTAAAAAAAATGATCTTGTGCTTAAAGAAAATTATTAACAAAGTAAAAAGCAGATTTTTGTAGAATGTAAAATAATAATCTATTTTCTATCCTCTAGAAAAGGGCTAGTTTTGCTAGCAATCAGGTTTACACAAAAAAAGCAAAGCATTAGAATTTTTTTTCGTCTACTTTCTGAATAAGTTTCATATAGAAGCCTTTTTTTATAAACTATTTAAGTGATCACTAATTAAGCTTATTTTATCGAAATTCTTATTACTTATATCGTCATTTGATTTCCGATAATTTTGGTTTTATGTGGTGGAACATAATTCATTACACCTACATTTTTGTTCCTCAAACTTTCTTTTTTATTCTAGCAGTCATATTAATTATATGGTCCTTTTAATAACTATATCAGGCCTGGAGTTTTCGTAAGTATTTAAAGCTTTCCTTAATATTAACGTCAACAAAAGACTAGACAGCATAAGATGGGTTACAATAAACTGCACACGCGAATGCTAGGATCACAAAAAACAGAACACTAATCTTAATAACAAGCATGACTATTCTTTCTAAGAATGTGGTTTACGTTTTTTTTCGGACCAGTACTCAAGGGATGGCCTCTACCCAAGAACTAGGAAAGTAGGTTATGGGAAGGAGGAAAGAGGAAGTAGTGTTTGTGGACATTTGATTTGAATTTTCCCACATTGACACTTTTCCCAAGTGACATTGAAGACCTCTGGAGAAAGTTTAATCCACATACGAACTGTTCTGCTAAAAAATGAATTTTCCCTGTAATGCGTGATTCAGAGGCCAGTCGGGCACAAGTCAAACGCAAAAATGTACGAGTTTTGGGAACAAGTTCCCAAATTTCGTTAGAGCACTTACCTTTCTAGTACCGATAAAACAGTGAAACACAATCTACATTGCGTCGATGCTCTAGGGAATCAATAGAGGTAGATACACTAACGTCCCCAATAAGCCCTCTTTTATACGCGGTCGAGCAACTCCAAAATAGTCTTTGGGACGCCGGTCCATACATTAGAGTTGTATTCCATCTTTGTGCGTATATAGGTGGTATAAATAGTACAAAGATCGGATGGAGTGAAGTATTTCTTACACCGTTTTAGAAAACCAAGGCACTTGAAAGCTTTTTAAAAAACGTGAAAAATGAATTTTCATGCCAAAAACATCAAGAGCTTCCGATTGCGTAATACCTATATGACCCATAGTAATAGGTGCAGCACCATTTTCGAAAGCAGATCTATGCGTAAGCATGCAACATTGCGTCTTACTGGCATTAAAATTAACTCTATTCGAACGACCCCATTCGGAGATCGCCGCGAGATCGTGATTTAATCATTTATGTTCCCCCTTTTGGAACTCACCTCTTACTGGTTCGGTCTACTACCAAATAAATACGAATGGCAAATGGTATTGTCATCTGCGAAAGCGTATATAGCGTTGAAAGTTTGACAAAGATGGTAATTTAAAAAATAAAAAGCTGGGTAGGGGAGAGAACGGAGCCTTGCGGTACCCCTAAATTAATCCTGGACTCGTCTGAGAAAATCCCATCTATAACATTTCGTATAGTGCGATTCCTGAGAAAACTTGATGTACGTTGTTTTAATCTAAGAAATATTTTTGCATCAACATACCCGGAGTAAAAACTTATTAAACCAGAAATTAATAATCTTTTCGGTACTGTTGCTTGCATACTTGCCTGCGACTTTTAGAGTCGCAATTCATTCAAATTCTATTACTTTTTGAGCAGTTTCGTGTACATTCTTTTTTTAATCTTCTTTCAAACTGATAAAGTCTGTGGACAATCAGCTTCATCGATCTTCTTCTTCCCAATTAAGAGGCTTACCTAACATAATGTTGAGTTTTTTAAAGTGCCTTGCATATTTATCACCTCGCCATTAGCGAATGTGGGAAAAGTTATTACAATGAACCTGCAATATTCATTATATTTCCTGCAACTTTGCAAAATAATATAAGATCCTAATAGTTTACTTGCCTACGACTTTTATACTCAAAAGTATTTTTTGCAGTCAATGGCTGCTACAAACCAGAGTTTAATAATTTGTATAAGTCGTTACCATGAAAAATAAGTTAAGTTTTTTATTTAAAATAACCAGAAATTAAAAGATCTTTGTGGGGAATAAACTGAAGAAAAGTTAAGTCTAGGGAAAAGTGTTAGAAGCAGATATTTGTAGATTCCACGAAATCTTCATAACAGTTTAATATTTTTTCTTAAATAAATTTGAAACACTGTAAAAACTTGCAAAATTTTTAAAATCAATTCTAATACATTTCTTATTGTTTGTGTTACAGTAATTCCTTCAACAATTAATTGAAAGAAACGGGAATAAGAAAAAAATTATAAAAGAACATATAAAAGCCTACACTTGTGACGGAAATAGAAATGGCTTTTAAAATTTTTTGTCGTATTCAATTGTACACAATTTTAATTGTCCTGTCGTTGATGACTGCATGGACGCATGCACAGGAACCACGGCGTGATGCTAGGGTAAGTACTCACACCTAAAACACATATAAGTGTTCTTATGTAGTCACATATATATGAATATATACAAAAAATAAAACAAAAACTCAACTCAATCAATTGTTACATGCAATTTTTTTTTGTGCAGAAACCTTCAGATTTTCATGTTTTTTGTTTCAGTGGCCACCACCAGTCATTTTAAAAATGGCAAAACCATTCCATGATATTTGTGTAGAAAAAACCGGTGCTACAGACGGTTTGTGCTAAAAACATTATTTTTTTTCATTAAAATGTTAACCGTTAAATTACTTTTGTTGTTTTTTTTGTTTTGTTTCTTTGCTAATTTCTTACTTTCCATAGAAGCCATTAAAGAATTCAGTGATGGTCAAATTCATGAAGATGAAGCTCTCAAATGTTATATGAATTGTTTATTTCATGAATTTGAGGTGGTCGATGATAATGGTGATGTACATTTGGAAACATTATTTAAAGCTATACCTGGCTCCATAAGGGATATGTTAGTGAAGGCCTCGGAAAATTGTGTACATCCGGAGGGTGATACTTTATGTCACAAAGCTTGGTGGTTCCACCAATGTTGGAAGAAAGCAGATCCGGTGGTATGTTTTTTCTCTATTTTCTAAATTAATATTTTATTAAATTAAATCTTCATAAATTTTCAGCACTATTTCTTGATCTAATAAGGACTAAGATGACTATGGTTAAAATGCTAACGATTTTTTTTTGATGAATTCTAGGGTTAAGAGATTTATATTTCAATTTTAGTTTAATTAAAGCAATCTATAGAGCAACTGAAAAATAACATTTTTTTTTTTTTGATATGATTAACAAGTTTAAGTTTTTGTCACCTTCATCTTTATTGTCTCCCAATGATAAATTGTAGTAAAGTATAAAAACGCTACTTAAAGTAAAAAGCTTTCAGCTACGTTAAATTGTGCTGTGATTTAAAAAAATGATATTCTCATAAAATATTTATTACTCAAAAAATTATTTAAATGAATTATTGTGGGGGAAAAGCATATCTATATGGCCACTTCACTGTTGCTCATGTAGCTCAGTGGATTTTATCGCAAATTGATTAAATGAGAGTTTTCATTGAAGCAAAAAAAAAAAGACAAGAAAACTCAAAAATACTTCTACTATTTAAATCTAATATTTGCTTTTAAGCAGCTGCACAAGGAGTGTTATTTAAATGTCCCAGGTCTAGATTAAAAAATAAAAACTAAAATAGTTAAGCTGCGTAAATTAAGTTGGTATGGCCACCTGCGTAATTTCGAGTCCAGTGGAATCTTATTGCGCTGTTGCTGAACGTTAAAAGAACTGTTTTCAGAATTTATCAACTTTTTTTATTTTTAATGACTAGTCGATGTATAATAATATTATAACAACATGTGTTATGTTGATTCGGCTTAAGTTTAAGTACATTTTAATTTCTACGAGCATTAAGATGGAAAAATTATTATTAATCTTTTTATAAGAAACAAGAATAATACTACACTGGCAGAATAAAATACAACATATTCTGGATCGCTACAATCCTCGTATCCATCAACCTTCTGTACGTTTCAATTAGCAAATATTGTTTCTTCGTTCATATTGTAGAACCATTGTTTCATACTGATTTCTGTAAAAGATTTGTGTAATATTTTTTTTAATTTTTGAAATTATAAGACATGAGGAAACTGAAATTCTTTAAGGAAGGTTTGATAGAGATGGCACATGGGAAAAGTTTTTACAAATAGTGATGAGAAAAATGCTTTTAATGTCACCTTTCTTTTAGTTATATTTTGTTTATTAAGTCAAAGTCTTGTATATAAACACTTAAATTTATTTAAAAATATTTAAAGGCGACTGACTTTATAAAACATGTGAAAGCACATAATTTAATTATTTTACAAACAATAAATAACTGCTTTCGTGATCGCCATTGTATTATTATTTAATATATTTTAGCATGTTAGTCAATTTAACAGCGATCCGAAAAAACAGAGAATTTTTTCAGATCTACATGAATAGATTTTGTTTTATAGCCACATTAACTCAGTTTCATTTTTTTATCCTATTCTGCCACATATTTATGCATTTTGAAATCAAGCATTCAGAGATTTCAGTTTCTGGTAACAATAGAATTTTACCATTTGTAATTTACATATGTAATTTTGGTTTTGACAATGCTGCAATGACCACTTTGCATATCATACATAACCTTACATACACACATACACACACACACACACATAGTAATATATTTCAATATATATTTGTATGAGTATAGATATCCATATTGTAACCAAAGTAAAAAATATTCCAATAACATCAAAAACAGAAGTATAAACTGATAAATGTTTCATACTTTGTGAGGTAAAAAGAGAGAAAGAGAGAAAAGTTGAACTGTGGGTTTGGTAAAATGCTAAATGTTGGACTGCCAAGTAACTCCGGGCTCCTGGTATGTTACATTAAACCACATATCGACACATTGAATAAAGATTTTTATTTTTGATAAAGTAGTGTACATATTTGTTAATAGAACCCATAACACACCAACATTAAGAAGAGAGAAAAAATCCGAAACAACACAAACAACATGGCCCATAAAAACACAACTTCAGACAAACAACAATTATGCAGATTTTTATGTTCAACTTTTTACTTTTTATTCGTTTTTTCTTTTTTTTTTTTGGTTTTTTTCTAAATCAACGATAAAATGACAAGTTGTAGTATCATTTGCTTAGATTGTATAGGAAAATTACAAAACATTATAAAAAATCCTATGTATACTAATATGGACATTTGATTATTCCACAAGTGTGTCAAGTATAACTACAAGTATTCACACACATAATGACAGAGAGGAGGAATTTATAAATGCCTGTATGTATGTCTGTCTGTCCGTCTATTTAAAGTACTGTTTCTCGTTATATTTTGTAATATTTTCTACGTATACAAAGTATATTGCAATTGTTGTATGTAATTATTGTTTGTTATACATAATTTAGAAATCGTTTCTTTTACTTTTCAAAAAATATTCACAATTGAATAGTAATGAATTTGCAAAGCAAAATGTTTTGTAATTGTGATAATGCAAAAGTGTGATGAGCGAAAGAAAACACTTTGGAAACTTTGTAATTGCAGGTTTACAGCTTGTAATTTTATGCTTAATTTATCTTGAAATACTTTTTGGAATAGTGTTTGGTTTTTTTTTTCATTTAATTCAAAGTAATAGATACACTGAAAAGTATGGAACTTATATATAAAACTATCATTGATTAAAGGAATCTGGGTTTTCTAATCATTCACAATTTTTGCAATGTAGTGTTTTTTTACACAAAAACAATTACAAAAAATTCAAAAATGATTTGTAACACTTTTGACTTTTCTGCGTTATATACGTTAAATTATTCTAAAGCAAAAGGAATACATTTTATTCGGGCGAAGGTCACGTATCGCGAATTTCACATATGACCACGACTAGGTTTGAATTGATTGAATATTTGTAATATTCTTGTTTCTTGAATTTGCTGGTAAATTGATATTTATAATGCATTTGTAAGCTGAACCTTCGCTGAAAACAAAATTTTGAAGATATCAGACTTTCAGAAATCAATTGAGGCCTTTAAAAAGTAATTACAAAAACCAAGGTTTCTTCGAAGCTGCATAGCATATTTTTTATTGAAAAATAAAATTTAATTTCGAGCAAAATCATTTTTTTAATATTGAATCAATAATAAACAAAGTTTTTATAGTTTTTAAATACTAAGTGCGTTCTGCAAATTAAATTTGGCTACCTTCGTTACTTAGCTAGGCTCTTCTTTTGCTACTCAGTCTTAATTCATGTTGCAATTTTTTGACCTACAAAATTGTTCTTAAACTTATTTAAGATAACATTCAAGTAGTTCTTTTACGAAGCTAATGTTTTAAAAACTTTTTCAATTAAATATGTGTGCTTTTAAATTTAAAAACATTTTATTTCCTCAATTACCAATAAACGTTATATTTAACATCTGGCACAATATGGGGCCCAATTTATTATTCATTAGTTTTCAAATAATTTAAAAATAAAAAGCTAAAAATAAACTTTTTTATTTTTTCTTTTAGAATAAATATTTTTTAATATATTAATGCATTCCTTAATACATAAATCTACAATATAATTTGTTGGTAAAAGAAATTAAAATCTATACTAAACTCGTATAAAAAAATAAACAATAATACAATTTCATGCAAAGTTTATTAAATCAAATCTGCTTATGTACTTATTTTAATGTTTGTTTGTGCCATAATATATACATGGAAAATATTTGTTCACTCAATCCGAATTAAATATGTATTTAGAAAATAACAAAGTGTACATTTGTTATCAAATAAATTAGTGTGTCCAATAGAAGCTTTAATTTTCTGAGAACAATAAAATTTTAAAACAAAGTTATAAAATAATATTTTTATCAGTTAGTCAATTTCATTTTTTATATATAATATAGTTAGTATAGGTTAACGTATATAAAAGTTTGAGCTTTACGTGGCATAATTTGCAAATATCTATCTGCAAATTGGAGCCTTCTTAATGTTGTACTTTTAAAGCTTTGAAATGTGTACTTTAGTTCCTTTTTGTATATTTTTTTTCTTATATTACTTCACTTCCACATTCATAACTCCTCTTCTGTATTAATTTTAATAATTTTCTATGCTTCGATATAAAAATATAATTTGCAAATTATTTTTACAGGTATATATATATCCTTTCCTGGCTGGTCTTGGTTTGGTGTAAACGGCAAAGGCTTTCGATGTGAAAACATCATTTTCAAGCCGTGATTCAATTTGTACTGGTGAGTCAGTGTTTGCGTTTAGGCAGTTATGTTGTTAGGGTCGTATCTATCCATGTAGGCAGAATGCCAGCTACCTGGCATTTTATGCAAAGCCAATCTCTCATTACCTCCGTCTTTTATTATTATCTAGGTACATGTGTCCGCCTGATCACGTTATTTGTTTGTTAGTGGTGTGAAAATTGCGTCTGAGGCCGTGTTTACCTATACGTTTAAAATATCACTGTTGGCAGTTTTTGTATTGTAGGTTTTTATATTTTCAAGAATGTCTGATCTTCGTTCTTTTTTGTTTGGATGTAGTAAGTGAGCGTCCAGGTCTAATGTAAAGTTGGAAACTTCTCTGTTCGTCCAGTTTGCCCTACATTAGTAAGTTTTCAGGTACAAGTAAACTTACTTGTATACCCCGCTGGAAATAAATTTGCTAGTTGTGTCTGTTCCTGTTCTAAAATTATGTATCAGATTGCTTTTAATGCTGTGATTATTCCTTCTTTGTGAAAAATATTAGTTAGTCTGTATATTTCTGTTTCTGTCTACGTAAAAAAGCGCCATCGCACACTGGGGATTTTTGTATGAGGGTGAGGAAAAAATATATTTGTCGACAAATGTAGCGATTTCATCACAAATTTAGTTTTATTTAAGTATATAGTTGTAACGACATGCTTTTCTCGGCTGCTGGGGTATCCTTAGCGGCGTCCAGGCTCGTGTAGTGTCGTTGGGACAAATAAAAAGGCTGCGGTTGCTCAGGTGTAAACTTAGCCTTTATTTGCCACCACTTCTTGTCTTGACGGCAGCTCGTTTATCGGCTTCGTCTACTATTTACTGGTGTGTGTGTATGAATGCGGCAGTTTCCGTAGTCTGGGTCCTACATGAACCGGTCAGTGGCGTTTCGTTTGGAGTACAGTTCGATGAATTGGTCGTGTGTGCAAGGGAAATAACCAAACCTGTAGGCTGGGTCAAAACCTCCGCTCAATTGTCCAATATTCTGGTCATCCACTATGGTGACGTTAGACACAAATTCCGCTGGGTTAAGACCTCGGATTCGTTTGTGTCCGAACCATACTTTAGTTAATTCGGCCGTGCGTGCAAGGGAAATAACCAAAACACTGTAGGCTGGGTCAAAACCTCCGCTCAGCTGTACAATGCTCTGGTCACCCACTATGGTGACGATAGACACAAATTCCGCTGGGTTAAGACCTCGGCTTCGTTTGTGACCGAACCACAGTTCGTATCCCAGGGTTTAAACTCGGCTGGGTTAAGACGTCTGCTTTGTTTATAACCTGACTGAATTCGTATTCATGGTGTTTCCCCTTTTATACTTATGCTGCCAACACACATCTATACACAAACACACATACGCTATAATAGCAGTCTATGTACACCACAGTCAATGGCTGTATTCACCACCAACCATCTGATGCTGCCTAAAACAGCTGTTGGCTAGTTCACCACCAGCCGCTTGTCATACTATCCTACCAGATGACGTTGCCGTTAAATAAAAAATTCTAAATTAAAATTACTTAAACTATTACAAAAATGTAAACATAATTCATTAACTTAATGTTAACTAAATTGAAAAATAAAGAAATAAATTGTTTTCAAAAAAATTAGCAAGATTTATAAATTCATATAACCAAAATAGAAATTCATATAATTCATTCAAATAAACGTTGGAAATTCAATATCATGCTTGTCATGCCAAAAACGACCCTCGGACTTTTGGTGTTACATGGTAATACACAAAAGTAATCAAAATAAAGAAAGTTAGAAAAATGTAGATCGTTACTTACAATGTTTTTTACATAACTAACAAAAAAATTTTAATTATTTCTTTAATTTTTAATTGATTATTTATTTTAAATCTATTTTTAATTTATTATTCTAAAAGGGTCTTAACTTCGTCGCTTATAACACTATGCTTTTTCTGGCTAAATGAAGGCGTCAAATGTGAAATCATTGGATCTGATGTAACCATCATTCGGTGCGTAATATCTTTTTCGTTCGTGGCAATTCGACTGCATTTTCTGGAGTGTCTAAGGCGATATTTTTTATAGTCTTTGTTACGACATTTCTGAGCCTCTTCGGATAGTAGGTCTACATTAAAAATACACTTTTCAATTATATCCTTGCCATGAGTCAGAATTTTGTGAAGTGTAGGTGGTGGATATTGTACCTATCGTACAGTGCAACAAACTCTTTTGCCGTCTCCAAACAAAAATCACCAAATTGTTTTGGATCTACTACCTCGGCGATTGTTATAGTTTCGAGAATTAGATCCGTGATTTCGGAAATCAATGCAAGATTCGTAAAGAATCTTCATGACGTATTTCCTGAAGTTGTCGTACCAGAGCCTTACTTAACAGGTTGATAACCTGTATATCAATTTTCTCTCTAAGTTTACGCTTTTTCAAACATTTTTGGTTTTCTTTCAATATCATAAGCCACATGCAAAAGACACTCCATCAGCGTAATATGCGCACGAAGTGGTAACATACCATTAATGAAATGGGAATAGTTTGAACTATTTCGATTTTATTCATCTTGGATGTTGTGGCTCCACAAATGAGACAAGAAGATGCAGCTGGTGTTTCTGTTAGTGATTGTGCTGTCTTGCCGTCAATCATTGTAAAATATAATTCATGTTTTACTCTAAGGTTGCGATTATTCACTGTTAACTCAAAGTCTTTTAGTTGAGATATCTCATCGACTCTTCCCTTTTCTTCTCATATAACTTGAGATGTCTCTTTAACGTATGCAAACTGTAGTGTTCTACAATACTGTATGGAAGAAGGTTAATTGTTATTCCATACTAATTTATTTATGTCATCATTTAATTATAATTTAAGTGGTACAACTGATGTCGTATATAAACGAGAGTCAGAAATTAGTGCATATCTCGAGCAAATTTTATAAATTCATACCTTTACTTAATTGTTCATAAAAGCGAAACGCGTTCATCGATTTTCATGAGATATGTCTCATTTTGTTCATAGGTTATACGACTTGACGTGAAAGTAATAGGACTTGACACTTTTTTACCGTTTTGGATTTTTTATGAATAAAAAAAAAATAAACTTAACTCTTTACGCAAAAAATATTTTTTTCTTCATACATTTATTTATAACTTCGAAACTGTTGCTTATGTAGCAAAACGTTATATAAACAGATGAAAGTTCTTATAATTCTTGATTTTTCTAAATTTGTTTAAGTAAAACTCGACTAGTGGTTCTTGAGTTATATTAAACAAAATGGCCTTATCGGAATTGAGTTGCGAATCAATCAGTTGAAAAATGTTGTACTGTGTAATGTAACAAATTAATAGGTGGCACCTAGTGGCACTTGAAATTGATTAAAAATGTAAAAAGGGATATGAGGCAATATATTAGTGGTAATTTCCAACTGCAGGAAAGTAAATCTAAAACTGCAGGTACAAATGTTTGGAGAAAACAGGGATTTTTTTTATATATTCTTAAAAATAAGCAAACAAAAAAAAATAAGTCTCTCAATTTGTTTGTTCATTATTTTTGTTTTTCCTGATGATGCCAACCAACGGTGTGGCGAAATATCGAAAAAATAATAAAAAATAAAGTTTTTTAAAAAATTTTTTATTAAATAAGACCTAGTGCTTAAAATTAATTACTAAAAAATATTAAAAAAGGTCAACAAATTATAACTATTATATGTATATCATATTCTTTTTGAAATTTTTAGGTTTAAATTAAGTTGGTTCAGTAAAACATACAAGTACTGAGCTTGAGACTGCTATAAAAAAAAAACTAGCAGTCAGATCAGAGTAATTCTTTTTGATCTGATTATACCATTTAGTCTAAAATTTCAAAAATTCATTGCATATTGCATGAATAGTATGTTGACTATTTGACTTTTTTCCGCGAAATTCACAGTGTGCATCGTGCTGTATCTGATTGCCTCTTTGTCTTTTTTATTCCTGTTTTTAGTGTTGTATTGTCTAAGAAATTTCTTGATTGTAGTGGGTTTTTAGTCGCTATTTTTAGCTGTGGTGTAATTTGTGTCGTAAGTGGATTAAGTGGGATTATCTTATACCTGTGTATCATATGTCTAAATGCTGCTAGTTTATATTGGGTGGTTCGAGGTGATGTGGATGGTAGTGTCCGTCGAAGTTGGTTTTCTATAGATGTCAAATGTTAAACAATTAGTTCCTCGTGTTATAGTGATATCAGGATAATGCAAAATTTAGTCGTTTTCCTTTTCAATTGTGTGTGTAATGTTATTATGGATTGTGTTTAAGTATATACAAATATATAATATATATAAATATATGTATATATAAGCAAATATATATATATACTATATGGAGATACATATATACATTCATTCTTATAGATTTCGTTTTCGCATATGTCCTACCCACATAAAGTCATTCCCAAACCCTTCATCATCTTAAAGTGCAACCGTAAATGTGGCATCAACTTTGATGGCATGTCTAATCATACAAAATGGTCTTTCCAAATGAGACTGTAGACGCGTTATCTTTGTGAAAAACTTTTAGCTTCTTCTTTAGCCACTTCTACAATGACATTGCAAAAGTATGTAATACTAAGAGCAACCACTAAATATCTGGAACTGGCTTATAATTGAAGTTAAAATCACGGAGATAACAATTTACTCGCAAAATTTAATTGTTTATTATGATGGTTCAGTTTTATTTTTACCAATAAATGTTTTTATTAATTTTATTATTTTGTGTTTTCAGTTGAATAATTATTTTTAATCCGATAGAATTTTTAGTTTATAACTGAATGTGAGATCTCTTTAAGACTCAACACATTAAACAAGTTAATGATAGAAAATTAATATGACAATAGCCGCACAAGAGGTAAAAATAATATTTACATTAATTTATGTATAACGTATTGGGAGTAGGCATTGATACCTTCTTAACTTAATCAAAATATATCACAATTTTGTAACTGTCAAAATTGTATGTAATAAAATCGCATTGTGACTTTAGCATAACCTATCAAATATTTCTCTTAATATATTCTGGCTGTTCGAGCAATACTAAATTGTTGATGCCTGTAGCTGCCATAAATATAAATAGATTACAATCTACACATATATTTGAGCATAAATTACATTGTGTGCATTGAACTAACTACATATTTAAGTTTGAAGTTTTGCGTGCCTACACAGGGAAAAATTATAATTTATAAAACAATATGGATTATAAAAATTTAATTAATGATGAGTAAGAAAGGCAAAAAAATTCTTTGAGATAACCAATTGGTAGTGGTTGATATTGAGATATTTTTCATATAACCTTAACTAAAATTGAACAGTTAATTTGACGATGTTAGGAGAATACTTCAAATTGATAAATGTGAAGAATGCAAAAAATAGCTGTTGTACTTCAGTTAAATACAGTCTATCCAGCTAAACCTACATCATAAACTAAAGCTTCACTAAAAAAATGTTGAATAATTCAAAAAATTCTGCTTTTCAGCTGTTGAAATGGCTAATATAATAATATTTTATCATTAATGCTTATATCTGGTGGATAACAATTTTTCGATGTGTATTTATTTATACAAGTATTTCTGTGTCCATTTTATATTAAATACATCCATATAAGTGTCAACTAAAGTCAATGTAAAATTTTGCATTGACTTTACTTTTGAATATTTTAAATATAAAACATATCCGAGCAATATTAAAAGCATTTTAATTAATAAAAGAACTTTACAATAAGTACTTTATTAAATAAGTAACAACAAACTTGTGGTTATAGTTAAATTTAAATATTACAATTGCTAAATCGATTAACGCCATTTTATTTTTTGTTCAAAATTGTTCATTTGAAATCCTGTTTTGAACTGTTAAATACATAAAAACTTTTTAAAAGAAGTGTCAGTTTCTACAAATTTCTATTAAATTTTTAAAGCATCATTAATTATAGATGCAAAATAGATACGTGCGCTCTTATATAAGTTTAGAGTTTCCAGATTTTAGAGGCTAATTTATTTTCCAAAAAGGTTTACAAATGAGTTTTTAGATATTAACAAAAATACTATAAAATATCTTATACTAAAAAAAAATAAAACAAGAGTAATAGAAAAACAACAAAATTAAAGAATAACAACAAATTCATAGTAAACAAAAAAAAGAATGAATTTACAAATAACAAAAGTAGGTCTTTTGAGCCATATTAAAGACGGTGTTCTCAATGTTAAGAGAACATTCTAGTAAAGAATTCCAGTCTCTTTCAAAGTTAACAAGTCCACTGGACAGAGATACCGACACATCTGAACAGCCTTTAAATCACGCGACGCAGAAAAGCCCTCCGCAACGAGGGAGTTCTCAAAAGAACGTGCGTCCCTCAGGAAATTCACAGCCATAGAATCCACACCATATAGAATCCACACCATATAGAATCCACCCGCACAAAATCAATTACACTTTATATTGATCTACATGACGGCCTGGAAAACTCGCCACCTGGTCCGAACATCACCCACATATACTCGAAATGATCGGTTTCCTAAGAAGTTATCCACTAGGCGGCAAAGGCCTACACCAAATCCCATATCCATCATCTTGAATATAAGCCCGTGTCAAATGCCTTGGCAAAGTCCAGACTTACTGCTATTGTTGTTCAGTCGCATGGCAATAACGTCCGATAGTAAGTTTAGAGGTTTAAAAGCATACAACTTAAATACTTTGTTATTTTTCTAAATGAAAATTAAATTTCAGATCTAATAAGCTTTGAAACTTTTTTATCTACAAATATGTAAAGGCGCTTAATGCAGCATTGTTAAAATATCTTGTCTGGTTTTGTAAGTTAAATAAAATAAATAAAAAAAGAAACGTTGTAATGTTTACTTTAATTCATAAGTTAATAGGTTTAGCTTCTTAATTTTGCTTTTCCCTTATGCCTTCAAATGGTCGTAGCAAAATGAACTGGATTTAAACACTTAATTTAGACTCTTAACTTAACGACAATTATTATTCTTACCTATTATTTTAAAATAATTAACTTGAGCTTACTGAAAGCACGTACCGGTAATCGGTATCACATTTTATTGATGCTGACAAGAACAATGTTACCATCAGGGAATGTAAGTCCCAACAAAATATCCTGCGGCTTTGGATTTTCTAAATATTTATGTTTTTAGCGTAAATTATTTTGCAATGTAGGGCTTTTTTCTTGTAGGGCTTGTCGAGTAAAACAAGATTCCAATAGTGAAATATGCCGGACACCTCCAAAATCCGGATTTACGGTTAAAAACCGGTTTTTGTTATTTTGCGCACTTGAAATAGCTTAGCGTTTGCAAATCATATGCTGGGTGAATTAGTAATTTTTTTAATACCTAAAAATGACTGCGTTAATTTAAGTTAATTTTACTTAAGTGAGAACTTTCTTATATGAAAATATTATAGTCATCTTATTATTTACTGGGTGAGCTATTTTATCACTATATAATAAAAAATATATAAATTGTCGTTCAAGCAAAACAGCTGTAACGTAATTTTGTGATCGGTGCCAGACTTAGGTTCCAATCAGGCAATTTTTGTTTAAGGTTACTTTTAATTATACAAAATGGCACCGTGGCTAAAAACCTCAGAGCTTCTAAGAAATCGGTACATATATTATAAAAAAAAAATATGGAAAAATTTGTCCAAATTGAATAATTTCAATAGAAAAGTTTAGGATACATTTCAGGAATTGCCGTTCCATGAATCATGAATAATGGCTTATGAAAATTAAAAAAGAAAAACCTTGAATTTAGCATTTAACTAACTGTTTCTTCTTTTACTGTCCATTTCACGTTGTTTGGAAGATGTTTCTTCAGATATCCTTAAAAACGAAGTTTGCTTTTGGCTGAAGGAAATGTACACTAAAACGATATTACCCAAAATTTTTTCACCATTTTCATTGTAATTCTTTTAGTTTCGTTTTTTTTTTTGTATTGATGCGAGCACATACTAATCGAAATAAGCAAAAAGAGTAAAATCATGTTACAAACTGCTGCAGAAAACATCATCAATTCACAACTCAATGTAAGCAACTGTAGCTAGGAACCAGTGGCTTTATTCGGTTTTAGGAGCTTATATCAAATGTTATTGTTGTTCAAGTAATAAACAGTGCAGTAAAAAAAATTATTTGTTCACACAAAAAAATGAATGTGCATAAATATTCCTGAAAAATTCTCAACATAAACCTTTTCAAAAGCAATTTGTTTTTGTTTATAGATTAAAACTACACTCACATGCTATCACAGTTGTACAATAATTTGTACATTTACTCAATCAAATCTCTTTCCAGTTTTCTACTCACACCTTTTTCTCTGTATCTTTTCATATATAGGTATGTATATGTATGTGTATATATATATACATATATTCTAATTATAGTGACAATTAGAGTTTAATTTTATTGCACTTGTTCTCCAATTTAATGTAAAACGTAGTGGTCCCATATGTTCTAAAATATGAGAAAACAACTTGAACTGAGTTGCAACACGCCTTAACATTAGTTTGTTCAGTAAATTGTTTATCTTTTTGATTATGTGTTTTTGTATGTTTGTTAAGCCAGAAACTAATATGAACAGTGTCCTTTTGAGATATGAATATGAAACCATTTAAGAACACAACTAATATTGAAAGATAAGCTACGTATGAAAATGAATATTTGCTTGAATGTACAATGGCTGTCAAAGTCTTTTCAAAATAGTGCATTTTTAAACTCATAATTATTTTATAATTTAAGAAATATGTTTATGTAATAATTTTGCTTATAACTGTTTACAGCATTGCATTAGGTTTCTACTTGTCAAAGAATGTGGCTAGGAAATCAGGAAACGTTGTTAAATCAAAAGATAAAATTAACTAAATTTGCTTGAATAACAGCAAAGTGACAACAAGCTATTCACTTAAATAGTTATAATACACAAAAGTACAATAGCTGTCCCGAAAAAATATAATATGTATGGTATAATTATAAACAAAAATAATACTTTTATTTTTTTGTAAGCAAATTATGACAAAACGAACAAATAGCATATAGTTCTAAATGGTTTTCTCTAAGTTATTGATTAACTTGTGAGCTTAGTGTCAAAACAATACGGAGTGAGTTCTTGCCAAAAAAAAGCAAAAAAAAAATTCGTAATTTAAAGCTGTAGTTAAAAAATGTCAAAATCAAAAACCAAACTAATTAAAATATTATTATCCTACGAAACTATAATAATTTTATAATTTAAACATAATTATAATAATTTTTAAAAATGTTATTAATATAATTTGACGTTATAATTAAAGCACAGATTATATGTTCTTAAGTCATTTTATTTCTTTGCAGAGAGTTCTTGACTTTGCTAAGTGCCATCTACCATTTTTCTGGGGATATTAATTAAAAGTTCAAATAAAAAATAAGAGCTATAAAAAAAAAATAATTTTCTTTTCAGTTTTAAGTGTTTTGAACTCTCCTGTGCTTTAATGTTGGCATAGATAATTAATTAGAATCCCAGAGAAGTCTTATTAAAACATGACCAACTCCATTTTGGACTGACTATACTTTTATACTTGCTGTCTGTAATGTTAAAATAATTCTCATTCTGATCTCGAACTTTAGTTAATTCTTTTGCAATTATGAAAATGTGCTTTTAACGATTTAAATAGTGCGAATGCAAACAATTTGTTGTATATAATCACATGGTAGTAGACAACATATATCAAAGTGTCGTTTAGATTGTTTATTGATATGCCTGTGTTGGTATGTTAACTCATGTATGAAAACACATACAAATACATTCATTGTATAAACAAAAGTGGTGTTTGGTTGGGTGAATACGCAGGCTAGTTAAATCGCTTGTATCCCATGTTATGAACACTTATTTAATTATAGAATTTTGCCCTTAAGGTAAATATTTAATTCTATTATTTTGCAACATTAACCTTGTTTTCATAAACGTCAGTGTATACCTCCTTAATAATTAAAAATTTATAAGGCATGTTTCGTTTAGCCGTCAATTAAAATGCCTTAGTTAGCACTTAAATATTAAAACCCGTAAATTAAAAAATATTTTCAATGTAAACGTATTTATTAAAAGTGGTGAAGGGTTTGATATTTCATTATATATTGTAGCATATATTTATATGTGTTTCAATCAAAATAAATAACTTCAATGATAATTAAAAATTTCAATACATGAAAACTAAATAATAAATGAATAAATGCAATGACGGAATTAATTTTATTTTAATGATATAAATTTTTTGGTCGCAATCTTGTGTAATGAAATTTTATAGTTTTAGGGAAATTAATATGGTAAATAATTTAATTTAAGAAAACATAAGGCTTAACTAATGCTTATCCCACATTTCTCAGAATTATAAAATAGTATTTTCTGTTTTGTTGCTGTATTTACTATAAAACAAGTTCGTCGAAAAGTTCTAACTAACTATATTATGCATATACTGGCTTTAAGCAACTTAAACAATTGTGCAAATACCTAATAAACCTATGTGGCAAACTATATTGTACTTAACAAAACTTTTCGTTAAATATCATATGCTTAAGCAAAGTACGAAACTGATCGCACATTCCGTACGGAAACAGCTGTTTTGCATTGTGTTACAGATATATTAGTTAACAAATTCTAATGGAGGGTAAAAAATATTTTATCTGAATTTAATAGAAAATTTACAAAGAAAAAATATCTTATATGACAAAAAAACACGTTTTATTATAACGGCAATTCAAAGGAACGAGGGCCTTTAAACATTTAGTCTTCTTTTTCATTTTTTTAACACACAATTTGCAATAAAATTTAATTTCGTATTGTTTATAAATTCAATGATGCACACAGTTGCATTTTTTAGTACTTTTGGCACAAATAATACATACAGCGATATATGTGTAATTTTTCTTTCGTAATTTTCTTAAAACTATTAATAAAAAATTATAAATTTGTACAAAGATAGTAGTAGTTTGATAACAAAACGCCTTTTTGCTAATAAATTTCATTTATTTAGAACGAAACTATTTTTTTGCAAAAGTACACTTAAAATAAATGTGCAACTGTGCTTAATAATTTCTAGATTCATGTAAGTACAATTTAGCCACGTAAAAGTCTTCAATTATTCGCTTTAGCATTTGACAGGCTTTTCGTTAAATTTTTGGCATTAGCTTATGCATATTATAGTTGGGCCTTTAGTTTTTTCATTACATTTAATCTAAGAGATCTATTAAGCTTTAAAGATGATTTTTTACAAAAACTATATCTACTTTGCAAAGGTGTTGGTAGATAATTAATAAAAATTTTGAACTAATTTTTTTAAGAGTATATTTTATAAAAAAAAAATTCTCGAAGCTGTATAAACATTTTATGTATTTGATTAAAACTTTTCGGATAACTAACAACGAAAGGGTTAAATTTCTTGTTAAAAAAGTTCAAGAAAGACTTTTTTATAATTTAAAAAAAATTAATTTTAAATTTCAAAATACTAGAAAACTTTTTATCAGGCCGAGAAAATAGATTTTAGAATAATCAAAGGTATTTTAGCTCCGCTAATTTTAAACGACGAATATTTCTTTAACTATAAAAATGAAAATCTCTAGAACTTAACAAAATATATCGCAACAATTTATAATTTCCAAAGAATTTGGCTTCTAAATTTGTTAAAATTATGTTTTTATATTGAGGAGTTTAGCCGTATTAAGGACTGTACATTCTTTGTCAATCATATTTTTCTTATACTACTGCATAAGAACATAACATAACACTCTGTTTTTCATTGCGGGTATTAAAAATCGTATATCTAACTTTCAATATTAAAATATATTTTCAGTTTCTAATAGAACAGATTACACACACATTTGTTTGAACTATTTTTTGTTAACATCTAGAAAATGAATCTTTTACAACGAAAAAGTGTTCCAATATATATAAATATATATAGTTAAAAAATGTACGCAATTTTTCGGAATTACTCATATTTACTTTTGCGTAATTATTTGATTGAGACTTGAAAAAAGTAATATATTGGAAGTAGGTAAATTAAAATAGTTGTATTAAATTGAAATAAATACGCACAACATAACGCTTAATATGCCCACCTAAATTCATTAAGTTTGTAACATTTATTCACATTTGCGACTAAATGTTTCACAAAATATTTAAGATTGACAAATTGACAGTTTTGGTGTTAATTATATATAACCCTAAGCAAGAATTAATTTGACATTTGAAAATGAAATGTTTTGTTTGCAAACTTAATTAGATGTTTTTGATTTGTGTTTTTTTGTTTTTCATTTTCTATTAAATTTTTTCTTTTCAGTCTTTAGCCTTTGTAGGTGTTAACTCAAGGCTACTTTATATTATTATTAAATTATTAATTTTTTCTTTTACTTTTAATTACATACGATTAACTGTCTTTAATAGCTAGAAATTAGGAATTTTATTTTTTGAACTTTTTTAAATGGAGGATAATACTTTCGAATTCTTTTAAATATTATTTATACAGCAAAGTTTTTGCTGTATTTTTGTATAGAAGTGTTTTGGATATTTTTATCTGTTTGCTGTGTTGTTTCAATGAAAAGTCTCATTTCATCGATTTGCCTTGAAATAAAAGACTCTTGAAATTTCTAAACAAAATTTGCGTTAAAATCTAGTGATGAGCTATATGATCTATAGTGAAATGGCCATACGGATATGCTTTCTCCCGCAGTAATGCATTTTAAATATGTTTTTTGAACAATAAATATTTTATGAGAATATCATAAAAAATTTATTTTTAAACGAATCTAGCACAATATTTTAAATTTAATATAGCATTTTAATAACTAAATTGAAAACAAAAATTTGTTGAATTAACTGAGCCATTTAATATGACAGTAGTTCAAGTAATATTTTCAAATTATCGAATAATTCTAAGATACTAAGTTTTCTCTTTTTTTTGTATTTAAGGCTTAGCACAAATCTAATTTGAAAATAGTTTTTTCTTTTCTAAAAAAAACAAGAAATAGAAACACGAATTAATGTCTGACGTAAAATTTCTTACAGGGTTTGTTATAAAAAAAATAAATTTTAAAAAAAAGTCGACGAGTTTAAAAAATATTAAACAAAAATAGTAGACTAATGGTAATAATATAAAAAAAGCCCCATTATTCAGTTGAAAATAATCGAAAAGGTAAAAGCAATAAAATATTTTGGGATTTCACATATATGGTTTATATATGTTGTACCTGGTACATGCATGTAGTTCAGGTATTTTACGATTCATTTTTAACAGCCGTTAACAATGCAGGCTGCATCTTACTTTCGCTAAGGATCGTTATCCAATTGGAAATTCATTTAATAAGTCCACGATATATTTCAAAAATCAAACATTTTAGATTGTGTTAATTTTTTTTTTCTAATTACTGTTCTGACGCGGTAAAGATTGAATCTAATATATAATAAAAACTCTACTTTTCATTGTAGATAATATAAGCCATTTTCAATACACTATAATGTAAATGCCACAATTGCTACAAAAAATTTTAAACTTTAAAGAAAGGATTTTTAAACTTGTTGGCTATATTTACCATAAAACGTAAGCGAGAAGAAATTTCAAATGCAAGGTATGAAAGAGCGTATTGAAAAACTGAAACCAAACTTAGTATTTTGATTTCGTTTAGTCCATAATATCTATTATTATATTTTTCGGAAGGCCATGACTGTAGAATTAATAAAAATATTTAAGTTTATGTTTTTTGCATAATATTTTGTATACAAATAGCCTTCCAACTTATTTAGTTACAATACCTAATAGAAAAATATACTAAAGTTCTTTAAAGTCGAACATATTTTTAACTATAAAAGGTATTGCAAACATTTAGTTATGTTTCTTAAAGTTCGGATTATCGTTTGAATTTCAGATTTTTAAAATCAGATTAAAAATAATATTGCCATTTTCCGTCCTAACTGGCTGGTTTGTATTCGATGGCGAGCGCTTTCGATGCGAATGCATCATTCTCAAGCCGCGGTTTAGTTTGCACTGGTGAGTCAGTGTTGGCGTTCAGGTAGTTCTGTTATTAGGTCCGTATATATTCAGGTAAGCAGAATATCAGCCATCTGGCTTAGGTTTTTTCTTTTATAGCATCAGATCGCCGTCTAGCTGAAATCCAACATTAAGTATAACCATGTAAAGCTTTAATCTCATCAGATTTTCCGTTTAAAAACTACAGAATTTATTCCATTTTGTGTTTTTTTTTTTTGGTTTTTTTGTTCCTAAACTCCACTGCGTAATTAAAAACCTGGAATAAACGTATCACGTAATCAAACGAAACAGTTAAGATATTTGCCAGCTAGTTAAGCGATGTAACGTATTGGTTTTAAATAATACATCAAATATACCCTGTTAATTGTTTTATTAATTGTGACAACTTAATTGAATATTAAGTGACACAAATTAAATACAAATGACACATATTATATTAAATGTTTCTACATTCATTTTCTTTACAAAAGGACTAGCATTAAGCTTGCAATGTATATACATATTATTTTTTCTAAATATTTGTATAAATACAGATTTAACTTGTAAAATATTTTTAGTTTGATAGCAATAGTATAATTGACAAAGTTTATTTTTGTTTTATAAAAAAATATATGGAAACATAAATATTCTTTGCAGCAAGATAATAATATTTAAAACCACAATAGAGGTAAAATTGTCTTTTTTAGTTGTAAATCGAATGTTTTTAGTAGAAGTTTGATTGTACTTCATTTTCAAATATTTGTAAAATTTGTTTCTGATGAACAATCATTAAACTAAAAAAAAAATATCACAAATATACGAAATACAAAAATTGTTTATAATTTCAAAGCTTTTTTTACATTTGTGATATATAGATTCACTTTTATTACAAGTATTTTTCAGTTGTGGCTTAAAATAATGATAGGATATTATATTGAAACCATGCGACGCATGGACCATTACTTAACAATAAATGTTAATGGAACGCGTTTTGATGTGACTTACGTTGCAAGGTCTACTTAAGTTCAAAAACTCGTAACATATGACCATAGCTGTCAAGTAATGATTAATCATCGCAATAATTAGTAATTAGTTGTTTTTTTTTTTGAAAGTTGAAGTGATGATTATATTACCATTATTTTCAGATTCCCATGATTACTAATTGATTAAGATTACAAATAATCCAAAAACAATCAAAATTAATAAAAAAATACGAGAAAGTAATCAAGCATAATAAAAAGTAAACCAAAAATTATTTGACTACTCTCAAGGATTCTTTTCGATTTTTTTTGATTATTTTTTTTTGGCGAAATTATGGTAATACTGTCGCAAATACATTTTTCGACATAAAATTCTACCATTATTTAATTAGTTGTTTTTTTCAGTTTTTGTTATCATTTTATATGCATTTGAAGGCATTTATTTGCGGTATTTATTGTTTTTATTATTAACATTAACATTTTTCAAAATAAAATGCATATATATATATATATACATATATGATGTAAGTTCAAAATTTTTAAAAAATAATAAAAAATATTCCATGAAAGTAGACAATTATTTTTTGATTCCTTTTGATTATTTTTGATTATTTTCTCGTAATCCTAAATAATCTTGATTACTGTTGGATTATTTGTAATCATAATTAATTAACAATCACGAATTGTTTAAAAGAGAAGTATGTAATCAATACCATTCCTTTTAAAATGTAATCTAATTGATTACTAATCGTAATCCAAATTAAACAGCTCTGCATATGACTAATAAATAAACCTTTTATGACATTTCCAAAAAATTTTATGCTCGAGGTAACCAACTTTGGGCGCATACCCAGAAGCTCCCGTTTAGTCTACAGGGCCTTTCTTCTATGGGTTGACTCACATATATCTCTGCCTGGCCTCTGTGAAATTTCGAATTATTAAAAAAAAACGTTTTTAAACCACTGTGCGTTGTTTCATATATACTTTGGAGTTGTGTTTGCGCTTCTTCAGGAATTTCCTGAAGAAGCTTTCCAAAGGAAAGCGAAATATTGAGAGAAAAAAAGAAAAATAAATCGTTATAATTTAAAGGACCGAGTTAAAAGATTAAAATTTAATAGAAATTAATAAAAATAAAAGGTCGAATAAAACTGAAAATAATTATATTATATTATATTATATTATATTATATTATATTATCAATACGTTGACAAATCTATTTTACCTTCAAGTTTTCATACTAACTAATATTTTTTTTTATTTTAAGAAGGTCAATTCCAAGTTAGGAACTAAGCAAGCTATTGCACTCATTATAAAAAAAAGATATTTTCTTAACATTTTATCGTTAATCTTAAAAAATTAAATTAAATTGTTTTACTTTTGTATAAAATTAAATTAATATAATAAAAATAAAAAGAAATAAATAAATGATGAAGTTATGATCATATATATAAAAGTAATTTGAAAGTGGTTTGATGGGCAGTTGTCTAATAGCGCAATTTGTTGTTTTCTGCAACTAAAAACTATCGCACTTAAAAGGCAACAACTTAAAAAAACAGTGATGTTTGATGCGCTACAACGACATATTGTGTTTTCTAAAGCGGCTGTTCATTTTCAGCACATAAATTTGTGTATATATATACAACGTCTTTAATATTAATATCCTATTTCGAAAGCAATAGATGCGAGAATGGGTCCAACGATAAAAAAGTATTTAAAAGTCATGTAGTTTGTCTAAACTGTGTATACGTTTAAATTTTCGTCGCTTTTTTCGCTAAAATACTCTGCAGACAACTGCAATGTCTCATTCGAAATGTTTGTGTATCTCATTTGATTAATTATTAATAATTTACCGTATTCCACTAGTATACATAGTAGATATTTTAAAGAAAATATTATCGATAATATACTCGGTACAAGGAATCGCAACTCGATACTAAATACAAGCTTTAAAGTATCTATTGCCGTTTTAATTTATAAATTTAAAAACTCGAGCTCCTTTTTCTATCTTCTTCGACCTTAGGAAATTTATTTAAAACTTTTAGTACGAAATATAAAAATAATTTTAAAAAAATACAACGAAACTACAAAACAAACAAAAAAATTGTCATTTTTTAAATTTATTAAATCGTTTTAAATAATTGATATTAAAAAATAATTTTCATTTATACAGGAACTTTTTCGAAATTTAAATAAATTTTAATTACTATTAAAAATAAGTAATATTACTAACCATGACATAAAAGCAATATTATGAGCAACCCATAATCAAAGTCACCTTTAATAATGAAAGTTAAAACCAGAAAGTGGTTAAAATTTGATTGCAAATAACGAAACTAACGAATATTGTCAATGTTATTATTTTTCTTTTTTTTCTGCAGTTTCTATTAAATCCTTTTTTTTCTTTATCGCAGTTGAAGGACATACCCGTATAATAAGAACAATAACTTTGGTTTATAGCATTTTGCTTACAATCACCATCTTTATGTTTGAAAAAGCAAGAAGCCAAAAAGGAAAACCACATATAGTGATGATACTGTAAGTGAAAAGTAAAAATTTATATTATTCTCTTATACATTTACAAGAAGAAACAGCATACAAACATGAGGTGTTATTTTGAAATGGAATAGAAAAAGCTAATTAATTAATAAATAAATATTAAAATCATGTAATTAGAACTTTACTTAAATAATTATGTTTCTGATTTTTTTGTACACAAACTTCAATCCGATATTGATAATACATCAGCCATCCATGGTTTTTTCTTTGGTAAATGACATTTAAAGCATAAAACAAACATTTTTTGATCTAATACTAAGTCGGAATTGGCTGATAACAAAAACCATTTAATTTTGAGATAGATAAATTTCATTTCATTTCATAAATGTTAAAACAAATCAGCTCAAACTTGCATTTTAATCATGTCTTTTCAACACCCTTTAACAAAACTATAAATAGTGATTTATACTTTGTATCGAACATATCGTTTTGCTGCCACATAAACTGACCGCAACTGTTTCCACGAAAAGTCGTTAAAAGCTGAGCATAAAATTCGCTAAAGTTAAAATTAATAATTTTGTACATCATTCAGTATCTATCAGAAAATTTTGTGAAGTAGTATATTTTAATTTTTAAATTATAAACAACAGTAAAACAAAACGTAAAAATGGAAAGAAAATATGGACTTTAAAACAAATAGCTATATTTATGTGATTTTTCAATATGCATATCGAATCCATGCCAGTATATCACCAAATTTTCTTTCTACATTTTAAATATTTCATATTATTACAACACGACCTGAATTGGGTCTTGCAAGTGCAAGCTGGGATCTTGCGTGCCTTTAATTTGATTTTATACTCACATATTAAAAAGTGGAAAGATATCATGAATCAAGGTTGTTTAAGCAATTAATGTAAGTACAACTGCGAAAAACTAATCGTTGTAGCATTGCAACATCATACTCGTATCGTTTGTTATATCGATTTATATCGACTGTTTACATAAAATTTGTAGTGCCATTGGTGGTGGTCACCATTGCAAAACTTCGATTTTCTCAGTTATTTGTCATTTGACGGTTGCTTTCTTGTTTCAGTTCTAGTTGTTTTTTTTTTTCTGTTTTTGTGACAATTTACCACTAGTAAATAACAGTTTGACCCTCTTCGTTATAACGTTATTTAAAAAAATTGAATTTTATACTTTTTTTTTAAGAAAACCACATCAAACTATTGCAACAATAAAAATTTGATGTGTTCTTTTGTATGTTTTAGTATTATCCACCTGAATTTTTTACTAAAATTTAAAACTGTTCATGATACAAGTGTGTGAAAAACTGGTATTACAGAAGGTAAGGATAAAACAGGGGAGGAGGTTCGTTTTTCTGTGAACCCGAATTTTTGTTTTATAAAAAAAGAACCATAAATAAATAAATTCCTTAAACTGTTCATTCTGAAAATTTAAAAAATTAAGCAGCAATTTTATTCGTGCTTGATTCCTATTCAAATAAATATTAAGTGAGAATATCACTTAATATTTATTTGAATAGGAATCAAGCACGAATAAAATTGCTGCTTATATTGATAATGATTCCGAATAATTATAAATTACTTAATTTAAAAAATTTTTATATACTTTACCTCAAAGTAAAAAACGTATGGCTTACACGTATGAGTTTAGCAAATGATTTTTCGAAATGATTTCATTATGCTAACATTTTATTAGAAGCCGTATTCAGTTTAATTTATTTGTTGGCGCAATGACTTTTATTACACTTTAGTGGCAGTAAAGAATCATTAGAAATAACCAACGTCCCCATATTTTAATAAAAAAAAATTATTAATATTTTGAAATAATTCATCACCTTTGTATAGAAATGGCGCTCTCAAATGCATACATAAACGTTGCATCGCACGTATAGAGGTGAGGAAAAAATATATTTGTCGAAAAATGTAGCGATTTCATCACAAATTTAGTTTTATTTATATAGTAATACACAAAAGTAATCAAAATAAAGAAAGTTAGAGAAATGTAAATCGTTACTTACAATGTTTTTTACATAACTAACAAAAAAATTTTAATTATTTCTTTAATTTTTAATTAATTTTTTATTTTAAATCTATTTTTAATTTATTATTCTAAAAGAGTCTTAACTTCGTCGCTTATAACACTATGCTTTTTCTGGCTAAATGAAGGCGTCAAATGTGAAATCATGGGATCTGATGTAACCATCATTCGGTGCGTAATATCTTCTTCGTTTGTGGCAATTCAACTGCACTTTCTGGAGTGTCTAAGGCGATATTTTTTATAGTCTTTGTTACGACATTCCTGAGCCTCTTCGGATAGCAGACCTACAGGAAAAATACACTTTTGAATTATATCCTTGCCATGAGTCAGAATTTTGTGAAGTGTAGGTGGTGGATATTGTACCACTCGTACAGTGCAACAAACTCTTTTGCCGTCTCCAAACAAAAATCACCAAATTGTTTTGGATCTACTACCTCGGCGATTGTTATAGTTTCGAGAATTATTGAAAACATCTTGATTATGTTTTCATCTAGACCTGTGATTTTGGAAATCAATGCAAGTTTCGCAAAGAATAATCATGACGTATTCCTTGAGTTTGTCGTACCAGAGCCTTACTTAACAGGTTGATAACCTGTATTTCAATTTTCTCTCTAAGTTTAAATTCAATATTATAAGCCACATGCAAAAGACACTCCATCACCGTAATACGTGCACGAAGTGGTAACATACCAAATTGCTTGTTCATTAACGGGAATAGCTTGAACTATTTCGATTTTATTCATCTTGGATGTTGTGGCTCCACAAATGAGACAAGAAGATGCAGCTGGTGTTTCTGTTAGTCAAACATTGTAAAATATAATTCATGTTTTACTCTAAGGTTGCGATTATTCACTGTTAACTCAAAGTCTTTTAGTTGAGATATCTCATCGACTCTTCCCTTTTCTTCTCGTATAACTTGAGGTGTCTCTTTAACGTATGCAAACTGTAGTGTTCTACAATACTGTATGGAAGAAAGTTAATTGGTGTTCCATTCTAATTTATTTATGTCATCACTTAATGATAATTTAAGTGGTACAACTGATGTCGTATATAAACGAGAGTCAGAAATTTGTGCATATCTCGAGCAAATTTTTTAAATTCATACCTTTACTTAATTGTTCATAAAATCGAAACGCGTTCATCGATTTTCATCAGATATGTCTCATTTTGTTCATAGGTTATACGACTTTACGTATAACCTGACTCTGACACTCTTTTTACCGTTTTGGATTTTTTATGAATTAAAAAAAATAAACTTAACTCTTTACGCAAAAAATATTTTTTTTTTAATCATACATTTATTTATAACTTCGAAACTGTTGCTTATGTAGCAAAACGTTATATAAACAGATGAAAGTACTTATAATTCTTGATTTTTCTAAATTTGTTTCAGTAAAACTCGACTAGTGGTTCTTGAGTTATATTAAACAAAATGGCCTTATCGGAATTGAGTTGCGAATCAATCAGTTGAAAAATGTTGTACTGTGTAATGTAACAAATTAATAGGTGGCACCTAGTGGCACTTGAAATTGATTAAAAATGTAAAAAGGGATATGAGGCAATATATTAGTGGTAATTTCCAACTGCAGGAAAGTAAATCTAAAACTGCAGGTCCAAATGTTTGGAGAAAACAGGGATTTTTTTTATATATTCTTAAAAATAAGCAAACAAAAAAAAATTAAGTCTCTGCAGAGTTTATTTTTCAATTTTAGTGTATTGAAATATCCTACTTTAAATAGAAAATAAAAAGAAAAACGTTAGCTCACATTATAAAATAATATTCATTTTGAAATTTTTAGGTTTAAATTAAGTTGGTTCAGTAAAACATACAAGTACTGAGTTTGAGACTGCTATAAAAAAAAACTAGCAGTCAGATCGGAGTAATTCTTTTTGATTTGATTGTACCATGTAGTCTAAAATTTCAAAAAATCATTGCATATTGCATGAATAGTAAGTTGGCAATTTGACTTTTTTCCGCGAAATCCGCAGAGTGCACCGCTTGCATATAACGCCGCTCTTCCTTTTTTATCCTCACCTTGGATAAATCAATGCAACAAGGACTCATCAGTACAAATCGATAACTTTGTATTACTTTCTGACAGGTTTGTTGGCTAAAATTCCCAACAGCTTTACTTACCCTTAAACTTTTTTTGTTGCCTATTTATAGACACAACTTACTTTACCACATTTACACATTCTCAACCAAGTTGAGTTTTTGCACATGCGTCAAACCGGACGCGTTACATGATAAAAAAAATTTTTATGTCATTAGTTAAATTTGCTATAACAATTGAGAAAAACTCTCTTCCATCCTTAATACAGCAGAGATATTTTTAAATGCTTTTCACATTTATTACGTATTTCATTAAACTTGTTATATTCAACCCTTTCTTAATTCTATTGTTAAAGATACTTGAGTAATTATAGGAGTTACCGCTTACAATTAAGGTCGGACAAGAGTCGGAAAAGATAATAATTGAATTGACAAGGTATATGTAGAAATTTTTCCTTAAGTAAATAGGAAAATATTTAAAAAAAAAGTCTTAAAGCATATGTAGACAAATTTGTGAATCAAAAAAAAAAATAAAAACCCAAAGTCCCTCTTGATAATAGTAGATATACACCTGAACATTACAAACATCTCGAAAAACTCAATATACTGTACAAGCATACGATTAGAGAAAGAACGTGGAATAAAAATTTGAAAACACCATTTTCCTAATAATTCAGCAAGCAGCAGTTTTCCAAATCAAAAAGTTTCGAATTATTCATTATCAAGTTAAAAATATTTTCAGTTAAAACTTTTCTTCAATAACATTTTGCTAAAGAAATATTAATTACTTTTTTCTACCCTATTTTTTTTTTTTCTTTTTTTTTTTTTTGTTTGTATTACTTTTATTTTTAATTGAACACAATTTGTTTGGGACAATTAATGTCATATTCTTGTTTTTCATTTATTTTTCTGAATCTTCTTTTTTGTGTTTAGAAAGAGGCAATTAAAAAATTCAGTGATGAGGAAATGCATGAAGATGATTTACTAAAATGTTATATGTATTGTATATTTGATGAATGTATTGCACGGTGATGGTGAAGTGCATCTGGAAAAATTGTTAGATATGTTGCCGGAGACCATGCATGATATAGCAATTAAGGTAGGTAAAAAAATGTTTATATCCCAAGGGCGAGATAAATTGTGAAAAGAGCATTTTGGTTGCATAGCTGTTGGAAAAAAGACCGCCCCAATAGTAAGTATTCTTTTGAAGTATTCTATTCAAACTGAAATGTATTTTAAATTTTTTTATTCGTTTTTATAATTTTCAGCACTATTTTCTTCTGCGATTTTTTGTTTAATTGCTTCACTTTGGCCGATATTTTATGTGGATTGCGATTTTTTAAAAACTTTTAATTAAATTTCTAATTAAAATTAGAAACCTAAATTTAAAGATTTTATACTTTCAGCTAGCGTTTTGTGGTTTTAGGAATTAATTTTATTTGTCTTTATATATTGTTCATAAATTTTCGCAATTGCAATAAAATTTTAAAACAATTAGAAATTGTATTAAGAACTAAATGGTACAATGCATGTATGTGACGTATTTGTTTTAAAACTATAAATTTTTCGTAATGTGTGGGGTATTTGTGCACGCAATGGCAATGACCATCTCAATTTATACCCGTAAAAACTGTTGCATTTGTTGTTTTTTTTTTTTAATTATATCTTCATTATTATATAGTTAATAGCTCGTAAATGGCATATAATTTAACGCATCAGCAATTTCTGTTATTGATAAAGCTGTGCAGTGGCAAAATTTTGTACAATACGTGGGGGCACTCGTTGCTGTTGTTTAAATTATTAAGAAGTAAATAAACATTATTATTTTGGTTTCTTCCCTTATCAAGAGTAATTGTTTGTGTTTATTATTTAGCTCAACAAATATACTTACACTTGTCAAAAGCATCAAGTGCTCGACAGTGATGACAAAAGTGATTAGTTTTAATTACTCGATACTAATCACTACATTTTATTTACGGTTCTTTATATCTTGAGTCGTCGTATATCATATACAAACATACATACATGTAGTTTTGTTTGGAAATAAAATAAATATAGTGAGTCCTAATCCAGCAGGCGTTATACTAGTTTCTATGTCGATGTCGATTTTTTCATTTTTTGGAACATATTAAAACACAAATTAGAAGTTAGCGAAAACAGAAAGAAAATGTATATAAGGAAAAATATTTGTAAGATTTTTGAGAATTTCTCAGAGGCCAATTATTATTTTGGAGAAAAGCCAAAAGATGGCAATTTCTGCATTATTGTTTTATGTTTAAAATAATATAATGAAAAAACAGGTAATAGATATACATCGAAGGATCCTGCGACAGAATATTACAACTTCAACCTTATTTGCCAGAAACCTTGTAACCGTGACAGTCGTAGCTCGTTTTCACCTACACCATATTACTACTTCATTACATAGTATTACTTTATTATTATTATTTTTTAATTTAAAATGAATTACTATTATTATTATTACACGATGTTGAATTCATTCTTTAATTTAAGACAAATGTCTAGTATTATCTGATTCATGAATTTATTATATTATAATTATAATTATTATTGTTATTCGATTACATTATATTTATAAGATTTAAATTAACGGTCGGGAACGTCGGAGCGACACCTGTGAGTTAAGAACATACAGATAAACTTACACCAATTGCAGCTGCACTGTCGATAAGAGATTATTGCGAAATATAAAAATCCTCCAAAAGATCTCTTACCCGCAGTCAGCTGTTATGCAGATCGAAACTCATCGCTGATAGTTGTCATTCAACTATGACGGATAATGTGTGTGTGTGTGTGTGAATGAATGTGTGTGCCCACACACAAGTATATAAGGCGGAACATTTTTTAAACGAATCAATTGGCAAGAAAATCGCCTGCAGATAAGAAGTCTTTTGGAGGAATTTTATACTCCGCAATAACTTCTTATCAGCAGATAGCAAGTAGATCGCCTGTAGGTAAGAAGCCTTTTGGAGGAATTTTATATTCTGCAATAACTTCTTGCCCGCAAACAGCCGCCTGCGGGTAAGAGATCTTTTGGAGGATTTTTATATCCCGCAATAATCTCTTATCGACAGTGCAGCTGCAATTGGTGTAAGCTTATCTTCTACCGGGTGTAGGCTGGACTGTGCGACTGACACTGTTGCGGAATTTTATATTCCCTTAGTATTATTAAACACGGCCAAGAACTCCCCGCGATCGCTGCTTCGAGGTGTAGTGCTGAGTTTACCGCTGCGGTCCTTCCACGGACCAAGAAGGTAGGTAATAAACAAAAATTAAAAATTGCAACGACCCTGGCCTCCGCTGTCGCTATCCCAGCAACCATCGTAAACGTGTCGGCATTTGTACATACGTATATACATATGTTATTTTTTCTAAAGCATTTGTTTACTTTTTGAAAGCTTAACAAATATAATCAGACTCAACAAAATCACCTTTTAATACATTCTAGAATAGATGTCCACTAAACGAAAATGAAACATTCGAAAATCTGCAATAGCGTCAAAAATAAAACCTACAACTACTTTGCGAATTTTTGCGCAAGTATTAAAACAACTTGATGTCTTAATTTTAATTCTTCCTTTGCTTTCACAGTATTTTAACGTACAGTTCTTTACGAATTTCTTCCTACGGCTATTTTGCTCTATAAGCCTTAGCATTAGCAGGGATTTTTTTCATTTCGAAAACTAATACGTCAAATTTCCTTTATGTAGTTACCTTCGTATTTAATTATTTTTTTTTTTTGAAGCAACCATCTTAATTGAAGAGTTTTATGCCTTTTCAAAACCCATAGCGTAAGCGGAACTAAAATTTTTAACTGGATAATGTAGTTCTTTTTTTATTTTTTAATATATTTCATTATGACAGAGAACGATCCTTTTATTGGCGCTGCTGTCTTCATTTCAAAACATAGAATGCCTATATATTTATGAAAAATATCTATAACGTTAAAGATAATAATAAATTTTTATTCGTATTTCGTTTTCAAACCACAGCGCCAACTGAAATGCATGGAATATTAAAAATTTTTTAATTTTACTGAAAATCAAGATATGTACTCTTATTGAAACTATTCCATACAGTTCAGTCAATTTCAATTATAATGAAAATATTGAATGTAACATAAATACTCGATACTCGATACGCATTATTAAAATTTTTTTGCATTAAAAAAAACAACAACCACGACGAAAATCCTTCAGATGATATTTTTTGTTATAAATCACAAAATATTTAGCAGAATTTTTTACCTAACTCTGTAGGTCTATTTTATCACTGATAAAATAAATATAAGTTTTTATAGCCTTTTTCCGCATTATGAAGAAACATTTTTTTGGATTATTATTATTTTTATTAAAACTATGATTTCTATTAAATTTTTATCTTTTTACTCGGTCCTTTAAATTATAACGATTTATTTTTCTTTTTTTCTCTCAATATTTCGCTTTCCTTTGGAAAGCTTCTTCAGGAAATTATTTTTTTATATTTTCAAAAACAAAAAATTATAACAATTATAATAATAATTATAATTGTTTTTGAAAATATAAAAAAATAATTTCCTGAAGAAGCTTTCCAAAGGAAAGCGAAATATTGAGAGAAAAAAAGAAAAATAAATCGTTATAATTTAAAGGACCGAGTAAAAAGATTAAAATTTAATAGAAATTATAAAAAAAAAGGTCGAATAAAACTGAAAATAATATTAAAACTATGTTTTTTTTCTCTAATTTTTATCATTATTCCTCTAATTTAGGCAATTTTTCTTACAAAAACATTGATTTATTTTAAAATTTTCTGAGTAATTTTCTGAAGAGCTACAAAACCGGTAACAAAATAGCCTGCGAGGCCCACTTTCTCCTTAGGAATTGAGCATGCTTTAATTTATTGAAAATAAATTTAATATGTATATCCATGTTTTAATCTTAACCGAAATTATTTGAATTCTCACTCCAATTGTAAACCGATAGTAGACGCATCTGTTCAATACACAATCCTTTTAATAAGCTTGTTTAGTTAATAATATGAACATTAAAATATAAATATTATGGCTGATTGATTAAATTTGCTTTTGATTGGCTAACTAAATAATTATTTAATTGTAAAAATTTATTGATGATTGATCAAATATTTAAAAATGGATGATAAATCTGTGGTAACAATTAACCCATTTCAAATGAAATTTTTTTTTGGTGGCAATTTTTAAACTATATTATTGCTATTTAGTCAGGACTTTTATAAGGTGAGTAAATAAAATACTTGTATGTAAACACTAATAAGGATTGGAATATCTTGTCTACCAGATTCTTCCACCTAGACTTCTATGACTGTTACATATTATTGTCCTGAAGTACCTCTCTAACTATAGCTCCGCTCAGCTTTGAACGATGACTTCCTTGTCTTATTATACAATCGCTTCAACCATCTCCAATACACAGCCACCTGCTCTAGCTCAACCATTACAGTTACACAACAATTGTTTTTCCTTTATAATAGAGACTTCGAATGGTTTGATTTCCTTTTTTGTTCAATTAGTGCACCTTTTAAATAGCTCATCGATTACGCCTAAGAGTACTAATTAATTTTCTTTCTACTTATGTCTTTGTTGGGATTCGAACTCAGAGTCTGTTTCTTTAACAAACCACAGAAGAAAAACATGTACTTTCGTACTTACTTCAGATAAACTAAAATTAGTAATCATCGTTTCAAAAACCATATTTAAATTCCTTAACCACATCGATTTTCAATTATGTTGAAATAACTAAATTTATATAGCTACTTTAATTTACGTGTTAATTACATTTGGTTAATTTGAAAATTTAAAATAAAGTGATTGTAAATTAATATATTTAAGTTACATTTTACGGTACATTAATTAAATTTAATATTTTAATAACAAAAACGGCTGAATAAACTTTTTATGAAATTTGGTTTCTTTTTGCATTTTAGCTATATGTATTTTTAATTTCTTTTTACATTATTCATTCGACAACAATTTACAAATTTTCAATTTTCCTACAAAATGTTACAGAAAAACAGATGTTGTTTTACACTCTAAGCCTAAAGTTTTTTTTTAAGGCAATAAGCAACAAAAATAAAGAAATACAAAAGAAAAGTAAATTGAAAAACTTACAAATTTTACAGAAATGAAACACAATTGTAATTGAACATTTTCCTTTAACGCGCACACACCATATTTCAAATTTTCTACAAGTAAAAAAATGAAAAATAATAATGAAAATATATGAGAAAATTATGAAGCATATTGTACTTTTATAATATTTCCTTCATTCCGAAATTTATTGTATTGGCAATATTAGGAGGACGAAAAAAAAAATCAAATATACAAACTTCAACTAAAGTCTAACAAGATTTTCCAATGGAAAAGTTTTTAAATTTCAATTGCTATCCCCTGCTATCTAAGGCCAATATGGTAGTGGGTAAATATCGAGTCATAAGAAATTAAGTGCAAATCATTGTAATTGTTTGAACTCTAATTCATATTCAATTAATATTTAAATTTTATCGCATCATTTGAAATTTTATTTCTTTATCTTGTACACACTTAAGAACATTATGAACACAAAATGACAGCTAGGAGAATTTATTAAAATTTTTATGTTTTTAATTTTTTTCCATTAGCAGAATTACAATTGTAAATATAAATATATAAATAAATTATATATTTACTCCATTTTTAATAATTATAATATTTGGTAAGTTATACATTCAACCGGACAGATAAGAAAAACAAATGTGCTATTTTGAAGCTAAGGAATCTAATAAAAAATCTATCTACCTCGATTTATATCGAGGTCAGACAACTGGTGATTGTTATTATTTATTTAAGGACAAGTTAATACCTCTACAGTAGCCCAATAAATTTTCTGGAAATTTTGATGTGGTGCGCTGGATTAAAAACCGCTCAAAGTTTAAGAAGATTATATGCTGCTTTATATCCCTACCAGAGGATTCCCTCCTTCTTCATTGTATTTAATGAGAGTTAATTTGTCCACATATGTACCCGTTCGATTGCTATTCTTCGTACATTCACCTGCTTTTGTGTTAACATTAATTTGCTTATGAGTAGTAATTTCCTTTGTCGTTTATATAATAAAAATCAAGTCAAATTGTGTATAATTTTAATTAAGAAGTGCCAATTCCGTTTTAAAATTGGCAGTAAAATAATATGCCAAAATCTCAACAATTCAACCTTCACATTTTAGCACTAACTAACGTAACTTTAAAAAAATTACTCTCCTTCGCCCTATTTTTAGTTTTCTGGTATTACAAATTGCCAGGAAATAGAAAACATACATACAACTTATGTGTTTAGTATACGAAAATAAACCTATTCTGAATTTAAATAAATTATTCTTATTAAATTATGTATTTATATATATATTTACTGACTTTATTAATTTTATATATATACTGATATAATTGCAATTTTTTTAAATATTTCCCGAAAAAGGTTTTGGCAATCTTAAAAATCTTAAAAAAAAATAAAAAATTGAATAAAATTACAGTCATTAAATAGTCATTTTAGATTGGATTAAATTCATAGTTAGCACTTCAACATTAGCAACTCTGCGATTTTTTATTTGTGATAAAAAAAAATTCTAGTTCAATTTGGTCTTTAATTTTTCCGTGTACACTTTTACGACATTAATTTCAAAATTTCCTAAAATAAATAATTTTTCGAAACTTTATTTAATTGTAGACTTGATTTAATAAAAAATTTTTACTACAAAACAAATTACATAAAAGAAATTTTAGAAAAACAATATTTTTGTTCAAAAACAATAATTTTCATACCTTCGAAGTCGTTAAGTGTATTACTTAAATAACATAGTATGAAAAGTCATTGCAACATATATTGAGCCATAGAAGAAGTTAAAAGGTCAAAAAGTCGAATGGACAATATATTGTTACTGTTTCTAAGATGTTTTATTCCAAGGAAAATAAAATTAACTACATAAGAAAGTATTAGTAGCAATAATTGAAAAAAATATGATTGTATATTAAATCGTTGATAATGAGTAGCATATGGAATACAGCGAATAACACATCATTTGAAAATAGCCTTTTTCTTTTTAAAAAGCAAAGAATAAAATGATTGCCAAATTAAAATGAAGCATTTTTAGATACAAAGCCACAGAAAAACTTAAACCAAATAAATACTTCTGGAAATAGCATATTTATTTACAAATATATCACATTTAATGGGTTATCTGCATAATATTATTAAATAATATTTTAATTTCCAAAAATAAATAATGAAATATTAAAATTTTAAATTAATTGACTGATTAATTTTGGCTCCGCCTTCTTAATAAAATTATTCAAATTGTTATCTATCATCTCTATAGCACTCCAGCAACAAACCAATTCCAATTCACCCTTAAGTAAATTATGCATTTTCGTTTTTAATACAATTTTAATTTTCTAACAAGCTATATTTAATAAATATTTATTTAATCAAATTCCCTATTAACGCAATATATAATTTAATGCACAAAACTGCACTGCCAGGTATCGATTCTAAACATTCTAAAAAAATAACAAATTATTAGTTAGACATTTGAATTGGTCAACACATAGAGATCTCGAATTCAATGATTTCGTACATGCAAAAATAAAACCTATAAAATAGCAGAAATTTTTTAAAAAGCAATCAGAATTGTAAATTCGTATTGTATATAAACGTAGAGCAGAAACATTAAAGTACAAGTGTAAAAAAATAACATGCTTCTAGTTTAAAGTGAAAACAAAAAAATCAAAAAGAAAAAACGTTTAAAATTCTAATATCAACATGAAAAAAACAGTTTTAATCAAGGCCTGTGTACCAGCAGTAGTTGTCATATTATTGATGCCAATTCTTATTGCTGCACAAAAACCACGACGCGATGAAAATGTAAAATTTAAGAATTACAAAGTTTTAAAGCAAGAAAAAGAAAACGTTTCACAAGGTTTTAATGATAGGATTTAAAAAAAATAAATAAAAAATTTATTGATTTTAAGTGAAGAAAAAAATTTCATACACCAAAATAAAAGACAAAAATTATTTTGGAAAATTCGAAATCTTGTAAAATGACGGAATAGGAAAACTTTTATAATTATTTTATAGTCTGACCAAAGCATTTTTAATAAAAAATCGTTAACTAAGATCTATATAAATAAAAACCAGTTAATTTGAATGAGGATAATGTATCAATAACCCATAACATTTTGCTAGTTCCTTCCTTATTCTGCTTTTGCAAATAATCACAAGTAATAAAACATTATTAGCTCCTTTGTGATTAAATAGTTGGAAAAATATGTCCTACTTATTGACCATTTTCTACTTCAATAACAGAAATTATTACCTAAAATCCTTTAATTGCCTTAATAATGTAAATAATATTTTATTTATTATTTATTTTAACTCATACATTAAATCAAATAACTTTGAGGCACTTGCCTATTGTGTTAAGTTTTGCTACAAACGGCTGCATAAATAAAGCGAGGATACTAATTAGTTTTGCAATTTGTCATTTAACTAAATGATGTGAATGTCCTTCCGGTATAAAAAGTATGCCTGGCATAATGCTATAAATAAATATTTTTCCTTTTTGGTCCATTGAAACTTGTACTTAAATGAGACTTAGTCAGTGGCCAAACAAATTGATTCCAACCTTAATTAACTTTTACACATTTGCAAATGTTTTTATATATATTATTTTCTTTACGCTACGAAAATTGAATTGATGCAATTACACAATTCATAACCTGTTGTAAAATGTAAGTTGTATGAAATACAATCAATGCAATTGCTGTTGTGGCAAAACAGTTCTTAGATAATGTCACCTTTTAAAATAAGAAATAAAAATAAAATTAAAATCAAAATTATAAAAAATAATTATAAAAATACGTTCTTATTTTGTTTAACCAACTTTCTTTATTTCCCTTCTGCAACATTTTGAAAACACAAGGAAATTTTTCTTTAAATGAAAAATACAACCTTTGAAGAAAACAATGGCAACTATGTACAATGGATTATGAATTATATAACTATAATTTACTAGTTTTGTAAAAGATATATGTTTTGCGTACGCTCCCCATTTTCAAATTTCTGTTAAATGAAATGAAAGAAAATGAAAACGACATAAAAAAAATTCACCAGATTTTCATTATTTTGTATCTTCATTTATTAGTTATTTTCATTAAGTTTATGTTTTGTGTCTGTATTTTATGTGTTTCTCAAATTGCGTTTCTATTTTAGTATCCACCTCCAGATTTTTTGAAAAGATTCGTTATTATACATGATGTTTGTGTGGAAAAATCTGGAGTAACAGAAGGTATGGCAAAGAAAAATGTTGCACAAAGTTTCTGCAAAGTGTCAAATTAATTTCTTTAAATTAAACACATTATTCTTCTTCGTTCTCTTTAATGAAGCTGCCATTAAGGAATTTAGTGATGGTGATATACATGAAGATCCAGCTTTAAAGTGTTATATGAATTGTCTCTTTCATGAGGTAAATGTTGTTGATGATGATGGTGAAGTCCACTATGAAAAGCTTATACGCATTTTGCCAGATGATTTAAAAGAATTTGTTCAGCATATCATTGATGCATGTGAATCGCATATACCCAAAGGTGCTACTCAGTGTGACAGAGCTTGGTCTTATCATGTTTGTTTCAAACAAACTGATCCTGTAGTAAGTTGTTATTTATTATTTAAGGATTTCAATGTTACCCTGCAAATTAAATTTGCCTATTTTTTTTTTATTTTTAGCACTACTTTTTGCCTTAGACATATGAAAAGCTTTGCCAATATTTTGCACAAATGGGAAAGGAATGTAATAGTGTATTTACAAAAACACATAGTTGCAAACATATCTTAAGAATAATTCAATAAAGGTTATATTAAAAATTGATTATATAGCAAAAAATTATTTACTGCGCTATTCAAGTTTAATTTCTTTGTTAAATCGCATTTTGCACAAAACTATGACAAACTATGTAATTATGTTGGGAACCAAAAAAATTATACATACCATCTAGAGATGTATTACAGTACTCTGTTAAATAAATATCGTGCATACAACAAAATGCTAAAATTTAAAATTGTATATTTTATGCACCACATATTAGAACGCCTGGATCATATTATTTTCTCATTAGTAATATTTGGTAACGTTAAACATATTGTAGTTGTTAATGAACATTAAACAGCTGTTGCGAACAACAAGAACAAAATCGATATTTTGAACTCATTAATTTTTAACAAAATTCAAAACATAGATAGATAGGTCTTTTTAATAATCCAATAATATTATATCATTCACAACTATAATGTGCTATGAATTAATATAATGTATTAGGTTTTTCATATATGTATATCAAAGTAAACTACTTTTGTTCATGTTTTCCTAAATACTTTGCTATCGGTTCACTGATTTGCTTGCAAGCATTTGAAAAATATTAACTTAAATATATTCAAAACAAAATAGCAACAAAAAAGAAATGAAAAATAAGTTATAATAAAATATATATAAAAAACAATAAAGATTCTATGATCATATTAGCAATATCAATTTTTCGCAGGGTTCTCCTCGGCCCGTATTTCTCTATAGCTTTAAATAGCCGCCAAAATAAGCATTTGATAAAAGTAGATCACCTGTCAAAGGGGCTGCTGTTCTAAAAATATGCGTAAGGATAAAGTAAGTCAAGTGATAAATCATATGTTTTATCACTTTTCTTCTGGAAGAGATAGGCTACTTTAACCATTTTAAATTAGGTATAATATTTAAATAGTAGGCATAAGTATTCCAGTATTCTTTCAACAAAAAAGCAAAACGGTTTCCCATGCAATATCTTTCTATTAAATATATATATATATATATACCAAATAAAGCTTTGAAGGGTATTTCTAAAAAATATCTTACATTAGTAAGAGGCAGAGAGTATAAATTCTTAGTAATAAATAATAAAAGCATGAAATTAAAGGTTGGCACCAACATGGTACTAATGGATGATTTATTTTATTTGGTATACTTTTCTCACCTATAAATGCTAATGTAAAATTTATTTTCTTGTTAAATTTGTTAAATAATTATCACTGATGGAGCTTTGTGATATTTACGCTATAAATGAGAAATTAACACTAAAATTCTAAACGACTCCAAGATGGTAAACTTAATAATGGGGAAAAATTTTTAATGCAAGCATAAAATTTATTAAAATTAAACTTATTCTTCGATAAATTTTAAAAGACCAGGTTAAAAATTAAATATTTTATTTTTCTAATGGCACTCAAAACTCTTTTTCTTGGCCACAAGCCCTTTTGTTGAATTTTAAAAACAACACAACACTCAGCGCTAGTTTTTATTTAAATCTTTTAGTTTTTTTTTCAAAACAAAATAAACAAGATGCAAGTATGAATTTAAATTTTAATGGAAACGGAAGAAAAATATCTTGACGCAGATTGCAGATTGAAAGAAAAAATAATGTCAGCGGAAATATAAAAAAGAAACTTTTAATTAAACAACTCATTTCGACTGCTGTTTAAGATTTCTGCATTTAGTTGTTTTTTTATGTTTTTCTTCAACTATTTTTACTTTTAGAGTGACAAATGGAAAATAAATAAGTGCTTAGAAAAATTGGCTTAATTTAAATACACCCTACAATACAAATATTTTAGAAATCTTTTGCATTCATTCTTGCAAATAAATACTCCGCCGATTAAGAATTTTTTATGATGTCCTTAGTAATAGCATGGAATTGATACAACAGCAGTTCTTGTTATTTTGTCCGAGGCTTATAATGGAATCCCTTAGTTTTACCATCTTACACTAGTAATAGACTTGCTCTAATGAAGCTGTCGACTCTAAAAAGCTGAAGAGTAATTTTAAATGTCACACCTTTGTTCTTAATTCAATAAACGGAAATGTGTATTCCGATGTTTTGATTAGCAATACTTTATTTGGCGTTCCATTTCGTATTCAGATCAAATTATGCCAACTCTGACTCATTTTTAAAAGCTTGTACTGAGTTAGTGCTGTTAAAAGTTATCTGCTTTCATATTTGAATAACCAAATTCAGGTGTTATTATTATTGCTTTTTTTAATGTCTGTTGGGTCTTGAATCCATACACAAAATATGAGTTAGCCCCAAATCCAGTTAAAAACATTATATTATAATTATAAAAAAATTTTTATTAAAAAGATAGTGATTCACGAATCAGTTCTTGATAAAATGTCCTCTCTTGTAAGAAGGGCATCTTTAATTATGAAAAATATTTAAATAATACACGTTAATTGTGCTAAAAAATTGAAATACACTACTGTAAAGATAGCATATCCTCATCCTCATATATCTCATCAGTGGATTTTACCCAAATCCAAATTGATTAAATAAGAATTATATTGAGTCACAATCACTTTTATACAAAACTATAACAAAACACATGCAACCATTAAGAAACTATTTTTTATTTTAATTTTTATATATGAGCAGTTGTAAAATAATATGCTTTCGCCAGAGTAATACATTTATATTTTTTAATAATAAATATTTTGTGAAGATGTTACAAAATAATTCCAAATAACATTAAGCAAACGTGATATAATTTTAAAATGTGATTTTTAGGTTAGGGTCGCGTCAAAGGTTAATACCACTGAAGCTGGACGCTGTAACATAAATAATCGAAAAAAATGTTTATGTATTGTGTTGTTTCTTGTTATTTAGATATTTTATTTAATATTATAAATTTTAGCATTCAAATAATTAATTTGTTTCAACAACAAACCATAAATTTTGTAATTTCATTTATTTCTAATTTAATCATTTTTATTACATTTTCTTGTTGTAACTTAACTTTGTTGTAACAAATAACCGACAGTTAAATATCATTTAGTTAACCTAAGCTATTCGTTTTTCCGAGTAGCAGCAAAGGCAAACATATTTAAAGTGATAGCCGGTCCCCTCGAATACCAAATGCTGAATGGAATTGAAGTGTTTTAGCAATGGTAGATGTTATAATGTTGTGTGAACAATATTAAAATTTCTTGTATTTTTTCATTGTAACAAACGAAGTGGTCGAGTTGGTTAAGTTAAGTTCATTAGTTGTTTGGAAGATCCCTTTTTGTTATTTATTTGTAGGCTTCATTTGCCAAAAAGTAAAGAAAATAATATCTGGAGATGAAGAAATACATAAAATAAAACAGCATTAGAGACGCATTTAAATTTAATTTAATTGCGTATTTTTCATGTTGAAACCTTAACATCTTTCACAAAAAAAAAAACAAAAACAAAACTGAAATAGGCAGAACTTAATTAACTTATATTGAAATAAAAATATAAAAATGTTGTAAAAATGTTGTTGCAAGTAAAGAATGTGGTAATTAAAACATAAAAAAAAATAAAAACTGAATTTAACAACATCCACACCCACTTTAACGCCCTTTTATATACACAACACAATTTTTTCCACACTTGCCATCCAACTAAAACTCCTATAATTAAGAAGGAAAACAAAACTGTAGCTATAAATTAGAATACAATGAATGAAGTACTGTTTCTGGTATGAAAAAGTTTTAATAGGGAAAGCAAAATGACATACAAACTAAATCCCCAACAAACTACGTTGAAATTCTACTTGAAAATATAGATGCAAGAGTTAGTGATAGCAGTAGCAGTAACAGATTTACTGGTAAAGGGATATACAGCAAATGGTATATATGAAAAATTTTAATTCCGACTGCAACAGTTTGTAATAAATAAAAAATCATCATATTTTTCTTGCACTACTTAATATTTAAATTTGAATATTGCGTTTAAATAAAATTAACCAGCATTAATTACTTTTCCAAAATTGCGAAAGTAAGCCTAAAATTCGTTGGTGTCAAGCACGCTTATTTAGACACTGGCTATCTTTAAATTAGTATAATTCTGTAGATAAAGTTTTTACGTTAAATTTAAGAGTTTTAAAATACTTATAAGAAATTCTACCAAATAAGATAGATCGTTTAAATTAATTTAAAACTCTAAACTAATGTGTTATTATTCTGCAATTAAAGAAATCAAAATAACAAAACGTTTATTATGATGAATAAACGTGGCAGTATTAAAGATTCACAAACCAAGTGATATATGAATTTGGAAGGGAAATTATAATTATAAATGTTCAACCATTTTATGATATAGATTGGTAAAGCTAAACACTACAATACTGCTTAGTATAAATAGAAATAGCAAATAAATAACCAAACCATTTTGTTATTGTGTTTGTCGCTAACCATCGTGTTATTGCAAGAGTATATCTATATTATATAGTAGCACACCTCGATTGTATGAAAAATTTAAGCTTTTATCTAGATTCTAATTTTTTCAATTAAGCATTATGTTTTGTAGTTTAGAAAATATATGTATATTATATATATGTATAGTCTTTTTGCTTCTAGCGGGGCTAAAGGCCTTACGATTTTTTCAAAATTGTTAACTTTTTTAGATTGAAAATTAGCATTTAAGTATTCAGCAAAAGAATTGTTCAAAACTTTTGTTTGACAAATTACAAAACTATAAATTAAAGTATTTTACGAAAATGCGACTTTTCCGAAAAAAAAGAATTATTTATGCTTTAGTTACTTAAAAAGTGATGCATAATTTTAATTAGTTCTCGAACCTTCGATTTCGAACCTTATTTAAATGCTCTAGTATGACTTTTCTTAGCGCGTGCAGTTGGAATTTTTTCCATAGCTTGTTTAACGGTAAATTTAGGAAAAACTTTTAAATTCGCATTACTGGAAAATGTTAAAGCTTTTTTGGGAATTGTGGGATTTTACTAAGTCAATTGCTATATTTTTTTCCAATAAATTTTATGCCATTAAAACTACTTTTTATTCTCAAAAATCTAGAATATTATTCATTCCACGCTTTCGCAAGCCTTTTAAAAAATTTTTCATTCGTAAAAATTATACATGCCTTTAAAAGGAAGGCATTTTGTGTAAAAATATAAATAAAATCGAGATTTTATAGTTTATTTAATTTGAAATATAATTTCTCAAAATATTTTTTATACACACTGGTGTGTATAACTCTGCTCTCTTTGACTTATAACAGAATAATAATTTTTATTACAAAATTCATGGCTGTAGAAAATACGAAATAAAAAAATCTATGTACATTACTTATGTACATATGTACAACAGTATGTTAATATGCAAACGTTTAAATTGGAAATATTCAAATAATAATTGTCACTAAGAAGAAGTAAAAAGAAAAGAATTGTATAGCAGGTAGATAACCCAATAAGCATTTTGGCTGGAATTCAAGTGGTTTTGCACTTGAAATCCAGTCACAATTTCCAATTTCCAACGTTGAATTACAGTTGAAACACAGTTGAATTCAATATCGAATCCAGCAAAATTAACCATTGAATTGCAGTCGAACAAAACAGTACCTTTACAGTGTAACTCCAGCCTTGAATAACAATGTGATTCAAGTCGAACCGAACCTGTTTTTATACTTGAATTCAAGCACAAAATTGCAGTGGAATTCAAGTCGAACCGAACCTATTTTTAGCGTTGAATTCAAGCATGGAATTTCAGTGTTATTCAAGCAATGTTCCAACAGTATTTAAATAGTGTTATAAAGCCATAATACATTAACTCACCCGAACCCATAGCTTCAATATCTGGACATTTCGGGCATCCGATGGCAAATCCTTATGATGCTGGTTAAGATGTTTATTGGAGCATTCGCAATGGATCGCCTATACAGCCAGCTGTATTTTTAAGTCCCTGTTTGCCACAGAATTAATTTTAGTATCAGATATACTATCTTCGTTTATAATTGTGCCCTCACAGACAGAAGGTTTATCGTTCAAAGCGACGTGGAGATCGTTGGAAGCCATTTCCATTGGTTGTTCATTTCCCAGCATATGCTGATTCTGGGTAGGCCGTGCAAAAATTTTACGAGCATCTGCTTTTGGCTTTCAATACATACCTTTATATTTATTGATTCTAAATTTTTTTATATTGTTTTATTTTCGATTCTTTATTCTTTATTTTCGTTTTGCTTATTTTCACTTTTATTTCTTTATTTTCACCCTAAAAACTTTGCGACTTTCGCGTTGTAAAATTGTTCACCATTAATTAATAATATTTAATATTTATTTATTTATTAATATTATATTTTATGATTGACATTTAGCTGACTCTGACTATTTTTTAACAAACTTCAAACAGACTGGAAAGAGGATGGATTTCAAATGTAATTCAAGCTTGAATTCACACTGGAATTCCAACATTCGAATTCATAAAAAATTTGTGCTTATTAGGAATCGAATGTTGTTAATCCCCACATATTTGTTTTGCTGTTTGGAATGTTGCTACAGTTAGTGTAGTTGCTTATTACCATGCATTTTCAATTAAAGCAATTAATCAGAGGCGTAGTAAACATTTGTAGAATTGGGACATCTTTTGTGTAATATATTCAAAACCACACACTTTTCTGTAAGCTTTAAAAATAAACACTAAAATTAAGCATAAACAATAGTTATAATTTTTTGACCTTTTTTTTAATACTTTTTAGTAATTAATTTTAAGCACAAGGTCTTATTTAATAAAAAATTTTTTAAAAAACTTTATTTTTTATTATTATTTATATTTTCGATATTTCGCCACACCGTTGGTTGGCATCATCAGGAAAAACAAAAATAATAATGAACAAACAAATTGAAAAAATTTTTTGATTAACAAATTCAAAATAATCAAAAAATTTTTTCAAAAAAAAACAAAACAAACAAAAACAATAAAAAACGACAAATTGAAAAAAAAATTTTTTTTTTTTTTTTTTTTGTTTTACATACATACAAACAAATTGTCAATACTAACAAATTTTTAAATGAAAAACAATTTTGAAAATACATAACACATTTACAAAACAATAGTATTTTACACATATATTTTAAAAACATAAATTTAATGCCCGAACATTACAAAAATTAAAGTATTAATTATTAATATTATGCAGATACAGAGTTTTGTTTTATAATTTTATGCACTAAATGTCTATAATTTTGTGCAACATTCTCCGTATCTGCTTTAAAATTTATTCTTTTGGTTAATGGTACTTTAATTATTTGTAACATTTCTAACATATAACGACGTTTATAATTATTTTCTAAATTTAAAATTGAAACATTTTCAAAATTAGGATAGTGATTAACTTTAGAGCAATGCGAAGATAATGCTGTTTTTTTTAAACTAATATTATTCCTGTATTTCTGGTCTGACCTATGTCCTGCGATTCTAGTTTTCAATTTATTTTTTGTTGTGCCTACATAAACCTTATTACAATCCTCCTTATCATTACCGTTACAAGGAATTTTGTACACTACATTGGACATATTTAATTTTTGAATTTTATCCTTAGTTTTACTAAACAACCTATTTAATGTGTTTGTATTCTTATATGCCATTTTGTGTTTATTTGTATCATAAATTTTTGAATTCTCTATTCTTTCAGACAAGACTGGTATATACGTTATCGATTTATATATTTTCGGTTCCGTTCCACTACTTATAACTCTTTTCCTCCTATTATTAAATTGATTAATTAACCTATTAGTTAATCGTATTGGAAAATTATTCTCAGTTAAAATATTTCTAATCTTTTCTTTGTTCTTTCTATGGAATTCTTTGTCACAAATTGTAAAAATTCTCTCTATTAAATTATTGGCCGTGTTAATAATAATTCTTTTATTTTGTTTAGAATAATAATTAATAATTCTACCTGAAGCAGTTGGTTTTTGGTACCAATCTATAACTAATTCTTTATTTCTTCTTATTACTAAAGTGTCTAAATATGGAAGTTTAGCATCACATTCCCTTTCAGTTGTAAATTTAATTGAAGGGTCAAATTCATTTAATGTTTCTAACATTTCGTTAATGGCAGATTCAGATATAATACAAAACAAATCATCTACATATTTTGTCATAATTTTTGATTTTACATTTAATTTATCAATAACATTATCTAACAATTTTTCCATAACAATATCTGCCACAATTGGAGAAGCTGGAGAGCCCATCGGAAGTCCTTTTTGCTGAATATATATCTTTTCATTATACTGAAAATATCTATTATCTTCTATACAAAACTTGAGAATACGAACAAAATAAACCTTTCTCTATCTTTGTAAAATTTTCCAAAACATCCCATTTCTGTTCTATTGTGTTGATCGCCAAATCAACAGGTATACTTGGAAATAATGATACTACATCAAAAGAAATTAGCTTTTCATGATCCTTCATGTACAGGATCAAAAAAAAAATTTTTTCAATTTGTTTGTTCATTGTTTTTGTTTTTCCTGATGATGCCAACCAACGGTGTGGCGAAATATCGAAAATATAATAAAAAATAAAGTTTTTTAAAAAATTTTTTATTAAATAAGACCTTGTGCTTAAAATTAATTACTAAAAAATATTAAGCATAAACTTTACGTTTATTGTGTGACGAGTTTTTTTATTATTGGGACTATTTCGAAAACATGTCTTTGTAGTCTAGATGATTTTTCGTAAAACAAATCTATATACCAAATCAAAAATTTCTAAATATACATTTAGCTACAAATATTAAATTATTTTATTCAAGATCTTTCCTTTTAAATTCCCATATTTTGTTTAGTTTCCAAAATGTAAAAATATCTTGGTATGAATACAATAAAAGAGTTTTTTTTAATTAACACATATATTATATTATAATTTGTTATTAAAAACAACAAACAAAATATAAATAAACAAATTTCCAAATTATATTTATTACTTACACTTATAAACATGCACAAAATTAATCAGAGGATTTATTGCACACATTGTTTTTAAAAACTTTATTTACAGTAAGGGGATCCTCTATGTAAAAGAAAATTAAGGGAAACATGTTCTATTCAATGATAAGTTGTTGTAATTATTGCAAAAAAAAAAAAGGGTTATAATTTTGTAATTTTTGTAACAAGTTATTAATGTGCTAATTTGCACGTTAATAATTTGCTAATTTGCAAAACAACTTTATATAATTTCAGAGTTTGCTTTCATATGGATAATCTATTTATATTAAATAGGATGTATATATGTATGTAACGTATAGGCTCCAAAACGGCTTGGCCGCTTTTGATGAAATTTTCAGGATATAAAGGCGGGTCTGATTTTTGAATTTCGGTCTGCGGGCGTAGGGACATGGCAAAATCATATTTTCATATTGCACCACCAATGAAATATACATATATAATTTTTTTCTTGTTTTTATTTATTTTATTTTTTTGTAAAGGCGTTGTCATGTTTTTCAAAACGAGATATTAAACTTTTAAATCGGTTATGTAGTTCCGGATATATTTACAAAAAACCTAAATTAATAATTAACCAATAACAAAATTTTAAAACTTTCGAAATGTTGCATTCAAAAATCCAAGTTTTCGGTTTACTAACAATATATTAACATCATTCGATAACACAAGATATTTGGTGCTTACTAAGGTGCAACAATGTACAACAAGTTAAAAATAATATTATATTATCAATCGTTGATAAACAACTTTGTGTACTCTTGCTTTTAAGATACCTACATTTTGTTGACATTTTTGAGTTTTTGTCGACAAGGTATTCCCAAGTATAACAACCTCCTACAAAAATCCGAATTGGCTGTGCGAACGTATAATATTGGCACCAAAAAATGATAATGTCAACAAGGTCAGTGAGCAAATGCAATTGAAACTGCCCTGCAAATTAATTAAATATAAATCGATCGACACAGTAACGGATGAAGAACAAGCCGTCAATTATCCCACTGAATTTTTGAATTCATTGAAACCGGAATACCGCTGCATGTATTAAAGGTTGGATCACCGGTAATTCTTCTTCGCAACATAAACGCAACAAAGTTATGCAACGGAACCACACTGACCATCAAAAACTGCGCCAAATTTAATCGAGGCAGCAATCATCGGTTGCAGAGTCAAAGGCAAAGACGTACTTATCTCACGAATTCCGATGGTTTCCAACGATTTAGCATTCGAATTCAAGCGGCTCAAATTTCCTTTGCGTCTTTCCTTTGCTATTACCATCAATAAAGCACAAGGTCAATTATTAAATGTTGCTGGCTTAATTTTGGAAAATTCATGTTTTTCACACGGCCCGCCACAAAATTAATACGCGTCTACACCAAATAAAAAAACATTGTCTATCCGCTGGCCTTAAGATGAAGTAATAAGTGTTAGTTTTTTTATGACTCTTTTTTGATTCAACCCATATCTACACCATACGAGTAAGTAAGTTTTTCTGGTAGGTATTGCATGGATTTTTATTTAAAGGGCGTAAATTTCATTAAAAGCTCAATTTAAATAATGAGGTAATACAACACTAATGTTTGCTTAGGGCCAGCAACGCGGACCGGGTCAGCAAGTTTTTTTTATAAAAATTTTCATCAATTATAAGTTTTCCATTCAAAAATTTCATCGGTTACAATTCTTCTCCCAAAAATTTTCATCGGCTATAACTTTTCTACCGAAAAATTTTGTCTCGGGTATAATTTTTCAACCGAGGATTTTCACCAGCTGAATGTGAAAAATTTCTTCGCTTATCATTTTTTCTCACGAAAAATTTCATCGGTTATAATTACTCTTTAGAAAAACTTCACCGGTTATAATTTTTCTATAAAAAAATTTTATCGGTTATAATTTTGCTACAAAAATATTTAATCGGTTCTAATTTGTTAATAAACAAAAAACACGACTCAAAAGTCATTAACATATTTCTCAAACAAATGTATCTATTCTATTTAAATCTTCAAATATCCTTAAATAAATATACTTCTCACTGACTTGCGTTGTCAGGTAAAATTCAGTAAAATTTCTGCTAAAGCCCTATACCGCTCCAAGTTTTATTCAAAGAATTTTTGATACCACAACAATAACTACAATTTCGTAGTATAAATACAACGAAATAAGGCTGTAGCGCCATAATATAATGGAACACCTTAAATTTTTTGTTAAAAATAATTTTTCTAAATTATGCATTTTAGAAATCAAAAAATCAAACCCACCAAAATTTTTTTAGTTTTATTTTATTCAAACATTTAAATAGTCTACATGGGTTTTCCTACCTTCTGTTGCTAAAAGTTCAAATCAAAATCATTTAAGGACTAAATGATTTTATAATTTTTATACAAAACTTGTTGCAAATCTAGTACCATCTAAACAAACATTATTTAAGAGAACAATGGAATGTTGTACATATTAATACTGCTGTTTTCATTGTTGCTATTAAAGCAAACTGCGTCGAGCTTGCAATGCACAAACAGCAAAAACAATGTTTTGTTGTCATGTAATTTTAAATATTTTACTGTTATTTTTCGTAAAACGTTTATTGTCCGTTAAAGTAGTCATATATATTTTTTTCATAGAAATTTGCACCAGAGGACGAACGCATAATAATGTGCGTAACAATTGCATTCTCTTTACTGGAAGTCAAAATTGTTTATGGGCATTTTATTGTATCCATGTTGTGTTAGTTTTTTTTATGACTCCGGCAAACAGCTGGTAACAATAGTGCAAACAAGGACGTCATAGACATTTTTTACTGTTGTTTGTCTTTAGTTTGTGTATGTATCTATTTCTTCCATGCTACATGACATATAAAATCTTCACACAATTCTATGACTATACAAACAAGCACACATATATGTATCAGTTTATTAGAGAAGTGTAAGTGAACTATTCGAGTCATATTCGAACATAATTTGTAAAAAAAAATTAGTCTTAAAAGCAAACTAACGACTTGGATATAATACTATTTCATTTCTTGTCAAGAATTTCAGTCTTTTTCAAACTATATCTAAAACTGTTATTGATGTTACTGATGTTACTGAAAATCGTACAACCTCTAATTTTCTTTAATAGGGACAATTCTCATTAACTTCTGCCACTTTAAATTCATATTATATGCATTTTTTTAAAAACCCTTTTTTTATTTTTTTTTTCAATTATGGAGCAAACAATCATTGAGAAATAATTTATTGAACCGGAATAGAAGAAGAACTGTTTGAATTCATTTTCGAGTCGTTTCACTTTATTATCGCTGTTAAAGATTTTTGTATATTATTATACATTCTTAATATTAGCTATATTTGTATACATACATATTTGTTATTTGTTAAGATGTCGCAAATTTTCTACTGGCTTGTTCAATACGCATATTTTGTTCACTAACAAAATTACAAAATTCTATATAATTTTGTAAATAGGTTGCGGGCGACAAACAACAAATATGCATGTATATTTTTTAGTCAGTAAGAAAATAAAAGTGAATAAGTACAAAGCTTCTGTCTTCTCTAATCGCTTCTTGGCCAGCATTATTTTAAATGCCAAGTAGAAATACAATCTAATCACATGTGGGTGATTTGCAACCCAAATATAGGCACCAGAGAATGTCATATCTAAAGCGCCCACCCCCCTTGATGGAATCTCACCATCATTACATGTGTCACCGGTAGTCAGCTGGAAGCTGCACGTTATTTCAACGGGAATCAGTAAGTCCCAGAGTTCAGCTTTTTGGTTCCTTAGTCTTTTAGCTGTTCTTTCTTTGATTATTGACGTTGGCCCGCCGGGAGTATCGTGGTGATTGTGGTTTTGCGGCCCTCATGAAATTGATTAAGGGGCCAGGATCATCTCATCTTTACTGAGAACAATGGGTGAATGATCCAGATTCAGTGAGCTTGCTAATCATTTGTTCTGGACCAGGATTTGGATAGTCTCCAATTATTCAGGAGTAGGTGTTGGTGGCCGTCGGCTTCCTAGAGCGTGGGCGCACGCATCATATCGCCCCAGTGGTTTAACCACCGTCGAGTTGTGGCATACACACGCTAAGTACCAACGTAAATCTTACCACGCATATCTAAAAAAGTATGATCAATGATGCCTTTTGCCTAAATCTCAAATACTGTGATTCCATCAAGCTGAGATATTTATGGGCCGCTTGCTTTCCTTGCCGACAGAAAACCCGACAAGCACAGTAGAAATCGAATTGATGTTTAATTTTAATTTTATTTAAAACATTTGACAACTCGTCTTTTGTCACTTTATTATACTTAAATATGAGATATTTTCAGCTGTTTGTAACAGCTTCACGAAAAATTATGCAGCGTTTGGAATAAAGAGTTGCCAGAATTATTAAGCAAGATTTCACAAAATAAAAAGGGTACAACTTCGACAAGTTTTTGGAAAACATGATGAGAGAATAAAATTCTTATTCTAATTTTAAATAACTAGATTAGTTTACAACGAAAGTAAACTTGCAACATTTGTTTGCAAGATTGGTAGAATTAAAAAAATGATTGTAAATAATATTTTTCTATTTTTAGGAATAAAATTTTCATTAAGCGCAATCGAATTGCCCGTGTAACAAAATATATCACTTAAAATTACGTTCTTAGTTTGTAGATATGAGTTCAAATGGTTTCGTTTTTTAGCAGTGCACAGCAGTAAGTTGCTGTTTGTTTAAAAAATATCGACAATAAAATACAATTTTATTTATTACTTAATTAAACAAAGTTCTTAACTGTGATTTTCTTGTCTATTTATTTTTTTTTTAGCAACAAAATATTGAAAATAGCAGCAATAATATAAATAAATACAAAACAAATAAAATTATAAAACAATAAAATAAATATGTATTTAAACATTTGAATGCTCTTTTACTTGCATTCATACTTCCAAACTCAGGCGCAATCTATAAGCAACAACGACAAAAAAGAATTGTATCGAAATAAAATTCTAACTTCTATCGTTACTGCATGAATAAAAAAGGGTTTTTTTTTAATAGAAAGGAGTACTGTAGACTTCCTCATTTCAAATTATAAAATTCAATGTTCGCTAAAACTCAAAAATATTATTCAATATGCCCCTACCAACATAATCATAATCAAATAGACACGATAAATTGTAGTAGTACTCCAAGATATTGTAAGGAGTATCTTTCTTAAAGCTCGCTACGTATAGGAAATAAATAAATATTTTAAAAATTTGTTACTTGCTGCCAAAATTTACCTTAGATGTGAATAAAACCCTTAGTTTTTAAGATATTTGTCATAATCATGGTCTAAAAATCCCAGTCCACATAATCAACAAAGGCTAAGTTTTTAACTTCCAACTTTTTTTTAGATAATTTTTTTTTTTGTTTTTTTATTATGTTTTTTTAGATTTTAAGAAGAAAACAATATATCTTAAAAAGATTTCTAGATAAAACACGTTTGGCTATTTAACTAATTAGTTAAGTTTCGTATGCAACAATTCTCCATAACGATGTCTTTCAAGAAATTGGAAAATTTTTGTTTATTTTTTAGGGATTGATAGATTTAGAATATGTGCAAATTCATTATATTCCCATATTTTATGCCAAAGTGCATATATTACTGAGACAATAGAATATTGCTAGAATACTCTGCAAAGAGTATCAAATAATTTGAAAACACGGAAACATAGTTTTAAAGAAATCAGATTTTTTATTTTAAATATGGCAAATTTGAATTTTGAAGACCTTAGTAAAAGTACAAAAAAAATGCTTCAATCTGAAAAATAAAAGAAAGACGTGCAAGCCTCAAACATTTTAATATGTTTAAGATACCCCACTCTGTGACTTTATTGTATTGCTCAAAAAATTTGTGGAGTGGCTAAGCCTAAAGCCTAAAGTTTAGCGCTATTCTGCTACTTATGTATAAATTTTACTTCAATCACTCCAGTCCTTTATTATTCATTCATTAGTTATTTTTTAAAAATTACACTTTTACTTTTGTGCAATATTATTATTTCGTTACTTTTTTGTAAAATTAATTTATTTCATTGACGGCTTTAAAGGTAACGTCTGATTATTCACATTTTAACTTCATTTCATTAGTTGTGGTTGTAGCGGTTATATTTGTTTGTGTTCCATGAAAGTTTAAAAAACCATCTATAATGGATCCAGAGTCAAGTAAAACATACTGCGAATCACACACATAGTTTCTTGAGTAGTGTTCTAACTATTCCTATAAAAATTTACTATAATTCTTTTTACGTTATTGGTCACTACTATAAACATTTGCACTTAACCCTTTTAAGACAGTAAATAACAATTGGAAATTTTCATGTTCGCTTCAATAATAAATATTTTCCCCCGAAAATCTGCATAAGTTTCACATCTGTTCAATACACAATATGATTTAAGTATCATCGAAGTGATACTTTCTAGGAGAATATATGCTCTCACATTAACAGTATTCTTTCATATTTAAGCGAAATGTTGTAATTTTTTATTTATTTAAATTATATTTTTTATTCCCAAAAACTTTTGGCATTTTAAAAAATTAAGTAATAGAAAACACAGTAATGTATTCATAAGTTGTATTTTATACAATTTACAACAGTTTGTAAATGAAACAATTATTTGTATAAAATGCGTTTAAGGTGTTTCAACCATTTATACTTCATGCAATTAAAACGAGATCTAATTTTAATCTTTATTTTAAAAGATTTTTGCTGTTTAAATAATTATCCTTTAATTAACACAATTATTAAATTTGCCTTATTACGCATTTAAGGAGTTATAAGTTTGTGTTACTTTTTTATTTACATTGTGTTTATTCACTTAATTGATTCGCAATTATATGCATTCATTGCTTTGGGTGCAATTAATTATTATTTTTTTGTTTTAATTTGTTTGTGTTCACATACCAACATAAGTATACAGCAGTGGCTAAAACTTCTAAATTGTAATAATATTCTTGCCACATACTAAAATATATATACAAATATATATATTATGGCTACTTTTTTATGATCTTTTAAAAATAATGGTTAATTACAAAAAAAAAAATTAAACCATTTAGCATCAAGTTAAAAGTTAAATATTAACAAAGTTATTCAAAAATTATTTCAATGCGATGGTGCATCTATAATATTTTTTATTACTTTGAAACATCTGTCAGATATTTATTTTTCAGCTTTTTAAATAACCATTAAATTGCAACACTTTACTGGCAATAATTTATAGGAAAACATTAAGGCATTTAAGCCCCCTTTTAGTTGTTTTACATCCTGAGGAAAGACAGAAAGAATGTTGGGAAATAAAAATCTTAATTATTAAGATCTCTGAAATTTCAGGTTGCTATTATACTTAAAACATTATTGCTCTTCTGTTGGAAGACGAGTTTATCGCGTTATATTTTTTTTAAAATAACTTAAAACTTTAATAGCCATTTTTGCAATAGCAAATGAATGCATTTGTTCGTATTCTGAAAGAAAAAAATATTTCTCAATGGACACTTCTATTACAAAGAACTCACCACTTTTTTTATCGTCCTTAACTTTTTTTTAATATTTGTTCTGGTACTGGCCACAAGTGCTTAGTAGTAATTGAAAACTTATGCTTAGTTATTTATGTTTCTTCTAGGAGGTGAGCCAAATTAAATCGAGCGAAGAAAAGGGAGCTCTCTGAATTCAAGGGACATAAAATATTACAAAATATATTAAAAGATCATTTAAAAAAAACTTCAATCTATAAAGCCTTACTAAGAAATATACAATAGGTATGATATATTTTAACAGCAATAACTCTAACTATTACCTTTAGTATAGACTCAAAGTTAAAACTGAGCACAGTTGTCGTACAAGTTATAAACTATAGAGGATAGCGATAAACATTGATAACTAATTTTCCAACAACAAATAAAAGAAGATATAATTGAAAATTAAAACTTGGCCCTAACATAGTGCGGACCCTACGTATATAAGTCAAACTCGCACTTGGCGAATTATTTATATCTGTTGGTACACTCTGTCAGTCTATTATATGGGGATGTCTATGAGACTCTGTTTACTCTATACAAATGAAAATACATACTCAGAGAGCTATGCGTAGCCTAAATCAATATTCTTTTTTAGTATTTAAAGGATAAAACTTATATTTTAACCTTGTTATTTGTAGGGATGAGTTTGCGCTTGAACAATCAAATAACACCTTTATTGTAAAATATCAATTGCAAGTAACTCTAGTTAGATATATTTTGAATGTCACTATATCACTTTTTGTGCGTGTGTTAAATAAAAATAGAAGAATGGTTAAGTATCTTGTGTATTTATTTTGTGTTTTATGAGGTGTATGAACAATAATTAAATATTATAATTGTGATATTAATTTTTAAATGATTCTGACAAATAGTAAAACATATTTATTTAGTTCATAATAATAAAATGAAAGAAAGAAAACAAAAAGTTTTACTAGCAAAGCAGCTTATTTTATGTATTATTATGCATATAAATAAATAAATAAAGGAATAAGTAATAAAAATTTGTCTGCTGCATTACATCTGGCATAGAGGTTTGTATTTCCTTTCCGCTAATTAAACGTTAAATCAAGTAAGAATCTTATTTAAAGTGTATTAAAAGTTGTGATGATTTTTTTAATGGTTTTGCTTTTTTTTATAATATTTTTGTGAAAACTGAAGTTGATGGTATTTTTTAAGCCTATTTAATTTCCATTGATTTGGATATCACAATGTTTCCAGATGAAAGCATTTTTAAATTTTGAATGTTTCAAATTAATGGTTTTCTTATGTTATGGAAACAAATGAAAAGCGTTACTTCTCCTTTCTTTTATTATTATCTCATACTTAATTTTGGCAACAACTTGACCAACGATTTAAGGCAAAAACAAAAAAAAAGACAATCAGCAAAGATGAAAATAGAAAGGAACGAAAAGTAAGTAAAACCATATAATACCACTGCTTTGAAGTCTGGCATATTTTGTTTTTGTGTTCTTAATGTGACATCTTTTTTAAGACATTAATTTTATTCGCTTTTTTAACGACTATATTCTTTATTTATTTTTTTTTTCTTTGCTCTCTTTCAGATTAAAGAAAGGAATTTGTTTGCTTAAACAAACTTTAATACTCATGACAGCACCTAGTCCTGAAACTGCAATTGCATTTTTTAATATTTATGCACAATTTCACAGCACGCTTTTACTGTTGCCGCTAATCAAACAATAATCATCATTCACATCTTCATCCCCTTATCATCATCATTGCCATCATCATTATTATCGTCATCATCACCATAATAATACTTGCAGAGAGCTATTTCATTGTAGGAAAAGTCTAGCAATCCTCCAACCCTCTAGATCTCATCTGCGTTTTGTGTGAGTGTTTACATTACAAACAAATCAAATTGAAAGAAAACATTCAAGACCAATCCAATCTACAATTTATAGTCCCATAAACTTCTGCAGCCAGGATATATATATATATATATGAAATGCGTCAACTTAACTTGAAATAGAATTTGTTCTTTTTAGTTTTTTTATTTACTTATTTTATAACTTTATTGTAAATAAATTAAGCAGATCAGGTCGAATATACTAAAAGCTAGTTAGTTGGCGCACAGTAATTTTTTTAAATATATATGCCCATTTTGTGTTCGTGTTTATATCATTTAAAAATTTTCCGATTTTTCTCTAAAACACATAATTTAAAATATTGTTTTATTTAATATTAATAAATTGATTTTGAGACAAGCAAAAACATCAAATTAAATCAATGAGAAATTTTTCGTTTAAAACTTCTAGCGGTTTGAAAAGAACAAATTTTCTCTTTATCTTCTATTTTGATCATAATTATAGGTGTAAGTGGTAAATATACTTCTGGTCTATCACATAAAGTATCACATTAAGTAAACTTTTATTTCCTAAAATGAAGACAATTTTAACCACGACTATTTTGCGACTATTCTAAGTGCAAAAAAGAAAACATTGTTTATTGCTGGCAATAAAAAGTAGCGGCCCATTATAATAACCTGATGTAAAACTAAACGTGTAGCTTTACACTCATCGTATTCGTAAACACTTCACGGCTTTATTTCCTCGTTTTATACGATCAACGGCACGTGTCTTATTTGGTACTATTTCTATTCTTTATAAGGATTTAAAAAATATCTTGAGTAGGATTTTGTTATTATTTTTGTTACGATTTTCTCTTGTGTTTTTTAAATTTTATTTTATTAGGAAAACCAAAGTTGGCGGAATTACCGGAAAATATAAAACAAAAATATAAAAATGCAAAATATTTGTTTTATTTCTCAACTAGTATCCGAAAAAGATTAAAAAATATAGAAGTGAAGAAATGTAACATTCTTGCTTCTGTTCAGCAGGTCAAAATGTCAAAACCGCTCGTTTTTTTTTTTTTATTGTACATTTTTGACAACGCCGCTCCGCACTTTAACACATTAGCGCAAATTTGTTGGTGATATTTTCAATATTTTAATATTGGATGCTAAGTCTCCTGTTTAATATAATTTTAAATTTACGGTTGCTTTGTTAAATCAAAAATTGGCTTTAAATAATTACAGTAAAATGTATTCCAAAAGTCCCTAATAGCTTAAGATAATGAATTATTTCTTCAAATTGTACTTCTCCTGCCATAAATACTGGCTTATCTCAAATCCATTTAGCGCTTAGTTCGAAGGAAATATTTTTAAATTTTAGCATGACTTTACAATTCCCACTTTGATAGAAATTTACAAATAGCTCTCACTAAAGTGACATTATTTCAGTTCACAATATAACTTCTTGATTGAATGCCGTACTTTATCTGGTTGCTACAAAGAAGAAATTATTAACAATCTTTTAATTTAATTGATTTTATAAATGTTGCTTAAGTAATTTCTTAATTACAAAAATTTGTTGATTTGAATAGATGATTTGAATAGGTGTTGACAATGTACAAAAGCTAAGGTAGATACGAGAGACGGATGACGGATTACGGATGTAGCGATCTAGAATATGTTGAACTCAATTCTGCTAATTTGTCCTGTTTTCTTTAAATAATGTCTGTAAACATTCGTAAATAAATTTTATATCTTTATTAAACAAAAACTTGCAAATAAAAATAAAACGAAATTTTTAATGTTTTTGTTATTTTTTGTTTAATCTGAAGAACATATTCTTTAGATGCAGTAAAAGTTTAACTGTTGACAAATAATTTTTAAGAAATGTCCTACTAAAAATAGAAATTTACCGGTTCAAAATATGGCATCCGAAGTGTGTTAAATTATTTATTTTGGTTTGTATTAATATTAAACAAATTTCTAAGGAAATGTTCAGAAGGAATAGTAATATAGAAAGAACATTAATAAATAAAGACCTGCTGTTCAAAAGTTAAATCGCTACAACTGCTATTTTAAGGAACTTGCAATGAAACTTATACATGAAACAATCAACAAACAAAGAAATAGATTAAACTAACATACAAGTTTTACTTAATTTGACAATTTTGACAAGTTATTTTTGTGTTATATATTTTTTTTTCTACACTTCTCAATGTTAAATTAAAAAAGTTTTTAACAACACCTAATTTTCAACATCTTGTTGAAGTAACAGTTTTATTTTTTGTAAGTCAAACGATCTATTTTCTTTAATAAAATTACAACAAAATTATAAATAAAAATAAAAAACATAATAATTAGACATTTATGTACAATTAGATGTCATTATCTTCACAAACAAATCAAAGACAAACTTCCCCTAAACTCTATATGCATTATGTAGAGTACTGAAAATATTAAAACAGCTAAAAAAAATACAAGAAAAAAAATTACGTTTTCTTTACCTATTAAAATAAATTTGTATGTTTGTGTCTGAGTGTCTATGAACTCGAAAATTTTGTACATACATATATATCTGTCTTTGCATTTACAGTATAATATTAAAAACAATGCGAACACCACGAGGGATATAAAAAATCTCTATAATAAATTTTCCAATTGAATTATGCCAAGTTTTCCATTTCAATAACAATTTACTTTTGTGCTAAATTTAATGGACATAATTGGGTTAAGTGCATCAGGTGGAGACGATAAACATTTCTATCAAAAAGAAAATTATATATACTTACTGAAAATAAACCTTTTCTTCGTTAAAAAAAAAAGTAAAAATGATTGTGTTGTTCTTTTAGCATGTAAAATTTATTTGATTTTATTTTTTTAGATAAATAAATTAAAAAAAATTTTAAAATTCATTTTAAAATAGATGTCGATTTGTTGGTTCTTTCAATACTAACACTTTGACAGAAATATCCCCAGGACAAATTACATAAAAAATTATTTTTAAGTTCATTAACGATACTCTTTTTGTTATGTTTACAGGTCGAAATACCCATTTTAATGTGACTTTTTTGTCTTTTTTTTTTGTTTTGACATGCCTTTTTGTCCTTGTAACTTTCCAAATATTTATCAGAACATTTTTCAATGTTGTTCTTGTTTCAGTAGTGTTTAAAGTTCTTTTATAGTTGATGTTTTAAATATTCTGCGCTTTTGAGAAAATAACCATCATTGCGATGAGAAATTATTTTCATACAAAAATTTTTTAAAAGTCTTTTGTTTCGTTTTTGTTTTTTTTTTAACTTTTTCGTAAATCAAATATATTTTTTACTCCGCAGATATTGTGTAATTTAAGCAAATGAACTAAATTTGTGAGCTTTTATTTTGTTTAAAAATCGTCTTTATATTTATGTTTTTACACGAGATTTATAGCCTCTATTTAATAGAATGTTAGCTTAACAGGAACAATAGCCTATTATATTTAAGAAAAAAAATTCCATCGGTATAGTAAGCCAGGGAATAATTGAATTTTGTATTTAAGGAATAAGACTATCGAAAATCAAAATAATTACAATTTGCTCCTTGTTTGTCATTGTTCTGTGTTGCAACAACTCTAAACCATCAGCTTTATATCTTAACACTTTTCAATAAAGAGCTCATGTGGATCTAATGGGTTTTGTTATCAGTTTTTTTTTTTTTTTGCATTACAAATTCCTGCGAAATTTTTAAAAATTTGCAAAAGTAAGATAGCCGGCGACAGCCATAATCATCATTTTGCATCTACTGTTTGCAGTTTTCCAGCGTTTAATAATTGGCTCTCTTGGTTAGATACAAGTTTTGCTTATCTATTATGTCTCATGATATTTGTGTGGCAATACCTTTCCTTCCCTTGCACAAAAATTGAATCAATTGGACGTCTACTATATCGTGTTATCACTTTATTTTTATAGATTTCTAGTAGACGCCAATGGCGCCAGTTAGAGTTTCTACTACCTGTTACCAGTTATTCCTTTAACATCTTCTTTGGTCAATGCGACTGCATAGGTTTCCTTCTCTATCCTATGTAAGACTGTAATTTTTCTGACCAACCTTTTTTTATACTTGTACGGAATTTTACATCTTTGTCCTTCAATTTGGAAGAAAGTCATTTCATCTGCGCAAAAGTTTATTCAATCGTATTTCAATGGGATATTGAAGGGTATCCAGATCATACATACTAGAGACTAAGCTATCTCCTAACTAATTATGGTGTAAAACTATTTAGAGGTAAGTTATTAATCCAACCGATATAACAGCTATGGATTTATTCTCAACGATCACTAGGGCGAGTTATAAATAGAACTTTAAACAAACGTATAAAATGACAGAATGCTCCTTTAGCATGATTTAAATTGTGAATTATATAATTTTAATAATTATTTTGAAAAAAAAAAAATAAATTAAGGAACAAGAAATCCTACAAATTTATTTTATGAAATGAAATTAAAGTTCCCAGGCGTTTTTGTATTGTTTTCAGTTTAAAATTTTTAATTTCAACTGTTTCTCATAAATTTTCATTGTTCGAGAATATACATAATCACTGGTAGACTTAAACACTTAAGCGAATAACCCCTTTCTCTTAAGAAAATATATTTGAAACAACGCAAAAATACAAACAATAAATAATAAGTTCTTTTTTATCTCCTTTTAAGTTAAATATAATTTTAATTTTATTAATTTTGTATGCGTGCCTAGATTTACATGATATTTTAACCAGCATTTACTTTGCTTGGTCCTGGGCTGACGACGAAAACAAAACAGAACAAAACAAAACAAAACCACAAATTCTAATTACAAATGTACACAAATAGAAGGAGGTGCCAACCATTATATGGACAAAGCGAATGTGCAAGTAGAACATTATAAGCCAGCCAACCAACTAGCTTGCTGGCGCGACAGCAGCCAAAGAGCAAACAATGGACGAAAATATAAAAACAGTTTCTTCAATGAAATCCTTTGAAAAATTGGTGACAAAAGGCTTTTAATTTATTTAAATAAAGATTTTAAGTATATTTAAAGACTGATTACATAAAGAACTTGTGATAAGTACTACCTATAACAAATTATTCCAAGTGTAATTAATGGCCAGACAGGTAAAAGAAACGAAACAAAATAAAAGAAGTTTGAAATAAATTTTCTGTCAAGCAAAAAGACAACAATTAAAAGTGCTTGAGTTAAATTTTTAATTCTAGAATTACAAGGGAAATTTAATGTGCGACAATAACTGAACAATGTACGATATTAAAGTATTAAAATATAATTTATTAATGTTCCATTTAAAAATAATAATATTCTTAACTTAACTTAATTATATTCAAACGTCTAACAATTTGAATTGGCAGAAATAAAAAAATTGTACATGTTCGAAACGAAGACCAAAATATATAAACAAATATATTAGTACGTCTTATTTAAAAATAACAAAATCAAAAATAGTGAATTATACTGCACAAGCGCTGTTAATATTTTTTGCAAACTATTTTCCTAGACATTTTGAGTGTTTTTTACAATGAGCCTCCTTATTCACATATGTTTTCCATATCAATGTTGGTTATAATTTTACCACTCCATTTCATCTCTATATTCAATTGCAAATAATTTTCAGTTGAGTTATTGCGAAAAAATTGTCAATATCTTTTGAAGGTAATTGGAAGACCAGCACGATGTTTCAATTTGCATATTCAATCTTAATTGATTTTAAAGTAATTTCTATTATAGAAGCTATTTTTTTGTTACCTTTTAAAAGTCAAACAATGGTACGTTTGACGCACTGAACTGATAACGAGAGAAATTGTTCAGACTGAAATACGAGATAAGTTTAATTGTGCCATTAAAAGAATACATTGTGGACACGACTTACAAAGAAATAAAATCGTTGGTGAGATCAGATTGGTAATTTCAGCTGCTAGAACCTAATCAAACCGGATTATTGTGGAGTCAACCAGACATCCATTTAAAAAGACCAAAAACAAAAGGCATTCAAAATAATTTGCCCTATACGAAGCTAATATTTTCTACCCTTCGAAATTTTTATTACCTTTTCAGGTTTTCAAATAATAACTGTGGCCTAATGGTTGCTGATATCGCGCTCAATACTAAGCCAATAAGATTATGCCAAGAGCTCGATATTTACTTACATATGTTGCCCGCTAGCTTTTCCATAGTCAGTTATTTTTTTTAAGATTTTATTTCACCTGTTTTGTCTGAAGTTAGGATATATTACTTACCTTATGCGCTCTCCTATCGTAAATTTCTTAAAACGTTAAAGAATTTACTTACACTGAGCTGACTTTTGGCAACCTTCTATATTTATAAATCTGAGAAGAATTGCAATAGAATAAATATCTGTCGTATGAGGATCAAGGGTTTAATTAATCCGGTTGTATACTATATACTAAGCTTTACTATTATATCTTTATTGTACGCTGCTTATTATACGATGTATTGGAACTTAAGAAAATAGTAATATACATGTATAACAATCTTATAATTTTATATGAGATGTTATCTATACGTAAAGATGTTAAACCCTCATCTAATTGAACGCTATTTCTCACACCCCGTCACTACAAATTTAGATCTTAAATTCTTTTGACATAAGGTCACAAAAAACATCAGTAACCTGACTTTTACTGGGATGTAAATACTTTTCTTTTATTTTACCTCGAACACTAAGCCACGCACATACACACACTCACTAAAGATAAATCACGTGCAAGAATAAGAAAGCATTGAACATTGAACATTGAAGACTTCTTTAATAATAATAAACTTTTGCTTCCTTCATTTTCTTCTATCCTTCTTCTTACTTCTGTATTTTTAATGTTTTATGTTTGCATGCAACTAAGGACATCAAGAGCATTAACTGTAAGTACAATACAGTAAATGAGTCTCTAGTGCTAAAAAGATCTTAAATATATAAAAAATAATTGAAGTGAATGAGTGAATTGCTTCTTACAATTTACACGTTTTACCATTCTTTATTCAGTTGCTTAATACACATACGAGGGTAGAATTTTTTTATTTAGGACAACAAAGCTTAGTTACCAAATTATCATGTAGTTTCTGACGTCGTTGATGTGTTTCTGATTTAATTTATTTTTTTATTTAATTTTTTAACGATACAGAGATAAGAAAAACAATTAATTTTTGATAATAAATATTCTTATTTCTCTAAAGGCATTAGGGGTTGTTGCTTAAATACAGTCTGAATTTAATCAGCTTGGTTGAAGTATATGTCCTTATTGGAAATAAATTTAAATTTTCTAGATTGGAATATTGCCAATTTTTTATACATATAGTTGGGTGAGTCGTTAGTGTGTTCTCTGACGCTAAAAACGAAATTTGTAAAACAGCTCAACGCAGTTATTTAAGTAAAAGTTACTATTTATCGGTTCATTATGTTTATTATAAATGAAAAAAAATTTAGCACAGAGCAAAATCAAATAATTTTGGTGTATATATCTTGCTTAATTCCGAAGCTTTAAATAAAATTTTTTAATTCAGATTTAATAGCCTTTAAATTAAAAAATTTCCGCATCAGTGCTTTAGGCCTTAATACAAAAATTAAGAAAGTAAATTTTTGTTACAAGAAACGAATCAAAAATATTTATCATACACATTTTTCAATACATATATATATATATATATATATATTTATTTATTTATTTATTTTTATATATTTTTAAATTATATTTAAATTTGTATAATTCCTCGCACAAACATGCATCTACACACCTACTTACAGAGAAATGTTAGTCTTCCCTTTAATCAACAGACAGTCAGTCAATTACCTCTCTGTAATACATTCTAAATTCATTTCCTATAAATATGTTTGTTTCTTTTATTTGTTTTATTTTTATTTTTAAATCAAACATTGAAAGAAATAGGAAAAATTCAAGACTTCTTTTTGAAGAAATTAACGTAGGCCTACATCATTCGTGTCTTTATCAACCATTAGAGAGAGATTGATTCATTAAATTAGCTTGATTTTTTGTTTGCTGTTTCTTAACATCAATAAAATCAAATCAGCAAAAAGGTTTTTTGTTTAATTATTTGTGTAAAAAAAACAAAAACATAATGAAAGAGAAATGCCAAAAAGCACAGTCGACCAATTAGAAATGTAGTGTATTAATCGAAATCAAAATTACAGTTTTTTTTTTTTAATAGAAAGTTGTAAAGAATTTATTTAAATTTTTTTTTTAATTATGAGAAAATTTTAAACACAATTCCTTAGATTTTTTAACAACGTTGACAATGATGCCAATTGTGACGTTAATAATATTGTGATATTGATACAATCTCACTCAGTAAAGAGTAACACTTAATATTTTGTTGATTTTTAATTTTTTGCAACAAATAAAATTTTACTACAAAAAAAACAGCAAAAGGAAGGTTTCTTAACATTATTTTAAATTTCCTTGGTTAAAAAAAAATACAAAAAATCAGCATCCTTTTTTTTGATACGGTTATTAACTAATTTTCATTAGAAGTTTATTTTATCGTTTAATGATACACACCATTTATGTGATTGATATTCTAATATTCCTTGTTAAAAATAAATTAATTTTTATGGTTTTTAATTAAATCGTTATTTGACATCAAATAATCTAAAGAAATCGCATTTCAACGGCATTTAATGGCTTGAATTAAGGATTTATTTTCATCGATTTTTCTTTACCTTTCTGATTAACCATAAATCATATGACGTCGAGAGATTCTAGTAGGCAAATTGAAATAAATTCTTTTACAATGCTGGGATTATGATTCTATACATATACATATACATTTTTTGTTGTATAATCTATGATATCAATCCAAAAATATTATTTTCTTTACGAAAAGCTAATTAACAGAGTTTTGTTAGTTCTCCAAACATGTTTGCACTCTTGATTGTGCCATAACGCTCTGTAGCATACCTTCCTCCAATAATAACTTTTAAAAGTTGCTCTTATTTTTATGTATAATGAAATTTATAACTTTACCGATCTGTGCTATCCAAATAAAATATTTTTTACTAAAACCTACAGTAACATAACCTTATACTAGAACGTCTCATATCCAATGCTCTCTAACAAACATCTGTCTTTCAGTTTTCTGTTTCAGACATTAGCAGATGGTTGCATTAAAATTTATTTTAGTGATAGTGAAATTTTAGTTGCCGACAAAACATTTAAAAGAGATATTTGAGCGGTACTTATCATTTAATAAAGAGAGTAATTGGAAATATAATTAAAATTTATGAATTTCTTTAATAAAGGACTTTAATTAACCCTATAAATCATGCTATATAGTTCCAATTACCGCCAAAAAATTTAATGTTACACTTTCAACAAAAAAAAAAAACAAATAAGTAAGCAGCGCTATAAAGAAAAGACACAATAATTTCCATTCAATTTTTGTTTAAAGATAAAACTCGTTATGTCACTGTTTAAAGATGTAAAAACATAAACAAAAAAAAAATCAAATATCTTGTCTCACAGTTAATTTGGTTTATTTACGCCCCATATCTTGAAAATTGAGTGCAATTGCTTGAATTAAATTTCATGCAAATAAAAACTTTTGTTTAGAATATTTGTTGTGCAAAATACATATTTACACTTTAAGACACATTTTAACGATGACATAAAATTGCAAAACTTGAAAATAACACACAGTCACAATAAAAATTCAATGTGCTTTATTATACTGTTTTAAGTATGTGAATATGAACGTTTACAACATATAATATTTCAACTAAATATGAAATATTTAAGACAATAAGAATTTTTATGGTAAATAAGTGTTTTTAATGGGGTTCTTATTCGCGCCTATAAAAAAAGCAATTTTTTTATATTTTTATTTAGAGTGCAAAAGGAAAAAAAAACCTGTAAAAAATCTCTCAAGCATCAGCACACATATTAAGATGTACGTTTTCCAAAACAAGCCAATATTAAGCTTTTTATTTTTCTTAAAATCACATACAGAATGTTAAATGTATTGTATCATAAGTATCTCTTTATCTTTTCACTTCATTATGTCATATCTGAATAACTTTTTACGAATGTTACGATTTAGGCATAACATAACTGTCGTAGAAATTAAGAATTAATAATGTTTGAAATTTTGTAATGATATTTGATTTTTACGGGAAATTAAAAAAATAACAAGAAAAGACAAAGGAATTGAAAAATCTTTTTGACATCAAGTTGCCTTGTCATATGAGAAGCAGTAAGAGTTAAAGAAAATAATGATCTTGAACAACTAAAAATTAAAAAAAAAATGTATTAACAACCACAAAACCTAATAGTCCGACATAAAGGAACTTTTAAAACCGACATATCATTGTATTGTTCGACAACCGATTTAACAGCTGACATTTTTTAATGAAATTTAAAATTAATGCAGATTAAGAGTGAATTAAATGCATGACATTAGCTCCAAATGGTCATGTACAGGAGGAGTAAAGGCATAATGCATTTTTTCCTTTGGCTGGTAGAGTATTCGAGAACGATGATTGGCAGAATAATATGTTATAGAAATATTAATAACTAATTTTTTTAGCATTAATCTACATATGGTTTCACCAAGAAACATTGCTGTTCGATTCAATTCACGTAGTCGTCCTGTTGACCATGTGAATTTAATCCTATTAAAAAATGTAAGATAAAGAAACTACTCAAAGACGAATTTCTTTCTCCTTTAAATCGGTTTCGTTGCATATTTCAATAATGCGAAATGTTAACTCATAAAAATTTAAATAGCAAGGCAATACATCAAATATTTTCATAAAGCTCTTCTCTTTTTTATGTGCAAGTTTCACAAATTGCTCTGCAGAAATTTAAAGGTGCATGTGTTGACTTCTGAGTTTTAAAATTTTAAAAAGTTGGTTTAGTTTTCGATGTGATATACTATATAAAAACAAAAGATACATATGTTATCGTTGTGCCTGTGCTCATCAGTTTCAAGCGCTGTGCATGACACTTTGCTTATGCACAAGTATACAAAAAATAAAATAAATTTCGATGCCATCTAACCATCTAAGCTACATTGAATTGAGAAGAATGAGTAATGTTTTTCTTGATCGAATACCAGGCATTTAAATCTTGAATAATAGCAGAATCTATGTATTTATGCTTTAATGTTTCTGTTATTATATACCTAATAATTTGTTTTCATCTTACTTCAACAAGAATAAAAATTCATTCAATTATTTATTATCAATAAATACCATGAATTCAATAATAGCAAAATTCTATTCTTACACTTTTACAAACGCAAAGAAATATAAGATTTATAAAACAATAATTAAAAAAGTTGAAGCTATTAGTCATTATCAAACAGACAATTTTAAAATATACACTCTTCGTCCAATCAAAGCAAATTGAAACGACATTTTATTTATTTTTATCGAGTTTTAAATTAAAACTTTGTAGACCAGTGTAATAGTTAAAACTGAAACTTCTTAAATTAAGATGTATCTATCATTCTTTATAGGAACCATTTTTCTCGGAAATTACAATTAAATGGAAATTACAATGAAAGTAACAATTACTTTTATCGTATATCTCGCATGGCGGGTAAAAATGGCAGTGTTACAAAAACAAATAAATGTTACGTTACAAATTTTAGAATTAGAATTAGAATGAAGACAAGCAGGGTGTCAACCGGAAGCTCCATGTTATTTCCACGGGAATCAGTATGCCCCAGAGTTCCGCTAATTGTCTCTTTAGACTTTTAGCTGTTCTCTGACTGATTATAAAGGTTGGCCGTTCGGGAGTATCGTGATGGTTGTAGTTCAGCATGCACTGATTTAAGTGGGCCAGGATCATCAACGGGTGATTGATCCAGATCCGGTGAGCATGCTGGTCATGTATTCTGGGCCAGGAGTTGGATAGTCGCTAGCTCTTCAGCAAGGAGTAGTGGTTTGCAACCCTGCTTTGGAACCGCTGAAATTGCAACTAGGAAAGACCTGTTGCTTAGGTTTCGGCTTCCTAGGGCGTGAATGACGTTGCTTTTCCTTCCTAGTGGTTTGACCACCATCCGATTAAGGTAAATCTTATCACAAAAATCCGCTTTCTGACTGTTTATTGAGGTTGGCCCTTCGGGAGTACCGTGGTAGTTGTGGTTTTGCAGCCATGAAATGATTAAATTGCCAGGATCACCTCAGCTCTACTTAGAACAAAAGGTAAATGATCCAGATCCAGTGAGCACGCTTATCATTTATTCTGGACCAGAAGCTGGATAGTCTCGAACTCAAGCAGCAAGGAGTGGAGGTTGGCGGCCCTGCTCCGAAATTTCCGAAATTGCAACTATGAATGACTTATGCTAGAATTATGTCTTCGGCTTCCTAGGACGTGGGTGTACGCCTTATATCACCCAAGTGATGCGATCCACCGTCGGGTTATGGCATACACATGCGTGATAAGATTTAAATAAGTCTTATAACGCATCCGCTCTCAGATTTCGACTCGCGAATGTTTTAATTTTTAAATTTATAAATCTCTAGTAACGAATTAGCTCGCTTAGGTTTTGCATACAGAGCCTTTTCCACTTCAATGACACTGTCAAGTTAAAGTGAAAGATTATATTTAAAACATAGAAAACATATGAATTATTTTTATTCGATTTAACTTTAGGTGTATTATAATTTCTAAATTTATTAAAAAAGAAATGCAATGCTGCATTTTCTGTATCGGTACTGGCAGCATTAGTACTTTCTGCATTTACTTATTTTGTAATATAGAATGCGAAAAATAATTAATAATCAATTACAACAATTTGTTTATAATACTAAAATAATTCGACAATATTTAAAAACTTCAAATATAAAATATTAGTCAATCAAACATCCCCAAAATAAATTTTACATAAATATATCATGCCTAAAACAAGCATCTTTATTAATTAATTTATTAACAACTTCCCCAGCATCTTTTAATGCTAAGCATTAAATTCTATACTACAGACATCCTTTATATTATTTTATAATAATAACACTCAATTTCAAAGAACTCATTTAAGTGTCACTTTAAGGATTTATACACTTACGTATACTTACAAAAAACAAGATGAAAATAATAATATCCCTATAAGAACCGTTGATATGTTTTCTAATGATATTAATATTGCCATTTCCCGTCGTAACTGGCCGGTTTGTATATGATGGCGAGCGCTTTCGATGCGTATGCATCATTTTCAAGCCACGGTTTAGTTTGTACTGGTGAGTAGTGTTGGCGTTCAGGTAGTTCTGTTATTAGGCTTGTATATATTCAGGTAAGCAGAATACCAGCCACCTGGCATTTGTATGCAAAGTGAACCTAACGATACCTCCGTCTTTTACTATTATGTAGGCACGTGTGTCCGTCTGAGGGTGTTTTTCGTTTGCCCGTTGGCATGAGTAGTTTCAATGGTGTGAAAATTGTGTCTGAGGTCGTATTTACCTGTTCGTTTATAATGTCGTTGTTGAATGTTTTTGTTTTGTAGATTTCCATACTTTCAAGAATGTCTAGTCTTCGTCCTTTTTTGCTAGGATGTAATAATGTCATACATTCATCTATTTCCCTTGGTGTGTGTCCGTGAGTGTCAAGGTGTGATGCAAAGTTTGAATCTTCTCTTTTCCGTTTGTATGAGCGTATGTGTTCTGCAAACCTTGTTTTTAGTGTTCGTCCAGTTTGCCCTATATAGGTTTGTTTGCAGGTACAGGTAAGTCTGTATACCCCGCTGGAATTGAATTTGTCAGTTGTTTCTGTAGTTGTTCTGAGATAGTGTCTGAGGGTGTTTCCACTTTTCAATGCTGTGAGTATTCCTTCTTTTTGAAAAAGGTTAGTTAGTCTGTATATTTCTGGTCCTGTGTAAGTAAAGGTGTGCCGTCGTGTTGTATCGGCTGTCTCCTTGTCTTCTCTATTTTTGTTCTTAGTGTTGTACTGTCTAAGTAGTTTATCGATGGTAGTGGTTTTGTAGCCGTTATTTATAGCTATGGCGTAGATTGTGTCGAGTTCCCTCCTGTACTTATCTGGATTAAGTGGAATTGTCCCAAGCCTATGTATCATATGTCTAAAAGCTGCTAGTTTGTGTTGGGTAGGGTGGTTTGAGGTGTTGTGGATGGTAGTGTCCGTTGTTGTTGGTTTTCTATAGATGTCGAATGTTAAATAGTCAGTTCCTCGTGTTATAGTGATGTCAAGATAATGTAAATTTCTGTCTTGTTCTTTTTCCATTGTGTATGTAATCTTATCATGAATTGTGTTTAAGCTTTCTAGAATTTGTTCGCCGTTATCTTGCTCGAGGATGCATATAATGTCATCTACGTATCTATAGTAATGAGTTATTTTGTGTTTTTCCATGAGTGTTTTCACGTGTAGTGATTCGAGATGTTGCATGAAAATTTCCATGAAGATTGCGGAAGTTGGGTTTCCCATACCGAGTCCGTCAGGTAATTTGTAAAAGTTGTTATTGAATCTAAAGTAGTTCTGTTTTATTATCGTTTTTGCAATATCTATAATATCAGCGATGTATTGGCTTTCGTATAAATTGTCTAGTGTGTTGCGTAGAATATTTAAGGTTTCATGTGTTGGTATTGAAGTATATAGATCCTTAATATCAAAGGAAACGAGTCGCGTATTTTCGGTTATTTTTATGTCCTTAAGTTTATCAACGAGGTCTTGTGTATTACGTATAGTATATGTGTTTTGTAAATTTATCCTTTCCTTAAGTACGCTGGTGAGGTGTTTAGCTAGGTGGTACGCCGGTGCAGGTCTGTAGTTTATAATAGGTCTCATTGGTATGTTTTCCTTGTGTATTTTTGGTTGTGCTTTGAGCGTCGGTGGTCCTGGATTCATGTTCATGTACATGTATACCTTTCCGTCAGTAAAAGTTTTGCAGCGTTTTAATAGGTTGCGTATTTCCTTTTGGAAGGACTCAGTTGGGTCATTCCTGAATTTAGTGCAGTTGGTCTGCTGTATAAATTGTTGTGTTTTGTCTATATATTCTTCTTTGTGCATTATTACTGTCGTATTTCCTTTGTCAGCCTTTGTAATTATTAAGTCATTGTCTCGTAATTTTGCCCTTATCTGCTTAGCAATTTTTTGCTCGTTTGGATTCGTTTTTTTCTTATTGTGTTCTTTTATCGTTTTCTCGAGTATGTCGGCCACTCTGTGTCTCATGTGTTCTTGGCGGTCGGTTGGTAATTGAGCGATAGTTGCCTCAGCATCTACAATCTGTGTTTCAATCGTCTTCTGTATTCTGTCAAAAGGTAAATTATGTTTCAATCCTTTTTCCATTAGTTTTGTCTCGTTTTCTAATGCTTATGTTTTCCTACAGCTAGAAATAAAGAGCATGTTAAATAAAGATATTAAATATTTCCTCTTATATATAATAATATAAAAATATAGGAAGTTATTTGAAATTAAATTGAAATATATATTAAAAGGAAATCACTCAATTAAGTTGATTTGATTAAACATAAATTACGAAATGTAAATTGATGTTTCCCTTAATTGAATATGTAAAATATATGATTGTGTCAAAAAGAACCTAAGTGTGTTTACGTATGTGTGTGTGTGTATATAAGAAACAAGTAATAAATATGGTATCTATATAGTAAAATATAATAAGTATTATACACCTTCTTTACAATATGACGCATAATTCATCATATCAAATCAACAATTATCCACATTCACATTTTTAAGTCACATTAATTCAAAACAGAAATTACATTTAAATTGCTCCTTGTTATCATTTCTCTGTTATATTTCTAAATATACAAATTTTATGTTTCATGCTTATTATTTCATATGCAAATATTATAATTTTTTGAACATTCCCACGGTGCAGCATATCAAAGCCCTTTCCATCCCATTTCTATTTTTTCTTTATCTTTTGTCCACTCATCCATCCATCTATGTATTTATCCATTTAAACATTTATGCTTAAAAGTAACATCATCCATCATTTAAAACTGTTTGTGCGGTTTTTATGACGCCATCTTTGTTGTGTCCTTTTTGATACATCATCATCATGAGTTCATACAGTTTTGGCCAAGAATTAAAAGTCTTACATTTTAAAGTAAAAGACGCATGCGAAAGCCTTACAGTGAAAAAATAAAAAACTATAATAAATAAATTATTAATTAATAGCAGTCTCTATTTTATCAATAAAATTTGATTTCAGCTTAAATCGGCTTAATATTATTAATAAAATGTTAAAAAGTGACCCAAAAGTTATCCTAAATTTGATAGCTGTCAGTTTAAACTTAACAAAAATAGAGTACTAGTCCATTACGAAGTTGAAAAATACAGGGTGTCCGACGGGAAGTTATACTAGTTTGTTTTGCCGTCATTTTGGTAGCCTTGGCAGTCTTGACAGTTGGTATTTGACAGTCGTGAAGTAGATACGTCACAAATTTATTGTGAAAAAATATTTGATAAAGTAACATGTTTTAACCGTTAAAACATTTTATCGAAATCCATCATCGATTACTGTGTCAATGAGAAAGTTAAATGAAATTTTTGGAAGAAACAACGTGCCAACAAAACGCACTATTTATCATGTAGTAAATAATTTCAAAGAAAAAGGGTCGACATGGACCCTACAATGTACTGCATAATCGGCTGAAAATAGAAAGAAGTGTTGAAAACAATTCATCAACCTCAATTCGACGTCGTGCTCAGGAGTTTGTTCTTCAAAGAACAACTTTGGCCACGACTTTGCACAAGGATTTGCATTTGTTTCCATATAAGATTCAGTTGACACAAGAGCTTCTTCCACAAGACCATTTACGCCGCCGTACTTATGCCAATAGGATGTTACAGCTCGCCCATGACAACTCCGATTTTCATGAAAAAATCATAATGAGTGACGAGGTTTATTTTCATTTGAATGAATATGTGAATATACACAATAGTCGGTTCTGGGGCGGACACTCTGTACATGAAACACTGCTGTAGTGGAACCACCCTAATGTAAATATCAAATATTTACACACGCAGTCATTAACACAACAAATTAAAAGTTTAAATCAAATTACTCAAGTGCAATGCACTAGCAATGCACTTATGTTTGTTGTTGTTATACTTTACATAAATACATGAAATAACTGAATAGCCTTCAACAGGCATATACCTATTGTGTGTGTGTCGATCGGTGAGTTTCAAGTGACACATACCTTCTCACAGTCGGTATATAAGCGACTGCAATTGAGAAGGAAAATCAATCTTTGTTCATTCTTCCTAGCTTCAAGTTGAGCTAGATTTTCACTGCTCCTAGCTGAGCACAATTGATCAAACAGGAAAATAAAGAATCAAGATTAATTTAACAGAATACAATTACAAAACCCTGTTTTAATTTAATTCTAAACAAAATTGAGAATAGAAACAAACCAACGTTTACAGGATATTACACTACACTCCTTAACGTAAAACAATAAACAGTATATTTATATCTTAATTTAGGAAACAAAATCTAAGATCTACATGGTATCATTGAAATATGTGGTTATTGTACAAACATATTATAATAATACAGCAACACAATAACAATAAAATTCTTTTAATAATATTTGGTCTTAGTTTTTTAACTTTAACAGGCAGAAACATCAGTGTCAGCAAAGCTATTTGTGTCCCTATAGCGGTATGACTTTTCTGTCCTTTACAACGTAAGTACAAGCGTGTTGCTTCCGTTTTGTTTTTTGGTACTTTAGTTATTTAACCATAGCAGTCAGGCATTTTTAATTCAAATATAAGTACTAGCCAAAAATTGACAAGTAAAAGGGTGTTTCATAAAGGCCGTGATTTTGATCAATTTGGCAGATGCCTATAACCCCGATAGTAACCTGATTTTCACATATATGGCTTTTTTGAAATGTAATTCTTTGAACATAAGTTTACCCATAATATCACAAATTTACGAGAACAAGAACCAATAGGTACGGCACACACTGAGGCAGCCCTATAGTAACTGCGGCAAAAAATGTTTTTTGGCGTGTCTTCCAATTTGGACGAAATTTTCACCGTATATTAACAGATATATGAGTAAATATTCCCTGAAATTTCAGCCTCATAACTTCATTTTGGTCTAGAGCAATTCAAAGTTGAGGTATGCCAACGCGCTTGAAATATGTTAGTTCAATATGTAATATTCAAAAGCGTATTAATAAAATAATACATAATAAATATAATTTTAAAGTATTTTTTTAATTAATTTAGTTATTGTAGAATGAGTAGATGAACAAATAAATTAACAAAAAAAACAAAAAAAAATTCTTAACAACAGAATTGTGGTGTAAACATTGAACATTTTGCATTTTCAATGGATTAGGAAAAATAGAGCAGCCCCTCGCCCTAGGTGCAGTTTTATATCAAATGAAAGATTGAAGTCTCAACTTTCATTTGAAGTTAAGGACATATAGCAAAAGTTTGCAAAAGTACTTTAAACATACAAAAAACTACAAAATATACGCAACGCGCACATTTTGTCGCTATACGTATGTATATTAGCATGCAAAAGCATGTTTACATCTTTTTACTTATACTTTTTTTACTTGTTTACAGCTATTCACTTATTTTTTATTATTATTTTATTTACATTATTTATTTGATTGATAATTTTGTTGAAGGTCGGTTATTTTGGGTGTTCTTGTAATGACCTCTTTTGATAAGAGATTACCATTTCTCTAACGTATTTGATATTCGGTCACCGATGAAAATGTTTCTGATTAAAATATGTTTTTAACATCTCTTGTTCCGTTTAAGTTAGCTGATGAAAGAAACAGCAGATGTTATTAACAATGAAGTAAGCTTTATGGCTGATAATACATGCCTATCAGTGTCAATAAAGTTCTCATTCACGGCAGCAAAATGGTATCTGCGGCTACATATTGCCAATAGGTTTGTTTGCAATTTTTATTTTTTAAAATATTTTTTTAAATTTTAGTTAATATTAACTTTTTTTTTGCTACAAGAATATTATTCGAAGAAGCGCAAAAAACAATGAATTAGGAGTATAGAAACTGTAGGCTATTCCATTATCGTAAAAATTCAATATTTCTACGAATGAAGATGTAATGCACTATTTGCAAATATCATCAGATCCTTATATTAATTCATTTATAATGAGAATGAAATTGATGATGTTAAAAAATTATTAACAGAATTAAAAAAAAATTTTCTTTTTTATACTGGATTTGTCTCAAAAATAACCTGTGCAAAATTTCAGAGCTCTACAATGAATCCTTGTATTTAATGCCGACGTTGTCTCACTGTACGGCATTGTCACAAGGTCTTATTTTAAACCTACTCAAAGTATATGTTACTATATCCGTGGCAATAAGACCGCAAAATAAAATTTTAATTGAGAGAGTGTCGGGAAGTTACTTTTTAATGTTTTGGACAAAGACAAAGCCAAAAAACCAGATATTGTTTGTTCGTTTTTAAGCATACTTAGATTACAATAGATATTAGACTATTAATAAATATGTAATGATTATAAATACTAAATTATTACTAATAAAATTTAGTTGCAGTAAAAATGTAAGCATAAGTATCCATGTAGAAATTTGTATGCGCAAAATTCATAAGATAACCAAATTCTAAAAAAAAATTTTGTATTCTAACTAAAGTATTTTTAAAAACAACTTTAATTCAGGTGTTCCCTTAGAAACATACTTTATTATCAGAGTAATAAAAACACATTTAAAGACTCTCACTGTTATCGTTCGCCAAATATCGGAGAATTAAATATTAACTAGTACCTTTATCCATGGCACGCCCTTTTAAATGAAAAAAAGTACCTTGTTTTGCAATTTGAGTTTCTGTTAAACTCTAGCAAGTAAAATTAAAAATACAGATTCATTTCTACATGAGTATTTATTATAGATAAATGAAATTTGATTTCTGTAAACCATAAAATACTGTCTAAATATCTTTAGCACTTACTAAAATCAAAATTCATTCAACTAACTATAAATTTGAAGTCGTGCATAAGAGTATTTTTATAAAGACCTAGTTCATGAATATAATTACCTTATTACTAACCTTATCATAAAACTTAGTTGAGCACGAATTACAACCAAGAAACTATGGAGAGCTAAAAGAAGTGACTAAGAAGATAAGTGAACATTTAGTGAATGCTAATTTTTCGAACGAATTCACTTTACTAAAACATTTAGGGTTTCATAATTCATGATATTCTATATTATCCCCATATTAATGGGTGGACGAAGGTTAATCTAAATAAATTTTAAATTTGTATACGTTTTTTAATACAAAAAAAAATATTTTTCTATACTCATACACATGTTAATCTGGAACCTACTACATCGTATTCCTCATATTTAATATACATATAAAGCATGAAAAGATATTAAGTCTATATACGAGTAGTCAGTTAGAAATACAATCAGTTTTATTTATCGAAATAAATCTGAATAAATTTTAAATTATTTCTATATGACCAGTACTGAAGGGATGGCCATTACTATATCAGCAGATTGAGGAAAGTGACAGGAAGTACCTCTGGAAGAAGTTCATTATACATATAAACTCACACCCGGAGGCACATTGCATGTTTTGGCGGAAATCCACCGTCATTACATGTGTCTTCGGGGGTAAAAGGGAGCCCAGTCCCCTTCAAGGATAGCAGGAGCCAACTGGACAATCCACTATATTTCCACGGGAATCAGTAAAGCCCCAGAGTTCAACTTTCTGCCTTTTTAACCTTTTAGCTCTTCTTGTAACAATTCTTTACAGTTCTACAAGCCGGCAGCAATCTACAGAAGGAACATAAAATGGGCCTTTAAAATATAATTAATTGAATTTAATTAATTAATTAAACTGTTGAATTTTTGTCACTTTGTAAACATAATAATGGTCTTTTCAAATACCTGCTGCACAAAAACGCTATTCTTCTACTTAAAAATTAAAGAAATGGCACGTTAACAAACATTGTCACTTAATGTCAAGTTAACCTGAACTTATTTAATTCTAAACTTATGAATACATCTTGAATTTTCCCTTTAAAGTAACGAACCGTAAAATTTATGTAAATATTTTATTTTGAAATTAAATTATTTTTTTATTTATACTTTAAATACGAAACCGACAACCTTAAGCTCACCCTATCTTATTTTACTTGCGCACTTTTCAATTAAATTTACATTTATTTCTTTATTATGCCTCATTTCACTTCACTGTAAACGATGATAAGGCGGTTTTACACATGTTGCCCACATTAAAATATTACAGAAATTGATATTCCGTAAAAAAAAAGCAAAAGCAAGTGAAAAAATACACAGCCAGCTATCAGCGAGCACTGAACAAGAAGGACCTTTTGCCATATGGCGAAAAAAGCAAGCACAAATAGTTGGTGATTTGGTTACTTAGTTGTCTTTGCCTTATACCACTACAAACCTCTACCAACTTTCAACAAACAATATTAAAAAAAAAAAAAATTAAGCATGACAACAACGAGAAAGTAATGAATGAACGATGGATGAATAGTATAATCAAAAGCGACTGCAGCTGAACACAGCAAATATTTTATGACCTCTTTTAAACAGTGAATAAAACGCACGCATACATAAACCCATGTGATTTACAATGTTGTCACCGGCATGTTGCAATGATAAGAACATCATTGTAGTTCATCATCCCTATTGTCAATTTTGTGGCCTTTACGCTTTATACCAACTAAGTTGTACAGCTTACCTTGTACATTTAATATTCTATAGCGTTTAGCAAATCATAAAATCATTTAGTAGAAAACAAAACACCCACACACACACACACAAACAAGATACGAAACAAAACAAAAAGAATTACAAATATTATGTTTTCCAAAGTTTTATGGCAAAAAAACAAAGTTTTTTCCAGCAACAAAAAATGCTGACTTTTTCTACACAACAAGTTGTAAAGAAGCATTTTTTAAATGAATAAATTCATTTATGAATAAATTAAAAAAAAAATATTTATAGACATTAACTTATAGACATTAACTTAATAAATGATTAACTAGAGTGTATATCGATTGTTAGTTAATCGGTTAACTGAATATTTTTGTGCGATTAAATTATTTATGTTCTTAATTTAATTTATAAGATTTTGAAATAAAAATAAAATAAATAAAGTATATAAAAATATATAAAAAGCATTTTATCAACGAAAGTTAGTGACCTTCTTTATTTTATTTGAAAATTATATAAATATAAATTCAAGAATTCAAATAAAATATTCGAATAAAATTAATTGATTAATTGATTAACGAATAATCGAATGAGCACCTTAGTTGTTGCTATAAACTAAGCTACTTTTTGGGAGTTGTCTGCAAAGTACAAGTAAAAATTATTATTATTATTATAGAAAATAAAATATATATTTAACAGAAACGATCATTTCCACAAATTTTTCATTTTGGTTTAGTGAAGTTTCATTTAATTTATGAAATTTTTTATATAATTATATCTTTTTATTCAAAGACTACACTTCACTGTTGAAAAGTAGGATAGCAGCATAATATATGCTGAAAACAATTCATTAAAAACTGAGTTCCTTTCTAACTCTGGACAACACCATAATAAGCAAAAGGACATGAACGTTAGTGAGCATAACGTTGCATGTGTCAGTTTATCGTATTTAAAAGTATAATAAATGCAAGTAAAAAAAAACTTACTGTCATTTTCTTAAACTTAAACTATTTTAAGATGCATTTAAAGAAATAAATTGAATTTATTATATCACTAACACAAATGTTGTTAGTTTTTTGTTTCTATATATTTCGTGATTGCATAAACGCGTATATTTATGTGCCAGCACGATTTTTACATTTGCTGCTGTACTGTAAAGTTTGGATGTAACATTTGAAAGTTAACTTGGTTATTTTGCAAATGGCATTAAGTAAGATAGATGTGGTTCATGGTGAGAGGTCAACGCGTGCTAAATTCGTTCTTGGATTTTTAAGATATCGTTTTTTTTTTGGATATCGCTGACCAAAAAAATATATTGAAAACGAAACAAGAAACAAATTTAGAAGAATGAAAATTGTTATCAAATTTTTACATGAAATTTCTTAAATAGTTTTGTGGAGTACGCAGGAAATGTCACATATACATATTTTAACTTGTTATTTGTATTTACTGAATTAATATAAAAAGCAATTATTAATTTAAAAATTATTTAACTAAGTTTTACTTGACTTTAGGAAAAGTTTAACAAAATGCTCCAGAAATTTTAAATGTAATTTAAAAAATATTTAATAAAAAATCATGATTTTCTTTTCTTTTTATTGAACAATTTGTATTTTAAAAATATTTTTAATTCGTAATAAACCTTTGCAATTTATCTTCCACAACAATTTAAAACTAAAACGATTTAAAAAGAAGTATTAAAGTTGTTTAAAATCTATAAATTATTTTTATAAGGCGACCACTTTAGTTTGTGGCAAATGCGTGATAAGATATACGTCGATACCTAGCTGTGTATGCCATAGCCCGACGGTGGATGAAACCACTTGGCTGATATGATACGTGCACTCACGCCCTAGGAAGCCGAAGAGATAACTCTAGAACCAGGTCATTCTTAGTTACAATTTCGGAAGTTTCGGAGCAGGGCCGCCAACACCCATTCCTTGCTGAAGAGTTAGAGACTATCCAACTCCTGGTCCAATACACATAACAAGCATGCTGACTGGATCCAGATCATTCACCCTTTGCTCTAAGTAGAGCTGAGATGATCCTGGCACCTTAATCATTTCATGACGGCCGCGAAACCACAACCACCACGATGCAGCCAAAGGGCCAACCTCCATAATCAGTCAGAGATCAGCTAAAAGGCTAAAAAGCCAAAAAGCTGAACTCTGGGGCTTACTGATTCCAATGGAAATAACGTGGAGTTTCAAGTTGCTTTCCTGCTAGCCTTTAGGAGACTGGGCTCTCTTTTATCCCCGGTAGCACAAGAAAAGACGGTGAGATTCCGTCATTCCCGGGGGGATGTCTGTGGCAGATATTGATTTTTAAATGTTGTTCTTATAAGCATTTATACTTTAGCATGGGTACTCTCTTCACCGTCTATATAAATCGATTAGATGAAGCCACTGTGACAATTTGTGTAAAACCCTCTTCTATACCTTCCAGATTCAATCCAATGGAGTTCGCTCAATGTCTTACGACAATAAGTGCCTATTAAATTTTAATCTTTTCACACGGTCATTTAAATTATAACGATTTTATTTTTTTTTTTCTCTCAATATTTCGCTTTCCTGTGGAAAGCTTCTTCAGGAAATTATTTTTTATATTTTCAAAAACAAAATATAAAAAATAATTTCCTGAAGAAGCTTTCCACAGGAAAGCGAAATATTGAGAGAAAAAAAAAATAAAATCGTTATAATTTAAAAGACCGTGTGAAAAGATTAAAATTTAATAGAAATTAAAAAAAGGTCGAATAAAACTGAAAATGACAATTAGTGCCTCGATTTTATATAAAGGATGTTTATTTAAGCTAAATTCAAAACCTACAATACATAGCATTACAGTAATCGCAGCTGTTCTTGATGAATTGCTTTCAAGAGCTAATTTCTCGGCCATAGCTGGCCAGATAAGATGATTAACACAAACAATATAGAGCGCCAAGGTGTCAATTCTATATCAGAGTAAGTCAGTGCTGCAGCCTACGCTGCAGTTTTCTGAACGTGTAGCGTCTGTTGTATATTAGATTCACTCCATATGCGACAATTTTTATTTATTAAATAACCTGTTAGTGAGATGCACAGCCTGCATAGATAATGGTTTTAGGTCAAGAGCTCCTATTAAGTCCTACTTCTATTTTTGTTCGGCGAGGGTAAAAATGTTTTTGACATTCTCCAAATTGTTACTAAAACTAACTGTGTATGTACAATACTCTGTGTGAATGTCTGGTATAGAATAGTATGCTACTCAGCACCAAGAGCAAGACAAGAGCTAGTGATAACAAGATGAGAACGAAGGTCGACAGTTATGGTATAAAATTACTACAGTCGAGAATAAAAACTAGTGCTAAAATCGATTCAAACAAATTTCTATTGTCGTTTACTGCTAATTGGGTGACAGAAATCATTGAGAAGGAAAGAGATCGAAAAGTCACCAATAATTACAGAGGTCAGTATGTATACCCTTTCTTAAAAATTTAGCCACGCAATTTCAGCCTTAAAAAAGATAATTATTGGTTGCCAGTATCTTTAAAAGTTGGGTAAATAGGGTTTTAAAAATACCTAAAATCCTATTGAAGGTGAAGGAAGAAAAGTAAGTACGATTTTTTACAGCATCAATTAATGCATTCATATTAAAAATAAATATTTAGTATTTTTTAATTCTTTAATTAATCTAAAATTATAATGAATACTGATATTTAACTTTTACTTTTCTTATTTATTATCAAATTGAATCTTTGCATTCCCAAGTATGTACATCCATACATATTTTCAAAATAATAGAACGATGGCATTCAAATAAAATTTTAATTTAGAGCTTTTCTCGAAAAACCGCTCCATTTTAATGCGTTAAAAATGAATGTTTTAAATATTTTCACATTAATAGGATGTTTATCATTTTCTATTATAAATAACATGTTTGGACAACAATTTCACATTCGTAAACTTACCCACATTAAAGTGAAATTTATCGCAATGTATCGAGTTTAATCAAACAGCAAAACAAAAGAAGCAAAATGAATTTTATATAAAATATTTTGATTTTGATGTGCTTAAGGTAGTGATATAACGACTTTTGTGGCAACAAATTTGCAACGCTAATTTAGTGTAAGATTCTTTGCTGTAACACAAATAATAACAGCATCAACAACGGCTTCAGCTTCAACAACTGCAGCTACACATCAACAATAACAATACATGTATCGTAATAATATACATGTACACACGTATAATTTTCTACATACAAAATGTTGTTGAACGTATAAATTTAAACGATTTTATATGAACAAAGAAGAGCTACACAGAAGATCAAAATAAATTCACATAAAATGTTACTGTTTTCAAAAAATGATAAAACACGCTGAGGTGGTTTTTCATTGTTATAAATGTGAGAGTTTGCTTACATACATAAACAAAGTACAGAAGCAAAAACACAGTGACTTTTTTTTCATAATCTATATTTTTAGTAACGATTATTTTTAAATGCATAATTAATCGGTTGTTTTGTGGCAGTTAAGAGTTTAATTGAAGCAACAATTCTCGTTCGATTAATAGATACAATGTAAAGGGTCCGTTTTTTTAACAACTAGTACTTATTTCGTGAATGGTAACACTTAGATAATTAGTTTTATCCTTCCGCTGAACGAATATGGTTGTGTACGCTGGGAAATATTGCGACATTACTTTGAAAATCATGGTTATGTTGCAGAATGTTTGCGAAAATTGGGTACGGATTTTGGAATAAGAGAAGCACCGTCAGCTCCGTATGTTCGCTATCTTGTGGAAAAAGTAAAATAAATTGACATCCTCATCGATAAACCAAAGCGTGAAAAGCCAAAAACAGTGCGTACACCCGACAATATTGCTGCTGTGGCAGAAAGTGTGCGTGAAGCGCTATCAACATCAATTCACCGTCACCAAGACATCATTGAGACGAATTTTGCATAAAGACCTTGGTATGCCGCCTTAGAAAGTCCAATGGGTTCAGGAGTTGAAGGCAAGTGACCATCCAATGCGTTTTCGCTTTGTTAAGTGAGCCTGCGATCGACTTACAGAAGATGCCGATTTTGCAAAAAAAAAAAACATATTTTCAGATGAAGCTCATTTTGATATTGGCGGGTATGTAAACAAGCAAAATTGTCGCATTTGGGGCACAGAAAACCCGCACGCATACATTGAAAAGCCGAAGCACCCAAAACGAGTCACTGTTTGGTGCGGATTTTGGACCAGAGGCATAAGTGGGCCATTTTTTTTTCGAAAATGAGCAAGGAGTGAACGTTACACTCAATGGCCATGTTCACAAAAATTGAAAAGGAAAATATTGGCAACATGTGGTTTCAACAAGACGACGCTACGTGCCACACAGCCCAAGTTACACTCGATGTTTTGCGCTCTATTTTTGAAGTTCGTATTATCAGCCACAGAGTTGATGTCATTTGGCCATCTCGAAACTGCGATTTGACACCGTTGGATTATTATTTGTGGGGTGCCGTTAAAGATAAGTGTTACGCCGACAAGCCAGAGATAAATAACGCAATATTCGTTAAGCCATTAGTGAAATACAGCTGCACACAATCGATAATGTGCTTAAAAATTGGACCAGTCATGTAGGCTACTGGATGGCCAGTCGAGGCAGCCATTTGAATGTAATTATTTTTCATTATTAACCGGCTGGATTGTACTTTAAAATAAAAAAACGAAATTTGAAAAAATATTCAGTAGTTTTGTTTTAAAACAACAAAAAAAAAGTTATTTGGCAGATCCTTTATTAATCTAGTACTCACAAAGTAATAATTAGCCTGTAAACAGAATGTTATACATTGCTAAACTATTAACTTCCACTTACTTAACTAATTGCTATCCAAAGCAATAAACTTCTGAATTTTGTACGTCAGCCAAGTATTAATAAATAGCTTTTCTAATGTACCATCCATGATTAAAATAAAGGGCTTAGAGGATATTTTAAAGATACCTTAGACAATTTAATTAGCATTTTGTATTGGAATAACCTTCTAAGACTCTTAAAAATTTGTAACACAAAATAAAATAAATTTTTCATTTAAACAAAAGTTAGTTACATCTTCTATACATTTTTAATTCCCAATTAAACCACTGTTTTTGCCCTGGTTACTTTTTGGCTGTCATCACAATAAAAAAATGTTAAAGTTAACAATAAATACATATTGTTACAGTTATGTACATCATGAAAACAAAAATAAACTGCAAAAAGGTGAGAAGGAAAAATTTGCATAAGGTCATGTATAGTAAATTGTCATCATGCAACCAAATCGCTAGGCAACATCATCTACAGCAGCAGATTTTATATGCAGCTAACTAAGCTCAACTAAACGTAACTCTACTGAACTGAACAGACAAAATGAATGAGTAATTTGTTCGTTTGGCCAAGTAAGTTTTAATGTCCATGCTTCAACTTGGGTACCTTTACAATATTTAAATGTGGCTCCTGGTAAATTAGGTAAAGAAAATGAACATTTTGAAATTTATAAATCTTTAGTCGAGTAAAAGTTTTCAATGTCTTTTTATATATCGTAAAAATATTTTTTTTTATATATAAGGAACTTGATTATACGACCATGTAAATATCCGTTTAAAATTAAGAAATGACTATGTTCGAGTAATTAATGTAATTAGAATTTAGTTTGAAAGTTAGGCAAACTGCCAGTGGAATCGAATTAAATGTCACATTTAAATGTCGAATTGCAGTGTTAATATGAATAAAATAATTGTAGAAATGAACTTTTCGCAGACTCTAATACTACTATGTATATTAAAGTAATGTCCGTTGGATTCTCAAAATCTCCAAATTTTAAAACGCGAAAGAGTTTGAAAAAAAAACCTGAAAACGCACTCAACGTAAAAAAGGCATACATTTTTAAAAGGCTAAAATCGCAAGTAAACATAAGACCCCCTCAAGGGGATTGACAACTTAACTCAAATTACTAAAGAAGGACAACGAAGGTGTCCGAAATATCAATGAAAATAAAAACAATATTTAATGAAACGGAAAAGAGTTTTATTTGAATAAATATTATTGACCTAGAGCCCGGAGAAAAAAGAAAAGTGAAATAGGCAAAAAAAAAAATATTAATAATAAAAATCAAGAATCCGGCAAAAGGAAAGTGTGAGTTAAATCACCAGGTCATCCGTAAGGTCATCTGACACTAAAACTAATTTCAGCTAGATTTTTTACCTATAATTTGTTAAATTTCACGATGTGAAATATTGCTTTAATTAAAATGATATTATGTACCTTTGATCGCAAAAGTTATAAATTTACAATTTTTACAGATATACGAAATACAATAGCATGTCAAACTGACAAGTCATATGTAAAAAAACATTTGATGTGAAAGCGCTTAGCCTTTAATAACACTGAAATAGCTAATTAAACAATAGTACCAACCTTGCGTTATAATAATAATGTTAAAGTAACTTGTTTATCCCTTAAACAAGAATATAAAATCAACAATAAAAAGAGCAAATCTTAGGTATTTTAAATGCCTGATGACTTTTTAAATTATTTGGCTGTTTTTAAACAAAAGACAAGCTCGAAAAAACAAATTTTTTTAATTTTAAGAATATATGATATGTAAAAATTTACAAATCTTTCATTAATCTTTTTTTAGAAAATAGTCATAAAAAAGCTTTTCATGGGTCTACCAACATCAATATGGGGGCCTATGCAAAAATATTTACTGATAATGAAATTAATTTGCTTTGCCAGCAAACGTTTATTGATTACTGACAAAATCTGCAATAAAGAGTAAGTTTTTATTAATATTGCAGTGTAACTTGCATTACAAGTAAATTTTTACTGATAACAGCAATTTCTAAGTAACCAGTGAAAATTTAATTATTACCCTCTTTTTTTTTTGTTGAACACTGATAATGTAAATAAAATTTCATTAAAATTAACTGATAACTGATTTTGTTCTTTCAGTAATCACTAAAAAATTAATGATAGTGTAATATAAATTCCTTAATTATCCTACGTAACACACTAGACAATTTATACTATACTAATACTAATTATAGATATTTGAAAAACTAGAATAAAACAGAACTACTGTAATTTTAATAACCACTTTTACAAATTACCTGATGGACTCGATATAGGAAAATCTTCATGAAAATTTAATGCAACATCTCGAATTAATACACATAAAAACACTAATGGAAAAACACAGAATAATTCACTATTATAGATCCGTAGAGGACATCATATGCATCGTCGAACAAGATAACGCCGAACAAATTCTAACAGACTGAAACACAATCCATAATGACATTACGTACACAATGCAAAAAGAACAAGACAGAAAGTCGCACTATCCTAACATCACAACAATACTCGGAACTGACTGTTTAACATTTGACATCTATAGAAAACCAACTAACACGGGCACTATACTCCACATTACCTCGAGCCACCCTACCCAACGTATGCCAGCAGCATTTAGATGTATAATACACAGACTGAAAATAGTCCCACTTGCTTCGAAAACGTACACAAAGAACTCGACACAATATACACCATAGCTAAACTCAACAGCTAGAAACCCACTACTATCGCAAACTTCTTAGACAATACAACCCCAAAAACAAGAATAAAGAAGAGACAACCGATACAAGACGACGGCACACTTTTACTTACACAGGACCAGATATATATAAACTAACTAACCTTTTTCACAAAGAAAGTTTACACTCACAGCATTAAAAAACTAGCAACACTCTGAGACAGAAACAAATGGCAAATTTAGTTCCAGCGGAGTATACAGACTTTCTTGTACCTGTAACATACTTACATACGGCAAACTGGACGAACTCTAAAAACAAGATTTGCAGAATACACACGCTAATACAAACGAAAAAACGAAGACTCCAGCTTTGCATTAAGCCTTGACACTCACCGACACCCACCAAGCGAATTACATCCTAGCAAAAAAGGACGAAAATTAGACATTCCTGTTAACTTGGAAATCTACAACACGAAAACTATTAACAGCGACATTATAAACGAACAGACACAATTTTCACACCACTAGAACTACACACTAACAAACGAAAAACACCCTCAATAATAAAAGACGAGAATATTAGATTAGCCGCGCACACCGAACAAACAGCCAGCGAAGGAAATGATATTTGCTAGCGGGACAAATCCAAGCAACTTCATACTAAAACCCAGTACTTTACAATTTTTCAGATTTGAAACAAAATTTATTTGTACTGCATGTTTAATGGTACTGCAAAGGAAAAGAATATATGGAAAGCCTTTACAATATGTTTTGCCTAAAACGCAAAATTATTTATTATGTTATGTAATTTATATTTAACTGCTTCATTAACTGTCAGCTGCAATTGGAGTTACAAGATTAAATTGAGTTGATACAATTTTTTAATAATATTTAGTAAAGCCCTTACCAATTTTAGATGCACCACTCTACATTATTCTGCACGAGTATGCAAATAAATGCTAATAAAGGCTCGTGTTCAAATATTTATATAAGGACTCCAAGTGCGTGTTTATGTGTGTGAAAACGAAAATTTCATTGTTTCTTATATTGTTAGTGAACGTTGTATATGTTGCTTTGTTTAAATATTGCCTCAGGGTCACTCCACCTTATTTGCTTTGTCACCTCCACTAAGATGACAGACCTTGAGAGAATGTGAAACGAACCTACGAAATTTATGCGCATCAGTTACAATAAGTTGAAGTGTGAATTGTAACTAGTACGAGTGTTACTATAGGAAAGTATGTTTTCTTGAATAATAAAAGTTAAAAAGTTGTTATTTCGAAAACAAATGAAAAGCTAACAACGCTCATACTTCTGGAATATGGAGGAGGTCAATGGAAAAGTTTGTGAGTTAGTTTGTGAGAAGAAAAGGTTTTATCTTTAAATTTTATAAATTCAGATTTTATTTTTACTAATAGTTTTTTATAGAAATAATTGCTTAACTTTTGTTTAACTAAATACGTGCATGTGTATGGTCATGGGTATGGTCATCTGCTATAAGGTCTACTTACTACTTACTACTATTATAGTTAATGATGAATTTATGTTAGTAATTTCTTTTTATCTATGTAACTATATATCCATATATATTTTGACATTTAGTAGATAAATTGGCAATTGTTACAATGAATTCAGTTTCTCAGGAAAATTGCAGTAAAATAATTAAAATCCACAATAAAAATAGTGGTTCTGTGAAAGTTACATTTCGTAAAATTCATATTTTTCGACAACATAATCATCCTTCTGAGACCACTATTAATAATTTTGTCGTTAAATTTGAGTTAACATACAAAATGTGCGAACACCAGCAACAGTATTGAAGCAGATCCAAATTTGTCAATTCCGTTTTCAGCGAATTTTGTGTAAGGATTTGACTTTGAAGTCTAACAAGGTTCAAGAGGTGCAAGAATTTAAGCCAACCGACCATTCACATCGTAGTAGATTCGCTCAATTTATTCCAGCTGGTTTTTCTGAAAAAAATATTTTTTCTGACAAAGCCCATTTTTCACTTGTCAGGATATATCAACCAGCAATTTAGGCTTCTGAAAATCCTAGAGCGATTATTGAGATTCTTTGCATTCTCAACGTATCACTGTATGATGAACTATTTGGTCTGGAGGCGTAATTGGGCCGGAGGCTAGAAATGCGGTAAGGGTCAATGGATCACCCTATCGTGAGGAGCTAAGAACTCAATTTTGGCCTATTACTAAAGACGTGGATATCACTGACATGTAGTTTCAGCAGGACGGTGCCATATGTCACACAGCCAGTGAAACAATCAATTTCCCTGTCGCATAATTTCACGACAATCAGCAGTTAAGTGACCAGCCAAACCGTGTGATTTAACACAACTGGATTATCTTATGTACCACATATGTTAAGGACAGAGTCTATACGAACCCAATCGAATCAATTTCAGCCTTTAAACTCAAAATCCATAATGTGATTAAAGAAATAGGACCGCCAGCCATTTTGCCAAAAATTGATTAAAAACTTTGATGAAAGAATCGACATCTGTCAGCGTGATCGCGTTGGACGTTTGCCAGATATCATTTTTAATTTATAATTGCCGAACTTTTCTCATTTGAATCATCTTCATCTAAATTTTTTGTTTTATTTTGTTTTAGAAAACAAACTTCCTGTTGAAAATCTCTTTATATCTTTAGGACAAAAATTTGCCTTTTTCGTAAACTTTTTATTAAAAAAAAACAATTAAAACATTGAAATTTTGTGCACGTATCACCATTATGATCGTACGTAGCATAACAAAAAAAAGACAAAATTGGAACAATGTACATGGTACCACCTCCCATATAGATTAAAAAATTTTTATCAAGTAACTAGATAACTATTAAAGGTATAGTGTTAAAATTCTAAACAATAATCGCACTGAGTACCGAGTAGTCGCACAAAAAAACCAGTTGGATTGGACATTAAGCGTGGCACCGTGTATTTGGACAACTATAATAGGAAGGATCATAAAATTTTGCACAAACAGTCCTAATAAAAGTGCAAAATTGTTATCGTATATCCAGAAAACTATAATACGAGAAGTACTATAATACTGTTACGAATGTGTCTTGCTTAAGTTTAAAATAGAACAATTAAGCAATAAAGCAAACTACTGGTTACAAACTGCTTAGAAGTTTATACACACACACACAACTATAATTTGATATGCTGTTTACTAACTACCTGCCATGCAAGAAAAAAAAACAAGTTTATCATCTAAACGCCCAAGACAAAAACTAATTTTACAACAACAAATATATAATGTTGTTTACCATCTGCGTAGTTTTCTAAGAAACCCTTTTTTACAAAAGCAACAACAAATATATTGAAATAAATCCCAAGCAGAAACCTTATCAGTATAAAAACAAAAACAACTATACACACAGCCATACAGGTGCCTATAAAATGAATAAACAACCTACAACAACAAAATACACACAAAGAGAGTAGAAGATTCTTACATCTTCTAGATTCTAATTGCACAAGTATAAATAGGCGAAGCGTAATAATGATAATTTTTGTGATATTCAGCAATGCATTCACTCTTTATTCTTTTGTTTAGAAATATTTACATCAAATATAGCTATGCGAGTATGTGCGTTAAAATGAACATCTTGTTTCAATTTTCTAAACAATACTGCATTTTGTGAAAACAACAAATGTACAGATTGATAATATAATGTACAAGAAATCGTACGATAAAAAACATGTTCTAATAAACGAAAGATGTTTAAAGAATGGAGGGTACATCAGGGAATAACTTAAAAAGTAATGTAGAATTTAATAAGAAGGGTTAGTGCAATCTATGGCGCCAACAATATCCGCTCATGTTTTTGTCGAATCTATTCCACATTCATAATTTTTTCTTTTTTTATGCAACTTTATGCAAATCATTCAAAAGATAACTATCATGTCTACACAGATATCGGCAAGCCGTTAACCTACTGATAAAAAAATAACACAAAATGGAATTTTGGGAAAGTGCTTAGCTTTGATAGAGCCATAAATAAGGCAAATTAATAGCAGCTCACTGCGTCAGTTCTTGTGGCCTACAAATGACTGTTGTTTTTTAATCTGCAAGGATTCAAACTGCTGCCTCTCATATTGTGTTTGACACTCGAACTGAATATCCAAATGTTTCTGAAACTAATGCTACTGCCAATTCGCTTTGAACGTAACATTACATTCTGACAAATCTTGTGCCTTAAAAATTAATTTTTTCAAATAGTTGGGCCAAATATAAGCCAAATATATAACAAAACATAATCTGAAGTTAGCATGCACAATTTTATGTGATATCTTTTAAGCCCGAAATTCATTTTTCATTTATCTTTTTATTTATTTATTTAAACATAAAAAAAAAGAAAATATAATAAAAAATAAAGTTTTTAAAAAAATTTTTTTTTTATTTAATAAGAAGGACCTACGGCTGTATGCATAAAAACTTAAAGTAGGTTTAACTGCCGTTGTTAAGCACAATTTCCTTAAGTTGTATTCATAAAACACTTTTACCTTAAAATACCTATGTTAACTTTAAAGTAGGAAAAACCTACGTTAAACCTACAATAAACTGAGAGTTCAATTTTATTATTGAAAGTTCAAAAACCAAACAAATTGTATTTACAATAAACTGAGCCGTTTTTTTTTTTAAAGTGGCATAAGTTATTTTGTTATAGTCATCTTTTTATTTTAAATTAGTTTATAAAACATTTTAATTTTTAGCTATTTCAACTAGTCTGTATTTAGTTTTCTTTCTGAAACGGATTTTTCTAATGATTGTGTTGAAATAAAATCTCTTTTCTCCATGTTGTGTACTGTGAAGTATATTTTCGACAGGGGGCTATTACTACTGTTACTATTTTGTCCTTTACATAAGTCACTATGTGCAGTAATATGCTTTTGAGTTGTGACATTCTTAGATATTTTATACAACACGAAACAACCTCCTGAGAATAAAAAAATAAAATAATGCTAATTATGTGTAGTATATTAGATATCAGTATAATATTGTTCCGTAAACTGCACTATTCTTTCGAACTAATAAAAATAAGTCAAATAATCACAACAATACTTCACACACACTTATTACATGTTTCCATTTCTTTCACACTAAGCTCCGTAATTAATTTCCCAAGTACAGCGACTAACGCCACTTTCAAAATAAGCATTTTTGTTGCACCGTTAATTATCAATACTCCTCTCAAGCAAATCTCAATACTTCTTAATTTCAAATTTATTAAAAATGAAAAAAAACTGTTCAGTTGAGACTTATGCTACTTTTAATGTAAACGGCTCAATTGACAATTATACTTTGTTATTCCAAAAATGTTAAAAAATATTTATTTAAACAAATTGTAGTATACAAATAATTATCAAAACTAAAACATAACATGCCATTCAATATAAAACATTTTTACATCTTTATTTTATATTTTACAAAAATATAATTATAATTAATTATTTTAAACAAAAGTTTTATTGATGTACATATAATCAAAACAAAGCTCGTTATCCGAATAATTATTTTTTTAATATGAACAAATTCTCTGTAAGTTCTTCGTAAGCCTTGCAAATTAACCTTTTTTGGGTGCTTTGCTTTTTATCAAAAAGATTAATATAAAAGAAAAAAATATGTTGATTTTGCTGAAAAAATTTAAAACAATAAAAACATTTTTTATGGATCTGACTACCCGTATAAATAATATTCATTTTTATACATCGTTAATTACAATGTGACAACTGAAAATAGTGGCATTGCCAGAATCAAAATACTAATTTTACTAAAGCATACATTAGCTAAAGTACTGTTTATGAATACCATTTTTTAACAAACGTCTGTTAGCCTTAAAGTGTTTGTTAACTAACGTGTACTTTAAAGCTCAAGTAAGCGTTTTTTATGCATACAGCCGCTAGTGCTTAAAATTAATTACTAAAAAATATTTATTTAAACTTTTTTTCAGTTTTTATTCAAGATTTGAATTTTAATAAAAGAAAACATAATTTTTTGCACTGTATGTAAAACTTATTAGACAGTAGATTAATATTGCAAAAATATGTGCATAATCGTGACATCTGTCAAATTCTCATAATAGATATGAAATTCCCCTTAAACTATATTGTGTAAATTTTATTTCAATTTTATATAAATAAGTAATTACTATTTAATTATTTATTTAAAAAAATACAAATATCAATTACAATTGTTTAATTATTTTGTTATCACTATCAGTCAGTATGGAAAGTATTACATTGTGCATATTTTCGCCTTTTTTCACCTTTTTTACTTTGTCAGTAATTTAATTTAATACTTATGGCTCTTTATAAATTTAATAATTTCTATGACACTTGCTTTAGTGTCATCCAAAATAATTAAATTATTTTTGTATAGAAATGACACTGGTCCCCACCACTAAATTGTTGGCATTCAAAGAATGATGTTAAGTAAATTTAATAAACTTACACGTACCATACAATACTGCTACATTGATATCTTTTCAGTTAATAATGTAAGCGAACATAAAATATGCCAATAAACTGCAAATTCCAAATATTAATGGTGTGCGAAATGTGGAATTAGAAATGAAAAGGGGTGTGCAAAAATGTGGCAGCGTATAAGAGTAAAGATGAAACAAACATAAAAACTTTAAATCATAAATTGTAAAAATAACAAAAAACTCTCCAACAAAATTGGCTTTATTATTTGTAAATGTTGTACTTGAAAGCAAGTTTTTATTTTTTTTTTGCACAGCTTTTTTGTCAATATAATGACGCTGATACATTTTTTACAGAGTAACAAATAATATAGTAAGCGAAAAGTTTGGTATGTTTAAAACCCGCATCTATTTTCTATTCCTCTGCAGGCCTATACCGTCTTTACGGTTTTTGCTATATTAAACAACTGATATTTCAGGCAAAAGAACTATACATCAAGAAAAATCAAAATTTCAATAAGCAATCGAAATTTTAAAACATCAAATTTTTGCTGAAATTCCACCAAAAAACACAAAAGAAATTTTGCAAAAACATCGTTTTCGCAATCAAAAAATTTTGAAAAAAAAACTTAAAACTACCAGTATATCGGTAGATGAAAAAAATATTACCATAATATTACATTTTTACAAAAATACTAGCTTACCCATTGAGAACGAATTTGTGAGATCGCAAAGAAGAAACGCAAACAAAAAAGCTCGATGCCCACCGCGACTGTTTTAACGGCGGCCAATGTACATTGGAGGCAGTTGGCGGCTGGCGATGAATTTATGGCGTGTGTGTATTTTTGAAGTAAACAACGCTCAATATTTACGTAAATGCGAGACCATATAATATCAAAACACAGCGCACAAAAAAATTGAATGCATTGAATGAATGAATACACAGAAATTCATTCAAGTCGATCCAGTCGTGTAGTTGCAGTGTAGTTGAATAAACTGGATAACGACTGCAGCGCCATCTGCCGGGCTGGTTTGTGAATGTAAACCATCCAAGGTGGCACCCAAATGCATTAAAAAAATATATATTCAGTGACATACACACGTATAGTAGAATTATATACATAAAGAAGATTTGTATGGTACCACGCGTCGTTATCAAATCCCGCCTACATTTGCAGCAGAACTTAAAATATGTTCACTCAACCGAAATACCAAATTCTGTTTAAATATCGTTAGCAAGAGCAGAAATATTGGATTCTTAATTTGTGGTTGTTGTGGGAGGTACCACGGATCTTTGCACAATCCCGCCCATATTTGCAGCAGCACTTAAAAAATGCACACCAAACCGACGTACAAAATTTTGTGCAAATACTGCTATCAGGAGCAGAAGTAATAGATTTTTAATTTGTGGTTTGTGGGAGCTACCACGCCCCTTTATCTAATTGGACCGAATTGAAAATCTAAACCACCCGGGCGCCACCCAAACGCATACAAAAAAATTTATGCAAATCGGACCAGCCGTTTAGAAGGAGTTCAGTGACAACCCACGTAAATACCAAGAAGAGATAGTCGAACAATGAAAATATTGAAATTATATTAAATATTGAAAATTCAAAACAAAAAAATATTAATCAAAATATCACATTTTGATTTTTATCAAAAAACTGTACTTGGAATCAAGGAATTCATACTTTACTCCAATCCGAAAATGCACAAAAAACCTAAATGTTTTGGAGAAAGGTTTATAAGATTCGGAGCAGACTACATTCGGCACTCTTACTCTTTTTATTTAAATATATTATATTCATACATTTTCTTATTTTATTTAAAATTTAGATTACTTCAAAATTTTCTCTGTGAATTTCGCCGGCGTTTTCATTAATTTTTAATAAAGTTTTTATTTTAGTTTCATCGTGAATAAATGTGTCAGTTATTATTAGTCACTATGTAAATATTATTACTCTCATCTACTATTTTTTCTTACAAGTGATTACTGATACCAACCACTGAAAATTTCTAAGAAAATGTATTTGTACACCTAGAAAAATTTGTTTTTATTAAAGAAATCCACTACAAAGCATTTCATTATAAAAGGTGTTTTTTTAAGCTAGAAAGAACTTTAAATTGTAAAAAGTAACACAAAAAATGAAATTTTGATGAAACATTTTTTTTATTTGTTTCAGTATACTCTGACAAATCATCATGAATAGACTCTCGCTTGAACAACGCTACGAAATTATCCAAATTTACTTTGAAAATCAGTCGTCGATTCGCGCAACTTATAGACGACTTCGTCATTTTTATAGCGTACATAATCGTGCATCTGAACAAGCGATTCGTCGAACTGTCGATAGATTTCGTACCTCATAGAGGATGCAATAACATCAACACGTCGAAGGAATGTGCGTACTGAAGAGAATATCGCCGCTGTAAACGAAAGTGTGGAAGAAGATCCAAATTTATCAATTCGTCTTTGGTCGCAGGAATTGGGGCTCTGTCTGTCCACTTCGTGGACGTATAAGATCCAGCTGGTGCAGGAATTGAAGCCACGAGACCATTATATGCGTCGTTCTTTCGCCGATTGGGCTCTAGAGCAGTTGGTAACTGACCCGTTGTTTTATCGCAAAATTGTGTTCAGCGATGAGGCGCATTTTTGGCTTAACGGGTTTGTTAATAAGCAAAATTGCCGCATATGGAGTGAGACCAATCCACAACAGACCCTACAGACTCCATTACATCCAGAAAAATGTACCGTTTGGTGCGGTTTTTGACGCTGGTGGCATCATCGGACCTTATTTCTTCAAAAATGAGGTCGGAGCTCGCGTTACGGTCAATGGAGATCGTTACCGCACCATGATCAATGATTTTTTGTTTGAAAATATGGATGACATTGATCCGGACGAGATATGGTTTCAACAGGATGGCGCTACGTGCCATACGGCGAACGCAACCATCGACTTATTGAAATCAAAATTTGGCGATAAGTTGATTTCGAGAAATGGACCTGTTAATTGGCCTCCAAGGTCGTGCGATTTGACACTACTCGACTATTTCCTGTAGGGCTACGTGAAGTCACTGGTTTATGCTGATAAACCAGCAGCAATTGACGCCTTGGAGGACAGCATTGTTCGTGTTATTCGTGACATACGCCCAGCAGTGCTCGAAAAAGTTGCCCAAAATTGGACGTCCAGAATGCGCTTCGTTAAGAACAGCGGCGGTGCCCATATGCCCGAAATAATTTTCAAATGTTAATGTCACGTATTGATCCTTCGAATAAAAAAGAAATTTTGATTACAATTTAAATTTTTGTGTTATTTTTTACAATTTCAAGTTCTGTCGGGCTTAAAAAAACACCTTTTATAAGTTAATAACTAACATATTTATTTTAGTAAAGTTTATTCTCCCTCTGTCATAATTTAATTACTAACGCATTTCTGGTTGTTCCAAATTTAATTATTTCTTGCTTTCGCAATATTTTTTTAAATGCTGATGCACCTAAAATAGCTCACGTTGCATTCAATATGATGATTGCTGTTCGATAGTTAATTATAAGGAGCTAGTAAGAAAATAAAATATTAATTAATTAATTTAATTAAGACATAGTCTTCTTTTTTATAAATAAAACAAATATTTTATTAAGTTATACAAAAGTTAATAATTTATGTCTTAACTGGGTCTTAGGATGATATTAGAAGTCAATTGATCAGAAAATTACTGGCGAACTATGAAAGGAGATAGAGGAGAGTAGTAGAAGTTTTATAAGTCTTATCTACATATAGAAAAATGTATGTGTGTGTGAACACTAACTTAATTTAGATTAGATAATATGGAAAACGCCGATTTCAATTATATTTCCTAATATTTGTTCACTTCTTTCTCTCGTTTCCATTCATGTTTCTTTTGAGATCGCACCATTTAGGCTTCCTTATAAAATAAAGCAAAAGAAAGAGGAGCTAAATATATTGACACCTATCAGGAACAGCTTCCCTTCAATACCTAATTTATTATCATCAGTAAATACATCTCTTTAACTAACTTCTACTCTTTCTTATTTGTCTTAATAGCCTTCTATGTCAAAGTCCCAAACCTACCTATTCTTTTTTGGATGATAGTACCATATGACACTCATACATATTTTGCAATAGACTAAGCCTTTTGGAAATTGAGACTCCGCAAAGGCACACGGATAATACCCCTAATAACGATCTTTTGCCAATTTTCGAATGGGATCAATTTAACGCTCGAAAACAGTGCTGTGCACTTTCCCACTTACATATTGTTACGTTCATTACTTGTAATAAACGTTTTGTTATTTTGCGTTCTTTTATTGCAAAATAGTAACACAGTACTTCAGAGTGTTCTATTAAGTTAAACGATTTATTTATTTTCAATACACACAAAATAAACGCAATGGTAAATGGTTTATTGTCTTTAATCGCTGATGACTCAACTTGAATTCATTCAAGTGCCCAGCAAGTCGTGCTTATATATTTGTTTTAAGAGGTACGCGCATATACAAGAATATTCTACTTTAATATCATCACATATTATTGTTTTCATTATCAATGAGTTTAAGCGCCTGCTTGGCTGTGTGTTTCGTTTTGTTCTGGTTTAGTTGTTTTTATTATTGTTGTTTATCTTATTTGGTAGAATTTCTTTTAAGCATGTTGTTATTGTTTTGGGCGTATAAAATTTCTTACACCCAATTTACATTGTACGATTTTTTGTCGCTGCAATTCTTATTTTGTTGTTGTAAATTAGGGGTGTATAGAGAGTTCCTCTCTTTCTCTATTCTCTTTACACCCTTTATTTACAACAACAAACTAAAAATTGCAGCGCAAAAATCATACAATGTAAATTAGGACTTAGAAAACTACGCAGTTTGTAAAATGCACTTTTTGTTTACTTTTTCACTGATAATTATTTTCTTTTAAAACTTAATTAAAAGAAACTAAATTAAGAAATCGAGAGCATCTTGGTGTTCTTGTCAGAAAGCAAAAAAATCATCCAAGTGCCTTGGCTTTCTGAAACGGTGCAAGGGGTACTTCACTGTATCTAATCTTCTTGCTGTATATGCCACCTTTATCAAACCAAAAATATAAAGCAACGAGTAAGTACAGACTGGTGCTTAAAAAACTTTTTTGGAGTTACTTGATAGCATACAAGAAAAAGCGAAGAAGCTTTTCGGGGTATAGAGTTCTATTGACATATCGATGCAATGTGAGATGTGTTATATCATCACGTTCCTGAAAACCGTAATTTTGACAAAGTCATCTCATACAATTTCAATTAGAGCGCGCTCTATTTTGATCTAACAAAGCGTGTGATATCAGCTATTTTCAATATGTCAAGTATTTTCATGGCTGCCAATATTTTAGATTGATTAATTATTGCCATTACAATTCTCTTTTTTACGTGTAAACATAAAAAATCTTTTTTTTTAAGTTTTTATCCCCAAAAGCAACAAACTGCCAAAATAAGTATCTGTTACGCTTTTGTATTATTTTTTTTTTTTTATGGGAAAGTAGATCGACAGTTTTTCAGGGTTTTTAAACGTTACTTCCAATGATGTCGGTAAATTTATTTTTTTTTTCAATTACGTTTATGTTTCACTTTCTCGCAAATGTCCAATATACGTACAAGCATAGAAAACATTTCGAAAGAGCAAACAATTAGGAGCGCATTCTTTATCATTAAAATTAAAAAAGTGAGTTTTGCTGATATATTTCAACTGTAGGCCAAATAATTTGTTGTACTTTGTTCTTTTTTTATATAGAGGATGTTTAAGTTTTTGCTTATATTTCTTATTTTCGCTTTCATGTCATGCTGCACACATTGTTAATAACATTGCCAAACCATCTATGCATCGATATTGGACTGATGTTTATTCTAGCAACTTATCCGGTTTTCTTACTATTGGCTTGGTGTGTGATGGTTTTTTATTTTGTTTTACTTTGACAGTTTTTCTGTTATAATGATGCTATTTGATATTATTTACGTTTTTGATAATATCCGCAATGATGAAAAATTTCACCATTAGGTGAAAATATGTATATTCGGTTAGTCATTTTTTTCATTTAGATTAAATTGCAGTAGGCGTTTGTGTGAGTTGATAATGCAATAAAAATTTAATTATTATTTTTTTATAAAAATCCAGAGTGCTTTATTAAGACCATTTCCACCAAGCACTACTATATTAATTCTTTTTATATTAAAAAAACTTATTGGTGTTATAAGATAATACGATCTTAATATTATTTTGTTTTAAAAAGTTAAGGCCAGCTCCAAGAGAATTTAATAAAATAATAGTAACAGATCACAAGATTATGATTCAAATTTCTATTCTTGTTTTTTTAAAGACATAAAGCGTACCAAAAAAATACCAAAATTTAGCAGTTGGTACTCTTTTACATTAATTTTTATAATTTTAAATATTTTACATTAAAAGGGAAAATTGTAAAATTAACTACGTGTTCAGCCATTTGAGCTGGAATATTATATTATTATTAATATATAATATATTTATTTTGTCTCTTAAAAATACACTTCACTCCACATGAATACATGCAGTGTTTTATCAATTATTTTAACACTAAACCTACCGACAATTCTTGTATACCTATTCCTACCGCGCGCGGTCTAATTAACCGGTAATTAAAAAGATTATTACCAGACTGTTCCATCAGCAGCAGTTTCGATGCGTTGATCCTCTAAATCTGTCTCACTTTCGGATGTCAATAAAACCCTCTTTCTTTTCTGCCCTGAACGCTTATTTATAATATTCTCCTCTTCACTATCGCTTTCTGATTCCAATTCATTTGTAAATAGCTCTTGATCTATTTCCATGTTTTTTTTCAATTTCAGAAGTTTCTTGTTCATCATATTCTGAAAATTCTTCTTCCATGTCCGTTATATTTCTTAGGTAATTTGTAATTTTCAAATGCTTTGACATTTTTAGGGTAAATATCTACAACCGATTATTACACCATGTAAGGAATAACAAATTTACATCCATGTTTTGATACTTTACCTCATCTCCTTCAAATAAACAATTGTAAAAAAAATTGCATAAAAAACTCTTTAGAAGTGCACTACTTGAGACTGTAATCAATTCTATTGTTATTTACTCTTTTCACTTGAAAGCGACTCTGAGATAACTGTAAAAAATTTTTCTCTGAGATAACTGTAGAACATTTTTTCCCACCGGTCATATTGACCGACCGCGGTAGTTAGGCTACATAACAAATTTTTTTGGGAAAATATAAAAAATAACTAAAAGTAAAGAGTAACCAACATATTATATGCATATTCTAAGAATTGTCATATAGTTTGATAACGGTATTATAACGTTTAAAAATGTGTAAGTTTTACAAAAAGTTTGAAAACGGTCAATTTGACCGGTGTTGGTAGGTTTAGTGTTAAGCTTGTTGCTCTCCAGATAATTCATCGAGAGGATTATGTTGTACTTTTTATTAAAGGTTTACCAATTGCGAAAAGGAATGCAAACAAAGAAAAATCGAAAAAGTTCCGTTAGATTTAGTCTGTGATTCTTTTTATAATTTGTCAAAAAAATGTGAATTGTTTTTGCGTATGTTGAATAGGTGAAATAATGAAATGTTTGTACTTAAATAGATCAATTTTAAGTACATAAATAAAATCAAAATAATTTTCCATCTGTTTGAATTGAAAATGGGATGTGGTAAATCATTAACAGTGGAAGAGAAGGCAAAAATTGATGCCTATGATGACAAAGATCTGTCCGACCGTGAAATTTTTATAAAAGTTAATAAAAGTGCTAACGTTGTGTGGAATTACTTAAGAAGGCAAACAATTGCCACAACAGATGTGAAAAGGTGAAATATTATAAGAATAGACTCCAATTCTAATGACTTTGCTGCAAAAATCAAAGCAAAAAGTGGTTCCAGTGCTAGTGTTTCTACCGTTAGAAGGGTAATAAATGCAGCAAAATATTTAAAACATATTTAATTGCAGAAAAAAACACTATTAAACCAGTAACGTACGAAATTACGGTTGGATGTTTGCAAAGAACACATTCTTTAATTACCACAATAAAATCGGCATGGTCGCAAATTTTCTTACAATATTTATCGCAACTGTATAACTCTCTTCCAAATAGAATTTATGAGGAAATTTTGTTGAAAGGAGGAAGTACACATTGTTAAAAGCTAATTAAAAAATCAAATTAATAAACAAAACTTTAAATTTTCCGTGTTTTTTTATGTTTTTTATTTACTATGCACCTATTCAACTGACGCAAAAATAATTCACATTTTCCTTGAAAAATTATAAAAAAAATCACAGACTAAATCTAACAGAACTTTTCCGACTTTTCTTTGTTTACATTCTTTTTCGCAATTGGTAAACCTTTAATAAAAAGTACAGCATAATCCTCTTGATGTATAATTGTGAAGTGAAGTGAAGTGTATTGATAGTTATGTAATTTGCCTAAATATAAATCACCACAAGCAACAGTTTTACACGCATATTTAGATAACCTCAACGCAATTACAATTAATTACAGGGTTGAAAATTTTTCATTTATGAACATTCAAAAATCAACATTCATGATATTTTTCATAAATGAGAAATCTAAAAATTTATATTTATTTTTCACACTCATAAATGAACAACAAAAAATGTTCTGGTTATTTTCATACATGAATGCGCACAACAAGAATTATTAGTCTTATTCATATGTGATAAATGATAAATTAGCTACTTCTCATTAATGTTATTTTTCATAAATGTACATGTTCATTTATGAATCTTGAAATTTTATAAAATTTCTCATAAATGAACGTGAAAAAATTTTCTACCTACGATCGCAGTTTACCGTAAAATGTAGTAAAAGCACATGGGTACATATTAACACAAAATAAAATATTGCAATATATTCTAAAAGAAATAAAAAAAAACATTTTTTTTCCTGCATACGCCGACAATTGCGCATTATCAAATATGTGCGTTTATGTACGCGAATGCTTAACGCACATATTTTTACGACCTTTTCATTTATGAAAAATTATCAAAATTGTAAATATTCAAAAATAAACACACTAAATGAGAAACACATCATTTTTTCACTTACGGATAGAAAGAAAAAAATAAATCGTCGCATTCACAAATGAGAAAACAAAAAATAATTTATAGTCTCTCACACATGTATGAGAAGAAGCGGCTAATAAATGAAATGTACATATTCATACATGTATGAACAGTGAGTGAATACTTCGCTACTCTGATTAATTACTTTTATTATTTTTTGTGATCGACGCTGCCTGGGTTTAACATTAAACTTTGAACACGAGAAATTTTCTTGTGTACCCGAAAGAGTATTTTTATATTTAACATCACATCAATCAATGAAATCTGTAGCCAAATTTTATTTGCTTTGATCAAAAATTTTATAACGCTTTTAAGTAAGAGGGAAAATTATTAATTCAAAAGTTGTTAATTTTTAACTAAACTTATTTATTCTGAAACGTTGCACAGAGGAGTATTTGACCCAAAAAGCTGGCCAAAAAGGCATAAATAAATTTGATGAAATTCTAAAAACTAATTACGCAGATCGATAGAGAACAAAATTCTACATCATAAAGCCCATTTTAAAGGTTTTAAGTTAAGATTTGTAGTTGTGGGGCATAGTTAAAGTCAGGAAAGTGAAGAAAATTGCATACGTTTTTATTGAATCTATTCGATTTCAAGATATTTATATGATATTTTTTTGTGGTTAAACGAATAGAGGTATTACATTGATTTTTTTTTTACCTGAAACAATTGCCTTAAATACTTATTTTAAAAATTAAAAAAAAAAACTATATACATATATATAAAATCTTACTTATTTGATCATTTTTATAGTTTTTTAAACGATCTTTTTTGTCTTTAATAAATATCTTTTTTCTTTTTTAAGATCTTTTTTTATATATTTTTTCTTTTCAACATTTCGCTTTCCTTTGGAAAGCTTCTTCAGGAAAAAATTTTTTGTTTTCAAAAATATAAAAAAAAAAAATATAAAATATTTTTTCCTGAAGAAGCTTTCCAAAGGAAAGCGAAATATTGAAAAGAAAAAATATATAAAAAAAGATCTTAAAAAAGAAAAAAGATATTTATTATAAATTCTTACCAAAAAAACGAAAAGTTTTTTGAAAGGGAAGGTTGCTGTTGTACAAATAATGTTATATACCACAATTAAATACAAGATCTCTTATTTAAAAAAAAGTTTGCGCAAGTAAGCGAAATTATTTTTGTCCGTTTTTTATATTTTTTCTTATACTTTATTGTCGTCATAAACTTTTGTGTTTTCGAATTATTGATGTGAAATATTATTTATATCACTTTTAGCAGCTACCAATGTAATGGATTACCTGTCCTTAAAAGAGGAATTTCTTAATATGCAGTTCTTAATTAATAAATCCAAATTTACTAAATGGCAGGAATAATTATAAGTCAACCACACGCATACACACCTATTAAATTGTATAAACTAGAATATGGTAACACTAATGATAGCAACGCATCAATAAGATTTTTATCGGATCCAGCAACTGTTCGAAAATTACTGACATAAAATAAGAACTAATCAAACGCTTGAATATAATAATGGAAACAATAACTTGCGGGCACCGCATTAATATTCAAAAATTAGATAAATATGCACATAACACAGCCGAAATGTATGTTATCTGCCACTAAATTTTTTCTATCAAACTAAAGCTAAAACTATCAAAAAAGTTAAACTTTTAAAACAAAAAACACGCTTAATAATTTAGGCCAGCTTTTTGGGTCGAATACTCATCTGTGCGTCGCGTACAAGCATGTGCTTTTTATAAATAACTTAGTAAGTCACACAATTAAAATAAATTTAAAATATATACTGAGATAGGATCTTATTTTAGATATCAGATATTAACTTGCCGCAAGTAATAAAGAATTTCAGTAAGAGAGACCTGAATATTTTAGAATAATGTTAGTAAAACTGCAATATTTTAATTCCAGCCTAAGTTGCAGAACATGAAAGTGACATTTTTTAGAAGCAAATTTTTAAATATAACTTCTTTAAATAACTCAGAGCAATAACGTGTGATAAAATAAAAAAATAACATATATTTTAGTAAATAAATAGTTCTACATTTGCATACAAAGCCACTATGTTGCAATAAATTATACTTAAATCATTTTACTTTAAATGTTCTTTGAAAAAGGATATGTTATATAAAATAACATCAGAGTATAAAATTAGAAAATTATTATATTTTTTAAATACACCATGCGACCGCCCTGCCACCATTAAGTTAAGTGACTGCTATGGTAACACTTCAATCTTAGTGTATTTCTGTCTATATACTGTGTGTTCAAAGTGAACCTTTCCTTCTGTTGCTCTTGAATTTTTTACAACCTTTTAATTGATTTTCAATGAGCTACTGTACTATCCACAATTTTATATTGTTTTCGAATTTGGTAATCTTTTTATATTTGAGGGAGTGTTCCCCTAATCACTTTCATGTCATATTAACACGATTTGATAGAATGTAAATTATTTCTTTTTATTTTGTTTTTTGTTTTTTGATTTATGCAAACTCATTCTAACATTCTAACCTACTTTGCTTCAACATACTTACGTTTTCAATCAATACCATTAAATGTTTCGACTATAGGAAAAAATTTAATTCTTTTTACTTTTCGTGCTATTTTTAACTTATTTTATGTTATCAAAAACATTTTGTCTTTCGTTGCTTTTTATGTCAATTTTTTTTTAACTTCTCGTTCCTATGAATTTATTGACAGTTACTTCTAAGGACCATTCTTTTACTACTATAGCTTCTGTTAACCTGGATGATTTTCTTTGATTTCTTTATATTATTTTGTTAAATTTCTACCGCTACAACTTATTTTGTTGATTGAATTCTCTTGCACAAGTGCTAATTAAATTTTACTTACTTGAACTAGAAAGTATAGATTGCGACAAAAACGTTCTTAACCTATCATTCTGTTATGCGCTATCACAGGTAAGAAGGCAACTATATATTTGTGAAAACATTTGTTACATTAAGAAAGAACACAAAACTGTATCAAAATGGGAGCACGCAATTTATTTTTCCTTTGGATTCAGTTTAAGCTCAGATAAATTAGCTTGTAGCCAATGGAAGTTAGCATTGAGCATAGGCACATTAGTAGTTGGACTATATCTTTGCCTTTGTCCTTACTAAACAATATTTCCAAAAGATTTGCCTTGGATATTTTCATTGCACTTTGATTTTGCTTCGAAGCACTAAATAAAGAAAAAAAAACACAGCTGTCAAACAATACATTAAGATTAATTGCGGAATGCATTTGTAAAGAAAATTCTGCTATTTAAACAATAACGCTTCACCTTTGACGTTAAAACTTTCTGTCATACACATAATCTCAAATACACACATAAAAGGCATTTAATTGCCATTGAGATGCATTTTCAAATGCGAGCACATTTAATTGAATAAAAATCGCATTTGCATCAAATGATTTTAATCTTGATTCTTGTCAACTGCAAATTTACTGCTGCGACTAATCAGCCACAACATTTTCATGTGCTGCAAATATAAATTGATTAATCACAAAGAGTATTTAACATAACTACAGTTTACTTGATAATCCAAAAAATGTATTTATTCATTAAATATTCCTATTGGCCTAAATTTTCTTAAACTTAACTATAAAAAATTATTTCAATATCTAAGTAAACTGTATTGCATTTTTTTGAAAAATCAAAATATTTTTTACGTTAATTAAATTAAGAAGTGTTAAATTTCCCCTTAAAAAATTCAATTCACCGATACACGACAATATTCTATCAGGTTTTGCTTCAGGCTTGGGCATAGTGCAAAAGGAGCTTGTTAATCACGTTATTTTACGGACTACTACTTTGAATAAAACACTTTGTTTTATTCTATTTATTCACTTTTATTAAAAATGGCTCCTAGCTGCTACACGATTGTTTCTCCGAAGGCCTTTTTGATCTTACTTTTTTTTGATTATGCACCTGTCCTACTCTCTCTCTCCTTATGAAACCATTCTACTAAAATTCGCAACATTAAATATTTAAAGGGTTACATCCATATGCATAAATTTCGAATTAATTTCAACCCCAAACAGAGCTCTTGCTAAACTTTAGCAGGCCTACGGAAATAGTGTTTTGTCAAGAGCTCAGGTTTTTCGGTAGTTTAACGCATTTTCAGAAAGAAGAGAATTGATTGAAGATGAACCACGAAACGGAAGCCCTTCATTTTTAAGGACCCATGAAAATATCGACAGAATCCGGGATCAGATCGTCGGTTAACAATCAGTATGAACGGGGCCGATTTAAATTTGACTCACACCATAGTTCATCTGATTTTGACCAATGAATTGGGGATGAGAAAAATCTGCGCAACAATGGTTCCAAAAAACCTTTCGCAAGACGAAAAGGACGCCAGGAAGGAAAGGTGTGTTGATTTTTTGCATTCGATTGAAAATGACCCCATTTTCTGGAACCTGTCATTACTCATGACGAGTTTTCGGTATTTGAATACGCCCCAGAAACCAAACGGCAGAGCATAGAGTAGCACACTTCAACCACTCCAAGGCCTAAAAAAGCAAGAATGGCAAAGTCAAAGGTCAAATGCATGCTGATTTATTTTTCGACATCCACGAAATCGTTTACAATGAGTATGTCTCTCGTACCTCAAGGCCAAAGAGTCAATCAACACTTTTATCGGGAGGTTATTGAAAAACGATAATGCTCCTTGGCAAACAACAATTTCAAGAAGAAGAAGAAGAAGCAGTTTTTGACCATTAAAAACATTGTTATCAGGTATGTTCCAGAAAAGTAGTAGAATTAAAGTAAAATACGATTTGAAAAGTTAACATTTCATTTTGGATGTTCTGCAAATGAAGTGGTTTGATGTTTCATTTTCTCATATGAAATGAAGTTCGAAAACAGAAATTTTAAACAGCTGATATTGACTTGAAAATAAAATTTTGTTATTAAAAGTACTATTTGTGATTTGTTTGCATAAAATTGAAATAAATATATAAATATATAAAATAAATAAATAATGAATGTGGTGTTAGTGTCCACTATATACCAAACCAATGAATACGCAAAAGCAAAATTACAAAGGCGGATTTTGCGGGATCACTCAAATCCTTTGTATATGGGCGACACTACGTAAGTACACATATGTATGTACATGCAATAAACTTTTAATAAAAACTATTAGGTTTTTACAAAATTATCGAATCAACAAAGATCAACTATTATGTGCGATTTTTCGTCTCACTAATGCCTTCCAATCCATCCACACCTATAAAATATTATCAGTCACTAAAAAATATTTGTTTTATTTGAATAATGAAATTGACCTTTTTCCAACCAGATGTATTTTTTGTTGGAGGACCATTGCTATTTAATTCCACGGTAAGGTCTTTCCACAATTCCTCCAATTTTACACGGTCCCCTTTTGCGAATCCTTTTGCCAGGTCTGGATTCTTTTGCATAAATCGTAGCATTATTGTATCCTGCATAGTATTCTTATGTTTTCCCCTTCAAACAAGGCAAATTTTTATTCAACCAAAAGAATCTGACCACTTCTATTCATTATACATGTTAATTTGCAAAAATTTTTCTTTCACAATAAAATTTAAAAGTATTTTTAAACCACTTCTTTTTGGCTAAAAGTAGTTTCTAGAACAATGCAATTCACTACGAATTGATGTTCGAAAATAAAACAGAAATGAAAAGTAAAAAGTAAAATTCAGAACACCCAAGTGTCAAATTGAAGTGATTTCAAATCACTTTTACTTCAAAGTAGAATCCAGAACATACCTGTATGGCTTCTCAGCCCCCACATTCGCCTGACTTAAGTCCATGTGAATTTTTTCTCTTCCCGAGAGGAAAAACCATCTCAAAGGAACACATTTTAAGACAATCGAAAACATTCAAACGACTGTAACCGACCAACTAAAGATTATTCCAGTATTTGAGTTCCAGCACTGCTATAAGGAGGAGGAGTGTAGGAATCATCTCCAACGCTGTGTGGCTTCAGAAGGAAGTTATTTTGAGGGTGAGAATATAAAATTGTAATTTAACTTGAATAAAAAGAATTTAAATAATCAGTCTTATTACTTAAATTATAAACATAACAAGGAAAAGTATGTTCAGCTGCGGTATTATCACACATAAAGGATGAAACTCTAAATGATCCTCTGATCGTATTATTCAATGAAATCGGACATATATCTCAATAAGTCTGTCACACGTATTATTTTGAAACATACGATCTTTGACTTAACGACTTAATCTCATATTGAATCTCAGTGTTTACTTAGCTTTTTAGGACATTTTTAAAAGCTTTTAAATAAATTCAATAAAAAATCCAATAAAATAAAATCAAAAGCTAAAAGCAAAACTACAAGTATAAACAGCACTGCAATAACCAAAAAAGGAGTGACTTATTTTTTAAATAAATCACTATACACAACACATGAGTATGCTGTTTACTAATTGCGTAGTTTTCTAAAAAAAACTTATGCACACAAGACAGCAACAACTGTCTTAAAATAAATTCCAGGAAGAAACATTAACAGCATACGCACAGCCCAACAAGCGCCTTTATATTGAATGAATAATATAACAACAACGAAATGTAATACAAAGGGTGTATAAAATTCTTAATTTTTCTACACCTCTAGCGGCCAAATATAAAAGGCAGCGTCTGAGTGGATAGTTAGCCAGTGAAAACATAAACTTCGCCAACGTACAAATCTTACTTTGTGTGTAGTTAAAGAAAAGAAACTTGTAATTAATTTGAAAACTCTAAAATCTGGTGTTATTTATTTTGCAATAAAGAACTCAGCAACAACAAAAGGTTTATAAAATGTAAAAACGTAGAATAATAGGGCCCATACACGACACAATCATAATGTCGCAATCAGCTGATTGTACAAGCCGATTGACCGTGTGTGGGGTTGATGTATGATTGATCAAGCTGATTGTGTAAAATCAAAATGAGTTTGATATTTTCATGATTGTGACAGCGTGCTTGTGTCGTGTTTCGTGAAATTTGTTCAATCATTCATTTATTTATAATGACCTTATCCACACAATACTTGAAATCAAATGAATATTGAGCAATCGTGCTGGTGTGGTGTTTGGTTAAAGCGTGATTGATCAATCATGTGATTGCGACATTATGATTGTGTCGTGTATGGGCCCCTTAATGTGTGTCTGTGTGTGTATGTGTGTATATGGATGTATATTAATTCATCGTATAAGATTTAATACAAAAAAATTTAACTAAAATTGCTTTTGTTCTTAAAACTAAAAAATGGTGAAAATTATTTCGCTAACGCCGGCATTTATTTTTTAACATTATTAAAGTTTGCTTTACTTCAAACTTGATTAAAAAAGCAAGAAGACGCGAAGAAAATATTTTATTACTCGTTAAACATTTATACCTGTCATCTTTAATATCAGTTTGTAAATCATCCTTTATTACATTTTATTATGTTGCCCGGGCAGGATGATGAAAAGAAATCATCAGTAAGATATTGATTGTGTTTGGTTAATGGTTTGTTGTAAAATTTAATCGAATTTTCTTTCGCAATGGCGTTGGTTGTTACATAAAAAGTGTTACAATGGCATCTTACATTTTTTAATAATAATTGAAAACCAAAACTTAAGGTTTCTTAATAAGGAATCGGGAAGAATAATAACAAAAAAATTAATTAATATGAAAATACATGTTTTAAAAACGATAGTTAAAATTGAAACACAAGCTTTTCTTATTCTCTTTTTTGAATTTGTATGAAATAAATAAAGTTGTTAGTTAAGTATAATAAGTTAAGATTTTACATTCACAAGAATTTTAATTTTTATATTTTGCTTTTAATACATCTTTGCGTGCTTTAAAAAATTATTGAGGAGAAATTAATTATCAAAAAATTAATCATATAGTTCAGGGTACGCGCAAGAGACAGGACTATAATATAAACAATAATGAAGAATTTTCACAGAAATAAATGGGCGATGAAAAAAGTTGGCAAGAATACTCACAGGAACATGAAAGTCAAGAAAAATATTATCCTGAATGTGATCCTAACCAATTCGTTGACGTCAGTTTTGAGACTAAGCTCTTCATCACTACCCTATTTTGAATGTAAAACAGGTGATGGAAGGATTTTTAAATTTCTTATAGACACAGGCTCCAACAAAAATTACATTCAGCCTTCTTTCACTAGCTAAACACCCTAAACCTAACTAAGACATATGTTTCGCAGATTCAGTAGGTCGAAAAACAAAGATTTCAAACCAAATTGAACTCAATCTTTGCGGCCTTAAAAATACACAACTGAAATTTTTTATTCTACCGTTATTGGCGGTCATATTTACGTCAGATGATTATATGGTTATAGAAAACAAAATAAAGGTTCCAATTAACCAACAGGTATTAAAGTAAAGTTATTTTCATCTCTTTTACTTTTAAGAGCAAAAACAATTTTGGTTAACTTTTTTGCATTACATATTATGCGATGATACAAGAAGTTTGTTTTTCAATTGTGAGCAACACCAACAACATAATACTTTTGACATTTAATTAAAATAATTAAAATCCACTATGAAAATGATGGTTCTGTTAAAGTTACATTTCGTAAAATTTGTGATATTTTCGGACAACATAATCGTCCTTCTGAGACCGCTATATAAAAAGTGCGAAAGCGTGTACGACTGGGTTGTTAAATTGAAAAGATGACAGCCGTGAGCCACAGTGTTGAAGCAGATTCATGTTTGTCAATTCCATGACGTTCTCATCAATTGGGGTTATCCAAAACCACCACATGGCGAATTTCGGATTTAGGATTTGACTTTTAAGCCTTACAAGGTTCTACTACTGCAGGAATTGAAGCCGACCGACCCACAGAGGGGTATTTGGCCAATTTAGGCGGCCAAAATTATTTTGATTGAATTTTGTATGCAAAATATTTAGAAAAGACATGTTGTGGTATTTAAAAATGTAAATTTATATAAACAAGCAAAAAGACGTAGGGTATTAAGACGGTATTTCCCCAAACCAATTAAAAGAGGATACTTTTTAAAGAAACTCTAGGTCGTGCAGTATGAAAAATTAACAAACAATTCTTTTTTTATTGAAAAGATAAAAATATGATATAAAAAAAATCAATCGGCTATTTCTTCATTGCCTGAGCTGAAAATATCTTCTTTATTTAATTCATAAATGTTGTCTTCGTTGTCTTCGGTTGGGACAAGCATTTCTAAGCATTCCTTTAAGAAAGGATTTTGTGTTTTTTTTCGGCTTTGGTCTTAGTCCCGTTAACAGAGGATCTGAAGTTAGCAATAATCTATTAATTATATCTCTATCGCAGGACTCTCTTGAAGATTTTCGGGCGTAGTTTTCACGATATTGCCGAAAGTGCTTATTTCTTGCTTTTGAATTTCGCAAAACTATTTTTTAATAAATTTATATCTTCTTTAGAGTAATTTCCGGATTGCATTTCATGTTTTTCGGCAGCAGCTTTATTAGCAATTATTGATGAAATATTGCAGATTTCGGAAATTCGTAAAACTTCTTCACGAACTAAGAATTTGACCTTTGAAGAACCTAGATTTGAAAACAAAAAATTCCGTAATTGCTAAATTTAAAAATTAAATGTGTAAAATAAGTGTCCAATAAAGCAGCATGTACAGTAAAGCATCAGAATTTTTGGTACATTTTTCAGCAGTAGCATACTTCAAAGGGCCATAAAATAGTCATCCGCAGCCAATTTTTTTTCCAAACCATGAAATATCAATTAATATACCCGAGCGAGAATCTCAGTTGCGTTTAGTGGTGTTATACAACTTTATGACTATAGTCAATTTTTTTAATCAATTAAAATTAACAAAAATACCATCATTTTCAATGTAGCTCTGCCGGTACCAGAATATATTATATTCTTTTGAACTATGTGAATTATATCATATTTACCTGCATTACAATTATCCATTTTAATAAAATTCATAAACTGAAAACACGCTTTTACTCCATTTTTTTTCATGTTGACTTGTCTCAAATACAGAAAAAAAGCATATGCCTATTTAGCAACACGAAACTTTGACTGCGTGGCGAGAGTGAACGAAAGCAAAAACGAATTAAAAAATAACGGGATGTAGTCCAGCATTTTATTCTCTTCACCCTACGATGGGTAGTTAAAGAAAAAGTGAGTTTTGAAAATTAAAATTTTGACCGCTTAGATTGGCCAAATACCCCTCTTTGCGACCCTTCACATCGCCGTAGATTCGCTCAGTCCATTCAGAAACAACCGGCTGCTTTTTTTGAAAAAAATCATTTTTTCAGACGAAGGCCATTTTCACTTGTCACGGTATGTCAACAAGTATAATTGCCGCAGTGAGAAAGGTAAGAAGAAACAAATAAACTGTTTGAAGATGGAAAAATTCGATTATTTAAGGTGCAACACTACCAGTGTATGTCTATCAACCACAGGGCTATATATTTTCAACCATAGCGGATAGAAATATATTAAAGAATGGTTCTCAATGGCCCTATTTACACGAGATTAATATTTGTTCTGCACAACTTTTGTTCTTTCCAAAACACACTAGACTAATTAATCAAGCGCGAAATTGTGTACGTATACACAGCTTTGTGTGTGTTAGTGTTTTTTTATTTATTTTACACTACGATAGCCAACTGAAGACTAAAAATCGCTCTGCAAAAAAGAACACAGAAGACCTGTGCATTAGTGTGTATTAGTTTTGTTCTGCTAATGCGGGGTTGAAGCTGGTTGAAAAAATGTGCCGACCAAAAACTATTCTCTTCACCGAAATTGCCTACAAGCTGCCATGTTACACCAGCACAACTAATCTCGTGTAAAAAGGCTCAATGACCGCTATAAAATTTAACAGCATATAATAATAAAAATCAGCCAATTGTGTGTAAGATTCGCACAGGAAGGATTTGGTCCCACCTATTTTTTTAATAAAAATTTAAAACTACAATGTAGTCAAAATTTGGTATTCTAAAGGAACGCCCTTTTAAATATTTGCCTACAGCAGCTTAAAAGGCTAGACCATATACAATAAAACCATGTATCTGTATATACAGCATCTTTGAATAAATTTCTGCATAGATTGCTTTAACCCTGCATAGATAAGGTACGTCTATCAGAGTTATGCCTTTTTCATTTTGTACTCCATCTCTTTGGTTTGTAGTGAGAGAAAATGTATATGCTCAGTATTCTCAGTTCACCTCAGTACCTTGCTAATGGTTATCAAAGAGAAAATTCAATAAATAAATGATCTCAATAACTCCTATGCCAATTTTTAAATTTGTTTAAGTCCTTAAAAGGATATTAGAAACCATACGTCTTTCAGGCGTAACGTTATCTTTACCGTGCTAAAAAATAACGTTATCTTTCTAGGGTTAAACGATGAGGACACATATAAGTTAAGTCTATATGGGAAAAATTATTACATTTATATTTTTTTTTCTGAACTTGTTCACTTTAACGTGAACATAAAAGTACATAGGCTGTGTAAATATCAAGTGCCTGCATGCCATACGTAAAAATGACGTCCATATAGTGGCTGACTTCATTTTCAACCTCTTTAAATAAATTAACGGGTCCGCAATTTAACGTTTTGTTTCAACTAGTGCTTATTTTGTGAATGGTAGCACTTAGCTCATGTTTGATTTGACAGATAATTAGTTTTATCCCTCCGCTGAACGCTTGAACAACGCTTCGCTAAGTGGGCCTGCGATCGACTTACAGAAAATGCCGATTTCGCAAAAAAATCACGCACGCATACACTGAAAAGCCGATGCACCCAAAACGAGTCACTGTTTGATGCGGATTTTGGTCCAGAGGCATAATTGGGCCATTTTTCTTCGAAAATGTGCAAGGAGTGGCCGTTATAGTCAATGGCTATCGTTATCAGGCCATGTTGAACGAATTTTTGTTCACAAAAATTGAAGAGAAGGATATTGGCAACATTTTGTTTCAACAGGACGGCGCTACGTGCCACACAGCCAAAGCTGTGTACTTTTGTTTATAGCATTCAAAACAAAAAAAAAAGTTATTTGGCGGACCCATTATTTATATGAAAAACAAACATGTTGTAAGTAAAAATGATCTGAATATTTAATGTATTGTTACGAATATGTCTTGCTTAAGTTCTAAAATAAAATAATTAAGCAATAAAGCGAACTACTGATTACAAACTGCGTAGAAGTTTATACACACACAACTACAATTTGATATGCTGTTTACTAACTGCCTGGCGTGCAAGAAAAAAATAAAAAAAATACATGTATGCTGTTGACCATTTAACGCGCAACACAGAAACTAATTTTACAACAACAAACATATATGTTGTTTACCATTTGCGTAGTTTTTTACAAAAGACAACAACAAATATAATTTAAATAAATCCGAAGCAGAAACCTTATCAGCATAAAAACAAAAACAACTATACACACAGAAATACAGGCGCCTATACATCGAATAAACAACATATAACAACAAAATGTGATATAAAGGGAGTAGAAGATTCCTAAATCTAAATATAAATAGGGAAGCGTCTGAGTGGATAGTCAGTCAGTGTAAAATCAAACCTCATCAAGTAAAGACGTGCATTTTATGTAAATTGTCCTGAAGTGTCAACTTTGTGTAGTTAAAGTAAATTAAATTGTTATAAATTTGAAAATTCCAAAAACTGTTGTAATTATTTTTACAAAAAAAAAACTCACAACAAAACGTTTATAAAAGGTATAAACGTAACAGTATGTATGTGAGAAAAAAATTTTTGACAGCTCATTTATAAATAAAGAGAACAGGATTGGACCAAGATGGCTGCCCTGCGGTACTCCTGAAATAACATTTATAGGTTTAGATATGCTATTTTTAAAGATTAATTTTAGTTTTTTCTCATCTAGATAAGATATAATATAATTTTGACTATTATCAGAAGAGCCTATCATATGAAATTTTACACGGAGAATTTTGTGATCGACTTTATCAAAAGCCTTGCTGAAATCAGTATACATAAACAGCATCGGTTTGTTGATTATTCACAATTCCTTTGTTGACTAAAGTCGTTAGCTCGAAAAGATTGGTAACTGTTAAGCATCCTTCTCTAAATCTATATTAATGTCGGGATATTAAAATACTGTGGCTTAAAAAGTTTCTGATGAAATTTTCAAGAATCATTGGTATAGAATTTAGTTTTGTAATATCTTTATAGCTTTTTGCATGTGACTTTTTGACAGATTTAAATAAAGGAATGGTAGATTAGCTTTGCCATTAACCCTGCATAGATAAGTTACGTCTATCAGACGTACGTCTTTTTAATTTTGTAATCCATCTCTGTGGTTTGTAGTGAGAGAAAATGTATATGCTCAGTATTCTCAGTTGATCTCAGTAGCTTGCTAATGTTTATTAAAGAGAAAATTCAATAAATAAATGATCTTAAAACTCCTATGCCAATTTTTATTTTTTTTAAGTCCTTAAAAGGATATTAGAAACCATACATTTTTCAGACGTAACGTACCGTACTAAAAAATAACGTTATCTTTAACTAGGAAAATAACCACATCTGATGGACGAGTTAAATATTAAAGATAAAGGCGTAGACAAACTATCTGCCCAGTACTTAAATACACAGTTAAGTATACCATCAGGTCCACGGTTAAAAGTTATTTTTAGTGCTTTCAATTCGAATTCTATTTCAGCGGAATCAATTTATGAAAAAATTTTAAAAAGATAAACGCAGGTAATAAGATATGGTATCAGATTACGTTGTAGCAAAGAAATACTCAAACACGATAAGTAAGTATCATAATTTCAAAACTTTCATTCCGTCGAATTGTGTTCTGTGACCATGTTAAAAAAGATAGTTAGAAAGGTTGAAATTTTTTTTAATTTGGGGCTATTCTGCGTTTCGATTCAAATCGAAATTTTCTCCGTCCGGCTGCTTTGGTATTTTGAGTTTCGATTCCGCTCAGTTTTTTTCGATTGTATGTATTATGCATTACGATCGGAGCTCCGTTTTTCTCAGTTGCGTTTTTGTTAACGGAGGGGTTTTCTTTATGTGTGTTTTTTTATTAAAAACTTTAAAATTGAAAAAAATGCAAGTAGAAAATGAGATAAAATGTTCAGAAACGATAAAAAAAACACTTAAAATTATTTTTAACTAATTTATTTAATTAAATTAATTTTTTTTGTTTTAAATTTTTGTACCCGAATATGATGTGTTTTTTATGTGTTACAGGTCAAAAACAACAATACCGCAGCAGTATGAAAAATTGGCAAATTTAATGGCATATAAATCAGACATTGCATGTGGATACCACCAGCGATCAAAGGAAGAAGTGGCAGTGTTCTAGAAGGAGGTTGCAGGAGTCCTCAATGCACTAGTTCCCCCAACAAAAATTGCTTATTTTTAATTATGTTTACATACAACTTTTTGTATTAAATTTTACATTTGTTTATGAAAATGATAAACTTGCTTATTATGCTATTTCACTTTCACATTCCACAGTGATGCTATTAATTTTTTAAACATTGTTGTCTTCTTCTTTTTCTTTCGATTCCGTTTTTCTTCAGAATACCAATTTTCGATCGCAACGGAACTGAAAGCGGAGACTTAATCGAAACGCAGAATAGGGGTGATTATTTTTTTAATCGATTTTTCACATTTTGCTTATGTTTTTATAGAGGTATAGATTTTGTAAATGGAAATTTACTTTATTCGAAAGAAAATCTTTTGGCAATATAATTTCTTAAATTGGTTTCTGGCAACTAGTTCGGACGTAGCCTAAACTTGAGATCCAATTTTTGACGACTTTTTATAACATGTGTGAGGTCCTACAAGTGTTCAATGGTTTCGGGATTATCGCCATACATTAGTGATCTCCCATAATAATCTAGCGGCATCACACGATATTGAAGATGAATTCACGGGTCCGAAACATGAAACTATGCGTTTACCAAACGTTTTTTTTTTTCAATAAACCGATTCTGACGCGACCTGTATGACACGTTGCATCTTGACTGTTAATGGATGAGCGAAAAAGGCAGTTATCATGACTCTAAAACGGTCGTTATTGACTGAATGTAACGTTCTGACCAGCATCGTTTTTTTTTTTTTTAAATGCGGACCAATGATCTCAACAGCCCGTAGGGCCCACAAAATAGTATTCAGTTTTGCTGGCTGTAGCGCAATTTAGGTTTTTGACGTATCCATTCAAACAAGTGTTGACCCTAAAATGGGCGTAGTGCTGCCATACGTATTTCGAAACCATGAAAGAAAACCATGATTTTCAAAATAAATCTGCACAATTTGGAAATGTTGTTAACATATTTTCACAAACATTAAAATACCAAAACAGAAAAATCAACTTCGCCAAAAAGTTATTTTGATGCAATTTTCGGAAACGAACGATTTCAGAGCAGACCCAGAAAATGTGATTGCTAGCAATAGGTATGCTTGAATAAACAATTTCTGTATAAAAAATACAGAATGCAAAAATATGTTGGTATATGTACATGTGCGAAGTCACTGTTTGCGTAGCTGCATCTTTATAGAATCTAAAAAATGAACAAACATAATTTAGTTGGAAATTCTATTATTAATATTTATTGCGTTTTATTGTAAAATTTGTTTTTAATGGTTATTAATAACTAAATTTATTTTATTAAAATATAGTTGGAGAAATAAACAAAAGATACATTAGCAATTAACGTTGCTCCAGAATTTTACACTTTAGATTTGCTGGCAAAACTCTTTCTTCGATTGTTCCATTTTTCTATCAATAAGCCTCATTCATACATAGAAATAAAATTTCAAAGAATTTTTAGCTTCAATAATATTTATTGTTTTCTTTCATCTACCAAATACATCAGTATCATGTCATAGAAAATATAGTGTATATTTCTCGTATTAAATATTGTGTTTTATGAATAAGAAATGAATGTCAAAGATTAATTGAAAATATAATACATACGAGTAATAATTATGGATCATTTAACAGAATTCAAATTGAATTAAAATAATATAAATGTAAAAATGCTTAAGAAAAGATTTACGAATTAAACGCAAAGAACAAAGCGTAAATTCAAACTTAAAAACTAGTTTATTTGCTGCTGCTTTATTATACACATTTACAAAATGTGACCAAGGATTTAAAAAAAAGAGGACTACCGTATTATAAACTGCTTAGCATACACGCTTTTTAGTAGAATTGTACTTGTTTGCAAAACTTTATTTTAACAATTCATAGAAAAAATACAAAAAATTAGTTCATAAGCGAAAAAATAAAAATAATTTTATTTCATTCGTGGAAACTGCACAAACAATTACACGCCCTAATGAGCACAAAATTTAATATTTTTTTCTTGTTTAATACAGTTCACAACTTTTAAAAGCTGTGTTTCATAGAAGAAAATCAGACCTTTTTGCAAAGGTCTTTCTCTCTTTAACGAGTTTGTTACTTCGTATATTTTTAGTATATGCTGTTTGCAGCATGATTGTTTTTTAATTAGAAAATATTAACTTGATTTTATTTAGTCGGCAAAATAATCACCTTTGGGGGTTGTTAGATATTTATTTGTTGAAAAGAATAAATTGGAAACGTTAAATTTGTTATTTTAATCAAAAATGATATTATATATATTTTTTAGAAAAGTATCTTTCAATGTTTATTTTTTCTTTGTATACTAAAGATATTTTGTAATGTTTGCTTTTGTTAGAATAAAAAACTGATATATTTAATTATTTTAAATTAAAAAGTACATATACTAAAATAATTAATTAATTATTAAGTCCTTAAAAGCTATTTTTTACATTTAATCAAAACGCGTGTGTCTGGAATTATTGCCGCCATTACTACTACTGTTAGCGCCACCACGTCCGTAGCCACCGTCATTGTTGCCGTAACTTCGGCCGGCGCTATTACCGCTATTACCGCCATAACCACCGTTGCCGCCACCGTAACCTCGATTTCCACCGCCCATAGAGCCCTTTTTAAATGTACCATTGAAGCGGGCATTGCCTCCTGCATTGCCGTAGCGTGACCGACCACCGTCGCCAAAGCGGTTATTTCTTGCCATTCCTTCTAAAGCAGGATTTATTTCCTAATGTAGAAACAATAAACAGAATAGTAAGAATTTGATTAATAAACAGATAATGCAATTGTAAAAACGATGGCATGCTTAGGTGCCTCCTTTTAGATTCTGTTTTGCTTGCCACCAACATATCCATCCCCCATGTGCTTCAATGCTATGCAAAACATTTTGGAATGTCTAGTAATGTCCGATAAATTTGCCTTAATGGCAAGAAAACATTATTTAAAATGCCTAAATCTAGACTTCACCACTTTAATAATTAATAGTTATTCACTTTTGATTTCTTTTTAAAAACAAAACTTAATTTTGTTTTACAAGATAAATGAAAATCAAATGACCCAATTTGTAAAATGCTACCATATTTTTATCCAAACTGTTTTTAAAAAAAATTAACAACTCTAATATGCAGTTTTAATGCTAAATTCGACTCTCGCCGCTAAATATATATCAAATGTTAATAGTTCTCGTTAGGCTAAATTAGTGTTTTAAATGCATCTTTATTACAGCGTATTACATCTCAGTCAGTTCTTCCCCATTTTAAGACTTGTGCTGACAATATTGAAATAGCATTAGTTGTTTAATTATCTAAGAAGCTTTCCTCAAACCAACACCAACTACATCTTTAAACTAATAATGCAGATTTGTAGGAACGAGATGTTATCAAACAAAGCTAACTGTCAAACAAGCCAAAGAATAAAATAAATAAGCCATACCCTCCATAGTATCAGTGAATACGAAATACATGTAGAAATGTTATTTACCTGGTTAGCCTCTCTTAAAACATCAACCAAAGCTCTGGATTGTTTAGCATTATTCCGTGTAAAGAACGCATAAGATGTTCCCTTTGTATTTGAACGTCCTGTACGACCAATCCGATGGATGTAATCCTCAGAAGATTGCGGATAATCGAAATTTATTACGTATTTAATGCCATCGACATCTATTTAAATGGCACAATTGTGAGAATAGTTGTAAAAAAAAAAGAAATAAAAACGTCATATAGTAGCTGTGAAGGTGTATTTTAAGCAAATAAAAAAAATAGTAAACGGTTGTTGTTGTTGTTCCATGACTTATTAGTAATTTTATTATTTTTATATCAGATCCTTTCTTCTTTTAAAGGAATCACTAACACTTGTTTAAGATTAGAATTTTGAAAATAGAAATCTTTTTTACTTAATAAAAACAAAGTGTTTTTGTTGCATGTTATCATTTAATAAAAGTTAAATAGCTTTTTGGTGTAAAAAAAGATGTTACTTTACCTTGTGATTTTCGGTTTCATTTTGTATCAAATAAATGAGAGGGGGCAAACTCTTCGCAGCCACGTCGTTTAGGTGCAGTTGAATGGGCATTAAGACGACGTAGTGTAGAAGAGCCTGTGGTCATTAAACTGTTTGAAACGTTTCTAAGAATAAAACTAAACGCCGTTTTTAATTTTTCGGTTTAGCTTTTTTCACGTTTTAGATACGCATACAACATTGTAGTTGTTTAATATTAGAAATTGACACACATGATCAGCAGGAGAGTTGGGATTTGTTTGTATACGTCGATTAGAAGCCAAAGCCATCACTTTATTAATGTTCTTTAACGAGTGTAGCGCACCAATTTATATTGTTGTAAATTGCGCCTAAGGCTCCAGCATCCATCCTGAAGTACACGAATACACACGCAAATTATGCAAGCATGTAGACTTTTTAACTTTTAAAAAATATGAAACTATTACCGGTTTCTGACTTAATGTGTTCTTTGCTAATTTTTCGCCATACATTTCTTACTAGTTGACAACGTACTGTTATGAAGAAACATGAGAAGCAAATGATGATTTTATCGTTTTATAATTTGTTTATGATTTTTGTTAGTTCAACAGCTATTCAACTCCACTTTATACGTCTGTCATATTAGGTTTTTTGCAAAAAGAAACCACCAAATCACTAAAATTTTCATAATGATCCAGCTTTTCTGTTAAAAATTTTGTGTGTTGATTTAATTATTCATTTTCAAAGAACACATTAGAGACATCATCACGTCGAGTCATAGTTGAGAGTAATAGAGATCTTTTTCCTGTCTGCCTGCATGTGCTTTTTTATTTGCTTGTTTGTCCAACTTTTAAGCGGAGGGCATTTCCAGTTTTATGAGAGAGAATTGTGAAGTTAAAATTTGTATAGCTAAATTTAAAAACATTTTAATTTGTTTCTCTCGAGGTGATTGGTATGCACTCCGTCTATTAAATGCTGTTCCGTGTGTCGCCAAAAATACAGGGTAAAGATTGTATTGTGTTTTAATAGATATAAGAGTTCTACTACAACGTAATTATTGATACGCTTTTTTAGTCGTGTTAACACAACTAAGACTCCAGAGGCCTCTGCTAATACAATTCATGATGATGATAGGGATATGAGTCGTTAGGTAGATGTTAATATTACTCGGAACGCTTTAAGGTGGTGGTATATTTTTATATGTAGGTAAGAAAACTGCATCTTAATGAAAATAATGCCATTGCTACGCTCTGCTTTAATTTGAAACTCCATCATAAAAAAGCGTAACCACATTTTTTCGTGCTGTGTTTCAATATACCGCCTCCTTGCTATTTTTACAACTTAGTTTCAAAGCATTCTGTTTGGTAGCGGTGGTGTTACGGTACTACGACATACCCTTTTTTCCAATGGCCATGTGGTAAAAAAGTGTTGCCGCTTATCCGCTTGCCTCCGCTTTTCTTTTCATGTTAACTTTACTTAATTATTGTTTTATTAACAACTTTCACATTTCAATATTTAGTTTCAAAATTTCCGTTTGAATTTCTTATTCAATCTCAGATTACTAGCTGACATATTATCCCCACCATGCAACCATTTATGGCCTCTGTGAACGAAACGAAATTTTTTTTTGGAAGAAACAAAACAAGTTTTTTTGGGAAATAATAAGGGGGGGAAAAGGAAAAAAATTATTTTGTAAGTATAAGTCATGTTAGAAATTTTATAATTACAAAACTAATTGAGTAGCTGCTAGTTAAATGGCTTTTGTTTTTCTACTTGTGAAACAAATCCCACCAACAGATTTTTAAGTATGATGTGAAATCAACAATATTAAAAATAATAAAGTTGTTACTTTAAGAAGCGATTTAAAAAATCAAGAGAAGCAATAAAAACAATTTTCATCAAAAAAAATAATACTTTTAATTTTGTAAAACACGCAAGTTTCGCTTTTATTTACGTTGTATTACTTCCTCTTGCCTTCAATAAATTTTCGTTTTTATTTCTTAAATTCAAACACTTAAATTATCTTAAAGTTTGTGAGATATTTAAGCCAAAGAAAATATCATGGGAATGATATGAATCCAAAAGTCGATAGAAGTAATGCATATATGAGATCAAGAAAATAGTTACTAAAAACTTACCTAATCCACGAGCGGCTACATCAGTAGCAACCAAAATGTTAGATTTTCCGGATCGGAATTCACGTAAAACGAAGTCTCGTTCTGATTGTGATTTGTCGCCGTGAATGGCACCACAGCGCACACCAAAACTACGTATAAAACGTACCAAATGATCGACACGACGTTTAGTTTCAACAAAAATAATAATTTTTCCAGGATTTTCGCTGGTATCATAAATTTCCGAAAGCAGAGCTTTAAGCCTAGAAAATCAATGTAAATTCGGAAAATACAATTTTAATTTTTCTTCTAAAAGTTGTGCAAACAAAAAAACAACGCTTACTTTTCTTCTTTGTCATTTTCATCGCAAACATCTACTACTTGATGAATATTGTGATTGGCTGACAATTCTAAAGAACCAATGTTGATTTGTATGTAGTCGCCAAGAAAATCTTCTGCTAATTGCTTGACTTCTTTGGGCCAGGTAGCAGACCACATAAGAGTTTGGCGGTCGGGACGAATTTGGGAAAGAATCTTACGAATCTGAGGTTCAAAACCCATATCCAACATACGATCCGCTTCATCTAACACCAGATATGTGCAACGTTTTAAGTTCGTAGCGCCAGCGGCTAAGAAATCAATTAAACGACCAGGAGTAGCAATAACAATTTCACAACCGCGTTGCAAGTCTCGCATTTGGCCGCCTTTGGGAGCACCGCCAAACACACAAGTGTTGCGTACATAGGATGATGAACCAAACTCAGTGGCAACCTGTTGAATTTGTTGAGCCAATTCACGAGTGGGAGCCAATACTAAAGCAATAGGGCCATCACCTCTTTGTAAAGGTTGTTGGTTGTTAATGTGCACAATGGCAGGTAAAATGTATCCTAAGGTCTTTCCGGAGCCGGTCTTCGCGATACCGACCAAATTGTGACCACTCATAGCAATTGGCCAACCTTGTGCTTGAATTGGTGTAGGAGTCTTGTAACCTTGACGTCGTATTTCCTTCATGCAGTAATCAGGGAAGTAAGCTTCATCGAAATCTTGAATGGGATTGGGCGCATTGCCACGTATGGTAATTTCATGTTCTTCACGGTAACGTTGTACCTCATACGGAGAGCGGTTTGTAACAATAGGATGTTCTTTGTAGAAGTCCTTTTTAAAAGGAGCCAAATTATTGAAATCCATACTGCGGATTGACAAATCCTGGTTATTACCGCCTCCACGACGATCATTGAAGTTATTACCACCACCAAAACCACCACCGAATCCACCACCATTACGACCACCGCGATCATTGCCGCGTCCTCCTTTTTCGATACGACCTTTGCGCACACCATGATAGTCGCCGCCAGCACCTCCTCTGTTGCCAAAACGGTTTCCACCACCGTTTGAACCACCGCGGTCGTCACGTCCACCACGGTTTCCACCATAAGTTTTGTCATGAGGAGCCCTTTAATTAAACAATAAATAAATATAGAACTAACATCTCATATACAATTGCGGTCAATATAATAGCACTAACTAGTTGTAATATTCTGATTGGAAAGATAAAAATTTCACTTATTTACTATATTTTTTTGAGTGTAAAAAACATTTTTTATGCTATCTCAGAGAGTGAGCATTTGTTGTAAAATTTCGTAACTGTTAATCAGTTATAAAAGATTTTTTGTCACCACCTTTTTAAATTTGGTTTGCAAAATTTTGTGAAAAAAAGTAATGGTAGGAGCTCAAAAAATCATTGGATGTGCCGGCAACCGAATCGAAAAGTGCCCCTACTTTCCTCTAAGCCTGTTGCTAAACGGATATCTTTGCTAAAGCACATCTTAATTGACCAAAGTAAAAGTGGAGAAATGTTCTATGGACTGACGATCCAAAATTTTTCTTTTGGTGGAAATAGTTACAGATGTTTTGTCCGTAGAGCACCAACAGCGAATACAAGTCACAAATCACAGCAAAAGCTATCAAACATGGAAGTCATAGTATAATGGTATGGGGTTGCTTTTCGTATCAAGGTGTGGGTCCTTCCTATATATTATTTATTATGGATTCATCGGTTTATGTAAAAATCCTTGATGAAATTATGCTACCGTATGCTTCCTACAAAGTACCGGTATGGGTCTTCCAGCAAGACAATGACCCTAAAACACACCAGCGAAATGGTAAAAAATGGTTTAATGATGACTCTATCAATGTAATGGGATAGCCTGCACAGTCCCCAGATTTGAATCCTATCGAAAATATATGGACAGACATAAAGGGTGTATCTAGAATAACACCAACTGGCATTGAAGGGCTCTGGGAGGCTGTGCAGAAAATTTGGAGTTCCATCGAAGTTAGATTTTTCCAGCCAGCATTTAGTGTGTTCCATAGGAAGGTGTTGTGCCACGGTAATAGCAAAGGGCACGCGACAATCTATTGAAGCTATAAAAATAATTTATCTACAAGATATCTGAGTTAAATTTTTTTTCTTTATTATTGTTAAAAATAAACTGCAGTGCTATTATTTTGAGCAAACTACACGGTTCAGTTTTTTGTTTAAATTAATTAGCCTATTATAAACTGTTGAAAAAAACAAATAATTTTCTTATGATAATAAACCAAATCAAGGAATTTATTACAGGTAAACAGATGTAAACGGAGTCGGTATAAATTTGTGTGTGGTACTATTATATTGACCGCAGCTTTTCTAATATTGGAATATTTATCAACTTCAAACATTTTTTTAAGTAAAAATACAAAATTCGACACTACTCAATTAAGTTTACAAAAAAAATAAAAAAAAAATAATTCCCATATAATAATGATTCATTTACATTTTATTTGTATTAACAACAAACGTTCTTTATAATTTTTTCTGCATGTTTTTAAATGAATTATTTTTAATATAAATTTGCTAACAAATTTAGTGCATTATTACAGGTATGAATGAGCTTTAAATTAAATTTGCATGTTTGCTGGTTGTTTAAATTATAAGGTAGTGAACTATTGTTTACCATTTGAATGTCAGTACCTAGCTCCCTTAAGTTGATAAAATTTTTTAGTTGTATTTTATTATACATACATATGCATAAATATATCTGTCTATTCATATGTGAAATTGCAAACATGGAAATAGCAGTACTACTTAAAAATTTTTTAAATAAAATTTTATTCATTATAATAGTCTAGTAAATATGTAATTGTTTGATAAATTATTGTGTGCTAATATTGAAATACCAATTTAAAAAAGTATTTTCTTTTAATTTTTATTTAAAAATATGCATATTTCTGAAGAAATAGTTAAATAATATTAATTAAATATATTTTTTGCCAGGGATAATTTTTGATATTTATAAATCTAAACTTACATTTCATTAAAGTCTTAGTAATTTATCCGAATAAAGTACTGATGCTGCTCTCATCAGTCCGTTAACTGAGCCTTTGAGGCACAACGCCTTCAAATATTTATTTCCAACCAAATAAACACGGAAATTTTCAAATATTAGTCAATGTTTAATGAAACGAAAGGCGACTGCAATTCATGCATAAATCAGTTATGGATCGAAATGGCAAACATAATCAAGCAAGCAAGAAGAGATTCGTCAAACCGTGACCGACTCATACAATAAAAAAGTTGAAATAGCAGATGAAAATATGAGGTCCATACGACCATAATGATAATGATAACTTCATTATAGTTTTACGCAACATTACGAAATGTATCCCATATCCAAATATTCTTTCCAATCTTACAGAAGTGCTTATGCTATTGCCTCCATTATATACTATGAAAACAATCATTTCGTAAATGAGCTTATGAAACAAGATAATCCACATATTCATCTCCAAAGGAAAGAAAAACAACTGTTGAGGCCATCATATATCGGGTTTTGAAAGAAATCATAGCCACCCAACATCATAACGAAACTAACTATGCCTAAACCAACAAAAGTCAATAATTCATTAAAATATATAAGAACCCACAAACTATCAACAAAGATCCTCCAAAAAACACTCCAAGCACATGCCAATTGAGCAAATACAAACCACGACGAGACTCTTCGTCAGTCAATACAACTTCAACACAACACCAAAGATAAAATCAAAACCTGTCTAGCATGATTGCAACGAACTTGCAGAAAGATCAGTATCTAGTAGCTATCAGTACTAGTTGTAAAACATAAAACATATTTTGTAGGAGTCGGAGGAACGCCAAGAAATCAATTTCTATTATAAATAACCATTTAACCTTTTGCGAAACAAAAGCATTTCAAGAATCATAGGAAAGATATTGCAAAAGAATAAAATTAATTGCTAAATATTGCCATTTATTATAATTTAAGAAATTATTACAACGAAACCAGATAATATAATCCTCAATCCAATTATCATGATAATGATAATGAGATTATTAGTAACGAATAACCAGTTCATTAGATAAAATCTAACAGACAGGAAATTGTGGAATGCTATGTCCATACGACATAATATTCAACCTACCTACATAAATGGGCTCCCTGCATTATATTTTAACTGCTTTCAAAATTGCAATATCCAGCAACTTTTTATTTGTAATGATGATTATTAATTAATATTTTTTATTAATTGTTTAAATAACTAATAATTATAATGCTATAAACATAAATAAAAGAAATATATGCAGCTGTTGCTCTTAAGTTAAGATTATTCTGCAAAACATGCAACACACTTTTATGTCAAATTAAAAAAAAATGGCATTATTATGGATACAAATGAAATGCATTTTGCAAGTTCTAAAAAACAGCCACTTAACTGTAATATATATTTAAAAAAATACATGTGTTATATACAGTTGTATTTTTGTTCATAAATAACATCACGTGTGTATAAATTAAAAATTTAAATCAAAATTTTACTTTAGGCTATTTTTTTTAAATTATTTTTTGATTTTATTACTGTCGCATTGTATTTGACATTAAAATGCCAAAGAATAGCCTAAACTGACAGTTTTGCGAAGCATCTATTGAGCCAGTTCACATTGGATTAGTTGTGCTGGCAGTTTGTCTGCATTTTCGGTGAGGGGGGTAGTTTTTGGTTAAAACAATTTTTCTAGCAGCTTCAAAGCCGCACAACGAAAACAAAACTAATACACATGCATTTATGAAAACACAGGTCTTGTGTGTTTTTTTTGCAGAGCGATTTTTAGTCTTCAGTTGGCTATTGCCTTGTCATTTAAGTATGAATGCAAAAGTAGAAGGTGGTTGGTCGCGGCAACTAACATTAAAGTTGATAAATCTGTATGGACAACAAGTGGCGTTGTTTATGCTATTTGTTTTTATCATTTTTACCTGTAACCTGAACAAATCACATGAAAATTAAATACTTGCGATTTTATTATTATTGAATTCAAGTTTTTGCTATAATATTTTTATATTTTACAGAAAATTAAATATGTGTTAATCTTTTAAACGGTATTTTTAATTAAATTTTAACGATAGATTTTTTCAATATTTTGCTTTCCTATGGAAAGCTTCTTCAGGAAAAATTAATTTTTAATAACCAAAAATATTAACAAATTGAAAAATTTTTTTATTTAATTAAAATAAAAAAGGTCGAATAAGAAAAAAATAATTTTACAGAAAATAAAATTAGAAACAAAATTTTCATCATCACTTAATCCAGCGATATTTATTTTGTAATGCGTATACTGTGGTGTATACCGAACGAAAAACAAACGTGAAATGAATAAAAAACACTAATACACACAAAGATGTGTATACGCATAGAATTTTGTGCTAAAATAATTAGTATAGTGTGTTTTGGAAAGAACTAAAGTTGTTCAAAACAAATATTAATCCAATGTGAACTGGCCCATTTAATTTACACATCTATTAAATTTGTTTCACCCAATTTACATTGTACGATTTTTGTCGCTGCAATTCTTATTTTACACCCTTATTTCAACGATGAACTAAGAATTGCAGCGACAAAAATCGTCCAATGTAAATTGGGACTTTTATGAGAAAACACATATACACAGCCACATGTCGAGTTGGCACATATTCAATGTATATTAAAAAAAATGGTTGCCATTGATTTTATGTAACAAAGCAATGAATAAAAAGAGAAGTACATAAACTCGTGTACAAACACACATCAAATATGAAAGCTGGCACAAAACACAAAATAAAAAACGAAGCAAAATGAACGTAAAAACGTGTATTGGATGAGATGACGAATAAGCATTTCTTAACAAAAAAAGATACTTTGAAAGACCAGGTAGTTATATTTTTAAAATAAAAAAAATATTAACTCCGGCCATAAAATATTATAATCACTTCTCGTCATTCAACCAAAATATGAAAAATTGTGTATTCCAAATGCGATAAGGGTGAATTTTTGAACTTTACAAATAAAGCCAGGTTGTCAAACAAGAAAAAAATTATTATACACAAGACACCAGTAGATTTTAGTATACATAAAATACATATCATAACCTAAAAATTAGCTTACGATTTATCCAAAGACATTCAATACTTACATTTCACCAAAGTTTTCTTCGTCTGAGTAATCTTCTAGAAATAAAGATGTCTGTTGTCTTCTTTGTGGGTTTTTAACTTTAAACTTTTCCGTAAAAGTCGCCTCGTTAGCAGCTTCCTTTGAAGATTCCACTGATGTTACGTTAGAGCAATTTAAATATCTATATATTTGCTTAATAACTGTATTTTTAGGAAGGAGCTCTAATTCTTGTCCTAAAACGCGGTGACTAACGCCTAATTGTTGTTCAGGTGTCTTGGGAAAAGCTTGAAAGGTTTTTCTGTTGGTTAATGAAAAAAGAAAATGGCGTCTTAGTGCTAAATTTTCCAACGTATTTGTTGATGGCGAAATTAACAAATTTTTAACACAATATGCGGTTACTTTATTCGCATTTTCGCAACACGAGGTTTTAGCAAACAAAGGCACTATCAATTTAAACATTTTTATAAAATATTTTCAACACGTTTAAAATTTAATTTCCTCTTCAAAAAACTCGTGCACCAACGCGAACAACCGCAAACATTCTTACCTAACCTCGTTCAAAAGTGGAATGACGCATAAGATGATAATTTCTCTACAATTTATATTTTTACCATAGTTGCAACTAAAAGTACTGCAAGAAATAGAATTTACGGAATGAAACAAGCAGTTGATTTAAATGCTTTTCAGAGAATTTTATTTCAGAATAGATATGCTTGATTTAAGTAGTGGGTCAATAGGTAATATTACATAAAAATAAAAAAAAAAACTTATTTCCAATTAAAGATTAACATTAGGCAAACTTTCGAAAAGAAAATTTTTAATCTGAAGACAAAAATAGGTAAAAAACTAATAACAAAAATCTACTTAAACAGGCATAAGGTGCTTTCCACATTAGCATGTTTGATGTCTGATTATCACGTCAATACGTACATCAACGGTAATATTTATCAGATTTAGCTGTTAGCCCAGCTGATGAATATTCTTTATCTTAAAACGTTGAAATTTATTATAATTTTGGGATTATGTTCAAAGTTTTAAGCAACTAACTGGCAAAGGTGTTTAAATTTACTTGCAAATGTATTTTACAAATTTAAGTACGATTTTATTGCATTATTTTCATTTTCCTTCGGGTTTTGATACAAAAAACAGGCAATAAAGAATTGCGACGCTATTCTACATATTTGTTACGAAGATAGCAGAATTCAGTGCTATTTTTGTTTATTTGGGTATGATTTTACGTCAACCCGCGTCAAATTTGGTTTGTAAGCATACCGGTTTCGGCTATTGCCACCTTCAGTGTTCTTTTTTCTCTCTATTTTGATTATCCAAAGTGTCTGGCTCTGGTATTAAAAAGCTATAAATATATATAATACTTATTTTTCGTTTTGCCTTTGAAAAAATAAATGTCGCTTTAATTCTTAAATGTTTGTTTCAAAATGCCAATTAGATTTACTTTATTAGGTTCGCGTTGCGTACGTCTAAATTGGATAGATATATTTTTTCGCATAACCGAAGAGAGGAATATGGTTGCTACGAAATGCTAGGTTATAAATATTAAGACTAATTTTTTACCACAAAATTTATAATAATTTTTGTTGAAACCTATTTTGATATATTTTAACTATTTATTTAAACTTGAGGTCATAGGGATATGCTTAATTCTGATAAACTTATTTCATACTCTAGTTCACTGAGAATGCCATGTTCCGTTTAATTTTTAATGAAATCATGCACAATTTTATATCCTATAATATTCAATTCTTCAGTTTTCTTAGGCCAGGAACGTCTGTATTAACAAGCACAATATTAAATAACAAAACTTGGCAGCACTAAGTATTGAATTCCATACGATGTAAACTTCATGGGAATAAATAGAATATGAAACAATTGTTTACTCCATAGATGATAACAATATTTTACAATCACTACATCATAATTCTATCATCAATTTAAGTGTAAAAAGAGTTTAAGAAATACGCAGTTTTTGTGAAAAAAATATAAAAAAGGTGTCTGTGGAGCAAGCATTAATAATTTGACTATTTACTGATTTTCAAGAACAAAGAAGTTTTCAACTGCGGCTGGACTAAAAATGTTTAAATCTCTTTATCTAAAAAAGACCTGTAAATAAATATTAAGGAATAAAATTGTAAATCGTATAATTATATTGTTTTTCTTTGCCTATTTTAAAACCTGATCAAAAATAAAAAAAGTTTGCAACCTTGTAGTTTTTAAAATTATACGCTATATTATTTATGTTTTTAGTTTTGAACATACAGTGGCTCACAGCTTATTTCAACCAGCCTCTTTTAAAAAAATATAACCCATATAATTTCGAAACGAAGCAAGATATTGAAAAAAATTAATTGGGGCTTATAGATTAATTTCTAAATTTAAGGAAAAAAGTTTTATTTAGTCTTTAAGTTCATTTTTTTAAAACTTACAAAATAAAAACTATAAATAAAGGTACATAAGTAGTCACAGCTTATTTCAACCAGCCACTTCTATTATCTGTTAAATAGACATCACTTGGCGAGTAACGGTAAATTTCCAAGCATTTTTTTATAGTTATGTTTTCAATTATTTAAATAAGGTTTTAGAGTGATTTTGGTAGTTAAGTGAACCAGGGGCGCATTTTTTTATAATGGGACGTCGCACTACTGTAGGACAAAGGGAATTGGTTATAAGCCATTTTAAAAACGGCTATTCCCGCCTAAAAATTGCTGAAATGGTTTGCCTTAGTGATTCTACAGTACAAAGCATAATATCTCGGTTCGTTAAAGAAAATCGGATACATGATAAGGGTAGAAAAGCTCCCAACAAAATTTTTAATGAAACTGATGAGCGCTATATTGTCAGAAAAGTAAGAGAAAACCCAAAGCTATCCGCTCCAAAACTGGCTATAGAAGTTAAAAATGAGCTTAAAAAAACATGTTGCGCAGAAACCATTCGCCGTGTTCTTCGAAATAATGATTTTAATGGTAGAGTAGCGAGGAAAAAACCCTTTATTAATAAGAAAAATCAAGCAGCGCGTCTAAAATTCGCTAAGGGGCACATTACGAAAGACTTGAACTTTTGGGAGCAGGTTATTTTTGCGAATGAATCCAAATTTAATATCTTCGGTTCCGATGGTCAGTCTTACGTGTGGAGAAAAGCAAATACAGAGCTTCAAAATAAAAACTTAAAACCAACTGTCAAACATGGTGGTGGAAGTGTTATGGTGTGGGCGTGTATGTCATCATCTGGGGTAGGAAACTTGCAGTTTATTGAGAATATAATGGACAAAAATATATATCTTGATATCCTAAAATTAAATTTATTGCAAAGTGCCGAAAAATTGGGTATAAGGAACGAGTTTCGGTTCTATCAAGACAACGACCCGAAACATAAATCAAGTATTGTGCAGTCATGGCTTATTTGGAACTGTCCCCACTTGATGCAACCGCCGGCACAATCACCTGATCTAAATGTAATTGAAAATCTATGGGCAATTTTAGATCAAAACGTCCGCCAACACCAGATATCGAATAGGAATGATCTGAAAGCAGCCCTTAAGGAGGAATGGGCAAAAATAACTCCCCAAATAACAAAAAAATTAGTGGAATCCATCCCGAAAAGGCTAAAAGCGGTAATTGACCAAAAAGGAGGTCATACTAAATTTTGAAATTAAAAAAATCGTTAATTAATAGTTTTAATATGTTTTTATAATAACTGGTTGAAATAAGCTGTGACTACTTATGTACCTTTATTTATAGTTTTTATTTTGTAAGTTTAAAAAAAATGAACTTAAAGACTAAATAAAACTTTTTTCCTTAAATTTAGAAATTAATCTATAAGCCCCAATTAATTTTTTTTCAATATCTTGCTTCGTTTCGAAATTATATGGGTTATATTTTTTTAAAAGAGGCTGGTTGAAATAAGCTGTGAGCCACTGTATATGTAAGTATTTATATAATTTTAAAATTGCAGTTTATCTTTTATGTTTAACAACTTTGTTAAACATATAACTGCAAATTGATATTGGTATAAAAAGGCAACACCCCATTGGAACAATACGGCGCACAGTGGGAAACTTTTTAACTCCAAGTGGGCATACCCTTTTTGGTTTTGTGTATTTTTGAACATTTTTTTCTCTACAGAATGTGTATTCCTACTTATAAAATATTCCAGTTCTGGGCATTTCAGTAAAGGTCTGACATATACCCTAATCTCGATGTTAAATGGAACGCAACTTTTGTTTTACGAAAAACTTCATAAAATGTCTTACGTTATGTTACAGTACGTACCTTAACAAAAGTATGAATAAATCTACGTTTAAATAAAACTTTCTACATTCACATCTACACCACATCTATTCTTCTAGTAAAACTTCTTTACTCTTGGGAATATTATTAAGTGAGTACTCCTTAATAATGAGTGACATGTATTTGTATCATTAGCCTATTGCAAATTCTACTTGGCTGAAAGTTAAGGTTCATCGGCGGAAATTTTCAAATTGACTTTGAATACATTCAGGTAAATTTATAAACCCTTGGTAGTGTCTATAAAGATCAAGTTTCCTGAGCAACCTGATGATAATCACACCAATTTTTGCATTGAGCTTTCTTCAAACTCATAGCTTGTAGTTGCACACTATTATTATAAATTTAAGCTTGTTACTGCAGATAAAATTGTTGCAGAACCTTTCATATTTCACACTTGAGCTGGCAACTGTTTATTAAATTACTAAATCGCTGACGTAAGCTGGTTTATCAATTTTTTTCTGTGCGTAAAACCTATACTCATTTTTTAAAATTAACAATTTACTAAATTTAAAACAATATTTTAACAAGTCTATTAAAGAAAACATCGATATTATACATATGTGTTCATGTACATACACACTTAACGCGGTAAACAATATTTAATTCTTTTTTATTTGAAAATTTCTTTAACCTAAGTAAAAAGTCGACAATTTGTCTTATATAATCTATATTAAACTTAATAATAATTAAGCCAAAAATCAATATGATTCATAAACTAAAAATTAGACAATGCAAGAAATTAATTGTAGTCCAATCAATTACAAACCTAATAAATAACAAAAACTATGATACATTTTGGCACGCCGCCCAACTAAACATCCATACAAATCGTTGATTTTCAAACAGTCCGTTTTACTCAACGTTTTACGTTGCCCAATATGAACGCCTGGCTGTAATGGTGTCATGGTCGGCTTTTTGCCCTTCTTCTTACTAAAGTAATATTCACCATAATGCATGACAGAATTGTAATCATAATCAAAGGAGTATTTTCCACGTTTTTTCGAAATTAATTTAAAGTTCTTTCGAAATTTGGGAACTATATTTTCCCAATGTATTTTGACATAATTATCACGGTCGGCACGTGATTGTTCATGATATATACCAATTGCATGCATGAGTTCATGCATTATACGTCCTTCACTGCTAAAACAATGCGCACTTGCTTCGTCTGGTCTTTGCAATGATACAATCTGTTCACCACCCTTTCTACCCACATACGACCAACAACCTTTAGGGCCATCTTCAGGCGGTGAGATAAGTATATAATCATCTTCTTCACCATCATGAGGTACAAAATTAATGCAAGTTAGCGAGTTGAATATTTTTAAAACTCGTTTAATAATTTTCCGTTCGTTGTTATTAAAAGAATGACTTATTTCAAATGGTATTGTACCGTTTGGCCATAAACGCTTTGTATATCTTGTCGGATTTACACCCAAACGTAATGTTATATAGGTAAAAGGATCAATAGCAATATCACCTTGAAATAGCCTTGGTGCTGTTTCAGGATCATCTGAAACAATGCCGTCGTCTGTGTTAATATTTGGTCCGTAAGGATCGTATTCTTCTGAAAAAAGTAATTAAAAAAAAGAATTATCTTAGAAGCATGCATCACATAAAAATGCTCTTTGAAAATTTATAAAAGTGTAGCCTACGTTAATATGTGCTACATTTCTTTAATAAATATTTTTTGATATTCTCATAATAAATATATTAATAAATAATAAAAAATATCAATAATAATAAATATAAAATATTTATTTTCAGTTTTATTCGACCTTTTTTTATTTTTATTAAATCTTAATCTTTTAAACGGTCTTTTAGATTATAACAATTTATTTATTTTTTTTTCGATATTTCGCTTTCCTGTGGAAAGCTTCTTCAGGAAATTATTTTTATTTTTTATTTAATTTCCTGAAGAAGCTTTCCACAGGAAAGCGAAATATCGAAAAAAAAATAAATTAATCGTTTTAATTTAAAAGACCGTTTAAAAGATTAAGATTAAGATTTAATAAATATAAAATATTTATTATGATACTAGCTGAACCCAGTGTGCTTCGCTACCCCCCACGTTATAAAATAAAATTAAAAGTTATATATTAACAACAATTTATTTATTTAATTTTAATTTAATTATTGCAATGCTTTAGGATATACAATATTTTTAGTTTGCCCATCAGGAGCATACACATATAAATCGGTGGGTTTTCCTACACGCCAGCATGCAACATAATGATCGGTCGCTTCGTAACCGTGTTTCACGCTGAACAGATGTCTCCGAAGCCCTTGATGTTGAGGTTAGAGATCGCTGAATTTCTAAGCGTGTTTCGCGCTGAACAGCAGTCTCGGAAGCCCTTGATGTTGAGGTTCGATATCGCTGAATTTGTAGGCGTGCTTCACGTTGCTGTAAATTCTCTGCAGCTGTAGAGGTTGAGGCTCGAGACCGTTCAATTGCAAGGCGTGTTTCACATTCTTCATGAGTTTCGTTTGCTCTATTGTATTTCATTTTCATTGATTTTGGAGTACGTGCCGAAAGGGATGATGTTTTTGGAGGCATTTTTTTTATTTATATCTAAGTTTTTAACACAATCGTTTCTCACTTAATTTAAACTATGATTATATTAACTTTTTAAAGTTTTTTTTAAATTTTTTGGTTATAAATTTAATAAAAATTTAGTCAAAAAAAGAAAACTGCAACTTCTGTCTAATTTACTATTGCAAATGCGTTAAGGCAAAAGTAAATATGCAGTAAGCTTAGTGCTCCCCTTTTTTGTTTTAAACCAATTAGAATTCAGTACTGAACCGCATGTAATTTGCTTCATGCTCCCCTTTTTTATTTTTAGACGAGTCAAAAAGCAGCAATTACACAGCAGTCACTTGTAGGAGAATGAGAATGGGGTTACCCCACTTTCTGTTTTAAATAACATATATTACAAAATCAGCTGTTTTGCAGACAGTTGTGGGAGAAAGAGAATGGGGCTACCCCACTATTTTAATTAATATGTATTTTAAATTTTAGGTTAAGCCGTTAATAAACGTAGTAAACAGTAGGTGCAGAAGTGTGCATGGTCGAAAAATATTATCATGTAATAAGTATTCCTGAGTCAAAGAATTTATTATTTCGTAAGAATGTCCTATTGTAAAAATTTAATGACGATCGGTCCAGTAGTTAAGACTATATTACGATTTTTAATTGTCCTAAAAAGAGGCGTGGTCCCACCCACTTTTCTCCTGGTACGTATTCCTTATTATGCCAATACCATATGTACCAAACATCATCGACGTAGGTCAAAAAATGCCCAAAATATGGCGATTTAAATTTTTGGGTTATATGGGCGGTGCCACGCCCCTTTGTCCAATCAAAGCTTCATATAGCATACTATTCCTTCTAGAGTCACAGTAACATGCTGTGAAAATTTCAGGAAAATCGCCCCAAGGGTTTGGCCTCCTATTAAGCACAAACAAACAGACAGACATTCATTTTTATATATATAGATTCTAATAAAATATTTATTATTCAAAAAAAAAAAATATGTATTTGAAAAGTATTACTACGGAGGAAAGCATATCCATATGGCCATTTCAGTACTGCTCATCAGTGGATTTTACCTTAAATTTTCTATAGAAAATTCAAGAGTCTATGTCGTAAACCAAATTTATTAAATGAGAGTTATCATTTAAACAACACAGCAAACAACATCGCGGATATATAAATTTATTTTTCTAAAGTAGCTCTTTTTTTGGTCTCTTGGCCGATTCAAGAATTTTTTACAGTTGGATATCAATTGCAAGGTCTTAAAAACCCACATAAAATCCCAGGTGGTGGGCATTCTACCTACATAAGTAAATACTATCTTAATTAAAGAACAGCCTCAACCTGAACACTGACTAACTAGTACATTTTAGAACAAGTCTTGAGAGCGATGCCATCATATCGAAAGCGCTCGCCGTTCATGCCGAACAAATAGCCACCGAAGACGGTAAGGAATGACAGCAGTATTTCATTTGCTGGCGGAACAAGTCCAAGCAACTTAATAAATCATAAAATTATGACATACATAATCGCGTACCTGTTCTTCACTTTAAAAACGAGTAAAAAAAATTAAAAACTAAAACTAAGAAATAAAAGATATTCCTATATCAACTTGATTTTAATGTGCATACGTGCATAGCTTAATTTTTTTTAGCCGTAAAAAGGAAAGGGTATTTCATAGAAGTTGTGGTTTTGACAAGTTTGACCTTATGTCTTAAATAATTCTGAACATATGAGTTCAAAAGGTTAGAATAAAGTTATACACAGGGCATCCCAAAAGTGATGTGATTTTTATATACATATGTGCCTTTATTTTTTCCACCGTATTAGTAACACTGGCTTCACAAGGTCATTTACACTATAATTTACTTCCGTAACTTAAAAATATAAAAATTAAAGGGTGGCTTGCTTAAAAATTGTACAGAATCACTTGGCGATTTATTTTAAAGAAAACAAAAACCTAAACAAAAAAAATCTTTTATCTTTGTGCAACTTGATCTTAAAATTCAACTATTTTTTATTTAATTCGATATTTTATTTACTAATTTATATCTGAACGGAACAAGCCAGCTTGAACGATTTAAAATAAAATACTATTATTTCAATTACGTATGTATATTGCAATACACACCTTCTGCAAAGCTGGGAAATTCATGCTCAAAGAAGTTCACACCTAATGGATAATATTTGTTCGATAACTTAGCGGAATATGTAAATTGTTGAAAGTGTTGTATGCAAATAACAAAAATAATAAGGTTGCAGCAATAAAAGATGCGTGCTAGACGATTTCTTAAAATCATGGCAATTTTTTTTTTTAATTTTTATGCATATAAAAAATCAATTCAAATGAAAATATTTCAATTCATACACAATGCATTAGACACAAAAATACACATTTAATTTATTTTGTTTTCCAAGCACCGCAATTAAAAATTTTTCTTTATAAATTATTTTTTATTTCTAGATGAATATACGACGTTTTTTAACGATAAACATGCGCGCACCGACTTTTCAATTTGAATATAAAGCGTCAGTGACGGAATATTTTTGATAGCAACGATATCAGAGCTGAACAGCGAATAAATTAATTATAGTTAGTTGTGTCATTGATAAGTCTGAATAACTTTGCATTAGAAACCTACCAACTATAATTCGTACTTTCGCTGTGATTTATAATAGATAGTGTTAACTTATTAAGTGTGTGTGCATGGATTAAGTTTAAAAACAATCTTAAAAATTATAATAAGAGTAACTGTTAATGGTTGCTGAAGAGTTGAGACATACATACACTAAATTGTTGGCAGTGTTGTCCCTTTTGACGATTTTTTATTTTCATATTCAAATTATGACATTAAAACGAAAATTAAACATATTTAATATTTTTATCTAAGGCAGTTGGAAATATTCCCTTGAACACTTGAACAAAAACAGTTAAGTTTACTTATGAAATTATAATTTTCTGTTTAAGTAAACGTAAGAAGAAAAGAATAGAACATATAAAAAATGATTTTTATACTTTTCCTCACCGATGGAATTGGTGTTCCTTTGCATGAAACTTTTATGTTATTTACTACTGCTCCCCTGGAAGTTTGCATGGAGAAAGTGTTTAAGGTTAAATGCTTTTTTTACTCATATAATTTACAGAATTTCAAAGTAAAACTAGGGATGCCAAACGAAAAATCTTGAAATACCCGGAATTATTTTTTCGCACGCAAAATTATATATAAAATTACATATATTTAAAAAATAAAATAATCAATTCTGTAAAACCTTTGAAATAACAGTAAGAAAGTACAGGTGGCCATTGCTATAAATAACTTAAAGTGATAAACATCGGGTCAAAAATTAACAAATTAATAAGAAAAGTCATATTATTGGGAAAAAATCTGGTAAAAGTGTCTTTGAGGGAGCCTACGTTATAAGTGGGATTATACACGGTACATATGACATTGAATTGTTTTCACTTTGTCTTCTAGGTAAATTCCAATATTTTAAATTGAGTGATTTACAAAACATCAAACAGTCAATTATTTATTGATGTTATGTTTCTAGACGTCAAAATATTGTACATTTAAAAAATATAAGAAAATGTCAAAAAAAAATACATCGTGGAAAATCCTGAGATTTCTTTTTAATTTCATTTTCCTTCATTATTTTTAGCCTCCTTTCATATTTCTTTTATACGTTTTTTTATAGCCCCAAGGTTTCTAAAAAGTCAAAATTAATATATGTATAACTATTGTTAAATTATAAGTTTTTAAGTTAACAACACTAAAATAAGCAAGTGCCAAAAAAAAAATAAATAAATAAATTATACAATAAATAAATCAGTTTGCTGGATTTGGATAAAATATAAATGCCAAGCGCTACCATATATAACCCAGTAAACAAATTGAATGAATGAGTAGGATTTTCGTTTTAATTTATTTACAAGTATTGGATTGCTACACCAAAATTTATCTGTTATAAATTTGTTATTCAACATTCTTCTTAATCGTTTTTAAATTTAAGAACTTATTTATATGGCCAATTTTGTCTTTTATGAACAAAATATTTTAAATTACATGAATTCATAAACATTGACAGAAATAATAATAATAGTTCTCAAGTTTAATTTCTACTTAGTTCAGATCTGCCCGGAGATCAAAGTTTCAAATTTCCGATCTATTAGTAAACATTTACAATTTATTTCTTATATTTAAAAGCGATTTTAAGAGTCACACACTATACCCTTTCATTATTTCCACTATATAGGTCTTTACGTATATGGTCTTTTAGATTTGTGTATAAAATGACCAGATGATAAAATGGCGAGATGTCTTGCTTATAAAGCCCCTTCAAATCAATTACTAATTAGGCCATATATTAACGATTTTAAACTAATTGAGTGTTTTTTAAATTTTTATTAAGATCTTAATTTCCTACATGCTACGCTTAAATTTGTTGTGTTGTAAATGACTTGAGTTTCAATATGAAGTAAAATCAAACTATAAAGCAGTTTTCTCTTCTAGCACCAAATGCGAAGACAAACTACTTTAACCTTTTTAATTTTCTTTAGCAAACAAATATTAAAAAAATACATATTTACCTTTCATGTAAAAATAGCATATATTTTAAGCCTGTGTTTGCTGGGAAATGCTAACGTGTGTATGTGCAGGTCGTTGTTCATTATAGAAAAAATTTTTTAAGTTTATTGGAGGTAAACGAAGGTATTGATTAAATGAAAAAAGTCAGTTTAAAGAGAGTAGAAGAGAAACAGTTAGTTGTTTTATGGTTTATAATTTTAAATCTGTGCTAATATTTTATGTTGTGTTTTCATTAAGTGGTTTTAATTTTTGTTTGATATTGACGATCATTTGATTTGTATTTTTATACAATCTGTGCACGATAAAATGATAAGGTTAAAATAATGTAACTAACTAACTTGCTAACTTGTTGTGTTGCAACCAAATCATTACGTACATAATGCACACACATGTGCATTTTCTGTGAACAATTTTTGTTGATACCCATCATTCATTATCAAATTTCTTAAATATGATTCATGGAAGTGATAAGTAAGTAAGCCCAATTTACACTAAATAATGGTTATATTCTTATTTTATGTTTTTTACAACCGAATTGTTTTACCTTTTTTACATGTTTTTTTAAAGTTTAAAATGGATTTAAGATTCGTGTTGTGCTTTTTTATGAATGTTAATGTTAAAATGCAAGAGCAGCTTAATTCAAACTTTTTCTTTCCCGGCTTTACTGTATGAATGATTAATAATTACATCTTTTTACGTTTATGAGGTGAGCTCGCGGGTAAATTATATTCAATATAAAATGTTATTCATATAACAAAAATCTACGAAAACGTCTATATGAAACACACAGAAAACAGAATGATAAAAATCGGTTAAAATCGTAAAAAAGTATAATACGACACTATTTGCTACTGAGCAATCTTTATATTGAAATAAGTAACCATATTATTTCACTTTACAGTGTGAAAATTTATGCAAAAATAAATATATGTATACGAATGTATTATGGATTATTATTTCAAATTGTTGCAAAATTTGTTATTATTCCTGCCAATGTTGCTGTCGTTAGTTTTTCAATGAAAAAAATCTACAATCTTATGGATATAAATACATGTATATATTTATGTAAGCTAACTTAACTTATGAGTAGTTTTTATTCGGTTGTCAACTTTAGTTGCTATTTTTTTGTTTTGCTTATTTTTATTACTTCGATTTATTTTTATTGTTTATAAATAATGAAAGCTTTGGTATATTTAGTTTTTTTTAATTTTTTTAATGTTATGTAATAAACCTAAATTGTTTAACTAAATGATTTACGATGATTTAAAGAATTAGTGACGGATAATTGCAAGTATTATCCTAAGGTGCCAACTCTAACTTGATTCGTTGTAATTATATGTTGTTTAGGTTTTAAAATATTTAATGAGGTGATTAATTATGAATGAAACTTCTATTAAGTTATGACGTCCATCTACACATTTGAATACATTTTTTATGTCATTATTTTTAAGCTTTTTTTCATCATTCTGTCAATAGTCTTTCTACAACTGATAGAAATACTGACATACAACAACCTGTTTTCGGATAACCTACTCAAGTTTATTACTCCAGAAAATGCGAAAGTCGACAAAAATAAACAAAATAAATATTTTTTGAATATTTAGGTTAATGATATTAAAACAGACCTTAAGTGAAATTATGTTTATTAGGATTCCGTCTATCACAACTGTCTATTTGTAGAACCGTTGTAGGTAGAATCTAAAATTTTTTGCTGTAAGTGTATTAGTATGCGTTATAATTACAAATATTGAAATTTTTAAGCGTGCTCCGAAAGTGGCGTTAGATTCATAAAATTATTGTTTTTTCAACTGCAATAGGGGTGTCCTAGTAGTGATGCGAATTTCACATACATACGTGCCCGACATCTTATTTTTTGTTCGCTATAAAAAAGTACAAAAAATCAAAGTAAATCTAAAATATAAAGGGTGATTGAAATGTAAATTTTTAACCGTAACAGGCAGTCATTTATGTATAATCTAAACATAATGTAGAAATATGTCTGCTTTAAAAATGAGTGTAAGCAATAAATTTAAATATTAAGGAATATTTTATCTACCTATTATAGGTAATTTCTTGAAATGTATATCTGGTGATGAGCATAAAAACCCAGAACAAAATTATGGGTTTTCCGACAGTAGTATGAGTTGCACATATATAGCTTTTCTTAAATTTATAATACGCTTCGATTTTAAATTTACGCCGCGTAAATAAAATAAATAATGGTTAGTCCACTAAAAAGCAAGTATAAAAATTTATTCCATTACCCAAAGAATGTATTATTATGTCTACTGTAACAGTTCTTAAAAATAAATTTTAAACGTCATTGGTCACTCATATATGGCGTAGAACCTTTCATATATGAGTCGAACTAGCACTAGGCAGTTTTATTTTTACAATTTGCTGCCAATTTGCCATAATTATAAAAATACATAAAAAACTCACAAATCATATATAATACATGAAAGTTATTGTTGGCTGTCATACTGACAAAATGACAAAACAAAAATACGTTTGTGATAAATGTGCCTTCACCGTTTTGTTTTAATTACTTTATGATTTTGTAGGTTTTAATTAATTCATTTATTTCAACATACAGTAGTAAATATACTTTAAACCATATGTGCCTTTCTAACACAAACATTTTTGAAATATTACATTAGAATTACTTAATAATTTTAAACGCGTGTTAGCAGCAGTTTATGTGCGTTGTGGCCAAATAGGAAACTAAGTCAAGGGAACAATGAAATTACATAACTATGTACATTTTCATGTGTATACTTTGCATCTTCTCTTTTATATTTCGTTTCGTTTAAAATAATAATGGAAAAAGGATTTCATTTTAATTAATTTTAATATTGTACAAAGTGTAGCTTTTAACAAAAACAAAAAAAAAAAATAAATAATGAACAAAAATTTCTGTAGAATAAATAATACTTTTAATGATTACAATGTTGCAAAAGCAGCATTTTATATAAAACTGCTAAAAACTTTGTTTAATATAAAAAAATAAAATCTCAAAAAAAAAGAAAAATCATATTGTTAATTTTTTTGCTTCTCTATTTTTATATATTTTTTTGGAGTTTAGAAAAGCAGTCAGAGATGGGTGTTTTATATTAACCCGTTTTCCCTGTGTGTGGTAAATTAGCAAAGTTTTATATGATTTGTTTATAAAAGTGCCTTTGGTAATTTACGATTAATTATTATATTATTCAAACATTTAAAAAATAATTAAATACTATTTTGTTTTATTATTAATTATTTAAATAAAAAATTACTTGCAACTTTCTGAACGAAATTTTTGATTCTCAAGATTAAAATGATTTAAAAACATACATATTCTATGGTTCGCCAGTTTAAGCTTTATTTTTTTGTTTTCTATTATTAAGATAATTTTTCAATTATATATTTATATTGTTTAGTCGATTGTCCTTAAAAACGTTTATAGGTGTTTAAGCAATATTGCCTAAAAATGTGTAAATATAAGGATAGATATTTAACAGTTTTATGGTCTCTAATCTTTGAGACTAAGATTTTTTAACACTAAGATTTTATATTCTATCAATCTTGTAAGGTTATAAAACTGAACTAATAGAATGTTAATTATACAGTATTCTACCTAATCAGTTTATATGACTCACCGAAGCGCTGCCTGTGCCTAAACTAAACATCGCCATTATCCATATTCTGAAAGTCTAATATCTAGACTTTGGTGTTTAAGTTTTTAAACAAACCCAAGTAACAGCTTCGAAGTTGTATAATTCTTTTTAAAATATTTACAAGGAGCAAAATGAAATTAGATTCTCAATTGAAGTTATATAATAGTTTGAGGTTTTTAAAAGCAAATTTCTTCATTCCAACAGTTCGTTTCGCATATATTTAATATTTTTTGGTATTTAATTGTATTCTAACGGCGCACAGTGGCTTAGAACCGTATTTCATTGGCCAAAACTCTTTTTTTAGTCAATAGATAACATCTTAAGCTTTCATCAAGTTTAGGTTTTATTAAGGTCATTATTTATAGTCATAAATAGATTGTAAATAAATAAATAAATATTTAATATCAATATTTGTATACTTTATTTCATTTAAATATTAAATGCAAATCATTAGGATTATTCATTTTGCTGGAATATTTCCTGTAAATATTTTATATTCTGCTCTGTATTGCTAGTGTCCTGTAGCAATGCCTTAGCTTCGGCATGTAGGTCTGAATGATTCACTTTCCATTGACTTCGAATGCAAGAGATGAAGGGATCTCACGTTGTCAATAATATATGAAATAAATCTTCATTTGTAGAACTTCGCGGCATTTTTCTGGTATTATGTTCTCTGTAAAATCTTTTTTAATTCTTTTTTCCTGGCTTCCTCTGATAAATCGCCAATTGGTAATAAATGGAGCTTAATGACATATTCTCCATGGTAAAGAACTTTGTGCACTGTTGTTGACATATTTCTATAATTGTATTTGAATGTATATATAGCAACGGTTTCCTTGGCATAATCACCAAATTTTCTAGCATTAATTTGTTCATTGCACGCCACTACTTCAGTAATTGTTTTAAATCTTGAAATAACATCTACTTATATCAACACCTGTTATGGATCCAAAAATAATCTTCTTGCGGTATTGCCATCGTTTGTATTGCCTGATCCTTGTTTTGATTGTTCTATAATTAACCCATATTTGAGATATGCACGTTGAACTTGTTTCTTTTGCAATCATCTTTTCTCTTTGTTGGTGTTATTATTACTTACTGATCCTGAAGATCCGAAGTCCAAATCATAGCTAATTTTGAGTACTTGTTCCATAAACCTTATCCTCGTATGTAGCGGTGATAATCTAAATTCAAATGCATCATACTATCTACTGACTTTGTCGGTTCGTGGTTTAACCGGCTTTACATGTAATACAGCTGGATGAAGCTTTTGTATCAGTCAAAACCTGGGCAGTTTTTCCGTCTATCATTGAAAGTATTAATTGGTAATTCAATTTAATAATCTGTTCATCTATCTCTAACTCTAATGGCTTTAGTGTTGAAATTTGAGCTCTAATGTCACTAACTTCATTCTTAATGGTATCACGAGTTTCTTTTTTTATTCTCAAATTTTAATAGTCTGCAGTATTTTGTAGACGATGGAGTATAGTTTTTCCAAATATAATTTGTTTGCATTGTGCTGGACGAAGGTTCCAAGTCTTCTAAGTTCTTTATTAATCGCAATGGCACAAATGACAACATGAACATATCTGTCAGAAATATCTTCAAATAAAAATTTTTTATATTGTTTTTGGCCAGAAGCTTCATCGCATCCCCATTTACAAAAAAGAGTCAAATTGCAGTTTAGATTTTTTTCAACTGACTTCCTTTAAGTGATTGTAGCAACCTTTCGGCTGAGTGATCAAGTAGAGCTTGCAGTTGTAAATGTGCGAAATTGGTGTGATTTTGATAGATTCCTTTGGAGGATAACGTTTCTTTTTAGCTGCAGTTATGTGATGATATGATGGTCATAAATTGTACTTTATATATTTGTACTTTACTGAAATAAATTTTAACATTTTTTCCTATAATTTTTAGCAGGAAATTGAAACATCTGTGCAAAAAAGCATGAAAAATTCTAGAAAGTTTTTCAACCATTTGAAGAAATATTTATACCACTAATAACTTTCCTCTCTTTCTCCCTACGTTTTGCTATCTACAATTTGTATTTATGGCAGTCAACAGTTTGTAAGGTAAATTTACTAGCAATTTTGATAGAATTTTGTTTGCAAAAATTTTGAGTATTTTCATTAAAATAAAAAAAATGTTCTACGGCTGGGTCCGGGCGGGTGCAAAAGTATATATAGGCTTAAAGAAAACACTTTTGCCTTTCTTTGGGTGGTTTCGATTTTTTGTCCTTTTTGTCCTTCAAAAGTTATACACTATTAAACTTCAAATTTTACGAATATATGGTAGTTTCAAATTTATTACATAACACCCTAACTACTAACTGTACAGGGTGCTCAAATACCATTTGTGAAAAATAACAAGTCCACCAAACATAACAAAAAAAAAAACCGCAGCCCGTTATCAATAAAAGTTTTCAAGAAATCGTAATTAATATGAGATCAAATATTACAATTTTTTTTTATTTCTAAATTAACTTAAATTCTTTGCTTTTAGCAGCATGCTACGCCTACTACTGTGAATATTTTGCCAAAATTTGTTGGCTACCTAAGTTCTGATCTGTTTCCTTTCTCATGGCATAAAAATTTTAAGATTCTATGTCAAGAAAAAAAAAAAGGTTTTGGCCAATGAAAATTAATTCTGAGCCACTGTGCGGCGTAACTTTAGTCTTTTATCACCATAATACTTCGAGTTAGCTTTTCGCTGGATTTTGTTGGAGAAAACACAATTCATAATTGAGCTGACCTTTACAAATTTTAACAGGAAAATAGTTTCATTATATTTTGTGCTTACGTTATAAGACTTCATTTCAAATGAATGCCTGATTTGGTGGTGAACTTAATGTTAATGTAAACGCTGTAAGAAAAATGTCTTAACAAAGAATATAAACCATAATATTGTAAAATTGTTTCTCATATTTTGTTTTATAATATACTTATTTTTTATCTTCGTACTTTCTTATATTATTTGAATTTCGGTACAAATCTTTTTACATGTTTGTAAGCTTTGCTTGCGTATTTTCTATATTTTCGTACGTAATTGTTTTCGGGCACCGCTTTGGCAACGCACGTTGTTTTTTTGTTTATTATTAATTAAAATACATTTTAAGAAAACAAGTAAGAAAAACACTTATCTATTTTGCTTATAAACATCTAATAAAGTTCTTTGAAAATTATAAAATAATTAAAAATATTAAAATTTCAATCTTATGAAATGAAATTGTTTGAATATTTTTACAAGTTACATTTTAAGCGTACAAATATACAATATAAAAACACTGTATAGATATTTGTATATCGTTATTTAAATTCGTCTTTTTTACCGAAAACTCTTAAGAAAAAGAAAATTATTAGTTTGCTTAACGGCATTATTTTCTTACAACATCTTTTTATTTTGGCAGCAAGTAAATGAACAAAACAAATTTTCCATGAAGTATAAAAATTTTATGGTATTAGAATGAAAAAGCAATAAATTTTGTTTTTGTACAGCAAAGTAAATATAATTAACTGAAAAAACGTTTAAAAATTATATTATTGTTGTAATTATTTTAAACTTAGAAATAATTAAATTATTTAAAGCATATCGTGTAATCATAACTAGGTTTTCCCAGATTCTTTTGGAGTCTGATCGCCAAGTTTAAAGCCTTTTTTCCAAAAGCTAGGTTCTTCCACCTAAAAGTCCTAGTATTAATAACAAATAATAGTATTTTAGTTTACACCTAATTAAGGATTAGCGTAGGCATAGTATAGCTGTGCTTTAATTTGTTTTTAATAACACTCAAATTTATACTAAAATACTTGTAGATAAAAACAAATTAATTAGCAAGCCGATTAAATTGAATCATTTTTAGAAATATACTTAAGTCGTCGAACAATACAACACATTTAAATTTTCTCTAAAATACTCAATCTTCCAAAAAATTTTTTTATCCTATTTCGAAAAACAGATCATCGCTTTGGCGATATTATGGCAGCACTAATGAGAATAACATTATAAGTATGCGAAAAAATTTGTTGCATATCTTAGGGATTAAAAAAAATATTTTGTAAATTACTATCAGAGAAAGGTCTTGAATTAAACCGACACCAATAACTCCATGTACTCCTATTTATTTACAATGTGAATGCCCTGTGTTAAATAAAAAATTTGTTCTGCGCATTTTTTGTAATCGTGCATGGCAAGGCTAGAGGTTCTGGGTTCTCTTGCCTACAGCTATTTAAAGCTTAATTTTCACTAAGCCAGCAGGCTTAAGCTTAAAGTCGACCAATAGTAAATTGAGCTAATAGTTCCATTAATTGAAAGGGGGAATCTCTCGATGTCCATTTAATTTCGTTAATAAGTGGAAATGTTATGGTCTTGTGCCAAATAATTCATTGAATATCAGAAGTTATCTAGTTGATTCAATTTAATCATTCGCCAATTTTAACCCTTTATTTTTAACGAATGGAAGAATAAGAATCTCTGAGTGGAACTTTGAATATAATTCTATAAAAAAAATAAGTTTTTGCGACAGCTGTGTTGTATTTTAGTGATAGCTGTAAATTATAGGTTTAACATAAAGTTAGGTGATAGTTTGAAAACAGTAAGCAAAATAATATTTTTTATTATTGTTATGAATACTCTTATGTATGGACAGTTGCGATAAATAAATAAATAAATTTTACTTTCTTTTTCTCAATATTTTCCTTTTTCCTTACTAACTTCTTTTGAAAGATTTTCAAGGGGATAATTTTATTGACTAATTCATGAAATTGCCCATATATATTAACGTGTGTTTTGTTTTGTTATTTATTTAAAAATTTATTTTGGAGTCTAAACGCTATTTAGCGTACCTAAATACAACGAAATGCCATTTTTATAGTGCGAATGGTACGAATGGTACGAACCAGAAAGTTAAGTTAAAGGGCCGGATCACTTGGCTTAGTTATGGAATTTGTTCAATTGTAGCCGTTCGCTCATTGGCATATAACTTTAAAGGTAGAGGTAGAAGCATTTTAATAAGTAAATCTAGTGGTATTTGCTAAAATTTGTTATAGTCCGACAGCAAATATCCCCTTGAAATTGTGCTTTGAAGCTGCTAAATATTGTAAATATATTGATAAAAATCGATATTTCCCTTAAGCAGTATTACTTTAAGACAAACAAAGACAAAACACGTCTACTTTTTTTGTTCATATAAAAAAATTAATTTCCGAAGCATAAACCACTAGAACAAACAGTAAACATTTTATATTAAATGGTTTTCTAACTAAAACTATATATTTATATATTTATTTATTTTAGTTTATTAACTATTGATTTGAGTTATTAACTCTCACTTAAAAATTCCCTTTTTATTTTTTCAGAAACATATACATATATTTTCATACACACATTTTACTTACATTTTTTGCAAATAATAAAAACATTTAAAGCATATTTCGTCAACTATTACCATAAACCTCTATAGACAGAGTACATATATACAGACACAGTTGAGCCTGATGCTATGATCCCATTAAGTTCATAATATTCAAAGGATAAAAGACCTTCCATCATGCAGTGCACAGACAAACACTAATAGACACACAGAAATATATATATATATATATATATATATATATATATATATATATATATACATATATATATATATATATATATATATATACTATATTTATGTACAAACATATACAAGCTTATTCATATATACGAACGTATATGCTTGTAATCACTTCAAAATAAACAAACAGGAATGCAATAATTTGTTATCATCAGTTAAGTAAAATGGCTATACAGAATTATAACGCTAATAAAAAAAGCAAGAATCAAGGGCAAGTGTGGAAGGAGGTGGGTATCATCACATCCCATAATTTGTTTATGGTCTTTAGTAAAATGGAAAAATTAATGGTGTAAATGGTTTTGCTATAGTCTTTTGTGGTTGAAAAGTTCGATCATTTATTAAATGTTAAAATAAGTGTTACGTTCAGTAATAAATTTTCGAAGAATATTCTAGGTTAAATATGCAAGAGTCTAAAATTTATTTACAGAAAAAATGAAAAATACTTAAAAATATAAATTTTACCACTATAATTTTTTTCAAAATTCAATGGCGTCGAGTTGAGATTTTTTAAATTCAGTACAGTTTGTCTATAATTTTTGTATTACTTATTTTCTGCCATATATTTAATAGATACGTAAATATAAATCAGCCGATATTAAACTGGTTTTACTCTCAAATTTTTAAAAAATATGTATATGTATATAAATAAGCCACCAACTCCTATTTTAAAAAGTAACAAAAATAAATTAAATTATTTTTGACAGCATAAAATGAAATTACAGCCATGAAGCGTTATGTTGCGGTACAAAGATATCCTTTGTTACAATAAATTAATGAAAATGTCAATATGGGTGGTGATCATGTTATTAGAAAAAATCTGGTAAAGGTGCTTTTGAGAGTACGTCCACTATAAGTATACTTTAACACATGTGCGTATATTTTCCAACGGGGTTTTTTCTCTATAAAGAAATTTAATATAGTACGAATGGAACTGAAATGTTTTCATTTTTTGCTATTTTAGAAATTTCTAATACATAAAATTAACTGACTTTCAACATCCAATTATTTATTAAGGTTATTTTTTTAGCAGCCGAAAAAAAAGAAAAGCACATACTAGATTTGGATATCCCGAAACATCTTACAATTCCGAAAAAATTATAATAACGAGAAGATTACATGTTGTCCCTTAAATAATACACGAGTCCCATGAGGCACCAAATATAAAAAACGAAAATAAGAAATAAATTCAAATTATTACCAATAGTTTGTTCTAAACCTCTTAATTTGCGTATAAATAGACGAATTTCAATATGATTAGAAAATAAATACCTGGAAAGTATTTAATTATGATGTAATTGATATAGTACATTTTTAATTGATTAATAATAGATTGTTTGAGCTCAAAACCAAAACAGTTTAACTTATTAAATTGATGTTCCAAATTGACCAAGAGTTTCGTTTATGATATTGCCATCGAATGACTCTGTAAAATTTTTCCGGAAAAACATTCTAGATCGCCAAAGAAACGCAAATCTGTTTTAAACTCAATGGTTCTTCCTGCTAAAATTATATACTTTTGATCCGGATGAAAAGACGGAAACATTTGCCATATAGGCCTTATTTAAATTCAATAATTACATGATATATTAAAATTCGATAACTATATAATACTGTATTCGGCCATACGCTTTCATGATTATGCATGATTAGCTACCGTCCCGATTAATCGCAATTAGATTTTTTATAGCCTTCAATCTGTTATGATAGTCTATGATAATTTTTCCTACTGTTCCCGCCATCAAAAATTCTAAAAAAAATAAGTTCATAAAAACGACGCTTTGTGCTAAATCTAGGCATAGATTAGCGTATTTATAGGTTAGCGTATTGAGAGAAGAAAGAAATAAATTTTTGGAGAATGAGAGTTCTAATATAATGAAAATTAGAATTAATCAGTAATTTAAAAAAAAAAACACTGAATTTATAAAGCAGAATTCATAGAATTGAAATAAATTTTATTTCAAATGGTTTTTTTGGAAGTAATTATGTTATATTGAATAGTTTTTCAGTGTGCTAATGACCCAAACTTATTTAAGATAAAATCGCTAAATTAACTATTGGCTGCTTCATTTCATTCATATTTCACATTTTAGAAAAGCAAAAGTTGCTTATTATATTTACATGTTTCGAGGAAGTGAATGTTTGTTTAAATGTTTCTTTTTTTTCGAGAACTCTTATTTCGAAAATTTTTTATTTGTCTTTAAATTGGAGGTCAATTGGGAATGCTAAAGTATTCGAAGTAAGTTTTCTTGTATATGAGCAAAACTGAAATTTATTCGTTGTTTATCATTTGTATCTAATAGAGAAGAACAATATATAAATTTTAACTTTGATATATTATATGGTTATTGAAGTCACTGTAATATGTCATATTGTACAATATCCTGTATTGGAGAGGAGAAAGATAAAATATCATTTTAACAATTAAATTGAATTGTAAAATTTTCCAAACAAAAATGCATTTTTCAAAATAAGAGAAATATTTAATTAATTATTTATAAGGGAAGTTTGTCTTAGGAATAAAATTGACCTAAAAAGTGTGGTGAATTGTATACTTTATATGCCGCTAGTTTGGTATATGAGTATAATCATAATTAATTTTTTAATATTGAGGGGTTATTATTTAAGAACTTTAAGACTTTAACGAGAATCCCTTTTTCCCCACCTAACAAAAATTGCATTGTGTGTGTAAAGGAATGTTGCATATATATTTACTTATCCTAAATTGAGTGTGTAATTGTTTCATATTAACTTGTTTGACCAATGTCGACTTTGAATGCATGCAATGACAAAAGATTGTACAAGTAAATATTGCAGGCATTATTAGCCTTAGTATTAGTGTGTACTTATATTAATCACAATGCATTTGACTTAAATTTTATGTGTAAATTTTGACAGTTCTTGCATCGTTTATCATTTATGGGAAAATATAATTTATGTGATGTCTGTCTTATATTTTCTTAAATCTGGAGTTTGATGTTTTTAGGATGTCTTTCTTTGGTTGGCTGCCAACTTTAATAATAATTGAATATTATAACTTAAAAAATAAAGTTATTTTAGTATTTTATTTAGAAATATATTTGGATTTGTTTAACTAAACATGAGTTTTAATTTTATATGCAACTGCTAATTTAGAAGACATTATATATCACGACGAAACGGCTGCACCGATTTTGATGCAATTGAACGGCAAATTGTAGTGTCTGTAAGGTGCAGAAGCCCATTTTTATTTTCAAAAACAGCGGCCCAGAAGAAAAGTTAAGAAGGAAAAAGGTATTTCTATATAGAGGTTTAAAATAAAACTCCATTAAAAATGAGGTACAATGAAAGAAGCATACTTTTGGTAAGCAAAGCATATTCGATTTTTAATTATTTTCAGGCATCTTAGAATAACGACAAACTTTGGTAAAATCAGAATTTTCATTAAAATGTGGTAAAAACTAAATAAAAATGGTTTTCTTACAAGTTAATGTCAACTTTGTCTGTTACAATTTTCAACTTTGTTTTTTTTTGCCATGAAAATTGATAATAAAATACTTCCAGACACTTTTACCCAGTTAAAATTAAATTCATCCAAGCACTACCTGGTTAAACACACAATACACAAAAAAAAAAAATTTCACTTCAGCAGTAAGAACAACGTAGAATTTGTGTCTTGCATAAATATGCGTCATTAAGCATTAACGCAATTTGTTTATGTCTTTTGTTTATCGTCGGACTTAATCAATAGTCAGGACATGGTGGTGTCACACTTCCTGTTGCTGGAACATGCTAGAAAAAGCGATTGAATAGCGATAGCAACCAAACGAAAAATAGCAGTGTACGAACACAATTTGCTTACAATTATTAACAGGGAATTTCTTCATTTGTGACAAATAAATCGTAACGAGGTGAATAGGTTATTCACTAAACGAGTCATGGAAGGAAGAGAAGGTAGGAGTATTAAATAAGAAGTAAACGACAAAACAAAACAATTCAACAAATAACAGTTATAATAAATACTTTACTAATACACTAATAACACTAACAACAAAAACAACAACAAGGGCTACAACGACAACAATTACAAAATTAATGACAATCTAGAATTTTGCCAATCTATAATTACAATCGCACCTTTCGCAATACAAACAATAATATAAATGGTTTAATACTGGTTTCTTCCTTCAGTTAGTTATATTGCGAAGAAACTTGTGCTACTTACAAGGTTTACGCTGAAATGAAAATAAACTGTTTTATTACGAAACTAAGAATGGCTATGAACTCAACGAGTTTTGCTTTTGTGAATGCAAACAGTAATGGCGACATTGATTTTATTACTATGAATATCATATAATAACTGTGAACGGTTAACGAGTTTGTGTGACTGTTAATACCTTATTAAATGTTGTACAAGTTTGTGTTTCTCTATATGAATTAAGGAAATTGTAGCAAATTCGTTAAAGAATGCTTTCGTTAACGAACTTTTATTTTCAAATTCTTTCTCTTAATTTGGCCTATAAAATTTCGGAAAAAATATAAATATTATTTGGGGTAATTTTTGGTGATTTCACGATTTTTAACTGGCGGTGTCAAGTACTTTTTAATAAGGGTGTCTATCCACCGTAAGTATTTGCGTTTTCGCCAGGTTCGGATTAGCCTCAGAGTTCTTATAACCGTAAGTTTAACACAAACTATAGTTCAAACACTAGGTTTGCTTGCATAATATTAGACAGATGATGATAATAGTTAAACTATATGAATATTAATTTATTTGCTGATTAGATTATTTCTTTTTTAAATTGACGATTCTGTTAAGGATCCAATAAATGTTTAACTAACTATAAAATTCTTAAATAGTAATTTTCTTTGCCATCTTTAATTTAATACTTTCATAACACAAAAAAAAATATATACATATGATGTGTTAAAAATATTTGTGTAATTTCGTTTATTCCTTTGGGATTCAACAATTTGCTAGTAATTCTCTACGATTATTTTGCAAATATATGCCCGAATTTCACTAATGCTAAACATTATTTTTCAGTACACGGGAAGTTGTTGTTTGGTTGACACATATCTTGGCCTAATTCATGGCATCTGGAGAAATTATGATAATTTGTTTAAGGCTTAATATTTTTTGTTTCAAATATGCTTAATATTTATTTTCTGTTATGTGCTACCCCTCCAGCAGTCAATACCTTTAATATTATTATAATGCTTATTTACATAATAATAAATTATTTAAATTTGACTAACCGATAAAAAGTTGTTGAATATAGTTGAATAGTGTACAAATAAAAAAAAAACATTTCATTCTTTTCAAACCCTGTTTTTCTATAAACTTTTTCACTAACGGCAGCAACTTTATCGGCAGACAAACCTTAGCGTAAATTGTTGGTGAGGATATGAATATTTGAATTATGATTGTGGTTAAAGAGTAATTTGTCTTCTGTAAACAAAAGACCACAGACAAAGTATTAATATTATGGTGAAATAATTTACAACAAGAGGGTGTTAGTGTTGGCCAAGAAAAAAATAAACCAAAAAAAGGAATTGTTAAGAAAACACAAATCAAAAAGTTCAAAAAAAGTAGTGGATGGAACGTACAATTCGCAGATACTGAGGCAAGCTGTTAAGATGGGAGTCACATTTTTTATGTTAACAGGTTTACACAAAATGCCTGCCGTACTCTTGCATACCTTAACACCCTTTTAAATATATTTAATATTAACACACTAATGCAAAAACACTTACACGTCTCCCTTGAGAACCATTATAACAAGGTAATGGACTAAATCGAACAGATACTATTGTTTATCATTTTGTAAATACTTTTCTAAGACAACACGTAAGAATAATGGCACGTTACTATAAAGAAGCCACTAAATAAAATAAATATTGAAATGGTTTAAAGATAAAATTTGTAAATATTAAACGACTAGAAAAATTTTAACACAAACTTTTCAAATGAAAGGAAGGGAAAGTTTGCAATTCTTTTAATGATTTATTTTATTTAAGATAACACAAAATAGCAATTATTAAATATACATTAAAAAAATAGAAAAAATTATAACGGTTTTGTTAACGAATTTTTAAAGAGTCTGCAACTTTTCATCTTTAGAGAGAGAAAAGAAAAATGCACCTGGATAACAAAAATACTATTACGAAGATGATTTGTTAAGTTTTAAAAGAAAATAATTATCAATAAAAAAGTAAAGGAAACTACCCACTGCGTAGTTTTCTAAGAATTCTTATACACATAAGACAACAACAACATGCTTATAAGAAATTCTAGGAAATAAACAACAGAAAACAAAAACAACTAACATAGAACAAAAACAAAGCACACAGCCAAGCAGGTGCCTAAAATAAATGATAATATGGGGTGATGTTAAAGTAGAATATTCTTCTATATGGGACAGCTATGTAAACACCACTTGCTGTGCAAATAGATTAATTCAAGTCATCGTTGAGCTAAGACCAGCAATTTACTATCATGTTTATTTTGTGTGTATTGAAAGTAACTAAATCATTTTAATTTAACTTTAAACTCTAAAGTACTGTGTTAATATTTCGCGTAAAAGAACTCAAAATAACAAAACGTTCATTTAAAGGAATAAACGGAAAATTAAAAGAATAAACCAATTGTTGAAGAACTTTTAAAAAATTTGAAACTTTTCATCTTTAGAAAACGAAGAGAAAATGCACCTGGAACCAAAAAGCACCTGGAATCAAAAATTCAAAATCTGTTGCTTTCTTATGCAAAATATTCAACACAAGAAATGTTTTACTTATTGTTTCCAAATTTTAAATTTTATTTTTATACGATATTTCTTAATCTGAAACGATTTTACGGCTTTGCTTATTCTATTTATTTAAAAGCTTTGTGCTGTGAGGGTTGTTTTATGACTCATGAATAATCCCATATTTTTTTTATTATCGTGTGATTTTTTTATGTGTTTTCGTCTATTCTCACATAATTTCGTTAGCTTTTGCTTTGAGTTTATTTAAATTTTTTCCATAATCTGCATACTTTTTTAAAGCAATTTTTTTACCAATTTCTTTATCTCCTCCTTCGTTGTTGTAATTATTGAAGTTATAAGGCGCATGCGTTTAAATGTTCCTTGTACGGTTGCCCCGTCTGCACTATTAAAGTGGGACCCATTGATGTGGCCTTATGTGTACCATACAGTACGGCTTTTCAGAATTCGCAGATAAAATATAAACAAAAACAAATTTAATTTATTTGTCTTTATAATAATATGTCGGTTTACAATTTCACTTAAAGTTGAATGTAAATAGTTCAAGTTACGTACTTTTTCTTTTTGAAAGTATTAGTAAGAAAGTATTAGTAAGTAAATCTATATACGTTTATAATAACTATTGGGGGCAAAATTTGAAAAAACCTATTTAAATAAATTTTAATGAAAAAACTTATACAACTACTTACATGCTAACTAAGATGAATACAATTCGTTGATATGGGAGTGATCAGATCTAGAGTATCTGGAGTAAAAGTTGGTGCTCAATCTGTTTAATTTAACCCCAACAAGTTCTATGTTTGAAATAGAGCCTAGATGTCGAAAACACCAAGGAAGCTTAAATATTAGTTTTAGTAATTTGTTTTGTGCAATCTGAAGCTTTTAAATTGACAAACTGCAGTTTTTGCCCACACAGGAGTTGCATAAAAAATTACAGCCTGAAAAATTAGTTTAAAAATTAACATTTTATTGTGAATACTAAGACTACAATTTTTGTTAATAAAAGGATAAAGAATTTAATTTGTTCATAACATTAAATTTATTAATAACATGGTATGTGGTCTTTGAATTTAATTTTTGTGTCTAGTAACACTCCCAGATATTCAACTTTCTGTTCCCATTAAACTTTCCTATTTAAAAACAATATAGTTTCGCTGAGGAATATAACAAGATTTTCTTTTCCTTGAGAAATAAATTGCCTGTGTCTTTTCAGCATTCAAGCAAATCCTCCATTTGTTAAAATATTGTGTTGGCTTGTCCAGAGCCATTGGTAAATTTTAAATAATATTAAAAGAAAGTAGGTTAGTATCATCAGCAAAAATCGATAGGGTACAACTTACTATATGGGGTAGATCTGTGGTATAAAGATTATATAAGGAGGGTGACAAGCAGGACACTTGGGGATATAAACAAAAAAATAAAAGATTATTTACATGAAAAAATTACAGACAAAACAATTCTATTTTGTTTACTTTTTTTATAAATAATTTGCTTATTATTTTCAGTTTTATTCGAACTTTTTTTTATTTTTTATTTTTATTAAATCTAAACCTTAATCTTTTATCCGGATATTAAATTTACTATTGAAAGAGAGTTAGAATCTAAACTTCCATATTTAGATATATTGATAATAAGACTTATTAATTTTTATTCCTAACATCCGAGAAAAATAATAATAAACACGGCGAAAAATATGACAGACAGAATATTGACTATAAGTGACAGAGAATTTCAGTTGAAGAATAAGGATACAATAAGAGATATACTTAATAACAATGATTTTCCAGTAGAACTAACTAACCGATTAATTAGACAATATGATAATCATAGGAAATACTAGGGCAGAACAAAGAATTTAAAAATCATTCCTGGAATATCAGAAAGATTAGGAAAGTCTAAAATATATGACACTGATAGATATATAATTGCACACAAAACATATAACACATTAAATAAATTATTTAGCAATATGAAGGATAAAATAGGGAAAATGGAAATATCTGATGTAGTATACAGGATACCATGTGGAGGAAATGACCAGGTGAACTGTGACAAAGTTTATATTGGGACAACAAAAAATAAACTTAAAACGAGATTAGCTGGTCACAGGTGTGATCAAAAATATAGGAATATTTCAACACAGAAGACATCCTTATCTTCACATTGTAAGAAATATAATCATTATCCAAAGTTTGATGAAACATCAGTATTAGATATAGAAAAAAACTACAAGAGACATTATATGTTAGAAATGTTAGAAATTGTTAATGTACCAAATGTAAGGAGAATAAATTTCAAAACAGACACAGACAATTTAGCGCAGAATTATAGGTACTTAATTCAAAAGACACATAATTTGTTATAATTATTTCATGAGAAAGAATTTGTTATTTAATTTCCGATTCCTTGTTTTTGTATGTTTAAATATTTGAAATTTTAATTTTTATATGTTTGTATGTATAAGGAAAATTATTTTATATGTTTTTGTCAAATGTTTTCAAAAAATTTTTCTTTTCAAATTGTTATAATTTTTTGTTTTTGTAAAATATAAGAAATAATTTCCTGAAGAAGCTTTCCACAGGAAAGCGAAATATCGAAAAACTAAATCGTTATAATTTAAAAGACCTTTTAAAAGATTAAGGTTAAGATTTAATAAAAATAAATAATTTGCTTAAAGGCTTTTTGCGATAACATACAATTAACGCTTAGCAAACTTATATTTAACCGATAATAATTTAAAAGCAAAAAAGAATTGGCTTACGTTAACCTTAAGACTGCAGAGGGAAGCATTCTTACAGTTTCTAAAAGTTTGTAATATATTTTTATCATTTATTTTGCAATTTTGCAAATTTCTCTAACTCGACTATACCATTACATGAGCGAATTTACTTATTGTGTATCAATATTCCTCCCACTTAATAAACCTCAACTGTGTAGAATTAACGGTACCTCATAATTTAATTGAATGGGTACAAGAAGAAGAAAAAAACACTTTGTTCCATTATGCAAAAAAAATGCTAATCAATGTGCCAAAAACCGCGATACCACCCATTACCAATTGCAATTTGACTTTGGAATTGTATCTTTAAATGGATAGTAGCTTGAAACATTGTTAAGCACATATCGATAAATATTGAGTTGTCCATGTACGCATTTACTGCAGATACTGATATGTAAACGCATAATTTTAACTTGGCCAGAGATAACGCTAAAAACTGGTGCGTTGTATATGTAAAGGTAGCCAAAAGTCGAAAAATATGATGAAATTGGGAATCTTTGTTTTTGAAGTTATAATTCAGTTATTTGACTTCAAGCTAAAATAACATTTTAAATACAAAAGTGTAATTTAAACATGTCATTTTAATTTAAGATATTTCTGTAAAGAAATCTTTTGAAATGTACACTGGATTTAAGTTGGTTGCATTTTCGCTGACCACAAGAGAAAAAAATTGAAAGTACTGTTGGATAGTTAACTAGCAATTGATAAGTTATATTAACTCATCGGGTCAAGTATCTAGCAGTAAGATATGTGTTAAGTACAAAGCATACCCAATAACAGTGAGGTATTCCAGAATATCACCAAGGCCAGCTTTTATGTTTTTTTTTTTTTTTTTTTTTTTAAAGAGAAGTAGCACTTCAGGCAACAATGTCTATTTAGTAAAGTACCTAAGTAGTAAAGTACATTCTTTAGGAAAGGGATAGAGACGTGATTTGATTTACGTCCGCACCTGGCCATTAAGCCTTAATCAGATGGTATTCAAGCCACTATGCATAATTTGGAACATGCTCGTCCTAGGAAGCCGAAGCCATAATTCTATGCAACAGAACTTTCTAGTTGCAACTTTGATGATTCCAGAGCAGGGCTGCAAATCATCACTCCTTGCTTAAGAGTTGGAGACTATCCAACTCCTGTCCAGAACACATGTCTAGCATGCTCACTGGACTGGATCATTCACTTAGGGTGTCATTAACAGTGAGATGATCCTGGCCACCATAATAACCATTTTACTGTTATGGGGCTACGAAATCACAACCACCACGATACTCCCATATAGAGGCCAACCTCAATAATCACCCAGGGAACTATTAAATGTCTAAAGAGACAAATAATGAACTCTGCGAACTTACTGATCCCCGTGGAAATAAAGTGGAGTTTCCAGTTGTACTCCTGCTGACTTCAGGGGACTGGGCTCCCTTTTTCCCCCAGTTGCACTGTGTCTAGATAGTCGAAGTTATATAAAGACCATATATATGTGTCCCCCGGGGGGTAGGAAAGGGATAGAGAAGAGATGAGACAGGTGGTGAAAGTAGAAGGATAGTCGAAAATTAACTGCCGTATGAAGACAGCAACAGCGACCAGTGACTGTGCCTTTATCGCTAAGCAGCCCCACCGACAGTCAATTTTTATTTTTGTAGTGAAAAAAACCAAGGTCTTCGTTGGGAATCGACCCACAACCCCATACTGACAAGCTAGTACACTACCTACTAGCATACAGGGGCACCTTTATGTTTTTATCTATGTTTTTTTATGTTTTTATCTATGTCTCGTGCTCTGTGACTGATCAATAACACTGAAATATCCATTCGATATTAGTTTAAACGTTTCATACTGGGTTCAACATTAAAAGAGAGACATGCTAATGTGGCAACCCCCCACGTTTTCAGATTATACCACATTCTTTAACATTTGTGAGAAGCTGATATAATTTTAACAATTCCTAAGTAACAGGTAGACGAATTAATATTGTATTTTTTTTTTTATTGCAATCATCAGACTTTCACAAAGTATCCAGGTTATTTTTTATTTAAGTTGTTTGAAGGATAACTTCAATTTAATGTTTTAATTAAAGTGTATAAAAAGCTACTAAACTGTTTTTATTTTTGTAAGATTTTTTGTGAGATGTCATTTTACTTGCAGTTTCTAAAAGCCAATTCATATTTTCCCCCACATATGGTAACACTGGCAGGCATTATAAACCTAGCATGGGTACATTCGTTAATGTAGTTCGAAAATGTATGAAATGGGCTGCATATGTGAATGTGCGTATGTGGTAATAAGTGTTGTGTGTAGTTAGATTAGTGAACGGATGTTTGGTGTTGCCTTCACCTTAATGATGTAGAAGCTAAAAGCAGCAATTGTTAATCGGTCGATAAATTAAAACTTTGGTTTTAAAAGGTTTAAGTAATTTTCTTTTTTATGTAAGCACAACACTTTTTTACTTTATGTATAGACGTATGAAAATGGGTTATATTGAATTATATTATAAGGATTTTGGAAAGTCTTTATTTTGAAAGTAAGCAAATTTTTGAGAATTTTTAAAAAACCCAAAAAAATTGATACATATTAAAATTTGAATAAATATTTTAATATCATGGAAATGAAGAGTATAATAATAAGAAATAGTACTCTTTCGTCCCAAAATTTGTCAATTATATACAAGGAACTTACTGCTGATACTGACTGTAGTATCAATAAAACCTTTTTATCTACCTGTCAATGGTATGTAGCATTTAATATGCAGTTCATTTTAAGGTTTTGAAACTAAACATTTAAATGTCATTAATTGTATAGTGTTTGTTATGCTCCTCAACGCTAAACTATTAAGTGTATTGAAATTTATATCTCTAACAATAGCATAATCATCACACAAATGTTACAATCGTAAGGAATACCCAAAGGACGTTTAAAGTAAACAAAGCAACTGGAGAAGGTGGAATAAGTACTTTTACATATATAAACGAACGTACGTGTGTTTGCATCTTCTAAAAGGGTCTTTCAATAAAGATTTTTATTATAGTGTTCTGCTTTCTAATATTGTTATTATGGTTGTTGCTATTTAATAGCATTAGATTAAGTTTAAATGGCAGTAGTTATCTTATGTATTCTTTTTTTTATATTAAAAAAGAAGCAAGAAGTTGAAGTTACTGTACACTGAACGAATATTTTGTAGATTTAACATAAAATTACTTTTGAAAATAAGATAGCAGAATACAGCAAAGAAATCATAAATATACAACTTTTATTAAGAACTTGTGCTATCAGTAATATAATTATTTTGTGATTAAAATATCTTTCAGTTTTTTGTGCTTTATTCATTGAGTCATGTAGAAATACAGTAAAATATTTCAGCATCTTTTACATCAAGCAAATTGATAACAAATCAGAAATGTACACAGATTTCAACTGTGTGAGCAACATCAAATGAAACATCAGAACAGATGCAAAAATGATTGAAAAAGTGTTTGTTTTCACAATTTGCACTAATTTCAATTGATAACATATTTTTGTTTTTGTTTAGCTCTGCGAATTATAAAACATTTAACATAGCACAACTACTTTCAAACAAATAACACAAGAAAAACAACAGCACAAATAACAAATATGAAATTTTTAATTTAAGGCAATATTTACATGAAACATTGCTACACACTTTCATATATCTTCCCAAGCTTCCTCGCGTGTATCTAACGTTAGCAATGCGGCCTGATTATTTAAATGTGAACGAAAATGTCTTTGGCATATTTATATTAAAATAACAGGAAAAAGTATTTGTTTTTAATTTTTATTCACATATCCGGCACCTAAGATTACAAGCTGATATAAAAAATACAGCCTGTGAAATAGCTCAATTAGTGCACAAGATATTAAGTGGTCAAATTTCTTATTTCGGTGATCCGATCAAGCATTAGTTCTTTTAATGGAATTATTAGAGTCAAAGAATCGTACTGATAAAGTTGAAAGCCTTCAAATCAAATTAAAAAATTGAAGAAATTTTTTTCACTGTGCTTTCTAATTATTTTAAATCGTTCTTTCGGTTCAGTTCACAGGGGCGCACCAAAAAAAGGGTTGTGTATGAGAAAATGGTCTTCTCGTGAGTAAAAGGTTTTAATGGTTTCATCTCTCTGCAAACTATTAAGTAATTAATTTTCTTCAGCTTTCACAGCTGACTTTCTCTCGTAATATTTGAAATTCGAGCCTCTGTAATATTTTACACTAGTCTACATAGGAAAACATGTAGATTAATATACGAAAAGTTCTTATTTAATGTTTGAACTACTGTTTTTAGTGATTTAATTGATGTTATTGTTAAATTTTTAATTTTAAAATATATTCCGCCCGCCGGGAAGGTATAATACTTTGTTTATAATTTTTGATTATTTTTTATATTGATAAATGTTTTATGTTATAATAAAATTAATTATTTGTCTTTACAAATTAAGTAATTAAATTAAAATTTTTACTTTTTCTATGTGGACAGTTTTTTAAGTGTAATTTCTTTTTAATGGAAGTCGTTTTCTTACACATATGAAATTTGTCTACGCAGATTTCTGCACTCACATACACATATCCAAATATATATTTTACTATTGAGGGGACGTGACCAAATACAATTTTGTCCAAAAAAGAAATTTTAATGACTAAACAAGTGTTTGTAATGTGATATTTGAGTAATATTTTCTTTGGCTCTTATATTTTTGGTCTTAATGGACTTAAAAAGTTATAAAACTACAAGTGATTATATCCGTTTTATGCCTATGTGCTGGTTAATGAGGTAAACGAGATTTTAATAGTTTTGGTAGCAAAAATATATTTTTATTACTACATGTTTCGTTGTTGTAATAATGCTGGTATTTATAAATTAATATTTATTATAAAAAAGAGTAAAATATTAAACATTTTTGTTTTGTAAAAGCTTTTGAAATGATTTATTCGCGGATTTTTACACTGAATTTAAAGAGAAAATTTTTACGTCCTGTTGTCTTTTTATTAATTAAGAATGACAATTAGTTTTTGTAATATCTTTTTAAAACAAAATTAAATGATTAAATGATTTCTATCCGCTAAATTTTGTACATGAATTCTTTCTGTCATTATTACTATGTTAGTACAAACCGATAATATCAATCAAACAGAATTATGAGCTTATTTTCCTGTAAAATTTGGACTTGTATTTATTTTCATTTTCGTAGAAATTTAGTTTTTGTTTAAATATATTGAGCGTTTAGTATAATCTTTTTAAATTTTCTAATTTTTTGTTAGTTAAACTGATTGAAAATTTTTATATTTTTATTCACATGATTTTTAAATTTTACACTATCTTGAACTCTGAGTATGTGCTTGTGAATGCATTGCATTTAATCTAAAGTTGTTTACACAAAGGAGCAATGAAGGAAATTATTTTCCAAAGTTCGTTCATGCACATGAATTTTAAGGTGAAAAAATCATTCCACATGGACTAGTTTCATAAAAAGTTTATATGTTGTTTTCTTAAATTCATACGAAAACATTTCTATTCGAATACATAAATAAATTCTGTTTAACTTTAGCGTACAGCAGCATCTCACAACAAGCAATAAATTGGAATATTTTGTTAAACAGCAAAAGTTGAAATATTGAAAAATTTATCAATAAAGATAAGTATGTAATTGTATGTATGTAAGTGTGTATATATATGGAGTATGTAAATTATTTATTTTTGGATTTCTAATTGAAGAAATTTAAGAAAAGGTAGTCACTTTATAGCTTTTTCAACGATTATTGAGATTATATTCTTAACCTGTAAAGAAACTAATAAAAAGGACTAAAATCTTAATGAAGTACTTCGATACCTAAAGTCTCTGAATTGAAAATCTCTGACGGTTCTAAATAATACATAAAAATGGCGCCTTTTAAATTTCAGTTTTATTTTTTATTTTTACTGTGGCGGATACAGTTACATACACATTTAAGTGCCAAAATCAGGCCTTATATAGAACGCAAATTTTTTTTAAACTGGTTTTTAGTGTAGCAGCCATAATAATATATTTTATAAATTTTACATTCTGTCTATTAGGGTTCAATCCAAAACTTGTGCATTAAACTAAAATCATAAACGTCAAATCATAATCACTTCTCTATGGAACCCACTTTTAATTTCTAATTCTAATAAAGGAATTGTAACTTTTTGGACCTAGCACTGATGAGCTCTATCATATCATTATTTTCTGTCTGAAATTTCTCGCCTTCCACTTTTTTCGGCCACCCACTTGCTTAAGAAGCAAGTGGTTATATTCCTTTTATGACTATGTGCTGGTTAAGATTGTAATTCGTTGTGAAAGCTAAAATTTTACAAAATTAAAGTTGATAGAACGTGCACCAACAATAAAAAAATATTTTTATATTATTTTAGCCATCCTGACAACGTACAGCGGCTTATTACTTTTTGTTTAATTAACATAAAAGAGTTAAAATTTTTCTTATGAACCGTTAACCTATACACTTTCTCTTAACTTCCGGAAATTGCAATAGATCGTTATGTTTTTATTTGATGTTGGCTATAATTCTGCATGAAATAAGTGATGTTGAAAAAATGTTGCCGGACTTGTTATGCAGGTGATAAGATCGCTGGCAGAAACATTTTGTAACTTTTTTGAAAAATAATAGCATACAGGTTTGAAATTACTTTTCATTGTCTTTAGCACAATAAGTTTTATATAGAATTTTGATAGCATTTCGCATAAAATTATAAACAGAAAACTATACTTAAAAACAAAATTTTGAAATTTACACAGAGTGTGACAACCACTCATGCTTATCAGTTGACTCGTTTTCTTTTCAAACCGACTTTTTTTTGTCTGTCTGGCTTAAACTCAGTTTTACTGAAAAGCATTCTTTATTAGTAATTAGAATTATGCCAATTTTCTATTTTATATAAATGATAAGCATTTTTTTTTGAATTGTAAAGTTAAATATTAAAATATTTTACACATTTGCGTCTTTAAGAATGCCATAAAGAGAAAGACTTGCAGCATTTTTGTCCGATGTGAATATTTACATATAACTATACAGGGACAAGAACAGAAACAAACTTTGAGAACTTTATAAGAAATTCTAACAAGAATACAAATACTTTTTGTTTGTTGTTCTAGGAAATGTTTGCGCTTAAGAGTAGAAGAGGGCATAAGAGAGATATAAGCACAAACATAAATATGCATATGCATATAGTTGAATAGATATAAAAGTGTATGTACAATGAATGCTTGAAGGGAACCAAACACAAATACAAACCCAAACATAAAAATCACATGAATAGTTAAAAACGGAATATTTTACAAGGAAATTTTGAAATATTTTACTTGTGGCACTAATGTTTTTCTTTGTCCCTGCATAATATAATGGTTCATACGTAGTTAAAAAAAAAAACAAACAAACAAACAAACACCAGTGAACCAAGTGCAAAAAACACACACATCATACAATTCATTTAGAGCTTCAACACATACTGTCTCATTTTTTGCTGATACAAAGATTTTTTTCGTATTCATCAAACATGTATTATTTTTCTTCATCTACGAGTATATTTTTTTTCTGTGATAGAGTTAGAGTTAAGGTTTTTTCTCTAGTAGAATTTTTCATGTATCTTAAACATCAAATGTCAACAAAGACGACAAAGACTAACGACTTATGAATTAGTTTAATCGTTGTTTGGAGGATATTACTCTCTTTCATGCAAACATACATGCACACATCTGTAGATATACACTTTGACGTATTCTGAGAACATGAGTAGCACAACATTTATAAAAAGTAACGAAAATATATAAGGACTTTATATAACCTTGAATTTATGTATTTTAACATTCGAAGATGTTTTTAAAATGTTAGTTTTTCTTTTTTTATCTTGAGTTATTGATTGAAACTTTAACACATGCGATATGAACTTGATAAATTATATAAAATACATAAGGTGCAAAGTAAAACAAAACAAAACAAAAAAAAAAAAAACAATGTGTATTTCTTTTTTAAATTATAATGAAATTAAATTTAAAAATTTTAGAAACTTTTATAAATGCATCTCTGTTATTAGACCAAAAGTATTGAAAACATTGAAACAAATTTTTTTAAAAAATGATAATGTTTAACAAATTTTTAAAAGTTAAACAACATGCAACATGCAGAGACTATGTTTTTCATTTCTTAATAACAAACAAATACAACGACAAAAAAAGAAATAGCAAATGGCAAAATATTTATGACTTCCAATGCTAGTTGTTGAGGTCACATAAAACTAGAAAAATAATAAACTTAAATGAAACAGTAAGCTAAAATGACGGCTGGCTAGACAAAAAATGTGGGTAAAACACCACAGCCTTTGGCAATTTTCATTACGATTCCTCATACTTTTGGATAGCCTTTAGAGAACAGACGACAACAATTTTACACAAAACAGATGATGCACTTAATGATAATAATGGTATGAAATTTTTTACAAAAAAAAAAAAAAAAAACGAAAAAAACAACTGAACATATTTTGCAGAGCCAGAAATAAAAACCAGAAGAAACAACCGAACAGCAGCCAATATTATAAAAGCAAACATTACCTAAACTTTGTACGGCCCAAAGGCACTGCAATTATTTTTGGATTTTACTATTTTAAAGTTTTAGTTGTGTTAGATACTCTTTTGTTGTCGTACTAATCATAGGTGTGGTAACATACAAAATTCTAATGAAATGCTAGAGACAACACCACATGGGATTTAAAATTGCCTCTAATGGAGTGCATGAAATATTCATTAAAGCATAGGGGTGATAAAATATTGCTTTACTCTTCCAATTTTATACACGTACATGTTAGTCGATTTATTATTTCTTTTTTTTTGTGCCATCATCCAAATTGCTATGCTGCAAGGACAACTTACAGCCAGTGTATTTCTAGAAAATGAACACACGAATATATTTGAAGTATTATGAAAACTGTCTTTGTTCTAGCAGTAAGTAGTAAGCAAGTACTTGTTCTAACCACAATATTAACAATTTCAACATTTGAGTGCATGATTGCAAATTTCTTTGTGTGGAGAAATTAAAATGAAAAAAATAAAAAAAAAAAAAATTAATAATAAAAAAGGACACAAAATCTTTATACTACCAACAAGTGTTAAAAATGTTTCCTTAAATTACTTACTCCGAAATAAAAACCTTACAGCATTAATTGCTTAAAAAAGATTTAAATAGTCATTTCTTAAAATTTGCAATTCTTTTATAATTATTTAATTTCAATTTTTGCCATTATCTTAAAAAAATGCTTAAAACAATAGAATGATATTTTTTTCTATCAGAAGAAAGTGAATTCCATAATAAAACTATTCTTAGAAAGGGTTAGATTCCTTCCAATGACAATGCTTGAAATATAATTATTTATTTAAATAATGACCACTAAAAAGGAATTTAAAGTTTCTTTATTTATTTTATACAATAAATTTTTAAGTGCTGTCAAAGAACCGGTTCAATAAATTTATGTAAGAAAGTTACTGTGAAAACGCCAAACAATATTGCGCATTTTTTTTCAATATCCTAAACAGTTTTTAAAAGTCTTAACAGATTAGGTAACTTAAAGCATGGCGAACAGAGCATTCGAGTGACATGCCGTCCAAAACTTAATGAGAAATAATTTAAAATATTCTTGCCGGCGTTGTAGTCTATTAATTTTGTGAAAAATTACAAAATAATTCTAGCAAGATGTTTGCTTTTAAAGCGTGGCATTGGCACCACTACCGAAATAAGTAAATTAACTATCGTATTTCCCAAATCTGAGCGGAGAAATGAATTTAAAAACATCTATGAGGACAGTTGAGCCAACCATAAATATTTCAATGGCTGTTTTAATAGCTTTCTTTACTCATACTTCCATATACATAGCATTTCTTATGTATCGTTTTGCCCTTTTATTCTCACTTTCCGTATTTTAATTACACTGCGCAATAATCCAAAAAATTTTTCATATCCCTTTAGTAAAAGCGACTACCATAAAATATACGTATTTGGCGTTTCATAAGTTTATGTTTGAAATTTTATTTTAATCATATAGAACAAAACAACAAAATATCAAAATTTCATGGTAATATAACAAATTATTTGAATACAACAAAAAGCAATAATAATAATAAATGCGGTTTTCTTACTTAATAACTAGTTCCTATTTTAAACGTTACAATTTACGATAAAAACATTGAACTTAAAATAATTCTCTTATTTCCGGACAATATAAAAGAAATAAAATATAATCTGCATCGTTACTGTTGGTCGACATAATTCACTAAATACGTATACAGAACCAATAGAGTTGGATACCCCCTGTCCCCAATGCAACACCAAAATAGACTTTGGGGCGCCGGTTCATACATAAGAGTTATTTTCCATTTTTGGACGGATTTAGGTGGTAAAAATAGTACAAAGATCGGATGGAGTCGGGTATCTCTTACACCGTTTTAGAAAACCGAGGCACTTCTTTAGAAACTTGAAAAATGTGTTTAGTCTATCGAACATTACACTGAATTATCATGCCAAGAACATCAAGAGCGTCCGATTTTCCAATAACTATATCACCCATAGTTACAGATGCAACACCATTTTCTAACACAGGTCTATGCGTAGGTATGCAACATTGTGTCTTACGGGCATTAAAATCGACTCTATTCACACGATCCCATTCCGAGATTGTTGCGAGATCGTGATTGAGCGGCTCATTGATGTTCTGCCTTTTGGAAATTGCCTGTAACTGGTTCGGTCTATTACCAAATGAATACGAATGACAAAAGCTGCTGTCATCTGCGAAGGAGAATATATAGGGTTAAGGGTTTGGCAAAGAAGGTCATTTAGAAAAATAAAAAAAGGGGAGGAGAAAGAAGAGAGCCTTGCGATACCCCTGAATTTATTTGGAACTCGTCCGATGAAATCCCATCTGTAACAACTCGTATAGTGCGATTATTAAGAAAATTCGTTATAAATCTGATGAAATTATCACCGACACCAACAGCAGCAAGTTTTAACAGACGTGCATCATGCCACACTCTATCAAACGTCTTGGAAATATCTAGAGCCACCAACTTACTCTCTCCAAAATGATGTAAGGAGTTGCACCATTGTTCCGTCTGGAAAGCCAGCAAGTGGCTCGTAGAGCACCCCGTGTAGAAGCCATACCGTGGGTCGCTAAGTAAGCTGTTAGACTCTAGGTATCTCACAAGATGAAAATTAATCATATTTTCCATCACGAAGAGCACTGTTTGAAGACCAGTGCTGGAATCCCATCCGGCCCAGAAGATTTGTTGATGTTGAGATCTGCCAAAAGCTTTTTAACCGTTCGAGCTCGAAAGAATATCTTCGACATAGTAACGAATACTCTGTAGAACTCAGGCGGTGGTTGACTGAACGCCATATAGTTCCGGAGGCACCATTTAATCTTTTAGATTTGGTTTATACCTTCATTGGTATAGTGAATATAGCACACTATATGGTCTGTGTCATGATTTTTATGTTAGATCTTATACGCTAAAATTAATTTTATATGGGACAACTCTTAAATTTGTAGCTTTCCTACTAATAAACTTTCTATGAAAAGTTCCACTTCTTGCACAGTTAACATTTATGCGTGACTAGATATCGAAATTGCAATGCCACACTTTACTATCAAAAGCAACTAACGAAACAATTTTAATTTAAGAAAACAAACTTAGCAACACAAAAATATGAAATTATATTTAAGAATACTTCAATAATGCCAATAACTAGCAAGAAAATAAGGAAAATTATTTATTTGATTATTAGCTTTTAAATAGACAGTTTCTTTTTAAAAACAATTGACGGTGGCATGCAACCAGCATGAAACATTGTTGGGAAGTCCTTTAAATTAACCTAAGGCCAAATGATGGCACGATACCAATAGAAATTAAATACAATTTACATGGCATTTTCGATAGATATCTAATGTCAAAATTTTTCCATTATATATATAAATAAATTGATTTAAAAATAAATTGAAGCTAATAGTGAGAGGATTTTAAGCTTTATTATATGCTTAATGCGTGATAAGCGGTTTATGCAGCGGTTTAATAATTCGTTTTAAGTTTATAAGACTCAAACAAAATGACATTTTTTTGGTGAATTTTTTTTTACATTTTTGTTCACATTCTGATATGTAAATGGGTCAAGCATAATTGTTGTTATGCACAAAATTCTGTGTCGTTTGTATGTCGTTTGTATGTATGTAGTATAAAAGTTGTATAAGCTATAACTTATTCATGGTAGTCTGTCTTGTTTTTTTTTTTTATCATTAATTAACAACAAATGTTGATTGTCATTGCACTAACAGACAAAAACTAAATGCTAACAATAGCATATTCATAAAAAAATAACAAAAATTTGTGATGGATGTTATTTATTTATTTGGTAAATATTAAATGAATGCAAATATTAAAAGTTCAAAATTAAGAAATAAAAAAGCAATATTAAATGACTTTTAGTCAATTACGTGTGTAAATACTCAATAGCATGTATTTAGGTATGTTAAATGAGTTATGGCTATAAAAAAAATTTATAAAAATTAATAAATTTTAAGACAGCTAAAATACTTAAAATTTTATCTATTTTCCTTATATTTGTTAATTTATTTTTACATGAGCGAATCAAGGTTTTGTATATTAAAAAAAATCTGATAATATTACAATGTTTCTATACAGAATTTTAGTAGAATCTACTAATAGGCTACAGGCACAGTAGTGAAATAATTATATGGCTATGCTTTGTCTCAGGAAATGTTTATTTGTGATGAACTCACACATAGTTTAAAAAAAAAACCTAAATAATTAATCTAAATAATAAATTTGCCATTAATAATTTTGACATCTACAAAAAAAATTATGAGTAGCACATTTTTCAATAGCAAATTAATTTTAAAAACAGGAAGTTACATACACTATTCAGTCCTTTAAAATATATTAAAGTCGAAAGTCCAAAAGATACAATTTACACGATGCAATTTTTTTATTGCAGGCCTGGGTATAGGTAAATCTGTCGTGATGAGATGGGTTTAGAGTAACACCAAAATTGGCTTTAAGGCAAACTATGCAAAGAAGATAAGTGCCACCACAGAAAAGTTTGTACAACTAAAATTGTTAAAATTAAAAGTAAACTTTAACTTAAAAGTGACCAATAAGTTTAAGAGAAGAAAGTTTTATTTTTAACTTTTAACGCATTTTACAATTCATATGAAGAGGTAACCTTCCGGAATGTGAAACACTTAGAAAATTTCTATATTATTTCTTTCAAATTCAAATAAAAGTTCGTCGTTGCTACTATGCATTTTAGAGCAGCAATTTAATTCATCAGAAGTAGTCTACCTTTACTTAGTACTCGATATATTAAAAATATTTACTTTATTTTATAAGAAAGTTGTAATAATAAATGGTAGTTAAAAGTCCTTTTAGTTACAGGTCGCTTTTAATAACAAAAAATTTAAAGGTAAATTGTAATAACGGGCGTAAATTTTTAAAAGTAAAGCAAATAGTCAATGTTGCTTAAAATATTCTTAAATTCAAATGAAGTATAAGATTTAAGCGGAGAAATTAATAGCCTTTGGAGACTTTTTATTATAAAAACTTTCAAGCTGACAATGAGAATCAAAGAGAATCTGAGATTTACAACACAAAGACTAGAGTATACATTTCTTACATAAACTCTTTGATATCCCATTCAAACGGATTTTTAACATTTATTTACTTTTTAGGGTTTCGTATACAAAGTGTACGTCTGACCTAACCATCTACCTCTGGAACTGTAATAGACAGAGTCATGAAATATTTACAAAACGTGTATTATATAGCCACCACAACAAAAAATACGTAAAATTAAAATGTGTTATGAAAGTAACGTGATATATATAAATATTATTATTTTTTCAAATATGTACAGCGTCTAAAAATAAAATTTTGTATATTGAAGGATGTCTCAACATTTGTTTGACTTTGAATCGCAATAGACAGACACCTTAAGCTTGTGTATTTTTGTGTCCTCTATAAGAATGAGTACAAATAATTTAAAACAACACTAATATAAAAAGTGCACTCATATTGTGACGTAATTTTAACTCATATAGTTTTAGTTTTTTAATGGTAGTATAAGAAGCCATGTACAAAAATGTCCCCTATAAAAATAAGTGTGAGCAATAAATATAAAAATTACCGCCTGTTCAATAGAGGGCTTGACTTAAACAGTGCTATAAAGATTAGTACAAAACATAAAATGCTGCTTTTGAAATATATGGCATTATTTTTTGAATCATAATAGTTTGAGAATACCAGTTATAGCGCGCATGTAGCGCTATTTCGAAATAGTTCAAGTATAATATATTAAAACTAAAAGATGTTCCAATAGTAACTCTATTTTCATAATGCTTTTTTTAAATTAAAAATTTAAGTGTGTCTCATATACCCTTTATGTGTAAGTATAACTTGCACTTATTTTAAAAAGTTAGTAAATGCTTTTATGCCTTAGTGAACACAAATTAGAAACAGTTTTAGATATTCATTCAGTATCCATTTACCAATTAGTATAAAAAACTGATTCCAATATATATATAGATATAATTACGGAAACTTTTAGTACCTATGTAAGGGTAGTATGTACATACATTAAAATGTATTAAAGCAGTTGTATTTATGGTTGATATATATGTAATCAATTAATTTGTTATTGATGTCACTGATAATAATGTATTTAATTACAGTGAATTAAAACTTTACTAATGTGCCAACATGTGTTAATTCTGACACAAAACATAATAGTATTATTAACACCCATGCAGACATAAATAAAGTCATATAATTTTATACAAAAACTAATTCACACAAATACAAAATCACATAAATACAAGTGTTAAAAGGATTTTACTGAAAACATCCATAAATGCTGAAACTATAGTTTAATTACTTATATGTACTAATTCTTGTCAGTCTGTATGTCTATATGTGTATGTGGTTTTGCATTAACAAACTAAAATTTGTATTGTATTTATACTGTCTGTAATTGATTAATGATAAACCGGAAATATAAAATTTTCCATGTTTTGGTCGCTTATTTATTTACTAGCGGATATTTGTGATAACGTTTGTATACTTTAAATGCGCATTCATCTGTTTATGCATATGCGTATTGTTTCATTGTATTCAATATATCAATGTTTTACAGTTTAATTTTATAATTAAATCTTATTTAAAGCTGTTATCTAACCGTGTGCAATTAATAGACATAATTCAAAAATTACTTCGCTATTTTGTGTGTTTATAAATTTACAAAGTCCTTTAAACCGCAGAATTAGGGCAGACCAGAAGATTAAATGTGAAGATAAGTATAACATTACATTTATTGGGTTTAACAATCCAGCAAAGATTAAAAATAATATATAAAATAATCGTTCTATTCATTAGCAAATTAAATGCTAACAGATCAATAGAAATGTAATACGTTTCAGGAAAATATTGATTTGTCGGCAGCATTTGCTACATTCATGAAATTTATTTAAATATTTGTTATGTTAGCAAATAGTTTAACAAACAATATGAAAAATTAATTTAACCCTTACCGGACGCGACTTTTCACACGTTTGATTCTCACCAGGTTGTAGTTATTTTTAACAAATATGAAAAAAAAAACAATAGTATGTTATTATACATTTATATTCATTTCTTTTCAGTTTTGTTACAAATTATTTATTTTTTGTACAACTACTACATGTCTGAGTTTCTGATAATTATTTATATACTTGTAAGGTATGGTATTTTTTGAAGCAATCTCCAACATAAAGAAATGGTTTTCTCTGGCATGTTTCGCAAAAGTATACTGTTGTTTTCCTCCCTCCAGGTAACTTGCGATTAGAACATACTAAACAGTCGTTATGCTTTCCTTTACTATCAGGTTGCAAGATATGTAGTTTGCCATCCAATCTCTCCTCATTGTCTAATGTTGAAGGCTTTCCATATCGTACAGTTTCCCCTTCACGAAAATCACCAACTAGTGACATAACTATTTTTCGAATAAATTGCTTATGCGGCATTGGTTTAGTGTTGTTATTTTTACAAGTGGCTTTATACAAAATGTAAGAATATAGATCCCATTTGATTTGCCCGGTCCACTCCGCCCATGAAGTTATTATAATTTAGTACTACTTGTGGTTTCCTAATCTCTACCTGATTGTCACCACGTGTTATTCTTGACGTAGTTATCATTGATCCAGTATCGTAAGAACTTAACAGTATGTTTCGACATAATCCGCCTTATCACTTCACACGTGCAATACGACCGTTGCAGAAAAGTACTGTTGTCACGTCAGAGGCGACTTACGACCGATAAGGGTTAATTTTTATTCTTGTAGTTTATTTTTTAATGTAATTAATAAAAAAGTAAAAAGCTAAATAAGATTCCATTTGAATAAAATGAACTTTAAAAAAAATGAACTTTCTTATTTATTAAAATATATTACAAACAATCATGGCATTTATAGCGAAATAAATGTCTACAAATAAACTATAAAAACTTTTCATATCTTATTTCTCCTAAATAATTGTTACAATAGTTAAACTTAAAACTATTAAACATAAAATATATTGGAGTCTTATTTCTCTTTTTTTAAACAATAAGTTGGTTTCAAAACGCTGAAACATTTTTAATTGTTTAAATATGGTGGCTATAACTTTGGTTATGTTTTTTTACACACACACTAACCGTATGTATAATTTTTTGAAAACTCGCTAAATATGCATATTGTTGCGAAGATGATTCAAATAAGTTTTAAAAAAAATAATTATCAGTAAAAAAAGTAAACGAAGAAACCTTTTAGTGTGTTTTACAAACTACGTAGTTTTCTAAAAAATCTTATATTCACAAGACAACAACATCATACTAATAAAAAAAAACCACAAAATAAGCTAAACAACAGAAAACGACAGCACATGAAATAATAATAACAACAACAATACGAGTTGTTAAATAGGAATATTCTTATATATGCGAAAACCGCTTAAAACAACTAAGTTAAGTAAAGACAACAAAAGAATAAAAGCATCTTTTAGGCGTTACAGTTGTGAAGTTGCCATTGTTTTTTTGTTTGTGTGTATTGAAGGTAAATAAATCGTTTAATTTAATTTGCAGCTATAAAGTGCTGTGTTACTATTTTGCATAAAGGAACTCAATATAACGAAACGTTTATTAAAAGGGATAAACATAACGATATAGTAAACAAAGAATTTCTATTTTATCAATTTATAAGCAAATTCTGAACATAAAAATTTAATTAAAAATTGATTGTTAGGTGCTAAAACCTGTAACGGTGAAAGTCGTACCTCGTTTTCACCTACACAAAATCTCCACCTTATTAATTCTTTTCTTAATTTTAAAATGAATTATTATTATTATTATCACTTATTGTTATTGTTATTACTAGTATTATTATTATTCATTGTTATTCCTTATTTTTATTATTATTGTTGAATTCATTCATTAATGTAAGATTTATGAGTTATTATATTTTAATTATTATATTATTTAAATTAACGGTCGGGAACGTATGAGCGCCACCTGTGAGTCAGAAACAACAGGATCAACAACACAATCAGCTGTGATACAGATCAAAACTCACCGCTGATAGTTGACATGCAACTATGACGGATAATCTGGGTGTATGTGTGTGAATGTGTGTACCCACGCACTGGTATAAAAGGCGGAACATTTTATTAAATAATTCAATTGGCACGCAGCTGGCCTACAGGTAAGAAGTCTTTTGGACAGGAATTTTATATTCCGCATTAACTTCTTATCAGTAGACTGCAAGTAGATCGCCTGCAAATAAGAAGTCTGTTGGACAGGAATTTAATATTCCGCAATAACTTCTTATTAGCAGAAGGCAAGCATATTGCCTACAGATAGGAACTTTGGACAGGAGTTTAATACTCCGCAATATATTCTTGTCTGCCGATAGCCAGCCGATCGCCTGAAGGAGAAGAAGCCTGTTGGACAGGAATTTATTATTCCGTAACAACTTCTTACCCTTAGCTAGCACGCAGCTTGTCGCCATAAGTGGAGTTAGATCGTTTTCTCTGCTGCTGCCGTCTGTACCGCAGCCATCTTTATCGTTGTCGTCTGTACTGCAGCCATCTTTATCGTTGCCGTCTGTGCCGCAGCCATCTTTGCTGCTCTGACGTCCGTACCGCTGCCAGGTACTACTGTTGACGACATCTTTGCTGCTGCCGTCTGTACCCCAGCCATCTTTGCTGCTGCCGTCTGTACCCCAGCCATCTTTGCTGCTGACGCCCGTACCGCTACCAGGTACTACCGCTGCCGACATCTTTGCGGCTGCCTGTACCGCAGCCATCTTTGCTGCTGACGCCCGTACCGCTACCAGGTACTACCGCTGCCGACATCTTTGCTGCTGCCGTCTGTGCCGCAGCCATCTTTGCTGCTGACGTCCGTACCGATACCAGGTACTACTGCTGCCGCCATCTTTATCGCTGCCGTCAGTACCGCAGCCATCTTTGCTGCTGTTGTCTGTACCGCAGCCATCTTTGCTGCTCTGACGTCCGTACCGCTACCAGGTACTACTGCTGACGACATCTTTGCTGCTCTGACGTCCGTACCGCTGCCAGGTACTACTGCGGACGCCATCTTTGCTGCTGCCGCCCGTACCGCAGCCATCTTTGCGGCTGCCGCCTATAACGCAGCCATCTTTACTACTGACGCCTGTATCACAGCCCTCTTTGTCATTGCCGCCAGTACCGCTGCCATCTGTACCGTTGCCATCCATCTTCACGTGCTGACTCCCCGTCCCACGACTGCAATTCCCGACCGCACCTGTAGCAACCAACCTCCTTGTAAAGATTAGTAAATCAATAAACTTGGTGATACGTTTTATAACGTTATTCGAACATTAAGTGTCACTCCTTCCAAGAACAGAGCAGGTAGGTAATAGAAAGAAAATTTGCAACGACCCTGGCCGCCGCTGTCGCTATCCCAGCAACCAGCGGAAACGTGTCGTTACAAACCAAATAAAATATATACGAATCTTTGACTCTGTATTATTGATTAGTAACAAATTAAAAACAAAATAGCTAAAAGGAGTTAGAACATACATGATTTTTTACATTTCATATTTCTGGATTATGAAACACAATTAAAAGTCGGAGTCGAATAATCAGTACCTATCTTGAAAAAATGAAATTTGATTAATAAGATAAAACAATATATTTTCCATATGCCCTAATGTGTTAAAAAATTAAGTTTCCACATATAAGAGAAAACTAAACCAAATGCCGTCATAAAAAATATTCATCACGTATTTTAAGTCTTCATTCTGATGACCCTAACCAATTTCACCTGATGCTACATAATTAAAAAAAAATTATTTCAATTATCCCTAAATGCCATATGTACAGAGTGTGATTCGTTTTAAATCCGCACCTGGCTGTATAGCCTTAATCAGATGGTGGACAAACCACAATTGTATAATTTGGAACGTCATACATGCGTCCTAGATAGCCGAAGGCATAATTCTAAGCAACAGAACCACCTAGTTGCAACTTTAATGATTCCAGGACAGGACTGCAAACCATCACACCTTGCTAAAGAGTTGGAGACTTTCTAACTCCTGTCGAGAACACATGTCAAGCATGCTGACTGGACTGGATCATTTACCTGTGGATGTTATTATTGGCGAGATGATCCTGGCCACCATAATCATATTAAAAAAACCTGTTATGGGGCCTCGAAACCACAACCACCACGATACTCCCATATAGGGGCCAACCTCAATAATCAGCCAGAGAACTATTAAATGTCTAAATAGACAAATAATGAATTCTGCGACACAATGATAAATATGCTATTGAACTGAATGTTTAAAGTTTTCGACTCAAAAAGGGCATTTTATAATTTGCGCCTGTTTTAAATTTTCGTTTTTTTAAGTTGCAAGCTCATACATATAACCCTGGTATGTATAGAATCGTATTTGGGGCATTTGACTACTATTGTTTGGGTGATTGTCATTGATTAAGGGCCATAGATATTTGAATTTAAACAACCCTTTTAGGCAATTCTGACAGTCATATAAGAGTAAGTAAATAACCAAAAAATTTTTTAATAAAAAAGTTAAATTGTTTCACGTACTGTACTATTGCTAAAGTATTATGATTAAATTATATAGTTATAGTCACATAATAATATAATAATAGTGTTGTTATTCGACGTAAGTTGTCGTACAATAAATCGTTCTAGTATTATTTTAAAACATAGCTGTAATATAAAAAGAGCTTAATATGACAAAAAGATATTAACCGTATTTTGAAATATTTTTAAATGTTTATTTAATATTTTATTCGACTCCAAGAATTAAAACTTCCATTTACATCTTATTCGGACTCTAGGTTACCATATTTATTTTATTTAATAAAATATCCAAATATTAAACTACGTTATTTTTGTGATAGATTACTTTATAATATTCTCATAAAATATTTATTATTAAAAAATATTTTAAATTTATTACTGTGGGAGAAAGCATCTATATAGCCATTACACTACTGCTCGTATAGACCATCAGTGGATTTTATCTCATATTTTGTGTAGAGAATTCAAGAGTGTTTCAAAATGTTAACTTTGTTTTCGTATGAAAGTAAAGTGCGATTCAAGTAAAGATACTTTTTTCAATAGCCTTTTTTTGACAGATCACGTGTGAGTCATGTCATGCTGTTATGTTATTTTTGTTAAGTATTGTTAGACATTTCATCATGCAAAGATTAACGCGTTAACAACGTTTACAAATCGTCCAACTTTATTACGAAAATTCACGTTCTGTGAAGAATGGTTTTCGTAAACTTCGCTCAACTTATGGTCAACACAAAACCATTACCCATTTTAAGATCCAGCATTCATTATTGGATAATACTCGAAGGAATAGACTACGTCCAATACGCAGTGCCAGTGGAATCATCGAACAATATTTCTTCAAAATTGATTCCGGTGAGAACGTAATGGTGACTGTTATCGTACCATGATAACCGACTATTTGATGCCTGAAATTGAAGCTCGTGAACTCGACGGCATTTGGTTTCAACAAGACGGCGGCACTTCCCACACATCCTATCAATCAATGAATCTTTTGAAAGAACACTTCGATGAGCAAATTATTTTACGTTTTGGGCCGGTCGATTGGCCACCAAAATCGTGTGATATCACATCGTTAGACTTCTTCCTGTGGGGATATGTTTAGTTCATGCAGAAAATCCCGCTTCGATTCAGACCTTTGAGCACAACATCACGATGTGTCATTCGTCAGTTACCACTCGAAATGCTCGAACGAGTCATCGAAATTCGGACTCAATGGATGAACCATCTGAGATGTTGCCGCGCCCAACATTTGAAAAACATAATCTTCAAAAAATAAATGCCAAAGAATATTCTTTCAAATGATAACAAATATTCCCACTATAGAAGTTTGACAGTGTTATTCAAAGTAAGGGGATTTTATTATACTATTTTAATTAAGAACGCTTTTTTTCTGCAAGAGCAGACAAAAGTTTTATTTAAATAAATATAGCTTACCGTAAGAAACAAATAGTAAATACAAATTTGAAATATTTTTGATTTTTCCGATTTAGTTTTTATAGCATATGCATCTACTTATTTTTATGGTTTTCTAACCATTAACATTATTATTTTATACTTAGCATTTTTGCTAGGAATAATCTGCTTAGAAATAATTTATCGAACTGAATGAAAAGAGTTCAACTGAAAGCGCAACCGAAATATTTCAAATTTTATAATTTTTTTTCGCTCGGGGATGACCTCTACTCATGCAATGCATTATACTAGGCAAATAGGTTATGGGAAGGAAGAAAGAGGGAGTAGCGTTTGTGAACATTCGATGTGAATTTTCCAACCATGAAAGTTGGAAAGAAGGAAGTTGGAGGAAGTTTATTCCACATACGTAATATTCTGCTAAAAAACGAATTCTTCCCTGTAATGCGTAGTGTGATTCACTGGCCAGTCGGTTACAAATGAATGCGCTCTTAAAGAAAATCGAGTTAAACGCAAAAATGTACGAGTTTCAGGGACAAGTTCCTTAATTTCGTCAAAGCACTTACCATTGTAGTAACGATAAAACAGTGAAATACAACCTACATTACTTCGATCTCTAGGGATTCAATAGAGTTGGATACCCTATCGTTCTCAATGAGCCTCTTGGCCCTTTCCTGAACTCAGGCGAGCAACTCCAAAATAGACTTTAGGGCGTCGACCCATACATGAGAGTTGTATTTCATCTTTGGACGGTTACAGGTAGTATAAATAGTATGAAGATCGGATGCAGTGAAGTATCTCTTACACCGTTTTAGAAAACCGAGGTACCGAGGCAACAACAAGAGCTTCCGATTCCGTAATATCTACAACACCAATAGTAACAGATGCAGTACCATTTCCGATCACAGATCTATGCGTAAGCATGCAACATTGTGTCTTACGGTCATTAAAATCGACTTTACCCGCACGAGCCCATTCGAAGATCGCCACGAGATAGTGAACTCAACTGCAACTGGTTCGGTCTATTACTAAATGAATATGAATGAAAAATGATGCTGTCATCTGCGAAAGAGTATATAAAGTATGAAAGTTGGATTGGAGAAAGAACGGAGCCTTGTGGCACCCCTGAATGATGAAATCCCATTTATAAAATCCCGTTTAGAGCAATTCCTCAGAAAACTCGATATAAATCTGGAGAAATTATCACCGACACCAAAAACAGCAAGTTTTGAGAGAAGTACATCATCAATATCTAGAGCCACCACCTTACTCTCTCCGAAATGATGTATGAAGTTGCAAAATTGTTTCGATATGAAAGCCGGCAAGTCGGCCGTAGAGCGTCTTCTACGAAAACCATACTGTCGGTCATGAAGTAAGCTGTTGGCACCCCACAAGATGACAATTAATTATACTTCCCATCATCTTAGAAACTGCAGAACAAATTGCATTTATTAGTTAATTTTTATGTTAGTGTATTTTTATAACTATTTTTATTTTTGCTACTTAAAAAAGTTATAATAATTCAATTGTGATTAGACTTTTTGAAAAAATTTTTAGTTAAAAGCAATAAATATTAACGAAATTTTGGTGAAGAAGTATTGTTTAAAATAAAACAATTCACCGTCATGTTTTATTTTTACTGTGGATATAATGTGGTTCTTGTGACCATAACACTATCATAACTCTCCTGAGCATAAGCAGCATTAAAAGTGCATATCCTCACTATTATTATTTTTCAGCTCATTCACTGCTTAACGCGTCACAAGGAAATATAGGCTATTGATGTTTGCAGCAAAAAAAAAAAACAAAACGGTAAATAACTTTTCCTCTAAGGCGCATTAGTTCTTGAATAATGCCGAATAGCTTCTCTGAATCTGAAATACAAAATTTAAACGAATGTAATTACGTGATAAGATTTACATCTGCGCCTGGCTATGGAGCCTTAATCAGATGGTGGTCAGAATGAAAAGCAAACGTCATTCACGCCCTTGGAAGCCCAAGACTAATTCTAGCAACAGGTCTTTCCTAGTTGCAACTTTAGTGATTCCAGAGCAGGGCTGCAAACCACCACTCCTTGTTGAAGAGATGGAGACTTTCCAACTCCTGTCCAGAACACATGTCTAGCATGCTCACTGGATCTAGGAACATTCCACCAGGTAGGTGTTATTAAAGGTGAAATGAACTTGGCCACCATATAAAACTGACTTGTCTGTTATGGGGCCGCGACCCCACAACTACCACGATACTCCCGAAGGGCCAACCTCAATAATCAGTCAGAGAAACAGCTAAAGAAACTCTGCGGACTACTGATTCCCGTGGAAACGAATGTAAAGCTTGAATTTTCTATAAAAAATCGGGCACAAGATCTTTAGAAAACTGCCGCTGAAACGCTTAATTGCAATTCATAATTTTTGCAAGCTGCTGTTAAACTCCCAAATTAAAATATTGGGATATCCATTAAATATATATTGTGTTGCACATATACAAATGAAGAATATGTAAGACACATGTAAACCTATATGTATTATTTATTTATTTACATATAAATGCACAAAATATTATATATTCTGTTACTTATCAATTTAAAGATGATAAACTTTTTAAATATCGTATGATATTGTGAAATATCATCACATCTACAAACTGTTGAATCGTTACTTTTAAGTATGTGTGTGTGTGTTTGAAGAAGATATAATATTTTTCGATTTATTTATTAATATAAGTTTTAGAAAAATAATTTCAAAATTTGACGGCAAGAGGGACTTTTGTGATATACCTCGGACTCAGCAAAAAATTATGACTTCGAATATATAATTTCAGAAAGTTGAAATTTCTTAATGGTTTCTAAGGAGGTATTGCTTTTTTCGATAACAAGTTTAAACTACATTTTTAATATATGTCAAAATCATTCATCAGAGGAACAAAGGCCTCTGCAGTTAGCTCACATTATTGAAAATATCAATCTGTAACCTTATTTACTATAAACAAAAATTTAAATAGAAACCAACTTTCTTTTAATTGATTTTTAAATAACTTATTCGAATAATTTTAAATAAAGAATATGTCATCAGACTTAATTTTATCTTTTCTTAAGAATGAACTGCTTGAAGTAACCAGTATTATTATGCTGTTACTTAATTTAAACTGAAAGAAGAGCATCAATATTTATTGTACGTGTTCTTTATCCATTCTTGTTAAAAATTAAAATAAAACGCAGTAAGGAGAATCTGAATTAAGTATATTTTAATTCCTGAAAATTGTCAATCAAAGGAATTATAAATAAATTGCATTTTGTGCTTAATTTTTTGTGGTCCTACGATTTTAATAGTTCTACTTTGTGGCATGCCACAACTGTTATTATTCTGTGCTCTATAAATAGCTTGAAAAGACATGAAGATTTACACAATGCAAATGTTTTCTAAACTGCTTTATTATTTAAATCTATTATTTACGCTGCTACACAGTGGGAAAATAGTATAATTTCTTTTGGAAATAAATCTTCTAAATAGCAAGAAATTTTGGTACAAAAATGTACAACTCTGCAACAATAAGATAATAATATATAAATGGAACGACCTTAAAATTTAGGGGAGAGCACAAGAATGTGCTTATGTTTTCTGTTTTTACATACCTTAAAGTAAGTGAGTAACTGAAATATTTCAGTACCATGATACTGATTTCTGTATTTAATTTTACGTTAAGGATTCTAAAATTAATTGATTTAAACAAAATTCTTAAAGTAAAATTATAAAAAACGTAGAGAGCAGACCTCTAAGCTTACGGAATGGGCTAATTGTACAAAAACATAAATGATACCACTAAATAACACTTGCAATTGGTGGTTCCTAATGCCAAAACCATTAAAAAATAAATTATAGCGTATGTATGTAGGGAATAAGGCTTGATATTTTAAACTGTTAACGACAAATATTTATGCCATAATGCAAAATAAAATATAAATTAAAAGGTGTTTCCATGGCAACATAGTTTTAGCCTTTCTCGTTTTATCTTTTAAATAGTTATATACAGACATTTGAAATTTAAACAATAATCGTATAGCAATAGCCACACTTGCAGCAAGTACTTTAATATTAAAATGATTAATAGAGAGACATATGGTGTGTATAGCTACGACTGCTGCAACTGGAATAAACAATTCAAGGGTGCTTTGTTGATGAAATGATGAAATTAACACCAAATAGGCGTTACTATTCACTCTTATTTAAGGTTTGTTCTAATAAAATTGTCGCGTAAAAATTTTTATTTCAATAAATTTTTGCCCTTCAGTCTATATTAGAGTCTACCAATTGATTTATTCTTAAACATACTTTTTGTTATTTTTCATTATACAAGTTTTCGGAGGGTAAATTTTCAATATTTTCTCATTTAAAAAAATTAAAAAAATATTAGAAAATTTATTCAGCAAATAATTAATGGAAATCCGAAAAGACTTGTAGATGAGCTTTCAAATATATCAGAAATTTCCTTTCCACAGTGGCTAGATGCCCCAATGTGCGCTGCAATATTTAAGTGTATTTTAACTACTGTTCTAGTGATTTTAATTATTAAGCTTTTATCACTATTTCTTGCGTCGGAAGAAGGAAAATTACATTTAAAAAATATAGTTTTTCTGAGACTCCTTCTCTTAAATATATTCAATAGAAAAGATATAAAGTGTTTTCTAGTATTTATGTTGCGTTAGGTGTTAAACATATTTACAAAACTAAATATGTGTTTGCAAGTTTCCATTTGAATCTGTTAATATATTTCACAACTGTTGTGTAGAATATTCACAGATAGTTCTTTAATTTTAAATATACGATTTTGTGTACAAGTACATCTGCTCTATCTACTGTTTGCTAAAATCAAACAAAAAACTATGACTAGTTTTCACAATTTCACAAATTTAAAGCAACATCATCTGTAAGTGCAACAGTAGCCGAAGCTGCCACATTAACAACGCAAAAAACACAAAAAGTGTAGCAACAGAATTTGCATACTGTATTTCGTTTAGTTGATGGTTTTGAATAATTGAATAAACTTTAGTGCAATAAAAAATATTTCAGCCAATGACAATTCAAAAAAATGTTCCAAATTTGATATTCAAACAAATTTTGCGCAAAAATGTTTATTCGTTTATAGATTTATACAGTGTGACATTTACAGATACTGAAAATAGTTTGTAAATTCTAATGCTTTATGGCGGCTGACATGTTAAATCTTTGGCACACATGAATTTAAATTGGGGGAATTATAAATGTTTTTAAATTTGTGTTTAATGAAGCAAATTTTAGAGTTATGGTTACATCATTTTAACTGATATTAGAAACTTTGTAAAAAATAAGAATATTTGTTGTGGGTGAAAATTATTACTTAACAATGCAAGAAGTCTTCAGTAAATAGTCGTGAAGTCTGGACTTAAAGTCGCAATTATATTTAGGAATGTGAAGTCGTAACATTACATAAATATTGTCATGTTCAGGATCATTTAGTATAAAGGCATAAAAACATAATTTAACTCCCTATAAGTTTTCAAAAAAATAGTGGAATTAATTAAGTATCAACTACAGGATAGCAATTTCTCAAATTTGTATTAAAGTGGTCTCAAATATTTATACTATTACTGAGTACTTTATTGCAAAATAAATAACACGAGATTTTAGCGTTTTTAAATTAATTACAAGTTTATTTGCTTTAACTACATACAGAATAAGATTGGTACGTCGGCACTACAGTACAATTTACTGAAGTCTTTACTTCACGAGGTTTATATTTTAACTAATTAAATAACCCCTCAGATGCTGTCTTTTATATTTGTTCGCTAGAGGTCTAGAAAAATAAAGAATTTTCTACTTCCTTTATATCACATTTTCTTGTTGTTATGTTATTTATTCAATGTATAGGCCCGTGTTGATTTGTGTGTATTTTTGTTTTTATGCTGTTAAAGTTCCTTCCTGGAATTTATTTGAAGATAGTTGTTGTTGTCTTGCGTGTATAAGTTTTCTTAGAAAACTACTAGTTTGCAACTAGAAAATTGTTGTTGTCGTACGTGAATAAGTTTTCTTTAAAAACTACGCAGTTAGTAAACAGCATACCCAGTTATTTTGTTTATTTTATTACTTAATTTTTTCCTTTCAAAACTTAAGCAGGACGCCATCGTGTCAATACATTCTTATTTTATTTATTCGCTACCTTAAATTTGACAATTTGCTTTCACAAAATTCGTTTAAGGAACAGCTGCTAATAAGCTTTATAACAACAATAAATATGTTCTACAATCTCAACGTGGTTGTTTTCGACATCAACAAAAAAAAAATATCGCTTTCATTGCTAGTGCTGTCATTTTAGGGTGTAACGCGACTTAGCTAATTATTTTAAAGTTGAGTATATATATATAATTTTATATTCTTCGTTAGCCTGTGTGGTTCTGAATGCATCGTTATACATTTAGGATAGTTAACTTCCGCTACTTCTTCTCTATTGTTGCCTTTTAATCATTTTTGATCAATGATTATTATTTGCCAATGTTCTGTTTAACACATTTTAAGATTTATATATTCCTTGGTTTTGTTTAAATATGAAATAAAATATGTTTACAATTATTTTCTTTGACATTACTCCATTACCTCAGCTGTTCACAGTTTTATTTAAACTGCTAAATATAATAGACTTGACTACTCGAACTGCTCCTTTGCTATTCTGATTCCTTTTCATATTTATTCTACATTATTTTGATATCAAAAGTTTATTTAGTTTTAGTTTTTTAACTTAAACGTATAACAAAGTACGTTTTGGTATAACCCAAGGCCGCACTTAAAACTAGAAGAAACGAATTCCGTGATTGGGTAATTTACATAAGTAAATTTGATATTTTCTTCCTAAAAGTGCGCTATCAACAATCGGGTTTATATTTCCATAACTAGGTTGAGTAAAAAAAACCTGAATGGGATAAGTGTGCTCTATGGATGTGATTGTGTGTGGTTATAGAAAAAAGTGAATTTGCCATTCCACCTTAAAGCTTTTTATAAAATTTATTAATCTTTTACCTGGCAATCTATTCGACTCTGGTTTCTTTCTTCTCTTCATGGGCAATAGGCAACACAAAGAGATCAGAGTCAAATCGGAAACTAACTAACTTAACATATTATTTTATTTCATGTGTTAATGCTTTATTTGATTAACTATTCCCCATATAATATTTTCTTTGCATGATGATATATTAAAATTTATTTGTTTTAATAATGTTTTTATAAAATTGAAATATTTTGAGTCGATTAAGATATCAGAAATTTTCAAATTTTTACCAAAACTTAAAATATGGGATGGACAAAACTAAAACTGCACATTCCTGGTTATTCTCATCAGTTTTCTTATATCTACTGGGGATTTTAAGTATGAATATGATATTTTTTTTTTGTTAATTCAAATTTATTGCTGGAATGTATTTTGTGATAAATGTCAAATTGTTTATTCATGATGTTTAGCGTTGTATAATATTATGGTTGTACTAAAAAACAAATTATGTTTTATTAGTTATAGCAGAGAAAACTGTAAATCAATTAAAACTAGACGTACAAAGAATTTTAAAGAGATTTCACTAACACATTTTCATGCTTTGATTTATCACAAACGTTATTGTAATAAAATTGTTATTACCATTATTAAAGTAAATGATATTTTAAAATATAATTTACTGCAGCATAATAAAGTTATAAATAAAATTAATGATTTTTGAGTTTTTAAGATCTTTAAATTAGTATTAATTTAATTATTTTATTTTTTTTAATTTACTAAATTTTTCAAAAATGAATGAAGGCACAAACAAAACCTAAACAGCAACGACAAATTTTTTATTACATTTTTATTGCACTATTTTCATTTTATGAAAAATTAAAATGAAAATAATACATTACATTTATTTAAAACTGAATATTAATTATTTTCTACATAAGTTTTTCTAACTTAATTTTATTTAACTTTAACGTTTTGGTTTTGTGGTTAAATAACAATATTGAAATATCATTCTATAACGAAATTAAAAAAAACAATCAATTAATATTCATTGGAAAAAAGAATGTGAAATGTTAATGGAACTGGGTATTGACAAAATGCTCGGAAAACCTAATACAGAATATTTTGAAACATATGTAATATGATTGTCCGCTTGTTTTTACAATTTATCAGACAACATTGTATGTGGAAATTATGGTAGCATTACACTACCGTATGCAAAGAGTGGTTTTAAGGTATGTGATATATCATGGCCTGCAGACTTCCTTTACCTAATTTCAAATAACATGTATAGGAAGCCATTAATAAGCTGCCTTAGACAACAGAACTCTAAAAGCAAATAACTTGCATGTAGGATACTATACAAAATGCACGGCAACCTTATTAACTGTCTTGTTTGAAATGGCTTATTCGAAGTTGATTTTAGGTTAAAACATATTTAGGACATATTTTATACTTAACTTATTATTAAATTATGTTTTTTTCTACTTTTACGTCAAGAATACTTTTTTTATTATAGTCATTGCTATCTCTATACACAGGATCTAGGAAACATGTCCACAAATATGTAGTCGTAATTAAAGGAAGTCAGTTAATTAAAGTTAATTAAATAAATTGAAAAGCTGCCTTAATTTTAGGACATCATTTAATTTTGGGAATTTGTTATTATGCCTGCTAATATAAAATTTTAAGAATCGAAAAGTCAGACAGTTGGAACGAAATTGTAACGAAAACAACAGGGTTATGTTTTAATGGCTGGGAAAAGCAACACTTAAAAGAAATTAAACGCCTTTATGTTCTTATATCATGGTTACCAATAGAAAATTTAAAAAGAAATCTTAAACATAAAATCCGAAATTGTTTTCAATTATATTAATTTGCATTAGAAGCCTTTTTTAGTACGCAACGCAAAATTAAATAAAAATAAAGCGCCATTAGTTTTAAAAAATTCTTTAAAGCTTTCCTACCAAATTTTCGCTTGCTGTTTATGTAAAATGGCGGTGGCTTTAATTTAATGCTAAGTTATTCATTCTTTATATACTTAATATAAATATTTGTTGTTTATTCATTTACCAGATTTTTCTATTTAAATCTTGCACTGGCATTTTTCTTGCATTGAACGTCTCCTACAGCCAAATATTCCTTTTTAGCAACGCACATAAGTTTATAAATTTATTTAATATATTTATATATATTGCTTTTTGGGACACAAACTATTGCATACAAATCTTTTTCGTAATTGTTTAATGGCTTTTGAATAATTTAGACAATAATAGACAAGTTCGTTTTGTGCTTTGCATAAGAATTAATTGTAAAAATAAATGTGTAAAAAAAGCTTTCGAAAATTAAAGTTAGTTTATAACAACAGAATTTCTACACAGTTTTGTTGTGTTTTACGCATTTTTTTTTGTTTTTTTTTTCGTTGGCTTTGGTTTTAAGAGCTGCGATAAGGATGTAAATTAAAAGTGCTGGGTTTTTGTTTTATACATTAACTGGAAATTTAGCAAAAATTTTAAATTAATTTCGTTCAAAAATAGTTGTAAGATTTTTCAGCCATAAAGAGTGGCGTATAATTTATAAATTAGAATTAATATAAATCATACGCTCTTAAAGCAGCAGTTTTATTTCAATTTTACAATCTTATGAATAAGCATATTTGGTTTACGTATTAAAAGTAAAACTAAATGAACTTATTCTTTCTTCCTAAGCTGCATGCACTAAGGTCTTTAAAATTTTGTATTAATCGAGGTGATTTGTTATGCTATAGCTCGGTATAATTACCTTACATTGTTGTTGGGCTTCTGAGATGAGATATTTCAGATGGTTATGTCTAATATCCCACTTAGCATCTTTTTAATTAAAATAGTTTTCCAAGACACCCGATGTACCTCTTGGTAGAAATTCCCAAATTGTCGCGTTAATTGCGCGACAGGTAAAGGTTGACCATCAGATCTCTAGCTTAGGGTATCTTGACTAGACTAGAATCTAATTCTAACGAAAAGTTATAAAATCTTAAATTTAGCTATTTGTAACTTATTTTAGCGGCCTAAAGATATGTAGGTTTTTTCAGCTATTATTTATATATTTATGTGTTTGCATAAAAGGAAGTACTAGTTACTATGATCTCCATATATTGAGGTTTTAGTATGACAATTATGGGGTTGTGCTAATAGCAATTTGCGTCAGCAACAATAATCCGTTTTCATTTTTGAATATTGTTATGTTAAGAGGAATAAAAATGCTTTTATAGTATTTAAGAGCTGAGAGTGAGCACCTTCAGCAGCTGAATATTTTCATCTTATCTTAAGTTAAGATATTTTAAGTTTCATGCTTTAATTTCCAGCTGTTGGGAGGTGATAAGATAGATCTAGGATTGTTATATCTAGGCTAAACTGTAAATAAGTTTACAGATGCATAAACAAGAAAGATCTAAAAGTCTTAGCTGGCTTCAATCTTCCTACTGTTGTCATACCCAAGAGTTTCGTACACTGATGGTGATTTTAATAAATTAGGAAATGTTTCAGATTCTCAAACGCAACCAATATTTCTATTTCTTCCCATTTTTTTATTTAACATTATCACAACTATAAAGTACAGCATTGATGAATCTTTTGCTTACATTCACTTCCTATTTTTCGAACGATACAGCTATTAACTTTAAAATTCTAAGCGACTTTTACCGAACTTAATGAAAATAAATTTACATAATATCACTTGCTTTCGCATGCAAAAATTCTTCTAATCATTTAAAATATTCATGTTCAGATAAATTTAGAATGTAGCTTTGGTCAAATCCGGGGAAGCAATTATATAATATTAATTATTAGTCTGGCAGTATATAATATTTATATTTAGTGGCTTAAGTATTGATTTCTGACAAAAACATTTTCTTTGTAATGCTTTTGCTAGAAGAAGCAAATAACCGCTTTTAATTTGCTTAGAATTCCTTGGCCAGTAAATAATATGCTAATACACGCACCAAGGATAACGGATACTCATAATCTGATATTACAAAAGACGTCCCCGGAGGCACACAGGTAGATCCATCTTGACATGTGCTTCTGAGGATAAAAGGCGGCACCAGTCGCTTAGGCTAGCAGGAGCCTGAAACTGGAAGAATTCGAAAGTCGAGTTTCGACCAGTCATTTACCAAACTTATACTACGGATACTACCCCCCCCCGGGCACATTGATAAAATTTGTTGCAAATCCACCATTATTACATGTGTCAACGGGGGAAAAACGCGAGCCCAGTCCCCTGAAGGCTGGCAGGGAGTCAACTGGAAGCTTCACGTTATATCCACGGGAATCAATAAGCCCCAGAGTTCAGCTAATTGGTTCTTTAGCTTGTTAGCTGTTCTCTGTCTGAATATTGAGGTAGGCCCTTCGGGAGTATAGTGGCTATAGTGATTAAGGGGCCAGGATTATCTTACCTTTACTGAGAACATTGCAACTAGGAATAATCTGTTGCTAGAAATTAATCTTCGGCTTCCTAGGGCGCGGCGCACGCATCATATCGACCACCGTCGAGTTAAGGCATACACACGCTAGGTACCGACGTAAGTCATATCACGCATTACCACGGAAATCAGTGGTCCAAAGGCCTACGGTCGCGTACTGAGTGAGGCCCTTCGTAAAGTAACGTGGCGGTCGTGGTTTAAACCCAAAAACCACGAAGAGGTGTGATTTTTTAATTGTAACAGAATGTCACTAAGCTTGTGGGGGGGGGGGGGGGTGATTTAGAGCTTAGATAGTTTACGTCTCTGAAGCAAGGAATGGGGGCACGGCCTTACTCGCTGTGCTCTTGAAATTGCCACCTGAGGTGTTATGCACCTTAATGGCGTTAGTAAACAGATTATATTCACCCAGCGGTAAGATCGCCGCCAGAGTTATGGCCTTCACAGCTAGATACTTATTTAAATGTTAGTATCAATTAAATGTTATACTAGTTTTATAATGGAAATTCGGTATGAAAGCTTTGAGGGCATTGTAAATTTTTAGAAAAGAGAAAATAATTTTACACCTTGTATTGAAATTTGACTATTCACTTTGTTTGATGATCATATAATGTATGACAATCCTTATTTTTAAGACACTGTTCTTAAGACACTGTTACATTCAGATTAACTGACTGTATGTTATGTTTATAGCTGGTCAAATCATTGGTAGTTCTCTTAAAACGATGCTGCTTAGAACGTTACCGTCAGTAATGACCGTTATCTTGTCACACAATTCGTGTCAGAATTGATTTATTGAAGGAAACGTTTGGTAACTGCATATTTTCACGTTATGAATACGTAAAGTGGCCTCCAAGATCTTATGTTTACATGCCGCTAAACAATTTTCTGTGGGGATGTGTAAAGTTACTAGTCCACACCGATTAGCCCGAAAAGATTGGGGACAACATTTGCCGCGCTATTGTCGGTAAACGACCACAAATGTAGAAAAAGTTATTAAATATTGGAATTCTAAGCCGACCCAGCTATGGCGGGTATATGCCACAAGTAATAACTAAATTATAATGCAAGAAAGTTATCTTTCAAATAAAGTAAAATCGCTGCCAATTTAAAATAATTCAAGTTTTTTACCCATATAAAAACATCCTTTATTTTATTCGCGATGTATAAAATTGCTCTTGTAATAAATTCAACAAAATTTTGCTTTTTCTTTCCTCATAATCGTGGTTAAATTCTGTATATATAATTTTTATATAGAAACAATTTTTATAGATTTAAAATTATAAAACCAAAAATGTATTAACCTCATTTAGTACACAAAGATCTGTACAATGTGATTGCGAGTCTCTTTTAAAAAATTAATTTTTTTTTATTACTTATTTTTTTCCTCTCTAAAAAATTTGCTCAAAAGAATCCGTTTTTTTTTAAATAAATTTCATTTTATTTACAATTTATCATCGTTCTTAATTTCAAAGTTATAAAATTCATACCATTTTAAGTTTAAGTATGATTAATGGAAATCATAAATTTCAATTCAATTCAATTTTGTATTAAAAAAAAAATGTTTTCAATAAATACCAAATACATTTACAAAGTTTTTTTACATTGAACATAATTTCCGGGAGAGAATAAGAATAACAAAGTAATGGAAGATAAGAAAAGAAAAAGGAAAAGAAAGCATTAAACTATTAACAGGTGTCAGAAGGTAAGTATGAAATTACGCCTTCAGTGTCAGCAGTTATAAAACATTTGGTTTTTTCTGTTCTCATTTTTCATTAAAACTTTTAAATGTCTGTTAACATAAAAAAACTGTTATCAAATTGAAACTTATGTTTATAATCGTTTTCTCAACACTCTGTCTGATGTTATTAATTTAGTGCAAACGTAAGAAACAAAAAGTATTTTCTGCTGTTGGTGTGTGAATATAAAATTATTGTGGTTGATGTATAAACGGTGTTGAATCAGCTGCCTTAAATGCTAGACCATGACACTTACCAAAGAGTGAAGAGTGCATTTGCCAAACAAGTGAAAGAACGATAAGTTAGAGAACATCAAAATATTAAAAATTCCATATTAATTGTTAATGAGTGCAGTAAGAAAAAAATGTATTTTGTGGACGTTAATGGGCGGTATTCTTAAAAGAAAAACCCAACTTACTGGTCAGGTATTAAGTGTATATCAAATAGATATAGCGTGAATCTCCAAAACTTTAGAGCTGCAACGCGGCAAAATATTATTGTGGTGGTATTACGTACCTCATACTTGGGTTGCTGATTCTATTGAAGTGCACAATGAATTAAAAAAACACATCAATTCGTTTATTGTAGGATACTCTTCATTAGATTTGTGATACGATGGCCATTAAGCTCCTTGAGATCTCTTGCACCTTATTATATACCTTCCACAATAAAATTGTATTTTGATGACTTACTGGAGCAAAACCCAAAAATTTTGCAAAATATATATTCGCGACCCACTTGCTGTACACATTGCATAATTTTTCCCAAGCCACAATATAATTTTCTATTGATTCTTGTATATGTCTGACTATGTCATAAGTTTTCCCCCCCGGGGGCACATTATAAGTCTTTATGGATCCTACAACCATCTTGCGGGGTAAAAGGGAGCCTAATCCCCTTTAAGGCGAGTAGGAGCCAACTGGACAATACACTATATTTCCACGGGAATCAGTGAGCCCTAGAGTTCCGCTATTTGTCTCTTTAGGCATTTAGCTGTTCTCTGTCTGATTATTGAGGTAGGCCCTTCGGGAGTATCGTGGTGGCTGTGTGTTTCGAGGCTCTCGTTTGAGTTTGTGGGTCGGATCATTCACAATGAACACAATAAATGGTCCAGGTCCAGTGAATATGAATGCCGTCGTGTTCTTAAGTATATTAAGCTTCATGCGTTCTGGACCGGGAGTTGGATAGTCTCCGTCTCTTCAAGCAATGAAGGCTGCGGCCTACTCCGGGCTTTTGAAATTGCAACTAGGAGTGACCGGAGGATATAAGTATCCGAAGGCCTACTATGGCGAGGATGGCGCTACATACCATCCACAGTGGTAATGACCCATCATCTGATTAAGGCCCACTGCCAGGTGCAGATGTTAATCTTATCACGTCATGTTATAAGTCTGTCTGTCATTAACTAAAGCTTCTGGTATGGAGTGTATAATGAATTATTATCTATAGAACTTACAAAGGAATTGTAAGGTAATTCACCACAAAAATGTTTTATTTTTGTATTTATGCTTCTTATTTAATTACGTGGCTAATATCCGCTATGATAAGAGGAATTTTCACGACTTTCTTTTTGGCAACATCGTTTTTCATTCTAGAAATATCTTCATCATCTTAATCAGATCATCGGTTTTTAAAATCTACGATCATTTTCCCAGAGCTTCTTCCATTTTTCATAGTTTTCACTAGTTTGAGAATTTAATTTTTTTCCTAACGAAACGGCCATTTTTTTAAAAAAAATTATTTTTGTTAAACATAAAACGTTTGCAGCCTTATTCACATAATTATAATGCTTATATTAACATAACTCATTAATACATTTTCTTATAACAAAAAAAACTAATTTGTTTTTTTTTTCTGAAATATAATTTCAGCAGCCTCATCCTTTCATTTAAAAAAGCCAATATCGAAATCCAAATACTTGGCAATGATTCATTTGTTTTTTAATAACAGCAAAAAAAAAATAATTTTCTCATTTAAAACAAAACATTTGTTATATATTTTTGAATTAAGACATCAGGTGTTCATGATTCTACAAAACGAAGAAAAGAATGTTGAAACAATAACATAAAGACAACAACTTAAAAGATTGAGAGGGTGATGTGTAATAAAGGTTTTTTTTAAAGGATTTTTGGTTTTCTGTTTAATGACCTGAATGACTTAGTGGTTTAATAGTTTTTCCCTAACTTCTGTTCACCAATTCAATTCAGTTTATACCATAATATTGAAATTTACAATGATTTTGTGTTGTGATGTTGCTACTTGTTAACGCCTAAATAACACTAAAAGCTTTAATATTGTTGTTAAGTGGCAAACATTTTGCCTGACATTAACATCAGCATTAGGAATCATTTAATACCCAGCCTCCTTTCTTTTCGAAGTTTATTTAACAAAAGCAAAAAAGAATTTATAAATACATATAAACAAAATGGGGCCAACTTATGTTATTGTCGTTTAAGTTGTTCCAACTTTCTTATTGTTTTTTGTTTGTTGCTATACTAGTTAACTTTTGTTTTCATTTATATTCTTTTGACATTTAAGCATTAGAGCATGTAGTTGTTAATCCTACTTGGTTTCTCGTTTTAGCAATCGCATAGGAGCATGTCTTTGGTTTAGTGTTTAGCCAGCCAGCCAGCCAGCCATTCAAGTTCGCAGCCACAGGTGTCTTGTCTTTGTGCGTTTTAAGTAAAGGTATCACATACTTTTCTACCTGTCAATTTAAGAATTGTGCTTGTTCATTTATTGAGTTAAATGTCGTTTAGGGATTTTTTTAGCACCATTATTGTTATTGTTGTTCATTTTGTCTTGGCAGTAGCTGTCATTTAATGGTGTTAATTGAAAATGATAAAAAAAGAATGAAATCAAAATGTATTAAATCACTCTATACAAAACAGATGTCAATAAGTTTTTGTAAATATATAATTGTTTTATACCATTTGAATGACAACGCAATGAATAATTGTTGTTTTGTTATTTTGTATTTTTATTGGATAAATTAATGCGATTGTCGTTTCTTTTTGTTTTTATTAATAACGTGGACTTACATAAATTTGTAAAATTTGGTTAAATCAAATAAATTTGCTTGTGCTAGATTGAAGTAAAAGCAGAAGGACTTGTCTTCATACGAAGAAGTTTATTTAAAAAGCATAAAAGACAAGATTCAAAAAAGCAATGCAAAATGTGGCTATATAAAAAACAGAGTATTTCGATAAATGTGTTTTGTTCTTTGTGTTGTTAAAATATTACAATTATATAAAGCAATTATGCATATAAATTTTTTCCTGCATAATCAAAAATGCTGCCACGACTTTTATTCCAGTAGTTTTTGCACGATGCGTATACTTCTGTCAAAAATAGTAAAATATGAATACTATAAAATCTATACAGTACAATACTATAAAGTCTATCAAATTTTCTTATTAGTAATTAAAACAATCAAACACAATTAAATTGAAACTTGTGACTAGTACCTTATAATGTTGGATTTAACATATCACTGTTACACTGTCCGTAATGCTGCCCTTGTCACCATATTATTTTTCCTCTGTGTATACTGCTTACTAATTTATTTATAATGAATATTGGCACCAACAAACAAAAATTTACGAATAAAAATTTTTAAGCTCGTTATAAAAAATTTATTTTAAAATATAAATAAAATATTTTCCCCATAAAATTTTGGAAACAAGTTATCAAATTTTATTCAACTTAATTCCACGTACATTGCAATCCAAAATCCATTAAGAAAAAAACAACGTATTAATAAATTTGTTGTGTTCTGTTTTAAAGCAAATGGGAAAAATGAAACATTAAAACATAATTGCAGCATACTCTGGACAGGGTACATTCATTAATGGCTTTTATTGCATTCATTCACTTTACGCTATGTATGAAGTGAACGTAAGCTATTTAACCAATACGTAGTTTGAAGCCTTTTTATACAGATGTAAACTATTTATTTTATCGATTACATTTCTATTAAAATTTATTTTTATATAATAATTATAATTATTTGAATTTTTTAATATTTTTTAGTAGATTATTATTTTTATTTTTATTCGACCTTTTTTATTTTAATTAAATATGTACTAATCTTTGAAACGGTCTTTTTAATTAAATCTTAACGATTACTTTTTCAATATTTCGCTTTCCTATGGAAAACTTCTTCAGGAAAATTAATTTTTAATAACAAAAATTATTAACAAATTAAAAAAAAATTTGAAAACATTTGATAAAAACATAAAATAATTTCCTTCGTACATACATACATACAAAAATAAAAAGTTCAAATATTTAAACATACAAAAACAAGGAAACGGAAATTAAATAACAAATTGTCTCTTATGAAATAATTATAATAAATTATGTATCTTTTGTATTAAGTACCTATAATTCTGCGCTAAATTGCCTGTTTCTGTCTTAAAATTTATTCTCCTTACATTTAGTACATTAACAATTTCTAACATTTCTAACATATAACGTCTCATAGTTTTTTTCTATATCTAATATTGATACTTCATCAAACTTTGGATAATGATTATATTTCTTACAATGTGAAGATAAGGATGTTTTCTGTGTTGAAATATTCCTATATTTTTGGTCACATCTATGACCAGCTAATCTTGTTTTAAGTTTATTCTTTGTTGTCCCAATATAAACTTTGTCACAGTTCACCTGCTCATTTAGTCTAATTGGAGAAGCTGGAAAGCCTTTTGACCTTTTTGCTGGATATATATCTTTTAATTATACTTAAATAATCTATTATCTTCTATACAAAACTTGAGAATACGAAAAAAATAAACCTTTCTCTATCTTTGTAAAATTTTTCAAAACATTGTATTGATCGCCAATTCAACAGGAATACTTGGAAATAATGATACTACATCAAAAGAAATTAGTTTTTCATGATCCTGAACATGAAGGTTTTTAAATCTTTTCCTTTAATTTAATTGAATCTTTTATATTATATTTAGAACCCCCAGTGATCTTTTTTAATATGTTAGTAACATATTTTCATAATTCGTAAGATGGTGAATCAGCAAATGAACAAATTGGCCTTAAAGAAAATTCCTCTTTGTAAATTTTTGGCAGTCCGTATAATCTAGGTGCAATAGCAATATTAGTTTTAAGCTTATTTCTTTCTGTAATATTGATTATTTTAAGTTTATTAATCTTCTGGAATTGGGTAGTAGAGTCCTTATTTACTTGGGTGTGCTTTGTTATATCTCCTACAATATTGTTAATCCGTATGTTATAGTCAGTTTTATTTAAAGCTACAGTAGCATTACCTTTATCTGCTTTTACAATTAATAAATGTTTATTATTTTTCAAGAACCTTTCAGTTTCTTTAACTTTATCTAAAACAAACCTATCTCTGTTTGTCAATATCATTTTGTTCAAATGATTATCTACAATTGTAGTTAATTTTGTTCTTGCTATTTTTTGATCTTCTTTTCCCTGAAGTGTCTGTACAAAATCTTCTCCATCTGCAATAATCTTTAAAATTGGAAAATCTTCTTCTTAGTTGGTAAGGCGTGTTTATATCTTAATAATAAAATCCACTTAACGTCCGTTGGAATATTTAAGTCAGTTTTGTTAACGAACCAATTATCATTTAGTCTTACATTAAATGTCCTCTTTTGTAACTCATAAAGTAAATTAAATTTCAACGAATTTGCCAATATGTCCTCATAAAATAAAAATTCTCTTATTTCTTCTGCTTTAAAATGATTTCTTAAATTTCTTCCTTTTTTTCTTTTATTAAATTAAGACCTAGTGCTTAATAATAAACTACTAAAAAATTTAATTTTAATATATTCTCTATTCGCAAATGCTTGAAAACGAAACTGTTAAAGATATATAACTTGAAACTCTCTTTTAATTAACGAGTTGTTAGAACTTATAATTTTTATTATTTAAATTTTGCTCGAAGTAATTGTACATTAAAAAAAAACGGCAATATTTCTCCATCATATATAATTTAAAACAATTTGTAATAATAATAATTTCAATAGTAAATAATTTTGACTACATAAGATACTTACATCCACTTGTATGCGTTGAATTTGGATTTTGTGGATTTTTCAGTTTTTATAGTTTATTGACATCCATAAGTACTTTATTTTGTGAGATTTATTCTGTCGAGCAGGGATTAAGAAAAAATGCAAACAAAATTCAGTTGCAACTACAAATGCAACTTCATACATATGCGCTCTTCTTTTGACATGAGAAAACAGTTCTTGACTTGTGTGCTAATGGTAAACTAATCAAACAAACGCTTAAGTAATCGTTCATTCACAAATGGTCAACAACGATCTAATAAAATGAAAACTTCTTACTTTCAATGTAGTTAGATAATACCTTTACAAATGCTTAAGTACATTATCCTTTAAACAAACCAGTTAAATTTTTTACATTTCTCTAGTACTTTGAATTTTATATTGAAATGGATACTTGTGTGTGCTTAATATATAGATTTTACTTCATATACTTTATGTACACATGCTTTACCTTCGCAACAATTCGGGCTTACAAATAAACCTACATACATATATAGACGTATGCCTATTAGAGCAGGCCACTTTAAAGTTGAAAATATATGCATTTAATTTTTATTATATTAGTAGGCAGTTAAGTTTAAACTAAAATTTGACAACCATTGTTTCCAAAACTATCCGCAACTCTGATATTTGTTCCATACAAATAACCACGCAAATTCTATAGATATGTTCCTTAGGTCTATTAGCATTTTTCACACTTTTATTCTTTACAAAATGTAATATATATATAAATGTATATGGGACAGGATGATATGATATAGAATGATTTTTATAGAGTTACAGAATTTTGAAATGGTATATAATAAAGACGAGTTAAGTTTTACCGAAATATAATATTCTGGCATTGTAATTAAAATATGATTTTTGGCGTATGATCGCCATGCCCGACTCGAACGTAGTCTAATCCGCATCCAATTTCGATGACTTTTTCTTTATATCGTACTATACGATCTTAGGTGTCGTACTATACGAGTTGTTATAGATGGGATTTCAACAGACGAGTTCAGGATTAATTTAGGGATACCCCAAGGCTTCGTTCACTCTCTCACCCTGTTTTTTATTTGTCAAACTTTCAACTCTATATACTGTTTCGCAGATGACAGCACTATTTGTCATTTGTATTCATTTAGTAATAGAACGAACCAGATTGAGGTGAGTTATAAAAAGCGGAACATAAATGATACGTTCAATCACGATATCGTGGCGATCTCCAAATGGGGTCGTGTGAATACACTAGATTTCAATGCCCGTAAGAGGCAATATTGTATGCTTATGCATAGATCTGTGTTGGGAAATGGTGCTGCACCTGTTAATATGGGTGATATAGGTATTACGGAATCGGAAGCTTTTGATGTTTTTGGAATGAAAATTCAGTGTGATGTTCGATGGACTAAACACATCTTTCAGGTTCCTAAAAAAGCTTTCAAGTGCCTTAGGAATGGGATCGTGTGAATAGAGTCGATTTTAATGCCCGTAAGACACAATGTTGAATGCATACGCATAGACTTGTGTTCGAAAATGGTGCTGCATCTGTAACTATGGGTGATATAGTTATTGGGAAATCGGACGCTCTTGATGTTCTTGGCATGATAATTCAGTGTAATGTTCGATGGACTTAACACATTTTTCAAGTTTCTAAAGAAGCTTTCAAGTGCTTCGGTTTTCTAAAATGGTGTAATAGATATTTCACTCCATACGATTTTCATACTTTTTATATCACCTAAATCCGTCCAAAGATGGAATACAACTCTCATGTGTGGGCCGGCGCCCCAAAATCTATTTTGCAATTGCTCGACCGCGTACAAGAAAGGGCCAAGAGGATCATTGGGAATGGTAGGGTATCCAACTCTATTAATCCCTAGACCATCGACGCAGTGTAGGTTGTATATCACAGTTTTATCGTTACTACAATGGCAAGTGCTCTGAGAAAATTAGGGAACTTTTTTCCTCGTTCATTTTTGTGTTTGACACGATTTTCGTTGGGAGAGCATCCATTTGCGTTTGATTTGCCTGTGAATCGCACTACGTATTACAAGGAAAATACGTTTTTTAGCAGTTTTGCGTATGTAGAATAAACTTCCTCACTTTAAAAGTCCACAAACACTACTCCTTCTTTCGCTTTCCCCATAACATAATTTCCTAGTTCTGGCACAATGCATTGCATGAGTAGGGGCTAACCCCGAGCGAAAAAAAGAACACAGTCAGTTTCTGGATGTAATAGTATCTCAACGTGTACTTGACATTTATCATCACAACAAATACGGAATTATTATTTATTGACGTATCCATTCAAACAATTCGCTTATGAAAGTGGGGATCAACGGCAATCCCATTTTGGGCCCAATTTGGAAGCAATGTTCAAGCGTTAGTCTACTCATGTTGAAATGACAAACCAAACTAAATATTAATTACTTTACAGCTGAGAAAATGCCGTCAGTTCAAAATGTGTTGCCAACTTAAAGTTCTATACCCGATATATACAATTTTTTTGCTTTTCGTTATTTCGTTTAAGAAAAAAAAACTAAAACTATATAAATTTTATATATAATTTTTGTTTTTTTAACCGAAATAATAAAAGACAAAAAATTAATTTTCAGAGAATAGTAATGTCGCTAACAATAATGCTTTATTTCATTCCAATTCTTTCAATGTAGTAATTTTTTTATATAAAAGCTTTCCTTCAATATCTGTGGGATTAATATTAAGAAAAAAATTTTAACCGGAGATGTGCTTGTTAGCTGTTCTTTCTTTTAAGAATACTCCTGGTTTTACTTGTATTCTTTTCCTAACTTAACAGTTTATTGTTTTTTCCGAAAATGTAATTGTTCTAAAAGCTTTGTGATCCACAATTAGTCATTGTTTCTTTGCCTCAGTTTTTTTGTTTAGCTCTTTCACTACTAACCTCTGAAAAACTTCATGGTTTAGAAGATTATTGTCTTATTTGCCATTTGCCTATTCAATATAATATAATAAAAAAAATCTTAAAAATAAAATACTTTCTGATTCTAAAAGCTACCAATTTGCCAAACATTTTATTTTTAGATCTTTAATATTTGTATTTTACTCTTTATTATTTTTGAAGTAATATTTATTGAAATTTTGTTAGTAAACTTTAATATATTTATTAAAAGGTCATATTTGTAAAATCAAAACCTCTATGAAACATAGTTTTTTTTTTTTTTAAAATATTGTGCACATTTGTTTTTATAGCGGACTTATTGGTAAATGTTAAATATTAACGTACTACAGCTGAAAAACTAAAACAGGTGACTATAGGAACACCTTTTTGTATTTACTTTTTCGTAATTTTTCTTTAAAAGAATTCAATAAAAATTATTTTGTCAGGCAGGCAAGGGGACACATGTTGCATTGAAAATTATAAGGTTCTTATACTTTTATCCTGAGTGTAAAACTATATATAAACAAGAAAATGCATTACAGGGTATTCTTCAGCAATTAATAAAAAAAGAAGTCGTACGTAGACATGCCTTTAAAGTTGTTTTTATAATAAAATTTTTTCTAAACTTATAAGGGAAAAGAACACCCGAATACAAGACCAAAAAACAAACTCCAGAAAACATTAAAAATTAAGAAATTGAAAATGTAAAAACTTTAGCGAAGTGATAAATCCTTAAAAACTTCCTTTAAACAAAAAAAAAAAAAAAAAAGCAAAAAACAAACATCCGACTTATTGAGAAGAAATCTGTACTTAGAAAAGTTTATAATTTTGTTTCATTTGCATTCATTTGAAGAACTCAATAAAGCACAGTATTTTTAAGTGCTTCAGATATGAAGAGAAATTAATTTAGTTTCTTAATTTTTATTAAAAAATGATAAAATCAAATAAAATCAATAGCAACTACATAGTTTTACCATTAAACCATTAATTATCAATTTATTATTTTTTTATATCAATATAAAATAATTACTCCAAAAAACTATTTTAAACATTTTATTAATGTTTTTGTTTAAATCAACACAAAAATTTAGAAATAATTTTTTCTTAGTAAATTTAAAAACTTAAATGGAATTAAATTAGTTGATTTGAGAAATTTAAAATACTAAACTAATGCAACTAAAATAACAATAGCCAACTGGCACATTTTTTTAATTTATAAACCTTTAAATCACTGTGCATTTTTTGCCTTAGTTTTTGCGATTTGTAAAACTTAAATAATTGCTGCCATAAACCAAGGAAGAGAATTGTTAAAGCAACACATTGTTATTGAGGTTGTCATTGGTCTTGTCTTTTCTTATTATAACAAAAATATATATAAATTTTTTTGTTTTTATTTTCTTCACGTTCGTACTATTGGTTTTAGTTGCAAACAAAATTCAATTCTGACGAAGTGAAAAAATACCCAAATAACTCTTGAGAGAAAACGGATGCTTAAAATGAAAGATGGAAACCAAAAATATAATTTGCCTTTTTTGGTGGTTACAACAATACTTTTCATTTTCTCGTTCTCATTTTCTTATCGCTCTCCTTCTAGCTGCAATTTTTGCATAAGTGTGGTGTATGAAAAAAAAATGTCGTTAGTTTGGAATATTCCTAATAGTTTTACCATAACAAGAAGCTATTGTTCAGTCTATGGTAAAGTTAAAAGAATGTAAAAATATTTTTAAATCTTGTTAAAAGTGTCAATACAAACTAGCAACTATTTTCAGCTTTGCAAACAAATAGTGATGCAACAAGAATTTTTGTTCTATTTTTTTTCTCCTTTAAGTGACAACATGAAAGGACGAAGAAGAAAAAAATAAAACAAAATGTTTCTACTATTTTCCATTTGGTATTAAATATTGTAATTTTTTATAAATCATTTAATAAATTAAGACGACTAATTGGTGCGTGTTTAATGTTAATCTTCAAAAAAAAAAAATAAAAATACGAGAAGGAGTCGTTTAAAAATTATTCAGTATAAAGGTAAATGTTCAAATGAAGCTTTTGATTAAAAGCGAAAAGAAATTACATTGTTTGATGGTTTTATTATAAAATTATTATGTCTGTCCAAGTAGTAGTAGTAGTAGTAGTAACACTGTAGTATACTTCTTACAAGTAGAATTATGTAAGATACATAGTAAAGAAGGCGCTTGTTTGGATATGCCTACCTTTTTATTTCATTATATTTAAGCGAGCACTAGATAATAATCATCCAAGCTTTTATAGTGGGTTCAATTGGGAAAAGTAGACTTTCAGGGTTCGAACTGTACCTAAACACAAATGTGTCAATATATTGTTAGGAATGCGTTTTGCTTAAGTTTTAAAACAAAAAAAAATTAAATAATAAAGTAGACAACTGGGTATGCTGTTTACTTATTGCGTAGTTTGCTTAGAAAACTTATGCACGCAAGACAACAACAACAACTTTCTAGTTACAAACTGCGTGGAATTTTTATACACGCAAAACAACAACCATTGGGAAGAAACTTATCAGTATAAAAACAAAAATACACACAGACCAACAGACGCCTATACATTGAATGAATAGCTTAAAACAAAATGTGATACAAATGGTGTAAAAATTCTTCATTTTTTTAGATCTCTAGTGGACAAATATAAAAGGCAGCGTCTAAGGGGATTGTTAGTTAAATAAAAAAAAACCTCGTGAAATAAAGACGTGCATCTTAAGTAAATTGTCGTGTAGTTTCATTTTTGTGTGTAGTTAAAGTAAATAAATTTGTAACTAATTTAAAAACTCTAAAATTCGGTGTTATTTATTTTGTAATAAAAGCTCACAACAAAACGTTTACAAAAGGTATAAACGTAACAATATATTAACTCTCATATATATATGGAAAGTTTGTTTCCCTTTATTGGCCGTTGTAGGTACAAAGTTTAGATTATATCCAAGCCATAGCAAGAGTTAGCTATACAAATAAAATGCATGACACATGTAATATCGTCTTTATATCACTGAAGTTAAAAAGCAAAATTACTGCATAACATTATTTAAACCTATTAAAATTGGTGCTAACAAACCCTATAGAAACACTTTGAATGATAGTGGATAAATTCGAGAAGAGCAAACACATAAATATAATTTAATGGAAGAACCAAAGAAATTATATATAGTTTGTTTAAAACCTGCTAAATTTATTAAAAATAGCTGGTTGTTTTAAAATTGGAATACAGTTTTTTTCATTCGGTTTTTTCGAAAAGTTTTAAATTAATTTCAATAAAAATAATTCTAAATGGTGTGGGCGGTCATTGGGTTTTAAGTTACGGGCTTAATAGAATCTGACACATATCAGGAAGTAAGCTAAGAATTAAACAATTAGATAGAAAAAATATGTTTTAATATGTTTTATTTAAATTAATGATTTCGGTTAGTGTAGGAATGAAAAAATTATGATTTAGTTATCAAAATTGCTAGATTATTTAAAAATATTTTTAGTACAAAAAACAAATTTAATTTATCATTTCTGATTTACTATGTTCGATTTATTAGATGTGTTAAACATTATCATAAAGATAAAGACGACAGTGATGATTTACATAAATTACTGTTGACATGCTGAAATTTTGAAGGATTCGTTTGAGTAGATTTAATGAACTAAGTTTGTATTAATAACGGACTTACATCACTTTCAAGGAAAATAGCTACGGTTGCATTCAAAGGGCTATTTTCTTAAATAATGATAAAGCTTCCTTTGTTATAAAGGTTTTGCAAAGAGCTAATTTTAAATTAAACCATATTGAATTTCAATATTTGGTTATGGAATTGCTAAATGTAAATTATTGTATACATTATATTGTTTTTCGAATTATCATGCAAACATATTTTTTCTTCTATGCCTAACAATATATAAATTGTTTTTAATTATTTTTTAATTTTTTCTGTCATATTACTTTGCCAAGAAAAGAAATCAAATAACATAACAAGTTTTACCAAAGTTAACTTAATATTTGAATTTTATTTTTATACAAAAAAAGAAAAAAAAAATAAAAGGAATTTATAGAGAAATGAGAAAATTTAATAATAATTTAGAATAACATGAATATATAAATTACATTTACCAGTTACTATAGGCAAACTTGCCATACATACATATGACCAAATCATTATTATTTACTTAGTTGTCTTAAAAATGAAAGAAAAAGAAAAGCTTTGAAATATTTTTGTGCAACATTTGTTACAAAAGTTATTCTTCATGCGTCTTGTTTCTAAACTGAAACTTATTTCTTCGTCCCATAAAATTGCCAGCATACTTTCTTATATTTTTCTTTTAAGAAAATGAAACTGAAAATGTAAAACAAAATTTGTAATTGCTTATTTTCTATTATTTTATTTTTTTTTGTATAATATCCTAGTAGATATTTCCAAAAATTTTTTTTTATGTTATGTCGCATAATGAGAATATTTCCGTTTCCTTTTAGATTTCTTAAACTTAAACCATCGAATTTCTTTTAGTTTTGTTGCTCTTATTTTAAATATGACATTCAAATTTATGGACTCTTTTGGAGGACCTAAGTTTGTTATTTAAAGCAACAGTGAACTATTAAAAGAAATTGCTTTTTAATTTTATTTATATGGAAAGGATTTAGCAAATTTAACATAAGCACAACCAAACCCCTTAAAAGGGTCTTACTTTGCTAATGTGATTTCGAATACACAAAAATTATATATGGATTATACTTCTTTGTTCAAGGATCGAGTAGTACTAAAGATTTTTGCTATGAAGTGAAAAGAAGCTGCTGGTTTGCGTAGAAATTTCTTAATTTTTGCTTTTAGAACAATAATTACTTTGTTTTTTTAGTTTTATTTTTTTTTTTTTTCATTAATCAATACAAAATTTGAGCTCCGCCCAACTGTTTATCATAATAACAGCAAAAAGCTATTGATTGAAATTTTCTAATATAAAATATAAATTGTCTGCATTTTGCTAAAATGTCCCACAGTACAACAGTTCATTGCAATATTTCTTAATGGCGTAAAAAGACTTCGATATTCTGCAACATTTTGCAGCAAAATTTTTTTTCTGGTTCTTTCTTTACAATTCTTATTTGAAAATATGTGAAAATTCATAGCATTCATACGCTTGCTTTTCCTTGCGCTATGTATAATTATTTTAGTATATTATATTGCCATATTGTAATTTGAACCGAATGCTTGTTCCGTTTTGAAATGCCTATTACGTAGTTGTTTGCAGTTGCCTTTTTTTAATTATATTTTTTATGCAATAAAATATGGCTAATTAATATAGAAGTTTACTTTATTAAGCAGCCATATTTCAAGTTAAACATAAAATATTCTTGGAGAGAATTTTAATTTCAAAATGAAACTAAATGATAAAATGTTAAAAAGAGAAATTCATTTGAAATAATTTAAAAACATTAGCCAAATGTTTATATTACTTTTAGAGTTCTTTTTAAATGTCATTTCAAAGTACCAATATATCTTTTCAATTAAATTTGTGAGTGCATAACATACTTTCTTATATGATAAAGAAATAAATTGAACGATTTTTATAGATAAAGTTCATCAGTTATTATTTTTTTATAAAAAATTCATCTGACAAAATTTTGCAATAAAAAATTGCTTTTAGTCTTAAAAATGTAAATTTAGACAATTTGCTAGAAACGGGGTAGGAAAAACTTCGAGTTGAAAGCATAATTTTAAATTAATTTTTCTTTAAATAATTCGCATTTAGAAATTTAAAAAACTAAAATTTAAGAGCAAGAATTTTGTTAATTCTTTCAGTAATTTCGCATAATTTATGAGTTCGAAATAGTCAAAGAAGAACTATATAAACACAGCTGATAATAAAATACAACTATGGAGCATAGAGAAAATGGAACACTGAAGATGGCACATGGCCGAAACCGCTATGTTTACAAACCAAATTTTATGCGGGATGACGTAAAATCATACCCAAGAAAATTATTAATTTGATATGATTCCTTACGTATTGTTAATATTCTTACGATAATGATTTGTTTAAATTTTCAAAAAAAAAAAAAAAACAGTTTCCAGTAAAAAAAAGGGAACAAAATAACCTATTTTACGTTTTATAAATTGCATAGCTTTCGAAGAGCTCTTATACACACACGACAACAACAGCATGCTGATAAGAAGTTCCACAAGATGAGGTAAACACCAAAAAAAAAAAACAAAAAAAAAACAACTAACTGAGAACAAAACAAAAAACACAGCCAAGTAGGCTACCCTGAATGATAATGATAACAGCAATATGGGGTTATGCTAAAGTCAAATATTCTTGTATATGCGAGAACCGCTTTAAACAGCTATATGAGCACCACTTGCTGAGCAAATGCATAAATTAAAGACATCGTTGAGAAGAGACAGTAAAATAATAAGCATCTTTTAAGGCGTTACAGCGTTGAAGTTACCATCGCGTTTAGTTTGTGTGCATTGAAGGTAAATTAAATGTTAATTTAATTTAATACTCTAAAGTGCTGTGTTATTATTTTACAATAAAAGAACTCTATATAACAGTCCTTTATTAAAAAAAAATAATAAACGTAATAATATTATGAGAGTATATTTTATTTCTCAAACTTTGTTATTTATTTATTCAATACTATTTTCATGATGTACTCTTAGCGATAGGATAACTTGTTACATTTTTAAATTGGTGCTCATATACTAATTACAAAAAAAAATTTTAAAAATAAATTTATTTTTATGTAAATAAAAAGGAAGGAGAAAACTGGTTATAACAACTTATAATTCTTATAGGATTAAAAATAATTAAAATATAATTTCTCTGTTTGCTATTTATTAACCTGAAATAGATTTGTTTTACTGTTCTAAAATCCTACTACCTCCTGCTACAGTAAAGCTAATTTTAAAATGCTTCCAGCCAACTTGTATTTAGTAAAACTTAATTAAACTTACAATTAACTATTGACCTTCTTGAAAAAGGATGTTTTACACTTCGTAAATTTCTTTATTTTTGATCAAGTAACTGAAAAAAGAATCCCTCATTATTTTCCGATTGACAAACTTAAAAAATTTTAAAGGAAAAGTTAATAAACTATGCAAATAGTTAAAAACACTTAAAAAGGTCATATTTAAATACAAACACTATTGCTTTTGCAAAAGTTTTTTCGGTTTAAAATAACCTAAAAATCATTATTCCCTTAATCTTAGCAAAAAAAATACAAGTTGTCTATTTGTTTTTCTTTAACACGCTTGTTTAACTATTAAATAGAACCAAGTTTTTAAATTTGCATATATTTGGTATGATTTCAGCTTTTTTTTTTTGTTCTGATATATTCAAGTTTGTATACTGAAAATAGAAACAAAAACAAACACACAAACTTATTTTCTGCACTAATAAGTTTTAAATGTTTTTTATTTGTTTAGATAAAAGTTAAGTTTTATTTTAGTATCCTTAAGGGATTTTATTTATGCTTTTTCATTCGACACCTTTTTTGTTCAAATTTAAATTTTATAAAATAAATTTCGTGGGGAAGTTTTAAACTTTTCAAAAATATAGAATGGAGAATCTATTGAAAGAAACCTATTTTTTATCTTTGTATTTTAAAGTATAACTTTACATACTTGCTTAAAATTGATGATTTTACGTTCTCATATGTTCATGGAAAAAAAATCTTATTCTACGTCTGTCATACAGTATAAGAGAAGTTTAAATAAAATCGAAATACTAGTTAACTTTTTTTTAAGATAATACCCTGACGAAAAAACCATGTGCAATACGGGAGAATAAAAACAGAAATTTTGGGTACTTTTTTACACTAAAGGGTTTACTATCAAGCGTACTTGTTATCGCCACTGACTGAGAACAGTTATTTATTCTGTTACATTATATAATCTATTACATTAGTCATACATATGCTATATTTATTTGTTCTAGAAAAAACCAACACAGGTTATCTTGCGTCGTACTCGTGATTGGTCATCAAATTATATTATTAATTCTAGTAGTTCATACCAAAAATTATTTTAATTCAAGAAAAATTCTATATTTAACTAAATCAAATTCAGCGAAATTGTTTTTTGTTTTTCTTTTATTCAAAATCTAAGTAAACCACTATCAGCGACGCACGTCTTTTAAAATTTATTACATTCATTTTATAACAATTACCTTCAGTGCGCTCTGCCAAATTATTATGAAGGGACAGACGCTTAAACACAATCAAGTTATCTAGACTTACTTTGCAAATCAGTCAATCGTTAGAGTAAAACTAATAATAATAGATACTACTACGGCTTCCACCATTAGATTTTATTTCTTAAAAAATTTGAACGTACCTCACGTTACCTTCAATAAAACTTATTACCGCACCATTATCAATGGCTTTTTTGTTAAAAAAAGTAGGTGGCATTGCTACCTGTGAGATGGGGTTTAAACATAATGACTTTACGTGCTATACGGCTACCCCAGTCACTGAACTGTTGCAAATAAAATTTGGCGTAAGATTTTCCGGAAAATTTAAATGGAGCTGTCAATTGGCCTCAAAGGTCTCAATTCCTTTCAATGTGGCAATTTTATTCTTGTTATTTGTGACAAGTCCAGCAATGCTCGAAAGAGTGCTCCAAAATTGCCCAGAATTGGTTTTGACAAAAATAGGGCATGCCTTAAAAAATTTTCAAATATTAATGCCATGTATTGTTCTTAAATTCTGTAAGCAGCAATATTTTGCATCTTCCAGCTTCAATTTGATCAGTTCTATTGTAGCTGCAAAGCCCATAATTATTTAGAAACATTTTATGGGGCTGGAAAAAATAAATAATGAATGCATTTAGTAAACTTTGGATTTAACTCAATCAGTGAAAAAGAGAGTTCACTTCTATGTTAATTATAAAAAAATTCGACCTGTTCTTATATAAATTTTTTTAGTTTTCATTAAATTTTTAAATTTAATCATTTTATCCTTGAGTTAATCATTTGCCTCTTTTTCGAGAATTTAAAAAATAAAAAACCTTCTTGATTTTCTCTAAAATTATTACTTAATATTATTGAAATATATATAACGAAAAATAAGAATTACGTATGTATATTATTGGCAAAGTAGAAAATATAAATAAATACATAACACTAAATAGAATACACTCTGTCAGTAATTCCTATCAAAAAGATGCAAACAATAAATCAAATAAAATCCAAATAATTTTATATTTAAAGTAGCCAAAACAATACAATAAAATAAACAACATGGGGAAGTTTGCACAATAGAATCTTGCATAAGAATTCATACTATAATAGCTGATAGAAAATTGAATTCTTTTTGTATGACAACATATTGCTGCCGCAGGTGTTTAATACTTTTTGATCTTATACAAGTAAAAAAAATGCTTATTTTTCTTCAAACCTCTGAAAATAAAAGCTTGATGTGATTCGCGTTTTCGAAAAGATATTGAAAAATGTCTTGTTGTCATGAATAAATAAATTTTATTTCCAGTGTTTAAAGCGGAAATCATTATTTATTGCAGGAAGTAGTTACAAAGGAAAAGATTTTTACTAGCTGCATTTCTTTTTTATTTAAATAAAATATGTTTGCTTCTGTTTCGTTTCTATAGGGTTATGTTATTGAAATAAAAGCAATTTAATAACAAAATTTAAATGCGATTATAAACAGAGAATAGATATCAAATTTATATTCAGTTTTTGTTAAATAAGCATTTTTAAAGAAATATTTCTGTTAATCTACTTTTAATAAATTGACATAAAATTTATTTTTCCGAATTAATATGTATGAAAATTTCTATAGTTGAGTTGTTTTGAATTAAGCTATTTAAGTATAAGCCAAATAATAATATATTTAATTTATTTATATTTCATTTATGCCTGTTTTCAAATAGCTACGCACCTTCAGCCTAATGATTAGGTCATGTACTTCTCCACACTTTTAAAAATGTGCGTATTTGACATTCGCAAAACTCATCGTTATCGAAGTAAGGGAGGATATAATCGAGAAAGTATAAAAGTCAACAGTATAAAAATCAAATCGTATATGATTGAGCTAAACTATTTGAACTATTGTTGTGTAAAGTAAATGAAATTTTCTGCTGCTTAATAATATATTTTCGCTAGCCTTAAAAGGTCAGACGTTATTTATTGATTTCACAAATTACAGCATATTTAAATCTTGAGTGAGTATTAGTATAACTTAAAAATGATTTTATATTCGTTGTAAGTTGATCAATAAAACAAACAAATAAATTATATCAAGTAAGTTATGATAAAAATTTCTAAAACACTATAAAACTTGTACTGGTTCTAAAAGAAATAATTTCTTTTACTTTTGTAGAAATAATATTTTCTGAAATATTTAATTTTTGCAGTCATCTTCAAACTAAAACTGCTGCTTTATTTTTATTACTTAAAGTTTTTACATTTATAATTTTCAACTCCTTAGAGATAAGAGAAACGAAATTTTTTTTTGTAATAATTTTATTTCCGATTTCCTTTTTTTTCAATACACAGAGTTCTCATTATTTTAACTACTACTCTGGAGTAAAATAAAATTAACTAAATACGCTCATGAGCAACATTCATTATAAATGCTAAACCAAGAAATCTAAGCAAAAAAAAATATTGTATAGAAAAACAAGTCATATTATAAGAATAAGAAGAAAAAGAATAAACAACTTGAAATAAGGATAAAATAAAAAATAATATTTTCTAAGGCTTACATATCCTTATTTCGATACCACCATTGTCATCATGACCACTACCGTTTCAGGCGGGAATAAAAACAAACAAATAAACAACCGTTACAAGTAAAAATATAACAGAAGTTAAGTTCATTTCTCTTCCATTTTTTTAATGTTATTAAGAGCTACTTGTTTATTGTGTTTTATTTTTCTCTTAATTATATTTTGTAATAAAATATTTAGCATTTAAAAAGTTCTTAATTATAATTTATATAGAGCACTGCTATCTCATTTTTAACAACCAACAATTATCTTTAAAAAATTTTAACATGTCGTAAGACAGTTCAAAAGATTTGATGTTTACGACATCATACCTTTAGCTCTAAATTCTTATGCGATACTTGTTTCCAAAGATAAAATTATTGGTTAATGCAGGTTTTGTTTCTTATGATTATTACTTTTTATTGAATTGTAAAAAGTACAGGGTAATAAGATAAAGTTGCACACTTTTAAGAATAATTTGCACAACAATTTTGCATTTTACAATATTAATTGTTCACTTGTTGGCAGATAACATCAAATTCAATATGCTAAATCACACAATTCTCATCATCAAAGCAAGTGAAAAAAGAGTCCAATGAGATATTTTATAAAACATAGTTATTCGTACTTTACGAGTGTTTCTAAAGATCACAATTGCTAATGTTTGTTGTTAGTTGTTAAAATTACTGCAATAAATCAGAAATCTCAAACTCTTTAACTCTAATATTTGTTATTTTCACGTCATGCGAATTTGTTTAAATGGACTGGGGGAGAATTTTTCTTCCTCAATTTTTTATAGTATTCGATTGCAAATTTACATCTATTTTTTTTTAATTTTGTTTAAAGGGGAATAGCCTCCCTTGAGTGTAGTGATATAAACTGTAGAATGAAAACACATTATTTCCGTTCATTTGACTAAGATATTGTTTTTCAATAGCATCCAAATTTAATATCCATAACAATGTGAGCGACTCTCACATCCTTTTCCAGATGTAGTGGCGTCTTTACTGATTTTCATTTTGACCAGATAATAATTGATATATTCCATCCCTGACACAATTATATCGATTAGGGCACCTCCCTTGCATCGAAACCAACTATCCACTTCATGTAAGGTGTTATATTGTTTACCTTTACTTTATTTTTGCATTAGCAAATTAGAGGTTTTTTTTAAAATTGTCACCTTCTGTGAAGCTTTATGTTTAATCTTTGTTGAATTCTCAATATGTATATACGTGCACGGGGGCACACACTTAAACTGAAGGTCAATAAGTTTTCAATAGTTTTTTTTAATGAATGTATTGATATTATGTGCACAAGTTTTTGTCAGCCATTTGTTTTTGCTGATGATATACTATTATTGTTTAATAATTGCAGTCTTAGTAATACATTTGAAGCTTCTATAAACTCACATTTATTTATAATTTCTAGTTGGATGACAAGTAATAATTTGCTAATTAACTCCTCAAAAACTAAAGCTATCCAATTTTTCCATAGCAATAATTTACGGCCACATCCGAGTATTCATATAAATGGTGAGAGTATACAATATGTTGATTACTTAAAATTTCTGGGTATTTACTTAGACCAGCGTCTTACTTTTAAGAGACATGCAAATCATCTTTCAAGCAGAATGTGTTTTACTTTGAGAAGACTGTATTCTCTTCAGTCTTATATGCCTCAGCATACAAGATACTGTGTAGCGTATGCATTGCTTATGTCGAATTTTGCTTATGGTATTGAGGTTTTTACGGGTTCACCTAGTTTTGTTTTAGAGAGGCTTGAGTGTCTTTTCAATAAGGTTATAAGATTTGTCTATAGCCTTAGGGTACATGATCATGTTAGTCATTTTGTTGTGGAATTTTTGGGTAGCTCTTTTAGCTCTTATATTATATTACGTACTTTGCTTTGTTTCTTTAAAGTTGCTAAAAGTGGTTTGCCTAATATTTTGTGGCAGAATTTTAACTTTCTTCGTTCAACTCGCTCTCTTCAAATTGAAATTCCTCTTATTAATTATAGAATCTTTGATTCCTCATTCATTGTAAGAGTTGCAAGAAGTTGGAATCGATTACCTATTGAACTGAGAACTTTTACCTCATCACTTAATGTTTTTAAAGTAAAGTTGTTGAATTATTTAAATCTCTAGCAGGACATGAAAATTTAAATTTCTAAAATATGTGCAGTTTGTTGGTTGGGGAACCATTTAATTAATTTAATTAATTTAATTGATTAATTAATTATTTAATTAATTAATTAATTAATTAATTAATTAATTATTTAATTATTTATTTGTTAAATTTTTTCGTTGTTTAATTGTAATTTTTAAATTTTACTTAAGCAATTTGTACTAATGAATATATTTTGTAGCTAATGAATATATTTTAATCTATGTAATATATTGTTACGTTTATACCTTTTATAAACGTTTTGTTGTGAGTTCTTTATTGCAAAAGAATTAACACCAGTTTTTAGAGTTTTTATATAATAACAATTTTATTATTTACTTTTAACTACACAAAGTTGACACAGAACAATTTACTTAAAATGCACGTCTTCACTGTAGAGGTTTAATTTACTGATTGATTATCCACCAGACGCTTTCCCTATTTATATTTGTCCAATTAGATTCTAGAAGATGTAAGAATTTTCTACTCTCCTTGTGTGTGTGTGTCTATAAACTTCTACGCAGTTTGTAACCAGTAGTTTTCCATATTGCTTAATTGTTTTATTTTAAATCTTGGGCAAGATATTTTCGTAACAATATATTTGGCCTTGTGGGCTTTGTATTACAATAAATTGATCTTCAAATGAAATGAAAAATGAAAATATTCAAATAAGCTGATATAGGCAGCCAGTCAAGGCCTTACTACGAGTGTGTTGTTTGCCTTCACTATGCGGATTCTGCCAACAGGATATATTTAATATTTTAATTCTGGATTGTTAGGGAAAATATATTATTCATTAGCAAAAACGAACAATAGTATCAAACCTTTATCCTTGGTTTTTATATAATTATTATTATTGGGGATATGAGAGCGTAAAAATTGGGCAAATCAAAAGGAATAGTAGGTTTTAGACTTGATTTCGTCTGTCAAGATTATATATTTTCCCTAGCCTTACATTGTTCTACAGAATCTGACATATACTGTTGCGGTAAATATAATAGCACCACGCACAAATTTATATTGACTTCATTTACATCTATTTAAAAATAATAAATTTTTTGACGTTAATGGTTTATTATCATAAGAAAATTATTTGTTTTTTTTTCAACAGTTTCTAATATGCTACTTAATTCAAACACAGTCAAAATAATTCCACTTCAGTTCATTTTTCACAAAAATTAGTGGTCTTTCTTAAAATAAATAAAAAAATTTCTATCAGATATTTTGTAATTACCGCGACACAATGCCTTCCCATGAAATCCACTAAATGCTGTTATCTTTCAACTTTGATGGAACTTCAAATTAGGAAGGATTACCAGCTTATATCTAATGGTTGGTTTTCACTGGACCTGAAACTTCTTTCATTTTGTAGGATATAGTGTACAGAAGAAAAATTAAACTTAAAAATTATGTCCCTTGAAGGAGCTGTTTCAGACACAATTATTATGTTATTTCTCAAGAGAAGAGTATATAAAAATTCAAGTGAAATAGGAAGCAACTCAACTTTCCGATAAAGGTATTTATATATTCCTAAAGCCTTTATTAGTTGAAGTTCAAGTATTTCATTTTTTTAAGATTAAAATAGTAGTATACTATGAACTAGTATCTTATGGCAGCCCTACTAATAATTTTGGTGATTGTTAAAATTCAGTTACAAAAATTCTATTTACATTGTTTAACTTTTGTTTTCAATGTTTGTTTTAATTTTCTCTTTTTTCATATCGTATTTTTGTTGAAAATTTTAACTTTCTTACACTTAAACAAACTTTGTTATTATAAACACTACAACACCTTTTTGGAAAAAAATTATTATCACATTTTCCAGAGCAAACAAACGGCTGTTACATGTTATAACAACAAAAGAAAGTAAGTATAACTAAGTGTATGGGATGGTATATATATATATATATATATGTGTGCGTATGTGTGTGTATGTGTTAGCATATCCTTCAGAAACTGACATAAATATTTATATTTCACAGCTTAGAAAAAAAAGTAAATTGTTTTTTTTTTGTTTATTTTATTTGGTCTGTTTCTCTTCTGTAACTAGAAAATGTGCACGTACTGACCTTTAGAATTGGTCATACAGAATTTGATCAAAAAGTAATTTATTTAATTTTATTTCTTTTTAACATTTGTATGTTGTATGAAAAAATGTATAGTTTTTATTTGAACAGGCTGCTGGAATAGTGCATCCTTAAATATTTGACCATTTCCTTTTCTTATTTATTCTTACAATTTGTACGCCTTTCTAGACAGATACTGTAAATTTTATTTAAATATTTTGTTTTGTAAAATGAGCACACATGTACAAATAGATTAAAGTTATTATTTTCATTTCATTAATTATGAAATGTAAACTTTGTTTTTGAATTGTTGAACAAATTGTTGTGTAGGAGAAGGAAAATAATTCTATGAATGTTAAGGTGCAACTTGTAGTTTTAGTCAAATTTTATCAAAGGGATAAACTTTGTTGTTTTTTTTTATATATATAAAAATTAGAATACTTAAAGCATGATAAACATAATTTTTTGTTCTTTGTTGTTTTTAAATTATTACTTTTTATTTGCTTTTTAAATATCATTACTAATCGATAAACACAGGCAGTTTACAGGGGATGCTAATAAATAACAAGTGTGGTAAGGTCTTTACTTTAATGAGTTACGATTGTGAAGTCACATAGAGGACTTGCAGATATTTCTTAAATTGATACGACTGTTGTAAAAGTCACACTCTTAAACTCTTCTTTATTCAATCAAGACATGTTAAAAAATAAAACAAAAGTTTTTTTTTTAAGTACAGGGTGTCCCCCGGGAAGGTATACTACCTTGTTTGTTTACAATTTTTGATTAAATGAAAGTGTATGGATTTTATATTGATAAATGTTTTATTTAATGTCGACTATTATATATGGATTACAATATCAGATAAATGTCCGCCTCTGTTGGCGTCACAAATGCGAGTCTCTTTGAGCACATTTTTCATTACATTCTCACACATTTCACGCGGTATTTCATAAAATTTATCTTGAATATTTTATTTGAGTTGCTCAAGCGTTTCTGGTTGATTTGCATAAGCCTTGCTTTTTAGATATTCCAAAAAAAAAAGAAATTCGGAGCAGTCAAATCAGGCGACCATTAAGGCTAATCAACATCACCAATTCTTGACATAACTTGTTGTGTAAGGAGGTCTCGCAGTAATTCCATTGTAATCCTGGTTGTATGCGATGTAGCACCGTCTTGTTGATACCATATGTTAATCAAGCGCACAGTTGTGGCGTTAAAAACTTTTCAATCATAGCACGATATCAATCCTCATTCACAGTTACCGTTATGCCGTTTCCATTTTCAAAGAAGTAAGATCCAATGATTCCTTCTGACTAAATTGTATAACAGACTGTCACTTTTAATGGATGACTGTGGTGACTGTGGACTAGTTTGAGGATTTCCCATTTCCCAGAACCGACTATGCTGGTTATTCATATATCCATTCAAATGAAAATATGCCTTGTCACTCATTATAATTTTTTCATGAAAATCGGGGTTTTCATGGGGAGCTATACACATCCTATTGGCTTGTAAAAATTGGCGTAAATGATCTTGTGGAATAAGCTCTTGTGTCTTATGCGAATCAATTGCAAATCTTTGTGCAAAATTTAGGCCAAAGTTGTTCTTTGAAGACCAAGCTCGGCGGAGCATGGCGTCGAATTAAGGTTAATGGTTAATTTCGGCTTGTCTTCAGTAGTGACTCTTACTAAAACAAAGAACTTTTTCTTTCATACTTTTTTCTGTTGTGTTTTTGTTGTATTAATAGCCAACGGAAACTAACGGATCAATTTTTTTCATCTAATGGTTCCAAACTTTTTAATTCCACCACATATTTCTGAGATAAAGCTGATCCTTGGTAATATCAAATTTGGATTTTCTATTTTTAACCCTTGGATTCTACTCCATCAGTTTAAAAATATGGTCAAATTAATTATGGCAATTCTATTATTTAGCATAACAAGTCTTATTCATTTAGTACTTAAAACAACTTATTTTTCCAGCTATAAGACAATTAATAATTACTTTCTAAGGCCGCTAATTTGTTCCCCTTATTTCATCAGACCCTTTTTTTATAGCCAACCCTTTGTGTGATATTTTGTTTTACTTTCAGGTTGTGAGTATTACAATTGTGCCTGTTTAAATGTTCGATCATTCATGCAGTATTTTCGGAAAGGGCTATATAAATAGTATCTTATTTTATTAACGAAGTATTATTTTATTGCTGTAAACTAATTTTATCAGAAATGAGACCACGTGAAATAATCGATAACTGTTAAATTGTTCGAATTTGGAAGCAAGCTTCTCAAAATCAGTTTATAGTTAAATTTAGATTAATAAGTCAAAAATGCTATCGCCGTATAACACGCACCGCCGTTTAATGTCGTCTAATTTTCTAATAAGAAGTCATTAGCCGCGTTTCATTTTTTAAAGAATGATGTCATCAGGGTATAAACCACGCCAAACGGTTTTTGTGCATATAATAAAGTCTGTGGGATCTGCTGTAAATTGATTTCGCTTCATATGCCGCAATTATATTTATTATACGAAAACTTGATCATTGTCATTGCTCAAGCGCCAGTCAATTCATGATAATTTTTCAGATTATACTAATCACAAATATTAGAAAATAAGGGCAATAAGATTGTTAGTTCAATTGTTTATCGCGCTTAAAAATATCTCGAATACAAGGATTAAATGTTTCAAAATATAGCAAGAAAAATATATGTTAAATTTGCTACGGCTGTGATAAGAAGCCACTAGCGTGCTTATTCTTACAAAGTTAAAAGTAGCAAGCAATTTTAAAATCATATGAATAGAGATTCATTTTTTATAAGTATATTTACACAATAGAAATCCTTATATTTCAGTGGATATTTTCTCTGTCTACAACAGTTTTTTAAGAATTGAAAGGAAATTGTTAAATTTCATAACTTTTTTCTACATAATATTTTTTTTCAACTGCTTTAGGTTTTATGCTTTTCTGTTGCTATTGTATTTGTATTGTTATTGCTGTAAATTGCATTTTATCCACAATAGTCTCTAAAGACCATTTAACCATAAGTAAATTCCCAATGACCCAAAACGATTGTTATAATGTACACATGTTAATACGTAATGAGATTCAATGTAAATGTAATGTAAACGTAATATGTTTTAAGGTAAATATTTGGTGTTTATAATAATTATCGAAGTACATACGCGTATTTACTTAAACGTCCATCAGTTTGATACATTTTCAGATCTTGAGTCGGAAGGCCGTAATTATATCGAAATTAATATTGGCTATTGGTTAATATTTTCTTTAGATTTATCTTAATTTTGGTTTGGTTTTAAATATTTAATTAGTTCATTATTAAATTATTGTTATTAAGCACATAAATATCTGAAGTGGATTACAGAGAGTTGTGTACATAGAGCAAAAAAAATTTTGAAAAAAACCAGTTTTAGCATTTCATCAATTTCGTTTTATTAAATCTTTTTTACACTTTCCTCTTTCGAATAGTTTTCTTTTATAGAAATAATACACAAAGTGGTTTTTATTTCGTTTGCAAATTTTGTAAGTTTTTTTTCGTACGTCTACTTTTATTTAAGTTAAAGTTTTCTTAATCCTTATTTTTTTGTTGTGAACTTCATCTGAAAACACATTAGATTGGGTACAAAAAAAAAATCATCCATTCATTCAAGAGCTTTAGTTTGTATTCTTACTTGTAGTTCGCCTAGTGCCATGCCAATCTAGTAAGTATCATAAAATTTTACTACATAATGTTATTTTGTGTTATTTTATATACTCCTACAGTCATAAGTTCGCAAAATGTTTTACATAAATGGTTTGTGTGAGAATTTCCATATAGAATTTGAACATAACTGGGGGAGAATATATTTTTTTAAACTTTTTGCGTATTTAGTAGGGTTTTATTTAAAAGCCACATACTTAAGCTTTTTTGTCTTTCATGATAATCTAAAACGAGGGAAGGAAAAAGTAAAACTAACTTACAATAGTTATTGTTACTATAAGAAGCACTTAACTTGTGTCTCCTCTTGGAATACTTTTTTATAAAATGTTTGCTAAAAGAACGAAAATCTTTGAAAAACTTTTCAAATATTATTGCAAATTAGGATAAAACAGTTATAAAATTTTAGCAGTCTTGTAATGTTGCAATGCTTTTTCTACTTTTAAGGGATTTGTCATTGTTGTAAATGGATTTTCTGTAAATTGTGAATATTGCAATTTTAACAAAATAATTAAAGGTTAATAGAGGGCGAATGTTTAAAAAAATCGACTAAAAGTATAAAGGAGTTGTAACTTTACAGTAATTAAACCTTTGCTCTTAATAAATTGTGTGATATTCAGAAAATTATAGAAACCAGGTAAAGAGAAACAACTTTTTTTTTTATTTTGAATTCAAAAAAATAATTATTACTAAAAAAGTAATTATTATTAAATATAGTTTAAAATAAACAGCATTTAAAAAATTTTTTTTTTGTAATAAGTAAAAGATTAAAAATAAGATTGAAAAATGAAAAATAATATTTCAGCTATAGAAAATACTTTTTTTATCTATAACTCATAACTGACACAAGACTTACCTGAAAACTTTTGTTGCTACCCAGCTAAACATAATTTTGTTTGAGTAAAATTTTTAATTTAGTCCCAGCGAACCTAAGCCGGTAGTTTCTTTTCGATTATAATACAACGAATAATCTTGCTTGGAAATAAATACTAACAAGCTTCAATTAAGTCTTATGTACTGAACTCTTTAAAATCTGGACACAAACAATTTCTCTAGAAAAAATATAAAACACACAAACATTTTTTAATTTTTGTTGATGAACACCAACACATACTATATGCAAGGATTAATGAGTAAAAATATAACGATAACGTATGGATTTTTTGGGTGTAGACTAATGTAGTTGAAAATACTATAGATCTGATCTAAACAAAAATATCGCACTTTTCCAATTCATTTCCTATTTATTAAATTACAAAATTAAAAAAAAAAAAACAAGGAATATATACTTTGCTTTGTACTAACCGTCAGTTTAATAAAGAATGGCATTTTTATTTTATGTCAATACTCTTATCTATATATCATATTGAATGGAATTCAATTATTACACTACATAATATTGTTGTGATGAAAGCATGGTGCCTTGTTTGTAATTTAATATTTTTTACCCTTAAACTTTTAAGTGGAACTATGAAGATGTTATAATAAATGAATAATTGTTGTTCGGTTTTAACATATATGTATATATATATTTTAATTTCTAAATTTGTTAAGATACAAAAATTATAAAATTTCTTCTTTCTTTTTTTCGGCTTAAGGTCTTGTTCAATAAATTAATAAATTAAAAAACTTTTGTTTAAGAAAGAAGAAATTTTACAATAAAAAAGGTCTACTTTTAAAAGAAGACATGCGGCACTGGCATATTGTGAATTACTTACTAATTTCAGAAATTAAAAAAAAAACGAGGAGGAAATTTCAAGTAATCAAATTATAGTTAGTTAAGGATAGGCTTAACAATGGAAGCACTTTATTAATTTTTTTCATAAAATTTTCTTCTGTTTTCTTTCTATTGTCTGTTTCCGCATCATAATGTTAACTCAACTTTCGGAAATTTGAAAATGCATATTTTATAAAACATATTCCGTTTTCTACTTAACTTTCGTGGGAAAACTAAAAAAATCTCACAGGTATTCAATTTTAATGGTCTTGTTTGAATAACGAAAAACTTTTGTAATAAATTTAAAATCAATATACTTAAAATTTATAACCTCATTAATAGTTCAGAACCAAAGAATATAGTTGTACACTCACATGTATATAATTCTATAGTCTACTCAAATAACTAAATGTTTATAAAATATGTTCTATACAATTTAGTACCGATATACTCTATACTTTCATACATCATCCAGTAGATATGTATACATACGTACTCACATGCAAATATATGTTAATCTTCTTGGAAGAAGTATGTAGACATCATTCAGCAACTTTAAGCTGTGCAAACTGACTTTTTCTAAAAGAGTTTTTTATTATTTTTTAATTTAAATCTATAAAGGTTTTATGTTTGTATGGAGTAAGAGTAAGTATATTGAAGCTTTACACTTGATTCATGCATAATAACCACAACAAATGTTTAGCTCTATTTCGACACACCAACATCACTTGCAAACATTTACACAAACTATGTACGATTACATACGTAGGTCGAAAAACATCGTATGGAAAAACGTTAGACATACACAAAAGCATCATCCAAAGTACAAAAGTAAGTAAGTTTAAACGGCAGTCGATTATTTTCAGAATAATAAACCAAAAAGAAAAAAAAATAACAGTCTTTTTTTCTACATGGTTAGTAAATCAAAGTTTGCAACTTTAAACTTCAGCCGTACCAGTACATGGAAATATACACAACTAGACACAGCCAACCATAGAAACACTTAACAAAAATGCTCTCATTTAAGGGACCTTCTGCAGAAACTTGAAAGAATTTTATCTATGTCTTAACAACAGATGTTATCGATTTTTTATGATCTTAGTATGTCGAATTGTGAGGTTAATAATAAGAAAGCCATTGTTATATGTGCTATTTTATAGCTTGAGTTAATGTAGTGCACCATTTATTGCTAAAATGTTTTAAGAAACAAATTTTTTTATTTCTTATTATTAACAATTAGTAGTGCACAAAAATTTTACGCAGAACAAAGGAAAAGCTGTTTACTAATCTCACAGATTATTGCAAGTTATTGTTAGTTATTTAAAATTTCTGAAGTTAAAGAATAGAATTTAACTTATAAAAATATTAAGCTTTTCGAAGGAAAAACAATAAAGTGTAAATTAAGAGAAAATTTTAAATTTCAGTAGAAAGCAAGCAAGGAAGGAATATATTCGCTAAGTGCGAGGTGGACTCACACACCAAGGGTTATATACCATGTGGGCCACCCTTATTATAACTTCATTTTTTTTTTTTTTGTAAATTTAACACTAGGCTTTTGAGAACAGCGTTACCATTAATAGCAAACTAAGGTAAAATTTTAATCAAAACCTATTTATATTAAAAAAATAATGTCATATGTCAGTACGTTATCTATGTAAATTTCAAGTGTCTGCCTATTAGGGCTTAAATGATACAGCTATATTTGTCAAAGTCACGCCCTCTATGAAACACTCGTTCAGTTTTTCAATAACTCTTCATAATTATTTTTATAGTAGACAAAAGTCTGTCAGAAGTGGAAGGGTATATATAATTTCATCATAGTGCAATTGCTACAAAATCATTTCTTGCCTTAATAAAGTGTATATGTTCTGGATATCCATTTTTCAAAATTTTTTAAAAAAATACCTATTTAAAAAAAACAACAAAAAATGTAAATCTCTCTTTAATTGAAATTGTACAAGTGCAGTTGAAAACTATATAAACTAAGCTGCCAATGGTGGAAACTTGATTAATTTCCTTTACAATTGGCATAAAAGGAGCTGAAATAGTGTTATGTGGGTTCCTGATGGATTAACGTTGAATTGCTTTTTCTAGTGTTTCTAGTCACCAAAGAACTTGAAATGAATCAGAACGTTATGTGTTTGGTACTTTTCTATATATAAAGAACCACTAATCCTCGCACAGCAGTCCAGCGGAATAGAAACCTCGAAGTTAACAAAAAATATACCAACAAAAATAAATGTTTTAAGAAAATAATACATAGAAAATAATAAATAGCATAATACTCCTGGCCTGCTATTTGTCTTATAATTTTTCCTAAACACAAAAGTTCGAAGAAGAATTTACTCCTTTTAACATCTACCTTATTTAAAATTATTAAACATCTTTATTTTCTATAATCTACTAGATTTTTTGAGAAAAAACATCGTCTTTTTTATAGCCAAACAAAAATACCTTGATTTACTCACAAATTCTGATTTTGATGCGGGAATATAAAAAAGTTATATTGAGCGCACGTTTTATGGATTAAGTCAACTTTATCCACATGAAAAAAGAAGCTAAAAATTCAATTCAATTTGTTGATATAGTCTGTTTTCTGTATCAGTAGTGTATATGTCACTTTCTAAAAATAATGGAAAAAGAAATTTGATTGTTGTGTTTTAAAGTCTTGCCTTCCTATTAATTTCTGTTTATGTTTTCTTAAAAATTTGGATCGACAATCTTAAAATTAAAAATTCTTAAAGTGACAGAAATTTCATCAATAAAAAACTCTTGGATATAAAAAAATCAAACCTCTAAATATTACATTGGTTAAAGCACAAATCGTTAGATATTAGGAACGCTTATGAAAAAGCTTGCAACTTATTATATGATCTTTTAGTTTGCAGCTATTATGATTAAAGACTGGCTGAACTTAATAATTTAATATTAAATTATTTCATAATTTTAAGGCGTTCTTTAAAAAAATTCCAGTTAAGAAAAAAATCAAAGAAATTCATCCATTCGGTTGGCATTTAAGATTGTTTAATTACTGCTCTCAACAATGACAGAAATACTCAAAACAGCTGTCGTGCAACAAAATTGACATGGCTTCTGTGTTTAAACGTCTGTCGGTATACCTGCATCGAAGAAGGTGACATATTATTAAGTTATTAAGTTGTAAGTACGAATGTGCAATAAATAACAATGATGATATAATCGAAAATGGGCTTAAGTTAAAGTCGAAAATTAAATAATTGGGATTTACGAAAAAACTTTAAAAAATCATGTTAAAATTTTATTAAGAGGCTTTTTTTCATACAAAATTAAATAAAAAACCAAAAAAATTCTATTAGATTTGGACCTAGCTCTCATAAAACTAAAAGTTAAATTAATCGATATAGCTTAGAGATAATGAAAAATAAAACGAATAAAATATAATAAAAAATTATGGTAATTTGTTGATGTGTGCACTTATCATTCGGAATTACCACATAAGAAGGAGACTTTCACATCACGTTCCCCGAATTGTTTTGGTGTTGTGGTAATTAGTTCGTTTCGTTTTAGAAATTTTCAAGTTTTTTTATTGTAGCAGCTGACGATGCAAGTAATTTAGTTGTATTTTTTTTTATTTTTAAAGAGAAGTAGCACTTCAGGCAACAATGCCTATTTTGTCAAGTACCGTGCTACATTCTTTAGGAAAGGGATAGAGAAGAGATGAAACAGGTGGTGAAAGTAGAAGGATAGTCGGAAATTAACGGCCGTATAAGACAGCACAGCGATCAGGGAATATGTCTTCATCGCTGAGCAGCCCCACCGATAGTCAAGTTTTTTATTTTTTTTATTTTTGTAGTGAAAAAAACCAAGGTCTACGTTGGGAATCGAACCCACAACCCCTAAATTTAATTTTCCGGCGCCATCCTTTTATACTCAAACGCCGCAATTTTAAGTGGCCAATGCTCAACTCGCTTACCTTAAGCATTTCTATATTTAAGTATATAACAAATTCAGTTAGAGATAACCAGCTCTTCTTAAGCCTGGTCAGTAAATTCAAAAATTTTAGTTTAGTTTTAATAAGTTCTTAAATTGATTTTTTTACAACTATTTAGAGCACTCGAATTTAGAGAAATTTAAAAAAATTTTCAGTGATGGTATAATCTCACGCTCCAAACGTTGACAACTTTTAAAGAGATTACACAACAAGGGAGGCAAGGGAAATAGCTAAAAGGATCATTTTCTAGGAAGTATGACGAGAAATATTTTAATGAAAAATAGTTTTTGAATGCACATATGTATACTAATATAAGGAAACAAGGAATAGATTTGAGATTAATATGCTGATTGTTTACGACATTTCATATACTTACGATTTTTATACTATTTTGACCGTGGCGCACAATAGAGTGAATTATAATAAAAAAAAATGGAATGAAAGTCTGAATCTTCTAAATAGTTACCCTATTTGAATGATACTTATAGCGATTCAGAGGGTTTTAAAATTAGCAAGGTCGAGCGTGGAAAAGATTACAGAGCTTATAACTTGCTCAAATGTGAAGCGATTTCGTTAAAATTTATATGGTATCTTTTGAACTTTAAGAGAAATGCTACCTAAATTTAAAATTAAAATTATTTATTTACTTTTTGTTGTTTGCAGAATATATACTGGGTACTGAGTGGGGGGAGGGCTTTTACTTGAAGAAAAACACTTATCTTATAATAATCTCCAAGGAATTTCGTGGCATGTACATACATATGTTTAGAATTATAAAAAAACAAATTTTAGCAGTTGAAATATGATTTATAAAAAAATTTGAGAAAAGACAACAAACAACCCTTTCGATGCCTTGCTTCCTTAAAATAAAATATAAAATTCTTTAAATTTTAACAAACGTTTCTTTTTTCTTGCTGGTGTTTGTTTTCTAATACCAAATTGTATAAAGTGTGTAGCTAGTCGATACTGTTAAAATGAAGTTAAGTAGTTAAGTGTATGCTACTATTTTTTTGATAACATAAATTCACTTTGACATTGCATTTGGTGTTTGTCTTAAGATTCTGTACTGTTTTAAAATTCAATAAGACATTTTAGAATGCATTAAATCAATTTATCTCACTTAAAATTGAATACTAAGCATTCCAAGATAAATGTTGACAACGTTATTATGGTTTCGAGGTATACGTAGGTATTGCAAAAAAAAATAAAATCGGAATACTTTGAAAACGTGTCTCATGATAAATATTTAAAAATTTTGTAGGGTTGTCTGTTATAAAATTTTAAAATTTTTATTATTAATATAATTTTCATTCTTACGTGTTCTGTTTTTACATAGACATTTAAGATACATTTTAAGCTTTGTATTGTTATCTATATTGAAAATACTTATTTATTATAAATAATCAAAGTAAACGATAAGTTAAGTTTTCTTATTAGTAATAATTTTTCTCTCCACCCAAACGGACCTATGTACGTAAATAATTTACTTATCGATTAAGTGATTTTTCTCTGCACTTTCATCCGTCTTCGTATTGAAATATTGAAAGAGACTCTTTTCAAAGTTACCAGACTGGCCCTGGTTGAGTGTTGTCTAACTGTTAATAACTCTCATATTATTAAACAAAAGTTGTGAAGCATGCTATTTTTTATAAGTAATGACAGTTTAGTTATCTTGATGGATCTGCAATTTTATCTTTTTCTTTAATTGGTTTCAGTGGGTTTTAGTAAACATGACGAATTATATAATTTTCAAGATTCAATATTGACGTTCTCATTTAGGTATTATATATCAGCACTTCAGCTTTAAATAACTTTGCACGTTACCCATTTATTTAAGCTGGTTACTTTATGTTGCGTTTGTTTCATTTTGCAGGTTCGAGTTTTTTTTACAGTGTAGGCAAATTTGTCTTCAAAAGAGCGGTAGATAAATCAAAAAGAGGACCACTGAAACTCATAACGTGCATACAAACCATAAGTTCAAAGTGGGTTAAGTGAAGAAAAATTCCATGGCCTCTTATTGTAGATTGTTAATTTTGTTTTTGTTTTGATATATATGAGCCATAAAAGATACAGTGTTGTGCTGTATAGAGTAGGGCTTATGTTCTATAGGAGCCGTCGCAGCCTTGTTTCTCTATTTAAGACTGTAGCATTGTGTTTTGTTTCCGTATATATCAATGACCTCTTTATCTTTTTTATTACATTTTGTTGCTTTCGTCGTCTTTTTTAATAGTACTGCGGGCGTAAACCAAATAATTAAAATTTCAAATTGTATTTAAATTAAGGTTGTTGTTGCCATTAAAACATATTTTATTTATTAAAAAAACATTAAGCTAGTAAGCTACTCGGACGTTTTTAATTGAGAATGCTTCATCAAAACAACTAAGGTCTGATTTTCGGAGAGAAAATTACGTTTCAGTTATTATGAGTAAAACTTTGAGCTAAAGTTGACTTATAAGCTAAAGGAAGTATAACTTTTAATGTTGGGTTGCCATATATTTTAATTAATATAGTTGCCATATTTTGTGATCTATGAAGAAAAAACTAATTAAGGTAATTTGGTTTTGCAATTAAAAAAATAACAATCAGAATATTTGTTTAGAATGCAGCTTGGGTAAAGCGTCTAAAAGATTTCTTGAGCAAGGGACTTTGCGATAGAAATTACAGCAAAATGCCAAAAATTACGATTAATTTAAATAAAATAAGTAACTTCTTAAAATCAAACATTCGAAAGGTCTGCATCAATACCTAAAAAATTTATAACAGCTTTATCTCTTCAGCTTAAATGACCATGTGAGTGATCTTATTTTCAATGCAATTTTCATAGGCATACACAAGTTTCATCAACAGTACTTCTTATTCCGCAATCTAAGTTTTGTTTCGTTTTCATTCTAGTTGGTCTAGTTGGGTTATTGTGTCCGTTTTTAGCATCGGCATTTAACAATTTTTACCTTCAGTTTTTCAATTTTACATGAAAATTACTAAAGAAAAAATTTGCTTTTGTTTATTTGCCAATACTTTCTTAAAGAACCAATTTATATTATCAAAAGTAACTAATTATTGTTATTATAAATATGGCTAGGTAGCCATATTTTCAAAAATAATTATTTTATTTACAAGGAATACGTAATAATGAAAATTAGTTAAAGGTGACGCCATTGCTTACTTTAGGCAGAGTTGTTTTTAGCAAAAATATATTTTAAACTTAAGTTGTAATGACGGGTTTAAAAAGATTAAAAAATAATGAAGTATAAATAAATTGGAGTCCTAAATTAATTTGATTTGCCACCCCATAAAAACAATAAATTTTAATTTTAAGAATATAATAATTTTTGGACATATTTAGAAGTTGCTTAAAGTTATTAACAGTTTTTTATCAAAAAACACAGTTAGTGCATTTTATTTTACCACGCATTAAACTTAAAACTTACATTTGTACAAGGTTTTTGTGTTAGCACAATAATGGGTTTTAACACAAAAATTATGTTGTTATTTGTTATAAAAATAATTTTAGAAAAGAAAATATATCTAATTACTTGTAACCATGTTTTTTTTTTATTTTTCTTTGTAGCATTTTGCACCATAAACAATCTTTAAATCCTTTCACTTTTTCGCAGTTTGCTGTAAAAAAAAAAAATAATAAACGTTGTTAAAGTAGCAGTTATTTTTACACCATTTAGTTTAATTTTTAGTTATTTGCAGATGCAACATTATTACTACCCTAACATTCCATTTTAATTTACAATTTCTGAATATATTCATTCGAATACGAATAAAAAAATGAATTTGTATTTATTTAAGATCTAAAGAAAGCTAAAAAGCTGTTCCAATTTTCTTGGAAATTTGAAGGGTATCTTAATGTATATCTAGAAGGAACTAAAGGCTGCATAAATGTCAAATTTAGCAATTTGGCTTTGCAACACATATGTGTATGGAAACTAAATAATTATTTCTTTATATCTTAAAATGATGACAGTATAGCTTTTAAATTAATATAGTTTTTAGTCAATAAATATCCTCAGCCAAAGAGAAGACTTAATTGTATAAGTAGACAAGGCATCTTTTTTAAAAGGAAATTTAATTTTTGTGTATATTAAGAATGGTTAGAGGTAAAGTCTGTAAATTTTGTTTAAATAACTTGATAGTAATAAACTTCGCCATTTATTTTAAAGAATGTCAAGCTTGACAGTATTTTAAATTTAAGAACTGTAAGCTGTAAATCACAACTAGAGAGAACATACCTCTTTCTAGAGAAGTAAATTTATTTGATTTGATATTAGTTTATGGTGATTTGATTTTAATTAAAAATGTGCATACCGGTAATAAAAAATATAAAATAATATTTTTATCGCTAATTTTATTATATGCAGCTACTAAATCAAATAATTAAAAACAACTGATCTGCTCAATAAAATTTTTATAAACATTTAATTTTTTGTTTTATTTACTTTTGTTTTTAATTACTTTCCCACATTACCAGTGAAGAAAAATACTTCTGAAGCAACATAGACATGCAAATTATTTAGCTTCAGAATATATTCTCTCTTGTAGGTAAAAGGTGCTGTTTTTTAGAATCATTTCATTGAATTCATTTACACATTGCATCGGCTTATTAATTTTTTAGCCCTTTCCTTGAAGTGGCCTCTAGCTCCAAAACTGACTGCAATTGTAAACAATACTGGATGGTATATTTCACTAAAACTCTTTCTTCTGTAGCAAATGGTACAGCTAACAATAAAACTTATCTTTCTTACCAAAATGTTTATCCTTACAAAAACAACTCAAAACATTTTTACTTAAATTCATAAAATAAATATATAAATTCTGCTTTTACATCATATAAATAATAATAATGTTTTGTAGGGTACACAAAACACTTACGCTACATTTACTAAATGGGTTACATGCGTATTTTTATGAAAACGGAAAAAAATTTTAGCAAAATTTCTGTCTTTTGTTTCTGTACTTACACAAAAAAGTGTGATAAATAGCCTAAAGTAAATGTACATTCCAACATAAAGAAAGAAAGAATAAAATGCAAAAAAATACTTAAGTTTATTTAACTTAAGTGCAGATACGAGTAAATTATTTTTAAGTACCTTAAATAACTAAAAAAAATTGGTTAGCTGTAAAGTTTAATTATCTTAAAATCTTACGAAAATTTGTAGTTTTAACTTAGTTAAGTTTAAATGCAACGTAATTGCTAAAATTGTAAATAACTTTTATATTTCATATATTTTAAATGGCAAGAGACCTCCTAATATATAAATATTAATTTAATATGTAAAAATGTTAAAAAACTTTTATTTTTTATTAATTTTTCGATATTTCGCCACACCGTTGGTTGGCATCATCAGGAAAAACAAAAATAATAATAATATATAAATAATAATAATAATAATAATATGTAAATAAAAACACATACATATGCTATTATTATGATATATAAATAATTATATTATATATAAACAATCTTGATATCCACATATGCTTAACGAATGCTTTGGAAAATTTACTTCTGTGTTATCTCGCTTAATTCCTGTTGCTGGATCCTCCAATTGCCTGTTATATGTATTCTTGCATGGTAAATTAAAAATATTTATATAAAAATAAAGAAAAATAGCCATTTACAGTTATGACAAGAGCAATGTTTTTCCACTCACGCACACACACACACACACACATTCACATGAGGGTGTGTATTTTGCTTTTTTGTTTTCCATTTTACGTACACATGCATACGTATGTTTAATTGTTTGCATATTTATTGTATTGCCGGTACCCATTTCCGTTTCCTTATTCATAAATAAACACAGAGACGCATGTGAAAGTTAACAGTTTGGGCTTGAATGCAGCATTGTTTTATTTTTTCAGTTTTTTTAATTTTATGATTCGAAAAATTATTCGCTGAAGAAATAAACAAAATTTGCTACTATTAAATGCATAGGAAGTTTTTCTTTTTATTTCTGGCAATTTAATGAATTCTGATTTTGATAAATCAACCGGAACCAAAAGAAGACGCATCGGTTTTATTGCCCACTGGGTAATTATCTAAATATACTCCTGAGATTACAGATCATCATACTAGAGACTCCAGAAAAGTGCCTTGAAAAGGCTAAGATAGTAAACTCATTGGAACGTGAACGTCCAGCACTCCGTTGTATTTGGCTTAGGATCACAGGAAGACATATATTTAGTATGGATTAGAAATTAGAATAGACCGTATAACAGCCGATATTCAATTAGCAAAAAGAATTAACAGATGTTTTTTTGTAGCTGGGAAAGGGTGAGCATACAAAGAAATAAAAAAAAACACATCACCAAAATTTTTCCCAATTCATAAAATTAAAACCATTTTGGATTTACACAAACCACAAGAATAAGTAATAATTTAACGTCATCCGAGAGGATATAATTTTTATAAAAATTTTGAGAAAAAACTAATAGTTTTAAACTTGGCGAAAGACCAAAAAGAGAAATCGTGTACCTCTTAGAGGAATAAAAGGTTTTAATGTTAACTAGAAAAATATAAGAAAATTGTGTTATTTTATATTCTCTAATAGTTAAATAATTTTTTTATTTTTGTTGGATAATTGATATTTTTTTATATATTCAAAAATAATATAAATAAAACATAAATTTTTATGAGATTATCATATTCTGACATACTTCAATTATATTTTGTTTTTGTCGCGTTATAATGTGCCATCCTAAATTAACCCTAATATATGAAATCCAATTAACTTTATTTTTATAGTCTTAGGTTAACACTACAAAAATATATATTTTAGATAATAAAAGATTATGATTTTATACTTCAGTCTTAATTTCAGACAAATCGGCACATTTAATTTTTTGCTAACAATTTTTTTTCCTAAAGAAAACGCTCAGTATGAATGGTTCACGGTCACGGTTAAAGAAAAAAAATACTGTTTTTGCTGTTACTGTCTCTAACGGATATACATTTAAGTACATAATCCACGTGTCGTGTTCACAAAATTTATACAACCTGTAATCCTATGGCGACTGATGATTCTTTGTTAAGATTAATTAAGCGATGAAATAGAAGATTATATTTCTTAAACAATTAAAAAGAACAATGGGTGTTATAATATATACTTGTAGATGATGCTGCGTACAAATAGAAAATGAAATGATGCAATGCAATAGGTGATTTCTTAAAAACCTCAAAAAATAATGCTTTATGTGTTAGATCTTTATGATTAGATCCTTACTCGAATCACTATGGGGAAAACAATATTCAAAAGTTAGAATAAAACTGTAAAAAACTAAAATATATAACAGTGTGGTCATTAAATTTTTACAACAATATATTTTTCGCACAAAATTAAGTTAATAAAAATCAATTTCTTTTACAGTAAAAAGTGAATACCCACTCAACACTTGAAAGAAGAACAAAAAAAAAAACCGAAATTTTATCCAACAAATGAAGTATAATAAAGTACAAAGAGACAAAACTAGAAATTCCTGGGAAAGCGTGTAATTTGTGATAAAAGAATATTTTATAATAAAAAATATTGGAAAAATTGGATAAATCAGTATGATTTTAAATTAAATATGTATTTTATTACAACAAAAAAAAATATTGATCAAAATACATTCATTTGAAAACTTGCTGCACAAAAAACGAATATCAATATTGTTGTTGATTGTAAATTTTATTATTTCATTATTTTATTAAATAATTCATACTTTTAATAATTTTAAATTCAAAACACTTCTTAGCATATGGCGACAAATACTACATTTTACTCTTAACATTTAACGATAAAATTACAAATGTTTCTATTGTTCTTGTACTCTATTAATAATTTAGTTTTATTAGGTTAACGTTTTAATTATTTCATACAGTTGTCAAAATGTTTTACAATCAAAATCTGAATTTCATATTCGTTTTTTGTGCATCAAGTTTTCAAATAAATATTTTCTGATTAATATTATTTTAATGTTGTATAATTTATTTATACTGCTATGTTTTTACTCATATCGTTTAATTGTCTTATAATAGGGCGAGCTGCAGTGCCGTAATAAAAACTGACTAGAAATAAATTGCTATAAACTATGTGTCATCGATTTTCTTACGTTAAAAAAATTTATCTCACCACGCCACATATCTGACCGCAGATGTAGTTGCGGTTTGCGGTGGTGCGAGATTTAAAGTCTCAAAATAAAACCCAGTTTATATCTGCTAATCATGAAATTACCTACTCGGTAGGAGAGCTAATATTAAATACCCATCGTTACTACAGCTGTGCGAGCGGCTGATTCATCTTTAATTATATTATTACGGATGCGTATTGCTTAAGTTTTTAAAGAAAATAATTAAGTAATAAAATAAACAACTGGGTATGCTATTTACTTACTGCATGGCTTGCTAAGAAAACTTATGCACGCAAGACAACAACAAATTTCTAGTTATAAACTACGTAGAAATTGTATACAAGCAAAACAACAACAAATAGGTATGCTGTTTTTAACTGTGTACTTTTCTAAAAACACTTAACTACACAAGACAACTAAGACAACTATCTTAAAATAAATTTCAGCAAAAAAACGAAAATACACACAGACATACAGGCGCCTATACATTGAATTAACAACATACAACAACAAAATGAATTACAAAGGGAGTAGAAGGTCTTAAGTTTTCTAGATTTAATATTTTTTTTATATTTAATGGACAAATATAAAAGACAGTTTCTGAGTGGATAGTTAGTTGTTGAAAAATAAACCTCGTGAAGTAAAGACATGCATCTTAATTAAATTGTTCTGTAGTGTCAACTTTATGAGTTAAATTAAATAAACTAGTAATTAATTTAAAAACTTTATAAACTGGTGTTATTTATTTTGCAATAAAGAACTCACAACAAAACGTTTATAAAAGGTATAAACGTAACAATATGTAAAAAAGATAAACTTATTTAACATCTGCCTATAATACGCATCAATTATGTTTACTGTCATGAAAGTGTTAAAAAAAAGTAGTCGCATTATTATTAAAATATATCTGGTTTTTATTTCTCTACTCATGATCGGACATTTGAATTAGTAGATTAAAGATCTAAGCTAATTTTAATAAAACTTAAATGGACTTATATATCCTTGGATTAGCTCCATATTGATAACACACTAAAGCTTAAAACGGAAATATAATAACATTATAAATTGTATTAATAAAAATAATTAAATAAGCCATTTGTGTTTCCTACTTTTTGTTCAATTTAATTATAATTGAATTTTGATTTACCACGAGATCACTAATTATCTGCAGGACTTATTCAGTAGCATTTCCTATTAAAGTTGTTGCTTCTGTTTCTTTTTTGCATGTACAATTAAATGCAACAATACATGAAATTTTTATTACAACCGCCATTGTCTGTCATGTTTCTTTGCTGATAAAGAAGTAGCAAAATAAAGGTAACAACTATTTTTCATGAACTAAGTAAAATGACATGGTACCTGACACAACTTTTTTCACACAAATTTACCCAGCTACATATAGCTTAAACGCAAACATTGATGCACACAAAGAAGAAAAAAAAAATATGCACACATGGGGTTTATCACGGTTAAATGCGGTTGCTACGTGAAGCATTTTGTAACTCATAACAGTGTTTGCGAGACTGTAAAAAAGACATTCATTCTTTCATTTACTTGCTGATTCATTCATTTATTTATTCATTTATAAAGTCTTTTGCAGAAAGAAATGAATTTATACAAGCATTTATGTTGCAAGTACACTATGAGTTTACTGTTGCAAATAGATGAAACAATATTAAAAAATACAATTACAGTTGTCTTGTGCTCTTTGCTTTTTTGATTATTTCACCAAGTCGTTGGTTTATAAAATTGTAATGTCGCCTTGCTTGTTTTATGCTTTATGACCACTAGTACTGCCTCCAGGGATGATGCGAAAAACGTTTTTGTTACGAATTCTTCTTTTTAGCTTAAGCCATTTAAATTTTAGTTTTCAACTTTAAGCTGCTCATAGTGTTTTATTTGTTAAATTGCATTATATTACAACATTTACATAAGTGCTGAATTTGCTTGTTATTTTGTGGAAAAATAATTTATTTCAGTCAAGTAGCTTAATTTAAATATTTTGCCATTAAAATATTATTTAACTATTTAGTTTTTCTTTTTGGAAATATATTATAGTTATTAAATACGTTATGAATGTACGCCTTCGAAACTATGGAAATTATGTTTCTTGGACAATAATGTCGATGCCATAGCGGAAATGGTTGCAAACACCATTTTGTTTGGAATAAAAACTTTTATTCCATCCAAAAAAATTTCAATTAAAACCAGATCGAAGTCCTAGTTTAATCGGATGAGCAAAAATGTAGTCAGATCAAGAGAGGAAACATTCAGTATCTGACGTAGAAACAAAAACGCAGATACTGATTGGCTACGCAAAAGGGCAAGATCTTCGTATGCCAATGTACTAAGGCGCGAGAAAAACCTCTACGATGAGCGCCCCTAGCAGTAGCAAGAGCTTTTGATCATTTGACAAAAGGTTAAGGGATAATTCTAGTTCTTCAATTTCGGTTTGTAAAACTAACCTAAAACACCTGATAAAGCTAACCCAGAGTGTTGGAGGGTTGCTTATGTAACGCTGATTCCCAAAAAGTGTGATACTAACAACCCTGCAAATGACCGCCTAATGGCGATTTGTTCCTTTCTAAAGTGATGAAAAGTATGATTAATTTTCGTCTTGTGAGGTACCTGGAGTCCAACAGCTTACTTAGCGACCCACAGTTTGGTTTCCGTAAGGGGCTCTATACAGCTCTATACACCATTTTAAAGAGAGTCCCCCCGGGGGCACTCTGATATGTTTTGATTAGAATCCACCGTCATTACATGTGTCTTCGCGGGTAAATGCAAGCCTAGTCCCCTTCAAGGCTAGCAGGAGCCAACTGGATAATCAACTATATTTCCACGGGAATCAGTAAAGCCCCAGAGTTCAGATATTTGTCTTTTTGTCTTTTAGCTGTTCTCTGACTGATTATTGAGGTTGGCCCTTCGGGAGTATCGTGGTGGTTGTGGTTTCGAGTCTCTCATTTGAGTTGTGTGGGTCGGATCATTCACAATGAATTTTATTCACAAGAACCCCTTTTTAACTACAATTATATAACAGTTACACAGAAGTTTTTAATTTTGCTTATTTGGCCCTTGTGGCAATTACGAGTTTCTCATTTTGTTCTAGTGCTACTGCTCATTCCTTGCTTCAGCTACTGAGAAATTGTTCCGCTTAATAAATCACAACGTAATGATAATCGCCATAAAATCCAAATTTAATGGTTACTCGTTCTGTTTAACTACTTTTTATTTGGAAGTTCTACAACAAAGATGCCAACGTAAAATAAAAAGACAAAGACAAATTTAATTTTAAGGGTTTCTATTAAAGCGATTAATAAAGACGGGGTGGCAATTGAAAGTTGATAAAAGTGGATATTGTTAGTTGATGTTATATTTGTTTGTGTTGTAGATGTGGGAGATACATGAAGAGATAAAGTGATTTATATTGACACATTGATCAAAGTGTGCCCAATTCTATTCAGTGAGCACGAGTGTCGCCGTGTTCTTAAATTATATTAAGCTTCTTGCGTTCTGGACCAGGAGTTGTATAGTCTCCAACTCTTCAGCAAGTAGTGAGGGCGTTGGCCTGCTTCGAGTTCTTGAAGTTGCAACTAGGAGTGACCGGAGAATAAACATATCTCTAAGCCTTCTAGGGCGACAACGACGCTACATATCATTCACAGTGGTATGATCCACCATCTGGTTATGGCTTACATGGCTAGGTATAAGGCGTTTGATAGAGTGTGGTTTGATGCACTTCTGTCTAAACTTGTTAGATTTGGTGTCGGTGAAAATTTCTCTATTATTATTTTTCTAAATGACATGTTTTATCAAAGACACAATGTTGCTTGCTTACGCATAGATCTGTATTCGGAAATGATGCTGCATCTGTTACTATCGGTGACGTAGATATTACGGATGTTCGAACAACACACTGATGTTCATGGCATGAAAATTCAGTGTGTTGTTCGATGGACGAAACTCATCTGTCAGATTTCTAAAGAAGCTTTCAAGTGCTCCAGTTTTCTAAAACAGTGCAAGAGATAGTTCACTTCATCCGATCTCCGTACTACTTATTTCACCTACATCCGTCCTAAGATGGAATATAACTCTCATGTATGGGTCGGCGCCCCAAAGTCTAAGGCCAAGGGGCTCATTGGAGACAGTAGTGCATCCAACTCTATAGATTCTCTGGAGCATCGACGCAATGTGGGTCGTATTTCACTGTGTCCAAACTAGCTTTGGACACACACCTTTAAACCATCTGGCAGCACAAAAATTTAGTACTGGCAAGGAAAGGAAAAGGGAAATTTATTCCGTAATAAAGAATAATGGCAGAATAAGTTTTCATTTTTTATTCAATTGGTTGTCGAATCTTCCAGAGAAATGTGGTTTAAAGAATAAGAAACATGCGCAACTTAAATTTACCAAAAAAAAAATACTTACAAAAAAATTAACCTAAACTAAAGGATTAAAATTACTTACCTGAATTACTTACCTTAAAACTTTTAATTAATCAACCTGAACACTTTACGTAAAGGAATGTTTAATGTAAACGCATACTTAACCAATTGAATTATAAATCCACTGATCAATTATACCTATAACCCAAAAATAAAGAAGAAATTTATATCTAAACCTACTGGTCATTTATTCAAAATCATCGAGGAAAAAGGTGAAAATTAAGGTTTCTACATATTCCACAACAAGGAAAAGAAATTAATCATAAATATTATTCCAACTTCCTCAATTATAATTGCTCTAACCGAGCAATTGTAAACACAGAAATCTCCCTTACAGATTGGCCCCAGCTGGAAGTGAAGTTCCCAACTCTGCCTACTCTAGAGCGCAGGAGTAATTATGAATACAAGTAAAGTGACGTATTCACACTGTTTTATCATTACTACAATGGTAAGTGGTTAAACGAATTTAGGGAACTTATTTCCGTTACTCGCACGTTTTTGCGTTTAACTAGATTTTCGTTGAGAGCGCATCCATTTGTGCCTGATTGGCTAGTGAATTCATTTTTTCGTTTTTTAGCAGAATTGTCCGTATGTGGAATAAACTCCCTCCAGAGGTCTTTCCTGTCACTTTCAATGTAGGAAAGAATACTACAAACACTCCTTCCATAACCTGATTTTCCTGTTCCTAGTAGGGTTCATCCCCTGAGTGCTGGTTCGAAAAGAAAAAAAAAGGTTGCTATATGGGATACTAACGACAAAAACTGTCTCCAGTTAGAAGAAAAAATAGAATAAATAGAATAAGTATAAGATATATCTGGTATATATCTAAACATACGAAGATTGCAGCAAACCGGACTGGCATATAAATTTTACTGTTTCCTTTTCAAATAATTAATAAAATACTTAAGCCGCACTGAAAATTACAAATTTATTAGTGTCAGAATAAAATATAATTTTAAAAATTAAAATATATTTGATTGCGAAAAATATTAATAGTTTTTAGTGTTTGTACAACATTGGTCTAACATGTTGGTTGGTCTTACAGTTCGCTCACAGGCAATTATGATCTATGAGTCCACACCACTCGATAGCTCTGGTAAGTAAGAGCAAGTGCGAAGACATTTAATCGATACTATAGATATTTTACATATTCCTTAGTCTAAGTGTGTTAAACAGTTGCTGCAATAATCACTAAAAAAGTCGATATCAGTAATAATTGCTTTCAAAGTTTAATACTGAACTTGAGACAACCCTCCAGTTGCAGGTTTTTTTTGCATATTGCACTTTTCATAAACAAAAGTCCGTATATCCAGGCTAGATCACTAGTTTTCAGTCTTTTGAAGACTGCTATTAATACTTTAAATTTGTTAAGTTGTATTATTAAATGTAGTCTCAAAATATGAGTGTAAATTTATTTAGCTGAATTAAATTAAAACATTATTAACTTGAGTGATAGGAATAAACAAAATATGCATAACAAATTAATGCAGTTTAAAGGTTACAAAATAATTTTAGAAATAAAAATATTATACATACATATTTTTTGAAATTTCAAAACTAAAATTTCGGCTGCCTCAGGTTTATTATATAAGTTTAAAAACAGACGCTGCTTCAAATAATAAATTCATAATTTTCAAGTTTTATTTCAAAGATATTAAAAGTATCTTGTGTTGATACATAGCTTTAAAGAGATAGAGATAACTTAATCTTAGTCTCTTGTCAATCTAAAGTAACAAAACAGTAAGTTGCCCAATCTAAAGAATATAGGCTTCCTTAAAAATACCGGGCAAGTTGAAAGATTTAGTTCTTTCTTAAAAAATTTTATTTGCAACTTATTGATAACAATAATAAGAATTAATATCTGTTGAAAATAGTATTGCAAACAATATATTCAAATTAAATAATTTTCATTTTTTAAATTTAATTGATAAAGTTTTTTTTTTTCGTTGGGAAAAGAAGGAAATTTTAAATTTAAAGTTTGATGAACAACCCTTGACTTTAATTTATAAAATGCTTAGCAGTGTTGCAAGTACAGTATTAATTTTAAAATATAAAAAATCAGACAATAAATTATTAATAACAATAGCGAAAATTTGTCATTTCCCTATGACAGAAACATGTTTGGAATTATTAATGCCATTTGAGAGAATATGCCACAAAGAATAATAATAATTTTTTGTATTTCGTATGAGTCTTATTTGAGTTTCAATTAAATAATATAACATATTATTTTAGCTTTTAAAATAAATAAAGTAATATTTTTTTAAAATAAATTCACTGAATACTGACACAAATACTTTTGAAAGACAACATTTTTTATAATTTTCTGTTAAGCGAAATTACTCATGAATTTATTAAAACTTTACTTTAAATAAAACCTAGTACTTGTTTTTCTTGATCCTGGCTGTAAATTAAATTTTTAAATAAAAAAATATAAAAATGGAACGCGAATTATATTTGTGACAATTCCACTTATTTTTGTTATATACAACAGATGAATATGCTTAAAAAAGCATAAAATTTTTAACTGTTAAAGAAAATATTTATTTTTTTTTCTTATATTTTTCATTCATGGTTAAAGATAAATTGTATTTATGAATTTAAAAATGCTTTCCAAAATGTAAGTGGAAAGATACATCTACCTCATATTGTAGGCCTTTAAAATGATGTAGTTTCTTAGATGAATACAAAAAATGTGAAAAATGCTGTTTGGATTGAATATTTGTTATACGATGAAATGCGAACATTAGTGTTGTAATATCTATGATCGATTGATGTTACGCAAGGAAGCTGATATAAGCAATATTTTTATCAAGAAATTTTAACCATAAGAGTAAAAACTTTTATGTTTATGTCTTTCTTGTTCTGAAAATATAAAAAAAACACTATTAGGCACTTAAATGTGATATGATCACTGATGGTGATCATATAATGCGTGAGTGAATATAATGCGTTTGTCAGGGATTTCGGTCACATTTTAAAGATTGTTGGCAGGATCAGTCTTCAAGTCCTTGAAGAAGAACTCAAGGCTATAAAAATGAATAAATCACCGGTTCATGTGGTATCACCAAAATTCTTAAGATTTTAATTATTAGTTTGGGTCACTGCAAGAGGAGGCGAACATAAAAGAAATAACTTTAAAGAGTAAAGTCTTGCAGACAAACTCAAACCCAGGATAATATAGCGCAAACAAATTTACATGCTGTATAACATAATAATAATATGTACAATTATATATCTATCAGTGTCAAATATTTTAGACTTTCTTAATCTTTCATATATTCCAGGAATGATTTATATATTTTTGTTTTCCTAAATTATGTCTATGATCATCATATTTCTTATTGCGTTCATATTTTTCAAATGAAATCCTCTATCACTTATAGTCAATATTCTGTCTATCATATTTTTCGCCGAGTTTATAATAATTTTTTTCGGATGCTTGGAATAAAAATTAATAATTCTTGCAGAAGATGTTGGTTTCTTATACCAATCAAACATTAATTTATTTTCCTTTCTTATTATGAATATATCTAAATATGGAATCATAGATTCCAACTCTCTTTCAATCGCAAATTCAAATTCAAATGCAATTGAATTTTGACAAAATATCATCCACTGCATCTTTCAAAGTTGTAGAAAATAAATCATCTACATATTTTGTGATAATCGGTTTTATATGCATTTTACTAATACGTGAATCTAGTAATTCCTCCATCACAACAACAGCTATAATAGATGACGCTGGAGAGCCCATAGGGAGGCCCTTCTTCTGCAGATATATCCTATTATCAAATTTAAAATACCTGTTGTCTTCAATACCAAACTTAAGAATATGTAAAAATAATTCCTTCTCAATATTCGCATTTTGCTCTATTATATGCAATTTTCCCTCTATAATCCTTAAAGCTAAACCTACAGGTATACTTAGAAAAAGTGAAATGAAAACATTCTATCATTATCTTGTATACCTATTCTCCTAGCTTTATCTTTAAATTCCTAAATCCCAAACAATCGTCAAACAAAATTTACACTATATAAAATGCCTATAGATCCTCATTTAGCTCTGGTATCTTGAAATATTTTTAAGACTAATTAAAACCAGGTGGTGCATTTTAAAATCCGAATGCATTTTTTAATCATTGTTTGAGATGCAAAATTATTTCAATAAATAAATGAAATATTCTCGGCATTACTCAATCTTTTTAAAACGGTATACTTTAGACAATTGGAAAATAATTATACATTCGCTGCACAATTGTCGTTGTAGGTGGAGTAAATTGATAGAGTTTTTTTGTCGAAAACAACTCTTCTGAAGAGTATAGAGGTTTCTTCTCAATTCTCCTACCAGGATGTGAAATGTGTTCTTATCGATCAAACAGTTTGGAAGTTGATTAATTTCTTAATGTTGAATAAAAATTCAAACAAAATTCAAGTTTCAAGCCCGTGTATCAATTTTATTTAATATACATCTAGATTTTTCCTGCTCACGAAAAGTGAGGAATATTTTTTTTTTAATAATTTTGGCTTAGAAATATGGGGCTTTATTAAACAAGATATCATTGCCAAATGAACAAAAGTTTATAAGATTCCAATTTCATTCTTTTAAATATCTGCTTTATTGCTCACACTAAAAAATAAATATTTAAATAAATGCAAAAAGAGCATCATTAAAAGAACAATTCTTGTGTTATAGTTGTAGCAGCAAAACATTTTATTGTGCAGCTTTCAAGAACTTTAAGAGTCACTATTTGTTCACTTCTGTTAGTGCAAATTAAAAGCAAATTATTAAAATTCAAGTGAATCTGACTTTCGAATGCAAATTTTCAACATTCTTTATATCCGTTTGCTTTACATTTCATTTATTTAACTCTTATTATACTTCTCGCAATAAAATATTTTACACACTGTTTATTTTAGTTTAATATGTTGAAGTTTTTAAATATGACTCTGTATGTGAATACAATTTATACATTGTATTGGACCCAACAGTTGTCCTTGTTTAACAGATTTTCTTTCTAGAAAAATATCTTTATATTTTAATACTTACACGAAATAAAAAGGAATTGTTATTTTTTTTGTTGTTAAGAATACTTAAAAATTTTTTGCTTATCTAGGAAAAGAAACTAGTTTTACATCCATTCTCACATTTGTGTGTGTTAACGAGACATACATTTTTTTTGTTTTTGTTAAAATATTACTTGTTAACATATGTATGTTGGTGCATAAATAAATATTTAGTAAATCCTTTTGTTAAGAGTATGAGTATTGTCAGGAAGTAATGAAGTTGCTTAGTAAGTTTTTGTATATCTAATGGTGCTGTAATAAAAACCAAACTCTTTTAAAAGGGGAAGAAATTATAAGTATTTATGATTAAAAACATTTGGGATTTTATTTTTTTAATTTTTTTACTAATTAATATAGAAAGACTATAATCATGTGGATACTTGTAATTGTTTTTTATGAATTTTTTGAGATAAATTTTAAAGAAAATGTATAAATAAATGATAATTTATTTATAGTACATCGTTTTCTGGATCATCAGTACTATTACAGTTACCTAGTTCTTAACTTCATATTTCAATTTAGAAAAACTTTATTCCCGGCAATAAGAACAAAACAGTTTTTGGAAATCGGAATTTTTAAATTGTATTTTATTTAAAATACTTGTATTTTTAAAAATTAATTATTTATTTTGATTTTTTAGTTAGGCTAAATTTTTGTCTTAATTGTACTACTAAAATGAAATGGTCTTTAATGGCAGTTAATAATGAGCTTAAGCTTAATATAAATAATAACTTGATCTTTTAAAATATTATTTAAAGCGAAATTATATAACATCTAATTAAAATTACATAATTTTCAAATAAAAAATATTTTCTTGAATGCAAATATCCTTTCCTTATGTGGGAAACTAAACTTATTTATGCTAAAATGTATAATTTTGGTGGACGTTATTTTATATGATAGTTAATTCATTTTGGGACATCTTTCAACTTTAAGTTATAGTTTTTTAACGCATTTGAATAAATTTCAAAATACATTGCTAAAATATTTAATTTTTTGCTTGGATGTTATTGCATTTAGGAGTTGTTTCGCAATACCTTTTTAGTTTATTCAATTTGTTTGGTATTTTTCCATATAATTTTCATTTAGTAATTAATAGAAAGATGGAAACAAAGACATGTTTTTTTATCTCATCACCATTTAGAACAAATAATTTTTTAAATTTAATTAAAAGCTAATACTAATGCCGAAATGAGATCCATTTATTACTAAATTAATGTGCTCAGCGCTATTGCAAATAAGTGAAAATTGGCATTATTTTATTAAATTAAGAAAAGATATGAAAAGAATTGATTTAAGGTCTGCCAAATTTTATTAAACAGCTTTATCTAAAATATTAACAGCCATATTTAGAACAAAGTCATAAAATTGATTTAAAAAAGATTTTAGCTAATAAACATTTTAAACACCATTTTAATTAAAACCCTTTTTTTTATTTTAAAGTTTAATATTGGCAATACCATAATTTGTCTAATCATGCAAGGCAATGATTATCAATTTATAAGTATTCACAATTTTAATATGTTTTTATTCTAATTTAGAAAAATTTTGTTTAATTAAAATACAAAATGTCATGAATTTTGTCAACTTATTATTAAAATTATTAAAGAAAAAGTAAAATTATGTATGAGAATCTATTTCAGATATTTCTGAATAAAAAAATACCGAAGTATTTGAATTACGAGTGTCAGTTTATTGGTTTTATTTATTTACACATCACTAAACAATTTTCAATTTTTATTTACAAAGCGAAAATTGCAGAACACAATTTAATAAAATTAAATACCATAGATTATATCGTCTTAAAAATTAATTATATTAAAAGATATGGACTCTAAATTCAGGTGTCTGAATTCATCATTGCAAACCACCTGTGTAACTATTAAACATAAAAATTGACCATTTTACTTTTAACTTGTATTACTTGAACATTCAGGGTGTATAATCCTTTTCGATTAATATAATATTGTGATAGATACCGGCGGTTTTTTACTGTTTTGCATTTTTAATCTCCTCCTCAAAAGGTTTTGGCATTTTATAAATTTCTTTAGCTGACCGTGGATTGCATTAGATCATAAAGGTCACCCGGGTCATCCTGAAACTACGCATATATATATATATATATAATATATACATATATATATACATATATATACATATATATATATATATATATATATATATATATATATATATATATATACATATATATATATATATATATATTTACAGTGTTATCATTGTTAGTGCCAAATAGAAATCAACTTAGTTCTCTCCCTCCCTAACAACGCAAAGCCACTAAAACTTAAAGTTCTGGAGAAGTTCCGCATCCTCTACGGTCTACACATACATATATCGAATTTAAATAAATTTATAATTTTTCGCACTGTATCTTTATTCAACTGATATTTTTGTTTAAATTGTTTATCCGGAAGTGTTTATCCGGGTCGAATTATTCGCTGTACGTTTTTGGTTGACGGTAGCGAGATACTTGGTCAATAGTATTAGAAAAACGATTTTTTATATCAGAAATTATTTTATTTACTTCAAACATATGTATTTATCAATATGTAACAACAAATTGGTCCCCCCCGGGGGCATATTTATGGTCTTTATAGTACGTAACAGCTATCTAGATCTGTGCAACTGGGGATATAAAGGGAGCCCAGTCCCCTGAAGACAGGCAGGGAGTCAACTGGAAGCTCTACTTTATTTCCATGGGGATCAGTGAGCCGCAGAGTTCATTATTTGTCTCTTTAGACATTTAATAGTTCTCTGACTGATCATTGAGGTTGGCCCTTATATGGGAGTATCGTGGTGGTTGTGGTTTTGCGGCCCCATAACAGTATAACGGTTATTATGGTGGCCAGGATCATCTCACTGATAATGGCACGCAAAGTGAATGATCCAGTAAAGTGAGCATGCTAGACATGTGTTCTGGACAATAGTAGAAAAGTCTCCAACTCTTAAGCAAGGTGTGATGGTTTGCAGCCCTGCCCTGGAATCATTAAAGTTGCAACTAGGTGGTTCTGTTGCTTAGAATTATGTCTTCGGCTTCATAGGACGCCTGTATGACGTTCCAAATTATACAATAGTAGTTTGTCCTCCATCTGATTAAGGCTACTTAGCCAGGTGCGGATGTAAAACAAATCACACTCTGTAACAACAAAATGAATAATTCGTTTTGAAATGGGTTTAAACAAGGTCCAAAGCAATTTTAATTTTCACAAATTTAAGGTTAAAAAAGGAATGTTAGTTAAGCTAACATTGGTTTATAAATATAATTTTATCAAATTTTACTTAAAATATGGTTTGAAATACTTTTTAAAATTTTATGAATATCGCTGTAGATCTTTCGGTAGCTTATTCAGCAAGAAATTTGTCTCAAGTTTAGTATAGCTGGTTTGCTTACTTAATAAAGAAATTGCCAATCCAGATAAAACACGAAATTAAATGATTTATTCTCCTAACTTAACAATTAAAATAGGGCAGCCTATACAGCTATAAAAAACTATTTGTTACTTCAACTTTTTAAAAAATCTTTCACTCACTTAAAAATTTAATTGTTGCTCTATTTCTAAAAATCTCATTAAAAATCATTGAGTTTAATGTCAATATATAGTAATTGTCTGTTTGTGTCTAAAATATGCGGTTATGTACATCCCAACTTGCTTCCTTTAAAGTATAACATGTGAATTAAAATGATAAGGTCTCTTTATCATGTTTATCTTGTTTGTGTAAAAGGATGAAGCATATTAATTTATATTACTGTCCTAAGCACTTTGAAATATTTTTGTTTATGAAGAAATCTGAGGTGTTAATTTTTTAACTACGGAAAAATTTACTGAAGGCTTTTGTTGCTTTTGTGAATCGTTCTATTGTTACTTTGAACCGTAAATGAAGAAGAGGACTCCAAATTACAACAAAAATTGAATTTTATGTAACAGAAATTACACACTATTCTTTATTGCTATATTGTGGTAAACAGAAAGAAAACCACTTATTTTTGGATTGAAATTGAAATATTCAAGCGCTTTTCTTACTTTGGAAGCGGAGACAGTGCCTCATGGCAGAATTTTATCAATATTGTTTAGAATTTTTCATGTCTTATAATCGCGTTATAAAGTAAAATTTTGCAATCTTATCAAAGTGTTGAGTTGCTGTACAAGCAATGTTATACTTTTCCTAGGTATTTAAATTCTGAGAGTTTAGTATTATGCTCGTATTATTTCCAAAAGGATACATAGTGCTCTGCACAAAGTATATGTTATAAGTGAATTTAAGTACAATAACATTAATTCATAAACTATTTTGAAATGTCCGTGCAAATATCTAAATGCTTCATGAATGGTTAATAAAAGAAAATAAATAATTCATCCTTTTTTATTCCTTTTGCAATTTTTAACCCAAACAAATTTTAATTACCTTATCATTTTTATTTACACCATACACATGTATATATATACAGTGCAGAAAATTACTAACTGTAATGGTGTAAATGAAAACATTGTGTAGAAGGTAGTATACGAGGGTTAAGTAAACATTGTTATTTTAGGCATAAAAATAAATAAGGTTATAATGATCTGTTGGCAATCTTCTTTATAATTAGATTTCATTTATTGAGAATATATAATATATAATTATTCCTAATGTTTTTAGGGCTTTAACTTAAAACCTTTTGTGTTTGTTGTTATTTATTTAAGCAAAAGTTTATGCAAATATGATAAAGTGGGCTGTAGAATGGAATAAAAGTTGGTTCTCGCAAAATTAGCTAATTTTTTTCGCTACTTTTTCAGTCACTTTGCATAAAAATATTAAATTTTAGGAAATTGTTTATGTAAAAGAATGTGTTGTAAATATGAAAACTTATTCAAATTCTTCAATTTCTTCTTCAAAGTGCGATAAAGAAAAGTTAAATTAACTATTAAGCTAAGTACATTTACATTATCTAACTTATTAAACCAAAGTATATTTTTACTACATCAAAATTTTCTAAGGAAACCGGAAAGTAAAGAGCTTATCATATCACTTACGCTCACTATCAAGAAAAATTATTTATATCTTTTAAAACACACCCAACTTCAAGCAATATATACCTAAATAGACATAATTATTATCTTTATTATAAATCTTATTTAAAAAGTGTCGAAAATGCTATGAAAAATTTTAGCTCTTTAGTGAACTTTCCTTAAAAGCGCAATATGCGGCTGAATCGGAGTATAAGTACTTTTATATTGTACTTATTAGTTGTAAGCATTAGCATTAACTTAATTAGCACCTTCAATGCTTAGAATTTACATTAACTTTTCCCCCGGGGGCACATTTATATGACTTGACGGAATCTTACCGTCATTACATGGGAAGGCCATAATTGGGCAGGTTGCGTCAGATGATAATATAATGTTGATTGATAATACAATATAATGGATCTGGTGCTTTACATGGGCATTCAACAATATTAGAGTTAGAAGAGGGTAAGTAAATATTATATATAACTGACAGAATGTATACTGAATGAACTTTCGGCTTATATTCAAATGGGCCTGAAATTTCATACATATAAATCCCTTAATTTTTCATGGGCTTCTACTGAACATTCATATGTATTCATATGCTTGTACTATGTGAAGTGACTCCTTAAAGGAAAAAAGTGGCACGACATTGCATAGCGAGACAAACGCGGCTGGACCAAAATCAAATTGCATTTGAATCGGCCAAACAACCACCACGATACTTCCATATAGGGGCCAACCTCAATAACCAACCAGAGAACAGCTAAATGTCTAAAGAGACAAATAGCGAACTCTGCGAGCTCATTGATTCCCGTGGAAATATAGTGGATTGTCGAGATGACTCCTACTAGCCTTTAAGGGGCCTGGGCTCCCTTTTACCCCGCAAGACACCAGTCTAGATGGAATAGTAGGCTCCAAAAAGACTATCATGTGCCCCCGGGGGGAGCTTCTTAGGGTATGGATGCACGCATCATATCACCCCAGTGGTTTGACTACCGTCGAGTTATGACATACCCATTTAGGTACCGACGTAAATCTTATCGCGCATTACATTTGGCTAAAGGAATCAAAATTTTGCTGACCGTCGTAACTTTTTATTAGCGTCACACGCTTATATTTAAGAATTTATGCAACAAAATAATGCCCTCATAATATTTCACAAACATGTGTGTGCATCAGATGTCAAGATGTCTAAATATGCATACAAACAATATATAAAATATTATAAAAGGTGCTTGCTATCTAGTGCAGTGCCATGAATATGTAAATACACACATATACACATATTTGTATTTGAAAGTGATAGAAATAAAGTTTGTGTCTGTTCCTGGCACGAAAACTGAAAATATTTTTAGAAATTAATACAACGTCATTTGCAAGTTTTCCAGTTTTCAAATCAAGACCACATAATTATAGACTGACAGAAATAAATTGGTAACAAAAACATCCAACTAATGTTGCACTATTAATGTACAAAAGGTTTCCATGTAAAAAATTTTTATAGTTTTTATAGTTTATAGAATAGTAAAGTAGTTTGTGTTTAATTTAAATGTAATTTATCCGAAAGAATTTTATGGTTTATATTATATTGACTTACAAATAAAGCAAATTGTACTGGTCCTTTGTATTGTGGTCGTGTAAAGTGTTACAAGAAAATATCATTTAATTAAAAATCTATGTGGCGTATAAAAATACTTAAAACTATCAATATTAAATATTAAAAAAAGTGCAGGCTGGAAGCAAAGAGAACTTAGATATGAAATCGAGTTGCAACCACATCACTTCGTATGAGTTTAGAAAATATTCATGTTGATTTTATAGTAGTTTATCAATACAATTTAATATATTAACTTAAAAAGACCCTCATGCATCAACCAGATTCGTAAGAATATATTTTAACTTTTTCTTAGTTAAATGTAACCATAATCATTTAGGATATTACTTAATATTTCGTTTGGTTTTATTTCAAGTTTCTTTTTTATCTCGTTCCCATAAGCTTAACGACCTCTGCTGTTACTAGCGTCGAGTTTTAACTTAGCTCATATTTCGATCATTAGCACACCATTATCAGTTATTATTTTATCATAATGAGAAATAATGTGGATAGCACTACATGCCATTCAGCAACCATCGACTTATTAAAATCGAAATTGTAAGCCCACAACAACTAATGGGTTATTGACTAATATTGCTTATGTTTTTGGGGCATGCGGGTAGACCAAACTTGCATAGTGTGCTTTGTTGCCACAAGCCAAAAATAATTTTCCGATATTTAAAATATAATTTTTTGTGATATTTTTCTCATTTTCGTTCGGTTGGGCTTTAAAAATACTCTATATTCAAAGATATATTTGAAAGATAAAGTTTTTTTTGTTAATTCTACATAATTTACTCCAATTATTCAACTTCCTTGAGATGTTTGATGGCGCAGATATTGTAATAAAATTTGAAAGCAACAGAGCACGAACTGTTAGTACATAGAATTTAAATCATAAGTACTATATGGATCCCCTTCCTTGGGAAACTTTATGATTTTTGTTATAAAAATTAGCAATAGAAGTTCTGTCTGGGACAAAATTCTGGATAAAAAAAATACTGGATAAAAACATTACTGAATCACTGAGTAGTTTTCTAGTTTTTTTTTGGTTTGGCTTTATTGTAACTGACGCTAAACAATACTTTCTTTACTTATCTAAACTTTAACTTAGCAACATAAATTATCTTTCTAAATTAAACATCATCCTGGGTACCTAAAAATCAATAAAAGCTTGTTCTGTCATTTCAGTTGAAAATATTTCGATTAATTTGTTATGTTTTCTTCTTTTTAGTGCCTTTTTTATCGCATGAAAAATATTATTTGCAACATTTAATGAAATTATTTTAAACAATTTTTGTATCGCTATATGTATCTAAGTAAGTACTCTGCTATATTTTACAGTATATACATAAGTATGTAAATAAGTTTACTTTCTTGCTTAAGTACATAAGAATAATAAGTAGTTATAGAAAATATATTAAATTAAAATATAAAGTTATTAGGTTTAAATGTTTGTCTTGCCTGATGTTTTTAGGTCTTCTAAAAAAAAAACAAACAAAAAACATTAAAGTGCATTAAACTTTTAATTGCTCACGCATATGCCTCAAGATTCCAAACGACAGCAATAGTAGTTAACAGCTGCAAAAATAATAACAATAGAAGAATTGGAAAGTTAAGAAAGCAATGAAATAGATGTCAAAAACATGTAGACTAACAAACTCACAAATATTAAAGTTGCCTTTCTTACGCAGCTCTTCTTAAATATGCCTTGAATGCTTTTAGCTCCCACACATTCTAGTCTTTTTTTGTATTTCATTTTTGTGTTTAATGAGGAGAGTGATGATGATGATGAAAATATCAAATGTTCTGAAGCAGGTGTCAAGAAAATAGAAGGGGCTAAAACAGGGGTGTCTGTAACTTTGTAACTTTATATTTTAATGAGAGCAGAAATTTTAAAGAACGAGTAACAAGTCATGATGTCAAGTTTGTCTTAAGATTGTTTATTTTTGGTTGGTTTTCCTTTTCTCCTTTTGGTCTTTGATGTTTATTTATGTGTATGTGCAAGTAAAATGTTTAAATAATAAAGTTATTAAAAGTGTCATAACAACTGAAGTTAAAGTTCTTTTCTTAAAATAAAGCAACAATATAAAATTTAAGTTAATTGTACTTCAAAATTTCTTATTTGATAAATATTGGTATAATAAGGAAATTATATTAAAAAATGTTTTTATTTTAAGATTGCTTTTGAAGTGAAAAAATATATCTTACGAAAAACTAGTATTTAAAAATGTACGCTTAAGTTACAATAATTTGATTATTTTTATATTCTCTAAAAATAAGCAAATATGGAAGGAGCAAATTAGAATGGAAGAATCATTATAAGGAGAAATTTACGATAGACTACTATTGAAAATCGAAACTAAGAAACGCCTTCGTAGAGTTCTTAAATCTGTTTATTGGCCTGATGAGTGATTTTATAAATAAACAATTTTTAAAAAGAGTTTAGACGGGAAAATCTACATATTTCAATTCGACGCTTTGGCTTGAATACAAGTTACACTGTGCATTGTAAGTCTACAACTATTTTCAGTGTGGGAAGGCCATAATTGGACAGGTTGCGTCAGATGATAATATAATGTTGATTGATAATACAATATAATGGATCTGGTGCTTTACATGGGCATTCAACAATATTCGAGTTAGAAGAGAGTAAGTAAATAATATATATAACTGACAGAATGTATACCGAATGAACTTTCGGCTCATATTCAAATAGGCCTGAAATTTTATACATATAAATCCCATTAGTTTTCCATGGGCTTCTATTAGTAGCACGATATTGCATAGCGAGACAAACGCGGCTGGACCAAATTCAAATTGCATATGAATCGGCCAAACTTGCTTTTGGTATCTTTTTATCTACGTCCGAATTCAACAGTTTAAACTTCTCTAATTAGGCAGGAAGAGTTGTACAAAATTAGAGGTAGCGGCTTAGGGCCGTTTCGACTGCCAGGAAGATTCTAAACTTGAAACTAAGTTGCGGTTACTTATGCAGTTTTTCTTCGAATATATCGATCTAGATGATCATTTTTGAGGAATTATCAAATAGAATCGCCTTTACTTCCATTTTTCCATAAAGATGAGGCTTCCAATCGCAATTATTGTAAATACGAGAATTGAGTTTTTAATTAACTATAAGTTTTTATTGTTTTTTAACCGATCTTTTTTTATATATCTTTAATAAATATCTTCTTTCTTTTTTTAAAAAAAATATATAAAAAAGATCTTAGAAAAGAAAAAAGATATTTATTAAAGATAATTAACTATAAGTTTTTGTTGTTATGTTGTTGCTGTTTTTGGCATCAAATAGCCAAAACTCTAACTGTTTTATCCTAAGTACTGGTTATTAAAGACTTATTTATTGCTTGTAAAGGTGTAGAATTTATTATTTGTTTATTCCACTAAACATAAGTATGTTTTTCGACGATTTTTATTTTCTTGACTCGCTAAATATCTTTCTTAAATACAATTTAACTTTAACTTAAATATAATTGTATCTTACCGATTTTGTAAAATTTATGTATATGATCCTGATTGCTACTGCGACTTTAACCATCCTGTAAATCCTTATATTGGTCTAGTTATACAAGTTATACAAGTGCTTTAAGTAATCAAGAGTCTAACATCGTAATCCGCAAGAATTCCTAAAATTTATGACCTAAAAGAAAAATAATATATTTACGAGTAGAGAGAAATTCATCAACTTATATTTACTAACATAAAAAAGATCCTTTACTTAACAAAACAATTGTTGTTGAACAGCAAAAAAAAAAAAATGAAATAACAATTTAAAAATGTTTCGCATTTTAACGCATGGTTAGAAATTAACAAAGCGTAATGTAAGTACTATTGTTAATACAATATGAGAGTGTGTTAGCGTATGAATACAATATATAAAAAATAAAAATTAAAAACAATAGGTTGAAAGAAAGGATCATAATGACGAGATAAAAAATGAAACATGAATGTTTATGTGAGCAAGAAAATTTAAATGTATAAGTGTGTGTGTGTGTCCATGAATTTAATGGTTAAGTGAGTACTAGATGAATGAGGAAAACGTTCATGTTTATGTGAGTATTTATAGAGAATAAAACAAAAGAAACGAAAAAAAGCAGGTGAAAATACCTTTTTCATAATATTATATACGACTGCATGTGATAAATGAGTTCAGTGGCGTATCGAATAATTTTTTGTCGAATGCCTATATAAAGGCACACACTTACACCCATGATTATTTTATTTTTATTTTACACATAGCAAAACATGCAAATAATTTGCACTTGATATGACTAACACAATAGCAGTGGCAGCAGTAACAGCAACTAAAGGACTTTAATATGTTTTGTAGTAAAATTTAAATTGTTTATAAATAAAATAAATCACTAATGGGTATTGCTTTCTTATAGGTAAGGAGCTGCTTGTTGTGAACATAAATACCTATTCAAAACTTTTTTTATTTAGTTGGGCTTAAAATATTGAGTAGTACATGAGTAGACCCGAGCCTGTACAGGTTAACTCTTGATTTTTTGGTGTGAACGTCACTTAACGTTAAATTAGCACAATGGAGCACAATAAAGCAATAAATTCATGGCTACTAAAGCTGTATATTTATAGTGGATGGTTTTCAAAAAAGATTATAGATTACCTGTACGCTATAAACGGGTAGATCGAAAGCTGATAAAAATTATCCTCCTCCCTAATTGGTGCCTGGTTTTTTATTCAATTTATACATTTTTATATGTGCTCTTAACTGAGATTGACTTGAAAAACCTAACGTGAGGTGTGGATATATCAATTTTTTAATCTCTTTGAAGTAAAATTTTTCTAAAGACCAAAACAAATCTTGAATAATTTTGAAAATTTTATGTTTAGCAAACAATAACATTTTCTAATATTTAACAATAAATTTTTATAACACAAATATTTTCTGTCTAAATCATTAAATTAATCCATTTAGGCGGTAAAATACTAAAATAATTACTCTTTTTTAGATTTCTTAACATGTTGCAGTGGTGGAAAACTAAATGGCAGATAGTCTGGCTGGAAGGAAAGAGTGAGTGCTGAAAATATATGAGAACAAATTTGGGACACATACTAATTTCCTAGAACCATGATATGCAAAGATGCATATTACAAAAGTTATTTCAAAGTTTTAATGTTTTGATTCGATTTTATACAAACTATAGTAAGCTAAGAAAGACTTTAAACAGAAGAGACAGTGTGAGGTACAGCTGATATAAATTTTATCAAATTAAAGAGGAGAGACTTTATATCGCAGTATATTTAACCAGTTGAGATTTCTCATGAGAGCAGAAAAGAAACTTTAGTTTTGGCAGGGAATTTAATTTATCTTTGGTGGCAGTGTCGTCCTAAGTCCTTCCCCTAAAAAGTCACTCATTTAAGTTGAATGAATTGAACATACAAATTAAATTATAGACAATTATAATACTACTAGTACCTGGACTATTCAAATTCGAACTGCTATGAAATATTAATTATTAACTAAATTTAAAAAACTCGTAAATCGGTCCAATATTGCTCTGTAAGGGAAGTTGTTACCTCGCTATATAAAAAATGCAAGATTAATGACAAAAATTCTATTGCTGGCATTCTTGGAATGAATTTTGGGAAGTCTGTGATATCTATTTAGGAAACTGCATAGTTTTAAAAGCAGTGTACTCAATGTTGTTTGCACAATTTTTTTTCCAAATTTCCAACGTATCTCTAGTGTGAGCGGTATTAACACGATTTAAATTTTCATTTATGTTTCTGACGTATGGGTAAATCACATGCAGTGCGGTCTAAGAAGTGATTTCTCAAAGTAATTACCATACAGAAAGAATTTACAAGAAGTAAATTTTACGAGATGAATCAATAAACTGGCCATTTCATTTATATGATATTTAATTTTCTTAGGAGTTATGAGAATTTCTTAACTAAAGTATGATGATATAGAAAAAATACCGTTCGACTTGCTAGGAAGTGCGTAGGGAAACGGGAGATCTAAATAATGCCACCCACTTGCAATTGGCGCAAAGTCAGATACAAACGATAAGATTATAAAATTGGCTTTTAGTTAAAGGTCAGATTTTTCTGTCAATTATAATTTTACCACCATAAAAAGGGATCTTTTATGACTTTGTGTTCAATTATAAAAGTTAAAAAGTTAAAGTCTTTATTTTTCAGAATAACTTTATGTAGTGTGACATGGTCAAAAAGTCATACTAAAGGAGAGCAGTGATTTATAACTATAATTTCAATAATTTTTCTTAACCATTCTCAGCGCATACACACATGCTTTGTCAAAGAATTAAATCTCTTTGAAGCGTCGTGATTTACTAAACCGTCCTTAGTGATTTGGCGAAAACTTAAAAATCATATTTGTATAAGATTAAACACTGGGTAAAATCGTTGTATTTATACCAACAAAAAGGGCAATAGCCTCAAAATTATGCCAATTTAAATGATTTCTACAAATTTATCCGATTTGCAACTGGCCTGAGAAGGAAGAAAAATTTATTTTCAAACTAAATACAATCATTCACACAAATAGCACAAAACATTAAAATGAATTGGCAAAAAAATGATTTTTTATTCATGTTTTTTTTTTTTTTATTTTTAACAAAAATGATATATGGAATGGTTTGTTTAAGATGAAAATAAATTTTTATTAATGTTTTACTTCCGGTTAAGGGATTTTGTGAAAAAAAGGTTAGCTATAAATTTCATAATAATTTTATTAACCATAAATAACAATGGAAAATAATAATGAATATTAAAAAAGAAAAAGGAAATAAATTATAAGTATTGTTTTAAAATATTAAGCACGTTTTAACGTTTAATGAAATCACGAAATATTTTGCTTTGTTAAATTCCTGTTTAGGAGCCTAAAGAACATCATATTAAAAATCAATTAGCAAAAAGGATTTCATTTATTTGTATTTTGTATAATGTTACTATAAAAAATTTATGTTTGTATTTAAAATTATGTGTTCAGGCATAGATCATGGTATTCTATTCAGATGTTTGTATGGATTACTGTCGAACTACATAAGGAATAATATTTATAATCAATTATCTGAATTAAAATATTACAAAAATTATATTTAGTCGAGGTTGATTCCATTGTGTCACGAAATAATGTTAAACGATGCCAAAGGGAATCTTTAAACAAAAAATCTTCAAACATAGAAATTCATAAAAAAAATAAAAAAATTGTTAAATTCTTAAAATCGCGCAACGGACACCATATTATAAATATTAAATATAATCAATTTTCACAAAATCGAATATGACATCAAACGTAACAACACAAATTTTACTATTTATAATAATTTAATTTTACTTCTGAAACGTGAGTGTTAAAAATTTAACCAAAAAAAAAAAGCCTTCGAATTTATAAAGTTACTGCTATGTGCTCTAATGCAAGCAGTATTTTCAAAATTAACTAGATAAAATTTCAGAAATAACTATTATTAACACGGCCTGCAGAATAATCGAAAATAAATATCCTAAAATGAAAGTTTCCCTAATGATTTTTATTTATATTTATATGTTTAGTTAGAGAAAACACAATTAAGCGGCCAAGAGAGCCTTTTTCGAGGTATTTCATAAGACTTTATCTTTAAGCTTTTAAGTTGTTATGTCACCGTAGTGAAGGTGACTTGTAGTAGCCGTAGCTGATACGAAATTTGTTTTTTAACACAGAAAATCGTTAGTTCGAATCACATTGCAGTCGTGGGACTACCAATTGGTTCGACGGGTTTATTCCCTTTAGCCCTTATTTATACTTAAACTGCTGTTAGGGTACCAGCTAATCGTCAAGAGTTCAAAGGAACTGCCGAATTGCTGAAACTTGAAATGAAAGGCAGGCACGTTGATGCCGATTTGAATTCAGTGTTAAATAGCAGTATCAAATTCTAAGAATGTTTAAATTTACTTGGGTGGTTTTTCTTGTTACACTTCAATATTTGCAATTCAATTAGCCGATGCGCTACACTGTTGAAGTTGGAATGTACACACTTAACATGCAGCATGGCGATATGGGTACACTACGCACTCAAGGAGTAACATAATATGAATTACTGCAGAAGTTTGTGAGATCGCTAATAGGATTATTTTCGTAAACTAAAGAAAACTTAAACCCAGTCTTCCAGGACTCACAGCGCATTTTGGTAAGGATGGCTGCGTATGTTGAATGTTTTTTTAGATAAGAGAATATGACTACATGCAAATCTACCCAGAGTCAAATTTTCAAAATAAAAATTTGTTGAAATGTAAGAGTAATGAACGTTGACATTTAGAACGTGGAAAACGCAACAATGTTTTATTCGTTCAGGCAAGTCATAAATAGGTATAGAAAATTTATCAAAAATAATTAATATAACTATGTTAAATTTTTTAGTGTTTAACTCATGTTGCATTATTAACAGATGGCTTCGACGAATATTTCCTTATAATTTTTTAGTGAACAACCGCTTCTAGTAAGTTCTGATTCGATTTGTGATCAAGGCGTATAGCCGTTTGATAGTGAGTTAAATTCGCTTTTGATTTTTGGATAAATTATGATCAGGATGGAAAGTAAAAATATATGTATACCGAATGAGCTATTGAAAGATAAATAATTATTAATAATTAATTAATAAAGTAAACAACTGGCTATACTGTTTACTAACTGCGTAGCTTGCTAAGAAAACTTATGCACGCAAGACAACAACAATATTCTAGTTACACAAAAAACAACAATAATCGGCTATGCTGTTTACTAACTGCGTAATTTTCTAAGAAAACTTATATACACAAGACAACAACAACCATCTTAAATTAATATCCAGGAAGAAATTTTATCAGCATAACAACACAAAATGTGATACATAGGGAGTAGAAGATTCTTAGTTTTTAAAGGCCACTAGTGGACAAATATAAAAGGCAGCGTCTGAGTGGTTAAAACATAAACCTCGTGAGGTAAATACGTGCATCTAAAGTAAATTGTTCTGTAGTGCCAACTTTGTATGTAGTTAAAGTAAATAAACTTGCAATTAATTTAAGAGCTCTAAAATCTGGTGTTATTTATTTTGCAATAAAGAACTCACAACAAAACGTTTACAAAACGTTTATAAAAGTTATAAACGTAACAATATAATAAAAAGATAAAGTTACAACTTTATTCAAAACTCTTCGCTATTAAAATATGTGCTTGTAATACTGAAAAATATATCGAATGGTTTTTGGTAAAAGCGAATGACTAATTGATAGAATTATAGTAATTTGTATCCCAGCTAAAAGCGAGGAACTTGTCAGTGATGCGAAACTCAATTTAAAATTATTTCACTTTGTATGACGAATTTAAAAAATTTTATTTTGTTTCTTATGGTTATTGCAATTGTAGTTATATTCCATTTCACATATAAAGAAATATAGATATATTTTCTTGCTTAAAAAAGTCTAAGCCAATTATATGTATGACAGTAAAGCGTTTGTTTATAAATTAGTATTACAGTGACATTTTATGTGACAATATTGCAGACGTACGCACAAGAGAAGTGATTTAGCCATCAACAGAATTCAAGTCAACTGTCTCTAGTTTGGAACTAACTATTTTCGTTGTCATTAGCTAAATAAACAAAATGGTCGAAATGCGGGGTTAAATATGAAAGAGAATGTTGTATGAGAAGTGTTTAACTTTAAAAATAATTATATTTCATTGTTTGTTATTTCTCATCTTTTCCTTATTTATTTAGCAAATGAAGTTTTTTTTAGTTACAGGCTTTTAAGGTCGACGTTATCGACATAAGAGTTAATTCAGCGTTTTATTCATTCTACATTTCTTGGACAAATATTTATTTAATCTGGTAACACTTTAAAAGTATTATTCTGTTCTATCGCTTATACTTTTATTATTTTTTGTTACAATTAAATAAAAAACAGGACAATGTTTTGAGAAGCGCTGCATTAGTTTCATGCATTAACTTTGATATATGAGGAGAGTACTACATACATGTAATCTGAGAACCCAGAGTTTTCGAAACATTTAAAAAAATTTTAACCGTTTATAGAAAATGCAAAGTAATACCACAGCATAGCGAGTTAATTCTGAAATAGGCATCGCAAGAAAATTTGAAGCAAAATAAAAGCGTCTAAAGCTCAATACTTTCTTTTACACTTTGGGTACCATTGACAAAGTTATTTCTATAAAAGAATCACACGTTTAAAGATAGTTATTAATTATCTTTAAGATACGGGTAAATCAGCAAAGAATATTTTCACTTTAGTTGAGAATCTCGTGCAACAAAGACTTTGTACACTAGTTGTGAGCATATCGAATGTGTTGATGGTGTGAAAATACTGGCTTTATACATATACCATTAGCTGAGGACATAGTGGATTAGGTTATGCGCCATGTTTTATTGGATCAAAATTAGAGTTTTCAAAACCAAACTTTAAGAAAGAATTATTAGAGCTCCAGCTATGATCCAGTTAGTTTCTAAAGGATTAGAAATTCAATTTTCAGGAAAACTAACTTTCACTGCTTCAATGTTTTATAAATCTAAAGTCTTTTGACAAATCACACGAACCACGTACGTGTTAAGAGCAATAATTCCGGCTAACTTGTTAATTGCTATATAAAAGCGTGCATGCATTTAGTCTATACACATAGTTTATATAAATATAAAGTAGTTAAAGCAAAAATAAATTGCAAACCAAAGCAAATAAGAAAAATAATATATAAAATAAAAATAAACATTTGAAAATTAATGCCAGCCATGGTCAAGCTATAGAAAAAAAAATAAATAAAAGCATTTCTAATGCATAAAACCCGAATTAAATTAAAAAAAGTCAAATGTAGAAAAATACTTATTCGACACAAATCCCATGTGACATATTAACAGAGGGTTGAATGTTTTTGTAAAAAAGAAAAAGAAAATGTTGCTCGATTCAAATAAAGTCCCATATAAACGAAAACACCAACGCCCTTTTTACTCTCTATCCGCATCAAAGGGAAACTAAATAGCAAAATAAAAAATAAAGTGTGAAAATATATGACAACAACTTGAAACAACCACACATAGAGCAAAAATCAGTATCTGAGTTGGCTAATTTATTTATGACCACCGAACAGAAGTTACACAAACAAAAATCACAAATTAACTATAAAAACAAATAAATTGACTAAAACTAAAAAGGAGAATAAACAAACGAACGAATAAAAATTCAATACAGAAACTAAACTTTACTTACATTTGTATATATATATATATATATATATATATATATATATATATATATATATATATATATATATATATATATATATATATATGCTCGTATATATACACGGACAATGGATTAGTATATCTGAGCAAATATTTTTGGATTTCTTATGCTGTAAGCAATTTGAATAAATTTAAACTTACAGTACGAAAGACTTTTGCAAGAAATGTATGTATTTAAAAGTTCATTTTTGGTTAATAATAAGAAATGCATATTATATTTAGATATATGTAATATTAATATTTTATTTTCTATAAGTTTTTGGACTATTCTTATCTTAATTTCATTAATTTCATTTTAAAAAAAAATGTAGCACAGAACACAATTTACTTTTTAATGTTTTCTCTTTTTGTATTTCATAAAACAAACTGCTAGAACTCTTAAAATTCATACGGTTAAAGAGAAGTTATGTCCAAAACAATTCATAGCTGAAGAGTTTTGTCGCCATATTATTATAAATATATACTTTATGTTTATAACTTTTTTGTTCTAATCTCATTTATTTTTTTAACACTAACATTGCCAAAGCTCTTTTAACAAAAATATATCACACAATTTCATGTGCCAATATGTCGTTAAAGGTATATATATCAATATTATCCATTTCACGCAGAATGGACTATCTTACGTCACTCTAGAGGCTAGCAACATCATTGTGATGCCAATCATTTTTGATTTTCATATTTTTCATTTAGACTTAAGTTAAGGCAGTTGATAGTCTTTAACATAACGTAATAGTCAACCAATAGAGAGTATTTTCTGAGTTTTCTTAAAGTTAATGCATTATTTTCATTTTTCAAAATTTAGCAAGCTATTCTCCAAAAATTTTTACAGGCCAAATTTTTAGTATTCCTCCGTTAAAAGAAAGTGAGATTTTATTTGAATCTCATTTACTCTTTTGCCTCATAAACAACGTGCTTCGGTAGTTAATTTATGCTTAACAAGAGAGTCAGTCTAATCCAGTGATGGGCGAACTTTTTAGGTGACGGGCCAATAAATTAAAAAAAAATCTTGCGGCGGGCCATTAAATTAAAAAAAAAACATAGAGGGTCATTAATTAAAAAATTATGGGGTTGCTGTTCAATTAAAAGTTCGGTTTAAGCTATATATTTATTAGTTATATTACGTAATATTTTAAAACAACATAAAAATTTTATAAGATACGGTTTATTATGATTTTAAGATTTTCCAGATGTATGGGAAGCATGTTTCTGACTTGACACAATTTTCTCAAAATCTGGTTCCAGCTGGGAGGATGCGACTTTTAATAAACTAAATAGACTCACGTCTGACTATCGGTTTCTTATTGAATTTTTTCTGCATTTCATTACTGAAAAGGCCTGTTCACATAAATATGAGGAAGCAAACATTGCCATAATTTTCTGCGCATGATTCATCTTTTCGTAAGGATTTATAGAAATTAAGCGTATCTATATTTAAAAAAAGCTGTTTTAAATTATTATTACATTGCAATTCTATAATTTCCAATTGAAGATCAGTTGGAAGATTCTCAGGATTAACATTAAAAGGCATTGAAAAAATATCTAAACATGGTTGGATTTTTTTTTAAGTCAGCAAATCTGGCCTCAAATTCTGAATACATTTTTAATAAAGATTGTGAAAAGACTTTTAACTTCTCTTCACCCAAACATTAAGAAAAAATAAAGAATTGAGTTTTAAAAGACCTCAAACTGCCCCAAGTTTCATCTATAAATTGATTTCTTCCCTGTAACTTCTTGTTCAGTTTATTATAGTGTGAAAAAAGCAAACTCGTTGCACCAATTCTTATCCTCCAATATTTCCCGCTCATCCCAAATTTCAGTTTTGGTTTTTAGAAAAACTTTAATTTCTTCAAAAAGACTCCAAACTCTCGAGAATGCGCATGCCTTCTTGTATGTGGGCATACAACTCAGCCACCTGTTCTTTGTGTAAAAAAGTACATCTGAAAATTCAACTTCGGATAAAAACTCTTGAAATTGTCGATGTAACAAACCACGGGCTCGAATGGTATTAATTAATTTTAAAATGAAATTAAGTACGTGGTTAATATCCAAGGCAGCCTTGCAAAGAACATCTTGGTGGACTATACAATGTAAAAAATTGTTTCGCTTTTAGGATTCCTACTTCTATAAACTCCTGCGAACCCCGTATTTTTTCCCACCATGTTCAGTGCTCCATCAGTTGTTACATTAATTAATTTGAAAATTGGGGCATTAAGAGATTTCATCCCCTCTCTAAATTAATCATAAATTATTTTTCCTGTCGTCTTTCCTTTCAAAGCTCTCAAACAAGCAAGTTCTTCGGTTATTACTAAGTTTTCATCGACTCCTCTGATAAAAATTAGAAGTTGGGCTGTATTACTTCTGTCAGCACTCTCGTCCATAGTGACTGAAAAATACTTAAATTTTTTAAGACGTCCATCGAGTTGATTGGTTAAATTAGAAGAAATCGCTTCAATTCTTTTTCTGACCGTTCTACGTGACAGCCCTATAGATTCGAAATCTTTTACCTTTTCTGGGCATAATACTTTTCCAATGCTAATTAACACATCCTTAATAAATTCTCCTTCAGAAAACGGTTTGTTACTTTTTGGTATTTTATAGGCAACAATGTGACCAGCTAACGTAGAGGATCGCTGGACACTTCTTTGATTTTTAAAAAACATTTGCTGACTAGATATTTTTCTTTTCAATTCCTCTGAATGAACTTTCTTGTCTTCATCTGACCCAAGATGTTTTGAATTAAAGTGCCTAGCGAGATTATAATCTTTTAGTACAGCTACCGGTTCTTGGCAGATAAGACAAATAGGTTTTTGGTTATATTCCATAAAGAAGTACTTCTATGTCCACTCTTCTTGAAATACTCGGCATTCCGAATCAACTTTTCTCTTTCTATTTTCGATTGACATTTATGGGAGTAAAAAACTTAGACTATTTTACTATTGCACTTATATTTACAATACACTTTATTATTTTAATTACACAAATAAAACTGTACGTTGGCAACTTTATAATTTTACTTCACAATTTATTCTTTACGTCACGAGATTTACACTTTTACTGATTGCTGATTAATCCATCGCTGGCCCTTTTATATTTGTTGCGCATGTTGTCTCGGATATTCAAGAATCTTCTAGATCTCACATATATTAGTTGTTCTTATGTTATACATTCAGTTTTCTATATTAGTTTTTAGTGTTTTATGATGTTTATGTTTCTTCTTGGAATATTGCATCAGAAAGTTGTTGTTCTCTTGTGTGTACAATATTTCCTAGAAAACTATGCAGTTTGGACACAATACGTCTATATTAGTTGTTTGTGTTTCATGCTTTTTAAGTTTCTTCTTTGAATATTGTATAAGAAAGTTGTTGTCTTGTGTGTACAATATTTCCCAGAAAACTACGCAATTTGTACACAATATAATATGAAAACATCGCATTTTTTTGCTAAAATTGTCAATTTATATCTTTTTTAAAATTTTTTAATAGGGGATTAATTTTTTTTTGAAAAACGCTCGGCGGGCCGGATTGAAACCTCTCGCTGGCCGTAGTTCGCCCATCACTGGTCTAATCAATTAACTAGGAAAAAGTACTGTTTTGTATGCCTAAGAATACAACAGTAGTTTAAAATAAAAAACTAGAAATTAGAATTGCGGTTTTGTTCTATTTATCTGTGTCGTTTGAAAATTTCTCCCTTAATCCTTTGGGTTTGTTGGAGGTAGATTTTATTCGTCCGTAGGGTTGTTTTTTGCTTGCAAAGATAGCACCTTCATATGTTGGCATAAGTAAAAATTGTATTTGATTAAAGTTCAATACAGAATTGTGATAAAAGGTTAAACAATTTATTTTACATTGTTTACTAGCTGTGCACTTTTATTTTATTTACATTCATTTTCTTTTATGTCACAATGCTGCTGAGCAATGTCCAAGTTACTATTATGCATATAAAAGATTTTGGTTAGATGTTTTTCTTAACACAGCAACATACTACTGATCAACTGCAATTTCTGCTTTCAGACTCGTTAAACCGTGTAAAGGTCTAGCAGGTTATTCTAGTTTTTTTATGCTTGTGTTATGCTCGTATCAATAAATTATTTTAAAATTGAAGCGAACTAACTTTCTTGCCTGTATATTTAGATATTTCTTTCGATTTTGTAAACGTATTAAATCTACTTTTGTAAGATTATATGAAAGTACTTAGGCTTTAAAAGTGTTTGCTTATAAATTTATCCCTGCCTTAGAAAACGAGTTTAATATATTTAATTTTAAATAATGATACTGATGTTCTAGAAATTCTAGAGATTTTAAATATGTATACACTCTCAAAGATACTTTTCCTTGGTTCGAAGTATCTTGGAATATTGTTTCATTGTTTGGAATCCAAGTCATTTGGGTCCATCAAGTCGTATTAAACGAATTTAGAAGATATTTACCAAGACTGCTTTAAAACTAATTTGTTCCTATGATATTAGAAGGAAAATGTTAGGCTTACAGTCCTTAGAGGATCGTAGATCTTACTCCTCATTATTATTTGTCTATAATATACTATCTGACAATATTGATAGTCCGGAAATTAAAAATTATTTTACGTTGTATAGCCCTCCTAGGGACCTCAGAAACAATAGCATGCTTGCAAAATGTCTTTTCAGAAAAAAATATGCAATTAATGAGCCGATTGCAAGCATGCGATTATGTAATAGTTTTAATCCACACTTAAATTTTAATCTCAGTTATAATAAGTTCAAGCTTCTTTTATTCAAACATTATAATTCAAATTGTAAAGTAATCTGTATGAATTCAATTCTGTAGATGATATAAATAAATAGATATTGATACTCTTATCTCATTTAATTTTGAAAGAGTCTTGTAAGTGGACTTTTTCGTAAGTTGAGTTTAAGGAATCAATATCGTTGATCAGATATCTGTAACAAATGCAGATGTAAATATACAAAATTGATTAACACTGGGCAGACTTTGCTCAATGGCATAATATAACTTGACTTAAAAGCAATTCATTAAATATTTCATTCACTACAGTAATGAATTTGGTCAAATTTTTCATGAACTTTCCTTATTCAAATAATTTTGACTTTTTAGTTTTATATATTTATTCAAAATTTAAGTTCAATGATTGTTTGTTTATACGGTTTAATGTTTGATTTGTTTGCCTTTTCTATTCACCCCTTTTGTAATTTGTTTAGATGTCAGCAGCATTAATATCTTGTAATATTTACGCTAGTTATCGGCAGCATAAATATATGGCTTAAAATATATAAATGTATGTATATATATTTTATGAAGCTGGTATTTTGTTATCATTTGTGTTTGATGCTTTTTGAGTGCATGTAATCAAACGTTTATAAGAACATTTTATTTTTTTTTCTTCTTTCTGTCAAATTGACTCGATAATTGATGCCGTTTAGCATGATCGACAAAAGCTTATGAAAATTATTTTTTTAAGAAATGGATGTAAAATGTATAATATAAGAAATTTTATTTAGCTTTACTAATATAAATAAATCCCTTATTAAGATAAAGTGTGCCAACGAACTGCGCTAGCTTCATATGATAAAAGGTGGCTACATAATAGCCTAAACAGAAATTACCTAGTTATGCCTGATAATATAGCTTCCCCATTTATGCAGACTCCCATTCATATCTAAGTATTCTGATATGCTTGTTTTATTCTTAATAATAAGCAATTATAGATTTATTAAATAAATTATTAACATCAAAAAGGAATATTTGAATATCAAATTAAAAAAAAAAAACTGAATTCTAAACTTAAAAGCTATACTTTTTGGTATTAATAATTCGAATGTTATTGAAATATCTAAAAATTTCTTAATCTTCGAATAAAAATATTAATTTGGAACATTAATCAGAAATACTCAATAATAATATTGTCATTTAATAAAAAACTTGAAGGCCGTAAGAAAGTGATAATACCAAATAAATCCCAAATGAAATAACTCGTAACTATTTTTCAAACAAATGGGATGTACATCATTACGAAAGAACTTCCAAAGCATTGGGAGTACTTATGTTTTTAATGAATATATTTAAAGTTTAAATTATTTCATAGATGAAATTTATAAGTTGAATAAGAAATTGGTATTCATATGGATATTCTTGGTTGCTTCAAAAGCAACTTTGTCATGTGATTTTTACGCAAGTAACATTTTAGTTGGTTCACAAGGCATTTATGCGTTAAATTTTACAAGTCACAATTGAAAAACAATTCTTCTTGTCGCAGCCTAATAAAGCTATGAATTTAATAATATGCTTAATTTATACTTATAACAAAATATTGCTTATGATATGTTACTTTTCCCAAATACTTTCCTAACGTTTTAATATCAAGAGAAATTATCAAATAAAAAAAATGGACTTAAATAATAATTAAACATATCTTTACTATCACGATTAAAATTTTGACCCGTTGTACGAGTCGATGTGTAAGAATATTTGTTATTAGTTTTAAAATATAACAGTTATGCTATACATATGCTTATGTATACATATGCTAACAGCAAAATATAACAGTATATAAAAATCCTATGTGCAATTAAAGTTTTTTATGCCGACATTGTTAAGAGTTTATTAAGATAAAAAATCAATGTGCTTATTTTTATATGGAGAGCAATTTAAACTTCTAACCCATGGTATGTACGGTCTTTTTTTAAGCATTAACCGCAAATTTGTTTGTGCTTACGGGTGTTTTTTAATAAAATAAAAATATATCCTTTATTTATTTATTTCTTTTTTAATTTCACCCCAAGTGACGACACAAATAGTATACATACATTTAAACGTTAAGTTTTTGTAATTTTCTTTTTACTTTTTATTCAACCATATTATAAAAATGTGAGCGGATGTTTAGTGTGTCGTTGTATAACACCAACCGTCTGTTTAGCAAATCAATTAAATTTAAATTATGCCTCTTATTAAAGTAGCAGAGCAACAAATCACTATGGGCCAACATTTAAAGGCATTTATAAAAATTTTATATGAACATAAAATAACGAAATAATTTCAAAATTGTAAAATTTAAAAAAGCAGGCCAGGCACCGTACATTCATACTTCATGATTAAGTATGTACTGTGATGTAAATAAAAAGAAGTAGAAAAAATAAAAAGTGTATTCATTGCAAAGCCGACTGTTGTTAATAATTAAAAGTAATTGCTAATAATAACATAATTATTATTAATTGATTTTGAATATTCTTTGTATTCTTGTTTATTAAATTCGTTAGTTCAATAGATGATGGTTACACGTAAACAATCCAAAATAAATTATGCACAATATTTCAAAAATTAACAATATGATTAACTAAAGGACACTGTAAATGAGTTTTCCTCCTATTGTGCAGCATAAGGGATTTTAGATAGCTGCTGTTAGAAATTCACTCCATGGCAGACTGCTGTAGATGGATGATGCTACAATGTTAATGTGTATTTAAAAAAATGGGTTTTAATGTTGGCACAATTAAAAAAAGAGGGCCACGCGTCAAAATTTCACATGCAGGATTTAATGGTTTTTTCCATTTGTAATTTATCTCTTTTATGTTTATTGTATTTCATTTTTAGTTTTGTCTCAGCTTAATGGCCAAGTGGTATATAACCGCAGCTATTTAAAATATTTAAAAAAAGCAGCACAAAAAAAAAGATGGTTATAAAGTTTGAGTTTAGCAAGTTAAAACAAACACTAAATGATATAAGAGAGAAGTTTGCTATTTAATTACGGCCAACATTTATTAAGGCTTTCATTATGTGTCCATTAAAAACCAAAAAGCCCAATACATATAGAAGAAAGCTTTAGTTTTAATTAAATGAAAAGCAAAAGTATGTGCCATAAAAGTGCAGAGTATATATTGGTATGCATAAAATAACATTAATAACAAAAGTAAGAAGTTATGTTTTACTTGCTGACGAAAATTGTTAAATAATTAAAGAATATAAAAAATAATTGTGGTTTAATTTTTTAAATTAAAAGTTCACATATTCCATGAAAATTTACTGTATTTACAAAATATTACACAAATTACGTTTACAATTGTGTATGCAGACTGTTTGTTTTCTTTAACTTGTAATCATATTTGAGACGTTAATATTTTGTTTTCGCTTGTAGTTTACATATACGAAAGAAACGTTTGTTGGCATTTAAACAAGCACGTCCTTAGCCATTAATTAAATTTTATAAACGAAATGTAAATTTTCAAAGCAGCGTTTTTTAAATTAATTTCGTATAAAATTTGTGTACAAAAATAGTTTCCCCCGCTTAAAGTCTTTTATTTTTCATTTACAATGTATTAGAAATTTTGTTGTACTCAATGATAGACATTTCAGACTACATAAAAAATAGGGCGCAAAACATCGAGTGTAGCTCCGGCTGTGTGGCACGTAGCGCCATCCTGTAGAAACCAAATGTTGCCGATAACGATAGCCATTGACTGTAACGGCCACTCCTTGCTCATTTTCGAAGGAAAATGGCCCAATTATGCCACTGGACCTCTAGACCAAAATGAGCACCAAACAGTAACTCTTTGTGGGTGCGTCGGTTTTTCAATGTATGCGTGCGGGTTTTCTGTGCCCCAAATTCGACAATTTTGCTTGTTTCCGCCAAAATCAAAACGAGCTTCATCTGAAAAGAGGATTTTTCTTGCAAAATCGGCATCTTCTGTAAGTCAACCACAGGCCCACTTAGCGAAGCGAAAACGCATTGGATGGTCACTTAGCTTCAACTCCTGAACCAATTGCACTTTGTACGGCGTCATACAAAGGTCTTTATGCAAAATTCGTCTCAATGATGTCTCTGAAATGTTGAGAACGACGGTGAATTGATGTTGATGGCACTTCACGCACAGTTTCTGCCACAGCAGCAATATTCTCGAGTGCACGCACTGTTTTTGGCTTTTCACGCTTTGGTTTATCGATGAGGATGCCAGTTTCTTTCACATTTTTCACGAGATTATAAACATAAGGAGCTGACGGTGCTTCTCTTCCTCCAAAATCCTTACGCAATTTTCGCACACATTCTGCAACATTACCATGATTTTCAAAGTAATGTCGCAATATTTCTCAGCGTTGTTCAAGCGTATACACAACCAAATTCGTTAAGCGGAAGGGTAAAACTAATTATCTGTCAATTAAACATGAGCTAAGTGTTTTTACCATTCACGAAATAAGCTCTAGTTAAAAAAAAAAGTGAGATAACGGACCCTTTACTATTATAGTTACTAGCCAAATTAAATGTAGATTAGTCGAAATATTAAGAGCATACCCTATACTAGGTAATTCATAACTGTTTAATATTGAAATCAGTAACACTATATAAATTCGATATGTTATACTTTTTAGGGATATAAAAAGGTGGAGAAGGATCTCATATACAAAAGGTACTATTTTTTAGCTCAATTCTTAAGCACAGCTTAGAGTTACAAGTCTACTGTATAGAAATATTGAAATTAAGCTAAGCAGAAAATAATAATATCCTTATATTCAATTACACATATATTGTCCACCATGTATATTGATGTAAGATTTAATTTTTCGCCAGTTACTTAAAACTGGTATCGACTCTATACTTTGAAAGTATATTTTACATTTTACATTTTACAGTCTCTTCAGTAATTGATTGTTTTATCAAGAATCGATATTTTGCGATGTGAAATGCAGCTACAAAGTTAGCTTAATTTAACATTATAAGTAAAAGAATTGTCATCGGTTTCTGCTTTCATTTTATTTAATTTTTTTATTTATTTTTTGTATTGTGTAAGAGATATTAGTTTCTTATATCTCCTTGATATATTTTTCTTTTATTAAATCGTATAAGGTAACGGTAGGAAAGCAACCTAAAGTTAAAATAAAACATCTAAAGGATAATGTAGTGAACATTTTATATTGCAATCGGATCCAAAGATATTGTTACTCAGTTCGAAAGTACATATATACATGTGTTGTTTTGTAGATAAATATTAACTCACACTTTTTCAACACAGATAAAAATGTAGTCACAAGAATCATATTATGATTCCTACAAAAATGTAGGCAGTAAACAAACTAAAGTTGTTTTTAGAATTAATATTTGATCAGCGTTTAATTTATAAGGCACTATTAATGATAAAACTCCAACTAAAAGTGAAGTTATTAATTATCCAAATAATATAGTATACCTTACTACAATATATTTTTAAGTAAGTTTCTTCAGATGCAATTACCGTACAGATAAAATCAAACAAGTCGTGATTGGTCTGAGAAATATATTTTCCTTTCGTCCTTTGAGTATTTGCTTTTGGCATCAGTGAATTTTTTGTAAACTATCGATTAGATTGAAAAAGTTTTGAATACAATATAGAAAACTATATTGGCAAAATAAGGAAAAGAGCAGAAGAAAAATATGCTAAAACGAATGTATAGATAACCGAATGAAATAAGAAAAAGTTTAATATTGATGCAGATAACTATATATATGCTTAACAACCAAACATGTTATGTTATATTTCATATGAATTTTAATATATTTGAAGTCATGATATAAAATTTTAAAAATTTCTTTTTAGAAATTAACCGTCTATAAAAATGTTTGACTCTAAGATTTCTATGTAGATTGTTAACTACCTGTTTAGTAACAACATTTTATTTTATCCTGTTTAACAGTAGCATAAGTTGCCTTTGAACATAATATGATGCTCAAAAAATATTTTGAAAAACCTTATATTTTTAATTTGTATGGTATACAATAGTTTTGTGTTTTTACTTTTCTGCTTTTCATTAAGATTTCAAGTAGAGATTCAATATTTTTTAACCAAAATTTGCTGTTAAATATTAATTGTTTTCGTCTTGTTTGCTTGGCTTTCTACACGAAGAAAATACATTTATTACTATTACAGCATTTTAAATTTGTTCTTGTCCTTTAAGATATATTTTTAACAACCTGCTGTTTTGTGTTGTTATATGTACACATGTGAGACCTAGTGCATGATGTTAAGAAAATATTATTAATATTATTTTCTATTTATTTTAGAAAAGCACCTCGTTGTTATTGTTATCATTTTTTAATGAATCAGATTGTTTTATAAAAACGTATGTGTATATTAGGGTGGCCCTTGAAGACATTAATCATATATAGGATTAATTGATTTAAAAGAAACAGTACACCAGATCTACAGTTGTTGTAAACTTTTCACCACGTTGTTATGATACGTAACTTTTTTACTTTTCTACATTTAGACGGAAAACGGGTTTAACAAGCAGCATAAAAGCTCACATTTTTCACATACATTCTACCAATTTTTTTTGCAAATATATTTTATCAGTCATAAATTTTCTTTAAAAGCAATTTCATCAGCCATAATTTTTCTATAGAATAGTAAATCATTAGTAAATATATTCTATAGAAAATTTTCATTAGTCATAAATTTTCTTTAGGAAATTTTCGTCAGTCAAAAAATTATTTTTAGAAAATTTACACGTCATAAATTTCCTAAAGAAAATTTTTTGTCAGTCGTAATTTTCCTATAGAGAATTTTCATCCGTTTCATATTTTGCTTGATAGAGTTTTGCTAGATAGAGTCATAGTTTTTCTATAAAAACAATTTTTTCAGTAAATATTTTATTCTATAAATAAATTTCTACAATTTTTGTCCAAAATAATGTCTACAATTTGTGTTCAAAAATTTTTGCATCGGCCATAATTTTTATATAAAAATATTTCACCAGTCATCATTTTTCTACAAAAAAAAAATCATGAGTTATTTTTTCTACAAGGCAAATTTCCTCTGAAAAGAGTTCATCAGTCTTTATTTTTCTCTAAGCAATTCATGTCATCATTTTTCTAATTTAATCAGTCCAAAATTGTTTATAGACAATAATCTTTAGTTAAATAATAGAGGATCAATATATGTAATAGAGGGTCACCCTAGCATTTGTGTTTGTGTGCGTGACTTTGTTTCGTACCTGTTCTGATGTTTTATTTAAGTTTATTCATTACACAAACTTATCTTAGAATACCAGCTGGTTTTGTAATAAACATAACATGATGCTGATGTTGATGATTGTTAATGGTGAAGCTATCTCTACAAGTTAGTTTTGTAATATATTTAATTGTGCATGTGTGTATATCACTAATACATATATTTAAAATAAAAACAGAGTGGGCAAATATTTAATATTATAGATATAACCACTTTACCCGACAGAGGTTTACTCCTTTTTATATTGAAGTTTCCAGACAAAATAAGAGACTTCCTAAGAACTTGTGTAGTAAAATCCATTACTGATTAGATATTTGATGAACATTCAATAGGTTGTAATCTTTTTTGCTTTAGTTAAGAGAATATATATGTAAATAGTGTTAAAGTTTTGTTCTCTCTGAATTTGCAAGTTGATTAACACATTCATTATATTTTGCAACATTATAGATGATAAAGCTGATTGAAACAATTAGAACATGGCTTATCAACTTTAAAGAATGTTTCCTAGTAAAAACATTTGTTAATAAAGAACATCCTTTGTATTCATTTTAAAAGGAAAATATATATAATTAAAAAAACAATAAACAGTAATAAAATAGAATATTAGTGAAATTATTCATTCAGTTTGCATGATTTTAACTATTCGTTTCGGCTTAAATAGCAGTCAAGTTTTCTAATGTCTACAAGAATGGTAGAGGATTCTTTACATTTATTATATATTTTTAATTTCTAGTAAGTGATGTTAACAGCAAATAAAAATACTGTATGTTATGCACACTTAAGTAAATTTTAAGGAATCTCGTTAAACAAAAATCCTTATGTTTCAATGAAGCATTTTTTTATTTTGTTGACTAGCTTCTTCTTTATCGTCACATACTGGTGTTCTCCTTAATATATCTCATATAGAAACCCTATGAGCTTGTTTATTATTGGTTACTTTTATACTAGACGTTATACTACGTTTTCAAACGTCTAGTAAGAAAAAGTTAGCAGGCAAAGGAATTTCTATTCTCCGCTGAATTTGAGAAATGTGTGGTCAGTATACTCTGGAATATCATAATAAATACCACAATGCTTGAAAATTATTATTTATTTTTTATAGATGATGATGAAGTGTCCGTTAAAAGAACAAGTACAAACAACTAAAATACAGAAAAATGAAGTAGATAATGAATTTTACATACCTACTAATTTTTTAACGGTAATAGGCTATAGACTATAGAGTAGAGTATTTATTGTTTGCTATGAAAGGTAGTACGTTACTTTAATAGGGCTTTATTTTAAAGGCCTTGTTCAAAAAACAAAATTAATAATAAGAGAGTGGCCCATAAATACTATGGAACGTTTTTTGTATAAATCCAACTTAAACTTGGAAGATTTATTTTGTTACTGATTAATGTGAAACACAACAGAAATAAACAGAACAACTAAATTTGCAAACATGCTTTTATCAAAAGATAATCACACAAGAAAATGTATAACGAAAAGAAACAGAAAGACTAGTTGTATTAAATTTAAAATTAAATTTATTTAATTTTATTTTTGTAGTTGAATATACCAAAAATAAAACTCAAACAATAAAGAACTTTGCTAGCGATGATTGAAAGAAGAGGCTAATAGCATCATGAGAGTATATATGTTTTTTAATAAGAGTTAATGACAAGTGTCGGACTTAGTACTGTTTGACTTACTTGTCTGTGTCAAAGCCTTCTAAGTTCTTCTTCTTGTAAAAGTTTTAATTGAGGTAAAAGTCCAGTTTCTTAATTTTAATAAAAAATATAATATTTTATAGTTAAATTATGATTATCTACTTAATAGTAAATACTTAAATTAAAATTTTCTTTTATAAAGTAATAAACGTGTTTAATTTATTTTTCTAAAGTAAAAATAATTAATTTTTTTTTTCATTATTTCCTTAAAGGACAATGCTTATGCTAAAAATAGTCAGTTATTTATCACTTAATGAAGCCGTCATACCAATTTGCGATAGAATCTATCAAAATACATAAAAGTACTAAGCATCATATCAGATGGTTTATCATAAGCAACAATTGCAGGAGCTGCTACTGAAGTTGTATTAAAAAACATAAAAGAAACATAAGAACACTGTTGTGTAAAACATGACTGTATAGGGTTTGCAAAATTTTATGGGAAACAATAATTATTTTAATGGAAGCTTTTATATTTTAAGTCGCTTATAATGTAATTTTAAATAATAAAACTAATTTTTTTTGGTTGTAAAGTATAAAGTTTTAGTTTAGAATATTTTTATATTTAAAAAATATCAAAATGTATTTCTGGCTAAAATTATTTGTAGCAACTTTTGTGGCACATACATCCAAACTAACTTAGCACATTACATCTGAAACATAAAATGTAGTTGCTAGAATCATACAAATCGATTAAGACACATAGCGTACAATAATTTATTCAGTATTTTGGTTTAAAAATGAAAAGATTCATTGATTAATTCAAGTGCCAAAATTTTAATTAAGTTGTTTGGTTTTGTTGCATCATTAAATGAAATACTGTTGTCGTTCCTTTCCGTTAAAATCGTCGTTACTAGCTGTTTGTTTGGTATTATCGGTTTCAATGCGATGACATCATTATCGAGCCTAGTTTTAGATAGTACTCGGAAAACGCGACTTAATAATGATGTCATCGCGTCGAATCCGCTCACCGATCGTACCAAAAGAATGAAAACAGTATTTTAGTTCAATTTTAAAGAAGAGATTTTCAAAAGTAAATAATTTCAAACGTGTTATGTTAAGTTAAGAAGTCAGAATGTAAAAATAAAAAAATAAGAAACTGGAACGGGGTGGCGTAATAAACAAAAATGAAAAAGATGGAAAAAAACAAGTTGCGTTAAATCCACTTTTCAAAAGTAAAGACACTCAATATTTTGGAAATTAAAATTTCTCTTGAGCGTGTTTATTTGGTTCAAATGGCAAGTGCAGTGTCAAACTAGGAACGAAAACTACGTTTTCCTTTAGAAATTATTATACATTATGGAGGAGGCTTTATGGTGTGGGCGCCAATTTGTCGAATAAAATGGTGCATAAATCAAAATTTTTACAAATATAATAAAGATGTATACAGATTTTACCATAACAGAAAATTACATTTATTTCATTTATTTTCCTGCAGGTCAATAATCCAAAGCCTGTAGTTACATTCAAAAAATATTGATTTTCAGGGGAAAATGATTGTGTTTTAAATTTTTTGGAAAAAGAAACACATTAGGACTGACAAAGTATTTCGAAATTTGACGAATATTTGAAATTCTAGCCTTTTAAGATAATGCACTACATTTAAATCTAAAGGATTTCCAACAAAGCATTAGCTTCAGAACTCCAGAATTTTTTCTTTTCGAAACCTGTAAGTTCTTGCAAAAGACAAGAAAATGCCCCAATAAAAATAATAAAAATATACTTATTAATTTATTTTATAAACAACTAATAATTTACTTAGGAAATTGAAATCAATATACAAAAAATACCTCTCAACAACGACTGTACATATAATATGGTCCCCAAGCTTGAACAAATGAAAATTTATTAATAAAAATAATAATAGAATATAATTTAAAAATAAATAAAACATAAACTCCCTTTTGATTTTAGGAACCACAATAAATAACGATTATATACAAAAATATCAAAATACATTTCCATCTGTAGAGGCCTTTTTGCACGTAGAAAGCCCTAAGCGTAATCTAACGCTTTTTATGGCACAAATGTTGGTGCGAAAAGTTGTTATTTTATTAACAGCAACAATAAATTTAAAAGGGATGTTGAAATATATTTACGCAACAAACCATAATGTAAAACATTTGTAAAAATTATATTTCGAATTATTATTTAATTTATAATGTACTTAATTTTTTTTTAATAGTTAAAAAAATATTTTCAAAAATTATAACTCTATTATGTTTATTAAAACATTAGCATAGTCCTGGTCTGCTAAAAAAATGCTTTTTTGATTCATACCGCTCTTAAAAAGGTTGCTTTTCACACATATACAAAATTAGCATTTCTGCTAGAGTCAGAATATAAAATTAACTAACTAACTATCTCTGTGTAATAAAAAAAATAAATCGAAATAATATGCATCTAACGGACGTTTATTCTATGACAAGATTTCTTCAAAATGCTGCAAAACCACGAATTCTTTAACTGAGAAATTTCTTATTTCTTTCGAACCGAAATTCCATTTGCATCAAGAGATGCTGAATTGACGGCCTAGAACACCTTCCTTACTCGTAAGCAAAGTTATCATCTTATCAGTCACCACTAACAGCGCGTTGCAAAATTAATTTAAAGAAAAAAATGTTTTAATTTTCCAGCCACTTAACTTATTCATTTAAAATATTTTTCATTGAAAACTTGATTCTTTATTTTTATTTTCGTATTTGAAAAATTTAAAACAACTTTACTAACATTTTAATAATATTATTAAAAATTTATTATTTTAGCTTTATTTTTATACAAACTTATTATGTCCTTAAAAATTTTATATTTTAACATTGTTTTTCATAGCTTTTTTGTATTTTACCTTTGAGCAATTTAGTTTGACAGTTTGCTTTGTTCAAGTTTTAAAAGCGTTTGCAGCTGTTGTCATAGCAATTAAAAGTTTATTAACTTTGTTCATATTTTTTAACGAAAATTTGTTCTTTTTTGGTGTTTGTTATAATAATGTCAATTAAATAGAAATACGAAAGTAAATATTTCTTTCTTTTACTGAAAACTTCATCGATAAGGATAAGTATTTTCGTAGTAACGCAGATAAAACACAGTTTTTTTTTAGTAAGAAATTAAAAGATATTTTATGGAAATTAAAGCAAATTAATGACGGCTGTTTTTGAATTATTTCACAGCTTTTAAAATTTTAATTTTGCTTGTAAATATTATTATTATTATTATTAAATTTATATATAGAGGATCATTTTATTAACAACAACACTTGCCTATTGGCCATAGCGCTTTCGTCACCTAACAGATTATTTATAATCGAAATAAAGTGCCAAATTTGAATATATTAGTGGGACTTTGGTTTAAAAAACCCAACTCTCAAAAAAGAAATTAATTAAAACTAATTATAGTATTAGGAAACACAAATTTATAAACAAAATATGTAAATAGCAAAATACACAAGAGATTCATAATATGACACTTTTTATTGATATTAAACGCTCTTTGTAATTATTTCTTGAGAAGTAACATGTCTTTCAATAATAACAAATTTTAGGTTTTCCGAAATTTAAAAAAAATATTTTTCTACAACAACAGCGTCTTTAGTAGAGAAATCTGTTAATCTGTGTTTCTAAAAATGAAAAGAAAAGGGTTGTAAAGAAAATATTAATTGATGAAACAGTCTGTAAAACATAATCGCACTGAGATGGATAATGGGTCAGTTGAGTTACAAAAGGGAACCGCAAATGGTAAATAGTTGTTAGATGATAAATGAGTTAGTGTAGGCATTTATATATTAGAACAAAATATAAAAAAGTTTAAGTGTTTTTATTCGGAAAATGTGTTCATACCTTTCTTTTGCTTAAAAGAGAAATTTATCTCATGAAAATATTATAGTCAGATTGTCTTATAATGTTACGAAAAAAAGACTTATTGTTTATTCTATAATTTTTACATCGCGTCAAATATTATCACATTTTTTAGTTAAAAATAGCTTACTTTTAAAAACATAAACATTTAAAAGGAAAAGATAGGAAGAACCTTGAAGAAACATCCATTTTCACTCTTAAATCAACATTCTTTTATTTGCTGATAAAGACAGTAAGGTTGCCAAGTTCTTTATACAATATGGTTTGAAGATCTATCTCGAACTTCAAATCCTTGACTTATTTTATTTATTACCGTTAAGAGCATATCTTGTTAAACATTTCTATGTAAAAGTTCCACCATGGTAAATTAGAAAAAATTGTTTTGGTTTGTATTTTGTTTAACTTGTACCTTTTGAGATGTATTTTAGCTGTTCTTGTTGACCATATTAAATACGCTTAGGTTATTATTGGTTGTTTACACATTCTGTATAGTAGAATCTTAATTTTATGGTTGAGTGTCAATTATGTTTAAGCAGTGGAAATAAAACTCTACCACATTTTACAGCCTTATCATAGGGTTGTAGAATATGATGTCTATATATAAACTTTTCATCTAAAATAATTCCCAGATATTTAATTTCATTAGAATTGGAATCCATCAACAACAAGCCTGCTAGATGGCATTCGTTTGAGTGATTTAGAGTTTGGGGAAATTTGGCATGGCTTTTTGCTTATTTTATTTTTACTTTTTAGTTGGTGCAGAATTTAAGCGCATATAAAAGTCCAGATATCCATTTTTTAATGATGGAATTTGGGGTATTTGCTCCTGTAATTATTGTAGTATCCCTAAGAATTATAAGATGTGAAATATATTGTTACGGTGCTTTGTTTCAGTTATATAAAGATAATTATCCCTAAAAAACTTAAGTGAAATTACCTGTTATGTCTGTTAACAAAGCAGGAAGTTTCTAAGAACAAATACAACACCAATATGCTACAGTAAAATTTTATATACTAAGACAAACCAAGCAGACACCTACATTGCATAATGTTCATGACGGCATCTTTAGTAAATGCCATTGTGGAACTTTCTACATATGGTGAATTAGAGTTTTTTTTTAATAAATTTTAAAACCACTCAAAACAGTATATGGCGGCTGCAAAAACAGTGATAAAGTGAAGACATAAAAGCTGATACAAGAGCTCTTATCCGTTATAGTGGAAAAGTTGAATTGTTTCTGCATAAACGCGAACACTCTTCCAAACAAATAGTGTAAAAAATAAAATTTGTGTGTAATTATTTTGCAATAAAAGAACCCAATAAACTTAATCATATATTCAATATAGTGGGAGTGATCCTTATACCCTAGCAGGAAGATTTTTTCGGCTGGAAAATTGTGAAGATCGATTTTTACCATAAATGGTCTGCCTTGCAAAAAGTTGTGAATGATTTTTTTAAGTGGATTGGATAGCAGAACTTTTTGAGCTTATAATAAGACCATTGTACACTTTCTATGTCAATTCATATAATTCCGCTGCCCTTTCTATCGTTTCTATTAATAGATATAAAACCGATAGAAAAACTGATGAAGAACAAGGTAATTAATAATGTACAGCAGCCAAAAAGCTATAATATTATATTTCCCAATCCTCTCACGTCCATAAAAACACACATTTATCAAACGAAGCAATAAGAAACAACTAGAAGAGAATGATCTTATAATAAGTTTCCTGGCACGTGTAGATACTCCCAGTTACAAGAGATGTATTTGTGAAAAGAAGTAAAGTGTGTTTTCTAACCAGTGTTGTTAAAGAAACTAACAGTTAATAAAATAATTTCTGGCGTATTTTATCATGTGTAAAACAAAATAATTATAATGTTTCATGTGAGAATTTTCTCACTTAAATTATAAAATATCAGTCACTGATTGGTAAGACGAACTTAAGTTTTGGCAAATTAATGTGGTCTGCCGGGGTGCATTAGGTAAGAGCGCACGTTTGCTAAAAGAGAGTCACAGAGTACTGCTGAGAAACATAAAACAAAATTAAAAACTCACTTGCTGATAATTACCTTCAATAGAACCCAACTAATTCTGTTTTTTTTTTCATTAGAATATAGGGCATTACTATAATATCAGTAATTTGGTAAAGCTATGAGAAACTGAGGAAATTATAAGATAAATTTTCGTTAATATAAAAATATTTTTCAAGTTTCTTAAGAATTAAATATATTTATAGTTCTGCAGCAGCTTATCACCGTAATAATAATTTGGTTGCGAATTAGATTTTTCGTAAAGATACCTAATAAATCCTTTCCGTATCACATGCTTCGTTAATCGGAAAATTGTATTTAACACTATTTTCTTTTGATTCAAGGAAATATTTACTTATATTTGAGAATGTGCCAGCACAAATGTTATTCTTGCTGAAAGTGTTTTTCTTATTTAACCAGCGATTATCCAATAAAAGCTCACAATATTTATGTTTTTTATTCTTGTATAAATTCCAATAGAAAGTGCAATTTTCTTAAAAACAGTACTCAAACATCTGAGCTTGCTTTCCTTTTTATATTCTTTTGTATTTGAGCGTTTAAATGCGATGCATTTTGTCGAGATGCGATTCCTTGGTATGACATTGCTGACTTTAAACAATCACTTCTATTTTCACACAACTTGGAATTTACATAAAATATAACCACATACAACAAAAAAGAAAGCATACGAGTATAGAAACATCAAGGAGGAGATCTAACATCCATTTCATACCCAACGCAAAATTCATACTAACTTGTGTTATTCTTGCAATAACGAATTTAAAAAATTCACTTTTTTTGGCTCTTAGGCGAACTATTATTTATACTTTTAGATTTGAATGTTATGTTTGAGTATGTATTTGACCAGTTTTCAAATTGTTACAGTTAGAGGGTGATGGTCGAAATATATAAAAAAGGAATACATTCTTTTGCGTGTGATAAAAAACTCTACACAATAAAACGTTAAGTAGAAATAAAATATAAAAAAGAAAATTGAATAGAAAAAGTTTAACAAAATTCAAATGAGAAGAATAAAGTTGTATAGAAAAAAGTGTTACTTTTTGTAAAGAATTTTAACAAAAGTAAATGTGTTTCTTTGAGTTTTATTTTTTTTATTCTTAATTCTTTTTTTTTCACCATTGTTCGGTTTGTGTTCTAAAATTGTATTTTTGCTGAAGCGGCAAAATATTTGAATTAGAATTAGAAAGGAAATCACTTTAATGGCAACTTATCTTTTAGTATAAGATATTTTTCTACAATTTACTTCTCTTTAGCTTTTAGCAGCTTGTTATTTTATTTCAATTTTTTTATGTGCATGTTTTTCATTTATTTCTTCTTTTGTAAAAAAGTTTAAATGCGAAAGGAATCTGTAAATTTGTGTGATTATGCGTATTTTGATGTTTTATTTAACAGGGCGCAGTGAAAGCAGTAGGAGAAGAAAAGATTTTCAGTTGTGATTTGTAATTCAATTTACATTTAATACACATTTTGGGTAATAGTATTACTTAACTGTAATGAGTATTTGGGGTGAAAAAGTGCATTAAATTTTTTTTAGTTTGGTATAGTACTTTCAACAACTTTTATATGTAGTCTTAATAAAATAAGAATTTTTTTTGCGTATTTTCAAAGAAATGTTGATTTAAATAAAAGCTAGAGATTTTAACCATTGCAAGTTAACTAATAAAGTGATTATTATTTTAAACTAACAACCCTTGATAATGAATATTTTTTAATTTATACAAAAAGAAAAAAATATCTAGTTTCCTGGTCTAAATTGACCCAACTTTTTTTCGGATATTATCTTTTATTTACTATATAAGGTTATCGAGCTAAAATTTTATTTTATATCAAACACCCTCAAAAGTTATAGTTTTAAAATAAAAAATAAAAAAGAAATTTATTTTTTCTCAACCTAACAGCTCTGTGGCTTACGCGACGGCGTTGATCGAAGCGTTGTCAAACAGCAAATCAAGATTTTAAAAAATTCATGTAGGGGCACAAAGAAGAAGATTAAGTATACTAGTAATATAATAAATTTTGCTATATTTTGTGTACTAGTAATATAATAGAATTTCCCACTGCAAAAAGAAGAACACGGATTAACTTAGGTTGTATCTCTAAAATGACAATTTTAATAGACGTGCGAAATTACTTACAGGAATATGTAAGCTCACGTGAGTATCGCAATAAATGAATGACATCCCTGCCCTATGGTTTTTATGTAAGATAAGCATAAAGAGCTTAACTCCTGCAAGCCCATATCAAAAATAAAGAAAAAGAGTAGATACTGATATTTCTTTTAAAAAAATATAATAATAATTTGTTACCCTAAAATTCTGTTTTTTATTTAAAAGCTTTAAACTGTTTATTCGTAAACTAAGAGTTCTAGAGCTTAAATACCAAAATCCCTTGATTACCTCAAAAAATTTTAAAATTAATTTTTTTTGCGGTCCCAGAACTAAACTCTTTTAATTCTTTTTGCGACCATTTAAAGCAGGAACTTTGGGGCCCTAAAAAATAATTTTTAATAAGAACTTTTAACTCAGTTTATTTGTAAGCTAAGCATTCTGGATTTAAAATGACAAAATTCAAAAAAAATTTAAAAATAGTTTTTAGGCCTAAAAATTAATTATTCTTAAATTAAATAGAAAAATTTTGTGCTCCTGTGGATTTGTTTGTTTGTAGAAAATATGTATTGTTACGTAGATGAGTTGTTAAGTTTTAAAGGAAAATATTTATCAGTAAAAATGCACCCACTGTGCATTCTACAAACTGCGTAGTTTTTTAAGAAATCATATACACACAAGACAAGAAATTTTACCAAATAAGATAAACAACGGAAAACAAAAACAAGATACACGGCCAAGCATGCGCCTAAATTGAATGATAATAACTACAACTACAATATGGAATGAGTCTGAAGTAGAATATTTTTCTAAGTGCGAGAATCGTTTAAAGCAAATACATAAGCACCACTTGCTGGGCAAGTGGATAAATAAATGTTGATAGGTCAGTGAGTAAGGACAACAATATTACCGTCGTGTTTTTTTGTTTTTGTGTGTATTGAAATAAAATAAATTGTTTAACTTAATTTAAAGCTCTAAAGTACTGGGTTATTATATTGCAATAAAAGAGCTTCAGATAACAAAACGTTTATTAAAAGAAAATATATTTTTTGAGAGAACATGTTTTTGATCTAAGAGAAAGGCTGCTCCGAAATTCATTGTCTAACTCTATTTGCAACAGTTTCAACTTTATTGACAAATTCTAAGTGATTTCTGTATATCGCCTTAAAAAATAAGTGTATAAGTTTGCGCCCTTCAAATATACATTAGTTTCCAACATTAATAATAAGATTATTGCTATAGCGACGGAGAACAAATGTACATATGTAAGAATTAATAAAGGCAACAACGGAAAAGTGCTTTGGATTATGTGTGGGCTATTAATTGATTATGAATATGTTTCGTATTCATAGTTGTTAACTTATTTGGTTATTTGGAAAATGATGCACTATATTCTGCTAATATGTAATTTTTATATATTTTCTTTAACTTAAAAACTTTGAGCTATAATACTAAAATAGTTTTGTTATTTAACAAAACACTCTCTTTAATGGCTTAAGGTAAATTCGTACTTAAATATATTTAAATTATGAAATTTAGTTCTAAAGTATTAATAGTATGAACAATTTAATGTGCATGACTGCACACAAATACAAAACTGTTTCAAATACACTTAATATTTTAGAGTGTGTGTTTGTATCTGAGTGTATGTATTTAACTTTTACATGCAACATTTACGGACCAAGTCAAGCGTGCTTTATTATAAATATGTATTATAAATATTTATATGATGGTCTGTTATACTGTTCAGGTACTTTTTGTTTTTGTTTTTTTGGTTTTTGTAGGTGGCATGTTCTGTCATCAGCTTTGTTTTATTATACAGCTTGTTGTTTTTGTTATTGAATTTACCATTGTATAAATTGCTATAGTTATAGCTGTAGTTGTGGTATTAGTATTAGAAGCAGTTGCTTACACTTAGCATTATGTACATACGCTCTTACTTACTCACATATTCATACTTTGTACTTGTTATTATAGTCATCGTCATCCTTATAATCAACATTCCTTAAGCGCTGTTCTCCTCACTTCTCTATTTTTCTTTTTTTTTTTGTTTTTCATTTTCCTTTGAATTTTCTTAATAGTTCATTGTCCATTAATGTATGCATGGCTAGGTGTGGGTGTGCGTGCTAGTGTACACCAGTGGTATGTGTATATCCTTTCATTATTTCATCTTTTGTTAGTTGTTGCAATAGTTGCTGTTGTTGTTATTGTTATTTTGAATCTAGATCCGGATCGTTTTCTTTTGTTAATATTTCTTAATAATAAAGTTGTATAAAATGTTATTGTTGTTGCTGCTGTTCTCCTTTTCGAAGCTTTATATACAATTTAATTTTTATTAATTTTTTGCAAATAACATGTTCTTTTTCTTTATTTAAGTTGTGTCCTGAATACTTGTCTGCTGTAAATTTATGTTTAAACACATGCCTGAATGTCTATACTAATTCCTGATATAGTTTCATTTATAATACAAATAAAGCTACATAAATAAATCCTTTGTTGAAAGTAATTTGGAAAATCTTTTCACGACATTTTGCTAGCGCTACTTTTGTAATTTACTTTACTTTGAAAATGATTTACCTTCCTTTTTTTCTATGAAGGGTTATAAAAAATAGTAATGAAGAATTAAAGCTTACAATTGATTTAATTTTTTTATTTAATAGTTAATTTTTGAATAGTTTTATTGAGTGTTATATATGCAATACGATAAAATAAACTGCATTAAATAATGTAGAAAGAACGTTGTATTTTTATTCATTTATATTGAAAATTTTTAATAATTTTGGAGCATTTCACGTTTTTTAAAAATATAAAATTTATTAAATTACTCATATGACTTGAGCACTTTCTGACAACCAATAAGTTATTAACTTAAGTGTGTAATATATGACAGTTAATGTTTCGACCGGACTTTTTATTTCACTGGACGAGCAATATGTTAGATTTTGTATTACAAAGAATATGAAAAAATATAATATAATATGAACAAATACCTGATATAAAATATAATAGCTTCAATATGAATTGTGATCTATGATGTATGTAATATAATTTAAAAATTCCATTTTCCTCTGTGGTCAATATTGTAAACTTAAAAAAAAATTTCTAAAGTCTTAACTGTTTTTATTCTAATTGCACAAAAGTAAGTAAAAGTTTATAAGCTACAAAAATTTTACGTTATGAAAACTTCAGTGATTTTGTATTTAGATAGCTAATTAATTGCTTGTTGGTGATAAAACTTGTTCTTAAGGTAATATCGCTAATAATAAACAACCCTTAATCACATTTGAGATAAACTTACGATACTTTGATATTTAAGAATGTAACTGACAAAATGAGAAACATTGGTAAATATAATTCTAAAATCAAAGCTTAGATAAAAGATTAATAGTTAATAATGAACATAATTTACATATTTAGTTTACTTATTTATTTTTAAATGACCGAAAATCAGATGTGTATACTGATAGTGACGGTTACTCTGTACTTAAATTAAAAAAAATAAAATGTATAAAAGACATTTTTGTGTTTTATGTAAAAGCATTTAACTTTAAAAGTTTTTTTAAAATTTCAATATGTGATACATACATTTCAATTTGTTTGCATTTTGTTGGCAATAAGAACAGCAATTAAGTAAATTTATTAGCCATAAATTGCAAAAATTCAATAAACAAAATATAAGTTAGAAAAACAAGATTAATTTTTCATTTACAAGAAAATTAATTATTTCTTCTAACTTTTTCATACATACAACATGATTTTAGAATGTATGTAAGTGTAAATAAAGTGTTGAAAATTTGTGACAAAAAATAATAATGTATGTGTTTATTATCCATATTTAATTACTTATTTATTATAATGTTACCAAATTATGATATTGTTGTGAACAGACATTCAGACAAACAGAACTGTGGTGTTAATACAAATATGTACGTATAAAATTTTAATGTATAAAATATCATTTGATATTAAGCAATAAATTTAACATTAAAACCAATTAAATTAAAAGCAAAAAGTACTCAGTCTTAAAACTTTATAATAGTAGTTTAACATAATTTAACTATAGTATATACCCACTCACACACACACACACACGTTAATGCATTTTGCAGTTGATTTATTTGTATGTTTAATATTTAATTTATTTTCATATTCAACCAGTTTGCTTAATAGTCACATACTTTTGACTTTATTAATTGGTCTATAGTTGCTATTTCGAAAGGACATTGAAACGAAAAATTTTAAAGGACAAAGATATTATTACAAAAAATTGTTTTTAATTTTATAAATGATAAACGCTTTTCGCTTGCGAAAATTAATTGAATAAATAAATGCCAGAGACGTCTAGATATAATTGATACATAAGACTATTTCGCTAATTCTCATATAGCATATTTTGCTTAAAAACAATACATACACTAGCATTTATAATTTTTAATTTAATTTTTTTAACTGAACCACATTTTAAATCGGCGGCGCTCTTCATAGCATTATTTCTGTTTTATTTCTTTTAGGCTGGTGCTAGTTATTTTGCACCAGAATAAGATGAATCACTGTAAGTGTGGACTTGTGGACTCAATTCTGCTAGAATAATTAATTAATTGCCATACAATGAATTCGGGGATAGAGCGTCGGACTGTGAATCACAAGCAGATAAAGTGGTGAGATTTGCTTCGTCGGAGATGCCTTTACCTGGGCTCCAAACGTTCTGTACCGTGAATTGGAAAACTCTAATATTCTCAATTAGTAAAAACGAGATATTCAAAAGTAGATGTATTTGGCTAAACTCTTTAGGGTTACAGAAGTAAAAACTGGTTATTTAAACCTTCTCTTATTGTAGTATGTTGGATCTCAACAAAGGCAAAATTGCTAATAGGAATTTTTTTCGGATACCTTGGCTTCAGTAACCATCTTTGCTGAATAAAATTAAAGGGGTTTGCTATCTGGAAGAAGATAATATAACGAGTCGTATCGATTTACAATGCGATGTAGAAAGTTTCTCTAGTGGAACACCGTAATCCCATTAACATTAAAGTCAAAAGCGGGGTAGAGAGATCCATATTACAAAAGAGTAGGATGACAGCTGCTAGGCCGGAGTAATATAGGTCCACCTTATTTTATTCATTCGTTTGCTGTTCAGTCGTCCTTTTATATGATAAAATTAGCTCCTTGATTTTATCGTTCCATTCGTTATATTGTTATTTCTGAATTAGGATTGCATTAATGGATAAATTTACCGATATCGAGCGTTTTGCCTTCATTATATGGCTTACTGTATAGCCGAACTTAAATCCGCTTTGGAAGACCGCAATATTTATTTTGTGTTCAAAAGAAGTGAGAAGACTCTTTGTTAAAAATCACAAAAAATTTAAAATACCTGAAACCTAAAAGATTTCACAAAATCAGTATTTTTTCTTCTTCCGATAAAATTAGTTTAAAGTTAGATATGAAATAATAAGTGAATTGAGTGGGCTTTTTTGTAAGAAAAATGTTGAAGATATATTTTTTGTGAATTGATTTGTTTTTATTCTTCTAAATATCTACTGAAATATCAATGTTAGTTAATACAATTATTATTCTCAATTTTTTTGAAATTTGTTAAAATTTAGATGAAACTATTTAAAAACGAATAATAATAAATTTTAGGTAACTTTCCATCAATGGACTACTATTTTTGATTTCCCTTCAAATATTTGGATATTAATTATGGATTTTAAACAAGAAAACTCGAAAAAGACAATTTGTCTATGCCACTTTAATACATATGCAAAAGACACACCTATTTCGTTTTACTAAATCGTCTTAAGTAAACAACAACTACAAACAATCTTATGCACAAATTCAAAAATTGGTTCTAGTAAATCATCATATTCGATAGTCATCAATCACTGTCAGCAGGACTGTGAACCATCATGTTGAATAAAAGACGTAAACATTCAAACATATTCAAGGGGAAAAATAGATGGGCAGAGAAATTTTCATATAGACAGAAAGTCTCAAACACCCATTCAGTCAAATGCTAAATTAGGCAAGAAGAAAACCTTATGAAATGTTCAAATCTTTGACAAAATAAGATTTTTGGGAAATGACACAAAGTTGATGCTTTCAAATTAATAATGACACCCAGCTTCCAGCCAAAGCAAACACGTTGACAGTAGGGCAACATGAGTTTGCTTAAGTGCTAGAATCAAAAATATTTTGTTGGTTAATATATTGAAAAGCAGGAAACAAACTAAGAAATGAAAAAATGTACTGTGGATTTAAGGAAGGTATGTTTAGGCTTCTTTCTTAAATGACAGCAGTTTTAGAGAATACATTCGAATTTAAAATATATATTTTTGAAAGTTGTTAAGGGAGAATTGTTGGTTAATTTATTAATCTTAAAATATTTCGTTAATTTAGCATTTTTTGTTAAAATTTATATATAAAAAATCTAAATAGTATAAAATCAAATTAAAAATTAAGCACTAACTTATTTACATTTACACTCGATTTTTTTAAAGTTTGGGCTTTTTATTTTCTAATCTGCTTAATGGGAAGTTGTTAATTTGTCAAGAAGTTAAGGAATAATTAAAGTATTTATAGTAATTAAAGTAAAAAAAGACATAAAATTAGTAACTGAAAGGGAAACTGTACTATTAAACAATTGCTAAAACTCGTTAAAAATTTATTTGCTTAATATCCAGTAAAAATCTTAAATTGAAAAAAAAAATTACTTCTACAAATTAATTTTAGTGATTTCATAATACTGTTGACTTTTAGAAGATATTTTTAAATGAAACGTCATACGTAGAAGGCAAATATAAATTTAGTTGGCATATTCAGCTATCGAAATCAAACTATTTTTGTTTTTAATTTTAAATATTATATTTATTTTATTTTTTTATTTTTTAATCGACCTTTTTATATTTTAAATAAATATCTGTTATTCTTTTCAACGGTCTTTTTAAATTAATTAAACAATATATATTTTTTTCTTTTTTTTGATATTTCGCTTTCCTGTGGAAAGCTTCTTCAGGAAATTATTTTTTAAAAAAGACCTTTGAAAAGAATAGCAGATATTTATATTTATTTTAAAAAATTTTCGAAATTTATAACGTTGCACAGCTAACGGATATTCATTTTTATACAGATTTGTGAACACGTTACCAAATATATCAGACAGTTTTAATATTTTTTTTATTTTAATTAATATTTTTAATTATTTGCAGGCAAATAATGATCCGAAGTAATTCAATAGAAATTCAAATTTAATCTAAAAATCGTTTTTTGTTTGTTCCGTTCTTTATATTATTTGCCTGCTATATGCTAAAATAGAAATCCAACCCTATCGAATTGAAAGTTTTGTAAAGTAAACAATACACAAATTAATATAAATTAGAATAAAAATTGTTTTATTATACAACACTGAAAAAAAACTTATTTACATATTAATTTCCATTAGGGTGACTGATAATAAAAAAATTAATTTTACCCCTCTGGAATTAAAATAGCAAAACTATTTGAAGGGAAACTATTTAAAATTTCCCACGGTTTGTGGATCTCATCTATTTTCTTTCCTTTTTCTTCTTTTAGATATTTCAGCTTGAAATAGTTTCATAAAATTAAAAGATTTTTATGAAAATAAGTTGCCACTTGTAAATCAACATTGAGTGTTTTGCAATGTGAAGACTACAATAATTAGAAAATAAGAGAATATTATAAAAAATAGCAACACTATTAAGCTGTTAGCTAAAGTTTTTTTAAATTTGTTTTTAATACTTTAAAAGAATAGTATTCTCATTTCGAAGCTATAGAAAACGCGTTTTGGAAATTTTTAATAAATTTGACATAAACACAAAAACAAATTTAAGCTAATGAAATAAATTATATTCAAATTAAAACTCTTTGATAAAATTTACCAAATTTTATTAGAAATATATAAAAATTAACCAAATGAAACCAAGATTTTTTTACCACAGTATTAGCACTGGCACTTAAAAAAGGCGGTGATGGATTGAAAATATAAGAGGAGGTTTAAAATTACTTTTCACAATAAATAAAAAGATATTTGTTTGAAATAAAAAATTTTAAAATTTCACTGCAAGCAGACTTACTAAAATACAATAATAATATCCTACAAAAAATTTCGTTTTATATTGTTCAAGCAAACCTAAAGTGCAGTTAGACAAGATCACGCTAAATGCAGAGTGACTTTACAATTTACAAATTATAAAGTTGCCATAAGCATGTAAATTAAAAAACATAATCTTTATTAAAAATATTGCTTGCGTATGGGTTTTTTATATTTTTATAATTTTTTGTTTTTGTTTCCCTGTTTATTATAAACAGGGATTAATACCCGTTAGTCAATCTAGAAAACTGCAATACAAACTTTAAAAATTTTGAAAAACAAATTAGTAACATTAAAAATTTATACTTAGTCCTATATCTGTTGGGGCCGTTATTGTGTTGTCAGTAGGTGATTTTTTCTCTAAAGACGTTCGCAATATTACTAAAAACAGAACATTTCAAGTAGTATTCTTACATCTACTCAAAATCCCGATGTAATATGTTCATAAAGTTCATTATATTTAAAGTCACTTTTTCTGCAGGATGGTGCCATGTCATATAGGCCATGAAACATGAACTACTGTAAAAGATGTCTTCCAGTCCCGTTATTTTTATGCGATTATACGCAGTTGGGGATAACAGTCCGTAACTTTTTATCTATTGAAGGCACGCTAAAAAACGAAATGGCTAAAGTAATTCCTATATATCAACCCATCATATTTAATTTATGTTTTAAAAAAAAAGATGACAGTGCCATCGGAAATGCAGTTTTCTCTTATTTCAAATATAACTTCAAATTTGGCGTACCCTTTATTAGAAGCACTATAACACTGTACATGCATAGTTTTGCTAACACTATAAGTTTAAGAGCATAAGCTGTGCACTCTTCACTGACAAATAACAGTCTGTTGGTTGACATACTCGTACATCACATTAAACACCCAAATTGATGAACACAGCAAAACAAAATTAAAATGAACAGTAGTAATGGCAGCATCATCTTGAAAAGTAAGAACCAACGTAAAATTCAATTTGTCATCATTGGTGTCCAAACATTCTTTGTTGTTTCCATCAATGCCTCTGTACATTTTTATGTTGGCATTGTTTCGTTTTATTTCATTGCTGTGATTAAGTTGATAATCTCGTAGGAGGAATAAAAACGTGAAATTTATTTAGTTTAGAATTTTATTTCTTCCTCATCTTAAATACTGAGGCTGTTGTTCGCATTTGTTTCCTTACAAAAATCATGATTATGATGGTGTAAGATAAAGGGAATATAAAAAATGAAGTAAATTGAGTTGTGATATAAAAGAATTGTCTGGTTCAATAATCAATCAACTTTTTACGGATGTCAACAATAGTCATTAGTTACATTTTTTTTGTGTTTTGGTTTGTCATTTATAAGGGTTTCATTAGGTTCTGTTGTAAATTTCAGAGGGCACTTACATTCTTGTTACTAAGGCACTTTAATGCTGTAAACAAAGTGTTCATTGATGCATTGACGAATTATATTGGTTAATGTCTGAATATAGTTTAATTATAACTATTTTTTTCTTTTATTATAATAAATTTCTTTAAATAAAAATATAATATAATATATTTATATGGACATTTATTATTTAAAACATATTTTTATAGTCTATTAACAATTTTAATTTAATCTACATAAATTCATGCTACATTCCTTTAAAAATAAATATTTTATGATATTCTCATTAAATATTTATTATACAAAAAGTAATTTAAATGTATATTGCGGGGGAAAAAATATCTATCTGGCTCATATAGCTCAACAGAGGATTTTATCCCAAATTTTTTATTGAAAGTTCAAAAGCCTTATATCTCAAGCCAAACTGATTAAATGAGAGTTTTCATTATATCATCATAGCAAAAAGACAACAAAACTCAAAAATACTTCTATACAAAAGCACAGTTAACATTTCTACAATAAAAACACTTTTTACTTTTAATCTTCCTACATACGGGTTTCCTTTGGAAGGCTTTTATTTGTTATTTGAATAATAAAGAAAACAACGTGCACATGCAATGGAAATAAACAATTTTATTTTTTGTATTCATTTTAAATTTGGGATAAAAACCACTGATGAGCTATTTGAGCAATAGCAAAATGGCCATGTGGTTATGCTTTCGCTCACAGTAATTTAAACTAAATTTTTTAAATTATTTTTTGATTAATAAATATTTTATGAGAATATCATCTAGCACAAATTAACGTCGATTAAATTAAAAACATAGTGAATATTCTGCACTATGACATTAGTATAATAAGCAATAGTATGTGGGTCTGGTCCTGAAGATAAAAACTTAACCTCTTTATATATGGAGTGCAACAAAGAAAGTTGGCTGAAGAGATAATCATGTTTGAATAGAATGAATTTAGTCCCGATTGATTTTTCTTCTCACAGAGCTAATTCATGACGTAATTATCATCTTTATTAGAGGGCCATAGTCCCCTTGCTGTATTAATATTTGTATATTTAATAAGGTTTTGCCAGAATATTCGACCGATACCGTAACACAGTAATATATAGAAAAAATGCAAGAAATTATTGACAATGTATATTTTACCAATTGCACTATTGGAATTTACGCTTTAATATTGAAAATTGTTTTTCGATTATTTAAAATATAAAACAGTTATTAAGGAAATAGTAAGTCATCGGCTTATGAATATGATTGGCTGGTTAATCAGATTAATAATCTTACATTGGCCATTTAACTGCTACTACTAACCATGATAAAAACAAAACTATGAGGACGATTTAGGAATATTTAGGCTAAATTCTAGAGTTTAATTGTAATGCGGTCAATCGTTATTAAGTGAAAATAGCGTAACCTAAACTGCTCGTGCATTAACAAAAAAAATTTTTTTAGTGAAATGTCTGTCGTTCGTTACGAAAAAAGGAAATAAAAAACTAAAAGATGCTTATTAAAAGGCAGTTATTTTTAAACTTTATAAGAGAATTACTGTTCTGGAGAAAGTTCTTTAGTTGTTGAGATATATTCACTTACTATTTTTTTGCCTCAAGCATATGGTTCATTAATTGATAATTAATATATTTTCAGATTCTTTCATTAATTTGTTATATTAATTGTATTATGATTTCTATTATTTTTTGTCTTCGAGCATTAAACAGAAAGTTCTAAATCTGATGTTATTATCCCTAATACTAGTGTGTATTTTAAATTTTTCCACATATGTTAAACTTAAAGTGGATTTTTTTATTTCACATAAGCTTTCCTCGTTTTTAAATATTAAAATACTAACCAGCAAAGAAAATTATTTATATTACTTTTACGTGACTTAATAAATTTGAAAATAATTTTTACCTTAACTTATTTATAATTTAAATTTGATTTTTTTTTTCTATTTTTACATGGTATTTCATATTTTCCATCGAAAATTAATTAAACTGTTAATAAAAACCACAGGTTATCAAAGTTAATTGTAAGTTTTGTCATTGAAATTGGTAACCATAAAAAAATTCAATTCAATACAAGAAAAACCACAACCTCCATTCATTAATGTGTGGATGCAATAAAAAAAAGTAAACAAAAGTGCTCAATATTTGCTGAAATATGCTAAAATGGAAAGGAAAAACCAAAAGCCAATACAATTATTATCCAAATGAAAATAAAGAGCCTTCAACTGCAGAGCACTGAAATTAAAATTTTTATACTTTTGAGAAAAATAAGAAATTCCAAGATATTAAGTCATATGTGGTAATGATTAATTTTAAGTACCCCAACTTAACTTCATTATATATTTAAAGGATAATTTCATAAAAAAATGGAAAAGAATACAATAAATTTTTCTTAACAAGAAGAGGATAAAAGTTCATCAAAATTATAAATTAATGAAGAACGACATACATTATAATAGGCATTAATGATCATATAAATATGTAATTATTAATAAATAAAAGTTAACTCTTTAAATTAGTAAAAATTTAGTTTCTCTACTTAACAAAACTTATAAGGAAAATTATAAGGAATGAAAAAATTTTAAACTTAATAACAAAACGGAAAAAGGTAAATTAATATGATCAATTTTTGTTATAACTCACGAAACGCAAAATTTTTTGAATCTGAATTTTAGTTTATTTTTTCTATACTTGCATATGGACCTTTAAAAAATAAACTGTTGTCGAAAGAAGTGTAAACTAGCCCAATTAGAATAATGTAAAGTACTTTTAGTTCTTGGTATTATTTTAATTGAAAAGATCTTACTACTCATTCTTTTGTCACATGAGATAAAGAGTTTAACTCCTGCAGTAACTAACGAGAAAAAATATGTTTTTTAATTTTAAATCATGTTACAGTACCACAGCCTCCTTTATCGGTATTTTTCCATTCTCATAAAATCATAATTTTCCTTATCTATTCTCTATCAATTTTCTAAGTGCACGGCTAGGAATATTGATATTATTGCATGGTACTACTCTTAAAAAAAAACGTATGTAAAACCAAATGCTAGTTTACATTTGGATTAAAATTATTTAAGACAGTGTCCAAAATATCCTCAACAGAGCGATATATTACATAACCAACAAATAACGTCTGGAGTGACTACATTGCTTAAAGAACCTTTTTTAAAAATACCTGCCGCAAATATTTCCCAACTAAAATGTCACCGAACCAACAGAGTGTTTTTTAAAAACCATCACTCACTCGTAAGTCTAGGGTGGCGCAAATTATTTAGAAAAATATCAAATCTAGTATGCATATATAGCCAATTCTCAATATTTTTACTAGTAATAAAGCAATTATTTTGCTAAAATCCATGTTAATATTCAAAAATCGATTCAGTTCTCAAAGCCAATTTCACTACAACTTTATGGTTCAGTATTATAATAAGAGCTGCTTACTGTAACTCTGTATTAATGGATATATTACATTAAACTGCATTTGCTTCACTTAACCCAGTGTAATTATAAGTTTTCACACTTTAAACAAAACTATCTAGCTTTCATTGTCTAAAAAATCTGGAAGGAAGTTATTATCAATCGGCGCATAGATCAGATTGATTTATTTCTTTAGAACTAGCTTTTCTTTTTCTTTTCCCCCTTATCGAATCTTGATAAAGAAAATGAAATCTTATGGTTGACCTATCAGGAACTTATAGGGATCTGGTGCGATCGGCATTTTTTTACAGTGTTGTGGTTTTCCTCTCAATTTGATTTGTTTCCTATAGAAAAAAACATGGAATCTAAGAGGAACTTGATTAAGATTTGCTAACTGATATGAATTACACTTATCAAGAATATAATATTTTCGAAGTGCTGGAGTTGATACCGAAGGAATATTTCATCAATTTGAACAGAAACAAAAACTCAGAACTTAAGAAAAAATACTAAACTTTTAAAACTTTACATTAAGCTCTCAATTCCAATTTACCTCGGACATTGAAATTTGGGCACTCTTCCTGTGTGTGATTCGATTTCAATCCGCGCCTGGCCATGAAGCCTTAATCAGATGGTGGATCTAACCACTGCATAATTTGGAACGTAATGCTCGTCCTAGAAAGCCGAAGCTATAATTCTATGCAACAGAACTTTCTAGTTGCAACTTCGATGATTCCAGAGCAGGGCTGCAAATCATCACTCCTTACTTAAGAGTTGGAGACTTTCCAGCTCCTGTCCAGAACATATGTCTAGCATGCTCACTGGACTGGATCATTCACTTAGGGTGTCATTAACAGTGAAATGATCCTGGCTACCATAATAACCATAATACTGTTATGGGGCCGCGAAAGCACAACCACCACGATACTCCTATATAGGGGCCAACCTCAATAATCAGCCAGAGAACTATTAAATATCTAAAGAGACAAATAATGAACTCTGCGGGCATTACTGATTCCCGTGGGAATAAAGTGGAGTTTCCAGTTGTACCCCTGCTGACTTCAGGGGACTGGGCTCCCTTTTTCCCCCAGTTGCACTGTGTCTAGATAGTCGAAGTTCTATAAAGACCATATATATGTGCCCCCGGGGGGTGGGCGCTCTTCCTGTATTAACCGAAGTAAAAAGTGCAGAGGGTGCTCTCGGATATAAACATATATACGATAGCCTATAGGACGCAATTCCAGAACTATCGCTATGTGTTTTGCAGTCGTTTGTTTATTGAGAAATACATTTGGCTCTTGTGAACCACAAATAAATCCAACCAGCTTAGAGTGATCCCGCTTAAAAAATTCAAAAGGGATTTTTAAAAATAATTTTTTATTTTCACTCAACCTAATATTTGTCGTATATTTTTCAATGGTTGCCAGCAGCAAATCTAGATCTTGCATTAATTTAAGGATACCTCAACTAAATATAAAGAAACAATATTTATTATTTAAATCTAATGCAAGACGTATAAAAACGAATTTGTAAATATGTTTTAAAAATATATATTTAAATATTATTTACTGAATTCTTGTTTTTAAATTAGCTAAAGTTTATGTATGAGTGTTCAAGTTATTCGAAATTCGAAAAACTGGTAACACTATCGAAGAATAGCATACCATTAAATATAAATGATAAAATGTTTTGCAATCAGAAAAGAGTTGCTTTAGAATACCAATCGACATCTATATTGATGCATTTGTATGTGTAGTTTGTAAGATGTGTGTAGGCTAAAAGTGCATGTGATGACAGTTCACCGATGCCATTTCTCTTTGAATGCCGATTGCTACTGTGGTTAGAAGGATATTGTTGAGTTTCACAATCTATTTTAATGCTGTCAAAATGAAAAGGTACTACCAAAGTGTTGGTAAAAAAATATTAATGTTATGACATTGCCATAGTCACAATTATTTTTTATGTTTATTAGGGGTGTATAAACAAGGTCTGCGTTTGTTTTGTTTTTATTAATTCTGACTTTAAATTGGTGATGGTTAAACCTAATAACAAAACTACACAAATTTTAGTTATAGGTTTAACTTCAAATATAGTCTAAGTTATTTTTTTAATAAAATATTCATTTTACAAATAAATTTTGTAAAAGAAAATTGTTGTTTCCAAAATTTGTTGCACAAATAATTTTTCTTTAAAATTATAATGTAGCTTATCTTTCGTTTAATATTGCTATAGGTATTGTCAACAATATTTGTGCAGCTCTCTAATGACAGCATATATACAATAAGCTGCGTATATAATAATTAATATTGTCTGAGTTACACGTTGTTATTAGTTGCCCTTCACGGTATTCACATTCCAATACTAAGAGAAACACATCTTTTTCTATGGTACGCAAGGTAATTCTATACCAAACAATAATTGCCTTGATAAAATCAGGAACACTGCTGTAAATATCGGAAAAATGTGTGCAGATAATGTTCAAAGTAAATATCTAAGATGTGATCTTATAAAATTATTATGATAACTTTTGTTCAAATATTTGAATTTCGATATATTCCAACTCAATAATGCTGCAATCACTGGGTCCGGCTTATCGTGAAAGCTAGCCAGCCATATACTATTTGAAGTTACAATTTTTTTTCTGAAGCATTTTTTTGTAAAACTAATATTTTTTCCCAATTAATTAAGAACAATTATTATAGGTTCTATGATAAAATTATGTTTTTTAAACTTCATTAACTTAAAGACTATTTAACCCGTCTTTAGACAATATTCGCAAATTTAGAAATATAAAATTTAATAATAAAGGACACCCTAATACTTAAGACATGCATACATAATACTATTTATGCAATTTTATAGTGTCTGATGTGAAAAACCGAAATTTTTAGCATAAATCCCTAACAATTCAAAATGAAAGCAGTATGCTAGTCAAGTTTTTGCATAGCAATCATATCACTCACACATACAACAATCAATTCTACATTATTATTTTTCTTTATATTGTTTTTCGTTGTTTTTCTAACACATATTTAAACACAGACCTCCAAGTATTTTAAATACACACATATTCAAATACATTTATGACGGTTCGTTAACTAACACATCCAAGTTAATTATAATTACCGCTCAGCATATATGGAGTATGAATTCATAAAAACCAATTAGAAATTTTTGTGGTTTTATGAACATACAAAAGAAAGAAAATAAATATATGTGTATTCGGATGTGTGCTTACATATATGACTTCACAGTGGCAGGCAAATATTATAGAGTAAGAAATTAAAGATAATAATACTATAGAGTTTAATTTTATTATCATTAATTATGCACATACAATGTGTATAAAAAACTATGAAACGTATTATTAATTTATGACGGCTCTTAATTAAGTAGACATTTAAATCCAACAACGTTTTAAGTTATTGAATTTGACTGAAAACTTTTCGGTCATTAAGTAGTTTAGGCCATTGAAATAATAAGTTAAGGTTGTAACGACACGCTTTTCCTGGCTGCTGGGGTATACTCAGCAGCGTCCAGGGTAGTGTCGTGTAGTGTCGTTGGGACAAATAAAAGGCTTCGGTTGATTTGGTTATAACTTAACCTTTATTTGCCACTAATCCTCCGCTTGACGGCAGCTCGTTTCTTGAATCCGTCTACTGTACACTGGTGTGTGTGTGAGTGCAGAGGTTTCCGTTGTCTTGGTCCCACGTATACCGGTCAGTGTCCGAGGGAAACAACCAAAACAATGTAAGCTGGGCTATGATAAAACCTCCGCTCAATTATCCACTGCTTTGGTCACCAAATATGGTGACGGTAGACATACATTTCGCTGGGTTAAGACCTCAGTTTCGTTTGTGATGGAACCACAGTTAAGTTAGTAGACCGTGTGCCATATCGGCAGTCGATGTACACAACAGCCGACGGCTGTATTCACCACCAATCATCAGCTGCTGCCTAAAACAGCTGCTGACTATTTTACCACCAGCCGTTAGTTACACCATCCTGCCATATGGCGTTGCCCACAGAGCTGCCGTTAAATACCAAATTAAAATTTAAGAATACATTAATCCTACAACTAGTTTTAAAATTAAATTATAATTCATTTAACTTAATATTAAATTAATTAATTATTATAAAAAATAATAGCAATTTAAATAAAACACAAATCAGAAAATCATAGAAATATGTCCCGCCGACGATCAGTCGTTTGTATTGCCAAAAACGACATTGGATTTTTGGCGTTATATGGTAATAAAAGTATCGCTGCGGTTTCTGCCAACACTTCACTGCTGGACATTCACTCACAAAACTTTTCATTGATATAGCTATAGAAAAAATTAATGTTTGTAAAATAGGCAAACCTACATTTTAGTTAAATGGGTATGTAAGCAAAGACTTTTTTTATATTTTATTTGAAATAGCAACCAGAACCAAATTTACTATTCTAAGATATTTTTAAATCATTAATATTTATTCATCCTCAAAGCTTTTCAAATCTGTTTTTGCGAAAATGCAGGGACTAAGTGAAATGCTCTTATAAATAACTTATTCAGATACAAGGCATTAATGACTCTTTCAACCGAATTTAAGTAAGAAAATTATTAAATTTACCAAATATTTGTGTAAATAGACACGAGAATGCTTATGAGAATCAGAAAACGTTTTTTACTCTGCTGGTATCTAAACTTTACTGTTTATCGCAATGAATAATGAAGTGAAAATTATAATTCATATTCATAAAATAGTTCAAATTAAAGACAGTTTTAAATCATACAAAAAAAAAAACATAATTTTATTTGTGACAGTAAAAAGCACAATTGAATTAAAGAATGTGTATATGAACCAAGGAATAAAAGTAATACAGACGAGCGACATAGATAAACTAACTACATAAGTACCTGGTAAAAGCAATTAACCTAAATTTATTTTTGTTTTAATTTTTTGCTAAAAAAAACTAGTTTATAATATTTAGTGTATCATAGATGTATGTGTAGGCACACATACAAATATATCCAGGTACTTATTTTCATATTTTTTTTATTAGCACTATCATCGCCATTCATTTTTGTTATGAAATAACAAAAAATGGCGAATAAAAATGGAAATAAAAATAGCAATTTTGAAGAAATTTAAATTAAAAGAAAGAAACATTTTTTGTATTTCATCTGATGTTTGACAGAAGACAAATCATGCTGTTTGGAGATTTGCTTGCTAAATAAAGTGATATGCTCAAAGTAAGGTTTGATATTAAACATAAACATGGAATAGTATACACTAAAAGAGGCATGTTAAAGAGTTGTTGTACGTAAAATGTAATAATTACCTTTTCTTAGATAGAAAAGAACCGAACGAGAAAATCCAGTAGAGAGGAAAGAAAATAAATTGGTATGATTAGGAAAAATATTTTTAAGTAACCCCTCTTGTGTCACTAGTCCTAAAACATTTTACCATTAAGAATATCCTATCCTGATATAAAACATATAAAAGTGTTACATTTTTACATTAATATTTAAAATAGTATAAGTACACGTGGATATAAAATCAAATAATCTTGACTAAACATTATTAATTACTTTAATAAAAAGGATAATGTAATACGTTTGTAAGGCGAAAAGAATTTATTGCTATTATGAATACTAATGACTTTATTTTCAGAAAAAATTATATTTGTTCCAGCACTTCTGTCTAAGGGTCCGCCAAATAATTTTTTTCTTTTAAATGCTGTAAACAAAACTACTGAATATTTTCTCAAACTTCTTTTTCTATTTGAAAGTACAATTCTTCCTCCTCGGCTGGCCATTTAGTAGCCTACACGATCGGTCCAATTTTAAAGTACGTTATCGATTGTGTGCAGCTGTATTTCACCAATGGCTTCACGAATATTGTCCTTTAAAGCGGCAATTGTCTCTGGCTTGTCGGCGTAACACTTATCTTTGACGACACCCCACAAATAATATTCAAACGGTGTCAAATCGGAGCTCCGAGGTGGCCAAATGACATCAGCTCTGCAGCTGATAATGCGATCTTTAAAAATAGGGCGCGAAACATGGAGTGTAGCTTCGGCTGTGTGGCATGTAGCGCCATTCTGTTGAAACCAAATCTTGCCAATATCCTCCTCTTCAATTTTTGTGAACATGGCCCGATAACGATCGCCATTTACTGTAACGGCCACTCATTAGTCATTTTCGAAGAAAATTGGCTCAATTATGCCTCTGGACCAAAATCCGCACCAAACAGTGACTCGTTTTGGATGCGTCGGCTTTTTAATGTATGCGTGTGGGTTTTCTGTCTCCCAAATGTGACAATTTTATTTGTTTACATACCCGCCAAGATCAAAATGAGCTTCATCTGAAAAGATGATTTTTTTTTTGCAAAATCGGCATCTTCTGTAAGTCGGTGGTACCATTCACGAAATAAGCACTAGTTGAAAAAAAATCGTTAGATGGATACTTTCAAATTGGTTTAAATTATAAATTAAAGTAACTTTATAATTGAGACACGATTACTTATTGTTAAGAATTCATAGCATTCAAGATACTTTCATCACATTCTTTATTCTTCCAGAAATTAAGCACAGTTTTTTGGTATCAGCTCATTAAAAGTTTAAAATCGTATGAGATTTAAGAATCTTGACAAGTTTTAGAAGTTAGCTATATCTACAAAATGTTAATAATGATTTAAAATCATTAGCGGAAAAAGGCAAAAAAAGATATTTAAAAAACGTCATGTTAAAGATCACTTGACAGGTAAAAATCGCTGAGATAAAATAATACTGTAAACTCTATTAGTCTGGCAGTGAGCTCTCAAGATTAATCTGTAAATCGAGAGTTTTTAGTAAAAATAATTAATTTTGGGCAGTAAATTTGTTTTAAGTGTAATTATACAATATAAATATATGCATTGTTTTATAAAACAATTTTGCTATCACTCTTGAAATAAATGATTCCAAACGAAACAAAATTTTGTAATTCTAAATTCGAAATCATCAACTACTAATATTTTAGCAACATCTGTGAATATACGGACAATATGTAAATGGCTGAGTGCATGAATAAGTAAAAGCACAATAGAATAGTGTGAAAATAATTATTTTGCGGCAGTATTTATTTGCTTCTTTTATAGCATTAAATTTTCGGATGAAACAGACAAAGCTATTTTGGATATTTTTAGTTAGTTTCTTTCCAATTGTAAATATAACATTAATAAATGGGCCACTTTGCTCATACAATATATTTACAGCAACATAATAAATATTTTTATTTTATAACAAAATATACGCATCTCTGTTGAAGGTTAAAACAATTAGCGAAGACACCTTTGTTTTAAATACTCATTTTACAGTCAATTTATGTGTAAATAAAACATTTATAATTATACGAATACATATGTATGAGTTAGGACTCTCCAATTAATTTCACTAAAAAAATATACTAAGTCGCTTCCACTGCGCCGCCAAATAGAAAGTATTAACCCTAGACTTGATTTTTAATATACAAAATTGAACTTTATTTAAATCTACTCTTACATTCACAAATTACAACAATGATTTACGTGCGATCTATTTTACGTCGTAGCCAAGACTGCCATCAGAGACTTTCTTCTGCCACCTTCAAAGCTCTGCTCACGTTGCATTGACATGTGCCGGTAACAAAACGCTCAGTAATCAGAAATATATTATATGCAATTTTGCATTACTATTAATTAGGCCGGATACGTGTGCCAAAACAGCGAGGGTGTTGAACTGCTAACTATGCTGACTCCGCTGAACTTCGTTCAACAGCGATGTCATCGCCGCTGTTAACTTTTCCCTCCTTAAATGTGTGCGTCCCGCAGACCACATGTTTGGGTTGGGAGGTAGATTTAAATGACTGTGGAACTCTAACCGTTGGTAAGCTCATTTTCCTGGTTATTCCACGCCACAAGGAACCAATGCAGATAACCTTTACTATTATGATACTAATGTTGGTCCCCAATGACAGATTAAGCCTCGAGCACAGATACTGAAGTCTGTTTACATTGTGCAGACTTATGTTGTGAACCTGGTCGATGTCCACCAATAATTCCTCATTGGTCATGCTCGTCAGTACGGGAAAATGTTTTGTTGTTGATGAGTAGGCTTTCGTTATGGAGTTGTATCAGGTAGGTGCCGTTTAATACCTCTGTGCGTTTCTGCGCCCGTATAACACCCTCGAAATTCGTAAGGAAAATTACATCGGATGTTATCATTTCCACCACCTGCGCGCTGGTAAGCTTGTAACGGCAATCAGCGTTCCCCCCTTTGAGCATGCGCGGTATACAAGTTTCTTCAGCTAGTTGGATCAAAGATGATTGTTGACAAATTGTTGCCTTATTAATGTTCAGGCAAGGACTGACCACCCCGAAGTATTCTCCCTGGCTTATGAGAATTTCTTTAAACGGAAGTTCAACTTGTCTGCCTTTCCTTATCGTTGTTCGTGCAATCAGTCGATGGTAAGATTCCTTTTTTAGCTTTGGGAGAGAGAGGACATATAATAATAGTGACCCATTCGTGTAGATGGATGGGTTCCCATATTCGATAGCTTCTACGGTGTTGGTATGCGGCAGTGTTTCCAATTCGGTGATGATTTTTTCAACCTCATTCCGGTCTAACAGGTTTGTGTTAATTATTCCACCTTTGGCCAGCTGACAAGCTCTTATCACTTAGTTGACAGTGTCTTTTAAAATAAGGACTTGATTCATCGTGTGTTCAATTCTCTGGTATTCCTTTACCTTGCTAATTGCATTTGTTCTGTCAATGAGCTCGTTAGTTCTTTGGACAATTTTGCTAGTAGTAATCAAGAGCTGCGTATTGATTTTGTACTGCTCATTGTTATTGCTTATTATGTCGTTTTGACTTTTCAAAATCGAGTTCCAGTCTGCTGCATCTGGATTCCCGGCTACCCACTTTCAGGCGGAACAGATCATATTTATAAATGCAACGGTAGGAAAAATCAACTCGAAAATCATTTCTCTGAAAATGTCAATTTAGTACTTAGTAATATAAATGGTTATGATGAGCACGGCTATGCCGGTGAAAAATGTTTAGATGAGATGTGAAGTAATTGATTACACTTAATTAATATCTTATGTATAAAGTACCCTTCTCCCCTTTTTTCATATTTTTATTCTTTTTATCATTAAACATTTAATTTTATTTGTATATAGTTTTTCCTGTTTTTCATAATTTTGGGTTGGCTGCTTTAGTCTCGAACTTGCCATGGAGGAATCGCGTGATTCCGTTTTGGTCGAGAGCAGGCATGTCTCTCTCAACCTACTAAGGCACGATCTATCCCACTTACAGGCCAGCTCTTGTTAATTATGCCAGCCACCCATGAATATTTCATATTTTTCTTATTTTATTATTAATTCCCTTTTTTTGTTTTTCTGTTTCTAAAGAGGTGGAAGTTCTCTTTTTCATTTTTGTTTTAAATTTTTTATATTGGCTTTATGGATCCTTTTACCATTCGCTGTATTTACTGTGACCTTGTTATCCTTTTCTACCATTTTCTTCCTAACATATATTACGTCGCCCTTCTTATATTTCTTCGGTGATAAACGTTTCCTATTAATTCGGTTATTGCGTTCCTTAACCCTTCTTTTGATAATTCTACCGAGGTCCCTGTTTATCTTGGAGCGAGCTTCGAGCAGTTTCCTAAAGTCAGATGTTCCTGTCCTGTTAAAAAACACATCACTGGGTCTTTGCCCGGTGACAGAGTGTATAGTAGTGTTATACCTATCTTCTGTGACGTACATCAATTCCTGAACGCTAAGTCTCGTATTTTCTACTCTCAGGCACCTATAGATTTCAATCAGAGTTGCATCTACCTCACTGCGCTGGGATGGCGTAAGATAGATTTTTATCCCTAGCCTTTCCAGAAAATCTCTAATCAAAGGGCTTTTAAAACTACTTTTGTTGTCGGTGACTAAAATTTTGGGTACCGTAAAGTAATGAAGTATTTTTACTAGCTTTTCCTTGATGTTCAGTACAGACCTATCGCTTATGTGGAAAAGTTTGGCAAATTTCGAAAACTTGTCGATTACAGATATGAATTTTTGGCCTTGTATCTCCATTATATCCATATGCAAGAGCTCACATGGCATCTTTGGTGCAGGAGTTTCCTGGAATTGCGGTTTCGAGGGGTTTCTATCGTATTTGTTAGCATTACATACGTCGCAGTTTATCACGAACCTTCTGATAAGGGCATACATACGCGGGAAATAATACCCATCTAGGATTTGCTTCTTGTTCTTCCTAGCATTTCTATGCGCCCTGCAGTGTTCCTTCTGAATAATTTCAAATTGCATATTCTCTGAACGGATATCGTTAACTATTTTCTGAGCGATCCTTATTCTATACCTGGAAAAGTGTTGCAAGTAGCGTTCTTGTATAATTGGCAAATATGGTTCTGGACATTTAATCCCATTGATCTCATTGGGATTTAGTGTTCTTTTAAGGACATCCAAAAGTTTTCCGGCATCCCCCAAGGGCGATAAGAAATAGTGTCGAATAAAGTTTCTATGTGGTATTTCGTTCGATTGCAAATCTATCCCAATTTTGATAATTATTTGGTTCCTGAAAACGTTAACCGGAACTTCCATGTGGGGAATGAGGTCTGAGCTATCTTGGACTGCGCTATGAGCGGTTGAGCCCGTATATATTGAATCTACCTCTCCTGTCTCTGACGCTGTTCTTGTTGTTTGGGAGTCAACTTCGCTGGTAGTTATTGTGGGCTTATCGCTGATATGGTTGACACTAGTCCTTAACCTAGAGAGAGCATCCGCAATGTAGTTTGATCTACCAGGTTTGTAGATCAACTCGTGGTTGTACTCCTTTATGCGGGCCTTCCATCTTTTCAACTTAGCGTTGTAGTTCCTGTTACCCAACGCGTAAGTAAGAGGTTGATGGTCAGTATAGATCCTAATTTTCTTGGCACCGTATACATAGGTAATTTCTCAAATTGTCCAATGCCCACACAATAGCCAGCATCTCTTTTTCGTTTGTGGCATACCCTTCCTCTGTTTTGTTCAGCGAACGAGATATATAGGCAATCGGCTTATCTTTCCCAATTTCCCCTTGCGACAAAACTGCGCCGATAGCGTAGTTCGAAGCATTAGTTGTAAGATTAAAAGGTTTCTCAAATTCAGGAAATGCGAGAATTTCTGTTGTGGTTAAGAGAGATTTCAACGTTTGAAAGGCCAGTAATGCTTCGTTGTCCAGTTCTATTAGCACCTTCCTTGATTGGTTGGCTTTTACTTGTGCATTTTCCCCTCTTGTCAAATTCGTCAATGGCTTTGCCACCTTCGCGTAATCTCTAATGAAACGCCTGTAGTACGATGTCATTCCCAAAAATCCTTTTAACTCCTTCAAATTACCAGGCGGCAGAAGTTTTTCAAAAGCCTCTACCTTTTTTGGATCAGGTTTTATACCCTCAGAGCTTACCACGTATCCCAAAAATTCAACTTCCGATTGCATGAAATGGGTTTTCTCGATATTGACCTTTAGGCCTGCCTCTTCCAATCTTCCGAAAATTGTCTCAACATTGTCCAAGGTTTCCGCTTCATTATGGCCGAACACTATTATGTCATCTATGTAAACGTAGCAGATTTTGCCTATAAACTCCTTGAGAACATCATCCATCATCCTTTGGAAGATCGCCGGAGCATTCTTCAGCCCAAAAGGAAGGTGGAGAAATTCGAATTTCCCATTCATGGTCGAAAATGCAGTTTTAGGAATGTCTGATGGTTTCATCGGGATTTGGTGAAATCCAGAAGATAAATCAATAGTTGTGAAAAATCTTGCATTACCCAGACTCGCCAAAGTGGCGTTAATGTCCGGTATTGGGTATGTTTCGGGTACCGTCACCGCATTAAGTCTCTTATAATCAACAACCAACCGATACTGTTTCTCCCCGTTTGGTTTCGGCTTCTTCGGCACTACCCATATCGGAGAATTGTAAGGACTTTTCGAAGGGCGGATTATTCCCTCAGACAGTAACTCACCAATTTGCCTTTCGACCTCGTCTCTCATTGCAGCAGGGTATGGGTAACTTTTCGAATAAATAGGTTCAGACGTTGTTGTCTTTATTCCCGCTTGCACATTTGTGGCAACAGCCTTGCTGTCGTCGAGTGGACCAAACAAGTTCCTATATTTACCTATAATTTCATAATCCTTTCCTTAGTCCCTCCTGACATTGATTCATTTAACATATAATTTAGACTACAAGAAATCTTCGCCCTAAGGGGTATTTCTATTGTACCTTTAATCAAAAGAATGTTTTCCTTCCTATCGACCACCGCCTCCGATTCTTTGAGGCTATCATCACCTATGATTCCATCGAAGGTATTCAATCCGGGTAAAACGTAAAATGTAAGAGGATCTAATACTCCGTATCTCAAGAAAAATCTTCCCACGATTTTTCTGTTTATCTCGATTTTTCCCCCTGCTGTGTTAACTATAAGTGGTTGAGGTAAAGGTATGCTTCCGGCAGATAACTTAGTGCTGCGAAAATTTTTGTTCGAGCCGGTGTCGATCAAAAATTCAAGTTTCCTATTTTTCTCGGTAACATATTCTACGTAAGGTAAGCTTAAAGGCCTCCCTCCGTAAAATTTTGCTCGCTTGACGCATCTTCAAAATTGTTCGCTATTCCTTTTTCATGAGGAGCATCCTCCGAATAGCTCTGGTTGACATCTAAATGAAATAAACGTGGCTGCTTATCCTTATTGAACATTTCGGATCCGCTTCTCTTTTCAGCTTGCTTGGGGCGATTCATGTAATTAATTTTTCGCGGTTGCATTGAGCGGCCTACCTCCATCGGCTCTGGTTTGACCTCGTATTGGCTAGGAAAAGGTGAAGGCTTATGATGAGGATTAAAATTGGCCTGTTGATTACCATTTCTCTGTTGCCAATGATTAAATCTAAAATTATTTAAGGGTTGGTTATGATAGTAGGGCTTAGGAGGTCTTGGTGGACCAGTTGTGCGGGTTTGGACAAGTTGCCGCGTATTGTCTCGAATATTTACCCTCGGGTGCAGAATATTGTTCCTCATGGTCAAATTCTGAAGCTCGAGGCAAGCCGAATATGCCTCTGGCAACGTTTTGGGTCGGTGAATGATCACCATTCTAGAAAGTTCTGGGTTAAGACCCCGTATAAATATGTCCAAGGCCCTATTCCTGTGAGTTGCTATCAATGCATTAACGGTTTCTTCGCTAAAAGTTTCCGTCTTGAGTTTGTTAATAATTAATGAGAGTTGGTGATTAACCGTAGAGTAAAATTCATCAACTTTCGCTGTTCCTTGGGAAAGCTGGTTAAGCTGATGTTCAAGCGTCTGAACGACCCTCTTATCGATATAATGAAGAGATAGTATTTTCTTCATTTCGCTATAATCCGCCTCAAAAATATTATACGACACCACCTTTTGCCTAATGCTTTGAATTATTGAGCGATATATGGGATTATCCCTTACAATTTCAAAGTCCCTGAGAATCATTTCGACAGAATGCACCCATGAAACGTACTGCAACGGATTGCTCTCAAAGGATCGTAATTCCTTGATACTATCGGGAAGTCGACTAATTGATTTAAGGTCCGCTTCGGTCCTTGGCACTTGCAGCGTGGAAACGACTACCTCTGCGTTATCTAAGTTCCCTTGATCCCGTTCTTTAATCCGATTCAACCTCATATTCAGTTCAGTTATGTTACCATTCTGCTCTATTCTATTTAGCCTACCCTCCATTCCTTTAACCTGGTCTAAGAGACAGTTAACGGCTCCCGTAAGGGTAGTTAAACTCGCCCTCATTTCGTCCATGTTCACAGATAACAAATTTTTTCAGATAGTGGTAAAAGGACTCACATCGCCACCAAAAGTATGCTTGTTCACTCACTCTTTTATTTCACACTTCCACTTCTTTATTAATTTTGAATCTTCCGATAAATCAATTTATTATTCTCTTTCACTTTTATGTAATGATTCTTTTCTACTTCTTCTTTTCTTTACTCGAATTTCTTTTTTTTTCTTATGTTTTACAGGATATTCTTCTATATATATTTTTTATCTTTTCATATATTTTTTATCTTTTCATATATTTTTTATCTTTTCATATATTTTTTATCTTTTCATATATTTTTTATCTTTTCATATATTTTTTATCTTTTCATATATTTTTTATCTTTTCATATATTTTTTATTTTCCCATATATTTTTTATCTTTTCATATGTTTTTTATCTTTTCATATATTTTTATCTCTTTGATAACCCAATTCATTATTCTTTTACACCTTCTAATAAAATAAAAATAAAAAAAATCCTGAGCCTTGGCTACATGGCTTATCCGACCAATTGGAGAATCCTGTATATTATATCCTCGCGAAAGGGTCCGTATTGTGCCCTTTTAGAATTCCACTTTGATGCTCGTGGAATCTTACTTGTGTATGGGTTCCTTCACGTTCGCTTTGGTAACCTTCTGTGTTTTTATTTTAAACTACCAGGAATACCAGGTTGGCGAAGGAGGTTTAATTAATTATTATACTTTTGGATTATTTACTCTGGAGGGTCCCGTAGGATTCGCAGAATATTATTTATTAATTCATTAAGGACACCACTATTTTGGAAGTGGGTCCCTGCTCGGGCGCCAGTTAGGACTCTCCAATTAATTCCACTAAAAAAAATATACTAAGGCGCTTCCACTGCGCCGCCAAATAGAAATGATTAACACTAAATCTACTCTTACATTCACAAATTACAACAATGATTTACGTGCGATCGATTTCACGTCGTAGCCAAGACTGCCATCAGAAACTTTCTTCTGCCACCTTCAAAAGCTCTGCTCACGTTGCATTGACATGTGCCGGTAACAAAGCGCTCAGTAATCAGAAATATATTATATGCAATTTTGCATTACTATTAATTAGGCCGGATACGTGTGCCAAAACAGCGAGGGTGTTGAACTGCTAACTATGCTGACATCGCTGTTGAACGAAGTCAGCGCCGCTGTTAACTTATGTATATGTGTTTTCACATTTTGTGTGTAATAGTTGTATAGTACGACTAATTTCAATCACCTTAAAATTGCTGCTATTGTTTTTCACTACATAACAGATTTATAGATTAAATAGATTATTTATTAAGTATACGATACTTTAAACTTTTAAAAATAAGAACTAAAAAATACTGGCTTTTAGTGCTGTTTTTGAATAATGGCGATAAAGATGCGGCTTAAGTCTTTATGTTGGAAATCCATTTAAATTTTAACTCAAGACCGTTCCTTATATACAGCCATATTTTATAATAAATTGTAATTATTTAACTCAATAGTTAAAGCATTAGGGCAATATAATTTATTCAAATGCTCTTCTCTTCCATTAAAATTTCGTTAATTTAATATTAATATAGTGAACAGTCAGTTTACAGAATTTACCTTCAAATGAAATGTTTTTTTTTAAATACAATACAATAAAATACAGTTTCCGCTTTAGGGATTTTTTGGTAACAGCTATAGAATTATATATATATATATATATATATATATATAGAATTATATTATAGTAAATGATATTTTACATTATTTTTAATTTGATTATAATTAAATATAACTATTATGTTTAATTACAAAACTGTGAGTGTAGCAACAGTAATATTGATTTCTGTCATTGAGATCTTCAAATTTGGCAAACAAGTGAAAGCAGTCACTCGTGTCAAGGCTAAAACGGACTTTACACAAAATTAAAATGATGCTAAAGTTTTTTTGTTAAATTCAAATTTAAAAAAAAAATGAAGATTCAGTAGAATATAAACTGAGGACCGAAAATAAATCTGTACTTTCGCTTTTCCTTTAATTTTAAATTTTCTCTTTCTCTTTTTTATATTTATTTTTTTTCCTTTCTTTTATGTCGTTTGCTTTACTGTTATACTCTCCTTTTGCTTTTCTTTTCTCTGTTCTCTTGCCTCCTTTCCTTCTCTCTTGCCCTGCACTCTCACTTTAAGTGCTAATCTCTTTTCTTCTTTATTTTCTTTTACTCTAGTTCATCCTCTACACTGATCTTAACGTAGTTCTATTTAACGCCGCTATTGACTACACTTCTTTACTAAAATACTTAATGTCAAAAACTATTCTAATATTTTTTACTTAACTTCATCCAACTTTTTCAACTGTTTTCTAGACATTTAGGGACTATATAATTAATATTACAGTGGTTAAAATAGTGTATGGATTTGTCAAAATAAAAATGTATTTTTTTAGCAGGTGAGTTAATTAAATTTTATGCTTTTTTTTTCAAAAAGAATTGTAATAACTCCTGTCAATATTAATAGTGTGTGGAATATAAATGCTCAAAAATTAGCAAATTCCATCAATGCCTTATTATTTTATACTAATGAAAAACATCGGATTACAGATTTTATGCATAAACATAGTGCTTGAGGATATAAACACCACTGCTCGTTTACACACACGAGTGGTGGTAAGAAAATTTTTAGATTGTACTGCCACATTTGGCAAAAATAAACAAACGTTTAACGTTTCATGCTCAAAATAAATGATATATTCGAAATTATTTGAAAAAATTAAGCATGATTTCTTAAATTTTTTCACACACCTCCAGAACAATTAAAGGGAGTGTAAAAATTTAATTGCTCATAATTTAATTAGAAAATTTGCTCCCCACACTTTCTGAACACTCCTCGAATATAATGCTTAATTGATAAATTTTATACGGCTTATTTTATTTCACTTAATTTCCATAAAATGCAGAGTAAAAACAAACACTAAATCCAAAATGTAGTTAAACATCATTAGCGTAATTAAAACATTAAGCGATAGTGAAAACACGACTAAAAGCGAATAGAACAAATTAACGTATGCAAATTCTTGTTAAAAAACTTAAATGAAAAAGCAAAACAGACAAAAAAAACAAATCAAATATACTTATTCAAATGTAGCCACATATAAAGTGTAACACATTGACATACTAAAATGTAATCATGATTTTAAACAGAACCCACAGTGGAAGTAAATTGTTTGTATGTATCAATTACAAAAAATAAGAATGAACGAAAAAAGGCTGAAAACATATCAATAGCATTAACATTTCCACCAAAATCTATAGCATATCAACACATACTTACGCATCAAAGCGCTTCCGTCGAAAACAAAATGCCAATATTCAATATACAGAGGTAACACCATTAAAGAAAAACACCAAAGCCTATTCAACAAACATGTCGTGAAAAATGGGAACATGCTATACAACAACAACAACAATAACAACATCTCCTTTCGTATGCGCACACATATAAAAACATGTTAGTCAAATGAATGCAACAAAGCACAGTCAATAGCTTACACTCGTTTGTTATTTACACTCATGACCTTCTTTGCTTTAAAAAATTCCAAAATTCATAAAATCCTTTTTTTTGTTTAATGAAAACGTAAATACATTAAAAGAACTTTTGAAAAATTTACTTAAAAACATTTATGTTTACATAAAATATAGTCAGCAAACCGAAAAAGTCACAAGTATGAAAACATTAATAATAGAAAAGAAACTCTGGAAAATAGCACCGGATATTGCGTTGACGTTAACAGTTTTAATAACGCATTGTAATTTGTACTGCCAATAAGAAATATCCGTGCAAAAATTTTCCATATTTTTCGTCAATCTCGAATCAGCTTCGCGTGTTGCTTGCAGTTTTAAGAACGTAATACAACTGAGTTGTTTTTTATTCCGAAATTTAAGGTAATTAATTTTACACCTAGAGCTTATAATCGTAAAACAGAAAATTCCAATTAAATGTGTTGCCTGTGTTCAGCTGGAAATAGTTTTAAAATCTTCTGAAGATTTCAAGATTTCAGAGGTTAATTTATTTTCCAAAAAGTTTTACAAAGGGTATTAAAAAATTATACAAAAATACTACAAAAATTTAACAAAATATTCTTTACATAACAAATTATTTTTCAAAGACTTCCTTATTCTAAATACAATTGACACATTTTCCTGGTCATCTCTCGCAAAAATTAATTAAAATTGTGAATTAATTTCCCAAAAAAGGAATAAAAAAAGGAACGCTCTTAGAATCTACTTAAAAATAAGAAACACTTAAAACTAATAACTTAAAACTAAAAACTTATAACTAAACACAAACAAACAAAACAAGAACAATAGAAACACAAGAAATAATAAAAAAAAACAAGGAATAACAAAAAAAAAACAATAACAACAAATTCAAAGTAAAGAAAAATAATGAATTCACAATTAACAAAATTATAACTATTGAGCGGTATTATACACGGTGTCCTGAATCCTCAGAGAACGTAGCCTTCTATGATAAAATAAGAGGTCTGCATCCTCGTAAAGAATTCCAGCCTTTTTCAAAGTTAATTAGTCCATTTTACAGAGATACCGGGACATCCGAACAGTCTCTAAATCACGCGACGCAGAAAAGCACCCCGCAACCAGGGAGTTACCTAAAAAAGAAATCCCAAACCAAGCCGGAAAGGCGTAGGAGATGACAGGGCGGATAATTTGGCGATACTCAAGAAGACGCACCCTCTTATCAAGACCCCCTCTACGTTTAAGGGCTCCCTGGTACGCGGAGTAAATTCTCTTGCTTCGCTGCAAAATATCGTCAATGTGCCGATAACTTTCAAAGTTTTCATGAAGGGTGACACCCAAGTATTTAAGCCTGTCCGAAGTCGCAACCTGTTCTCGTCCGAGAGTCAAACAAGGTCTGTACGATCTACAATTTGGGTAAATATATTTCCGCCTTCCCTTAAATATTACGGCCACGGTTTTCGCAATGTTTAAAGTTAGACCCCATTTTGTAAAATAGTCCGTCAGTATCGTCAAATAGTAATTTAGTCGGTCATTAGGGGTTCTTGCTCTAGCACCTGAAGAGGCAATGAGGATATCATCGGCATATACAATTAAAAGATTCTCCTGTGGCGGTTGTGGTATGTTAGAGACAAAGATATTGTAAAGCACAGGCCCCAGTAACGAGCCCTGTGGCACTCCAGCAGAAATCAAACCCTCGTCTGACCGAACATCACCCACGTGTACTCGAAATGATCGGTTTCCTAAAAAGTTGTCCACTATGCGGCAAAGGCCCACACCAAATCCCGTACCCATCATCTTGAATATAAGCCCGTCATGCCAAACCGTGTCGAACCCCTTGGCAAAGTCCAGACTTACAGCTATTGTTGGGCATTTTCTATTCAGTCCCCTGGCAATTAAAATTTTCTGAAGAATTTTTAAAGTTTTTATTGTACAGAAAGGCAGCATTAACAATTTTTATGCGATAAATTTAATGTCGATCGTGCTTAAAAAAATATAGAAAAAACTTGAAATAAAAAAAATAAAATTAAAAAAAAAATAATTTTTGTTTGTATTTAACCTAATTTTGGAACGTTTTTAAAAATGTTAAATTATACAAACTTTTGAATTTTCTTCAATATTTCACTTTACATACATTTAATTTTCTTATCATAAAATGAAGAAATTTTCAGCAAAACTATTTTTTTGATAATGTAGGTGGAACTTTTTATGGTTACCACTTTATAAAATCTATTTTGAAAGATCGAACAATTCGAGATAGACCATATTACTTTAGGTTGCCAGAACCCAGTAAACACAACATCACACACATACACACACGACCTTAAAACATCTTAAAACTACGACAAAACTATCTCAGATAGCACGGGACTATATAAGTGACTAGAAATCATCATCACCGACAAAAAATGTAAATAGGCTGTCATCAAAAAAAATCATTATAATATTTGGTACATTGGCCGAAATTATAAATATAATTGTTAATACTGAAAAGAAGTGAAGTCTCACAGAAACTAAAATTATATTCATCTTCATTTGTGCTGAAAGAGCAGTGTATCATAGGATATAATACGATTTGAAGAAACGGAAAAAGATAGATGAAATTCAAAAGGCATACATAACAATGAAACTTATAATTTAACCCATCTCGAGAAATAAATGCATAGTAATAATAATAATAATAATAATAAACATAATTAATAAATATATAATAATTATAGTTATTTGACCTTTTTAACATTTGTTATGAACCACTAGGTCTTTGTTTTATAAAAAATTTTATAAATTTCTAATTTTCACAACTTATAAAAATTTTTGTTTATGCTAGGCAGTAGATGTTATTGTGCAAACTAAAATATTTAAGTATAAACAAGAGGTAACCAATTCCCCAAAAGTTAAATTTTTATATATACAACAAAATTAATTATTTTAAAGATATCATAAAAAATGTATAAACTAGATTAATTGGCGTTTTAATTGAATTAAAATAATTATTTTATATAAGCACAATATTAAATCATTATTTTTTCTATTAATTTAAAATTTTTTATATTTCAATAAAATAGTTATTACAATCGTATTAACGCTCTTAACTGTTTAAATGAAAAAGAGTAATATTCTCTTTTCTTTGTCTAGGGGTTATTTTCCCTTAAATACTTTTTTCGTCATTTTGTAAAATATTCTCTTCGAATATAAGAGTTTTTACAAGGATTTTTTTTCAATTCAGCCACGTAAGGACATTTTCTCTTAAGCAATGAAAGAATTTCCCTAAGTTGATACTGGGAAAATGTCAAGTAAAATTTACTGCCTTAATATTTATTTAAATGCAAAAGTAAACACGCACGTTAAAGTCTTTTTCTGATATACTAAGCACGTATGATTAAGTATAATATATATTATTTTTTATTTAAAATAATAAACTATTAACAGCAATTATGCAATATTTACATAAAATTTATCCATGACTTAACTTTGTGTTTTTTGTAATTTCAAATTCAGTTACATTGCAAAATATAAAAATAATGCAAATAATATTATAGTGTATAGTGTATAGTATAGATTTTATTCATCATCTTAACTAGTCGATATGCAACTGGTATTAAAAGTAAATTTTCATTTTGCAATTCCCTAATTTAATTGAGTAGCTAAAGTTTTAAACTATTTACTAGAATCCTTTTTTTTATTTTTTTCTTTTTATTTGGAAAAAAACAATTTACTAATTAATTTGAAACGTATATAAAGTCAAATCAATTTATTGCCTAAAAACATTTCCTGCAAATGTAATATATATATATGTATAATTGAGTGCTATATAATTGAAATATTTATAAAAATATTATCTGCGAAAAGAAAAAATATATACATATTTTTAGAAAAGGAAAAAACAGCATAATTGGCTGGCTAAATTCTATCTAAGATAACCTAGAACGCAATGAGCATGTTTAACAGTTGGTTCAAATTTTTTTTATTGCCCTGGAATTTTAGAACAATTAATTTGAACATAGATAAAAAGTATTCAAACTTGAGAAGAGTATTGAAATATAAAAACTGTAAAGCTTTTCATTTTGAGACAAACAATCATTAACTAAACAGCATTGTATTTTGTTTGTTAAATAATGTATGTATTTTGTTTTGTTAAATAATGTTTTATCTAGCTTGAGTTAACGATAACTCTATCTAAAGTAAGTTTGGAATCTAGGTTAGAAAAAAATTAAACAGAATTAAGATGCAATCCAATTTCCTATAATTAAAAATCCTAGCCTGAGCTGCAGATTTAGTTATTTTAATTTTATCCCCTGCACATTGCTGATCTGTTTCATATGCTACTTCTAACCTTTTTTTATATTATTTTTGTTTTTAGTTTTCATCGTTAATAAATTTTCTCATATTTATAAATTAATTGGTTTTGAAGTACTTGTATTATTCGTGGAGTCGCATTTCAATATGAATATGGATGCCGAATGTGTATTATAACAACAAAGAAGGAAATTTAGTTTAGGTTAAAAAGTGGGTTTATCATAACCGGTTTGTTGTGTTATGTTTGTTTTTATATTTTTAAGTTTTAATTAAAGCAAACATTTTTTAATTCTATTAATTTTTCCACTTTATCCTTATAAAAACTAGAAAGGTTAACAAAATTTGATCTGTTGGTTTTTAGTTAATCAATTTTAAGAACCTGTAAAACAAAAAAAACATATTTTATTTGTCAAAAGGAAAGCAAAATTATTATGGTTGCGTACGCTTCTTAATTTTGGTTTTAAATTATTTGTTGCATCTTTAAAATTAATATGCCTGCACTATTCAAAATAGCCTCTCACTATAGTGCGTGCAGTAGTCGACAGTAACTGTTTTGCTGGCCTGCGGGTTATTGTGTGTTTTTGAGTGTAGAAGTTTGCAACTTTTCCATGTAGAGTTTTTACTAATGACCCAAATTTTTTGTGTATTTCTTTCAGCTTAATTTGGATTATTTAATAAAAATAAATAGTAAATGTATATTATTAATGTCACACTAATAATAAAAAACAATAAAATACATTTTCAAAGAGAAATAAAATATATTTTTTCTAACTTCAACAAATCATGTATATTATGCTCTTTTAAGTAAAATTAATAAATATTAGGTAAATTTTTTTTGCTCAAAATAGATTGATTGTGCTTATAAGTTTCAAAGAAAGTTAGATTTTTGTTTTCCTTTAACTCAAAATCATGCGTAAAAAATCAAGTACTCCTACTCGTATATCAACTATTTGGAATTATTTCAATTATACTTGAATTGCGTTTGCAAATATCTGGACTGTTTGAAAATTCTTTTTATATTGAATATGTTATATTAAATTAGTCTGCAAATATACATACGTAAATAGTTTCTGCCATTACTTACATTGCTGATGGTACACTAAGAAAATTTCATGAATGAGTGTGCACTCAAGCAAAACCTATCAGTTTGACTATTATTATAAAATGTCTATGCATACATATAGATTACATTTTTCAAAACATAAAATATTTTTCCTTGATATCCAATTATTGCAGAATTAATGTTTCTTACGCATACAACAATATATTCTTAGTTAGTAACATATTTAGGTATGCGTCCAGTAAATACCTTAATTATATACATACTTGTACATATATATATTCTTTAAGTATATAAAATACATAAAAATTTTAGAAAATTTGCTGTATTCGTTTCTAGTTGAAACATTTAAAATGCCAAATAATTAATTCTGCGTATTTACTTTTTGATTATAAGAAAATTAATAAATAATGATAAGAACAAAAAACAATTAATAAAAAATAGATTTAATTAAACGTTTGTTTGCAGATTTTCTAATATTTCAAGCTCTGCCGGGCTGAAGAAACCACTCTTTCTCATCCATCTAATTAGACATGCATTTTTAAATCACTGCTTTTCTAAGAACAAGTTAAAGCTTTTAATACTGTTGTCATTTTTTTCCTTCTGGCGGGCATTCTACCTAAATGAGTAGATAAGACGTTAATGAAAGAACCCGAGCAGTGATTCACCAGTACAGTTTAGAACACGGCTTGAGAATGATGTCATCACGTAGAAATTGCTCGCCGTTCATACCGTAAAAACAGCCAGCACAGAAGGAAAGGAATGACAACAGTATTTCATTCACTGGCGCAACAAATCCAAACAACTTGCTGCCATAATACTTTTAATTCTATAATAACAAAATGGAAAACAGCCTCGGACGGACACATATACGTAAATAATGCTAAAAGACGGAGATATTGAAAATAAGCCTTGCATAAATTTCCGGGCATTCTACTTACTAAACCCGAACACTGACTCACCAGTAAAGATTAGAACATCAATTGAAAATGATGTCTTCACATCGAAAGCGCTCACCGTTAACATCGAACAAACAGCCAGAAAAGATAGAAAGGAATAAACATAGTATTTCATTTAATGGCGGAAAAAAACCAAACAACTTTAACTTAATATATAATAGATAATTAATTCTATGTAGACAGGAATCATAATTTAATGCATGTTGTTGCAAAAACTATTAAAAATCTTTTCAATCACTGGTATTGTCTTCTACTTACAAATTTTGAAGGCCTACTTAAGTTGTAACTATCAGAAACTTCTTAAAGCTTGATGATTATCATAATATTTTGTTATCTGTTATTTCTATATAAGGATGACTAACTAAACCAATATAAAAAAACTCCTTACGTATTATACTACAGCAATGCAACGGTTCTCAATATAATGTTTGAATACATAAAGCTGCTTTGGGTGGTTTGACCTCCAGGGCAAAATGTTTTCGAAAAAATTTTTCAGAGAATGCTGAGCAATAAGGGTTAAGAAGATTTATTCATTCTAATTTAGCTTCACGTTGGTCACAATTTTTTATGTAAACGGCTGAACACCAATTAAAAACAAATTTGCTTATTGGTGAAAGTAAGCAAGCAAAAGATACAAACTACTATTTTTTAATTTTGGTTAAACTGCAGTAAAATATATAAATTAACTAAAAATCCTACTTTATATTAATTTCGTTTTTTTAACTTTTAAAATACTTCAGTGTCATGTTCGTACTTTCACACAAATCTCGGAGTAACAATTTCTTAACTGTTGTTGAGCTGTCAATCAAGTAAATCTTGTGGAAAACATTTTACAGAAAAAGAAAAAAAAACAATAATAAAAAACTCGGTATCTTTTAGAGCCACAAGCAGTTGCATGATGGTGGTCAACCTTAAACAAAGGCCAGCAAATTAACAAAAAACTAAAAAATCTGAAAAGCAACCTGAAATAAAATCTAACAAATACTGAAAAGAAAGCAATTTAACATGAATAAGAGTGTATAAAATGTAAAAAAGAAACGTATTTTTGTACATACCAAAAGCGTACATTCCATTGTTGATTTTACTTCATTTACGAAAGAATTTGTTTCATTGTAAGTTACATTTAGGGTAAATGCAAGAAGAGGGTGCTCAATATAAACAAGTAGTAATAGAAGTATGAACATTATTCTTCGTAAAAGAAAATTCTATTTTATTTATCTGAATGTATTCTATTTTTGTTTTGTTTTCTTTTTATTCAGATCTCCACATATAGTTCTTTTGTTATTTTGCATTTTTATGAACTTGCAATTTTTTATGATTATTTTCTATGAATCTCTTTTTGTTTTCTCCTCTGCTAAAAAAAATAGCAGTAAGAAAGTATTAGTAAAATAGACAAAAATATTTGAGGGAACAAATAAATCCAGTATTGTTGTAAAAACGTATGTGTGAGAATGTAATTTTTATAAATGAATTTTTAGAGACGAAGTAGTTCGCGTCTAATGTAAGTAAAATTGTGGGGCCTCAAAAAATCCTTCTTGAGGGAAAGTTTTCTACATAACGAAAGGCTAAATATATAATACATATAGCCGGCAGTTGTTTAAGTCTGCACTTAGTTTATGCAAAAATTAGAGTTATTTCTTAAATAAAACTTAGTAAACATTACGGATAGATTGATATGTATCAAAGCGAAAATTTATATTTTTTAATGCATCTTTAAAATCACTTTCTGTTGCTTAAAAAGCAAAAATATGGTGAAGGTGCAATAGCACAGCATACTACATTACTAACAATTATACTAACTTCCTATACCTTTACTCAGACAGATAGCACAGACGCTATTAATTTGAAACTGGAACCTAAGAGTTATTTTCGAAGGAAGAAAAAGATAAGTCTATGGGAGTAGTGCGATATATTATTCTTATATACTTATATTGAATTAATGATATGATATGTACAACAAAGAACTCAATTTACCCCATAGTTAAATATAACGGCTACAAACCCACTACTATCAACAAAATTCTTAGACAATACAACACTAGCAACAGGAATAACGAAGACAAAGAGACAACCGACACAACATGGCGACACACTTTTACTTACACAGGACCAGAAATATATTAACTAACTAATCTTTTTCACAAAAATATTTTTACTCACAGAATTAAAAACTGACAACACTCTGAGACATATTTTCAGGACATCGACAGAAATAAATTAAGAATTTTGTTCTAGCAGAGTTTACAAACTTACTTGTACGTGAGTAAACTGGACGAACATTAAAAACGAAGATTAACAGAAAATATACGCTCATACAAACGAAAAAGTGAGGACTTAAACTTTTAATTACACCTTGACACTCACGGATAGACACCAGAGGAAATTGCTGAATGCATGACATTACTACATCCTAGCAAAAAAGGACAAAAAAAACTAGACATTCTTGGACAAAACCAAAAATTTTAACAGTGACATTATAAACGAACAGGTAAATACGACCTCAGACACAATTTCAACACCACTAAAACTACTCATACACTCTAACAAACGGGAAACAGCCTCAAACCGTCACATGTAACTAGATAATGCTAAAAGAGATATTAAAAATTAGCCTTGCATAAAAATCCAGGTGGATGGTATTCTACCTACATAAGTAGATATGACCTTTACAACAGAACTACCTAAACTCGAACACTGACTCACCAGTACAGATTAGAACACCGCTTGAAAATTATGTCTTCACATCGAAAGTGCTCGCCGTTCACATCGAACAAACAGCCAGAAAAACCAGAAAAAAATGAACACAGTTTTTCGGAATATCCAAAGAACTTCAATTTAGTATATGTTTTGTACACAAGATTGCGTGAGAAGTCCACACAAGATTACTATTAAAAAAACAGCACTTTAGATACAAGTTCGCTTGGAATAGAAAATAAAATATAAATATAAGAAAATTAAAAATATATAACAAAATCATATAAATTACACATTGTATGCATGCAGCTATAAAACTATATATTTAGCTGCAGAGGATAACATCGAAAATTTGAGGATCTTTCGCGAAAAATGATGCCTGCATATCAACTATAAAAAAATCATCAAAAGCAGGAAAATCAGAAGAGTGAGAAATCGTAGTTCATTTGTGCTCAAGATTTTATTTTATACTGTAAAGAAAAAGTTTTTATGTGTAGTACATAAACATATAATTAATTAAATATGAAATTATGTTTAGGTGCTGTATTTTATGCTTTTGCAAAAGTATTAATAACTATTAGGAAGTAAAAAAATATGTAAAATAAATATAGAATTTTTATATTAAAGAAGATAAAGCAATTTATTTTTTTTTAATATATAGAGAATTGGAGACAAAATGTAAATACATACAAGTATAGCATGTATATTTTATTGTTATGTTCTGAAAAAATTGGTTTTATGTAGAACGAAAACTGTATTTGAAAAGATTTAATAGCCACTAACTACAAGGCCACTTATCATAGTTCGCCCGTTTTATTGTCAATGACTGTGTTTTCAACCCGTGTGTCCTTTAAAAGCTGCTGTACAACAGCGATGGGCATATGACAATGTTAAGGCCAAATACAGAAATTATTTATTTTTCTATTTGTTCTAGGCAATTATTTGTTTGTTCAACTATTAACATGAATTTAACGTAAAATACGAAATTTGTTTATAAAAGTAGTAATAATTTTTCTATTACTTATTACATGAATTTTTAATATAAATGAAAACATTTCTTTTGAAAAAGGTGGCCAAATAAAAGAACTAACAGAATGATTAATGTCTTATTTGGATTGCTAAACGATTCTCATTTTTTGTACACAATCTTATTACTAAAATGTGAAAGAAAATGATTTGAAAATATTTCGTGCTGTAATATAACTTTGTACCTATCAAAACAATAGTCACTTATTTGTTATTAGCGAGTAAGAACTTATCCCACCAGTCTAAGAAATATTGTTATGCTTTTAGGTCAGGCCTAAAGAGTGTAGTACACAGTAAGTACCAAAACCATTAATAGATGTTTAACAGCTAAGGATGATGTAGATGAAAAAATTAACATTCATTTTAGAAATATCCTTTAATAATGAAAATCCTTGTTCTATCAAATAGTTTCTTAAGGTTACTAGACTTTATTGATGCCAATATTCAGCTCTCGTGCGAATTTTAGCTGTTTTTTTTTAGCTAAAAACGCCTTTTAGTTATAATAAGGCGTGCCTAATTCATGGCTTACTTTTAAGGAAACCTCTCCGAAATATTTACATAATAAGATGATTTTTGAATAGACAAAACGACTCTCAATGTGTATAACTAAATCGACAATGAAAAACAAAAAGTCTAAGGATAAACCAACAAAAATAAACAAAGGCATATGGCAGATTTTTTCAGGGCTATTTAAGCAGTTTATAGATAATGCAAAAGAAAGCAAATACAAACATAAAATATTAATAATTTCTTTTTTATGCAAGGGAACTGTAGAAATTAATAATTATTTAAATAATTAAAATTAAATCACGGGAGTACTTAACTAACGTTAAAATTTTGAAGAAAACAATATTTTCATACTTCGGGACGCCCATCTCTGTTAAATGTTCTTTATTTTCTATAACATTATATATTTGTAAGGAAATGTATGTGTATGTTTATGTGCATATCTACTTATTTTTTAATATGTTGCGTATAAAAGCATATATGTCATTTGGGTGTTATTTTATGATACTCGCCATTGAACTTTGCAAGTCGTGATCATAAATTTTACTTTAGTGTAAAACTTTTTATTTCCATTATAATCAGCTCATGGAATTTGCCAATAAATACACTTTTTTTTTTTAAGAAAACTACTTATTAAAACGAAAACAACAAAAGAATACAAGGAATGGTTTCAATACACAGTTTATTTATAAGTGCATGCAAGTCCTTACAACATTTTTATATTTATTTTACTTTCTCTAGCATTCATTTAAAATACTTAAAATGAAAGAGTACGATTCATTTTCATTACGAGATTCTGTTAAAAGGAATATGAAAATAAAATCAAAAATTTAAACACCTAGTCTTTTTTTACTTTAGCAAATATTATAATTTTTATTAATTAAATAGTGTATAAATTTATTCTCATTGAATGAAGAATCTCAATTTTTTTTAATTTTAACTAACCTTCCAATATCCTGCTTTGAAATCAATTTCTCTTACCTCTATAATGAACAGCTTGTTACTTTTACTTTTTTAAAAAATCAATTTATTCTGTTGCACAGATATTGCCTGGTTACTGTATCATTTATTGCCTTTTTCTTTTTTTTCTATACATCCTCATAAAAACTTCTGTTGTGTGCATTTGGAAAGTAACTAGTGACCAAGTAGTTGATTCTTAAAATACATAATTTTGAGAGGCGTCCAAACCTTTAAGTTGAAAGGGAAAAACTATGAAACAAATTTAGCATATGCAGATTTAAAAGATTAATTGGTTTAGATCAAAATTTTATATCATGCTATGAAATTTAGCCTCTTCCTAATCGGAACACCGATCTACAAAAAATTAAGGAAGAACACACTCAGTGCAAATATTCTTTTTATATTCTTTTACTGAACGTTAGCAGTTTTCTGTATCGAGAATTGAGTGGAAAACTAACCAAAGTGAGTTTTGTAAGAAAAAAAGTTATTTGAGCTCAGTTCTTTGAAAACAAGATTCTATAAATTGAAGGATAATGCTGTGGACGTCGTAGGATGCTTTAAATTATTTTATGATTGTTTGAGTACTTTCACAACCTTTTCACCTGATAGAGGCGTTCATCTCTGTAATAACAGTATTAGAAAGATTTGACAAGTTTACAGATGCTTTACTACTAAAGCAACATATTCTAAGAATAAAAGGGTGCTCCAAAGGTGATGTGATATTCAAAAATTTTTCTTATATTCCAAGCTCTGTAGGAAGGCAAGAAAATTTGCAAAAGCTAGCAACAAGTAAGAAAAATAAAACTATAAACTGACAGTATCCCATTGTGAGACCATATTCAATTTTTCAACCGTAGCATGTAGGCATTTGGAATTTACACATATGTATGTATGTACAGGCATGTGTACTATACAGGTATGTGTACAGGCATGTGTACTATAAAAATGAGTGTGAACAATACTAATAACAAATTAATGGTTCTTTGCCATAGAGGCCATGATTTCATCAAACTTTATCCGTTAAACCTTTGTTTGCAGACGCTTAAAAGACAATTGCAGAAAATATATTTAAAACGAAATGAGTCCCGATAGTAATGCAATATTAACGTATATGATATTATATTTTGCACACCTTTTAAAAAGAAACAATAAGACAAAATTAATTAATTGCTCCATACGTTCGGTGCCCTTCATTTGTGGGTTAAGCAAGAACACAATTATCTTCTTCTCAATTTTAAAACAAACAAAAGTTTGAAAAATATTTTTTATTTAAAATCATATAAACTTTTCAGAGGATTATAAATTATCTATAATATTAAAAGTTATTTTTTAAGCAGAAATTTCTTCAAAAAAATATTTTTAAATAAGAAAAATATAATTCATGAAGTAATAGTTATTGCCTTTACTTTACTTTAACAATAGATAGAAAACGAATATTTTTAGTTGCACTACGCTACTGACATTTATACTACAACAATAAGAAATCCTAACAAATCGAAGTGTTCACAATTCATTGTTATGCTACGTAATTGCATTTCAGAATCGCACAGATATTTATGGCTCCACTTGGTCAAGTATTGCGTTGGTAACAGATTTTGCTGCAAATGCGGTTAACCGCAAAATCGCAAAGACCTTCGATTGTGTGTCTGACAAATATACAAAATACAAAAGTACCACATCGAAACCTATTAAATTCAAACACAAATGATAACACTGCAACAAATACAAAAATTCAAAGAATATTGAAGGGACTTTTTAATGTATAAAATGTGTGAAAAAATCAACTCTCTACTGCAGCCAATAATGGCACAAGCATTTACAGCACCTTGATTTTTCTTTCATTTTCCATAGCTATATACAGAAACTCCTACACAGCCATATACACACACATATTTACACCCACCTCTTTTGTAATGTTACCTTCTAAAGGTTTTCGGTCGACTGTTCATTTTATTATTATTATTATTTCGTTTTTTATCTTGAATTTTTACTTTTGTAGCATTAATATTTACCATTATTGCTACGATTTACTGTTGAATTAAGTTTGTATTAAACTTCACAGCTGTTTTTGTATTATTGTAAAAATTAAAACTTTATGCTCTTCACCAATATTTAGTTACAGATATCGATAATTGATAAAATAGCATGAAACACTTCTTAAAAATGTAATGTCGTTATTTCGATATTTAGGTAGGAGTTTCAGGATGTATATAGAAAGGTTTTGTTAACTTATTTATTTTGTTATTATCAAAATTAACCGATATTTTCAAGTAATTTCTAGCACCCCAAAACTAGGCACCAGAAAATTTTACAAAAATTTTTTTATTAGTGGCATTCATTATAATAAAACGAAAAAAAGTAAGTTAAAAATAAAGTAAAGTAAAGTAATGTATCCATTACATTGAATAGTAAAGAAGAAAAGATATGAGTTTGAAAATGTACATAGAGCGTACTCCCACTGTAACAAAAAGTATAAAAATATAACACAAGTTAAAGGGTGTCGTAATTTAAATTTTCCATAACAAATCCTAAACATAAAATATTATTTTTTGTTATAAAAGAAAGTACACGAGTTATATATGAGAGAAATTAGCGAAAATAAGTTGGTAAATTTAAGCGTTTTATTATTTTATTTGATAATGGCAGTGTTATTAATATTTTAACAAAATTGTTTCAGCTTAAAGGTTGTTTTTTTAGCCCGATATAATTAATTAAAGGGCTAGCTCTTAAACAAATTTTCAGACTTCCTTCGAAAAAATTCATAAAAATATTACATCCAAAATCCACTATGTCAAAAATAATCACGGATACCCGAAATCATTGCAATGTCCTATATTTATCTTTTGAATAATTTTTTTTTCTTTATTTTTAGAGTTGAATTCTTTGTATTATTTTTTTACAGTTTAAAGTTGCAGCAAAGTTCTTCCTTTAGTAGCTAAAAGTTCTGGTGAAATTACTTTAAATCTTTCACTGCATTAAAACTAAAGATTACAAAAAGTATACATTATTCTATCTGGCATTTCAGACATTAATTGAATATAAATCATTTCATATCCTGATTCCTACTTATGTTCAAATTTTCCATTTCATTGACAACATATTACGTGAAAAAAACATGAAACAAGAAACATATTGACAATGAAAGTTATGTTTACAACAATGTTTAAACATGCGTGGTACGTAATTAATTAAACAACCTTTTTGTTGCTTGTTAAAATCAAAATATTTACAATGAGTAACAAACCTAGGAAAATATCAACATGTGCAAAATAAAATTTGATTTTTGAAGGAGAGAGTTATTGGTTATACCAGTATTACTTTCAATTATTATTATATATTGATTATTTTGCTTGCTACCTTGCTGAGTATGTTTTAATTCTCTTGGGGTGTTACAACGGAGCATGGATTTCCGAGAAAACTTCAATTCACAATCTGATTAATTTAATTAATATGAAATTAAATTAATATGAAATACCTAGTTATAATATTATCTAGAGTTTTACCATTTTAATCTCTTTAATTGACATGAAAATTAGTTTGGACAATCGAAATTGTACCCATTCGAATTGTCAGTTGTGATTATTATTATGGATTCGTAAATAACTAAAAAAACAATTAGAATATTATATATTATATAATATTATATATTTTATATATATCCTATTTTATATTATATATATCCTATTATATATATCCTTTTATTTAAAAATTAAATAATAAAATTATTAACTACAATAAATGCTACAATTGAAAATATATGATATAGTTTCATTACCAAGTCTTGTTACTTCCTCCCGATAATTTACTTTTAACTTATTAATAATTCTTATTAATAATTTTGCAATTTTGAAATAAACAAAAGTTTAAAACGACAAAGTTGGCTATTTTTTTGCTACTTCAAACGTATATTTGTATATTGTAACTAAAGTATCTGTTAAATTTATTTGTATTTATTTAATTTTTATATCAAAACTAGCTGTAGACCCAGCTTCGCTCGGAAACTTTTTGCTAATGATTAATATTTAATATGGAGTTAGAGAAAAAATTTCAGTACAAAGAAGATGCACCACAAATTTTTCTTAATTTGTGTGTTTGCACGTATACAAACTCATTAGCATACAAACAACCATAAGCTTCATCGAACCAGTTCGAACAAACATTTCGAGTCGTGAATAACTTATTTGTGTTTACAACAACAACAGAAGAAAATTAATATATGAATTTTCTAAGTTTTCCGGAAAATTAAAAAATTTTTTTTCATACAAACCATCTCCTGAAAATTTTAAATCGAATAAAACAAAAATCAGCCAAATCGCTCCAGCCGTTCTCCCGCCAACTCATTACATACGTCGACCATTTCATTTTTATATATATAAATAATTTTAATTTTCAGAAGAATCGACTATATTGATATATATGATTTTAACTGAGAAACGTCCCCCAATAAAGAGAATAGGTTTTGGTAAAGACAAAAATGGATCAAGGTAAACTTTATTAGCAGTTTATGTAATCAACCTTAGCTTCATAGAAATTGTCGATAATGTTACATAGAAAAATGTCAGGCAACAATTCTGCATATTTATATCTTGTTAAGAACATATTTTAGACTATCGATGAAGAGTTACATTCTCTGTCGAAACAGACCTATTACTACAGGAACACAGATTAAAGGTACTTTCAGTACCAAATATTGAAAAATAAATTTAGCGAAAAATGTTATACAAGGCTTCAAATAATGTTGTTCAAAAGTTATCATCCGCTTGTGGGTTAAGTAACATTTTAACTAGTTGTTTGTTCATATAAAGCATTCCTTTAGAAACCGTAAACTACATGCTGCCAAACTGCAATTTGAAGAATTCAATAATTTACTACTTTGAAGAATCCTGTCATCAGTAACTACTTTAAACTTATATACTAATAAGAAAAATTTTTAATAACTTATTGCAATTTCAGTTTACAAAATCTTATCTATAGTACTATATAGATATTATTTTTTTTCAATTTTTTGTGTTTTTTATTTCTTTCTAAATATAGTTTTAATCAATATTTGTAAGTGGTTAGCCACTATATTAGAATAATAATTTTTGTTATTATTTTTATGCGTAAAATCTCCGAATTTAAAAGTCAAAATTCTTATAGAAAAAATATTTGCAGTCCACCACATTAACTACATGGACATATTTACTATTTTCCACTCTAAATCAAGGTTTTTGTAAAGAACTATAAAACTGATTGGTCAATGGTTGCTAAAAATACATGTGTAACAACTATAGGAAAAACAACAAAACACATACTAATTACCACAACAGTTCTGCACCAGCAGTGGTGACAACTTGATAAAACTGGAATGTTTGTAAAATTCAATGTTGTGGTATAACTTACAGAATACGAACACATAAATATATGTATATATATATTGATGTTATAAAATGGTAAATGTTTTACAAATAACCTGGCAGAAATAGACAAATTTTACGGATACATTTGGTTTTTCTAAATGTCAGCAGTGTTATTAAGAGGTGGAGTATCTGATTAAATTGAATATTAAATTTTTATTTTAACCATTAATTAAATATTTTTTGTTGATTTTGAAGCAGATAATAAAAATGGTTCAACTTTAACAAAAAACATTGCGAACAAATAAAAAATCCCTTTTCTTATAAAACGGTATCGGTCTTGGGCATAGAAATGTTGAATCATATATTTAAATCCAAAATCAAGTTATTTTAAAAGTTTATACTTTCACAAACAACAACCTGTTATTTTTTGACTTATTTATATAAACGCCAAGATATATTTTTTTTTTAAATTATACCAAAAATTACAAAGACGTGTAAAATATTTTTTTGGTTTTAAATTTTAATATACTAAAGAAATTTTCATTCACATTCGTTCACAATTGCGTGATACAGCATCCTGGTATAATAACGTATGATGAATATAAATTGCATAAATATATAATATTGGTTATTCAAATAATTAAATAAAATAAATTAAGTAATACTATAAAATCATAAAAGCAAATCATTTTAAAATGGGATTTTTGTTTAATAATTTAATTTAATAAAATACAAAAGCATGCTATTTTTATTTGAAATACAAGCTTATTTATTTATTGACCATGCCTTTCCAATTAAAACAAAATAATTTATATAACTATAAGACGCTTCCTATTTTACTTAAATTAAAAAAAAAAAAAGAAAAAAAATATGTTAGAACAAACCTAATTCTTATAGTTATATTTTTCTTAAAATATTATAGTATTATTCGATATTTAAAAATATTTGATATACCAAGTAAAAATGTGAATTCTCTAATTAAACAATCATGTTAAATGTGCTTGTTTAATTCGAAATTTGTTAACATATTCAATAAGTTTCTAATAGTTATTATAAAATTAGTGTGTAAATTAAGAAATGTTCAATTTTCTTAATAAAAAATGAATAGAATTTAAATTTTGGAATAATTTCCAAGGACCGATGGGGCAAAAACGACTTTTACTTTAAAAAGTACAAAAATTATTCGTCATTGTAAATTATAAAAAGCATTTATTTATTTATTTATCATCTATTATAGTAACAATTATAAGAAATAATTAAAATTTAGAACTATAGCACTAGTGACTAGGACTTTTTTGCTTAAAATGAATAAACATTTATTATTAATAAAATTTTTATTATAAAATATGTTGAAATTCAATTATACAAAAGCAACAAATAACCATTTAAATTTTCTTTAATACAATTTTATTTTTCTGTAAATTATTTTTTTTTCAATACAATAAACACTCTCCAATTCCAATGAGCAAACATGAAAGAAAGTAAATATTTGATAATATAATGCAAAAGTTCAAGTTTGTTTGCAAACACAAGAATAAAAACAAACACATTTTGCTCGAAGACGTTGTCACATAACTAACTAACATAACTACATACATTATTACAATCATATATGAATTTCAATATTTAAAAGTACTTTTAAATTTGTGTATTTATATTGTAAAATTGATTTTGTAAATTTAAACAAAACAAACACAATAACTAAATATTATATTTAACACAGTAGTTAACAGACCAGTGCAATATTTAAAAAGCGATATCGGTGTTACAAAATAGTTATAATTTTATAATATATTATATTTTGTGCATTAGTGATTTTTAAGCCTGGCTAAAATGTGTTCATTTAATCGTATGGTATGTTAAATGACTGACAATTACTACCTTATAAGAATTAGTATAACACCAAAATTGGTGAGTATTCGGCTATTGGCAGAAGTAAAATCCCATGTATGAGATGATGAAGAAATCAGTTCGTTAAGTAGATAATATTTAAAGAGTACTATTCGTCAAGTGAATGCTAAAGATGAGTGTTAGTGTTTATTTTCTCCTTAAAAAGATACATAATATATGATTAGACAATTTGTGCATCCACTACAATTATTCCATCTACTATTAGAAATTATTTAAAGAAATTTAAAGGACAATAGACTAATCATTTTCAATTACAATCCAAAAAAAAAGTAAAAAAGAACTTAGCTTCACTAGAATAAAAATTGTAATTTGCTGACAGATTTTTGTAGTTTTGCTTATAATTTTTCTAAGCCCAAAAAAAGTTAAAACTCAATAAATAATACAAAAAATTAAACTTGAATCAATAATTGTTTTAACTCCAGAGATAAATATGTGCATGACATTAACATTTCCAAAAGATTGCAGGAACATAGCTTATTCATCTATTCTTGGGTCATTTTCTGAGTAATGCTAGCCATACGTCAATGTTAGCCTTCAAGCGTCAAGCGTTGCTGCTGGTTTATTAGCCCTACAAAAAATAATCTATAGATATCAAATTGCACGACTTTGGAGTCCAATTGACAGATCCATTTCTCGAAATCAACTTATCGGAACATTAATTACAAAAAGTCGACCATGTGCTGAGACTATGATGCGTCAATAAGCCGCAATTATACATAGGAATTTGTCTTGCATTAGCTGGGCATTATACCCCCAAATTTTCTTCTTTGGCGTTAATGCAACATTATTAGAGTATGCAAAATATCTACAGTTGGATAGAAAGGTGGCTTAGGTGGATGATTACATGTGCTATAACAATCACAAGGCCGTCTTTATTGGGAGCGAATTGATAACAGAACTTCAAATCAATGTTTTTGAAGACTCAATCTATTCAACATGATTTTCGGAAAAATAAGGGCAATTTGAACTTTTCAAATAGCCTTACAAAGATTTGACTTAAGTCATCAATTAAATAAGTAAATAGCTTTTTTGTGTAATTTTTTTTTTATTAAAAACTAATTAAATATTATTGGATCCTGCAACCACAATTTCCTTATTGCCTTATTTTGTCATATAAAACGAGAATGAGGTACAAGTATTATAGATTATTGTTTTGCTTTTAAGTTGAATAACAATTCGATGAACATATGCTTGTTAGTATATGCATCATTTAGAATTTTTATTCCTATTCTCATTAGTTTACATTTTGTTATCTTTTTAATGCGTCTGTATCTTCTTGTCTACAAACTAGTAAAACTACAAAACGATAAACTTTAACTTCATGTGTCTCACTTTTGCCATGCATTAGTTTAGCAAAAATGGTATTGGATGGCCCTCTAAATTGTACAAAAAAATAATCAAGAGAATGCGATATACGAATAATGTGTTATACTTTCAAACATTTATATGAATATTTTCATTGTATACTAATTGTGCTGCAAATAGTTTTCTGTTGCAAATTTTTTTTTTTTTATTTTTTTTGTTTGTACAGGAATATTGGCTAAAGAAAATTGTATCCCTAAATTATTAAGTCTATTGAGAATATCTAACATGTAAAATGTAAAACAAAAACATTCTAGACAAATATTTTAGGCAAATAATTTTAAAGTTTAAAAATGACTGCTTTGTTTTAAACCCATTTTATTCATATTGAAAAATCTTTCAAAAGTTTTAAAATGCAAATAATTGCAAAACTTTACAAAAGGAGTAAAATTAGTTGTGCATCTATTAGATGTTTCTGCATTTCTTTTAATACAAACTTTTTATATACAAAAGTTTTTGTCACAGTATTTAAAGTGTTCAAATAGAGAAACTTGAAGAAAATAGATTAAAGATCTAATTAAGAATATTTTGAAATGTTGTTACTTCTGAAATTCAACAAGAAAATTTTTCCTTTTTTTATAATTTATAAATTTATCAGATTAAACAATTGAGAGTATGAAAGAGACCACCACTACTAGCACCTTAAAACTAGTGGCTTTTGACAGTGTTTATAAATAATTATCTTTGAGCTACTTAATATTGTCTTTATAAAAATGTGTTATTCTATATAATTTTTTTTTTTTCTATTTTATGATTTTCCTGACTATTTGAATCTAGTCAAATCTTTCTATTCAATTCAATCCGCGTCTATTCTATACAATTTATTCAATTCAATCCGCGTCAATTCTATACGATTTTATATAACCATATTCATTTCAATTTTATTCAAAAGATTATATATTATCGTGTTCTTTTCCACTTTACCAATTCTTAGAGCCGCTTATGTAAAAAATTCCCAATTACAATTTAATTGGTACGAACATTACAGAGGAAGAATGAAGCTATCATAAAAATGCATTACATTCTGCTAGTATTTGAGCATTTACTTTCTCTTAGTTATAAAAAATTAATAACTCATAAGAATACTTTTATTGTTTGTTTGTTTTTTTTTTTTTATTTGGAAAGACATTTACTAAATACATTTAAACGCTATTATTCAGTAGCTTAATAATTTAGAGAAAAATATTTTTACTTAAGAAATTCTTCACAAAATTATTTAATGCTGTGATGATTTAAAATATTTTGTAGGAAAAATAAAAAAGTAATAAAACTGATAACAAAAAGCATTTTGAAGTAATTAAAGCTATATAAAATGTTTTTAAGGGCTTAGATAATGAAGTTTTTAACCACAATCAAAAGCACTAAAACACCACCTTGCAAGTGCATCAAAAGCAACGGCTTTGATGGAAGCTAATGTAACAATATAATCAGAAGAAACGTGTACAATTTTTTTAAAGTCAACTGAAAACGAAAACACTGTGTTTTTTAAAAAACACATATTAGAAATTATGATTCTAAAGTGAGACAGCACATTTGAAGCGATTTTTTACAGCTATTTTATACTCTTAGCACAATTAAGTAAGTGTCAATGCGTTATTCCAGTTCTTAACACTATGTTCAAAATGAGGTGACAATATATTTTTAATTTTTCAAGAAAACAATTTGAGCTTAATTTTCACTTTCTGCAAATTTAGTTTGACTATCTGTCAAATACTTACAGAATAATAAAGTTAATTATTTTCATTGTAAATGAAAGGAAGAGTCAATTGATAATAAAGTTATAAATAACTAATAAATATCTTTTTTCTTTTTTAAGATCTTTTTTATATATTTTTTCTTCTCAATATTTCGCTTTCCTTTGGAAAGCTTCTTCAGGAAAGCGAAATATTGAGAAGAAAAAATATATAAAAAAGATCTTAAAAAAACAAAAAAGATATTTATTAAAAATAAAAAAAAATCGTTTAAAAAAACTATAAAAGTTATAAATAAATAAAACTTAAAAAATAATATGTTCTTTAGCACAATAAAGTTACGAAAAGGTCGACTGTCATACTGCTCTCACTTCTTGGTAGAGTTAAGATTCATTTGTGACTTAACGTGTTTTAATTAAATTGAGAAACATTAAATCTACAGACTCCAATACATGACACGCTGGTGGCATCATTTGACTTTGTCTTCAAAAATTAATCGCACCGAGATGTAACTTATCGCTAATTTATACTGATGAAACAGAAACAGTTGATGTCTTCGAGACCTACGTCGCTTATGCTATTCGCAACATAAAACCAGAAATTCTAGAAAAATTATCCTAAATTGAACACCAGGAATATATGCGGTAACTATATGCCTGAATATTGGTATCAATGCTATGTAGAGATCTTTTAAATAAAAAAAAATTTGTTTTAATAATGAGAGATTGGTGTGTTATTAATTATAATTTAAATAAATATGACCCTTAAAAACACTTTTTTACAGACTTATTCAGCCTTTTTAATTAAAGTTCGTCTATTGTTATATTATTTCGGTTAAAAACAAAATTACTAATTCTTTAAAATGCTACACAAAAGGGAAGCGAAAGATCTGCAGTCTTAAAACTAAAATTGAAAATTTATCTTTAAATATTTTTAATATTAGATACTGTGGCATTTATTTTTTCGTTTGCTTTTGTGGTTTCAAAGGTGCTTGAAATTTGTCTTCATGGAATGTGTACCAATTTAACTTATTTTTGTTTAACAAGTGAAAACTTATTGGTTGACCACACAAATTTGTTATTTACGAGTATAACTATAAGTTTGTATTGCAGGTCTAAACAATATATATATTCGATGCAAACAGTTTTCATTATTTTCTGTTCGGTCTGAAAGCTTACATGAATAAAATTGAATATTTACAAGCAAGCGAACACAGCATAATATAAATAATAAAGAAGGCACAATTTGTGAAATTTAGTAAATTTATAGGTAAACTCGTTATTGTGCTAGTAAAGTATTTTATGATTTTGTAAAAGTAAATAGAGAAAAAATTTTGCATAGTGACAGAAATTCGATTTTAGAAAAAATATAGAGCTGATAATAAATAATAAATTTGTATAGGTTTCTAAAAACAAATAAGGTACCAAATGTTATGTAAATAATTTGGTAACTTATTTATTTTTAAGTGATCGTAACAATAATACTAAAGGACTGTTTGTTTGTTATTAACAATGCAACGGTATCAGCCACTCTTTTGCGATTAACCAAGTTGCAGACTAAATAACGCCATAACTATTTTTTTCTCTAATAATATTAATATTATTAACGTGGACGCTGCATAACATCTACATGTACGAAAATTATCCAAGAACAAAGCGAAATTTCATTCCTTAATTTAGATTAATACCAAACACAAGCAAATTTTAAATAAACTATTAAAATATATAAGTCAAGAAATGAAGTATTTTAGAAACACTTTAGAATTTTTTAGGATCTTTGGATGCAATGAGTGCTTATGAAAGGGAAAATAATATGCCACATAACCTAACCTATTACAAGCTATTATGGTAGAAACTAAAAACAAGAAAATTTGATTTTTTAAATTTTACCTAACGTCCAACTTAAGTACCACTTCAGAAATATTAAAATTTTGCACTTTGTAGACACAAAATTAAGGGATGTAATTTTAAAATACGAGTACGTAAGAAACATAATTGTAAAAATTACTCGTTATGATAACAATACTCAACGTGAATTTTACGAAAATGGCATTGAAAAATCATATTTAGACTCTGTATCAGATAGTTATTGAACCTTCAATATTTGCCTATATATTTTTTAAATCTAGTAAATAATTCATATTATTCACGATAAGAAATATATGATTACTCATTAATCGATTTATATGCCAATTTAAATATGCCATTTCAAAAGAGTAAGGCTTGTTAAAACATATAATTTTTCTATACTATTTAATTTTGACCATCTCCTCTAGCTGATGTTATCTACAGCAAGCCAGCAAAGAAAAACAAGATTAAAAATAAACCAACAAAAATATGTTTCTTTAAATCTACATTTATTTTGATAATTTATATTTTTTATTTCAATACGATTAGATATAATACATTAAATTAATCTATAGAAAAATATAAACTACATTTTATATTATATACTTTCAAAAACACAATAAAACAAACCACTTAAGTGTTGTAAATATCAGGTGTAGTAGTTGTATAAAATTGTGTTTTATATTTATAAATTCTTATAAATTATTTTGACTTTGCAAATTCAGGTAATAAATATACTAAGAAATATTTGGATAAGAAAAATATGTGTTTGATAAAAATGTATTAAAATTAAGACAGAAATAGGCAATAATTTTGAATAATTAAAAAAACAGAAAAGAAAATAGTAAAGATTATTAAACAACAAAATTCTTCATTTTCAAAATTAAGTTATTTTTTATTTTGGAATTATCTAAAATATTTCCTTAAAAATCGGCTGCTGTAACTCCCAGCTCTTGATATTTATCATAATATTTGTTGAAAGGTCGTTAAAATATATTTTAGAAATACTTTGTTTTACAGGTGAATTATACGAATGTAATACTCTTCGGAAATTGTGGGTCAGGCAGTTAATAATCAAGCAAAAAAATTATATTTTTAAATAGCCTTTGAAGTAAAATTGTTTTATTTTTGTTTCATTGTAGTGCACCTATTAATAAAAATTTTTTAATTTGAAATTCTCTCTGTCATTATAGAACAGAGAATTAGTTGACTCGATGATGCATTATTATTTGAAAGTATTTTCAGATGTTGTATTTTTAATTTAAAACAAATAAACACCGTTGGAAATATGGTTCCTATAGCCTTAAGAACTATAAAGAAATCATAAATGTAACAAGCAAAAAGAACAATAACTTATACAACAATAATTAACAATTTCAGGTAAATCTGCTAAGATCCATAAAGAGAAGCCCATAATATCAAACTTGATATTATGAATATATGTATCTGTATTAGTTTCAATAGAATAAATTTATGGAATAGTTTTATAAAACAAAAAATCAACGATTTCTTTTGCAGTAAATATCCAAGAATAATAGGGTTATAGTTTTGTATTTCTATTTCTTCCACAGCTATATCTTGTATTTCTTCAAAGGTCAATCTACAGCATTTTACTATTTGAATAAAAGTTAAGCCACTGTTATTTAGTAACCAAGCAGCTATTTGCATTGTCTTTAAAAAATGTTAAAGTGAAATTAAAATTGAGCAACTTTACAGAAATGAGAAAATTATATAGACTTAAAGTATTTGTAGAAATGAAAATGGTAAAATAATAATAGAGATTAAACAATAAAAAAAATATACATCGATTTAACAAACGGTTTACTTTGAAACTAATGCATGTTTGGTTTCCCAATATATTTTTTTAAATAAAAGTTAAAAAAATACCTACTATCAACTAATTTAACATTTTCCTTAATAAAGCATAATTAAAAAAGAATTATTTTATTTGAATATGATTCGTGAAACAATTTGTTTTATTTTTTTTAATTTCGAATAATTTTGATCATAATCAGCTTTAGTCTTATTAACAAAAAACCAAAGTTTTTCCTTTCTAGCTGATCGTAATTTGTTAATTCAAAACATTTTCTTAAATCAAAACTAATTTTCTTTACATAACTTTTATTAACAAAAAATATTTAATACAACAATTTCATATATCTTATAAATTAACCTTAAGTTTAAGTATTGATTTTTTGATCATTTTCGTTTTGTTCTGGCATAATATTTTGTTGGGATATAAAAATATTGATAAACATCTCTGGAAATTTATTAGTTTTATAAAAACTTCTGTTTATACAATTTATGTTAGAATATACAGCTTACATTCATAAAAATATTTTACAATAATAGTTTTGTATACACATATATATACATATGTATATGTATGTATTACATATACAGTTTTTACATAGGGAAAAAATTAAAATAAAAATAAAAACCAATTGCTTATGTGTAAAATAAGATGGATTTTGTATTTTTATTTATTTAAATATGAGTAAATTAATATTTTAGTATATGTTAAAGTCATTATTTGGTTATTTATATTTCTAAAGAATAAAGTATAGAAAAAAATAAATTTAATATAGGAGAACATAAAAATAATTTTTTTGTTTTATTTAAAGAAGAAATTGCTTAAATTTATGTTTTGGCCAAAATATGATAAACATGTCAGCAGCTTGAAAGTTGGCCTTCAAAAACTGATTTTGTCTAGCTGAAGATGGTGTGGTTTTTACCTAAAATTATTTTTGTTTTTATTAAGTATTTAATAGCCCAGCTTTTTTAAAGCCTTCAGGTCTACATCTCCATAATAATCCTCGCTATAAATTAAAAAAAGAAATAAATTAAAAAATGTTATTAAAAAATTTAAGCTTTCAAAATATGTACACTTGTACACTTCAAAAACAGTAAAACTAATCATTACGTTAATTAATTCAAATGGGTTTTCTTAATTCACAAACTTTAAGTATTGTATAATGAATTTAAATTTTAATTAAGTGACTTAATGCAAAACTAACCAAATGCACAGCTTTAAATTTGGATAAGTTCACGTATTTTTAATTTCTAAAGTTGTTATAAAAGAAAAATTATATAACTCACGATTAATAAAATAAACAACGACTATGTTTTGCCTAACAAATAATCGAATATTTATAAACGAATTGATTATTCTTATTTATCAAATCTATTAGATGATGTTTATAGTAAATAAATGCGAACTTAAACCGAAATAAATTTAATAATTTGTTTATAATACTAAAAAAATTCTCCTGAAAATGTAAAATTTTTTTCAACAAATCTTTATCTGTTTGCGCTTATTTTATTATATACATTGAAAAAATTCGCCTAAAGTAAGAATTAGTTTTTTAAGACATATAGGACCTTAATAATAGTGCCTACTTACAATGATATAAGTGGTCGTTATGTATATTTTGAAAACAGTGTTGCAGCCTCTCTGTTGCTAAAACTTATTATACTTTTAGAGATGGTAAAGCCATTTTATATCCTTCTTACTTTAGCGAAAACTTAATGTAGTAGAGAATCAATGGTGAAGGCAAACTGAAATTCACATATGACGACGATGCAAATCTTAAAGATTCATAAGTAAACAAAAGGATAGTCGATAGGGAGTGATATGAAATGACTCGGCCGCATACAACAAAAAACATATTTTTTGCAATTCCAGTATCATATACTAATGATTTCTCCATTAAAAACATGAGATATTGAGCGAAAAAAACGAGCAAAATGCATTCCGTTCGTTTTAAAAAAGTTAATGTTTGGCAGATGAATTTGAAATTAACATAAGCCAAAAATACTCTTAGCGTGTTATTGTTTGGTACAAATTTCATCTGTTAAAGTAAATGCAAATAACATAGTTGGCTCCACCATTTATTAACTTCACAACATCTTTTCTAATCTTGCAGACTCACGTTAAGATCAACGGGACTTATTCCGACTAGTTTGACTTAATGCCATCCAATTCATTTTTTAATGACCGGGGGTTCAACCAGATTTGTTCTGTGAATTTTATGAATACGTAAAATAATAATTTAAACAATAAAACTATTGTCTTTTTTTCAATTTAGCATCCTGTATAACATTAATTTATTTGTTTTCATCAACTTATTTATTGTAGCAAGACTGAACTAATTTAATTTTAGTTTTCAATTAGTTCTTTATCTTTTTCTTTCTTGTTAATAAGTAACAAAAAAAAAACGAAAACAAAAATAACAAAAACTACATATGCACGCTCTCAGAATTTTCCTTCTATTTTTCTGCTTTTATTTATTTGACTATGTGGAATTAGCAACAAAAGTAAAGTGCATACAAATTACAAAGAGTACTTAAAAATCGTCATCAAATACGTGCTTTAATTAACACACATTTTTTTCACATCAGCTTTTATCTGCGGAAGAATATAAAATTCGAAATAAATGTTTAATGTATATAAAATTTCAAAAAGAAAATTATAAAGGTTTCATGAAAATATTTAAAAAAATAAAATTGACGAATGTATGGAAATTTTATATGGGTCAAGGCCATTTAATTAATTTTATAAGAGAACAATTTTTTTAATATCATTAAAATCACATCAACATGTTAACTAAGGCATCAATATAACAAATAAATATAATAAATAATTATATACAACCAAAAATTAGTTCATTTGCAATTACTGAAAAATTAAATAAAAATTTTTTAATAATAAAGGGCCTGTTACACCAATCCTAAAAGATTTAGAATTACAGTAAAAGCTTAACAACCGTATTTACAAAAGCAATTAAAACACAAAAAAAATTACAAGTTCACTTCAAACTAGTGTTTATTCATAATTTAATTCAACTTTTTTCGTAGTTAAAAAAAAAAAGACAAACTAACTTTACAAGTATTGCTATCAGGATTTTTATTAGTGCTAATAACACTGCTTTGTATGTTTTTCTGAATGCCCACGGCAACATAGCATTTACAACTGACATTTATTCTCTGGCTCTATCATAAAAATGTATTTTAAACTTTTATTGCTAACAAAGGATTTTGCGTAAAGTATTATAACAATTATTATGTCAAACCATATTTTGTTATAATTCATTTTATAAACATAAATTTGTTTCTTTTCATAGTAAAAATTCAATAAAAATATTAAAAAAATAAATATTTTTGAATTATTTTATAAACATACTCATTTACAAAAACTTGTACCCTAAGCAACCCAGGGTTACCATATGGGAACATTAGCTTTTCCCAATTTCGCAAAATTATAATTATACACATTTTAAACAAAATAGGGGAGGACACAAATGATTTGGCAAACACCAGTCAAACAAATTTAAATTCAGGTCCTATCTTATTGTTTTAATATTTAAATAATTAATAATTATGCCACTCTTATCATTGTAGTCTAGCTTACGAAATCATTAAATATCCTATCATAACATGTGCAAAATTTTCAAACTGTGAACGCAAAATTATTACTGCTTTTGAAGTATAAATATATTCAACTCTCTTTTAATGCCTTAACACTATTTAACCATATACTTTCAGAATATATTTAAATGTAAGCAATTCATGCTTTTAGTGCTAAAATTGTTGTGACTACAATTTGTTAGCATGAGATGTAAGATTATTTTTTATATAAATAAATAAATAATAATTATTTATAGTTTAATAAATAGTAATCTTATTATATTTTTTGCTTTCCATATGCTTATATTTCTTTCTTTTTATTTCTTATTTTCCATTCTATGGTTGTGTAAAATAAAATAGAATACGATTCAAAAACTGTTCATCTAAAATGCGGCAGCATTTTTCTAATATTTTTTTTCAATACTTGATAGCTTTATATTATAAATTTTGACAGTCTTTTTCGCACTAAACTTAACCAATCTGAATTTTGTCATTCTGTCGAAACAGCGGATGGTGGATTGAACCATTTTAATAAAATAACATTTTAGTATTAAGCCAATTTTGACAACTTATGTTTTGTCTCTAATGCTTTTTATGTGTTTAAATACTGACCCGATCGGGCAAAAAAGGGGCAGATAATAAAAAAATATAATGCACATTATTTAAAATGTTATAGTAATTTGTTAGATAATTACAATAATATGTACGCTAGAGCTTAACAAAATTATGTCTTTTAGAAGCGCAAATTGCTTGCCAAACTACTACTTTTTACCGCATTTTTACATATTAATAATGTGCTGAATTTTTTGCATTATTAAAATGTGTGTGTGTGTCAAATCCTAAAATCGTCTAAACTTTTTTAAAAAACCAAAAACATTTGTTGTCCGAATTTTTGAAGAAAACGAATATCTATGAATGATATCTAAAAATGTTTTATTGTTTGTTTTTCTTCTTTTTATTTCAGTGTTTTGATGAGCTTATCGCCATTAAAATTAATTAAAGTCAGAATAACAAAAAGGATTACTTTGTGTGGCTTTTTTATAAAAAATATTTATATGACCATAAGTAAATGTATATATACATACGAATGTATATATATTGAGTTGTACAAACGTATAGATATTGTAGTAGAATCTGCTTATATTTGGTAAGAGCTGTACCACTTTCATCTTTTTTCACTTTTTTGTTAAGCAAGCAATTAAAATAATCCTTTTTATAAATGTTCATGCATAAAGCTTTTTTCGGATTTCGTTTAATAAGTGCATACTAATATTTTTCTTATTATAGTGACTAGCTAATGAATTAGCTTATAATCATATTATATATTAATTATTGGTGTTTTTTGTTACCCACAACAATAACAACAAAATGCAGGCAAAATATTACGTTTTATTTTAAAATCTTCGAGAATGTATTGAAGAAAAGCTCTAAAAACGTATTTTTCAAGAAACATTGGAACCGTTTATATAGTTTAGGATTTTTATTTTCACTGTCACTGTCAAAGTATATAGTGCAAGATGGATATTCAAACCTGGTGAAAATAAAGTTATAGATACAAAGTTTAATGAAATAAAGGAACATGGACCTTTCTCTGTAGCATTGTGTAATAAAAGCTCCAAGAGAAATTTATTTTCAATTGGAATTAGAACATTCCTTTAACAGATAGCTCTGTTATAGTAAGAGTTTTACAATTAAAACAAAATAAAAATTTGCTGCAGATTTTACAGAATTAGTTTGCGGTCCTAAAAAACACATTGACAGACAATAATTTGGGGGTAAAAAAATTTGAAGAAAAAATAATTTTTACAGGTAGAAGTAAAGATAGCTTTCCTTGTACTTAAATAATATTGATAGATAATATTAATGGCTTGTAAATTTTTCCCTCCGATTTGAACTAAACTTATTAAAATAAATATAGAATATATGAATAATTTGGGCTATGTTAGAAGTGTGTTTCTTAAACAATACCATAAAGACCTTTAAACATTGAGCTCTTAGAGAAGTAAATAATATATTAATTTATTTCTTCTAGTAGTTAGTAATATAAACTTTTAAAAAAAAATTTTAATATATTAAATTGGTAAACGAAATAATTTTTTATTAAACTGAATTTGATCAATTTGTGAAGAAAAACTAATTGAAAAATAAAATACATTTTACAGCAAAGAGTCGCTGTAAAGCAAATTTCTTTAGTATTTTTTGGAAAATGGTGATTTTTTCAAGTAATATATTTACTATAGTCATTAAAAGTATTCTGTTCTATAGATAGCTGAAATAACGTTGTCATTTTTCACAACGACAATCTTTTGATTGCTAAGACTGTATTTAACATTTATAAATTTTTCTATTATTTTAGTAGGTGAGAATGAAAAAGAATGTGCGGTGGCTTTAGATTTTTTAATTTCTTTTATTATTACTATTTTTTTAGGAAAATAAAACTAATATCATCTTCTTTTTAAATCTCCACAGATGTGTTTATTTAATTCAAACAAGTTTTAATTGGATAATTTTTTTTATTTCTTTGGTTGTGTGATAACTATTCTTCGCACAGAATTAAAACAAAAATTAAAACTACAATAACATCTTTCTACATCTAACTATTAACTATACTAAACTTGAGAAAAGAAAGACACTATTTCAATTTTAACTAAAGGCGGGTATTTTTTAAGATGTTTAAGAAAATAAGAGTCTGTTTAGAAAATATTTATATAATTACAGTTGTATTTGTTTTTAAAACATAAATAGAAGAGTCACTGTAAAAGCTATTAACTTGAAACCACTAAGAACCCGCATATCTTTACAATTAAGAACTATTTCTTATTTTAGTTTTAAGTAGGAAAACTCTTTAGTATTTAAAGAGTTTCTTTGGTTAACATTGATACAATTTTTTCTTTTGATGTAACGATGTAATGTATTAATTATATATGTATGTAAATGTATGAAATATTCTTACTTCTATAAATTAAACAACTTTTTCAGCAGATACATTTTTTTAATTCGTTTAATTGTGTAACACTCTACATTATGAGATTATATAAATGCAATCTGAGAGAAAGTTTTAATTAGTTCAAGTGAAAAATAATGTGACCTTGAACTAGTAACACTTTAAGCTTTTAAAATATTTTTATTTATTCTGATACTCTTCAAGTTGATATATGAAAGAATGCCTAAGCCTTGAATATTAAAAATAAACAAATAAAAAGCATATAAATATAGGACTTCTGCATTTATTGAGACTGAAGCAATAAGGCTCAAAAGAAATTAGCTTTTTTTAAGCAACCGTTATTTTTTATGGCAGATTTTTGCCGATATAAATCTCCTATTTATTCACTATGAACACCTTCCTTGAAATTTAAATTTCAAACAACATTTTTCAAATGTTAGCTAAGATACTAAGTTACGAATACAATTATCAAATACATTAGTAATAAACTTTAAGTTAACTTTTTGTTTTTAAAGCTTTTATTGACAGATTTTTTTTAAGGGAAAGTCAAGACGATAATTTTAACCATGCACATTCTTAGGTATAGTCACTGAAATACAAAAATATGTAGTATTTAATACCCTGTCTAGGTCTAAATCTGTGTATACTACACCTCTTTTCTTTGAGACCATTTAAATTGTGTACTAAGATACTTATCTGTGTCCATAAACCAGGGTTCAGAATTTTTCATTTATGAACATTCAAAAATCAACATTCATGATATTTTTCATAAATGAGAAATCTAAAATTATATATTTATTTTTCACACTCATAAACGAACAACAAAAAATGTTCTGGTTATTTTCATACATGAATGCGAACAACAAGAATTATTAGTCTTATTCATATGTGATAAATGATAAATTAGCTATTTCTCATTAATGTTATTTTTCATAAATGTACATGTTCATTTATGAACGTTGAAATTTTATAAAATTTCTCATAAATAAACGTGAAAAAATTTTCTACCTATGATCGCAGTTTACCGTAAAATGTAGTAAAAACACATGGGTACATATTAACTCAAAATACAATATTGCAATATATTCTAAAAGAAATAAAAAAAAAAACATTTTTTTTCCTGCATACGCCGACAATTGCGCATTATCAAATATGTGCGTTTATGTACGCGAATGCTTAACGCACATATTTTTACGACCTTTTCATTTATGAAAAATTATCAAAATTGTAAATATTCAAAAATGAACACTTGTGTGTTTCTCATTTTTTCACTTATGAATAGAAGGAAAAAAAATAAATCGTCGCATTCACAAATGAGAAAACACAAAATAATTTGTAGTCTCTCACACATGTATTCGCTACTCTGCCATAAACACTCCAATAATTTTAAATTACATTTGAAATCAGTATTTGGAAAAAAAATACGTAAAGTATGTAGCGTAATTTTTGAAGAATAAAAATTATTTTATTATCTGTGTTGATGAGCATAAATAAAATAGAAACACAATGATAATACTAATGTACACCGTACTGATTTTTTTTTAGCATACGTTAGTGTTCTTTAAGTGTCTTTTGGGTCTTATTTTAAGGATACTTAGCTTCAAGAGATCTTAAGTGATCTTTAGTTTGTATTAAAAGGATTATTAAAGATTGTTGCATAGCTATCAAGTCAAGAATTTTGTTTTAAAAATTTAGAAAGCTGCTAAAAGTTAACGATCAAAAAATCAAACTAATTTTTTTTTATTATTTTTTATTTTTTTTCGTAATTTTTATTATTATTTTTTTGTTTAATAAAATTATAAACTTAAAATCAAAAGTCACTTAAATTTAAAGAAAAACGTCTAACGGTAAGTATTTAAGACATTTTTATGTATAAATTTTGATAAATTTACTGAATTGTTCAATCGGCTGATTAGGCTTAACTTTTATTACAATAAAATAAAATTAAATTTTGATAACATAAAAAAAATAAAAATGAAACGAAACGAAACAAAAAATCATATAAATAAAACCAAATAAGACTAATACAGAGAACACTGCTGAAATTATAAATTTTTTAAATACACTTATTTTTTCTTAATTTTTGTAGCAAACAGAAAATCCTACTCGAACAATTTTAGTTAGCTTTTGTTTTAAATTTCAAACATTTTACAAGAGTTTTATACAAGTAGAGTTTTTGTTGATCTTTTCTTTTAGTACAAAAATGTAAAAGTCGCAAATTTGTGAGAGTGTTTTATTTGTCATTGTGGATGCTGTTGTACGACGAGTTATGTTTGTATTTTTATGTATTTGTGTTGTGTATTGGTTGGTTTTGTCTTTTATGTTTTTCTAAAGTTATGATTAATGAGCTTATGAGGAGGAGGGGACAGCTTTGGCTTTGTTTTTGTTGCGACCTTCACTATTCAGACCAGCTAAAAGTTCACTTTTACGGATGCTCTTCAAATCCAAATCGCCGTAGTAGTCTTCGCTGTAATGTAAAGGGATTTTTTATGTGAGCGGTTAAGGATATGTAAGGTATACATTTCTATTCTTTTTAAATTTTAATAGTTTTAATTCAATGGTGATTTTCTTAACAAACAAAAATAAGCATAAAGAGTGGTTTGAGCATTCGATTTCACAAGCATTTTGAAAATAAAAAGAGAGACAAGCAGCTGATATTTGTTGCAGAAAACATAAAAATAAAACTAGCAGAAGGGTATATAGCTATAAATTTGACATATAATTGACTGCAGAAAGCTTCAAAGTTACCAACACCTTTGTAAGATATCATAGAAACTGCTTGTATCACTTACCAGCCGGGAACATCTTCGGGATCTTCACAGTTACCAGTACCATCACTGTCACCAATTTTAAATACAGTACCAATTGGGCATCCATATTCGCGGGCAACACCTTCCAAGCAAATATAGTATTTACGACAGTCTTCGGGATGAGCATGTCTGGAGAAAGAACCAGCATTAGCCAATTCACCGGCGGCGGGACAAGCGAAACCATTGGCAACTTCTGAAAAGTAAAATTTTTTTAGTAGAAATAAAATTTACCACAGGCTTTCAATTATCACATATTACCTTCATTTTTACATTCGGGTACTTGATCAGCCCACATACAGACTCGAGCGTCACGATCGTAAGCTAAACCGGGTGAGCATTGATATCTAGAGGGTTCACCGTTCCAACAGTTCCAAAAGACATCACATTTGTTCTCATCGGGGAAAATACCATACAAGCGGGAGCAATGAGGTGTGGAAATTGGTGGCTCTAAAATCAATTTATTATGGAAATAATTAAGGTTTTGTTGTATAAAATAGAATTTCTTTTTACTAACCCAATTGTGAACGATCGCCACAATCAACATTGTGCAAGTAGTCACAATTTTCAGTCAGATATTTTGGATCGGAAGCATCAAAAGCCAAACCATTACCACAAGTCTTTAATTCAGCAACGTTATTGTCACATTTCCAATATTTGTCACAGGATGAATCATGTGGATAGAAACCAAAATCATCGGGACATTTAAATGAGTCCTGTGCAACAGCTAAAAAAGGTAAAATACAATAATTAAATTAAAATCAATTTACTATTTATGACAAAATTGAAACAACAAATTTTAAGGGAAAACAAGAAATAAACCAACCCATGTGTCAAAGCTCATTAAAAATTATACAATAAAATACAAAAATATTGCATAATAAATTGACGTCACAAGTTAAATAAAAAATCATTAGAGCAGTTAACAATTGTAGCAGCGAATATGACACACTTTTATTTCAGGTGTTTTTTAAAGAGGTAGAAAGAAAATTTTTTTAACTCGCGGCCTTTTTGCCACTTTGCCATTTTTTTTAAATTATTATTTATCTTTAGTTTGACATTTCATCATGAATAGACTGACGCCTGAACAACGCTTTCAATTTGTACAAATTGGGCTTAAAAAAAGATCCCGATTTCCATAAGCGAAATGTGCTTTATGGGCTGGTAGAATCACTGGTCTTTAGTTTTTTAAGAACGGTGCTGATCGGAACCATACAGTCAATGCTGATCACTCTGATTAATAGCTTATTCACTCACCAATTGAACTACCATGACGTACAAAAGCTATGGTATCATAACAGGACGCAACATGTCACAAAGTTCGTGCCTTGTTATTTGGTTATTTTAAAATAAAAGAAATTTTGATCATGGAAATTTATTAGTACTGGTCCCAGTAGTCATGATATTAACAATGAGATCATTTTAATGAGAGATCTCATCAAACAATTTTATTAAATAAGATCTCTGTTATAAGAAAAAATAATTTTGGGAACTTTTTGCAATAGAAGTAGACGTGTTCTTCTCGCTTGGGATTGAAAATATTTTCAACAATCAGCACGTTCTTTCACATATTATTCCAAGATTTATACTAGTTATAGACAATGTACTAAATATCAAATCTATAATTTAATTTAAGCGCCTTATTAAAAAACCTTAAAAGCCATGATTTAAAAGACAGAAGGGTAAATTATATTAATTTACCCTTCCGCCGATCTTGTAAAACCAAGAAAAAATTAACTTTAAAATTGAGCAGCAACTGAAAGTTAAACAAAAACCAATAGAGAATTTTTTTTAAAATTAATAAAATAAGCCTTATTGCCTTTTTAATATCATATTTCTGGAATTGAAGTTTAATAAACAATATTTTGACACAAATGTTTTAAATAGGCAATATTTACTACATTAAATAGGCATGTATGTTACTTCTGAATATCATATTATATATTTTAGTTTGCAACAATAATGACAGCGAGAACAAAAGGAACAATTAAATCATAACAGCAGTACGAAAATAATAAAACCATCAAATATAAATTACGATAAGCATATTCATAAATATTACGGCATATAGCATTAATTAGCATTATGTTTGGTGTGCATATTTACAAATAATTTAATAATGAATCGATGTCATTTAGCAGGCATGTTATGTTATGTTATGTTACAAAGCTTTCAAAATGTATTAGAAGTTTAAAGAACAAATCTTTCATTGGTTTCTCTAATGGCACTGCATTTGTAAGTAGTAATTAATCTATCTAATTAATACTGAAAGATTTTGAGACGCATTTTACATCACTACATCTTATAATAAACTATTGAAATTAATAATTAAGCAACGGGTTAATTTAAAATGTATGCACTTTCAATATTTTATAATTGAACTTAATTTGGTTAAAACATCTTTTATATCTTATGCCTTGGTATGCATGTATAATTGGTTACTAGTTAAATGCAGTATGATAATTCAGACATGTAGACAGTGGCGGATTTCCAAAGTAAATAAGTTAGAAAAACTATTTTCAAATTTTAGTATCATTTTTTGAACTTGGAAATATTGGGCGATGACTACATAGTTAGGCATTTTTTGTAGGTTTCACTTATTTAACCATCCATATAAGAAATTGGTTAATAAAAATAGCTTATAATCAATCATTAAATGAAGTTTACAAACACCCCAAAGTTTTTTATTGTTCTTGCTGCTTCTGCTAAGCGAAGGTTTAACATGGAAAGCAATTTATTAAAATTTTTTCCTTATTTTCCTTAATGTCAGATTTCAGAGTTTCTAGATTTGTTAATATATAAAGCTTTTTAAGATTTTCAGGCTGCTAAAATTCGCTAAGGAGCTTACATGCTTGAACGTTTACCTGAGAGCTATGTTATTATAACTAATTATAACTTTAGTAAGGGCTAAGTTTGTATCTTGACGTCTTGTGTTTATATAAAAGAAAATTTGAGAAAAGAGAATTTCGAACAGGATTCTAAAGCAATATCTAACAAACATGCTGTAAGCAACTCTCTTCTTGCTAATTACATGCTACTCCCACTCCGCAATTTTTTTCAAAGTTGAGCCCCAAAGTAAAGTAAAGCAAGTCTAACGCAAACTAGCAGATTATAATTTAAAAAAAAAGAAGACTAATTTAAAATATTTCTAAATCTATGAATAAATTAAAAAAATTCCTCCACCAAATATATTAATATAAAAAAAAGCAAAAGAGAAAATTTTCAATAAATCAAAAGCAAAAACAAATATTTTCTTAACAAAATCATTATGTAATTTAAAATTATAAAAACATTGAAACAAAATAATTGCCTTAGATAAAAAAGGACTTTCAAATAAACCACAATCAAGTACAAATAAATAAAATAAAAAGGCTTTTCTAGAAAAATTAAAAAAAAATACAAAAGCGTGTAAAAAATATTAAATATATGTATTTACCACAAAATTTGTATTCTAACTAAATTAGAAACTATATAAAACTAAAATTAGTTTTAAATGCAACCAGTGTGACCAAGTAACTCAAAATATAAAAACGCCAAAAAATTGTACTAAATTTAAAATTTTCTTTCTTATTTTTATTTCTATTTCTGTTTCTATTTTTCTTTATATCATGTTAAGAAAAATTACAAATTAATCAGAAATGTCGTTTCAGAACTTTGTTATTTCTGGGTATATCATAACCTTTGAGTTTTTAACATATTTTATCGCAGTGTAAATTATTTGGCCTTTTAATATTTTATTAGTAGTTTATTATTAAGCACTAGGTCTTTATTTTATCCCGAAGATGCCAACCAATGGTTTGGCGTAATATTGAAAAAATAATAGAAAATACAGTTTAAAAAATTGTTAATAAAATAAAGACCTAGTGCTTAATTATAAACTACTAATAATATACAATTTATTAATAATTGTCTTTTGTATTCGAAATATAGCTTTACTATTTACTATATAATGAAATATGGAGTTATTTCCGAATTTTCTCATTTTAAAATTAGAAAATTTTTATCATCCTATAATCGATCAAGTGAATATTTCATAAGTGCACCATATTACTGTTTATATAAAATGTATTGTAGACTCGTGCCAAATAGAAATCTTGTTTGAAAATGCAAAATGCTTTAAAATATAATACAAATGGGCTTATTTTTCTATTAGTCTACTAGTATATATTTAAAATGACGTAAACCAGATATGTTAGGTAAAAGGAAAGACAGAAAGAAATGGCAGTTCTAGCAGTTGTTTCGGAGAATAAACTTACTGACTGGAATCAAAAATTTATTATTATTATTGGATAAGTGGTTTAAAATGCTATACAAAAAAATAAATACTAATTAAAAAATTACCACTTGATAACACATAATGTAACCAACAAAAAAAGCAACTTTTTTAAAAGCAACTATTATTAACTAGGACAGTACCTAGTTTGGTAGTAAAGAGAACATATATGTAAAAGTATACAGCAGCTAAAAGTAGGCTACACATTAAAAACTTTTTATACTTTAAGTATTCTACAGGGATAACCAACATTACGATTTAAAGCCGGAATTAGTTGTTTTTTTTTTATAAAAAAAAAACTAATGAAGTAAATCTAATAAATAGTGTAGTAAGTAGCAACTTCTGTAGAGTAAGGTAATGGATATTTATGTTTGTTTCTTTTATTATATATTTTAAAGTATTATATTTAAAATATTTCAAACTTTCTCTTTTTGATTTTAAAAGTTTTATTTTTCTCTTTGCACACGTAAAAGTAAAATCATTTGACAAAATACTAAATAAAATTGTGTTAAACAGTGCGATAATCTAATTGCATAACCGCAAAACTGCGGTAAACACTGCATTATAAACAAATCTCTCTATGCTTGAATTTATAACCATATAACAACAAAATCAACAACAATTTCAAAAATGTATGTTAATACAAGGTTTTATAAAAGGCCTTTAACAAGCTTTTTTTATCAATTAAATGTTAATTCTTTTACAGAATAAAGAGCAAAAAGCCACAAGTAAATTAAATCAATTTAGTTACGCATTTAATAAAATAAATCGAGTTTTTAACTATATCATCGAATGTAAATATTGTGCTAGAAAAATCAAAAACAAAACGTAATTAATTAAATATCCAAGGTGTAAAAATTAATTTAAAGCATTAAACACGATATGCTATTGAACAGCAAACAGTAAAATCAAATTTTTAAAATTATATAATACGAAATACTTGTATTCATGTATAGCAATTTTGGTGCATATAAAACCACATTGTGGCAAGTGCAAACGTCAATGACCGTTATTAAATAATTGTTGGCGATTGTTTTTTTTTCTTGTAATCTTTGTTACATTAAATAAAAATGTATACAACATATTGATTCATTATTCAACCATGCGATAATGATTAAAAGACTTTGAAAGCATAGAAGAGAGCAAATCTTATTGCAAATGGCTTTACTGTGCGTTTAAAATTATAGACTTTTCTTGTAGAAAAGAAAAATAAATAAAAGCTGCTAAATTTTTTAAAGATTTTTAATTACCGTAATTTGAAAGTTATTAAATAATATTCAATTTTGAAGTATAATGAAGTGATTTTTCGGTAAAAGCATGAAAACCTGCTAGTCGAACCATGAAATTGGAGAAATTAAAAGTAAATGATTATAAGCGTCTTGAAACATTAAAAAAATTAACTGGTTTGTAGTGTTAAACTAATTTTATAGTTGGGGATAAAAATGGCATTCATTAATTTTAAGTGAAAGCGATTATAAATCAAAAAATTTTTGAAAAGTAAAAAAATAATTAAAAAAAAGCGGAATAAACAACTAATTGATCATTAAAATTAATTTCCATTGAACAATTTTATGTTAATAAACAACAAAATTTTGTAATAAAACAGCAATTTATGTGTTCACTAGAGATGGTACTTATTACCCTGCTTGTTTGAAAAGCCTGAAGTAGTTTCATTTAGGTATCGAAGGCTACACAAAAGTTTTCATTTTTTCATATATTCCTTTCAAAATTCCTATTTGCGAATCCCATCCATTAATCCCGAAATATAATTGAATATAGAAAAAATATATTAATTGTGTGTGGTAACATTTAATATGATCATTTAAAATTTTCCTTCTCCCTCTTTGGGCTGTTTTTATAATTCTATCTATTTTTAAGAAATTAATAAATAAGCCATCAAATATATATATTAATAATGTTAACAAAAAAAAAAACAAAAAAATTACAAGATATTTGTAAAGCAGTAAATGTTAAATGGGTTTTAGTAGTTATGCCAATCCTCTCTAAATTAATTTGATTGACAGTCGCCAACATTTATATGAGAAAAAATATTTTTATTATTGAAGTTAAAGCTCGTTTTTAGATAAAAACACAGACTGTCTTAAAAGTGAATGTTGTGACATTCTACAAACACATCTAAACCCTTTTGTTTGCTGCTGTAAAAGCGAAAAATAACATATATTTTGAAACACAAAAAAACTATTCGAATGTAGTCACCAAAAGTAATAATAAAGTAATAAAGCTGAGCTAATTATTAATAATTTTAATTATTTATAATGATGCGCATAAGATAAGTTAAGAAATAAGCCTCTGTATTCGTGCGACGCCTATGTAAAAAAATGGTTTTCAAAAACACATGCTTCCAATATCATAAATTTTCCTATTAGACAGGAAAATTTGTTTTTCAATATTTGTTATATAAGTTAAGCATTAATGAAAGCAGTTAATTAGATAAGAGCATTGAATAATTAACGCTCATTTTATTAAATAATTCAATAGTTTCAAAATATCCCAATAACCAAGGCTCATTATTTTTTATTTGGAAGTAAAATACAGTAGAGTAGTGTAGGGGACCCACCCTAATAAATGCAATAACAGTTGATCACATTACACTTTTCTCCCAATTCATAAACTAATACTACTTCGTAATATTAGTGTTAATAATATTAATTGGACATAATTATTTTAATGTATTGGAAAACCACTCAATCGCGGATTTTGTGATACTATCTAACTTTATGATTGCCTGGTTAAACCAATACGAATTATATAGTAATAAATATAGTTAAGATAGATTTTAAGAACGAGTGAGTTTTATTCTCACTTGACTCTAGACTAGTTACAACCTTCTCATAGTCGGCTGCGATTGAGAAGGAACAGGAATCTGTTCTTTAACTTCAAAGCTTCCAGTTGAGCTATCCCTAATTAAAACTGCTCCTAGCTGAGCAAAATAATTGGAAACGAAATACTAAACAAAAAACAATTCAATAAAAATAACAAACATTAATAAATTGTTTTATTCAATAAAAATAACATTACAGTAGAGCTTGAAAAAATGGCATCTTATCATGAATATTTAGTTGCATATATCGTTCGTGTACAACACAAGTACTTAAAATAGTTTTTACATAAGAGGCGAATCTAAGCATGATCTACATAAGGCTCTTCACACAATTTGGCACACAGATAGTCGTAAAACGTTGTTATTGGTCATAAATTAACATAAATTAACAGCCAGCATACCGAAAGCCAAACTCATTCTGTTTTTCTGTAGTGTACGCAGCTGCATATGTTTTAACATCCCCCCCCCCCCCCCCAAAAAAAAAACAAAAAGAAACAGGAAACAGGATTATACCTCTGCGTCGATATATAATAAGGACAAATCGCTAAGGCATTAATGATTTTGTACCTCTGATATCAAGTTTTGCTACTATCTTATAGCATGGCGGTAATATGTATTTATTTTATGTATTGTTTTTTTTTATTACCATTAATTTGTGTTTCATAAAAATAATTATTTTTTCTCTAATTTTTTCTCTAATTGTAAAATATTATGCAAATGTTATTTAAAAAAAATATTTATTATTAAATTTTAGGCTATTTATTTTCATCAATGTTATCATAAGAAATTCACTGTAAAAAATTCTTTAACAGTAAAAAGTATAACAAATCCTAAAATAAACACTAATATAAAAAATGTATAAATTTTGTGTTAACATATTTTTTTGTTTTTACCAATTTCCATTTATTTTCTATCTATTTATTGTATCTCATATCAAATATATATTTTACATTTTTATTTATATATTTTGTAGTTAGGTAAATTTTCATCTTATGTAAATGGTATTATTGTTTCTGATGTTTTGTATGATAGTTATATTTGTGTATACTTATATGTGTGGCAATAATTGAAAATACGACAGCAATTGCAATCTATCTAAACGTGCTCCACTTACAAAACAATTTACTTTAAAACGAAATAACAAAAGTGAAAGTCAATTGCTATTGATAAAATGATATAATTTTGAACTTTTGAGAAAACAAAAAAACACAAAAATTGTTTTTTTATTTTTTTATATATTTTTGGGTAACACAAATGACAATAATTTCAGTTTCAACAGAGATAAATGACGTAAAATAATAAAATGACATAAAAGAGTTTTAAGGTAGAGTAATTTATTGTAGGTGGAAGTATAGATAACAGCAATTTGTTTATTCATATGTCTTATTTTTAATCAACTCAATTTGAAAAACAATTGCCTTAATCTTTATTTGTATAGTTAAAAGCTAGTGTTCTGTTGTACGTCCAGTTTTCCTTAATCTTTAATTATTACCTTTTCAGCATATAACATCTATAACATCTCTGGTTTTTCTTCTGACTTGAAAGTCATAATATGTGCGTATGTAGCTTTGCATTAGCAAGCATAGAGATAATATTCTGTTTTATTCATTTATATAAAAATAAGCTTCTAACTTTCGAAGCTACAAAAACTAAAAGCTATAGGAAAACAAACCTACTTATTATCACAAAAAAATACATGTATGTAACATTACTTTTTTTAGCGTTTAGGTGACTCATAAAACGGCGCCGCTTTGGTGCAGGTGGATAGATCTCTGATATTTAATGGCTCGAAATTTCGTTCTAAATGAGAAAATCAGCTTCAAAATTAAATTAACAAACAAAATGGAACTTAAATGTTATATCAAAACGCTTTATAAAATAATATAAATTCTGACACAATTCTTTAGAATTGTATCACAATTAATAGATGCATTAAATTGTATTTTGGAAAAACCATAAAATAATTAATTTCCAATTCAAAACAATTCTTCGGAATTTTGAACTATTTTAAACTTACAAAAACACCTGACCAGTATAAATAAGGGTGGAAAAGTATACAAAGAATTCAATCTATTCTTGAGTGTCAACCAATGAAAATATATGCTTAACTAATAAGAAGAATAAAATAAAAATAAAATAATTTTTTTTAGTAATTAATTTTAAGCACTAGGTCTTATTTAATAAAAATTTTTTTTATAAAACTTTATTTTTTATTATATTTTCGATATTTTTTTTGTTTTTCCTGATGATGCCAACCAACGGTGTGGCGAAATATCGAAAATAAAGTTTTTTATTATATAAGACCTAGTGCTTAAAATTAATTACTAAAAAATATTAAAAAAGGTCAAAAAATTATAACTATTATATAAAATAATTTTTTATTATTTAAAAAAAAAAACAACATAAAATTCTTAAACTCGACAGTCTTGAACCGGCATGGACTACGGCTGCTTTAATGAGACGATAACACTTTTAAATATAGATTAGGTTCTATATACGACATTAACAGATAATATCTCCAACTTTTTAATTAATAAAATACGTAAATTCCAAGACTTTACTATGTCATTTTCATTGCAAGTTGTGTAATTAACTTTTACATTTGGATAAAAGCATAAAAAAATATAAAATTAAAATTATTTAATATAATATTATTGATTAATGATATTAATTATTGATTTAATATATTTCACATTAAAATTTAGATTTAATTTTAATTTTTAATTTAATTTTTGATTCAATTATTTTTAATTGAAATTTGCTACGCTTTTATTTTAATTAAATGCATTTTATTTTTAAAAAATTATTTAATTAGAAAAATTTTTAAATTTTGAAATTTAAAAAAATTCATAATGAAGTCAACTAAAATTGAATTAAATTTCTATTTGAGAAACAACTGTAATTTTTAATGGAAACAAACATTTTTTTCTGCGGACAAGTGTGTTCAAAATTAAAGTGTTCCATCTGAATACCGTATAGTTACTATCAGAATCTTGGTTGTTAGGACTATTTTTTAATACATTACTGAAGAGCAGTAGACTATCTCAACTCATGTCGCATCGTTGTAATTATTTGCTGTAAAACAAGAACACGTGAGCTTTTTCTGAAAACAGGACCAAACCACAGCCGCCACAACTTCGTTACTTCAAAAGGGGCTCTCCCGTATGAAGTATTATCATAAGTGCCTTGGGAGAATAAGAACACAAGTGTGATCTCTCATTTTGATCTCTATTTCTAAACATTTATACTGGTATTCAAGAAAAACGTTTTCCATCAAACAACAAAACCTTTTACTTGGTATTTAATGTTTCATAATACACGAGTATTGTGAAAAATTTAAAAAACGTTTTTTAGTATATTTCCTAGAAAGTATGATAAGCACGATGTACAACTGACATATGTACATAACATAATTTAATATTAAAAGAAGTAACGAGTACTTACTCGTATTCAAATCTATTGTTCAAAGAGTTACATGCAACATAAACGTGAAGCAACATTATTCAGCGTATAGAAAAAAAAAGTTACAATCTCTTTGTTGTTGATTATTAGAAATGGTTACAAGTATATCATCAGCATCGCCGTGCCATCTTAACACTCAGGGTCAACTCCCTTCATTTTTCGCTTTGTACTCGACTGACACACAAAATCAAATTACAATTAAATTTTGTTATATAAAACAAACAAAAAAAAAAAAAGAGTAAAGGGAAAAGGGAAAAAATGTTCATTAATTTCTGTGTTGCTTTTGTAAGAAATATAATAATAAATATGGTAAAGGAACAAAAAACAGAAACAAAAAACTAAAAAAAACGAAACATACTTCAGGCACATCTTTATCCTTTCAAAACAAGTTACAACAAAAAAGAACTGCAGCATACTCAAGGTTATTTCAAGCACTTTTTCGTTTTCATTAAAAATATAAAGAAAGCAAAAAAAAAAAAAACAAAAAACATCTATAGTGTACTACAAAGTAGTAATTGCACGCAATACTTGCTTGTTGTTTTTGTTTTTTAATATTTTTTTTTTTTTTGGAAGGTAAATTGTTTTTGTGGCGACCGTAATGTAGTGAAGCGTTGGTGTTAGTACATTGCACACTGCTAGTGCTGCAATGTTCAAAGTATGTCACATATTAAGCTTCATTTACAGGTTTTTCCCTCTTTGTTGCAGTTTGAAACCAAAAAGGAGTTAAACTTTGTGCTGGTTGCATGAGACTTTTCTGCTTCTTATTTGTGCTACCAGTTTCATCTTCAAATAATGTGGTTGGCATATGGTTGTTACATAATATTTTTCGATTTGTTGTTTTTTTTTTTGTTTGTTAAGCAAATACTGGTTTGTAGTTAACTTATAAGGAATGAAATTTATGGAAGGAAATTATTTTTATTATTTTCAATATTTCTTATTGAGGCAGGTACATTTGTTCTGTTTTCTACACCATTCGAAACATGAAAGTTTAAATACACAGCAGTGAATTAATGAAAATATATTACAAAATATTTCAGGTAACTTGTTATTCGGATCTTTATTTATTGTGTTGAATCTAAAGAGTTGTTTATCCAAGTAATTTATATTGAAATGTTTAGAGTACCTCAGTTCTATAAACTTCATATTTCAAAGTTTATAAATAACTCTAAATCACCCTATTTAAAACAGAATAACTGCAATATTCTTATGCTGAATATTTCTTTTTTATTACAGAAACAGGGTGCAGCTATGAGATTTGTAGATGCCTTTAACTATAAAAAGAGTTATGATAGTCATGAGAACAGAAATATACAAAGTGTAAGACATTCAAAGTAAAGGAATTAAAAATTAATTTTAAAAAATCAATCGCGAAATTTATAAGTCGTTTTTATAATATTTTAAGATTTATGATAAAAAATTGTATATGTTCTTTTTCGACCTTTTAACAATTTCAGAATTTTGGTTACAATTTCTATTGCGCGACTTCGTCAGATTGGTTAAGAAACAAATATTATAAGCACCAAGTTTTTTGTTTTTTCTTTTTGAAATTTTGTATGTACATATATAATTTTAAAATCAAACCGGATAATAATGCTTAAATGAAACATTTATTTCATTTTCTTAAACACAAAGTTATAGTCCTTAGTTAATTAGTGTAATCGATATTTTTTTATATTTTTTTTTGCCAAGTAAGTCAATTGCAATGTCAATAAAATAAAATCTTAAATAACCTATAATACGTGCTGCTAATTTAATTAATATTTATTTCTGTCAACAGGCAAAATAACAGAAGAAGAAAAGCCTGAAAAAATAAACCGACCGATTGATTTATATTTTAAACAAAAAATATAGATCCGCTTAATTCCAAATATGTTATTGACCAAGCCTTAGAGTATATCAAAGGTGCAAAAAAACTTTCACCATTTAAGCTTATTAGTTAAAATATATTGAATTTTCAATATTACTATTGTTATAACAAACATACTATAATTTTATTTCGGCTTAAGTTCCTGTATATTTTATTTTTAAAGCACGTATTATATAACCAAAAGCATTGCTCAAAGCGCCCAGAGGATTAAATATAATAGAATTTGAATAGACAAAGGAGTATAACTAAGGAGAAGTTAAAGAATAACCCCAAATTATACGTAACAAAAATTCGTGTACGAAAGCTAAGTAAATAATCGCTGCAATCCATATAACAGCGATTTAAGGAACAGGAAAAGTCTGTTTCTGAATGACTGCCATAGGCATAAAAATGGCATGGTAAAAAACTGAATTTAATACACTTAATGAAAAAAAGGGCCGTAATGATATAAACTGTAATAACTTAATAAAAAAACTATTAATTTGAAAACCAGACGATTTTATATATATTTGCCAAAAATATCTTGTATTTTTGAATTTTTTTTATTTGCATATGTTTAACCTTAAAAAACGCTCTTTGTAGCTTAAGTATATGAAAAGGTAATATAGATGAAAAGGTTGTTGGGTACCAGTAAATAATAATATTGTGAACTGATTGTAAGGCAGTGCTTTGTAAAAGAGGTGGTAGTCTGATTATAAAGCGGCAACGCGTGTTTAAAATGAAAGTTTTATAACAAAACGTGTGGTTAGGCGAGTGTTAAGGTAAAGTGTTGTCTGAGGTTACTTTAGATGAAAACTGAGTTTTATACTAGTATACGAATAATAATAGTAAAAAATAAAACAATATTAACAATAAACCCTATAAAATAAATAAATGAACAGATTCAAAATAACACTTCTGATTGATTATGGATTAAAAAATTTTTCGTAATTTATTTATACCTTTACAAAAATGAAATTCTTATGGGCCTTATTTTTGCCATCAAATAGTCAATGACCAGACAGTATAAACGGCATTTAACATTTTCGTTTCTCATAAAAAAGAGACCGACAGTCAACAGTTGTTAAGTAAAGCAAACTTGCAAAAGAAAATTTAAAGCATAAACAAAAACAAGCAGGTGGAAAAAGGAATAAACAATTGAATACATTTTCAAAATAGGTGTGGTTGCAATAAGTTAACTGGCTTTATGTTATGCTATTTAGTTGGTGCAAATATTATGAAATTTTTCTTATTTTTAACAGACGTTGCACAATTCTTTTAAAATTTTTCAACATTTTTTATAATTATTTTCTCTTCCAAAACGTTTAATTTTGTTGAAAAAGAAAATACCAAAATGTAAACAATTGTATATAGAAATAAGTAAATATTCGAAAGGAACTTTATTCTCATCTGTGTGTCTCTTCTTTGTATTAAGTCAAATAAAACTACTAAATAAAAATCGCTAACAAATCAAAAGACCAAAAAAACCAGTTCGTTAACATTATGGCTTACTAACCTAGAAAATGGTCAAAAACATCACGACACCTTTAAACTGACTACAAAAACACATGCCTTTTAATGAATAATTTTGTGAACCATGGATATACTTTTGCAATAAACATGAATGACTAGATAGGCAATGCAGGTAGTTAAGTGCCATACGCTCATTAAAACACGCATGAATATTTTTTATTTATTTTTAATGACGCATCATTGCTTTGCGTTTCTTTACACTTTTTATTATCTGTTGCAACGTTGATTTAAAACGACCAACAATATTTAAACTTTAAATTCACTTTATGGCTAAAAAGAAAGAGGCAAAGAGGGAGAGAGAGAGAGATAAAAAACTTTTTAAATAACATATATGTACCTCTAAATACATATGTATATAAACATACATATATTTCTTTTTTTTATGATGTCTAAGTGTTATATCATTTATTATATGGATATATATTTTTACCAACTTTGAATATATTACCATGCTTGGCTACTTTTAATGGGTTTTAATTTCTTTCAACTTTTTAATGCTTTTTCTTTTACCCTTCTTTTGCTTTTTGAAGTGTAAACAAGTAATTTTATTAATGTTTGTTTTTACTGAAGTAATTTTTAGCCGCAGTCTTCAGAGGACTGAAGGTATTTTTAAATAAAAAAAAAGTTTAACTTGTTTTTTTTAGTTTTTCACTTTTTTAAGATTTTGATTTTAAATTTTTTTACTTCATTTTATATATTTTTTTAAAATATTATTCATAGTATTCCACACTTCATTAGGCATTTATGCAACTTAATTTAATAGAGTCGTTCGTTCGTCTTTTTATTAACTGTGGCAAATTGCAAAATATTATATAATTTACGTTTACTTTTAAAATATTTTTAGCTTTTATGGAAAGCAGTTGTTTATGTCTGCATTTTTCATGGATAATAACGTATGTCTTAATTTCATATTTTCAGTAGACACCAAAAACAAATTAAAACTATTACCGATTTATCTATTTTTTTGTTAACCATTTGCATAGAGAAAATAGACATAAGTGGCTATTCCGGAGAGTTTGAAATAATATAGCATATAACATTTTAATTTCAATAATTTTGATTTCTTAAATAAATAAAATACAGCAAAATGATAATAATAATAAGCCTATTAGAGTAAAACCAAAAGCCAGAGTTTTAGTATGCATTACAAAATATGGGTGCATACAAATGACAGTATAACTCAAGGAGCAAATGAAAGATGTTGTCTGATTGTAGTAAAAGACTTTGGAGTAGTAATTTCCAATTAACAATTAAAATTTATGCAAGAGACCACACAGTAGTCTTAATATATGATAGCATTCTGTTAAGCGGACGGATTAGAAAAGATGATTGAACGAATAAACTGCAGTGCAAGAATTAAGCGGTTGTGTGTGTAATAAATGGTAGTAAAAATTTAAAAATTAAGTTTGAATATATTGTTGTAAATTAGATTAGCAACCATTAAAATGCGAAATAACTGCGTTAGTAAAAATGACGCATTAGATGCAATATACAATAAAATAACGATATCGAGCTGTAAAGCAGGCTATCTTTAAAGTACCTAGTTCGAATATCTCTGAAGCTACAATATATGAGGTTGGGAGTAATGATAAACCGATTAACTTAAAAGAAAGGTGCGAGCGGATTTGTGAGGATAATCTTAAGCTCCAGTGACAACTGAATTTAGCAGCTGCGAAAGGTGGCTGTTAATTATTATTATTTTTTAGTGAGGGATCCCGACTGAAGGAGTCAATTACTGAAATTCACATTTAGGACACCTGATAGTCTAAATATGAGAGGACAGCTTAAGTTTGAAACTATAATCTGAACTATAAAAGGTCTAAGACGCATTTGTATAGCGTATCTATTAAAAGCCAACATAAGAAAATTGAATAAAATCCCTTTAACTATTAATGAAACCTTTGTCGCGCTCTATCGAATAAAGTATTTCCTTCAAATAAAAACTTCATTTTTAAGGGAATTCCATCTCGATTTCAAACTCTTACTCTTAACTTAATCATGAAACAATTTAGTAATAAAAGCTATAATTGCATTTATGATATATTATTTACAATTTAATAATTCAAGTTAACAAAACTACCAGCAGATGCTAAAAAAAAATTTGAGATATATTTATATAATTTTAAATTTTCACTAAACGCTTGTAAACTTTATTTCGAATTTACTTCTTACGTAACCATTTTGAAGACCAGTTTAAATTTGCATAAAAGTATAAAACATCAATATTTAACAAAAATACATTTTCTTGAGGATTTAATTTTGTTTACGAAAAATCTCTTAAATGGCATTTAAACAAACTTGTTTATTTTATTTATGGAGGAAGTTGCAAAAATACCACAATGCTCTTTGTGCCAACTGTGAGGTTAAAGTAATTAAATTTACTTTTTAATGTGATTTTTAATGATATTTTTTTTGCCTTTCTTATCATTACCGCAACATTGTGGAAAATAGATTCTAATAAAATTTCAATAAAAAAAGTGAATGGTTTGTACTTTGCATGCATAAATTTATGCATTTCATCGTAAAAAGGCTAATAAAAAATAATAAATTATTTTTCAATTTTAATGTTTATCACAATTTATGTGTCGTGTTGAGGTGTAGTGCCATCATTCAACAACACCATAGTGCACAGCATGAATTTTTCGTTAGACCCATTTACCTCAGGGGCCACAACGCAAGGATACTTGAACAGCTTATATTTTTCCGCATTTCGTAAAAGAATAAGTCTGGGCAAAATTCTTTCTTCAATTTAAAACATAACAATATTTTATAAACTAATATTAAAGATATAAATTATCTTATCCGTCTGCCACAGCCATCTGTATCTAGCGCCGTTCTAGCTACTTTTGCCGCTATTACAAAACTTTCTTAAAATTAAAGGGTATTAAAAAAGGGACATGACGTTGATTAAAAATATTGTTAAATTTTTAAATTTTCTCCTAGTGCCCTATAGAAACAAGTATAAAAAAGGTCTTCCTATAGCAATAGAATTTTTACGGGCTTAAACTCATTTCTGAATAATAAGAAGCAGATGCTTCAACTTTAAAAATTTTAACGTACGTAATAAAAATAGCAGAAAAAATTTAGAATAACTCTAAAATATAAACAATATTCCTATAATGACGTTAATTTTACATACACGGCTTTAAATTTTCAACCGTATACACAAAAATACGTACGAACAATAAATTTGAAAGCAGAGGCCAGACTTTGACAAATATATCCTTTAAATCAATGAACAGGTAACTTAGGTTTTCAGCAATTAAGGAAAATAGCAATAAAAAAAAAGAGAAGTTATAAGATGGCCAATACATCACCTGAAACTCTACGTATATTGGTCAAACTTGCACTTACAAGATTTATTCTAAGATACTGCTGATTTTATTGAATGACAGAATGGCAAGGAAAATCATAAAAATACATTCAATATAAGACGTGAAAGGAACAGAGTTGGATGGAATTCGATAGGATTGTAAATTATAGTTTTTTTGTTTTTTAAAAAACAAAATAAATTATTATGTGATTTGAGATGTCAATGACATAAAATTTTAGATAAATTGTTAAATCATGTTGTGATACAAAAAATTATATAACAATATAAAGTAAATTATGATATCTAAGACCTTAAGCTTTGTAAGTGCCACATGTTTTATATTTTATTGAGTCACCTACATATGTTTATATACCTTACTAGTACTCAGGTGTTCATACCAGAAAATGTCAAAAATTTACATTCACTACTTTCGTTTCTTTTTTGTTATTATAAACACATTTATTTTTATATGCTTTATAGTGAAAAAGTACAGGAAAAACATTTTCCATAATATTTTACAAAACTGAAGTTTATGATTATATAAAAGAAAGAAGAAAAAAAAACAGAAAAAAGCTGTAATATTTTTCAATTTTCATAAGTTGAAATGAAAAATATTTTTGACATATAATAGTATTAAAGAAAAATAAAAAAAAGTATAACTTAAGTAGACGTTTGTGACATTTTGAAGACTTTTGCAAATATTTAAATACCGTTTGCCACAGCCACACTTTAATAGAAATTCCAAGACAAAAGCCACAAATATACAAAATACGATATTACGAAATAAATATAAAAAACCAACAACTATTTCTGCTTGCAGTGCAAAAAATAAGCGTTAAAATGTCAGCTAACAAATACAACTATTTACACAATTTATTGGATTTTAATATGCTGTTGCAATCAAGGTAGATTAAGAAATGATACTCTCTTTTTACTTACGATACTCTATAGTAACTGATACCGATACACTATTGTATACACTCACACATAAACTAAAGAAGCAGAATGAAATCGGGAAATAATTTTAATTGTATAAAAAATATATAAACTTTTAATTTAAAACTCCTTTTGTAGCTTTAACATGTTATTTTTAATGATATATTGGAAAATTGTTACAAAAATCAATTTAATTAAATTGAAAGTATTTTCAATTTCTCTGCAATGCAAAAGGGCGTATACTATAGTTATATACATTGCACTGTATATGCTTTGTCTCATTTACAACTTTTTAAATAAAATTAAGTTTTGTTTGAAATTACTCTCAGGAAAATAATTTTAAAACATATAAATATATATATATATGATTGATATTTATAACATTAAAACATTTTAATAGCATTTGTTTTCTAATTTAAATACATGTGCATAAGTGTTTTTCGCGAAATTATTTGCTGTTTAGTATTTTAGAATTATACTTCTTTACCGAGAGTCATTTAAAATACATCAAGTCAAATGTAGCAGCACTGCTATTTTCTTATTCGCTTACTAGTGCTTGAGTTTCGTATTAAAAAAATCTTTATCTGTAATATAATTTACTTACACCTTCGCTAGCTTTGAGATCTTTACACAGACAGTATCCTGAATTTATCAAGACAAGCTTTGAAGGGCGACTCTGATGCTGTTTTTCCTTGTAAACTGCTGCTTGGCTATTATTATTGAATGCAATAGTGAGAATGGCGAGAGAATAGAGAAAAAGGGTATAAAATAAAAGTTTTGTTAGGAGCATTTTAGATTTAATTTAAGCTTCGTTTTTAGTTTTGCTCTGTCAGTAACCTTTTGCCTGTAATTCAAACAAACTCAAAACGGTTATTATGATGACATGTTTGCCATTCACAGATATATAATTTACAAAGCCACTAAAAAATTTAAATAAAATCGTAACGAAACTGCAATTTCAAGCAACACATATTTGAAATTGTTTTTTTAAAGTTTCAACAACAGAGTCTGTTATTTTTTAATAAATGCTAAGCTGTTTTAAAGGTTTTTCTTATTCTTGTTTTTATTCTTTTGATTAGTTATTTATTAACCTTAGAAAGATAACGTTATTTTTTAGTACGGTAAAGATAACATTACGTGTGAAAGACGTATGGTTTCTAATATCCTTTTAAGGACTTAAAAAAATAAAAATTGGCATAGGAGTTATTGAGATCATTTATTTATTGAATTTTCTCTTTAATAACCATTAGCAAGCTACTGAGATCAACTGAGAATACTGAGCATATACATTTTCTCTCACTACAAACCACAGAGATGGAGTACAAAATTAAAAAGGCGTACGTCTGATACACGTAACTTATCTATGCAGGGTTAATTACACTATTCAGCATAGCATTCCTCCTTTAAATAAAAAATGGTGGTTGAAAATAAAAACTTGCTTTCAAGTTTTTTCCTTTATATATAGATTTTTTATATTCAAATCTAACTCCAGAACACTTAGTACGATTTGTACAAGTATAAGATCGAAAATGGGCAATTACTTAACTGCAACCTAAGCCACCACAATATTTTTATATGCTTAACAGTTTCCAAAATGTTATGGTGCAGTATACAGATAAATCAAAGGTAATTTATTTGGCGAAAATCGAAAGCAGCCGTTTTTCAAGTATATAAAACTTTATTTATTTATTTACATTAATTTTGTTTTAGAGTGAAGACTGCTTTTGCTGTAGCCACTGTTATTTATATATTTTTTTAAAAGATTTTTTACATTAAAAATGTTAATTAACAACAAAAAATAAGAGAAGCTTTACTATTTCAGTATAATCATCATTTTGATGAATAAAAAATTTTGCAAAAATGAAACCAGTTGAACTGAAACCTACAAAACTCGTGCAATTTTTTTACATTTGCTTAAATTTTTTTCTTAACGTAAAATTAACTCTCTGCGAGCAAAAAGTTTAAAACTTCTATCCACTGCCGTTATCTGTATTTTTAATTAACACAAATTTAATTTAAGTCTATGGTAAAACAGGAAACATGATGAAATGTCAGTATAAATTATGGTGTACAACTTTAAGCTAAATGCCAAGATGACATACCATAAAATCTATCCATATAAAATAACCATTATCAAGCAACACTGAAACAGCAGTATGAGAGTAGTCTTTGGCTTTTAAAATTGCAATATGTACTATTAGTACGCATTCAATGTCAACTGGTTTTTAGAGGAAAAAAATACACAATAAACAAAGAAACCGGCAAGATAAACTGTATTCAACAATTGCTTTTAATAAATAAAATAAAATAAATTGCAGGTACATGTGCGTGTTTATTTTTGGGATGGATTAAATTATTTTAAAAGAGGTTATGATTATTTTTAAAGTAAGACAGACACTAACTGTCCTGTAAGCTAGTCAGAAAATTAACTTTCAAATTTTTAACAAAAAATTACTTTTAATAGAACTTGCTTATAAATTATTAAAAAAAAAACAAATTAAAAGTTTAAAAATTATTTTTTGAATGTAAAATGTTTCATACTCATATGTAAATTCATCCTAAGGTTTTAATAATTGTGTATACATGGTAACTATATTCGAACCTTTTACTTGTTGTAAATACTAAATGCACGTTTTTTGTTTTACAACAAATTATAAGGCATTTATTATGGTTTTTTATTATTTATAATTTACATGCAATTAATTGAGTTAAATTAATACTGTTTATAATATTTGTTTTGCTTGAATTAACATCATATAATACAACTTGCACCACCAGTAACTACAAGTATCTACGATATTTAATATATTTATTTATTTTTTCAGCAACTTTCAATTGCCCAATAAACAAACAGAAACAATTGTTTATCCATTTCGACAACTGGCCACATAATGGTACAGTTAATTATTTTTAATATTTTATTTTTTATATATAATACTTATTAAAGCTTCATCCAAAATCAAAAGTATCCAATTAAGATCATTTATATCCAAGCAGAAAACGGCTTTTCAGTTGACTGTTTTTAAAGATATTTAAAACTTTAATGAAAACTCAACTTCGAGCCACTGCAACTCATTTTATCCCATCAAAACCACTTAAAAATCAATCTCCTATTTATTTTAAATGAACTTGCCTTTGACCTTGGATGAGACTTGAAAGAGAAGTATATATTATAAATAATAATAACAATTAATAATTAATTTTCAAAACTATTTAACTATTATAATTTAAAAAAAAATTCTGTGTCTTTTCTATATATTTCTTCATCATCTTCAAATTATAAAAATCAAAAACACCAAACTTTGTAGAATGCAAGCATTAACAAAGATTATAAAGTGCTATTAACTAAAGTCGAAATCCCCAAAAATGCGGACAAGTATTTGGTGAAACTTTAAAAAACATAAGAACACTCTAGCCCACATCATCGTTATTGCATTCGAGTTAACAAAAAAATATATAACATCAAATTATTGCATTCAAATTATGTTTTCATAAGGTTCAAAAATGCTTGTTGGGTTTTAAAAAACTTTGTACACGCGTACATACACACAAATGTTTAAGCAGAGGTGTTTGTAATTTGCAAATGGTTGTTAGTGCTATTTAACGGCACAGACACATATTCGTATATAAACATAAATACAAATAAACATTATTTCATAAGTGGAAATTGTTCATTTAATTGAAAATAAATTTAATATGCATTACAATACTTTCATTTCAAATTAAGATTTTTCCTTTGTTTCCTTTTTTACATTACCAGAGAAATGGCAAAATAATTAATAAACATATAAATAAAGTTTTACATATTAATAATGTCAAAAGTCATTGGACTTGAAATATGTGTATACTTTTTATTTGTATTTATGGCTTTTTTTAAAGGAAATAATAATTAAAAAGCTGCAATAAATAACAGATAATCAACATATACGCCAATAGAAAGTATTTAATAAACATTTTAAATATACAAAAATAAAATAAGTTAAAAGTCATTTAATGTTGAAATATTTATTTCAAACTAGTTTTTAATTTTGGTTTTCATTATTGAATTTAATAAAGCAAAACCCATATTTGGATGTGATTGGCTTTTGTTGGAAAATGTTTAATGCAATTATTTATTTATTTTTTTTTTTTTGTTAAATTTTTAGTTAGCAACATTGAACATTAACATTTTTAATGACCTTTCGATTTATCAATATATATATATATATATATGTATATATCTTTTGTTTTTATTTGTGTTGTAGATGTTGTATAAATTTTCTGCTATTTTATGCAAATTGTATAATAATATGAATCAAATAATAAATTAGAATCCAGTATTTAAAAATATTTAAAATTTTTTTATTAAATTTTAACTGTAATAAAATTCTAAAATATTAGATTTACATGATTAAGAATAATACAAAACAAAAATTTATTAAATTTTTGAAATTATTGTAAAACACAAGTTTATACCACAAATTTTTAAGAACCTCTTAAATATCTGTTTGGTAAAACTATTTTAAATTACAAATTGAATTTTGATTTCCCTATTCGGATAATATCAAATACTCCTTTACATTTAGAGTAACTACCACTAAATTCTCATTGGGATTTTCTAGACTCTTTTTAGATTTAACATTTTGGGGGTGGGAATCTTCTTAATAGAAAAGTTTTACATAAAAAAATATAAAATAAAATAAAAGAAAAAATAAAAAAGAAACCAAATTTTTACGGAAAATTTATTTAATAAAATAAAAACAATTCATATGGTTTTTTTGTTTATGCTTTTTTATAAAACTAGCTCCCCAAAAATATAAAATTTTTTGTCATTAAAATATTGTACGACTATCGCTATTATCAACAAAATTTTTCTAGGTTCGTTACATAGCGTAACGTAGTAATATTAATTTTCGTGAAACTGTTATGTGATAAGAAATTTTTTTTTTATATTTCACTATTGGTATAATTACAAAATCTGAACCACAATGAAAATATCTAGGTATATGACCTTGACAGCTAATAAGCTGTCACGATTGCAGTACACGATTAACAATTTTTTTTATTACATTGCATATATAAATATAAACAACACGTTTATAAGAAAAAAAAAACTCTTAAGTGGGCGAAAAATAACAACTAATTTCCATTTTCCGACTAAGCAATTAAAAAAGAAGAACTTTTCTATATACATTTTTTCTCATTTCAATAATCATTTCTTCTGATGTATGCTCCTCTATAAGGCGTCCTTTTTGTAAACAAATAGGCTATTGAATCAAACTATTATATTTTGTTACTGAAACCTGATAGAGGCCATGACGCCTTCAAGAAAAAATATAATAAAAATGTAAAATTTTTTAGCCAGCCATTGAACAATATGTTTGTCAACCGTTACATTCCTAAAATATAAAATTTTAATGCATCATAATAATTTTTTTTTTTTAAATTACATCGTTAGTCTATAAATATAAAATAGCATGTATTTAAAAAAAAAGAGTCTTGCTTAGAAACAGCTGACCATTTTAAAGTAAATTTAAAGTTCTATTTTATTTTCACCATGATCTTTACAAACTATTTTCAAAATCTTTCATCATGAGAGCCATCAAATAACAAAAATAACCAGTTCCAAAAAAGTCAGCAATTATTTCTAATTGTACCTTTTATTTTTGACTGAAGTTTTTGATATAAAATCATGCGCTAAACGCAAAGCTAGAAATATTCACGATACCGAATTTAAATAAAATAATTACACTTTTATATTAATTTTGTACAAATTAAAAAATATAAAAAATATCGTTTACGTTTTGAAAGTGAATGCAATTGTTTAAATACTGTATGTCGTATTAAAATATACTTCAATATAAAAGATATAAAAGTATATTTTTTGAAAATTTCGAAATTAATTTAAATTTAGAAGGTATGCTTGCTAACTGTTTCTTTTTCCAGCTTGCTAACTCTTTAAATTTCTTTCCATGGAGACTAATATAACAAAGTCCATGAAATCATATTGAGACAATTTTGGTATTATAAGTGCATGCAAAGGAATATTACATTTTCCTAACAGTCAATTTATGCACATATAATTTCGCTAGACAAGAGTAGCAATTAGAATGGCTAAATCCACAAAAAAAAATTAAACGACAAGATTTTTTATTAACTGCGATACATGTTTGATGCTTTTGCTTTATAAAATTACTAGCTGTATATTTTGTACTTAACGTTACACTTTCGAAAGGAGTTCACAATATTTATAACTCAAGATTTAAAAAAGATATTGTCCAGCAAAAAACACAACGTTTTTAGAAACAAGTATTATAACAAAAATAAAAAAAAAACCCAAAAAGGCCTTCAGATAATATCTAGATAAAGCAAAAATTATTCCTTTAAGCTACTGTTTGTTCAGCACATAAAACTATTTTCTCGCTAACTGCTCCAAAAACCAAGAATTGAATTAATGTTCATATTTGAGAAATATATAAGCATAATTAATGTCTTAAGTTAAGAAGTTAGAATTCAATAATTGTGAATGACAAATTCAATAGAGATTTGAAAGTTGTCGCGTGTACAAAAAGACAAAAGTAACTGAATAAGATTATATGAATGAGACAAGGGGAAGAGAGAAATATAGATCAAAATCAAGTTTCTAATAAAGTTAGTTTTTAGGTTAATTCAAGACTGGTTATTTATTTGTGCTTTCAAACTAATGATATTTTTTGCAATTAAAGTGTTAAGCAACTAAATAAATATATGTACACAAGTGAATGCTGTTCTTAATTTAAAACTTAGTATGAATTGAATTAATAAGTTACTAGATGTGTATGCTAATTCAAAGTTAAGAAATATTTTGTCAATACAATACCAAAATTTTGGTTTTAATTAATTTGACCATTAAAATGTTATTAAAAGTATTAAGTAGCTTTTTTATGTGCCACATACACATAATTGGTCATATAATTTTAGTATCAAAGAGTTTAGATTGATATAGCACTTTAATGCATTAAAAGTTTTTAATTAAGATTAAACTGTTTTATGATAAATTTACTTTGTATCTCCCAATTGAAATGAATAAAAAAAACACATTTTTAAATTAAAAAAAAAAACCTTAACTAAATTTAAAAATTCTTAAGCACAAATTATTGTTATAAATCTTAAGTTTAGTTTAAAAAACTGGAAGAATATTGAACTCTTGTGTCCTTAAGAAACATACCAAATTTAAGTCACAACATACATAGTATACTTAGATTCAATTTTTAGTGTATTTTATATAATTCACTATTTGCCATACACAAGATTACATCAATTTTGCGTGTTATCAGTTTTAAGCCAAGGTTTTGGTTTTAAAATTATTTTTTTACTCCAAAAGTCTTTTTGTTTTTGGTTAGTTTTTAGGCACTTTTTTAAATAATTTTTTTTATAATTTTATATCATTTTTATTTTCAATAGTTCATTCATGATCCTTCAATTTAAATATTTTTTACAAACACATACATATATTTCTTAACACTTGCGTGGTTAAACATGTTTTCCCTTTTTTTCCAAAAATCATATTGTAATTTTTTTCCAATACATACCGGCTCCAAAAAGTGCAACAAATACGATCATAAACTTCTTCATTTTTGTTAAATAAAAAATAGCTTTTATCTTATTATGATCCAAATAGAAATAAAAATTTTAATCGTGTATATGTGTTATTTTTAAACAAAAAAAGTATCAAAAATTGTCTGAAAATTACTTGCGACAACGAAATACCTGAACCGACTGTGTGTAGTTGGCGGTCTTACATTCGCTTTTTATACCGCTGCGAATGTGCGCACGCGTGCATGAGCTGTAAAAAATGTTGCTCGCGTTGAATTGTGATTAGTTTTCGTGCTTTTTTCTTCGTTAACTTTTAATGCTATACAGCATGTTGGCTGTTTAGCTACTGCAGAAAAATAGCTAAAAGAAAATAGTAATATGAGTAGTAATGGAATAATAAAATGTGGAAGAAATATAAACGCAATGAAAATACCCTGAGAGTTAATATTTAGCCAGTCTTGTAAATGTAGCAAAAGAAAGACATTTAAAAATACGCTCCAAAATTAAGTAAACATAAGTATATATACGAGTATATAAAAAATAAACTCGTTGTGAGACTATGGTTGAAGTCAACTATTGTCATTTTTGATTAAAATGAAAAAAAAAACTCATGCCAGTATTAAATATACTTAAGCAGTAGTTCTCAAACTGCTTTTTACGATCTATATTTATTTGCAAAGTTTTTAGTAAATTTAACAAATTTTATTTATAACTTATTATAATGTTTTCTAAACCCGCTCTACCAAAATCTGTTTTACAAACGAAAAATTAAGTTTTAATAAAAATATCACTAGGATTTAAGAATGCTTCCGTAGCTGTTCTTAGTGCAACTCATTCAATATATTCAATTTTGGATCACTCTTTTCAGTAATGCTGATCGTACATTACAAATAACATAAATAATAGGGACCTCCAAATCGTGCGCTCCCACAGCAAATAATTGAAATGAACTTGTCGCTAAATTTTGGTTTCAAGTGGTAGATAGTTGTGGCCATCGTATGGTATCAACCATTCGAAATATCACTAGGATTTAAGAATGCTTCCGTAGCTGTTCTTAGTGCAACTCATTCAATATATTCAATTTTGGATCACTCTTTTCAGTAATGCTGATCGTACATTACAAATAACATGAATAATAGGGACCTCCAAATCGTGCGCTCCTACAGCAAATAATTGAAATGAACTTGTCGCTAAATTTTGGTTTCAAGTGGTAGATAATTGTGGCCATCGTATGGTATCAACCATACTGTTGACACGACATGTCGCTGTTATACATATTTTTAAACAAAAATGTTATTAAGCATGGTGCGGTTATGATTTGCATCGAATATGAAAAAGGAATGATAAGAAACTGTGGCTTTGTGTGGATGTAATGAAATCTGTAGAATCTGCTGTAAAGTTGTTTCTGAGCACAATTTTGCAATAAATTATATTGATGACTTTTTAAATAAACCTGGATAATTATTTTTTTACAGTCTACTGATCATAAGCTTAAATAGCGAGGTAGTTTGTATATTCGTTTACGATTACCAGGACAGCCATTACATATTTTGTATGTTTTTAAGCTGGTTTTGTGTTCACTGAGAAATTAATTTTTAAAGAAAAGTATCTAACATACCGAACGATATATATATATATGTTATAGAATAACAGTAATTAGTTTAACGAAGTAAATTTTGAACAATATAGAAAATGTTTGCCAGCAAAAAATATCATAAGAGCACCAAAATTTATAACTTTTCAATAAAAGGTTTTAAAATGTTTTAAATTAATTGAAAAACCGAAATTTGATTAAAAACTTGAGACTTCAAAAATAATTAACATCAGGAAATTATACACAAAAGAAAAAAACAATATTTCAAAAGAAATAATCAGGTTTTTAAAAGCCCAGTTTCGCCAAAAATGTCGAAAAATTTCATGTATAAATTTAAGTTTCATTCAAAAGCTCAGTATCTAGTGCGAATCATTTATTTACCTATTTATTTTTATTTTAATACTTTTACAAATTGGTTGTTTTCAAATAGCACTCAAAAGATTTAAGAAAATCTATTTTGGTATACATATTTGAGTTAAAGTTAATACTCGTGTTTTTTTTTTTTTTTGTTTTTTATTTTGTTAACCCAGTCAATGAAGTTGCTGTTAAGAAGCACTTATTGTAGACCAGCAATAGCAATTGTTGTTTCTACAGGTTTTCATTTTCTGAAATATTTTATATTTTTCTTATTTTTTAATTTTATCATGCTGTTTTCTTTTTATATTTCATATTAGAGTTTAATGTTTTGAATTTAAATAGAAATCCAAAAACAATAAGAAAATACCAAGTTTCTGGTTGTTTCTGTACAACGTTTTTGTATGCAAGTTGTCCATGCGTCATTAAAGTTTTAGCCAACGCCATCTACCATTGCTGTTATTCTCTGCTTTGCTTTGACGGCATTTATAGTAAGCACATACATAGATACATTTATATATAGAGAAAATCACAAATTGTTTAAATAATATTTGCGGTATTTATAATTTTTATTAATTTTTTTCAAATTATTTTAAGGTGGGGGTTGAAGTCGATTTCAGCTTTTTGGAATTTTTTATGTTTTTTAATTCATAAACAAACACACCTTTATAATAGTGATTTCAAACATATGAGCTGAACTACTTTAGACAAAGTTAACAATAAAAAAACAAAATTACGGGTATGAATAATAAAAGTAATTAATCTTTTACTCTATTTTCTGTTTCATAATTAAATTTTTCTAATTTATTAACTAAACAAAAAATGTACATTATATTTATCTAGTTTTAAATAATTAAATTACTACTAGAAGATATATTTCTAACTTTCTTTTACTCTGTTTTCTGTTTCATAATTAAATTTTTCTAATTTATTAATTAAACAAAAAATGTACATTATATTTATCTAGTTTTAAATAATTAAATTACTACTAGAAGATATATTTCTAACGATTACAGTTGACTGCAGCTTATAAGATACGTTTAAAGTAGTTTTGCGCAACAACAACATTTATATAAATTTAAAGTCGATACACAAATTCATATTGCAGAACCGATGTTATCAGTTAACAAAAGCTGGATTGAGACGGATGCTTGCTAGTGGACGTACGATGCGTACCGACGATAACATGACTGCTGCGGCAGAAAGCATGTAAATCAAACAAGAAACTGTGTGCATTATTACAATAACAATTTGTCAGAAAGTTAGAATTCACTTACATGATCCAATGGATCCTGGTAAGGCATTGGTTAGGAAATCTAATTGAAAATCAAAAATCTTGACACAGCTGCCAAGCAACAGCAAACAAACTTGCCTATGTGAGGATCAGATCGTAAAATTCAGGTGCCACTATTATCCCATTTTGTGCCGTGGAATAGAAGATATGATTGCCACGCACAGTGTTTATCAAGCAATCGATCTTTTATATATTTAGTGTAGTAAACGTGCTATCAGCTATCTAGACCATTTCGAATTGGCGCTGAAATTTACCCACTTATAATTTTTCGTATAAGGTGCTCTTAAAATCATACGATATACTAATTATCCAGAAACAATGCAAATTTTTCAGCCGATTGCGATATAGTACAAGAAACCATCCGCAAAGTTAAAGAACATTTCTTATGCTTCCACAAAATTTATTTTCCATACTCTTAATATACATACATCAGCTGCAACATGACAAATATGTACTCAGGAAGCTGCAATCGTCGAGAAGACTACGAAAATTAAGTTTGTTTAAAGCACAACTTATTTATCACTTTTAACTCTAATTCACATTTATTCACTAGCAATATCAACATCTATGACCAAAAAATCGTTTTACGTTTTTTTTTTTAATTTTGGGTTTATACGTTATAATTAATTGGATAATTTATTAAAAAATTTTTTTAATAAATACTAAGGAAATATTTACGTTTTTATGTTTTATCACAAAATTTATTTTTGAAATTATTGTCATTGTTATGAAATTATTATTTTAAGGAGAGTATTTCAAATTCTATTTTAAAGTAATATAATTAATGGTAATTGTATTTTTTATTTATTATACGTTTCTAATGATTTATGCGAAAAAAGCAAAACAAAGAAAAGTGAAATATTATAAAAGAAGAAATTATCATAAAAATAGCAATAGCAATTAAAATATGGTAATAATACTGGCAATGATAAGTGTAATGATCCCCAATAAATAACAATAAACTAATCAACACCATGAAATCATAATCGTTTATAATTTTACAATGACTGGCCTAGAAGAATGAGAATAAATGCAAGTTTTTATTTGCAGTGTATAGACGAGCAAATGAACGGTTGAGTGCATGGATGATACTTTAAATGACAGTTGCACAATTAATGACATTTCAATGGCTACAATTTAAAAATAAAATTATGTTATTACGTGCCACTATTTGTTGTCAGTGAAGCAAATAAACGAACAAGTTAACGGCAACAATTCAGATTGATGGCCAACAAGATTAAAGCTGAAAGAAAGATAAATGACTTGATTCTTTTTTTTTTTGTTTTTTTTTTTTGTTGATTGTGTTAAGTGTTCGCATTTCACATAAAAATAATAAAAACAAGATAAACAATAAATAAGCAAATATGTATTCCGCATATGTATTCTCATTTAACCTTTTTTAAAGATCAAAACAATTGTTGTAAAATGCAATTAAAGACTGTTGGTAAAAAAGTTTTTAAAATTAATTTTTTAAAATAAGATATAAAATATTTATTTTAAGGTTTCTAAGTCGAATCTTTTAATTATAATTCAGTAGACAAAGGTTGGCGAAGGTAATTCGCCAAAATTATATCACAAAGTTATAAATTTCAATAAGCATTGGTAATTACATATAAATAAAATATATTTTGTTGTTATTTACCTGTACGTGTTTCCCCCTGGGGCCACATAAATATGGTCTTTATAGAATTTCGACTATCTAGACACAGTGCAACTGGGAAAAAAAGGGAGCCCAGTCCCCTGAAGTCAGCAGGGGTACAACTGGAAACTTCTTTTTATTTCCACGGGAATCAGTAAGCCGCAGAGTTCATTATTTGTCTTTTGGGAGTATCGTGGTGGTTGTGGTTTCGCGGCCCCTTATCAGGTCTTTTGTTTAATATGGTGGCCAGGATTATTTCGGCGTTAATGACACGCTAGGTGAATGATCCAGTCCAGTGAGCATGCAGACATGTGTTCTGGACAGGAGTTGGAAAGTCTCCAACTCTTAAGCAAGGAGTGATGATTTGCAGCCCTGCTCTGGAATCATCGAAGTTGCAACTAGAAAGTTCTGTTGCATAGAATTATAGCTTCGGCTTCCTAGGACGAGCATGACGTTCCAAATTATGCAGTGGTTAGATCCACCATCTGATTAAGGATTCATGGCCAGGTGCGGATGTAAATCGAATCACATAGTTACCTGTACGTGTTAAGTTTACTAAAGTCTTCAATGTGAGTAAAACATTTTAAATTAGCAAAACTTTTTCTATCCTAAAAGTTTTAAGAATGTGCTATATCTTTTACTAACTTTTATTATTAATTAATTAATTTTTAAGTACCAGCATTTAACATAAACGCTACTGAAAATATATTGGTTTTTTTGTGGAAATCAATATTTATTCCTACGCGTTAGTAAAAATAAATCACCAACAACGAGTATTTGCAATAAGATAAGAGATGGAATTTTTAATTGTTTTGTTTTGTTTTGTTTTTATTTTTATTGACCTTACAAAAAATAAACAAAAACCTAATATGACGAACACCTGCACTGGAAATTTGAACACTGTAGCTCAAGAATGAGTGTTTTATTCCTTAAGATCTAAGCAGCTTACAATTATATTCCCTGATTTTTGGAAACATTTATAAATTTTTAACTACTCTTTTAGAAAGGAGTCAATTGTGAGTGCTTGTGGTGACTGCTACATATGCAACGTTATGGGTGCCGTTTTGGAACGTCTGCCAGTAATTGGTTATGAAGCTTATTTTAACTATATTGAATCTTGCACTGTCAAAAGTCTTTTCCCTTCTCTCATCAAAGAGACTGTTCTAGTTGCTAAAAGCTATATCCGCAGAACCCAAATCTAATGTATGCCACAAAATCCGCTACCATCTCAGACTATTGCGGCTACCACCTGCAAGTAGCATTGTCTTCGACAATATATTATTCAGATGATATTTGATAATTTTTTGATCTTTCACCAACACATTTGTTTAGCTTAAAGTTCCTTAATTATATTGAAGTAACAATAAACTTCCAGCAGGAGAGATACTATCTTGGGGTAATTTATGGGATTAGCTTGTCTACCCCATCCAACTCTTTTTGGATGCCCTTCCGCACCAATCTCTGTAGACAACGATAAGTATTAACATACTTCAATACTTATTACATCGCCGCTAGTATGCCGATATCCATTTGTTTAAACGAATATACATATGTGTATATCGTATATACTAGGAGATTGTTGTTAAGTTCTTCCTAAAAGCTTAGAATAAGGCAACCATGCACCGTTTAACGATATAAAATTATTTTTAGCACAACCTTTTGTGAAGTATAGTCGACCTACCTTAAAGGTCAATTTGACGACTGTCGATATATTTTATTTTTTTTCTATATAGTGTTGTGGTTGCTGCTACCTCAGTATTTTTGTTGTTTATTAATCGAATATAAAAGAGTTCTTATATATCTGTTAAATAATTGCAACATAATTTGTTTCTTTTTTGTTAAAATTGAAATGTAATCTGGAACACGAACACCGTACAAAATAAATATAATAACATAAAAAGGGCAAAATTATACTGATAATACGTAATTTAACGTCCGCTATTTGTTGTAGTTCTGTTTTTGTGGCCTGATGCTGGTTGCTGCTGCGGCCGCTAGCACTGCTCATGCTGTTGTTGCAGCAAGTAGGTAGCCAGTTTGGTATAAAGTGTGATTCAAGGTTTCGGAATGCAGGAAAAGTATTAAATTGCAATAAGCATTCGTTCATACGTTAATACGTACATATGTTTTCTTTTAGACTATTTACTGATTATACTCTCGTACACCTAAGAGTTGGTGATTTAATTATTATTTTGTTATTATTTTCTTTCTTATTTTATTTTCAAAATAAACAGGCACACAAGCCTTGTATGTTCTATATAACTAATTGCTTGTAGTTATGCATGTGTGTCTTTCATATAAAATTTATCGATAACAAGCGGTCGGTAGACCAAATTGTTATAGACCAGTATTTTCATGCTTGATTTATTTGTTGAGTTTAGCTTTTCCAGTTTTAGCTACATTCTGCTTTAAAAAACACCCAACCTAAAATTATTTTTCTTTTGCTGGGGATGAAAACATATCTACGAATGGATGTATGTATGGGTATTGTTTATTTATTGTTTTTTTATAAGGCTGTATTTGTTTTAATATGGAGACTAAGTTTGCGGCATGGTACTCGAAAATTTATTTCAGCTTGGGTGATGGTAAAGTTTTGTTTTTTTTTTGTTTTTATTTTTCTTTTTCTCTTTACGTTAAAATTTCAACTCTTTTTTATTTTGTTTTTTATTTTGCTCCATATGTAGTGTTAATTTTTTGTTCGTGTTTGTCCATTTGTCTGTTGGTCTTGCAACAATAATATATTATTGTTTGTTTGGTGCATTGTACTCTGTTGGCATAGGAGCGAGTTTGTGTATCTGTGTGGTAACTGAATGATTTTCAGTCTCTTGGACATTTGTTTGTTTTGGTACATTTTATATAATTTGAAGCTGTTAAGAGAGCAGTTTCTGTGTTTATTATGTTTTCTTCATTTTATACAAAATTACTACAATAACGAGTATTACATTTATTTTTTACTTGTATTTTTATTTTCATTGCAAAAAACCCACCTACCTTGTCGATGTGGCTGGCTTTCGCTTTCAATATTCACATTGAACATAAATGTTTTGAATTAATTTTCAATCTTCAAAATTTACTCTACAATTTACCGACAAGTTAAGTTGCAGAAGCGGCATGGCTAGATTATAAAGTTATCCAAAAGTATATTAAATATTATGAAGTTATACAAAAATGTATTTCATACCGCTAAATGTAATAAATTAGCTCAAGATTCAAAAATGACTTTCCATTTATGAACAATGAAATCACTCCATGAATTAAAGGATGCTTGCAAAGTGCACTACATTCTTCTAGTGCCTAATTTTAATCGCTTTCTCTAAAAAATAAGTGCAATTTGGATGTAGAATTATTTTCTTTTTAAATTAAATACACTTGCACTTTAGCATAATTATTATTATTTTATAAATTAATTCAAAATGAAATATAAAAACTTTTAAATAAATTCATAATAATTTCATACTTCTTTTAAAAATTCAAGCTATTAACCCCTTCAAGCATGTTCATCTTACACTATTAAAAATATTATGGTTCCCTAAGTTAGTTTATATATCATTATCTCAAACTATTTTAAAACCTAAAAAATGAATTTGTAACTAATAATATCAGCAATAACATTATTATGTGTCTCCTCTGAGACCATATTTTCTTGTTATTGCACTATAATGCACTATAGTACAATGTACTATAAATATGTATTAAAAAAATTCGGTGTTTAAAAATTATAAGAAAATTATAATATGCAATTTTGAGATTAATGGTTTTATTATTTATTATATTAAAAACTATTTTTAAAAATGATTAGTTGTTAAGCTTGTGAATATAATGTAGGGTAAAAAATAAATACAAAGTACATATATCGTAACAAATAATTGCAACCTGGCTTGTTTAACCACTTTAATAAATTTATTTTGAACAACAAACAGTTTAACTCAATAGACAATAGCCCACCATATTTACAGACAAGTTTTTTTTATATTAACAAAAGAAAAAACAAATTTGGAACTTTGCCTACTGCAAAAAGAATGTATATCACTGTCAGTCTAATAAATTGATTAACTAAAAGTACGTTTACCAAGTTAATATTAAAAAAATAGGTGACTTAAGGAATGTTATGTTTTATTTCAAATTTACTATTGGTTTATTTTAATTAACAGCACATTCACAAAATATGTTTAAATAGTTGTTTGATTATGGCGTCCCGTGTTAATTAATTTAACAATAAGTTCAAATGAATATAATTTTGATTGCATTTACAATAGAAATACATGTGCAATCACATTTGTTTTATTTTATAAAAAGACAAATATCTTGTTTGACAACAAAATATTAATGTAAACAAATAAAAAAATAAAATACTTCGAAACACACGTATTAGGCTGTTACTATATTAGAGCCAAAAGGAAAACAAATTACCTCTTGATATCAAATATTTTACCATAACAAGTTATTTATCACAATTTTAACCACAATAAAATTTTATTTTTAAAAATACTATGCTTATAAACTTATGGCTAGCTGAATATTTTATGCTAATCAAAGAAGAAACATTAATTTAGTAGGTAATCTAGCTAAAAAAGTGAATTTAAAAGCTTTATTTTATTTTAGATATTTTGCATAACATGAATAAAAAAACTGATTTAACCGGCTTTTGTTAAAAACAACACATAGAATTTTCTTAGTTTTGATTTTAACAGTTTTAATTAGCACCTTATGTATCTGGCTGAAAGTGAAATGTGCCCGGCAACTGGAATGTTCTTAAAAAAAATTTATTAATATGTAGATATTGATAAAAAAAATTTTATGAAAGGTATACTATGACGACAGTGTGTTTCATGTTTAGACTTTTTGATTTTAAAAACTATAATTAAAGGTTTCTCGTAGACCTTTAAATTATAAATTAATTTTTTTTCGATATGTTGAATAATTTCTTAGCTGCTTTTTGCTCATAATTTTATTCGAAATATTTATTGCTATGCTAATATCAATACAAGATAAATATAAATAAATGTCTATATATAATTATTTTTTTTCATTATATTATTGCTTTAAATATTAAAACTAATTTATATTTTAAAGACTTAAAATCTTTTGAACCAGTCGTAAAGTTTAAAAACGATCTATTTTCGAAAGTATAAAAAAACAACAATATTTAGCGTTATCGAAATATACAAAATTTATACTACATTTGCAACTGTTATAAGAGTTATTAACCGATAATGAAAAAATTCTTGCCAAATCTTAATTTACGTACAAAAATAGATTTGACAATTCAGCAGGTTTTAAATTTAAAAATATAATCAAATTATATCGTCACTTTTCTACAAGAAAGGTGTCATTGAAAATTTATAATTTTTAAGTTGATAGTATGCTCAAATACAACTATTTCATAACTGCGAATAAACAACAGTTAAAATTATATTTTAAACAATATTTAAAACTGTAAAAGCATTTTTAATAATATGTGTTTTACATATTTCCTTCGCAACAATCAGTGTTTTACTGGAACAGCGTTTATGGTGATGAGAGGAAAAAAGTATGCAAAAATAAAAATAAAATGGAAAATATTGTCTGCTAGTATCTAATTTTTCCTGTTTGCTTAATAAATTATTACGAAAAAATTTTAAAATATTTGATTCTTTCTTAATAATTTTTGAAATAAATTAATGCATGAACCTAAATTGAATAAAAGCTTTTATTTGGTAGTAAAAAGTTATCAATAGAATATTAACAGGTGACAGTTTACTTAATTTATTAATTTATTTATTTAACGAGTTAACATTTTAAAACAAGTATTATTTTAGGTCACATTGTTATCAAAAGACTTGTTTATTCATGATACGGCCTTATTACAACAAATTTATTAAAAAATTTCTAACTTTTAACATTTTTGGAAAAAAATTAATTTAATTAAGCGGTTTAACATAGTTTTCTCAATCAGTGCATCAGAAATTAGAGTATAATTAAGTATATAGTTTGCATGTAAATAGAAACAGGATTGCTTTCAAGCACACCTTGACTTCTTTTCAATTTATATCAAACAAACCCAATTGGGTGAGGCTAAGTAGATTTTAATGTTTTAGTTTTTTTTTTAACAATAAATTATTTTCTGTATACGATTTTTGTCAAATATGTTTTAAAAGAGCGCATTTATAATGTTCAAACATTTTTACAGGGAACACACTGTTAATTATTTAATGTTTATTTAAAAACAAACTTTGCTAAACAAATAAACACTAGTTTTTACAATTCAGTCAACTCTTTTAAATATCTGTGCTTTGGCTATGATATAAAGCTGGATTTTTTTAAACAAGTATGCATATATTTCGGTGTAATAAATAAATATCATATAAAATATTCGCTCCACTATTCTGTATAAATTATTTTTACAACATTTACCTTTAATAAATAAAACCGGATTTTTTGTTATTTTAACTTGATATTAAAAGTAAGAAACGACATTTTATGGTTAAAAAATAAAAAACAAATAAATATAAAAATTCTTTTAATATTGCTAACCAATGCACATAAATGTATCCTCATAATATTATCCTCTGAGTAATAGTAAACGCCAATATATAGACATATGCCAGTGCAAAGCCATTCAAAAACCATCTTAGCACAAAACAACAATAAAGTAACTGCCATAGTATTCATGCAATCTTGAGTCTCTTAGTAAAATTTTATTTAGTTTTACATTACAGTTATGTTTTGTAAAAGCAGTTACATTTTTTAAATAGCTTAGTTTTAAAAAGCTACTTTAACAACTTTATTTTACATACTGGGACGCTGATTTCTGATAAACGATTAGTATTTTATGACTACTCTATTCTGATTTTATCACTATCGTTTGCTCTTGACTGAAGTTATTTTGTTTTGTTAACATAATAATCAGCCCCATTTTTTCTCAAAAAGTTTCTTGCAGTCATTAATATTTTCAAGTCCAAGATCTCCTATAGCTTTCATATTTGAAAAAATTATAGCACTGCACTAACCAATGCTGGAAATTCACGTAAAATGTGCGCTATCTTCTCAGTTTATATTACAATCATTTATATTTATCTTGGCTCAATAATATTTTAAGGTTCAAAAACCTGTCATTACAGTTATTATTCAATTTAAGGTTGTTCCCTTACCTCCAAGCAACTTATCCGCGGGAAACAATTTTCTCAAGAATGAGATTAACTCACCGACCTATTGGGGGATTTTTCATATCTTTTTTGTCACATTTTCAAGGTTCTTCAACTGGTTTATAAGTACCGCAGATTCATTAGAGGATAACTTCTAGAGGGACTGTCATGCTCCTCTCTAATTCATAAAATTCCCAGCAGTTGATAAAAACTAATGCATTATGCGAATTAAGGTGTATACAAAACTGTATATGGTCAGCTCACTCGAACTTCTTTAGCCAGCTTTAACTTAAAAACGGTTACAGCTCACTTAGATATGGAAAGATATTCCTCCTAATCGTTATTAGTTTTTCATATTAAGGAGACGGTACTCAAGAATTTTTATTTTTATTTTGTACATTACGGACAAAGATTTATTAATCATATAATTGAAAATAAATTGAAAGGTTAACTAAAACTAATTTGCACATAATAAATACAACAACTTTTCAATAAAAGTAGAAAACAAATCTTTTATAAGTAAAAAAAAATTAAAAACTGTGCAAATAAGTAAAGCTAGTTATTTTATAAGCAACACAATTGTACTTTTGTACTATTTATTTTGCTCCTATTGTATTTGTACATTTTTTCAATTAAACAGCAAACAAGAAAAACTATTTAAAATATTCAATGAATTACATCAGTTTTAACTTGTGATCAAATATGCAATAAATACCAGTTTACCGGTGCTGTCTGAAAAGCGGTTGTTGTTAAATTTGTTTGTGTTAGGCGGGTGTGTCTAATGTAATGTTGCTATGAACATACACTTACATACTTGGATTAAAGTAAGCAGAGAACAATGAAATAGCTTTATATACATATATATATATATATATATATATATATATATATATATATATATATATATATATATATATATATAAGCTAGAGTTAATGATACAAAGGTAAAGATGAAGAAAGTTGTTTTTATAAATTTTTGTTTTATTTTTCTATTCTATAAAATATCTATAAAAAATTTATATCAACAATATCGGTTAAATTGTTACAATTTTTGTATAATTTTCGGTTCAAATCAACTATATGAAAATATTTTTGTAAATTTATTTCTTAAAGTTGGTAAACTATTTGCTGTAACAACAAAGTGGGAGTCAATTAAACAAATTTAGTTAAGTATGTGTATTAAGTCTTTTGTTTTGCATGAGTAGCTTGCTGGTCAATAATTGTTTTGTTTTGTTTATTTCTTTAGATGGAGACAATGTTTGATGTGTTTGTGTGTTAAATAATTTGCAATATAAAGTGTTGAAATATTATGATATTTTAATCTGTTTAGCGCTAAACAATTTGTCCAATTAATTGATTTAATTTAAAGATAAATTTAATACATCTCAAACACTATTTGCACTATAAAATGAAATGAAGGCGCTAGAAGTGAATTTTGATTTTTAAATTATAACTCTCAAATATAACACAAAAAACATTTTGCTCTTCATAATTAACAGTTATTTAAAAAAGTTTTTGATTGCATTTATTTAAGAAAAATTTTGGTTGTTAAATATCATATCCAGGTTAGTGAAGTTATACTAAATGTTGGTATTCTGAAAAAATCTAGTAAGTGAAATTCTCAGTGTACAAAATTTGTGGTTTTGCTTATCCTTGATAGCTGTCATTATGATGTATAATATCATATTAAATTTACAGTAGATAATATTAGGTAGTTACGAGTCATGTAATTGTTTCACAGTATGTGGTGTGACATTATAGTGATCATTAAATTAATTAAATGATCTGTATGTGCTATAATGAACTATCACAAAAACCACTATATCCGACAAGTAGAACTAAAACTGATGGATTGGGTAGTAGAAAAAATATGTGTATGAAATTTTAAAGTTAAAGATAATTAAAATAAGTAATCTATAATTATTCGGAATCATTATCAATATAAGCAGCAATTTTATTCGTGCTTGATTCCTTTTCAAATAAATATTAAGTGATATTCTCACAAAATATTTATTACAAAACAATTTTCAATAAAAATGAACATTTTATGATATTCTCATAAAACATTCTTTCAAATAAAAATATTTGAAATGTTTTGTAATGGGGGAGAGCACATTCATATTGCAATTTCACTTTCGCTCACAAAGCTCATCAGTGAATTTTACCCCAATATTGTATAGAAAAACCTCATAAAACAATGTTTTATGAGAATATCATAAAATGTTCATTTTTAATGAAAATTGTTTTGTAATAAATATTTTGTGAGAATATCACTTAATATTTATTTGAAAAGGAATCAAGCACGAATAAAATTGCTGCTTATGTTAAAGATAATTCTTATAATCTTTTGGTCCTAAGAACGAATATTGAAATCATAATAAATATAAAGAAAAATTGTTGTTACCTAACAAATCCTTGCTTTGGGCTTACGGAATGTCTTTTAGGTTTTCTAATCGTTATTTGTTGCTTTCATTCATGTTTAATCGGTACATTCTGCGGAAGAAAGAACTTGGGGCTGGATTTAAGTGAGGGAAAATAAAAGGTTTCAATTACTATATGTATTTGTAATGCTATCTATTTTAGCTTTAAAAATTGGTGTGGATATGATTTACTTAAAAAGCAAAAAGATGTCTACTTTTTTATTCATTATTTGTATATTTAGTGTCAACTTTAAAAAATTTAATTAATTTTCGATAACATATGCCTTATAGAAAATGAAAGCTGTCCCGGTAGGCTAGTAGGTAAGAGCTTGAAGGCTATGTACCTACCTCTCTACTTTCACCACCTGTCTTATATCTTCTGTATCCCTTTCCTAAAGAATGTAGCACGGTTGTAACCAAATAGCCATTGTTGTCTGAAGTGCTCTCTTTAAAAAAAACAAAACAATATATATATATATATATATATATTTCCGTCCGGTATTTAACATTCACTATTTTTCAAGGTCTGTTGTTATAAATAAATTTTTAGACTAAAGATTTTTTACGAATTCCGACCGCTTTGATTTTGAACAAAGTATGCAGCTCTGAAATGCAATATTTTTTAGAAATAACATAAAATTAGGGCATATTGAAGTGTGTTACGTTGGTAAAACTTCATTGTCCCATTAATACTATTGTATGACAGAACATACGAAAGAGCTGATATAATTATAAAATATATAAGCCTATATCTCAAACTTATATAGTCATCAAAATTACCTGGCACACAGTTTGGATTTAAATCCCTTTAATGTGCTTGTAGAATGTTAGGCTTTCATCCGATCTTAATAAAATTATTTATTTATAAATAAGTTTTAGCATGATTAAAGCCAATCCCTAAATTAGCAACTACCAAAATATCAGCTCATCAGAAAACTTTTAAACATATTTTTGGAAGAGGCAAAAATATTTGAACTTCAGTACAAGGACAATAATAATATAACCAATTCAACAAAATGAAAAGTAAATATAAATTTAAATATTTATATTTAAACTAAAATTTCGCAATCCATAGTAAGTAATAAAAAATTTTAAATTTTTCAAAATACTAATGCAGTTTAAGAAAAACTGAGCCGAAACTCAATGGAAAGCATAAATAAGTTAAACAAATTGAACTATTGCTTCTTTACATTTTATGAATGTTTTAATTCTTTTAATAAAAGAAATTAAAGTTATCAAAAATACCACAAGTCAAAATACCAAGAACATACAATTGATCTGCTGTAGGAAATCTCATTTAGTTTATTATATATATTTTTTATTTATTGCCATTATTTTAATGTGAAGCATACTACTAGTTGCCTTCACTTTACAAATATTATAAAAAACAATTACGTTTAATTTAATAGGCAGAAATTTTTGTAATAAAATTAAAAAAAAAATACTTTATTCCTAACCGATATTTTACACTTTGAAGATTCAGAAAATCTACAGTAATTTATTATTTCATCACATTTCGTAACCATGAACGTTCATGAACATTTTGTTTTGCCTTTTTTGGAGTCTCTTCTTCATGTTATATTTTAATATACTTATTTATACGAAAAGTCTTTCAAAACTAATTTCATACGCAAAGAATATTTTTTTATGATTTATGAGCTCCAAATTGAAAAGTTCAAATTTTGGTAAAGATAAATATGAATTACTTACGAAAAAAAAAATAAATAACAACTTTATTTCAAGAGGCTTTGACATGAAAAGCAAACATTAAGTTTTTCTCTTTTATAAAGAGCTTGGCTGGCTACCTAAAGAAAAACACTAAACTTCTAAGTAATAGAGATTTTGTTCACTGTTCGTTAATTAATATTTATTATTTTTAACACAAAAAATTGTACATGAGATTCATTTTAATTTTTAACACATTGATTCCTTAATATTTAATTTATTTTTAAAATGCTTTAAAAATGCTAAGAAAAAAAAACATAAAAAGTTTTTGTTAAAATTAAAATCAGAACTGTTTTCAATTCATTAAATAAATATTTGCGTGGCACGTATGCACTCCTATGGCAAACCCAAAATAAAATAACAATTTTGGCAATGATACATAGTCAAATAAAATCTAATAAGCTTCTTAAAAAATAATGTTAAAACCATTAATTTTTATTTAGCATCCTCTTAAACAATGGAATCGTTAATAAATTTCATTGAATATTTTATATAAAAAGAAGCATGTGTCTTCAAATTGCATTTGTCGCAATGAATTTTAAATACACAACAATAGTTTTATTTTAATTTTTATAAAATATTCATTATATACTTCCCACTACCATAATTATAGTTGTTTTAAGTTGAAGCTGTTTCTTTTATGATCTGTAGATAAGGAAAACAACACACCAAATTAACACTACAACACTTTAATTTTCCTCAAAATATTGAAGGCAACTTTTGTTAACATAAAATTTTACTGTAGGTTATTGACTTTAGTTTTTTATTGGTTATTTTCATTTTCGTTAATTTAATATTGTGTTATGCTTTTTTTTTAATTTCAATTAAAAAGTTGAAAAAACAATTTTATTTATTAAAAGAGCATTTTTAGTATGTTTTTACGTTTAGCTCACACTCCCCAAAAATCAAATTGATGTAATCGATTTTTAAGTTCCAAAACAAATTGTCATAGTGTTGTATCACGATGGTTGTGTAAAAAGTACGTGAAAGTATTTTTTAGGTAAAGCTCAATCAGTTTCGCTTATAGAGCTTCCAAAATGATGCTTTGCTTTTTAAGTGCCTTATAGCTGCGTATGGATGTAATTATATTGATAACATCTGATTAACAAATACTTCACAGACAACATATTTCGATTAAAGTTACGTATGAAAAAAGTTAAAGCATAAACATTTGCAAAAAAAAAGAACAATTAAAAATTCATCAGTTTTTTTTTATTTAAACAAAGCGTAGAAAATTCACAAACGGTTAAAAACTGTTTTTTCCAAACATTTTAGATTTTTACCAAAAAACTTGATCAAATATGAAACAAAAACAGAGCGATATTTAAATTAAAATATGAATTCTTTTTATAAAATGCTGCTTCGTTCTATTAAAAATACAATATTAAAAAAATATTATTAGATTCTACAAGGTGCTGCCTTTTGTATTTAATGATAATTTAAATGCAGTTTAAATAAATTTTAGACTTGTAATTTTCCTATATTCTTCTTTGACGTTCAAATTAAAAGGTGGCCAGCAATCAACCAAAATACCTTAATGAACAAATTATCTTGATATTACTGTTCAGCAGTATTTCCTAAGTAGCTTGATAATGACATTTTTACATAGAAATCGATAACTTATTACATCCAACAAACATCCAGAATCATCTGGCTTTCATGAATCAATCAGCGGTTTTTAAAAAGACTTTTTAGTTTTTCGTCAGTGGTAATGTTTTCTATAACTTTGTAAAATGCTTAATTAAGTTAAGTTTTCAAGTTTCTAAAGAAGGTTTCAAGTGCCTCGGTTTTCTAAAGCGGTGTACTATTTACACCACCTATATCCGTCCAAAGATGGAACACAACTCTCATCTATCGGCCGACATCCAAAAGTCTATTTTGGAGTTGCTCGACCGCGTACAGGAGAGGGCCAAGAGGCTCCCTAGACAATCAACGCAATGTAAGTTCTACTTCACTGTTTTATCGTTACTACAATGGTATGTGCTCTAACGAAATTAGGGAACTTGTTTCCCAAACTCGCACATTTTTGCGTTTGTCTCAATCTTCGTTGAAAGTGCATCCATTTGTGATGAACCAGTCAGTAAATCGCACTACGTATTACAGGGAAAATTTGTTTTTCAGCAGAACAGTTCATATGTGGAATAAACTCCTTCGAGAGGACTTTCCTGTCACTTTCAATATTCAAAACTCAAATAGAATCCCTCTTTCCTCCTTACCATAACCTAATTTTCTAGTTCTGATACAATGCATTGCATGAGTAGGGATCATCCCCTCAGTACTAGTTCCAACGATATACAAAAAGTTGTAGACTGATTGTTTTCAACATTAGTTAAAAAAAAGATATTGCCTCAGGACGTTTCCTAGTTCGAAGAGTTATTACGATTATAAATAAAATACTGCTTCTTGTTTTGAAAGATTCCAGTTCACTTATGCTGTAGGATATAGCCATCTTTATGATGTCAGTCTTTCCGCAGGCGACAACAACAAAATTACACTCAGGAGTTACTGGCATATATACTACTAAAGCTGAGTTTCCTAACGCTTTATGAGTCGAATTGAGTGGTGTTTGTTTTTTCTGTTTTTCCCTTGATATATCTGCTGCCGAATGCTCGAGTGTTAAGTTACTGACAACGTTAATAATGCACTTTGTTAAGATAAAAGATTTAATTTTTTTAATAAAAAATTCTAATTCAATTATTAAAAATGGCAACAGAAGCAGAACATTACTATTATTATTATTATTATTTTGTTTTTTTGTTTTTCTTACTTCTTTTTGTTTTATAAACGAACTAGGAGATAAAAATACGATTTTGAAAATATGGTTATAATAAAAAGATGTGCTATTAAGTTTGAGTTAAGTTTAATTAATTGAATAACATAAAAATTTCGAGCCATAAATCATTGAAAAATATAGCATTTAATTGTTAATTATGTTAAAAAAATATTAAAAAATAATACGTTTTTTTCCTAATTTATTTTTTTAAATTTATATTTTCCAAATATTTAACAGCATTTTTTTTAATTTGCTTTTGCTCCAAGAAACTAATCCAATTTATTTTCAATTATTTAACTAACAACTTCTCTCGTATGAATCCTTTTTTAAAATTATGTGGTAAAGGTACTAGCCCTTAAAAGAAATAATCATTTCTTATTAATCTACAAAACGTAATTATACGATTGTGGCTTGGTATGTCAAAGCAAGTAGATAACTGAAATCCCAAAGGTTCCATTTGCGTTTATGTTTTTATTTTTCTCAAGTTCAAAATGAGAGAAAAATTTGAAAAAAGTTCATGCTGGTAACGCTGGTTAAGAGGATACATAACTAATTGCTATTTATGTCTGGGTAAAAGAACTTTGATTTACTTTGAGTAAAAGCGTTCTTTTAAAAAAATCAACTTAAATGTTATTCACATCAGTATTACGTTGCTCCTCTATATTCATCTGAGAACTTTCTGTAGGTTATTTTAGATTTTCTTTACCTTCGACCGATATGGTTATATACTCATCGCAAACGTCTTCTTAAAATTCTATCAATTAATCTCACATTATTGTAATGGTTATAACTCCCTTCTTGAATGAAAACATTTTAATACAAAATGTACATTCACACATTAAGACTAGTTTTTACCAGACCAAATACGTTCTATAAACTCCCTAGAAGATAAATTTATTGTAAATCGTTTGCACTCATTTTAAACTTTTATATCAGAATAATAGAAAATGAAAGGAAGACATCAACGCCAACAAGCAAGATGCCTTAATGTAACAGGTTGCACTTCTTCAAGATCATATCTATAAACAAACTACACATTTGCTATGCAGTGATTATCTATAGAAAATGTATGGTATATGCCTTTCCAATCTGTTAATTTAGGAGCAAAATGTTATATAATTATGAGCCATTTCTTCCATAATAAGATTCTCAATTGATGATCACTAGGTCCATACTACTGATACTCAACCTGGTGTATTAAATTTTGGAGTTTTTAAGGCTAAATCGTAGTTTTGGAAAAATCCTTGCAGCAACGGGTTTTACTTATTTCCTTAAAGGTTTTTACCTTTGATTTTAATTGAATTTTAATTACATTTGTTTGTTCTTTTATGTGCTTGTGTCTATTTATAGCTGTGTTTTTTCGAGTTCTAAAAAATTGCATTCAAATTATTATGTGTGTGTTAATGCAATTTTTGGAAATGCATTTTAAAAAAGTATTTTAGAGGTTTAAATTTTGCCATTAATATGCATCGCATGTCCTTTAACATTAAAAAACCCCTGTAACAGTTGGCAAATTATAGCGTTTTACCTACTTGCGTTATACATACACTCCCGTTGAGTTACTATATTTAACATTTAGTAATAAATTGTTTGTCGTTGCAATTTGACTACTGTATTTACAGACATCACATGCATTAATATAAGTATTTTCATTTGTATAAATGTTTGCATTCAATGACAGCGCACAGACACACATAACTGTCCTGTAAACAGAATGAAATTGTATTGATATGTTTGTGCAGTCATTTCTTTACACAATTTTATTGCTTTAATGCATTGATGAATTGATTAATTTTCTTTAATTTTAACTTTAACTCAAATTTATCGTATATAAAATACATTTTCAATAGATTTTAAATGTTTTCGTTTTAATAAAAGGTTATTAACTTTTGTTCCAAAAAGATGGCAGCGGTGTGTTGACATGTTGACATGTGTAGAATATACATAAATGCTTCCATACTAAAGCTCATATACCAATATATATATGTATTTATATATGTAGGTGCAGATATAATTATTGCACTTTTGCATTGTTAATTAATTTATTTATTCTTGTTTATGTCTTCAATACGTTAAATCATTAACTAACAAATGCATTATGCATTTTAATATAAATGTATTTAGAAAAGTTCTGTAGTCATCAAATAACCACTCAAACTGCTAGTTGAACTAGACAATGTACAGATAAGTATTTAAACTAAAAAAAAATAAAAGGGTGACTAGACAAAACAACAAAATTTTTTTAACTGATAATGACATTCTTATGCTTAGGTGACCACATCGCTTAAAGCAACCATTATTTGTTTAAGGTATGTCTAGACTATAATGTTTGTGATCTGATTTTCTAGATGTAAAACTAGAATTAAATTCTTTAAAATTTTCTTTTACTTTAAATTTTTTAATTTTGCAAAGTAGGCTCAAATTAGAGAGAAATGAAAATGTCTTTTTCAGTGCTGCCTTAAATACACATACATATATCAGAGGTTTACGTATGAAAAAAAAAGAAAATTTAATTCTTTTTTGTTCAAACAATTTTCTCAAAGAAAATTAGTTTGTTTTTATTAAATAGAATTGAATTGTCTTTTAGGTACATTTATTTTAATAGGTGGTGTCATCAGCGCATTTGGAATTATTTGTCTTGCTATTATAGCAAAAAAAATTGTTGTTCGTTTATAGTTCGAATTATAAAATTGAGCTAAAATCTTTAAATGTTTTAAATGCTCTTTTTAATACACAGTCGCATAGTGCACATACAAATTGTTAGTAAAATTTATAGATTGTATCCGATAGATGGTTTTGTTTCTGACGTCGTAAATGTTCTGTATGCAAAGACTTTCTCTTTATTTTACAACACAGTTGCTGGAGCAGAGCTACATAATGGGCATATTTGGCAGATGAAACCGGGTACAATGAGCTTATTTCATATTTCCCTTAAATAAAAAAAAAACAGATTACTTAGTATCACGCAAGCAGCAAAGAATTTTAGCTATTGAAAATCAAGATAGCTAAATGGTATGAAAAATGTTGTAGCCTTTAAATTATTTATTGTTTGAATCCTAGCTAAAAATAAATATAAATTCTTTTATAGTTGGCTTCTTTTATGATATCTTGTTAAAATTATATCGTACTAAATTTTATAAGGCACTAAATAGTGAAGGGAACAAAGAATGCCTGGCATAGAATATTTATACAATTTACTATTTATCTTTTAACTTTCAATTTTTGGACAGGTGAAGATGTACAAAAGTCTACAGAAAATGTTACCACAAAAAAAAAAAACAGTGAATCAAATTTATGGAGAACACGTTCAAAATACAATCGGCTTAAATGTACGCGATTTTTTTTATTTGGCATAAAGCGTTTTTTATTGTGAAAACCAACAACATCTTTAAAAATGATATGTTGGGTGAATGTTAAATATTTTAAAGATTGTGTTTTTTTTTGGGAAACCCAAAATTAAAATAACAAATGTTAAGTAATGATAAATGTTAAATATCAAAAGACTTCTAATGATTAGTGCGTTTTGTTTATAACTTTCAATGTTTTTTAATATTATTATTTTAGGCATTCGCATCAATTATTTATTATCTGTTAGTCCTATCATTCATTAGTTATTTAATTTTGTTAAACTAAAATTAAAAATTCATATAATAAATTCCTATAAACTCTTGTGTAGCCTTCTAAGATATATTTTGTGAACATAATATTTTGCTTAATAACTTGACTCAAAAAAAATGTATCTATATAAATACATGTTTCTATAAACGTATGTTTGCAGGTGGTTAAAAATTATTGTGTGCTAATATGTTAGCTTATGTTAATTTTAACTTTTATAAATTTCTTAAAATAACATATTCTTGTGATATTTATATTTTATTTTTATTTTTCTTTGTAGAAAATAATTTCAACTTTAGGAAATGCCAAAGTTGCAAAACAATGATAAAAAATCTTAATATATTGAATATAGTTTTTATAGAAGTAAAGAGCCTGATACTCGTTAAAACCAGTTGATGATGAAATAAATGTACTTGGATTATTGCCAAATAGTTTTTGCTGTTTAAAAAAGAATTGTGTGATGATTTGTATCATCACGTTAGATTTTTTATAATCTTTTTAATACACATAATCTTAGTTTTTGTCAGCAAAGTGCGAATAACTGCGGTCTAACGGCAAGAAAAAATTAAATTCTGGACGTCTAGTCTTCATTATATTATTGATCACGTTAATTTTCAAGCAAACCAATTTTCGCTTTTTAGAATAAGCAAATACGTCCACCAGCAGTTGGGTTAGACAAGGGGACACCATTATTTATGCTTAATATCACTACAATAAATCTGATTTCGTGCTGAATACACCATTGATAAAGGCGAATTTCCTAAGAAAGTTGTATGCAGAAAGCAAAAAAATAAAAAAAATTATTTGCTGGTTATTGTTATGCATCTTAAACATTGATTTTTGTGTCTTTTTGCTGATTTTAAGAATTCTGATTAAATCAATTTAATTAGAAAAATATAAGTTACAAGCTAAGTAAACGATTATGAAATTGTCAATGAGACATGCTTTCACCTTCAATAATCTACATCTGTGAATTTAATTTAAATAATTCGAAATTTATCTCCCTAAAATTTTGCTAATGTCAAAATCTTTAAATATAGATAAAAAATAGGAAAGTACAATGTGAAAATAATATCCATTTTCCATTCTGGTCCACAATATTGCCTGTGTTTCTCAAGCATTATTCTTAAGGAGTAATTTTCTAAATTAATTTGCAAGTTATGAATTTTTGGTAAATTATTGGATACACTGTAAACTACTTAATATACCATACAGGTAGAGCTAATATATATCCAAATTGATGTATAAAAAAATTGGTTAATTGTTACAAATTTATTTTCGATAATTTAAAAATTTTTAACAATTTTATTTTTGTTTTAAAAAATAAATATGTGATGAGAATATCATAAAATAGCTAATCTACCACATATTAACTTCGATTAAATAAAAAAAAAAATCCTATTTTTTAATAGGATATAAAAACTTAATCAGCATTGTCATCGTGAATATCTTATTATAAGCTGGATTTTAGATATCCGGTTTTTTTTTCCAATGTGAAGACGGATGTATTGACTTAGAAAATCGTACATTATGCTAACGTTGAATATTTCCTGTTGTCTTTAAGAATTAACAAGAAAATTATTAATCGTTATTTTATAATAAATTTAAAAATTAACTTATATGCGAACTTAGCCAAAATTTAAAATTAGTCATTTATATATAATAGTTATAGTTTATAGTTTTTTGACCTTTTTAATATTTTTTAGTAGTTAATTATAAAGCAGTAGGTCACTATTTAATAAAAAACTTTTAAAAAACCCTTATTTTTTATTATATTTTCGATATTTCGCCACACCGTTGGTTGGCATCATCAGGAAAAACAAAAATAATGATAAATATATAATAATATATATAAATATATAATAATATATATAAATATATAATAATGTATATAAATATATAATAATAATAAAAAATAAAAGTTTTTTAAAAATTTTTTATTAAATAGTGACCTAGTGCTTTATAATTAACTACTAAAAAAAATTAGTCATTTATTTTTAATTTTAAAAATTATAAGTCCAATAAATAAATTTATCACACAGATATTAGACGTCATTCATGAACAACCAATCTCTTCATTGGACGTGGAAAACAATGCATTCTGCCCATTGTTGAAAAGAAAATATCTATACAATACAAGTCTTCTAAAATCGTTGTTGATTTTTTAGTGGAAAAAAATAGATAAATATTTCTACTATTGGGATTTGTTAATAAAGTTAAGAAAAATGTTTACAAAGAGGCTTATAAAATCTACGGCTGTACAAAATCATTTTATACTTAAAATCGAGTTTTCCCAATAATAAAAATATCGATAATCCGATTGTTTGTGCTAGGAACTACAATAAGTACACGCAAACCGTCTAGGTATTTTATTTTCTTGTCTCATTTGTATTTCATGAAGATATTTGAAGTAAAAAAAAGCTTCCTACATGATCAATTACATTTTTAAAAACAGCCATCTCAATATATGAAAAAACCAAAGAAATAAAAGACGACACCTTCACAGAAATATTTTTAAAATCTCTGCCCACATAAATACACAATTTATCAAAATTCAATGAATAAGTCAAAGTCTTAATTACTTATAAATTAACTCTTATTTACTATGCAAGCTATTTAAATAGTTTCTTAAATATGTTAATTAATTTTACTAATTTCGTTGATAAATTAAAATCGTTAATAATTTGGTCCAAGCATTGATTGTTGCAATATTTTTGTATGTTTGCGTTATGAATGTAACCTTGCGCCCAATACAATAGAAATTTTATATTTGATTTTCAATTTAAAAATTTGAGGGAAACAAAAACAATAGTTTGTTTGTGGAGTTTGAAAATAGTAGGGATATTGATAGTCTTTAAACAAAAAACAGGCAAATCTGAAATGATAAAATATAAACAGCAATGTATTTTACATAGTGGATTGCTATAGCGGCTTTTAAAACTGATAAAAATAGCTACAAATTGTAAAGATGTTTATCAAATTTTTTACAATATCCAAAAATAAGATTTATTATTTATTGCTTTTAAATTTTTTTTATATTATTATAATGTTTTTTTTTCAGAGCTATCAGAATGGTTGTAATAAGTTCCCAAAGTCTAGCATCTCGGTACATACATACATCTTTTTGCAACCTTCTATGTTTCCTATTTTAAGTTATTTGCATTTGTAGTTAGAATTCGTTAAGACACTGACTTAGTTTTTTTTTTTTTTCAAAATATTATCTATTACTAGGTGACCCGGCAAACGTTGTTTTGCCTTATAAATTATTTCTATTTCTAGATAAATTCTAGTATAGACAAAAAGTAAATTACTTATTATAAGTGTGTAAATATATGGTATATACGTGAAATGGGCATGGAGCGCTATGAACGATAAGGGAATATAAAAATAACAAACGCCAAACAATATTATTTTCAAGTTATTATAGTTTATTTGTTAAAATTACATATCACATATTAGTTACGACAGCAACACTAACAAACAACATCAATTCTTAAATGCTACAGCGTGAAAAATATTTTTTGTTAGTCCATCTTTAACGAGCACAAACAAACTTAATGGTTTACCCACTCGAGAGCATGCTACGTACAATTGCCCGTGTGAAAAACATGGAAATCTAAGCCACAAATAGATATCGTTTGGCCTTGGGATTTGTTGATTGTCATTGCAAATGCCAATCTAATCGGAAACTGAATTCGTTTAAATTGAATTGGCACATCTGTAGGTATAAAAGGAATCCGTGGTATTAATTTATTTCCACCTTTGAACTTGCCATTAAAACAAATAGTTGTAAAAAATTCAAATAATTATATAAAAAAAGTATACTTACAACACAAAAGCCGTTGTTGATTTAAGCTCGCGACATGTGTTATATAAATCACTTGTTTAACTAAAACTTGATTAACTGAACTAATCGTGCCATTTAAAATTAATAATTTTGTTATTATGAATAATTAATAGTTAATATGAGAGTTACACTGAGGTAGGAATTACTAATACACTCGATACATATACAATAATGATGGCCGAAAACTGTGTAGACAGTGAGAGAAGTCTTATTGTGTGAGTGAAACAGGAGACCGGCTTCAGTCTATGGTATAGTCTGGCATTTCACTCACCAGTAAAGGCGCGGCAAATTTTAAGAATCTAAAGTTGGTAACAGTAAACGCATATCAGGATTAAATTTTAATAATAAAAAGATTAATAATAGAAGATTATTACATATTGAATAAAACTAGTGTTTATATTCTTAACAAAAAATTTCGATTTTGAATCGAAGTACAGTTAAAAACACTACAATTGATTAGTTATCGCGCGGAATGAAAAATGATTAATTACTAACTTGACCATAAAAAAATTCGTGTTGGTGATAAAAGAAGTAAAAATTTAGGGTTGTATGTATTTTTTAATGCCACATTATAAAAAATTAAAAAATAATTTGTAAAAAAATTAAAAAAAAATTTTAAGGGTGAACAACCCTTATCACTTAGGGGAGTGGAAAATAGTGATAGTGGCCGATTCTCAGACCTACTGAATGCGCATATAAAATTTGACAAAAATCGGTAAAGCCGTTTCGGAGGAGTACGGTAACTAACATTATGAAATGGAAATTTTATATATTACATTTTCTTTAAAACATGAAATTTAAATTTAACTTTTAAAAGTTTTATCCATTTTATATCGACTAAATCTCACTTCAGCAAATGTATAAAGATGCTCAAAATTTCATTAGAATATCTTTACTAATAAACGTATCATTGCAAATGATATATGTTTAGAAAAGATTGCGGTGAATGACAGCAAATGGAAAGAGTTTTCAATCAATTGCGTGCTTATCTTACATAGAAACAACTAGCAATTTTTACTGAACCTTGTTTTAATAACAACTCAGATTTAATTTTTATTGTTATTAAAGTTATGTATGTAGTGTTAGCTATAAGGGTAGAAAACTGTATATTTGACGGAGTGTGTAGTCAAGTCCTATTATATCTTTAGCTACTTGTCGAATCAAAAGTATAATACAGTTGAGACTTTTGACGTAATCCTAACCCTGGGTATTACTATTTCATTTAAAGTGATAATTTTTGTATTAATTTATTAATGTGGCACATTGCCTTTTGTGAACAAAAGAAAATACAAATGATATTTATCGCCAATATTACATATATTATTAATTCCACCAGATCAAACAACTAACAACATGCGAATAGTTATTTGCATATAGACATATGTTTTAGAAGAAGATATATCCCTGAAGATTATATGTTTATGAATATTTAAATACTTTAAAATGTTACAAAACATGTGAAAATGTCACAACACTAACTTCCAACAAGTTTTGTTGCATCTTTTGAAATTCATGTTACTAAAAATGAGCACATAAATTACCCGTTTCCTTAAAACATCTTTCCAACTGAATGTAACAAAACTTGTCCACTAAAACAGAAGTCGATAACAAAAAAAAAAAAAAAAAACAAAAAAAAAACAATATGAAACATCTTAGATGTCAATCAAGTTTTATAAAAACAACTCAGTATGTAAGCTTCAAAACATTACATTTCTCTAAGTTTGCGTATTATTATTTTTAAGACTTTTATAACTTTTATAAACAAGATGTAAAAATGGCGTGAATTAAAAATGTGTGACCGCAATAAAAATTAATTTTAATAATTTTAATTTTGGCTTGAAGTTTAAAAAACCATAAATGACAAGTAACTAGTTTTAAAATCTCTTTTATCACTGTGGTTTATTATATTTATCACAGGCCGGTTTGTCCACTTCTTGAGTATCCACACACAGTGCGTAATTGAAATAAACTTAAGTTTATTAACGGATGGTCTGATTTATTTGAATTAATATTAAAACTGTTATCGTATTAATCCGATAGTTTTAGTTAGTCTTCAAGATTTGTTATAATTAGATTAAAAAATAAAAATAAATAAATAAATAAATATATTTATAGATTGAATATGGAAGCACTTGCAAATTATTTTTGGAACCAGCTTTTAAACCTCATTATTCACAACGCAAGTATGGGCCCTCAGAAACATACAATATTCGCTTTAGACATTTGTCATTTGAAAACTAATTTTATTTTAATACTATTTATATGATTTTGTAGATTTGCAATTCTTTTGAATACTTGTATAACTTTGTTGCAAACGAAATAGTTGTTTAATGATTTACGTTCATTCACTTTTCTTGGAAAATAGCGATGAAATGAAATTTCAGAAAGAAAGAAAAAAAACAAATGCATAAAGCTACTGCTGCGTGAGAAAAGATACACAGTTTTACTTTTTTATTTTTTTTTACTAAATTTTGTAATGACCTTGGTTGTATTTCTTGCATGATGAAATTATTTTATACACCCGTTTATTAAATTATTTATAAATCAGGTTTTTTTCAACACTTTACAATATGCATCAAGATAAAAATATGTACTCTATAGAAGGTGATTCAGTTTTTTAAACTTATACAAATACAAATGAAAAAAAAAATATAAAAAAAAATTAAGTTTAAGTTTAGTTATCTGTCGATGTCGGTTCAATTACATGAAAGTATTTTTTTTTTTCAATTTTTGTTTTTTTTTTACAGATAGATGCAAATTAAAAAGGTTAAACATGACTCTTTGAATGACCACGTAACAGAAGCAATGTAAAACTAAACTAAAAGATTATAGATTTTGAGGTAAAATTGAAAAACTGTTCAATAAAATTCTAATTTTATGGTTTTAGTATAACTGTTAGAATTACATCATTTAATTTTTGCGAACAGTTTTGAAGAGGACGAAAAATTAAATGATTTTGTTTCTAATAAATTTGAATTTGACACAATGTGTCTCCTTGACAGAAGTGGAGGGCTGGTGTTGTCTTCGTGTGTAATTTAAATAAGAAAACAACTAACGGAAGAGCCGTTTTTATGTTATTATTATTATTATTATATATATATATATATATATATATATATATATATATATATATATATATATATATATATATATATTTTTTTTTTTTTTTTTCTTTTTTTGTTTTTTATAGTGTTTTATATATTCCGTGATGTGAGAGCTGATGTTTTGCCGTTTGACGTTTATTATACATTTTTTAACAATTTATTTTAAGCACAAGCTCGCATATTCTTTCTTTCGTTAACAAAAAACTAATGAAATAGATATAACCAAATTTCATATTTAGTTTCCTAACGATGTCACAGTAGGGAGTAGCGAGATATTAAAAATAAAACTTATGACATTTATTGAAAAATGGCTTGAATATTTCATTTTCGAATAAAATACCGCGATATAAAAAAACAAATAACTAGTGCATAATGTGCTTTTTACATTACCGAAATCTGTTACACAAAATCTGTTTTTTTTAAATTTAACTGTACACATTTTAATATATTTGAACTTAAAATACTCATATAGTTCGATTAATAAAATCAACAAGCAATGTCCACGAAATTTTCTGTCAAATGTGATTGAATTTTAAGCGTTTCAGTATAAATAATTCTGCAAGTTACGTATGTATACCTTAAAAATGCCTGCATGAAAGAATTGTTTTTAAAAAAAAATTTAGCAAATATTCAATAGTCAAACAAATTATATAACCTATCTGGCTCGCAAAGAAAACGGACTCGGTGCAAATTTTAGTGCTGTTGCAACTACCGAAATTTTCTAATGCTGAAATTTCTAAGCATTATAATAATTAATCCAATAGTTATACAAAAGTAGTGCAATTAAAAAGAAAAAAATTGTTTTGACACAATAACCCGTATTCAACTTTTGAAAACTAAATTTTTTCCCTTTTTTTTGCAAATTTCATTTGCTTTGTACTAGCGTGGTAATTACCGGAATTTTATTTAATTCAATTCAAATTTAAGTACATTCTAAAAAAGTGCTTCTACTTCGTACTTAAGGACTAACTATAATATGCATAACCCGGCTTAAGCTAACTTAAACAACTGTGTAAATACCTAAGAAGCTGATCGCACATTCCGTACGGAAACAGCTGATTTTGCATTATGCATTGTGTTATAGATGTATTAGTAAACAAATTGAAATGGAGGACGAAAGCGAATTTAATAGAAAAAAGAAAAAATTGCTTATATGAAAAAATAGATGCGTTTTATTATAACCGCAATTTAAAGAAAGGAGTATGAAAAAAAGTAGCAGAAAAATGCAGCAAAAGTGGTAGTGAAGAATTTTATTTGCGTTTTTCATTTTCATAGTGGTATGAATTATATAAAGAAGCGCAGTGCAACACAGATGGAAATTACTACGGGAATGTTTCTGCAAGGAAATGAAGAGGATGGCAGCTCCATCAGTCACTGGGCAAAATATGATTGTTAAACACCTTTTTGCTAATAAATTTCATTTATTTAGAAAGAAATAATTTTTTTTCAAAAGTGCGAATAAAATAATGTGCAACTGTGTATAATAATTTCTATATTCGTGTAAGTACATTATACCCACCTAAAAGTCTTTAATGATTCGCTTAAGCATTTGGCAGACTTTTCGTTCAATTTTTGACATTAGCTTAGGCTTATGCAGATTATAATTGGGCCTTTAATAAGAACAATATTTGAAGCACATATATCGAAGTGTACAAATGGGGTATATATTCAAAAACCGAGTTTATAAAAGTAACTTTCGAGAAGTGGAATCGTTATTTATTTACTAGAGGATTTTTTATATCAAATGTATAAATGAAAAACAATTGTTATATTTCAATAGAGTATTAATTAAATAACATTAACACCAAAACTTTGTGATTAATTAAACCTTTATATTGTTATTTTTCATACTCCAATATTGTTTTATGAAGCGTTCACATTATAGTAGTCATTATTATTATTATCATTATTGTCATTGTTTTGGAAAAGCAAACTTAAATAACAAAATGAAAAAGTAATCTGTATATGTAAATTTTAATGAGAATTTCTTTCCTAAAATAATACTTGAAATATATATTCAGTCCAGTTATATTTAAACGATTTTTCCCAATACTGTTTTAAATTTAAAGATTATTTTTCTTCCCTTTGTATTTCTTGGGCACAGCTTTTTTAAATATTTGTTTAAATTTCAAATTTTTTTGTTGGAATTGATCTTCCTTAGTGCCTTGCGATAAGCCACTGAACCATTTGTGTTATAGTTAAAACGTTCCCAACAGTTATATTCTTCATACATCCAAGAGCATACGTGCATTAATTTTCTTCTGTCCTCCGAGACGCGGCAAGCTGCAATATTTGCTGTATTGAAATCTCTAGGTGGACCAAACGCCTTGTACCAATTCTTTATAATCCATTCATAATGTTCGTCATATAGCTCAGCCCTGATGGCAAAACAATTAAAAAGGCAGGGTATGCGTTCGCTTTTTGGAAAATGATAATACTCTAGTAGCTGTGACATGCTGGTTGCCTTTTCATGGACACATTCCAGCAGATGGGAATAGGTAATGACGACATTTAGTTCTGCCTATAAAATATCTTGCAGATATTTAATTTAAAAAAAAAACCATTACTGTATATGTACTTACGTCTTTCAAACATTTCAAACCCTTAAAGGCATAAGAGCAGACATTTTGAAAGGGACGACTAAACTCATAACGACAATAGTTGTATAAATTTTCTCCCAAATCATCAACAATTTTTTGTTTATTCCATCGATGATGATCAGTATCAAACCAACCCTTTTCAGCAACCACACATCGGGCAAAACAAGGAATTTCTTCAGTTGTCCAGTTGGCATAATTCTTAAATTTCTCCAACAGATCTGTGGCACTAATTTCTGGATTATGATTGTTATCTTGCAAGCATTGACGCAAAATATCATTATTTTTTTCATCTTCTAAATTGCATATCGACTGGAATTTTTTTTAGTTTGTTTAATAATACTAAATATAACAATAACAAATATATTTAATATTTTTAAAACTCACTTGTTTTAGAAAGCACAAAAATATAATGAAAAATACACAAAACTTCATGGCAAAAATTATATTTGTTTTCCTTGGCAGTGTTCTATATGAACTGTGTTTATTTCATGTCTGTACAAAGTTGCTTCATCTTACGCCCATTCACACTACGCTCAACAACACATCTTCTCTGCGTTATCATTTCGAAGCGGCTGTTTGGTTTAATGTTTAAATTTTTACAAAAATCAAAAGGTTATCACTTTGTTAAATAAAAATGATTAAGTATTTAAGAAAATTTAATCAACTCAAATGTAAGTCAATGACTGATTACCATACTAATAATTTAGCATAATTTTCTTAGCAAATACCATATTATGCACTTGTATAAATTATTTCATTTCAAAATACATTTTCTAAAAGCACAAATATAAAAAAGGTAATTTAGGTTCGTAATCTACTTTAAAGAAAATTTTGATGAGGATTTTTTTTAAATATTTTTTAAAATTTTTTATAGGGACTTGTTTACAAAAGTACTAGTTTTAGATAGATAGATATTAAACATATTTCGCTTAATAAACTATTGTTCAATTAGTTGTTAATTTTCACTTAAAGTCATTTTCTTTTTTATCTCGCAATTCCTTCATACTTAGTGATTTCAAAATCAAATTTACAATTAATGCGTTTTGTTCTTTGCATTTATTTTATTAAGAAAATAATAAGAAATTTATAACCTCTTCCTGATTACGGCAAAACACAATACTACAAAATATAATAAAAAAGATATGTTTTGTACAAGTTTTAAAACAACACTTTTTATACACATATGGTTTAATGGTTAAATTTTAAAGAATATAATGTGTCATGAAATCATGAAAATCCTATATTATTCTAGGATTTTTGTAAAAAATATAAAATATCTCTAGCATTTTTAAGGCAATGGGCCAATATGTGCAAACTTTGTAAATAAACTTTTAGGTTAACTACTGAAATTTATGGAAAAAAAATTTTGTGTATGGGGAATAAGGTAAACTTTATTTAAATTTGTCTTATATATGAACTTTGTTAATAACAATGGCTACCTTTTTTTAATAAAACCCTTTTCAGGTTGATTCCTTGAACTAAGATGACTTTTTTATTTTTTGGTAATCTTATTAGTCCACCATAACAAATATTAATGATATTTGTAGCGCTTACTAGGAATTTTAATAAATTCTCCTATGATACAGATATTGTACCATTCCGCCAAATATTTCTAAAAAGTTTGCAGCTTCAATAATCTATTGTGGTTCCAAAGATAAAGAGCTGCAGTAGACATACAAACGAATTAACATTGCGACGATATTTATATTTGTATACTAGGGTTCACTCCTAACAACACAATGCACGAAGATATTTGACTTTTTGATTTCCTTATCAATTTCTGTATTGTGATTTTTGCGGTGCGTGATTGTTCAAATAAAAACCTTTCATAAGTTATCAGTGGCAAGAAACGTATTGCAATCTAAATAATGATATTTTGTAAGAAAGAAATTTTACATCAACTCAATATCAAATTTATCGAATTTATTTCCAAAAAAATTGTGACAGCCTCATTATGCAAAAATGGTAATTATTCAAATCACATGTATGCCAGGTTCATTTCATATTTTTTCCAAATCATTAATTCCTTTTTTAATCGAAATATAACTTCAATATAATTTTTAAAATTTCCATGCATTTGCATGGAATGTGGGATTTTTATAAAATTCATTGTTACGTTTTGTTTAAGTATTATGAATAAATTATGAAATTATTTAGCATTATTAAAATATAGGAAAAGAAGAAAATTTCTATATCATTAACAACCGCCATCATTTAAAAAAAAACAAAGAAAGAAATATTAAGAATTCATTTATAAAATCTATACCAAAACAAAAAACACCAAGAGATTCAAGTAATAAACACAAAAAAGATGTATATCGAAAAATAGATCTTATTAATAGTTTTTAAACTATTTAGTTGGGTTATTTTAATTTTTCGCCATCGCAATAAAAATGTCAAGACTAACAAAAGCAATGAAAATCGCCAACTTGCCTGGACATTTAATATCCTAGTAACTATTTTGATATTATAAACGAACAATTTTCAGATATAAACATAATTCAACATACTTATGTTATTTAGAACATTTATTTTCAAGCAGTATCGAGCAGTATATGCTACCTTAATTATTTTGAAATTAATAGAGCATACTAAACAGAAAAATCCCAGAATAAGCATTCATTCTCAGTATCTACATGTCCGAATAAAAATTAAATACTTTATACAATCTATGACTTTTTGCTTTATTTCTCTTCTTTGAATTAGAATAAAATATCTTGACTAAAACCTTTTCTCAGCTTTTTTTATATCATTAGACATCAAGTAGCAAATAAACTCTTTATACATCCAAGCGCATGAGTTACGATAACGTTTTAGATTCTTAGTATGACAGCCTGCAATATTTGCATTTTCGGCTGGAAATCCTAACTTCTCGTTCATTACTTCAGTATCCCAATCACGTAAACGATGATTAAATAATTGCATTTTTTCCACAAAACAACGAGTATAACAAGGAATTGGCTCCTTAACAGGATAATTCCTATACTCACCAAACTTTTCCCTCTCCGATTCATCAAACTTATATAGGCAGTCTTTCATTGCTAATTTAGCATCAAAACTTAAACCATTTATGCTTTCTATCATAACAAATGGATCGCTTTCAAGCTGTTAAGGGAAATAATACTCGTATTAATAATAGAAATAATTGTTTAAAGATTTTATTAAAATATACATTGACCATGCAATGAAAACCATTATAAGCAATCTCACAATGATTATTTCCCTCAATAAGTTTGGATTTGCATGCCTCATAGATAACACTGCCAAATTGTTTTATTACATCAGGTCCATAAAATCCTTTAGTTTCATTATAAAACTTAAACATTTTACTTAAGTAGCAATGAGTAAAACATGGTATTTCTTCATATGTAGGAGACCACTGTTTAAATCGCTGTAAACGTTGGACATTTTCTATTGTTGGACCACCAAAACGATCTAAGCATTCAGCAATAGTTTGGCCTTCTTTAGCGTCGAGAGATGCCGTTGCTGTTGACTATAAATACACACAACCGGATTTAAAATAAACTTTGAACTAAACGTTTATATGACATTTTCCCACCATTAATGTTATAAGAAATAAATTTAAAAGTGGTAAATTGAACGATTTCATTTTGAACCGTTTTATTTAAATTCCTAATGTCGTCATATAGAAATATAATTACAAACTGACTAAACGAATAAAATATATCATTGAAAATATTAGATCAGCAGCCGCTTTTAAATCGCACAAGCTGATAACAAATTCTTGTGTTTTAATTTTATTTTCTTTTTTGCATTTTATTCATTGCAAATTAGCATTGACAATTATCAAGCTAAATATAGCTTAACACCTATTTAGAGAGATAAGCTTTCCTTCTTAGGCTTGCTTGACATTTTAGGGCTTAAGGCCATTAAAAAGATTAGTGGTTGCATTCACAAAGAAAAACAAATTTCTGTCATATGCTTCAAATGGATGGTCAAACATAAAAATTACAAAAGTCATAATTTATGTTTATTTATATTTTACGATGAGTTCCAAATTCAATTTGAATAATTGCGACTACCGGGTATTTCTGAGTGTTTGTATTTTTTGCCATCCAATATTTTTCACTCATAAAGAAATAAAGAAATAACTTTGGTAATAAACTGGCTGTACTTATTTAAATTATACAATGGCATTCTGATTTTAAAAGTAATTCTAAATTTTTTGGGACACTTTTAATATTGTAAAGCAGCCACAAATAAAAAAGCAAAAAAGCGAAACTTCTAATCGGGGATATTTATGAAAACAAAATTTAGCTTCAGCTTTGAATAGATAAAAAAATCATACAAATCGAACTGGATAGTTCCATATACATTTTCGTCCTGTTATTCTCAACAAAATGGATTGAGTCATTTTATGTTTATGTTGTAAAGATATATTTCATGGAGGCCTTTTTTTTAAAGAAACAGAATTTTGAGATTTTAGTATTAATGTTATTCAACTATTAATGAAAAGTATTGAAAAAGTATTAATTGGCGTATACATTTTTCTTCATAAGTAAAAATTGAAAAATAATTGGTCTGAAAAAATCCCTAGATATCAGCTATAACAATATCTCATTTATAAAGGTCCTTTTCAATCTGGTCTGTGGGCCTTATATAGCCCACCCTTCAAATATAAATTTTATATTTGTATAATTATTGCTCCAACGTATGTTCTTATGTGTAAAATTGTCAGTTTTATGGGAACACTTGTTTATGTTAATATATTTTTTGCTTGTGAAACAGCTATAACAATTCATTTTCTATAGTAATTTCCAGCATCTGTCTATAATGGTTCCGGAGATAGAAATAGATGATCATAGTGTTTAGAGTTTATTGGAGTCAAAGGTTCCTTTAAAAAAAAGGATATTTTCCATTCAGTGAAATCTTTTACTTGACTGTCTTGATTTTCCGTATATTCCACTTACCTTTCTTTATAATTAAAATAAATTACATAAAGCCATACTTAAATTGAAATTAATAATTAAACTTTACTTATTATCTCATAATTTTTATAACAAAATTACAATTCGTTACAATTTCAATTTAGCATAGATTCAAATATAAATATGAAATAAACAAAACAAATAAATGATTTAAATGCTAAATCTATTAACTAAATTATAAACTTGGCAGTAATTTGAAAAATGTTTAAATCGTCTTTATATTATTAAATTTTTTACATAATTAATTTCAAGACACAAATAACACTTCGAAGTGTTAATAATAATTGTGAGAGAAATGTATTTTATGAAAAACATTTAAAAGTTCCAAGATGGCAATCTATTTGACAACTATAATAAGCAACAAAACTTAGTTGGTACCAAATATTTTGCGAACAGCAGGACGATTGATCTTAATCCAGCAGAAGAATACACGAAACGCAAATGTACACACATCTGATTCAGCCTCATTATGGTCAATACACTTTTCCAAGCCGTGACGTACATTCGATAAATAATTGGGATGTTCGTGGGTAAATTGGTAGACAATACCCTCTTCGTCAAAACCTCTTTTTTCATTGAATAATCCCATTTTTTCAACCCAACATTTTACGTAACATTTGGTACGTTTATGATCAGGAAAATCGTAGTTCAAAAACTTTTGATAAATGTCTTCGGGTACATAATTTTCTTCGCGACATTCTTCATGAGCTTGTAAAGCATCTTCTTTATCTCGTAATTGAAATTTGGCAAAAGCCTGTAAAATATTTTTTTAAAGCTATGTAGTGACATCACTGAATATTAAAATTATAAAAAAATTGAATTTACCCAAGTCAATGTTGCTAAAATTAAAATCAATTGAGACTTCATTTCAGTTAATTCGTTGTAGTTTTCTTGGCGGTTTATTAAAGACTGTTTCTTTAAGATGCTTAAGTATTTTATTGCAAAAGACTTTTCTCGTTGTTTTAAACATTAAACAGGTTTTTGAATAAAATAGAAGACCAAAACAACTTTATGCGGCTAAACTAGTTAAGAAAAAAATTTAAATAAAAAAATTTGCATATTTTATTTTATATTAAACAACTATATGCAATTTATTTTATTTTTTTTTACTCAAATGAAGGAGCAATATACGAGGATTGTTTGTTAGTTGTATCTATTTACATTTATTAACAACAAAATAACTATTTGTTTATTTTTTTTTAATCCGAATTTTTAAAAGTAAAACTTTCCTTTATTCTTAAATACTTTTAAATACTTTAAAAAATATAAAAACAATTAAATAATTTAGTGAAAAGCTGTATATGGTGCTAAACAGATTCCACATTCATATCATTCTTTGCGACTTCTGGGTTTCACTTTTTTCCTATCGCAAGAGTTAATAAGATTAACATAAAACAAAGGCAAATGTAAAAAGACGCACAAAACTGAAATGACTTTGGAATTATCTCTAGTATTACTGGTTTTAGCATAAAAATTAAATTTTTGGCAAAATAATTAAGCATAAATATTAAATGTCACAATATCAACATGCCATTATTGAATATTATATTTATTATTGAATAAATAAAATTACTGGACCCTGAATTAAACAAATTTTATTTTTTTTATAAACAAGCAGATAACACACTTCATCTTATATTCGTGTATAGAAGTTTGATAAGAAGATTTCATAAATCCACAACAAATACAAAGAAGTATAAAACAAACATTTTTTATTGACTTGATAGACTCACAATTACAAAGTTACAAAAGATTAGCCCTGTACTGTAGAGAAATTCTGTTTTGAACAGAAGTGATTTGACAATGGAAAACTCAAATGTGGTAAAAAACTTGTTGCTTTAGTTTTTCAATCACACACAGATTTTCCGAAGAAAGTGGCAAATAATACAGCCACGAGGACGTCCTATCCGATTTCATAATAGAATCGCATTTTATTATTAAATTTCGATAAACACAGCAAGTATTTTTTAAATAATACGTCTAATATGCGAGCGGAACAGTCTTACAAACTAGTCTAAATACAGAAGCAAAAATTTTATTCGAAAAACGTATGCCTTAGAATGAACTATAATTTGTACAACTAATATAAGAGTTCATGGAGGTCATAATATTTAAAATTCAAAAGAATAAAGCAGAAACAATAAGCATAGAAGAGCCCTGTAATATTTCCATACTTCTTTAAGAAACAAAAAAAGGAAAAACTCAACAGATCGTTGAAAAACTTATTTTTTTATAAAGAATTTATATGTGAAACTCATAGCTCTTATTTTGTCGCACTTACATATATTTACTGAAAGTCTTGGTGCCGGAGAAGATAAACGTAGTGAACAGCTCCAGTAGACCTTACTAGGTATCGAAACAATAGTTTTTTTAGTTTTGTTTTGCTTGTTCATCTTAAATCTGCACATAAGAGTCTTAAACTTCAATACAAAATTTTGGTAGAATTCACCAATGAGTTACATATATAACTAGACTTGCCTGAGCAATTCATTTTATATTTAAGGTTTTCTTTTTAGCAAATTACTAGTATTTAACTAGATACTGGCCTAACGAAAAATAAGTATATTGAAAGCAAAGTATTCAAAGTATTCCTTGGATAAAAAGTAAATCTTGACTTGCTACCTAGAAATGATTATTATTTGTTTCATAAAATAATAAATAATTTAAGGTTTAAAAGAAAATAAATTCTAGTGCATCTTTTAATACCGATAAAATAAGCATTTATGTGCAGGAAATAAGTGAAGTAAGTTTCATGTGAGATGCATCATAAAAATATATAATACATAGTTTCCAATATAAAATCTCTTAGGATAGAAAAAACTTAATAAGGCAACTAATTTCTATTGCTTATATCTGTACATATAATCCTTCTAAATAAAATGTCAAACAATAGATATACTGTTGTTACATTAATTTTCTTTAGTTTATTATAAACACAAAATTTATTAGCATTCATTTGCTTTATGTACTTTTAGCTATTTTTTAATGAGAGTGGATGTTTCTGGACAGTTTTACTTAATACTATCAAAAGACTGATTTCAAAATGACGTCAACGTGGAGATACGGCTCCTGTCAACCACCAGTTGACAGGAGCCGTAAGCAAATTTTTTTTAATATCGGCCTGATGGTAATATTTAACATTCAATTAACATTTATGTTGTGGAGTACATACAGATTAATTCAATATCAGAGCGCGTGTAGTTGTTATATTTATCAAATAGTTAAGACATGTCATTTTTCCATATTCTAAGCTTTATTATGTTTAATGTAACACAAACAAATTATGTACTTGGAAAAAGTTTTTTTAATAGGTCGAATTTTATATCATATTCACAAAAAAATAGCCTAATAACATTGTAATAAATTATCGTTTGGGGCGGCTGAACTTTTATTTTTTTTAAGTAGTAGAAACACTGCCAGCATCTTGGCCTAGCCTATGTTAAAAATTGTTTTAGTTAACTTTTTAATTATGAATACTACTAGTAAGACAACTATACCATTTAATAATTCACGGATTTTATTCTCCTAATTCCGACACCCAATAGTGAAATAACATCAAAGATTAAAAAAATCTTCTTTGATGTTATCTTAACAAGAAGAGGGTGTTTTTAAAATTTACTTTGCAATCACTTATGTATGTTTAAAGCAAATATTATTCAAGTGGAAAATGAAAGTAAACTTTGTTTAAAGTTATTTTACATGCAATACTTAAAATGAAAATGTAAACTGAAATAAAAACAAAATTATAATTTCACTAAGATAAAAACACTAAAACTTAATCAACCGAAACAAATATAATTTTTACAAATTCCTTGATAAGTTAATATTAACAAGCACAATTAATATTAACAAAATAATTAATCTTAAGATATTAACGCAAAAATTTGTAATATTTACTTAAAAGATACGTGATCTGAAGTCGAATTGAAGTTATTTATTTTTTGTTAAAATTCCTAATATTGTTGTGGTAAAATTCAGAATAATTTTAAAAGTTTCCCATTATACCTAATTATAGTAGAATGACACATGATTATGATAAGAATTTGAAGGTCAAATTAGAAAAATTGACGGAAAGTAAATTATACTTAAAAATATAGCATGGTGCTGGAAAGAACATATTTTTTTGACATGTAGAGGAAAGTTTGGATTCTGTTATCAAGCATAAGGAATCGTTTGTATATAAAAAATTGCCATTCCACTTTGAGATATCACAAAATATTTGTCTAAATTTTAAAAGCCCCCATTACAATACATTTCAAATTTATTTATTATTTTTTATTTTTATTTGGATGAATGTTTTATGAGAAAATCATAAAATGTTTATTTTTAATAAAAATTTTTGTAATAAATATTTTATGAGAATATCATGAAATATTTATTTAAAGGTATCAAGCACGAAATAAAATTGCGCTTATATTAAAAATAAAATTCATTTTGGTTTTCGTTTTACAAAGGGTGTATCCAGCCATAAAATTTTTAATTTTATAAATTATTTTATTAACAAATTTTTATGTCTATTAATCGTTTATGAATAAAGTTTTACCAACATTTGCGTATTTCGGGTTTATTATGTTTTGGACGATAAATGTGTAAAAAATCATCGATCTTCATCAAATTTTTGCCCAAGCATTCTTTTCCACTCACATTCATTAAACCGACAAAATAACAGAAAAATTTAATTCCTTTTATAATTTTAAGAGAAAAATGTATTAATAAACCGAAAAAATAAATATTCCCAAATATATAAAATCACTACACTAACCGACGTACAAATATTGGTAATTAGTAAATGCATACGTGCTTGCATATAAAAAAAAGTCATGGGCCATGTGATTGGGTTTTTATGCTCACGTGTGTCGAATTGGTAAACAAATTAAATAAATTATTCAATTGAATTTATTTATTACCAACCACTCAGTCGCATCAGACTTGTGCATTTGTACAATTATCGTGCAAATACAGCCGTTACTCAAATGAATAGTTTATATAACACTGTATGTGTGCAAGCTTACAACTACATATATTCAAACATATTCACATTTATCTGTAACTGTTGTTCGCACACAACTAAATTACAACAATTTGTATAGAGAGAAATATACTGCGCTACCCAACAAATAATTTACCTGTTAAATATATATTTTTTTTGGTGTACCACTGAACCGAAGAATAACAGATATGAGTTGAAGATGATAGTTTTTGAAACAAGTGAAATTTAATATTTCTTCAGTTTCAAATAAGAATAAATCTTACATCTTTTTATTAAATAAGAATTTATTAATTCAAATTGTGTCCATCTTCTTTTCTAAAACTGTAAAAACTGATATTATATATAATAGTAACACATACATATAAAGGCTTAAATTAAAAAGTGTTAGCTGTATGACTTTTCTGTCACTATTAAAATGACTTCAAACAAGGAAAGGTAAATGTTACATCAGAACTACGTCAGAACCGCTGTTTGAAAAACTTTTTTCAGTTCGTGAATATTTGCCTCCAAAAATAATTAACTAACACAAAGTGGGCTGGGCTTCGGATAGTAAATATATATTTTTTAATTTGTTTTCAAAGTAGATGAGAAAAGAGAAAAAGAACTGAAAGGAAAATATCGAAAGATATAATTGTAAATTTAGGTAAAAAGAAAATGAATTATATTTCGTAGATGAACATCCCTCCTAGCACGAGTGTAAAAAAGCCAAAAATAAAATTGAAAATTTATCACATTTATAATTTATAAAACAATATCATAGGAAAAATTTTTTTTTAATTAACGATTTGAATGCAAAGAAAAAAATCGATTTTAAAATGTGTGTAACAGATTTCTAAATAATAAAATAAATATTTTATGATATGAATTTAATATGGGCTTCGATCGTCATCGTAACAGAAGTATTTGAATGGTTGTTTGCTAGGCTCGCAGCGGAACTGAATATGACCAATGGTAGCTGTATACCTGAAACAACTGAGGTGTAGTTGGATTTATAATGATTTTCAGAGTTGCAGCTGTATTATAATTTCTGTGCGTATTTCTTATAAATGTATAGAATTTTTATTGTAATTTGTCTTATATCTCTTTTCAACCTTAAACGATTGCATGGTTTCCTTCTCACTTAAACGGGTGTACATTTCTTTCCTATACCTCTCTCTACTACTCTGGCACGTTTTCTACACCCTTGAGTGCGCAAGGGATTAAGAAATTTAAATATATTTTTTACCACCAACCATGGTTCATCACCCACATTTTTTGTCTCATTAATGATTGCAAAATTCGAAAGTATATTATGTCCAGCTCTGAGTCTGAAAACTGCTAATTTAGTAATAAGAAATGAAGTTAATAATAAGTTTTAGACAGTATTGGAATAGTTTGGTTAGTATCAGCCGAACTATGGAGAAAGATTAGCATTAGGTTCAAATCATAGGCCGTTTCCCGTATCTGGCACAACCAAAAAAAATTCACAACCAGTTTTCGTCCATAATTTTCTTTTTGCCAATTTGTGATACAGGACAAAAAATTCCAATATGTTAAAGAACTCTAATCACTTGCAAAAAATTCTCTGAGTAATGATTTTTGTAAACAATTTTAGTTAATTATTAGTTAATTATTTGATAACTGAAAAGGTAAAGTTAGACGTTTTGTGAAACTTGAATCGCTCCATGGACCAGATATTGGTACTCGTACTTTTATCAAACGAAAATATGCTTAAAACATCAATAGAAGCTCAGTTAACTGAACTAGAAAAAAGTACTTTTAATTTGGAACTCAAAGTAGTATAAAGTTGTGAAAAACTGTGGTTTTTATAAGAACTTTCGCCCGGATCTAGAAAAATTTAAATTCAATGTTTGTATGAAATTTCCCCTATCTGTATTCAAATTAACTACATTAATACTATATTTAAACTTCTAACTTGAAATTTCTTTCTTTATTTTATATGAAGAAAAAACTTATCTTATGTTTAATAGATATTTCCTTCCGCGTATCCTGTATCAATAAGATTTAAATTAAAACAATTTTTGTATACCTGGTAATATATAAAGACATTACATACATACATACATATACTCATACATACATACATGCATGCATGGATATAAATATACTTTATATCGCTAATATATTTTATTGATTGAAACTGAATGCCACCATCTTATTGGTATAGTTTGTGTGAACATGTATCCCTATGTTATTATTCAAAAATAAAAATCGCGTGCAATTCTTATTTGATTTTCTCCAAAAGGCAGAATGTTTAAAAAAAAAACAAAATAAATAAATCTAGTCAATTTAAAATTATTGAATTTCTTATTTATCGCTTTAAAAGTCACAGTAACTCGCATATATATTATAAATCGCTTAAAAAGTTATTTGAATATTTTCCTGAAACCCTATAAAATAAAATGAATAATCCGTATATCATATCATTAGCAAGATTATACATTTGTCGGGCTATTTAAAATTAATCTGCAGAGAAAATCTCACCTAACATATTTCATATCCCCCTTTAAGAGGTAAACGGCTAAACCAATTAATAAAATGTTACACTCAGGTATATATTTGACTATAAGCTGTATGAGGCTACTTATATTTTATATTTTAAGGAGGGAAAAAGTGCCAGCTTTGGTTCTCAAGTAGTTTTATAAGTAAGGGCTAAAACGACTTTTTTAAATTAAATTTAAAAAAATAGGAAAGTCCAACATTTTTCGTCTAATTGCAGATTATTAGCAACCTTATATGCACGGAAGCATAAATATAAGTGTATGGTGTTGAAAAATGGTTTTAGGTATTCTGACGATTTATCACAAATATAATAACTATTTTTAAGACATTTGCATCTTGACTATTGGTAAGAAACACAGTTGCTGCTACTTTCAAAAATATTAGGAAAAAAATATAAGCATTTATATACCACGCTGCACATAGCTAGAAGATTACAGCAGCAGTTAAAAAATAATAATGATCGTCATGCTGAAACCGTTCTCAAATTTTTTTCATAGCTACATTATCTTATGAATATATAATAAGTGCATGAATCGCTGGTCGTTTGAAGATTTTCGACATAAATACTGAAATACTAATATGTTCGAAAAGATTTGTATTAAAAGTAATTTATTTATTTTAATGCGCTTGTACACCTTAACATTTTTTGATTGATTGAAGCGTGAGATATTCAAAATTATACAAATTTTTGTATACTTGAAAATACATGCACACATATTTGTATGTACGTATGGCATTAGTTTATTCTACAATTTCATATACTTACATCTCACTACCAGTATACCTAACTTAATGTACAAACCGATACATATATATGTAAGTGAGTCTGTATGCAAGAGGAAAATTTAATTAAATATTTCAACGTGTAGATTATTTATGAATGATTTTTGGTTATTTAGCTACACGCACATAAATTTGTTCATATGGAAATGTTTCACATACTAGCACTTTTATGTACAAACAAGGTTCCCAGATTATTTCGAGTCGGAAAGAGTTTGACGCAAAAAATCCCCATAAAGATAAAATTATTTCAGCTTAAATGCATATAAGCTGTATTGCCGAAAAACCTATTCTATTTTGTAAATAATTTCAGTAGTAATAATATGCCATATTCGTATGTATTGAATGTATTTTTAAAGACAAATTTAATTTTAAATACCAAAAAGTTCGCAGTTCATTTCTTTCTCCTATTAGTTTAATAATCTTTTGAATTCATATCCGATAAAAATTTTCTACATAAGCATTGCTTGCAGAAACACAAAATAGAGCCAAAAAACAATTATGTAAAGTGTTCAAGTGGTTTTGAATCAATGGTTGTGTGAATTAGCATATTCTTTATATGATTTAAAATATTAGATTTGATGTGAAACGTTTTTATTTATTCTTCACAATGACAATGTAAATCGACAATATATAAAAAAGCTTTATTGTAAAAGTCATTATTTATAAATTTCTAATAAAATCAATAATTTTTTTGTCAAACTACCAAAAATTAATAAACAATTGCCATTTTTAATCAGAATACAATAATATTTAAAATAATCTAAAATACAATTCTTTCTTAGCCCATTTTCACACAAAACCCTTCATTTTGTGTATAAAACCCCTAATCTGACAACACTGCGTATAAGTATAAACATACATTAGCAGTATACGAATTTCAGTCAACTGTTATGTAAATATTAATAAATGTATAACTGAAAGATTTGATATACGCGTATGTAAGTAGTATTTATTATTTTTTTTTTCTGGATGTGGTGTGTTAACGATTGGGTTCATTTTTATATTATAAATGTGTAACATAGTTACCATTATCGTTCTCTTTATTAAACAGTTACATCAGGTGAAGAAAGCTGTAACATGTGACAAATTTGAATTTGATTTGACTGACAAAGAAAGCGTAACTTAATCAATGTTTAGCAAAAAAGAATGTTAATGTAAGGAAGTACATGCGTTATCTTATTTTCATGCCACAAGCCACAATACAAATTGTATCTAGGATTAAAATCTTTTTATAAAATATCTAAATTGAAAATTTATTTACGGTAATTGAATATATGAAAAAAACAAATCCATTGAATCTCTTCGGAATTTTTTGTGCTACTATTGCTTGAAATGTTACATTTGGAATAAGAAATTTAGTGAAATTGTAGGTAAAAAATATTTGGAACCTTTTATTTAAAGAATTTATTTAATACAAATTAATTACAATTTAAACGACGTGTCGGTTTTTCAAGGATTTGTAAAATGTGTTCAGTATAAAATAGGATAGAGAAAGCATTAACAATTTAATAATTTATGAATGGAATTTTTAAAAATTAACATATCTAAATTTAATTTTTCAGATTAGCTAACCTCAGTCAGCAATCAATCAATAAAGCGATGGGTAAAATTTTATTTAATTAAAATATCATCATTACCAGCAACAACTAAAATAGATTTGAGCCAAACAGCACAAAAATCAAATAAAAACTAATATTTTAGATATTTAATTTTTTTGCTTGTAGTGAATATAAAATACTGTCAGTATCAAATAAATATAACAACAATAAGTGAACTAGATCCTGAGAAAGATCAGACTCTATTTTTAATCTACTATCCTCGAAGGAAATATGAATTAATAATATTTACCAATTTAAAACACCAGTTTTAACTGTTTTATTTATTTACGGTTTCATATATTTTTTTTTTAATTATTTAAGTTACAAATAAATTACTAATTAAAATTACGTTAATTTATTATTAAAAAAAATATATTTGAAATGTATTACTGCGGGGGAAAAAATCTCTTTCACATGTAAACATCAACAAAGCGTAAGTGAAAATTTTCTCGTTTAGTAAAAACTAAACAAACTGTGTCTATTTATATCCTATATATAACAGTTAAAGCATTAACGGTACCTAAGCTATTATACTGTAATATTGAAAATCCAAACACATATCGGAATATTGGGACTTATTTCACTTTTACTCGCGTAATTAACACTAAAAGAAGAGTCAAACAATATTTTATCACATAAAAGTAATAATAATTATAAACATCAAGCTTAGAAACAGCATACAGATAATAACTAAAATTTAAAAATTAATTATAAACTGTTTAAGTATATACGTGTCTTTGTTAATGAAATGATTGCTTTCTAATTAACATGTTAAAAAGAAGAATTGTTTTCTATCATTTTAAAACAAAAATCCCTATCCGGATATTGACAATTTAATTTTTTTTTTGTTTTTTGGTAAATCTGACGTTGAACTGTTCATTTTGCCATGTTTATTTACGCTTCACCATCACATGTCGGCCTTAACAATTGTTCAAGTGCCGCCACATACATGCAAATTTAAGAAGCAGACATCTACTTTTATTCAGCCACATAGATCACAAATAGATAAATACATATGTAAAATTTACATACATACATCACTATGTTCATTCAGTTCAACTCTTTTCAGCCTTGTTAAAGACAATTAAAGCACGAGTAAAAAGACTGTAAGTATAGACTGCTGCGGTAGTGTTTGTAGAAAAAATTATTAAGTTTGTTTCTTTTTTTTTAATTTTTACTTATTTTTTAAAACAAACAGTATGGAAAAGTTACTAAAGGGCTCAATAAACTACTTCTATCTTAAATATATTCACTTCTTAAGTTTGATTGTTAGTCAAGATATACATGAGCACAAAATCCTTACTAATAATTGGAACAGGTTTACATTAGCATCTGCAATGCAACAGTGCTCGTTCTTTTTTTTATTTAAATGGGTCGAAAACATCAAAAAGTACGCTTGACTTGCGGTTATGCGATAAAGTAACATTTTGCTAGTTAAAATAGGGATTAATACTTAGATTATTTAAGGTGAAATACTTGGCCGTTTTTAGAATGGTAATGTTGAAGAGATTTAGGCGATTTTCTCGTGTATACAGCAGAACATTTTATTTCCCAACATTCTCCCTAGCTTATTTAAAAGTATTTTATCAATTATCAATTTTTTTATAATCAAAAATTAAGACTTTCAAGAAAATACAAATATCCTGGTACCATGAAAGCGGAACCTCAGGCGAACCTAAAGGCTGTTCTGTTTACTGTTGAGGCTTTTGAGGTTGTTCTCGTTTGCACCTAAATCGCATGAACTGTCCTTTGTTTTAGTGTGATTTCAAATATTGTCCAGCAGCACAGCAAGGAGATGGCCGTTGGCCTCTCAACCATGCAGTTAACCAACGTTTTTTAAATGGAACCGCAGGGCTCCATTAAGATCACAGGAGTTCCAATTTTTTATTGTACCATTCAAGGAAGTAATATAAAAAAATAAATACAAATTTAACGGAACGGATTGCCGGTGCAAATATTACATAGTCCGTCGTCACAAATTGTAACCGAGACATCAAGACAATTTTTGGTGTTAAAAAACAGCAGCCCTGGTATAACCTCCCAGATGAAATCCCAGTATCTAGGATCCCTCGGTTCAATTCTGTACTAATCATTACACTCTCAGTATCCATGCTTTTGGATTCGTGAACGATAATTATAATCCTCAGTGTTATATGGAACAAAGTTCTGAAAAATAGCTTTTAGAATCATCACGAGCTTAAAAAAAATGATGAATTTTTCATTCGGCAGGCGGACAAACTTTAAAATTAAATCCAGTTATGACCAAACTGCAAAAAATGTAAATGAGAAAGCAACTAAGGTTTCTTACTTCGTCAGCTATCTGATAGCGCAACGCGGTAAAGTATACTCAATTCCGGAAAATGTTATTAAGCCATCATTTATGGAGATGGTGATGGTGCGATAGGTGAAAAATCTGAAAAAGAAATGGTTAAGATTCTTCTTTCGAAGGACACCGTAGTTTAGCGTATCAAAGATTTACCGGCCAATATAAAGAATGAACTTATTTTGTCTCAAATTTTTCAAATTTTACAAATTTTTATTCAAATGATGTTGTTGGTTTCGCAACGTTAATAGTAGTCATTAGATATCAGCACAAAACGCATTATTAGAAGATATTCTTTTATGCACTTTCTGCTATAAGATTATCCTCATAAAATCTCGAAAGCCAAATATTCGTATATTCAAAATACTCTCCAAGAAGATTGAATACATACACACATTTCTTCTTTTACATAATGAAGCCAGATAATTATCTCGAGATAAGATATTAACCCGCTTTTTTGAGTTAAGGAATGAAACGCACGTTTTTTTTTAGAATACAAATCCGAATTAAAAGAATTTGTCACGTTAAACGACATTTTTACAAAGATAAAAGAATTTAAATGTTAAATTAAATATCATAGTGAATTGTGGCTTAAAAACCCATTTATTTTCAATCCAACTACCAATGCAAGAATACGAAACTTTTATTGAAATGACATCTGATTCATCACTGCAAAATAGACTTAATTATCGCAATAAATCGTGTTGGCACTTTTACCACTTATAAGAACATAGTCCTGTAGATATAAATTGAAGGGAATTTTAATTTGAAGTGAAGAGCGCCAGTTTATTGCCTTCTTTCGTAAGCGCCTCGTAAGGCTCACAAAGTTGAGTTACTAAATTCTCTTTATAATGCGGTCAATCACAAAAAAATAAGTATATTTTAGAAAGAATGGATAAATTAGCAGTTCCCAAGACTTACAAGCTTTTGTGGGCTGATCTGAAGTTAGTAAAAAATTTCGCTAGCTAAACATTTTAAATTAGCATTTTCATGTAAAATGAAATATAAAATTTAAAATGAATAGATGTTAAAATAAACCAAAGATTTTAACACTTAAAAAAATACTTCGGAGTGTAAGAATATTAATGGTTTTATGTGCAACAAAATAGCTCTTGTACTAACAAAGTTTTTGTGTTTCTCTGATTTTGTTGTTTTAAGTTTACCCTTTTTCCCCCCTGTCTTCATTCAAATTTTCAACTGCAGATAAAATAGTGGTCATCGTAATATTTTTGGCTGCAGACTTTACTTCCCATTCTTGTTATTGGTGTTATAAATATTTTTTGCTTACTTGCCATTCAATTTATATACAGTGTGATGCATTTCAGAGTTGGATATAAATAAAAAACAAACATGGAAGAACATTTTTTAAACCACAAAAAAGACAGCAATCTGAAAAAAACTGCAAAAATTACTTTAAACCAAAAACTTTTAGTCAGAAATTGTTTAAAATTCATTCGTGAATTTTATAGTTGTTTCTTTCAATTTTTGCTTTTCATTTCACTAGCTTTTTTGTGCATGATTTTAGAAGGAAATATTGTTTGTTTGAGTCGCTGTTAACAAAGTATTTAATATTCAACTTTGTTCTAGTCGTCTTCTTTTTTAGTTATGGTGGTTGAATAGAGCCAACGTTCTTAAGTTCATTTGCAGTTAGAATAATTGTTGGCAGTTCACAAAAAAAACTGTTGATGTTATTTTTCATTGTGTGTTAAATAACATAATATTTAAAATTTGTTTGTTGCTAAATAAACCAATTAATTAATCGCGAAATCTTGATTAATTGTCGTAAAGTAAGTATATAATATAAAAATATGTTTATTTTACTTAAAAATACACTTGAGTTTTTTGCTGAATAGAACACGGAAAAAAGTTTTGGGTTGTGTGTGTACTTCGTCAACCAAATTCCCGTATTACTATTTATCAAAATTACATGGATAAGATAACCTGAGCAAATAAATAAAAAACGTTAATCGTTAATGTACCGATGCTCCATTACTTTTGCTCGTCCCTGATTTTTCCTGGTTTCTTTTAAGATAAGCACAAAAAAAATTGAAATAATATATTTTTTCACATAATACTTAAAGTTATTTGACCTTTTTAATATTTAATTAGTAATTTTTTATTTACGCACTAGAAATCATTATTACTAAGTAATAATTTATTTTACACAACACCTTCTAAATTCGAATCAAAAATTCCTGTCACAATTATGTTCTGGATTCTATGCAATTAATTTCCAAGCTCAAGACAACTACAACTAATGATCTAATTCAAAATAAATTATTTTTTTTTTCTAATTTTAAAACTAATTTTCCACTCCACGCTCCACACTTCCACACTATTACATTAACATATTCCATGTTTATTTGGTCACGAATACCAAATAAATATAAGTTTTTGAAAAAATTCTTGGCAATTATTTAGAAATCAAATTCCCATTGAAATTAAAGCACATATTGATACTTCGAAAAGAGTGATATGCATAACTAAAAGCGTATGAGCAAAATGCAAATAGAATTGCTCAACAACTGTTCTTGTTTTTGGCATTGGCCATTAAAATACCGTTAATTTTGAAAACTAAAATTTAACTCTAATAAAATCATCATCCTAGTGTTGTCATCAAATAATTTTAAAATTAAAAATTCCTTTTCTACCAATTTCTTTTACAGCACGTACAATAACGAATTGCTAAATGTTATAGCCAATAGCAATATTAGAATAGAATAAAAAAGCATTGGAGTTTATGCGTACACAACTTTAAAAATTCTAAAATAATACACGTAAGTGATGGTTCTGGTATTTTATACAAAGTGGCTTGTGCACGTGTTAGTTTAATGCAAAGCATTTTGTATGCGTATTGTTTTCAAGAAGATAAAATAGGAATTATTATTTGTTTTGAAAACAAAACTTTTTAACAATCAATGTCACGTAATTACCACAAATAAAATAGAATACAAATACCAATAACAACAAAACTCATTGGCAAACAGATTTTAATGCAGCAGTAGCTTTAATACTGCCAACAGCAATCATAAATTTAAGTAGTGGATAGTATTGTCTTTGTTTTTTTTATTACCAGATGGTGGGTGGAATAAATTCACATAACTATCATCTTGAAGGGAAACTGTTGGAGATTGCTATTATGTAGAGTGCTTTTTTCCACGCCGCTCCTTCCTCAGCAATAAAGTAAAGTCCAATGGCAAAACTCGGCTTCTTTGCCTTTAAAGAGTCCTTAGATTGTTTCAACATTTATTCCTCACACCGCTTGTTTTAACGTTGATAAGATGTTTTTTTTCGGATTAGCACTCAGGGAATGACCACTACTAAAACAATGCGTTATATAAGATCTAGGAAAATAGGTTATTGAGAGGAGGAAAAAGGGAGTAGTGTTTGTAAACATTCGATTTGAATTGATTTATTTATTCCACATACGAACTGTTCTACTAAAAAAAATTTTCCCTGTGAACGTAAAAATGTGCAAGTTTAGAGAACAAGTTCCCTAATTTCGTTAGAGCATTTACCATTGTAGTAACGACGACCATCAACAGTGCGTTAATGATCCAGGGAATCAATAGAGTTGGATAACCTACCGTCCAAAATGAGCCTCTTGGCCCTCTCCTGTACGCGGTTGCGCAACTCCAAAGTAGATTTTGGGACGCCGGCCCATACAGGAGAGTTTTATTCCATCTTTGGAGGGATATAGGTGGCATAAATAATACGAAAATCGGATGGAGTGAAGTATCTCTTACACCGTTTTAGAAAACCGATGCACTTGAAAGCTTCTTTAGAAACTGTGTTCAGTCCGTCGAACATCACACTAAATTTTAATGCCAAGAGTGTCAATTCCGTAATATCAATATCACCCATAGTACCATTCCCGACGCATGGAACATTGCGTCTTACGGGCATTAAAATCTACTCCAGTTACACGACCCCATTCCAAGGTTATCGTGAGATCGTGATTGAGCGTATCATTCATGTTCCATCTTTCATCATCACCTTTGAATAATGAGGACATGGTTTCAAAGCATTACAATTTTGGTGTATATTGCTTTTGACATCATTGGTTAGAGTTTCATAAAACATTTTTTAGTAATTAATTTTAAGCACAAGGTCTTATTTAATAAAAAATTTTTTAAAAAACTTTATTTTTTATTATATTTTCGATATTTCGCCACACGTTGGTTGTTTTTCCTGATGATGCCAACCAACGGTGTGGCGAAATATCGAAAATATAATAAAAAATAAAGTTTTTTAAAAAATTTTTTATTAAATAAGACCTTGTGCTTAAAATTAATTACTAAAAAATATTAAAAAAAGGTCAAAAAATTATAACTATTATGTTTCATAAAACAATTATTTTTTTATCCAATTATACTTCGTGCTTAAACAATTTCATTATAATTACCTTACCATTAGTAACAATAATTAAACTAGAAAAATTCAAAGGAATTAAGTGAAAAAAGCAATGTCAATGAAGTTTCTGTGGTAATGAAAAATCCTAAATATAATTTGATATCAATCATCGGCTCGCCATTAAAAGTCTAAATGTTCATTTGTTATTCTACTCCACTGCTAATAGAACACTGCAAACAATTTTGCTTTTTAGATAACATCATAATTATTTCATAATTAATTAAAGTAAATTACAAAACAAAAACCGAATAATAAACAATATGTTTAGTTTATAAATCGATCGCTACAATATGATTAATATGGTAATAATCAGTAAAAATACATGAAGAGTTATTTTCTATAGGTGTTAAAAAGGGAGTTCTGTATATTGGTTAGAAATCAAAAAGTAAGATATAATATATGTGTTTGGATTCTCCGACGGGGTAAAAATTTCTTTTGTTTGGGTACGGAAAACCGTAAGATAAGTAAGATATAATACATTTACGAGCATACCTACATATGCATATAAATATATTTTTAAATATTTTTTGTTCTCTGTGTTTACATTTGTATGAATTTGCGTACATGTGTTATCTTCAATGAATGACGGTTAAGTTTAAATTGTTGATGCAGTTGTGATGTGTTTGAGAAATATTTAATATTCTAAACGCAGAATGTCAAAACGACATTTGCGCCACTACCATTCTATTTGACATGTATGTACATATGTAAAATAAAATATATGTATATGAAATTTTATAAAATTGCACATTAACATTTTAAGTCGACACAATGGGTTTTTTTTATTTATTTATGTTTTTTTTTAAATTGTTACGAGAAGATCTTTAGAAAGTAAAATCAATTCTATGATGGAGGAGAAAAATCCTTGTTTAATTTTTAAGACAGTAAAACTAAACCCCAAAAAATAAGTGTTAAGATTTGTTATTATAATATCATGAAATAACGGTATTAAGTTATTACGAATTAAAATGCAATAAATCCATCAATTTAATAATAATATCGAAATTTAAGCGACATAAGTGATATGTTTATTTTTTTGAAGATCTAGTCCTTTATTTGCTATTTTATATATTTAAACGTATTATCACTCACAACTAATTTTATTCAGTTTTAAACTTTATCATTTCATGATTCAAAAAAATCCTCCTTTTTTTAATACGAAAAGTTTATAAAATTCTAGCTTTGTTTGAATAACACATATTTTTCTAATTTGAAAAATAAAATAAATTTGAGAAAAATGTTACCTTCAATTGCGTTAGAAGTACATATGTTCTTTTTATTAAGCTATTACTTAAAAAAATATTTTTGTAATTCGAAATATAAATATTTTTTTCTGTCATACTTATCTTAACTAAAATGTGTATGTAAACAAGTATATATAACCATGTCTTTAATGTGTGTTAATAAAAACACACAAGTATTCACATCATGAATGAAAATGAAAATGAAAAAAAGGCACTGACTCATTTTTGACAATGACAAGAATTTAAAATCAAATCACGTCATCCCAACTCTCAAGAGCAATTATTTATAAATTGCATAATCGAATAATTAATCATAGAAAGAAGGTTATTACTTATACAAGTAGAGAAAATCAATTAATTTGTTAATTAAAATTTTAATAGAATTAATATCTGGTTGAGTGAAACTAAATGAATATTCCTCTTAAATTGTTGAAAATTCGTAAAACCCTAACAATTGGAGTTAATGCTAAATCTACAAAAAAGCTCCTGGTCTATAAGTATTTTTTTAATGTGTTGTAAAAAAAGTTGATCGTATTTTTGGCCATTAAGATAATTGTTTTTTACGATTTTGTACATAATAATGCAATCATAATACTAAAAATCATTTTTATCGCCAGTTACTCGAATCATGTAATATGATTTCGTTCATCTGTCTGTTCGTATATCATTACCATCATTAATTTTTTACCAACTCTATTGCAAGGAGTCTAGACGCAAAACCTATTAATCACAGGCATGCAACAAACTCAGGCATATTTTGTACTTCAGTTCTACATACAAAAATAATCATACACTTTACATTTTAATTTGAGTTTTTTTTAATGTTTCCTATTCATACTTTTGCGCTTATTCATCCATATGTGTTTTGTATGTTTATTTTTGACTTTTGGTTTTTGTTGTAACAATACAGCACATTTTGCTTTGCACATGTTCGACATTGTAATGTTTATTTTATTCTAAAAATTTTCTTTCAAGCTGTTTTTTTTAGAGTTGTATCCTATTTCTTGATTGATGGGTTGTTGTATTTAGCATTCACATTTTTATAAGTTTATTTTTGGTGCTTGAATATTAACGGTTTTTACCATGGCAAATTAACCAAATGTTATCTTTTTTTATGTGCTTGTGTTATAATCTTACATCTTATTACCAATAAACAACCGAAATTACAAAAATTTTAAAACAAAATTATCAAATGAGTATTAACCTACTCCATACGTATACAGAATCCTCAGATTACAATCCCTAGAGTACATTTTGGTATCGTTATTTATGGCGTTATTTAAAAAGCAATCCACTTTGCTATTAAGCCATCAATTTGTGTAGAGGAGTAGTGTGAAGTTACTTCTAGTAAATAGAAGCTAACAACCTATTTGTTGACATCGTAATGGTACCGAAAAACTTGTGATGATAGCAATTAAAGATCTGACAAAATACTAAAAATAAAATTATATTTCTTTAAGAATTCTTATTGTGTCTGGCATGTCAAATTTCTCACTACGTAATGCGTGCATATCATGTGCCACTATGGTTCCTGTTAGAATCGTGTGCAATGTTACCTAACAAAATATCAATTGAAAGATGACTGATATTTTTGATTTGATAGTGCGTCTGAAATCAACAGTTTTTATAGTAATAAAAAGTGTGACCAAGAATCTATACCATTATTCGAATGAAGAAAATAATTTACTATAGGAATATGTTTCAAACTAGGTTTGACTGTCTATCTACACACATATATAAAAATCATTATTAACTGCATACTTTGAGAATCTCTCCACAAATTTGGTTCATTTTTTAGTGTTTGCCATAGTTCAGTGTTGCCATATATTTTCGTAACATTTGATTTTACACTTTTAAGAAAAATATGATGAAGCCAATATTTGCTGCCACTTTTCTGTTATATTTAAAATCTATATATGCCTGGACTGATTTGGCCAACAGTTTTTACTTTTTCAACCACTTCTTAATTCTCGGCTAATTTAATGCTTAGCAAGGTTAGAAAAGCTAAAGTTTGATTAAAATATCTCTTGAGTGGACAATTATTTTTCATGTTTTTCGTTATGGTATAAAAGAAGTTTTTAATTTGTTTAAACACATATTAAATTTTGGATTGGAGAAAAAATAATTCATTTATTAAATTTATTTCAAATATACTTATTTAAAATACACTTACGACAGTAAACGAAATACTATTGCTATTTTCTGTTCTATCTGGCTGACTCACCAGTACAAACCACAACGCGGCTTGAGAATAATGCATTCGCATCGAAAGCGCTCGCCTTGATTTTAAACCAGCTAGATAGGACAGGAAATAGCAATCGTATTACACTTACTTTACTTTAGGTTAATCTTTAACAATTTTAATAAAAATAATAGCAAATAAGTCATTAGGCAAAAACATTTCCTATTCAAGTAAAAATGTTTATTTTTGTCAAAATTATTTGTATTTGGGTCTGCTATATTCTAAAATAAATTAGATGAGTACTCAATTGAAAGTTTCCTTAAATTAAATTTTAAATGCATTTAAATAAAAAATTGTTACAATAAAAATTTCAAAAACTGCAAATACTTATAAATGCGTATGTTAAATCAAAAATAGCCAACAATCTAATAAATTGAAAATCAAATATTAATTTAAAATCACACAATAATTGCAATGATAATTTTAAATAATCCAATCAAAAAAAAAAATATATAATAATATCTACCACAACCGCAAAAACATTTGGTGAAAGTCATATTAAGCTATAACTGTGTATATGGAAGAGATCTGAAAAGAGTTTTGCTTTTAGGAGGACGTGGATTAATAACACCAATCTATCTAGCAAATATTGGTAGTAGTGGTGATGGTGGTGCTAGTGGTTATGAGTCAACATTTAAAAAGAATAAATCAGCACAATATATTTGCGAAATTTGTATACATATTTCGTTAAAAAAATAATACTACGATATGCAATGGATTTTGCGAAAGGGTATTTTGGTTTTTTTTTTTTTTGTAATAAGGCTGTTATTGGCTGTAGCATAAAATGATTTAGGTAGTTATAAATATGAAAACACAGGTTTTTTTACTTTCAGATTTTTAAAAGAACTGAAATAACTGAAAACTTTTTTCTAGCAAAAATCCATAAAACAATTTAATACCAAACTCTTCACAATTAATTGAAATAAATATGGCCCAAAAATATCGTTGCTCTTTCTATCTGTTTTACAAACATAATTTTAAGGTATTTATATGCCACCTTTCTAAGCACTAAAATTTTTTTAAATACGTTCTATTTTACAGTGCTTTCATAAAAAAATTAATTATTATTTTTTACCGTTTTAAGTAAATTCAAATTAAAATTCTATTTATTTATCAACGCCTGCAAATGAAAGTTTAAATTCACTAGGTCAATATTTTACAAATATGGTGGTGGCTGTATGTTTTAATGGATACCAATTCCTGTTTTATGTACGTGTATTTATTTTGATATCAATGCATATTTTAATGTTTGTCTACTTAGCCAGAATAATGCTGACACACATACGCCAACTAACAATCGTATAAATATATAAAGTGCCATCGTTCTAATTATTTAGTATATAATTGGTAAAGATCGAACTATTAAAAATCTACATTACAATAAATTACGTTTATAGCAGTTATAGTTAACTACTGTTTTTTTAAGTTATGCAGCATAAAATAGTAGAAGTAAAGATAAACAATATTCAATTCAAATGAGAATGAGAATGAAATACATGAAGTAGAATAAGCAATGCCTGTTAAAACTCGGCCTGCACTAAACGTTAAAATTTTAAATATTTATAGAAAGTATGCATTAGCAGCCGGATATTCTCATAGATATATACATATTTTGTAGAGTAGCAATTCTGCAGTCCTGAATGTTAAATAAAATTATATTTGAATGGAAAATAACAATTAATAAATAACTAACGAAATAATAATAATAATAATACTCATTAACGAAAATTATAACGCAAAACAAATAGAAGAAATGGTCAACTGGCCAATACGTATAACTGTATTTTTGTGTGTATGTGTATAAGGAAACAAAATTAATTATTAAGGATATATTGGGCAGGTGCGCTTTTTAGTCATCATTTAACATGTACTAATCTTTTAAATGGTCTCTTTTTAAATTAAATTTTAACTTATCTTTAATAAATATCTTTTTTCTTTTCTAAGATCTTTTTTATGTATTTTTTTTTTCTTCACAATATTTCGCTTTCCGTTGGAAAGGAAAAAAATCTTTATATTTTTGAAAACAAAAAAAAAATAAAAATAAAAATTTATTTTTCCTGAAGAAGCTTTCCAACGGAATGCGAAATATTGTGAAGAAAAAAAATACATAAAAAAGATCTTACAAAAGAAAAAAGATATTTATTAAAGATAAATAAAAAAAGATCGGTTAAAAAAACAATAAAAATTAAATTTTAACGATTTATTTTTTCGATATTTCGCTTTCCTGTAAAAAGTATTTAATTAAAATAAAAAAGGTCGAATAAAACTGAAAATAATCATCATTTAACTTTATGCTGAAAATTTGCAGCCATTTATCTGGCACCCTATCATTTTAGAAATAAGTCAGATAATTTGTGTAAATTTTAGGTGTCTGCCTATGAGCATTGCCATAGACAAGTCGATTTGGGAAGACTCATGAAGTTTTTCTTACAGTTATTTGCTTGTTATAGCTCCCTTTGCAAAATTTTTTATTTACGTTGTGATAATAATAAGGTTTAAAGATACTGGGTTGCTCCTAGATTATAGTTACTCCAACCATGTTTTTTCCTTGCATATAAACTAAAAGAAATGATACTAATTACAAAAGCATTAAATATTTTGGAGTTCTACAGGTTCCACCTTATGCAAAAGCTGTCTATTCCAAATAATTAAAATGACTGCAACGTACTAGAATTTGAGGTTAATAGGTTGAGTAGTTAAATTAAAACACTGCTGATGCTACGCTTAATTATCTTACTATCGAACAAAGTACAAAATCTTTAACAGCAAAGCGGGGTATTAAGAATGAAATGTTAAAGAATGCGTTAAATTAGTTAAAACAATGCAAATATGAAAACAAACAAAAAAATTTGTTTCTATTTTTTTATTTGTCTTTGAGTCTTGGTTCCGGAAAAGAAAACAATTATTTTGATTTTAATTTTTCATAAAAATTATTTTTTCATTTTGCAAATTGTTACTAAAGCATATGGCAGTCACAGCCAAATTTAAGCGAAATCAGTCAGACAATAGGAAGTCTCGTACAAACATTTCTGTTTGCGTTATTTTTTTATTTTACTATTAACATTATGAGGTTCTTTTCTATAAAAAAAAATAAACAGTATTCCAAAGTACTGCTTCTGAAAGCGGCTTTTATATATTTTTGAACCGTATTTTATTTTTGTTATTCTTTAGCCAACATGAATGAGGCCAAAAGAGTTCATTGTTGTCACGTTGCAACGGTAGTTAAGTTGGCTGGTTGGTTGTTGATTGTATATTTTAGCAGCAACAACAATAATTCTTAGCCGTATCTTAAGTGATTTGTTTCTTTGTGTTTTTTAATTTTTCCTTTATCTACAGAAATAGATATATATTTTTTTTTTGTCTCTAAAATTAAAACAGAAACCAACTGAAGGAAAATAAAAAAAAAAACTAATTCAAATTGTTACCTTGCCGCGATCTACATACAAATTTGCTGAAATAATTTTTTAAGTCCTCTAAATTGACTCAATGTCTGTTTGTTGTTATGCCTTATTTATGGTGTTTTGTTTTCATTCAACTTTTGCCATGCCATTTTCTTAACAGTTCCTTTGTCTTTTACGTTAAAAAAGATAACAAGTATGAGTTTTTCATTTTGTATATTCATATATTTGTTTCAACTTTTCAGTGTTCTCTAATTCTTTAGAGCCTTGAAAAGATTTTGCTTTGTACTGTGTATTTCTGGAGGTATATTTCTCTATATGCATTGTAAGTGTTGAAATAAGAGGCGTTCTTGTTATGAAGTGGTATCAGCAAAATCATCAATGATGTTTCGTGTTCTACGGAATAACACTTGATATTGCTAACATGCTGATTTATATTAAAAATATACTCATGATATTGTTTTGTTTAGTTAATTTTTTTTTACGTACAACTTTTTTTATACAGTATTTCACATATTTTGTGATACATTTAAAACAATAAAAACAAATTAAATAATTTTTTCACTTCTCAGAAATCACTATGCAAATACACTTTTACGTGTATACGGCAGAGAACTGCATTGGGTCGTTTAAAATTCGGCTAAGCCGAGTCGCCAAAAAGCCATTACCACATAATAAATAATTAATTATTATATTCTATAAAGCATATTATTAATAAAGCATATTATTAATAAACTATATTAAAAAATAATTTGTTTTACTTTGAACTTTTTTTAGTTAGTTGGTTGTTTATTTGGATTTAAGTTAATATTTTTTTTAATTTGTATATTTGACAGCCATGCAAAAGCTATAGACAAATCTTGTTACATTTTAAACTAGACATCAGAAGCAAATAACATGAGAGTCGCGTCACTTAATTTATTAAAATTTATTTAAATGCTTTAAAAATTCACATCACTTCCATATATATAAGTTTTACAAATACTTGGTTAAGTTTTCAAATTTGGATTAAGGCAATATATTTTTAAATTTTTTAAGTATTGATAAATACAAAAAAGGAAAAACTTATTAATAATAATACACTGTATTGCTTACTAAATTGTAATTATATCCAGATATTCATATTACAGAAATTAATTTGTTAATATCAAGATTCTTTAGACAAAAATGTGTGTATTAACTTTGTAGGCTTAAAAATCGTAAGTCAATTTTAAACTGCCAACGGCGATTTTGCAGAAGTCGTCATCTAGAAAATTAGTATGAGCACGTTTCTTTTACACGGTTGTGAACAATTAATTTTATTGCAGTAGTTGAACGTCAGAAATTTACATAAAATTGAATCATGCATGGACATTTTCATTCAATGTATTTACAGTTTAAAAATTCGTTAATTTGTTTTATACCAGTAAAAAAAAAGTAAAATAATAAATAATAATAAAAAAGTTTTAATATTTTAATATTTGAAACATGAAAATTGAAAATTTCATTATGACATGAAAAGTTAGAATTCAAAATGACATAAAAAAGTGAATGTTGAATAATAATTTAATGTTTAAATTTAATTTATCTAAAATCTACTAGCAGTTCACAGCTTTTTAAAATTTTCAAACTGAATACTTGAATTAATTTCTCAAATATGTGGCATAAATTACAATTTTCAGTCAAAAGTTAACTCGAAATAAATTATGCCTGAATAAAATAATTACTAAACTTTGTTTTATAACTATTCTTCTTATCTATGGACAACAATATATTGTCGATAAAAAAGTATCAAACATAACACTTTAACGAGTTTGTATTTTATACCTCAAAAACATCAATCACAACGAGTTTTCTTACACACTTTTTACAATCTACATCTACATATTTAAAAAAAAAATTACTAAACAAATATGGGAATAAAGGTTTCAAAATTATTATTTAATATTTCTTTTAGAAGCAAAATTTTCAATCTCACTATACTATTTATGCAGCTTTTAAGCACGAATATAATCAGACATATGAAAGTAAAACAATAAAATGATTCACGGAAGTTTAACAAGAAGAAACCGTTTTTGATCCTGAAGGAACAAAAATCTTCGAGTTGCTTAAAAGTACTAAAGTTTATTTGAGTCTTTCGTTACTGTTAACAATTTATATTTTTTTTATTGTGATTTTACGTTGAATTGTTGTCTATATAAATCATTTTGCATTTATAAATAGAAGCCTCTAGACAAAAATCTTTATATTTTTAAAAGTATATACAAAAGAAAACATGCTTAAATTATGTGTTTAAAGTAATAAATGTAAAAACATAAAGGGGCTACAAATAAATAAATAAATTTTTCAAACAAATTTTTGTATAAATTTTTACTTTCTGTCTTTTCATGTTATTTTTATTTTTTGTTGAAGACACGAGTACGAGTAGATAATTTATTAAACATTTTGTGATTAAAGTCATATTAAAATTAATATTCGCTTCAAAAAAGGCTCAGGACTAGTAGCAGATTCTTCCCAATTGCATTCTTTGTTTTCTCGCTTATGAAATCGGGATCGGATTTTTCGAACAGGTTCACTATTTTCAAAATGAATTTAAAATGACAAACGAAATTAATGATAAATCGCTAATCGTTAACAGCTGACAAAATGGGCGCCAGTTAAAAAAGTGTGGCTAACTTAAATTTCTATAGCTCTATAAAAACACCCTTTACTTACAATTTATTTTAAAGATGGGTAATTTGGTTAATTGTAAAATGCCAATAACAGGTATTTTCGCACTCAATAGTTTAAAAACATATTTTTGTTATCTTAAGCTTAAACTTAGGGAGATCGTTTAACAATCCAACTCATTTCACCTTTGAGAAGATTTACTAGCAGCACTTTTCAAGTTGGAACATTCATTATCAGTTTTTTCATATATCTTGCTATCTTTTATTTTAGAAGCATCATCTATTTAATCGAGTAACTTTAAAATACATGGAATGTTCATACGCTAAGCTTTTTCGTGGTAATCCTTTTTTCTGTTAATGACGATTTTAACAATCGAAAAAATGCACTGTGCTAGTATCCAATTGTTTTTTTTTCTCGTTAAAAACTAAAACACAACCTCCTTAAATAAATATTTATTCATAAAAAAATACGAAATGAAAACATAATTAATAATAATTGATTTGGTTATAATAAAAAAGGATATTTTTAAAATTTGAAAGCTTTGCAATTTAAACGCCTTTTCTACAATACTTTATTTGAACGCAGGTTTTTTTGTAAATATATATTAAAATGCGTATTCAGCTGTGAATTATTTTATTGATGACCACGGACCAGCAGAGTATATTAAAAATTCCAAGAATTCAAAAGTAATATACTCGACTTCATATTGTTGTTTTTTCGAGAATAAAAATATAATTGAAATAATGTTTTTACAATATCTACGATAATTAGAGATCACTTTGAACATTTAAATAACAATATCTCCATTATTTTTATTTATTTTAAATATTATTAAAATTATTGTTATAATTACAAATTCAATCCAAGTCAAATCAAGTTGATACACATACAATATAATCAACATACATATTTGTGCATTCATTTGTATATATAAAACTGTAATAACCGCAATCGTGTATGTAACACATGCAACGATACATAACCGATGACTAAACAAACCACACATCATAATGATTTCTTATGTTATTAAAGTTCATTTGTTATGTGCCCACAGTTTTTGGCATATGCATACACATACATGTATCCAAATACACAAATATATTTATGTATAAATGCGGTACATGAGCATATGCCCATAAATCTGGTTAAATTGCTGACATACTATAACATAAAATAACATACAGTAGGTTAAGAAAAAATAGTGTACTTTAGTACTATATTTGTTATGTCTAACAACTCTAACGAAATGTACATATTTATATTTATAACCCTAGTTAATCCATTTAGGTAAAGCTAAAATCAATTAAAAACTATTTTACTTAGTTTAACGTTATTGTGCTCTGCAATGCATGTTTCTCTTTTTTCAATAAAACATTTTTCCCAATTAAAATTTTTATATTTCTATTAAGATGCCATTATATGGTTAAACAAGTTATCCCATCTTTCAATAGATATCTGAGCCCATATAGAATAACAGCTGCAAAAGTCTAATTAGAAAAAAGTTGTATTGTGACTGTTGTTCCATTTCTAACGATCAAATGCGCTATGCTCTCAAAGTTCTATCATTATAGCTCAAAACAAAAATTTTTTATATCTTTAAGCGTACAAAGCTAAAGTTGATGCATTTTGTCTTTAAAAATGACTTGAAGACTTGTTGCAAATAAGTATATATTGTGAATTATTCCATTTGCATTAAACGTGTGAAGATTTTAAAATTTTACCAACAGAATCTCGAAACATTTTATTAATAACTAGTATTGTTGTATTTAGTACAACGTACAATTTACTACACTTTGTAGATTGATTAAATATTTAAGTTGTAAATCAAAATTCAGAAGTTCTTATAAGATTTAGTTGTCTTATTTAATTATTCGACACTTCAGCTTATTATTTTTCCTTTTGTTTTTCCTTTTTTTATTAAGGCAGCGCAAAAATAATAAGCAACAGATATTAATTTAAGCAAAATATATCATTACTAAATGTGGTTTTTTAAATTGGTTCGGGATGAAAAGAGATTTAAAATTATGTACGAACAATTTACAATCGTATTTAAATTAGATTAGATACGCGGGCTAGTGAAGTCTAATATGAATTCTAAGATCCATACACTAAATTTATTGTTTATAATTATATATATTCACCCAATTAGGTGAAGAGACGCCAAATTTCTTATCGTATATAGTGCAGTCAAAAATTTGCTGAATAATTTAAGTTAGGCTGGAACAGTAAGGGCGTTTGTATCTAAGAACATCAGATCAAACTTAAGTCTCCTTTATAATAAATCAAGGTGTACATAATGATTGAGGCTTACTTCAATGGTATGAAATTTGGTGGCGAGTTGTTTAGTAAACGAGATATTGTAAGACGAAACTCAACAGAGCCGCAAAGTACAAAACGTAAGACAATAATAAGAAGCCATTCAATAATTGATGTGGTGATCTTTGCAATTAAAATACGAAAAGATGAAATCCACTTTTAATGTAAACAGAGTTCTATGACATTCTGTATGAATCTGCATATTAATTCCTAGTACTATATTTACGTATATTATTATATGTTGGAGTAAATAAATATTTATATATATTTATATATATATATATATAATCATATAAATCCATTTTGTTTACTTGCAAGTGTGAATGGCAAAATAGGACTTGCCTCAATGAAGTGTCATGTTAAATATTTAAAATCGAAAGCATTTATGACAGTAAATCCGTTAAATAAACATTTATGACTAAACAAAAATATAAAATAATTAAATATTTTATAATAACTAATTTGTTGAAACAATAAACCTAAAAACATAAAATAACAATTGTAAACCACTTAAGTATCTTCTGACTTTTAGTTTAATTTTTTTCTTATTTCAAAAATTTATCGTTATAATTAATTCATGCCTTTCATTCTTTTGCAGTTTTATTAATTTTAATTTATTATTAATGTTGTTTAAAATCAATTATTATTGTAGTCATTTGCACAACTACATAGACCGTTTTTTTTATTTATTTTTCTTTATTTATATTAAAATAAAATGTATGTAATTAAAATACTTTGGTTTCTCAAGTATAAACAAAGTAAAATTGTCCGTACGACAGAAAAATAATAAAAAAAACAAAAGGGGTTTAGTTATAGTAAAATTTCTTCTACAAGGATGGGCGAGCTGCTGCAGTTATTTTGGTGCAATTTAAAATTGAAAAGTGCAGTAGCCTGCCATTTGCTGGAGTTTTTTAATATTCACTTTTATATTACAAATAATTTTTTTTTTCATATTTAGTGATCTTAAGTGATCTGTAGTGTTTATTACATACATCAATAAAACTAAAGGCCCAACTATAATGTGCATAACCTGACTTAAAGCAATTTAAATATCTGTGCAAATACCTAATAATCATATGTGGCAAACTATAATGTACTTAAAAAAACTTTTCGTCAAGTTGCGTTAACTATCATTTGCTTAAGCAAAGTACGAAACTGATCGCACATTCCGTACGGAAACAACTGATTTTGCATTGCGCATTGTGTTATAGATACATTAGTAAACAAATTGCAATAGAGGACGAAAACGAATTTAATAGAAAACGTACAAAGAAAAAATTGCTTATATGACAAAAGAAATGCGTTTTATTATAACCGCAATTCAAAGGAATGAGTATAGAAAAAAGTAACAGAAAAATGCGGTTAAAGTGGTAAGTAATACCTTAAAGAATTTTGTTTGCGTTTTTCATTTTCATACTGGTATGAATTATATAAAATCGCGCAGTGCAAGCACAGATGGAAGTTACTACGGAAACGTTTCTGCAAGGAAATAAAGAGCAAGGACAAAATATGATTACTTAACATCTTTTTGTCAATAAATTTCATTTATTTAGAAAGTAAAAGTGCAAATAAAACAAATGTGCAACTGGGTATAATAATTTCTATATTCGTGTAAGCACATTATCGCCACCTAAAAGCCTTCAATAATTTGCTTAAGCATTCGACAAAATTCTCGTTCAGTTTTTGATATTAAAGGGGCAACTATAATATGCATAAGCTGGCTTGAGCTAATGTCAAAAATTGAACGGAAAGTCTGTCAAATGCTAAAGTGATTCATTGAAGACTTTTACGTGGCTATATTGTACTTACATGAATATAGAAATTATTATGCACAAAATAATTTCATTCTAAATAAATGAAATTTATTAGCAAAAAGGCATTTAATAATCATATTTTGTATACTTAATACTATTCTTGTACAAATTTAAAATGTTTTTTTAATAGTTTTAAGAAAATTACGAAAGAAAAATTACACATAAATCGCTGTATGTATTATTTGGGCCAAAAGTACTAAAAAATGCAACTGTGTGCATCATTGAAGTTATAAACAATACAAAATTAAATTTTATTGCAAATTGTGTGTTAAAAAGATGGATAAGAAAATAAAATGTTTAAAGACCCTCGTTCCTTTGAATTGCCGTTATAATAAAACGTGTCATATAAGATATTTTTTCTTTGTACATTTTCTATTAAATTCAGATAAAATATTTTTTGCCCTTCATTGGAATTTGTTTACTAATGTATCTATAACACAATGCAAAACAGCTGTTTCCGTACGGAATGTGCGATCAGTTTCGTACTTTGCTTATCCAAATGACATTTGACGAAAAGTTTTGTTAACTACACTATAGTTTGCCACATATGGCTATTAGGTATTTGCACAGTTGCTTAAGTTGCCTTAAACCAGTAAATGCATATTATAGTTGGGCCTTAAGTATTTTTAATGTCAATACACATACTCTAAAAGAGCATTAACGTAACCCCAAAAACAGATTGAAGCGTTATCGTAATGTCCGAGCTCATTAGTTCTCAATCGTATTATACATACGCTCATCTACACAAGCGGTAAATAAATCTTTTTGTATATTGCATTTTTTTCATCTAAAAAATTCAAATATAGATAACTAAAGCAGAGTTTGTTAGTACATTTTTCCAAATACTTCCTCCAACGTGCACAAGCCACTAATTTTATATTACAAAGTTATACTAAGCACAAATATGATTTTAATATAAACATTTTATTCATGGTTTTCCTTTCAACATTTTTCATCCTATCCGATTCTTATTCCCGACAATAATGTAAGGCGACACCTAACGTAATAAAATAATAAAGTTTTTAGTTAAAATCTGTACTAAACTTATATGCGGAAAATATTGTTTTAAATATGCCTTAAAATATACACTAATAATTATTTAAATCTTTTCTCAAACAAATGTTCATCATATTTTCTTAATAAATTTCATTGAGTTAATGCATGTTTTTATTAAGCACAAAATTTTAAAAATTAAATAACAAAAATTATAAGTACCACTTGGCTCATTTCTTTCTTCACCACTTAATCTAATTTTCTTTAAGCTGATTACAATTCTCAGGTGTTTACTTTTAAATGTTGAAGAACAATCATCTACATATTGATTATATAATTTTCATTTAACTACTGCTAATTATTCGCTTAATACTTTTGCTTTTTAAGATTCCTTAAATAAATTTGAATCACATTTTTCGGCATTTGCCAGCCATTAGTCGCACCTGATGACACAACCAATTATTTTAACAATGCAAAAGGTACTTCCTATTGCAGTTATTTTCAGAACTTACACCCGTTTATTCATCCTTAATTAGACTTAACATTTCATTGAAAAAAAAAAAAAACACAGCAACGCCAGCAAAATGTTAAAATTCATCAGAGACTCATTAATTTCTGTGTTTTGTTTTTCTTGCATTCCACTTTATTTTACTCATTATTTCCATCAATTGTATTTTACTTTTTTATCCTTAAATTTGGCTCTGGTGTTACTCGCTTTATGGAAATTATAAAATGTTTTACAGTTTAATGAAATTTATGTTATTTTCAGTTCGTTCGAGAAACACAGGTAAGTTTTGCTAACGTTATCATTCCTCAGCTGTTTTTTATACTGATTATTTTTTGGCACTACTCCCAAAGTGCTTTAACTAATTACGTATTGGTATATTAAAATTTTGTTTAACAGCAGCTAATATGTTTATTATTTTTGGCATTAGTTTTAGTTCATTAACCAGGTTTTCTGGCTAATTTCGTTTTATGTATATGCACGATAAAGTAAAACCTCTCTAAAAAAAGGATAACTAATTAAATCAAACAAAGGAGTAATTATGATAATGAATATTGGTATTGTCTTTAAAATGTGTATTGTATTCCTTTAAAAAATAATTTACACTCTGTGGAATCTGATGCAAAACTAGATGAATTTTGCTTAAGAGATAGATTTCTAAATAAGAGGAACTTCAAGAAAATAAGCTTACTTCGTGATCACCTACTAATTTCACAAAAAATCGATTTTTATATGAAAATTTAATAAAAATCTTAAAATGGCTATATCTCCGTAAATAAGAGGAATTTCGAGAAAATAAGCTTAATTCGTGATCACCTACTAATTTCACAAAAAATCGATTTTTATATGAAAATTATAAAAAATCTTAAAATGGCTATATCTCCGTAGATAATAAGAATTTCGAGAAAATAAACTTAATTCGTGATCACCTACTAATTTCACAAAAAATCGATTTTTATGAAAATATAATAAAAATCTTAAAATGGCTATATCTCCGTAAATAAGAGGAATTTCAAGAAAATAAGCTTAATTCGTGATCAGCTACTAATTTCATAAAAAATCGATTTTTATATGAAAATTTAATAAAAATCTTAAAATGGCTGTATCTCCGTAAATAATAAGAATTTCGAGATTATAGCCATATTGTCAGGTAACTAAAATTTGTTTGTATGACCAGTCAAAAAAATACTTAGGGCATAAGGCCACCATTATGGAAAACGCTATCAATAAATATATAATCGAGTCAGGATATGGGTGTGAATCAATAACGAATATAAGATAATTGTATTCTTTTATAACATATTAATTGTTTATTTATGCGGCATACAAAAAAAGTTTGTCTAAGTTGATGACTTCGTCTTCATACAAAACTTAATATCCTGCTATCACATTTGTGTGACTTTAAAATGTCACATCGATATAAATCGATTTATAGAGCTGTTGCATTAACTCACATGAATTCCGTTATGAAAATTAATATTACAACAAGATTTGGATTCCTTTGGCCGCTATATGAGGGCTCTTTATCATTGCTTTTGGCTCAATGGGGGATTCTATGAACCACTAGATTTTCTTTTGCTGCCTTAAATAGTTTTTTGTACATAAAGCAATATAAAACGAATAATTAACATACAAAAAAATAAATCTAATTATTCTGCTGAGGTATGGTGCATATGGTACACTGACGCATTTTGGGTTTGATGGGTTGTGCTCTTGAATGCTTTTCCGATTCAGAGAACACTACGCGATGTTTAGGTAATTAGAATACCCTAAAGGACCGGCACATACTATCCATCTAATCTTGCACAAAAAAGCTTAACAAAAAATTCACATTAAGAAACTAACAAACAAAATTCAACCTTGGGTGATTTCCAAAATCACGAAAATTAATCCGACTCGTTGGTGACATTAAACATGAAGTGGATTATTTCCAGCTAAATTTTACTGGTAATACCGGCAGGCAGACCGATAGATAAGCAGATAGGCTAACATCATTAAATTAAATATACCAAATATACTTTACTTGGAACCACAAAAATTTTTTCATAAATAAAACAATTCTTATATACAAAATATTTATTTTTGTAAAAAAATACTTATCTTAGTAAATTTTCAGATTTCAGACTAAATAATCCCTGAGTAGTATATTTTTACGTCAACAAAAGTATACTAATTAAATTTTTACTATGAAAAATTTTAAAAATGACATTTATTACTGTGGAGAAAACATATTTATATAAAAATATTTCTCCTGCTTTTATAATCCATAAATGGACGTTGACCATTTAAGTAACTTGGCTAATTTAAGTAACTTGAATTAATTTTTACAGTTATAAAAATGATATATTCAGACTATATAGAATAGTCTTATTAACTAAACTAATGTAACTAATATTTGATATTTTTAAAACTGCTAGCAACATCATAATTTCAGCATAATTAAATTTTCAATAAAACTTCTTAAACTTTAACGTTTGTGCACAACAAAAGCTACTTTACCTTTTTGCGAATAAAAAAACTTGTTGTTCAAACTTCGAACAACTTTTTCCTGCTTAAGCAAGATTTTCCCCGTTTTTATTGTTGTAGTTGTTTTCTCTGAAAATTTCCACCATAAGTTTGTATCATTTTTATGAGGAAAAGTTAAATATCAGCAAGTATAATGTCCATTTTTCCTTGTTTCTCCATTTGTTGTATATCCCTACTCGTCTTGTGTTTCTTTTTATCTTTTTCTTTTTTAAATTCAATTACAAAACTGCAATCTTCATAAATCCACTTAAGTGAAATTTCAAAGCGAGCATAAATGTCATTTTCGTAAAATAAGGAAAATATAAACAATAGCAACAAAAATGTTTGCAGCGTAAAAGAATGAGACATAAATAAGATACATAGTGTAACGATATGAATAGAAAATTTACACTTAAAGCAAAACCAGGTAAGAACAATATATAGTTTGAATATTCTGGTTATTTTTGAGTAATGGTGTACCTGATTATGTTATAAAAAACGTATACTTTAAAATGAAAAAATATAATATTTTTGATTATTTGAAAAATTTGACAACTGCCAATTTTTATTTAATGAATCTAACGTTTTTCTCGGAGTTGTATAATGGACTTTGAATATTGATAGCTCCATTGTACTGATGCCAACGCATCAGTTGCTTAAACTTTGGTTTATCAGCAACTAAAAAAAGGAACAGGTAGTAGTATCATTAATGTATATAACACAGGTGACTATATTCTAAGCAATATTTAGGTACTTACATTAGACTGCTTGATGAATAGAAGTACACAGTTCTCATAAGTACAGAGTTAATATATTGGAAATTAACGTAGTCTGTCACCAGAATTTTTAGACTTTAAGTTGCAATCTCAGTGTGCATACTTAAAAGTTGAAGGCTATGATGCCGTTTGTTATAAGTTTTTGTAACCTCAAGAATTTACTACTTTCATAACTGTTGCTTTTGAAAATTGTTAAGGATTCTTACAGCAGGGGCAACATCCAGAGATACCCGGCTACATGTAATATACCTTCACCCACTTTATCCATTATCACCGCTAATAGTCTTAATCCTTTCTTCCTTCTAATTCGTTTTCATCGCCTGGATTTATTTTTTCTTGTACGATGTATAAAACTACGATGTCGCTAACAATTGAAGCGTTTAAAAGGCGATAACACCAAACGCGCTTTAGCAAAACTTTGTACTTTTTATTTCTATTCGAACTAACTTTTAACAATGATGGAAACTGAAAAAACTAACAAGAAAATAAAATTAAAAAAGCATAAAAAAATAACAGCAACACTTTTGTTAAATAGAAGGAGTTGAAGGAAAATAAAGACAATAGCAACACAACAACAAAAACACTATTGTTGTTGATGTCGCTTCTATTCGTTTTAAGACACTTAAGCCGAGATAAACAACATTTTCAACTTTCATAAAATAAAAACAAACAAAAATCAACAATAGCAAAAAAAGGTGTCAAAACTTTCCAAGTTGTAATAACAAAATATCAAAGATGTTTTCAGAAAAAGGTCTTATAAAAATTATTTAGAAAAATACAAAACAAAATATGAATTTAAGCCAAGTTTCTTCACATCAATACGGACATTATTTAAAACAACAAATGCTTTAAGAGCTGCACTAAACCTATTTACTGCTTATTTGCTTTTAGTAAACGCTTTTTACTTATAAAATTTTAAAAGAAAAGAAAAATTTTCGCCATTTCTTACCATGTTGCAAGTTATTTTCAACAACAATGATATGCAACTTTCTTGCATCTTTGGCGGCAAAACGAGCTCCATACAATTTAACCTGTTCAAATACACACTTATATCTAGATTTCAATCTTTTTAAAAGAATAAAAAGTTTTCCCCTCCTTCTTCTTCCATTTACCTGAATAAGGATACAAAAAACAATGATGTTAAGAAGCAAATATTTTTGAATGGAGGAATTTTAGTGTTTTTGAAATTGTATAACAATAGAAAAACGATTCACTTGAGCATAATTTGTTGCCATTGTAAACAAGTTGTCAGGTAATAGAAGAAATGAAAATACAAAAGTTAGTTATTCCAGGATTCAAAATATGTCATCGTGGTATGACCAAGTTCCGTTGAGTAATTTTCTAAAACGAAAGGTTCTTACTTCGCGTATCACTCTGATCAAGTAGTAATTAACAAAGTGCAAATATATTAATGGCGCATTAAAGCATAAAAGGTGATGTAAAAATAAACAATTATATTCCACTTGTTTAGAATGTCAGATCTTGAATAAAAAAAGAAAAGTAATTGTTAGATAGCCCCGATGGTTCAGATATCTGTGTAATAAAACACGAAAATCATATCCATAACTTCAATAGAGCCTAATTGAAAGAGAGAAGGAAATTATAAAGGTAAGTATCATGTAGCACTCAGTTGAATGAAGGGTCCGGTGGGCAAATAAATCGTGAGTTTGAATCTCGTCAGAGTTGTAAGTATTGTGGGGTTTAATAGATTGGTCAGTTTGTTACAAATGCATGTTTAATAAACAAAAGATAGGAAAAATAATTTTATCAAGAGTCATTGGCGTAGCTGCGCTTTTTACAGTTCAGCCAGTATAATCTGAACGAACACTACTACGGAGGCGGGCCACAATTTTCTACACTAGTAACTAAAAAATGTACCAGTAAATAAGAAGTGTAGAAAAATCTACTAATTTTACTCCAAACTTCCTCCTAAATGCACATAATTTAAGCCGCAATTTAAAATTGATAATGACTTTCAAACTGAATATCATAAACTTCATTAAACACAAATTGTGTCACAGGTGACCCTTAAGCCTCGAATTATTTAATTAAAACGATAGCTTAGTTATATATTATGGTAATAAATATCATAATAAATGTTAATTTAATATATAGCTTTCTTCATTTTATGCGAAACAGGTAAAGAAAAAAATTGTAATAACAATTTGAAAATGTAGAAATATAAATAGAATATAAGAAGACATTCTTTCTTAAATTACAACCATGCGTATGTAAATAAAATAAAGCATTAATAAACACAAATGTTCAATCCCTTTAGTATCTAGATATTATATAAAAACGAAACGGTAAGCATACATATGATTGTATCGAATAATTGCATTAACATTTTGTTATAACAGAAAACTTTGTGCCAACAAACAATTAATGCTAAGAAACTCCTTCTTTTAATCAACGGAACTTTGTAATTTCAAAAGTTAATTAAATGATCTGATCTCTATTATCCCCAAATAGCTAATCTCAATTACAAAATTAAACTGAGCAATTTTAATACAACACAAATGTTCTTATATATTTACTCTTGTAAAAATATGCTCAAACAGATAACACACATGCACACACACATATATATATACATATATATATATATATATATATATATATATATATATATACATATTTAGATTTAAAATAAACGGGTATGGTGTTTATGAAAGAATTTCAATGTAGGTGTAAAACATGTAATCAATGGCCCCAGTAGTTGGCATCAAGCAATGATGGTCGAATGTAAGACAAATGATATGACACAATCCTATCATACATTTCATACCACATTTTTTTCCTTTCTTTTAATTTCGATTGTAGTTTCTATAATCGTAGAGATAGGGTTGGTTACAAGCAATAGACAATACTTGAAAATACTATATATAAACGGTTAGCAAAACAACATCAAAAGGTTATTGAAAATGTTAAGTTCTATTGAAATTTTCCCAAATGCATTGCAGATGTCAAAGAGAATTATTGTTCAAAATAGAATAAACATGGGTTCGAATCGTATGTGTGGTTTCTACCAAACATAAGAGTTAAAATTTAGTTAGTCATACATATTGGAGATATTAGGACATTTTGGACAAATGAGTAGCAAGTACAAAATATGAAAAAGTTTAACTGTCAAACTTAATTTGAAGCAACAATTTAGACATGTACAGTAGTTAATGCTATTATTTATTTCGCTCAAAGTTCTTTGCAAAAAAAAAAAGTTAAAAATAGTTACTAAGCAGACTTGGATATATTTTTTTTTAAATTCACTTATAGTTTTGTCAAAAATAAAAATGAACAACTACTGTTTCTATTGTATAGAAAAAAAAGTTAAAAGAGCAAGGCCTCATGGCGACTGGGTTACTTTTGCGGTAGCAGATAGCAAAGCATTTAAATAGGGAGATTATAATTTAAGGTGAAGTATGATCACTGGGCAAGTCACACAATATTTATGCAATGTTTGCGAGGATGAGGATGATTTAGAAGCTATTGATAATATTGTGTATCACTACATAATATTTAGAAACCATTTGCTGGATAAAAGATTTTGCAATGTGCTAAGTGATAGCATAAGATGCAAAACAGAGGATATCGCTGGCTTCGTCATAGAACAGAGGTGACGAAATGAAGAGCTTTTATATGATGGCATGTGGCTAAGTATTGAAGAGTTCAGTTTTTTTTAGTGACAATGGATCTCGGCGTGGATATACAAAGGGTACAATTATACCGGTATTAAAAATATGGACGAATAGCCACGATGTTTATTATTTATTTTCATATTAATAAATGTTTTTAAATACTTTTAAATATAAAAGTTTTAAACACTATTTATTGATAACAACTACCATTCTTAAATATCCACTGGATTAGAAAAAACCGGTCGACCGAACAAAATTATCTATTAATTATTATAATCTCTTTATGCTTTAGAAAAGTCCTTAGCCGTAATACATATTCGTCCAATCGCACTTGACTGATTTATTAAGTCTCCAATGATAAAGAAGATTTTTAATATAATCTCAATATCTTTAACCTTAACTTATTAACACAAAGTAGCATAAGCAATCTCAATTGCAATACGCATTTCAATTGCAATAATTATACTTTTAACTATTGACGTTTTTTTACTTATTGCAACTTTGTTTAAGGAAAGGCAAAGCTTCAATTTCTCTATATTTGCAACTCTATAATATTTAGTTATTTCGAGCCGTGTAGAAAACAAGCTAAATTAAGAGCACACTTAACTCAAATCAAGTAAGTAATTGCAAATGATAGCCAAAGATTGTTGCAACCACACACTTATGGACATGCAATATGTATGTATGTATGTATGTATGTGTGAATGTATGTATATGGATTAGAAAACATTGAACGAAGGCCGCACATTGGTTTCGTATATAAATAGTTAAAGGGAATAAGAGATATTAACACCACTTTTCTGTTTTCTAGGTTTGAGTATCAAGAATCTTAAGTATTTAATAGTATCAATAGCTTCTCATATTCATTTTATCTACACAAGCAAACAATCATTCAGCATACATATGTACGTACGAATGTTTTGTTTTGCTTAAGTTAATTCAAATACAATTTAATTAATTAGCTTTATATGTATCTAGGTTTCATACGAGTATCATTATCAATGTTGCTTTGATCTCAAATGGAGAGGTGTAAAGATTTCAAGAGCTCGATAAGTTTTAGGGTATTAATAAGTACGTTTATTAATTATAACTTACATACGTACATGTACGAGTAGTAATAAAACTAGAAATAATTGTTATGTGCGCATATTTGTTTCAACTTTACTTTAGTCAGTATATACCGAAAAAATCAAGTAACATACACACTCTATATTAAATAAGTCCAAATTTGTTACATTCATAAACTCATACTTGAATAAACTAACACAATTACATACTTAACCAATCATGTCCACATCTACGTTATATCTGATAATTCGTTTATGTAAATAGAATATTCTGTAGGAGTTTAATATAAACAAGAAAACATATTGTATTTGTTGTGGCACACTTATTGTTATGGTTATTGATACATAAGAGTATGCGTATGTATACTTCCTATTTAAATAGGCTGTATATAAACTTCTGTCTTGGTATATTGACTAGATAACAAAATTATTTTAATGTGTATTTGATTTGATTATAAAAGAGTATACGATAAAATAAAAATGAATCTTTGAAGCATTTGTTGGTATCTAGATTAGATATTTACATTTTTTAAGCCTATTCGTTACATATCAAGTTAACTGGGTTTTTATAACCGATTATTTATTATCAACATATACACATGGAAAAATAATAGTAATCGTATGGGTATACGATGCATCATAACATATAGTCACGGCAAATAAATTATAGTTGTTTTAAATAATACTTTGGTCAGGATAAATGACTTTTTGTTGTTATGTGATTAATTTACAAGAATATATACAAGATATACTTACAAACATTTTTTATACATACACACACATATATATATATATTTTGACATCAATTTTGGAGGAGAAAATTTGGCAAAAAACCATTTTCTATTTATGGCAACACTTACAACACTGTGCGGCGTTTGTAAAATTCACAGTGAGTCGTTTCGTTTACTTTTTTATTGATAATTATTTCCTTTTAAAAATTAACGAATCATCTTAACAATATTGTGTTTTTATTTTGTAAACCTATTGTTTAATTTGATTTTTTCACTTTTTTTTAGCTTGCTGTATTGCTACTTACGACATAAACTTTGGAGGTCACAAATACAAAAATTATGTATATCTTTTATGAATCAGTTTTTACCTTAACGTCATTGATTGATGAAATAGTATTAAAGCATTTGTAAGTGACAACACAATAAACGCATCTGTGTTTGCGATAATTTAACAGGCTATCAAACACAACAAAAAAAAACAAATGCAAAATAACTTATACTTACACACACACGGGTGCGTATACTCAACTAACTGCTATTTATATACTCGTTAGTTGAAAAACAAAAAACAATAATTCATAGAAGTAAAAAAGTAGGTATTTTTAACAACAATTGAACATATAATTTTTAAAACTTTAAATCCTTAATTAAATGTCAGATGCATGCCAGCAGCAAATAAAAATAATTAAAAAGAAAAGACCAATAGACTTTTTGTAGGTGTTTTATGGGGTACTCTTTTACATTTTTATTAGTTATTTTTTATACAGTGTAAAATCTAAAGCGATACTTGGTTAAATTGCGCACTTTTGGGTGTTCCCAACTTATATTTTATTTTTGTACAGTTATGCTAATAGTGAATTTAGTTTTACAAAGTGTTTGAAATTTAATAGTATATATATATATATATATATATATGCAATAATATATTAATATCATATATGTGAAAATTATGTCACTTTCGAGATAATCTTTACTTATTATTTTCATTTACTTTATCGGATTTTTTAACAAGAAGTTTCTATTTCATTTGTGACAACACCAACAATATGATAGTTTTAACATTTAGTTTTTTGACGTATTCAAAATAGATGCATTGGCAATTATTACAATAAATTCAATTTCAAATTTTACATTTCGCATAATTTGTGATATTTTCCGATAACATAATCTTCCTTCCTTTATCACACAAGATTCGCTAAATTCATTCAGGAACAACCTTCAGAAAAAATCATTTTTTCAGACGAAGCCCATTTTCAAAGCAAGGAGCAAAATATCGCATTTCTTCTTCTTCGCTTCTGAAAATCCTACAACGATTATTGAGAAGCCTTTACATACTCAACGTGTTTCTGTATGTTGCACTATATGATCTGGAGGAGTGATTGGGCCGCTTTTTTCGAAGAATGGATCGCGCTATCGCGAAAAGCTAACAACTCAATTTTGACCTATTATTGACGACGTGGATATCACTGACAGATCGTGCGATTTAACACCGCTCTATTTTTTTTTTTGTGGCGCTATGTTAAGAATAGTCTATACGGAGCCAATTTAATTTTTTTCAGCTTTAAAACTCAAAGTCCGTGTTTTGATTAGCGAAATAGGATCGCCATTTTGAGGTGATTAAAAACTTTGATGAAAGCATCGACATCAGTCAGCGTGTTCGTGGCGTATATTTGCCACAATTTTTGATTTATAAATTTCTCTTATAATTCAATAAAAATTTGAATCATCTGAATCTTAATTTTTTTGTTTTATTTTAGAAAACGAAAAAAGACCCTTTACTTGTCATTGACGTAGCAATACATTCAATGTAATTTTTTAGCGTTCGTCTATAACGGCTTAATAGAGAGGACTGTACTCAATAAAATTAGGGCCTCTATTAAAGGGCTCTTTAATTTTAAAATTGTTGGTTCACATTTACTATTATAGCGGATATACGTATGTATATTTTGCGTTAATAGATAAGTGCCTTTCAGGGCACATCGTGTCACTTTAGGAACGAACACCCTTTATATTCTAGATTTACTTTTAATTATTTTACTTAACAAACAATTTTATTTCTTGAAATCATTTTTAATAGATTGAGAATATCATAAAATTTTTATTATTCAAAACAAAAAAATATATATTTGAATGACTTCCAAAGGAAACCTTTTTGTAGATAGATTGAAACTAGAATGTGTTTTTGTTTTCGAAATGTTTGCTGTGTTTTTGTATAGTGTTACTGAGTTTTGCTGTTTACTGTGTTGTTAAAATAAGAATTCTCATTTATTCTGTTTAGCTTACGATATAAGACACTTGAGTTTTCTATACAAAATTAGGGGTAAAATCTACTGATGAACTATATGAGCAGTAGTGATATAGCCATATGGAAATGCTCTCCCCCGCAGTAATAGATTTCTAATACATAAATATTATTTTGTTTTGAATAATAAATAGTTTATGATATTCTAATAAAATATTTATTAAAGGAATCTAGCACATATTAACGTAGATTATTTTACTTAATCTTAAAATACTTACCTATTCCGATGCAAAACTAGAAATAAGTATGTGAAACCTACTTTCTATTTAGACACCACACTTTATTTTGTATGTGATGAAATAATAGCTTATTCACCTTTGTTTTTTCAGGTATTATGCATGCGAACAAAAACAACAGAATATATTGCTACAGACTTGATTTAGAGAGCTCTTTTATATTAAATATAAGTTTTGTTAGAGTTATGTCAAGCGTCTTAATCAGCAAGTCCATACGCACTGTATTTCAGTCAAATTAAGAACCGCATATTTATGCAAACTATTTTAGAAAATTATGATTACACCAAAATAATTGCATTATATTTTTATTAAATACTAAATCTTTAAAAATTTGGATATATAATGCCACACAATTTTAGAAAAAATTTAAAGTCTGCATGACAGTTTTTCTTTGCACATAATATCTGAATATTCCTTTAAGCCTCAACTCTTTAGCCACAGAAATTATGTGATTTTTTATAGCAAACATTTTAATTTTAATCTAAGTTAATTGTCTTAATATCACATTAAAGAAATATATAAATATTCAAAAAGCAATCGATCCAATACTACTCTGCTACAGAGCTGATATTTATGGCTTTTCTACCAGAAATTAATTTTATTTTAATTTGTAATAAACACAAAAATTAATTTAAATATTTTATTGCCAATTTTATTTAAGTTCAAAGCTGCTAGTGAGTGTGTTAACCTGCATAAAAAAGAAACGAACACCTTTGGAAATAATATTACGTTCTCATTTTTTAAAAACTCGCATAGCTGCAATTATAGTGTAATTTTAAATAGTATTATAATTCGAGCAAGCGAATTCGTCAGATGATGATACACATAAGGATGATATACATACGGATGTGTTTAAATATTTCTTCAATGTTATGTAAGAGTGTGTAGCATTATATTGGCTTTATTTAAATTGGCGGTTAAATCAGATTTTTTAATATGTCACATTTTTTATCATTACTGTGAAGCATTGTGCAAAAATAATTTTTACTTTCAAATTAGCGCTTCTTAAATAGGAGGAAAAAATATGCGTACATTTTTATAAACCTACACCGAAAGTGATTCCTTTTTTGCAACCTTGTAAACTTCACATAAATGCCTAAACACCCTTTTCTAAGTTAACAATTTTAGCTTTTTTTTTGTTTTATTTTGCACCACTGTATAATTGCAGTTTTTCTGTTTTTGTGTACATGCGGATATGTGTGTTCAAAGTATATATATGTGTTAATTTTAAAAACGGCAATCAATGCAGTGAGGCATTAATTTGCAAACTCATTTTATGTTTTTTAAACAATTCAATACATTTTGCATACGCGTGTATATACTGTTCGTTGTTCTTTTTTTTAATAAAAACGTACTTTTGTTTTCCTTCAGCATCTCTTACTGAGGTGACATGTCTGGCTGATGATACGATTAAATTAAAGTTAATTTCACTCAATATATTTTATTATGAGATATTGTTCATTTAACAAAATTTTATGTATCGGAATTTCCCTTAAAGTTATAAAGCGTATGAATGCATTTGTATAATAAGCATTCATTTAAATAAAACTTATGTATGCATGCATATATGCATGTAAAAGTATATAAATATAAATGAACTTTTTAGCTTTAAGCCTTAATCTGACTATGTTGGATAATTTGTAGATTTCCCCTAAGACCTGAAAATTGTTTGCTTTTCAAGTCCGAATTTTCTTTTTTCTTTTGGCTCCATATGTGTTAGTAACAAAAGACATTCTTAAAGAAAATAATAAAACCACAAAAATGTATGCAATACTTTAGGGCATTGACTCTCACACTACACACTGCACACTGCAACACTGGAACTAAATTCCTGATTAAAATATAATTAAATGGTTATTATAGATCTCTAATTATTCAACTTAAACTTTCAAATTTAAATGGGTTCTTCAATTTGTATTTAACTGTCGTATTGTAAAAATTTAATTCATTCTAAATTATAACATAAATTATAAATAATATTAAAGTAATATTTTCTTAACATTACCAAAATAGCAATAGCATTGCTTTGTTTGTTTCATTAACAGTCTAAACATAAATTAAGAAAATTGTATTAAAGTTAATTAAATCTAAGAAAACTTTACAACTGTAATATACAATTTAGTATTATACTAATTACTAAAAGAAATAAATTATGCAAAAAAAATCTTAATTGTTAACATCAGAAGATTTTTAAAACTTTCCTAGTAGAACTATTTTGAATTTTGTTTAGTACTGACTAACAATTTATTCACTTTTATTAGTACAAATAGTTTAATGAATTATTTAATAGCAACAGATAAAATCCTGATGAGAATAAATAGTGCTGAACATGTACTGAATTATAATCTCAGGAAATAATTGTTTTCTAAGTCTTTTTACGTACACAAATCAAACTATCAGAGAATAACTGGAATAATTTTCCAGATCTTTGGATATAAAAAGAATCTTGGCGTTCTACATCACTTGTCAATGCAAATTATAATTTAAAAGATATGATAGTAATTGGAAAAACCTCCTACAGTAAGAGAGAGAAATTTCTTTATTTGCTTAAATCTTTAATTCGAGAAAAACATACTACTTTTTCATAAAAAAATATTAATAAGATATTCAATAAATTTTTAAAATAAAATTTTTAGAGTTTTCGTAGCACTTTTCGCTATAAACAAATAATAAAGTGACAAACGTCTACTTTTTTGGTTTTGTTCAAAAAAGCACATTCAAATAAGAATACAAACCATTAACTATTAGACAATTTTACATTTTCAAAAAAAAGTCTTGCCAGCAACTAATTAAAACAACCGATCTTCACTACTATTGCAAATAAAAATAATTAATACTTTAAGGAAAATATTTTAATTTAGTGCTTTTCGTTAAGTGTATAATACTCTTGCACTAAATCTAAAATACATCATTATTATATTGCTGGTCATACAAATAATTGTTTATTGTGATAATGTTGATAGCAATAGCGATAATAATGATAATCATCATTAACAATGTTACCATATGCAATTGAGCATTTTAAAGCTACAGAAGCAAACACGAAGACCCAAGCGTGACCGCATAAAGAACGAAGAATGTTGAAGGCATCATATTATAAATATTGTTTTGTTTCTCTTCTTCTACACATTCAACACATGCAGAGATTGTTACAACAAACGAGATTTTCACTGCCGACTGGTTGGTCTTCTAAGTTTTGTAAGCGATATGTTGATTATTTAGTTAAACTGTAAATTTTATAGAATTTGAAATTCAATTGGTTTATCGAAGTATCTAAAAGTCTTTACAAGAAAATTCGTTCCTCAATATAATTCCCAATATTTATAGTAAATACATAATTCACCCCTATCGAAGAAGATGAAGAATTAAAAATGTTTCTATAGCAAAGTAAAAATTGGTATCATGAATTTCCCATAAAACTTTAAATGTAAATAAGATAAAAATTGCTAAATTGAAGTTAAAAAATTGTTATATTTAAAAGTGGAGAAATTAGGCAAGAATCTATTGAGCCACTAAAGTTACCCGAGACGTTGCTACCTACCCAATTCAATACTATTAAAAGTAATTCATTCGAAAATATTTGAGCAAAATGTTTCCCTCTTTTCAATTAATTACATTTTTAATGAAAAGCAACACTAACAGTCCTTAGCTCTTAGTCTCTTTCTTGGTATATTGTCAAGCATAGTGTTAATTCTGTGCTGGTTACAGATCTTGAAATGAATAAATCAATTAAGCAAATTAAGGGAAAAAGAAAGTGAAAAAACTTCTATTTTCAAGGTGAACATTTTTTAGGAACATTTAAGGAAAAGAAAAATACAATGAGAAAAGAAATATTTACAACAGTGGACACATGGAAAAGTTTAGGAATCAACTTATATTGCTTTGAGTTAAACTAGGACCTGTTTTAAATTATAAAAGCACATAGCTGGTCAAATTAGAGTTTAGATAACTCTGCAAGTAAATAAAATTAATTTGTAAATTTGATAAAATTTTTAATTTATTTTTCTATGATAAATTTAGTTATAAATTTAAAAACGAACTTAAAATTAAATAAATATTTTGTTGTCGATATGATAGCATCTTCTGATCTAAATATTACAATTTTTTATCAAAAATTTTATTTTATATTTTTCACGAAAAATATGATTTTTTGTTTTTTTAGTCTTTTTTATTAATACTGAAAATAATACCCAAATTGAACTGCAGTAAGTAGGTTGTTGAATATTTTAACTTATCTTACAAAACAAAATAAAATAAAACAACCAAATAAAATTGTTTTTGGTCGGTCAGTTATATTTAAAACAATTTCAAAAGTAGAGATGCAGTACTAAAAGAATAAGCTCATAGGACTTCTATAAAAATAAAACCGACATAAAAATACCTAAACTAAAATAAAAATACTTTCCTTATTTACAATAGAAAATAGTACATGTGTATATCTACCACCCTAGAATGTGTGGTAACATATTTTGTTTGCTTTGTTGTTGTAGTGGCCAACCATAGGACCTGTATATGCGAAAATTTCTACCAACATCACGTGTAAACACAAAAAAGCACACACACACAGAAGAATATCAACTTCTCATGAAAGTGCAAATGTGTGTTATAGTCTTAAGTTAATATTTCTTTTAAAATTATCTGCACATTTACAGCATACGTTGCATGTATTCTCTGGTTTTCATTTACAAAATATTGAAAATGTTATAAAAATATGTTGGATAACTGTTGCTGGCTCTTGCCACATAAAAACAACGATATCAGAGTTGTTTTGAGTGGTGGAAAGCAAAGTCATATCTTAGAAAGTATTATTCAAACTGGTGAAAAATTTACGAAGCTAAAATTTGGCATTATTTTTTTAAATAATTTTTTGTAGTTGAAACTAACTTAATCTTTAAATAAAGCTTTATAATTTTCTTATTTAAATTAAAGGATTTTTACAGGTTATCGTAATACCTCCCAAAAGTGTTATGTTTAACAATTAGACCTGAATGTGTAATGGGCCTCCTTTAAATCTATTTACCTTAGGTTGCGTATGTACATAATAAACATAATACTCTGATATACCCGCTACCCCAATAAGATAATATATTATTATTTTCAATTGAAGGTGAGATACCCACTGCACCAATCCAATGATTTGTCGCACTACGTAAATTAGTAGAGAAGTTACTTCTATAAAATTTGAAGACTTTACGTGTTATAGATCCCAATGGGCGATAATCAAATTGACCCTTGTCTGATAGTTACTACACCTAATTAATCTCTTTTTAAAATGAAACTTCCAGGCTCTATCTATTGTTTTACCCAAGTTACATGATGATTAATATTTACGATATATGAATCGCGCCATGCCCACTAATCCAATCCAGTCAGGTTTTTGTTTAACTATACATAATAATATATGCGATACTTATTTAGAATTTTAACACTCTATGTTTTATAGTGTTATAGTTACAGGATAATGTTTTCGTCAATCTCTACAAAAAACGTTTGACTTTAAAATGTGTTTTAACTAAAAATTATAAAAACATGTTAATGCACAATGTACATACGTACTGAATTAGTATTGATAGCTTTTTTAAGTGATCAAAATTGAAACAAATTTGATTTTATGCTATAGATTTCGTTTAATACTAACGCTGTTCAAGCAATAACTTTTACCACTAAAATGATAAAAGTGATTATTTTTCGAAATCAAATAACAACAATAAGAAGGTATCAATTGTCATAAGGACTTCACACTATAAGTATTAAATGACACAAGTCTGCTCGTACACTCTTTCGTTTTGGTGCACACAATTATCCCTCTAGATCATGTTGTTAAAGTTAAAGAATTTTACCAACAATTCCACATAACGGAAAAAATTTATGCATCAACAAAATTTAACCATATAAAAGACCATTAAAATTTTGATTAAAGGGAGTGTTTTTACCAGTACTTCCCAAGAAAACAAGAAAAATTGGAAACTAACAGCAGGTAATGCAGAATACTTTGGATCGCTACATCATTCTTTGGCAGTTTCTACCTTTACGCTTTTGCTAAAGATAATGGAATAAATTTAGACACTAAGTGGGAAGAATAAACATTTTAACAGTTGTTAAAATTATTTGATCTTTTATCTTTATCGGTTTTCAATTTTCATTACGATATTTTACACTACACACATATGTTTATAGTCTTTAAGATTTTTTTAATATTAAATTAAATAACTAACAGAAAATCCACTCCCATGGCTTTGCTATATCATATGCACTTATCATTATATAATTTTGTTAACAGGCCAACCACAAATTTTAAAATTGGTATCAAATAGGTTTTCGATGCAGTTGCCTTTCCACAATCACATGTAAATTACTTTGTATTCTGTTCGAATGTTCCATTGTGTTTTTGTCGTTAATTGCACTTTGCTAAACAAATGGAATAAACATCATTTACGAGTACGTAAAAAAGTTACTGATTGGGGAGGAGCATACGTATTGCACCAATTTACGGTTTTATTGGTTTTGTATTGAAAATTAATTAATTAGACTATCTCTTACAGTTTTATTAATTGAATATATGACTGCATCAGTTAAAGACAGCAAAATTACAATAGTGTTAAAATAAAATTTAAAAACTATTATCTGTGAATGTTAAATAACAGTTTTAACTTTAAAAATTCACAAACGAAACAAAATAGTAGTTTTTATAATATGCTTTATTTATATAAATTTTTCAAGTGATGTTTCCCGTTTTTTTTTTAATACCACTATACATCTACGTCGTGGTAAAAATTATTTACTATCTTTTTAAAGAAAATTAATTGTAACATAGTATAATGTATCTTAATTAAAAAAAGCATTTTACATAGCGCTCATAAATTCTAATTTTCCAGCCTTTATAATTGTAAATAAATTGAATTAACGAAGATGAACGCACTGGCAAAACTACAACTACACAAACAATAGCAAAACGATTCTTTTGTGTCATATCCTCGAAGGCTCGCATTACCTGTAAAAAAACTTACAAAAATTCTGCTAAAAATAAGCATAAAACAACATTAACAAGCATTTAAAAAATGTACAAAAGAGTTCCCAGATTTTTTTCGAGTTGACACCCAACTTTACAGTTTTTATCCCTGAAATCTAGCGGAACCAGTTGTTTTAACGCTAAAAAGCTTTAATAAGGATAATAGAATTTTAACTTAAATAGATTGCCAATTTTAATATTTACATATATGCATATATTTGAAAAAACATATAACGTGTCGATTCTCACGATCCAGAGGTGGTGAGCGCAAGTGATTTTTAAAGCCGCCATATGGCATACACGAACGATATTCATATTTTCGAGCAAGAATTCTTTGATCGTGGTGCGATAATAAACTACAGCGAAAGTCGCGTGGACTCCGGATTCGTTTTTGATAAACTAAGGTCTAATGACCACCAGCGTATAAGCCGTACACGATGCTTACTTTCAAATTTTTATTAATAAAGTCTCTATCGCCAGTGGTGGATTGACTTCACTCCCGTTTTTATTTATTAACCAACCGCTTTATTTAAACTGACCCTTATCGCTGAATGCACTACGAAAATTTATAATTTGAATAGCAGATTTACTTACATAGCAAATTTTGGTAGCGTTGTTCAAGCATGAACCTATTCGAAATGGTTTACCCTTAATGTCAAAAAGTGAGCGCAATATTACACTTCTGTATGAAAGAAATCAGCCTTTAAAATCGCTGTATCACTTATGTCAGACCCATGAGACAAACGTTGTATCTAGCACATGATTTATATGATGGCTAATCAATTAACTGTTGTTAATTGTTATTTTTGTATTATTCCATGCTGCTAATATTACAACAGTATTTATATTAATGCATAGAGAAACCAGATTACTTAAGGCCTTTTTAACAGCGGCTAGACATGTACTTGTCACCAAACAATTATTGTAGCATACTTCAGTTTTCCATGGCAGAGATTTTGATAGTCTTATTTTATAGATTTACATGATAATTTTCTGATTACAAAACAAACATTTATCCACAAAATTGTTAAATTTTTATTTCTAAATAAATAATGTATAATAATATTATTTACCAGCAAAAACTCACCCCCAAGTGAATCATTTTTCCAAATTTGAATTAAACCGGAGCCAAACTAAATTGCTGTAGATATTTAAAAAAAAACAGCCACTAAATATTTTAATTTTATGGGAAGTCTTTTTTTAATTTTACTTATAAAACTTTACGAATTTTACCTCCCTAATAAGATAATTGTTATTTCAAATTTATTAAGGGATGGCAACTCTAAATAATAAATAGCTGCTAACTTAAATGTTAACTACTCTACAAATTCTCTTTGCATTATTTATGTCAGATTTCGTAAATTATTTCCATTTCAGTTTTATCAAAGTGCATTCTTCTTTTTCGCCACTTGTGGTTTTCATTTATTGCTGGGAATGAACATTCTTTTCCTTTTTTGAATTATAAATAGTAAAATGATGAGGTCGTTGTGGGTAAAATAATTTGAAAAAATCTGTGTGTGCATTTGGCACAAAATGAATGGTTTCAAGTGTTGTTTTGATTTTTATTAAATAAAATGTGTACGAAATTATATTTGTAGGTGTTGCTATTGTACAATAGATAAAAGTAGAGAAAAATAAAAAATGTTTGAAATATTTATTTAGAGCATAATCGCTTTTGAAATTTGTTTGAATTTATTTTTTTCTTTAAATCAGCAGGCACTTATTATTTTTAATTTCACATTTTCCTTATACTATTTCTTACTTGTGGTAATTACTTTAATAGTTAAAAAAAATTTTGTTTAGGGTAAGTAAATATTAGTGTATTATTATATGCTTAAACTTAAGTCGAGTAAATGAATGAGAATTTATAAGAGCTAAGTATTAAAAAAATCTAAAAGCTATACAAAATTCCGATTTATGTTTTTATTTAAAACTCCAGGTTTTTTTGTTCTTTGCTTTTGTAATAAAATACAACTCTCAAACAGTTTATTAAATTAAGGATATAAGTAGCTAAAAATAAAATATTTATTATTTTAAAAGGAAATATGGAAAATGGTAGGAAAATGGAAATATGCATATATTTATCCTTCTATAATAAAATTTGAAAAACGTCTTTTATTTTTTAAAAATTATTTAGATTTTATTGCATTTTAAACATATATGCATTTTAAAACAACATTTTTGTGCAAGATTTATTTTTATTAGAATATTACGAACAACAAAACTAATTTTGGTGAACAAGGCAGCAACTTAATGTAAATAAAAATTAATGTAACCACAAAACTTAAACTCCACGAAAAGCCAATTAAATACCTGAATAAAATTTTTTACCCAAATTACAATAAGAAGGAAAATAATAATAAAGCTACTTAAGAAAAATAAATAAGAAGGAAGACAAATAAAGCCAAGTAAAACTATTTAAATAAAAATATCCTTACAAAAAAAGATAAATATGTCTACTTATTTCAAGAATACAATGGATATATGCACCCTAAATGACACTAAAAATATAAGAATAAAAACACAACAAAAAACAGGCTATCAAAGCGACTATTGTTAAATGATTATTACAATGCTAATTTAGAAGATATTAATATAAACGATATTATTGGTTATTATACACTGGAAAAACTTTGAATTAAAAAATAATTAAGAAAAATTCTGTTAAATTAAAATATTTTTAATTACAACAGTAATAAGATATGCTAGAACACAGAACATAAAATTAATTAAGCTTGCGACCTAAAAGTATTCTTTTTTCACAGTTAGTAATTAAGCCTTTAATTTAACAAAACTTCTCCTTTATTTTTATAAATATTTTTATTATACTAAAAACATCTAAATTTGAAGACGTTTTCTAGAAGTTAAACTATTTATTTAAGAAAAGTGAATATAGATTTTAAAGAAATAAATATATTTTTATATATAACCAACTTCGAGCCATTAGAAATAAGAATATTTTCCAAATCAGTAACAGCTCATCATCCAATCGAAACACCTTGATAATTAGCGCAACTGAAACATTTTAATAATTATTTTCTTTTTTTAATTTTTTGTGAAAATATATTTCATATTAATAAGCTAAATAAATTTAATAAACACCAACTAAAATTACTCTTTAATTTACGTTTTTTATTTATACTTTTTATTTATTTACGCAAACCTCATGTAATTTTTTTTATAAAAAACATTTGGAGATTTCCTGAAAAATTTGTTTATTTTATAATAAATTTCTTTCCTTCCGATTAGTGAAAATTTTGGTAAAGTATATTGTAATTAAAATTTAAAATATATCAGGATATTTAATATGTAAACAGATTTAGAGTAAAGTGAATTAAGATTACAGATTTTTTTAAACCTTCCCATTATTTTGAATCTTAAATTAATTTGCAATGATGCAAGCAATTCTATTTTTCAATTTGGTTTTTATCTGTAATGAAGACTATCCACTGATTGCTTATCCTTTTTAAGCTTATTTCTCTTTTTTTCTCATACTAGCCAAACTAAACGATATCAGGCTGACATAGATGCCATGATCTAAAAAAACGGACCATCAATCTTAGAGGTATGAAGATATGAAATCATTGAATATAATTTTTAATATCCTTAATTCTAACTGGGTATCAAGTTGATACTATCAACAAAATAATTTTCTAATTGACTAAACGCCATCGACATTGAATTCATGCAAGCTTTTCTACATAGTAGATGTTATAGTTTGTATTTAATGAAAAACGATTTAAAACATCGTTTTAGGTATAATTCTATATTTAACGATTCAACAACTTCAAATAGAATCAGCATATCCATATAACTACTTTAATTTCTAAGCATAACTCGTAAATAGTATAATATAATGACTATTTGACTATTTGACCAATTTATATAATTTCAGTTTACTTGACATCAAGGTGTGCATTTGCAGTTTAAAAAATAATGCTCACCTTTATAATAACAAATATTTAATGCAATATAAATGATGGATATCCTCTTCGGTATATGCACAAATTTAGAGTATAACAAACGTAAGCACTTAACAAACGACGCATATACATACATGCACATACATTAAGTGTATTATCTACAAATTTATTTGTTAAATGTCGGCATCCATTTTATAAAATAAAATTTATCCTTCAAAAAATTTCCAGTGAAAATCCTCTGCAAAATATTCTCCAAACAAATTACAAAAGGAACAACAAAATCAAACCAAGAATCCACTTCCGTATTGTCTACGTATTTGAAAAAGTTGTATGTGTGTAGTTTATTGTATGTTACATAAAGTAAATGCTTCTTATAGAACAGTAAGTAAATACTGTGAAAATAAAATAAATTTTTTACGAAAAGTTTGTATGTGTAAGAAAACTTATTTAAAAGCGGCCAAGTATAAAAATTTATTTCTCAATTCCCACTTCAATTTCGTAAATTGAATGAAGTTTTACTATGAAAATCCGTAAAACTAGAATTTTTGCAACTCAACGAAAATAAGAGAACAAAGGTAATAGTTAAAGAAAACAATATTATTTAACCTTGTTTGCTAAGATAATTGCAAAATTACCAACCCTAATTTACAAATTTATGGAAGAAACAAAATTTAATGTGCAAAGATATTCGTACACATGGAGAACGGAAGATAGAAAGGTGTGAGTTAATTTACTTTCTAATGTTTTCTTTTGTAACAAACAATTTTATATTCAAGTTAGAGTACTGATCGTAAAAAGAATCAAATACTTAAAAAGTTAGTATAGCCTTACCACTAAAAATATATGCGATTATAATTCGTTGCATCACTTGTGAAAAAAAAATAATAGCACAAAGAGACTCAACTTAACTTAAATGAAATGAAAATGTTTAAAAATAGTCAGTTTATGCGAGAATTATTTTGAAACTTGATAAATTTTTGAATTTCCCGAAATATCTGTGTAAACAATTTTTAATCAGCCTTATTATCACTATCGTCAAAATAGCTCACTAGTAGTCACTGCACACTATAATTAGACCGTAAACTTTCATACTTTGAAAATTTATAAATTCAAGTTCTGGGGTACTGCTTCTTTTATAAATTTAGTTATAATTTAGGAACATAAAAATAAATTTCTAACTGTAATCAGTGCAGCTCCCTGTTATATCGAAAATTCGAACATTCAGAAAGACCTAAATTTTCCGTTCCGTAGTGAGATAGCACTGTTAATTTTGGACCCAAGTTTTCTTTTGCAGTAATTCATATCTGGGATAAAAGTTCAAATAGCCACGAAGCTATTTTACCCTTTTTTCATGTCATGCCAGTGATTTTGTCGTGATTTAAATTGGTAAAAAAATTTTTTTGCCTTCGCTATCTTGGGTTTCTCTAAAATCATTATTTACGATCGTATCCAATCAAGAAAAATTTATACCGGTATAATCTATGTAGACTTATTTGGGCAACTTTACTTTAAGACCAAAGTCTTTTAAAAGAAATATATCCGATTTGAAACTATTACGTTATTGTTGCTTTATCTTTAAAACAGCTTTATTTCTCACAAAAATCAACTAAAGAAATACTCTTTATAAGAAAAAGAAGTAGAAAAAATTTATATAAAACGTTTTTTATTTCGTCTCGTGTTTGACAATAGTTATCATTATTTCAATATTATTTTAGACTAATATCTGTTAAAGATGACAGTAATGGATAATTTATTCATTTATATGTGTTCTTTATGTGTATGAGTTTTAGGTACAGGGTAACGACAATAACGAACGAATTTCCCACTTTTTTAGGTAAAAATTTCTGATAATGCTTTTTAATGTTTATGTGCAATTTTGCAAGGATATCACCAATTCGCTTGTTGTTAGAAAACAATAATTTTAAAGGGATCAAGCACGATTAATATAAATATATTCAATATATGTAATCCAAAAAGAGAAAACAAAACTGCCAAAAAATTTCATTTTTGCAATCAAGTACAATATAAACTATATTCACGCTATAAAAATAAAAAAAAAAAAACTAATACATTCAAAAATATAGCCAAAACGTATTACAAAAAAATAAAACTTTAAGCAAATAAACCAAAAAAACAAGACTGTTGAAAGGAAGGAAACTGCGCTAGAAAATCGGAAATAAACCACGAACAAAGTATTTGTTATGCGGTAAAAATGCATAAAAATCCCAAGACCGGCATTTATTCAAATTTATGCTGTAGCCTAACGTAACATAGCTAATGTTTAATAATACCTAAAAAAACACACACACAAAAACTACAAACTACACCAAAAGAAGAAAAAAAGCGACAACTATTCGCAACCCTCTATTTGCTTTACAACCACTATAAAGATTTTTAAGTGAAGGTAACATTTCTAGTGCAAATATTTAACCGAACAAAGAAGTAATCAACAAAAAAAAAATAAAGTGAAATAGTCAAACCAGACCAAGTAGCAAACAAACAGATAAACAAATATTTAACAAATAAAATTAAATTATTCCTGCTATGAGGTCTTAACAACAATCATTCACCCACTTAAATACCGCCAAAGATTGCACTTTATTCTTTCTTAAAGTCCGTAGATACTAGCACACAAAAAAGGATATACAATACTCAGCTGCACTCTTCTAGTCCATTACTGTACATTTGTGTAACTCGGCATGCAATTTTTGTGTTAGAAACTATTTTCTAGCTGTAAAAAGCACAGTCATTACAATATTTTTTTAAACTTTTATTGATTTTGGTATTTCATTTAACATTATTTTTTCACTTAAGTAGAGTGCCGCCGATTCGTAGAGATCAAAAAAGTGTTGTTTGTTTCCATGTAGCGAAAAAAAACGCTAAGAAATTTCATTATCATCCATAGTCATATCTGAATATCCTAATTTCTAATTACATTTATTTTATATTATGTTTTTGCCCAAAAAAGCAATCCAATTAATGCAAAAGCTTAAGGAAGTAAATATGTGTTTTAAAAACGTTGAATTGATTCCCAATATTTCCAAATCATACAACTCAAATTTAAAAATATTATTATAAACTAAAATATTTGAAACTTGTATTCAATTTATAATATATAAAAATTATTTTAAATAGCAAAGTTTATGGCATAAAACATACCATAAAGTATTACCTTTAATGATAACCAAAAAAAAATATGGTAACTTAATACTTATTCTTGATTTTATTATACTTCCAGATTTATTTCAAAATATCTGCTGGGTATAGAGCTCTGTATATGTTCCCTCCCTTCTGTCTTTAATGTAGTCCTGCTAGAACCAAGCACACTTAATGGAAATACTTGTGTTAAATGTTAACACACTGCAAAAATTAATCAGACAAGCTGACGAGACATCATATTTAAAGACATGAGAAAAATTCTCAAGAAAATGTTTTTAGTATACGGTTTAAGGTTGCAACTGTAGAAATTTCATTGGTATTGTTACGTTTATACCTTTTATAAACGTTTTGTTGTTGCTGAGTTCTTTATTACAAAATAAATAACACCAGATTTTAGAGTTTTCAAATTAATTACAAGTTTATTTACTTTAACTACACACAAAATAAGATTTGTACGTTGGCACTACAGAACAATTTACTAAAGATGCAAGTCTTTACTTCACAAGGTTTGCCCGCTAGAGGTCTAGAAAAATAAAGAATTTTTCTTCTTTCTTTGTATCATATTTTGTTATTGTTATATTATTAATTCAATGTATAGGCGCCTGTTGGCCTGTGTGTATTTTTGTTTTTGTTTTTATGCTGTTAAAGTCTCTTCATGGAATTTATTTTAAAATAGTTTTTGTTGTCTTGCTTGTATAAGTTTTTTTCGCAGTTTGTAACTAGAAAATTGTTGTTGTCTTGCTTGTATAAGTTTTCTTAGAAAACTACACAGTTAGTAAATAGTATACTCAGTTATTTCGTTTACTTTATTACTTAATAATTTTCTTTTAAAACTTAAGCAAGACACATCCGTGACAGTATTTTAAACCCTGAGAAGGAGGCAGATGTAAGAAGAACTTACATAAGGCAATAATATAAATGGTCTAAACGTTGCAGAATAATTGTATACTTTAGACCCAAAGAATTTTTAAATAATGCAATGAAAGCGCAACAACAGAATCGGGACAGATTTTTCTGTTTGCTAATTCAATAGCAATTTTAAAAATTATGATCAAATGCACAAATTTCGTTTCTTTGTCGGTTTTCGGCACAGGCAAAACTTTGCTGAAAAAAAATTTAATACATGGTTTTAATATCTAATTTTTCAGCTACATAAAAAACATACTTTAAAGGCCTAAGATCATAAAGATGTCCAAAAACGCAAAATTCAACAAAAAAACTAGCTAAATTAATAACACTGATGTTCGCTTCGTAGATGTGTTGGCTCAGATGAATGTTTTTGGCCTAGAATTTTCAATGTAGCTTTTATTGTTAAAAGTATGTTTGAATGTATGTATGTATGTGTAAGTGAAGCACAAAAATGCCACAAAACACAATGGAAATTATTTATTTGTTTTCGGTGAATTTTTGCATACGCACATGCAAATATGTATGTAACACAGATATTGTTCTATGAATGTGCACTTAGGGATTCTTTTTATTATTATTATTTTATTTCAACTTCCCATTCAAATATTCTAAAGTTTACCATTGTTATGCAAACATTTTCATTTGCATTATGTCAGTAAGTTGTAGTTATTTAATTCTTTCAGCCTTTTATTTTTTTTTTTTTTGACAAATATGGAAATAGAAAACACAAAAAAAAACTAATTTGAAAATGTGTAGAAATTCAGAGGAATTTGTAATAAAATATTATATTAGTAATAATTGTACATACTTAAGTAGAAAGCTATTTGAAAATATTGAAAATGTTAAAAAATGGTGGATTTAAAATTGAAAAATAAGTAAAAGGACTAAGGTTTTTTCTTTTAATATAACAGAAGCTTTTAGAAATGATATTATATAGTAAAGAATTCATTTTGCCGCAACACAGACGCATTTTAAATTTTGGTATAAACATATGTATTTATAATTGTTGTAAGAATAAAAAATTGTGTTATAATTAATTAAGAAACTCACTTTTTTTTAGATATTACAACACTTCATTAACTATACCCTAGTGATGTTAGCCTAAAATTTACGACTTTTGAGTTATGAGAACGCATACTGGGCATTTTTGTATAGACACGAGGATAATATTTTTTTTTCTTTTTTAGTTTGTAAAAAATACTAATTTAGTGACTAATCTAATTATAATTATATAAAAAAACAGCAAGGAATTGGGACTAAAAAAATTAATATTGCAAATATATATATTAACCGCTACTTAATTTTATTCTAAAAGACATCAATATACTTTTTCTTGCGAAATGGGTAAATGTAACATAAATAGGTCCTTGGTTCGTAGAAATTCGTCTGCATTTCCTGCGTAGTTTTTATTACAATTTTCTTAATTCACTTCGGTCAGTAAGCCTGAAGAAAACTCAGGCTTTTCAGTTAGTTAATGGTTATAAACTTGTTTACATAGCTTGTGTCTTTATGTATATACATTTTAAAATATCATAAGAATCGTCTATAACTTCCTTTGTCTTATTTGCCGCGACGGCAGCTACTTTCCAATGATTTGTATAGTCGTCGAACTAGTAGAACTTTCATTCTCATTTAACTCATTTGTAAACGTGGTTTCAAGCGTATTTGCCTTCCTTTTTTTATTTATTTTTTTTTTTAAAAAGAAGTAGCAGTTCAGGCAACAATGCCTATTTAGTCAAGTACCGTGCAACATTTTTAAGGAAAGGGATAGAGAAGAGATGAAACAGGTGGTGAAAGTAGAAGGATAGTCGGAAAATAACTGCCGTATTTGAGACAGCACAGCAACCAGTGACTATGCCTTCTGAGCAGCCCCACCGAGTGTAGTGAAAAAAACCAAGGTCTTCGTTGTGAAACGAACCCACAACCCTCATACTGACAAGCTAATACACTACCTACTAGCCTACAGGGGCGACTGTATACCGTTAATATCCTGGCTCCTTGGCATAAATTGAGAGTAAAAATGTTGTATCTCAAATTTTACATATATTATCTTTACTTAAGCTAAATCCCTTTAATTTTCAATCTTTGTCACCTTCCATAGCTTATTGATAGCTACTTGTAAATGTTTCCTATTCGAGTAGATCAAAATTACAAATTTCAAAATAGTTTCGTTTCGCTTTAAACGTAATTATTTAAAAGGAGGCATATAGGTGCCTTTAAAATTGGTATAAATTCTGACATTAAATAAAAAATTGTTAGTGACTTTCAATTATAAGCAAATGTATGTGACTAAAGAAAAAGATCCAAGAATTTAAAATATGTTAATATATCCTATGTTCAACAGAAACTGAAAATCACCATAGTTGTGTTTTTTTATTTTAACCTTAGCCAAATAATAGTAAAATTAAAGACGTTAGTTCAAGAAATAGAGTAATTTTCGTTTTGGAATTCTTAGGTTGAAGTCAGTTCAAAAAATTTAAATTATGAACTTGAAACGGCCAACAAAAATCTAGTAGTCAAATCAAAGTAATTCTTTTTTATTTGATTATAATACTTATTTTCAAACCTGAAAATGCAATTGCATATTGAAGTAGTATTATATAGCCAATTTGCTTTTTTTCACGAAATGCCACAAATAGGTTATAAAATATTATTTATTTACTTAATTCTTTTAAAAATAATAAAAAGGAAATTTATATATTAGTAGAATTGAGGCAATAGTTGCTTTCACCTCGTGATGTTATATTTTGTTGTGTTTTGTTATAACTGTTCTAAAAAAAATAATATAAATAAGCTTTTCATAAATAGTAACAGTCATGTAATTAATGAAAATTTAATATGAATGAATGGTTTTCAAAGTATTTTTCCTTATTTACACTAAAACTCATTGTAGAATGTTGTCGTAAGCTATAACTATATTATATTTTTTATTATAGTGTAGTTCTACTAAATGTTTGCCAAGAATCTCAATTCGACACTCGTACCTAGCTCAGGCTGTTTTTGTTACTGCATTCAAAAAAGAAACGTGTTTTCTATAAGAATATATGATTGGAGTACATAAGTTGTGATTATTTTCAACAATATAGATACATTTTGGTGTCCAAATTACATTTGTGCTTAAAAACTTAACATATTAAGGCTTTAAATATCATTACTTATGTCATTAAGAAGCATTACATTGTTACATCTCTTTACCATAGTTTAATATATAACTCTCCAATAATAATATAATAATAGTCATAATATATCAATAACAAACATTATACTATTCCAACTTTCTTTATATGTTCTCAAGACATGCTTAAGTAAAAAAAATATTTTTGTTTGCTTCTAAAATATTCATTAAATATAAGATAAAAGAAAATTTGAGGAACTATTGAAGTATTAAATAGATCTTAAGTTTTACATTTATATGTAATGCGAGGTAAGACTTACGTCGGTACCTAACGTGTATATGCCGTTACTCGACAATGGTCAAACCACTGGGGCGATATGATGCGTGCGCCCGCTCCTAGGAACCCGAAGACATAATTCTAGCAACAGGTTATTCCTAGTTACAATTGCGAAGGTTTCGTAGCACGGCCGCCAGCCTCAACTCCTTGCTGAAGAGTAGGAGACTATCTGACTCATGGTCCAGAACACATTGCAAGCATGCTCACTGGATCCGGATCATTCACCCAATGTTCTGAGCAGAGGTGAGTTGATCCTGGCCTTTTAATCAAATTCATGAGGGCCGCGAAACCACAACCACCATGATGCTCCCGAAGGACCAACCTCAATAATCAGACAGAGAACAGCTAAAAGGCTAAGAAGCCAAAAAGCTGAACTCTGAGGCTTACTGAATCCCGTGATAATAACGTGGAGTTTCCAGTTGACACCTTGCGTGCCTTCAGGGGACTGGGCTCCCTTTTTCTCCCAGTGACACATGTAATGACGGCGAGAATCCGTCAAGGGGGGTGGATATATATGTAATATTGTAAAATAATAAATAAAATAAATAAATGAATTTTAAAAAAAATCCTACCAACATAATATTTATTAATAGGTGTAACCAAACGATGGCTGCAATTATAAAGCAAAACAAAAACACTTATTCTGTTTTGTTTAATAAATAGAGACAGCTTTCGATTTTAATGAAAGCAACAAACGATTGAAAATACCTGTTTCCCATTTTTAAGCTTTGAAACCATATAATTAATTAATATAAAAACTTATTTAAAACGCTGAGTATAAATGTACATTAAATATGTAAAATTCATTTTTCTACTACTACTACTAAAGTTATATTATTTTTACCTTGAGGTAGTGAAATGAAGCAAATAACAAGCTCGTATTATAAGATACAATTACAAACACATACATATGCGAGCATAGTTGTAAATAGCATAACAACAACGGTTGGCAATATTGAACGTCGCAAAATACTTTAAGTCGAATATTGAATTACTCATGCAACAAATAACAACAACATACGCTTACAACAACAGTAATAGAATTTAACCGCTTTAACCATTTTAATTGAAGTGAGTGAGTCATTTTAATAAAGACTTTTAATTGAAAATTTTCAATTGCATTTTTTCACATTGTTGCATATAGAAAGAGCTAACGTAAGCTGTACAAAATTACAAACACTAATGCAGGTACATACAATTAAATTTACAGAATATTTTCACTGTTGCCACACTTATTGGTTAAACGGTTCAATATAAACATCAAAACTGTATTCATATGTATTCGTTTATATTTTAATGTAACAACATTTTTATAATAGAACGTGCGCGGTAAATGGATTGTATGTATTTATAAATTTGTAAATGTGTTAGTGTATGCGAATGTGATTAAATAATTACAACATCTACTAAAGTAAAACGTAATAATGACATTCGTTTAGTTTCGCCTCAGTGCTGCATGCGCCCTATTTAAAATTTGAGCTGGAGCCTCCTTTTCTAATAAGGCAATAAAATTATTTTTTTATTAAATCTTTAGCAGAAATCAAGCAACAAACAAATTTAGCTAATTTTTATTTAACAAATTTCGAATAAAGCATTTTAATAGCATACTAGAGATCTGCAGAATTACTTTAATATTATTTAACTTTTATAAATGTGAATCAATTTCAATATTTTTGTTTTGAAGATAATTATATAATGGGAAATAATATCTTTTACACCTTAAAGAAATTTTTAATACATAACGTTAACATTTTTAAAGTTATTTAATGTCAGGTTATTTAATATGGCTTAGTACTTAATTTTTATAATTTTTTCATATTTTAGTGAATAATTATATAGAATTGTGCAAAAATCAAATTTCTTGTCAGTGTGCAGTAAGCTTTTAGGCGCCCATTTACGCTTAACATCCTGTCTGATTTTAAAAACCTTTAAGCTGCCAATTGTTTATACTTATACATTAACAAACATACAGTAAAAGCAATTTATATGTACACAGAAGTTAATAAAATCTGAAGAATATCATAATCATAATGGTTGAATGTTTTTCAGTACAACAGAAGAATGATAATAAGAGCAATTTTTATAAAGGCTGCTATTAAATAAATTTTTATAGTTTTATTCAAAAATATGTGTTGCTTAATCAATAAATCAGTTGTAAGTAAATTAAGGGTCACGTCAACTGTTTAATTTAGGTTTTATTGATAATCCAATTTATAAGTTGCTGTCGAAGCAAATTCTATCTATATTCCCTTTGAACTAAATCAATTAAAAAGCTAAAAAAAGAAAAAAAAACACATTTAACAATTTCAAAAACTTGTATTTTAATGTACATTAAAAAAAAGAAGACACACTTAAACATCTTTGTACAATTTCAAATGAAAAGTTTCGCGTTATGAATATAAAGATTCTCAAATGCAATTTTATGGCTACAGAAAGAATTTATGTATATTTATGTATATATATGTATTTATGTATATATATATATATATATATATATATATATATATATATATATAACGATTTTTCAGAATTATTAAGTATATTATTTTTGCAAGTTCATAGTTTACTCGATTAAGACTTGATTCAAATTTAAGAAAAAAATTTCAGAATTATTAATTATAGATTAATTCACAATTTCCAAACACTTTGAAGTAATTTTACTCATACAATATCATGCTGTTTCAATATCAAATAAAGAAGAAATTTTATTAGCAAATATCTAAAAGAAACAGAAAGAAAATCTCTTTTTTAATATCTATATGCTAAAAATCTTTTGTAAAAACTGGCCAATTATAAATATAAAAGAACAATATATTGATACCAGCGATGAGTACCAACGACAAACGTATTTCTAAATCTGGATACAAAAAATAATTTGTTTTTTTCTGACATTAACTTATGCGAAATGGTTGTGCAGTAGAGCCTTCACTCCACAAATTGTAAAAGACAGACTGAAAATGCATTACTAAAATAAAATGAAATTTATGTTAGCGCTATCTTTTCTCAAACGTAACTAAAGATTTCTTGACGAATCGCAAATTTGGTGATATTATTTAAAAACAAATTTGGGTTATTAGCAAAAAACCATTTTAAATAAAAATCTCAAGTACCCCTACGCAAACACTGTGGCAACTCACTATTTTTTTTTTTTTTTTTTTTTGGTTTTTGATTTGAGTGTAGTTGTAAACTTAGAGTTGAAAAAAAAAATAAAGAAATGTAAGCAAAATAAGTCACTATTGATTATTAGTATTTTGTTTAAGCTTTGGTGCTTAAGTTTATTGATGTTTTTGTCCACTTTGAAGCTGGTAAAAAAATTCCCTGATGATTTGAGTGGAGCAATCAACGTAATGGCCATAGAAACTAGATTTACCACAAATGTGATTTAGTGATTTTATTTGAAAATTAATTTGTTTATTAGCACAGTGAAAAGTTAACTAATAAAACATAGGAGTGTCTACACAAACATACATACTGACATTTCAAATATCAAGTTAATTTCTATCAATTTAAATTTACCTCTCTCAAAGTAACAAAGCATTGTCTCTAATTCGTGGCTGATTTTAAATACCGTATTACTTCATTTGTTAATGTTACAATTTGAAAATCATATACACATACACATCTGAGCATGCATGTGTATGTGACTGTAAACCATATTGCATTGAACTACTAAAAGCTTTTGTTTTTTGTTTAACAATGTGGAAATGTGAATGAGTCTACAGTTGGTTACTTATATATATGTATATATATATACATATACGTTTAAATTTATTTGTATACATCTGTGCTAACAATGGCGTTATTTCCGTTTCCGTTTTTTATTCATTATGTCGTTGCAGTCGTTTTAAATTGTAATTACACGATTAGATCTTTCATGCGAAGAATAAGTTTAATACGCATAAATATAAAAGATATATAATGAATTTTGCGATTTAAAACTGTTAAGCTCAATACTAAAATTAGTTATATGACTAGAAATATCACGTTTGTAATATTTAAATAAAAAAGCATTGAAAACGTTTCTTTTAATTGTTTATGAAATGTTAAACTTATAGCAAACATATGAAAAAATCAATAGTAACTTTACATGCAAATGAACGGAAACCTCTAAAACTAAGGAATAGAAGTAAAAAAATGGTTTTCTGAAAACGAAATTCGTATTTTGGCTAGAGTTTCTATGACCCTAAGTACACTTAGGTATAGGACATTTTTACTACAATAAACATTTATTTAAAAACAGCAACTAAAAAAATAAGAGCAAATCACATTTCCACATTAAAATAATAATAATTAAAATAAATATCTTTTTTATATTTTTTATAAAAAATTTTTTCCTGAAGAAGCTTTCCAAAGGAAAGCGAAATATTGAAAAGAAAAAATATATAAAAAAAGATCTTAAAAAAGAAAAAAGATATTTATTAAAGATAAAAAAGATCGTTTAAAAAACTATAAAAAATAATAATTAAATTTAGAACGATAACACCGATTATCAATTGAATAAAAATATAAAAACATTGTTGGCATTGAAAAGTACAAACAGATAAATTATAAATATAAAAGAACAATATTAAATATACGTGTTACTTTTAAAACACAGTCACTTAAATGACCACTGATCTTGAGTTCACAGTGTTTAAGTCACAGTCCAAAATTGAGTATGGCCAATGATAATATTAGAAGTGAATTTTAAGTGTTTAAACGTGTTTGTATACATTAATATATTGTGAAAAATGTTGATCTTAGTGAACAACAAAAACAATGTTATATCTTTAAAATATTTTATTGATATTTTGCACTTTTTTGCTCTTTTAATTGATGCTCCATATTGTATTTTAACTCCAAGCGCACTATTTTCAGTTCACATTGTTTCAGAGAATGAAAGGAAATGGTTTTATTTAATGAATAATATTGGATGTTGATAACTCCAAAATTCATGTCCACAAATGTTATGCTTATGCTCTAGTGAACAAATTACAGACATTCGAAACTCAATTCTTTATTTTATTTTTAAAAACCCGTCATTACCACCATTTTACATATTTTAAATATCTTTTTCCCTTTTGTAATGGAACAGGTTAAAGATAATTTTATTATGCATCACCTGGTTTTTCATTCACCGAAATCAACTAAACTCTTCTTGAGTTATAATGTAATATTAATTTAACCATTATATTTTTTCATATAAATGTAACCACATTTAATTTTTTATAGTTCAGCTGCTTATGCTCAAAGGAAGATTCCTCTATCTTAATTAAGAATTTTCTGTTTTATGTTCAACTAAATATAAAAAACATTCAACTTTCGCAGAATTGTAGTTCTTAGCATTAATTTAAAACACAATATGTATGTTTATACGATATTTTTATCAATTACAATTTTTATAAATAAAAAACAAATTTTTATCCTTTCGGCATGCTTTCAACTTCTACGCAAAAAAAAAAAATCTTACAAAACGGTAAAATCTATGGAAAAAGGCATGGTAGTGAACACATAAGGATGCATTTAATTTAAATTATTGATCATATTAAATTGAAGCCTTAACAGTATAAATATAAAAGCAATATGTGATAAAAAATAATACTGCTTAAACTCATTTATTTTAAAAGCCAGTTCCAAAAAACAAAATAAAAAACAAAAACTTTAGAAATAAACTTTAGTGTCCAAAATACCTTAGGCTAAGGGCAGTTACTCATCTGACTAATCCATAATATAAATCAAGAGGGATCAATAAAAAAGGAAATCTAAAGCGACTATATTTGTAAGACACAAACTTAACATTTCTAATTTATTAGGCAGGCTAAAATTTTAAAAATTACTTGCATAGGTAATATTCCTTTAGTCACATAATTTACATTTAATTATATTTGTATTTTAATTGAAGTTATAATAAAATAAATCTTTTTATATATAATTCTACTTTACGTGCGTTGTGAGTGAACTCCTCTTAAACAGCGGCACCGGTTTGCATAAATTTTTTTGTTTGCGTTTGGATGCTGCCCCGGGTGGTTTAGATTTACAATTCGATTCAATTGGACAAAAGGGGGGTGGTACCTCGCATACAAGCCACAAATTAAGAATCCAATATTTCTGCTCCTGCTGGTATTTAAACAGAATTTGGTATTTCGGTTGAGTGAACATATTTTAAGTTCTGCTGCAAATATAGGCGGGATTTTATAAAGACGAGTGGAACCTCCCATACAAATTCTCTTTATGTATATAATTCTACTGTACGAGTGTATGTCACTGAATAAATTTTTGGCATGCGTTTGGGTACCACCTTGGATGGTTTACATTCACAAACCAGCCCGGCAGATGGTGCTGCAGTCGGTATTTAGTTCAACTACACTGCAACTACACGACTGGATCGACTTGAATGAATTTTTGTGTATTCATTCATTCAATGCATTTAATTTTTTTGTGCGCTGTGTTTCGATATTATATGGTATCGCATTTACGTAAATATTGCGTTACTCAAAATCATATTTTTACAGATGTGTCTTGCTTAAGTTTTAAAAGAAAATAATTAAGCAATAAAGTAAACTACTGAGTATGCTGTTTACGAACTGCGTGGCTTGCAAAGAAAACTTATGCATACAAGACAACAACAAATTTCTAGTATAAAATAAAATAAAAAAAAAATAAAATTTCCTTTTAAAATCTGAATACGTCTAGTATAGAAACTCCACACTATTTGTAAATTTTCAACAACATAAAAAATGGAATAAAGAAAAAAATTATGTAATAAAATATAGCAGATGATATAAAAACAATGAAATAAATACAGCAATAAACAACTTCATGAAAAATATAATATCTTCTTTGTTGCCATGTTATAAGATAAATGAACCAAGTTAAGGTGCAACCAACAAGCAAACTATAAAATTATAAGCCACAATATAAAAAGGAAATATGCAATACTTTCTTTAAAAACAGTGTCTGGTTAAAATTTTTTATTATTTATTAAATATTTTATTAGTTTTTATTATTTTTTTAATGGAGGCGCTATATGTCATCTTTTCTATTATTTCAATATATAGGCATCCTCCCTAACTCATCTCAGGCGAGAGCACAAGAATTCCTAATATCTCTGTTTTTACTATACGCATTAGAGATGAGTGATATACCAATACCTGTAATAATTACTGTGTTAGAAATTAAAAAAATTAAAAGTAAAGATATCTGGTAAAATTGACTTTAAGACAACTTCCACAGTTTTCATTTTTATGAATTATTTATATAACTTTCGAAAAAATTATTTTATGATCCAAAATTATTTACATAAAACGGCATCAATGTTTAGAAATTCTGAAAGATTTTAAAGTTCCGGTTATTACTGCGATAACAGGATCCCAGGATTCCAGGGCTAGAATGTACAAAATCCCTAGTTCCAATGCTCAATGTTAATAAATAATTTCGTTTTGTATATTCTAGTCAGGCCTCATCATTTTTTAGTGATAAAAGTATCCACTTATTTACTCACACACATACACACAGGCAAAATCAAAAACTTTACATTGCAACAATACCAACCAATATTATTTAAAGAACACGTATTACGATATTGTGATTAAATAGAAATTATTATAATTACAGAAAAAAGACAATAGTAATAAATTAAATAATAAGCTCAATTATTAAAGTTATAATATTTAAATAAATTAATTAGCGATTTTATTAACGAATGTATTCTTCTTGGAAATTTATATCACAAAAACGGCTCCTGATTTAAATTTGTAGATATACACATTTATAATAGGAACCTTTTTGCATTATTATTAAATTATCATTTTATTTCACACTCACTGTACAAAAATTGATATATAGCAGGCCGTGTGGACAGCTACTGTTACTTTTGCCTGTATACTTTTTAACCTGAAGGCAAACACTGCAAAAGCAATTGAATTCTAAATGTATTACGAACACAAAGATGCTATAGTAGTTCTAATCTCATTTCTGGTATTTTTCTAGTTTTTAACATACGAATATTAAATATAAATGCCAATTTAATATACAGTAACAATTACAAGAAATAAGAACATTTAGCAAATATTTACTAATGATTCTTAAAAGAGAATCTTGAAAAAAGTTTTTAACATTTTTGTAGGGTATAGCTGTAAACCTATTCGGATCAGCTCCTTTAGCTTTTCCTTGTCTTTGTATGCTACACAAGTTAACAACAAAAGCAAAATATAATGAGCAAAAAAAGCAAAAGACTGCCTTGGGAATGGTTGACATGCAATGTAATAGCAACATTAAAAGCATACCAAAATCTCAGATTCTCAGTAGAAAGAAAAAACAACTTGCTTCAAGCACAAGTCAAAGCCAAAAAACGAAAAATAAAAAAAGCAGGTGCAAGAATGCATGCGTCGAAGCAAAAAGACAAACGACCAAATAGATGGACAGTTTTAAAATTGGCAGGTTGTCCTTAGTATATGTTCGATTGTTTATAATGTCTATGTAGAGTGTTGCTATTTTGTAATGGCATAACAAAAGAGCACCTACTTAATATACATTTAAGGGTTTCAAAAAAAAAGAAAAAACATACACAAAGATTAAAGCACATTAATGTTGTTTACACTCTTGCCACTTGAAGGATGTTATCTGGTTTAAGGATACACGATTGACCGAGCAATGACAACCTTTATTACAAGTTCATGCACTTTGCATGCATACTTTGCTTTTGTACGAGTACACAATATTTTGTTTGAAATGGGTTTTACTTTAAGAACCCTGGCTGCAACCATATGTTGTTTTTTCATACAAAGGATCGACAAGAAAACAAAACTGTAACAACTCTAGCATCATCATGCATATAGAATACAGAAGAATTTTTTAAAGCCGGTTGGTTACCATCTTTTTACGCTCGCCGTGTCGTTTAATATATTTTTTACTTAATACTTTAAATCATGTTATTGTCTTATACCTTTTTATATGTTGTTTTTTTTATGTTTTTTTTTTGTTTTGGCATAGTTAGTATATAGTATATAGGATTTATTTTTTATTACCTTAGTTTCGTATCTTTCTTCGTGCACATGTCCTAACGAGTAATAAAAAAAATAGAAGATATTAGATGTTCTGCAACTATTAAAAATATATGAATTTTTTGCACGTTGAATGACAAACAATCAAAAATTTGTTAAAACTGAAACATGGCTTTAAATTTATATATTAAAAAAACCTTCTAAAATCAACTACATGAAGGTGATGATTTTAAAAAACACACATTAAGCCTGCTTCACTGTTTTGTTTGTTTGTTGTTTCTTTCTTGTAACAATTCCACTTAAAATATGTGCAGTTTAAAAAAATATTCAGTTATTTAAATATACTAGCAGATAATCTAGATAACAAAAATGAATAATTTAAGAACGCATTCGGTATATCGGTAAATAAAACAAAACATTTTCGAGGTTTATATTCATTTTTATTCTATTAAAAAACGAATAACATGTGTTTTATAAACATAAAAGGATAATATTAAAATAAACATAAACAAACATAATTAAATAATCAGACTGATTAAATTGTTTATTTTTAGTCTTACTAAAACATAACAATTAATTTGATATGATGTGTTAATTTTTAAAAAACCAAATGCATATGTATATTCATTCCTTTATTAGCATTCTTAGCAATTATGTATCTACCAAAAGCAGTGTGAATGGTAAATATCCACTTTTAAACATAAAATTTTGCGACTGACAATTCCAGTCACAATTCACAATAAAACAATTGATAAGAGAACTTTCATTTTTATTTCTTTCACTCTTATGAAGTAATCACTAAAAACATGTATTTTTAGAGATCCTAGTACATTATTTGATCACAGATTTTTTAATCACAAAATACAGAGTTTTGTTTTCTCCGTATCTGCTTTAAAGTTTGTTATTTTTGTTAATGGTACTTTAATTATTTGTAACGTTTCTGGGACATCCCGACGTTGAAATTGAAATATTTTCAAAGTTAGGATTTAAAACAATATGAAGATAGTACTGCTGTTTGTGAACTAATATTATCCCTGTGTTTTTGATTTGATTTTCAATTTATTTTTTGTTGTACCTACATAAACTTTGTTACGATTCTCGTTATCATTACCGTTACAAGGAATTTTATACACTATGTTGGACATATTTAATTTTTGAATTTTATCCTTAGTTTTGCTTTACTAAACAACCTATTTAATGTGTTAGTATTCGATATGCCATTTTGTATTTATTTGTATCAAACATTTTTGAATTTTCTGTTCTTTCGGACAAAAGAGGTATATAAGTTATAGATTTATATAAAAATAAGTCGGGCTTTCCTTCCTGGCGCTATAACTTCAGAACGCAGAAACCGATTTCCATGGTTCGTGCATTCGTTGGAAAGGTCTCCGGCTCCGTGTGGTTTATAGTACAGAAAAATCAGGAAAAATTTCAAGAGAAAAGCAGGGAAACAGGAAAAATCATTTTTCACATACAGCGCCATCTCTGATACATAGCATGTACTACAACGGCACCAGTACGTGGTGTGTGAGTATCCCTCACGAATATAAGTAGATGACGCCGTGCGCTAGGTCGCATGTATACTGTTCATCCTAAAAATGATGAATTTTTTTCTTTGCGACTGCTGTTGGTAAATGTACGTGGACCAAAATCATTTGCGCATTTGAAAACTGTGAATGGCCACCAATGCCAAATATATCGAGAAGCATGTCAACTATTGGGTTTGCTAGAGAACGATTCTCATTGGGATTTAACACTTGCGGGTTCAGTTGTTTTATCAAATGTGTACCAAATACGAACGCTGTTCGCTATTATCATTACCACATGTTTCCCTTCACAACCAATTCAGTTATGGAACAAATGCAAAGACGACATATGTAAAGATATCTTGCATTGCTTGCGCATTCGAATGAATAATCCCGACATGCAAATAACCGATGAAATATAAAATGAAGGATTGATTCTGATTCAGGATCAAGCTTGACTATTGCAAACAAGCTACTAATTGAAGTAGGAGTGATTGCGCCAAATCGATCGATGCACCATGCACTCAACCAAGAATTAAATCGAGAGCTGCAATACAATGTTGATACATTGCAGGAATTTTTTTTAATAATTTTTGATTATTTTGATTTTGTTTGTCAACAATTTTTTTCATTTTTTGATTAATTTAATAAATTGTTTAAACACTCTCTGTTTTTCCTGAAGACGCCAACCAATAGTTTGCCAAAATATCGAGAAAAAATATAAAAAATAAAGATTAACCAAATTTTTATATAAAAAAGACCTAGAGGTTAAATAATGAATTACTAATAAATTATCCATTTTTTGAATTTATGTGGGGCCTACAATAAAATAAGTCTCATAAGTATACGTTAGTGTATATCTTATTTTTGCCACTTTTTATTTTAGTGGCAAGCAAATTAATAATCACAAAAGGCTTCAGGTATTTCATTTATAATTGTAGCACCATCTTCTACATTAGCGTTATATTGTTGTGTTTTACTTTGATTCATTTCTGTAAATATTTTCAAAAGTTTTATTAATAAAACCTTGGATAATACTGCAAGTTTATCATCAAAAAGAAACGAGAAACTTAAATCAGAATAATATTTTACATAACTTTTAATACCAGAAAGCAATTTCTTTAAGTAGAAATTTTATATTTGTATAAAAAAATTTTATTCTTTTTTCTAGTAGGTGTATACTTTTAAAGAAAATAAACTGTTATACTTCTGGCCTTTGTTTTTACCGTTTCTTATTCTGTTAAAATTTGTTTTCAGCTTTTTTCTTTGTCTATAAGATATAATACTGTTCTAAGCAAAAGAAAAATGAGCTTTGTAAGACCTTAATAAAGGTACGAAGAGCCTAACAGCAAACAATATTTATTTTAAAAACATTGTAAAATTATAGAGTTATACAGTTTTTTCCTCAAGATTGTATTCAGTTTTCCTTTTATTTCAATTTTATTATTCACACTTTGCTATCGGCTAATAGTAGGAAAATGAAAAAAGAAACCTACTCTTGTTTAAAAGGTTTGTTTTTATAAGGTCCTTTAGTTATACTTTTTTATATTTTATTTTATATTTTCTACTTTCTTTACATTTTTTTAAGTATTTATGACTTAATATGTCTCACACGTTCCAATTACAAGTAAAATAATGGCGTGCAAAAGAGCCACTTAAGCGTACAACGGAAGTGATTGAAGTAATGTTCATAAATGTGTGTGGATATGTATATGTTAGTAGATATGGGTCTGTGTTATGTGTTTGTTGGTGTTTGGTTTAAAAGTAAAGTAGCAGTTATAGTGAATGTTTTAATACATACAATATGAGTAAAATATTTCTATCAAAACATAAAACAAACTTAAACTCACATTTTTGAAGCATTTACCCTCAACTCAACTCTCAAGGGCTCTTTTTTCAACAGCTTTCCTGGGTTGCCTGACAAGTGTTAGGATATATATTTTATAAGCTCATACTAGATCTTTAACAGCATATAGTAATAATACAATAATAATAATAATAATAATAAAAATTATAATAATAAGGGCCGTAGAATTTCCAACCCCGCCTCCTCACGGTACGGTCTGGGGACCTGGGCAGTTGACTGGTATACCAACTAGTCCAGCTGTCCGGAAAGCAAACGGGGCTCTAGGAAATTGGTGGAGGATGCTTCTGTCTTCGCCTGTGATGAAGCAAACATGAGAAGGTCTGAAAGTATCCGAAATGCATGCGCCCTGCCCTTGCATGGCGGTGCACCAGCTTCTGGCACTGGGACTGATGTGATGTGGGAAACAAATTAGCTGTGTCAGTGGAGAGCAGTGGAGCCCCCCGAAACATGGTAGAGGGTGTGGCGCTGTAACACTCATAGCGACCATAAAAAATCCACTTGGAGGTGAAGGCTTGGGCATGCCTAGTACTGGCTCCACCGCGCCCCAACACCAAGGCCAACGCATGAAGTGCTAACAAGAGATTAACATCTCCGTCATGCTTGCGTACTACCTGGCCACAAAAGGCGAGACGGATGTGGAACTGTATGGGGCTTCGTTTTGAAGGCTATAGTGCTTGGGACTGCGCGCAATGTGCGCATGTTCCTGATACCAAAGAGCCTTATCGTGCAGCTGAAAAAACACAATCTACAGGATGTTCTGCAGACTATTCAAAAATCTGTAATCCTGAATACGTGTAATATAGTCCGACGATTCCTCCAGCAAATAGATGCGAACGGGCTAGAACATGGTCTACGCCCCAACAGAGCCTAATACCTTGGCACAGCCCGGTATAGGTCTTTTCCAACTTCATGAAGTTGAGAAAGTTAACCTTAACATAATAAAAATAATAAAATAATAATCATAATAACAATAATGATAATAAAACAAAAGTTTTTCGCTATCAAATTGCATATTTAATTGAAACAATTCCAGTATAAACAAACTTCTAATTGTATAAGTAATTAAATAAATTAAATGTTTAATTGAAAAATAAATAATTATTTAATTATTGTGTAAAGTATAAAGGCCCAACTATAATACGCATAAGCTAGCTCAAGCTAATGTCGAAAATTTAATGAAAAATCTGTCAAATGCTTAAGTAAATCATTGAAGACTTTTAGGTGGCTATAATGTACTTACACGAATATAGAAATTATTATAAACAGTTGCACATTTGCTTTATTCGCACTTTTGCAAAAAAATAATTTCTTTCTAAGTAAATTTATTAACAAAAAGTTGTTTATAATTATTTATTTATTAATTATTAATTAATTATTATTATTATTAATTATTTATTTATTTCCATACTCATTCCTTTGAATTGCGGTTATTAGAATTTGCATCTCTTTTGTCATATAAGCACTTTTTTCTTTGTACGTTTTCTATTAAATTCGCTTTCGTCATCCATTGCAATTTGTTTACTAATATATTTATAACACAATACATAATGCAAAATCAGCTGTTTCCGTACGGAATGTGCGATCAGTTTTGTACTTTGCTTAAGCATTTGATATTTAACGAAACTTAACAAAACTTTTTGTTAAGTACATTATAGTTTGCCGTATATGATTATAAGGTATTTGCACAGTTGTTTAAGTTGGCTTAAGCCAGGTTATGCATATTATAGTTGGGCCTTAAGGTCTAGGATACATGAGAAACCGCTGCATAAGTTTTAGTGCTATATATTTTTTAGATGAAAAACAAAAACGAAATGGCACATGGCTTGTTTTATTTGACTGCGACAATCTCGCCTTATTTCTTAACCTTTAAAAATTTCATCTTAATTCTATATAGTAAACTTTTTGCTCCACCCTTGCAAAGCAGAAGCAGTTTGAATTTAGTTATTCCTTAAAAATATGGTGGTTGCCATCAGCAAACATACAAACACATATGCATATAAATATTTATGTTTACAGGTTCATGTGTATGATTGCATTATAAAATTATCCTGTGCATATGTGTATATATTTTTGATATTTTTATGAAAGAGTTTGCTATTCTTGTTCTCATTGTAGGTTTGTATGCTGAAGTGCTAAACTATGTTGATGGACTATACTCGGACTTTAAGGTTCATAGAACTGAACAAATATTCAAACAAACTATCAGCATACAAATCACCTTATTCCTAGATTTTTTTCTATTTCTATTCTTTTTTTACTTTAAGTTTGATTTTATTTAATGGGTTACTGGGTTCAAAAATATCTACAATACTCCATTTCTATTTAACAATATTTCAATATATTGCCATACAGGTCTAAAATTTTAAAGACTTTTTCTGTTCATGCTTATAATGGTCAACAAATGTTTTCAATTAGTAACTCATGATTTGTTTATAAAATGCTTACTTCAATAAATATTGTATTGGCTAAGGGCAAATTAATGCATTGATTTGATAAAATGGACAATCAAAAGTGTAAAAGAGTAAATAGTAAAGTAAAAGGGTTAAAACAGGGTTAAATCATTTCAAATAATTTTTTAAGAAAGCAGAAAAATGTAGTTAAACGAGGTATTTACAAATGAATAATATTGTTAGGCTTAAGTTCGAGTGCTTTCGTATTTCTATATTTTAAAAGGAAGAAAAAAATTATACACTTCTTAATTTTCTTGGTAAATAGTAAAAATTAGCTACATACAGATATATACATTTTCTGGAACGTTATATCCAGCATCAACATTTATGTTATCCATTTTCTTTTGATTGTCTACACTACAAACGTCCAAATTGTGTTGCCATTTATTGCCTGCAATAAATTTATTGTAATAAATTCCTTTTTTGTTTTTTAATTAAAATACACTTATTAGTAATTTATTGTTTAAGCACTAGGTGTTTTTTATAAAAAAATCATTTAATGTTTTTTATTTTTTTTTTTCTTTATCCTGAAGATGCAAACCAATGGTTTGGCGAAATATTGAGAAAAAGTATAAAAAATAAAGATTAGCTGAAAAAAAACGTAAATAAATTACTAATAAATAATAAATTACTAATAAAATATTAAAAAGGTCAAATAACTATAATTATTATAAAATAAATTTAATTATTTAATCTTTTGTCTTAGAGCTCCGTGATTGAAGCTCCTAAGACTTTTCTGTATTGAATATTTTTGTTGCTTAATGTCACTTCTGCATAATTCACTGTATAACTTATTTCTAGGCTACTTACATTAGTATTAAAAACTACATGATAAAAGTTGAGTAATACTATAAACTATTTCAAGTGCGATATGAAACGCACCGATCAGTGTTTTGGTTAAGTAGCAACTTCAATAATACATGTAAAAGTGGTATAATATTTCGAAGACTACTTAATAATATGTATTGTGTTCGCTTTGTACCAACATTACGTTTGTTTGTTTGTTTGTTTGTTTGTTTGTTTGTTTGTTTGTTTGGTCACCAAAAGTTTTGCATAAATGTGTTGACAATAGTTGTACTATTTATTAAAGCACTCACTAGTCCACTGCACTATCAGATCGGCCACACTGGACCTCTACCCTTTGCAAGAATGTTCATATACCGTGAGTGTTATGCGAACTTCAACAACCAACAACGAGCAAACCCCACTTAGCGGTTCATTTTGTTCATGTAATCGGGCATGTGGTGTTTGTTGTGGAAATTTTATGTATTAACTCTATGCTAAAAATAGCTATCATTGATACACACTGTTTTGCATTAATATGATCCGTTAACTGATGGCTGATTCACGAAAGAAATTTAGATTCTTTTTTACAGCATCGTGCAAGTCTCGGTGCATTCATAATAATTATACAGCGAAGTTTAATAGTTACTCCTCCCGTTAGATGTACCCCGCTTAAGAAATTTCGACACAAACTGAAGTCTTTATTTACACAAGCAATCTAATAGAATAAAGTGTAGTTATAACAAATTCTAAAAAGTGTTACAAACCCTTTGGTTTTACATAAACATTTATTTAACAATAATTCAAAATGCTAAATAATTTTGCCAAATTGTTATTGTTGTTGTAAACGCTTTCTGCGTTTTGCGCAAATTGCACATAACTAAGTGAATCGAAAAACTAAATAACCACCTATCTACGAAATCATATTTCAAATGCATTAACAAAATGTTTTACACCTTGTAGGAACATAAAGAAATTTATCTTTTTTATTTTGCTGTTGCAAAATTACAAACAAAAAGTATATTAAAGAATTGCTTGGAATTATGCATAGGGAACAAAAATGACAAATGGCACAAATAGAAACTTACACATCGTTACTAATGCTAATGCATTTTATGATCGTCACTTAACATATTTTCAAAAGGTATTCGAGACAAACGATTACACACAAAATTTAACTTGTAGAAAAAAAGTTTTTTCTTTTGCGTTCTTTCCTACGATTCCTTTTTTATTTGTTTAAAGTTTTTGCTTGTTGAAACTTAAAACCACAGAAATGTGTATTCATGTGTGTGTGTTTGTGTGTGTGTGTGTGTGTGTGTGTGTGTGTGTGCATACACATTTGTGTATGTTCAAAACAGTTAAGAAAAAAAGAAACAAATATCCTAAAAGTTTATGAGGAAAATAAGCAAAGTTTTTATGTGACTTCTTATGCTTTCTCAGTTCTTGTTTCGTTTAATTTTTGTTTCTTGTCACTTGTTTCAAACTCCTATTAAATGAATGTGTACGTTTTATGTCAAAAGAACTTTGAACTTTTTGTGCCAAACATACATAAATGACCAGTCAACTTTATCAAAAGAGGAAAAACGGAAACGTTGAGCAAAACAAGCACTAACAGCTACAAAACAACAACTATTAACAATAATAACAACAACAACCAAATAGCATACCATTTTAACAGCTTAATGTTTAAAGCAGCAAATAAAGGGACACTAGAGAAACAAAAAAATGTTTGAACATTTATAACTGCAGCAGAATTAGTAACAGATAAAAAATGAAATAAACTGCAGAAAAAAGACTAACCCACCGACCGATATAAACAAACGAACAAACAACGAGCAGCCAATAAATGCCACTGCTTTTACATATGAACGTACAAACCGTCATGCATTGAAGTTTTAAGAAACATTTCAAATCGAAAACAAAACTTAGGATTTAGTTTGTTTTCATGTACAAATGTATGCATGGATGTTCGTACAATTGCAAGTGTTACATCGAGTATAGGTATTTGCTTACACATGTGCATAAGAAAATGTGGCATATGTTCTTTAAAACACCTGCAGCAATTTCAAAATTGCACCAATAGTAAAACTACAAAGTGAAATCAAGCAAATACTTCGTTGTGAATATGTGATTGTATGTAAATATAATTCTACATTCCTACCATATTTGATACAATGATACGTACTTGCTTGTATGCATGTAAAAAATGAACTATATATTAAGCTCCACTGTCCAATAATATTTGAACATTTAGTTTTTCAAACACGTTAGAAACGTGTTTTTGCAAAAAAAAAAGGCATTAAACCGTTAACATTCCAAAAATATGAATATCGTTTATATTCCCAAACTCAACGCACAGTCATCACGCCATCATTTCACATCACATAAAATAGCAGGAGGTCTTGACATTATCATTTGAATAAAATGCAAAAATATTATCCTTCAATTAAGATAAGACTCTATTTCGGCCGTAGAATCTCGCTGGTTATTTAACTTCATCACTTATATTTCTGTTGAGTTCTTAAAATACTAGGAAAATGGTTTTGGAAGTGCAAGGAATGGAAAAGGGTTTAGGAAACTGTCGAAACTTTGAGCCAATATAATCAAAAATAAAAAAACTTAGAAAGAAGCACAAAATATAGACAAGGATTAAAATCTAATTTCTAAACTAACTCGGAAGTAATAAACTAGTTGATCATTCTAGATAAATGATAAGCACATTTGCTTTCGGAATGATAATCCTATAGAATCAATTCAATCCAGAATTGCAAAGGAGATAATAATTCTATGTATGTGAAGATGATGTACGCTGGGTGATATTAAAAAATTTATAACTTTTTAAGCTCAAAAATTTTCTGACTGCGATAAAAATTGTGTTTGTTACAGGAAATATGACGGGCTAGCATTAGATCAACGACTAATATGTCAAAATGAATGGATAGTCTAAATGGTATGTATATGCACAGTACTGATAGATAAAAGAAAATAGCCTGCAGAATTCAGATAATTTTGAAAAGACATTAAACATTTGAATTAATTAAGTATTTTTGTTTTAAATAAAATTTTAACCAATAATTATTATTTTAATTTATTAACTACCTAATATCATATATATTCTAATTTTTAAATTTATAAATTTTGTATAAAACTTTGATGCTACCCTCCCATCAAACTCTGTATTTAGTTCTTACATTTTTGGTTTCTTGTTTCTTCAACGCATATGAACCAAAGCTTCCTAAGGCAAATTTAACTTCAAATTTTGAGAGAACCTTATCATATACAAAAACTTCTTTATGGAAGCTTTTAAAAGTTATCTAGAAAAAACAAAGACTTTTGTTAAATTGTCTGGTTAAATCGAAAAGTTTATCTATTTTATTACAAGTATTTTAGAGATGAATTTTGTTCGATTTTTCAAAACTGTCATCGGATATATTTTACAAAAATTTTTCTAATTTGATAGTTGCCTTTAGCCAATAATTTATAGCAATAAATAAACTACATTTCCCTAATATTAAAAAAGATTGGACACCTTAGTTTATAAGTGTTCAAAACTAATACGACTTAAAAAAAAGTACCACGTAAAGGAGTCAAGCAACAACAAATAAAAGTTGTTTCGAATTGTACTTGTAAATAGTTTGGTGCAATTGCAACAAAAACTGCAATAAGAAAAACTATAGAAACGTTGCAAAAACAAATACAAATACAAAAAAAAATAGAAAGAGACGTGCAAACAACAAACAATGTACCGGAAATTCATTCGAATGTTTGCTGTTTCCGTTTTCCATCTAATGACCGGAAACTATTTTTACAATCTCTGATCTCTTCGGTTTTTGTTTCTGTTTTTATTGGCCTTTTTAGGAATCTAACTTTTACAAGCAAAAAGCCTTGATTCTTAAAGAGCAATAGAACATGCAGGGAAGTGATAGTCTATACAAGTGTCAATACACCTAAAACATGCAACTTACAAGGTATATTCCGTGTTATTTTGTTTTGTTTTTTGTTGTTAATGTTTTTTTTTTCTGTTTTTAATTCGACCCATATTTCCAACAACCTGTAAATACAAAACTCGTAGAATGTTGATGTATTTGTTACAAATACTTGTAATTTATTGATACAGTAATTGCAATAAATGTTCACTTTGCATGCAGTTTTCTATAGACAATAATAATTTTCCTTTAAGGGTGCCAGAAAATAATTAAAGCAAAAAAAAAACCAAAATCAAATACATCTGAAAATTAAGTTTGTTTACTTTAAAACATGATTTACGTTTTTCAAATGACTGATGTGCACGTTCGTGTCTTAGCAGAGCTAAAGAAATATTGATAACGACACGTACTCTGGTACCACAATCTCACCTACTAAATAAACACCGGATAGAACTTAATTTCTGAAAACACTAAATTTATTTATACATTTTATTTACTTATTTATTTAATATTTCATTGCAATTATATTGACTATGAAAGTTTGGTTGTAATCGTAACTAAATAGTATTTTGAATTTAGATTAAGGGTTTGTTAAGGAGTAGAAAATTTTCGCATAAAACTCTACTACACCCTGCTATTACTATACTAAAATCTAAAATGTTTCTCTATTGGGTTTCAAGAAAAGTCCACGTACGTAAAACTTACATCGCTATTGGGACACCCTTTTACTTAAGGTTTTAATTTTTACATTTGTTGCTGTAGCTTGCACAGTTTTACATGCTGTGGGCAAATTTGACGAGCTTGTCGTACACAGTTAAAAATTTTTTAGTATTTGATGATACAGAAACTATAGTAATATATCTTCAAAAAGGAGAGGGTTATCAATTCACAGGAAATATATTTTTTAAGTCTTATACCTGGTGGGCCAATTGGGACCGACTCATTTGAATTTTAAAATTTTTTTTATTTAACTTTTTTTGCAAATTAAAGTATAAATTATAATTTTTTTTAAGCTAAGTATGAAAAATTACAACTTTTAGATGGCGTCCAATCTCCTGTTGGCAGTTAATGGTTCTACTCACTACATTTTACATTACGTTTCTGACTGCAATTGAGCAATCTCTGTGCAAATATTCTGCTTTAGCTCCTGAATATTTTTTAGTTTGTTGACGTGAACTCGTTCCTTCAGGAAACCCCGCAAAAAACATCTAGGGCAGTCAAATCTGGAGGACGAGGTAGCCATGCGAAATCGGAATTTTTTTTTTTAATTATTCGATCTTCGAAAAGTTTTCGCAAAAATGCCATTGTTACTCTGGCGGGGCTGTAGCTCCATCTTGCTGGAACCATATGTTACGATTATTGAGAACTATCGGGTGTAAAATATTTTTCAACATGGTACGGTATACCACCCCAGAGTCCCCCCGGGGGCACATTATAGTCTTTTTGGAACCTACTATTCCATTTAGATTTGTGTCTTGCGGGGTAAAAGGGAGCCCAGGCCCCTCAAAGGCTAGTAGGAGTCACCTGGACAATCCACATATTTCCACGGGAAATCAGTTGCCCCTGAGTACAATATTTGCTCTCTTTAGACAAAAAATGTGCTCTGACTGGTTATTGAGGTTGGCCCCTATATGGGAGTATCGTGGTGGTTGTGGTTTCGGACCCTCGTGAGAGTTTGTGGGTCGGACCATTCAAATTAATACAATGAATGGTTCAGGTCCAGTGAGTATGAATGCTGGCGTGTTCTTGATAAATAAGAGCTTCATGCGTTCTGGACCAGGAGTTGGAAAGTCTCCAACTCCTCAGCAAGGAGTGAGGGCACGGCCTACTCCGGACTTTCTAAATTGCTACTAGAAGTGACTGGAGGATATACGTATCTGAAGGCCTTCTAGGGCGTAGTTGGTGTCCAATCAACTAAGTGGTTTAACTACCATCTGATTATGACCTCGCGGTCGGTGCAGATGTAAAACAAATCACACATACCACCCCAGAGACGGTTTCTGGTTCATTAAGGTCATTTTCGAAGAAATATGGACCAATAACTTTATCAGCCATGATTCCACACCAAACAGTGCATCTGACAGGGCGTAATTGTCGCTGATGAAATGCTCTCGGATTCTCTGTACCCCAAATTCCGCAGTTCTGCTTATTCATATATCCATTTTAATTAAAATGTGCTTCACCGCTCATAATAAGATTATTCAAAAAATTGGCATTATCTGTCGCTAGCAAAACCATTCCATTGGCATATTGTAGCCATTGTGGTGCAGCCCTCGGCAATAATTCTTGGGCCAATTGAATTTTATCTGGAAACATCTTCAGATCAACTTTTAGAATACGTTGTAGCGATGTTCTAGAGATGTTCAATTAAGTAGCTCGTCGACGAATAGACACAGTTAGATCCGTGTGAACACTTTCTCGTACAGATTCTATAGCTTGTTCATTGCGAACAGGATGAACAATATTTCTTCGTAGTTCATTACCCACAGAACCCAAATTCTTAAAACGGGTCAACAAACTTCTTATCATGTTTAAACTCAGAGCCTCTGCAGAGCATTATTGTTTGAAATTTATACAGAAGGTATATTCTTAATTTCGCTTAAACAATTATAAAATCGAAAAATAAAATTAATGGGTGAGCATGTAAATGATGTTTGTTTAAAATATATTACCTCCTCTTTTGAATTGTTATATAAACTCTTACAGGATATGTATTTTTATAACCCATATAGCAGGAAGTAAAAAAATCACAATATGAGTTAAATTTATAAAGTTATAAATTATAGAACACGTAGATAGTTATTTCATATAAAATAATTAATTAGTAATTAACCGGTCACTCCATGAAGTAATTTTGTGTACATGAACTTATCATCTAAACCTTTATAGATAGGCAGTTGAAATCTAAATAAAGTAATAATTACAAATTTTATTTAATATTCCATTTTTTCAAAAATCATTCACCCTTTTTATCAGTATCCTTTAAGGGGTTATCTTAACTTATTTACTAAATTTTTGTTTTTTTATTTGAAATGATTTCCTCTATATAATGATATCTATTCTTTGATATTCTACATACGCTTTGAAAACAAATAATAATTCCTGCAAGAACAAAGTAATATTCATGAATTAATTTTCATATGAATGAATTTTAAATAAATACATAAAAAATAGAAATAAAAATATTCATATTGGGTTTTGAATAAAAGTTACGAAATGCATTTAATTTACAATTATTAAATCATGTGCATAAAAGATGAAAATTTTAAATTTATAAAAAACCTTTTTTTTGTGTTCGAGAATGCAAACAGAAATTCTCATTGCTGCTACTACTGCTGATGTATTAAGAACCCTTAAAATTTATATTGTGGTTTTTGTCATTTTTTTTTCCATACATACATATATTTTAAAAATTCATTATTTCTGTAATTATTTTCTTTCCTTACTCTGAAAAGTATTTTTCGTAATTTTCACAAAAAGACTCCGATAAACTAATTTGCTCTTGATTACAAAACTTAATGCTGTATAAATGTAAACTAAGATTTATACATGTCTGCTTGTGAGAGTTTGTTTTACTGTAAGTATTTGAATGCATATAAGAAGAGTAGAAATATGACTTTTACAAATCTAAAATTTTTTATGCATATTTTTACCTACTTACTCCTACATATGGAACACAATTTATTAAATCCTCAAAAGAAGAAATATTGAAAGAAAAAAATTAAAGAAAAAACTCAAGCCACATGTGTTGTCTTGTCATACTGCAAAATATAAAACTAGTAATAATAGCAAAAGCAAAAATGATTTTAAAACAAAAATTATAACTTACTAAGTAAATGAAACCCATATTGCTGTAATCCTTTTGATTGTCATATTTCATATTCTTAAATAAAGAAAGAAGTACAGCGATATCTAGTATAACGAATAGGAAATTAGCAAATTTTCCATAAAACACGATAGCTTGGGGATGTTAATCAAAACTAAGGTGTAGAAGGAAGAGTAATCTCATTTAATAGGAAATTTCAATTATCATTGTCTGTTCAACAGCCTATCCATGTTTTTAGATATTGTTTACGAATTTTTTCTATAGAAAAAAAAATTCGTTTATTAAATATTAAAGAATACAAAAAAAACAGGAATAATATTAGTTTACAAAAAACAGCATTTAAAAATGCTTCAATTTTAGATTTATAAAATAATTATAAACGTCGTTATAAACCAAAAGAATAAATTTTAAAGCAGATACGGAGAATAATGTTGCACAAAATTATAGACATTTCGTGCATAAAATTACAAAACAAAACTCTGTACCTGCATAATATTAATAATTAATTGCTCATAAACTCTAATTTAAACTAAATTAAAATTTGAAATTTAAAGTATTAAAATTTTTAAGCATAAAAATTGAAAACTTAGCTACAAAATATGTAAAATAAATAAATACTTTTCATAAAAAATAATATTTTAGAAAAGAATGAAATTTTACTAAAAAAAACTAAAAATTCTTAAAAAGGTTTCCGAAGACCTTAATGAATGTTTGTGACGTGCCTCGAACTTAATTATTTGCCGTTCAAATGATGACCTCCACAGAATTGATTCTCTTCAAATATCTGCTTTTATATTAGCGATTTATTCTCAACTCATAACTTCCAAGATCGTTGGTAGATTGTTTTTATAAACGCAAACTTTATCAACCCTGCTAAGATACCGAAAAATTGTATAATAAACAGCAACAAATAATTCCACTTTATTCACGTATGTAAGCAATGGGTTTTAAATCATAATATAATCAGAACAACCTAAAAATATATGTTTTGTCTCTTTTAGGATCTAAAATTTTTTTGGCAGATTCAATATACAATCTGAAAAAAAAAGTTTAAAAGAAAAATCAGTTTATTCTAAAGAATTCACCGAAATAAATAAATAAACAAATAAATATATGCGTAAAAAGCAAATAAATATTAAAATTATATACTGTGTTTCCAGTGTTTTCAAGCAACAATAACAAGTGTAAAAAAAGGGGAAAGCCTTTCATTTGAAATTTTACAACATACACATACAAAATCTAATGTCTACACATGTATAAATTAAATTCCAGAGACCTTTACTACAATAATAATTAAGAAAGCTTTACTCCATATGCAGTTTTAAGGACTTTTCGTTGTCACCTATATGTTGCAAAACCAATAGCTGCAAATTCAATCAATTCAAAAAGCACTTGTTAGTACTATTCTCATGTTCATTAAATGATTTCTAAACTTCAAAAACTCAACTCTATTGATCAGTAATTTGAAGAAGTGTTGAAACACTTCTTTGGCTGAAGTTTTTATGTTCATAACGTGATAAGATTTACATCAGTACCGAGGCATGTGTTCATGACTTAATGGTGGTCTCACCACCGGGTGTAGGAAAAAACGTCCACGCACGCCCAAAGACGTATACACGCTAGGTGCATATAGTTGCAATTTTCGAGTTCACGATAGCAAGGCCGTGACCCCACTCCTTGCTTAAGATTTAGAGACTATCTAACTCCTGTTACAAGCACAACTAGGACATTTTCTAAGATGTTAACCTTTTTTCCGCTAACAACTCTTCGGAACTTTCTTCAAAGCCCGAGGGGCCCCACCAGTAAGCAGAACAGGGTCTTAGCCCTTCGGGCAACTGGTTCCCGTGATGCCAAGTCCCTGGTCGGTCTTCGAGAGTCCTATACCTCTTCCAGTATTAGGCTACTGCAAGCCCAGGCGACTGATGCCCTCCTTTTAACCCCGAAGGCACATGTCAAGATAGGGAAGAGATCTATCAAGATTGCGTACCGCCGAAGGGGGTGTTGTTGTTCAGTTAGCAAAAGACTAATTACCTAAATACTCTAAAATATGTAAAGAAGACGCATTATACTCTCACAGCTGTTTGTATCAACTTTATTGTTTTACTATAAACATTTTTTCAAATCAGTAAATAGCATTAAAATATTCCGCAACCACAGACAACAAGCTAAGAACTTTAACCTTTAATACCTTTTCTGTGTATTTTATATCATTTTCTCTAATTGTTAAGGAGACATTATTCGGAAAGTTGTAATAGCTGAAACTGCAAAGAGATTAAAGATATTAAATTAAGTTCTGAGTGAACCACAGAACCACAAGTAGGGATTTGAAACATAATTGAATTTTCGTTAATAAAGGACATAGTCATAAATACTTCGAATAACAGTTCAAATATAAAATTCTTTGTTGTAAAATACATTTTGAATTGTGATCCACCACGTCTCTGCTTTTTATGCTCTCATTTTAAAAATACCTATCTTCAATATTTGAAATATAAATACATATATATATATATATATATATATATATATATATATATATTTATTATTTTTTATATATTTATATTTTATATATATATATATATATATATATATATATATTCGTGCTATTTTATTTTACTTTTTCATTTTTATAGCTCATTCTTTTTTATTGTGTTTGTCACCCTTTTCTTCTACTGCTGTTGCAAATAACTCGCCACAACAGTTACTAAACAAGAGCAACTGCAGCTGTTGTTGTTGTAGTTTTCAAAAAGCTCAGACTCCTGCAATTTTATACACATGTATAATTGTAAATAGTGTGGGTGTATAAAACATTTTTTTTTTATTATTGTTAAATTCTTTAGTTTTCTTGCTTTCTTTTTTTTTAATCATATAGAAAAGGTAGAAAGTAAAGTAGTTATTCGTATGAATTTTGCCTTTTTATACATTTTTATTTGGCTTAAGTGCTACTTGAGTATAAGTTTGTTTGCAACACAAGTGAGATGTATGCAAATATAAAAAAGACACATATGTACTTATGTATTTAATACATACACGGATACGACAAACACTTGTGCTTAAACATAAGTAATCGAACACTTGCTTATACCCCGCACACATTTTCTAATGCTAAAGACACTTTTTAATTACATTTATTAATATTATCTCCTTGTCACATCAGTAACTAGCTTCTGACAGGTGGAATTATTCGTCGTAGAAGTTGAAAGCCGGCTTGCCGAAACTTTATGTACATCGTTTTTCCAATATTTTTTAAAATAAACGTTGTATTTTTAAAACTGAGCTAATCATTAACTTAACTCATCATAAGCTTTACTTAAGTTTTCATATTTACTAATGCAAATCGGGTAAAAATTAAAAATGGAGTAGCGATATTTAACGAACTATATAAAGCTTTAGTAAAAAAACAAACTAAAAATAATTTTTATTGAACCTCAAGTGACATAGTCTGGACTTGAACTCATTAATCAAGTTATTAATAAGTATTATTCCCCAACAAAGCTTCTTTTTAGATTTCATTTAATTTCTTTTATCTGATGCTTCTGCTGGAAATTCAACTATGTTTTAAAATTATTTCGTACAAAAGTTATTAACAAATATTTATTGTTTTTTTTTTTATTTTTATTAAATTATTTTAAATAAATTTCTTGATTATTTTCAGTTTTATTCGCCCTTTTTTATTTTTATTAAATCTTAATTTTTTAAACGGTCTTTTAAATTATAACGATTTAGTTTTACGATATTTCGCTTTCCTTTTTTTTATTTTTTATATTTTACAAAAATAAATAATTATAACAATTTGAAAAGAAAAATTACCTGAAATAGCTTTCCACAGGAAAGTTAATATAAAAAAACTAAATCGTTATAATTTAAAAGACCCTTTAAAAGATTAAGATTAAGATTTAATTAAATAAATTTCTTTATTTTTGCCTGTAATTCTCCCATTCTTTTTTATAATAGGTAATAAAATAACTAAGAAAATTTTGCCAAACAGAATTTTTGGCACCCTCATATTAGAACAAAATAGTTACGATAACTAAGACGCTTATATCGTAAAACAAGTAATTCGTTTTGCAAATCAAAACCGAAAGCTTTGGTATAGAGGAAAGCAACAGCATAGCAGGAGCGTTTGACGCCGGTAGCTTAGTTGACTAGACTAGTTGGTAAAGAAGTATATCACAAGCCTAATTACCTTTAGACTGTATGTTCGCTAAACAATGTATTGAAACGTTCCAGTCCCGAAGTTGATGGCTGCATGTTAAAGTTTTTTTAATCCATTTACCGTCGGAAAAAATCTAACAAGACCCTCAATATAATAGAAGAAGAAACAGCAATAAATTTTAAAAAACCACTTCAAAGTGAAACAAACATTATTTATTATATATTGATAGAAATCACTACGTATTCAGAGAGGAAAATCTAAAATTTTACCTTTTTGCATGACACATTAGTATCTATCTACTATCACTCAATAGTATCAGTAATGTTCATGCAACTACTTATAACAATCATTCAAAAGAGTCTATCATGTATCGTCTGAAAGCAACGACTTTCCAAAAGACTGAGAGTAAGTGTATTTGTACGTGTAATACATAACTAACAGTCTCTTAAAGTTGTTATAAAAACTTATAGTTGTTTGTTGCATGTTCCTTGCTGTAAACATAACTACGAGTATAATATTAAAAGTGACAACTTATAGTGATGTTTATATATTTAAAGGCATTTATTTAAATACACATTAAAATTTTTGCGCTATCTGCGAACATTCTCCATAAGAGATTTAAAATATATGTTTAAATATTCAATAATCTTATAATCTATCTTTGTTATATTATTCAATTTCACCACAAAATATTTCAAAACTTTAAGAATTCATAATTCCAAAAATATGGACCTTCACCAGCTTTTTCAATTAAAATATGTATGTAGTATATGTATGTTTCAATTAAAATTTTGACAATGGAATTAGTAATGTTTTAGTACATCATCCACTGCGATCCAGCTGAGCTTATATATTCAGTTATTAATCTGAATATTTCTATAGCGTTGGCCAAATTAGGTCCAAAAACTCTTTTGGCCTCTAAGGGCCTTCTTAAGCTTAACCACAAAACATCGATCGCACTGGCAACTGTGAAGTTCTGCCAGTTTATAACATGTTTTTTCCATCGTATTTTTATTAAGCTTGTAAGACTTGTAGCACGTCTACTGAATCTAAATTTAATCCAATCTTGTCGGTTTATCTCTCTTATTGACTTTAACGTCATGGTCACTTAGAGTCCGTAACATCTCAAAGTTTTCGAAATTCTCTTAATGTTCAAATAAGCTTTTTTTCAAAAAATTCAAGTTGGGGATATACTTACAATCCTTTTCAACCAATTACTGCATTATAAATACCTCGATCTCAGCTTGATTTAAGACTGTATGATCTGCAAAACGAAAGTATTTTCTTACTCTTGTTTATCGTTTACCGTTCTGCTATTTTTGTGATTATAATGAATAAGTCAATCTTCACATAATTAGTTTTGATTATGTATATCATATCCTTCAGTAGTAATTTTTTCATTATAATCAGATTCGTAGTATTTATAAAATATTTAAGGAAATATTTCACAAACTATACACAAACTTTACAGCCTATATAATCAATGCATGATATTCTAGCATATGTTATGTTTCCAGCCTAATGCTCTTCTTTAGAATAGCTAGTTTTTAGGTTCTCTTTGTTTGAACCATCTTATTTTACAATACAATTATTGTTGGAGTTTTTCGTTTTGTAGTAAACAAAGATAAGACTATGGCTAATTACCAAAATTGAATGTCTTTTCTATGCAATAATTTAGTTGTAAAAGAATTTTTCAGAAATGAAATTCCTAATCTGTACCTTTTTTTAATTTTATTACTGCCTTTAGAATTTATTGTCACCGCAAAATAAGTAGAAAGAATACTTACTCCACATACAAGAACATATAACACATGTCATATGTAAACTATGTTATTCTTGTTTAAGCGTTAGTTGAAACTACTAACATCCATGTCAAAAGCAGTAACAAGAGACAGACAAAATGAAATAAATTTAAGAGTCACTAATGAGCTATGTGTTGCACACAAGTATCAAGATGAAAACAAAAGCAAAAACTTCGAAAAGAAAAACAGGTTGGGAGTAATTTTTGTATTTTATATAAATTAAAACAGCATTTTTCCTATTACGAACACATAGAATAATTATATGTACCTTAACTTATACATTTATACATGCATATATATGTATCTAAAAGTATATATACTGATTTATATGTGCATATCTAACAAACTAATTGTGCAATTATTTTTACATAAAGTGGCATAAACATGACAGTAGTGGCATTATGAGTGGCTTGACTTATGCAGTAACATCAGGATTTACATCACTTTAGCAAATGCAAACATATACACACTTACACCCACATTTATTCATATAGACAATTTTTTAAAACAAAAACGATATTTTTATTGCAGTAAGTAAAATAGAACAATTTGATGCTTGTTCATAATGTACTTTTAATGTAAAATTTAATTATATTTTGCTACTTTTATTATAATAAGATGAACTTTGTTCGCCCTTGGCTTTTAGGGTTGTTGATGGAATAAATTCTTAATTTAATTAAACACAAAAAAAACTGCATGTACAAATGTGCACACAGTGTGCAGATGTGAGACACTTTTTAAAGTAAAAATGGCAAAAATAATTTTTAGTTACGCAAATATTAGGCAAATCTTTAAGGATCTTTGATCAATATGATATGATAATAAAATTAAGATTACAAATAGTTAACCAATTACAAAATTTCTATCTATCCTTGACTACTCTTAAGGAAGTGTCTACATAATCTACAAGCAGTAACACATACTAGCTTTGAAAAAAAATAGAGCTTAATGTTCCTTCTAGGTAAAACTGCATCTGCATTTTAAATTTCACTTAAATCGCCTCTCCGGTTCCGAAGTTAAAATAAACATAGATATCTTATAGATTTTGGTCAACATTATTCTTCACAGTTCATATTTGGCAGACACGTGGCAAATTTATCATGAATAAACATTCGATAAACCAACGTGCTTCAATCGTTAAAACATTTTATCGAAATCAATCATCGATTTTCATGAAGAAATCATAATGAGTGACGAGGCAAATTTTCATTTGAATGGATATGTGAATAAAGAGAATAGGCGATTCTGGGAAAATGCTAAAATTATTCAACAGTTATGAAGAAGCTTTCCAGGAAATTATTTTTAATAAAAACAAAAATTATTAAAAATAATTTCCTGAACAAACTTTCCAAGGGAAAGCGATATATTGAAAAAATACACTGTTAAATTTAATTAAAAAGACCGTTAAAAAGATTAATACAGATTTATAAAATAAAAAATAATACTTCTCCACTTATATTAATTATATATTTTCAAGTTATATAAAAGTTTACATTATGGTATTTTCAGATGGTTATAACTTAATCAAATATAAACGATCTTAAGATAGATAATTATATTTTTAAATTATTCCATATAATTAGAATAAATTAATTATATTAGGCTTTAGTTAATTTTTAAAGTTCATATAGATTCTTAAATTTCCTCACGATATAATATAACAACGAGTTGTTCTCAAGGTTCTTGCCTCTCGCCTATTTTATACAACGTATATATTTATAATATTCCACAATAAGATTATTGTAAATTGTCAATTTTCGCTGATGATACGCCAATCCCTTGCTTGCAAAGATTAACAGTAGAAATATCTACTTATTTCAATAAGTGGAAAATCATGTCAAACAACGATAAAACTCAAGCAATATATTTCACCAGGAAAAGGGAAAGTTGTTTTATTCCCCAAAATTGTATTCTGCTGAACAACGTGTTACTTCAATAGAATCAAAAAGTTAAATATTTAGGAGTAATTATAGATCCTAAAATATCATACGTGATAAATAAAGTTAATATGTTAATTCATCTATTTTACACTTTTATAAATAGGAAATCAAGACTGACCATTAGGAATAATGAAATTGTAATCAAATCAATTTTTCATGCGGTTATGTTTTAAGGAGCCCCGCTCTGGGGAAATAGTTTAAAAATTTATATTAAAAACTCCAAATATTACAAAACAAATTATTAAAAATAATTTTTAATCTCCCGTGGTATTTCTCTACTCGCAGAATGCTAGTATGGAATCAGTGGAAGACAACTTGGATAAATACATGTATATATACATATATATATTTATATACATACTAGCTGACCCGGCAAACGTTGTTTTGCAATAGTAATAACGAAAAAATTGGATTTACTTAATTTTAATTAATCTTTCGTGTAGAGAATACCTTAAAAGTGCTATGTTATGTTATAGTTCGACTTGTAATAGAAGTTAAATATTCCCAGATTGAAATATGCCATAAATGTTGTTGATTTGATTCGTGGAAAAATCGTAGTTTCAATGCAATTCTGCCGAATCACGTTTTTCAGGAATTTTCGGAGTTTTCCACTAAGAGTTTTCTATTTTGCAATTCGAAAAGCTACAACGGAACAATTGCACACAAAATTCCATACTAAAAATTAATTTTCGCTTTTTCCAATTTCCCGGCTTTTCCGTACGGTTTTCCCAAAATTTTCTTTCGTACTAACATACTCCTGGGCCTAATCGGCCCAGCCGTTCTAGAGTTATGGAACGACAATAAAATGTACACTTCTTTTTATATATATAGATAGATAGAATATAGATTGTGACTGACGAAATTTTTTTTAGAAAATGATATTTTATTTATAATCATCTGTCGGCATCTAGCCATCGCTGTTTTGAATAGACAGATGAGGCTGTTGTGTTCATGTAACATAGCTTGAAGTCTCGAAACGATTTCTCGTCTGACTTCAGCACTGATTGTGCAACGCTGTTCAACCTCTGTAGCTTCATCGGCAGTGAAGTAAATTTGGAGGAACTTGGCATCATCATTGGGAAGTGGGAGCAACGATCCAATTCTGTGGTAGATTTGGCCTTGCACTTTGAAAGTGGGCATGTAACCGGCGTTGTTGATGATATTAGTTGCTCCGAAGGACGTCATTTGAAAGCATGAGTTGTAGTTTCGTATGTTTTGAAGGAAGTGCTTTGAAGTCGGATTGGCGCCAGAAATGTAACTTTGTAGGGGTTCAGACGACTCAATTATTGGTGGTAAAACAACTTTACCGTTCAAACAACACATTCCCGGGGATTCCTTAGCGAACTTCAGAGCACGACAATTTAAGCAAACTTTGTCCATTGCGCCAATCACTACGTCCTTGTGATTGCGGTAGTGATCTTTCTTATTGTAGTGAAATGCCGCCAACTTTAAATCGGTTCTTTCTCTTGATCGAACCATTCGGGAGCGATTGGCAGTAAGGCTTTCGACGTGCTGTTGGTGTGTCTCAGCAGCTCTAAATGAAGATGTACTGTCACGCATTTGCTGAAGCCGTGATTCGCGTTGTCTCTCCGTTTCTGCGGCTCTAGACGTAGATGCCCTTTCACGATTTTCCTGAAGACGTGATTCGTGTTCCTCAGCTGATTCAGCGGCTCTTCTTGTCCTCTGCTGCCGCGTTGCGATGGTTTTTTTAGCAAGAGCTGTTTTTTTAGGTGGCATTTTAGTAAACTGGAATAGTGCAAAAGGAACAATGATGTGTTTTGTTTTTTTACTTTAATAACATTTTATTATTGGTTGTTGGAACGACAGTAATCATATTACCTATTTGATAAATTGGCATTAAAAATAATTTGTGAAGTTATTTCACTATTGTAAATTTAAAAACACTTGTTATTTACAAAATTGATTTCACTTATAGGTTTCTCACTTATGAACACAAAACAGCAAAGTTTGTTGGATTGTACCGTTATTTTTTACCAGCGTAGCGGGGAATATGTTGTATTATATAGTAATGTAAATATTTTGTAAATATAAATAAACCAAAAACTCGGATTTTTGAATGCAACATTTCGGAAGTTTTAAAATTTTGATATTTTATTATATACTAGCGTGCCCGTGACTGCTTTGCAAGTATTGCGGTATTGAAAAACAAAGCACGTGAACGTGATACATATAACTGACCGTGCAAAAAACAGGGATCATTGAAAAGCAACAGGTATGGGGAACTGAAGCCATTTAAAATCAAACGCCAAATCTGGAGGAATCATAGGAATGCGTGGTTTCAACACATCGCCCTCATATTTTTCTTTTAAAATTTTTGCTTCAATCACATTTTTCATGACTTTTTTGACTACTAAACGTGTCCCATTGCAAAGTCGTGGCTGGCAGATATTTCTAAGCAAAATAATTGGTACACCAACTTTCATTTGTAGGCGTTGGGGCGGCAGTCCAGATAACTCAAGCGAATTCAACATTTCGGAAGTTTTAAAATTTTGATATTTTATTATATATTAGTGAGTTTTTTTTTTTTGTAAATATCTTCGGAACTACATAACCGATTTAACAGATTGATATCTCGTTTTGAAAAGCATAACAATGACTTTAAAAAATAAAATAAAAAAGGAAAAAAAATAATAAATATGTATATGTGTATGTCATTGGTGGGTTTTGCCACGCCCCTCCGCCCACAGACCGAAAATCAAAAATCGGACTTCACAGTGTCACCCGCCTGAATATTCTGAAGATTCTCTGAAAATTTCATCAAAATCGGCCCAGCCGTTTTCGAGCCCATTTTTTACATACATACACACATCCTCTTTTATATATATAGATATATATATATAATTTCTACTTACGTTATTTAAACTCTGAACATATTAATGGCTCAGCACCACCTTAGTTAATAATAAGTTTAGTAGATAAGTAGTATACAGACATTTTCATATACATGCACATATATTTTATAAATTAAGCGAGATTATTAAAAAGAAAAAGATATGTATATTCTTGAACTGTTTGTATACATTTACATATACGAGTATTATTTACTAAAGAATGTAAATAAAAATTAACACCAATAAAAGTGAAAAATTGGAAAAGTTAATTTTTATTTAAATTTTTATTAAGAAAAACAATTATTTACAAACATTTGGATTAATTTCACTTTGGAGTTGAGGCACGGAAAAATATATTTCATTAAAAACTCTTTTTATTTGATTACATATTATTAAACAACATTATTATGCCAACTATAAATATAAGTAAAATTATTTTGTTCTTCAAAAACAAAAAAATATAATAGGAATAATCATAGTTTCTATTACAATAACAATAATTATTTCAAGCATTGTTCCAACTTTTTTTTTTTTAAAATGGAAATAAAAACCAAAGCAGAATATTGTACGTGATTTCGGTAGATTGTAGCAGATTAGACACAAAATGTTGATTACATCCAACAACTCAATAATATCTCTATTTACATTATTATTGAAGTAATAGAAACGATTCATGGAACTTAATAATAATTATAATCAGTTTAGTTTTTATGCATTTTATTATAAGAGTAAATTGTTCTATCAACAAATAATATTAAAATTCCTTCATTTAGATTGCTTCATCCGTTTGAGATTAAGATAAATTTTGTAGGCTTAGATATTACATTCATGCAAAAATATAAATATTTATTTCATAAAATAGTTTGTTAGTGCATAGTTAATATGAAAGCAACTCAGTTTCAAAATTATATCTATATTTTTGTTATTAATGAGTTTTAAGGTAAAAACAGAATAATCTATATTATTTACTTTGAAAAATCAATATGTGGATTTAAATTCTGTTTTTAACCAAACAGTTTTTTGAAGTAAAAACAATAAATCATTTGCCGACCATGCAGCAATGGAACGCTAGCTAGCGATACACCCAAAGATGTTCCATTTAATTTTTCTCGTACATCGCAATATTTATCGTTAAAATTCATGTCTTCTTTTATTTTGTCTGGCACAATGTTTCCTCGTCAGTATCAATGTTTACAAATTTTCTTGTTATTTGGTTGAAGGCTGCCTTCGTGTGCAGCTTTTTCTAAGATTTGCGAAAATACTGTGGGATATGAACTCAAAAATCAAACTAAAAGAACTACAGCCCTTGCAAAGTTTACTGTAGAATATAAAACCAGTGATCAAATTTCTTGTGAGTCAGTCATTTTAATTTTTTTTCCTCTGCATAAAATACACGCCGAAATATTTTTTCTAAGGTACGGATATAAGAAAGATCAGTTTTAAACTATTTTTATTGATGTGTCCTTGTGTGTATCTAGTCAAGACTTATTTATCACTAAAAAGCTGACAAATCAGATAAGACATTATATGCAATTTTAGTGTATTAACTTTTCGACCACAGCATTAATGCTGAATACGTCAAATTTTACACCATCATCGTTTTCGATTTTAAGCCAGACATTTTTCCAGGAAGCCTCATTAATAGTATAGGAAAATCATATGTTCCAAGTAAGCCTTAATATGCTGTTATAGTTTTATATATACCACACAACTATAATTAAGCAGCCGTTAATTAAGCATCTCTAATTATAACCAGAATGCTCTTACTATCTAGTGCCATCCAAATTTCGTCACATGATATTTAATATAAAAGGACTGATATATAATCGCATATTAGTCTCCAAGAGTTTCTGTAGAATTTTTTCATATCTGCAAGAATTTTTAGTCTAACGTTAAGCCTTTTCTATAAAAAAATACCAACAGCCTAATTTTAAAAAACTAGCTTAATTGAGCGACGGTATCAAACTTGTGACTTACACTGTTGATAAATAATTCAGAAAATTATTATCCAAGATAATCTAGCAATGTTTTATGCAGCAGTATTGCACCCCATTAGAGTTCTTCGATCTTAAAAAAGATGATGTGGCAATCCATTTTCATAGACATACGATTTATTGTGACAAGGCATATTTATTTATTTTCATAAGTGAATACACACAAACAAGGTGATATTTGTACATACTTTATTTCCTTAACTCCAGGAAGGATATTAAAAGAAATATTGCATTAAAATTAACTTTCTTTCTTAAATTTAATTTATCAAAATATAAAAATAATTTTGATGTTAAGCTACTGTTTGGATATAAAATATTAAAAATTTTTTAACAATCAATTGCAATAATAAGCAGTTTATAACTTTTAACTTACAACATAATACTTCTTTTTGTCTATTATCGTCAATTTTCCGCCAATTTTCCAATAAAAACTACTAGATATGATATATATTTTTCCTTTTTTGACATCGATGAGATTCAAGTGCAGAATGATAAAAAATATATTTTTAAAACAAAACTTAAAAATTTATCCTTTGGGGTACCTGACCTTACATATGGGCATATCCATGAATATGTCAACCACACTTGGAAAAATCTATGGAAACAATGAACTAAAAAGGAAAAGCATACTACATGAAAATATTTAAAGCTTTTTCTAAAAAAAATAGTTTAGACTAATTACGTGGAGTCATACCATGAATATTTTAGAATTTTCAAGTGCAACGTTTAGATTTATGGGAAAAGAAAAAAGAAAGAGTTGGATTTCTATTTGTATTTGCATATTATTATAAAATCACATAGTATAAAAGAAATATTATAAACAACTTTTTAGCGTACGATACGTGTTAAGCGATATTAAAATTTATTAATTATAAAATATTTCAAAGAAAATAAATTGTTTAAGTACAAGAATATAAAAAAAATTTTAATTAACCTTTTTTAGCTCGTAGAATTTCGAACATCACACCGGTCTATGGCTCTTCTTATGCTTAATATTTTGGCATATGATGTGCTCCCTTTCTTTTAAAATTAGGTCTTCTAAATTTGCAAAATTTTTTCTTTCAATGGTCACGTATGATGCAACGGAAATACCCATATAAGACTGTTCAAACTTCATAACGATAGAGCATCTTATAAATATACATTTAACTGGCTCATAAAACTGTTTTTAAAAATGTAGTTACACATATACATACGTGTATTCGTATTCCTCGCAAATATTAAATTATGTTATATGTTAGTCAGTCGTAAGATTTCAAATTAAAAAAAAAAGAAAATACAAAAAGCCACTTACGCTTTCTCCATAAGATCTTGAAAAAAGTTACAAATTCATTTCCATCTTTAGTTTAAATAAATAATACGGCAAGATTTTAGTCCCCAAGGTTGACTTACCCTGATAAATGATAACGTTAAATCGATTTTGTTTATATTGTTTTTTAGTCTTCTATTTTTCTCTGTATTTCGATAATTAATTTTATGGTTTATTTTCTTTAGTTTAAGGATTAACGTTTATACGAGAAATTATACTAGAAGTTTGTAAACTTATTAGCACAGTATTATAAACCCTTACAACTACAAGTTATTGAGTTACCTTCTTTAGAATTTTAACAAAGTTACACGAGTTATACCTTATTTATAAATATTTATAAAATCAATTATATCAATAAAACGATTTTGACAAAATAAATCTTAAAAACATAGAAATGCTTAAAATAACTGACCTTTAATAAAAAATTTTAAAAGCAAATTCATATTGTAAAGTCAACACTATTATCGAGGGATTGACTTGAGGCAAAAGTTTAAATGTAAAATTGTGTCTGTGTTTATATTTTTGTTACAAAATTTATATATGTATTAGTATTAGTGACGAAAAAAGGATTATTGTTTCTATATGTAACGATAAGTAATGTTTCGTGCTTAAAATAACAGAAAGACACAGGATGTATGCTTCTCCAGTTTGATTTTATTTTATACTGTCTGTCTTAGGTTATTTTTAAATATCAGACACATATTGGAAAATTTTTATAAATTGTTATGTTTGTATTTGTGATTGTCTCTTTGCTTTTGTTTTTAAAGTTTTGCAAAAAAAAATTAAATACCGACATAAAAGCATTGAATTGTAATCCACCTTTTCAATACATTTTGAACTTTTTCTTTATTTATTTTCTTGTTTCAATTATTTAATATTTGCTTATTTCTTTAAACATCTTTATGCATGTAAATGTTTATTTATACTAAAGCAAAGAGTAAAAGACATAAATTGTTCACCTGACTGTAAGCCGAAATGGTAACTATTCTATGGTCTGAATACTTGTGGTGTACACACTTAGTATTTTAACAATATAGTGTTAGTAAAAAAATTAAGAAAGAAGTTAAGCAAAAATATTAATTGAAAAAATAAAGTAAAATAACAAATAATTACTGCTTGGACTAAACGCTTAACTATAGTTAAATTAGAAACGAATTTAATATGATTCAGTTTTCTATTTTAAATTTAATTTGAATTCAACAGAAACATTATGAGAAATTACATGAATATAATATAATATAAAAATAATTGAAAATAACTTAGCTAGAACTAAGTTATATTTTAGATAAAAATTTAAGTAATATGAAATAAGAGTAAATCAGGTATTATATTTTATTTTTAATTTGGTATTTTCTGTACCTGTTATTTATAGAGTGCACACTATTTGTGTAAAGGTGCCTCCTTCCTGTCTATAAGATATCAAAAAATATGGATATATTTTTAAATCACTTCTATATGGGAATACTCTTTTATTTCATTTATTAACCTATTTGTTATAAAACTTAAGTGCTACATAATTTGGATGAACTTCATGTGTATCTCCTAAATTTTTTCATTTGTTGTTGTTGCAGTAGCCATAGCAATACAACTTCTGTGAACATTTTAAGTGTCTAGGTATTACGGCACTAAAATTGTTATATTTCCTTTGTGACTGTGGCTATATTTTATTTGCAAGACCTTTGCGTAATATAGAAAAAACATTGTTCTAAAGTAGCAACCCACGTAACGCCACTATGTTACTTTAACAAAGTCAGCATAAACTATATGCCTTGTTTAGTAAGAATGCGCTTTTAACTTGCTTAATCATGAACGCTGTATCAATGGCTGCAAATTTACAATTTCCTTTTATCGTTTATCAAGAGGCCAAGCCAATCCAAACCCGCCCTTTTATCCAACTTAGCTGGGTTATGTAGTTACTTTCTAAAAAGCACCTTTTCTTATACTATACAGATGCCGTCATCACCTGCTGTTCTAACATTATACTAGGCGGCTGAAATAATTTTTCTAACGTAATTGCACACAATAATTGTTTTCGTCGCTCTAAAATACAGAAATCTCGATTGTTTATACGCTGTTTTCCATTTAATCGCCTTTTTTAACTACATTTATACCGTAATTATTACCTTACTTAATATATATTTCGCTTGAAACTTTAACTCTAGAACTTCGCGATCCTATTTTACAGCTAACACCCATATTTGCCAACGAATATACCGCTGCTACTTAGTATGTTTCCGTTGTGTATTGTTATTCTGCTCACGTATACCAGGTTATTTTTATTTCAAATTGATTAAAGTTAAGTGCGTTAAAATCACTAATGCATTGGTTGAACCTTTCACAGGTCGTTTCTATACCCTTACGTAGATTTTTAGAAAACTATTCACACATTTTTAGATAAACTCCCAAATTAGAATAACAATGTCAAAACGTGAGTATATGCTGACTTTTTTCATTTTTTTACACCATTAAAAATAATTAAATTAATTAACGACTACTAAAATGCTGGTCAAAAAATAATTTGCAAGATAATTTCGTCTTGAAAGTATTCCACAATTTATGGATATGTTAGGCTGATTTTTTGAATACCATCTTTGGAAAAAAGTCAAGTTAAAAAATTCCTCTTTCTTTTATTCCACTTGAAAGTTCTAAACTTTTGTAAAAAACATCCTTAAGTTCAGTATTAACACAATAATACCACGCGATTAAAACTGAATGGGCCGGGGAAAGATAATAATATAATGGGTTAATAGATATTATGTTAATGTCATCAAAAAATTCTAGTAATCATATTGTTAAGTTTATACCTTTTACCAGATTTAATTTTACACTGATTGACTATCCACTCAGACGCTGCCCTATTTTTATTTGTACATCGTAAGTATAGAAGTTTTAAGAATCTTCTACTCCCTTTGTATTACGTTTTGTTGTTGTATGTTGTTTATTCAATGTATAAGCGCCAGTATGTCTGTGTCAGCTTGTAACTAGAAAGATAACTATTTTATTTTAAAACTTAAACAAGACACATTCGTAACAATATATATCTACCACCTATTCCCATACCTTGCAAATAAATTTAAAAAAGAAACTGCATAAAAACCAAGCAAATTTGTAACAATGTAACCGTATATCAACTCCATTATTTGCAATCTTGAAATACAGCAGTTTTGCAGGTTCCATCGTACAAAAACAGTTCACAACTGATGTAGCGTTTTTATCGAACCTATTGCGTTATAGTAAGAGTTTTAAGCATTGTAATTCCAGAAATTTTAATAGATAACATTTTTAATAATACGAAATGCTTGTTCACCCATCCAATATATTTAACAGCACAATTTACAAGTTTTTAATATTTCTTAATAGAATTGATTGTAATCGTTTAAGCAATTTATTAAATGGACCTGAAAACCATTTACAGACAAACCATATAAATAAAGAAACCATGTTAACGTAAAAACAATATTGATAAGAGAACTTTACAAATAATGAATGCAAAATATTACATGAAAAATCGTTGATATGTATGTTATTTGAAGATAAATATTGAAGCCATTTAAATAAAATCTAATCATGAAAGAAATTTAATTACAACTTTTAAAGACCTAAAAGACTAAAACTTACATCCGACAGCTATTTATATTAATGTGCAATATATAATTAACACAATTTTATATTTTATTTGTATTTTTTTAATAATATATGAGTATATAAACAAAATCAAAGTATAAAACATTTGCTCTGCTCAAATTAAATTGTTTTTTAAACCGAAATTTAATTAAATATTAATTTTAATATTGACAAATTCATGCAAATGTAAATTTATTGAAATTGTTAACCACAAATTGAATTCATTCTGGTTTAACAAACATAATTAATTAAATATATGTAATTAAAAATAAAAAGTAAAATAGTAAAGTAAATACGTAACCATTAAGCCATTTAAATTGCAACACTCATAGTGTGAGAAATGTGACATGGATTAAAGTTACAAAGTATGTGGTTTTCATAAATACGTAGATGTATGTAAACTTAAGCACTTTTTAGAATACTAAAATAAAACCAGAAATTAATCTAAATTAAAACTTAACTAGAAAGAAGATGAATTTCAGTCGATTTTTACAAAAATTGATCGTGCACTTCTGCAAATAAAACTTTCTGAAAAACTATATTTTTTATCAATTAATGAAATAATTGCACAAAAGGAGTTTCAAATTTTGGACTTTTCTCTTAAAATTTGCAAAATTTACATTTACATATTTTATTCTCTTTTTCCCTTTTCTATGTAAGTATGGAGTTTTAATTTTCAGATACATCTCTAATCCAAATTTCACATTCATTGGTTTGGTTGTTTAAGCCTGATTGAGCAACGAGCATTTTAACATCAAAACATGAAAACATGCAAACCATCGCATGTTCTTACATATTTGTCCGAGCATATTCTAGTATGCTTCTAAATTATTTGTAGTATTTTAATCTTACTGAGGAATGGTGGGAGCAAATGGCATGCATCAGTTGCATATTGCTAACTTTTTCACGTATTCTAATGCCTGCAGCGGTTTCTCTGACAAAGTCATAGTAGTTATACAAATACGCACTTTATTTGGGAAAATGGTAACGAAAAACAAATAAACTTCAAAAAACTTTTCGCTGTATAAGAAAAATCCGAATAAACGAAACTAAAAATACAAATATTGAATTTAGAAAAGGCTAAAACATATTTTTCAATAAGTAATTTCTTGTGTTATTTGCAGTTTTAGTGTTGTATATAGAAACAAGATATATAAAGTTATAAATTATATACTTAATATCTCTTTTATATATTGAGAAGCTGTAAATAATTTTATATAAAATAATATAAAATATAATAACTTAAAAATACCAAGAGCACAACAACAACAACTAAGCCAAGCCGTTTAAATGAATTATACTTTCCCTAGCTTGCATTACACCAATTAGAAATGTGTAATTTGCAAACAAGGATTTATGAAATATTTTTCATTGTATATAATTTGAGTTAAAAACCTTTTTGTACAAAACAATTAAATAAAATAAAAATTAATAAAAATATTGCATGTAAGCAACCATTAAAGTAACACTCTTAAGAGTTGTTAACATAATACCATAATTAGTTTTAATGCACACAAAACAGTAATTAATTACAAAGGCATAAAAAATTTTGGTAAAAATAAAAAAAGTATACACTGTCACATATTCATATATATTTATTTACACACATACCTACATAGGCTTGCACTTAACTAACATACAAACCTACACATACATAACAAAGCTACCTAACATGCATGCTCAATTATTAAAAAATACAAATAAGAGAAAAATGCGAACCCATTTTTAAATCCACTTGTACGGTGTTAGTGTACATGTATATTTGTGTAAATGTTGCGAAATAATGTTTACAAGTGCTGTTTTTTTAATTTTGAAATATATAAAATTTCTACAATAAATCGCCAAGCTTTTGCTTTAATATTCCTCATACCTAGCAAATTACAAAAATCAGAAAGGAAGCCTTACTGGGTACTAGGAGCAAAAATAGTTTTTTTTTTAAATAAAAAATAAGTTTAAAGAAATAAATTTAGAAAAAAAACAAAAAAATTTGTATATTTATCCAGCTATTTCTGCACATTATATCCTATCGTTAGCTGTATGAAGCTATTTAACACTGCATATGATAACATAAAATATTTATAAATGTAAAACCCTAATTTCTTGTTAGATGCACTCTAAACATCCTCTTATGAAAACGTTATACTGAAAGATACCAAGCCAGGAATATTGAGATGCAATCTCTTCTAAGAATTTATATTTTTCTGGATGACAAATTTTATAAACTAATGAATTCACTAGTGTTTTATCCAAAAAATATCCAAGCAAAAAACTATAAATTATTAGAACCATTAAGAAAAAGGTACACATAATTAAGTGTCATTTGTTTAAATGATAGCGCAAACCTTTTTAAAAGGAGTTTTAAAAAGACAGCGTTACAACTTCCTTTTCAAGCCCTTTTCTGGAGTACTCATTAATTTAATGGCTGGATAGTGTTTTGTTGAAAAAAATTCATGTATATAAATGTATTAAAAAATGTTTACGAAATCTTATAAACAGGTTTTAGCAATAGACAGCAGAAATAGTTAGGTGAAGTCGAAAAAAATTTAATTCAAAGATGTATTACCAATCTTCAAATCAGGCAGTTGGTAGTTATTTTGTTTTCTTTAAAAAATGAACACAAATATTTGTAAAAATAATGATTTTTTCATTCACTTAATTATAAAAACTTGTGTGTAAAATTTCCACTAAAATTATTTCATTTCAATGAAAAGCTACAATTAATGCACAAGTAAACTAAAAAAAAAAACACAGATTTCCCCATAAAGTTGCTAAATTGGCAACATCGCATACGAGAATGCATAATATATTCATGCGTAAAGTGGCGAACAAAAAAAGCGCAGACTTTAAACAAGTTAAAGAAAATAAAATTGCAACTTAACAATTTGCGATTAGATATCAGCCGTTTGAACTTTCTTTTTTCGAAAAATACAAAAATACAAATAAAAAAAGCACAATTCTGGCACATTTTCAATTATCTATTAAATTTTTCATGGAAAAATGTTGGACATGAACATGCGTTGTTATATTATTAAATAGAGCATTATAGCAAAATATATCACAAAATATGAAAGATGGACTTTCACAAATCAGTGCAAAACACTAACACTTCTAATTCGAAATTACGCTACATTTAAATAGGTAAAATATATGAAAATCAAAAACTGAGCTGATTTGTTACAGCTTTGGTTGAAATTAAAATGAAATATGCATGTGTAGGATTCTAAATGTTAATCTCATTGTGTAAATTAGTTTATAATAATTTCATAAGAAATGGTGATTTTTATATCATTTTTCTATAAATCTTTTAATTTTTTTACTAAGTCCTACAAATACCCCTTTCGTTAAACATTTTAAAAGAAATTGTTTGCTAACAGTATTTGTTTTAAAAATCCTTAACTGTTTTTTGTCTCTGGCTTCAATATTGGAGGATTTCCTTGAGTAAATATCTTTGTTAAATATTGTTGGATTCATTTACATATCAATAAAAAAATGTTAAATAAGTAACTGCGCTAATTCACCTACCACTGACTTTTGAACTTGCGCTTACTCATATGATATTTCATAATCAGCCTCTTATTATTTCGGTTTCCCCAATAATTCGGATGCCAGCAGTAAATATTTTCTTTAGAGTTAGAAGCCGAAAATTGCAAGACAACATTAGCAAAATTCCCTAAATATTAAAGCATACTTTAAGGTCAATTAGCATTTTATGCAAATAAGAAGGTTTCTTGAATTTTTCTCTTCTTTTTTTAATCATTTCATTCAAAGAAAAGATATGATGTTTATATTTTTTTCCATAATGCAGTCTTAAAATATTTGTATTCAAAATATTTTATATAAATCACATCATTCAATAGTTATATTAACTTATTTCAGAATACTGTTGCATTAGTTCTTCAGTAAAAACAGAAGAGAAATGTGTACTCCACTGTAAACATTTTAAACTCAAAGCTTCACATTAACACCGGAAATTGTTTATGGCAGGATTTTATGTTGACGGTGTTTTGAGCAAAACTATATTTATAAACACATTTAACTGTATGTAAGTATATTCTAAATCTCAGGTGTTGGTAGAAGCCCATGGATTTAAAGCATAGTTAAATATTGTTATAAGGCTTGTTGTTGACCGATTATAATAGCCTCTATAAAAATTAAAAAATATAAAAATATGTAGAAACCACAGTTTATTGATTTTTGTGAAACTAATTTATAACAAAGTAAAAGAAAAGTAACCAACCAAATATTATCTAACTCAAAATATAGTGTTTTTAATTCCATAAAAATAGGATGTTAAGTCAATCACCTATCGTTTTACATTCCCACTTAGCACACAAAAAATAGAATAAACAAATGACAGCTATCATCATCAAAAGTTTTTCATTTTTAAATATCTTGTATTGAATTTTTCTTTTTTTTAACAAAATATCTTTTATTACTTCAACACCTTTATAAAGCATTAAAGCTAAAAGTGTGAAAAATATCGACACATATACCAAAAGTACTACAATAAAGGTGGAGAAAGCTTTTTACTCTAATTGATCTTTTGGATTTTTTGAACAAAAAACAACAAATTAAAATATTACACCCAAGCAAATTCATAAATAAGACCTCGTACATCAACATATTCTGCACATAGTTATGCATAAAACTGGAATAACTTGACCTACTCAATTTTTCATTTAAGGTGAAAATATTGTCATACATTTTATATATATTTTTTTTTTATAATTTTTTTCAAATGCAGTTGGATTAATAAGTGAAAATTATAGTACTCTGTGGAAACATAAAATAAATGTGTATATTCTTTTATATATATTTTTCTTAGTTGCCTAGTATTTGCCTTTGTACTTATTTTACTAGCAGATGGATATTTTTATGGATTTGTCAGTTTGCCAAGTAAAATGAAATTGTTGGTTTACTTCGAACAGAGTTGGCTTTTATTTAAGAGTTTAAGGGAGCAATATATTTATGAAAACGGAATAGTATTAAAAACTTAAACATTCATTTTTTCTTATCAATTTAAATCTCTTCTCTCTCTATTTATAAACTTAAATTAATTTTTAGTTATTCGATATTCAAAACAATCAAACTGTTATATCAATCTCAAATTATTAATAAAATAATTTTTTTTCTTTACCAAACGTTCGCTATTTTGTGGGTTAAGTGGCGCACATTTAAAATATATAAATATTAAAATTTAAACGTCTAGCACGCCCTTATCTGTGGAATTATAATTTTATACAAATTCTCATTTTCCATGGCATATGTGTAATTAATAATTAAATATTGCGTATACTACAAGACTGCCAGCATTCAAACAAACAATCTTGATAATTTTGAAATGCGGATAAATATCGATTTGCAAACCCATAAACCAGACTAATGATATAAATACAACCCTATACTATAAAATTAAGGTTTGCATTTGATTTTATAAGCAAAAACTACAATGACAATTATCGCGATTGTCTACAAATTTAATGTAATAAAAATTTTGTTTCACAGCAAAATAACCCCGCTAAAACAAAAATGTTTACAAAAATTTCTAAAAAATGAATATGTATTGTGGGATGTCAAATTATTTTCCATATTATTTGCCATTTACATTATATTTGACAAATCCGATTACTTGTAATAAAATGTGAAACAGACTTAATCAATTAACACTTAAACAAAATCAGTAAAATAAAAGAAAAAAAATTATTTGCAAAGGAACGCTGGGAAATACCTTGAAATATCCGTCAAATAATTTAATTTTGGTTAGAAAAAATATTCTGTGTTTTATTTATTAAATACGTTCACTATAAAAGCTTCCAAGAAGCTTCCCAGAAGCTTTTATAGTGGATAAATGCTTACAAAACATTAGTTAAATAAAAAGTGTATAAATTATTTAATTGAAGTTATTTTTAATTTATAATTTTTAATATAGTAGAATAGATAGAGTGAATAATTGAAGGCAATTGGCTATTTTTACCAATAAAATAGGGATTAAGTATATAGTTCTCAAACTATTTTTCCTTTTTTTCAGATTCTAACCATTCTCCAAAAGAAAAGAAAATTTGTTGTTATTTTTTTTTCGTTTTTTCCTTTATTTTGTACACTAATTTTTGCTGAGGAGCTCTGCATATTTTACGTAGGGTATTTATTTCTGTGTATTAGAATACAAATTTTTTTTCTTTCTTTTAAAATCAGCTGTTAAAGTACAGAATGTTATTATGATCCAAAAATACCAAAAATTAGGTTAGAGTAAGTTTAATGACAAAATAAATTTTGATTAAATTCAAGTTAATTCAATTCTTCGTTAACTTTAATTTTCAGAGTTTATTTTTGGTTTTTTGTTTTATTCAAATTCAATTAACGCCGCTTCAGAAAATAGAATGATCTACACAAAAGGGTTAAACCTATTAATTTCGATACATCTAATCATATTTTAAACAAAACACTTAGGCAACTATGCCTACTAATTAATAATTCTGCCTTCTGTTGGAAAAGACATATAAAGCAGGCAAGTAAAACATACAAACATACAAGCCGTCTTAAGAATGTCATGCCGATTACTGCTGTGGCTTGCATACAGCATAAATTCGTATAAGAAAATTGCTTCTTTTATTTTTTGAGGTTAATAATAACTGATGACTAAGTACATATAATTTTTACATAATATTAAACTTTACTTAGAACTGGATAAATTCGAAAAATAATAGAACGAAATTTCTATATAATTGCAGATATGGTAAAAAGACCAAGCTGATCAATACATAAGCAAGTGCTTTTATATATATACATATATATATAAATATGTGTCTATTAAAATTTTTGGTTAGTCTGATATATAAGTAAGTCCCAGGTATGATCTCGCTAAAATATTTTCAAAGCATATAAAATAAAATGACAACGACAAACACAAACTTCAATAATATAAATTAACGACGTAATAACTTGTAAACTGAACAAATAAATATAGACATTAAATATATAAATTTCTACTGAATATTTTATTTTAAATAGCAAAAAATTACAATTGACAATTATTTTGTAAACAGAAACGAGGAATGCTGAGGTAGATTAGAAGAAATCACAAAATACATAGCATTCTTCTCAGTTAATCACATTCATACGAGAACGAACTTGCATCTAACTAATAATTTTTTACAATCCCACCCAAAGTTATATACACTTTACGAAACTGCTTAAATAAAGTGACCTATTAACTACATTTTTATTTTTGCTTTTTTTTCATTTTTATCTTTTTGGTCACTGTTAAAAGTATTTGTGTTTGTTTTTGTTCTAGTAGGGCTTGTATCGAAGTTTTCACTTACCAAACAAGCATACATTTGTTAGCGGTTAAATAAATTTCTCTTGTTGATTTTCACTTTTCTTCTTTGGAATGTTTTAACGCATTAAAACTATCTTGTTTTTGTGTCCTCTCATTTTATTTTATAATATTTAGGAACACGACGCGTTAAGTGTAAAAACCCATTTACTTTGTGTTGTTGTATTATTTTTATTTTTGGAAAATAAATTTTAATATATTTGCAGAAAGAACTGTACAATGTGAATGTACTCTGACTGCCTCTTTTTAGCTGTCTGTCGTACACCCCCCACCCATTTCTCTATATTAAAATTTATGTATTTTAAGCTTTTAGTAAAAACTTTGGGAAAAAAATTAGCTTGTGTTAATGTAGTTTTACATTACTATTTTTTGTTTGCTTTCAATTGAACTAATGATCCTTAATTTTTAATGAAAAGAAATTACAAAAAGTTCGCCATTGTACTGGTTGACACAATATTACACTTATTTTATTTAATGTATGAAGTGCAAGTTTTAGTTCTATTGTCATTTAAGCGTTCATACCCTGTTAACCATTAAAACTTTGGGGTTAAGCATTAATCTTAGTTTTCTTAGTTTGCGAAGAGCTATGGATATGATTATTTGTCTGTTCATTATTCAATACCAATACATGTTATAAACTCATACAGTACACACAATAATAGTTTTTTTGTAATATAAATTTATTAATTTCTTGGGAATTTTGGGTTAAATGTAATACAAACAAAATCTTAATAAATAATAAGGGAAAGCTTGTAGGATAAAAGAATATTTGTAAAGTTGAGGCTAAAATTTAAAATTTTCTTCTAAATGCTTTAATATTTTTTTTAATTAAAATTTTACATTACCAAAAAAAATCCCCCCGGGGACTCATGATAGTCTTTTTGGAGCCTACTATTCCATCTAGACTGGTGTCTTGCGGAGTAAAAGGGAGCCCAGGCTCCTTAAAGGCTAGTAGGAGCCATCTGGACAATCCACTATATTTCCACGGGAATCAGTGAGCTCGCTGGCTGGTTATTGAGGTTGGCGCCTATATGGGAGTATCGTGGTGGTTGTGGTTTCGAGGCCCTCGTGAGAGTTTGTGGGTCGGATCATTCAAAATGAACACAATGAATGGTTCAGGTCCAATGAGTATGAATGCCGTCTTGTTCTTAATTATATTAGGCTTCATGCGTTCTGGACCAGGAGTTGGATGGTCTCGAGCTTTTGAAATTGCAACTAGGAGTGACCGGAGAATGCACGGATTCAAAGGCCTTCTAGGGCGCTACATACCATTCATAGTGGTAATGGCCACCATCTGATTATGGTTCACTGCCGGTGCAGATGTAAACCTTATCACATCATTACCAAAAAAAATATCATTCAACAGCATTAAATGCATTATTTAAACAATATGCATAACAGTGACATTTTAAACACTGCAAGATAATTTTATGTTCTTATTTTTTGCGAAAAAGATCCAGATAACTGAAATTGTTTTGAAACTTTCCTTCAAATACTATGAGGTAGAAAATTTAAGCCTAATTAAAAAACAATAATTCCTTTGTAAAAAAACGATTAAAATACAATTTTAAACAATCAAATGAGGTAAAGAATTAACCTTAAATATACGTGTATCTAACATTTGAGTGGTAAAGTGCAAAAAAGTTTTAAAATCTCTGTTTTGTTATATATATATATTCTTTTCGTTTTTTAAAACTTTAATATTATAGAAGGAAAGAAATTAATTTTCAAATAAATTTAATTTTCAATTCATCAAAAATACAAACAATAATTTAATATTTTGTTTCAGGCATTTGTTGGCCAACTGTTAACGTCGTGTTAAAAATATAACCAATATATATGTTTGTATGTAAATAAATATAAAATTAATCAAAGTAAATTAAAGATTTAAATCTTTTTACGTATTTGTATTCAAAATTTATTCTGCTATTGTTTGTATGTATTGATAAAGCAATTTATTTGCCATAGTAAATAAAATGTAATTTTCTCTTAACAGGCCAAGAAATCTAAACAGCATTAGAAGAAATAACACTAATTGAAATGCTCAGTCATACAAAAAGTCTATTACCAACAAACATTTACAAATATTTGATTAAATGTTATATTTATATTAAACACATACACACTTGTATATATACTTATTAACGTTCACTTTTGTATTTATAATAAATTCATCTGATAAATTCAGGTTAACAGGAAGTAGATATTTTTCCTTTGTTCTAACAATATAAAAGGAAAAATTCTTAAATCGTTAAGCTTATATTTAAAGACTTATGTTATTCTTTAAAAAAAATGTTTGCTTTGCATAACATATTTTGGTCTAAGGGTCGTTATATATAACCTTTGAAATTAAATTAAATAAATTCAGCAAGTTTCCAGTTTGTTTTCCAGCTATTGACATTTACATCAAACACTTTCTTATTAAGATTTATTTATTTTAATAGACTAATATGAAGCCCTTATTTATAGTTTATTTGTTAAAGAAACGATAGCAATTCTCCTTGGTTAATATGTATCGAAAGAGCACCAAATTGGCTTGCTAACTGATTGCAAATTAAGATCATACACATTTAATCAAGTTTTTATCCTTTCACTTCTGCAAATACTCAAAGCTTTCGTAAACATTCAATAAAAATTGAATCACTTGTATTATTATTGTATTAGTTAGACATACACTAATAATGAAAACGTAAAATGCATACACCTAATTTATTTACATATTTACGCTGCTCACAGCCTTTTGTAGATTGTATGTTGTGCCACTGTAACAGTGAATGTGAAATTTCTGTTATTAAACTTCTTAAAATTTCAAACAAACTTTGGAAAATAAATGTAAAGAAACCGAAAAAATAAAAAGATAAAATAAAAATTGCAATATTCTTATAGATATAGTATTTATGTAACAATTTACCACAAAACTAAAAAAATAATTAGTCATTTATACAAGCCATATTTATCCTAATTAACAGTACTTTCCTTAAACGACTTTTAGTAAATATATGAAATAATATTGTAGTTATTACAGCAAATGGCAACAACTGTTATTAAATTTGACAACTTAGCACATATAGAATAGCTTGTGAATACACAACTTGTTTCCTTTTATTTTATAACGCTGATTGAATATTTTCTTCTCTTGTTCAATGATCGATATTCCCATTAGACTTATGTACAAAATTTCAGAAGCCATGTGAAAAGAAACAACAAAGTTCTACTGGCTTATCTTAAGGCATTGTAGCAGTAACATGTTTATACTGCGTGTTATAACATAGTTATACAATTTTTGTGTGTCTATCTATAGGCATTTGAAATTTTCGTAGCAGGTGTACTGCCGTTGCCATTTTGAATAAAAATAGTAGAACAAAAAAACTTTTCCGAATATTGTTATTTTGCATAATGTATTTATTGTAAACTATAGCTACAAGTACAAAAATAACTTAAATTTCGGAGTGTTCCAATTGTGGCGTAGATTTTCCATAAGTGGTCTTACTTATAACCGCAATTATCAGATACTTTAATTTAAAGAATTTTTAATTCCGGTGTTCCTATAGCGATTTCATTTAACTATAGTAGAAAGGCATTAACGCTGCTCTTTTCGAAAGAATGGCAAGCATGTCTGTAGGCACAGTAAAAATATGCAAAACAAGAACAACAATTTTCTATGCTCGGTTTCAAACAATTTTTTTTGTTCTACTTCAAAATGACACTTTCTATATAATAAAAATCAATCAAATTAATAATTTTTAACAACATAACAAAAAGATATAAAATGAAGGTTAACAAAACTTTAAATCAATTTTAAACTACGTTTTTCTCAGTATATAAATAATGACTTTTTAATAATTCTATGATGAAATAAATAACAAAAAATAACTATAAAAAAGGACAGATTGTAGCCACAGATCCTTCTTCTAAAAATAACAAGTCTTAAACTAGTTATACATAAAATAACAAGTCCTATATCCTCCTCATCTTTAATAAAACTTTAATTGTTGCATTGAAAATATATCTCAATATATACAATAACATCTCAATCTATTATAACAGCATCGTATGCAACCAATCAATTTTGCATTTACATGATTCAAAGATGGCAAAAGTTTTATTGGAACAAACTCAAGTATCAACACACGTATTTGCATAAAACCGTGGAAAAATTGCTTTTTACAGTTTGATTGTTTCTTTACTCTAGCTCATCATAAAGAATATCAATATAAATAAAAATAAAAAGCAACTTTTATTGAAATAAATAGAATGGAAACATAACTGAGCAGTTATAATAGAAAACAAGTGCAAAATAAAAAGTTTTCATATTTCTATGCTTGACAAAATAACTATAATATGATGAATGCAAAAATAAAACTTATTATATTTTATTGGGGTGTTTACAGAGATGTATAATGAACTTGTAGCTTTATGTTAATACATTTTTATTCAGAGTGTAAGTTTAGAATATACTTGTTGTAAGTCTACTGTAAAAAAGGCGTGAGAAATTCTCATCTCAGTATGCCATGAAAACAAATACAACAATGCCAAGCTTGTCCATGTGGTTATCATTGATAATTTTGTTAACTGTGAAAACTGTTAAAGCTCATTCAATAGCTAACATTGGGCGTATCGAGAAGTTAATTATTAATAAGTCGTTAAAAAGGGTTTATAATTTCTGTAAGAAATTATAAGAGTTTTTCTTGCCGAAAAGTTTAGAATAAAAATGTTAATCCTTTTGTTCAATAAGAAGAAATTTACTTATAGCTCAATCTTCATTAATCAACAACTCAAAGGCTACAACGCTAAAACAAAAAACGTAAAATAAAAATTTTCATAACTTGCGTTTCTACAGTTGTTTTGACCAGTTATCTTGTATCTTTATATATTATTTTACTTTCATCTAAGAAGCTCTCCGGAATGATATTTTGAAATCTCTAATTTAGTTGTGTTGGTGACGCAGAGAAGCCATAGAAGGCTTTTTTTATTTTTATAATAGTATTGCAGCTTTGAAGCTGATTCTTTACTAGTAGTTGGTGAATTTTTAAGGGATGATACTAAAGATGCTTTCGGAGTATAAACTAACTAAAAGCATATTAGAAAACTTTCCTTTTTCTTCGAACCAGAATCGAAGTAACAGTCATCGTGCAAATGGACCGAAAAATGCTTGAACCGGTTTTATTAAAAAAGCAATATGCGAAGATGATTTGAGACCACCAAAAACAATGTACATTGACATATTGGCTATATCGATCATGAAATCGATTTGGAGCTTTTTCTACACGCAAATTGTTCTTCGTTTTGAAATGCTGAAAATTTAAATGATACCAAAAATCATAATTTGCTGCTAGTTTAATTTTATAAAATTTCTGTATTTCGCTTTCATAGAATTTGATTTTTTTTCTACTAACAAAATCTTTTTCTGTGATACTCAGTGTTGTTCAACCATAAACGCAGTAGTTGTGTGCCTCTCGTCATGTTGTTTGCTCGCCAAACTTTATGGAAGCCATGTTATACACTCTGGCATTGTTTATCTGATCCTTAATATAGTGCCGAACCATACTCGGTTTGATACGGCTTTCCGGATCTTCGATCTGTCCACAATGCAAAAAAAGTGCTTATAATTATAGGTCCATTCCTCGAATCAATGTGCAAGTAAACTGTATTTTATATTAGTACAAAATTTTAATATAAATTTATAACATAAAAATTATTAAATATACAAGTTCACACATCTCTGCACTTGCAATACATACTAAAGTAGATTTTGTTTTTATAATGGTTTTATGGTTGAAGTATACTTGAAATGATTGAAAAAAAGAAAAAAGCTGATATAAATTTAAGGATAATTTAAGAGTTACAGTTATTAAGCTTCGATACAAATTTCACCAATATAGCGGCGAATATTGCTGCTGCGAGAGCGATAAACATTTCTTAAATCACAATTATATGTCGTATATTAAAACGGAAATCGTGCTTTTATTACATTTACATTATCACAATTAAGAGTAGTTTCGTTTTGAAATTCTAAATTTTGTATTAAAATTTCTATTCATCGTGAGTAAGTCTTATTAGTTTGTACGATTTATGTATAGAAAAAAATAAAAAATAAAAGATGTAAGATGTTCCGAATAATATCGTAATGTTTCTCCGAAAAAAATACTATGCATCGCAAACAATGTAAATTATGATTACGTGAGCATATAAAGTGTTTAAGAATTTCTTGACCGAGTACAGACACTTTTTTATTTTCAATATTTACACGGTTGAAGAAACACCGATATTTTCATTAAAAATTTCTGAAAAGAATAGCAAACCAAAAAAAAAAACAATTCCTTACTACTACGGAAGTCTTGTAGAAGACTTAATTAACGTAACTGACCAAAAAATTCTTTATGGATAATTAAAGTAAATTTGTCAATTGATTTTCACATAAAAAGTTCTATGGAAGAAAAAAAAAAGACGACAATGCCTTCTTCTGTAAAACTTTGTTTACTTTGTTTATTAAGTTATTTAAAATAGTATATATTTTTCTCTGTTGCTCAAATAATTTTAAATGGACTTAGTCTATTTATCAATTGAAGCATTTGAAGTGTTTTATATTTGTTCTACTTTTTGTTATTTTCGTTTGATCGATGACTGAATGTGTCGTAATTCTTTGGATAATTAAAAAAATAGCTAAAAAGCAGTTTTGCAAAATTAAAAAAATTGTGAGAAAATAAAAATCCAGCTCACCAAATTCCCGATACCATAACAAATTTTATTTTGTATTTTTGTTATAGTTTTTTAGTGTATGGAATTCGAGTTTGAAGAGTTAAAATTTCTTTTGTTTGGGTACGGTTTTCCGTCGACCCTCGTCAAATTTGGATTGTGAACAAACCGGTTTCGGCTGTTTGCCATCTTCAGTGTTCTTTTCGTAAAATTTCAGTGATCATTTTAAGTCAGGATGTAAGGAAACTTGAAAATGCATTTATTACCAATTCAACTAATGAGTTATGAAAGCAGTTTCGTAAGGGCTAGGATTTCTTAATGTTATTTATTATACTGTTTATTTTCTTTTATTTAAAAGTAAAACTTTAAATAATTTTTTATGATGTTTGGAAAGTAAAAATGTGCCTCTTCTGTTATTCTAGTATCTTCACTGCAGGCTAAAAAATTTTTATTAAATTATCAAATGTCAAAGTAAAAGCTTTAACATTAAAAATATTAAGAATCAACATCCATCAAAATTACAATTTTAACAGTTTGGTATCGGATAACATTTTTGTTTTTATATAATTTTATTTATGGTTTTATAAAGATTTTTAGAGTCAATGACTCAGTTTTTTATTATTAATATTATATTTATCAAACTCCAATTAATATTAAATGTTAATAAACTTTTGTGGCAATTTATTTTTAAGATTCAGCACAAATTTGCTTTTTATATTCAAGCATGTATGTATATATTAATGATATACATATGAACTAACATATTTTTGTTACTACTTTGTTGATAGCTGTGTTAATGTGTTAATCTTACTATAATAAACTTGCAGCTACCAGCACGTTTTTGTTAAAAAATTATCTAAATGCAAAGAGACAATAGTAACAAGAGTGTCGGTTATAATTAAGAGGTTAATGAAATAATAAATTCGTTATTTACTTTTATCTTTATTTTTAATTTCGTCGTTTTCATTGCTTTAATTATTCTACATATTTTGTGTTTATTTTGTTATTTGTGTAGTATGGAGGTATTAAATAAAACGGAAGATTACCCGAATTATCGAAACGTTGACAACAATAACAACTTTTTCTAAAAAAAACAATTCTAAACTGCACGTTTATTTGTAGTAGCGATCAAAACATTATGCACTCTGATGACACATATATTGTCCAAATGACTATACGTCGTTATTTTGATTTTTTTTTGCAGATAAAAATTTATTTATTAATATTAAATTTCTTTTATATTAAACTTTTCCCACCCTCTTACTATTATAGTTCTCTAGTTCCCTACTTGATATTCATGGTTTGTTAGTTTCTTATTTGTTTTTTTATTGATTAAATATTTTATGATTTTTGTACTTTTGGAAGTGTGTCCAAAATAAGTAAGATATATCACAGTATAGGCTCAAGGCTGTGCCATAGTTACGAATAGCCCTTACTCTTAAACGTTTTAAGACAGTATTGATTTTTATCTTCAATCACTATTGAACCTTAATTCTACTTTACTGTCGTTTTGACTGAAATCTTTAACACCAAAATTTTATTTTATTTTTATGCCATATTGTTCAAAATATCTTATAATTTTTTTAACCTATATAGATTAATTAAAAAATAATGAAGTTGTAGATTTTGTTAAATGTTGAGAAAATAGCTTGTGAAAAATCGTTGAAAATTTAAAATGTAATATAATTTCTTGCGCAATTTAATAGTAACAGAAACTGGACACATCTTCGACTTAACTTTATAGAAACGCATAAATTAGAAAACAATAATATATCATTATCATTAAATTGTTATTTGTTTTCGTGATCTGCACCTACTAATTAATTAAAAAAAAATGCAACAGACACTTTTAATATATTTGCTGTAAAGCAGAGTGTTATTAATTATTAAACCTTAAAAGCGTTGAAAATAAAATGTTATTACTTTTGATATCACTCAAACAAAATTTGCTTTAAAAAATTATTTATGTATTACTTATACCCTGCAGAAATGACTTTAGAGGAATATCGTTTTATTAAAATATTTTTGCAATTAATTTTCTAGCCGCTATGAAGAGCTAGTGAATGCTGACTCGCGAAATGATATAACTTGTGTATGTTCTTGAATACTCCTCTTTCTAGCTACAATTGATTTTATTAATTGAAACAACAGTTTTTAACACACAGAACTATTTTTAATTATTATATTAACACATTATTATCAATAGCAGAAAAAAAATTACATTTTGTCTCTTTTACATTTGCAGTTTTTTAAAGCTGTTTATTTGCAGATGTACTGCATTGCCCTAATATTTTAAAGATATTCGCAAATAATAAAATATTAAATCTTTATAGAGAAAATTTTTAAATGCCTGCTTTTTAAAGGAAGCCTTTTAAGTCTCCAATGTTTTGGTCATCACTGTATATTATACGAATACTCTATGTGCAGATTATAAATGTGCAGATTTGAATTTCAAAATTAAGAATACAAGAAAAAGAAATTTAAGCTCAAAGAGCAAACGTTGATAAATGACTAAAACTGCTACTTGAACGACAGTATGTGCATAAAAAGATATATATATATATTTAGCAATTCTTAGTTTATGCACGCTAAAATAAATACCGAAAAACTTGCACTAATACTTGTGTAAGTTTTTACAAAATACGAAAGCTAAAATGATTTTCTTTTCCTTTAAGCAGAGCACCTAAAGAGTACACGCATCTTAAGATAACTATAATTATCCACATAAGACCCCTTTCAGACAGGCAAATTTTACTTTGACAAAGTTTTTTTAATTTTCTTTTAAACTTTCTTTGGTGTTCAAACACAAAAAGTTTTCTTTTACAAATTTTGTTTTAGTCAATGTAATCTGTAATGTAATCTGTGTATAAGTACAACTGTGTATAAGCGACGAAAGAAAAACAAAGCAACTTTGCGAGTATATCAAAGTCTGTACTCTCAATCATGCTTTCTCCCTCGCTCTCACATAAAATCAAAACTTTGCAAAGTAAAATTTGCCTGTCTGAAAGGGGTCTAAGAAATTTATGCTATACGAATTCCTTCGCCAAAATTCATTTTAAGTAAGTTTGGCAACACTGGTTTTTAGTCTATTAATCCAAAATTAACTTACTTTTTATTATTTTTTTATTAATTAGTCAGTTAACAGTGAATTGATATAATATTATTGATTTTGTTTCTAAAATAATTTTTTTTATAAAATCTGGGAAATTTTCATATAACATTGTTTCATGTTGCAGTAATTTAGCTTTTTCTTTTTCGAAAACATTTATCACTATTTTGAGAACGTATTTAATTCTGCTACAACCAAAAAGAAATAATACAATATACCACTTGCTATCAAATAACATTTTTAAATTACGTTGAAGAAGGATTTAGCGATGCCCTAATTTCTGGTACAATTATACTTTCCCTCTTGATTTAAATATTATTCATTCATTCATAAAATGAAAACAAGCATACTTTTAAGTATCTGGATTATTGGTATCACCACAACAGCAACATTTTACAAATTTAACTTAAAACTCTTTGGTCCAGGGAAATGAAATTCCATACTTACACAGCAACTTGTTATTAATAGATTATAGCGAGTAAATTAAGATTAGTAGTTGTTCCAAACAAATATTTTTATAAAAACATTTTCATATGGTTGCCAGATGCGATAATTTTCTTGTTATTCTGACGTTAATGTTGACTGTATAAAAGAAAATTTAGTTTTTTAAAATCTATAAAGAAAAACTCCGATTGATGATTTCTTAATGATTGCTTAACAAAGCTAATAAACCTAGACAAGACGCGAAAAACGTCAACATACTTAGGTTTATATTCTGTAAATATAATTAAGCCTCGCTTACAACGAGACTCGACTCCTCACACATGAGAGTCGTAACTAATTGGATTTGCATGTTCAAAAATACTATTTTCGTTAAAGAAAAATTATTCTAATTTGTTTTTAAGTTTGATCATGAAATCTGTATTTTTTCTTAATCAAAAAATTTTTATATTTATATTTATATTGCCCGATTCTTTCATCAATAAAGAATTTTTGTTATGCAACTCCGCAAGCCCACGTAAGTTTTTTATAAAGAAATTACATCATTTGCTGTCACCCATCTAAATAATATTTTCAACCAAAATTTTAAAACAATATCAGGTATTGAATAAACGCAGCCGATAGTGTATAAATAAAAAAGTTTAGAATGTGTAGTGAACAAAATGGCAGCATTAGTTAAAATGCATATATGGCATATGGCATATGAAGTTTTAGCATATTTTTTAACGAACCGAACTGCTAGGTTTATTTAGAATAATGTAAGAATATTGAAAAAATACTATTTTCTTTAATCTTATTGTATAAAATTTGGCGACATAGTTTTTATAGCAAAAAATATTTTTGCAAGCAGATTTTGCACAATTATATGTGATTTTAATTTTAGTTTTCAAACTTATAATTTGTAATTGAAAAACCACAATTAATATTACTTGTAATTTGTAACTAAAGCATAACTACATGCAATTAAAAATGTGGAATTACAATTGCATCTAATGTAAAATTTACGACTGAATGTATTATTTACATTACAAGTATTTATTTAAAAAAGATATAATTGTAAAATTACATAATAAACACCAAAAAATAATAGCAATCATGTTGTAATATTTAAATAAATTAAATGTTTTATTAAAAAATTAAATTAAAAGCGAGACAAAAAACAAGTAAGGAAAGCAAGATTTTTAATTAATTTTAAATAACATTTATAAAGCACATGCTAATGGCCCTACTATGGCCGCAATTTTATTTATAACTTTATTTAATAAATTTTTTATTTGCTTCAAATGAGACAAACCATTTTTAAAATTACTATCCTTTAAGCTTTGCCACCTGGAAATAAAAACACTCTTTCAAGTGGTTCTGAAGGCATTTAATATTTCAGAAATAGGTTTTTAGAATTTTAAATTAATGTTAATAATTCCAGGAATATAATTAAAATTTGTTCAATTGCGATTAAGGATTACTGCCCAATAAAAATTACTCGCAATTTAAAATTGAACATTTCCAATTACAATAACATGTAATGGATAATCGAAAATATTTAATTACTAATTACAAATGATTGTAATTGACAATTTGGATACCAATCCTTAATCGCAATTACAAATAATTGAAATGTAAAATTGAAATTAAAATGTAATTAAAAACCGTAAAGTCTGTTAGTTAGACATATGTATATAGGCTATATGCTAAGTCCTTGATTTGGTTAACAGCCTTCAAATGTAGATTGTTTACTAATCAGTAAATTCTGCTGAGCTTATCCCAGTGTAGAACAAACAATTTTAAATAATTCTTTAATAATACTAAGTTATGCTAATTTCTTAAAATTCAATGTAAAAGAAGAGTAATTTATAATATCTCGAGCTAGAATATGAATGAAAAAATATTAAACTATTTAAAAGTTTTGTTTTCCGTTTGAAATTTCTTAATTTTTTAAATGCTTGTTGTTGGGATTTCTATTAATCTGGCACCAATGCACCACCTACTTTAAGATTGTTTACGAGCTAGCAAAACAACAGCACATAACCGATGATAGAGGGAATGAAACAAATATCAGCTCAAACAGCAACATCATTCATGAGTAATGTGACCAGATTATTATAAAAAAGCAAGAAAATAATTTTAAAATGCAAATTTTTAAATGGAAAAGTAAAATACTGTACATACATATTTACAAGTAAAAATTCTTAACAACACTTTCGTATTCAATTTCAAATAGCCGCGAATTATAATAACGAACTTATGTTGCAAGTTCAATGTATGAAAAATATGAGGCAAAGCTGTGTTTTCTGTGTATATTTATACCAAATACAAATATTTAGAATAAATATTCATGTATTTAATGCAGAAAAAATCCACTTCACAATGCAATTCGTAGCCTAATACTTAACATTTCTGTCATACACGTTCGATTCTATTTATTTCGTTTTACACTTCACAGCAGTTTGCGAGTATGAAAAACTTATGTATTTATTCCAAGTCTGTCTGCTAGTTTTGCTGAACTCGATAATAACAATCTTAATTGCATTGAATTTTTGTTTAATGTCGAATGGGAACAATCACTTCCAATGCAAATTAGGAAATTCATTATAACAAAAATTTATATAGTTTTAGGCTAAAATTATTTTTATTTTTTAGTTAGTATTTCTTATTCTTTATTTATTAAATGTTTCACAATATTGAATAAAAAATCGAACCTATTATAAATAAATAAATAAATATATATATATATATATATATATATATATATATATATATATATATATATATTTATTTATTTATTTATTTATTTATATATTTATTTATAATAAGTTAGGTTTTTTATTCAATATAGTGAAACATTTAAAAAATAAAGAATAAATAATACTAACTAAAAAATAAAAATAAAATAGAAAAAGCGAAAACTTTAACTGGTCACGTTATATAAACCATACAATTGTCGTTATCATCACAGCTGCCCGCAATAAGAAGAGCAACATGAGCTAACATGTATTGGTTTAAATTCTTGCAACAGTAGTGGTTTTCTGTTATAGAAGAAGTAAGTTGTTTATAGTTTGTGTAGAAAATCCCCCGAACATATAAAACCATTTGATCTTCGAATTAAAGCTAACAGTTTGTATTAACAAATTTTAACATAACAACTTTGCGCCACCCAAATTTCTGCAGCTTATAAGTTTTAATTGCAAATAAAGAAGTAAAAAAAAAGAAAAATAAAAGCAGCAATCGAACCTATACGTAAAGTTAGAAATAGTAAAACTCGGCAAATGTATATTCATTGCAGCTTTTTATATTTTGTGTTAACGATTTCACCGTGGCTAGTGTGTGTTAGAAGTTATGCGAAACAATCTAACATTTTACCATTAGATCAACTAACAAAATCATGTCCCAGTGGTGGTACTCCTGTTTGCGGTTATCGAGACAAGGAATTAATATTATTTCCCAATGGCTGCTTGTTCAATAAATTAAATGAAAATATATTTTTCGGCAAAAGAAGTATTTTTATTATTGTTATACTTTTTGTAAATTAAGCATTTAAAGACTTTTTATTTTAAGTCTTCAGAAAGATTTCTCTGCAACATTGCACGGCTGAATGTAAATTTTTTTGCCTACAAATCTATAAACCAGTGTGTGCCCGAGATGTAAACACTTATCAAAAGCAATTGTTTAAAAATGAATGTGAACTAACGAAACATATGTGTAAAACGAGTATGGGTAAGTGAAATACATGTAAGAGTAAATTTTCTATACTTTAATAATTTCCCCATCCGCGAATTGAAATTTTTGTTTCTACAATTTCTAAAATTCTATTTTGAAACGTCCACAATTTGTGCCTGCAATTCTTGGCTAATTTGCGTAGTTTTTGCGTTTCCTTGAAATTAAGAATTATATATAGTGTAGCTCTTTCAGCTGCGAATACCATATGTTATGCTCTTTCCTTCCTAAATAATCCTTAAGAACAGAAAAATGTTCACCGTCAGAAGAAAAGATATCAATTATTTTATCATTACAATATCTAAAAATATAATATCCGTTACCGAATTTTAATTTGTTGTTATTCTTTCTAATTCCAAATACAGTCTTAGCTTTTATCTCTTGAATTTCAGAATATATTAAGATAAACTTGTCCGAATGTCTACCACAATCTGATTATAAAAGTTCAAATAAAATTTTACTAAAACGTGCTCAAACGCCAAACCGAAAAAGAAGGCCGATACCTTGTATAAACGTTTTTAAGCCAATATGTGGATCTTACCTGGGTGTCAAATCATCCTTTAGAAATGAATGTTTATTGAACGCTGAAAATGTTGTTTTCAATAGAGGTAAGTTTATTGTTGTAACCACTTAAACTATTTTAAACCACCATGAATAGTTATTTCCTTAAAATTCTATTAGTATATTTGAATAACATTTATTGTTTACACTGAAACATGTTAACTATTAAATTTGTTTTGTTACTCAGGAAAAAACGCTGTAGTTATAATATTTGTGAAAAGGATTTTAATCTAAAGTTGTTCCTGGATCCACACAACTTAAATGCAAACATGTAATTGAGATACAAATATATACTGTTATGTTTAAGATATTATAAAGTAATACATGGCGAACGTTTCAAAGAATTTCTTTCGATAGAGACGAATTTTTCCTGCGGATTTCAATATCAAAATCGTTGTATAATGATAGAAATCTTAGATTTGGCAATATATTATTACGTTTGTTACAGTTGGAACGTTGTTGCATACAGATCAAATTTTTCATTTGTATTTATTTTTAACTCTGTGATATAGCTAGCTCTAGTTAATTTAATACTCTATGGTTTCTCATTTACAAAGCATGTGCCTTAGCCAGCGCAACCATCCAGACCACAAACAGCATAATTTGACCTCACTAGTGATCCGGGACCCTGGTTCTAAATTCTTTCTTTCTGCAAAACAAGTGATGGCAAACGGTTTTAAACTTTATCTTTTTATCACAAACAAGCACCTATTAGTGTTGTAAAGTAACAAATTATTCAACTATATTTTAAGCACAACCTTTTCACAAGGCAGCTTTAGATTTACATCTTAGTGCTGTTATTTTCGTGGCAAATGGATGTGTGTAATAATTCAATCACTTTATTAAATTTCACTATAACTTTAAATGTGTGCACAATTTTTCAGCAGTATTTTGTTATTTATAAAAGAAAAATTTAACTAAAAGAAATAATATGCCTTATTTCCCCTTTTGTGCACATAAAACTGTTAAACTCTCTTTTTCTTTTTACCATCTCTTCCTTTTTCTAATAGATTGGCGCATTGTAAACGAAGGTATGTGTCCTCAAGACTACTCAAAGGCTCGTCAACAAAAAGAGAAGCCCATAAAACTACATTCTGTAAAAAAACGTAGTTTTCAAAGTAATTTTTACAATCAATATCAAAATGGAATTAAATATGATGCAAATAATCTTTTGGATAATAAAAATGAAGTCAATTTCTTGCAGCGTGATTTATATGTCTATATGCCACCAACATTTCATGAGCAGTTTGAAGATCATGATCTTGCTAGCTTTCCGCATACCATACCTGTAAATAAAGATTATGAAGAAATTCTAAATAGATTAACAACATTGTCACCAGCAGACCTGCCTTTTGTAATAGAAGAAGGAAAAGGCATTGTAGAACCAACAGAAAAATCTTCAAATTCTGCCTCTCCGTCAATCGCTGCAAGCAAATCGCATTTTAATAATTTATTTGATCGAAACTTAGTACATGATATTAATCAGCAATCGATTTCCTTAGCTGTAAATTCCTTGGGTGAGGATGGCAAAGAAGAATATTATAATGAATTTGAAAAATTTGTTCCTGATATCGAAAAGAAAAATATTGAAGAAGTGCCCCCTGGGAAAAGAACCAAAATTTCTAACATTTTTCGTGTTACTACCAATAAACCGAAAGGTTTTTGCAAGCACGACCAATTCAAAAGGCATGAAGATACGGAAGAAAGTATACCGAAATGTACTTTTGGTTCTAGAACAATTTGTGGCAGTCTGACAAACGGCACTGTACGCACATTCGAAACAGTATGTGATATGATATCTACTAATATTAATTCTAATAAAAGTAAGTAATTTTAAACTGAATTAATGCATGCATATGCAAAAAATTTTAAAACAAAAATTTTATTGTCTAACTATAAGTAATTTTTAAGTAACTAATTCTTTACTATGCGGTTTTTCAGTGAAATTAAAAAAATACAAATGAAATTCAAAATAATAAGTTAAGAATTAAGAAAATTCCAAGTGAAAGTGTCAATTTTTATTTAAAACTAAAAAAACCGCTACATATAACTCTATGTAGCTTCTACGGTAACCATCAGTTACGACCTATTTAATTTTCCGCATTCTTTATCGAAAATTAAATTTCGGAAATAATTTTTAGTAAAAACTATAATAAAAAGAAATTTAAATTTTCAATTTCATTTGGAATTTTCATAAACTATTAATGAAATTCTCAATTTTAATTAAGATTATACCAGTTTCAAATTGAAATTTGGATTTTCGTTTGAAATTTTCTCTCTTTTAAATTGTTTAATTTAATTAATTTTCTTATTTTTTCTTACTCTCTTTCCAAATTATCTCAAGTTCAAATTATACCTTTCAATTCAATGAAAATTGTGTTATAACTTTCGACCACGCATTCGATCATGAAGTTATATGTGGTCTGCTATTGTACTTCCTCGGCAGCCTCGTTCGCATCATTCAATTTATCGTCTTCTTTTGCTCCATTATCATCATTAGATTAGATCATTAGATGTATTATTTTATACAAGTTTTTTAAAGTTTTTATCATTTCCTGAATTTTCGTTACTCTAGAGCTATATTTTGAATAACTTAAAGTCCGCGCACAATGTCAAGCAAAAATCTATACATTTCTCAACTATCTATCTATCTATACTATCTGGATCAAAAAGGTTAACCTGACAAAGTTGGCCTTTTATCAATTCGCTATTGAACTTCTTTGAAAGTTTAAACAGGTCAAATATTTCAAGCAATTTCTTGTTTCTTGATTAATTGAAGAGTATTTTTAAAGGAATTGCGAGCACGGATGCACACTTGTACTCTCACCTACTGTTATTCCTTTACTCATAACAACAAACTCTGTAAGAATTTTACGTGATAGTCTATTTGCTTATTAAAATAAATAAAATTCGAATAACTTCGATTTCTTCTGGCTTTTCGAACAAAGTATTATTTTCTTTATTTTAATAGTTTCCTTTAGTAATATCTTTTCAATTAAACATTATCTTCTGCCCACGACTTTTTACTGACGATTATATTTGAAAAATATTACAATAATAGACATAAAATTCGAAAATTTTTTGAGATAAATTGTGATCTTTTATTTTTGCTCTATTTTTCTATGGACATGAATTTTATATTTTGATAAGCGTTATGTTTTATGTATAACAAAAACATTATTTTCTATTTTATTAGCGTGGACCAAATTGCATGATGGAGCTTGTGAAGATTGCAAATACAACTGTTCACGAGATTACCATCCAGTATGCGTATCAAGAAGTAGTGTTAATTATACAATGGTCAACGAATGTTACTTCAATATGGCCATTTGTATGGATAAAAAAAGCAGTAAGTATTGCAAATACTATTTAAAAGTGTAAAAAATAAAAACAAGTTTTTCACAGAATGGCAATTGTTACGAAATGGGGAATGTGAACGCTACACTAGTATTCCTGATAAATATGCCAACTCAAATCCAGGATTCCCTTACACTAGCAACTATTTTGTTTCCGAAATAACTACATTACGTAGCACTGATTCGCACCTGTTGCCCAATGAAACGGAAAAGTTTAGAACAAATTCTAAAAGAGACATTAGCCAGAGTGATTCGACCTCAACACCCTTAACCACGTTGTCTACTTATGGACCTCGGACAGAGTCGCATATTATGCGTTTAATTAAAAATAAAAGTAAATTATAAAAACCAAAAACTATGTTGATAATTTTACAGAATTTTTTATTTTTTATACTTCTTTTTATAATTTTTAATAAAATATGTATGTATTTGCTTTTTGCATCTAATTTTTTTTGTTCTTGTCGTTCAAGTTAAATGCTTACAAGCCATGTAGCCTCCATTACAAATATGTATGTGTGAAAAATGTTTTGATTCCACTATTATGAACCCCTTAACCGATAATTTTGCTCTCAAACTATTAGGTTGATTTTGAGTAAAAAGGGGTATTTTCGATTAATTGGGATTGAGTAAAAACAGAGCTTTATCGTATAAACCCAAAAACTTTTAATTTAATTAAAGATTTTTAAAAGGTAAACAAACTCTCTTATAAGTGCATTATTATATACATGTAAAAATGGTTAAGTATAAAGATAACAATAAAACATTGTTATTATTTATTAAGTGTATTTATTAAGTGTAACGGTAATGATAAGGAGGATTGTAATAAGGTTTATGTAGGCACAACAAAAAATAAATTGAAAACTAGAATCGCAGGACATAGGTCAGACCAGAAATACAGGAATAATATTAGTTTACCAAAAACAGCATTATCTTCGCATTGCTCTAAAGGTAATCACTATCCTAATTTTGAAAATGTTTCAATTTTAAATTTAGAAAATAATTATAAACGTCGTTATATGTTAGAAATGTTACAAATAATTAAAGTACCATTAACGAAAAGAATAAATTTTAAAGCAGATACGGAGAATGTTGCACAAAATTATAGATATTTAGTGCATAAAATTATAAAACAAAACTCTGTATCTGCATAATATTAATAAATAATACTTTAATTTTTGTAACGTTTGGTCATTAAATTTATGTTTTTAAAATATATGTGTAAAATACTATTGTTTTGTAAATGTCTTATGTATTTTTAAAATTGTTTTTCATTTAAAAAAATTTTTAGTATTGAAAATTTGTTTGTATGTATGTAAAACAAAAAATTTTTTAATTTGTCGTTTTTTATTGTTTTTTGTTTGTTTTGTTTTTTGAAAAAAATTTTTGATTATTTTGGATTTGTTAATCAAAAAATTTTTTCAATTTGTTTGTTTATTATTATTTTTGTTTTTCCTGATAATGCCAACCAACGGTGTAGCGAAATATCGAAAAATTAATAAAAAAATAAAAGTTTTTTTAACATTTTTTATTAAAATTGACCTAGTGCTTTAAATTAATTACTAAAAAATATTAAAAAAAGGTCAAAAAAATTATAACTATTATATTAAGTGTTAAAAAAAGATTTTATTTTTAGTACAAGAAAATATTGCTACTTTTGCAAATTACTTTTTAAAGTGTAAGTAGTTTTTATCCGTATGGCAACTACGAAAATTTATATCAACCATATGCTGTATCGAGTTGAAGTAAAATCAAATGGAAACAAAAACAAACATTAATTTGTTTATTTGTATAATCTAAATTGCGAGTAGGTCGGGAAAATTCTGCTGTGGCTAAAATGCAATAGAAAAAGTATTAATACCATTACATTGTATTCTAAGGGAAGCGAAAAATACCAAAATAACTAATTAATGTTTGTGTTTGCACTTGAACACGATGGTTACGGGAACTTTAAACAAATGTTATTGGCACTGAACAAACCTGCTTAAATAGCGATTTGAAATAAATGCAACGCAAATTTGTGTATAAATTTTTGACACATTTAAAAAAGCTGTGATAAATTACATAATAGGAAAACGATTTATATAGCTATAACACATGTCGAAGTCCTTACCCAATCCTTCACTGGCATCACCACCAAATCTTCTCAAATTTGATAAAGAAAGTTTTAAAGTAATAATTAATAAACCTTTAATTGAAGAGTGTTTATGGGCTTTAGATTATCCAGAGCTGCAAAAAGCCTGTTTTTTGGCTAGAATTTGCACTAAAAAACCACCTGTAGCCTGTAAATTTAACCACATAGAAAGCATTCTTCAGGTAGGACCTACCTGTGGTTTAACAGCTTTAAGTATGTTGCTGGGTGGTTTACCACCAGCTGATCAACTATTGCTGGAAGCAAAACAAAAGAATTTTACAAATAACGGTGAAATGTTCAGTGCCTTTAATCTGTATAAATTAATATGTGATAATATACCCGTACTCAACAATAATAACAACAACTGTAGCCAATTAAACACTATAAATGCCAATGGCATAGTCGCCAAAAAACAGCAAAAGATTACAACAAATTACACTGATATAATCGAATGCCAAATGCATGAAGGTCCCTTAAATTGTGTCAAGGTCAAAGAGAATCTACAACGAGGAGCATGTATGCTAGTGCCGTATCCTTTTTAAAGAAGTTATAATTAAGAAAAGCCGAAGAAAACAAGTAATGAACAAACTAATTTTTTGTGGAATTAATTTTTTTAAATTTTAAGTGCTAAATATTTTAGTTTTTATTTAAAGTATGTTTAATTTGCTAGCGTAGTCAACTACCTTTAATTTGATGTGTTGCCACATTCTCTGTTATTGTTTATAAATGTTTGACAATTTCGTTTTTGAGGTTATGTTTCACAAATGTTTATAACACAGAATTCCGCTCTAGCTTGCAATTATTAATTTCTACCTTATTTTCCGAAAAAATCTCAATAATTTATCTTAATTTAAAAATTGTTACGAATAAAATGGCCACCGAAGAAGAACAAGTAAGTTTTATAATATCATTGTTCATGATTTGTTAGAAAATACTAGTTTCTTTTGCAGACACAAGTGGTTTTACCGGTGAAAGAACCCTTAGATTTGATTCGTCTCAGTTTGGATGAAAAAGTTTACGTTAAAATGCGTAATGAAAGAGAGTTAAGAGGTCGGCTACACGTAAGTTGGAAGTCTATGTGTATCTAGCATTAATGTATTAAAATTGCTTAAATCTAGTTTACTGGCAAAGATTCAAAAAGAGGCAATACCTTGAGCTATATATATCAGTGGATAAAAAACACTTAGAATACATTATTTTGGTGTCCAAATTTGCCGCTAAATACTCGATACACGGCCGTACATTTTTAAGCATTCAAGCTTTTTTTTTTTCTGAGGATTGCCACTAAACTAGTTTTGTTTCAATAAAACATCTGTAACGTATAGACAACTGTAAAATGAAAGAGTCGGACACAACTAAAATCATTGTGCCAAAGATTTTATAATTTTGTGAATTAATTTGCGTAAATAACGTATGAAAATCAATCTTTCGTTAGTGTTTTCTAGTGATCTTCCGCTCACAGTTGTAACTTTGTAAAATCTAATTTTTTATTGGAAATAGAAAGGCCTCCACAAATTTGCTAAAAGAGTCAAACAAAGTTAATTTTAAAAACGAAAAGAGTTGTTTGTGTGCAATAAAATGGTCTAAAAACGACGTGAGTTTTCCTATACAGATTTCTTGATATTTGTAGTAAGAAAAGAAGCAGCGCATATGTTAGTTTGTTTAATCGTTTACAACAAAATATTTCACGTATTCTCTTTAAACTATAAAATTTGCAAAACAGTTAGTTATTTTCAACTTACCGGAGCGTAGCATTTAGTAAGTCTTCATAGAAATTTTGAAAATTTATTTTAAAAAATCTTTCTTTATTTAAAGTTAACGTTTGTTTAGGTTTTCGTATATAAATTAAAAATAATAAATAATGGTTTATTTAAGGCATTTGATCAACATTTAAATATGGTTTTGGGAGACGCCGAAGAAACAGTTACAACAGTTGAGATAGATGAAGAAACATATGAGGAAGTTTACAAAACCACAAAAAGAACCATTCCGATGTTATTTGTAAGAGGTGATGGAGTTATTCTGGTGTCACCACCAATGCGTGTAGGTTAAGAGTTTCAGAAAAATTCATTAAAACGTTGTATTATTTAAGAAAATAAAGATAAATTAAAAATAAACTTAAATTTTAAATATTTTCTTAAAAAAAATGTACGCAATTTGAATTCCTTAACTTTAACTATATCAAACAATACAGGTATGATCCCGATTTTAATCACTCGCCTTGTTTAAAATTGGGTCATAAGGCACACTGGGCCTTGGTAATCGGCTTTTTAATAAGCGATCAAAATGAGGTTTGTTACAATTTAAATTAATTACTAAAAAAAAAAAAGAAATTTGTATACTTTCAGTTTTTTGTTTTGGCTCGACACGGAAAAGCTAAAAATCTTGCCGTTTGGTCTCTGCAATCATTAAGTGAAAGTAATTCGAACTTAGTTGAATTTTCACAACCTAAAGGCTATCCGGATTGTGATTTTCTTTTGCCACCTGGGGGCATTGGTGGTGATTTAGGCTTAAGAGATCGTGCCATTATTGTAAAAGGATTGCCGAATGAAATTATATCAATATTTTGATTAACTATTTCTCTTTTTCATTTTTAAGAAGAGCAGATAATAACAACGATTATATTTTAATTGAAACCAGCCATTACATAATTATTTTTCATGTATTTATTTTGTTTTAAAATCATAGTTTTAAGCCATATATACAACAAAGTGCTTACGGAATTAGTAATTTTATTATTTATATCGGTAGAAATGGGGTAAACTATTTTATATTTCGAAAAATAAATAATTGTGATTTTTTTCTTTTTAATAAAAACTTGTTGTCTTTTGTAACACAATAACAAGGATAACTTGTTTTCAAGATTTAAGATGCAAGCAAAATAGTCGTAAAGTTTTTCATTAATCCAGACCGAAATGTCTACACACACTACCAGAACATGCAGTTTTATTTGGCTTTGAAATGATATAATTCTTCAGAAATATATATTAATTTAAACACAATTTATTTTAATACAGTTTATTGAATAGAACAAATTTAGGATTTATAGCCTTGTAAATAGTTACAAAGAATGCTGAAGAGGGATCCAGAAAATATTTTACATTCTACTAATATTTGATACTAACATTTCTTCGCTTTAAAACGTTGGCTGGGATTAATTAAAGGCAAGATAAAATACTTACATTATTTTATATGTATAATAAATTATTAATTAAGGCTAGAAAAGTGTTTGTGCACATGCACTTAAAAGTCAAAGAAACAAACCTTTAAGGACTTACTCCGTACAAGAATAAAAATGTATTTAAACTAACAATTTCTAAGAAAAATATTTCTTTATTATCGTTCAACACATTTGTTCGCAGAGCGCTTTATGCTTTACTTGAGCATAAATGCCATTAATATTTTACTTTTGACTGGCAATTATCTTTACTTTCAATCTACAGTAACTTTTTATACAGTTCCGGATTATAAGTCTGTTTTGAATAATTTTGCTTTATTTACTTCTTAATATATGTATATTTTGAACTACATAATAGCAAGCAGAACAGTTTATTTAATTATTTATGAAATAATAGTTAAAAAGCTTGTTTATTGTAACAATAATAACTAACAGCCTTTGTCATAAATAAAGTCGTTTCTTTATCATATTTAAGTTTTTCTAAAAATTAATATTAGGATTTAAAGTAAACTAGCGTTTGACAAACCTATTTTTACCAAATTATTGTCAATTTTTAATTATCAAAAAGTGTAAGGTTAGTCATATTTTTCTGAGATTTTACGCCAGTTGTTAAATATTTTAGACGAAATAAAATAAATCTAAACTTGATAGAGCAGCAACACAATTATTGTACTTATTACTTCAATATATGCACATATGTATCTCAAAGCTTGCTTTAACAAAATTAATTTATAGCGCCGCCTAAACACAATTCAGTTGTATTATACAGGGTGTCCGCCGGGAAAGTACAATACTTTGCTTTGCCGCCATTTTGGCAAACATTAGTCTTGACACTTCATATTTGGCAGTCGTGAAGTACACAAGTGGCAAAATTTATCATGGATAAACCAACGTGTTTTAATCATTAAAACATTTTTCCAAACTCAATCATCGATTACTGTAACGAATAGAACATTACGTGAAATTTTTGGAAGAAACAAAACGCACTATTTATCGTGTAGTGAATAATTTCGAAGAAAGTGGATCTGTAAGTGACCCAAGCATGGACCAGAACGTACTCCAAGATCGGCTGAAAACATAACTGCTGCACAAAAAAGTGTTTAAAACAATCCATCATTAAAAAAAATTATAATGAGTTGCGATGCACATTTTCATTTGAATTGATATGTGATTAAACAGAATAGTCGGTTCTGGGAAATGCAAAATTCTCAAATTATTCAAGAGTCACCTTTGCATCCATTAAAAGTGACAGTCTAGTGTGCAATTTGATCAGAAGGAATCATTGGATCTTACTTCTTTGAAAATGAAAACGGCGTAACGGTTACTATAAATGGGGAGCGATATGATTGAAAATTTGTTTAACGCCACAACTGCATGCTTTGGGATTGATTAACATGTGGTATCACAATATGGTGCGATGTGGCACCACAGGTATCAATAAGATGGTGCGATGTGTAATATCTGAAAAGCTAGGTTTATGCAAACAAGCCGGAAACGCTTCAGCAACTCAAGCAAAATATTAGTGATGAAATTAATGAAAAACCGCGTGAAATGTGTGAGAATGATATGAAAAATGTGATCAAAAGGGCTCGCATTTTTGAGGCTAACAGAGGCGGAAATTTATCTGATATTGTATTCTATACATAATTGCCGACATTAAATAAAATATTTATCAATATAAGATCCATTTTTCTTTCATTTAATCAAAAATTATAAACAAACAAAGTAGTGCACCTTCCTGGCAGACACCCGGTACATAATACTTATATTTAAAATAAATGAATTATTTATTGTTAATTTAAAGAGTCGGTAAACTTTTTTTAATAATAAAATTAGAAAAAAAATTAAGTTGTTTGGGGGTTCGCAAGTTAAATAAAAATAAGTTTTAGTTTTACGTTCTTCGTAACAGAAACCATAAGTAACAAAAATCATTTAATTTTTTATTACCAATTAAAACGCAATAATACTTTTACTTGAAAGAACCACATTTTTTCACTACTAGCAGCCGCAATATATTTCTTTCTGTTTCAAATATCGTAGGGCCAAAAGTAATACGTCCACATGCTTTCAAAATGTAGGTCTCAAATATAAAAGTTTTAATAGTTATAATTTTTTTGACCTTTTTTAATATTTTTTAGTAATTAATTTAAAGCACTAGGTCAATTTTAATAAAAAATAAAAGTTTTTTAACATATTTTATTAAAATTGACCTAAAAAATAAAAGTTTTAATTTTGTTTTCCTTTAAGGGATTGCTATTGGGTATATAATTTATAATGTGGATTTGTATAACATATGAGATAACTACCAAATATGTATTGTGTCAATAATAACAAATAAAACATTTTTTGCAGGGAAGTCTGATAACCTTTCTTCATTTGAAGAAAACGATTGTTGAAAATTATCGATTATAGAAGCTAAGAGAAAATGACTGCCATATAAAAACGATTAATTAAAAAGACGCAAAAAATGTGTTTAAAAATAAGAAAGGCTTTTCTGTTACAATAGGTGCATTGGTTTTAGTAAAAATCTAACGGTTAATGTACCAAATTTGCTGGTAAGTTAGTTTTAGTTAAAACAAAATATAAAATTAGCGGGTAATTTGCTTAAATTTAGATATAGAAAATGTAATTAAAATGTTAATGCCTTTTTATTAAGTATGCTCGACGGAACCAACACCGAAAATCTATGGCGCCAAGGTAATGTTTTGTATTTGGTGGGATTAGAAGGGTATTTTGCAGTATGAGCTGTTAAAATCGGATTAGATGGTCGCAGGGGACTTGCACCGAACACAGTTGATTAGATTAAAGAGAGCAATCAACGAAAAATGACTACTAGGCCATAAACTTTCATCATGACAACGCTCGGCGTTGCAAGAGGGGACAAAAACTATTTGGAAAATAGTGGACGAAAGTTTTGACCCACCCGTCTTAAAATCCAGACCTTGCTCTTTCTGACCATAATTTCGACTGATGCAGAACACCCATACTGAAATACGCTTCACTTCATAACAGGGTATTCGAAATTGGCCTTATTAATTCTTTGCCTGAAAACCAGAGTAGTTCTTTTTTGTGCGGAATCCATATGCTACCAGAACGATGAGAAAAAGTATTGACTAACAATGGACAATGAATAATGTATCAACTCATTTTATTATAATAAATGCATTTTAAAGCAAAAAAATCGGCATTAATAACTTGTATACCTATTATATAAATTAGCCTTTGATGGTAATTTATGTTGTATACTTAAAAAAATGTTAATTGAAATTTATTTTATAGAAAACGCTATTCCTCTGTTAATCTTTAAAAATTGACTTTACGATTATAACTTGCGATTACACATATATATTCCCAGAACTTATAAACCGATAGCCCAATAAAAACTTTTAATATTTCGGCTATCACTATTTCATTATAAGTATGTAAAAAAAATTCACAAAGCTCATGACAGTCAGTCTTATTTGTCGAAAAATCGCTCACTTTTTGTGCATTTATGCATTTTGATACTTGTGTCAGCCTTTGTTAACATATCGCCGTTAATCATTATTATTAATTTTTAGAAAAACTTTTTAAAGATTAATAAAAAAATTTTTATATTATTCTTATTGTTAGTAAATAAATACGTGCTCTATGTAAGTATGTCTGATTTAAACATATGTAAATTAAAGTTTAAACGATTTTATTATATTGTCTTAGCAATAAAAAATAATTGCTTATGTAATAATTAAATACTCATATTAAACGTCTTTTTGCTTTTTTACCTTGTTTAATATTAATTTCCAATATTATTAACAAAACATTAAAAAAGGAAAATACTTCAATTGATGTAAATAAGTTAAAAGTTCTCAACTCAAGAAGCTTCTTGTAGCATTTTGATATCTAAAGATAATATTCAATAATGAAATACTTGATATTGAAAAAATTAAAAAATAATTTAAAGGTCTTAACATAAATTTTATTATTAAATATTTAAATAAAAATTAAATATAACAATCACAATAATTGCTTTATTTTATATATGACGTCAGTTTAATCTATTAACTATATGTTAATATACATAATAAATGGAATAGAAAATAAAAAAGGCAAACAAGTCTCCACTTGGTAAATAAAATTATACTGTTTAGATATTTTTTATTACTTTTTTTATACACTCGACTACAGAATATTATGACATATAATATTATTATAAACAATAATATAAAGATTTTTAATTTTTTTATAATTCTTATATCATTAAAATCACAACAATAAGAGTTAAGACAGCTTTATGAATATATATTTTGTGTGTATATGTATATATGCATGTTGTATATGTATGCAGTATAATAGTTTGTATTCTTTAAAGCACAACGAATTGCTAACGAAGGCTACTATACTATACTCTAAAAGGTTATTAACAAATTGCATAAATTTTCGTACCTAACATTTATTTTTTGCGCAAATAATTTAATTTTCTTGTCAGAGACTGAAACTAAAAATAATTTTATAGATAGACGTTTCTTTCTTAAAAGATCGTCAAAGTGTATGATAAAACAAAATCAAATCTAATTTTTTTAGGTGATTCCAAGCTTTCTTTTATCGGATATTCACTGAAACATTAACTTCACCTAATAGTAAATACTAGAGTTCGATCTGTGGTAAAATTCAGCGAAATTAATTTTTGAAAACTAGCAATTAACTGTTAAGAAGTCATAGAAGCTTCATAATATATACAAATGGATGAAATAATAAACAAGTTACACCTCTGCCCATTTATAGATACAGTTTACAGCGAAAAGCTTAAATTAATTGATTAACTTTTCCTAGTTTCAATATTATAAAATTAAGCCGCAAAGATCCCACATTTCTAAAAATGTAAATTTTAAACTCTGCCCACTAATTTCTTACTTGCTCCTTTGGTTATGCAACATTTTTCATTTTTATCACCACAATGTCCGAAAAGCTGCCTTTTCGAAAAAAGTTATTTAAAATATATTATTTTTTGCGATTTGTCCGTTATTTTTTTGCAGTTTGTGAAAATTAAATTTTTGCTAAAAAACGATTTTTGTTAGGAAATTGTTTTTGTTTAGTAATTTCTAGAATTTTAATTAATTATTTTTTTTTGCTAAATACATTTTCTTCTTGATGAATGAAATATTGATTATTTGTTTTTAATTTTGGAAATCCAATTTTGTTTTTTTTTTTTGGAAAAAATTAATATTCTAATGACATTTTGTTGAAAATGTGATATATGAGACTTGTTAGAAAGACAAATATAAACACCACTTAAAAGTGTAACAACATTTCGATCCATACCGAAAGAATAATTCATTTACTTTGATTTCAGCTCTTGCACTGATGTGTCGCAATATCAAGCGTGATACAGGATTGATTCCAACAAAAATTTTGTAGATAAAGTTTAAACATTTAAACATTTTCAACTTCAAACCGGCTTTTGTCCTTGTTGTTTGCCTTTTATTATTGTAACTGAGTCTATTTGTTTGTACGATAATCTTGTTTTTATCTTAAAAAATTGTAAGCGGTTACGAAATGGCTATCGAGATGTGCTTTAACCTACAATAATCAATATAGATTAAATGTAATATTTAAGGTTAATAGTCAATAAAAACAAGGAATCGAAAAAAATGTACGTTCACAATTTAAAACAATTTAAACTGCATAGTATTAACACCATATATTAATGTCATAATGTCATTAAAATTTAACCATAATATGACTTTTAGCAAATTTCAAATGAGAATGAACAGTATTATTTATAATTTCGAAATATTAATCTACATTATTAAAGAAATTTTGTTTCGCACAAACAAACTTAAAGAGTTCAAAAAATATTTTGATATTAAGAAAACGTTAAGAAATTCATAAAATAATTGGTCGTTCAGTGAATTATATTTTGTTACAAAACAACAACAAAATTTATTTAAATAAGGCTGATTGATGATAGTATCTATGTTTTACTGTTCTATGTATGTATAATATGTATTCTGAGTATATAATTCGTTTTTTATTTATTTATTTAATATGTTTTAATTTATACTTATTGAGATTAAATGTCAAAGTCTATGTCTATTGATGGGAGGATTAATTAGTTTTATTATTATTTTTTAAGTATTTTTGTCTTTGTATTGTTTAAAATATGTTGCTTACTTATTCAACTTTATTAACTTTCATTAAATATTTGTAATCAAATTAATAGTTAAGTTACATAGAAAGATATATTAAATTTTTGGTTTCTTCAATTTTCTCTCTGACAAAGTAATATGTATATATATATATATATATATATATATATATATATATATATATAAAAGTATACCTATATATATATTTAATATTAATTTTCCAAAGTTTTGTTTGTGAGTAAATCTGGATTTGGTTTTAATTTTACTTTAGTATAAATAAGGGTTAGAGTAGTAGTAATAGTAGTAGCTATTAAGTAAACTATTTCAGCAACAAATCCAACAATACAATAAATTACGTTTTTTAAATATTGAATATTGTTTTTTAAAATTCAACTTTGTTTTCTAATTTAGATTTAAAGTTTAGCATAATTTAGTCATATGTATAGTTTTTTTTCATTTTATTTAAGAATGATACGTTTCAATTGGCGTTTATTATGCCTTCAGGGAAAGTTTCTCTTTACAATACTTTACTTTTGTAAAGGTATCGTAAAAAATTATTTTTGCCTGTATGAGTTTTGTATCAAATAACATTTTCTTTTGGTTATTTATTTAACTATTAAAGACAGGATATTTATATACATGAATCGAACTCTTTTTAGTGAAACAACAGAACATAATAAAAATATAATTTTTGTAAAAAAAAAGGTCCCATACAAAACAGACCATCGGGTTGGCAGCCTAATCCAAAAAAAATTTTAGATGAGCACAGTCTGTAACCGTAGGTTATCTAAAAGAAGATTGTAGTGGTCACAGCAATACACAATTTTGTCGACTTCAGAAAGACCCATAAATTTAGAAAAGAGCACCCTTTAAAATTGAATTTTGTCTTACATTCTTGTTGTTGCCATGGCTAAAAAAAATAAGCCCATATACTCCAGAAATGTTTCATCTGTGAATGCATTCTTAATATTCTTTGTAAATTTTAAAATTATGTCCACTACGATTCAAACTAGTAATCAATTATTTTCGAATGGTGCAACCAATTTTGTTTATTTTGTAATGTTATTTTCAGAATGACCCTAAAACGGTTTGTCGGAATAAGTATTATTTGGAAAACTTACAAATAAGCATAGCGTCCATGATCTGGCAAATGCATATCACTATAAATTTATTTAATGTATTATTTAAGTCCTAAGACATCAAATTGCAACATTGATGTATAAATCACTATCGCCATGCGCTCCGAGGGCGGCAGTAGGCGCGTTGTGCTCACCCTCGTAAGTCGTGTACACAGACTGTACATACGCATGTAGCGTGCTTTAGAGTCGATATGCCATTATGTTTTCCCCCAAACAAAAAACAAAAATGATGTTATCGCCAAGCGTTAAAATAGCAAACAACATTTATGTGTTTTTTTATCATGAACATATTTCTTAAGGGGTGTGGCAAATATGATTAATGAAGCGGTCACATATATTTCACTATATCTATAAAATAAAATTTTCAGAATTGTTTAGCAATTAGTGCGTTAGTCTTTTTAAAATATTAGACTTTTAATTAGCTTCTTTAAACGAAACTTAGCTGAGTGTTAAAAAATAACACGATTAAATATTATAAAATTTTGAATTTATAAATTGTATTTCTCGTTTTAGATTGCAATTGTTGTTAGCAATTGCAATTGCTTTCGACATTTTGCAACACTGTTTTCAAAGTAAATAAGAGCTAAAATTCTTTGTTCAACAAAGAAATTCGTAATTTCCTTTTTTCTTTTTTGTTAATTATGTTTAATGAAAAATTGTTGAGTCAAATGCTTAGCGTCTACATATTTTAAAACTCACAAAACATTGTAAAACTGCTACACGGTTTTTAATCTAGCAAGTGCAGCTTATTGCGCTACAAAAAAGAAGAATTTACAATTTTAAAGTATCTGCAAAAAAGTTTTTTATCCAGAAATGCCTTTATTCTTTACTTTTACTTAGAGGGGCTAAAAATGGGATTTGCACCTATCAAACAACGGTATGCAAACATTGCCAAATTATGCAAGGCCGCAAAGGAGCAAAGGATTTGCTGTGGTTTTGCGAGGATATTATCGTACACTGTGAACATTGTGTGTGAATATCTAGCACATGCTGGCATTACGCTAAAGGCAGGCATTTACTTTTGACTAGAGATTAAGCGTTACCATCTTAAAAACGAAGTCAACATCAAATAGTCGACCGAAATTTTATTATATGTATTGCTTGTCACTTCATATCAGAGGATTTAAAAGTTTCCAACGTAAATTTTCTTAGAAAAATATAGTATAGGAACTAACAACCGGTCAACAAACAGCCGATGGTTTTGATTTGTTAAATGCTTTTTAAATAAAAGTAAAAATTAAATGTTATAAAAATAAAACTGCACACTGTTGTCATGTAGATACAACAATTGAAAATAAATGTTTTTATTAACTTCTTTAGCAAATGTTTTGAATATTTTCAATTTGCTGTCGTTTTTTATTCAATTTTTAAATCAGGCTTTTTGTGGTGTATGACATATTTTTCATGTATTTAATATATTATGTATTATGAATAATTTTTACACAATTATTTACTAATGTGGTTTTTTTATATTTATAAAATTAAAAAAATAAATGTTGAACTAAAAAATACAATATCTAAAAAACAATCATAAAATAAAAATTCAATTGTGTGTTTTGTGTTTACATAATAATTATTTGAATTTTTTAATAAGGAGTAGTTTGTTTCTTTAAACTGTTAGTTTTTTAAAATTTTTTATATGAAAAATAACGTTTAAATTTGTTATTAATGTATGTGTATATTTTATATATTTTTATATGTAAGTATATCTATGATATTTACTTAACAAAATGACTAGGATAATTCAGAACATGACATTGGAGTACAACCAATTAGAGCAATTGGAAAATTTTTAACATGAGTTTGCCATTGCGATGATAATTGGAAGAATTTAACGCCCGTCCATTCGGTACCATCAATATAAACTAAAAAAGAATAATAATAATTTATTTTTTAACGCATCAATTAAAAAAATCTGAAAATATTTTTAGTTAAAAAAATTATAGTTAATATTATATTTTTATTAGAACTATAAATTAATTATTATTTTTACTTAGGCTTAAGGTTATTATAAAGTGTGATTATTTATAAAGTAAATATCAAGCCTGTTAACAACAAAACATATTGAATTTTCTAGATGGTGGCGCTTCTACAGCATTCTTAACAATTACAGTAAGCATATTTTTTCATATTTCTTCTCTTTTATTTTTTATTATTGTAAAGTAAGTCAACTTGTGAATACGAAAATAATTAATCAAATATTAGTTAAATTTAATTTGTAGTTATTTTTAATAATTAACCACAAGCGAAATTAAGTTAAGTTAAGTTATTTCTTTTAAAAGAATTCGAAAGTATTTTCGTCTTAATTTTAATTCACACATTTTTTTATGAAGTAGTTTAAAACATTGCGGGCTTCGAACTGTATATGCTCACATTGGGAAGAAAAATCAATATTTTTCCTAATCGAGACACAAAAAAATACAAAATGTTTTTTTAACTTGGTTAAGTTAAATCTTTGTTTCGACCGAAGACAATATTTATCACCTTGTCTTAGCAATATATACACTGCCCTCAAGATATTTAAACTATGCTTCACAATTACTTTTCAATAGGGACGGATAAGATAAGAAGATTTTTTATCGAACGAGTGGTTCATTACTATAAGCCCGTTTATTAAACAAATCGAAATTAAGTTAGTTACTAGAAGTTATAAGATTTAATAGAAGTAAGAAGATAATTTTTAATTTTTCTAAAGTGGTATTTTAAATTCAAACGTTTTCCTCTTCATTAATTAGAAACATTTTAAATATTTGTCGAAAAGCCTATGTAATTTACGGCTAAGCCTCAGCAAAAAAATATGCCAACCCACAATGCTCGAGTTTACAATCAAACAATAGCAAAGGAAAATAAAACACCACTACAGCGTTTATGCGACTGAGATATGGCGGCACGTGTTGATATATAAAAAAAAGTTTAAATGACTGATTCTTCAGTTAGGCTTTAAATTCGTTATTGTACTTGTACTTTAATTAAAAGCGAACAGTGCCAGAAAAATAAAATAATTTTTTGATTTAGCCTTTTTCGCGACTATCTTAAAAATATATGCTATTTAAAATTTTTATTTTAAAGATATATAATTTTCACTCTGATTACTTTCTCTAAAAATTCTGTAGTTACATATTTTATAGCCGTTTTTATCTAAAATTCCAATTCAAAATTATACTTAATGAAATAAGTTATAAAATGCCAAAATTACAAATAAAATATTTAATACCCAATCAATAATTTTCTTGAATAAATATTTGAAAGATAAAGTGCGAAGGAGAAAATATTCACAGCAGATTGTTGTTCGATAATGTTACATTGAACCATAGCTTAATATGGTGAACGAGGGAATATCTAATGATATTTGCGTAGTTTTTTTACAAAAAAATAATTGATTATAATAAGAAGAAATTAAAAAAATAAATTAAAAATAACATTGTTTCGTTTGTGACTACTAGGGCATATGTAACTATAACACAATATAACACTTATTATTTAATTATTACAATTACCTCTTAATGGTACTGGATGAGATTGTTTGGGTGAACAAATCAAACGTGCTACACCCTCAACACATTGTTCCTTTTCGAGATCACGATCTTTTTCCTTTTTCTTGCCCAAACGCATTACTAAATTTAATTTAAAAAAAAAAAATCAAAATATTTGTTAACTATCATTTGGATTAGTTCTTAACATACTTTGCTTCTGTTTCTTTTCTTTGGTGGCAAATGACAAAGTCAGTCCATTTGAAAGTTCACCCATTTGAGCATTTTGTGGTAAGCGCCAGACTTGCAGACTTCTAAATGTACTTTTTATACTATTTTTACCACCTTGGTCACCGCTACGAGTATTACTCTTATCCTTCGAAGATGTGTGCTCAGCCGGCCGTATAACAGGCCAATAATCTACTTGCAATTCTACAGATTCATTACCGATTTGTTGAGTGGAAGCACCGAACCCAACTTCACGTTGAGAAGTTGCCGATGAGGGTGGTGTTTGCAACGGTGGTGATATTCGCCCACCTTGTGGTGGTGAACCAGAAATTACAGTACCACTGGCACTTGTTGAAACTCCCTGTAAACTCGATGATAAATTTTGGGAAATCGCATTTAATGGTGTTTGCGAATTTGAATTGCCAATGGGTATAGCGGCACTAGTATTTGAAGAAGTTTGCTGGGATAGTAGAGCCAAGTTTTGAAAATTACTTTCATCAAGATCAAGTGATGCCTGCGGACCTTCTGAATATCCAATTCGTACATCCTACAAAAATATAAATTTTAAATACATGCTTAGCGTAAGTGTTAAATTACAAAAACTTACGCTAACAAATGGCACAAATATTTGACATGATTCTTCTTCTTTGTAATTAACCATGGCTTCTGCTATGGGTACTTGTGTGCAGGGTCCAGCCGCATGCAAATATCGTTGTATACGATTTACTAATTCTACAATTTCAGATTTATTGGCTGTAGCTGAATCAGCCAGGGAAGATGATAATGCCGTAGCATTCACTGCCGTCACAGCACTCACAGCAGCAGCGGTCTGTGCAGCCCTTTCACACAGTTGATACCAATTTTCCGAACCGAACATGGCTGCATACGCCTGATCCATTTGACTTAGATATCGCGCAATAGTACTACTACCAATGGGTATAATATAGAAACGTAAATGATTTAGCCAATCAGGTGGTCGTACACCCATTAATTCTACGTAGTGTCTTAAAGCAGCACCTTGCAACCAATCTCCGCCTATTAATAAAATCTTTACGGTGGTTGGCGGTTTCGCATTCGAGTTACAACTAGACGATAAAAAACATGAAAAATATTAATTTATTTAAAGTTTGAAATATAAGTAAAAATTACTTACTACTTTTGTATTTTTCCCATTAGAGCTTGTAGTACAGCCTTTACTTCGGCTGTATTTTGTGGAACAAAGGCTGGCTTAAAAGAATTTGCAAACAAACTTGTTAATTTTGGTACTAAACTGCTGCCACTTAGAGCTTCTGGTGGACTGACTAATGTAACAACATCCGGTATAACTGAATCTTCACTGGCAAATATCCGACTTAACTGATCCAGTAGCATTTTGCGTGGCTCTACGTTGGTGGGCGACAAACATGTCTCTAATACTGATCGTGGTTCGGCACTTAAACTAAGCGATTGTTTCTTTTTACCCCCGCTACCTGGTGTACTACTTGATGTGCGAAATAAACGAGATCTCTTTTCATTTGGCGCTATTGTTGTTGTGCTTGTATTATTTGATGTCGATGTATTGTTGGCATTTTGACCAACTGCTGCCTGCAAGTTGTTACTGGTATTAACAGGTGTCAGTTGATTCTGTAGATGTATAAAGTTCGGATCACCACGTGGTGGACTATTCTGGGGATCTGAAGTTTGACCATCGGTATAAATGGCATTTCCTTCATTACCGGAACTATCATTACGATTATCACAAAGACGATCTAAAATCAAAAGAAAGTTAACGAAAAATAAAAGAATTTTTTTTTTATTTTATTTAATTATTTTTGTGTTAATCTCGAGATAAGAGGTAAAACTTTATATGTCAGCAACCCATTTTATAAGGAGAAAAGTGCTTGTGTCGGTTCTATTTTCTTCTTTTTCTAATGTAACAATATCTGTGAGGTAGTGAGTGCAACAGTGTTTTATTTATTTTAAAAAAGAAGAATAATACAAATTATTTCAGATGTATAGAAAGTATGCAAAACCGCTCGATAACATAATACGAACCAAAAATTTTATATTTTTTAACCTCTTTTATCCCCACATTCAACATTTGTTCTTACACTTACACTTATTGTTCAATTCAGAAACTAGTGTTGTATGTGCGCATAGTCGTCTGATTGAATAACGTTGTAACATTAACAACATTTTCATATGTGTTTATCAAATGTCTAACGATGAAAAATAAATATTACTAACACTATTTTTATAATTAATCTTTTTTAATATTTTTTCAGTTAGACTTAAGTTAGTTATTAATCGTGATTAACTGTTGCTACTCGAATTGTACAAAATTATATGCTACTCTAATTACATTTTATACATTTTATTTTCTTAATTTTAATTAAAATATGAAAATGGTTTTTGTATATATTATTATTCAAAATGTAGATTTAAAGATAAAATAAAAATTAAAAAACATTAAACATCTATCAAAAAGCGATTTCGAAATATCGAAAAAAAGAAAAAATAAATCGTTTTAATTTAATTTAAAAAGAGACCATTTTAAAGATTAATACATATTTAATAAAAATAAAAAAGGTCGAATAAAACTGAAAATCATTTTAAAAATTTTTAAACTTTGTTATATCAATGAATTTCCTAACATAACCTTCAAATCATTTGACAGAATTTCTTGAATAATTGTGAGATTATAAGATTTAAAGTTTTAACTCCGAAAACCATTAACAAATTTCTGGGGAACATCTCTGCTCTCAGAATTCTAATATTTGACAGCGAAGGCTCGATTTGGCTTCATCAGATTTTTTGTAGTTTCTTTAAGTCGCAGAGTGATACCGATAGTCTACACATGCACAATATGCATATAAGCCAATGTTAACACTAGTTATCGTGTTTTCGCTAAAGACGAACCAACATTGTTAGCAAGGCTGAAGGATATATTGTCAAGGCATAAATGCAGGGATAATAGTCTTTTTGAAGTATAAATATAATTCCTTGCGCTGCTAAGCTTAAGACACAGCCACATGATTTTAAATTTCTTTGCTGTTTAATATACTTTTTAAATATTAAAAAGAAAAAAAATATCAGCACACATAGAGACAATAATGTAAAAACTTAAACAATTAAGATATTTAATCTAATGTAAAAATTAAAAAAAAAAATAAACTAAATATAAGTATTTTTTAGTAGTTAATTAGAAAGGTCAAAAAACTATAACTATTATATCTAAATATAAGTAGTAAATAAAATGTTGCAGGCTCTTGAATTTTGCTATCTATGGAATTTCATAAGCAGCCAATGTAAAATGTGACTCCAAATTCCGTCTATATCTTCTTAAAAAATCAACCAAAACAATATGATTGCCATATTAACCCAATTTAATTTAATTTTTATTTAATTATACTAAACTAGCAAAGCATGCATAAGTATTGTACAAAGATATAGTTGAAAGTTGTTAACAAAATTTATAAATTATTCTGCATAAAAATATGTACATACATACATACATATGTATATGTAAATAAATATAACAAATAAAGCAAGAAGCAAATACTACAAAACATACAAGTAGCACACAGTGATCAAAGGATAAAAATGAAATACGAATAGACTCAACTTTAGACTTTAATATGAATTATCATCAACAAACAAAAAAAATATTCTTTGCTTTTATATTTGTAAGAAAGAAAGGCAAAGCTAGCCGACTGTAGAAATCGTAAATGTAACTTAAATGTAAATCCACTATATGAAAAATGCGCTTACAGAAAAAAAAACAAACATATGAAATATCGAAAACATATGTTTCACACATTAATGGAAGTTAAATATATTTTCTTTATTTATGATTGTGTGGATGAAGTAAATATGAAATATATTAAATATGAGTCAACCCCTTTGTTAGCAATATATTAAACAATCATGATTACACTTGACTAAGGGAACATTGTATCTTACAACTATTTTTTTAGAACTGGCTGGATTTATTGAAGCATAATTGTTATATTAAAGATTTAAATACTTATTGTTAGTTTAACAATTTCGAAAATACACTAAATAGTTTATGCTATTAAAATATGTTTGGATCCTGAAACAGAGACTTGATCTGATCTTGTAAAAATAAAAACAGTAAGCAATTCCTAAAAGACTATTTTTTAAACGCCTTAAAATATTTCCGCACTAATTTTTCCATGAAAGTGGGCAAGTTTCAATCTTAAGTCTTGGCAAAAACATAAAAAAAGGGGATTTTTGAGTTAAAAAATTTTAATTGATTAAATAGTCTCCTTTTTGAGACATTCGCAGAGAGCAATACCATATAATACTTTTTTCTCCGATCCATTTCGTTAATAACTTTTTTCTTTATAAAGCTTTTTTTATTCTTAGCTTAATTGGTCAATTAAGAATATGCACATCAATGAAAATCGTGTCTTCAGCACCGAATTAATTCATTGTATACATTTTTATTTCTTCTACTTCTTCGGGTTTAAAGTAGAAAATTTAGGTGTTGAAGCAATGAAGAAGATGCTTTGAGCGAACTTTCACAGTTTAATTTATTTATCCCATTTTAGATACTGCATTACGCGGGTGCAAAATTTGAATTTCCCCAAGGTAAACTCAGCTAAACTCATTTTGCCACTTGTTAAAGTAAACGGTTATCAAGAGAAATGAATTCGTCTTCTACAGCTTGGTTTTTTGACAGCCTACGTTAATTAAAATGCTTAGCTTTCCTTATACGAATTCGTATTTATGTACGAAAATGTTTTTAAATAAAAAATGGTAAGTTAAATGCAGATTGTATCAGCAATTGTTATATGAGAATTCAAATTTTGCATTATCTTTTGTTTTACAACCAATGGTCATTCATTTTTGGGAAAAATTTTACACACATACACACAGAAACACAAAAACACAGTGGATAAACAACAATTTCCAGTGATTGAATATTATAAAAAAAAGTTGTTTATGTGGGGAAAAGAAGAGAAAGAGAAAGTAACTAAAATCAAATAAACAAGGGCAAAGGAAAATGGAAAAATGAAAGAAAAGCATTTTATTGGAAAGACTAAGAGAAAGCAAAGAATTTATTTAAAGAATTTGGAAGTGAAATAAATTTAATTGCTTAAATCTGTTTTGTTTAGATATCTTAGGTGATCAGTAATTAAAGTATTTAAGAAAAAGGATTTAATTTTGTTTTATTAATTACACAGACCTGGTGTTGTAGCCGAATTGTTATTGTTTGTTAAATGAGTGCATTTTTGTTTGTTATTTTCAATTTGAAACGACGAATTGGTCAATTGGTCGCTTTTATCCGATGATCTGCGCTCAATGTTGCCTGAAAAAGAAATTTCGAATTCAAGCCATGCAATTAAAATTAAATAAAATAAAATGTTTAAACAAGATAATAAACTGTTAGCTATAATGAAACAATGAAGTAAAATTCAAGAAAAAATGAAATAAAAGTGTGATGGTTAAAAAGATTCGAATGATTAAATATTAAGATATTTTGCATTATACTCGAACGTTTGCTTATGATTAATAACCCTTTGATCTGCTAAGAAACAAATTTTGATAAAATTAAACTTAAATAATAAATCGTTTTTTAGGTTTCAACCAATATTTTACCACAACGATTTTATAGTAAAAAATAGTGAAAGAACAAACAACAATATGCCACGTTGGCGTCAAAGAATACAAAACACTAAATTTATTTTATAGTTTATGTAGACGAATTCAAACAAAATTACGTAAATAGCGAAATGATGACCACAAAAATTAGGATAACATCCCTATTTCTTTCTTAGATTACAGAGATCGCCAAACTTAGTCTTCATATGAGACCCTTTCCTTCGGCTTTGTGAAAAAGTCTTGAAAGCTAATATTACAGAATAAATTACTACAGTAATTTGATCTTAGATATTTGATTATGAAACAAACGCAAATATCCTTAATGGATGGTGGTCATTTAACGACATAGCTTTTATTATTAACTGTCATAAATTTTACATCAGTAAAAAACTTTTCGTGAGAGCAGAATCCCTTTTTTTCATTTCTCACATTTTGCTCCAAACCTCCTAGTGATATTGCATTGCCTTTTCGCCTTGTAAACATAAAATTAAGTTGTGTCGGTCGGTGACTTATAATTCAAATAGTTAATTTTAGAGATTCTACTTGTAGAATTATTAGATTTATTAGTTTTCATTAAAATTCAGTTGTACGCCATTTAAGCCAATTTTAGGAAATCATTTTGGCTCTTCAACATATTTTTTCTTTCTTTTAAACAATTTTATTTTCAGTTTTTAGCAATTTTACAACAATAACAAATACCAAGTTTTTTCTCATATAAGTTGGGTTTTAAAATTTTTGTAGCAAAGAAATAACGGTTGCCCGCCGGGAAGCTAAACTACTTTGTTTTGCCGCCATTTTGATAAAAAATGGGCTTGACAGTTCATATTTAGCAGCAGTGAAGTAGACACATGGCACAGTTATTATGGAAAAATATTTGATAAATTAACGTGTTTTAATCGTTAAAACAGTTTATCAAAATCATCAATTACTGAGACGATGAGAAAGTTACGTAAAATTTTAACGTGTAAACGCATTATTTATCGTCTAGTGAATGATTTCGAAGAAAGAGGATCTGTACGTAATAGACCCAAGCATGGACCACAACGTATTGCAAGATCAGCTGCTGCAGCTCAAGAAAGTGTTCAAAGTAATCCATCAACCTCAATTCGATGCCAGGCAAGAGCCTGGTCTTCAAAGCACAACTTTGGCCACAATATTGCACAAAGATTTGCATTTGTTTCCATATAAGATTTAGTTGACACTAGAGCTTCTTCCACAAGACTATTAACGCCGCCGTACATATTGAGAATACAAATAACAATTGATTCTGAGGAATTGGAAACCCTCAAATTATTCAACAGTCACCTTTTCATCCATTAAAAGTAACAGTCTGGTGTGCAATTTGGTCAAGAGGAATCATTGAACTTTACTTCTTTGAAAATGAAAACGGTGTAACGGTAACTATCAATGGGGAGTGATATCTTGATATGATTGAAAACCTTTTAACGTCACACCTACATACTTTGGGCTTGATTAACATGCATCAACAAGACGGTGCCATATCGCATACAGCTATAATTACAATGGAAATGCTGCGAGACCTCTTTCCACAACAATGTTGATTGGCCTCCACTGTCGCCTGTTTTGACTGCTGCGGACTTCTTTTTGTGGGGATATCTGAAAGGCAAGGTTTATGAATATAAACTAGAAACGTTTGAGCAACTCAAAGAAAATATTCGGGATTAAATTATTGTTAAAATACATTATGTGTAATAATTGCCGACATTAAATAAAACGTTTATCAATATAAGATCATTTAATCAAAAATTATAAAAAAAAAAACGATATTAAACCGTACCCGTTTAACCGCTTGATTTATAGCCGAGTTAAAAAAACACCTCATTCAATAAATAATTAAAAAATTTACCGCATTGACTATTTTTAGGGCCGTGAGCAACTTCCCCGAAGTTTAAAAATGTTACCTGTTCAAACAATATTTTCATAACAATTGTCATTTGTCATTCTTTTTTTTTTTGTAGCGTAATATTATTTGTAATAATTGTTACAAAAGCTAAAAATTAGGTTCTCTGCTTGTTATGTCTTATTAATACAGTGGCAACATGACAAGAATGGCGCATTAGATAAATTGTATCGCAGTATAATGACAACCAGTCTATTTTGTATAGTTTGGTTTTTTAAGTTACTTTATTTCATAAAGCCTTGACCACATCAAGGATATATATATATATATATATATATATGTGTAAGCGAGAATTAAAATTGCAAGCTAAACTTGTTGAGTTAAAAAAGTTTATTGTGCTAAATCTTAATTTGTTATAAACTAAATCGGATTTTATTAGGCATTGTTTTGTATCTTTAAGTTGTTTAAAATGAAGTCTGATAAATTAAAAAAAAAACAACTTTAATTTCTTTTTCACTGTATAAAACATTAATTGTTCATTTGTTTACATTGTTCACTTATGATTAAACACAACAGCCTTTGCATTTGATTTAAATGACGTATACGTTTAAAGCAGTGCCTCATTTCTGTACCTTAAGTGAGAGAATTTACACATGAAAATATTGTAGTCATTTTGTTTTACACTAAGTGAGTTAAAGTAAACTATGAACTTTTTATTTATATTGTAACATTCATTACTCCTGTGAAAAAAAAAAGTTACTTTAATATATAACAAAGAAATGTTTTACTGTACTTGCAGAAACGGAGCGCAGGTTAGGAAAATAAACAAAATAAAACACAAGAAAATTTATGGTCCTATTTTTTGTCGTAAGTAAAACAAAAAAACCATTAAAAGAAGAGGGCTATTTAGTTTTGTACTCTATTTGGCTCTCAATTAAATGTGCACCAACAGAAGAGAAAACATTGAAAAAAAAGGAAAGGTGTTAAGAGAAAACGTTTCGGAAACGTTTTCTGACCAAACAAACACAGTTTGCTGACCATCAAATACCGTAATTTTACGATTGTATTGCTTTATTACTGCAAGTTTATTATGCTAATTAACGCTCTTTGTCAAACAAAAAGTATTTTTTTTTGGTTTTTTGGCTAATGTTTTTCATATACATATTTGTAAAACTCGCTTGGCCTCCTTCTAATTTCAAGCGAATTATGATAAAATTGTGCAACTTCAACTGATGCAGAAGTGTTTGTATTATGTGGCAGGAAACTGTTTATACTCTTAAATAAATACAACTTAAAACTTTACAAACAATTTAATAACCTGGTTAGTTTGTTCTCAAAAAGATTGCCAATCAAAATCATTATTTCCTTTTCAACATTTAGTTTCAAATAAATAAATTTGCGATATTTTCCGAGAGTCACGGTAATGTCTTTGTAAAAACTAGCTGGCATTAGTTTTTCTGAAATGCAGTTCTGGCAGAATGAGGCCAGTTGTCATATATTACCCAATGAAATATAATTTTACTTAAAGAATAACTTCACTCTTTTGTCTTCTTAAATAGCCACTAGATCGACAACGAAGTGTTTGAGTACTATATTCGGTATGTGTTTAGCAAAATACGGTCACAGCTGCTCCAAAAAATGGAACACCCAGGTTACGCTTTCTACGTGAAAGCTGGAGCTGCTACACAACATCTAACAAATTTTTCAGTTTCAAATAATTTTCTTTTTTTGCTATTTTTTGCATATTTTGTAAAATACAAAAGTATAAAAAGTAAAATTTAATCTTCTTGTTGCAATAATTGTACTTTTTTTAAATACTTACATTTTTACATACACATGCATAAACATATACGTTTATTTTGTAATCTAATGCTCAACGACGACTTTTTATTTTATAAAAAACAATAACTGCGTAATTTAAATGTTTATTTTTTTGCTTAGAATTTTTTTTGAGGCGCCATGCAGACAAAATATTAAGAATATTTAGATTATTTCTTTATTATATTGTGTTCTTAACGTTTTCAGTTTACTGAAAACTTAAATAATATTGTGCTCGTGTAATAAATATTCAGTTCATTCATAAAATTTACGTAAGTCTACTACTAAAAAGAACGTGTCGGTGTAAAAACAAAAATCAAATGAAACTAGTAGCTGTCTAACCGCGTGCACGAAAAACATTGTATGCTTTCAATATGGGATTAACGACAAACTTGTGAAATCGGCATGTGGTGATCGATATTTTTGTTGTTTATAATTTGTTGACAAATTGCTTACAAAGGGCAAGAAATTTTCTAATTGTAATAATTATTTTGTTAGCATGTTGACGTTTTCAAACATGCGTTTAGTTTTGTTAAAATACCTGTTGTGTGAACATTTTTGAATATGAGAAATATTTCAAATCCACGGTGAGCGCACAACAGCATTCCTTTTTCGATTTTAACTGATTTTAAAAGAAGGAATAATTAATTCATCTGTTTTTTTTTTTGTATATTTGTTACTTCAGAACTCTGTCACTTTCTGATAATGAAAAAAATGTTTACTTAAAGGCTAATAAATTGTGTACCCATATAACAAACATAATGTTAATGTATCTTTTCAGCGGTAAGTGATTCTTTTCACAAGAATCATAGTGTTATAGCTCGTTAGTAAAAAAGGCAAGGTTAGAAACGTCAGAACTCTACAAAAACTTTTTAAGAATGATCTCTATTGATTTCGATCATGTGGTAAGATATCAAATCATAAGAGAAAAATTTTCTCAATACTTCGTAAAGGAGGGTGAAGTTCCTTTTTAATATAAAAATATATAGAAAATTGGCCATAGATTTTTATTATAAAACAACCAAGTCAAGAAATAAACATAAAAATAGGTACACTTGCAACATTATACAAATTGTTAAAAGTAACCCCAGAAACCAGAATACCGATACAAACAAAGACTCAACTAATTTTTTTCCAAAAACTCTTGTAAAACAATATTTTTTTAAACAAAATACATACATATGTATAAATAAACAGTAATTTATTAGTTAACAGTAATTTATTAATATATTATTTGCCTAAAAATGAGTCAAATATTTGACATTCAGTGGGCACATTATGTTTACATTAAAAACATTTTTGTTTGCTGGCAAAAAATTTTATGTGCCCGCAATCAGCTGTTTTGCCGTTTGCCTATCAATAATATTTTGTGGTCAGACTATGGCAAATAATTATTTGACGTTTTTAGTGAAATGATTTCCTAATGTGACCGTACCTTAAGAGGTGTTCCGATATGATTTATATGAATTTGACGAAATATAAATCTAAAATTTGCATTGATTAAGTGTTATTAAGGCTTTCCATAGGTACCGTATAAATACATATATATGTAAAGGCTCTGTCCCTTTCTTTTTTCGGCCTTTTTTTAAAGGTTTTCTAATTTTTTTTAATTAAGTTATTGGTAAATTTTGCAATATGAAACTTTATGTTTCCACATTGCCTTACTTCAAATTTACATACATATGTAACTGAATCGATTGTATAATTTTGATGACCAAACTTAAGTCAAAATTTAGTATAAGAAACTTTTTTGCAGAACTCTTTGCCTTTTAAGAAATCTTTATTTTTTAAACATTAAAAAGTAAAAATAAGATATCGAAATTTTGATTTGGTTAAAAAGAATAATACAAAACTATAAGTGTTTTCGTTTGCTCTTTTGCATTTTACTATTATTATTAAAATATGGAAACTTGAATAAAATCTAAAATTATGCAATGCATGAGAAAAATCATTAAGTATAAAAAACATATTACGTAGGTAAAAATACGCATCAGCAAAAACAAAAAATTAAAAAAATTGAAAAAAAGACATTCGGATTTAATTATATAGTACTTCATAACTGTCAATGACTCACAAAAAAGAAAAAATAATAAATAAATAACGTGACGTACTTAATGTTTTTGAGTTAAAATACTGTAAAATTGTAAATAGAGATTTGAGCTGCAATAAAATTGAAGCATTAATTAATAAGTTTTTGGGTAAGTTAATTAACTCCTAAAAAAATACGTATCAGAAACAGACAGGCGGACAGGGGTATATCGAAAAAGTTTGTTTTATGCGAAATTTTAACTCCCTATAAAAATACAAAAAACAAAAGTATAAGCTAATATACAACCAACTTATAACGATAACTAACCGAAATCTAAAAAAAAAATATTTTATTATTTCCTAATTTTTACAAAAGCTGAGATGCGTTATGTTTACTATATAATACATGAATACGTCCTATACATTATATAGTGAATAAGCACTTTTTACTTTTTAAAGTGGAATATCTTAAATTGAATTTAGTAGAATTTCGTTTAAAGAAGATTTTCGTGGCAGCCGAGTTCGTTTTTAACTCTTGTGTATTTCATAAAAAAGGATTAGATATTTATATATCAAACATAACAAATATACAATACTGATGGATATAACAACTTTTGAAGCTGTGCACACATGTCTCTTTAATATTCCTTGACTTTAATTAATTTTCTTTTAATAATTATGGGTCATGTAAAATTGTTTAAAATTTTTCTAATGTATGAGATAACATAAAACATAATTCAATTTATGATCAAGTATTGAAGCCGAAAGTTTTTAGCAGGATGGCAACTCGTTTTTAATATAAATAAAATTTATGAGTTAATGTTCGTGTAATTGTTATGTACAATACGTTCGAAGTGTGTGTATGATTGTATAATAGTAAAGCTTTAAAAATATATATTTTAAGTATTTGACCCAAATTTCATTTGTATTGTATATACATAAGTAAGTAAGTACTTGTATTACAATATAATAAAATTAAATAACAATTACCATTTCTAAACATAATAAGGTCTGTTTAATAAAAACTTTTATAACAAATTTTAATCAAAACAGAAACGACAACTCGATTACTGTTGCACTACTAACTTAAATACTACTCAATGAAACACTACTTAATGAAAAACAAAACCAAACAAAAAATAACTGATAATAATTGACTTAAAAGCCAGCAATTATTTGGTCGTAATATAAATAGAAAATAAATAAAAGCCAATAAACTTTTAAAAGCAGCAGCATTTATGAATAATTTCCTTATCTTATTTCATATCCTCAATTTACTTTTTAAACATATCAGAAAAAATGTTAAATGTAATTGGAAATGTGTAAACCAAAAATTGATTAAATAGTAAAGTAAAAGAAACTAACAACAAAATCAATATAAATATAGTAAATGCCACCAAACTTACCACCAGCGGCACCAATGTCATGTAACATTATGCGAGAATTTGTAAAAAACGGCCTTAGAGAGGGTTTAGGTGTTGAACCAATTGACAAACTGTCAATATCAGGACCAGAATCATCACCCTCGCAACAAGACAACGATTCAAGCTCTTGAAATAATGCATCCAAATCACGTTCGCCTCGTAGAGCAGCTGTACCACGATTAACTTCACCTTCCAATTCTTCAGAAGCTTTAAAACGTTTCAATAGAGCAAAAATCTTTTGCTTAAAATTGCGCTGTTGCAGAGATATAGTCTGAAATAGGAAAATAAATAAATATTAATATTACTCAATTAAAAATCCAAAAATATCTTAGCAAAGCTTTAGGTAGGCTTAAGTTCGTTATTATAAGTAATTATTTTTAAAAATGACAGTTAATAAATTAACACGCTTAATTTAATCTAAGCTATTAAAACAAATAGCGTTGGCTATTGCCAGTTTTTACCTAGCACAATTTGTATTATTTAGCTTAAAAGTTTAAAGCCGCATTAAAAAATTAAATATACAAAAGGAAAAAAGGCTAAGAAACTCCTATACACAAAATAAACCCACATTCATGTTTTATTATATTAAAAAGATCTTTTCGTTTTCATAACGGATTTTTATTTTAAATTAAAAGCAAATCAGCTTATACTTTGGTACAATAATAACTCTCTCTCTCTCTCTCTACCAGATAAAAAATATTTTCAAACAGTAGTGCACTTTATGCGAAAACTCAATGTTTTCGGATTAATAGAACACTATTCGTGCAATCATTTCTTAAATAAAATTGCATAAAAAATATTAAAAATGCTTCACTATCTTTGAAAATCTTGATGCAAAAAACAAGATCATATTAGCCATTTAGCATTTAAGCCTTTTAATATTTTACTCTCAAATAAATCCGAGTTTTTAATTAATTAATTTATGATTTGTTAAATTAAAAAAAAAATCAAAAACTATATATTTTCAAATTAATAAAACATTTTAAAGTGGCTGGAGGTTTGCAATCAAGTTGGTCCAAAGTTTCATAAAAATATTGTTAATATATAAATTTGTTTAGCGTTATAGAAAATCTATTTTTCTCTTTAAAACCTGGCATAAATCCTTAAAACTAAAGCCGAAATATATAAAAAGTCTTTTAAAGAATATCAGATGAATGTTGGGTAGGGCATTTAGTACATTTAGATTTTTAAATAACAATAAAGAAAGAATTTTTAAAAAACTGCAACATAAAAATTCAACATACATCTTCAATTAATACACAACCACTAAATATTTTTATATAATTTTATTATTTTCAATGTAAAGCGCAGGTTGAAAAACTCAACCCTTAATAATGTTGACTGAAAATTTTCAATGGTAAAAAACTCTGCTATTCTAAGCTTAATAATTCAATAGCTAAAAAATAAGTTTAATAATTCAATAGCAAAAGCAAACTAAATATTCCTAAATAACAATTTTATTTTATTTGTGAGTTTTTAATTTTTTTACAAACAATTTTTTTAGATAAAAGGCCGAAATTTAAAAAACAAATATTTTTTTTCATTCAAAAATGGCATTGCCTTTTTAATATTGTAACATGTTGAAAGCTAAATTTTAATTAAACAACCATTTATAGTGTAAGCAACAACTCGTTATGAATTCATAATCCATAAACATAAACAGTGTTGTGTTATGTTTTATGTTGTATTTTAAAAATGTCGAAATTAAAAAATTTGTGTCATTTAACTCTGTGAAAACAATAAATTATGTCGTATTTTTGTAGTTAAATATGCATATCCCGTGTATAAATTTTGTTTAAATAGAGGTAATTTTTAATAGGTTTTTTAACTAGTCTTAAAAACATTAAATTTAAAATAAAAATTTATTAAAACAATATTTTGAAATGGCAACAAGAGATACACATTTCAATCTCATAATCAAGATAGTTACAACTACACTTTGCAATTTTTCTTCAAAGTAACTGCTACAAAATAATAAGATGGAGAATTACTTTTAACTACGCGGTGTTTATTCTTACCCTGGAGAACCCTTCACTTTACTCTCAAAGTATTTTAAAAAAGTTGTATATTTCTCCAGAAAGTAGGTATTTATTCTTCTGATCGTCAATAGGATATTGGAAATAATTTCGAAATAATGCGCTATCCGTTTGGCTTAAACTTAAAAGCAACCGCTTGTTTTTATGCTCAGATTCACAAAGCACATTAATTCGCTTTTCCTTTGGCATAAGTAACAATTTTTGTTTTAATATATTTCTTAGGATGATGATTTTTTTTCTTCAAGTCTGCTTGAAAAATTGAAAAAAATTTGTTTGGTTTGTGGATTAATTTCTGAATTTCTATTGCCTTTACAATTTATATCTTTTGGCAAAGCTAATTTTGATGATGTAAAAAATGAATTTAATTTGAAACAAACATATTTGCAAAGCCCTTGTTTTCTAATAAAAGTTAAGAATTTCTTTAAAATATTTTTATCGTTATACATTTAATTATTAATACTAATATCTCAATAGGAATTAATAATACCAATTTTATTGTTTTTTAGTTAAATCAGTCTTACCAACATCTTATTAATTTAGATTTTGGAAGTATAATAAACAGATTTCAGTTTTATATGTACGGAAACTATGAATAATAATTTTTTGTGAAGAAGTCATACTGCCTCCAACAGAGGAAGGAAAGTTTTTAACAACAAAAAAGCGATACTAAATGTTTATGTAGGCTAGTTCGAATATATATGTAGCGATGTTACAAAGTGACAAAGAGAATCAGTTGATATGAACCCAATTGAAAAACATTTAAATAAATTTAAAATCTGTATTAAGAAAAAAGTTTTGAAACATCCCTCCACTTAAAAATATAACGGCACAGAAGATGCATTCCAAATATTAATTAATTAATATTTCATATTGCATATTCTGTAAAGCTTCGCAATAAAAACGATTAATCATAATTAGAAATGATTCTAACTTTGTAACAATATACGAGTATCATCCGTATTCCTTTTTAACATGCCCTCGTATTATTTGCTGTTGGTTTTTGGGTTTATAATTCATTTTCAAAACGACAGAAAGTTCACTGCCTTTCTAAAATAAGAAATTAAAAATTAAATTAAATAGCTCGCAAATATAATTTTTTATGCTTTTTTTAGGACTGTTGTGTTATTTTGCGTCGTGTTGATTTATTTAGAAGGTATTAAAGTTTTGTTGCTTATTACATATTATTTTGTTGAAGTTGTTACAAACTGGTTTAATTAAATGATGAATACAAGGTTTTGAAGGATTTTTGAAATTTTTTTTTTTTGCTTGTTTGCAAATAATTAAATAACTTTAAAAGCAATGAACTCGTAAATTTAAAAATAAAATTGAGATATTTTACATTTTATGTATGACACAATTTTAAAACTTATAATAATTCATTTTATTACTAAAGGACAAATGTAATTTGCTTTCATTTCCTGATTACTTTTAGGCCTTTTTTCAATCCAAAAATAACTATTGTTTTGGCGTTATAAGCTGAATAATTGTGAGATCCAGAAATCGTGGAATTTTTTATAAGACAAAAGAAAATTTTAAACTTAATTTCTGTAGATCTACTAAAATGTTTCTCACTTTTGTTTTATTAAGTTCTACCGACGGTCACTTAAACGGCAAATATTAAATAAGGAATTAAGAAATAAATTAAAATAATAAGACTACTGCCAAGCATAACAGAACTTTCCAATGTTAAAGCTTATAACAATTTAAATTATGTTACAGATTTATTGAAACGCGTAGCGTTACAAAAATACCATTTAAAACCTTTAACATACATATCTATAAAAATAAAGATCGATAAAAGTTAAAAATACTGAATTGTGTCTTAGATAAACAAAGTTAAGTAAACTGTTCCCTTCCACCACTAACATGTGTCGGGGCAATGTTTGTAGTAAACCTTAAAGAAGCAAATTGTCTGACACATGTTTAGCAAGCCTGATGGTTACCTTGATAGAATTTAAATTCCAACAGAGTCTATAGTCTTGCAAATACAAATAAGTTTTTAAAATGGAAATCGAAACTACAGATTTCATTTTCGTAATAAAATAAAGCACAAATATATTTTTCCATTTTTGTTTAATAAAGTGTTACAAATCTGTCGAGGAAAGTTCCAAACATTTTTTATAATAAAATGTTTTAAAGAATATCCTATCCCAATACCAAATATGCAAATCCAAATATTTTTTCGTTTTTAAAGGCTCGCAAAATAAAGCAACTTCAAATATCAATGAAATTAGCTTTTTTGAATATAAATTTGTATGCCATAATTTTTTGAATGTAGCTGCTGCAACTGACAAATAATTTCCTAAGAAAATTAAAGCGGATCTTAGTAACGAACTAGCAGAATCATTACGTAAAATAAATCAATCATCAAATGTGTCTTTAAGTAAATTAATCTGCATGAAGTACCGTTCTTGTAAGCACATGTTCGCAAGATTACTGGCAGATACGAAAACGTCAGTAATTATCTCACTCTTATTAAAAACGTTAAACTAAACTAACCACAAACCAACTGTCAGCGATCAACTAAATATGTAAATCACTTTATAACGGGCAAAACAAAGATTCGTAGTAAATTTCAGTTAAGATATTTGGTTAATATTAGGGCAAGTCAATAAACTTTTGCAAAATTTTTATTATGAAGGCTGAGATTATCTCTTTAGTATTTGCGAAGCGTTTTTCTGTAAACTATTTTTAATAAGGTAAAGTCGCTATTCTTGAAAAAAGAAGAGATAACGTCAACAATTTAAGCCACATATCATAAGTTTTTGTTAATTTTATTACATAATGATCTCTCGCTCTCGAGCATATATCTTTTGGTGAATCATTCCAAGTGGATAAATAGCAACAGGACTTTTTATTATTATTTATATTTATTTATTTATTGGCATTACCAACTGAATCACATCTTACATTTTTTATTGTAGCCCTGATTTGAACAATATAATATTTATATCTTTCTTTTCTTCTCAGTCGTTAAAAAATATATTAAAAAATTAATATATGGATAAAAAAATCAGGGCCGCTGTAGGCAAGCTAATCAGTTACCCTAACGATACTCAATTGATTTGTGTCTACTAATTAACCTAATGGTAAATTATCTTAAGCTGTAGATACGTGAAGAACTTCTCTTTTTTTATTAACGTGTTATTTCTTTCAAGCAGATAAAGTTAGTTGTTTTGTTAAGTTAGCTTTTTTTATAAACAGAAATATATTTCATAATTTTTCTCGATTCTGTAAATAAAATACAGTGCTCATCTGCAATTCATATCCTTTTACTTTATATTAAAATAAACCATTTTGATAAAGAGAATAAGCAATATTATGAAAACTTTTTGTTCTTAAAACAAAATAATCACTATTGAAAAAAGATTTTTTGGTTTTAAATTCAATCATTGGTAATACTTACCCTGCTTATTTTAGCACGAGATGAACTTTTATCCTTCATTTCGAATTCACTATCACTATCAACTGGATTATTAGCACCTAATGCCACAACATCTTCAACTTCGGAACGTTGTAATTTGCGATATTTGCGCATTTCATGCTTGGAAGGATTATAATCACGTTTCGGATCGTAGCCGGGTATACCAAGATCATTTGTTTCGTCATTAAATTCTCCTGAACTAAATTCACCTTCCTCGTCTTCGTCGGAGTACTCAGCAGCGCGATCTAAATAATTTAATTGAAAATTTATTTATTTTTTATTATTTAAAGATATTTTCTTTATTATTATTATTCGAAGTAAATATAATTAATTGAACAATAATGTGGATGACTAATGCGGTTTTTAGGACTCGAGAAAGCAATTAATACACGTATAAGTAAATTGCATTCAAATACAATAAAGAATATATCATAAGCACTATATTTTAATTAGATATCAAACAATAAGTTTTCTTAACCACAATTCGCTTAAAAATGTTTAGTTGATACTTTTTTATTAATCACAGAAATTCACAGTACACTTTATTTTTAAAGCGCAATGGAAACTTGTTGCTATATGTGAAATAAAAAAAAATAATAATAAACTCTTAGGTGAAATTCTTAATTTCGGCTAATACTATTATTTACTTATTTTAAAACTTTTTAATTACTTTTGATAAACTTCTTTAAATTATTATTGATAATTTTAAATTTTTTCTTAGGATGAATCATATTTATTTGTTATAATATTATTTTTCTCTAGATTTTCTTTCTTGTTCTTTTTCTTCTTTAGTACATTAATGTATTGTTAAAAAATAAATAATAATTTTATCACAATTAATAATTAAATATTCGGACATGTTCAGATTTTCATATCAACTTGTCACATACAATCTGTCTTGCTGACTGTTTTATCTAAAGACCAATTCAAAACTGTCAAGACTTACAATATTTCTCTTGAATTATTTCGTTTTGAAGAAAAAGAAATGCTACAAATTTCAATATCTTTGTGTTATAAAAATAACACAGAGAGCACACCGATAACACAAATACAATGAAATTATAAAAAAAACAAATACAATGAAAAATTATAAAAAAAAGAAAACAAAAGCAATTCAAATATAAACAATTATAAACCAATTGCCAAAGAAAGTAAAACGTCAAGGCGTCCAAGGAGAAAAAAATTCAGTGAGAGTTCCTCAAATTATTTGTTTGTAAGTTTAAATTAATAGCATTTTTATTGTGTTATTTTATCTATTTTTGTCTTTGCTTTTGATCGATTAAAAATAAGAACGACAAACCTCACAAGAACTCTCACGAGTAAGGTACATATGTATACGTGCATGCGTACTTATATAAACACACACGTACATATAGGTATTTAAACATTAATATATCAATCAAACGTACAGTAACAACTAATAACATAAACAACAATTTTCTTAAATTGTAATTATTAAAGACTTTTGAGCATGTGCATAAAAATAGCATGTTCGTTTTAAATTAGAATGCACTAAACTTTTAATTAATTGTGATTTAAAATTTTTATTTTAATTTTTGATAATTTATGAAGATCGATCTGAGAGTGAGACTAATGTTTGATTTCGACTTTAGGTGATAGATCTAAAAATTGTTCGCAAGAAGGGCAATTTAGACTTATTTGACCCACTCCTTTATTTTTAAACTCGTTACAGTGAACAAAGTAATATATACATTAAGTAAATTTGAAATATAGCTTTCTAAAAAAATCATTACTATTGGGACACCTTTAACTTAATTTTTTTTTCGGACCGCCAGCACTCAGAAGATGACCTCTACACATGCAATGCATTGTGTCAGAACTAGGAAATCAGGTTATGGGGAGGAGGAAAGAGGGAGTGGTATTTGTGGACATTCAATTTTAACTTTCTTACATTGAAAGTGACGGGTAAGACCTCTGGAGGGAGTTTATTCCACATACGGAATGTTCTGTTAAAAAAAATTTCCCCTGTAATGCGTAGTGCGATTCACTGGCCAATCAAACATAAATGGATGCACTCTCAACGAAAATTTAGTTAAACGCAAAAACGTGGGAATTACGGGAACAAGTTTCCTAATTACATTAGAGAACTTACAGTTGTAGTAACGATAAAACAGTGAAATACAACCTACATTTCGTCAATGCTCAAGAGAATCAATAGAGTTGGATACCCTACTGTCCACAATGAGACTCTCTGCCCTCTCGTGTACGCGGTTGAGCAACTCCAAAACAGACTTTGGAAATATCTAGAGCCACCACCTTAATCTCTTCGAAATGATGTATGGATTTGCACCATTGCTCCGACAGGAAAGCCAGAAAGTCACCCGTAGAGCGCCCCCATACGGATACCATACTGTCGGTCCAAGTAAGCTGTTGGACTCCAGGTACCTCACAGGATGAACATTAACCATACTTTCTATTACTTCATAAAGTGCAGAACACATTGCGATTGGGTAGTAATTTTCAGGGTTGTTAACCTCACCCTTTTTGGGATTGGCGTCACATAACATCCTTCCAACACTTTGGAAATTCGCCGGTATGATACAACCAGCTGAAAATGAAAGGGGCTGCTAACGGACGCCCTTGCGTCGAAGAGTACTGTTTTAAGACCAGTACTGGAATCCCATCCTGCCCAGGAGTATTGTTGGTGTTGAGATCTGTTAAAACCTTTTTAACCAGATAATGATACTTTCTACGCTAGATACTGAATGCTTCCTCTCTTAATCTGATTGCATTTTTGCACGTCTGATTAAACCAGGACTTCGATCTAGTTGTAATCCACATTTTTTTTTGATGGAATAAAAGTTTATATTTCAAACAAAATTATGTTTGCAACCATTTTTGCTATGGCATCGACATTATCGTCGAAGAAACATAGTTTTCAATTAAATTGCCTAAAAAATTCGTTGAGCTCATCCCAACAAGCCATCTCATAAATATATTTTAAACGCTTAGTAGCTGATTTCGAAACGTTGTGAAGTTCTGAATATTAAAAGGAGGCGGAGATCAGAATTACCGCGAGGTACACAAACACTAACTTCATACTTTTGGGGGTGTGAAGTTAGAAAAAGGTCGAGCGTATTACTTTGATACCCTTCAACACAAGGTTCATTCACTAATTGCACAAAGTAGTTGTGCGCAGCAAATAATTCACATTGTGCAGTAGCTAAAGCTCGAATAGCGAAGCCAAAAACAGTTGTGGAATCATCAATATGGAGTCGGAGAGAGAATCAAAGTCAGTTTGGGTTTTATCTTTTCCCGCGTTTGGACTTCTGTAGAGAAACCCAAAATCCAAGATATGTGACGTGATCCTGAATTTTACCCAGAGATAGCTAAATTCAGGGTCTCACATAAGGCCGATAGCGTCAAGTGTGAGCATATACAGTGAAAAAATTCGCCCTTAGCAGGCGTATATTGCAGAAGTCGGTTTGAATCGTCCTGTCATAACAAGCAAGAAAGACAAATCTGACCGTCTATTTTGCTATACTGCAACCAGTGCAAGAACTTTCGCTTATTGAGCCTTCGTCACAAGTAGTTCAGCAAAGGTTAAAAGAATAGCATCAGTTAAGCAAAATTTGAATTTCAATAAAAAAAGGAAGGAAGGTACAAATTATATTTATACTTTTTTTTAGCTATAAACAGAGAACAGTGGGAGATTTGGAAAGTCAAGCAAACTACGTATTTTAAGAAAATCTTATTAAAGGAATAACGCAACTGTAAAGAGTCGTTTTCATCACTTTCAAGCACAACTGTTGCACTTTTTCACTCATTTGCCTCATGTTATTCTCCAAAACTTTAAGCTTTTAGAAATAATTATATAAGCAACATTAAATACTAAATCTATCAGAATCATATTAATTAGCTCTTAAGCGTTTTATATTTTACAATAAAATGTAATATTTCTTAAACTTTTTTTCTGTTCCTTTAAAATTATTTCAATACAAAGACGTCATCATAAAGAAGAGAAAAAAGCTCGTGTCCACTTTCTTTTTAAAAGGCAACTTTTAACTTACACATATTTTCCGCATATTTTCTTTTTCAATCAAGAAATTTTATTAAAATGAGTTTCCTTATTTAATGTTTTTACAAGCATTATAATAATTGTGCGTTTGTGTATTTTCGCTTTTCATTCATTTTCCATATTTTTCTTTTTATTCATTTCAACATGAACTATTATTTGTATCTTTTACACTATTTTCATGGCATTAATTAGAGTAAACAAACCACAAAAGAAAGAAATTATTTTTTAATTCATAAGAGAACAATTTGTTGTTTGTGGAACTAGTTAATGATTGTTAACAGCCGGCCGGCTTATTATGTTTTATTGTGATTAAATATTTTAACTTATTGAGTTTATAATTGACTGGATAACAAATCAAATGCATTAAATAGATATCTAGATTTAAAACCTGAAATTTCCGTAAACCTGTTGAATAGCTTAAACATCAAGGTTCATTTAAAATCCAGGCTCAGTTAAATGCAGACAATCGTTAAAAAGCAACTCAAAATAAAAAACATCTTAGAGGCAAAAGCCTGTGACACCAGTCCTTATCCTTTTTTATTTATTGTAAATTTAACGTTCAATAAATAAATGATAGTTAATAAATTATAAATACAAAGCATGTGCTTTGAAAATGTTTTCTATAAGCGAGTTGTCAAGAACGATTTGAAAGTGCTCTTTTGAGATTTTTGCAAAAATAAAACTCGAAAATTTCGATTTTGTGAATTTTATTATACGAAAGTTTGCAGTTGCTAATTTAAATGAATCTGCCAAGTACGAGTTAGACATATTTGACCCTCCCCTTAATTTCTAACTTTATTTTTAAACTTGTTACAGTAGCTAAAGTAATGAAATGAGTAAATTTAAAATATAGATCCCTAAAAATTGCGTTACTATTGGGATTCCTTTTCATTTCAATTTTTATACTTGCTTCTCTAACGAACTAACAATACATTTTCCACATAAATTTTTAGGTCATATGTGTTGAAATAACATTCCTATCGGAATACCTTTCATTTAGTTTTATTTAAAATTATGTTATTTATATTTTTTCCGCTAGTAAATGAAATACTGTTGTTATTTCCCGTCTTAAATGGCTGTTGTTCTTTTTGTGTTAATGGCGAGTGCTTTCGATGTGAAAACATCATTCTCAAGCCGTGATACAATTCATGCTGGTGAGTCAGTGTTCGAAGACGGGAAATAAAAAAAACAGTATTTATTTAAAATGTTTATACTTGTGCTTATAGGAGAGATAGCAGTACATATTCTGTGCAGATCTCAAGGATTTGTGTACGGTATCTAAAAATTATATTTAATCTAGCTGTTACAATATTTTTGACATATCACGTCATTTTCGCAGTACCCTTTAAATTTTCACTGCTACATATAACGCTCTTTTGTTTACTTCAAACTGCTTTTGTCAAATTTAATCAGCTAAGGGCCAACGTTTTACAAGAAGGTTAGAATTTAATAATTTCTTGGCTTTACGATTCTTTATAAATAACGTTAAAGAAATTTATAGAAATTTGATGACAAAAGATATTGATTTAATATCGATAACAATAATTTTTTATAATGAATGTCATCTGAAGTAGATTATCTTTGTTCTCTATGGGATTGTGATGTTCACACTCATACTTTCATACGAGGTGCGCCAAAATTTAATAGGAACTTTTTTCCCATCTTTGCTCATGAATATTATAATAATTATTTCCTACCAGAGGCAAGTTCTTTCTCAAAAGTGCTTTTATTTCTTACTTAGTTAGGTCCACTTCGGATAGCAATTCTTTGAAGACGTAAAATGAGCAAATCCTTTTTTAAATAATTTATCAGAGCTTTGATTTTAAACAAAAGACCAAAACTTGTTTTTCACTCATTAAACAAATTTTAATAGCAGCTAATGAATAAAACAATCGCTTGAATTTGGATTGCACCTCGAATGTTCATAACATGCATACGTATGTATATTTATTCTTATTATTAAAGTCTGCTATTTATAGATATTGTAAAAATAATGTACTTTAAATACTTAAGAAATAAGAATAACCCGCATAATGACAATGACACACAAAATTCTTCTATTAATTTTTTTTTTTTTTGTTTTTTTATTTCATAGTAACATTAGACAGACTAGTTGGCTAGGCAGATAGATCGTCTTGCAGGAGGTCTATCTAGCCTAAATACAGGAGAAACACATACGTTAAACTAACAATTTGACCCTCAGGCCAGGCTGTTGTTTTATAATTTTTTTTTTTTTGTTGCTATACAAAATTATACACACGCTTACTGACGGTTGAACGAACATTTTATTTGGCAAACGGCCAAAATAAACTAAAGAAACAATTGTTTAAACAAACAAAATAATAAATGTTTACTTGCAATATCTTTTCCTTTTACACAATTTATGTTTCATGGGTTTTTTTTATGCAAAATTAAAAATAAATTGAAATTTACACGTTCCGCATGTAACAGAAAAAAATATAATTCGTCTGTTTGATTTGCCTTTTTAAAAATAATAAGAAAATATACGATTGTTTTATTTTTAAAGATATAATGAAATTTGTAAATCAATATATTGTCACAAAAAAACTGACTTCCTTGTTTGAAATGCAATTAACTTTTCTTTGTTTAAAAATCTGTTTTACTGCAGCCGATTTTTTTTATTAAGAATTTTTGGTTTCATTGTTGAAGCAATTTTCAGAGAAGTCAAGAAGTCAATTGCTGTTTAGATATGTATAAAAGTTTTTACCGATATCAGAAGCATTTCGAAGTAAACTCTTACACTGAGTATAGGACAATAAAACTCATTTTAACAATTTACAACTATGATAATAGACTGTGCAGCATGTTCAAGAGACCAGTTCGATTTTTGTGTACAGATCGCTTTTCAATTTCGAGTGCATCCGTTTATCCTTAATAAGCCAATCATTGGCATGACTCATTAAGCAAATAATTCGTTTTAAATAGGAAGAAGTACAAAAAATGACGCAATAACTTTTTTTAATTTATTCCTTATTGCTGAAGCAAATGCTTTTATAAAGGGAATTAAAAAAATATTTACTCTAATTTTTGTAATTGCCAAATAACCGGAAGCTATTTCAATGCTTTATTTTTATTACTGCTACCAGTAACAGCATAATGATGTAAACAATATAATATTATCGAGAATGATATTTTTACATCATAAAAAATGTATATATAAACAATGTATGTTTATAATTAAGCATAAAGATATGTTGATGACGCATCATGAAAATATTGTTTATCTTCTTTGGCAATGTTTTCATGTAAATATATAATCTACAAAAATTTTGAATTTACAAACTATAGAATATTATCGACAAAAGCATTCCTCTTTTGCAGGCAGTGAGGCAGCCAACAAGTGAACAGTGATATTTTTGTTTCTATGCACAAACACAAAAAAGACGAATATTTTGATGCTGTTGCAACAAGAAAAATATTCGAATGCAAAATTTAAAGATATGAAATCATTTTTAATACTAAATTAATTAACACAAATATATAATAGAAACAATTTAAAATTTACAGTTATTTAATTGAAACATAAAATATTGTGTGAAAAAAAGCATATTGAGAGTTTACTGTAACAGGGTAAAGCACAAAGTTTTAAGTTTCTTACTTGCGTATGCAAAAAATTTAGATATATAATTGTCTTAATGACCACCAAAATGTAAAGCTTTAAAGGCGTTCTTTCAATTTTCTTAAAAACGCCAATAGTCGAACAAACCTCGAAGCAAAGAACAATTCTTAGTTAGGCTAAAGTTAATTTTTTTTTTCATTTTTAATTGAAAAAATAATAATTTTTAATTTTTGTTTTCCTGTTTAAACATTATAGAAACTAATAGAGTGAAGTGCATTTTTTGGACCGAAGTATTGTTTTATCTATTTTAGGAAAATTAAAGCGGAAAAATACAAAACAAATGTCATTGAATCGTTTGAAAGATCTTGTTTATATGTATTTCTCAGATATTAATTTTGATGTTATTATAAACACTAAATGCTTTCATAAACTCAAGCATCATCATCACAAAGCTCCATCGCCACTATCAGAAGAATCACACTGTTGACATTACCACCAACGTCATCTCATTTATTTTCATCCTTAGCAACTGCTTATAAATTTATAGAATTTTTGTGTATTCTTTTTTTTTATTTCTTCCTAAAGAATGCCAAGGGGCGGACTGTGCATGCTGAAATTTTATTGCAAATAATTTCATATTGCGTAGTTTTGTAGTAAAAGAAATAAAATATTTATAATAAAATAGAATAATTCTTACAATAGCAATAAATGCTGCAAAGGGGAAAGTACGACCCAAAAATGACCAAAAGCTAATTTTATTAAGAACACGCTTCTTGTGTTCTCTGTTTGTAGTATTATTAAAATAAATTTTATTATTTAAAATGAAAAGATTTATTGAAAAAAAAAAAAAAAAAGAATTACTTTTGCAAAAACATTTCTAAAAACTTGTTATTAAAACAATATAATTAAGTGTTCTTTGAATAAACAAAAATTAATTATAAATATAATACTTGCACTTTTTGTCTTTGACAATAACTAGTGATGGCAAAAAGTTTTCGATTAATGTTTTACACATTTAATTGCAACGAAAAAATTGTTATTGAAAATAAAAAATCCGTAATTTAAGAGACATTATTAATAAATTATAGAAACATAATTTTTAAAACTAATAAAAACATCTTGAAGCAAATGTTTGCTGAATAAGTACGTATATAAATTATGTATTATTTGCCGATATATTAGTTTAAATTTTTAAACACTGTATTGCTTCCAAAATACTGAACCGGTATAATTAAAAATATGCACATCTGTAAAAGGAATTCTTAAAAAGGGTAATTTTTCATAAAAATCGTTTGTATAATGTGAACGTAAATGCCTATTCAAATAAAAATTATATTCTTATTTAATATTGATATTAGGAGTAGAAGCTTTTTATACATTATACAGTGAAGCTGCCGCTTTATTTCGTAGCGGCTGCAAACGCTTGAGAAGAAAAGGTTTTCTGATGGAACAGACGTACAAATTAAAAATGGGAAATATTTTTCACTTCCACCCATTGCGCTCTCATCTGAACAACAAGTGTCAGTCATTTTGTTTTTATATATTTCATAATTGTAGACAAAGTTTAAAGTTGTGTGAATGGATTTTCTTTAATATTTGCTAATAAAGTTGATGCTCTTACTAATAAATAATTCTTACTTCTAAAACAGAATTTAAGTTTTAAAATCGCAAAACGCGTAACCTAAATTTCAATTGTAACATATGTACCACTTAATCTCAGATATGATCTGAATCTGCCAATTTACAGTTTTAACTATTACAGATATTACAATATTTTTCCATTTAAAATTACTATCGCAAATTTCCAACAATATATCTTTGTCAGTACATCGGTGTACACTAGATTTTTGCTCTCACCACAATCAACACAAGGAATATTGTGGCTTAATCTTCTTCTTTATCTTCAGAATGGTTTATTAAAACTTGGCTGCTATTTGGAATCAATGTGTTGGTTTGGTATGATAGATGGAATTTCATCTTGTTGTTGGATGCACAGAAAAGAATTATTGCACTTATTAAAATTGTATATTTATATACTGGTAAATTGATTTAATTATTTACAATTCAATTATTTTTTTAATAAAAATAATGTTTCTCCTATTTTCATTAAATATAAACTGATTTAATTATTTATTCAATTAAAAAATCAGTTATTTTTTGCACCATTTACATATTTGAAAATATTAAAAACCTAAGCAAACTTCAATTAATAATCGAGTATTAAACGTTTTACTTTTTGTGTAATTTTTTATACGAAATTTAACTACACAACACTTTATATATTATAAAAATAGAATTATTGAATATTTAATCGCTAACTAAAACAATATAATCGAGTATTACACAATTTTCGATTAGTAATGCCATTGATAATCTGCACCTCCACGTTTAAAACTTTTAAAACTTAGATTTATAAGCAATTTAATAGACGATGAGGTTTCTTACGGTTAAGTTTAATTTCTGCTACATTCTTTTAAATGCTGTCACGAATTACAAAAATATGTATGGTTTTCTGCTGGAAAAGCAGAAGAAATTTGTGTGTTTAAAAAAGAACGAAATGAAATAAGTAAAAAAAATGGAATATTTTATACGTTAATAATAAATAGTAAACAATTTTATATGTAGTATTTAAGAAAATTTATATTGAGCAAGTCATGGGAAAACACGAATTTTTTTCTTCTTGATCATTATTATCTCTTTTTTGTGTTTATTCTGTAAGATTTGTGGAATTTTAAATGTTTAATTATATATAAAATAAACATATGAAAGTGCAATTTCAAGATAAATGTAGAACACAGAATGACTAATCGTACTTAATATTCGTGCTGTTTATTTTTGACAAAATATTTTTTTTAATATCTGTTTGTTATAAAACAATGCAATAAAAGTTTCTTCTAGCAAAAATTATGACTCATTTTCCTTTTAGGTCCAGAGTAGTTTCTACGATTTAGTCATTTAAATTTTTTTAAGGTTAACTAACAGCCATGGACTGTTATTACAATATTAAAATTTTTTTAAAAAAATTTTCACTAGCGACCTCGTTTTTTTATACTTTTAGATCGGTCGAAACAAATACATTGTTGTATTCGCCAGTACTAAATACAAATTCGAGGTAATACAACATTTACACGTTTAAGATTTATATTTTCAGCTCATCACACATACTGCTTGTCAACATTATTTTTATTGACAATACGACGTTAACTCTACGTAACTTTATAATAATTTACTTTTTAAGATACACTTACAATCATAATTTTTGCAAATCATCTCCTTAACTTGACAGTTAGATTGCCACACGACTTAAAAGTTTTGACGCTTTCCTCTTACTAGCGCTATTTATGCTAAATGTGGATGTTTCAAACTTTAAACAAATCGAAACAATTAATTAATTTTCATTTAACCTTTTTGCAATAACCTGCAATGTGGGGACAAATTGTGGTACAAAATTATTAACTAAAAATAAACTGATAGAAAGACGCATAGTATGATTAAGACACACAACAAATATATTAAAAAAACATTCCCTTAAATTTTTTTAAAGATTTAGTTCTGCACACAGTTTCAATACTTTTTATTTAAAAACAGTGGCAACAACAATTTTCTGTTTTACATTTAATATCATATTAAAGTGGTACGCTAAGTAACCAAGAAGCTTATTAAAAGTAAGAAACAAAAATTAGACGAAGGACTACAGTATAGAGATAATAAAGTTTGTCCTTGCATCATAGAGAAAAATTATTTTAATGTATGAATTTTAAAAACAAATGGTGTTAACAAATTTGTGTGAAAAAAAGACATAAACATTACTTTTTAGAGCACTTACATTACACTTGCCAGAATATACGATAAAAATAAATTAAATAAATTAAATAAATAAATAAATGAGAAGTCTTCAAACATAATTTAACAATAATGTTTTAAACAGTATGCTTTCATTTAGATTCAATAGTTTTAGATTACTATTTGTCACTTGACTACCAACAAATCTCTTTTTAAGTCATATTTTTTTAAATCATATTAACAATCTGCTCCAAATAACTGTTTCGCTCGAAAAAATTTTTTAAAAAATATATCAAGATGACGATGGATTAAACCACTTGCAGACAAGGTATTAGCGTTAATTATCTACGAGAGATGCCTGTACAAAATGCCTTTTTTCGATAAAAAAATGCAGATAAGCAAAAGAATCTCATTTATACAGACTTCCAAAAATCCAGACTAATTCTAAAATAATAGTATTCTTTTTAGGGAATATAAAGGGTTAAATTAAACTGGCTTTTAAAGGTACATAACTCAATAATGGAACCGTATTTTTCATAAAAACATTCTTTTTAATTTACAAATTTCCTATCAATAAAATTTGTTCAAGTATCTGGTCACTTTTTGCTACAAAATTTAATTTTTTTTTCAGTTTTGAACATTTAAGAATACAGTTTGTTTTAAGTCAAGATCAGATAGTTTAAAACAATTTATAAAGTTTTTATTATGAAAATAAAATTTATAACCGTTTAAATAATTATAAGAACAAAGATCAAAAAAAATTTTTGTTTAGAAGAAGGTTTTAGTGGCAGTGGAACCAGATTCCATTCACATAAATTTTTAGGTTAAATACTTGATACATATTTCTCTAGTGTTGACTTTTAAAAGTAACACATAATTTGAAACTAATTTCTTTTTTCTTTATTTAATAAAAAGTTTTGAGCTTAATTAACTTAATAAAACATTAAAACTAGGGAACGTAAAAATTTGCGCAATATAATTATTATTTATGATTTTATTTATGATTGCTCATTTGTAATTTTTCAAAAACTATCATTTAAAATGATAAAGTGTTATTAACGTTATAAATAATTATTAATCACAGCCTATATTGTAAAAATTAGATATAAGCATTTATAAGAGTTGGCAAATGTATTTACACAGTATACCAGTGACTAAAGTTGGAGTAGAGAGCACGTTCTCAGCTTTAAAATTGATTTGTGAAACATAATTCAAGGAAAGAATTTAAGTATCAATCAACAAATATCGTTTTAGAAGAATTTTAAATCTGAAATATGGCTAAGTAAAATCTGAAATAACCAAATTAACAATTTTAAGGTTACAAACATTTTGACGACGAAAGCACCGATCTAAAAAATGCTGCATTAGGTTCTGCTGGTGTTTTTTTTTTAATAAAACTTAACACAACAAAAATTGATAATTTTTTTTCTTAATAAACTTAGAAATAAAAATGTACGTGAACTTTTTAAGCCGAATTAAAATTGTTTTTTTGGTTATAGTAAATACCAAAATAGTTGAATTAATAATTTCAAAATAATCATTTTTAATTAAAAAATCAAAAATAATCATTATTTTTAATGTAATATCTTATAGTGCTGGAATATTAACTACTTTTTCAAATCGAGCAGGAAATGTTGCTTTACTAATGGCTATTGTTGGGACATTAAATTGTGAAAGTTTATTTTTATTTAATATAAATATAAAACAAAAAAACTCAAAAATTTGTTATACAATAGTTGTTTTATTTTCAGCAATTATAAATCGTGCCTTATTACTTCAAATAAATATTTCATGAATCTCTCACAAAATCTTTATTAAAAAATAAACATTTTGTTTTTGTGTAGAAGTGTTTATGAGTCTTGCTGTCTATGCTATGTTGATTTCATGAAAATTCTGATTGAATCAGTTTGGCTTTGGATATAAGACTCTTAGGTTTTCTATGCAATATTGGGGTAAAATTCACTAATGAGCTACTTCAGCAATAGTGAAATTGCAATATGAATATGTTCTCCCCTGCAGTAATACATTTCAAAAATTTATATTCGAATAAATGTTTTATGAGATTATCACAAAATGTTTAAAATTTGTTTTTTTAATAAACATCATGAAATATTTATTTGAAGGAATCAAGCACGAATTAAAATTGCTTAAATTGAAAATGATTCCAATAAATTATAAATTATAGTTGTTTTTTTTTTTTTTTTGCTAACAAACATTAAAAATAAATGTTTGTTGGACAATCAGAAAGCACATAAAAGAATAATAATATTGATGAAAAAAAAATCATAAACAGTATGATGGTATTGATTTTTCTAAAAGATTTTAGCTATCATCGATCTCTGATCAAACATAATAATTTTTACTTTTTTAAGTATTTATTTTTAAATTAATGTTTAAATAAGTTTTATTTTTTTCTTTAATTCTGAGATTTTTTATATTTATTTTAATTCTCATATTAAAGCATGTCTAAACCTGATCACAATCTATCAAGTTTTAAAAATAAAGTGCAATATATTGTCTTACCGAGAATAAGATCTTATTACTTATTATTTTTCACAACAAATCCTCAATCAAAGAAGTCAGCTAGTGGCAACATCTTTAAAATATGTTGATTGATTTTCCATTAAATATGTTTCTTTTACAAGCTTCCCTTTCATGATTCTTTAAGAAGGTTATTTGTAACTGAAATCTATTCAACAATAAGAGAAAAACAATCTTACCTAGTTGCAAGTAACGAAACCACTTCTCAAACATAAACACACACACTTATAAACTTGCACAAGAAATACAGTTAAAAGCATTCATTACTCTTGTTTTATAGTCATTGTCATCATATTCTTTCATCAAGTATTTAATGATAAAATGCGTAAATTGTGTCAAGAAAAGACATAACATGCATTGTTTTTCATTATCATCATCCGCACCATGACCATTATTATCACTAAAATACTAAATATAACGCTGCCGAACACTTACCCAGTAACATCGATTCGATTCAGTGTCGTTAAAAAATATAAGAGAGAGAAGAATTTTGTTGTAAATTGATTCTTCTTGCTTCAAGAGATTCTATTAATATTTGTTTTTATTTATTTTTAATAGTGATAGAAATGATTTTTTTTTTGTAATATCTTGTATGTTTTTTGGTGTTTATTTTACAACGCCTTGAAATACTTTTTGTTGACTTTAGACGGGTTATTGTATTTTTGAAAGGCATGGAAACGCCTTTATGCATTAAATACATCATGGTGCTGCGCCCAGTCTGTTTATGAAAATGTTTAGTTCGTTAGTAATAGTTAGTGCCAGGTTATTTCAATTATTCTATTATTTGTCAATGCTATTGATTCTTACAAATTAATTGCAATATCAGAACTAAGATTGGTAGGATATTTACATGAGATAAAAACCACTAAGCATTTTGTTTTTTATTGCAAAGTGAGATGATGGTATAAATTTTCTTCAAAAAACTAGAAATAAAAATAAATAATAATTGACTATAAATTTGTTTTCGCTATGTTTAAGTTTAAAACATAGAATAGAATAACACAGTCAAAAGGTTGTAGGAAATTCTTCCAGAGTAACTGTCAGCATGGAGTTATAAGTTTTTGCTGCTACACTAAACGAAAATTAAATTCTAATTGTATTTGAAAGGAGAAAATAAGTTTAATTTCTGATCACCTGCAAATTTGATTAAAAATCTCCTTTTAAGTGAAAATTTAACTAATATGTTTAAACTTATAGAATAAATTTAGAGAAAATTAACTGAGTTTCGATTACCTATATATTTTAGGCAAAAGTTTTTAAAAATACAGATTGAAAACAAAGCGCGTAGCTTGTATCATTGTAACTCCAAGCACTGCTTCGGGTATAACGCAAACTCAAATATCGGCCTTAAATTTGAAAAGAAAAAATATTGATTGTGTTCTTATTGTCATGCCAGACTTCTGCAAAATATCAAAAACCTAGCAGGTTCTGTTAGATATATTGATGAAGAGACCACCTTTTGCGAGCACCAATTCAAAGTAGTGAACTACTCGAGGTGGTCATATAACCGAAGTATTTATTTAGCAATTTTTCTTTAGAAGAACTTTTCGTATAACTTTCATCATTTCATTGTCTTTATTAGATGGCATATGTCTTGTGCCTCTTTGTATTACTTGATGTTTGACTCAAAATAATTTTACACAAAGTGATAGCTTCTGCTTTCTATTAATTTAACTTTTTGCAACTGTTTATGTAAATATAGCTGCAGTTTAAAATCCCAAATGTAAAAAATGTTTGTAAATGTTCTGCAATCTATTTTAAAAATGTTCACGTAGAAAGCACGAACTGTACGAAAGCCATATGCAAACAAACACGTATGAAAAAAGATAAGTTTTAGATGCAGGTGTAGCGCGGATGTAGGTATCGTATTACACAAATATTACTCTATTTAATGTTATACACCATTTACATTTTACTTTTCTGTTTCCTAAAAATCATATGTCGTTGTAACGTATTCTTATTCTTTTGAAATTTTCCTGGCCATATTTCTATCCTTTTTAATTATTTTTGTTGATTTGCCAGCTGTACAGGTACATTTGGCATAAAATCTATTTGAAATCAATTATCTTTTTAACACTAATAATTAAAACAATGCATGCGGCTAAAATATAAATTTTACCTATTAAATTTAATATTAGTAATATTAGGGTATATTTAGCAATATAAGTGCTAAATTTTCTGATATTTCGTCATTCTCGCTGATATTTGCCAGAAGTTAATAATTTCATATATAATTTAAAATTTACCACACCCGAAGTAAATTCTCGTTCCAAACTATCCTTTGCTAGCAAATATGTTATAAATAAAGTAAATTAATTTAAAAGTAGCGACACAGTTTGAAAATTCAAATTTGAAAATTCATTGAAAATATATTAAAAAATAGAGAATAAAAATAATAAATATTTGAACTAAAATTTAATTTTGGAATCCAAAATAAAACATTTTTTTTTTTTTTTTTTTTTTTGAACAACAATAAATTAAATAGATCAGTGCAATTCAACAAATTGAAGAGTTCGGAGATAAAAGGAAAAAACAAAATTAACTTGAATAAGTGTAAAAGGTTTACTCCCAGTATGGAAACTGGTGAAGTAAATTTAAGTTATGAAAGCGGTGTAGATGAACATGTTAATACTTGGCAAAAAGTTCCAACCAAGCGTAAAATTAACGAATCACCAAAATTATACCAGCAAAAGAAATCTCATTTTTCATCATCAAACCGATTTTCAGCTCTTGCCGACAACAATAATGAAAGCGAAAATGACAATACATTGTCCCAAGAATCCCAGCCAAAACCTCCACCGATTTTTATTCCAAATGTAGGTGATATTGCCAAAATGGTTAGTAAGTTGGGCAAGGTTGTTGCAAACAATGAATTTTATTACAAGTCGTGCAGTGATGGACAGGTTCGTTTGAACATTAGAACAGTTGACTCATACCGGAAAATAGTTAAGTATCTTGACGACAATAAGATTGTATTCCATACGTACCAACTGAAACAGGAAAGGGCTTTCACTGTGGTTATCAAAGGGCTTCATCACACAACACCAATCGCTGATATTAAAGCGGAGTTGATTTTGTTAGGGCATCAGGTAAGGAGTGTAAGGAACGTAGTTAGCCGTATTACAAGGAACCCACTCTCTATGTTTTTTGTTGACTTAGACCCTAATACTAACAATAATGAAATTTATAATTTGAAAACACTTGGTCACGCTACTGTGGGTATTGAAGCTCCCAAAAAGTATGATGACATTGTTCAATGTTTTAGATGCCAACAGTTCGGACATACTAAGTCTTATTGCAGAAAACCATACTCATGCGTTAAATGTGGTCTAGAGCATCCAACTAGTGAATGTACAAAATCGTCAAGCACTCCACCGAAATGTGTTCACTGCTTAGGAAATCATACCGCGAACTACTGAGGCTGTGTAGTTTATCAAAAGTTGGTGAATAAGCGCACAAAAGTAACTGTAAGAAATGTAAATGAAAGTTACAACTTTAACTCGCACGTCTCAGCTGCTCCTCAGAATAGTGGACAGCTTACCTATGCCCAGGCTGTCAGTGGCACAAGTGATGGTGTAAACAACGTACTTCATAAAATAGAAACTATGCTTGAAAAACAAATAGAGTTAACAAATACATTGATGAATATGATGTCTATGTTAATGACAAAACTATGCAAGTAGACCTCATAATTGCAGAATGGAATGCCAATGGCATTTTAAATCATATTAATGAAACAGAAATCTTTTTGAAAAATAACTATATTGACATTTTATTACTTTCTGAAACACATCTTACAAGTAAATCCTTATTTCGTATAAGAGGATTTGACATAATTACTGCCAACCAGCCTAACGACAGGGCACATGCCGGTGCGGCGATCGTTATAAAATCGACTATCAAGTATGAAATTTTAGAACCAATAACTGAATTATATATGCAAGCTGCTGGAGTTAAAATAACGTGCAATAATTGTAGTGTAGCAATTTATTCTGTGTACTCGCCCCCCAGATATAGTATAAAAAGTGAGCAATATGAGAACTTTTTCAGAAAACTTGGCAATAGATTCATAGTTGGTGGTGACTATAATGCCAAACACACCTGGTGGGGATCACGTCTAATAAACCCTAAAGGGAAAGAACTTTTTAAATGTATATCTAAAAATGACTACAGTTCGATATCGACAGGAGCTCCAACATACTGGCCAACAGATAGTTCCAAAATACCCGATCTTTTAGATTTCTTTGTGTATAAGGGAATCCATCATTCTTCTCTTGAAATAGCAGCAAGTGATGATTTAAGTTCTGATCACAGTCCAATTATCCTTAACTTTGCTACCGTTTGTAAAAAGCGATGCAAAAACTCTAAACTTATTTCTACAAGCACTGACATTAGTCTTTTCAAGCAATATATTGAAGCTAAACTTAATCTAAATTTGTCATTGAAAACTGGATACGAGATTGACACAGCCATTGAAAACTTTTCGAAATTAATACATGAAGCTTCGTTTGTTTCCACGCCGCAAGATAATATTAAAGCCTCAAATTTTCACTTATCTCTTGAAATAAGGCAACTAATCGTATTGAAAAGAGGACTTCGAAAAATTTGGATGAGAACAAGATCACCCTCAGATAAAACGAACTTCAATCGAGCAGCCAGCAATTTGAAAAGAAGATTAAAAGAATTAAAGAATAATTCCATTGGCAGATATTTAAGTAATTTACGTCCGGAAAATAACAATGAACATAATCTTTGGAAAGCTACGAAATACCTCAAACAAGCTCAAAAGCGAAACGTTCCAATAAAAGATTCTAATGACAATTGGTGCAGATCTGACGTTAGCAAAGCCTCTGCTTTTAAGTCCCACCTTGAAAACACTTTCACACCATTCTTCTTTTGCACAACACATGAAGACACAGAAGTTAACAATTTCTTAGATGTTGCATGTCAAATGAGTAGGCCTATTAAACCATTCCGATGTCGAGAAATTGAAGTTGAAGTAAGCAAGCTCAATGCGAAAAAGTCCCCGGGTTATGACAACATAGACGCAAAAGTTCTTAAGAATTTACCCAGAAGGGCTGTGATTTTTCTCACAGTTGTATTTAATTCTATTTTGCGATTGTCACATTTTCCAACACAGTGGAAGCATGCCAAAATCATTATGATTCACAAACCTAATAAGCCTGAGAACTCCGTTGAATCATACAGACCCATCAGCTTGTTACCAGTATTGTCGAAACTATTTGAACGACTTTTTCAAAAAAGATTAATGCCGGAACTAGAATCGCAACATATTATACCTGATCATCAATTCGGTTTTCGAACCAAACATGGAACTCCGGAGCAATGTCATAGAGTTGTAAAATCAATAAGAGAATGCCTTGAAAACAAACAGTACTGTTCTTCAGCGTTTTTAGATGTTAAACAAGCATTTGACAGAGTGTGGCATAACGGTCTTTTATTTAAGCTAAAATACTTGCTCCCAACTCCATTCTACCTTCTGTTGAAGTCATATCTGTCCGAACGTACTTTTTATGTTAACATTAACGACGAGAACTCGGAAATTGGTGATGTTAAAGCCGGTGTCCCACAAGGGAGCGTTCTGGGCCCAACGTTGTATACGTTATTCACTTCCGACATGCCAACAAGAAATGATGTAGTAGTCGCAACCTATGCTGATGACACAGCTCTGCTTTCAATTAATGAGTCCGCTGCTATTGCATCTAACACCATACAACTCCAGCTCGACTTAATAAGTAATTGGTTAAAAAAATGGAACATAAAAGTGAATGCGGAAAAATCTACCCACGTCACATTTACGCTCAATAAAGGTGATTGTCCGCCTGTATACTTGAATGGAGTTTTAATACCCCACTCAAATGAAGTTAAGTACTTAGGCCTTAACATCGATCGGCGTTTAAATTGGAAAACGCACTTAAAAATAAAGAGGAAACAACTAAATATTAAAACAAAAAAAATGTTCTGGCTCCTCGGGCCAAGGTCGGAGTTAAGTGCCAGTAACAAATTACTATTATATAAAACTGTTTTAAAGCCCGTATGGACTTATGGAATACAATTATGGGGAACGGCTTCTTACTCTAATATTGACATAATTCAAAAGTATCAGTCCAAAACTCTCAGGCTTATAATTGGTGCTCCATGGTACATAAGAAATAACACAATTCATAATGATCTCAATATCCCGGGTATTAGGGATGAAATCAGAAAGTATAGCAGTAATTACTTGGAACGACTTAGTAATCACGAGAACATTCTTGCCATAACTCTTTTGGATGACGGTGACGAAGTAAGACGATTAAAAAGACTTCATATACTTGATCTCCCGTTTAGTTTTTAAGTTGTATATATTTTGTTGAAAACGCTATTGTTATACTATTGAAAAATTGTTTTTAAATTTTGGATTGTTAAATTTAATGGAATTTAACGCTACTGTTACATTATTCTAAGTGTAGTTAATATATTTGTTTATTGTTTGATTGTAAACAGATTGCAAATAAAATATAAAAAAAAAAAAAAAAAAAAGTAGCGACACTTGAGAAAAGGTGTTTAAAAATAATTGCAAATAAATTTTGAAAAAAATATGGAAAAGTAAAACAACATTGCGACAAAACCAACGCTTAAGTTTTACGGCAACAACCGTTGCCTTTACTTTTCAATCAAACCAGAATCTGTTAAAAATTATTCTCAAATAGAAAATCATTTAAAAATATCAATATTTCTTAAAAAATTTCTAGATAGTTGGAGGATTTTTCTGCTCAGGATTCTTGTGACAGCGTTAGCATTCAAATATGGGATGCCCCTTACTTTACATCAGATTTAAATTATTGGAAGCTTATTTTTTACAATTAATCATTAGACATTTACGATTTAAAGAAATTTTCAGAAAAAATAACGAAAATGAAAAAAATCAAACAAAACAAATAACTAATAAATTGTTATAAGTAGATTTTGGTAAGTTTTATAACTATAATAAATATCTACTTCAGCTATATATAAATAAAAAATATTATTTTCACTTTGCTGAAAACAGTTCAATAAATTTTAGAGTTTCAATGGATTCTGAACTCAATTTTCTTGGATGCAAATAAAGCTACGGGTTTACATGTGTGTGTGAATATGTCCTCAATGTAATGTAATTGTGAATATGCTTATCAACGTTATATTCGGAAACACACGAATTTTTTACATTTAATAATTTATGTAAAATAATTTTTTTAAGACATACTAAAATTTCAAAACATTTTTAATTATAAATCACATCATAACCCATTTATTAAATCGAATATTCTTCTCCAAAATAAAATTGGATAAAGCGAAATATGGCAATATGTAGCACCAATGTCTGATAGATACATTTTTATTTGAACTAAAAACATGTGGAAAATTTTATTTGTGTCATATGTGGCTATTTTTTCGCTGCTCACAAACTCAATTGGAAATACTCTTTATAGTATTGACCCTAGTATTACATTCCAACTCGCCACTTTAAGCAAAATCCCACAGTGAAGGCACATTTTGTCCTAATTTACGTCGTTACATTTAAAACATATAACTCGAGATATTTATCTTCACTCATATGCGGTGAACTTGCTTTTGTAGAACGTTGGGGTAAAAAGTTAAACGATTCTTACGATCTTCATCAACTTTGCTCAAAACCCCTCAATACTTCTCACATTATTTTGGCTCGTTCAAAGTTAAATTTTTGAAAGCTAATTGTAGAAATGCGGATCCTCTGGGAAGAGTATGCGATTAATCCCCTACTGGCACTACGCTACTTAAACTTTAGTACACATTAGAATTTTTATGATTTTAAACCAACTGTAAAGACAAATAAATAAAATTTTACATTCTTGCAAATATGCCATCAATAGTAAGTTCCGCAACAATGTGCAACAAAAACTTTTACCTTAAGAAATTTTATTTAAATATTAGCTCGATTTGAGAATAAAATATAAAACATAAATAAAAATACCAAATTAACCTTTTTCTTTACCTTTGGTATTATTAAGTGTATAAATAAATACAATAGCATCTAGTCAAGTTAACTTTGTTTTAACATGGTTTTTGATTTTGTGGTTTCTTTTATTTACGTTTTCTTTTTTTCTTTAACTTTTAGTAATTAGAAATTAAAATTCTATATGCAAAAAAATTTGTATCGTTATAGCACTCTTCTATTCTTTGTTTTTTAAAACAATTTGTTTTGTTTTACTTATGCAAAAATTTCGTTTGATGGTATTTATTTTTGCAATAGTGTGCTAGATGGAGTCATTTGGTAGAAATATTCAATGCATGAAGTGCTGAATAACTAAATAAAAGTATGAAAAGTTTATGTCTAAAATAAAAGAAATTTTAACATACTACTAACAACTTTGTGTAATATTTGTGAAAAAGTATTTGCATAGAACAGTATTATTTCATCAAATACTTGATCAGTCTGGAAATGCTTTTAGCATAATCCTTTAGTGATTCGCTTTGTTGAAAGGTTGGTATTTCATTAAACAGTTTTTTTGTTTCAAATCTTGTTTATTAGCTGGCATGTTAAACGATTTTGATATGTTGTAGAAATACTTTTGTCGAGGATTTTAAGATATTTTCATGAAATATACTATAATAACGGAAAATTATATAAATATTTTGAAGAATAATTTTAAAAATGAGAACTTTATTTTTGTGTATGTGTACTTCATTCTACAGGGAACACTAAAATTCAGATACTATAAGAGCGTAATGCATTTTTTGGATAGCTATAGTCTTCTACCTAGAATTGGAACTTCCAAATCTCCCGAGCTGAAATTAACTGTACGAACTGTTCTAAGAATTCTAACTAGAAAGCTCTAACTTTGAACGGTCCTCAAATTTTTGTTTTTAATCACGCACGATCACGACACGATAATACGATAATTACAAAACACTACCTTTTCATTTCAACATGGGTTTTTCTAAGATTGTAATGCAGCTTTATCTTACGCTCAAACTTGTAACTGCTTTGTTTTTTGGCTTGTTTTTGTCTTTTGTTCACCGAAACTCAAGTTATTCTTCAAAAACTCGCAACGAATAGATATAAAATATTTTTACAACCATTTTACAATAGTATTATGGTTAAAAGAAACCAATTATGGTTTTAAGCATTAGGTCTCTTAAGAAGCAGCAAATTGACAAATGTTGTTTTTGCGTTTCCAAATAAAAATGAAACAGTTTCATTAAATATTTAAGAAGTAAAAAATACTATATAAGTGAGGATAATAATATTCAATACAACATACCTGTCAAAAGAACACTGTTGTTGTTTTTATTGTCGTGATCAACTGGTATTGACGAAACACGTTCAGCTCGTAGACAAGCAACTGTCGTACCAGGACGGCCATTTTTACCAGATGCTGTCAATTCCACTGTCATATCCATAGATTTTTGTAAAACCGCATCCATACGTATGAAACCTTCTGCTAAAGTCTTATAACCCAATATTGTCCGTGATTTATATTTTTTTCGTCTTTGCAATAAGATGACCAGTCTATGGAGAGGAAAGAAAGGAAAATTATAATGATAATATAATTATACTGAAATATCAGCTAGGTCAATTACGACTTAAATATCACTAAATATTTCTCAAATGTCCATCCAAAGACGCAGAAAAAAATTAAAATTGTACTCTTTTTTGTGTTGTGTTTTTAACAAGAATTAAGCCATACAGACATTGCAATTTATAATTCGTTTTTATTTTAAAGCTGAAACACAATCAAATTTCTAATTAACTACTGATAAACAAAAAAAAAACAAAAATGAAAAAACGGACTAAATTAAAATAAAAAACATGAATGTTGAAAACACTAAATTATACACCGTAACACTGAATGATGAATGACAAAAGTATGAATGGAAGAAGCATTCAAAGCAAAAATGTGAGGTGACCTTAACTGACCACAACATTTTCAAACAATAACAGTTGATTAGAAAATTAACAGAAAACGAATCGAAAGTTATTTTTTAGTTCCTTTTAATTTTGTTTTATTTTTTTGCAAAAAAAAATTGCAGCCAATCTATAATATAACAATGTAAGCAATACGAAGAGTGTTTACAATTGCTTATAATTTTTAATTAAAATTGCTACCTAAAATGTTAGTTAACGGGTAGTGGTGATTTTATTGCATAACAATTGCAAACTAATACTTTTAATATTCAATTATTATTAAAAAAAAATAATTAATTGTTAGCATATACTTGAAACGAAATTAAAAAAAAATAATACACTTATAATACGCACCTATTCCCATCACGTTTAATGAAGTGCGGATACTGTAAGCTAAAGTTTAAGTCCAATTCAGTTTCGGCCAATGGTGCACCGCCACCTGCCATCATTATTCCTGTAGTTCCAATGCCAGAATTGCCAATATTGCCCGGTGTACCCAACATTGATGAGAACTGAGTATTACCACCACTACCTCCAATGACACCACAACCTGGCGTGCCGCTTAAATTCAACATTCTATCATTGACATTAGCTGAATTACCCTGTTGTATGATATTTAAACAACTGTTGCCGCCTAAACTGCCAATAGCATTGCCGACAGCGATACCACCGCTACTGCCAGTGATGCCACTGAGTGATGTTGTTGTACTGGACGGCGTGCTTAATTGCAACACACTGGTACTATTTATTGGTATTTCATGTGAACGTAATGTACGTTTGGAACTTTGCATTTTAACCGCCAACGACAGGGATGTTAAGTCACCGGGTAATGGTGTCAATATTGTTAAGCGTGTTATTGTTAGGGAGCATAGTCTGAAATAAAAATTTAAATAACTTTAGTAAAAATTTAATTCTTTTATATATTTTTCAGAAAAGAAGTCATACAAATAATTTAACTTACTTTGAGTTTGAGTTTAAGTTTAAATACTGATGTTTAAAGATTTATTTTAAAACAAATTTTGTGTAAAAAAAATTTTTTTTTCTAATGAATTTGACATCTAGTTTTCTCCATATTCGGTAATCACACCCTTATATGTGTATAGCTATATACATGCAATATTTGACTTAATGTTAATTATTAGTTGAATTTTTTTAGTCCAACAAGAGTAATGCTGATGACGAAAATGCGATTTACATTACATTCTGTGTTGTATTATTAACGTTACTAAATATTCCTTTCCTTATTTTAAAGTCATTTAATATAAATTTTTTTATCCAGCAGCTGCATTATCATTCAAGTAGCAAAAAACTAATATATCATTTGCTACGATACAAATTAAATGCTAAATACTAACCAACCTGCTCCCTTTTTTCACATAATAATACAAAGAAAATACTCTTAACATTCCAATTACATCATAACAAAGCCAAATAATAATAAAAAAAATGCATTCACTGTAATTCGACATAAATATATTTACAATTCTTCTCATGACGATGTTTATGAGTAGATATTTAATACTACTAAACGATAACAAAGGCGTCTGTAGCAACAGCTATAAAGTAAACTTCACATCATTGAATTTGCATAGAATTCTATCCGGAATTACAGTGAACTCGCAGAAACGTGAACACCCAGTAACATGAACATCGAAAAACATGAACATTTTTTTTTTTACATTGACTACTCTAAAACGTGAACAAAGGCTGAAGGCTCTAAAACGTGAACTTTAATCGAACGTTAAAATTCAATTTTGTAACCTTATTTAAACATTATGGGATTCCCCGCAGAAGAATCTCGTTGTTTGTTTGTTGTAAACAACTTTTGTTGCATGATAAGTAGTTTTGGTATTAACGCGGCAGTTCTACTGGAAGCATCTATCTGTGCTGACTATACATATAAATAATATAAACAAGTGATCTCTAAAAATATTTTTATTGAAAATATGTCTAATAAATAACCAAAAGTGTTAACTCTTCAAGAAAAGTCAGATATTTTAGAGCTTTTAGGGAAAGGTTCATCTGTAACTGGTTTGTCGAAAAAGTATAATGTCGTCAAATCGACGATTTGTTCAATAAGAAACAAAAAAGATGCTATTTCGAAATGTGTTAATAATACATTATCGGGTCTTGGAAAACGGAAAATTTTGCATTCTTCGGAGGTTCCAAAAATGGAAAGATCTCTGTACTAATTTAGGAATTAGTATCTTAGAAACCTTTTTGCAACCCAAAGTAGCGCATAGTACATACTAATATTTAAATATGGCAGGAACTTACAAAAAGTAGAATCAAAACATGTCTCATAGGCGAAAAATAGCGTACATTATTTTAAATTAAATAAAAGATAAAAATTAGTCTCTTTTTATCTTTTAATGAATTTAAAATATGCAATCTAAAACGTGGACAAAATCGAAAACGTAAACACCCTCGGTAAAAATTAGTTCACGTTTCCGCAAAATCACTGTATTTCATTTCATAACTTGCTTTAATATTCGTATTAAATCATTGCACAATTACTTGTAAGATGTATAAAATAAATAATATGTTATTTAAGTGTTAAAGGAAAAATTTATATATGATCTCTTACATAGAAATCTTCCTATCATAATAAAATTTCAATTTCAAGATAAATTGATTAAATATTAATTTTTTTGAGATACTTAATGGATACCCTGCACAAAAAATCGATTCCAACCAGTTGATTATTTTTTAAATAATAAATAATGTATTTATTATCTTTCGAGGGAATTGAAGTACAATATTATATGCTCGTAACAGATGAACTTTAATTCTTTACTGACCGGTACGAGGGATACAATAGAGTCGCACAATAAAGAACGGGTAAGATATGGATTTCCTTTCCTTTGTTATCAAGCTTGAAATTTAAGACACCTCTAATATGTCAAACCATTTCAAAATTTCAACAATAATTTTATATTAATATGTTACATTCTTAGTGATTTTCATTCATCCAAATAGAATATTGCTGAATTTTTCGGATGTGATTACTACTGCAGTAATTATATTTACAAAATAATAGAAAATTTATAGAAGTTGTTAGGAACATTTTATAAATAAAAAGCTAATAGCAGGTTGGATTCAATGTTATATTAACTAACTTCTTGTCATAAAATAGACATACACCACATTCATATGAAATAGCCCGTACAGATTGTAAAGGAAGTTCCGTAGAAGTAGCAATATGATTACTTGCAGTTAGTATTTTTAGTTTTTCACTATAAAAAAAAGAAAAAAACAAAAAATTCTTTGACAAGTATTCAAGCGCACCACGACTAAGCATTTGTTATTATCAGCTATAATAAAAACACTTATACATAATAAATACATTTCAAAAGTGTTATTATAAACGTGCTCATTTAAAATGGATTGAAATTTGAAAATGTTACTTTTAAATTTAATGTCTAGTTTTCTTGTCCTATAAAATTTCAATTTAATATCCTGTCTTCTTGTTATATTCTTTCAATTTTCATTGAAATTTTCTTTTTTCTTTTTTTACCACAATAACTCTGGGTGTGTCATCCGGTGTTGCTTTCATTGCTCATAAATTTAATCAAACACTTCAATAGAATCTTTACTTACATTTCTTCTGCTTTATATTGTATTGACTCTTCTTATACTAGTAGCAATTATGTCTGTCTCTTTTATTTAAACGAAGCTCAAGAGCACATGGTTGGTTTTATTTTATAAGGTTATTGCTCTATCTTATGCTTCTGCTGGTCTCACCGGAAGCTTTAATGGTGTTGAAAATATTTTCATCTTTTTTTCCTTTTTGTTATGGGATGATATCCCATTGAGATTAGTGCAATTACGTTTGATAACTAGTTGTGTAGAAATTAGTTTAAAATGGGTATTGCATAGTATCAACAACCTGTACAACCACTCTGGGCAGAAGAAGTTTTTAATTCTTCTATTCCAAAGTAAATAACATACGCTGTTCGATAACTTTTTGAAGTCAATTAAACATGTTTGTAAAATTCACACAAAAATCTCGTTGAAAGTATCTCAATTATTTTAGGAATTCGCAGGCGTAAGTAATTAGTGTTTGTATTCTAAGTGCTTTATAAAATATACTATTTAAAATTTTTAAAGTGTTGTGAACTAAATAAAGCAATTCTTTATTCTTATAAAGATTTATTTTTATTTTCGGTCAAATGTATTAAAATAAGGAAAAATTAAAAATAAGTGTTTATCTATAACACATGGTGGTCACTCGAAAGCACTTTCACTCACAACTTAAGATAATTTATCTCAGCTTGCATAAGTACTTTCAGTTTGTAACAATCAAGGATACCAACATGTTAATCAAACCCAAAGCATGCAGTTGCGGTGTTAAAAAGTTTTCAATCAGAATGGCTCCCACGATATGGCTCCCCATTCACAGATACCGTTATGCCGTTTTCATTTTCATAAAAGTAAGGTCTAATGATTCCTCCTGACCAAGTTGCATACTAGATTGTCACTTTTAATGGATACAAAGGTGACTGTTGAATAATTTGATGGTTTCCCATTCTCCAGAACCGACTATTCTGCTTATTATGATTTTTTTTTATGAAAATCGGGGTTGTCATGGGCGAACTGTAATATTCTATTGCCATATGTACGGCGCACAGTGGCTCAGAATCGCATTTCAATGGCCAAAACTCTGTAACTTTTTAATTAACAAAGATTTTTTAGAAATTCTTTTTTTAGTCAATAGATAACATCTTAAGCTTTCATCGAGTTTATTAAGGTCGGTACAACTCGCTGCATTTAAAATTATGCTTAACAATGCTTACATATTTTCTAGCTTTGGTCAATTTTAAATTAAAACAGTGTAACTTAATTTTTCTTTAATTATATATTTATTTATAATTATACATTTATTTATAGTAATAAATATATGGTAAATAAATATTTAATATTAATATTTGTATACTTTATTTCATTCAAATATTAAATGCAAATCATAATTATTATTCATTTTGCTGGAATATTTCCTGCAAATATTCTACATTCTGCTCTGTATTACTAGTGTCCTGTAGCAATGCCTTAGCTTCGACATGTAGGTCTGAATGATTCGCTTTCCATTGACTTCGAATGCTGGAGATAAAGGGATCTGACGTTGTCAATATTATATGAAATAAATCTTCATTTGTAGAACTTCGTGACATTTTTCTGGTATTATGTTCTCTGTAAAATCTATAATCCTTATTTCTTTTTTCCTGGCTTCCTCTGATAAATCTCCAATTGGTAATAAATGGAGCTTAATGACATATTCTCCATGGTAAAGCACTGTTACTGACATATTTCTATAATTGTATTTTAATGTATATATAGCAACGATTTCCTTGGCATAATCACCAAATTTTCTAGCATTGCACGCAAGTACTTCAGTAATTGTTTTAAATCTTGAAATAACATCTATATCAACACCTGTTATACCAGATGTAGTTTCGGGATCCAAAAATAATCTTCTTGCAGTATTGCCATCGTTTGTATTGCCTGATCCTTGTTTTGGTTGATCTATAATTAACCCACATTTGAGATATGCACGTTGAACTTGTTTCTTTTGCAATTTTCTTTTCTCTTTGTTGGTGTCATTATTACTTACTGATCCTGAAGATCCGAAGCCCAAATCATAGCTAATTTTGAGTACGTGTTCCATAAACCTTATGCCCGTATGTAGCGGTGATAAACTAAATTCAAATGCGTCATACTATCTACTGACTTTGTCGGTTCTTGGTTTAACCGGCTTTACATGTAATACAGCTGGATGCTTTTGTATCAGTCAAAACCTGGGCAGTTTTTCCGTCTATCATTGAAAGTATTAATTGGTAATTCAATGTCACTAACTTCATTCTTAATGGTATCACGAGTTTCCTTTTTATTCTCAAATTTTATTAGTCTGCAGTATTTCGTAGACGATGGAGTATAGTTTTTCCATATATAATTTGTTTGCATTGTGCTGGACGAAGGTTCCGAGTCTTCTAAGTTCTTTATTAATCGCAGTGGCACAAATGAGAGCATGAACATATCTGTGTCAGAAATTTCTTCAAATAAAATTTTTTTATATTGCTTTTGGCCAGAAGATTCATCGCATCTCCATTCACAAAAAAGAGTCAAATTACAGTTTAGATTTTTTTCAACTGACTTCCTTTAAGTGATTGAAGCAACCTTTCGGCTGTATGATCAAGTAGAGCTTGCAGTTGTAACTGTGCCGAAATTGGTGTGATTTTGATAGATTCCTTTGGAGGATAACGTTTCTTTTTAGCTGCAGTTACGTGATGATATGATGGGTATAAATTGTACTTTATATATTTGTACTTTACTGAAATAAATTTTAAACATTTTTTCCTATAATTTTTAGCAGGTAAATGAAACATCTGTGCAAAAAAGCATGAAAAATTCTAGGAAGTTTTTCAACCATTTAAAGAAATATTCATACCACTAATAACATTCCTCTCTCTGTCTCCCTAAGTTTTGCTATCTGCAATTTGTATTTATGGCAGCGAATGGTTTCTAAAGTAAATTTACTAGCAATTTTGATAGAATTTTGTTTGTAAAAATTTTGAGTATTTTCATTAAAATAAAAAAAAGTGTTGTACGGGCGGGTCCGAGCGGGTGCAAAAGTATATGTAGGCTTAAAGAAAACACTTTTGCCTTTCTTTGGGTGGTTTCGATTTTTTGTTCTTTTTTGTCTTTTAAAAGTTATACACTATTAAACTTCAAATTTTAGGAATATATGGTGGTTTCAATTTTATTCTTTACTATTGGCAGCATGCCACGCCTACTACTGTGAATATTTTGCCAAAATTTGTTGGCTACCTGAGTTTTGATCTGTTTCCTTTCTGATGACATAAAAATTTTAAGAATCCATGTCAAGAAAAAATATAGGTTTTGGCCAATGAAAATTGATTCGGAGCCACTGTGCGGCGGCGTAAATGATCTTGGGGAAGAAGCTCTTGTGTCGACTGAATCTTATGGAAACGAATGCAAATCCTTGTGCAAAATTGTTACCAAAGTTGTTCTTTGAAGATCAAGCTCCTGAGTACGGCGTCGAATTGAGGTTGATGGATTGTTTTGAACGCTTTCTTGAGCAGCCGTAATATTTTCAGCCAATCTTGCTGTACGTTGTGGTCCATGGTACGTAGTGATTTCTTCGAAATCATTCACCACTACACGATAAATAGTGCGTTTTGTTGGCAAGTTGTTTCTCCCACATATTTCACGTAACTTGAACTGTCAAGACTAATGTTTACTAAAATGGCGGCAAAATAAAGTGGTTTATCTTCTCGGCGGACACCCTGTACATATTTAAAATTAAAATATTTTTCACCAAATACTCGAATGTGCAGCACTAAAACAGCGATTTTGCTAGCACCCGCCAAACCTATCTACGTTAAAAGTTTAAATCTATTGGTTTACCATTACTATTACATCTACAAGAGTCCCTAACAGCAAATAATTTTAATTCATAACACAAGCGAGATGCAAGAGTAAAGGAAAGGATAATTTTTATTAAAAGTTACATACAATTTTCGCCAAAAGGTAAGTCCTTTGAATGGCAATAGCAAGGTTTGAAAACAAAAAATTTGCAGGTAAATATTTAAAATCTAAATAATTGAAATATTCAAAACTAAGACATTCGTTATTATTTTGTTTTATGTTTTATCTTGTATAACATATATTTATATGTTTTAAAAGTGTTAAGGAAATTAGGACCATATTTATGACATTTTTAATGTTATATAGAAATATTGAACCCTCTAATATGTAATGTAATGATGTAATAGTGAGGGTTGTAGTGGGAAAGGAAAGCAATATAGTTGTAGAGGGAGACGTAGACAGGTGGAGAAATAGTTTTGCTGATTGAATAGATTACGCTTAATTTTTTCTATTGAACAAATGAGAAATCCAAATATATACCGGAAGCTGTTTCACCATATGTTTGCTTCTGTAACTGAAGAGGACTTTGAATTGATTTTTTTCAATGCAACCAAATAGAAGAGAAAGCCAATCAGAAATTTTGGTTTCATTTAATGTAATCTTACGTAGTCTGCAATTTACATACACTTAATTGCACAATTTTTTACGCTGCTTTAAAATACACGCATAGAAATTCGATTATTATTTTTTTGTCCATTATCTGATAAAATTTTATAAAAGTTGCAGGAATACTAACAAGTTGGTAGCACGCTGAAGCACTACTTCATACAAAGCATTTGTATTCCTCTTTAAAGCCTTTAAAAAAATTAAAAATAAAATTCTTTATAAGAAAATTCCAAATACAATCAAGGTATAAGTGTGAACAGGAGAAAGAATAGTCCAGATGTTAAATATGTATTACTTTTCATTCTGAAAACCATTTTTGGAGGTGTCTGTTATATCAGAAAAATCTTGAAATATTTTAATATTTTCTTACTTTAAAAGATTTAAGAAAAGTAAAGTAAAATAACATAAAAATCGCTCATAAGGTATTTTGTTTCTTCGTCTAGCTTTTACATATTTTCGGTTTGAGATAAATTCTTTGATAATAAAAAACTTTATAAAAAACTTTTTAAAACTCAACTTAACTGCTTAATCGGCAGTTCAGTTGAGTTTTAGCACTTTCTCGGTTCTGATTAAAAATAAGTTGAAGTTGTTATTGCTTTTCTTAAACTTATTCAGAAATTTTAACGTTTGTTTTTTAAATGCTTTTTCTGTTATATTTAACTATATAAAACCGCTAAAAAAATTCACTTTTCTACAAGCAAAATTTAATCATTTTTTGTAAATTACGCATGTATTTTTAATATTGAACTACACCACACTAAAGCTTATTTTGCAAGTCAATGTTTATAAGTAAGAAAATAAAAATTAAAAAAAAACAAATAAATAAACTTGTAAAATAATTTAAACGTGCTCCGCGAACAAACAATCGTTAACAAAAAAATAAATAATAAATGAAAAATAATAAAACAAACACTGAAAACATTTTTCGATATGATATTTTTATTATTTACAGTAAACAAAAAGTTCAATAAACTATATAAGACTGCAGTTACGAATTTGTTTATTTTTTCAATTATACATTCATTTATTTAATATTAAAAGATGATGAGTAAATAATAAATATTTCTTTAGAAAAAAAGGTTGAAAAAATATTCATAACAGACTTTTGTTATAATAATTGTCTTATCATCAGGCATAAGAAAGTGGCTATTTCGAAACGGTATATAGTAGATCTATTAATTGAGAAGCACAAAAGATCAAAAAAATAGATGATACAATGGATTTTTGTCGAAGAAATCGTCGTCAAAGATCATTGATTCAAAAGATACCGCCGACGATTTGAAATAAATGTCCACATAATCCACGTATATACTCGTACACACGAGTCGCCTAATTATTAAAGTTTATTATTGAATATTTCTTCTTTAAAAGCTAATGATGTTATAAAAAGATTACAAAACATTAATGGAATTTTCTCTTTTTAAATAATTTGAAAAATACTGGAATTTGCAACATTTGAAAGATTGATATCAATATGTTGCATTATCCATAGAACTCATGATTTAATTTTAATTGCAAGAAAAGACACTCTTTTTTAAAAGCCTTAACAAATTTTTTCTTTCAATATTTTTTTTTTTTGCAATCAGTACTACTATGTGCCGTAAAAGGTAAACTAATAATAAATGTCAACTTTAATGAGCAAATAATTAATAATCCATTTTAATTTGTTTTCTAGTTACAGGCTGTAAATCTTTAATACGTCAAAGGAAAGCTTACGCCTTTGACAAAAAATGTATAAATAATAAATAAATTATTATTTACCAAAAATTTACAAATGTTAATTCACACAAATCCAAAATCAACACAACTTATTCCAGATCAAGGTGTTAATATTAGATAATTTAACAATAGATCACAATAGAATAACAACAACATTATCATCATATCTGACAACGTTTCACATGTTTATTAAATTAATGTATTTTAATATAAATACCATTATTATTAAATTCATTCAAAACTATTTTAACACGCAACATATTTTACAGCCTTCTTAAAAGTAGTGACTAACAAGTATTCTGTGTTTAAAAAGCAACTATGTATAAATAAAGTTTTAATGAAAGCGCTATAATTTACATCAATTTGTTTTAATTTCATTTCCTTCTTCACCTAAATAAAGTATTTCCGTTCGTTACACTTTTTAATGTATGTTTGATTGTGTAAAACCACATTAAGATGAAAAATTTACTTTGAAATAGAAATATTTTGTATATAGCAAATTTTTTTTGAAAACTTATATGTTCTTTTCCCTATTCATATATTTGTTTTAAAAATGGATAGGAATAATAAGGAAAATATTCTGTTTTTAAGCAACTTAATTTCCTTGCTTAAAAACTATTAGTGAACAAAGTTCTGTGTCTTCAACTCCTCCTCTTAACATTCTTCCCGGCTGTTTAATCGCAAACGACGAACGCTTTCGATGTGAATACATCATTACCCAGCCATGTTCTATTAGGTACTGGCGAGTCAGTATTTCTGGTCCAGACATTTATCCTATAACCGTCGTATCTCCCTACCTACGTAATCAGAATGTCAGCCATCTGGCGCTTTTATGTGGGGATTCATTTAAATATTTTCTTCTTTTTTATTGTGTTTGCCTGTTCGTTAATAATGTCGCTGTCAAAAGTTTTTGTCCCTCTTTTGCTATGTAGTAAAGTCATACATTCATCTATTTTCCTTGGTAAGTGTCCGTGATTTTCAAGCTGCAATGCAAAGTTGGAGTCTTCTCTTTTCCATTTATATTACCTAATGTGTTCTGCAAATCTTTTTTTAGTGTTCGTCCAGTTTTTCGTATATATGTTTAAAGGTACAAGTAAGCCTGTATACTCCGCTGAAATTAAATTTGTCAGTTGTTTCTGTCGATGTACTAATATTGTGTCTCAGAGTGTTGCTGGGTTTTAGTGCCGTGAGTAAACCGTCTTTATGAAAAAGGTTCGTTAATCTATATATTTCTGGTCCTTTGTATATACAAGTGTGCCGTCGTGTGGCATCAGTAGGTTCTCTGCCTTCTTCCTTTTTTTATTGTTATATTGTCTAAGGAGTTTGTTGATAGTAGTTCGTTTGTAGCCTTCCATAATATGAAATAAGCTGTTCACTGTTTTAAATTGCTCTCTCTCTCCTCTCAAATTTTTTAGTTGGCTTAAAACAAAATTTTGAAATATTGTTTTTTTTTTTAAATGTAAAAAAGTTTCACTTCGCCAGTTTCTCTAAAGTATGCACTTCATTTCCAGTGACAACAGTTTTTAAAACAATGTCTAAACGACTTATCAGTTCTCCGTTTATGAAAGAATATTTGGGGGAAGGATAGAATAAAGACACCTAAGATTAATTGCATCGAACCGCTGCTTAGCTAGACTGATCTCCTGAAATTTCTTGAATTGTCACGGACACGACCAGATGGTAAAATATACTTCTTCAAACAACCTCATACAGTTTTAGAAAAAATTTGTGCCAATAAAAAAGTTCAGTAGTTCGATTAACAACAATCCAAGAAATTGATTATAAAGGTAAACATTTATCGAAGTATTAAAAATGATTTAACCACTTTTAGTTTCTTAAACTAGTGAAAAAGCCATGCAAGCCGCAGCTCGTGCAACCTATGTACATTCACTTTAAGTTAATTAGATTTCGCTGCATTCCCTATTTAATTTTCTTGTGTTTTATTTTTAATTATGTAATTTGAATTAGTTTCTTAATGACAACGGTAGAATAAAAATTATCTGAATTCCATTGGAGAAATCTCCAGTGCATCAACACAAAATAAGAAAAAAAAAAACAGAATATTAAAATATTGAAATTCTACTTGTGTTTTAAATGAATTAACAATTGACTGAAATGAAACGACACAAAGTATTCCTATTTTGTAAACAGGACAAAACGAAATAAACAATTTAATTTGTATTTACATTAATGAGATATAATTTGTTATAGTCGTTGCGAATGAATTTGTGTTTATTTTCATTCTAATTCATTTTTAATTTTCTCATTAATATTCGCACATTGTTTCTGAAGATGCAAATAATTTCACAATTATGTTCATGGAGAAGAATGTATTTGTGCTTCTTTTAACAATTGTTGCACTGCTGCTTTTAAATTATTCTGCTCGTAATAAATTTTTTAAAACGTACTTTAATATTTGTTTTCTTAATTCGGGTAATTTATTCAATATTTGTTTCAAATTGGAAGAGTAAAAGCTCTTTTAAAAGGTTATACTTAACATAACACAATGGGACAAAACTATTAAAAAAGACATAAGAAATTATGATTTTCAGTTTTATTCGGCCTTTTTTTATTTTTATTAAATATGTATTAATCTTTTAAATGGTCTTTTGTAAATTAAATTCTAACGATTTATTTTTTCGATATTTCGCTTTCCTGTGGAAAGCTTCTTTAGGAAATTATTTTTTATATTCTACAAAAACAAAAAACTGTAGCAATTTGAAAAGAAAATTTTATTTTTGATGATGATTTACCAGACATGTTTCCAATAAAATGCTCACTGTTCCCATTTACTTCCTATTAATTTTGTGCATTTTTTTCAACGATGCGTAGCACCTTAAACTTATTTTGGCAATTGACACCTCTTCAAAACTGAATAATCTGTTCTTGCTGCTTGCTATTCTTTTTATAGAAAGCAAGTAGAATACTAAGATATATTATTATTTCGATATTAAAAATATTTTCTAAAAGTAACACGATAAATTGTGCCGAATTTTTTTGTGTATGTGTTAATGTTATAGTGTGAAGAGTCACTTATTTTGTTTACTTTTTTGCTTTTGTTTAAGTATTTGCATTATTCAACTAGTAATAAACAGTGGAGAAAACATTTAAATGATATATAAATTTTGCTATTTACAAAAAGATTGAAGCATGTTAAATCTGGATTCGTAATTTTCCGTTTGACAACAATGTTGCTTTTACATCGCTGTATAATTATCTGGCGAGTGCCACCTCGGTGTGAATTTGCATATGTCCGAAATATAAAAAATAACGATTTTTATCACATTGTTTTTTATATCCGAGAATTCTTTACATTTTTTAAGTTACTTTACAACAGGAGCTTATTTATCCAATGTGTTTTTTCTTATTTAAAGCAAAGCGTTTAAAATTGTTCGCTAATAATTGTGCATCTCTGCATATTTGTACACATGGTCAAAGACATGCTATTCAATATTTTAAAGCTGAATTTTAAATGAGCACTTTTTTAATTTATTACTTTCTGTGCTTCAACCAGCACAATTATATTATTATTCTTGACCAAAATACAGAGAGTGGAATGTGATAGCAGCAGCTATAAATAAAAAAATTCTTAACATGAACATTATAACAGTAACTTCTCGCGACAACAAATTTATTCTTAATTCATTTGTATTGAAGATATAATAAATAGCTAAGAAAAAAATGAACTATATTTGTTATTTTTCGATCATACAGATAAATATATTTAGTAGAACAAATCTTATAATAAAGTCAATTCTTAAAACAGATTAGATTAATTAAATATCTTTCCGGATAATACATGTTAATTACATAAATCATTTGAACCACTTATCACTGATAGCAATCAAATTACTTAAACAAAAACAAAAATGCAGACGTAATTAAATTTCTCACAAACACACAACCATACGAATTGTAAACTACCATTGGCCAGACATAGCAATTCATGATAAAAGAAGAGTTACTCACAGTTTTAACTAAGAAAATAAGCTAATTTGTAATTTTATGTTTTTTCTCGAACACCGAAAATTGCTAAATTGCTGGTTGAAGACTATAAGGTGTAAGGTAGCACAAAATTTGTAATCATATCGTAAGATGCCGTACCTTGTCCAAATGGCGGCTAATATTAACTACGTAGTAACTAATTCCAATACTTAAATACTGTATAGAATACGAAATAATTATTCCATTTTTTGTTTTTGTTGATAAGAATTTACAGTGTGCAATTGGTAAACTATTTTCTGGGCTAGAGAAAATGTAGTTTCAAGAGAATTCAACAACGGATAATATTACACGGACAACAACCTGAGTTTTTGTCGGCAGGATAACCCTATTTAATACTTGAAGAATATTTAGAGTAAAATTTTTTTAGCATTGTTGGCCCTTCTATAATAAAATTTTCTTTTTTGCTTTGTGAAAAATAATTGTAACATATTCCATTCAATAAATAAACTTGAATTATCGATAAAAAAAGTAGTTGTTTTTAGCGGTAACGACGACCACGAAACAGCTAAACAGTAAGCAACAGTTGGTGGCGCAAAGGTTCGCATGGCATGGAATGATGAAAGACGTCGGACAATTCGTCTGATCTTGCTTGCCGTGTCAACGCAACAAAGTAGTGGGGTTTACGAAAACATCAATTTACATCATTGGCCCGTTGCCAGGTCAGGTATTGCCTGACCTGCGTCGATAGGTTTTCAGGATTCCCAGTGGCTAAACCGATAACAGATATTACTGCAGAAACAGTCACACAAACCCTAATCGAAGGATGGATATCTTTATTTCATGTCTACATACATGTCTACCTTAAGGACAAATTCAATGGCCCGGCATGGGGAGAGCATTTCTTTTGTTAATGGAAATCTTAAGGATAGCAAGTTCGTTTTTGTACGCGTTGACAGAGTAAAGACGCCGCTTGAATCTTCCTACGAAGGTCCATTTGCAGTTTCGAAAAGGGAAGACAAGTATTTCAAAATTATAATAGGACGGCGAGCTGTGAATATTTCTTGCGATCGACTGAAACCTGGGGAAGAATAACGCAGGTTTGAATTGCCACAGAATTGCGGTACAGACGAGCCACTATCTTAGTCCACGGGTCAGGGAAACAATTCCCGGTCAACGAGAAACGGACGCCAAGTACGTTTTCCATCTAGGCTTTTCTATCGATATAAAAAAGTTATGATTTCAGTTCAAATCCCCATATTTGCAAAAGAATTAAACCAGCTCTAGAGATTTGCAATGTAGTCTTAAATCCGCTGAGGTAAGCACGCCAGAAATTTGTTGCTTAAAACTTCCTAATTATCACATGATATTGGTGACTTCAAATACTGGTGTGTACCAGGGACGATGTTCGTTTCCTGCCTGTAAGTAAATCCACTTTAGAGAAGATGCACATGGTTTGTGTTTTTTGAGTATAACTTTCACACCGTACTTGCATCTTAATATTTACTTTTACAAATGTATACAAGCATATGTACATACATGCATGCAAAAATGTGTATATACCTACATACATATCTACGTATATACAAGCATGTTTAATTACGTTCATATATATTGTGCAAGAACGGATTCCATAGTTCTTAACAATGAAGTTTATTAATTTTTTATGTTTGTTGTTTATAATTTACAATATGAATTCGAGTTGTTTACTATTAACGACATAAATTGTGGAAAACCACATTTTTGATATTTATTGCCTTAAGCTTAAATACAATAAAGCCTGTTATATGGTTACCGGGAAAAAACCAAAAATGCCAACACATCAGTTACAAAAAGGGTGAAAATAAATGAAATATTTTGTTACTTTATAATAAAACAAGCAAATTAAAGTTTGCCTGTGAAAAGTACTTTTTTAATTTCACAAATTTTCGCACAGGTAGTGGAGAAAGTACCCTTACTTTGTTTTTTTAACGGTACTTTAAAAAAAGTATGTTAAATTCTAAAATCCAAATGTTCCCAGCAGCTTTGGATGATATCTTTGCGGTTTAAAATTTCAAATCATTTATATATCTGGTACTGCAATCGATCCAGATGTTTAAAATTTTTTGATTTATTTTTAAAATAGGTCATTTCCAAAACAATGTGTTCACCACAATTCCTTATTTTTAGTTTTTTTTTAGAAATTATAAAATATTAAAATATTAATATAAAATTAAATTATTTAACTCACTACATTTTAAAGTCTTAGCCATATTTTATAACAAAAGACAAAAAAAACAAAAGGCAATTTTATTCTATTTTCAAAATTTTACCAATTTCAGTTGAAAGTTGAAAATATTTATTGTTTTAATAAACAAAACAGCAACAGCAAAAAAATTCCTTATTATGATGTTAAAACCATTAATAGAAATATTTTGACTTGAGTGGGCCCATTTATTTATTAATAAAAAATATTTACAATTTTTTCGTTATATTGATTGGCGCCAACAACACATGACGAACGTGTTAACAATGAACAGTTTTGCTTTATAAAGTGTATGAAATGAAATTAAATTTTCTTAAATTTTAGTTATTAGATGTTAAAATGTTGTGTTCTATGAAAAAAAAATTGCATTCTTAAGCTGATAATATGTTTCAAAATAAAACCTACACAATCTAAAGCCAGAAATATATTTAGAATAATTGTTAACAGGAAATTAAACTTGATTATATCTAAGGGATAAGGATAAGACATATATTTGTTGCAAACAAAAAAAAAAAAAAGAAACTATTGAAGTTACCCTATAGTTTGCTGAGGGAAGTGTGGGTTGATTGTGTAATCAAGTGAAGTGAGAGTGAATCTTGCAGGTAACCCAACAAGTCTGATGATATGAACGTTTATTAATAGAAAAGCTGCCGACATTTATTTTCATATTAAACATATAGAAGAATTTGAGAGTTGTCACAGATTTAAATAGACATATTTGTAAAAAAATGGATGTAAGAAAAACCGGGTAATAATACATTTTGTCCTGCTTATACGACTACATATAAAAAAAATCTGTTATGCACACTAAAGTTTATCCTGTGTTATTAAAACTGAATAGTTTAAAAAGAAATTAAGGGTGTAAGTAAAAATGTAATGGGATTATTTTTTGTGTTTTTGTAAGAATACTCAAAGTTTTTAATAGTTCTGTTATTTAAAATACTTCTTATTTAACAATGTTCTTCATATGAAAATTAATTTTTACTAGCCACGCAATTCTCACTTTCCGGAAGATATATTTCACCTTTAGGGCTGAATCCCCTCTCTCTACTCTCTATAACCGCCATCATGACGAATGCAATATTTAAGATTTTAAAATAATTATTACAAAGTTTTTGATTTGATTTTAAACCAAAAACAAAATAGTCTAAAATATAATGTAATTTTAAAAATAAAAAATACAGCTCAAATATAATTATTATTCCGAATTTAAAATCTCAAAAAAACTATATATTAAATTTCTCAAGTAAAAAATACAAGTAATATCTAGGACATCTTTCTACGGGCGTTATGGCTCAGAAAGTAAAACTGTTCAAGTTCAAAATTTGTGATAAAGATAAAAATAATAGTACCATAAGAAATCAATTTGCAGAATTATAAGATTGCTCTTATAATATACCCACGATTCCTTCCACTAATAAATATAGTAACGATATTTATTGTAAATGCATATACGACAAAATATAAATGTAGAAAATGTACCCTAATGTCTTCCACACGCTTCTTTAAATATTTGTGAATGTTTAAATTTTTTATATACCAGGCGGCTGCAGTTAATATTCGTACATTCGATACAAAGGCATTATAAAGAATCATCTGCAATTTCATCTGCCTCAATTAACTTCTATATGGCCAACCACGGTGTATACCAAGGTATATGACTTCTGTAAGTTAAGGTATAATATTTTTAATTATTATACCTTATATGATTCTGCAAATATCAGGATGTTACATGAGCATGAATGCGTTGTCATCACATATTGTTTTTATATATGCAGTCCTGTGCAGATGGCTGTTTTATTTTTTAAAAAATAAGTTTATATTTCATTGTATGTATACAATATTGCCAAATGATTATGATAGTAATCGTCAATCCACATGTTAAGGCCGCAACCGTTACAAGCATTCTAGGTGTATTTTTCTCAGACCAAAAGAGGAATGCCACAAAAAATATATCTCGCATCAACATAAATCATTTGTTAAAATTTCCATTTCAGTATTTATAATTCCAAAGTAAAAATTACACTTTTGTAATCGGTACTTAGGACAATTTGTGGAAATTCGAAGGACCATTTTTCGATTTAGAAATCATTAAAGTAGATTAAAATCAAAACACATTTAATTCCAGGTGTACTATCCTTCTCTATTACAAGAAATAACAAAAAAGTTAAAGTTTAGTATAAAACACTCTTCAAAGCATTTTATTAGCATTCATAGAAAAATAATAAATATTGAATAAAAGTCGAATTTAATTAAAGCCGTTTCCAGTTTTTTTTTAATTCTTAAATACACCAGTATTAATAAAATTTCTTTGCATCGGTTTGTTTCTTTTAAGTTTTATAAAAAAAATATTTTTAAAATAATTTTCTAAAATAATTTTCAAATTCACAATTTAATTTCTGCCTTTTTAAACAATTTTGAGGTTAATGCCGTTCATTCGCATTGTATGCAATCAATTATTTATAACTTTTTTTTATTTAGCTTTGTTTTCATTTAATAACTATCGGCAACAATAACAACAACAACGACGACATAATAAAAACAAATAAATATATTTGATGCACCATAAAAACAAGACTGTAGAAATGGATTGCTCTGATTTAATGGCGCAAATGTTGTGTTGCTAGTGGCAACCAAAACACTTGTAAACAGCAATACAACAAAAAAAAATTATATTATATTTTATATTTGCTATTGGCTTAGAACACTTCTAGGAATACTTTAAGTATAACTATCATGGCATGTAAAAATTATAAAAAAACACACAAAAATATTTAAAAAAAAATCCCAGAATGACACACAAGACAAATTTCAAAGTGTAAAAACAAAGACTTTAATAATGGTAGGAATTCTAAAACTACAAAAGCAACAACCTAAATTTTTTAATTAGCATACAATTAGTTTTTTTTTTTAAGTTTTTAAAAACAAGCGGTAAATTTTACAATGATGTGCAAGAGAAATAAGTGCTTGTTTCGTAACGAATTAAAATTTGAAATCGGATTTTGAAGATCCTATTATTATGTTCAAAATGTTCAAAATGTACTTTAAAGGAACTAAAGACCCTACTTGGTAAACTATGAATTCCATGACAAAGCAAAGGAGCTATGGTATGTGCTGCTGAAACAGAAAAAATGAATGCAAATCAATGTAGGCGCATTTTTACAAATTAATCATTTAATTCAAAACAGAATATAAGATTTAAAACTTTAACATATCTTTATACTTTATACTTTAAAAACATGATTTGTATCTAAGATAAGAAATACTGTGTTTGTAGAGGTATCTGTTTGTGCGCTCGACAGAAGATCTGAGTTCTTCTCCCAACAGAGCTTTGAACAGCAAAATAAAAAGTTGTTCTGGAGTAGTCCAGATTGATCAGTTAAATAAATAATTAGTATTAGGTATTGTAGTTTAAAAATAAGTGGTGATCCAAACTTCGCATTAAAATGACCTTCCCCAACCATGAGAATTTCAATTTCTTATAAACAAAATGCAAAACTTTTTCTTTTAGTGCAAAACAAACAAATTTTATTTCTATGTATATAAGTATATAAGTATGTATACATTTATGTCTCTCTAATTGAAAGAAATTTTTTGCAGACCATCACTTGTTGACTCAATTTGTATGTTCTGCCTTAGAAAAATAAAATAAAATAGAAAATACTTTTGCAATACAATTTCAATTTATACAAAAAAGAAAACTTAGATAAAAAGAAAATCTAAAGATAGATCGACATGAACAGCTGTTAAAATTTTTATAAACATATGTATGTGGCAGCGTTTGGTTTGTGACGCGCACCAAATAATTGCGCAAACATGATACATGACATTAACATAAATGTTAAATATTAAATTAAATTTTCACCAAAGATTTCTATGTATTTAGAAACACGCTTTCAAAAGAAAAAAGACAACACGTGATAATGAAAACGTATGTTTATCATTCTTTTATATACGAGTGTAATCCTAAAAATGCTTCCAAAGTTGTGAAATTTTAAAAATGCATAACATTAGCTAAGCCTGCTGACATTTTAATTATAACCATCGAATTTGTAATAATCTCATCATTATATTTTTATATTTAAGAAATTCTCGTAAGTAAAACATTTAAAAATGGAAAAACCCGAAGTTTATATTTAATAAGTGCTTAAACTTAATTTTAAATCGTGATTGTGGATACAACCACGTTAACGTGAGTAGCAGATTAGAATACTATTCGGGCATAAAATCTCATTTTTATTCATGAGGGTCTTGAAAGCAACTTAGCTACGATTGGCAGTTAAATACTACGTTGTTACTTTCCTCTCTAACTAATACTCCTTCACAGACTCCTCAACTATTAAATATGTCGTTCTCACCAACTTATCTACTGTGTCTACGCAAACTAGTATTCTCTATACTAGAATCAAGTTATATTAAAACTTCTGTTTACGTTTTAATCAGCTTTAAACAACTCATCCACCACGACTATTTAATAACTATTCTTTTTCTTTATTCTTACAGTTTTGTTGGGATTTGAACTTATGATCTTCAATTTAACAAAGAAAGTGACATTACTTCAAACGCAAGTGCTTAGCATGTGTTAACACGCCCTGCTTTTATTATATTTTCCAAATTTTTTATTGGCGGAGAGTAAAACTTATTCAGTTCTGTTTATATTCGACACAGTTTAATGCATCTAGCTTTATAGTTGCAGATATTTAAATAATTTCAAATATTATTTACTTAATATCTCCAAGGGCACTTGAGTTAAATTCTTTCTTAAATTCTTCATCCGTTTCTCTAAATATCGGGAAGTTAAACAAATTCTGCTCTCGCTAAATTAATAGTTAATTGTCTTATGATAAATTCTGAAGATAAAAAAATTAGCAGATAACTAACTGGTAGAATAGAAGCAAAAAAAGGCTACTCAACTACGGGTTTCATATTTGTTATTTGAAAAACAAAGTGTAAATGTAGTTGAAAATAAGATATATGTAGTTTTCTTCACAACGATGAGGGTAGCGAGACACATTAGGTGTGGCAAATTTTTAAAAAAATTTAAAAAAAACCAAATATAATTATTCCTATTTATAAAAGTATCTGTCATAGTTTGTGTAACACTAACGTCTTACTAATATTTAATGAATTTAATATTCTTTACTTTTAATCTTTAAACAACTTTGTTTACATTTCTAGTAAAACGTAATTTAAAGGATTACGTGAGTAAACAAGGCTAAAACAAAAACAGGGTATGGTTTCCATATATTTTGATTTAGTGGACATGTGCAGTAGCATGTTGTCTTCTACAAAGCTAACAGCCACTTTTTAATATTATTGGTGGGCATTATTTTGCTGTCTTATAAATTCAAAAAAATTGTTTAATTAAGATGGAGCACAATTATTTTTAAAATAATATAAAGTAACGTTATAGAAAAACATTTCTTAAAAATAAATAAGAAATCTGTAGGACTTATGCAGATAATGGTATACAAAATCACTAATTTAAACGAACTTTAAGCAAAACTGGAAAAATTTTAAAGAACTAAATCTACAGCAGATATATTAAAATCTGCAGATCGACTACATAAACGGCCGATCAAAAATATTACTGTTGGTAGTGGGTGTGCTGAAAAATATAAAAATTTATCAATATACTGTATCTACATTTTAATTTGCATGTCGAATATAAAAAAGGAATAATTTACCTGATTATGAAATGGCAAAAACATACACTGAATACCAGGTCAAAAAATAACCTTTGTACGATGATTTCTCATATCAAATTTTTAATTGAAAATGAATATTCATGGTTTAAACAGGGCGATAACACAATCCATCGGTCATCAATACACTCAATTCGGCCAATAGATAGTGCCCACCACAGTCCGATATTTATTACGCCGCTGTAAATTACAACCCTTGTAAAAATAATCCAGGTGATTTTTTCTTCTTCCCAAAAAAATGTGTTAGAGCACGGGACAATGGTGTGGGGCAGATCATTCAGTCATGCTATAAAAGTTTTTTCAACTGCAAAAGGTCTCATTATATTTCGCTAAACTTTTCTGTCGATCACTTCTGATTCTGATCTTTGATAGTTATTACTTCAAAATTGATAGTTTTATTGTCTGGTAGAATTGGAAAAAAGTCCTTCGAAATAATCGTGGGCGCTCGACTTTTATAGCTTTAATCTTTACTGTGCCTCACTTTATCAACTTTAACTAGCTTTCTAAAACGTTTTGCATCTTTCGCCATACAATTGCTGTGGCGAAATTTTACTAACAAAGTTTTAGCAATAATATTCTCACAATACACATTCTCAATGTTTATCGGATAAAAATGAAAATAGTGCTCTATAGAATACTGATTCACACAATCGGCAGTAGAAATATTAAAGGGTTTGAAATGCTACAAAATCATCGAAATTAGCACAAGTTCACTAAAAATAATTTCTTTGTTGGTTATAAATCAACATACACACACAAATAACCTCTGCGTTTTAATTAATTTTTTTTTTCATTTTTACCTTACTGCAAATTTTATTTGACTTGTAAGTGAAATATACAAATTTTCATTTTTACTTACTATATTTTTCATGAAAGTTGGTAACGATGGATAAATACAATCCATCAAATATATGTATATTGTGTTTTGGGCGCGGTTTGTGGCAATGAAATTTATTAACTTGAAGGAAGAGCAAAGTAAAGAAAAATACTATTTAAGAAATTGGTTTATTTAATTTTTTGAAGGAAAGAAATTTTTAATTGCTGTAGTATTTTTCTATCAACGAATTTAATGTTTAGTCGATATTCATTGAATAGTAAGAGAACGTAAACAAAGCCTCGTGAATTCTGAAGTTGTTGCAATTAAGCAATATAATAATAAATAATTACCAAGTGGTTGTTTCATCAATTTTATCCAATTCGAATATGAAACCAAGCGAATATTAAAAAATGATTTTCTAATATATATGAAGGCCTTATTGCGCGAAGATTTATTTTTACCGTATTTTAATAAGTTTTATTTGTGATTCTATGATAATAAAAAATAAAATTATTGATAATTATTAATTGCCTTGCACTTTTAGAAAGGTATAAAGAAGAGAAGAAATGCAGTGAAAAAAGGTGGCTGATTTAATGCGTTCTTTCTCACAATGATGCAAAACTTATGTTCACTTTTTAACAGGTCGCAATACCTCTGGTGTTCAATAGGCAGTTTATAGTTTTTGAAGATGAAAAAATTGTTTTCACTTTGCTGACGATTCAATATTGAACAATAGAATAATGTCGTTGAAAGAAGTGACAGAAAATCATGTAAAAAAATTAGGCATCATTTATGCATTGTTGCGATGCGAAAACCAGGCCACCTAGCTTTAATCGTTCATAATAAACTTAAGACTAACCAGCTATGCTTTCATTTGAATTTGAAAAGTTTTTCAAATTAAAAGTTTTTCTTACCTTTAAAAAAATAAATAAATAAAAATACATACATCCTAAATGAGAATTCAGGATTTCTTGGACTACAATTTGTATATAGCCTAGTAAATGTGAGGAATAAGTGTATGTACGAATAAATAAATACATACACGTATATGATTATTACTAAAAACCTATTTTGGTTTTTAAAATATGTATTTAGACAAGGCAATTAGACCTGCATACTTTCTATACCTACAAGTAGAGTTGTGTATTCTTTTGTCCGCAAATTAAGATTAACAAATATATCTGTAAAAGAATAGTGTAACTCATGTCACGTATATCCTAAAATAATGTAAATACTCAGTTTTTGATACTCGCTAACTAATACGCTGCCAGAAAAACAAAAAAATAGAAAAAACTAATTTGACTAATTGTAAATTAATGAAATAATTTGTTGTAATAATTTCTAAAATTTTTAAATCAAACAAATTTAACTCATTTTATAATTGTTATACAAAGAAGATAAAATAATAAAAGCAGGTATAGTGAAACCATTAAGTTATAATTTTTTACAATACTTACAATTTAAACTTTAATCTTTGCTCGGTCTTACCTGTAATACAAATAAGAATAAGACTTTAAAATTATTTACAAGTTTTTTCAATATGACTTTTATTTTTTTATAGTTTATAGTTTCTTTTGAAGAAAAAATGCTATTTAAATAATTATTAGCATTCATTTCTGAACAAAACAATTTAAATATCTTACAAGAAAAAAATGAGCGGATGCAATTTCAACAAATCAAAATTTTGAGAGAAAGAGAGGTTAATATTAATATTATTAATAATATTATTAACCTCTCGTTCTCTCTCTATCTTCCCCTCTCGTTCTTGTTCTTAAGCCACTTGATGGAAAAACAAGTAAATCTTAAAAAAAAGTTTTCTTTGTATAATTTTGTGTTTGATTTTTAATAGCTTTTTTATAAATTTAAATCAATTTAAAAGACTATCGCACTTTATTCATAAAAGTCAGAATAACAAGTTTTTCTTAATTGAAATTACAGTTTTTTTTTAACTGAATGACTAAAAGCCATGATCGGAAGCTTTTAGGTTTTGCTATTTAATTAAAAATTAGTCAAATTGTATTAAAAGTGCTTTAAAACAAAAAGGGAAGATTTAAGCAAAAGCAGCTGTGGAGGTGAAGCTTAAAACCGTTATAGGTAGGCTGGAAGATTAACATTACATAGTAGGGCATAAACGAATCATTTTGGAATGATGATGCCAGAGGTTTTTGAGCAGCACAATCTGACCCCATAGTAGTGCACCTTACACATGTACATTTTTTGAGACTTATAATTTGTTTCTTTTTTATCAGCTTTAATAATTTTTTTTCAAACAAGATCTTTAAAACCAAGTATAAACCGATAAGTACGTGCAGTTATTTGCATATGTGAGTTGAAATTCTAAATATTTCTTAATACAATTTTTTTTTAGTATAATATATTTTATATGTTAGATTGATTTAGAAATTTAAGGATTCTGCAAAAATTTGAGCTCAGATTATATGAAATGAAACCCGATTTTAGAAATTAGGTACTTGTCTCCAAAACTTTTTGATTAAGTTCTACTGTGCCCGTTATGAAGTCCGCTACTTAAACTGAACGTTTAATATAATCTAATAGGATTTATTTTCATTTTTAAAACACACCTCCTACTTTTAAAACATGCGTTGTGTTTGTGTTCAGGTAAATATTTGCCATTGTAAGTGTTATGCCATTGAATAAAAAATAAAATTGATACGTTATTTTCCAACTTTTTATTGTAATTATAAAAAACAAAGAGCGTTAATAACAAAGAAAGCTTGTCAATTAAAAAAGGAAATATAATCGATTAAAAAACAGAAAGAGTAAACAATATTTATAAAACAATTAAAGGATAAGAAAGGAAATATTTGAAGTATTTTATAAACCGTAAACAAAATATAATTTTATCTTGAATAGTCGAAGCTTTCGTTCTAAAATTATTATGCGATTATTAAATATTTTCAGGAAATAGCGCGAGCAATGTCTTCCCAACAAATCTTGTGCTCCAGTGATTCTAAAAGACTTTCTAAGCGTAATTAAAAATTATCGTATATATGCTAAAAATGCTAAAAAAAAGATATCGAGAAAATCGGTTACACATTTGAGCAGCCCTCAAATTTTTCGTGAGACTTAGTTTTAACCCTCGTTTTGTCAAAAAATTTCTTGAAAGTGTTTTGAAATTTATATCAAAAGTAGCAATACAAATTCGAAATATATTTTTGTTCAAAACGAATTTTTTTACAAAATTTATTTGAAATTATTTTTCTCCATTTATTAATTCGATTTTTTGTCGCTCATATCAAATCATTCAGAAATTGTTTACAAGGTTCAAATATCGATTTCTTGTCGAGTAAGATTAGGTCTTAAAAAAACGAAGCCATTCAGAAAACAATACACTGTATCTGTAAAGGAATAGTCATTCGTACACTCATGATCTCCTGCGTTACCAACCAGACCCTTTTTAAATTACCTACTCTAATCGAAAATCTTAAACGGATAACATTAACCTTGGGTAAATTTTATTTTTAAAACAATTTTATTTTACTTCATTAGAATTATAATTGTTTATGTTGCATTTATAGCAAAACAATATAAAAAATATCGTCAATAAAAACATGGATTTATAACTTAAGTTTATAATTGCCTTCTTAGGTCTCTGTAGAGAGCTTAAATTGCGACAGGTATATTTATCAAATAAGTTTTTACGATCCTAAATTTGGTGAATAAAAACGTTTGGCGTTTTATGATTTATTATTGCTGTAGTTACAACAATATAACCAGATACTTGGTTGGCTTAAGTACTATTTACTTAAACGTATGTGTAACAAAAAAGACAAAATATTCAAAATTATTCATTTTTCCCCCATTTTGCACTTTTTTTACATTTTGCGTAGTATTTGTTAAAAAAAATATTTACAAAAATTGTAATGAATTATTTTCATCATGCAATAACATTGGCTACAGAGTTTCGTCAGCCAAAATGTAAGTAGAATGTGACTAAATGAATGACAAAATATGATAATGAACTAGGGTTGACTTGTATTGTGCAATCACCATGAAATATTTAACGTGTCCGGATACCATGCAAGTTTAGTTTAATTAAAAAAAGCTTAATAAAAACACAAACTATTAATATAATTAAATCCAATCTATTGTATATATCGAGTAATTTTTAGTGGATGAAGGGTTGTTGGACTGTCAGATCGTTGTGTGTCTCATCGGCTTAATGTAAGTCTCATTGATATTGTTTTACAATTGCATTAAAAATTGAATTAAATTTTATTTCATTAAAAAGTGTGAAAGGAGACAAACGCGTAAATAAATTAAAACACACATTATATTATTAAATTTTAACGAAGTACCTCAAATTAAGAATTGCAGTTTAAGGAACTGTGAAATGGATTAATTTTTGTCAAATTTTTTATAAATTTTGTATGGCTTGAAAAAGGATTTTTAACTCTTTGTTGATTATTAATAAGGTTTCCGTAAATTTCATAATGATATACTATAAGAATGATAAGCTACTATTTTTTATTTCAAGTTAGTACTATTGGATAAAACTCCTACAATGTTTCAGTAATTTTTTGTCATTGTCTAAGCGTGACGAAAATGCTGACGAAGGATGTTGCGCATATATTTTTTAAACCTTTAAGAACAGTATAATATACTCGTGAATAGACACTATCGCTACCAAATTATTCAGATTTACTATAAAAATCTAACTTGCCGCAGAGCGAAACAAATACCTAAAAGACTTTTTTGCATTAAAAAAATTCACCTTTTGGCATTAATACATACATACATAGTGATCGCTAGATCAATGATTTTTTGTTCGAAAATGTGAATGAAATTGCTCTGGGCGAGGTTTGCAAACTAATTTTAGCAATTCATTGATTTCAAGAAATGGATCAGTTGGCGCGCGTTTTGGGACTTCCCTAGTTTTTAAATGGTTTTTTTGAACAATTAAAAGAATTTAGAATTTTTAAGATGTGTTTTTCTGATTCTTAAAATGTGATAAAAAAACAAATATAATAGCAAGTCTAACATAAAAATTTACCCTAAATGTAGCGACGGCTCTAATAGTTTTAGGAAGGTAAGACTTAAATTGAGAAAATACTCTTCTGCTACTGCCGTGTGTACTTTTACCTTAATCAACCGTTTAAAAATTGATTATTTATTTACAAAATATTCTGTTTTTATGCCAAATAGACGAAACAATATACGTTTTGACTTAATAACAACACTTTCTGAATTATTATTTTTAATAATCCAAGGGAGATAGAGAGATAAATAGGTTCGTTCATAATTTCTTAAATGAAGCTATACTGATTCAAAACATTTTATATATTTCATTTAATTTCAATAAAATAAAAATTATTGAAGTGAGTCTCCTTCTCAAATTCTAAAATTTTGGAATGAAAACTAAAACGTAAATCATGGTCTAGGAATACCACTAGATTATTCACATTAAAAATAATTCTCTAACTTAGTTGCTTAAATTTGCAAATCTTTTCAAATTCATTTGACATTGAAACAATTAAGAGTTTAAATTTTTAAGGGATCCATAGATAACGAAAAAATAAAACACAAAAATTATTTGTGCACAACCACCATCGACACAAAATAAATTAGACACTCCGACATTAATTCAAGCAAACAAAATCATTTCATGGTTAATATAAATAATTGACATGTGGGATATATATTTGCTATGGTTTTTAGCTTTCTTCATAATCGTTCATACAGCATGGGGCATCATATGACAGTATGCCAAATCCAACGAAAGCGATTGATGATGGATAATTTTTTTTTCATCTGGTGTTTCTCTTTTTAAATGTAGTTTTGCCGCTTTTTAATTTCATTTATTTTCACTGCTCATACATACAATTGATTAAAAGTTGAAAAAACTGGCACAGATTAAGCGAAAGAGCAAAATAATGAAAACGAATTTTAACGAGTATAAATGTTGAATAATAAAAGTGAAAGATACAAAATAATATCAATTAGCAAACAAAAGTGATTTTATGATTTTTTGATTAGTTTTAAGATAGAAATAATTTGGTAGGAAATTAAACATCTTCCTTCTCAATACACAAAACTAAGCCGGACCAGTAACTTGAGAAAGTCTGATTTCTGAATGGTTGATGGCTCATCTCTGGAAAGACTAGCAGAATATTAAAATACCGAATTAAAAATTTACACCAAATCAGATTAATTCATTAATTAATTAATTGTCAGTCGAGCTATTCTAGTACAACAGGTAAATAATTTTAATTAGACTTGACGTATATTTGAATTTATTAAAATGACTAAAAAAATAAAATAACGTTCTAAATAAAATGACGTTCGTTTGTAAGGCTTGTTTTGTTTATATGCCGTATTACGATCCAAGTATGGTTCCTATGACAAGAATGAAGGAAAATATAAGTTGCGAGGGGTGTCAAACATTTAAAAAATTCAATAACTACAGTCTTCCAACGTTGCCTTAACTTTTGCGTTATAAATGTGCACCTTTAAATGGTATAAGAAAAAACTTGACTCGTTATCAAAAGTTGACTAGTTACTAGACATGCAAATTTTAGAACTTGTAAAAAATTTCTATCGACTCGTAATCATAAATTGATTTCAGTTATTTTTAGTAAATTCTACCAGTGAACAAATAAAAATAAATGATTATACATTACTTATACGCTCAGAGCAAGCAAAACGAAATCAAACGGCAAATCTGGAGGAATCATAGGACTGCGTAGTATTCGTACGTCCTAGCCCTTATATTTCAATCACATTTTCGTGACTTTTTTGACTACTACACGTGTCCCATTGCAAAGTCGTGGCTGGCAGATATTTCTAAGCAAAATAATTGGTGCAACAAATTTCACTTGTAGGCGGTGGGGCGGCAGTTCAGTTAATCAAGCGAATTTTAAAATTCGACTGGATAATTTACAACATCGTCTTGATTAGTAACAGAGTCAACCGATTTTTAGGCATTTTGTGCAAGCACACACACACACACACATTTGACGATTTTGTATTCATATACACACAAACTTCACATTTAAAATTACGAATTGTAGACAAAACGAATTGCAAGAGTACACTCGCATGTGTACTTTTTTTATTCCTCTCTTCCCCTATTCTTTCTACATCCCTTATTCACCTACAAACTAAGAATTGCAACGACAAAAATCGTACAATGTAAATTGGAACAAAGATACAAACCAGCGAACGACCATTACGAAGGTACTTTGAAAATTTATTAGAAATCCGACGGCGCATCTCGTAAACATATATATAAGTAAGGTTTTTCAAAAGTTTATATAATACATGATAGATCGAAGTGGGCAGGTGGCGCCGGGTCTATGATCTGTAATGATTTATCTCCGAAATTATTATTATAACTATTATTATAATAATTATTATTATAATACTTATTATTATAATAACTATTATTATAATAATTATTACTATTATAATTATCATTATAATAATTATGAAATATGTACTAATAGATTACATTACTAAACGTACTTACAATCTCATACACAGCCATACATAATTATATACCTTCACATACATTTATTAATCTGTATTACAATACATATGTACATATACTTGAATATTATATTAAGTATTTGCAGAGCTTAACGCCTATGTCGCTATTACTCTCTTATTCGTTTAATTTATATTATAATTTATAATTGTAAGCTAAATAAAAAATAAATAAATATTCATTATATTTTTTATCCTCTATATGCCTTGTAAAGGAAAAATAGAATAAAAATGTTGAATGCGTTAATAAAACTTATACCAGATCTCAGTCATGGTTGCAGCATGCATGCCTTTGACATTTAAGGCGTAAAGTGCAGACAAATTACTATATACATGTACGAGTATTTATTGCAAAAAAGCATGGCATCTTAAGCTAAGACGCAGTAGGTGTGAAAAAATAACTTAAATCGGCTTTTATTGTGATTTTTTAGAAATGGTGAAGATTTTGGTTTTGATTTAGGAATATAGAATAAACACAAAAAAAAATCGAAGTGTATAAATATCTACAATATATATGTATAAGTTCAAAATCTTAAAATAAAGTCGGTTTATTTTAAAGACGATTCCAAAACGAAATCACAAAGTCTCTGACTATCTATGCTTACTAAGGAATATTTTACAAAATAACAATTTGCTAATGTTTCTGATTCTTTAGTAAAATTCTCCTTGATGAGCATAGGTAGCCAAAGGTAGCTAAACAATACAAGAAAATGATTTTTTAAAGACATATTCTTCTGAGTATTCTTTCACTTGTTTTAATCAAGATCATTGCATAAGTCGTTAACTTCTTAACTTTATACGTAATAATTTTTAATCTGCTATTGTCCAACAAATTTATTTTACTAGTGTCTAACAGTTTTGTTCCGGTTTGTTTTATAAAATAATAGTGTAAATAATGAGTTATTTAAAAAAATAAATTAAAAAAACGCAGACTTTCTTCTTCAAGTTTATTTTGTTGGATAATTTTTAAATTAAAATAATTTATTTATAATCAAATAAACTCAAAACTAATTTAGATTTTTTATTGGTTTTATTTAATGACGGTATTCTTTACAATTTTAAAAATATATAATACATATGCAACATTATATTACTAATTTCGATATTTTATATGTTTAATAACGATAATGCTAAAAAAAATTAATAGACTCTGGATTTACTTTCTAAATACCTTTTGCCAAAAATAGCATAGTATAACATTTTGGCTGACAATAAAAAATAAAGCTAAAAATTAAAAAAATACCTATTCACATAAACTTCAAATCTTTCACAACTTTTAATAACGAATAACAGCTTGCAATTAAAAAAACAAAAACCAAACTCCAGATCTGGTTGTCAATACATTTCTAGCCATAACAAGGTCTACAAATTGCTTTTAACAACATACACATGTACTAAAATATAAATGAAAATCCCACTTTTTAACGAATTTTTTTGTTTAAAGATAAATAAATAAACCACAAGAGAGCCGTGCTCTGCAAGCAGATATACTTTAAATTTGCTAGGTTTCGAATAGTGTGGAAAAACATATTTTTACGATTTTAAAAGCAAGAAAATCTCGGAAATATTTTTATTAATAATTAAACCAAATTTTACGTCAAATTAAAAATTTTTTACAATATTAAATAAATATGTATTTATCTTTTAAACGGTCTTTTTTAATTAAATTTATCAATATATTTTTTCAATATTTCGCTTTCCTCTGGAAAGCTTCTTCAGAAATTAATTTTATAATTTTGTTCTGCGTTAGTTGTTTTTGTTTTCTGTTGTTTACTTCTTTGGTAGAATTTCCCATAAGCATGTTGCTTTGCATATACAAGATTTCGTTTACTTTCCTTTTGCTGTTAATTATTTTCTTTTAAAAGTTAATAAATCATCTTATTAACAATATATTTTGTAATAATAACAACAATATTATTTCAATATTTAAAAATGAAATGGTTAATTTCATTTAATTCTATTATAATTTAATGCATTTAATTCTGTCGTAATATGTTGCTCTTAGATTATGACAACTTTTTCTGCGTCTTTTCCAAGGCCTTCATGAAAGATGTTTTAGCCCGGTAAATGTTGCGAGAGTAATAACTGTCATACTGTGCTCACTTGTGGACGTTTATGATCAGTTACTCTGGCAAATCATCCAGAATATATTGAAGCTTAGTCAACGCTACCAAATAATCTAGATTTACTTTGAAAATCAATTAATCAAGCAAGAAAATGGGAAAAAAAATAAAATTACGTAAGAATTATGAAATGTTGAGAATTTTAAACTTTAATACATTTCCTTTAACACCTTAAACAAAGCAATATTCATTTACAACCTCCCACACAGTTGTTATGCAGAACTTGCCAATAAAGTCATAATTTTTTTAAGACTTGTTTATTCATTTTATTTTATTTTATAAATTTATTTATCTGCACCAACTCTTCAGTTCTTTGGCTCCAGTTATTTATTATTTTTATCGATCAATGTTATAAAATTTAAACATTCGATTTGTTTTATATGTGTTCACAATCTTTTTTCCATTGAACTAAAAAGGAAAAATAAATAAAATTCATTCAATGTTTAACTGTAAGTAGTTGTAATTTTAGAAGTGCAAAAGTAAATATATAATTTTTTTATCTTTTCTTTATTGAACTAAAAAAAAAATAAGATTTACTGTTAAGTTCTTCTTCTAAAACTCTTGATTTTAGTCTTTAGTTACGCATTTTAAGCAATTTCACTTCTTACTCTGCACAATTACAAAAAAGTGCAGTAACAAATAGGAAAAACACATAAATTTTCAAATAAATACTTATTAGCAAATTAATTTTGTTTTTTATTAAGGTTTTGTTTTTCCGTAAGTTTTTCCTTGCCAAATAAAAACGAAAATATATATTGCAAAACAGCTAAGGATTGAGATAGTCGTAGCTATGTTTTTAACCACTTTAATCAACAGAGCAAAATCCTTTATCTGTTCCATGGTCATTCTAAGGTTGAGCAATATTCAAGTTTATCCCAATATTTTTGTGACGGCAGGATAACAATTTGGATGGTTTTCTAAATTTTTATTCGAAAACTAACAATTGAGATAACCTTAATGGTCGTAGCTATGTTTTTAACCCCTTTAATCAATAAAGCAAAATCCTTTATCTGTTCCATTGTCATTCTAAGGTTGAGTAATATTGAAGTTTCCCTCAAAATTGTTATGCCGGCAGGATAACAAATACCATGTGGAGGAAATGACCAGGTGAACTACGACAAAGTTTATATTGAGACAACAAAAACTAAACTTAAAACAAGATTAGCTGGTCATAAATGTAACCAAAAATATAGAAATATTTCAACACAGAAGACATCCTTATCTTCACATTTTAAGAAATATAATCATTATCCAAAGTTTGAGGAAGACGTTATACGTTAGAAATGTTAGAAATTGTTAATGTACCAATTATAAGGAGAATAAATTTCAAAACGGACACAGGCAATTTAGCGCAGAATTATAGGTAATTAATTAAAAAGAGACACATAATTTGTTATAATTATTTCATTTGAGGGAATTTGTTATTTAATTTTCGGGTCCTTGTTTTTGTTTGTTTAAATATTTGTAATTTAAATTTTGTATGTATGAAGAAAATTATTTTATATGTTTTTGTCAATTGTTTCAAAATTATTTTTAAATTGTTAAAAATTTTGGTTTATAAAAAATAATTTCCTGAAGAAGCTTTTCAAGGGAAAGCGAAATATTGAATATATATATATATGTGTTAAATTTTAATTAAAAAGACCTTTATAAAGATAAATACATTTATTAAAGAAGAAAAAAGAGGTCGAATAAAAATAATAATTTTAAATTAACAAAAAAAAACCAAATTTGCATATGAGCCATTTATATTAAAAGTGAGACAACACATTAAAATAAAGAAAATAATAACAGTTATGCTTATATAAAACGTAATCTTTTATACTTTAATTTATAAAGAAAAAAAGATTCTAGTATTTTGGAGCTGGAAGTTTTAGCTTTTTAGATGTTTGTTTTGAAAGTGGATCAAGTCTGTCTTAAAGTAAAATTAATAATCAATTTGATTGGAGAAAAGTTTGTCTATTGCATAAAGCCTTACAAAAATTTTGTAATGATCAAGTTGTTACGTATGTTTGAGATAAAACTACAACATCTCGAGGAGTAAAGGAAGTATCATCCTATTTTTTGAAACACTTACAGACTGCGATAACTCGAAAAACATTATGAATTATACTGACATGTGGATTTAAAAAATAGAAACATAAAGTACATATAGCACTATTCAAAAATTTGAATTGTATTGAATTTAAAATTTTTGAATAGTACTTGGTTTCACTGTTACTCGAAAAAATACTGACGCAACTAAGAAAATTTCCAATTAAATGAACGATTACAACAATACATTAAATTTGTTAGTAAGGCAAGCCCATTACTTTTTTGTTTTTCAGCACTGTTAATAGATCATTAACTACCAAATAAAGTACCACAAAATAAAAAATGTATCTATTAATATTTACCTATTTGATGAAATGTACCTCAAAATTTTTCGCAATAACAAAAATGGACTTGCAACATTTTTAAAATAAGCATCTTATCATTCTTTCATTCTTACATTCATTTACTATATAAAATATTTTGAAACTTATTAGGAATTTTCAGTACCGGCTTCTTCCTAAAAAATCATCACAAAAAAAGTTAACTTAAAAGTCATAAGTTAGGTTTCGTGCAAAGAACATGTCTCACTCTAAATACAAAAGGGTCGCAACTCAAAATTTTCCAAAACTAACTTTTTTTCTATAAATTTAGAGTACACATCACTAACCACTGCAAAAATTTCTGTCACATCAATATCTTCTTTAACTGAAAAAATACAGTTTTGCACGATGAACAAAAGAGAATTATTTTGAGTTGCGAAAATTTTAGTATTTTGTGACCCTTTTGTATTTAGGTAGCGATGTGATTTCACTTAGCGTGAAAAGTTTCAAACAAAAAATCTTTCAGGAAGATTGTTCTCAGTCCAGAATAATAGCTAAATAAATAATCAAAAACTATAACAAACTGACTAATTGAAGACACAAATATTTGTTTAAATTATCATTATTAAATTCTTTATTTTCGCGCTTTTTTTTTAAACCAAAATGATGTTTTTTTGTCAAATTCATAGAATACATACAACACACAAACGCATATGTATATATTTTTGTATGATTGCTGTTGGCGTAGTTGTTTTATCATAAGTTAAGCTTGCATTCTCACTGTCGTTGCCATTTTATAACTAAAAGAAGAGTCTAAAACACAATTTGATTTTGGCTGGAGAAATTAACAAATTACTATATTTCATTTTAAATGATATCATAAAGAAAGAATAACAAAATAAAGCAAACATATAGAATAAGCTTAAATTTCAGGTACAGACAGTCGGTTTAACAAAAAACCTGTTGGTGACCGGCGCACTACATTTGCTGTCATTCGCAAAATCTCATTCTTTTGTAAAATTAGACTCCACGCTTTTTGGAGTCCACATTACGTTTTACTTTTCCAGTAAGCGATGTTTATGATCGTTTCGTTCTGTATTGTACGTTTCGTTTCGGGCAACATCTGGAAATGATGTGATAAGATTTACATCTGCGCCGGCAGTGAGCCATAATCAGATGATGATCAAACCACCGTGGATGGTATGTAGCGCCATCCTCGCCCTAGAAGGTCTTCGGAAACGTATATGCTCCGGTCACTCCTAGTTGCAACTTCGAAAGCCCGAAGTAGGCCGCAGCCTTCACTCTTTGCTGAAGAGTTGGAGACTATCCAACTCCTGGTCTAGAACGCATGAGCTTAATATAATTAAGAACACGACGGCCTTCATACTCACTGGACCTGGACCATTCATTGTGTTCATTGTGAATGATCCGGCCCACAAACGAGGGCCTCGACACACACAGCCACCACGATACTCCCGAAGGGCCTACCTCAATAATCAGCCAGAGAACAGCTAAATGCCTAAAGACAAATAGCGGAACTCTGGGGCTCACTGATTCCCGTGGAAATATAGTGGATTGTCCAGTTGACTCCTACTAGGAGACTGGGCTCCCTTTTACCCCGCTAGACACAAGTCTAGATGGTTGTTGTAGGATCCATAAAGACTATCATGTGCCCCTGGGGGGAAACATCTGGAAATGTGAGATTTTGTCTCTTTTTGGTTTTAAAATTAACAGAACAGCATATCTCATCGTACATTTACTATTTAATTAATGAAATTAGCAGATTTCTCTCAATAGCAGTTTGGAGAGGTGGGATTAATTGTAAAGTTCAGTACTAAATCAACAGTCTCTTGGCCTAAAGTCGAGGGCATATGGTCACGAAAACCTTAAATATCATGTAGCAAAGATAATGAACGATAACTGCGAGGCAATACCGCATATGAGCATGTACTTAGACACACATTAGTGATTATGAAATAACTTGTGAAGAGAATTTTAAAACCATATGGTAGTCTTATTTCGCTGCAACCTAGAGCAAAATGCAAGGACAACACTAAGTTCAATAAAAAAAGTAATGGTAAAATACCATTTGACAACCTGCTCTTTCTGGCTAAGATCTCTCTCTTCCCCACCTTCATTTATAAAATTTATTATATTTTATTCCTTGTAAAACTTATCGATTGGCTTGTAATTTCTTGACTTAAACAGTATTTAATACATTGCAGAAATTTTAAAAACATCTTTTTGAGAAAAAAACACCAATTTATAAACATTGTCAAAAACTTAATAATTGAGCGTAAAACATTTTTGTAAGCGATGATTCATTTTCATATCAAATTTTGATTTGAATAGCATACATTTCTCAAAGAACAAGTGAAAGTACAAGTACTTTGCAAGCTTTATAATATATGTACATTTATTGTAAATAATTATTACATACAGTTTTATTCTATAATTTTCTTTGTCTGTTATAATTAAAACATACATGTATTCGGAAAAATTGGCATCGCTTTAATGCCGTTTTTGGTAGCCTAAATTTGAGTATGTTTTTATTATTTGTGTGAGTACTTTTATTTGTCTTCCTCTACGATGTCTGTTGTTACATATTTTTTTTGGTGTGACATTTGCAATATATTAAAAAGGTATAAATAAGAGTCTACTGTTGTGTTTGAATTTTTCCCTTTTTTATATACCAGACGCCTAAATACCAAAATAGTTGTGTGAGGAACTATGCAAAGCACCGACAAAGTTTTAAAAAAGACCTTGAACTTTTCGAAACAAAACTTATAGCTGTCGACATTTGTGTAGAAAAGCTTTTATACATAAAGAATTCATTTTACTAAAACTTTCGACAGCAATGAAAAGATAATGTAGTCTATTAACCGTTTAGAAAAAAACTTTGGTTAACACCTTGCTATCAAAATAATTTCATTTTTTATCAAAAACGAAATCACAAAACTTATTACCATTTCAGCATATTAAAAATTCTTTAACTTTATTAACTGAATGAAAATTATACAAAGTCAAAACGGCAAGAAAAAACAAAGTAACAAAGTAAAAACACCGCAGGTACCCTTGAAAACGTAAATTTATCTCTCCTTCATTCGTTTCATATTGATATTTGTGTTCCATTGTTAAGCAGATCTTATTGCCACAAATAATCCCATAAAATAATTAGAATAGTGTTAAATCACGCGATTAGGGGGTTAAATTCTGAGTATAATTAAGTGTAAACGCTGAATATTGTATGCCTTGCTTGCAATATTCTTCTAATAAGATATAATCGTTTTTATTAAAAAAATCAATTATCGTTGCTTTACGTTTAAAATAGCTTTTTTTCGGAAACCTCGACAAAACTGATATCACGATAATTTAATGTGATTTCAATATTTTTCTAAGAAAAAATATATTAAATCACAATTACACGCCTTTATACTCAACCGAATACTTTTTCCATTTATTGTACAAATCAAAACAAGAAGTAAAGAAGAAAATAGTTTTAAGATTGTAAAAATTTTTTAAAATATTTTATATTGTATTTTGAATATCGTATGTATGCAATTTATTTATGAATAATTGCTTTTATTATTTACTTTATTTGTTAATGCATTTGAATGACAGCACAAGTGGCAACAAATCTGCATTTTAAATATATTGTTACGTTCATACCTTTAATAAACGTTTTGTTGTGAGTTCTTTATTGCAAAATAAACACCAGCTTTTAGAATTTTTAAATTTATAACAATTTTATTTAATTTACTACACAAAGTTGAAACTTCAGAACAATTTACTTAAAATGCACGTCTTTACTTTATGAGGTTTAATTTTACACTGATTGACTATCCACTCAGACGCTGCCCTATTTATATTTCTCCATTTAAAGTCCAGATAATTTAAGAATTTTCTACTTCCTTTGTACCACATTTTGTTGTTGTATGTTGTTTATTCGATGTATAGGCACCTGTATGTCTCTGTGTATTTTTGTTTTTATGCTGATAAAGTTTCTGTTTGGGATTTATTTCATAATATTAGTTGTTGTCTTTTGTAGAAAAGGTTTCTTAGAAAGCATACATGTTTGTTATTGTCTTGCGCGTTCAGTTAGTAAACAGAAATTTGTTTTTTTTTTGTCTTACATGCCACGCAGTTAGTAAGTAGCATATCAAATTGTTGTTGTTTGTGTATAAAATTTCTACGCAGTTATTAACGAGAAATTTTGTTGTTGTACCATACGTAACACATCCGTAACAATATATATATATATATATATATATATATATATATATATATATATATATATATATATATATATATATATATATATATTTTGTTAATATCAAAATATTACTAATACAGTTGTCTGCATTTACTTCTCCAAGTTGAGAATGAAAATTTTTTTATTTTTTTTTAAATTTGTCGTATTTTAAAGGAATTCCCAGAAATTAATTTTTTTAATTTTATAATAAATTCGTTCTTTAAAAAATTATTCTCTTATTACGTTATCCGAGCTCTAAGCTTTGCAATTAAAACCTGGATCAGCTTTACGGTCAGCAAATTAAATAGAATCTAAGTATATATATTTAATTCCTTTCATTCAATCATTAACATTCGCATAAGAATAAAAAAACTCGAAATTATTTCAAAGAAAAACAAAATCGCTGAAATTAACCAAAAAAGGTTTGTGATGTCTTTTAAAGTCAGGTGATAAAAATTTAAAAATAAAGTTGAAAGCAAGTATGATTTGCTAGAACTAAGGACTTTCCAAATGCCACGACATTATATGCCTCATGGAAAAAAAAAATGAGACAATTTAGCATTTAGAATTAGAAATAACTATTGCAATGTGACGCTATCTCCCCAAAAAGCAAATTTGAAAATTAAACTCTATAGCCATGTAAGTATTCAAACCTAAGTTCCAACTATATTATGCATATGCTGGCTTAAGCCAACCTAAGCAACTGTGCAAATATTTGATAATCATATGTGGCAAACTATAATGAACTTAACAAAACTTTTCGTCAAGTTTCGTCAAATGTCATGAGCTTAAGCTAAGTACGAAACTGGTCGCACATTCCGTACGGAAAGAAGTGATTTTGCATTATGTTATAGATACATTAGTATATAAATTCCAGTGGAGGACGAAAGCGAAAAAATATTTTATCTAAATTTAATAGAAAACGTACAAAGAAAAAACTGATTATATGACAAAAGAAACGCGTTTTATTAAAGCAACAATTCAAAGGAAATAGCATGGAAAGAAGTAGAAGAAAAATGCAGTAAAAGTGGTAAGTAAGATGGAAGTTATTTTGTAGTACTCGTGATAAAGTTGAAGAACTAGACTTAACCTTGGAGTTTAATATCTTAAGGGCCTTTAAAAATTTTAATTTCTTTTTCATTTTTTTAACACACAATTTGCAACAAAATTTTTTATTGTTTATAAATTCAATGATGCACAAAGTTGCATATTTTTAGTACTTTTGTCCCAAATAATACATATAAGCACATCGAAGCCACCTAAAAGTCTTCAATGGTTTGCTTAAGCGTTTGGCAGACTTTTCGTTCAATTTTTGACATTGATTTAAGCCACTTATGCATATTATAGTAGGGCCTCTATTTAAAAACTTTCTGCTTTTAATTTTGTTATCAAAATCCCACTGTGTGTTGCATTGACAAATTTCGTCCAACCCAGCAATATAGAGAAAATCAAACTGTTTTTGATATGTAATCGAATCATAGACAAAAAGAAACTTTAAGTTTTGCAGTCACTTAATATGTGTAATTTCATGTAGGCGCTTCGTAAACAAATTTTATAATTTTTTTGGCGACGTTCAAAGCGTTTATATATAATTTACTGGCAAGCAAAGTTACCTTTTTCAGTTTTTTGTGTTTCGTTTTTATTTCAATTAAAAATTATTAGTAATTTATATCGTTGTACGTTTATTATATTTAACATAAAATTTAACATAATTTTTTTTGTTTATTTATATTTATCAACATCACAGCAAGCAGGAAGACAATAAAAAGAGCACAAAAAGACTTTGTAAAATTCGAAATCAGAAACCTTTACGCCTAAAAAGAATCTACGAACTCGGAAATACTAGACATTCATCTTAAACTAGCAGAACGAGTCCCAACCGACATACTCATGAACATATTAGACTAAATACGAGCAGAAAACGCGAAAACAATAAAACAAAAATACGCAACTTTAAAGAGGAAACTCGAGACACTAACACATCCAACAAACAACAAATCGCGCAAAAATAACAATTTCCACACTAGATTTTTTAATCTAACAGAGGTCATCATCAGCAGGCAAGAGGCTCAATTATTGGAAAAGGGATTAAAACACAACATCACAGGAAACAACAAGAAAAAGAAAATAGAACAAACTAATGTAGACACAGAAGTCGCAAAAGCGATGATCCCAAACGAAGAACAGGAGCAAGCCAGGCACATCTGCAAACAAATAATAGAGAAGGAGGCCAAATCTACAAAACACTTAAATCGAGAGCACAATACAATTAGGAAACTAAAAGGTAAACTAGAAGCGAACAACATCTTAGTCACAAAAGCAAACAAGGGAAACACAACGGTGCTCACCGGCAAACATGGCTACATCGAAAAGACAGAACAGTTAATAAAAGAGAATTAATAAAGATCCTACGGGCGAATACCAAACAAAAATTAAGGAGATTATAAAAAAGGCAACAAGGATAATAAAACCGGACATATCGCACACATTAACAATGATGAACCCATCCGCATCATCTATGATAGCACTACCAAAAATAGACAAACCAAACACACCGATGAGACCCATAATTAATTACAAATTTGCACCGGGCTACAAACTTTCGAAATATATAAGAACAATGCTAAAAGACCCTTGGACCTGGAATATAGGCATACAATAGCCAACACTACATAACTGATTGATAAACTAGAGAATGTAAAAATAACAGAGAACACAAAACAGGTCTCTTTTGACGTAAAGGACTTGTATCCATCAATTCCAGTAACGGATACATTAAACATTGTTCATAAGACAATAAAAAACAAAACAAAAAACAAGGAACTGGAAATACAATTCACAGGCACACTGAAAGCACCACTAGAACAGAATTACTTTAAATTTAACAATAATATATATAGACAAACAACAGGACTAGGGATGGGAAATCCAACATCTGCAGTCCTCATGGAAGTATTTATGCAGAACTTAGAAGAAAAATACGCAAAGGAACTAAAAACCAACTTCGGAGTAATATTCTATGCAGGATATGTCGACGACATCATATATAGAAGGAAATAAAGGTGAGCAAATTCTAGATTACTTGAATGGAAGACACAAGCACATAAAACATACAATGGAAAAAGAAGAGAAGGGGAGAATTAATTATCTAGACCTAGATCCAGAGGAACATAATCCTGAACAGAGTCGAATATGAAATATACAGGAAACCAACAGCAACGGTCACAATAAAACACAACTCATCAAATCATCCCCAGCAAAATTCTTTAGAATACACAACATCAATACGGCATTCAGAACAATAAACAACAGAATAATACAACAGAATAAAACAACCGAGACAAATATATTAGACATATAAAAACAACGGTTAAACTGCTTCATACACAGTACAAATGAAGGAGACTAAATGTATTACAAAACATGGAAATACACAAACAGAAAACATTTGACGGACGAATAATAAATGAACAAATAAACACTGCTTCGGACACAATATTTGAACCATTGAAACATTTTTACAAGAAAACAAACATTACACCAACACAAATACGTTACGCAGGTGCACAAGACCAAAGTAATAAAAAACATCATAAACGTACAATTACAGATTGTCATAGAAAAAACCCAAAAGGTTCACACATAAACACAAACGGACAACAAGCATGATCGTGAAAGGATTAAGTTAGGAAGAGAGACGAATGAAAAGGGAGAGACAAATTAGGTTAAAACAGACCAACGAAAAAGGAGAGAGAGATACGGACAAAAAAGAGAGAAAGTGACGAATGCAATAACACGAAGGGAAACACGAACAAGACGAACTACATAAACACAGCTGACAATAGAACGAAACTAGTTCGAAGAGAGCACTGAAGATGGCAAACGGCCGAAACCGGTTTGTTCACAAACAATTTTGACGAGGGTCGACGGAAGACCGTACCCAAATAAAAGTAAATTAAACCCCGTCGGAAAATTTACGCACATGATGTGTTAAAAAAATCTTATATTTTTCGATTATGAGTTCGTACTCGTAGCATAATGAAATTTTGTAAACATTTCTAGAAAGTAGGAATATTATAAAAGAAATCCAAAAAAATTTACACGTTTTCTTAGCCATGTTTTCGCTTATGAAACAAGTTTTTTTATGTTCAGAATTTTATTTATTCAAATATTGTTACAGTTTATTTTTATCCGAATTGTGATGTTGTGATCCATATTTCTTCATCAAAATTAATTTTACAGTTAAGGAATGATTGAACATCTATACATATAAGTTTATGCATTAATTATATTGGAAGGATGAATTACATTTTAATGCACAAAAAAGAAATGTTTAAATACAATTTGATACAATTTTAAAATTTAGTTTGCCATCACTGTTTAATTCTATGTAAATTATTGTCTATAAGGTTGTAAAACATTTAAAAGAAGTTTTTATTTATTCAGTTTTAAAATCTTTTAAATTAAATTTCTCAGTAGGTTAATTTTGATTAAAGAATTTAAACATATGTAGGCCAGAATTTAATTACAACTTTGCACAGCAAAAGAATTTATTGTCTTTTTATATGTATTATTATCAATAAAATTCATAACAAAATTGGGGTTATTACAGTTCATATTTTATACTTAATACCAACTGCTTTATATTATTCAGTTTTTTATATAACCGTAACAATATCAAACTTTATTTAATTTATTAAAAAACTTTTTGAAATCGTAAAAAGGTTTCAGGTTCAAATTAGCAATCAAATTTACCTGTAGCCTAAACAACAAATGCCAAATAAACGAATTTATCTTGAATTGATGATTTGATATTTATTTTTAAATCATTTTTTAAACTTCAATTTTAATAATAAATTTAGCAAGAAATATACGAAGCTTCAAATAAACATACTAGTTTTAAGTTAAAATAAATATTTAAGTATTTAAAATCCTAATTTGATATTAAAAATATTTTGGAATTTATCGTAACTGAAAATGTTAATTATATAATTTTAATATCTCATTGATGTTAAGATTCCATTGATATAAAATTCTTTCATTGCACAGTGGTTTGAAAACGAGTTTTTTTTTTTTTTTTGGAAATAATTCAGCAGCTCGTGATCCACTTAAAATATCTCAATTATTTCACTGAGTTCAAGCAGAGATATTTCTGAGCAAAGTTACGGATGTTCGGCCTCCTAGGATGAAGGTGGAACTTCTGCGTATGCCCCCAAAGTTGCGTACCTCGGACATAATAACTTTTGGAAATGTCATAAAAGGTTTATTTATTATTCAAATGTTAAGAGCTTCTGAACTGAAAAATATCTATAAAAAATGTGTTTACATGTCTGTTATTTTTTTAATTTTTGACCGACCTTAGCTTAGCATTTTTGACGTGGTGTACTTATTTATGCTCGGATTATTATAAGATATTGATTGTATTCTTGATATAATTTATAATAAAAAATTTGGTTCTGATAGCATGTTTCCCGAAAGCATGTTGGTATGGTTTTTTTGCTAATAATATTGAAATTTACTTTGGTAGTAGTAATTTTTTTTGGACTATTTTAAAGACAACCTATTGCAAAATATCTCTTTACGAGCTACAGAATTATTAAAAAAAAATTCAAACCACTGTACACTACATATGAAATTTTTTCAGGCACCTGCATTTTATGAATTAGTTAAAAATTTTATTCAAGTATTTTTTAACTTTTAATCTCAAGTTAAAATTCTTCATTAGCCATTTAAACATGATTGTATAATACTAATAATACTAACAATTGTAAAATATTTGGATTATTAAAGCAACTGACATCCTTAAAAAGTAACGCATCACAGCATCAATGTAATTTTTGGTTGGCTATTGAAAAAGGATCGGCCTAACGGACCTCCTATAAAGGTTGATGCACCAAATTTATGCAAAATAAAGTGATATACTGAGAAATTTCATGCAAAGTCGATTGAAGAGCTGAGAGCAAATAGATCGATAGCTTTCTATGTTGCAACAATAATTACGGTTTATTCAATACAAAAAGGCGCACATGGTATTTTATTCCACTTGGACATCAAGTCGGCCGATAGGTTTTCAATTCTGTGCCACTTTGCTAAATTAATTCAGAGTTTGAAAACAAACAAATTTTTGCAAATGTTCCATGAAAGCACGAATTATTTCAAAACTTTTAACCAGCTTATATATAGGCATACCCAAAGCAAAACAAAAAAAAATTTAAATGACGAAAAACTTAAAGCAATTGGGTTGTGTAGTTCGCTAATAAATTAACTGTTTTCAAGGATTCCCTAGTAAAACAACCAAATTAATCACAAAATATTTATAGAACCGTTTTTCTACTTGCGGGTATTTTATTTAACCCACACTATGTGCTCACGGCCAAAAAGAATACAAAACTAAATGGAACAATATTCTCATTGTTTTGCCTTTGTTTAATTTACTACAAAAAACGTACCCTAATTTAAAGTAACTTTATCGTAACTTTAATCGTCAAGTCAATTTTAGTTTGACGATATATAATTCAGAATATTGAGTTTAAATATTTATAATCTAAAAACATATACACTATTAGATAAGAATTAACTGAAATTATTTTCTTCGATTTGATTTACTATTAATTGGTTTCTGTCTATCTTCACGGATTTTAAAAGAATTATTGAAATGTATAGGAAATTCGCTGAGAAAACAGCACTGTTATGATTTTTTTTGTTTTTTTGTTATTTTGAACTAGGTGATGTTAATAAGTAAAAATCTTAATGGTATTACTTCGTTACTAACGTTGTTCTGACATTATTTCTTTATTCGTCGTTTTGCTTTGAATTTTTGACATGCCGCCTTTGAAAACACAACTAATAAAGAACTCCAGCAGTAGCTGAAGGAGCAAAACTTAAACTAGTCGTACATATTCTGACATGACTTCAAATATTTTATTTAATTTGCAAAATTAAAATAATTAGTAACTGATATTATGTATGAGAAAGTTGGTATGTTTGTTGCTCAATCAGGGGTCAAACTGTTAAAAAAAATTTAGATCACATTTTGAATGGTTTCAAACTAGATCCAAGCACATTTTTTACGAAAAAAGTTTAGTTTTGTAATTAAGTTTGATTATATTACTTGCACATTAAGACTAACAATTTTGAATACCGTTCATGTTTTTAGGTTTCTTAATTTTTTCCTACTCAAGTTATTCCATTCAGTTTTAAATTATACGTAAAATTAGTTCATCACCAAAAAAGAATATATTAAAATAATTTTTTTTATTAAACCACAGCTTTGTTTGAAGGCGTTTGTAAATGTAACTTAAAACCAATTACTAATTGGAGTACATTGTGTTAAAAATTATGGCAACTTGCAAATTTACATGCAATAAATCGTAAACTAAACTATATAAACTATAATTATCAAAATTTACTTTGTAAAACGTAAAAGTAATCTTATTTTTTAATACTATTGCCGTAAATTTAGAAGATGTATTTATGTGAAATGTCTTGAAATCACTGAAAACGTTAATTTCAAAAAATAAGCAAGGTAGCGTCTTTCTGCGTTATACTAACGATATGTCACTTTATTTAACTTTAAATTGATTTAAAGGGTTGTAAATTAGGTGTTTTGAAAAGTGTAAACAAAATACTGAAGCGTGTAATTGTTGGAAATTAACATAAAGATGATGTTTATATTAGCGAAAAGCTATTAGAATAACAGTTACTTGATTAGTTAAGAGGCAACGGCTAAACAACAACAAAAACAATAATTGATAGTGTGTGTTATAAATAAATAATTTTCCCTTTTTTACTTGTTTTATTAATTAGACGTTGTTTAAGACTACTATAACGTACAAAAAACCTAGAAGCTGCTTACGAATGAAACCTATAAACTATATGATATCTATTTTTAGCAGCATATTTTTAATAACATTTAATTTAATTCGTATCCCAAAAAAAAAAAGAAAAAAAATATATATAAAAAAGCAAATTACCTTCTTAAAAGTATCTTTTTAAAAATTAAATATATAATTTGTAAAATAAAACAAGTATCTAGGTTTTAAAAATATTACTTGAAAATCTAAAGGTATTAATAGGAAACCTTTAACAGATAGAAGTAGTAAACTGAACTTTTTATATAAAGAATCATTAAAACACTTTTAAAAAAACCCCTTTTAATATATGCTCCTGAAACACAAGTCTTTAAAAAACAGTGCCTGCTGCAGAATAAAAATTAACAACAAAATAACATTATTACGAAAAAGTACCTTTAAGAAAAAGCATACTGATAAAAAAATTTCTATCATAAACATGTTGTTGGGTGATCCTAAACGTATTTTTCATGGTCAGATTTTTTCACATTTCACATTTAGTTTCTTTAGGACAATCTTATTAAACTACGGATCACGAGAGTTTCAGCAAATAACACTAAGTTACTCCAAAATTAAAATGTTGCTAAATTCTTTCTCATGTTAAACTCTTATTGCCCTTTAAAGTTACTATTTCTACCTTAGGAAAACCTAAATAAAAAAATTCATTTAACTTTTGGTTTAAATCTAACATAAAAAATCGAATTTTAAGAATTGTTTGTTAATTATATCTGTCTTTTATATTTTTATTTATAATTATTAGCGCGTCAATAATAAGAAAAAAGTATGTCTACAATTATTTCAAAATTAATAGCTGTAAATACACTTACCTTGGTATACAATTTGGTGGCGTACGATCCACTTCCCATGCAGCAAATAATTTCATGGGAACAGGTTTTTGTCCATTTTGATGATGGCTACTGCCATGATGTTGTTGCACGGAATGATAATAATGACTCGATATGTTAGAACTACCATGGCCAGTATTAATAATACCTCCACTTGCACCAGCATTAGCAATGCTGCCACCGTTGCTAACTCCAGCACCAGCTAAATTTGAAGCATTCATATTGGCGCTAAATTTATCCAATTTAGATGATTTATCAACCATTTTCATTTGTGCGGTTTTTAATTTTCTTTTTGTTTAGTGTTTAACGAGTCAGCAAAAATGAGAGAGAAGGGAAACCGAGTATTCAGTAGATTAATTGGTGCCGTAAGGGTGGCTCTGAACAACACACAAAATTTACAAGTGGAGTATGGAGAAAAATTAGTTTTTCTCTTTTTCTTGTTGTCAATAATGAAAAAATAAACAAGAACAAAAAAGAATCAACAATGATTTTCTGCTGCTTTAAGAGCAACAAATTGAAAAAGAACAAACGCACGAGGAAAATCAATTATGAATTAATTTTTGTTTTGTTTTTGTTTTCAACACAATATTATTTTTATTGTTTAATATTTTTTTTGTTTGTTAAAAACAATTGATGTTTAAGCAAAGAGTTTGACATTTTTCTTGTTTCGTTTATTTTTAATTTGTCCGCTTTAAATTATTTTTCGTGGTTTTAACACAAACATGTTTTTCTCTTTCCAAAATTTCGTTTTTTATGGACGTTGTTGAAGTTGGAAGACTTTTTTAATCAATTGAAAGAATTGAATTGAAAAATCTAAAATAAAACAAGAAATAAAGAAAACTTTAAACTAATATTGTTCAGATATTTTTTTATATATTTATCCTATTGTTTATTCATAATCTTTTGTTAGTTAAAAGCGTATATAAAATTTATTTTCTGCACACTTTCCATTTAGCACACTCGATTTATTTATGTAATTGGTTAAATTAATATGAGTTTTTATATAAAATTTTCTATTGTGGTGTTGTTGTATGTATTTTATTTGCTTCATTATGTTTGATTTAATAAAAAAAAAACTTAATTCCCATCAATACTTGAAAAAACACAAGGGCGTGCCACCAATATTTCAACTGCTTATGTTTCTTGTGCTTGCTTGCTTGCTACTATTACTGAATCTCGTGGGTTGTGAGATTGTTTTGTATGTCGACCGACTGAACTAAAGCAGAATCAGTGTTGCTGATTTATGCAAAACTTCGAAAAACGGCAAAATAACTTAACATTGTGTATAAAAATATGTTTTTTATTATTACTTTTGTTATTCCAATTTTTTTAATTATATGCTTAATTCAAAATAAAAAAAGCTACTCTAATGATAATTTAGCATCTTAGTAAACTGCATATTAACATAGAAAACCTAATTATTTTGGAAGAAATATTGAAACCTAACAGAAAAACTTACAGTTGAAAATAATATTTAATCTTTTTAAAAATGTAATTAATAATACGATCTTGAGTCTAAATATATATATTATATAAATATATATATATATATATATATATATATATATATATATGTACTTAACTACCTCAACTAATTCAGTTTTTCCCTAATTAAAAAGTTGTATAAAAGTTATATTTTTTTCCTGTCACTCTAAATAAAAATTATATTGCTGTAGATTCATAATAGCCTTCATATAAATTAAGCATACCCCATGGAAAACTAGTTGAATTTAATGCGTCTTCTCTTCACTTCATGGATTATCATCATAAAACCAAGAAATGAGGAATCATTTTATATTTTCGTTTATTCCTGATAATATAGGTTCCGTGTGATCTGACTTCACTTTTTTTAATAAAAATAAATAATTTTTTTTATTTTGTATAACTTCAGAAAATGCAGTGGATGATATTTTGTCAGAATTGAATAGTTTTCATCCGGATATTAAATTTACGATTGAAAGCGAGTTAGAATCTAAACTTCCATATTTAGATATATTGATAATAAGAAAGGGAAATAAGTTAGTGTTTGATTGGTATAAGAAACCAACATCTTCTAGAAGAATTGTTAATTTTTATTCCAAACATCCGAGAAAATGTTAATAAACACGGCGAAAAATATGATAGACAGAATATATATAAGTGACAGAGAAGAATAAGGACACAATAAGAGACAATGATTTTCCAGTAAAATTAACTAACCGATTAATTAGACAATATGGCAATCATAGGCATAATTTAGGAAATACTACGGCAGAACCAAGAAATTATAAATCATTAACTTATGTTCCTGGAATACAAGAAAGATTAAGAAAGTCTAAAATATATGACACAGATAGATATTGTATATAATTATACACAAAACATATAATACATTAAATAAATTATTTAGCAGTATGAAGGATAAAATAGGAAAAATGGAAACATCTGATGTAGTATACAGGAGGAAATGACCAGGTGAACTGTGACAAAGTTTATATTGGGACAACAAATAATAAACTTAAAACAAGATTAGCTGGTCATAGATGTGACCAAAAATATAGAAATATTTCAACACAGAAGACATCCTTATATGCACATTGTAAGAAATATAATCATTATCCAAAGTTTCAGGAAGCATCAGTATTAGATATAGAAAAAAACTATAAGAGACGTTATATGTTAGAAATGTTAGAAATTGTTAATGTACCAAATGTGAGGAGAATCAATTTCAAAACAGACACGGACAATTTAGCGCAGAATTATAGGTACTTAATTCAAAAGACACATAATTTGTAATAATTATTTCATAAGAGAGAATTTGTTATCTACTTTCCGTTTCCTTGTTTTTGTATGTTTGAAATTTTAATTTTATATGTATGTATGTATGAAGAAGATTTTTTTATTTGTTTTTTGTCAAATGTTTTCAAAAAAAAATTTTCAATTTGTTAATAATTGTTGTTATTAAAATTAATTTTCCTAAGGAAGCTTTCCATAGGAAAGCGAAATATTGAAAAAAAAAAAAAAAATATATATATATATATATATATATATATATATATATATATATATGTATATATATATATATAAAAGACCGTTAAAAAGAATAACAGATATTTATTTAAAAAATAATAAATATCTTTTTTATATATTTTTTCTTTTCAATATTTCGCTTTCCTTTGGAAAGCTTTAAAAAACGACTGATGAAGTACGCAAGGTGTTTAAATGGCAACAGTGTTTAAATAATATTATTATTTTTACTCTCTTTGAGAAAACATGCTCATTTAGTTAACAATTTTAAACTTGTTTATTACCAGAGTTGGCACTATATATATTTTTTTTTTGCCAACAAAAATTAATAAAAACTGCTTTCCTTGTTTATTATTGTGCACTATTTATATTTTAAGGAAAAATGTAAGTGGATTTTCTAAATTAATAAGAAAATATTAAATATAAAATACACGCCATTACTGGCAAATTTTATGCCAACAATAATAGGTATTTTGACTTTCGAATTAACAAGAACTAATGTGAAAATGAGCGATTTAATATTTGTAGGTAAGTTGACTATATAAAGTAGTCTTTCTAAATATAACAAAAACAAAAATATAAATTGTAAAATTTAATATGGTAGAATTTTGATTTATTTCAAAAAATAAAGTTTTTTAAATAACAATTGTTTCTTAAATAAAAACAAAATTTTTCTACAAAGCTATGCGAAAACAACAAATATATACACTGTGAAAACCAGAAACACAACCTCAAATGTGTTTTATGTGCTTTCAAAGCGTGACTTTCACAAATACGAATATCAAAACTAGGAAATATTTTACTTGTTTTTAGCATTATAACATAAATCAATATATAATTTAATATTAGCTAGAAAATGTCTTTATAGGACCTATAGCTATATATAACTATACAACTATAGCGAAAAAGAAAATCACATAAAAAATAAATGTGGGGTAAAATTTTCTGAGGTTGTGTTGGCCCTTCATAGACATGCTTCTTCACGGCAATTCATTGGTCCTTCTTACAAAGAGTACACAAAAAAATATAGATTTTAAAATTGTTGGCAAAGTAAAATTTTAACTATGTATTAAAATTGTTAACAAGGAAAATTACAAAACCCGTTCGTTTTATAAATTCTATAGCAAACATAGAAACATTATATATGTATACCCGCTAGCTATAAAAAATTAATAAAATATTGGAGCTACAATTGATTTTATGCGGTTTAAGACATTGATAAGGTTTATGTTAAAAAATATTGAAATCCGAATTAAAAATAGTTTTAGAGAGTTTATGGTCTTTCTTCAAAAACAAGCTTTTGCTTTAATATATTTTATAAATTTTCAAGTTATTTCTAAAAAAACTAAAGTGTTAATGAATTGTTGTTTTTATATTGGTGCTTTTAAAAATTTTAGAGTTGACAGCGCTGATACTTTTTTAACTACAAGCAGGAGAGTATAAATTGAGTGTATACAAAACAATTTCAACTCTTGCGAAAATAACCAAAATATAATAAACGGGGGAGTAATATAATGTCCAAAATTAATGTAACGACAATTTGGCCAAATGTTTTAATTGATTTACTCAGAGATTTAAACTGGAAATAAGGAGTAAAAAAAACGCACACACAAATTAAGTATGTAGTAAAATAAAGTTTAATAAAAGTAAAATATAAATTTAATATATTATTTTATGGTTTTACGAACCAACAAACCCTCTTTCTCTTTTATTTTTTTTTTCCTTATTTTATCTTATCTCATATATGAGTATTTCTGGTTGAAACTTTTTCGATTGAAGTCTGGTAGCAGTATTTTTGTTTCTAAATAACGCGGCTCTTTAAGCACCAGGGTATACAGTATATTAAAAAAGTCACAGGATTAGGAACTGACCTGACTTTTCCATCTGTTAACGTTGGTCACAGAGAACAGTGTTTCTGTGAATGTTTTCACAAATGGATTTAAAAGGACAAATAGTAATAGAATCAAGCAAAAATTTACGTAGGCATAGAGAACAGTGTTTCTGTGAATGTTTTCACAAATGGATTTAAAAGGACAAATAGTAATAGAATCAAGCAAAAATTTACGTCAAATGTTGCAATGTAGCTTTATATATAGCATCATAGATGGGCAATATAAAGTGTAGTCAGTAACTTTCACAAAGAACTTAAATCTCTTTGAAAACACTATAACATGCAAAAATTTTAGATAATGAAAAACCAGTCGGGTTGGCAAGGATAGGGGCGTGATTACCGCCTAAAATGGTTTTGAATACTTTTCTATTCTTGTTTTTGTTTTTCTGCAAATACTGCGATAATCGAAAAGTGGATTGAGCATTTAATTAATGCCACCAATGCAATTAAAGGATTAATCGCAGGTCAGAAAACTTTTAGAAACGAGTGGACGTCAATTAAAAAGGATTATAGGTATCATTATTGGTCGTAATATATACATATGTATTAAGAACGGGAGTTATTGAGAATAATGTTCAAGGTGGGGCACGGAGGTTATCGAAAACAGCTACCATTTCTTATGTAAATGTCCTACTACCCTTTCTAAAAGAAGACTTTGACTCTATTATTTTAAAATCTAAGAATTTATTAGGTTGTTATGGATTGCTTAGAACAGTGGAAACAATCAAAAAAATTTGGGCGTAACGCAAAGCGGAACCTTATAAGCTAACCTTAGCTAATGTAATTCGACTGAAAAAATTGTGTGAAGTATAGTACTCTAGTGCTTTTTAACCCATTGTTTACAAATTTTCCAGGAGAATTGTTAACTTGTAACACAAACAGCAAGTGTCACAAACAAAAGGAAAGTAAAGTCCTTCGATATAGTAATTAAGTCCTCATGATACTGTGTTATTTCAACCATGAAAAAATATTGTTAAAGTTATTGCAGTATTGAAATGTCCATCCCAGACAAGAACTGTAAATAACAAAAGAGTATCAGAAACAGCACACTTTTTGTATCTCTTTGATTGCCACTACAAATTTAGTGAATACATTTTAAGTAACTTGCTAGTACTTGTACTTATTTGCTTAGGCATTTCCTTTTGTGGCCTTTCCTGTTTCAGTCGTTCAACATGTAAACAAGCTGGAAATGTGGATACACATGTTCTTGCCAGTCAAATTAAGGTTTATTTATAAAATGTAAATGTCACCATACCAGCTTAATAAAGGCTAGTAAAAATAGATCTTTCTAGCATTCAATTTGCTAGAATTTGCTGGTTAAATAGATTATGTTTACATTGTAAGCTATCTATGGTAGCTAGGTGTAAAGAATGCTGATGAAGGATGTAAATAAATTTAGTTGGTTGCTAAAAAAAACAATTAACATATTATTATTTAAATAAACTTTTTGTTTTTAATAAAGCTACAAATGTTATTTATATTAACGATCACAAAAAATTGTTATTTATAAACAAAAATTTTTCAAATTTACATTTGTTTCAAAATTTAGGAAGCAAATAGATAGATATTTGTTTGTTTTTTAAACAAAAATTTTTTTTAACTTCTGTCAAATAGATTACGCTTACATCTTTATTTATATTTATTATTAAAGCGGCAGTTGCCGATTAATCAAAACCAACAGTCGATTTCAGTAAAAAAAATTAACAGTTTCGCAGTTTCATTTCCGCTTCTTAAATAAGTATTTCAAAGGTAGAACTTAAAGATTCACTAAAGCCTCAGATATCAATCCATTTTCGATACTTTTAGGGCGAAGGATAACAAAAGAGTTATCCTCTTGCTTTTACCTTTTCAAAAATTATAATTTTAAGCCGCTTAAAAGTGCAGATTTTGTTAGACGTGTTTATAAAACACGTAGGCTCTTTACTGCGGAACACAAAAACAGCTTCCATTACTGAAATGGAACGGTTATTACCAATTGCAAAACTGAATTGTAAGTTAATTTTTTTATTCTTGTGACAAAGCAAATATAATTATTTTTTGTCAAAAAATAACCAACCTGGAAGATAACTGACGTACTTAATATTTCCTGCAACACTGATTGAATACACACACACACACGCACACTCTAAAACCTATACATACATATAATGAAATCATTGCAACACAAAACATTGTAAAATATAAAAATTTAAACTTCCACGAACGAGCACTTAGCATTTGCAAATGCACAACTCAACTGAACAATTCAATGAGTAATTTTCTTCAAGAGACAAATTTATGGAAGACTAAAAATTGAATGCGAAATGGGCAAGTGTTAAATGTACAGAATGCAACTTTGATGAAATGGAAAAGTAGATGCATAGATAATTTTCAATGCACAGTCTAATTAACCGGCAAGTTTCTTTTTCTTTTAAACTTACATAAACTCAGATCTCAATGCCTTAAACAATTTAATGCTTTTTATTTTATATTATAAAAAATAAATCATTTTTTAGATTTAAACCAGTTTCCTTTATTGTTTTGATATACAAAATTTGTTTTCTTTTTCTTTCAATCCTCTCTATTTACTCTCTTTTAACGACACAAATTTACAATCATTTACTTTACGTCATTTCTTTAGAAGCTACAAATTGTATTTTGTTATTTATTTTACACAATTTTGAAATCATCTAATAATTTATATATGTTTTTGATTAAATAGTTTACTTATTAGCACACATTTATTTTTCTGTTTTTTTTTAGTAAATTCTTCTCGTTTATAATTCCCGTTCAGATATAAAAAATTCTTAAACCAATCACACCTTTTCGAAGACAAAAAGAGATTTTCTAATGACAGCAAACTTTTCAAAGTTATTGAATAGTTAATTGACGCCGTTTCGAATTTAAATGTCAGACTAAAATATTGAGTATCCAGTAGCACGATTCTGTTCATTAAATTACCCAAACAACATTTTTGTTGGAAAGCCCAGTTCTGAAAAAATATAATCCCTTGAGCAAGCTCTGTACAATCATTTGAAACCACAAGTTTTACTTTTTTATAAGTAATTTACTAATTTAGCACTAGGTTTTTATTAAAAAGGTGAAGTAACTATAGTTATTTTATTATTTTTTATTCGACCTTGTTTCTTTTTTAATAAATAAGTATTTATCTTTTTAATATGTCTTTTTAATTAAATTTAAGCATTAAAAAAACATTAAATTGTTTAAAGCATTGAGAACTGAGTTTATGTAAGTTAAAAGAAAAAGGAACCTGCCGGTTAATTTGGCTGTGTGTTTAAAGATAAATATTTATTTATAATTATTTTATTTAAACAACAATTAAAGTTCTCATAAATAATGCTTGCGATGTATTTAAAATAAGTAGAAGAAAAATATGACTTCTCAACCACTATAAAACAAACATTTAAGATATATGAAGTAAATAATACACAGAAGCATATTATAAGATTTGGAAAAATAATATTATTATTATTATTATTATTACTATTATTATTATTATTATTATATTTATTTGTAGAAAATAAAATACGATTATTAACGATACAAATTTTAAACAACAAACAAATTTTAAACGACTAGGGCTTGAAATTAAAACAATCTTATGAACATATAAACGGTCGCCGTTTTGAAGAAGAAAAAATTTATTTTAAAGAAAAAGTTTTCTCGGCTGGCCCAAACGCAGACTTTTCTAAATACGCTTGCAGTAATGAACTTCTGGATGTCGTTCATATTCATAATTGGTTGCTTATACATGTCAAAAATGACTCAAAAATCGCTCAAACCTTTTGCGACAATGTCGACAGAAATACTAGATCATTTGGCATGAAAGTACAAAGACCTAAAATGATTCCGTTTCAAAACGATCGTGTGGACACTTTCGTAAAAGCTATAAGGGAGAATGTTACTAAAGAAACTCAAATAGTTGTTTGTATCTCTCCAACTGCCCGAGACGATAGGTACTCGGCAATAAAGAAAATTTGTTGCGTTGAAATGCCTATAATAATCTTATTATTATTATTATTATTACTATTATTATATTTATTTGTAGAAAATAAAATACGATTATTAACGTTACGTCCCAATTTGTTTTGAAATCCTTCCAAAATCTAACTCGTTACGTACCAATTTGTTGTGAATTCCTTCTCTATCTTATTTTTTTGCACTAACGAAATTTAATATTTACATTAAAGACAAAAGTATATATATAAAAAATTACATTTTAACAATTTTGTTAATTTTTTACTAATATATTTTTTTATTAATTATATTTTGTATTATGAAATTTTACGCAAAATGCTAAAGGATATAACATGGTTTCTCAATATAAATTTTCGCTTAAAACAGTGAAAACGTCAAATTTTAATATTAAAAATTTGTAAGGCAACTTCGTTATTTTTGGCTTTGCTTTATATAAATTTTTATGCGGTGGATGCAATCATATTGGTAATTCTCAGAAGTTCTTTGGACTGCCAAACTACATATTAAAAAAAATGAGTGTGGTGGTGCTTTTCGTATAAAGATAATCATCTTCATATTATTAGTTGTTGTGTTGCACTAATCTTATAAAAATTCGGTTCCGTATTTTTATTACTTATTTTACAGTTTTATTGTATATAGATTTGTGTTGCGGCAGTTTACTGTTTCCAAGAAAATATCATTAGTTTCTAATTCAGCAAAAAATGTCTAAAGGCCGTGGTAATTTCTTAAATTTATGTTTGGAGCAAACTGGATCGACCGAATCAAACTCAAGCGAAGGTATTTCTACTAAGGACAGTGGGTTGGGTTCAAGAAGTCCTATTTCAACGGAGGAATACAGACGCTCAGGCCGTGGAAAACTTATTGAAGATCTTAGCTCGCTTTCTGGTTTATCAATTAGTGGAAGAGGCCGTAGTGGTTTAAAGATATTTGAGGACGACGGATCACAGAATCAAATACATTCTCGCGGTCGAGGCAGAGCAAGTTTATTTCAACGTTTTACATCAGAAACAACTTCATCTTCGTCGTCTTCTTCAGAAGAATCACGAAAACATCCAGCCCCAGTTAAGGCTCAGCCTATAATACCAGAAATAGAGTCAGAAGTAAAAGAAGAAGCCAAAGAAGAAAAATCTTCGTTCTTTAAGTCATTGGAAAGTACGCATGGTTCTAAAGGAATTCCAGCCAAGTTGGCTTGTAATTATATACGTTTAGAATCGGATCCTCAAAAAGGCGTGTTCGTTTACGAAGTAAGATTCGTGCCCAACATTGACTCAATTAGCTTAAGAATGAAGTATCTTAACGAACATCGTGAAAAATTTGGAAATACAAAAACATTTGATGGCGTGACTCTTTATTTGCCAATTCTCCTAAAGGATAAACTGACAACATATATATCACAAAGCAAAGTTGATGGGTCTGATATTGAAATTCGAGTCCTGTATAAAGGACAGGAAAACTTAAAAAATTGCATTCATTTGTACAACGTTCTATTTGATCGTGTTATGAAGACACTCAACTATGTCCGTTTTGATCGTAAACAGTTTGATCCTACTTCACCTAAAATCATACCGCAACAAAAGCTTGAAGTTTGGCCCGGCTATGTTACTGCCGTTGATGAGTATGAAGGCGGTTTGATGTTGTGTTGTGATGTATCACATCGATTGCTGTGCCAAAAAACTGTGCTCGATATTTTGATCGATGTACACAAAAGCAACTCCCATTCTTTTCAAGAGGCAGCAAAGAAAGCACTTTTAGGCTCTGTGATTATTACACGCTATAATAATCGAACGTACCGCATAGACGACATATGTTTTGATAAAAATCCAATGTCAACTTTTCCTACCAAAGATGGTCCCGTTTCATATAATGATTACTATCTGAAAAATCATAATATTGTTATTAAAGATAAATCCCAGCCGTTACTCGTCAGCATTAAGAAACAAAAGTTGGCCAATAAATCAGAAGCGGATGATATAATCTTCTGCTTGATACCTGAAACGTGCCACTTGACTGGTTTGCGCGATGACATGCGGTCCGATTTTAAATTAATGCGTGAAATTGCTACATTTACACGCGTTTCCCCCAATCAACGTTTAATGGCATTGGAAAAATTTTACACAAACATTAACAACAGTCCAGAAGCCAAGCAAATTTTAAACGACTGGGGCTTGAAATTAAAGCAATCTTATGAACATATAAACGGTCGCCGTTTTGAAGAAGAAAAAATTTATTTTAAAGAAAAAGTTTTCTCGGCTGGCCCAAACGCTGACTTTTCTAAATACGCTTGCAGTAATGAACTTTTGGATGTCGTTCATATTCATAATTGGTTGCTTATACATGTCAAAAATGACTCAAAAGTCGCTCAAACCTTTTGCGACAATGTCGACAGAAATACTAGATCATTTGGCATGAAAGTACAAAGACCTAAAATGATTCCGTTGCAAAACGATCGTGTGGACACTTTCGTAAAAGCTATAAGGGAGAATGTTACTAAAGAAACTCAAATAGTTGTTTGTATCTCTCCAACTGCCCGAGACGATAGGTACTCGGCAATAAAGAAAATTTGTTGCGTTGAAATGCCTATACCTTCGCAAGTAATAAACGCTCGTACTTTATTCAACGAAGCTAAAAATCGTTCAATAGTTCAGAAAATCCTTTTGCAAATGAACTGCAAACTTGGAGGTTCGTTGTGGTCGGTAAAGATTCCATTTAAAAATGTAATGATTTGTGGCATCGATTCTTATCATGATCCTGCTCAAAAAGGTAATTCTGTCGCAGCTTTTGTGGCTTCTAGCAACCACACGTATACCAAATGGTATAGCAAGGCTGTAATACAAACAAAACGCGAGGAAATTGTAAATGGCTTGTGCTCAAGCTTCATATCAGCATTGTTGGCTTTTCGCAAAGAAAATGGCAAGTATCCAGACAGTGTTATAATTTATCGTGATGGTGTTGGTGATGGTCAACTGAATCTTTGTCAGACCTACGAAATTCCACAATTTGAATCGGCTTGTGGTCGAATGTTAAATCATCAAATTAAAATTACCTTTATCGTTGTTCAAAAACGTATTAACACTCGTTACTTCACCTTAAGCGGAGACAGCGCGAATAATCCTTTGCCAGGCACTGTAGTCGATAATAATATAACACGTTCAAACCACTACGATTTCTTCTTAGTATCACAAAGTGTTCGCCAGGGAACTGTTAGTCCTAGCCATTACGTTGTGCTTCGTGACGACTCCCTCTTCAGCCCAGACATCATACAAAGATTGACCTATAAGTTGTGTTTTATGTACTACAATTGGCCTGGTACTATACGAATTCCAGCGTGTTGCCAATACGCTCACAAGATGGCTTATCTAGTGGGCCAAAACCTACGACGTCCGTCTTCAGAAGAATTGTGCGACAAACTTTTTTACCTTTAAATTAGTATTTCAGCTTGTGTTTTTCTTTAAGATAACTTTTGCATTAGTTTTAAATAAAAGTACAATGTATACATAATTTACACATGTATACTGCAAATTAGTGTTAAATTTGCAATGTTAGTGCACAGCACAACAAAATCGTTTCTGAAGTAGAATTCTTACCAAAATGTGTTCAATTCTCAAGAAAAGACTGCCTAATGAAGGGTGTGTATTTTAATAAAACTTAATGTAGAGCACTCATATCAAATAAACCAATTCAAATTTTAATTGTCATAAAATTTTACTTTTTCATTTCATATTTATAAACTGTAAGTTACGAATATCTTTTATCGGGAATTTTTTATTTTGGCTTGCTTTCTTATTTTTACACACTTCACCACAGGTGGAATATCTACAATATTCATTTCCGACCAAATGCACATATAGTCTCCTCCATCCTTGTACATAAGGATATTAATACGGTGATGTCCGTTTGATCGATGTTTCAGATGGTTTCTGAACTTTGAACTCTCCAAGATATCTCCGTTTTTTTTACTCTGGCAGAAACCCAAATTTATACTTTCAAATATTTCACCTTTTCCGTGAATTTTAAGTTTTTTCTTCTTGTGAGAATTTAACGTTATTTGTAGTTAATGGAAAGCAATTTATATGCTAAACTACAAATCTTTTCTATTTAGAACTACATTTTTAAATCCTCATTGGTCCTGTTGTGAACAAAATAAAAAAAATTTGTAAAAGCTTTTTTAACATCCATTGGTTTTTTAAAAACAAAAGCCACACTTGTTTTTTCTTTAAAAATTTTGTTTATAAAGAAAATGAAAATAAAAATTTAGAATAAAATTTTTTGAATTTCGATTTTTGAGTGAAAGTAAATGGCTAGGAAATATGAAAAACTTAAAACGATAGCTTCAGAATAAACTGGACGAAGATCTCATACCACACGTTTAACCTCAAAGAATCGTTTCAAATAATACACTTGGCCTATAGTCATCAGGACCAAAACTAAAGCTTCAAATGTAGACCATAGAACCACGCGGGAGTTAGTGCTTTCATTAATAGAACGATGAATTTTGTCACGAACCTAAAAATATTTAGTTAATGTAGTATAAACGAATTTTTACTGCTATATGTCACATACATGCATGTATTCCTGCTCATGTTTAACACTCGTTAAGGTGCCAGATAATTCACGAATCATATCTTCTAGTTTTGTATGACCGATTTCCTCCTCTCCTGGAGCACCAGGCGCACGATGTGATGATTCACCCACATCAATCGAAAACATAACTAATTTAGGTGTCATACTACTCTTTTGGTTATCAAAACATACAGTATAAACACCAGCGGTAACTGCGGCAAATGTCAATCGGCTAGATGATTCCTTTTTACTTTGATGCATTATACCTTGATCTGGACCCATAACTTTTATGTCTATATCCAAAAAACCACCTTCAATGACTTCAAACGTTAGACCTAAAATACCAAATTTTGTATTAATTCTACTACCGAATTTAACAATCTTACTAAATTTAGTTCCAGCTTCTATTTTTTCAAAGAAACATTCCTCGTTGTGAGCATCTACATTAACAATGAAGGCTTGTGTAATTTGCAACATTTGCACAAGGCCAAAGGCTAGTATTGTAACTAAAAGATTCCCTTTCATTATTAATTAATCTTTAACGTATCTCAATAATGAAAATTATTTCCCTGATATTTCTTAAGCTTTTTTTACAATTTCTATTTCCCCCGACAGCCACGTATTTTGCTAATCAAAATTCTACAAAATGATGTTGCCAGATCCTACATCTGTCAACGGGAAAATATTGCTGCTTATTTTTTTGTTTTAATATTTGAAGCTGGCTTAAAATTTCTATACAAAGCGAATTTAAAAGTGACTTTACTACAGCAACACAAACAATTAGATATAAGCAGAATTCGGTTTGTTTTCACAAAATTAAAACAGTTGTTAGCCAAGGAAAATGTAAACAAATTTTACATACATGCTAGATTCCTTAAAATGTGTTTCCTGTATTATTCATATATTTTATATGTTATTTTTAGCTTAAATTTTTCTGGTTCTTATTTATAATACTTTTAAAATTGAAATAAATTTGTTAAAGTTCGTAGTCGTACTTTAATTTTTTGTTTTGAAATTTTTTTATTGTATTCTACCGCATCATCATTGGAACAATTTTAATTATTACAAAAAATATTTTCATTTTCAGTTTTATTCGACCTTTTTTTTAAATTTCTATTAAATTTTAATCTTTTTACTACTTTAAATTATAACGCTTTATTTTTCTTTTTTTCTCTCAATATTTCGCTTTCCTTTGGAAAGCTTCTTCAGGAAATTATTTTTTATATTTTGAAAAACAAAAATTATAACAATTTGAAAAGAAAAAATTTTTGAAAAACATTTGACAAAACATTTGACAAAACATTTAAAATTATTTTCTTCATACATACAAACATACAAAAATTAAAATTTAAAATATTAAAACATACAAAAACAAGGAAACAGAAACTAAATAACAAATTCTTTCTTATGAAATAATTATAACAAATTATGTGTTTTTTGTATTAAGTACCTATAATTCTGCGCTAAATTGTCTGTGTCTGTTTTGAAATTTATTCTCCTTACATTTGGTACATTAACAATTTCTAACATTTCTAACATATGTATAACGTCTCTTGTAGTTTTTTTCTATATCTAATACTGATGTTTCATCAAACTTTGGATAATGATTATATTTCTTACAATGTGAAGATAAGGATGTCTTCTGTGTTGAAATATTCCTATATTTTTGGTCACATCTATGACCAGCTAATCTTGTTTTAAGTTTATTCTTTGTTGTCCCAATATAAACTTTGTCACAGTTCACCTGGTCATTTCCTCCACATGGTATCCTGTATACTACATCAGATATTTCCATTTTTCCTATTTTATCCTTCATATTGCTAAAAAATCTATTTAAATAGCTTGTTTATTGTGACCCCAAGATATTTTATATAATCTTTCAAGGAAATAACCGTGTTGCGTAAAGAGAGATTCAACCCTTTACTTAATTTAACTGCATTACGGGGACCTTTACCCGAGGCATTACGGATACAAATCGCCTCCGATTTAAGAAAGTTAATTTTAATACCCCAATTATCATAATAATTGTCAATTATTATGAGATGATCATGAACTTTCCTTAAAGCGACTTCCGGATTTTTATCATGCGCATAAATTAAAGAGTCATCCGCATATAATAAGCTTTTTGATTCATTAAAGATGTGTGGAAAGTCATAAACAAGGATGTTATATAAAAATGGGACCAAAATTGAACCCTGTGGCACACCACAAAAAATGCTGCCTAAATCTGATCTAGTATTATTAATTTCAACAAAAAAATTTCGTTCCTTAAAAAAGTTAAAAAGAATTTTGACAACAAAAGCTTCACAGCCTATCCTCATAAGTTTAAAAATAATACCTAACTGATATGCCCTGTCAAAAGCTTTTTCAATATCCAATGACACTGCAACGGTACACTCCTTCCTTCTTAAATTACAAATAACATCATTCTGAAAATAGGTTAGCGCGTCAACCGAAGAATGACCCTTTTTAAAACCGAATTGGTAAAGTGGCAATGAATTTAACACGTTTGAATTTTCAAGCTTTAATTTTATAACCCTTTCAAATAACTTACCAACGTTAGAAAGCATTTAAATGGGTCGAGAATTGTCAATTTGAAAATTTTTTGGAATTTTCATAAGTGGATAAATTTTGGCTGATTTCCAAATCTTTGGAAAATAACCATTATTAAGGCAATTGTTATAAATCACTACTAAAAACTTTACAGCGAAGGTTGGCAACTTTTTAATTATATAATTAGAAATTTTGTCTACCCCAGTGGATTTCTTTGCGTTTAAAGTTCTTATAATACCCCTGACTTCATTAAAACAGGTGAAATGATTGCGATCAATCGTATTTAAAGCACTCGAACTAACAGAAAATTGACAAATATGATCCGGACAATCCATTAGGTAAGAATTTACACTACTAGGGACATGTAAGGTATATGAATTAGCAGGAACATTAAACTGGTAAACATCCGAAAAATATCTTCTAAACTGTTCAACTTTATCACTACTTTCATGAAAAGTGTTTCCGTTTACAGTTAACTTAACGAAATCTTTAAAGTGTTTACCGCCAATAATTCTAAAAACTTCCCTAAATGTCGTTGGGCCTGGTTTTAAATAATTTAACTTTTTGCTAAATTCCGCAGATTGATGTTGTTCCACCTTTTCCTTAATTATTATTTTGAGAAGTTGAATTTGGCAACTTAGTAAACGGTACTCATCTGAGCTTCTATTACCGTTTCTATGAAATATTCTTTTTAGCTGTTTTTGCCAAGAGTATTTGATCCTGAAAAACCTTTTGATATTGTCCGGAATTAAAAATTTCTTACTTTTGAGCTCGATCTCCCTTGAATGCCTATCCATCTCAGTATTTAAACAAATATTAAAATTTGAAATGGCTTCATCAATTTCAACATTAGTAAGGTTTCTGCTAGTAGAAATGTTAATATTCTGTTAATTTGTTTCAACATCTCGCTGAAAATGCCTCCAATTCGTATTCTCAAAAGAATTAAACAATTTAGGAGGATTTAATAATAAAATAAAATCTGAAAATTTAATAGCCAATTTCAGCGGAAAATGATCTGAGAGACATAAAAATTGGCACGATTGTGTGTTGTATAATTGCTTTTCATTTGTTTTTGCAGTTATTTATGTTCTTGTCACGATGCTTTATTAATATATTTTTTTGGCGGTGTGAAGTTGGTTTGATAATTAAAAATATGTATTATAAAGTAACACGTTTTTAAAGTCTTCATGTAATAATATATACACATACGTGATAAGATTTACATCTAAGCACATATTTACATCTGCACCTAGCTGTGTAAGCCATAATCAGATGGTGAATCATGCCACTGTGGATGAAATGTAGCGTCATCGTCGCCCTAGAAAGCCCTCAGATGCGTATATCCTCCGGTCACTCCTAGTTGCAACTTCAAAACCCCGAAGCAGGCCGCAGCCTGCTCCTCCTTGCTGAAGACTTGGAGACTATCCAACTCCTGGTCCAGAACGCATGAAGCTTAATATAATTTAAGAACACGACGGCATTCATGCGTACTGGACCCACGATACTCCCGAAGGGCCAACCTCAATAATCAGTAAGAGAACAGCTAAAAGGCTAAATAGACAAATAGCGGAAATCTGGGGCTTTACTGATTTCTGTGGAAATATAATAGATTGTCCAGTTGGCTCCTGCTAGCCTTGAAGGGGACTGGGCTCCCTTTTACCCCGGAAGACACATGTAATGACGGTGCATTTCCTTCTAAACATATAAATGTGCACCGGTGCGGGGGGGGGGGGGGAATATATACATATATATCAATATTATATAATATATAGTCCAATAGTGAAAAAATATTTGAAGTGAACGGTTGTGTTTATTGTCAAGTTGAAAATTAAAGAATAAAAAAAAAATATTTGAATTGAAATTAAATTTTTGAATAACTTTTTAAATAATTTTAATTTTTAAATATTTCCAAAACTAAATACATATAACATTTATATTTAAAAATAATTTATATTGCTATCATCATGAATAATAGTGATGAAGACGATGGTATTTCCTGGCAAATAGTTGAAAATTATAAAACAAGAAAACGTAAGCATAGGGAATCACCCAAAATATTATTAAATAAGCGACAGAATATTAATAATTTACGGGATGCATTGAGTAACTTCACCGATTCTCCACGTGTGTCAACCAATAACATCACCGCTAGGGCTGGAAAGAATGACTTTAACAATGCTGTTATCCTTGGGGATTATAAAAGCTTAAGCTGATCAGGTCAAATTCCTGCTGAAAACAACAAAGTAAGTATAACAGATTTTTGAGCTTAAACATATTAAAATGATGACAATGGCAATGACTATAACGATGGAAATAATACACATAATCAGGTTGATCAAAATGAAATTGAAGACGTAAGGAATATTAACATGCCAAAGTCGCCACCAATTTTTATACCAAATGTTTCTGACATTTATGCAATGATAAAAAGTTTTTCCAAAATAATCCCATCATCATTATAATCATTTATAACAAAAGTCTAACTGATGATCAAATACGAGTAATGGTCAAAGATATCAAGCCATATAGAGACCTTGTTACATTATTAAACGATAGAAAAATCAAGTTTCACACGTACCAAATAAAGCAAGAGAGAGCTTATAGAGTTGTTGCTAAAAATCTTCACCCTTCAACACCAACCGATGAAATAAAAAATGCTTTTGAAAGTTTAGGATACCAAATTAGAAATGTAACAAATATACGAAGTAAAATAACAAGGGAATCTCTTCCAATGTTTTTTATTGATCTAGAACCAAATTTAAATAATAAAACTGTATATGACATAAAAACGCTAAATAACGCTATTGTAAACATAGTTCCACCGAACAAAACAAAGGATCTTGTCCAGTGTCATCGATGCCAAGAATTTAGTCATACAAAAACTTATTGCAGGAAGTCTGTAAACTGTGGTAAATGTGGAATGGGTCACTTGACTGCTGATGGCACTAAAGAAAAAGATTCTCCACCTAGATGTGTGAATTGTTTACAAAATCATCCTGCGAGTTATAAAGGTTGTGTTGTGTACAAACAGTTATTAAAGAAAAAACTCCAACATCAATTAACTTATAAACGTAATAACATTAATAATAATAATTATAATAATGAGTTTCCGTGTGTTAATAATATAAATGATAGTAATCCAAGTTTTAAGAAATAATCAAACAAATTCTTATGAAAAATTAGAAAAATTGATTCAAGATCAAGTAGAATTAACGAATAAGTTTTTAAGCATGATAACGACCCTAATTGCAAAATTATGCAATTAAATTTGAATATTGCAGTATGGAATGCTAACGGGCTTTCTAACCATACAAAAGAAGTCGAATTATTTCTTAAAATACATCATGTTTATATATTGTTAGTGTCTGAAACACACTTCACAAGTAGAACCTTTTTTAAAATAAAAGGTTATAAGTTGATATCAGCTAACCATCCAGATGACAGAGCTCATGCGGGAGCGGCAATATTGATCAATAAAATATGAACTTTTGGATGAAGTAAAAGAATCTTATCTACAAGCTGTCTGTAAAGTTAAATGTGATTTAAGTCCTATATCAATATGTGTTATATATTTTCCACCTAGATATCCTGTCAAATGTCAACAGTTTCATACTTTTTTTAATAGTTGGGGATCCAGATTTTTGGTTGCTGGCGATTTTAACCAAAACATAATTGGTGGGGCTCAAGATTAGTTAACCCTAAAGGAAGTGAGCTGTACAAATGTATAACTAATAACAACTATTCTGTTTCATCAACGGGCGTTCCAACATATTGGCCAACAAACCCAAGGAAAATACCTGATATTTTAGACTTTGCTGTTTATTCTGGAATTTCAAGTCATTTATTACAAATTGCGCACGTTGATGAACTTAGTTCAGACCACACTCCTCTAGTAGTATGTTTTAACACAATATTTGAATCTAATATAGTAAAGCAAAAAATTATAAATAACAAAACTGATTTAAACTTGTTTGCCGCGTTGATTGAAAGAAAGATTAATTTAAATGTGCCATTGAAATCCCCAATTGAGATAGATAAGGCAGTTGAACAGTTTAATAATCTTATTCATGAAGCTTATTAAAGAAGAAGCTTATTCAAAGAAGCCCTAATCAAATATTTCTTACATCTAAAATTAGAGAACTTTTGAGAAACAAAAGGAGGCTGAGGAGATTATGGTAGAACAGCCGAAACTTGTATGACAAGCAAATGCTTAATAAAGCTATCAAAGACCTTAAAATAGCTCTTCATAATTTTAAAAATGAACAGCTTGGTAAGTTCTTATGCAATCTTAATCCAAACAACAATAAAAACCAAGAATTTTCCTTGTGGAAAGCGACTAAATACCTAAAGCGTCCTGTACATAGAAACGCTCCGATAAAAGATAGTCATGGGAAATGGTGTAAAACAGACAAATCAAAAGCAGAAGCGATTGCAAACCATCTTAAAGATATTTTTCAACCTTACACAAATTTTAATTCTGATGATAGAGAAATAGTTGATTTCCTGAGCTGTCCTTGTCCTATGGATTGGCCAATAAAACACATCTCTCCTCGTCAAGTTAAAGAAGAAATTAAAAAAGTAAACTGTAAAAAGTCACCAGGTTACGACAGAATTGATGGTAAAGTGGTTCAAGCACTGCCGAAAAAGGGAATTTTGTTTCTTACATTTCTATACAATTCATTCTTAACGTTGAATTATTTTCCTATCCAATGGAAGTGTGCGGAGATTGTCATGATGAATAAACCAAACAAGAAAGAGATTAACGTAACATCGTATAGGCCTATAAGTCTACTAGTCATATTTACCAAAATATTTGAACGAATATTTTTGAAAAGGTTATTACCAGTTTTGGATACTTTAAGCATCATTCCTGAACATCAGTTTGGATTCAGAAAAAAAACATGGTACTCCTGAGCAATGCCATCGCGTTATAACTTATATAAGAGATAGTTTGGAAAATAAAAAATATTGTTCTGCAGTGTTCCTAGATGTACAGCAAGCGTTTGATAAAAAAAATTGTTACCAACCCCTTATTACTTACTTTTAAAAGCATACTTGACTGACAGAACCTTTTATGTTAAAGTTAATTCTGATTATTCGCAAATATATGATATTAAAGCTGGAGTCCCACAAGGCAGTGTACTTGGACCTATTTTATACACCATCTTCACATCAGATATGCCAATTACCGAACAAGTTTTAGTGGCAACTTATGCAGATGATACAGCTGTTTTAGCAAAAGACAATTGTCTAAATAATGCTTCAATTATATTGCAAGCTGAATTGAGAGCACTTGATACGTGGTTAAACAAATGGAAGATTAAAGTTAACACTGAAAAATCATCACACGTTACTTTTTCCTTAAGACGCGGCAGTTGTCCTGCGGTTATTTTAAATAATAATCCAATTCCACAAAGTGACTGTGTAAAATACTTAGGAATTCATATAGATAGAAGATTAACATGGAAGTCGCATATAAGAGCAAAGAAATTGCAATTAAATATTAAAACTAAGAGACTTTTTTGGCTTTTACGACCTAAATCTCGTTTAACTTTAAAGAACAAAGTCTTAATTTATAAGACAATACTAAAACCCATCTGGACTTATGGTATACAGCTATGGGAACAGCTAGCAATTCAAACATAGAGATATTACAAAGATATCAATCCAAACCCCTGCGGTTAATTGTTAACGCTCCATGGTTTGTGTCAAATAATTCTATTCACTCTGATCTCTGTATCCCCAAGATAAAAGATGAAATAAAAAGGCTTAGCAGCAGTTATTTAGAAAGGTTAAGCCTTCATATTAATCCATTAACAATTACCCTACTTGATGAAACTGTTGAAGTTAGTAGACTTAAAAGACATCATATCCTGGATCTGCCGTTTAGAAATTAATTATATATATATGTGTATATTTATATATGTATATATATGTGTGTATAGATATGTATATACATGCATGTATGTGTGAATATATGTACTTATATATATATTCATATTTGTTAACTGTATTACTTAATTTAATTAATTTTTTGTTATCAATACAACAATGTTCTCAATGGAGTTCAACATTATATGTTTTTTTTTTTATTGTATAAAATTTACTTATTATCCTTAAATGGATAGATTGTAAATAAAAGATTTGAAAAAAATATATATATAGTCCGCTGCCATCTAAGAGATAAAGGTCACGGTACGTAATTCTGAAATGAAATCTGATAATAAATTTGAAAACTTTGAGATGTATTCGATGATAAGCTTAATTATTTGGATCAAATAAATACAGTCTGTTCAAAAGTAAATTTTACTCTCTGTCGACTGCATTCTCTCAATACTTACCTTCTTTTTCATGTATACACAGCCTGAAAGTGTTTACCTGCAACACGCCATGTGGAGTTCACAGAATCCATCTCTTAGTCAATAAATTACGCACATATCAATAAAATAAGGATTCGATTTTGTGTTTCAATTTTTGATTTTTTCTATGAAAATAATTATCAGCAAAAGCAAAGGAAATGACCTATTGTGATTTTTATAAATTGCATAGTTTCAAAAAAATTCTATGCACGCAAGCATGTTGTATTAAACATCGTTAATGAAAGACATAAAGATAATAAAGCAGCTTATTTTTGTGTGTATTAAAGTAAATAAATCGTGTAATTGAATTTAAGAACTCTAAAGTGTTGTGTTATTATTTTGCAATAAACGAACTCTCAATACAACAAAAAGTTTATTAAAAAAATAAACGCAACAACTAGTGTATTAAGTGAAATTGCAAAATAAAAATTAAATTATAATCAAGTTCCACGAACTAAAAGTTAAGCAACTCTAAAAGGGGTTGAATCAGTTGGATTCAAATGAAAATGGACGATCTTCATATTCGAGAGGGACTGGTGAGAGTCATCTCTAAGCGAGCCAGCAAGATAAACATTTTGAGGTTTGACGGTAGCGCACCTTTTTACGTGTTTAAATTCCAATTCGAAATAGTGGCCAGCGAAAATATATCGGAAAATGAAGAAAAAGCTGAATAGCTAATTCTGACTTTAAAGGGTGCAGCGGCCAATGTAAGAACGGTGGCTAGTATAAGAGTGAACTCTATCACTAGGCAGGATGCAGAAAGCAAAGGAGATGCTGCAAGACTTCGCTATGGAGATTAAACGTTTGGTGCAGCTTACTTACCCAAGTGAACATCATCCATTCCTGGATCAGTTTAAAACTGAAGCCTTTGTGAATGGCATAATGGATCCAGATAACAAATATGCGATTTGTGCAGCGCAGAAATCGTCTTTCACGGAAACCACCTCATACACGCAGGCCTAGGAGACCGCTAAAGTCATTTTAAAGCCCAGTTGCGGAGGCAAATGAAGCGAGATGATTAAGCAGATACTGGAAGAAAGTCGCACACCAAATGCTACAACCGCGAGAATACTGGGCTTCGCACCAGGAAACTACGGAAACTACTTGCAACCATACCACTCTACGGTGAATCAGCAGAAGAAGTCTTCTAGAGGCTTAAGAAACTTTTGTGTACAACACTGCTCCTCGCCTATCCAATAGCTGGACATGAATTTGTATTGGACACGGATGCAAACAGCTACGGAATAGAAGGAGTGCTTTCTCATGTGGTTAATGGGATGAAAAGAGTAATTGGTACTGTCCAAGCCCGAAAAAATTATTGCGTAACACTGCCCAGAGGACCACGTTCTGGCAAAAGTTATATTGGTTAAGCCGGACTGTTATGAAATATCGGCAGAAAGCTCACCGGCAAAATCGTACTGGGCTCAGTGGAATAACCTAAAGTACAGATGGCAAAATTGCAACGGACTTAATCGTCGTGCCAACTTCCAGTATAAAAGACGTAATGAAGCGGTTTCATAATGGTTCCAACGGTAGTCATCTGGGTGTATCAACAACTTTGGAAAAGATAAAACAGAGATTTTACTGGGTAGCCTGGCTACAATCTGTAGCAAACTGGATAGATAATTACGAACAATGCAATGCGGCCAATGGTTTAACAAGCTTTAGCAATACAGCTTCTATTGAGCCGAAAGCTAGGGATGCCGCAGGCCCACTCCCTATCAGTGATGCTGGAAATCGGTATGTACTAGTGTACTATATTTTTTTAGCAAAAGGCCCTATTGAAACTCGTGCTGACACCTATATGTGAATAAATGCATTCCAACTTGTCACTTTACATACTTATTTTTTGACATTCTTTACTATACTTTAATCACTTATGTATTTCTTGTTCTTTTCCGGTTTGAAACGTTATGGAGATAAGTGGTCTTTTAGATAAATAAAATCTGAATTTTAAACTTTACATCTTCGAGTTTTTCTACAGGTTACGTGCCCAGGTTATAACTAAAGGAAAACGGCAAAACTAAAAGCAACAATGGCAAAGCTCAACAACGAATATTACTTATCTTGGAAGGTGTTTGGGATATTTTGACAACGCCAAAACCTGATTCAAATGCAGATGCGTGGACAAAAAGTGATAACATCGCTAGAGCGACTATTTCACAATTTGTGGAGGATGATCAATTGCATCTCATTAGGCAGTGTAAAACGGCAGAAAAAATGTGGCAAAATCTACAAAATTATCATGAAAGAAAACCATTAAGCAACAGGGTTAGCGTGATGAGGCAAATTTGTACTATGAAATTAGATGAAAACGACGATGTAAAGTCACATTAGGTTTAGGAGAAAATGCTTTTGATGTAAAATGGAACATAGCCATGCTTTTGAGCAGCATTTAAAGTAAAACTGCAAGCGTTATGCCTTGTTTCCACGGCACCTGCTTCGCTCTCTATTCTTGCTTCACACCCCAATCATAAGCGAATCAACCTGCTTCGCCATACAAAATTTTGAGAGCGAAGCTGGTAGATTCATATTGAATCTAGTTGCGAAGCAAGGAAAAATCCTTTCTTCTCTAATTTTTATCGTAAGTTTATCTGCACTAGTTATCAAAACTAAACGTTTTTGTAAACAAAGAAAAATTACAAACAAAGCAAAGGTAAAAGTGAAAACTTAAAAAATATAATTGTTTTGTGGGTGTGTTAATTAATTTTAATTTTATAAAATTAAAAAAAAAAATGGATAGGAAAAAAATTATACTTAATGCAAATAAATTCAACAGCATAACTATAGAAAACGTTTCGTATGCCCGAACTATAAATACAAATATTCTATCTGTAAAACGATTAACTGAGGGGGATTGTCGTGTAGATTTTCATTATGACACAGAATCAGATTTATACATATACAAAATTAAAGAAATAATTGTATACATTACTGGCACAAAGTGTTTGGCCACAGAAATATAGACGCAATTAAAATTATGAATTCGAAACAACTAGCAAAAGGTATTAATATAAATCCATGTAATAAAAACGATTGTTGCGAAATTTGTCCACTAGGAAAGTCATCTAGAATAAAATTTGCCAAAAAGAATGGTGTAAGTACAAAAGAAATATTTGAGTTAACCCACTCAGACCACCCAGTGGTAACAAATAACTTTTATAGATGACTACAGTCGGTATTGTCACATTTATTTAATCAAAAACAAACATGAAGTTGCTGACAGGTTGAAAAATTACATTTCGTTAATATGTAATAATTTTGGAAAGAATCTTAAAATATTTAGGTCAGACCGCGGTAAAGAATATATAAATAAAGAGATAACTACATTTTTGAAAAAGCTGGTATTTGTATACAGTATACCGCCGGATACAGCCCACAACAAAACGGCGTTGCAGAACGCAAAAATCGATCTCTTATTCAAATGACCATGTGTATGCTCGCTGAAGCCAAATAACCCAATCAATTATGGCGCGAAGCAGTATCAACTGCAAATTATCTCCAAAATAGAATTCTAACTAGAACGACTGATTTCACGCCGTATGAAAGAATTTATGGTCAAATTCCTGATTTAACACATTTAAAAATATTCGGTGAGTCTGGCTTTGTTCACATTCTGAAAGTAAAAAGAAGAAAATTGAGTAAAAAATCTGAAAAAATGATTTTTGTTGGATACGATCAGAATGCTAAGGCCTATCGTATGCTAGATGAAAATTATAAAATCCACATATCCAGAGGTATTACTTTTACAGGAAAAATTTACGGCTTTATCGATGGGGAAAATAATTCCGATTCTACTAACGAAGTTGAGATAACATTTTAACCAAAGGATATGATGGAGAAACGTAGGAAGGATTTTATGACACATTTAATTTCGATGATGAAACCTCAGATTTTGACGGATTTAATAGAGAAGTACGAGATGATGAAATAAGTAGTCCATATGTAAAAAGCGTGCGACTAAAGGCAAGCTCCCAGAGCGTTATTTAAACATTTTAAAAGACCACGTTACTGTAACGTATGAAGAAGCAATATCCTGTGACGAAGAGAAAATGTGGATTGCCGCTATGAAATTGAATCAATGAAAATAAATAGTACCTGGATACTTGTTGAAAGACCAATTAATAATACTGTAATCGGATGTAAGTGGATATTTAAGAAGAAACAGAATGATGGGAAAGCACAATTCAAAGCCAGATTAGTTGCAAGAGGATTTACATAGCAATATGGTGTTGACTACGAAGAGGTGTTTGCACCCGTTGTTTCAAATACAACATTAAGAGTCTTATTTGCTATTAGTGGAAAGCAAAGATTAGAAATACATCATATTGATTGTAAAACAGCCTTCTTACACAGTACTCTCACTGAAAAAATTTTTATGGAGCAACCAAAAGGTTTTATAACAAAAGAAGGAGAAGATAAAGTCTGTCTACTGAAAAAGTCTATTTACGGACTTAAACATTCTGCCAGGTCATTAAAACAAACTGTGCATAATGTTTTAGCGACATCGCATTTCCGACAAAGCAATGTAGATCCATGTCTTTATATATACACAGAAGGGGCAGAGCTGTCATTCATATTAATTTACCTGGATGATATCCTAATTTCTTCTAAAAATGAATCAACAATTTTAAGGATTAAAAATATTTTTAAAAACGTATTCCCAATTTGTGATTTAGGTCCGATAAAAAATTACCTTGGATTGGAGGTAGAGCGATCAGATCATGGGTTTTGTTCTAGTTGCCAATCAAAATATATTGAAAAAATTTTCACTGAAAACAGACTTCAAGATTCTAAAGCATCATCAGTTCCTATAGATATATTTTATGGGAAATCTAATACAGAACCAAATGTTTTAAACGACAACAAAATTTATCAACAGCTTATAGGAAGTCTTTTGTATGTAGCCTTAAATACAAGACCAGATACAGCAGCAATAAGTATTTTGAGTCAAAAAACCAGCAACCCAAATGAAGAAAACTGGACAGAACTTAAAAGAGTCATTAGATATTTGAAAGGGACCATTAATATGAAATTATACATCGTTCCGGATAATGAAATAATTTTAATTGGTTACTCGGATGCAAATTGGGGAGAGAATAAGCAAAACAGAAAATCAAACAGTGGATATTTATTTAAAGTTTATGGTGGCGTAATATCATGGGCATGTCCACCGAAGCTAAATTTATAGCTCTTGTTGAAGCGTCGAAAGAAGCACCATGGCTGAAACAACTTTTGGAAGATTTTGGCGAAAATATCAACGAACCAATTATTATTAACGAAAATAATCAAAGCTGCATCAAAATAGTTGAAGGTTTCAAATTAAACAACAGAACAAAGCATATAGATATAAAATATCACCTTGCTAAGGATTACGTCTCAAAAAATATCATCAAGTGCCATTATTGATAATTGGCGATGTTTCTACTCATTCACTTATTAACAGGATTACTCTAAATGTACCGCAACGCCCTACACGACATTTTATACCTTTAGCAGTGGAATTCTTTCGAGCCAATTATGCTAACGCGGACCCTTTTAGGAGAATTTGTGCAGATTTTAATAAATATTATAATTTCGTAGATTACAATTTGTCAGTAAGCGCAATAAGGAATAACTTATTAGTTTACCTGAACAACTAGGTGTTTGCATTTATGTATATATTTTTTTTTTTTTACAAAATTTGTTTTTATTGTATGTATGTTAAATTTGAGCAAATTTTTATGTTGTATGTAAAGCTTATTAATTAATTTAAGATAATTTATATTGTATTTTAATTAAAATGTCTGCAAGGATGTTAAATTCCGTAGACAGTTGATGATAAATAAATAAATAAAAAAAATTGCCCTACAAATAAAATGTAAGCCGATTTATTGACGAAACCGCTAGCATCGCATCGTATAAAAGATTTAAGATCACAATTAAAAATTATGAACAATTTGGAATGAGTAGGGGTATTGAAACTCGTGCTGACACCTATATGTGAATAAATGCATTCCAACTTGTCACTTTACATACTTATTTTTTGACATTCTTTACTATACTTTAATCGCTTATATATTTCTTGATCTTTTCCGGTTTGAAACGTTATAGAGATAAGTCGTCTTTTAGATAAATAAAATCTGAACTTAAAACTTTACATCCTCGAGTTTTTCTACAGGCCCGAAGTGTATGCCATTCTAAACCAAGTATCCAAAACGGTGATGAATGCATTTGTGGACAATTGGGTGTGTAAATATGAGGTTCAATTGAGCTGCATTTTAACTAAGCAAAAAAAACTATAACGAAATTTCAAGTCGACTATATACTAAGAGGTGTGTGATGTATATGCCATCAAAATTACGAGAACGACACCATTGCATTGCACAGTCAAGTGGTCAGTAATCAACAAAAAAGTTGGGAGATGAGCATGAACCAAAGTTTCTACTGGCATACCGATCAGCTGTTCATGATTTAACCTCACGAAGCCCAGGAAAAATCGTGTTTGGGGCACCACTAAAACTACCAGAAAACGTTAAGCCGAGCTGTGCTCTTCAGACGATCAAGAATAATTGACGTGGCTTACCGGATACAGAGATATCAGAGTTCGTGGTCCAAAATGAAAGTAGTTTACCTGGAACGACTAGGTAAATATGGCCGAGGTGATATTGAGCCTGTTCAGAACGAAAAGAATGTTTTATTTAAGCTTTGAAAGAAAATAATTATCATTAAAAAAACAAACGAAATGACTTATTGTATCTTTTAAAAATTGCGTAGTTTCTAAGAAATACTATAAACACAAACAACAATATGCCTTTAAAAAATTCTACGAAATAACTTTAAAAAAAAACAACTAACACAGAACAAAAAAAAAAACACACACAGCCAAACAGGTGAATGATGATAACAACAAAATATCTGCTGATCTTAAAGTGGAATTTTCATGTACATATATGGGAGAACCGCTCAAAGAAGATATAAAAGGTGTTTTTTTAAGCTAGATAGAACTTTAAATTGTAAAAAGTAACACAAAAAATGAAATTTTGATGAAACATTTTTTTTTATTTGTTTCAGTATACTCTGACAAATCATCATGAATAGACTCTCGCTTGAACAACGCTACGAAATTATCCAAATTTACTTTGAAAATCAGTCGTCGATTCGCGCAACTTATAGACGACTTCGTCATTTTTATGGCGTACATAATCGTGCATCTGAACAAGCCATTCGTCGAACTGTCGATAGATTTCGTACCACATACTCTCTAGAGGATGCAATAACACCAACACGTCGAAGGAATGTGCGTACTGAAGAGAATATCGCCGCTGTAAACGAAAGTGTGGAAGAAGATCCAAATTTATCAATTCGTCGTCGGTCGCAGGAATTGGGGCTCTGTCCGTCCACTACGTTGAAAATTTTGCGCAAAGATCACGGCCTACACCCGTATAAGATCCAGCTGGTGCAGGAATCGAAGCCACGAGACCATTATATGCGTCGTTCTTTCGCCGATTGGGCTCTAGAGCAGTTGGCAACTGACCCGTTGTTTTATCGCAAAATTGTGTTCAGCGATGAGGCGCATTTTTGGTTTAACGGGTTTGTTAATAAGCAAAATTGCCGCATATGGAGTGAGACCAATCCACAACAGACCCTACAGACTCCATTACATCCAGAAAAATGCACCGTTTGGTGCGGTTTTCACGCTGGTGGCATCATCGGACCTTATTTCTTCAAAAATGAGGCCGGAGCTCGCGTTACGGTCAATGGAGATCGTTACCGCACCATGATCAATGATTTTTTGTTTGAAAATATGGATGAAATTGATCCGGACGAGATGTGGCTTCAACAGGATGGCGCTACGTGCCATACAGCGAACGCAACCATCGACTTATTGAAATCAAAATTTGGCGATAAGTTGATTTCGAAAAATGGACCTGTCAATTGGCCTCCAAGGTCGTGCGATTTGACACCACTGCTGATAAACCAGCAACAATTGACGCCTTGGAGGACAGCATTGTTCGTGTTATTCGTGACATACGCCCAGCAGTGCTCGAAAAAGTGGCCCAAAATTGGACGTCCAGAATGCGCTTCGTCAAAAACAGCCGCGGTGCCCATATGCCCGAAATCATTTTTAAATGTTAATGTCAAGTATTGATCCTTCGAATAAAAAAGAAATTTTGATTACAATTTAATTTTTCGTGTTATTTTTTACAATTTCAAGTTCTATCGGGCTTAAAAAAACACCCTTTACATATACGCACCACCTGTTGCCCATATTTAACATCTGGAGCTCTTATGTCATTCACAAATTAAATTTTTAACTGATCAAGAAATGGATGATGTTCACCTGCGTAAGTTAGCTTCACCAAACGTTTAATCTTCTGCACGCTGGCTGATAATTCTCCCTTGTGGTGTCCTCATATTTATTTATGCAATCAGCTGGTAAGGGTGCAGCCTTTAAACACAGAATTACCTCTATAAGTCTTATTTGATTGTCCCTTGTTTGTTTGCTTGTTTCTGGAAATTTTAATAAGTATTTTGTTCTTTCTTGCTTGGTATGTATAAGATTTTTTAGAAACTGGGCAATTTTTACTTGTTATCATTGTCTTTTAAAACTTAAACAAAGCATCTTCGTAACAATATGAAACCATTGTAATATATTTTTGACCATAAGAAGGCTTTTTCTATTACAAAATTTAAATTAATAAATAAATTAATAATATAAATATTTAGTTAACATCCTTATTTTAATTTTCTGTAGTTATCGCAACGAGTGAGGCTTTGGTGGTCTAAAAATACTGCACAATGCTTTCAGGTGGTGGAAGTAAGAACAATATCATGATTTCGCATCATTCTCAAGCAAAGATGAGCGGTATGTTTTTTTAGCAAACAAAGTGTAAATTGGCTTACAAGAGCAATGCAAAACTTCAAATATAATTATAAAAAATTAATGAATAATACACACATTATATTAATATTTTTTTTTACAGATTTTGTTTATTGCACAAAATACATTATACAATTTATGCTTGCTAGGTTTCAAATATGTTTATAAATTTTATACATTAACTATAAATATTTTTTGAGTAAATTTCGTAATCGAGTGATAATAACATACTTATTTTTCGTTTTGTGTATGCATAAGAAACAAAGCAGCAGGTTCTCGACATCAACGATGATGAAATAAAATATCCGTTATTTCTATAATAATAATTTTCATTTACGTATATATAGTTAAATCATAAGTTATAAAAAGTTAAAGTTATAAAGTTAAATATAGTTTATTGAAAATAGAATATATATAACAAATATATAAATTTTGTTGCAATTACTTTAATCTTATAAAAGAACTAAACACTAAATTAACAAATTTACAAAAAAGTAAATAATAAAATTTTTTTTTAAATAAAATAACTAAAACGCAAAAGAAAAATTAAATAAAAAATAACGATTTCTAAAATTATGATTAAAATGATATATTTCCGATTGACATGAGAGGGAGTTTGTAAATAATATAAAAAAAGATTATGGAAAAATGGTTTCAAATTGATCTCTTGTGTTATTATGTGTTATATTTGCATTGTATATAATGTGAAAGCTCAACAAAAACGCAAGCTTATAGATTATTACTTTTTGTTTAAAAAAAGTCAAAAAAATTTTGAAAATTCTAGCTGTTTTTTTTAAATATTTTGCAATTAAGGCCATGTAAGTAAAGCCGAATTTATAATTATGATTCGCCTTGATATTAAGAGTTTGCTAATTAGGGTTTGGTTTTGGGAAGCGGTTAGGTATATATACAAAGAGGGGGATTTCATTAAAACTTAAATTTATATAATTGATTTTCTAAGTTTAGTTTACATTTGTTGTTAGTGTTGCATAAAGTTCTAAAAATTCTAATTTTTGAGTTTTTTTTTTTTTTAATTAAGTAAAATATTATACATACATGCACAGTTTGGCAATTTTTATAGGGGATTTGTTTTTTATGTTCTCTACACTAGAGTTTAAAAAATTTACAAGTTTGCATTATTTTGTTAAAGTATTTTTTTAATTTTATAACTTATAATTAAGTATTCTAAATATAAGGCACAATTTGTTTGTTTCATTAGTTTGATAAAAAAAGAAAGCAACGATTTTTAAAGTGAACCTGCATCTCAGATTTTATCCATTTTTACAAAGTAAGTATGTACAAATACATATATATATTTTATTTTTTATCTTCATTAAACTGTAAATTATGTCTATGTTAATTATAGCTGAATAAAATCAAAAGTTCTTGACATTAAAGCATAAGCGAAACTAGAGAAGTTACAGGTGGCTGTAACTTTAAAGAAGAAAATTCTTCATGAACTGTAAAATCTATACGACGATAAAATTCTGAGGAGAAATAATTTGTTTTAATAGTTTCGATTATCATTCTTAAATAACGTTAGAATATTTATTCTTAAATAACAATTGACGTTCTTTTATTTAAATTTCTTGCACAGTACGCGATTCTTTAAAGCTTTTCACTTAAAAAATGCTTTAAAAAACTTCCTATAAAAATCGCTACTTTTTTTTAGTAAAGTTACAGATTTTTAATGATTATTAAAATAAATAAAGAATTATATTAAAAATGTACAATTTGTAGCTTTAAGCTTATATAAATAATCTCTGGCTTTTTGTTTGTTTGTTTGTTAAATTATTATTATTTTTTATATTAATGCTATACACTATCTATCTTCTTTATCTCTCTCTAAAAATTGTAACAATGAAAAACTTGTTTAATCAGTAAAAACATTTCTAGTCCTGTTCAAGTAAAAGAAAAACGTTTTCTGCAAATAAATGGGGGAGGCTTCTTCTAAACTTCAACACCATATGTGCGATCTATAACATAATCAAAGCGTTGTGCCCGGTCATCATCATCGTCCTTGTTAACTTGCTGTTCTTTGGTGTTTTCTAAAGTTTTAATAACTGAGGTTTGTTCAGTTGTTGTTGCAGTTGCAGAGGTGGCAATTTTAGTATTGTTGGTGGCTTTTTCTGTAGCTTGTTGTCTTCGGCTACTTGCACTACCACCACTATGATTCTCACTGAGATTCTTGTTGCGTAAGCTACTAGCTACCAGAGCAGTATTAATGGCAATTGCTGTTTCGGCGGCATTATCTTCATCATCTTCGTCGTCTTCTAAATCTTCCTCTTCTTCTTCAATTGGATCTGCTTCGGGTAAAATAAAATCTGTTGGTAGTTCGGGGACCGATAAACCTTTGCGAGTGAAGAATGAAATTTTTTCTCTGTAAAAAAGCAAAAAAGAAGTATTAGATTAAAAAAACAATTTGTTTATCTTATTGTGTACACTTACTTAAAAGATACCAAGTCGGGACAACCTTTAGGGACTTTTGTTTTGCGAAGTTTATAAATTTTCTTGGTTGTTTTCATTAACAGTTTTTGTAATTGTTTCTCTTCAGGACATTTGGCCGGATCGGCTCGTTCTACTAAACGTTGGAATTCCTCATTCTCAATAGCCCAGGCTGCAATTAATGGATCCTTATTGTCGCGAGCCTTTTCCAAACTTTTATTAAAAGAAAAATACTTTGATAATTAAAAATGTTTATAATTTTTGCCAACATCTAAATACTTACACATCTTTTAAATTTTGTAATTTAGCTATCTGGTCGTTGAGAAAATCTAATTTACTGTGTTGAGCTTGTAAATCCAATTCCAGGTCTAAACTTGTACGTGGTATATGAGTATGATTTAATTCTACAAATAAATGAATTAAAAAGGTGAAACCAGTCCCAAAAATAAAAAAAGACGTAAGTAAATTTACTTGTGGCAGTTTTTGGAGCTTTGGTGTGGAAACGCAAAGAACGTCTTTCGATGGCCCCACGATGGAACGGATGTGGTGTAACACCAAAATGCATAGCCGAATCTGAATCACTACGATTTAATCGGCAAATGTAGCGACTTTTACCCACCGCTGCTGAGGGAGTGAATGTTTGTGATCGTTTTACAGGCCTGTCATCGCTTGATTGTTGGCCTAGCTGTGATCGGGATTTTTCGGGAGGAAATGCACATTCTGTATTAGTTTCCTTGTCGACATATTCCTGTTTTATATTATCCATATATGCATCCAACATTTTCTTAGTAAAATCTATTTAACAAACAGAAAGAACTTAAGTAAATCATCAATTGTTGAAAATAAAACTATTTTGTATCTTACCACTTCCTATGGCACCCTCAAGTTCCTCATCATCGATGTCTGCTTCATCATCTTCATCCTCATCATCATTATTATCATCCAAACCTAGGTTTTCTCTCAAATCTTCAGCAATTTGTGCTTGCATTTCGAACGGTGGCACTTGATTTCGTGTTAATGTAGAAGTTTGAGAAGAAGTTATCGTAGATTCATCAGAAGATTCTTCTTTGCAGGTATTGGAAGCCCCTGCAGTATTAGTGTTGGCATGCCCACCTACAGCTGCGGCGGCTGTTCCACTTGTTGATGGCATATCCAATGGTTCAAATGTGGGCATAAATTTAGAACTTAATACATTGTACCATTTCAAGGTAGAGTCCTCCGGATTAAATTCAGCCATACTTATTTGAACAGTTCCCTATATTCCGATTGAGAAATATGGTTTAGATTTTTACTTTTTTAATTTTTAGTACTAAATGCTTACAATAATTTCCTCTTTTTGACCGGTCATGCTTACTACGGTCACATGTAAGCTCTTGGTTAAAAGTTTACTTAAAGAGATGGGCACAGCAAACGTATCATTAAATACAGGCTTCTGGAAATCCGACATTGCTTTGGTGCGTATTGACGTTAGCGAGTTGGGTAATAAAGCTGCACGTAGGTAACTAATTTGTTATAACAAAAATAAATTAATATTATTAATATGAAATTTACGATTGAAAGAGAGTTAGAATCTAGATTTCCATATTTAGATATATTGATAATAAGAAAGAGAAATAAGTTAGTATTTGATTGGTATAAGAAACCAACATCTTCTGGAAGAATTATTAATTTTTATTCCAAACATCCGAGAAAAATGATAATTAACACAGCGAAAAATATGATAGACAGAATATTGACTATAACTGATAGAGAATTTCATTTGAAGAATAAGGACATAATAAGAGATTTACTTAAGGACAATAGACAATATGGTAGTCATAGGCATTAATATGAAATATGTAATATTATAATACAATTTTATTTAAAATAAAAACAAAGTCGATCCTACTTACACTTGTGAGTGTTCTGTTGACGTTGTTATAAGGGCGGATAAATTATTTGCTCGTTCTAAAGATACTACCAAAACACCTTCTTTCTTTAGATATTTTAAGCCTATCTGAACTTGTGCCAATTCTTTGCGCGGCAAATGGGCTCGCGAAGCCTCAAATACGCCTGAATCTCCCGCAACAGACTCATTACTTACGGCTGCCGAAACAGAGCGCGTATTCGATATGGAAGATGAACGACTTAACATTTCTTGCGGCAAATCAAGCAGTGAAGGTTTTTCAGATATGGGAGATAAAGGAGCCCCCAAATTAAGAGGTGACGTAATATTTAGTTTTTGTAATTTAGCCTCTAACATCATACAATCCAATACCGTCGAATCTAGATCATAAGGATTTGGTGCAGCTGCTCTGTTACCTGTAGAGCCATTTAATTGGTTAGTTTGTTGCTGGAGTGTTTGAAGGACTGCACCGGCATTAGCGTACGTGGGCTCCTCTTTCAGTAACTGCTGAGAAGAAACGCTCAAAGAATTTTGTTCAGATGCAGGATTATATTTCATAGGAGAGGCGGGAGGTGTCTCTATTGACAAACTACTGCGTGGTGATAAAGAGATTTCGGAAGATTGCTGTTGCTGCAAGGGTGGATGACCCAAAACCTGGTCGACAGATGGATTTTGCTGTAGAATTTGAGATTGCTGTGGCTGCTGAAAAAGTCTTTGTGAACGGCGATGTAAGTCCACCACATCTATTTGGGGATCTACTGCAAACGGGTCTATGTATATGTCGGTGAAGCTTAAAGCACTTTTACTGCTAGCCGTTGACAAAGAACCCAAACTGGAACCACTACTTATGGAAAAGGTACTTTCTGATGAAAAGGATTTTAAACGTTCTTCTAACATTTTCGTCGATTTTAAAGCCTCTTGCAACTTATCCAGCAGCATTTGTTTTTCTTCATGAAAACGCAGGCGATTGTTTATTTGCTGATTTGTTGCTTCATAGGCCTCATTAAGATCTTCTTCCAGTTTTCTGCGCGTTTCTTGTATAACATGTATCTCCTCAGACGTGCGAGATTTCAACGAAATGCTATTTAATTCATTAAGAAGTTTTTCTTTTTCCTGAATCAGTAGAATTCTATCCTTATCTGATTCTAATTGACCGGGTTCGATACGTTCCACATGATCGGCCAATTGTTGTTGCAGTCGCTTAATATGTTTACGCCATTCAGTGTACTGTAGTTTTGTTTTGGCCATTTCGGCAAATCGTGCACCACTATTCAAATTATCACCCGGACCACACAGATCGGTTTGTGAAGCCACACATACTCGGTCGAAGGGCGATGAGGTATTCATTAGTTCTGCATTTTCTTCGTTTATTTGTTGTCGACTTAGTTCATTTTTAATTTGAACTAAACTGCGAATAAGCTCTTCGCGTACTTTTTCTCCGGACACTAAGGATTTGTGTACTTTAAGCATTTCCTCGCGTATAGCCTGGACCTCAGCTATATCGTAGCAACCATTTTGTCGTGCATTTATTTTCTCTCCTACCGAATATAAGGTGTTCATACCACGCTGTGTATAGGATATATCATTCGTTATGTGTTTAAGTTCTTGTTTTAATTGATGTACACGCTCTTTGGCTAATTTCAAATCAGCTCGCAGTAGTTCAGGATCATGGCGACTCATTGATGAAGACGAAGAGCATACTATAAAGTTGAGTAAAAAAATTAAATTCTGTTTGTAAGTGTTAATTTTTTCATTAATACTTACAACTACTTCTACTAGCCGCTAACTTATTAAGATGGTTATATTCTTCTTGAGCAATTAATAATCTCTGCTGCTTAACATCAAACATTTCCCGTTTATTTTCCAATTGATCTTGAGCCGCTGACAAATAGTCTCTTAACATTTGCTCCTGAACACTTTTCCATTCTTGGCGGGGATCTTCTAATTGTGTCGTCTGTGCTATATGATTTATATAATAACGTCCAATATTGGGGTCATAAGCCTCTTCCCATCCCATGGGTAATTCATCACCAACGCAATCTTCAAACGACTGTGGTTTAGTGTATCTGAAGAGTGAAAAAGAGAGAATTCGTAAGTAAATGTTAATAAAAAATTTAAATGTAGCATAGATCACAAAATTGTTAAAATATCTTCGATTGGACTTTTAAGCCATTTCCGGTTTTCTTCATTTATTACGGAGTTCAACTGTACATAAGATACTTCTTCTATGATTTCTTTCTATATTCTAAACTAGTTTGTGTCATGTGTTGCTTTTTTTTAAATTCTTTAGCACCATTAATGCCTTGAAGATTTGAATTTTAAAGCATAAACATTTGTGTAGAATATAAAATTTTTAAGTATTTTTTTTTATTAACTTATGCAGAACCATTGTTCATTTGATAAATTCTTTTGAACGTTTTTTCTTTAAGGTTTTTGTTTTTCTCGATATAAAGTTTAAAACTTTGAAATCGGTGCTTTTTGTTGTTACTGATACTTAGTTTTGGCATATTATATAAGTGTTTGTTATATTGCGCGATGTTATTTTTTCTTTTTTGTTTTACAAAATAACGATAAGATTCAAAATTCCTGGAATTTCCTAAACAAATCATACCACAAACATTTGAAAACATAAATGGTTTTGTTTAACATTTTTTTTTGCCATGAGAATTAAGTGCACTCTATTTTTAACATTTATTTTTTACATTTAAAACTGCTAATATGTTTTTTATACAAAAATAAATTTTTTGCATTTTAGTAAACGACTTTCTAAAAATTTTATGCATAACAATTTGTTTTTCAATTCGTTGGCAACAAAAATAAGAAAAAACATTAAAACTCTTATCAAAATATAATTTTTATATTTTTTTTTTAAAACTCAAGTGGTCAGCTTCTTTCAAATTTTTATCAAAATATTTAAAATTTCTTTAATGTTAAAACGAGCTATTAGAGGATTAAAGATAAAATTTATTGACTGCGAAAAGTGATAGTTGAAAAGATAATATAAAACTGATAAAATTTTTACGTTGAACTTGTTTTTTTTTTTAATGATTCGTTTGTTCGTTAGGGAAACCAAAAAAAGTTAACTTATATATAATATATTTCATGCACTGCTGCATCCTTACATAGTAATTCAAAAACTATACATTTTAGGTGTACGCCTCGTTATAAGCATCATACAACGCAAAGCATCTTTAACAGAGATATACGACGTTAATAACCAAGATTCCTAAATCCTAATCTATCTAAATCTACAGATATTTTTTAATAATTTTAAAAATTAGAATATAAAAAACGTGAACTTAGTCCTGACTAAAACTTGCTCGTTCACTCATAATTGATTTTATTTTGTATTTAAAATTTTATTTTAAAGCTTTGTTTGCCAAATTATTAAAAGCCAAATTACTAACCGATATGCACATCATTTGAGCTAAATTATATAAAATTTAACAATTTAACAATATCAGTGAAATTATGACCTGACATATGACTACTTAATGGTTTCCTTTTGCCTAAATATAAATAATATTAAAACTAAATTAAAGATGTGAATATAATTAAATATATATGTATATATAAATAATACTAAAATTATATATTATATAATTAAAGATGTGAATATCGATCCCGATCTGATTTGTTTTTTTCAATTTTGTTTTACAATCTTCAGATTCCGATCCGGCTAATAATCTCTTAATATAAAAAAAAATTAAATTTTAAAAATCAAAAAAATAAGATTTTGAAAGAAAATAAAATTCATATTGAAATTTAAAAGTGAAGTTTCGTATTTTGTTTTCTCAATTACTAAAAAAAATTATTGACAGTCTATAAAAAACTGAGAAAGAAATTGGTGAGATATGAAAACTAAAAAGAATGAAAAAAATTTAAAGATTTCTAAAATTTCTCAAGGTCAAGTGTTTAGAAGCAAAAAATAAAATCAACAAAATTTCACTAATTGACAAAAAACTTACAATTTTCCCAAAAAATGGTAGGTAACTTTTTTAAAAATTGAAAATTCATTAAAAAAGATTCCAAAGCACAAAAATCAAAAGCAAATTGAATTTTTTAAATTCTCTAAGAACTATAAAACATAGCTGAACAATGCCGGCTACAAAAGTTAATTTTTTGTAAGTTTATTGTCTTCTTAGGTTTATATGTTTATTGTTTAGATATTTGTTTAGAGTATTTATAACATGAATTTTTTATTTTAATTTCAAATAAAACAAAAAAGCAATAAATTTGTATTATTTAATTGTCCGATTACTTTATTGACCCACTGTAAGAGTTTTTTTAACATAAAAATTGCCAATACTTTCGAAAATGTGTGTTTTTTAAACATCGAAATATTTTTGAAATAATTTTTTTCTTAAGATAAATTAAGCAAAAAATAACATAAAAAATTACAAATTTATGAAAAAAAATACGTGACGTCTCTTAATTGACAAATTTAACTTGAGATTGATTTAAAATAAAATTTTTTAAATATAATATTCAATTTAAAATCTATACAAATGCAAAACAAAATATATATTATTTAGCTTTCAATTAATAATGTAAAAAATATTTAAATGGATGCGTGTTCAATATAACAACAGGTATAAAAACAAATATGTGTTTAATAAGAACATAACATATTTCATTTTATTACAATAGTCAAGATATATTTTAAAATGGTGTGACGATAATTCAAATCGAGACCTCATGGCTACGAAAAAGCATATATAATTAAAACAAAAACGTCCTTTTGTCAGGGTTATTTAAGTTTTCGTTAAAAAATGACCATCATAATTATAAGTAACAATTTAATATTTAATAAAAATTAATTGATCTTTTGTTATGGCTAAAATGGTATATAATTTTAGGAACATACAAACATTTTTTTATTAACATTTTACAGACATGTTGATAGCGATACTTTAATATTAATAACTATTGTGATTTATCGGTCATGTGGGTAAATAGTTATAAAAAATAGTTGTTTTAAATTTTAGGCCTAAAGACCGCAGGGTTTTTTGGGTGTATGAAAAAATTAAATCGATGCGTAAATCTGTTTTTGAACTGACTTTTCAAAATTTATATTTGAGAACAAAGAAAGAAAACAGATCCAAAAATTAGCACCCGTAATAAAAGATGGATAAATAAGAGAGTTAAGTTAACATGATTTTTAAAAGGTAAAGTTGAAAACTCTGTCTTTTGTTTTACTGAATTAGATATTAAGAATACAAAATTTTTCTTCGGGTATAATTTTGGTGGTCGATTTCAATAAACAAGTTTCCGGATTTCATTAGAGAGCATTAAATTATGGTAGATGCTCTAGTATGCAACTTCAGTACAATATTAGATTTTAGGTTGAATTTCAAATAGAAAGGGGTCTAATGAGGAAAATTACACAGGTTGACGAAACTGCGATATTTGACCACGATTACAGAAAACAGAAGAACACTAGTTAATGTAAAGTCTTTAGGAAAAAACACCGTGTGATTTGTATTATAGACCTGAACACTCAAAAATGTGCGCAACAAAAAATACTACGTAAATATTAAAAATTAATAAGAATTCAATAAAAACCGCCGAGGAATAAATTTTCTAATGTTATTTAGAGCTATCGAAAGGCATTAACTCGAAAGGAAGAAATTTCAATAAAGTTATTAAAACAGGCCTCACAATAGTAATTGATTTTTAATACTTAAATATATTTCTCATGTTTAATTTAAAAAATATTAACTTTCTAAGGCGTCCGTCCGGTTTTTTTTAAATACCACGCTTGTATGTTCTTATGATTTTTTCTTATATTTCTTTTTTTAAATAATAAAAATCTATACTTGGAATCTAATATCAGCAAATAATACAGGTGGACGCTATTTTGTTTTGTTTTGATTAATTTTGCTTTTTTTTTAAATATTAAAGTACGGAAAATAGCAAGTAAGCTTATTTCACAGAAAAGAATTATGGTTATTACACCCATACAAAAAACTTTTAAAAGCAAATACTGCAATTTTTTTAAAAGCCTTTAAGATGTGTGGGTGTAGTAAAAATGGAAATTCGGCCAGTCGGTTTTTTGCAAAAACTGCGCAAATCACAAAATATTTGTTTTTATCACAAAACAATTTATATTTTTTATTTGTTGTAAATACCAAATATTTCAGCAAAAATTTAAAATATTATAATTTCTAAATCAACAAAAATTCATATATTTTATTTAGTCGTGCCAGTTATAATTTTCTTACCGTATTCGTATACATATTTGTGATGTTAAACTGGGTTTGCGAAAAACCGGGTTTTATAAAAACAAATTTTTAAACCAAAATATAAAAGTTCAGTATTTCTAATTAATGTTTAATAAACATAAATACTATTTTAATCAGATATTGTTTTTTAATTAAAAGTTGCTTCTTGTAACTCCAACACAAAAACAAAAATAACTCAGTAGAATAGAAAAATATCTCCAATTTCTTGGGAGTTTCGAGGCTTTTTACTTTTTATACTAGGAGTCATTTTTCATAATTAAAAAGGACTTCATGAATTATTTTTGACAATATAGTCAGCAATTTTGAATACATAAGAGTATCATATTATTCAAGTGTCAAGAAAACCATATGCATTTAGCACAGATGATAATTGCCATAATAAATTTAAGTGATATGTTAAAAATCCCTAAAATTAATAACAACAAGATTTAAGTATGATTATGTATGTCTCGTATAGAAATGACACCCTTCACGTTTTCATATTAAATTTGTAATATATTGAATCAAGTTATTTGTAGAACAGCAAAAAGGGAATTATTTATCGAGCCAAGAATACTATATGACCAATGACTCAGAAACATTGAGTCACGAGGAGTTTTAGAAACTTAAAATTAATCCTGATTCTGATTAGCGTGACTCCCTTAGTAAAAACATAATTTATTAAGTATGCATTCGTCTAATATACTTATATATGATATGTAAATCTTTGTTTTGCCGCGTCAATAATCTGAAATGATTTTTTGAAAATATAGAATGATTTTCTAAAAGACAGCATTATCGTTTTCGCCAAATGTAACAATTTGTCTATCTATTTACAATTTTGCTATTTAAATCGTGCCTTATTGTATATGCGTATGCCGTTGGGAACACGGTCTTTTATAAATTATAATCCATATATTTATTATGAGTTAGCCATTAATCCTACACCAGATCAATGGAAGTTCCTCAAGGCAAGCAAGGTGTCAACTGGAAGCTCCACGTTATTTCCACGGGCATCAGTAAGCCCCCGAGTTCAGCTTTTTGGCTTTTTAGCCTTTTAGTTGTTCTCTGACTGATTATTGAGGTTGGCCTTTCGGGAGCATCGTGGTGTAGTGGTGTGGTTTTGCGGCTCTCGTTTGAGTTGTGTGGGTGGGATCGGTCACTATAAACACAATGAAATGCCCTGGTTCAGTGAGCATGCTTGCGGTTGTGAAATTTTATTAAGCTTGCATATGTTCTAGACTGGGATAGTTAAGACTTGGAATGAGTGGAGGATAGAGATATTCGAAGGCTTCCTGGGGGTGGGTGACGCTACATATCATCCACAGTGGTTTGATCCACACAGTGGTTTGATTACGCATTTCTCACAAGTTATGATTGTGATGAATTGTATTAAAACTAAATTGAGATTGAATTGACAATTCTTCTCAATTATTCCTACAGAAGATAAGTATGCTAAATATATTTAATATAAAATAAATAGTAACATTGAAATTAATGTGTATAAAAATTTTAATCCAATAACTAAATTTCTTGATTTTCAATATATTTTTAACTTTTATTAAATTATTTAAATATGCAGTTTTGATCGCGTGAATATACTATATTAATTAAAAAAACTTCGTAAATTATATACATTGATTTCATTTTATTAGATTATATAAATTTATTTTTATTTACTTTATAAAAAATCATTGCACCGTTCACGAATGGACTATTTTTTTTTCGATGTCATTTTTTTAGATTTTTTTAAATAAAACATTTTTTATGTTTTACGATAAAATTAATAAATTACCTGGTCTTTTTATTTTACGATATTTGTATTGATAACATAAAAATGTTTTTATAATATATATTTTTATATATTGGCGTTATTTGGCAATATTCGACAAGCCATTTGGCGAGAAAGCTAAAAGAAAATCTTGCAACACTAAATGTGTCTTAAAATAAATGTTTATGTTATTTTTTAAATAAATTCGATAATTCTAATTCAATGTGAATTTTAATTTTAAAAATGTTATTTATCTATTTATGTTATTTATTTTTTTTTTATCAAAATCTTAAAAATTTTAAAATCACATTTTTATGCTAAAATAATTTATACAAAGGTGCGGCTCTTACGAAAAGCACTTTTGTATAAATTATTTCATTTTTATTTTAATGCCGTTTGTTATAAAAGAACGAAATTAGTTTAATGACAAATAAACAAAAAATGTTTAGTTTTATTTAGATTCCAAAAAACAGAAAAAAATTTATACTGAATGAATTAAAAAAGGCGTACAAATATATTTTGTTAAAAATAAACAATGATTTCAAAGCTCAATTAACTAACGAGGGCTGTCATAAAATTGCTAGATAATGAAATTAGTAAAACTAACTTTTTTTTTTAAACGGCCAGGTAAAAAAAATACACAATACTTACACAAGTTCCAGCGTGTAGTAACTTTTGACAAATTTTTTAATTATAAGTTACTTTAAAAGTCATGATTATAAAACTTTGAGTAAATTTGCAATTTTTTTAATGTGATTTGAAGACTTTCAAATAAACACATCAAAATTTTTTACACACATATACGGATGTCCAGAGGTGACAATAAACACGCCTATCAATATTTCAATTTTTGTTATACAGTATACGTATGCAAGCATGTTGTCATGATATAATGATTTATTGACGTGTCCATAAATTTTGTTTAAGAATAAGAAAACTCTGTGTTACATTTATCTGTAATTTTTTTAATACACGCAGCACAATGGAACTTTTTTTCAAAATCAGCTACTTGTTAAAAAATTTTTCATCATTAGGATCTGCTTCAATTTTATACACTACGAGCCTAATGTTTACTGATTATTTTATAAATATGTTTTTATTCAAGCAAAAGGTCTTTGTATACAAATTTAACTTAATTTTTATTTTTGTTTTCCATATTTCACCGCAAAATTGTGTGACGTCTTCAGTAAAAGTGTATAAACAATTTAACAAATCAATATTGAAATCAAAAATAAAAATTAACTTAATTTTTTAAGGACCCTGTGCTTGAACAAAAAATTATTTATAAAATATTAAAAAGGTCAAATAACTATAATTATTATTTATTATTATATATTATATTTATTATTATATATTATATTATTTATCCATAACGTTGGATTTCATAGGAATTTGGAAAAAGCGTGATTTGATTTACATCTGAACCGACTATATAGTCATAATCAGATGGTGGCCAAACCACTTGGTTGATTGGACACCAACCACGCCCTAGAAGGCCATCGAATACGTATATCCTCCGGTCACTTCTAGTAGCAATTTCGAAAGCCCGAAGTAGGCCGCAGCCTTCACTCCTTGCTAAACAGTTGGAGACTTTGCAACTCCTGGTCCAGAACGCATGAAGCTCTTTTTTTATCAAGAACACGGCAGCATTCATACTCACTGGACCTGAACCATTCATTGTGTTAATTTGAATGATCCGACCCACAAACTCTCACGAGGGTCCGAAACCACAACCACCACGATACTCTCATATAGGTGCCAACCTCAATAACCAGTCAGAGCACATCATTGTCTAAAGAGAACAAATAGTGTACTCTGGGGCAACTGATTTCCCGTGGAAATATGTGGATTGTCCAGGTGACTCCTACTAGCCTTTGAGGGGCCTGGACTCCCTTTTACCCCGCAAGACACCAGTCTAAATGGAATAGTAGGTTCCAAAAAGACTATAATGTGCCCCCGGGGGGAATAGGAATTTAGAAAGCTGGAATGATGATTTTAAAAATATAAATGCAAGAAGCAAGATTGGAAAGGAGTTGCTAGCTTACATATGCTATTTAAAATTATAGCCTTTTATTAATTTAATAAACATCTTTGCAACATCAAACAGGTGAATTTAGAAGTAAATTAGTTGCGTTAATAAATAGAGAGAAATAAATCTTAATTGTGAATATTTTGTTGCTCGTTTAAAATATTCTAGAACTGACCTCTTAACCTCATACAGAAAGGTTAGTTTTGTAAAATCTAAAAAAATAAACGAAAATCGTTGTACAAGTTTTATCTTATCTAACAAAAAATTTAAGAAACATATAAAACCACAAGTTCTTAGAAGTATTTATTTAATTTTCTTCTTTTTCCGAATAAAATATCTCTTATCTCTTTGTAATGATACTTCCTATAGTCACAATATATAATTATATCTATGCACGCTTATGTTTACATATATATATATATATTTTTTTTTTTTTTTTTAGAAAATTTAAATGAAAAGCAGTCATACATATTTTCTCAATGAACAATTTAGTCGTAATGTTGTCATATTTAGTGACTTCCTACGCTTTTTTTATGTTAAATAAAAGAAAAATATATGCATTAACTAGCTGTTGACCGTTAGTGTAATCTTAAAAAACGGAAATAAGCCGCTTAAAAAATATTGAAAACAAAAAAGTACTTTGTATACAACTGCATTAACAAAATATTGTAAGCTTTTTTCATTTGTTTTGTATTTATATATTTTGTTAATAAGTCATTGAACTATTAGCCTGCTCTTATTTAATATTAAGTTTATTAATATTTGAGCATTACACCAACTAACAACTTTGACAAATACAATTTTACAAAAGGTTTCAATTAAAAATTGGTAACAATGCCTATTTAGTCAAGTACCGTGCTACATTCTTTAGGAAAGGGATAGAGAATAGATAAACAGGTGGTGAAAGTAGAAGGATAGTCGGAAATTAACTACCGTTTAAAGACAGCACAGCGACCAGTGACTATGCCTTCATTGCTGAGCAGCCCCACCGGCAGTCAATTTTTATTTTTGTAGTGAAAAAAACCAAGGTCTTCGTTGGGAATCGAACCCAGAACCCCCATATTTACAAGCTAGTACACTACCTACTAGCCTACAGGGGCACAAATATATATTTTACTGCATTTAATAAATATATATGTTTAGAATAAAAGTCTGTTTTAGTCAGGAGCATAGTATCTAAACTAAGAAAGTTCTGAACAGAAAGAAGTATTGAAGAAATGGTCTTCGTAAACTTTCAATTTAAATATCTCTTAGAAACAAATTACTTTTAGAATCTTTTTTAACTTCTAGTGAAATTTAAATAATCTAATTCTCATATTATTATTATAACTATAATCAGCATATTACACATATTAGAATACTTGTTATCTTTGTATTAACTGGTATAAAGAGTAAAACACTTGCAAGTTGTGATACTTGAGAAATGTGTTTAGTCCAAAAATATTACACTCAGCTTTCAGTGAAACAAAATTAATATTTATATGCCCACAAAAATAGATGATCTTCTTATATTTAACTCTCAAAAAATGTTCCCGTAACTTAATAGATACTTTTTTTTTTTTTAAAATGACATCATGAGAACGCATAGTTTTGATATCCTTTATAGATCTAAAAAACCAAACACTATATATATCTAAAATAAAATAATAAAAACTTTAATGATAATAATGATAAAAATTTTAAGCTGTAAATAAATTATTTTACAATTCCCTTATAATCATTTGCTTTTGGCTTATGCAAAATTCACAAAAATTACGAAAACACACTTAGTACAACTTTCAAAGTTACTTCCATTTTTTTAATAGCGTCACAATTTTTCGCGATCAATTTATTTTACAATAAAATTTAGTTTGTTTTATTATATTGTATTTTAAAAAGTTATATTTTATGTCATTCGAATGTATACTAAAGTTACACTAAGCACTATTATAAAAGAATTACATATTCATAATTAATTTAAAAAAAATCGTCCAATTTTTGTTAAAAAAACTAATTTTTCCAAAAATAAAACCTTTTCTAAAAACGAATTTAAGTCAAGATTTATGAAAAAAAATTTTATCAGTCATAATTTTTTCAAAAAGTTATATATTTATTCTATAAACTTAAACCTTCAAGAACAGTATATTTATTTTCACATAAAAAACAAAATCACTCAAAATGCAACTCTTATAGCAAAGTAGTTTGGATTTTATGAAATGTTTTTATAAGATTAGGAAATTGAAGAAAGCGCACATTAAGTTGCCTTTTCAATATCTGGTTTTGGCGTTACTCTATTAATTTACATTTTTTTTAAAGTTTCTTTATTCCTAGGTTAAGTAGGTGTCAATAAAATTAACACACGCGAGCAACTACAAAAGAATAAAACGTTCACTGTGCTTTCAAATCAACAAATAGATAAAAATATTTATAGTCTTTTGTTTAGTGGTTAGTTAGTTAGTTTGTCTGTGGGTTAATAGATATCATCCCACTTTTTTTTACAAGTATTATTTTTTGAGTATTTTGAATATTATTAAAAGAAATATTCCCTTATGTGGCCTTTATTATAAAGTTTCTTTCTTATTTAATATTTTATTTAAATATTTCTATGAATGCTTAAAATATACTCAACTTCTTAACTAAGAAATCAATAAACATTAGAAATTGTGGAAACCTTAGTAATGTTTAAACTGACCTGTTACAAGCAAAATTGTTATAAGATAAAAGCAATTTGGTTTAATTGTCAAAGAAATCATAAAAATAAATTGGTTTAAATAAAACTACACTGATAAAATTTTTTTGAACAATCTTTAGAACTAGTAGAAGCGAAATCAATACAATTGTACTACTGATTAAAAATTGTAGTATTTTTATAATTTAAAATTCTGAGTTGAAATCGCTGCTGTAAATATTGAATGAGCTGTAGTACAAAAAAAGAAAATCTTCCAGGATAAAGTGCTTTACTTTTGAAAGTCTTAACGTCTTGCACGAGTATTAAGTTCTCATATTTTAGAAAACTTAGTGTTATTGGTAATTTATATGCTAACAATTTATAACATGTGCATTTTTTTGTTTCACGAAATTAAAGAGAAATAAGAACGTTTATATTTGATAAATTAGATTTTAGTTTATTTGCTAATTTTTTGACTGTTAAAAAATTTAAAAAACTTAAGAAGAGGAAGTTGCAACAGAGTGTTTGCTATTCCAACTCATATAATCTAAAATTAAGTTATAATATCACTACAAATGCATTTTTTTTCAATTAAAAGAATTTGTTTTTATTTTTAATTTAAGTTCAAATGAATAAATAAAAACTATATAATAAAAAAAATTTCAGTAATTTTTGCTATTTGATTACCTTTACGGGGAGTATTTAACAAATAAAGAAACTTTCCTATCTAGGTGTTTAAAGTGTTGAATGTAATTTTGACAGTTAAAAAGATTGGAATTCCTTTTAATTTTTGCACACAACTCGTATTTATGTAAGTACTATAAGAGCAAATAATTTAATTAAATAAAACAGAGAAAGAATTTTTGTTATTTACGAGACATGTTGACGTGATCAATAACACGATAATTGCCATTTTAAAATTTAATGTTATGACGTCAGTATCCTATTTACAGCGTATTTATTGACAGTAAAAATTCATTTCGCTACAAATTTGATAAGAATGTCGTTAATTGTGACAACTCATGCAAAAATTAAAACAATCTCAATAGATTTTATATTTCTCTCCTCTTTTAGATAAAGAATTTTTTCCGTTTATTTGTTAAGATTTATTAAAAAGATATTTTATAGTTAAATAATAAAACGATTTTGTTTAAATTCAGCTGGAAACAACAAGTACAAACTTTCTTTATGTGTATTTGTTTTAAATAACTTTGCTTTTTGTGTATCAATAAATTTTGTACAATTAGTATTTAATTTGACTAATTCCCTTATTCTTTTAAATTGGCTTAAATACTTAAGAAACAGTTTGTAGGTTAAGTTTTCTTTTATTGGCTGATTTGTTAAAAAATTGAAAAAAACAGAGGTCACTTAAGTATTTCAATAGCGTAAGTAACATTAAAATTTTAATAGAATTAAATAAAAGACACAGGCTGATTAAGGTTGTCTTAAAATCCTTTCTTCTAAAACGATATTAAAAGAAAAAAGATATATACTTCTTAGCAATATATCTGTTTCTATTTACGCATCCAAATGGTACGAATCGCGCAATTTTTAGCAAGCTTGGTGCCAAATACAAGCTTGGTAACAATGCATCTATTAACTTCTCGGGGCAAGCTTTCTTTTGAGAAAAATTTTAGATGTGATGAAAAAACTTCATGTGTCAACCAACTTCTATGCATAGAAAAATTGCGTATACATATTTTTAAAAAAAATTTCAATTCAATGAGTCAGCTAAAGTTGTGATTTTGGCAAGGGCAAAAAAAAAATATTTGAAGCAGATATTCGATTGTCAGTCGCAATACTTATATTACATATACATAAATATGATTCTTACTGAATATTAATAAAACATTGTTCTTGCTGTGATTATTCACACGAAGGAATAAAATACGACTACTGTTAAAGCGGAGTAGCCCATAGAAATAAAATAAATGCGCTGTAGGTGTTTACACAATCTACAACTTTACTTTTAAGTAACTCATAGTTGCGTTTGTTGGAAGTTAATTGGAAAAGAAAACCAGCAGCACTTTTTCCTAAATTTCCTTTCGATAAAATAGACCAGCAGTGACTTATTAGAAATGTGTACAAAAACAATATATTGCATTTATTTCATTAATTTAATCTAAAGCTCGGTTTTTTTAGAAATTCACTATCTCGGTGTTTTTTAATCTTGAATTTTTTTCGCATAAAACTGAAATTTCAAGTTTTTTGATATTCCAACTTTTTTTGTTATAGAATCCATTTTATTCTGAAAAAGTTTTGATGATGCTGGGATCACAAATACTTTTGAATTGTTATAAAATCGATTCTGGTTTTGTGAAATTTCATAACAGAGATGCATTACTTTAGAGGGCCTGGAATCAATTTTATAAAAATTGCAATAATGCTTTGAAGTACTGTGCGATTAGTGAGAAGTAAGAATAAGAAATTTTTATTAGAATACATTTTTTTAAATATTCTATTGGAATTAAAATTACATAAAACAATAAAAAAATTCTATAACTTAACTAGACTTGAAAAAGTTGCAACATAATACAGAACAAAGTTTTAAAAGTATTAGGAGGATTTGCATTACCGTCGAGACACATCAGTTAACCGATAATATTTTACAAATTTATAACAGCAAACTTATGACCTGCTTAAATGTAGGTTCTCATGGCTGCCTAAGTTTCTATTGCATGTAATTGTTTGTGAGATTTAGATACCACATGTTATGTTCTTTCTCGAAACGAACAAATGCTCAACGGAAAATATTTTTCCATTAAAAATTAAAGCTATGTCTGAGGATTCAACTTCATTTTGCTTCCTACAAAGAAAATAGTATATTTATTAATTTGAAATTATTTTAAAATTTTATTGTTGCAACTGAAAATTTATTTAGTTTCGCCATTGTTAAAAATGTTAAATTTTTTATACAAATGTAACTGATATTTTGAACAAAGGCGAAAATACCTAAACTCGTCATCCAGGCGGTTAACAAAATAAGGGTTTTAATTTTTATCCAAAAAAGCATTACCAAAACTTGCACGTCGTATCAATTTACTTGACTAACTGATATTTAAACTACTCAGTAATTTTTTTTTTATATTTTAAACCAACAATCAATATAAGAAACCAACGTTTTTATGTATTTTTAAATGACTTTATTATAGTCGTAAAATATTATATAATAAACGTATGTATGTGCATATGCCACATACTTATTCCAAATAATTATTTTTTATTATCAATTATTCTATATTTTAGTGCACAAGCATTTAAATCTAAGAGTAAGTATGTATGAGTACGAGTCTTAAATGAAATAAAGCATACAATCCATACACTGTCATTAACAAAACAACTGTTGCGACCTTCACATACCAGAGCAAACGAATTGTAATTTTTTTAGGTTTTTTTTTATTTTTTACTTCTCTGTATATAAAATATTTTGAGCTTGAATTGAGTACACTCTACTGTCTGTCTTGTGCGTACGATCATCAATTTTCCGACAGCTAGTTGAAAAATTTTGAGAAAATGGAATGGTTAAAAATTTCTAAGAAAAAATTCGTAAAAATATATTTTATGCATTTCTCACTGAGCAAGCAAAATAAAGAAATTTCTCACCCAGCATTACGGAATAGAATAATTAAATGTATATTGATTTTCAGAACAAGTTGTTGTTCCTAAAAGCGCATAAAATTGAGTTTTTCATAAACTTGGTAGACAAAATTTGTCTCATTTAACAAACAACTAATTTTCCACTAAATGGGTAAATTATTCAATTTGGTTTGCTACCGCAAAATGAATAATATGGCGCAAAATACATAAATTGTAAGACAGGATTTACCAATTGATGAGGACCGTAATCACTGGTTGTTTGTGGGGTTCGATTTGCAAGCGCTGTGATGTGAAGCCACGTACTGAATAGTACTGACTTGTATTCAAATTAATGGACGAACTCGGCGCTATATATCACATACCTCATAATACACATAAACATTTAACATTTGCATGTTATATACTGAGGACACGTAAGTAGCTTGTAAATGGTCATTTCAATGTCACCGTACGCAACATTTCTTCATCTACAAAGTGGAGTAAGTTTAGAAGTATCCGAAAAATAGTAAAAATCTTTCAGAAAAAACGATACTTGAAAATAAATTTATCATATTGATTTATTGTGCTCCAAAATATCGAGCAAAATAAGGATCTTACGTACGTGACATAAAACGGAGGCAATTTTTTTTTGTTTTGTTTTTTTGTTTTTTTTTTTTTTAAAGAGAAGTAGCACTTCAGGCAACGATGCCTATTTAGTCAAGTACCGTGCTACATTCTTTAGGAAAGGGATAGAGAATAGATTAAACAGGTGAAAGTAGAAGGATAGTCGGAAATTAACTGCCGTATATAAGACAGCACAGCGACCAGTGACTATGCCTTCATCGCTGAGCAGCCTCACCGACAGTCAATTTTTATTTTTGTAGTGAAAAAAACCAAGGTCTTCGTTGGGAATCGAACCCACAACCCCCATATTTACAAGCTAGTACACTACCTACTAGCCTACAGAGGCGGTCCTGCCCCTCTTGTGACCTGGTTGTCCGCAACCCATAATTGTGGAAGACTCTTACGAAACTATAAATTTATAAAACCGTAAATTAAGAATTAAAACCAATTTTGTGGTACAACTACAGATATTCGGAACTCTGCGAGTTTGGGAAAGAGTATTTTTTTTATAATATACTAAAATTTGTTCTTTATAATACAATAAATAAAGTTTAATAGCATTCGTTACAAAACGTATAACGTATAATTTATAACAAGGATGTGACGACTCTCTTTAAAAATTTTAATTCTTAATGATCTTTCTTGATAAAATACTTTCTTTTGCATTAGTTTAATCTTTAAAATTAGTAAGCAACAAGCAATTCCAAACACTTTACATCATGTCTAAAAAGTTAATTTTTTTGTTATTCAAAGATCCTCGTCGAAATTAAATCATTAAAACTATTAAAAGTTGTAAACATCATACAGATGTATCATTTACGACATTTTGGTCAAATGGGATATTGTATAGTGTTAATAAAAAAATTTACATTGTTTATTTATTAATGTCAATTTGACTTGATCATTAACAACTACAAAAACAACAACAAAAAATTACATTAAGAAACACTCATACGAGAGCAAACTACAATAAAGAATCGTTCAATACAGACGAGTATTAAGAGTGTTACAAAAAAAATTTAAAAAACTAACAAAAACAATTTTCTTTGTATTGTAATTTTATTGCTGCATTATGGAAGCAAATTTAGATCAATTGCAACAAATGAATGAGTAATACAATGCTCTTTTTGTACGTGCAAATGTATGTATATAATTTTTTATATTAATTTACACATTTGTGTGATTTATTTTTGATATGTTTTATACTTTTGCTTAAAATTTAATGTTTTCCTTTAAAAGCTGCAATTGGTTAAACAACTGGAAATATTCAATATAATAAAAAAAGTTCTTTTCGTATCAACTTAACATAAAGTTGGTAAAAAAATGTTTGATGACTAAGGGCAAGGATATCATCCTTGACATATTTAAATAATTACAGTATTATTTTTAGGCATAATTTATTATTTTGGGAGTAAAATACTTTTTCTGTTTCATAACTGAAAATCTGTTAATAATTTCTTTTAAGAACATAAATAAATATGTATGTATGCACACATCTGTGTATGTATGTATGTATAAATGTATGAATGCCTGTGTGTTTTATATGTACTTTTTAATACAAACCAGTTTTTACAACTTAATCCTAGAAAAGTCTTTAGTTACAGTTTAGATTTTTGTACAATTGATATAAAAGTATTTAAAGAAATTTTTCTATTTGTGTGTTACTAAAATAAAAAAAGGTTTCGCAATTTTAAATTTTTTCTTTTTTAAATTACATGTCAGTTTTTTTCGTCAAAGTTTTATCATGATGGCCTTATCTTCAACAACAATACGAGATGTTTTCAAATATGTACATTCCTTTTCAACTTCAATTCTAGTTGCAAGGTTCATTAAAGCTGCTGCCATTGCCGCTGCTATTATTGCAACAGTAGAACTAGCTTCTGTTGATGTTATTGAAGTAATTTCTCTGCACATTTTATAAGCCGGTTTATACTAGATCTTGGTTCGAGTACACACTTGATTCGTACATATTTTTAGTTTAACATCTAAATGTTGACTAAATGTTCAGTGCTATTTTCATATTTAAAGTTGCATAAAAAAGTCTTTGATGTCATGTTTAAAATCTTGTCATTTTACTTACAAAAAAAAAATCCAAAATATGCAACAAAACAGAGAACACAAGCAGACGTTTTTTAAGAGATTCACATAATGATCCTTCTATTTTATTATTAAGTGGTATTTTAGTATGTACTTTTTGTTGTAAATATTGTATTTATATTTTTCGCAAATAGGAAAAAGATTGCTCGGTCTGAGGAAACTACAAATTTAAGTTATTTTGTTGTCAATTTTTAATATCATTATATCTCTTTGTGAGATAAAGGAAGATTTTTTTAAATAAAGTTAGCAGCCCATCTCAGGATATACTGGGCATACTTTTCTCGTTTACGCATTGAAGAAATTATGATGAACATATTAAACACAAACTAAGTGATAGATGCTGCAAATAATTTTAACACGAGTCTTTTCGTCTTGTGCTCTTTAATTCTACATTAATTCTTCTTAGGTACTTGTGTGGTTTTGCAACGCTTCAACATTCATTGTCACTTCTAGTTATCATGCTATTTCTTATTGCCACGATATCAAAAAAACAATTTTTAATTTAAACAAATCTTTGCAAAGACAAATCGCCCGAGACATCTGTTTTGTCAGAAATGTTAAAAATGCTATGAACACCTAAAATACCTTTAAAGTCAACAAACTTCTTACAGCGTTTAAAATTAACATTTTAAGTTATTTAAGGCCACCACTTTTACTCTTGAAAATAACAGCTTCTAGGCAGGGGTTAGAACAACAAGAAATAGAAAAAAATTGTGAGAGAAGTTTTGAACATGGCTTCATCTCATCCTATTCTATACAATAATGATAAAGGCTTTATTAACATATACACACACACACACGTACACACTCACACTTATGTATATGAGTTTGCGTGGCTTATTTTCTTAATAACTGTTACTTCTATTCGAACAAAAGCATTAAGTAATGTAAAACAGGCATGGGCAATTGCTTTTTTCAATTGCAACGCAATCTTACTTAGTCTACATAAGTAAACGTTTTACGAAAAAAATATTTGAAAAACATCACGTTTAAGATTTTCCTGATATTTGATAAAATATGGATTACTCAATATAATGCGGATATGGATTACTCAGCGTGTTATATTTAAGGGTTTTGGTTTAAATTTTATTTTAATAAAGTTCTTTTGTTTTAAAACAGATATGAGCATATAAATTTATTTTCAGAGATATTACGTATAAAAATGTACTATAGCAATAGAAAAATGTATTGGTTTCAAAGTAATCGAAATTTTTTCTATTAATAAATAACACCGTATTTTTTACTTTTTAAAAAAATCAAAACAGTTACTGCCGCTGGTTAAAATTTGCGTCCTGTAACTTATTGTTATTAACCTATTATTGTGTGAAACGCAATAGTTAGAAGCAAATAGATAATTATTCTGGATACCCCTAAAGCTCTTTAACTTCGTTAAACTAGGAAACTAGTTACGTTTTAGAAGTTCCATCACAAAGCAAGACTAATGGAAACAAGTAAAACAAATTATTATATATTAAAAACAATAACAGCTATGTTAGAAGCTTTTGACTGCATATATACTCTTGTCTTTGATTTATACTTAATTTGAAGAGACAACTTTTTAATTAAAAATTGATGCAACGGCGAAATATTTATGCATATTTGAGCTCAATACATATTACATGCAGCTATGTTGGTTGTTGTTTTAAATATATTTTTATGCAGCTATTTTTTAATTTTATTGCGCTGCTAAAATAAAAAATCTAATAAATATGCATCATCGTTTACGTACAAAATAAGTGTAAAATATGAAAAGAATACTTGTATACAATTAAATATACATTAAGTATACTTTTCTATAGTTGTTGATACATATATATATATATATATATATATATATATATATATATATATATATATATATATACTATTTAGTTTTGATAACATCTAGTAGTGCCGACATTTGTTTGTTTCAAAAATTATATAATTTTAAATCATTTATCTACTCTATCTACAAAAAATTTGTTATCTTACAAGTTCAATAAACTTCTTTTAAAGACAGGCAAATGCTAAAAAAAATCTCTTTACACAACTTTTTTGTTAGCCAGTAGTATTCTATCTAATAGGCATAGCCTATTCAGAAAATTGTTAATAGTTGACAGAACTGTAGGGTTCTCTCAAACATACGTATGCATAAGGTTATGTCTTTGAATATTAGTGTGGTTCTGTGTATACTACACATAACAGAAGTAGCAAAGTTGCTCTGTATAATTTTAGAAGAACTCGTCAAAACCACATTCCATACTTGCTGTCGACGTAAACGTGGTTGTTTCTATAACAAAAATAACAACAAGACAATGGTTGTTATAATCAAAGCAGCAACAACAACAGTAACATTTTTTAATATAATACTTATTTAAAAAATAAAAAAAAAATAAATTTTGAGGCGAATATTTCGCTGCTTATTTTCTTCGAGTCGAAATTTTCGGGAGTAAAGAGCAAATTATTTAAAAGTTTTCAATTTCTAGTTGTTCAAACATAAGATTAGTTAATGTAAACTTAGAATATTAAACTTTAAATCTACTATATTTTATTAATAATAAAGAATAATACGATAGTAAACATTTTTTAAATTCAACTGTATAGATGGTCAGATAGATTGTCTTTTTTTTGACATTTTTTTATTCATTTGTTTTATTTCTGATATCTTTTGATTACTCAACATGCTGGAACACTGTTCTGCTCAGACAAGACCAAGATTAGAACTAAAACCCAAACAAAAATACACTGTTGCTCCACTAAAACATGAAATCTATTTTATTCTCTTTTACTAATCAGGTACTCTCAACTATCATGCACTGTATTAATGTCACTTCTTCAGCGTTCACTTAGGTTCGGGACCTAGATTGCCTTTTTCGCTATACATGCGCTTTAATCATTTCGTTTGATGTTGTAATATATAGGCTCTTACCAACAACGACGACTTTTCTTTTCTAATTTTCTTATTTTGCTATACAACAGGCGTCAGATTTATCTCTCTAGTTACAGACTCTTTAAACGTATCGCCTGCTACTCCAATATACAGACGGTCTTCACCAAACTATCAAACACAGTTGTTCGTATTTTATAGGATTCTGACGAGAGCTGATCTCAGCACTCGTGATCTTCTGTTATATAATAAGCACTTTAGCCAACGCAACCATTGGGGTCATTCAATTTAGTTTTGGTCTAGAACAAATTTGATTACAAAAATTTCATTAAATGACATCATTAATTCTTATTTATTTATTCATTTTTTACATTTAAAGATTAAAGACTTGCTATACATTTGCTTGTATTAAATAACATTTTTAGTTATAGTTTATTACATATATTTTCCACTTTGCTGTTTATAAATATATTTCAAATCTTTCTTTTCTATATAAATCGTGTGATGTTTTCGTATTTTATATTTTAAAAATATGTTAATTGGTTTTTTGCTGCTGCTGTTGAAACTTAGGAATGCGACATGTGGCATTTTAATTTCATTGGAGCATACATTTTTTTATATTAAAATGGTAAGTTTACATTGTGTTGTAGGTTTATAATTTGAAAATATTTTTTATCTTTGTTCGGTAAAAATGATTTATAGACTTTTTGTGTAAATTGTTTTGCTTTCTCTCGAAAAAAATGTAGGAATTTTTAAATCTTTATAAGGGGTTAAAACATCAAATCAAAAATAAGTTTTAAAAATAAAAAAGGGGGTTTTAGAATGAAAACAGTTTAAGAGAATTTTTTTATATTTCACCTTGCAATCATTCAGTAATATTTAAAAGCCTCAATATTATCTTTGTAACAAAGACAACCAACATGGTCGAAGAAGTATCTTTGCTAGAAAATTTAAAACTTCTAAAGGAGGAATTTCAAAAATATTTCATAGAAGTTAGGCACCGTTCTAGCATAATGACAATCCATACCTTTAAAGTTTTGAAAGCTATTTATCCAATGGGTTACTCAATACCTACTGTGGGTTTTCAGATTAAACACATATAATAGAAGAAATGAAATACGCAGCAAACAAACGCAAAATGTCATAGCACATCAGCAAAGAAGATTTTTTAAAATATCCGACTTGGTGTGTAAAGCCCCACACACATTTTTTGTGGGCTAGCTTTTTTGGATTACTCTCGTTAACACAAAAATATGTGGACACGCTACTTCTCTTTTGATGGCTTAAATATATAGAACCATATGTTTTCTACACATAAGAAACAATACTTTAATGGCCTTTAGTCATCTGCTTCAGTGTTCAATAAAAATGTTTTTTTTTTATGTTTGTTGTTTTTACCAAAAAAAATTTCAAGAATGCAGCTTTATCATTTACTAAACGAGCGGGGGCTCAAGAGTAACAATAAACAACCTAAATTCCACATACTACTAATACCACATTATTAACAGAAACAAAAACAAAAGAGATGCTTATCACATATTTTAGTCATAAACTTAAAACGTCTAAAAAAATTCAACAAGCTTCTTTTTTCGCTGCAAATAACGTAAATTTTAAGTATTTAACTTAATGTTTATGTTAAACTTAAAATGTCTGTTGAAGTTATCATATCAACAACGACAAGACAACGAGACGAAAAACAGTATTTCAAGCTATGAGCCTTTGGCTTCACAAGTAAAAAAAAAAAACAAACACTAAAGGATATGCAGAATTATAAATAGTGTTTTTATGGAGGTATAGAACTTTGAACTAGAGATTCAGTTTTCGATGCCGTTTCAAACTCTTATGGCTGTGACTACTTAGCATAGGCTAGCGACGTTACGTTTCCTGACAGAAAATAGCCTAGCAGCGTAAAATCGCACAATCTTGGGCCAATTTACGGGTCGGAAACGGAACCTTATGTTGGCACCAATTTGCACAATTTGGAGGCATTGTTTAAGCATCAGTCTATTCAAGTTAAAATGCCAAACCAAACTAAGCATAAATCACTTAACAGCTAACAAAATGGCCTCCAGTTGAAAAAATTAATATACCTTTATAAAAACACTCTTTATAAGAAGACATATCTGTACATATGTATGTGGAATTATAAGTAGCTAAAAGACTACAGTAAACAGAACAGAAAAAAGATGAAAATATAACAAACTAAAATTAAAACGCTGCAAAACTTTTACTGACGGAAAGGTATACATGTACATGAACATGAATCCAGGACCACCGACGCTCAAAGCACAACCAAAAAATACACAAGGAAAACATACCAATGAGACCCATTATAAACTACAGACCTGCACCGGCGTACCACCTAGCTAAACACCTCACCAGCGTACTTAAGGAAAGGATAAATTTACAAAACACATATACTATACGTAATACACAAGACCTCGTTGATAAACTTAAGGACATAAAAATAACCGAAAATACGCGACTCGTTTCCTTTGATATTAAGGATCTATATACTTCAATACCAACACATGAAACCTTAAATATTCTACGCAACACACTAGACAATTTATACGAAAGCCAATACATCGCTGATATTATAGATATTGCAAAAACGATAATAAAACAGAACTACTTTAGATTCAATAACAACTTTTACAAATTACCTGACGGACTCGGTATGGGAAACCCAACTTCCGCAATCTTCATGGAAATTTTCATGCAACATCTCGAATCACTACACGTGAAAACACTCATGGAAAAATACAAAATAACTCATTACTATAGATACGTAGATGACATTATATGCATCCTCGAGCAAGATAACGGCGAACAAATTCTAGAAAGCTTAAACACAATTCATGATAAGATTACATACACAATGGAAAAAGAACAAGACAGAAATTTACATTATCTTGACATCACTATAACACGAGGAACTGACTATTTAACATTCGACATCTATAGAAAACCAACAACAACGGACACTACCATCCACAACACCTCAAACCACCCTACCCAACACAAACTAGCAGCTTTTAGACATATGATACATAGGCTTGGGACAATTCCACTTAATCCAGATAAGTACAGGAGGGAACTCGACACAATCTACGCCATAGCTATAAATAACGGCTACAAAACCACTACCATCGATAAACTACTTAGACAGTACAACACTAAGAACAGAAATAGAGAAGACAAGGAGACAGCCGATACAACACGACGGCACACCTTTACTTACACAGGACCAGAAATATACAGACTAACTAACCTTTTTCAAAAAGAAGGAATACTCACAGCATTGAAAAGTGGAAACACCCTCAGACACTATCTCAGAACAACTACAGAAACAACTGACAAATTCAATTCCAGCGGGGTATACAGACTTACCTGTACCTGCAAACAAACCTATATAGGGCAAACTGGACGAACACTAAAAACAAGGTTTGCAGAACACATACGCTCATACAAACGGAAAAGAGAAGATTCAAACTTTGCATCACACCTTGACACTCACGGACACACACCAAGGGAAATAAATGAATGTATGACATTATTACATCCTAGCAAAAAAGGACGAAGACTAGACATTCTTGAAAGTATGGAAATCTACAAAACGAAAACATTCAACAACGACATTATAAACGAACAGGTAAACACGACCTCAGACACAATTTTCACACCATTGAAACTACTCATGCCAACGGGCAAACGAAAAACACCCTCAGACGGACACACGTACCTACATAATAGTAAAAGACGGAGGCATCGTTAGGTTCACTTTGCATACAAATGCCAGGTGGCTGGTATTCTGCTTACCTGAATATATACGAGCCTAATAACAGAACTACCTGAACGCCAACACTACTCACCAGTACAAACTAAACCGTGGCTTGAAAATGATGCATACGCATCGAAAGCGCTCGCCATCATATACAAACCGGCCAGTTACGACGGGAAATGGCAATATTATTTCATCTACTGGCGGAGGACAACCAAACAATATAATACCAGACACAGCCAGTCAGGCTAAGGTAATGCTGAACAAACTGACCAATAAGACTTTACAACTGCACAAGACAATCGCAAACATACGCTACAACAGACAATGTATTGACAACAACATTACGCCACGCTACGCAACTGTTAACATCACCACAAAAACCTACGCTTCACAGCAGGCTAAACGTACAGCAGAACTAACATGGATAAAGACTGAAATACGCTCACTTTATATCAAAAAAGACAAACTTAACAAGGAATTATATAGAATTCACTTAGAGGTAGCCGACATATTGACTAAACATAATCTATTCCATATATTTCCACCATTTTTACACAATCTACGCGATAGGGTACAAAACCAGATGGATGAAAAATACAAACGAATGGAGCGTAAATTTACAAAGCTAACAAAACAAACCGACAATCACAATAGGATGGAGTTTCATTCACGAGTCAAAAACCTCACAGATACACAATTCAATGAAAACGAGACAAAGCTAATGGAAAAAGGATTGAAACATAATTTACCTTTTGACAGAATACAGAAGACGATTGAAACACAGATTGTAGATGCTGAGGCAACTATCGCTCAATTACCAACCGACCGCCAAGAACACATGAGACACAGAGTGGCCGACATACTCGAGAAAACGATAAAAGAACACAATAAGAAAAAAACGAATCCAAACGAGCAAAAAATTGCTAAGCAGATAAGGGCAAAATTACGAGACAATGACTTAATAATTACAAAGGCTGACAAAGGAAATACGACAGTAATAATGCACAAAGAAGAATATATAGACAAAACACAACAATTTATACAGCAGACCAACTGCACTAAATTCAGGAATGACCCAACTGAATCCTTCCAAAAGGAAATACGCAACCTATTAAAACGCTGCAAAACTTTTACTGACGGAAAGGTATACATGTACATGAACATGAATCCAGGACCACCGACGCTCAAAGCACAACCAAAAATACACAAGGAAAACATACCAATGAGACCCATTATAAACTACAGACCTGCACCGGCGTACCACCTAGCTAAACACCTCACCAGCGTACTTAAGGAAAGGATAAATTTACAAAACACATATACTATACGTAATACACAAGACCTCGTTGATAAACTTAAGGACATAAAAATAACCGAAAATACGCGACTCGTTTCCTTTGATATTAAGGATCTATATACTTCAATACCAACACATGAAACCTTAAATATTCTACGCAACACACTAGACAATTTATACGAAAGCCAATACATCGCTGATATTATAGATATTGCAAAAACGATAATAAAACAGAACTACTTTAGATTCAATAACAACTTTTACAAATTACCTGACGGACTCGGTATGGGAAACCCAACTTCCGCAATCTTCATGGAAATTTTCATGCAACATCTCGAATCACTACACGTGAAAACACTCATGGAAAAATACAAAATAACTCATTACTATAGATACGTAGATGACATTATATGCATCCTCGAGCAAGATAACGGCGAACAAATTCTAGAAAGCTTAAACACAATTCATGATAAGATTACATACACAATGGAAAAAGAACAAGACAGAAATTTACATTATCTTGACATCACTATAACACGAGGAACTGACTATTTAACATTCGACATCTATAGAAAACCAACAACAACGGACACTACCATCCACAACACCTCAAACCACCCTACCCAACACAAACTAGCAGCTTTTAGACATATGATACATAGGCTTGGGACAATTCCACTTAATCCAGATAAGTACAGGAGGGAACTCGACACAATCTACGCCATAGCTATAAATAACGGCTACAAAACCACTACCATCGATAAACTACTTAGACAGTACAACACTAAGAACAGAAATAGAGAAGACAAGGAGACAGCCGATACAACACGACGGCACACCTTTACTTACACAGGACCAGAAATATACAGACTAACTAACCTTTTTCAAAAAGAAGGAATACTCACAGCATTGAAAAGTGGAAACACCCTCAGACACTATCTCAGAACAACTACAGAAACAACTGACAAATTCAATTCCAGCGGGGTATACAGACTTACCTGTACCTGCAAACAAACCTATATAGGGCAAACTGGACGAACACTAAAAACAAGGTTTGCAGAACACATACGCTCATACAAACGGAAAAGAGAAGATTCAAACTTTGCATCACACCTTGACACTCACGGACACACACCAAGGGAAATAAATGAATGTATGACATTATTACATCCTAGCAAAAAAGGACGAAGACTAGACATTCTTGAAAGTATGGAAATCTACAAAACGAAAACATTCAACAACGACATTATAAACGAACAGGTAAACACGACCTCAGACACAATTTTCACACCATTGAAACTACTCATGCCAACGGGCAAACGAAAAACACCCTCAGACGGACACACGTACCTACATAATAGTAAAAGACGGAGGCATCGTTAGGTTCACTTTGCATACAAATGCCAGGTGGCTGGTATTCTGCTTACCTGAATATATACGAGCCTAATAACAGAACTACCTGAACGCCAACACTACTCACCAGTACAAACTAAACCGTGGCTTGAAAATGATGCATACGCATCGAAAGCGCTCGCCATCATATACAAACCGGCCAGTTACGACGGGAAATGGCAATATTAACTAAAATTATGTTAACAGCATAAATTTTTGAGTTTTTAAGGCCACATAACACCCAAAGCTAAGAAATTAAAACAACAACAAAACATATATACATACAACTTAAAAATCTCAAACTAAAAATACCTTAAATGAAAAAAGAGTCTTAAGGTGCTACTGGAAAACATCATACGCATTTGGAACAATTTTATTGTTTTCATCTTTGTTTTTTCTTCTTTCAAGCAAAAACATCGCATATGACGTAAATGTTTATTCATTTCTTATCTCAAGCTTATTATACTAAAACCAAAGATGAGCTTTTGTTGTTAAACGAAATACTTGGGTATTTAACACATACAAAGCGAAACAGTGGGGCAGTTTATGAGAAAATAACAATGAAAAGTGGAAAAACCAGTTTTAGATTATATTAATGATTAAACGGTCTCTTTTTTAAAAGTTTTTTTTTTCACATATTTGATTGATTTTATGGCTTTGCAATAAAAAAATTAATAAAAGCAACATGGTTCTCAAAAGCTTCACTAGTCTTTAATAGCTAGATACATACATATAGTAGTTATAGTAGTGCATAATAAAATTCTTACTTGTCCCCGTATATAATTAAAACTTAAATCAATTGTGAACGATTTTATCTTTGAAACCTTGCTAGGAAAGAACTTTAAAATTGTGGAAATAACATAAAAATGGAAAGGTGACTCTTACATGACACGAAACCCTTAGTGCGAAAACTTAATCCCACTTGGCTGGTCCTCCACTTATTTGTTTTTCCTGAATTGATTAATCGTTCATCCCTTTCTTTATTAAAAGGTTTCTCTATAAGGGAAAAGAACTTTATTTTAGCATGGTTTATTCGCGTACATCTTAGATTTAACCGAACCTCAAAGAAAGAAATCACACGACGCTTAATTGCATGACCACGAATGCTAGTGGTGTATTGTCTGTCTGCAACAGACAGTTGCCGTTATGAATGCATTGCTTGCAGACTTAAAAAGTTTGCTTATTTTTGTGAAACCATTCAAAAGTACATGCTGTAGATTGAGGAAAATTTTTTACACACAAAATTGAGAAATCCTTTATCTTCACACCAATTTCAGTAGGCCTCCAGAAAAATAAGTCGACAAAAAAGGAAACAAATTTTTTATATATATATATATATGTATATAAATATATATATATGTATATAAATATTTATATACATATATATATATATATATATATATATATATATATATATATATATATATATATATATATATATATATATATATATATATATATATATTTTAATTTAAAAATATTTGTTTCCTTTTCTGTCGACTTATTTTTCTGGAGGCCTACTGTACAAATATTTGTGAAATAAAGGCTTAAACATGGTTTACAAACAGTAACAAGCAACAACACAAAAAACAAGCTACATAATCTCGAAAATATGCTGCAGGTTTTAAGGGTTTCTTTTTTTAAACAGCCATCATGATAGTATACAGTATAATCAAAATAAAATATACACGCAATGTTTAATACAAAAATCTACACAAACTCAATTTTTTTTTCTTGTGAGCTGAAAAAGAAAACAAAAACCAATGAAAATTATTGCACATCTGCGTGTTGTATTTTAAAGTAATTTATCAAAGCACAATACAATATATACAAAAACGAAAAGAGGGGGAAAAATAAACGCACTAAATGCCAAATAGCCAGCCAAAAGGTCTTTTAGAGCAACAGCGAATAATAAAAAAAACAAAACATTGAATGGCTACAATCTGACTTTCAGAATGCAAAAAAAAAACAACTGACAGACGGCCGGAGTTGCATTTGCCAGCCTACCAACAGTAAAACATTCAAGGCAAAATTAAACATCAAGAATTCTTACTGTTGGGCATGCTATAAATTTATGTTTATAACACAAGGATTTAGATTTGTTGTTTTTGAATGTTTTGTTTTAATGCTAACAACTTGTGCTATAATATGGGAAATTGCTACCTTTTGTTGTTAAACCATAACAAAACAACATACATATATCACGATCATTAACAACATATTTTATATCGTTGTTAAATAAAGAATACTTGTTATTGATAAATAATTTACCCTCTTGTTTGTCAAATACGCTAAAATATTTTATCAAAATTCTTAAAGATAGGACCAATCCGGTTGCAATGCATGAGTGCAACATTAAAATACTAGTTTCTAAGCGTTTAGGAATGTATATACATATGTACTATGTTGCCTATAGGGTATTAGTGAAACCTTACTCAAGTTTTGCAAATGTCTTTTTCATCGTATCATATACATATATTAATATAAGCTAAGAAATGCTGAAATATGAAGATTCCGCCTTTGTTAGATATTGGTCACATGAGTACCTACTTAAATAATGAATATCAGTATCTCTAGTTATGCAAATTTTGCAATAAAACATAAATTAACTAGTGTTAATGATATATTCTCTTATTTCTTTCTGTCATTTTTGCATTCATTCAGTTTAAATAATTTCTTTTCACTACATTTAGACTCGATAAATAATTATAAACATATCTTCATATGGTAGTAAAAAGCTGCAGTTTGTAGTTAGTCGACCAAAATGTAGGGTCATAAACTGCTCTATGCATGGTCAACAACGATAACAGAGTATTACAATGAAAAATTATTATAAAAATTCCTTAGCGTACAATATGTAAGTATTATATACGTAAGCTTGAGTAGGTATGAGTGTTTGATGGTATCTTCTGGTCATGATGATCGAGTAACGAAAACGAAGGCAAAAAAAATTTAATTTTCTACTCACGTTTTTTAAACTTTAACCAAATAAAAACAGAGTTAAACAAAGCTTGATAAATTCCTTAGCTGCAACAACAACATACAACTAGCAACAACAATAAAAACAAAAACAATGTAATAAGTATTATAATGATGTGCTGTTGTTGTTCCTGATTTTATTTTGTATTATTTTTTGTTTTGTAGAAAATGACAGCTGAATTATTACAAATCGATATTTGAATTAAACGCAATATTGTAGTTTACAGTCAAATGGTGGAAAATTTAATGTTTAATGTTGTTATAAATATATTTTAGTTTTTTTATCTTTTATCTTTTTTTTTTAACTTCCCTGTTTTTTATGATTTTGTTTTTCTTTCAATCCAATTATTTTCCATGAAGAGTTTAAAAGGTTTTTGCTACATCCGAGAGTTAACAAGCACTTTTTGTTATAATTATGACAATGAAAAGTTGAGTTGTAAATTGTGAAAAATAGATGATGCATATGTTATTGAATTATTTTATTCTGATGTACATCCATTTTGCTAGCATCAAAGTTTTGCTGGCTTTTTAGTATTTTAATTAAGAACTTTAAAGCCCACTGAGGGTTTTCATATCGCAATAAGGTGTTAATATTTTGAGAAGCTTATGAAGCTGCTAAAACTCAAAAACGAAAATGGTTTGGGTATTTTTTCCTAGCGAAAAAAAATAATTATTTATTACTTAGTATGTTTTGCTATTATTATTATAAAAAACAATATAAAACACAATACCAAAAGTCACTGTAATGAAATGGTGAAAATCGTAGGTGTTATAAATAAACAGGACAATACAAAGCAGGATGTATTGGAATCTAGGGTACTATTTAAATAAACTCAGTACCGCCTTAAATAATGTAGTTTAATTTTATTTAAAAAAATGGATCATCGGTCTATTCAAGTGTTATTGTGTTCATCTTTATTTTCTCAACTAACAAGTATCCTCCTAATGTTCGTTTCAGCATGTCTGTAAAAAAATTAAGTAAACTCGCATTTTTTTCTTCTCATTGGCTGATAAGTTGTAGTTCAATTTTTTTGTGCTTCTTTGCAGTTTTTTTTTATTAATTCAAACCATTCGTAGCTTATAGTGTGACTGTTGTATAATTACGCGTTTATAAATTAAGACTGGGATAGTAAAATTCACACACAATATATTATCATTACAAAAAGGAAATATATAACACGAATAAGAATGAAACTTAAACACCACTTGCATTATATAAGTATAAAAATGCTTATTTATGTACAAGTTTGTGTAAAGACTTATATACAATTATGCTTACAAATAAAAACACTTGCAATACGATATAAAATGATTTAAATAATATATTAACCCCTTAAAGACCATATAATGAGCAAATATAAACTGTGAATGAACCGAAAAATAAAAATGAAAAAAAAAATTAAATTAAAAAAACAAAAATATTTGAAGATTTGACATTAAGCTGAAGCAGTTATATCGGTCAAATAGTAATAACCTCCCGAGTCGATGTTTACTTCTTTCGCTCAATTAATGCTATTTTCTATAGTAACTAGAATAATGTGATTGTTTTTTAGTGTTAAATTTCAAGAAATGCACTGTTGTGGAAATGCACACACTCTATCGCTTGACGGTTTAAAAAAAGTTTTAGAGAGGCTTCTTTTCTTCTTTTTTTTTATTTCTAAATAATTTATGATCATAAAATGTTAAGATTTACTAATTTACACTGCAACCATATTCAAGTAATTGGAAGTGTTGGAATGTATCTATGCATCTATGCTTAAGTACTAGTATCTGTATATATATAGTATATATAATTTATATATCACTTAATATAGACAAAACTATTCCTTAATACACATATAATTTTTTTTATACTTCTACTTGGGACGGTTGATGATAGTATGTAGTTGTTTATATTTATTTTGTTGTTTTTCATTCGTTTTTCGTTTGTACAATAAAGTGGAAATACTTGTTGCAAACTGTTGCATTGCATGCTGGTGCTGCAGTTGCTGTTGTTGCAATAGCATACCATTTATGTATCCATTGCATTCCATTGTAAATGTAGGCTTGTAATCATGTATAGCAAACCATCTAAGTACATAAATACTCTAAACTAAACTCAAACATACAAATATTTTTATTTCTTTTTGTGTTTTTTTTTTTTGGATTTATTTCTATATACAAAAAGTAATATTTTACGAGAAAAAAAGAAGGAATGCCGTTGTACTGCATTTCATTTATACGCTTTTGTAAATGTAAAATCGCATAGTGTAAGTACTCGTATTTATTAACGTACAGAAACTAAATTTATAGTAAATTGAAAATTTCGCAATAAAATAAACTAAGTTTATTTCATAAGCTTGAAAATATATTAGCCTGGGAAATTTTCTCCTTGGTTTTTTTTTGTATTTTTCTTGTAAAAAACAAAAACATTATTGATATGCAGTTATTTGAAAGAATTTAGATTAGGAATCCTGAAATAAGTCTTATCATATGTTTGCGAATTTGTTTAAGGCGAATTCAAAAACTGTAAAAGTAAATCAACTCTTGTTAACCTAAAGTCGTGTATGCATTGTCGGCAATATTTGATAGAAGTTAAAAGATTTTCATTTCATCGCACCTATCTGAATGAAAAAATATTTATATTGCGTTTTATCTAGTGCTACAACAGACAATATAGAAAAATTAACAATTTTCTATTTCAGAATAAATAAGTTATTCAGTAACACTGCGAAATACGAATAGGATACTTTTTTGTGTGGGAAAACATATCATAAAGCTAGAAAATAAGTTTATTGCAATTAAACATTATTAATTATTGCTTATTGAAGATTTATCTAGTTGTTATACAATACTTTTATTTAAGCTGTTTGTTGAAAATATTTAAAAAACAATTTAATCTTTGCTTTTAATTACCTTATTCAACAATAAATTATTTGCTGTTAACTTCAGGAACTAAATTATTTAGCCTCTCCGTAACTAATTCTGAAGTTAAGTTAAAAATGTAAATTTAATACTTAGTATTTATTGTCTGTTTAGATGTATAACTTAGCACAGCAAAAATTAATTTTCTGCCATAAAAAATATGCTAAATCCTAAATTTTGAAATAATCAGGGAAAACTTCGCTTGTCTCGTGTTTTTTCTATTTAAAACGTTTTGCTCTCTTTACACCCTTATTCAATATCAAAATTAAATCTGATGGATTTCTATTCTACTTAAGAAAAATGCAAGGAAACGTGTATTTGTGTCACTGTAGTACAAAAATGGGCTGCTAAAAATTGGTTGATAGATAACATAATCGGACAACCTATACAATTTTTTCATTAATTATTAACTGCTTTTCAAATCTAACGATTAAAATCTGTAACCAATCATGGTCTTTAGAGGGCATTTTGCTTTAATTGTACAAATATTTTACTTTCCAGAGTATTTGATACCCTGTATGATGTGACCCAGTAAGTTATTACGTTGGAAAACAGCTGACATTTTGCCTACATTAGCATATATATGTATTTTAATGAAATAAAGAAGATTTAAGCGCCGTTAAATAATGAGCAGCATTATGAGAAGGAGGTAAAAAATATTAAAATATTTCATTTCAATATGGAAGCATTTTTTAAAATGAAAATTTCATATTTTTAATGATAGGTGCCGAAAACAAACTTGAACACCCTGTTTCTAGTTTTCTTTCTTAGTTAATATTTTATTTTTTCATGTGTTGTTGTTGTTGCTACTGCTTCTGCTGCTGCTACAAATTGCACCTGTTGCTCTTGTTACTAGGTTTTCCTATAGGTGTTTATGTTTATTGAGTGAGTGTGCGTATATTCATGAATTAGAAAAAAAAAGACATGCATTTTATTACTTGTTTAAATGATTCTACTTCACATAAAATCAACTACTAAATAAAATCAACTTGTTTGTTGTATCTAGCAGTTAGTAATATACATAGTATCAGTTGCTGTTGTTGTTATAGTTACTATAGTTGTTGTGTTTGTGCTGCAGTTAAAGCTATTATTTTACATTGTACTCTACATATTTTATTGACTAACGTGTTGTATTGTTGAGTTTGTAGTTTATCTATACACATACTTATATGCAATGAATGTATAGTTCTAGATACAAAGATAGGTTCAGCAATAGTTATTATATTTCTTTCATATTCTTTAGACTGTTTCTTATATTTGTTACTAGCTTTTTTCTTCATTTTCTTACAACTCACTTTTGTAAGCGTGTGTAGAATTTGTTTTTTTTCATTCTTGAAGAAAATCTTTTACTTTAAAATAAATTGGTGCATATTTCTATTTTTTTAGTCCTATTTTCTTTTGTTTCTTTAGATGGCATTTGCTGTACATATTTAGAAACAAGCTGTTGTCTAAGCTTATTATTGTAAGTAGAAAAATTATGGTAAGAGTAAGAAGCTCAATCTATTGCAGGGCATGTATAATGAGGCACACAAAGACAATTTTTTAGCCTTTATTTACAAAAAAAGGGTAATGAGCGATAGGTGAAATTTTAAAAAAATAAACACATCAAATATAATGGCGTGCTTTGTAATCCATTTAATTTGCAAGAATCTTCAATTACACTTCCGTATTGTAAATATCAAATTGGATACAAATGCAATTAAAACTAAAATTAAAAAAAAAATTGTTTTTAAGTTTTTGAACGTTTAATTTCTGTGTATACTTTTGTTTGTTTATTTAAATGTATTAATTTATCTAAATGCCACCTTATTATTTTGAAAAATTCAAAGAAAATATTTATGAATAAATGTTTGCAAATTATGTTGATTTATAGTGCCTTTGTCGCAAAGTATCGAATCTTCTGATGAAATTTTTAGTTATTGTTTTAAAAAATAGTTTATAAAAATGTATTCTCGTTTTGCCGAATTTTACTGTATTTTAAAAATTTCATATTTTAACTTACAAAGAACAGAAAATTACTTTTTGTCATTATAAGTTGCTTTTTTTAATTTATTTTTTATTTGGAATTTTTGATTTACTAATAATTTTACCAGAAAATCTTAAATATTTATTTGCACTTTAAGTTTTAGTTTTTATTTTGACTAAGTGATAAAATTTCGTGTTTTATTTTATTTCATAAAATCTCGATTTATTTGTGAAATTATCAATATTTAGAGAGTTAACTAAAATTGCAAATGTTTGGTTAAATTGGGACTTATCACAATTTTGTGATATCTTATGTTTTTGAGGCAAAATTTTAATCTTTTGAGAGAGTTTAAATTTCTTTAGTGTTTTCACTTTTTAATGAAACATCGGTATTACTGTAATTTTTATTTTATTTTCTGGCAGATGATGAATATTCGAATTATTACGAATATCTTTTTTAATAAAATACCGATTTTAATGCAGAATATTCTTTTGCATTTAATAAAAGTCAAGTTTAAAAATAATAAAATGTTTGTCATTTAAAACAGAAAAAACATGTTAAAAGAAACTTAACCACGTTTCAACACAGTTTTGTGTTTTGGAATCTCGTATTTCTGATGGAACTACATACGAGTACATACTAAATATAATTTATTTTACAAATTTCAAATATTGAGTTACTTATGTTTTACATATTTTTTTCTATAATAAATTTTGTCTTTCTATAGTAAAAATATTTGTATGTTTTTAGATACAAAATTCGATAGATGTTTCATTTAATTCTGTTTAACAAAACATGAAAAAATCTCTTTTTTTTGGCAAAATTCAGCATATTTTAATTGACAAGCCAGCGTTTTTATTATTTAATTATTTGAATTTAATAAAAAAATATTTTTGTAAATATTTGCTTGATTTATAACTTTGTTAATTTATAACTTTGTTTTGTGTGTAAAATAAAGAGAAGCAGCACAAATATCTATACGTCGTCTTGAATTATTTACAATGTAATTGAAAACAGTCGAATCAGTATTGTTTTATTAACACATATGGTGCAAAATTTTTTGGTGATTTTAAAACGACGACTTTTAAGTTTTTACTAGTGATTGCAATTATTGAAAATAATACGTTTAGAGAAAAATGATAGCAGCTACCATTTTCAAGTAAATGTTTTATATACCTAGCAGTTATATAATATAACAAGAGTGTACATATTTGAAAAAGGATTCCTTTGTGAAAGACGAGATTACGTAAAAAGTAGTACTGAACCATTTTAGCTTTTCTATTCACCTTTGATCCCAGGTCATTTTTAAAACTAAGCTTACTTCTTATAAAGTTCAAAAAATTTTCGGAATTAAAGAATTTTTTATTCTTTAAATATCATTATTTAAACATTAAGCACCCTGTATTTTTAATATTCAAAATATGTATTTAGATATATGCATGTACATACCTATATGTGAATGTAGACACCATCATGATTAAACCAACAATTTTTTATTTTGTTAAAAGTCTCCAGATGTGAAAATGTGTTTTTCTGTCTTTATAAAAAAATAATAGCAAATAATATATAAACATTCCCATAGAATTAGGCATGATTAGAAATGATATTGAATTGTTCTCAAATTAAATCCCAGGTATTATTTTTTATAGTTAGAGAAATTTTTATACGCTCAATTACTCTGGTAAAAAGTTAATTTACTCAATTACATTTCTTGTTTGCCATATATTTTTTCGCTTTTTTTTTCTCTTCTTTAAGAACATCGTATTACAAAAAATTTTTATGAGTTTATTTCTTCTGTAAGCCAACTCTAACTATCATATAATTATTTCCTTCCGTTATTTAAAAGATTAATGCATTTTTCATTTAAAATACTGTTTTTCTTCAAAGCAAACCTATAACAGGTTTAATTAAAATATAATAAAATATAAAATAATTAATTAAAATATAAAAAAAGTTTATAATAGCAGAATAAATTAAGATGGTTTAATATCAATATCAAGTTTTATGAACATTATATAAGCAGCCAAATAAAACTTGGAGTAGCTTTTTAAAAAAGTAATAATTTTAATGAATTAGTATCAATTAATGGGTAATTTTTTAATTCGTAGGCTCTATGAAAGTTTTTATTAAAATAACGAAAAAGATATAACTTTACTGAAACGAACTTTAAAATTTACTGGTCATTTAGCACCAATTTTATTTTTGAAAGAAGACCAGTGATTACGTTTAGAGTTAATGGACCCCAGCAGGCTTCACTGGGCATATTGAAAATATTTCACATATTACTCTAAAATCTTTCTTTTTGGACGAATTTCAGTTTTGATTGTCTCTGCGGCGAAGTTCTAAAAGAAAGAATAGAATTGACAATGGAATCCAGTAGATTTAATTACTATCAAACTAAGGCAACACCTTCAGAAAAGCGACGAATGGGCTATTAAGCCATAGGATAAGTAAAATATTTCAGTCAGCCAGCAGTAAAATTTATTTTAGGAGTTATCACTGTAGAAGTATACAATTGTTCTTTTGTAAGGAACCTTCTGATCATGACTCATGTGTCAAAGCAATCCTCCAACAACAGACCGAAGTGAAAATATAATTTGGCAACTCTTTGCATAGTTGAAGCAGCCAAAAGCTACAGTCTCTTTCAGAAATGTTGGATTGTGGTTTTAGAAAAAACAGTGCTTTATTAGTTTTTACTTTTCCTACTAAAGCAGTTGACAAACATTGAAATATTTAAATCAAATTCTGTGTCAGTGCGTGTTTTCATCAATGTGTCTGTGTTTCTTACGAGACTGTTTTATGTAATCTAAACGAATCCTTAACATAATAGGAAAGGGAAAGTTCGCTAATATTTGTAATTAGCGCGATCAGAATATATACACTTTTAAAACACAAATTGTTCAAGTATAATTAAGCTATAAATGCAACAAAAGTAATTGTAAAATTTAATTTATCTGTTTCAAACGACCAGGCTTAAAAATAGGCAATATCGTGCTTGATTTTAAAATAAGATAATTTTTTGGTTAAATTATTTTTGAACAACAGTTAACTGAAAACACTTCTGTCAAGTGATCAATGTTGCTTAATTTTTTTTATTAATTTATATGCTGAAACGATCAAGTTATATTTTAGATTTAAATTTTACGATTAAACACTTATTACCCTGTATTTTCTGTACATAACAATGCACACACACATACTATTAATACATAGTAACCACAAAAATACTTTGTTAATTTTATACAATAAACATTTTGAACTTTTCGCTAAATATTTTTCATAATTTTCACATTTACAATGAGGCAACGAAAAACGTAACGCATACCAGCACGAGGCTAATGCTGACGTTAATTTAAAAAAAAATGTTCATTGTTTGTTGTTGTTGTTGCTGTTGCTTTTGAAATGAAATAAAATTAAAAATTGTGGGTATTTATTTAAAAAATATTTTATCTTAAAAAATATTTTTAAAGACTCATTTAATTTCACTTATTTGGTTTGTGAATGCCAAACTTTTATTAATAAATTTTATGTGATTTTTTGTTTCGTGTGTTATTCGTCATTTTTTTGTTTTTTTTTCTTCAGCTTGCAATTTAAAAATAAAAAGCCGGCTTTCAAGATGTTTTTAATAAATAAATTCAACAACAATGTGATATTAAATACAAATTTACCTTTATTTAATTGAAATTTATTACGTTTATTTTTCTTTTCATTTCATTACATTGAAATTAAATAACTTGCAGTTAAACTCAAAATCTTTATGTTCATTAGCTTAACTCAGCTGTCGCTGTCATAATTGTTGAATAAATATTTATTTTATTATTGTATTTAAGTATTTTGTATGTGTGAAAGTGAGTTTATAAAAGAATCATAAAAATTCCTTAAGTTTAAAATTTATTAAAAATTAATTGTAAATGTTCATCCATAGTTGTGTATATTTTTTTATCAGGAAACTTGTTTTGTAGCAATTTATTTTATTAATTTTTGCTATTGTTGTTTTTTTTAATTTTGTCATTTTTAAGCGAAAACGCGCCACGAAAACAAGTTGTGTTATTATTAACATAATTTGTTTTCTATTTTATTGATATATTAATTTTTTTAAATATATGAATATTTATTATATGGCCACCCAACAAACATTTGTTCAAATGTGTACAAAATTTCTAAAACCAAATGTATAAAATACGATGATTTTATTAGGAGGTATAAGCTGCTGTCTATTCCCATTTCATTAATTGCTTAACTAAGGTCATTAGCAAAACTTCAAACATAATTTTACAAAAGCTAAAAATATTTCATTACTTGAGAGATTTTCTTCAAAATTAAGGTAAGTATATTTTTACAAAGTCTTACTTAATGATAACATCCAACACAATCTACTAAGAGCTTTTTATCTATAAACAAAAACCTTCATCCTTTTTTCAACACAAGTTTGCGTAAGTTACTAAATTGGAAACATACTGACTTTAAAAATGCTGTATCAACACGCCAGGTCTATCACATTTGAAAATTTTACGGATTTTTTTTTTGACCAGCACATGCAATGCATTGTGCCAGAACTAGGAAATTAGGTTACGGGAAGGAGGAATGAGGGAGTAGTGTCTGTGGACATTCGATTTGAACTTTCCCACATTGAAAGTGAATCCACCACAACAGATGCGCTCTCAATGAAAATCGTGTTAAACCCAAAAAGGCGCGAGTATCGGGAACAAGTTCCCTACATTCATTAGAGCACTTACCATTCTAGTAACGATAGAATAGTGAAATCCATCCCACATTGCGTCGGTGCTCTAGAGAATCAATAGACTTGGATATGCTACTGTCTCCAATGAGCCTCTTGGCCCTCTCCTGAATGCGGTCGATCAACCCCAAAATAGACTCTGGAGCGCCGGCCCACACATGAGAGTTGTATGTATTTCATTTTTGGACGGATATAGGTGGTATAGATAGTACGGAGATCGGATGGAGTGACGTATCTTTAACACCGCTTTAGAAAACCGATGCACTTGAAAGTTTCTTAAGAAACCTGAAAAATGTGTTTATTCCATCGAACATCACGCTGAATTTTCATGCCAAGAACATCAAGAGCTTCCGATTCCGTAATACCTATATCACTCATAGTAACAGATGCAGCACCATTACCGAATGCAGATCTATGCGTAAGCACGCAACATTGCGTCTAATCGACTCTATGCACACGATCCCATTCCAAGATTATCTCAAGATCGTAATTAGCATATCATTAATGTTTTGCCTTTTGGAACAAACCTCCCACTGGCCAAATGAATACGAATGACAAATGGCGCTGACATCTTCAAAAGAATATATAGGGTTGAAAGTTCGACAAAGAAGGCCATTTAGAAATAGGGTAGAAGAAAGAACGGGGCCTTGCGGTACTCCTGAATTCATCATGAACTCGTCTGATGAAATCTATAACAACTCGTATAGTGCGATTTCTGAGAAAATTTGATATAAATCTGGAAAAATTACCACCAACACTAAAAGCAGCACGTTTTGATAGAAGAGCATTATGCCATACTCTATCGAATGCTTTGGAAATATCTAGAGCCACCACTTTGCTTTCTCCAAAATGATGTATGGAGTTAAACCATTGTTCAGACAAAAAGGCTAGTAAGTCGGCCGTGGAGCGCCCCCTACAGAAACCATACTGTCGATCACTAAGCAAGCTGTTGGACTCCAGGTACCTCACAAGATGAACCTTATATTTCTTAAATACATCATGACTTCTTTCGCATAAATAAAAATTAATTGCAAGACTCACAAGCAGCCAACATGATTGTAGTTGAGAGTCGCTTTATTTCGGAGTTATTTTAATAATTACATACCTAATAACTTCTAACTACATAACGAAATGCAAAGGTTTCAACTTGATCGATAAATAGTTAGGAAATATTTCTTTTTCGTTGGGTTATTAAATTTGGAAGTTATTTCGTAGTACTTTATTTAGAATAGAATTTTTTAACGGAACGTCTAATAATATTAGAGAGAGTGTTTTGTGGAAGAATATCAGTAAATGGTGAAAATTATCGAGCCAAATCACTAACAGATAAAGAAGGAAAAAAATTACCAGTTTTTATAAAAGCGAAAAATATGGGGAGTTTTTTCTAAGCTTGTTCTGATAGTAACTTAGTCCTCTTCATACAGTTCTACAAACGCCAATAAACTCTTAGTTTTTAGGTTGCTTTCCTATCTGGGTTTAGAATAGAATTTATTTTTGTTATTAAGTAGCACAGTTTTATCAGTTCCTTCCAATATAATTTTGACTATCTGCAAAATAGAAAGAGCATACAATTAAACAATCCCTTCATTTTCGTGTACCATATGTTTAGCTAATCATTTAAAAACAAAAATAAAAAAATGTAATTTGTTTACTTTCAAAATTTGTTGTATTTAATACTTGCAACTATCCCCAAATACATACAAAAGCAGCACTAACAACCGTTAGCTGTGAAAACACTCTCTTGTAATTGTAATGTTGTTGAGTTTATTTTTTGATTGTCAAGTATTAGCGTGTGCCTGAGTATGTGTTTGTTTTTTTTAATATTTCATTTTTTCATTTTAGCTCTATTTTAGTCTTAATCATCACTTTGGAATGTTTTACGCTTTAGAGTTGTTTTTTATTATATTTTTTTGTTGACGTTTGGTTTAATTTTTACTTTAATCTTTTTTTTATTTGCTTGAATTTTGTTTGCAGCTGTAGTAGTTAACTTCGTTGTTTGGTGTTCAAGTATGTAAGTATTCGCTAAAACACATATTTTTCTTGTCATTGCATAGTACTCACGTTTATGTATGTATGGATGGAAAAGTATATATGAGCTTAAAGCGAAAACAATTCCGCAATATTTTTTTGCAATTCTAGCTGTCAGCCTATTTTGGATGTTAGAATGAATGTTTTGAAAAAAAATAAAAATATCTACACAAATTTTTAATTAAAATTTATTTTCATGATAAAAAAATTTTTAAAAAATGTATATGTATATATATGTATGCATATATTAAATGGGAAATCTCTGTGATTTAAATTAGAGAGAATTTGGTTCTATAACAAGCAAAATAAATTTTTTCAGTTGTTTAAATGCTATATATATTTGTATACATATTCCGAAAATAAAGGTGCATGAGAGCAGTTATTAATATATTTTATTTTTGTAAGTTTTCAGTTTCTGTTAAAGATTTTCTAATTAAAAAGGGGTTTAAAATGAATAAATACTTTTTGAAAAGCAGAAGACTGTAGTGATCCATGAAATTCATTGGCATCTGCTATAATTTGATTACAGTTTTTCCTTTCCTTCTACGATTTTGGATAACAACAAGCCTTTCTTCCTTCCGATTAATTTTCAAATGATTCTCCAAAGTCGGGAGACGCTTTTTCGGACTAGAGACCATTAAATAGCTTTTATTATGTTAATTGTGCTTAATTCTTTCAAAGATACATATTTCGTGATACCATTTCATATTTTAGCTAATATTCAGCTCAACTCAGCTCAGCATGTTAGTCAATTCTATTCAAATTTTGTATAGAAATTAAAATATTTATGTTTCAAACTAAATTGATTAAATGAGAATTATATTTAACAAACAAAAGACAAATTTTTATTGCTTTTTCCAACTATTTGCTAACTTAAGAATAAACATACATAAAATTAATTTCCTAACAAAAATAGCACCAGTTGTGACAGCAAAACATGAAAATCAAAGTAGTGGGTTGTGTAAGCCACGGTATGTGGGTATGCGTGTCTGTATGCTAGATCCTGTATTATGAAACAAAGAAATTGGCAAAGAAAAAGTAGATAAAAAGTTAGAGACCCTTAAATTATACATTACGATACAGATTAAAATCAGCATTTAGCCGTGTGGCTTTGATCTGACGGTAGTTTTACCATTGGGTAATATACTATTCGTCTACTAAAGCCCCAAGATGCGTAGGAAACCCCAGGTGGCATTTCCAAAAGCGAGCAGGGCCATTTTCTCACTACTTGTTTGATAGCCGGAGACCCAAGCAAAGAGACAATGCAACAACACATCGGATAGGAAAAAAACACAGCTTACGACGATTTTTGGGTTTAAGCCACAGCCACCATGTTACTCCCCAAAGGCCCATAGCCCTACAAATTGGTAAGTCACAGGTCGGACCTCAAGTATCCAACTTTAAATTTCAGACTACTGCTAGCCTAGGCGACTGGTGCCGCCTTTAACCCCCAGAAGCACATGCCAAGAAGGGAAAGGTCTTAGCAAGAATACGTGCCCCCGGTGGCAGGTCTGCAAAGTATGATGTGATTTGATATACATCTGCACCGACTAGGTAGTCATAATCAGATGGTGGTCAAACCACTTGGATGATTTGCAAACGTCATCCACGCCCTAGGAGGCCATCGATTACGTATGTCCTCCGGTCACTCCTAGTAGCAATTTCGAAAGCCCGAAGTAGGCCGCAGCCTTCACTCCTTGCTAAAGAGTTGGAGACTTTCCAACTCCTGGTCCAGAACGCATGAAGCTTAATATAATTAAGAACACGACGGCATTTATACTCACTGGACCTGAACCATTCATTGTGTTCATTTTGAATGATCCGACCCACAAACTCTCACGAGGGTCTCGAAACCACAACCATCACGATACTCCCATATAGGGGCCAACCAGTCAGAGAAGAGCTAATTGTCTCAAGAGACAAATGGTGAACTCTGGGGCAACTGATTCCCGTGGAAATATGTGGATTGTCCAGGTGAATCCTACTAGCCTTTGAGGGGCCGGGTTCCCTTTTACCCTGCTAGACACCAGTCTAAATGGAATAGTAGGTTCCAAAAAGATTATCATGTGCCCCCGGGGGAGGGTGGGGGGGGGGGGGTCTGCAAAGTATGTAAGGAAAGTAAAAACATAACAAAAGCGAGTCGCTGACTTAGCAAATGGGTTGGTAAATCAATTACAGCGTAAGTATGACTCTCGCCGCTAGACTTGGATTAGTTGATTATTTATGGGGCTCCGTTTCCGATTAAGATACAAAACATGCTTTATTCTCTTATTTCTGAATTCTTTCAACAAAGTTGATTTTTCGAAAACATAATAATCAAAATCTTCTGAACATTAATTTGTTGGTGAAATATTTCTTACTGGAAGAGCTGACTTTTAACCGTTTTTTTTTTATTTTGCCACAAAAATGAATAATACGTTAGTTTTTTGGATCTTATTATTAATTTACTTATTCTAATCGCCGGAGACACATGGTTGCAAGAGATCAAGTGGTCTGTAAAAGTGCTAGCTTACTGAACACAAATATAGCGGGAGCGCGAAAGTAAGAAAAACATCATGTAGAGAATAAGTAAAGGTACCTTAATAGAGTAAAAAAAAAATAGAGTCCAAGAACCGTTGCATTTGCAAAAACTTTACTATATGTATAGATATTCTCTTTACTAAAATTCCTCTTTGTGATCTGTTATAGAATATCAAAACCCTTAGGATAAATCATAATTCGCAGCCATTTATTGAATACAAAAAAAACTTGTTGACCTGTTCAATGTTTTTTCTTTAGTTGCTTTTGTTTTTTATTAAAATGAAATGTATATTTGATTACTTACTGGTCTCGGGGATCCAACCATGTTGTCTTTTTTGTATTGTGATCTATATAATAGATTTTACCATCGAAATCCTTGGCTATATCCCAACCTTCAGGCAAAGGAAATTCGCCATGATGTAAATGTTGCGACTGATGTTGACCTTGTTGTTGATAATTGTGTTGATGATAATGTTGTGGTGGTTGTTGGTAGGGATGCGGTGAAATATGCTGTATTGATGAGCAGGATGTTGACAGCAGGGTTGTGGGGTTTGTGGTAGACGTTACAGGATTAGTAGAGGCTACATTTGTTAAGGAACTTTGATATTGTTGTTGTTGTTGATAATTTTGCTGGTAGTGGTTTTGCGGCTGATGTTGCTGGTGTGGTAGCTGTTGTTGTTGCTGTAGTTTTGGCATAATTTCAATTTTGTAAATAATTGCACGTTTAAATAATTTAATATGGACGCTTTTTTCACAACAATTTTGTTGTTGTAATAGCTAGCCTGATAATCAATAGAGAACTATTAATTTTATTCATAAACACCCTTTTTCGATGCTGTTACAATTAGTTTTTTTTTTTCTTTTTAAATAAAAAAACCAAGTGTTGCTACAGTTGAGCTTAATGACAAAGTTCGTCATTCATTTTTTGTTTTTACTCTTTTTACTCTCTAAGCCAAATGTTGAGTGAGGTGTTGTTTTGGTTTATGAAAACGTGTTTTAAATTTTTAAATAAAAAAAAACATTTGTTTTGTTTCTGCAGTTGCAGTTTTTTTACAACCACATTTTTGTCCACTTGTTGTTTATTTTCTTTTGTCGCTGCTGTAGTTGTTTTTTTTTGTTTTTTTTTTTGGCTGGCGAATGTTTGTTGTTTTTGCTCGTTGAAAACGTTATTTAAGTTTTGAAATATTTTTTGTCATCTGACAATTTTTCGTATTTTGTAAATGTATTGAGGTTATTTTTTTTTATTTCCTTGTTTGTTTTGTAGCAGTGTTAATATTAATTTCTCTATTTAAAGATTTAGTGGTTTAAAATATTAAACTATTTATTAATTTCCAACAATTTTACATTTTCCTTTCCATTATTTTAGATTTACAACTTTAAATTTTTTTTATTTATTTTTAATAGGTTGCAATATTTTTTCTTTAAAACATATCTTTAAGATTCATTCTGTATCTATTTTTTCATACACTTGGAGAAATACAATACCAAACACTTTTTGCACCTATAGATTAATTTTCATATTTTTTAATAAACTCATTATATTTTAAGAATTAATCTCTATATGTTTGTTTTCTTTTAATTGAATTTTTTATTTTGATATTTTGAGAAAACAACTTTATATCTTTAATAATTTCCCATTTTATCACATTTTAAGGGTGATAATGTAAGTGTATTTTAACATTTAGTTTGAAATGATTATAAAAATTAATAGAAAAAAAAGGGGGACGACTTGCATGCTATGTGCTCTTAAGCGATATGAGGGTATATTCTGTAAAATAAAATTTCTATCTGCCTCTCTCTCTTGCACATGGCGTGTTAACACATTTAAATCGGCGGCGTTCAACGCTCGCTATCTCTTTTGCTGCATTCCATTCTATAAAAAATGTTTTTTTTTTATTTCCACAAAGAGCTTGTTTGAAAAATTTTTTTCATATGACTGTATGTATAAGTTTAACGTAAAAATGTATATGTTTTATACAATTATACTTGGAAAATATTTTTATCTTAGTTCTACATTTTTCCACAAACAAATTTTTCGTTAACTAAAACAATTTTGTTGTTAAAATACTTTTGTTTTCATTAAATCATAATTAAAACTTTCAGTTATTTTCATTAACTTAAATCTCATTTGAAAAATATTTTCATTTTGTTTAAAAAAGCAATTATTAAATTTTACACGTTTTAGTTAAAGCAACAGTCCGTCGTACCCTACGTTTTCTCGTGTAGCCTTTTACTAAATGAACTGTTGAGGTTGGCGAGCAAATCCACAAAATGTTTCTTTCTATTCATACAAAAATAGCTAAATAATTTATCTAAAGATCTTGATTTCTCTTTTACTCTCTCATTCGTTGCCTCATCAACCAGTGCTGCCAGTTTTTTTTAACTTTCACGAAACATGGCTCCTTACATATCGCCAATATGTAAAAATATAAATTTATAATATTGTTTATATATTAATACATACTATAAGTTCAGACAATTTACTTACTTAATTTACTTATTTAAAATTAAGTTCATTTATTAAACCTTAAAAATAAAGAACAGAAATAAATGTATAAAGGAATATTGTATAAATAATTTAATTCGAAACACAAGGTCTATGTATGCGATTTAAGTAAATAACAAAAATAAAAAACAACAAAAACAAAATTTCGTACTCAGTAGTTTCAATGCTATTATTGTTTTTATGGCCTTACTGGGCTACATTTCTTTTTTTTACATTCATAAAATATATTTCTATTAGTAGAATTGTGATGTTCATATTGTAGTATATTTCTCATCTTAGTTTAAATGAAATTCATTATAGAAACAGTTCTTTTAACAAACTCATTATTAATGAGAACAGTATCGAACTTTTACAGGATTTTTAGGAAGTCAATATCAAATTATAGCCGCTAAATCTTTTAAAAACTTCTTGAATTGAAGAAAACTAAAAAAATTCAAAAATTTTTATGATTTAACGTATTGTTTACTTTAAATGTAAAATCAATGTAATCTATCTGAAAAGAAAAGCCAAAAATAACGGGAAGTTTCTCAGCGCGTGAAATCGCCATAGGTGACAACGCTGTCACCAACTGATTTTAGCTCAAGTATAATTTTAAAGTTTAGACTTTCTCTCTTTTATTTTTTTGTGTTCATGGGCATTGATTCAGTTTATAAAACACTTTTTTGTGTCCAAGTACACAACATAAAATGGTACCAAAATGCCAATTTTTTTTTAAATGTGGTTTAATTATTAATTAATTAAAATCGTGGAGTTATTAAGGTAATAATAATAAAAATAAGCCAATCGTATTACTCTACAGACTCCTATACACTTATAAGGGATAAAAACTGTGAAGAGTTGAAGCAGATACTAATTATGTATAGCTTATTTAGCGGCCCTCTCATTTCTTAAGTGCTCCATTGGCCACGGCATCTATAATGGAATAAATTTCATTTATATTTCGGGCCAATAAAAGTAGAACCTTATTTACATACAAATATATATATATATATACATACATGTCCATACATACATACATACGTATACATACATATGTACATTTGTGTCCATATGAAGGTTATATATTACCGATATTATAAAACAACAAGAAAATATAATTTTTCTTTATAAAAAAAATTTAAAAAAAATAATTCTTTAAAAAAATCGACGCTGATATCTTTGAGACACCTTTTCATTCTAATGTTTTCCTAAATTTTAAATAATTCAAATTCATTCATTCACAATTATATGTCTTGACGGAATCTCACCGTCACTACATGTGTCACCGGGGGTAAAGGGACGCCCAGTCCCCTAATAGGCTAGCAGGAGCCAACCGGACAACTTCACTTTATTTCCGCGGGAATCAGTAAACCCCGGAGTTCAGCATTTTGGCTTTTTAGCCTTTTAGCTGTTCTCTGATTGATTATTGAGATTGGCCCTTTGGGAGCATCGTGGTGGTTGTGGTTTCGCGGCCTTCGTTTGAGTTGTGGGGGTTAGATCATTCACAATGATGGTCCTGGTTCAGTGAACATGCTTGCGGTTGTGTTCTGAAATTTTATTATGCTTGCATGTGTTCTGGACCGGGAATTGGATAGTCTCCAACTCTTCAGCAAGGAGCGAGGGCTTTAGCCTGCTCCGAGCTCTCGGAGTTGCGACCATGAATGACTGGAGGATAGAGACATCCGAAGGCTTCTTGGGCCGTGGGTGACGCTAAAATCATCCACAGTGGTTCGATCCACCGTCAGGTTATGGCTTACACAGCTAGGTACTGACGTAAACTTCGAACACGAGTGGAGAATACCTTTGATTAGATTTATTTTAATAAATATTATTTTTTTACAATTACATTTTGAACGAGTCAGGGATCACATTTAAAACTTTTTGATTAATGATTGTGCGTTTTTGAAACTTATTATATTAAAAATAACTTTCTTCTTTTCTATTGTACGAGTATAAATATTTTATTGTCACATTAATTTACTTTGTGTTCTTTTTAAGATACATAAGTATGTGCATGTTTTAGTAGTTTTGTTTTTCTTAATTTGTATTCAAATTTTATTTTATTTGCTTTGAAAACCTGTGTACCTTTTTCTGTGTATATCTTTTTATCAGTCCGTTCATCTGTCTGTATCTACGTGGACTTAATATTTATTAAAGCATCTCCATGAATAAATACGCACTATCAACGCCATTTGCTCTGCTTGGATTTTACATACAGGTATTTTATAGATACAACAAATTAAAATACAAATTTTTATAAACACAAACTCTATACTGAGGGGAGAAAATCTGTTTATAAAATGATTTTAATCTGATTTAAAAAGTTTTGGTGTGTGAGTATAACATCAATAACAGTATGATGTTTTAAATACATACTTTTCCAAGAAGATAAAATGTTTCTGTTTTTTTATTTGCAATTCTGTAATGCTTTTTGTGTATTAACTTTCATGAACGGACTAATGATGTGTACTAATAAGTAGTAGGTCAAGGACATGTCAAGGAATTTGGTTATTACTTTGGAAATATTTTATTTAAGCTGAAGCAAATAAAATTTAGGCATTTTGGTTTTATGTATTTTCATTTAAATTTAAGCTCCTTAAATATAGGACTTTACATAGTTCTTATTTTCTTTATTGTAAATCGCAATTAACGTAATAAGTGTGAAACACATGAATTATAAACTTTAAGTCAACAAATTTTGATGCCAGACGTTTATTTTTCTATGTTTTGATTAAAAAAAATTATGATCCTTTATTTTTAAAAATAGTTGTGATGTGGAATAAACTTCCAGCAGAAGTATTCTCTGCCTCTTTCAATATGCAGTATACCCCATCCCATAATCTGTTATATCTAATTTTGGCAAAATAAATTTTTAATAAATAGTGGTAAAGCCTAAGTGACTCTGGAAATGAAAGAAAAAAAATTGTAAGAGCAGCGTTACTGAGGCGTTAGGAAATAAAATAACTTAATTTTAATCTAGAGTGCGGCAACATGCTGAAAAAAGAAAGGTTTGGTTGTTTGTACCATTTAACCACTAATTTCTATTCGTACATCCCTGAATTGGAAAAAAAGCGTTATGTAATCGCTCTATCAAATGAGAGCGGAGCATTTATAAAGCGGAGAAACTGAAGAACTGCTGAAGACTGGCGATTCTAGAGACACGAATCTGTAGACATGTAAAATATAGACCTGTATAAAGAGCCAAAGAGTCCATGGGACTTGAGCCTATTTGGTATCCTAAAATTAAGATGCATATGAGTACACCGAGATTAACGTCACTAGTTAAAAACTACGGTTAGTGAATGCATATTTCTTAGAAAATATGATTTGTTGTATATTCATGTCCAGCCTGGGTTAGCATGAAGACTAAGATTATATGAAGGCAAATACTAATGAGTTATTAATTAAGTTAAGTTAAATCATCGTACCTGAATTCAATAAAATTATGCTGGTCTTTCTTGTAGTTTTATTCTATTTCAGCTTCGCTTTTGAATGTGTTTATCTGTCGTTAGTTTAGATAATATTTAGCTGCCAAGCCCACTATTTCAAAAGAAAATTTCGTTCGTACAATTGACATTTAAAGCAAAAACGAAATCAATTATTGGTTCTCAAATGGAGTATATGGCGCTGAAAATAACGGCATACTATTTGGAGGCTTTGGTATATATTAACTGGGGTATATGGGAACTGAGATACATGCGAAAAGTTATTCAAAGAATCATATACTTAATTTAACTATCCAGAAATATTTTAAAGTATCATTTCACTTAGTTTTAATTGTTATTCCCGGGCGAAAATTTGAGATATGATTCCAATTTGTTAAATAAATTTTATGCTTTCTCAAGATACAAAAATTTTAAACACATTGCGTTTCAGCTGAACATAAATTTGATCATTTCCAAAAATCAATCCAAAAAATATTAATAGTAGAAAATTATTAAATTTCTCAGTTAGTATTAATTAAAGTTAAACTAGATAATTACTTGCTTAAATAGTTCCTAGTTAAATTAGGAAGATTTGCAGTTACTAATTTTTTTTCGGTGTACATAGGAATAATGAAAATTAAAAATTATTTTTTTGTTTAATAATGTTTGTACAAATACTTTAGGTATCCAAGCAATTCCGTCCATTAGTAGCCAGAAAAGGTCTGAAAAATAACAGCATTAATTGGAGTACATTTTATATTTAAGAAAGTAACTGTGTTTTTCAGATTCAGAGCATGTTTTTAAGTACTTTCGAAAGCAGAATAAAATACGTAAATTTTACGAAATTTTATATAATCTCTATCAGCCTGCAGAACTAAAGTATTAGGATACAAATATTCATATTTGTGTATTATTATGTATTTTTATTGTTTCATTTCTTTTTATAATGATGTATCAGCACCTGAAAAATAAAATATTTCTGCCATTAAAATGGCACGCGAAGAATACAAATGAATAGTGAAGATATTAAGCGAATAACTTGTTTAAAAAAATACTTCATACTTAAATTAAAAAATACCATGTTCATAATAATATTAAGTTTTTTTTATTTATTTTATCTAGATATCTATGTACGTAGAGATGTAAATACATATGAGTATAATAAAAAATAATATTAAAAAATACAAAAGTAACAGCAGACAGGCAAGTAAGCATAAGAATCTTTTGTTTTGTCGTGATTCTTTCGCTCCCCTTCATGCCCGCCATCAGATGTCTATAGCTCTCTGATTAAATTGGAATACAAATAAATAGTCATAAAAGAAATATTATTATAACAAGCACATTAACTCACTTCAGCATTCCGTAGATAATTCACAATGTGACCGTTAAAAAATGAGGGCGCTGATGCAGACGATTTTGTTCACTGAATAAACACATACACACATACCATACTCATGAAAACACTCAGGGGCAGCAAAAGATACTGAGATTCAGATTAAAACTAAATAAAAGAGAAAATGCGATACTGGGTGGGAGAGTATATGAGAGGGAATTTATAAAAATAAAAAAAATGTATCTGATAGATATAACAAGCAGGTCGTTTACTTGTTCGCCCACCAACATTCTCTCATTTTGAACACATTTCGAACAGTCACGACAAAGTTGGTACGATTGTACATTTTTGTTTTATTTCGTACGTTTTAAAAATTTTAACTCTTTAATTTTATAATTGATTGTGTGAGGCGATACTTGAGTAATCTTTTTCTAAAAATTAAAAAAAAATAAAAAAATTTTTTAAAACTTCTAGGTAGAATTAATTGCGCTTGTATGTCGATCACTATAAAGAAATTAACAAAGTGATCTGAGGCATACTCTCGAGAAATTTTAAGAAAGGCTGAAAATGATTTTGAAAGCATAAATACTGCGGTAGGCATATAAAGACATGATTAATATTTCACTAAAATATTTGCTTTTGTTTTAATAAGAATCAACTTCAACAATTTATTTGGTTCTGCTATCAGTAGTATTAGGAGGACTTCAAATGACCGATGGGCGTTGGTCTTTCAGAGCAAAGCAGTTGGGCATTTACTTTATTGTAATCAGTGAGAGTCATTATGATAATATTTATCTTGTTTCAAATTTCTGTTCCCATTTATTAACTTCTAATGTCATCATAAACCCGCTAGAATATAAGAATGTATGTCAATACTGAAAATATTAAGCGAATAATATACTAAAAATCTTTCCTTTATTTAAAAAAAAAAAAATATGAAAGTGATATTATTATCAAATTGTGGAATGTTCACAGTTAGGCACTAAGACTTCATTGTTATTTATTGTTTACATTTTATTTTGTCATCCATTCATTCCGTTTATACTCTTTAAGGACAAATATTTAATACCTCAATATTTATTATTAAAATGTGAATCTAAATTCAATATTGAACCTGCTTTCATTTTGTCGAAAAAAATTATAACAAATCGAATTTTATTTAATTTATTATTTTAGCGTAATTTATCCAACAATTCTATATACCGTTCAGTATTTACATACCTATATCAAATTTACTATTTACCATTTCTCATAAAGATATGCTCTTCTCAAATTTATTTTTCCTCTCATTTACTAATGTCTTCTTTTTGCAACAATTGGTGAATGTGTTTTTTTTATCAGTATGTATTTGGTTTTAGACATTTCACTCATACATTTTGAATTTAACTTATTTTAAATTCTTTTGGACAACAACAAAATAGTAATTTTTATATTTACATTATACTCATTTAATGTTTGTTATGTTCAAACTTATTTGAAAATGAGGAGTGTATCGTTTTGGGTTGGTACATTTTACAATATGAAAATAAATTTTGTGTCATTAATTTTTCAAAATACAGGTACATTTTTATGTTCTGCATTGTACTTTGAGGTAAAAGGAGTTTGAAGAATGTTGTTGAAATAAAAACAAGGTATTTGACGTGTGGTCATCCTGGTCAGCTGCTGCAACGTCTTTGTAAGCCAATCAAACACTCATTCATTAGGAAATGTCCTCTTTTATCACAAATAGGATATCGGTTCATTACTTGTACTCTACACCTCCTTCCTTCCTCTATACATTCCAAAAGAATTTGTGTGGTAAAATATTGTTCAAAATGGGAAAGTAAAAAAAAATCAATTAATAACTATACAAAAATTAAAATTTGTAATAGTAGTACTTTTCTCTACTGATCATCTCTAGTGCATTGTTTTATACTCATTTGTCATGCTTCATTTTATTTCCTTTACTTTTTCTCTATATAAATCCAGCATGTCAATTATATTTTCTTTGTATGCAAGTGCCTGTGAACATGTGTGAGTATGTTCACATAAAATATTAAAAATGCCTCCAAGAGTGATATGCTACTGGTATCAGCTTAGCGTTCACTAGTGCGTCATTCATTTAGTCAGTCAGACCCATAAACCGTACTAAAATAAGAAACAGAAGCGAAAAAAGTATATTTTGTGTAAACAAACCAATCAACGTTTAAAATAACAAGAATAAAAAATATTATGCGAAAAGAGAGAATGATGAATACATGAGAAAAGAACAATGAAAGTAAACTCTTTCTTGACATTTATATTAGAAATGTGCGCGTGAGACTTTTTGGCTCACAAATGAAACGTTATTCCCGCAATGATCTGCAGAACAAATTAAAATATTTTCAAGATCATTCATAAAATACTTTTGATAATTTTGATTAAAAACTATTAAGTTAGGGTATACCGAAAAGAAGACGAATATTTCATAATTTTACGTCTGCCCGTCATATGCTTAAGCCAGTTATGAGTTCCGTAAAAATCTGCTTGGACCTTGATATTGGCTTAAATATCATTTACCTACTTGTAACTATGCTAATATCATTATGTATTTTGTTGTTATTGAGCCAACTTAAAACCTCTGTGGGAAATGCTGTCTTATGGTCATTGAATAGAGAAAAGTTAGCTTCTGGTTCATTAACAAGAAGTCTTCTTTTGATCCGCTTGTGCAGCACTAATTGCTAACAGAATTTCCTTTACCATTAAGCCCTTCACCACGATTATTTTGTTTTGGTTTATAATTTTTCTTAATTTAAAAATAAAACTCTTGTCATTACTTTCGGTGAAAACCGTCGTTACTGTCGTTACCGTCGTTACGATCGCGAGGCCTTTTGATGCGATGACATTATATCAAGCCACGTTTTAGATGGTACTGCCAACAGCCAGCAACGATGGTTTTCACCGAAAGGAATGACAACAGTATTTCAATTACTGACGGAAGAAAACAAAACAACTTAAAAATAATAATTACAATTTTTTAAAAGAATACCGCTTCGTTATTGACTTCGGAAACATGCGGGCGCTTTCAATGTTGTATTCAATGCCACGCATTGATTAGTACCCAACAATCAAACACTTGAAAATCGTCGTTGTCTTCATTGGTAAGGTATGACAACAGTATTTTATTTACGATAGTTTGATTTCTACAATTAAATTTTATTTTGTATAGAACATGACATAGTTGCATTAACCATATACTTGTTGGCTTGTGCTTAAACATAAATATTTTTTAAATCAAATGGAACAAGTATGTTGCCAGCTACACATTTAATGATCGTATTATTTCTTTAGGATTTAAAATCTGACTGCTAATTAAAACTTTTTGCTTTAATTTTTTTTAAATACTTTGTTTTCATTGGGGAACACATTTCCCTTGTTTCACCCTGAAAGCCATGCTTATAATTAAAAAATTATTTTAAAAGATGCCATATATGTATATACCAAGCACATAAATAGATACATACATATGTATGTGTATATATTATTGGTGTTTTTATGATGCATGGTGCAAATTACTCATGGCTGACTGTCTGTCAGACTGAGTGACATACCGATGTGTGTATATTCAGTGTTTAAAAATAGTGTGCGCTGTTTGAATTTTAAAATGTTTTCTACTCCAACTGCTAAAAAAGAGAACAAAAATAGGGTTTTTACTTTAAGTTTAAGCCAATTGACCATCTTCTAAATTTCATTTATTGCTTTAGATTTTTCATTTCGTCCCGCTGGCAATTAATTAGACAATCACTCATGTACATAACATTTTATTCAGCACAAATTGAAGATGTGTGTTAAAATTTAAATGTACAAAGCATTTGCTTGAGTACAATCTAGCTTTATATTTCATCTTATTGTTGTAGTAATTGTTACATTAGTCTGTTTAAATTTAAGTGTTGTTTTAATGAAGAAATATGTGACATTTATTTATCATTTCGTAAACAGTTGTTTTGTTTAAAATACCGAAAGTTAAGGAATTTTTAGGTTCTAACCAGCAGTGAGCGGTCGTACTTTTTATATTTTCACGGTCGAATTAATAGTTTCAAATTCACAATACTGATTGATGCTAATAATCATGTAAATTTGTATTTTATTTCATCAATTTTTTTTCATTTAAAATTATTTTTTCTTTATCTAAGTCGTTCAAATGATATGGACACGTATTTCTTTTCAAAATATGTTTAGAGAACAAATGAAAAGAATCGCGCTGCTTATTGTTTTGCTAGAAATGAAAACATTTAGCTCTGTATTTACTCTTATTTTATTTGGTGATGCAAAATTAATTACATTAAGAAGAAACCACCTTTGGAATTAGGGCACATCGTACTCGTCTCATCGCATACGAATCTAATCTGATGATTTCTTTTTTTTAAATTGTAAATTGCGCGATTTGATAAACGCGAAATCTCAAAAAAAACCTTAAAAATAAAAGAAATAACTCTGGCATCATTAGATTAAAATAAGTCTTAGCTCGGCCCGGATACGAGCGATTCAAAATTTCCATCGAAGTTTACATATTCGGCTAAAAAATAATCACCCTTATTCTGTTTGGCGACGGCAACATCGTCGTCGATTTTGAGGCAACATCACTTTAACACAACATCAATGCTAATTTGTTATTCCCTACGTCCATGACGATGTTGCCAGTTTATCGACTTTAATAAAATATAACACACATATGTATCTAATATTTGAGTCAACTGATTCATTTGTATACTATTTTTGATAAAATTGTTGTGAAGAAAATATAAACTGTGTGAAAAAATAAAACTAAAATCTGTATTTTTTTATTATTTATATTCGACCTTTTTTTTCTTCTTTAATAAATACTTATTTATTAAATAAAATCTGTATTAAATTGAACCTTAAATAAATTAAAAATCAAAATAAGGTGAAACAAAAATGTTTAGCAGATTTGCCACAGCTTATTCCAAGGGGCTCAGTATAAGTTGATTAAATATGCCGCCTACACTAGTTTTGCATTTCATTATTTTTTGTACCATCTTCTTTTTTACTTTGAATTTAAAGTCGCGCAAACTTTGAAAAAAGCATTTTGTCAAACATGTACAGAAATACGTACTATACTTTTTGCCATCCATCACTCGTTCTATTTGGTAGGCCAAGAGCGTTTAGAGCAGTCGCAACACTTTTCCATGGTCCTTAAAATTAGTAGGAACACTGCCTTTTCGAAATCCCCTCGTAAGTAATGGATTTTTTCCCAATTCTTCCACTAATTTTTTAAATTGGTTAGCGTTGGTTTTAATTTGTTTCATTTTCCATTTTATTTGCACATTTTTATATTTTATTTTGTATTTTATGCTTCAGTATCGATAGTGCTGTCATCCTTGCTTAACTTAATAAATCCTTCGAAATTACACAAAAAATTAGTCGTGACTGTCAAGAGTATGCTTAAAGGCTTTCAAATAATGAAATGAAATTTACAGTATTAAATTTCCAAATAATTTTATTTTAGGGATTTGCCATATTGTTTTCAAATAATTTGATTTGTGTTTGGTTTAAGAAGTTTAAGAAAAATGGAAAATATTTTTTTTTTTTTTTATTATTGTTTTATATGCAATCTATTTTACAATTAAAATAATAAGCAAATTTCATGACTTATAAATAACATACATTGAGTTTTCCTTAAAACTCAAAGAAAAAAAGGAAAGAAAATTTTCTTTTGTAATTAAAATAGGATTTGACAAATTAGAATTTATCTATTTTCGGAAGGGAAGGTCAAGAACATGAAGCCTTTTAAGTCTCTGCATAAAAATGGAAAGTATGCAAAGAAAAATTAGACTGATTGACAAAAGAAATTAATGCCTAAAAAGGCCACACTAATTTTAACAACCCGATTTGGTTTAAAAACAAACTAAATAATTGTTACACTAGCTTTGGTGAATTCTAAAATTCACCAGCGCTTTAGAAATTCAAATACCTTGTGGTTTGTGAATTGGTTAGGTATTGGGTGTGTCATCTGTTGTTAATATTTGCTTAATGAATCGGTTTTAAAAATTCATGTTGTTCTGGTTTGTGAATTGGTTTAACAGTGGGTGTTTCCTCATTTATTGATATTTGCTTAACGAATCAGTTTTAAAAACTATACGCAGTAAAGGCAAACACCTTTCGATATGACAATTGAATGTGTGCAATTGTGATTTATGAAATGCGTAGGTAGTGGGTGTGCTATATATTGATGATAATCGTAAATATCCTTAATATTGGATTGAAATAATTTAATGCTCACCAGTTATCAAAGCTCTAACATTGTCTTTAAATAATAATGAGTAAAAATAATTACTTGAGAGGTTGAATGTACTTAAATTAATTTACACGCGTATTTAAACATGAATAAAATAAATGGTGTCAAAAATTCTACATTTATCAGGTGGTGAAGGAATTGTTTCTTGTAAAGTAGTTCCTTTTGTCCTATAATTTAGAAATCTAAGTGCAATGAAATGTTTGGCCATTTCAAAATAATATTTCTGCCTAGAGTATAAAAGTCTTACCATTACAAGTGAAAATCTGCAATATAACATTATTTTACAAAGTAGTGATTACTTTTTCCATTTCATTTGAAATTGCAATACTTTGAAATTATGCAATACTTATTGAAATTATGTTTAACATCCGATAAAAGTAGATATTAGTTTGGTTTCACTTGCTTTTGAGAATTTTTAACTGAAACTAAATTTATAGACTTGAACGTCATGGTAAATAACTACGTAATTGTTAAATGAAATAATTAAAAAAATAATGTCCTTATGCATTGGTTTTTCTGTTTAACTATCATCATATTTTCCTAACTTAATAAACTCTTCGAAATTGTCATAAAATTTACTCGTGACGATCTGAGTAGTAGGGACTCAAAGGAATAAGGCTTACTATAGAACATATAATGAAATTATATTGACAGGGTCAAATCTATAAACAATTTTTGTTGCTGAATTGCCATTTTGTTTTCAGATATTTGTGTTTGCTCTAATTAGTTTAACATTAGTTTAAGAAAAAGGCAAACATGCTAAAAAATACTAAATTGATTTAAACAAGAAACTTATGACTAAATCAAAATTTTCTAACTGAATTATTATTTGGCCAACATAAGCCCAAATTGGCAACGCTATTAAAAACCCATTTTGGTTTAAAAACAAACTAAATATTCAATACACCAACGTGGTGGTGAATTTTATAATTTCACCACTTTCATTATAGTTTCTTACAGTTTCTTGCGATAACTTGCTTGGTTTTATAAACAATACACAGTAAAGGCAAACACCTTAAGAATAAAAATCGAAGTGTGGTTTGGAGATTGGCTAGGAAATGCATTTCATCTTTTGTTGAATGTTGTAAATATCCTTAATAATGGGTTGAAAAATTTTGACGAAGGTTATGTTAACATTATTTTCTCTACAAACTTGGAATTTTTTTACATAATGTAAATAATGTTCGAATTAAAATGAAGAAATATGTTGATTACAAAAGTAAAGGACGTCAACTTTTCGGTATACTTATAAATTGATATATAAATCTTATACGATATCGTAGTGAAGTATTGCTTGAATTTTTTTCATCCCGAAGCTTGTCTAATTTAAACAAGAATTTAATGTGTATTCACTTATATTAAATTACGATACATTTCATAATATTTCCATGAAATTGTATTTATTATTTAAAACACTAAATTTATAGCTCCATGGAAATTTAATATTTATGCTTGTATTAGTATACAATTGCTTAAAACACAATTAATTAAAACACTCTATAATTGCCTGTTACAATTAAGGAAGTATTTGAAATTTATTACTTATTACCATATTTCGCACGGAAATGAAATCTGTAGGCCAATTTTGAAAACAAGTAGATAAGCAGCATTCTATTAAATTTTATAATTTTCATGCTCTTAAATGTTTTTACGGTATCTCATTATTTTTAAAAACTTTTAACTCCAACAATTAAGTAAAAATGTATTTATAACTTTCATATTCATATTTCATTTTAGCATTGAACCCAGCAAGACGTCAGTTTATATGGATATGAAGTTGTTAAGCTGTGCAGGAAAAAACGTCAAAAACAGGTTTTTATTCTCAAAATATAATCAAAGCAGTTCCTAGGTATAATAAAATATTACGACACTCTCTCAAATGAATTCGATCAGACTAGAAGAAATAAAAAAAAATAACAACGATTAAATATAAGTTTGAACTTGATATGCGTGATAAGATTTACGTCGGTACCTTGCGTGTGTATACCATTACTCGACGGTGGTCAAACCACTGAGGTAATCTGATGCATGCACCCACGCCCTAGGAAGCCGAAGACGTAATTCTAGCAAAAGGACATTCCTAGTCGCAATTTCGAAACTTTCAGAGCAGGGCCGCCAACCCGCACTCCATGCTGAAGAGTTGGAGACTATCTAACTCCTAGTCCAGAACACATGACAAGCATGCTTACTGGATCCAAATCATTCACCCTTTGTTCTGAGTAGAGCTGAGATGATCCTTAATCAAATTCATGAGGGTCGCGAAACCACAACCACCACGATGCTACCGAAGGGCCAACCTCAATAATCAGACAGAGAACAGCTAAAAGGCTATAAAGCCAAAAAGCTGAACTCTGGGGCTTACTGATTCCCAGGGAAATAACGTGGATTATCCAGTTGGCTCCCTTCCTCTAGCTTTTAGGGGACTAGGATCCCTTTTACCTCCGGTGACACATGTATTGACGCTGAGATTCCATCAAGACATATAAATGTGCTCCCAGAGGGTTCGTACTTGATGATGTATGACACTCTCTTTTTTTCGAAAAATTGGATTTAGTTCATTTTGGTTTCAATTTTTTTCATTTTTGCAGTCATAAAAGTTTTTGCTTATTTAATTGCGTTAAAAATCTGGCAGCATTATGAAAGGTTCTGTAGTTTTGCAAGAGAAAAGTGTTACAGGGTATTCTATCGCCATTTTGGCAAACATTAGTCTTGTCAATTCATATTTGGCAGTTGTAAAGTAGACACGTGCCAAATTTATTATGGAAAAATATTCGATAAACAAACGTGTTTTAATCGTTAAAACATTTAATCAAAATCATATATCGATTACTGTGACGAGGAGAAAGTTACGTAATGAAAGTTATGTGCTCAAAAGGGCTCGCATTTTTGAGGCTAACAGAGGCGGTCATTTATCTGATATTGTATTCCATACATTCCAGACATTAAATAAAACATTCATCAATATAAAATCCATTCTCTTTCATTTAATCAAAAATCATAAACAATCCCCGCGGATACCCGTATAAAAACAATAATATTGATTTGATTTTATTATCTTTGAAATGTATTTATAATATCAAGAAGTGCCATAGCCGTAACCATAGTCATAATCATATTTACTGTCATTCATTAGTGATGCCGCCAATAACCACGATTAATAACTCCGTTTTATGTTAATATTTGTTCAGAAAATAGAGCAACAACAAAATTCCTTTTAGAGGCACATTGAAATTTTGATTAAAAAAGAATTCAATACTTAAAGAGGTACACATCTTAAAGATAAACAATTTTGGCTAAAAGTAACCAAAGCGGTAACTCTGCTTACTAAAGAAAATTTTAAAATTAATCGTTCAAATCTGGTAGCTTCGACTGTAACACATGCAAAACGTTTTAGAGTTTGAAGAAGAAATTAATAACTTCTTTTTTTTAATAAAAAACGTAAAGTTCTTAGTTTTACTTTTGCTATGAGCAAGTACTTGGTAATGATATTTTAATCGTGTAATATAGATTACGAGTATTTGTTTTCAAAAGGATTATCTTTATTTATTATTAAAAAGCTTTTTTGAATTTTTTATTTCAGTTCTTAGCTTTAATCGCTATTGTTTTTCTTAGTTTTCTTAAAAAAATTCAAAGGATTTTATTATTATCCTAATAGCCATGATGATAATGTAAAATATAAATTGTGAAAACAGAGTATATATCTTGGAAGTGGCTGCGAATAATTCATTGCTAACAAATAGTTCTAGCTTGTAATGACTTTTGGAAATAAGTAAATGTTTAAAAAATTCAATAGAATACATTTTTTTAAATAGCTGTATCAATAGACAAATTCAAAATTAATAACTCTTTGTAGATAGACACGAAGAATGCTGTTGTAGCTTACACTGAACCAGAAACTACATTTTCTTAATCAAATTCAAAAATTAGTTTTTTAAACTAATTAACTCGTTTCGTTTGTTGAGTTTTTTATTTTTATTCAAAAGGATTTTGATTTTTTCAAATCAAATACTATTTTTAAATATTTCAAAATAAATATCACATACGTTCTAGTAAAATAAGGAAATTTTGGAGTATTTTTTCCTGGGAGTTTTACAATTTTGCCAGAAATTTCAATGCACAAAAAGTGAAAATTTTTTAAAATAGTGTAAATTATTATTAAACAATTTTATTATTCGAAATCATTTTATTATATTTAATTGTTTTTTTTTGTAAGCGTTTGGGTGGCACCAAAGGTGGCGATAAAGGGGCGTGGTACCTCCCATACAAACCGCAAATTAAAAATCTATTATTTCTGCTCCTGATAACGGTATTTAAACAAAATTTGATACTTCGGTTTGGTGTGCATTTTTTAAGTGCTGCTGCAAATATAGGCGGGATTGTACAAAGGGCGTGGTCCCTCCCATACAAACCACAAATTAAAAACCTATTATTTCTGCTCCTGATAACGGTATTTGGACAAAATTTGGTACGTCATTTTTTAAGTGCTGCTGCAAACATGGGCGGGATTGTATACAGGGCGTGGTACCTTCCATACAAACCACAAATTAAGAATCCAACATTTCTGCTTGTGCTATCTGTATTTAAATAGAATTTGGTATTTCGGTTGAGTGAACATATTTGAAGTTCTGCTGCAAATATAGGCGGAATGTGATAAAGAGGCGTGGTACCTGCCATACAAATCTTCTTTATGTATATAATTCTACTGTACGTGTGTATGTCACTGAATAAATTTTTTTGCATGCGTTTGGGTGCCACCTTGGATGGTTTACATTCAAAAACCAGCCCGGCAGATGGCGCTGCAGTCGGTATCCAGGTTATTCAACTACACTGCAATTACACGACTGGATCTACTTGAATGAATTCTTGTGTATGCATTTACGTAAATATTGAGCGTAGTTTAGTTCAAAAATACACAACGCCATAAATTCGTCTCCAGCCGCCAACTGCCTCCAATGTGCATTGGCGGAAGACGGTGAAAGGCACTAAGTAACATGGACTCGATTACTGCCGCCGTTAAAAAAATTGCGCTGTGGGCATCGAGCTTATTTGTTTGAGTTTCTTCTTTGCGATCTCACAAATTCGTTCTTAATGTGTCAGCTAGTACGTTTATAATAACTATTGGAGACAAAATTTTAATTTAACCCCAACAAGTTCTATGTTTGAAATAGAGTGAAGCCTAGAGGTTGAAAAAAACCAAGCAAGCTTAAATATTAGTTTTTGTAGTTTGTTTTGTGCAACGTGAAACTGTTTAATATGACAAACTGCATTATTTGCCCACACAGGAGCTGCATAAAATATTACAGCCTGAAAAATCAGTTTAAAAATTAACATTTTATAGTGTAAATACTACGACGAGAATTTTTTTTAATAAAAGGATAAATAATATAATATTTAATTTTTTTACAACATACTGAATGTGGCATTTGAAATTAATTTTGAGGTCTAGCAATACTCCCAGATATTTAACTTTCTGTTCCTATTATTTATCAAGATTTTCTTGTGTGTGTCTTGTTAGCATTCAAGCAAATCCTCCATTTGTTAAAATATTGTGTCAGCTTGTCCAAAGCCAATTGTAAATTTTAAATAATATTAGAAGAAAGTAGGTCCAAGCATAGCACAGCAGTATCATCAGCAAAAACAGATAGGGTACAACTTTCTAAAAGAGGTATATCTGAGATATAAAGATTATATAAGGAGAGAGACAAGCAGGACGCTTGGGAAATTATTTTTAACTTAATCTACGTTAATTTGAGCTAGATTCCTTAGAACATAAATATTATAAAGTATTAAAAAAAGTGTTATGGCTATATGCTTTCCCCACAGTAAATTATTAAAAAATTTTTTGAATAATAAATATTTTATGAGAATATCATAAAGCATTTATGTTTAATGCAATCAACACAAATTAGTATACGATATTAAAATAAAAATAAAATAGTGTCTTGAACATTTTAGAACTAACAACTTTTAAGGCCAAATAGTTCGTTTTTTAAAAATTTAATTTTACAGGTTTTTAGATTCGGTTAATTTTACAAATAAAACACAAAATTTACACAAATATTGTGCCCTTCTTTGGCATATAGAGAATATAAAATCTTACTTCCATATGTCTAGCCGCCAAAAATTTCATTTCTGCCCTATTGTGCGATAATAATTTTGTAGAAACTGTTATAAGTATAACATATATGTATATAACTATCGCTAAGTATATCAGTATCAAATCATCTCCTTTGTTTCTTTTGCGGATGTTATTAACTTCATTTTAAAACTATTATTCTGCACTAAAATAACATTGTTTTATTTTTCAAAGTTTCAATATAAATTTTTAACTAGTTAACTGCAGTTTTTTGTTTGTTCCTTTTTGAATAATTTATTAAGATATGAGTATGAATAAGGATGTTCGTACTTCTGGTAAACGCATACATATATTTCCTGTTGGGGATTTTTGTTCGTGCATGTTCTCTGTTCTATTAAGTACTTACAATTATTGTACTATTTGTAAGTATATGATTATAAACATCCGGAAAAATATAAGAACAGTTCATTTTAAAATAGAAGGGGTATAGTTTTACATTATTATTAAAATAAGAAAGAAGGACTGAGCAGATATGGGATCTCACTTGTGAGCCAGTTTTTCAGGTAAAGCTAAATTGTATTAATCAATTTGAAGGGTTTTGCATTTTTAGAGATTTTTAAGTTTTTTAATCCAATTTTAGAAAAATAATAACCTTTAAATGGCTATTATTTTTCTATATGCAGTTAATAGCTTAAGGCATTTTATTTTAGATGTTCGATCAATCATTGCTTCCGTCGCACATAGGTTTTCATATCGGCATTTTTTTTCTAGTAAGCCATCTGAACGTTCTTCCAGAAGTGTTGCTGTCTCTTTAACGATATAATTTGCAAAATGGTGTTGATAAAACCATTTCTTAGGACTATTTTCAAAAATGTATGATCCGTTACACCATGGCCAGTTCCCGAATGCATATTTTATTTTCTGAGAATATGGACCCCGGACTCTTTCATTATATCGCTGATGCAATGTTTTAGAATTCTTTCCTCCTCATTTTTCTTTATAGGAAAACATCCTTAGTTATATTTTTAGAATATAAAATGTAGGTTTTTTGTTTAAGTTAAGAAATTGAAATATAACTGAAGAGCTACAGCAAAGTTTTTCCTTATCCATTATCTGCTTCAAAACGACCCATTAGGGTTTTTTTTATTTATAATGCGATTAGTCTTCGTAATAATAACAGTATATGTTGTGCTGTAAAAATTAACTATGCGATAACGTAATAAAATACAATAACTTTTTACATGTTCTCTCTTAAACAATAATATAATGCAGATATAGCGCAGAAATACTTTTTAGTTCAGTCACCAATTAATTCTATGGTTGGCGACGTCTGCTCTTAGTATTATGATATGCTATTCTTTATTAACGTAGAACATACGTAGAAAATTATGAAATAACTACAAAAAAAATAATAAGGCGAACAGAGAGGAAAGCTTAAGGTGGAGTACGAAATTTGTTCTTCTTTCTTTGGTATAACGGAATGTGTACAAGATACAAGCTGGTTAATAGATATGAAGAATACTAATGATATATTCATTACGATCTTCTAGAACTTAATACACCACTTTTTTAATAAAACTAGATACAAAAAATAAACTAAATCCAGAATTAAGTTACTGATTTCATTAATATAAAAATATTCTAAAACACAACATAAAAACTTTTTAGTTCAAGTAGATCCACCACTATAAATTATTAAGCAATTTTTATATTTTTTAGTATTATTATGTTATTATAATAATATGAATTTGTTACCATTATCTATTATTAAAGCGGTAAATTTCTGGTCAAGACACAGTTAGTCTTTATTTTATATGAACATTTTTTACAATCACAATATTTAGTTCACGATATTTCGTTTTGTTGTAACACACTCAACGTTTTTAGGTTAAAACTAAGAGTTAAAATATAAATATCCAAATTTTTTTAACACTGTAGCATATAGTAGAAATATAACACAATATTTTTGTTTTTAAATGAGGGAAAACTTTAGTATTTGAGTAACTGTGAATAAATGTATGTACGTATTTGATATGTAAACTTATAAAATTATGTGTTAATATTGCATAACATATACTGTTCATCGCTCTCATAAAGCTGTCATCATACTTTTACAACAATGCACTTACAGTTTTTTGCTATTTTTTTGTTTTGCTCTCCACTACACAAGTGGGATTAAGAGAAACCCTCATGACATTTAAGTGAAATAATAAATTTTATAACAGCAAAAAACTAAATATATATCACACTATTTTTTTTATTTACGACAATTATTTTATCAGTTAACAAAGTAATTATTACATACATCCATATTTAAATATAGATGAACGGCTTATTAATGCACTAGAAATTTGTTTTCAGTTGCTTAAACGTTGATTTCGAACGATAATATAATAATAATCGAACATATAAACATGATGACTGTTAGGTTATTAAGTAATGGAATAGAAAATTGATTTACACTTACATACATATAATACATTATAAAACGGCAAACAAAATTGAATTTCAAACATTTTATTATGTGTGTTTGTTTTAATTAGCAGTTGCATACAACAAGAGGTAGCCGTTTGTTGAGTATTATTAATAATATTGAAATTTTTTTTTTCGTTATTTTATAGATTTTGATACATCGGTTCAATTATAAACATTTTAAAGGGTGTCTCCACAAAAGACGAAATTTTTCCGTGTAATTTTTCAATTGTTGCATTTTAAATGAGTGTGTTCGCAGTAACTCTTACATAAAGGAAAGCAGTAAATATTAAACTTAAATATTAAAGGGTGTGCCTATATAAATTTGAATTTATTTTTTTTAACCATGACGGATAGTAGCATAAAACATAACAACAGAAGGATATATAAAAACCAATAATTAAGATTATTGAAGATATTCTGTAGAGAGTTTGAACCATAGAAGACAGATTTCTTAACTAAAATTATTGTACAGTACCTTGTTTCCCCAAACAGTAAGAAAAAGAAACTGACTTCAACGTAGATGGCATTCCCTTTTGAATCTTAACAGGGTGTAAGTTTCAATTTACACAAAGTGTGTATTAGTATATCCGCTTTAACCTGTGTTTATAATAAAGTGCTATTTAGATCTTAATTTTAGATTTGATGGCTATCCGTTTATTTTTTACAAGAAATGTTAAAATATATTATTAAATAATTACTTATTTTATAAACATTATTTCAATAAAAGTATTGGTCATTTCTAGTCACATCCTTTTGGTAAGATAATGATTTCACATAGCTTCCGTGTCCGTTTTAATCTTATTAATCTTATTAAATGTATATAAGAACTGTTAAGCGAGAATATTTTGTATCGGTCAGACCAAGTTTTATAGAGAATACGCTTAGAGAGAGATAGCACATCTGCCGTCACACAGTGTTTTGAAAACGTTTTGTTTTACAAGTTGCAAGTTTTTGCACTTAAGTAGACCTTAAGAATATCTACAAAAAATGTGTTTAAATGTTTAGGTTACCTCTTTTAGTTTGGGAGAAAATCGGGTTAGAAGGTTTTTTTGTATTTTTGTCGACCGGATTCGGATTACTGTTATAAAATATTATTAAGTTTCGTTTTGATAGCAGGTTTCGTTAAAAAGTTACAACCGTCTGAATTAGTTCCCAGGTGTGCTTTTGTATAAAGATCATAGATATAATTGTGCTTTAAAACTGTAAATTTCACCTTAAAGTGATTGTCTGGATAATAAATAGCAGAATTTGAATTACTACAGATCGAGATATTTTTACAAAATTTTGATGCATTACATACAAAACAGCCTTTAATACATAAATTCATTAAACGAGGAAAAATATTCCAAACAATTATTTTATTTTATAATATTAGTTGCCGTGACTTTGTTAACTGCGGTGCTGGAAAATCCTTTTTGAAGTATGTAGTCAAGAGATGGAGTTTTAATAATTTTTTTTATAATTTTTCAATCGGTGCTTTGCGCTCCGAAGAATTTTGTGGTAAATCATATTTTTTTCAAAATTGAATAGGTCTGGAAGGTGAAGAAGCGCTACAATTTTTGACGCAATTTTTGTTTTATTTGCATTTGCTACTACCAACTAAATAAGCAAAGAAACCATAACACCTTTTTGGGGAAAATCCTAAAAAACGGCAGCTTTTGCATTTTCCCAATTCAGGGGGTTTTAACTTTTCAACGAAACCTGCTATCAAAACGAAACTTGCTACAGTTTTATTATAAATGCAGCTTATATTTTATAATAATGATCCGAATATAAATAAGTAAACCATAAAATAATACTATGTTAAGGTTTATGACATTTCCAAAAAATTTTATGCCCGTGGTACCTAATTTGGGGGCATACCCAGAAGCCTCCCTTTTACTTACATGACCTATCGTCTTTAAGTTGACTCAAATATATATATGCTTGGTCGGTGTGAAATTTCATTAAGATAGTTTATGTAGTTCATGAGCTACTGAATTATTTAAAAAAGTAAACGTTTTCAAACCACTGTGCATCAGTACTTTCAGTTACGTTTGGAATATTTGTGAAATATACCTTCCATCATTATTTGACTAAATAAAAATATTGTTATGATAATGCTAGCTGTATGGATCTTGTCGAACAATTCTAGGATCAAATTTAATTGTAATCGATAATTTTGCGACTGGCCCTTTTATCTATATCTATTATAAATTTTCAGAAATTTAAGCTTTCGGATCGATCAAAATTTGTACTAAAATTTCCTTCTTTTGTTAAACAGTTGATTTCACCATAGTTTTTAATGCCGAGAAATTTACCGTATCTATATAAAAATTGTTTTTCTGGATTTAAAACCTTAACTTGTTTTTGCTTAACAAACAAGAAGAGTGTTTTTACCAACGATGCGGTCGTCGCGAATGCTCAATATATTAATATTAAAAGTTTCCCTTTATTCTACTCAGTGAAAAACAACTTATAGTGAAAACAACTTACCTTCTCTTTCTTACCTAAGAAACGAATAACAATAATTTTTGTTGTCTTAACTATCTAAACTAAGGTTCTCATATCTCTTTTTCGTAGCAGTATATTTTTAAAGGTTTGTTACATGCATTTCTTTGGGCAAGAAGGCTATAGTTAAATAACATTGTAAAGTGTTATTTAAAGTATATATCTGACATTTAAAAATTAAATCAAAGAACTTTGATTAAAGTTACAAAGCAAACAAGAATTTCACATCGACTTCAGAAACTGTATAATTATTTCCATTACTTTTCCAAATTCCAATTCAATTTCTTTGTTGAATTTAACTATATCAAGATAACCTCATTGGCTGCATTTCAGCTTATGCTACCACGTATAATTTTAATTATTTTGATAAAATTGAATGAATGGAAAATCATTTAATTTACATTTTTCTTTTCAGCCGAAAAGCTTTATTTTTGTTTAAATAATTATACTTGTGAAGGTGTAGTTGAGAGTAAATATGTATGAAAGGAAAAATTTCGTTTATGCAGAAAGTGCGTTAAATCCTGCTTTGTATGTTTTTGTGTTGCCGTTTATATGAGATTCGTCGCTGAAAAATATATAAAACTTTTATTTATTTAATTTTCCATGTTTATTACTTCTTTTTATTTGTGATTTTTATATTTAATAACAATAAAAATCAATAAATAACAGTACCACAAAATTGCATACCGAAGAACATGTACATACATTCATTAAATGATGGATTGTTGTATTGCTATAACAACACATAAAATGTCAATATAACAAGTATTATTTTACATTTCAATGTAAAATCTTTCAAACTTCATTTTATTTAAAAATCGATTGGTTGTTTAAGTAATAAATTTTAAACCTTTTGTAAATAAACACATTTTAAAAGATACTTATAAAATATTGCTTTCTTTGTACTGCCTACATAAGGGCTTACATATATATGCATATTCACGAAATTAATTTGTACCTTGCAATATATTGTTCATGTTTAGCTGGTTAGGGGGGAAATATGAATTAGGGTATTTTTTCACCTTCAAACTTGGAACATAGATATTATTAATACATAAAAATATCCATACATCAAATACCATAATAAACAAGCAAAAAAATATACTCTTACAGCGTAGACCAAAAAAAATATCATTGTTTTGAGTTATATTACTTTTTTTTTAGTAAATGAATAATATTTTTTGAATAGATGAGATTAAAAGTGTTTTGTACTCATTCCAGAGTTACATCCAAGGCCATAAAGCATAAAGGCTTAACCCTAAAAAGATAACGTTATTTTTTGGTACAGTAAAGATAACGTTACGTCTGAAAGACGTATGGTTTCTAACGTCTAAAAAAAATAAAAATTGGCATAGGAGTTATTGAGATCATTTATTTATTGAGTTTTCTCTTTGATAAAAAAAAATTTCGTAAATATATATAATAATAGAAACAAAACAACAACAAATTTAACAGAGATCAAAAATTAAGTCTTTATGCACAAAAAAAGGCATACGTTTGCTAGACGTAACTTATCTATGCAGGGTTGAGCATAATGTTGTGAGTACGTCTTCAAAAATACGTTGCTACTATATATAATTTTTTTACTGACAATTACTTTGCGCTGTAGTTAGGGAGTTGCTGATGAGAATTTCCAAAAAAATATTGAAAATGCTTTGTTTCTTTTATACCAATTATATGCTTCTGAAACAATAATAATGCTAAAAAGAAGAAAAATTAATACATAAAGTGTAGCTTCTCATTAGTGCTATTTTCGTTAGAAAAATTATGCATGATGTAAATTTTTTATGCATGATGCAATTTTTTAATAGAAAAGTTACGAGTGACGAAAATTTTCTAAAGAAAAATTTAGATATAAAATTTTTTCATAGAAATTATTGTTTTCAAAAATTATGAGTGATGAAAATTTTGTATAGAAAAATTATGATTGATAAAAATTTTCTATCGAAAAATTAAGAGTGATAAAAATTTTCTATAGAAAAATTAAGAGTGATGAAAAGTTTCTATAGAATTAAGAGTGATGAAAACTTTTAATAGAAAAATTAAGAGTGATAAAAGTTTCTATAGAAAAATTATGAGTGATAAAAATTTTCTACAGAAAAAGTATGAGGGATGAAAATTTTTATAGAAAAATTACGACATTTTTTTGAAATTTTTTATAGAATAATTATAACGAATGTAATTTTTTATAGAAAAAAAAAATTTGTTTTCATAAAAAAAATTTGTTTTCATAAAAAAAATTTGGTAAAAGCGTAGCGCTTTTTCCACTTTTAGCGTTTTATATTTTTGATAAATTTTAATTCAAATGAATTTTAAAATTATTTATAATTGCAAAAAAATATTAAGTTCACACTAATAAAATATTTTTTTTTTCCAATATTCCACAATGAAGCATCTATCCTTAGAAGTCTGAAGAGTTTCTCGTTTTAATGAGTATGAATAAATTGTTGTATATGTTTATATTATGTAAAGAGCAATTTAAATTTAATGAGTTTAGTTTTTTTCGATTTTTTAGAGTAAATATGTTTCTCAAAGTAGGAGGAGTGATTGTTCTCTTATTAAGTGTTCTTATATAAATCATTCAAAGAATTTTTAATAAATTTTAAATAACATAACTGTGTTGTAATATAAAGTTTTAGAGAAAGAAAAATACCAGATTCTCGAAAGTCAAGGTAGCAAGCCTGACTTTGAAATAAAATATTTTCGGGGCTCTCTAATATGTCAAAAGTATAAGATTTTAAACTATCAAAACTTTACTTAAATTCTCAATAAGATTCTTCTGTTATATGTAATAATCATTTTAAATGAAACATACTCATTAAAATAAGAAAGTTCATTTTCTATTATTATTTATTTTATTTTTTTAAACAAGTAATTTTTTTGTACTTTCTTTAACCGTCATTAAAACTCTTAATATTCTTTAAACGAAATGTAAAATCTGTTGTCACTTCCATCTAAAATGTATTTCGAAAAAATTATAGTCATTATTTTCAATGCTAAATATGTTTCAATAATCAATCATTTACCGCACCTTTTGCGAACAAAAGAGCATAGACGATGCTGACAAAAAGAACTTTTTTAAAAGTCGACAAACTAAAAGCATGCAAACGACAAAATTATATTAAAACAAACTGGTTTGTATGAGGTAGCTAGCGACGATAAAAGACTATTAAATTAACCATAAAGTTGTCGAAGTAATAAAAAATTTAAATAAATGCTCGGGAGATTATTTTATTCTTTAAAGATTGTTGTTATTATATATTTATATATATCTTGAATTTTAAGAAAAAAAAATATAAAAGGAGTTTTCTTCACTCGTTTAAGGCTTAATTTTATACAAAACAAATATTCAGCAACTTTTTTCTTAATTATATTTTGTCTGTAAGTTTTGTCTTGTAAATTTTCGCTATTCTAAAAATAAGTGTCAAAAGCTAAAAATAATAATAATATTCAAATAACTATAATTATTATATAATAATATTGCTCTCAAATTATATTCTAAAGTTTTTCCTTTCTTTACTTAACCATGCACAACCTCAAATGACCATAAACTATTCCCAGTTGTGTTGGGATGTTTGACAGCAATTTATAATTTAATGCGAAATTAACTAAAAACAAAAAAAGTAAAGATTTCAGTTTAATTTTAGTTTTATTCCGTTCTGTTCATTTCATTCAAAAGTCTGCAACATTTTACTTCCGTTTTGGTTCTTTCGCACTATTCGCACAGCATCTGCACCAGCATCTCAACCATTAGCAGTCACTTAAGTGCAACACAAACATCATCATAAAGTTCATTAGTGGCAATCTCAAAGTTGTCTACATATTTCGTGGAAATAAGAGTTTAAGTTAAAGTACTTTTTAATTTTTTTCTTCATTTTAACCTTTTAGGGAATTGAATTTCAAGCGAAAGTACAGGACATGTCTGGGTATATTTTGCTTTACTTTAGTATAATCTTTTTTGTATAGATTTTAAATGGAGTAAATTTATGACAATTCAATAAGGTTAATTTGGACCTGGACCTTGAAATCTAATAAACTTAAATTTAACAAATCCATTGTTAAGTTCTAGTAATTGAAGTATTCAGTTTTTAGCAGTCGATGAGCCTAATTTTAGGTTTTACAGATGCTTGGAGCAACAAACGTTCTCGTTTTTTAAATAATTTTACATTTTTAACGGTCAATATTATGTGGTAATCTAAGTTTACTTGCATGTAGCTTAGTAATTTGCAGCTAAATCCTGTGGGTGATAACGTTTACAGTGGATTTTATGCTATACAAGGAGCATTTTATCCTTGCGATCCTGAATGTGCTTAAGTTACTTCATTTTGGTCAACATTTAAAAAACAAATGCTAAAATATTCAGTTCTTGAATATTTGACTAATGCTATATACAAATATTTTACACTAACGTTTTTGTGGATTGCTTATTTGCCTGTTTATACTATTGTAATTAAAATCTGCAGGTGCTCTAACTTAATTATTGTATTATTGTTATTATTGTTGCCTAAGGCTACACATACTTTTAGCGATGTGTTCCTATTAATAATGAACCAATGAGTGACAGAAGATCCGCCCGGCTGTTGAAAAAATTTTAAAATATCCGTAAGTATTTTTTCCCTAATATTGCTTTTACGCTTTCCTGTTTACATGTAGAAGATTATAAATAAGATTGTTATTTCTATATTTTCGGTTTCTCGGAGTGGTTTCTATTCATATCATTACTATGATCTTGAAGTTATACATTAATTATACAAAATAAAACCATCTTCAAATTCAACAATATTGTGACCTTTTGGTCGCTCGATCTTCTTATAAAAAAACTAGGCTTATTCTTTTGGTAGTCATGTATTTTTTAAATAAGCTTATCTTTAGTATTGTGTATCTCTCTAGGAGTACTCTCATTAGTATTAAGCCTACAATGGAGCTAATTAAACAAATATATAAAACTAACAATTTTCAAGGACGATACAAATAATCAAAACGAAACTAATCATACTTATGTACAATACATTACATTTCAACTACATTTAAAATTGTATTAAATTAGTACGTTTTTGTGATAATGATTGCATTGCGAGAACAATTTAAATGACCACTGTCATTGTGTAAGTAACCAGTAATAAATACTAAATTTTGGAAATTTATCAAGGCAATAAAAAATGCTTATTTGCATGTTTTGACCGCGGGGAAACTAGTCAGCAATTATAATTTAATAATAGGCCACTTAAGATATTACAGATTTCAAGACTCTTCAATGATTTTGTTTTGCTTTTATGCGGTTTAAAATATTATTAGATATTACCAAGTGCTTCGTATCATTTTGATTTTTTTAGTTAGTATTTTGATGCAGTTCATTTTAAAACACAGGAGACATTTTTCAACATAATTAAGCGATTTTAAATTCAACAAAAAATAAATGTTTAAAAACTGGAATGAACTTCAAATGTTCCATATGAGAAGGTAAATTAACTATTATTTATTTATTTATTAACGATTTTTCTGAGTTAAAAAGATTTCTTTTTTACATTTTATGATTACGTAGCATTGACATTTTACATTTTATTATTACGTAGCATTGAACCATAATCCAGGTGGTAATCGAAAACTTAATTTAAAGTTAAGATTTTCCTTCTTTTAACAAATTTATTTGCTTATTTTTTAATTCTTAACAGTTTACAGCATTTAAGGTGTTAAAACTAATTACACATTCTTTTTTGCAAACGAAAGAAACAATTTTTTTTAATTGACTTTAGCAGTTAAGATGATGAGAAATGCTAAAAAATTTCAATTCATTCTAGCACTTTCTATAACATGAACTTTTTCTAACAGTTAGTTAATTTTGTGCCCCAAGAAATTGTTCTAGTCATGCATTTAACTTCACAATTTTTTTTTTTTAATTTTACATCAAGTAGGAAGTTGCTTGAAAAATTTTATATTTCAAGCGCATCATCAACGCAGTGGGCGACTTTTAGTTTTACATTTTTTTATACTCAATTATTCTCCTTTTTCACTGCATCTGTATGAGTTTAAATAGTTGGTTTGAGATTAAAAATGTATTAAGTTTTTATTTTCATATAATTTATAAAATCCAAACTAACTAGTCACAATGAAAGTTTATTTAGCTGAGCTGCTGTTAATACAGCAAAAAGTTGTCTTGATGGGTTGGCAAATTGTATGGATACTCACTGGTACTATTTAAATTTGTTGTGGAAATCTGCAGCAAATATTTGCACAGTTTTAATTATTTCAATGGATTTTAACAATTACTTTGAAATGATAAATTTTGATTACTTATAATTTTATCTCAACTAGCAAAAGAGCTAGAAAAAAAACTATATATTCCCGATTAGAAATTAAATACTATTCCGAAGGTGGAAACAACAAATTTTAATGATGAAATTAATTCTAGATATGAAAAATAATTAAATTTTGTACAAAAAGAATTTATAGGTTGGAGAAGAAGATTCAGAGGCAAATGCATTTTATGGTCGAAATTTATTTTTCGTCGCAATTGTTTCTACGGTCACTTTATGAGCACCCATTTAATAAATTTTATTTTAAACTAAAATGTTTTAAAAAAAACTCCAAGTTTTTAGCGAAACATTAATTTCCTTGAGAAACTCCACTCGTTTGGTGAACATTCGCATTTCAATCTAAAATTGCAACTATCTGATCAAAACTAAATTCTTTTTGTAAAATTTTATTTTTTTTATGTTATCGTAATCTTATTCAATAAAACATTTATGGTTTGTTTTTTTTTCAGTGATTTCTTATTTTTGTGTCGAACTTCTGAGAAGTCAAGCAATTTTTTGTGAAATTTGGGATAATGCTGACGTTTTTTTATATTGCCTTTAAGTCACGTTTTTAGATGTAATTCAATTATTTGCTGAAGTTATGACTACCAGATTTTTAAAAAATTAGATTTTTTATGACGATGCGAACACAAATTTTTTAAATATTTTGGCTTCTTGATGAAATTAGTTTTTGTTACTTACTCTCAAAAAGCGTTGTTATAAAACAGAAAATTAGGTTGTCTGAAGGATTGGGGACAAACTGTTTGTTGAACATTCACAAGCATCTTCGTTCATTCTATACATGGTTAAGTAACTGAAAAGTTGATTTTGAGTAACTGGGCCCTAGATAAGAGCTCCATTCCATTTTCGGTCTGAGAAAGGTGGCATAGATAGTAAGGAGGTCGCATGAAAATAACAATTTATCGCAAGGTTTCAAATCTCTTGCGCTTGAATGTTTTCCTGCGGTAAAAAAATATGCTTGATCCACCGAATGTGAAATGTGGTTTTTTTGGAGAACTAAAGATTATGTGTAAAATTTACTTTTCTTTTGTGATACCTAGTTTTGTATCTTAATATTGGATTATTTTTTTAAGGCTAAGCACTATTAAACAGAAAAATAAGAAGAAAATAGATGACAGTAGAGCATTTAAGCTATTAAGGTCAAAAATATTAGGTACAGTGGTTTGCTAAAATAACTGTAAGGGTTTTTATTTAACGGTCATAACCATATTCTGCTGAATGGTATAGGGGCAGGATACTTCAAGATTTTGTTTTCTCTGCAAAAGTCAATCACATTTAAAGTTTTATTTGTTCGGTATTAATTTTTTTCCAAGAAAAAATAAGAAAAGGGAATATGCATGCTTAGAACAAACCATAAAAAAAGCTAATATACAATTAGTTCCTACAAGAGGAACACTTCAAATTATTCAGATTTAAGGAAAGGATTTGATCAGCGATAACTAATTAGGACTCGAAGATTTTTTCTGTTTCTAGAGCTTCCTGATATCTAGTATTTACCAAATTTGAAAGAAAATTTTTTATTTAAAACTTAAAAGAATCAATTTTCAAAATACTAAATCTGTGCGTAAAAAACTAATCAAATTGTAAGCAAATAATAAAATGAAATAAATATATTATGTCTGTACATATGTGATTGAAGATGTGTAATAAGTAAATGCAAAAAGTACCCTATTTTCTGTTTTTGTCGTAGTTCAATAAAAACAATTATTTTCCTTGCAATATTCAAAACTATATTTGACTTAAAATAAACTTTATTAATTGTTCATATGAATTTTGTTGAATCCTCTGTAACCTTGTAGAATAACAAACAAACAGACATCCATCCCATTTATAAAGAAAATACTAAAAATATTGGTAAACTATAAAAAAAATTCGTATTATATACAGGGATGGGTACAATAGCTAGAATAGCAAAATGATGAATAATTTAAATATGAATTATTCACATGTTAAACAACTTCAGTGAGTAACAAATTAATTAAGGTTAACGATACTGTTTTTTGTTTGAAGGAATAAAGAAGCGTAAAAATATCACGTACTGTGCCATAAAAAATGTTTATATCCTATAGTCTAGATGCAGTTTTAAATAAAATGGTTTTATTGTCTCTATAACTGCGAATACCACCTTGGTATTTTCATCAGCACAAATCATGATGTCCCCCCATTATTTTTTAAGCTTCTGAAATATAGTATGAGTTAAGGTGGAACAAGATATTTTATTCACAATATTAATAGTATTTTAATTAATAGTATTTTAATGAATAATTTTGTTTAGACTAAAGTTTAGGTATAATTTAATTTTAAAATTTATTAAACAAAAATTTACAAGTTTTTTTTTATCTTTTAAAGAAAACAAGCAAAATAAGACACTAAAAGTAGCACTGAATACGTCATTAGGCATTCTATCTACCTTGAGGGGTTTGTATTGTAAGCATCGTCATTGAACCAAAAAATTTAAGATATTTGATATACGAAAGATAGTTATTTGTTTAGACGAACTTGACATACGATCTATAGCGTTTTTTGCTGTTTTCTTAAGTAATCGATTCCTATACATCTTTTATTGTGAAATGATTGACGAATTTATTAAATATCTAAGAGTAAGCAATTTCGTAACACAGTCGTGCTAACCTTTATTTATTTTTTATATTAGGTTAATGATATACTGACATATCCAGCATTGTCAGAGTAGAGAATTTATATTATAAATGAAGATTTGTTTTAAATCGAATTCAGATTTCCAGCGAGGTTTAAAATGCTTTTGAGAGTTTTGATAGATTTGAATATATTTTGAACAAAAGTTTGCACACACAACATGCTGTTAGATCTAAAGCATGAAACCTGATGTTAAGTAAATATTTTGTGATATTCTCATAAAATATTTATTATTAAAAATATATGTATTTGAAATATGTTACTGGGTGAAAAGCGTACCCATATGGACATTCCACTACTGCTCATTTCATTTTGCATAGGAAATTCATAAAAATAAAATAAAATTGTATATTAAAATTAATTAGTTTAATAAAGTATATAATTTTTTAGGATGATTTTCGGGATAAATGCCGGTTTCTTGGAAGTTTTTGAAATGACCACCTTTAATTTAGCAATTTAACTTGAAAAGCGATTTAATACTCATATTTTAGCAAACCAATTTTGAACATTTATTTAGGCATATAAAAATATTAATAGATAAGCACCATACAAGCTAGTATACCAATCAAATTATTAACATCTAAAATGTAGATGTTCTATTTTCTGTTTGCACAACATAACTGTATAAAAACATATTTTCGTTTATCAGTAATGCTCTTCAAAACTGAAATAAATTCTTGTAGTTTTAAAATATTGGCAAAAGTATAAAAAAAATGTTTACATATTTATTTAACTTTTAATTACAAAATATAAAACCTACAAACTTTTCCATATCTGTTTCTAACGAAGCGCCATTGATGAAAGTTGCAAAAAGAGCCAGTCGAAAATTTGGAAAAAATCTATGCAGAATTCAATTCCTAAAAATTGTGCTTACTGAGCGCAATTTAAAGTTAAAAAAAGACTAAATTGCATGACAAATATCAATGAAGTAAACTTTTTTTAAGTCACAACAAATTTTTAAGATTTTTTTGCATAAGGAATTAGTTGCTATTTTTACACTTTGTAAGTTTGTTGTATGTTGTGAGTGTATATTTATTTTGGTACTTTATTTACTTCGTATTTAAATGCTGAAAGAAAACTTACAAATGAACTCAGTTGGATTATCAAGTGCTCTGAATAAATAAATTTTTAGTTAAAAGTAGATTATTTTTTAAGTGTAGTTACTTTAAAATATTTAAAAGAGAATTTAAATAAAATTTTCCAATTTATTATTCGTTTTATTTATAACACTATGCATTTGTTAAGTGGTTTTCTTGAAGGGAAAAATAATAAAAAATATATTATAAAGTTTTGGTTTTACCTGACAGATAGTAATTATTATAACATCTTGAATAATCTTTAATAACTTTAATTATTCTTTATTTCCTTTTATTTTAGCATTTTATTTAGCATTATTTAACAAGACAGGTAGTAAGCTATAAGCTATATGTTTGTTAGTATATCTCTTAAATTTTTATCATATATTGTAGGTGTTATAAAATTTTGATACTTCAATACTAAATGTTGATTTCTTACTATTGTCTTAAAAAAATAATAGTTTTATATTCATACCCTAGTAAAACTGGATGTGTTTTGTAATTTATGAGCAGTATACTTTGGATAACCATTTTTTTCAATAATCAGCAAAAAATTTACTGGTAACGAAAATTAAATTGTAGTAGCCTCAACAATTGTAGTAGATCAACAACGTACCCATGTATGATAAAACATAGCTTGTAGAATTGTATTCAAGAAGTGCCATCGTAAAGAACAAGAGCTATATGTTTATACTCTTATACTGCACCCTACTGTAACTTACGCTATAAAGCTTTTGCTTTTGCTGTTTGTTATTTCTTGTAATTTTCATCCAACTTAATAGTTCGTTCGATATGAATGATTATCTTTTTTGAATTGCCATTTCATCTTTTCTTTTCTTTTCTTTACATTACAAAGCAGTTTGTTTATTAAATAAACCTCTACAATAAATTTACTGCTTTAAGATACCACTTATATCAGAAGAATAATAAATGTACAATGACACAAATAGAAAATGAAAAACTACTTTTTAAGTCGTAGTGATTCCTCTACAGTTTCGTTTATTTATGAATTTATTATTTTACTTCTAAATATTTTAGCGGTACTAAGAAAATAAAAAATAACACAAAATAATTTTTGCACAAAATATTGTTTTGTTAGAATTTTTATACATTATACTGCAATACATTTGTAGAAGTGCACATTTCTTTGTTCTATTTGGAATACAACAAAATTGTTTCATTTTGTAAAGAAATAATAAAGTTTAATAGCTGCAAAAGATATCTTGTGGTTTGTTTTGTCACGAAATATTCATGAATAATTTAAACATTACGATGGAGTAAATGATAATTTTGTATAGTTTAAATTTGGTTATACTCATCGTATTGGAAAATTATGTCAGTATTTATATACAGAAGAGAAAAGATTTCCAAGCAAGAGATTTCCAGAGAAACAAAGTGCCAAATGTTGGAAGTGTAAACATCTTTAAGAATATTTCCGAAAATTTTTACAAAATTAACCTTATCCAAAAGAGCATGGAAAACTTACTGTTGCACCACAAAATGAGGTTATAAACCGTCAGAATAAATGATAACCCATTACATATAACAGATTATACTATGAGTCTTCTGGTTAGTTGCAAATTTTTTTAAGCAACCCACTAAACCAGTCCTAAAGGAACTTAAATATGTGAAATAAAATATCTTAACTCTTTTCATATAATCGTACGAAATCAGGGCTTCACGATACTATGGTTCGTAACTAAACAAGATTTAACTAACCCCTCAAGTAATAGAATTTGTAAAAAATATTTCGAAGGTATGCAGCTGCTTGAAGGTAATAATGGGGGACAACAAAATTCGTGAAATTTCTTGATTCTTGGTCTAAGATTGAGTTGTTATTAATATGTTCTTTTTCTTTGGCACAGATGGGAAGAGCATTTGAGAGTGTGTCATTCCGTTTTTAATTGCTATATTTATTAATTTTTCTGTATAAACTTTATATATTCTGGATCTATATAGATAGGGAAGTATATTTACTGGTGTCTGTTCGTTATCTGAATAGGTTCGTAATACGTGCTGTTGAAATATACATTTTATTATACAAATGGAGGTGACATTGGCCAAAAAAATATTGCGCCTCCTTAGGCTTTTCAAATGCTGGTATATTTTTTGTATGTTACTGCTTTGTTGTATTGAAAACTGAAATCTTAAAAAAAAAAAAAAAATACAGATGACCACAAATTTAGAAATTTCTAAAAAAATTGTTCGTAATATCAAAAAATTAAAATTTCATTAAAATTGGAGGAAAAAAACTCTATATAACCCAAACAATAAAATATCACATTTCCACCCAAATCCTTTATAAAATGAAACATTATTAAATACCGGAAATTAAAAAGTACTTAAAAACCTTAAATTATAAACAAAATATGTTTTAAAAAAAAAACATTTTTTTTGTTGGGCTCGTTTCTCCATCTAAGGTAAGGCTGATTAAATTTGTTTATAGCGAATAAAATTTTTATTTAAAATTTTTCAAATCTGTTAAAAAACATAAGCATTGAACCATTATTGTACACTTCATTTCTTATATTATAATTATGCAAATGAATTTTTAAGCCATAAGAGCACATAGTTGTAAAATTGGAAAGCATAACAGCGAAAGGTGATATTTAATATCACTATAATGAGGTATATGACAAATTCAGCATGTCTAAATTTAACAGTTTAACTTTTTTCCTTTCTTGCAGAAACATTAAAAATGAAACGTATAAGTGTTAAAATTAGTGAAAAATAAATCATACGCCGTAATTTTTATTAAACGTTTCATTTCGTAATCAATGTATTGCAATTTATTTCAAAATCCAAAAGTGCAGTTGATTACAGACATTTGCTTACAGTTAACCTTGGATAACTTCCTAAAATAATTATAGTGTAGGCGTCCTTATTCCATTTTTAACCGAAATGACTTTTGCTCGATGATAATTTTTCTATTATTTTATGCAGCTAAGTAAAGAAAATGTAAAAACTAACGAACAAGTGTCAAAATCCAACATGAAGGAAAACATTATGATTTCTTCTTACAAATTATATATATGTTTAAGGATAATATTTTAAAATACAAACATGAGTACCTATAGCGACTGAATTGACCGTAACATTGTCCGCTGTTAATCAAACCGTGTGACGGTTGCCTTGATCCTATAATAAAACATAGTATTTTTTATGTAAAAAGTATCTTATATAATAGTGTCAATTTTTTTCTTTTTAAATACTGTAAGTACCTTATTATTTTCTAAATTTATTGTTAACACTTATTTTTATAGAGGTCGTATTTTTCACATATTATCGTTTTTCACATGTTATATAAATTCTAAATGCTCGCCACCTACTAATATAATATGTGTTTCAATCAGGTTACATGAGGAATACCCTTATAATTTGGTTTTGTTTTTAAGTGCTAGTTTTTGTACTTTTATAGCGGATATAAAAATGTTCAAAGCGTTTGGCGGTTTCGTTCCGGTGAAATCCTTTAATTTAAAACTGTATTATTTCTACTTGTTGCCATAAAACTATGCAAATGTTACCATATGTCACTAAATTGGAGGTTTTAGCATAACAATAATCCAAAACACAACTCTAGGGTTGTAGCTGACTGGTTACACTCCAGTGAGGTATTTGTTTTGAAGTGGCCTACCTAGTCCCCAAATCTCAATCTCAAAGAAAATCTATGGGAAATTGCAGATCGCAAAATAAGAACCCATAATTACACACGGAAAGACGACTTATGCAATGCAAATAAAGTATATCCAACAAAATATTGATCGTTGATAAAAAGCTACCGAAATTTATTGAAGTAAATTTTAAGTCTCCATTGTTTTGTCCACTTCCCAAAATTAAGTAGTTTTAGTTTTTTTTCTATAATTCTCGAACTATGACATGTTTTTGTTATTTATTTTTTAATATTTCCCTAATAGAATAAAGAAAATATTTCTAAAAAAAAATTTAATTTTTTTCAAGAATTGTTTTTGTTTGTTTTTTTGACTTTAGAAACGATTAAATGAACTTAAAAAAAAGTTTCTATTGAAGTGTCCAGTACTGTATATAAAATTTCCTCATTTTTTAAGTGCAGCACCTTTAGACTAGTAAAAAAAGCTAAATTAACTTCTAGGATTATGATTTCAATTATTTTAAGCCTTTATTATTATTATCTTTTTTAGTATTTTCTTATTCATTATTTTTTAATACTTTATTGGTACGCCCACTTATTATTATTTTATTCCAACAAATATTAGTTTGAACATAAATATTAGTTAAATTACTATGATAATTGAATAAATATCTTTTTTCTTTTTTAAGATCTTTTTTTATATATTTTTTCTTTTCAATATTTCGCTTTCCGTTGAAAAGCTTCTTCAGGAAAAACTTTTTAAATTTTTGAAAACAAAAAAAAAAAAATATTAACAAATTTAAAAAAAATGTTTCAAAACATTTGACAAAAACATATAAAATATTTTTTCATACATACATACAAAAAATTTTAAATTTTCAAATATTCAAACATACAAAAACAAGGGAACAGAAATAACAAATAAATAACAAATAACAAATTCTCTCTTATGAAATGATTATAACAAATTATGTGTCTTTTTAATTAAGTACCTATAATTCTGAGCTAAATTGTCTATGTCTGTCTTGAAATTTATTCTCCTTACATTTGGTACATTAACAATTTCTAACATTTCCAACATATAACGTCTCTTGTAGTTTTTTTCTATATCTAATACTGATGTTTCATCAAACTTTGGATAATGATTATATTTCTTACAATGTGAAGATAAGGATGTCTTCTGTGTTGAAATATTCCTATATTTTTGGTCACACCTGTGACCAGCTAATCTCGTTTTAAGTTTATTTTTTGTTGTCCCAATATAAACTTTGTCACAGTTCACCTGGTCATTTCCTCCACATGGTATCCTGTATACTACATCAGATATTTCCATTTTTCCTATTTTATCCTTCATACTGCTAAATAATTTATTTAATGTGTTATGTGTTTTGTGTGCAATTATATATTTATCTGTGTCATATATTTTACACTTTCTTAATCTTTCTGATATTCCAGGAACATAAGTTAATGATTTATAATTTCTTGGCTCTGCCAAGAAGAAGCTTTCCAAAGGAAAGCGAAATATTGAAAAGAAAAAATATATAAAAAAAGATCTTAAAAAAGAAAAAAGATATTTATTGTAAAATTACTATTTTAAAAATTTTTGTAAATGTTGATACTTTTTTTACTGTAATTTTTTCTTTCCAATTAAATGTGCACGACCTTACGTGTTAATTGAAGTTATTGATTCAGTATTTGAATATAAATTTAATTCTTTTTCTGTGCACTTTTATTGAAGCAGGCAAGCGTTGAGAACGAATATATTTATTTAATTTCTTCTACTTCTTTGACTCAATGCGCATCTTTATGTCATAAACTTTTGTTAGTCATATAAAAGTCATTAAATACCGTTGAAAGATTGTACAAGTTGTTCTATTGAATTTTTTAATTAAATTGCTTCAGCAAACTATGTATGTGTAGATGTATTTTTTTTAATTTAATTTTCTTTTTAAAATGACATGTGTGATCAACTCATTTATGCTGCGACAAATTTAATTTGCGGTATTCATCGCGTTCCAAAGAAAAAAATATATATTTAACTCACGTAAAACTGCTATTGAAACGTATCAATTGCAAAAAAAAATAGTTCTTATTTTTTCTGAATGTATGTGGCCTTTTGGTAAGCAAAAGTTTGAAACCATTTTAAAAGCTAGTGTATAAAACTATTTTCCTTTTTAAAATAAAAGTCAATAAAAGTATTAAATATCTCTTACGTGGGGATATGCGTATGCAACAATAAATTGCAGTTAAACATTAATAGAATGAAAGTTTCTTAAATGTCGTTTTTACCTCGGCGTGATTTTAAAAAAATAAAGCTTCAATAATAAAATAAAGTTTAATAAAAGAAAGGATTAAACGATATATACAATGGGATGACGCTATGGCGCCCTTCATTTATCTGGGGCAATATTACAATGAGAATTTTACAAAATAAAGAAATTTCAAAATTTATTGAAATTGTTCTCTACTCTGTTTCATAAATACTAGGGTCCATGACAGGCAGGGTTTTAGGATGATAGTATACTTAAAAAATGGACATATTTTTAAAAAATTGATTAAGTATATTTTACATTTAATTCAAAGTTGATATTTAAAAACGAAGTTTAAAATTATTTCCTTCATATTTTTTTATTAATTCCTCGCTGTTTAAAATATTGCCTTTGATTTTGGCCTAAATGCGAGAAGTGTGGTAAAAAATTTTTGATGTACGTTTCCCACGTTAATTTAATTACATTACCAATCCATGCATTTAGGGATATCAGATACAATTGGTATGAATCTACTATCCCAGCTATCATGAATACATTATAAAAAATACGGAAAGCTATCGCCAATATTTTTAAACAATAATAGAATAAAAATATATTTATGGTTTTTACTTTACCGCGAATGTACAAAGTTGCCTCCATCTTTTGAGAAAGCATTCTAAAATAAATTCTATATACTTAAACTTTTAATAGACTTGTTTGCCTTTTCTACTCTTTGCATATTTTCTTTATTCCAATTGAAAGTGTATGCCTACGAAAAGTTATCAAATATAAAAATAACAGCAAAAACTTTTCAATCATAAATATTTTCCTAATATTCTACTTACCATTAATCAATCTATGTAACTTACTAACCTTGCCAAAACTTCACATGCTCTCTTGGCTTATATTAATTAAGAAACAGACGTTTATGATATCAGAAACGTGTATTTAATAATTAACAAAACAGTCTACAAATTGTTCAATATAATTTGGTCGTTACTTAATTACTTTTGTTAGCTCCCTTGATCAACCTTGTACTTATTATAAACCAATTAAAGACTTACAAAATTAGTAAAACAAATATTTCGATAAAATTGAAAGTGGTATATCACAGATACATAAACATGTTTTAAGGAAATGTTGTTGGCAATTAAGAGACTAAACAACATACTCCTTGAAAACTTAATAAATTGTGTCTAATGAAGCCAAACAATTGCAAATAATTAAATATAATTTACACAAATTGAGTTTAAATATTCTTGACTTTTTTTTTTAAACTTGTTAACAGTTTGATGATGTTTTGTATTTTTGTAGGCGAATTGATGTTATTTGATAGGAGCCGCATAAGCAAGCGGTGGTTTATGCGAAGTAAAAATATTAGAGGGAAACGATACCACAATAAATTTAAAATTTTTTTTTTGTTTTAGCTAGCACTTAGTGGATGACCTTTATTTGAGCAATGTATTTTTATGGAACAAGTAAACATTCTTACATTGATAATGACAAAAATGATTTCAACGGGAAGTTTATTCCAAAAAGAAATTGTACTGTATAATAGCAAATATAAATATGATTTTGAATTTGCATATTTTTTAAGAAATAGTAAATAACAATGCAAATAAAAAATGCAAAAAATAAAATTCAATAAAGAAAACATGATATTAAAAGTGGAAAATGATTTCGAGTGTATGGCCACCGCAGCTATTCTTGGCAAAGCGCATTTCGGACTTCCACTTTTGCGGAAATTTTTTCGACTGTGTATCACGTTCAGTCCCACAGAAATGAAACGAGTGCTGTAAAAGTACACGACCTTGGAGACTAATTGACAAGCTCTTTTTCGAATTAAGGTAATCTGCCAAAATTTAATTTCATTTAGTTGGCACCCCATCTCGCTCGTCATTATCATTTGTTAATAATTCATGATTTACATTAACGATTTCTAGTAACAATAACCCGAATTCATTAAATTTTTGAGAACTCAGGTTCAATGATGCCTGATGCTTCTAAATGGCGAGGATATATATAGTAGTTCGAATTTAAAGGGGATTTTCTTTATATTCGGCAATTTTATTTGTAAACATTCACGTTAAACTGCAAATAATCTTTATCGTTGAACACAATTTTGCAATAAATATGAAGTCTTTAAGATGCCAGAATTGATGTCAGATTTTCGAATTAAATATGGATAATTTGGTAGTCTTGTTCAAGCATCAACCTACATATGACAATTCGTCAAAGTGTACTTATCATAAATACGTAAATATCAAAAAAGGCAGCGCCGTTCAGTACTGTTATCCCCTTCCGAATTTTTGTCGAGTTAAAAAAAAGCAATGTTTACCTTAAGAAGAAACAGCTTTCTTATGCCGCATAATTTGTATTTACCTTCAATTATCTTCTAATTACTAACCAAGAAAAAATGTAATTTAGTATTCATTGAAGGAGATACGGTGCCTATATTTAATCCTTTGCAGCTTCTTACGTGATGCATATGGCAAATATAATACCCTTTTTACTGTGTAAGGTAATTTGATTCCATAACGTAATAATGTACTCTGCAGTTCTTTGTGGTCTGATTACAATGTAAGTAAAGAGATATGTGTTTTTTTATCTCTTTCTTAGAGTAGAAGTAAATAAATGTATAGAAGTGCAGATTTGGAAATAGAAACCAGTTTGATTGTATTTGATTATTTGGGTGTTATTGTAAGACAAATAACAGCATTAAATGTTATATAGTGTTATATTAGGGGCAAAACTTAAAGAAAATTTGTATAAGAAAAAAGAGCACATGACAAGAGAATATAATCAGAAAAGCTGGAACAAATCTATGTAATTAACTACAAATTCTGTGCAAAAATCCTCAATAACTACGAAAATTATACTGGAATTGGTATTGGTTTCAATTTCTATTGATTGTGTAGAGTAAAATAATTCTTATATACAAAAAGAGTAGAGATTATTGCGAGAAAATTTATTTTTATACTAAAATAAAATCAGATATTAAAAAAAAAATTGCGAAAATCTTGTTATTATATTGCAAGAATTACATAGAAAATTTATATCAGAGATTTATTGTAATTAATTTTTAAAGATCATTGTAATAATATATATTTTATACTAAACCTGATAAAAAATGAAATAGTGTTAAAAATTGTCACTGTTCCTTTGAGGTGCTTTAAGACATATACTTAATCTAAATTAAATTCCAAAAAAAGAAACAATAGCGGAAATTTCGTTATCTAAATTATTTTTTTAATAAACTTTTCTATTCTGAAGCAAAAATTTAAGGTTGTGCAGATATTTTAAATCTGCAAATCCTATTTTTTCTCTGTTTCATCGCTATAAATTTCGTTTGAAATTAGTAACAAAGTTAAAGTTGTTGTTTCAACTATAACTCTGTACATAATATATAGTATTTTGTTATTGTTATTTTTGTTACAAATTTTGTTACAACTGAAAAATGTATGCAGGCATGTAGAAGAAACTTTTTAGGACTAATTTTTCGGTAGCATACTTTTTTGCATCTTTAATGTTAAAAGTTTTGCGAAGTCACTTATATAAATATATTTGAAAGTATTTTTTAAAATGTGTGTGTGTGATGTAAGAAGATTTTGGTTTTTTGAAAGTGTTGCTACTGCGAGCGGATATCCATAAATGGAAAATGGAAGAATCTATTGCTAAAGCACATAGATATGAAAGATTAAGTAAGCTATGCAACTTAAAAGAAGGAAGATAAAATTAAGTGAAGTTGGAAATGCTCTGCCAGTCAATTATTAATCTACGCAGAGTGTCCGTAGTGCAGCCTACCCGCTGCACACAGAGTCTACTGCTTTCTTGAGTCTACGTCGTCTGGGTTAAACGGTGTAGACTTCTTACACTTCTGGAATATTCAACTTTTAAGCCAATAATAGTGGCAAATCATAGTCTGCAAATCATAGTCTGGTATACTTAAAATATTTTAACTTATAGTTAGTTTGAAATTTTGTATGCTCTCTCGTATATATCTGTCTGTTTTTCAGGAAATTAATTTTCCTACTGACAAAATGTGAAACCATCCCGTTACGAAAAAAGCTATAGCGAATAGCTGTTTTTTTGCGCCCAGAAACGAAAATTACAAGAATATGATGGCAACTCACAAGCCCTGATTCAAATGACATTAGCCGGCAGGACGTCCCCAGTAGGGATGTTCTAAACTGCGAGACTAAGCAATCGATATTTGACATGTAAAATGCAGCTATGTTAATAATGTAACTATGTTAATTATTTAAGCTCGACATATGGGAGCCTGTCAAACTAACTATAATGGTTTTTTTTTTTTAGTATAAAAAAATATCAGCGTTAGCAAGTTATCCATATATACTTGGAAAATCAGTCTTCAATAAATTGCTGCAAACGTAGTGAAAACTATCAACAACAAATTCTACTGAATCCTTTACATGCGAAAAGATACACCGTTTGGAGCAGCTTGTAAGCTGGTGGACTCATTGGATTTTATTTTTTAGGAATGTAGGTAGAGCTCGCGAAACTGCTGCTGTTTACTGCATTTTATTTTCAAATATAGTTGAAATTGATGCGAATGAGATTCAGTTTCAATAGAATGGTACTACGTTCGAAATGGCTAACGCAGTTATTGACTTTGTATATTTCGTATTGGGAAAGAGGTACTCTATCAAAATTGGTTACTTGGCCCTTACGATGTAGAAAACCTTTCAATTATGTCGAGGCATGAAAAAAGCATTTCGTTTGACAACCTAATAATGGGAAACTGGATAGTCACTCATAGTATAGATTTTCCCAGCAACCTTTTTAAATACTTTCGTAACTACTCTACAGCATCTAAAACTTTAATATCTTTGGAGAATAATAAATAGTTTAAGTTCAAGCTATTGTTGAATTTGAGAAAGTAAATTGCTTTTTTTTTCAATACCTCTCGTAAGGATTTTGCATAGCCTTCGCATAGCCTTCCAAAAATAACTTCTCACTAGAAGCTAAATATATAAATTTTAATTGCATATGTTTGTAAGTATACATTAGGTTTTATAATGTACCCATTTTAAGATTTTTTCAGGTGGTATATTCTAAAGAAAATTAGTACAGTTTGTTATATCATTAAAATAACTATAAATTTGTATAAACTATAATTATTATAATATAGTTGTTCCGACTTTAAAATATTGTTGGAAGTAAAAGAGTTTTTATAAAAGCAAAGATGCATTTTTTGTTAAAGTGAATTAAAATAAAAAATAAAAGCAATTGTTATTTAGCCGCGCTCAGTCAGATGTTTAATAATCCAGTTGATAAGATTAGAAATTCCAAAAGAAAAATAAATTCCAACTTTTGACGGAGCCTAGAAGTCACAATGGTTTTCAAATAATTTTCCTCTAAAATCATCAGCCATAATTTTTCTAAAAATAATTTCATTATTCATAGTTTTCCTTTAAAAAAATTTCAGCCGTCATTATTTTTCTATAAAATATATTTCATGTGTTCTAGTATGAGTTACAGTGTATTGTATAGTAAATGGCTACGAATTCCATATTTTCTGAAAGAAGACGAATAGTAACTTGATCGCACTCATGGAGTAAGAAGTCGTGAAAAAAAATTACAAAACAAAAATTAATGTTGTCTTAGTAATCAACGATTAAAAATGTCCAAGAAAGCAACTAGATTTATTATATCTCAACCGTTAAATGTGACATTTAAAACGCTCTTAGGTATACAAACTAACTAAACATTAATGTTGACAGATTAGGAGATTTCTGCTCAAATTTACGATTTTTATTTGAAATCCCCGATTTTGTTTGAAGATTTTATTGGAAAATGTTTAAAAAGTTTTTGGAGTTTTTTTGGGATTATACACTTTATATTATTTTTAGTATTATTAAAAGTTAATGGTATTTTCTATTATTAACTTCTTTTAACAACAACGAAAACATTATTAAAGAAAAAAATTATAAATAATAGATTTGGGAATAAAATTTAATTTATTGTACTTATCGTTCGATTTATGTTATGAAGAACGTATCTTAAGTAAAAAAAAATGTATAAACTTTATCCACATTTTGGATGAACAAACAAATAGGTTTTATATTTGTAAATAAAATTTATTATGGAATTTCGGGGATTAAATAAACTAGTTTCATTTTTAAATATGAAAACTTTTAATTTAAGAAGCCAGCTCGAATATCGTCTAAAATTCCTGTTACTTTAGAATTTTGTAAGCGCTTAAAAATTTTGTCTTAAGCATCCAATTGTTTACTCTACATAAGAATGCAGAATAAACTTGAACTTTTGATCTTAAATTTATTTTATCCACTATTTTCAACACCCACCTATTTTCACCCACCCACTATTTTCAACAGTGAAATTGCAGATTAGACTTGAGCTGATTTCATGTACAGGATGCAGCTTCAAACATGTGGGACCATTTTACTATCTCTTTTGCTCATTACAACTACACCCACACTGTTTGTTCATAACACGACCGTATAAATATTTGTAAACACATAAACACAAGCATTGTGTAACGAATACGGGCATACACACACACATACACACACAAATTACTTTCATTCAGCTTAAACTATAAGATTAGCAATGACTCGATCTTACATTGTGAATGAAAATGCACAGGAAAACAAACTGAACTTTTGCATGGATTAATGGTCCATTTCTACTTTTCTCGTTTTTGAATTGAAATTTTCTAAATGTATGGGCAAGAGTTTGTGTAGTATGTATAGATGTTTGTAAACATATATCTTTACTGTAAAACAAAGCTAAAAGAATTTCCAGTTTGTAAAATTTCATAAGCCCCATCTACATTTTGCAATTTTAAATAGACATTTTTGGAATCTTATAGTAAACGTGACCATCAACTTTAAGTATCCATGTGAAATTAAATCTTAGGTTTTAACCTAGTTTTATTTACCTTTATTAGGTTTGCTTCAATCTAGTTTAGTTTGTTGTTATAAAATTTACTTAAGTTAAAAGAATGTGTTATTTTAGTAAAATGAAACAAATTAAAGTTTAGGGATATATTCCTGAAAGCAGATTTATTTTTATTTTGAAAACAACCAAGTTCGTTGTTAGTTAAGATTTTAAAATTTGAAAGTTGGAACTCAAAATTTAAGTAGTTATAAACTGTGACTCTACTGAAGTTTCCATTAATATTGTAAGGTTAAAATAGGGTACTAGATTGTTTGTGTTTGTTTGCCCGGTGGATGAACTACTGTTCTTTCTATTAACGTCCTTCCCGGCTGTCTGTTCGCAAATGGCGAGCGCTTGTTTTAAGCTTTTATTTTAAAACTCCCAGTAGCTAAATTATCTTATGCAAAAACAAACTATGCAAAATCTTATGCAAAAACAAACTAAGTAAATATTACACAGTATTTAGTCATTTCTTATTGTATTAGTAGCTATTATCCAACTTCTATGTATTGTCCCCGCAGAACTCAGCTATTTCTGAACCAATTTTAATCTTTTTAAGCAAAGTATGATGTGTATTGATTAGCCCGAACAAAAAATCAATAACACACAAGATTTTTACTAATCTATTGAACCGCTTCCAATAAGAGTAACCAATTAATTATTAACTTAACATTAAAATTAAGTTAAAAATACGTACGTCATCATACGTAACTTAATTATTTATGGCCCTCTATATTAAAATGTTATAGTCTATACCAGCGACAAAAAATGTATAAAATTAGAAATTAAAGAGTTCCCCACAGGTCATAGAATTTGATGTACTTAAACTTTATATTCGATTATTTTCAGTCCGCTTGTCTATTTTGAAGTCGGCTTTAGGAAATGTTGTACAATAAGTTTATGTGAGAACAATTTACAATACGAAATCAAAAAAGGGGAAATAAAAATCACTGTTCATTCTTTAACCTTTTAAAGACGGTTATAACAAAGAATATTTTAATGGAAGATAAAGAAGAAATTTATTTTCTATAATTAAACTACTAAAATTGTCCTGTTATTTTCCTATACGAAACTCAAATTGGCATATAATTTTTACTTAATGATTATCCGTACAAATTTTATGGTGTGATCTTAAACATGCGTGTTATTAATTTCTTAAAAGTATTTCATTCATAAAATATGTGAATGGGTTTTGCATTGTCAGTTGGTTCTCTTTATTGTTTTTGTTTTAATAGCTGCTAGCTTTTCTATGAAAAATATTTGATTTTGCTTGTTTTAGTGGCTTTTAGTTGGTAAAAGTTATTGATTTATATTGGAGAGACTTTATTATTTTTTCCACTTGCTTTTTAATCATGTGTATATTTGTATGGTTGTATATGTGCAAAATAAATATTTGATATAGAAGCATAAATGTACGCTTCTTTGAATTCAATTCAATGAAATATTAACAAAAAATGATAAAATGTTTGTCTCGGTGGAATTTTTCTCAAACAACCTACAGCGATTTGTTGCTCTATTAGTTTTTGTATCCAAAATATATTTTGTTGTTATTGTTTAAATTAATTGGTTTTTATGTTTTGACAACGTTTAAAGTAATGTTTTGGATATTTCTAATAATTTATACAAAACTATTTTAATTGATAATATTTGCAGAAAGAACTGCATTAAAAAAGCATTTTAAATGCACAAAATAAATGTTGTTTTTTAAGCTGGTAGCAAAATCGTTGGCTGGCAAATAGCAAGGACAAATATATGTGACAATTAATGAAAACAACAAGAATGAAAAAGGTCTGTATTGTGTGTGGGCATCGTATAACCAAATTATTATTGATTTGATTTTTCCTGTGTTGTATTCCTCGCATAGTTGAAAAAGCTTGATTAACTGATGATGTTTACAACGAATAAAAAGATGCTATAACAGATGTAGCGCTTCAGAAAAAGCTGTATTACATATCTAGTGTCTCTTATTTTCCTAGTGCTGTGTGGTTGGAATCTATGTTACTGTGGTGAAAAGATTCATAATGCACATTAAAAACGTGATGCATCAGTTTTGCCATTTATGGATATGAAATTGATAACGCTCAATATTTAAACATGAGTGTATTTATGGAACTATACATTTTTCATGCTGTCTTCTGTGTTATTTTAAACTATACCGTTTTTTGTTGTTGTTTATAAATTGTATTTAATAATCGTCTTCGAACAAAGCAGTTTCATAAAAAAAGGAATTTTGTACAGTTTAAATTCTAATTTATCTTTATATAATTTTATAACAATTTGTGGTTTGTGGCATTTTTCAACAAGTAACATCAGTATTAGGCCCCTTGAGGATAGTGACCACTTAGGTACGCAATATCTGTCTTCTACGGTTCATTAAATGCTAACAGAGGCACGTTATATCGTCTAACGTTCTTTTATATATCTTAAAACAAATTAAAACACTAAAATCTTGGCTTGAAATGAATTCCTTTTAAAAGGCCGAAGAAAAACATAAGAAAAGTACACAAAATATGAAGAAATCTGCTAAAAAAACATAGAGACAGGCATGTCATCATGCCAACAGCTTATTCATTTTTGGATAGCTGATGCTGATTTTCACTAGCAACCTACGCAAAATTATGTCTGACAGAATTATAGTCTTAAAGATTTTATGAGTCTTTTTAGTCCATTTCAATATTACAAATATCATTAAAGTGACCTCTTTATATTTGTATAAGGATGCAGAATATACATATACACTTTATAATCGTAAAATGAATATTGTATAGATAAAAGAGAAAACGAATTAAAAAACATAAAAATCTAGAAATATAAGCACACTATAAATTTTAACATTTTATTTTAGGGTTTTTCTAATTGCAAAATATTTTTATTTGTTGCTTACAGTGTTACTACTATTCGCAAGAAATTTCTCTGTGTGCGGTATTTTTGAATACCGTCATACTGGCGGCAAATCGATTTCTGTTTAGAGGCGAGTTTAAACGTCAAAATGACATGTTTAAACTGTTTCGTTAACAACTATACACATTCGTATAAATTTGGGATGGTACAATTTAAACTATTGTGCAACAACAGAGATATGCATTTTCTTTAAATGTTGTATTTTATGTGTGTGGATAATAAAAAGAAAGTTTAAAAGAATTTTTGTGCTTTTATTCAACTTTGTGGAGAATTTATTTTTAGTTACGTAAACACATTTAAACTAGTATCTTAAGAATATTATTTTACATTTAGATTTATGGTCTTATTACATACATTAAATATGTTATTCAAAAAATGAGGACAATACTACTTGTACGATGCTGTTGTTTTTAATAACTCATGCCAATTTTCTATATGTATTTTAATAACATTACAGGTAAAATTCTGAACTGCAAAGGTTACGTGACATTCGAAATAAAAACGTAGCTCTGTTACAGTTACAAATGGATAATGATCTTTTGTTAAATTCTTTTCAGTACGAATTTAAGTTTTTTCTGTTTTGAAAACGCTTTATTTAAAACTATGGTAGGAAAGATAAAAAAAAATCTAGGTGTTGCTATATACATACTTATCATTAAAATTTTTGTATGTCATTACCCCTGAATATAAGAAATTTATTGCCGCTATATTTGTTGACCCAATTCCAGAGAAAACCTTCATTCAAGAAGCCGAACTGAATATATTTTTATTAAATTTTTATTGTAAGTTAAAATTTCTATTATTTAGCAGGGATTTACTAACTTTTCAGCAGTGTCTGTTTTAAATAATCAGTAAAACACAAGCTAATAACATAAGTTAAACAATTGTTTGTTTTCCAAAAACATTATTTTATATTTATTAACAAAATAATATTCATGAAAGCTTTTGACTTCGAAAGAGAAAGTGAATATTATAAAAAATCTTAATTCTTTTAAGAAGTTGCACATATTTTCGAAAAACTAAAATCTATCATTTTTATGCTTATTTAGGTACTCAGTTTGCAGCGACTTCAAGCTCTCCAAATTTTTTTTTTAGGTAATTGCACTCAGTTTTTCTAGTGCTAACATTTTTTAATTTTAACAAAAATTTTAGTAAAACTTGTAAATTTCATTTACAAGGCTCCGTTCTTTCACATACCCTATTTCTTATTTTTCTAAATAACCTTCTTTGTCAAACTTTCAACCCCATTTACTCTTTCGCAGATGACAGCATCTTTTGTCATTCCTATAATTTGGAAATAGACCGAACCAGTTGAAGGCGAGTTCCAAATGGCGGAATGATTGATACGCTCAATCACGATCTTGCGATAATTTTGGAATGGGGTCGTGTAAATAGAGCCGTTTTTAATGCCGCAATGCTGCATGCTTACGCATAAAACGTATCGAAAGTAGGGAACTTGCTTCCGTTACTCGCCCGTTTTTGCGTTTGACTTGATTTTCGTTGACAGCGCATCTATTTATGGTCGATTGGCCAGTGAATCGCAGTACGCATTACAGGTGGAATTCGTTTTTAGCAGAACAATTCGTATGTGGAATAAACTCCCTCCAGAGGTTTTTCCTGAGACTTTCCTCCTCCCCATAACCTAATTTCCTAGTTCTGGTACAATGTATTGCATGAGTAAGAGTCATTCCCGGAGTATTGGTCCGAACGAAAAACGAAAAAAAAAATTATTTTGATGTACAATTTGTTTAAAACAAATTTTACATTTTTATAAAGAACAGTTAAGTTCTTTCTTACATCCTTTTATCAAAATGAAAAATTTAAAGCGCAAACATAAGATACTTTGGGACGTTTTTTATATTCGTCCAGCCCCTTTGCCAACATAAATGAATTTTTAAGAAAAAATTAGTAAAATATTCATTAAAATAAATACTGGCTTCAAATGGAAGCTTGAAGGTGTGTTAGCAAAAAATGTTCATTTACCTTCTTAAGTAAAAAGTACCTAAACATTGACAGAAAAAACTTTAAAGGGTTTTGCTTTTAGTACATTTTTATTCCTTTACCACATACGTTACGTACTCTAATATATGCTAACTGAAGTATAACTGATTTATGCATCAAATAATTGTAAAAAATATTTGAACAAACTATAGAAAAACTTCATCTATTCAGTTAACAGCAGCAAGAATTACAGTTTTAGCAGTTTCAATATACAGTGAAGATTTTTTTCTTAAATAACTACAAAACAAAAAAAATAATATAAGGACTCTGAAATAAAAAATCATCAAAATATTATCAGTGAACAGTGGCGAATTATTAGCTCCATGTAATGTTTAAAATAATTCATTTATATAAAAAAAACATTCACTGATTCTTTAATGTTATACTTTTTCTTTAAACTTTAATTTTCATAAAATACATGTGATTGAACCATGTGAAAACAAATACATTAAATGACTAGTAGGCGAAAAGAAACTGTTAAAAAATTATAATTATTTCTCTTGTATGTTTCTGCAATGTTTGAACTGCCGTTTCATTTGCAGTGTAAGACATTTTTGTAAGATAAAAAAATAAAAATAAAAAAGAAAACATAAAAAGGGAATAATACAGAAAACCATGCACATCTGAACTTATGACCTTTCAATATTCTGTTTCTTTTTATATTTTATTTATGCTTTTATAGCACAAGGACTTCCACAGCCTCTTAAGTTAAACGTATTGAAAGTAAACCCTGAGATGAAAGTTACACAGAAGAGACTGGCTTAAACAAGAAAAACAAACATGCATGTGCATGAAAGATGCAACTTAAAAAGTTTACACGTTTTTATATGCATAAACATGTGTGACAACACAGCACAGTGTGTGAGAAATTCAGAAAAATTTTAAATAATAAACATTTTAATATATGTCCTAAAAATTAAATTATTTTATTTTAAATTTTATTTGCATATTACTGGCAAGGAAGGAGCATCTATAGGTGATTCTAAAAAAGTACTTGCTCTCTGATGTCTCTAATGATTTTGATCATAATAGGATCATACGATTTTTTTAAAGTTAATAATTAAAGAGTGACTGTTCCTAATGCTCGATCTAAATGGTGAGAGAGCGTTAAATGTCGAATAGATACTGAAATAATTGCAATAATTAGAATTAGTGAGTGAGTTAACAGCGACGTTTTAATTAAATTCAAAGTTCTATATTATAAGTCCCTACTACATTTAAGAAAATTTTCATCTATGGAATATAATAATATGGTCATGGGCCATTTTGATAAAAGCGTGCGTATGCTTCATGTCTTTATGTATGCATGCTTCAGCTGAGCCGTAAATACAACGTATCAAATATTTAACTCAATTAAGTAAAAATTTTGGAAAACACCAACGATCGTAACATGTTGTTTTCTAAGAGAGAACCATCTAATCGTTTCTGTAATGGCCGCATTACATTTACATTATTCTATAAAATCGGTAAATAATTAATTAATTAAATAATAATTTAAATTTAAAAATTAAAAACTGTTATTCTCTAGGGAAAATGTCCTTTAAAATATGGGATGAATACGGTAAACTCTCCATTCTCATCGTATAATACAAAACACTGAGCCGCTTTTAAATCGCGTATAGGGGATTATATTCAACTATTTTTTCAAAGGACAAAAACAAATTAGTGTGGAAAAACGTAAAGAATGTTAATTTATATACGATAAATACAATAAAGGATATTAAGGAAATTTTTATATGTTTACGTAAATCTAAAACCTAAAATAATAATAGAGCGTAGACTCTACTCTAAATGAGAAGATATATATGTATATGGAAAGTAGGGAGATTTCCTAAGATCATCCTAACATATTAAAACCGGACCTTGAAATCATGCTTGAAATCATGCTTAATGTATATATTTGATATTGCAGCCAACATTCGTGTCTATATACTCACTTCTGCTGACATCTTTTCTTAGTATTTATAAAAGTCCTCGAAGCATTCAGATATTTGCGTGATCCTATATTTTGTTTTTTATTTTTTATTTTATTTAATTCAACCTATATTTCATTATTATAATTGTATTCCCGTGCTAAATTACTTAACAGAGGCAAATTTATAGTTAAAGTAATAAACTTAAGATGAATTAGTAGTTCGTATAAATAATCAAATTAAACCACAACTCATGGCATTCGTCTAGATAGCCATTTAATTTAGAAAGCCAACTGACAAAACTATGGCGGCGAAATACGTAGTCAATATGAGATAATTAAATATCTAGATGCAGCAAATACATAAATCAAATTAATATGTTTGGACGGTATCTCACTGTCATTACATGTTCCCCCAGGGGCATATAAATATTGTCTTTATAGAATATTCCACTATCTAGACTCAGTGCAACTGGGGTATAAAGGGAGCCCAGTCCCCTTTAGAGAGGCAGGTGGTCAACTTGAAACTCCACTTTATTTCCACGGCGATCAGTGAGCTGGCAGAGTTCATTATTTGTCTCTTTAGACTTATAATAGTTCTCTGGCTGATCATTGATGTTGGCCCCTATATGGGAGCATCGTGGTGGTTGTGGTTTTACGGCCCCATATCCTATGGTTTTCTATGGTGGCCAGGATCATCTCGCTGATAATGACACGCTAAGTGAATGATCCAGTCCAGTGAGCATGCTTGACATGTGTTCTGGACAAGAAGTTAGAAAGTCTCCAACTCTTTAGCAAGGTGTGATAGTTTGCAGACCTGCCCTGGAATTATTCAAGTTGCAACTAGGTGGTATCTGTTGCTTAGAATTATGTCTTCGGTTATCTAGGACGTTTGTATAACCTTACAAATTATACAAAGTGGTTTGTCCACCATCTGGTTAAGACTATATAGTCAGGCGCGGATGTAAAACAAATCACACTCTGTCATTACATGCGTCAACGAGTATAAAAGAGAGTCCGGTCCCCTTCAAGGCAAGCAAGAGCCAACTGGACAATTCCACTATATTTCCAAGGGAATCAGTTGGTTCTTAAATTTTATTAAGCTTCATGCGTACTGAACCACGAGTTGGATAGTCTTCAACTCTTCAGCAAGGAGTGAAGGCTGCGGCCTGCTCCGCTCTTTTGAAGTTGCAACTAGGAGTGACTGGAGAATATACGTATCTGAAGGCCTTCTAGGGCGAAGATGAATCTACCTCTCATCCACAATGGTATGATCCACCGCCTGGTTATGGCTTACGCAGCTAGGTACAGACGTAAATCTTATCACGCATCACTTTCTTTGATGCTGTATTTTTCTGTTAATAATTTTTTTTTATCAACAAAAGATTGAATTAATCGAAAAATTTATTAAATAGGTTTTCAAAATATAATTCCACTGTCTTAGCAATGGAGTCCAGAAAAAGCATGTGTATCTAAGCACCTGGATGCCATTATTTTTTTTAATGTAGAAAATAAAATTTTATATCTTTTTTCCAATATTTTTTGTTAAAAATTTTGTTCACTTTTATTTTGATATTTTTTCTCCCTTGTTTTGCAATTTAGACTTATAATAAAAAAACGATATCAACATACAACAGAACTAAAACTGAAATATTGTGCCTTTCCAGAATTTTCTATTTTGATGTGCTGAAGAAGGAAAGGAAAATGCACAAACAGAAAAAGAAAAACCAAAGAAATCTTTCGTGATAAACCCAAAATGGTTAGGTAGTTTTTAAAGTGGTTTGAAACGACTATGTCAGAAGAAGTGGTTTGTAAGTTTATGTTGAAACAAAAAAACTTATGTTTGTTAAACACTAGTACAATAATCAGTTGCTCTGGTTAAAGTGGTTTTCGTTTTTTCCCAGTTTATTGAAATTATTTTACCACAGCAACTTTTTTATAAGTTTTTAAATTTTGCAGTAAAAATAGTAATAAATTTCTGTTTTCACCCCAACTCAATTTTTTTTATTTTAGAGAAGCGTAAATGCTCATTGATAATGTGGAAAATAAAAACAAAATATCAAAGAATAAACGAGAATGTTAAGACATGAGATGCCTTGACAGTGACATAATTTTCTTTAAAACTATTTTGCACGCCATATTTCTTTAGGTCTTTGCTTGCTTAACCAGTTTGTTGTTTTTTTCGTTTTTGTTGGAGAACCAGCTGAGGTTATACTAAATTTGTTTTATATTTATGACATTTATGATTTTTTTGATTATAAATTTAAACCAAAACTTATTTAATTTTAGCGTGTTTGTCTGCTGTATTATTCATAAAGAGTAACATAAGTTGTAGTGTGTATTTATCAGCTGTTCTTAATATTTAAGTTAGGCCACAAAGACCCTTTGACAATCCTGTAAAATATTTTATTAAATATTTTTTAAATAAACATTTTTTTTAAATAACCTAACCATTTTTCAATGTTAAAGGCCACATTTTAATATGTACACGTACAAAAAAGACATTATTTTAATACGATCAGGAGAATAATATTATGTTTTGTGTAGTGTATGATTGTGTTAAATAATGTATATATAAACATATTTTTGTTATGATAAACAAACAACAATTTCGTGGTCAGTACTTAATTTTGTTTGCCAAAATAGAAAATTCGATGTTTTCAAAATGTATATTGTTTCTGATGCTTTTTCTGTTCCTTATCTACTACTAAAAATATTAATATTAAGATGGCAGTTTGAAAAACAAAGAACTGTTTAAATGCTAGGTTTTTCCTATACAAAATGATAATAAAATGTATAAATCAATAAATAAAATTGATATATTAAGTTGCATTCTATTTTTCCACTTGCTTTCTCTTAACTACCTGAAAAAATGAGTGTATGTGGCAACCCTGATTTCTTAAGCTGATAAAATCTTTGTACCGCTGTATAGTGCTAAATCCGCAGGTAAGTGTGATTTTTTAACATTTGATTATTTTAATACATCGACTTCATATTTGTAGTATTTGGGTGTTTATAAAGAAATTTATGGAATATATTTTTACTTTTGGGCACTGTGTATTTGGTCGCGTTTTTAGAATTGCATTTCGTAAACTAAATCGCCAGCTATGATAATTCGCCAAATTATATAAGATTATGGATATGTATAAAACATGAATGTTAAGCTCAATCGGGATCAAACCATAAATATGACAGAAGTAATGTGAAATCCGAAGGTATTGATGTTTATGCTGTAACATATTCATTTTTAAAGTCTCAAATATTATTTTCAATATTTTTTTTGTTCTATATTATGCCGAAAATGATGTAAAACTCTCATGCGTAGGTCAATCGTAAAGAGGCACTACTCGACAGTGCAAACAAGTCTGCAAGGAAGCAAATCGATGGCAGCTCGGCTTTCAAAACTAATAACACACTCAAATATAGTCACAATGTAGCAGGTGCTGTTTTATGGTTCTTACAATTGAAAGTGATGAAGTCAAGAATCATATTCCTAAAAAACACACAATTTGATAAGGGCTATTTTTTCTCCCAATAAATCACATAAAACATTTGTGATTGCACAAGGCGTTCTCATTCGAATGCGCAGAGCAGAGAAGAAACGTATAAATTTTACGAGAATGTGATGTATAATAAAAAATATATATAAACAATAAATTTAAGGCCTACAACATTCTATAATGCTTAATGTACGGTTTCTTTAGATTATATTTTATTAAAGAAACCTCTACTCGAGATAAGAGAAATGTCGTTACTTAAGCAAAAAAGAAAAATTAGCGGTACGGTTTTACAGTTTTTGTGCTAAACTAATTACAAACTTGTTTTTGCTAATTCTTTTTTAAACTATCTACAATAATGAAATAAAGTGGTAAATTGCTATTTACTTAGTAGCACTTCACCTTTATTTGCTATTTTGTTGGAAAGACATCAAAAAGAAAATAAGAAAAATCTAATAAAATAGTTTCTGGAAAAATATTTCTCCTGTGTTATCAAGATTTCTCTTGCCACACTACTTACAACAAATTATATTCGTTTTTCTCTTTATAGTTTTTGATTTGATGAAAGTCATATAACATAAATATAGTCTTGTACATTAAATAGACATGTACTTTTTGATGGTCACGATATTCTTATTAAATAAAACAGAATGTTAACCTAAATAATAAGTTGTAAGTTTCTACGTCACCTTTATAATAAAAATAGCTATATATATATATATATATATATATATATATATATATATATATACATATATATATATATATATATATTGTTACGAATATGTCTTGCTTAAGTTTAAAATTAAACAATTAAGCAATATGGAAAACTACTGGTTACAAACTGCGTAGAAGTTTATAGACACACACACACACACAACTACAATTTGATATGCCGCTTACTAACTGCCTGGCATGCTGCTTATCATTTAAACGCCCAAGACAAAAACTAATTTTACAACAATAAATATACAGTTGTTTATCATCGGCGTAGTTTTCTAAGAAACCCTTTTTTACAAAAGCAACAACAAATGTATTGAAATAAATCCCAAGCAGAAACCTTATCAGCATAAAAACAAAAACAACTATACACACAGGCAAGCAGGCGCATATAAAATGAATAAACAACCTACAACAAATACACGCAAAGAGAGTAGAAAATTCTTACATCTTCTAGAATCTAATTGGACAAGTATAAATAGGGGAAGCGTCTGAGTAGACAATCAATCAGTAAATTAAACCTCATAGTGTGAAGACGTGCATTTTTAAGTAAATTGTTCTGTGTCAACTTTGTGTAGTTAAAAGTAAATAAAATTGTAATTATTTAAAAACTCTAAAAACCGGTGTTAATCATTTTGCAATAAACAACTCACAACAAAACGTTTATAAAAGGTATAAACGTAACAACTGGTGTCAGAAGTGAAATTGCAAAAAAAAATAATAATAAATCAACTACAATGAAGTTGGAAGAGCTGAAAGTTGAGCAGCTAAAGAAGAAGCTGAATAAGTTGAATCTGCCAACAACGAGAAGTAAAGCGGAATTTCAACGGAGGTTGATTGATGAATTCAAGCAGCGAAACATCGATATTGGTACATACGAATTCGAAGACAAAAAAGCGGTTGAGGTATGTAATCCATCAGCAAACACCAATGTAAGCTTGGATGCAATACTTGCGGCAATTCAAGAAAGCTCTAGAATTGGCAGTGCGAAAATTGATGCTATTCAAGAAAGCACTAGAGACAACAGTGCGAAAATTGATGCCACGAATGACAAACTTCTAGGTGTCATTCAAGAAAGCTCTAGAATTAGCAGTGCGAAAATTGATGCTATTCAAGAAAGCACTAGAGCCAACAGTGCGAAAATTGATGCTACAAATGACAAATTTCTAGGTGTTATCTAAGAAACCTCTAGAATCAGTAGCGCGAAAATCGATGCCATTCAAGAAAGTTCTAGAGCCAACAGTGCGAAAATCGATGCAATTCAAGAAAGCTCTAGAGCCAACGGAGAAAAACTCGTTTGTGAGGTAAACAAGAAATTTCAGAAATATTTGGCAAACGAGTGGAAGCTGTGGAACAGAAAGTCAGCAAATTTGACCAAAAATTGTCAGGCCTGGAGAAAAAAGTGGACGGAGAATTGCATGAACTAAAAACGAAAATGGACGACCTCCATATTCGAGAAGGACCGGTGAGAATCGTCTCTGAGCACTCCAGCAGGATAAACACCCCGAGCTATGACGGTAACGCACCGTTTAATGTATTCAAGTTCCAGTTTAAAACAGTGGCCAGCAAAAATAGTTGGAACAATGAAGAAAAAGCTATAGAGCTAATTCTGGCCTTAAAATCCTCGAAAGCCTACCAGGAGCCTGCAGGAATAATTATGAGGACATAATGGTGGCCTTACAATGCAAGTACGGCGGCGAGCATAAGAGAGAACTGTACAGAATAGAGTTACGAGGCCGGGTGCAGAAGGCAAATGAGACGCTGCAAGATTTTGCCATGGAGATTGAACGTTTGGTGCATCTTACTTATTCAGGTGAACATCATCCATTCCTGGATCAGTTAAAAAATAGAGGCATTTGTGAATGGCATAAGAGATCCAGATATTAAATATGCAGTTTGTGCAGCGCAAAAAGCATCCTTCACCGAAACAATCTCGTACGCGCTGCCCCAGGAGACCGCCAAAGTTATCTCAAAGCCACAAGTCTACAGGGTACGAAGTCTTGAGGCTGATACGGAAAGTTACGGAGACAAGAGAAGCGAGATGGAGGACATGATTGAGCAAATACTTGAAGAAAGAAGTAAGTCGCGTGCAAAATGCTTTAACTGCGGTAAGGTCGGACATTGTCAGCGCAACTGCAGATGTGTTAAGAAAAGGTCAAGATCTGCTTCACCTCCAAGGGAAAACAAACGGGCAAACAACACCAAATCGCACGAGTCACCGTTAAACTAAAACGAGCTAGCACTGAGGGGCAAGAGCTAGCTCCCACAACCGATGGCCCCGCAATCTACATTTCCATCATGCAACAGAAATATAATAATCTTACTGTCTGCGGATTGATCAATGGAAAGAAGCAAGTCCTCACCATGGACACAGGAGCATCTCAGTCCGTAATAAGGCCCGATTTAGTTAAAGGGGCAGTGGAACCGTTAAAGAATGTGCAACTGCGCACGGCAACTGGGGATTCAGCCATCGTCTATCGAAGAGCCAGGGTACGTTTGACTATCGGAAACACCAGCGCAGATCACGTGTTTTTTGTCGCTGATGTAGTGGATGAAATTATTATCGGTGCAGACTTCATGATAGCTTACGGTATTAATCTGGACATGGGGCAGCAGATAATGATCTGGCGCAACGTGGAGATCCCCTTAAATGTTGGATATGAAAGCAGGGACGCAGTAAGGAAACTATTTGCGATCGAATGCCGAAAGCTACCACTTCTGGCGGAAACTATAGTTTGGGCACGTGTGGAGGCAGATTGTGTGGACAACCGGTTGTGGGTGGTAGAACCAGAAGACGTAAGGAATAATGTGATAACAGCTATAGCTCTCGTGAAAAGCTGTAACAATGGGAAAGTTCCTGTAAGACTACTAAATCTGTCCAGCAGCGAGAAGACAATTGGCGAAAAGGCCGAAATTGGTCGATGTGAGCCGGCAGGAGCCGTAATTAATTGTGCGACATATCCAGAATGCCCCAAAATGACAGCTAAAGTGCGGGATTTGCTAACAGAGCAGGTGAATAAATGGGTAGCAGAACTAAGAGCACCAGACAGAAATAAAGCGAAGCAGTTGCTAAGAAAACATACCGCCGTCTTCGCCATAAATAACAAAAGCCAAGGTAGAACAGCAGTGGTCAAACATGAAATAAATACCGGCGAGGCTAGGCCCATAAAACAAGCACCCAGGAGTGTTCCCCTTGCAAAACGGAACGAGGTCAAAGAACTGATTAACGAAATGGAGCGGAACGAAGTGAGTGAGCCGTCTTCAAGTCCATGGAGCTCGCCGTGCTAGTAAAGAAGAAAGATGGCAGCACTAGATTTTGCGTCGACTATAGAAAACTTAATGACATCACTAACAAAGACAGTTATCCGCTACCAAGAATTGACGACACCTTAGACACGTTGTCCGAAACGAAATGGTTCTCTACCTTGGACTTGCAGAGTGGTTACTGGCAATTTGAGATAGCCGATAAAGGCAAGGAGAAAACTGCCTTCAGCGCGAGCAATGGGTTGTGGCAGTTTAAAGTGATGCCGTTTGGGCTCTGCAATGCTCCAGCTACTTTTGAGCGCTTAATGGAACGTGTACTCAAGGGGCTTAACTGGAAGACCTGTTTAGTGTATCTGGATGATATAATCGTGATGGGAAAGACCTTTGATGAACACCTCAAAAACCTGGATGAAGTTCTCAAGCGTATAGCGGCTGCAGGACTTAAATTAAGTGTTAAGAAATGTGAGCTGTTTCAAAAGGACGTCAAATACTTGGGGCATCGTGTAACAGCAGAAGGCGTATGAACTGACGAGGATAAGATATTGGCAGTAAAGAATTGGCCTCGTCCACAAAATCTTCATGAGCTAAGTAGTTTCTTAGGGCTTTGCACATACTACAGGCGATTCGTGCCGAACTTTGCTCAAGTGGCTGTCAGCTTGCATGAGTTGACCCGAAAATCGCAACCATACCACTGGAGTGGGTCAGCTGAAGAGGCGTTTCAAAGGCTAAAGGAGCTTTTGTCAACAGCACCAGTCCTCGCCTATCCGATAGCTGGACACGAATTTATATTGGATACAGACGCAAGCGGCTACGGAATAGGAGGAGTGCTTTCTCAGGCAATTAATGGGACGGAAAAAGTTATTCGTTACTATAGCAGAGTATTGTCCAAGCCCGAAAAGAATTATTGCGTAACACGACGGGAGCTTTTAGCCGTATTGGAGTGTGTTAAGCATTACCACAAATACTTATACGGCCAACACTTTACCATAAGGACGGATCACTCCGCATTACGGTGGTTGCTGCAGTTTAAAAACCCCGAAGGACAGCTTGCACGCTGGATTAAACGTTTGCAGAGCTATGATTCAGCATTGTGCACAGGAAAGGCGGAAAACACAATAATGCAGATGCCCTTTCAAAAGCCGAGGAAAAGGAGTCCAAATTGGCACAGGAGAAGATTGGTCTGAGGCCCAAAAAGAGGATCCCATTTTGTCAAAAATTATATCGGCCAAGCTAGAGAACATAAGACCGGACCGTAACGGAATATCGGCAGAAAGCCCGCTGGCAAAATCATACTGGGCTCAGTGGAATAGCCTTAAAGTGGTAAATGGTTGCTTATATCGAAATTGGGAAAGCGCAGATGGAAAAACTACAACGGATTTAATCGTCGTGCCAAGTTCTCGGATAAAAGATGTAATGCAGCAGTTTTATAATGGTCCCAGCGGCGGCCATCTGGGTGTAACAAAAACACTGGAAAAGATAAAACAGCGATTTTACTGGGTAGGCTGCCCACAATCTGTAGCCGAATGGATAGCTAATTGCGAGCAGTGTATTGCGGCCAAGGGTCCAACAAAGAAAAGTCGTGAGCGGATAGCAATGGATATCGCAGGCCCATTCCCTGTCAGTAATGCTGGAAATCTGTATCTGCTAGTAGTAATGGATTATTTCAGCAAGTGACGCGAAGCGTATCCCATTCCGAACAAAGAGTCTAAAAAGGTTGTTGATGAATTTGTGAACAATTGGGTGTGTCGATACGGTGTTCCAACAGAACTTCATTCCGATCAGGGACGAAATTTTGAGTCGACCATATTCAAGGAAATGTGCGATATTTATGGGATCAAAAAGACGAGAACCACACCGCTGCATCCGCAGTCAGATGGCATGGTTGAAAGATTCAACCGCACCCTGGAAGAATATCTTAGAAAAGTAGTCAGTACACACCAAAAGGATTGGGACGAGCATGTACCAAAGTTTCTTCTGGCATACCGAGCAGCTATCCACGATTCAACATCATGTAGTCCAGCAAAAGTCGTGTTTGGGAGAGAGCTAAAATTACCAGCAGACTTAGAATTTGGCGTTAAACCGATTCCTGCACATGGCGATGATGATAATGTTCCTCAGATACAAGAAGACCTGCACGAGCTCCATGAGTTTGTCCGTAATCACATCAAAATGTCCAGCGACAAAATGAAAGCCAGATATGATCGAGCAGCAAATACGGAAGGATTTACAGAAGGACAACTGGTTCTACTATATAAACCAACAAAGAAAAGTCGTGAGCGGATAGCAATGGATATCGCAGGCCCATTCCCTGTCAGTAATGCTGGAAATCTGTATCTGCTAGTAGTAATGGATTATTTCAGCAAGTGACGCGAAGCGTATCCCATTCCGAACAAAGAGTCTAAAAAGGTTGTTGATGAATTTGTGAACAATTGGGTGTGTCGATACGGTGTTCCAACAGAACTTCATTCCGATCAGGGACGAAATTTTGAGTCGACCATATTCAAGGAAATGTGCGATATTTATGGGATCAAAAAGACGAGAACCACACCGCTGCATCCGCAGTCAGATGGCATGGTTGAAAGATTCAACCGCACCCTGGAAGAATATCTTAGAAAAGTAGTCAGTACACACCAAAAGGATTGGGACGAGCATGTACCAAAGTTTCTTCTGGCATACCGAGCAGCTATCCACGATTCAACATCATGTAGTCCAGCAAAAGTCGTGTTTGGGAGAGAGCTAAAATTACCAGCAGACTTAGAATTTGGCGTTAAACCGATTCCTGCACATGGCGATGATGATAATGTTCCTCAGATACAAGAAGACCTGCACGAGCTCCATGAGTTTGTCCGTAATCACATCAAAATGTCCAGCGACAAAATGAAAGCCAGATATGATCGAGCAGCAAATACGGAAGGATTTACAGAAGGACAACTGGTTCTACTATATAAAGCACAACGGAAAAAAGGACTGTCACCCAAACTGCAAACCCACTGGGAAGGACGATACAAGGTGATCAAGAAATTGAACGACGTGGTTTATCGGATACAGAAATATCAAAGTTCGAGGTCTAAGATGAAGGTGGTCCACCTGGAGCGACTGGCCAAGTATGGCCGAGGGAATATTGAGCCTATTCGGGACGAAAAGGCTTAAGCGGGCGGCAGTAATACGAATATGTCTTGCTTAAGTTTAAAATAAAACAATTAAGCAATATGGAAAACTACTGGTTACAAACTGCGTAGAAGCTTATAGACACACACACACACACAACTACAATTTGATATGCCGCTTACTAACTGCCTGGCATGCTGCTTATCATTTAAACGCGCAAGACAAAAACTAATTTTACAACAATAAATATACAGTTGTTTATCATCGGCGTAGTTTTCTAAGAAACCCTTTTTTACAAAAGCAACAACAAATGTATTGAAATAAATCCCAAGCAGAAACCTTATCAGCATAAAAACAACTATACACACAGGCAAGCAGGCGCATATAAAATGAATAAACAACCTACAACAACAAAATACACACAAAGAGAGTAGAAAATTCTTACATCTTCTAGAATCTAATTGGACAAGAATAAATAGGGGAAGCGTCTGAGTGGACAATCAATCAGTAAATTAAACCTCATAGTGTGAAGACGTGCATTTTTAAGTAAATTGTTCTGTGTCAACTTTGTGTAGTTAAAAGTAAATAATAAAATTGTTATTATTTAAAAACTCTAAAAACTGGTGTTAATCAGTTTGCAATAAAGAACTCACAACAAAACGTTTATAAAAGGTATAAACGTAACAATATATATTTTTTTATTAAATATATACATTTATATATTTATATTTATTACATGTTATAAATATTAAAAAACGAGTTTTCTTTTTACTAACAACATTTTATTTTGGAATGCATTAATTTTCTCTGTATGATGTTTAAATATTAATTAGGTAAACTATTAGTGTAAAATCTTTCATCTTGAGAAAATTTGATGCACTTTTTAATCTTTTAACTTACAAACAAATAAAATATATACCCAACAGGTTAAAAAAAACAGAAACGCTAAAATATATTTTGTACTGCGAAAGGGTAGTTGAAATTGGTTCCCGCGACGACCAATTATAACAAATGCAACAAAAATTTTTGGAAATTAGAGAAGGATATGCCTATAGACGCATGATTTTAACGTGTTCGTCTGTAATACCATCATATTTTTAATTGTAACACAAATAACGCTTTTTTTTGTGACTAGATTTGATTCAGAATTAATACTTAATTGCTTTCTGTAGTCATCGATTTGCGGATGAGGATTTAAGTAAAAAGTGTTTTCTTTGTTACTTTTTAGGATCCTTGGTATTACATTTATCCTTTCGAAGGAAAAATGTCACACTTAAGTAGCAATAATGAAATCTAATATATGGAATGTAATGCCAACGATCCTGTCCAGTCTGGACAGCGCAAAATATTTATTTTTTGGTCTAAGTAAAAATAAGACAATGCTTTGTGATTAAAAATTTTAAATCTTCATTTTCCACCCATGTAGTTGCTCGTAATAATTATATTACTGCACCTGTATGTAACGCAGTATATGCTTAAAGCAAGTATAGCTATTTAATTGCGCTGGTAATTGTATGCTATAAAGTAATTCCAGTAAATGAAAACGCTAAGACATAGTACAAAAATTGTTGTTGTTACATTAGCATCAGATGGAATTCGAGCCCAGATGGCAAATTTAATCACATTCTTAGTACTCAACGTGGTAACCATATAAGGTGCAGCTTTTAAAATAGTAAGTCCTTAATTTGAAGAGCAAAAAATTAAATGATATGTGCTTGGATTTTCCGACGGGGTTAAAATTACTTTTATTTGGGTACGGTTTTCTGTCGACCCTCGTCAAATTTGGTTTGTGAACAAACCGGTTTCGGCTGTTTGCCATCTTCGTACTCGTACGAAAAGAACACTGAAGATGGCAAACAGCCGAAACCGGTTTGTTCACAAACCAAATTTGACGAGGATCGAAGGAAAACCGTATCCAAATAAAAAAATTAAATCATTTGTAACTATATGCATTTGGGTCTTTTAATCTTTTTCATATGCGCTGTACCAACTTAGCTTCTTGTGTTTCAGCTTTATGTAATGCTCTGTTTAATAAACTGTAAAGATGTCAACTTTGCTATCCACTGTTTTCTTTAATTATGTATGTATTAATTTTTCTTTAAGGCATTTGCTAGCGTTTTAGCGTTTAATATGGCTTTTTATAATTTTTGTTACAAGCCAACAACAAATTTACAAATATTTAATACATTATTTACATATATTTATTGTATTAAATATTTCCAAAAATTTATGAATATTTCTCGTAATCCTGCTGTTATAGAGTGTGGCATTATTCAATTATTGATTACATTGTATATAACATTGCCCAGATAAAAATATAAGCATAAATGAACTTGTTAAATGAAGATATTCATATGGAAAAATTTATATTTACAAGTGCGAATTTTAATAAATTCAATTATTAATAACATCGCTTTTGTAGGGCTTGTACATTGCATATACATTGTTGTGAACTATGTGACCATATTATGCACTTAGTTAAACTAAATTTATTAATTATGAAATTTCAAAAAAGTTGCTTTGTGGAAATTTATCAATATTGAATTATATTATGAATAAAGTTTATGCATTTCAATTAATTTGATCGGACACATTTTTAAATAATTTGTAATTTAGATGCTAATTTAAAACTCTAATGAAGTTGAGTTCAAATTATATAATTTTTTATTTTAATATTTAGTTTAGTTGCCAAAAATAAAATTTAAAGGAAATCATGTTGAGAATTTAGAAAGCTAATAATATACAAAACAAAGCAAAGGATGATCTTAAACACAAAATCTGAGCTTTTCAATACATGAAGTAGTTAATTGGATAGAATATTTAATTGCCAATTTTACAAGCACTGATAGATGAACAATGCTCTTGGCTTTCTTTCGTTAACTTTATTTTCGATAGTAGGAGTTAGAAAGCATTATTTCCAACAAGTTTTCATTGAATATTAATTAAGAAACTTAATCCTTATCATTAACTAAATTTTCAAAGCATTACTCTCACTAAATGTAGTTATTTGTAAAAAAATACCCGAAAGTAAAGATATTTTAAAACGGCTTTATTATTATAAATACTTTTTTATTTTCAGGAAAAAAGAGACCATAGTTACACATTATTGTTTTCGAGTAAACAGAATTGCTACTTAGGATCTGTTGATCATAATTTTTAAATTCATATATTCATAGAATTTTCAAATATAGCTCAAAGCTTATTTATATTATGCACAGATTTCCTGAAGTTCTTCCGCTCTCATAACTTTCTGTTTTAGAATTCCAATTTAACATATTCATTATTATTCCATTAGACTAATGTCACATTGTTCACTTCCGTTTAAATATCAAAAGTTGGTTTGTTCATTTCATATTTATCTGGTTAAACGAACGGAAACATTTTGATTTTAAAAAAAATTTAAATTCGTTATTGTTATCATAAGTATCATATTTGTATCAAAAAACGAGATAGCACATGAAATGAAAGTTCTACAAATACTTCATGCCAATAAACAGATATTAAAATATTTGCATTGAATTTCACTTGTTTTTAATCATCCTCTATAACCTTGTATACTCTTGATAACCGAAAATGTAGTTATAAATTAAATTCAATACAACTCAATTGAACAAACAAAAAAAAAACGGGAAAAATTTAAAAAATTAAAGAATTTTGAACGGAGCATGATTCCCTCACCAAAATTACCGGATCACTTTTTCAGTTGTATAAATCGCTCAATTGTTTTTGATTAATCATGTAGTAATGAAATGTATCCATTATCCTAACTAAAAATAATTACAATTTAAACAAAATCAATAGCATTAAATGGAAGTTTAATTTTTGTATTGTATTTTTTCAATAAAATATTAATGCTAATAAAGTGCTGGTTACAGAAGGGACAAAACAAAAAAAGAAGTCGTTGAATATTGCATACCAATTATCGGAAATAATTTTGGCTTGATTTCTTTATTAGTAATTATATTTTTTCATCACAAGAAATATGTGCGTGTAAGCTTGATATTTAATGTTACTTACATACTTGATGGTATGGTAATTAATTGTCTCGTTATTTAATTAGCTGCTAAACGGATTTTTGATTTGCTTCTTATAATATGTATTTATTGCAAGTTATTTATTAATTTAGAATTAAAAACTCTAGTTTGTTACATGTGGTAATTTTATAATGATAACATTAGATATATACAGAATGCCATTCCATTATTAAGTATACATATATATTCTGGATCCATATACATAGTGGAGCTGATTAATGAAATTAGTTTTGCCAAAGCTTCATAAGAGCACAAGCTAATCTGTAAGGCATAAAAGAGGGGATCCTTTTTAAGATATTGTTGATATTCATAATCGTTAATGGTTTCCATTGCAGATATTAAAAAAAATTATATTTTTTTATTAAATTAAATACTAAAAGCTTGTAAATAGGTTGTTGTTGAAAATGTAAATATTTTATATCAAAAACTAGATTTGAAAAATTCACATCTTTCTAATCGATGGTAATGTTTTAAATATCGCATTTTCACGAAAATCTTATAGAAAAAGTACATAAACTTTTATACAAAAATACAAAATCAATAAATTGAAATTTAAATAAAAATTGAGAAAAAAACTCTAAAATATTGCGTTTGTAAGAGAGTTATCATGATAAAGAGAATAATATATGAAGAAAAGCCTCTTTTTTAAATAACGAAATTGGTATTGAGCATCAATTAATATACATAAGTAAATGGCTTTAGGATTTACATGGACGCATTTGTTTGCTATCTTATTTATAATAAAATTTATGTATAAAAACAAGGCAATAAATAATGGTTTGAAATCGTGATTAATGTTGTTGTAGACAGATATTTGTATGGGGGCAAACAACAAACAAATTCTTATTCATTTAATGAAGCTTATTTTAATCTTTAAAAAGGCAACAAAACTTTATTGCTACACATTTTATTTCGTACAAGTTTATTTTACCCATTAAATTATTTATACTTAATGAAAAATATTGAAAATATACCCAAAATATATGTATGTGAGATTTTTGACATATGTATGTCTTGCTGAAAAATTGCGACGGATTCATTGCCGAAAGTTTTTTTTGTTGTAAATCAAAAAGCTATTAACAGATGATCTTGGCATTTCAAAAATCAATTATTTCAAATTGTTACACATAAAATGCCAAAAGCAATATACTTCTTCTCATTTAGTCTTGGGTTAAAAAACACAAAAACTGAGTGTTAAGGATTTTAATAAATAATAACATGTTAAGCCGTTCAATTATGGTCATATTTACATATTTTTTGTATTTTATATTTTTTAGTTTTTTTTTTCAACATTTATTCTATTTTAGATTTTATGAACGGTGCAAAAAATTGTTTAATTCAACTATTAATCTTCATAAAAATTTTCAATAATGTTTTTGAAAGGGGCTGACTGAAAAAGAACAAAACTTAAAATAAGAAGAAATACTTTCGTTAAGAATTTGTTAAACTAAATTTATGAAAATGAAAATTTATAGCAATAAATTTATTCAGAAAAGCAGAATCTTATTTTTTTACTTAGTTTGTTTAGCTAGGGTGCAATAGTTGGTCATATGTCAAAAGCAGACAATTACATGGCTCACTTGTAAATTAATTTAAGTCAAAATGTATTTACTAGCAATTAACAAAACCAAGCTTGTTTAGCACCATAAGGCTGGCAAATCTGTACATAATTTCGGTAACAAAATATAATGTGGTTTTAGTCCATCTATGTGTCTTCAACAAACAGGTTCATACTTTTAATGGGTCGTGTGTGTAAATGGAATAAAATAGAAATGATAAGTAACAGACGTTGAACAGCTGTGCTGGTCATTGGATATCAAAGTTTAATTCCCAACAACGGTTTGTTTGGAAATGAAAATAAAGATTTAAAAAAAAAACTTGATTCGTGGCGTTGATTAAGGTGACTTAAAAAAATTGCATTATCGTGGCACAAATCTTAATATTGGATTGGTTAGAAGAAATCACAGAATGAAAGTGTGTCAGTAGTTGCTTTGTAAAGCCGAAGATCTTAATTTCGAGTTTCGCCGGAACAGTTCGAATCCCGCTTAATGTCTTAAAATGTTGCAGTATGGACTGCTGTTCATGTTTGTTTAAGGGCATCAGTGGTAAACAAGAGATTATGGAAGTCAGAAATAAAATATAAGTTCCTCCAATCTTAGTAACCAATCTGACATTGTAGCCTCTGGGGGGAAAAAGGCAGCACAACCGCTTAGCCTAGCAAAAGCCTAAAACAGGAAAAAAAGATTTTCAAAGTCCATCCCATGACCAACCAACTGGTACCATGGCAACCTGTAACCTATTGGGGCTACGGACTCTCCTGCAGTTATTGTTGAAGCACTTTGGGGAGTAATATGGTGACTATAGTTTTAACCCAAACCGCGAGAAGTTGTGGTGTTTTCCCATTCGATGAGCTGTTACATTCTCAATAGAATGTCGTTAATGAAGCATCGGCAGTTAAAAGAGCGTTTGGATGTCAAGCAATACTACAGAAGAAATATAAATTGGCGTAGTAAAATTTACTAAGAAGAAGAACTAAATGTCACAGTTCAATTAAAGCACTGAGAAACGAAGGTTGTTGAAAAAGGGCCTAAAACAGATAAAACTAATTTAACAGCTTCATCGTTACAATCTGAATTAAATTATTAATGCAGCCTACTGTTCATGGAAAAAGGTTGTTGGCAAAATAGTTTTTAAGGGTCTATCCATTCTAATAATTCTTTTTCTTTGTATTTTGCTCATTTAAGCATTCTTAAGAACAGAATTGCACACACAAGGTCTTTTACTTAAGTGAAGGACAGAACATTTTCTTGTTTTATTTTGGTAATTTTTTCGTATTAAATTCAACAACTTAAGCACTAATAAAGGGCAAAAATTAATGAAAAAAAGAAAACAGATGAATAAAAACGGAAACTGAATCGTTAACAATTTCTTAACAAAGTCGTCTAAATGTCATTTAGTGTTTTCTATTGTATTTCAAAACCTTTGTCGCTTTATCAATAACACAAAATTTTCTTCAGAAAACCATAATGGGCAAAAGTTTTTTTCTTTTACAATAAATAAAGTCTTGACTTTAAGATTAAATATAAATAATCAAAACTTTGAAATATACTTTATTTCCTTTACTTGTTTCAAATATTAGCAGCAAGCTCTTTTTATCTTTTTGTGAATTGTATAAAAATTTTCTTCAGAAAGGATTCATTTAAGTAGTTTTTAAATAGGCTTGTTTCGATATTTTATAAGTATTTATTTGATATTATTTTCAGTTTTATTCGACCTTTTTTTATAATTTCTAATTAATTTTAATCTTTTTACTCGGTCCTTAAATTATAACGATTTCTTTTTCTTTTTTTCTTTCAATATTTCGCTTTCCTTTGGAAAGCTTCTTCAGGAAATTATTTTTTATATTTTCAAAAACAAAAATTATAACAATTATAATAATTATAATTTTTGTTTTTGAAAATATAAAAAATAATTTCCTGAAGAAGCTTTCCAAAGGAAAGCGAAATATTGAAAGAAAAAAAGAAAAAGAAATCGTTATAATTTAAAGGACCGAGTAAAAAGATTAAAATTAATTACAAGTATTTATTTTTTATACTTTGCAAATAATTGTAAAATATATTTAAAGTTAATTTTTGTAAAGTAGTAACCGACCTTCAAGATTATAAAATCGTTTGTATTTCTTTTTTATGTGACTGATTCCAGTACTTAGCCTTTTCTTAAGCGGTTTTGAAAATTTGTCCTTAAATTAAAAGATTATGTTTGTAGGTTGATCCCATTTAGAAAGGGCTTATAATTTTTAAAAATTTAGGGGTATCCCCATATAACAATGATGTTTATATGTCAATTTTAACAAATTTTGTACAAATATAGCTCCCAATAACAGTAAACATAAAAAAATAACAATTGAAATTAAAAGGTGTTCGTATAAAAGATGTAGTTTCACTTACAAGTTCTTGTATCTTCTACCGTTATAGTCAAATACTTGAAAATTACACAGAATTTTTAATTTCTAAGTCTGCTATAACTTCAAGTACTAGTATATATGGGATAATCCTGTTAAACCGTTATAGATAGACATTTAAAATTAAAACAAAGTGTGTAATTCGATATTCAGTTAAAAGTATGAAAAACTAAAGTTTTTTCTCATATAAGCATAAAAATTAAACCATGAGAGGTTGGTAATTGAAATTTACTTTTATTTATTGCAAGAACTCCTTAACTGTTAATTTATTATTTTACGATTAACACATGTAAAGGAAAAAATAGTTTGATATTAAGTTCCCCTTTTAATGTATCTTCACTTAATTGATACCTTCACTTAATTGATATAACGATAACGTCAAGATTTTCATAATAAGTGACTTCATTAAAATGGTTTAAATTAAAACAATTGTTAGAAACCCTTATCTTATGCTACATTTTAGTACGGTTATTTTGTTTAAGAAATTTTGTGTTCTTTTGAAAGGTATATGCAAAAACGGGTAAAAATATTTTGACTTCACCTAATTAGAGGTTAAATTTAAATTGAATGGTCTATTTGCTATCAATCTTATGTAATGAAATTTAGAAACCTATATAAATAATAAAAGTCACCAAAAATATTGAGATTGACTGAGGTAAATTTCAAAATTCCAAAAAGAGTTTTAGAAAGTCAAAAAATTCTTTTTTTTTACTGTACTTAAGAGATGGGGAAGAAATTTCAATTTAATGAAAACAAAGTTTTCCTACGTTTATTGCTTTTAATAAACATTTTGGTATATTGAGCTCTTTTATTTTGAAAAAAATAACACAGTACTTAAGATTTTTAAGTTAAACGATTTTTTCACCTTCAATATACAAAAGCAAGCACTAGCAAGCAGTGCTTATATAAGCAATTCTCGCATATACAAGAATATTCTACTTTAACATCACCCCTATTGTTGTTGTTATCACTGAGTGTAGGCGCCTGTTTTGCTGTGTACTTTTTTTGTTCCGTGTTAATTGTCTTTGTTTTCTATTATTTAGCTTATTTCGTGGAATTTCTTATAAGTATGTTGTTGTTTTCTTGGTTGTATAATATTTCTTAGCAAACTGCGCAGTTGTACAAGACACAATAGGTCGTTTCATTTGCTTTCTGTACTTGATACTTAAACAAATTATTTTCATAGCAGCATATACAGGAACATTTAAAGCAGAAAAAATATTTTTTTTAACATAAAAACTAAAAGGGTTTTAGTTTAGATAGAAACAAATTATAAAATTTTGAAATTTAAACGAAGATTATCTCATGAACTCTAAAAGATAACCTGCTGTTTTGTAACTTGACTAAAGCAAAAATAAATATTTCGCAACCGTTTGAATTTTTTATACACCAGAGACCTGCTACTTTGAAACATTGGCACGCCGTCTTCCTGAGCACTATAGAATTCAAATTTATATCCTAAATATGACTATTCCTATATACTATAGCCGTGTACAGATTTAATATTACCAGGCTAACCCATTTTTAGTATGACTATTTTGTAAAATGAGGTTTTATTTGTTTTTTTTACAGATTGTAAATAAACATAAAATGACATTGGACTACTAAATGCAAAATTAAACAACGAAAGTATACGAGTATTTCTAGAATAGAAATTTAAACTTAAAAACCTGAAATTTTACAACTTACTGCGTATTTTAATCACTATTTTCCCAATTAAATCACATTCGTCTCTTTTGTTCTGCTGTTGGATGTTCTACTATTTGCAATCTGGAGAATCGTCCGGGAGTATTTCACCTAAATGTTTCCGCCACGCAAAAAATAAATTTTCATTACAGTGTTCTACAATTTTCTTTGTGCAAAATATAATTTATCAAAGAATATTTGTTGTTGCGCTGATTTGTAACATTTAAATATTTTTGTTGCAGTCACGCGAACCTGTCATCATATTTAAAATAAATATTATTTGGTTTCTGTTGCTAGTAAAACAAATGTGCGGTGTTAGTGCAGTGAAAGTTTAAGTTTGCTATTACTTCCTTCATTATGTTAACAAAATATGGCTTAAGGGTTTTTTAATATTTGTTTTTGGGTTGAGGTGTAGGGTATTCAGGAAAGATTTATATATATATATATATATATATATATATATATATATATATTTTTTTTTTTTTTTATGTTTTTTTCTTAAAATTCTTGAATGATACTTGAATTTTGGGTTTATTTTTCTTTGTAATTTGGAAAACCCTAAATTATTTTTGTATTTATAAGAATCATTTTATTGATCCTTGTTTTTTATTTGTTTGATTTTATTTGCATGCGCATTTGTGGGAATAAATTCCTTTGTTATTTTAATTTCAACACTATAACCACAAAATGTTAATTGACATTTTGGTTACAGTTTAATTTACTCACAAAGACCCACATAACCAATACGCAAATGTACATTTACATATTGCTATCGCTTGAGGTATAAAACCATTTTAGTGTGTTCGTTTTGTTAATTTATTTTATTTTTCTTTATGTGATTTCATTTTAACTTTTTAGGCTGTTTAAGACATTTAAGATAACATTGCTTGACCAGTTAACTATAACTGTCAATAGGTTAATAAAAGCTAATTGGTACTAATATAATCGAACACTTAAAGGAATAAAACTGTTGTATTTTGTTTGGTCTAGTAGAATTTATCTTACAAAACTGAAATATCAAAAGCAACAGCAATAGAAGTAAAGTGCTTGTTTAAAGCAATCATTGTTTTTTAACGAGTTTTTCAGCACTTACAAAAATAGCAATTGTTGCCATATAAAATTTCATATAGTATGTAGGTAAGTGAAACAAATGCTTGACACGCGCTAAAGTTTAAGCAAAAATTCTGAAAGAACTGGAATACAAAAAAATTTACCTTACTTCATATGGTAAAGACCGAATAAAAAGTGCCTTTCAAACTTCACTTACGGATTTAAATAGTTTAGCTCTCTTAAATTTAAAAATTGACACTTTTAACAAAAACAAATCCATAATATGATTTTACTGCTAGGTGAGAAATTACTCATTTTCATATTATGGTACATAAGATGGCGATATTGCCAGTACTCGTTCTCGCAGTAATTAAGAGATTTCATTCCGATGCTATTGGTATGAATAACACGTGGTTTAACCAAGTAAATAGAGCCACATAACATTCAGTGAATGAAGTAACTGCATGAAATATATCTTGGTAAATAAGCTGTCACGAGCCCATAAGCAATAATTTTTTTATGGTTTTTAATGTTTTATTTAGCATAAAATTTAATTAAAGAATTTAAAAAAAAAATAAAGTTTTTTAATTTCTATAGTTTTTTAAACGATCTTTTTTTTATCTTTAATAAATCTTTTTTCTTTTTTTAAATCTTTTTTTATATATTTTTTCTTTTCAATATTTCGCTTTCCTTTGGAAAGCTTCTTCAGGAAAAAATTTTTTAAATTTTTGAAAACAAAAAAATTATTAACAAATTGAAAAAATGTTTCAAAACATTTGACAAAAACATAAAATATTTTTTCATACATACATACAAAAATTTTAAATTTTCAAATATTCAAACATACAAAAACAAGGAAACGGAAACAACAAATAAATAACAAACAACAAATAACAAATTCTCTCTTACGAAATGATTATAACAAATTATGTGTCTTTTTAATTAAGTACTAAAGCTAAATTGTCTGTGTCTGTCTTGTTTTTTAAATTCTTTAAAAATATTTTTTTGCTCAAATTAATTTAACTGTTAATAGCTGTTCGTTTTTATAATTTTTATCATAAATTTGATAAAGCTCAACACATTTTTACTAAAACTATCAGAATCAACGATTATTGGAAAGCTCTTATGAAACTTTTACTTTTATTTTACTTTAAGATGGGGTTTAAGAAGAGATTTTTTTAATTGCTTTTAAAATGAACAGCCAATAAATGTTAAGTTCCTATAAAAATGAAAAGACTTCAACAAATTAGATCTTTTAAAACGTCAAAGCACATAACAACATACAAATCTACATCGCAATGTGGAAAATTCAGCAAAATAAATGAAAGATTAGAAATGCGTGATAAGATTTACGTCAGTACCTAACTTTGTAAGCCATAACTTGATGGTGGATCATACCACTGTGGATGAAATGTAGCGTCATCCTCGCCCTAGGAAGCCTTCGGATATGTCTACCCTCCATTTACTCCTTATTGCAACTTCAAGAGCTCGGAGCAGGCCGCAAACCTCATTCCTTGCTGAAGAGTTGGACACTATCCAACTCCTGATCCAGAACGCATGAGGCTTAATAAAATTTAAGAACACAACCGCAATCATGATCACTGAACCTGAACCATTCATGGTGTTCATTGTGAACCAACCGACACAACTCAAACGGGGGCCTCGAAACCACAACCACCACGATACTCCCGAAGGGCCTACCTCAGTAATCAGTCAGAGAACAGCTAAAAGGCTAAAAAATCAAAAAGCTGAACACTGCGGCTTTACTGATTCCCTTGGAAATAAAGTGGAATTGTTCAATTGACTCCTGATGCCCTTTTAGGTGGCTGGGCTCGCTTTTACCCTCGTTGACACATGTAATGACGGTGAGATTCCGTCAAAACATATCAATTTGCCCCCGGGGGGTGAAAAACAAAATACCTTTCCATCTTTTTGAATATTCAATTACTAAAGTAATAAAAAACTAATAAAACGGGTGATCGCCGTAACAAAAGAGTATACACTCACGAAACACTTTATGATGAGTATTTTTCAAGCACCATTGAACTCACCAAATTCTTAACGCTAAAATGATAATTAAATAAATAAATCCATAGAAACTTAAGGTATGATATATAGTTATAAATATAATAAACTGAAGTATTCCATTAGAGGGGATTTGTTATCGCCTATCAAGTTCGCACGATTTAATTTAATTTAATTGCCCTTTTTTGTTAGTGTTTTCTTAAATTAACCTTAAAAAAAGTTAAAAAATATATTTCGCAAAAATTTTTAAATGTTTGTATATAAGTACTTCTTTAATCATGCAACTTAATTTTCTTAAACTCTAAATATAGAGCCGTTATAACTTATTACTTAATTCTTAATCACTTATTAGGAATTAGTGGAAACCGTTAACATAACCAAACATATCATATATGAGTTAATATTTTAAAGTATGGGAATACATATTTTTTCAACACACATTATTTAAGTGCTGTGATATACATTTATTAAGGAAGAAAAGCAATGTCTAGCAACAGTTTTATACCCATAAAAACACATGCGATAACACATACATACATACATACATGTTACACATATATATGTATATATAGCAATTGTTATTATTAGGACGTGATATGAGCATTAGACAACCTCAGGGGGCACCCATGTCTACAAAATATGTGAGCAAATTGACAACGGAAACAATGTTTGTTTTTTTATTTAAGGCCTTTCAAATGTAAAATATTTTCTTATTTCCTTTTCTTTCTTTTGGGAAAATTTTGAGTTATTTATGTTTCTTAACCTCAACAAGCGGATAAACAACTAAATAATGCGATTATGTAGCAGTTTACGAAATTTTATAAAATTTGTTTACCTTTTTCTGCATATTAAATTCAGATTTATAGAAATCCTTTAGTTTTTTTTTTTAATTTTGTTCAATTATAATTATTGTTTATTGAATACATAGTATAAGAAAATTTATTTTAAATAATACTGAGATGGATAAAATCTCTTGTTTCGATGACATTCTTTCATAAGGTATGAACTCTGGAAAACTAAAACAAAATGGAATGACAGTTTTTAACTTAACACAATGATCTCCTTTTTTAATTTTGATCACCAAGAAGTAGACTTCTATAATGAATAATTCCTCTTCTAATAAGATACCGGACCAGAAGAGGAGTAAGTAAAACTTCTTTTGGCTGCTCCCCCTTAAATAACAAAGAATTGATATTGGATCATTAGATTATAAGGGCTGTATGATATCACATTGAGACATTGAGCTGGCACAGTTAACTTTATTTAGACCAGACCTAAACAGTTCGAGATGTATTAATTAAAGAAACAGCTTTACCGCTTTATAAGCTTATTTTTAATCGTTGTCGTGGTAGCTTTTAACTTTTGATGAAGTGTTTCCTCATCCTGATTCACCAGAAATGAATATGTACATAAGTCTTGTGAATTTTACAAGAAAACAAATAAAGTGAAATCGACTGGTGTTGTTAATAGAAAAGCGTTTTGTGGACATGCAAGGATTATCTTTTTTCTATTGAGACTCTAGGTGGTTTGATTTGTAGTTTCTTAATTACTCACTTACTTTTAACTCTGCTAACGAGCATATTCAACATCAGTTGTCGGGACTTGAACTCAAGATTAATAAATCATGGCTGTATAATAACTCTCAGCCAACTTTTACTTTTTTCTGTTTTTACATACCACATTTGTTAGCGAAAAATATAACTTATTCAGTTATGTTTTCTTTAAGATATAGTCCAACCTTTTAAACATGCAATATTAAAAATATCTTAAAAAAATTTATGAAAGATAAAGAAGCACACAAAAATTATATTAAACTTTTTTACTACTTTTTGTTACAACTTTTGATATTAAGCCGACTTCTTTTCCTCTTCTTTGGAAAATAACTGTAAACTAATCTAAGGTCATAAAATAAAATGGGCATTAACATGTACACACAACCTTAACTCTCTAAAACATAAATATTATTAATTAGTAAACATGGACTAATTTAATTTTGGCCACTTACAAAAATTGTACAAAATACCCTTTGCCACAGACCGAATACAGCGAAGAATAAACTTATACCTGCAGAGGTACGAATTTGTATTTACTTACGTTCATGCATTTGTGTTTAGATGAGTGACTAATACTGTGTAAGTTAAAGTGTGTGAACATAACAAAGACCACATAATCAACTGTTGCAACAATTAATTATTAGCTTCAGTGAATATTCATGTGTGCTAATAGGCCTAAATGCATTTTTGTAATTATCCACGGACCAATAAACAAAAGAAATAAACTGATTTATTGGTTGGTAGGGAGGATGCTTATATTTGGTGGCTACAGTCATTTACAATTTCAACAAATAGTTGAATTATAATAATAACAAATATTTTTGAATGACTTCTAAAAGATTTCTAAATAAGTTTACTCAAAATATTTAACTTACAACTAGGAAAGATGGTAATAAAATACCCATTGCGATACTAAGAACGATAGCAGGAACTTCAGAATAAGGCTAAGTTAATTTCTAGCAACACCAATCTAAAACCAGGTGGCTTTCAAGTTGGAGAGAAAAAGTAAAAGTGCTGTTGTTAGCGGTATTACTGTTCAGTTAAGAACTAAAGATATTGAATTTAGATATTCAGGTATGTGATACAAGTTAATTGATTTGAAAACAAATGTTTCTTAGGAATGTGATGAATTTCAATTTTAAAATACAAACCAAAAATACTTTTGAAAATATGTGAACAATTTTTTTAAATATACACAAAAATGTTTGCTTTGCTGTTGTTTTCAAATTGATCAATTGCCATCACCCTGAGTTAAATTGAATAAAATTAATTAATTAAATTGAATCCTTGAATATGTGTATTTTTTTCAAAAGTTTAAAATTTCGATTTTCTCTTAGATATTGACTTTTAAAAATTTCGTTTTTTTATATTTTAAGTTTCCAGAGAAATAGAGATTTTGTAAATAACGCAGGTTTTCATTTAAGTCTGGTGCGTTGCTGTGTAATTTAGATTTAAAACTATATTTTTTATATATTTTTTTGAAATTGTATACACATTTTAAATATTTTTGTTGTTATATTTTGTTGAAGAAATATACTTTAAACTTTATCCGAAAGATATAATTTAAATATGATATCTGGTATATGACTGTCAAGATTGGCTCATACATTTTTAAAAGAATTTTTATAACATTTGTGGTCATATATCGGTAATAACTAGGGGAATTTTGTCCTCTTTGTACGGACCAATGATTTTGCCAGTAAGTTTTTCTGGATGTAACGGTGTATCAACCTGTACTTGAGGATTATCATAACTCCTAATAGGCAGTTTTGCATATTAACGAGCTTATTTAAACAAAAGTGTGCTTCATCGCTAAACAAAATTGGATTATGAAATCGAGTCCAGGTATTTCGAATAGAACCATGATTTTTAAAATAAATTTGCACAGTTTAGTAGCGTTGTTTAGGCATCAGTCTATTTATGTTGAAATGCCAAACCAAACTAAACATAAGTTACTTGAGAGCTGACAAAATGGCTCCCAGTTAAGATGTGTGCAAGATAAAAAATCCATATCTTTTTCAAAACACCCATTATTTAAAGGATTTTGTCTGCTTAACGTGACAGAGAATTATTTATTTAAATTTCTGACTTTTTCCAACCTTATTCCTGGTCCAGATTTGATATGGTAAAATAATTAATGGTTACGAATGTTTTATTAATTTTCAAGATTATGAATTTTTAGCTATGATAAGCTTTTCAACGTAAAGGAATATAATAAAACTCTGGTCTGTCAGCTAGAATTCATTTAAAATTAATTTTTTTTTTTTTGGGTAGGATTAAACTTTAATAGCCCTATAAAACTGTCAGTACTTGGATATTCATTGTAATTAAATTATACTAATATCGTGACCATAATATTCTTGCGACTTTCAATGTATCCACAGTATACAAACACATTTTAATTGAACCATAAATTTCACTGTGCAGCAAAGTCTTTTCCTTATATTTCACTAGCTTGAAACATGTTTATATATTTCTATATTATCATTGTTATTATTAGTCGCAACACAATTTCGTTTTATTATTATTTCCCATTTTATAATTCGGCTTTTTTGAATTTCTTTACACTCTTATCCTGAAACGATTAAAAATATGATATTTTCATGTCTGATTTTAAGAATCTTAGGGGCATCATGTGCTTATTTTTGTATCTTTTGTGTTTTATTATAAACTGCAATCTTTTTCGTGTTGTTAAATTTTGTTTTTTCCTTGAAGACACATAAAAACAAGATAATTGGTTTTAAAATCTGGAAACATAATAGTGTAATATAAAATAGCATAAAAATTAAAATTCTGCTTAAGAAGCCAGATTTTGTTTATAAATTTAAAGTTCTGATTTGTTGGGGCGCATACTAATTACCAATTAGAAAGTAAAATACAGTGATTAGATTTTAGTAAATGTAAATAATGACCATGAAAGCTGTTACACAAGCCAAATGCCTTTGTGTTTGATGGCTGACATATAATGGCTTCGATATAGTATGATTAAATGGAATTTCAATTTAAAATGATGCGTTGCATATATATCTGCCATAGTTGCACAGAACAGTTGAATATATAATTAAATTAAAAGATTTGTACTACCAAAAACTTTCGATATTTAAGTTTGGCTTAATATAGCAACGGGAGCTCTTAAAACCATACAATGGGGAAATATTTTATAATTATTACTAATGTGGTTTAAAAGATTTTTTACAGTTTTAAAGCTCATGATAAGGTGGTCAAAATCAAGTATATATTGTACAATTATCCTCAAGTGAATTTGAATATTTTGATTTTTTGAAAGAAAACCTAGACTAACAACTTTTCTTTCAAATTCTGGATTATATTTTTAAAAATTGTTAATAATATTCTTCACATCTGGCTTAAAAAAAATGGGTAAAGAAAATATAGAATTTTCAATAAAAAATATGTAAAAACATCCCTTATCGTTACATATGTTGAACCAAAAATGCATCTTTTCTTCCTTCATAAAAGCGTCATTGTGGAATTAATCACTAATTTCTTACATTTTCTATGTCTTGAAATTCCTATCTTATGATTCTCAAAACTTTGTAGCGAAAAATTTTAAGTCTGATAAAAAAGAAAAAAATTAAAGCCTTATAAATTCATATTTTATTAAAATTGAAGAGCCCGTTAAGAAATTGATGATTTCTTTCCAAAATATTTCACTCCTGCTTCACTGTGCTTCGTTATGAAATACAATTTGGAAAGTATGGTAATTCAGTTATTCCACATTATATAAATTATAGTCATAATTTTTTTCCTTTTTTTGTGTTTCAATTTCTTTTACTTTTAAATAAGACTTACTAAGAAAAATTAAACGGTAACTAAGTTGAAATGAAATATTCGTTTTTCCTGTGCTTCCTCTTAAATTTAAAGTAGGCTTTTTATTGCATCCATAAGCTTTGATAAATTTAACAATAAAACTTCTAATGGAAATGTGCTTGTCATAAGCATTTGTATCTATACGATTTGACAAGGTGAAACCTAAATTAAAAGTAGCCTGATATTAGTTAAAAACATAATGGATATCTTTTGTTTCACATTAATACAAAATCTTTAAGAATCCCTTCATTTAAAGTTGGCATTTTGGTAGGATAAACTTAGTGGACAAAGTTTATAAGGTTGAAAATAATTTTAGAAATAGATTAAAATTTAACATTTGGGAATATTTTCAATCTTCAATCTTAAACTAAAGTTGTGTTTTTTAAATATGTCAGTTTCTTTTTATTAAAGACATGCTTTATCGCTTGGAAAACTTTAACATTTTGCTGAAAATAGTAAGAATTTTTATATAAAACCGAAAAAAGCTTGCTTAGGAAGAAATAAAACCAGAAATTAGTATTGCTTTTTTTAAATAAAATTTATTAGTGACTTTATGAAAATCGTGAAATTCTTAAATGTTTAAAATGTTAATAATATTTTACTAAAACGTACTTTTCCGAAAGGTGTTTGCTTAAAATTGATTGTTTTTAGAACTTAGAAATATTATTTAAAACAAACCAAACACCATTTATGCATAAGAACCGTCAAGTCTTTAAAAATCGATTAAAGAAAAATAATTTTTTTTCACCGGAATCATATATTGTTACATATAACACAATATTGTTCTAACGAACATATTAAAATTGATTTTTTTTCTACCTTTATGCTTACAGAATTGGAGATAAGCATATATTATATCTAGGAATTTCGATCACGGATTTCTTATTGTACATATAGAGGCTTACTTATAGGTAATTTTAAAAAATGAATGGCATATGACAGTCCATGCTATTAGTATCCATGCTAGCTAGGAAGTATAGTATTGCCTTTTTGGGCTATGGAGTACTAGTAATGCTAATTAGTACTCCAATGCATTTTTTGGAAAATAATTGAATACTCACGAGGTGTGTGCTAAGCAATTATATAAATATAATCGTTTCGTTCGTCGGAAATGTATTGCTTCCTTGCACATTAGGGGTCTATCCAGCTATAAATGTGGCATTTCATATTTCACTGCTTAGAAATTAACAATTAAATATGCTGTTTACTAACTGCGCAGTTTTCTAAGAAAACTTATGTACACAAAACAACAACAACTATCATAAAATAAATTCCAGAAAGAAACTTTATCAGCGTAAAAATAAAAACAAAAATACACATGGAAATACAGGCGCATATACATTGAATGGACAACATACAACAACAAAATGTGATACAAAGGGAGAAGAAGATTCTTAATTTTTCTAGACTTCTAGTGGAAAAATATAAAAAGGCAGCGTCTGCGTGGATAGTTGGTTAGTTGAAAAATAAACCTCGTGAAGTAAAGACTTGCATCTTAAGTAAATTGTTCTGTAGTGTCAACTTTGTGTAGTTAAAGTAAGTAAACTTGTAATAAATTTAAAAACTCTAAAGTCTGGTATTATTTACTTTGCAATAAAGAACTCACAACAAAATGTTTATAAAAGGTATAAACGTAACAGTATGTTAGATTTGAAATAGGATTCTGTTTCTGTTGTCACACCTGCTGCGTAAATATATAAGTGCTAAATATCGCTTTAACGTTCATTGTCTATATATATATATATATATATATATATATATATATATATATATATATATATATATATATACACTTTTTCGAAAAAATATTTTTTGTTGAAATTAAAGCAGAAGTTATTACTGTAATTGAAATTCAACTTTGTGACTACTACTTTTATTTTATACCATAGAAATACTGTTGCAGGTTACATAAACATAAAACAACTCTGCTTATTTTATATTATTTTTGCTTATTAAATAATTTAAATGATTTATTGTGTTTGGATGTAATAGCTAAAAAATATTTATACTTATAATATTTATCCTTTAAACTCAATGTAACAAAATTTAAAAATCACAGATTGATAAAATATGCAATATAGGTTTTTTAATTTTATAATTGTTTTATAAATATAAAAAATATAAAAGGAAAACAAAATAACAAGCTTTTATTTGAATATTTCTTTAGATAATGAATGCAATTTGAATTATAATTTTTTATATATAAAATTTGTATACATTTATTAGACTATAAATTTGATAACATTTTTATTACATTTACCAACAATGTTTGTAAGATTAAGGGTGTCTATTAAATTGTGTGCACTTTATATTTTGTAAAACTTATTTACTGCTAAACTAAAATTAAAATATATATTTTTTTTTAATTTTTTAAAGTTTGTACACACAAGAAAAAAGATACAATAAAGACTGTATTGAAGATGATAAATTACGGTCAGATTTTTTTATGCTTGTCGCTGTTTCTAATATCTTAATTTTGTTATTTTAACTGTAATACATTTTAGACATACTCTTAGTTTAAAAGTACGTTATTTGGCGTTCGGGTTTTTTTTTTTTAATTTTTATATTTATTTTGTCTGTTTTCTCCTATAATTTATGGTATTTACGGAAAACAAATTTGTTGTATTTTTTTTGTTCTTTAAAAATAATCATCCCAAGTAATAAAGAAAAAAAAAATAGAAATTTAGTGACAGAAACGAAGCATGAAAAAAGTGGATAATAATTATAAACAGTTTAGTTTTACAAAAATATACACAATTTACAAGGTCGTTTTTGGCGAAGATAAATAGAAAAATTTTAAGCGCGTTTATTTAACAAAACCAAAGCTAAAACGTGAATATTAGAAGGTTTTTTAAGGCTTGAGCTTTATTACAATATTATATTTCACAGAATGTGAATGTGTGCCAAATTTTTTGTTAAAAAGGTACTGAATTAAAAATAACCCTTTTTACTTTCAAATCGCCATAAATAAAAGATCAAGAACTTATCGTTTTATTTTTCCTTTTTCTTCTTTTTAAATATCCTATTAAATTTTGGTAATAATATACAAATTAAAATATTAAAATCCACAATATTAACTCAATTTTAATCCAAAAAATAAACCATTACAAATAAAAAAAATGTAAAACAGTTAAAAATTTTCTGTTTCTGTTTTCATATGACAATACAGAAATATAATTTATTCCTATATCTATTAAAAATAATGCTTTAAGCTGTTTAAATTTTTTTAAATACAAGGAATCAAAAATTTTTTCAAAAGAAACAAAAGTACTGCTGCATAAAAAGCAAAGAAGGACTGAAAACTTAAATTAGAGCCCTAAAATTTATATCATTCCTTTGGTTTGTACCAATTGACAGCAGGAAACGAAATATTTCCAAACCAACTTATGTTATTTTTTTTAATCCGAATAAAAAATCTACAAAAACAAATGCCTTTGCATCTGAAACAATTTATAAAACATTCAAAGCATGTACGGAAAACTAAATAAAAACTGTTTTACCATTTCTTTTACTTGTGCTAAGATTTTTTGTGCAGAGACTGGCAAAATAAATTCTAAACCATAATCAGTAACTGCAGAACTTATGTGGTGCCGAAAAAGTACTTTGTCATTGTCAATTTAAAAAAAGCCATCGAAATAAGTACTACTCGTAGTAGTATTTTTACTTACTTTGAGACTTTAAGAAAAAAAAAACCCCTCATAAAATAATGTAGTTTAATCTATAAGACAGATTGAGGTGCAAAGCTCATTCATAAAAAAAATTAAAAGATCTATATAACAATTAAGTCGTATAAATAAGTTGCCGCTTATGAGTCTCTTTAATTACAGATTTTTCTGCTAGTTATGATCAGTTTCGTTTCAGTTACATTCTCCATAAATTTTCAAGCTACTGTTAAGCATGATAAACTTTTTAACAATATATCTTTCGATTCTTTGTGCTAGCAACATAACTCTAAAAATTATTGAAGTCAAAGTACATAGGAGCAAAAAGGAGACGATCACTGCTGAGTGTTTAAGAACCTAACATAAAAAAATCAAAATAATTTTTGTGTAATTGGTTGATAGAGGAAACAAAATCCGAACAAATTTCAAAATACTTAAACCATGAAAGCAATTTTAAGTGATAGTTGGCATTTTTATTCTTACTACATACGATCAGAAGTTTTGAAGATAAAGGATGCATGTGACTTTATTTGTGCATACGAAAACTTTGTACTCATTCATTTCATGACTGTGACACAAAAAGAAAAGTTAAAAGCAAACAATGAACAGCAAAAGAAAACAGTAGATTTTTAAATTTTATACCCCTTTAGTGATTTATATTGTGGATCTGATTGTCTTAAGTTCATCGGTCCATACATAACTTTGAATTAATTTGGAAACATTGAAAAAACTCTTAGATATTAAAATCATTGTCCCTGTAATTTTTTTTTGTATTTCCTTGCAAAGTATTTACCTCAAAAAAACTTTGTTTTAAAAAAACTATTTTTCTATGAAAGCAGTGGTCATTTCACTGATTGATTTTATATTTTGTTTATATTCGTTTGGTTTGTGTTCGTCAGATGATATACTTTCCGAAGTGTAAGTTTTATTTGCTTTGTGGCGGTAAAATGTTATATGTTCCCTACTCTACGTTGGAAATTGATGCGATATAATGAATGTATACCAAAAAAACTTATATGTCGATGTGGTATCGCTGATACTTTCAGTAAAGGGAACTATCCATGTCAAATAGTTCCTAAATTTAACGCAAATTTCAAATAACTCCAAACACTTCAATTAAGTCTAAAAACTGGGGATCGTAAATGACTATAGGCAGCTTTAATAGAGCTTTTTAAACTTCTAATCTATGTTTTGGGAAGTTTGAATGGATATTTATGGTACTGAAAAACGTACTGCCAGAATATACTAAGATAAATAAATTGTGATGTTGACACAACCCCAAAACTTTATTTATCATATGATCGAAATAGAAACCATAAAAGGCAACGCCTATAGGTTGTGGCATAGAGGGGCTCAGACGCAGGATACACATATCTAAGCTAATTTTTTTGGTTTTGTACATATGTACATATGAATGTGCGCTTCAATTAATCTATGAAAAAAAATATGCAATTTGTTTATATTGAGACGTAAGAACATAAGAATATATATCATATGATTTCTTAATACTAACAAAAAATTATTTATAAGTCGTAGAAGCTTATACTTTAAAAGTTCTGGTTGTAAGACAACAATAAAAATTGGAGAAGTACGAGGGAGGTCTGTTTTAGTAAAAAATTAAAAAATAATTCAAAAAGAAACTTTTAAAAATGCTACGCTAAAAATTAAAGCATGTAACGACATGGTTTTTCTATAACCCTTTGTTTTTACGCAAGACATGATGTCTCCACATCCTTCCTAAGTTTACTCTCGCATCGCTGGCATATAAATACATTTTATGGAAATTTATTATAACTTTAAAAATTTAAAGTTCTGTAGAATAGACACGTAAAATGGTTTTTTTATGGATATTATCTTATAAGTTTGCATTAGTACCACGCGTTTTGTGTTTGATGTGTATGACTCTGTGTGTTTATGTGCTTAAGTAGGAATTTCCATTAGTGCTATAGTCTTCGACGGTGTTGCAAGTAAATAAGTTTTATGCTAAAAAATAGTAAAGAGAGGAGAGGACCTTGTAATAATATTTTTCTTGTTTTGTTTCAAGTTTAAATTTGGATTTAAATAAAAATGAGTTTTAATTTTTTATTATTCTTCTCTTTTATTACTTTTTTGATAAACCAAAAAAAAAAAAACAAAATATATCATATTTCCGTTTTAGTAATAATTTGCATTTTTTCCAACATTCCTATATGCAAAAATTCAATAGAGAGACGGAGTAAAATAGTTGATAAAAGAAAACTATTTCAAAATATACTTTTAAAAAAATGTTCTTTTTTATTTGTCATTTAAGCAGTCAGTTGTTGTAAAACAATACGAAGAAATGAAATAACAGTCGAACGCATCCATAATGAATTTTTAAAATGTCAAATATAAATCTATATATAATAATAATATTTTTGAAGTAATGCACCTTACGACTGCTTGTCAAAATCGACAACAGTGGTAGCAAAACATTTTAGAACGATTACGACTAAGAAATTAGAAAAATTAAGAAATAGAGAAAAATTTTGGCAGAAAAACTATATTTCTTAAATTTCTTAGTAAAATTAAGACATAAAAATTTTTTTAGAAAAATTACGATTAAAAAAAATTTTTTTTGAGAAAAATTATGAATGATGTATTTTTATTTCTAGAAAAATTATATATATACATATATATATATTATATATTATTATATATATATATTTTTTTTTACTAAAGGAAATTTAAGAAACATAGTTTTTCTACCAAAATTTTTCTTCTACAAAAAAAATTTAGTCAGTTAAAATTTTTCTATAAAAAAATTTTTGAGTCGACATTTTTCTAAAAAAAAATTTTTTGTGAATAATTTTTCTATAAAAAAATTCAAATGGCCTGACCGAGAGTGTCAAATCGCATGGTCTTGGAGACCAATTGGAAGGTTCTTTTCGCAAATTCAATATGTTGAGTTTTGTGATTGCCTAATGAAGCACATCTTACCCAATGTGATTAAAAATTTACTAAAAATGTGATTAAAAATTTACTAATTTTCCACAATCGGTAGGCGTTTTTCGGCTTTATTTTAGAAGAAATTAGCTGCATTGATACCAGCAACATCTGAACACCTCAAGCGATTAAATTTTCTGGATATAATAGCAATTTGTAGATTGGATTGACTTTATATGAGCCAATTAACCCAAAGATATAATTAATTTTCTGTAAGTTGTGCCAAATTATGACTCTGTTTTTTGAACTTAAAAACAGGTGTTATGGCGATAATTTTTAACATTTTGTGAAATAAATTATTTAGGAAAATTTAATTTATCCGTGGAAAAACTTGATATCTATGAAGGTGCATTTATCTTCTGCTTTATTAGAGGATAGAGTCAGCAAATATAAGGCTTCTGGACTTAAGCTAGAAAGAAATTCCAGCAAACAATAGCTTAGATTATTTAAAGTCCAAGACAATTTCACAACGATTAACACATAGTTAACACATAGGAACCGAAGCATACGGCAAGTAAAGCTAACGTGTAGCTTTAAAAAAAATTATTAAGAATTATATTAAATATGAAATAATCTTTTAACGGTCTTTTTAAATAATTTAACGATTTTATTTTTTTCGATATTTCGCTTTCCTGTGGAAAGCTTCTTCAGGAAATTATTTTTTATATTTAACAAAAACAAAAAATTATAACCAAAAAATAAAATCGTTAAATTATTTAAAAAGACCGTTAAAAGATTATTTCATATTTAATAAAATTTAAAAAAAGGTCGAATAAAAATAAAAGTAATTATTAAGAATTATTATAAATTAATTATTAATATTTATATATATAATTATATATATATGTACTAGGTATAATATTCTCTGAAAAAATGCGTAATTTATTATGCTTCTTTAAATTACAGAACCACAACTAACTGCCTGGAAAACCGAATAAATGTGCAAAATTTTCGCGGTTGATGCAGAATTTAGTTATAACTACCATAAACATGAAAAGACAGAGCTATGTAATAGTGATGGTGATACTAAGAAAGTAAAAATAAAAAAGAAAACAAAGTTATAACTCCGTTTTACTGTACCATCTACATATATCAAGGAATAAAAGATATTTTGTAAATATGAATGTGCCCAAAAAAAAGTAAATTTTAATACTGACATTAATCTACAATTCGTATCCATACAAAAAAGGCATTGTATGTGTTCGTATTATCACATGAAACTTAGAATGCATGCTATATTGATGTAAAAATATGACGCAAATCAAGAATATTTAAACAGATGAAGAAATTTAATATAAAATACTGAGAATTAAATTGAATAAAGGAACTATGTATTTTGGTAAATGTCAGTTATGTGTAAAATAAAAATATAGTTTTTGAAATGGCAATTTTAATATTTAATTTTTACAGTTTATATTTAATGAAAGGTGCATATTTTGTAGGCAAAAAAGAAAAAAAAGTTAAAGAAATAATACATTTGAAGTAAGTGAAGCGCATATAAGGTCTGTGGGTTTATTTTACTTTTAAATTTGAATTAGTTTTAAAAATTAAACATAGCTAATAGTTAATATTTAAATTTCCTAATTATTCTTTAGAGAATAAAGATTCGAATTAAAAAAAAGAAAGATATTTTTTCTATATATCATTCTAACTATATAAAGATCAAAATAAATGACTGAATTAAAAATTACAAAGATTTATACAAATATCTTCCTTATAATTTACCATTGCAATACTGTTGTAGGGTTGTAAGCATATTCGGTTGAGTTGAAGCAAAGATTATAGAATTATAAAGATGTTGCACTGCGAACATTTTACATAAACAAAAATTTTAAGCATCAAACGACGAGGGGGGAAAGTGTAAAGGGTAAATAGAGAATACTGTCTTTGCATTGAGCAAAACTAATAACAGAAAAGAGAGTATTACTTTTTATGCACAGAAACACACGTTTGTTCATGTATGCATACATATGCTTCCCATTAATACTTGTGTTTGGGTGTGCGTGTATTGTTTTAGGTATATTTTTGTTTTTAATTCTGTTTTAAAATTAAAAATGATTTTCGCTTTACTAGCAACTTTATTAATGTAGGCAGCATACAGCTTGTGTGGATGTTCAACATTAATAGAAAACGAACATGATTCCTTTCGTTATTGTAGGGCAAATATACTTACTTTATTGTTGTATGAATGAAAAAATTTACGTTTACACCGAAGTCATGATGCTGTTATTTACTTATTTTTTAAAGTTAATTCAACCGCGCACAACTTTCGGTATAAGATCTATTATAATGGAGGTAAAATAAAAGACATGTAAATATAGTAAATATTTTGTATAAAATTTCCAGCCTGTGATTGTAACAAGCACTCTTCTCGTCAAACCAAAAGGAATAAATTGTACTATTAGTACATTCTATGCATTGCTGAACTATGTCTTTTTTAATATTTTTCATTGCTTTATTGGCAGAAAAAAGCTTTTCAAAAACTTTTATATGAATCTTACAAACTTCGAAAAATTGATTGGCGGGTGCACATAAACTTCCAAAATCTGAGTCACTTTCATAGTTTTTTTGTGTGGATACACATTTCTGATGGATATGTTAGAATTTGTGCAGGTTTTACTGTATCCATTCTACATTTGCTGCATGATATTCGTTGCGCTATGTATTCAATGAAATATCGGCTTGAAGTAAGTTCTATTGATACATTCGGAGAGTTAAAACAGTCGGCACTTTCATCAAAATATTCTTCATTATTCTGATATATGTCTACGATATCTATCAGTGGACATTGATTATCAGCTGATACAGTTTCACTACATTCGGCGGAGCTTTGAAAATCCACCGGTAAGAATATGGTATCGTCGTTTTCACAATTTTTTGACGAAGTAAACTGGCTTATTTTTAAAGATATCAGCTTTGCCATTGCGATATTAAAATCGTGAACTGAAAGGTTCTTACAATGTCCGCCTTTGGCGCGAACATATGAAAATACGTTTTCTAATGGCTCCTGATTAAACCGGCTAGTTAAAATTGTGAATAAATTAGAACTTTCTTGAAACATTTCTTCACTTAAAGATAATATGCCCCTGGTGGTTTGGATAAGACCGCGGATGGAAAATATTTTATTGCCGACATATTCAATTTGTTGCATATATATTATTAGATCCTGCAATACCTTCCAAGTATTATTATTATGCTTTAAACCACGCTTTAGAGGATTAGGATCGCTAAAATATTTACTATTTAAACAGTCAAAATAACTATCAAGTTTTTTTATAAATACGTAAGTAGAAGAGGCTATTTCCGATGAAGTCCTTGTAAATTTACGATTTTCGTTAAGAGTTTGAATCGCATCTGCAACAGAACGGCTTAAAGTTTGAACAGCCAACCCCACGAATTATCTTATTATTTTATTGAGTACTTAACTCCTTTATTTACTTCTTAAGACTAACTTATTTTTCTAAATCAAGCTTATGGTAAGCAACGTAAGAATATTTTACTTACGTTGCTGTCTGGCAAAACGTAGAAACAAAGAAGAATAGCGTAAAAACTAAATATACTTATACGTCAATGTTTCCCTACGTTTTACCAGCCGTTATTATCAATTGGGGTGTTGCGGATGTAACTCACGCGCATTTTATTTTATTTATATATTGTCAACTTTGTCATTTTTGTGACTTTACCATGCTCTAGTTCAAAAACTTCTCTAATAACATCAAACCGCGCTATTCCATCAGGTGTTTTAAAGTCACCTTTGATAAAAGCATTTCTAATGGATTTAAAAATATGAGGTACATCATATAGCATATATACTTTATTGGTGTTATAAGGAAAATAAGGCTGTTCTGGTGACACTCCCAATAGGTCGTAACATTTCCTATTTTTTGGACCTTGATCACATGTAACTGGTCATCTAAATTTGATATTAGAAGTGTTTTCAATATTTCTCCTTTTATGGAACTAGCAGTTACAAAGTAGTTTAACACAAATTTCCAATTTTCTATAATTACTCTAATCATGAAAACACCAATTTGAGAACCCATTTCATTTGTTCGCTCGTCTACTCCATCTATAACATCCGCACAATCATTATAACTTAAATTTCTTCTGATTGATATTTCATCAAATATTAAAATGCACTCTCTTTCAAGAGGTTTCATCTTTAAAACCGTTTTCTTAAGAACATTATATATGCAAACATTGTTTCCTGGCTGCAAATTCTTAATATCTGCTTGGTTCAATTTCAAAATATTACGCAAGAACAAGTACGTAGAGGTTGATCTATAATAAATGCTTTGAACAAATTCTTTTCACAATCCTCCCATCGAGCGTTCGTTCCCCTGCTTCCCTTCATTAGAATTGTGCAGAATGTTTTTTCATTACGATTGATACCAAGTTTATCAATTTCACTTTCAAGAGAGGCTTTTACTTTTAACTTTGCTTCTAATGTCTTCAATCTTTTTTCAAGTTTTCGACTTCATACATCGATTTTGTTGAGTTTTACTCTTAAGTCTTTTAAACATGTTGAAAAATTTCTTTCTATAAGTTTTCATTTTTTAAACTTTTAAGGCAGTTTGAGCATAAAGGTGGCGGTGATTCGAATCTTTTTCGCTTACATGACGAACTTCAAAAAAATGTATCGTTAGTATTCTCATTTTCAGAGCAGTTGCCTTTTTCAATACTTTCTGACTCAGCACTATCAATTAAGTATAATGTTGGCACGGCTCCTCGATGTAAATATCTTTTACCAATTAAATCAGGCGAAAAGTGCCTATCACATAAAAAAAGGGAAGTAGTTTCTTCCACAAACTGTTTTTCAAAATTGCACTTTTTTAGCCATTGTTTAAATAATGGTGAGTTTGTGTTTGGAAAACAGAAAAGTTTCATTTCAGGAAATTTTCTTTTCGATCTGCTACAATGTGGCAGAGAACATTTATTGCCTGCTTCTTTGAAAACTTCATTTTTCACAGCATTATTTAACTCAACTTTTCTGTTCTATTCATTATTTTATTTATTTTTTTAACTATGTAAGTTAAAAACCTTTTACATATGAACTGCTGAATAGAAGTATTTACACTTCTATTTATACTTTCATTCCTTATACCTTAGAGATGGGTATACTTAAAACTAAATAAATGTATAGTTTTTCCCATATTTCTGTGCTGATATCATGCTTTGAGTAATGTCTTTCTAATTATCTTTTTTACAACTATATTTTATTATCATGTTTATGATCTATGGGAATTTACATGCAGTAACCAGAAGAAGGGCTTATCATTTACTTTTTTGTCATATTCCTAAAAGAACAAAAATTAACAAATGTAGCAAACACTGCCTTAATGAAAATATTGGTTAATAAGGCTTCCAAAGTTCGTCGACAGTCGATGCTGTTTTATTTTTACAATAAAAAATCTGTATGGTTTGGCTACGGCAACACAGAAGATCCAATTAGTTTTGTATACAATAATACCACTCGAATTTGTAGAGCCCAACAAACACAATATAACAACGTTGATTTTCATTGTTTATTACTAATCGTATTTATAGTATATAATTTTAGCTTACAATTTAAGACTAAGTTTAGAATAATGTTTTGTTTTTCTTGTTTACAAAGTGAAAAGAAATTAATGCTAGTGAACTAAGAAAAGGCTTGATCACATAATATTATTTTTAATTAGTTCATATGCACTTATCTGAAAGCAAACCTTTTTGTTTGTTGGGCATAATATTGACAACGTAAACACACATACCCACATACACATAAACAATGTTCGTAAGTATGAATTGCTTTTGCTGAGAGTTTATTTATGTTTTGGTAATTTGCTCTCCGTTGATGAAATTTCGCTCATTAGTCGTACACACGAGGATTTTCAGAAAATCCCATCAATAATTTAGCAGTGGCAGAACAATGTATGGCAGTGCAACATCTTTGTAATTCTATAATCTTTGGTTGAAGCATAGCCGGCAAGAAGAGAAGACGTGTGCGGACATTTTGTGATTTGTAAACTTAATAAATAAATGAATTTACCCTTTTAGTTCAGAAGTAGGATAAAGAACTTGTGTGCATCAGAAAAAGAAAAAAAAAACAACCCTTAAATGTGTGTTTTTTCCATTGAGCTAAACTAATTAGTTTGATCCTAAACGAGTGTAAAAACCCAACGTACAGTTAGAAAAACTGATAACGACCATCCCAACTTGATAATTAGCTCTGCTTGTGTACCAATCCCTGCACATATATTGTGAGAGAGAAAAGGAAAGATTTAGAAGTGATCATATACAACATAAAGCATGATTAAAAAATGTGTATGTAAATATACGAGTAAATTACATACTGGTGTTAAAAAGTAAATACTTTAAATTTAGCGTCTGAGAAAAAATGTATATGAAAACACATGAGAAATTGTAGAGTGAAAAAGAATAAGCGAACGGTACTTGCACATATGGACATATAAACGTACATGATTGAACAAATACGAACAAAAAAATAAGTTAGTCTGGTTTATCGCACAGACGAACAGTGGCAAAACGAATTGTTGTGTTTTGAACAAGTGGTTAACGAATGAGTTAAATGCAAAATAAGTAAACGTTACATAAAAACGATAAACGTAGTTGAACGGAAAACGTGAAACAAAGCTGGTGAAGTGAAGTGCATAAAGAGCAAATACGGAATTATAATAAAAACAAAATAAAGAAAAGAAAACGATATTTTGTGCGTGAAAAATAATTAACGTGTATTTAAAAAGAAAACGGTGATTAGAAAGCAACAATGCCTTTAATTTCGTCCTTAAAAGTTGTTACTTTAAAAGACCTTCTTCGGGAAAGAAAACTGTCAACGGTAGGTACTAAGGCAGAACTCGCTAGTCGGTTAATAGCAGACGTCGGTTCAGATACAATCGAAGACGATGAAATTGACACAAATGAAAATTTGCAGTCACAGATAAGTGAGTTGCGTTGTATGCTTGAGAATGTTATGTCGGTAATACAGCAACAATCAAATAACAATTTAACGCAACAAAATCAAGTGCGCAACAACTTAGGAAATGAAGTACACGATAGCGTACCAAGTCCGACGCACGATAACGTCGACGAACACAGAGGTGAACGGCTGCCATTAAATTACAGAGAACCGCGACTGCGTAATACATATAGTGTTAAAGAAATTGCCGATACGTTACCCGATTACGATCCAACAAAAGATCAAATTTTTAGTGTTGATCAATTTATTGAGCGAGTCGAAAAATCTATTGAAGCGTATGACTGGGACGAGAAATGTTTGATGCTTGCAGTTTTTACCAAATTCAAAGGTCCGGCGAAATTATGGTTAGACGCATCCTCCGAGCTATATGTTAGGTGGAGTGATTTAGCAGCAGCATTACGAGAAGAGTTTGGTGTCGAACCAGACGAAGCCGACATTCATTTTAAAATGTCAAACGCAACTCGAAAACCAGGTGAGTCCATAAACGAATATTGTTTCCGCATGAGCGCTCTGGGCAAAAGGAATTATTTGAGCGAATCAGCTATTATTAAATACGCACGAGAGGGACTTAAACACCGGGAGTTACAAATTGCAATTGCTACGGTCCGCTTTAAATCGATGAAGGAAATGCGAGCTACTATTGACGAGTACTTTTCAAACATGGCAAGCTCCTCCCACAATTCGAAAAGTTCAACATCATATAAATACAACGACTACGTTAACAAAAACGGAAGTAAACTTAACGACAATAAGGCGAAACCCCAACCCGAACGAAAGCCGATTATCTGTTTTAACTGTTCTGAAACTGGCCACATATCAAGCGCGTGTCCCAGGCCGCAACGAAAGCCAAGGTGTAAAGACTGTCAGCGTGTTCATCCTAAGGGTACTCCGGTGAACTGTGGACAACCGATTGCACGTAGTATTAACAACGTTAAGAAAATTTCAGCTGACAAAGAAGTAACCATCAACGGCGTCGTAATGTTTGCATTGATTGATACGGGCAGCGAATGCAGCCTTATCAGAAGATCAAAAGCAGCTCAAATTGTCGGAAATTGGGAAAGATGTAGCATACGAATTAGTGGAGTATGTGGTGGTACAACAATGCTAAACGAGAAAATAAACGCTAAATTAAATATTGATAATATCGAACTTATAATAGACTTATACGTAGCGGACGATGACACATTTTCGACCGATGTTATTATAGGTATCGATATATTTTCGAACAAGGACATTCGCTTAATTTGTAACGAAAACGGTCAGCATTTTGAATATCGTAACATTTTACAGACAAAAGTTATTGATCGCGCGGGAGATATAATAAAAGATATTAAATGTGGCGAAATAGATCAAGAAACGCGTCTCAATTTGAACAAACTAATAACCGAATATAGCAACGTGTTCGGTAACGAATTTAACGAAATTGGCTTAACAGATGCAGTAGAGATGCAGATTAAACTTACGACAAGTGAACCAATAGTGTCAAAGCCATACAGACTGCCTGAAACGAAAAAAGAATCGGTAAGACAACTTATTAATGAACTTTTGTCAAACGATATAATAAAAAAATCTACTTCCGAATATGCGAGCCCAATCGTTCTTGTTAAAAAGAAAAACGGCAACGACCGGTTATGTGTAGACTACCGTCGAATCAACCAACACACGATAAAGGAAATTTTTCCAACTCCCAACATCGAAGAACGCTTGCAGGAAGTAATGAAATTTAAGATTTTTACGGTATTAGATCTTAAAAGTGGATATTACCAGGTCCCAATTGAAACGAGTAGCCAGAAATACACTGCCTTCGTCACACCCGACGGAACTTACGAATTTAAACGAATGCCGTCCGGGCTTAAAAACGCACCGGCTGTATTTCAGCGTTTGATGGCGCGCATACGTGAAGATACCCAAAGGGATGACGTCATTCATTATATGGACGATATTGTTGTTGGAAGCAACACAATAGACGAAATGCTTGAAAAATTACGACGTGTTTTTCAGGCCCTACGTAATCTTAACTTGACCATTAGCGTTAACAAATGCGAGTTTTTCAAGCATACCGTCGAGTTTTTGGGACATAAAATTCATAGCGGCAGTATGAGTCCCGGAACAGTCAAAACGAACGCAATTTTAGAATTCCCGACTCCAACGAACGTACGCGAGGTAAGACAATTTTTAGGTCTGAGCGGTTACTTCAGAAAATTTGTGCCGGCATATGCGCTTATGTCTGCTCCACTACGTAATTTAATTAAAAAAGATGCAAAGTTCGAATGGGGTAACGAGCAAAACGAAGCCTTCATGTCATTAAAAACGAGTCTGACAACAAGCCCAGTAAGAGTAGACTATAAAACTACCGCGGAACATCAGATCCACACGGACGCGAGTACAATAGGCCTGGCCGGCGTCTTGTTGCAAAAAGATGGTGTACAGTGGAATCCTGTCGCATTCTACAGCAGATCAACATCTAGCGATGAACGAAATTACCACAGCTATGAATTGGAAACGTTAGCGGTGGTCGAAACTCTCGAACGCTTCCGTTACTACGTTTATGGGAAAAATGTTACCGTCGTCACCGACTGTAATGCCATAAAGACCACAATGCAGAAAAAGGAACTCATTCCAAGAATCGCAAGATGGTGGTTACGCATTCAGGATTTCGATATGACAGTTGAGCATCGATCGGGTCAACGCATGCAACATGTCGATGCCTTAAGCCGCGCACCATACGAACAATCTCGAACACTCGAACCAGCATCGCTAAGGATTTCCAAAACAACGGTGAATGAGGACGATTTTCTTTTTTCGATGCAACTTCAAGACGAGAATATTCGTGATATCATAGAGAAGGTGAAATTAGGTGATATAAACATGTGTAAGGACTATGTTATTAAAAACGACAGACTGTTTCGCAAGGTGAACAACAAATGTCTCTGGGTTGTTCCCAAGGCAATACGATGGCGTGTAATTCAAGGGAATCATGATAACGCAGGACATCTTGGCATAGAAAAAACATTAGCAGGCCTTCAAAAATATTTTTGGTTCCCCAGGATGCGAAACGCGGTCAAATCGCACATAAAATCGTGTGTAGAATGTGCGTACAATAAATTCCCTGCTGGGAAACGTGAAGGCGAATACCATTTTGACAATACTAACCCAATTCCGTTCCACACAGTACATATGGATCACTTGGGCCCTTTCCCGAAAAGTACAAGGCGAAACGAACACCTCCTAGTTATCGTGGACGCCTACACTAAATATACTATCATCAAAGCCGTTACAACTACAGCCACTAAAAACGTTATAAGTGTGCTAAACGAAGTTACCGAATACGTCGGTATGCCTACTAGAATCGTCACCGATCGTGGATCAGCATTTACCTCGCATGAATTTAAACGCTACTGCCAAGCCAACGATATTAAACACATACTTAATGCCGTACGAACACCAAGAGCCAACGGACATGCAGAGCGTACGAACAGAACAATTTTGGGTATGCTGCTACCATCTACTAAGGAAGACAAACGTTGGGATGAACAAATGCGGAGAATTCAGTGGTCGATTAACTCAATGAAAAATAAAACGAGTAATAAAACGCCACAAGAACTTCTGTTCGGCTTTGAGCCACGGGATATTCTCCAGAATAAGCTTGTATTAGCTTTACACAGCACCGACATATTAAGCGGCGAAGATTTGCAGACGTTGCGTAAGGAAACAGCAGAGAAGATTGATTTTCAGCGTGAAATAGCCAAACGACGCTACGACGAGAAACATACGCGGCCAAAGCAATATAAAGTGAACGATTTGGTATTGACAGAAAATGAGCCAGCAGCGACGGGTAATTCCAGAAAACTCGAGCCTCGTTACAAAGGCCCATTTGTAGTTACAAAAGTGCTTGACAAGGATCGATACGTCGTGGAGGATTTGCCACATTCTACTAGAACGCAGCGACATTATAAGTCGATATACTCATCTGACAAAATGAAGCCTTGGTGCAGTTTACCTGAAGTCGAACCTTTAGATGATGAAGATGAAAGGGACAGTACCGACGAAGAAGAAGCGGCTTCAATCGAGGTCGATGGTATTGAGGATGGCCGACTGTAAGCATATTCGGTTGAGTTGAAGCATAGCCGGCAAGAAGAGAAGACGTGTGCGGATATTTTGTGATTTGTAAACTTAATAAATAAATGAATTTACCCTTTTAGGGTTATGTGATTTGAGTTTTATATTTATTTAATTATTTTTTATTAATTTTATAAGTGATATTTAGGTAGATGGAAAAAAATCAAATCCGTATGATAATTTTGCTGTTGCGAATGTGTGGTACATTTAATCATAATTAAATAAATCAACAAATACAATATATAACAAAATTACAAATTTTAAGCGAAAGATAAATACAATTATCAAGTTCAAGTTTTTCTGTTCTTTCACTTTTAACATTTAAAACACTTAATATAAAATTATTAAAATATTTCATTTTTGTGCCATTATAAAATATATACGTGGTTTTAAGTTAGGTTTATTTTTGTTCACACATATCCTATTAATGGTACTTTATGATTATTTAACGCTTAAAAATAGTTCCGTTTAATAACACAAAGTGGCTTTTAGAAAAGTTTTCATGTACTTTAAAAAAAAGTAACTTTTGGCCATAAAATTGTTTCACTAGTATAAATTAGTCTAACAGCTGTTGGCAAAATCATAAGAGAGTTTAGCGAAAGATAATTTAAGGAATAAAATGTTTAAGCAACTATGTCGTGTTTGTATGTATTTTAGACAATATTAACTACGTTCGCACAATGCTAGCTTTGTTTAATCGATTAAACACCTCCTTATAAAACGAAGTAAAAATATACGTAATAACAAATGAATCAGTTATCTTTTACAAACGTATAATTGCTTTTACATTTTCTCTACTATTGATCTAGCTTTAGTTCATCATAGGTGACAGTTTAAACCAGATCGTCAACAAATATTATTTTATTTCCTGCCTGTAGTGCATTTTTTGATTGTTAGTTGATTCATTTCTACTATTTTTGCAGATTCAGCTATTATCTTATCTTCTTTATAGATAAATTCTTTTGGTCTAAATAGAATTTAGCATAAGATGAGAGTACAATGAAATTTACGTTTCACAACACGATTCTGGGTCTATTTCATTTCTGGCATAAAATTTAGGCCTTAGAATAAATCATAAATCATCCTGTTGGGTATGTAAAAAAATTAAATTTTGTAACAAATGTTCAAACTAAAACCGTACTTTTAAAATAAAAAAAAAAAACTCCAATTGGTTTAAAAGTGTGAGCTTGAAAGTGCAAAAAATCAAATTTGAATTTAAAATGTATGTACTTCAAATTCAAAGACAAGGGACTTTTATATATGTAATGAACTTTTATTATATTTGAGTTAAAACAATAGTTATCACTTAACGATATGGAGGCAGGAACACCAAATCTAAATACAGACGCTGGATTTCAGGATCCTTTGGGTTCTCATAAAATCAGTGAAAGCTGTCATTAGAATGTACTTGAAGATCTTTCTTATTCAGTTTCTGAGCTTAGGAATACTGTACATAGATTGGGATTTTCATGACATTGAGCTTGCAGCAGAGTATCAAATGCAAATACCCAGATAAATTCCATCTGTAGATCTCGATTTTTCATCTTTTACTTGTTAAGCCTGTGTTATTTTTAACAAATTACGGGATACATTTTTCTGACTTTTCTTTACATTTATTTATATTAAGGATTAAAATTTAATACAATAAAAAACTAGTTCTTAAATAAATAACAACACAATATTTGTCTTTTCATTTGAAATTACTGTAATTATTGTCCGACAACAAAAACATAAAAAATAGAAAACTAAAATAAGAGTTGTACAGCAAGAAAACCAACGTAAATGCTGCGTAATAAGTTAGAAAATAAATAAATATGTTTTTTCTTTTTTAAGATCTTTTTTTATATATATTTTTCTCTTTTCAATATTTCCAAAGCTTTCCAAAGGAAAGCGAAAAAAAAAGATCTTAAAAAAGAAAAAACATATTTATTAAAGATAAAAAAAGATCGTTTAAAAACTATAAAAAGTTAGAAAATAAAGCCAAGTTTGAAACTTTTAGAGAGAGAAAACCACAAAAACAATAAAGGTTTTACGTGTTGAGTGTACAAAGTGCGACAGCATATGCTAAAATATAGCACAATACTGTTGAAATGTGTATGATTGTCTGGGCAAGAACATTTTGTTCTGTAGCATTTATTTTTCCTATTTGAGTTTAAAAGAAAATAAAGTGTAAATTTACCAGATATGCAAAATTTCGGCATCACGATTTTTCAAAAAAAAATTTTGCATGTCGCTAGAATAAAAATTATAAACTTTGTAGGGTTTATTAAATAAGGTACAACTTGATGTAACCTTGTGTAATAGATTCCGAGTTGTTAAAAACGTAAACTAAAGGTGAAATCGAATGGGAAGAGAAAAAAACCTTAGAGGTAAAAAATGTGTTGTTAATCCGTTAATATTTTATATACGTAAATAAATCAATAACTTCATGACTTTTCGCATAAAATATATTTTATCACATATATTATATGCAACATGTTTGTAGTTTACTTTCATTCCTTAGTTGCGTTTGACCAAAGTCTCGCAACACCCAGCCACTTGTTAAAATTAAGGAACAGATAAAACCTAAAGAGTGTTATCAATAAAGTGCACATATGTAATCTCATAATGAAATAGTATGTTTCGCAAGAGTATGACGGTTTTAGTTCAAATAAGAATTCTAGATCGAGTAAGCTTTTGGTACATATAAAACTTATTTCCTTTTCGAATATAGAATATATTATTCCTGTCTGCTATAACAGAACCAGTGAAGCGGTTAAAAAATGTGCCTTAAAAAGTTAACAGAAAAGTAGAAATATACAAATATGATGATCGTTTTATTTTTGAAAATAATAGAAAATATATGTATGGAGAAAAATAGTGTTGAAAATGGCACAGTTATTGACGTCTGTAAAATGTAAACTTTAAATTTATAGAAAATGCAAAAAGAATAATTGTGCGGAAGTATTTTTTATGTAATTTTTATTGTCGTCTTAAGATTGTATAGGAACAAATTTCATTAATATATAGTTTTAACAAAAATTAATTTATAATAATTATAGTTATTTGACCTTTTTAATATTTTTTAGTAGTTTATTATTAAGCACAAGGTCTTTATTTTATAAACAATTTTAAAAATTTTGTTTATTATTTTTTAATATTTCGCCAAACCATTGGTTGGCGTCTTTCTACTTACTGCATGACAATAATTAAGACATTGAAATAGCATCTACTGTGTTGTGAAGAAAAAAAGTGCGGAAGAATAATAATAAAAACCCATTCGTAGCTACGTCGAAAATTAACAGAAGGCAATAAAAAATATATGGTATGATTTATAGATTTAGAGAATAGCAAAGAAAACGTTGTGAACGTCTAACCAAGTTTATATCGACTGAATATGCCTCGTATTATTGTTTATTTAGTTAGTAGATAGCTGTTAATGACAGTTTTAGTAATCGTATTGCTATAATAGTAAAATAGTTACGTACAATAGTAATTTATGAAAATGTATTAAAAAAAAATTGGAATATAAATTTGTTTTTTGTACAATAAAATTATCTAAATACTTTTTTGTTATTATTATTATTATTATTGTGATATTAAGCAGGATTTTATAATGAAGAGTGTTAACTTGAATTAGTATTAAACCTGTCTAAAATCTTTTTATAATATTCGCCAGTAATTATCCTACTTTAGTTACCGTTAATCCAAAAATAAATAGCTGTATTATATTTGAAGTTGCCTCCGTACTGGGAAGAAGTTACAAACCTGGAACATATATTTTTGCTAATAAAATTAGAAATGCATCAAATCGATTCACAAAACCTATTAAAAATACTAGACGGTAACCCTTTTTGTTTAACAATATTTGTTCATTTATTAATGCTTTATCTGTAAGAGGCTTAAAATGAAAGAACAAGAGTATGTAGTTACTAGATAGAAATTATAAGTTTGTCTGCAAAAAGTGAACGAAGGCAAAATATAAAAAATTCCTATAATATTAAATCAGACATTTAAAGCAGAAACTATTGCGACCGGAAGAAGAGAGCAAATTAGTATTTTTTTTAATGAAGCATCCGATTATTTGTTTCATATTTTGTTTTATGTGGTAAAATAGGCAAAAGGAATAAAAGGAATGTTTTTGTCGTAATTTACTGCCCATTTTTGCTTTATCAGTTAGCGGTTTTTGTGGCAACATTTTGATTGCAATTCTATTCAATTAATACATTTACATACTTACAAACACACTAAAGTTTAAAAAGTATTTCAACATGTTTTTAAATCTAGGTTTGCTGTTTTTCAAGTATTTTAAAGTTTTTTATTTTAAGCTTTTTTGCATTATTGCTTCTGTATGTATATGTTTACATTTTTTGTTAAAAAATTTGGAGTTGTTAGTTGTGAATTTCAACATAAAATTCATTTTTTTCGAGCTAATTTAGGGATTGCTATTATTTATTAAATTTCCTTTCTATGCTATTTATATAAATTACTAATTAAGTTATGAACATGAAGAAAAATACAGCTGCCATAATAGAGGCCAAATGGAGTTTATTATTTTTTCCGATGGCTGAAGTCACATCCACTTTACATCTATACAAATACTAAGTTTTGAACATTTTCAAAGCTTAATAATGTTTCATAATTGTGGGACAGTATAAAAGTAAAAAAAAAATTGTATAATACCTCAAAATATTTTTTACTTCACCTTTTTAACATTAAGAAAAAAAGGATGTGAAAGATGGTAATAAAATAATGATAAAAAAAAAAAATTTGTACCTGGTCCTCTAAGATTTTCCGTTTCACTCCAAGGAACTTGAAAATTTTGGGATAAAGAGAACTTTCAAATATTTTCGATTAAATCTAAAAATATAGAATACATAGGTTTCAACTTAATGGTTTTCACTCATTGCTTAGAGAAGGTATTATTTAAAAAAGTACATTTTTATTAATATTTTTGGTAAACCAATATTGTTGCTGACTAGAAAAAATATGAAATTCGCTCTAAATATATAATTAAAGTTTTATGATAACTTTACAGAGATGGCAATTGAGCCTATGAACCTGTGCTCATACACAGAAACCACATTGTTAAGTGGTGGTTATAAATAATAATTATTATCTTTTAGATAGTTTTTATATTATTTTATAGTTTTATAGTATTTTTGCTTGAAGCAACAAACCTTTTACATTTTTATTTGTTTAGTTGATGGCTCAAGATATGATATAATAAAAATGAGAAATTATTTCTGCTGGGATTTGCGATTTGTGTTTTGCTTTTCTTTTTTAAATTTATTGGATTTTTAAATTTATTGCTTCATTTATCTGCTCGTAGTAAATAACGATTGTTGTAAAAATTATAAAGATTTAAAGTATTAAGTATATTTTTCCTACGAATTAATTCTTTTCTCGCTGAAAAATTCTATCATGTGTTGTTTTTTAGGAGACATTTTAGCAGAAGATGCTTTGAATATATTTTTTTAGTTCTTTTGATTGGGCTAAATATGCACTTACATTACTTTTTAAGCAAGCAGGCAGACAAAAATTCTGATTTTAAATAAAGTTATGATAATCCTGCGACATTATAATTAAAAAATAAAAGAAAGAAAAATGAAGTTTTCTTATTTCTATTTAACAGTGCGAATGTTTATTTTTGTCTTTCTATTCAGTATCACATTCATCAAAGGAAAACGAGAGGGTCGGTAGGTGCTTTACATTAAATTATTTCTTTATCCTGATCATTACTCCATTCTTAAGCTATTCTAAATTTTAGGCTAAAATTCCATAAATTACAAAAAATTAGTTATGTTATTGCTAAAGGAGATATGTGAATGAGTCAACATATATAACTGAAATGCATCACTTTATTAATAGTTGTTTGTAGTTAGGCTTCGATAAGTTTAAAGTTTTAAAGTTTCGATTATAACTAGTGCTTTACAAAAGAAAATATTTTAAAATAAGCTAAGGTAAATATCATATTCGAATTTGTATTCTAAACCCATTTGAAAAATATAAGAAATGAGTGCCAAGTCACTGAAAAAAACTTGTATTTGAATCTAACTAAAACCGAACTTATACTTTTTCACCATAATGAAATCCTAGATATAAACTGTAATATACGCTGAAAGCGCATACTAGTCCGAAATATTCTGCATTTATTTTGGATTGCAATTTTTCATAAAAGAAAACTGTTTAGAATAGATCTTCGTGGATATCGCAATCTATGTTAGCTAGCAAGAAAGTAGATCAATTTAGGTCATGAAGTTATTTTAGGAGTGAAGAAAAATGGTGCACAAATCTGCAAAATGGTTAAAGATCTTTATATAATGTGTCAAAACTTTGCGGTGATCGAAAATTCTTTATAAGGATAAGAGTAAGTGTCTTCTAGTGGATATAGTCATATTTAAATAAACCTCAGAAGTTGACTTAACAACCAAAATTTCTTTCTTAATCGCTAGTTTTAGTATTTTGTTAGACAATTTTTTACTACACAGTTATGAAATTTTAGAAATATCACAATATTTTTACCCGGTTTTTTAGAAATAAAGGACCTACCTCAAAAAACCCTAGAATTATGAAGCCATTAATGTGTGTCTAGAAATTGGGAATTTATCGTAAACTGCCAAGAAATTTGAAATAAAATTTTAAATTTCAAATATATTAATATTTTGTCAAAAAATGTTTATATAAAATCGATTTTTTTATGAAATGAAGGTGATCACGAAATAAGCTCATGTTCTCGAAATTCCTATTATTTACGATGTAGCCATTTTAAAATTTTTATTAAATTTTCACATGAAGAGGTGATCACAAAATAAACTTATGAACTAAAACCAGACATTTTTTTAATTTGTTGGAGAAATTCTCAAAAGTTAGGTTTAGATGGAAAATTTTTCGAATTAAAAGCACTAATAAAGACTATCTTTTTTAGCCAAATGAACTTCTAAGTAAAAAATTAAATTCATTTAAATATAAGTTCGAAAATAACATTGTTATTATTATTTAAATTAGTGTCTTAATTTATTTCACAAAATAAGTGTGTTGTAAATTTAAGCTCTTTAATAAAAATATTATATTCAAAATGATTAAAAATTTAATATAATATTATAACAATAGCAAAATTCAAGAGTACATAAAATGAAATTTTTATTTTATCTTTCCATAACTCTATGATAATAAATTTTATGCACAAACGAACCTTGACCACACAAAGGCTTGTTTTTTCACATAATGTTTAGGTTTTAGTGTTTACTCTATTAAAAAAAAGGAAAAAAAATCAAAACAAAAAAGGAGTGTAAGTAGAAATAACATTTAATAGGAGCTGAAAACGCCAAAATGTGGCACTACAATTTCTTACATTATTTAAATAAAGCGTCGTTCATATCCATACTAATTTTTGTAGCTTGCAGGAAGAAGTGTTTTAAAAATATTTTCTGAAAAAATGTGGATAGTAAATGTAAAAGTGCCCTCATAATATTTTTAACTATAAGTATATAAAAGCAGAGCCACTCTGTTGAAAAACTACACTTTATGAGAACCGAGAGGTCTCTTGGGATAACTAAAGTTATGTGCCTATTTGGTGGTAGAAAAATCTTTGCTAATAGCAGAAACTACAACTTATACCTACGGCATACATTCAAGAGCGAATCTAAAAGCGATCTTGAAAAAATTTTTCATGCATTGACATTAAATGCGTGAAGTTAGTCTTATCTAAGAATTTTTTCTAGTCTAAGTAGCCTTGCACATGAGAAGCCATAGGTTTTATTATGCAATTTCGCTGACACAACTACGGGTTTTACGCAAGATAAGACGGATTTCAGTCTAGTTAGATTCCCTAAGGTGACAACTACACGTAGAAACATTTTAAAATTTGTGAATGACTATATTCAAGTAAGGGATACGAGGGAAGAAACATGATGTATTTGGGTTCTGTAATAACTAGTACTAACTTTAATACTTCAGCTTATCAATAAAATGTTTTTTAATAAAAAGTTATTAATATTTTTTGGCAATAGATGAAACCAAATATTTAAATCGCTATGCGCATAAATTTTATAGCCGCATAAATATTATGGTTATTTGAAAAAACAAAAAATGTTCTTGTTTGAAAAAAGGTTTTAGGGAATAAAAAAATTAACTATTTTTTTTAGCAAAACCAGACATATATTTGTTCCAAGTTTACCGAATGACAAAAAAATATAGAAATAAATCATCCTTATAGAACAAGTACTGACAACCAAGTAACATTTAAATCTCTTGTTCTATTGTATGATGCAGAGTACATAAATGACAACAAATCCAAAATGTTTTTGTGGTGGTATTAAATTGACCATAACAAAATACAAAACAAAAGTGGCTCTTTTTTTCATCTAAACAATGCCATAAATTCTTTTTTTATTTTGTTTTGTTCTAACAAGACACATCACATGGGAGTCTAAACTTGCCTACTCCGATTCTATGGGTTATTCACACATACATGCGTTCAAAATTCACACAAACAGAGAGCAGATTTAAGTACATAAACCAACACTGAAACGAAGCGTCGAATTATGCTGTTATCATTTTAAAGCATCTACTATTTGCTGTTGCTGTGTATATTTTGCAGTTAATGATATTTGAAAAATAACATTTAGTTTTTCTTTTTTTACATAATACAGTGGCGTGGGATCAAGATATTTAGCTAAATAATAGAAGAGAAGCGTTTGGCTAAAAGTTTAAATTTGAAGTTTTTGATAGTGTTTTCCAATTTGTTAAACCATAACAAAATAAAAAAAGGAAAGTAAAGAAATGCGAAGGTCTTAAAAATTTAAGAATTTCAATGTAAAAAAGGAGCTCAGGGCCCTGTAGAAACTGCTGCGATGTCGTTTTTATAGAAATCTTACAGACTTGTACAAATGGTTTGGAAAATTGTGTTGCATTAGACGATGTTTATGGATTTCTGATAGATATCTTAAAGAATGTCTAATGTAATTCTAATTATCTACTCGTAAAGATATGCTACAAAAAATAATTAGTGTCTGGTAAAAAGAAGAAGTCTAGTCAATTTAAAAATTATTAAATACATACATATGAGGACCTAATTTTGACTTTCCATTAAAAAAAAAAAAATTAATTAACACGAATATTATCTTAATTATTTGTTGCCAAATTATGTTAATTTAACTTTTAGGTTTTATTAAGATAAAATCTCTAACGTTTACATATCTTCAAATCGAATCAAATACGTTCTAAAATACAATAATATAGTAATAAAAATATGACTATTATACAGCTATTCTTAGCTCATTGTGACATTATAAGTTAAATTATTGCAAAAAATTTTCAGTGCACATATTTCAATGCGTTCATAAAACATCCATACTTTTATCTTTAAACCTATAACATTTTTTGTTGTTTGTTAGGGCCAGTACTCAGGAGATGACGACTACTCATGCAATGCATTGTGCCAGAACTAGGAAATTAGGTTATGGGGAGGAGGAAAGTGTCAGGAAAAACCTCTAGAGGGAGTTTATTCTACATACGAACTGTTCTGCTAAAAAACGAATTCCACCTGTAATGCGTAGTGCGATTCACTGGCCAATCGACCACAAATGGATGCGCTCTCAACGATAACCAAGTCAAAAGCAAAAACGAGCGAGTAACGGGAGCAAGTTCCCTAATTTCGTTATGCTTAAGCATGCACCATTGCGGCATTAAAAACAGCTCTATTTACACGGCCCCATTCCAAGATTATCGCAAGATCCTGATTGATCGTATCAATCATTCCGCTATTTGAAACTCGCCTTCAACTGGTTCGGAAGTAGTGTTTGTGGACATTCAATTTGAACTTTCCTACATTGACTGTGACAGAAAAGACTTCTGGAGGGTGTTTATTCCACATACAAACTGTTCTGCTCAGAAACGAATTTACCCTGTAATGCGTAGTGTGATTCACTGGCCAATTGACCACAAATGGATGCGCTCTCAATTAAAATCGGGTCAAACGCAAAAATGCACGAGTTTCGGGAACAAGTTCCCTAATTTTGTTAGAGCATTTACAATGGCAGTAACGATAAAACAGTTGGATACTCTACCGTCCGGACGAGCAACCCTTAAATAGAAAAACGAGAGTTGTATTCCATTTTGTGACGAATATAGGTGGCATAAATAGTACGAAGAATGGTTGGAGTGAAGTATCTCTTACATCATTTTAGAAAACGGAGACATTGGAAAACTTCATTAGAAACCTAAAAAATGTGTTTAGCCCATCGAACATCATACTGAATTTTCATGCCAAAAGCATCAAGAGCTTTCCATTTCGTAATACCTATATTACCCATAGTAACAGGTGCAGCAACATTTTACGGGCATTAAAATCGACTCTATTCGACCCCATTCGGAGATTGTTGCGAGATCATGATTGAGCGTACCATTGGAACTCACCTTCAACTGGTTCGGTCTATTACTAAAAGAATATGAATAACAAATGGCACAATTATCTGCGAAAGAGTATATAGGGTTAAAAGTTTGATATGCTGGAGTAATCTTAAGTCCTCGAAAACCTAGGGATAATAATTATTGGCTAATAAAATTTAAATCAAGTAATTCTTTTTTTTTATATAAAACTTACATATTGCTCTAATTTCTGTTTATTATTTCTGTGTAAACTTTTAAAGGAAGTTATTTTGTAGTGACTACATATATGGAGGTATTTGGTATAGTGTTCGAAAAACATGCTTAACATATAAAAAATCTTCGCCTGTATATATCCGGAGAGATGATGAGAAGCATCAGAAAGGTAATATGCATTATGTCTTGCTGTATTCTGATCAGACTATTGCAGCGCCAATAATCATTCGACAACGATTGTCCTCTTGCAAATGCTATAGTAAGAACATATTTAAAAAAGCAGCAGGTTGTCAGTCAGCCTTATCTCATCACAGTTTTCCAAATTTTCCGGTATGTTTGCTATTTGTTCCGTTTTTGGTTTCAAATGACAGCCCTGAACATTTTTTTAATAACATGTTTTTATAACTTTTATTCTTAGAATTGGGAATAACCGTTTTTTATTTGTATGCTTTTTTATTTTAATTGTGATTTTAGAACTTTTTGCTTTACTTTGCTTTTCATCCAGTTGGCAATCCTTTTCCCTTTACAATTGTAATTGATTTCACACTGCTTCATTATTGTTCTAGTTAAAGTCAAAAGATTTGATGATCATATATATTGCTATAAAATCTTCTAACGCAAATTCTTAAAAGCCTAACAAATTATTATAACTCATAAGAAGATTATTGCCAGGTGCTGTAATGCTGCATTTCTTGTGAATATTTCCAACAATAAAATTGAGTAAGCTTCTAGACAACCAGTAAATACTTCTGACAATTGATAGCTTAGAAACTTTCATAAAAACTTCAAAGTAAATGAAGTTATTTACAAATGAATTTTTCTTTATGCCCATTCAATATTAATCAAACATATATTCGTATCATGATTCAAAAGCATAAGTACTCCAACATACCTTTTTGATTTAACTTTTATGAGGGTATTAAATGTTAAATACTTTTTTGGTATGAAGAAAATACTCTATAATATTTATTTTTGAATAACTGTCTCTTTTAAAGTCAGTTCAACAACTCAATTTTAGCACTTAAATAAAACAAATAACAAAATTTTACAATTTTTTACATACAGGGAACGATGTAAGCGGCAGGGTCTTAATCAATTTAATTTTGTTAACAATAAAAAATTAGTAAAAAAAAAATTAAGTGAAAAATAAGGGATGTCCTAAATTAAATGAAAGATTTGAATTTGCCGCATTTTGAAAGTTGGTTGGAAAACTTGAAAGAAAATAATTTTGATGCGGTAAGTAAAAATGTACGATACAACGATGTGCATTTATTTTTTAAAAATATTTGAAATATAATAAAAGTATCTTAAGCAAAATTATCCTATGAGATAGAGGTCATTTCCCAATGGATGGGAAGCAAGCTTTTCTATATACCTTGTTGCTGTTTTATGAACTCATATTTAACCAAGGGAACGTTTATGCACACACGAATTTTTTACGTACCATGAAGCGGCAGTAATCATACGAAGAAATTTGTTTTGGCGCCTCAAAAGTTTTTCTATGTTTAACGCTGAGGCAGTGCCCCACAGTTGAATACCGTAGTGCCATATTGGTTTTAAAAACGCGTTGTATATTAATAACTTATAGTCTAAAAATAAAACAGAGTTTCTTGCCAATAGGCCAGTTTAAATGGACAGATTTTAATTTCAATTGGAATCTATGTGGAACTTATAAGTTAAACGCTGATCTAAATGGATGCAGAGATATTTTATCTTTGCGTGTTAAGGTATTTCTTGATTATTTATTTTAATCGCTGGGCGAAATATAAAAGTTATGTGTATACACTATTGTTCATTAACTTTAATTCTATACATTTTTAATCAGTTCTCCCGTTTATCTTGTAGATATTGATAGGTTTGTTGAAAACTTTCATGAGAGCATAGAAAAGCTGTATCATCGGTATGAGTATTTATACTTGGAGGTATATCTGCGGTATATATTAGGTATAAAATTGGCCCCAGAATACTGCCTTGTGAAACGCCCCATTGAATTGAATATGGTGCGCTTAAGAAGTCTCCCTTCTTTATGATGAATTTTTGGTCGGTTATATATAACTTTCCAATAACTCGTGAATATTAGTAGCTAGGTTTAACTTTACCTTGTAAATTAGATCTTCATGTTACACCTTATCAAATGCTTAGGAAACATCAATAAATAGAGTAGAACAATATATTTTTTGCCTGATTGTGTTAACGATCCTATGTGTTTGTTCAATCGTGTTGTGTTGCCAAGTTGATGATATTGAATACATCCATTGTCACTTAGTATTGGGAGGGACTTCGTAGGCAATAAGCTTTTAGGTTTAAAAGATTCTACTTTTGAAGGATATTTACATGGTTTTGGAATTATCACCACTACTGCAGTTTTCCACTGTGTGGGAAAATGCTCAAGACGCAAAACAGCATTAAATATACCTTACCCGAGGCAATTCAAAATTATTTCGTTAGTGATTTGGTCAATACCAAGATCCTTGTTGGCGTGTAGAGTGTCAATAACTTTCTCTAACTCTTTAAATTTAATTTTTAATGGCACAACAGTTCAATAAAAAAATTTGTTGTAGAATAGTTGTTAAAAACGCGATTAACTGGAAAATGACAGTTTTGACCTCCCGGTGTTATATTAGAATAATAAGAAGATAATAGCTGTAAAACCGCGATAGACAAGTTTATTAAGGTTTATTATTTATTAACTGTATTAGTTAAAGAGTCGGTACCACTACGGTGTTTTTTTTTAAATAAGTTATTGATAATTAGATTGTTGTTTGTACTTAAAACATCCCCTACGTTGAAGTATGAAAATGTGGCAATATGCTTATACTCTTAAGATTAATATTATAGCACAAATATAATTGTGTTACTTGTCACTGTATTATTATTTGTTCAATTCTTTGCATCATTTAATTTTTAAACCGAGCAAAATCCTCTGTTTCTTTACATTTATTAAAAAAAAGTTTACATATTTTTTCGCTATTAAAATGAGCGCTTATTTTTATTTTTTATTTAGATTTGTATTATCAATTTTGAATTCACCATCTCTGATTCTGACTAGTTTTAATTTATTGCATGGAAAAAAATAACAGTGACTATAGTTTAGTTAAATATAACAGTCTATCTACATACAACTGACTTTTTATGTGAATTTGTGCAATTAAAAACAAAGTAACACTCATAATTTCCTAATAGAAAAATGAAAAAATAAATTATTTACAAGTTTCGCCATTGTTCCAATTTAATTCAAGAAACAGAAAACCAAAGGGAAACATTTTACATAAAAATAAAATTACTTTTATAAAAGAAAAAGAGGACCAGGAAGTAGCGCGGACAAAACTAACAATGATGATTGATAGGCACATTAGCAATATTAGACCTACAGCAAGGGATATTTTTATATTAGATAAAGTAAAAACCGCTAAAAAATTTTTGAATACTAATAGGAACATATTAATTGTTAATGCTGATAAGGGTAATGTTACTGTTGCTATGAGCAGAGATGATTATAATTCGAGAATAAATGACATTCTCAACGATTCTGCTAAATACTCAATATTAAATAAGGATCCGACTACTAAACTGCAAAAAACAAACAATTTTTTAGTTGATGAACTTTTTAAAAAAGAAATCATTTCAGTAATGGAGAGAAATAGACTTAAGACTAATGTATCAAATTCTCCAAAGCTGTATGGAGTACCTAAGATCCATAAACAGAATTTTCCTTTAAGGCCTATTTGCTCTTGCATTAATTCCCCGGCCTATGGACTGTGCAAGTATATAACCAATATTCTTAAGGTGATAACAGGACAATCAGTATATAATATTAGAAATTCGTTGGAATTTAAGGATAAGACCAAGAGAATAAATATACAAGATAATGATAGATTGTTTTCATTTGATGTAGTTTCACTTTTTCCAAGTATTCCTGTAGGTTTAGCTTTAAGTATTATAGAGGAAAAATGGCAGATTATAGAACAAAATACGAATATTGAGAAGGAATTGTTTTTACGTATTCTTAAGTTTTGCATAGAAGACAATAGGTATTTTCAATTTGATAATAGGATATATCAACAGAAGGAGGGCCTCCCTATGGGCTCTCCAGCATCTCCAATTATAGCTGATATTGTGATGGAGGAATTACTAAATTCATGTATTAGTAAAATGCATATTAAACCTAAGATAATTACAAAATATGTGGATGATTTATTTTGTATAACTTCAGAAGATGCAGTGGATAATATTTTGTCAGAATTGAATAGTTTCCATCCGGATATTAAATTTACGATTGAAAGAGAATTAGAGTCTAGACTTCCATATTTAGATATATTGATAATAAGGAAGAAAAATAAGTTAGTATTTGATTGGTATAAGAAACCAACATCTTCTGGAAGAATCATTAATTTTTATTCAAAACATCCAAGAAATATGATAATAAACACAGCGAAAAATATGATAGACAGAATATTGACTATAAGTGATAGAGAATTTCATTTGAAGAATAGGGATACAATAAGAGATATACTTAATGCCAATGATTTTCCAGTAGAATTAACTAACAGATTAATTAGACAATATGGTAGTTATAGGCATAATTTAGGAAATTCTACAGCAGAGCCAAGAGATTATAAATCATTAACTTATGTTCCTGGAATATCAGAAAGATTAAGAAAGTGTAAAATATATGACACAGATAAATATATAATTGCACACAAAACACATAACACATTAAATAAATTATTTAGCAGTATGAAGGATAAAATAGGAAAAATGGAAATATCTGATGTAGTATACAGGATACCATGTGGAGGAAATGACCAGGTGAACTGTGACAAAGTTTATATTGGGACAACAAAAAATAAACTTAAAACGAGATTAGCTGGTCACAGGTGTGACCAAAAATATAGGAATATTTCAACACAGAAGACATCCTTATCTTCACATTGTAAGAAATATAATCATTATCCAAAGTTTGATGAAACATCAGTATTAGATATAGAAAAAAACTACAAGAGACGTTATATGTTGGAAATGTTAGAAATTGTTAATGTACCAAATGTAAGGAGAATAAATTTTAAGACAGACACAGACAATTTAGCTCAGAATTATAGGTACTTAATTCAAAAGACACATAATTTGTTATAATCATTTCATAAGAGAGAATTTGTTATTTGTTATTTGTTATTTCCGTTTCATTGTTATTGTATGTTTGAATATTTGAAAATTTAAAAATTTTTTGTATGTATGTAGGAAAAAATATTTTATATGTTTTTGTCAAATGTTTTGAAACATTTTTTCAATTTGATAATAATTTTGTTTTGTTTTCAAAAATATAAAAAAAAAAAAAAAAAAAAAAAAAAATTTTTTCCTGAAGAAGCTTTCCAAAGGAAAGCGAAATATTGAAAAAAATAAAATCGTTAAACTATTTAATAAGACCGTTAAAAGATTATTTCATATTTAATAAAAAATAAAAATAAAATTTAAAAGCAAAAAAATTGCAGTAAAGACTATAAAATCCACAAATAATAAAAACCTAAAGTGGCGGCAAAGTACGCTATTAAAAGAATAAGTAAATAAAGTTCGCTCCGGAATCCATACAAGGTCTGTTGGAGCAAGTTTCATCTCTTTTGTTTAAATGTATTATTTCTGTTTTAATTTTCATTTTTTTATTTTTATATTTTTCATACTTAAGTTATTTATATTTCTATTACTTTCCTAAAATGCATATCTTTTAGGGATTTTCATTTATTATTACCATGTTTCTAGTTATAATTTTATGATTTACTATAGATAAAATAAATTAAGTATTGGGTAGGTTGATATTATTTTTGGTCATTATCCAAATATTTGAATAACAATTTCAATTTTGCAAATGACATTGTTGTAGCAAGAGTTATCTTGGATCGTATTTTGAAAACAATACATATAAATATTAAATAAAAAAAGTCGAATTAATAAAAACAAATTCAATGGGTTTTTTTTTTTTGTTACTGTTGAAGAAGTTTGACTTCATCTTAATTTTTTACTTAAATCAAATACGTTTTTAATGTATTAATTTTTTTTAGAGAACACTTTATTTATAAAGTTGGCTGATGAAAGGATAAAAATTTGAAATTCTACCAAGCACTGTTCAAATTAAATTTAGTTTTAATTTGTAACACAAACATAATTAAATTTTCAAAGGTAAATAGAGGTAAGTTTAATTTTAATAGTTTTGTCAATCGAAAAAATTATAATGTTAAGAGTTTAGAAAATCAATGTGAGATTTTTTAAAAGCTTCGTTTTAAAAATTTCCAATTGGAGAAATTTTTGAATTATGCTTTTTAGTAATTACATCATTATAGAATATTCTATTTCGTATTAATCTCTGGTGTTAATTATCAGAAATTTCTCTAAGATTATAGGAAGAGTTTTTTAGTGGCATAAAATAAATTGTTTTGGAAACTTTCAAGCTGTCGGTATTGTATCTATACACTATAGCTAATTTTAATAATAATAAATAAAAACTCTTTAAAAAAAAATATGGCGCAGTGATTTTCGAAAAAAAAAACATCGCTATGAAAACAATTAAGTTTCGAGAATTTGCTTTTAAGCCTTAATTGACTTTATTAATATACAAATTATACAAAAATCTAAATGCAGGTTCGATGACAAGAATTGAAGAAAGGAGAATTGAAGAAACTGTATTTTCTTCATATGGTTACCTCGGTTATTATAGGCCAGAGGGTTTGGCCTATTTGTTGTGACATATAAAGTTGAGGCTTTTTCCTGTGATTTGTTACGGACAATGAAGTTTTCTTTTTTTAAATAATTCAATGACACATCATAAGCATAATTTCTTTTGTCTTTAGTATTATGATCCGTAAGCCAGTTAGACTGGCTAGAATGCGTAAACTTATTCAATGGTTGGACTTGAGGCTTTGTTGTAGTTGGATCAAACAGTCTTTGAAGAAATCTGGAAAGAGAGTCATATGCAGCTAACAGTTAAGACATGTAGCCAAAATCATTTTGGACTTCTAAGTAAACATAATGTGTTTATGCTCATTAATTTACTTACGTTTCATTTCAATGCATATTGAGGTTAGGTTAAGCACTTCAGTAGACTAGACATATCAATAGCTTACGTCGATTTTGCAATTATCAAGAGAAAATTTCAGACTCATTTCTGCATAATAATGACACACTTTATTGTTTGGCAAGAACCTATTAAAGAAACGGATCTGCCAACACTAGAGCGCATGGCTTTCCTGTTATTCTTCTTTAGAAGAAAATGTCAAGATGAAGTACTCTAGAAATTTAGTAGAAGTGTCCTATTTTTCTTCTAAATAATGATTTATTTGAGCAATTACATATTAACTCACATTTATATTCAAACCTAATGTCAAATTAATAAAATGATAATATTTTTTTTTAACTTTTAAGATTTAATATATAAAAAAGATTAGAAATTTCTTAGATATAATAAGAAACTAACATATAGTATATAGGATTATGAGAAAAGTTGTATTTGTTAATTTTATTTTTATAAAGTTTACACTTTATACCCTACAGTCCTTTAAATTTTTTCATTCATTAACGAAATTTGTGCAATTTTTTATGAACTCCTTTACTGACAGATTGGCTCAGCCATTCGAATGTAACTAATTTTAGCTACAAAACAACACACTTGGTTTCACTTTTTTATAATAAAATTTTTAATTTAAATGCGATGAAAAAGCTCATATTTTTAATTTCTAGTCATTGGTTTTTCATTACAGTTTTATCGATTTCAAATGTATAAATATGACAACTACTCGAACAATAAACACCACTCATTAAATTATAACTTATTCAATTGAGAGGTTGAATCCCGTAAGGGATAGAATCTTTCATTTAAATTTAGGGTAATTATTTTTCTTGCTATGAAGAAGACGATTAAAGTGTAATTCAGATAAGTTCCACTGAATTTCTTAATATATATATATATATATATATATATATATATTATTAATTATATATAATATAATTAATAATATTTATTTTTACATGTTGAACATAAAATACAGATGATAAATTATTCAAACCTTTTATCAAGTTTTAGTCATTCACCAAAAGTACTTTTGTATTTTTAACAACAGAATATATAATTAATCCTGGTAGGTAGGTAAGGAGTACAAGTGAATTCTGGCAAGGCAATGTTATCTTCCTTTTGTTTGCACAAACAATGCCAATAAAAACATTTCGTTAAATTTAATTAATAAAAAAGGGATATACAGTCAATAATAAAATTGTTATTTTGGTAAAAAATAATCAACTTAAGGCACCCATTAAAATTATTAAGATAACTTTTGCCTTAAAGTTTTAACTCTGTGTAAAAGTCTAAGGCAAACACCTGTAAAATTTAGAAAAAGGAAAACGTAACTGCAAAAAGTGTTAATAAAAACATTTTTGTTACTTTTAAAAGGAAAGTGTGTACGTTGGTCATTTATATAAAAAGCTTTAAAAGCCTTTTTGTGCACCAGTAGTCAGCTTTAATATTCATAAATAGCTAGAAGAGACGCTAAATCCCATTTTTAATTTTAGTTTATATATGAGCAACAACAACATTTTGTAAAGTCTAATGAGGATCTGATTCGTTTCTAATATCTTTGTTTTTCGTTAAATAAATAATAATAAAAAAATACATATTTTTTTTACTGAAAATTTGATGCGGGCCAAGTTAAGGAAGCTTGAAAAATAATTTAAGAGTTTTGAGTTCCGTACCCAAAGGGTAAAATGGCAACCCTATTTTCAGTGACTTTCTCCAGTGCCTTTCTTTAAGTATACCTAAAAGTTGGTGTATAAATAGAACGGAATCCTTTGTTTTAGAGTCCAACTCGTAATTGGCAGATTAATGTTTACTATGCTTCTGAAGGCTCTACTCCAACTCGACAAATTTTTAGTTAAATTTTTTAAAAAAAATTTTCAAAAAACTGTGGTGGTAAAACGACAAAAGTAAAATGCAGAAGACTTGTTGAAATTTTCTAAAAACGAAAAACAAAAGAAAAATAAACGAGAACAAGACAAAAAAACTCTTATCAAGAGAACGACAACAAAATATTGAAACAAAAATGTGGCAGTATACAGCTGTAATATCGAGGAAATATAAAAATCAATTGATTAACAAATTTGTTTTTGATATGTTATTAATTAATATGAGCCTTTATGAGTGTGTCCGTAGTGGAAATGCTTTTTTTGTATTTATTTTTTACCTATTTCGTTACGGATGTGTGGTGATCTATATCCTTATTCTTATGTTTTGCTTTAATTTTTTATGTATTTTTTTTTGGTTTTTACATTCAATTGTTTTATATGAAAGTTTTAAAAATATGTTTTCGTAAATTTTAAAAAAGGATATTTTTTGATAATTGGTATAGTCCATTTAAGCTCAAGGTTTTGTTTCGTCTTGTTATTGAGTTATTATTGTTATTGGATTATAATATTTTTCCAATTAAATTAAATAAAAAACAATCGTGTTTAGTTTTTTATATCGGATTTTTCAACAAGATGTTTTTTTTTTTGATTGCCGTAATACCAATAACATGATAGTTTTGACATTTCGTTTTTTGACGTATTCATAGTAGATGCATCGGCAATGTTACAATGAATTTAATTTCCCACAAAATTGCAATAAAATAATTAAAATCCACGATGAAAATGATGGTTCTGTTAAAGTTAAATTTCGTAAAATTCATGATATTTTCGGACATCATAATCGTCATTCTGAAACCGCTATTAAGGATTTGGTCGTTAATTTCGAGTCCACAGGCTCGATACAAAATATGCTAATACCAACACGTATTCGACCAGGTCGTTTAACTGAAAACATCGTAACCATGAGCCACAGTGTTGAAGCAGATCCAAATTTGTCAATTACTTAAAATTCTCAACAATTGGGGTTATCAATAACCACCACATGGCGAATTTTGCGTACGGATTTGCCTTTGAAGTCGTAAAAGGTTCAAATGGTGCAGGAATTGAAGCTGACCAACCAACCATTCACATAACGGCAGATTTGTTTAATTCATTCAGATACAACGGCTTGTTTTTCTTAAAAAATCACGTTTGTAGACGAAGTCCGTTTTTACTTGTCAGGGTATGTCAGCAAGCGAAACTGCCACGTTTAGGTTTGAGAAAATCCTAGAGCTATTATTGAGAAGCTTTGCGTGCTCAACGAATCACTATATGGTGCGCTATGTGGTCTGGAGGCTTGGTTGGCCGTTTTTTTGCGAAGATGAGGCTGGAAATGCGGTAACGGTCAATATGTCGCGCTGTGGTGAGATGCTATCAACGAAGTGGATATCACTGATATGTGGTTTCAACAGGATGGTGTCACATGTCACACAGTCAATGAAACGATCAGTTTACTGCAAACCAAATTTCCCGATTGCATAATTTCACGACAAATAGGTTATACTATTTATCTTCTTCTTCTCTTATAGCATACAGATTGAAATACAATATTTTGTAGGTGGAGGAAGTAATATTATTCAGCTCTCTTCTCCATACAGATAAACACAAAAATATTAGTTGCTTCTGTTTTTCCAGTATCCAAAGGGTTACATATACTATTTGTCGTAATACTACGAAAAAATATAATAATATTTAACAGGTATCTCAGCAGTATTTATAAGTGTGATATTACCTGCGAATGTTGAGCTTTGATTGCCTTAAGAATAAAGAATTTTAAGATTAAGTTATGAAAATTTAAGGTCGTTTTAAATAAACTGAAGATTCATTAAGTATTTAAAAAAATAGCACATTTTCGTTAAATATTATTAATATTATTTTTCTGCTCCATAAAGTTGCCTTTTTTTCAAAACTTCAATTACATCATTTAAAAAATTACTGTACTATTTTTTAACTTTGTACAATAAGAAAAAAATCTTATTTCTTAATTTTCTTTCTTTATTCAGATATAAAATAATTTTAAATTTAATCAAATGCTGCTAACTGCCGTCACTGTTAAAAGGGAGTAACACCTTTTTGATTGAGCAGCTCATTGAAGCATTCAATGAACGACTAAAAATCTATAAACAAAAATAATTTTGCCAGCATCATGCTATAACTGAATTAAACCAACAGTTGGCATGCAAATGCCTGAGAATAAAATGCCATGACATAAAAAAAACTTGAATATTCGCTGAACCATAAATGCTGTGATGGCATGGTTTAACCTTTGACTTTAGAATTGTTTATGTAAATATATGTGCCATGAAAAATGTTTAAATTATTTAAAGTTGATCGCTTATTTATAAAAATTATATTTCTTTTATGAAGATTAGATGTGAAGTTACAGTGAAGATAAAATTGTATATGTTTTAATGTATAAAAACCCTCATGTAGTTTTATTACCATCAGAAGCATAAATGATATTATTTGCTGTCTATTTATAAAATTGTCTAAGGAGAAAAAATATCAATGTTAACAACAGCTTGAATAAATTTATAATAGAAAGTTTAAATTTTACGCTTAAAGATTAAAAAAATGTTATACCAAAAAATGTTATACCAAAAGAAATTCTGCGAAGTCATAACTAATTTTCAAAACAAAGTCTTATAATTTAATAGCATAGTTCAAGCTTCATATTTCCCATGATTTGCCAGAGCATGCAATTCGGTTAACATTTACACATAACAATTTAAATTCTATAAGGTTAAAAAAAACTATCATTAATTATATCCAAAAACATCGTGAAATTAACTTAATGGCATTTAGACAAATAATTATTTTGCAAACTGGCAAATAGCTTAAATAAACTGTATCTTGAAAATACTTGCATGTACAGTTTGAGCTAAACCTCTCCAAGCTGAAATCTGTAGCTAGCTTAGGAAAATATAGAAGAAATCATACTGGTGGCTTCGACAAATCTGTAAAACAAAAACCTCAAAAATTAATACATCACAAAATTACTAAAGAACACGAACACGCGGTATATCTATTTTGTTGGAGTGTTAATACGGATGTAAGATCATGCAAAACAACTAAAGCAGCTTTATCATTTTGATAACTGTGTTTTAAGTGTAACGGTGAAAGTCGTACGTCGTTTTCACCTACACAGGATCACCACTGTATTAAGACTTTTCCTAATTTTCGAAAATGGATTCTTATTATTATTATTCTTATTTTTAATATTATTATTATTACTTATTGTTATTACTTTTATTATTATTACACATTGTTGAATTCATTCATTAATTTAAGATTTATGAATTATTATATTATAATTATTATATTATTTAAATAAACGGTCGGGAACGTCAGAGCGCCACCTGTGAGTCAGAAACCAGAAGATAAATTGGCAAGAAGATCGCCTGTAGATCAATTGGCAAGAAGATCGTCTGCAGATAAGAAGTCGTATGGAGGAGTTTAATACTCCGCAATAACTTCTTATCAGCAGATAGCAAGTAGATCGCCTGTAGGTAAGAAGCCTTTAGAGGAATTTAATATTCCGCAATAATCTCTTATCGACAGTACGGCTACAAGTGGTGGAAACTTATCTTCTACCGGGGATTGGCTTGATCGTGCGACTGATGCTGTGCGGAATTTTATATTCCCCCAGTATCATTTAACACGGCCAAGAACTCCCCGCGATCGCTGCTGCGAAGATAGTGCTTAGTACGTGTCGCTGCCGCCTTTACCGCAGCCAGCTGTACCGCAGCCATCTGTACCGCTGCCACCTGTACCTCTGCTGCCAGTACCACTACTAGGTCCTGCCGCCAGTGCCGATAAGTGGTGATAAGTTTTATAAAACATTTACTTTAACTACATTTAAGCGTGTTGACTAAGGGGTACAAAATTAAAATGCATTATGCTTAAATTTAATTAAACAATTATTACTATCTTTGTTATTGGAATTTGAACTATAGTATTATATTTGATATGCAGGCAGAAGTTTTTACACAACCACCGCAGTATCTATTTCAGTCATCATCAGTCCATCTATTTCTTTTGTTCTGTTCAAACATCTAACTCCTTTTTTAGTGACAAAACAGGGCAAGTAAAGACATATGAAGGGTTGTCAGATCGTATTTTCATAACAAAATATTTTATTTTATCTTAAACAAGAGCGTGCAATTTAGCAGGAGATTATAACAATGCTGTAGTAATTTGTAAACGCCTCCATATACATACATATATATCACCTGCATTGTGGTTAAAAACAATATGGTATGACAACAAAGTCATACCATATTGGTTTAGGTGACTTCAATGTTATTTGATCTTTACTTATAATAAAACTGTAACACGACCGTGTCTGTATATGAATTATTATTGAAAAATTTTTTTAATGGTGTAAAAAGTTATTAATTAAAAATACAAATCACTGATTTTAGGATTTCTTTTCGACACTGAGCAACAACTTTTATTATGTAAAGATTTTGCCGCGGACGAAGTAGCTAGTCATTAAATAAAAAATATATTCGCATTTTTTTAATTATGTAGATTAAAAAAAAATTCTTTGAATTTGTAATAAAATATTTTAATTTAGTTATATGATTATTTTTTTTTTGAGTGTACTTATCTTTCAAATTAAGGCACATAAAATATAAACTCCATGTAGAATTTACTTTTAGAACATGCTGATTTCAACTAATGTTTCGCTTACGGTAAACATACCTTTATATCAATAAAGAGAAGATTGTACTTTCATTAACTTTTGTACGAAGTGAAAAAAATTGTAATAAAAAAGTAGCTTGTTGAAAAAGGTTTTAAGGATGCTTTTTATAACTGAAACATAAAGTAGTACAGATTGGAGTACTGGTAAATGATAAGTGTGATCGTCCTTATATGAAAAAGTAGAATCAAGTGACATGAACTTAAAAATACATTCGGTCATCCATACAAACTTGTACATACATATGCAGACATATAAAACAAAACTATAAAAATACTTAGCTGTATACATTTATATATTTATACCATCACTTGTGTCAAGTGTTGTTATAAAAATACTAACAACGTTGGTCGCACAACCACAAAAAATGTATGCATGTATGGCATTGCTATATTTCTTATTAAACACATGCTTCCTCAAGCATTCAAACGTATCATACATACGTATGCCCTTAACTCTCAGCTACATAAATAACTTGAAACACTCTTCCTCATTCAATGTAAATGATTCAAAATAGTACTTGTATGCGTAGCAGTCTGTAGATGATATACAAGTTTCTATGACCTGTATTGTAAAACGCCTTAGGTAATAACAGAAACTGATATGAAATATTTTTGAAATGTATGCAAAATAGGATTAGTAAAGGAAAATACAACCGGATATCATTGATGGGTGTATGGGCGATGCTATGGCACATAACTAATATTTACTTAAGTGAATATATGGCCTTGTGCCCATAAAGCGGTGTTAACAGTAATGCAGTTTCCTTATCGGCTCAGCTTAAGCTGAATGAATATTTTTGGAAATTAAAAAAAAAAATCTATTATTATAAATTGATTTTTCTTATTTTGTTAGATATATTTTTTACTTTTAGAAGCAGGAAAGATGATTAAAAATTAATTTAAATGAAAATAAAATTTGGTATGGTTACTGAATGTTTTTATCTCGACAAAAAGACATATCAGCACCAAAAATTTTACAGTCGTAAATAATTTCTGTTATAATTAATGTTGAAATGCATTGTTCAATTTACTAATGAAGTGTCATAAAAAAATTTCGAAAGATGGCTAGTGAATTACGTTAAAATATTGGACGAATTATAAGTAATTAATTGCAATCGCTTCCTTTTTTCAAAACATGAACAGTAAATAGCATAATATGCAGCGTAACACATATTAATCCCAAAAAGAATTTTTAATATAAATATTTAATCAGTATTTCTTTATTCGTGAATATTAATATAAGATGCGTTCCCTAATGCTATTTGTGTTAAAATCACGAGTTCAATAAAATTTCATAAGTTTACCAACGAAGAGAAGACAAATAGTTTTAATACTCTAACTATCATAACAAATAAAATGATCGAAAACAGCTACAATTCAAACCAAACTACAAAAAAGGGTTTCGCTTTATTCAACAGATTCACAATTGGCTCAAAATTGGAAAGTGGCTTCAAGGCTTGTAAGGTGTCGAAAGCAAATATAATTATTCTATTTTGAAAGAATGATTTTTAAGTCCAGATAACTTTCTGATCATTATTAATTTAAATAGTTCAGGATAGTCTAATAAATTCTTATGTGCAATGTATTCGCAATCCATAATATTAGGATTGACTAAATTAACTGGAAGCAAATAGATTAAGGATGGAAATAGTTTTTTATAGTTTTTAAATGATACGTTATTCAAGTATTTCGGCATATACAATATTACATTTTTAATTAGTTTGAAGTACCAATAATAAATGCAATTAGTTGTGAAGAGGAGAATATAAATTGAAATCGTCTAAATATGCTAAGTTGTTACAATCTTTGTCAGCTTTATTTTATAGGGACTCACCGTTAGTTATATGTACCTAGTAAATATAGCTTAAAACTATAACTCAACCCATATATCTGTGTTTAAGTAATATATTAATAATATTTCCTTTTTATCTTAAATCTAATTAATTTTCTTTGTTACTGTAAAAACTCAATTGAATAAAAAATATTCTAATCTTAGAACTAAAATATTTTATAATCAAATTATTGTTAGTTTTCGAATTAAAAAAAAATTGAAAACATAAAAATATAAAAAATTTATTTTGATAAAAAAATCTAAAATAATAATTTATTTGCAAATAAAAAATCTTTATAATATATGAATACATATATTATTCGTTGTTGGGTAACCCTTAATAAAATACAATCAAAAAGGTGGGTTAAAGATTTTTGTTTTTCTGTACTTAATTAAAATTATTTGTATCATGTCAACTTGATGTTTTAATTAAAGTTACCATATGTTATTTGTTTTTGTTTTATTGCTATATATTATTGATATTTTAATTTTTATAACTTAAAAAAAATTATTCATTTCCGTCAAATTTATTCATTCATGTGTAACAAAAAAAATCAGAAATATTTTTATCGTTATTTTTAGTGCGTAACAATATGTCCATTATCTTGTTCTTGTTAAAGGTGAAAAACGGAAATGTAAACCATGTTGTTTACATTTATGTCAAGTAGGTATTTGCCATCATTTAAAAAGAAAAGTATGTACATTTGTTACCATATGTGAATGCTTTTGAAGAATTTTATTTTCAGCGAACTACTTTTCATGTCAATGGATTCCATTAAGTATCACCGTTATTTTGCTTCCATCTTTTATGATAATATTGTTTTGTATTTTTTTTTATTTAGCCACCAGCAATGTTATCATCAATCTGTGTTTCCTTTTAAAAACAAAAACGTTCATTTTTAACCGCATTCACTTACGTCCTCTGTTGTATATTCTTCCTTTTTTTATTTAAATTTTGTTCGCCTGCTGGATAAAAACTTTTGTATGCAAAATGTGTTATTTTAACTGCTTTTGTTATGCTCTTTATATTCACTTCCGATTGAAAATGTATGAATTGTTGTTAAAAGGTGTATTGAAGTTATTATTTTAAAATAAATATACAATACATGTGCTAATTTTGATATAAAACTGTTTTTGAGTTTTAGGTATTAAAAATGAATGAGTTATTAATACAAAATTCCTTTTTAGTATATATTATATTTGTAGAACAAATTAAAGAAAAATAATTAATATTTTGAAAGTAAGAATCAATCTTTGAGTTAACGTAGGTCGGATGAGAAATATCCACAAAATAGATGGCAGATTCATTTATTTCGAAGTATACACAAGTATTGAATTGAACATTATTTAGTTTCTTTAATAGTATTAAAACTTTTTTAACAAAATTGCATGCAAAATTGCATTCGACTTGAAATGATAAATGTGCGTTTAGTGTTTTTAACATAAAAATAATTTTAGATTATTTATAATTTTCTCTCAAGTCTCTGGTGGGTACGTAATCTTTATAGAGGACGCACATTTATATTTTCTTACACATATTTATTTCGAATTATTTTATAGTTCTTATACACATATTTATAAAGTATAAATTTGTTTTTGCTATTTCACCTGTTACAACAGGTGAAGTAATAACAAGTTATAAAATAACTTTTGTAATTTATTTCATTCTTATGAGTCTGTTTATTTATAATTTTAGTATTTTTTTTATAAAGAAAAGAGAAAGCATTTCAATTTAGAGAAAATTTTAATTTTAGTTCATTGTGTTTACAGGATAACTTGTATAAATATTTCTAAAGGATAACAGTCTTTAGTATTTCTGACTATCGTTAAAAAAATAAAAAAAGAAAAGAAAAATACTTTATTGAAATTTACCTAAAAGCTAAGCGATTAATGAAACATTTTGAGTGCCTTGTAACGTTGAGATGTGCTCATTTTAATGTACAGAGAGAAAAATGTATTATGTAATCGCATTTTGTCGGTTGCACGTTTTATTTGGAATTAGGTTAAAATTAATAGAGTTCTCGTAACTATTATTTACTCTTAACTATTTAAGAGTAAATGATTAGAGATTTACTAAAAAATATTATTGTAAATAAAATTTAATAAAACAACTACAGGTATTCATATTAAGTTATATTTAAAAAATAATTTGTTGTAATAAAATTATAATGAACTACATGATTGGAACCGCTAGTCCAACTTTAGTACTAGAATTTTCTATTTCGGATTTCTAACATTCCTTTATTTTTTTGAATTCCCTTTCCATTAGCAAAAATTACATACGTGCTTTTAAAATGTGAAATAAACTTTAAACTTATTTTTATTTTCAAGTATCTTTAATAATTTGGCAATAGTTGTTAGTTTTTCACTACTTTTATAGGTCTTATTTTTTACTAACATATTTTTGAAATTTTTATTGTTTATAAAAATTGTAAGATTAAATCTTAAGGAAACAATATTTTTAATAATTCTTCTTAAATAAGTTTCGTTGATCTCCCAAAGTAATGGAATAGATTTTAGTAAAGACTTAAATCGATCACGTATATTTCTTAACGGTGGTTGCGATTAGTCTTTGGTATCAAAAATATGTCAAGGTTATATTTTGTTAATAAAAAAATTAGAATAATAAATTGGTATTTAAATTTTTTATCTTTGTGTGTGTGAAAAAATTGATGCCGATAAAAAAGTGTAATGTATTCTTAATACATTTTTTTATGCAGTTCTGGAATTTAGCTCATAAATTTGGAAATTGCGCAACTCAATTTACAAAGGATGCAAATAAAGACTAAAAATTTTAGAAACAAGTTTTAGACTTATGACGTTTATTCAGTTCAGACGAGTTTTTTCCCTATATTAAATTAATTATTATTGAACTAATCTACTTCAAATTCAAGGCATTGGCAAGCATTCTTACTTACCTTAATTGGAAGCCATAACAATAAAAAGCATATTTTATTAATAATTTACCATTTATTATTTTACTTTTGTCTGTTTTTGTTTGTATATTTAATTTTATCTTTTTTCCATTCATTTGAATTTCTATGATTTTCTTTTGTTTCTTAGTTTTTTTAAAAACAAAAGAATCTTGTAGATTTATTTATTTGCTTTTTATACATTTTTATATTTTTTTTTTGTTTTGCTTAAACTTAAATATTACGAGTAGTTAAAAGTTGTTTTACATTTAAGTTCTTTTTTCTTTAATTTGTTTTATTCTTCTTGAAGTTTATTAAGTTTAGTGAAAACGAATTTCTATTGCAGGAAGAAGGGACTGTTGTTTTTTTTTGGTTTGCTTTCACTTATTTTGTTATTATTATTAGTTACAGTTATACTAATAATTAAGACATGCACAACTACTTTTATTTGTATTGATAACTAATAGAACTTGTATGATTTTAATTAAAAACTTATTTGTGGCTTAGTAATAACAAAAACATGTTTATTTACAGATTAAATTTCATTATGATTCCACAAATATATTTATCAAATTTTAAATCTCAATTCCTCTAGTCGCTTCAAAAGTAATAATCTCATAAAATTAAAAAGTATTTTTTTGATTGAATAATGCAATTTTTAAGTCTTATGATACAAATAATAAATAGATCTTTTTCATTTTGGTTTTTAGATTAAGTCTTGAAAAGTTGCATTTCAAGAGTCCAGCTGTCGTCTTATATGAATTTGTATTATTCAGCAGTTACCAAATTAGAGACTGTTACTAAAAGAACGGTTGCAGCTTGGATTATGCTTGCGCCTTGTTATCTAGTATTCTAGCCATGTGCCATCAAAAAGGATAATAAAACAAAGCAACAATTTGTTTTGATTTAATTGATAAATTTAATGTGCCACCGTTACTTTATGTTAATATGTATTTGCATGGTGGAAAGTTAACTTTCCTAGTGAAATCTGGTTTCATATAAACATTAAGAATTTTAAAGTTGCGGTTAGGTAGCGTTCTTATTGACCATTTAATACTCTAGTTTTTTTGAAAAACTTGGAAAATATTTAAAACTAAACAAAACTCTTCAGGGTACTTCTTTACTATGTGGCGACATTATTCACTTGCAGAAGTTATGGTACAGTGAACAAGATTTGCAGTAGTAAGAGAATAGGGTATGATGTAAAGAGTATATTGCAAATTGCTTCTTAATGGCAGCAAAGCATTATAACTTCGAATGAAGTTACTAATCAAGTGAATCTAGTTACGAAAGCAAACTGCCGGTAAAAATATCAACAATTATTTTTAGTAGCATAAGTATCCTTTCGCTTGAAAATTATGTCGAACGTAAGGTTATCACGCCAAACGTTGTACTTTTCTGGATCTATGGGATCTGTGCTAAACTAGTATAACTCTATATGCGGCATTTTTTTCTTTACTAGTCCATTAAGCTAAAAGTGAGCCTTTTCGCTAAGCACACTTTGGAAAATTAATAACGTAAATATGGATACCAGTATGTAAATCTCACTAAACGTTGCACTTTTCTTGGTTTGGGATCTGTTCTAATTAGTTTAACCCATTTAAAATACGCCTTATTGCCATAATTTAAAAAATTGTACTTTATTATAAGTCTGAAAATTTAGTAGGGTTGTTTAAGCCTCCATCTATTGATGTATCAGATCATTCTGATCCTAATAATCAAATATTGGGTGTTCTAGCAATTTTTTCATATGTTTTATTTTAAGAGTTATAAAAAGGAGTTAAGTAATTAGTCAATAAATTGGTTTTAAAAGCCAACACTGCGAAACCGATTCAATTTATATTCTGAAATTTAAAAACCAAACGCGTAAAAAATAAATTTTTATTTTTATTATTACATTTTTTCTTTTATTTTTGAAATTATAAATGTTCACAATTTATATCCAATTACATAACCTTTTATTCTAAAATTAAATCTAGAATTTTTTTACAGTTTTTATTACAAATAATTAAACATTTATTTTATAATAAATTTTATATATATTTTTAATTATAATAAATATTTTGTATCACAGAGAGGCGTGAATATTGTTTTATGAAACTTAATACAAAATAAATTAAATTCTTTAAAAAATATAACAAACTTTACAAATAACTAGAGCTGTTCTTTTAAATAAATAAAAATAAAAAACTATTTAACAAATTAGTTCATACAACTTGGTTTTTTGTCATGTTTATTTTTAATTTTTTAATGAAAATTATTATTTAATATAAATAACAAATTATTTACTAATAACAGGGTTTCTTTTTTAATGATATGATATATTTTTTTTCTAAAAACACTTAAATTTTTAAAGTTTAACAGAAATTGTACAGTAAGAATGAATGATTGAAATGTTATTTTACATGGCCCTCAAGTATAAGAAAGAAGTAAAATATTTAATACAGATTATGCTAATTTAAATGTTCAGATTAATATTTATAAGTAAATAGAGTTATTTGTATAATAAAATGTTAGGGAAATTGCATCGATCATCTTACTGGAATATACGCTTTCTATTTCCGAAATATTTGAAAACCTTTCTGACTAAACTACATGACGGGCTATATAGCATATTGTTGAATCCATATTTTTAGCCACACTAATAACATTTCGGCAAAAAATAACTATTATTATGCCACTATATTAAGCGCCATTAAGTGTTATAGCTTGATCGCTTTTACTTTCAAAAAAGTATGGTATCATTATGCTTCCACCACAACATATGCAGCTAATACTGATAACAAGACCAAAGAATGAATTTGCTCAAAACATTAATTATATTTGAAATACGGTTTGATAATGAATATGTTCTTGAATCGTATAACGTTTCAGTTTTACTAACCCTAAGCTCTCAGCTGTCAAACTGCCTTTTTTTCAAGTTTGTCAAAAATTTACTGCCAAAATAACAGAAAATTCAAATCTTGTATAACTTGGAATATTGTGTTAAATAAATAAATTATATCTTTATTATCGAGCTGGCAATAAAATAAATAAATATGAAATTTGGGAGGTGAATGAAAGGTTCTGTCCTTTAAATCCGCGAATATTCTTTTTCCTTCTTTGTGTATTCTACTGATCGCGTTTTTCAAGTTTATTGGAAATATAATGAAAAAAGATTTAGTGGATTGGTTAAGAAGTTTAGCCGCTTTAATGGATCATACATACTGAATATACGAAAAAATTCCGATATTTTATTTGCAACCCTGATAATATATTTCAAAGGTAACTCAATCAAGAAAAAGGAAGACTCTAAAAATACTTATATCTTAAAAAAGTAATTATGTATCTTTTGCTTTGCACTTTTTTATTTCTTAAATCTTAAAAATATAATTTCATTATTAGATGTAGTTGTTAATGGTGATTATTTGCTTTTATATACTCGCATGTTTATTACTGTTTTGCATTAAGATGCTAATATTTGTAAGTTATTATTTGTCTATTATTTCTAATAAATTACACTAAGCGTGTGTGCGAGATATTAGTTTTATTTCCTATGACTATGCAGCTAAAATACGAATCTTAAATAGTAAAATATTTTATATATTAAACAAAAAGTAAAAATCATCAATCATAGCAGTTGTACTAGTGCGTAAGGTGACAAAATATGATGGGGCGTATAAGCAAAATAATGAAGATAATGGCGTAGTTGCAGTGCGAGTAATCTAATTTACTAAAACTTCTCTTGGCTAAGGAGGCGATTTTATAGTCTGCAGAAGTTAGATGCCACAACACCATCGCTACATAAAGCACCAAAAGGTATAAAATATAAAACCGACATAAATAATTTTTTCAAGCAATATACAACATTAACATTACCTAAAACCTTTTGTAAAAATGAATAAAATTTAATATCTTTATTGCCAACGGCTATTCCATTGTATATTTTAGTGTTCTATTTCAATGAGCATCTTGAGGTCTGCCGTATTTGAAAAGCTAAAAACGAAAAACAAAATACGTTGTTTTGTATAACTATCGCCTATTGGATGTTATTTAAAATAGCTGGAATGACCATCCCAAAGTTTTGTGTTATATGGAAAAAAAAGCTATGGACGGCCGAGAAAAATCCAATTTTGTATCTAGATATTCTATTTTGTGGATGTTATCTTTTTAATAAGTACATATTTAATTTTAAAGTTTTAATTATTCATCATTTACAGATGAAGTTGTTATTCTTTGGCTCGGCTTAAGTTAGTTTTTAAATGTGTTTGATTACTTATCTTAAATATTGACGTTTTACTAACATTTATTAACGAACTTAAGACTTACTGAGGAATAATAATCTATATAAATAAAAATGAGCAGGTGTCTATTGCTAGGCGCATAAGTTAAGAACGGCTTGACCGATTGTAATTTTTTTTGAAATGTGTGTAATAGTCTGAAAAAGGTTTTGTGAAAAGAAAAATTGCTTGAAAATATAAAAATTCGTAAAAAATATAAAATTGTGTTTTTTTATTTTTTATAGATTTCCATTAAACTTAGTAGGAATAACGTCTTAAGTTTGGAAAATATACATGAACAAGTTTAATTGATCACTTTTATGCCTAGTACTTCGGTATACGTAATATACATTTTTGGATTTTTTCTATGAATTTCTCACTCACTGAAGTTTAAAAATCAATACAAAAGAAGAAAAAATCTTGAAATTGATATTAATTTAAGAAATTTGCATTGATGAAACGATATTATTAATCTAAGGTGCTCTACATAGGGAGAAATATGGAGCCTACCTATTCAGTACTATATAATCCATATCATCCATAGCCGTTGGAAGCTTTAACAAAACGTTTTAAGAAATTAGATTTATTACTGCAAAGTTTCGACTGTGCACCGTTAAGAAATTGAAGATATCATTTGATCATATTATTTTAGAAATGAATATATTTCGTGTTGTCTTATCTTAAAGTATATTGAAAAGTGCTTTAGTGTTTTGTGTGTATGAGTTTTTTTTAGGAATATAAAGGGCTTTACAATTTCAACCCTCTGGAACTCCATCTGTTCTTAGTTCGATTATTCAAAATGCCTAATTTCAGAGAAAACTCTCGCGAGCACCATGTCTTTCATCGCCCAACATCACACGTTGTGAAGGTGGTTCACCATATTGATCCTGATAGTAGTTTTCACGCATCATTGTGTTTAAACTAGAACAACGAAAATAGAGTATTTCTTGAAATGGTTTGCGAAAGTCACGATTGAGAGTTGCATATATGATAGGATTGAGTAGTGAGTTGGCATAACCCAACCATAGGAACAACGAAGATAGTGACTGTGGCACATGAGTAGTTTCATTTTCCACAAATGGACGTATAAGAGCTAAAATAAAAAATGGCAACCAGCAAATTGTAAAAGCAGACATAATAATACCTAGCGTAGTGGAAGCTTTCTTCTCTTTGGCCAATTGGAAGCGTAACTTTTTCTGATGGGGTGAACCTAAAAGACCACTTGAACCCGAACCTCCTCCACCACCCCCACCTTGGCTAGCAGAGAGTCCACCACAGGTGGAATAATTGAGAGATGTATTTCCGTAGCTGCTGTGGCGGTGCTGACCATAACCACCAAGTTCAGTATGGCCAGGCGGTGATCCAGTACCATTAAGGGCATGCTGTAAATGTGTTTGTGCTCTCTTTTCTTCCAGCACAATACGTCGTGCAGCTCTAAAAATCTGATAATAAACAAATAGCATAACGGCCAGTGGTATGTAAAAGGAACCTAACGTTGCATAAATTTGATATGCAAAATTTTGACAGACTGAACACATTGGATTGCCATTTTCATCTACATGTTCATTGCCCAAAATGAGTAGTGGTGGTAATGATATACAAGCCGCAAACAGCCACACTAAGGCCACACATAACATCATGCGTCTTGGTGTACGTTTCACACCATACTCCAGAGGCTTTGTTATTGCCAAGTAACGGTCGACTGATATGGCACACAAGTTTAATATGGAGGCTGTACAACAGAGAACATCAAACGATACCCAAATGTCACATAAAACTGGGCCAAAATTCCATTTTTCCAATACCTCATAAAGCAATGCCATTGGCATAACTAAAACGGCTACACAGAGATCCGATAATGCTAAAGATACAAGCAGATAATTGCAGGGGCGACGTAATTTACGAACCATACAAACGGCAATACATACCAATACATTGCCAACAATGGTGCCCAAAATGACAAAGAGTAAAATAATACTAACGAGTATTGTATGGACAGCAGGCATTGTAAATTCGACAACTGTAGCAGTCGTGGCAGATGATAAGTGGGGCTCAAATGTTGTTGGTGTATACACCATAGATGACAGGTTATCATTGTGAAAGTACGATGAAGAAGATGATGCTGCTGGCAATGGTGAGGGTAACAATGATGACTGGGAAGAACTGCTTTCATTGAATGTATTAATGTTGCTAAATGTTGGCGAAAGAGTTTCTGCATCTGTATTGTGTATCGTATTACTGCTGCCTTTATTCCCCTGCAAAGTGTTGTTGGTGCGAATGGTAAGATTGCTATTATAGCCATTGTCTGTTATTGTTGTGGTATTGGTGAAATTGTTTATTCCTAAATTTGAATTGGCTTCGAAAATCAGAGCTTCAACTGGCAGTTGGGAAGAAGTTAGGGATGTGAGCAAAGAGGAAGATATTGGAGACGAAATATTGCGGTACTCTACTCTTGAATTCACTTCATTTACTGCCAGTGCTGTTCTCAAGTTGAAACCATCACTTAGTATTAATATTATGAAGATGTAAAATATAAATCGCGCAAATGTCAGCATGCAACGTTGTAATTTTTCTAAGATATCTTGCAGTAGAACTGCGTTTGTTCGATGATGATTTCTATTAAAACTAAAATTTTTCACAGCAGTAGTTGTTTTCAAAGGGTGAGTGTAGGTGATGATAGGGTAAGTTGATGCTAAAGATTTAGAATTTGTGAGAGCATACAATTCACGAAAAGTGGAAAACGTTAAGTTTTTGTTCAAGTCTTTTCCAGGTAAAGAATCCATATAAAAATTTTACTGTTAATTAACTAAGGAAGATACAGACTATTTGGGAAAAATTGGTTTAATTGCTTTTATACTTTTCTTTTATGATATTTTTAATTTTTTAATTTTATAACTATTTGTGATTAAAAGCGTTTTTGCTAAAATTTTTCATTTTTATCTCCGTTCATTATTTTCCTAATTGTTCAATTCGTTTTAGTAAACCGTTAGTACATGTGTTAGGGACTCTTTACCTTTTCTATATAAATTATTTGCGTTGGTGTTTACTTAAATCCATTTATTTGATTGATTTAAATAGAAAATGAAAACTTTGTTACTAAGTTGCTAATTAAGTTTATAGTCTTAATGACCTGTAAAACAGCACATTAAATTTTTTTATAGGTATGTATGTATATCATTTGTATTGAGTAGATGCTTTTAACAACAGATATTGTTCCAGTTTCAAATTTCCTTTTCCTCTTTATGGTTGTGAAAACACATGAATGAAACTTGACATTTGTGTATAAATTTGATGTACGTTTCAATGTCTGTTCTTTTATTCTTGTGCCTATTTATTGTTTATAAATCGTTGCATGAGCATTTTCTGTTGAGTTTTTTTTTACCGTTTTTATTTTATTGTATTTCATTCAATCACTCTTGTCATTTATATTTTTTTATTTTGTTTAACTACTAAGTTTCTTTGATTTGGTTGGTTAATTCATTTATATATCCATATTTAGTGGCTGGTCGTATAAACCTAGAATTTTTCCCTTTTTCTATTTTGTTATAGTTATCGTTCGACCAAAAAGTTTGTTTAGGTTTTCTTCTTAATCACATATAGAAATTCATTATAAATTGTTTCTTAGCTATTTTTTTTGTTTTTTGTGATAAAGTTGTTCCGAATGTTTTTGAAACCGGTTAATGGAAACTCTAGATTGATTGTCCAAATTCTGTAAAGAAATGAAGGAAATTATGGTTTTAGTTTACGTTTTGTAATATCTGAGTAATATTTAGTATCGAAAAACGTTTTTTATGTTTATATGAGCTTCTTATGCCAAAAAGGCTTATTTGGTTTTTTAGTATTAATTGGATTCAATTGCAATATATTATTTAAAAAAAATTATTTTTGTTGATTATTTGATTTTTATTATTATTCGACCTTTTTTTTTCTTAAATATATAAGTATTTATCTTATAATTGGACTTTTTAAATAAATTTATCACATATATTTTCAATATTTCGGATGAAAACTATTCAATTCTGGCAAAATATCATCCGTTGCATCTTCTGCAGTGTGACAAAAAATATAGGAATATTTTAACACAGAAGACATCCTTATCTTCGCATTGTAAGAAATATAATCATTATCCAAAGTTTGAGGAAGCATCAAAATTAAATATAGAAAAAAACTATAAGAGACGTTATATGTTTGAAATGTTAGAAATTGTTAATGTACTAAATGTAAGAAGAATAAATTTCAAAACAGACACAGAGAATTTAACGCAAAATTATAGGTACCTAATTCAAAAGACACATAATTTGTTATAATTATTTCATAAGAGAGAATTTATTTAATTTCCGTTTCCTTATTTTTGTATGTTTAAATATTTGAAATTTTAACTTTGTATGTATGTATGTATGAAGAAAATTATTTCATTTGTTTTTTTTTTGTCAATTGTTTTCAAAAATTTTTTTCAATTTGTTAATAATGTTTGTTTAAAAAAATTAATTTCCTGAAGAAGCTTTCCAAAGGAAAGCGAACTATTGAAAATATATGTGATAAATTTATTTAAAAAGACCAATTTTAAGATTAATATTATATATTTTTGTTGATTTTAAATGGACGTACATCATTCAATCAATATTTATTGAAGAGAATCATACACAGATTGAATTTTAATTTTACGACTTAAAAAATGAAAATAAAAATAGTTTCTTAATAGTTACTGTGTTTTTGTGTAAAGATTTTTTGAGTTTATTGGTTTTTTTTGCTTTGCTGTTTGGAAATAATTCTTATTTAATCAATTTGGCTTGTGATATAGGACTCTTGGGTTTTTTATACACATGAGTTTCTTATATATAAAACTAGCTGCACGACCCAGCTTCGTTCGGAAACTATTTGCTAATGATTAATATTTCATATGGAGTTAGAAAAAAATTTTCAGTACAAAGAAGAAACGACACAAATTTTTTTCAATTTATTGTTTTAATAGGTCTTAAGGTAATTCGTTAAAAAATAAACAAAAAAGGTAAAAATATAGTTTATTTTAAAGCTTGATAGTAAACAATATTTTTTGCTTTTCTGCTGGGAGAGAAAATAAACAGTGCTGACGGTGTCCCAACTCTTGAGCATGCAACATCCAACGGCTCGTGTGAAAAACTTTTAGCGATTGTCCTTGGGATATATTAATCATCATTGCGAATGCAAGGCAAACGGGAAATTGGATACGTATATTATTGCTAAGTTTTTTGTCATCAGCGTTTTAATAACCAATCAAGTACCATCGCATAGTATTGGCTGATTCAGGTTACGTAACATGAATATTACCGCTCCAACGTTAAGCTGGAAGTTATGTGGTGGCATTCTCGGTAAGTTTAATGAATTCAGGAACTCTACGGGGTACTTAACAATATTTTCGCGATCGATAATGGAACCAATTTTTTTAAGCTTTGGATTTTTGAATTTATTTTATAAACCTAGACGTACATAATCATTCAAATTTTAAGAAATGTTGTTGACTGCTAACAAAATCGTTCAAAGTTAAGCTTTTTTTGCTACTTTAGCGATAAAATTTTAGAACAAAAGAATTTTGATATTGGATTTTTCAGCATATAAGCGATATACATATGTATGTATCGTTAAAATTGCATCGAGTAGAAAATTATTTTTAACTTCAAAATGAAGTGTGATTGTCGGTGACTTAATATTTTTAAGCCCTCACTATCCAATATATCAAGGTTTTTCTTCTCATAAATTATAAATTTTAAATCACGGATAATGTGCATACATATGTCCATATGTATGTAGAATATATGTAAATTCAAATTTTCACTTTTAGTATTATCCAATACGTCTAAATTAAATCACTGAGCACTGTTTAGGAATTTTATTAAGTTTAAACGTGGGCTAAGTAACAACATTGACAAGTGAAAACGATTTATTTATGTTTGAAAAGTAAAAATAAAAACGTCTAAAAAAATTAATACTTTTTCTTAAAAACTCATGTAATGTGTTAAAAACTTTAGTTCTTCGAGTTGCTCTTTAAATTTTCTCATGCGAAGAAAAATTACTTCGAAATAAAGTCTAGTTATTGGAAACGTATCATGTTTATTGGGCTCTCCTGGCAAATTCTGTAACATAAGCAAAGCTGACGTTTATTAAAACGTATGTATTTATATTATATTTTTTTTGGTATAAGGAAAAAAAATTTTAAAATTAAACTTAAAATGCATATTTTAGTAAATTGAAAACAAATTCACCAACGAATTTGAACTTTATTGAAAAACATGCGATCTATTTACATACATATGTACATGTGATTTTATTGCGAATTTTAACTGAAGTAAGATTTTTTCCCCAATTGTGACGGTATTTTCTCAAAAAAATCTGGCAGCTATGTATAGTAATGAATTAAAAAAATTTTCAAATAAAATAATACATACTTAACTGTTGACATGTTAGAACAATTTTCGGAAGTTGAATATGTTGCCTCTCTTTATTTGGTCTTTTTTTTTTGCATAAGTGTGTTTGCACGTATGCAAACTCATTAGCATACAAACAACCACATAGCTTCATCAAACCAGTTCGAACGAACATGTCTAGTCGTCAATAACTTATTTGTATTTACACCAACAAAACAAAAGAAGAAAATGAATAAATGAATTTTCTAAGTTTGCCGGAAAATTTTATAATTTTTCGAATCGAATAAAAAAAAATCAGCCAAACCACCCCAGCCGTTCTCACGCTATTATATTACATACGTGGACCATTTCACTTTTATATATATAGACGTATCATGCTCTACTGAGAAATTCTGTAATATAAGCAAAGCTTGCTGATGTTTATTAAAACGTATGTATGTATGTATGTATGTATACATATGTAAATCAATTTTTTATATAAATATATTTTTATGGTATAAATTTATATACTTTTAGGAAAAAAACTTTAAAAATTAAACTTAAAATGCATATTTTTCTAAATTCAAAACAAATTCACCGAATGATTTGAACTTTTTATTTTTTCCATACAATATACATATTTCAAAGAGTTGAAAAACATGTAATCTATTTACATACATATGTAGATGTGATTTTATTGTGAATTTTAAATAAAGTAAGATTTTTTCCCCAAAATTGTGACGGTATTATCTCTAAAAGATCTGGCAGCTATGTCGAGTCGTGAATAACTTATTTGTGTTTACAACAACAACAGAAAAAAATTAATATATGAATTTTCTAAGTTTTTCGGAAAAGTTTATAATATTTTATTTCTTACAAACCATCTCCTGAAAATTTCGAATCGTATAAAACAAAAATCAGCCAAATCTCTCAGCCGTTCTCACGTCAACTCATTACATACGTGGACCATATATATATATATATTTGGGTAAAATCCACTGAAGAGTTATATGTGCAGTACGAAAATGGGCATATAGATCTGCGTTCTGCATTCTGAGTAATAATATTTTATGGGGATATCATAAAACATTTATCTTTAAAGGAATCTGGGACGATTAACGTATATAAATTATGAGTTTATTTGTTAAACGAGAATTAAATTATAAAGAAGTGTTGTAAATATAAGTAAATAAATTCTAAATATTGTGCATAATCAGATAAAAAGGTTGAAACGCACCGGAAATAGCATGTAATTATAAAAATATAATTATAAAGCTTCATATTTTAAACCAATTATAAGTATGCATATTTAAATTATTTTTTATTTTATATATACTTTTCGATTAAAAGGTAAAATTTACTTTAAAAATCATTTTTATAATTGTAGTTGATTATTTCATGCTTGAATTTTTTACGTTTAACTACATAAAATTAAATAATAATAATAAATGTTTATAAAAATATGTATACGCAGAAAGTTTATTTTAATAGACATAACAAGGAGGTTTTATTATATTAAAATTTATAATAATATTAATTAATAAATATTAATTTTATAACAATTTTGAGAAGTTAAAAACTTTTTTTTCCAATTTCATAAAATGTCTCATATAATGTCCCATATTTTTTTTTGTTTTCCATTTAATTGCTGCAATACTATTTTTGCTATTTAATAAATTTAAAGTTTTTGGATAAAATAAAATTCTGCGTTAAGAAGTAACATTAATGAAATTATGCTCTTGGTTAAAGAAAAAATATATATAAAAACAAAAAAATAAAAATTTTGGATTTAATATTCTTAAAAGTATCGCATTTTTTTTATTGTCTTATAAGTAAACGCAAATGTATATGCATATATTTTTACTCGGAAATAACAACAAAACAAGAGAGAACTCAGAACAAACTTTAAGAAGAAACTATACTTCTGATTGTGGTTACACGAAGGAAGAAATACAATAGATAAAAAAAGACAAATATATAAACCATGTTGTGGCACACAAATATTTACCACAAAATTATGTTTTTGCTTTCTGGGATTTGTTTTGTAGTGTAGTTTAGTTTCTTTTATATATCATTTATATACTAAGAAGATGTTGTGACAGTCGTTATAATTTTAAATATTCAACCACAACCAAATGAAAAATTTAATCTGGAGAGTAGAAAAACATTTTATTTTGGTACACCAAAATAAAATGTGCTCTTAATACTTGTACGTTTATCTTTCTGAAAAATTGTTAAGTTTAATGAAAGAAAAGATTTTGTGCCTTAAGTTGAAATAAAGTTTAATTTTAAGTTAAAAATTAAATGTCATTCAGAAGTTATTTATTTTTAACAATATATACTCGTGTTAATTAAATTTGTTCATATTTGTAAAAAATAATAAAACTAATATTTGAGGAAAATAAAGTCATTTAAATATAGCATTATTTCACATTATGATATTAGATCGTTAAATACTACACTATTCTACAGTCCCGAAACAAACAAACGAAAAAGTTTAAGAATATATGCATCACTTAGATTTAATATCACTTTGGGTGAATAAAATGTTAAATATAAAACTCTCAAAATAATGTTTATGTTTCGATTTTCTTCTCTAAGTTTGTTTTTTCTGTAGCATAAACACATTTTCTTAATCTGAATAGATTTTATGATATCATTATTTAGATTGGAACCATTTTCCATTCTTATTAATCCGTTAGCAATCCATTGCTAATTGTCGTTCGTTCGATTCATAATTGGGTTTGATCGCTATTATATTGCTGACGTGCTAATAATAGTCAATATTAATCAGAGAATGATTTTATCAACAACTTACTTAACTGTCCCTATTAATATCAATTCAAATTTGACGTTGCCTTATCAAGTAATTAACGTAATTGTCTCTTGCGTATTGCCTGATTGAATCATGTGTTATCTTTATTTCAAGCAATTTCCGAGCTTACTTACAAAACATTCTCGAAAGATTATTATTTACAAATATTTAAGGCAATTATTTCGTCACTTAGTCTAACGTATTATGTGGATTTAAAGGCGCTAATTAATTACAGGCTTTCTTTTTAGTCGCTTAAGTTAATGTTATTTGCTTCAATAAAAATATATTCTTAAATGCATTCAAAATAAAGTAAACAATTATAAAGGATGTCCCAGGTTTAACGCAAGCCTTAAAATAAAGAGAAAACACAGCTTTTAATTTTGAGATTTTTTTGATTTCGTTGCTTCATTGTGAACATGGAATATATGGAATAACACGCAAATGGCATCCAAGGCTTTTCTGGTAAGTATGACCTTTTTTGTTGTAATTTTCGACAAACTTTCTGCATAATTTTGGCTAAATTTTGATGATGGTAGGTTTAATTGGACTTTAAAAAAAATACAATAAGAAGTCCAATGGTATTACAAAATAACGGAGGTCCAATTCTAATTACCAAAGCAAAAGAGCAGAAGGCGAGGAAAAGTCCAAACTGTTTTACTGTGTCCTTTGTATGGCATATCAACATCTTGTGGGAAGTACATATTGGCCATATTAATAGCGTCAAAGTTCAAACGAAAGAACTGTGGTATCATGTCGCAATATGGTGAACCAGTAACAGTTATTATTTATTTCGTCAGGCGAATTTTACAAACAAAAATGTTAGTTTTGGTGACCAGAAAAAGACATTGAGATGAAAATGAACAAAATTATTTAGTAAGATCTTGCTCGTAAAACTTATGTTGTCATTAAGATATGGTTCAATAATTAATACAGGTTATTCTGACGTATACCACTTCATTTAAATTAAAAACCCCCAGTTATAAAATTGTTCTTTTTTAAGGACTACAAACAAGTTACTACCACAATTAAAAAAAAATAAAATAAAAAATTCTGGATTCTATTAAAAAGTGAAATGGAATATAAAATAGTCATGCAAATAAAAAACAATGACAATTTATTCGCAATCAGTGAAATAAAAATATATAAATTTATTCAGCTTAGGAAATGATTATCATTAGCATTTCATTAGGCTTTGTTCTTTCAGTGAAAACAAACAGGACATTATTAACAGCACGTCACACAAGCGGATCATAAACATCAAAGTGAATTTAAAAATGGAAAAATTGTTTCGGAAAATAAAAAAGATATTTAAATTTGTTAAATACTGCAAATTATGAAAACGAGGGTTTAACATTTTTCAGTTCCATAAAACGCGAATGTTAATTTATAGATGATATATTTTAAGGAAGTAAAACAAAAAAATAAAACGCAAATGTTTAACGTTGTTGTATTGGAAGGTATATGATCTGTTAATATTTTAGTTCCACTGATTCTGATATAATATATTGAACGATGAAGTGCTTGAAGGATCATTTTCTAAGTACTCTCTAATAGCTGTAATAATTTGCGCAAAATATTTTTGAATAAAAGAAAATTCTGGCCAACCAAATTCCAAGTAACAAGTGGCCCTTTAAGTAACATTTTGTGACTTTATTTGAAATGCGATTCTTTTTAGTAAAAAATATACTTCTCACAACAAATGCCGATTTTCGAAAAAAGCGATTTTTTTCTAAAACGAATTGTTTTTTTGAGAAGTAAATGGATTTTTTTGCATGTTTTTGTAAAAAATTACGCATGATCTGTGTATAAAGTAAATAATGTAGAAGCATTTTATTTTAAAAACGTGACTTTTCGGAAAATTTAATTTACGGTGACAAATCCTGATGTACGAAAACCTTTTTTCATTAATGAGATTGTTACTTTTTGTAAAAATGGGTTTGTAAAGAAAAATTATTTAAAAATATTTGGAAATACAGGAGAAATTTCCTTATATTAATCAAAAAAGTTTTCGACTTACAATACCTTTTTATGGTTTGAATGTAACAGTTAAAATTTTTGGTGGTAATTTTCAAAGAAAATTATGTTAATGTTATATTGTTACATTAAATTTACTTATTACACTAAGTTTATATCTTAGTATATTAAATCAGTTAAATATGTAGTCATCATCGTAATATTTAGTTTATTTATAATTGTGTACAATGATGAGTGAAAGCTGCTACCCTATGTCTTGATAGCAAGGTATTATAAAAATGATATTTATGTTTTTTTCCGTTGATGTCGAGTATCCCATATTTTGCTTTACGAGTTTTCTAGATTTTAAATCAGTTGCTACAAATTCAACGAGAATAACTGCAATTTGAATTATTTGATGATGTTTGCTTCTGGGTATGCTGCCAAAGCTTCGCAAACCACGTTTTCTAATGAAGTTTTTCTCTTTTCATATGTAAAAATTATATTATCTTAGAGTAATAATTCAAACATAAATAAGTATACCACGTCACATATACTAAGTCAAGGTCGGGGAAAAATTAAAAACCAACTTTTTTTCTAATCCGATTTTCTCTCAAACTAAAAGGTAATCTAGGCATGAAAGCATATTTCTTATAGATATCTTCAATGTCTAATTAAGTTCAAAAACTCTTAACATTTAAGCCATAAAAATGGCCAGAAATTGTATGTAAGAGGTACCCAACATTGGGGCTATACCCAGAAGCCCCCTTTACCCTAGGGGGCCGAGAAACTTCTCTCAGAAATACCTCCACCAAAATAAAACGTTTTCAAACCACTGTGTGAAGTGAGACTCAGTCAGTAAATATTGTTGATAACTTAGCTGAAAATGCTGTCGACGTTAGAATTATGATAAACTATTAATTTTTAATACATTTTGTGCTTGAACATATTTGCAAACCTAATTTAATTAATTAATTTTTTATACGCTAAATAGAAAAAGGCCATTTTTGGCTATCAAAATTAGCTGACTATTTTCCATTGGCGCTTGAGATACATACAAATGTAGAAAATAAACATTCTTTTTGCATTGTAAACATCTAAAAGATTCCATGTCTTACATGCTGTCACATAAAACTACACTGATTCTTATTTTTTTTGACAGACGCTTATAAAAAAGTAATTTGTTTAAGAGTGAGAAGGTTTCTGAGAAAAATTACATTATGCTTTAATGAAACTTTGGCTTGTCAAAAAAAAAATAATGTTAATAAATCATTAAAAACTTAATTAAGCCAATTAAGCTACAGATAAAAATTTATTATAACTGGTGGCTGCAAACATACTATATAATTTATACGCCAGGTTGGTTTATTGTTATATCTTTCTCACAGTAACATAAAGCAAATTCTAAATGTCGCTTTATCAATGCATTAATATGGTGGTTATTAAAAATATTTCAGTATAAATAAAGGAAGGAAAGGTTTAAATTATAATTTTTTCTAAAAAAATCAGGCCCACAAGATAATAGTAAATTTTTATGGAAAGTATATTCAAACACTAAGTTCCAAATTTTCTTAAGAAGTAAAAGTAACAGATATAATATTAATAAAAAGTGCGATTCGAAAAAAAGCGATATAAAAGAAATTCTGTTTTGTTTTATGTTGTTGTTTTCAAAATGTTCTGTAGACGAGATTAATTGGGTTAATTGGAAAATCTTTCTCCACATTTCCTATGTCAAAATAAGTGCAAGATCTTAGTGTTTCATAGTTTATCGGTAATAGCTTTTATGGTTTCAAATTTATGTCTGAAATTAAGACATATTTACGTTGAGTAAACGAAAACAAAAACAAAACAAAACTAATATCTTTAACATTTATAACACTTAATAAGCTTATATAAAATGTTCTTTAATTTTTAAGCATTATTCCCCTTAATACACAATCATTAATGTCAGTAATTTATTTAACATTGTAAAGCAAATCATTTGAATTTATGTAAATTAATAACCGTAGGCTAAAAACCTCCCACTACAATAAATTATATAACAAGATTAATGAGAGTAAAATACATATAATTTCTTTAGGAATGTTATTAGCATTAACTTTGAAATAACAATTTTATTTATTTTAATCTTTGGTTCGTTAAATGAATACTAAATTATTAAATGTGTGGAGTCAATAAACTAAAGATATATTTTTCGTTAAAGAAAATGAAGCAAAGCTTAGACGTTGGAAATGTGGTGAATCAAGGTTTCTAGCCTTGTAGATGTTACTTTATGGAATTATTATTACAAAAATGTAAAAAAAAAACAACGAATTATGTAAATATAAAAAAAAAAAGTTTAAACCTAAATGTTTGTATTACTTTTTACACGTCATTATTTTGAAGCTGAACAGAGGTACATTCTCAAATTAGGTAAAGATTAGTTTTGAGGTAAGAAAATTCAGTTTAATCAAATACTGCAGAATAATAATAACGGTACGGATACTTACATAAAGTACATTAAAAACTATATATATAAATATAAAAACTATATAAAAACTATATCATAAATATTATATTATAGTTTTGGAATAATCAGATTTTTATTCACAATTTAATTTACGAACTTAACCAGGGTTTAAATTGCTTGCTTAAAAATAGGAACATCACTGAAATCTTTGCTTTGCTTACATATCTTCCAGTAAATAAAAACACTAAATTTCTCAGCATTTACAAAGCATTTCATTATAAACGAAGCAACAGCAAAAAGCAAATGCAAAAAAGCGAAAGATTGCAGCAAAGCAATCAGAAAAGCATTTATTTTGAAAGCACTTGCTGTTGCTTAAGCAATAATTTGATGTTTGTTTTTTCTTTTGCTGTTGCTTTTTATAAAAAAGCACCATTTAATGGTGTAATAAAAACAACAATAAATACATAAAAACATTTTCAATGTTAAAAGGGATGAAAACAATATAATGAAAGGGAAAAAGCAAGTTACAGCAAGTAATAGCAAGAAACAGTAATCGCAGTCAGCCACAACTTCATAGTACAGAGTTAAGCAAAAGCAGAAGCAAATATAAAAATAACTGATTGTTGAAGCAACAGCAAATGGTTTCAAAGTAATTGCTTTGCTGCAGAAACAAACATATATTCAGCTGCAGAAAAGCGTTTCTTTCTTTTTATTTGCATTTGCTTTTGCTGCACATTTTTCCTAAGCAATAGTTAAGCAATTAGATTTGCATTGAAAATAGTCTAACATTTTTATTTTACTGACTTAAGTTGCAAATAGAAGTAATGATATTCAATTATTTTTCACCCTTATAAAAGATCGTTAGAAGTGAAGTAAATACAAGAGTCAGTGTATGAAATGAAACCAGCGTTTTATATAAAACTAATAAACTTCTTAAAAGTTTAAATCTATTCGTATATAAGAAAAATGTTAAAACATCCTATTTGGATGGCAAAGAGCGCTAACGAAAAAATAAGGTTTCAATCATTTCAGAAGATAAATTTAAAAAAAAATTAAATTGCAACCAATATGTAGCTTTACGTTTTTAATTAAAACCAATAAATTTAAAGATGTGTACCATTCTACGCATAAACCTTAAATTTTCAACAACAAATAAGAAAAATATAAGGTCAAAAATTATAAAATGACCATTAAATTATACGGAAGCCTTCTAGTGTGAGCCAAACTTGCCAAATTAATTGATATTTAAGCTTTAGGAAAATAGTTCCTTGACAATTAAATTAAACAGTAAAAATAATGAATGAACAAAATGTGTATAAAGTTGGAAAATTATTTTTATAATTAATTTTGTATAATTAAATTTTTATGTCATTATACATTCAGATATGCTTTATTTCTAGATATTATAAATTTAGTATTAATATAGCTGTTGGAAAAAATTATAAATAATAAAATAAAACAAACAAAATTATTACCTGTGGTGTTAGTTATATTGTTACGGTAATTTAATTTAATTTTAACAAAACACACTAATACAAAGTGTCAATTACACATATTTTATTTCAGTTATAAATTATTTAATTTATTTTATTCTACTCTTAATCAATTTAATGCGAAATTTATTCACAGTTTTAAACAAAAATAAATTTGTTTATATGGAAATAATTTAATGCATATATGCTTATGGCTTTAAATTATTATATGTTATTTTATTTAGAAATCTGTATAAAAAAATTTTTATATAAACTAGCTATTTAAGTTTACTTTCGAGAATACTAACAATTATAGGCTAATTACATATAAGTATATATTTATTGTTTGTAAAAATATCTAAGTAATAAATTGTAAGTAAGATGTATGGAAAACTAGTTTACCGTATACAAGTAATAAATTTGCGAAGAATAACAATTATAATTTAAAAAATCTGGATGTCGTACACAAAGTTCTAAAGTGTGATAAACAAGATTTTTTATTTACTTTTTTATTTAAGAAGCATATGATTGGCTTTATTTTCTTTGCCAGTGATAGGTTGTATAGAAAGGGATAAGATACACCCAAAGCTTATTAGGCTCTCATAGAATTTATTTTTCTTAGGAAATTTAAAATATTTTGCATCTTCTTCAAGAAACTATAATTTGCAGAAAAGTTTTTGAGTTACGCTTATATTGATTCTCATCCTCTTATTTGTTTACCAGCTAAACTATGCCAGCTAACTACTTACAAATATTTATTATCCTGTTGTGTTGTTTCTCTTCAACAATTAAATAATTCAGATTATAGTTAATTTTATAGAAAATTCATTTTAATTTCTTAAAAATTAAAAAAAGTTTGTCAAATTATTTTACATTTATGCTTAAGTAAAGTAATAAAAATTAGTATTATAATCCAATTAGATTAAAGTTAATTTTTTTAACTAACCAAATTATGCTATGAACTATGAGTTGCTGACGCGGAAAAAATTTCGTGTCGTTCTAATGCTGCCAATTAAATTAAGATTTTACTAATTCCAATCCAGTAAAAAAGTTTGTCACAAAGGGTATTGTACCCTTTATCCTTTTATTTATATTTATATAAGATGAGAATTTATCAGGACTATTTAATGCTATGAGAAAATATATAAGTACCACGAATTTTTTTGTGTTAAATAATTTTCAGTTGTTAAGTAAATTTAAGTTGGTTTTGGCTGTCAAATTTAATTCTGAAACAAGTCTCAAAAAAATAAAGATTATATTATAAATAGAATTTATCCGGCTGTATAATCACTAAAAAATCAAGAAATTCTAAGGAATTTTTGCATAACAACTTCAAATTTATTTTGTTCCTGTACAAGACGCACAGGATTATCGGCAGTTGTTCGATGAATAGAAAAGTAGTAGTAGTAAAACATCATCAAGAACATCTTCATTATATCAAAGATATATTTTAGCAAACAAACATACACTGTAAGAAAACAATAGCATACTTACTTAAAAGAAATTATATAAGATTCGGTGCAGCCGAATATAGCACTTTATTTGTTTGTTTGTTTATTTTAATTTAAATATATATTTCCTGGCTAAGTGAAGGATAATTTCATTGTGCACTTATTACCTTCTAATATAATTATTTTTAAATATTTATTTCTTTTCAACATTTCTTAGTTATTTATAACAAAATATTAATGTTCTGGGTGTCAGGTAATTTGTGTTAGCTTTGTTAAAAAATTATTTAAGTAAAATTGTTGTTTTTAATTATTTTTGTATTAACCAATACAATCGGAAATAAAATGCCAGGATAATTATCTTCATAGTATTTAAAATTGATATTAAAAATGTTTATTTGCTTGTGGTTTATTTAATAGCTTGAAACGTACAACCAATAATGGATGCTAACAAAAAATTAAACATTTATATTTTTAAAATAAAGTACACAAAACAAACCACAATATGCAATTTAAATAACTAATATATTAAATTACATATATAACGTAATTCAATAATCAGGATAGTTAATACGAATACGAGGATGTTTTCTGAATTAAACGCTGAATATAATTTTTTTATTAAAATTGAAAATATGTTAGACACCTTGATCTTGATAAGTTCTATCATTTGCAGATTTTGAAAGAAATATTTTATTTCGAGGTTATGAGGCGTCTACTTGAGGCCGCCGTTCAATCCAAAACTACTCCTATTACTACTCCTATTGAGTTATAAAAGTATGTAGACAAACAGGTACTTGTAGAACAAAACCGGAATGAGTTTAGCATAAGTCATGGAATTTCGCAGATCGTAGTGTGTTCAAATATGTATCCAACTACTAATTTTATGTGATTGTCATGGCTCATTATTATAATATATCCCTATTTTTAATATAATATTGTGCGAGTACTCAGTTTCGTAACATACGCTAAACTCATTCGAAGACTTAAAAGTTTTATTTTATTAACACGAATGATTCTCTTGTTCAAGCCAGATTCATTCGCCTATAAGGACAACAATTTTTAAAAATACTCCCGTAAAAATATAAATCTTTATTAAGAGATTTTATTGTCAAGTAACTATTTTTAACACTAATATTAAAAATTATTAATTATTATTTTCCATGGACATTTTGATAGAACCTGAAGCCACCACAGCCAGCACTTTACTGAGAAAATAGGAAATGATAATATATATTTTTAATAATTATTACAGTATGTTTATCTTCTGTATAGTAAGCAAATTTAATTAAAATGTGCAACTGGTTATAATCGAAATAAATGGATTGAATTTCCAAAAAAAAAAAAATTAAAAAATAAATAAAGAAAAAGTAAAAGATGAAGACCAAGAATTTTTTTACAGGTACCAATATAAGTATTAACATTTAGTTTGAAATAAAGGGATGTTGTGTTTTTAAAAGTAAAGAAGTATAATAATTGTATAGCAGAGTACTATTTTACATAATTTATTGTTACATAATTGTTTAATTTATTCGAAAAAAAAAATGTGTATATTTTGAAAAATAAATAAAGTAATGTTTGTACAGTAATTTAAATGGCTTAACAAATATACATAATTTTCCTTGGTTTAGCAAAAATCATTTTCACTAAAAAGAAAAAAAACATTGAAATATGTGCCCATTTTAACATTTGAAACAAATGACTTAAAAACCTAATTTATTAAAAATATTTAAAAAAATTTTAAAAATACATTAATTTATTGCTATATTTGTATAGGGTAAAATCATTCTGAAAAACTCATTGTGAACGTAAGTTGTAAGCGAATAATTTTGTGAACTTGCTTGTACCAAAAATAATTATTCATTCATGCATTCCTGTTTTTTCATAAAAAAATATTATTGTTACACATATAAAAAAGTTTAAAGCAAAATTTGAATAATTCTAAAACTACACCGTTAAATAATATTGTATGTATTCTTTCGTAGTGCTGCTGCTATTATAGAGAAAAAATGTTCTCTATATTATATTTAATTTTGTTTTTGTTAATTTTTTGTAGTGGGAAAGTTTTTTCTAAAATAAAAGTCAACAACCATTTATTTCTTTTTATTTTTATTTCTTGTATATGTAATCCTTAAATTATCCAAACGTTAACAATATGACATCATTTATCATTTGTTTCTGTTAAAAGCTCTTGACATGTCATCTATTGAATCAAATAAATTTTTTAAACTATAATAGAAATAAATTGAATTCAAACAAACAAACAAACAAACAAACAAACAAACAAATAAATCTAAAATATCAATTCATTAGAATAAGTTTCTTTTTATTAAATTATTATATTACGACAGTACAATAGAAAAAGTAACTTGTAGTTTAATTTGGGGACCACAATTTTTTTAATTTTAAATTTATCATGAAATCGATATTATTAGTGCTCTCTTTAAAAATAAACTATGGTGTTTTTTAAGCATTAAAATAGCATTATGTCTATTCAGGAATAATAAAAGACCCATATGTTGAAGAGTTTTTGAGTTAAAGAGTTTAATTAAAATTGTTTGTTGTATTTTAGGTAAATCGGTTGATTCTATTGCATACTTTAAATTCATGTATATACGATTTTCTATACTTATTCACCATAAAAAGTCTTAAACTAAAATGATACATATTTTTGAATGTCATTTGATTAATTGAGATTACAATTACAATACTTTTTACAAAAACTGTTCGAAATGACCAAAAGATAATGCTGTTACGTACGACAGAGCGCCTGTTTAAAAATCATTGATTTTTGCCTTAATGTAAGAAACTTTTTATGACCACAGATCAAATAAAGCAGATTAACATTATAGCTGGTAAAATCAAAAGTTGAATTTGAAAACATATCTAGAATTCCTGAAGTAATAAAATTTTTGCCTAAGTAATTTGTAGAGAATTCTTTGAAGGAGATGGCTGAAGTTTACAAATAAAAACAAAAAATAATATTAAACAATTTTGTTACCAACTACATTTATATGCAATATCTCTTTGCAGATAAATCAGTTAAATTATTCTTTATTTAATCCGAGTAGATTTTTTTTTCTGCGTATTAAATTAAGTCAAATGCTTGTCCTCCACAATTATTCACCAAGCTCACTTTTAATCTGAATAACGGCAAAAAATGTGTGCAGAAAATGCTGCATGTGGTCTTAACTGATGTGTTAAATAAATAATTTTATAGTTCACAGGGGAGAAAAATATATAACAAATGAAACCATTAATTTTTGCGTTGTTAATTCAATCCAACTCAAGTGTTTCGATCGTTTTGCTGCTTTTGCTTTGTAAATTCAATTATCATTTTACTGTTGGCCATAAATTGTGCTGTTAATGAAATGAAATAAAATAAAACTGTTTGTGCATAATTCCAGCTATGAGTTGGAAGGTAAACAAATATAATTCATTGTAAGGATGTGTCTCTTATTTTTTAACTTATGTTTTAAAAGGAATATCCTAAAAATATGATAAAATTTTAAACGAAACTTTAATGAATTATTTTTATTGTATGCTTCAGCTAATTAAACAAAATTATATAATTCGTACTAAATTTGTCTAAATATAAACTTTAAAACTTTTAAATAACAAAATTTGTATAATAAATAGGTTATTTACTGAACCAAGTTGTATTTTGTCAAAAATGTTGTAAATAAATCATTCAAATGGATAAAATAACACTGTTAAGCTGTTAACTAATATCAAAAATAACTTTATGAGAAATTTATAAAAGAAATTACACTAAATATACAAACAGATATTAAAAGTGCAACAGCAAAAAAACCAAATAATAAAATAGCATTAGTTTCAAAAGTATCGTAAAAAATATACAAAAAATTTAAAAATTTAATTAAGCGTTTTAGCTGACTGTTCATTAAAATTTTTAAAATTACTTGCTGATACGCAATTTGCACAGCCAAAGAAATAAATATATTAAAAAACATATTAAAAAGAAGGCAAATTATTTTTTTTTAAATTTAATTTATTCAAGAAAAAAATAAAAAAAACTCAACTCTATAAAATATTTTTATAAAAATTTTGCTTAATGCTTGAGTGCGTAATTTATTCCAGTAAATTAAAGTTAGAGCATTAGTTACGTCAAATGATTACAAATAGTAAAAAGCAGTGAAAACAAGAGTCACCGTTACTGAAAAAGACAAATGACTTAACAAGATTTTTTTAATGTTTATTTTTTGAATTTTTTGTGGTAAATTTTTTTTATTATAACTCCCATTTCTGGAGATCAAGTTAGTAATAAAATGAATTTCCGGTATTTTTTCATTAGACTAATTATTTTTGAGCAACATTAGTATTAATTAAAATTATTTAATCACAAATAAGCCTGATTTTTATAAAAAGAAATTAGTAACTGCAAGTAAAGAATTTAGTATAACAAATTGACTAAATAATAGCATATTTTTTTTTTATTTTTTAGGCTTCTTTAAAATTAAGAAAAACATAAAAATGGATTATGGTAGCTAATTTATGCTTTTTACTTTTTAAGTTTAAATTCATTATTTATTAGGTCTATAAATATTTCCTTCAAAATATAATTATCACTTACCCTTTCTCAGTTGAAGTTATAAGCCATCTAGAAAGAAAAAAGCATAACGAATTCATTAGGCTAGGAGGTAGATGCATTTGACATAAAACACTGCTTTTAAAATAATTATATACAATTTTGTATAAACTAAGGGATCGTGATATATGTTGATTATTATTATTATAGTTTCAAATCAAAGTAAGGATATTATTAATATTATTTGTGTTTAATTAATAATATTTTATTATTAAGCACTAGGTCCTTTTTTATAAAATTTGTTTAAACTTTATTTTTTATTATTTTTCAATATTTCGCCAAACCATTGGTTGGCATCTTCAGGATATACAAAAAATATATAAAAATTAATCAAAAATGAAGAAATTTGTTGACTAACGAAATATTGAAAAATAATAAAAAATAAACTGTAAAATTTAAAAAAAAATACCTAGTGCTTAATAATAAACTATTAATTAAATATTAAAAGGGTTAAGATAACTATAATTTTTTTTTATGTTTAATTATAAACTAAAAACAAACGTCGAATTGGTATTTAACATCATAAAAAAAACTATATAAAAATATTTGTTCATTTTTGTTATAATTAAAAGAGTAATCTTGTATCGCAAAAATGTCTGAAAAAAATTATCAATTATTTACTGTAAGTGAAATAATTCTATGCCATTCTTGAAAAGCAACATTTGCAATAAATAAAATTATTAGATCTCTTTCATTCATAAGACTAAGGTATTTATAAAAAGGATAGAATATATGTTAAAACATTATTCACACTTTTGGAAATTTGTCCTTTGATATTTTTTTTCTCACGCATTTATACAACTAAAATTTGCTTCCCGCAACATTTAAAACTATGTAAAGAAAATTTAAATATTTATATTTGTTAGTAATTATCAGTTAAACATTGCAGATATCTAAATGGTGAAATGATGCTTAGATTTCTACGTATTTCGTTCGTAATAAGTCTATATGTATTTCTAAAAAATTTAAACAACATTTTGGTACTAATTGCAAGTATTGGCTTTAATTATGTGGTTTTTATTAAATGCCCTTAATCGCCAATAGTTTATATTTCATAAAAGTATCTAGAACAATTGGAGCACAAGAATCCTTTAAACAGCCTTTTTAATACAAATATTTTCTGCAAACTTCAATGTAAATTTGGAGAAATTGAATCCGTCATTTGTTACTAAAATAATTTTTTAAGTAGGAAGTTATTTAGCTCAATTGCCTTGTCCCCAAAGAAATCTTCCCAAAGTTAACGATGATACCGATATGTCCATATGCAGCGGCTCTCAGTAAATAAGGCTTTGTACTCGTGCAAATATCCAATATTTTGACCATCGATTGTATCTTACGTTCCCATAAACAATTACAAATTCATTCATTTTTATCAAAAAATCTAAAATGATGAGTTAAAGCATAATCACAATTCTTTCGAAATGAGGTACTAGTTGCATTGGTGGGTATGACGTGTGTTGTAGGAGTATACTCAAGAAGTTTTAAAATCCAAAAATTAACGTGATAAACGTCCATGACATTGACAGAATGGTACTAAGTCTTGGTCATGTATCACAGACGAAAATACATTAGTTAATTGTTTATTTAAAAGAATACTCTACTTTTAAATAAACAATTAACTAACGTATTTTCGTCTGTGATACATTTTATTGTAACGCAATAAAAATTAATTTAAAACTCAATAATGATATAATATAATATGATATAATAAAATATAATATAATATAATATAATAAATTATAATATAATATAATATAATATAATATAATATAATATAATATAATATAATATAATATAATATAATATAATATAATATAATATAATATAATATAATATAATATAATATGATATATATCTGTGAGTGTATTAGCAGTAAGTTTACAAAAAAAATCACTTTTGGAAAAAATTTTTTGATGATGATAGCCTAAAGTCTAAGTGATATATGTCCTACTGATTAAAAATTATTTGAAATAATATTTTACTTAAAATCAAATTTTGATTGAAATTTTATAGTAAAAAAGCAAATGAGAAATTTTTATTTAAGTTTTATTTTATTGGTTTTTTATTGTATTTATTTACAATTGCAAAAACAAATAAAAGTAGCTAGTACCAGGAAAAACAGAAAGGATAAAGAGCTTTAGTCTGGGCGAACTTTATCTAACCAGCTTAATAGTAGCTGAATCTTATAAGATTTTTCTCGTATTTCTTTATATTTCTTTAATAGAGTTGGTTCAATAGATTATATAGGGAGAGAGAGAGACAGAGAGAGAGAGAGAGAGAGAGTGAGAGAGCGAGAGGTGAAGAATATTAGTAAAGAATAAATCGATTCGGAAAGTGCTGCAAAACACTTTGCTAGTGTTGCTTCTTTAAAAATTAACATCTAAATTTCAAAAAAAATTTTTCTTTTCTAGTAATAAAAGAATTGGAAAATTAACGAAGTAAATACTAATTAAAAATTTCTTATATCATTTTTGATATATGTAAGTGTTTTATTTATTTAAAAAAGCAAATATCTTCTTTAAACTAATTGAACTCTTAAATCAAATGAAAAATTTTTTAAAAAGATGTAGTTATTAAAACTTTTTATCGTAGATTAAAACCTTGTTTATCAGAAAATATGCATGAGTCTTGGAAAGTTTTTGTATCAAATCAAAAGCTGATAACTTAAAGAAACTATTAAAAATATACATTGTGTTGTTATATAAAGGCAGTCATCCACAGTGTGCAACAACTATAGGACTAATTTTTAATAAAAATAAAGTAAAATGTCAGATACTGGTAAAATTTATTAACTATATAAAGGTTTATCTCACCACTTTTACCAGGTTTATCTTTCCACTATTAAGACAATATAAAGTTGTTTAATAATTTCGTACATTCAGTCAGTTCAAATCAGTTTCTAATTAAACCTTAACTAAGAACATCATCTATTTTGCCGTAACTTAATGAAAAAAAACTTTCAAGTTTCCACCAAGTTTTAGAAAAAATATTTACTATAATGAAACAAGCATCTCGCACAGTTTGCTACAGCAACTACAAACCACTTTATAAAGTTAATTAAAAATCATGCACAACTTGAGTTCAAGTATGAGGAAACATAAGAAAACGTACTAGATTTTTAAAAGATTGAAAAAGGTCAGCATAACACAATTTAATTAGAAAATGTTAAGAGTAAGAATATCATTTATTTGAATGTAATAATTTATATCCTGCTTTAAGAACAAATCGCATGCCACAATATATATACGATGAATTCTTAGTTCGTTAGCTGTACTTCATTCAAATTAAGACATTGGTGTGAACGTTCTATAACTAATTCATTTAATTATACTTTTGTGTGTAGGTACATGTGTACATTTGAGGTAACTTAAATTTAATATTATTACATGCCACCAAACATAATAAACATAATTTGTTTACGCATATCACATTATTCATAACTTAGAGTCGTTTCGTATCATTAATTGTATTTGATAGGACTCATAGTCAGTAGTTGTTGAAGATGATGAAAATGAAAACAATTTTACATGATCCTATTTTTATGCACTTGTTTCTCTATTTTTCTATTTGAATAAGAGAAATAACATTTCAATGATTTTTTAAGAAATATTTTTTATACAATAAAAATTCTTAAGTTTTAAAAAGTTGTTTGGTTTATCGTATATATGATTTCTAATATATTAGATTATGAAACAAATAATTTAAAAAATTTAGAAAAATTGCAATCATGAAAACGATATAATTAAAATTTTTGACATATACCTTTTAAGTGTATGTCAAAAAAGTCACAACTACCTGGTATTACAAAAGGAAAAAAAAATTTCAGGAAAATTATGAAAAAAATTTATGAAATTTTTCGATAGATGCGCCGGGGTCATTTCTCTTCTATTTGTATGATTCAATGGAATAGGTGCTTCAAACTGTTACCTAATTCAAGTCTAACGTTAGATTTATTTACACCATACAAAGAGACACATCATTATACTTAACTTCCATTCAAAATTGCAGTAACCAATACATTTTCACTGATAATCAAAGTTAGTTTTTATTAGCAGTAAATTTCTACTGATTAATGAAGAAGTAACCAGCACTTTTAATAAAACTACTGTTGGAAATGTCCTGCCAGTATAATGTTACTAAATCCTGAAATTAATCATTTGAAAATATATTTTTTAACAAACCAATTAAGGTAATAAAAAAGACTTGCTTAGGAGCACAAAAAAAATTGTTTTTAAATAAGCTTATTTAATGCATTCAAAATGGACAATTTTTACTGGTAATGCTAATAAAATTTCATTAAATTTAACTGAGTACTGATAATTTTCTGTAATCAGTAAAATATTAATAATAATGAAAATGAAATGTAAAAGTAAAAAAAGTTATTTTTACTGTGGCTTTACTGGACCTAAATTGTAAATTCATATTGGATTATAAATTTCATATTTGGAGTGTTGCCAGTAGTCTATTCCGGAAGCTTTTAAATAAAAGAATTACAAAAAAGCATAAATGTGTTTAAGAGAGATTGTTTTACTAAAAATAATCTGTCACATTATATTCTCATTGCTTTTGCTGTTTTTATTCCTAAAAAATCCCTTAAAGTTAAAACAACAGGAATGAACTCTTAGGTTGTTTGTTAACAATGTTGCCTTAAGGGATGTAGCATTACAAGCAAATTTACTTGCCAAGTTAATATTTATATTAAGTGTTTTGTATGCTTATATTTTCCTATACGAAATAACATAAATACAAACATATTAAAAAACAAATGAATTTCGCCAAATAGCCATTGAACGTAAATTGGCTTACAAACATGAATAGGGAACTAAAACAATTGCAATGTATTGTATTTCTATCGAAAAGTATTAAATTGCAAATATGTGCGTATAATTGTGTAAACACATGTGTAAACAAGTTATAGAATTTTTACACATCAACTGCTTACAAGGCAACTAAATGAGTTCTTAGCCATATAGTATGTGTTCATATATTCGGTGTTAGTAGGACTATGTATAAATATGAATTTAATATAAAACCATCATCAGTTTTGAAATTTATTTTTAAAACAATTGTTTTAGGACCTTTTATATATAAAAGCACACAAACAAAAAAAAAATAATAAATAAATAAAATCGGAACCGGGTCGCCTTTTTTTAGCCTTCCATATGAAAACATTTGTTTTAACAATGCTTCAATATCAAAACTCATTTTCATAATACAAAAACCCAAAAATTTATCCTTTTACTTTATCGCCCTCAAGGGTTTCGTTATAAATACCTTTTTGTATCAATTGCTGTAAAAATACAATTATTTTCAATGTTTTCAATAAAATACAAAACTGTTTATGCTGATTACTATATTTTTCTATATGAACAAGTACATTTGTTATTTATTCATTTTATTTCATCCCAATTGACGTAAAAACTTTTTAAACCAATTTTCACTAAAGAGTATTACCAGCCTACATAGAAAATTGTGCAATTGAAGCTTTTGTGTGGTCATATCAGTTTTCAACTTTTTTAAATAAACCATTTATAGCAAAAACAACAACAACAAAAAACTGGTGAGATGTGAACCAAAATATAGAATTGAATTTATTAAAGCACGTATAATATTGACAAACATGTAACTAATAGAAAAGCAATTAGTATAAACATTGTATAGGAAAATATTATCCATAAAACTTTGTGTTTTATATCCAGAGATGGAATTCTTTAAACAAAAAGTATAGTAAATATTATAATTCATCCTTGTTACTCTAACTGCTTTTTTCCTTTATTTTTCGTTTCTTTTTTCTGCTTATACTTTTGCTACTTAATTAAATAATATAATTAATAATTAAACTTATTTTCAATAAAGTTTCAATTAAGATAGAATATGATTTTTAAAAGTTTGCAGCTAATTTAGGGGGATATTTTTATATTATTAATTTATGTTTATAACTAGTGATTTTGTTTCTTAGTTTATAGTTTTTGTGGGCTATTTTTCGGCTGTTCTTTATTTTATGATGAAAATAAAAAAATTTGTTAAAGTCCTTTATCTCAACGTTTTTCTGGCTTTTTCTGCCTTCTATTTCATTAATATTTCCAGTGAAAAATATCTAGGAATATTTTCTTTATATTGTCATTATATTTTGTATACATCATGCACACATGTAAAGGCAAAGTGTTTTTTGTTTCTCCCCTTGTACGTTGAATATTTTATTAAATTAATAAAAATTAATTAAATCTTTATCAAGATTGCTTGTATGTATAATCTTGTAAAAAATTTTATAATTAATAAGAAAAAGATTTTCTAATTTCAGCTCAGCCAGCAGAAGTATCTTGGGGGTTCTTAAATATAGCAATGTTCAGCATACTGAAATTTTGCTTCATTTAAAGTGGTATTCCAGCATTGACGGTAACATTTAATGTTTAAATGACTGAGCTGCTAATGGTAATAATATAAATTGTATTGAGGTAAGCATTGCAAAAAATAATGCCTTGATATTGAAAGATAGTACAACATCTACATACGATTTTCGTGTTCATAAAATTCTACAAAAAGAAGCGACGGAAATATGTCACAAAAATACCCTAAATTTTTATACGTCACAAAAAAACTGCTTTTAGCGGCTTTTGAAGAAAAAAATTTATCTAGTTATAATCTGTAAAATTTAGGGACAAAAATCAATGAAGTTATAAATCTTTCCTAAAACCGTTACTAAACGAAAGTTTCAAACTACACTTGTGATATGCTCAAAGAAACGGTAGGAAATACTAAATTAAATAAATAGATTGAAAATGTGGGACAATAATATTTTTTTTTCAAATGCCTTTTATGATGGTTATCTTAATCAAACTAAAAATTCAAAAGAACATACCCTAGCATTTACCCTTTTTTTAATTAAGCTTATGATATCTTTTTAAATCAAAGCCTCTTATTATACCATAATATTTTTTCTTACAAATAATACTACATTCTTAATTTCTGTATGCCGTAAAATTGTTTGTGATCTAATGAAAATCTAGTAAAAACTTGCATTCCATATGTTGTTGATCGAAGTACTGCTGTGTCTGGCAGTCAAGATTTTTACATGACAAATATTAAATACTCAAATTGAATTAAAAATTTTGTTATACGTATATTACAAATATGAACTAGTATTCATAATTTTTTTCCAATTCCTTTTCTTTGTGCTTCTGAAATTGTGTGTAAAACTGTTATTAGATTAATAGTATGAATACATTTGTTTCAGGTTTACCGTGCGTATGAGTATTTTTGATTTCAATATCAAATAAAGCATACGTTTTAATATGACGTTTGATTATATTATCGTATGTAAATTTGATGTTTATTGAGTATCTCATACACACGTTCACTCGCTGTCATATGTTCGTAAAGCTTTCCGTATGCTTTTGGATATATAAATAATAAATTTTATTTATTTTAGCCATTGGTGCGTGCAAATAATAAATATTTAACTAAACGTACAATGTATTGTACATTTTTACCTAGAATTATGTTTCTCACTTATAAAGATATATCGTATTTATTACTTATCACGAATATTTGTAGAAATATTACTTTAATATAAAGAATTAGTTTTCTTGTCGCTTTGGGGCGAAAATAGTTATTAAAAATTATTTAGATAATTGGGTTTGCTATATTGTACAGTTTTTTCTGATTGAAATAATGGATACTGTTTTGTAAAGAACAATAACATATGTAAAATATTTTGGAAAGGTACCAATAATAAAGGTAATTTCAATTTGATTGAAAAAAATTTTTCAACATTCAGAAAAAGTTATTTGCAGGCTCTTTCATGGAGCTCTAGTTTAGGTGATTGTCTTTGGATTTTTGAAAAGAAACTTATTTTAACTTTCCCTTTCTAATGTATTATGTTTTTTTTTAAATTATATATTAGAGATCTAAAATTTTTTTATATTTTATACCATTTTTTTAAAACAAAAAACATAAACTAAATTTTTTGGATTTTTATTTATTGCGCGAAATAATTAGTACATTTTTATGCGTAGTTTTGTTCTACATTTTTGAATTTGTCATTAAAAATATTTTATTAAAAATTTCATTTATTTGTATTAAGAATAAGAAGTAATAAGAATTAAAAATAATCATAAAAATCTTCCAACGCAAAATGTTCTTGCTTATTTTATTTTCTTTAATGTTGTATATTAATTAATCTTTTATATGAGTGCTCGATGGATGATTTTTAATAATGCTAGAATACAGAGCAGTTTTGAAAATTAATTTAATTTTAGTTGACATTTTGCTTGTAGTTCTTTGATAATTTGTATTAAAAAACATAAATTAAAAATTGATATCGGTTTTTTATTACATGTTTAAGCTAGTTTAAAATTAGCAAGCAATAAAAAAGATTTGATAAATATAATTTATAAATATTTAAATTAGGGAACATTTAAAATTTATTTTATTTTAAAAAGAAGCTTTTTAAAAATGAATAATAATTTTAAAACTTTTTTTGTTAAGGTGCTTACAATCTTCATAATACTGGGAATAGTTTTCCCGATTTATTATATTGTTTCCATTTGTAATTACGCAAAGTAGTCTAAAAAATTTATTTCAGAAAGTATTTATAAGAAAACCTTTTCTAAAAATATTGTTTACTTTTCCTATTTACACAAAAAGATTTTTCTAGTCACCAATTAATAAACTAATCTTGATACTAAAAGTTATGAAAGCTTGTCTAGTAAATTAAAAAGTACATTAGCTTGTTGCTCTTTCTACTATTTATTTAAAAGACGATAAAACCACCCAGACAAAAAAATATTGGTTGGTGTTTCATGATCAACAATCACAAGATAAATGTATAACATCTTAATACAATGAAAAAGAAAAGATAAAACAAAAAGCAATCAATTTGAAAAAAAACAGCCGCTTTTCTGTATCTTGTTTGCTGCGAGTATATATGTAAGAATTTGTGATATTAAAAACAGTTGTTAGGATATTTAAAAATTTATAATATATATAATTTAAATTTATATTATTTTATTAATATTAAATGTTTTATATTGGGTTTTGATACAAGAATGTAACTAAGAGTTTAAATGATTCAATTCTTTATTTTAATAAAAATTTGTTTAAATTTCTAGAACTGGAGATGGAACTCGGAAATTTATAATAGTATCTTATACAAGCAACTTCACGGCTATATTTTACGTTATAAATATAAATTAGATACGCTAACTAAAAACTGTTTTCATATATCGATATTTGCTGGCGTAAAAGCTTTTCTAATAAAGCGCCAATATAGCATTCATATAACTACAAATAAATATGTATATTGAAATACTTTGATGAACTCAGAAAAAAGTATGACAGTATATCCAGAAAATTTAATTAAAGTTATTAAAATAAATAATTCAGTTGGCTATTAATTTAGCAAGTTTTTATTAAGACTATTACATTTATTGAAATGAAAGATATCTTTAGCTTCAACGAACAAATTACCTTTCAATTTCACTTGTCACTATCAAATGGGTTAGATTAAGTCATATTCAGCTATTGATTTGAAAAATAATAGTTTAAAGAGAGGGAAAGAAAACTGTACATTTGACGGAGTGTGTAGTCAAGTTCTATTTAATCTTTAGCTGGTTGTTGAAACAAAAGTATAATATAGCTGAGGCTCTTCACGTAATCATAATCGTGGGCCTTACTATTATTTAGTTTAAAATGTCATTAAAGTAGTCACAGTCAAATTTTAATTGTGCTTGTTGTCATGACATGACAATTCAGAATCGACTCTACAAAATACGCGGGTTAAGGGCAAATTTTTTTTTCTGTTTATGCTCACATTTGTCTCCATCGGCCGGATATTTCAGCTTTATGTGAGACTCAGGTATCTGAAAATACTAATCCACAGGGTTTTCACTTACCTGGGTAGTACCTACTATCGATTTTTAATTTTTATCCGGGCCTTGCACAATATAAACACAATGAAGTTGTGTACCAGTGCCAGCAATCATTAAGCATATATGATCCTGAATTAAGCTATCTCTGGGCTAAATTCAGAATCAGGTCCCACTTGCTTTTCGGGTTTCTTCATAGAGCTCCAAACGCGGGAGAAAATGAAACCTTAGCTGGCCTCGATTTTCATTCCGACTCCATATCGAAGATTGTTGACACCTGTCCGAACAGTCAAATTGTTGTCGGTTGTGATTTCAATGTTCACAACTGCTCTTGGCTTCGCCATTCAAGTTATACAACCGCAGAAGGCCAGTATATTGAGTTAATAGCCGCGAATAATCACCTTGCGCAATTAGTGAATGAGCCAACACATATTCCTTGTGTTGAAGGCTACCAGAGTAATACACTCTATCTTTTTCTAACTGTACTTCCCCAAAAGTATGAAGTTAGGGCATGTACACCTCTCAGCAACTCCGATCACTGTACCATTTCCGCCTTCTTTTCATATTTGTAGCTTCACAATGTTTCGAAACCAGCTACTAAACTTTTAAAATACATTTGTGAGAATTGGAAACTATGTTTCTTGGATTATAATGTAGATGGCATGGCGAAAAGGCTGCAAACATCATTTTGTTTGGAATGAAAACTTTTATTCCATCCAAAAAAATTTCGATTAAAACCTAATCGAAATCTTGGTTTAATCAGACGTGCAAAAATGCAGTCAGATCAAGAGAGGAAGCATTCAGTATCTGGCGTAGAAACAAAAATCCAGATTCTTATTCGCTACATAAAATGGCGAGATCTTTGTATGCCAAAGTACTAAGGCGCGAAAAAAAATCCATTCGAGAAGAGCCTTCGTGTTAAGGTTTCTGCTATTTCTAAGGCTAGCAAGAACTTTTGGTCATTTGTTAAAAGAGTAAAGGAAAATGCTTATTCTTCAAAAAGAGTGAGGCCAACAGCCGTGGAAATTACCGCCCAATTGCAATTAGTTCTGCACTTAATAAGGTGATAGAATGCATGATTCATTTTCATCTTGTGAGGTACCTGGAGTCCAAGAGTTTTCTCAGGAATCGCGCTATAGGGGTTGTTATAAACGAGTTCAAGGCTCCGTTCTTTCTCCTACTATATTTCTTGTTTTTCTAAATGACCTTTTTGTCAAACTTTCAACCCTATTTACTCTTTCGCAGATGACTGCGCCATTTGTTATTCGTATTCATTTAGTAATATACCGAACTAGTTGTATGTGAGTTCCAAATCTCGCAACAATCTCCGATTGGGGACGTTCGAATAAAGTCGATTTTAATACCTGTAAGACTCAATTTTGCAGAATTACGCATAGATTTATGTTCGGAAATGGAGTTGCACTTACTTTATTGTGTGATATAGGTATTACGGAATCGAAACTCTTGATGTTCTTAGCATGAAAATTCGGTGTGATGTTCGATAGACTAAACACATTTTTCAACTTTCTAAAGAAGTGCCTAGGTTCCATTCGAACTTCGTACTATTTATACAACCCATATCCGTCCAAAGATGGAATACACGTCTCATGTATGTCTACTTTGGAGTTACTCGATCGCGTACAGGAGAGGGCCAATAGACTCATTTGGGGTATCCAACTTTATTAATGCAATGTATCTTACATTTTACTGTTTTATCGTTCCTACAATGGTAAGTGCTCTAACAAAATTAGAAAACTTGTTCCTGATCGTTTTTGCGTTTGACTCGGGTTTCCTTGATAGCGCATCCATTGACCAGTGAATCGCACTAAGGATTGCAGCGAAAAATCCTTTTTTAACAGAGCAGTTCGTATATGGAATAAACGCCCTCCAGAGGTTTTTCCTGTCACTTTCAATGTAGGGATATTCAACTCGAATATCCACAAGCACTACTCCCCCTTTTCTCGTCCCCATAACCTTATTTCCAAGGTCTGGTACAATGCATTGCATGAGTAGGAATCATCCCCTGGATGTTGGTCCGAACGAAAAAAGAAAACAAAAAGTATTGCAAAAAATTTTTTTGTGTTTTAAAAAAAACAACGCCAAAAATAAGTGCAAAAATATTTAATTATCCAATTTCAATAATATCGGGTGGTGAAATTTTAAAGGCCGGTGTTGAGTGTGAGCCACGTCTAAACGTCAAGTTTTTTTCTGCATTTTATTTGACATTTCTCAATTTCAGACTAACTTAATTTTAGCCATAGAAAGATACACAATCGAGCAACGCGTTAGTGTTATTCAGACTTATGAAAATGGGCGTTCAAATCAAAATGATATTTTTGGTAAATTTAATGGTGCAAATGTGCGTACAATCGGAAAAATCGTCCAAAAATTTGAGTAAACCACGTTTGTGGAAGATATCAAAACACCAGTGCATACTCGTACAGCTCGTACGTCAACCTCAATTCCTCGTTGTGCCCAACAATTGCACCTCTCACCCTCGTCGTTGATGAAAATTATGCATAAAGAGTTGCATTTACACGCTTACAAACGTCGTCAATGATCAGAATGGTGGTAAGAAATGGCAACAATGGATGATCAATTTTCGAAGAAAATCATCTTCAGTGATGAGGCACTTTTTCACCTCAATGGATTCGTCAATAAACAGAATTTCCGCATTTGGGCGAATGATAATCCAAGAATGATTGTGGAAAAACCAATGCACTTACAAAGAGTGACTGTTTGGTGCGGTTTTTTTGGCTGGCAGCATCATCGGGCTCTATGTTGTCCAAAATTAAAATTATTCAAAATTAAAATCGGCATTTAAAATTTAACCACGCTTTATTTTAATTATTTAAGTTCAGTTCAAAAAACCGTATTGAATTTTATTAAAATGAATTATTTAAATTTTACAGAACTTCTTGAATTATAATATATTCTTAAAAAAAATAAAAGCATTTAGTGTGTTGCTTGTCTAACGATGTGCTACTACTGTTTTAAAAAATGTAGTAATTAATAAATTAAATTTTATAAATTTAACAATTTTTTCTCCTATTTTATTTTTTTAAATCAAACTAGGAGATTTTGTTGTAACAACGATATATTGTATTTTGCAAAAAATGCCTCTTAATTAACATTTTAGTTTGACTAAATCGTGTAAATCTTTGATTAAAGTTAACTCGATTAAAGAACTATTATCGGTAAGGTTTTACTAATTTGTTTGGTTTATAATGTTATTGTGTAGAAGTAGACAATATTGCAATAACAAGCATTACAAAGAATTGCTACTTCACCTCAAAATTCGCATGAAGCACTGACATTGTTGTTCCTTTATTCGATAGTATATAATAACAACCATTTTCAACAGAAATTTTAAAGAAATTATTTGACTATTTTATTTTGCTTATGTTTACTGCAATAAGACACTTATTCAAGACCATTAGGATATAAGAGTTGGAAGCGAGGAAAGAAGTTGTGGCTATAAAAAGAACATAAAATTTTTAGAAGCTGAAACAGGAACAATAATGACTATAAAAGATATAGCCATAAGGATGACGTAAAACAAAGGATGACAGTAAAATGTTCTTAATATGAATTAAAATAACAAAAATAATCTTTAGAAGAATTGTGGCGCATTCTGAACTAGACAGATGGCAATTTCAGTTCATTACTTTATTTAAAATATTGTCTTTATTCTTTTACTTATCTAAAAGCTTTTATAGGATATTTGATATGAACGTAAATAAGTATATGTATGTATGTGTAGGTGTATATATTTTTCTATATTTGCAAAATTGCCAATGTCAATAATGCCATTTTTAATTTTAGTTGGAAACTATTAAAGAAGTATAAATATAGAATAAAATGATATATTGAATTTCTTAAGAAAACAAAAGAGAAAAATAAATAAACATCACTGCTTTGTCACTGACAATATAAAATGATTGCTCTTGGCATTGAAATAGAAATTTAGATTGATGAAAAATAAAACCAACTATTATGTAGTAAAGTGGAAAAACATTTTATAGTGATTTAAAACTAATACTTACTTAAATCATATAAGAGAAAAAACACGATAGTGACTTAAAAAGAAACAATGATAATTTTTGTGTTTTAAAAATTTTCAAGTAAAAATTTTTTCCATGATTTGTTTAAATAAATTTTTCTAATTATATAAAAGTACGATAATATTGTGCTGAAGTATAAAAATATGAACATTTGTGATGTAGGAAGAATTGTGGTTTTTTGCTTTTATTGAGAACAATTAAATATTTTTATTTTGTGTTTGACTTGAAACAAATAATAATTGGAATGATAACAAAAAAAAATTTTTGGTAAAGTTTAAAGAGATAAATTTATTGATGCGATGGTAGGTAGAAAGAAATACAGTTGCGTTTAACCAAGTTTACTAATAATATCTTACTCGCATAATGTTTATTTAAAAGTGAAAATTTATATAAACGTAAAACAGTAAAATAATAATTTTCCGTTTTGATAAAGGTAAGAACTAGAACAAGCAATTTTAGAAATCGGAGAAAAATAAAACTTTTCGTTATTTCTTTATGAACTTTTGTTAACGGTAGCTACCTTTAACAAAAAATAAAAATACTTGAGCCACGTTAACACAAGTCTTATTGCGCAGTCATCCTACGTGACTAAATTTTGACATTTCTGCATTTGTTATAAAAAGTGTTTATGTTTATGCAGTTTACTACTTAACAGCTTAGCAGACTTAAAGAATTTTATATCACAGAAAACGAGCAGTTATCTGAGACCTTTTTAATAACAAATAAAATATGAAACATTATGAAATATAAAGTAACGATCCCTTCTTATTTACGCTTATATTATCAGTTTTTTTTTTATTTTTCTTTTGTCTGTAGTTTTTTTCTAGTATTTGTTTTCCTTTTTAAAGTTTTCATCTATTTTACCACTTGTGTGCTCTTAACAATGGCACGCTATTGAATGAAAAAGTAGAATTAGAAAAATCTCATTGATATTTTAGATGTTTTTTATAATAATTTATTAGGAGCTCTTGGACAATGGCTTATATGGCTTATTGTTATGCACAAATAATAATAAGATCCATTATCTTGCAATCAGAAAATATATGATACTTTATTTGATTAATTTTTTAATTATAAAAGTACTTAATATTGAAGTCGCCAGAAGTTTAATATGGCTAAAATGGATTTTAAGAATACTTGCTAAAGAATGTATGAATATATTTAAAAAAATAAATGTACAACTGGCAATACGTTTATTGTGAGTCTTAAAATGAAAAATTTGTAAAATTCGGGGTCAAAATCTTTATTAGCATTCTTCGAATCTGTCTACGTGGGTTTGCATTTGACAAACTTTTCCATTTCCACAAATAAAATTTATACATTTTTTTGTCAAAAATATAAGTGGTTGCAATACAGAAAAACTTGTTTAGTTTTAAATTAGTTTAAAACTAAACAAAACTTTAAATAATAGCGTCATCAAAATTCTGATTAAAATACACAAGCACAGAAACCATTTCTTTAACGTTTAGTGCAAACGCATAACGAAAAACAAGCACAAATTCTTTTTGGTTGGAAAACGAAGTTATGGGCGATCGTCCCCTTAGGTTAAACGGGGTTTCTTGGTATGCCCCCAAAGTTAGGTACCTCGGGCATAACATTTTTTTTGGAAATGTCATAAAAATTTATTTATTTATTTTAAATGTTAAGAGTTTTGAACTTAAGTAGACCTTGAAAATAAATTACCTATTTTAATTTGGAAGTAAATAGTATTTTTGTCGTGGTGTATTTAAATATGTTCTAAGATATTGGCTGTATTCTTGTTAAAATTTATAATAAAACAGTAGTAAGTTAGGTTTTGAAAGTGGTATGGTTTGTTTCTTTTATAATTGAGACCTATTTTGGCAATGCGAATAAAAATACGTCAAAACATCAAAACAAAGTAACAAAATTAAGAAAACATAAAAAATCCTCGGAGTGCAAAGCACCGATTGAAAAAAAGTAAAAAGATTATAAAAGCTCTATCTTATGGCTACATACTCCAGAAGGGATTTGACACTTTTCTAAAAAAGAAAACCATTTTCCCCGTTTAAGGAATTTATGCGTTAAAATAAAATTAAAGACTCTATTAAAATATTGCTACAAAATTTTGTAAGAATATCTCGATTCGTTTAGATTTTGTGGCAATTCATATTCTATATTTAATTTTTTTTTTTCAAAGAACCACTTTAATGAAATTTCCAGTTTTAAAAGTAAATGACATCTAAAAAATGTGACACGTAAATTAATATTAAAAAATTCTACGTCTAGAAGTCATAAACTTTTCGCTGATACCATCTACTTGTATAAAGAGCAAATACTTAGTTTGGAGGAACTTCGCAAACCTCGCCTTCTTAGGAAGTTTTTAATATGCAAAAATGAAAAATATGTGTCGAACATTACATGAAAAATGTTTATTTTTTGTTATAAATTTTGAAGATATTCTAAACACAATTTTGGTAAAAAACACTGGTAAGCTCTTTCCACAGTAATCCATTGTGCCGTTTATTGTCTGACAAAACTGTATATATATTTTGCAAGAATATCACAAAATTTATTTTAGTTAGAAGAAAATTTAAAGAATCAAGCACTCACTAATAATAAAAAATACTCACATACTAATAATAGGCTTATTGTAAAACAAATAGTCGGCTGTTTTTTAATTTTGATGAGTTATTAAATTGTTAAAATTTATTCGAAAGTAAAAGGATACAAATATCTTATTTTTTCTTTTGTTTAGGTACGGTTTTTCGTACGAAAAGAACACTGAAGATGGCAAACAGCCGAAACCGGTTTGTTCACAAACCAAATTTGACGAGGGTCAAACAAAAGAGGGTACCCAAACAAAAGAAATTTTTACCCCGTCGGAGAATCCAAGCACATATCTTATTTTTTCATTACTAGAAGAAAAATTGATTTTTTTTAAATGAAGAAAAATTTTAAATCAGTTTTTTCTGTATAAAAAACAATTCATCTACTAAAAAAGGTTCCAACAGTAATAGCTGCTTTCACTAAACTTGTAATTTATTTAAAATTTTTCAAACAAATTCTGAATATTTTTTTCCATACTGTTTTATATTTATAAAAAAATAAAATATTTTGCTCTTAAGTAAGATTTGAATGAAGGAATTCTTAATACTATTTAGAATTTTTTTTAAAAAACTCAACCTGTCAAATGAAAGATATACCCGGATATAAAATAGAATATTTGATTTGTAAAGTTCTACCTCAACTTTACTCTAAAATTTACAAAAGCATTTGCCCTTGTAGGAAAATTGAAAAAAAAATTCTTTCATCGAGAAACTACAAAATACAATTAATCAAAATGTACTTTCGTATAAAATATATATTGCAGTAAACTTTAAAAAATTTTGTATATACAGATGCTGCACATTTTTCTTAACTTGTGCATGCTTTATATATGCAAGCACTTGTTTTTTTCTAGAGCATAAAACTATAGGCTGAGGTGCCACCTTAGTAAGTGTCACAAGTTATATAATAATTAAAATAAAAATTATGTTTTTAATGCAATTTCAACAGAATTAATATTGTACGTTTTACTCGAATACATGATAGTAAAATATACTCGTATTATATTTTCTTTAATCATTTGATTGATAGGTTTAAGGTTTTTCTTAAAACACATTATCAAAGTATATTTTTTAGTAAAATATTAAATTTGTAATTAAAATAAAGTATTCAAATTTTTCTTTTACTCATAAGAAACTTAAATACTTAGAACTTTTTAAAGAATATGCTGAGGAATGTCTGATATTCCACGTGACTTATTTTTGGTCGCTAATTGTCAGCTCATGTTTGATTACAATATACTCCGTTATTTTGATGACAAATGTGTTAATTTATATTTTTACTTCTTAATTTTTTTTTTTAAATTTAGCCGTGACAACTACTAAAAAAGGGTCTGCCAGGTAATGCTTTTTGTTCTAGTATAAAATTGTTCTAGTATTAAATTACAGGAACCTACAATCATCTTATCTCTTCCAATGTTAAAGTGCCATTATCAATTCCATCTATTGCGATTAAACAAACATTTAACCGATACCAGGACTTATAGACTGCTATTTTTCATTTAATTGCATTTACAAGAGCTCATCTAATGACGCTCTTCAAACAAAGCTCCATATCTTTCCACTCACAAATCTCAACTCTTGAGTTCGAATTTCGACGAATTGCAAAAGCATTCAGCTGGCTTCTTTAACGTTGTAGTCAAGCAAATATTTTCTTTTTTTGCTGCAAAAAAAAAATAAGTATATATAATGACAGTAAAACATGTGGTTGTTCTAGGCTAATTAGTAGTAAAATATATTATCACATTTTTCCTTTACTATAAACGGCTTAAGAGATCTAACGTAGATTATGGCGCTAAAGCTCGTATCGAAGGATAGTGGAGTGTTGTTTCTACAAATAATTTTTGCTTCACGGTTCAATATTTTGACTTACAATTTGCTCTATTCTATTAACTGTTGATATCTAGGGAAACATGTTGTGTAAATAGTAGCCGCTAGTTCGTATTTATGCTAATGAGCTGAGCTCTTAAAATAACAAGACTAAAAATACATTTTTTATAAAGTTTTAGAGGTATTATTTTATTTGAAAAAAAAAATTAGACTGCAAAATATGTCAGATTTAATTTGAAATCATTTATATTTATAATTTTAAAAGTTGTTATAAGAGTCTTTCTTTAAAGTCTGTATGACAAACAAGATAAATCATTAGTACATATTTGAACCAAGAAAACACAGGTAATGAAGTTCATTTCTATAAAGTATATTGATAAATGGATAATTTCTGTTCGGCTTGTGCTCGTATATTATATGTTTTATCTAGAAAGGGTTTTATTTTATATTGAGTGAGAAGAAAAAAAAAGAGCACTAGAGTATCTTTAATTTGTAATCAGTCGGTAGTATTAAATTGTTAATACGTGAATAATAAATAATGTAGGTTATAATTTAAGTCACAGAAGTTTTTTCACTATCAAGCTGGCTTAAATGATACGCAGAATTTTTAAGGAGCTCTACATTAGATATCAGGAAAGGGTATGATTCAGCTCAACGCATGCACTGAGTTGTAAATTGACAATTAATTTACAATTTGAGTGCAGCCCATATTGTCGTTAATTTTCATTTTTTTATGATTTTTTATGAATATTAACGTTAAATTATTGTGATTGTTTTTATTTATTATTTTATGTGATTTTTTAATATTTTATTCTTGTTGCAAAAATACAGCTGCTGTATATATAGCATTTCCTTGTAATATATTGTTTTATTTTATGTAAATACTTATGTATAAATGTTTTTGGATTTCAATTTTTTTTGAAATGTATTTCCGTTTCCGTTGTTAGCACAATTTTTATTATTTTACTTTTGTAATATCCGCTGGTAGGTAAATTATTTTTTTTTTCGTTTATAGATTTATTTATATATTCGATTTTACTTATTTGTTATGTATAAATATTTTTATAATATTTTTTTTTTGTTGGAAAAGTTTAAAACTGTGCAGTGAAGTTATTTAAAATAGTGCAAAATCTATTTATTATATAGATTTCGCATATATGTGAGATATATGCCTACCAAGTTCTAATTTTAAATATTTTTTCAAATACTTAAATAGAAACAAACTTGGAAATAGAACAAATTAAAAAATTTTATTTATTTAAATTAAGCTAGAAGCAATTCATTTAAAGTAATAAAGAGTAACATTATTAATATTGAGAAGCTCAATTATTAAAATTGTTTATTGTTCACTAAAGCCATAAAATGTAACCGTGCACTAGCAAAGAAGTAAAAAAATATGCTTTCGAAACAGATGAAAATAAAAGAAAGAAAAAAAAAATACAGGTTATCATATAAGAAAGGATAATGTCGCAATTGATACGAGATAGACAGCAACAGCAAAAGAAATGAGTTTTTAATTATATATTTAATAGTATTAAGTTGTTTGGATTTGTTTCGCAAGTTAATGAAATACTTTTGTCATGTTCATCGGTATTCACGGACACGGCTTGACAATAATGCCATCACATCGAAAACGCTTGCTGGTCACATCGAACATATAGCCAGCACTGGCGGTTTGCACCGTAGAAAATAATAACAGTGTATATTTAATATATTTTTCGATCTTTTTTTCAGGCGAAAACATATCTAGTGTTATTTTATTTACTAATCAGCTACGTTGCTACGTTATTTTTTTTTTAAACATATGCCTTTCTCCTTCATCTGCAAAAATATAACCTTGGGAATTTTGTATTATTTCCTTTTATTGGTGGTTACTAAAATGTGTTAAATAAATTTACGGCTATTTCCAGACCTGGCAAATGCCAATTATATTTTGTAATTAACTACATAAGCAATTTTCAATTACGCTATACATTTAACTCTAAATTAAATAAAAAAAAATATAAATATAAAAACAAGTAAGAAATACCAGATTTGTCGCCAGAATATTAAAGTAACACTATTAAAACTTTTACTAAAATTGAAATTGATATTAATAATTTAAAGAATATAATTGATTTTTTTCAACCGAAAGCCTAATTACAATCACAACACTTTTAATTGAAATTTTTGATGGCAATTTTTATTTTTTAATAATAGTTACATATATTTGAATTGGACCTTATTTTGAGATTTTAATTTACAGTTTTTTTTTAATGTGGTATTGAGAACATACACATACAGAATGACATGCATTGTATATTTGTATTTAATTTTAAATAATTTAGTACTACTTGATACCTTTAAAAAAAGTGTGGCTTTATGTACTCCCAAATTTCTTTTTTACCTCTTAGGCTTTTGACTTGGGGATTTGGACAATAGTCACTTTATATTTTATATAAGATTTCTCTATTGCGGCTGCTGATCCATTGTTTTTATTTTTTTTTTTAACTTTCCCGGCAGCTAATTAACAATAGTTCGTTTTCGTACTTGAATTCATAAACTTCTGTTTACCTTACACGCTGCTAGTTTTTTCTGTTTCGTTTTCTTATACAAACTACCAGTTTTATATACCTGATTGCTAAAAAATTATTGAAGGATTAAGTAGTTCACATTTCGGACGAATAATCATTAAATTTTTCACAGCAAAATAGAAAAAGGAAAAAGCAAACAATTTTCTCTACAATTCAAACATAATAAATAATTAGAATAAAATTTTGTATCGAATTCATACTTAATTGCACCCACAAAAGCCAACTTAAAAACATAATAACAGAGCAAACAATTTACCGAAAATAAATAAGTACTATTTAACGCACTATTCACAGTCTAAATACAAGAAACAAAACAAACCCATTGAATTAATGTGTATTTATTTATTTTAAAAATGTATTTTTTCATATCTTTGCACCATATAATTATCATATCATTTTCACAGCACAGCAATTTCTTTTTCATTTGCGGTTTAATATAGTATGTTTATTTTTAATTAAATTTTCACTTTTTAAATAAATAACAAAAATTAGTAATTAAATATAATTATTTCATTGGGGGGATATTTAAATTTTTAACACGATCAATTTTACATTTTTAATAAACAACAGCAATAATTCAATTTGAACAACTCTTAAGACAGAAATAATTTTTAATTATTAATAAAAGTTTTTGTTTCTCTTGTTAATGAATTGGTTGTGAAATAAAAGAGAAAAAATATTTGATAAAACCACCAACTTATTAGCTGGTGACAATGGTAAATCATACTTAATTGTTTCTTTTGTTGTATCGAAATCAGTTTGAAGTGACTTTAACGTCATTTGTAAGGAAGGAGAACATTCCACATTGAAGCCTTAAAAGTATACAGAATAATTTAGTTGTCTATTAAAAACCAAGATTATATAAATATTTTGTTTTTCATTTTTTACAAATCGATAAAAAAAATATTAATGCTAAGTTTGATACCAAAGCTGAGTTATAATGTTTTCCATTTTTCTATTTAAACATTTTTAAACCCAAAATTAAGTCGATCAGTTACAAAATTTGTTATTTATTTATATAAAAGATTCGCACAATGAATGGGCCACCCTTTTGTTTGTACTTTATCTTCTTCTTATATGTTGCTTAAAATTTAAGGCGTTTGCCTAAATGAAAACACAATTTTTTTACACTTATTGTTCATACACTTTTTAAGCTCTAATCTCTTAATTTAAACGTAAATTGTTAATCTATTGAAGTTTGAAGACAAAGTCCTATACGTTTATTTCTTATTACCATTTTGGTAACCCTTTAATTTAAGGTATTTTTTCACTATTAACAAATTTAACGTGCCTTCAATATTGCGTTACTTTTGGACCACTTTTAATTTTTAATATTACTTTGAATAGCAGCTATAGTACTACATCCATAATAAGGAAGTAGATCAACACAAATTGGAAACGTAATAAAGTTATGATTTTAGCTTTTGAACAGGATTTTAGTAACAAAATTTCATTCGTAATTTATTATTTAATTGTGGCTGATATTTTTATGGAGAAACTGTTATATAATGTTGTTAAAAAATTATGTGTTAAAGCAAAAATTATAACAAAATATGCTGATGGTTTTTTTATATTATATCTAAATCTGCAATTAACAAAATATTAGAAACATAACATGAATTTGATACTTCAATAAAATTTACAATTGAAAGGGAATATGATGCAAAACTTCCATATTTAGAGACCTTATAATAAGAAGAACTAAAGAAATAGTTATGGATTGGTACCAACCGCTTTAGGTAGAATTATAAATTATTATTCTAAACAAAATAAAAGATTTATTAATAGAGGAGATTTTAACAATAAGTGACAGAGAATTCCATAGAAAGAATAAAGAAAAGATTAGGAATTTATTAATTAAATTTATGTTTGAATGCACGTAAAATATAACATTGTTTTGTAAATTTATTATTTTTAAAATTGATTTTATTTAAAAAATTTTTAGTATTAAATTGTATGTATGTATGTATGTATAAATAGTTATAACATTTTTTTTATTTGTTTTTTTTTTAATTTTTGATTATTTTGAATTTGTTTGTCAACAACTTTTCCATTTTTCGATTAATTGAAGTTTGAAGACAAAGACTTTTTGTTTTTCCTGAAGTTGCAAACCAATGGTTTGCCGAAATATCAAGAAAAAATATAAAAAAATAATGGTAAACTAAAAATTTTTTATATAAAAGTCCTACTTAAATAATAAATTACTTATATAATATTAAAAAGGTCAAATATTTGTAATTGACTTAATACAACATTTCTTTGATATTAAGTTCTTTATTAAATTGTAAGCTGGATGATAACGTTTCTAAAATAGAATTTCAAAAAAATATTAAATAATTTTAATTGAAAGTAAAAAAGTTGAATGCTTTAAAGCTTAGAAAGTTTACTCAAAGATTGACGGTCTCTTTCATGAAAAATGTTTTTGGTTTTTGATGTATTTAAATTTTATTAATCAAATATTAAAGCAAAGTTTACTCCATAATTTTAATTTTATTTTAATTTATACAACAGAACCAATTTGTATTAATACGTAAGAGTAATTTCCTAGAAATCACGCTTAAGTAAAATAATAAATTTGATTTTCTTATTTGATTTTCTTAGAGTCATAAATGAAGAAGCCGTTAAAATACAAAGCGTTGGACGTTTTTAATGCTCAAACCCCTTTAATTGATTTAGTCAAAATTTTAAAATTGTTAAAATTTATGTTTATCCTTTATCGCAAGGTCAATATCTTTTTTTTTAATTTGTAACATTCCAACATATGACTTTTTGAAATTATTTAAGCTTTTTTTATGACTTGTTTATATGTATTCGTATACCTATCTATCACGCATAAATAAAACAAAATCCCATAAAATGTCAATTTTTTTTTTGTGTTATTTCATGACAGCTGGCTTATTTCGATTGCAAAGCTTTAATGGTTAGAATATTAAACGCTATCTAGAAAATTTCCATTTTCAAAATAAAACTGGTATTGCAAATATCTATCTTTATAAAGTATTTTCCCAAATAAATTCATATTCAAACTATATATATGTATGTATGTATGTGTGTACATATGCAACTTGCATATGTATACACATTGAAAACTTGTTCCATATAATAAATTCTTAGATTCAGAAAACAAAAATGGTTCCCCTTTTTGACATAATAGCAATGATGAACAGTTTAAAATTGTAGCAAATGCCAACGGAAACCGATATGACATACACGCAATTTAATATGGATTATAGAGTTTTTGAATGCCAAGTTTGTGCTAAATTATACGTTGTCATTATATTTGCTAGCTTCAGATTTGGACTTTATTCCTGTCATATAAATTTTTAAATTTCGTTTATGAATAATGTCACCATCAATTTAATAAAAAAGTAAAATTCTCTTTATTTTTAATTGCTTGCTTTTAAAAAACAAAGATTAAGCTTTTAAGAACTATAGTAGCAATCAGAGTTGTTTGTATAAAAACAAAAATTTAAATATAAATATAGCAGTTCATTTCTGGGACAAGTTTTTGTGTATATATGTTAATGAATTCTTTTAATAAAATTCATTCAATACTCTTTCATTATTTTTCATCTAAAAATCCTTAATTCAAGAAAAATTTTTTTTAATATTAATGAAAACCTTTTTTCTTTTGTTGCTAAAAAATTTTCGTGACTCTTTGTTTTACCTTGGCATTTTTTCTAATTCTATAAATTGTCAACTTTTTCTTTCCTTTTTTTTATTTTTTTGTTAACAAAAATTTAACAAGGACAACACAATAAATCCAAACAAAAGAAATGAAAGTGCTTAAATTTGTAAAAGAAGCCAGATTATTTAAATAGTTAGTTAAGACATAAATATAACTTGTGTATGAATCTATGCATGTATGTATGTATGCATGTATTTACGAATATATATGTATATATTTATGGATGTAAATGTATGTATGAATGTTTATGGTTGGTGTATGTATACACGTATGTATTTACTTTTGTATGTATGTATGCAAAAAAGACTAAATTAAAAAAGGATTATATAAGGATTAATTTGATTGACGTCAAATAGAATGTACCAAAAACAACAATTAAGAATTTTATTAATAAAAATTAACGCGTCTGATAAAAACACTACGTTAAAAATGGCAATAGTTTTATTTTATTATTTTGTTAGATGATTTTTATCAAAACTTAATTTTTATGAGGCAGAATATACGAAAATTTTAAGAACTGTCATGTTGAACTCAAGTTTTATCGTGTATGATAAGTATACTCTAGAAAATTATCATTTTTAAGGCATTGAATCTCGCCTTTGACATTTACAAAAATGCTTGGATATAACCTTGATTAACAGGATTGAACTTCATACCGTACGTCCCGATCTCTCTATTAGCCTTTTGATAATTTTTATCATAGTTCCTGTGAACCACGTGAACTTATGTCAGGTCATATTATCTCATGTTATTTGTGTTATACGCGCTAAAGGAGACATCTAAATGCCCTTCCTCAAGAATAGTTTCGAAACAAAAAATATTTTCAACGTTTAAAGAAAAGTTAATGAACAAAAGTTATAATTAATCCCAATATGACATAAAAACATAAGAAAGAAATGATCACCTGGGTTATAAACTTTATCACAACACGCTTTGGTGAATAATAAAATTTAATAAAAATTTGCCTGCAAATTAAAAAAAAAAAACTTGTGTTCAAAAAACGGTAAATTTTTAGCATCATTAATACTATAGTTGATAACATAACAAACAACTGTTATCACTAACCAATGAGCCCACAGTCGAGAGAGTAAAAAATGCAAGCTTAGAAGTTACTAACATATTTAATTTGAGAAAATAAATATTTTGTAAAGTGTAGGAGATACCAATAAATTTTTTTTTTTAGTTTTTTCTATTCTTACTTCCTTATTGTATCCTTCCAAAACAAATCACATTCTCATTTGACGGTTAGTTAAATAATATTTATTAATATTTGTTAATTATGCAAAATAAAAAATTTTTTTCTTAACAACCTGAAACACTCCCGATTAGTTACTAGAACTACTACAATTACTGTTGTGTATAGGCCATATCAGTATACGAAATGACTAAAAACCTAATTTTGTAGGTCCTTTTCCGAAAAGTGATAGAAAACATACACTTGTTACATACAGTGAGAGAAATTAAATCTTTATTTTTCGTGCCGAAAGCTCTCAATAGCGAAAAGGACAATTATAAGCGGTGATATACATTATATTGAGAAAATCACTAGCTATTTGTTAAAGAGTATATAACGTGGGATATATTATAAAGATTATTTACATTTATTTAGTTACAAAAGACAATTTTGTTATCAGAATATTGAAATTATTAAAGAAGAAAAAATAAGTTATTTTTAAATAGCCATCATAGTAGAGAGAAAAAGTGAAATTATATTATAACACCTATTGATATAGAATCTCAAACTAATATTTTATTTTTCTTAATAAACCATAATTCGAATTATTTGAAGATCAACAATAGGAAATAATTCTGTAATCATTTTATGATTTAATAAGAAAAAAATATAAAAAACTATAAGTTATTTTGTACAAGATAGCTAAAAGACTGTTAAAATTTCTAAAATATGATTAATAAACTTGATAGCCCAGAAATTAGAAATTATTTTACGTTATACAGTCCTCCTAGGGACTTGAGAAATAATCGCATGTTTGGAGAATGTCTTTTCAGAACGAATTATGCAATTAATGAGCCGATTGCAAGATGCTTGCATTTATGTAATAGTTTGAACCCACATTTAAATTTTAATGTCAGTTATAATATGTTCAAGCTTCTTTTATTCGGACATTATAATTGATATTTTAAAGTAATCTGTAAGAATTTAATTCTGTAGATGAAATAAGTAAATAAATAAATAAATAAACTAACTTAATATTAGCTGTGGAGAAAATTAAATTAAATATTAATAAATGAACTATTGAAAATTGAAATTAATCTATTTCTAATCATTTCATCCACGGTATACAATAAAAATAGCAGCTAAGAGTTTAAGCTTTTAAGATATTTAATTTGTCAATAACTTTGGGTATAAATTCCACGAAAGTATTAATACTTTTATATATTGTACAAACAAAATTGGTTTCTTTAATATCTTTTATTAGCAGCTATTTGCTGTTTACTAAAAATTTTATTATCTAAAAAGGGTTCAAAAATTAATGTTGTTCGTAAATTATTTATGACCAGGATTAAATAAATTCGGCATTAAACAGGGATAATTATTTAATGTGTAGTGTGGTAAAAATAATACTATTACAGTTCTTTTAAACATGAAACGTTTTTATTAAACATTTTTGGTGACAAAACGAAGACTTTGTTATGACGATATCCTTATCTATCTCTGTACTAACATCTCTAAATGAAAGAATATTTTTTACAACATCAAATCTACTGTTGTTGATTGGTTTCCTTTATATATGTAATTTTTTATGAAAATTATATATAAAAAAACTTATATTCTATATGATGGAGGCAGGCAATTTAATGACAAGCAATAGTTTATTAAAGTTATAATGAATATTGGAAAGAAATATGGTTGGAGTTTTTAAACCCGCTTTATTATTACTCACTACAAGTTCGTAAGTGTTAAGTTTTTGTACACCGTAGAAGACACACTCCCTATAAAATGTTTCATATATAAATTATTAAAAATATCAAAAAAAAACTTTTTATGCTAAATACGTTTAGTGGATATAATTACTTGGACAACAATTTTATTTTTTTTTAATTTTTTCAAAAATTTTTCTTAAAATACTATCGTATCTTAGATATCCCTAAAATTCTAAATGTATGCTTTAAATTGACCACAAAACTCGATATTAACTTAAATCCTGTTAAATAATTTTTATAAGGCAAAAAATAATTTAGCAATGAAAGCGATGCCTTCTTCACAGTGTCAGTTTTCTACATCTGCTTATAATGATCTATCTTGTGGAAATAACCAAACCCATCTAGAACTTTATGGAATAGTATGTTTATTCCAAACGAAATAAGTCCCATGAGCAGACGTTACATTAATATTACATTGCTCGCATCAAATCTCCTTATTATGATAATATAAAACAGACTTAGAAATGAGTGCTACATAAATAAGAAAAATAAAACTATTTCATACGATTATTATTACTTTCAATTTAAAATTTACTTTAATAGATCATAAATAAATTTAGTAGTTGACATTGACAATGTATATTAATTTTTTTAACTATGATTTTATAGGCATCAGAGCGGTGCGAAGAAGCCAGAAAAATAATATTGTATACTTAAATAGATAGAAAAGTAATATAAAAACTCATTCGCTCTTTGCTTATCAAATAGAACATAAAAATTGCAATGTTTGTGGAAATAATCAAATAAAATTAAAAATTGTCCACACAAAAACTTTAAAGAGTTTAATAATGCTAAAACAAGCACATTTTAACAAATTCTGACAAATCATATTATTACTGTTGGATTTAACCTGCTGTGAACTCAAAATAAAATAAATTTTATTATTAAAGATTTTTCTGGAGTAGCAAAAGAAATTTTATTTTAGGCATTCATTGAGCATATCTGGCCATAATATATTTTATTCTTAAAATAACTTATTCTGAAGAGTTTTTATTTCTTTTGATAGTACCAGGCTATACAATTTATTCCATTCAATTAAATTAAAATAAAACAAATTTAACTTGGATAGTGATGTAGTGTGATAATGTGTATTAAGTATCAAATGATAATAAGACAAAAAACTAAAACTGATTTGTTTAAAAAGTATTGTAAATTTGAATTCTAAAATAAAATAGTTTTAGGAATATGGGTGTGAGTGTATAACAATCAAATATTAAAAATATTTTTATTTCTATTTATTATTTTGTTTAACTTTCACTTGTTCTCATCTGTGTTCTGAATTGAATACCTTATTATTATTATTATTTCTCTAAATTCTCTTAAAAGGAAATATATAAACATATAAATCAATCAACATCAGTTTACTATTGGCACTTCATTGTCAGAGCTATGAAAAAATTTTAAAGTCACTAACAACAGACCTCCGACATGACTGATATGTGAAGAGAAAAAACATTGGTTTTTTTCTCCATGACCGATAAATCTTTTTTCTTGTTGATTATGTTTTTTTATGGTCTAAATGAAGAAATGTATAAATTCTTTTATGAAATCTTTTCAAATAAATAAGCGCCTGAGCTTTTCTAATTTATATTTTGTTTCATAAATAAAATCGAAATTAAAAAAAAATATTTCGTAAAACGAATAAAAATAAACATTTAAATTGTTTTAAATGTGTTAAAATAATTTTATGAAAATGTTTACAATTTAAGCTAACATTTTTTTAATAAGTACTGATACAAATATTTTTATTTATTGAGTTATATTAAAGAATAATTTTTGAATTTATATTTAGTAGCGAATATATTATTTATGATATTATTTTTAGAATTGTTAATAAACATAATTTAAACGATATATATGTATTTTATGGTATTTTTGTTGTGAAATACTTAGGGCTGCAAAAATGATATAGAAAAGAAATTTTTTAGTAGAATATTAATGACTGAAACTGTTAAAAATATTATACAGATTCTAGTATTATAAAAAATTAATTTAAGCTGGTCCACAAATACTTTAATTTCTGAATTCATGTAGAAAAAAATTACACTGGCTTACAAAATTTTATAATACAAAAGTAGCAAACTAAGGCAATGTTTTTTAAAACAATATTGCAATTAATTTATATGAGGAATTTTAAATGTTTGATAACATATTATTTAATATAATTAATTTAAAATTTAATTTAATAAGATTAAAAGCAAAAAGATACATTAAAAACAAACGAAAAATAATGAAATAATAATAAAATGAAATAGTAAAACCTTAAATGTTAAAACTGTTGCGTATACGTGGTGAGATTAGAAAATAAAAAAATATTTAATTTCGTGCAGTCACTTTGGCTAATTAATTTTACATTTAATAATCATTTTAATGGTACTTTGTTTATTATTTTATTTTATTGTTTATTATTATAATTATAGCCTGCTTTTTTAAATACATAAATACGTATATAGTTTTTGCAAGCATAAGTAAACTTAAAAGCTTATATAGTGTAAGAATGAAGCAACTAGTACGATATACGGTTTTCCGAGGCTAATAAATTATGCTGGTTACGTTTAATAGTCGCAGCTCTTTTTAGATTTTAAGCTTTGAATAATCTTTAAAAGTTCTTCACAAGATCAAAATACCATCAACAAATTTGTGGTTTACTGGTAACGTCCTTTTGACTATTTTTCAAAATATCCAAATAGTGTCTTATAGTCTTTATGTACTCTGAGGTGCAAATTAATATATAATACTATGTACGTATAAAAATAAATATTATTATTATTGTTGTATAAAAACAAATTATAATTATGAATAAATAATAATAATTATGAATAAATAATTGTTAAAACAAATTAAAAATGTTAACACAGTAATACAATAATAGTTATATTTGAAAATATTATTATGATAGACAGCAATATGGTTTGAAAAAATCAAATTATCGTTACACAAAGCAAAAGTTTTATGTGCCCACATTCAACTACAGTAATAATTTTTTTAATAATTTATTTCGCCAATTTTAACAAATATATACAAAAAGTGTTTAAATTATATTTTGAGTTAAACTTTCTACTTTTAGAGATATTTCCTAATATAAGTATGGCAGATAATATGGTGCACCATGGTCTGATAATGCTGTATAGTGTACCATATTACCCACCCCAACCTGAAAAAATACACATTAATATATTGACGAAGCTTTTTTCATGAACAACGGGTGTAGGATCCCCCAAAGACTACAAAACTAATGACCTTCGCCAGTGATTCACACCGATTTACTCTCTCTCTCTCTCTCTCTCAAATTTGGCGACGTTTTACTTAATCAATTAAAAATAGTAGATTCCAAAGATCTTTATTAAAATATCTTTTAATCATAAAGAATAAATAAAGAATAAGAAATTAATATTTGTAAAAGTAAAATATCTGTTTATTTCTTTAAAATTAACTCTACAATCTTCAATATATCTCTTTTTTATAAAACTGAAATTTATTTAGCTTGTTCCATTACTTTTTTTCTTTCGGTATTATAGTTATATTGCTTAATTAATTGCTGCACTCGCGAGAAACATTTATGCATTAGAATTAATCATTTGATCTGAATCATTTATGCATTAGAAAAATATTGTGCAAAAAGTAAGCAAAAGTAGATCGCAGCAGTAGGTGCTGGCTAAAGTATGTCTACCCTATCAACAATTATTACATTGACAGATAAAAGTAATCTATATTTTAACGATTATTTTATAAGTAAAAAATATAGGCTGAGCGTTAAAAGTATAACTGATTAAAAAACAACAAAAGTGTCATTAAAAAAAAACTGTTGATATATAAATATTTAAATACCTTTAACCACAAAAAGCTTCCTTAGAGTATAAACGTCATATGTTATACACTTACGTATTTTCATTAGAAGCTTCAAGTACAAGCAAATATTGACTTAAACTTCAACAGTTTTTACAGTAAATGTTATTTTTCAAATATTTTCTAACATATTTCGAATAACACTTGACATATTTACACATCGATTTCCTACTTATATAAAGAATTTCATATACTCAACTAAACGAAGTAGTAAAAGATAAAATTGTATAATCAAATAGGAAAAATAACGTTTTAATCATTTCATCTGTACGTTGGCGTTGTTGGCATATGGGTCTGAGTGTAACAAAACATGTATGTGTTAAGGAGTGAATGTCCATTTGCTTGGCTTATTTATTTTTTTATTTATTTATCAAACACAGTGTTTTACCATTATATCCATACGTATACATAGGAAACAATTTGTGCACTTTTTCAGCAAGTACATTCACACTATCTTTAAGTATATTGAAGTACTCTTAATGCTGTAACGTTCAACAAAAATAAACAACAAAAAAAAAGCAATAACACAAAACGAAACAAAATAATACTAACATAGAACTAAAATACTAAAGGTACTTTCGTGTACGTCGTAGAATGAATAAAATCAGTTTAATTAGTGTACGAATGAAAAAAAAATATATGATTTATCTATCTCCACATTCATGAAAAGTATTAATCAAATCAGCATAACATAAAAAATCTTTTCAATAAAAAAATTTACTTCTTTTGTTAAATTAAAAATTTGAAATGAAAATAATTAAATGCTTTCATATAATTGATTTTACTGATAAAACGTAAGTTATTTGCCAAAAATTTATATATCAACAATTTATTTTAAGTGGGGTATTTTAACAGCTATCCTTTAACAGTTTCTCTATGAAAAATTAAGTTAGTTTGGGTTATTTCATATTTTCTTCCCTGAATGATAGAGGTTAATTTAATGCAAAAATATCGATTAAATGCCTAAAACCCCTTCGCTCTGCTAAAGGTTTTATCAAAGAAAATTTTTGCATTTTACTTTTTATAAATATCATTTTAACTATTCTCATAGATCTTTTCTTTTATGTACGTTTACAGGCCAAAAAATACAACTACAAGTGTATAAAAATATGTTTATAATTCGATGAGCTCATATAATTCTTGGAAGAACTGCATTTTGTTATCACATTTTTATTATATCAATTCATAGTTAATAATGTTATAGTAGTTCTTCAAGCGCGAAAGTGATAAATATGTTTATGGTGGTCTAAAAACAAGCCACATGATTGATTTTTTCCAAAAAATTTTGTCAGACCTATGTGGAATATTAAATATATAAATAAAAATACATTACTTTCATACTCCCCCCCGGGGGCACATTTATAAGTCTTCATTGATTACTAAACCATCTAGACTTGTGTCGTTCGGGGGTATAAGAGAGCCCAGTCCCCTGAAGACATGCAGGCAGTCAATTAGAGGCTCCACATTATTTCCACGAGAATCAGTAAGGCCCAGAGTTCCGCTAATTGTCTCTTTAGCCTTTTAGCTGTTTCTCTGACTTATTATTAAGGTTGGCCCTTCGGAAGTATCGTGGCGGCTGTGTGTTTCGCGGCCCCTCATGAATTTGATTAGGAGGCCAGTATCATCTCACCTTTACTGAGAACAACGGGTGAATGATCCGGATCTAGTGAGCATGCTAGTCATGTAATCTGGACCAGGAGTTGGATAGTCTCTAACTCTTCAGCAAGGAGTTGTGGTTTGCGACCCTGCTTCGGAGCCACTGAAATTGCAACTGGGAATGACCTGTTGCTAGAATTAGTCCTCAGCTTCCTAGGGCGAGAATGACGTTGCTTTTCATTCTACAGAGGTTTGACCACCATTTGATTATGGGTTACAGCTAGGCGCAGATGTAAATCTTATCACGCATTACTTTCTTACTAACAACATGTATTTAAATGTAATCTTATTTACTAAAAACATAATGTCAATGGCTTGACAAAACAGATGAAGTAGCTAGTAGTAGAAAGGCACAGTGTACTGTAACGATTCTATAAAAAATTCTTTCCACTTTGTAAAAAAAATATTTTGCACCATAAATTCCTATCTACGATATTCTTTAATTGAATTAATTTTCAGAAAACTCAAATAAAGGTTTTCTGCAACCATATTTTCGACAATATTTTGCATTGCATTTGAAGTGTATATGCATTATCACTATTCATAAAAGACACTCAAGGTCTATTGACTTCATTAAATTTACAATAGATAATGCAACTTTCGATATGTATGATTTAGCTTAACATATTCATTTTTATTTTCAATCTCAGTAAATTTCTATTAAATAATTTTCATACTTCTGCTGCAAATGTTAATTATGTCAAGTGTTTTTTGGTTGCCCATTTTTAGCTGGTTTTCGTCCTTTTTTCGATATGGCAGAGTGTAAAACATTCTCTAGCACATAGATACATTACAAAAAAGTGTTTTGTAGAAACGGCATTTGAGTTGTCGTGTTAAAAGTACTTTACTAAAATAACACATCTACAACTAAGCTTGAACGTCCATTGAATATAAAATAAAACAAATGAAATGAAATAACTTAAGCAACTAAATAAACGAAATTGCAATAAAAATGTTATTTCTGGCAAATTACTTAACCTCCAGTGACTAATTAAGACGAAAATAAAATATTACAAAAAATCCTTATGTTGAATTCATATATTTATGTGTAGGTGCGCCATAATTTACATGAGAAATTAAGATTGATTCTAACAGGATAAAAATGGAATTATGTTTTTTTATTCATAAAGAGATCTATTCAATTTTAAATACTTGCCTTGGAAAATTATTTTATTAAGTTTTTTTTTAACATTTATAATTTCTTTTTTAATATTTAATTTTTTTTAATATTTAAGCAAATATTATTGAGTACATTGTTACATTATTGTGCTAAAGGTCATCCATGCATTTGTTAATTTAAAATTTCGCGGCATATTTAACATATTGTTTCTCAATATGTTAATAATATAATAATAATGTAATAAAAACAAACCTTTTTAATTATTTTTTTTACTTTCTTTTTAATTATAGATTGGCCGTTTTGAGTATTATCTTGTAAAAAACTCAACTAAATTTATATAAATTGAATTTATATAAATTTCTTCCGTAGTATTGGGGTGTGAACTAAGTAAAAGTTTTTATAAGTGTACATGTGTTGATAATAGTAAAGTACTCTTTTGTGACCAAATCCAAATCTTTTATGCGGCCAAAGAGTATATATGATTTGGTAATTTCTAAATGGCTACACCGTATTGTAATACAGTTTCAGACAAATTACTTAAATATTTTTAAATCTTTTAAAACAAAACCTATCACAAATAAAAGATACTGTAAAGTTTTACTTTAGTTTAAATGTTTTAAGTAAAAAGTTTTGTCACTTTTACCAAAATTTGCTCAAGGCAAAAAAAAGAACAAATAATAAAAAAAAAAATAAACTTCAATGTTAACAACAAAATTGTGTGATTCTTTAAAAAGTTCTTAAACAAGTTTTCGTGTATATTTTCCAGCTTAGTTATAGTACTTTTATTTCAAAAAATTTACATTGTAATTTACTACTAAAGATACCAAGAAATTTTTTTCTGTAAATTTCCTTTATTATTTTGGTATTATTTCTATAGTATTTAAACAATTTTTAAACAATTTATTTCATTTTTATCCTTAGACAATGTAAAACTATCATAAAATAAATGATCAACATAGAAATTTGGATGATGTGGCTTTTTTTTTAATCAAATTTGGAAGAACATGTAAGGGAGAGAAAATGAAATATTTGGGTTTTTAGAAAATATTCCTGTGAATTTTATGTAGCATATAGTAAAAAGGATACCGACTACGAAATGCTTCACAATTTAAAATTTAATAAAAATATTAAATTGTATTTATGCTTACATTAGTATTAATATCAAAATTTTCCTTTTGTTTGGAATCAATTTTGCAAATGATCTTTATTTACTGTGTGTTTTTCTTTTTCCTAATTTGTTTTAAAATAAATGTATAGCGTTTAAAAAAATCATTTTAAATATTTTTTAATCTATGTTTTAATACCAACAAAAATTTTGAATCAGGTAAATAATTTTATGATCACCTTAAAAAAAATTTTAAGAGCATGAGAAGGGTAAAAATTGTACAATTTAAGCCAGGACGAGTACAGGGGAAGAAGGCATATTTCATATTTCGTAAGTCTAGTTATGTCTTAAAAAATACATGTAATCAGAAAAGGAACATAGAGAAATTGTTCACCCTAGTCACAGTCATTCACAAAATCTAATTTGAAATTTAATTTAATTTTTATTATTAATATGTCAGTGGGATTGCGATTTAAAAGAGAGTGGAATTAAATTATTTGAATTATTACATTTTATTATTAAATTTAAATAAATTTTTTTTTTAAACAAAAAATGCTTTAGTTTTTTAATGTTTGCTATGTTTTTGTATTGAAGTGTTTTTGATTGTGTGTTGTTCAAAAGAGAACTCTCATTTAATTAATTTGGCTTAAGATTTAAGACTTTTGAATTTTCTATAAAAATCCACTGATGATCTATATGAGTAGTAGTGAAATGACCATATGGATATGCTTCCCTCACAGTGTTACATTTCAAATACATTTTTATGAATAATAAATATTTTATGAGAATATAATACGACATTTGTCAAAGGAGTCTAGCACAAATTAACGTGGATAAAATTCATTTTTCTTATTAAAATGTGAGTGCGATTGAGATTTAAGAGAGAGTGGAATTAAATTCCTTGAATTAATACCCAGGCTAAAGTAAACTTTAAATTTCGTTTTTTTGCAGTTTGTTCTTGAATAATATAGTTGATTGACAAATATTGGTCCTTAGCTATGTTTAAGAACAAACGACTAACGGTCTTTTTTTGTTCTCGTTATAGTGCTAAATTTCTTCTCTTCGGACTTTTTTATATTTTGCGCTTACCTTAACACACGCAAAACTGTTCAAAACCCTAAAGCTAAAGTAGGCGATATTCCTAATTTCTAGCGAGATGTTCTTTTATATACTCGATAGATAGAACGATTGGAACGATAAATTTGTTCGTGCTACCAACTTCTTATCTTATTGATTTGTTAAATAAGTAGTGAAAACTAATATTATGACATGACATAACTTTTGCCCACACAAAATACTCCAAGAACAAAATATATTATAATATGTTACAATTAATTTTTTAAAAATTTTGTATGGCTTTTATTTTTAATAGAACTCTCGTTTAGCAGCAGAATACAATAAAAAACTTTGCCCTTGCATTAGTTTTTTTTTCTAATTTCTACTACATTTTCGTAGTTCAAGGCATCAAAATACTTGTAAACTTGTTAAATTATGCAAACTCATGACTACATTTTTAGCATAATGCATCTAGTCTCTGTAATCCGCTATATAATATAATTAATTTATTTTCCATAAGTGTTTGCAAGTATTTTACAAGAGAATTTAATATACTTAAGTAATTTCCAAATACGAGTATAAAAAACATCATTCAATGTTGCTGATATATAGCTATATAATTAAATAATTTCAGTGTAGAATTAAGTGATAGAGAGTATAATTTAATTTTTATAAGCAAATTATTTAAATACAAATATATACCAGAGTTACCAGAAGCTTTTAAAAATTGTCTTTATAGAAGAGCAGAAATTGTTTTGTTGCAAAAAGTTTAAAGAAGGATGAAAATATAAGATTTCTCTTTATATTTTTTATAACTGATTTCTTTGAAAATACAATATCAACATAAAATGACATGACATGTTAGATGATTAAGAGAGAACCTGGATAATGACTTATTAACAAAAGAAATAGGACAAAAATATTTAATATTTTATTTTACTATTTAGTAAAATTATTTTAATGCTTTAATGAAACCCTAGAAACCATTTTAGTACCTATTAATAGCTGACCACATATTTAGTAGCAGCATTTCGTTATTCTAGTGTTTTGGAATGTTTTATTTTAATAAAGGATTTTTTATAGAGGTATTGAACTTAGAAATTGAATAAAACAAAGATATAACTTTTAAGTTAAGTAGCAACTACACATATCCCACAGAAAATAGTCTAGCGGCATTAAATCGCTCGATTTTGGAGGCCGATTCATGGGTTTAAAACGTGAAACTACGCGATTTTCATCACTAAAAATAAGGCCGTTTTGTTCATTGGCATATCCATTCAAACAAAAGTTAACTTTACCGCAAAACAAATTTGCTAACACTATCGGAATCGATGGAAATCTTGTTTTGGGACCAATTCGCATAATGTGGAAGCGCTGTTCATTCAGCTTATTCATATTAAAATGCTTAACAAATATAATCATAAATCACTTGACATCTGACAAAATAGCTGTGTCTTAAAAAATATACTATAACACTGTAATATACTTAATTTAAAAATATTGCAAAGTTACTAGCATTCATTTCCAAGGCAATTTTTGAGCATAATAAATAATTTTCATTCTTTCCCTCTTTCTTTTTTTTCTTAAATCGAATTTAAAAGCATAGTAAAAGGCAGAGTATAAGCAAAATTTTGTATTAAATGTTTATGCGGGTTAGAATGATAAGTAGCACAAACATATAAACGAATAACTGGCAAAATATTTACGTGCATGAGTCATAATGTATAGTCACATAATTAAGATAAACCTTCTTATTTGATTACAAATTTTCTGCATTTTTTAGAAGTCCTTTTCGTATTTAAGTGCATCACTAACATGATGAAAATGATTTTAAATGCAAAAACGTACTTTTAATTTTTCATCATTATTTCATTGAAAATGAAAAACTGTGTTATATTAATTAACAATGCCTTTATATATTGTTACATCTTATGACTTTTAAAAGCACTCTTCTTACAATAAGACTTTTGTTGATATAAATGTGTGAATATTTATGTTTAAACACATTTTGAAAATAACTTGTTATTAATGTGCTACTTTGAAAGCATTTTGAATGTTTAAAATTTATAGTGTTACACATACTCAGATATGTTTACATACAACATATTAGTGTGTATGTGTGTAATCGATTTTAATTTTAGTAATTCAAAGGACTATTGATATAAAATTTCTGATTGGAAAATATGTTATTGTTTTAATGGTTTGCTTAAAGACATTTCTTGAATATGTACTTTAAGCATTCTTTCAATTTAAAGGAATGAAAACACTAAAGTTAGTTGAAATTAGATACTAAGATTCTGTTCAAAGCATACATGGTCTGATATTTACACAGTTTCAACTTTGTTTTGATGTTTTTAAGATTAAAACTGCGTGGTTGCTGGAATAACAAAAGCCTAAGAACTCACTCTATAAAGTGTATTTGCTGACTAACATATTTCCTAAATTTTTATGTTTCAAATTGAAGTTTTACAGTATCGATAATAATAGGTAAAAGTTTTTATTATTGACCTTTAAAAATATTCCTAACAAAGCACAACAAAAAAAATCAAGATTTTTAAAATAAAATTTTTGAATAAAAATAATAGAAATATCCATAGAAAGTCTATTCTGGCGATACACAAGTTTTACTTAAATTTCTTAGTTAATATTTTTTTCTTCATAAAGTTAAAATATACGTAAATAAAAACCTACATAAATAAAAATAAGTCACCAAATGAGTTACTAAGGGTCTATGTAGCTATAAAACATCCTTTATGCTATATTTGGAGTGAAGTCGTAGGGAGGGCAAATAATGTCTGGATAGATTTTATATGTAAAGCCATGCGGATTAAAAAGATTGATATACATTAAATAATAATCATCTCGTGTGCTTTATAAACTAGAAACATTTTTAAGCATAAAATTCTACATAACCTGCTATTATATTTTTTAATAACAAAATTTTTCACTTTTATAGGAGAAACGTTAATCTGTAACTTGGAGTTACCATATTTTTTATTGTAGAATATAGCTCAAAACTGAACCTACTGCATCCTTGTCGACTATTTATATCGGTATGGACTGCAATTCACATCATGTGAATTTAATAACCGATAAAGAATAAAGTCGTACTGAAATCCAAGTACTTCCCGTAAGGCAATTTTACACTTTCTCTAGAAAAAAAAGTGCGTTCAGCAACAAGATATTAAGTAATCTCGCCACTGTCAGACAGAATAATTAGTAATCTTAAACCACTCCGTTTGCATTTGTATCCCTGAAGAGTACTTATCAGATATAAATGCCGTAAAAATTTTCGCCTGCAAGATAGTAATCCATTTGCCCATTGGCAGAATAATCTAACTGCGAAAGATATCACTTATTATTTATTACAGAACTCTTGCAACCTTATATACATATGCATGTACTTTAATCACCAAATTATTAATTATTATTCCAATATTTAAAACATTTTCAACCATAAAATAGCTTTTGTTTAAGTGTTTCTACCTTTTATTTAATTCGTTTCGTGTTTCGTATCTTTTTATTTAGTTTTTGAATTTATTTTGTTTTAAAATCATACTTATCAAAATTGATACTGTTATCTAATTGACTTATGATATAACAAAATTTCTGACCTTTACACGCAAATGTTCGGTACGAGTGGTTTCTGATATTTCGGAACGTTTGTAATTAATACATGTAAGTTAAAAATAATTATCTTTAAATTTTATTTTGATATAATCCCCATTGCTTTGCACTTACAATTTGCTTTTGTAATGTATTTTGCCTTAGTATATTAAATTTTATTATTTGATTTAGTCTATTTTTAATTCGACTGCAATCAAAGCTAATAGAGTTAGTTTCATAAAGTATTAGTGCCCTCTTACCACTTCAAACGTAGGAGACTTTTTATGGTTTATATTATCGGCACGTCATACCTCTATTCTCCTCTATATATATACCTCTACACTCCTCTTTGCAATTTACTTTTTATTTCTGACTCTGACTAAACTCCTATAAAAGATCTTTTGTTTACTGCGTATTTAGAAATATTGAAAACATATAGGCTGAACCACTTGTGTTAATATTAATTATTCATTAAACTGTTTGGAAGGCAATAAATCCCAGAAAGGCTTTCAGTATGCAGATGCCTGAAACAATCCACTGTTCTAATGTATATGCAACTAAGTTATTTTACCATCTATGTTTGTGAGTCTAGACTTAATTTATTTTAATTTATTTTAGTTATTTGTTACAGACATCATATGTATACAAAAATGTTTGTCATGTTATTTTATGAAATGCCGAATATTTGTGTCACTGTTCTGGCAAGAAACATATTCAGTTTTGTTCTTACTTAGCTAACACCATACACAGCTTTCATTTTAACAGACGACAATAGCTATTGTTTCTACAGAAATGTTTTAAACTTTAACTTGCTATTTAAATAAATCAATTTTTAAAAATTAATTATAACTCCATGATAAAAAAAATTTTTAGTTTAATATTTTGCACATATTTTGGAGTGTAACAATACAAAATTGCGACAATATTGCGCGTAAATTTTAAAACAACCGCGTACATTGCGTAACATTATTTCTTTTATAAATTTATGTATTTTAAACACAGAGTTATATATGGCTGTGATTTCCATGTAATAAAAAATTAAATACAATTCTGCTACTTTTTTAATCTAATTTCTTTCCAGTGGAGTTTTTGTATGGTAGAAAAATTTACTAAAATTTAATGTAATGTTTTAAACAATTCATAGAGATGTAAATTTTGCTTACAGTGGTGAAGAATATTTTATCTTGGAATTACTAAATTTGGATGAAGTGGTTTATTTCTCTTCTAAAATATGTCTGTTTTGATTTTCTTGTGCAAATCAATAAAAAATTCAAACTAATTAAATATTAAAATTCATATTTTAGTCTTATTTAAACCTATTGCTGATTTTTCTTTTTTCTATGAACAACTTCAAACACATTTATTTCTGTTTTACTAAAAGAAACCTCTAAAAATAAAATTCAACTCAACAAACTTACATTAATTTCTAACTACGAAACAAAAGAACAACCATTTACTAATATATAAGTAAATGTACGCTGATTGTATATGGCAAAACATAAAATTACATTTTGTGCTTTTAATTGAGTTTTTATTACTGAATACTTCATCAACAATATGCATTTTTTGTTGCAATTAAGAATTTTTTATTGTGGCATGTTGAAACCAATTACATATTTCCAAATTGGTGTAATTTCATTCTTTTTGAAAACAAAAATAATATAACAGGCATTTGAAATAACTAAAGTAAAATAAGCCAAGTAAAACAATTAAACATTAATGTTGGTTGTTTGAAATGTAATTTAGCAATAATTTCAAATACTGTATGTATGACGGGAAAAGTACAAAAATAATAGCCTAAAAATAAGTATAATAGCCATCTCTACAAACACTGTCATAAATCAAAACAGTCTAGGAAATATATATAGGGTAAACTAAATTCTTTTGCTACTATATTCACAAAGTACAAAATCAGAAATTTAAGAGTAAGAAGTCTAATATTTCATTTTACCCACTGTATAACTATTCGTACAACTAAGCCCACCATAACAGCAAGAAATTAAAGTGTCATGAATTAGTCGTTTTTCTGTTTTGAAGTCAGGTTTTTTTTCTAAAGGTTTTTTTCATGTTGGCAAAACTGAAGTTTTTAGTAAGGCTTTCGCTTTTTGGTAATTAGTATTTTTTAAGAAACGTTCTTTGTTTTTAATTTTTATATTTTAAAAGTAAATTTTACATTTTCTATTTATGCTGAATTTTTGAGAAAAATGCGTTTTTTGTAGAAATTGTTTTTATTTTATTTGAGTGTGTACCGAGGTTATCTCAGGTAAGCAATACCAGATATTTTTTAAATGGAACTCCCTAACTCTACCACCTGAAAGTGAAGGATCGAAATAAAAATCATTTAATAAAAATTATGGTATTTGCATTATAGATATCACACTGTTGACTACTGCAGTATGTATTTTTTTGTTTTTTTTTTTTTGTAATTATGAATACAAGACATGCAGGTATATGCAAATGTAAATGAAGTACGAAAATTCATATTCGTGTTGGTCTTGTAGTATCTAATCAGTGTAATATGATTTTAGCTGAGCTTAAATTACACTTCCATAAAAATAGTTTCTTTTAATATATGCTTGGTTTTTCCGACGGGGTTATAATCAATATTATTTGGGTACGGTTTTCCGTCGACCCTCGTCAAATTTGGTTTGTGAACAAACCGGTTTCGGCTGTTTGCCATCTTCAGTGTTCTTTTCGTACTAGTTGCGTTCTATTGTCAGTTGTGTTTATATAGTTCGTGTCTTCCTTCGTGTTATTGCGTTCGTCCCTTTCTGTCGTTTTTTTTCTTTTAACCCTAATAAACTCACTTTAAAATGTTATTGGAGTAAAGTTAAGCCAATAATGCTTGCCACTTCTTTAATTCATTGTATTAGTTATTTTATTTGGATTTAAAAAAAATAGCTATAGTTTACTTTATTTTTAATTTTTTGTAAGCCAAAAAAGCACTTAATGCTGTCATATAGGACCATTATGACAGCATTAAGTGCTATGATAGCAAATACAGCTATGATAATTTTATAGGTAATGCTAGTTAGCAACTAATTTAAATTTATATGTGTGCTTTAACATTTGTTGTCTGTTTTTAGCAAAAAAGTAGTGAAGGCGTAATGTGGAAAAAAATTTAGAGAGCAGAAGTAGTTGAGAGTAAAATTGATTTGGATGATATTCGTGATAAGAATTCCTACAGTTTAATTTTTATGGTTAAAGGTTTTATTCAGGAATATGAAACGAGTTCTGCAGCATTTGAAAGTGAAGACGATATTGGCATGGAGCTAGTAGCTAGTACAGCAGTAGATTATATCGGAAAATATAGAACTGAATGGAATTCATTATCATGCTGGACTAAATAAACAAGGCACAATGTGTTACAAAGGTTTTAAAAAACCACTAATATTAACAATGCGATCCTGCATGTTAAGGCTTATATCTTATAGCTTATATCTATTCGTTTCGATAACCACTCTACTCAATCGCATAGCAAAGCAAAGGAAAGTTTGCAAAAATTCTCTATATTTGGGCACGAAAACAAATGTGCAACAAAAATATTGAAGTCTTGCAATATTTGTCACAATTTCACAAATGCAACACTCGAGCATTAAAAATATAAAATTGTATATTTGACCAGTTTCAGTATTCTTTGTATATGCCTTTGGATGTGTTACAAAGTTTTAACCTTAACGGGTTAATGTCTGCCTCTTTCTTAGGCTTCTTAATTTTCTGACCAATTTGAAAATGTTTTCTGACCAAGTATAAGTGTTTTTATTCTTTTATTCTTTTATTGTTTTATTATTTTCTTATTTTTTTGTGCTTGTTGAAAACTTTCTTTGTCGAATGTTTATTGTGCAAATCTTTTTTTATTCCCAGTAAACCATTTTTTACATTTGTATATTATAAAATTTTTTCATACAAAAAAATTTAATCGTTTCAAAGCACTATTATTTTGCTCTCGTAGTGCCTTACCTGGCTAAAAACTATTTGTTTTCTGGAAACTAGTTTAATTTTGAGATAATGTTCCAAATTTTGCCCAACCAAATTATTTAATTCCGCAGTTATTTATTCCAAAATCGGCATATTCTATAAAGCCCACAATTTGGCTCTAAAGTGAAATATTTTTAAAAATAGCTAGAAGAATGTTTAAGCCTGTTTATTGAGGTGCCATTAACAAAAATAAAAATACAAAATTAATTGAAATACATCATTAAAAATTAAAGAGTGTTCCATACAACGCATGGAGTTACATATTTATCAATGCTTAAAGGACTCTCATACAAAAATGAACAAAAAATAAACTAAAGATAAATATATAGCCCACAATAGCGGAAAGTAATAAAATTAAATAAACAAAAATTAAACAGTGGAGTTACTCTTATGATGAGTTTTGATATATATGACCTTATCTTTTGAAATGTTATTGACAGACAGCTTAAATTTATACAGAATGTGTATTGTATTGTCCGCTAATATTAATCTTTTAAATCGACACTTAGTTTTAAGTATCAATTTAAAACAAAGTATGATAAAGGGTGTTCTCATAAGTGATTCAATTTGACTAGTTTAGGCCTATATTTTGAATAATTTAATATTTTAAATAATATTTTCAATAATAGTTAAACACTTGAAATTTACACAGAATGTGTACCCTTGCTTTCCCTAGAACACCACGTTTATACCCTTGAAATCACAAATTTAAAGATTACTGATAGCTTATGCAATTTGGCTCTAAAGTGAAATATTTTTAAAAATAGCTAGAAGAATGTTTAAGCCTGTTTATTGAGGTGCCATTAACAAAAATAAAAATACAAAATTAATTGAAATACATCATTAAAAATTAAAGAGTGTTCCATACAACGCATGGAGTTACATATTTATCAATGCTTAAAGGACTCTCATACAAAAATGAACAAAAAATAAACTAAAGATAAATATATAGCCCACAATAGCGGAAAGTAATAAAATTAAATAAACAAAAATTAAACAGTGGAGTTACTCTTATGATGAGTTTTGATATATATGACCTTATCTTTTGAAATGTTATTGACAGACAGCTTAAATTTATACAGAATGTGTATTGTATTGTCCGCTAATATTAATCTTTTAAATCGACACTTAGTTTTAAGTATCAATTTAAAACAAAGTATGATAAAGGGTGTTCTCATAAGTGATTCAATTTGACTAGTTTAGGCCTATATTTTGAATAATTTAATATTTTAAATAATATTTTCAATAATAGTTAAACACTTGAAATTTACACAGAATGTGTACCCTTGCTTTCCCTAGAACACCACGTTTATACCCTTGAAATCACAAATTTAAAGATTACTGATAGCTTATGCAATCTAATATATATGCAATCAATGCAAAAAGAAAAATAAAGTTTTTTCAAGGCAAATATTTGAATTTTTATTTCATATTCTTTGACATTTAACCGTTTTAAAGTCGAAATAATTATTTTATATTTGTTAAGTACATTTATTAAGCAATGTAAATTCTTGTTACAATGTAAATTCTAATTAAAAACCATGAAAAATCTGTTAACTGCTTTGATTTCAAATTTTTATTAAAAAATTGTCCTTCGCAATGAAGAAAAAATAAAATTTTAACATTCATAAATAAGTCCAAAAAATCTTGTCGACCGGTGTAAACGATTATTAAGGTAATTAAAATTTGCGAATTCAGGTAAAACACTTACATGACTGATGTTTAACTATTTTGCTAAAAATTCCTTAAGATCAAAAAAGAGATCAAGGAAATATATTATGTTCCCACATTAAGCCATTTGTCTGCTGGGAATTAACAGTTTAACATGTGTTGATTGTATGCATAAGTGTTTGTGCAATATGTTTGCTTATTTTTGCGCGTGCTTCTATGTTCAAAAGGTTGATACAACTGTGCAGATAAGCAAAACAATATAATATTTATGTTTGTTTTTGTTTTTTTTAGAAATACGACTACGATTATTTTATTGTTTTATTTATTCAAGCACGTTTTTGTTAGTTCAAGTATTGCTTTAATACTTTGGTGTTATTTAAAAAAAACTCGAATTTTATGCTTTTTTTAAAAGAATATATAATTGGTTATGAAAGAGGAAACTAATTTAAGCAGAATAAAATTTTTTAGCTGTAGTGCGTTGGTGTATCGGTATAGGGAGGGTTATTTCGCGCCGAAAATTTTAATTTATTTTTTTGTGGAAAGTAGAATTACTGGTGTTGTATAAAAATACAAAGAATAAAGTAAAATAAAACAAATATTTAAAAACAAATTAAGAAAAATATTTTTAAACTATTTTTATATAAAAAAATAATAATAATTTAAACACAAAAATATATTTAGTAAATAAAAATATATGTAGACAGTCGGTATAAAATAAAAAATGTTGATAATGAACGACATTTTTAGTACGTGTCTGTAAAAACTTTATTTGAAGTGTACTAACAAGTAGCATTCTTAAAGTTCGACCAAATGTTCACCAGCTGTTTAGATTATTACATTTAATGGCTTATACTAACGGCCTTAAATGTTATAGTACTGTTTGAATGAGTTTTACTTAGCACATTTTGTTCTTTATGTTCTTTTAGTATTTTGCGAATAGTACTTTAAAAAGGAAACTTTGTAATTAGTTGGTTATTTTCAAAAGAATTTTTACTTCTAAAGTGTGACTTTACATACACCTTTGTTCGTTTCTTCTTACTTTTCTTTTCATTATTATTTTCTTATTTGAATAGCAGGCATATACTTAGATAAAGAAAAGAAACTTTTAAAGATTGCGTTTGATATGTTTTGTGTTGAAAACATGTATTTATGTAAATGAGAGCAATACTTATAAACAATTGAAAGTAAACCAAACTTTGTTTTTTTAATTGAAAGGAAAAAGTGTTGAAAGTGAGGTTATAAGTGTTGGGTTAACGTAGGAATATTATAATATAGCATATATTATAAATAATAAAAAAATAAATGTGCATTATTATGAATGGTTGGTTTTATATACATGACAGCACACAATAGTTAAACTTAACATTAAGAGGCAAATATATGGTTGTTTTCAATTCTCTATATATTTTGTTGTATATATTCTAGTTCCAATCAATAAGTTTTCATTTTATATTGGTTTGTTATTCCAATCATTATTTATCAAATATTTTTTAAAAACGCAAGTGGAATCCTGTGTGGTTGAACGACATTTAAATTTTATTTATCAGATACTTATTTATTATATATTCGTTTTGAGCGATAATAAAAAACTAAAATTAACTTTTCCTTTAAAAAATTTAGAAGATATTTTTTGGGAATATATTCAGCGTTGACAAAAATAACTTGAAATTTTTTTTACTGAAATGTAAGTTACAAAATTTTAAATTGAAATCCATAAACGATTTGAAAGAACTTCATAGCATCCACTAAAAATTTCAGGAAGCAATTATATCTGAAACTAATTGTGATATTCGAAATATGATTAGACATACATTAGAACATAACAGAACGTGGTATTTTACATATTATCCATGTCGATCTAGGTGATATTTTGCAAAAAAGATAAAGATATTTTTCGTAAAGATAAAATAATTTTAAAGTACTTAATTAATCAATTAATCATTATTTTGAAATATACATTAATTACAAAAACTTGTATAAAATTAGCACGTACCCGAACGTGTTAATGATGTTTCGGTACTTGGGTTGTTTATATGCCGAGTTTGACGTCTGCCCTCCTCACTTTAGAAGTTCACTAACGGCATTATACTCACTTTAAAAGTATTAAACTCAAACAAACTGAACTCCAGATTTGCCATCGAAAAGACATCTTTACTTTACCTATTCGAGTTTCTTTGATAGTGCACTTGTTTAATTGTTGACATTACTTTCTCTCTAATATTTTTAGTGAAGATAAAATAGATATGATTTTAAGTTTAATCCCCATTAAGGACTACTGTCCCCATTTGTGTTCTCTCATATATTTCGCATCCACAGGACACGTAAAAATCTGAAAATATGTATGTTGGTCCCACCTACGGCCAATCGGCATATTTGCTGGCTTTTGCATACAGAGCATAAAAATTCAAGTATATCTAATCTCCACCAGAGTTTGCTTTTACTTTCTTAGATTTTAGTTTTATTTTTATATGAAAAAGAAGTAATAGCTGTTTTTTTCCCCGAATTTGGCGCTTTTTTTTAAATTTTAATAGTCGATAGTTTTACATTTTTTGTGCATTTTCCATTATTAAAAAATTTCAAATTTTTTATTTTGTAATTACAATATTTTGGAAAAATTCCATTCTTTGGTTAATGAAACATATATTTTTCACTCTAACTTCTTTCATGTTATTCAATTCCTCCTCTTAACGTCTTTACTTTCTGTTTGTTGGCAAATGGTGAGCACTTTCGATGTGAATACATTATCTTCAGGCAACTTTGTATCACGTACTGGTGAGTCAGTGTTTCTGCTACAGATATTTATCCCGTTATCGTCGTATCTACCCATCTGGCGTTTCATGTGGGGATTAATTTTAATATTTTTGTGTTTTGTTACTGTCCAGGTACGTGTGTCCATCTGAGGGTGTTTTTCGTTTGGTTAAGTTTATGATGATTAGTTTAAGGGGTGTAAAAATTCCGGTTGAGGTAGTGTTTACCCGTTTGTTAATAATGTTGCTGTCAAAAGTTTTTGTTTTGCAGATTTCCAAGTTTTCAATTATGTCTAGTCTTCATACTTTTTTGCTAGGATATAGTAAAGTCATGCAATCATCTATTTCCTTTAGTAAATGTCCGTGATTCTCAAGATGTAATGAAAAGTTGAAGTCTTCCCTTTTCCGTTTGTATGACCGTATGTGTTTTGCAAATCGTGTTTTTAGTGTTCGCCCAGTGTGTCCTATATAAGTATGTTTATAGGTACAAGTAAGTAAGTACAAGTAGCCTGTTTACTCCGCTGGAGTTAAATTTGTCAGATGTTTCTGTCGATGTCCTAATTTTGTGGCTCATAGTGTTGCTGGTTTCCATTATTTCAAGTACAATGATATTTTGCTTTTAAAACTTAAATATATTTGTGTTTGTGTTTTACACATTCTGAAAAGCTTGCCAAGTTATAATTATAGTGCCATCATTTATTATGGTTCTGCTAATATTATGTTAAATTTTTTTATTAAATATTAATGTCTATTTACTTTATAATTGAAACTTTTATCGCAAATATAAAATGCGTTTTAATAAAACTTGAATTAACATATTTTCCAAACAACGTTAAAACTGCGTGAAAGAATAATTTTTGATTTATTTAATAGTTGGTGTTATTTTAAATCTGGGGTAGATAGCACTTTTTCGTAATTGAAAACTGTTTGTTATATTTTTTCCATAATAAAACTTAATTCTATTTCTCTTTGATTTAATACTTGTAACTAAAATAAATTTATTTTACTATACTTTTACAAAATTATAAAATGCTTACGAAAATAATTTCATCATCAATGCTGAAGTAAATATTAATTTAGAAATAAAACTTTTACTTTTTTTTATTTAAGTTCGGTGTCTGTCAAAATAAAATATATATATATTAAAATTCGATACTTTATTGGCCAAAAATGAAATCTGTCATGAATTTGAAGAAAACTGTTTGACTATCCGTCTATCAGTATAGAATATTTTGTGTTATTCGTAGCAAAACTCTGACGCTTCAATTAAGTATACAATAGTTGGCAGAATTATTGCAGCTTACAAACTGAATCAATGAATATGATTGATGACATTTTGAATGAACCAATATTTCTAAATAACAAGTTTTGCAGATTTTTTGCCTTAACTGTAGCTGTTTGGTTTCAACGTCTCATTGTTGCTATACAAAACGTTTATACTTATTTAAATTTTTTTGCTATTGTTATTAGTTTCATCACATTAAGTTCGTATAAAATATGCGTTTTTTTTTGCATGAAATAAATGTTTCTTATTTAAATATAAGCAGAAAAGTTTTACTTGTAAATTTGAAACCATTCTTGTGTTAAGGAGTTATTTTAGGATATTAATATATGAGTTAAGCTTTCACAAAATTTAGGATTTCCATTTTCATTTATTTGATTATTATTTTAATTCGACCTCTTTTTTATTTATATTAAATAAATATGTATTAATCTTTTAAACGATCTTTATTTAAATTTAACAATATATTTTTTTAATATTTCTTTTTCCTCTGAAAAGCTTCATTTTCATTTGTATTAGGAAGCAAATGTTTTTATGGTTCAAGTATTAACAGAAATCTGATATTCTAACTTCCTTTGCTTACGAATGAACTGCTATAATTTCACACAAAACTGTGAAAACATCCAAGGAATTAACAAGCTAGAATTCGCAAGTTTTTCCTTAGGGAAGGAAATGAGATTTTGAAAATTTCATTTACAATTTCGATTATAGAAAAAGTTTTTCATTTGTTTATAGAAATTTTAAAAAACTTTTTCATGATTTAAATTTATCTCACGAGGGATATTTTTCAGCCTCTTTAAGCATTTGGGTTTGAAAAGAGACAAAGTTTTTATCATTTTTCTTAATATGATTTACCTTAAGAAAAACAGAAAAATCTAAATGCGTAAATATAACGGTTTTTGATGGATCAAAATAGGAAACCATGAACTTTTCAAATATTGATATGCTTTGACTATCATTGTTATTTATCCACAGTCTCTTTTTGGCCAAGCTACTGTTATTTTAAGTTTTATATTTTCAGTTGAACAGCATTATTCCTTTAGGTGCTTATGGAAAATAATAGAAAATTTTAATTTACAACCATTCCACCACATGTCTCATGTCTTCTAGTACGTAAAAAAAGTGTGTTAACAAAAATGTTTTTTCTATGGTAATTATTTTCTTTATTTTAGTTATGTGTAGGTGGGAAAAAGGAGATAACCATCAAATGATACAACTAACAATAACACAAGTAAATTTCATAGTAATATTCACGAAAAGCAAAATAAACTATAAAAAATAGTCATTTTTAATAAGTTAAGGAAAAAAATTATTTTTAAAAAAAGGAAAGTTTTAAAAATTATGAAATTTGTTACATAAAAAAATTTAGTAAACATGGCAGTAATCCGTTATAAGAAAAACTACAATTCAATTAGTTAAATTTACATTCTAAATGGAAATTAAAGTAAAGTTGAAGTGAGGTATCTTTTTATATCATGTTAATAACCTTTTTTGTTCTAAAAAAGTGTTTTTTTTATATTTAAGTTCAGACTTATAGGCTAATAGGCTGACACCTAAATTAATAAAAAAATTTCCTTAAAAAATTTTTGATGCTCTATTGCTATCTAATTTTTCTATTATTTTATAACATCCACAAATATTGGAAATAATTTTTTTTTTGCTAAAACAAAAATAAGGAATTAACAGGGAATTGAGCTTAACTATCAAATTTAATTAATTTATTGTTGCGCAAAAATTTTAAATTTTTATAGTTATTCTTATCCATTCACAGACACGGCTAAATATTTTGTTCAATGCTCAAACTATAAGCCGTCAGTGTCAGTGCTTGCTACTTAATTTGAACGATCTTTTCCAGGTCACTTGTAAGATTAAGACAGCTTTTTTTAATATAATTAATTTTCTGAATTAAGTTTTTTAAACTAATGAATTGATTAGTTCGGTTGAAGTTTATGTTTATCTAAATTTAAAAATTTTTTTATTGAAAATGAAAAATCATTTACAAATTTTTGAGACCATTTTCATGGTCGTATAATTATTTTATAAAACATATATTAGACAAATAGGCATTTTTTAATAAACATTTTATATCTACTGATTATGTGCATTCTTTTCTTTTAATTTAAAAAGCAAAAAACTATATTCGTGTACAATCTTTACAAAAATAAAAAAATTTGGTTTTTACACAAAAGGTGGAATCGTACTTTTAGTGAATGTGCTTCCCTTGTGCACATCTTGTACAATTTCATATTTCTCATTTAAATTCAAACGAGGACAAACAATATTGATGGATTTGTTCAATAAATAATCCATCAACTTTTGGCATATCAGGCAGTCAGCCAACAAAAGATAGAGGAGTTTAAAAAGAAAAAACTGAAAACGAAAACATTTAGCTAAACGTCATCAACAATAGTAGGAAAAAAGAAAAAAAATTTGTTTATATTTAGCGAAAAGATTTAAGTCTTGATATTTTATATACATATGTGCCATAGTAAAGAAACAAAAAAAATACTACAACAACATGCCTATATTTATGTTTGTTAAACTAAATATATCTTGGATTTGGATATAGTTTGTATACCATTCACACTTCTTAGTTTTCTCATATGTGTTTAACTTTCCGTAAGTATAAATTTGAAATTAAAAAACTATTACAGTCATATTTTGAATACTAAATTATTAAAGCGTAAATAATACGTTCCGTAGAATATATAAAATTCTCTTATACAACAACAACATAATTTTAGAAATTAAAAAATCTGCAGCCATACTTTCTATTGGATGAATTAAAACCCATTCCTAAAATACAGTCTTGTTTAACTTTTTGTATTATTCCCATGGATCTACTTAGAACTTTCCAGGATTAAAGCTAGTTATTTTAAACACGCACTCTGAATTAGCTTGATATATGAAAATTAATGATAAGTATCTCCTTCACGAACTTTATAACCATTTAAGAGCATGGATGCATTGAGACAAGCCGTAGAAGACGTTTTAGAATAGAACCAAGTACTATATGGTAGGTACCTCAAAGCAAAAAATATAATTTTGTCAAAAATTATATATGTCCGTATCATTCAGTTTTTGCGTGCGAAAAACGTAAAATCAATAAAAAAATTAAGATAATAGTAAATTAAGTAGTGCGAGAGTATTAAAAAATATGTGTGCTTCAAAAAGAAAACACGCATTTTAAATCGGTAGTCGTGCGAAAACAACTTAAATATTTACCGATATTTCCTACGAAATAGAATTCTTGAAAATTTTTCTTTGATATATTAGAGAGTTTATAATAGTATACTTTTTAAGCTGTAAAAATTTAGCAAATATGTTTGCTATATTTGTCAAAAATAATTTAGTAAACTAAAAAGTTATATATTGTATTTTATTTAATTTTTGTGGTTGAATTATGTCAATTAGATTTATCAATTCTATTTTTTTTAAATAAAATTAAGCACACCCCAATTTTAAGTTTAGAGGGATTGTCACAATGATTCACAATTGTTCGATTATAAACAAACTAAGGAAATTGTTTTAATAAAATTTAATTTTTTCGTAACTTTAGATTAAGAATTTTTCAGCGAGTTTTTTATTATTCATTGTTTTTTTTTTGATTTTACACAAAGCACGAGTTTAAATTTTTGGTGATATTATATTCAATTATTTTTCTGTGAAATTTATTAAAAGTATTATATTTTGGTGGTACTTCGATCAATTAGTGTGTTGCTTAATCTTTGAAAATTAGAACAAAATTAAAATTTAACGTACCATAATAGAAAAAACCACAATTGTAAAGAAATTATAAATGTTGGTATTTTTCAACATATCTTTACCATTTATAAGAATATTGTATAACAGCACAATTTTATAAACTTTGTGTTAGAGATAAATTGGCGCAAAATTTCTGAAGCCTCTGCGCAATTGATTTCAACCTATATTCGGACAGACAAGCATCGCTAAATTAAGTGTTTTGCCTCAATGACTAACATGTATCAGTGTTATAGGAAGACTTATATACCTCCGTGAGGTAGTCGACTGGAATTAGAAAACGAGCATTAAGAAATAGCGCAAGCAGCCAGTTAAACTTAGCCATATTTACAAAAAAATTTAATAACGAATAAATATCATGTATTTATTTATAAGAAATTATCAGCTTGTAATTTATTTCTCTGAAGTTCTTAATCAGGCATCTTCTTCTTTAGCTTTTTGAATAAATTTTGAATATACTATTATAACACGGGTTTAATTTAATAATTCTTAAATTTATTAAAAAAAATAAAATTTGTTTAATTTTAAGTAGAAATTTGTTTAGTTTTAAGTAGAAATCTGGTTTTAAAAAAATATTTATAAAATATTAAAAAGGTCAGTTAAGAATAATTATTATTAAAATAAGAAGTAACTTTGTACACAAGTTTTTTTTTATTATTTGTACAATGTATTTTTCTCAATACTTCAATACGTCTTAAATAATATAAAGAAAAATTAGAAAATTATTATACATTTTCATCTTGTTGTTGAAGATGCCGCTAAATGGTGTGACGAGATATTGATTAGAAAAATTAAATTTATTAAAAGTTTTTGTATAAACACCTTTTGCTTAAGCAGTTAATTCAATAAGAAGTTTTTTTTAATTGTGGCAACACCAAGAACATGATAGATTGATTATAATCCACTATAAAAATTAATGTTTTGTTAAGGTTACATTTAGAAAAATTCGTGATATTTTCGGACAACATAATCTTCCTTCTGAGACCGCTATTAAGTTGTTAAATTTGAGTCCACAGGCTCGATACAAAATGTACCAACGCTTGTTCGACCGGGTCGTTACACTGAAAACATTGCAGCCGTGGGCTATAGTGCTAAAGCAGATCCAAATTTGACAATTCTTCGACGTGCTCAGAAATTGGGGTTATGCAAAACCACCACACGGCAAATTTTGCGCAAGACTTACAGGGTTCAACTGATGCAGAAACTGAAGTCGATTGAACATTCACATCGCCGTAGATTCGCTCAATTTATTAAGGAACAACTGGCTGGTTTTTCTGAAAAAATAATTTCTTCAAACCCAGCCCATTTTCACTTGTCAGGGTATGTCAGCTAGCAAAATTGCTGCATTTGCACTTCTGAAAATTTTAGAGCGAGCCTTTGCATGCAACGTATCACTGTATGGTGCGTTATGTGGTCTGGAGTCGTGATTGGGCATTTTTTTTTCATATGAAGCTGAAAATACGGTAACGGTCAATGCGAGATACTAACAACTCAATTTTAGACTATTACTGAGGACGAAATGTGGTTTTAACAGGACGGTGCCACATATTACACAGCTAATAGATCGATCAATTTATTGCAAGCCAAATTTCCTGATCGCATAATTTCACGACAATTAGCGGCTAGCCAGATAGTATGAGTTAACACCACCGGATTATTTTTTGTGGAGCCTACACGGAGCCAATCGAATCGATTTTAGCCTTAAAACTCAAAATCTGTGATCCTTGATTAATAACATAGGACCGCGATTTCGCCAAAAAGAGATTAAAAACTTTGATGAAAGAATCGACATCCGTCGGCGTGGTCGCAGTGGGCATTTGGCATAATTGCCTAACTTTTTTCTTCGTAACACAATAAAAATTGAATCATCTTAATATTCTTGTTGAAAACCCCGTTATGTGTTATTATTATTATGATTACCGTATTATATATTATATTGAATCTTATCAGTACAAAAATTATTAATTTGGTTATAGTTCGATTAATAATTGAAATTAATTTTTCTGTAATGCAAAAGAAAATATATTATTGAGATGTAAAAGCAATATAAATATAATTAAATTAATAGTTATAATTTTTTTGGACCTTTTTTAATATTTTTTAGTAATTAATTTTAAGCACTAGGTCTTATTTAATAAAAAATTTTTTAAAAAACTTTATTTTTTATTAATCACTATCCTAATTTTGAAAAAGTTTCAATTTTAAATTTAGAAAATAATTATAAACGTCGTTATATGTTGGAAATGTTACAAATAATTAAAGTACCATTAATCAAAAGAATAAATTTTAAAGCAGATACGGAGAATGTTGCACAAAATTATAGACATTTAGTGCATAAAATTATAAAACAAAACTCTGTATCTGCATAATATTAATAATTAATACTTTAATTTTTGTAACGTTTGGTCATTAAATTTATGTTTTAAAATATATATGTGTAAAATACTATTGTTTTGTAAATGTGTTATGTATTTTCAAAATTGTTTTTCATTTAAAAAATTTGTTAATATTGAAAATTTGTTTGTATGTATGTAAAACAAAAAAAAATTTTTTTTTTCAATTTGTCGTTTTTTATTGTTTTTATTTGTTGGGTTTTTTTTTTTTTTTTTTTAATTTTTTGATTATTTTGAATTTGTTAATCAAAAAATTTTTTCAATTTGTTTGTTCATTATTATTTTTGTTTTTTCCTGATGACGCCAACCAACGGTGTGGCGAAATATCGAAAATATAATAAAAAATAAAGTTTTTTAAAAAATTTTTTATTAAATAAGACCTAGTGCTTAAAATTAATTACTAAAAAATATAATTAAATTAATATAGAAATTTTACTTTTATATATATATATGTCGTTTGTAATAATCTATTTATACGCTACAATTGTATGCAAAATTAAAACTTCTATTTTTTTTAATTATACTCATATTGCGTTTACGTGTATACTTATATTGCTTTTAAATCTTAATAATATATTTTCTTTTGAATTACAGAAAAATAAATTTGAAATTAATGTTTTGAATTATATATTGCTGCAATACTAATTTGTAACTGCTGACTTATATTTTGGTTCCGTATTGTGTAATTATTTTTGTTTTAATTGATCATATATTTGCTTGACTTTAATTGCTACTTTTATTATGCGTAATATAAATTTATTTCTTTGTTGTTGTTTTTTGCTTTTAATATGTTAAATGTTTATTGTTATAGATATCAATTTTTTACAGCATCGATTTAAAATCAATTTTGCTTATCAACCACAATAATTTTTTATACTGCATAAATATTCATAAACATTCATTCATATTCAGAGAAAATAAAATATCTTTACACTCAAAAACTTGAAAAAAAAAATATTCTGCTTTGGATAACTGTGTTACTTTATTTTCAAGAAACTAAGTATAAAGAAATTACACACTTCAGCAAAGCAATTATTTATTTTTGGTAAAATTTTCAAAGGTGGTTGCTATGTTGGCAAAATTTTTCATATATGTTTTAACCTAATTCTTCAAGTGTACACTGATATCTTGTTTACAGATTATTAAATAAATAAATGTGGGAAATATTACTTTTTTATGCTTAAAACTATATAGATGTGTATGTGTATATATTTTTATATTAGCTACAATTGTGTTTATAAAAAAATGTTAATGGAATTTCTGAATATGAATTAAAAGCATGTAAATGTGCAATAAAAACTCATAAATATTTGATTTAAATTTAGGTCCTACATTTAAAGAAAATATTTTTATTTCTATTAATAATTTAAAGAAATATTAAATATCAAATAAATTAAAATTTTTACTTTTAGATAAAAAATACTTTTATATGTAGCTGTAAATTTATTGAATATTTAAGTGAATTCTTTAGAATCACATATTTTTACAATAGGAATAGGACAAAGATATAAGAAATATTTTAATCAATGGAATTAAAATTCGGAAAATCAATATATAAAGAGAAGAAAGAGAAATTTGTTGGTTGCTATACTTCTTCCTTAGAATTCTATTTAAACCACTTTTATAGATTAATGTAATTGTATAAAATAATTATTTTTATATTTGGCATTTAATCCGTTCGCTTTTTCCCCTTATAAGATAAAGTGATTTAAAACTTCCTAAGTTGCATTGTATAATGCTTAGATTTTAGTTAGCTTGACAATCGTAAATAAATATGTATATTTTTAAATAACAATTAGCAAATTAAACAGTCTTAGCTTCCTTTTACCTTTAGTATTTTGGTTACCTTAATTTTTCATGTGAAGCACATTACATCTTTAATATTCCGGCCTAGTATCAAATTTTGCTTTATATTTGGAACCCACCACAATCTTAAAATGATTAAATTCATTTGGCTAAAAATCTTGCTTTGACTTTAGTAAAGAAAGAACTTCAGTTGAAAAACTCGATACCTTGTTGAAGGTGCTTTTTGCCTCTTGTTGAAAAATTTGTCTCCAAATATGTATGTAAACTTTTTACAATATACACATACACGTATTGTAAATTTGTATTATTTAGTTTTTCAAAAGTATTTTACTTTATGTCTTAATTGTCACAAATCCTGTAATGAAATTGAGAAAAAAACAGAGGTTTTAATCGTCCTCTGTTCAACTTCAACTACTTCAAACAGAATTCAAAATAAAACAAAAGATTATCCTGTGGAAGACCTGAAAATATATATCTGACGTATGGTCTTTTATTCCAATTTGATGGGAATCTAATTGCACTTTAAACCCTATTGCATTTCAACATATCGCACTCTAAATACAAAAGGGTCACAACTCAAAATACTAAAACTTTTAGGAGAGATATAACACTTTTTGACATAACTCTTAAGACATAACTGTATTTTTCCAGTTAAAGAAAATATTGATGTGAAAGAAATTTTCGCAGTAGTTAAAGATGTATTGTCTGAATTGATTTATGGAAAAAAAGTCTGTTTTGGCAAATTTTGAGTTGTGATCTTTTTGTATTTAGTGTGCGATATGCATTATATTTACAGCTGTAAGCAATAATATTTGATGATCATAACGTTTCAAAAATAATAGTATTTGAAAGTTGTAGTAAACATATGTAAACAAGACCGAAAAGGAAAAAATTTACAGAGTAGGTAACACACGTGTACTACATATAACAAATGATGATATCCTGCAACAACATATCGATTTAGTTTTGTTATCTCTTTCAACTTTTAGCTTAGGAAGCAATAATTTACTTTATAGAATGCAATAATGTAAATTTTCTTGTCTTCTGATTCATTGAATAGTTGTTAATCTGATAAAAAAATCATGGACTTGAAAAATATAATTTAATCAATAATTATTTTAAAATAATGTAAAGAGATGGTGACAGTCGACACTAAGTAAAGTAAAGTATTATGAAAAGCTTATTTTGGTTGGCAAGTCTGGCATCAATTTAAATAATTTGTCTGTTTTGGAAATAATAGCGCCTGCAGATATTGCAACTTCTAGCATTGTTATAAAAAAATCATTAAACGATATAAAGGAATAACACAACTATTTTTAGACGTATATTATTTATTTATTATTATTTCTAGATTTATGAATTATGCATTAATAATATTAAAAACACAAATACATATAATATGTAGCATATTAACTAGAATTTTAAAATGTCATAAAATGTATAAATTTTATTCATTAAAAAAGCAAATTAAAATTGAAAGCCAATGCAGACCAACAAAAAAATTCGAATGGATGTTCTAAAAGGTTAAACTGGCGTTATATAGCATAAACAAGGAAAAAACATTTTTGTATAAATCAGAATTTTGGGAAGTATAATTTAAGTTGAATATCCTTTTTCAACATTACGACCATTCTTGATCATAGAAGAAAAAAGTGTAAAATGAATAACAAATATTTTATTTTAGTTACTTTTTATGACAAGTCATACGATTATGTAAAATTATTTATGAGCTGAATAAAATCTTATTATTAAAAAGAAGGGTACGGTACTGATAAAGGATTCAGTCATATAAATTAACGATTTGTCTACATAAAAAATATCAAGTGAGTTTTTAGAATTAAAAATTTTATATCTTGAAAGTATTGAAGTGACATTATTTCTCTTTGTTTTTAAGCATGAAGAAAAAAATGAAAAAACAAACATATATATATATGCCTATGGAAAATATGCTATTTTTATTCTTATTTGTTTATTTATTCTTAAATTATACACGTGTCAAATATGTAAATAATAATTTTATCTCAATTTTTTTCAACTTCCATATAAATTGTTTCGATTCGAATCAATAGCAAGAAAGTTTATACAGTTATTTCATACAATTAAAGATGCTTTTGATAAATTATTTAATTCAAACTAATGATCAAGACCAGTTTTGAAATTCAAATAAAATGATTCAGTAGTATAAAATTGTTAATTAATTAAAAGACATTGTACATTCCTAAAAGTTCTTGATGCATTTTTAAAACTAAAAGTATTTCCAATGCAAAAAAATTAATTTCGTATTTAAAATTTTTGTCTACAAGCTTATTTATTTTTTTAAGGTTTTAAGCATTTTATATTTTCTTATTTTACCTCATTCACATCAAATTAGTCACAGTAATAAAACAATACCAAAGTACCGTGAATAAACTTAAATACAAAAATAACATTTTGTTAACAAAATGACTGACCCTTTTTCCAAATTAAAAATTTGTTGTTACTTTTTAATTTGCATACCAACTAAAACTCATAAATTGAGAACTGTTGTATTTTTATATTAAACACGTATTCCTTGGTTGCATAAAGGTTTTTATTCATTTAAATTTTTTTCCTACTAGCCGACAAAATATTGTATCCGTTGTCTTATGTAAATGATTTCAGTCATTAAAATGTGTTAATGTTTACGTGCATAAATAAAACTTTGGATAGGTTTGAAAAAAATCAAGGGGCAGCTATGATTACTGAGGAAATGTGCAGGATATTAACAAAGTTTAAGGAAAACAACCTGAGCAATAACACCACTTTATTCAATAAAAAACCTACCAACGAAAAACATTATTTTTAGCTTGTATATATTTTGAAGATTTAAACCAATTTTGAGTCTTAAATTAAATTTTGTTTTCTTGTTGTACGTAGTATTTATTTTATATAAAGTTTTTAATTATAATCCAAAAAAAATAATTTTCCCAAGCTCCAGCTTCTATTATGATTTTCTTTTTTTATACAACACAATACCGAAAATAACATTTTAACAAATATATTTTGTTTTGTTAAACAATTCATTTTGCTTTTACAAACATAGCTACAGACAATGTACCCATAGTCGAGAAAGCATCTGTAGAATTAACCAAAACAGTTTGTAGGCGGTATAAAAACCTATTTTTTTAATTATATTTACCACTCTAATGTGTTTATGTTAATTTTGGGTTTATGGGTTTTAAACGAATATTAAACGACTAAAACACAAAAAATTCACTGCGTTCTTAAGTTAAGCTACATATGCTATGTTGTAAAAGTTGTAAAATCTATGCATTTTCTCAGAAACTTTTAAGCACATGATCGTTTCATTTTTTCCTATTTTTTATATTTTGTATATTCTCTTCTGTACCTCTATAATTCTGTTGGTTTTTTTCAGATTTTTAAGTAATTAAATTATTCTTTCTTCAATATTTATTTTATGTACTAGTACAATTAAATTTTACATTTTCATTCTTGTTTTGTATTATAAATTATATGTTAATTTTTCACATTTTAGGAAATCTATCTATCAAATAAAATAGTTTCCTTTATTTGGGAACATACTCTGAATGATTGTATTGCTTTATATCAGAAGATACAATCAGCTAGACGTTTTGTATCTGCCTATAATAAAATCAACTTTAAGTGTGAAACTTCTGTGGAGAAGAGGTCTTAAAAAGTTTTTTACATACCCGGCAGCAGACGCAATAGGTAATATTATTCCCCTATATTCTATCGTATGCTTTCTAATTCTTTTTTATGCTTTTTAATTCTATTGTATGCTATGATGGTGTACTCTATTAGAATAGAATGGAGTACTATTCTATTCAGTTTAATTCAATTCTACTCAATTTAGTTTAATCCTTCTCAATTGTACTCAATGCTTACTCTATTTTATATTAATATAATTATATATTATATTATATTAATTAATATATTCCATCACATTATATTGTATGATATTCTATTTTATTTAATTTTATATAACTCTTCTCAATTCTATTCTGTTTAATTCTGTTCTATTTTGTTCAAGAATAAAATAAGAAATAGTCAAATTTGAATGAAAAACAATTTCCTGCCTAAGAAAATTGCCCACCAAAATTATTTTTGGTGGGCAAATTGAAATATTTTGTGTTCAAAAAACAAGTTCAATTTTAAAATTATCTGAATTTGCCCCAAAATATTTATATTTTAAAATTTATTTACTGCAAGTTATTTCTATACATTATAATTTTTCTTATACCATAATAATTTACTTAGCTTGTTTTAAAAAATTAAATAATAAAATTTTTTAATCTTATCTTATAAAAAATCTTACCTTTTCCGAGTTATGTTCTTCTAATTATTGCATTGTTTTAAAGTACGATTTAGTTCACTAAAAGGAAATGAAAATAATAATAGAAATTTTTATTTAAAAAACCATATAAAAGTACAGAAAATTTAATTATTTAAACGATATTGTCATTATTTTTAAAGAATTTTATAATTTTTAACGGCTGAGTTAATAAATACAAGTAAATGCACTTTATATATCTTTCGACAGTTACATGTTTTAATTTAGTGGATATATTCTTTTAACTCATATATATTAATAGCATACATATACAAAGTTTTTAATTTAGTTTTTCTTAAATTATTTTTAATTTTACTGTTTTTTTTTTGACAAATTACTTGGCCGTAACTTGCCATGAACTTGAAATTATGCAAGTTTAAGCATTCACATTTAATTAGAATAATAATTGCGTTTCTTAATGTTGCTAGCAGAAAACAAAATATTTAGTAGTTGATATGCAAACATTTAAAAACTGCATAAACCCTTATTTTAAAATATACCCATTGAATAAACAATTTCCGGTGCAAAACATTTCAGTGGAAATATGCATGAATTAATTTGAAGAATACGTACTAATATGTGTGTGAAAAAAATTGTGTTGCCATATATAGTATTTAATATGTATGTTTAAATATATTTGATATATTCGAAATTTAAAATGTGTGTGTGTGTATGCGGTTAGTTTATATCTGAAGTTGATGTAGAAGGATCTTTGCTGAAAGAGTGACATACAGCGAAAAAATTAAGACTTTCAAATATTAAGTCGCTTTTATTTTCCTAATTTCTGCTTTCTTAAATCTTAAATGTTAAATCTTAAGTTAAGACTCTCTTGACACAAAGCTAATATACTCTATTTTAGAATATTACAAATTAATACACAGTTGTGTTTTAAAGATAGATCACGAAAGAACAGTTTTTCGATATATTTATTTTTTAATGGAAACTAGTTCTTTAACGAAAAATAAATTACATTTTCAATACCTTCATTATGACACACAAATCCCTGCTCTTGAAAACGAAAAAATAAATGTATAATGCACGCGTACTATGCAATAACTTCATCAAAATATTAAAGGGACCTAATAATAAATTTATATAAACACTTTAACAAAATTTTTTGCCTTTTGCAAAGAAAACTTTTTTATACAGAACTTATAAATGATAGACAATAGTAATAGTAATAAATATTACTTTCTATGCTCAGTATTTTATTAATGTAATCTAATATAATAACATGATCTAAGGCAGAAATCAATTTTTCTGTTATAAGCACATTTTTTTCTGAACTGCAAAGTATTAAACTAACTTCTATCTATACATGGGTACACTGCAGTATATTTTACTCAAAACTGCAGTATTCAGTTACTTCTTTCCTGAGACTAAAAAACTTTGCAGTAACTGTTCAATAATACCCCAATATTCAGTAGAAATATACCCGCCTATCCGCATATCAATCATCAGAGTATAGGCGAAGTACGAATTAAATAAAATGTATCACAGATTCCTACTAAAATAGTTTAAGTGCTTTAACCGTTTACAGGGAATGTTGATATGTTATTATATTTCAGAATTTTATCATTTTTAAATATTTTTAGAGCATAAAATCAGCAAATTTCGGGGTCAAGCAATTTTTTTTTTAATTTTTCAACAATATTTTTGATTGGACTTTAAGATTTTTTTTAAAATTATTTATTAAGTTATCATTATCTTTATATTTTGTGCCGCTTTATTCTATTCAAATACATCTTGTGTGAAATGTCTGTATCTAATATTAAAAAAAAAAAATCTGCGGAAATTATTACGCAAATATTTATTTGCATTAAACCAAAAGAACAAAAATATTATTGCGTTACGTTTGTGTTTTTTTTTCATAACCTTATTTCGTTTTATTTATTCTTCTTTTCTTTAATTTTTTTTTGTTTTTTTGTGTAGCGAGCAATCTAGACATGAGACACAGGCGTTTAAGGAATATGTTTTAATAATGAAACAAAAGGCAGTTCTTATTTATCTATTGACTTATAAAATTAGTATAAATATTGACATATTTAATTTTAATGCCAAAAATTTAAATTTGAAAACGATTTTTTAGAAACCTAAAAAAGAGTATAAAAAAACTAAACTTTATAAGTAAAAGTATTAAACAGTCTTGCTTTTATAATATTACAGACTTATTAACTTATGACAATGGTTTCCCGCTGTAAACGTAATTAATCAATCTATTAGCAGTTCTCCCTATATATATTTTGGATTATATATAGAAATATTTCATAGTTTGTAATTGAATGGTTTTTTTAGAATGGGTTAATTTCATGTTATATTCATCTTTTGTTTTTAAAAACCAAATTGATCGTTTTTATGACTTTAAATGGACTAATGTATTTTCAAACTCAATAAAATATAATAATTTACTGCTATGAAATATTAGATATTTGATTTTTATGGATCAAATCAATTGTTTGGCAAAACCTTAATCTATAGTAAAAAAGAATAAAATTATCTAAAAGACAAAGAGTATTTCTTTAAATATTTTTGTAGATAGTGTCAATATGTTACATATGAGTATGTTGCACTTTCATTAAATTTTTTTCAATGTGGGAAAAATGTGTAAAATAATCATAATCTAATAGGTGCCCCTGTAGGCTAGTAGGTAGTGTGCTAGCTTACATGACTGGAGGTTGTGGGTTCGATTTTTCTCTACAAATAAAAATTGACTGTCGATGGGGCTGTCTAGTGACGAATGCATGGTCACTGAGCTGTCTTATACGACAGTTATCTCTATCCCCCTAAAAGAATGTAGCACGGTATTTGACTTCTCTTAAAAAAATAGAAAAAAAAATCTACTGAAAAGGTATGGTATCATCCATTGTTCCATTACTCCGCTACATTTTTTGGTGTGACAAGTTTTAAGGCAAATTATTCATGACTTGCATTAAATACGCAGCATTTTTTGAACTATTTAAAGATTAAAAGCTTAAATCAGCATTCAGAGCCACAAATAGATTTAGTCCTTAGCGACGCACTTGGGAAATTTCCAAAATATTCTTAAAGTAAACTAAAGAGTAGAAAAAATCGAAAAGCAAAATACATTTTGTATAATTTCCAATGCATTTTAAAGACAGCAGTGTCCTTTCTTTCCTAACCTGCCAATAATATAATTGCATAGATAATATTCTATTAAATTAAATAATATGTTTCATTCAATACGTATATATGTGTCTACATATATAAATTTTAATTCCTATAGAATTTTACTTATCACAACAAAAAATCACTCGTTATTTAATTTTCTAAATGTGAATATTTTATTTGCTGAACGTTGCTGAATTCGTTTAAATACGTATGCGTACTTGTTTGTAATTCACTTGGCATTAGCCACAAAACGAATAGAAATTAAATGAATTTTCATGTTTTTGTTTACTTTTTTCTGTATATTTTATTTCATTTTATTAAATTTTATATTTTATTATTTATTACTTTAACATAATTTTTGATTGTGTTAGATTTTTCTGGCCATAATGATTGTGCTAAAATATTAATGTTTTAAGCTTTTTTGAGTGTTGCATCAAAAAAACAAAAATTAACATTAAAGCATGCAAATTATTAAAATAACAACATACTTTAACACAGCATGGGATCGGAGAAATGTGCATATAAAATTTAAGACAAAAAAAGCACTTTTATAAATAAAAAAAATTTGTGTAATTTTGTGTTGAATGATAAAAATATGTTTCTGATTGACTGACCCGAAAAAATATGACTTAAAATTAAATTCAAAAACAGTGAAAAATGTATAGAAGCAATAGGACCTCAGACACACAGAAATTATGGTTTTTGCATGATGTTACGAAGAGTTTTGCTTCTATTAATAGTTTGATTTGTTTTTAGAATGAAGTTTAAACACATTTTCATATAAATTAAAAGTTTTACTAACAAGCATACAAAATTGGTAAGTATCTGGCACTGGTTAAAATTGTTAGATTTAAATTCTTATAATTGTTTTTAGTTCCATTATAATTGAAGATTCCATAAATAATATTGAAAAAAAAAATCATCTTCAATATTTCGCTACAACATAGAATAATATAATAGAAAATATTAATTACAAATATGGATATTAAGTTTTAAACAATTATTAAACTATAGATAATAAAAATTAATATTTTTATAAAAAGGACGTAAGCTTTATTTATTGTATTAATTTTTGTTACATAAAATTTTACACATTAATTTCAACCATTGCAAAAAATAATAAATAAAGACTCTTCTTGAACTAAAAAAATGTGTAATTCTATCTAGTTTTAAATGCTTATTTCGAATTAATAGAGTGATTCCACGTAATTTTCTAATTTATAGTAATTTATTATATTATAAGTACTATTATTACTTTTATTGTAATATATTATATTTCTACATAATAAACGGACACATGCAACAAAATAAAATTAAAACATTTTTGATAATAAAATAAAAATATTTTTGAATGGCTTTTATTAATATAACATTATTCAATTTTTTATAAAGGGTATGGCTAGACGCTAAGGCCAGTCAAAAATATTTTCAACAATTGTTATCTGTGTCCTAAAGTGATACTGCGTTTTTAAAAATATTTACTAAATGTTTGAAACACTTAAAAGATATCATAAAAATAATAAATATAAAAACACAATAAAAACATTTTCTTTAATAAACCCGTTTCGAATTATTCACAAAACAGCTTTCAATTAATCCACATACAATTAGAGACTTTATTATTTGTTTTGATAGTTTTCGATTCTCAAAATACAATTAATATGAAATGATCGCCACAAAATTTTTTATCTTGTATTTGTACATATATATAATTTGACAAAATAACAAATCTATTATCACACAATAGGATGTTTTAAATTTTTCTTTCTAACCAATTCCTATTTTACAGGCAAACCTACAACTGAATGTATCCTGAACGTTAAATGTTATATTATTTAAACACTCCTTGTCAAATATATAGCTAATCAAAGAAAAATCATATCTTAACAATTCATTACATTTAAACCAAAGCAGTCCCCCGGGGCTAAACCAACTAAAAGATTTTTACACACAAATATCATATAGAATAACTAAGGAATGAACACATTTATTTATTGCGAAAAAATTTTGTTTTTTCTTCTGGTAAAACGACATTTTATTTCTTTTTTTTTGTTTATATTTTTTTCAATAAAACTGATGTTTTTTTTTATTCCCTTATTTGTAAATACAAAAATAACATAGAAATTTAACAAGTAAACTACTGTTGCAGAAGTATGTTATGATAGACACCTTGCAAAACTGTCAACTAATATTCCATGACTGCTCAAAACAAATTAAAAGCTTTGTGGGCACAATAATTTGAGTGCAGATTATCAACTTCTAGAAAAGAAATTAGGTTAAGACATCCAGGTACACTGGTTGGTTAAATATAAAAGCTTGCCCTTTGGCCTTCATATATTTTTAAATGTCCAGGTAAACAAATGTCTTAATAATAAGGCTTAACAACATAAAACTAAAAGTTGTTGTATTTGCAATAAATTTAAAGCGACAAAGCCTTAGTTAGGCATAGCTTGTTCTTTATACAGTGCTGGCGGATAATTATTTCCAAAAACAAAATTCTCTTTTCAACTTTGAAAATCCATAAGCCAAAAATTAATATGTTTTACATTGCATTCGCTAAGATAAGGAAATTTCTTTAAGGCATAATTTCTATATTTTCCAGTATTAAAACACTATTCATCATATGCATAATGATGTAAGAAAATTATTTAAATACTTAAAGTAATTATGAACTGTATAATAATTTGTTAGAGGTCAAACCTGTCTTAAAATTTCCTAAATTTAAATTGAATTTAAAAATTAAATCATATTTTTCTTGTGAGGATGTAACTTAAAAAATTTTTAATAGATGTTTTGGGTACTTAAACTACCTGAAAATATTCGAAGCTGCTTTCAGAAGATTAATTACAAAGGCTATCAAAATAACAAATGTACGTTTTAAAAACAACGTTCACTAACTATGTGCCAACTTAAAGATTCATACATTATACAAGTTGCTGAGCAGTGCTGTGGCAATATTTAAGGACTGTGAGTAATGTTAGGCTACCTTAAGAAAATAGAATCTAGGTGCCCTATGAAGCACATTTTGCGTTGAATAAATCCCCTGCTACAAATTCTATAAATAAATGATAAAATTTAATACTATCGTCAAGTTTATACGTGTATCTGGCGATATTGCCTAACATACCCTCGTATCCTTCACTTAATCTGTAGCATTAATTGCAATTACCGGATATTTAAAGGTGTAAAGAGAAATTTGAATTTAAACCAGTCCATATAAGTTTTTAAAAATAAAAATTAAATATTCTTAAAATGTTACCTTAAGACATAAAGCTTTACAAATAATAAAAAAAATATTTTTTTGCTATAAAAAAAGGTATAAAATATAATAAAATTACATTTTTTAGCATTATTTGTTAAATTATAAAATATACTTAAAACCAAAGCAAAAATGTTACTTTAAAATTATTACTGAAACATCTAATATTGTTATATTATCAGACCTAATTTCAACCACAATCTTTTGTTATAAATTTCAAGGCAGTAATAATTTTTATTAAATTATTAACTACTTAAATACATAAATATGTTTGCTTGCATGTACAAGTTATTTCACATTTTTGTAATGAAAAAAATTATCAAGGATAAGAGCTTTGTATTGAAAACTACGAGTAGTTTAATAATGAATCCTTGAACTTTAGTGTACAAGTATACACGCTGAAATTTGGTGTGTTTTGAAATCGCTATCGTGCTGAAAAAATGTATAAAATAAAACATAAAATATTAGATAATTATCTTGTTAATTTAATAATACCAATTTGTAATAAAGACGATATATGAATTTTCATAATGATAACTAGTATTTAACGTTTTCAAAGTATTTAATGATATTAAGTTATAGTCGACATATCATTCAATTTATCAATTGACAGTATTCAATTTGCCTATAACACGTTTTGATTTATTTAACTACGCCTAAAAGTTACATATTTTCTGAAGGAAGTCATTTACAAAGTGGCGATTTTAACCGTAGGAACTAAGCATTTTACCACTAGTAGAACCTTAATTTTAAGCCAATGACATATTCTGTAAAATCCTAAATCTATCCCTTATGGGTTCCCCGCCGGGGGCACATTTAAATGTTTTGACGGAAATCCACCGTATCGTCGGATCATTCACAATGAATGGTCTAGCCATGAGCATGAATACCGTTGTGTTCTTAAAATATATTAACCTTCATGCGTTCTGAACCAGGAGTTTGATAGTCTCCAACTCTTCAGCAAGGAGTGCAGGCTGCGGCCTGCTTTGGACCTAGAAGGCCTGAAGGCCTTCTAGGGCGAGGATGACGCTAAAATCACCTACAGTGGTTCGCCCACTACCAGGTTATGATCTACGGTCGGTACTGGTGTAGACTTTATCACGCATCCCTTATGGATATATGCCTGCATTGTTTAACTCATGAATGACATTCAGCAACTCGCGTGTTAAACCATTCTCTACCCTTTATTTGATAAGCTTAATATCATCCAATCGCTTGTTTCTCTAGAGACAGCTGTCTCAATTGGAGTAACTTATTTGTATTTCTGTGAATACCGGTGCGATATACACTAATTTTTTGTGAGTATCAGAATTTATTCCAGGCCGTCGAACAGAATAAAAAAGTTATAATCACTTCCCTAATGGGTATTTACAAATTGTGATCGACCCTCGTCAAATTTGGTTTGTGAACAAACCGGTTTCGGCTGTTTGCCATCTTCAGTGTTCTTTTCGTACTCGATCGATGGAAAACCGTACCCAAAAAAAGTAATTTTAGCGCCGTCGGAAAATCTAAGCACATAACAAAGATATTACGCTATACTGCCAACTTCGGTTATTACAAGCTCGACTTTACTCTAAAATTATTATTTTTTATACTATTTCACCTAAAACATACAATCCCGATTTTGCCGCTACCACTTGTTACATTACTTTAGGGCAAATGGATGAGTGAGTTCACCTTCACGATACGAGGCTATTGCTAGCAGATTTGACGGAGGTCTTAGTACTTTTAACTTGCCATTTTTTTTGACAGAAACTTGATTCTATTTTCACATTTATGTTTTTTTGCGAGATACATTTTGTTTTTTTTTTGTACAATGACCAACATTGATTGCCATAAAGGGTACTCAAACAAGGTTGAAAGATATAAAAACTTTAGTCCTACACATTTGATGATTTACTTTGAGATTTCTCCCTAATGTCTCAATATAAGCTCTTCTTCCTTTCAGATAGAAAAAACCCTATGACAAAATTCTTCAATGATCATTTTTTTCCATTCTTAAATAGGCTACAAAATATTATTTCTTTTTTTATACCACTATCTATTTTTGACAATATATAAGGCATTTATATCGATTTTTTTGGAAATGCTTGCTTGCATGATGTAAATAATAAAAGTGTGATTGTAGCCTTTACAAAAAAGTAAACAGCCTAAATAAAGTATGCAAATAAAATGTTTCATTATTCTTTAGTAAAATGGATTTGTGATATTAGCTGGTGCTTTCAATTTGCAATTTTATTCTATAACAGAAATTTTTAATAGGTGATACCAAAGATCTTCAATAGAAACGATAAATGTACATTTAATTATTCGAAAGTTTTTTAACAGCAAATATTACAAGTGAATTTAATAATGTTTTTATGTAAAAGCCTTTTGCTCCTAAAATGATTTAATAAAATTTACCAGCTTTAGAACCCTTTCAATAGTAAATCAATATGTCTCAGAATATTGTTATATTTATTCCTTTCAATTTCGTTAGTTTCAGTTCTTTTATTGCAAAATAATCACGCAGTACTTTAGAGTTTTTAATAAAGTTAAACGATTTATTTACTTTTAATACACACAAAATAAACACCATAATAACTTTGTGGTCTTTACTGACTGATGTTTCAACTTGAGTTAATTCATTTGCCCAGCAAATAGTGCTTAAACAGTTGTTTTATGGGGTTCTCGCATAACCAAGAATATTTAACTTTAACATCACCTCATAGGCGAGCGCCTTTGACTTCAAAACAGCCAGATAACTTCAAAACAGCAGAATAACGATAGTATTTTATTACTGGTGGAGGAAAAAACAACATAATGTTATCATTCAGTTTAGGTCCCTGCTTGGCTGTGTGTTTTATTTTTGTTCTGTGTTATTTGTTTTCTATTGTTTATCATATTTCGCAGAATTTCTTATGCATATGTTGTTGTTGCCTTATGTGAATAAAACTTCTTAGAAAAATATGTAGTTTGTAAAATGCACTGTGGATGGTTTCGTTTACTTTTTTGCTTCCTTTCAAAACTTAACAAATCGTCTTCGTAACAACATCATGCTTACAGATACGAAATACTGGAAGTAATTTACTTTTATAACTGATTGATTCGATAGTATTACAATATAAATCAATCAAGTGCGAGATGCGGTTGAAGGATTTTTTTGCTTATATAAGCCACTTCATAAATTTTTTTATTGTACTATTTGTTGTTGAAAGTTTACAGTATCAGTATATTGCAGTTAAAAAGGCAATCGGATTTCTATGATTCTTCTTTTGACTTAGAGCCTTAAAATTATTTATTCAATAATTGCTTTCTTAAAGTTGAGTATATAATGTTGCATTCCATAAATAAATTATAAAGTTTACGCCACTTGGAAATGTTTTATTAATCTAAAACACTTGGTTAATATATAACGTTTAAAATGGATTTTGCAATCAAAACTCTGCAATAAATTATGCTCAAATCAGGCATTAATTCTTCTGTAACAATTAATTGCATGCAACTATATCTAACAAAAAATTGATAATTTGTTTGTAATAATACAGTTTAAATGAAATATAAATGAAGAAAATATTAATTATTTCCAATATTCCGATTTATAATTCAGTATCTTTTCGATTTGCGAATTTTCACCAGAACATTTATTAAGTGCAGCTGTTTTATTTGTAAGAAAATGTCTATTTATTTATCTTTTACTTTCGGGAAAATTATTTATTTTTGCCTGCATGTTCAATGTTCATATGTGTTATAGTATGTGTGTTTGTAAAACAACATAGTTGCGTGCAAAACAAGAAGTATTTGTCATTTGCAATATTTTCTTAATCGTTTTCTATGTTATTTTTCGCTTTGCCTGGCACTAATGGAAATTTATTTATAATTTGCTGACTGACTGGTTTTGCAAGTCAACCAATTATTTTTCTTAATTTTATAGCGCAAGTGTTTTATTTCATATCCATTCATTTAACAACTGCGGTACACTTTGAAATTTTATTTTGTTTATATTTCGTTTGGCCCAAACATTTTATTAATATATTTATAGTGTCATGCTTAATGTAGGCGTACTTATGGTCACTTGTCGTACATGTTTCATATTTACCAGCAATTAAATGGAAAAATATTTTTTATTTCTTTTATTCAAATGTATGGTAAATATATTTATTTTCTTGTGAAAATAGATTTCCTTATTTACGTAATTACAATTTCTTTAATGTTATTTATTTTACAGAAATATTAGGAACGAAAGTCGAATTAGTTACATGCATATATTAAGTAATCAAATTAACTATAATATGCATAACCTGGCTTAAGACAACTTAAACAACTATGCAAATACGTAATAATCATATGTGGCAAACTATAATGTATTTAACAAAACTCTTCGTCAAGTTTCGTTAAATATCAATTGCTTAATCAAAGTACGAAACTGATCGCACATTCCGCACGGAAACAGCTGATTTTGTATTGTGCATTGTGTTATAGATACATTAGTAAACAAATTGCAATGGAGGATGAAAGCGAATTTAATAGAAAACGTAGAAAGAAAAAATTGCTTATACGACAAAAGAGATGCGTTTTATTATAACCGCAATTCAAAGGAATGAGTATGGAAAAAAGTAACAGAAGAATGCAGTAAAAGTGGTAAGTAATACCTTGAAGAATTTTGTTTTCGTTTTTCATTTTCATACTGGTATGCATTATATAAAGTCGCGCAGTGCAAACACAGATGAATGTTACTACGGGAACTATTCTGCAAGAAATGAAGAGGATGGGTGCTCCATCAGGCAATGGACAAAATATGATTTTTGTTAATAAATTTCATTTATTTATCAAGCAATTATTTTTTTGCAAAAGTACGAATAATACAAACTATGTATAATAATTTCTATATTTGTGTAAGTACATTATAGGCACCTAAAAGTCTTCAATGATTTGCTTAAGCATTGGACAGACTTTTCGTTCATTTTTTGGCATTAGCTTGAGCCAGCTTATGCATATTATAGTTTGGCCTTTATGCTTATTGCGTAAACCTAAGGCCCAATTATAATATGCCTAAACTGGCTTAAGCTAATTTCAAAAATTTAACTTAAAGTCTGTCAAATGATAAAGCGAATCATTAAAGACTTTTACGTGGCTATATTGTACTTACATGATTATAGAAATTATTATGCACAATTACACATTTGTTTTATTCGTACTTTTACAAAAAAATAATTTCGTTCTTAATTAATAAAATTTATTAGCAAAAAGGCGTTTCATAATCATATTTTGTATACTTAATACTATCGTTATACAAATTTATTATTTTTTATTAATAGTTTTAAGATAATTACGAAAGAAAAATTTCACATATATCGCTGTATGTATTATTTGGGCCAAAATTACTAAAAAAATGCAACTTATGCATCATTGAATTTACAAACAATGCAAAATTAAATTTTATTGCAAATTGTGTGTTAAAAATGGAAAATAAAATAAAATGTTCAAAGGCCCTCGTTCCTTTGAATTGCCGTTATAATAAAACCCATCTCTTTTGTCATATAAGCTATTTTTTCTTTGTACATTTTCTACTAAATTCTATTGGTATTTGTTTACTAATATATCTATAACACAATGCAAAACAGCTGTTTCTGTACGGAATATGCGAGCAGTTTCCTACTTTGCTTAAGCAAATTACATTTGACGAAAAGTTTGTTAAGTACATTATAGTTTGCCACATATAATTATTAGGTATTTGCACAGTTGCTTAAGTTGCCTTAAGCCAGTATATGCATAATATAGTTGGGCCTCTACTTCTAAACAGCTTAAACCATTTACATTTTTTAGTTTTTTGTTCCTTAAGATGCCACCCAACGATGTGGCATTGTAAATGAAAATAGAATTCATTAAATTTTTCTACAAAAACCCTTGCTTAACAAAATTAATTTAAAAAAATAAATTACGTAAAAAAAACTATAAATTCGATATAATCTAGGAGTCAAGCTATTATTTTAACGTTATGTATTATTCAGCGAAGAGGCGCATATTTGGTTCAATATCAATAAGTAAATTATTAAAATTCGAAATGAAAAAGAACTCGATTGGGCCATGCTAACAGTGCTAATGTAAACACCAATGAAAAAAACTCATTTCAATTTTTGTTGTGCCTGATCTGTATAATATGAAGAATATGATCAGTTTAACACACAGAGCATAATTTTTTAGTTTCTATAATATGTAAAAAATTGTAAAAAAATTAAAAAGTTTGGCTACATTTATTTTTGAGTGCTTCAAAATATATTTTGGAGGTAATCATTCTCGTATGACAGCGAGCAAATAATCTTGTGGACAACCAAATTGGAAATGTTTTATCGAGCGGAATGCCAAGTGAAGTTGTTTGTTTTGTTCGGAGCGGTAGTCAGGGAAAGACCTTTACTTATCCAATGCATTGTGCCAGAAATAGGAAAGTAGGTTATGGGGAGGAGGAAAGACGAAGTAGTGTTTTTGGACATTCGACAAGACCTCTGGAGAAAGTTTATTCCACATACTCACTTTTTTGCCATTCACTGGCCAATGGACTAGAAACGGATGCACTTGCAATGAAAATCAAGTCAAACGCAAAAATGTGCGACTTTTAGGAACTAGTTCCTTAATTTCATCAGATTACTTAAATGATAAAATAGTGAAAAACAACAAGAGGCTCATTAATGATGGTAGGGTATCCAACTACGCGGTCGACAAACTCCAAAATAGACTCTGAGGCACTGGTCCATACATCTTTCAAAGATCGGATGGAGTGAAGTATCTCTTACACCGTTTTAGAAAACCGAGGCACTTTAAAGTTTGTTTGGATACCTGAAAAATGTGCTTAGTCCATCGAACATCACACTGCATTTTTATGCCAAGAACATAAGGAGCTTCCGATTGCATAATACCTATATCACTCATAGTGACATGTGCAGCATCATTTCCGAAAACAGATCTATGCGTCTACGACTCTATTCGCACATCTCATTCGGAGATCGCCGCGAGGTCGTGATTGAGCTTATCATTCACCATAGAATGCATTACAGAAATAATGTTTCATACGCCTACGATTTTCTTGTTGAAAAACAATTTGTCATATCCAGTCTCCAACACTAAAACCAACCTGTATCATTTTATCAAGCACTAGAAGGGAATAAATATTTTAACCTTCATATTATTTTAATAATATTAAAACTCATTAAAATATTTCTCACTTTTTCGTGATATGTTATGGTGAAAAAGATTAACTGCATTTTATAAATTTAGCAATTTAATTGTTTAATTAAATTCATATTAGCAACCTAATAGTTCTTAATTTTTTTATGCTTTTTATAAAAAAGTGTTGAGCGAGCTGTACATTAACGAAATAAGAGAAAAAAAGATAATTGGGTCAATTTATAATTTGTTGGAATACAAGTAGAACTTTGAATAAGGATTATTAACATTTCTATTATTACAGAAAAAATAAATTAAAGGGATTTAGCAAATATCTTGCCTTAATCATTTGATTTAATATCAGTAACTTATAAAATAACCCCCGTTTGTTGTTTGCATATATTAATTTGGCCCTTTGTGTATTTTTTGTGCGGATTATACAATACTCACTACTGCTGTTGCATTTTATATGTTTTATTTGCAACAGGTGTTGAAACATGATGAAACTATAATTATCGTTTCTTGGGAATCTTGTTTTACTATTGTGTTGCAATTGTTGTTACAAATAAATCTATTTTATTTACCTTCAATGTGTTGCATACAAAATGTAAAAATTATAATATTTTTGTAAAATTTAAATGTTAATTTCATACTTAACTACTTAAGCTAACATTTACTCCATGCATAGTATCACATTAAATTTTTTAAATTAATCAAAAAATACTCTGGCTCTTAGAAATTAAAGATCTCGGCATTGATATAAATAGCTTTTTGAGTTAGAAAAGCTACAAAAAAGAAAAGCTGATAAAAATTAAACTAAAATAAAAAAAATAGTTATATATACGCACATATCAAAAATAATTTAGCTCATTAATAGAAACTCATCACTTAGCATAGACTCCGAACTTTACTATTTGATTCACAATTATAATGCAAAATAGATTTATACAGCATTGCCTATTAACTAAATAAAATTGAAGGACGCCACAATAAAAGTCTATGAATGGCCATTGTAGCCACCTTGTGCTTAAAAAATGCTAACTTTAATCAAGGCCTTATCATTCCAATAGTAACACATTCAAGAATGCATTTGAAATGCATTCCAACCCCTTAAATAGCAACATACTTAGCGTTAGTGTTTATTTACGAAAGAAAGCTAAGGATCACTAAAAACTGTGATAATAATCACTTAAGAAAAATCTTAAGATCTATACACATAAAGAACACTAGCGTACAGCTAAAAAATCTATGTGTTTGTTTGTAGAGTTTGAACTCACGGTTCTCGTTATGCACGGAATTTAAGATATGACACGTTTTTAGATTTTCAGTTCTTTTTATTTTAAACAGTAGTTATTTAGTGTAATAAAGCTATTTATATTTTAATAATTTTTTGTTTAATCTGAAATAATTTGATTTGCTTAGATTTTTGTTTGACAACAAAAACTCAAAAAGTATTGTTTTTCGTAACATACAAATTACAAGATAACGATAAAAGAGAAAAATTACAAATATCTGAAAACACTCATATAATACACTAAGTGTAAAACAACTTTTATCCAGATTAATGGAAATAATGTATTAAACTGTTCATGTATTTGCTAAGTAATGACAATAAGACAATAAAAATTATTCTGTTTTCAATATGAAATTTACTATCGGGAGCGATTGTTATAGATAGTTTACCTTAGTTGCGCTTACTTGCTTGCAGTGAATATCACTTTAAAATCTAATAAACACAAAATTTATAGTTTTGGCGTATCTCATAAATGGATGTAGCTGAAATTGTTATTAACAAATACCTTGACAGTAGACAGTTGTGAGTTTTAAACCGCCATTTAGCAGAAATGAGTTCATTAATTTTTTTAACACTTCATTCAAGATAAATAAAAATCCAGCATTTTTCTTTTTTAAAAAAGGAAATTACATTTACAAATTATTAAAAAGCAAACGATGTAATGTTAGCATATAAAAAATTATTTTATATTAATGATTTTATTATTATTTATTAAATTAAATGCTTTAAGCTGAACGACTATACAATTAATCCATCAGGCTGGAAGAAATACTGTATGACTTTGCAATTATGTTCATAGTTGATTTAATTTAAACATTCGTTTTGGTTGTATGGTTTTAAGTTAAGCTGAAAATAAAAAAATTTACATTTATACTTCCATAAAAGTAATTAATTATATGTGCTATATGAATTGGATGCTGTAACTAAATATTAATGATCATTCTCTGAAATTTAGTTACGTTTGTTGGAGATTATTTTTTGATATTTCGTTTAAAGTAAAGCTGTTCGAAATACACTTTTGCTAATTACGACACGTGCTAAATTAATATTTAAATAGTGAAAACTTCAACGAAAGTATTAAGATCCGAGTTAATAAATTTTTAATTTAAACGTTCTTAAATGAAATATCTGTAATAGTACAAAAAGGATATATTAGATTGTGGATATGTTCGTATTTTGTTCGACAGGGTTTGATTTAATTGGGTATTTTTTCTCTATAGAGAAAAGCGAATACTTAAAATGGCACACAAACGAAACCAGTCTGTTTATAAACCAAATTTGATGCGGGATGATGTAAAATCATACCCAAATAAAATATTGTGTCTAGACAGAAATTTTATTTTCAACTCCAATGGTAGTCGTATTTAGTGGAATAGTTTTAATCCTTCATGCACGAGAATTTGTGTTCTTAGACGTTCTAACCACAGTAAAGGCTTTGACTCTGATTGCATGAATGACAAAAGGACATTCTCTGAATAGTTTGTTAAATCCGCATCCGCCACGATGAAAATTTCAGTGAACCAACGAAGGAGTGAGATTATAATGTGTAGAACACTGCAAAGACCTTTAGGAACAACCTAGGCATTTTATCAAAATGCTGCTGGGATATAAATAGTTTTACTAGTAATAGCGTAAGCGGGTATATTTTATTATTTTACTAGCGTGCTCGTGATTGCTTTGCAAGTCATTTGTGGTTTGTTTTTATTCTGCAGCGTTCTTTTATGTGTGCGCCAAAAAATTCAATCATTCAAGAAAATTAGTCAGAAAGAATACAATTTCCTTTTTATCGTTTTTATGTTTTTTAATAATTTTATCTTTTTACAATTCAATATTTTTGTGTGCATATTCTATAATATTCTTATTCTATTGCAATGCTTTTACGTATACGACATTCTTCGATCGATTTTGGTTCCCGGTATAGACAAACAAAGCAGTTGGTTTATTAGCACGTGAACATGATATATATATTTGACCGTGCGAAAAACAGGGATCATTGCAAAAGCAACACGTATGGGGAACTGAAGCCGTTTAAAATTAAACGGCAAATCTGGAGGAATCATAGAAATGCGTGGTATCAACACGTTCTCGCCCTTATATTTTCCTTTTAAAATTCTTGCTCCAATCACTTTTTTCATGCCTTTTTTGACTACTAAACGTGCCCCGTTGCAAAGTCGTGGCTGGTAGATATTTCTAAGCAAAATACTGCACTACACTAACTTTCACTTGTAGGCGGTGGGACGGCAGTCCAAGTAACTCAAGCGAATTTTAAAATTTGACTGGATAATTTACAACATCGTCTTGATTGGAAAAAGAGTCAACCGATTTGTAGATAAAAATTTCCTGGGAATGTTATTCAAAATTGTCACATTGGTATCCGAAACATCTGCATTTTTCGCAGCTAAGATAGCTCTTTCTCCCACCAATCATAGTTTCTAAAATTTTGTGCAATACCGCGAAATACGTTTATAACCAATTCTTGTTTTGATTGTGCAAAGTAGCAAAAATTATCTGGAAGCGTAATCATTTTTGTGGTGGGGTCAATTGGAATTCCCAATATCTAACAATTGCTTTGAAAAACGTTCGGCTGATGGATCATTTTGCAATTTAACACGCAAATTACACACCCGCATACAAAAAATGCACAAGAATATGGAAAATAAAATTCTCTATTTGTTTGCACATCCACTTGCTATGAACATAAGCATATTTCGATTTGTATTGCCGTCACATTCTGTGCAAGCACACACATACAGCAACATACAAATAAAAACACGCATTTCATTCGATACAAAACATTGAGTCAAATTATTCAATAGAACAAAAATATGATTTTTTTGAAAAATTTGTCTTGTTTCAAACACGCATTTTGGACGCACTATTGTGCGTAAACGCATTAAACAAAGATACAAACCAGCAAACGACCACTACGAAGGTACTGGTTGAAACACGACCGCGCATCTCGTCAAACACTTGCAACCAACGGACACCTATTTTGGGCTTAATTTTTATATATATATATAAAAAGAAGATAAGTGATTACCCATGAAAATCCCGGAAAACTGCACAGAATTTAGCAATGATTATTAACATTGTTTTTGAACTGGACTATGAACAAAAAAGGTTAAAAACGACAGTAATACTATTTAAATGATTGTTTCTTTACTATAAAATTAATTGAAAATTATGAAATTCAATGCACAAGCGCTTGATATTTGGCAATAAAGTTTAATTTTTATATAAAACCTTGTACAGCGGCATTAATAGTGTGGCTATAAAGAAAATGATGAAGGAATTTTTAGATATCGCACCTTCGCAAAAAAAACAAGAAAAAATAAATGTAATATTACATCGTGATATTTCTGTCGATATTCAATTTTAAAATCATAATTTTCTACTAAAATCGAAATTTTATTTTTTTAATTTTTATTTTATTTACAAGTCTTACAAAACTATAAGGTACATTTATGAGATTATACTTAAAAGTATTACAACAATTAAATCTAATATTTTAATAGAAAGGCAGATGATAACTCAGACTTGAGGAAACTTTGTCATGAAAAACCTCTTACGAACTTTAAAATTGATGTAATGAAATTTATAAGACAGCACTAGTTAGACTCTTTCGTAGAAGAAGGAGACCTAGTGGGTGTTTACCAAATTTCTTATTGTTTTAATATTAGACAATCTGCATTTTTTATTAAATGACAGCGTCAAATCATTGGCAAACTCGTGTATCATTTTACGATTGAATCTAGTGTGAAGATAGTTGGTGTGATATCTCGGAGGGAGTCTGTGTATTATTTTTAAATGTTTGTTTTGTATAATTGGCAACTTTTTCCTATGGGTTTTGGCCGTTTTGTGAAACCAGACTGGGCAACCATAGGTTATGATCGGCCGAATACACATATTGTCCAGCAATAACTTGTTTTTTAGATTGTGCTTAGATCTCCTGTTAAGAATGGGGTACAGAGCACGGCCACATTTGATGGCTTTATCACATATATAATCAACATGTCTATTAAACAATAGCTTTTTATCCAATACAAGACCTAGGTATTTAATATCTTCCTTAATTGGAATAATATTCCCTCGGGCGTGCAGAATCTTTGTAGGTACTCGTTTAGGTGATCTATTAAATGGGAAGATTATAGCCTGTGTTTTATTGTCATTTACTTTTATTTTCCATTTGTCAAAATATTTTTGGCTTGCAGAGAGGCTCTCTTGCATTCTCTTAACAATTGCGTTAGAGACTTTTCCAGCGCATATGAAAGCACTATCATCTGCATAAAATGCTGCTGTTTGATTCCTGGCGACAGTCACATCTGACGTATATATGGAGTATAGTGAGGGTGATAGAACTGACCCCTGAGGTAAACCTGCAGAGATTGGGTTCTCTCTAGAAAATTCGCCGTCAATATATACAACAAAAGATCGGCTGTTTAAAAAGCTTATAATATTTTTTTGCAGATAAATAGGGAAATTAAGAACATTGAGTTTGTACACCATACCGTCGTGCCAGACAGTGTCGATATCGAGAAAGATAACGCCAGTACTCTTACGATTTCTTCTGTTTTTCTCTATAATATTGACCACTCTCTTTGATTGGTGTGCAGTAGAGTGTTCTTTACGGAATCCAAACTGTTGGTAGTTTAGCAAACAATTTTGGTCAGCAAAATCCATTAATCTTTTATGGATTATTTTTTTAAATCGAAATTCAAAACTTTTAGCTTTATATAAATATATGAACTTTAGCTGAATATAAGTATGTAAATGAATGAACACACATTAATTGATTTATAAATAAATAAATGCTCTGAAATAACAGAGTAAAATTTCTCACATGCACATACATTTAAACACACATTATAATCATTATCATTATCAACGATAATGATAAAGTACTGTGTGCAATATTTAATTTAATTATTTCATTAAATACGTACATAATTTATTTTTTATTTTATTATATCTCACACTCTGCCCTACCACATTGCCTACCATTTATGTCAACATTTATGTTTTAAATGTTTTAAGTAAATGGATTTTAGATTGATCCGATGGCCAAAAACCCAATGGAATAGCAGAAATTTCATGAGCTAGTAAATAGAATCTATAAATTTTTGGTTTTTTTGTGTGTTTTTTTTTTTTGGAAAATATAAATATTTTAAATAAAAAATAGCGCATAATTTAAATAGATTATGTGTATGACTGACTGTATATATTGAAAAAATATACAAAAATTGTTCTCATGCATATGTAAAAACTGGCAGTCTTAAAAGTATTATTTTAGAGCAAAATAAATTACGGATTTTTGCTATTTTAATATGCCAAATGTAGAAATAAAAAAATTTATTAAATATGAAAGCATTTCAAATAAATAGTTTCCCAAATAATTTACTGAATCTTGAACGTAATTCTAGAAAATTAGTATTTATTTCGTGTATCAAGTAATTATACTTAGGACAGCTAGTATTAGAAAAATATTAGTTTTTATAGTTGCTGCCATCATTTAGAACTCCCTAAATATATGCAATCCAGAATAGTTTTCCCCCATTTCGGGGGTCGTTCACTTTTAAGGGCTAGTGGCCTTGAATTTGCTTTTAGTTTACTCTATTGGCACTTTACTTTATTCTACAATTTCTGCATTGTTAAAATCTTTTTTAATCTATGAATTTTTATCTAGCATGTCAGGTAAAATATTCTTTAAAAATATTATACTAAAGTTAAAATATCAGCAGAGTAAATTTAATTTTTTTTTATTTTTAAGAGTTAATGTTACCATTAAATTCTGTTTATTTTTTAGAAAATAAAGATTACTTTTAGTTGAATTTTACAAATAAGGTTTTTTGGGCGACTCTTTAATACTATAAGTTTTAAAGCGGAAATAAAAGTTTTGTTGTCCAACAAAAATTATGTAGAACGTTACAAAATTACTTTTATCTTCAAACTGAAAAATAACACAAAAAATATTATAATTAAGACACCCAAAGGTAGTCCGAGTAACAGCTGTCTTATTGGTTTACTTCGTGATTTTGTTGCATTTTTTATTGTAACTCCCAAGATTAGTTGTAGTACATTATAATTTTTAAAGAGATATTCTATAAACTGCGTTATATTTTCTGGCAACTGGCCACAATATAAGTGGGCGCTGTGCTCTGACTGATTACCGAGGATGGCCTTCGGGAGCATCGTGTTGGTTGTGGTTTCGCAAGTCCTCATGAATTCCAAGTGAGTGGTCAGGATCGTTTCACCTCTGAGCATGCTTGTCATGTGTTCTGGTCCAGGAGTTGGATAGTTTCTAACTCTTCAGCAAGGAGTGATGGTTGGCGACCCTGCTCTGAAATTGCAACTAGGAATGACCTGTTGCATAAAATTATGTCTTCGGGTTCCTAGGGCATAGGTGTACGCTACATATCACCCAAGTGGTTTGATCCACAGTTTTACACAGTTAGATACCGACGTAAATCTTATCACGCATAACAATGCAGGTCAAAACCTTACAGTAAGTTTTAACCATTCTAGAGCCATGACTTCGGACTTTTTCGTTCATCAATTAAACAACCATGATCTGCTTGAGGTGTGGTTTTAAGAAGACGGAACAACATAGCTCATGCCATAATTGATTTAATGAAGAAAACATTGATAGCCGCATAGTTTCACGTTCCGGACTTATGAATTGATCTTCAAGGTCGTGCTAGCTAACACAGATAAATTTTTTGTTGTGGGGAAGTAGCTGCTCTTTATCGGTAAGCTCAAAACTATAGATGGAAAATAACGTTCGCAGCGTTATTGTCGAAATACGGTAAAAAATGTTGGAAAGAGTCTTCGATAATTGGGCCTCCAGATTAGGCTATTTCCGCACCAGCCGTGAAGATGATATGCCAAAAATCATATTTAAAATATAACACCAGATTATGTTTCGAATAAAATATATTTCATGTCAATGAAAAAAATTGTTTTAAATTTTATTCCATTACGCTTCTGTAAAAATACCCTTTATTAAAGGAAAAAATTGGCGATAAATTAACCTATCAGTAGTCTTCAAGATCTTATGATTATTTCCTATCCGGCTAAGTGAGGTCACTGACAAACCAGCACAAATGATGTGTTTTAAACCATTATTATTCGTTATGTAAAGCTAACAATTATTTAAATATTTGATGTCGAGAATGCGATTTGCATAGAACAGCCATGATGTTCGGAGTCTTTGTCGAGTAGTAACATGACGTTTTGTTATTTTTTTTTTACAATTTAAAGTTTTAGCATATTTTATAAATACATTCATAGTTAATAAATTCATGTAACTAATTATTTTATCTTCTTCACTTTACATAGAGATAGTTATAACTATTTTACTACCTTTAAAATACTGGCAAAATGATAGTCAAATTTTAAATATACAATCATCTCATCGCATACTAATATCTAAAACAACAAAAACTACCCCTTTTAATTGTTTGGCTGCAACATATTTAAGGTCACATTTCAATCTCATAGAGTGCCACAACTCTAAACTAGAAAAATTAATAGTATAAATAAAATGGTAGACAGGCGCCAGCGTCCATAAAAAAGTTTCAGCAAACAATATTACACCTTCGTTCAGATACTCCCAGAAATAAACTTTTTAACAACTATCACAGAATGAATATTTAAACATATTTTATTGTATAAACTTTAACAATACATTCAGAATGTATACAAACATACCTTCGAATAAAGTTGATAAACACTTTATATACACTTATATATTCTCATTATGTTATGTGCAAAATACTGTGGCATGCTAGTAGTAAGTTATTTTTATAGTGTCGTGTTAATATTTACATAAAAGGTGGGTATAAAAATAATTAAAGAAAATGCGTTGATTTAATTTATAATTTCTTGCATTTTGATGTGGTATCAGTAGTGTAGTGCAGGTTTGTTTGGACGTTAAAAATAAATCATTTTTGTGGTTAGACGTAATATTTTATTTTTAGTGTTAGCTTGTTAGATTTCATTGGTTGATGTAATGTACTTTTTAAAAAGATATGTACTTTTAAAGCGCTTTTTATTATTCCAATTCGTTAAAAGTTCTATAATGCAAATTAATACAGTAGAACTTTATCGAATTAAAAATGTGGAGTATAATGATGATCCAGAAAATGCATTACACTCTGTTAGTGCCTAGTTTCTGCTGGTTTCTTAAAAACATATTACAACCGAATAATTTTTCTTTCTTTATAAAAATGATAGTCAAAATAATATATATGAACGCCTCATTTGCTACCAAATTCGTTAAATTTATACGTGAAATCTTTATTTAAATATAACAGCAAGACATTTTAAAATATGGAAGACTTCTTCATGAAAATTACCATTTCTTGCTAATGACTGTTATGAATAACAAAGAGAGAGAGAGAGAGAGAGAGACGGAAAAAATGTAGCTAAAAAGTAGAGAGTATTTCACGAATGATGATAATGTTCGTGAAATATTGTTCATAAAATTTTGTTATACCAAGCCACCTACAATATACTATGTTAAGATAAGAAGAATTTTTTGCCTCTGCGTTCATTTACATTTATTGAAAATTGTTACTCCTACATGATATTTCATATGAGATATTAATTTGAAAATACCTAAATTATAACTCTTAGAATATCTGTTTAAGTTCGAATGTTTCTCTAAATTCCTTTTCATCTAGTACATTTCCATCTAAAATAAAACTAACTTATAGTGGCCCTTTTTTACCTACGCAAGACAAAATAGAACGATATTCACCTTTTTGCAGAAGGTTTTATTAGAATGCATCTTTTTTTATTTCGTGATATTAACGGCGCATAAATGCTATATTTTGCTTATTTTTTTCGTGATATTATCGAAACATAAATAAATCTCCAAATTTTGTGTTAAAACGAATGGTCGAGCTTGTAATTTGCATGCATTAAAAAATGTGTAAAAGAAATTTGTAAAAAAAAATTGTGTACAATGTTGCTTTATTATAATTTTAAATAACCATCTTAAATTTACTTAGATAAGTACCACCCACTATCTTTAATGACAAGCACGTAGTAAAGTATCATTGAAATTTCAATGTCTCGTTAGTAGTGACAGTGTTGATGAGTATGATGACACTGATAATAAAAATAATGACGGAATTGTACAGAAAAATGTCAAGAACATATTAAATTATTGTCGTCTTCAAATGATTTGCATTTTTTATTAAGAAGTAAGGAAAATATTTGTAATTTAATATAAAAAGGTATAACTAAGATTGAACTATGTTCAGGTTTGTTAAGTTTTATTTTGGAATATTTAAGTTTCTGGCAAAAGCAAATTAAAACATATTTTTCTTTTTAAATTAGAATATTTTAAAAATTAGCTAAAACTTAATAGTTAACACTAAATTAATTTTATTTAATTTAAAATTTTTAATTGAGGTATATTATAAAACTAGCTATTCTTGGGACGCTTCCTACCTAAGCCAGCCAGTGTTTCGCACATTAACAATGAAATTATTTACACAAATATTGAATGCTCTGTATGCCTCCCTTCTCTACTAAAATATTATTATTATATAAATAATATTACAGGTTATATGGTTGATCACATCCACTTTCCTATTTTTGTTTGCTGTTATGTTATAGCTCTATAGGCACATGAAAATTGTTTTTTACTTTGTGTACAGTATCACGTCCACTATTCCAATTAAGCAAATATGCTCATTAATATAGTGTATAATCAAAGCTATATCTCTTATGGTGGTATAACTCCCACTATTCCAATACAGCCAGTTGTTTGTTAGACTATGTACTACAATAAATTTGGTAATTTTTAAGAATATAATTAGACACACTTTCCCGTTTTTAAATTTCTTCATGTAGTTTATTCACCACATTACCAGACTAACACAACTATTTTTTTCTAATACAAATTAGTGAAAAATTGACAGCAAAAGCACTTGCGGTATAGCGCACATAACCAAAATTGATGTTTATCGTTCGCAAAAATTTGCCTATCGAGACATTTCTGATAATTGAGTGAAGTCACAAACCTATGCACAGACGCTCGTATATAATTAAAACTGGCTCGATTTATAATTTAAGCTTTGAATGGGAATTTTTACTAAACTTACAACGTACTTTGACATATCTGCTGTAAACTATCAGATTTTCCCTAAATTGGTTGTCTATTTCAAAAAATAATTGATATAATGGTACATTATTTCGAATTATAGAATATATATTTATATTTCAAAAATACAGAAAATAAATTTATCACTAAAATGAAAATAATAAATATGAATAGCACTTGAATTTATAATATAACGGTAATCAACGGAAAACATTATCATATTCAATGATTATAATCATGTTATTACATAAATATACCTTAAATCAACTCTAAAACAGTAATACTAGTAATATATGTTATTTTATTGGTTAATGTAGTGTTAAAAAGATTGGCGAAGAATCGTTAAAAATTATCAGTTTTTTTTCTATTGATAAAATATTATGACTTATTTTTTATATTTGCAGCTAGCAACCGGATGGTTAAAATATGTACCAATAACTGTTAATAAAAATTTATATATTCGTTTATTTACTAAAGTCTATTTCGGTAATTAAAAGATGAAACTTTTCAAAACAGAAAATCAAATATTGGCAGTTAGAATTGTAATTCTCGTAAGAATAATTGAGCTGCTCCTTCTAAATATGAGAAAATTTTTGAACATAATAAATATATAAATTAACACAACATAACATAACATAACATTTTTAAAATGTGAATTAAAAATTAGTTAAAAAGGAACTACAAACAAATTAATCTACGTTAATTGTCAAGATTTCTTTAAACATAAATATTTTTTGATGTTAACATTAAATATTTATTATTAAAAAAATTGTAAAATATTACTATGGGAACTATAATAAAATAATATTTAAATCTTTCATATGTTTATCATTATCAAAATATTAAGCATTTAAGTGTGACAGAAAAGCAACTAAGAAAAATCAACAAATTGGGAAGCAACAAAAATGGTGAGTTTGGTAAGAAGTTTTTATTTTGTTATCCAAATTTTTTTAAATAAATGTTATTTTAAAAATATCAAGTTATTTTTCATCAAACAATGATATTTTATTTTAGCTCTCGAATTATATTTAAAAGTAGTACGGCGTATCATAAATAAGAAATCGAATTCCAAATGTATTTTGACTCCAAAATATCTCTTTCCAAAAAATAAAAGAGAAAACTAAAGTAACAAGTTTTTTTCTGCACTGCCACCTTTTTTCCTGACAAAGACAACTTAGTTTAACTTACATTTTCCCTAAAGACATAAAAGTCTTTATTATAAATTAAGTTGCAAAACTTTTATCTATGGAAAGATTTTTTCAAATATAAATTTAATAGGTTTACAATGAATACATTTTCTTTACACTTTCGATAAACATAATTTGTTTAAAAACAAAAAACTTTTTAACGGTATTTTGTTTAATCAGAATATATTTACAAAATAAAATTAAATTCAATTTATTAAAATAAAATAATTATTTTCCACAATATCAAAATTTATATTAAATCAGGAAGAAGTCAAGCACACTTATTAGATTTTATATTGAGATAAATAATGTTATTTATTTGTTTTATTTTTTTTTTTTTTTTTTGTATGTTAGACTATTTCCGGAAATCGTATATGTGTTCAACATGTTAAAATATATTTATTAAAAGTTTTTGCCACCACAATACTCATACCAAAAGCCATATAGTATTTTATAGCCAATACATAACACACACATATATTCGCATATCTAAAAAAAATATCTACATAAGAACTATAATATAATTATATATATTACAGTTATGCCAACTAAAGTTTCGGAGTATGAGATTTATCGAATAATGACTACACGTTATTAATGTAAAATTTACATATGATGCATACACATAAGATAAAAAATATGTAGAAGAAAAATTCTTATAATAATTAACCACAAAGGCTTTAGCATATGCGCTTAATTATTAAAAAAAAAGAGTAAAATTTAAATTTATATTTAAATCTAAATCAATTATAATTAAGATTGGCGAATAAAGAAAGTTAAGTGTAAAAAAGTTTTGACTGTGAAATAAATGTTCTGTAGAAAAGCAATTTTGTTACACAGTAAAGACTATAAAATTTATAAAATTAAAAATTGAAGACATAAATATAATTGAATATTTAGTTTTTCTGTTTTGATGTTAACATAAACACATACGTAAATACTCCTCAGTATCTTCCATTATCGATTTTGTAATAAATTGTGCCAAAAGGTATGTGAAAACACATTCATGTCCTTAATAAATTTATGTACGCCTGTATACTCACATATGATTAACAAGCATGTAGATGTCACATAAAATTAAATCCATTTTGGGTACTTAAGATATATTGACATTATAATATCATTATAACATATGATGGCATTATTGCAAACTATGTAACCGGCGTATGAATGCACAACTGAGTATATGTCACAACATTTTACAAGCAGCATGTACTCACTACCACAACCTCGAATACATTGTCCACTCCATCGGGCTTACAATGGCTCTTTTGATTGCTTCTTCATATATGAAAACTTTGTTGTTAAGAGACATGAAAAAAATAAAATCGAGAATAAAAAATAAATAAAAAACACTGCTTTTCCATAACTTCTTGTTATTTAATCTTTTTAGCAGTTACGTACTTCTTCTTTTTAATTTTTTATCAGCTTACTTTTTGGCATTTTTATAATCTTCATTTCCTTTCATCCAATTTGTATAAGGGAATTGATGCCGTATAAAGAAAAACACTAAACTTTTTTAGTATTTTCGACAACATGACAAAGTTTTCTGTTCTTGTAACAAAGCTTGCAAATTTTTCTATGCCTAAAATTCTTGAAAGAAAAGTCTGTTGTACTTTTATTTTAATTTAGCTTATTTTTAATAAGAGCAACTCTTTTATTAGAGGATATATAATTTTGGTTTTTGCTTTAATTGATAATTTTGTTTAATTTAATTTGAAAAGCCGTTAATCCCTGATGATATCAAATAAAATGTCTGTGAATATAATTCCTCTTTAAGCGCAACTATTTCAGCATTATTTAAGAATAAATAATTCAGTTATATCAAGCAACAATAGTGTAAAGTATTTATAAAGCCTTTTCATTTTTACCGAAAACTTACATGGAAAGATCACGTAAAAATGAAAATTTGAATAACATAAAACATATAAAAACAAGAAAAATGTATTAGCTGGTAAGCAGAAAATAATATTATTTCTTATGAATCAATTGCTAATGCTAAATCGATATTGCAATAGGTTTATAACTCTGAAAGTAGTAAGTAATTTTAACATTGAAATATTGCAGAGGAACTAATGTGAAACTCTCAAATACGTGCAGTGAAAGACGAAATTCATAAGCTAAATGAAAATATAATATAAAGCAATATTTATTATATTTATTATATTATTTATTATATAAATTTATTATATTATATATATATATATATATATATATATATATATATATATATATATATATATATATATATATATATATATATATATATATATATATATATATATAAATATGTATATATTTAAGTGAGGTAATGTGCTTATTACTTTAGTTATTTTAATTTGTAAAATAGATCGCAAGAAAAGAGTACAAAAACTAAGGATAAGAATATCAAACCTTATTAAAATTATAATTTTATTCTTTAATGTTTCTTTCCAATTATAATTCCTTCAAAAGATTTTAATAATATTTTTTGTAAATACATATCAGAAAATATTTAAATATTAATTACATCCATAAAGATCATTAGTAGATTTTAGCCAAACTCAAATCTTCATTTTTTTGATTAAATGCGATCAGAAGTAACTGGAGAAATTTGTAGCGAACCAGAAAGTGCATTTCATGTTATGAGTATTTAGATATTACTGTTCTCCTTTTAAAGGATCCGACATCTAACGTTTTTTTCAACTAGTGCTTATTTCGTAAATGGTAACACTTAGCTCATGTTTGATTTGACAGATAATTAGTTTTATCTTTGCGCTGAACGAATATGGTTTGTGTATACGCTTGAGCAACGCTGGGAAATATTGCGACATTACTTTGAAAATCATGGTAATGTTGCAGAATGTGTGCGAAAATTGCGTACGGATTTTGGAAGAAGGGAAGCACCGTCAGCCGTTGTTATCTTGTGAAAAAAGCGAAATAAACTGGCATCCTCATCGATAAACCAAAGCGTGAAAGGCCAAAAACAGTGCGTACATCCGAGAATATTGCTGCTATGACAGAAAGTGTGCGTGAAGCGCCATCAACATCAATTCACCGTCTTTCTTAACAATTGAACATTTCAGAGACATCATTGAGACGAATTTTGCATAAATACCTTGGTATGACGCCACACAAAGTCCACTTAGTTCAGGATTTTAAAGCATTTAAAAAACAAGTTATTTGGTGGACCTACAACGAAAGTGACAGGAAAGCCCTGTGGAGGGAGTTTATCCCACATACGACTGCTGTGCTAAAAAACGATTTTTCCCTGTAATGCGTAGTGCGATTTACCGGAAAATCAACCACAATTTTTTTGTACAGTTTTTTTACAATTTTTATGTCAAAGTGAAAACTTATGAGACAGAAATGCAAAACAAGTTTAGGAAAATATGCAAAATAAATCTTCTGTAGTCAGCTCTGCCTTCTCTTAGTTGTGAATGAAAAACAAGTTTAGAGAAAATGTTTTCAAATAATTTTCAAGCCATTAATGGTACAATTTCGATCCACTGTAGCATCTTTTAATAAGTTACTTGAATTCACATGTAATATTTATGTGTGTTTTAAATTTTAAAAAAAATTTCAACCGGAAAAAAAGCAATGATGAAAATAAATAAAAATTTTAATAGTAATTTTATATATTACTTATATGGAAAAAATAAAAGAATAAAAACTAAACAAAAGTTCTTTTAGAATTTCAAAGAAATAGCTATGAAAGATGAAAGGTATACGAAACCACATTTTAACTTGAATGATAAAGTGAAAAATTACTATATTTAAAAAAAAGTAATCAACTGATTTATTACTACTTTTATAATCAAGATATTGGAAAAAATCAAAAACTTTTACTGAATAAAGTTCGTTAACAATTATTGAACACCCTTTGACTCTTTATACATTTATCATTCGTTATTATAAATGAGTAGTTTAAAAAACTTAATTATCATGACACAGCTCTCTTGTTATAAAGAGCAAAAACAAACACAAAAGTAAAAAATAATAATAAAAATAACAAATATCTGGTTGTTTTATTAATTTATTGTCGTTTTTATTCACTATGTAAATTGAAAGCAATTCAAACAGCTGTTATAAATAAATAAAAATAGCAATTTAAATATGCACTGCAAACAAACACGTTCAATTTCCTTTAGAGAGGGAAAAAAATTCATAACATTTGAACTTGAACGCAATCCAAGTTACAAAAAAAAAATCACAAATAATTGTTTTAAAAGAATAAAAGAAAAAAAGCAAAAAATATAAAGAATGAACGATGATGTTTTTATTATGCATTAGTTTCAAAAATATTTATAATTCCAAAAAAAAAAAAAAAACACAGTGCATATAATTGTTAGTTTCTAGCTAAAATTAACGAATGACCTACATGCTTTATGATCGCAATTTATGCTTTAAAAAAGTTTGCATAGTGGCTGCAATTACTAACTTTCATTTCTTTGATGGTTAAAGTATGTAAATACATACTAATTCAATAAAAATAGCAAGGGATACAAATTCTTGCTTTTTTTAAATAAATACATATAACTAGCCGAACCCGGGCAGACTTTGCCCTGCCATACGCACCTCTATACATATAAAAATGGATGCCTCTATGTAAATGTAGTCAAAAATCTAGCATGTGGGTCAGATGGGTCATACAGAATTGATGAAAAAATATCTAGATTTTATTAATAGCAATATTTGAATGTATATCAATGAAAAATATTTTTGTTATGAATGCCAAGTGAAAAACTTCATATTTTTGGCGTACGTATTATTTACATATGGATATTCGCAGCGAAAAGAATATTTTTTCATTCCCGAATTTCCATATGAGTGTTCAGAGTCACCACTCGCCACGCAGTCGGGTGCACGCGCGCAGAATTGAATGAGATAATCCCTGCATCGGACAACTCGTGAGGAAACGAGGATTTGATATTAAAAATTACTCACCAAAGCCACTGCCACTCTGTAGCGATTGCATAAAACTCAATTGCTTAATTTTGTATGATGCAGCGCCTATAAACAAACGAAGTATATATGCACTATAAGGTCCAGCACTGAAAACAGTTCGAATGGAAATGCTTTCCATTTCAAATTGACTCACCAATAACTAATCACTGTCAAAGTTACAAACACAATTTGTTGTTATTGAGCACAGTAAAAATCACTAATTATTTTCTACTACCATCCAAATCAGTTTTATTGTAAGGCCAACGAAAAAACTATGTTGCTGTATCGCTGCTATTCCAATGTTTTGACAAAATCTGAATATATAGAACTGTGCTTTAAAAAATTGTTTTGTAGCGCTATCTAGTAACGAGGTACAGAAAAAATGATAGTCTAAAAACCTAATTTCTATGCGAAATTAGTTATACATGTCAAGTTTCATCACGATCGGTTGAGCGACGAAGAAGTTTATCACTTACCAACCAACAAACATTTATTTTTATATATCTATATTGTTATATGTAAGAATGGAATACTTCCTGTTCTTTTTTACTATTTTAGGGATTAAATTTGAAAATAATGTCAAAATTTCACAGTACGAAAAGTTATATCTCAGTATTAATCAGGTATTTGTTTGATAGCAAATATTTTTATGTAAAGTTGAAATAATTTACATTGAAACTATAGTTGGCTTCAAATATTTAAAACGTTTAAAGAAAAAAGATCAAAAATTCTAGAAATTTTTCTAAATAAACTTTCATAATCATGGTCTTGTTTATAAATTAATTGATAAGTATAATCGCAGTTTATACTAACCCCCATGGAGAATGGAAGCGGTGATGAATTAGAGTCTATCATCTGCAGTCTGTTCTATTCTTGGTTTGAGCAAGTCAGGTTCAATACTGAAAGCTACAACACTTGTTCTGCTTATCCAGAAAAATCTTAATGATAGTGGTTGGCTGTACCACAGACCGGTCGTGGTAATTAAAATCTATATTTCTAAGTCAGTAGTTCATCGACTGATAAACTATTATGTGGAGGATCAGGAAACATTTCAAGCTTTGTAATATGACCAGATTGTTCATTTAAATCAGAGTTTTTTAATGATACATAATAAAAGTTTTATATAATACCCAAAAAGATGTTTCAAGGTTTCACAAGTTATAAGAGAGAATTCGCTGTTTGACATAAAAAAAATTAAATTAATTCATTCTAAATGATTTTACTGACTTTGGTGAGGAGACTTGAAATGCATTGAAAGCCTGTATCCCCTCTATGAGAAGAAAATAAATTGCTTCCTCGGTCGAATATCAGAGAAATTAATTCTAAAAACTGACTTTCAGCTCGTGCTAGAGAAAATAAAACATACTTAAAAGAGATTACATTTTATCGTGTACTTACAGATGAATAGTTATAAAAAACAATAAAGGATTTCAAATAAAACAATGTTTTCGTAAAAATTATGCGAATTATCTGTTACCCCTGTAGTTGAATTTGTCTTAAAGTTCAAAAAGCTGCTGTAAACTCTACTATTCTCGACAGCAATTCAACATATGTTTTGATTGCAAAACAAACGTTGTCAGGTTGCTGACCCAAATTGTTACTGCTACATAATGAATGGATTCATGTATACAATTATAATTGAGCTGCAGAAAAATAGTATAATTTAAAAAAGAAAGCTTTTTGTTTACTATTTGTTGGGTGAGTGCAATATTACGATTAAAGTATATTTATAAAACATTTTATTTTCTTACAAAACAATATGATAAATATAGATAAATAGCGAGAAATCAATATATATAAATATATAAAATTGCTACAATCAGCTGCGACGAATCTTGTATTTCCTTTAAAAGGGGAAGTATATTAGTATATTTTTGTAATATATAATTTATTTCAAGATTCCTAGAAAAATAAACATTTTATGATAATCTCATAAAGCATATGGAGATAGCATATGATCATTTCACTACTGTTCATATAGTTCATCTGCTGATTTTACTCAAAATTTATAAAATCTATAAAATATAGAAAACGCAAGTTAAATAAGAATTATATTCAACCAGCAAAGCAAAGAAACAACGAAACGACAAAAAACATTTATATAAAAATACAGTAACTATTGAGAAACTAGTTTCTTATTTTCATTTATAATAATATATAATAATTATAGTTATTTGAACTTTTTAATATTTTATTAGTATTTTATTTTTTAAGCACTAGGTCTTTTTTTATACAAAATTTTAATTTTTTTTTATATATTATTTTTTAATATTGGCATTTTCAGGGTAAACAAAAAGTGTATAAACAATTAATCAAAAATGAAAAAATTGTTGACTAAAAAATTCAAAATAATCAAACATTTTTTCAAAAAACAAAACAATCAAAAACAATAAAATAGGCCTCAGAGGAAAATCCTGTTTATGGATCTTAGGTACTCCATATTTAGATATATTGATATTCAGAAAGAAAAATAAGTTAGTGTTTGATTGGTATAAGAAACCAACATCTTCTGGAAGACTTAGTAATTCTTACTCCAAACATCCGAGAAAAATGATAATAAACACGGCGAAAAATATGATAGACAGATTATTGACTATAAGTGATAGAGAATTTCAGTTGCAGAATAAGGACACAATAAGAAATATACTTCATGACAATGATTTTCTAGTAGAATTAACTAACCGATTAATTAGACATGATAATCATAGGCATAATTTAGGAAATACTATGGCAGAATCAAGAATTTATAAATCATTAACTTATGTTCCTGGAATATCAGATAGATTAAGAAAGTCTAAAATATATGACACTGATAGATATAAAATCGCACACAAAACATATAACACATTAAATAGATTATTTAGCAAGGATAAAATAGGAAAAATGGAAATATCTGATGTAGTATACAGGATACCATGTGGAGGAAATGACCAGGTGGACTGTGAGAAAGTTTATATTGGGACAACAACGAATAAACTTAAAACAAGATTAGCTGGTCATAGATGTGACCAAAAAAATAGGAATATTTCAATACAGAAGACATCCTTATCTTCACATTGTAAGAAATATAATCATTATCCAAAGTTTGATGAAACATCAGTATTAGATATAGAAAAAAAATACAAGAGGCGTTATATGTTAGAAATGTTAGAAATTGTTAATGTACCAAATGTAAGGAGAATAAATTTCAAAACAGACACAGACAATTTAGCGCAGAATTATAGGTACTTAATACAAAAGACACATAATTTGTTATAATTATTTCATAAGAAATAATTTGTTATTTAGTTTCCGTTTCCTTGTTTTTGTATGTTTAAATATTTTAAATTTTATTTTTGTATGTTTGTATGTATGTATTTATGTACAAGTTCGTTATATTTTTTTTGCTTTTTTTTTTTTTTAATTGAATCTGTCTGTACGACATTTAGAATATGAATTAAAATCTTAATCTATGTATGATCTAGGTTGGTACTGCCACTGTAGAACTCTATGCATATGTAATTTCAATAAGAGTGCATATTGCCAAATCAAGAGTTTGTACCCTTTTCAGACGCCTGTGGCCCTCAAATAGTAATAAGTTCCTCGCAAGTGGATTGGGATGATTGGTGATTTTTGCAACGTAGTTTGTGCATGACCTTCTAATCTCTCCTCGGATGGTAGGAACATTGAGGTCCTTACGGATGTTATTATTCCGCATATACCAGGGAGCACACGTAATCATTCTCAAGATCTTTGATTGTATTCTTTGTAGTTTTTCAACATGTGATGCGAAGGCGGACCCCCATAGCTGCATTCCATAGGATCATATAGGTTTTAAAACCGCTTTGTATAGGAGCACTTTCAGGTCCAAGACAAGTGAAGATTGTGGCCCAATTAGCCAAAGAAGTTGGGTGGTTTTAATTTTGAGCTGTGTGATTTTAACTGCAATGTGATGTACCCAAGTGAGACGCCGATCGAGGTGTATTCCCAAGTACCGCACATGGGTCTGCTCTGGGATGCTAGCTCCATTTATTATTATAGTTGGACAATTTTTCTTTCTTAACGTGAAAGTTAAATTAACGCATTTTGTGGCATTAACATTTATTTTCCACTTATATAACCATTTCTCCAACTCATTTATGTGGGTTTGAAGTTGTTTCGATGCCAATTCTGGTTGTTTATGAATACTTAGAAATGCTGTCGATGCGAATGTCGATGTGTGTAAGTTTAAACATGTGGGCAAATCTGCGGTGTACAATAGATACAGTAATGGCCCGAGTATGTGTCCCTGTGGGACTCCAGCTAAATTTTGTTTGTGCGATGAATAAGTATTTTTCGACCTTACTACAAAAGATCTATTTGTTAAGAGCTCGCGAACATTTTAAGTACGTTTGACGGGAGAAATGTTGAAATTTTATATAAAAGTTCTTCGTGCCCGACCTTGTCGAATGCTTGTGATATGTCTATAAATAGTGCAGAACGGTAATGCTTACTTTCAAAAGTTTTTCGAATTAGATTTTTGATTCTATGTACTTGCTCGATAGTGCTGTGCTTTTTCCTAAGCCCAAATTGATGGTCTGGGACTATATATCTTGAAATAAAATGCGCCGCTAATGATTTCAAAATCAACCTCTCGAATATTTTAGAGAGAACAGGTAATAAGCTGATTGGACGGTATGATGATACCTGCGTAACGTCTTTGCCGGGCTTGGGGATCATAACTATTTCAGATTGTTTCCAAGATGATGGGAAGTAACCAGTTCTTAACATTGAATTAAAAATAAACATAACAGTTCGTTATATAAACAATTTTTATAAATTTTATTTTAATTTTCAATATTTTACCAAACTGTAGGGTGGCATCATCAGGAACAAGTATAAGGATCCAGAATGTAGATTCTTTATGTCGAAATAAGTTTAATAGAAATTACAAACGAAACGATTAATATATATCTTAACTGTAGTTATATTCGCTATGGAAAAGCATTTTATCTAGAAATAAAGTAACATTCTCCAAAATATATATTAATTCAATTCATAATCCCTTCGTTTGTTTTATGTTTTGTTGCAACATAACGTTTTTTATGTAATTTGATTGAAGACATAGTTTCATAGCATATATTTTATAAAAGATTTATGCAATTATTTATAATGTCTACTTGTTATTAGGTTTTATATTAAAAAATTTTAACTTTAGTCTTCTTTATATCTTGGCGTTGAGCCAAGATATAAATTACGTACGCAAGGGTAATTGTAAATAGTACACATATGCTTAAAGCTTTCCATAATGATGCATAAAATCATCTTTCAAGTTTAATTTGCAAACATTTTATGTGTTACAATTTTTTATTTTGTAAATCTTTTCACAAATAAAAGAAGGTGGTAATTGTTAACTTTGTTAAAAATGTATTTTTTTATTAATTTTCATAATTACAACATATTTTATTGGCTGTGTTTTCATACACATAATCAAAAATTATCTGAATAAGGAAAAATGGGGTCCAGATTTAGAGAAACTGAAGTTAATTTGCAAATAGTTTTCTTAAATAATAACAATTTTAGAAAATTATTAATGTTGAAGAAATTTCCTTAGTCTAACGTTTGTCACTTAGTTACTGAATGATCTGTAAATAATATAAAAATTTGGTTAAATTGAATAAAATAAAAAATAAACTTTGCTTTTAGTTATTTTTTATACCGTTAATGGTTTATAGTTAAAGTACTGTAAAAAATATCGTTGCATCTTAAACATTTAGAAAAACGCCAAAAAAACGGAAAAATTATTTTAATCAAAACTTTACTTTACTTTAGAATGTAAATTTTAATTATTTCAAGTGTTTTTTTTTCCTGTTCAATTAACTAATTTAATAATTTAACTATTTTACAAAAACAATTCTGTACTTTTATTACTTTGATTAAAATTTTTTAATAGAACGAATCTTAATTAAATTGATTTATCTATATTGATGCTTAACTCTCCTTAAATTTTTCCTTAAAATTCTCCTTTTCTCTGAGAGTGAAAAATAAGTGTTATGTTCATTATAGAAGAACATCTCTTCCATATCTATACAGAAATAGTTTGCTCTTCATTGTAATAAAATTATAATTATAACAGCTGTGCTCTAAGCCTAACAATAGAAATGAGTACTATGAAAACAATTATAAACAACAAATGCAAAGTAGTTGATAAGCATTAATGATTATACACACACATACACTAACATTTATTCATATTCCATTTTAATAAACATTATTTCATATGTAAAACTTTTAAATTGTTTTTAATTTTTTTTCATTCATTTTTGCATTTTCTATTTACACTTCACTATCGACATAATGAATAACACATCGAAAACAATGAATAAAATAATTATTGTTATCATTATTTGCTGACCACAACAAACTACTGAATAGCACTTTTACTGCAATTGTTAAGTATCTACATAAACTCAACATGTATTAATAATTGTTCAGCAGGTTAATGATAATGACTTGTTTCTGGTTCTGTTCTGTTGTTATCAACTTTTGAAATGAAAAATAAATGATGAGTGTTTTTAATAATAGGAAATTTATTTAATTTTCTAAAATATAATTATAATTGTAGGAAGTATAGATTTTAATTCAATAAAATATCAAGAAAATAGGTACTCTGTTTAGAAAATTTTGTTAATATAGTGAGATTATTCTCATAAGGGATCAAATACTACTCTTCATATGGGTACCGTTTTAATGTGCTAATTATGCTGTGGATAATGTGTTTAAAATTTTTATATTTATAAGTAACTAAATAAAATAACAGACTATAGCATATTGAAAAATAAAAAAGAAAATAATTTGAGATTGTTTTAAAAGGATAAGAAAGAGGTGTATGCTGTTTTCGCAGTCCTTTTTAATATTATAAGCTTATAATTTCTCTTGAATTTTTAATAATACTTATTTCCGATGTCATTTTTTCACATGATAAATGTTTCATTTATTTTCAGATTAAAACTGAATTATATTTTTGATTCTTTCAATTAGTTACGCAATTTAAAAAAAAAACTATTAATTAAACACATTAATTAAGACAATTAAAAATTTAATTATGTATCAATCTGAAAGCAAATAAATATTTAAATCAGTCGCACAAATGGAATATATATATCGTAGATAAGCCGGTACTTCAGGGCTATTTTGTAGTTCCGCAACTGCGTTTAGGAGAGAACGAAAAGGCTAATCGATGTCAGTAGGATTTTTAGTCCTATTGACACTCATCGGCACTCGGGGCATCGAAGCAATGTTAGATGAGTTTCTCTATTTTATTATTAGTAATAATGTATATCCTCTGATGAAATCTAAAACTTTGTACTTGAAAAATTTATTTTAGTACGCCCAACATCTTCTTCATTAAGAGCATATTTATTTGTGGTCGATTGGTCACTGAATAACACTGCGCATTCCAGAGAAAGTTCGCAGAAGAAACTGTGTTTTCTCTCACTTTCAGTGTGCAAAAACAAAATTAATGTCAATAAATACTCCCTCTAAGATTTTATCTGTACATCTCCTCTCATAGATATTAGTAGAATTTAATCAATTTCCCATTTTACAATATTTCCTAAATAATAATAATAACTCTTTCTTCAGCGTAAGTGTTTAACGCATTAAGTCTGTATAAAACTGAAGTTTATTTCAATGTTGGTTGAAAGGTTGTTACGTTTGCACTAAAACACAAAAAACAAAATTTCTAAAACATGTTCTAATTGATGTTGCCTCATGTATATCTGTTATATTGCAAATAAAAAATCACAGTAAAAGCGATATAAATGATATTGGAATATAAATTCAATAATAATAAAAATTAAAAACAAAAAGGGATTGGGGTAAATAAATACTAGCTTAAATAATTATAGTTTTTTGACCTTTTTAATATTTTTTAATAGTTAATTAGAAAGCACTAGGTCAAATTTTAATAAAAAATTTTTTAAAAAACTTTTATTTTTTATAATTTTTTCGATATTTCGCCACACCGTTGGTTGGCATCATCAGAAAAAACAAAAATAAAAAAAAATAAATATAAAAATAATAATATTTTTGTTTTTCCTGATGATGCCAATCAACGGTGTGGTGAAATATCGAAAAAATAATAAGAAATAAAAGTTTTTTAAAAAATTTTTTATTAAAATTTGACCTAGTGCTTTCTTATTAACTACTAAAAAATACTAGCTTAAATTTTAAAAGAATTCATGGATTTTACTTTTTATTTAAGTAAATATCCAAGACAAATTTTACTGTAGTAAAAGTTTCAAAGCTCGTTCGACAACTTAAATTTGTTAGTATAAAAACAAATATAAAACTAAAATTGCAAATGTTGTGAATATTGTAAAATAAATATTTGGATAAATGTTTCCTGGTAAATTAGTTTGAGCGGGCAGTAAAATTCACACTGACCATTCTGGTATGAGGTATAAAAATTTTGCATGTAATGGTTTATCAACACGATATTATATTATTATTATTATTATTATTATTATTATACAAATTTATAATTCGTACAGTTCGTCAAATATATATAAAAATTTTAAATAAAGATAAGATTTTTACATGCATATAAATATGCAAATATTGTTTTTAGGCAAAATCTTTATTAAGTCATAGAAAATTATTTGGGTTTTTTATGTCATTTTTCAATGACAAAAATGTTTAACATAAAAACAATAAATTAAAAACGAACTTTTTTATTTTAATTCTCATTTAATAGCAAGTAGTCTTAGTAACCTTATCGTAACAGAATAACAACAGACGATAAAATATAATCTACTTGAAAAATCGAAACCATGTCTGTTAGGAATTACAAATATTCCCAAAATACTTGTAAATTATAAAATAAAAAATACTTGTGGACGTATAAAAATGGAAATGACACCTTTTTTGTTAAAAAAAACTGATTTTTGAAAAGACAAATTAATTGATAACAAAGAAAAAAACAGAAGGCAATCACATGGTCGCAATCAAAAATATACCAAAAGTACATTCGTAAATACGTAAATTTCAGATGGCATGAAAGCATATGTCCCACCATTCTTTAGTGCCATACACATTCTCTATCCTTTAATCTGAATTTAAAAAATGTTCACAAAGAAAAACAAATATAAAGAAACTAAAGACAAGACAGGCATCTCTATGCCAAGCAATTGTTATGATGGCTTGTAGGACCTTGATAAAACAAATATAATGATCCAAGTAAACTGAGCAAAAACTGACAAACAACATTGAATTATGTAAGTACTTTGAAAATATGTGTAAAGTAAACCAAACATGGATGGTTTAATTTTATTTAACTTTAATATAAACTACAGCTTCTTTTCTTGTTAAGGAATTATAAGTAGGAAAGCAGCAAGCAGAAAAATTAATCCAATGTACATGTATCAGAGATGGGTAATATTATATTTTCTGTACTTAATTGAAATAGAAAATACTGCGATAGGACCAAGTTTCAAACTCCTAAAAAAATTTTGAACAAAAAAAACTTTAGGATCTCTGTGCCATATATTGTGTCGAATATAGTACATATACCGTCAAACAAAAATATTAAAAAAATGATTGACAATTTTAATATAAGAACCGCTAGTTTGCAAAAAGAGGAAACACCTGCTTGGCTTAATTAACTTCCTCAAAACCGCTATTTTCACTGTGGTTTAAAGTGAGCAATTTCAATTATAAAAAGCAAAAGAGTAATAGCGAAAACAATATTATCTACCGGAAATAACAGCTACGAATGTAGTAATATACATATTTTTTTAAATTAGATTTACCTTCTAAAGATCTGAGTGTGTAACTTCGTAACCGTACTATGAAAAATTACTAAAACAGCATCTCCCATTATCAGTAGGATTACGTGTAAAAAACAGAAGTTTCATTCATTGATAGTATCTTTATAATACTGTATTTATATAAATTTATTACTTAAATATATAATGTTTAAGGCATGCCACTAATAAATATTTGTAAGAAACATTAAATTTTTAAGTTAAATGATAAAGTAGGGGAAATGTTCAATTGGCTTTTCAAAATATTAAGCGTAATTGTTTGATTTTACATAAATATATTTTTGAGTTTAGTATGGCAAAAATAAAAATAAATAATATGTTAAAACATATTTATTTTAAATTCTGTTAATAAAACAAACATGTCAAAATTTTAATATCTATACCTGCTGTGTTTGTCAAGCTATTTATAATTATACTGATATAAATATACTCGTATACTTACGTACGTATATTTTTGTTGTTTCGTCATTATAAAATATAACAATTGAAATAAAAGGTAATGAGAAATGTTGGTTTGTATTGAATTTTACAATAACAGCAAATGAGAAACTCAGTAAGAGCGAAGATAATTTTATTAAATGTTATTACAGGCAAGTCTACAATCACGCAACAAACAAATAAATAAATAAAATTAAAAACTTAAACATTAAAAATAATGTAAGAAATCTTTAAAACCCAGCGGAAAACTGTATGAAATCCCAGCAGTTTGCAACAATGTTTGCTGATGATAATGAAAGATTTTCAAAGCCGACAGGAAAAATGAGCTACAAAAATAGAATAATAAATTAATATAAAGTATGATAACAAAAATAAGTAAAAACATCAAATCATTTAGAAAAATATTACTATATACGAAAGTAAATCATTGCATTAATCTTAATTTTTTCAATGAAATTAATTGATGGTTTTTGCAAAGATAACAAATATTTTCTTGCTTCAGAATTAACCATAATCCCCGGAAATACTTTAAGACACACTATACGATTATGACATATGTGTTCAAAAAAAGGTATAGTATGTATTCAAATAGAAGGTATAAGATATTTTATAGGGGTCTGTCAGATTTGTTAATTAACAAACAAAAAAAAAAAAAATAAATAAATAAATAATAGTTTCTGTACGATAAGAGGTATATTTTGAGTAGAATGTTTTTTATGATATTGCTGCATTTAAACACACTTTTTTTGCTATTTTTTTTAAGTAGAAGAGAGATATTTGGCAAAAAAAACAAGTAACCCTGAAGAATAAAAAACGCAATCTCTTTCCAAATAAAACAAAATTATAGGTTTTATCAATTTATGAAACAAGGAAAAGCAATTGATGATGTCGCCCCGTGTTCATGGTAAAGCGAAGTTAAGTAAAGTTACTTAAACGATGAGCACAGTGGTATGTGGATAGAATAGCCACACAATTTGCCAATAAATGATTTGGAAACTGATCAATAATTATTATCAATAATTATTATAGTGTATAATTGCGGTAGAAGGATTAGTAAATCCTAGTGTAATATTAGATTAGATAGATAATATTAGATAAGAAGATCGCTATTGTAAAGCTGTCTAGATAATAATACAAGCGAAACTTTTGAAAGTAGTCACAAACAGTATATAGAGATTACGGCTAAATTAGGTAAACGGGCATGGCCATGACAAACGAGAAATGAAGTTGTGATTTCAAGATTGTGGTGGGGGTACAGCGAATATGGTCTGAATCATTGTGCAAGTTTAAAGTCACGCATATTTATTAATAAAACAAGACCTTAAGTAATTTATGTCCTGTCCGAGTAACACAGTGGATCTGCGAAGCCCAAGTAAGCAAGAGCCGGTGAGATGGAGCGTTCTTCTGAAGTCGTTTTATAAAAAAATTTAATTAACTCAAATTCAATCAAACTTGATAGAAGTATAAATTTAAATAATTCCTTTCCAGAATTTCCAAAACTCTAAGAGAAAATAATAGACAAATCTTCTCAAAAATAAAATCTTTTTACCAATTTATATATTTCATCATTCTTAAGGTATTTTTATTTCTGACATAAGCCTGTAGTTATTATTTTATAAATTTGAAAACAATGCCATATATTCAGTTTTATAAAAAACCATCGTAAATTTTCATTAACATCCTTTGAATTTTTTTGATTGTCATTATTTGTTGTATGTGAAATATGTCTGTTATCATTAATCATAATTCTTTAAAATTTGTTATTATTATTTTTTTATTTTTGTCAAATTTTATTTATTTATTCTTTTTAAATTTTAGAAATCTTTAATGTGCAAAACAAGATTGCTAAAGAAAAAGTCAGTAGCTTTCATTTATTAGCAGATCATAATTAATTGCCAATTTGTACAGCTTATTATAATAACTTTAATAACTTTGTGCCAATAATAAGATAATTTAATTATTTACAGCTTAAAGATTTACTAAAAATCGCACATCTTCAACAAATACGCAAATTTTCAAGTACGGAATTGCGAAATAAGTATATTTTTAAATGTGTTTTTGTTTTTTAATTAATTTATTATTATATTGTTTTTAAGGTTGTATCGGCAAAGACTGTAGCATTTTCAAGATTTTGAATTAATTAAATATAAAATAAACGAATTCCCCTAAATTAATATGTCTATCAGATTCAACTCTTGCTTTTCAGCCAGAAAAACTTGCAATCAATGTACAGCACACTGTGACACTCACAAACTGTAATGAATCTTATCATAGCATGTGTGGTTCGTGTTGATGGAATTTTTTTCAAACAAACGTGACCATTAAAAGACGATTAAAAACGAAGCTTGATTAAATTGTACAAAGAGATGTATGTTGTATGCTACACAACCAAAATCCGCAGCCATCTTCTGGCTGTAAAAAACTATGGTGGTCATACAAAATGTATGAAGCAAACCTAATGCCATTAAAGCAATCAACTGGAAAATCCGATTTTAATAGTCCGTTAAAAAGGGAAGTTGGCTAATTGTTTCGTTGGTGTTTAGAATTTCCTTGGTAATTGTTGAAAAATAATGTTAATTTAGTTATTTTTTGGTCTTCTTAGCGGTTTTATCTCTGTTTTTTATTAATATCCAACAAAAGTTGACAATACTGACACATCGTTGATGATTTTATTTAATGAAAACATTTCAGTATTAAGCCTATATACAAGACAACGTCGTTCCTTAGACTGGTGTTATACCTCTCATTAGACTAAGCAATTGTAGAACGAAAACAGCGTTAACAGTATTTATCGAAAGTTTTACTCAATTTGGCGTGATGAATAAAAACACAAATAACTGTTTATATTTAAAAACAAAAAATAAATATGTTAGCATATTCAGTATAAATTTAGCATAAATTAGCCTTTACTTTACTACATTAGCAAATTCTTCGTGAAATATTTACTCAATGCATCAATTATCTTGTTAACTAAACTTAAAACTAATTAAGAAATTTTTAAAAGTTATTTACGCGTCTGTAGGATAATAAATGCCAGGGCATCTTTTAAAGATCTTTAAACTCAAATCACTATAGCTGGCTATCACCCTCTTAATAAACACCCCAAGGTAATGTCATCACTCTACAGTGTCTTTTTCAGATACAAAATAAAATTCTTAACATATTTTTATTTGACTTAAAAGACAAGTTATAATTCTCTTTTGAAGAGCAGTTTATATACTGCTTTTCTTCGTTCGTTCCCTCATTCAAATAATGATAACAATATTTCATTTTAATTAGCTTAACAAATTCGTTAGCCCACAAATTCAATGTCGCTTGGCTTTGATTTTTTTTCTTCGTACCCATTTATTAAAACAAAAGGTTTGAAACTTTATTTTTTTCATTCTAATTTATTTAATGTATGATAACTTTGTGCTTAACTCTGTTATTTATTAATGTCTAAACTGTTTGCTTTTAATTATTTAGGTTATTTTTCTTTAAGTTCTTTCTGTCACCTCGTCTGTTTAATGAAAGGGGTTGTAAATAGGCCTAATTAATGAAAACAGTGAGAAATTTAAATAACAAAATCAATATAAATTTTATAAAAGACAAGTTAAATTTATCTCATAGTTAGAAAACATATTTTATTAAGTCTCTTTTAGAAAAAGGAATTAATTAAAAAATGTTTTTGTAACAAAATTTTGTATAAAGTTAAATATTTTCAGTGTAATTTTAATAAAATATACGGAAAAAAATGTAAGCTTAAAAAAAACAAAAATATGGTTTATTTATTTTGGTAATAGATAAAATAAAACTGTTTGAATAACGATTTCCAAAACGATTTGATTCGGTTTCCTGTACATTAAAATTTAAATAAATGTTTTATTTTAATTTAATTGAATCGAAAAAATCTGCTTTATCCCATTAGTTCCCAATTGAAATAAAAATTTCAGAAAAATTTATCTAAAAATTCCTACGCAATGTCACATTTTTGAAATTAGTCCTTAAAGTTTATATGTATAGGAAAGAAAGCTTCCAAAATAAAATATTCAATATTTACGGCAAAATAATAAAAAATCAATAATTTATATCTTACACAAAACTAGTTTTATAAAAGATAAATTTAATTAGAAATTTTAATAAGGATTTTTGAATTCAAAAGATTAAAATATAGAAGAAAAGATGATTATTATTGTCTTTCTTAGACTAGTATAAACGGTTCTATTTATTATTAAATTTTCTAAGGAAAACAGTTCATAAGTTTTATCAAAAGAAAGGTTGTTTAAACATTTTTGTATCATAAAAATTAATACTTATAAAAAAATTGCATTTTGATTTTTTTTTGGGCCGTTAATAAATATTAAATACATAAATAATTAATATTTTCCCCATATCATTAGTGCTTCATTACTGCATGTTTATTTAAGGTTATTTATGGTTAAGAAACTGAGGTTATTCTGAAATTTATGTTTTTCTTTGAATGTGCTATTTTTGTTAGATTAATATGTTTGACGTATTTAAAGATTGTGTAGGCTAAAGGGCAAAAAATATACTTAAGCTGATAGATATACTACAAAATGTTTAATATTCAGTAAATTCTGATAATATAACTAATTTTTTATAATCGCGGGGAAATACTTATTTAAGCATAGCATAAATGTATGTTATGAAAAAGCATAAAACATGTTAAGATGTTAGCATAATTAACTATTGGGCTTCAAAATGCTAACATGGTGTTAGATGCAGTCTTAGGAAGTTACAAAAGATCGAACGTGATATTCACAATACTCGTCTGCGCCTCAATATTTAAATTTGTTTAGATTGATTTAGATTTAATTATACTTAATTGAAATTGTTAATATTTTATAAATAATTTTTTAAGCACAATGTCTTTATACGAAAATTGAATAAATTTTTTTTTTAATATTTCACCACCCCGCTGGGTGGCGTTTTTAGGAAAATAAACATTTTTTAAATAAATCAACAAATAAAAAATTACTGCCAACAGTTGTTGTAAATTTAGACATTATAATGTGGTTAAATATTTTCAACATTAAAAAAATTATTTATAAAATAAATTTATATAGTTTTTTTTGTGTTAACAATAAAAGAAGACTTCAGGATTGAGTTTTTCTTTTCTTGACGCTAAAAAACGTTTCTAAAACATAGTTGTCAAAATGTTTCTACCTAAATAAAAAACAAACTTAGAGGAACAGCTCTTTTTATTTTAAAGACAAATGGGAAAAATAGTATTTACAGAAATTCTCGAAGTGCATTCCTAATGCCGGTGTCGGTGTCATTACTTTAATAATTTGTGTTTGACTTCTAATAAAGTTCAAATTCTGTGGATTTTCTAAAAAAATGTAGGTCTTCAAATCTGGCTTAAAGAATTAGTGAAATAAAATATATGGCGAAAAGTTTTGCCAAGGTTGCTTAAGGATCAACGAATGTTTCATTATACCTTTAGTAAAGAATTTGGTATTAAGTTTTTTATAACTATGCTCCGTGATATAAGAATGATATACTCGATTATCAAAAATCTTTTATGACATTGATTTTTTAATACTCGTTTTTGTTTTCCTTGAAAATAAACTAATCTGTACACAAATGCATTACACCAAACGAAACTGTATTTTTAATTGTTTATACTTTTTATCTGCTGCTTTTGGTAATGGAAAAAAGTTGGTAAATTGATTTTTTTATCAATAACAGTAAAAACATTGGTTATTTTAGTTGGTTTAGTTGGTTTTATAACTAATTCAAAGACATTTCATCGGAATGGCCAACAGTTTATATAGAAGTAGAAAGCCGAAATTTCTACGCCAAAAAGAGGCAGCTTATGTAAGATTACTCTATCTGAAACGAGATTTCCAATTAAACTAAAAATTTCGGACAGACATAAAAACTATCTTAAAAAACAACTTCTTTTTTAGCAGCCAAGTAAATAGATGAATTGGTCCAAGAACATTAAAAGATTCTTATTTTTTCTAAAATGTATTAAAATGTACCAAATAACAGTAAACAATGAAGAAAGAGCTTAATGTTATAAGAAAAAATACCACTATTAGCAGTTTGATTAAATTTGAATGTTTCTAAACAGAAATAAAAAAAAAATTTAAATCAGTCTCTTAACTTTTCTACTGAAATTTTTCGGTTAGTTGTGTGTTTTGTTATTTTTATTTTATATATTTTTTCTTAATATAAAATTTCACTGTCCAACTTCATTTTAATTTGATATTTTACATACATACTTAAAATATCTATGACATATTGAAGACATAAAATTATTTGTTATATAAAATTAATCAATAAATCTTTAATTGTACTTTTAAATTATTTGCATTAACGGAAATTTATATAATTTTTCATAGTTCAAATAATGTTACCACTGTTTAAGGCAATTTTTTTTGTTTCAAAAATGGTTATATATATTCATTTAAATTTCGATTTTAATTTTAAAACAGTTCGTACTTCACAATTGTGCTACTGTTTTGCCTTCTCACAATTTTTTTCTTGAAATCTGTAAATAAATGTTCCTTGTTTCACAAAAGTAAAGTTAAAACATGTGTCAAATTTAAACAAAAAATGCCATCTTAACTTCTAGCATTTACAATGTTTTTAAATTTAAGACATGACAAATAAAGGCAATAAATAAAAAGTCTGTTGTTCGTATTTTTTTTATCTTTATATAAATAGAGAAAACTAATCCTTTCATTAACATTTTATCTTGCTGTACAATAAAAATATGTGTCTACTGGGGCAAAGAAAAAGAGAAAGAAAAGCAAAGCAGTGATGATAAATTTAGAAAAGTTGTACACTTTGATGAAGAGATTAAATTTCGAAAATATAGTAGCAATGCTCACGTGATAAATTAAGTACAGATTTTACTATGTAAGAGTTTTTACTATATTTGGTTTATAAAATTCATTAAGTTTGTAAACAAAATTAATACATTAAAAAAATAATTTTTCAATTGACGAAAAATCTGCAAACTATATTAATTTTAAAACGCATTTACTTTGACAAGGAAAACACTTTGTATTTTTGATTAATGCTCAATTTTTATCAGCTAGACTTTTTTTGCCAGATATTCAAAAGTTTTGTTTTAAAGTTTTAAGTTCCTAAGGATACAACATTTTCAACTTTGTTTTTTGGTAGAGCAACATTAAAATCAGAAGATAAATTGAAGATTTAAATTGATGGATGTGTTGAAGTACCAAGATAACTCTAAAAAATGACGTAGAGTTGGAAGCTCACTCGAATTAATTAATGAAGAAGAACATGAAGTGACGAAGTAGTTTTCATTAAATAACAACCAATGACAATGATGACAACTAATACTCTAAAGGAAGAAAAATGTATTGGCTCTATTAACTCTATTAACTATAATTCACATTTATTATTTATTGAGCAAATATGATCTGAATATAACTGCTCAGAAGTCTTAGTTGAAAAATGTACCTTTAGCATTTAAAATGCCCATGTTCAGATAACATTTTGTTATATAACAGTTTAACTGGCCTTACTCTCTAGTTTTCGACATTTATATGTCGGCGATCAAATGTATTACGCTACCGCAGTTGCTACCTTTCTAAAATTTTCTATTAATAAATATTTATATGCTGTGAGTGAAGTATGCAAGAATTGTACTGTTTAGTGATAAAATACTTTGGGCTTTCCATTGCCTACAAATTTAAAGAATCAATTCCACTATTAGCAAGACAGCTTCTTAAGATATCCTGCAGTGTATTAAAGTCTCTTATATAGATTTTTCACCACTCATATAATAAATTTCTCGCTGTTGCCTGCATTTTAAGATGCGAAGTCCAGGTTGCAGACCTATAAAAAAACAAAACTATTGCTTGGCGCTACAAGTTTATATTGCTTGCTTCACAGAGAAAAGCTAACGTTCAGTATTTGCCCACTTAGTTGAAATTTAATGTTATCTTTCTATTGTAGTTCATTTATTTTCAGTTGGTCATCTTTGAATCTAGCTTCATAATAAGCAGTCGTTGATGGCTTGCTGGCGATTGATAAGCAGCCTATAATTTTAATATCAGTTGGAATATTCCACATGGTAAGAAGCGTAAGTTCGGATTTATGCATGGCCTGTTTCTGATAATTCAAAATTTTTTATTGTAAAAATTTTTGTAAATATAGGAAGCTCATAATTATAAATTCTAAGTCCAAAAGCAAACTCTGTTCAGACTCTGTTAAATATGTAAAAGTATTATTTTATTTAAACTTAAATGAATGCTTTATTATTGCGCACTTTTAACAATACCGAGGAAATTTTAACAATCTGATTTATCACCCCTGTTGCAAACACATAAATTATTCCAGAGTTTGTGGCATATTGCCTACCAAAATAATATCACTAAGTAAAAGAAATAAAAATAAATAAAAACATAAGCTCTTCAACCTTTATAATTTGATTTTTTTATACTAAACTTGATGTTATTGATCTTCGGCTACACCATTGTTTGTGCAAAAACAAAAATCCCCAAATTTTCAAACAATTCATAGTAATTTCCGTTTTAATTTTTCTTAGCGAGGTTGGTAAATATTTCCTTTTTTTGTTAGCAACTCAATAACCGCCATTAATCTTTAACATAAAGTATGAAAAGAACAAATACTTATGTATGTCTTATCAGGCATAAAAGGATAAAATCCTGAAGTATTTCTTAGGTTTCTTAAAGAATTATTTATGTCTCCTTAAATTTAAGCCTTTTGTTCATCACAATTCAGAAAAATGGTAGATATGAAGTAAACTCAAGAAAGAAAAGTTAATAGTAGTAAATCTATAAAATAAAAAATGTAATAAAATGAAAGTTTAAACTTATCAACAGCAGTTTATAGAATTGAAACACGAGAGAGAGTGAGAGAGAGGGAATCGTTTCTACAGCACGCAGCACATCATGGGCTTAAATATACGCAAAAATTTAAAACAGAAAAGAAAACGGAAATTCGATATTTGTAGTTGTAATATTCTTATCAAACATGCTTAACATACACATATATTTTATTTCTTCTTATTATTGATGCAAAAGATTATTCGGAATATTACAAAAATTTTCATATTCCTTTTACATTGTCGCTGCATTTATTATAGAGATATTTTTAAATCAAACTTTCTTTTCATATTTATGAAAATAAAAACTTAGAACGTCATCAATATAAATTGTTTTTTTTTTAAATTGAAATGTTTTGCTTTCAATCTATCTGAGTTTAAAAAGTTAAGCCTTTTTTGGAAAATAAGTGTTAAGGAAAGCAGTTAAATCAGCTAACGATGTTAAAATACTCTTAGAAACGCAAAAGTATACAAATTTCTAATTGAAGCTATGGTGATTTATTACTTTTTCTTATATTAAATATTCATCTCTAATTAATATTTCGAAAATATTAATATCGAAAGCATTTGACTTACGGCAATTATAATGGTTCAACTGTTAAGTCAGAAAAACGAATTTGACTTCCTTACAGTTGCATCTACTCTCTGCTAGAATACTGATTAATTTCTATAAAGACTAGGAAATTAATTGGGTATGATTTTATGCCATCCCGCGTCAAATTCGGTAAGTAAACATACCGATTTCGGCAATGTGCCATCTTCAGTGTTCTTTTTCTTTATATACAGCTAGGTATTTCATTGTATAGTTCGTCTTGTTCATGTCTCTCTTCGTGTTTGACACGAACAAGACAAACTATATAAACACAGCTAATAATAAAATACAACTTGTATAGAGAAAAAAGAACACTGAAGATGGTATGTTTACAAATAGAATTTGACGCGGGATGACATAAATCATACCCAATTAGATCAAACCCATCGGACAATATACACACATGTCGACTAGGGAGTTAAAATTTTGTAAAATCAACCAGAATACAAAGATTATTTTATATCTAATGGAGAAGTAACAAATTGGGATTTTCAAACAAAAAAATATCTTGATTAAGATAAGGGGCAGGGCATAACTCATACAAAATGATATATGGTGTATCTCAAAAAGATTAACGTGTAGAGTTTTAAAATGTTGTACTATATCAAGGTATATAAAGTGCTGACTGTAGTAAGAATATGAGCGAAGTACCTACCATACAAATTGAAATTTATTTTTTCCCTAGTAAACTATAGCATAACCAAATAAACAATAAACCCATCGGACAATATACACACATGTCGACTAGGGAGTTAAAATTTTGTAAAATCAACCAGAATACAAAGATTATTTTATATCTAATGGAGAAGTAACAAATTGGGATTTTCAAACAAAAAAATATCTTGATTAAGATAAGGGGCAGGGCATAACTCATACAAAATGATATATGGTGTATCTCAAAAAGATTAACGTGTAGAGTTTTAAAATGTTGTACTATATCAAGGTATATAAAGTGCTGACTGTAGTAAGAATATGAGCGAAGTACCTACCATACAAATTGAAATTTATTTTTTCCCTAGTAAACTATAGCATAACCAAATAAACAATAAAGAGGATTCACTGTAGTAGAACAGTGGTTGAATTAATGGATGATAATAATGGTAAAGAATAGTGTAAATTTAAGTAAAGAACGTCTAATGCATGCAGTTGAAGAGAAAACTGGCTAATTTGGAATGACAGTATATATATATATTTCCTTAATATTCTTATATCCATATAAAATTTATTACTTTGATAAATTTGAAAAGTTACTTCACCTAGATTATGATTAATTGATTCCTTCAAAAATAAATGCTACATGATATATTTAGATTTTATGTTATTGGTTGATTGTTTTTCAATTAAATAAATAGTTTAAGATTTAAGAATGATAATAATAAAAAATTAATGAAAATATCATTAAAGATTTATTTTGCGTTTGAAAAATTGTGAGGACTATAAGGATTGCAACATCTAAGATAGCAAAGCGTAACGGGTATAATTACTATTTGTATAAGCTTTAATTTCTCATGCTACAATAACAAAAAAGTGATCATTTTTAGGCAAGTATGATATCACATAAGTATTTTTTACTAAAAGTTTTCTAAAAGTCCTCTTAAATACATAAAAACCATTCATATTGTTATACCTTGTAATGTGTGATAAGTTAAAAATTCTTTAGCTGCATAAAAGAAAAAATTAAGTTGTACGATTTTTTGTTATTTCTATCTTAAAGGCATAGTCATTATAAACGAATCGTGCAAATCTAAGAAAAAAGAAGAACGAATATTGTGCTGCAGGTGAAACGCGTTATAAAGAAAGAAAATAATTAAATGAAATATCAAGATTTTTTTTTTATCAGTCTAAAGTAAATTTCACATTTGTAAAAACTTACTTAAAACAATGTCTTTTACTTTTTCGTAAACAAAAAAATAACTGATATTTTTGAGGTCAGAAAATAACATAAGTCAAAGTAAAAGCAAACCTATCGAGTTGTGAGAATTAATTTCCTTAAAATTATTATTTTTTTTTCTTTATAATGTTGTGGAATGTTTTAAAAGTTTCTAGAAAATTATTTCAAATATTTGTTGCATAAAAACATTTTTTGGCAAATAAAATATTTTCATAATATGAAATTTAGTTTGAATAGAATAAGGTGGTGCGGCTCAATATGGAAGTAGGTGGAAGTCATCCACGATCTTATATAAAAAACAAAATGTTTAAGCATAAGCAAGAATTATATATTTCAAATAAAATTTTAAATAAAATATGATATGAATGGGAATGTTTAAGATTCAGTTACAAGTTTTTACATCTACGCTTATTATCTATCTGTAAAGTTTAAGAGTTAATTTTATATTAAAGAAGACATTTTATGAAATTTTACTTTACCAGCGTAGGACGAAAAATTAATGACATGTTACCTTTTACCATTAAATGTTAAAAATAATATAATTTTTTATAACGAAAACTTCATTTAAAAGCTTAATTTACAACCTATTTCTTATGAACAAAAATTTAAATTTTTTTGACAAAAAATAACAAGAAATTAATGGACTTTTAGCCGATCACTATTTATGAGTAATTTTAACAGAATAAAATTTTACTAATAACCACAACGTCGCTGTAAATTAAACATGTATTAGATAACAAAAATTGGCAAAATAAATAAAAGTATGCTTACGCACAATTCGCTTTAGGCCATTCTATCATATATTGAATTCAATTTTTTGCGAACTTTATAACTTAGAGAGAAATTCAGGGGTCCGAAACGTGAACTATGCTATAACCAAACGTTAAATCAATTGTGACACGAGCTGTGTGATACGTTCCGTCTTCTTGTTGAAACCACAGCTTATGCACATTACGGTTATTCAGTTCATAGACCAAAAATTAGTAATCATGGCCAAGAAAGCACTTCAAACAATCAGTTTTTATAGTTAATCGCTTTTCAACATACACATGGGGATTATTATCACACCATATACGGCAGTTTTTTTTTACAAAAAATTAAAGTGTTAATTATAAATGTTAGTTAGATACGGATTTTTGTTTTATAGTCCTATGCACTAAATATCTGTAGTTGTGAGTAATATTTTTTGTAACTTCTATAAAGAGTATTATTTTTGTTAATGCAACTTTAATTATTTGTATCACTTCAAAGATATACCAACGTATATAGTCATTTTTTAAATTAAAAAAAAACGGAAAAATAAAAAAGTTTTTATGTTTGTATAAAAAATTGATTATTAATAATATATTGAAGAAGTAATTCACGTATCGTTTTCATTATTATAAGTATCTAGGTTTCGAGGACTCTTGATAGATGCAACTGGAAAACTGTAATTGGGAATGTATATATATAATTGGTATGTATATATATAATATATAATTTCTTTAATTTTAATTCAGGGTAAACCTATGCGACAAATGAAGAAAAGAAATTAAAGTAAAACAGGCGGAGGCAACTGGTAAATTTACAATAATTAGCCTACCTTCTCTATAAAAATTCTTAATAAACTTAATTTTTAATATGGAATTTACTACGAAGCCTCTAATACATCTTTTGCAGCTATAATGTTGCTTTGCCAATTTCTTCAGAGTTTTTTAGCAGCTTATGCACTGAAAAGTTGCATGTAAAAATAATTATTGTCAATCTATTCCATTTGAGCTGCAATTTCTGTGGAATCTTATTTCCGACACTTAATAAAGCGTGCAATAAAATTCAAGCTTTTTGCTACTAAACACAAATCTTCAATGACCCTAGAGCTGAAGCATATCGAATCTCTGCTCATTCACTTTCCAATAAGCCAACAATAAATTATTTAAATATTTTTGAAGAATTTGTTTGCAACAAGTTTTATTATGTTGAATTACACATAAAGTAATTTGTAACAGTGCTCGCATTTATGCACATCTATATATGAAATCTACTTTTTGGTAAGTTTCGTTCTCAAATAAAAGATAGCTTTTCCGTATGTAAAAATTCGATGTATCTACTTTGTCCTGATGAGCACACTAGACATGATTAAGCCTGCAAAAAATGTTATTTCAAATATATGTTATGCAAACAGTTATAGTATTATTAGAAATCATTTTTCTTGTATTGTTGAGCTATAGATAGCAATCTATTTAACATTAATAATATTTCAAAATATATCTGAACATTTCTATATATACTGAGCTGTAACTTAAACAGTAACCAAATAAAAAAAATAGTATTTCATGTCTTTTAAGAAAATATATTATTCAATTCACTAGGATCTTTTTACATAAAGTAGATCATACATACAGTAGATCATACCGCAAAATAATTTCATATGATCATATCTTCTCAAACCATATACATAACGCATAATATTTAACACTTAAAAGTAGTCTTATATTTCTTTCACTTTGATGAAAACCATCGAAAACAATAGAAACAAAAACTATTCCGATCAGAATTTAGAACGTTATTTTTCAAATGCCCGCTTATGCTTTAAAAATATTATTTCGAGTACATATCGGTGACTTACTCATTTATCTGATTCTAGTTTGTAGCATAAGAATTTAAGTTTATTTTTAAATATGCGTCATTTCCGTGCGCTTATTTTATGAATTTTTCGTTGTAGGTAAGGTGTTCTAATGTAATGTATTAATGTAATAATTAAAACTTTCAATGCCTGATTTAATTTCATATTATTTTTGGACATAGTAAAAAATAACACTGACTGTTGGCGGCCATGTACATGTAACTTTTGTTGTGTAAGTGTATTACACAGTACAACGAAAGCCCGTTAATTGAACGTATATAATATTATAGGTAACTGATCAAATTTTTGTAATTGTTTATATCAAACTAAATAGGGAAGTAATCTTTTATTGGTATTTTTTTAAGAAAATTGTAATTTCTAAACCTATTCTACCTTATATTCATTACTTTTTCCTGTCATTAATTGCTACATTTTTCAATTTGAGTTTTATATACATACTGCACTTTGATTTATATTTTTTACTTAAATTTTTAATTTCTTTTTTTTGCTCTCTGGCTCCATTGGAATTTTATCTCACGAACTTTCCTATTAAGCAAACTTGCGGTATGAACATCGCTACTATTACCGGTGTAGCCTGGAATTTAATATTTTTCTATTACTATACAGGCGTCACAAAATATATATTCATCGTTTTATTCAACAACAATTATTTTTTCTTAAACTCAAAGTTTGAGTTACTATTTTAGTTTTCAGGAAACTTAAATAAATTATTCAAAGTATTTACTCAAAAGCTTTTTTGAGCAGACTTCGCGGCTGATCACCTGTTGTTAGCTAACTTTTATATTCTTTTTACCATACTGACAGAAACTAATCACTTAAAATAGATTTATTTATCTTAATTAACAACATACGCTTTTATCTTCGAACATACGAAAGTTTTAGTTTTAAATCTTACTTTCGCAGTAAAAATTAAATTATGTAAAAAATTACAGGCTGAAGTAGTAATTCATTTTAAACAAAATCAATTTATCCATTTAAAAAATATAAATTTGCAGGAAATTATTGTTCGCTAATTAGTTTTAACTTAAAATTTTTAAATTTACCTAAAAAAAAAAATATTATATTTTTAGCTATTAGATAACAGAAATGAAAGAAATTATAAAGTATTAAAAAACTCCTAGTTTTAAATACAAAAAAAATTTTTTTACGCAGTGTAATACTTAAATGTACTACGTGCTTATAAATATAATTGCAACGAATGATAGTTATGACAAATATTTGAGTTAAAATGAGTGGGCTCTTGTAGCCAAGCTGCTGCTCTATTTTTGTAATTCGTGTATATTTATTTTTTATACCATATTTTGTGTAGAATTTAAGCAAACAAGAAATGTTCTTCAACAAAAACATATATTATTTAAAGGTGATGATTACACGATTATATTTTGTGCAAGTTTATGAATCCTTAAAGCAGAAACAAAAATGCAACATGTTATTTTCAGAGGTATATATTTCATATTACGACTGTTTAGTTTTGAATTGTTTACAAAAATGTAAAAACAAATTAAAAATCTTTACACTTATGAAGGTCATAAAAAGAAAAAAATAATGCTATATATGGTTTTTATTTTGTATTAACTGTTAAAACCCATTAAACAGATTTTCCAGGATTTTCTTTTAATGTCCTTGCAATTGTTTCGGGAAAGACATAAATGAGTTTTGAACAAAGTACCCAAGGCAGACAGCATGCATAGTTCAGTTGTTTCAAAATCTCCCTTATATAAAATTTTAATTGGTTGTAGATTTTAACGCCATTGAATTACTTTTTATGAAGTTGTATAAAGTGAAAAGTTTACAAATTCCGAAAAATGTTATATATATATATTTTTTTTGTCATTCACTAAAGTTGAAAAAATGGCTTCCAGTGGAAAAGTGTTGCTAACTTAAAGTCCATAAGATAATATGAGAATGCAACAATTCAAAAGCGTAAAATGTGCTCAAAATAAAACACTTAAATTAATCTTAAGATTTAAATTTAAATTTTATATATAAATTTTATATATAAATTTTTATTGTTTTATAAAGATTAAGTGAAGGAAATTTTTGCATCATAGATGTATATAAGTTTCTCAATAGTATTTTTGGTTTTTTATTTTATATTTAACCCAAGGAGTTATTAAAATTTTTGGACTGCAGACTCAATACAAGCTTACAAGCAAATAAATGTTTATGTTGAAGGCTTAAAATTTAGCGATTTGTTTGATCATTACATTAAAAGTGCTTTTAAAGAAAGGCTTGAAAGAAAACATAACATGTGTTAAATTTTATAGATTGCCAATTTACTATCAAGACTGCTCTTGTTATATTAACTTCCTATAACAAATCAGTAAAAAAACTAAAAAACAATAAAAAAAAAAAACTAAAATGCAATGAAGAATGAAAATTGATCAGGCATGTTTGCTTAACAAAATATTTTTATTTCAATGCTAAAATCCTTATCTGGTGAGTAAACTTACATTTATATACATACAATTTAAATTTTAATTTCAACACATGAGTGTCTATGTACAAAATACAATATTATAGTAATAACATAACAAAAAATGCTACGCTACGATGAACAAAAGTACCATTAGTATAATCACCAAAAGTAATTAACGTAAGTACCAACAAGATCTAAAATTTAAACTTAAAACTTATATAAACATTTATATAGATATTTTAAGCGTGTTTAAAATTCTTAATATTTATTTTGATTTTATATTTTTAATTTCTTATAAAGGAAATGAAAATACTGGCATTTTCTTTTTAACCGAATTTTTTTAGTTAGAAAGTCTTGTTGACATACAAGTAGAAAAAATTAAATTTTAATTCAATGACTGTTTTACATAGTAGTTTGATTTTCATGTGCATGGCCTTATTTTTGAATCGCAATAGGCAAACACTTTAAGTTCAAATACTTTTATGTCCCCAAGTAGAAAAAACTTAAAAAAAAAGTAAAATATATATGATGTGATGACGTGTACATAAGTTATTTAATACTTAGTAATTTAACAAAATATTTAAAAATCAAATTGTGGTTTTTGTTTTCAGATTAAAAAATTTCTAAATTTTTTTTTTAAGATTCAATTATTGTTTTCTCAATTTTTTGTTTAATATATAATTAACTAGCGTGCCCGTGACTGCTTTGCAAGTCATTTGTAGTTTGTTTTTATTCTGCAGCGTTCTTTTTTGTGTGCGCCAAAAAATTCAATCATTCAAGCAAATTAATCAGAAAAAACACAATATTTTTTTTTTCGTTTTTATGTTTTATTAATAATTTTATCTTTTTCATAGAAATTTTTGTGTGCTTATATAATACGTCTTATTCTATTGTAATGTTTTTACATATTCGACATTCTTCGATCGATTTTGTTTCGCGGTATAGACAAACAAAGCATTTGGTTTATTAACACGTGAACATAATACATATAATCGACGGCGAAAAACAGGGATCATTGCAAGAGCGACATGTATGGGAAACTAAAGCCGTTTAAAATCAAACGGCAAATCTGGGGGAACCATTAGAATAGTATCAATACGTCCTCGCCCTTATATTTTAAAATTTTTGCTTCAATCACATTTTTCATAACTTTTTTGACTACTAAACGTGTCCCATTGCAAAGTCGTGACTGGCAAATATTTCTAAGCAAAATAATTGTTGCACCAACTTTCACTTGTAGACGGTGGAGCGGCAGTCCAGGTAACTTAAGCGAATTTTAAAATTCGACTGGATAATTTACAATATCGTCTTGATTGGTAGTAGAGCCAACCGATTTTTAGGTAAAATTTTCACCGGGAATGTCATTCAAAATTGTCACATTGATATCCGAAACATCTGCATTTTTCGCATGTAAAATAGCTCTTTCCCCCAACCAATCATGGTTTCTAAAATTTTGTGCAATACTGGAAAATACGTTTGTGAGCAATTTTTGTTGTGATTGTGCAAAGTGGCAAATATCTCACAATTGCTTTTAAAAAGTTCGGCTGATGGATCATTTTGCAATTCAACACGCAAATTACACACACACAAAATGTAGCAGAATATGGAAAACAAAATTTTATATTTTTTTGCACATCCACTTGCTATGAACATGAGCATATTTCGATTTGTGTTACCATCGTATTCTGTGGAAGCACATACACATACAGCAATGTAAAGACGAAAACACACATTTCATTTGATACAAAACATTGAGTCGAATTATGGTCCAATTGAAAAAAAAAATTGAATTTTTTGAAAAATTTGTCTTGTTTCATACAGTGTGGACGCACTATTGTGTATAAACGCATAAAACAAAGATACTAACCAGCGAACGATCATCAAGAAAGTACTGTGAAAGATTGGTGAAAATCAGACGGTGCATATCTCCAAACACTGGCATCCAACGGACAGCTATTTTGGGCTTAATTTATATATGTATATATATATATATATATATATATATATATATCTATATACACATATATATATATATATATAATGTGATATTGTTGCACTAAATAAACCGAGTACTTCATACTTGTGTGCAGGCTTTCTTGAATCAAGTAAAAAAATTCTAACTCACGAATTAAGACCTAATTTCAGTAATTCATTTTTACATTTGTCTTAACTTCTTTAAATAACTGATCTGCATATGTTCAATACTTAAAATTTTTATTTTACTTAACAAAATTGCAAATACAATAACTTAAAAAAAGGACAGCAAAAAATTGCATTATTTATATTTGCTTATGTAATATGATATTTTACATCTGTTTTTATGTATGAAAAAACAGCCAGAAACAACAGGAAATAATGAGAACAATAAAAATTGATTATTGAGATAAAAATAATAAACAGTCACCATTTATATATTTCCTGAAATAGCTATATTATCTCCATTTCTTTCATCTGTCTATTTTGTGTCCACAAATTTTCAAGAAGAAAACAATTTGTTCTTAAACGTTTGAAATTTTAAACACAAGAATTCAATCACTTCAATAAAAAAGACTAAATTATCGTGAGGGTATGTGGTAGTACTTGTAGATGTCTGCACTGGATATCGAATTCATGACGCATTTGCGGATTTATAAAAAAAGAAAAACATACAAAACAAAAACGTTAATCAGAGACTTTAGTGAATGATTGTATGAACATTAAGGCGAGATAAGGTGTGCAAAATGAATTTTTTCTTAAGTCTCATCATCTTATCAACCTGTAAGCAAGTCAGAATAAAAAAAATTCATATATCTTGAAACTTAAAATCATAATACGAGTAAAATGTACTTTTTATTCTTCATTTTTCACACATGATAAGATTTTGTTGTGTTGCTGATGAACATACATATATTGCTATTGTTCGTTGTGGCTGTTGCTGCTAGAGCTACCAGGCGAGCCCTTGGGTTATTAACACTCAATTTGCTGTCTGATTTATACAGACAGATATAAATTTAAAAATTTGTTTATGTATTCTATGCATATGTACGTGCGTGTGTATAAATGATATATGAATGAATATATTAGTTTGGTTTTTGTCTTTTTTATTTTCCATTTTTCTTTGCCATTAAATGCAGTTTTTTGTTTATTATTTAATTTTAATTTAGTTTTTATAGAATTTTTACTTACACTTAGTCAGAGGTAAATGTATCTTGCTAAAAGAATTTTGCAAAATAGAATAGTAGTCAAAATCAACAAGCTAATTAAAAGTAATTAGCTTAGAAATATCGCGAAAAAATACCACCTGCGTAATTAAAGGTACATTTCTGGGCAACTGGCGGGATGTACTTTTGTTCCATTATGTACTATTTTATATCACAATTCGTTACAGAACAAAAAAAGGAAATTTAAATGGAAAATTGATTTCACAACCGCTGGTAGATGCACTACCATCAGATGCAATATGTATTGGGAATAGCATAGAGTTAATTTTTTGGGACATGCTGGCTTTATTGACGCAATGAAAGTTTCAAATTTAACAGTAAAATTAAATAGATTTCTTTTTTCAGTCTCTGCTTAAGATTAAAATAATTAAAACCTCAGTATTTATTCGCAATCTAAGTAGATGCTGCTTTTATGAAAAGTGGTTGGAAGTAGTTTATATAGCATTAATCCAATGTCTTTGATATCAAGTTGGCACGTACGTAGAATTTCATTATCAATGTTCTTTATTGATTTTTTTTGGATATTCGCCTAACCAACCAAAAAAATAATCCAACACTTCGTTTTTCATAGGCGCTTAGCTTAGAAAATACATATTAAAGAAAAATTGACATAGATAAAATTAAAATAACAGAACTGAACTGGCTTATCGCCAGAAACTCTACACTTAGTGAAGATTTCAAACTGCTTTCATATAAATTAAGGTCTAAAGACTACATCATATTATCAAATTGTACTATGAAGGACTTAATGAGAATGTAGCCCAGCGGAATGCACACAAATTTTAGCTTAAATCAAAATGTACGAAGTCGTGAAATTTGAAGAAAAAAAACTGATAACACATTCTAAGCTCCTAGCTTTGAGTAGTCCTAGTCCTGGTTACATCCGGCTAAAATAGAAAAACATTGTATGTTCGGTCGAACATCAATGTAATTAAAGCGTGTGATTGCGACTCTCATATGAATAAAATTTCCTTTTTGAATTATTAAACATATTTTTTTTAGATATGACACTATCTATAAACTAAACGACCTTCTAGGACCCCTATTCTACTAAAATAAAAGTTTGATAAGAAGCATTTCAAGACAACATTTTTAACTGCAACATTACAAAAAGTAATATATTCTGGCTTGTTAAAAATTAAAAATATATTTTTTTCCCTAATTATTAACAATTCTTACCGCAACAAGAACTTATATTAACCAGCTACATAATAACATATTACAAAAATTAGTGTTAAAATAATTAATACGTTGAAAGAATTGAAAAAAAATATGATCAAGCACTACAGTAGTTTATTAGAAAAGTGGTTAAGACAGTGATGGAAACACCGAAATAAAAAAATGTCATGTAAAGGCAAAAGTTATATATAAAAACAAGATTGGCAAATTATTCAGCAAGAGAAGAATTGTAAAATAAAGTGTGAACAAAATAAACCAAAGTATAAGGAAGAAAGCAATTGCATTAAAAATAGTATTTTCTTCTTAGAGCAAAAATACACAAAAGTGTTGATGAGTTGAGAAATAAATATGAGAAAAAATAGAAGAAGCATAATCATGAGATATATTATAGTTATCTAAAATTGTTTGTAAACTTTCAATGACATAAAGTTTCACTTGCAATCATACTTAAGTATTTGTTTTATCTTTATTTAATCTGTGACAGAAATATTACAAACAGTACAGTAAGAACACTATTATTACCTTCAGTTTTCTTGTTTTCACGATAAACTTTAACATTAAATACTTTACCCATTATTCAAGATCACTTACATATAAATAGTAATCATTAACAAAAAAAGAAAAATTTTTATTATTGAGAGAAATTATTTATTTTTCCTTTTCATACTCTCTTGACTTAAATTAACTAAGTAAATGATATTTACTATGCACAGTAGAACAGAGATATTTTTCCAACTAATTTACAAATGACTGTACTTATTAAAAAAAAAACTACATGTTCTAGCGTCAGTTCTGCTATTACAACGCTATCCAGATTTAATAAATTTTTTATAGTTTTAGGGTTTTTTTTACACATTTGTTGAGAAGTTTAAAATAAAGGATTGACCATCTATAGATAGCGTGAAATTTAGATTTGAATGTTGAAAAATTAAGTTCAGTTATTCTCGATATTGCAAAAACTTGGCACTTGCATTTCTAAGCTAGTTTTCTCTGAAAGCAATACAAAATTATAAAATACGCAATATTTAAATATAAATATGTATATTAAAATAACGCATATATTTTTGGGAAATAAAATCATCTGCCCTTAAGGGGCATTTTTAATGAGCCTGTGATTTTTTGCAAAAAACAGAAGTTCAAAAAATAATTTTAAGTACAAGAATAAAAGTGGCAACTAGAAATAACTTAATAAAATTTTTATTTAAGTGGGCTTGGCCTTACTTAAATCTTGTTAGTCAAATTAATCACCGATTTTATAACATGCCACCCACACATTGTTTTGTTTATTTGAAAAAGGGCGAGTCAATTTGAGAGAATAGATGTTATCAAAGTAATGTTTAAGTTAATTGTTTTGTTTAAACAAAAAAAAGGAAAACACAACAGACGGAAATGAAATATAATAACTTAACTATTTAAAGTATTCTACCAATAATAAATTCCATAAAAGAAAGAAAACAAGTTTTAAATTCATATTTATCAGTTCATTGTTAATGGCTATTAATATTAAAGAGAATTGTTTACTTAAGAAACCAGCAATTTCGCATTCGCTAGCATTCTTCATAATACATTTACTAAAGATTAAGGATGAGAGCATTTTAATTTTTTCATATTGCTTTTTTAAACAAACGTCACTTTTTGACATTTGGATAAATCATCATGAATTAATTGGGGCCTTATACACGCTACGAAATTTTTGATTTACTTTAAAAATTAATTATCAATTCTGTTTATCTGTTTATTTTTGGCTTAACCAGCTCGTTAGTGAGTCAAATTGCCGCATATAGATCATTATATCCAAAAAAAATTCTTTATGTGGTGTCGGATTTCATGTTAAGTTTGATGGTGATCATTAACGCATGAATAATAATTTTTGCTTTGAAAAATAAGGGTGACATTACGCTGAGCTTTTAACAGAATATCTTTGCATTTAGTATTGCAATTGCATCCACAATCTTATTGGCATCAAAAGCTTGCAATATGTCAATTTCACGAAATTGATATAACAGCTCGTGCGACTTAACGCCTCTTTTTTATTGTTAGTGGCAATCAGTGAAGTCACTAGTTTATGATAATAATTCTTATGATCAAAAATGTTCTAAAAGTGACCTGAAATTGAAAATTTATCTCGCGCTTAGTTAAGAACAGCGATACTTTATTTGGAAATTCAAACATAAATTCACTTTATAATTTTAATGACGGGTACAAAAAGTTTAATAAAATTTAATTTTTTTGTTTTATAGTTAAGATATAATAGAATTGTCTAAATTCCTTTTAAAGCTAGACCGAATACAAAAATCAATGAATTGCTTGTTTTTAAATGGTTGTAATTAAACCAGACAGAATTCAATGTGAAAATATCTTTTGTTAACATAAAGAAAAATACATAAATTATGAAGTTATAATATTTTCAAACAAGTCACTAAAATTTCGTGGAAATTCACATGAATTTACACTTCTACGTGATTAAACTTTAATTAAATCAATTTTTTTAATTTAATTTCCTTGCAGGTGAATAAAATAAAACAACTCTTAAAAATAACTTTTCAAGCATTCTGCCTGTGTTACAGTCATAGTTTACCTCAATATGCTTGACTAATTTCATAGCACCCTTTCGCTGCCTTACAAGCAAATGAAAAAGGATTTTTTTTAATTAATTTACAAATAATGTTAATGGCCTGTCCATAACGAATAATAAAACCTTCTAAATTTTATTTTTTGTGCTATCTACGTCACTAATGTAATTCTTATTTCTTTTTATATTAAAGAATAATATTTGTTTATCAAAAAGAGCTTACAGATAAGAAGGCAACTAAGTAAGACGGTAAAAATAGATAAGATTTTTTTCTGTGATTATGGAAGCAGACGTTTGATTATTTTCAAAAACAAATTATTTATTTGTTTGCTGCTAGTTCAATAAAAATAATCATTTTTTTGTTAACAAAACTTACCTAGTGGTTGCTTAATTCTTTATGTGCAGAATATATTCAAATTGTAAAAAAAATTATGTATTAGGAAATATTATTATTCAGAACAACGTTACTTTAAGTTGCATACAATTTCTGTAATTTATTTATTTATTATGTTACTTATTGTTATTATTATTTCTTTTAATATAGAATTGCTTATTTGTATTTCAATAACTTAAGTATTTTCTTTACAATAAATTGGCCATTTTCCTCTAAATGTTATTTATGATTTTTGTTCAAACTTACAAGACTGCAGTTATATATGTTTTTCCAGCCACTGCAAGCACAATTGTTAATTAGCACTACACTTAGTGCATATCAGTGAAATTAATCCTTGAGATTGTATTGTATTGTAAGAGCTTCACTAATTTGAAATAGCTTAATTAATTTCAATTATTTTTAAAGGTGGGATTTGTTACATTTTTATTAGCTTTATATTATGGTTTTATCTATTTTCTTAATACATTATATACATGTACGTTGCTTAGCAAAATAATATAATATTAATTGTGGATGACATTATTTTGTGTGCTTATTATTTTTGTAATATAACATTTTGTGTATGGGCAAATTTACACATTGTTGTTTGTTTTTTTTTTCTATTATTTATAAAAACACACTTTATTCTTTATATTTTATAATTTTTATATGCTTGGAAAATTAAATTTATTTAAATAAATTATACATTTACGTAAATATTTTATATTTTCATATCTTTAGTATGCTTACATTTTTATACAAAATTTTTATAGACAGAAGTTTTTCAATTAGGACACAATTTTTTTATATTAATATCTTTTGTTCACAAACATACAGCGGATTTCATTAAGCACCTGTCCTTAATTAAGCATGAGAATTTTTTCTTTTATTAAAAAAAACCAAATAAAAATTGCTTTGGAAGTAATTCCCTGCAGTCTAATCTTTCGTTTACATTGCGAAAATGTAAGACTTATTTGCAAATTTAGCAATATTTTTGCTTGATAATTGTAAATTTTGTATCTTAGTTATTTTAAAATTATATTCAGGTGCTTAATATTTTTTTAATTTTTTAAAAATTTGACGTTTTAAGAACATTATAATTTTTTTATTTTGAAAATTTAAAAAGAATATTATAATTTTGAAGTCATGATCTTTTTATTTTATATATTTTATGTTATTTATTTTATTTTCAAAACATTAAAATTGGTTGTAATATTTTTTAAGTTTTCGCAGATTTTTCATTAGCTAAATGTATTTTGGGTCAATATATAAAAGTCACTCTTGCCTCATAAAATCTTTGAAACTGCAAAAATGTTTATTTAAAGTTAACTTTTGGAATTTTAAAATTATTTCTATTTTGTTTTCACTTAATCTATATAAATATTTTTCATAGCTGATTTGAGGTTATACTTTGAGTGAAATTCAGTGAAATTTAGTGAAATTTTCGCAATTTATTTGCTTTACTTTTTATTATTGCTGCCATTTTTATTGAACTTTCCTTAACAATTTTTTCATTTCAATTTTGTAATCAAAAACTGCGGCTCAAATAATCTTGGCGGTCGAAATCTTATTGTTATTTATTTGTATTTTCTTTATCTTAAAAATATTTACTAATCACACTCAAAGTTCACCTTAAAATTAGTCGTATTGTTGTAGTAGTTGTAAATGTAACAAAAAAAGTTGAACCCTTTTTAAAAGATTTTCCCTTCAAACATATCTTGACTAGAGGTAAAACAAACATAGAACAAAAAAACACAAATTTTAAAACGTTGTTTTGCACATCCGCTTTACAGTTGTATTTCCTCACGCGCGCACGTAAAACATTTAACTGAAATCTAACAATGGCTTCTCAACAGAACATCAGTAGTCGTAGTCATAGCTGGTGCTGCAGTGTCATTAACAGTAACAGTATTTAACAGTAGCAAACAGCATGTTTTATTAAATTAACAGTGTCTGTATAATAGCATAAACAACACCTTAGGTTAACTTTAAAATGAAAACTACAGAAAACGTATACACAAACACTTTCTTTGCGATAAGAAAAAACTACGACAACAACAAAGCTACAGCATGCATGTTTTTGTAGGTCTCAACATTTATATGTTTGTGTTTTTGTTTTTTTTTTAATTTTCTATGAGTAAAACCAAATTTACTCTCAGTGGTCTTTCTTCTCTCGTCATTTCACTTTCTCCTTTACCATGCATTGAAAGCTATGAAGAGGGTAGCTGTAAATGCGTACATACTTTTCCACTTACATTTAGCAATCCGTCCTGTTTTTACCATGTGGACGTATAAGTTATGATATTTTATACAACATACACATACGCCCTCGATAAGTTTTTAATGCTTGGCTTTCATCGGTTGCACACTGTGTCAGTAGGTTTTGTTTATCATATATTTCCTGCAAAAATGTTGTTGATGTTCTCTATTGTTATTCGCAAGTTAAATTTCTCATAAATGCATTTACTCATTCTCTGTATTCAGCATTAGACTCATTAAGATTGAGTTGAATAAAATTGTGTTAATGTTAAATAATTTTCATAGCATGATATATAATTTTCAAGAAGTACGCTGCTTAAGTATAGATGTTTAGGCGACAAACTTAACATTTTTGTGGTTGTAACAGCATTATCTTCTTTTAAGTCATTATAAAGTAAAATTCATTCGAAAATCGCTTGCACATATTGGACTAACAGAAATTTTTAAAATGTTTAGATATCTTTTTTAAAAACACTAGTACCAACTAAAATTTTATTTAATTAGCCTGCTAAAAACTTAAAATCTTATAGTTTGCTTAAGTTATTTTAAATTGTGAGGATTAATTATTGATGATTAAAATTGTTAAAATTGTTATAATCTTTAATTAATTAAAATTTATAAAATTTATAGCAAGATATACAATAAATAGTTCTTTAAAAATACAAATCAAATAAAAATTAACATGATAATACCAACAGTTTACAAATACCATTTTTTTAATTACTATAATACTATATTTAATCAGTTCTAATCCAAAAAAATTTTTAACATTTCTACTATTAGCTGATATATGTCATTCTTTATGCAAACGGCGTTAAATCGTGTACAACTCTCCGATATTTACTTTTGTTTATTACATCCAAAGGTAACAAGTCTTTTTTAGTAGATATACAATTTCATACCTATCTTAACTAAAGCTATTTATTTTTTAAAACAAATCACAGCATAAAAAACTCTCTTAGCATCTGACATTTCGTTATATTTGTATATTTTAAAATTATAACTTAAAACCAGAATATTTCTTGCATTCTCACTTTAATTCAGTTTTTAAAAATTAGAATTGTTCAGCTAAAAAAAAATAACCATAGAAAATTCAATTGAACTACAAAACAATTCTATTCGAACAAAAAAATACAAAAAGTATACAATTTTTTGTGTTTCCCATTTTTTAAAGATCTTTCTTTAACGAATGAAAAAAAAGTTGACTTTAGCTTCCATTTACATACCTTAAAAAAATTAAAAAACAAATATTGGCAGTTGGTCAAAAGCCAAAAGAGAAAAAAATTTATATATTTTTTTCTATAAATTCAATATGAATATAGTTTTTATTAATTTACAGCACAAAATAACTTTGTAACGGTTGAGCGCTAAAATTAAATTATAGTTCAATGTTTTTTCTCTTTTTGTCTATCTTCTTTATTATCTGGGTGAATGATTTGATATAGTATAAGAAAATACTAAATCAGTTTAAAAAAATAAATAAATAAAAAAAAACAAATATTAATTCATGTTTTTCTTGGTTTACTTGGCTTGTTTTAGGTGTTTATTAAATTAAACAAGATTCTTGATTTATCTTTATCTATTGATGTTATGTCATTTATGTCAAATAAATACAAAATATTTTTTTTTTGTATTAGACACTACGGTTAACCTATTTTTTATGAAATCAATTGTAAGAATTTCTATTAAAATTGTGTTTGTTTTATATTTTTTAATTTAGAAAATGAACATGTTCAGTTAACAGTGGTCTTTATTATTATTTTTTTTAATAATTTTATTACAATTTCGAAATTGGAAGCAATTAATTAAATTATTGCATTGATGACTTATTTTCAAACTAAATCTAAATATTTTTTGAAGCATCAATCTATTTTTAGCGATTTGTTCGAGTAAGTTGATCATTAATATCTAACCATCTCTTCACCTATGTCGGACATAGAAAACAGCTATCAATTTCAGTTTTCATTAATGTTAAATCAATGTTTAAAATTTTTTGAATTAATCTGAAAAGTAAAGTAAAATTTATGTTTTTATACCTTTATAGTTTTGTAGGCTAGTAGGCAGTGTAATAGCTTACCAGTCTGGGGGTTATGGGTTCGATTCCCAACAAAGACCTTGGCTATTTTCACTACAAAAAATAAAAAGTAACAATCGGTGGGGCTCCTCAGTGATGAAGGCATGGTCACTGGTCGCTGTGCTGTTTTATATGACAGTTAATTCCCGTTAACATGGGCCTTCTATAAATGAAAGCTGCCCCGGTAGGCTAGTAGGTAGTGTACTTAGGCTACCAATCTAGGGTATGTAACTATCCTTCTACTTTCACCACCTGTCTCTTCTCTATCCCTTTCCTAAAGAATGTAGCACGGTTGTAACTAAATAAGCATTGTTGCCTGAAGTGCTACTTCTCTTAAAATCAAAAAAGTAAATTCCTTCACTAAAATTAACACTTCAAGTTTATTCTTGTAAATATGTTAGCATAGAACAATATACCTTCAGTTTTTTCAGCTTTTATAACGGCCGCAAATAATCTTCGTCTTAAATAATAAAACCAGCAGCGTCGGCGTAAGCTTCTAGAAAAAAAAACAAAACTTTTATAAAAAAATAACAAAACTTTCTAGTAAGCTCTGCGTGGATTGTAATTAAACAAAGCAAATAAAATTGTATTATTTATTTCACAGAGCATTAAAAATTGATATGTATTTCGTTTTGAATAGCAGATATGCATTTTAAATCAGTGTGATGAGAAATGTAGATACGCGAACGCGTTAACAAGATAAAAAAAAAATAAATTCTTATTACTAATTTTATTTATTATTTTTCCCAAAATGTATGCAATTTCTTTACCGCAAATATCACCTTATTTTAGTTTACTATGCATTTGCGTCTAAATAACCTAAGGGACCATAGTGATAATCGTGTATGCACTGGTCATTTTGATAAAAAAAACAAGGAATGATTCTACAGTTTCCAACGACTTTACAGGACTGCAGCAAAAATGTATTATGTCCTATAGTAGCAAACCAAGCTATTGCAAAAGTTTTGACAAAAGTTTTTGCATTGTTTTAGGTTTAAGACGACATTAAACTTTCAAAATCAATAATTTAATTTTTCAGTATCATTTTCAAAATCAAAGCAAAAATAAGATTTTGAAATGGTTTAAGTTTTTCATATACTCGCAAATATGTCGCAAATGTTCGGTAAACGATATAAAGAAAAATTAGTCTTAGACCATCGGCTGAAAGGACAAATCTGCTATACTTTAAGGCATTATCACTAAATCTTTTTCATATTTTTATATAAAAAAAAACTCACAAAATAAAACTTTAAAACCTGAAATAGACAAAGTCGGGAGCAGAATATAAGTTTAGTAAGTTAAATATTTTTAACATCTTTTTTTTTTAAATATTTTGTTTTCAATAATTGATAATTTTTAAATTAAACATATAAAATATATTTTAAACATGCTATACTTTTATTAATATTATAGCGATTAAGGGGCATTACGATGTTTTAAAAAGGAAAAGTTTTAATTCAGTTAAAAATTTATTATTTCTTCATAAAAGCTTAAGAATTTAGTATAACACCGTTTAAATAGTATAAAAAAATGAACAAGTTAAAAACTCCAAAAACAAATATATATTTACGTGGGTATCTATGTATATAGATGCTAGTTAGAAAAATTATTCCAAATCATATATTATGTCTGTAATACAGGTTTACAAGTTTAGCTTTAAGCCAACAATAACAATTTTTTTTCTTTTGTTTAGTATCCTTGAGATTTTTTTCTTTATAATTTTTTTTTCATAATTTTTTTTAAGTTAGTTCATTCTTATCCTATGAGTCGTTCCATGTGACATCAACAAATCAGTAAATTTTGTCAAGTTTAAATTTCAAATAAATTTTGGAAAATGGTTTTATTTTAGCATGCATTATTTTTGGATGCACAAAAAGACAAAAACTGTTGTTTCTATTTCAAAAAATAAAAACCCGTGAGCATTAAAACACAATATCATACCTATGCTATAAAATCTAATTCATATATCAATAACATAATTGCACATGTTATAACGCTTACAGTACGGAAAATACTGATGATATTGCATTTTATAGTTATCGAAACGAATGATAAGTGCAAAAATTTAAGCACCTCAAAATTTTGTCAATAGAACCCAACAAAACTGCGCAACAATGATTCCTTAATGTTGAATAGCTCATATTTTAAATTGTGAATGGAATATATACTAAATTATGTGAAATGGCAATAAATTTATTAAAAGGGTTTTTAAACCAGAAAATTTTGTGGATATTTATTGTTTATCCCTTGGAGGTGTATTACCTCCTGCCAAAAATTATAAATCAAATAACAAAATGAAAACTCAACTTGTGTAATAAATCAAAAATTGAATATGAAAGAATAACGAAAACTGAATTTGATATCGATTTATTTCAATTTCTAAAATATTTGCTTAAATTTATTCAAAAATATTTTGTATAATTCATATGTTGATGTCTGTTTGTTAAAAACACAATCATGTAGCGTGTTCGAGGGCACTCCTATCTGGTAAGCAAAACAAGAGTGGACACATCCAAAAAATGTAAAGTCTGGAAATGAAATCTTTGCAAGGGCTGTTTGACATAGGTAACTGTTCTATTGAAGTCACCAATTCTGATCTTTGCTTTATCAATGTAATTGTACAGAAGCTTTATTTTACGATGTCTTTAATTAAAAATTCGCTCCCTAAATTAAGAACGCTTCAGGAATGAAAAATTTCATAAAGACCATATGTTAGTCCTATCAACCTAAAATCAGGAACCCAATATGCCTCCAGTTTACTTTAATATTTTGATTTTCTTCATTAAACACAATTTTGTTAGCTTTTGCTTTTATGACTTTTTGTTATAGAATTCGAGTCAAGTTCACAACGCATGAGTTTTAAGATACCTATTTTTAAACCAACTTTCAGAAATTGGCTTTAAGAGGTTAAACAAGTAAATTTGCAAAAACTATGTGCTCAACAAAAAAAATATAAAAATTAAATTATAAATTAACTGAAACGAAACCTTGAGATATTCAGAGTTTTCAATTTCCAAATACAAAATATTTTAAATGTCAAAACTAATTTCAAAACTAAGCTCAAATATCTCTCTACTACTAAGCAGGTAATGTTTGGGTTTAAATACAAATTTACACATCTTTTTTAAGCATATCGTTTCTGTCCCACTCTTTAATATTGCTAAGAAAGGGAACACGTTATTCCTATTTAACTATTAGACGGCATGGGAAAATGTAAAACAGACTAGCGCCTTTGCCCTTTTTATTAATTTAATTTTGAAAAATTACCAACAAAATTAAAGTACCAAAACCTTCTTGAAAACGTTATTGTTTTTCTTAGACAATTTTTTTATTTTGTACCCTCTAAATTATCAAAAGTTTGTATGATAATCATATAAATATTATCGTTATTCCTTTATTAAATCGATTAATTAAATGCTGGCCCTCGTGTATAAATATGCACCTTAAATAACCTGGTATGTAACCATTAATTTATTGGAAAACAAAATGAAAAATGAATAAAATATCATAATTTTTACAAATTAAAAACCATTAGGACCTCACAATGTTTAATTAACATTGAACTTGCCTGACAAAAATGGCAAAAAAAACAACAATATTATTTTTTTATACGTTTTTATAATCTCTTTAACATCAAATCTCGTTAACAAAAAACAAAAAAAAACGTAGTGAAAATATCCATTTTACTAGATCAAAGAAATAACAAAAACATCTGTTATCTAAACAGCGACAACAACAAAGGAATAATGCATTTCTTATTTTTGCTGTTGTGCATCGTATTTTTTTTTTTTACACATGAAGCGTTAACATTCACTATGCATTAATTAAACATCAATGAAAAATGGGGCGGGAAGTGATGTGGGACATTGGCACTTTTGTTTCATTGGTTTTGTTAGTATGATGTTTGTTTGTTGTTTTTTTGTTGTTTGTTTGTTCTATTTCTAAATAGAGTGAATAGCCTGTGGAAATGTGCAAAATATATTTATTGTTTTTATATGCTACACGAAGTAATTGTCATTTAATTTGTAATCTTTATAACACTAAATTGCGGCTTAAAACGACAACCAATCTGAGCAAAAAGTAATAAATAGTTCTTTTTTAAGTTATATTCTCATGAAAGTGGTCCAAAACTGAGGAAGCTACAATAGTTCAAATAAAAAATAATATCAGAATTGAGTCGATACCCTCCCAAAGGCTCCTCTGCTTATCGAATGTAGTGAAATCATGTATCAACGAACCGGCTTATTATTATATTTTACCTTGATATCTAAGCGTACATACATATGCATAATAACTTGCGAAACAGTCGTGTACAAGCCTCTGGTTATTTTTATTTTATGGCGTGTAATGAAAATTAAATCAAAAGGTGTTTCAGTAACTGCACTCAACGAGATAAAGTTTAAATTAAAAAATTTAATGAACAACAACAGAGCAGCGAGACCTTAATTAATTACACCTCACAAAATTATAGTTTTCAGTATTTAAAAATATAAACAAAGTAGCAAAAAACATAATATTTTAATATCTCTTCACAAAAAACTTTTTCGAATACAGTTTGTTACCTAAATTTATATTTATTTTTTTCGTTTTAAATTGATGGGAGGAATAGATATTTGGTAGCGGACATCTGTCAAAGTAAATTCATATTTTTATGGCCATTTAGTTTAAACGAATACGACCTTTAAGAAACCATTCTAATTAGCAAAAAAGAAATAAATTTAAAAATAAAATTTCAAAAACACATACAATATAGATGTAATTTTACACATGAAATATTTTTTATTACAAGATGTGTTTTATGGGAAATCTTTTTTTTTGATTTTATGGTCTACTTATATATCTAGAATATATATATATAAATTTATGGCAAAAAATACTTTTGGAAAAGATAAAAAATATAATTATTACACTAAATATTTTCTACCAAAATCACTTGGCAGCTGGCACATATTTCCGAATTCCGAATTCTTTAAGTGTTAATATCTAAATATGTGTGACTGATTACTGTTAGAAAACAAACCCAACATCATACCCAACTTCTTCACATCGAACCTTTCGATTCGTTCAACATAAAACTTTCTACATATGAAATATATATTCCTGTTGTTTTCTTTTATTTAAATTTTTTAGATTTCAAGGAATAAGGTGTTAATATATGTAGATTTGGTTTTATTTATTTTATTACATTTATTATCTTATATTTATTTTCTTATTAACTACGAATATTTAACCTTCGCGGTTCGCTTAAGACATAAGACTGAACTATTATTATTAACTTATTTTCTACATGAGGTCGCTTAGGCGTTCCTTACCCATTTCGTCCGTACGTAGGTGTGTGTATATGTTTTGTCCCGTTGTTCTGTCAGTAGTCCGAGTCCCGTTGCACACTAATAGTCAAACCGGTCGTTAGTGGTATGCACCCTACATATATACATATATTTTTACAAGTAACTTGACTGGATAATTTTTTGACGTTTTCTGATAATAATGCTTTCATACATTTAAAAACGGAAAAATTTATTTAGCATTTACAGTCATATTCTAAAAAAATATTATGTTTTGATATAACTTTCATAACAAATTTCTTATAAGAAATTACAAAAAAAATTTACTTTTTATAATCATGCCATGCTACTGCCAGCAAAAAGCTCGGAATTACAATGAGTTAAATTGCATTAAAATTAGTGCACTCATTTGAAAATTCCTTACATTAAAAAAAATTTTATGCCACTGTGCAGAATATTTCTTATATTAAAATACTCTGAACGATTTTTCATTAATTCGAATTTTAAGCAAATGTGTCATATTTTGTCTTTATTTTACGATATAATATTTTTTAATAATTTTTATTTTAATAAATTATTTTTAACATGTTGTCACCCAGTAGTGGCGCGTAAAAAAACTGTCATTTCCATTTAAAGTTTCACTTGATTCTATAAAAGCACTGTTTTGTGTTTGTTAGAAATGATGTCAAGTTCATTAATAATAATTATTTCCTTACTTTATTCATGCGATCAAAGAAAGCGTATACAGTAGCAAATAACACATGCGACTCTAGTCACTATTAAATAAAATTTCATTCATTAATATTTAAAAAAAAGCAAATTTTTTACAAAAAAAAAACTCTTGACATCTCAAGTTCAGGGTATACACACACATGTGCAAGACATACTTGTATACAAGACTTCCTTGTAAAAACAAATATTTTTTAAAAACACTTAGGAAAAACATGTGTATTTGGTTGTTTGCATTTAATGTTTGTTTTATGTGCCGCATATAGATTAAGATGGTTCCACATTGCTGTTTATATTTATATAGAAGTTTTTCGTAAAAAAATATCAATTTTACATCAACAATTAAATCAAAAATGTATATTTTGTACATGCAAAATAAAAGAAATAATAAAAAATATAAAATTTATTTTGAACACCCTAATGCTTGTAAATATATTCATTTATAGTTATAACTACAAATTTTGCCACGCATTCCATTACCTTACTCTTCATGTGCGGTATTGTGGAATTTTCAATAAATAAAACTAAATTCCCGGGGGTAATTCATTGATTTTTCTGTGGTTTACTTTTATATTCGTAAATAAGTTTTTGCCTCAAAACTTAAACTCAAATTAAAAAGTTTTTATTATAACAGGCTACAGTAAAATGAGAAATGAGGAACTGTTAATAGTGAAAGTAAAACAAAACAAAAATACTATGATATTTTGGCTAGAGTTGAAAAAAATTTATTAGAATTAACTAGAATGCTTTACAAATTTTTTCATGAATCAAATTATCCAAATAAATCTTCCATTACACAAAAATTGAATAAACATAGTGGAACGAAATAAGGTAAAGATGAATTATTAAATTGACATGAAATTTATTTTATTTGCAAGATCTTCTGGCATTATAATTTAAATATGTCTTCTGGGATATGCCTGGGCTGGGCTGTCTCAGGCGTAGTCCAATCTTTCAATATTTGCGGCCATGTATCGGCAGTAGCGCGGCGAATGTTGCCCTCCAAGTTTGTTGTTATTATTTCGGGACTATGGGCGTAGACTAACTACTTCGTATATGCCTACTGGAAAAAATCTAGCGACATTAAATTGCACGATCAGAGACGTCCGAAATATCTAACTATGCGATTACTAAATGTACTCTATAATTAATTAATTGTGACACGAGCCGAGTCATGTTGCCGCTTTTTTATACCACAGTATGTTATCATTACTCTATAGTCCCCAATAACTGTAACTAAACAGTCAGTTTTTGTGGATATAACGGTAACTCATCATGCACTTAGGGTCTATCATTACTTCAAACTCGACAGTTTTGCTTATTAGCGTAACTATTCAAACAAAAGTGAGCTCCACGAAAAGCAAAATTTGCCTGCAATCAAGGAAAATTTTATTTTTGGTCTAATTTGCGCTATTTGGAAGCATTGTTCGGCGTCACTCCATTCGTGTTTAAATGCTAAAAAAAAGCTGAAAAACTTACAGCTTACAGTCAAAAAAATATTTCCAACATTAAGTAATAGCTCAATGAAAAACCTTCTGCCTCAGTTCTTTAGAAGATACTTTGATAAGTTTCGCCGTTAAGACGAAGCTCAAGGACAAGTGAAACTTCAAATAGCATAATCATCTCAGATACACATGCTACCCTTCTAAAGGAATGTATGCTTAATTTTTTATACTTTTCCAATAATAGGGAATAGATCCTACCCAATCACTGGGCATGAATCCACGACATGTCTAAAAAATTAAAATTTTACTAGTTGTAATACAGAATTGATTTTTTATACATTTTCAGATCGGAGTTAATTTTATAATTATTACTTCATCTGAAGTCAAGAAAATTAAACGACTAAGGTTATAGGATTGCTGTATGACAGTTTTAATAGTTTTTCTTACCCATCAAAGCGGATTTAAAGTTTATAAAAAAAATCTAATATTTATTATAAATGTTTTTAGTATTTGCAAATCGGTGTAGTTAATACATTTAAGAATGAAAAAATTTAGGTCTAATAAGTGCTTTTTGCATCTTGTTTATCAAAAGTAAATGGCACAACAATCATAAATGGAATTGATAAGTAGGCCATTCTGAGTTTTCTTTTTTCTGTCATCATTTTTGTTTTTCTGAATCTCCTTCTACGCCAATATATGATTCCCGTCTGCCTTTCAGCAAATGATGGTATGATTTTAATTCAGTTGAAGCCTAGGGAGATTAGAATCATAAGAAAGCACATGAATACGAGCAATCATAATTTTTAACACGCGTTAGACGGTAGTAGTGGTTTCAACATCATACATTAAAAACTTGTTAGTGTTAAGATCATTTTGAAGTAGCGAAAAATGAACTCAAAAAACTTACGCAAATAAAAAAATATTTTTTATAAGAAAAAATAAGGAATATATTACTCATAGCTCTAAAGGATCGAAAAATACTTTTTTTGTTTGTTTTTGTTATCGATTATTTTCGTTTGCACCAGTACTCAGGGGATGACCCCTACTCATATAGTGTTTGTTTTTTTAACAAAAATTGTAAAGATTGCATTTTCATTTTTTGTATTTTAGTATCTTCATGTCTCTTGTGTTTAATTAAATTTCAACAAAAAAATTTTGAATTAACTCTTTGTTTATCAATTGAATTAAATTAAAACTTAATTAAAGCTTAATTACAATAAACTAGACGGGAGACACAAATAATTTTTTGCTATTAAAACAAAATTAGAACTCAATATGCTAATTAATTAATTTACTTCTTGACGACACTATGCTGAAAAATTTGTTTTCGCTCTTTAATACAAATTAGATGATATGAAACACAAAAGCACTATTAATTAAAAAAAAGCAACTTTCGTTATTTAACACTTTTATAATTCATGTTCGTTATAAAAATAGACTTGTAATAATTTAATATTCAATTTTAAAAGCAACATAAAAATTAGGTACATCTAGAAGAAGATATGCTTTAATCTTCATCATATTGTTACGTTTATACCTTTTATAAACGTTTTGTTGTGAGTTCTTTATTCGAAAATAAATAACACCAGTTTTTAGAATTTTTAAATTAATAATAATTTTATTGACTTTAACTACACAAAGTTGACACTTCAAAACACTTTACTTAAGATGCACGCCTTTACTTGATGAGGTTTAATTTTACACTGATTGATTATTCACTCGGACGCTTCCCTATTTATACTTGTCCATTTAAAGCCTAGAAGATTTAAGTATCTTCTACTCCCTTTGTATCGCATTTGGTTGTTGTATGTTGTTTATTCGATGTATGGGCACCTGTATGTCTGTGTGTATAGTTGTTTTTGTTTTTATGCTGATAAGGTTTCTGCTTGGGATTTATTTCAATAGATTTGTTTTTGCTTTTGTAAAAAAAGGGTTTCTTAAAAAACCACGCAGATGGTAAACAACATGTATGTTTGTTGTTGTAAAATTAGTTTTTGTCTTGCGCGTTTAGATGATAAACAGCATATATTTATTTTTTTTTCTTGCATGCCAGGCAGTTAGTAAACAGCATATCAAATTGTAGTTGTGTGTATATAAACTTCTAAGCAGTGTGTAACCAGCAAGACACATTCGTAACAATATATTCTGCTAATACAGTTTCAAAAATTTGCTAATAAAACGTTCTTAGAGTTTCACATGCATATAATCGGATTTTATTCACGTTTATTTGTATACGCGGCATATTTATAAAACAAGAATGCTTTAACGGAATAATTATATCATTTGCATGTTTTTATTTTTATCAATGTAATATTCTAGACCTATTTTTATTTTTGAAGGACAACGCCATATATGGCAGTAAGAATGTTTGTGTACAAACACTAATTCCACTTGAGATAAACTGAAAGAAAATTTAAATGATAAAATGGCAATGTATGCAAATATTGCCGAAAAGCATTTGCTTATGTATATTTTTACAGTAAAACTTCTGTTATGCCATTTGTTAAATTGCTTCTGAAATAAAGGCAGTAAAAAAAACTCTATTATATTTTACACACATATCAAACTAACGCAGAAATTTTAAACATTGTTAAGCTAAAGCGCAAAATTCTATTCCTTTTTTATACTATTTTTGAATTAAATTTGAAATAATGAATTATGGGATATTAACTGAAGAGAAATTTTTTGTCACTATCATCGTGTTTAATAGTTTACAAGTATTAGATTAAAGCTCTTATAAAACGAACTAAGATTAAATTTAAAATGACAAAAAATTATAGTCTCGTTAGGAAAACTAAAAGAGATATTTTCAGAACTACGATTCTATTTCTAACTCTTATTCGTGCAATCAATATTTTACTCGGTTTTTTGAACTGAAGTCATGCAAAAAAATGTAAATAAAACTGAACATTGATGTGGATGTGATTTCATGTGTCAAGTTTCCGTTTTCCTTAAATATTTTTAATTTGGAATTGGAATACTTTTTGTGTATGTAAAAATTTATTTATATTTTAAAACAGTTTATTTTTGTGTTTCAAGCGACAATTGTCACGTTCAATTTTAAAGTCTTTTGTAATTAAACAATACGCTAAAATTTAAAAAAAAGTTTGTTTTTCAAAATAAAAATAAAAAATTCTGCCCACGATTTACAAAAATAACAACAAATAAACGATTAATAACGAAACAATTAATTAAATTAAAATTCTTCAATTTTTCACTTAAATAGGCGTGCACAACCTTGGGCAGATATAATGCTGATGAAGGATATATTAATTTAGAATATGCTGTCTGGTGTCAACTTTCTTCTGTTGTATTTAAAAATCAATACAAAAATGGTTTAAATATTATTTTCCTTATTAAAATTATTTATTTGCTTATAGAAAAAGCCCTTAAAATAATTGTTGACCATAAGATTGTCAAGTCATCCTAAAACAGTGCATGCAAAACAATCAGAATATTGTCAAGGTAGTCTAAGACAAAACTGGTTGTGTTTAATATTGGATAACTAATTAAAAAGTTTTATGTTTCTTAATTTTTTTTTATATTTCACGCCACTATGGGGCGTGTTTTTATAATAAAGTCTACCTTGATATTCTATCTGTCTCTTATTTTCAAACACAGTGATTTATTATGTTCTTTTGTTTTGCCAACATTGAATAAAAAAAATACTTAAACTATTAAATTGTCGTAAGCTAAATAAAGTTTCACATTTAAGTTGTAGAAATTTTTTCAAACGTTTGCTTTAATGTTTCCCTCGACACACATTTATTTTTATTCGTATGTAAATACTTTTTTATCTATAGACATTTTTTATCTCAAATTTTATTTTTCGCTATGTTAAAATGCCATTTTCATATTTAAAATTTTTATTTTTTTGTATGTTAAAATATTTATATACTAATGATTTAAGCAAAATATACTTTATTCTCCAAAAATATGTCATTAAAATGCATTGCAAGCATTACAGAATTTGTGTTTAACAACATATTTGCTCACAAACAGCTCACCTTCTGCAACTTTTCTCAGAGACTGAAAAGTTTAAAATGTTTTATTTAATTAAAAATCCTTTTACGTTAACATTTCTTTTGTTGTAAATTAAAAAAAAAGTATCGTTTAGTAGCAAATAATCAAATAAAATTTATTGATTAACATCAATCTGTTGCCATCTAGCTGGCTCCAAAATCTAAAATTTTTTAAATCAAATGTAAAAACATAAACCTGGAATTGAAAATAAAAAATGCTTTTTTAACGAACTTCAGAATACGATCACTTTAGCGGAAAAGAAAAAGTGTATATTTTTACAATGCGCCATTTTGTAAATCATATGTTTTTTACAAATAAATTTTAAAAAAATTGAAGAAACATGAGGTTAAATAAAAATCAATTTTCAAGAGAACTATGTAAAATTCATTTGAAAATAAAAATGGGAGGCAAAAAAAGGGCAACAATCCCCCAAAAAATCAAGAATTCGAAAACTAAACTAACAGTGCTAATTACTTATGTTATTTTTTTACAATTTTCTTAAATATTGGAATCCATTCTAAGAGTTAAGAGTCCTTTAACCACTGTATTAAAAAAAACTTTTATAGGTAAACGATAAAAAGGCGATTAGAAAGACATATAATATTTTTTAAAACCAGTATTTTTGGTAACAGCTCTTGTGCCTTCACCGACATCGCGCTTGGCTAATGCCTTAGGCAATAAAAACCTTACAACAGTTTAAACTCCCTGACTCATAATATATGGAATGTTTATTATATTATGCCACATGAGATGTTTCAGCGGAAATACGTTGAAACAAATCATTGTAATAAGTTATTTAGTTATGTTTTGTTTACTGAGAATATCTGATTGAATTTAAAACAAAAGTCACTACCACCTATTTTTTGGTAGTCATGTAGGCTTCACCTTTTTAAAAAGATTATTTTATTACTTTTTAAAAATGCTTTAATTAAATTTATTGCTTAAAATGTTGCAATGGCTTTCCCTATAAATCTCTTTAATTGATAAATCAAATCAAACATAATCAAATTGATAAATAGCTAATACCTACACTTAAGAACATTGATTGAAGATTATCAAGATTATTGTAGAGATTTTTTATTTCTTTTTATTTATATCAAAATGCATTAATCAAGTTAATGTAAACGTAAAACTGCCCTTATAATTACCAAAAAAAACAAGCTAATAATTTGGCTATAAAAAGGAAAAAGTAAAAACACAATCCAGCTAAACCACAAACAAAACCATAACATAAAATACCCACATGCTTGTTAAATATAATGAAATGATATAATGAATTATTTCGTTGCAGATTTTTTTCTTCGTCAAAGGATTTAAAAAAGATTGAATACAGACGATATTTTTTCTCTTTTTCCTTTGTAAGTAAAACCCTTGTTCTTTAATTTTTTTGCCTCGTATATATACATTCTCAAATAATATGCTTTTGCATGAGGGTTTAAATCAAAAGTGTATGTGAGCAAGGTTTATCACAAAATCCTTTGCAGGAATATTTACAAAAGGATTTTTCATTTCAAACAATCTTATTAATTTTTTCCATTTAAAATAAGTAGAAAATAAGATTTTTTTATCCTTTCAACAGCAACAATACAAAAACAACAGAAACAGTTAAGTTAAAGTGAAGTCATTTATATTCATAGGTGTAAAAGAACTTTAAATAAAATGCCATCAGCGGTATTAAGATGTCAGAGTTGCTCCCGTTTAATGATAATATAAAATAATTACACACACTCAGTTTACGGTAAATATCTTAATACATGACTATCTGACAAGATTATTTAAAATTGTTGGTTTAAATACATATTTTATTTTATTCAAATTTTTAACATTTTATTAACTTAAGCAAAAGGTGTTTAAAATTATTTTAAGTAAAATATATTAATTCAACTTAAATAATTATTACAATTACCATAAATACGCGAACTTACAAAGGATATTTTATTTGTTATGATAAATTTATTGTCACAATTTTTTTTATGTGAAATAGAGCTTAATACTAGTTTATTAATATTAAATCAATGAAAATATTTTGATTAAAGCAAAAGGGACATTTAGTTTATGAAATATGACCTTACATTCGTACTCCTTTAAAAACGTATTAATGGGTTTATAATCTTGACCTTCATTAATTATTATGTATTTAATCCTAATGATAAACAAATTAACAAATTTCACAGTTTTTTCTTTCATTCAAAATGAACAAATATACTAAATGATTAATTAGTAAATAAACTTCACAATATATTTTAGTTACATCCTCAGACAATTTTGTATTGAAGAAGCACTCAATGAATCATTATAATAATAATTTTATTGAATGTTGGAAATTCTTAAAATTAAATTTTGCTTTATGAATATTGTAGGATTCTTTGTAAGGGATTGGCAGCATTTTATATATACAAATCTACCAGATGTAAGTAGATTTACACACGAAGAATTCCGTACGATGTATAAGCTATTCTTTAGTTTTTAATTTAATTTTTAAAACTTATTACCGCGGAAAAAGTAAAAAATATTTTTGGTAAATTTAAAATCTACTCAGACTATTACAGTTAAAAAGTAAGGTTTAATGTTATATAATCGGAGGTATTAGCAAATAATCTATACAAGCTGGTGTCATCTACTTATAACGAATTTTTTAAACGACATCTATGAAACACCGTTACGGTAATACCGGGCATACAATGATTATAAGGGTGTAAGCACTGGATGTCGTTTAATCATGTTACTATAGGAGCACTCTTTATATTTTATTTTTTAATATATTATTTTTTACTTGCTCTTGTAGCACACATAAACATACTTCAACTTTAAGTGTTTGCTTATTGTGGTTTAAAAATAAGGCCACGGATGTAAAAATGACTGCACTATTGGGACACCCATTAAAGTTTTAATTTTCATACTTGTTGTTGTTAGTATAAATGTTTTCCTTGCGTTATTCACCTATACACATAAATGAAAATATTTTAATTTTGATATACCCTCTAAATTTTAGGATAGACGTATAGACACTGTAAGATGAGCCAAACGGACGGATATTGCAGTGAAAACAACAGTAAAACGGTTTTACACTTTAGGTACAGGTAGGAAACAGCCTTTAAATTTAATTACTATTATATATGTATGTGTGTGTTTTTTGTATTTTTCTATTTTTTTTTTGTTAAAATGCCGTCATAGGAATTAGACGTTTGAACTACCCTGACGAAAAATCTACACTTTTCAGGTTTAAAGCAGAATAAGTTATTATTTAAGTTTTGGAAGCAACTAAAAGAAAATAAAATAACAAAACTAAGCTTCATATGATTAGGTGAAATATAAATTTTACAAAAAAAAGCCGGCGCAACAACAATAAAAACAAACAAATTTGGGAACTAACTTTTCCTCAAACAGTATCTAAAACTTGTTATTTTATATACTTTTTTATGAAAAAAGGTATCAAAAAGGATATTATCCTGACCCTTATTTGTGTTTAATTTGCTGGTGTCTATATTTTTTTATTTGTTATAAAGGTGCTATAAATGTTCACATTATACATATCCTTATGGGTATTTGTTTAAGTGAACAAATTTTGAATTTAATTAATTTTGGTTTTGTTATTTCGAAACGGTTCTCAGGTTAAGTTTGTTTTAAACACCTTTGTAAGCAAACCAAGACAAAATGTTTTCAGCTATACATATGCAAGAGTTAAGAAATGTTTTAATAAGTGTTTGTGTATGCAATTTTAGTAAGTAGACTTTTCTCTTTTCTATACCTTTTTTGTTTATTTTAAAAATTGGTTTGGTTGACATTTTAAAGCCAATGACGATTTTATATGATCTAATGAATTAGGAAAATTGCCTTTTACTTGGGAAAATTAGAGTCAACTGTATTTAATTTCATTATTTTATGTTTATTCAAATTTGATTTCATCAATTTAAAAAATCTTTAGGCATTTAAAATAATTATTTTCAATATAATCGGTTAATAATATAAGTCGAATGTCGACTGTTAATTTTCACAGCTAACAGTCGATTGTTTTCTATATGTAAGTTAATCGTTTCAAAGCTAATTTAAGGAATATAAACAAAAAATTACAAAACCCTAAAAAACAATTAAGAAGAGAATGTTGACAAAAACTAAGAAAAAATATTACGACGAAAGTAAAATAAGAAAATTTTAAATATTATTAAATATTAATACTATTAATATATTTACGAAGTTTTTCGTTATTATTAAAATAGGAGAGAACTAAAAGAAAGATTTATTATAAACTAAATCTTATTATTCATACAATGGTCTCACTAACAATAAAATTTCATGACTCCAACGCTTTACTTTTCTGCATTTAGTTATTTAAATTTAACATGCCTTTGTAATCCTGTACATAAATAAAACACTTGTCACATTGTGAAATTCTCATCTTTTTATTATTTTTTTTTGGTTTGGAGTATTTATTTCCAAATTCAATTTAATAAGAGAGACTTGTTTAACATACTTAAACAAGTAAAATTGTGAAAAAAATAACTAAATAATGGCTTTTGAACATACATACATATGTATATGCATACGTCGCAATACAAATAAAACACATGCTAAAATGTAAGAAACGTAAATATTTGTAAACATTTTTTTACTTAAACATAATTTTAACTGTTTTTAAGTGTGGAAGCAAAAGAATTAAATCGAGAAAAACAAATAATTCAAGCATAATTTTATTAATAACACCATTGCAATTATTCGAATTTCATCGATGGAAGGAATATTTTGTAAATAAGCAAGAACACCGCTACAAAATCTCATATTCTAGTACCAGCGAAGTATTTTGAGTTTAAAATTTAAGGCTTTGTAAACATTTTAGAAGCGGTACAACAGGATCCTAAAAAAGGTCACCTCGGATATGTAAATATTCGTGGGCTTTGTTACTTACTATTGTTCCTTAAATTAACAAAAATATATTTAATATTTTAATTTAATTTATATTTGACTTTTCTTTTCTTCTTTAATAAATAAGTATTTATCGTTATACACATAAATTCAATATTTTGCTTTCCGTTGGAAAGTTTCTTTAGGAAATAGATTTTTATAATTAAAAAAATTATTAACAATTTCCACAAAATTTTTGAAAACATTTGACAAAACATGTAAAATAATTTTCTTCATACTACAAAATTTTAAATTTCAAATATTTAAACGTACAAAAACAAGGAAACGCAATTTAAATACAAATTATCTCTTATGAAATAATTATAACAAATTATGTGTCCTTTTAATTAAGTACCTATGATTCTGCGCTAAATTGTATGTGTCTGTTTTGATATTTATTCTCCTTACATTTGTTACATTAACAATTTTTAGTATTTCTAACATATAACGTCTCTTAAAGTTTTTTTCTATATCTAATATTGATCCTTCCTCAAACTTTGGATAATGATTATATTTCTTACAACTTGATGATAAGGATGTCTTCTGTGTTGAAATATTCCTATATTTTTGGTCACATTTATGACGAGCTGATCTTGTTTTAAGGTCAGGATGCCATGCCAAGCAAATGACCAAGTGAACTGTGACAAAGTTTTTATCGAAAATGAAAATATGAATGCTTTATGATAAGTTCTTTTAATAGAACATTATCTCTGTTGTTCATAACGTACAACATTGCAATTTCCAAGTTTCATTAATCCAATAAAAAACTAAACAACTATAGAAAGTACATATCTTAAATTTTATCTTAAAACTGCGGAATTTCAAGCAAAAATCCATTATTATTTACTTAAAAAAATCGATTTATAACCATAACTCGTATAATAACAGATGATTAAATTTAAAGTTATTTCAATTGCTTCATTTAACCCTCTTGAACTGAATAATGCAAAGTATTTCAATTTCTTTCAACAAATCATCATCTATTAAATTTTATATATCGAAAGACTTTAAATGTGTGAAAACAAACAAATAAAGATGAAAAGAACATCAAGAAAACAAAGCACATTGTAGACATGTGTATTATGTAAATGAAAATTATAATTTCAAAGGAACAAAGGTTTGTATAACAAGAATTTCAATTGCAAATAAAAGTGGCTTGCAGGAAAATAATGTGTATCTGTGTGAATCTTTAAAAAGTAAAGAGCTAAATTTACAAAAACAAAAATAATTATAAATTATACAATTAAATATCTTTAAAATATTTGTAATTATTAAAACTATTTTAAGTGCAAGTAAACTATTCCTTTTCAGTTGATCTTAAATTCTCTATTAAATGGTTACAAAATTTAAAGTAAAAAACGGATAAAACAGAAATTTTTATCAATTTTACATTCTCTGCATACTTTCTTTGTTTCAGCAACAGTTTAAAGTCGGACACATGGTGGATATATCGAAGCAGGCTACTGCGCTACATGGCTATTTTACTTTCTTTGAGTTTTTGTCTTTATTTTTGATTGTAGTGATTTTAAATTGTAGATTGACTGATAACTTTTAAACCGCCTTTTTGATCACATCATCTCTTATGGGTGCTTACATTTGAATACGGTTAAGATTCCTAACAGCCTCTACATTTAATATGAGTTTACACGTGCAGATTTTTTTAGTCTAACGCTATTCAGTGCAGAAATTCACTTTGTGGACTACCGCCTCAACCTGCTACAAACACAGTCTGCAATTATAGTCCTCTTCGATTTTATCTTCAGCAGATGATTGCTAAGGTATTATCACATACGGAATTATTTAGCAGGCACGCATGCGTCTGCATTTGTCTGTAGTTTGCTTCTGAAGTCAGTTAAGACTCAGTTAGTTTTCATTTGAGGTGTCGGAACATATAAAAACAAAAATGTAATACTTTTTACAATAATAATTTTATAATAAACTTCAATCTGTTATAATAAAAATCTTGTAGTGTTTATTAGTCTCTTGATAAATTCAAATAGCTGGCATTAAAAAAACAACAAGGATGGTATTGTGTTGCTTCCACTACTAACTTTATTTTCTTCCCTTCTCCACAAAATGATTGAAATTACTTTTACACACGCACCAATTATAAAAATACTTTTTTGTACACCTAAAAAATGTTTGTTATTTAATTAAAAGAAAAGGAAACATGGTGGGTGGATATTTACATTAAAACTTTGTAGAAAAAACAATGTTTAATTAAAATTTTATAAATCAGTGAACGATAAATTCAATTTTCTTTTCAAAAGCTTTACATTATGCAAAATTATTTATTTTGTTTCTTAAGAAACCTTTATTAATTACACAACTTTAAATCTCTGACTACTATCATGAATGAAATAGCATGATGCCTTTTAAATGTCGTAATTTTTTTAATTATTATTAATTATTTTTTCATTTACAGTTCACTTTGTAAAAGCATTGAAAAATAAAATATTTCTAATAAAGAAAAACATACAATCTTCTGATATATATCAGAATCTCAATCATTATAGGTTACATTTGAAGCTTGAGGCTTATTGGATTAATAGAAATTTTCAACAATTTAATTTTTTCTTTGAAAATTTAAACAAAATAAATTTTTTATAGCTTCTCCTTTTTGAAACAGCGCTTTGCCATAATAATTATGAATTAAGTACAATTTGCTTTAAAGTAAACAAATGAAAAGTAGATGGATTCCACATAAAGCCCCATAATAAAAATAGTGTTCTGCAAACATATACACACAATTACTATTTAAAAGAAACTTTAAATATTTATAATTTAAGATTTATATTAATGATATTGTTTTAGTTTTTAAGAAATAATTATTTTTCGAATTAGGAAGTTAGAATCGATTTATTTATAAATTATTATTTTTCAGTTTTGGCTTAAATTCGTTATAAATTGTGATTAATTGTAAAAATAACAATTTAATTTAAATCACAGCAGAATGAAATACACCTTCATTTTTACACAGATTTAAATTCCAGTGTAGATGCTTAAAATTAATCATGCATACAGCTTTATTAAATTCATTTTATTAAATTCACTTATCCACTCTGATGTGGCAATTAGTACGTTACAGATGTCATTCGAATACTTAAATGTTCAAAATAATAAATGGGCCGTACTCAATATTATCAAAAGTTCATGAAAAGTTATAGTCGTACTAAAAAAAAGCAAATTTACCCTTAGCCACCTTCTCAGGCTAAATATGTTACTTCCTTAACATAAAACGAGAAAACAAGTTATTTAAGTGTGCATGATTCCTTTAAAAGCCGTCGATAACATCGGCCTGTAGTTCTAAGCGTTATCCGAAAGTGGAACAATTTTTACAGTTTAATATTAAAAGAAACTGTTTTTTAATAATTATATTAATAAATATATAAGTTCCTATGGGAATTACTTGTGAGAAAAGTATCTATAAACTCTCTTAAACGTCATTAAGATATTAAGGCAAAAGAAAACAGAAATAATGTGTTAATAATATTAGCTTTAATTTTGCAAGGCTTTCGTGTACAGTTAAGCACAGATTAAAACTATTTAGCAAATAATTGCTTTTTTACAGTCTCATTATTAGTTTACTAAAGAGCTATTTTTACTTTAACTACTCTAGTAAAATAAATATCAACTAATTGCAAATTTTAAAGAATTAAATACTTGAGTGTTTATTTTTAATAGCATGGAAATAAATTTAATTTAAAGGAGGTATGCAGTTAGCATTGTTTTTTATTTGAACGTCTTCAGTTTTTGTAAATAATACACAATTCGATATAAGGACCATTTGATTTATTAGGAACTTTCATGTTATTTTATGCTGTGTATTTACGAATTTCCTTGAGCCGATCTAGTTGGAAATGATCAAAGTAGGTAAAATATTATGTTATATTACATCACTTTAATTTGGATACGGTTTTCCGTCGACCCTCGTCAAATTTGCTTTGTGAACAAACCGGTTTCGGCCGTTTGCCATCTTCAGTGTTCTTTTCGTACTAGTTGCGTTCTATTGTCAGTTGTGCTTGTATAGTTCGTGACTCTCTTCGTGTTATTGCGTTCGTCGCTTTCTGTCTTTTTTGCCTGTATCTCTCGCTCCTTTTTCGTTTGTCTCTTTTTACCTAATTTGTCGCTCCCTTTTTCAATTGTCTTTTTTTTCTAACTAAATCCTGTTACGGTCATGCTTGTTGTCGGAATTTGTTCATGTGTGAACCCATCGGGTTTTTTTTCCTTTTTTTATGTGACATAATAATCTGTAATTGCACGTTTATGATGTTCTTTATTGCTTTGGTCTTGTGCACCTGCGTAACGTGTTTGTGTTGGTGTAAAGTTTGTTTTCTTGTAAAAATATTTCAATGGTTCTAATATTGTGTCCGAAGCAGTGTTTAGTCTCCTTCCTTTGTGCTATGTATGAAGCAGTTTAACAGTTGTTTTATATGTCCTGGTGTGCATTTGTTGTTGAATATATGGTTCGCAAAGTTTGATTCTGGAGTTGATTTTGGTTCTCGTTGTTTTTTTTTTGTTATAGTCTCTAATGTGTTCCCTAAATCTGGTCTTAATTTTTTGTCTTGTTTGCCCGATGTAGCTATAATGGCATGTACAAGTTAATTTGTACACTCCTTGTTTGTCTAGTATATTTGCCTCGGTTGTTTTATTCCGTAGTATTCTGCCTAGGTTGTTTCTTGTTCTGAATGCGATATTGATGTTGTGTTTTCCAAAGAATTTCGCCAGCTTGTACGTTGATTTTCCCATATATGTTAATGTAGCGCATTTTTTCCTTTCATTCTCCTGTTCTTTGTTCGTTCTAATTTGTTTCTTGATGTTATCTACGAGGCGCTTTTTGTATCCGTTGTTTTCCGCTATGGTGTATTATGTCTCCATTTCCTTCATATCATTTGCCATGTTAGTGGTGTTCTCTCGAGTCTTGTTATTAACTGCCTGATTGCTGCGTTTACATTATTACTCTCGGATAAGACTTTAATAATAATATATCCAGTTTGAAAAGTGATTGCCGGTACATTTATGCAGTCCGCTATAATTTTTCGCGTTCGCAAATATATAAATTCATATTTGTTAGCCACGTAGTAATTTGTTAATGGTATCTTGTCACTCGTTGCATAATTAAAGGTGAAAGAAAAACATTCAGATCAATATAACGCATAGCAACATATAATATTTCTATAGCAAAAAACAGCAGCGAGATTACCCAACCCATTGCACTTCTTCGATGAAAAGAAACAACCTAAACAGTTCTTATAAGAATTGCTCGTTATTCCCTTTTTATTTTTTATGCGAAATTACTTTTTTTTATTTACCTACTTATTTTTTACTGGAAATACTAAAATCTCATTAATTTTACAAAATTTAATAAACAATTGCAATTAACAAATAATATAACACATCAATTTTCATGTAGCCTTTTCAATGATCGACCTTAGTTTCTTTGGAAACTCTTCGTCTTTTTCAAAATTTTAAAATAATTCAGGAATGGTGTTAAATAAAATTTTGTAATTTGCCTTCATTTAGAAAACATATTTTATCATAATTTATCAAATAAATGCAAATGTATAACTTCACAAAACCAAAAACGATGCTGTGTTGAAATATGTTTAATTAAAATTTTTACAAAGATTAATTTGAGATTGTAACTGATAACAATGTTTTTGTAATTATAAAGATGTTAATTATATGCGGAAAGTAAGATTTATCTTTTATTCCATTCCCAACTTTAACACATTATTTGAAGGGTGCCAAAATCAATTATTCTTGTTTATTTAGTGCCTAACAAGAGATAAAATTAAACAAATTAAATAAACAATATGGTTGTTACCACTGATAATAGAAATGTTTTATCGAGACATAAAGAAAACTTTTAATTGCCAACTTTTTTTTAATTAATACATACAAAAGGATAATTCTGAATATTTTGAAGCAGATTGTGCTACAAACTGCTTTAAAATTATTTTAGTGTTTAAAGTAGAAGAAAGAAAGCATTTGAAGTTTTAACGAACTTAAATTAATGAAAACAAAACTAATGCTTGACTTTAATTACTTTTTTAAATTTATTTAAATTTAATTATAAATATCTTTGTGCATTACCCGGTCGAGGAAACAATGCGGATGTGACTCTTTTTAAATTATAATAAAATAATTAAATCACAATCAGTAATAAATCATAATTAGTAATAAATCATTACTAGTAATAAATTTGAATAACTGCATCAAAGTTATAGCACTACACCATTCACTGCGTAGATGAAGTAGACTCGAATACGCAGGATCAAAGAACTTAAACCTTTTCGCTAGTTTGCTCACTTTTACAGAAAAATTGTTAATAGTCGCAGTATCTGCTGCTCTCTACCCACAATTGAACGAGCTTAGCTTTGCTTTGATTTTGTTGCCCATCCGCTGTAATGAACAACAAACAATTGAGTTATTAAAATTAAATAAACTGACATATAAATATGTCAACTGGATCTAGTATAAAAAAATCATCATTACTAGATCACCACTGCCGAATATGCGAAAGCCCTCAAAAAGAAAGTCTTGTTCCACAATTTTCTCATATATTGTTTTACAAAAGTAAAAATATAAATGTCATTCTTAAAAGCTTCAGCCCTTAAATAGTAAGAAACATTCTAACGATAAATTTTTACCCAGCAGAATTTAAGTGACCGATTGGTGTTAGCTTACACCATTCTCATCACATAAACACATTCATGAGAATGCTGACAATATTTATATTTGAAGGAATTAACAAGCCCAAATGTTGAATAAATTATATTTCATTTTAAATCCATTTTGTTTTTTGTAAATAATTGCAAGGAGAATAATACAAGTTCGATTCTTAGTATCTATTTACATTGTGATTATCGATTGTGAAATTATCTATTTTACAATCGTTAGAATAATCACTAGTAATAGGTAACTAAAAGGAATAATTAATTTTTATATGCTAAAACTTTTCGCCAGTTTGCCCAAAAAGTTTACGTTTAATTTTTTGTAAATCTTTTCTTAATTTTTGGTAAAACAAAAATCTGTACTAGTGTTAATGTATAAAAGTGAAACTAAATTAAACATTTTTTTGATACATAAAAAAATATTTAAGTAAAACAAAATTACTCAATTAGATATTAAATTAAAATATATTTAGATATTAAATTATATATATATCTATATATATATATATATATATATATATATATATATATATATATATATATATATATATATATATATATATAGATACCAAATGGGTCAACTTGGACTGCTTGATTTGAAATGCTTACAATCTATTCGCATATTGTAGCCGTTGTGGTGCATCCCTCGGCAATAATTCTTGGGCCAACTTTTAAAATACGTCGTAGCGATATTTTAGAGATATTCAATTGAGTACCTCGTCGACGTGTAGATACAGTTGGATCCGTGTGAACACTTTCTCTCACACAGCTTGTTCAGTGCGAACATTACCCACTGCCCCCAAATTCTTAAAATGGGTCATTAAGCTTCTTATCATGTTTACGTTGGGAACCTCTGCAGTATTAAATTGCTGACGGTATTTTCTTTGCGTTGTAACAATTGATCATAATAAAATTCAACAATTTTTGCACGTTCTTCCACTGAGTACGATTAAATTATAAAATTTTATAAAATTCTGTATAATGTAGTATTTCAATTAGGTTTTATCTTTTATTAATATACTAATTCAAATAGTTTTTGTTTTTAAATCGTTACCTTAAAGGTTTTAAAAATTAATTTATTTATAATATCTAATTCTCCTATGAGTAATTAAATCTGTGTATCGACTGTAAACATTTAAACTTATAACTAAAAATAATGAATAACTAAATTAAAGTTATATCTTTTATAAATAAAATTTAAAAATTCTTCAAATAATATGTGCGGTTTTAAAAAATAGTACATTTATTTATCATAACGAAAATCCAACAAATGTAAACGTAAATGTAAAACAATAAATAAATTTACAAATTCAATTTCAATAAAAATACAGTCAATATTTGCATACTCATATGGCAATGTTTTCCTAACTATTTATGCACATGTGTGGTTTTGTATTGATTTAAAGAAATATTTTATTTCATTCTTCAACTTTGCCGCACAAGTATCTTCTGCATGTAACTGCATAAACAAATACACTTGCGAATGCATTATAAACTACTATTCAGTATATATTTCAAGTATAATATGAAACAGTTTTCTAGTCAGTGCATCGAAAATATATAGCAATAAATTCAAATATAAAACACAAATTGAGTGTATAGATTAAGGATACTCGGATTCGTTAGCTTTTTTTTTTAATTCTATAGAAATTGGAGAGTTTTTATAGCTTGCAAACTCGCGTAAATTTACTAAATAATTTCTATTTGACTAACAAATTCTAGAAACAAGTAAATTTATAAGACGAAAAGAACACTGAAGATGGCAAACAGCCGAAACCGGTTTGTTCACAAACCAAATTTGACGAGGGTCGACGGAAAACCGTACCCAAATAATATTAAATTTATAAAATATACTGGGAAGTTATGGCTAGAAATTATTCGAGGGTTAACCATTTAACCGTCTAAATTTGTCAGTTCTACAATATAATTAGAAGTATCAGAAGTCATTAATCTAAATAGGTAGTAAGTTTTAACTATCTTTTTATTTTTTTTTATTTTTCCTTTACCAAATGCTCAAAAATAAATAGAAAAATTATGAAATTTCTTGGAAGTGTATATGGTACCTTTGAAAAAAATTTCTTTACTAAAGGAAACATAAAACAATAAATAAAAGTAAAACGAATTTATCTTATTAAGATATTTCATAACATTGGTAGGGTTTTATTAAAGGAGATCCATGTTCCAATTCCATTTCTATTTCATCAAAAGAACTGAAAGGGTGGTTAGCAAGGAAGTACGTTTTGATTTGATATATATAAACGCTTTACATAAATATAAATCAGATATTTATAAATGCATTACAGTAATATACGGTGTAATAAGACAGATATTTTCAACTAATGAATATAAATGAATTCTCTGCGAATTTCACATGAATGAATTTTCTCCTAAAGTTTTTTTCATTTTTTCCTTTAATTTGTGGACTATAGTTTTGCTAGAATAATATTAAAATTATTTATTAATTTTAGTACATTTGAGAAGCGCTTTATTATTAATAATATACAAAAAAAATTATATATTGCCTGGATATTGATTGAATTTGGGGTCCGGTTGCAATGTATTAGATAATTTCAAGGTGCCAGGAAAATCGCCTTCCTATTTTAAAGCGTATTCTCTTTTTAACATTTTATTTATTTGTTTTTATGATTCAATCTTCAGTGTTTATTCCCTTAATTTACATTCAATTTTTACTGACAATTTCAACGCTAAATTCATATTATAAAATTTTACTTTGAGAGAAGTGAAAATTTCAGTTTCACTTTTTATGCATAATTATTTTCAATTATAAATATAATTCAAATTGAAAGCACTCCTTATTTGTTAACTTGTATCTTTTAACTGAAAGCCTACATAAAATATAGATTTTTAGAAGGAACATATATTTTAATTTTCTAATACCAATAATCAAAACACCTAAATATAAAGTAATTCACGCTTTGAAGTTATTCTAGTTTTTCCTTCACTTGGCTTAGAACTAAATTCAATTCGTTTTGCTGCCATTTTTTAAAACTTCATTCTTCATCATACCGTCCTAATGTAAAATTGTAAGGAATATTTTTAAACCACAACTAGATATTTTAAAATTGCTTTTATAAAAACTTTCTCTCGCTTTTTATACAAATATTTTTATTTGTGCAGAAAAAAGTTTTAGGTATAAAGAAGTGGTATTTTTTTTAATTTTGTAGAAATGAAAAACTTTAACTAATTTCTCAATGTCAAGCTAATGAATAACAAAAACTTATAGACAGGCACATTGGCCCGCTAAAGCGTTTCAAAACATTTTAATAAGAAAGAGTGCAAGGTGCCCTAAGGTGCCTTTAAGGTCTTTATATGGAATAGAAGATAAGAGAAAATAAATTAAGTTTAAACAGTAGCTGAAAGTCTTTTATAATATTTAAAATATATTTTAAATAATGTTCATAATGACTTACATTTTTTATTGATTTTAAAAGAATCCTAATGTCAAATGCAGTTGTTTATGTATCAGGAAAATTTATGCTGCCATTTAAGTTTAAAAACAAGAACATTTTATTAAGCACATTAAAACGAAAATGGTTTTTCTTAAAATTTCTTTTTTAAAAGCAAAACAAATTATAAAATTTATACAATACTGATAAAAGTGAAAATTTACCATGTTTTTTTAATTACTCATGCACGTAGATAAATTATAAATAAAATAAACTGCATTTCATTAATATATTAGAAATAAATTTACGTTTAATTTACCTTATTTTCTTCTTAATGGATCTTATTAGTTTTAATTAAAAATAACAAAAATTTATTATTTAAAATTATATTAAACTTTAAGAAATTCCAATTTTTTATGTATACGCGCAAACTAAACAAATAATTTAGAGTGGCATAGTTTGCTAATTAAAACTGGCTTTTGACGTATCTAATTGCCAATACTTTAACAACATAATGTTAAAATAGCGTTGCGCAATTTTTAAACAAATAGGTGTTTCCTTTAAAACAGGAATTGCGCTATAACGCGCAGAAAGCATTTGCGAAACTTTTTTTCAGAAACCTATAATTTTCGTTGCGATTGTTTTTCTGCTCGTTTAATTAATTTAATTATCTTATATCATTCATTTTTTGGCGGTGTATGTTTAAAAAAATCAGGAAATTGTTTGCTTTTAGAAATAAAGATGTTGAAGGAATCAAATGCGATTCAAATTAAATTATTTTGAGTAGATAATTATTTAAATATATTTAGCACATTTGTATTAAAAATAAAAAATATCAACAAAAAGTTCAAAATATATACAAACTAAAAACTGGACTATAAAGAAAAGTTTATCTATTTGTTTAAGAACCATCCAAACATGATGGTTCTTAAAATATTTACATTATTTGAAGTAAAGACTGATTTAATTTTTTGCAAATGAAGAAATTTAATTTAAAGTCATTTTATTTTAAACTTGAAAATTTTCAAAAATATACTTATAGAAGAGTGCAAAAGACGGCTTTTATCTTTCTGTTTACGTTAGAAATTAACATATCATATGCTGATCATTTACGATCCTAAAAAAGCAATAAATAAAAGGCAATACGTAATACAACTTTTCAATTTGAAAAAAATTAAATTAAATTAACCCAACTTAAGTCTCACTAAAAATAATTCAAATATTTAAAACTTATTTTTTATTTAGTGTGCATATTAAAACGGCATTTTATTTGAGAACTTAACAAGATTTTGCTGTCGTTTTAAAAGGTTATTTTCTTATTTTTCATTATCAAGAACTTTACAAAAATGTTTTTTTATAATGAATATATAACAACAAATATATATACAAAAAAAATTAATTATTTAAAATTATTAGTAACCTCTAATACTAAACTATTGCGAACATACGATAAATTAGCAACAATCAGTTCTTACTTCTATATATGCTGGTGATTTGTACAAAAAAAGGTTTTCAAATATTAGTTTTTAATTATTTGTGACTATTTTTGCAAAACTATTACTGAATACTTAAAACAACAACAAATAAATCAGAAGCATTTTTGTAATACGAAAAACAACAAACGTATACTATATATGCCCGTTAGGTATAATCATTTTCACAATTTTTAAATCGCTTTTGTATGTTTTTCAAAATGAAATTGAGATCAAAGCTTATTTCTAAACAGAAATTTGAGTTAAATTAAAATAAATTTACACACTTGAATATGATTTGCTTTTTATTGTTATCTTTCTTATATGAATAATAGGTTAACAGTATAATGAAAATAATAGTTTAAGTTTAATCACAGAATATTTCTTAATTCTATTTTCATTTAAAATTTTAATATTATTTTTTAATAAAATCTCTATCTAATAAAGAGTATCAAATTAAATTATTAATGATCATTGTTTGGGTTTCCAAATTTTTACTAAAATTAAATGCTAATGTAATAAAAATTTACAGTGAACTAAAATCTAAACCAACAGTTACAAGAAAGTAAGAACAAATATACGTGAGGACTACTAAGGAGAACAATGAAAACAGAGCTTTGGGATTTACATCAAATTTTCGTTAATGGATTGCGATTATTCTTCGTATTTTTACTTATCAAATTAAATATTTGAAAATATAGTAAAAGCTACAAATATAATCTAAAATATCTAGGTGTGTAGAATACTAATAAGAAAGCATTTAATTTTTGTTATTTTCTTTAAAAACGTACCCAAAAAATTTTAAATAATTTTTCTCTCTAATAAATTTAAAAACAAAATAGCACGAATTTAAGTTAATTGAAATTATTCTTTTGTTAAATCTTTAATTAAAAAAAGATCGATAGCAAATTGTTCAATGTCAAAAACAATAACTTGATTTTGTGCACCAAGAGGCCAAAACTAAGGTGTGTTATTTTAATCTCTTTATAAACTTTATGATAATATTAAATACTAAAAACCTTATATGATTTACTTGCAATTTCTTATAAATCATAATTAAAACATTTTTTAAATCTTCTAAATCTTTGATTAAAAAATTTACCAATGCAGGAGCATAAGATCTTTCCTTGAATAATTCAAATTTATTATTTTACATCAATTTTAATTTATTACTTAAAGATATTTCCATAACTTTTAAAGAAAATTTTAATATTTGTGTTCAAGGAACAACATAATATGTACATTTACCACTTAAATTTTTATTCACAAAATGACAATACAATTTCTGCATTCAATTAAAATTAACCGCACAATTTCTAATGCATGAAAAGAAAATTTATAAAAAGCATAGAGTAGTGAATCCTCATCAGGTGTGTTCAAACTATTTTGCTGGAAAATCTAAGCGAAAATTATATACAAATACATAGCCAGGATTGAACTTTAAATTAAGTTAAACTGCAACGAAACAATATCCTTTCCTTCTTCTAACCTCTCCTTTCTTAAACTTTAATTGTAAATGATATATAGGCTTTATGGTACTATTTTATCTAACTATTTTATGTAACAAATTTTTATATTATCAAGAAACTATTTATATTCTTTTATAATGAACGACTTAGAAAACACATCCTTGAATTTATAAGTTACTTAATAATTACAGTGTTGAAATTATTATTCTAATTATTCATACAATTTTATAATAAACATAACTTATTTATTTGTATTTCATTAAAATTAATTTTTGCAAAAGGATTATTATTCTAAGTTAGGTTTAACTTCTTCTAAAAATATGATTAATATAAAGACAAAAGTCAAAGGCCAGCAAAAATATATTGTAGTTATTTTTATTGACAATTTTCTTATTTGGATAAAAGATAATTAGGTTTTTACATTTTATTTTTCATATGCAAAAGTCATTATGTAATAAAATGTTATGTTATTGACAATGTTGACAATAAATTATTGCCGCACATACACATTAGACAAGCAAACAAATTTTTATAATTTATTAAATTTTATTTAATATTGAATTGTGTGAACCGGCAAGATCTGTCTTGCCCAAATTGGATTTTCTGATAAAATTACTTTTGAGCATTTACGATTTCAACTGTTTTTTTGTCAATGAAAATTAAGCGATCGTTAATAAATTTTGATTTCCATTAAAAATAGTATAAAATTAATTTTATTCACTTTTATTTGTTTTATTGTAATTAAAGCCACACTAAACTTTGCACTACAACTACCTCTTTTTTCCTAATCTTTTTGGATGGCTAAAGCACATCCGATATCAGTACAGTGTGCAAAATTTAGTGGCCTTTATTTCCGCTGTTATCAATGATTTCAAACTCGTTGGTCTACAGCCAATATCTACTTATTCTGATGTTTTTACAGAAATGATCTTTTGCTGAATAGTCAAATTATAATTGAAAATTAGATACGTGATTGAAGAGAATGGAAATTTATTTAGTTTTTTGGTTAAAAAATTTATATGAATATGGTCCTAGAAGTCAGCAAATGTTATATATTTTATTACATCTTTCAATAAATAATACAAAAAAATCACTAAAATGTGTCAAAGTGGGTGAAAAACTTAAACGCTAAAGCCAAAAGCTTTGGATATTGCCCATTCTATCGCATTTATTTCATACAATTTTTATTTCTTGCAAATTCCTGTAACTGCTGTTATGCAAAAGTACCCATCACAGATTTTAACGACGCTCGATGTCATTCTTCAAGTATATATAAAAATTAAATGCATATAACCTTGCAAATATTAAGTTTATTTTATTTGTAAATATTATTAATGAAAGACGTAAAACATAATAAACATTTAAATAACATTCTACTGACTCAAACGAACAAAGAACTATTTCCCAAAATTACTTTATAAACAGCTTTGAAAGTTGTTAATAAAACGAAAACTATTGAAATTAAATAACCAACTTAACTAATACCGTCTGCCTTAATATCTAAAAATAACATAAACTAAGAGAAAATATTTTAATGATTGTTATTATTTTTCTTCTCTTTCAACAATGACACTACTCCATAGCATATATACGAAATTGTATTTTGTAGAATGTTTCTTTTGATTTACTTCATTTTGATTTATTGTGCCAGAATACTATATTCAATAAAAGAAAAATCTTTTATATATAACAAAAACTATTATTAGCAACTTAAATCATTGAATGAAAGTATTTCATTAAAAACGTCATTGAAATATTAGCGCGCTAACAAGTATTACGTTTCCACAATCGCATACTTTTCTCAATGCTAGAGTAATTTTATTTTGTCTATGAAATAAACTCTTCAAAAAAATAATTCATGCTATTAAAACACAAGTACAATACTCGAATGAAAGAAATTATATTTAGTGTAGCAGTCCCCAGGGGGATTTGGCATCAACAAAACCATTAAGTTTATAAGAACTTTTTGGTACTATTGAAAAAAGTTGCTCTTGTATTGTAGATAAAAAGTGTTTCAGAATAAAAGAGCACAACTTAGTCAATGAAGTTTTAACTTCAAAAAAAAAGAAACATAAGATGAACTTTTGTATAACGCACCCTACACTTACGTCATCTACATACATAACGTAACAAAATATTCCCATCATTTCAATTTTTTATAGTTAACTGGTAAATTAATAAATATATTAATTATTAATGACGTTAATTCTACGATTCACAAAAAAGTTATAAAATTTGGCTTTTCGTTTTTAATTGCTACATCATTTATTTCCTAGCACAAAAGCTATACATACTCTGTATCCTGTCCACAACTTTGTTAAGCCCTCAGAAGATATTCTGGAGAAATTTTGCAACATCGGTTCAGTTTTTGCTTTATTTTATTTAAGCCTGCTATTTTCAATAAAAATGAATACTCTGGTTTAATAAAAATCACTATTTCATTAATGATCGTAGTTTCAACAAAATTTAACTCAAAAAACAATTAATTGTAACAAAAAATTGTAACTGCAATTAAACCTTTTTCATTATCTTGTATAAAAATCTATGAATAACTCACACATAATTAGACCAGCCTATGTAGAGATATTTCTCGCATGAATTACAAAATAAAGTGTTTTAAAAGAAAAACTAAAATAAAACATGTAAAAGCAATAAGTCCATAGAGCGTGAATAATTTGAATTTCCACTTAAAACATTTATACATAAAGAAAGGACACAAAAACACAATAAATTTGATGATCAGAAAGTCAAAAAACGTGGTGTGATTTAAACACAGAAACCATGAAGTTTCATATCTAACACCATTTTATTTTACACTGTCATCACATTGTTATTAGTGAGAGGAAATAATAAATTAACAAAAACAAAATAACATCTTAAACATTAAAGATAAGCAAATAAGCATACTTGAAGTCATTTCAGTGTTCCTTTTTTCATAATTTCCTTTTTGTCGAGAAATAAAAATATCGGTATTTATAAGTTACTAAAAATATCTTAAAAAAAGGACAATCCAAAAAAATCTGTTGCAGACTTTAAGGATTGTGATGTATAATATTCGAGTAAATTCAAATTCTTCTATAACTTTTTTGAAGCTAAATATATAGTTTTTATTTCTGCGAGTTGCTCTAACAATTTCTACTAAACACAACTGAACGGCTATTTAAAACTTATATGTTTTAGATAATTCTTTTTTAAAAACCAAATTTTTTTTATAAAAACTATTGAAAATATTTACTTATTCTTTTTTTAACCTTCTTTCATTCTTTAATGATGCAATGTAGTTATTTCCTTATTTTGTGATTGGACAACTAAACTTCTATATTAAGCTTATACAAGCAGTTTATGCTCAATTATATTTACTTTACAGCCAATGAACAGAAATATATTCATTATTATTACATTTAAATCACAAAATGATATCAATTTTATTGACAGAACATTGATAAAATTTATGATTTATGATTGCGAAAATAAAATATCTATTTTTAATATAAAAAAACAGAGAAAATGCAAGTACATAGTTTTAAATGTGTTATACGTTTTAATGGATTTATTATTTGCGATAAGGCAAAATCCTGAAATGAAACACAAAAAATTTTATATTCGCAGTATAAGGAATGATTTGTCTTACAAAGCAAAATAAGTATTTTTTAGCTTACTGGATAAACTAGTTAAAAGTTGTAAATGCGTCTTTAAATAAATATACATTAAAGAGGAAACAGGGATAAATTGCTGCCTGCGTTCATTGCAACGCAATGTGATAAAACTAGGAAATTAGTTTGTCTGAAGCAGGGTAGCTTTTGCGGAGATTCGATTTGAAAATTTATACAATTGAAATGACGGGATTTAATTGCACATTCACGAAACGGCCAATCGACTACAAATGAGTGCAGTCATGATGAAGTAATTATATATATATATATATATATATATATATATATGCAGTCTTGACTGATCAATTTTGCTACATTAAGAAACTCAAATAACTTTTTGTAAAGTTTAATGTAATTGAATTTAAATGGCCTCCACACTCGGTGACATATGTGCGACATCTTATCAAAAAGTTATCTATTACTGCCTGGAGTGTTGCAGCGGGAATTGCCTCAATTACCGTTCGAATGAGTTGCTTTAAATCATCTAAATTTGTTGGGTTTCTTTTGTAAATTTCTTCTTTGCAATAACCCCTCAAAAAAAGTCAGATGCAGTGAGGTCAGGAGACCTGGTAGGCCAACGGATTGTGAAGTTTCTTGAAACCAGTTTATTGGGGAATTTTTGCCGCAATTCTGTCATAACAGGCTTGGTTATGTGACAAGTTGCTCCATCTTGTTGAAACCAGAGTCGAACGGATTTCTTTTTCGGCGTAATTTTGGAAAGAAATATTCTTTCAACATCTTTAAGTAACGGTCTACATTGACCGTAACAGTAAAACCGTTTTCTTCAAAAAATTTAGGCCCGACAATGCACACCACACTGCTACGCGAAGTGGCTGTAATTGGATCTGATGGAGTATCGACAATTTGGTTTGTTAACATTGCCGTTTAAATTAAAACGTGCCTCGCCAGACATAAATATACAGTTCAAGACGTTTTCAGTCTCTGACGCCATTTGAATGATCTCACAAAAATCTAAACGAATCGGGAAATCTCCTGGGTTCAATTTGTTTATTAATTGAATCTTATATGGAAATAAGTTTAAATCTCTGTGCAATTGTCTGCAGTGACTGTCTGCTGGCACCCATTTGAGCAGATAAGCTCCTTGTCGAAACTCGAGGATTGGATTGTATGGCAGCAGCTACAGCAGCGATGGTTTTCTGCATTCGCACTTAGGGATCTCGGTGGTAAAATCTTCTAGTGATAGTGCCACGCTCGACAAAATTCTTCACAAGCCTCATTATAGTTCATCTGCTAGGAGGAGTGCCACCAAACGTGCGTCTATATTCTGTTTGGATGAAAACTGCGGACTCTAAAGCGCGAAAGCATTGCACTATCCAAATTCTTGTTTAATTATCCCAATTCTTCATTTTAGCTAAAATTAAAGATCAATCTATAAAATAAAATAAAAATGGAACCGGTTGGTTATTCAGAAAAGAAGTTTTTACGTGTTTTTTTTTATAGCAGCTTTCATATATGAGCTCTTTTTAAACTTTAGTTCACATGATATAACTTTCAGCCTTCCTTTAAAACAAATGTTTATAAATGATCAGCATTTAAATAATTAAGTATTAAAAATATTTCCAAAAGTGACGAACGAGTTATTTCATACGATCACCATCGGAGATAGACAGAGAGAAGAAAATTATATTTAAGTGAATTAAATAATAAATAAAATCCACTTTACTGAGCTTAATATTTACTGTGCTTAATAATAGATGTTGCTTGAGAAACTGTTAAAATATAATGCAGACCAACAAAATTGCCAGAATTAAATAGCAATGGCAAGTAAAATGCTCTGCAAATAATATGAATGTTTGAATACAATATGAGAAAAAATGTGTTTCATACCCCTTTTTTGAACTAAGATATTCTTCTCGTTATAAAAACAAGAAATGAATTTTGTGATTATACAGATTAATATTTTATTATTTATATTACTTGCATTTAATGACTGTGAGTATGATGTGGGTTTTGATTGAATTAAAGCAATTACTTTATGAAGAAGCTAAATAAGGGAAATGGTTTACGTATTTAATAAAACTGATTTTTGTATTTAAATTATGAGTTATGCAGTTATATACGCATGCATATAACAGCAGAAACTATAATTAATTAAAGAACACATGTATATACATCTTTAGTAACTGCTATTGAAAATATAATGAGGCAACTTCGAGTAATTCATTTAGAACTTTCTTATAGGAACTAGAATTTTTTAAACTTCCTTGACAAACTAATCACATAGAATACAGAATTGATTTACAAGTTAACAATGGCGATTTAGATAACAAATGGCATAACTATCAATGATAACAAATATGCCATTTCGGAGGGTAAACATCTGTCATTATAATTCAGTATTCGACAGACGCCAATGTGTAAGCACGCTACAGAACATTTATTGGCGTTATCTTTCACGAAAAATTTATTTCATGAATTAAATAGGAATTACAAATCTGCGTGACTATGTTGATGGAAAGCAAATAAGCACACAGAATAATTGATATTGCGTAGCCTGTCTTCTTCTATTTATTTAAACAGAAAACTTATTAAAAGAGAAAAAGCATTACTTAATAAATTTCAACAAGAACTTGTAGTACATAACGCTCACCGTCAAACAATACAAGCAACGATATAAAATTAATGCATTACGATAAAAAAATATTCACATATTCTTACCTTCGCAAGGTGCAGCCTGTCATGTAAAAAAATTTCAATTAAAAATCGAAAGCAGAACTAACTCCCGATAACTGAAATAATACTTATCACAGGAACACGTTATCCTTACACATGTCAAAATGTAATTTTTTTTTATAAAAACATCAAAAAAATCTTTATCACACGTTCTTTAAAATAAAACCACCAAGAGCGAGATAAGCACAAAAACGAAAAGTTTTGTACCATGTACAAGTCAAAGTCACGTTTCTATTGGGTGCTCTAAATTTAAAATGTATGTTTTGTATATTTGTTTTGCAACCCACCTTAGTTCGCTTTATAAACTTATATATGTAAAAATCGGATCTAGCCTAGGACGCTATTTAATATTTAGTTCCATGTTTTTACTCTAAGTTAATGTCAGATGTCCTCCTATAACGGTTTAAAACATGTACCAATACCGTTAAAAATCGCATCTTACAGGCACACCCTTTAATTAAAGTGGTATTAAAATTCATCATTATAATGAACAAAATACTATGTACTCTATTCTTGCATTTTTTTGTATTGACCTTTGAAAAGTGAAATGGGTCTTTTAGTCCTTGTGGCTATAAAGTTTTACAAAACATATTTTACAATTCTAAAACAACAGACGTTTATGTGCAGCTCATTAAAATATTTACAATTTAGCACAGCAAGCATTTGAAATTACACTGATTGAAAGAAAACCTACTTAATTTACTAAAACAGATGCAGCACAAAATTAGCTGAGAACATAAAACGCTTCTAAAGGAAATAAAGATACAAACAGATGGGAAAATTTAGCAACCACAACGAAATTGAGTTGCTTCTAGTTCAGCGTTTGTTAGATGTTTGAGTTACATGTTTCTATTTTTTTTTTGTGGGAGGCAAAAATAGACAACTCTATTGTACAACGAGTTCTAATTGTTTAGATCATAAAGCAAAGTATTCAAGATGATGTTTACCATTGACACAGGATGAACGCTAATTTTGAAATGGCATGTTTATGCATTGTTAGGATTATTTATTACTGTAGACGAATATTAGTTGTAAAAGAAATAGTTTGTAAGCCATCTCCTACAAACTTGCAGACATTTAAATATTTATTAAGGAAAAATATTTTGTTGATTGTATTTTAAATTATTTAACCGATGCTTTAAAAGACATCAAATCAGTCAATTTCAAATTAAAGGAGCGTAACTTATAACTATTGCTTAAAATACTAACAAGTTTTGCAGGCTTTAAAATCAATTAGCAAATTGATTTTAAAACGGAATTAATTTAACTTAATCCCGAAAGAATTTCAAATTGTAAAAAATAACATAAAAAATTAAATATATTAGTTTCTTCATTAAAAGAGATTAACTAAAATGATGTTGGACATACAACAGCTGTTTTTTATAATTGACACCCAATTTGAGGCCAATTTTTAAACCCCTACAGACCGCATATTACGAATAATGTAGTGTTAGCCTCCAAGACGTCGACGATTGATGGCTTATCATCACAAACCACTGATTGCTTGTCAAAAACCAACTGAAAATCTTATCTAAATAACCAACTGAAAATCTTATTTTTCGAAATCAACTTATCCCCAAATGTTAAGTTCATTATTTCGCCGTATGACATATAACGGCATCTTGGTAAAACTACATCTTCCTCAAATAAATATTATCTATATTTGCAACGAGAATAGTTCGGCCGAAAATTAAAACTTTTTCTCAAGCAAAATTTAAAAATTAAAACTCAATTGAAATTGCTATTAATTAATTAGTTTTAAATTTCCCATTAAACCAATTAAAATTTATTTTTATTTTGAAGGTAATTGCACTTACTTAACTCTTCATGAAACTTTTCACGAACTTTTAAATAAACTTGTGCAAACGAATTGACAACAACGAACAATAAACTCAAAGAAACAACAGTAACCACCGGTTTAACTAGTTTTTCTCTTCCCCTGTATGCGGTTGACTTTCCATCGAGTCTTTATGCTGTTAACAGAAATAAAACAAAGAAAATATGACAATAAACTTTAATAATTTCTTTTTTGTTTATTGCACGAATAATGCATATTAATATTTAAAATATAAAATAGAAAGATTTATAAAAATTTAAATTTTCACGTTTTTGTCGGTTTAAATTATATTTTAATAAAATAAGAAATTCGTTTTTTTCACATAAACTTAATAAATAAATAAATAAAATAAACTTAAGAAAAATCCCTTCTTTTTCACAAATTATTTTTATGTTGAACAATAGTTCAAAAAAACCGGATATCCGTTTAAAAACTTTTTAGTTTCTGTATTCCTTAATAAGCGCAATAGAAAATAAACAATTATTTGCTTAAATAATTTTCACGTTTCACCAGTAAAGCTTTTGTAGAAATAAATTACTTTTTAACAATGACAGCACTTTCCGTAGTTGGAACTTATTTTTTTAATTCTAGCAAGAAGTTGTCATCGTATTGTTTTACTTTTTTTTAATTTTATTTTTTTAATATCCGGAAAAATTGTACTGACTAAATCCTTATTACTCTTTCAACTTTGTAAATTTGTAGTTGCTGTCTGTGCTGTTTTAACAAGACAAGACAAGTTCAAGCTGTTGTTAACGTTTCTATTTTTTAATCTTTAAGCTATTTATTACTTATTTATTTCTGTACAACTTATGAGTTTCCCGCATCCAAAATCAAAGCTTATGAACATTTATTTAATAAAGTTAGTTTGCTTGTAATTTAAAATGCTCCGTTGCTTAAAAAGTTTTATTTGTTTATTTATTTATTGCTTGCCACCTTCCCATTGAAGGATAGATAGTTTATTTACACATATTTTTAAAATTTGGTGTTAGTTTATAGTGTCACAATTATCTTTGATGTCGATAGAAGCCTAAAAACTGCTATTCGGCACACACTTGGTGTTGGCCCCAAAGAGCAAGTTATGAATTTTCCAAATATATAATGGCCTAATTCCAGGAAAACATAGTTTATAATTTTTGTTAAATTTTTTTTAATTGACAAATTGTCATAATCATGGTTGTGAAGCCATTTCTCTTTTACTTGTTTAACTAAAATCAAATATTTTTCTCTCAAATATTCTAAGAAATCGGCTTTTTCCAGTTTTGATTTTTATGACATAAATGTAAAGAATATTTTTAAAGAAAACTTTTTAGTGTATATTAATTTAACACAGCTGACTTGTTGATAATTGTTCATTTTTTGTTTTATTTCCGCCATTTTAATCGCTCTAACTATAAATAGGTCAATAATGAAAAACTTTATTTAAAAAACCAAATATAACTTAAAAATTAGAACAAATATCTCTGCAGTGCTTTAAAAACATAAAAAAATAATTTGTTTACAAACATATATAGCCTCCCTGGTAGTTCTATAATGGACTATATTGCCACCAAATTGTTTATACTTTAATAAACCATTTCTAGACCAAATTAATTTATTTAAAATCGATGTAGACGTTAAGAAACTTTTTCAAGTTCACAATTATTTTGATCTTTTTGAGCTTTTACTTCAATTAAAATTTTATTATACTTATTTTTACGATTATTATCAGATATTTAACTAAAATATTTTAAGCAAACAATAATCATTTACACTAAATTAACTTATTCATTTTATTTATTATATTTTGATACCTGACACTTATTGATGTCTGAAACAGATCACATATTGATATAATTTTAAACAAAATTAAGGATACAAATTTATTTTACATAGATAGCTTTTTACTGTAAGATTGTGATGCGGATGGAAGTTAATAGATAAGTGGGAAGGGCATAAAGAAGTATTAATGCAATTTTTTAGTTAAATCAATCTTTGAAAACTAATAAAAACTTTATGCTGCCATTAAAAATTTATTCCGGTAAAGAATAAGAAAAATTGATGAAATAGCTGCAACTATAAACCTGGATAATGATTTGGAGAATAACGAATTTAGGGACTTACTAGTTTAATTAATTTTTTATTTAAGTGTGAAAAAACTATATCAGTGGTATCTGCTTGTAGACGAAAAGCATAAAATCAGTAACTGAATTATAGGCTTTCCGATGCAATCCTATGGATAGCAGACAAAATAAAAATCTATAAGCCTAACGACATTGCCCTGAAGGTATCCAAACCAGTGAACTATTCTGTTAAGGGCCTGTTTTTTGTTTTTGTTTGAGATTTAAAAAATAATGTAAAAAAATAAAAGATATTAAAAAAACAAATAACGAAGACCGTTTTCGGAACAGCTAGCCGTGCGAGAAGCAGGGAATAATTTCATACAGAAACTCGATTTTCGATTTTTCTAATTTTCCGACTTCTCCGGAGGGATCTTCCAAAATTTTCGTAAAATCCTTCACCGCAAAAATACCAACAACTGATAAAAAATTTTGAAGAAATCGCCCCAGCCGTTCTCATTTTATGAATGACTGAACATCTTTTATACGATTTTTATATATATAAATAGATTATTTACTATGAGTTGGCATATGAAGAAAGCAAAAATAAGCACTAAGCACATTAAACAAACTAAAAGACATCTACTAACAAGAAAATACAGATGTAAAGTGTAAAAAAACCCGGATATAAAACAGTACAAGCAACAGTTAAAAAAATTTTTCAAAGCGTTAGACTAAAAAAATTATGAATATTATTTTTGCTACGTTAAGTAATCTATTAAAGTCATTATAGAATTCCTATTAGTTATCATTATTGCTATTTTCATTTTCCTTAAAATATTTTTTTATGCTAAACATTTCTTTTTTACCTTTTACAACATTATTTTCCTTTTATCGCAATCTTCATCTCTTTATTTTTTTTAGTAAATTACCTGTTAAAAATATTATTTATTCCCAACACGAACTTTATCTTTCATCACGCGTTTTAATAATATTAAGGAAAAAAATGACAAAAGCACCATAAAATACGCAAATCGTAATCGAAAAAAAAAAATCACAAAATTTTAAGGAAAATGTTTTAGGAAAACAAGTATTTGATTTCCAGTTTATTGGCTCTTGTAGTAAAAATATTATATTGATGTGAAACAAATAAATTGCAAATTGTTCTTCGATGTTTAATTTTTAATTTAACAACGCAGCAGTATTAGTTGGTTTAATCCAATAATAAATAACTGCAAATATCTTTGAACCATTAAGAAGTACACAATTTTAAAAATATTCAAATAGTTCAAATTTCATAGTCCCCAACCCACTTTAGTTCAAAGTCATAGAAAATATTGGATAAAAAACATAAAAACATAAAAAATTCTCATAATTCAATTCAAAAACTTGTATCCAAAGGCGATAGCTTTACTTTACTTTAGCAGTGCATAACTTTTTTATGTGATGATAAACTTAAAAATAGCGAGCCATAAAAAGTTATTTGCAAGCCACGGATACACTTTTAATCATACGTTAATTTACTAACAACTTAACTACTATTGCTAAAAACTTAAAAATAAAATTCGAATAATAATGGTTCCTTAAAAATTATATCTAGGTGCCTCTATAGGCTATTAGGTAATGTACTAACTTATAAGACTGGAGATTTTGTGTTCTATTCTCAAAAAAGACCTTGGTTTTTCTAACTACAAATAAAAATTTACCGTCGGTGGGGCTGTTCAGTGATGAAGGCATGGTCGCTCACTGGTCCCATGTGCTGTATTATGCGACAGTTAATTTCCGTAACTATCCTTCTACTTTCACCACCTGTCTCATCTCTTCTCTATCCCTTTCCTAAAGAATGTAGCACGCTATTTGACCAAATAGGCATTGTTGCCTGAAGTGCTACTTCCCTTTACAAAAAAAAAAATTCTATCCTTCACAGGAATCTGAACGTTCTATGGGGTGATGTATATATTTAAAAATACAAACAGTGCGTAAAACTTCGCTAGTCTGCAACATCTAATGTGAGGTGATGTTGGACCTGTACATTACTGTAGTAAATTAATGTACCATTTTTTATTTCCATTCTAATAAATAATAAATAAAAAATAAGTAAAATAAATAACGCATTACCGGTTTATAATTTTTATTATCCAATTTTTTATTTCAGATTACTTTAAATCTTACTTTAAGCTTAACATGCCAAAAAGGTAAGCAAACAATTGTTAATTTGTATAATATCTTTTATAGCATGATATAAAAGCTAAGTTATCGATTTTAATATCTTCAAACTTTATTAATACCATTTTTGCAGTAGCATTTTATTTATCTAAAAAGAAACTTAAATCTTAGTAAAAATAAAACTTTACAAACCAAAAAAAACAATTAATAATCGATTTTATTTAAAAAAATTGTTTAAGCGTTTCTTCTCTATTCATGATTTTTTATATTCAGTAGAGGAGGCGAAGTGCAAAGAAAGTATATTTGTTTGTTTTTTCTATATACTTTTGATGGAAAAAGTTTAATGGCTTAAAGAGCTATAAAATAGCAAAAACTTTTTCTATATTGATTTTGAAGTTTCCTTTGCAATTGAAATAAAAAATAAACAATAAAAGTTTAAACATAGAAACAGACAGGCACTCCAACAAGATGCAAGAGTAGATAAACAAAAACGTCATTGATATTGTTACAAGTATAAATACTTAATGTTTCTATGACTACTAAAATCCAACTAATTTTATTTAATAGCGGTCGCTGGTTTAATAAGAACAAGAAAAGTATCCTGATGGTTTTAAATTTGCATTTATCTTGCACGTGATTATTTTTAACAAATAACTACCTGAAGCCACAACTAAAATTGTAAGCCTATTTCTGAGAACACGGATAAAGGAAATAAAACAAAAAAATAAAAAACAAAATGATAAAGCAAACACCAACCAAAAACAAATAGCTTCTCACTCCCTCTTGTTCAAAAAATAAACATACTTTGGTTTTATTATCTTAACAGGGTGCTAATATTATTTCATTTATTTATTTATTTTTAAATTAGGGACATGTATAAAATTTAATATTACCTAGGAAACTGTAATGAAAAAATACTTTCACTACTTTTATTTAACATTTTTAAACATTTTTATTGTTAAATAAAATAAAGTTTGTTTTAATTTTTCAACAGAATTATTTATAATTAAATTTAAAAAAAACTTTCTTGTTTTTTTGTTATTTTTTTGCTTTTTTGGAGAATATTTTAGTGTTTTCGTTTTATTCAAATAAGATTTGTTAACTTTTTGTATTCTCTGCCAAAAACTATAACAACAGTTTATAAAAAATGTTTAACTATAGCTCTGTGCAGATTTAACCTAAATTAATTTTTTTTTAGAAAATTTCGAATTAAAAACTACACTAAAAAATAAAAACTATGATTTAATTAAAAAACATTATTTTTTAAAAAACCTTTTACATATATTTACAAATATATGAACAAAAAACAATTTTAGAAAAAATTAATTAAATTCAAATTTTTGAAGAAAGCAGGAGTAGTAAGACACCAAAAATTTTGGAGCAGAATCTGATGTGGGGATTCTGCACTCAGCAATCAGAAATCTTCGCATCTATCTAACGTAGATTATGTACATTAAAGGTCTCAGCTAATTTGAGAAATTAGAATACGAAAAATATTCGTAATTAATGGTCGTAATATATACTAAAATAAAGTTGAAAATATAAAAAGCAAATTATATATAATAAAAAAAAGAATCTGGAGGTTGCAGGTTTGGTCAGCAGATTCAAGTCTGAATTTGTTAATCAAAAAATTTTTTCAATTTTGATTAATTATTTATGCATTCATTTTATTTATCCTTAAGATGCCAACCAACGGTTTGGCGAAATATTGAATAATAATAAAAAATAAAGTTTTTTAAAAATTTTTTATTAAATAATGACCTAGTGCTTAATGATAAACTACTAAAAAATGTATTGAATTATATTTATTTATTTTGATTTCCATTGATTAACGGTTTGGAAACGTATACAAAATTTATTTTTATTCCTTTATATTTTTTTGGTAGCGGTTTATACTGAATCTAATGAAACAAAAATAAATCTGCGGTGGCCTTTATTTATTTTAATTTAGTTCAAATTTATCATATTACACTCTTGTCAACTTCTCCGTTGATAAAATGGCAAGATTACGTTTTAAAAACAGCTACATTATATAATGATTGAAATGATAAATTTTATGTGTAATGATGAACTTATCAGTATCAGTTTAAAAATAGATGAATATAATCAAGTAATTGGATTTCAAAAAATCTTTCTTAGTTTTATCGTGATGAAATCATAATAATCTACCTATTAACGGATAAAACTCCGTAACAGGCGGACAGACATTTTAGGTGCCTCTGTAGGATAGTAGGTAGCTTGTCAGTCTAGGGGTTGTGCGTTCGATTCCCAACGAAGACCTTAGTTTTTTTTCACTACAAAAAGAAAAATTGACTGTCGGTGGGGCTGCTCAGCGATGAAGGCATAGTCACTGGTCGTTGTGCTGTCTTGTATGGCAGTGAATTTCCGACTATCCTTCTACTTTCACTACCTGTGTTATCTCCTCTATCCGTTTCCTAAAGAATGTAGCACGGTTCTTGACTAACTAGTCATTGTTGCACGAAGTGCTACTTCTCTTTAAAAAGAAAAGACATTTTTTAATCTAAAATTGTTACCCTTTAAATTAGAACCCTAAACAATGCTAATGATCTACCGCATTACCTGTCATCCATTAAATGGTTATTTCCATGTATTTGTAAATATCTCGAAAGTTTTGTAATATTTTGATCATATTTTCGTTTGAATTTTTTATCAACAGAACAAAGATTATAAATATGGTAGACATTATAAGCCATAGCAATAGTCAATTTTAAGAACTACTGAATACACTTCATGATGCTTTTATATTGTCAAACGTAGGGTTTTGTGTGGAAATAAAACTGTCCACTGCCTACACACACCGCTTCTTCTTCCCACTAGTTTATCGTTTAAAGCTATATCGATATTTTTCAAAGAGTGAAAATAATAATAATAATATAATGCATATCCTTTAAAGCAAGAATTAGAAACCTGATATGGGCACACTAACTTGAAGCACAATTGGCAACACCTTAACTTCACACAAATGGCCGCTTTCTCAATGAAAATTTATAAGACGTATTCTTTAATTTTGTCATTAAATAAACCTATAAAGTGATTTTAAATCTATAGAAACACTATAAGTTATATGATGTAACATAATTTATAGTCACTATAAAAGTCAATGTGAACAAAAGTATCCTACAGCAGGGCGCCTTAACTTACTTCAACTTAGTTTTATAACAAAAGAAACTTAAACATTTGAGCAACGTTCAAAAATGTTTTTCTTTTTTCCTTTTGCACAATTGCATAAAAAAATATTATTTTTTAATACCAAAAACCGTCTATAGTCAATACAAGTCCATATGTTATATATTATGATGATAAATTGGCAAATAGGAATTCTCTAGGGAAGCCGTATAAGTTGTATTAATAATATCAAAGTTTGCTACATTTAAAAAAGCACACAAAGCAAGAAATTAAATACAAAAGATGTTTTAGAGAAAAAACACAAGATAAATAAAATGACAAAGACTCCATTCAAATGATCAAATCGTATGGTTCACTAAGTCAATTGAATTAAAATATATTGATCTATTATAGTACAAAATATACTGCAGTTTTAAACAACATGTGTTAGAAAAAGGAAAATAATTTTTTTTTAAATACTCAGCTGTATGTTAGAGTAAAATGTTATAATTTGCTTTTTAAGTTAAACAAAAATATAAGAGATCTTAAAATTATATAGAATTTAAAATGCGATACATATGTTAAAACTGAATCGTAATTTTAGTTATATAATCCATATAATGGAAAATGTATTTTTATATTTGAAAAAGTTGCAACGATGACGAAATAACACTTTGTATTAGCTTAACTAAATTTTTACTGCATTATTCAAAAAATGCTTTGTTTTACTTTAACTATTGCTCAGATAATGGCACTTTATTTTTTCATTTTTTTATATATTTCTCCTTAAAGTATCATTTAAGGATAAAGACATGTTTGATTAAAATAAATAAATAAATTATATCCCGAAATTTAACCTACTTCAATCGAAGAGGAATTTTGTAAAATATTTAAAGACTTTCGTCGATGGTTTTCATTTCACAAGATATAATTTTCAATTCTCAATTCTTAATTAAAAATAAAATCCACGAATACACTACGCTTTTTAGTAGTGACCAATTAAATTAAGTAATAAAATTAAAACATCAAAAATTATTAAAATATTTGTGTTGTTTCGTTATGTTTTAAGCTCTAACATTTCTGTATTGAGCTTGATATATATTTCTCATTTTGTTGATAAAATGTGATTACCAAAAAAAGTGTTCTTGTTTTTCAGAACATTTGGATATCGTTTTCAGATAAGCTAGCATAACAAATAATAAAATTAATACCGGCTTATCCAACTAGAAAAAAATTGCATTTTTATTTTATGATAAAATGTTCTGAGTTGTTAGCGTTATATAAAAAAGACGTAATTTAAAAAAAATATTATTTTTCCATAAATTAATATAAATATTAAAAAAATAAAAAAATTGTTTTCAACTCCACCTCTTAACGTCTTTCCTGGCTGTTTGTATGCAATTGGCGAGCGGTTTTGATGGGAATACATCATCCTTAGGAAACGTTGCATCACGTACTGGTGTATCAGTATTTCTTGTCCAGATATTTATCCCATAATCGTCGTATCCACCCACGCAGTCAGAATATCAGCCACCTAGTATTTTATCTAATATATGAATATATATATAAAGTTAACTACTTAAAAACTAAATAAAATAGTAACTTCTTAATTATTACAATAATTTTTTTTTAATTCGCAGTTATCCTGAAATTCGAGTTTTTTTAAATAAAATGTTTGAAAAATAAATGACACATTAAACGTTTGTAAATTAATACATTTAAATTTCTTTTCCAATGATCAAAAAATACAAATTTCCTTAAGAAAAATCAGATTTTAAAGAAAACCTAATAAAAATAAAAAATGAAAAATTTATAAAAAAAAACAAAATCTTAAAAATGGTCTCCTTAATATTACCTTTTCTTTTGTTAAACTTGCTTTAATTACAGCTTTCAGCACATTTATTTTTACAATAGTTCGAACCAATCTCGGACTAGAGATTCCTTATCATGACATCCCCTTGTATATCATTTACAAATTGATAAATTTGTCCATAAGCTTTTTTTTAATTTTACTTTGACCCAAACAACACATACTTATAAGAAAACGTGATATATTGGTCTCTCTTTTCGAACAAAAACAATTTTTTTTTCATAAACAACACAACAGGGGTTCTCCAAAAAACAAAAATAGTCTAAATATTTTAGCAATAACAGCATAAATAAAAAAGGATATAAAAGGCAAAGAATAAACAAGAGTTTAAACTTATAACGAATCAGTAAAATTCCCAAAAGCAAAGAAATATACAATTTCAATACTATTAAAATAATCTAAAGAAATACATTGTCTTTTCTAAGATCCTTTAAAAATGAATAACAAAAAAAATCAGAATAGCTATAAATATCAATTTGTTTTAAATCTATAATAGAATATTTATTTCTGTTTTAAAAAAAACACAACTAAATGCCTTCATAAAATAAGAAAAAGGTTGCTATGAGATTTATATTTTCAAAACATTTAAAAAGTCAAGTTGACACTACTTAAATCCAACAAATAAAACGATTTAAGATGTGAAATAAAATTAAAAAATTACTTAAAAACATAAAATTAATTTAAAGGGAAAAATTATCAACAGAAATTAAAATAAAAATATATTATGAAACCACTTACTGACTGTTTGATATTTTATGCAATTCACAAATTAATGCACAAACTTTTAAAACAAAAAATATAAAAATATTTTATAAACATTTTTACACGGCAACACAATGTCATAAAATATTTTTATTATTTTTTTTAATTCTTCTCCTTTTAGAAGACCAAATGGAGATGGGCAACTGGGCAACTTATTGATTTGGAAATGAAAAACACATTTTTTTCATATTAAAGATTAAGTGAAATAATGCTAAATTGTCTTTATTATTTTTTTTAATATGGAATTAATTTTGACTGTTTTTGTTTATTTATTAAATCCTAAAAAAAAACAAAAACAACAACTTTAAAAGAGGCAGATACCCAAAGGGTCATCGAATATCAAGCAACAAATGAATGGGACCAGTTCGTAAGCACAACTCTGTTTAAAAACTAACCCAATATAAGTCACATTAAGCCAGTTATGGAACATTCTTTAATATTTTAATTGATATTATTATTACTTTCCTTCACTGAAATTTTATATGGATGTCGATTCCAGTTTTAGAGATGTATAAAAACTGTATGTGGGGAACGTTTTACGAAATGAAACCAAACAGTAAAAATCACAATTTAATTAAAAAATTTCAAAATGGATACAGAAATGGCTGAATTCCTCGAACACAAATATAAAAAAAAATACAGACGGATTTATAAACTTCTACTTTTTCGAGTGATGTTAAAACGCACGAATATGATTGCCAAATTTCAAAACAACAAAATCATTCATCGTGGTAAGATCGGAACTCATTGAAACGATAACTGGTGTTATAATTTAAAAATGTAAGCACAGTTCGCGTGACAGTCAACCCTTTCGTAAGTTCTCTCCATTCATTTTAAAAATCAGCCCATATTTTGTTATTAGAATGCTAGATCTGGTCACTCAAATTAAACCTATGAGTCACTATATGCCTTAATAATGAAGGATTCATTTGTGTTTGCCTTTTTGGTTTGTTTTTCGTTTGTAAGAAATTTTATTTATTTAAATGAACAATGTTTCCCTAGAATGATTTGCTTTGATCCTAATAAGAAATTATTTTTGGTACTTTTCGAATGTACACTACATCCAAAACAAAAAATTAAATTATATTCTTTCATCCCTGGCTTACAATCATAATAACAAAAAGCTGCTCAAACAATTATTGTTTCAACCGATGCATATGTACAAGCAAAAGAAGCATGAGAATGAAAAAATATGTTTTAAAAATAACAAAAACAGAGAAATTGGCCAAAACAAGGAGCGAACAAAACATGCGATAATATCAAAAGCAAGAAATGTTAATTAAAAGCGCAATCAAGCACAACTTAAGGACGACACCAATATATTAATAACGGGTGCTGATTTAGAAAGGCAAAAAAGACTCAATAATTCATATAAAAAATCTATAATCTATAAAAAATTGGATTTTTTACAAGTGTCTTAACTGCAAAAAAGTTAAGTATCTGTAGATACTTAAAGTTAAAAAAAAACTAAAGAACACTGCTTCTAAACGGTGTTCGGAAAGAAAATCGATTTTGATTTTACTAGGGGGCATATGACATGGACATTCAAAACAAAATTAATTTGGATGTTCCTGATGGTTACAATAATTGCATGACTTATGGTAAAAAATGCTAAAGTAAATACTATTTGTAAAAGAATTCCATGGATTCTGTAATGAGATAACATACTTTTATATTTATTTCAAAATTATAACGCAATTTATAACAAACGAATTTATTTTTTTTGAAAATAATTTGAAATAATTACAAATTTCATTTTGATCAATTATATAATTTATAAAAGTCCCAAAACGTAAATTTTAACTTTAAATAATTTTATATATATAAACTATGTTTGTGTGTACAATAAGTTTAATATAATAAACTTTTTGCTCTTTTTTAAAAAAAGTTATTTTTATGTCTTGGCCTATTAAAAAATACTTTAACTAAAAGAAACTGGTAAAATATCCTTAAGTAAAACAGATAAACTGAACTACCAGATCTAAGCTATTGGTGTCCAAAATCAATTGTCGTTGGTTGTAAAATGTCCTTAAGTAAAGTTTTCCAAATTTAATCCGAAATAGAATTTTAAAAGCATCTATCATAGTACTCGTAATAATAGTTCTCACAAGTGTTAGTGCAACCTGACACCTGGCTGTATTCGTATCAAGCCATTGTTGTCATTGTTTTACAATAGCGAGTAGTACTTGCACTTACATATACATTTTTCTGTGTCACTATTACATTTTATTTTTTTGCAACTTTCAAGAACATTCAATTCGTTTAAGCATTTTTTTTTACATTTTGCTCTGTGTTTTTATTCTGTGCCATTTGTTGTAATCACATTGTGGGTGTTGACATTACAAAAAATGTCAAAATATAATTATTACAAGCAGCTGGGTAATGGAAAACTAGAAATCGAATGAAAAAAATAATTCGCAGAAAACTATTTTATGTGTTATTTGACAAAATTGCGGTGCAGGATAATAATTGCAAAAAAATTTTACAATTATAATTACATGTGGTTGTAAAATATATTTAACAATTGATTTTGATATCTTCGGCGTCTAACGTTGAATTTAATTTTGAAAAATTATACATTTCTTTTCAAATAATAATAATGAATCTTTTATAATTATTTAAAAATTGTATGATTACATCTGAAAGAAAATAAAAACCAAATGTTCTTTACACGAATGTTATATTTTTAATATAAAAAATTATTTCAACGTTTTTTTCTCTTGGGTTTTGTCAAACGCATTGGTTTATTTGATTGCAAATACTAACACGTAACTTTTTATTTTACTCTGTAGCACTTTATAAATTCTCTTTTCATCTATTTCTTACTCTGTGGCTATGGCTATATTTCATTCCACTAGACAATAGTTAATAAAACGAACCATATATGCAAATCAAAAAATTTAAACAATATAAAACCTGACGATTATGCGTTTTTTTTTATTTAACATTATTTTCTTAACTGCCTTTAAAACTAACACGTATTTCTTTAAATACTAAAAACTAGAATTGAATATTTTCTTTCTCCATGTTTTTTTTCTTATCACTTTATTTATTTGTTACATTATTTAAATTTTAGTCATTTTGCACCTTTGTGTCCCACGTTAACAATAATATTGCGATTTATATCCTTTGTTTTATTTTATATTTATAACAATATTATGTATAATAATTCTTATACATATTTTTGGTGTTATATTCAACACTGGCCTTAACTCGCTACAGAACTTATCGATGCCTTCTTGCTAAATGAGCGCCTATAGCTCGCGCAAAATTTAAATCATCTACGCCGTAGCTCCGGTAAAGATTCCTACATTATATCTTTTTTGCCGTTTAGCAAACTACAAGGTGGCGCAAAAATAACCTTCCGATGTTTTTTGGCTGTAATTAAAAAAATAAATGAAACACTTTGATTTTTCTTGTGGATTATTTTTATTTGGTCTTTTATTTTTTTTACATCAAGTCGAGAATATGATGTCATGTAAATGGCCGCCGCCACAGTTGATTGTCATTTGAGCCCTTTTTTGGCATTTTCCATCACTTTGGCCAAAACTTCCGGCGATAGGTCCTCACATTCTTGACGGATATTGTCTTTAAGAGCTGCAAGAGTCTGAGGCTTGTTGACATAAGCCCGCGACTTCAAAAAGCCCCACAAAAAGAAGTCTGCAGCGCTCAAATCAGGCGATCTTGCTGGCCAGTGCAAATCGCCAAAACGGGAGATTAGACGCCCGGGAAATGCATCCTTCAGCATATCGGTTGTGGCACGTGCAGTGTGTGCCGTTGCACCGTCCTGTTGGAACCACATATTTTCCAATCCCAATTCATCAAGTTGCGGCAAAAAGAACTCGTTGATCATTGCTCTGTAGCGCTCACCATTCACAGTAACCGTTTGGCCCGCGACGTCTTCGAAGAAGAAAGGTCCGATGACTCCTCCAGCGAAAACAGCACACCATACAGTGAGTTTGAGCGGGTGTAATGGCTCTTCGTGGGTTACACGCGGAATTTCAGTGCCCCAGAAGCGTAAATTTTGCTTATTTACGTACCCGCTAAGATGGAAATGGGCCTCATCACTCATGATTATTTTTGATGAAAAATCATCTTCCTCTTGGTGGTGATTAAAGATGGCTTGAGCGTATGTTAGACGCGATTGGCGGTCAGCAGCTAACAGCTGATGCACTGTCTGGACTTTGTACGGAAACATCTTCAAATCTTGTACCAAAATTCGCTGTAAAGACCGTCGATTGATACCCATTTGCGTGGCACGTCGTCTGGTCGATGTCGACGGCGCTTCCATGACATCCTCGCCTACAGCAGCAATATTCTCTACAGAACGGCTACTCCGGGGTCTGCCACGCCTGGCAGCATCTCGTGTTGTGCCAGTCTCTTCGAGGCGAGCGGCTAAACGTTGCTTCAGACAGGTAAAAGTTGCCTGATCTTATTTTCATAACAATATCAATATTATAATACGTCAATAAATCTTGAACTTCCAAATTACTAATTTTTTTATGTGAAACGTAAAACGTTTTTAGAGGAGCAGTCGATAGCCTTGTTATCATTTCTTAGAACAATATGTGTTTTAAAATGTAATCGATGGAATCTTGGAAATTCAAATCGCAATCCTTTTAAACCCTTAAATACAAATACTATTTCGGAAGCATGATTTTCGATCGCTGATAAACATTATATACACAATAATTTAATGTGCCTAACAAAGCTATTTGGCAAAAAAAAAATTCTGGTAACTTTTATACACACTATACAGACGGTCGGTAAAAAATTCGCCATGTGGTGGTTTTGGATAACCCAAATTGTTTAGAACGTCGGGGAATTGAAAAATTTGGATCTCCTTCAAAATGTGGCTCTCTGCTGCGATGTTTTCAGTTGAACTGCCCGGTTGAACACGCGTTGCTGCTCACACATTTTGTATCGATTCCGTCAACTCAAACTTAACGATCAAATTCTTAATAGTGGTCTCAGAAGGATGATTATGTTGTCGGAAAATATCATGAATTATACGAAGTGTTACTTTAACAGAATTAAAATTTTCGTAGTGGATTTCAGTAATTTTAATACGATTTTCGTGCGAAATTGAATTCATTGTAACTAATGCCAATGCATCTACAATGAATATGTCAAAAAACAATTAAAAAACAAATTTCTTGTTGAAAAACCCGATGATATTTTGAAATTAGATAGCATTTGATAAAGTTGTAAGTTCTAGAGGGTCATCATGGGAATACTATAACTTCATTCTGGATTTAATATTGAAAAATAATAAAAAAATTAATTTTTAAAATTTTTTATTACATAATGACCTAGTGCTTAATAATTAACTACTAAAAAATTTTTTTCTTATTAATACTAGGCGAGAGTACAAAGTATTCAATAAATAACCAATTTAAATTCACAAATATTAACCCAGCTTTACTTAATTATTTTTATCTAAATTATTTGCCATTTTACCCATTAATCCTTTTTGTGCCAAAAAAAAAAAAAAAACAGTATTAAAAATTGATTTTTTTTTCATTTGCGTCCGTATAATGGTACTAAATAAACACAACCATTAAGTGGAAAAGGAAAAAAAGAAAAGAAGATAAAAAAATAAAATGTTAAGTACTAAATTTATACGCTTCAATCAAATGAAATATTTCAATAAAGCCTACAGAGAGATGCAAGTATAAAAGCCATTTTTTATCAAGGTATTGCGTCTTTATTTTGTTGACTATATATTTATTTAATTTTTTTCTACTTTGGTATCTCATTTATATATTATTGATAATGCAACGATACTTTAAAGTCGCAAAACCAATAGATATTTAAATATATATAAATATTTTTGCACATATCGAAAAGCCAAACACATATATATAAATATATAATAATAATTATGATAATAAATGGTTTATGCGGTTTTTTTTGCTTTTTTGTTATGTTTGTATGTTTAATTTTTTTCAAATATTTTTGACAGCCTATTTGTAAAGTCAAATTAACGGTATGTGCTTAGATTTTCCGACGGGGCTAAAATTACTTTGTACTAGTACGAAAAGAACACTAAACATGGCAAACGGCCGAAACCGGTTTGTTCACAAACCTAATTTGACGAGGGTCGACGGAAAACCGTACCCAAATAAGTCATATTAACGATATTTAAAATTATTGGAATTATCCACATTAAATAAAATAAATATAATAATGACTTATTTATTGTTACGCTATTATCACTAAGAACAGAAGTATATTAAGAAATAAATGATATCCACAACAAAACTAGTTATCATTTTTATACGTCACAACTGAGTTCTTCAGCATAAAAAAATATAAACACTCACATTGTATTGACATCAATTAACAGTTTATCGCCAACAAAAATTGCAATTTGTTTAACACAAGCAACATAATCAGTATGGGAAACTGACCTCTTATTCAATTGTGATCGTCAAAATCAAGAGATTGTAGTCGGTAGTCTACTGTGGTGAATGAGTTGCGTGCAGTTTGTACTTCAGAACTTAAGGAATAATAAAATTAGTTTCATGTAACAACAAAAGAAATTTCACTAAGAATTCTTGCACACCTCTATGAATTTTCGTTTTCAAATATGCATAAGTTGGCTCGCCTTATTCCTTTGTTTCTATATCTAAAGAAATGCGTCATGCATTAAAGGTAGGTTTGCTTTTTAAATCTTCCTAACTATTACTTTCTTAAACTTCTCGTTAACTATTTATATTCAAGAGAATCAAGCAAGCATCAAATCATTAAACAGAACTCATTAAAAATTACTCCATATAGACATTAAAACTAAAAATGAATTTTTTTTTTATGCATTTGAAATTTTTATGTATCATTTCACTTAAAATAAATTCAATCGAAATTCGTAAAATAATAATGTTTCTTATTATGAACACATAAACTAACAATAGCTACAATTAGATAAGTTCATGTAAATACAAATTTTAATTGAGCATAAATTTCAATGACAGCACCACGTTCAATAACATTGTTCAATTATAATTACTATTTTAATCCTTGTACAAAATAATCCATAGAAATATAAACAATTAAGGAACATGTTAGTTTTAAAATCATAGCAATGGTGTGGTGTAAAAACGGATAAGAACTTTAACAACTTTCCAACAGACTTTAATAGTTGGATATAAAAACGTGACTGGTGTACGCGGTTTGCGAATTTCAAACAAAATATGCATCTCACCTTACCGTTTGCATATTTTAATTAGTACACTGTGAAAAAATAATTGTAAAAAGAATGAAATAATAATACGATATACAACATTTACACTCACAAGAATGAATGAATTTTTATTAATCAAATGAACAATTTTATTCGGATTTTCTGTATATTCCTATAGATTTATTTCGTTTTTATTTCCCGTCTTATATGGCTGTTGTTCTCTTGAAGTAAATGGCGAGCACTTTCGATGTGAAATAATTATTGTCAAGCCGCGGTATAATTTGTAATGGTGAGTCAGTGTTTGCATTTAGGTAGTTCTGTTGTTAAGTTCGTATCTATTCATGTACGCACTTTATGCAAAGTAAATTTCTCAATACCTCCGTCTTTTATTATTACCTAGAAACTTGTGTCCGTCTGAGGGTGTTTTACGTTTATTCGTGTGCATGAGTGCATGATGTGAAAATTTTGTCTGAGGTCGTGTTTACCTGTTTCGTTTATAATGTCACTGTTGAAAGTTTTTGTTTTTTGTATTCTTTCAAGAATGTCTAGTCTTCGTCTTTTTTGCTAGGATATAGTAATGCCATACATTCATCTATTTCCCTTGATGAGTGTCCGTGAGTGTCAAGGTGCAATGCAAAGTTGGAATCTTCTCTTTTTCGTTTGTATGAGCGTATATGTTTTGTAAACCTTGTTTTTAGTGTTCGTCCAGTTTGCTCTATATAGGTTTGTTTACAGGTACAAGTAAGTCTGTCAGTTGTTTTTGTCGTTTTTCTGAGATTATGACTCAGAGTATTGCCAGTTTTTAATGCTGTGAGTTTTCTTTGCGAAAAAGATTAGTTAATCTGTATATTTCTAGTCCTGTGTAAGTAAAGGTTTGCCGTCGTACTGTATCGGTTTACTCTTTGTCTTCTTTATTTATTTTTTTTTAGTGTTGTATTGTCTAAGAAGTTTATCGATGGTAGTGACCTTGTAGGCGTTATTTATAGCTATGGTGTAAATTGTGTCGAGTTCTTTGTTGTACTTATCTGGGGTAAGTGGGATTATCTTAAGTCTGTTTATCAGCAGCCTAAATGCCTCTAATTTATATTGCCCTACCCAATATAAATTAGAGGCATTTAGTTCGAGGTGTTCTGGATGGTGGTGTCCATCGTAGTTGGTTTTCTATAGATGTCAAATGTTAAACAGTTAGTTCCTCGTATTATAGTGATGTCAAGATAATGCAAACTTCTGTCTTCTTCTCTTTCCATTGTGCATGTAATATTATGGATTGTGTTTAAGTATGCTAGAATTTGTTCGCCATTGTTTTGTTCGAGGATGCATATAATGTCATCTACGAATCTATAGTAATGAGTTATTTTGTGTTTTTCCATTAGTATTTCATTTTCAAGAAGATTGTGGAAATTGGGTTTCCCATACCGAGTCCGCCAGATAATTTGTAAAATTGGTTATTGAATCTAAAGTAGTAGTTCTGTTTTATTATCGTCTTTGCAATATAATATCAGTGATGTATTGGCTTTCGCATAAATTTTCTAGTGTGTTACGTAGAATATCTGAGCTTTCATGTGTTGGTATTGAAATATACAGATCCTTGACATCAAAGGAAATGAGTCACATGTTTTCGGTTCTTTTGATGTCATTAGGTTTATAGATAAGGTCTTGTATATTACGTATCGTGTAATGTAATGTGTTCTGTATGTATATCCATTAAAACATCAATTTGAAATAAAATTTATATTTTTAATAAGTAATTTATAATTATTCGGAATCATTATCAATATAAGCAGCAATTTTATTCGTGCTTGATTCCTTTTCAAATAAGTGAGAATATCACTTAATATTTATTTGAAAAGGAATCAAGCACGAATAAAATTGCTGCTTTTATATTTTTAAGATTAAAAACGACTTTAAGCCAACATAGGATTTGTCCGCTGACGCAACAATAAGGACTCTGTTAATAAACCCAATCAATATCAATGCTGTGGTGACAAGACAACGAAAACAATGTTTTATAAGTACTACAAAAGTTAACAGCAGTTGACAGCTAGCGAAAGACCTGAAAATTATCAAAAGTTCTACAAGAAAATTTCCTATTAGTTGTTGCAATAGATTGAGTCGATAACGAACGCAAGGAAGACACTGCCTTATAATTTTACGATATAAATTACTAATGTTTATTTTATCAAATGTCTGCCGGATTAACGACATTAGTATCTTGTCTTCGGCACTAATGCAAACGATTGCGAAGCAATATAATATTTATATCGTCTTAAAAATTTTACGTTTAGATCTTATCAATTGTACTAAGGTCTAGGTCCATCCCTGTATTATCTTATATATCTGTAAATAACAACGTTATTAACCAAACATATCCATTTATATATACTCGCATATATATAAAATGGCAATTGAATTTGAAGTCACTTCTAAAATAAAAGTCAAATTTAATACATCATAATCTACTTTCCTGATTCCTCACCAACAAATTTATAAATTTTTGTCTTCTACTGACAATCGTAGGTTCGCAGCGATTTTGAATATTATTCGAAGAAGTCTTAAAATTTACTTAAGAAATGTTTCGCTCACGTCAGCAAAATAATATTTTCAAAAACTTTATCAACAATTTCGTCACACAGATTTTTGACTAGAGAACTTATTTTCAAGTATTTTCAACATTAGTAAAAATGCAGAAGAAAAGTTGTCAGTGAATTGTAACGACCAAAAGTTCGGAGTCGTTTTTGGTCACACAGAGAACTGTCTGACAACAGTCACGGGTCAATCCCTATCTCTTATTTTAAACGTATTTACTAGAATAATGAATTTATGTCTAAATCTCCATATTTTCTCCGATGTATTTATTTAGTTATAGAATCATTTACTAAAAATATGAATTCATGTATTTACTTATATACGCATGTAGTTATAAGTATTTATGTTGACGTTAGATTTAGTTCTAGTATTATTGTTATTAGCTACGAAGACATAATAATTAATTAATTAGTAATATTCATATTGTAAAACTGGCTACAGCTCGGTGGTGAAAACAGCCGTCGGCTGTGGTGTACTTACTACCGAAGTAATGTAAGTGTGTTTGTGCATTGGTGTGTGGTAGGAAAAAGAGTATAAAAGCGCAAACATCAATCAGAATGAATCAATTGGTGTGCGACCGGCAACAGAAGCAAAGGTAAATATCTTCTTCTACTTTTCTTATTTATTTTTTGGGACTGGTAGGCAGGGTATAGATAAGGCCGTGGTAATACCCAGCCGAAGCTATACCCTGAGACAGGACAGAACTGCGACGCAGCGACCGCAAACAGAGCCGTGGTAATACCCAGCCGAGTTTGTGCAGCAGTCGACTTAGACAGTGACGTTCGCCGAATACGGACCGCATAAAGTAGAAGATGTTTACTGAAGCTGCCTGTATACACACCAGTTCACAAGATTTGAGCTGGAGCTGCAGTCAAGTTGCGAACTAGGAATAGGGCAACCGCTTTCCTGAATAAAGAGCAACATTGTGAGTAAGGCTTTGTCTTTCTTTTTGGAATCGACACAACACGACCCTGGACGCCGCTGAGCATACCTCAGCTACCAGGAAAACGTGTCGTTACAGAATCACGCTGCGAAATTGGCTACAAAAACTGAAAGAAATTTAATTAAAGAATTTTTAAAAAAGAATTTGTTTCAACAAAAATGTTCGTCATCTTATTTGTCTACTTTTTTTCTGGGGTTTTCTCTGCATGAAGAAAGCAATAATTTGCTAAGGAATCACTAACTCATATCAAAATGGACTCCTTGAATCAAATTGTTTTGTATTTCTGTCGATAGTTTTAAAAACTAACCTAAGGTCCACTACTCCAATGTCAAGGATATTGCCACTAATCATTATTAAAACTTATTATTTTTATTAGTCTAAGGTTTTTGACTAAAAAAATATTTTTTTTTCTGAAAAAGCATTGTTAAATACTGCTGAAAGGAACTTAATTTGTTCAGTCATATTTCTGTAACCTAGAGTTCAGCTGTAGCGAAAAATTTTTAAATATTACGGATTAACACCACCAGAAATTTAAATCGTTCTTATCATCTGATCGGAAGTATATTAATTGTAGCATAGAATAAAAAAAAATCTGAATGCATAATAACTCCTCTGACTAATAGACTCCCTTCGAAAACTATTCTTTTATTTGAGATCATAAGATCATAACATGACATCTTTGTAAATTTAAAGTCCATTATTGTCCTAGTAACAATATTCAATAGAAACAAAAATACAACTGCAAAAATTGTAAAATTTGCCAATTTAAATAATATTATAATATAATTATTAAATAAAGAAGCAGGTTTTGTTAAGGATACGTATAATAATATCCATTGATAGTAAATCTGTTCTTTCAAAAGAAAATTAAATACTATTTTTGTTTGGTGTAAGATTTCGCACGTACTTATCGCATACACACATGCCTATTATTTTTTATTCTAAACATTTATATAATTAATATTTTTGCATGTAGATGAATGTGTTTCTTTTTTATTTAAGGCAAAAACATAACATTAAAAATCACATAAATAAAATAACGTAACGTTTAATAACTGTGTTGTCGCTTTTAACAATAATTATATAAGATATTAAGTTAATGTTGTTTACTATTGTTTAAATATTATTGCTGTTTTTTTGTTTTTGTATTGCCGCTAGGCATTGTTAATATTAATGTTTCTTCTCCTGCTGATGTATTGTTGTAATTAATGTTCGATATTACTTACCAGCCCAACAAATATAAACATGGTATTTGTTATTAAGCAGAATAAATTCCAAAAAAAAAGAAGATTGTTCAGTTAAAACTTTTAGCATACCAGATGGTTATTTAAAAAGTATTCATGTATGTTTGATTAGAGCAAGGTAGGTACAATACATTTAAGAGTTTCTTTAAGAAAATTAATAAGCAAAACAGTAAAGCAATCAAAGCTTTAAATAGCTCTTCTTAATCTCTTGTGTATAGTAAAGAAAAAAAACGAAATATTCGTACCTATACTTAACGCTATGAATGTGCAGTAAACTGTGATGCTTTTTTTAAATGTTTAGAAGACTGAATACCATACCGGGTACCTCGTGGCGTATGAGTGTTTTTATTTATTGATTAAATATTGCTTAAACGTACGCATATAAAATAAATATTGTAAAAATGGTTGAGTGCATGAGTGAGTATGACTAGTCATAAAAGCCGATAATGACTTTTGAAGTTTCTGACACGTAAAAGGTGCTGATGTAATAGAAAGAATATATATTTTATGAAAGTGATTTTTTTTAAATAAAAAATAAAATAAATAAACAACTGATTGCAAATATCAATACAAAATGTAGAAAATACAAAAGGAATTAATTTAAATATTTTAAAACAATTCATGTATCTCAATATTATAGTCGAAAAGCTAAGTAATGTTAACAAGGTTTTTGTTTTATTTTTTTAAGTCTTCAATTTTTAGGGTTACTCCCTAGTTTAATTGCAGCAACCGATTTAAATAAATGGCAGAAAATAATATAGCTCTTTACGGCTTTTTTTATTTTTATATTTTTATTATTAGTATTTGCTTGGCGCACATTCAAACAAGTTCACAAGTGTATTTGCATGGTAACTTAATAATGATATGGCAATTTTAACTCGCTGCTAACCACTTAAAACTGATAAACCTCACTAAAGCATTAACTTGCAAATAAACTGCAGTACTGCGCTCACTTTCATTATTTATGATCATCTTAATCTGGCAAAACCAGGCAATTTATTTAAAAACTTTAAAATGTTGTGTTTTTATTTTGCAATAAAATAACCCAATTTAACAAAACGTTTGTAAAAGAAATAAATATAATAATATAATAATGGATTTCTGATGATTCAGCTGAGCAAACAATGCAATCGGAAATAGCTTTAATATCAATATTTAGTGATTCTACTTAAAATTAATTTGGATTATGAACACACTGAAAATTAACTAATACAAAAATATTTTTCTACTGAAAATAATTTAATTTTCAATGACTGCAAAAATGTTTTAATTCTTTTTTTATTATTCTGTATTTAAGTTATAAATTTCTCACTTAAATTATACATTTTTAAAGCAACCCGTAAGCTAAAAGTTTATCTGCCAAAGACTAAAATATTCCCAAAACAAATTTAGTAATCCCCTTTCCTTGGAGCCCCTAATAAATGAATAACAATAATTTTTTTGTTACTCCAAATCCCCTTTCTGGCGGAATACATTTTCAATAGATTTCGTAAAATCTATTGAAAATGTATTTATAAGTCTCAATTTCTTCCTCACAACTGCTTTTTCAATTGCCGCCTTGATTATTCAGATTTTGTTTTATCCTTTAATAAAAGGTATAAAAGAGAACAGACGCGAACACAACTTAAAAATTGATGACGATTCCATTCGTGCAACTTATTAACTTAAGTATTGAGCGATGAGGATCATTTTTGGTTTAATGGAATTGCGTACTAACTGTATAGAAACAAGATCACAATACCCGATGCCTCTCCGTGTGCCTTATTAATACGAAACAAATAATTTTTGGTTATCAAAAGCATTTTAACTTAAAAAGTTATTTGGTATAACATCAATCTAAGAAATAAAAACTTGCACTCTGACACGAGACCCCTTCAATAATTCAGTTGGTACCACCCGTTGGTTAAAAGAACTTACATTCGTGTATTATTATTAATATTCCCATGAGCTTGATAGGCACATTTTTTATTAGAGAAACACACAAGTGCTATCTATAAAAATTCTAATTTTTTGAATATTAAGAAAATAAAAAATAATACAACTTTATTTATTTATTTTATTTGTGTTTTGTCTTTATATATTTATTTAAAAAAATGTTCTAATATATAAAACTTTCTTCGTAAGAAATTATATTTTTTTAACTAAAATTTAATTTTTTAACAAAAAAATTCCTGCCTTCTTTGCAACACTTCAAACAGCGATAGTAGTAGCAAATGACTCATATCATTAAGTTAAACATTTTTAGGAGCAGAACTAGCCCCTCGTTTTATTATGAATCAGCGAGCTTATTTGGCTTTATGAACACGAGGAATAAGTGTTAATATTGCGTTCAGTGTCAATTGTGCTCTAAATGAAAAAATGAAACTATATATTTTACGTGAAAAAGTAAACTGAATGGGATGAATAGAAGTTTTTATACATTCAAGTTTTAAATAAGAAAATTTCAAACCATGATATCTTTAAATTTAGAAAGTACCGTCAAAAATATATTTAACTGAAGAGCTTTTCTCTAAGTACAGAAGCTTTTTAAAGAAACATTTTAACAAATACTTTTACGATGGTTTATGAATTTGATAAAGAAAAATTTAAGCTTTTTTATTGAATTCCCTAATAGCTCTGAACGAATATAGCCTTAACTCTTCAAATTTCTTTAAAAGACCAACATTTAATAGCACGCAATTAATAACTAAAAAAATTAAAAACGAGTGAAATGCCAATTACATAAACTATTTTATTCACAGTAAAAATCAAAAATATAATATATATAGTCAAAAATATTTAGTTATTAAATTGCTCGACTTTAGTTAAAACAATTACATATTATCACGAACTTAAGATAATCTCAAATTTATTACTTCATTTATTTTTTTTTCCGAAAATTATTATAAAATTTTTTACAACAAAAAAAACAAAACCAAATAGATCAAAATAAATAGGTTAAAAGATAACAAGGAAAATGAACTCATTCATTTCATTATTCATGAAAAATAATGAAATAATAAAAAAAAACAATCTTTAGCTACAATCTTTAAAAACAAGTACAGAATACAGTGGATTCCTTAAACAAATGCAACCTTCCTTAATCCCACATGTTTGAAGAATTGTAAATCATACAGGCTAAAGTATATATATATGTGAAATTGTACAAAACTTCGCCTTTGGATATGTACTAATATAAAATTAAATATTTTCAAAAGCTTAATATTCCTAAGCCGATAAAATGGCTAGTTTCATCCGTAATTCGCCTAAGGAACAAAAAGCGAATTTTCATTGAAAATTACTGGCGATCATTCAAACCAAATAGTTTAACGGGATAATCTACAGGATATCAAGGTTCGCAATAGGATTGCAAATCTGTTGGAAGCCCTTCAAAGAAACAAGCCAATTTATATTTATCCTAAAAGATTAAATCTGCGGCAGGCTGAGTTATTTACTTCACAAAACCGTGCTGGAATATTATCGGGATTAATAACATTTATCCAGATTTTAAATTATTTGACAGAAAAGCTAGCGACCCTTGTTTTCTTTGCCTAATTAACTTAGCACAAGAACAAGATATTTAGGAGCCAAGTTCGGTCTCATGCATAACAAACTGTCGACATGTTTTTCTTAAATTTCTAAAGTAAAGGTTAGGTTTAAAACCAAACTTCTGTCATCGCCATGGATTACGAAAATTTTACAAACGCTAAACGTAAAACAAAAAAAATTAGAAACAGTAAGTAAATTTAGAGAAATAATTTTCGTTTTTTATTAAATTGTGTTTCATATTTTCCATTTTTTCTTAACTAAAATTATTTTTAAGCAATATGTTTAAAAGGAACTGCAATAATGATCAGTTTTACACAAAAACCATAAGACAATTTATTATTGAAAGACAACCTGACATTAAACTCATCTGGATCCCAGGTCATTCTGGAATAAAGGGCAATGAGGCAGCGGATGCTGCCGTAAAAGCTGCTTTATACCCCCCTCTTGTAACTACACCTAAACTATTTTCGGACGATATTAAAACATTTATAAAACACAACACAAAAATTAACGACAATTGGGGGTTAACTACTGACTGGTACAGAAAAATTAACCCTAACAAAATTAACGCCTACATGCTGCTCAAAAATATCAATCACAAACTGATACCAAGAAGAGACCAAATTAAAATAATAAGACTAAAATTAGGTCACACTAGAATCACAAATGCTCATATGATTGATAAGAATATACCAAAGCAATGTCCTTTCTGTAGTTTGATCCCTATTACCATTGACCATCTTTTATTTAGCTGTCCCTACATTAATACATTTAAAAACCTATGTTGTCTTAGTAATAACGAAATTACTCAACTAATGAACAGTACTATGATCGATGATAACATTAAGACCCTTTCTAATTTTTTATAAAAAAGTGTAACCTTTATAATTTAATTTAAAATTAATTATAATATTGAGCTTAAGACAATCGCTGTCATAGCTCTCCTCTATTACTCTTATAATTTACTTGTAAGTTTAATATGTTAATAAAAAAAATGTTTTTTTAAAGATATTAGATAAAATTAGATAACATATTAGCCGAACTAAATGCATCATGTGGATGGCTACATTATATTTTTATTATATTTTATTCGTTGTTGTATTCATTTGCACAGTAGTTATCAAAGGAAAACTTTTTAAACATCTAAGTATACGGGATCATTGATATTTTGTTTGCTTTTATTTTTTAATTTTTTTTCTGCTCTTTTGTTTAGTGATGCAACCAACGCAATGCAAAAAAAAACACAAATTTTGACAAATTTCAAAAAGTGATTAATTATTACGGCTAAATGAAAAAGTTGTAAAACATTTATTTATTATGAAAATTGTTACCGAAACAACAAAATTGCCTAAAAATTCTTTTCAAAGAAATTATTTTTATTGAAATTTATTGTCAAACTGCCACGTTAGCATGCTGTTTAATTAAATAGACATTTTTTACTATTTAAGTGGATAAAACAACACATGTTGTGCTCTGTTAGGATTTTAATTATTTTCTTATTTATTATTCTGCGATGATTGTACATAGTTTAAATATCAGCTAGATAACAATCTTAAAAAAGATTTCAATGGTTTGTAGCAATAATTTGAAAATAGAACATTTTTATAAAAGAAAAAGTTGAATTCTATATGATAATTTGGAAAGATATTTTGCCTTCTTGGGAAAATTTTTATATATCTCTAAACGTATCTTGTTACTACTTCTTTTTGTATTAAGGAAAAGCATGTGTCAATAAACATTTTACTACCGCTTTCTTAGCTCTTCAGAAAACATCTTGTGATTTCACCTACAATACCCCAACTCGATGAAATTTTATTATTTAATTGGGAATAAACTTAATTACAGTAAATTTAATTTAATAAAAAGATTATCACAACCTCGTGTGGGCTTCATCTCTTATTTTTCATTATCTTTAAGCTGAAAAAAAACGCTTGGATGCAGAAAAAAATTAAATTATATTTCTCTTTTGCTTAATTTTAGTCAATTGTTTATAATTAATAAATTTATTTAAATAAAAAATTTTAAATTATTAAAAAGTTTGCTGAAGAGCTTAGTATGGGGTTATGAAACTAAATCATATAAACTCCTGACAGGGAGACCTGTATAAAAATACTATGTACTATGAGAAAAGACTACTTTGCAGAAGGATACCAACATTAGTAAATTTAAATTATTGAATAAGGAAACCAGAATGCCCAAATTTAATAGACTTAAATTTATTTAAATTTGAAAATAATTATTAGCTGAGCTATTTTAGTATTATAAAAAAACTTATTTATTAAGATGACTTAAGTAAAAAAAAAAAAGAAAATTATAAATTTTTGTGTTAAATTTTAACAGGAAGAATTATACACTGACATAATGTAATGCATCCATTGTCAGCACTCATCGCATCTTTCCTTCTTAGTTGTAAATATTTTAAACATCATATATTTAATCAACTAATTAAAAAATTGGTTTACAAAAAATAATATCTTAATTGTAAGACGAAGTCGGCAGACAAGCCAAAGTTTTTATTTTATTCTCTTTATTAGTCATCACGTATTTATGTTCTTGCTTTTTCTTAACCATCAGTTTAGCAACGAATATGACTGTTAAAATAAAACATTGATTTGGTATGAAAATAAGAATATATAGTGTTTTTTGGGTAATTTTAATATTTATCTTTAAATTTTTTCCAATATCTCAAAAATATTTTTTACTTAGTTCTTTTAGCTAGCGTTTAACTTGTTGTTTACATAAATTTGAATCGCGACACCCATCAATGTCACTTTCATATTCGTTTTCAATTAGTCTTACAAAAAAATTTTTTCGCACCACGATAATATTTAGACGAAAAACTTTTCATATTTAGACTGTCGCCCTTTTTATAGATTAAATAAAAGGCCATGTTTGCTGTTACATAACAAACTATATCTATCAACACATAGAATAATACTATCCTTAGGCAAGGTCTTTTATGGCTTATAATCACATATAAATAACTGTTTGATTAACGATTTTGTGTCACTGGAATAATAAGTTAACCCTTTTTTACAATAGAAACTTTATCATATCTATACCTTGTTTGCTTGATTTTTATTTCTCTAATGTAATTTTATCTCTTTCCTTAGTCCACTTTTATGCTCTACCTTAAAGTAAATAAAGTTATATTTATCAACTTTTCACTTAAGAAATCTTCCAACAAAGTAAATTCTAAAGCTTTAAAAAATCAAACAGAAGTCTCCAAAAATTCAAACCGACTTTTAGATAGCGACTGTTAGCTAGCATTTTATCTAATCGCTATCAGCAAATTGATTTTAGGCAACACTGAATATTGCCTGAAATATAATTCAATTTTAATTTTGTGTTAACTTTTTTTCAAAAATCAGAACAAATAAAGACAAATTTGAACATATGAAAAATTTTGTTTACTATAAATCATTATAAAAATACGATATGTAAAATATATTCAACATCTGTGTGGATATTATTTATAAATATACTTACATTCTTTTAAATATATTTTGGCAGCCTTTTTAAATGCTATTAAATAAATATTTTTATTGCCTAAATATTATTTGTTTTTTTAACGAGTTTTTAAATAAGAGCGAAATTATCTTGAATGTTTCTTTAGAGGTTCGATCAAACACAGTACCCAAATAACTATAGTAATCTGCATAGTTACGGCGCACAATCAAAATACTCTACCCTCTTTATGGAAGAAAAATTATCTTCTGTAGAAATAACTTTATTGATCAAAAACTGTGACGTAAAACTTTTCCTTCAAGAAACGACCTTCACCAGGTGATAATACATCCAAAAAATTTGTTTTTATGCCGGTGTTATTATTACGTCGATAAGGTTTTTAAATTAATCACTCAGGCCATCAGAAGAAATAAAAAATAAATAAAATAATTTTATTAGTAATTTATTAATTGTGCACTAGGTCTTTATATAAAAAAAATTCAGTTAATCTTTATTTTTTTTTAGTTTAGTTCTTGATATTTCGCCAAACCATTGGCATCTTCAGGCAAAGAAAAATTTGTATAAGCAATTTATCAAATTTATCAAATCCAAAAAATAAAAAAACTGTTGACAAACAAATTCAAAATAATCGTAATAATAAAGGCCGTAGATTTCCAACCCCTTATCCTCGTGGTGCGGCCTGAGAACCTGGGCAGTTGACTTTCATCCCAACTGGTCCAGCTGTCCGTGAAGCAAACCCTACCCTTGTACGGCGGCGCACCAACTTCTGACACTAAGTGGGGATCAGTGGTAGGGGATGTGGCCCTGCAGCACTTATGGCGACCCCGAATAACCCAACTGGGGGTGAATCTTTGGGAATGCCTACTGCTAGCATGAAGTGGTCAACGGAGACTAACATCTCCATCACGCATGCGTATCAATTGGCCGACGTTTTACCCAATGTTGGCTACATACAGCCCTTTGGTCGCATTATGGCACCTCATTCGCGAAAAATGGGAAAACACATAATAATAATTTTGATTTTGTTTGTCAACAATTTTTTAATTTTTTTTTTTATTAATTTTATAAATTGTGTATATAAATTTTTTCTTGTCCTGATGATACTAGCCAATGGTTTGGCGAAATATTGAGAACTAAGATATAAAAAAAAAACAAATGAAGATTAACTAAATTTTTTATATAAAGACCTAGTACTTAATTAATAAATTACTAATAAAATATTAAAAAGTCAAGTAACTATAATTATTCTATGTAAATAAAATAATATGAAAATATATCGGGCGAATTGGCAGACGCAAGTGTATTTTGTTGCACCTCTTTCGACTTGTACCTCTTCAGGTGATATTCTGATTAGGCCTTGTCTCTGTTAAATTTTCAACTAAGAAATCAGACATCAAAATTATTATACAGCGAAATGGAGCGAAAAGAAATCCTAGTTACTTATAATATTTAAGGATTAAAATACCATTGAGATGTGTTTTCAGCAAGATAACATCTTATTTCACGTAACTAATAATTCAGCGAATAGTCTGCATAATCGGTTTTGGGGAAGTTTTGGAAGTCTGGAACATGGCGTTAATTAACCTCCTAATTTAAATTAGTATACTACAATGCCAAATAAAAAAAAATAAGAAAATCAAAATTTGCTAGTTCCTTCAGAATCCATAAAATCATGACAATTCATTCCAAATGGACCTTTCCAGGAAAATATATTATATTTGAGCTAACTTGTTTTACTCTTATTGCTAAACCCTTTAGAAGTAGTTTATAATAGTTTTATATAAAAATAGTTGTACGCATATTTTAAAAGCAAAAAGTTTCTATTTTAAAAAATTATTCCTAACAGATGTAAAATGGAAATATCAAGCATTTTTAGGAGAACGTAGTTTTTTATTGCTTTTTTTTCTCTCACTGGTTTAATTATTTGACTTATTTCACGTTTAAAATTGTCCGATAGTTTGATTGAGTATAGTAGAAATTGTAGCTTTAAATATTTTATTTGTGAAACAGAATAAATGAGTTCACATGATATAAAAACAAATTTCTTTGTACGATTAAAAGTTATAATAAACACAAAATAGCCCAATTAGTTTTTCATTTAATTTAGTTTATTTTTATTTGGTTTTTCTTTTCTCCTTTTTGTGGCAGAAATTTGTTTGTTTGTTAAACGGTCAAAGTGAGTTGTGTTTGTATTTTATTCAATCGTATTTGCTTTAAAATTTTATAATTTGTTTAATTTGATAAACACATATTCTAAAATTTGTGATCAATATTTGTGTGTTTATAGAAAATAGAACAAACATACTTATTCATTTTTTTAATAGAATATTGTCCAAGTGACTAAGAGAAAGAAAGTCAAATTGAAAATAAAAAATAAGCAGACAGAGACACATTCAAATAATAATCTTCAGCTCTATAAAATAAAATATCAAAAATACTCGTTCTATGATTCAAATGTGTTAAAAAAAAATATTATGTATAACTAAAAAATTTATATTGGAGCATTATTTAATATATACCCTACATCAATTATAAAAATTATAAATTACTAGCCTCGGTCATTGTTGCGTTACACTTTTCGCTTTCAGTAGCATTAAAACTAAATCACAAGCTTTTATCTCACCGTAAAGAGAACTATTTTGAGATTTTAAAACTTTAAATTAAAAAAATAAAAACATATGCCCTACTAAAAAACACAAAATTAGGTAATTCTATTCCTCTGCACTCTCTACCCACTTTCCTGCTGTTTAACTCTGTTGCGTCATTTGGAATTTCATAGTGGCGAATACGTAATCTTTTTAAAGAAGGTTTGTTTTCATTTCTGCATATTTTAATGTCAAAGAAAAAATTAATCTAAACTAGTATAAGAAATTATCACTTTATTTGACCAAAAATAGAAACAAAACTTAAAACTTTGAAATATTGTTCGTCAGCATATTAAAAACATAATTAAGCAATGTTTATTATATCTTTCGAAAACGTTGCTTTATCCTCACTTTAAAGCTGAAGCGGCAAATAAGAAAAAAACAGCTGTAAATACTTGCAAAGCTCTAAAAACCTCATTTTATATTATTTATATTAATTTATATGGCGTTGTTGATGTAACGGAAATATGTGTACAATGAGCACAATGAGTTTCACAATATTTTTAATTTAGTTAATAACTTAAGACTTAAAATCAACTGGTTTAAAACAAAATTTTCTTTCTCTTAAATGTCTTTTTAAAATAGTCAAGTAACAAAGTTACTGAGTGGTTATACCAAATAGATTTTTCTAATGAGAATGCGAACAAAAATATTTTTATTAGAGTTGTAGAGCACAAGAACAAAGTGTTAAGGGAATTAACTATAAGATTATTAAATATTGAATAAAAAAGTTTTCAGAAAAATTAGTCCAGTGATGTGTTTGTAATTATTTTTTCTAAGAAAATAGGCATATTTTCTAAAGCACAAAGTTTTGTTTCCTTTCTTTTCAGAAGAATTTCTATAAGTTTTATTCACTCATAGAACTTTTTCTATTGATCATCAGTTTTTTATAATCTGAAACCGTTAATGAGTCGTGTGCCTTGCTAAATCCTTAATTACATCTTTGTGTAAGTTAGATAAAAAGATTATTGCGCGGTGTGCAAATTTAAAGCAAAACAAAAATATAAAAAATCAAGCAAATACGTGCAAATTGGCACATAATACATACATATATATATATATATATATATATATATATAAATGGAATGGAATACATACACGAACAAATTGTAGATTCATTTAGACATGTGAATAATTTCGAGCATTTGCCAAATTGACTTTTATTGTCGATCAGACACTATAAATTTTTGCTTCTTATATTTATTATTGTATTATACAGTAAACGCAACTAAATTTATATAAAAATTACTTTCTCTATATTCACATCAGCATCACTATACATAACAATAAGTTAACATGACATTGCCAAAGAGGGCAATATTAAGTAGTGTTCTCAACACAATTTGTTAACAAAAAATAGTTACAAAATATAGTAGTCAACTATCCAAAATAATATGAAGTGTTAGGGATGTATCATAAAAATATTAAATTTCTGCTCAATTTCTTCATTTATGCCAAAGTTTTCTATGCTTTGTAGTGTTTGCGATAAAATAAAATTTCTCTTTAAAAATTACCATAATCGATATTAAAGTTACAAATTTATTTATTTCAGTTTAAATCTATAATCTTCATTTTCATAATTAAATAAAAAATATGCTCAGTTGCAACTAAAAAACAAAAAAAAACATATCAGCACAACGATTGATGAACAAGTAAACAAAAAGCAAAAGATAGAAAATTAAAATATAATTAAAATTAAAGCAAAATCAAAATAAAGGAACAGTGGCATAATTTTTTATGCTAACCGATCCACAGCTAAATAGCCAGCGAATTTCAGTTTGCTTTTGGCTACATATATGGTGGAAAAAAATCATATAAAAATAGCTTAATTTCTTTTCTTTGCACCAATCTAATGTGATATAAAGAAGAAGAAATTTCTAACTAAAGCAAAAATTTAGGCAATTTAAGCACCCACACAATTATTTTAAAAGCAGGTACAAATACTGTTACATACATGTAAAAATTAAATAAAATGCATTTACACTGATTCAAATTGCCAATTGACATTGATTGATTTTCAATACCAGTTTGTATTTCAAATTCTTTGAAAATACAATTTTATGCTTTATAGGGTTCCATACACAAATAGTGAAAACGAAATCCCATAGTTTTCGCCACAATGTTTAACCAATTGTTCATTTGTCGCAGTCATATATCTCCTACAACTTATTAGGTAGAATCTTGAAGTATTCACAGAAGCTGTAGTTTAGTATCCGATCAAAAACCTATACGACAAAACTAAAGAATATTCGAAATGTGTTTAGCAGAATCATACACTTTAGACAGTCAGTAAATCTATAACTCTTTGCACTATAACAAGATATAGAAAAAATAAAACTTAAATTGTTAAAAGTGAAGTAATTCTACTGTATCGCTTTAGTTTTTAACCGTCGGAGGGAGGCTGTAAAAAATAAAAGTAAAAAATAAATTTAAAAAATAAAGGGTGTTGCATGGCGACAGTGTTTTTAACAAATGTGGCCTTAACATTTCAAACGTTATAGAAAGCAAATACTTAAAATTTTCAAACTGTAACATGATTTTCACACATAATGGCAGATAAAGTATGCAGTGCTAATTTATTATAAAAACAAGTGAGAAAAACTACATTTAAAAGGTATTTCAATAGTAACGCTTTTTAAAAGTTCTTATGTTAATTTTACCCAAAAATTGCAATACTTTACCCACTGTAATAACCAAAAAATAATATAAGAAATTAAAGAATGGTAAGGAACCTTTTATGCCTCCAATATACACTTGACCGTCTTATTGTTTCAAGATTTTCTTTTGTTCAGAGATATTTTAGCTAATAGTTTATGAAAGAGTTTAGCTATTTATCTAAAAGTCGCCAACGTCCTTTGGTTAAACTATTCATTTAATTTCATCATTAAGCTAACATGATTTCCAAAAATGTATAATCTTAACCAGAAGGACGGTTCTGGTCAAGACTGTACTTTTTCGGCCAATTAGCTGTTTCAGTGTTTTTGAAATATCTTAAAAATTTTATCCGTCTTTTTTTTTATGTGCATCTAGTTATAATAAATTGTATAAAATTTAGCGGATATATTATTTAAGATTCAGCAGTACGGAATAAAAAATTTTCACTTGTTGTTTGTTTTCAAAATGAAAATATGTAAATGAGTATTTTCACTGTGATAACTCTCATCATGGTCAACGTTAAAGAGCCGACAATAGAAAAAAATTACAATTAAATTAAAAAAATGTAATTTAATTAATTTAATAAGTTTAAAAATCTACAACAAAACATTCATTCAAAAGATTTTCAAATTAATTAACTTGTGTAAAAAGAAAAGCAAAAGAAGCATATTTTAGTTTTTCCCTTTTTTCAGAGAGAAATTCTATAGTGAAAGATCTAGCAACAATAAAAAGAAATATCTGAGAGCAAAAAAGTTTTATTTCGTATAGAATTCAAGGGCAGCAAAATGTTGAAAATTTTCTTTTCGGTTGTTGGCATTGCGAGTGAGCGAAGCTGTCTCAATGTTTATTTAGATTTTTTAATTTTCTTTGCAAAAATATTAACGCATCACAGTATTTTTTTCAATCACAAGCCGTGAGTCGTTGACGAGATGCGTGCGTGTTGAAACAAACGAACAATTTTTAATTACATTTTTTTCTTAGACACAAGTGCAAATAAATATAAAAATATAAATATTTTCTAATAATAAAATTGTATAACGTAAAAAATTTCAAAAAAATAATAAGTCAGGTGAAAAGAAAACAACAGCGCATTTGTAATTGTAGAATCATAAAAAAAGTTCAAGTTCAATATCACTAAAATATAACAAAAATATTATTTAACAAAATAAAGCATTAAACTTTTGGTGGGTGTAAATAATTGTAAATAAAAAATGTATAAAAATAAATAAATTCGAAATTTAGAAGAATAACAATAATAATATTTAGTCTGCGCTCAATAAAATAGATTTAAATAAACTTTTACTCACACTGACTGACATAAACTGTCAATTATAAGTAAAATATATTTCAGCAGCTATTTTGTGTGTGGTGAAACAATATATGGATGGATTAGATACATTAATTACTAACAAAGCAGAAAATCATTATAACAACACCTCGTATTTCTTAGCCAAGAAAAATAACAAAAAAAAAACATGAATAAAATAAAATCCATTGTTAAAAGTGTTTAATAAATTATACAGTGTTAAATTTTAATTGTAATAAATACAAAACAATTTTTAAATTATAAGAAGACAAATATGTAACATCAATAATTGTGTTATGTAAAAGTTTTTATTTCAAATTAAAAACAAAAAAAAAGATATTGAAGCAAAAAATTTATATATATTAAAATAATTTAAAAATATAATTATTTATTCTGTTTACAAATTATAAAACAATTATAAAAATTGAATTAAGAAAAAATATATTTTATGCCAATTTTAAATTGGGCATTTAGAAAAAAGAAATTTTTATTAGAATGGCAAAGACGTATTAAAAAATAAATCTAGTTAAATATTTAATGCACAGTAATAATTAAAACAATAAGTAAAAATAAATAACCAAAAATTCCTATTTATTTAAAATGATTTTCGAAAATCCGTTTGAAACCAGTTTTATAATAATTACATTTTTACTTTTAATGAAAATATGATTTTTGATTTTGATCCATGATATTTTTTCAGTTAAAGAATTTTGGCGTCATTTTCCTCAAACCAAAAACGATATTGAACAAAGTCAATATTGAATAATCAAGCATTAAAGATATTATATATTATATAGATATTATATATTTAATTTTATAAGGTAATTACAGCTCTTTGGATTAATAAAATAAGGCCATTAAAGTCAAAGAAATAAAAAAACTATAACGGCAGACCTTTAGTTTTCCAATTGCTTGTCTGCTCGAAGTAACTGTAAAAGAATTGGTCGAAACCAAGCAGATGTTTAGAATTAATTTAATTCCTCGATGACTATGCCGATGGATAGTTTAACGTATTACAGGAAACTAAACCTGCCGGTAAATGGCTTTTAGTTTCAATAAATAACAGATAAAATGAGAAACTGCGAAATATTGGCCCCATCTGTGGTAGTTCAAGGTGTTAAATACTAGGCGGCCACTTTTAAGAACCAGTAAAATTATAGTGAAAAAAAATCAATTCAATTTAATTTTGAATTGTTATTAAACGAAATTTCAGTAGGCAGTAAGATTTCTGCAATTTTTAATTTCAGTAAAAATTTACTGCATCAGCTAACTAGCGTTGTTATTAGTACAAAGTTCTTGATTTTAAAGAAAACGAAGAATTCAGTATCAAAACATTATTTTATCGAAATTGGTCAGAGCATTTTTTTATAAATGTAGTTGATGTGAAATAAATCCATTAAAAATTGTATTTTCGCATAGCTGAATGGCAAAAATTGAACTCGGAGAACATACACGCGTTGTTTTAGTTTTTGGAAAACATATCTATGCATAATGTATCACTTTTTGTAGCGATCTCATAGAAGAGTTATTCATAGATGGATTTTTTAATATCGAATACTCAAAATATACAAAATTTATGGATTGATATAAGAGCTATATTCAAAAAATACGAGACCACATTGGCAGTTCTGGAATATTTAGCCTTACTTTTTTTTAATAAGTACCAGCCATATTCAATATTCGTTTTTTGAAGTGATAAAATATAGAGCTTTTAAAGTTGTTTAGTTTGGAGAAAGCCTTTACTTTCTCGACTTTTAAAGATGTTATTTTATTGAAAAATATTGCCATCTAACACATATAAGGAAGTGGTAATAGAGGTATTATAGTAATATATAATATGTAATAATTTTTTTTTTGCTATTATTACTCGGTTTTATGGAAGCAATTGCAATGCAGAATAATTTTATTGTATGCTAATTTCCGATTAAGCTATTTAAGTTCTGATATAAAGGTATGTCTCGGTGACCATTTAGCTACCACTTACTTACTCTCACAAACTTTTTAGATAAACGTGTGTTTATATTTACATCCGCGCCTGGCCATGAAGCCTTAAACAGATGGTGGATCAAACCACTGCACAATTTGGAACGTCATGCTAGTCCTAGGAAGCCGAAGCTATAATTCTATGCAACAGAACTTTCTAGTTGCAACTTCGATGATTCCAGATCAAGGCTGCAAATCATCGCTCCTTGCTTAAGAGTTGGAGACTTTCCAACTCCTGTCCAGAACACATGTCTAGCATGCTCACTGGACTGGATCATTCACCTAGCGTGTCATTAACGCCGAAATAATCCTGGCCACCATATTAAACAAAAGACCTGATATGGGGCCGCGAAACCACAACCACCACGATACTCCCATATAGGGGCCAACCTCAATAATCAGCCAGAGAACAGTTAAATGTCTAAAGAGACAAATAACGGAACTCTGCGAGCTTACTGATTCCCGTGGAAATAAAGTAGAGTTTCCAGTTGTACCCCTGCTGCTTCAGGGGACTGGGCTCCCTTCTCCCCCAGTTGCGCTGTGTCTAGATAGTCGAAGTTCTATAAAGACCATATATATGTGCCCCCGGGGGGAACTTTTTAGATAAACAACATTTTTTGTTTACAGTATTACTTAATTAAAATAATAACGAAATAAGATAAACAACAAAGTAAAAGCACAAAGAAAATTAGCCAAGAAATTATTTTATATATTTTATATTTTTTCCTCTCACAAAAATCAGATTTACTGCAGAAAAAGTTGGCATGTGTGAAGCGCCATTATGTGTCCATTTAACTTTTTGTATTTGAATCCTGCTCACTCCTGTCCTGTATTAATTTAATTTCATATTTACACAGATTGTTTTCTGTAACAATTAAACCTTACAATATATGATAAGCAATTTTTCTTGCTTAAGGAATTTGGGAAACTTCAGCTAAGAAGTGTGAAAAAAAATTATATGTGGTGGGCAATATTCATTTTTCAGCTTCGCGCAATTATTTTTTCAATACTCTTAAATTCTGATGCTTCTGAAAAACAGATCGGGAATTATGTACAGTTTCATAAAAATTAAATTAAAATTAATTAAATTAAATAAACAATATATCTTCGCATATTACATATTTGTGGTATTTCTGAAATTATTAGGAGTTTTAATTTAAAACAAAAAAAATGAGGAGATCAAATTGCAATAAAACTTGGATAATATGCATTGTTATATAGTTAAATTGTCACAATTTATCCTAAAAACAAAGTCAAATACGTTCAGATATGTCAGTAATGTTATTAATTTTGTGTTTTAAATATTGCTTTAAATAAATTGTCAGCCTTTGCAAACAGAAATAACCTTAAAAGTCCACCACTAAGAAAACACCAGCTTACAATTTTTAATAAAACCTTTACATGTGCTCCATACTTGAGATAAAAACTAGAATTCAATGCATGATAACTTTTTTTTTGTGTAGACCTCAAATTTTTCTAATGCGGTGTCTTGATATTGATCATTAGAGCGCTTTGATAAGAAATCTTACCTAAATAATTTCATAAAATGAGCTGCCAATGAACGCATACAATCACAAATAAATGCCATTAAAAGTTTAATTTTGTTTTTCCAAGTGCAAAAATTAGAATATAATAAAAATATGGAAAAACTGTTTCTATAACAAAAAATTAAAAAAAAAATACATTTTACAAAATTTACTTCGACAGTATATAGGAAGGGTTAAATAAATTTATTATACCATTGAGATTTTTTTATTCTGACAACGTTAGATAATCTGAACTGCAGATACTATGTAAGAAGATCTGAAAGTATTTAACGATATTCCAACAAAAACTTGCGATTTTTTATTTCTCTACATGAAAATTGCATATGATTCAATTACATTAAAATTTCTGTCATTATTTAAAAAATTATTTCTATTTGAATAAATCACCTCTTGTATTCGTGCGCGATATGGCTTCTGCAAGTTTTGAATTCACATAAAATTTAGATTTCCCACGAGATTCAAGTTTATTAAACTGGTTTTCACATTATTTTAAAATTTATTCATTGTTTTTTTCGTTATTTAATAAATATTTTTAAACTTAAATCAAGTTTCGATGTACTAATTTTTAAAGAAAACACAGCCTTTTTTAAGTGAAGCGTCTTCTCATTTGTGCTTCTGAATCTAGGGTAAATTTTTAATAGTAAGCAATAAATATACTCGTAAAATTCTAAAGCATTTTCAATAACACGATCTATTTGTCAAAATTCCAATATAAAACGAAGAATTATGCGACAAAGCTGTTAAGTTATTCAAAAGTATCAAAGAATAAATTATATTTTTAAACGTATTCCAATTCTTTTATGGTCATCGATTTATAGCTCCGCACAAGTGAACCAAAACTTTACAGTTATAAATTAATAAAAAATTCAACATATTAGTGTTAAATTTATATAAAAAATAATATAAAGTGAATGCACAGACATAATCATATCAAACAAAAACATGCATAAATTTTAATACTAAAGAAAATAAATAATACATATACATACACACACACAAACACATATATATATATATATATATATATATTTATATATATAAACGTATATATTAAACCAAATTTAATAATTCTCTTATAATTTTTTTAACAACAAATATAATGCCAAATTGTTTTTTTTTTTTGTTTTATAAAAAATGGAAAAAAACTGAATCACCTATAAGATTTAAAATTTATTGAAAATCTAAATTTTTGTGTTTGCTTTTGAAAATAGCCAAGTAACAAATTTATAAATTATAATTTAAATTTAGACAGAAATTCTAAATAAGAAAAACTTTAGAGAAAAATAAAACAATATTTAAGAAATTTTTACATAGTTTTTTTTTTAAAATGTCGTCGTCGCGAAATTCACTTAAAAGATCTCCGACTTCATCGGCAACGACATCACCTTCATCAAGCTCCGCAGAAACAAATTCAACGTCTTCCTCAACGTCGACAACGTCCGGAAATAAACAAAAGCACAAATACACAAATACCAAGGAGCGTGTGATTTCTGGTAAACAAAATTCTATAATCAAATAATAATTTTTTATTTTTATATTATATAAACTATATCGTATTTGTTTTTTAAATATATTCTGTTTTTCATTCATGCTACTTAACACTTCAGGGTTTTAACAAATGATTTTTAATATTATTATCTTGTTAAATGGATGCATCTCACAATTTTTCATTTTGATTTCAAAAACGAAAGAAAAAATGATCGATTTAGTTTTAATTTGTATTTTGTTCTTGTCTTCTTTCTGTTTCTATTTGTCATCAGAAACATCATAAGAATTAAAAATTAAAAAGAAAACACTTAATTTTTGCTTTACTTGTTGACTTAATCATGCAATCAATCACGAATAGCAAATAATTACTTTTTTAATACTTTTAAAAGTAATAAAATATAAAAGAAGGAAATTGAATAATTTTATTTAGAGCTACCATTTTGCATCTATAAATAAAACGGTGTTCCAATAAGGATGAACAATTTTGTCAGTGTTCAATAAAACAAATTATATGTGAAAAAGCAGTAGTGTTTCATGATTTCAATAGATACTTATCCAAATTTGGGATTATAAATTTGGGAATCCACCAAAATTGACTTGAAATCTTCCTTTTTGCAAAAAAAAGTAAAGCTTTTAAAGTAATTAAAAATATAAAATAATATCATGGCTAACTAAATAAAGTTATAGATATATATATATATATATATGTTATTTTTACATTTTTCAAAAAGAGAAATTAATTACAAATATTTATTTTAATTTTTGAGAAAACAGGGAAATCTCCCTGTCCATCATCAGTATTCGTAATTCTTATATCTTAACAGAAATTAAAATAGCTGCATTAAAATTATTCATTTGGTTATAACGCTCAAATAAAATATAATATTTTATTATGTATAGTTCAGTCATTTTTACATTTCTCATCTTCAAATGACAGATATAAAGAAAACTTTACGATCATGCGTGATAAAACTTACGTCGATACCTAGCTGTGTAAACCATAACCCGACGGTAGATCAAACCACTTGGATTGTATGTAGCGTGCACCCATGCCTTAGGAAGCCGAAGACATAATTCTATGCAACAGGTCATTTCTAGTTGCAATTTTAAAAGTTTTGGAGCAGGGCCGTCAACCCCCACTCCTTGTTTGAAGGATTGAAGACTATCCAACTCCTGGTTCAGAACAAATGACATGGCATGCTCACTGGATCCGGATCATTCACCCTTAGTTCTCAGTAGGGGTGAGATGATCTTGGCCCCTTAGTAATTTCATAAGGGCCGCGAAACCACAACCACCAAAGGGCCAACCTCAATAATCAGTCAGAGAATAGCTAAAAGGCTTAAAAGCCAAAAAGCTAAACTCTGGGACTTACTGATCCCCAAGGAAATAATGTGAAATTGTCCAGTTGGCTCCATGCTAGCCTTTAGAGGACTGGGCACCCTTTTACCCACCGTGGGACATGTAATGACGGTGAGATTCCGTTAAGACATATAGATGTACCCCCGGGGAGAAGCTTTACAATCAGTTAGTAGTTGACTTCAAGACAAACTTTTTACAAATATAGTATTATATTAGCCACTATAACAAAAAATAATTAAATGTAGTTCAAAATTAAAGAATGCGCCTCTTGAGGCATATGTTAAATGCAAATACACTTTTTAAACTACTATTGGTAGACATCATTAGTTTCTATATCGCCTAGGTAAAAGAATTACAGAAACAAATATATCTTTAATAAATATCTTTTTTCTTTTTAACGATCTTTTTTATATATTTTTTCTTCTCGATATTTCGCTTTCCTTTGAAAAGCTTCTTCAGGAAAAAATTTTATATTTTTGAAAACAAAAAATTATTAACAAATTGAAAAAAAAGTTTCAAAATATGTGACAAAAACATATAAAATATTTTTTCATACATACATACAAAAATTTAAATTTTCAAATATTCAAACATACAAAAACAAACAAACGGAAATAACAAATAAATAACAAATAACAAATTTTCTCTTATGAAATAATTATAACAAATTATGTGCCTTTTTAATTAAGTACCTATAATTCTGAGCTAAATTGTCTGTGTCTGTCTTGAAATTTATTCTCCTTACATTTGGTACACTAACAATTTCTAACATTTCCAACATATAACGTCTCTTGTAGTTTTTTTCTATATCTAATACTGATGTTTCATCAAACTTTGGATAATGATTATATTTCTTACAATGTGAAGATAAGGATGTCTTCTGTGTTGAAATATTCCTATATTTTTGGTCACACCTGTGACCAGCTAATTTTGTTTTAAGTTTATTTTTTGTTGTCCCAATATAAACTTTGTCACAGTTCACCTGGTCATTTCCTCCACATGGTATCCTGTATTTGTTATTTATTTGTTATTTCCGTTTGCATTCTCTTATTTGTATGAGAAATGATTAATTTTTTTCAGCTGTAACAGTGTTTTTTCAACAATATCCATTTGATCGAAATATATTGAATTTCATAGAACAAAGTTTTTATCACATTTCTAATCCTATATCAAACAACAACGCTATCAAATTCCCTTAAGTTAAAGGTTTTAATTGCAATAGTTATTATACATATTTCGCCTGATCTTTGGAATTAAATTAATTGTGACACATTTTATAAGCTGCGTTTTGAACTCTGTTAACCAAATCTCCAATCCAAGAAGTTGGGATTAAATTAGATAAAAAGATTAAGTCTACAAAAAAAAAATTCATTTTAAGGTTAAAGAAAAATACAACGATGACAACGCCATCCAACACAATATTAGCATAAATGTGTTTGTGTATAGTTCTGTGTAAATTAGTGTCATCATCATCCATTTTTTAAGTGCAGTTGTTAGGGTCCCTTTTCAAATATCTTTCATATTTGTAATTTACGGCAAACTTTGTTTTCATTAAGTCACGTGCTATCACTAGCCAGTATTATTTTGATTTTAGGGACATTATTTATTGTAAATGCAGGTGTTTTTAAAAGCAATGGAACTTGCTACAAAATTGAATTATAATTATATTTCATTACTAATACAAAAACATCTTATTATTCAACATACAAGACTATCAAAAAAAAAAATTTGTACTTCCGGAAATTATTTTTCAATATTTATTAACAATCAGTTTTTCATAAGATACAGAACTCTATTCGCTGTGTCTTTTAAGTAATATTCTTAAATATCTATTATAATGATGCATGTAGCGGCCGTTGAACGTAAAATCGAACCAAATGAGAAATTCAAATATGTGAATGATTTTTCTATTTGCTGTTTGTGTGGTGAAAAGGCTGTAAAAGAAAAAATGACTACTATTAATACACATCTTCAAATTCATTATTTCGAAAATATTTATTTCAATTAAAATATTTTGATCGATGTGATGTAAGAAAAAATATGAAAAGAATAATAAATGACACACGTTAATTGTTATAAACTCTTAAATTTATAATTTAAATATGCATATATTTATTTATTTATGATAGTTTTTCACTTATTAATTTTTATAAATATAATTGAATTAAAAATTAATTTGAATTTACTTTAGAGGTACCACTACCACCAGCCCATAAACTGACCATGGATGAAGTATTTGATGCTAAAACCAAAAAACCCAATCATGAAGTTTTAAAACAATATTTTCTTAAAGAAGGTCGCATTGAAGAAGCACCTGCCTTAAGAATAATTAACGAAGGTGCTGCCCTATTACGCAATGAAAAGAATATGATCGATGTGGAGGCTCCCATAACAGTTTGCGGAGATATACATGGCCAATTTTTTGATTTGGTCAAACTATTTGAGGTTGGGGGGCCACCAGAGTCAACAAATTATTTATTTTTGGGAGATTATGTTGATCGTGGTTATTTTAGTATTGAGGTACGTTATATTTAACCTTAAATTAAGACATAAACGATAATATATATGTATATATATATATATATATATATATATTTTATTTTTTTTAGTGTGTTTTATATTTGTGGTCTTTAAAAATCTGCTTTCCCGATACATTACACTTACTTCGCGGTAATCATGAGTGTCGCCACCTAACGGAATATTTTACCTTTAAACAGGAATGTAAGTTAAATTAAAATTGATATAAATTTAATTAAAATATATCTATAATAATAATTAATAGTTAATTGACATTTTTATTATGTTGTAAATAACATTTTCACGCACAAGGTCTTTATATAAAATTAAATAAATGGTGGCATCTTCAGGAAAAGAAATATGTAAACAATTTTAAAAACTTCAATCAATAAATAAAAATTATTGGCAAATAAATTCAAAATAATTAAAACATGTTTCCATTAAGCAAAAGATACATTTTCAAATACTAAAAACTTTCCAAATAAACACAAATTTCGAAAACAAATAAAATAATGTTTTTTTTGTTTTTTGTCAAAAATTTAAAAAATTTTTTTTTTTAAATTTGTTAATAATTACTGTTATTAAAATTAATTTTTCCTGAAGAAGCTTTCCATAGGAAAGCGAAATATCGAAAAAATATATATATTGTTAAATTATTAAAAAAAGACCGTTAAAAAGAATAACAGATATTTATTTAAAATAATTTACAAAACAATAATATTTTACCTACACATTCAAACATAAATTTTAATGACAAAACGTTACAAAAAATTAAAGTATTATATTTTTATGTTAGATAGGAACCAGAGTTTTGATTAATATTGGGTTTTTTAAAAATAAGTTTGTTTTTCAATTGTGGCAACACCATTAACATAAAACTATCATGTTAATGGTGTTGCCACAATAGTTCTCAACAATTGGGGTTATCCAAAACCAGCACATGGCGAATTTTGCGTATGGATTTGACTTTGAAGCTTTGCAAGGTTCAATTGGTACAGAAATTGAAGCCAATCAATTATTCACATCACCTTAGATTCGCTTAATTCATTTAGGAACAACCGGCTGGTTTTTCTGAAAAAATAATTTTTTTCATTTGAAGGCTATTTCCATTTGTTTGGGTATATCAACAAACAAAATTGCCACATTTGGGCATCTGAAAATCCTAGAGCGATTATTGAGGAGCCTTTGCATGCTCAAAGTGTCGCTGTATGGTGCTATGTGGTCTGGAGGTATGATTGGGCCGTTTGGTTTTTTTTATGATGCTGAAAATGCGGTAACAGTCAATGGATCATACTATCGCGTGATGCTATTGACGTTCTATTGACGTCTGATATGTGGTTTCAACAGGGTGGTGCCACACGTCCCAGAGAGCCAATTAAATCGATTTCAGCCTTAAAACTAAAAATTCGTGATACGATTAACAAAATAGGACCGCCATTTCGCCAAAAACTTTCATTAAAGAATTGACATCTGTGAGCGTGATCGTGGGCGTTTGCCAGATACAATAATACAATAAAAATTGGAATCATCTTAATCTAATTTTTTTTTAGTTTCTTTTCGAAAACATACTTCTTTTCAAAAAATCCTTTAGTTTTTTTCACCAAGTGTCTATAACTTTGTACAACATTTTCCATGTCTGCTTTAAAGTTTATTCTTTTTGTTAACGATACTTTAATTATTTCTAACATCTTTGGCATATACCCACGTTTATAGTTATTTTCTAAATTTCAAATTTAAACATTTTTAAAGTTAGGATAGTGATTAAATTTAGAGCAATGAGAAGTTAATGCCATTTTTTGTGAACTAGTTTAGTGAAACTAAGAACATAATCCAAAAATTACATATATAATAATGATAAAGAGAATTGAATGTTTATGTAGGCATAACAAAAAAAAATTAAAAACTAGGATAACAGGACATAAGTCAAATCAAAAATACAGGAATAATACGAGTGTCTTAAACTTAGAACACTCTTCTTACTTTAGATATTCAGTTTAAAGACCTATTGTAGTATATAAAATTGTTTGATGTTAGCCACAATTCTTTATGAAATAACTGCAGCTCACACTTATTTGCAGCTGAAATAAAGGGTGTTACCCGGAAAATGTCATATACTTCAGAATAATTGTGTAATATTTTAAAAAAATTGATAGTTTGTAACATCGATAAAATCTTTATTACTTATTTTGCACTAATTATTTTCAATTTTGAACCTGTTTGCATAATTTTATGCAAAACATTTACGTTTTCTTAATTTATTATATCCTTTTATATACATGTTCATTCTAAATACGACCATAAGACGGGTATTGACAGTGGCACAAAAACATCCTCACAAAATGGTGAAAAGTCTATTATTTTTATTTCCCGCCCGCCTGAATGCCGGCAGTTTTCTTTTCGAGACCCATTCATTTTACTATTGGTTATGTAGTCAAAATTTTCTTTTACCTTTGATAAAAATGATTTTTTATGAATTTACTTATTAAACTTAACCAATTATATATAAGAATAGGAATTTAGAATTTACGGATGTTTCCAGTTATCAGTTTAGAAAAAAAACCTTTATAGTCGTCTATCGACTTCACAATATTATTCATATAAGCTACAGGCTATAACAGCTCTTAAGGCAACCTTCCCCAAGAAATTTAAAATTTATCGCAGTTTTGTAAGTCAGAGACAATTAGTATTTTCTACAGAATGTAATTTAAAGCTTATCATTTTGCAAATGATATAGTATCATGAATATTTAAAATTTAAAATACTAAAAATCTCATTGAATTCACATTAAATATTAAAATATTAACTTTCAATTGAAATGTACAATTTCCTTTAAGGTGAAATTAAATATTCAGAACGAATCTACGATGCTTGTATGGAGGCATTTGATTGTCTACCATTGGCGGCGCTACTAAATCAACAGTTTCTTTGTATACACGGTGGTTTATCACCGGAAGTTTTTACACTTGATGATATTAGAAAGGTATTTGTAAAATAAATTTCTCTAAATTATTTTTATTTTCTATAGCATATAAAATGAACTATAACAATTAATCAATAGCTTAATAGATTCCGTGAACCGCCTGCTTTTGGTCCAATGTGTGATTTGCTGTGGTCAGATCCATTAGAAGATTTTGGCAATGAAAAAAACAATGATTATTTCTCACACAATTCAGTACGCGGTTGTTCCTATTTTTTCAGGTATTTAAATTTTAAATCTAAATATAGATTTTATTTTTAATAAATTTTGGGAATAATTTTAAAAATATATGCATATAAAGAAAATAAAATGTCATTATTTTTTAAGTACAAGACATTTTTATGATTTTTAGTTATTTGGCCTGCTGTGAATTTCTTCAAAAAAATAATCTTTTGTCTGTTGTGAGAGCCCACGAAGCACAAGATGCGGGGTATGTACATTTATTTTTTACATATTAAATCTTTGTGGTCATTATTAATTCTATTATTATTTTTTCTTTTAAAAGGTATCGTATGTATCGTAAGAATCAGGTCACTGGATTTCCTTCATTAATTACGATATTTTCTGCACCTAATTATTTAGATGTTTACAATAACAAGGTACTTAATCTTAAAAACGTAAGATGAAACTATCTTAAAGCGAATTGTTTTACGTTTTTTCATTATTTTTTTAATTTGGACACTACTTACCAATATTAAGAAACAACTTTGGCGGACGGCAAACACTCAAACATTTAAATCGAATTATGTATGTGTATGTGCTATTTTTACATAATACTCACTACATGCATTTATAAGAAATGAATCCGTGTGGCATAAATACACAAGCACCAACAAAATTTGACTCAAACATTTAAGTGTCATTAGTTTTAGCCTGATCGGTCCGTCTTAAGGGCATTACAAAAATCAAACGAGCTAAGAAAATTGTTTCAATTATACAGCTGTTAGTAATTTTGGCCACAAAAACTTTTGGTATGAGTTTTAGAAACGTCGTCTGACAACATATACATAGAGTTCTTATAAAGTATAATTTAAAATACTTGAATTACATGCCGAATGTTCGGTCAGAAAAATGATATAAGAATATATGCCACTTTTAATAAAACTAGTTTGGTTAAGTCTTTCCAGTATAAACACAGTACTATTGCAAAGATAAAACTGTAAAACTGTTTGTTCATCCAACGATCTAGCTTTAGAATTGTTTAGATTTAATTTCCAGCTTCGCAGTAAAAGTCTGCTGAATGTCAGTTTAATTGTGATTTTAAAAAAAGGTCTCACAGATCTTCTTCCACTTGTGATTTTAAACCCTTTCATCAACTATCAAAATTCATACATTTTAAAATTTTAATAATTAAACGATAGCAAAAATTTTTGTATGCCTAAAATATTTCATTTTCGCGAACAAATATTCGCTCCGAAAAATTTCATTTCATTTACATGTGTGATGTTATTTATTTGTTATTATTTATAATAACAATCATTAATATTTTCTTTTTATAAAAATTTCTTTTTTACGACATGCATATTTATCTCCGAACAACGATAATGAAAATAATATAAATTGATGTCATTTGACAAAAGGCAGCTGTACTTAAATATGAGAATAACGTTATGAATATACGGCAATTTAATTGTTCACCACATCCATATTGGTTGCCAAATTTTATGGATGTATTTACATGGTCATTACCATTTGTTGGCGAAAAGGTAAGTAAATGAATTTTTGCTTTATTTAAATAAGTCAAAAAAATAAAAAAAATGTGAAAATTTTAAATATTTAAATAACTGGGTAAATAATAGCTAAAAGCTTGCTTAAAGCATCTACAATTTGCTCATCGAAGCTAATTATTGCTCCAAAGCGCATAATATAGTTATTGTGACCATAACACAACAATAATTTTTCTCGTCTTCATCGCTTTAAGTGTATCGTTCATATTAGTAAAACACTTTTTTCGTTTTACTTTTAAACAAAATATAGTGGATAATCACTAAATTCTTCACAAGGTATCAACTTTATATAGTTATAAACTTTTTTTACTAACACGGTAAAAAATTAGTAAAATATTAAATAGCTTATAGCACTGACAATGAATGTAGTTGTTTTTTAAACAGCCTGCAATTAACTTGTTACTCTTATATACGTATATTCAAATCACAGCTTTATAGACTTTTTAAACAGAGTTAATTAATTTATTTCTGTTTTAGGTAACAGATATGCTTGTTAATGTCTTGAATATATGTTCAGATGAAGAACTCGTAGGTGGTCCCGATGATGAGCTGGAAGAAGGTAAGCGGCATAATTTTTAAAATTTAAATCAATTTGTATAAAATACCACACCATTTCTGAATCAAAGAAATATATTTAAGAACATTAATTTTTTGTCATGAAATTTAAAGCAAATCAAATTATTTTAAAATTTTTATTACAAATTAAAAAAAAACAAAAGTTCGGGACATATTTAATTGTAACGGATCTTCAACACCACTCACTTTATGACGGTTAAAGACGAGAACACACTTAGTTTTCGCTGGTATAAAATTAACCCAGAATTTATAGTTTATCAATTTGAATCATGAAACCAGCTTCAAATTGTGTTTATCAATTTCAGAATTTCTTTTCTTTTGGCAATGATGAATGCTTATGACTGTTAGCTACTTAATTTGTTTGATTTGTTATAGTTTTGAAACAGATTTTGATACAATTCAGGAATGTTATCAACATATGCCAACATCATTCATTAATCATTATGAACTTTTTGGAGACATTTTGCCTTTTAAAATAGCATTAGAAACAATTTCAAACATTACTAAGAACACTGTCCCGAAGATAAGATTTGGGAATTTATATGCCATTAATAACAAGTGTGTATTAGATAAGCATAATAACAATAAATTAAGCTAAAGATTTTTCGAAAGCCCCATTACCGAGATGTTAATGATATTGCATCATAAATATCAAATCTTGAAGAGATTTAAACCTCTTCAAAGTTTTGAATATATATAAAAGGGAACAACTGTGGCTGATTAAATACGTCTATTTACCTAACAACAACCTAATTAATTGTGGAGAAAAAAGGGTAAAAATTAGCGAATTAGCCACGTCAACTCTAGGTAATTTATGTGTTTTTTAAATCGTTTAACTACTTAAAACTTCAATTAGAAATTAAAACCCTTTGTTTCAAACAAACCAAAGATTATTCTCCATTGACTCTTTTAACAGTTTATTTAAGTCAAATTACAAGAAGACTTTAGTGTGGGAATTGTGATTAAAATAACTGATACTAATAAAACGTTAAAGAAACAAACACGCAAATAAATATCTATCCCAATAATAGGTTAATGGCCGCCTTACTCTATTTTTAAACGAATAGCGTTAACCATGTGGTGATATTTTTTAAAATATATTCCACACCATAAACAATGCGCAATCCACCCAAAAAATATAACTACTTTTACATATCGCACCATAAATACGAAAGGGTCACAACTCAAAATACTAAAATTTTTAGGAGAGCCAAAAAACTGTTTGTGCAAGATGAACACACTTAACACAAAAACAGACATAACTGTATTTTTCGAGTAAAGAAAATAGTGATGTGAAAGAAACTTTTGCAGTAGCTAGAGATGTGTAGTCTGAATTAATGTATGGAAAAAAGTCAGTTTAGAAAAGTTTTGAGTTGTGACCCGTTTGTATTTAGGGTGCGATATATTTTTTAATCCTCGCAATATTGGTTTGCCTTGAAGTGCGTATTTTACACTTCGTACATCGAGTTCCGCTACAATAGTCAGTTGCCCTACAACAATCATTCTATATTGAAAATTGTTAAAATTACATTCAAATGTTCCAAAATTAATGTACGTTTGAAACAACAACAAAATTCTATACATAACATATTTCATTATTCAATGATTAATTTTATTTATTGTTGTGTGAATATGTCAATAGCTTTAAAATATAACTCTCAATTTACATAAATATTTTTATTTATATTTGTATTGCATGTGATGTATTTATGTATTTTCTCTTAATCAGAACTCCGTAAGAAAATTGTTCTCGTTCCAATGAATTCGAATGCTAATAATGTTCAAACGAAAAAAGGTAAGAATCTTTTAACTTCGCTAAAAGGTCTTGAAAGTTTTGCTCATTTGAAAAATAAACGCCCGTAGATTAGTGCTTACTGGTTATTTTTTTTTTCATACTGTTTCCCCACAGACATACTTATATGTTTTTATAATATACTCCTTGTTAAATAAAACGTCAAATTATAATAGTGCAGCTAACGTATGATTATTAAATATGTTTATTTATAGAAACAAAACAGAAAATATATTAACTGCTGTAGAGTTTAGTTACGAAAAGATACATGATATGAAATATTATATAAATTGGGCTTCTGTAGGTTGTAAATTACTTTATTCAAAATTTTGTTAAAATTAACCTACCTTTACAACTTCCTATCTAAATTAATCTGGTTTAGAATCATTGTTGTTCTATATTAAAATTAAAGTTTGTTACATTCGATATGATATTTTGTTCAGCATTACGTGCGAAATGCTGTCAAAAGTACTTAAAATAAAAAAGAAATATAATGTAGCTAAAGTTGTTGGCTGTTTTTATTGTGAAAAGTCCCGAAATATTTCGACCATCGATTAATAGCAATATTTTTCTAACAATGATTTTGTCCAATTATGATATATTGATCCAATAGCAAGGAATATTTCATACTGAAAGAGAGAAAAACTCGCAATTTCCTTCTAATCGTATTATCACATTTTCTGGAAGTTTATACAAAAAGCTAAGCTTTTTTAAAAGAATTTAATAAATGAACAGTTAAATAAATTCAAATTTATTATATCAATATTTTTAGTTGTATTTTTAGTATTTCGCTGAGAGTTCTATAGTTATAAATAGCAAAGTTTTAATACTTCATATATTTATGTTATTCTCTAAGTGTATAAAAGCTTTTCTAGCTAAGATCACAACAAGAAATAATGCAACAGCAAAAGCAAATGTATATACTACTACTAAAAAGTTCCTAAAAAGCTTTTTGTTAAATGTAAAACTAACCGTAGTATATCAAAATGCATATTTATTTTATTGAAGCACACAGCTTTTAATTTTATTTGTTTAATAATCTATTAATATTTGATAATAAAATATATTTCTGGTTTTTATCTCATTTATAAATATTTTAGTTTCTACGGTGTCAGCTTTACGTAAAGAAATCATAAGAAATAAAATAAGAGCCATTGGAAAAATGTCTAGAGTTTTCTCGGTTTTAAGGTAGTTAAAAAATAAAATAATACAAATAAAAATTAAAATTTAAAAAATAACTAAATTTCTCTTTTACAGAGAAGAATCAGAATCCGTTTTACAGTTAAAAGGCTTAACACCTACTGGCTCTTTACCTATGGGTGCCTTGTCCGGAGGCAAAGATTCACTTTTAAGTGGTATGTAGTCGTAAACCTTTAAGTTTAAATGAAATGATCACGAAAAACTACCTGAAACATGCAAATATCTCGTTCTCAATCTTTATATGTTGCAGCTCTACAAGGTCTAGGCGCCACACCACAAATTACCTCATTTGCTGAAGCTAAGGGTCTTGATGCTGTTAATGAACGCATGCCTCCTAGACGTCCTCTGCTAGTAGGCAGCATCAACAATAACAACTCAGTAACAAGTAAAATTAATACTGCACATGAAGGCAGTAGCATAACTGTGGCAAAAAAGAACGGTAGTGCCTCTAAGAACGGCAGTGGACCTAGACGTTCAAGCACAAGCAAAACTTCATAGTTTAAGTTTTTTTGTTTGTTTTTTTTAACTCTAATGATTTTACTTGAATATTTTTTTGGTTTTTAATTACTTTAGTTCAAAATCAGTGACAATATAGAAAATTAATTAATTTTTTATTTATTTAGTTAAAAGAAACAAATTGCTATTATTATTAAGTAAAATAAATCTAAAGAAAAAGAATGATTAATTATATTTGGTATTTTATTATACAATTTTAGGGCTTATTTACACAACATCATCCCAAAACATTTTCATTCATTCATTCAATTTTCAATTACAAGCAATTTAAACTTCCTGCGAAAGCAATTTTATATATTCAAATTTAGCATTTTAAAAATACTATGTTTTTCAGCAAAAACAATCAACTAAATATTTACATTCTTCTAGCATGAAAATGTAAATATTTTATAGGTAGGTATGAAGCGTTTCTACGTAAAAAGGAGCTATAAAAACAGGAATAGCAGTTTGGTAATGTACACAAAATAATTGATGCATTTTTATTGCCAGAGACTACGTTTACAGACTAAAGTAGCATTAAAAAAGTGTATACGACACTTTTTGTTTTTTTTTTGTTTTGCAAATGAACGGCATCCAAAACAAATCGTGTTTTAGTTCAAAAACAAGTCTTGTTTTAGTTCATGTTCCATTACACATTTCTTACTGAATTGTATGTTGTTTCTTTACGAAATAGAAAGACTAATAAAGAAATAGTAGTAAATAAATATTTCTAATCAAGTCCGATATAATAAAATTAATATGAGCACAACAAACGTGAAATCCCAAAATGGCCACATTATTCGATTAATAAATCCGGAAGGCTCTTTTCGACACTTAAAATTTACCAATTTTCTTTTTGAATTTTTTTTAATTCCTGAATAACATAATTACTAAAGAACCAAAATATTGCTTATTGGAAAAGTTCGCTTTCAGAAATATGGTCTAAACTTTCCTGCTAACGATAATAATACCAAATTTTATGCCAAATTCAGTTTAATTTGGTTCATTTTTCATAATCAAATTTTAATTTTTTTAATTAAAAAGAAACACGTGACTCTTACAAAATTTTGTGTATTTTTACTAGCAAATAAAATGTTTCCTGACTTGTTTGATCATTAAGTCATGCTTCGCTACTTTCTCAATTAAAGTTTCTTGAATACTCTTTAATATTTCATTTAGTTTGTACAAAGAAAAAATAAATTTGTTTAATTGTATTGATACAATTGTTCTTTGAGTAATTTCACAGTATTATTTTTCATTACGCCAAAATTTATTCATAAAATTTTACTAAAAAAAATGTGGCAACACCTTTGGGGAAATGAGAGTTTCAAAATCTGGATGGAAATAAATAACGGTTTTTTATATCAGAATGTACATAACCTTCAAAACCAAATAACCAAAATAACCAAATAATATCTAAGAACCCAAGCTAAAACAAGAGCACTGTATGCTACAACAATACATTTAAAAAGCTATCATTCTTTTTTACGTACATGAGAAGAATTTCAAAGCAAATTTGCTTAAAATTATGAAATGTATTTTATCGGAGTGATGATTCACGAAAATAATGCTTTTTAATAGGTTAATCTGTTAACTGCTTTACTTTATAATCTGTAAACAAAGCCAAAGTAGCAGCAGTCACTTTAATTTCTCTTTACCTTAATGTTTCTTTCGAAAATTAAAATTATACAGAACAGTCAACAGTCAAGATAAAGAAACCAGCTGTTTTATTCATTTATTAATATATAGGCTATTTAAAACAATAGTGTCGTATATAACTTTGCTCAACTTATGCGACCTTTTAAAAATGATGCTGAACTTGATATCAAACGACGAGGAGTTGTAGTAAATTAAATTTGCTAACAATAGATACTAACAATTTGACAATGACTTAACAAACTGTAAAAGTCTATGCTTTTTGATCATAACAGCATTTTATAGTCCGTCTTTGATAAGTTTTTGCCACATATTTGTTTTAGTGTTTGAAAGTAAATAATGTCAGGACGATGTTTATGTTTATTACTAACAACTATAAAAAAATAAAACACAATGAATCTTTAATTCCTTATTTTTATTTCCCTACAAGACTGTTGTAATAATCTGCTTAGGAATTGTAGCAACTTATTTAAAATTCTTTAAATAAATTTTTAAAAATGTTTCAAATTTTTAATTACAAAAGCTGTACACGAGCTTAAACTGTCAAAAAGGCACCGAAAAAAATTTAATAATTCTTTAATGAGATTATCAGAACGAGCTGGCACATTAACCTAACATTTACTCTAATAACGGAGGAATGGTAGTGCGTTTATAAGTCAAATATAACTTGCAAAAGTATTAACTGTCAAACAATCAATATATATAGAGAGAAATAAGCCTTAAGTCTCCATTACATCTGGAAAATGGTGTAATATTAGTACGGCTTACATACTGGTGGTGTTAGTCCTTATTTATTTAGAAATGAAACTAGCTCGCAAAAGAGAGATCATAACTGTAACATAACTAACAGTTACTTTTTTTGGAAATATGTCCGGCATTGTTCCGGGTGAGATGTAGTTTAAAGAGAATGACGATATAATAATAAAATAACCTTAAGAAATAGATATCCAACTTCTTCCGATGAGATACCTTTCGATTATTTACAGGGAACCCATATTGTTACTAGCTTAAGGCTATTTAACTATTTAACCCTTGTACCCTAAGCCCCTAATTAAATATTAACATTGATATTCGAAGCATTCAAACAAATTATTGCGCAGCTTGCAAATGTTATTATATTCCAATAAAAATTTTTTGTTTTATTGCCAGTTACAAATCAATAACGTAGCAAAGATCATTCGCTTAAAAAAAACATAACATGCCAGCTTTGCATGAAACAAATAACAATTACTCAGGCAAGAAACAGAAGCAATAAAATAATATTTATTTTAAGTTAAAGCACGAGATGATAAAATAAAAATAGTTATCAAAATTAAGCAACTCTCAGAATTATAACAAATGAAAACGAGACGAATAGAAATGCTCACGTGTTAAACATGCTCAACCCATCTTTGTGTGATAGCACAACAGCTATAAACAAACAACAGCTAAAAAACAAAGTTCTTCGACGTAAACTATAACTGTATTGTGCAATAAACGAATAAAATTTTTATTATTTTATTTTTTAACGCATACGAGGAATATCGCATGATACCACCGCTTATCATAAACACCTCTCCTAGACGAAAAACAGCTCTTACAAAATTATTCACGTGAGTAAGAGGGAACAATTGAACACTTCTAATAAAGCAATTTTGTTCTTAAACGAAATACAATAATTTATAATTGCAGATAAAACAAATGTACTTATTAAATGAGATCATTTTTTATATTTTTTTAATATTGCTACAATACGTCTTCCTTTTCGTCTGTCTGTCTGCCGAAGACATCTATTTCTGAAATCGTAACAGATGGTCACTTGTCTCTAAATTTCACGTGTATAGGCTTATATATCTAGAAAGTCGAAGTTCTATAAAGACCGATTATAATTACTGTTAGTAAGCTATTTCAGTATAATATTATAATTGTTTTCGTATAATAATAATTATTAGAAAACCTGTTGCACAGTAAGACTAAAAATTTATAAGCCAAACACTTAAAAACTGAAGACACAAATACTTGTTTTTTCTAAAGTAATAATGTAATAAATATTAGAACAATATTTCTTCACATTTTTCCGAAAAACTTTAACAATTTAATTTCTTGAAACTAGATAATGTTATTGCTTTTACCTATTCACGTTTTAAAAAAATCTAACGCTTTTAAAATTATCTTTCATATATATCCAATCAGATTTTGCGAAAGGCCCCACTGTCTATTATAGTGAATATTACTGGTTGATCTACTTTAGTGTAATAATAATTATATTTATTTGAGGAGTGCTTGCATTTCACCATTATCAAAAATCAAACACTGCTGCTATAGCAACACTGTATGAGATTTACTTTTAAATATTAGTTTTGAAATTAATGCCATTGCCATAATAATAGTTTATCTATTGATAATAATTATAAAAAAATTATATGGCAAGCTATAATTTTACCTTAGCAATGCATAAAACTATATATGTATTAACTTATATATGTATAACAAATAAAAGCATAAACGTGCCAAAAATTTATTTAAACTTCTTCTAGTAACTTATAAACTTCTTTATAAAAACTCGACCATCGTTACAACTACACCAAAATTTAAAGGTAAGAAATTTGAAAATTCTAAAAGTTTTTTAAGTATTTCTTTAGACTTCAATCTTAATGCCAGAAAAACTTTAAGTAAATAAGTTATTTATTTTCATTTCCGAAATAATAGATTTATTGGTGTGTTATATATTTTCTTAAAATAAAAAGGAGTTTACAAAAAAACAACGCTTTTCTAATACCAATTTTAGCACTTAGGCTATTTTAATACATTATTTTCTTTCTAACTTTCAGAATAGGAGATTCCCGGTAAAAATATTGAAAAGTGTTTTAGATGAAAACAGCAAAAAGTTGTTTTGTTGAAAAAATTAGCTTACACATATTAAGCAACCACTCTAACTTCTGCAGTAAAGATATTTGCTTGTTTGTTAAATCGAGTATTATAGGTTTAATTGCTTAAAATGCGAATAAAAGAGAGGAAGACATTTTAAGAATAACTTTTAGTGAAATTATTGGTTCGTATATCTTTAAAAACGGTGCTGGTCAGAACGTTACAGTCAATTATAGCAGATCTTTTCGTTCATCATTTAAGCAAGCATGATATGCAGGAGCTGAAGCTTCAACAAGATGACACAGCATGCCATACAGCTTGTACCAGAATTGATTTATTAAAGGAAACGTATGGTAACCGCATAGTTTCCTTTAAGATCGTGCAGTTAACCGTCGCTAGATTGGTGAACTCGCTAGTCTACGCCGTTAAGACCGAAACGAATGATCACTTGGAGGACAAAACTCGCCGTGTTACTGATTTCCATATTAGACTACTTCGAAGCTAGCCGTGGCTATCATATGCCAGAAGTCATATTTAAATATATTATAATGCCAGGAGGTTATCTTTTGAATAAAATAAATTTCACGTCAGTTAAAAAAAATTCATCTTTGTTTTAAAATGCATTTCTTTATTTTCCGAAAAGCTATAGCTTCCTACACAAGTAAACCAATCTTCCTTAAATTTTAGGAATTGATAAACTAGAGTATACATGGCAGGTTTATACAAAGGATATATATACTGGAATGAAATAGTGGGCGTGGTACCTTCGATACTAAACAAAAAATTATTTTCATATAACTAGAGAACTACAATAGGTAGAGTGTTGAAATTCTAATCAGTATTGCGCTTATATTTGGAATAGTGGGTGCAGGAACTCCTTAGCAATATAAAAATTAATTATCGTGCGACTTGGGAATTATAAAGGGTTAAGCTTAGAATTAGTTTATCAAAGACTGCCAAATTATTACAAGGTGAAGCATTATTATTATTTACTGATTTTAGTACACGAGATCTTAAATTTTATAAAACTAAATCGCACGTAAATGTTAATAATCAAACAAAATAACTGGTTCTATTGATATGTCGGCATACCGGGAATAGCCAGTAATATATACATTTTTTGTTGTTAGTAATTTACAATTGTAATAAAAAGAAGTGAAAACATTGCTATCTTACGCAATTAATTGTGCTTATTTAAAACCTTGAAATAATAATTTATTATGTAATTTTATTATACTATATATTTCGTAAAGGTTTTATAATATTTTTTAACAATTATTTTTACAAAAAGCTACTAGAATGATAAGAATTAGCAATTATCTAAATACTAGAAAAAATTAGAAAAAATTCAACAAAATCCATTTCTTACACTGAAAGATTTTCAAAAATTAAAACAGTTTCAATTTGCATAATTTATATTTAAAATACAAACAAATTCGTTTACTTTCTCAAATTCTGTATAATTCAATGCACTGTTTTTATTTTTTTTTTTTCATATACTAAATTTACATCTCTAAATTGATTATATCAAACTGGTATTTAAAAGCAGTCATTTGTTAACGAAATCATGCAAGGGCCGCGAAATAATTAATTTAAAATAAAATACACAACGTTAGTTAAAAATTAAAATGATAAATAATAAAAATTTTAAAAATAAAATTAATAAAAATTACAATAATAATAATTATATAGAATTAAAATATAAGTAAAATTGTCATAAATAGTAAATATTAGTTGCATTTATATACAAAAAATCCGATCAATAATAAAGATAGTTATAAGGAGTAAAAAATATTTGTAGCATTAAAAAAACTGTTAAGTATTACGTAACATACATGGGAGTATTTAGTTAGTTAGACTAACTGCTTATCCAATTCGTTTGCATTTAATGATTACCATCAAGAATTATTCTTTTTAATGTTAAAGTTTCATTTCTTTAATTAATTAAACACATTTACTCATATATATACTAAAGCATTATTTTCTAGAAAAATTATGCTTCTATAAGAACATATATTTTTTTTCTGTAAGTAATAACAACTGCTAGGGTATTAAATGTGTCAAGATCTCATATATCATAGAGCTGAAATTTTTAAATATAGATAGATATAGACTAAAACTACAAGGCGGTTAAGGTATATTTTTTTGCGTATAATTTTAATGGAACTTTTGCTATCACAAAATAATGTTTCATAAAAATATTCTTTTTTGCAACTATTATTAGTTTAATAATTTCATTATAATTTCATTATCAATAGCAAAAACAAAAATATATCATTTATAAAATGAAATAATGCTAATAAAATTTCAATGGTTAATTTTTAATAGCTTTGCGGTTATTAAACAATAAAAGAAACATGCAAAATCAGTTGAGATGAGAAAGACATAAGATATTTTTTTACACATTTTATTGTATTTGTTAGCAGCTGTTTTTAGAAAACTATAGATAGTTTTCTTAATATTTCGTAACGCTATTATATGTTTTGTACGAGTTAAATAAAAGCGAATATTTTTGACGGAAAAACTAAAAAATAATTAAAATTTAATTGTAAGAAGTAGAAAACATACGTCTAGCACTAAGGATATTAGAATTAGTTTTTAAAAAAAAACATAAATTCTAATTGTAAGTTTGTTAGAAACAACTCTATTGCTCAAATTCATTACCTGTCATTCTATCAAACAATGTTAACCTAATAAACGAGTTTTTATTTCCTAAGTGTTACAAAAAAAAATATTATTAAAACAAAAAATTAGCGTAAAAAAATTATCCTTCTCTCCAGAAACCCAAGACAACGAATGCTTCAACAAAAACTTATAAGCAGTTGAAAAATATCAATAGTGGAGCTTTAATCAATGGTAAAATAAAAAGACAATTCCTAAAGTAATTTAAAATTTACGAAATTTCATTTGAACTACATATTTTACAGATTAACAGTTATCAGTACTAATTTTGTGTTTGTGTACTTCTAAATTTTAGTGACTTGAGTTTTTGTCATTAAGTTCATTCCCCTCTGTTTTAAATACATTAATTAAATTACATTACAAATACGTTAATTAAATTAAGAGTTATGAAGATTCCTGATCACCTTTTTTTAATTAATAATTTTAAGCAAAAAACAAACAAAAAAAAACACTTACAACACAAAATCAAAAAAAATCTAATACACGCAAGACCGTAAACATTTTATCGAAAATGACAAAAATATTTTCTAACTGTGTTGTTTATTCAGAGTCTAATATTTAATAGAAAATCAAGCACGTTTGTTATTTATTACTTTTCAAGCGAATGACAAAGCGAGTAAATAACAAAATTTTAATAAAATTTTAAACGGAAAAATAATTATCGTTAATAAGCTAAGTGTTATTTGTGGTATGATTTTTCCTTTAAATCTTGAAAATTTAATTAAAACAATATTTTATATACATTTACATATTTATAGCAAATGCTTATATTAGTTTTTATTACATAATATTACGATTGTTCTTTATGTTTCGTTATAAAATTTATAAATTTATAGCGATCATAAATATCACATAATTAGCAGATGCGCATCACTTTAAAAAATTTCAAATGTGCATGGCTTATGTGAGATAAAAAAATTACCCTCTCCAATAATCTGCTCACATGAATGAGTAAAAAATTTTCAAATAATCGTATAAATCTCATTTCACTTATATAATTCTTTCACAAACACGTAAAAGTATCTCAGGAATTTTTATATATACATACGGCTACAGTCGAATTCGGTTATGCAAAAATTAAAACTTACAATTTTTGACGAACCGATGTGCATACCTCTCATATTAACTACCAGATGAGATTAAGAAAACAATTGAATATTTGTTGACCTTATTGTTTGTGATAACAACTTGTTAAAATTTTTATTTCGTTGTATTTTTTTTTTTTTTTGTACTTAAGTCTTCATCTGCTAAAGTTAATTCGCCTTTATTAACTTGAACGTATTGCAAATGTTACTTACTTTTCTTTAATATAACAATAACAAGCAAATTATTCCTTATCACAAAAACAAACAGCACCGTGGGCATCGTTACCGCTGACAAAGTTTATGAATTATTTTTATCCAAATTTTATTAAGAAGCGCAGGGAATTGATTTAAATTAAATGTTTCTTTCATTATTCAACATTAAAGAGACCAACTGTTTAAGAATTATTAATAACGAAACAAAGCTTTAATGTAAATTATACCTTCGCACAGCGGAGTAGATAGAAAAAAATGGAACTACATGTTTTGTATTGCTGATGGGATTCTTTGAATTATAGGAGAGTAGTTAAATGTTCAGAAGTGTCATGATTTTATTTATAAATTAGTTTAGCAACTGTTCATCTTATACTATTTACCTTGCCTTAAACCCTACTGTGCATATTTAGACTAATAAGTTCCTTTTTATTAATGAGATGATAGTTTTATTTTAATATTTTTTAAAAGGATGGAAATTTCTTATAAGAGAAAGTATTTTGAACCTAAAATTCATAGTTATAATTAAGAAACCGTACGCCGTTTTTATAGTTAAACAGTGTTCGTCAATTTGGCCCCGACTGTAGTTAGCACGTTTGTGCAATATACTTGTATACATATTTATTTATGTATAAATGAACGTATAAGTATAAGCACAAAGGAAATTGAATTAAACGTGTTCAAGTTGTACTAAATAAAAATCGTCATAAGCAGTCGACTTACTAAATATTGTTTTGTTGTTGTGTTTTATTATATTATTGTATTATTATTTTATTATTATTATTATAATTGTAAATATACTACAGCATGTCGATGAAATATTTTCGTTTAGAAGTTAAGCTAAAGTATTAATATAACGGCACTGTAAATATAAGATCGTAGTCATTATTAGTAGATCCATTAGATACACAACATTCGGCTTTTTGTGCTTTCAGAGCAGAACAAAAAATTATTCGCGGTTTTTTTTTTTTGTTGTTATTTTGCAATAAGTTCTGTTTGAGAACTCAGTTTCAGTAGTAACAGTTTGTAAAGCTGTGTTAAATAATTTGTTGAACGGAAAGCAGAAAATAATTAATTTATTTTTTCATTACTTGAACACTTCTATATTCGTTTAATAGTGAAATAATTGTATCTTAAGTATTAAATAAGAAACTGTGATATTTTTTTTCTTTCGTAAAAATAAAATCAAGCGCAATGTTCAAACTAAAATTTGAATACTTTTATAGTATTTTAATAATACCTTGTATATTTGGAGCCGTTACTACTGGTTTACCTCCCACAGCTATCCACACGTTAAATTCCACCGATATTGGTCCCGAATTTATTCCTGTGGTGCAAGAAGCTACAGCAAAAAGCGATGTTGAAGGTAAAAAAATGTTAATACAAGTTAAAATGTGCAAAATACTTAAAACTGAAGAATGTTCAAAATATCTTGAAACAAAAAATAGTGTTTAAGGATAAATTATTGTTTCACACAAGCACAATTATGTGAAAATACCATTATTTAATTTTTTATGTTTATCTCAATTTTGCAAAGCTGTTAAATCCAACACAATATTATGTTACAAACTAAATTAACTCAGCGAAAGACCAGTTATAGGCTGTTGATAATGTAAATTTTAGTTACACATCATGTTTAGCTTAAGATTAAAAAAACTTTAACTTTTAAGTATTCGGTTTAAAATTCACTTTAAAATCGGTGAGATTGTTTGCGATCAAAAGCTCAGTTTACAGTTAACTATTGCCGAGAGCTTATTCAAGTTTTAGAAGTAGATAAAATAAAACTAATATCGGGGAATTACTATCGTAGTGATTTTTATTTTTTACTTCTATCAAGAACTTCTAAAGAATAGGGTTTAAAGTTAACTTTACCAATATCACAAAACTCTATCTCTGGAACTGTAATAAAATCATAAAAAACCATTCCTGACAAACAATTAGCTTTCACAGATTTTCAAGAAAATTTCTATAGTCAATCTACATAAAATGAATATATGCAAAGCGAAATAGAACGATTTATGGGGAAGTTATTTTCAGAAACAGGTTGCGAAAGGAAATTTATTTTAAATTTGACTTCAAAAATTTTTTTTTTTAAATATTAATTTTTTAACATTTATTTATCTATATAATATTTGCTTAACAACAAAAATATAAAAAATTTTTTTTTTCATCTTTCTTATATTTAAAATTTTCCCAACCAAAAAAAAAAAATATTTAATTTAAATAGAAAATTTATAAAAAACTTGCACAAAATACAGCTCTAATTATTTCTTTTCTATTAAAATAATTTATTATTAATATTTGCTTTTTATTACTTTTATAATATGAGTGTATGATTTGTCAAAAAAAGTTGTTCTTGGTGAATATAAATTAAAAGAATAAAACAAACCATAGGTGCTGTACTAATTTTTGAAAACGCAATATTCACAAAAAATTTTGCTAAATAATGTGTAATTAAAAAGTTGTTGTTATAAGGAAATTGTTAAGGTAAACTAAAACTATTGTTTACAAAAATTAAACTATTTAATTTTTGTGTACACTATTAATTTTTGTGGCTTTAATTATATAACCAACTTTTACCACAATAGCTTTTAGAATATTCTATAATTGTAAGATGTTGTTTAAAAAGCCTTATAAGTAAAAAAACAATGCATAAAACTTAATAAGCCTATATATAAATATTATTGAAATCTTAGATCGACACGTAATATAATCCTTACGTGTAACAAAACATGTTTAATTAATCATTTTATTCTATTGACATCAACAACTAAATAACTAAAAAAAATATTTTTGGATATTCTACAGAGATTTTTTATTTTAAATTGTTTAAAAAATAAATTTGCTATATAATTATAATTCAGGATAGGATAGGAGTTTAAATTTTACTACAATGTCTGTTCATCTGTCATTGACCTCAAGTTCTGAAATGTTAATATCTAAACGCTGTTATTTATACATAAATATATATTTATTTTTATATACGTCTGCTACAATAATAAGAAATAAAATTAAATTCAATATTAGGAGGTGTCCTCAAAGAAACGGTATTGTTCCGTATATATCCTTATCTTTCTTTCAAACTCTGCTGACATGATTTTATAATTCTGTACTTTATATTTTTATATTTGTTAATTTTTGTTGCTGTTATATATCACGTTCTGATCACGATTCTTTTGTTTGCTGTTTTTACTTTAAACATTTTTTATGGTTTTTATTATCGGTTAAAGCCAAAAGTTTTATTAAACTGATTTTTAATCAGTTATTTGCTCTAATCTTTTGTAGAAAAATTTGATAAAATATAAAATTAAATCAATTTATACGTTTATAGTCTAAAACGTAAGGGAGGTCCCCTTAATTTCACATTTTATATGACACATAAATATTTATGCGTCTATATCAAGCGTACGTAAATTTAGACGAAGCTAAATATTTATAGAGCAGAAGTAACATCATTATAATATAAATTGGAGGCAACTCATATCGCTTGTAAATTCCATGAGACTTCTTGAAATCCTATTTAAACCTTCATAAATCTTGCTTAAGAACATTGAAGAAGATAACACATACAGACATGCTCATTACAAAAACTTATGCCCATCACTTATGCTAAGTTTTTGTTAAATAAGTGGCTAGTAATGTCAACCTTAAACGGAATTAATTTTTCATTTAAAAACCATAAAAAAAACCTGTCATTTTTCAATTAGAGTGTTGATGAAATTTTACTGTTGAAATTTCCGCTTGTTAACCTGCAAGTTCTTTAGGATTCTGTGCCGTTAGTGGCATCAAGTGTTGCAGTTGAATTGTTTACATTTTTCTTTTCCAAAATTAAAACTTACGTAACAACATTAGCTCGAAAACACTATAAACTATTTTTCTCCGTTTTTCATTTACCTCTCAAAGGAAATTCCACCTCAATGTGTAGTGAATACAAAATTGGAAAAATCTCTTGTAAAAACAAAATTAAATATATGCATCATATAATTAGTTTACTTTAGCTAGTTCTTTTAAATTAAAATATCTTTGAACTTGAACAAATTTTAAAATTTTACTTATATCACGTTTTTCTAGGAAATATTTTTTTTTTGTACTACCACCAATAATAAAGGCGACAACAAATATTTAATTTGTTTTAAGCTCACAATTTTTTGTTTAATTTGTGAAATTGTGTGTACTAACAAACATGCGTAATCAGTTTGGCTACAAATTTACACATAATGACGTTCAAGCCACGTATGGGTCAAACTTTTTTTATAATTTTATCTTTTATATATTTATTGTTAAAAAAAAAATTTAACTTTGTGCTGTTACTATTCCAAAAAATACAGTATAGATCAAAATAAATTAACTCTCTTACACCCACAAAGGTCGTATGAAATTACGTTATTTGTCAAACAAATATCAGCCTAAACAATTAAAATCATAAAAAATAAAGAAAAAGTTAGCTTAACAACCTGTAACTTTTTTTTCGAAATCTGTTTCTGACTTTTTTACGGAATTCCATTAAGACCTTTGTATTTTCATATATTTTTGTCTGAAGCTTCTCCTAATAAAAAATTTCCAATAAAATATATTGCAGTATATAAAAAAATAATATATATATATATATATATATATATATATATATATATATATGCATACCGCATGCTTTGAGGACAGTTTTTCAAGCCATCGCATAGTTTGAGGACATTTGCATACTTTGAGGACAGTCCTCGAAATTTTATATGCCTTCCGCATAGTTTGGGGACATGTTACTTTGGGGACATTTTTTTAGCATTTTCCAATTGCACCGTCTATTGATTTGTTAATATATATATAATATAAATTTAATACGCGTTTCCCTATATACACCCAATAAATGCGATATAAATTGATTTTAAAAAATTTTCATTAAATTTTGTGTTGCCATACTTATGCTAAAAGTTTGTGAAAAATAACGTTTTTTTTTGTCTTTTGACGCCGTTACAAATTGGCATAATAAAGACTTTGTACTAATAAATGCGCCTTTTTGCAATGTAAACTTCAATATCTTTGCAGAAACACTTCTGCAAGAAAACAGTATTGTTGATGGATACATATAATTGAACAACAATACTAACCTACTTCTTTTGCGATTACACCTAACTCTCTTTTAACATATAATTGAAAAACACTTCTGAGAAGGAAAACTAAATGTGTATACAAAATATTTTACCTTAAAATGATTTTCAAAAAATTTTTCTGCATATTTTGTTTATAAATTTATTTATTATCCTCTACCCTATTATACGCTGTCAGGGAAATATACTAACTAGTGTATGAAAAAAACAATATGTGTTATGATATAATATACATACATATATAAATATTGAAGTATTCAAAATCGTGCCAATAAAATATATATTGTTATGAATGAAAAATGTGTGTCAAAGTTTGTGCAATAAATTCTTAAGTTTACTCTAATTGGAGTAAAATTAAAAGTGTTTAGCCGTAATAATTTCTCTATTTTGCTAAAATTTTTATGGTCTGATTTCTGAAAACGTGTAAAAAGAGGATTGTGTGTGATCCTTGAAGTTAATTGAAATTCAGATAAAGTAAAAATTTATTCATCAAAGCCTATGGAAATGCAATGATTAAAAAATTATTAATAAAATGGTTATTTGGTAAAAATCGAGTAGATTTAAGAATCGATTTATACATTTTTACATTATACATTTTTGAGAAAACAAATTGATAAGTTGTTTTTCATTAAATAAGCCTTTATTTTTTTTATTTATTTTATAGAATTTTTCAAATGAAATATCTATTCATTGTACGACCCATGGTTTTCATATAAAATTCATAGCATATTGATATTCATAAAAGTATTTTTAAATTAATTCTTAAGGTTAACAATTTCGAAGTTTAAGACTTGGTTGTACAGTGGGTAAATTTCGAAATTCCTAACTGCAGTGCAACCAAAAAATGTCATGTATTTTTACGGGCATTCGTTTAGACTTGGAAAAAGTTTGTAATGTGCAAAAATTTACACAATTTAAATTTTTTCCAAACAAGTAGGTAAAAATACAAGGCATATTTAGTTGCATTAAAAAAATGTCTGCCATTAACAAATAAGTTTTAAGTCGACTTGGTTTTAGAATTAAGGAATACATTGTGATTTCTTAATTCTGATGTACCCTTCAGTAAAATTGCAGCGAATTCGGAAAAAGCACTAAAGTTTGCAATAATTGATTTATGGAATCAATAAATTGCTGCCAACATAAAAGGTTACTAATGCTATATAACGGCATTATTTATTATGTGATTTGTTTATTTTATATATACATAAAAACCTGGAGTAAATTTTGAAATTTGTTTTCTTGTCAAACGACATAATTAATTTCCTTTTTTTATAAAAGTTATGTTTTTTGCAGACCATCCAGAAGATTTTATCAATGATTTTAGTACCACGTGTCTAGCTAACTAAAGCAACACAATCCCACATTTGCCAAAATTTCAGCTTGTCTACTAATATCATATTTAATATCCAAAAACATAAGTACATAAAACACATTTTTTCTTTTTTTTTTTCTTAAAGCAAACGTTTCACAAAGTTACGTTAAAAAAATTATCAGATAAACGCAGAAAAATTAAAAAATATTATTACTAAATATATTTTTAGTGAGACTTTAAAACTTTTTTTCCAAGATTTTATATAAAAATTCCAATATCCCACTCAATAAAACTTATGTGTATATTCTGTATTCGGAATGGAATAAAAATAAAAAAAATCGATATGATATTCTGAATTTCAGATATCTCTTCACTTATTCGAAGATGATTTTTGAGGTTTAGAAAATGCGGAAACACATATTTTAAATAAAATATTAAACTCACAATATTTATTTAGTATATATATTATTAAACAAGAATATGTTGATTTAATCTAAAACTGATTATGAATAAAAAGAAATAAGGAATCAGTTTCCTTTATTACTCGTTATTTCCAGTAACAATTGAAAACAACTTTTAGTTATTGATTGTTTGCGATTTCAATTACTTTATATGGATAATAAACTTATATATTAAGTGTATTTAAACTAACTTTAAGCCAATCAATATTTGAATAGTCAACAAGGAAATTAACTATATTAAAGTATGTATATTACAACAATGCTTCATTATTGATCGAACTTTAAATTTATATAGTATATAATTACTAATTAAATTTTATTTTGTGGCTTTAATTTATTCATGGCTGAAATAAAATCAGTGCTTTTTTTAAAACTCCTTAAATCTTTGAAACAATTGGCATCTCTCAATTTTGTATTTATTTTTTAAACTCCATAGCATTCATAGCATTTGCTTTGATATCATGGCCATCTTTAGGGAAACCCCATTTTCACATTGGACAATGCTGTCATCACAATAGCAATTCATTGTCAAATTATCACTAATACACGCACACTTTTGCATTTGCCAAGGCAATTTACTTATAAGGTATTGCTACTGTGATGCCATACTAGACTTTACAAAAAAGTTATATTATTATATAGTTAAAATAAAGCTGCGAGTTTCTCTGTGGAATGAAATTATTATTGAAATAATGCAACACATTTTTGATGAAGCTTTTTTTTTACTTTTAGAAATTGTTGGTTGTTTTATATAATTATAGGAAAAATTTTAGCATATGTAAATAAATCAACATATAAGTTTTCGAAACATACACAAAAAGTATAAATTATAATATAAAATTCATATATCTCGAAAACTATTTAGGGAGATTTATTATATTAAAAACAATATTTCCTGGGATCAGTGAGAATTACCGAAAAATTTTTTGCGAAGACAAAACGTTGTTTTAAATTCTAAAAGGTTCTTGATTGTAAAGGGTATATAAGAATGCAGCACTCTTATTTATTTTTAAATAATTTTCACTTTTAGCTAATGAAAGATATAGCTTCTTTAATTCTCAACTTTTGTTGGCTTGGTTTATATCAAAAAACTTTTTAAGAAAAAGCGATTAAAAATATTATCTTGTCATAAAAGAAAATTAGCAAAAGTAGGAAAAAAGAAGTTTAACAATATATAAAGCAACGTCTTCAAAAATTTATATTTCATAATAACATTTTTTGGTTGTTTAGTTTATGGGAAGGCGGAAAATAAAAATTATCTTTGATTGTTGAAAAGCAGAAATATATTTTATTCGTTTCAAAATTATTAGTTAAAGTTTCTAACAAAACTAAAAAGCTCAGAGTTTTTTGTTTTATGCTTTATACTATAGCCGCTTTGTGTTTTATTTTCTATATACTATGTACATACATACATATTTAAAGCTCCGGAAAATTAAGATAAAAATCTTGGAACATATCTAGTTTAGCGGTAGCTCACCGATCACAAGGAAATACTAGAATGGGTGATAAAAAATTGAAAAATAAGAAAAAAAAAGATGAGTAATTAAACTGACGCCAATCTAAAATTTTCAAGTTATGAGCCTCTGAACTTTAGGAAGAACTTGAAATTATATTTTTTAAATTAAATTCGGCACTAAGTACGCTTTCATCTCCCTTATATTATGGCCAACATTGGCTTTCTGCCGACCTTTGGCAGAATCCATTGATATTTAGCTCTACAGTACGACCAACAACGGCTTCGCTTACTAAAGAACCTTTACATAATCGCATTTTGGCGGGGATTCAAGTATTCTCCCTCTATATTATCACTAATAGTATCTTCTCCCACTAAAGCTTGTTTGCATACAAGCTATTTTACCAGACTTTTATACCTATCAAAATATTTGAAACATATTTTATCGTTTGATTTTAGAATATATTTTTGGAAACACTATACGAATCAAATTTAAAAAAAAATAATTTGTATGCCTTAAACATGAGAAGTTAATAAAATTTTTTAATTATACTTACAAAGTATAAAATCAAAGAGTCCATTATAACTATTGATATATACATGTTCTTTAACTTTATAAAACTTTAGAATGCACTTTGACTATAAAATAATTGCAAGTTTTTTGAAGTAACTTCTACGATTTTGTTACAAAACCTTCATTAAATAAAAAAAATATATAGTAGGCAATCTTAAATTTTATTTAAAAAAAATCGAAATTTAATGTGACAAATCTCAGAGGATATAAATTGCAAGAAATCGCTTGATTTAAGTTAAGTTTACTGGCAGAGCTCAACTTTGAAAAAAAAAAATTTTTATCTGGTGTAAAATCGGTTTTTAAGCAAAACATTTTAGATAAATATAAATAATTGTTGAATTTTAGTGATTAGATGAAGTAAGAGAATTATTTGTTTAACACTTTTTGCTTAAAAATTGATTTTACACGCGATAGCTAGTTACTTTTGAGCTCTGCGAGTAAACTGAACTTATTTTTATTAGTGGCATTTTCTCTAAAATATCTTTAACCTAATAATTTAATAATTTTTGATCAAAGAGTTTTTGAATATCGATTATCATGTTCAATATTATTTTTCTAGTGCAGATCTATTACTACACAAGTTAATGCTTCTGACATTTCTTTATATTAAAAATTAATTTAACAAGATTGTTATTTCTGCAAATAGCGAAAACAGCAAATGTTGCCTATGGTGCTTTAAGTTATTGAGAAAAAAAAAGATGCAATTAATTTCTATAGCGAGATCTTAAGAGGTTGTTATTTTTAACAGTTTTCAAAACGTGGTAACAATATTCGCATAAATAAAAAATAATATTATTTAAATTTGTACAAATAAGAATGAATCTCAATTTCCAATGTAATGAAACCATTAAAATATATTTATATTTTAGCTTATACACATATGTACATGTTTTATGATTCGATGTAGCAAAATGTATTTGATTGTCAAATGTCATTTGGTTCAGTTAATATGCATAAAATATATCTTTACAATTAAGATAATTTTTCAAGAAGAAAAGAAATTTTGTTTATTTGAACGAAAAACAAAAACACTCAGTGGTAACACTGATAATAGTAGAAATCATCCCTTATTTTAACCTTTGTAGACAAGGCATATCTACTATTAGTGTTTGTAAGATGTTTGCAGATCTGATCTAATAGTGTTGACAACTTTTTACTTATTTATAAAGTGTCTTCAAATACCCAAAAAATCAATTGATAATATTTACGCTAAGCTGTTATTCTAATTGAACTATTTGTTTTCACAAAATCAATGTTGTTAAAATCAAAAATTGTTTTTTATTAACGTGATAAAGGAAAATTATAAAATCGTAACTAAATTTATGAATCGGTGATACGTTATTATAATGCAAGCCAAACACATTGCGACCTGTTTTACGACTTGAGAAGTTTGTACAACAGATTGAAATATTTGTGAGGTCGTTAGATAATGTTGGTTTTTGGATGTACGAAAAATCGAAAAATTTTAATTATTTTAGAAGCTCTATTATTCGGGCGCAACGGTAGTGGGTATTCCGCACATTATTATTCTATTTAGCCTTTTATTTTTATAGTGACAACATAGCAAAACACAGCGCAAAAATCTTTTGCGCATACATATAAAGAAAAAATACATTAATAAAAATGTAAGATTCACATCAAATGCGTTCTCTTATAGTGGCATTTTATTTAAACTATCTTTAACCTAATATATTTAACAATTTTTGATCAATGAGATTTTAAATATCGTTTACAATGTCAATATAATTTTTCTTCTGCAGATCTATTAATCAACAATTTAATTCTTCTGATCTTTCTTTATATTAAAAATTAATTTGACAAGACTGTTATTTCTGCAAATAGCGAAAACAGTCAATGTTGCCTATGGTGCTTTAAGTTTTTGAGATTTAAAAAAAAGATGCAATAAATTTCTATAGCGAGATCTTTAGAGGTTGTTATTTTTCACAGTTTTCAAAACTTGGAAACAATATTCGCATAAATCAAAAATAATAATAATTGAATTTGTACAAATAAGAATGAATTCCAGTTTCCAATGTAATGTAACCATTAAAATATATATATTTTTTAGCTTATACACATATGTAGATGTTTTAAAAATTTTAATTTTTAAATAGACGAAGGCCTTGAGGAAGTCAACAAAAAATTGACGAAACGTTGGGTAGAAGTAAAATAAAAAGTTTTTTATATATATATATATATATTAGGCCTGACTAGCTTAAGTTAATAAATCAGCAAATAAAACTCTGAGTTGGCCAATGAATACAAACAACTAGAAAAAATCAACTTTATATGAACGAATAAAGCACTAAATGGTAATACTGATGGTAGTAGAAAAAATACCTTATTATAACCTTTGCAGACAAGCCATTTGTATTATTAGTGTTTGTCACATGTTTGCAGATCTGATCTAATAGTGTTGACAACTTATTTAAAAAGTGTTTTTAAATAGCAAAAAAATCACATGTTAATTTATACACTAAGCTGTTACTTTAAACTATTTGCGTTTACAAAATCAATTTTGTTTTTAAATTTGTTTTATTCACTTTTTTAAAATCAAAAATTGCTTTTTATTAACGCAATGAAGAAAAATTGTAACTAAATTTATAACAAAACACAGTGCAAAAGTCATTTACACATAAATATGTATAAAGAAAAAATATATTAATAAAAATGTAAAATTCAGATGAAATGCATACTTTTATAGAGTTTTACAAATGGATGCCTGAATTCTGGAACTACAGAAATAAATATCATAAAAACAAAAATATTTGCAATGATATTCGACAATATCTTTGCTTCAATAACTTTTTTATAAAATAAAGCTGTACTGTGTGTGATTGTACGCAAGTTGTTCAATTTGTGCGCAAAACACTCACTTGATTACCAGTAGATCGCAACGTGTATGGCTTACATAAGAGCCGTTAGGGCGATTTTGAAATTTTTTTGTGCATGTAAATATTTTTTATTAACAAGGAAATAATTTAGAGAATTCATGAAATATAAATTAAAATGCTTTTAATATAAGAATTGGTATTTTCTGCCATTCAGTTCCAATTATATAATTTTTTAATGTGGAAACAAGAATGTTTTCATTGTTTTAAATATATATTAGTAGGCCAAATCTAAACTTATTTTAATGCTATCGTTATAACTGTATAGGTATACCAGTGTTAGAAAATAGTTAGAGGTATTTTGGAATTCCTTTTAGCCCAAAACTTGGAAATTTACATTTTCTTTATCACAGCTAAAGTAATACCATTTCAAAAGTTATTGCTAATGTAACCATCATAAACTACTAGCTTTAAAGATATTTTAAAAAGTTGGTACAAACCCATCGGTAAAAACCCATTTTTAAGAACAAATATCAGATTATTGGTACCGTATATATGAATATTGCGATTAAGTACACTATACTATTTTTTTACATAAACATTCGTTTGTTTGGTAATTTGGAAATACAGTATAATCAGTTCAAGCTTTATCTACAAAAATAAGGAATGTTATTGTGGCGATTAACAAATTACCAATTGAATTGCTTGTTACCGGTTGAATATATTGTTTTTTCATATTCTTAGCCATCGATTTTCTTGTGATACATTTCATTAAAATTAGTTATAAATGATGAGACGATACACCGTTTAGAATATTTACTTTTTTTACAGAATATAATAAAAAATATTACGATTCGCGTATATCTTGCGAATAGAATATTCATATTTTTCACAGAATATAATAAAAAATATTATGATTTTGCGAATAGAATATTCACATTTTTCATAGAACATAATAAAAAATATTATGATTTGCTAATATATTGCGAGCTGTTTTATGGTTCGTTAATATTTTGCGAATTGAAGTACGCTTCGTTAATATTTTAAAGGCATAATAATAATTAAATAGTAGTTTTCGAGAAAAACCTTCTATTCCACATTATTATCATTTTATTTAATTAAAGAGAAAAGAGCAAAAATGTACACAGTAAATTATAACCATTATTTCATAATAAAATAAAAAACTATTCTAGATATTTTTTAGATTTCATAATCGCTATGATTTTTTATATAAAACATGTTGGCATTACTGAACAAATACATACGATCCTCACGGAAAAAAGTGACGGCGGCAAAAAAAATTTGTAAAATGTACAAAACATCTGGCAATAAATTTTTGTTTCTATATAGCGTATAGAATGGGGACATGTCCTCATAATATGCGCAAGCTAGAAAAGTGTCCTCAAAATATGCGTTAGATATAAGAAGTGCCGTTGAACCGATTTGAAAAGGTTTCAGTAAAAAAATATCGGGATATATAAATCAATTTCTATGAATTCTGCATAATTATCTCAAAAAAAGTACATAATTTTTGTGTCCCCAAACTATGCGGTATGCATATATATATATATATATATATATATATATATATATTAGGAAGATTAATGTTAGAAGTATGCAATATATATATATATATATATATATATATATATATATATATATATATATTGCATACTTCTAACATTAATCTTCCTAAAATTAATTATTCGATACCTTTCTAAAATTAAGAGGAAATTGTGACATGTTTGCATATATTCTCTGTTGTCCTAGTGCTAGCGTTTTCTTCATTTTATTTTAGGATTTTCAGTTTTTATCCGCTGCACTGCTAACTTAAAATGTACTATTCGAGTACATAAATCGTAAATCTAATTTTTTTATTGTTTGTTAAAATAACAGCTTCAAAAATAACACCAATCAATCTTTAAAAATGTTTGATCCACTACTACTCGGCCTTTGTTTTAATACGATCAAAACAATATAGCCATCTTTAAAACGAGAAAAACTACTATTTGGCACAAATCTGTTCAATAGCCAAAATATAAGAAAACATTATTATACTTTTCGCACGATCAATGCCTTAACACCATACACACTTTAAACATTTTTTGATTGAAAATTTTAACAAAATTTATTTTGTACAAACCAGCGTCGTTAATAAAAATTTAGTAATCGTAACTAAATTATTGTTTAAAACAATCATAATTTATTAATTGTTCAAGGGATTATCCTAAGACTATGTATCTTTTGTAATTTGGGGATTATATATAATACAAAAAGGGGGCAAGCTTTTGCTGGTACATTTCTGAAATGATAATAAAAATAATTAAATTCAAATATTTTACATCATGTTTTATTTTATTTATATGACATCAAACAAAAATAATAAAAATTATTTTACGTGTTGTAGCAACGTGTTGTTAGTATAGGAGATAATATTTGTTCCTACAACAAGTGGATAATCGCTTCAAAACAAGCCGAGTCAGGTGTACTAACTGAAATTTTTTCCCCGGGCTGTTACGACAACAACATTACTGACACAGACATTTAAGACTCTGATGGCTTAGGATACACAAAAAAAAACTGCAAAATAAACAGATATTGGTCTTACGTTGAAAAGATTTCGGTACAAAATCGTTGTTATTATATTGTAAAATAGTACCGTGCTCAAATACATTTAATCGATCAAGAAATATTTTAAAAACTTAAAGCTTATTCAGATACAGTGTAAAACACATTGTTGACAAGGTTGTGGTACTTAATTTGTTACCTCGTGATTTCTATACTAATGCAGTTCCTGCTTCAATGTGTATTTTAAATGTTTTTAATTTTTGTTTTATATGTTTGTATAGTAAATAATAAAGGGTATCCCAATATTTATACAAAAGTTTTAATTATGAAACAACCTACAGTTGAAGTTAGTAAAAATATAATATTACAAGAAAGCACATGGCGTAACCACTGTTGAAGAGTATTTTAAAAATATTAAATGGTCTTTTGTTCGAACAAAATAATCCTCAATTTTTAATTGTTAAAATTGTCACATCTTAGGCTAATGGAATCATAACTGGTATTAGATCTTCTTCTTTCAGCCTATAATAAACGATTTTTTAACTTATGCCTTTATAATGAAGTCAACAATAGTGCTCTATCAACAATATATAACTTAAATAATAAGTTAATTTTGAAACACCCTTTTAAAGGAATTTTTCACTAATTAATTCACTATAACTAAATATAAATGAATTAGCTTTAATAATCTGTAAATATTAACAGTTGGAGAATTAACAAACAAATTAAATGCTTATTGTGCACTTCAACATCAAAAAAAATATAAAAAAGTCCCTCATTATTAATTACTTTTTTTAAAAAGTTTTTATTTTAAAACCTTTTGCGAAACGTGAGTGACAGTAATTAGTTATTTACTCTTAATATGTTTGTTTTTGCAAAAATTAGTGAATGCAATAAATGCACATTTAATAAAAATAATCTTTAGAAATTCAGGTCTGTTCACTTAGTTTGGTACTTTTAAAGAATTAAATATTAAAAATAGAAATTAAAAAATAATTTTCTGGATAATGAAAAGAAAGTGGAAATAGATAATTTAAAATGCTAATTTATTAGAAATGCCAGTGTTAAAATGGTGTTTATTTCTAAATTAGTTCGTGTCTGGTTAAAATGCAAAGTCATAATAAGTGGCATTTTTATAAAAACAAATAATTTAGATTTTAAATGTTTTTAAAAACAAAATTTTGATACAAAATTAATTTGAAAATATATTGAAATATGGCAGTAAAAATATTAGCTACTTATGCATTCCAGAATTTTCAATATCTTAAAAATATTTTAAAAATCAAAGTAAATTTGATGGTTGCTTTTTGAAAACACAGGCAGTGACAACTTCATAAATAACAGATTTTTTTTGATTTGGGTGTGATTTTACGTCAAGACGCATTAAATTTGATTTGTAAACATACCGGTTTCAGGTATATGCCTGTGTTCTGTGTTCTTCTCTCTCTGTACTAGATTTATTTGCCTCTAATTGTTTTAATTTTATTAAAATTAATAAAATGTTAATTAAATTGTGTTATTTTACTTTTCTATATTTTATTCTCTATTTTACCAGTTTTATCAGCAAAAAAAAGTCAGCTAAAAAACTGCAAATACTCTGTTTTCGGATTGATTATTTATTCACTCACTAGCTGACCCGGCAAACGTTGTTTTGCAATAGTAATAACGAAAAAATTGGATTTACTTAATTTTAATTAATCTTTCGTGTAGAGAATACCTTAAAAGTGCTATGTTATGTTATAGTTCGACTTGTAATAGAAGTTAAATGTTCCCAGATTGAAATATGCCATAAATGTTGTTGAATTGATTTGTGGAAAAATCGTAATTTCAATGCAATTCTGCCGAATCACGTTTTTCAGGAATTTTCCGAGTTTTCCACTAAGAGTTTTCTATTTTGCAATTCGAAAAGCTACAACGGAACAATTGCACACAAAATTCCATACTAAAAATTAATTTTCGATTTTTCCAATTTCCCGGCTTTTCTGTACGGTTTTCCAAATCGGCCCAGCCGTTCTATCAGTAGCTCTAAATGAAGATGTACTGTCACGCATTTGCTGAAGCCGTGATTCGCGTTGTCTCTCCGTTTCTGCGGCTCTAGACGTAGATGGCCTTTCACGATTTTCCTGAAGACGTGATTCGTGTTCCTCAGCTGATTCAGCGGCTCTTCTTGTCCTCTGCTGCCGCGTTGCGATGGTTTTTTTAGCAAGAGCTGTTTTTTTAGGTGGCATTTTAGTAAACTGGAATAGTGCAAAAGGAACAATGATGTGTTTTGTTGTTTTACTTTTATAACATTTTATTATTGGTTGTTGGAACGACAGTAATCATATTACCTATTTGATGAATTGGCATTAAAAATAATTTGTGAGTTATTTCACTATTGTAAATTTAAAAACACTTGTTATTTACTAAATTGATTTCACTTATAGGTTTCTCACTTATGAACACAAAACAGCAAAGTTTGTTTAATTGTACCGTTATTTTTTACCAGCGTAGCGGGGAATATGTTGTATTATATAGTAATGTAAATATTTTGTAAATATAAATAAACCGAAAATTTGGATTTTTGAATGCAACATTTCGGAAGTTTTAAAATTTTGATATTTTATTATATATTAGTGAGTTTTTTTTTGTAAATATCTTCGGAACTACATAACCGATTTAAGAGATTGATATCTCGTTTTGAAAAGCATAACAATGGCTTTAAAAAAAAAAATAAAAAAAAAAAAAAAATAAATAAATATGTATATGTCATTGGTGGGTTTTGCCACGCCCCTCCGCCCACAGACCGAAAATCAAAAATCGGACTTCACAGTGTCACCCGCCTGAATATTCTGAAGATTCTCTGAAAATTTCATCAAAATCGGCCCAGCCGTTTTCGAGTCCATTTCTTACATACATACACACATCCTCTTTTATATATATAGATTGAGGGAATTTTCGTAAACCATTGCAATTCAGTAAAGAATTTTAAAAACTTACGTGTAGCGAACACAGTTATTGTAACGAAACAAAAGAGGAATTGAAAAAAGTACCGTCACGTGTTTTTCTTTTATTAATTTTGTATTATTTTATGGTTGTTTTAAGTTATTTTTTACTCATTTGGTAATAAATAAATAGACTTGAATTTAAACTATTTTTATAAAAGGGGCAGTAAGAATTGTTGAGTACTTATACACTTTTAAAACAAAATACAAAAATATTCACAAATTCAAGGTAAAATTGTTTATTTACTTTTTGAAGACACCAGCAGAAAAAAATTAATAAATATTAGAATAATTTAGCTCTAGTTGTTTTAGTTTTTTTAGGTTAAAAAAGGATTAAAATATACATTATAATTTTTTTTAATTTTTTTATATTTCATACTGAACTTTACCGACAAAAAGCAGTCCTTTAAATGAGCTAGAAATACTACCTCAACAAAATGAAAATTTATTCATTTGATGAGGGGATTTTTATAAACACATATAATCCGGTAAAAAAAATAGTAGAGGCTTACATGCAAGTGAACACAGCTATTGTGTGACAGCTATTGTGACGAAGTAAAAGATTAATTAAAAAAGTACCAACACGTGTTTTGCATTTTATTACAAATGTTTAAGTTTTATATATGAATAATGTATTTTTAATTTGAAAGTAAGAATTAACACAACTTAAAAGTATAAAATGTTAAATGTTGTTTAATTGTTTATAAAAATCTGAAATGGTAAAATAATAAATAGAATTTGAAGCGATAACAGTAAGTTACATCTATTATCCATATAAAGTATTAATATAAGTATGAATTTTCTTATTGTACATTGTCATTATCTATAGATGTTATCTTACGACTGTACTTTCTTAGAACTCATAATCTCAAACTACGGACTATTGGTTTAAGAAGAGCAGTAGTTAGTCTAATCAGTATAACAGGAAAAACTTTTCTATAGCCGTTATTGTCATTGATGTTTAGTAATGTCGATTAAATATGTTAATACAGTTCATTTGCTTAGGATCTACTTAACCAATAAGGAGTGTTAAAATCTCTAATCTTAATTAATTTTTTTTTTTGAAAGGCATGTTCATACGCAAAAGAAATTCGAGTAAATAATGCTTGCTTAAAGTCAAGCCCTACAAAATTAGCGCAAGGGGTCTACAAAAAATTGGTAATATATTATCACAATGTGTAGACTCTTTATTAATTGCTTAAATTACTCTTCAAGTGACAATGGTAAAAGTAGAAGTAGAAGTATCTCTTCTATTGATTTTAATTTAAATTATACACTATATGATTTTATATGCATTTTGTGACACGCATTACCAAAGAAAATCAGAGAGACATATTAAACACTAAAATAATGAGGATTATGAGATCATTTTTAATTTAAGTACCTGCTACTTAAATATAAATTTTTAAGTCATTTTTAAAATTCATTAAATAATTTATTAATTTCAGATGCCCAATTTTGGTATAACTCAGCTTTGAAGCAATTATCGAAGATTATTAATAATGCTAAAAAGAACCAGGAAAATGGTTTTAAACGAAAAGCCAAAAATATTATTATATTCGTGGGTGATGGCATGGGCTTAACGACAATTACGGCCGGTCGTATATACAAAGGACAACTATTAAAGCATGGTAAAGGTGAGGAAGAGATGTTGTCATTCGATGAATTTCCGTATACAGGCCTAGCAAAGGTAAAAATATAAATTTAAAGGAATTTTAATAAATATAATGCATTTCTAACAATAATATTTTTTGCAGACTTACAATGTAGACAAACAAGTGCCAGACTCTGCTGGTACAGCGACTGCCATGTTTTGCGGTAGTAAATCAGACTATGGAGCGATTGGCATGGATACAACACGCTCTAAGACAAATAGCAAACAAGGACGTTTAACCTCTATTATGGACTGGGCTCAAGCTGAAAATAAACGTACTGGTATTGTAACCACAACTCGCATAACACACGCTACTCCAGCAGCAACGTATGCAAACATCTATCACCGCGATTGGGAATGTGATATAGAAGTGCCAGATGAATCAAAACCTTATTATACAGACATTGCCAGGCAGCTTGTTGAAACATCTCCCGGTAATAAATTCAATGTTATAATGGGTGGTGGCCTTAAACCTCTAGGCGCAATGAATCCCATTGAAGTTCGTACTGTAGCATTCGAGGGTAGCACTGAGAAGATATGTAGTCGTGGTGATGGTTTAAATTTGCCACAAAAATGGTTAGATTATGGAAAATCTGTAAATGATAAGAGAGCATTAGTTAAGACCTTAAAAGAATTAAAAGAAATTGATCTAAAAAAGATCAATAGTATTATGGGCTTGTTCCGCAACAATCATATAACCTACGCAATAGCTAAGGAAGATGGTGAACCTTCATTGCAGGAAATGACAGAAGCAGCTATAGACGTTTTAGAACGGGGAGAAAACTCCAATGTAAGTGATAAGCATATCTATAATTACATGTATTAATAGAAGTAATTATTTATGTAATTAATTTTACGTTAGGGCTATGTTTTGCTTGTTGAAGGCGGTCGTATCGATCAGGCGCATCATCAAAATTACGCTCATGCTGCCTTGCATGAGGTTTATGAATTTGATAGAGCTATTGCAGCAGCTATAGAAAGGACAAATGCTGATGAAACACTTATTCTGGTTACAGCAGATCACTCACATTCTGTAACTCTTAACGGCTATCCTAAGCGTGGTGCCGATATTTTAGGATTTGCCAACAAGGCAACTGATCCCATGGCTTATGAAACAATTATGTATGCAAACGGTCCTGGATTCTACGATCATTTAGCCAATGGTACCTCAAATACAAACTCATCAGTTGATATGTGGAAATCATTTAATATGCTGACAGAAGAACAACGTAAATATCCTACCTATCGGCACATGGCCACAGTGCCCTTAAAGGATGAATCTCATGGTGGTGAAGATGTTATTGTTTTTGCTCATGGTCCTGGTTCTAGCTTGGTTCGTGGTGTGTTCGAACAAAATTATTTAGCGTTTGTCATGAGTTATGCTGGCTGCATGGGACCGGCAAAAACATTCGATGATACTTGTAATAAAAAGAGTGGAGCGGTGAAAGTAACTATTCCAGTATTTTTACTCTTGGCTGTGTGCTTATTACAATTTCATAATAAATTGTATTAGTTATAATAAATTAAACTATAATTTTAAAATTAAAAAAAAAACAAATTTATAATAAGTCTTAATTAACTATTTGAATTTAAGCAACAATTTTTTTTAAGTTTTAGATTTGTTTCTAAAAATTGATTTTAACTTTTTACTTTAATATTATAACTATTATTATTATGTGTTTAGTATTATAATTTGTATATATACGTATTGACGTTTTCCATTGTTAGCGTAATAACTAAAATGAAAATATTAAAAAAATAAAAAAACGTTGGCAAATTTTTGTTAGCATAATTAAATAAAAATATGATCGATTTTTACTGTTCACTGCGATTTTTGTATTATTTTAAAAATTGTGAAGATTTTGTAGAAATGGTTCAATTTTTCCCAAAAGTAGACATCCAGGCGCTGTGAATAAATCAAATATGTAATAAATGGAAAGTTGGGAACAAAAAACATTCGAACCACCAAACTTTTTATGTAATGGTACTGATCTTTAACAGTTTACGTAGTGAACTTTTGATGCTTGCGTTGTGTTCTTTAAATATTTTTAGTGTTTGCTTAGTTTTCTTTAACGTACTTTTTAATGATCTTTAGCTTACATTTTTAGTGAACTTTTATACATTTTTAAAGATCGGTACACATACATAAAAAGTTCACTAAAGCAAGCAAAAAAAAAAGATCAGTACTTTATTTTAGTGTTTGTGTTCATCAGCCAAGAATCGTTGTGTACGGTACGGTACGTCTGACCAATGCCCAAACGCTAAATACACGTTAAAAGTTTGTGTTCTTGAACAGTACGCTGTAATATTGTACTCATTCAGACAATAAATGTAACTCCACAAATATGCACAGAATGTAAATAAATTGCTGTTTCCAAAATTATTTTTTTATTTACACTTAAGAAGCTGCTGAAAACAATTCACCCATGTTTTTTAGAGAAATTTTTTTAAATTTGTAATACTTTTAAATTATTTGTATGTTTGGTAAGGAAGGCTGCCTTAAAGTGTTCGGCTTACTTGGGCCCGTTCGCTGCTATTGCTTTGCGTACCTATCAGAATAAAGATTAGAAGGGAGGTAGTAAATATAAGTTACTATTTATTGGCATTAAAATAACTAAATAATTTAGTGTAGATATTTTGCAAAAAAAAAATCTTTGAAGGAAGAAATATTTGTAATAAAACAAAACGAACGAAAAATTATAATGATCGTCGATAATTTTAAATACTTCGTGTTGTTGTTTCAATCAAAATAAAACAGTTTTTCAATAACATTTAAGTTTCATTTTTAATTAATCACTTTTCAAGCTTTATATTCTAGAAACAAGTGTAATCAACCTGCATGTTCTTATTGCAATGACTCTTGCAGAAGAAAAAAAAAATTTGACAAAATTAAAGTAAAACTATTAAAGACTCCCACAAAAAAACGGTACACGGATGTATTCTTAATAAAACTATAAATTACGACAACAGAAGTATAGTCTACAGAACAATCCAGTATGAAACAGTAGCAACTTCTCATAATTTCATATTTTTAGATCGTTAGGATGTTTATGTAAATTATTAAGCTGCTTTCGCTGGTTTTGAGGCTGCTAATTTTTCTTGAGATGAAGCATCTAGTCTTTTAATGCGATTTATATTAACACAATTACGAAAAGCCAATACTTCTTCCGAACATTTTAGTGTTTCTCCGGGATGAGCACGGTAGCAGGCAATAACTTGCGCTTTAAGATCCTGGCAAGGTGGCAGTTGATGAACGGGCGAAGCGGTAGCAAAACGCTTACGAACATCTTCCACCGCCGAGGAATATTCAGTTTCCATGATTGCATTAGTCTTTTTAAGAGTTTGTTCTAATTGTGACATACGTTGGCGCCACATGGCGTCATTTTCTTGAAGTTCAATTTCCTTTTGACGATAAATATCCATTGCACTTAGTGTATGGCCACTGGGAGTAGCGTAAGCTACTGGAGGAGAGTTTTTATAAATAACTTTCGACTGCTTTGCTGGATGTTCTGTTGTAGCAGCAGCAGGCGCAGTTTTTGGAGTTGGTGGAGGTTCTTTTTTTGGTGCAGCAGCTTCGGCAGCATCGTCTTTAGCTTTTTTTATAGCTGCAATTAAAAGTTTTTAGTTTTATGATTATATTTTCTGAAACAGTAAAAAGGGTTTAAATTTTTTTAGTGATGTTTTTTGTTCTGACTTCTCTGTTAACATTCTCATATTAGTTCTTATGAGTAAGTAAACATCTATGTATTTTGTTTTATCTACTTATGAAGTTGCATAACCAGGAAAATTAAACGCTTTAAATTGTAAGACACCTCTTTTGAAAATTCAGTATTAGAAACATACCTTGTTTTGTTATGCCTTGCTTCAAACGCTGGACTACATCGTCGGATATATCAATTACGCCAGTCGGTGAAGGATTATCCATGGATACAGATCTGGGTTCTGATGACTGTGCTGCTCCCATTTCGTAAGAAAATGGTTAACCTATTTTAAAGACATAAACACAGCAACTATAATATTACATGACGTATTGTTCGTGTAATTCTACCTAATAAAACAACCTCTGGGTAAGCAGCAAATCTTCCAAAGTTCTGTAATCTTAATTAAAATAAACCATCAAACGTGTATTGTAAAAAAACACTATTATTTACTTAGTTTGTCTGGCTGCCAAGACAATCTATCACAGGGTAACTCAAGTAATACAATTTTTCAAGTATTGCCAAATTGAATTTTCGCCTCTGAGGATAACAATTTTTAATTATTAATTTTTGACATTACTAGACATGAATAATTTTAGATATGAACAATTTCTGATTTGGTTAAATTCACGTATATTTTAATTTATTAAAATAGAAAAAGTATTTACAAATTTTTTTCAAAAATAAAAATTAGACAGCAAAATGCAATGCAGCATTTTTTTTGGGGGGGTCGATACAACCGTTATTAGCGTTCTTTGTTTCTATCTAGTTTAGATTGTGCACGTTGTAAACTTCTATGTGATTAACTTTTTTTTTGTAAATTAAAATATGAAGACTTTTCATAATCAATTAATATTTCTTTGTTTAGACGAAGAATCCAACATTAAATACTTTGTATTTTAGATTAAGCTTTTTTCTTTCTTTTCAACTAAATAGTTGACCGCCCTAATTGAAGCCTAATAATTCTAAAAAATGGATAACGTATACACATAGATACTTATAAAAGAGATCAACCTGAAGTTTTAACATTTAACCCAGTCTTTGCCGTTAGACTCCTGCTTAACATATGAAGCATTGGATACAATTTGTTTTAAATATTCCGGTTTTGTTCAAAAATTGTGACGAAACTTGCGTGTGTTTTGAACACACACTTATAACCCACCTTATAATTTTAATATTGTTTAAATTGATTAAATTCATGTATTTGAAAAATTTTTCTTATGACCGTGTTAAAGATAAAAGGTAACTTGAAAACTTGATATTTTATCAAAAGGCCTGTTGTTCAAAAACTTCCCTTAGCAATTTAAGAGAGTCTTTAATAAGTAACTATTTTGTCACAAAAATCATTAAGAATCGAAAAATCTAAAAATGTTTTTGGTAATTTAAAATTCTTAAGGGTACAAACTGGCTATAGATAAATATATCGCCACATATAGACGGAAACAAGGTATGTTTTGCTATGCAAGTGCCTCTTATATCGGTACTTGCATTTCTTCACACGAATACAATTTTTTATTTTTATTACCACTTTGTTATGTGAAGTCATTCTTAACTTAATCTGCATTATATTAATCTTCATTAAATTCTTAAACCTGTATTTTTTAAGTAATCAGTACAAACTTGCCTGCAGTTTAAGTAAAAAATTGTTTTAATGCAAATCCTATGATATATGCTAAAAGCTTGTGCTTAAATAGCCTAGATATTCGCATAATAAATGCATCCCCTCTAAATTTTGCACATCCTTATGAAATTAGCTAAATATGTACAAGATATAACTTTTTAATAATACTCGAACTTCTCTCTAGAGAATTTTTTTAGTTGCGCTAATGGAAAATATTTATAAATGTTTTATAAAAATTTATAATTTGTTGAAGTTTTTTAAAAAAATATTCTTTTAATTATAAGAATTTTTGTGACAAAAATAAATAAAAAAAAAACAAATTCAAAGGATATTAAAAAATGTCTCTCTCGTCTTTTCCCTTCAGCAAAACGTATAAGTTATACCAAAATTATACTTTATACTTTCATTCAATCAATCAATTAATCATTTAATTTTGACAGTTTTGGTTTTTATATATATTTTTTAATTTTATTAGAGAATAATCGTTCTTGGTTACCTAACCTTGTATATATTTGTTGTTTTCGTTCGTATTATTTGTATTATTTTGTTATACATTTTTATGTAGTTATACATAAAAATTATCAAATATTTTTTTTAATTTGTACACATAAGCTTTAAAAATTAAAAACTTTTTCTAAATTTAATTTTTATACCATCTATTTGCTAAATTAATGATGACTTATTAAAAAAAAATTAATAAATACAAATTATTTGTTTAGTAGTTGTTTCTTTTTTATTTATATCTAAATTGATTTTTTTTTAAATGAAATATCTTTAATTTTTTTTAGTGGCACAAACTTTTTGCTGAGCTTAATTATTATTTGCTCAAATAAATTTGTAGCTGTGTTTGTTCAATTTAATAATGTTTGTTGTGTACAAGTGTTTTCTTAAATATTTTTGTATTTTATCACGGCTATAATAAATTATTTGTTATGACATTTAGAATTTCTATTTTTATAATTTACACAGTTATTTATTTTTAACTTGCATATATTTACACTCGATTTTTTATTCTACTTATTATTATTTTTATTTTTAATACATATTTCATTCTTGATTTAATTATTTAAAAACATACATTTCAAATTATATAAGATAAATCTGAAAAATGTTTAAACACTAAATAATAAAATATATTAATTTTTTTTTTAATTACTTTAATTCAGCCATAAGTAAAACCAATATTTACTCAAACTATTCGTAACGATCAACTATGATAAGTTTTTATATTGTTTTAATGATGTTGTTGGCTATTCTAAATGTAATTAGATTGCTACTGAGTTTGTCTGAAATTGTTGCCCTTGAGATAAGATATTACAAAAATTAGTTCCTATCTTCAGCCTTTTGGAATCGTTCTCGTGCTTTAAATTCTTATAACGTTGGTTTCATGTAGAAAGTCGCAAAAGCATGATAGAAACTTTATATCAAAATGCGGTACGTAAAAATTTAATGACAATTATTTTTTACACTATTTCATTAATCTTATATGCCGAAATGTATTTGTTGGAATCACTAAAATACTCAACTTCGAAGAATTCCGATATAGGACTTTTCTACATGGGACCAGCTACATGTAGTTTCTAAAAGCTGTTACAATTTTTTAAGAATTTGTTAAAAAGGAAACCAATTATATAAAATTATAAAGTGCATTAATTCAAAAAACATTTTTATTTTTGCATTAAAGGTGCAGGGAAAGAAAATTTAACATTAAATTACAAAAAAAAGTGGGAAAACCTACAGCCAATTTTTACATTGGCAAGGTATGAAAGGTAAAATAGATTTTTTCCAAAAGTAAAAAATAAAGATACTTGACTTAATACATTATTATTGCATAAGTTTCATTGACGCCTATATACATAAAAAGAAAAAGTAAATATATTTAACCAAACTGACACTTCTGGCCTAACTGTTGACGGGAAAACTTTTTATGAAATTGTTTTAAAACTTATATAAAAACAGGAAAGAAAACTCTATACAGATGATTTCAAAATCCTACAAAAAAGGTTTATAGAAATGATTATTTCATACAGTCTAGAATTATTTCAATTCCTGTGTTCTATTTAAGCACAAGTTTTTTTTTTAATAAAATTTAAAAGAAAAATTTAATAGGCAATTAATTTTTAATAAATAATACAGATAGATTATGGGTTTTTGAAGATTTTTTTTAAAGTTTAAAAAAATGTTAATTTAATGTGATATGGCAATTAACATTTTTAAAGGATATGGTAAATTCCGAAACTGTTTTAAATGTGTGAAAACAAAATGTATAAAAACAAAAAACTGATCTTTCACCAATATTAAGCGGTCTGTAAATCATGTGAAATCAGCTGGTTTCAAGCCGCAAAAATATTCACTGAGACGAACTGATGCGATTTATTACAATTGAGTTTTAGCACAAAAGTGTAGTATTTTTCGATTTAAAAACAAACGCTTCTGGGAACATGGATGCATATTTTAATTTCTACATACATTAAGTATATTTTATTTACGAAGTAAAAAGCCGAAAGTCACATTTAAAGAAAATAAATTTAAAGGATCCCTTCTCTACAATGCTATATACCGACTTTTAGTTTAATTGGCATACTAATATAAAATTTATATTTTTTAAATATTTGTAGGAATTTTAGATAACGACATTCCATAGGTTAATTGAAAATCATATTACATTATTCCTTAAAAACAAAAACATAAAAATGTATATTTTGATAGTAGGGCTTCCTATCGTTTCATAACGTACTAAATCTCTCCGCCCCATATATTAACAAATTTTCTTTCAAGTTGTTTTGATGATTTTGAATATTAATGTAGTCAAACACAAGTTCATACGGTAATTTATGCAAATAATATGGGTGCAAAAATCACATAATTACATCTTGATTAATTTAAAACATTTTTAATATATGAAATGTTGATGTATTAAAGGGTTTTCTTAAAATATTATTTCATGTTCAAAAGCCGTTTAGTAGTTTTAACCACAATTTTTCTGTTGTAAGTCGTATTAAAAAAATAATTCCAAAATCTCATAAATATTTTATGAGAATATCATACAATATAATCTAACATAATTAACGTAGATTAAGTTAAAAATGAATCCAAATAATAAATTTTTTATTTTTATTGCACGTGCACGTTGCGTTTTTGTAAAATTGTTTACAAATTTTTTAGTAATTAATTTTAAGCACTAGGTCTTATTTAATAAAAAATTTTTTAAAAAACTTTATTTTTTATTATATTTTCGATATTTCGCCACACCGTTGGTTGGCATCATCAGGAAAAACAAAAATAATGAACAAACAAATTGAAAAAAAATTTTTGATTAACAAATTCAAAATAATCAAAAAATTTTTCAAAAAACAAAACAAACAAAAACAATAAAAAACGACAAATTAAAAATTTGTTGTTTTACATACATACAAACAAAAAAAAATTTTAAAAAGAAAAACAATTTTTAAAAATACATAACAAATTTACAAAAACAATAGTATCTTACACATATATTCTAAAACATAAATTTAATGACCAAACGTTACAAAAAATTAAAGTATAAATTATTAATATTATGCAGATACAGAGTTTTGTTTTATAATTTTATGCACTAAATGTCTATAATTTTGAGCAACTTTCTCTGTATCTGCTTTATAATTTATTCGTTTTGTTAATGGTACTTTAATTATTTGTAACATTTCGAACATATTACGACGTTTATAATTATTTTCTAAATTTAAAATTGAAACATTTTCAAAATTAGGATTGTGATTAACTTTAGAGCAATGCGAAGATAATGCTGTTTTTTGCAAACTAATATTATTCCTGTATTTCTGGTCTGACCTATGTCCTGCGATTCTAGTTTTCAATTTATTTTTTGTTGTGCCTACCTTATTACAATCTTCCTTATCATTACCGTTACAAGGAATTTTGTACACTACATTGGACACATTTAATTTTTGAATTTTATCCTTAGCTTTACTAAACAACCTATTCAATGTATTTGTATTGTTATATGCCATTTTGTATTTATTTGTATCATAAATTTTTGAATTCTCTATTCTTTCAGACAAGACAGGTATATAAGTTATCGATTTATATATTTTGAGTTCCGTTCCACTACTTATAACTCTTTTCCTCCTATTATTAAATTGATTAATTAACCTATTAGTTAATCGTAATGGAAAATTGTTCTCAGTTAAAGTGTTTCTAATCTTTTCTTTGCTATTTCAATGGAATTCTTTGTCACTAATTGTTAAAATTCTCTCTATTAAATTATTGGCCGTGTTAATAATAATTCTTTTATTTTGTTTAGAATAATAATTAATAATTCTACCTGAAGCAGTTGGTTTTTAGTACCAATCTATAACTAATTCTTTATTCCTTCTTATTATTAAAGTGTCTAAATATGGAAGCTTAGCATCACATTACCTTTCAGTTGTAAATTTTATTGATGGGTGTTTTTTGAAAAATTTTTTGATTATTTTGAATTTGTTAATCAAAAAATTTTTTTCAATTTGTTTGTACATTATTTTTGTTTTTCCTGATGATGACAACCAACGGTGAGGCGAAATATCGAAAATATAATAAAAAATAAAGTTTTTTAAAAAAATTTTTATCAAATAAGACCTAGTGCTTAAAATTAATTACTAAAAGATATTAAAAAAGGTCAAAAAATTATAACTATTAAATATTGTTTACAAATATTTTTTTATTTTTCAAATTACATATGAATGGCTTTCATTGGTACTTTGTTTTTGTATAATTTTATTTGGAGTTTTACTGTGTTGGTTGAATAAAATTCTTATTTAATTAATTTGACTTGAGATTTAACACTCTTGAGTTTTATATACAATATTTGGGGTAAAATCCACTAGTGAAATGGCCATATGTTTATGCTTTCCCCATATTAATACATTTTGATTTTTGGTTAATAAATATGTTATGAGAATATCATAAAATGTTTATTGTTGAAAAATGTTAAATAGTAAAAATATAACTGCTTCGAATTGTAATCTCACGCTCATCTGTGTGTGCCATTGTAGATTTTATGTAAATCGATGTATGAATTTAAACAACAGAAATAAAATGTTCGATTATAAAATGTCCACAAAAACCAACACCTGTTGGTATTTACACAAGAGTTACGATAGTTTTTTCTGGACCAGGCTATATTATTTGAGACGAATATTATTGTATTTCAAATTCCATAAAAAACTCTTTTTAAGTTTTCTGAATATAGGTCCTTAATGTTGAATTTAACTTTAATATAAAAATTGCCCACGTGTCCACACATTGATATATCGTTTCTGTAATTCCTGCTTTCGCTTCTTACACCAAAAATACTCTTCATCTGGCGCAAAGATGCTGGAACAATTATATAAATAGTTGGAATCATGTAGAAAATAAAAAGATAATTTAAATTTCATTTATCAAAATTTGTAAAACCGTTCTTTTAATGTTATTAGATTATATTTTTGTGGGGTAGTGTATTTCCATGAAACGTCCTGAAATCACAAAAAAAATCGGTTTCGAATAGGTGTGAGTTAGTGCTGTAAGGCAAAGATATCCAAAGGCTATAAATAACCTACTGCATATTTTGTTCTTGCATCGAATGTAGAACAGACAAATAACATCTTTCATTTTTCCACAAACTAATGAATACCCGTGCAAGGCTGGTTAGAATATGCTATCCAACAAGACTTAAAAAAAATAAATGTTTAATTTTCTTATTTATACTTTTTATTCGGAGTTTTAGAATTCTCATTCTATTTTTATAAATTTTATACTTGTGAAATTTGTTTGCTTTTTTAAAAGTTGTGTGCGAAGGTTTTCTTCTGTTTGCTAATGAACTGGCTTGAGCGCGTTAAACTTTTGCCACCCAAAAAGAAATTGCTTTTTAATAATAAAATATTATTATTGTGTGATTCCAAAAATAGTTTTATAAATAAGAATTTGTTGTTTTTTGTATATAGAATTGTATATTTAGGTATTAAATTTATTTTTACGATTTATTATTACTTTAATTAATATTAATATTTTACAGTTTTTCTTTGATTTTAGTTTTGCTTTTCTTGTATTAATTAATGCGTTTGTTGTTTTAATTTTAATTTATTATATTAAAGATAATTTTAGATAAGTTTCCTTATTTTAATTTCTTTTTTGTTCATACATTTTTTATGTTTGTTTTAAAATATTAAATATTTATTTAAAACTATGTTTAAGGGAAAAATTGAAAACAAGTTTTTAATTTCCAAATATTAAGATGATGATGAAAAACGAAAATTTGTAAAGAAAAACAATATAAATGAACTATTATAATTTAAATAAACATTAAATTTAATTAAATGCTAAAGTTAGCAAGAATTGGAATATGAAGTGAGAAAAAATAAAAGAGGAGACTTAACAATACTTACGTAAATTAAAAAAAAAAAAATAGATTTAAAGAAAAAAAAACTTAATTTAGTTTTATTTCATATAAAATAACTACTTATTTATAATTTATGTTTAATTTTTTGTTTTAAATCAGCGAAATTAGCTTGTTGGCAGATTTCTATATGTATTTAAAATAAAAAGAAAACATTTATTTATTAACTTAAAAACTTATTGAGTTCATTTCTATATATATATATATATATATATATATATATATATATATATATATATATATATATATATATATATTTATGTATAAAAAAATATACAAAAGCAACAACTTATAATAATTATTAAATTGTCAGAGTAAAACATTAAAAACGCTAGGAAAAACTTGTTTTAAAAAACTAGTTTTAGAATGCAGGATAATAAGAAATATTTTTAATACTTTTATTTAACAACATTTCCAAAACTAGCGCAGTCAACAATTATCTTTAAAATCATATTTTTAAATTCTAAAGAATTCCTTTATTATTTTTTTTATGTTAAACAGCTTTTTAAAAATCATTGATGTGTTAAATTTCCTTGTTTATTTAAGTTGAAACTTTTATGTCAAAAAATTGTGGCCAATAAAGAAATTTCATCACGTAAAAGTATGCTATTTATAATTAAGTCTATAATAACTTAAAGTAAACATATGTTTTCAAAAAAATCAATAACTAAGCGGATAACTGTGGAACTGTATCCTGGGCAACAATTACAAACATTAATAATGTCCAATTAAAGAACTGTTAGTAAAAACGTTTTGTAAACATGAATGCTGACTATATTATGATTCCATAGATTTAGTTCCAAAGTTAATAATTTAAGCAGAAATCAATTGATTACTATTTCTGCCATTAAAGGAGCTGTTAAAGTACAATAACAGTTTTTTCTGGCTATCAATTTTTTTTTTCGTTTAAGAACTTAGATGTAACTATCAAGATATTTCTTTCCAGATCTTAAGAAAAAAAATTTGCATTAAAGTTATATTTAAGTCTATTCATGAATTATATTTTTTTTTTTACAATTAAATATGGATGTAAGCATTGTATGAAGAATTTAAAAATATGTTTATGTATAATTATTTCCATTTTGTTTCCTTTTTTCTTTTACACTAACTATAATATAGTTTTATTTTACTTATGCTAAGTTTTTTTTCTTTTAATTTTTTATTAATTTGATGAATTCATTTTCGTTTTTAAGTTTCTTATTATTTGTTTGTTATTTTTTAATAGTAAATTTGTGAGTTGTTTGCATTACTATTTTAATTTTTTACTTTGCAAATATTGCATACATATAATCCTTTTTTCTTTTAAGTTTTACATAAAATCACTTTTATTAAACAATTGTAAATTTAGTTTCTGTTTTTTTTTATTTTTTTTAGTACACAAGCAAGTAAAAAAAATAATTCCTTTTTAAAAGAATACTAAATAGTGACTTTTAACTTCGATTATTCAATTTAGCTAAGATAATAACTTTTTCTATTTTTTGTTTCATGCTATCGACTTTTACTAATTAATATTTAATGATCAAGAAAGCAGCAAAAAAAAAAATATTATTGCAATTTTCCAATAAGTCATTTATTGGGTGAATTCTAGTTTTATTCGATAAATTTTTACTCGTTAAATTTTATATAAATATATAGGTAAAAGAAATTTTTCCAACTTAACAAGTGCAGTGAATAAACATTTACTTCGTGTTAATTTTCATTGTTCACTTTTGGTTCTTAATTGTATATACATTGTTTTCCACATTCATTCTTTTTCGTTTTATCTCACTTAGTTATCTTATTTATTTAACTAACAACACTGAGAGCCTTGTTTCAACATCGTTCTTTTGTTTTATGGCTCAAATATTCTTGAGAGTAGAATCAAATTCCTGTCTTGCAAATTAATTAAGGAGTTTCACGCAATTAAACATTTAAATTTACTTTCGGTTTTTATTTTTTAAATATATATTAAATCAGTATTAAAAGAAAACCTTTTTCAACAAACTTATATAACGTGGCAATGTGGGGGAAAGATACAGCTGAAAAATAATGGCTCGACAGAATGCAGAAAAATTAAAATAGGTTTTATAATAGGATTATTCGCCAGTTGTTAATTGTCAAAACTCAAAAGAAATAATTATTTTCTAAAATTATTTTTGTTTCCAAAACATATGACTTAATTTTTTACTTTAAAGCGAAAATCTTAAGAATGAAAAAAAACATTTTTTAACAGAATGAAAGAGTTTTGTTCTCAGATAACTTTAGTGGTTGTTGTTTAAAATTACATTTTAGGGCACCCAGGGGGAAAATCATTTATTTTTTTCGTTTGATTATAAAATTCCATGTTAAATGATATCTTAAAACTTTAATAAAGTTATATTTTTAACCTAATGTAATACAAATGCCGGTTTTTTAAACATAATATATCACAAAAAGTGTGGCAGTTAATATAAAAGCTATCAAAAGGTTTTATGTTGAAAAAGAAGCATACAGAAGGTAAACGCTTTACATAAATTGCAATTAAATTATCAGATCAATTATTAAAGATTAAGAAAAATCGAGCATTCTTTAACAGAAGTCTTTATCATTAAAAAGGTAACAAAATGTGTTATTTTTAAATTAATAAGAAATTCGCAAGTTTATTTATTTAAAATAAATTCTGAAGCTGCTGCGTATTTTTCAAATTAATTCAAAGAAATTCAACAACCAAGCATATCACGTAGCTTAGTATTACATCCTGTTAACTGTTAACAAAAAATACTTAAGCAATTATGGTAGAATAAGAAAAAAACTTATTATTCTATTTTACATTTTCTTTAGTTTCTTAATTCAAAAGTCACTCTAAAGTTTTCTTAGCAATTATTCTTTTTTTTTTGTTTTTGCTACTTGTGTATTAGGAAATTCTATAATTGTTACACAAATTCAAACACAAGTAAGAACTTGTTGCAGCTAATTAATTTTTCTTGGTTTTTTTGTATTTATTTTGATTTTTATTTTATATACTAAAAAGATTTATTAGTAAATATTTCAGTTACTTATGATGATTTATTTTAGCGTTTTTTTAAATAAAATGATATTTGAGTAAAAATAAATTTATGCATGTGTAAGATTTTTTCTTTTTATAAAATGTTGATACACAAGAAACTGTGAAATATAATTTAGCACGTATAAGTTTGAATATTAATTATAGTATGTGTATACTTGTCTGACTTGTCGTTAATTTCTGTAAGAGTTTCGAAAATCAAATTCGAAATTACATGCAATTCCACGAAAAATATAAGGCTCAACTGTTTTTGAAATTCCACACAAAGTTTAAAATTTACACAAAACTAACGCTAGTAGTAGCAAACAAAGGTTTTGATTATTTACAAGTTTTCTGGTGAAATTATACAACTTTTCCAAAATATAGACAATAGCACAGAGTCATTTTTATTATTGTTTAATAAACTATTTTCTACTGAAAACAATCACTTTTACGTAAAAAAAAATTGTAGACAACAAACATAATATCGCGTAAAAGTTTTTAAAATTTCTAAAAATAATTGTTTGTATCTTGTTAAGAATTTATTCCAATTTTGTGCTTTACAAATTTGGAAAAAAATAGACTCAAACACGGTTCTTTAAAACCTGAAGATACCGAACGCTATTTGAGGCTAAATGAAATATTTAAATAAAGGATTGAAGAGTAACATTTATGTTAACCGTTTGTTTTTCTGAAATAAATAATAATTGTGTATCAACATTTTTCTCTCAACTCAACAATTAACCCGATATTAACTAATTTAGAACATATTTGTAAAACTATTTTTTGTTCTAGAAATATTTGTAGCTTTTGTTGAGTTATTTAGTGCATTATTTTTTGTCAAATTGAAAGTCAGAGTGAGAGAGAGAGAGAGAGAGAGAAGATAATTGTTGTTTTAGTTTTTGTTTATATTTAAACTTCATTTATTTGTATAAAATTACAATAATCATAAAGTAAGTTATATGTATATTTATATTTCTGTTCATTTCAAAATAAAGCATAACATTACATTTTGTTCTTTTTTGTTTTTTTATAAGGAAAATTGGGTTTTCGGTTTTTTCTTGTTTAACAGAATATACTATTTTTATTAGTAAGAGAAAATAAAGCGAAAGAAAAGCGAACCTTGCTCTTGGATTATTACTCTTCTTTCAAGTTGCAGTTTTAAGTTACAAATTTTTGGAGTAGGCGTCATTTTGTAAAGCAAGCTACTTTTTCACTGTTTTCATTCATTATTTTCTGTTTTCTTTTCTTTTTTTGTTGTTTTTTTTTAATGAAAATATTATTAATAGTAATAACCAAAAACAAATAGATATATTTCTAAATAATAATCAAAAGTATCATATTCTTCTCTCTACAAAATAAAGTCTTCATTTCATTATTTAACAAAAAATAATTTTTATAAATTCTGATGATGGTGGTGATGATGAAAAATATGAAACGATTGTATTTTCTTTATGTTTTAAGAAAAAAAAAAAGAAAACTTATAGTTGCATTTTGTTAAAATAATGAAATCAAAATAAAAATCAATCTAAAAAATATACAAGTTCCTACAAGCTGGGGCGCCGACATACACACACAGAGTACTATGCGCATGTAATTGTCTCCAAATTAATTTGTTTGTTTTCTTTTCTAAACATAGAGACGCAAATAAAAAAGGAAAACATACGAACGATTGATAGCAATTATTAACGAATCTAAAAGATAAGATATTATTTTGCATTTCTTATATCGGTAACAACGCCCCCCGGCTGAACACCACCACCAGGGCCAATACGAACTGAGGGACGACGTTCAGGTGTATCGTAGGGAGGACGCGAAGAATTCGTGGCTGCCATTGAGTCATCCATATTGTGGCCGCCTTTACCACCCATGCCACTGCCTACTAAAACTTTGGAGCCAGTACCTAATATGCCACCACTACTGCTTACCATAGTTTGAGCGCCAGCACCGCCGCTGCTCATCAGCTGTTGAGTTCCACCAGCACCCACAATCGGCAAGGCGCTGCTGATTTGATTTTGACTGTGTTGATGCTGCTGCTGGTTCGTCTGTTGTTGTTGTTGCTGCTGTCCATTGCCTTCTTGTTGTTGTTGACCATTATTACCGTCTTGTGCCTGCTGTATGGCTTGAGGATTGCGTGGTCCACCAAACTTTAACAGATTCCAATCGAAGACATAATCGTACGTAAAACCCAAACGATGAAAAAGATTACGGAACAGTTTGCGTAAATAACAGTAGTCAGGACGCTGTTCGAAATGCAATTGGCGGCAGAAATTCAAATAGTTTATGAACTCACTGGGGAAGCCCTTACACAGGGATATAATAGTAGTCGAAAGTTTCTTTTCTGAAATACGCTCATACTTTTGCCGTTTGTTAGCAGCTTTAAGCCCTTGCCAGGGTAGTGCCCCCAAATTGAAATACATAAGCACATAGCCCAGCGACTCTAAGTCATCACGTCGCGACTGTTCTATGCCTAAATGTGTATTGATCGAGGCATATCTTGCGGTACCCGTTAGATTCTTATTTTCTCGATACGGTATGTGCTTCATGGTTCTTGAGTCACGGAACTTTTTCGCTAGGCCAAAGTCAATTATGTACACAAGATTGCCTTTCTTTCCCAAGCCCATTAGGAAATTGTCCGGTTTAATATCTCGATGTATAAAATCACGCGAATGTATAAAATCAATGCGTGAAATCATTTGGTCAGCCAATAACAGTACGGTTTTCAGTGTGAAACGACGATTGCAAAAATTAAATAAATCTTCTAGTGAGGGACCTAACAACTCCATAACCATAACATTGTAATCACCCTCGCTGCCACACCAAATTATGCGCGGTATCCCTATCCCGCCACGCATTATTTTATAAAATTTTGATTCAATATGCAACTGTGGGTGTTTTGTACGAATGCATTCTAATTTAATGGCAACTTCTTCGCCTGTGTTTATTGTTGTACCGAGATAGATATCTCCGAAAGAACCAGATCCTATTTTGCGGCCAAGGCGATATTTATTACCAACACGTAACTCCATTGCGTCTGAATATGTATGTGCCTTAATTTCGTTTTTTCTTTTCCAAAGGGAATAAGGAAGAGGCGTAATGCTAAAGAAATGAAACAAACAAATGTTCATGGTGGATTTAAAATTCTTCGCGATTTTTTAAAATACTTACCTTTTTTTCTATTCTCCAATTGTGCAAGTTTTCTGTTCTCTATTTTCTATATTGTTATATATTTTTAACAACTTTTTTTTGTTTGTTAAGGTTCTACAGAGTTTACTTTTACTACTGTTTCTGTTTATGTGTATGTGACCAAAGCGATGATGGCGACGACGACGGAGGAGATGTTGTGGGGTTGATTATATGATTTCCTTTATTGATTTTGTTACCTAAAACATAATAAGAGTAAACAGAATTTTATTATAAACGGTTAAGAAATTAAATAAAATATTTGCATATTAAGAAAAACCTTTATGGGATCAACCCAGGTTTTCTGTCTTAGTTGTTCTAAATCAATTTTTTGCTGCGTTTTCAAATTAAACAAAAAATCGTTAACACGTTCTATTTAAACCATAAATTTTAAATAATTTTGTATTTATGACCTTGACTCAATGTTCTTTGACTAATCTTCCGAATGAAAAGTAAAAAGTAGATTTGTAGATAGTAAGATAAACTTTCGTCATTATCATTTATAACCATATAGGCGTGTTGAATGAAATTTAACATGATTTTTTGAAACACTTTGAGCTATTAAATTCTGACTTTTTGACGAATTTCCGCTATAATGGCTTCTAGATTATATTCGTATAAATCGGTGACTTTAAAAACCCAACGAATAAAAGTTATTTTTAGCAAGTAAATATTGCCAAGCCGCCTTGAAAATCATTGGTTTTAGTTGTACAATGCTTATTATGGGGTGTGTTGTGTTATTATGGCACATTGTCTCCAGTCCTAGTTTATATAACTGTCCTTGACTGGTTGATGCTGTGTCACGTTTTGTCTAATAAAAGCAATGTTCTGAGCATAACGAACAGTTCGCGACAATTAATGAATTTCTTGTTAATCGGGTCTGTTCAACAAACTCACAACGAATTATTTTACGAAGAAACACCAAAATCGTTACACGTCCTTAAGGTGTAAAGCAATTCTTTAATCTCTACACATACCTGTAAAGTTGTTTTAACTTTCAAAAGGGTATTTTATTTCACAGGCACTACACAAACTAAATTCTTGGTCTACATATTTTTAATGATCTTCGAGAATTAATTTGTTGAGATCAATATCTAAGATATTATTAGAGATTTAAACGCTATGTTAAGCGTTTGAATAATATTTTTTATATTTTCTCCTGCAGCATATTCTTTAAAATTCTGCGTATTCTCAATGAAATCCGTAGTACTATATGTTGGGAGAAAATTGCCCCAAAAATATAATAAAGTAATTTTTTTACACTCGGGTTTCTTTCGTCTTTTCATTTATGTAAGTAAAATGAAGCGCTACTTAAATGAGACGATTAATCGAGAGATGTGAGTAAACCAAAGTGTCCAAAAAGTTCCTTCCTTTATATATGTCTATGTTCCAAAGATGTAAAAACAAAAAACAAAAAAAAGCTGTTTCAAAGGCAACAAATTTATTTGCAAAATGCATTCTAAGGAACTAAAATTCTGTATAGTGTGTGATAATTAAAATCCCACGAACTTTTTTATTTTCTACCCCAAAAAATTCAATACATTAAATATCAAGTTAGATTGGACAGGAAGTATGCTAATTTGACCATATGTAATTAATATACAAAATAGTTATTTTCGGTATAAGAGGAAGCAATTAAAATTTCGAAAAAATTTCATCGCAACTTTGAAGAGAATAATTAAAAACCTCAGGAAACATGGATGTATTTGTGGTGGAAAACAAACTAGTCGACTTTATAAACTTATTTCTGTTAATATTAAATTTTATTTTTCGCATGGGATCATTCAATTACTGCAAAAGACAATATCTGGAAGTGCATTTTTTCTCACCTTAAACTGACAAAATTATCACAGAAATTTTGGGGAAAGAAAAATTGAAAGCAATACTTGGTTACAAATTTTATTATGCAATGACCGTATCCTATTCTATACACTTGACCACACAGCAACAAAAAATAGTCTCAACATATATAACTAATTATAGTTTGCAATTTATCCTGGCATTATTAAACATCAAAAGTAAAATCACAAAATACAGAGCAAACTAAACTAAAGTTAACCTCCTAAAAAGTACAAATTAAAATACAACAATCCCCCAAGTTGTCATCAACTATATAAGACTTTGAGGTCAATTAAGTTTAAACAATAAAAACAGTAGAAAATAATAATAGGAGCAAAGTATTGAGAAAAAACAAAAACAGCAGTACTCAAAATTATGCCGTATTTTACGCAAATGCCTATTTTATATTGGTATAATGAATCATGCCTCTTTCAAGCGCCATCCATACAAAAGATTATCGAAATATTAAAAAAAAAAACAAGTCAGTTCGAAATCACATGAGGATTTATATAAAAACATCTTAAACAATAAACATAAACTGCAAATTTTTTAAAATAAATAATAAAGGAAATAAAACAAACAAAAATAAATATTATCAGCATTTTTAGATGAGAGATAAAGTTAAATTTATCTAGAGGATTTTTGGAAACAAAGCTTTAAGGAAAATATTTTTGAAAATATATTAATTAAATATTTGAAAATTCAACACCTAAATCCCAATTAACATTTCTTAACTATAAAAATTGTTTAAATTTTGATGGGAAAATTATGAGCGTTTGTTTTTCGTAAATCTATATATCTGTATATTAACAGACAAAAAGAGCTTTGATATTGTTTAAATTATTTGTTCTATAAATATTCGATTGTCTTTTAAATTGTATTATCATATCGCTGTATAATTGCAGAAAGTATGGAAATAATTGAAATAAGAAGGTACAATCAAAAATATCAATGATAAATTACAACATCAGGTTGTAGTTTAGTAATGTAATAATTTTTGGTACTAAATTGTTTGGATTTGATCCGCCTGTGAATGAACTAGTCTTTGCAATTCCTTTTCTTAACGTCCTTCTTGGCTGATTGTTCTGGCAATGCCACTATTTTCAGTTGTCACGTTGTAGTTAACGATGTATAAAAATGAATATTATTTATCCGGGTAGTTAGATTAATAAAAAATGTTTTTATTGTTTTCAACAAAATCAACATACTTTTTTTTTTTGTTTTTTTTATTAATCTTTTTAATAAAAAGCAAAGCACCTAAAAAAAGGTTAATTTGCAAGGCTTACGAAGAACTTACAAAGAATTTGTTCATATTAAAAAATAATTATTCGGATAACGAGCTTTGTTTTGATTATATGTACATCAATAAAACTTTTGTTTAAAATAATTAATTATAATTATATTTTTGTAAAATATAAAATAAAGATGTTAAGATGTTTTATATTGAATGGCATGTTATATTTTAGTTTTTATTATTATTTGTATACTACAATTTGTTTTAATAAACATTTTTAAAAATTTTTGGTATAACAAAGTGTAATTATCAATTGAGCCGTTTACATTGAAAGTGGCATAAGTCACAACTGAACAGTTTTTTTTTCATTTTAGTTTTTATTATTATTTGTATACTACAATTTGTTTTAATAAACATTTTTAAAAATTTTTGGTATAACAAAGTGTAATTATCCATTGAGCCGTTTACATTGAAAGTGGCATAAGTCACAACTGAACAGTTTTTTTTTTTTTCATTTTTAATAAATTTGATATTAATAAGTTAAGAAGTATTGAGATTTGTTTGAGAGGAGTGTTGATAATTAATGGTGTAACAAAACTGCTTATTTTGAAAATGGCGTTAGTCGCTGTACTTAGGAAATTAATTACGGAGCTTAGTGTGAAAGAAATGAACACATGTAATTAGTGTGTGTGAAGTATTGTTGTGATTATTGGACTTATTTTTATTAGTTCGAAAGAATAGTGCAGTTTACTGAACTATATTATAATAATATCTAATATACTACACATAATTAGCATTATTTTGTTATTTTTTTATTCTCAGGCGGTTGCTTCGTGTTGTATAAAATATCTAAGAATGTCACAACTCAAAAGCATATTAAAGCACATGGTGACTTATGTAAAGGACAAAATAGTAATAGTAGTAATAGCCCCCTGTCGAAAAAATCCTTCACAGTACACAACATGGAGAAAAAAGATTTTATTTTAACACAATCATTAGAAAAACCCGTTTCAGAAAGAAAACTAGATACAGTTGAAACGACTAAAAATTAAAATGTTTTATAAACTAATTTAAACTAAAAAGATGACAATAACAAAGTAACTTATGCCACTTTTAAAATAAACGGTTAGGTTTATTGTAAACACAATTTGTTTTGTTTTTGAACTGTCAATTTATTGTAGGTTTAACGTAGGTTTTTCCTACTTTAAAGTTAACAAAGGTATTTTAAGGTAAAAGCGTTTTTTGAATACAACTTTAGGAAATTGTGCTTAACAACGGCAGTTAAACCTACTTTAAGTTTTTATGCATACAGCCGTAAATCTTTTTTAACAAAAAACGGCTAAACGCAACTTATTGAATTAATTAACTAATCGTAACCGGCGTGTTCGTTTTGCACAATTGTTTTCAAGAAAGACACATAAAATTTTGCTACTTTTGCTATCATAGCTCATACAGAGGTATCATTATAGCTTCTCCCATTCCGAATAGTCATTTTATTATGGAAGTATTGAGGGCCATAGTTCAAATTCAAATAACGTCGGAACCACAGAGTATTATAGTCTATGTGCTAAATAAAGTCACATGATTGGCATAAGGTATCAAGTATTTCAAGTCTCGCCGAAGTCAAAGAGTATTGTGATTTAGATGGTTGTTTAATTTTTTTGTTTTGCTAAGCAAGAGATCGTGTAAATGCACTAAAAAAACAAAAACATACCCAACACATGTAATAGAAGAGAAAACAAAAATTAGGGTGGTTTAATTTGCAAACAAACGATATTCTGCATTAAAAAAGTCAAAAATGTATTTAGTTAATGTTTCAAAAGAATTTTTTTGATTATTTTTTATTATTTTTAATGGCTATTTAATGGTGTAAAAGTAGAGTTTCAAAAGAAATAAGACGACTTACAAAATATCAAATTGGAGAATGAGACTAAAGAAGAAAGACAAAGAGAATAGTTTTGGTAACATAGGCGTAATTACGGTTCATATCAAATTTAAAAGCATTTTCAATATGCTTCGATTTTTAACATATAAATGAGCGACATTTTTTTCTGCATTCTAAAGTAATCGAAATAGCGAGTATCACTATGACGCCAAATATCACAACTTTTCCAGTTACACCATCTACCATGTACAGATTTTATATGGTGAAAACAAATCAAATTAAAAATATATGCACTTTCTTACCATGATTTAAATTTACTACAATAGGAAACCGGATTACCGGATTAGTTAACCATCTAGACTTGTGCTGCAAGGGGTATAAGGGGGCCCAGTCCCCTGATTATTGAGGTTGGGCCTTCGGGAGTATCGTGGTGGTTGTGGTTTCGCGGCCCCCTCATGAATTTAATTAAGGGTGCCAGGATCATCTCGCCTTTAATAACACCAACGGGTGAATGATTCGGATCTAGTGAGCATGCTAGTCATGTGTTCTGGACCAGGAGTTGGATAGTCTCCAACTCTTCAGCAAGGAGCAGTGGTTTGCAACCCTGCTTCGGAACCGCTGAAATTACAGCTAGGAATAACCTGTTGCTAGATTTAGTCCTCGGCTTCCTAGGGCGTGAATGACGTTGCTTTTCATTCCACTGTGGTTTGACCACCATCTGATTAAGGCTTATAGCCAGGCACAGATGTAAATCTTATCACGAAAGGATGCTCAAGTCTGACTAAGCTGTTAGTTGATTTTTAATATTTATATGGGCTAATATACAGGATAAGTTTTATTCAGTTCTATTAAGCATGTTCAATAAGAATTATATAAACGACTTAAAAACGTAGATAGATTTTAATTCGGCTGTATTTCTTGTTTTTTGTGTATTTTTGCAAACACAAATTTAAATAATAAACCTTTCTTTTGAGAGGTTAGGGTAGCAATTAAGAAATTTTAACAAATTTTATAACCTTAATAACAAAACGTTATAAAAAATAAACTCAAGAGTGTGCCTACGGGTACACATATTTGTGGTGCATGAACCTTAAAAATTGTATAGGATATGCTCACTATAATAGGCAAAATTAAAGTAAGTAAAATGGTGTCCCATAAGTATTTTAATTATATGGATGTATGTGACATAATCTTGAAATATTTTAGATAGAAAATTCAAACCTTTCGCTCGACTATTTTAACGATCTTTTCCAAATCGGTTCAGAATATTGGGAGCTACAGGCGTTTTAAAACCTAACTAACACGTGTGCAGAAATCATGTACACATCATGCGTTCATGTATTTGACAATTGCTTATGCTAAGAAATAAGAACAAAGAGAAACACAGGTTGTTTTGTTAGGCTTATGAATTGCAAGAGTAATTTTATAATTATGAGTTCATTTGTTAAAAGAGAATTCAATTTGTTGTAAAGATAAATAAATTCTCATTATTGTGTACAATTCAAAAAAAGTTTGCTCGATTAGAAGAGCTACATAATTTGGGGTAGCGAACGCATGGGAAGTAGCTAGTAATAAGAAAAGCTGTAATGAAATTTTGGCAATGAAAACTGGAATGACCTAAAAAATATTTGTAACTATAATTGATTTTTTTTGAAAGTTTAGCCGTTTTGCTTAGAATGTAAAAAATAGAGAAACAAAAGTGGTACATAGAATATTTTACACTACTTCTTGAAAGAATTTTTATTGCTCAAGAAACACAAAAGATAATAAAATAGGTACCAGCTATAGAATAATAAAGATTCATTTTTAGTATTTGGTGTTTTTAATTTAAATTTCTTATAAACAAAAGGCATAAACAATTATAAATTATAATTAAATGAAAAGTACAACAAAAAAATATTACGTTTTTTTAATCGAGTTGGAAAAAAATGTCTCAGAGATTGTCTGTTGGGCTTAGATGAGGTGAATTAGTTGGTTCTTTCATCCAACAACAAAATCGACTAAAGCACAAAGTATCTCCTAATTTTTATTTATTTGTGGATATTGCTGCAAACACCATTGCCGTCGAATTTTATGTAGATTTCTTTGGTCTAAATTTTCTTAACAAGTAAGTTAGATGTGTCCCTTTGGGCTCAAAAAACAAATCCCTGACTTTGGACTATTTTATACAAATTACTTTTCTGCAAATGTGTTTTCTGTAGCGAGAGAACTTTACGGCTCTTTTCCCGAAATATTCCAACTACTTAGTCTTTGAAGAAAACTTAATGGTGAGACTTAAATACGATTTAACAACATTTAGAACAAAACTGTTGTCGATTCTGGACATGAAATTCTCAATCCTCATAGGCACTAATATAACTCGTAAATTCTAAGAACAATAAGATTTAACACATAATGAACAAACAGTTAAAAAAAAAACAAAATCGAAAGAATTTTTAGATCTACGATGTAAATTACAATGCATACAAAATTTAGTTGTGAACATAAAAAAAATTAAATTTAAATATAAGAGTAAGAAAAAAACAACGTCAACAAATTGTTTAATCTAAAACTAAGAATGAAATGTCAAAATATAATTGAAAACCACATACATAGCTTAGACATAGAATGCAAATGTAGCTCGTAAAATATGGCGAATAAGCGAAGAGCACATGAGGGAGAAATGCATTTTTTGTTAATATTGTTTTATAAAATCTTAACTTACTTGTGTCAGATTAAAGGCCGAACTACAATGTGCATAAAGTGCCTAAAGATGACTTTAGCAAATGCATGTTAGTCACATGTGGCAAACTAAATTATACTTCAAATACTTTTCGCCAAGTTTCGCCAAAATAAAATGCGAGACTGAAACAACTAGAAGAAAAAGTGTTCTTTTGATTTTTATCCTTTTCATTAAATAAGTAATAATTAACTTAACGGCTTCGGAAATATAAACTATGCTCATTCATATTGCAAAAAATTCAAACTGTAACTAAATAGTTTGTAATTTCAAGAAAAAGTCTTTTTATATTTGACTCAGCAGGCTTTTCGTTAACAAATTTTACAATAGCTTAAGTTGCAATAGGAAACTTATAGTTGAGCTTATAGTCGTTAAATATGTAAAAAAATGTGAATGTGGGAACATTTTTTCCAGGTTTACTTAAAAAAAAAAATTAAATTGTTTTTGAGTTAAAAAAGTTGTATTTTGTGTTGCGCCATTTTTGTGGCACACATTTTCTTGCACTTGTTCTACATAGGATGAAATTCTATTAGATTATCCTGTGATGATTAGAACAAATATTAAACGACCAAAATCTTGTACAATAAGAAGTGTTAGAGTACAGGAAAACCCTTTGAAAAGGATATTTGCATTTGCGTCATAACTCTAAAAACGACAGTAACTCCCATGTAGCAAAAATTTGGTAAAAGAATTTCCGGGTAAAGTAAAGATGTTGACCATAGGAATTCCAATAATAACAATACTGAATCTATATGTAATAAGGGAAAAATGCAAATGTAAAAATTAAACACATTTCATTTACTATCATCTATAAATGTTAATTCGAAATAAGCGATTTTTAAATTATATTTTCATTATAGTAAATGAACCATGTATCACATTATGCTCTGACAAACGTGTGTTCTAATTGCAGAACATAAAAAGCATGTTTTCGATTATATTCACCTTAAAGTTTCATTTTAACAATTAACATGAGTTTGTCTTGTATATACTTGCAGTTGGAAGCTGCCAGATTTCCAGCGATTAAGATTACCAAACACCCTTTCGCTCTTTCAAATCGTAATCTTCAATTTCGAGCTATGTTTATAGGAACAGGGACGGTAATGCTTCGCAACTAATAAATTTGTTTTTATTTATCAACATTATTTTTGGTTATATATTAAAACAGTTATAGAACTTTGATTTGATAACATTTAACTGGAAATGTGCAGATTGGCTACAAAGCAAGACTGCCGTTGATCCCGATTTTCATAAGTGAATTTTGCTTAGCGATGAAGCTCACTTTTGGTTGAATGGATAAGTCAATAAAAACTGCCACATTTGGAGTGCATATCGAGACGCCGGTTCGACAGGAGAAGAAGCAGAATATATTTAGAATAAATAAATAAATAAATAAATAAATAAATAATTCATATCACTTTCAAACACTTATCTTTGTTTCATTCAATTTTAAAATAAAATTTTAAAATTGGTGATATTGCTTCCTTTTATTTTGGCTTTGTGAAGCAATCAATTTTTTAATTGTTTATAACCCGATGGACTTATTTGAATGTTGTAATACATATGTACATAATTAAAAATTTATTTGGTTACAAACAATGACCCTAAATAAGTATTCGGATTTTATGAAATCCTAAAAAATAATATATAAATCCTAATATATCAAAATGAATCAGGAAGTGGTGTCATATTTAAAAAATTCACACTGTGGAATTAAAGGGATTAAATCCATGCAATACCAGATACATATATTTATGTTATTAATCAATTTAAATTGATTGCATTTTGAAGTCAGTTTATATTTAACAAAATAGAAGATTATTTATACTAAAAATTTAGTACAAAAGAATAAATTTACGTTAAAATCTTTTGCTTGCGATTCAAAACTTTAATTTCCATTTGAAACTTTAAATTCGATCAAAGAAGTTTATTTTCTCACGCATTACCATTTTCTGTAGTAAGTAAAAGTAAGGTGATAGTATTAATATCGAGGCTAAAGATAGATGTGACGATCACAAACTGAATTAAAATCTAGTAGTTGATAGGTATATAAATAAATTGTTAATATTCTTTTTGAATATTGACAATATTCGTTTTCATCAAGTCTATTATTTTTCCTTGTTTAATACAATCATGTAAGTCACAAATACTTTATATTTTTAGCATACTTTGAAAACTGGCTATAGGAATAATACGTACTTATAAAATATATTAAAAAACAATATATTGACGCATGTGGCAGCACTCTTCGACCTTAACAAAAGTAGACATAGAAAATTATTAACTTTAAAGTAAAGAAACCATAACCCATATACTTTTTCATTAAAAAATTTTTTTGAAACAAGAGCATCAATTACATTTATAAAATAATCGACAACACTATTAAATGTGATTGATAAAGATGAGATATTTGAAAGTTTTATGTAAAAATCAATTCTAATAACAGCTCACCATGTTCTTTATTGTTTAATTTTGTTAAACATTTTTGGATGTTTTTTTTTTTTTATTAATTGTTATCTACCAGATACAGCATAGCTAAAGCAGATTTTAAATAGATATCAAGGAAATATATACAATACTATTGCTTAAAATATTTTTTCTATACAGAAAATTGTGTGTCAAGTGTTTTGATATTTTTTATGTTTAATTCAAAAATTATATTTTTTTGTCCCATATGTCTTTCTCTTGCTAAACATGTGTGTATAGATGTTTGTGACGTTTACTGTTCGACAAGCAGCACATAATTTTCTACAAAATCCACATGTTTTCCTATTTACGCAACTGTTTTCCTTCTGCATTAATTTGATTTTATTTGGATATTTCAAGCACAATTTTAATTTCTTGTTTTTTTACAATTATCTGTGTAAGACTTTTAGTTTATTTAAAAAAAATAATTTGAAACGCAACTAAAGTTCACTCAAACAAACACATCCATAAATACTCAACCAACAACAAAATATTAAAAATTCGAAGTCACCTCGTCTTGTTCGACACTCAAGACGATTGTTTGTCCGTCCGGGAGTTTAGTTTTGACTTTTATTTTTATGAAATCGAAAATATGAATTTAAAACAATTACTATATACTTGTCTCTTTCTTACTCATTTAACAGCTGTATAATGTTGACAATCAGACTACTCAACACTTTTCAATAAAAATTCTTCCTTTTGTACAAAGAAAAAAAGTAAATCATTTTCGAACTTTGTTGACGAAGTCATTAAAAATACATTTGTTTTAAATTTCTTACAATTTGTGTATAATTTTCTTTTAATAGCATTTCCTTTTTTGTTATTGTATCTCTTGTATTTTATCTCGTCACCTTTTTTTTCTCTTTATTTATAAAGGAGCTACAACAATCACTTCTCATATACATATTACACTTTTCATATTTGACACTTACTTTTTACTGTAGTTTTATTTTTCTTATTTTTTGGTATATTATATGTATTGGTTTTAATTGCAGAAATTTATTTAAAAATTTTGTTCAAATAAAAAAAACTAGATTTTTTCTTTTAATTTCCGTGTGCTACGAATTTTACGTTCGCCATTTTGCTCTGCCGTGTGAAAAAATTGTGTGGTATTTCGAAATTCGAATTTTCTTTTGACATATTTTGCATTTGGCCACTTGAGCATAGAGTTGTATAAAAATATACTAACAAGTATTTGCAGCATTGCCAGGTCAGCATGAAATGAGATATATAAATAAATGTTATTATTTTTAATAATAATAAAAAATATTTATCTTTTTTAGATCTTTTTAATTAAATTTAACACTTACATACTTAATAATTCGCTTTCCCTTGGAAAGCTTCTTCAGGAAATTAAGTTTTATAAGGCAATTATTAACAATTTCAAAAAAATTTTTTTTTAAAACAATAATTTATAAAAAGATAAATACTTATTTATTAAAGAAGAAACAAGGTCGAATAAAAAATAATATAAAAAAAAACAATATCTCTTTATAACTTTATAATTTTTGTATTATTTTTATTCGACTTTTTTTTTCTTCAATAAATAAGTATTTAACGAGAGAAAATAAACAGTGCTGACGGTGTACCAACTCTCGAGCATGCAACATACAATTGCCCGTGTGAGAAACATTGGGATTCTAGGTTTAACCCACACACTTGTCCTTGGTATTTATTAATCATCACTGCGAATGCAAGGCGAACGGGAAAATGGACACGTTTAAACTTAAATGGTATATTACTTGGTATGATAGGTATCCTTGGAATAAGCAGCTATTCATCTACAAACCTTCCTATAGCAATTATTGTCTTAATTGCGTTTGGTATCAGCGTTTTAATAACCAATCTATTACCATTGCATAGTGTTGGCTGATTCAGGTTATGTAACATGACTATTACCGCTCCAACCTTAAGCTTCAAGTTATGTGGTGGCATTCCTGGTAAATTCAATGAATTCAGGAACTCTATGGGATAGTTAACAATATTATCAGGATCGGTAATGGAATCAATCGATTTATACAAATACAATTCGCCATTAATTAAGCTTTGGATTTTTAATTTTATTTCATCAACGTATTTGTTTTTGCAGTTAAAATGGCTCTTACACTTAACCAAAGGTAATCGCTGTAATTTTGAGCAATATGTGGGAACACTTTTGTAATTAGTTCGTTTTTAGACGTTGTAAATTGGCAAAAGCCCACTGGAAAGGAAATCTGGCCAGTAGGTATTTTTACACTGCCAATTTCTAAAAATTGCTTTGAAAAAACATAACCTGATGTATCATTTTATTGTAAATTTTAATTGAAGTAAGATTTTTTCCCCATAATTGTGACGGTATTATCTTTAAAAAATCTGTAACGAATGTATTGAATTAAAAAAATTAAAAAAAAAAAAATTCTTGCATGACTGTTGACATGTTAGAAAAATTTCCGGTTTGGCCGAAGTTGAAGATATTGCCTCTCTTTATTTGGTCTTTTATTTTATTTCTTTTTGTTTTTTTTTTTTTGTTTGATCTACGCGTTTTTTTAGCATATGCTAAGAATGCATAAGTGTGTTTGCACGTATACAAACTCGTATAAACAGAAAGTTAAAAGGAAAAATGTACAACTTACAACCACATAGCTTCGTCAAATCAGTTCGAACGAACATGTTGAGTCGTGAATAACTTATTTGTATTTACAACAATAAAAGTAAGAAGAAAATGAATAAGTGAATTTTCTAAGTTTTCCGGAAAATTTTATTTTTTTTCATACAAACCATCTGCTAAAAATTTCGATCGAATAAAAAAAAAACAGCCAAATCGCTCCAGCCGTTCTCAAGCCATTACATTACATACGTGGGCCATTTCATTTTTATATATATATATAGATAGATAGATAGATTATAACTGTTGTAATGGACGAGTATACCAGGAACCAATTTTTTTGATTCTTATTTTCTCATAACTTCCATGTACTGCGCTAGGATATCCATAATTAAAAAGCATTTGTTTAAGTAGTGTAAAATGCAGTTTTAACCATGAAATATGAAGTCACAATTCCGGAAACGTAGTTACGAACCGTCAAAACACTTCTGCATATAATATGACATACATAATTATTTATTTATTTATTTATTTAGTTATTTCATCTACGGAATTAAATTCCTACAGATTACTTAACAATTTAATTATAATACTTAAATAGAAAAAGTTTAAATATATTGTAACTAACATTAAAATTCAAATGTGGGGTAAAACTGTTACATAGATGTAAGCACCTTGCAATAGGCTCATTTTTCGCATAGTTTGTTCTAAAAGTGTTTTCTTCGAACATACGATTTATTCTTAAGTCTCTTGGAGGGCAATATAGGGTAAAATAATTTCTAATTTCAGGGCAATCAATATTTTCAGATAAAAGGTTATAGGCAAATAACAGAGAAGAGCAAGACCTGCGATCTTCTAAGGATTGAATACCTAACAGCTTTCTTCTCACCTCATAAGGTGGTACTTCATATGGCCAAGACAACTTTAAAGCAGCTTTAGTAAAAATTTTCTGAATCCGTTCAATACGTTTGATTTGACCTAAATGATATGGGTTCCAAATAATAGAACAATATTCCAATAAACTCCGAACCAAAGAGACATATAAAGATTTAAGTGTGTTAGCATCCCTGAAATCTTTAGAATTCCTTCTAATGAAACCAAGCATACAATAAGACTTAGAAACTATATAATCAATATGGTCAGAGAAAGTTAATTTAACGTCGAAAATGATGCCCAAATCCTTAACTTTAACTTCACGCTTAAGCGGGAGGTCACCAACAGAATAATCGTAGATTATCGGGTTCATTATGTAATGATATGAAACTATACAACATTTTAAAACATTAATATGAATACCAGTTTTCCAAACACCAGTTAGACAAATTTTTCAGATCAGCTTGTAAGTATATGCAGTCATTGATATTGCAAATAGAAGAATATTATTTCAAATCATCGGCAAACAACAGACACTTTGAATATTTAAAAGTCAAAGGTAAATCGTCAATAAAAATTATAAAAAGCAAAGGTCCAACATGCGTTCCCTGAGGAATACCAGAATAAGCATCAATTAATACTGAAGAGGAAGTATTATTTATATTAACTTTGAGCTTTCTGCCAGACAAAAAGCTCATGAAAAATTTCAATAAATTATCTGAGAGGCCGAATGCACAAAGTTTACGTAGTAAAAGATCGTGGTTCACTGTGTCAAAAGCCTTAGCAAAATAGTATATATAACATCACATTGAGACTTGTGCTCCATTGCAGTAACAATATCGCGAGTTACTAACATTAAATTTGTTAATGAGGATCTATTCGGCATAAAACCATGTTGTCGATGTGAAATGAAATTTCTAACGAGGACGAAAAGTTTATTCTTTAAGATGATATCAAAAATTTTTGCAAATGGGCTTTGAAGGACAATGGGTCTATAATTAGTAATTAGGCTTCGATCACCAGATTTAAAAATTGGAACAATACAGCAAAGCTTCCAATGATCCAAAAATTTTCCCTGTTTTATACATAAGTTAAAAAGCCTAGCAATGGCGCCAGCAATATTAGATAAACATGTTTTGAAAAATATTGAAGGGAACGTACCCGCAGAAATTTTGGAACTCGTATCATTCTTTAAGTTATTTATGGCTTCAATTAAATCATCAATACCAATATCAAAGTTAATAATATTGTTGTCGTTAATATGCATATGAAAAGTGGAATCAGTTAAAACAGGTTTGATTAACGTGTTTTGAAAATAGTTACAAAATAGATCACACGTACTCAGAATACTATCAGATTGCATTCCATTATAAAACATACGTTTAGGAATACCGTTATTGTTCCTCTTACTGTTTATAAAGTGCCAAAATATAGAAGAATCGCATATAATTTTGCTCTCAATTTCGAATAAATATTGTTTATAAAGAAAATTTCTTAAGAAATTGTATTCTCTCCGCGCTAAATGGAATCGACTACGATCGGCATCACTTTTTGATTTGCTGTAATTCGCATAAGCTTTGTTTGTAATATTCTTCAAGTGGCACAATCGTGAATTATACCAACGAGGTTTATTGTTAGTTATTGGTTTTAATAACGGTACGTTTAGATCAATAGCTTTGTTAAAATGGGCACAAATAAAAGAGTAAATGCTAAGCGGATCATCGGATTCAAATAATGTAGACCAATCAACTGCTTTAAAGTAGTTATTTAAACCATCAAAATTAGCTCTTCTAAAATTAAATTCTAATATAGGACTAGAATTGTTACTGTCAAAGGTAAAAAACTCAAAATTGAGTATCAACGCTTTATGATGTACCGAATTTACACAAACTGGAGAGCAAGCCAAATAGCAAGATACTTTTATGAAATCGTTGGCAAAAATAAGGTCAAGAATCCTACCGATATCATTTTTAAATCCATTTTGTTGGCAAAAATCGTTTAAAAGAAAAAAACTCGTAACATAATCATCAATATCAGAAGTTATGTTAAAAGGTAACAACACATTATCTTCTAAATTCCAATGAAGTATTCATGATTGAATGAATAACATGGACATCACCACGAAGGTTATTAAAATACTATTATAATAATATTACGGCAAATTTAATCAATTAATAGGCAAATCGTATTTTTAAAATAAACACTTATTACGCAGTTAGCTATATCTGCTTTAGTGATATATCTTGTTATTTGTTATGCAGATAATCTGTAGTGACCGAAGCGGGTGTGGTCATAACATAGAAGGAAAAAAATTCACACGGCCAAAACCCGGATATGCAGCTAATCACTGGTAATCAAAACCACTGCTGATCATATCATAAAGAAGCAGTTCATTGGGCGATACCTAATTTTTGTTTAAAATACTAGATTAATTTAATACTAGATATATTTAAATGAATGTATTAATACTTTGGAAGTCCGTAAGGATCCCATGGAAAATTTTCAATTTACATTTTTTAAAATTGTATTTTACACCCGTTTTCTTTTTTATATGGACCACTGGCACAGAACTAAATGTGTGTCAATCATATCCTAATAGAATTCAGTAGGAAACGGTATTCTAAAATGTAGCCAAAGAAACAAAAATAAAAATTTCGAGAATTTAATTCGTTGCAAAAGCAGATCGAACAAAAAATTGATAAAAAAAATTTATTGTTTTTGTGTTGATATATATTTTAGGGTTGTAAAATGTGAAGTTAATTAGGAATCCAGAACAGCCCATTTGTTATTTAATTTATTTCTTAAAAATTTCGAATGTTGAAAAGTATTTAAATTCAAATTGATACTTTTAGTAATTAACAATTTACAATATTTTCGTTTGCTTCCTTTTCCTTATGATTGTTTTAAATAATACTCTTATATTTATATTCGTTTAAGTTTCAGACGGGCATATAAAGGCGGGCTGGTCCTCGGAACTCAATTTCGAATTATATGTAACAACTCTGTTAAATTGAAAAACCACAAGGAATAGAACTTAATAATTTTTGTAAATTTTTTATTTTAGTATGGTAGTATAGCAGATAAATTAAAAGAGTGCTAGTTAATGATGCAGCGATGCAGAAATGAAATTAAATTCTTTTACTGCCGCATGAAAAAAAAATTTTTAGATCTTTTCTTTTCCAAAGTCCATATTTTTATTTCTTTAGGTTCAGACAATGTACCTGGAGTCCAACAGTTTGCTTAGTGATCGACAGTATGGTTTCCGTAGGGGGGGGGGGCGCTCTACAGGTGACTTGCTTGGTCTGAACAATGGTGTAACTCCATACATCATTTCTGAGAAAGTAAGGTGGCGGCTCTATATATTTCCAAAGCATTCGATAGAGTGTAGCATGATGCACTTCTATCAAAACATGCTGCTTTTGGTGTCGGTGATAATTTTTCCAGATTAATATCGCACTATACGAGTTGTTATAGATGGGATTTTATCAGACGAGTTCATGATGTTTTCTTATTTTTCTGAATTTGTCGAACTTTCAACCCTATATATTCTTTTGCAAATGATCAGTCATTCGTATTCATTTGTTAATAGACCAGGCCAGTTGGAGGTTAGTTGCAAAAGGCAAAACATTAATGATACGCTTAATCAAGATCTCGCGACAATCTTGGAATGGGCTCGTGTGAATAGAGTTGATTTTATTGCCCGCAAGACGCAATGCTGCATGCTTACGCATAGATCTACATTCGGTAATGGTGCTGCGTCTGTTACTATGGGTGATATGAGTATTACGGAATCGGAAGCTCTTGATGTTCTTGGTATGAAAATTCAGTGTGATATTCAATGGAAAAAACACATTTTTCAGGTTTCTGAAGAAGCTTTCAAGTGCCTCGGTTTTCTAAAGCGGTGTAAAAGATAATTCACTCCATCCGATCTCCGTACTATCTATACCACCTGTATCCGTCCAAAAATGAAATACAACTCTCATGTGTGGGCCGATGCTCCAGAGTCTATTTTGGGGTTGCTCGACCGCGTACAGGAGAGGGCCAAGAGGCTCATTGGAGACGCAATGTGGGATGCATTTCACTGTTCTATCGTTACTACAATGGTAAGTACTCTAATTAAATTACTCGCACGTTTTCGCGTTTAACTCGATTTTCGTTGAGTGTATCCATTTGTGGTTGATTGGCCAGTGAATCGTACTACGCATTACAGGAAAAATTCGTTTTTCAGTAGAACAGTCCGTATGTGGAATTAAATTCCTCGGAGGTCTTTCCTGTCACTTTCAATCTGGGAAAGTTCAAATCGAATGTCCACAGGCACTACTTCCTCTTTCCTCCTTCCCGTAACCTAATTTCCTAGTTCTGGCACAAAGCATTGCAAATAAAAAAAATTATCAACGTTTTTGCTTATTTTATTACTATTTTGTAAAATTACTCGATAAATAGTAAATATTTCTATCACCATTTTTAAACTTAACAAAACTTTTTTCTAGTTATACATTTTCAAATTGCTTTTCATTTCACCCCTTAAATAAACATTAAAAAATATTCTTTGCTACCCTTTAAATCAAAAGAAAAATTTTGAACACATGTACGTATTTATTCAGTTTATTTCGTCTACGATTTTTTCTTAAATTTATTTCTTATTCTTCTGGTGCCAGTTTATACTTACAAAATGAGCTATTTGATTTTCTAATGCAATTTTATGAATTTCTAGTTTATTTACTTATTTTTTCTTATCTACCCCCTTCCAGAAGAATTTTATTGAAATTGTATCACAAATGTTTAATACATTTAAAAATTATTTTACTTAGAAGTGAATAAGCGAAGAAACCATGTACTACACCCATTTGCTTGCTTTCATGAAAAAGGTTTGGTATACTGACTGATTTCATTAGCAAGGAATAAGACTTTTTTCTTTAAATATAAGTATTTCTTAGATAAGATAGTCGTTATACAGAAAACCCGAAATTGTTATGTTTACTTGTATTTTACTACAGCCACCTGGATAAGGCAATGAAAGAATATTTATGAAAATAAGTTGATTACTTATACACGTGAGTGACATAATATTAAATTATGATGACAAATTAAGGTCACAGTAGAAGTGTAAGAGTATATTTGAAAAGAATTTAGTTATGGCGCCTAATTAAACCTGATTATTTAAAATAAAGATTTTAGGAAGCTTATTGCACTTGTATGCTTTATGCTTTAAGGAAGAACTACGGTTGACTTTAATTCGTTCAAAAAATTTTTTCGCGTGTGTTTTTTTTTAGATTTCGAAAGTACATTTATTGCAACTCTTTCTCGATTTCAATAACGTCCAAACTCATTTTATATCGATATGTGCTTGGCTTTTCCGACGGGGTTATAATTAATTTTATTTGGGTACGGTTTTCCTCGAACAGAATCGAATATGAAATATACAGGAAACCAACAGCAACGGACACAATAATACACAACTCATCAAATCATCCCCAGCAACACAAAAACGCAGCAATCAGGCAGTTAATAACAAGACTCGAGAGAACACCACTAACACGGCAAATGTATATGAAGGAAATGGAAACAATATACACCATAGCGGAAAACAATGGATACAAAAAGCGCCTCGTAGATAACATCAAGAAACAATTTATAACGAACAAAGAACAGGAGAAGGAAAAGAAAAAATGGGCTACATTAACATATATGGAAAAATCAACGTACAAACTGGCGAAATTCTTTGGAAAACACAACATCAATACCGCATTAAGAACAAGAAACAACCTAGGCAGCATACTACGGAATAAAACAACCGAGGCAAATATACTAGACAAACAAGGAGTGTACAAATTAACTTGTACATGCCATTATAGCTACATCGGGCAAACAGGACGAAAAATTAAGACCAAAAACGAGAACCAAAATCAACTCCAGAATCGAACTTTGCGAACCATATATTTAACAACAAATGTACACCAGGACATATAAAGACAACGGTTAAACTGCTTCATACCCAGCACAAAGGAAGGAGACTAAATGTATTAGAAAACATGGAAATATACAAACAAAAAACATTTGACGGACGAATAATAAATGAACAAATAAACACTGCTTCGGACACAATATTTGAACCGTTGAAACATTTTTACAGGAAAACAAACATTATACCAACACAAAAACGTTACGCAGGTGCACAAGACCAAAGCAATAAAGAACATCATAAACGTATAATTACAGATTATTATGTCACATAAAAAAAACAAAAACAAAAACCCCAATAGGTTCACACATAAAAAAAAGGACAGCAAGCATGACCGTAAAAGGATTTAGTTAGAAGAAAAACCAAAAAAAAGACGAATGAAAAAGGGATCGACAAATTAGGTAAAAAGAGACAAACGAAAAAGGAGAGATACAGGCAAAAAAGACAGAAAGGGATGAACGCAACAACACGAAGGGAGACACGAACTATATAAACACAACTGACAATAGAACGCAACTAGTACGAAAAGAACACTGAAGATGGCAAACAGCCGAAACCGGTTTGTTCACAAACCAAATTTGACGAGGGTCGACGGAAAACCGTACCCAAATAAAATCATTTTATATCCTTCACCACAGCTTGTCATTATTGGTTACTTGTACGCTCACATTATTTTTTCGATATACGTGTGAATATTGAATTGTGTGATTTAACTAATCTTAGCAACTAGAATCAACGTTTACCTGCAAACAGCGAAATTTAAACAATGGAAAAGTAAAATTCCTTAAATAATCTAAGTTTTGCTCAAAAATCTTATAAAAATCGTGTGATATACTAATTACCAAGATACAGCATTATTTTCAAATTAGCTAGAATCATTATTTACATTTTGAAAAGGCTTTATTTAGTATTTTACGAGAAGGCGGTCAAAAATATATAACTTTTGAACGGATCGTAATTTTGATACGTGTTTTTTTTGTCTACTAGGTGAGATCATAGGCTTTCGTTTAAGGTATAAAAATTAAAAATCGACCGGTTAAAAAAATAGTTGTTCAAAGAGTTTGTTTTACATAAAGTCTTATATTTTGATTCACGTTTAGAACTTATACTTATTAAAAACTTAAATTTAGTCAGATAGGGCCAAGCTTTGGCCTCGTGAAATTTTTAGAACGAACGCCAAGGGTTGATTTTTTGAAACAATTTGATTTCAAACTTAGCTCATTAAGTAGCAAACATAAAAAATATATTTATTGGTGAAATTTTACTTTAGATAAGGAAGTATTTAAGTCCAAAATAAACATAAATACTACTCGTATATGTAAACTTTTGTTGTAAATTGATTAATACTTTATTAAGGTACAAAAAAATTTTGAAAGGATGAAATACATACAGATAACTCTTGTGTTTAGAAAATTTACTATTAATTAAACAATTTTAGTAAATATTTCTTCTAGATAGCCATGATTTTCATCTTCTAGAAGCAGTTTAGTTTCTACGTCTAGTTCAATAGAAGTAGTTTTCCATTTTTGCCGAATATTGGAGATATAGGAATCTGATGTACATAATAAAACAACAATCAAGTCTTCATTAGTACAATATCCAGAAATTTTTCTTGTGTTGTGCTCGCGAAAGAATCTATAGTCTTTGTTTCGTTTTTCTTGCGCCTCTTCAGATAGATCTCCTATTGGTAGAATATTGTGTTGTATTATTTGTCCCCATGGTACACAATTTTATGAACTGTTGATGGTATATATCTCCAAGAATATTTTTTGTTTGTTTTTTTTGTTGTAAAGTATAGCTATATTTTTGGCGTAGTCTCCATTTTTTTTGCATTTATCTTTCTGCTGCATGCTAGAACTTGTAAAGTAATACTGAATCCCCTTATTAGTTCCAAATCTACTCCTGTGATAGATGCTGCAGTTTCTGGATGTGAAAAATATTCTCTTGCAGTGTTTCCATCATTTGTGTTCCATTCTCTTTGCTTTGGCTGATTGATAATTGGGCCTTTTTCTAAATATTTTTCTGTAATTTGTTTTTTTTTTGGATTCTTTTTTCGTCATTTTCCGTATTTTTTCTTACTGCTTCGTCTAACGGGCCAAAATTCAAATCATAACCAAATTTAAGCAACTTAACAATTTGAAAAAAAAGTATTTTAATATCAGTGGAAATCAATTTAAAAAGCAAAGTACTTTTGTAACCAAAATCATATCAATTTACGTTATTTTAAGTAGGCAAAATATTTTCTTTACTAACTGTGCGTGACTTAGGAATTAACTAAAAATGTTTATTTCCTTTCTAAAAATATGCATACTTATCTAAACAACGTCTCTCGTAAAGACGATTTAAAAAATAAATAAAATGCTTACAAAATAGCAAAACAGAAAAAAATTTTAATTCCATTTTCTAATTCTATTTTGCAAAAAATTTTCGACCTTGTGCCAGAAAAATTGTTCTGGTGCTAACGGTCGGATCGTATACAATGGGGTATAGGCGTATAGGGAACATTTAGGGCTATGACCCAGTGCTAATGCTTTTACATTCCCTAACGAACTTTAGTAGTTATGCTCTATTTAGTAAGAGAATTTAGAAAAAAATTGGACTTCTGAAAAAATTAATTTCTAAACATCAAAAATCAATCAAGAACATTTCAATTTTCTTACACCAATAGCTAACAAATTACGCAATTATACAAAGTTTGCTTTGTTTAAAAACCTTGTACAACAAAAGAGTTATAGATGTTTAAAAATCAAAAATTTACTAAGAAATTTCTCATTTTAGCAAAATACTGAAAAAGCTCATTTTGAATCACCCTGTTCAGTGTGATATAGTTAAAGTAAAGTTTTAATTGTTTTTGGCTCCCGATGTAAACTAGTATCTACTTTCAAACGAACGTTAAAATTTTACAATTGGGGACCATGAAAAACAGGATTTTTGGCCGCCTTCTCGTAAAATGATCCACTGTGCGGCATTTACATGATGATTTTATGTCATGACGTCTTTTTTCTTAATGATCGCAGTAAAGATGCGAGAGCGTCAAAAGATACATTATTTGCATGTAGACGAATATCAAAGCTTTTAGTTACGCAGTTTGACATTCTAGGCGACGGTAAAAATTAATTAATTCTTTATTGCAAACGTCTGGTGTATGATTTCGCCATCATTTGTGTATTGAAACTTTTTAAAAGAATTGAAAGTAACGAATGAGTAACTAAAGTGAATTTACCGATATCAAGCCAAAAATAAATTATAAATAAATTTTTTTAAGTGGGTTAATTAGAGCTCATGCTATCAAAAGACAACGACCCAGGAATAACACCAAAGGACCAAGAAAGTAGATGATTCCCAGGTAAGAAAACATATAAGTTCCGTTCCTGCTATTCCAAGCCATTATTCGAAAGATCACAATCCCAGACGCAGATATTTAAATTCAAACCTTTTTATTGCAATGTATAACAATGTAATGAAGAGCAAATTATACCAGTAAATCAAAAGTTTTATTAACATTGATTTTTCGACAAAATTTAACTTACATTTTAAGCAACCTTCGAAAGATACTTGTGGAAAATGCGATTATTTGGTAATAAAAAAAAAAAACAATCTGCAATAGATGAAGAAATAAATGCAGCAGAAGTTGAACATGACGAACACTGCGAAATGCAGAAATTGCCGGTAATAGTATGGCTAATGATCGATTAAGTGCTTCAGACGAAATATACGTGTTTAGTTTGATTTAGAAAATACATTTTACCATTTCCGAAACTATCCACATTGGCGTATTACAAGAGAAACTTACATATATGTATTAAACCTTGGTTGTCACGATATAAAGACTAATGAGGGCCACATGTATGGTTCGCCTATAACCCAAGCATCGCGGGGCTAACATGAAGTGTCATCGTGTTTAACTAAATACATTAAATTGTACGCAAAGGATTTTCAAAAAATTATAATATATTCAGATTCATGTTCAGGACAGAATTGAAAAATATAAAAACTGTGTTAAGTTTAATGAAACTGGTTCAGAGTGAAGATATAAAAGCTGAATCAATTGAGCTTAAATTTTTATTAAGTTGGGTATAGTTATTTGCCCAATAATGCTGATTTTGCAGTTATAGAAGTTTATAAAAAAAATCCATATATTTATAAACCTAGTGACTGGTATTATATAATACCAAATGAATGCACAAGATTTTCTTTCATTAAAACCATTGGAAGAAGCTGTTACCAACAAAAAAAAAATCAACAAGTGAACTAAAAGTCAATTGGCTTAGTATGAAATGGATAAAATTGGAAAGGTCAAATCCTAGCAGCATTAAGTTCAAATATACGAGGATAATACGAGGATAATACCTTTCACGTAATTGATATACAAAAAAACAAAAATAGGTAGGCCAGTAAATTTAAAAAATATAACTCAACCAAAATTAGAAAAACAAAAAAAAAGACTTCATGTGTTTATTAAAGTACATTAAAAACATTAAGTACAACACGTGGAGATCAAGATTAACATTTAAATAACTCGGAAGAAATTGATGTTTACTATGATGAATAAACATGAAACTTATGACAATAAATGTTATTTTATTTTCCCATAAATTTGTTATTTTTTTCTGCTGCCAAAAGTTATAAATCCTAAATTTTTGAAGATTTCAAAAAATATTTCAATAAATACTCACGTTCTCATTAACACATCCTGTACATATCTTGTTATTTTGTAGAGTTTACACGTCAAGAATTTTTAAAACTAATGCATCAAAAACATTAATTGTCTAAATTTTTTGGACATAACCGCATTGGCTTCTGAGGGGCTCATTTACATATGCATATATATAGAGTTTTCATATATATGGATGTTTTTACAATTTCTTTTCCATAACAATTATTACTTTCTGCCGATACTACACAAAGGAGTAGTCAAACATTGAAAATATTAATATAAAAACACAAAACCTAAATCATAAAATTGCGAATAGATTTTTAATTATCAAAATCTAATTCCCCTAATTTGATTTAAAGTTTAAATTCACACCATTTTGTATACCGTCAAAGTGTTTGCTAATTAATACCTATTTGTGTCAAACCATTAGATGTTTATTATTCACACAGATTGGAGAATTACAGGTAACAAGTTTTGTTAGACAAAAGTTTTATGATCTAAAGAAAAAAAAAAAGCGTATAACTTCTTGGTCGGTTAACTATCACCAATAAATAAACCCTCTAATTATAACATTTAATCTATGGGTATGTAAAAAGATATTTTATTTCTGGTTCGTTAAAACTACAAATATTCAAATGAATTTCAATAATTTCTCACACATTTAAGCAGAAAAAGCTTTTAATGTATTAATTTTATCCATATTCTACCATATAAATAAAGAAAGACAAAAATCATGAGAAAATATTTTAGTGGCTTATTAACACTACGATAAAAAATGACAACAAAATCAACAATTACAACAAAAAGTGCCTGAAAATATCACAAAATAATATAATGTAACGAGAAAAAGGTAATAACTGCAAATATCTACCAAGACAACAAATATACGTACAGTTTGATTCAAAATATTTTGAATCGTTTCTTTAGTTTGAAGGTTTTTACTAAAGTAGAAAGCTCCTATTAACAATTCCATAAGGCAGACTATCAAAGTATAACAAATCTTTAGTGCTAGAGTTCGGTTTAACAGAACCTAGTTTAGTTAGAATTTACAAAAATTATAATTTTATCTTTTTATATATGTTTCATAATAAGTAACAGCGTTATAATAGGCTGTGCTGAAGCTTTTATGTGCTCTGGACACGATTTGTATGTACACTTACCGCAAAAATACGCAACTCATTAATATTTCGCCATATAAATATATATGACATTAACATCTTCTTCTATATATATAAAAGAGGATGTGTGTATGTATGTAAGAAATGGACTCGAAAACGGCTGGGCCGATTTTGATGAAATTTTCAGAGAATCTTCAGAATATTCAGGCGGGTGACACTGTGAAGTCCGATTTTGTCTGTGGGCGGAGGGGCGTGGCAAAACCCACCAATGACATATACATATTTATTATTTTTTTTTTATTTTTTAAAGCCATTGTTATGCTTTTCAAAACGAGATATCAATCTCTTAAATCGTTTATGTAGTTCCGAAGATATTTACAAAAAAAAAAACTCACTAATATATAATAAAATATTATAATTTTAAAAATTCCGAAATGTTGCATTAAAAAATCCGAGTTTTCGGTTTATTTATATTTACAAAATATTTACATTACTACATAATACAACATATTCCCCGCTACGCTGGTAAAAAAATAACGGTACAATCCAACAAACTTTGCTGTTTTGTGTTCATAAGTGAGAAACCTATAAGTGTAATTTAGTAAATAACAAGTGTTTTTAAATTTACAATAGTGAAACAACTTCACAAATTATTTTTAATGCCAATTCATCAAATAGGTAATATGATTACTGTCGTTCCAACAACCAATAATAAAATGTTATAAAAGTAAAAAAACAAAACACGTCATTGTTCCTTTTGCACTATTCTAGTTTACTAAAATGCCACCTAAAAAAATAGCTCTTGCTAAAAAAACCATCGCAACGCGGCAGCAGAGGACAAGAAGAGCCGCTGAATCAGCTGAGGAACACGAATCACGTCTTCAGGAAAATCGTGAAAGGGCATCTACGTCTAGAGCCGCGTGACAGTACATCTTCATTTAGAGCTGCTGATAGAACGGCTGGGCCGATTTAGCTTTTCAGTTGTTCGTAATTGCCAGGATAATGTTAGTACGAAAGAAATTTTGGGAAAACCGTACGGAAAAGCCGGGAAATTGAAAAAATCGAAAATTAATTTTTAGTATGGAATTTTGTGTGCAATTGTTCCGTTGTAGCTTTTCGAATTGCAAAATAGAAAACTCTTAGTGGAAAACTCGAAAAATTCCTGAAAAACGTGATTCGGCAGAATTGCATTGAAATTACGATTTTTCCACAAATCAATTCAACAACATTTATGGCATATTTCAATCTGGGAACATTTAACTTCTATTACAAGTCGAACTATAACATAACATAGCACTTTTAAGGTATTCTCTACACGAAAGATTAATTAAAATTAAGTAAATACAATTTTTTCGTTATTACTATTGCAACACAACGTTTGCCGGGTCAGCTAGTTTTAAATTAAAAAAACAAATCTTTTTTTTAATTACTTGTTTTCTGGTAAAATTTCGATAAAATATCTTTTTTTCATTTTTCCTGTGAGTTTTCGGTTTTTGGTAAAGATTAGTCTTTTTCGTGAACTCTTAAATTTTTAGAAAGATTTGCTTAATAATTTTTGCTTCACCATCATGATCACCAAATTCGTTGCCAAACTTTAGCTCTTTAAAGACAGATTTTGCTGTTTCAATAACAAAATTTTAGAACTTTTATGTAACAGATTTAAAAAAAAAATTCTCTTTCGGTTAAAGGGATAAAAACGTCTGCTTTACTTTCTACAAGGATTAAGTATAACTAAAGAGGTAGAAAAGAAATATCAGTTTAAGAAATATTAGACGAAAAAAATTTCCATTTTTGTTTTTTAGTTTGATTCTTGCTTTTATTTATTTTCTTTTAACGAAATCTTAATTTTCGGTTTTTTTTTTAATTTTGCTGATCTTGCTGTAACATAATATTTTTTTTAGTTCTAACTTTTTGTGGAAGACTCGTCATTTTGTGGAACCTAAATAAATATTTTTTAAAAATTAAATAATATTGACTTCCTGATTTTTTTTGTTGCGCTGTTATGCCAAACAAATGAGTTTGAAAGAATAGTATTTAATTACGTTATTCTAGCTAGCTTATTTAAACGCTAGCGATTAACGAATTCTATCCTCTGTTGCAATGGTTTTGCTCATTACTGTATGCACATATGTATGTATGTATTTGTGCAAATAGATTGAATATTTAAATTGTAAACAAAAAATTTACAAATAAAAGAAGCTATAAAAAAGATAAATAATTTTCGCTTTGATATTTGCGTTTCGCTTGCAAAACTTAATACGAATTGAAGAGATATACATACATGAAAATACATTGAGATATAAGTATTCATACAAAGTCAGAATGAAATCTTGTATGGACTATTAACAACTTAGAATTAATTTTCTTAGGGAAGGTATTCTTAGCAGTGAACTTTTTATATAAAAGTTTCATCAAAAATATAATGTTTTTTTTTATCATCTATACACATATATTGAAATCAATTGCACACTTTTTAGTAGCTATACTGTTTCTAATGTTAGAATAAAGTTTATTTTATTCGAAAAGATAATTTATTTGTATGAAATTGTAAGGCGCCTACAAAACCAACGGTGTATTTAAATGTAAACGGTGTTACTAAATTTGTATTGTTTGTAAAATCAATAAAACAGACTTTTTTCTAAATGACATAGCTGTAATGTAAATAAAATAATCTTATTTTTTTGAAAAAATTATTAAAAAATAAAAAGCGATTTTATTCTTTCATACCTGAAAGACTGCAGAAGGCTGTTTCATTTCTCTCTACTTTGATTTTTATTCACACAATTAAAAATAAATATCATCAAATCTATGTTGCTGTTCGATCGAGTTGAATTTTAAGTTGCATCTATCTCGCGTTCCTGTACGGAAACTAAACACAATTTTAATTGTGATTTTTTTGTTTTAACAAAATTGCACAGCATGTAAATAACAAATAATCATTATTCAAACATGACATATTTTCGGGAGAAAGAATTGCAAATAAATGCAGATAGTAACATGTTTATTTGCACATCTTCGACCAGAGATAACTAAAACATAGGCAGAAGTCGCATTTATGTATTTGATCGTCTCCAGAGCACTCTAAATTAATATCCTGCACTTTTAATTATTACTACAAATAGAATTATAATGAGAGTTTGGTTCAATACACTTCTGAATAATCTATATCGAAACAAGCAAATAGAACATGGTAACAAACAAAATTGTTTTTCCAAAAATTGTTGGTTAATAAATATAAAACGTATATAACAAAACCAATTTTATAAAAGTAAGTTAAAAATATACATAATTGGTGGCGATCATTCCCCTAACATCAGAAGAAAACTTAAGTATGTATTTAATTTGTGTGTATTGTGCGACCTGCTAAAGTTTCGTATGGTTTCGTATATTAGTTATTTGCTATTTACTTTAAAGGCGCTAATTGATTTCGTTTAACAACTGTCGCACAAATTTATAAAAGTTACCAGTAACACCAAACATTTTAAAAGTTGTGTGCCTAAATTTTTTATATATTTTAATCATGGCTCTATGGCGGTCAACATTGACTATAATGTTCTGATCAACATCGTTTTTAAAAAAAGTGCACACAATAGTATTTTTATAACTGAATTCAATTTGGTTAAAGCTTTTTGTCATTTAAAATTAAAAAAATTCCTACAAATGGATTTCATTGCTGCCATTAACGCAAAATAAGAGTAAAGAATAAGCTACTTTGTTTAGATACAGCCGTTTTGGAACTTGTAAACTTTTCTATTTTTACAAACTGTGACTTAATAGTAAAGTCTCTTATGTGCTGAAAAATTATAAATTTACAGATCTGCCCAATTTAATGATTAAAAGTATCATCGACTTTGGAAATAATTCGGTAGCTGATGAACCACTTAAGATATCCGAATGAAACCAAGGCCAAGCAAAGTTGAAGTTACGGATGATGGGCCCCATAGGATAAAAGGGGGCTTCTAGGTATGCCCCAAAGTTTGGTACCTCGGCCATAAAAGTTTATTTATTACTTAAATATTAAGAGTTTGAACTTAAGTAGTCCTTGAAAACATCGACAAAAATGTGCTCAGATGTCTGAGTTACCTCTTTTAGCGTGGGAGAAAATCGGGATAGAACATTTTTTTTAGTAATGACGTAGTGTACTCATTTATTCCGATTATCATTCTAAGATATTGGCTGTATTCCTGATAAAATGTATAATAGAAAAGTGGTAAGTTAAGTTCTTATAGCATGTTTCGTTAAAAAGTTACAAGCCTCTGAATTAGAAAAATGTAAAAACTGCCGATTTTTAGGATTTTCCCCAAAAAGGTAGTATTGTTTTTTTTTTTTTTTTTTTGGGTATATAATTGAAATTTACTTCGGAACTAGTACATTTTTTTGGACTATTTTAAAGATAACCTATAGCAAATGCGAATAAAAGAAAAATTGCGTCAAAAATTGTAACCGTTTACCCACCAGTCCTGTCCAAACATAGAAAATTTTTTAACAAAATTTATGAATTACATCAAAATTCCTCGGAGTGCAAAGCATCGATTGATAATAAACAGATTATTAAAGCTTCATATCTTGGCTACATACTCCTCGTGGTCAATAGAGCTACGGTGACGAGTTTTCTAAAAAAAAAAATAAATTTTGGAACATTTTTTCCCCGTTTAAGGAATTTATGTGTTAAAAAGTTAAAATTTTATTTCACCATTTCATTAAAGGCTCTTTTATATATAATGCTTCAAAATTTTTGAAGAATGTCTCGATCCGCTTAGATTTTGTGGCAATTTTATTTTTCAAACAACCACAACGTAAAATTTACAGTTTTAAAGGTAAATGACATTAAAAAAATACGGATCGTAAAAAATTTAATAAATTGTTAATCTAGAAATTATAAGATATCCGCTAATATCACCTACTTTTATAAAGAATATACTTAAGTTGGAGGAGCTTGGCAAACCTGGCATTTTAATGAAGTTTTTCTCTTTTCTATGTAAAAATCAAAAATGTGTATAAATACATTTCAATGCAATGTTCCATGTTCAGGTTTACACAAAAAAGTGTTGATATACATTTTTGATTTTTACAGAAAAAAAGAGAAAATTTTCATAGAGATATCTTAAGTGGTTCATGAGCTAACGAATTATTTCCAAACACAAAAAAAAAAAAACGTTTTCACACCACTGTGTTACGTAGGAAAGAAATTGATTAAGATTTCTTGTAAATTATCATAAGCAATTTTTAGATTAAGTATTTAATCTTTAGGTCATAGTTTAACTACATAGTATGCCGAAATTCGGCCCACCGTTTTTAAATGTAAGGTTGGCAACGAATGTACAACGAACTGGTACTCACATTTTATAGGTACCTTTTACTAAAAAAATACAAGATACGAGTATGAGAAAACGATCAACGATCTTTTACGAATTAGTTTCACTACCAAATTACAGCAGCAATACACTTTAATACTATTCTTCTTTACTATTTGTTTGTATTGTGTATGTGGGCATTTGTGTGATGTGTTTTCTTTTGTCTTCAATTGGATGGACCAATCAACAACCTGTTAAGGCGGTGCTCTCCAAGTTTCACTAAATAAATTAAAATATGTTGAAGTCAGCCAATCACAAATGCGATGATTAAATAAAGAACTTGAACGAGCAATTAATTAAGTTGATTTATGAAAATAAGTAAAATTTTAATAAATTATAAATAAGTTTTTGTAAAGGGTGATAGGGGTGCAGCACTCGTGAAAATATTCTTTTAAATAATAGTCAGTATGTATAACGACACTAGTAATTTTGCCGCTAAGTTTGGCACTTTTTATTTTGATTTAGCAAAATCGATTTTCATTTTCCAGCACTTTTTGCAATTTTATGGTCCCAATTTTTTATATTTCAAAGTTTATGTTTAATTATTGACGGGATACAAAATGTATTTAGTTTGCAAACTTTAAATCATGATAAATGAACTCAAAAACCAAAAGGCTGCCACAATTCTTTTAGATTTTAATTTCAAAGAAAGTGTACAAATAAGTATTTTTTTTTTACTTTTAATTATTTTTCTATCGTATTGTTATAACAACCGATTTTTTGGTAACCAAATAAAACTTAAAATAAGCAGAAATTTCAAAATAATGCAACATTTTTTGTATACTGAGTTGCTTTTTTTAAGCATTTAAGCTGTTGCCTTTTTTAAGCAATTTTAATTCGTGCTTGATTTCTTCAAATAAATATTTCATGATATTCTCACAAAATATTTATTAAAAATAAAAATAATAAATAAGTATTTTTTATAGGTCTTTTTTATTAAATTTAACATTTATAAATTCAATATTTCACTTTCCCTTGGAAAGCTTCTTCAAGAAATTAATTTTTATAAAACAAACAAATTTTAACATTTTAAAAAAAAAAATTTTTTTATAAAAATTAATTTCCTGAAGTAGCTTTTCCTTGGAAATTTAATTAAAAAGACCTATAAAAAAGATAAATGCTTATTTATTAAAGAAGAAATAAGGTCGAATAAAAAAAATATAAAAAAATATTTATTAAAAAAAACAACAATTTACGATATTCTCATAAAATATTTATTCAAATATAAATATTTGAAATGCATTACTGCTGGGGAGAGCATATTCATATTGCAATTTCACTATTGCTCAAGTAGCTCTTTAGTGAATTTGACCCTAGTATTGTGTAGAAAGCCTAAGAGTCTTATATCCAAAACCAAACTGATTCAATGAAAATTTTCATAAAATCAACATAACATACATAGACAGCAAGACTCAAAAACACTTCTAAAAATAAATATAAATAAATAGTTTTGTATTAGTGTTTGATTATTATTTTTATTCGACCTTTTTTTTTCTTAAATAAATAAGTATTAATCTTAATAATAGTCTTTTTAAATAAACGTGTGAAATTATTATTTAAATATTTTTGTGCCATAAATATTTTGTGAGAATATCATGAAATATTTATTTGAAGGAATCAAGCACGAATTAAAATTGCTTAAATTGAAAATGATTCCAATAAATTATAAATTAATTGTTGTATTTTTTATTATTGTATTCATATTTTAACCAGTTCTTTGTTTGTCAGAAGAATGTCTACGTTACCTTAACATTTTTAAAACAATATAATCTGGCAACGAAAGATGAAGTAAAAATCAACCGCTACTATCGTTATTTATATATTTTTTTCCGTCAAGAAGTTTGCATTGACTGTCAAATTGACTAACGGCTAAATTTCTTACTTTACCAGCGCTATCAACTGTTTATAACCATAACGACCCATTATCCTTTTTATCAGGATAAAAACTCTCAAGAGGGTTATTCGATTTCAAAAATATCTGGGAACTCTAATCTTAGGTCATATTTAATGTTTGTTAAAGGAGTCATATTTCATTAATTATTGTTTTAAATTAATTCATCACCCTGAAAGATTTACAAAATTTTGCGTTGTTTAATAAGAGAATTTTCATTAAGCCTTAATCAAAAATGATTCAGTTTTATCTATACTTATACCACTTTTACTTTAAGCTACAGACTTTTGTCTATGTATTCTATATTTCTTGTTTTACGTCTAAGAAAATGAATACTTTTATGATAACAGGACGGTAATGCAAACTAGCGCTGAAATGTTATAACTACACGTGGTGTCTTAAACAGTGATGTTAACTTTTTTTTTCAAATAAAAACATTAAATAAACAAGAAATAAAAAAATTTAACTTATCACTTACAACTTTTTAAATGTTAGTACTTTCCAAGAAAGACTATTATTTATTTTCACATTTAAACAGTACATTTAGACATTAAAACTGTTAATAATAGTACATAAAAGTTAAATTTAGCTATTTAAATATAAAATTAGATGACATTTAACAGAATTAACATTCAAAGAAAAATCAATATGCTTATAAAATTGATTAAACTCAGTACAAATTCTTAAAAATGGGTCAATGTTAGCATAATTTGATCTGAATATTTTAATTACGAGTGGATTAAAATAGCGCATAGGACAAAATGAAATACTGCTAATCAAAATATCTGAACAGATATTTCCTTTTATTAAATTTACAACAAACGTGACATTTAACATTATTCTGCAGCTTTTTAGAGTTGGCAGCTTTATTAGAACAAGTCTACTAGTGTAGGATGGTAAATTTCCATTGTAAGCCGCAAAGACAAAATAACAAAAACTGCTTTTGCACCGATTCCATGCTATTACTATAAATTGAATTAATAATAATTAAAATTGAATCGCAAATTATTGAGCCATATTCCAGAATAGGTCTGACAAGAGAAGTATGGGTCACTAAACTCCTTCGCCCAAGGACTGCGTGGACTTTGTTAGTGGCCAACGAAATATGCTGTATAAAATTTAATTTAGCACGATCTGTAACCACATTCAGTTTCTCAAGTTTATAGCCGCTTGAACTTGTTCTTCCTATTTTTAGCTCTAATCAGATGGTATTCCATGGTGGACCGGTAGATTTAAAATCGAAGCTTTTAAGAATACATTGATTCATATACAAATATAATTTGTTGTTAAAAACTTCAATTATATTATGAATATCATTGGTGGTGCTAATTTGAATAGAGTTTAAAAGCAGATTTAACCAGTATGAATTATTTAAAAGTACATTTAACATTTGATAGTTTGTTTTTTTTTTTGAGACAAAACAATTTTTCCCTTGAGTAAATGTTTGGTGATACAGCAGGACCCAGTGATATAGATATATTAATTTAGATTGTTGGATGGTAATCATGTTCCGGAACGGAAATTGTATGAGCTCGATTAAAAGTAGTATCGGCACATTCATTAACAAGACTAAATCCAGCAATTTTAATTTTCATTATATACTCCATTTAGTTGGTGAAGATTCAAATCAAGTAGACTTTTTACGAAATTCATGACATAAATATTTTTGACGTTAGGATAAAATATTCGTCATCAGCGGATAGGATCCATGATATCGAGGACATATTAAAGTCTCCTAACGTAACTATATAATCATTTAGGCTAGCAGCATAAACAACATTTTTTAACACCATTTCAGGTGAATTTGGAGGAATAAAAGAAGAAGTAACAAAAATTTTTTTATGTTTTAATTTAATGACAACACTAAGAAATTAAATATTCAAGTTAGGTTCATTTATTAAAGCTTCGGATGAAAAGATACTGGAAACTGCAATTAGAACACCGCCTCCTCCGATATTACCACCACGATCTCGTCTGTAAATTTTATAATTATCGCAGAATATTTCAGTACTTAAAATATTATCAACCAGCCATGTTTCATATTTTTTTCGTTTTAATTATTTTTCTAGAGTATTGTTTATAACAACCGATTTTTTATTAACCAAAATGCACCATTTTTGTACAGTGGCATGCCTTAATTATAATACATTTAGTAGGTTTGAATTATAAAACTCATTTAAGCTTATTTAATTATTAATTGCATGAAAATATTGTCTTTTATTATTCCAATTATATTTTAACCAGTTATTTGTTAATCTGAAGACTGTGTACGTTACCTTAACATATTGGAGCTTGGCTAAGTTTTTCTTAAGAACAGTGTAATCTGGCAACGAAAGATGAACAAAAAAATCAATCGCTAATGTCGCTATTTATATATTTTTTTCGTCAAGGAATTTGTTTGCATCTAACTCTCGGATAGACTAACGGCTAAATTTCGTCTAACTTTACCAGTGCTATCAACTATTTATAATCATATCGACCCATTACCCTTCGCAAAATGCTCCTATAAATAAATTTAGGATAAAAATTCCCAAGAAGTTTATTAGATTTTAAAAATATCTGGCTACTCTAATTTTGGTTGTTGAGTCATATTTTATTACTTATTATTTTAAATGTATTTATCACCCTGAAAGATTTATAAACTTCGGCATTAAAAATTTAAAAGTTTATAACAAATGACGACAGTTAAGTAATATAATTTTTTGAAACTGCAGGCCTCTAAGTGATTCTGTATTATCTATACTTACTTATTTTTCAATATCAGAAATTATGATTTTGATGGAACTTAAGCGCAAAGCAAGCTAGCGCTGAAATGTCATACCTAAATTAGATCTATCACGTGGTGTCTTGAACAGTGTCGTTAATTTAATTTGTTTTGTTAATAAACAAGAGATAAAAGCGCTAGACTTTTTAGAAAATAACTAAATTATCATTGCTTTTGAAAATAACAATAGAAATTGAAAAAAATCAAACAAGGAAATACGTTCAGTGGTCATATTTCATATTTGACTGATTTAATAAAACCAATTAATTGTTTTTTATTTATTGACATCTTTTGAGAATTTTTAATGTTGTTCTTTCGAAATTTTTGTACTTCAGTTACAAGAGATTCTAAGTTTTATAACAAAAACTTTAAAATTATAGCACATTGACTTGCCATTTATAACTTATGATGCGTTTTTAACTATGTATATTAAATTTTTAATACACTATTGAATGTTTTTTAATGGAGAGCCATTTAGTTGGCACAACCAATGTAATTTTGTCTACGAGTAGAAGAGCCATCTCGTCATTAATCAATTTATAACTTTTATTGAAATTAGAAAACCAATTATGTTTTTATGTGACTTTTTATATATTTTACTACTGCATGCGCTAACATAAAAAAGCTTAACTTTACTCTCTGGGTACTTTAATAAACTTAAAAGGAGTTCTTGTAGCCAAAAACGACAAAAAAGTAGCGTCGTCTTAGAACTGTATAAAAATAAATTTAGTAACTGAATTAAATTACTAAAATAACGAAATTTAATTAGATAAACTAGACGATAACTATAACATGTTTCAGCATTTTTGTACATAGTTCGATAACCTTAAGCCACATATGTTACTTATGGTAACAGATTTTTTTTTATCTTAAAATGAAAAAATAAAATAGTATTTAAGATTTCTTACTATCCCTCCCGAGTTGATCAAACAGTTATTACTCTTAATAAGTATTCTTTCCTTTTATATTCACATCAGCTAAAAGTGGAAGTTAACAACACTTAATTTAAATGTATTCTGCGTCATTCATACAAAAATCTTCAATTCGTGCAAGACATCCTCATAACTATCAAACGTTTAAACGTGAATTCCAGATACGTATCACACATCGTATCTTTTAATCAAATATTCTTTGCAAACATAAATACCATTTGGTTTCATTTAAAATCATAAATTATAAAAAAAAAGTTAAAAAACATAAAAAATTTGATGATCCAATTTCACATGCAAAACTAATATGCATATGCGTACATTTATGAAAACAAATGTATCTACAACTTGTAGATTTTAAAATGAAATTTCATCGCCATCAAACATAACTTTCAAAGAGCCAAGAAAGCGCCAAGTGCTGAAAATGTACGTGTGTGTATGCTTGTTTGTGTATTGATAATGCGGCATAGATCAAATAGCAATATTTTGTTATTTCATGGCAAGTCGCAAATTGTCAGAAAGTCTATATGTCTGTCGGTATTTCAGGCTAAATTTTTTTATACATCTTTTAATGTGCTTATGGTGCAGCTAATTCACTTGCTTGGTTCATGTGACTGACAATATTTCCGTTTTAATCAAACTTATTCTATGTATATATATATATATATATATATATATATATATATATATGTATGTCTGTATATCATATTTGTCTTAAAGGAGTTGAACGTTTTGGTGTGACAAGAAAAATAATAAAAACTATTTCAAATATATGTTTAGTTATCACAAAATATCATGACGAAAATACGAAAATTTATACGACGAGACTATATATATATATAGGCAATTCAATGTTGGGCAACGGCAATGTAAAAAATAAATCATCGGCTTAAATGTGAAATCCATGTATAAAATGTAGTTCATTTACCAACTTTAGTTTATTACAACATAACTTTGTTTTTGTTTTTTCTTGCACATTTTTGCAATTTAATTGTTCTGAATTATTTAATAGTCTTCTGTCTATTGTTTTCTCTAATAGGCTGCGACACTTGTGCTTTTACTTCAAATTAAAACTTGACAATTCCGAACGAAAATTGCATATATTTTATTTTATGGCTTAAAATAAATTAACTTTTTAAAAATGGTTTACTTATGACGCACTCGTCCCTGCAAAACAACAATTTTTTCTTTTAATCTAAAATATAGAAATTAGTGTGTGCTTTCACGAAAGTAATAATTTCTGTCAGATTTATTTTTATTTGAAGGCCTCATATTTCTTGCGCTTTCAGTAGACGTTATTTACAAGACATGAATACAAACGTGCCACTCGACGCGATGGAGTTACCCATATATGACAATTGAATAGTTCTTCTGGGATAAAATTGAAAATTATTGGTGTGAACCATTAAAGTTTAAAGGATAAATTTGATTAATAATTACATATAATGCGATTTTCGCATCAAACCAGTTTTAAATAACAATTGATACTTCATTTATAAACAAAAGGGGTTCATGTGATATTTTGATCTTTTTAAAATAGAAATAAGAGGAATGAACATAAAAAATCTGAATCTATCAATACCTTTCGACCAATAATCGTCGTTCATATTACTTTATATATAACGCTGGTCATATGTTTAATTGCCGTGAAGATTTAATAATCAAAAAATACAATAGCTCGCTGGCAGGGTTACCGTATCTTTAAAGGTGTTATAAAAAAGGAATTTTAGAAAAAGTAGGAACGCATTAAGATTTTGTCCACGACTATGTCGGTATTACTTCACAGGCGCATTGTCTCAACCAATTCTTTTAACGTGGCAACCCCGAAATTGGTTTCCTTTTTCTACAAGGTGTCCTACTATTACTTTGTTTGTTTACAATTTTTGATTAAATGAAAGAGAATGTATCTTATATTGATAAATGCGGGAACTTCTGAGTACATTTTTCATTACATTATCACAAATTTAATGTGGTATTTCATTAATTTCATAACGAATATATTACCCTGCTTTTCAGATATCCCGACAAAGAAAAGTCCGGAGCAGTTAAATCAGGCGACCGTGAAGGCTAATCTACATCACCATTTCTTGAAATAACTTGTTGTGGAAAGAGATCTCGCAGTAATTCGATTCCTGGCTGTATGCGATGTGGCACCGTCTTGTTTATACCACATGTTAATCAAGTCCAGAGCATGCAGTTGTGACATTAAAAAGTTTTTAATCACATCATGCTATCGCTTCCCATTCACAGATACCATTACGCCGTTTTCATTTTCAAAAAAATAAGGTCCAATGATTCCTTCTGACGAAATTGCACACCAGACTGTCACTTTTAATGGATGCAAAGATGGCTGTTCCCCAGAATCGACTATTCAGTTCACTTACATATCTATTCAAATGAAAACGTGCCTCGTCACTCATTATGATATTTTCAGGAAAATCGGTGATTAATTTTGATAAAATATTTTAACGATTTTATTTGATATACTATTCGTACCATTTCTGCTGATGTTATATAATTACGGACTGCTTAAGCAACTTATTCGCTGTTATAATAAACAGAGTCTACTCCAATTTGTCACCGTTGTTGTATAATAATTATTTTCTTTTTCAAATTGTTTTGCTCAACTCTGCAATAATTTTTTATGAGCCTTCGAACATTGACTCTTGATTTACAATTGTGCGAAAAGCAGCAAGACCAACGTCATCAAGGGGTGAAGTGTGCGCAGCAATATAAACTCATTATTAATTATACAACATCTGAAGATCCAGAATTTGAGATGCTCCTAATTAAATATTAGTCACCCTTAAAACCCATACGAACTTAATGCACTTTATTTAATAGATGTTTTCTAATAAAATATATATAATATATATACATACGTAGTTTTTTATCGTTTGTTGTAAATCCGTATTCTCGTTGGCAAGATTGCCATTTATCGATGACTGGCAACACATGTTTGGTATTAAGTTGCGGTTGATAGTGTCGTCTGTGACTATGGTGTCGTGCTGTTATAAAGAAAAATTTAAAAAGTTAAAAAAAAACTAAAAATACAAAACAAAATGTAAAAAAGTACAAATAAAATAGAAAATGAAAAAAAAAAATAAATTTACCAACGCCAACCAATTTGAAAAATTAGTGGAAGCATTGGGAAAAAATCCATCACTTGTCAGGGGATTTCGAAGAGGCAGAGTTCCTACTAATTTTAAGGAAAAATGGGAAAGTGAAAGGAAAGGAAATTAGCATTGTGTTGAAGTGATGTTGCCTCAAAATCCGCAATAAAATAAGGGTGATTAAATGTTAAAATTAGCTTTACACTATTTATAATACAGCCAGTATTTCACTTAACTATGCACATTTCAAGACTTTTCTGTTTGTTAATTTTAGTAGCAGTTTTATTATCTTAATAAATTAAAGGATGACAACTATTAACATTAATATTAAATTATGGTTGCCGCAAACATGTGTTTTTAGCGTGAATGCATTTCTTTTAATATATTAAATTTTATTATTTAATAAGATTTTCTCGGTGGTCGACTGAAAGTTAAGCGCAATATCATCAAATTATTATTATTTGTCAACTTTAAACCCTTTATAGCTTTAAAATACTGAAAGTATTTAAAGAGAAAACCTGCTTTAAAAATATTTTTGAAATGGCTATTTGTTCTAGTGTGAGGGCAAAAGCTAAAAGTTGTGCTATAACTAAAAATATATATAAAAATATATATATATATATATATATATATATATATATATATATATATATATATATATATTTATAAACTATTAAAAAATGTATTTATTTAAAAACTTTAAAACCCGTAAAGAAAATTTAATAATATAAATACGTAATAAAAAAAATTTAAACATTTGACTTTAAAATAAGTTTAAATAAAATGTAAAACGACTGACCTAATTAAGATTATCAAGATTGTGCTTTAAGCAATTAATACAATTTCTTATTTTACACCCATGTTAACATTGTTAATTTCGGTAAAACTATTTGATGTTTTCCGCCCCTTTAAACTAGTCATGTGCTACTTGTTGCTTTTATATTTTGCATAATTAATGCAAGTTTAACATTTTGTTAAAGTTGAATGAAAATAAGAAAAAATTACAGAAGGCGAGTTACTTATTAGAAAAAAAAATAAAAATTGCATTAAATTTTCATTATATTCAGAACATAATTTCAATTTTTTTTCCTTTTTTGTATTATTTTGCTTGAAGTTCAAATAACTTTAATGGACTCAAGGGAAATTTGCCATTGTTGTTTTTTTTTATTGGTTTGTCTTTGTTGTTGTGGGTTTATTATTTTATTTATTTATTTTTTTGTTGCAGCTGTTAAAGGCGGTTTTATTTAAAGAGAAATATAAAATAATATTAATATTTATAAAGAAAAACCATTTTTATTTATTGATTTTTTTATGAGTTTCTTTTATTTTTTACATTTTTTTCGCTGATTCTTGCCTACAAACTTGCACATTTTTATTAAACTTGTTATCGCTTTAAAATATTTATATAAAAAAAAAATTAATTATATGACGAACAATAACGAAAAACATCATCTACTTACTTTGTAATGGTGTCAAATTTACTTTATAGTTAAGTTATAAAACTCGGACAAACAAATATACGTATGTAAAAATTTAAGGAAAATCTTAACAGCATATGCGTAGCAAAATTGCCATAAACAACAATCAGAAGTCAATTATTCGAAGCTCTTAAGATGTAGTGAAATTTAATACTATTCATTACAAAATTTCAATAAATATTTTATTCGAATACTACCAATCTGCAGCGAATTTCTTCGTTAAAAGAAAGTTTATTAAATGAAATAATAAATTTTTATTTCCAAAGTTACAAATTTTTTTTATAGATTTATAGCTTAATTATTTGACAAACTGAATGAGAAAAATTTGATATAAACTAATTTTCTAATCCAACAGAAAAATTTCAATAAATTTTTTATTTCAGTTTTCTCTACGCTCACAAGCTCAGTAGTAGTCATCAGAAATAAAAAAAGAAATTGTTGGGAAAAAAAAACAAAAACAAATAAAATAAAGAAAGTATCGAACGACAAAACATCCATAAATCTTAATGATGCATAAAAGATCAAAGGCTACAAATGCAATTATATGTATAAAAAAAATATATGTATTTTTATTATGATTGTTGTTATTTTTTATTTGTATGTTTGCTTTATCGTTAAACATGTGAATGTTTTGTTATTTTTTGAAACACTAAAATATCTAAAAGCAACAAGTGTTTGCTTCAATTTTAGAATACATTTTTCTAATTCTTATTATAGAAATGTTTTTGACTTTTAAGAAAACAATTTAAACGAAATTAAGCTGTGGAAAGATTTGCTTCAAGCAATTTTTTTATTATAAAAACTGGAAAATAAAAGTTTTAAAGTTAAAAAAATTTGTTGAATTAAAAAAAATTACTAATCTCAAGCTCGTATGATAATTAATAAGCAGAATATACTGCTTTTCTAGATTACAAACATCCTTCTTCGACTTAAAGTTTATTTTTCATTTATTTATCTTATGTCCATATTGAAAATTTAAGTCTGTGTAAAATATCTGTAATCAGCTCGAAAATTTTTTATATTTAATAATGGTTTATAAAATATATTTTAAGAAAATAGTCACTTTTGATTATAAATGTATAGAAATTTTAATTAAATTATATTTAATGCCTTAGAGACTTTTATTAAGTGTTGCTGCCGTTAAAGTTTTAGATGAAAAACAAAAATAAAGAAACATAATTTAGAACAACCTGCTACCGTAAACACATTTTTAAACACATAAAATTTAATAAAAATTAGTATACTAACGTTATGATACGACGGCAGTTATTAAAGTTGTGTTACATAGACATAAAGTCATGTATGGACCCTAAATAAGGTTTGTTAATGCGACTGGTTATATATTTTTGTTAACGTACTAGATGATTATATAACAAATAGTATAGCTTATAAATTAGATAACATTATTCGTTTTCAAATTACTATTTTGTACAACACAATTCTTATTTGTGTGCAGCAATTATTTCAATTATTGCTAGGAAAATTGTGATAAACATTACCGTTTTGTTAAGTTGTTAAAAAAGCCATCGTGATACAATGTTTTTTTTGTTTTGAAAAGTGTGCGAAAATGGATTTTTATAACTTTTATTAGTACTGTAAAAATAACCTGATATAATCACACCTAAGATAAATACCGTAAAATGCTCTGAAAAGTTTTAAAGAGCTTTCGTAAGAAAATTCCTTGATTCTAAAATTTTAACTCGTTGCGTGTGTTGAGTGGATGTGAATAATTGAATGTGAATTAGAGAGTGAGTAGAATAATAAATATAAACAGATGTGGGTAGACTTTGACGTGCTAAGTAAAAATTAACTTGCAGTTTTCTTTTATCGCATACAGATTTTGCTTAAGGGGAATGGCAAATATTAAAGCGGTATGTCTGACATCGGATTTATTATTATTGGTGCTGATTATATCTCTTAAATTATCCCTGTGAGTTCAAATATTATTTCTCCTATGCTATTATACAAATCGACCCAAACAACTCCGCTTATTTACTTATACTCCTGTATTTATAGCAATTTTTTTAAGCAAGAATATTTTTACTATGCAAATTATTTGTTTAATTTTTGAAAAATTAACAAACATTTTTTTTGCTGTGCATTTTTAATTTCTTTTGGTTTATTGGCTAAGAAACCCAAATTCCTTTATATAATTTTCTTCTAAGGGCTCTTCTAGCCTGCCACCGTATATATTTGTATAAGACATAGCTTGGATGTATTTACATATCTACTGCCTCACACTTACACAAGTCAGCATGTGGATAAAAAGTTTTTGTTTTAACAGCACCAACAACAACAAACACAGAAACCATATTAATCCCACACCAAACTAAATTATTGAGAAGGTGTTTCAATGTAGGCACACTCGACACATTCGCTGCATTTCTGTTAGGCTGTGTTTTATAATTTAACATGCTAATGTGAAATGTGTTATTGCTGGCGCATTTATATGTGTATAACTATGTATATATGTACATTTGTAAATATATCGGATTGGTGGGGCTTGTAATCTCTTAAAAAAAACAAAAACACTCACAGATATGTGCGAGTAAATTTGAATGTCACCATTCGTATTGAGATGTCTATTACTTGTGGTTAAAAATGTAATAGCACACGAATAACTGGACTGTGTAAGTGTATGTATTTTATTTTTTTATAAATTTTTGATATTAATGTTTTTAATGTTACAAGCCTGTTTGCACGTGTATTTTTTTATTTATCTTAATTTGAAAAAGGAGCTCCTCATTAGTGTAAGCATTTTAATATTTTTTAATAAACACAGTGCGTTTTGAAAGTAAATTTCTTCTTAAGTCGAAAGTCCATAAACATAGAAAAAACGGTTGGTAAAATTACAAAAATAAAAAAAAATTGCAATTCGTATTCTTTTAAGAGGTCCTTGACATCGGCCAATATTAAGAACTTATTGGTTTTTTTTTACTTAAAAATAGTGTTGTATTTTTGTCGCCCTATCTGGTGTGGTACTTCTAGCAGTCCTTCTTTTATAACTCCGAGCTCTTAATTTAAGTACTATGGTACTATATACGTTTTAAGAAACATTTTCCTTTTGCAACGCTTAAAATATAGAAACACAATTAAAAAAGGCATTGATCTGAAATGAATTTGCCTTAAGTTGACATTTTTGCCGTTGGAATAGGGCAACTTCCTGCAAATTTATCGAGCGAATAAATAAATATTTTGTTACTTAAGTGCACAACAGTTAATCCTTTCTAAAATTTCAATGGTAATATTCATTTATTTTGCAGAAAAAAGTTCACTTGCCATTCAGAGCTCCAATTATACATGCAAACTTATATTTAAACTGGAGATTGACACATGTCCAGGATCTCCATACGAGAGAGAAAATGACAGAACTCTACTGATAATAAGCCCTTGGCGTATGATTTGCATCTGTGGATTATGCTGTTATTTTAAAGAGTATACTTTTCTGATACAATGATACACAATCTACAACGAGTTTAATTGCGACCAATATCATCACGAGGTACAAAGTTCCAATTTTGATAAATGCCTGTAGCGTACAATGCGTGATTTGATTTACATCTGCACCGACCATATAGTCATAATCAGATGGTGGTCAAACCACTTAATTGATTGGACACCAACTACGCCCTAGAAGGCCTTCGGATACGTATATCCTCCAGTCATTCCTAGTAGCAATTTAGAAAGTCCGGAGTAGGCCGTGCCCTCACTCCTTGCTGAGGAGTTGAAGACTTTCCAACTCCTGGTCCAGAACGCATGAAGCTCTTATTTATCAAGAACACGCCAGCATTCATACTCACTGGACCTGAATCATTCATTGTGTTAATTTGAATGGTCCGACCCACAAACTCTCACGAGGGTCCCAAACCACAACCACCACGATACTCCCATATAGGGGCCAACCTCAATAACCAGTCAGAGCACATCATTGTTTAAAGAGAACAAATAGTGTACTCTGGGGCAACTGATTTCCCGTGGAAATATGTGGATTGTCCAGGTGACTCCTACTAGCCTTTGAGGGGCCTGGGCTCCCTTTTACCCCGCAAGACACAAATCTAAATGGAATAGTAGGTTCCAAAAAGACTATAATGTGCCCCCGGGGGGAGCCTGTAGCGTACAATTGGATACGTCACTTTACTTGTATTAATAATTAATCCCGCGCTCTAGAGTAGGCAGAGTTGGGAACTTTACTCTTAGCTGGAGCCAATCTGTTAAGGAGATTTCTGTACAATTTCGGTTAGAGCAATTATAATTGGGGAAGTTGGAATAATATTTGTGATTAATTTCTTTTCCTTGTTGTGGAATATGTGGAAACCTTAATATTTAGATATAAATTACTTCTTTATTTTTGGGTTATAGGTATAATTAATCAATGGATTTATAATTCAATTGGGTAAGTATGCGTTAATTTTTTGTAAGTATTTTTTTAGGTAAATTTAAGTTACGTATGTTTTTTATTCTTTAAACCACATTACTCTAGAAGATTCGACAACCAATTGAATTAAAAATGGAAACTTATTCTGCCATTTTTCTTTATTACGGAATAAATTTCCCTTTTCTTTTCCTTGCCAGTACTAAATTTGTGTGCTGCCAGATTGTTTAAATATGTATGTCCAAACCTAGTTTGGACAACTGTTGTTTTAATATCCATTTATACATTTTTATTATTTACTTCTTCACTCATTAATTAAACGTATTTTTATTTTCTTAAATATAACAGAAAAAATATCTGCCAGAAAATGCAGATATTTTTTAGAAGTGCACTTGTGCTGCTGAGTTCTAAAGAAATTTCTTAACAAATTCAAACTACTCGCACATGTCTTCAAATTTCGTATGCAACTCCCACATTTTGTATGTATGTAAAGATATTTACAACAGCACCAAAAACAATCAAAAACTATATTGTGATCTACCGCTACTTAATTCCTTAACATTAATGCTCACGAAAACTATCATAAATATATGAAATCAAATACGGCTAGTATTCAGATTTATGACAACTAACCATACACACACTCAAGCAATCTTAGGTTTAACATACAAATATACACAGTCCAAATACGAATACCAGTCGGCTTAATTTAACACTTAGAAAACATACCACAATTTAAACACTCGTTTTGTTCGTAAGTTCTTTTAGTGGTTGAAGAAAACTTATAGAACACTTCGTATGTTACGTTCGGTTGCATGGTGGGTGAAGTCAATTTGTCATTAAGATCAGTGAAATTAGTACTCGATGGGAATTCTTTCGATACAACCTAAAGCTGTGCTTCGTTAAAAAGATCGTTTGTGAGCTTTAACTTAAACTATTATAAAAGAAACAACGAAACTTAAGTGAAAATATTTTTTAAAACCGGCGGCATTTAAAAAATATTTTTTATTATATTTTCACTTCTATGCAATAGTAAAGTTTGAGATTGTGCAACTTTTACCGTTATTTTATATTAAAATTGTATGCCAATCTTGTGTGCTTTTAAAAAGTTATAGTATGGCCACGGATATAACACCGTCCACACACCCAACAAAAAAATCTGAACGTGCTAAGCCAGTGGAAACCTTAGTTTTAGCAAATATCGCCTTAAAAGCTGAACAAAAACGTTTAAATGGTGAAGGTGGTGTTGGTCGCAAAGAGGATGAGCGCATTACTACTGCAGTTATGAAAGTTTTAGAAGGATACGATTGGAATTTAGTACAAGCATCTGCAAAGTGAGTGCAAGTAGATATTCTTTTAGAAATATTCTATTTATGAATGCCTTGAGTTTATAATATAAAAACTAGTGTTGGCAAATATAAATTTGATTATTTAATAAAAACACCAGCAGCTGTTGTAGTGTATTTAAATGATTTATTTAAATTTGCTACGAACATGTCCTTTTTATACACATACACATGTTGACGTTCAATTATTTTTATAAATTTTTAATAAATATTTATTAAATATTCTTAAGTTATTGTTTCCACAAATGTTGATTTTTTGTATCGTGCCTCTTATTTACACAATCTTTTACTAACTAAACATGCGAATTAATGGAAAATAAGTAATAACCATACCAGAATATTCTATGATACTTGCAAGTCTCGAAATAGTCAATGTCTTGTTTAGCAAATAACTGCCTTTAACTATCGCGACCATCCAGGCCACACTTATTTGAGGCTTCAACAAGATTCGAATTAATGATCCCCTATTTCCCTTTTAACCGACTAACCTATGACTAGCACACGGTATTACGAAGATTTGCACTACGTCATCTTTATTGTACTATTCAGTGTGACTTTACCATCTCATAATATTCTGGGGCCTTTACCAATAAAAGAATTTCTTTTCTACTCCAGCATCAATTAAGGTTTAAAGTAATTTTTAAAATTTAATAAATCGTCAGCAGCGGGTATATAACACAGTCCATCTTATAGTTAAAGTAAATATTCTTACGTCCTTCAATTTCATCATATTGAATAGAACTGTATATTTCTGGACAAATTCGTGCAATAAACATTTAATAAATTAAGAAACAGCTTCCAGGTTCCCAAGTCGGAAATACCGGTGTTATTTTTAGGAAATTTCGTAGATGCTACAGAGAGGAGTTCAATTCTCAAGATGTTGCGAAGCATCTTCGATAAAAATTTTTATAAATTACCTTAAGCATGGAATCGTACCCAAAGTCTAAAAACATAACCCAGATTTCTTTTAGGCAAGCCTAATACCTTGATATTTAAAATATATTATCAGAACTACAACAATTAGTAAAATTAAGTATAAAAATGAGTATAAATAAAAGATGTGATTATTCCTTTAATAATCTTCTCTTTTTAACCGCTAAAGGTAAACCTTTGGAATTTTCACAGAGTGCATGAGAGGAAACGTATAAAAAAATATTATTTAAACGTTAAGAGTTCCAAATAGAAGTTTTTTTTTTGAAAATTTAGTTTTGTATAGGAGGTAACCGTATCCCCATACCTAAACCACCAGTTAATCCTAAGAGTTCCCTATATCACAATTAAAAAGTCTGAACATTGTGGTTGTGAAAATAAAAAGTTTTGCTATTCGGCGTCTATAATACAAGCAAATTAACTTGCAAACACACAAAGCTGAATTTTTTGATATTTAGATTAATTATCGTTAAGTTTTGTATTTGCGTGATTTAACTGTAACTGTTTTCACTCTTTTCTACGCATACATCCACACAAAAAAAATACGTACATACATATACATATATCTACATTTCTGAAATATAACTAGAGAAAGGTGTGCGAAAAATACATGTAAAGGACTGTGTCAACACAACTCTACGTTTGTTCCATATGGCGACATATACAAATAACTATGTGTATTGAAAAGTATATCCTAATTGATCATTCGAAGTATATGACTAAACTAAAATTTTAATTTTTTTCACTTCTATCTTTTTTTAACAGGCATCAATAAGAAGATTAACAATTAAGTTTGATAATTGTAAAAAATATTTTGATTTTTTCGATTAAAAGACCTTCAGAAGTATTTAAAAATGAAAGGGCGTCCTTATTACACATGATATTTTTATGTACCTTTTAAATTGTGAATAATTGGCAGAAGTAACATGAGAACAGTAAAAAGATTACTTTGCACGTTGCAAAAATAGAATCATAGTTGAGAGATGAATGACATTTACACATAGTATAAGTTCAATCATTTGCCATAACTACAAGTATAAAAACTAAAATTAAAAATAAAGCCAGTTATCACGATTTGCGCGTACGGCCGTATTCGATACAAAACGAAATTTTGTTAAACAGGGTATGTTTTAATAAACTTTCTATGCAAACAATAAAAAAAATAAAGGGTGGTCCCACAGAGAAGTGATCCTGACGTATATGGGTTTGTCTTTTAACCCTCAATAGATAGAAAATAAAATTTAAATGAACGTATACAATATAAAAGTTAAAGTGTTTCCACTAGCAGATAGCTTTATCTTTTGAACTAAAATAAAGAAATTAAACAGTAATATTTCATATTGGGGTAAAATTCACTGATGAGCTATGTGAGCAATAGTGAAATTGCAATATGGATATGCTCTCCCCCATTACAATACATTTCAAATTAATTTTTTATTTTTATTTGGATAAATGTTTTATGAGAATATCATAAAATGTTTATTTTTAATAAAAATTTTTGTAATAAATATTTTTTGAGAATATCATGAAATATTTATTTAAAGGAATCAAGCACGAAATAGAATTTGGTTATTTATTTAATTTGATTATTTAAAGAAGAAATAAGAATATATAAAAACTAATTTCGTTCAATTTGTGATGCAACATTTAAAGAATGAGCTTCCGAATTAGAAACCATAATGACTCTAAAATAAAAAAAAAACAGGAACTTAATTACATTCCTAAAGCTCCAGTTTTAGAATTACAATAAATTGTAAAAATGCATAATTAAGAAAAATGTTTTTAATTACAACATCTTCATACGTATAATTTTTTTTTTTGCAACGGAGGTGTATTAGACTGCAAAGACTTGTTAAAATTAATGTTTTTAAATTATAAAAATAAATTGAAAAATCTTAAAATTATATTCTGAAAATAATATAAATAGACCTTTTTTATAACAATGTTACTAACTTATGCAATCGATTCATTTTTGCAAATATTTGAACTTAATACTTTTTAAGTTCAATTAATAAAAAAATAAATTAAAATTTGTTTGTAAATATATTTGATACCAAATTTTTTTCTCTACTAAAATCATATAAACCATACTCTACATGATTTAAAAAGTATAATTTAAAAATATTTTTATTTACTATTCATAAATTTGTCTAATATTTGGTCACTTGTGTTTGTATTAATATGCATTTGTTGGCTTTTTTGTTTATGTATGAGTCTATAATATATATAAGATATGCACATCAGGAGATTTTAATGTCAGTATATTTTATCTTGCCTACGTGTATGTTTTGGATATTAAAAACTTGCTTTTAATAAAGCAAAAAATTTCCATGTATCATTGTAGCCTTGTTGCATTTAGACAAATAATAAAGGCTATGGCAAATTGAATTTTCAATTGTGTATTTTTTTTAATATAAACAGTTTGGGCGTTAAGTTAATGATAAAAAGTAAGACAGTTAAAATGTTTATATAAAAAAATTTTTACTAAAAAATTTTATCATTCACAATTTTTTTTATAAAAAAAATTCATCAGTCATAATTTTTTTATAAAGAATTTCATCAGACAGAGTTTTTATATAAAAGAATTACATTAGTCAATATATTTTTATTAAAAAATCTTACCAGTCATATTATTTTTAAAAAGAATTTCATCAGATAATTTATAATATAATATATTATATAATATAATAATTTATAATAATTAATAATTTTTTAAAAAAGAATTTTCTAGAAATAATTTTTTTATACAAAACTTTAAACAATTTTTGTAAAAAAAATTTTCAGTCATAATTTTCTAACAAAAAATTTTCAGTGTTAATTTTCTAAAAAAAAATTTCAGTCATAATTTTCTATAAAACAAATTTTAGTCATCATTTTTCTATAAAAAAATCATGTTATAATATTTCTATAAAAGCTTTTCATCAGTCAAAATTTTTCTATAAAAATTTTTCGTCACTCATAATTTTTTTATAAATAAACTTCATTTCATATTTGTTCGTAAAAAAATTTCATCAGTCATAAATTTTTTCTAAAAAAATTTCATCAGACATAATTTTTTTATGAAAAAATTTCATTAGTCATCTTTTTTTTAATAAAACTAATTTTTCTATAAAAAATTTTCATGTCATAAATTTTATTTAAAAAGTTTTGTCGTGCATAATTTTTTTGTGCGATTTATTTCCAGGTATAAAATACGGATTTAATATTAACGCAATAAAAGTTCCGTTACGGTGTAAAGGCACCTAAAATTTTTCTCAAAGTGTAAAAATGTTTACGTTAAAGTTAATAACTAAGAAATAATCGTTTTTAGCGACATTTTACTCAAAGGCAGAATTTCTGGCTTTAACATACTATAGTTATATCAAACAATTATTCTACTTTACTTTTGGACAATTTTTGGTTGCCATCGCAATTATTTTAATTAAATTACTTGTTTTTATTTTATATATATTAAATTTTGCGATTGATCCCACTGTGCACTGTATAATTTTCTGACGTCTGTGAGTGTTATGCCACCTAACAATTACATAGGGCATATAAAAGTAACTAAACTTGAACTTTTGTCACATTTAAATTGCGGCGCACTGAAAATATCGTTTATTGTATTCTGCGTTAGTTTTACAAAAAATTGTTCTTCGCAACATTTCGAAATACCAGCTGCCAAGCAACAACACTTTTAACATGCACGATATTGATGTCATTTCATTTATACATCATATTTTAAATGTTGGGCTGTCACTCAAAATTACTAACACATACGTAGTTTGAATGTGTTTGCTTTATTGTTGCCACTTTCTGTTGTTACTCCTGCAAAAGCCACAAAATTGTTCTATTTTAATTGTTTTGTGTAGCAGAGAATGCGTTACAGCTTGTACCTGTGTATATATAAAGAAAAAAAATGCAAGTGCCTAAATATATTTTTAGGATTATAACAATGTGAGCAATAGAAATAAAAATAAAAACAAAGGCTGGAATAAATATTGACACCAAATGGCCTACATTCCTGCGAATTTTTCTAACATAGAACAGTTAAACATAAAGCTAAAACTTCGCTTAAAATATTTTAAAATATTTAAGTCTATCTTAAAAAGTGAAATCGTACAATTTATTAAACATAAAATAAAATATTTTAAGTCTTCACACTTTTGCTCGCCTTTAATTCGGTCTGAGTTTTGTTTGAGCACATAGATACATTTAACATATAAATGAATATACAATCATGTTAAATTCTATGCAACTAATGAAACATGTTGAAAATATTGTCCATTTATAGGAACGATTAATAAAAATATTACACTTTTATTCCGGCAGCGCCTTGCGGCTAGTATTTCGTGGTAAAAGAGTCAGTTATCAATATAAAATAAAACCATTATCCAGATTACTTATTCTTGTTTTTAACCATTTGTGTGTTTTTTGAACTGGCTGAAATTGAACCAAAGAACACTCTATTCCAAGATTCTGACATCACTCATTCTAATATAAGTACTTTCATCGCTTGCTTGTTCAATGTAAAGAGAATTTTTCTTCATTGCAACTGAATCTCTCGAAAGTAACGAGCGACAGTAGTTTTATATAGACAAAAATATCCACTCCCTGAACTATTGCCTTCTTTTTGATTTCTCAATATCTGACACAATTTTTGTCATTATTAAAAGTCTATATATTATTATTCAAAAATTTATTAGATTTTCTTGTGTTAAAACTAAAATAGTATCACTAGAAAATAATGAAAAGTCACAAAAAAAAAAACTTATCTAAAGTGTATTTCTAAATATTTACATCCTTTTATAACTCTATATATGTATATCCTTACATGAACATTAGTTAATACAGCATAATACGAAAAGCCATATTCTGTTTATCTTTATTATTATGATCCTTTTAAATTTTATAGTTCTATGAGTACAGGCTCTTTATTTTAAAATATTCTCTGGTTATAGAAAGTAGGATATGGGACATAGATTTTATTGTTTTTGTATTTGGAAACAATAACAAAATCAATAGTAAACTTTATTTAATTTGAAATTATTTGTGTTTTTTACGTTATGCCAATGCTGGTATGTGATGGGATACAATCTTCTTTAAAAAAAACATATGAAAGGTTAAAAAAGGCAAGTTGTGTGTGTGTATGTGTGCGAGTCCTTTATATATTCACATAAAAGTTAAAGTATTTTTACTATTTGCTCCAGTTTAAAGTTGATCCCTTTAATAAAAACTATTGAGTTTTTATTTTGTAGCATTAAATTCCTTGTGTTAAAGATATTGTTGTTATATTTTGTTGCCAAATGATTGTCTGGTTAACTTAACTTTATTGATGTTTTAAGTCGGCTGGCTACAAACAAATTATTTTTGTAATTCGAAGATCACAGAAATTCTAACTTCAAATATATTAATTTGACAGAATTAGTTGTTCTAATATAAAATTGTTTATTTGGATTATTATTGTTGCTAATGGAAACATGTTAGTTTTGTTGTACTTTTCCAAATGTTTTTAAAATTGTTTGAAAATGGTTTATATTTATATTTATTTTGAATACACTAAATAATAGATAACAGTATAAAAAAAGTTATAAGATTATAACGTATGTCTTAATGAAAATAATAATAATATTTAGTTGCATACTTATTCTTTAAGGAATATATCTATCTAAACAATTGATAGGCAAAACGATTTTTTTGTTCTACCATATCAGCTTTCTTTTCAAAATCAATCATTTTAAAAATATTTTCTCTTATTACTCTCTTCTTTTTTGATAGTAACATTTAACAACTGTATCTTTTTATATTAAATTAAGTAATGAGGCTCCTGCTGATTAAGAATTATTTTTAATATGTTTTGCCAACCGATATTTTTTTAGTTAGTTTTTAGTTTTAGAAATTTAATATTTTATGTTTTTCAAAATTACTTTTTTAGTGTATATGTTTAAAATGAGGAAAATATATTGTTTAGACAAACTTTTGCCAACAAAAATAATACATAAATAAATTAAAAAAATAAATTAATTACCACCTTAACAAATAATTATAAGTTAATGTTATTCAATACAGAGATTAAAATTGTAAAATTGTGTTAATTGTTGAAATTAAATTTTCACTCTCTGAAAATATAATAATATAAAATAAAGCAATATAAAAATTACGTTATGCTAAAAAAAGTCATCGTGAACTGTAATGGCTAGTTAGACTAGGTTGCTCTGATCACTTGGGACGTTCTGTTGAAGAATTTTGGTATTTTTTTTACAATAGATTTAAATTAGATTCAGAAAAAATATTTTCAGATATTATTTGCTAAAAACTTCAAAATATTTTCTATTTTGTTTAAGTTTATTACTAGGGATGCCAGCCGAAATGGATGTTTGAAAATGCTGGGATCTCGAAATCTTAAAAACCCGGAATTTCGAGATGTTTTTGTACTTCATAAGTTTTCGCCTGATAATTGTTTATTTGGTTTTATGTATTAATTTGAAAAATTTCAATTCTATTGTGGAATTTTTTTTAACAACACTTACAGGATATTCAATCAGTAATGTGCTCACAGTTTATATTGACTTTTTTAATTAATTTTGTAATATTTAACACTGATAATTATTATGATGGCAATGGCCAACTGTAGATTCACAACAACAATAATGTTAACAATGTTAACAGATTTATTATCCGAGTCTTGTGAATTATGAAAATTCTTCTTAAAATTTCATTACTGAAATATCAGTTCAGAATGTCAAATTCCTATAAATTAAATAACCAAAGTTTTGCCATAAATTTAAAAAAATATATAAATAATTTTTCCTTTTTTTTTCAAGTGTGTAAATAATTCACACAACTAACTTAGTTCAACTTTATTTTGTGTTTAAAAATATGACATTAAAAAAAACAACAATAACAATTTACATATTTTCAAATCAGTTCACAAAGTAGCAACCAATATTGCTAACAATCTAAAGAAATATTTAAGAATAAGAAAAGGAAACAATCAATTTAGCCATTAAAAGGCGTGTAAATTTAAACAAATTTATTTAAAATTTTTTACAGCTTTTTTTTCGCATAAATATGCTAAATACATAACAAGAAAAATAAATATTAAAAAAAAAGAAAACCAAATAACTTAGTCGTTGGTGAAACAGAATCAGCAGCAGTAGCAATTATTATAATCCGTATTTACTTGACAGTTTATTTGTGTCTTAAGATCTCAACTGGCAAAACTTTGAATTTAATTTCACATATTTTTTTTCTTGTAATTTTCTTTATATTTTCAACATATACTCTTACCATCGAGCTTATCAGTGCTTACAAGGAGTTTGGAAACATACAGGCAACAGAGGTTAAATGTCATTGTCTTTCTATGTGAAATAAAAAAGACTCAAATATGAAAACGACAAAACAAAAGGAATTAAACTTTGAAATGTTTATCTGTTGCAATTGCTCATGCTTATCCTTTAGTTAGATAAAAAAAGAAATTAAACTGTGCAGTAAATTAAAACAGTTTTTTTTGTTCCGATAACTACACTTCAGTTGACATTTTAAGCCTTTAGTTTAATTTTTTACCATTTCGTTCAGATTTTATGATAATGGTCAGTTGACATGATAGTCGGATAGTACTGCAACAAGTCGTGTACCTGCTGAAAAAACAAGGCTCTTTAAAATAGCAAAAGCATGCTAGATTGTCATACATTAGAAATGCCATGAAAAAATTTGGTCTGGGGATTCTGATTACTTGTCGAGTTTTCAATGCAGCTGGATATATATTCTGCCATAGTATTGTGGTAAAATAAAATATGATGTCACAGAAAAGATTAAGGACGTTCAGTCTGAAGGTCGCACCAGTGAAGAATGATGGAAAAAAACGAAATGCTCGATTTGATCAGTTAAAACGCCATCTAATATTTATGGCATAAATAGAAAATTGGATCGTACAAGTGCGTGGATCGGTAAGGAATTAGTACACCCTATATATACTGTAATAACTGCAAAAAAAACAACAACATCTGCTATGAAACTTTTCGCATGTGAGATGAACTTTTACTGGGCCGATTTATTTATTTATATTTGTGTGTAGGCCTCTGTTTTAAAGTTTTTTAAGACATTGTTCATGTTTGTAAATTTTTGTTACTGTCAATAAATCAATTTTATTTGAGCATCAGGCTCCAAAAAGTAATTGCTTTTAAAATAAAGTTGTTCTTTTTTTATACTTTTACACAAAAAAAGATATCACATTATATATTCTTTCCCTGGTTGCTGCGGTATTTTCAACGACGTTATGGGCCGTGTTGTTCCAATGTTTAACTAAAAGGCGGCTGGTTGAATCGTTCTAAATCTTCACCCTTTATTTGCCACTAATATCCTTAACAGCAGCTCACCCACTTTGCTCCATGTGCCCTGCATTGGTGTGTGGAGTATCTCTACACCACTAGAACATAATTTAACGCTGCTCTGACTACTCCCAGTAGCGACTGTAGGCTGGGTAAAAACCACCATACAAGTTTGTGACCTCACCGATGCTACTATGACCAGCACCACGAGATAATAGTTAGTGTATGAGGGAAATACCCAGAACACCGGCAATTATGCAGGGTAAAAACTACTAGAACATAATTTAACGCTGCTCTGATCAATCCCCGTAGCGACTATAGGCATAAACTAGGTTGGGTAAAAAACAATGCACCAGTTCGTGACCTTACAGTCCTTGCCGAAGATACTCAGAAATATTATCAAAATATTACTTGTCAAAATATTACCTGTAGGCCGGCTGCGCAAAACTAACTAACTGCGCAGAACTAACTAACAAGATTTTATTGAAAGTAGTACAAGATTTTTAAATTAAGTACCAGGCCTTTGATTTTGAATCCAAAACTTTGTTCTTGATTTAGGAAGTTAAGTACTAGCTGTACTTTGATATTGTTTAAAATGAATTTATTTACAAATTTTTTATTTTATTGTTGATGAACTTATATCTCTATTTTTCATACTTATTTATTTTATAAACTCATTGCATTAAAGAAAAAAAAACAAGTTAAAATCTTTTTTCTTAAATTTGAATAATATTGATAACACACAAACTCTGTTCAGCATTTTGCTTAATCAACTTCGATTTCCTTTTTTAGGCAAGTGAAAACGACTAAATTCTTCTAATCCCAAAAGATCCGGTGACTGATATTTGGTCTAACAAACTAATTCCAAATATATTTATTTGGCGTTATTAAAGCAATTAATATATGTACTTTTGTAACAACACTTTACTTTACTGATTTATTTTTAGCGGACTTTTTAGTTCTAACCAAAAAGAAATGTATATTAACTGTTGACCCTGTTTTTGTGGCGGCACGTGTTTACACTTTATTTATACATTAACTTATTTTGAACACCTAATAACAGATTATTGATAGTTTTTAAATCATTATCTTGATTGTAAGCAAAATAAGTGTATTTATATCTCACAGCAGAATGATGATAAACCACAAACAAGCATGTTATAAAAAGTGCAGTGTTTATTTTATTACATTATCGTTTATAAAAATTACCTTTCCGAAAAGCTTTCTATAAACCAAAAAGCATTTTTTAGATACAGGTTAAATAAGGTAACGTTAAAATAATAATACTTAAAAAATAAATAGAGAAAAGATAAAACATATATTTATATCAGCCGTATGAAAATTTTCTAAAGTATTTACTATAAAATATCCTTTGTATGTTCATTTTGTATATTATGGTCTATTTAGAAAGAGTAAGCTTGCAGCTTTGCTCTTCAGAAGACAAAAACTCTGTACAATATACAGTCAGAAAAAAGAATTGATTTAACTTTGAACACGAAAATATATTATGTTCTATGCAGAATATAGTTTTGCTACCAGAACTAAAGGTTGATTGCTATTTAAGTCATTAAGGTGGTTAACAAACATAGTATGACTGCTATCTTCATCTAAATTTCAAATGTGTGTCTCTAACGGTTAAAAAATATATGTCAAAGAAGGTATATTTTTCATTGTGGATGTAATATAGCACACATTACTTTAATTGGATGTGTCAATCTAAAGCGATTAAAAGATAAGCCTTTATAAATCAAATAACATCTTATTGTTATAGCATAATATGTTCTGTGTACATTTCAACAGTCTGTTTATAATATGGTTCAAAAGATAGCGACTTATAAATCAAATTCTTTCACTTATGAGAACACTTTTTTAATTGCAATTTTAAGTATTTATATAGGATGTCCGCCGGGAAGGTATACTATCTTGTTTGCTTATAATTTTTGATTAAATGAAAGAGAATGGATCTTATATTGATTAATGTTGGCAATTATGTATGGAATACAATGTCACGTAATTGTCTATATCTGTTAGCCTTAAAATCGCGAGCCCTTTTGGCACATTTTTTATTACATTCTTACACATTTCAAGCGGTATTTCAGAAAATTCAGCATGAATATTTTGTTTGAGTTGCTCAAGCGTTTGCCGTTTGCTTGCATAAACCTTGCTTTTCAGATATCCCGACAAAAAGAAGTCCGGAGCAGTCGAGTCAGGCGTCCGTGGAGGCCAATCAACATCACCATTTCTTGAAATAACTTGTTGTAGAAAGAGGTCTCGTAGTTATCCCATTGTAGTTCTAGCTGTGTGCGATATGGCACCTTCTTGTTGACACCACATGTTAATCAATCCCAAGCATGCAGTTGTGGCGTTAAAAAGTTTTCAATCATATCCTGACCAAATTGCACGCCAGACTGTCACTGTTAATGGATGGTATATGTACGGCGGCGTAAGTGGTCTTGTGGTAGAAGCTCTTGTGTCTTATATGGAAACACATGTAAGCCCCGTGTAAAATTGTGGCCTATGTTGTTCTTTGAAGACCAAGCTTCTGAGCACGGCGACGAATTAAAGTTGATGGGTTTTTTTGAACACTTTCTTGAGCAGCAGTAATGTTTTCAGCGGATCTTGCAGTACATCGTGATCCATGCTTGAGCCTATCACTTGCAGACCCTCGTTAATAGTGCTTTTTGTTGGCACGTTGCTTCTTCGAAAATTTTCACGTAACTTTCTCATCGTCACAGTAATCGATGACTAATTTTGCTAAAATGTTTACGCGATTAAAACTACTTCACGACTGCCAAATATGAACTATCAAGACTAATGTTTACCAAAATGGTACACTGTACTTGTTATTTTATCGGAAGTAGAAGTATACATTCTATGTATTATCAAATATTTGTTTTAAAGAGAATCAGCTATATATATATCACACAACGTCAAACTCTTTAATATTGCAATTTATTTTTTATTACTTTCAGCTATTACTTGTTAAACTACGGTTCAATATATTTATTAGTAACGTGTGTTGTTAGAGGCACCCTTTAATTCTAAAAATTGTAATTGTAATATAAAAAGACCAATCTGTAAGTGCCACCTTTAAAATAAAGTAAATTCTAAAATTTGTTTTGATTGACGAATATTAAAAAACTTCTGTCGAATTAATAACTTTCACTTCTTTTAAAGTCGTTATAATAATAACATGCAAATATAAAACAAAATTAAATTTTTTGGTTAAGAAATGCATAACACTTTTTAATAATACTAAAATTTCACTTATACAAGTCTCCCCTTTAATGCTGACTCAAAGGTGACTGACATGAAATGTCTAATGAAGTAACATTTCGTTATTTTTTATTTCTTTGTTTTTTCTGACACATATAAACAGTGCGTGAGAAAAACTTTATGAAAAGTCACAGCTACTGGGTACTTTTCATATTTAGTTTAAGTTGCTTAAGAAGTCTTAATACTTTACAACAACAAAGATCAAACATAACGTTGTTGGGAAGTTGACAAATATGTAAACAAAGCTACAAAGTAAATATCTAGCGACTAGTAAAATAATAATAAAAAAAGGAAATGTGTGAAAGTTTTTTTTGTGTAGTTGTAGCCAATTGCTTGCTGTATTTTATTTTGAGCAACAAACAGTTATTTACATTATGATAATATTAACTCTCTAAGTACTTTTATGCATATTGTAAATATTTTGAAATTGTAAATAAATATTTTAGCATAAACATTTAACACCTTCTTATAAAGTGTCCATTAACTAAATTCTTGGCTCTAATAATCTAAACATATTTATAAATTGCCATGTAATAACTTTATTACATTTTGGTATTAAATCATTTCATATAAATTTAAAATGTGTATGTTTGTTATATATACATACATATATGTAGTTATTAAGTTGTGCTGCCTGCCAACTGGGATGTTATTAACATATGTCTAGATAACAAAACATTCCATAAATATTTAACAGGCTGACCGAAAAGAGTTCATATAAAAAAATGTTGAGGTTAAAATTCCGTGAAAAATATTTAAGTTATTATCTCAATAAGTTGACAAGTAAAAAAGGACTAGGGCGACTAAAAGAAAAAACTGCCAGTACAGGATTAATCATTATTTTTTAATGACGGTAATGGAGATTATCTAACAAAGGTTTTTAGTTTGCATTATCGTAATGCATCTACTCATAGTTCTCATTGGATGTGGGTACACTAAATCCCTTGGACTGATTGACTAAAATTTAAAAAAAAAGTGTGTTATTTGCTATGTTTACTGTGAGAGATGGCTTATAAGATAAAATTGCTGCCATTTTCAAAGAAATAGCCTGCACATTTTGTTTTAATATAGACTTAAATTGAGTCTAAATCATCAAACATCTGTTAGAGCCATAACTATAACTGCAGATATCTGAATTTTGATAACTATACACAGTATTAACCACGTGTTGTTTGTTCAGTTCTTATTTTTGACTTTCGGTTTAATGTGCTGGTGAGTATTAATTAATATCTTTCGTTTGCTTCAACAAATGGGTTCCTTATAGTTATTGCACTACTATTCAGTCACAGTAAACATGTTTCTGATTATAGCGATGGTTACTACGATTGCATTAGGATATGGCAGGCACGTCTAATTGAATTTTAAAAGACTCATAAATCACATAATATTATTAATTTGTATGAAATTTCTTTTTAATTATATCGAAAATAAAAAAACCTCTTTCGTTTACAACTGCTGTTATCTAGACATGCGGAAGTACCTAAAAGTGCCCTTTATCTCGGAATATTTGATTTAATTGATTTTTTTATTTTTAATTTCACTAATCGGCATCAAAATGATTAAAATGGCCTATCATAGATTATCAAGATACAAACACTGATTGATAGATTTATATACTTCAAAATTCTAGGATAAATTGTTTGAACTATGTTTAGTTCTACTGTTTAAATAAACAAACACATGTACGCGTTGCGTCTATATGCTGGCATTTGTTTATTAACATAAGCAAACAAATTGTTACTTCATTGTAAAAATCCTTAATAGTCATGTCTGAAGTAAGTCATAATATTTTATTTTTAACATTTGTCCTAATCATGTCATAGCCGCACAAAGTGTCTTTTCATTCGTCGGTAAGATTGTCTGTTCTTGTTTGCTTAGGCAACAACGCTGATATACACATCCTTTAAAGACATGTCAATTAACAAAACGACAACAAATTGTGTGCATAAAAGGAGTAAAAAAAACATACTTTAAATATTTATTTTCCTCATTTGACAAATCTTAACTCAAAGTGATAAAAACGACTGCTTTCAGATGTAACGTGTTTTTAATTTTATAAAAATTAAAATTAATGATAACAATTTTTTGGCACAGTAATATTAGTATGAAATATGAAAGAAAAAATAAAAAGTAATTTATTTTGTTTGCATAAGTTTTAAATATAATTATCATATTGTTGTTGAAGTTTTAGTAGCTTGAAGAAATTTATTTTTGAATATTCTAGAAATTTACATAAAGGTGTTTGAATGACCGGTGAAAATTGTGTATATATAGCAGTATTGTGTTTCAAGTTTAGAATTTTTAACTAATATTTGGTAACACAAATCGAGATAGGAATTTCAAAATTATTTAATAAATCCTCGCTTAATCGATTAGAAGCAATAAATATTAAAGCAACTATGCAAATTTTCTAATATTGATATTTTTTGTTGTTAATTCGATTCTTGATAAATTAAAAATTTGTTTATTAGCTTTCCATTTTTTTGCGCTATATTTGCGACGTTTGAAAGTTTGTCGTTTTCTTCATGAAAATATACTTGCTTGTTTACCTAAAAACACTGCAGTTAACCCGAACAAAGCGGACGGAATTCTTTAAGGGTTTGCATATAGGCAATCGGCTCACTGAGAAGTTAAGATAAAGGAAATCAAATATATCTATTAAATGGTCAAATGCCTAGAAAATCAGTATTTGCATCCTGATTATGTCGCTGTCCAAAAGACTTGAAAGATTTTGGTATTGTTAAAAAGTATTTGCCCTATCAGGGTAGAAGGGCGAATAATAGCAGAGAGAGGCTTACACTTATTTCCTTCACACATTCTGTATCTGCAATAGTCGTTGTATGGCTTAACGAAACTAATATCCAGTACCCTGCCAGGGCAGCCATTTCGCTTCGCAGTCATAATGAGATCATAGCTAAGGTTTTCAGTAGTTCCCGCTGGAAACTCGCTTTTTTATAACTTAGAGAAATTCTACTAGTTCTCGGTCCCGAGGGCAGATTTCACATATGCCGATCTTGTCTGCAATTGTTATTTTGGGCACCCCAAACAAATCGATGATGTCGCTTAAGATTTAGTGTGTTTATGATTCCAAAAGTGATATTTATTTAATTTTCTTATGAACACTTTTCGAAATATAAATGAAAAATTGCAAATTGTTTTAAAAAATATTTATTTTCTTTCGGTCAAAAATATATTTCCTAATGATTGTTTTTAAGAAAAATTACTGAACTTCTTTTATTATTATTTTAAAAAAGATAATTTTTTTTTCTCTAGATTATTAGCAAACCTCTATGTCTGCCAAGATTGTGTTGTCTCAAGCTAAAACTTTATTTTTTTTTAATTATTTGCTAAAACGTTTAAATATTGTTGAAGTAAACTTTGCTAAGAAAACCAACAGCAAACTTTATGGGTCATAATTTATATAAAAAAAAATCACAAACAAATATTACAAAAAGAAATACAAATTTTATTTGTGGTTCAAAGCACCAAAAGAAAATTTTTTGCTGAAAATAACTTTTTAATTTTATGATAAGACCAAAAAAACTCATAATAATGATTGTCTACGAAATCCTTCATTACATTCTGCAATTATATTTAAGTGAATTAAATGATAAAATTAAACTGATAAACTACAGAATGTAATAAAAATCTGCTGACTCGTTTTGTAAAAGTAAAAATAAGCTGAAATATATTTAATGAAGCTGCTATTAAAAAGGAAAAGAAAACGAAAACATAAACATAAACAGATCAAGTACGAGTACATCAGCATTCAAGAGTAAATTTGCGCGTTGAGAAAGATGCAAATTTATGAAGCAAAATCGTTTAAATATTAAGATTTTTTCATTTTTATTTGCTGCTGCTGGTTACAAAATACCATAAATTTCTTCCGATATTTAAATGCATATTTGGTCATTTTTTATTTTTTTTCTTCTTTCGACTTTTCTTGCATGCGTTTATCTAGTGTTCACATTTTGATATGTCCATATCAATTTTTTTGAATGAGAAGTTGCTCTTAAAATCGCAGTAAAATGATGCTTGTAGATGTGTGACTGACAGATGACAAACTGAAGTGTATCCGCAACAGAATCTCTCCAGCTGAAGAAGGGTTTCATTTCGTTTGCTTGTTTCCCTTGTTTGTTTATTTGTTTATATAACTACAGGCATTCTTGCCACTTTATACGTACAGATGGATCTTTAATTAAAGTTTGCAGGGTGGAGACAAATTATTCTTACACGAATGTGTAAGAAGTTAACAACAGTGTAGTAAAAATTTAACTTACTACGGTAAAAGACGTTGCGAATTTGAAGAAAAGTTATTTTTTCATTTAACAGACGCTGTTCGCATGGGCTAGCAGCGCAAAATGCCATATCAATTTTCACAAAACAAACTTTTTAAATTTATATTTAACCTACTCTTTTTTTTTCAACGTCACGCCTTCATACATTGGCTGGTATCGAAATAGTGCAATGTAAACTAGAAAAACTACGCCGCTGTACATATTCGGACTTTTTTAAATTAATGACTTTTCATATCATATTAATTAGTTTTAATTAAGTTAGGTTTTAGTAAAGGGGCAAGAACAAGTTCAAATAGGTTTTATAAATTCGTCTATACCTATTTAGTGTTATATATTCCAAGTTACTAGAAATTTTTATGATCCATAAAAGTTAAACAAAATTAAATGAAAAAATATTTCTTTTGTTTGGGTACGGTTTTCCGTCGACCCTCGTCAAATTTGGTTTGTGAACAAACCGGTTTCGGCTGTTTGCCATCTTCAGTGTTCTTTTCGTACTAGTTGCGTTCTATTGTCAGTTGTGTTTATATAGTATTGATGTTGTGTTTTCCAAAGAATTTTGCCAGTTTGTACGTTGATTTTCCCATATATGCTAATGTAGCCCATTTTCTCCCTTCCTTCTCCTGTTCTTTGTTCGTTGCAATTTGTTCCTTCATATACATTTGCCGTGTTAGTGGTGTTCTCTCGAGTCTTATTATTAACTGCCTGATTGCTGCGTTTTTGTGTTGCTGGGGATAATTTGATGAGTTGTGTATTATTGTGCCCGTTGCTGTTGGTTTCCTGTATATTTCATATTCGATTCTGTTCGAGATTACGTTCCTCTTGATCGTTAGGTCCAGATAATTAATTCTCCCCTCCTCTTCCTTTTCCATTGTTAAATATTTTATTAAAAAATATTTCTCACTTGACGAATACAGTTGAGCAAGCAGTTGCCAGAATTTGCTTTACAAATTGTTTACATATTGTATTTTTTATTTCTTGTTCTACTGTTCAATTCTGTGTGCAATTCAGTTTGTGAATTCGTTATGTACAAATGTATCTATGTTTGCATGGGTATGTATGGTCGCTATATAAATTGTGAAAAAAAATATACATTTGTATGCGTCAGTATACGCTTCATATCATACTAATCAGTTTCTCTAAGTAAGTTCGGGATACTAATAACTTTAATGCACTTTTTTAATGTCATTCTCATTTTATTTAATATTTTCTTCTTTTGATTGTTTGCAATACGTTTAAGATTGTCTTGTTTACTGCATTAATGGCAATTCGAATGGTTGTTAAAAGTTAAATGAGCTGAATGAAATTGTATTAAACTGTTTCTTGTATATTAAAGAGTAGTTCGTAAGTCCTGTAAAATGAGTTTTTGTAATCACTAAAACAATTATTTTTTAAGAGATCACAGCAGAATTAAGTTGTTGAAGCGGTATTTTTTAACCGACTTCAAAAAAAGACAGCAGTATAAATGCGTCTGTATTTCTTGATATTCGTGCTGGGTTTGCCAGCAACCAATTTTGAAAATTTTATTTTCTAATTAAAATCTTATGCTGATGATAATTAAGACTGGCCCTAGTAAAAGATAGCATAAAGAGGCATGTACAATTTTAATAAAGTCGGTCTCAGCTCAGCTTCAGAAAAAGGTAATAATAGAAAAATAAACCTTAAAATTAAAAAGTGTCCTCACAGTTGATGATGCAGTTTAATTTATTTTGTCCAATATTTTTAAACACTTATAGTTAAGGCACTTCAGAAATGATCAGAATGTGTATTTTTATAACCGCTGTAACTAAAATTATAAATACTGAAAATAAGACAAGGGTGCCTCTATGGATGATGGGCTTTGATGTATATAGCCTTATTTTAGATAGACCATTTTAGACCTGAAATTCGAAAAAAGTATAACACCATACTGACAATTACTAGTAAAAAATTTCACTTCATAGCTGATTGAATTAAAATTAGGAATTATGTTATGCTTTTTTATTTAATTCTGTTTTTGTAAGAATTATAAATGTTTATTTGAACAGTAGCCCAATAGTAATGTTTAAGTTAGATTCTCGATAAAGTCACAAATTTCAGTATGTTCGTTAAGCCGCATGCTTGGGAAATATGAGACCCTATGTATGAAATGAGGAACGTAATTTTCTATTTGGAAGTTGGCGAATCAAGAAATTCATTATGTTTGTAGTAAAATTAAGTCTGTTAGCCGTGTTTATAACCTGTGAATTGTTTAGTAAATGGGTTGAATAATTATAAGATACGTTTCTTTAACAAAAAAAAACGTCAAAATGGCGTAAATACCTCAAAATGACCGTGAACCTTCAAATCTGTCAAATCAGCCATCTTCATAATTGATAGGTAATTCTCTATAATAAGCGTTCATTTATTTTAATAAATGATTTTATAATTTTCTAATTTCTGAGATACTATTTCGACAAAGAATACACCATACTATGGTTGTTAAACATACACCACTAAACTACACTAAATATAATTACTTGATTAAAAATATATTAAAACAAAAATAATAAAACACTTTCGCCTCATCAGCAGAGCGCAAAAAGTTGCTTTATTGTAAATTATTAAAACTTTTCCAACTTATCTTTTTTATGGTTTATTCTGTGCAAAAGTTAATTATATTTTTGATACTTTACCCAACGATAAATGCTGTGGCTAAAAGTAAACATTCAACGTGATAAAGAGTAACTTTTATTGCAGTATTTTTTTTATCATAATTTAAAAAAAAATAGCAAATAAAAATATAAGAACATTTAAGCATTCAAACAATCAGATAATCAGACTGGAGGATGTTATACTTGTTGACAATGAAGAATAATAATACAAGAGCACGTTAGACTATAAGTGGGTTACAGATGTCATGCAAATATGAACTTATTAAATGTGTTGTATTTCGTTATAAAAAGGATTAATTGTATTTTTTTATTTTTTGTTCATTTCAGACAACCATCAGATCGTAAAAAGGAACATATCAAACGTCCTATGAATGCTTTTATGGTATGGGCCCAGGCAGCTAGACGTGTTATGTCTCAGCAACATCCACATTTACAAAACTCCGAATTAAGCAAATCTCTAGGAAAATTATGGAAGTAAGTAAATCTTAACAGAAAAAAAAATTACCTTTATCTCATTGTTTTCCAAGCATAAAAAGAGTAGGAGCTAGAAAATTAATGGAATTCATATTTTTATTTCAATATGTTAAAAAGTAATTGCATTTGTTGCCAAAGAAAAATTTGAAACAATACAAGAGATATGTTAAGTAACTTGGTGATTTGCGTAAATGTTTGTGCGGTCACTTATAGTCAGTCGAATTTATTGCGAAGAGTAGTTGAAAATTGAACGTCCAGGTTATGCCAAGTATACGGTGGCCTCTTAATTGAAATCATATTTAAACATTAAATATATTAAATTATCTGATTATGAAAGCTATTTAAATAGATATTAAAAATATGTTTCTTTGCTTAAAACTTAAAATTTTCCACCTCTATACAATATAAAAGTACACAAATAAATCTTGACTTATCCGAAGACATAATAAGAATTTTTTTATGTAAAAATTATAAAATACAATATAGCATTGTGTAGTTCATTGTTAATTCATTGAATATATATATATTGCTTTGCAAGTCCGTGATTGCTTTGCAAGTCATCTGTGGTTTGTTTTTATTCTGCAGCGTTCTTTTTTGTGTGCGCCAAAAAATTCAATCATTCAAGAAAATTAACCAGAAAGAACACAATTTATTTTTTTTCGTTTTTATGTTTTTTTTTTAATAATTGTATCGTTTTCACAATTCAATATTTTTGTGTGCTTATATAATACGACTTATCCCATTGCAATGCTTTTACATATGCGACATTCTTCGATCGATTTTGGTACGCGGTATAGACAAACAAAGCACGTGAACGTAATATATATAATTGACCATGCGAAAAACCGGGATCATTGCAAAAGCAACACGTATGGGGAACTGAAGCTATTTAAAATCAAACGGCAAATCGGAAGGAATCATAGAAATGCGTGGTATCAACACATCGTCGCCCTTATATTTTCCTTTTACAATTTTTGCTTCAATCACATTTTTTATAACTTTTTTGACTACTAAACGTGTTCCATTGCAAAGTCGTGGCTGGCAGATATTTCTAAGCAAAATAATTGGTACACCAACTTTCACTTGTGGGCAGTGAGGCGGCAGTCCAGATAACTCGAACGAATTTTAAAATTCAACTGGATAATTTACAACATCGTCTTGATTGGTAACAGAGTCAACCGATTTGTAAGTAAACATTTCCCCGGGAATGTCATTCAAAATTGTCACATTGTTATCTGGAACATCTATATTTTTCGCAGCTCTTTCCCAGTGTTTCTAAAATTTTGTGCAATACCGGGAAATACGTTTGTGACCAATTCTTGTTTTGATTGTGCAAAGTGGCAAAAATTATCTGGAAGGAAATTATCTGGTGGAAATGCGCCATTCCCAATATCTAACAATTGCTTTGAAAAACGTTCGGCTGATGGATCATTTTGAAATTGAACACGCAATTACACACACACACAAAATGCAGCAGAATATGGAAAACAAAATTCTCTATTTGTTTGCACACCCACTTGCTATGAACATGCGCGAATTTCGATTTGTACGCTGCGGCACGCCGTCGCATTCTGTGCAAGCACACACACATACATCAATATACAAATGAATACACACATTTCATTTGATACAAAACATTGAAAATAAAATATTTTAATTTTTTTTGAAAAATTTATCTTGTTTCAAACACGCACTATTATGCGTAAGCGCAGGAAATAAAGACAAAAACCAGCGACCATTACGAAGGTACTGTGAAAATTTGGTTAAAATCCGACGGCGCATTTCGTCAAAAACTGGTTTTTAAAGAGTTTATATAATACATGATAGATCGAAGTGGGCAGGTGGCGCCGGGTCTATGATCTGTAATGATTATTATTATAATAATTATTATTATAATAATTATTACTATTATAATTATCATTATAATAATTATGAAATATGTATTAATAGATTACATTACTAAACGTACTTACAATCTCATACACAGCCTTACATAATTATATACCTTCACATACATTTATTAATCTGTATTACAATACATATGTATATATACTTGAATATTATATTAAGCATTTGCAGAGCTTAACGCCTATGTCGCTATTACTCTCTTATTTGTTTAATTTATATTATAATTTATAATTGAAAGCTAAATAAAAAATAAATAAATATTCATTATATTTTTTATCCTCTATATGCCTTGTAAAGGAAAAATAGAATAAAAATGTTGAATGCGTTAATAAAACTTATACAAGATCTCAGTCATGGTTGCAGCATGCATGCCTTTGACATTTAAGGCGTAAAGTGCAGACAAATTACTATATACATGTACGAGTATTTATTGCAAAAAAGCATGGCATCTTAAGCTAAGACGCAGTAGGTGTGAAAAAATAACTTAAATCGGCTTTTATTGTGATATTTTTAGAAATGGTGTATATTTTGGTTTTGATTTAGGAATATAGAATAAACACAAAAAAAATCGAAGTGCATAAATATCTACAGTATATGTATATGTATAATGTTTTAAAATCTTCAAATGAAGTCGGTTTATTTTAAAGACGATTCCAAAACGAAATCACAAAGGCTCTGACTATCTATGCTCACTAAGGAATATTTTACAAAATAACAATTTGCTAATGTCTCTGATTCTTTAGTTAAATTCTCCTTGATGAGCATAGGTAGCCAAAGGTAGCTAAACAATACAAGAAAAGAAAAGGCAATGGATTTTTTAAAGACATATTCTTCTGAGTATTCTTTCACTTGTTTTAATCAAGCCCATTGCATAAGTCGTTAACTTCTTAACTATATACGTAATACTTTTTAATCTGCTATTGTCCAACAAATTTATTTTACTAGTGTCTAACAGTTTTATTCCGGTTTTTTTTATGAAATAATAGTGTAAATAATGAGTTATTTAAAAAAAATAAATTAAAAAAACGCAGACTTTTTTCTTCAAGTTTATTTTGTTGGATAATTTTTAAATTAATATAATTTATTTATAATCAAATAAACTCAAAACTAATTTAGATTTTTTATTGGTTTTATTTAATGACACAAATGACTTAATTGGCGGTATTCTTTACAATTTTAAAAATATATAATACATATACAACATTATATTACTAATTTCGATATTTTATCATACATTTAATAACGATAATGCTAAAAAAAATTAATAGACTTTCTGAATACCTTTTGCCAAAAATAGCATAGCATAGCATTTTGGCTGACAATAAAAAATAAAGCTAAAAAATAAAAAAATACCCATTCACATAAACTTCAAATCTTTCACAACTTTCAATAACGAATAACAGCTTACAATTAAAAAAACAAAAACCAAACTCCAGATCTGGTTGTCAATACATTTCTAGCCATAACAAGGTCTACAAATTGCTTTTATCAACATACACATGCAGTAAAATACTAATGAAAATCCCACTTTTTAACGAATTTTTTTGTTTAAAGATAAATAAATAAACCACAAGAGAGTCATGCTCTGCAAGCAGATATACTTTAAATTTGCTAGGTTTCGAATAGTGTGGAAAAACATATTTTTACGATTTTAAAAGCAAGAAAATCTCGGAAATATTTTTATTAATAATTAAACCAAATTGTACGTCAAATTAAAAATTTTTTACAATATTAAATAAATATGTATTTATCTTTTAAACGGTCTTTTTTAATTAAATTTATCAATATTTTTTTTCAATATTTCGCTTTCCTCTGGAAAGCTTCTTCAGAAATTAATTTTATAACAACAAAAATTACCAAATGTAAGGAGAATAAATTTCAAAAGACACATAATTTGTTATAATTATTTCATAAGAAAGAATTTGTTATTTAATTACCATTTCCTTGTTTTTTGTATGTTTAAATTTTTAAAATTTTAATTTTGTATGTATGTATGTATGAAGAAAATATGTTAATATTTAATATATATATATAACATATTCTTATATGCCAGAAAAAGAAAAAATGAAATTATATTTAACATTGAAAATAAATTGTTATAATAAGTTTCATTTCTACATATACATTTTTTGGTCCTTTGAATCAGCAAACAAACCATGAGCGAGTAGTCGTTTACATTTTTCAAAAATTTTTATAAATATAAAGAAAATTGATAATTACTTCTAAAAGGTCTCTCTCTCTATCTCTCTAAAGTTATATCTATTTTGTACTGATATTGCTAATGATATAACATTCAACACTGAATTTAACTAGCCCCGGTGCTTTGTTGCTTTATTAACTACAAAATTAGGGAAAGCTAAAAGGTGAAAATGTATATGAATAAAATATAGTCTAAAATTTCAGATATCCTACACTTAAAAATTACTTAACTTCGTATATTGGTTTTTTTAAGTCTTAAAATAAAAGACTTAAATTGCTTTAAATTTATATTTTCATTAATGTATTTAACTTTTTCTCATTTAAATTAAACAAAAGTTTGGTTTTGCTTGTATTTTATTATATTATATATATATTTTGTTTAATTTTTTTCCATCTGTTTGTCAATTAAAAGTATAAAAACAAATTTTATGGTTCAGTGAAAAGTCAAAGATAAGCTTGAAACAAATTACTGTGTGATTTATATTAGTCTGTCTCAAAAACTTATATGAACACAAAAATAATTTCAAATATATATTTATATATGTTTCAATGAAAATTCTATAGAATACAGCGAAATAGAGATAAGACATAAAAAATATTTGTTTTATAAATTGGTATTCATTCGTTTCATGTTTCCATGAAGATCAATTATTATTTTCAACTTAATACAAAAAGAGTAAAAAAATTGAATATAAAATTAATAATATTATTATTATTTTTTATTCATTTTTGTATTTTAATCATTAAATTAGATTTTTTTAAATTTAATTACGTGTTTTTATTTTCATTTCATACGGTTTTCAATTGGAAACACGAAGTAAATTGAATATTATTTTATAAGAAAATGTTTTTGTTAGTACAAATTTGTGTATAAGAAAAAAGTTATATATGAAATCATAAAAGAATTTCAAGTTGAAAATATTTTTTTAGTTATATGAATGCAATATCTGTGTATATGAAATAAAAGATTATGCAAAATTAATAATTTTTCATCAGGATTTGAGACAAAGTATGTTTATTGTGATGAAATGCAAATATCTATGTTTTAACAGTAAACAATTCTATAAAATTCTTATAAATTTGCATCAAATAAACAGCAAAAAGTGGTGAAAGATATAAATTTTACGAGATATACGTATTATAATGAATTTTCTCTGTAATGTGTGAAATGTAGGGAATCAGTATTTTCGTTTTTGTTTCTATGCCAGATACTGAATGCTTCCTCTCTTGATCTGACTGCATTTCTGCACGTCTGAGTAAACCAAGATATCGATATGGTTTTAATCGAAATTTTTTGGATGGAACATGTTTTCATTACAACCAAAATGATGTTTACAACCATTTCCGCCATGCCATCGACATTATTGTCCAAGAAAGAAAGTTTCTATTAAATTAAATTGCCTAAAAAATTTGTTGAGCTCAGCCCAATGAGCCTTCTCATCAATACATGTTAAACGTCTGGCAGCGGGCTTCGAAACATTGTGAAGATCCGAATATGAAAAAGAGACGGAGATGATACAGAGGTGCATAAACACTAACTTCATATATATATATATATATTGACACACTGCCTCAAGAATAGCTTTTGGATAAGAAAATCCTAAAGTTGCAAAAGAGTACTAACTGTTCTATAAATCAAATCCTGAAGACGGGACATTAAATTAAAACATTAATAAAATCAATGAGAGAAGTAATGAAACTAGATTTCAGTTTACATTTACTCATAAAAATTATTTATGAATATTAATTATGAGAAGATAAAAAAATTGCAAATATCATCAAAGCAAAATTTACATTAAATTCGAGTAATAGACCATAACGTTTTCTAAAATAATCAAAAGTTATCATTTAAGAAATCCAACTTTATAACATTTTTTTTCCTTTTTAACATTAACATTTAATATTTTTTTACATGGTTTTATATAATACATGTATATAGAAATTTTTTTTTATTAAGAAATATTTTTTCGTATTTCGGTTCAACCTTTTACTGAAATTGAATGACTTTCTAATTTATTTTTATGATCTAATGTTCTTTGTAGAAATCTTAAGGATTCTGACAAACAACCATTTATGGATGTGGCAGAAAAATTGCGAAAAACACACAAACAAGAGCACCCTGACTACAAATATCAGCCAAGAAGAAAAAAAGGACGTTCTCTGACAGTCAGTGCAGTACAATGCAGCGAAGGTTTTAGTGCAGCTGTAACAGCAGCTGCAATGATAAATTTAACCAACGGCAATAACAATAGTATAAACAATAGCAATAACCATAATAATGGAATAATAGACGTCAAGTCCAATAATAGCCATAATAGAAAAGCAATAAATACACAAATGTCGACACGAATAAATGGTAAAAATAACAATTGTGTTAACAACAAAAGAAACAGAGAACTAGCAATGGGAAAACAAATAAATGGGAAATCGACGTATAAAAAAATGGGAGAAATAAAAGCAACAGTAAAAAATGCATACAATTCTGCGGGACTATTGACTCAAGGACATTCATTGACCAATGGAATGGTAATGGATGATGGCACAACTGATTTTATGTTTAACCGTTATGACTTTATTAAACGTTTAGACAGTCCGTGTTCAACTACAAGCTCTCTACAATCTTGTGGCACAGCTGTTAATGAAAGCCAACAACCTCTGACTCCTCCAGCTACACCATATACACGTTCAACTAACAACCACCACCACCAGCAGCATCAGCTACCACAGCACTTGCAACGTACAATGATGGCACCACAAATAAATGATACGGGTGCCTTAAGTGATTATAGTCTACTTAATATTGAAGGACGAGAATTTATTTCCTTAGACGATTCTTCTTTCAGCAGAACTAATAACGATGGTGGAACAATGAATGTAAGCGAGGAGCTAGCGGAAAATCCAAATCAATTACCACCATATGCCTTACAATTCTGTGCAAATCGTTCTTTGTGTGAACAACAAAGTTCTCTAGAATATGAAAACTTCAATAAAACTGTTGGTGGTACCATTGACTTGCCAGAATATACAACATATAGGCGGTCAGATTGTGCATCATCTCCCACGATACACACCACTGAACCGTTAAATTATTTCAACATATCTTCACCGCAAACAAAATCATCTCACAATATGGAAACATCGTCTTTTAAGTCAGCTACAGCAAATGGAAGTAATTATGTGGCGCCATATGCTTCAATCTCAAATAATAATCCGTTGGCGAATAACGAAGATATTGAAGTTAATATTGAACAATACTTTATAGATCACTTAATGCCGATAGAGCCTAACAGTGCTTCCTTGCAAACAGCGGCTGCTATGACCACCTCTTTAGTATGCCATTCGCCACAATTGATAAGACAAGAAACAGAAACATCTGCCCTCTTGACTGCTAACAGCAGTTCTGCGAAATCCTTATCATATGCCAAATTGCCACAAGAATCACATATGTTGCAAGCCACTACGATCAACACGACAACGGTATTAACATCAATTTCAACAGCAACAACATTAAGCTGTTTACCAACACCCTTAAACTCTTCCACATCCTGTTCATCGTCGACAACTACATCATCATTGCTATCACCACAAAAACTTTTAACATCACCAACACCAAAATCTAGTGAAGCGACAGCGTTCAATGCACGCGTACATGCAGCTGATAATTTAAATTGTTTTTATATGTCTGAAGAACATATGTGTCTGAAGAACAGCACACTACCATTAAAAGCAACTACAACAACACAACCTAGAGCATCCACCTTAATAGAAAATATTCAAATACAACAACATCAACAGCAACATGTACCGGAATTTTCCATATTCCACAATGCTGATGATCCTCTTCGCCTTCAGCAACACCATAATCAGCACGTTTTTACCACACAACCTTCAAACATTTCCACCCAACTTCAACATCATCAGCAACAACAGCATACACAGTATCTATGGAATGGCTATAATGTACAATAAAACTCACTTAATTGTAATTACTTTTTTAAATGTAGACATGTTTTTCTGATTCCTTTATACGTTTACACATTTAATTTACATATTTTTATTGTTACTTTTTATTAAGCATTTTGTATTGTAAATATTTATTTAAAAATTATTTAAATTTTTATTATATTTGTTCAAATTTTCGAATTTGAAAAAAAAATTATAAATCTAATTGAAATTAAATGTTTTTCTATTTGTGTCAGTTTATTTTAATTTAACTTGACTTCAATGCGTATTTTCATTGCTGGCGAAAACACCGCCCAGAAAAGATTTTCTTATATGATAAAAAAAAATCTGTTTTAAATTGATTTATTTATTGGTAAAAAAAAATATGAAAAAAGTAACGGTTTGCTGAAATTTAAATATCATCAGACGATCTCAAAAACTGTGCTTCTAAAGGTCATGGAGTGTAACTTAATAGAATTAAATTGTATAACTCTCAAACGAACTGCTATATTACGCTTACCTTTTGACATCTTTAATCTTTATCAAATTCTCGTGAAAACATTGAGTATTGAACAACGCCACCAAATAACTAATTTTTACGATGGTGATCATTACAAAATTCTGAATGAAAACGCGCTTTATTGTACTTAGAAAGTCCACAAAAAGCGCCATTATCAATGATTTTAAAATATTTAAATTTTTTAAATTATTTTATTGCAAAGTAATTTCACACAACACTTTAGAGTTTTAAATTAAATTATATGATTTATTTAGACGACTTATTTACCTTTATACACACAAAATTATATGATGAAAACACTTACAACTGTTTTACCACTATTGTTTCGTTACTTTATAACGTTCACACTTAACGTACTTTACTGACATTCAAAAGGGAGTTTGTACATTCTGTTTAAAATGGCTCTAGCATTCACTCAAAAACTCTACTGCAAGCCATCACATGTAGTTTTTTGTTATCGCTATTCGGTGTAGGTATTTGCATGCTTGTGTGTCTTCTTGTTCTATGGTAGCGGTTTTTATCTAATCGCGACTTCTGTTGCTATCTATACGGCTGAACATATATTTTAATAAAGCTTTAATATATCTACTACTAAAAAATATTAGTTTAAATTAGAAATGGTTGGTCCTGGTACAAATTGGTTTGCAGTACAAATAAATTATCAAAAAAAAATTCAATTTCATTTTTAAAGTTTGACTAAGAAAGACGTTATATTGCCTGATTGCACTCACTTTGATATTTTAAAATTTCCTTGCTGAATAAGGCTTTTTTAGTCTTTTAAAAGCTAAATGCTCAACAAGTTTTATCTTTTATCTTTTTAATTCCTCTTATAGTTATTTAGAAGTGTTATAAATAGAAGGTGTGGCGGTTCAGAAAAATGCTAAATTTAATATAGTTTAAAACGGCACATTATCATTGCAATGAAACTAAAAATAATACAAATAACACATTAACTGACATATGAAAAAAATCAAACTGAAAGTAATTTAATTTAATATTTGAGAAAAAAAGAGAAAACATCAAATTTCCTAACAATTAAATTTAGTTATTGTGCAATTGTAATAAAGTTTAATAATTTTAAACAGGCTACTGCTGGCTATAGGATGCATGTGTGTTGACGCATTTAATTCGAAACAAATTTTGAAATCATCTCATGCGTAGGAATAAATATTTTATTTGTAAACAACTGGGAAGTGTTATCACGACATGACGCGTACACATGCAATGCCAAATTGTGCCGAAACTACCAAATTAGGTTGTGAGAAGGATATTTGAAAAAGAGTAAGAATATTAAAATATTGTTAACAAAGATGTATACTTTAGCTACAAACGATATTGGGGCTATTTGGGGCTTTCGCTATAATTTTTTGCATTTATTTCTTATCTTAAATTTATCTTAAAAAACTTCTAATTGTTGTAATTGTTTGATTGTTTTGCAATTCTTTGAAAGCTGTTGAATGTCAGGACAGCAAATGGTTGATGCGAGGGACATGAAATTTAATTGTTGTATTGTTGTATCTCCTAAAGCATAAGAAATATAAACGTTTTGCGGAAAACCTTTTTATTCATCTTCTTCAGGAAGCTGTAACGAAATTAACGAGATTGAATGCGTGAGCGGTGTCTCTGCTTCAGATATATATTTTCAATAAATACTCTGAAAGTCTTGCTTTTGTTTTGAGTTTCCACTTGAATCGAAATTTTAACTACTCAAGAAATCTTTTTAGTCTTGAAATCAAACTACCTGTGCAAGAATTTCTTTATTTACTTGAGCAAAATGCAGCCACAACTTTTTTTAAACTTAAATAAATGCTTGCCTGGATGCATGTATGCATGTAAGTTCGAATGTCTGTATATATGTATATATGTGTATTTGCGCATAGGTTTACATGTATGTACGTATGTATGCATGTTATTTATGTATGCACGTGTGTATGTATATTTCTTATGGATGTAGTGGTAACGCAAAACCAATTAGTGATTATACACAGGAACCACCTCTGGAAAAGGTTTTTTGCACTTTACAGTGATATGCTCAAAGTCATCCTGCTCTCATTTCGCTTGGCCCATGCTTTTTTATTTTAAATCTATGCAGATGTTTGGCATAATTTCCATGTCCACTTAACATTGAGGAAAGATGGAAATACGTGTATGTAATTATGTATGTATGTATATATGTTTATATATATGTTGAAATTCTAATCTGTTTGCAAATGTAAGAAATGTGGCGGTTCAGAAAATGGACTCAACTTTGACATTTATTTTAATATTAAAAAACTAAAATTTAATTTAAAAAAAATATTTCCTTGTATTCGAACTTTAAACTAATTAAAATTGTATTTATTTAGGCTTTCGTAAAGTTTGAAAATTAAGAACAATGAACTATTTTAAGAAGAATTTATTTTCCAACAAATAAGGCAACATGCCTAGTTGCCAAGTTTTCCATGTAGCCAATATAGTCATTTCTTTAAATTTGTTGTTATATAATCTTTCCAAGTTAGGTGTAAAAAATTAATAAAATAAAATCTATATATCTTCTAAGTGATGGCAATTTATTCAATTTGATTGTCTCTCTGAAATAAAGAAATAAACAACGACATAGAAATTTGTTTACTCAGGAGAAAAATATTTTTTTAAATAGATTAAAAATAAAATGGTTAAATATTTTTTATCCGGATTTGGATAACATATGATGCTATTGTTTTCATATTGAACTTAATGCTTTTTTAATAAATAAATATAAAAGTTTATTATCAATTTTAGTCTGTAATTATAAATAGAAAAGGTGTTTCATGTCAAATATTTAATTTTGGTTTTCCTTCAAAATCAAACTGAGGGATAAATGAATAATTAAACGTCTATAAATGCCAGAAGTGTAGGAGGATAGTATTAGTTTATTATTTCCAAAATAATTAAGGGTTTTTTTCCAATATTTTTTTGCTGAGATGTTGCTGGCTATAAGAAAAAATTGCCTGTAAAATGCGCTTTATTTTGTACCTGCGCATTTTCTTTCTAGTTGATGTTTTGTATTTATTGTTGTTATTAGAATTGTTTTTTTAATATATTTTGTTACCACTTATCACTATTATCTTAAAAACTTATTTTACGGATTTTATTTATAAAGTACTTCATCACGAATACGGCTTATCAATTTGATATCATAAAGATTCTTATAAAATGCCACAAAATAAAATATGTTCATCTTTAAAAAATTACTTGTTTGTAGAAAATTTTTACTCACTACAATTTATAATTTTCTTATTTGAAAATCAATGAGAAAATATTTATTCGAACACCTAATATCTTTAAAATAAAATAAATTTTATTTATTAAGGCTTTAAAATTTAACAGATTTTCAGTACACTAGAATATGTGTTTATGTTTGTTCTTTAATAAAACCCATGTCAGCCAAACTGCTTAATTTTTGCTGAGATAGAAAGTTGGATACATAAATGAGTGCCAGTGAAATAATATTTCTTAAATTTCCTTCATTTTTCTTTACAAAGTGTCTTAATAAGTTATTGCTTTTTTTGGAATTTTTTCTTTATTATTTATTTCTTGGCATTTATTTTATTTTGCTTAATTTTTCTTTTAAAATTTTCTAATTAAAAAAAGTATTTTTGTTGACTCTTATAACCATAGTTGATGTTAAAAAACACAAAATAATAATAAAAATATGACAGAGTAAGTTTATTCTTATAAAGTTGTTAGAAACAAAATTCAAAGTTTGTTTTAGAAATTAAAAAAAGGGATAAAAACAAACACAAAACACAACACAACACAAAACACAAACGCTGAAAAGAAGGAATATTATTTATGGTGTCTTCTTTTTCTTCGAAAAAAATGTTAAATAAAATATGATTTTTTTCATGAAATTAAAGTAGAATTTAAATAATTTTAACAATTTCGGAGTAAATTTTGTTTATGTTTTATTTTTGGGATTAAACATGAACAACCTAGTAATTTAGAACTGCTAATGAGCCTATCTTTGAAGAATAAATTGGATAGTTACAAGTTTATCCAGATATCGAGAGGAGTGCTCTTTTTTCTTATGCTCCTAATTTATCTTATAACTGCACTCTCAACTTTTACAAACATATTTAAAAATTAATTTTATTTGTTTCTTTAATTTTAGGGGGTCTTTTGTTGGTAATCGATGGCAACCGCAGTCATACCTCAGTGACGTTTCAAGTTAGTAAAATTACAATTTCCAGATGACAGTCGTATTGAAAACAATAAATTGGGGATTAATGTTTAAATAAAAATTGAGAAAAAGCGATACTAATTTTTTTTGGTATTGTTTTACATTTTTGTTGATATATGAAAGGAAAGAACAAATTTAAAAGAGACATAGAAGAGAACAGTTGAAAATGTTAATTGCATTAATCGTCTATATTAATGATCTCTGCCCTTTCAAAGCAACGTTAAATAAAAAATACACAGTAAAAAGATGTTACAAACCACTGGCAGGTGACTAAAGGAGAAAGTAAGTTTTTCTCAATAGAACAGTATGAATCGGAATTTTAACACTCAACAATATGTCAAGAAAGGTTTCTCAAATAAACTTGGCAGAAATTGTGGAACAGCAAAGGAATGAGACAGTTCTAAGATTTGATGAACTTTTGTTGGCAAAAATTAGAAGTAATAAGAAAGTTGTAGACTCCCTACGGTTTTATCCAAAGTTCACGTATAAAATGACTATCTCAGTATAACAAACTAACTTACGGATGTTATTATCTAGGACATTTAGTTCAAAAGGATTGTATGTAATTTTCAGGATGCTTTATTTACAACTTCTGCTAGATAACTTTCTTGTTAACATCTATTTTCGATTGCAAAATTTTTAAAAATAGCATTATATATAACGTTGTAGCAACTGATAAAGTTTGCCGCACTCAAAACAAATTTACAATTCAAAAGAAAAGGAGCCAAATTTTCTGTTGTTAGCCATAATGGACTCCTAAAAAAACAAGTTAAAAATTAAGAAATGCCGTATTCTTGTATTAATTTTTTAATACATATTGTGACATAAAGAATGAATATTTTTTATAAAAAATTAAAAATAACTAAACTTATTATTTTCCATAAAAATTTCCTTTATTTCCTTCTCTTAACTATTCAAAAAAGAAACGTAATGTAATAATAACGTAACATATACAATTTAACCTCTCTTCCAAGTAAGTTATTGTGCTTCTCTTTTTAAGTAAAATATAGTCTGTTTGAGTTTCTCTTAATATAGAAAAATAAAATTAACAAAAGTTCTTCTTCCTTTACACTCATTTATATTTATATATACAAAACCCTAGAGAACAATTAATATTTGTTAGAAATTTTTTACTTTATTAATGTGTCCGTAAGCAACAATGGTGGCGTTATCTGAGAGGTTTAAGAATAGGTTAAAGAGGTTAAAATGCATATTAAATTATATGAAAAATATACAAGGAAGCTGTATTCCTCCCGGGTAATAAAACTAATTAACCTTAACAATAAATATAATAAAAATAAAGAGACACAAGCAATAGAAAAAATGTCAACTTAGTTAGCCATAAGCTGTTATGGACTTTGAGTGGTAAGAAGTCATTATTTTTTTTTTTAAAGAAAACAAAAGAAGTCAGTTGGCACAGTTTTCTAGTGAAGGCGTAGCACTTGTAATTTAATTTTATTCAATTTGAGTATTAAATTTGTTTTTCAGAAGTAAATGTAAATTAAATTTTCTAAGCAAAACAATTATTTTCAATTAAATGTGTTGACGACTGGTAACAATTAACTAGAAAAAGTTATCTAATGAAGCAGAGTGGTACATTTACGTAAAATAATTATTTTTCTTAATTGTACTTTGCTTTATTTATACTTTTTGAAGCAATAGACTAAATGTTTGTCTCCCTACAACACATGATTATAATATAAAAAATAGCATTAAATTCTGCGACAGTGTGTTATAAAAGGTTAAACGAATACGGTTACAGTGTAGTTAATCTATGACATTTTTCGTAAGCTACATGATTAAAGTTATATGCGTGTATTTCATTATAAATGAAACATTAAGTATTATTTATTACAGATGCCCTAACTTTTATTTAGAAAATTTATTTCCACTTGAATGACAATTTAAAGTTAAACACACACAATAACATTTAAGTAATGTTTTGAGACAATCTGTTTTTTATTTTAGAAAACACTGGACTGGTGTTACGGTGAATTTAGTACTATTGCGTATAATATTAAAAAAAATACTTAAGGGAGTTTCTGAGTCATACCGCATGTTAATTTAGGACAATTTTCTATATGAAATAACACGTTTCGCAGCGAGGTGACTTTTAAAGATATAGTGATTCTTAAAACTTTTCTCTTGGTAAAGGTTGCTATCAAAAATTCCACGTGTTTAAGCTGCGATATTAATTTACGTTTTTACAGAAAATATCTAGTGAAGTTCAATGCAAATGTTAAATTTTGTGTGATAATAAAAACAACTATTTTTAGTGTTAGTTTTTGAAAACTTCAGTAGGTCTGTAATTCATTTTTACAAACAGTTATGACTCCCATTTTAATTTAGTGTTTCCAACCGAATTTCCAATAGTATCCACAATTGAAATATTTCAATTTGTAATATATTCGGTTCAAGCACTTTGAGATATATCGTCAAGCAACACAGCCAAGGAATTTTACACAAATTCTTATTCGAGAAAAAAAGTAATGTTGTTTTAGACTGGGTTAATTAGAGTAATTCCAGAAATTATTATTATAATTATTATATAAACAGCATTATTTACTTTGTGTAAAACAGTGTTATTACAATGTTTTCATGTAAAAAAGTTTTAACTTTAATTACTGATTTCGAAAGTATTTTTAATCTATATAATAAGCATTTAATCTTCTTCCTTGATATAATTATTTTTGGTATAAAAAAAAAAAATTATTATTATTTATTTTTAATTGATGAAATATATTTTTTATTAAAGGTAATTTTTATTTTAATAAATTCATAAACGTTTTTTAATTATCAAATTGGTTGGATAAATAGATCATATTTTTAACGTACATAACCTAAGATAGAAACAAAGAAAATTTTTTCTTTTTCCTGTTTAAAAATTAACATCCTGGATACATGAGTTTAAGCAGCAATAAAATTAAAACATTTAAGTTAACAAAAAAGACAAAGGATTGGTGGATATGTTAATCAATATTGTTAAAATGTGGGTTCTGAATTAGAAAAAAAGGATATCAGTAAATAAAAAGCAATTCAAAAAGTTGTGTATTTTGGATTTTTGAAAGGCGAATTATGAAGCAAAAGAAAAGTCAGTAGGAATAGGAAAACCTAAGGCTGATCTTTTAATGGTTCTAAACATGTGACTAAAATTTATTTTATAAACAAAAGTAAAAACGAATATATCAAGCTGTTTTATATATTTCAAAATGCAATAATATTTTATATTCAGTGTCCTCTTTCTGGAATTCTTAAAACGGTAATGAGTAATATATTCATTCAATCATTTAATAATATCCACAACTGGCAATATTCGATTTGAAACATATTCGGGTCCGGTATAAACTAATCTCTTTTCTCTGAACTCTTATACAAAATACTATTTTATTCGAATATTAATTTAAGGTGCTGTAGGGGAAAATATATAGTTAAAGTTTTAAAAGAAATTATACTTTTACTTGTGCCCCTACTTAACCTCTATAGAGGATTCTCTTAGCACTCCTTCTTTTACTCTTTTGCTGACTTTATATCCTTGAAATCAAATATCATTTACAGCTTTAACCACATGTTCATTTTGGTTGACGTGACAGCAGTTTTTATCTATAGAAATTCCATATACATTGAGTAGGTCAAACGTGAAATTAGCTTTCAAAAACAGGAAGTTAACATTAAGTAAAATGTATAAAAGAAGTGAAAAGTAAGGCAAGACTATAATAAGAACTACTCACACACTTCTCATATACTAGAAAGAAATGCTACAAAACCTTAACGTGTATTTTAGAAAAATAAAAGAAGTTGCAGAAGAAGTATTAAATACAAACGTGCTAAATAAGCAAAAACAAAAACTTGCGATAAAAATGCAGCTGTAAGTAAAAACACATAAAACCAATTTAGCTTTAAATATGCAAAACTTTTTTCATTTTATGACTTTGCTTTAAACAATATAGTGATAGTTATATGAAAAATATATAGGACATTTTTAAAGAAATATTAAATGTTTGCATTATTATCCAGTAACATGGATGCTTAGTACCACCATACCAAAAACAAAATTAATAAAGTCCTTAACATGTCGAAGAAGACTCTGGCAGTATGTGGCCGTAATATCAAAAAATCATGTTTAATGAAAGCAAAATTTGGAACTTAAATAAACTAAAACTATTTACAAATAAAAGTTTTTGGCTGATAATTAAATATTCTGTATGGCGTGTATAAATCCAGAAAAGAAGCTGTGACTACGTATTGAATATCTACAGAAAAAGAACATAGTTACTACTAGGGCCTACTACCAATTAAATCTACTGCCATGTAGAGACTAATGACGGCCAAAAATTATCTGGCGAATATTAGTTAATTGCTAAAGATTCTTCTAAGGTAAACTTTAAAGAAAATTCACTTCACTAGCGTTCTGCAAAAGTACTCTATAATTTACAGAACACAAGAATTTCTGCTCGAATATTCTTCTATGCGCTTTTACACTGATACCAATTAATTTATCTTAAATATTGTAACATTTTTTTTTGGTTGGGTTCATAAATAGAACTAAAAGTAACTTGCACTCAAATCTTTCCATATTAGAACAATGATGTTTTAACTCACCTTTAAATGGAAGTCGTGTTAATGAGCTGAGTGGATGTATTAAGAAAAATGCTAAACAGGAAGTTTGTATAAGAAGTAAATATTTTACTTTTAGCATACAAATACTTTATTATTTATCGACGCTACTTTAAGTGAATTTTGAGTTAGTTCGATCTTACTGAAGGCTAGCGATTTATATTGCATTTTTATAAAAATAAAATTTTTTTAATACAAAAGCAAAATACTCTTTCTGCTAATTAACTTGACCGAAAATAAGTGTATACTATGATTCCAACTATGTAGGAATATATATTCTATTATATTCTATTGCTGCTGTTGTTATACATGCAGATGATTTATGCATTATTTAAGAGCTTTGGCTTGGTTCAAATCATGCATGAGTATAAAACTCATTGAGATAGAATTTTATGGATTTGGCTTTTTTCACTTTAACAACAAATGATATTACAAGCATTTTGTAATATCATTTGTTGTTAAAGTGAAAAAAGCCAAAACCACGAAGATTAGTGTTTCGTAAAAACTTTGAAACTCCTGTGCAATCAAAGTGTGTATGACTGAAAGCTAAAGTACAAAAGTATAAAATAATAATAAAATTAATTCTTGATTTAATTTTTTCAAATGATTTTTTAAAAGTTTCTTGCAATTTGGCCGGTTCTCCTGTTACAATTAATTCAGTTTATCATAAAGCCTTGGACTTTAAAATTCGAGTTTTTTTCTTTTGATAATAATATTTTTGATCACGTGTTGGAATACAATTTTAATAAAGCCAATATGGAAGGTTTAAATAATTACTTTAAAGCAATTGATTATACTGTATTAGACGAAATTGATGATCCGTGTGAAATTTATTCATTTATTTCTAACCACATAAGCTATTTCTGGCAATAAGCCTCAATTAACCAGAGTTCGAACCTTTCGAATAGTGACGTTGACCGCAAAAAAATTCCTTTAGCGCTTAATAAATATAATTTCTTAAGAAACTTTCTTAATGCCAGTATACATTTGAAATTGAATACAAAATTAAAACTAATTCTTTGGCTTTCTGGCATTTTTTAAACAGTAAAAGAGTCAATAATATTACTCTGAAACTTATGTGTTATGACAACATGCAATCCTATGATATTTGAAGTACGTGTGATCTTTTTTCTAAGTATTTTCAAAGCACATTTGTTAACCTGTTTGTAATAGCTCCAGCTACTATGTCGTAGATAACGGAAGTGATTTAATATAACCATTGGCGATATGTGTTGTGCTATAAATGACTTAGGGAATGATACCAAATGTTTAGTTGGAGATTATCCTTCGATATTTTGCAAAAAGTGTTCAGCTAATATTGCAGCCATAATTACTAAGCTTTTAAACTCCTGTCTTGAGCATGGTGAATTTTTGGATTGCTGAAAGCTTTGTTCCACTTTTTAAATCTGGGGATCCTAACTTAGTCCCCAATTAGAGGCCCATAATTAAAAAAAGCCCAGTTGCAAAGATTTTCGATAATATTTTAAAAAGTAAACTGTTTTAGCATGTAAAGAGTTTTATTTCCGACCGAAACAATCACATGTTTGAAGAATGTCTTTTCAGAACAAATTATGCAATTAACTAGCCGATTGCGAGATGCTTATATTATTGTAATAGTTTTAAACCTCATTAAATTTTAATGTCAGTTATAAAATAAGCTTGAAGATCATTTTATTTGAACATTGTAATTAAAATTGTAAAGTAATCTGTAAGAATTTAATACTGCAGATGAAATAAATAAATAAATTTATTATGATCAAATTAACATGTTTAGTTCTTAAACTATAGATAATAATATGTAGATGTTATATGTATTATATACAACAATAATAATATGATTTGCTTAAGGTTTAGATAACCATACTTTTTTTTGTAATTATGCTAACAAGTCACAACTTTAATATAAAAGCTGGTATCTATAAATAGTTCTTAGTCTGTTTGAGCGAGCTTACCAGGAAAAGTTTAATCAAATTTTTAGTAAATTCAAAAACATTTTTAAGGTACAGAAAAGTGATTAGTAATATGAGAATTGTTTTTGAAGGCTATAAAGAATGTTATTGTTTTAACGAAAACTTTTCATCTAAAAAACATTATGTTTATAATTAAATATTATGGGTGAAAAGTAATTTATTTTTCATTTATTTGGGATTTAATATCCCAAAATATTCTCACCAAATTGTGTGAATGGGATTTACTGCAAAAATATCTGACAGTAGGGCACGTTTCGTAAATTAGTAATAGAATGAATAGTAGAGTATAAGTTTACTCTCCATATTTTATTATGCTTGTTGTACAACATTTTTCTTAAAGAGATAATGTTTGCGCTATTGTACCAGCCAGTAATGTAAGTAGCAGCGGTTTAATTTATAGTCAGTGAGTATATGGGACCGGTGACAGCATGTTTTAGTTTATGCAAAAAGAAGCTTTTTATAAGGACTACAGCAAAATAATACTTTGCGAAGTCTATTTAAGATTAATGCTTATTTAGCATTCTATTATAAATCTACTGAAATTTCCGCATGTCTGTGGCAAAGGACATTAAATGATTGTTGTTTTATTTTCTTTTTCAAGAATTTCTTTGCTTTACTCAGAACGAAATAGTGACATTACAGAAAAATACTGCATGAAAAATAGAATGATGATATTTTCTTTATGTTTTAATAAATGAAATAAAAAACTGAATAAAACCAAACTTAACGTAACTACATTATTTATTTATTTGGAGGCATAATTGAGAATTATGCATTAATCTACAATATCCTTTATTGTTATGTGTATTAAAAACCTAAAAAAATTGTAATTTATAATAATAAACCCAGAATACTTCTACTTAGCAGTATATTTTATTTTTCTGTTTTTAACATCGTTTATATGATAAAAAAATTTATTCATTTTGACTTAAAAGTTTAATAATAATTTAAAAGAAGTCAAATGTAGATTATGCTAATTAAATTTTCTACCGAAAAATTATGACTGAGGATTTTTTTTTATAGAAAAATTGTGGATTAGGAGTTTTAGCGAAAAAATTTTATATTAAGTTTTGTTGAGAAATATAAATCAAATTAATTAATTGGCAGGTTTTGGATGTTATATTATATGAGATATTTGCCAAGTGATTATTTTTAATATTTATTTTATTCACAGTTTAAGTTTCAAAACATGCTGTTTGTTATTTTATGTTACTTTATTTTGTTTTATTAGTTTAAATGTAATTTCAGAGCTGTGTAACATCATATTAAATACAAATACAATTTATTTTATAAAATTTTCAATAATAACAATGAGCCTTCATGTGCATGCATAATGGGTGATTTTTAAAATGAGAATTTTAGACTTTAAGGCAGCAGTTTTATTTTTGTCCTAACAAAGAAAATAACAAGCTTTTCAATCATAATGTAGAAATACTATTTATGTAGCAATAGTTAACATGATTTTGGCAATAATAAGTTACTTCCAACGCTTCTATATGGATGTAAGCTGTATGTTGGCTCATATTTGGTTTAGCGTGTTTTTAATAAAGAAACCTGCTCCTATGCGCAACAGCCGGTTCATTGCAATCAAAACTTGACGATTAGTGGATTTCGATAAAAAGAACCAATCAATCGCCCTTTAAGGTCATGCGATATGACTATTTTCTATTTGGATTATTTACTCTGGGCTACGAGAAGCTATTGCTTTGTATAGACAAGCCATCAGTTTTTGTTTGTTAGAAATTAAGTTTTGATTGCCTGTTGTTGCGCATAGGAGCAGGTTACCCATTAAGAAACCTGCTAAACCAAATATGAGCATAATTATTGTCGCGTGAATTCTTGACTGCGTATGTAAGTAACTCTGGATAATTAACGTTGTTTCAATTTCAATCTACTTAAAAAATCTATCATATTACAGTACGAGCTGACCGATTTGTAGGCTCTATTGGGCTTAAAAAGTCACTCACTGTTTATTTTTTCATTTACTGTCTGAGTATTTTAGCAAATTACAAACAATAAACATAATTAAGGTATATTTTTCTTTATAAATTTTATATTTTCTTGCAAATTATTTAAACATTTTTTCATGTAACATGAAGAGTTAAATTTTAAGAATATTTATATATTTCTGATTTTTCATTTACTTTGTAGTAAAAATATTTGTCTATATCAAAAATAGTTCATGTGCAACATATAATTTTAGAATGTGTTTTTATTTTATTGCTATCGAATAGTTTGGGGTTACGTGTTTTTTATTGAAAACATGTTGAATCATTTAAACTGTTACAATGTTAATCAATAGCAATAAAATTGTTTGCTGTCTGTGAAAGTTTTTGAACTATACATACATTTTTTTTTTTGGACAAATGAAATAAAACAGTTTATTTTGTAAATTGTACAATGGAACAAAATAGTGCATAAGTGTAAGGGGTCGGGTCTCTTTATACAGTGTTTTAAATAACACTTTGATATTTTATACTATTTTTGTGATTTCTTTAGTGAATGACATGAAAGGTGCAATGGTATAACAGAATAGCAGGACTTTTTTATTATATTCTGTTCTATTATATTCTATTGCTATTATTCTATATTATACTAATATTCTATTCTTTAAACTAAGTTGCATAGTTTAAGAAATCAGATAGACATTAAACGAAAATACTACTGCAAGTAGCTTATACTACATCCAAACGGACGGGGTCATAATGATGAACGAGCCCTAGGTAAGATGTATACGAACGTTGGCTTTCTTCAGGGAAATATTATTAAATTTAGAAAAATTTCAAATACAAATAAAAAAATTCATTTAATTACAGCTACAAACTAAGTGCATATTATTTCCTTATTCACATTAGCATCATTTTAATTTTTATCACGGATATGGAAAAGTTGTATAAAGCTACATAAAACTTAAAATTTTTAAAACAAGTGTAAAATAAACTTAAAAATAACATATCGCTGTAAATAAACACCTCTCAGATCCCATTTGTTTTTATAACTAGACTATTGCTATCGTATAATGCGTATTGTCTTTGTGATTTTTTGTATTATTTACTCTTTCCGGTTTTTATTAGATTCTCATGCTGGTACAGTTTGGTTTTCAAGTGCACAATGTTGATGCTATGCTGGTCCATTCTCATGCCTAAAATTCTTATTCATCTAACAAATGATGACTAAAAAGGAAATTCTTTACTTTAATCATATTAATATAATTTGCGGAAACACTCATGCCTAACTAAGAAATTTAAGTAGGTTTCAGATTTTACACTATTTAATGTGCATGTGATTTTAGTAGTAATTATTTACTTTCAAGCCTTCTATAAGGATGTAAACTTTAAGTTCGCCTTGAAGCAATAAACAGTAGCAATAGCATCGCTATTGCTATAAATTGTTAAATAAGTAACTGATTGTTGCGACGCAGGTTATAGCTAACCAGATTAAATTTCAATTATTAATTGAAAAATAATAATTTATTAATAAGATATTTCTTACAAATTAAATATGAATTAGAATTTTTAGTAATCAGAAACACTTTGTGACATACATTTTTTGCAAGAAATAAAAAAATGTACGAAGTATTTTATAGATTGCATACCACAAAGCTCTTCTATAATAGACATTTAAAATGTATTAAACAAAATTCAGACAGTTAAATAATGAGCCAAAATAATAAATTTTCTATTGAGATTTCTTTATGCTAAAAAACGTTGACACGTGGAAAAGTCAGAAAAATAAAAGTTTAAAATTATTTCATTTTATACTTAAACTTTTCACAAATCACATCAAATATAATAAAATTATAACTGTGAAGTTATTTAAAAAGTTATTATAGCAATGTTAAAGTTAACCAAATTTTTTTAACAATAAAAATTATGAATTTTGGGTTGTGCCTTAAAGTTAACTGAAGAGAGAAAATTTAATAGTTATTCAAGAGTGAATGCCCAAAAGTTAACTTTCCACAGTATAAAATATGCACAGCACTATTTACCTTACACATAATTAAACGTAGTTGCAATTTAATCAGAATCTTTAAATTTGTCATAATTTATTTATTGCATTTACATTTTCTATGCGCTGTCATACTAAGTAGCAAAGTTTTTTTGAAAGGTAATAACTATACATAACTTATTTAATACAGGAAACAAGTTAAGTTTAGTTCTTCAAGCGGAATAAAAACAAACATTTAACAAGTATTTAGTTACACAATATTTTTTACGTAAGCAGTTTGGAAAGACTTTAGAAAAAAGCCAGTAGATAAAAGGAACGACAAAGATATTTGGGACAGTGATTAAGTTTGGCAAAAAAAAAACAGTTTCATTTAAGTTCTAAAAAATCACTAGAGCATAAAATAGTAAAAAGAACCTTTTCTGAAAATCATTGTAAAATATTTGTACTGCGCCTAACATAGTAAATGCGCATTGAAGCCAAATTAGCGGAAATGAATGAATGAATATTCAACCACACATGGTCACAGATTTAAGAGTATAAAGTGCTTTTATACAAGTCTATTTAAGAACTATTTTGGGCATATAGAATTCTGCTGTGGACCTCCGCAAAAACGATGGCTAATGTATCTATCATTCCATATAAAATTAATTAGGTATACTAATAACACATCACAGCTATTTTGCCTGGAATATGTTGCATTTTGGAGGTCAAAATGGACTAATAGCAAGAGGGACTTTCTTACCGAATAATAGATTAGAGTAGTAATATTCGAATAAACAATGCGAGAAATATTTATCGTTTTCATAACATTCTTAATACATAGTGCATCGAATGCATTTTCTTATGAGTTAATTGTATTAATAATACTTTATTACATAAAAATTTGGTTGAGCTAAAAATCTTGGGAAATATAATAAATTTAAGCTCTTGTTGTAAATAACCATTTAATAATTAATTAGTAATAATCAAAAAACATATTTACTGGAATTATATAATATACAGCGAACATTATATAGTTCTAACCATGTGACCATGCTACAAGTGTGTGTTTTTTTTATTTCGGTATAAGAATGTCTTTATTTCTTTAAATTTCGTTCATGCTAAAATATGTATATAATTTTTTACATTTTCAATTTTAATTAACAGTAAATATATTGTAGATTTAATTTTTGCTTTTATAAAACTCAGGGATTACAGTTTCAAGTATGCTTATGTAAAAGTTGATTGAAAACATGTCATTGTGTAACATGCAACTAAAAAATCTATTGAAGGTATTGTCAGAGATGTGAGTGATAGTAATGATTAAAGAGTTTTTGATGCTGCCGCAACTTATTTCACATCAGTAACTACATTTGTTGTAACTACCTTGTAAATGTGTATTGCTTTTACAAACTAAAGTGAAGAGTAATTTTATCGACAACATCCCCTGCTTTTGAATGCTCATATGATAAGATAAAAGGAATTTGAAATAAAAGTAGTGTTGACAACTGAAATCTTTTTAATATAACAACGCAAACAAGCACGTGTGCATAAAAATGTACTTATACAACAGTGTTCGGTGATATAAAAAGGTATAAAACAAATTTTTGAAATTTGTATATATTATAGACAAATTTACATAAGGTAAACTAAAACGGGCAACTAGAAGAAAAATTTTGGCGAATGAAGCGCTACTTTGTCGTTTTTATATAACATCATTTATATAGCCAATAATAATACCCTAAAAACTAGTTGCTGCAAATAAAATTTAAAAAATTAATAAAAATTGCCTGAACTTAAATTGTTCCAAAAAACTAAGCAATTTAAAACAACAGGCGTTTTTACCATAATTATACTCAACTGAAAATTGGCAAAGCATGTTCATATCTCTTTATAAATATTTCGTTTAAGAGTGCAAATTATAAAATCAACACGGTCGTATAATTATCAAGAAATTAATAAGATTTTACGGTTACTCATACGCTGCAAAAGTTTGATTTTAAAATTTATTCTTCTGTTGTGCATATTTGCAGATACGTTTTATTATACGGCTAAATTGGTAAACTTTCAATTTTAAGCATAATTGTTTTGGCCTTTATTGTAAAATTGCCATGTAGAAATAATAAAGAAATAAATCTTTCATATTTTTGATAATAATTACGAATATAAGATGCGAAAATCATTACATAATGGTATCAACTAAAACAAAGGCTTATTCTGTTATAGTCGTTCGTGTTCGTGTGTACGGTAAACAGAATTGCAGGAATGAACATCTCCATCACTACGATGTGCGGTATAAGAGAATGAAAAGAAAATTATTTAATTTATGTGAAGCAGTTTCAGTGCCTCGGTGGTAGAGATCCCAGAGACGTCATGCGTTGAAATTCTACGTGTGCCTCGAATATAAGGTAAAGTACTTTTCTTTCTGTATAAAGAGCCCAAAAGAAGGCTGCCGGAGGAAAATAATAAAATTGTTAGTTGTTTATTATTAAGTTTCTTGGAATACAAGTCTCGAGATTATTCAAAACTTTATGAGAAGTTTCTAAAAGTAAGTGATGTTGAAATGACTATCTAAACAAACTTTTACCATCAAAACTTATTATTGTTAAACTTTATTTTTTTTATCAATTAAGCACCCTTATTTTAAAATTCTAACTTTGAGTTAGATCAGGTTTTGTGTGCTTTAATATTAAAGTAATTTTAGTTGTGAATCTAGTCGGATGGACAAAACGCGTATGCCTATTAACATTATCAACTCTTGGATTCTAGATTAGAATTTAAAAATATATATTATCTAGCTGTGAAAGATCAGTTGATGAAGGCATCTGTATTTAAAAAAAAAAAACCAAAACAGATGATTAGGTGAATGTATGATTAAGCTTTGGTTAAAGAAGAACGAATAACATTACAGTCATTGATGCCATGTCTCTTATAAATAAAAAATAAATATCATTTAAGGAATTATTATTGATAAAATAGCCAAATGAATAATTTAAAGCCGGAATAAATTTTATATTTATTATGGAAAATATATTATTTAAAAAATTGTGTATTAATTTTGACAGGAAATAACAAAAAATTTGAATCTAACAGAATGTCATTGAAAATTTGCTAGATAGCTGTAACCGTAAGAGTGCAATTTTAGCTCCAATACATTTTTCCTGTTTTCTTGAAATACCAACTATTCTATTTTATTTAATTTAATTCGTAAAATTTAAGTGATCTTTAGCTGGATTAAAATTAATCATTTGGTTTCATAATTTTTTTAGTCATAAATTTCATTCTTACTTCTATCACTTTTAATATAAACAGATATTTGTAGTAGCTTCACCAGAATAACTCTGTACTTTTTCTTTTGTCTACGGAATATATACTAAATACAATTTTTCTGTTTGCATTTCAAGAACTTTCTTGGCATAAATATGCATCTTTGATAAAACTTACATATTTCTTTAAGGACTTCTATAAGTGTTTTAAAGCTATTTCGTACTTCTTTGTAGTGTTATAAATTGAATTACGGAATCTACCTGAATACAAGAAATTTTCATTATGTTTTCCCGCATGTTACATTATACAATTTACATCGTTCTATGTCAGTTTGTTTTTTATCAAGTTGCTACTTGTATCAAGTAACAACTTGATAAGAATATTTTTTAGCTTTAATTGAGGACTTGAAATTTATTCATTTTTATGCCAAAGGCCGTATGAGAAAGGAAAGAGTTAAATGTTTTTGTGCATGTAAAATTTACAAAACTGTTTACTTTAATATTTTTTTAAAGTAATTTGTTTTCTTAGATTTTTATATCATTCAAACATGTTTAATTGATATGAAAGATTTTATCTCATCGTTTTTGTTTTGTGTAAAGTTTTTTGTATATTCAGAAATTGTTTGTACATTAAAGACTTTTCTTTATATGAAAACAATTCCTAAAGTCAAACAGTGTTAAAAATTTTCTTTAGCAAAATGCTGTATTATTTTTTTAATAAAACAGATACATGCTGTGCTTGCGGTAGTCCGCTTATCATGAAAAGTGCTGTGTGTAAACAATAGTGAAGCTACAGTGTCGAAAAAATTAAATGGATAAATTTTAGATCTCACATATTGCTACTCATTGCTCTTTGCCGTTTTGCAAACACTGAACCAACTGGATGTTATAAATATATTGTAAAATCTAATAACAGTAGCCAATAGTACCTAATATTCTTACGTCTAAAAACAAATTTTTTGCAAATCTTGAGTTCTTACGGTTTATCCACATAAATATTTATCGCTGGCTACTTTAACCGTTTCTATAAATGTATTTACATGGCACAATAATAATTTCAAAATATTTCCATTACACTTAATAATTCTGAGTTTATAAAAAATATTGACACGGATGCATCTTGCTTAGGTTTTAAAAGAAAATAATTGAGTAATAAAATAAACAACTGGAATTGCTGACTGCTAACTGCCTGGCTTGTTAAGAAAGCTCATGCACGCAAGGCAACAACAACTTTCTAGTTACAAACTGCGTGGAGTTTTTATAAACCGAACTGTTTGCTAACTGCGTAGTTTTCTAAGAAAGCTTATGTAAACAAGATAATAACAACTATCTTAAACTACAGGTGCCCCTGTAGGCTAATAGTTCTCAGTCTGGGGGTTGTGGGCTTGATTTCCAACGAAGACCTTGGTTTTTTCACTACAAAAATAAAAATTGACTGTCGGTGGGGCTGCTCAGTGATGAAGGCATGGACACTGGTCGCTGTGCTGTCTTATACAACAGTTAATTTTCGGCTTTCCTTCTATTTTTATCACCTGTTTCATCGCTTCTCTACCCTTTTCTTCAGAACTTACTTGACTAAATAGGCATTGTTGCCTGAAGTGCTACTTCTCTTAAAAAAAAAGCAGGAAGCAACTTTATCAGTATAAAAGCAAAAATCAAAAATATACAGAGACCTACAGGCGGCTATTCATTGAATGAATAACATACAATAACAAAATGTGATACAAAGGGCGTAGAATATTCTTAATTTTTCTAGACTTCCAGTGGACAAATATAAAAGGCAGCGTCTGAGAGGATAGTTAGTCAGTTGGAAAATAAACTTTGTGAAGTAAAGACGTGTATCTTAAGTAAATTCTTTTGTGGTGACAACTTTGTGAATAACTAAAGTTAATAAACTTGTAATTAATTTAAAAACTCTAAAATCTGGTGTTATTTACTTTGCAATAAAGAACTCACAACAAAACGTTTATAAAAGCTATAAACGTAACAATATATTATTTTTTTCAGCCATATAGGAATTGGTGTTGAAGATTATGTAAAATATTTTTTAGAGAGGTGTAGAACTTTAGGTTGGCAATATTTTTTTAATTGGCAGCTAGTTTCTTTTAGCTGTCAACTATTTTATGCTTAGTTTGGCTTGGGTTTCTAACATAGACCTGACATGATATGAATAGACTGACCCCATTTAAATTGTGAAAATTTGGTCTTCAAGTTGTATTGAACACAAGTATATGTTGAAACACAGTTATATGCAGAAAAGCTGACTGTTTGGTGTGCTTTATGGACTGATGGAACCATTAGTCCCTATAAAACAGGTCAAAACTTTACAGTTAATGGCGTCCGCTATAGAGTCATGATTACTGACTTTTTCGTTCACTAATTGAACAAAAATGATTTAAATACAATTTTTGTTTGTTTGCAAGCTTTTAGAAAATTGTATTTTTATTTCATCCAATAAATTCTATACAAAATCTACATAGAAGAGATGCAAGAAATGTGGGATGGCTTGTTATTGTAATAAAACAAAATTCATAAGACCGTTGATTATTTAATTACCATTATTAAGCTTGTGTAAATCTGTAATTAAAGTGTAATGGTTTTTACTTTTGAAAAAAAATTCGTGAAAAGCTTAGAGCAAGTAAAATTTAAATTGTTTTATGTGAACTATACGTTGGTAGTTGCTGGATAATACGGCTGAAGAATTATGGTTTTTGTGTTGGTTATGAAACTACAAACAAACAATAAAAGTTAATGACAATTTTCTTAGTGTTTACATTTTTGAACTTATTTCGTTTAATAATCATAAATATGAAGGCCCAAATGACTATAATAACAATTGAATTTTAATGCTAACATTAGTTGTATAGTGGAAATGTAGGAAGTTTAATTATATCTGAAATTAAGCCACACTGATTAAGTCTAACAAATAAATTTATTTCAAACATTAAAAATATGAATCGTTTTTTTCTCACAATAATCAGTTTGATATTGGTGCCTATTGACATAAGAAGAAAAAATTATGGAAAAAATAATAATAAATAACTGTTATTTCTAGGCAACAGATAGAATGAAGCGAACAAACATATATAACCATTGATAAAGACAACAACTTAAAAATGATTGATTGTGTGTTGTTCCTCATATATTGAATGTGTTTTTTTAACACGCGTAATAAACTTAAGTAGATAGTTGAAACGAATGCTGATGACGGATGTTGCCATTAAGAAAGTATTTCGTTACGTCCTGCGTATCTTATTTTTTTGTATCACCTTTAAAAATGAACGCAATTATTTGTAAATAATTTTTTTCTTAACTAGAAACATTCTTTAGAATGTAGTCTTAAATGTATATATTCGATTTTGTAATTTCGTTGCCTTCTTTACTTGCTGTATAAATTAACAAAATGTAACATAAATATTTTAAATTCCTCCTCTTAACAAATGTTTGTAAAATATTTTGCTATATAAAATCTACAGAAAAAAAAATCTCTCTTAAAAGCATTTTTTATTTATTTTTCTAAACACAGCCATTTTAGGCAAATAATTTATTTGCTAATAAATTTTAGATTGCAGACATGCTTTAGCATTCATACAAAACAAACATATTTTTATATAATTTTTTTAACTAAAATTTTCTCCACAGAGTTTTAAATTGTTGGGAAATTTGTGTTTATTGTTTTAATAATTCATGTTTTCAAAAAACATTAATCTTTTACCTTTTTCAGAGTAAAACATCATTAATGATATTGAAAACATTTTTTTTTCTTTTTGATGGTTTAAGTGTAGACAACCTTTTAAATATTTTCAAGGCATATAAAATATTTTCAATTATTTAAAATTTAATTATTTGTAATTTAAAACTGAAATGCTTTTGAAAATGAAATGTGTCTTTGCATTTACGTTGAAACAATATAAATTAATAAGTTGTAGTATATTTCTGTACTGAATATATCATAATAAATATAATGACTGATGATATTTCGTTATTTAAAAGCCATTTCTAATTTGCCACTACAAAATTTACAACTACCACTATATAAATACTGAAAATATTTAAAACTTTTTATAAAGTTCTTCAATAATAAATAATTAATAAATATGTTCTTCTTCAGTTTTTTATCTGGTTGAATCACTAGCAGTTATTCAAAGTGTATTTATCTGTGTCTACCCAGCGAACCATATGAATGAGGAAGCAAACTATACTGTGTCGTTTCTGGGAGAATTTATGCACATAAATAAATAAATAAATAAAATAAATAAAATAATTATTTGTAATCTGAACTAAAATCGTTATCTAAAATTGTTTATCTAAAAGAGCTTTGAATTTATATCCGAAAATATATTTTGAAAAGATTGCTTTGCAGTTGTTTTTTCAGGACAGGAAGAAACTAAACTCGTAAATAATTTAAATTTTGATTCACATGCTTTTCGAGCTTGTTCGTATATTTCATCCATTACTTAGTTTTCTGACATGATTTCGTTCTTGTATACTCACTGATATCACAGTTCCTTTTCAGGATTACTGGAATGAAATCTCGTCGAATTGACTTAAAGTTATTTAACAGTAATTGGTTTTTGACACAGTGTGTGTTTGTCCGCTAAAACAGCGAACTTATTTAAATGTAAAGGGCGTAATGTGATTATAGCTAGTGTGACTGTAGTTTTTTAGCTTTAGTAGGCAGGCATTTATGATCTATACAGAATATATACCAAAGTGTGAACAAGTGTGTCACATGTGCCGGATTCATATATTACAGCTCCCGGAACTTTCTGAAACTATTGCTTGCCAAATCATTTGAAGATTTTACAAACGTAGTCTCTGATAAAGTTTATAGTATTTTTGAAATTACTAAAGATATGCTCCAAAAATACATAACTATCGGCTATACAAATTTAAAATTACGAGCATGACATATATGAGACTAATGTGCAATATAGACTGTTGTTTTAAACAAAAACAAAGCCGTGAAAAAACCAAAGATAGGAGAAGAAAAAGAGATGGCACAACGGACCGCTTCAACGAAGAACGGGACCAGATCAGGGCTTTTATGGCTTTTTTTAAGTGCAATTTATATCCTTACGATTTTTGTTGGAATTTAAATTTTGCTTTACGGTTACCATTGTTTTAACCTTTGCTGAACTATTTGTGATGAAGGAGAAAAGTTATTGCATTGGTTGCAGTATAACGAAATAGACGGTCAGATTCAGATTTCTTTTATTGTTGTGGCAGGACGATTTAAAGTTGACTTCTGCAATATGTGCGGGTTAAGGGCGAATTTTTTAACTGTATATGGTTAAATTTGTCTCCATCGGCCGGATATTCAGGTATCTGAAAGTTGAACCCCCAGGTTTTTCACTTACGTGGGTATCACCTATTGTCGCCTTTTCAATTCCATCGGGTTCTTGCATTATATATACGCAATTAAGTTGTGTACTAGTCCCAGTAAATACTGGGCACATAAGACCCTAAATTCAGCTGCCTCTGGGTTAAATTCAGGATCAGGTCAAATCTCATGCATTTCGAGTTTCTCTACAGAAGTTCAAACGCGAGAAGGGATTAAACTTTAACTGCCTTCGATTCTCTTTCCGACTCCATATCGAAGATTCTCGATAGTTGCCCGAACAGTAAAATTATTGTTGCTAATAATTTTAATGTCTACAACTGTTCTTGACTTCGCCATTCAAGCCATACAACTACAGAAGACCAGTATGTTGAGCTATTTGCCACGCACAACAACCTTGTGCAATTAGTGAATGTGCCAACACATATTCCTTGTGTTGGCCTTTTTCTAACTTCACACCCCCAAAAGTATTAAGTTTGTGTTTGTGCACCTCCAATCACTGCAACATCTCCGCCTCCTTTTAATATTCAGAACTCATGTATGAGCCGGTACCCCAAAGTCTACGTTGGAGTTCTTCGACAGCGTACAGGAGAGGGCCAAGAGGATAGTAGGGTATCCAATTTTGATTCTCTAAAGCATCGACGCAATGTGGGGTGTATTTTAATGTTTTATTGTGCCAACACATATTCATTGTGTTTTATTGTTACTGCAATGGTATGTGCTCTAATGAAATTAGAGAACTTATTTTCCTTACTCGTACGTTTTCACGTTAATTTTCTAGTAGATCGCACAACGCATTACAGGGAAAATTCGTTTTTTAGCAGAAGACTCCATATGTGGAATAAAATCCTTCCAGAGGTCTTTTCTGTCACTTCCAATGTAGGAAATATCAAATCGAATATCCGCAAGCACTACTTCCTATTTCTTCCTCCCCATAACCTAATTTCCATGAATGTATAGGGGTTATCCCCTAAGTGCTGGTCCGAGTAAAAGAAATATCGTTATATCAGAGGTTTATAGTATAAATATTTAATATATTGTTACGAATATGTCATGCTTAAGTTTTAAAATAATTAAGCAATAAAGCAAACTACTGGTTACAAACTGCGTAGAAGTTTATACACACACAACTATAATTGGATATGCTGTTTACTAACTACCTGGCATTCAAGAAAAAAAATACATGTATGCTGTTTACCATCTGAACACGCAAGACAAAAAAACTAATTTTACAACAACAAACATACATGTTGTTTACCATCTGTGTGGTTTTCTAAGAAACCCTTTTTTTACAAAAGCAGCAACAAATGTATTGAAATAAATTCCAAGCAGAAACCTTATCAGCATAAAAACAACTATACACACAGACATAAAGGCACCTATACATCGAATAAACAACATACAACAACAAAATGCAATACAAAGGGAGTAGAAGATTCTTAAATTTTCTAGACCTTAAATGGACATATAAATAGGGAAGCGTCTAAGTGGATAATCAATCAGTGTAAAATTAGACCTCATCGAGTAAAGACGTGCATTTTATGTAATTTGTTCTGTATCAACTTTGTGTAGTTAAAGTAAATAAAATTGTTATTAATTTAAAAATTCTAAAAACTGGTGGTATTTATTTTGCAATAAAGAACTCACAAAAAGACGTTTATAAAAGGTATAAACGTAACAATATATTTTAATATCTTCAAAAGAATTGTGCCAAGAAGACATCGGATTTGAAAACTTAAGAATGAAAATGATTATGATGAACAGTCGGACAAGCAATAAGCTGTAAACATTAAAAGTAAAAGCAAGAAACAAAAAGTAATGAACGAAGTATAATAAAATTACTTAATTGAACTTTAGTGTCTTTAGTTGAGCAATTTTTAGAAACATAATAATAATAATAATAAAACTGAAATTAAAGCACGAAAATCTAAGACATCAAAATAATTATTATTTCTTCTTACTTTTTTTTGGAATTTTAAGTTGATGTCATGGTGCGAAAAAGTGTAAACACTAAAACAGACAGTGTTCTTTGCTCTTACAGATGCTTTGGCATTTTAATTTAATTATTTGCTTTAATTATAAATATCTGTGTGTTTTACTCAAAGGTTGGAAAATATTAATTAACTAGAATAACAAAAGAGTAAAGAAATAACTTTTCGTTTCTAAAAAAATTAAGAATCTGTACTGAGAATCTTAAATAAATTAGATATAAAAAACCAATAATTGTTCCTATGGTTGAAATTTTTTATGCACTTATTAAAAAAAATTATGTCCAGCTACTTGAAAATTTAATAATGAAATTTCCTTTTTTCATCATTGCTTTAAATGAATTTTAAATAATATTTAAGATAAATTGATTTAGTTATCTATTGCTAAAATAAGTAATGCAAAGTAGAGCGAATAGAAAAATGTCGCCACTATGTTGGAATCGTAACAACTTTATTTAAAACAAAAAACATGAATTTCCTTTTCTTTAAACTTAAGTTAAGGTGGCAAATTCATGGCAATCGTCTGAATTTGTAAAAATGACTTCTAAAGATTTCGATACGACATTTTATCTCTTAATCAGAACTTCAGTCTTCATACAACTATAACCCAAGATAATCGGGTCGTTTTAGTTCATTTTTTTCCTACTCACGAACTTCTTTTTTGAGCTGGGTACATTTAGTTTCTGCTCACTATTCTATTTACTAATTTTATTTACTCAATATTGCATTTCTTGGATATTGTCTAAAACCATTGCTGCGCCATCTGCGTTTTGAGTATAGTTGATGAGTTCGCCGTTTACTTTTATACCACTTTCAACAAATTCTAATCTAAATATAGAAATACATTTTGAAAAGCAACAAGTCTTCTCAACAGAAAAATCTATCACGCATTATTTTTCTATAGAAAAATTTCATATCAAAATTTTATGTCATCGAAGTTATCATTTTAAAGTTGACAACCATTTAAATTTAGTATTAAGTTGTTTGAATTTAAATTTGAATTAACTTAAAATAACATTTATATTTTTCTATGAATGGCAAACAAAAAAAAAAAATTGTAAGAGCTTAGCTACTTTAAGATTTACTCTAGAAAGTGTAAATTTTAGTCTGTAACAAAGAATATAAGGCGAAAGTCTGTGGGCAGAAGGTATAGAACTGACAAAAATGTTTTATTATTATTATTATTATTTTTTACTCGCCTACCACAACAAGATGGATATCTTATAAATTATAGTGCTAGTGTATTGTAAAATTAATTATTGCATAAAGAAAACATATACAACTCCAATGAAACAAAATCCTATGGTGATAACACTATAATAAATATTATATTTCCATGGCTAATACAGCCACCAATATATATTAAATAATTATTAAATAAAAAATATTGTTTAGTTAAATAATTTAAATAGCTCCTTTTTAAACAAACAAGCGTTGCCAAGTTTCTGAATATTGTATGGCAAAGAGTTCCAAAGACTGGCTGTACAAATGAAGAACTGACTCTTGTATTTCTTTTGAATTAGATTTCTGCCATGTTGTGATCTCGCAAAAACTAGTTTATCGTATAAGTACTTCGGTTGTTGGGAAACTATGATCCTGTGCAAGAAAATTAGCCACCTGCATTTAAGGAGATCTTCGAATGCTATTTTAGAAACAAGTTTAGAGTAGGGTGAGATATGATTGCTTCTGAAATATATAGCGAGCGATCAATTTGTGTTGGTCCGTACTATCATAATTAGCGTAAGCATTTGCCAATTGCATGCGTATAGCAAACGGAGTGGAATCCTTTATCGCCCATGGGGTACGAAGCTTTTCGTAAACTTTGCTAACAACTTTGATATGATCAGTTCACCTTAGTCTACCATTAAAAAATAAACCTAAGTTAGACGCAGAGTTCACGAACTCAATAATATTACCACTAATTTGCACATACATATTATCAAAAGTTTTCCCAAGTTTCGTTAGAGAGAGAGGTTCCATTTCGGCTTTAAAGCGATGATATGCAAGCCATTATTCATTGCCCAGGTGTTGATCATGTTCAAATCATCGTTTATTCTTCCAACACAGATTTATGCTACTCCAATTGTGATATCATCAGCGTACATATGCATTTTACTGCAAGTCATTTATGTACGGACAGAAAAGAAGCAGTCCCAAAATAGAGCCTTGGGGTATTTCTCTATTAACCAAAATTTTTAAACATTTCTGTAAAAATATGAGAAAAATTCGGACTATCTAATTCTTGAATTACCTTGCTCATAGAGTATGCTAAAAACTGATTAAGTGATCTATAGTGTGAATAAAATTTCGTTCTGTAAACTCCTTCCATTCCTAATAGAGATCAGGCTTCAGCGGTTATTTTCTAAACAAATATTGAAATTAAAAAAAAATTATGACAAAGGTTGAGAAAGTCTATAATAAATTGCACTTGGTAGTTCAAGCTGTTTTGGTAGAAAATATAGAAATTAAAAATTTAAATTATTGCCTTTGTTGTAGTAATAATTTTTTTAATATAATAATATGTAGCTATCGCAAACAAGCTGAAGGATTTGGTAATGTCTTCAGTGAAATGTATAAAATACATATTTTTATATTTTACTTAAAATACTCCACGTCTAGTCTCTGTGCAGTATAAAATGAATTTTTATATATTCAAGGAGTAGTAAAGAAAAAATCTTTACAGTGGTTACGGTATGTTTATTCCTTTGAACCTTGTTTCAAATTTGTTGTAGACGTTTAAAGGAAGATGCTGTTATAAGGTTTTTACCTTAAAAAATAATAATTTTCATTCCTGTGCTACTTGAGTGTATATAAATTTAACAAATATATTTATTTTCGTTGTATACATGCCTTTTGTTTGATGTGTGTTGAAATCCGTCTTTCTATGTTAACAAATCCTAGAAGCCCACATTTTTTTACGTCTTTATTTTAACCTAGTTATTAAAGAACGCTTCAATTTTTTACAAACATAAAAACGTTTAAGAAATGTTTTTTCTTTTCTGTTTTTGTTCGTTAAAGTTGTTGCGAGCAAATTTTGGCTGTTGTAGAAAATTTATTAAAATTTCTTTTTAAAATATTATGAATACTTTGTCTGCGAATGCTTAATGTTTTTATGGAAGAAAACTTCAACGCTTGAAACATTGCAACCTCAATATAACATGTGGCCAATTCTTGTCTTTTTTGTTAAGATTTTATATTTTCACTTAAGTAAAAGAATTTTTGTATAAAATTTCTTTATCGCCTGACCAAATTGTTGTATTTGAATATACTTGAATATACTTAAAATTTTTGGTTAAAAATAAAATTAGATCAAATTTTTAAAAGTTCAAAAAACAACACAAAATATTTTAAGTGAAGCATTTACTAACGAGTAATTTCAATTCAATATATTTAATATGACATAAAAATGTTATTCTCAACTGGTAGAAGAAATTTAATAAATAAGGGATAATTGCGTATTAAATCGATAAGTTGTACTATACTACGAATCTCATGGGTAACAGTAGTAGCATATAACTTTGTCCGATATATTTTTTGCAAAAAAAATCATTTAATCATGCTACGCATGCGTCTTGCTTAAGTTGTAAAATAAAATAATTAAGTAATAAAGTAAACCACTAGGTATGCTGTTTAACAACTGCGTAGTTTTCTAAGAAACTAATACCCGCAAGACAACAACAACTTTTTAGTTACAAACTGCGTAGAAATCTTATACACGTAAGACAACAATAACTGGGTATGCTGTTTACTAACTGCATAGTTATATTCGCACAAGACAACAACAACTACCTTAAAATAAATTCCAGGAAGAAACTTTAACAGCATAAAAACAAAAACATTCACAGATCAACAGGCGTCTTGAATGAATAAAATAACAGCTACAAAATTTGATACAAAGGAAGTAGAAAATGCTATACCTCTAGTGGAAAAATTTAAAAGACAGCATATGAGTGGATAGTTAGTTAGTTAAAATATAAACCAAGTGTAGTAAAGAATTGCATCTTTAGTAAATTGTTCTTTAGTGCCAACGTACTTTGTTTGTAGTTAGTAAGCTTGTAATTAATTTGAAAACTCAAAAATCGGGTGTTATTTATTTTGCAATAAAGAACTCAGTAACAACAAAACTTTTATAAAAGGTAAAAAGGTAACAATATTTTATTAAAGCCAATTTTAAGAATGACATTGAAGTTTGCAAAAAAGAAATCACAAATCAATATAATTTTTAAGAACTTGGAGAAAAAATCCTAGAAAATAAAATAGCATAATGGGATACCAAATTCTTTTCAGTATTTAACAGTTACATAGGAGTATTCTTTAACTTTACACTATCAACTTTATCATGGATCCTAGGTTTTGAAACTATTAATGGATAACACAGGCTCAAATCTTATATATCCCATAAAAAATATCTCTTTATTTGAACTTGTCAGTTTGAAGAATTTAAGGTATAAATTTGGCTAAAAATAAACTTAATTTAACTATTTTTTCTAAGTACAATTTCACAAAATTATTTCGTTATTAATCCTATGAAACTTGTTTTTTAATGTATATAAATGGACTATAATTTAGCTCTCTCTGAGTACACAATTTACACTAATATTTTTAAGAAAAAACTAAAAAAAAAATTACGTAAAACTGGCTAATCATAAATACAATTGTGATAATAAAGTACTCCTGTGTTGTTATAAAAAACACAACCTAAACTAAACTTTGCCTTGCCTTAATATTTTCTCATGTATAAATTCAATTTAGTTTGCATGCACTCGTCTTATCGCAATGGTATCCTTAGGCACTTTGCATGATTAATTTACTCAAAAGTATACATATACTTTTTGCTTAAACCATCTTTAATGCTCTACGAATACATATTTTATTTTAAAATGTATACTTTCTAATTACATTAGCTTAATTCAATTTACATAGTGAGAGAGTTATTGCATAAATTATATTCAATTATATATTTTTTAAAAGATGATTAAACATTCTTACTTAGCTTATATTATTAAAAGTTAAATATGTTTGACTGTTGAGTTTCTTAACAAGATCTTGAAAGGATGTTTTGAATTTGGTTTTATGTTCGTTGTCTCTCTTGTAGAGCTTAACTACTTTTTGCATTAACCAAATGCAAATCAATTGATACACCCCATAACAGGTAACGGATAAAATCAAAGGAAACTAAGAGTTAATTTTATCCTTCAAATCATAATTTAAATTTTACAACAAAAAGCTAAAATAAACTTTTTCAAATAAAATCAATGTATTATACATAATGGTATTCAGTTTTTTACAAGCACCTTTGAATAGTAGCAAATGCATACAATTTTGAAATACAATAGTTTTTGCATTAAAGTTGCAGTGAATATTTTAAGAAAATAAATCAAATGAGAATTCTTGTGAATATAAAAAAATCTTACGATTTTTGCAATATTAAATAAAAATTATGAGTAAAAACGAAACAATTCTAATAAAATGAAAAATTTCTTTATAACTAATTTGATCTTTGGGATGCTAAACTTATTTTCACATTATTTCCCATAACTCCACACTATGATGCTTGTAAGGTGTTCGAAAAAATATTATTTTAATATTTAGTTTTTACAAAAAAAAAAAAAAAAAAAATATACATTTATATATTTAATATACTTCAAAAATTATTATCTAATTTTACCAAAAATCTTGGTTTCTCAAATGTGATTAAAAGTTTTAAGTAAATTGTTAATTTTGCTTATTAAACGCTAAATTTTTATAGAATCACGAAAACATAAAAAAAAATCTTAATATGTTAAAAAAATCTCTTCGTGAACGAATAGCTCAGTTTTGTTTTATTCACATTATCACCTTTTACAAATAAATAAATATTTGTCACATTTTATATAATACTTGGAAATAAAATAAAAAAAGATGTATACCAACGCCAGTTGAATCACGATTACAATTTTATAACACTAAAACATGATAGCATTGTTACATTTATTTTGCTGTAGAAAACAAAGTCGTACATTCCCATCCATTTTGACAAGGAATGGAAGATTGCCCTCATTAGCAAAACGACCCGTATCAATTTGTTACGCCAACCAACATAATTAAACAAACATATAACTTAGAGAATACAACGCAGAAAAGTTTATATCTAAGGAAAAAAAATTAATGACAAATTTTTACTTCTAAAAATTGAATCAATAGAATTAATTGTATCCTTTAAAAAATAGTTAAATATCTGTTTTTATGTAATTTTCTTTATTTCCATATATATACAACGCTAAAGGCAGTACTGTTAATTAAAATCTTTAAATGAAATTTGTTTTTATATATAAAAAATTTGAATTACGAGATCATTGAATGGACATTTAAAAGAACGTAATATTTTTAAAATTTTTCTTACAAAAAAGAAGATTTTTTGTTGGAAAATAATTATTTTAAAGTTATTTTCAAGAATAAACGACGTTTAAATATTGTTTACTTGTTACTTTGGTACTTTTATTTTTATTGGTAAAGAAATTTAATTTTTATAGCCACTTAATTCCTATTGAGAATTGACGAAATTTAAATTATATTTTTCTGAAATTTTATTTGGTTAAATACTTATAAATAAGGACCTTTCAAAATAAATTAATCTTGATAATATCACTTTAAATATGTGACAAATCATGACATTTTATTTCCACATAAAAGCGTTTAATGGCTTTTGGTTTTAACATTACCCCACCTTTTTTAATACTCTAGTGTAATGTTTGGTGTATAGTATATAAGTATAACAAATTTCACAACTTACAAAAGAAAAAATTTTAATATTCTCCATTGGGACTATTTGCTTTTAAATATGCACGAGTATAAATATTAAGTATTATTATTGTTTTTATACTTTAGATGAAAAGGAAAGAACGCTCAACCTGTTTTAAACTACTGTCCAGAATTTTTTCATACGTAAGGAAATTAAAAACAGAAGGACAGAAAAGTTTATTTAAAAGAAAGTTTTATTCCAAATTATTTATTTATAATGAATGACTCAAATTTTAAATTTAAACTTTTTTTTGTTCTTCAACTTGTATATCTTAATATTTTTTATACTTTATTAAGTATATTTTTTCTGTTTCTTCTATAAAAAATTTTAATAAAAAATGATTACATTCAGAGCAAAATGCTTTATTTTTTTAATATTTTCTTATTCTTCTGTTTTCCTTTTAAAATCCCAAAACAAAACTTTGTTTTTATTTCATTCGTTTTTGCACTGCCGACAAGAACTTATAAGCAGTACACAACCGTCTAAGTGGATTTAGGTATATTTCATAAATTATTTCTGAAATTAATAAAAGGAAGTATGCAATTCAGTTCGTATTATACAGAGAAAAAGAAAAGCATATTTAAATGTTATAAAAGTAAATGATTATAATTTTATATTCGAAGAAAAATTCCTTTACTTGTGATTTCTCTATCAGATATTACCATGCTGCTGGTGTTATCATATGCTGTCCATACGCACAATTAATATAAAAGCAAATCCCGGGATATCAAAGGCAAACATTGTTGGCAAAAAATGAATGATATAACATTCCAAGTCATCCTTCTACGCGAAAGTATATAATGGTTCCAAACTTAAGAAACTACGAGTGTAGCAACTTTTCACTATCATTATTGCAGTACTGTAACGACCAAAAGTCCGGAGTCGTTTTTGGTCACACAGAGAACTGTCTGACAACAGTCACGGGTCAATCCCTATCTCCTATTTTAAACGTATTAACTAGAATAATGAATTAATGTCTAAATCTCCATATTTTCTCCAATGTATTTATTTAGTTATAGAATCATTTACTAAAAATATGAATTCATGTATTTACTTATATACGCATGTAGTTATAAGTATTTATGTTGACGTAAGATTTAGTTCTAGTATTATTGTAATTAGCCACGAAGGCATACGAGTATTTAAATTAGTAATATTCATATTGTAAAACTGGCTGCAGCTCGGTGGTGAAAACAGCCGTCGGCTGTGGTGTACTTACTACCGAAGTAATGTAAGTGTGTTTGTGCATTGGTGTGTGGTAGGAAAAAGAGTATAAAAGCGCAAACATCAATCAGAATGAATCAATTGGTGTGCGACCGGCAACAGGAGCAAAGGTAAATATCTTCTTCAACTTTTTTATTTATTTTTTGGACTGGTAGTCAGGATATAGATAAGGCCGTGGTAATACCCAGCCAAAGCCATACCCTGAGGCAGACGTAGCGACCACAAACAGAGCCGTGGTAATACCCAGCCGAGTTTGTGTCCGCAGTCGCCACCGACAGTGACCAGGCAGTGAACGGTTGCGCCGTGGTAATACCCAGCCCAGCGTACAGTGCCCTGTCGCTTGCGGCGTACCGACCTATTTCGACAGAGCGAACACAAACAGAGACGTGGTAATACCCAACCGAGTTTGTGCCCGCAGTCGACTTAGAAAGTGACGTTCGCCGAATACGGATCGCATAAAGTAGAAGATGTTTACTGGAGCTGCCACACACCAGTTCACAAGATTTGAGCCCGAGCTGCAGTCAAGTTGCGAAGTAGGAATAGAACAACCCCTTTCCTGAATAAAGAGCAACATTGTAAGTAAGGCTTAGTCTTTCTTTTTGAATCGACACAACACGACCCTGGACGCCGCTGAGCATACCTCAGCTACCAGGAAAACGTGTCGTTACAGTACTGCAGAAATATAAATACATTGCATTCAAATCAAAGAGTGGCTGAAAGCTATTAAAACATATCACCCCGACACGTCGCTGACGATAGTTCAAAGAAAAACAATAAATAATAAACTGTTTTATTTTTCTAAGAAAAAGTAATTCTAAAACAAATAAAAAATATATTAAAAAATACTACACGTAGTTCCTAATGGTTATTTTTATTAAGTTACGCATTCTATAAATATACAATTTGAAAGTATAAGCTCTTCTCATGTGCAAAAAGGTCATGTTTACTCGATATCATTATTAGATTTATAAAACATAACATAACACATCAAATACAAATTAATGTTTTATTACTGCTGTAAGACGGATATTGGTTGGGAGTATATTATAACGGAAATGAATTTACAGCAACATACGCTGCTGAATAACTATTTAAATAGCCAATATCCGTTTCAATTTAATCATATCAATCTTATAATACAAACATATATATTATATACTTTAATGTCACATTATGTTGGGAAATACTTTCGAAAGAATCATGTAAATTATATTAAAAACTTGAGCACAACAAACTATAAATAAAATTTATAAATAAATATAATTTAAAAGGAAACATTTTAATAAAGTGTTCATTTTACGTATGAGCCATTCCATGCGTAATAAAGAAAAATAGTTAACACCACACACTATAACTAAAAATTTGTATTTAGACATAGTAGGAGCAAATACTGAGTTTTAGAGATTTTTTCATTGGTCTGCATTTACAAGAAGTGCGAAAAAACAGAAACCCAATACAGGTTTTTGAAGCTGCGAGTAAGGACTAAGCTTAATATTATTAACAAATATTTATTTCCACAAATTCAAAATTTTGTAATTTTAAGATAAAATTATTTCTAGACAGTGTTCGGACAGAGTTAATTTCAATTTGTAGTTCACGTATAATAAGACCGCTATGAAAGTAATGAAAGTAATAATTGAATTAAATAGTATTTAAGATTTCTTTCCCTAATGTCACATAATTTATATTTGGTATGTTGTTTGAATTTGTTGCGCCTGTAAATGAAATACCATTGCCATTTTCTTCACTGTAAACCGTCAGTCTGCCGTCTTTACAGCCCAGAACACGGCTTAACAATTATGTCATCACATTGAAATATTGTTATTGTATGGTTGTAGTTGAAATTGAAATAAAAATAATGTTTCACAAATAAAAATATCACACTTTTATGTTTTAGCTCTCCTACACTATGTTTATAAATATTTATTGAAAAGAAAAAAAAAATATTTTTAGTAATTAATTTTAAGCATTAGGTCTTATTTAATAAAAGACCGTTGGTTGCCAACCAACGGTGTGACGAAATATTGAAAATATAATAAAAAATAAAGTTTTTTAAAAATTTTTTATTAAATAAGACCTAATGCTTAAAATTAATTACTAAAAAATATTTAAAAAGGTCAAAAAAATTATAACTATTATATAAAAAAAAATATTTTTTTTTTCCAAGACGATGCCATAAAGTAATTATCTTCCAAATTCAAACCCCTAATCTGCATAAATCGGTAACAAATATTTTCACAATATTATCAATTGATAAAAAATAAAATTTTCTTTAAAATACTAGTTTCTTTTAATGCTTTTGTACCATATCGGTAGAAATACAAACTCTACACATATTTTTTTAGTTTAACTTAGTTAAAAGCATGGTAAATGTTGTTTATTTTATTACATATAATATGTGTTCGCTAAAAGCATATTAATGTTTTTATAACTTTTGCTGAAAAAAGGACATAACTTTGTGGCTTTCCTGCAAATCGTATTGGTAGTTGTTGCAAAGAAATACAGCAATTACTTCCAGAAAAAAATTTGTAATTTATATTTATCGTTAATATTTTTTGGATTTTATTAATTTGTGAGTACAAATTTAAAAATCTGATTGCATCATTGATATTCTATTTCAATATTCTATATATATAAGAACTATAATAATTAGCCACAAATAAAATGGTTGCATAAGAATTGATAATAAGTATGAATAACTACAACTACCAAATAAAACAAAAAACAAATATTAAACAAATGAAATTATGTCTATAAGTTTCATTTTGTTTTTCCCCATTCTATACATACTATACTATATACTATACATACTATGTTTCTGCTAAAGGCTCAGATGTTCTTATTAACAAAATACCAGTTTTGCATGTTAGATTGGTAATATTCTTTAATTTTCATTGTTAAAAAACTAGTTTAATTGTTTTACAGATTTTACGTAAAATGTGGTCATAGTTTATTTAACAAACAGATCACACCTGTGTAGGTCACAGTATTACATGTATTGAAAGTAATAAAAAATTAACTTTATATAACTACCAATGTATGTAATTTATGACTATAGCATTTTATTTATAGCAAAGGAAACATCACTTTTACATGGCGAAGGAAATATTGGATATTTTTAAAAAAATAAATTTATGAACTTCTGGTTTGGACAAATTACTTATTTCTATAGAGAAAAAAAATTTACACAGTTTTCTTATATCAAGTTCAAACAACAAAAGCTCAATCTTTTTTTAACGGAATTTAATTATCATCAATTTAAATTAAACAAACTATTTTTTCGGTCTCTTATTTGCTGTCATAAAAATTCATCAACTTGTAAAAATAAAAAATTTAAATAAAATAAATGTTTCACTTAATATAAATTCTATTATCTTTAAAATTGGCATTAAATATATAGACGGATATTTTTTTTTAATTGGTAAAATAATTAGTAAAAAAACGTATAATCAACAGGTAATCAAACTAAATTTAATATAAGAGATTAAATAAATTTTTCTTATTTTTAAAATAACAAATTTAAATATATAAATAAATAAAATATTTAAAATACTAATCACCAAACAAGCAGTTAGTTGAGGACGATACGGCAAGCGAAGTAGACGGAAAGCGGAACCGCGTTATTTCATTTTTTATTTTACAAACATATAGTTACTTTTTAAATACATTTTATTTAACCAAAATAATAAACCTATATATATATATATATATATATATATATATATATATATAGTTACTTTTTAAATACATTTTATTTAACCAAAATAATAAACCTATATATATATATATATATATATATATATATATATATATATATATATATATATATATAACTTTGCTACTAAAAATACCTAAATGGCTTAAGTCTGCTTACACTAGAGCAATAAACTGTATTTATAGCAGTTCAAAAGTTATAATGAGAAGAAGAAAAATATGTTTTTTTTGCTTTTTTTTATAAAAATGGTTTTCTGAAAACATATTTTTAAATTTTATAAAAAAAATTAAAAAAATAACTTCTTCGAAATTCTGTTTCACAAGTAAATCCCCTTTTTTAAATTTCTCCTGCTCCCTTTACCTTGTTAAGTTATACAAGTAACTGGCTATTGCACTACTACTTTAAGTGATAGCGTTTTAAAGGTCTAAGAAACAGTGCTCACCTTTTACTCTTTTCTCGCTTATGGTTTCTATTAATTATTAGTTATGAACGTTTTATTATATTTATTATTAGTTGTTTGTTGTTACACTTTTCCAGATAAGTAATAATTATAAGCAATTTTGGTAGCACTACCATATGATTTTAAAAATTCTATGTCTTTATAAACTACTTCATCTTAAGAGATATTTGAAAACAACACTAGTCTATTACTCCTATCTTTCTTAAGTTACAAAAGAACATCACTGAAGCATAAAGACCAAAAATATACATATGAAAAACACAAAATAAATCATTCGTTAGTTATTGGTAATCACACAAGTGAATTTTAAAGGAAAAAATCTTAAGTTATTTAACAATATTTGAGGTTTGATGAAAAGGCTCAGTATGTGGTAGAGAAGTGGCCAGAGAGACGAAAAGGCTTTAGTCTACAAGTTAAATTATTAATTAGACGTCAATTTAACAAACATAATATCATTTTTATTAATATAGAAATTAGATTAAATTAATTCTTTGTAATTAATTTATAATTCATCGGAATCATTTTCAATGTAAGCAATTTTATTTCGTGCTTGATTCCTTTAAATAAATATTTCATGATATTCTCACAAAATATTTACTACAAGTATAAAAAAAAAACAAAAATAAACATCATCTATTTTAGCGGGGGAGAGCATATTCATATTGCACTATTGCTCAAGTAGCTCATCAGGGAATTTTACCCAAATATTGTATAGAAAAACCTAAGAGTCTTATATCCAAAGCCAAACTGATTCTATGAGAATTTTCATAAAATCAACGCAGCATCGAGACAGCAAGACTCAAAAACACTTCTATACAAATACAGCAAAACATTTCAAAACAACAAAAGACATTGTTTATTTTCAATCATTTCTATATAAGGGTTTCCAATGGAAACCATTCATTTGTAATTTGAAAATTCCAGAAAATAAACAATATTTGTAAATAATTTTATAAAATTTTACAATACATTTCAAATATTTTTATTTTTATTTGAATAAATATTTTATGAGAATATCATAAGATGTTTATGTTTTTTTTAATAAATATTTTTGTAATAAACATTTTGTGAGAATATCATGAAATATATATTTAAAGGAATTAAGCACGAAATAAAATTGCTTACATTAATTCTTTGTTTAATTTTTCTTGTAAAATTTAAAGTGGAAACTAATTCAGTGTTTAGGTAAAGAGATTTGAATATTTTCATATCAAATTAAAACTAATTTTAGCGGTTGTACACACTATCTATTATAGTGTGTTTCTATAAGAGTTTTATTTAATGTTTAACCATAAAACCTTTTTGTGGGTTTTACAATATGTTAATCTCTTTGTTTAATATAAAACAATTTAAATACACTTAAGATAATTTTGTTAAGTCTTTAAGCTTTTTAGCAAAGAAAATTAACTATTTTAAAAGACATTCTAACACAATAAACCATAAACATTATACATTTAAAAGTTTTTAGATAAAAAAAGATTATTGAATTATCTCGAATGGCGACGTAAAATGTTTAAATTGAATAGTGCTAAAAATATATTCCAAGTACAGGACAACTTTAATAGAACGCATACCCCGAGTAAATTTATTTTTTTATACATTATCATCCTTATGCGTGCTTTACATTAAGATTTGCTATTGCAATAACTTTTATGTGTTTGTAGGGAACAGTGTTGAGAGTTGTGGCGACAATGTAGCGATGATATATATTTTTCTTATACACCTCCATACATTATTGAACACTCACCAGAATTTATTAATAAAGGTAAAATGCGTTGCAAATACCCATAATATACATACCGCACAAGAGTTCGGTAACAAGAATTTTTTGCTTAGTTCCAGTGAATACCAGTTATGAAAAAAAAGGTTGCTAAGGATTAACGAAACTTTTTTTTATTTTAAATTTTAACATAAAATTCACATTTAGCTTGTGAACTTAGGTTCTCTGTCCTTCTTTTGGTTTTTTAATGATTTTTATATTTTTTCTACCAAATAATTTCAATGGAATGTATTTATTGTTCATTAAAAAACTTTTGTTTTTCATTATAATAACAGGTTTTAAATGCAAGGTAAAATAACATTTAAGCTGATATTTTGCTTAATTTTTAAACACACTCTTACAGTTTACAATGTGTTTGACTTTTAAACTTATTTCGTTTAAGCCTTCGGCATTTACTTTTAAATATTTTATATTTTTTTATAGCCCTCTGGGTAAATACATTGCAAAAAATCTAAAACTAAAACAGATATAAAAATTTAACAACTTTATTTTTACAGTAATTTATTTTAGTTTCAACCCTTTTTATTGGTCTTTTATTGTGACATCTTTCCTCTTACTTTTTTAAATAACTTTGTATTTGTTTATTCTTGTTTTCTGTTCATCTTTTTATCACAATTTGCTACATAGTAAACGGGTCAAAGCTTGTATTATATTGAGGTATTAATTATTCTTCTGTATAACTCCTCAAAATCATATTTTGATAAGATCGTCAATGTAAACTCTCGCTGCCAAGGAAGTGCTATTCATTTTAAAACAGAAAGAAATTTTATAGAAAAATGTAGAGAGTTTTTTTTCTTAATTCAGTAGCTGAGTTAGTGACACTAACTGACTGTTCAAATGATCTCGAAACTCATGTGGTTTTAAATTTTACGTTTTTCCTTGTGGGGCCGAATTAAGTCTGTGGAGTATATTTTTTTTTTTTTTTTGAGAAAGAGAAGTAGTACTTCAGGCAACAATGCCTATTTAGTCAAGTACCGTGCTACATTCTTTAGGAAAGGGATAGAGAAGAGATAAGACAGGTGGTGAAAGCAGAAGGATAGTTACGGAAATTAACTGTCGTAGAAGACAGCACATTGACCTTCATTACTGAGCAGCCCCATCGACAGTCACGTTTTATTTTTAATGAAAAAAACCAAGGCCTTTGTTGGGAATCCTACCCACAACCCCCAGTCTTGTAAACTAGTACACTACCTACCAGCATACAGGGTCACCTGTGGAGTATGCTGCTGTATAATTAACAATTGATGTTGCGGAAGGCATTATTAATAATATTACTGACATAGGGCCACCAAACATAAAAAGATTGGCCATAATTAGGACGCCCAGTTAGCGCTTCGACCAAATAATTTTAAAATTTTACCATTATAATTGTTCCGACAAATTTAAAAGCTTTATTGCTTTTATATTATTATATGAAATTTTTTCTCCCTCCATGTTTTACTGAGTAAAGAAAGGCCTATTGTTAGCACTAATTCGAGTATATAAATGTACATGTACAGAAAGTGTATTGCAGAAAGTATTACTTTATCCAGTAGTATAAAAAGCAACTTTGAGATAATAGATGTGAATAGTATCCGAAGTCGACTTAATATTCTGAAAAATATAGTTTTGTATGCCAGTTATATACTTCTTATTATCATTATTAATCCAAAGGAAGTCCATATTTTTGAAGAAAAAAAAAAACATATAGAATTATATAACCATATTTATGTATGTGTGCGACATTTTAACCACAGAAATAATAAAACAACATTATTCCATACTTGTGCGTGATATTATTGCCAGCATATGTTTTGCAGAATATTATGATCTTTGACAGCTGTCAGTGTAAATAAAATTTAGGATTTTTTATAAGCACATAATTATATGAATTTTATTTATTTTCGATTTATTTATTCTTTTTTTTTTTTCTTGATTTCCTCTTTATTTATTTGCCAAAATTGAGTATGAAAAATTTTGGATAATATTATTTAAATTTATATTTGATAACTTAGGGAAAACAAACACATTTTTAGCGCTTCCCATACTCATTCATAAGCACTTGCATATTTAAAACTTGTAATATATGATGATTAATTTTTTCTTTAAGTACTAAATTGAATATTGAAAAACTATTGATATAATCCAACTGTTTAGAAACATGAGAAAGCTTTAAGACACAAATTACACAAATATTTCTAGCTGCAAGGAGAGTTTAACTGAATTTTAATATTATTGCTAAATAGAATTCACCACCACCAGAAATATGTTATTTTAAACGACACAGAATTTCATTCCGACATTTTTATCTAATATAGAAATTAGATAAATTATTATTCTTCACTGTTGTTTACAGTTACAGCATTTGTTAACTATGTAAAAGATTTTTGCTTTATGTTCTAATGATCACATAGATGAGCACTTTACTGTACAAGAAAAATTGCAGTTAAGAAAATTGTTACTGCTAGTTTTATTTGCACTAACACTAAATAACATATTATGCTTAAGTGAGGTATAAAAGGTCTTTTCTAGATACTGTGTTTGGCTGTGGTTAACATGTGTAAGTAAAAATTCGTGTGGCTTATTTGCTGCTTTCATGACAAAGATGCAATACTTGGTTTACATGTTTATCTCTTGGTAAACAAGTTTTAAGATTTAATTAACTATTTATAACTAACTATTCTGCATTTTTAGAAAAGTTGGTCTTAATAATTTGGCGTCACGTTTCATTTAATAGACATAATAAGGTTCAGTTTAATACGATGCTTGCTATATTATTATTGGAAGTAGTATTCAGTCCATCTATCAGCAATTTTTTGTTATTTTTATGCAAAAAATTTTTTCTAAAAATTTCATGTCATTTAAGAAAAAATTTGATGTCATAATTATTCAATAGAAAATTGTATGTTATAAATTTTATATGGAAAATTTTTATCAGTTTTATTTTATTTTATCATTTGCTCAATAAAACAACTTTTCTTGGTCATAATTTTTAAATTCGTGAGTGGTAATTTTTTAATAAAAGTATTCTTCACTCATAATTTTTCTTTAAAAAAAGTATTAATCATAATTTTTGTATAAACACTTTATTGGTCATAATTTGTCTATGGATAAATTGTGTCATTATTTCTTCCGTAGCAAGCTTTCAAGCCATAATAAGAATTTCATAAGCCATAATTTTTCTAAAAACAGCCTTCATCATTAATATTTTTTCTATAGAATATATTTTTCAGTCATATTTCTTTTCCACAAAATTTCAATATAATTTGTTTATAGCATATATGTTATACTTTTTCTACAGAAAATTTTCATCATTTTTTCTGTTGAAAATTTTTATCAGTTATAATTTTTCTATAGAAAATATCCATTATATTTTTTCTACCAAAATTGCCACAATACGTAAGCATTAAAAGTCGATACCCTTCTTTAAAATTGCCTTTTTTAAAATAAATATGTTTTAGATAACAGAAGTTTCCTATTCATCCATTACTTGAATAAATAAGATTGGATTCGCTATTATTTTTTATCTGCAACTTTAGTGCTCACAAGCCCTTCCTCTTTAAATTTTGTGAGTTTATAGTTTTACTAATGACCTTAGGGTTTAAAATCTAATTAAATTCTAAACGCAGCTCAGCAGTAGTTATTAGCAAAATTTAAATTAAATTTAATTGAATATTAATCTGTAGATGATGATAAAACGAAACACTACACAATAAAAATATAATTGTTATAACATTCTTGATCATATGTATACATATGGTATAAATTTATATACATTTAAATATGTTCGTATGTTGGCAATGTCTGTTTGTGATGCGTAATATATGCGTGCGTTATATTAGAATAGATAGAAATTACATTTTCATCAGCAAATTATTGATGATTTTATTACCTCAAGGGCTTATATTGCATCTGATAATATTTTACATGCATTGAATTATAAACATACATATATTTGCATATCATGTGTGTGTATGTGTATGTAATTGAATTTATGCGTGTTTGCTCCTCTGTATTCTTGTGGCATTTCTCATGTTATATGAAAAGCATAATAAGCTTCTATTAATGGAGCACATACTCTTTGCTATATTAAAATATAAATTTTCTTATTGCAAACATATGCAAACAGATAATAATTTATGGACAATTTCTAATATTGATTATTCGATATAATGTAAAAGAGATTATTTTTGCACACTGCATTTTTAAACGCACACATATTTGATTACAATTTTTTCTAGCGATTTGATAGAAATAAAAATGCAATTGCTGGATGCGATACAGTCTTAATAATTTTAAAGCAGGGCAAATTTCAATACAAATGAAAGTAATAACAAACTTAGTCTATGATTAACTTACGGCAGCAACGCGCTTTCAAATTAGAAATATTTTTAAGCCCACACTATATCAGTGACTATAAGCGCTACCTTTTTAATAACTAAAGCTCACGTTTAAAGAAAATGTTTAACGCAGCATATATATAAAAAAACAGTTTAAAAAATATTTGTAGGTCATCACAAATCACAAAAAAGGTGATCACAAATGCTTAGCATAAAGTTGGTTTCGCTGAAATCCCATCTCATCCTGATTCGGAATAGGTTTTATTAAAATCCCGGCTTTATTCGGTCACAAATTGAAATTTTAATAGGCTTTTAATTCAAAATTGTATAATTTGTAACGTTTGATCAGAAATGCCTAAAATTGACTTTACTAAAGTTAAATTTTTTTTAATTTTTTTAGTTTTTCAAGTTCAAAACGGGTAGAAGTATATGCAGATATTTAAAAAAAAGCAAACAAAATTGGTATTCCTCTAGACATTTGAGCATCATACTTAAAATATTTGTGATAATAATTCTTTTTTATTTTTTACAATTTTGAATTAAGTGTCTACAGAAATTGAGTACAAGATCACAATCGGTGGGATTAAGAATTTTTTTCCTGCTGCCACTACTCTATTAAGTCTGTACAAAGAAACATGAGGAGACAAAAATCAAAAACAAGAAATTGAATGATAACGCATAATTTTTGAAAGTAAAATCAAATATAGAATCATTCTAATATTTATTTAATACTTTTAAGATTGGGGCCAGATATTAAAAGGTCCCAAGTTGCAAACTTTCATTTTTTTTTAATTAAATGTCACTAGTTCAACAAATATTTTTTATTCACAAATAATGATTGAATTTTTTTTTGCAATAAAATTAAGTTGAATGTTTGATGTCAAATAAAAATTTTCTTCAGATAATTTTAATTTTATCGTTTTATCGAGTGAATAGATGGCTGAAATTTGATCAGCTAAAAATGTTTACTTAACTTGATGTGAATAATATTCAACTCATAAAATACTTGTTGCAAAGTCATGTCTAAACAAATAGTTTTAGTTCATAATAAATTTTGTTTGTGTTGGACTCTTTTTGCATTGGAGAAAACTTTTCTGGTTTAAATAAGCGGCACAATGCGAATAATTTGTATACTGCAAATATAAAAGAAAGTACTTCCTAATAAATTATTTAACATAAAGAAAAATTATTAACAACAAATATAAGGGTTATCAATATTGCTAATAACAAAAATTTAAGAGCTGACCTAACATTGAACAACTGTAATTCGACATTTTTTGACAGCATCATGAAATTCTTTAAACTTTGTTGAATCTGGGAAAACAAGTTTATCTACTATCGAAAATTTGTGTTTTACAAATTATCATATAGACAAAACAAAATATTTCTAAAAAATTTAATTTTTGGCATTGCTATTATTTAAACTTTCGGTGTATCCTTTCATTATTATTATTTTTTTACCCTACAGAACGACGTATGAACTATAATGTTTAAACTTTAATTTCCGCTGTGTAACCTCCATGTTTTTGTTATCGCATGATTGCATTTTGTATAGTTTTATGCTTTTGCGGAATTTAAAAGGTTATCTCTTATACTTAAGATGGTTAAAGTAACTAAGTATGTTTTTTTGGCATTTTTCTATTTTTACTAAATTTTAATCCTGGCAAAAAACGCCTTAATAAGGGTATTAGAAAAGGGAATATGCACCTATTATAGGGTAACAAATATTTATTTGGATAACTTAAACATCCGAATTATTTGTTGATTTAATTTGGCATCCTTAATATAAACACCAACAAAACTTAATGGTGTTTTTAATTTGGTTTGACGCAACAAATAAACTCAATCATGAACAGCTTCAAAGACCACACACACACACATTGAAAATAATAAAAATGGACCCCTATGAATCTAAAAGTCATGATGTTAGAAAATAGCGTAAATTAATTTTTATTTTACTGAGTAAAAGTATTAAATGTTACTCTAATGTTCGCAATAAATAACAATAATAAAATTGAGTTAAGGGAGACCATTTTATAATTCATAATTTTGTACAAAAAAGATTTTTTTGGTCTTCTTAAGTTATAAATTTAATTAAAATAAAATAAAATTAAAAAGCATCAAAATTAAAAAGTTTTTATCAAACAAAATTTTATATATTTGATTAAAAAGTATACATAAATTTGTGAAATGTAGCATTAGGTACAGCTGAATATTAATTTAAAGCTAATGGTTAGTTGAACTATTTTAGAATATAAACAAATCAACAACTATCAATCGCCTTTGTATCATTTATTTAATATATATTTGTTGCTAATCGTTATTTTGCACAAAAATAAATGTTTATAATAATTATATAAAAAAGCAATTTCGTATTATTTTCCTTTAAACCTACTGAACTTTCTGTCTATAACACACTACGAAAAGCATATATACATATATATGAAGAATACTATTATCCAGCCTCTTTTTTTCCAACTTCGTTAAGATATTTACATATCTTTGGAAAATAATACTTCTTTTAAAAAAATATATAAAATAAAAAGAAAACACCTAAAGTAAAAACGCATTTAAGTTTAAACGGCTGATTTTGAAATGAATTAAGTTCTGTTATCCTAAATTTATATCAAAAAAGAAAACGAAAATATTATAAATACTGTTATAAAATGCGAGTTGGACTCATATACGATGAGTTTAATGCTTACTTAAATATTTAATTTTATATCTGATTATATATTTGATTACGTCTAATTTAGTAGTATTTGGCTCCCATTATTTATTTTACGAAAAGTAAAACACTCCTGAGCCATTTTGTTTAAATATTTTTGAAGCATTTGGAAAACAAATCTCTTTTTTCCAAAACAAAAAAAAAAAACAAATTAAAACAAAAATGTTTTTTACACCTTAAAAAAACTCTGTGTATCTTGAAATAATCCCTTAAGCTTTTACCTTCGTAATGTTTGAGAAAATTACAAAAGAAAATCGTGCCATTGAAAAAACCAAATATCAATACTATTGTTTCACCTGGCTGAAAGCTCTCTTGGAAACATTAAACTTTTACAAATCTGATATATTTCAACAGCATTATTTTTTTCCTTTTTGTGCACAAGTGTGTGTGAAATTAAACATACAATGCACGTTTTCCTACTAAAAACAATCCTTAATATACTCTCTTAAATTTAAATATACTCTTAGTTCTCTTACTTCACTCATTTTTACATTAAACCTAAAATTTTACTCTTACGTTATAACGTAACAGCAGCAGGAGTAACAACATAACAAACAGAACAAACAAGCACTCAGTTATCGTAACGTGTTTGAAGAGACAAGTTTAAGAAAAAATTCCTAAATATTTCGCACATCATATTGTTATTGTAAACTAAATAATATTTTGTTGTGTGTCCTTACGATTTTGTGGGTCGTCGTAAAGGTATGCACATTATATACTGTTGGCTATTTTTCAAATAAACCGGCAGTAATACGTTGCCCTTTGTTTTTGTTTGCCCTGATGATTCCCTAGTTTAATTAAAATGTTTCGGTTGTTTAAATAAACGAAGGAAAAGAAAAACGTAACAATTTTGGTTTTTGTGTATTTAGGTTGGTAAATAAAATTTTAAAATAAAAATTTTATAAGGCCACAAAACAAAAGAAATATTTTTTTTGTGCTGTTTATAAAATCAAAGCGAAATTGTTTTGCCTGACAATTAAACGAATCCTTGCGTCAGTGAGTACAAAAAACAGCAATGTAATTAAATAAAATAATTTATAACTACTATGAGTCTTAATTGCTGCTATATGATTTAAACAGAAAATATTATCAAAGTGAATGTTGTTTAAACTAAATACTAAGTATTTATGAGAAGAAAGAAAAATTATTTTTTTTTTTGGATTTAATATATTTCATTGTAACATATACAAAATAGTATTTTAGACGGTATATTTTTTCTTATAGCTTAATTAATTTTTACAGCAAATGATAGGATTTTATTTAACATGAGTTATATAGTAGAAAGCTATAAATTTAATTGAGCCAATTGCGATTTTGGCTTCTTTCAAATTTAAAAGGAAATGTGTGAAATAAACTAAGAAATTTAAACAAAAAATTTGTAATAATTAAAAGGATGTGCAATCCCGTTATTTACTTTTTTATAAAAATGGGTCTTAAATTTAAGGATAAAATTTAGATATTAGGAACCTCAATGTTTTAGCATAAGAAATTCAAAATTAATGCTCAAAATTTTCAAATTGTTTTGCCTCTTAGGTCAAGTTTGTAAATCGAACTTACAAAATTAAGAAGGCATTGACTGAAATTGACAAAAATCCAAGGATAATGGATATAGAGATGGTAAGCCACATGGAAAAAATTTTGATTGTTACTTTTAATCCAGAAACAGTAGGACGTGTATTAAGAGCTGCAGGATATCCTGGCCCGTTTTATTAATGACATCAATTACATTAAACGACAAATAACTTTACTAAGAAGCATTTAAATGTAAATGAACATTTTTGAAAAACTTTAGTATTCACTAATATTATTTGAATGTACTTGATGCAAATAGAAGCTTTAGCTTTAGCTTTAAAACTGAATGCCATCTTTTACAGATGATAGTGGTGGTTGTATTATGTCGTTTAACTTTTATTGGAACAAAAATGGATAGATTTGTGCATTCGAATCTATTAACATAAAAACTAAATAAATCACTTATCAAAATGATGACATCTGTAATCTGATATTTCTAACACAAATAAATGTTGCTTTAAAATGTTCCAAAGTAGTTGCATTCATTTTCTGAGTCGCCTGACTTAAATGCCATCGAAAATTATATGACTAATCGGATCACAAGATAAAAAAACTGTAGCCAGAAATGAGCTGGGCTTAAAATGGTGTAAATGAAAGCATGTTAAATTTTTTCAGAAGAAGTTTCATATTAAAAGCCAAATAAGTAGAAATAAAATATTTCATAATTAAATATTTTTAATTAAAATCAAAATTACTATTTTTTTTTTTAATAAATTCATCTTTTTTAAAAATGTTTTCAATTTAAATCGTTTTATTCTTGAAAAAGTGTGATATAAGATATCCTATATAAATATATAAATATTTACTATACGTATAGTTTTTTCTTTGCCATTGTGATTATAAGATAATGGAATGCGTGCTCAATTTAATAAAAATAATTATATGGATAAAATTCCACTTTAAAAACACTATAAACATGTATATTTCGTATCTGTAATTGTGATTCTGTGATGTAATTTCTAATTATTTAGAATTCATAATTTATTCAGATTTAGTTTTTATTTAATGAAAACAATTTGTTTCCATTAAAATATTTTAATAACTAATAACGAAACAACTTTTGTTTTTGTTGTAATCATAATGTAAATAGGATGGAAACTATTATATGATATAAAGTAGTTACCATGTAAACACTGCGATAATTATCAGCAACTGCTTTAAAAGTAATTATTTTAAAATATCAAGTTATTTGACATAAATTAGATATATTGACAACTTCGTTTCATATTGTTAAAATACATTATTTAAATGTTTCGTTTTCTAAATTCAATTTTTTTATTCTTAATTAATCTTGTAAATAAAATGTTATAGTTTAGGATGCTTTCAAATAAAATAGCAAAATATCGAATTTACAATTAAAAATTACTCAAAATTTAAATAAAAACTTTGGTCAATTAAATAATAAAATTAAATCATTAATGTGGCAAAACAAGAAACTCATTTTTGAGGCAGTAAATATAAAATAATATATTGCATAAGACAGAACTCAAGTTACAAAGTTCAAAAATTTTAAAAATATTAACAATCTTAGTAACAATAATTATATTATCTAAAACAAATCATATCAACTTTAGTATACAAAAATAAAAAATATTTATATTTTTCTATAAAAAACTGTAAATAACGTGAAACGCGTAGGTGAAAGTGTGTATAAGAAAAATGTTTTGGATTTTACGACGCACTGGAGCAGCAAATTTTTTCAACTCATTGAACAACAATTGCGCTACATCGAAGGCTCATGGCACCAATGCACAACTAACACAGGGCAAGTATATTTTGTCTTTAGTATTTTATTTCAGTAAAATTACACATTTGTGCTTTAATTTTTTAAAGATATATATTAAGATATATGAAGTCAAGTTAGTAGCAGAAGTATCATCAACAATTGCTTTTACTTAGAAATATTACAAAAATTAAGATATTTAAAATACAGTTAGAGCTTCCTTCCGTAAAAATAAAAACAAATGCTTGTGCAACTGTCAGTTGCCATTAAATAGCAGACGTATCAACAACAACTTAATTATTTTTTTCATCAATTTTACTGCTTTTATTGTTAAAAGTGAAGTGCTTTCCTAAAAAATTAAATAATTCAAATATACCCCATCGACAGTTTATTTAGGGTGAAGTGATGCAAGATTAAATGGTGTGACACAAGGTACCTTAAAATCACTTGAAGCTTTTTATTTATGTATAACTCCATAAGGAAAATACATATACTTGGTATTTTCCAATATTAAATTGTTATTGAGAATTCAACAAAAAGTTCTTACACTTGCACAATACTTTTCTTAAATAAACAGAACCGTATTTTAAGGGCGAATCTTCTTGACTTAAGTGTAGTAAGTTCGATTTAAGGACGAGCCAATACAGGTATGAATTCTGAGTAAAAACATTTCTCCTTAATTTAATAGTTAGAAAAAATGTTAAACTATGCCATTTTAATAATAAAATTAAATTGCTTTTGTTGGTTAAAAAAGTCATCACTGGCTGCTTACCTAAGTTTTAAAAGAGTAAAAATATTTCTACAGGTACTGAAACTGCATCAACAGAACGAGAATTATTTTTTAGGTATTAACAAAAGCTTTTTTCTTTTTTTTAAATATTTTTCTTCATTAGGGTGCTAATGTTTTAATCATATTAAAAATGTGAGCAATAATGAAATTGCAATATGGATATGCTCTCCCCCGCAGTAATACATTTCAAATATTTTTTATTTTTGTTGGAATAAATGTTTTATGAGAATATCATAAAATTTTTATTTTTTAATGAAAATTTTTGTAATAAATATTTTGTGAGAATATAACGAAATATTCATTTAAAGGAATCAAGCACGAATAATAAAATTGCTTAGATTGAAAATGATTCCGATGAATAAAATACTTATTTTATGAAATTAATATAAATAAAATATTGGTGCATTTTAAAAGAATTAAGAAAAAGGGAGAGACATATTAGGTAAAAACAAACAAACGAAAAAGAAGAGAGAGATACAGACAAAAAAGAGAGAAAGTGACGAATGCAATAACACGAAGAGAAACACGAACAAGACGAACTATATAAACACAGCTGACAATAGAACGAAACTAGTATGAGGAGAACACTAAAGATGGCAAATGGCCGAAACCGGTTTTTTCACAAACAAGAGGGTCGACGTAAAACCGTACCCAAATAAAAAGAATTAATTAACTTCATAAATTTTCATTACATAATCCTTTATTAAACTGAAAGACTTTTGTTATCGTTTAACTTTAGATATGCTATCATTAATATTGAATTTGTGTGGAAGTTAAAATGCCGTTTGACTTTATCCTGTCCTTTTGTGATCTGAATGCGCACAATTGATTTGAACTAATTAAAAAAAACTTTTATTTGAGTACGGTTTTCCGTCGACCCTCGTCAAATTTGGTTTGTGAACATTAATTAAAAAAAAAGTGAGAATGGCAGATCTTATATTATTGCGAATAAATTGTAGAAAGCATTTTATTTCAAGTAGGGGTTGCCACTCCTATATTTTCAAAAAGATCCATTATCAGATCATGGGGAATATATGAGAAAATCTAAAAGCCAATCAGTGTAGCCGTTCTCAGCATAACTTTAATTGTATTAATATAGTTAACATAAACAAAGGGGGAAATCAGCTTTCGAAATTTATCACATAGCATAAACTTTTCTTTATTAACTGAAACACACTGAATTCAAATCAATGAAACAAAACTGTCGCGTGTAACAACTTTTGGTGATTTAAAGCTGATTTTTACCCCAAATCTGTTTTTCTATTTCTTTTGTTAAAAATGAAGAATTAAATTAATTTTTTTAAGGAAACAGTGCTTTGCTAGTCGAAGTTTTCGATAGGGAACCTAATAATTACAATAACTACGAAATGAAAAGAAACAAAAAATATTAAGCCTTTAATACCAGAACGTTATTGTTCATAACATAATTAATAGTAAAAAAAGGTTTCAAATAAAGTATATTTGCCCTAAAAGAATAAGTCGTCTTTTTTTGTATATTTATGTTTAACAAACTAAATGAGCTCTAATTGTTGTGTATTATAAACAAGTCTCATTGTATTATATCAATTTTATACTTATAAGTCTTATAAGACTCCAGTTTAATAAAGCGAAATTATAATTATTGTTTCTTCCATTAAAAAGGAATAAAAAAGGTTTTTGTACACGCTTTTCCACACATATACATACACACACATACGTAAAATGCGTATAATTCCATACAAATCCTTTAAAGCATTACTTGCTTATCAACGTTTTTTCTATGTTATTTAATTTATCCATGTAGATTATTTTCCTTTTTAGTATCTTTTTAATATTTATTGTTGCTACGCCTGTATATTTACATACATTTTAGGATGCTTTTTTCGTCACTCCTTCAACTGTTCTTTTATTTTTCTAAATCAGGCAGGCAGCCATGTACAGCATTAAGCAAGTAACAAGTGAATTTGCTTCTTGGTTTTTTTCCTTTGCTTCTTTTTATTTCTTTGGTTTTTAATGCTTCAATATCTAGGAACGTGGTTTGTTTTAAAAAAAATACACTTAATATTATTTATTTTCATTTTATGGTAATTATATACATAACCATTAAAATACGTATATAAGATAAGAATTTTAAGAACTATTGTTATATTAAAGATTAACTTTGTATCGGAAGTAAATATGAAGTGAATATTAAAATAAACTTTTCCTTGAAATTTAATTTTTACTTAGAAAACGATTTAAAACTATTGAGCAAAATAAACAACAGATGCAAAAATCTATGATTTAAAGAGGATTGTCAGACTTTTTCTAGTTTAGCTCCCTAACTGACAGATTTTATTTCTAAAAATCTCCAGCAGCCGGTTTGTTTTATCGCCGCATATCCCTCTGATACTTAGTTTTTGCAGCTGTAGTTTTTGTCTGCAGTAGTTTTTATTTTACTGCTAATTTGCATTCATTGTCGAAAAAGACGAAAAACATTTCTCTCTCGCAGATACATCAAAGGAAAGTTCTTACCAATTCAGCCTGGTCTTTAAATGTTAATGTTTATATGCTTAAAAAATAAAATTTTATGGAAATCGTTTTATCGTCTTTTGCACTGAACTTGTTAAGTATAAACTTCATACATTTTTTTTAGTTTAAATAGCAAAGGCAAAAGTATATATTAATTTTGTCCTCAAAGTAATAACCTAAAGATAAGTAATAAGATTGAACTTTTATTGCTTCCGTTGTGTTTGCAAAATTTCTCGTATATACATTCTTGTCTCCTGGATAGATAGATAGATTTTTGGAGGAAAAAAAATTAACAAATTGGAGTTATAACCAAGCTGCAAAAATATTATAAAATACAGGTTACTGAGTAGTCCCTAAAGCACTTAAAATTTCCCAAAAAAATCACCAATCAACAATTTATATCTACATTTTGCACTTTGGCGATGCATTCCCTAATCTAACAACGCTGAATGTAACTAAACAAATAGCTTTAGCTTATACAGCTCCAATAAATATCCGGAATATAAAACTAATAAACCGAAAACTGTCATTGAAGGCGTTCATTGCTTAATTTTTATTGGAAACCAATGATATAAAGCTATATTACATATTTAGACAAAACCATTTTTTATGTATTGAATAATAAGTATAATGTAATCTGTCTGTTTAAAATTCTAATAAAATTCATAATATAATTGTTTTGAATATTTTCTATAAATTATATTATTTTATGGGGTGCCAAATCCATTTCCGTTTTATTATCATTGTTATTACATATAGCTTTCACGTTCTCACGTTTTGCACTCTAATAACATTTAAGTTTCTAAAAAAACCTAACATAGTGCTTTAAAGTTTTCTTTTTTGTTTTTATCAGTTTTAAGCATTTAAAAACATTATTGTTTTTATTATGAGAAAATAAAGCAGAAATAGTTTATTTTTCCCAGAAATTTGTAAATTAATTAAATTTCAATCAAAAATGGTGTTCAACATAATTAAGTATAGCTTAAATAATTTTGATTCCATAAAATATAAAAATGAAATGCAATATTTAAATTAAAATTCTGGTTGTTAAATAACGATCTAATTTAAATATAAACATTTGTTTTTCTTTTGAAAATGGCTTTTAAACTGAAACTAAAATTAAAAACAGCTTGCGTGCGTGCCACCAAATGTGGCGTTACTTTAAAAAGTTTTATACTAAGAAGTTTTATATTCCTCTTATTCTTAAGCAAAAATCCATCAGTTGATATTTCGTGGATAAGAAAGAAAACACGTTTATTTATCTATAGCTTAGAAAATACCATTTTTTGTAGACACATTGTATTTAATTAACAACAGAACACTTAAAATCTTGTAATTTTAGAATTTTTTAATCATTTTAAAATTTCATTTTTATTATATTATATTTAATAAGCAACACTATTCACTAGTTACTTATTTACGCTTGTGTTATACAATATATTTCCGTTAAGAATAAACTTTAAAAATAATTGCTGCTGATGATGCTCGTGAGAGAAACTGACTATGACTGACGAAAGTTGTAAAACTCTTGTGGTAGGAAAAATATGTTCGATAAAATTTTGTTTTTATAAAAGTAAAGGCTGGTGGTATTTTTTTAATAGAAAGATAAAAAACCGATTTCTTTTGAATTTGAGATAGATAATTTGGCTGTGGAGATTTGCAAAGTGCATATGTTTTTAAGCAAGAGATCGTAAAAAAAAAAATTATTAGGATCGCGGAATGAAAAATAAAAGAAAGGTAATTAACCAGCATAGAGCAGTTAAATGAAGATTGAGGTGGTGTTGTTTGTAAACAGACAAAACAACTTTGATTAGTTTGCCTAATTGTATCTTGGCACTGAAAATTTTTAAAATACAATAAAAAATAAAGATATACTAAATTTTTGATTTGAGAGCATAGTAAAAAACTTCACATTGTGTTGTGAAGAAGAATAAGACGTCATTTTCATTACAATTAATTGTGTTTTTGAAAAGATGCGTACAAGTCAGAAACACGAATCATTAGTGCATGGCCTGCACAAGCACTCTCGATTTGTATTTTATTTTTTGTTTACTTAATTTAAATACATTAATTAAAATACCCTCGCACCTAACAAATTATTGAATTTCTTTTCCTTTTCTTTTCATTTACATAATAATCCTTAATATGCTTTAATAAAACCTAATTTACTTGTTACAAAAAAAAAGAACTTCTCTTTAAATGATTCTGGTATATATTTATTAATTTTTGAAGATAGCAAACAGTTAGCCAAGGTAAAGCAAAATTTATATAACAAGATGATTTACTCAAAAGCTACTTTAATATTATATATAATAAGGTGAGTTCCATGGCATTTAAAGCATGAGTCTGAGTCTGTTTATTTTTTATATTTCAGTGAAAAAACATAAGAAATAATTAATATCAAAGCTTACTAGTCATCGAAACTTAAACAAATGCATTTTTTAAAAAAAGGCATTGAAATCGATATCATTTTAACAAAAATATCTTTTATTAATATAAGATTTCATAATATTCCAGAAAGTTATATTAAAAATCAATGCCAAAAGGTCTCATTTTTAAAACAGTATTTAAATTTTACCATACAAACTGAATTTTAATTTATAGAGTTATAAATAATGTTTCTTCTATTGTGTTTAATATTTATTAAACAGTTTTTATAATTTCAGCAAAATGAAAATTACGTTCACGTACAGTAATGTTTCGCCCACAAGGAAAAGTATGAAAAATAGCTATTGTTGCAGTCATGTCAAAAAAAAATGCGTATGTTAATGAGAATATTTTCAACACATTTCTATTAATTGTCTATTAATGAACATTACGTGGTCAGCATTCTTAATGTGACATAGCAATTAAGCTGGCACAATATATTTTATTTCACGTCTATGTGGGGGCCTTTGGGTAGTTTCTATTTTACATAAAACAGATCGTAATAACCTGTCAAAAACTAACAGCAACTTAATGTTATTGTTAGGAGAGGAGAGTCATATTAGTCAAATATTGAAAGTTTTTATCTTCATCACTTGAATGATTTGTTGTTGCTTATGGTTGACACAATGAGAAAATAAAGATAATATATATAAATTTTCTCATTTATTAAGAAGTTTTTTAGATAATATGATTTTATATTTGAAATTTCTAAGAGCAAGTATTTCAGGAAATTCTAATGTGAAAAACTTAATGTTTCCAACTTAGAAGGAATAGTATAATAACGATTGGAATTGGATATTTTTTAAGTTCAATAAAAATTACGAAAGAGTTAACTGTCAAAAAACTATCATACCGTGCTCACTTTTTGAAATTTAGGAAAAGGCGTACAGAGGCAAATCATTATTAATAAATTAATATCTCCACACGCCTTAAAATTATATAGATGGAGTTTTAAAATCACGCTGTGTTCAGCGGCAAGTCTTAACAAAATTGCTACATATGGAGTGAAATCAATACACAACAAATATCGTAGACTTTATTACACGTTGGAAAGTGTACCCTTTGGTATGGTTTACATTATGGTGTCATCATTAAACTTTATTTCTCCAAAAATTTAACCTGAACTTGTAATACGGGCCAGGGAGAGAAAGTTTCTGCACATTGATCAATGATATTTTGTTTGAATATATGAATTGTTGTTCTTCTTTAATGCCAAATCGATTTGCTACTTACCTTGTTTGCAGTGCTATCACCAGACTTTTCTCTTGACGTTGATTTCCGACAGCCAAATGATAGCATTCGGCGTTCTTTCTAATAATTCCTAATAACGCTTAGATACCCCATAATATTCACATTTAATAACTTATTAGCCGTAGTTCTAAGCCTTGTAAACGTTCACTAACCTAATACGTTTTGAGACCGACAGGTTATATTGTGCAATGAAACCATTCTTCCACGCTATAGAATTTTAAATAGGTGATGTAACAGGACGGGTTGAGTATATATCTGCTTTTGCTGTAAGAGGACTATCACTGAAAATATAGCTCTTAATGCTCTCATTATGTGTAATACCTTCCGCTGGATGAAACATTTTGGTTACTATTCTTATAATTAGTTCCATCGGCATTTGAGTTCCCTCAACGTTCTTATGAGAATATGCTTATGTCCGATGTTAGGCCCAAAGGATGCCAAATGCAATCGCTCTTCTTACGCAAAAGCTTATATTACAGCTACTAACCTAATGAATAAGTCCAGAGGTAGCAATCTCAGCACTTCCTTAATTACTTGTGTTGGTGGCGTACGCATTGAATCATATATAGCAATTCTTTCAACATCATACAACTTAGGCCTCATTCTTATATGAGAGGCTCTTGGTCACCAGCTACAAATGCATAACTTTTATTGGTGGAATCATCATGGGGTAAGACCAGAAGAGGTAGTAACATCGATAATTTATTGCCACTGATTTATGCTGATAAACTAGCAAACATTTTGAAAATTAATATTCGTTGTATTTTTTACAATTTAAAGATTTTAAATAAAGAAGACTGAACAAACATTATATTAATATAATGATAAAATATCAAAAAGTAAAAAATAAATAACATAAATAAGACCATTCAGTTTAATAAAAAATTTTCGACAAAAGTCAGAATCATATTTTTTAGAGCCTGACACAAGCTATTAGAAGAAAATTCCATACTTGGTGGCAAATGAGGTGGGTGTGTTATTTGAAAGCATCTTTACTTTGCTATAGCCGCCAACACAACCGGGCCGCTTAGACACTACAGTATTATTTCCATTCTTGTAACTACTATTCGTCATTATCTTAAAGAAATGCACTTGATAGTTTTATACAGTTGCTTATTTTTTATTTATATTTTTAATTGAAGTTTGATAGAGTAAGAACGAAATTTTATGTTACGATACATGCTTTGTGTTTTCCGATAAAATTTTTCTTACATTACATTATTGAAAATCTGCAGATATTTTATATAACATGAGTATTTTACTTATAAAATCACACTTCTTAAATATAAGATTGCAGATCTGATTAAATATTGAAATGTTTCTAACCCCTTTTGTGTTTACACATGTCGTAATTTTAAATTAAATTGCATTCAACTATAAATTCAACTAGTTACAAGTGTTTGAAGCAGAAAAGCACAAGTTTTTTGATAGAAAAAATTTGTCTATGTTTTTAGGTTGAACTGTTACTAAAGTACATATTAAATAAGAAAATCGTTTTCTTAGTATTTGCTAAAATGTTAATTTTTCATAATATAACATAATTGGTTTAATTTAAAATTGAATAAAGTTACTGATATATTTTTTAACTTTATAACATAATGGTGTATGATTAAAATAGATAATTTGATAATTTTTGATTTTATTCCCTTCAAACTTGCAACTGTAACAACTACGATTTTTTTCGTTCTCTTAAAATTTGTATCTCTTTTTCAAATTTTCCCTTAATCTAATAATAAAACTTAATTTTTATCTGGGTATAAATCAGACAATTTATTTTCACTTGCAAAAAATAAAAGTAATATAATTTTTTATGTCGATTAAGGTGTAATATGACTACAATTGCTCGCAGTAAAATAACAATAAAAAGGTAGTTAAATTTTTATTTGTGTTAAACTTGAATTATTTGAGTAAGAAATCGTAGTCACTAATAAAAAAAAATTCTTATTCTCGTAAAAAATCAACGAATAATTTCTACAAAGATAAATTAAATGATAAACATCATTAACAAAAAATTAAAACAAGAGCTTCCAGACAATAAGCACAAATTGAAATTGCTAAAACACCAGCAGTGAATGATTTATAAATTGAATGATGCTTAAATTGATTACTTTTTTTAACAGGCATTGACAAAACAAGTTGACACGCAGTTTTATTAAATCGAACAATTGAATAAATTAAGATTTCATTTACATATTTTCAATTGTAAAGTATCTATTCAATAAATTTATGCAGAAAGGAGATCAGCAAAAACATTGTGAAAATTGTAAGGATAAAATGTGTGGAAATTGTGTTTTTTCATCTTCTTCTTCTTCATCTAATGAAATATGTTAAAATTTCAATTCAATGTCTTTTTTATGCTTAGAAAACCATTAAAATCGTCGAAAATCAATAATTTTTACACCATTTATTTTAATAGCTCTTCTGCTACCATTTTTTGTGCAAAAAAGGAGAAAATTATCATTTTATTATTAAGTGAACATATGCAATCATCTCTTTATACCAGCTCGGTGTTCAGAAAAATTTTAAAACTTTTATATCTATAAGCATTCTAATATTATTGATATGCATTATCTGATATGTATCAATTTGGAAATTGACTGCATTTCCTTAAAAATTTGATAGGAGCAGATATACAGCTAAAACTGTATTATATTAGAAAGCAAATAAAGGAAATAAGTTTTAAGACTATAATAGCCTGTACATAAAATCTATTACTTTTTTGCCTATTTTAAAGGTTTTGTCTTCAATTTAAAATTTAAGTACATTCCATTTTTACTTATTTAGAAAATTGTTTTCTTTATTAAAAAAAAAATAATCAAAAACTAAAGAAATAAAAAATTTGTTTTTCGACGTAGCTCATATATACCGAGTGTCCCAACAGCATGATAACTGACAGTTCAGGGTTATTAAAAATGGAGCATTATACAAAAGAACAACGCATTTTTATTGTTGAGCAATATTTTGTAAATTATAAAAATTTGGCAGTAACAGTTCGCAGTTTTCGTACAAAATATGGTCGGAATGGTGATTTAACTTCATCAACCGTAAAGATATTAATTAAAAAATTTACAGGGACTGGAATGATCTTAAATAGCCTGGCTGTCCTTCGACAAGCCGTTCAACACAATTTCAATCTGTACTTTTATTTTTTTAGATTTTAAAAATTATTCACAAATAAATTTTTGTTTTGGATACTTTGTAAAAAAATAACTAAAAAACGACCCCAATTAATTATAATTAAAAAAAAAAAGTTGTTAATCGATAGTGGTCAGTTTGGTCTGTTATGTTAAGAACAAAAATTTATATATGTTACTGCAAAAAATTCTAGAAAATTCAGTTTATATTTTTTATTATCTTTTAAAAACATACATTTTCAAATTTTACACGACATTTTTTCTTACAACTTACAAATCATTTTAATATGTCAAATAGAAAACGCTGCTTTAGAGTTATGCCACTATACAAATTTAAGACGATACCACGAAAACTAGAATAACTCAATAAACGGAATCCGGGTTTAACCCAAGGAGTGAAATTTATATTCAATAGTAATTGCTTAATTGTTTTAATTAACTTTTAATCCATTAATATTAGCTTCCTTTTGATATTCATACATGCATTTACTTTCTGGCCACCGTCGTTAGTTGCAGATGCATTTTTGTATTTTTATTCTTTCATACTGTTTTCTTCAGGATATTGTTGATTCTGCTTCAGTATCATATTCATTATCATATTGATTGTTATAAAGTTAGCATGAACTCACTCTATGCCGTAAATATAATTTAATTTTTTATTAATTTTTTTGTATTATAAAAGTTGGACTTTGGCGTTATAGCAAATAATTTAATACGATTTAAGTAAATTTTTTTATGTTTAAACTTTTACTAAGAAACGCTCTTTATTTCATTTTCTTAAAAGAAGAACATAACAAATGCTTTCATTTAAATATAAAATTTTGCATACAAAACTTAAGTTGGTTTTGAAAATAAAAAATTTCGATCTTGAAATAAATTGCTTGTCATTAATTAAATTTTATTAAATTTGCTATGTAAATTTATCTACTGAAAGTTAATAGCCAAGGTAACATTCACTAAAAAATTATAAATGAAAAACTGAAGGAGGTAAATAGTTAATGTTTTACGTAGTAAAAACTATTGATTTTGTATACTTGAATACTTGAGTAAATTAATATTATTTTACAGTAGAAATATCATCACGAACTATTTCAATTTCTTAGAATAGTCCTTAAGAATACATCGGTAAGAATACAATCGGTAATAAAAATAATATATTTATATTATATTGTTAGAAAATATTTGTAATTAAATTATAAATAATATAAGTTTTATTTTCTTCACTTACCTTTCATATTAAAAAAAATAATTTAAAAAGTATTTATTTTTCATTTAATTTATTTTATAATATTTAATTATTTGATTTGTAATTTTCATGTGTTTAAATTAAAGCTTCATTTGTTAACCGCAATATTTGCATACAAGTTTTTCAGATGCCTGACACATGCACGTATAATTGATATTTATTTACATATAATTTATTAAGTATACGTTTCGCATATCCGTTGAATGCAATAATAAAGTATTTACACAATAAAAGTCAAGTATTCAAATAAAGACTATTAATTAAATAAACAAAATAATATTTAATAATTATTGAGTTTGAAAAATTTTGGTTATACAATTGCTGATGATACTTATATCGATTTAAACAAATTGCTTTTGGCATTGTTTTGACTGAAAAATTATAATATAAAATGTTTATTTCTAAATTTTAACCAAAGCTGTATGATGAGATACGCCGCAACAAAAAATAAATTGAAAATTACTTAATCCTGATTTTCACATAAATTGATTTACATTTTAAGCACAGAATATGTAGCAGTTATTCTGCTGCTAAAATGATGAATATTTAAAATTCAACATTGAAAGTCAAGGGCGACCCATAAAGCAGGTGATTTTTCAATTTTAAAATTAAAGTGATGTCCTTGCCCTCTATGGAAATAAATATAAAGACATAAACTTAAAAATTATTGGCTTTTAATTTTTAAATTCTTACCTTTTAAATTATGATGTGCAGGAACTTCCTATATTTATTGACAAATCATACATACCTAAAGCTTAAAATTAAAGGTGGTATATAAATTTTATATGCAAATTTATCTAAGGCGCATTTATTTTGCGCATCAAGAGCTAATTTATCTTTAAAATAAACTAATTGAAAATTGTTATTTAAATCGACCTCAATAAATGAAACTTTTATTTTATTTTACTATTTTATGCTATTCTATTTTATTAAATTAAATTAAATTTCACTTTGAAAACAAAGTTAGAATGTCCCATACTAACACATGATATTCGCTTGGTATTTGAAACAGCAATAGTTTTTAGTTCAATATACTTGTTACGTTAGCTACGAAAAAACACATATATTCAAAAATAAAACAGAATAGTTAATTTTGGTCTTGTTCTCCTTGTTGTAAGCATGAATTATTTTTTCCGAATTGTGTTAAAAATTGTTTTTTTTCTAATATCATGCACTGTGTGTATTCACTAAAAATGAACGAAAAAATTTGTATTTTTTCACCATTCAATATAGAATTATAATTTGGTATTTTTTTTTTAAATAGACAAAAACGTTTTATATATTTGCCATTGTATTTTTTTGGGAATATGGCTGAAAATTGTTAAAAAATTTATAGAAATATGGTTTTCAATTATGAATGACCCTACGAAAAAAATTTTTTTTCTGTAAGCGAAATTGACTTTAATTAGAAACAAATACTTTTATGTTTGAAAAATACATTAAAAACAATTACGAAAATATCAGCAAATATTTTAAAGTAATTTAATTAAATTGTTATTATTTTTGTTTATTTAATAAAAAATTATAAAAAACAATTTTATGATTCGTTAGCTTAGTTCTTTAATTTAAATAGTGATATTGTGATAATTGTGATATTGAAATAATATATATAGTGGCGTTGAGTAAAGGCATAAAAAATGAATATATAAATAGAAAAAATGGCTCATGAAAATAGTAAAAACAAGCTTTTTAAATATCGATTGAATGATTATGGGTGTTTCTAGTGTTGTAAATAGACACGCAATTATTGCGATCTTTTCTGTTTTCTTTGAAAATTAACACATAAATTCATAAAAGTATTCTTTCTTTAAGGGTGTCTTACAGTTTCTAGATAAATTAGCAGATGCTGATTTCGAAAATAACATCGTTTTTTTTTAATTTCGGCATTGATCAAACCGCCATCTTAAGGTAGAGGCTGAATCGATTAAAATAAATTACATCTCATTTCAAGAGCTTTTAAATTATTCGTATTCAATTATAGATATACAATTATAGGAATAAGGGCAACATAACTATCCAATAATAACAAATATAATATTTTGAAGGGTAAAAATTTATCAAAACGGATGCTGAAAGTTGTCGACTGTTACCAACTCAAAAAAACTTGTGTAAGATGGTTTGCGAGATTCAAAAGTAATTATTTCAGCACAGAACTTCTCTGTTGCCTGATCAGCTGAACAAGTTTGAAGTTGAAGAATTGGGAGCATTAATCGATAACGATTGCTTTCAAACGCAAGCAGAGCTTTCATTATCATCAGTTATCACACAACTACAAGACATTTTTCTATGTTTAAAAGCATTAGGATGTATTCAAACCTAAGGAAATTGGGCTTCATATAAACTAAAGCCGATAGACGTTGAAAGGCGATTTTGTATGTTGAAAATGATGCTGGAAATGACGAACGGTAATTTTTGCATCCTATTCTTACTATTGATGAAAAATAGATATCCAATATCTGTATCAAAGATATTGAATTCGTTTGAAGAGAGCAACCAACGAAACACGCCGAAAATATTCGTCCAAGAACGATGATTCCGTTATGACTACACTCAAGTACATATTGCGAATACGCCGCAAGCTATTTGGAAAGCAGTGGAAAGGAAGTTTTGGTTCACCCGCCTGATAGTTCAGACCTTGCCCCTTGTGACTATCTTTTGTGCTGATGGATGCAGAACGCTCTTACTAGAATATGCTTCATTTCAGATTAGATTACTTCTAAATCGGAGTAGTTCTTTTGGCGTGTAGTCCATGTAGGTTTTTAATGAAACTATTTTATTAATTGATAAAATTATTTAATTTATTAAATTATAATGCATATTTGTTTCTTTGATGTTTTAAATTAAAAATATTTGTTTTCTTATTTGTTTGTCATTCGCTATCTACTGTCAAAATTCAACAAAATTGCTTTTACTAGGTGTTGCCACTTCTAGTCGTGCATCTGTTTGTTGTGGATCCTACATCCATAAGCTACCAAAAAGATGAGAAAAATATTTTGAGTAATATATATACTAATTTTGTTATTATAATACATCCACTTTTAAAGCAAAAACTCGACATTATAAACTTGTATACCAATTAATTTAATCGGAGATACATTTTCAATAGATCTTTTATATTCCAACCATCTATTGTCGCTTCAGAAGTAAGATTTTTGAACAAAAATAATAAAACTTTTTATAGTTTTCTTAAATGGTCCATGCGGTTGAAAAACTTGTGAGACATTTAGCACTAATATCGGATAAAAACTATAAATGCTTTAGAAGAAATTGCAATTTTTAAAAACAGACAAGGACAACAAAAGCCTAAACATTTTTTTTTTAATTTTCGGCAATGCTTTTTCCGTAGTTTAGTTTTAAATAACAATTTTATATGAGTGTATAATGAATAACAACTAAAGCCGTATTAATCTACAACGTTTACGTTCTTATCGCAACGAATGTGCAGTATTTATTGTTGAGTCGAAATTCCTACACATACCTAACTGGTTTCTTAAATTTTCTCTAGTCTTCTTGTAAAAGATACTACGATTGTAAACTCTGACAGCAAGGTACGCACAAAAAAAAAATAAAATAAATATAAGCACGACCCAATTAAGATAAAACCTTTGTATTATATCCTTTTTTATTAACTAAATATTCGGACAAGCATTTATTATTATATACATTTAAGCGAAATTTTTTCAATTTTTAGATAACATAAAAATTATTTATTCAAGCAACAATTATAGGTTACAGATTATTGAAAATTTCCTAAAGGGCTCGGTAAGCAGTAGGGAAATGACCATCGAGGCAATAATCAACATCACTGAATTTAAATTAATTAATTGGGAATTCAGCACATTTAAATTCTATTGGTGTAAATTTAACATTCTCGTGACTTAGTCATTTAAAATTATATTTAAAAATCTTGCTCTGCTATATAATTAATTATTCACGGTAATTTTTAACCGAAACAAGAAAACCGAGAATTCTAAGGTAATGAAAAATTGTTTGCTTTTTTCCGAAAAAAAAAAAATAAGTTTAGCAAGTACATACGTCTGTGTATATACGCATTTGCAGCTATAAATTCTCAGAAATATATTTTGAATATAAAAAGTTCTCCCGCACAAATACCAATACATTAATATTGATTATTTTATGTTTTAAAGACCGAAGGCGAAGACTGCAAAGAGTAAACGCTTTATAAAAAAAAGCATATGTAACATAAATTTAAAAGAAATATGAAATATGTCTGCGTTGAATATTTACTAAGATATTTGCAAATAAAAACTTATGGTTGTATGTGTACGTATTTGTGTATACCAGCATTTTAGTGGCCACTTTTCTTACAAAATCTGCTTTAAACTTTCACAAGTGTCTCAAGTAGATTTCTATACCTAAAGTATTTTATCCACATTTTAATATTTTTAGCTATAAGTGTGTCTTCAGAAATCTTTGTTTTTCGAATACAATTGTGATCAAAAAAAACCTATAATTAAATATTATCAAATACCATTTTAAAGAAGTATATGTTCTATATGGAGCATATTTCAGAAGTCAATAATCTTTTTTAATAAATAATTTTATTTAATAATTACAGTTATTTAACCGTTTTTAATATTTTATAAGTAATTTATTAATTAAGCACAAGGTTTTTTTATAAAAAAATTCAGTTGTATTCACTTTTTGCTTTTCCTGAAGATGTCAACCAATCGTTTGGTGAAATATTGAGAAATAATATAAAAAATAAAGATTAACTGAATTTTTTATAAAATAGACCTTGTGCTTAATTAATAAATTACTAATAAAATATTTTTATTTTTTATATAGTTCATAACGTAAACGTTTTTAGTACAATTTCTCAATGAACAATTTTAACTTAACTTAAAATCACGTATGTTCTAATTTCTAAATTTATGAAGCATGAAAAAACTATTAAATTTGTATTGTAATTTTTAAAGCAAACAAGAAAATTGTGGAATAAAATGTAACCCCAAATACGTTATCAGCATTCTTAGCATATATCTACCTTAGGCTGTAAACTTTTCAAAACATAATTTATGACAAATTTAAATTAATTTAAGGAACCCATATTCCTAACAAGGCTTTTCAGGAAATCCAAAAATATCTGTTTTGATGGATTTTGTCAATTTTGAGATTATTATTTGTGTCAGACTTCTTCCCCCACTTTTCAAGTGGGGTTAGTTATCTACTAACAGCAAAAACGGTATAAAACCTGGATTTTTCAGAGAAAAATTTATCTTAACATTCCTCATGTTAAATGGGCTAAATAGCTTCTCTTTTCATTTATTTATTTCTAATGAAATTTGCAATTATTAACTAATTTTGTTATTCAATAAAATCAACGATAAATCCTAAATACTAGTGGACCCGGCGAACTTCGGCTCGCTCGAATTTTAGCCTTCAGACAACCTTTAGAGTAATAATATAACAAAAATATTTAAATTTTCAATGTAATTTATTTCAATGGAATTAGTAGAGAGCGATCTGATGAACAATCAAAACAAATCGAAAAATTTGTTTTCCGGCGCAAAAACAAATAACGAAGACGGTTTCCCAACACGCGAACATGCAACGTACGTAAGGCATTTCAATGAAGCAATGTCTGACTTCACTAATCAGTTTTTTTACAATTCAAATAATGAAGACAAACAAAAGATACAAACGAAGAATAAAGAAACGTACGTAAATAATTAATCGTGTTGTCACTACGGTACGAATAACGATACAAACCCAAAACAAAATCCGTATAATCGAGCTCAAGACGTGTGATAAAAACAAGGCCCGATAAATAAAAACTTCCGCAATTTTCATTTGAAAAGGAATAATTCCACACAATTTTTTTTAAAAGCATTGAACTGAATTTCAATGGATTGCAATGCTTTTACGTGAATGTCTGTCGTATGACTATCCGTAATCAGTTTTACAATACAAAAAACTCGTATAAATTGCAGCAAGAAAAATAGCACGTTTACTGTAGAAAATTACAATACCAAAATGACACCTGTCAGATTGCGCAAAGTCTAAGTCAACGTATAATTAAGTAATAATTGCACACAAAATTTCATACAAAATCTCAATTTTCGATTTTTCTAATTTTCCAAATTTTGCGGAGAGATTTTCTAATTTTCTGCATTTCGCATTTTCCGTAATTTTCCATGATTTAGACTAAGCACTATCTTTTTTTTTTGAATTGGAAAGCTAGAAACACGATTTTTCCAAATTTCCGACTTTTCCAGAGGGATTTTCTTGCGTAAAATCCTTCTCCTCAAAAATACGAACAACCGACAAAAAATTTTACAGAAATCGGTGGAGCCGTTCTCATTTTATGAATTACTATACATATACATATATATATATATATATATATATATATATATATATATATATATATATATATATATATATATATATATATATATATATATATATATATATATATATAGGTTATGTATTCTTTGGGTTATTTAATGTAAAGTACATTGCAGATTTGAAAACTACATAAAAAGAGCTAAAAGATGGACTGTTTAAGAATTATTATTTGAAATATTTAAGAACTTTTTAAGTGTCATTATGTTAACATTTCGAGAATATTTCACATTCAAATCGTGTGCAATACGACACAAAACATGCTTTAATCATCTTATTTAATTATATGTAAGATGTATTGTTAGATTGAAATTTCCTTCTTGTGACATTTTTTTACCCATGACTGTTTTTCTTTCCAGCTTCAATAACGTTCTTAATTTTTTCAGATTCAAATCTCATATTATCTACAAATTATATATAAATTGGTATTATTTTTAGTATTGATTTTGTTATTTAAACGAACACCATTGTAAAAAAAAGCAAAAAATAAAAGTTTAGTGACATTTTCTCGATAACAATAATTTATTTATAAACGAATGTGTAGATAAATAATAAAAACACAACAATTTAAATTCAAATTCATTAAAATAAATTTCGTTTTGTTTGTGTATATTGTTTGTTTGTTTGTTTTATATATGCGACTAAATAAACAATTATAAAATTCTGAGCATTCACTGGTACTGTTAACAATACACAAGAACAAAGGACTCGTCTTTGTTTTTGTTATTTTTTTACTTTCCAATGTACAGTCTATAAATTCAATAAAATTGATATCATATTGTTTTGGTTTTGTTCATTGCTGATGCTGTCATGCTATGCGCTTATTTAATCGCGTTAAATTAAAATATTCATCAAAAGGAATTTCATAAAAAGTATGCTTATTTGACATTTTTTAACATTTGTAGTGTTCATTGTAAGGATAATTCTGGTGAAGAGTACAATATCCTTATAAAAACTATTAAATCGTAATTTTAAAAATATTTATGTAAAATGTATTGTAATGAAGAGTCGATTGTTTAAATTTGTTAAGTGAATTTAAAGTCAGTCACAATTATTGATTATTGTATGTAGGGAATATAATACCGGTATACCGAAAACCGGAATACCGTCCAAATTTTCGCTGTTATTAATACCGGTATTTTCGGTATTGGAACATTAGCTCTAGTTGATACACCTTACAGGGAAGCTTAATTAGTAAATATTAATAGTCGAGGAGTTTAAGAACCATGTGATATGTGTATCCTAGATAAGATTAAAAAAATGTAAAAAATGAAATCAAATATCAGGAAGGATCTATAAGGGCCTTTACACCAACTTGAAAACTCAACATAACATAAATTTTAAAAACTAAAAATGATGTAGCAGAAGATAATGAACTAATGCATCTTGTTCTAGTCAAAAGCTATTAAAAACATTCAATTACTATTTTCAAAATCCAAAAAAGGAACAGTTATGTCAAATCCTGACTCGTGTGGTTGCGCGTGATGGACCATAATTTTCTGCTCTTCAGAGGATATAAAAAACGGGGCTACATGCAAGACGATTTAAAGATCTACCAAAATCATCCGCAATAATAATGTCTATCACCGAATATAGCAAGAAGATAAAAACAGGAGTTATGAAAGAAATGTCTGATAAAAAATCGAAAGGCAACCGATTTAGCTTAACATTCGACAAATGGATGTCGGTTCGGAATCAGAGATATTAAAATATAAACATACATTCTATTGAAGGATATATACTGACAATTAGACTAGCCCGTTTACATGGAAACGTGCCGACGGAAAAATGTTTGGAAATTTTGAAAGTAAAATTTTGAAAGTAAATTACAATTTGATCTTAGCTTAACAAATGACGTTGTTTATTTATCGACAGATTGTGCGTTGGTTATGGTAAAACTCGAACATTTAATTAAAGTTGAACATCAGTTATATTTTGCACTGGCATCCACTTAGTTGTTAGAGAGGTCCTTTACAAAAATTACTTCAGTTTAGTGACTGTTAATGCTGAAATTGAACCAATTGAAACCCAATCTCGTGATTGTGATATAGATGATGACAAAGACATATACAGATAACGGTGTTGTCCTAAGGTTTGGATCTATTGGCACTGAGATTAATTTGAATTATCATAATGTATCGCCACTGGTAACAAAAATTAGAAGCAAAAAAAAAAAGTATGCAAATTAAAATTGGAAAAGAATTGAATTACCAATTACAGTATTGTGTCGAAAAGCATTTACTGATTTAAAATCAAACATAGTATTTTCCGTAAAGGAGTTTCTATTATATTCTGAAATCATTGATGCATAGTCACCAATTAAAGTAGCAGTCGGAGCACTATGCAAAATAGATTCTTATCTGCTTGTTGCAGACCCGACGTTTAAATTTATGATTGACATACTTGTTGATCAAAAAATTGAAATAACTACTAAATTGTTCAATGCTCTGAAGTATTGGATAATGCAAAGCTGAACGCTTCACAAAATGGATTCGAAACCGAGACAGATTTATGCGATAAACTTGAAAAAGGTTTCTGTTACAAAAGTATTAATACATCTTATAAAAGACATCGGAGTTAAATTTAATAAACCAGACAGTGAAGGTTTTGATTTTGGTGATACACCAGTAACATCTCTCTTCGCTATTAATGCTGTAACTGTTTCATTGAAAAACAAATTAGAGAACGTGACTAACAAAGCACTGAAGAATGTCATAAAAAAAATACAATTTTTTGGAAAGCATGGGGGTGCATCTAAAGCTTGGTTATGAATATTTGTTAACAATACCAATAACAAGTGTTTAATCCGAACGAGCATTTTCGACTGCTCAACATATAACCACAAAGTAAAGGCTGGGGCACATAGAATCCGTCATACGTTGTATTTTTCAACTGACAAGTAAGTTAAAATACACGTTTTCTTATCAGCGTTGTCACAATCAATACGTCTCCGTCAATGCAAAGTACGAAAGCTGGCCAACTTTTGACGTACGTTGAGTACTTTGACATTTTTCATTTGCTTCTTCTTCTTTTTGTTTTTGTTTGCAATAGAGCGACTATTGTAGTAAAATATTTTTAAAATAAATTATAAATAATAAAAATAATAATAAATAATGGAATAAATAGTACAAATTACTATTAATAGAACGTCTAAGATGTCGTCTCACTCCATTTCAAATGTGCACTTTAATAAAACTTTGCTGCAAAAAAATATTTAAATAAGAAAAACCAAAAAAAACAGATGAAATCTTATCCGTCAACAAAGTACTCTTTCTGCCAACCTCATCCGTCGTTACTTTGACTTCAGTTGAATACGTCAAAGTATAAAGCATGACGGATTCAAGGTGCCCCAGCCTTAAGATTGAGGTTAGACGACGGTATGTCGGATAATATAAAGTTTTTGAAATCATATTTCAATTTGCATCACAAATAATAATCACTTGTACGAATTAATGTAATATATATTAAAAAGTTGGATTTAGTTTTGTGTTTGACATTTATTTGTACTTCCTATAAATATAAACATAACCTATAGTAAGTTAATTTTAATTTTGTTTACATTTTTTAAAATAACTCTAATACTGGTTTTACCGGGCCTAAAAGCGAAAAAAAAGGAAATATCGAAAACTTTGAACGGTATTGCATTCTTTAACTGTATTCAAAATATTACTTTTAGAGAAATGATGCTACAACGATATTAAATCGTAAAGCCCAAACACGAAATGAATAGTTTTAATCCCATTTTTAAAATTGTTATTTATTGAAATTTCTGTTGTTGGCGTCTAGTTACAAGAAAAGGTCTTGTTTTCTTAACAAAATTATTAAAACCATGCTGTTTAATTCCAGATTTTTAAATAGAATTTATTCAAAGAAATTTCCGAAACTTATTCTAGCAAAAAAAAAAATTGACCACAAAAGCTAATATATATGAAATAAAATCATTAATGGGTACACTCTTTTATGCACAATTTTTAATTTCTTGTTATATCCGATATAGCATTATACGTCATGTGAAATCATCAGACAGTGTTTTTGAAGGCTAGAATCTAGACCACATTTTATTTTGTAATTTTAAGAGTGTCGCTAATCTATAAAATTAAAACTTTTTTTAAATATGAAAATAAGCATAAGAATCGGTTTGAAAATGTTTGAATTCTGAGCACATAAGCACAAAAAACAATACAAATAGAACTTCTTCTTTTTTAAGGTCGGTTCAAAATAGTTAACGTACACAAAAATTCATATCTTGAAAAAAATATGTTGTCTTGAGTCATCCAATGTTCACTTTTTTATTTAAATTTTTTAATAAAAAATTGTTTTTCCTTTAAAAAACAAAACGAAAAAAAAAGAAATAAAAGATAACAAAAAGGAGAAAATAGAAGAAATGCTTGAACAAAAAGGTCAAGTAAACAACATCTTAGGCCCCCATAAATCACACAAAACGTGAGAAAGTAATAATGTTCGTATGCATGTACACAATACATTTAGATAACATAAAGAAATGGCCAGAAATTAATTTGCTTCTGAATAAAAGCTTTTTATTGCGAAAAAAACGTAATAGTCTAACAAAGTTTTCTTAAGGGAATTGTCTAACAATTCTTTGAACTGTAATGAAATGGCTTATAAATTAAATGCCCAAAGGTGAAACATTTCTAATAGCGCTCTTTTAATTTAAATCAGCTAGCTAAATAGGATATTAATAATTGTGTTATGAATTCTACAACAAAATATAAAGTTATAATGAATATGTGACGCTTGTTTTAAAAAAGACTTAATACAATACTTAAATCACAGTTAATAAATTTTCTTTCATAATATTTTCAATATCATGAAACTAAATAACTGTAAAATTTACTCTCCTTTTTTCGTAAAAATTTATTTTCTCACAGACGATAGTACAATATATTATTCATATTAGCTGCAGTACAATCCAAGCCTTAAAAGTCTGGACAGACGTAATTCTATATTTTTTTTACAAGCGTTCGATGAATATGATGCTTCGCCTGCAATAATGGATGATATAGATATTAAGGATGTTCTTGACAAAAGCAGCATTCAGCAACAGTGCAAGCAATACTTCACTATATGTGATCTTACTATCTATGAGAATTTTATCAGATCGAAAATGTAATACAACCCTCATATTTGGTTTTGTGCTTCAGAGTATATTCAAGCTGCCCGACCGCATACAGAAGATAGTGAAGAAGCTTGAAAGCAAACAATAATCAAATAATATCACATTCAAAGTATACTTTTCTTTTCTGTAATTTTTTACTCAGGACACTTAAGTGTAACAAATACTAGCAAATAATAGTTGAGAGAGCTTAACGATTCCTGAGGCATAAATTAATTTTCGAATTGAATATGTGAATAGCTTTAACTAAGAATCTAATTATTCTTTCAACAACATATCAAAGCAAGCGTCTTTAAGGTGTTTAACTGTTCTTGTTAACGATTTCGCACCACTACCAGCTCGTTAAATTAAATTAAAAGATAATTTAATATTTTTCTTTGTGCTAGATTCCTTTAAAAAATAATTATTTTATGAGAATTAAAATAATTACTTTAAAGGAATCTAGCATAAATTAACGTAGATTAAATTAAAGGTGTTTGCAAGAAATAAAATTGTTTTTTAAGAGTAACACTATAATAACACTATAATACGGAAACATTCAAATGACGTCAAAATAATTTAACTGAAAATTCAGTACGCTAAGATTTAATTAATTTTCGTAGTTGTGAACTTGCGAAGTTAAACAAAAGAATTCATAAAAATATATGGTGACGTTTTACTTGTTTATCTTTTATCTTTTACACTGAAATAAATTTCATAGGCAATATTAAAAAAAAATGCATTAAAACTTTAAAATAATCATTTAATTTTTTTTAAAAAGCAGACTATTTTACAAAAATTTTTATTTTATAAAACCTGGCCACTTACATCCTAAAGGGAATTTAAAATTTGTTTAAGGAATTTTAGTAAAATGAATATTATTTTTTAAATTGACAAAGTTTTATTAAATTTAACTTATTTGCTTAAAGAAATATTTATACTAATTTAAGGAGATGAAATATGAAATCTTACTTTTATTTTTTTACACATTTTATAATTTAAAGCGCTTGAAATTATAAAATAATTTGAGAATTCTGCAAATTAATAAATTTTTTTACTAGAAATACAAGGCCGGAAACTCTTTTGCCTAATATTTCTTGTTAATAAGCCCAAGTGAAATTTAAAGATATAAATATGGATTTATCTGGATTTCATTGAAGCTTTTATTTAAAAAGCATTTTTTTATTTAGAACATATAAGTTATTTTAAATAAATAGTAATTAAAATTATTAGCTACTTTAACTTTTTATTTTATTTAATTGCACGAAATTTTTATCATAACTAATTTTTAAAATTATATTTTTTTAGAAAAAAAATTTCTCAAGAGTTAAACAAATAAATAGTTTGGTAATTGTAAAATAACCCAATTTTTTGGTTTTATACCCCATAACCAAATTTTACTTTATTGCGCAGAAAAAAGAAAAACAAAAAGTCAGTTGTTGGCTATTGTTGATTTTTTCAACTTAGTTTTTGTCTTTATTTTTATAACTAAGTCAATTTGTTCAGTATGTCTAAAAAACTTTTGCGAATTATCCTAACGAGGTAGTGTATGGTAGTGAAATTTAGTCAACCTCGATTTCTTAGCAATTAGTTATTTCCAAAAACCTGAAACTAAAAAGGCACTACTTTTACTGCAATTAATTTGCATATTTTTTATCTATAACTAAATGTAATCTAAATTTTAAAACTAGTTTATAGTTATGTTTTATTTTAAATATAACCTAATAGATAATTACCAAACTTCTACAGGAACAAGTATCAGCGTCGTGGTAGTCATTTTGCTTTTTAATATTGTTAATATTTTTATCAATATTCTTATTTTGGAATGTTTTCGGCTTTTCCGCTTTTAGTTAAACTTTAATTAGGTATTCTTTGTATGAGAACACTAAAAAAATGTATATATTTGTTTTCGTATAAATTGTCTAGTGTGTCGCGTAGCATATCTAAGGTCTCGTGTGTTGGTATTGAAGTATAGAGATCCTTGATGTCAAAGGAAACGAGACGCGTGTTTTCGGTTATCTTGATGTCTTTAAGTTTTTCGATAAGGTCTTGTGTATTACTTATAATAAATATGTTTTGTATATTTAATTTTTTTTTTATTTTTTTTCTGGCATTTAGTCAGGTGATATGCTGGTGCTGGTCTGTAGTTTACGATGGGTCCCATTGGTATTTTGTTATTATACACAAATTTTATTCCATCATAAGATCACCTGTTTTTGTTTATAAGATATTAAGAATGAGAAACTTTTTATATTAAATTGTATACATTTTCGCGATTTAAATAACAATTTTCGTTAAGGTCGGTTTTATAGTGCATAAAAACTTAACATTCAAAGACAAATTTTAACTTTCTTACACACTTTTGGCTTTACATAATTTTATTTCTTTATATCCCATAATTGCACTGGAAGAGAAAAAGATTTTAATAAAATTATCTTTGCTGCGTTTCGATTACAGATAAATATGTTAAAAGACCACCTCGAAAGGCATACGGACGGTTAAGTGTGGATTCTGATGATGCTTCTTCGGCCAAACATATAACCGATGATCCATTTGAGGATATTAATAATTTTGCCATGATTTCGTCTGCAAATTGCACTGGCAAAAACAAAAACAAAAGCAAACAAACGAAAGCAAATAAAACAAATGAAATCTCAAGAGAAAAGTTACAAAACGGTGGTCTTTGCCATAGTAATTCACACCCAAACGAAGGAGACAGAGGAGGAGGTGGCAGTGGCAGTGGATGTAGTGGCATTGATTTTAGTGGAAACGATAGTGGTTGTAGTGGCTTGAATTGTTGCAATGGTGATTTAACTAATTCCTGTATAGATGATGGTGACCATTGCAAAGAGGCGGATTGTCAAGGAAATTATTCTGATAACAATTTATGCCAGTACAATACAAACAATGTTTGTAATGGCGCAACAACTCTGGCGACGACTTGCAATGGAAATTTTAAAGAACCTTCTTCTTTATGTCAGCTTTATAACAGTAAGGAAATAAACGAAAATACCATAAACCGATTACAAGCAATGGCAATGTCAGATGATGATGACTATGGTGAGTAGTTAATAGAATTTAAAAAATCCATACACTTTTATTTTATAAAATGCTTCACAAAAATTTCAATGTTATTAATTTAAAACTTTGTTTTCTACAATTTGTGTGAAATATTATTTTCCTTACATATAAATTATTTATTAAGAGTTGTCTTAGTTAATTTAGTTTTCACACATTTTAATAATTGTAAATGTTGAAGTATTGTGCGCTTGAATTGTTAAAAGCAATTTAAATTCAAATTCCTTAAATACCAAAAAAAGGCGCAGAACAAGAGTAAACAAGAAATAATGAAGTTCAATTAATTTACAATCCTTTTTATGCTTTACTACCTTTCAGATGAAGCTCTAACATGTAATGTCTGTGATAGAGCATTCCATTGCCATAGACAATTGGCATCACATCAACAAAAGAAACGGCACTTTGGGTAAGAATTTTATTTTACATGAAAAGCAAAACAAAAAAAATCAAAAAAAAAAACAAAAATTTGACACGAGATTCTCGTTATGATTAAAATGATTGATTTACTGATTTATTAAATTTCATTTTTGTTTCATGCTTTTGTTTCCATTTGTTTGTCTTATTTAATTATCAGATGTGGCGGATGCGATAGTTTATTTCCATCACTTATGCTGCTAGAACATCACAAAGAGGAATTCGAACATTGGAGTGATGATGAAGTTAATCGGCGTGTTTGTTGTCGTCGTAATCGTGGCGATGATTATTTTACGGACACAGACTCTTTTACTAGTGAAGCGGAGAGTGAAGATTTAGAAAGATTACTTTAAGCAAAAAATAAATAAGAAAATAAATAAATAAATAAAAATGAAGGGAAATAATACAAAAAAAAAAAATTCAGGTAACTATAGTTGAGGAATTTAACATTGTGTCGTTGTTATAATTCATATTTCTGATTTTTTATATAAGAAAGGCAACATAATTTCATGAGATATTTTTATATAAACTTTAAATGTGTGTATGTAAAAAATAATGATTACCAAAAACAAAATATAATAATAAAATCAATAACAATATATGAGTACAATTAAAATGGAATATAATAATAATGCATTTTAGCAAACAGAAAAATCAACACGTGTCTATTGAAAATCACCATTTTGATTACTTTTCAAATCAACTGCGATTTAAAAATATTTTCAATGTTACGTTACTTATGCTTGAAAATTTGATTTAATATTCAGAAAGTATTTGGAAAGATTTTATTTAAAATTTTAAATTTTTTGGATATACAAATTTTATAATATTGTGGAAAAAATAAATAAATTCTATAATACGAAATTTTTAAAAAGAAAAGCTTAATATTATTCAGTAGTAAACTTACTTTACATTATAAAATAGTCAAGTATACTGCTATTTAACAATTTCTGTTGGACTTACTTTGGGGTGATTTTTGTTGCGAAATTACATATACATATATATATGTATATATATATATATATATATATATATATATATATATATATATATATATATATATTATTATATATGAACCTCTTAAAGTCTTATTTTGCACATGAGAAATAGAAAACAACTACTTTCTGAATGAAAAATGTGAAACAAGTGAAACATTTGGCTTCTGCTTGTCTTGAGACACCAATCAATCGTAAAATTGAGTTTTGTAGTTCGCTAAGAAATAGAAAATGATGGAACAAACATTTCCGAAAAGTTGATTATTAGAAAAAAGCAAGATCGACTAATTAAGCGAAAGAATGTGAGAAAAAGAATATTTTAGAAGCATTTTTGAATATTATTTAATAACATTCGAAATAGATGCATAGATGATCCGCATAGCAGAACTAGTTATAGTTTCTCCACTTTAGAAACATGCTATTAAATATTTATATTTCCAATATTTATATTTTCTATTTTTTTAGACAAAAGTTTAAAAGTTTTTAGTATAAAAGATTTTATAAGTAAATGCTGTTCATAACTAATAAAAATTTAAAAAAATTTTAAATAAAAAATGTGAAATCAATTTAGAAAAATACCAAACATTTTGACATGTGTTGTCAGTATAATGTAAGTTTACAAAGTACAACTTAAGAAACAAATTGATATAATTTAAAAAGACATGTTTTAAAAAAAGACAATTTTTAGCAACAACTACTGAATCATAAAAAGTCCTTAGAGTTATACATAATCTCTGAAAAGAAACAAAAAACATTAGAAAAACAGACAACAAACTGCAAAATGAAAATAATACCTAAATTTTTTAGTAAAACATATTAAACACTAACAAACGTATGCATTTTATGTGAGAGTATTAACAGGAGGGTGTAAATATGCATTTCCAGGGATAGGTATATAAAATAAAATATCTTTTATTAAAACAAAAGACAACTAACTACACATAACTTTCTTTAAGTTCTATAAATAACATACACCTCTGCCTACAATTTTTTTTTTTACTTATAGTAATCTGTATTTTTAGTGGTAGTTTCAAGTCTTTTTAATATCATAAATATAAAACATATCCGGTGATGCTAATTATTGTGACTGTACATTTTAATTATAAACTTTATGTTTCGCTTTGGTTAAGTAAAACTTACAAAAAAAAATATTTTGTATAAGAATCATTTTTCGTAACAATCAATATTAATTTTAAATGTATGAACTATTTAGATGTTAATATATCAATATATTTAGTATCAAATTTAAAAAACAAAAACAAATTTTATGTATGTATGCAATTGTGTATGTGTAAATAAAAAATTAGTTTACTAAAAATAACCCAGTTGGTTTTGATTAATAAATTTTGTAAGTAGTTGTTAGCTTTATAAGTTTTAATTTTTAATCAATTATTTAAGCTTTAGATGAGTTTCAATAATAGCTTTTAATATTTCTTTCCTTTATTTAGCACCCTCATAGAGTAGAAAGCAAACCAGAATAATAATAATGGGTCCGCCAAATTACTTTTTTTTTTAATGCTATAAACTCCTGAACCAATTGGACGTCGTACCAATGGGTTATGCAAAATTCGTCTCAATAATGTCTCTGAAATGTTCAGTTGTTGAGAACGACGGTGAGTTGGCACAGCAGCAATATTCTGGGGTGTACGCGCTGTTTTTGGCTTTTCACGGTTTGGTTTATCCATGAGGATCCCAGTTTCTTTCACTTTTATCACAAGATAACGAACGTGCGGAGCTGACGGTGCTTCTCTTCTTCCAAAATCCGTACGCAATTTTTGCACACATTCTGCAACATTACCATGATTTTCAAACATTACCATGATGTCGCAATATTTCCCAGCGTTGTTCAAACGTATACACAACCATATTCGTTCAGCAGAAGGATAAAATTAATTATCTGTGAAATCAAACATGAGCTAAGTGTCACCATTCACGAAATAAGCACAAGTTAAAAAAAACGTTAGATTGCCGATCCTTTATTTATCTAAATATTTGCGCTAAGAAATTCAACAATTCAAATTTTTACATTTTATCTCTGGTTCATAATTTACTGAAGGCATTGGAACTCTTTTTAATCATTTTTTATTTCTCTGTAGCGAATGTGTTTTGCAAGCCTGAAATATTTGAGCAGAGAAAAATGTTGACTTTTTTTCAAAATTCTAGGGTTTTATAATATATAAACCCTTTAGGGTTAAAAAAGTGATTTCTGGCATGTCTTCTAAATATTAAAAATACAAGTAGTGTGAAATTTTTCAAATTTAGTTGATTGATTGTTTGATTTTTGTATGTTAAATAATTGACAAAAATTTAAATTAAAAGCTAATTTAACTATTTATTTTATCCAAGTTAACTAAATAATCGTACTCTTTAAGACCTCTTACAACTTATTTTCTATAACTATTTGTTTTTTATACCTCCGCAGAATTAATTTAAAAGTTTTTAAAACTTTAATAACCCAATTATGTACCATTTTGTTCCCAATTTGCCGTATTTAAGAAAATTTTTTTATTGTTCGTTTAAGCGCGCTTTCCTTAGTAAACCTTATGTTCTAATGGAACACATATAAAGTTGTCACAACTTTCTCCGAATAAAATATTACATTTTTGTTTTATTGAAAAAAATGATGTCACTTCAAAAGCAGTAAAGATTTCGTCATCCTTGTTATAATTGTCATAACGTTTAAAAAATCGCACAGATTTATTAGTTAGTGACCGGATGAACTTATTCCAAAAATGATTCATTTAAATGGCCATAATAACTGGTTTTCGCTGTTGGCAGAATGTTATTGAATTATGGCCACCGATATTTGCACGTTTTTCTATTAAACCAGCAGTATGATATACCATAATCATAACGAATTCATTGTTTTTAACCACAAAATATCAGCGAAATTAATTAAAAATATTCGATATATTTAAAATACAGAAATGTTCAGTGTTAATTAATTATAAGTAACGAGTAATAATTACAGTTAATTGACCTTTTTAATAATTTATAAATAATTTATTTAACTACAAGATCAGGAAAAGAAAATGCCAGTAAAAATTAAATTTATTTAATTTTTATATAAAGACGTTTTGCTTAAAAGTTTACTTATTTTATATAAGTAATTAAATGCATTTATATAAACTATATCCCACCTTTATTTAATTATTTATTTATTTACTAATTTCATCTACAGAATTAAATTCCTACAGATTACTTTACAATATTAATTATAATGTTTGAATAAAAGAAGCTTGAACATATTATAACTGACATTAAAATTTAAATGTGGTTTAAAACTATTACATAAATGCAAGCATCTTGCAATCGGCTCATTAATTGCATAATTCGTTCTGGAAAGACATTCTTCAAACATGCGATTATGTCTCAAGCCCCTAGGAGGACTGTATAACGTAAAATAATTTTTAATTTCCGGGTATAATCAAAATTTATTGAACCCGAAATATAAGCATATGTGACAACACAACATTTTGAAACATTAATACGTATGCCATTTTCAAAACACCAGTCAGACAGTTTGTTAAGATCAATCTGTATCTTTTCGCAGTCACCAATATCGCCAATAGAGAATACAATTTCAAATCATCTGCAAATAAAAGACAGCTGGAAAACTTAAAATTCATTGGTAAATCATTAATAAAAATTATAAAAAGTAACGGACCAATATGCGTTCCCTGAGGAATACCTGAATAGGCATCAATTATATCAGAAGAGAATGAATTACCAATTTTAACCTTAAGTTTTCTATTGGTCAAGAAACTATGAAAGAATGCTAAAATATTTTTCGAAAATCCAAATGTACAAAGCTTGAGCAGTAACAGATGATGGCTAACTGTATCAAATGCCTTAGCAAAGTCAGTGTATATAACATCGCATTGGCGCTTACTCATCATAGCAGATACAATATCACGGCTTAATAATAGTAAGTCAGTCGTTGTAGACCTATTCGGCATAAAACCGTGTTGCCGGTCGGAAATAAATTAATTATATATACGATCCTTTGTTTCTAACTTTTCACGTTTATATTTTTAAAACGAAAAGTAAAAGTTGGGTTAAAAAAGAGACTTACCGGCAGATTTAGTTATATAAACTGTATATAAATTTGATATTTACCAGTGTGCTTTAACTGATATATATAATTGTTAATTTGCATAGAATTAAAAGCCTCTTCCCAAACCTAAGCATTGGTAAAAGCTTTCGCCGAATCAAGAAATAATAAACTTTTTGTGGTTTTTGAAAAAGCTTAAATTCAGCTTACTTGTGCTTCGAAAATATGACATGTAGTAAAATTACATTGAATATATCTACAAGCGAATTGCTGAGGATTAAATTTGCACGAAGAAAAATGAACGAAAGCACTTTACACTATAGCGGTATAGAGCTATAGAGGCGGTAGGAGAACTTTTTAACAAGCGTGTAAGTTCTAAATTATGCAAATTTGGTCCAAAACAAAATTCGCATTAATGACGCCTCAAGTATATAATGATACACCGTTGCATAAAAAACTGACCCTTTGGTGTGCTTTATGGGCTGGTGGAATCATTAGTTGTACATATTTAAAAAACAACACTTCTCAGAACGTTATAGCCAATGGTGACTGCCATAGACCTATTATTATTGACTTCTTCCTTCATCAATTAAACAACCGTTCAATTGCAGGAGATGTGACTTAGACTAGCTGGTGTAACCTGTCATACAGCACGCGGCTATGGAAAAAAGCGTTTGATTGGGAACAGTTTCAATTTTCATGCCTAATTAGTAGCCTCCAAAACAGTGCGGTTTAACGTTTCTAGACTGTTTTCTGTGAGGATATGTAAAGTCGCAAATCTACACCGTTAAGCATGAAACGATTGAGCACTTGGAAGATGCCACACCGCTTTCTTGCCGATATATGGCCAAAAATATTGGAAAAAGTGATATGTAGGAAGTCATATTAAAAGTATAACACCAGAAGATTATCTTTCGAATAATGTAATTTCAATATAATTTAAAAATTCACCTTTGTTTCTTTTCCTTTAAAAGTTCTACTCCTCCAAAAACACACCTTTTGTGTCTTAACTATATTTAAATAATCTTTTATTTAACATCGTTTGTTTATAATTTTTTAAGTTCATACATATTTCTGTAATAAAAAATAAAAGCTGTATTAAAGAAAAGACCACCAAAAGAAGATCACCTTACTTATTTATATATATTTTTATATAAATTTAAATAAATTTATCGATGTGCTTTATCCGATATATTTTATTCGTGATTACGTTGAATTGAAATCTAAGCAAAAATAAAAAGTTATAAAATCAAAAGCTTTTATAAACTTTTAACAATTCAAGAAGCAAAAAGCTTTTTGTGGTTTTTGAAAAAGCTACACCGCAGCTTGCTTGTGCTTGAATAACATGAAACAATAGTAAAATTGTTTGGGTATACATACTTACAAGGGAATTACTGAGGTTTAAATGTGAAATAGCAGAAAGCATAAACTTTTAACAATTATAAGATAATTAAAATATACAGTGAACTCGCAGAAACGTGAACACCCACTATCATGAACATCCAAAAACATGAACATTTTTTTTCTTACATTGACTACTCTAAAACGTGAACAAAGGCTGAAGACTCTAAAACGTGACCTTTTTATCGAACGTTAAAATTCAATTTTAAATTATTTAAACATTTTGGGATTCCCCGCAGAAGAATCTCGTAGTTTGTTTGTTGTAAACAACTTCTGTTGGAGGATAAGTAGTTATGGTATTACCGCGACAGTTCTACTGGAAGCATCTCTCTGTGCTGACTATGCATATACATAAATAATATAAACAAGTGATCTCTAAAAATATTTTTATTGAAAATATGGCTAATAAAAAACCAAAAGTGTTAACTCTTCAAGAAAAGTCATATATTTTACAGCTTTTATGAAAAGGTTCATTTGTAACTGGTTTGCCGAAAAAGTATAATGTCGTTAAATCGACGATTTGTTCAATAAGAAACAAAAAAGATGCAATTTCGAAATGTGTTAATAATACATTTTCCAGTCCTGGAAAAAGGAAAACACTGCATTCTTCGGAGCTTCCAAAAATGGAAAGATCTCTGTACTAATTTCGAAATTAGTATCTTAGAAACCCTTTTGCAGTAGCATAGTACATATATTAAAATATGGCAGGAACTTACAATAAGTAGAATCAAAACCTGTCTCATAGGTGAAAAATAACGTACTTTATTTTAAATTAAATAAAAGATAAAAAGAGACTAAAAAATGCAATCTAAAGCGTGAAAAAAATCGAAAACGTGAACACCCTCGGTAAAAATTAGTTCACGTTTCTGCGAGATCACTGTATAATAATTTCCACAGGACAAAATCAATTAGAATATCGTTTTATACATTCTATTTTAAGTGGTCGTTAAATAAACAAGCTACAGCGCATGTAGAAAATAAAGAAAAATGATTTTGAAAATATAAATAACGTTTTTAATTTAAATTTGTTAAGGGTCAAAAAAGCCATTAAGATTCAAAATACCTGATTTATAATTCTTAAAAAAAACGTATTTTAAACCGTTAATAAATAAAACTAGAAAAAGTTAATGTGAGACTCGTAAATTACAGAGTTAAAATGTACAATTAATCTATGTAAAATAGGTTGAATAAGCAATGCTTGGAAAAATTTAATCGATGTGTAAAAATTTAATCTGTGATTTTTGACTTCTGTAATAACTCTCAGAGCTGGCAGGATCGCCATGTAATAATATAATTATTTATTTTTATTTTAGATGGTTTTAGTTATTAGGTTCCTTTATTCGTTTGTCCCTTTTTGATTAAAACTGCAATGGTTAGTTTTAATGTTTATCTTTATTTACTTTCCGTTAGCTCAGCTAGGAGCAGTGTAAAGCCAGCTCAACTAGGAGCTTGGAAGATTGGACAAAGATTAATTTCCTTTCTTAATTACAGTCGCTTATATACCGACTGTGAGAAGGTTATGAGTAGTCTAGTATTAGTGGTCATTTAATATATTAATATTAATTATATACAAATATTATTATAAGTATTATTGTTATTACGAAAAGTGAAATGTGATCTAGTTCTTACTGCATTTATTATGGGATTGGTTTCCACAAAATAAATGTGTCACTTGAAACTCACCGATCGACTCACACACGATAGGTATATGCCTGTTGAAGGCCATTTAGTCATTGCATGCATGTAAAGTATAGCAACAACAAACATAAGTGCATTGCTAGTGCATTGCACTTGAGTAATTTGACTTAAACCTTTAATATGTTGTGTTAATGACTGCGTGTGTGAATATTTGATATTTATATTAGGGTGGTTCCACTACACTTCAATATACAAATATTATACAGAATTATAAATATAAAAACTTTTTATTACACTAATTTTTTTTCATATGCTACATGTGCAGCATTGAGAATTAAAAAGCTGAAATATATTTTGCTGTACGCTAAAAATAGCAAGCTATTGATGATTTTGACTCTACTATTGATGAGTATTTGTATTGCATTACAAATACTATCAATGTAACAAACTTGCTGGTAAAATAGACAACTTTAAGAAATAAAAAAATTTCATAAAACGAAAACATTTTTAAAAGTGGAGCAATAAATTTTCTAATCTTATCTACGCCAACAATCACAGACTTCATTCCTTTGTTTATTTCTCCCAAGGCTGGCTTAACTTTCACTTCACTTGTGGATACATGCTTTCTTATAATTTTAAAATATAATAGCCGAACTTGTTTGATGAAATATAAAATAAAGTATAATATTTAAATATATAAGCACTACTTGTTAAGTTGACAATTTTTAGGCATACGTAAATGTTATGCATCTCAAAAAAATTATTCATTTTATTTGGATGAATTGGTTATGAGAAATGCAAGTGTTTTAACCAAAAAACAAAATATTGATTTCGGCATCCGTCAATTATTAATTAGCAAAGCAAGTAAAAGTATTTATTTATTTTTTATTTTATTCATTTATTTTTAAATGCCAATTAAAAATTATTCGTTTGAATAAAGTTATTTATATTTAAAAAAAAAATTATGACAAAATTAAAAATAGGAATGATTATGTATATTGATATAAAATGATGTTTTGCAAGTTCCAATTACTTATTGTCTACTACAAAAATTGAAAAGCTACTTGGCCAGATATTAATCACTAATTGAGTCATAATCATATTCTAGTGTTAATTTTATTATGAATATTTGTTATTACAATAAGAAATTATAAATTTCATAAACAATTTAATTTAATTTAGGCACTAATGAACATTTTTATAATTATAAATACTGCTATTAAATTTTTTTAAAATATTTTCAATATTTTCATATTGAAGAAGAAAAATACTTCACCAAGTTGGTGAAAAACAAAATATCATGTGATAGTAAAAGTAAGCAAATCAAAACAAATTCTTCTTGAAGTACATTTCGCTGTTTACTAACAATCTTTTCTAAAATTTTTCTTGAACCAGCACTCATTGATTGATATGTTATGGATGTGCACAGCAAGAGAGAAATAATATCTCTTAGAGAAATTTATTTCCATTAAATGTAACCTGTATAATAAGTTACGAATCAGATGCTGGGTTTTTTACTTAAAAAGGCGGCTTCGAAAATCATGTATTATGATCTTTCTTTGCTATGACAGGTGATGGAATAAATTAGCTAAAATAAATTTTCATATCCTATCAATCTATGAGCAACCTGTTGAGAAGTGATTCTAATGTCACTATATATTCATTCCACAATTTATAGAATACATCAAGTTGATCGAACTTAAAACCATATACATATACTTACTATTGCTCAATGCTTTGTTAGACCTTTTAATGAAATTGTAAAATTTAAATTTTACATTTGAAAATTTATATCATCAATTTTTTTTTATTATTCTGAAAGTGTTAAAATAAATTTAATAATATTAAAAATATTTCTTATTTCTTTTCAACGATTTCCAGGTATTTAAGTTAATTTAAAAAGTATAAAAAGCCTTTATATTGCTTAACACAACTATACGTTTGGTAAAAACCAGTTTCTTTAAATAGTATAAGTATATTATTCGTTTATAAGAAAAATTAGTCGAATTTAAATTGAAACAGTGATAGTGTTGCCAATTTAGCATACCAAATGTTAAATACAAAAAATGTAATAAACATTTGCTTGGAGTTAGCTTTAAGTTTTACTAACCAATTTTACTTTAAATTTGTTGTTAAGTTTTTTATTTTATTTTGTGTTAACTATGCAAATATATGTTTTCAGTTTAATGTTTATGAATTTTTGTATTTTGGATATTTCAACCCCAATATCACTGTGGTCATTTTAAAATTTTGTAAAAAATAATAATCTTTTCATTCTTTGTAGTCTTTTATAATTTTGTTGATATAAATTTATCAGTACCAACTTAGAAGAAATCTAACATTTCATATTACATATCTATATACATTTTTATAGCTTTATTACAAGCTTTAAAAAAAAGGTTTAATCATGTCCCACCCATCCCTGTAAGATAGTAATTATCTTTTTTAATGTCTAGAAACATATAAAATGCTTATTTGATTTTGCGAAAGGCAAAGAAGTTTATTTCAAGATATCATGTTTCTTGTCCAACCACTGTAAGATGCTGTCTAAAATTTTTTTTAAATTTTACCCAATGTTTTTTTGAAGAAAATATGTGTACATTGTCTCCATTTCATTTGATGCCCAACCCCCATTTAAGTACAGAAAATGATAATGAGCAAAATGGTACTTAAATTACTATTTCAGTGGGAAACACAAATAAATATTTATGTACATAACATAATAGTATAAAATGTGGATATTATAGCAGTAAGAAAAAAATTAAGGATATTTAAAATTTTTTGATTAATTTGTTCATATTTTTTTCCTGAATACATAGGGCGCCCAATGGTGAGGCGAATACATATTTTAATATAAAAATTTTATGCTTGAAGAAAAAAATTATTTATAACTAAATTAAGTTAATTTGAATTCAAAATTGCCGAATGTTGTCCCATCTATCCGACTGGCATTAACCTTTTATTAAATGTGTAATTGTGAAACATAGAATCTAATTTCAATAAAAATTTAAATTTCAAAAATTATTGGTTATTTTTTAGTACTTTTTTTTATAAATTTTTTCTTCAATTTATTTGCAGAAATAATAAAATAAAGTTAAAAATGGTTACATAAATCAAGCTATGATAAATACGGTAAGTGAAGACATTATACGTAAACGTTAAAGAAATTTCTTACTTTACTTTAACCATTTCTGGCAACACTGTCCAGCCTTAACCTTATTCACATGCTTGTGACAGAATTTTTAATTCAATTAATAATTTTCAAAACTTGTTTTCGATCATCTTTTTTTTTCTTAGTAGAGAGTTTAACCTTGAACTTGAAAAGTTTTGCTTGTAGTTGGTTTTTGTTTTAGTCGCCTCTGCAAGAGATTAAACAGACCAAAGTGGAATAGAAAATAACAAAGATAAAAAGTTAATACACAATATTTTATAGAGATAAAGAAATATTCATTAGTATTTTAGCTGGCTGCTGTGAACAACTTCAATTAGTTAGAAAAAGTTTGCGTTTACTGCAAATACCAAAAGGTTTTAAGCGAAATAGCTTAATGTTTGTATTTAAATAAAAAATATTTTTTTTTAATAGAAGGAAGTAATGATAAGTGTTAGTTAAAAGAGATTCAAGAACATGAAGATTATATTTATATTTCTATGGATTGTAAGTATTTATATATTGAGTGGCTATTTTTAACATAACAGGAAGTGAATTAAAAAGAGACACTAACGATATGTTAAATAATGTTTTATGACCGAAATTAAATATTGCGACGATATTGACGTTTTTTGGAATAAATAGTAAATCTAAAATTGTTTTTATTTTAATAGAAAAGCTAAAATTTTACTATATAATTTTTTATTATTTTTTTTTACAATTTAAAACGATAAAAATGCAAAAGGAAAAAATATTTTATAGTTTCTTTATGTAGTTTAAATCTAAAAAACTTCAAACCAGTAGCAGTGATATATTCAGCATTACAGAATTTTTTTTGGCACTTAGTCTAGTATTTTTAAATACAAAATAAATAAAATTTAAACTTTATATACATATTTCAAGCAAATATGTAAGCATATACAGGCAACTTACGCTATCTGCATACTATTTCACTATTTATATATTTCTACTAGTTATCTTAGTTATCTTCAGAAAAACATTTTTCATTTTAATACGTAAACAAGAAATTTTTGTGTTATCCAAATTTTGGCTTGTACATAAAAATGTTCATCTTTGAGTAGTGAAAAGTGATTGGACTCTCACTAGCAAATAAAATCTCTCCAAATAGTAACATCAAAATGTTAGGCAATTATGGGTTTTTTGTGATTATAATTTCTAAAAGTTAATTACCAACTCCTTAATAGAAGTTTAAAATTTATAAAAATAATTGCAAAAATGCAAATTTAGTTGTCAGCTCGCTAATATCTAAAATTTTATTTTCAGAAAAAAATCAAATTTTAATTTTTATGTTTTCATCGCTCTTTTCGCTAGAAAAAATTGATTTCACTTTTATTTTAACTGTCACTTGCTTAAAGTTGAATTTGTTTAAAATGAATGATGTTCATGTATTTTTTAATTTCTGAATTTATAAAGATAGAAGCATTATTTATAATTTTGTGTGCTTATTTAAAAAAAAAACATGAAAAGACATTAGCACAATATTAAAAAGCAATTCTTGGATCAAAACATCCGACAAGAGCATTTATTTCATCTACTCACCTTAGATGGTGTACTTGTAAACATCATTTGTTTAACCAACCAATTTAAATATTATAGCACGAGGAATAAAGTGCAATCAATCAATACTAAATTGCTTGCAATAAGTTCACATACAACCTTTGCATTTGTTTATTGTTCCCTTTATTAATCGTAGCGTATACTTTGTAACTAAAGCTGTTTGGTTAGTAGAAAGTTTTATGTTTCATAAATTTTAAACATAGAAATTTGTTCAACTCGCAACTTGTATACTTACGTCTTTAAAGTCTATTATAGTTGTTTAAATGTTTTTCGCAAATTCGACGTTAAACTTTTAACACTTATAATATTTTTCATATGTTTTCTTAATGAATAGCAGGTAAATTAAGCTATTTGGCCATACACATACACTGCCGCTCATCTGATTAGGTTTGGCATTAAAATTATTTTGTTTACCATCTCTGTCTAAAACTAACGCATAAACTAGTAATAAAATTGGTTTTATTTCAAAATTGCATGTATACCTAAGATCTTTGAAAAAAATCTAACGGGAATATTGTGCCGTTATCTTAATACATGCTGTAAAAGAAATATTGTATTAAAACAATACATTTTTTTAAGCTCATCATAATAGGTTTACGACTAATTGTATTAGTTTACACTAACGTTTGACCGCGAGTGCGTTGTTTTGAATAATTTTTTTTTTAATTTCTAAACTATTACAACAATTTGTAATTTAAATGGGTCGTGGAAAACCTTTATCTGAAGCCGAAAGAGTCAAAATTAAAATTTATGCAGAAGGAGGTCTTTCTCACAATGAAATTGCAAAAAAATTAACAAAAGCCAAAATTGTGTGAGTAATTTCTTACGAAATGAAAATACCTATGGAAAAAACATGAAAGGAGGCACTTATACAGCAACTTCGGCAACTGAAAGACGAGCGATCGTTAGGTCTGCCTCCATTTCGAAGGAATCAGCGGCAAAAATAAAGGAAAAAGTTGGTTGTAAAAGTAGTTTAGCGACTGTAAAGCGAGTCTTTCAAAATGCCAAACATTTAAAAAATTGAAACTACAAAAAAAGCCACCACTTAATCCTTTACGTAAGGAACACCGCCTAAAGTTTGGTGAAAATTACATGACCTGGAAGGACGAATGGAAACGTGTTGTCTTTTAGACGAAAAAAAGTTCAATCTGGATGGTCCTGATGGTTTTAATTACTATTTCCATGATCTCCGTAAGGAAGAACTTTATGTAAAGCGAAATCATAGCTGTGCAGCTGCAGTTTCTTTCAACGAAAATGAATGCAGTAAATTATAAAGGAGTCCTAGAAAAAGCTTTTCCACTATTCAATGACATCTTTGGACCCATTTCATGGACTTTTCAACATGATAACGCTCCAATTCATGCTGCAAGGCTGGTGAAACAGTGGATTGATGGGCAGAATGTGGGTTTACTGCAATGGCCTCCTTATTTTCCCGACCTTAATATTATTGAAAATGTATGGGGATTTCTTTCGCGTAAGGTTTACGAGTCGGGCCGTCAATTCGAAAACAAAAATGACTTGATTGCTGCTATTCAAGAAGCCTGGAGCGAAATCAACCTGAATTATCTGGCCAAACTCTATGATTCAATGCCAAAAAGAATATTCGAAGTCATTCTAAATAAAGGTGGAAGCACACACTATTAATTTATAAAATATTAAACAAATTTAATAAAATATTTGTTATTTTATCAAAAAAAAAACTTGTTTTTGTTGTTAAACCTATTCTGATGAGCTTAAAAAAATGCATTGTTTTAATACAATATTTCTTTTACAGCATGTATTAAGATAACGGCACAATATTCCCGTTAGATTTTTTCAAAGATCTTAGGTATACATGCAATTTTGAAATAAAACCAATTTTATTACTAGTTTATGCGTTAGTTTTAGACAGAGATGGTAAACAATTTAATTTTAATGCCAAACCTAATAAGATGAGCGGCAGTGTATTCCAATCTTTTTGCTGCTCAGTCGTTTTAAGTTTTTATTTTTATTGTTTTAATTAATTATCTTTTTTCTTTTTTAAGATCTTTTTTAAATAATTTTTCTTCTCAATATTTCGCTTTCCTTTGGAAAGCTTCTTCAGGAACAAATTTTTATATTTAAATTTTTATATTTAAATATAAAAATTTTTTCCTGAAGAAGCTTTCCAAAGGAAAGCGAAATATTGAGAAGAAAAAATATATAAAAAAGATCTTAAAAAAGAAAAAAGATATTAATTAAAGATAAAAAAAGATCGTTTAAAAAAACTATAAATATTTTATTAATTTTTACATTATTAGAATTTAATCAGTTAAAACTGCAACAGCACTCCAGTTATACCTAATGCAACGTCCAATTAACAATGAATTGTTAATTTATACAAATAAGGTTCTATAAAGAGGAAAGAAGCACGTAGGAAATTAATATAACACTATAATAAAGAATTGGTAACAATTAAGAAAATTTAGAGCAGCACAAATTACCATTTTTCACATTTTTTTAATAAACTTAAAAAGACATTAATTTAAATTTATACATAGTTAAGTAACGAATATTTGTCATTTATCTTTTTATACTTTTTAAAATTTAACTTTTTATTTTTCAAATATTTTTTTTATCATTTATTTGTAGTTGTTTCCTTTAATACAAACTGGTTGGTCAGCAAACAAAAATCTCTTTGGTAGTAATCATCAAACACAGTCAAATAAACAACCAGCACAGCAAAAAGATTTGGCCCCAATAATTTATGAAAAGGAATATTTTTACTTTAGTGCTCCAGATGACAAGACGAACGATAAGGAAGCTTTAAAAAATATCTCGTCTCCTGTAAAGAAGCGATACCAAATCATATTTATAAAAGCTCCCGTTGATGATTCTTATGAGAAAGCTTTAAAAACTCTCATAGAAAGTAAGATTGAACAAAAAACTCATATTTATGTATTTAGCAAAGAAACCAGTTACGGTGATCTCGAACAAAAATTCAGGCAACTTCAGCAAAATGTTCGTAACAAACCAGAAGTATATTTTATTAAATATCGTAATAACTTGCAAGCACAACTTATTGAGTCTTCAATAATGGAACAACAGGGGGCTGCAACCGATAACAAATTGGTATATGCCCGTATTCCGACAAGTGATAATACTCCGGTTAGTAAAAATTATGCAATGAATTTCTTGCCAAAAGATGTAGATGTTGTACCTGGAAGTTCTTATATTCCTCTACTTTTAAAATAATATTTATTGGTTTTGTTTTATAAAATATACTAGATGTTAAATTTATTTAGTGAAATTAATTTTAGTAACTTATTATCTTGATGACTCAAAATTCAATATTTATTTGTGGTGACTAATATAAAATAAATTAATGTTTGCAAAAGGCAATAAAACAGTAACATGAGGTAATTAGAATAAGTGACTTTGCCATTATAAAATATCGTTTATTAATTTAATTTATTTAGGCAACAAAATTTTTCATAGCGACAACATTTAAATATTTTTTATAAATTATATGAGCAAGTTCAATAAAAAAAGTTAATTTTGTTAAGAAAACAGGGAAATAATATTGTGCTTCAAAGCATTTTTAGTTGATGGATCTAAAAATAATCGAGATGGGTCAAATCGTACTACCGCGCAAACCAGTTAACATTTACTGTTCTGAAAATCAAATTATCGCCAAATTTTTGCGTTTTTGTTGTGATCGCCATATTATACGTTATGCCATCCTGTTGCAACCACATCTCGCCTAGATCAACAAAAATCTTTGATCAAGGAGCGTTTACGATAACTGTTCCTTTAAATAAGTAATGATACCACAAGCATGTAATTCGCATAAAGGGATGCATTTTACTGTACATATGTAAAGTCACCCTATCCACAGCTGGATGAATGCTTGTCAGATGACTGACTTCAGCCCATTATCAATCAAATTAAAAAGTGCAAGAACAATTATTAATTGTGTAATTTATTAATTATTTAACAAAATCCTTTAATACTTTTGTAGCAGTATTTTTTGTACCTAATAGGGCAACGGCTGTCACAACTTATGTATTATCTTTTTTTCAAATCACATTAACATTAAAGCAATTTGGCTGCAGAAAATATAGGCGACATGTGCTATACTGTGCTTATCAAATATGGTTACTTCGACTTAAACACAAAAAAGCAAACTGGGATATTTATTTGCTCTCCAAAAATTACTCTATATAACTATAGACATAAAATTTTGCAAAATCAAATTTTAAGTTAAAGTTTAAAAATAAAAAAAAAATTAAAAAATTATATAAAGATAAAATTTTAACGTGAATCAACATCCGAATGGGTAAGACTTTAAATACACCCATATTAAAGTTTAATGCTTTACTTTTTCAGGTATTACAAATTAAATTAGTAAGCTATAACGCTTGTGCGGACGCAGCTGATAAGATAAGGGCTTCAGCATATTGCCGTTGTGTCAGCGTATCTTTTTAATGAATCATGGTTAATGTAAAAAAAAAGTTTAGATTTAAAACGTGTGAATAGTCATATTAAATAAATAACAGATTTCTTAAATATTGAAATTTTTTATTTCCTTACCTGAGCAAAACGTCAATAAATTTTAATAAAAAAGAATTAAAAAGGCACAAATTGATTTTCTTTTTACGAGATAACATTTTCATTTTTCAAAATAACATTCATCCTAGTTGCTAGTTTAGCTAAAGAAGTTGAAAAAAGGATGTAATTTCCATTCGACAACTCAGGTGAATAATATGGAGGATCGAAAGAGAATTACCTATATGACATTTTCTCACCATTTTTTTCTTTTTTCGTATTCCCACGACTTGCTGTATTTGCATTTTTCAAAATCTACTTGCTGCTGAGTTAACTATATCGCCTCATGTGTAATGAAATAACTAAATCAGAACTTTTTAAGTGCACAAAAAAAACAATTTAAACTATTTTATTTAGGTATTTTATTAGGAAATTATCGATACTCGCATTGAGAGATAAGTATACAGTACCTAAAAGGAATATATTCTATTATTAATTAGAATAATTAATTTGAACTTATTGCACGACTATTAAAACAGATAGAAGCAAATTTAATTTTTTCTTCTTCAAAGCCGGGCTGTAAGTAGAAAAAAATTTGTTTTACTATTTTTAGCTTGAAATTAAGATCTACAATACAAGCTTCGGCCATTAGAAAAATATGCGCAATGGCAAGCGAAAATATATATGTCAAATAATTCATTTGAAATCAAGAGTTTCAGAATTTCAGTAGAATTGCAATCAAAATTTATATAGACTTTAATAGAGATATTGTGAAACTGAATTAATCAAAAATTCTAAATTTATCAAACAAGAAAAACTTTGTGATTAACAAAATATCTCAAACTCAGATCAACTGAACAGAAAAATATAGACAAAAAAATTTCTACGAAACCTACAGTTTTATTTTAAGCAATAAAAGTATAAAAAATTCTTCTACTTTTATATTATTTTTTTTTTTAATTTTATCTTTTTTTGGCTTCTACTTAATAACTGTTGTATTTATGTTTAAAGTGACGATATGTGAATGACGTATAAAATAAACAGACACACTATATACTTTTAGTCCTATATAACAAAAATTAAAAAACTCTAAATCTTTCGCATCAGGTAAAAAATATGAATGTTAAAAGTAATAAGATCTTATTTAGCACATATTTTAGCAAAAGCTTACGTACAGGCATTTATTTATTTTAAAACTTCGATAGCACAGCTAACATTTGCAAGCAATGCCGTAGAGGCCATGAATAAGCGTATTCTGTGCTTTACATCAATGCAATACAGCAACCTACCTGAAGCAAAAAAAGTGTTTTTCTATTTGATTTACATCTTCAGTAACTTTATCAAGTATTAATTTAATTTTTCTAAGCAATTTGGTACTTAAAAATGGGTTTATAACTTATTCCTCATTTTGGAAAGGAAATATCTCATAAATTATTAATTATTTAAAATTTAAATTTATAGGTAAATAATTTAAAATTACACAACTCTGTTTAAATGTCGTTTGTCACTAACTGCAAGAAAGTAAAATATTTAAACTACGTTAATTTGTGCTTGATTCCTTTAATAAATATTTTATGAGCATATCATAAAATATTTATTATTCGAAACTAAAAAAAAAATATATATTTTTGAAATGTATTACTGCGGGGGAAAGCATATCCATATGGCCATTTCGCTACTGCTCATATAGCTCATATAGTGATTTTACCCCAAATTTTGTATAGGAAATTCAATTTGGCTTACGATATAAAACTTGAATTTACTATACAAAATACAGTAGTGAAATGGCCATATGGATGTGTAAGCTTAAGCCAAATTGATTAAATGAGAATTCTTATTTAAACAGCACAGCAACCAACAAAACTCAAAAACACTTCTATATTTTTTATTTTTTTTTAATATTTTGTGAGAATATGAAAAAAATATTAATTAAAGGAATCGAGCACAAATTAACGTAGATTAAATTAAAAAATGATTCCAATAAATAAAATTGTTTGTTTCAATTGCATGTGCACGTTGCCTTTGTGTACAATTCTTTACAAATACATATGAATAACTTCCAATGTAAACCCTTATGTAGAAAGACTGAAAATAAAAAGCGTTTTTATTTTGCAAAATGTTTGTTGTGTTTTGTATAGAATTGTTCTTGAGTTTTATTAATTGATGTGTTGGTTAAATGTAAACTCTCATTTAATCAGTTTCGTTTACCATATAAGACACTTGAATTTTCAAATAGAAAATTTTGGGTAAAAGCCACTGAAAACCTATATGAGTAGTAGTGAAATTTCCATAAGTATATGCTTTCCCCGCAGTAATATATTTCAAATATATATATATATATTATTTGTTTGGTTTTGAATAATAAATACATATAAGGAATCTAGAGCATATTAACGTAGATTAAATTAAAAAATTATTTCAAAAAATAAAATTGTTTATTTTCATTAAATTTTTATACTGATATAAAACATTCTTATGATAGATAAAAGTTAATTCGAAGTTAAGTAGTTTACTAAAGATCAGAAACTTAAAGAAAAGTTATTTTGATTATATTTTTTTTTTCTGTTCAACAATGAAGTATTTACAAAATTTTTTAATATTTTTCGAAAATTTATAAATAATTTTATAATTCAGCTTAACTTCAGCTATATTTTAATTTCTAAATTTATTGAAAAAGGGAATTTAATTATTAAAATAATTGTTGTTAATTGCCAAAGAAAACAGGTTGTAGCATATAAACAAAAATTTTTAACATCAGTACATCCACCATTAGCATGCTTCGCATGCACCTTGAGTACAAAAGAGTTTTTTGTTTTGAATATTCATATATTTTTATTTAAGAAAATTAAAAACATAGAATATTTTAGTTGTTGACTGAGGGACTAAATTTTTGTTAATATTACTTTATTTTTGAGCTTCACAAAATTTTAGAAAATCGAAAATTCTCAATTAAAAATTCGCTTTTATTAAGACACTTCTTTTAGTATTCAAAATTTTTATTTTTAACGGATTCTAAATCTATTCAGCCATTTTAGTGTTTTTCGGGAATTCTCTTTTTTCGAATATTTATTTTTTTTTTTTGGTAAAAATATGTTTAAAATATAATTCTGACTGCATTTAATGAATTTGTATTTCATCGCAGTTTTCGTTTATTTTATTTTTATGGTTAAGTTTATGCTTTTTCTCCACTAAAACCTTTTCCAATTAGTTTTCCTGAGTAAGTTGTGGTTTTATATACGCATTTATATGACAGGTATCTCGACTATTTAACAAATTTCAAAAGAAAAACGAATTTCTACTCTTAATGCTTTAAAATGGAGTCGGCTTATTTAGTTGCTTTACATTAAAAAAAAAAAAAAAACTTTTCTCTCCAATCTGATAAATTTCAGAAATGAACCCAACGCAATAAAATTTTCTTGTAGCTCATTGTTAGTTTTAAGATTTAATTCATTTAAATATTATAAAGATAGAAAGAACTGATTTTGCTTGGCACTCAATACTCGTCTTTATTTTTTAAAATTTTATTTAGTACTTTTTCGAGAATTAATGTGTCGGGTTGAAGAGGAAAATGTCATAGCAAAAAATAACAAAAAAAAATAAAAACAAATGAAACTAAATATATGCTTTTGTATGAAGGAGAAAGCGTCTTAATCAAATAAAATGAATTTGTCGTATTTCTTAGTACTAATAGACTTTATAGTTATTCTAAGGTATTGTGCTGCTCTAACAAAAACAACTCAATTTAATTTAAACTCTGCTGAAAAACATAATAGTGAAAATATTCAAAATGAACAGAAGAAAAGTGAAAACTTGTCAAACCAAAGTATTAATGAAATGGAATTGTATTCATCTAAATATTGTATAAATGAAGAATATTTACAAAAGTTTATTAGTTATGATAACAAAACCCAACACATATTGGTTACATGGCATCGTACTAAAGAAGGAGAAAATGCTGTTTTGCCAAATATTTGCTTAGCTGACAATGGTCTACCCGTACGTAGAAGTTGCTACCGATTTAAAAATGCTACGTATTGGGGAAAATATAACAATGAAAGTGTGCTCATAGATTGTCGTTTTAGTATGTTTTGTAAATCAGAAATATTCAATCATTATGTTAAGCAGAACAATGATAAAACAGTGACTCATCAAAATATATGGAAGCCAGCTAAAATTGGAGAATTTTCCAGCCTTCGGGATTTATGTCTACAACCCAATGGTCTTCATTTAACCCGAAAATGTTTTTATGATGTAAAGGAAAAAAAGGCCAAATGGACATCTGTTGATCATTTAAAAAATATTGAATGCTTGCAATATACTATGCAACACAACATTACCAATAAACTAAATGTACTACACGAAAATATTATGCAATCAAATTTATTTCTAACAAATAAAACAATGCGCCTTCAAACTGTCAGAACTTTGTTGGCCTTATTAGAGAAACCTAAAACTAAGCTTTTACCCGCTGACATACATTTAATTAGTTGTATTTTAAACCTTATGGTAGCCAATTATCAAGACGCTGAATTAGCAAAAGGTGTTTTAACAATTTTCCGTAAACTAATGTCTACTGACTCTGTTGTGCTACGAATATCAGCAAACATAAATACCACAAATATTTTATTGGAAACTTTTGAATTCTATATGGACAGCATAGCTAAAAAATTAGTGTCAAATACTTATTGCCATGTAGAGCCTTCAGTGATATCCACCAACATACCTCAAAGTGATTACGATGCTGCAAAAGTTGATATTTTAAACTTATCAAATATTGGAGTTTATGCTTATTTTGATTACAATATCAGTATATTTTTTGTAAATCCCTATTGTTCAGGTATTACGGGCATTGCTATTTACAATTCTTATCAGCAAACGAAATATATGACGCAAGAACGGCAACAACAATATCACATAAAATATGATTTAGTTAATCGCTTTTATTATCGTTTTATTTATATGCATGAATCCATCAATGATTTATTAAAAGAATCAAATTTGGAATTGGCCTCATTTATTCCCATCGATATTTGGAATTCACTGCAACTAACATTTGAAAAGTCCTTTTTAGAAACTCAAGTATTAGTTTTTAAAATTTATAATCATGATGGTTTATTTATTGAACAAAATTTAATACGCTCCCGGATACCATTTAGCAAAATTTTATCAATATCTCTACCAGGACTTAGAGGTAAGTGAACTAGGTGTCTCATTTTGCATATTAAACATGCATTTTTTTATTAAGTATAAATAGGTTTTTTTTTATATGATTAAGCTCTGATTTAATTTCTAATTATTTAAGACATTTGAAGTAAAAATGCAATTTATTAAATCAAAAGGATTATCAGCATTTAATTTTATGGAATGATTTTATCTAAGTTTTTGTTAACAAAAAGAACTTTATGCTATTCTTTTTATTTTGTACTTTGTTTTATTTATGGCTTGTTATAATACCAAATTGTTGGAAAATCTATCATCAAGTTAATGTATAAACTCTGTTATTAATAGCATATTAAAATCCAAAGCTGTGTACATAAATACAAAATAACTTGGCGACAATATTTTTTATTCATTTTGTCAGTAATTTCTAAAGCATTTAAAAAACACTTTCGTGATAAAATCCCAAGCTGATGTTTTTTTTCAAATATTTTTTCTTTACCATTGTCTGATTTTATTTAATCTATTATTTAGAGAAAAAAAACGCGTGATTGCTTTTCTAGAAAAAAATAATTCACAAAAATTGCTATTTTATTTTTATAAAAGAAATTAAAATTCTTTATAAAACCACTAAAAGTACTTTCATAACTTTACTGGCGTGCTTCTTTATTACTTGCTTCAACTATATTGTCCTCTAAATTTGTCTCTTAGGCGTCAACCTTTAGAAAACCAGTTGAGGAATTTTTTTGTATTAGTAAGCAATTGAGTACACAACTGAGCTGTGTGATTCGATTTACATCCGCGCCTTACCATGAAGCCTTAATCAGGTGGTGAACCAAACCACTGCATAATTTGGAACGTTATGCTCGTCCTAGGAAGCCGAAGCCATAATTCTATGCAACAGAACTTTCTAGTTGCAACTTCGATGATTCCAGAGCAGGACTGCAAATCATCACTCCTTGCTTAAGAGTTGGAGACTTTCCAACTCCTGTCCAGAACACATGTCTAGCATGCTCACTGGACTGGATCATTCACTTTGCGGGTCATTATCAGTGAGATGATCCTGGCCACCATAATAACCATTTTACTGTTATGGGGCCGCGAAACCACAACCACCACGATACTCCCATATAGGGGCCAACCTCAATAATCAGCCAGAGACCTATTAAATGTCTAAAGAGACAAATAATGAACTCTGCGGGCTCACTGATTCCCGTGGAAATAAAGTGGAGTTTCCAGTTGTACCCCTGCTGACTTCAGGGGACTGGGCTCCCTTTTTCCCCCAGTTGCACTGTGTCTAGATAATCGAAGTTCTATAAACACCATATATATGTGCCCCCGGGGGGTACACAACTGAGCTACAATATCAGTGGTTTCATTTACGAAAGGTCGCATAAAAAAATAAACAAATTTTGAAATATTCAAATGTCTAATGAAATATAATCGTCTAATAAAAAATACTGATATTCGAAAAATCAATGTTAAGAAACCAATATCAGGCTAAATTCGAGTCAGTATAATATTTTATAGAACCGTATAATAATATATAGTGTAGTACAACAAAATAATAGCATAAAACTGTAATAGCTGTAAAAGAATAAAGTACAGTGCAATGGATAGTGTTTACTTACAGTATTTTTTTTTTTTTCGTTCGGACCAGCACTTACGGAATTAACCCCTACGCATTGTACCAGAACTATTAAATTAGGTTATGGGGAGTAGTGTTTGTGGACATTCGATTTGAATTTTCCTACATTGAAAGTAACAGGAAACACCTCTAAAGAGAAAGTTTATTCCACATACGGACTGTTCTTCTAAAAAAACGAATAGTGCGATTCACTGACCAATCGACCACAAATGAATGAGAGTCAAATGCAAAAACGAGCGAGTAACGAGAACAAGTTCCCTAATTTCGCTAGGACACTTACCATTATAGTAACAATAAAACAATTATAAACAACCTATATTGCGCCAATGCTCAAGAGAATCAATAGAGTTGGATACCCTGCTGTCCCCAATAAGCCTCTTGGCCCTCTTCTGTACGCGGTGGAGCAACTCCAAAATAGACTTTGGTGCGCCGTCCCATACATGAGAGTTGTATTCCATTTTTGGACAAATATAGGTGGTATAAATAGTACGAGATCAGATGGAGTATCTCTTACACCATTTTAGAAAACCGCTGTACTTGAAAGCTTCTTTAGAAACTTAAAAAATGTGTTCAGTCCATCGAACATCACACTGAGTTTTCATGTCAAGAACATCATGAGCATCCGATTCCGTAATACCTATATCACTCATAGTGACAGATGTAGCACATTTACCATTTTCTGATTTTTGTTGGCAGTATACAACGAAACAATTGAAAAATAAAACCAAATCAAAAAACATTGTTAATTAAAAAAAAAATTAAAACTGAACGGACTGGTAAACGCTATTAAATACTGTATGTAAAACCGCTTCTTAAATTCTGTGTATAATATTTCTTTTCTCATTTTAACACTACCGTGAATTATTGTACTCTGTACTGTGTTGTACGATATCTCTTTAACTATATAATTTTATACAGTACCGCACAGTGCTACACCCTAATCCATTGTAATCTAATATAACTTTTACTGTGCAATGCAGTTATTTTGTTGTACTATACTATATTTTAGTATACGGTTCTATACTATATTGTCCTGTACTTATGGTACCGTAAAGTAATGTATTGTACTATAAACTAACTGCAGTGTTATGTATGTAAATCCATTTTGTTTTGATTGACATTTTTCTACCGAAACTTGTGATTTAAATAGGTATCTCTTAAATTATCATCATTGACAGACCTATACAAAAAAATTACTTCATATTATCAGAAAACAAAAAACGGAAAACGAAGTATTTAAAACGAAATTCTGCATAAACGAATTTTTTTACAATAAAAACTACCTTAGGTAATTTTCACAAGTATTAGTCCTAAATAAATATAATATTATATATAAAATAATAAAAGCTCCAGGAAAAATAATTCAACGTGTTCATGTTTTTAATCTCTATATTTTACATTAATTATTTTCTTTATAAACTGAGAAGAGCGTATTGCTATTGTTATTAATTTTCAATAATAGTCATAACATAATTTTATTTTATTTTCTTACTTTTAGATCAACTACCCGAATCTTTGCCATTTATTCTACGCCATAAAAAATACGAACCTAATTTGAGGTCAAATGTAAATACCGGCTGTGGTTATTGGAATTACAGCACCTGGACTAGTCGTGGCATTTATACTAATTTGTCACAAGATTTTGTGACAGAAGATTTAATATTATGTTTTACAAACCACCTAACACAATTCTCCTATTTGGTTGGTGGAAGTTATCGACAAAATGATCTAAGCAATCATATCCTGGTGGCTCCAGTACATCAACAAGCCTTGGATATAATATCTTTAATTGGCTGCATTCTATCACTCTTGGGTGTATTAGGCATTTGGATAACAGCAGTGCTATTTAAGAGCTGGCGTTCCCAAGCCTCCAATAAAATTTTGCTTAATATGTGTGTGGCTCTTGCGCTGCAAATGGTATTGCTTGTATTTGTTAATACAGACCATATAACTAAGTCCTTAGTAGAGAGTCACAGTTTTACGAAATGTGTTTTGTTAGGTGCTCTTTTGCAATACTCGTTATTAGTATTATTTACATGGATGTTAATTATAGCGTTTTTACAATTTCAACGTTATGTTACTGTAATAGGTATACAACGACCCAGACACTATATAATGAAAGCAGCTCTATTAGCTTGGATTTTGCCTTTAATACCCACACTTTTGGTAGCCTTTTTAGACTACAGGTCATACATACCAAATAGCTATCAATTGAATACCTATACTGGTATCTGTTATCCATCTGGCAAAGGTTTACATTTCGGTGTCATACTTCCAGTTTCTCTGATAGTTTTAGCTAATTTATCGATCTTCTTTTATGTTATTTATAGTATTTCACATACGATTAGCATGTCTATGCAACGTTATGAAAAACAAATGGTCATTAAGCAAATACGTTTATATATTTTGTTATTTTTTCTTTTAGGCCTATCTTGGATTTTTGCTTTACTTGCTTTTATGAAAGCTGGAATTTTATTTTCATATCTATTTTGTTTAACAGCTACCCTGCAAGGTTTCGTTTTGTTTATATATTTTGTTGTTATGGATGAGATTGCTCAGAATTGCTGGCGAAATATGTTGTTTTCCACTTGCGCCAAAAAAACACATTTAGAAAAGCCTACAGAATTGCAGTCGATGACAACGGCTACGACATCGCTTACTCAAGATATGAGTTTATAAACAGACTTTTAGTTTGAGCAGATCATTTATTTTTAATTTTTTTCTTCTGTGTTTACAAAATTCTTTGAGCAAATGATCCTTTATTACATATTTTGCGTTGAATAATTAATTAACTTTATGTTCAGAATTATTTTCTTTATGTGCATTAATAAAATATTTGTATCTCATTAAATTTAAATTATTGTTATCAAAGGAATTAAAGTGATATTTTCATTATAGAATATTTAATGTTGTTGTTTACAACTATATATTTAGACGCACTTGTAGCTGAAATTTTCTCGAGTTCTTAAACTTTAACCTTAAAAAATCGACAAATATCGTCGGTTAACATTATTTCGCTTTCCCAAAAATAAAAGATTTCTTGAAATTTCTTTTGGAAACTACTAGTCAGTAAAAAGTCAAATCAACTAAGAGCATTTTTTTCACTTTTTAAAAATAAGGATTTGTTGAAACTTCTTGTGGCAACTATAGCTCCGTTTATATTCAAAGAATTTATATGTTGTCTACATCAGGGGGCATATGAAATTCAATGTAAATGTGCTGAATATACAACTAAATATATCTCTTAAGAAGTATAAATTAATTATAATGCGCCATACATTGTCCATAAATAACTAAATATATTAATGAAAGCTTTCGAGGTTATAATTGTTTTACTTATCCTCTCAAAATAGATTTAATAACAGAGACCTAAAAATCTTTACAAAATTGTTAAAAATTATCCTTCTTTCTTTCTTTCTTAATAAATTAGGGACTTAAAATATATGTGAACTTAAGCCAAATTCAAATAATAAATTTTATTACAATACAAAAATAGTTCGTTAATCTATTTCAAAATTCAAAACAAAAATTATTAAATAACACGCAAGAAACCGCACATTCTTACTATCTTCAGAAAGTAACCAAAATAAAGAAAGAGCCACTATGATAAGAAGAAACAATGTAAATAAATATATATAAATTAATATACATAATTCGTTGCTAAACTTATGATTAACTAAGAAAACAATGAGAAAAATATTCGCTGTATTTTTAGGAATGACAAAGATGGATGTAGCAAGATAGCAATTATGCATTACAATCACTAGCTGACTTATTTTCTTTATTTAAAAAAAACGATATATCGGGTTTATCAACAAGAAGTTTGTTTTTCAATTGTGGCAACTCCAACACCATGATAGTTTTGACATTTAGTTTTTTGACATATTCGTAGTAGATGCATTGGAAATCGTTACAATAAATTCAATTTCGCACGAAAATCGCATTAAAATAATTAATTATAAAGTCTTGTTAAAGCTACATTTCTTAAAATTCGTGATATTTTCGCACAACATAATCGTCCTTCTGAGATTGCTATTAACAATTTCATCGTTAAATTTGTGTTGACAGGCTCGATACAAAATGTGCGGACGAACCACCACCACGTGTTCGACTCGGTCTTTCAACTGAAAACATCGCACCCGTAAGCCCGTAAGTGTATTGAGGTAGATCCAAATTTGTCAACTCCTCGACGTTTTCAACAATCCAAAACCAACATATGGCGAATTTTTATGCAGAAATTGAAGCCGACCGACTATTCACATCGCCGAAGATTCGCTCTATTTAAAAAATAAACATTTTTTCAGACGAAGCCCATTTTTACTTATCGGGGAATTTCAACAAGCAAAATTATGTGGTCTGGAGACGTGATTAGGCCGTTGTTTATCAAAGATGAGGCTGCAAATGCGGTATTGAACAATGGATCACGTTATCGCGAGATGCTAACAACTCAATTCTGACCTATTATTGGCGACGTGGATATCACTGACATGTGTTTTCAACGATCAATTTATTGCAAACCAAATTTCCCGATCTCATATTTTAACGACAATCAGCAGTTAAGTGGCCAGTCAAATCATGTGATTTAAAATCACTGGATTATTTTTTATGGGGCTATGTTAAGGACAGAGTCAATCGAATCTATTTCAGCCTTAAAACTCAAAATTCCTGATGTATGAACGTAATAGGACCACCATTTCGTCAAAAAAGGGGTAAAAACTTTGATGAAATAATCGACTTTGTGAGCATGGTCGTGCTGGATATTTGCCATATATCATTTTTCATTCATAATTACCGAACTTTTCTCTTCGTAATACAATAAAAATTTGAATCATTTTAATCTAAATGTTTTGTTTTATTTTGGTTCAGAAAACAATCTTCTTGTTGAAAAACCCTTTGCTCTTTACTCCTTTATTTTTTTCTGTTCTTTCCATTATCAGGTTTCAGATCATCTGCATCATCTTCAACTCATTGAATCGGCTCAGTACTTAAGGAATAAATAACTCCACATACATAAATTTATTAAGAAACATAAATAATACAAAAGCAGTGCTTGCACCCAGCACTTACAAATTTAAGCAGAGTTAGATCTGTTAAAATTAAACTTAAAAATAAATCTTAAAGCTAAATTACATAAAAATGTACCTCCTTTGCATACCAAGAGTAGAACTTGAGTAGATGCTACTGAGTTGTTCAGATTGCAATTGTGGAAGTACATTGAGAGTTTAACCAACTAAAACTAATTTTTGTAGATAAAATATCTTGTATTTCGCTGCCTTCAAAGTAACACAACCCCTCAACATAATTCCTCATTAATTTAAGGGCGTAAAAATGTAAAATATTTTTTAACATTTAATTTTATAATTAAAAAAAATGTTCTAGCAAATCCATCTTTATACTTAATAAATTTATGATTAACACATTTCATTTGTCAATACTGAAAACAAAATATGTTGTAATTTTTAGAACAATTTCAAAAAGTTATTGCAAAATATTATGTTCTATTAAAAACCCATCATGACGAAATTGTAAGTTAACTCAATTCCACGGTATACCTAATTATTCTTTCATAGGTATAAGAAGACTTGTCGTATATGTTTGTATGTTATAGTCTTTTTAAAAATAGTTATATATAAATAAAATAAATAAGATCTATTAAATAAAATACAAATATGTTCTCGTTTTAATACAGAATTATGAGAAGGTTGATTACTTTTACATAACAATTGTAATCACATATCGTTTTATTAGATTTTTTAGTTCACTGCGGTTACTGTGGAGGAATATCTCAGTTCTTATTTAAACTTTGCGTAAATAAGTTCACATTTTTTTGACCGGAGAGAATAATTAATATAATGAAAATAATTTTATTTGTACTGTTGCTTGGCGTCGCCATACCACCATTATTTGCCCATTACAAGTGTGAAAAGGATTTTTTAAAAACTACATATCTTAACGGTTATATCGAAACAAGTGTTTTGCTGATATGGTTTCCAGCAAATGCCGGAACTCAAAGTACATTACGTGTATGTTCCAATGAAACTGGTTTACCCTTGCAACGTCACTGTAGCTATGATCGTTCTAAAAATAGTTCCAAATGGGAAAAAATAAACGAACATGTACAGTTAATTAATTGTAGCTCTATTGCTAATTTTTGCAATGAAGAACCCTTCCAGCATTATTATATCATGAGAAATGGTATATGGAAACCATTCGAGAACAAGTGGAAAAAAACAAAAATGATGGAAAAGGGTGATTTGCAAGAACCCTGTTTACAAAGCTCTGGCTTGCCCATAACGAGATCATGTACCTACAATCCTTTTATGAAAAAGGCTCAATGGGAACTTTTGAGACCAGAAATGAGAAACATTTCATGTTTAAGGGAAACTCGTGAAGTGGTAGTAACATATGAACTTAATACTTTGTACCAGGAGGTTAAAAACGAAAATCATGAAAATAAATTAGAACCAAAACAAATCGTACAACAAATGACTGAAATGTTAACAACTTCTCAAACCGTGCGAATACCAGCTGATATTAAAATATCAAGTGAAATTTTGAAAATTGTAACTGACGGCACTAGAAATCCCGACCTTGTAGCTGAAGTCCTTAACGTTACTGATATTATAATGGAAACAGATGCCCATACATTAATAAAATCAGAAGAAGTTAGCGCTACTACGACTTTCTTGAAAACTATTGATAAATATTTTCATAAAATGGCCAAGGTATTGATCCCAACAGCTCGTTGTCAAAATACATCAGATGGAATTGTTTATAAAGCATTGAAACGAACCAGTGTCTTTTATATCAATCCCTCTTGTTCGAATATTTCCGGCGTCGCAATTTATAATACAGAGATCCAGAATCGACATCAGCGATACCCTATACATCAGAGCTATGATGAGCACACAAACAACTATTATCGTTTTCTTTATCTAAATCAAACTATGGATCAGATTTTGAGCGAGCCTGATTTACGTTTGGCGACATATTTTCCATTGTCATTGTGGAATAAATTAAAAACTGAAACTGGCACCGTGGACGATCAAACAGTTTTGACTTTTGTTATTTTTCAAAATGATTTACTTTTTGTTAATCGTACTATGGTGCAGAGGCGGCCAATGAGGAATATTTTGGAAATTTCCATACCTAATTATTCAGGTAAACAAAATCTTTTGCTATTAAGTTAAGCGAATTATTTTGCTTTAATTTTAACATCAAATGGAGTTTATGTCAAAACTTTTATAAAATAAAAGTCTATATTTTTACTTTACTGCCGATATTTTTCTCCAGTTTTAAGGATCGCTTGATAAATAATAAATATTTTTCTTGTATTTCTCGTAGGTGAACTTCCGGCTGATGTACCTTTCGTTCTTAGCTACCGAACAGAAGGCAACAAGCCACGCCAGGCACCTAGTTGTGGTTATTGGAATTATAGCACTTGGATCACAACTGGCATCAAGACACAGCATAGAAGTATTTCCAACAACCACCTTTTAATTTGCCACAGCACGCATCTGACACATTTTGCTGCAATATTCGGCGTATCGTTCATGTCCTCATTACCTTTAGAAGATTCAATTATGCTTAGTATTCCTCATGACTTAATGTTAGATTATATATCAATATTAGGCTGTGGATTGTCGTTGCTGGGTCTTTCCTGTATATGGTTGACAGCCATATGTTTCCGAAGTTTTCGTATTGAGCCCTCAAATAAAGTTCTGCTAAATATGTGCTTTGTTCTCTCCTTGCTCATGGCATTCTTTTTATTCCTCAACTTACCACAATTATGGAAAGCCTATATCGATATGAGAAACGTTGTACACTGTAGAATAATGGGTGCTTTTTTGCATTACATCATTATGGTCCTATTCTTTTGGATGCTTATTATAGCTATAATGCAATATCAGCGTTATGTTAGAGTTTTGGGCTATGAAAGACCTTCGAATTATATAACAAAATATGCTGTGATTGCGTGGGGTTTGCCACTGGTACCTGTTTGGCTGGTGGCTTATTTAGCACCTAATACTTATATGCAGCATAAAGATGGAGAGCTTACAAATACTGGCATCTGTTATCCGTCTGGAGAAAGTTTAAAATATGGTGTCATACTTCCAATGGCTTTAGTAATGATGGCCAATCTAGGCATATTTGTTTATATCTTTTGCAGCCTTAGACGTTCTTTATGTCAATTTAGGCATCATCATGATCGAAAGAACATAGTTATTCAAGTCCGTGTCTCCATTTTGCTCTTTTTCTTATTGGGCATTTCATGGCTGTTTGGTCTTTTGTCGCATTTAGAAGGAAGTCCAGTATTTTCTTATATCTTTTGCTTGACTTCAACTTTACAGGGTTTTGTTTTATTTCTGTATTCCATCATTATTGACAAGTCGACCCGCTCGTCGTGGATAATATTATGTTGTGCTACAAATTACAATACAATGGAGGATACACAACAAGTAAAATATATAAACACTAAATCCTTTAATAGAAAAATGAATAAGTAAAAATGTACATTCAAATATTTTTATAATCTCGCCGCAAAAGTTCGTTTTAACTGCAACATTCAGTTAAACAGTTAAAATTATAAACATAATGAATAAAATATATTTATTTTAAATAAAACCACAGAGCAGTCTCTTATACTGTTTGCAGAAATAATTCTATTTTAAGAAGAGAGCACTTTTATTTTAATGATGTTTTGAATGAATATATATTTAGGCACTGAAGCCACATTTCTCTTCACATTTTAAAATTTCTTTTGATAGTTTTTTACTTGTTCGTTAAGACTTAATTCTTGCTGTGATGTTGTCACTAATATAACCCGCTGGCATTTTATTTTCGAGTTTTTTGATTTTTTGAATGTTCTGTAAATATATCATTCGAATGCCCAGTTAAGGAAATTTGACAGGATGATACTTAGCCCTAAATATCACGCAAACTAAGTTAAATGTAAAAAAAGACCACTTAAAGAAAACTTTAAAAAGGGCAAGAAACTTTTAAATGTGATTTTCTGGAGCTTTGTGAAAATAATACAGCATAACGACATCTAATGGAGCCATTGACATAATTGAAAATGCCACCTAAAACTAAAGCCTTTGACAAGGTCAATCATAAGCTTTTATTACACAAGCTTAATTGCATGGGATTCGCACTTGACTCTTTAAGATGGATTTCCTCTTATTTGTTATACAGAATACAAAAAGTTTGCTTCAGGAATCTGACATCTAAGCCGATTCATGTTAAATCTGGTGTGCCACAAGGTTTTTGTTTTCTTTGTTTATCAATGATTTACCATCGGTCATAAAGTTTTCAAATATCCTCATGTATGCTGATGATGTAAAAATTTTTTTAACTTTTAATTATTATCCGGATCATACCTTCTTGCTACAAGCTTTGGATGCGATTAGTTCCTGGTGCAAAATTTATCATATGCAGCTCAATTATCAAAAGTGCAGCAGTATGTGTTTCTTTCGTAGAACACATTTTAATGTTGAATATGTGTTGAACGATGGAATATTGAACAAAGTTGAAGCAATTTCTGATCTGGATGTCTTACTGGATCCTTAACTGAATTTTATACGTCTTGAGATTTATAAAACGCTGGGCTAAGAAATTTATTGACCCTTATATAATGAAGCAATTGTACACATCTTTAGTTAGACCTATTCTGAAATATGACTCTATAATTTGGGACCCAACATACAATGTCAATATTAACACTGTTAAATTTTTTTTTAGAGACAATTTTTACTCTTTTGCTTTCGTGGCCTGAACTGAAATATGCGAAATAGACTTGCGTTGATTAAACTTCCGACGCTTAAAAGTCGTGGAACAATGGTGAATGTTAGTTTCGTCCTTAATCTTATGAAGGGAAATATGTCCTGTCAATTTTTAATAAGTAATATATGTTTTAATATCCCATCACGTCCTACACGTAATTTTATCCCGCTATCCGTACAAGTGTACAGAGCGAACTATGCTAACTGGGATCCGTTATTAAGGATTTTTTCTGAATTTAATAAATATTATAGATTTATTGATTATTGTCAGAACATACATAGTATTAAGAAAAATATTGTCTTCTTTTTGAATAATTAATCTTGCAAAAATGTATTATATATTGTTATATTCTGTAAGGATATTAAATCTACGGACTAAGTAAATAAATAAATAAGTAAATAAAATTAAAAACAAAACGCTTAATACTTTAATAAAAATTTTATTACTAAAAAAAAAAATTTAATTAAAGTACTTTTAAATCGGTTTCATAAAAGCTTTAAGATCTACATGTTATGTAGCTAGCTGGCTTTGTTATTTTTGGCTGGCTTTGTTGTTTTTTTTTTAGTGAAGCTATAAAAAATAACTATAAAGCTATACAGTTTATTAAATCTAAGACAAAGTTTTCGAAATTCCGAACTCCTGATCTCTGTAAACTCATTTTTGATCTGAAAAAATCTGCTGATACCATTGCTCTAAATGTAAGAACGGTCACTGAATTCCTACCAATATTTTAATATTGATATGTTACTTTCAAATTAGCCTGACATCTATATTTGATAATTTTAAGTTGGCAATACTTATCTTAAACATAAACCATCTAACTTAAAAGCTTAAAAAGCCTTTGTAAAAAACTATACTCTCCTTAATATTTAGCTGAGCTTATCAAACACTTGTGTGCACGACACTTGTTTGAGGTCCTGCCAGGCAAAGCAGCATTAAAACAGCTGTTTTTGTTCTGCTAAAAGCAATAAGTATTCGCCATTTATATTACTGTGTGTAATAGACAAAATATCCTTAGTCTAAGGCAACTCTTCATAACGAACGGAAGTTTTAACGGTTAAATAATTAAAAGTGAAATATAAAACTTAAGCGGGATATAGGTACATATACATATAAAACAGCTCCCTTTAACTACACGGATAGAAAAAATAAATAAAGAAAATTCGGTACATACAAATATATTTGCCTACATGTACAAAGAGTTATTTATATATGTGTTACATTATGTTTATAAGTGTCTATCTTTGTGTAGCGTATATTTTTACAGAGGCATTTATAAATATTTCAGACACACATACATATACATTGAATATACAACAACACAAACGTATATCTATGTTTTAGTGTATGATTAAATATTTTGTTTTTATTCTAAAAGCTGCTGTTATTTATTTTGTTGTGAATTTTTTTAAAGTAATAAATAATGAAATAAAAAAAACCAATTTTGTATATGAAGTCTAATTTATCAAAAAAAAAAAAAAACAAAAAAAAATATCTTATAACCCTAAGGTTTTTCTCTGTCGCGTTAATGTGAAATAAAGTCTTTAAAAGCATCTTAATAAAATGATTTAATTTTATATTAAATGATGAAAAATTGATGTGACATAAAAAATACAAGTTGAATGATCCTTTACAGACAAAGCAAGAAATAAAAACAAAAAGGAAAAGAAAACGTTTTGTTTTACTTCAAAATAGAGTAGAAAGCAAATGTTGAAGCTAAGACTGATATATAAGTGAATGCATTTTTCTATTTATTTTTTTTTTATTAAATTTCTGTCTTAAATTTTAACGTGTTTGTTTGTTTCTTCAAATCAATATATTAGAGTAGTTAAAGAAGGTGCAGTGAACATTTTTTGTTATTAGCACTTGAAATCGCCTTAGAATTTTATTTAGTTATTTATTTATTTATACAAACCAAAAAAAAAATATGATTATGTGTGAAGTGCGGTTAATTTGAATATATTTGTTTGGATTTATTTAAAATTTGTACTTTTATATATTTAAAACTCTGTGCTTTGTCATGATGAGGTTGCTTTAAAATTCTAAGGATTTAAATCTCGTTTTAAGGAATGGTATAATATTTCCAAGGAATCTTTTTTCCTTTTTTTCATTTTGTTGCCTAAACCAAAATACATTATATCATGGTTATTATCAGAGTTAGAAATTTAACAACACCTTTAATATAAATGGTGCTTTTTTCAGCGGTATAGAACTTATGAAGATGTTAACTGTAAAACAAACTGTGATAATACAAATACTAAAAAAATGCATTCAAATAAGCTAACGCTGCTAAATTAGACAGATTAACTTTGTAAATCAGTCGTAAATTTACGTAAATTTAAGAACTTTTTTGATTGCTATGGCGCAAGTAATCGTCGATCTGATCAAGGCACCTGTTCAACTATAGATAGATTTCATACCATTTATGAAGTCAAACTAACTCAAAACATACCTTACATATTTCATTCCATTCAGCAAAATTGGAATTTATTGGAATTTATTTCTAGAAAAACAAAACTGGACCTCAATCCACGACCTATCTAGATCGTTGCCGCAGAGTGATTAACGATTTTTTTTGTTACAATATATGATTGCCATTTTTTAATCGCAGCCATCTATTTGTTGAAATCAGTTGCGATGTGATTTGATAACTCGTAATTATCGTTTTTATTTTTTGCTGAAATTTTTTTTTGCGATATTTTTTTATAGTTTAAGGTTTCATCAATTGGATCACATCGTATGTAGAGTTTACCTTACCCCATTAGACCAAAATAAAAATATCGGGGTCTACTTATATTATTTAGATATAGTTTTATCGTTATAATAAACAAAAAAAAAAATAAGTGACCCTTAACTAATTAAGTTTTAATGGGTTAAGATCTTCTTATATTCCATACAAAACTAGCTCAAGAGCAAATACATACCTTTGGCTCTTTTTAAGGCCGGTTAATAACTGCCAGAGCTCTATTCTACTTTTAAATAAAAAAATTTTTAATTGCTAGAAAAAAAAACCGTTTTAGCTTGATTTTGAGTGTGAACCGTAACATTAGTTTTTGGTATGATCTTGACTAAAGAAGCATTTACACAAATTTAGAAAAAAATTTTATTTCAGTGCACTAACAATTCTGAGTTAAGTGATTAAATTTATCATTTTTTTTTATAAATTTTTAAGAAAAAAGAGTCTTTTTGGAAATAATTCAATGCGGTGTCTTAAAGCCAGTTGGGAACCGAGTGCTATAATTCCCATATCCACAACTAGGTGCCTGGCGTGGCTTGTTGCGTTCTGTTCCGTAGCTAAGAACGAAAGGTACATCAGCCGGTAGTTCACCTACAAAAAATACAAGAAAAATATTTATTACTTATGAAGCGATCCTTAAAACTGGAGAAAAATATCGGTAGTAAAGTAAAAATATAGACTTTTATTTTATAAAAGAGTTGACATAAACTCCATTTGATGTTATAATTAAAGCAAAATAATTCGCTTAACTTTAAAGTAAAAGATTTTGTTTACTTGAATAATTAGGTATGGAAATTTCAAAAATATTTCTCATTGGCTGCCTCTGCATCAGAGTACGATTAATAAAAAGTAAACCATTTTAAAAAATAACAAAAGTCAACACTGTTTTGTTTGGAAATAAAAGCATTTATATTGATTTTGAGTATGAATCCAAAACGGGGCTAAAAAAGCATTCTGAGATAAGTGATTAAATTTATTACTTTTTATAAAATTTAAGAAAAAGGAGTTCATAGGTTCATATATTTAAACTTAATTGATTAGTAACTATAATATATGATTCTTTTACAAAAAAACTATTCAGTAATAAAAGTTTTCCAATAAAATCTTGTATACAGGTCTTCCTATAGTTATAACACAGTTTGCTTCAAATACATATTCTTTTTCGTCGTAGCAAGTGCAACAAACATTTGCATTTTCTATATATTCACAAAACGCTGATGTAACATTTTAGTAGGTCGTTCATGACAAGCATATACAACAATACTTATTAAGTGTTTTAACTTTGTCAACTGTCAAGAAGAAAAATGTCAAATATTATCACCGCGAAACTTATCATTGTACACATTCTTCTTTTTCATTGTTTATAATTTTCATTTTAAATAAAAGAAATATTTGTTTTAATATAAATATTACTATTGCAGAAAATATTCCTTTAACTTTCCATATATTATAGGAAACTTTGCATAACAAAATTTTGCTACCAAATAAACTGCATGCATTATTTCTATTTAAAGTAGATTTTGTTCTAAAAAAAAACATGAATTTCTAACAAAAAAGCAAAAACTAAATTTAAGTCATGGGTTTGATTTAGGATAGCGGGGGGTAGGTGGCTAAATAAAACAAAATTTACATTTGATTGATAGTCCCTAAGGCACAAATGCAATGCAAATCTAAGACATGCATTTTATGAGAACTAGTAGATACTAAAGAAAGCTAGTCTTTCTTGTTTACAATTTCATGTGCATAGTACAGCCACTATTTATTAGATATAAAAAATTTATAAAACATCGTATAAAATATAAAAAAATATATTTTTTCTTATTATACGTTAAATGTATTTTTTAATTAATTTAACAATATATATTTTTTCAATATTTCGCTTTTCTATGGAAAGCTTCTTCAGGAAAATTAATTTTAATAGCAACAATTATTAATAAATATAAAAAATTTTGTTTTGAAAACATTTGACAAAAAACAAATAAAATACTTTTCCTCATACATACATACATACATACAAAATTAAAATTTCAAATATTTAAACATGCAAAAACAAGGAAACGGAAATTAAATAACAAATTCTCTCTTATGAAATAATTATTACAAATTATGTGTCTTTTGAATTAAGTACCTATAATTCTGCGCTAAATTGTCCGTGTCTGTATTGAAATTGATTCTCCTGACATTTGGTACATTAACAATTTCTAACATTTCTAACATATAACGTCTCTTATAGTTTTTTACTATATCTAATACTGATGCTTCCTAAAACTTTGGATAATGATTATATTTCTTACAATGTGAAGATAAGGATGTCTTCTGTGATTAAATATTCCTATATTTTTGGTCACATCTATGACCAGCTAATCTTGTTTTAAGTTTATTCTTTGCAATCTACAGAAATGACAGCAACAATTTGTTTGTGTAGCACTGAATAAACTTGTGTATGATTTTCATATTTAAGATTTGAAAACCAGTTTCTAGTTAAATAAAAAATATGTGTATGATGCAAAATTTTGAAACATAAATTCTTTTGTTCGTTAGTTTTTCTCGGGATCATCCTTGTCATTAATGAACGTTTTTTTTAAATAGTAAAAGTTTTATTCTGAAAGCTTAAAAACAGTTTTAAGTTTTCATCTGCTTTACCACAACTAGTTACATAAACGACTCTGTTTGCAGTAGAGTAAATTTCAAACAAGTTAACATGCATTTGGTGACCTGTTTAAATAACGTGTTTAGCGCATCTGAAGGAAAAAAAATATTTTTAACGAAAGAATATTTTCATTTGAACCTTTAAAATACCTGTAGTTATTTTAATATACGCTTATGTTACAAACATATAAACTCTTCTTAAAAGCATTGAACAAGTTTGCATGTGTGTATGTGTTAGAGATGTTGGTTCTGTATATGTGTGGGGGAGATTTTAATTATTTGTGACTTTTAACAAATATGTTTTAATAACGAAAAATATTTATAAACTAAAAAAAAAATAAAATTGTTAATTTTAATAACTTTTTAAAGAATTTATGTAAAAACTAACCTTTTTCTTCGTTAGCAAATAACTAAAATAGTATTTGAATATTTAAAAAAAAACAAATAAATACTTATTTGCATGCATCCTCGTGCATGCACTATTTTGCATGCCAACATTTTCTGTAACAAATTATTCAATTTTTTTTGTTATATTTATTTTTAATTTATTTATTTAACCAACTGTTATAAAACTAAAAGTTAGTTGGTGGAAAAAAAAATCATAAATTGTTGTGTGGGTTCACATTATTTAATATTTATTATTGTTGGATATATTAATAGTTTATATTGCAAGGCAAGCTGCCGCCTGTGTTAATGATTTAATTGCAACAGCAGCAACCTAAATTAGAAGAAACCACTAAAAAGTCAATAAAAAAGTTTATTAAATTACTAAATAAAACGTTATTTACAATTTAAAAAAAAGTATAATTTTTAAATGTTCCTATTTCAAGTTTAGTTTGCAGTGATTTAACTAAATAACTAAAATAATCGTAAAAGTATTTTATATTCAAAATAAAATAATAAAAAAACAACTATAAGAAAGCCAAAGTCTTAAATTTCATTTTAGTTGGATTAAATATATTAACTGTAATAAAACAGCACATCACACAAAATGGTAAGTTTCAAATAGTTTAAGACATCTAAAGATTGCTTAAGAAATACTTAAGTGATGTAATAGTGCCACGAAGCATTTAATGCTTTGATTGATTATTTCTTATTGAAAATAAATAAAAAAATTTCTTTGCAAATATAAGAGCTTATGTATTGAAAAATATAATAAATTTTGCACCAATATTTTCTACTTTCAGTATGGATTTGTTAACTATGCTTTAGAGCTACTAGTGCTCAAGCATTTTGGTGAAGAAATATGGGAGCAAATTAAGTGAGTGAAAATTTTTTAATGAAAATATATAAAAAACTGAAATTAGGAAAATAAGTATCTTATTTAAAAAAAAAATAATTTTATTATTATTATTTCGAATCAGTCTTAACAAATATTAAAGCATTTACGGGGTCGTTAAGAATCCAAAATTAAAGGTTTTTATTTCTCGGTTATTAAGTTATTTATTATTTCTTGGGACACCCGTGGACATACATAGTTGATAGGTTATACTAATAATACAAAGAATACTACCAATGAAATATTATATTACAGCCATAATATTACTACAGGATATTAATTAGAATATTTTATCGCACATTGCCGAATACAGTTAAATATTCAATTTTATAGTTTTTCAATTTAAATTTTGTTTTTTAAAATATAATCTGATTTTCTATAAAACTAAACAATTTTAGCCTTCTTTTCGATTTCATTGCAGACAAAAGCAATATTTATAACTTTAAATAAACAAGAATAAAATAAAGTTATCGAAAGTTTATAATTTTTGCAAGGGTTTTCTATGCAACGCACTTATAAAGTTTTATATTTAAGGTTGGCCTCAATATAACTTGCAATAACTGAAATCAAATAAAAAAGTAAAACTAAAGCGTATCACTCACCATAGATGACTTAATTGGAATTTTTTTAATAGTTATGGCGAAACACTTGACTGTGTATAGATAATTGAAATAAAAGCAAAGTAGGTATTATAATTTTTATTTAATATTTGATGAACTTCTGCCTCCCTATCTGTTTCATAACCGGTTTTTTTTCTGCAAAAATTGTTATTAAAAAAACTGAATTTTTCTAATAGTATACAAGTTAATAATGACGGTTTTGACAACATAACAAATATGATATTTTGGAGGGTTATCATTTCTCATTATAAATCAGTTTCAATCGCTAATATAATCTCGAATTTTGTGTCTAAAAAGAAAAGTTTGATAACCTTCTTTCATTTAAAAGTTATCGATTGCTAGTAGATGCTTACGGTCAATATGCATAAACTTAAAAAAACTTGTGAACGATGACTGGCGCGATTCAAAATTGGTGATTTTGGAAAAGAAGACAAGGACAGCCAAAATTGTTGTCAAATGCAAAAAAAAACTACTTGCTTTGTCATTGGGAGTTACACAACAAGCCATCTCCCTACGTTTAAAAGCATTGGAATTCACTCAAAAGCAAGGAAGTTGGTTCCTATATGATTTCAAGCCGAGTCACGTTGAAAGGCGATTTCAATGGAAAGGATACTTGAATGCTCCAAAAAAAAAGATACATTGCGATTACCCCAAGTAAAAACATTCATATGCAAAGCCCAGCCACCAAAGACAACTGATTCCTTTGAATCACGAAAAACTAACAGAATTGTCGACCAGACCGGTCAACACTATTTGGAAAACAATGGAGGGAAAGCTTTACCCCACTATAGGGTTTAGCCCAGTTTCAGCCTCTTCTGACTACCATTTGTTTCAAACTAGGATGTCAGAAATTAAGTGGATTCACTTGATTTACCTCAAAACCGGAGCAGTTCTCTTAGCGCGGAATCCATCTGCTGCCAGTAAGACCCCCCGGGGGCACATATATATGGTCTTTATAGAACTTCGACTATCTAGACACAGTGCAACTGGGGAAAAAAGGGAGCCCAGTCCCCCGAAGTCAGCAGGGGTACAACTGGAAACTCCACGTTATTTCCACGGAAACCAGTGACCCGCAGAGTTCAATATTTGTCTCTTTAGACATTTAATAGTTCTCTGGCTGATTATTGAGGTTGGCCCAAATATGGGAATATCGTGGTGGTTGTGGTTTTGCGGCCCAATAACAGTATAATGGTTATTATGGTGGCCAGGATCATCTCACTGTTAATGACACGCTAAGTGAATGATCCAGTCCAGTGAGCATGCTAGACATGTGTTCTGGACAGGAGTTAGAAAGTCTCCAACTCTTAAGCAAGGAGTGATGATTTGCAGCCCTGCTCTGGAATCATCAAGTTGCAACTAGAAATTTCCGTTGCATAGAATTATGGCTTCGGCTTCCTAGGACGAGCATGACGTTCCAAATTATGCAGTGGTTTGATCCACCATCTGATTAAGGCTTCATGGCCAGGCGCAGATGTAAATCTAATCACACGTTGCTGCCAGTAAGATGATAAAACGCATTTACTAGCGATAGCTAATACTTGTATTATAAATTAACTGAAAATAAAAGAAACATTAGTATAAATATTTCCTAATTCATTTCTCTAATTTTATATATGGAGTTAATCAAATTGAGCTGTCAACTGTACATAAACATATCATCTACAAATGTTGCAAAATGTGCAAATACTTATGCTCGTAACTATTTATTTGTATTATTATTTATTAAAATGTATACAAAGCACTTTTCATGTTTTCCTGATTCACCGGAAATAAAAGACTTGTGGATAAAAGCAAACAAAAAGAGAGAAAAAAATTTACAAAATTAAATGCCAACATGAACTTGCACAGGACACATAAACTTCTTTACACCAACACCGACATATCTTCATAAACGCAGGCACATACTTATATTTATGTTCATTTGTTTAGGCTTCTACGAGTAGGTATGTAGTGTTGTTCGCATTAATGGGAATATTTTATGAGATATTTTGTTCTGCCCTGCATGAATAACTAGAAGTTACGGCCCACATTTGAGTTACATTTTATATTTATGCATGTAAAAAATTACATATAATTATCTTATAAACACATTGTGTACAAACATTAAAGCACGATTTGATGAACAACATAAAAAATTAAACTATTTTAATTATTAATGACATTTTTGTAATTTTTTTTTTCTTTAATTTATTTATTAAGTATAAGTTTATCTATCCTGTGTTGTTTAAATATGACAAATTGTTTAAATGAACAAACTAACAAATGGTCATATGTAATAAGGTATTTTATTTTATAGAAAGTAAAATAATTGTGTTTTAACACTTAAAACAATGGAAATAAAACTTGATTTTTGTTACATTTTATATTTAATTGCTATTATTATAATTTAATAATTTTTATGGTTTTTAAGTTTGCTTTTCTTTGTAAAGAAATTTAAGATTAACAAATAAGTATTTGTGATTTCAAAAAATAACAACAACATGCATATGAAAAATAATTTACAAAAAAACACCTATAACATGCTATTTTCAAGTAGCTAGTGAAGCAGTTTAAATATAGGTTAAGTTAAAATTTCGGTTACCTAAGTTTAATGCAAATTATTTCCATAAAATGTACATAGCCGTTCAGTCTCCTCCTAGAACACTATGCCAGTATCATGTTATTTAGGTCACATGATCCTTTGCCTAACCTAACGCTACTGAGGTGCATTTGCCTTAATAGTTAAAGTCGCCCGCTTCTTATCATGCATTTTTATTCATTCTTCTCAGGTTTTTAGAGTTCCATAAGCATAAATAAAACTGGATATTTAGGCAACTTAATTAAGCCAGCCTCTTTAAAGCGGTAAAAAAAAAGAAGAATGTAATATCGGATTTAATAATTTCCAAAAAATTGAAATTTAATTAAATATTCACCAATTCAACATCCCTGTTTTAAAGAATAACAATAAATATTTTAATCAACGATTCTTTTCCCAACAAATTCATTACATGTATCGACTTGAATTATTATTTAAAAACTTTTGGGTTAATTTTTAAAGAAACCAAAAGGAAATTTGATACTATTATAATGCAGTGTTGCAGATTTTAGACTGCCGTATCTGTCATCAGCATTATTTAAATTTCTCTGGTTGAATTTCTATACGTTATAACATCATCTAGTTAACTAATTAATTTAAGAATTTAGTATACGACTTACAACTTACAACTTTAATCGTTTTACATTAATTTAATTATACAAAGTACATACATAGCTTAAAGCTTTTTAATAATCGTCACATAAAATTTCTTACTTTATGTGTTTCAATTTTTTTATGTATTTATTTGGAAACACTTTCCAGAATTGCATACAAAAATTTAAATAAATAAATCTTTTTGTTTCCTCTATAATAACTATCTCTGATTAGCTAGACTTTTTAAGTTCTCACAGAAAGTTTGCTAATTTAGTAAATGCAAATAAAGGGTCTGCCAAGACTGACATGATAGTCTTAATTTTTGATGTGCGATATAGCAATGAAGCTAAAGGGTGTTTTAATAATGACATGTTTTCATTTACGTAGTCTCGTTTTTGAACCACAACAGACAATTTTAAGTTGACATATTTTGATGTCAGCTATAATAATATGCACAAGGCATTAAAAGTAAAACTAAAATATAAAAGTTGTATTCGTATTTTAACTTCATTTTAACATACATGACTTAAATCCCTCAACCGATGTCCGCTTTAAAAATAAATATAATAAAGCTCTACAACCACTGATAGCATTTTAGTGAAAATATAACTTAAAATAATAACTGGGTTATATTATAATTTAACATCATTTTTTTATTGTCGAGGATTAAAAGTCCTTCCTGAAAATTCATATTGTTTTTTAATATAAACAAGTAAATATATTTCAGTTTGTCATTAGTTTGTTATACCAATTTTCGGTCTGTCGTTAGACGTCTTCAAACTTTAATATAAAAAAAAAATTTTTTAATTAGATGTTTTGCTAATAACAATACTAAATGGCGTAAAACAATCAAAATATTATCAAAATCAATAGCTAATCATATGACGGAAATAATTTGCAGTTTAATGCCAAAAATTTCACACCTTCAAAAGGGATTTTTTAAAAATCATGAATTAAGAATAAATTGTAAAAAATTATTCTTTACACATGAACTACTTACATTAGTTTTACATCGCTTTATACATTTTTTCTATTCATTTCGAATTGAAATTGCTAATTTTTAAGAAAATAAATCGCGCTTCATTGTGTTCCCTCGACAATAGAATATTCGCTCGGGAAAGATCCATGTCTAAGTCGGGCAAACTTTGTCAACTCAGCTGTACCAACAGTTGATATGACAACAACACCAGAGCTATTACAACTACAACAACATCTAGTAAACAACATTTATTTTAAATTGTCGTTTTTTTTTTGTTTATTTTTGTGAAGTATCTCGTGTAATATTTAAATTCTTAAACATCCGTTTTGTTTTTCTCTTGTTTTTTTTCTAGCTATGTAATTTTTCTTTTTATTTTATTTGTCCATATTTTAGCAAATTATCTTGCTTTATTATCGTTATTAATATAATGATAATCTAAGCATTAACTATAAATCTTGGTTTTAACTACATCCTTCCCGGCAACAATAAAAAGTTTTATAAGTATTTTAATGCTTATGGTCAGACACAAAAAGATATTGATATACATCACGTACATAATGTATTATTTAAGAGGAACAATGTTTATTCGTATACATATAGGAATCTGTCGCAAACTTCTGAAAAAAGCAAATAATGAGTATACAATTGCACTACTGGTATTATTTTAATATTATTAAAAAAATGGCTTATATTATTAAATAAATTTTTTGAATTTTTTATGTTTAATCCGTCGACTAAACATAAAACATAATGTTATATATTTTACTATTTAATTATGTAAGGACTAATACACATGCTTTCAACAAACAGTGTCTTGTGTTTTGTAAATTAAGGATAAAAATTAGGAAAGCATTGCTAATTGATAAACTCCTAAATGCGCATTTTAGCATTCAAATGATTAAGACTTAGTTTCTATTAATTTTGTAACTGTGTTTACTTACCAATTACTCACACACCTAAATAAAAATTCTTCTATTAATTTTTACTATTTAGTAAGTTGGTAATGAAAATGCTCATTAATCATCATTCAATAAAACAAAACTGTACAAACTTATGTATAATTTGTGGTATTGTTTTAGATGGTGGCAACTATCGTTTAAGGGTTTTTTATTAAGTAAGATATGTTTAAATTGCATAAAAGATTAAGAATTTGGCCTTTTGTAGCAGTTTTTCGATAAAACTAAAGCTTGAGAAAAATACACCGTAGAAGCGTTAAAGTTTTTTAAAGTGTCTAGACCAACTGACATAGTAGGGGAAGTAGTAAAATTTTTAATGAGAGCTGCATCAGCTTTCATTTAATATGATGCATGCTACATTTTACCAAAATGTCTTAAATTAAAACTGTATTTAAAATAGCTTTATATATCTCCTTAGCATGCAGTGATTAATGACCTTTGTTAAATGAATTATTAATGAATTCATATACACGAAAATTGAAAATAATCATATCGGTGATTTTTAAATAGGGTTACGTAAAATTCTTGTCTTTAGGTGATAAAACAACAATAATTGATAATGATCTTCTAATTTTGAAAAAGCATTCGACGAAGTTAATCTGTTAGTAATGCTCCATGATAATAATTTTACAGAGATAATAAAAATATACCCGACATAAACCACTAATAGTTAGTACCTAATAGCTAAATTTCCTATTTAAATGCTGTGAATGACCCCAATATATAAACACAGATAACACGGAAATGCCGCATTATTTCTGAAAACACTGCTGAAGGTATTGTAGCTGATGTTTGTATTCTTTTTTTATCTTTTACCTTGTCTTGATTTTCTAAAGCCCAAAGGCAGAACCAAGTCAGACTAAGACCATTAGAACCTTTCGAAGCATAAAAGGCTTAAAACTGAAGCCTACTTAGAAAAATTGAATTATGGTTGCACTAATCCCGTTGTAGCTTAGCTTTTTAGCTTGACTGTCTGTAGATTTTTTCCAGCGCAATTGCAAAAATATTGGTTTGTTTTTAATTTAAACCATGTTATAATTTGCGTCTGTATGCCTAGCATAGCTGCGCCAATTTATGTTATAAACTTTCCTTGTTCCCCTGGAGGATCCTGTCGTGAAAAATGAAAAACTAGTTTATTTAATTTACTAGAAAAGACCTAGTCAGTGTCTTACTACCTTCTGCCTTTTTGGATATATATATATATATATATATATATATATATCATAAACATTTATTTACAATTAAGGTTCAATGTAAGCAATTTTTGATTTACAATCAAAATTTAGTATTAGTGTTTCACAATTAAAAAAATTAGTAAGTTACTGGGTGAGTAACCCAATTCTAGGCATTTTAACATTAACATTATTTTTATGGCAACTACAAGAGTTGTTCACAACAGAATATTGTCTTATTCAACAATAATGACGTTAAGTGTAGAACACGGGAGAGTTTAGATTACGCTGCTACTATTTAATATGTATTACGAAATCGTACTGTCGCTAATATATTAATTCGAAAATTGTGATAAATGAATAATATTGTCCTCATGGCATGTAGTATAGAAGGCTTGCAATTATTTTTCGACTCTTTTGTACAGTGTGCAATGAACATAGTTTAAATTTAACACAAAAATATACGAAAGTTTGTTCAAATTTTAAAAAAGTTCTGAAAACACACAAATCTGTCCTAGAAAGAGTTTTAGACTACACCAATTTAAACTGTCAGCTAGTGTCATTCAATGTTGCTTTATGGTGCTGAGGTTTGAAGCTTCGAATAATAAAAAAGAAAAAATACTAAATATCAGATGGACTAACGCTAAAGAGAGCGCGAATATAAACTCACTCTTTAAAACAGCTGCCGTTAAAGTGAAAGTATCAGTTATGATGTGCGAAAATTCGAAACGGGAATGGCACATTAAGCAGAAGATGAGGAATAAAAAAGCAATCGTATGGTTAAAAAAAATGCATTCCATATTCAGTAGAGCCAAAAATTCTTAAAAAGTTCCCAGTTTTTTCTGACTTATAAGAGACAACAAAAAGCTTTAATAATAATAATCAATAAAATATTCAATAAAATTTATTTTATTTACTAAAAAGTATTTGGCACTATTATGCTCGTTTTATAGTTTCATATTCACTACCTTTTAAGAAACTATCTAGGAATATATAAATTCAAAAATAAGAAATTATATCTGAAATATTTTCTATATATTTTTTTATATTTTTTTAATAAAAATTCATCAAAAAGGAAAAAATAAATAAATGTTTTTATGCAAATTAAATGAGTAAATTACACACATTTTATTACAGAAAAAACTGCCATACACAATAACAAGAAAAACCAAAAAATTACAAAAAAAAAACGTTAAAAACTCATTCACGTACACATGCAACAAAATAAATTGAAAGTTATGAAAAATAGCTTCACTTTTTCAGTCGACCCGCTTTTTAGTTACAGTAAAATATAAAAACAAAAATATTTCATGGCAGATCTTACCACAATAGAAATGTATAATTCTATCACTGTTGCCAGATTTTTTCAGCAAAGTCGACTAAAGCGGTAAAACCAGCATATTAATTTTAACATTATAAAAATGGTTAAAATAATTTGTGTCACAAAATATTTCAAACTATAATTTAAGGATAATTTAAGGATTTATAGGAAACACTTCGATGACATATTAAAAACACAATTCATGTTAATTAATAGTTAAAGTTTCGTTTTTATAAAAAAAAAATGCAAAAAAATTTGTACTTATAAAACATATATTGCGGCATTAACAAATAGTCGTAACACTTGTATATCATTTGTAGCATTTCAAGCCGTAGCATCGTTAACGTTTTATTTGAAATATAGTGTAAAAAAGTCATATAGTAACAAGTTTTGCTTTTTTATATAGATGTATATGTAAAAAAAAGCTTTCGGAAAAGTTTTTATAATAGGAAAATTTAAATTAACTTGACTTTCAAACCACAAAAAAAACGGTTTTAACAACGAAAATTATATAGTTTTAAATCGTGGCGATATTTGTCGAATTCGACCAACCATTTCGTGAGAAGGCTAAAAGAAAAACTGATACAAAGTGTATTTATATTAGTGAGAAGAATGCAGTTATACTGACACTTTAGCTGAATGATTAAACAGAAAAGTTAAAAATAAAAATTAATTATTTTATAAAATTAAAGCAGAAATAATGGATAAAAATAAATTTAAAAGCACAAAATCATATGTAGCTATATGTTCAAAAGAGATATTTACGGAAGCTATTTAAAAATACTGCAGATATTTAATTATAATAAACTAAAATAATTATATGTGCATTTTCTTAGCTTTGTTTTTGATTCTTGTCTTCTAAATTCTCTTTGCTTACTATCCTTTTAGTTTTATTATAGATAATAAAGTTATTTAAATTGCTGCAAAAAGACGAAGTGTTGATTTAGTTTATATCGCCTCTTTTCTTTATATTCCATTGAAAGTTAAAAAAAATTCATTATCGAAAACTTTTTAATGCACCTAAAATATCCTATTGGCTCTCGAAAGAACATACTCTACAAGCAGGATATAAATTGTAAATTATTCTAATTATTTTTTTTAGCAAAACTTAAATACGACAACAGTTTTAATTTTTAACATTTTTATTCTTTTTGATGTTTGTTCTCGAAGTATTCCTTTTTTTAGCAAATATAAGTATTATTACTGGTATGGAATAATTTGTTTGTACCTATCAGGTTCTTCAGAAACAAGTTTGTTTTACAATTTTGGCAACATCAACAGCATGATACTTAAGACATTTCGCTTTTTTTTTAGGTTTCGTATTGGCAGTTGTTACAATCCATTCATTTTCGCACGAAATCACATTAAAATAATTAAAATACACTATGAAAATCGGGGTCCTGTTAAACTTACATTTCGTAAAATTCATGATATTTTCGGACAACATAATCGTCCTCCTGAGACCGCTATTAAGAATATGTTCGTTAAATTTGAGTCGGCAGGTTCGGTACAAACACCCGCGTATTCATTGTTCAACTGATAGCATCGCAGATCCAAATTTGTCAATTCCTCGACGTTCTCAATAATTGGGGTTATCCAAAACCACCACATAGTAAATTTTACGTAAGGATTTAACTTTGAAGTTTTGCAATGTTCAACTGGTGCAGGAATTGAAGCCGCTCACTTCATTCAAGAACAACCGGCCCACTTTCACTTGTCAGATTATGTCAACGAGCAAAATTGACGCAATTGAGCTTCTGAAAATCCTAGAGCGATCCTTTGTATGCTCAACGTGTCACTGTATGGTGTGCTATGTGGTCTGAAGGCATAATTGGGCCGTTGTTTTTCAAAGATGGGGCTGGAAATGCTGAAACAGTCAATGCAGCACACCTTAGCGAGATTGATGTGATTTGATTTACATCTGCACCGACTAGGAAGTCATAATCAGATGGTGGTCAAACCACTTGAATGATTTGCAAACGTCATTCACGCCCTAGGAGGCCATCGAATACGAATATCCTCCGGTCACTCCTAGTAGCAATTTCGAAAGCCCGAAGTAGGCCGCAGCCTTCACTCCTTGCTAAAGAGTTGGAGACTTTTCAACTCCTGGTCCAGAACGCATGAAGCTTAATATAATTAAGAACACGACGGCATTCATACTCACTGGACCTGAACCATTCATTGTTTTCATTTTGAATTATCCGACCCACAAACTCTCACGAGGATCTCGAAACTACAACCACCACGATACTCCCATATAGGGGCAAACCTCAATAACCAGTCAGAGAACAGCTAATTTTCTCAAGAGACAAATAGTGAACTCTGCGAGCGTACTGATTCCCGTGGAAATATGTGGATTGTCCAGGCGACTCCTACTAGCCTTTGAGGGGCCTGGCTCCCTTTTACCCCGCAAGACACCAGTCTAAATGGAATAGTAGGTTCCAAAAAGACTATCATGTGCCCCCGGGGCGAGCATATGAGATGCTAACACCACAATTTTGGCCTATTATTGACGACGTGGATGTCACTCGCCTGTGGTTTTAATAGAACAGTGCCACATGTCACACAGCCAATAAAACGATCAATTTTTGCAAACTAAATTTCCCGGATGCATAATTCCACGACAATCAGCAATTAAGGGGTCAGCCAGATCTTGTGATTTAACACCACTGGATTATTTTTGTGGGGAACAATTTCAACCAAAAAACTCAAAATCCATAATGTGATTAACGAAATAGGACCGCCATTTTGCCAAAAAGTGATTAAAAACTTTGATGAAAGAATCGACATCTGTCAGCAAGGTCGTGGCGGACATTTTCCAGATATCATTTTTCATTCATAATTGCCGAACTTTTCTCTCGTAATACACTAAACATTTGAATCATCTTTATTTTTGTTTTATTTTGTTTTAGAAAACAAACTTCTTGTTAAAAAAAAAAACATTTAGTATTAAGACAATTATATACTTAAGTAAGCGAAATTAAGCACAGTTGAAGCTAGAACGTAACATATTGTTTTATTTAATTTTTTATCGATTATCTCTTTACTATAAATTCCTGGAATCGATTTTAACAAATATCGGAATGAGAAATTAGCTTTGAAGTTCAATAAATTGGCAACTCTGGCAACAAAAACTTCTGCATTCTTTAAGATTTACATGCTAAAAAAACAAACTATAAAAACAAACAAGCAAAAGGCAATAATGCAAGTGCTGATTCATTGTCCTAAATGTATTTGTGGTGTGTTATGTTCTTCGAGACCGTTATTGTGGAATAAAAACGAAAAAAAAATTGAAGACTTTAGAAAGCAAAGTTTCTAAAAACTCTTATAAAAATGATGGCGACAAGACATGCACTTAAGTGCTCCAGTTTGAAATTTTTGGAGCATTTAAATTTGATAAACTTTAACAATATTTTTAAATTTTGCATTAAATTATTGTATAAAAATAGAATGGTGAGAAAAAAAATGTTTGCTAAAAATTTAAATCCATTGAGCAAGTAAAAAGTTTTCTTACAAAGAAAATAATTAATTTATAAATTAACTAAAAAAAACAAATAGGCGCTTTTTAATTTTCACTGAAGTCTCTGTTTCTGATGACAACAACTATGCAACTACTATATTGATGTTGTCATCATATTCACTTTTTTTTTGTATTTTGTGCTTGGCATGTTCAGAAAAAGAAAATCGTGTATAAACAATTTATTAAATTAATCAATAAACGAAAGATAGTTAAAAAATAAATTCAAAATATTAAAAAAAAATTTTCAAAAAAAAAAAAATTATTTATAAAATATTAAAAAAAATTAAATAACTATAATTATTTAAAATTATTATTTTTGATTTATTTGTATTTCAATATTAACTATATCTTATTACATACGAAAATTATTTTTCACCTTACTCCTTCTAAAAAGATACTTTAGCTTTCAAACAAGACACGTAGTTTAAAAATTGTATACTTACCATCTTTTTGAGATCGATTCCACATCTTCTTATACTATTCGTAACTGATGTAGCTGTATTTTTTTAATAATATAATGTTAAACTTCAAGTGTTCTTATTTTCCCTCTTTTTTTTTTGAGTAGACATATGACTAAACATTACCCAAAAGCGAAAATAATTAATAATTATAGTATAAATAATCAAAAGAAAAGATATTAATATGTAGAATAATTAAGTAGATAGATAGACGTTAGTGCCAAATTAGCAGGGCCATTAGATGAAATTAGTCGCAATCCGTGCTGTTTGTACTTAGACATTAAGGCAAAATAAAATCAAAAATATTTTATATAAAAATCTGAAAACAAAAGGGACAAAATAACTTTATTATCAAATTAAATAACTTTGTTCTCTATCTGCTCCGTTACAATTATAAGAATTCTTATTTTATGCAGTTTTTTGTTTAACTTACTTTTAAGCAATAAAATAGGTAAACCTTTGTGTAGTCACTAACATATTAAAGCAGTCTGAAACAATCAAACATCTGCTTATGGTTACAACAACAAACATGAGAAAACGCCAAAAATCAAGTGTCAGCTGTCAAATCGACTGTCGTTCAATAGAGTGTTCATTTAAAATACACTTTTTATTGATTTTTAAATACTTCTTTTCAAAACATAAGAGGTATGAGTAACATTCATCCTGTAGAGAAAGGCTGATATTTTCGATTTGTTTTTAAAAATATTACACATATTGGCTGCTTTGATTTTGTCATTAATCAAAATACTAACTGCTGTGCAGAATTTTGAAGCTTTCTAAGTTTGCAATGGCTTTTGAAAACATTAGTTTAAAAAATGAAAGAAGAAATGTTATTTAGTAATTAATTATTAAGCACTAGGTCATTATTTAATAAAAAAGTTTTTAAAACTTTATTTTTTATTATTTTTCAATATTTCGTCAAACCATTGGTTGGCATCTTTAGGATAAACAAAAATAATGAGTAAACAATAAATTGTTTATTACTTTTATTTTTATTCGACCTTTTTTTTAAATTTAATTAAGTATGAAATAATCTTTTAACGGTCTTTTTAAAAAAAATTAACGATTTTATTTTTCTCGATATTTCGCTTTCTTCTTTTATTTTAATATAAAAAATAATTTCCTGAAGAAGCTTTCCACAGGAAAGCAAAATATCGAGAAAAATAAAATCATTAAATTTTTTTAAAAAGACCGTTAAAAGATTATTTCATATATAAGTAAACAATTAATCAAAATTGAAAAAAGAAATTTTTTTATTAACAAATTCAAAATACACAAAAACGTTTTCAAAAAAAAAAAAGAAACAAAACAATAAAAACTACAAATTGAAAAATGTTTTATAACTATACATACAAACAAATTTTCAATATTAAAAAATTTTTCAAATAAAAAACAATTTTGAAAATACATAACAGATTTACAAAACAATATTATTTTACACATTAGTATATTGTTTTTTTCTTCCTTTAAGGCGAATTAAGTGCAGGGAACAAAACAGAGAAAACTGCTTATTCTTGTTATTAATTTCCATGCGTACAATAGCCATGCAACAATCATCTACTTTTTAAAATTTTATTTAAAATCGTAAAATACGGAAAAAAGTGTTCAAACCAAAAACATTTTTAAATAAATATTTTTTCTATTACCTGAAAAACCTTAACAGTTTTATGATAATAATATAAAATTTAAACTTCTTCTATTCTTCAAGGTTTAAAACATGCAAAATCTGATAACTTCATTATATGTTACGTCACTAAACACACTTCGCGTTTAATCGTCAGCTTTTAAATACGTTTCCCTGTTTTTATTTCCCGTTTTCTTTTTATATATATTATTTTATATTTATTTATTCAGCATGGAATTTATGTTAGTATAATTTTTTAAATTTATTTTATTTGATTCCATACTGATCTCAATCTATTTTAGCATGTTAATCTTTTTGATTCAATCGGAATACTAATCGGAATATTAATACAACGCAATTCTAATTCTAAAGTATTTTTTTTTTTATTGCAAAATTATGTATTTTAATTTTAGGAATTTTAATTTTTAATGCTTGATTCCTTCAAATAAAAATTTCCTAAAATGATCACAAAATATTTACTAACAAAAAATTTATTAAAAAATAAACATTTTATGATATTCTCATAAAACATTTATTCAAATATAAATATTTGAAATGCATTACTACGGGGGAGAGCATATTTATATTGCAATATCACTATTGCTCAATTAGCTCATCAATGAATTTTACCCCTACTGTTAGGATCCTGATTGCAAAAATTTCCTACTGGGTCATATCTTGTTTGCCAAATTTGTATTATTCTTTATGACAAAAATATATGTAGGATGTAATACATTGCAATGCAGTAGCATTTAAAAGCAACACAAATTTACCGCTTATCGCGACACGTATTGAAATTCTATATAAAAAAATCTAAATTTACGGATCGAATTTTTCTACTTAATAATTACTTTTTGAGTAACATTAAATTCTTTTACGCTTACTTGTTCTTTAAACTTTCTAGAAGTTAGTTGAAATTATGAAATAATAAAATTGAAATAAGAAAATAAAAAAGTAATAAAGTTTTACAAGTGTTTTTAATGATAAAAAAGGCTTTTGTCCTCCACCTACTTTTGTATAAAAATATTAATTTGAAGGAATCTAGCATGAATTTAAATTGCTTAAATTCAAAATGATTCCAATAACTTACAAATTATTTATTTTTATTTTAAAATATTTGAAAAAATATGAATTTCATCAGTACTATGATACGCTTTCTCTCTCTTTCTCACTCTGCCTCTCTCACTCTCTGCCTCTTATATTTTGGCATAATACTCGTGTATTAGCTTATTATGCGAAACTGTAAACAAAAAATAAATGGTATTTAATAGTCGCTTACTAAAAAACATAAATAAAAAATATAAGAGTTTTATCAAAACCTACTAAATCATAACCGAAGTCGGTAGGACACCAGTTCTTATTCCCATGCATAGGGTGTGTACCGGGAAGGTAGACTACTTTGTTTATAATTTGCAAAGTTGACTGTTGAATAATCTTAGGGTTTCCTATTCCCCAGAACCGACTATTCTGTTTATTCACTTATCCATTCAAATGAAAATGTGCCTCGTCACAGATTATGATTTTTTCATTAAAATCGGTGACTGATTTTGATAAAATGTTTTAACGATTAAAACACGTTGGCTTATCGAATATTTTTCAATAATAAGTTTGCCACGTAATACTTCACGGCTGCTAAATGTGAACTGTCAAGACTAATGCTTACCGAAAAGGCGCCAAAGCTAAGTAGTATACCCTCCCGGCGAATACCCTGTATTTTAAATCTTTGTTAGAAGAATTGTATTTTGCACCATACATGCATTTTATATTTTTTCCCAATAAATCAAGCCGTATTTGTTGTTACATCTTTGTTTTGTCCACATTTATCCACTCCAATGAAAAAGTTATTTATTTTTTTTGTCACAATTTATCGAATTAAATAAGAAAAAAAGCTGAAAAGAAGTCCTATACATATGTGCAAAAAGCAAAATCTGTCAAATAATTTAAGCTTAATTGTAACCGACATAAATGTTCATGTACATATTTCTATTACTCTGCTTATAAAATATCTTTAACGGAAAAAGCTCAACAAACCGACCACATGGTGAGAGCAACAAAAATAAAAAATAAAAAAAATAGGAATCAACAATGCAGCTAAAGTAAGGACATACAAAGAATATAAAACTATACTTTCATAAATAATTTGGCAACTTAAATGAAACAAAGCAGAAAGAAAAAAGGGCCACCCAATAATCGCTTTCCATCCTCATTGCAATATCCAACAATAACAACTACAAAAATTAATGATAATAATAACAATGTGCTTAGTAAAAAAGTTAAAAGAAATTACACGCCTACATAGTTACAATTCAAGAGAAAAGAACCAAGCTAAACAACTATTGAACATTTACAGACATACTCGTACACTCTCTTGAATTTATTTTACAAAAATCTGACATAGACGCTGCCAACAGATATTTTAAACTTACAAACTTATACCACATATAATATACTTATGTATACGTTCGTTTATATCACACAAAATTTCCTCTTTTCAAGCATCCACTTTAAGTTGGTCTTTAAATATTTAGTACAAAATAAAAGCAACATAAATGAGGTCAGTTGGCGAAAAAAATGTTGTATTGAAATATTAAAGTCTTTACTATAAACAATTTAATGGAACATTGAAATAAAATAAAATTTAGATTGTAAAAAGATAAATAGTAACTGGTAGACAATTTGATAAAAAAAAAATTATTGAAAAAATTAAAATTAAGAATCGACATTAAAGGAAATTTGGTTTAAGTTTCCTCTGCAGAAATTTATACTAACTTCGTTTACATTTGTTTAACTGCTGGGCCGATTTAACTCAAAACAAAACAATAAATTCGTTGATGTTAATTGTTTATTACCAATAGAAAATTATTTGCGTTTTTTCAACAGTTTATAATACGCTAATTAATTTAAACCAAAATTTTAAAAACTACACATCCTTAACAAAAATGAGTCGTCTTTCTTAAAATAAATTTAAGTAAATTAATTGTATGGTTTCAATGGAAGACTTCTCTTATTATTCCGGTGTTTAAGTCTGGTAAAAAAAATGATATTAGAAATTACAGAGGAATTGCTAAACTGTGTGTTATACCTATACTATTTGAAAAATTAGTTACAGATCATTTGTGCCATCAAGTGTCTTCAATATTATCGTCTAGCCAACATGGCTTTCGTAGAGGATGTTCTACTGTTACTAATCTTTTACAACTCACAACTTTGTATAATCGTGGTTTTGTCGAAAAAATGCAAACTGACGTTGTCTATACAGATTTTAACAAGGCATTTAATAAGGTTAACCATAGACTACTTATCAGAAAACTACATTACATAGGATTCACACAAAATTGCTTAAAATGGATAAATTCATACCTTAGTAACAGGAAACAGAATGTTGCTTTCAAAAATGCGATTTCTAAGCCAATCTCCGTTTCATCTGTTGTTCCTCAAGGGAGCCATCTTGGACCCCTTCTTTTTTCATTATTTCTCAATGACTTACCTGGTGTCATCAAAAATTCTTTTATACTAATGTATGCGGATGATGTTAAAGTATTCTTTACTTATAATAAATATGATGATCACATGCTGCTACAAGCAGATTTAGATTCTTTATACTCTTGGTGTTAATTGAATTCAATGAAATTGAACTTCGATAAATGTAAATATATGTGCTTCTTCCGAAGGAATCATTTAAACGTTAGATATTGTTTGGGTGGCAATAAGCTGGAAAATGTCTGCAGGATCACAGATCTTGGAGTTATACTTGACCATAAACTAAAATACATTCAACATATTTCTCTAATTGTGAGCAAGGCAAGATGTCAGCTTGGTTTCATTAAACGTTGGGCAAAGGAATTTGAAGATCCTTATATCACGAAATATCTATATATGTCACTAGTTCGTTCAGTTCTGAAATATGGGTCAATTATATGGGATCCACAGTACAAAACTTATAGTAACGCAATTGAATCTGTGCAAAAACAGTTTCTTATATTTTGTTTACGTAGACTACAATGGAACCCGCTCTGTTTACCATCATATAAATCTAGACTTTCTCTCATCAAGTTACCATCTCTGGGAAGTCGCAGAACTATGCTTAATGCTATGTTCATCTTCAATACAATTAATGGGAATACTTCCTCTAACTTCTTAATTGAAAATATATCTTTTTGTGTTCCGTGGCGACCTACTCGATACTTTTATCCATTGGATATTCAATATTTTAGAACGAACTATGCAAACTCTGATCCTTTCATTAAATGTTGTAAACACTTTAATAAATTATACTATTATATTGATTATACCTTAAATAAAAATCTGATAAAACGTAATATTTTGTTCTCATTAAGTAATTGCAAATAATTGTCATATTTTTTCTTTTTTTTCTCTTTCATTAGTTCTATATATATAAAAAAATAAGTACTAATAGTCTGTAAGAATTATAAATTCATAGACTTAAATAAAATAAATAAATAAAATAAATAAATAAATACTTTGTTGCGAGACCTTTGTTTGCTATTACCGCGACAAAACCAAATGCTAGCATCTTTCAATTTTGATGGCAATCTAAATTTTGTGTACTCGTTGGTTTTATTGGAGATACACCCTTCTTTATGTCCGACCACAGATTTTCGTATGGATTCAAATCTAGGAACTGTGCAGGCCACATTGTTAGAGTTATCGTTGAACCATTTTCTTGCCATTTTGCTGGTGTTTTTGGGGTCATTGTCTTGCAGGAAGACCCACACCAGCGGCACCAAGGATTTTTACATAAACCGATGAATCCATAACGGTTTTAATTCAATATATCGGACACATACCTATGGAAACTCCATACCATAATACTATGATAATTTTTGCTGTGAATTATGGCTTGTATTCGCTGATAGGTAGCCTACTGGCAAAACATCTGGAACCTTTTCCAGCAAAAAGAACAATTTTGAATTCGTCAGTCCATAGCACATTTCTCCACTTTTCCTTTGGCCAATTTAGATGTGCTTTAGTAAAAGATATCCGTTAAGCAACATGTTTAGAGGAAAGGAGTGGCAATTTTCGAAGACTTCAGGTATTGAAGCTGTTGTCTTGAAGTCTGCAGCAAATAGTTTCTACGCTTGCCGGCATATCCAATGTTTATAGGGGTCCGTAGCTGTCATCCGTACTAACCATTTTTTTTGTGTTAAGAGAAGTAGCACTTCAGGCAACAATGCCTATTTAGTCAAGTATCGTGCTACATTCTTTAGGAAAGGGATAGAGAAGAGGTGAAACAGGGGCACCTATAGGCTATTAACTAGTAGGTTTACTATTAAGGGTGATAAAAGTCGCTTCCTATCACGGGACTCAACTTATTGTTCATATCTTAGGGCATTAATCTTTATTTTTTGGAACGATTTACCCTTGGATGCAAATTTTTTTATTAGGTCACGTTTTTCGGGGGAATAATGCTTTCTGGAATCCACAAAAAATTATTACACGATTTTATAGAAAGTATTTTAAACAAATTTTTATGACCTTCGGTTTTTACTTTTTTCAGAAAATTTTGATAAGTGTTGACAAAAAATTTTTTAGAACTGATTAACAGTTACGAAATTTTACAACAAATGCACACAGTCTGAGATTGCGTAAAAATTTAAATGTTCTTTACACTCGAAAAAATAATATAGTAAATAGGTAAAATTTTTACACTTTTAATATCAGAATTTTGCAACTAGTGCTATTATATTGACCGCAGCTATACGTATTCCCTATTCTTTGAATCTATCAACCCAAACGTGTAAATACTGCAAACACCATTTATTAAACCAACCAATTTAAGTAGTTATATTATGAGGAATAATTGAAAATCAATCTATATTCAGCAGATAAGACGAAGATCACAAACCAAAAAAGATTGGTTGGATGCTTTCAGTCTTTTTTTCTTATATTTTAATAAACCATTCTTTTAGCATAAGCTGCATCCTTCCTTCATTTATTACTTTATTTTCTGAAATTGTTTTCGAACCTAGAAATGATAATTGAATAATAAAAAACAAAATATTCAATTCAAACACCGACATTCTTCTAAATAACTCAAACCTTGCATAACATCCACACAAAGGTCGATAAATCTTTAAAAGTTTTCATATTTCATTTACGTGTTGTTTCAAACGTGCACTCTCAATCTATTTTCCAAACTTTTCTAATTTCAATTTAAAGAGGTAGGGTTTCATTATGGAGTGTTTTTAAGAGATTTTTATCAATGTCAAAGAAATTCAAGATGGCTGATCCTAATCGTCTTACCGGTATCTTTTCCGTACTATAAAAACAACATTGTACACATAATTCGTGACATACAACTAACACGACATTAAAAAAATGGCCCAAAATTGGATGTCCAAAATGGTCTTTGTGACATTCTTAACTTTTTAATGTCATCTAGTTGCCCTGCCAATAAAAACCTATTTTTTCTTTAATTAAAATTTAATTTCATGCATCTTTTTTTCAAAATACTTCAGTTCGAATATATTTTTATATATTTTATTGTTTAACAAAATAATTTAATACGACTTACATTTGTTAATAGGCATAATAGTGACGTACTAAAACAAATGATTTTGGTCAAGCAAAAATACAGTTTTATTATCAGCCAGCAAATTACAAATTTGTTGTGAACAGCGCCATAAAATTATACAGATCCTCATTAAAATGTATAATGAGTCAACAAAAATAAACAAAAATTACACACTTTACATAACCGTCAACATTTTAGCAGTGTTAAAAACATAATAATAGACTAAAGAATTATTAATTCAAATAAATATGTCGCTTATTTTGTCTGCATTTGAATGTAATTAACATTTTAAAACGACTTGTTGTTCAACAAATATTCCCACATTTTGGAAATTTATTACTTTATTTTTTTTAATTTTTTATGCAACGCACTCGTGCGTATGTGTGGCAGCAAAATATTTTCCTTTCGATTTGTTCTGGAAATAGGCGTTATAAATATTATTAAGTAGAAAATTAAAATTTTGTCGCTGTAATTTTAAGTTGTATTTTATTTGACGCTGTATATATAAATATGAGACATAGAATAATTGTTTTTTTCATGCTGATAATTTTTTTTGTGTTAAGAGAAGTAGCACTTCAGGCAACAATGCCTATTTAGTCAAGTATCGTGCTACATTCTTTAGGAAAGGGATAGAGAAGAGGTGAAACAGGGGCACCTATAGGCTATTAACTAGTAGGTTTACTATTAAGGGTGATAAAAGTCGCTTCCTATCACGGGACTCAACTTATTGTTCATATCTTAGGGCATTAATCTTTATTTTTTGGAACGATTTACCCTTGGATGCAAATTTTTTTATTAGGTCACGTTTTTCGGGGGAATAATGCTTTCTGGAATCCACAAAAAATTATTACACGATTTTATAGAAAGTATTTTAAACAAATTTTTATGACCTTCGGTTTTTACTTTTTTCAGAAAATTTTGATAAGTGTTGACAAAAAATTTTTTAGAACTGATTAACAGTTACGAAATTTTACAACAAATGCACACAGTCTGAGATTGCGTAAAAATTTAAATGTTCTTTACACTCGAAAAAATAATATAGTAAATAGGTAAAATTTTTACACTTTTAATATCAGAATTTTGCAACTAGTGCTATTATATTGACCGCAGCTATACGTATTCCCTATTCTTTGAATCTATCAACCCAAACGTGTAAATACTGCAAACACCATTTATTAAACCAACCAATTTAAGTAGTTATATTATGAGGAATAATTGAAAATCAATCTATATTCAGCAGATAAGACGAAGATCACAAACCAAAAAAGATTGGTTGGATGCTTTCAGTCTTTTTTTCTTATATTTTAATAAACCATTCTTTTAGCATAAGCTGCATCCTTCCTTCATTTATTACTTTATTTTCTGAAATTGTTTTCGAACCTAGAAATGATAATTGAATAATAAAAAACAAAATATTCAATTCAAACACCGACATTCTTCTAAATAACTCAAACCTTGCATAACATCCACACAAAGGTCGATAAATCTTTAAAAGTTTTCATATTTCATTTACGTGTTGTTTCAAACGTGCACTCTCAATCTATTTTCCAAACTTTTCTAATTTCAATTTAAAGAGGTAGGGTTTCATTATGGAGTGTTTTTAAGAGATTTTTATCAATGTCAAAGAAATTCAAGATGGCTGATCCTAATCGTCTTACCGGTATCTTTTCCGTACTATAAAAACAACATTGTACACATAATTCGTGACATACAACTAACACGACATTAAAAAAATGGCCCAAAATTGGATGTCCAAAATGGTCTTTGTGACATTCTTAACTTTTTAATGTCATCTAGTTGCCCTGCCAATAAAAACCTATTTTTTCTTTAATTAAAATTTAATTTCATGCATCTTTTTTTCAAAATACTTCAGTTCGAATATATTTTTATATATTTTATTGTTTAACAAAATAATTTAATACGACTTACATTTGTTAATAGGCATAATAGTGACGTACTAAAACAAATGATTTTGGTCAAGCAAAAATACAGTTTTATTATCAGCCAGCAAATTACAAATTTGTTGTGAACAGCGCCATAAAATTATACAGATCCTCATTAAAATGTATAATGAGTCAACAAAAATAAACAAAAATTACACACTTTACATAACCGTCAACATTTTAGCAGTGTTAAAAACATAATAATAGACTAAAGAATTATTAATTCAAATAAATATGTCGCTTATTTTGTCTGCATTTGAATGTAATTAACATTTTAAAACGACTTGTTGTTCAACAAATATTCCCACATTTTGGAAATTTATTACTTTATTTTTTTTAATTTTTTATGCAACGCACTCGTGCGTATGTGTGGCAGCAAAATATTTTCCTTTCGATTTGTTCTGGAAATAGGCGTTATAAATATTATTAAGTAGAAAATTAAAATTTTGTCGCTGTAATTTTAAGTTGTATTTTATTTGACGCTGTATATATAAATATGAGACATAGAATAATTGTTTTTTTCATGCTGATAATTCAATAAAAAATCGATTCCAGATCTTTAATATAGTTACCAGCTTTATTAATGCATCATTTTATTGCTGCAAGTTTTATTATTTATTATTTATTTCTAAATATCACATTATTTAAATTTTTATTATTTATTAAAAGTTTAAGGATTGAGAAAGAAATCTACAAGTATTTTAAAATAAAAATGACTTCATATATAAAAGTCGCTAGAACTAAAACAGTAATTAAAGGAAAATAAAAAAGCATAGAAATAATAAAAAGAAATTTAGAAAATTTTTCAGTAATACATAATTGTGAAGTGAAATCGATTACACATAAAATATTCATAATAAATCAAATAATACAAAAATAGCTATTTTGAGCATTTTTTTAATATTTTAAAATAGCAAAAAAATATAGAATCTCATGTAAAAGTTATTTAAAGGTTTGCAATTTTTAATGACAGCAAACTGGTTGTTTATTGAACGAGCTTCACTAAAAATATTTATTTTTGAACTGTGATAGATTAACTTCCACAACCAATAAATATTTAAATGCATACGTAGTTGGCACCCAGTTTTAGTTTAAGTATTTTTAGGTCCCCTATTAAAAAACTTTAAAATAAAATGTAATATTTTAACGCATACGGCATAAATTTTTTATCTCTAGCAGAGTAGTTACAAATATGTCCACTTTGCAATTAAGTGTAAATAAAAGATTTTAAAAGATAAGTGAAGGTTATCCCGCGATTACTTTTTAAGCACGACACTATCAATCTACGCGATAATGCCTTAAAAGTGTGCATTACTGTCTCCGCTGTAACAATTAAAAAAAATGAAATTAAAAATTAAAGGGTATAAAAATAAACATCCCAAAAAAAAATTTAACCAGTAAGTGGTGTAGATCAGACATCAGCAAGGACAATGCTTCTAAAGAACACTTAGAAATAACATTTAATCCATTTATTTTAAACAATTAAATTGTAAGGGCTGATATTGAGAACTCTTTAGATGTTCCTTATCAAATGGATCGTCCTATTAAACAAATATCCCCAGCCGAAGTGGGACAAGCAGTTGATAAGTTGAATAATAACAAAACTCCTGGTTACGATAATATCGATTACAAGCTTTTAAAATCTTTGCCGGAAAAAGAAATTGTTTTTCTCACAACAATTTACAATTCTATATTAAAGCTAAACCATTTGCCATCGCAATGGGAATGTGCGATAATAATAATGGTAGCAAAACCTGGCAAACCCGATAATAATGTTGCATCCTATAGACCAAACAGTTTGTTGTCAAGTTTTTCAAAAATTTTTGAAAGGTTTTTTTTAAAGGAATTAATCCCAATCTTAGAAAAACAAAATATTATACCTGATTATCAGTTCAGGTTTAGGCATAAACATGGAACACCAGAACAGTGTCATAGGATTGTCAACAACATTTCATACGCCTTCGAAAGAAAATTGTATTGTTCTGCTGTATTTTTAGATGTTCAACAGGATTTTGACAGAGTCTGGCACAGTGGACTTCTGAATAAATTGAAAAACCTCATCCCAGCCGCATTTTATTTAATACTAAAAACACATATTCAAGGCAGATCCTTCTTTGTGAGCATAAATGATAATTATTCAAGTTTTGGTTGTATTAACGCGGGTATTTCACAGGGTAGTGTCCTGGGTCCAGTATTATACACAATTTTTACAGCAGATATGCCAACAGTCGAAAATATAACTACTGCTACATATGCAGATGATACTGCTTTATTAATCTCAGATGCTACAAACTCAATTGAATCTTCTTCAAGATTGGCTTCAAAAATGGAATATTAAAGTTAATAGCACAAAGTCCGTTCATGTTACATTTACGCTAAGAAAAAATGATTGCTTTTCTGTTTATTTAAACTGCAACACTGTGAAATATTTAGGCTTTCATCTTGATCGAAGACTTACTTGGAAGGAGCATGTCAAAAAGAAACGTGAGCAAGTTAAATTAAAACAAGAAAAATTTTCTGATTAGTGGGCTCAAGATCAAGCTTAAGATTGGAAAATAAGGTTCTCTTATAACACGCAATACTAAAACCTATATGGACATACGCGATCCAATTTTAGAGACGGCAAATAATTCGAACGTTGAGATATTACAGAGATACCAGTCAAAAACAGTTAGACTTTTAACAAATGCGCCATAGTTTATCAGCAACAAGAACATACACCGAGATCTTCGAATTTTAATGGTAAAAGATGAAAGATACCTTAATAGACTAAGTAATCATTCCAAAGTGTCAGCAATAAACCTGTTAGATAATAGCAATGAAATCCAGAGACTTAAAAGCCTTCATGTTCTTGACCTTCCCTTCCGAAAATAGAAAAATTCTAAATTGTCAAATCCTATTTAAATTACAAAAGAAAATTTTCTTTTCCTTTTTTTCTGAGTTTTAGGGAAAACTCAATTTATATTATTTAAAAGTCATGAAATTTGCTTATTATTTAATTGTAAAATAGATTGCATATAAAACAATAGAAAAAAATTAAAGGGTTACCCATACATATTACGTGACACTTCATTTGTAAGTCCTACTCACTATGGGCAGATTTTTATCCTCATATTACAGTAGAAGAAACACGAATACGTAGTGCCTTTAGAATTATTTTAAATCATTTATTTAACAAAAATTTGAATAAGTTTTATGTGCAATTTTATAAATTTAAAGAAATATTCATGAACTGAAGACAAATTAAAATTATTCACTTGGAGACAATTATTCGGTGTTTTTATTCAAAAGGATTTCGGACTTTTTTCCAAGACTTTCTGTGATTCCAAATAAACTCTTGCCAATTGTAAATATTGTTGCCGGGGAAAATTTGAAATAGAAAATTAAAGCCAGCCAAGAATTTTATTGCAAAAAGTACTTAAATAAAAGAAATGGGATTCATGCCAAAAATGTCTATTCTGCCACTTAAACATTTTATAGTTACAATAATTTTCATAAATTATTATTAGCTTTATTAAATTTTATTTGTTATTCTAAAACGAGGTTATTTTATGAATATATTTTATTAACTGATTTTTAAGTCTATTTTGCTTATTTTTTATTTTATTTAGAAATACATTTTGAATAGAGTTTTAGGTTAATTACGTTAAATCAGAAAGTTCTCTTCATCTCGTGCTACTGTATATATTTCTATCATTAAAATGAAAATTACTTTCGTAAAATATACATACTTATGAAGTTTGTATATGCATCCCTTTGCACATGCTTAGAAAATCTTAAATGTTTGTTGAAATTTTATATTTCTAAAACGAATCATCGAGTAATTTTTATTTATTTGTGAATACAACAGTGCTAAAATACATTAACTGAAATAATCAGTATGTGTTTCCCTTATTTTGAAGATGCTAGAAAAAACAAACGAAACACAATTTTAGCACTAATTCAATTTTCAGCAACACACATAAAATCTCACAGATACTTACACAGTTAGATACACACTTACCATCGTATGTTCTCTATTTTAATTTTTTTATACTCTGAAGAGAAACATATGAAGGGATTTTTGTATGTGTTTGTGTTTAAATATTTGAGCAGAGTATTTATTTTTGTATTAAAGTTCTTTTATCGCTAATATGTATGTCACACTCTATAGATTGTGCTTAAAATCATTAAAGATATTTCAATCTTTGAAGGAAACAAAAAGAGGGAAAAAGCAAAATTGAAAATTTATTTTTCTATATATTTTTTATATTGAAACAATGATTTTTAAAAGGTCTACAATTTATAGGATTTTGCTGTTGCGTGCGAAATTCTTGATACTAGATGTATATTTTTTGAATAAATTCAATTTTAATCATTCGATACAAAAAAAAAAATAAATACTGCAAATATTAAATCTCCTTAAAAGTTATTAAAGAAAATCAATTAAAAGTGCAGTTTATAAAATTGCCCATGTAAAGAAAAACAATAAAAATACGGAAAGTCCCAGTACAGAAAGCTGCTAGTACTTTCTACAAGTAATCGCTTTTGCTATTTATATTCTAGAAAGTTTCAAGATACATATCCATAGACATTTTTATTGAAAGAAATTTAATTAAATATTTAGATGCTGCCGAAATTAATCATATAAAATATCTGATTTTAAAAAGAACAGAAACAAATGTTTAATTATCTCACGGTTAATGTCTTTAAATATTTTTTTCTTTATATTTTAGTTTCATGCGTGCATTTAATTTCCAGACTAAGTAGCAGCATCGGCAAAGTAATATTTGTTGTGCTTTTTATCTGCAATGTTAGCTAGTTTCAGTTGTTTTAAAACATTATATTATACTTAGTTAAGTTTAAGATTTAAAAACGGTTTTTTATTTTTTTTTTGTGTTTTTTCTTTAGAATATTTTTTAACATTATTATCTTTGTAGCGTTGCTTTCTATTTATTTCTCCATTTTCGTTGATGCTTTAAAAAAAATTTTCATTATTTTTTATATTTTTGTCTTTGTGGCTGACAGTTTAGGTCATATATTTAAATCCCCTTATTTAAATAATCTTTTACTTTATCAACTCAGTTGTCAGTTCTCAAGAGAAAACAAGTGAAAAGTTGAAAATTATTTTTAGCATTTTTGATATCTTTCAAATTTATGAAAGTTTAATACATTGATTTTGAATGGCAGCAGAAATAAAATAATAAAAAATTATTTCACTTCTATAATAAGCAATCGAACCAGAAATTTTGTAATAAATATAAATTTTTAACTAGAAAATACTTAACACTTACTTAATATTTATTATAAAAGCCGATACATGTCAAGGAATCAATTTACGTAAATTAACTTTGAAAAGGTCATATTAAATTTTATATTTATTGAGGAAAACATTAAAAGTCCTTGTTATTGTGTATCATGAACGTTTTCCTAACAAATTAAGGTTTTTAATAAAATTTTTAAAATTTAACAAATACACTTAAGGATATCTTATGTTACAAAAATATATCTATTATGAAAACGTTATTTTAGCAGTTAGAAGCAATAGTTGTAAAATCGCTTTTCTTTATGAAGATGACCCGAATTTAAATATCTTCGAATTGCATCCAAAATGTAATTCGTTAGTTAATCTGCGTATGATACTCGTACATAAATTAGTCGTAACTACTACTGTGACAAATAAGAAAACTAAAATCATGTCGTTAATCAGTCCAAAAAAGTAAAGCGATTTGGGGTAAAGTAATATTTTCTGTAACGTACATAGAGAAAAGAAATTTGAAATGACTTTATCTTTCTGAGAACCTCGGCTTGGTGGAATATTAAGAAAATAAAAAAAAAATTAAAAAATATAAGTTAAACAATTTGTTGTGAATCTCTTTTGCAATTAAAACAAAATCTTTGCTGGGATAACACATATTGGTGTAGCAACAATTTTTAATTTAATTTCAGATTTCAATCAATTTCTATTTATGATAAACATCCTATTTGCGTAGTCACATACGCAAAAGCCATAGCTCACGTGCAAAAGTATGTAAACCCTTAAAAATTCAAATGCTTAACTTTTATAATCTGTCTGCCAGAAGTACATAAGGTGACATTTAAAATACATTTTTTTTTTTTCTTTCTTAATTTTCATCTTGCCTTAATGATTTTATTTTGCAACAACTTTGATTTTTCTTCAATAGTGATAGTATGCTTATTATATTCTTGTTAAATTGAATATATTTAATTAAATCTATAAGAAATATGTATGCACTTGAAATGTGTAGGTTTATTTTTTTATGAAAATTTTTTTTTACAAAACTTTATAAAAATTTAAATTAAAAAGAAAAGGAAAAAATATCTGTTTATTACTTTTATATTTATTCGACCTTTTTTTAAATTTAATTAAATATGAAATAATCTTTTAACGGTCTTTTTAAATAATTTAACGATTTTATTTTTCTCGATATTTCGCTTTCCTGAAGAAGCTTTCCACAGGAAAGCGAAATATCGAGAAAAATAAAATCGTTAAATTATTTAAAAAGACCGTTAAAAGATTATTTCATATTTAATTATTTCATATTTCATATAAATATCGTTATAGTATGATCACAACAGGCTATTATGTCACTTTCACAGCACCATCGTTACAATGAACAGATAATGATTGTTTCAAAACATGTTTTTGTCATAACTAACAAGCTTTTAAAGCTTTTATTGTTATTGCTTGCATTGTTATAAGTACCTGAAGCTCTTAATATTACACGTTTGTTGTTGTTTAGTAACTTTTGCAGTTATCTGCTATATTTTATAACAAATTTTAGATGAAAACTTGATCTGTTATTGATTCTTGCACTGTGTTGAAAATACCTTATATTGTGTATCTCAGTAGGCGATAATTATTATTCGTTAGCTTCTGTAGTATTTGCTTTTCTAATTCAATCTCTGTACAGTTCGCATAAGGCATTTGTTTTTGAAGCATACTGAGTATTTTTAAATTGCCGTAAGTTTAGAAAGTCATCAAAAAAATGAAACTATGACGATAACAGTGTTTTAATGCTAACAAAAAATTTCCGGTAGCGTTTTGCTAAACCATCCTCCAATTCCAATTGGCAAAATAATTTTTTCCTTTTCTGTGGTTCTAGTAAAATAAATCTTTATCTGGCAAAATAAGCCACCTTAGTTTGAAACCCCCTCAAAAATTTGTTGATGCTTAGGCCTTTCCTGGCGTACAATGAAGAACTAATCCAATAATCCAAATTATGTCACCATATTTATAATAGCTTAGGACCCATGCAAAGACTGGTTAACTTTGTCACCTTAAAATCAAAAAAATAGTTTTTGAAATATACGTAACTATGTATTTTACAATAATACTAGGGGACACAATTTACATAGAGGCCACATTTTACGTTTCAAATAACATCCAAAAAAAAAAGAAGCAAACTTGAAAATAGAGATCCGGGCAGATGGCTATTAAATATGTAACAACAATTGTAATTCACACTTAAATTTTAGTTGTCTGTCTAAACTTTTTCGAAAATTATAACATATTGTTACGCTTATACCTTTTATAAACGTTTTGTTCTCGCTGAGTTCTATATTGCAAAATAAATAACACCAGATTTTAGAGTTTTCAAATTAATAACAACTTTATTTATTTTAACTACACACAAAGTTAAGTTGTATATTGGCAACACAGAACAATTTACTAAAGATGCAAGTCTTTACTTCACGAGGTTTATCCTTTAACTAAATAACTATCCACTCAGAAGCTGTCCTTTAATTCGCTAACAAAAATTAAGAATTTTCTACTCTCTTTGTATCACATTTTGTTGTTGTTATGTTATTCATTCAACGTACAGGCATCTGTTGTTCTGTGTGTATTTTTGTTTTTACGCAGTTTGTAAATAGAAAGCTGTTGTTGTCTTGTGTGCATACGTTTTCTTAGCAAACTACGCAGTTAGTAAACAGAATACCCAGTTGTTCACTTTATTATATAATTATTTTCTTTTAAAACTTTAGCAAAACGCATCCGTAACCATATGCAGAAAATTGCTTTAACTATGTGAAAACCCTCTAGTTTTTAATTTTAATTGTTTATACTTTTTGCTATAGATGATGGTTCAAAAGATAGGGTCATACAAGCCTAATTATGTAGCCTTTGGGGACACCTTTTAACATTTAAGTTAATCTTTTCACTTTTTGTTATTGGAAGCTATAACGATACCAGCTTTGTTAAAATTGTTACAACAACAAATGTGTTGTAGTGAACTTGTTTTTTAAATAGGAGTAATCTAACCTTTAAATTTAAACAAAAATAAAAATCTGCTCAGCCATGACTATAAATATAAAAATATAAAAAAAAATTCAAACAAATTGAGAACTTTTCATTTGTATAAGATGGCTAAAAATATTCTTTTTTAATTTTGGAAGAAAGAGAAGAAACGAAAAAGAACTAAGTTAACAGCTTTACTGTTGATGCGTGTGTAGAGAACAAAATTGTGATATTTTTCTAATTCTTTTTAAAGTGTAGAGAAATGTGCAAGATGTACCATAAAATATCAGCTTCACTGCCGACATGGCAAATAATTGTCAAAATAAGTTTAAGCAGAAATTTCAGCACACAGCTATTAAAATATACATGATTTTCAAAAAATTAATTCAAGTAAAATAATACGATAATATTAATATTCTATTCTGACACTTTATATAGTCTTACTATATTCTTACTAAACAATTATTTACTTAGAAGAAAATAGACTATAGACTATTAACTATTATATTTTTGAGCTCACCTTACGACATCAAAATCTTATATTCACACACTTGCACGTATTTTTTTAATTTATTACATTTACATGGAACTAACACAAGCACGAATGAGAAAGCATACATTCGCTCAATAAAGATTTACTTGATGTTGTTGATTGAAAACATAAATGTTAAGTAACGTGCACATGGAAATAAGTGAGAATAACTACTCATGTGTCTTTATCTATTTTACTGAACCATTATGCATACGTTAATCGTTAGCAATATATATGGCCATAAAGATAAGTGTTTAAAAAGGTTTAAACTAGTCCAACGTAAATATCGTAAAAGTATTTAACAGTTAGTGTTGATTTGTTCGTTAGAAAAACTAAAAACCTGTTTATATATTGTTGTTTTTATAAACTTGTTTGCTTAGTAATCTTTTTAACGTGCCTGTTAATTTAGGATGTTTTAATTTAGTTTTGCAATCGCATTTATCAAAGTGCATATTATAAGTTTATTAAAGTTTATTTTGATTTTCTTGATATTAAATGTTTAAAAAGTTTAAATTGTCAAATTTATTGTTATTGTTATTTTTTTTTTGCGAACAAACAAAACATATTTTATAGGTCTGGCAATGTAAATTTTAGTAAAATATGTATGAGTTAATATATATATGTATAACATGCTCATAGCTTTTTAACACTAACTCACATTTTGCAGGAAGTCTAGGAAGTTGCTAAAAATAAAATTTACAACTACAACATCCAACATTCACTATCAACCGAATTGTTAAAATTATAATAAGAAAAAAAAACTATTGAGTCATATTTGAAATGGGAAAAATAATTTATGAAGTATACATATTAACATTCTTTACTTGCTATTTTTAATAGTTCAATTTATTTAAATTTGAAAAGGATATTTGCTATGGATTTATAGAACTTATATAAAATAAAGATTATTTTTTTAAATTGGCACGAAATTTACTATATACAAAAGATAATCTTCTGGCATTATAATTTAAATGTGACTATTGGCATGGATCGTACGTAGTAATCTGCAGGGCCAACTTTTTCCAGCATTTGTGGTAGTATATCGACAATAAAGCGGCGATTGTTGTCCTCCACGTGGTCAATCGTTTCGGGCTTTTCGATGTAGATTAGCAACGTCACATATATCCATAAAAAATAGTTAAGCGGAGTTAAATCGCACATTCTTCGAAGCTAATTCACGAGACCGAAAGGTAAAATTATGTGGTTGGCAAACGTTTTCTTCAATAAATCAATTGTGGAACGAGATGTGTGACATGTATCCATGAGCTTATTGAAGTCACAGCTCTTGCACTTCGTGGTTATTTATGAATGAATAAGTCAATAATTATGTCGCTATAGCTATTACCATTACTGTCAAATTCTGACCACCATCGTTTTTAAAGAAAATCACCAGCCCATAAAGCACACCAAAGAGACAGTTTGTCTGAATACACCGGTATGTTGAGGACTATCATCACCTCAAATTTGTTATTTTTGTTTATTGGCGTATCCACTCAAACAAAAGTAAGCTTCGTCGCTAAACAGAGTTTGCTTATGAAAACAAAATCAGGTATTTTAAACAGAAATCTGAAAGCATTGTTCAGGCGTTGAAATGCCAAGCCAAACTATACATAAATAACTTGACATCTGACAAAATTGCCACCAATTTAGTGTAACAAAATTTGGCAAGAACATCTTGTAAAAATGTTAAAAGTTGTCAATTTTTATCGCTGTAAATTTCTTAGGATAAACGGTTTCGGCTGTGCAAATAATGGTTGATCAGTGTGATATTATAACTTTATTAAAGTTATAAAGTTAATTAAGCGTTTTTATTTTGCAGGCTATTGTTTACATAACTTAGGAACTGCACTCATTTTGTTTAAAGTAATTTTATATTAATTTTGCGAGTGCTTTTATTTAACAACGATTAATATTTTTCAAATGTGTTGTCTATTTTAAAGTATGATGAAACTGTTTATGATAAATATTATCATACATTTAATACATACAACAATATATGGAATAATATTCATATTTAGAACTTCTACCGTAAAATGTTCATATATGTATATATTTTATACTTCAAACTAATTACTTACAAATAAAAATCCTTGCGTCTTAAACTTGAAATTCATTAATTAAATTTTCAAATGCATTTGCTTTTAATAAAAAGTTCATAATATATAACAACTACAAATCAATATGTAACAAGCATAAAAATAAATTAAATTAAAAACAATAAACGTTACAACGCGACAACAGTAAAAGTTAGATTTATAAAATTCATCTCGTTTAAAGGATTTTACAACATTTTTTGTAGAAAGTCCAATAACTTTAACATCAAAAAGTAAGAAGGCAGAAAATTTAAAGAATCAATCATTTTAACAATTCGGCAAAGTATAATGCCAACTACACTTCTATTTATAATGTTAACTTCATTTTATCTTTTAAGCAACTCCTCAAAAAACCAAGTATTTGAATTAAAATTTGAGTTGAATATCACTGCTTCATACATAATTCCATATTAAATCAATACTGTTTACTCTTGATCAATTTGATTTTAATTTGTTGGCCATAAAAGTTGAAACCTGACATATTTATATATTTTATTTCTTCTTCTTCATGTGCTGCAGTAGATACCTACGAGTACATTTTGCAACAGATATCTTAGCAAAAATTTTGTTTTCACTTGGTTTAAAAGTATGAATATAAAATTAAATGAAACAAGAAAACTGATGAGTCACAAATAGACTACAAATCTACAAAATCTGTAGAAAAGTAAGTAAATAAAGCTTAAACAGCAAAAGTATATTTATTTTTGGATCTGAATATTTTTCTTTGAAACATGATTTTTCATTAACTATAAGAAGTTGTGCCATAAGAATATAAGAACATAAGTAAAACACTACTATTGAAATGTGCGCCATGCACCACGACACCATACCATCTCACATATCATGGTTATCCAGTTACTCGTAAAATTTTACTACAAAATTGCATCGTTTTTTTTTTAAATTAAGACTAAAGTTTTTTATTCTATACATTTAGCTGTATACCTTCATGCCAGTTCCTAAGAGAAACCTAAATCCTGTGCTTGAGAGTTTCAATAATATGTATAAGAATTTATATTTTTTCAAAGACCACAACTATACAAACAAAAGTTTTAAAGAGACAAAAATATGTCGCATAATTTTAAGTAACTTTTTCTATAACTTTATGTTTTCATGGAATAAGAAATGCAAACGTGATTGTAGTAAAATAAAACATATTAATATTTTACTTTCACAAGAGTATACATTTATTTATATTTAATAAAATAAAATATTAACATTTAATTTAGCAAAGTTTTCGATAACGCTATTTTTTTCCTATAATGAAAAAGTAATGATGTTTGTGCAAAAAAAACGGAAAAATCACCAAAAATGCTAAGAAAGTTACAAGATTTTCGTTTACGAAAAATAATCTTGCAAAAGCACTCTTCAAGTAAATATCAGAAATCGATATGTCAACCAAAATTATCATGTGTAAAGATGAATGATTTTTCTCTTAAGAAAAGGAGACGTGAACAAAAAAATTTACCCCATCTCATTCTTGTATAATCCATTAAAATTACAATATTATAATTCATCTTCATAATAATCTGATTAGGTAGCTGCTGTCATAGAGAAAGCAATAAATTGTCTTCCAAAAAAAATGCTATTAATCTACGAATTAATTTATGAGTATACAAATATATATTTGAGGTTGGATTTTAGCTAAATAGTCTTTGGTTTCTGTTAAGAAGAGAAGCGTTTATAACAAAACTTTAACCGTAAGATATTCATATTTTTATTTATAATTATAATTAATAAATAAAATTTATGCCTATATATCTTCATTTTTGGACATAAGTTTCTTATTACCATTAATTGCTTAAACATTTTGGTTTTATGAATTTATGTTTTTATGTAAATATTTGTAATAATCAAATTCCCTTTGTGCTATAAATACTCATAAATTATTACAAAGTTGTTATAATTTATCATATTTCTTCAGTTTTTCTTCATGCATATTAATAGAATTTCGGCTTTAAATAGATATTTGCAGTAAATTCCAGATTTTGTTTAGGGTACAAATAGTAATTTCCTGGTTTTAAATTGTTTGGGTTTGTTACACCAGGGAATGAAATACTGTTGTCAATTTCGCCTCTTAACATCTTTCCTGGCTGTTTCTTCGCAAATGGCGAGCGTACACGTACATCGTGTGATTAGATTTACATCTGCACCGACTATATAGTCATAATCAGATGGTGGTTAAACCACTTGGTTGATTAGACACCAACCACGCCCTAGAAGGCCATCGAATACGTATATCCTCCGGTCACTTCTAGTAGCAATTTCGAAAGCAATTTCACTCCTTGCTAAAGAGTTGGAGACTTTCCAACTCCTGGTCCAGAACGCATGAAGCTCTTATTTATCAAGAACACGCCAGCATTCATACTCACTGGACCTAAACCATTCATTGTGTTAATTTGAATGGTCCGACCCACAAACTCTCACGAGGGTCCGAAACCACAACCACCACGATACTCCCATATACGGGCCAACCTCAATAACCAGTCAGAGCACATCATTGTCTAAAGAGAACAAATAGTGTACTCTGGGGCAACTGATTTCCCGTGGAAATATGTGGATTGTCCAGGTGACTCCTACTAGCCTTTGAGGGGCCTGGGCTCCCTTTTACCCCGCAAGACACCAATCTAAATCGAATAGTAAGTTCCAAAAAGACTATAATGTGCCCCCGGTGGGAAGCGTACGCGTACAAAGTGTGATTTGTTTTACATCCGCGCCTGACCATTAGTCTTAATCAGATGGTGGACAAACCACTATTGTATAATTTGGAACGTCATACATGCGTCCTAGATAGCCGAAGCCATAATTCTATGCAACAGAACTAGGTGGTAGTTGCAACTTTAATGATTTCAGTACAGGTCTGCAAATCATCACACCTTGCTAAAGAGTTGGAGACTTTCCAACTCCTGTCTAGAACACATGTCAAGCATGCTCACTGGACTGGATCATTCACTTTGCGTGTCATTATCAGTGAGATGATCCTGGCCACCATAGAAAACCATTGGATATGGGCCGCAAAACCACAACCACCACGATGCTCCCATATAGAGGCCAACCTCAATGATCAGCCAGAGAACTATTAAATGTCTAAAGAGACAAATAATGAACTCTGCGGGTCACTGATCCCCGTGGAAATAAAGTGGAGTTTCCAGTTGACTCCCTGTCTGCCTTCAGTGAACTGGGCTCCCTTTTATCCCCAGTTGCACAGGTCCAGATAGTTGAGTACTCTATAAGAACCGATAAATGTGCCCCCGGGGGGTAAGCGTACACGTACAGGTGAGTCTGTATTTCTGGTACAGGTATTTATCTAGGGTATTTATCTTATAATCGTCGTATCTACCTATGTAGTTAGAATGTCAGTCAGCCGTCTGGCATTTTATGTGGGGATTCATTTTTATATTTTCTCCTTTTGTTATAGCCCAGGCATATACCTGGTCTTCCTCTAAGGGTGTTTTTCATTTGTTTGAGTTTATGATTAGGAGGTAGGAAAATTATATCTGCGATTGTGTTTATCTGTTCGCTTAAAATGTCGCTGTCAAAAGTTTTTGTTTTGTAGATTTCCATGTTTTCAAGCATGTCTAGTCTTTGTCCTTTTTTGCTAGAATGTAGTAAAGTAGTATTTCCCTTGATTAGTGTCCGTGATTCTCAAGGTATAATGCAAAGTTGAGTCTGCCGTCGCGTTGAATCGATTGATTCTTTGTCTTCTCTATTCCTGTTTCTAGTGTTGTATTATCTAAGAAGTTTGTCGGTCGTAGTTGATCTGTAGCCGTTGTTTTTAGCTATGGTGTAAATTGTTGTATTTGTCCAAAGTAAGTAAAATTATGTTTAGTCTGTATATCATATGTCTTAATGCTGCTGGTTTATGTTGGTTAAGATGATTCGAAGTGATTTGGATGGTAGTGTCAATTGTAGTTGGTCTTCTATAGATGTCAAATATTAAAAATTCGATTACTCGTTGTATTGTGATGTCAAAATAATGTAAATGTCGGTCTTGTTATTTTTCCACTGTATATTTAATGTTATTATAGATTGTATTGAAATCTGTTAACATTTATTCGGCGTTGTCTTATTCAAGGATGCATATTACGTCAACTACATACCTAAAGTAATGTGTTATTTTGTATTTTTTCATTAGTGTCTTTATGTGTAGTAATTCGAGATGGGACATGAAAATTTCCAAGAAGATTAATGTAGTTGGGTTTCCCATGTCTGTTAGATCATTTGTAGAAGTGGTTATTAAATCTTAAGTAATTTTGTTTTATTATCGTCTTTGCAATATCTATAGTTTTGGTAACGTACTGGTTATCGTATACAGTGACATTTCTTTTGTTGGTATTTAGATATACAGATCCTTGATGTCAAAGGAGACAAATCGTGTGTTGATGTCTTTAAATTTTTCGATAATATTTTTGATATTACGTACCGTATATGTATTTTGTAAATTTATTTTTCCTTTGAATAGGGTGGTTATGTGTTTAGCTAGGTGATATGCTGGTGCAGGTCTATGGTTTACAATTTTATTTATTTTATTTATTTCCTTTTAATTGTATTTAGTTCACACACTACCAAAATCCATAGTCTGTTTAGCGATAACAATTTATATATTCCGCTTGCCCTCAGCTGCATTAACTATCATTTCCTTGATTCAAACAGTACTTCTACCTTACAACTGTAAAGTCCTAGAAAAACTTTTTAAGAGAAATAAAGTCTGTTATGCACAATCGAATGAACAAAAACTTTCGTTCTTTTATTATTACATTCCTACCCACTAGCCGAAAATTAACTTGAAAATGTACTGCTTTTTATTTTAATATTAACTTGTTATACAAAAACTACAAATAATTTTACAAAGTTGTACACTACACCAGAGGGTTATAAAAACACGACCCACAAATAAAAATTAAGCGTTCTTAAAATAAGGGGTAAAAATATTGAAGTGTTAGCTTAAGGCCACTACAAGTGGTAAAATGTATTTATATTTATGTCTGTATTTCTATAAGTGAAACAATGAAACAAACTTGTGTGTATAAAGTTACAATAGGTTTGGGAGGTTTAACTTTTAACTACTAAAAATTCTAATATACAAATTTTGTTGCGTTAAATTACTCATACTTATACCCATGTAAACATTTTGTAGTAAACATAACAATTTACAAGCAGATATAAGAAAAAAGAACAGTTTGAAAAAAAAACTGCCAACAATTCATAACAGAAAAATTTAATAAAATTTTTTCAAATCGAAATTTCATTTCATATTATTAACACATGCTTCCTTTGAGATCATACAATTTTCGCATAATTTAATAATAAAAAAAAAAGAAAAAGGAAAAATTGACAATCTAAAGTAATAGCAGAATTTTCCAACCTGCAATTTTATTCATCGGATTGATTTAAACACAATTAATATATAAATATATAGCTTTACTACTACTAATACAAATAACTGTAAATTATTTTATTTAACACAAAATATTTTTATTAACTGTAATTTTTGTGTTTCAAATACAATATTACAATTACAAAATTAGTGCAATTTTAGTTATAATATAGATTTAAAGTATACTGTGGTAACAACACGATCGTTAACATAAACTAAAAACGTGTTTAGTTAAAGACATAAACTCTATTATTCTCTTATTCCACTTAATGATTTAAAAGATAAATTTTTGAACATCAAAATTTGTTGCTGGGTACTGGTGCATTGGAATCTTAAAAGATTTGACAGTGTTTTAGTTAGCAGCTCTGTACAATATAGGCGCAGTCATTGGTTTGGCTATCCTATTACCTGGTGTAGGAGTGGTTATCCTGATAATATACAATTAACTGATTAAAGCCCGTTATGTAGATTTTACTACTTTGGTGCTTTAACGATACAAGACGGTACTTTCGAAAGACTGTTCACCAGCTGCACAAGCACGCAGGGTACGCAATTGTTTAGCTTTTTTGCCATTCTGTATTCAAAACGATCTGCTTCTACGGCTGTTAGCTGTACAGATAGGCAGTGCAGCCAATCGTTTAGCTCTTTTACCATAAAAAACGATTGACAGTTCCCAATTATGCAAGTACTTATGATAGGTATTGTGACTGTAGCCAGGCGTTCAGATCCTCCACCATCAAAGAATCTACACTCTGTTTAGTAGCATCGTAATAACAATTAAGGACGTAGCCTAGTTCCAATAGACTTTTTGTGGTCTTAATGCCACAAATATCTTATTATTATTATCGCCTAAAAGGATACCATAAGTATAACTTAATATAAACTACTTGCTTATTATAAAGCATAACTAAATTTGTAGCTGTTGCTTTGTTTATTTTGTAAACTGCTTATTCAAATAAGAGCAACAGGAATTTAGTAACTAATTTAATCCATTGCAATAAATAATTAAACATAATTAAACACGGTAAACTTTAGACTCGCATTAAGTAGAGTGTTCACACCTGGGTCATCAGACTAAATAAATTTATTTCTCCCCATTTCTTTATTTTTATATATTTTATTAAATATAACGATTTTAACTAGCTGAAAATAGAATTTTTAATAATAAAAAAATTTTAATTTAATATAAAAACTATCAAACAGAAAGAGATTAAATTAATATTAAAACTTGAACTATGCAATCACTACGTTTTATTTTAAATAAACCTCTATGAAAAATGGTGACCAATTCAGATAGGGTTAATAGCTTTATACTTTCATACATTTTATATTTTTTAAACGTGTTTTAGTAAATTTTAAATGATATTGATAACAACATAATATCTCCCCACTAAATATTACAATTCAATCAAGAAGAAAACACACACTGTTGGGTGCTTTACATCAAAAAAAGCTCTTTAGTGTTCAATAATAAATAAGTAACTAAATATACGAGGCTGTATTTGTTATTATTTTTAATAATAAATTGCAAGCTAATTAAGAACTTCAAGCAGCAGAGTAAAAAGAAAACATAAGGAAAAATAATATAAATAAACTATTAAACTATTTTAAGTTTTTCTGTCAATTTTTTGCATGAGGGGTGCTATTGAAGACCATTCTATAGATTTGAAAAATCAAAAAATTATATAAAAAATTTAAAAAACTACGCAGCTTACACTTGCGATACATCAATGAATTATTTGGAATCATTTTTAAGTAAATTTACGAGTCGTTGATAAATAATCAATTCATAATATTCAAATAATAAATTTATTAATTGTTTATTTTTGTGTTTCGTAATTAAATAGAAATCCCGTTTAATCTATTAATTTTAACTTATAAGAGATATAAAGTTAATCTCAGCAAAAGGACAGCACATCAAAAATGTACTTTCACCACAGAAAACAATAAAATTTTACATAAAAACGTGAACTTGAAATTCTACAAAATGCAAACTACAAAGTTTTTTTTTTATAAAAAACTACACTTATAGTAATTAACAAATGATAAAGAAACCAAAAACCTCATATCAACAACAAGTATTATGAGGAAGGTAAAGAAATTTAACCTTCATAATGCATTTTTACCTTGTTAATACTTAATACAATAATAATACAAAAGCACAAGTACAATTATACAATACTCGTAATAAATGAAATTCTTTATTTAGTAAATTTGTAAAGTTCACTTGAAGAAGGTTTTATAGATAAATACCAAGCATATATTACAAATAATTAAATTTGAATAAGTAGAACTAAAATTAAATTTGTATAGAGGAAATAATTAAGAAAGTTTTTAGATCAGTAGAACTTTAAATTGATAAAATTAACAAACATAAAAAAAATCTCGAATTGTTGCTGGCTTATCAGCATAAGCCAGTGACTTGACGGTATGCTACAAGAAATAAGTGAGAGCATGCAAATGTCCCGACCTAGTAGGCCAACTGGCAGAGTTATTTTTCGAAAGCAATTATCGCCAAAAACTTAGCACGTTTACGAGTGACCGACAGGAAATTATTGGAAGATGGCAAATCTCAAGACCTTGGAAACCAACTACCAGATGTTGATTCAGTAGCTGACGTAGCACTACAGGATATAATTGAAAGCTATAAAAGCGCCTGAATTTGGAGGAGATCAACTTTTAAATTTCGATGTAATAAATCACATCTCGCCAAAAAAAAAATTTGCTTCATCGTTAGATACAGCATTCCATCGAAAGTAACTTAAGCATTGGCAACATTTTTGAGCTAAACTAGTAAATTATTGGAAATGTAGTGTAATCTTTAGTGTTTGTTGATTTTTTCAGCCGCAAGCGGAAATTTTAATAATTAACAAAACTTTTAATAATATTACTCACAATCTGATGATGATGATTGACTTTCATTCGTCTAGCTATTCGTGATAATTTTTATCAGGTAATATTTAAGCCCAAAAACTATTTCCAACAACTCTTAAATAAGTTTTATATTTCTATTCTTAGCTGTCATGTAAATAGCAATTTCTTCTTTATCTGTTGCTTTCATAAAAGGTTTTCTTTCCCTTTAAACATATTTAAACATATTTTGTTAATGAATATATTTAAAAGAAAAGCCTTAGCACTTTAAAATGTTACACTATTTTTCTTATAATTACATTTCCTTCGTAAAGTTTTTAAATGTTTCAAATATTAACTTTCCTTTTAGCCATTTGCAATTAGCCTTAATAACTTTTTTAATTTTAAATTTTATTACAACAGCTTTCTTTTCTTGTATTTTATCTGCCCTTACGCCTTCATTTAACGAACAAAAAAAAAGCAGTTACAATTCACCCGCTCATGTAGCAACAAAGCTAAATGCAAAGGAAATGCCCTTTAAGAGGAAGTAGTTTTAATGAAAAAAAAAAAAAAAATTAAATAAAACCTTTTCTACTCTTTGAGCAAATGCTAAAAGCTGTAAAAATTTGAAAGCAAAAATTTTTAGAATAACATAACTTTCTAATTTAATATTAGAAATCGTATAAAAAATAAAACGAATTTATTTACAAAACTTTATTTTGCTGCATATAAAAATATTTTTCGCATTTAGTTATTATACTACTTTTAATTGAGTTTAGAACAATTTGTTATTGCTATAATTGGTGCTATAATTGATATAAGGAAATCAAAAAATATGAAATTTTGAAGAATGTTTACAAGCAAAAAAAAAAACAATGTTTGTATGAATGTGACCAGAGTGACGTCACGGAAAATGACATTTCTAACATTTTTTTAATATTTTATAAATGTGAAGATTAAAGTACTTAAAAACATAAATAGTAAATAAATAAATCTACAACTTCTGTATTGTGTAACCATTCCTCAGGTATGGTTAAAATTATTCCCAACGATGCAAGGCAAAACTGACAAAACATATTAAATTTAATTATACATAATTGATAGCTATTTGAAGACTAATTTAGTTAACGTCAGCAGATATTTTTATGAAGCTCTTTTTTTTATTTTATAAGCAATCGAAAAGCCTCTACTACTCCATGTATAGAAAGGTTGCTCACGGATTTAACAGAACTTCAAAAGTTGTTAACGTGTACGAAAACCAAATAACTTTAGTTCATATTTTTATTTTTCTACAAAAACCTCAAACCTTTAGAACTATTCAAATCCTTTCTGCAATACTTATCTTTAAACAAATACATACTTATTTATATACTTTTGGTGTAGTGCAATAAAACTAAAACTTATTTAGTACACCAATTTAAAGCAATACGCATAATAACTCATAATCAATTTCAACTCAAAACTTTTTCGTTATTCCCTTTTATATTTGTCACCTACACATTTCGGTAATTTCGGGAATTTTTTGGCGCATTTTACGTCTTCATAAGCGGCAAAGCTTGTTTAATATACGTTTCCTTTTTTCATATCTCCTCAAAATTGTTTGCAGTGATTTTCACGCGTTTCTGGACAACCAAGAATTATAACAGAAACACTAAATATATTAATTTTTTGAGAGCTTATAATACTATTAAGGCAATCATGTCATTTGCACAAAAATTATATTTGGTCCTTTATATCTGTTTCATATTCAGTCTAGAAATGACAACATTGTCACAGAAATTTTCTTTTACCTTTTTCCAAGCTTTGGTTTATCAACGAATGTAAATTTAGTTTTACGTCTTCATATCTTTTTCACATAAAATACAGTATCATACCTTTTATTAACGTTTTGTTGTTACTGAGTTCTTTATTGCAAAATAAATAACACCCGATTTTAGAGTTTTCATATTAATTACAAGTTTATTTACTTTAACTACACACAAAATAAGATTTGTTTGATAGTCTTTACTTCACGAAGTTTTTGTTTTAACTAAATAACCACTCAGATGTTGCCTTTTATATTTGTCCACTAGAGGACTAGAAAAATGAAAAATTTTCTACTCCCCTTGTATTTTGTTGCTGCTGGTTTCTGTGTACTTTGGTTTTGTTTTTATGCTGTTAAAGTTTCTTCATGGACTTTATTTTAAGACAGTTATTGTTGTGTTTCATGTATATGATTCCGACGCAGTTTTTAACTAAAAACTTGTTGTTGTCTTGCGTTTTCTTAGAAAACTACTCAGTTAGTAAACAGCATACCCAGTAATGTATTTCGTTTACTTTATGACTTAATTATTTTCCTTCAAAACTTAAGCAAGACGCATCCGTAACAATGTTAATTAACTTAGAAATTAAAATATACTTGAACAAAAGCTGGATAAATAATTATTGCTTTGATTGTAAACATTTTTTATAGCTAAAATATAAATATTTTTTTTTTAAAGTTTCAAAATATTTTTAAATAATTTTTATATATTTTAAGTAGATGTTAAAATATAAGATATGATTAAAATATATCTAACAGTCATATTTGGTTATCCCATTCCACATACAAGCTGGAGGATAAAAAATTTACATACGCATGAACATATATGCACATAAAGTTGTATATCCTAAAAAAATACAATTCTTATTATAATGGGTTTAGAAAATACACAACTCCCTTAATGTTTTAACCACAGAGTTATTTGTGGTTGTAATTTAATTAAAAATCATCAAAACATAAACTCATTGCCATTTTTTTTTCATTACAAGGAAATCATTAAAAAATTTAATTTGCCCATATAATTTGTTTATGAAAAAGAATTTAAATTATAATTTTATGCACATTTTTATAACTATGCTTATGATACGAAACAAAATGAATAAAAAATAAAGATAGACAAAAGTCCATGAAATAAATAAAGATATTAAATTAGTCTATTTAACCAAATAGAACACATCTAAGTAAATATTAAAGCGAACAGCCAACGAGTCACAATACAAATAAAACAAATATGCCATTAACATGAAGAAATACTTGTAAATAGCAGCTTGTGTTTCTATTCGTGTGAAATCCTTTATTTTATTTTTATATATGAATAAGATATGAGGACTACACTCTTATTTGATGGCTTACTAGATTATAGTGAAAGTTAATGAAAGTAGAACGAATTGATTAAGACCAAAATGTTTTATGCCACTTTATAAACCCAATTTCTAAAACAGTTATTTGTTAGGATCTTATGTCAAAAATCACTAAGATGCAGAACTAAATACAATTATTTTATATATTTTGTTATTTATTATTTTATTTTATATAAATTTTTAGCGGATTCGCCATATCACGACTTAGACACGCTTGATCAATTTCGCATCAAACATCTTTAAACTCTTTAAAGTCCTACTTAAGAAGATCATAAGATTTGAGCTAAAAGCTTATCAGAAATATTTTCAAAGTAAGGGATAACCATATTATTAGTAAAATACTATATATATATTAGGTTATATTTATTAAATCTTATTAATTCATTATATAAAAAATGAGTTTTTATTATTATTTATTTTTAAAATTTCTTAATGGCTTAAACAAGTGACTATTTGTTATTGATTTGTATTATTCTATCATATAAAAATATATGTATGCCTAACCCAAACCTTTTCAAATAAAGCTGCTAATCTCTTACGTATATTGGTTTAAAAATTCTATATTCTATTATATTCATTCTGCTTTCATTCCATAAAAGTCTATGTCGCTACGATCTGTTAATCTGTTACAGCTCTTTTTTTAGAAATCTTAGGCATATAGCTGCTTGCTTATCCTTTATGCATCTGAGCACACTTTTGAGTTTGCATGCAATTTCGCAATATATTACACGACATAAATAATCTAACAAAAAATACTTATCAGTTTAAAACCTTTTTGCTTCCAACTCCAAAAGTTGTGTGGGTGTCAGTAATTAAACAGGACTGGGTGAAAATACATATTCATATATCCAGCCCTAACACAGCTGAGTTTTTGATACATTTCTAATTTAATTCCTCTTAACTTAAATTATAATAATATATACAATTCCAATACATACAATTTTCATATTTTACAATGGAGCATATTTGTGGTTTATTATGAATGAGATGAATCACATTTAATATTTTGTGAACAATTAAAAATGAGTCACTTCATAGTTATCCAAATAATAAAATTGTACAGGCAATATCTTTTAAACTATAATAAACAATAAATATAAAAAGCTAAAATGAAAATAAAATATATTTTTTAATGGTTACTGTGTTTTTCTATAGAGGTTTTTTGAGTTTTTTGGTTGGTTGAATATAATTCTTATTTAATTAATTTGGCTTGATATGTAAGACTCCTAAGTTTTCTACACAAAATTGAGGTAAAATATGAGCTATATGAGCAGTAGTGAAATGACCGTATGAATATGCCGTCCTCACAGTAATATATATTAATTTTGAAATAATAAATATTTTTTGATAATACCATAAAACATTTATATTTAAAGAAATCTAGCGCAACTAACGTAGATAAGGTAACCTCAATTACTTAATATAAAATCAGGTGATAATTTGTCATTAAAGACTGAACCTGTATTTTTCTAGGCTATTTTTTAAAAGGAGACATTTGGAGTTTCTTTAAACTGTGAATTAATTAAAAATAAAATAAAACCAGCGGCAAATAGTAACTTGCATCTGGATGCTAATTTGAAAATACGACCGAGTTCGAATATAATTAAGAGGATAAAATATATTTTTATTTGGAACAAAAGTTGTTTTTTATTTACATTTAATAAATATAAACTCATGACACTTCCATATTAAATTCTAATTATTATTTTGTTAATGTAAAAAATATTTAATCTTATAGCATCCAAATGATGCGTCTCCAGTCGACTTTAAAGTCTGTTTAAATACAAAACCTTTGCATTATTGTTCTCTTTCGCCAAGCCTCGTTTGTTTGCCTTCAGATTTGAGGGGTGGTTCATATAAACGTATCATGTCACTGCCAAGGCTCCTTATAATTTCCATGTTTTTTGTTGTAAAATTTTTCTGTTATGTTTGATTTTCTGTTACGCCTTTTTGTCTTCACGTCTGATTTTGTGTTTTGTATGTTGGTATTTATCCTTTTTTATTCTGGGTGCCTTTCTTACATGACGTATATGCTTGGTTGTGATTAAATAAAACTTAACGCACACACTTACAATAGTACATAATGCCATGTTGTGCCTTTATGTTTTAACCATAATATAAAAATCTTTGCTTTACGCTTATTATTAAATATCTTAAATCATATTTTTTATTTCTAAGTTTGGAAAACTTTTCTGCCATTAAGCATTTTTGAATTTTTAAAGTTCTGGCCACGATACTTGTTTGTTTTCAATTATGGTGTTTGTATGTTTTGCCATAAACCAAACAAATTATGCAAAATTGAAAGAAAGAAATTTGAGATTTTTCACAAACAATTCTCCGCAGTCTTGGCACGTAAGCAAAAGATGGCGAAAAAATATAAAATAGAAGCTTGGATAATTTGAAAATTGATTTTCCCAAAAAAAAAATTAAAAACAAAATCTTAACTTTAATCTATTACCAATTTTTTAAATTTCGTTAAAAAATTGAGTTAAAAATTTATTAAGAAAAGAATTTGTATTCAAAAGGACTTTTAAAGTAATTTGTTTCTTTCGCTTGAGCTAAATATGTGGCATTTTCGAATGGAATATAAACTAGAAGGAATAAATTGAAATAGATAGGTATTAGGAAGATGAACTGGTTGGGTTGACAAAATATGAAAAAATCTCTTATAGATCACGTTATTTTAAAGTAAAAGTAAATATGAAAGCATGATGTGTTTTTAATTTAGAATATAAAATAATTCGAGATCTCTTTCTCGAATTCTTAATGTTATGCACTATGGAAAAAATTCTATTAGCAGGAAATTTTTTTGGTTACAAAAATTATTAATGAACTAAAAATTTATTTATTTGTTTTCAAAGTAATATATATATAATATATAATAAATAATATAATAGTTATAATTTTTTGACCTTTTTTTATTATTTTTTAGTAATTAATTTTAAGCACAAGGTCTTATTTAATAAAAAATTTTTTAAAAAACTTTATTTTTTATTATATTTTCGGCATCATCAGAAAATAATTATAAACGTCGTTATATGTTAGAAATGTTACAAATAATAAAAGTACCATTAACCAAAAGAATAAATTTTAAAGCAGACACGGAGAATGTTGCACAAAATTATAGACATTTAGTGCATAAAATTATAAAACAAAACTCTGTATCTGCATAATATTAATAATTAATATTTTAATTTTTGTAACGTTCGGTCATTAAATTTATGTTCAAAATATATGTGTAAAATACTATTGTTTTGTAAATGTATTTTCAAAATTGTTTTTCATTTAAAAAATTTGTTAGTATTGAAAATTTGTTTGTATGTATGTAAAACAAAAAATTTTTTCAATTTGTCGTTTTTTATTGTTTTTTGTTTGTTTTGTTTTTTTGAAAAAATTTTTTGATTATTTTGAATTTGTTAATCAAAAAATTTTTTCAATTTGTTTGTTCATTATTATTTTTGTTTTTCCTGATGATGCCAACCAACGGTGTGGCGAAATATCGAAAATATAATAAAAAATAAAGTTTTTTAAAAAATTTTTTATTAAATAAGACCTTGTGCTTAAAATTAATTACTAAAATATATTAATTAAAAATATAATATATTTCTAAGACCCATAAGCAGAATTTTCCCTTAAGACCTATTTGTTCTTGCATTAATTTCCCGGCCTACGGACTGTGCAAGTATATAACGAATATTCTTAAGGTCATAATAATATAATAATATTCATTGGTAATTGGCAGGTAATAGAACAAAATACTAACATTGAGAAGGAATTATTTTTACGTATTCTTAAGTTGTGTATTGAAGACAATAGGCAATTTCAATTGCCTGTAGAAAAAGGCCCGCCTTATGGGCTATCCGGTATCACCAATTATAGCTGATATTGTGATGGAGGAATTACTTAATTAATGGATGAGTAAAATGCATATTAAACCGATGATTATCACAAAATATGTAGATGATTTATTTTGCATAACTTCGGAAGATGAAGTGGATGATATTTTGACAGAATTGATATTAAATTTACGATTGAAAGAGAGTAAGAATCTAAACTTCCATATTCAAATATATTGATAATAAGAAAGGAAAATAAGTTAGTGTTTGAATGGTATAAGAAACCAACATCTTCTGAAAGAATTATTTATTTTTATTCCAAACATCCGAGAACACGGCGAAAAATATGATAGACAAAATATTGACTATAAGTGATAGAGAAAAATAATAAGATATATACCTAATGACAATGATTTTCCCGTAGGATTACCTAACCGAATCATTAGACAATATGGTAAAGATAGGCATAATTTAGGAAATACTAGGGCAGAACCAAGAATTTATAAATCATTAACTTATATTCCTGGAATACCAGAAATATTAAGAAAATCTAAAGACACTGATAGATATATAACACACAAAACATATGACACATTAAATAAATTATTTAGCAGTATGAAGGATAATTTAGGGAAAATGAAAATATCCGGTGAACTGTGACAAAGTTTATATTTGGACAAAAAAAAATATTTCACATTGTAAGAAATATAATTATTATCCAAAGTTTAAGGAAGCATCAATATTAGATATAGAAAAAGCTATAAGAGACGTTATATGTTAGAAATTGTTAATGTACCAAATGTAAAGAGAATAAATTTCAAAACAGACACAGACAATTTAGCGCAGAATTATAGGTACTTAATTCAAAATACACATTATTTGTTATTTCATAAGAAACAATTTGTTATTTAATTTCCGTTTTCTTGTTTTTTGTATGTTTAAATTTTTCAAATTTTAATTTTTATGTATGTACTTATGTATGAAGAAATTTATTTTATATGTTTTTGGCAATTGTTTTCAACAATTGTTAATATCTTTTGTTTTTATAAAAATTAATTTTATAAGGAAGCTTTCCAAAGGAAAGCGAAATATTGAAAATATAGTGTTAAATTTATTAAAAAAAAGCCATTTTTAAGATTAATACTTATTTATTTACGAAAATGTTTGAGAAACAAATAATAATCAAAAATAATATAATATAATATAATATAATAAAAAATTACAAATTTATATCTTATTATTACTAATACAGATAAACTGGAATACATTCAATTCAATCTTCACTGCCTACGATTTGTTAGTATTCATTATTTTCGCTTTTTCCATTATGAAGCCATTATTTATTTTTATTATATTTTTTAATTAAAAGCTTAAATAAATCTAACGTCAGCGTTTCAATCCTTAAAATATATTTACAATTAAACAACAGAAGCTGCAATACAATAACAATTTATGACAACGTTTAAAAATATTTTTTCAACTATAAATTGCATGTTATTGCAATTTTCATATCAATTTAGTAGCGGCAAAATAAAAGTCTCTTGATATTTAGACCTTTATAAAATGAATAATTTGTCAATATGATTTAATTCCGGGTTTAGCATCTTTCGCCAAAGAAGTTGAAGCCCATTTTATTATATTTTTTTTCTTTTATATTTACTCATTTCTATTTATCTGTTTAAAAATATTAATGATTTTCTTATTATTTTTAGTAAAATTTTATAAAATTTACTGTAAATTAAGATGAGTACATTCTTTCAGGTCGATGTAAACATATTTAAATAAATCGCGAAATGAATAGTGCGCAGTGTATAAAAAAAGTTAGTGGCAACGGAAGTTATTACCTTATAAAATAGGGCCACAAAAAGACTTAATTACCGTATTTTTCATTCAGTTTATGCATTTACTCATGTGATCATGTTTACAATGAAAATTAAACTCAACATTAAAATTTGCTCACACTTACAAAAAATGTTACTATTTCTACTTGTATAACGAATAATTGGAAAATATGTTTGTATATAATTCGCTTTGGTTTTAATTTGTGCACGTATGACAGTAATAAATAAAAATTAACTGCTTTTATTCTTCTGCGCTGCTCGTAATTGTATTGCATTATGTTTTTAAGTGAATTTATTGTCATGTTTATCTGTTTGGTGTTTTTTGGTGTATTTAAAAAAATATTACTGGTGTTTTTTTTTTGAGAATTAATGATGGAACATTGTTAGCAATGAAAAGACAACAACAAGGAGTATGATATGAGGGTAAAAAAACAACAAATGGCTTAATATCTACACGTTACATTTCTTTTACATGAAAAGTAATTTTAATATGACTTAAGTTAACATAGTTTTTATTTTCTATATTGAAGAAATATTTTTCATACGATAATTAACAAAATATAGTAATTATACAATAATATAAAATTTAATAATTTGCTATTTATTTAACTTAGTTTTGTTTTAGTTAGCACACATATTAAAATTAATCATGTTTTTATAATAAATATCTGTGAAAATTTTATAAAGAAAAGTTATCCGCGGTAAAGACTTTTAAAAGACAACATATTGTTACGAATGTTTCTTGCTTAAGTTTTAAAAGAAAATAATTAAGCATTAAAATGAACTAATGTTTACTAACTGCGTGGCATGCGAGACAACAAAAAATTTCTAGTTACAAACTGCGTAGAAATTTTATACACTCAAACAATAAAAATTTGATATGATGTTTACTAACTGCGTAGTTTTCTAAGAAAACTTATCTACACAAGACAACAACAAATAGCTTCAAATAAATTCCAAGAAGAAATTTTTCAGCATAAAAACAAAAATACACACAGACATACAGGCGCCTATACATTGAATGGACAACATACAACAAATGGGATACAAGGGGAATAGAAGATTCTTAATTTTTCTAGACTTCTAGTGGACTAATATAATCCAAACAACATGACAGATGAATTTTTTTAATAGAATAACACACTTCCTATAGAAAAATTAACATTGACGAGAAATTTTCTATAGAAAAAATTAACACTGACGAAAAATTTTCTATAAAAAAAATTAACTCTGACGAGAAATTTTCAATAGAAAAAATTAACACTGACGAGAAATTTTCTATAGAAAAAATTAACACTGACGAGAAATTTTCTATAGAAAAAATTAACACTGACGAGAAATTTTCTATAGAAAAAATTAACAATGACGAGAAATTTTCTACAGAAAAAATTAACACTGACGAGAAATTTTCTATAGAAAAAATTAACACTGCCGAGAAGTTTTCTATAGAAAAAATTACCACTGACGAGAAATTTTCTATAGAAAAACTTAACACAGAAGAGAAATTTTCTTTAGAAAATTTTAACACTGTCGAGAAATTTTCTTTAGAAAGAACTAACACTGAAGTCAAATTTTCTATAGAAAAAATTAACACTTTCGAGAAATTTTCTATAGATAAAAATTAACACTGACGAAAAATTTGCTATAGAAAAAATTAACACAGACAAGAAATTTTCCATAGAAAAAATTAACACTGAGAAGAAATTTTCTATACGAAAAAATTAACACTGACGAGAAATTTTCTATAGAAAAAATTAACAATGACGAGAAATTTTCTACAGAAAAAATTAACAATGACGAGAAATTTTCTATAGAAAAAATAACACTGTCGAGAAATTTTCTTTAGAAAAAAATTAAAACTGACGAGAAATTTTCTTTAGAAAAAATGACGAGAAATTTTGTTTAGAAAAAATTAACACTGACGAGAAATTTTCTATAGAAAAAAATTAACACTGATGAGAAAATTTCTATAGAAAAATTAACACGGACGAATATTTTCTACTGAAAATGTATCACTGCAGAAAACTTTTACTTGCTGTCAAGATTATCAAAAACTTTTATATAATTGAGAGAAAATGGAAAGTTTCGATAAAAAATACTATCACTCATGATAATTTTTGATTTAAAAATCATCACTGATGAAAATTTTCGATAAAAGATTAGACAGTCATGAATATATTCTATAAAGAAATGACCACTAATTTTCGATAGAAAAATAACCAATTACAAGAATGACAAAAGAAAACTTATTACTGATGAAAATTTATATTGAAAAACTATCACAACTGAAAATTTTCGATAGAAAAATGATCACTGATGAAAGTTTTAAGTTTCAATTTTACTTGCGGTCTGTATTTCTGCCACGCATAATATTTATGTTTACAATGGTTTATTGTTAAAATATACCAATAGAAAAATTATTTGTGTATTTAAAATTTAAGGGAACACTTCAAAATTAACTTATTTTTTAACTTCAAAGGCTTTCAATTATAAAACGTTTTAAATTATGATAAAGCCTAACATTGTCGGATAAAATAATAATTTTTTATATTCTGCATATTTATTTTTTAAGTACATATGTAAGTTACATTTAATTTACATTTATTTAGTTTGAAACCCTCTACTAAATTTTACTGTATTAAACTAAAAGAATTATGTGGCTTTAGGCACATAAAAGTATTTAGTCAAATAACAAAAAAAAGTATTAATTTAACTTTATAAAATAATTACTACTTAATAAAAAATTTACTTAAGATATTTATTATTTTTAACTTGTTTGATTTGTTTCAGAAAAAAAGCCATGGTCACAATGGAAGGTCAATTTTTAGTACGACAAATTTATGACGATGAAATCACATACAATCTCATTGGTGCAGCAGTAGAAATTTTAAGTGAGTGTTTTAAAATTAACTAAGAACATTTATTATTTCCTTTAAGAAAGAGAAAAATAAATAAACAAATACACATATCACCGTCATGTTTATATATTTTGATAAAAATACCTAAGATCAAATATTTTCAATTTCAATATATAAGAAAAATCATCAAGTAACTTTAATAAGTAGTTTGTACACAAACAATAAGTTCAGTAGAGTGTAGAGAATCGATTAATTAATATTGCTTTGAAAATATATCCACAGGCCTTTGAAATTAAAACAACAATTTTTCACAACCGCATAGACACTGGCTCCATCTGTCATCATTTTTACACAAATTAAACTATACGGCTTCAACAACTCAATTTTGAATTTATGGCTTAAAATTCTATTAACTTTTTTGTGAATCTTAATAGAAGTTTTACCATTCTTATATATCACGATTATTACTAACGCTTTTTAAGCAAGTCCGGTCCTATTGACAATCATTTTCTTCTTTTGGAAAGGGCTGGACGGACTATTTCAGATACAAAAAAAAACTTAAATATATTATCTACTCGTATAGTGTTTGAAATATATATAAAAAAACATCTTCTAGTTCACACACATCTGTAAAAAATCTAACTAAACCTAATAACTTGATAACAACTTTAATATATGCTATTACAGTTTACAAAACAAGATAAATAAAAATATATTGCTTTTTGCCAGATTCAGATGCGCACATTGCCCATATGAACAATTAATTTTCGTATTCAATTGTCATTGCCAATATATTTATACTAATTACTAAAAAAGTTAAGGTTATAAGTAAAGTTTACTTTTTTTTTTTAAATACCAGTTTCGGTACGTGAATGTAAGAATATTATTCTCAAGTGGCATTAATAATTTCATTTCAAGACACTACGGTCAACATGTGCCAGTAAAACATTTGTACTCCATCATTAAGTGTGTTAATGAAATTTTATTTTCTGTTATCAGAAAATATTTAGTGGTAATAAAAACTAGTTGCAGTTTCAGTAAACATTTTATATATTACAAGCGTGCCCGTGACTGCTTTGCAAGTCATTTCTTCGACATTTTTTGATCGATTTTGGTTCGCGGTATTGAAAAACAAAGCACGTAAACGTGATACATATAACTGACCGTGCAAAAAACAGGGATCATTGAAAAGCAACAGGTATGGGGAACTGAAGCCATTTAAAATCAAACGGCAAATCTGGAGGAATCATAGGAATGCGTGGTTTCAACACATCGCCCTTATATTTTTCTTTTAAAATTTTTGCTTCAATCACATTTTTCATGACTTCTTTGACTACTAAACGTGTCCCATTGCAAACTCGTGGCTGGCAGATATTTCTAAGCAAAATAATTGGTACACCAACTTTCATTTGTAGGCGGTGGGGCGGCAGTCCAGATAACTCAAGCGAATTCAACATTTCGGAAGTTTTAAAATTTTGATATTTTATTATATATTAGTGAGTTTTTTTTTTGTAAATATCTTCGGATATTTGTTTTGAAAAGCATAACAATGGCTTTAAAAAATAAATTAAAAAAGAAAAAAAAATAATAAATATGTATACGTATATGTCATTGGTGGGTTTTGCCACGCCCCTCCGCCCACAGACCGAAAATCAAAAATCGGACTTCACAGTGTCACCCGCCTGAATATTCTGAAGATTCTCTGAAAATTTCATCAAAATCGGCCCAGCCGTTTTCGAGCCCATTTCTTACATACATACACACATCCTCTTTTATATATATATATTACTACAGTTTTTTGAGTAACCGGTATGAATAATTTAAAATAACATTTATAATACTCGTTATCGGAATTTTAAATGCATTTAAAAAAAAAACCTACAATGCAATGTGACTTTTGTCTGACTGTTATATATAAATATATTTCAGTAAATGTAGTTCTATTACAAATTAAAATTAAAACTCATAATACAATGCAAAGTTTTGTATAATTTAATAAATATGTATTTTTCTTTTTACAGGTCTTTTAAATTAAATTTAACACTTATAAGCTCAATATTGCGCTTTCCCATGGAAAGCTTCTTCAGGAAATTAATTTTTATAAAACAAAAAATTATTAATTATTATTTCAAAAAAATTTTTGAAAACAATTGGCAAAAACATAAAAAATTTTTTTCTCCATACACACATACATACAAAATTAAAATTTCAAATATGTAAACATATAAAAACAAGGAAACGGAAATTAAATAACAAGTTCTCTCTTATGAAATCACTAGCGTGCCCGTGACTGCTTTGCAAGTCATTTCTTCGATCTTTCTGGGCAACTTACCGTTTGAAAATAGAATTTAACATCAAAATGATCAATCACCTAAAAATTAATTGGACAATCCTAATGAACGTTTGGGTTGATTATCGATGAGCACGCAATACCATTTACAATGTGCATTTCATTAAACTAAACTCACATCTATGAAATCACCTTTCGCTGGGAATTTTCACAGTAAATTGTTTCAAAATAATGTATTAAATCAAATTTAATTTAAATAAATAAGGAAAGCTGATAAAAGCTGAAGAAAATTCCAATATTTATGTTACTAAAACTCCAGTCACATATGTCATTGCATCTGCCAAGTGTGCATACAACGCCATCTACTGGCAATATAGCATTTACAATCATGTTTTTTTATGGGTTCTTGAGTTAAGATAGCGTTGTAAAAAAATGTATGTGAAAATGAATTTTCTTTATAATTTTTTTTTTTTTTGGAAGTTTTCCAAAATTTTTTGGTGTATTCTTCTTATTTGGCCGGAGACCTGTCCGAATTGGTGCTAATCACCGAAATCGGTCCAGGCATTTTCGAGTTATAAGCGTAGTAACTAACATCACTTTCTTTTATATATATAGATTATAACAAATTATGTGTCTTTTTAATTAAGTACCTATAATTCTGTGCTAAATTGTCTGTGTCTGTTTTGAAATTTATTCTCCTTATATTTGCTACATTAACAATTTCTAACATTTCCAACATATAACGTCTCATATAATTTTTTTCCATATCTTACAATGTGAAGATAGGAATGTCTTCTGTGTTGAAATATTCGTATATTTTTTCTCACATCTATGGTCAGCTAATCTTGTTTTAAGTTTATTTTTTGTTGTTCTAATATAAACTTTCTCACAGTTCACCTGGTCATTTTCTCCACATGGTATCCTGTATACTACATCAGATATTTCCATTTTCCCTATTTTATTCTTCATACTACTAAATAATTTATTTAATGTGTTATATGTTTTGTGTGCAATTATATATCTATCAGTGTCTTTAGGTTTTCTTAATCTTCCTGGTATTCCAGGAACGTAAGTTAATGATTTATAAATTCTTGGCTCTGCCATAGTATTATGCCTATATTGTATTGTCTAATTAATCGGTTAGTTAATTCTACGGAAAAATCATTGCTATTAAGTATATGTCTTTACTTTTCAAATGAAATTCTCTATCACTAATAGTCAATATTCTGTCTATCATATTTTTCGCCATGTTTATTATCATTTTTCTCGGTTGTTTGGAATAAAATTTAATAATTCTTCCAGAAAATGTTGGTTTCTTATACCAATCAAACACTTATTATTATAATATATGTAAATATGAAAGTTTAGGTTCTAACTCTCTTTCTATGGTAAATTTAATATCCGAATGAAAACTATTCAATTCTGACAAAATATCATCCACTGCATCATTCGAAGTTATACAAAATAAATCATCTACATATTTTGAGATAATTTTCGGTTTTATATACATTTTACTAATACATGAATCTAGTAATTCCTCCATCACAATATCAGATATAATTGGATGTGCTGGAGAGCCCATCGAAAGGCCCTCCTTCTGCAGATATATCCCATTATTAAATTGAAAATACCTGTTATCTTCAACACAAAACATAAGAATACGTCAAAATAATTCCTTCTCAATATTCGTATTTTGCTCTATTATCTGCCATTTTCCCTCTATAATCCTCAAAGCTAAGCCTACAGGAATACTTGGAAAATGTGAAGCGAAAGCAATCTATAATTATCTTGTATATCTATTCTCTTGGCTTTATCTTTAAATTCCAATGAATTTCTAATATTATACATTAATTGTCCTTTTGTTACCTTAAGAATATTCGTTATAAACTTGCACAGTCCTTAGGCCGGAGAATTAATGTAAGAGCAAATAGGTCTGAAAGGAAAATTCTGCTTATGGATCTTAGGTACTCCAGACAGCTTTAGAGAATTTGATACATTAAGTTTAAGTCTATTTTCCTCTCCATTATTGAAATGATATTTTTTTTAAACAGTTCAATCAAACATTGATTGTTTTCTGCAATTTAGTTGTATAATTTTGTGTATAATTTTTATATATAAATATATTTCTTTTTGCAGATATTCCAGCTGACGATATTTTAGAATTGTTTGGAAAAACTTTTTTTGAATTTTGCCAAGATTCTGGATATGACAAAATATTACAAGTGCTCGGAGCAACGCCAAGAGATTTTTTACAGGTGAGTTAATCTTAAAAGATTTTAGAAAATTTTAGATGAGCAGCATTTTTCCAAGCTATATTTTATGTTAAATAAATAACTAATCAATAGGGAAGTTATTATCTGCAATCATTTTCTTCTGTTTAGTTTAAGTTTTTTTGTTTTAGTTAGTTTGGCTAAATTGTGCTTAATTCTTTTTAAAATAAATATTTCATGACACTCGTAATTAATAAAACTATTATTTATTAATATATAATTGCAATTTTAAAAATTTTACTATAACTTTTTGTAGATTCGTTAAAAAGTTGTACATTAATACGCTCAGATTTCAATTTATATCTAAAATTTTTCTTTATTAGAAATACTAATCTAATAAGTAATTTTGTCCTTTTTCAAAATAATATTCGGATTGTTTTAAAATATTTCTTAATATATAGTTTTTGCAGTGCGATATAAATAATGCAAAGGTAAGCTGCCAAGGGAACTACATTACTGCATTCGATTATTTATATTTATGATTCAGTCAATATGAATAGAAATTATGCAAATTTACTTTGCAAATCAATCATCAGTTTGCGCAGCTTTAATTAGACGTAAAATTCGAAGCGTATTTTTGAGATAACGAATTTTTTGTGCTGCAGACTCCACTACATGCAAAAAATGCACTATGTCGTGCTGCATAGTGTCCATAACCAATAACTTTTTATTTGGATGCGATAGTGATATGAATAGCATTGATCTGAGCAAAATATACCTTCAGCAGGATGTTTTGTACGCCACTATCAACTAATTTAAAAAAAATTTCTAAATTTAGAGTTTAGTTGATTTAGAGATACTCGAAGATTGAGAAACGTATCTAATTTAAATACTTATTTATGCAAACATGAGTTTTTACATATAAAAATGTTAGTTTCAGAGTTGAGACAAGAGGCAAGATCTGAATCAAAAGTCGTACTAAGAGCATTTTGGAAAACACTCTAATTTCACAATGCGTTTTTTTTTTTGCTTAAAGAAAAGAAAACACAATCAAATTTTAGCGTTCAGTAAGAAATAAAAAAACGAATAATTTATTGTGTTTTAAATTTAACATCTTTTCAAATTTATTATCTCTTTGGCTGTTATTACAATTATCCCTGTTTTAAAAGTGATAATGCATTTTGCCAAATAGTGACAAAGTAAAATTACCATTCAATAGAACCATTTTCTTAATAGTGATTACCGTGGATATATATTTGCTTGCCAACTCAAACGGTGAAAATTCCACGGCACAGAAATAATAAAAAATAAATGGTTTCAAGGGATTTTGCAAAAAATTCAGTACACAGCCTGTCGTAACAGTTCCTTGTCAGCTAAACTAACAAAATTTTATATTTAACACTACAAATGTATTTTCGATTGTATCGAATATCAGATCTATAATAATATATATGTATGTATATATATATATATATATATGTGATTAATGTAAAATATTATGCTTTGAGAAATTCTGATCTTTTTTTTTAGCAATTTTATCCTTAATTTTCATTTTTTAAACAAAACACTATTAAAAGGAATTGAATTCATATTCAATTCATTATATTTTTGATGCATTTTGTTATTCATTTAATATTTATGTGTATGTTTTCTCTCTCTTTTCTTTTCTTTTCCTGTTAACAAAAAATAAAAATCAAAAAAAAAATGGCTTCTGGCAAAATGTCTGTGTACGTGCTTAAATAATTTCTTGGATATTTCTGCTGCTTCCTGTACTTCACAATGAAACCCTTGTTGATGCTTCTATTGATGCTGACATAATGCAATGAATATTTTTTATTTTGTTTTTATTTTTGGTATTTATTGATTCTACCTCATGCCATCTATGCATTCCATTTGATATCCTTACACATCCTTTTCACAATAATAAATTCATTCAATTGTTAATGATTTCGTTTATTTTTTTTTTTTGTGTATGGAAACAAATGTTTTTCATTCTTGTTGTCTTGGCTCGTTTATCATTTAATAATAAAACAAAATTGTATAACTGAAATTTATTCTCTCATTCTTTATGGCTATTCTAACAATTCCAATAAATGACATTGTTGGGGGGTTTTAAATCAAACAAATGCTGATGGTTGTTACTTCAATTGCTCACTACAACCATAAAAATGTTCGTTTTGAATAAACTGATATGGATAATGATGACCTTCAATGATTTGATATAATAAAATGCTTACAAACGACTGGATAAAACTTTGCTGTTTTTTTTTTTGTTTTGTTGTTGTTTGTCTTTTGGCTTCTAATGATTAATTATTGTTGTGCAATAAATAACGAAACTAATTAGAATTTGGATGCCCTGCATGATCATTTGGGTACATTGTATCCTGGCATGAGAGCACCTTCATTCCGATGTACCGAAAAGGATGGCTCATTATTGTTGCACTACTATTCAGAACGTCCTGGCTTAGAACATATAGTTATTGGTATTGTTAAGGTAAGTAATAAAATAGTCGAAAAATAAATATACCACTACATGTTTTTTTTACATAAAAATAATATTATATCATGTTATTATCATACAACAAAAAATTTTAAAGCTATTGAAGTTTAACCTTACGAACAGGAAATTAATTAATATTAATGTATTGGGTGTTTCTTGTGCAGGTATAGAACTTTAAGTTGGCAGCACCTTTTTAGCTGGCGGGCATTTTGTCTCCTGTTAAGTGATGTATATTTAGTTTCGTTTAGCTTTTCAACATGAATAGACGGACGTCTGGACAACGCTTCTAACTTGTACAAAATTATTTCTATTCGATATACGCGATCCCGATTACACAAGTGAATTTTGTTAGCGATTAAGTTCACTTTTATTTGAATAATATTTAAATATGTATTAATCTTTTAAATGGACTTTTTTTAATTAAATTCTAACGATTTATTTTTTCAAAATTTCGCTTTCCTGTGGAAAGCTTCTTCAGGAATTTAATTTAATAAATCGTTAGAATTTAATTTAAAAAAGACCATTTAAAAGATAAATACATATTTAATAAAAATAAAAAAGGTCGAATAAAACTGAAAATAATAATTTGAATAATAATAATAATAAATAATATTTGAAGTAATAATAATTTACAAGTGTATAGTGAGGCACCGTTGCATCTTGGTAAGGACGTTACAGTCAATGGTTATAGAGAAAGGATTACTGACCATTTCGTTCAACAATTGATCAAGCACAATGTGCAGGAGCTGCAGTTTCACAAACATTTCACACAGCTCCTGTTTCAATTGATGTGTTGAAGGAAACGTTCGGACCCGTAAATTGACATCCAAGAGCATATGATTTAACGCTGCTGTCTCTAGTCTACGCCGATTAACTCTAAACGATTGACCACTTTAGAGACAGTATTCGCCGCGTTATTCCCAATGTATGGCCACAAATGTTAAAAAAAGTCATCGAAAATGAGACCTCCAGATTAGACTACATCCAAGCCAGCCCTGGAGTTAATATGCCAAAAGTCATATTGTCTTATTATAAGGCTAGAAAATAATTTTTCGAATAAAGTAAATTTCTAATTTCTATAAAAATTTCTATACTTTTATAAGAATTAACTTAATTTGAAATTTTATGTTAAGTTCAACTCAAAGTGTATGGCGTGAGCTCTTCTATCACAGTTATTAGAAGGTTCGGTATTGGCCGGAAATAAAATGCCCAACCCACTGGGTTTTTAGCTTTCAAAAAGCATAGTAAAAACGTAGCACGTTTAATCCAACTGACACCAGAAATATTCAGCAGAAAATTTATATTTTTTTATCGTACCGGACCCAAAAGATAAAAACGCACCATATTGTTTTCAATGTAGCTTTATAATCACTTTAGTAATAAAAACTAATTGTTAAAGGATTTTTTAAAGTAACATCTTTTCTTTAAAGACATTCCATTACTTATGTAATTTTGACTCTCTAAATTTGTTTTTTTGACATTTAAGATCTTATTTCCAACAGGAAAGATCTAAAACAAAGACTTTAATTCCATTTAATCAGTGTTGTCTAAACAATGTATATGATCTAAATTGCATAGAAAAAAGATGAGAGAACTATCTCGTTAATTATGTAAATATTTTTTGTTTCATTTTTATTTTACTTTATGAAACAGGCGGTCGCCTCCAAATTACACGGTGTAGATGTTGAAATAGAAATTGTTAAACGTAAGGGAGATCCCGTAGAAGATGATGAAAAAGATGAAGTATTTCTACATCAAATTCAACAACTACAACAGCAATCGAATGCTTCCGGAACATGTTTAAATGAAGAAAATAATAATCTAAACAATAACATCAACCTAAATAACAACAACGACCAAAACGCTGATAATACAAGTAGCAGAAGAAAAGGTTTGTACGATTTAAGTTAAATTTTGAATGTTATTTTTTGTTTTTGTTACTTTTGAAATGAAATGATTAAAATACTTTGCCACCTAAGTTTTCAATAACACTACATGTAACGACACTAATACACCTACTTAACCGCACCCTTTTTACTGATTTAATATTAAGCTTCTCATCACATCATGAAAAAGTCTTCAAAGCAAAATTTTCCTAAATTTATTCTTTACCCAAAACCGATTAAACCAAAATTTATTATCTGAAACCCTACGATAGCTTTTTAGATCTCGCAACTAAACTACAAATTTTAAAAAAATCATTCGAATTACTGTAATTGAATCGGTAAGGAATTACCTTTCAGCAGATAATCCTGAATTCATTCAATACAGAGAATATGTGATTTTCATTAATAGACATTATATTTTGGCATATTTTGCATAATATAACTTTATATCTCCAAATTCGTTAGAACACTTACTTAAGTAGAATTTTATTAAAGTTGATTTCTGTCTTCATTTACAAAATTCGCTATTTCATTATAAAATCTGCCACAATACAATAGCGTTTCAGATAGAAGGACTCAAAGTCAACCATCAACAAAACAGGCCTCAATGCATTTCCGGCAGTTAAAACTTGAGGCATTAGCATCTTTTTATCTATCTTCCCTTGTCAGGCTAATAACTGTGCCCCTAGATAAATACACAGAAAAAAAATTACTTCGTGAGAAACATTCTGAAAGGAAGTTAACATGGATTATTGATTCGGAACTGCTGAAAACGTTATAAAGGATCAATTATTTTTATTCTTGGAAACAGCCTTTTTAACAAATATCTAAATGCAACGTAAACTAAACTCAAGTCTAACCTAATCTGCTTATATCGATTAGCTAATTTATTAAAATCTCATCCCATTCCAGCTTTTACAGTACCTGTAACATTGCTATACTTCATTAAATATAAAAGAATTTAGTTGCAGTAAAAACAAATTTAATTTACACAAAAACTCTTTATTATATCATAATAATTGTGTTAATAGATATATAATAAATTGAAAGCACAAATATTAATACATAAACACTTACAACACCAAAAAAATTTTTGTTTTGTTTCTGTAAAAATATATTTTTTTTAAATCTTCTTAATTTCCAGAACCATGTCCTTTTACAAGAAAAAAATCACATTCAGGTTCTTCTGTGACTGCCACAAGTGCGGATAGTTTCGACAGCGACGACAAAGATCAGAAGTGTTTACGTTTATTAAAGAATAAAAGTGATGATATTGAACGTTATGATCATGTTCAATTTTTGATACGAGAAATATCATCTAACAGCAAAGCAGGCAGTGAAGCATTCGGAACGAAAGATGATTCAAGCAAAGAACCACCAGATGAAGTAGAAAATTTATGTGGAGGTAGGTTTTAATTAAAAAACAGTCTGTATTTAATATTAATCCTAGAGCATTAATATTTAACAAAATTTCTCTTGCCTAAATAAATAAAATTTAACGGCCATAAACACAAAAAATATTTCTTTTAATTGTTTTAAAAACAGACATCCGGTTTTTTTTCGGACCGGTAGGATTTATGAAAAGTTTTACTGCCGTATTGGTTAGTATATTCTGGCAAATAATAAAAAATCTAACATTTGTAAAAAGTTTTAAATTGTCCAAATTTACTTTTTATTTACTTTAAAAATCAGTTATCAATTCGCATAAGTTATATACGTAAATTTATGTCCAGCGATGAGATTTCTTAATAAACGAAATTGCCGTACATGAATGAAAACAGCAGCCACAACAGGTTTGGTGGGCTTTAAATGCTGATAGCGTTGCGATCGTTATCGCACTATTTTTTACATTAATCCTGTCAATTTAACATCTCGCTATTACTTCCTGTAGAATCACATGAAATCGCGTGAAACCAACGCTTTGAAGGAAAATGTCGTCTATATTTTTCTTGGCATATTGCCAGCAATATACGAATAGTTGACCCAAAAACAAAAAATTAGTTTCGTCAACAGCAGTCGCTGTGGCCACATGACTAAAGTAAATAATGCGAGATCAATCTTTCAACAAAAATATGTTATTCAATTTTAATATAATAAAATTTTTATGTAAATTTACAATTAAAATTAAAATAAAATTAATTTAAATTTTTAATGAATTAAAATTATTTATAATTTGCAATTTTTTGCAAAATTTTTTTGTGGATATTTTTTTTTTTAAATAAACCTAAATTATTTATTTGGTAAACATAAGTAAAAAATTAAACAAAAAATACTTTCATATGTTTTATAGAATTAATAATGTCTAAGCAAAATATTTTATGGAAGTGTAATAGTCTCACCTAATTTGTTAATCTCTTTTTCAGCACCTTTAATATCACCGGCAACATTTTGCAAAATTTTTCCTTTCCATCTTATGTTCGATCGTCAAATGAAAATCGTACAGGCAGGCAAATCAGTATCAAGAGTTTTACCAAGGTGTGTAACAACAAAACAAAAAATAGTTAACTACAATATACAAGTACGCCCATATGTGATTTTAAAATTTTATAAACAAAATACACAATCCATTGACTTATACATTTACATTCAGTTGACAAGTAAAAAAAAAAAATTCAATTTACAGAAAAAGGAAAAAAGAACTTGAAATCATACAATTTATCATTTGTCCACTTAAGGCTTTTAATTAAACCTCGTACAGTTTCTCACATATTTATACAATCCACGTACACATTCGTGTAAAATCAAAATTAATTGTTTTACATTTAAGTATTTAGCATTGATTTTATGACAATGCTTATTGGTCATGATGATTTCAAACTTTTATGTTTGATTTATTTTTTTCTAATTCTAACTAAATTTTTTATTTAATTTTTCTTAGAGTGGCCGATGAGAATTGTTCTTTATTGGAAGTACTTGAAGCCATTCGTCCTCACTTGCAATTGACATTCGAAAATGTTTTAGCTCATATCAATACAATCTACGTTCTACAAACACGTCAAGGTGCTATGGGCAAACACGAACGTTATCTAAGGCTCAAGGTATGTTATACTAACGTGTGTTTAAAAGTAAAATAATTTTTGTGTTTAAAACTAAAATTGAAATTAAATAACGAAGTACGAAATAATAAGAAGGGAAGGCAGCAAATTTAGAAAAAAAATTTGTAAAAACTTTCTTTGCATTAAAATTATATAAAACGCAACATTAAGTAAGTTTCCATAATTTCGATAAATTTAACTAAAAAACAATATTTTTGTTTAGAGAATTACATTGAATTAATTTAATAAAAGTGATAATAATAATAATAATTACTAAATAATAATAATATAAATATAATGAGACTTAAAATTTGCTGCAAACCTAATGCAGCATTATAGGGTGTCTATTGACGAACGTAGCCACCCAAAAATGCATTTTTGCATTTAATTTGTGTTATATATATATTGTATATGTATTAAACTTAAAAATTTTATAATTAAGAATGCGAAATATATTCACAACCAATTAATTCGTTTTCTTACATTGTTCTCTTTAAAAATCGTTACATTTATTTACCCACGAATTTTCAAATATTTTTTTTTATAGAAAAAAAAATTTAAATCAAAATAAAAATGAACTTTGAATCCGAATAAATAATTTTATTTAACGTTATATTAAAAAACTTAACCAATAATTCAAGAATTAAAAATTATTAAAGTAAATATATATTGAGGAGAAATTTTAATAAGAAAAAAACACAAATTCATTTTTACTTGCAACCTTTATCAAGAGACTTTCGTCAATTGACTTTCTGCCATTGATTTCGAAAATACTTCACAACCTCTTGCTTTTTTATTGTGAAAGGATTAAAACGAATTTACTTGTATCTTTTCAATATTGAAAAACATGAAAATAATTACCGCAAACATATTTAAATTATTAAGCAACTTAAAAGGCCTTAAATAAAACAACATATGGAATTATAATAAAAAAAAATTAAAAAAATTTTTAAGTTAATGAGTTGAATCTACTTAATACAGTTTAAAAATCCATATTAAATTTTTTGCGAATAAATAAAGCTTAATGAAATTTCTTTAAATCTTTTTGTGTTAAGTAAAATAAAGCAAAATTTATTCAAATAAACAAGTAATTTATTCACTGTAGCTTCCTTCTAGGATGTGGAGTAGTTTTCCTAACACCTTAACAATTTTTTAGTAAATATCTAATATTATTAAGCAATTAAAAAAAAATATTTATTAATTTGTAAAAAAAAATTTAGTGAAATGCTTTCAATATTAAAGACCCAACCTTCTTCTCATATCACATTATAATAACATTATTCGACTTGAAATCCTTCTATTAAGCATACACAATGGATGTGTGTTGAAAATCATTTAATGTAAATATAATATCTTATTATAATTTTTGTTATTATTTGTTTCCAGAATTCTTATTATATATTTAAGACGTAGGTATCTCCCTGAGAATACCAACAAAGTTTTTCGAAATATTGGAATCTAAATATTAAAAAAAAATTGTTAAGAATGTATATAAAAAACTATTTTTATTATATTTATTAATAAAAGAAGCCCAATGCAAAAACATTATCTTAATGAAATTTGTTAATTTGAATTATACTTTGCGTGACTTAAAATAAAATTGTCTTGATTGTTGATATTTAATTAAATTTCTTTATGAAATTCGGTTCAGTGTATTAACAAAGCAAATTATTTAAAATTTTAATTATATTTCATTATTCCTTTTATTTAAACATGCGACTATACGTGTCTAGCCATGGCAAAATAAACTAAATCTCATTATACATATTAAACATTTTCAAGAAAAATATGAAAATTGTTTAAATTAATTGTTATATCGATTTTGTTAGCAAATTTTGGTTTTGTATAATTTATTATACTGTTACGTTTATGCCTTTTATAAACGTTTTGCTGTCAGTTCTTTATTGCAAACTAAATAACACCAATTTATAGAATTTTTTTTAATAATAACAATTTTATTTACTAAGTAATTTATAATTATTCGGAATCATTTTCAATATAAGCAATTTTATTTTTCGTGCTTGATTCCTTTAAATAAATATTTCATGATATTCTCACGAAATATTTATTACAATATTTAGGTTTTTCTATACAATATTGGGGTAATATTCACTGATGAGCTACTTGAACAGTAGTGAAATTGCAATATGGATGTGCTCTCCCCCGCAGTAATACATTTAAAATATTTTTATTATTGTTGGAATAAATGTTTTATGAGAATATCATAATTACTTTGACTACACAAAGTTGACACTTCAGAACAATTTACTTTAAAATGCCCGTCTCTACTTTATGAGGTTAAATTTTACACTCATTGACTATCCACTCAGACGCTGCCCTATTTATATTTGTTTATTTAAAGTCTAGAAGAATTAAGAATCTTCTACTCCCTTTGTATCACATTTTGTTGTTGTATGTTGTTTCGGTGTATAGACGTCTGTACGGCTGTGTGTATATTTGTTTTTGTTTTTATGCTGATAATATTTCTGCTTGGGATTTATTCAAAATATTTGTTGTTGTCTTTTGTAGAAAAGGTTTCTTAGAAAACTACGCAGATGGTAAATAGCTTAGCTATGTTTGTTGTTGTCTTTCGCGTATAAAATTTCCACGCAGTTAGTAAACCGCATATTAAATTGTTGTTGTTTGTGTATAAAATTTCTACGCAGTTTGTAACCAGTAGTTTTCCTTATTGCTTAATTGTTTTATTTTAAACTTAAGCAAAACATATTCGTAACAATATATTTCTTTTATGTTAAGATGCATTATTTGCAGTTTTGATTTTCATTAGAAATATACACATATTTGATAGCGAAAAACCAAGTTTATACCAAAGCTTAAATTTTAAAACAAAAACCACTTGAAGAAAACACAAAAATTATGTACCAAAAGACTTTTGAGTTATTTAAAACTACTTGCCATTAATTCCACAGTTAAAAAGAATATTAGAAAAAGTGGAATATTTTAAAATATTTTATAACGGGGCAAAAAGAAAATAATTTGCAGATAAATCGACAATTGCTGGCCCGGTAAAAACTTAACATCTTTGTCGTAGAGGAAAATTCATTATTATTAATATTTTATATTTATTATTTATTATTGGATTTAAATTAAAAATTTGTTTTCTTCTATTCTTTAAGGGACAAATGATGTACATACCAGAATCGGATCGCATATTGTTTCAATGTTACCCAAGTGTTATGAATTTAGATGATTTGGCCAAGTAAGTATTAAACGTAATACATTTATAAATTTGCTAACTTAACTTTAAAACTTAATATTTGGAAAAGCGTTGAAACCAATAACTAGGAAATGGTATGCGTACCTCTGAGTATAAAAATAATTTTATGACACATGAATAATTAATGTTTTTGTTAAGTCCATCCATGCTGGTTTCGTTCTAAAGCATTTTTATTTAATAAATTTAGTCCATAGTTACAGGCTTCCCCATTCGAAATGCTCATTTATTCGGTATTTATTTCAACATTTTTAACTACCCAACGAAGTTAAGAAGTAGAAGGTACAGCCGCAAAAGATCTACAGTAGTTATATTATATATAAGTTGTATTATATATTAACATACTTTTCTAAGTTTAAATTATAGTTTTAATTTTATTTAGACTATAAAAATATACTAAAAATATAATTTAAACTTCAGAAAAGTATCTTAATTCGTACATTATATTTTTTATAAAAATATTCAGTCAGTCGAACTCAATAGAAAAGTAGTTCAGCAGCCTTAATACAACAAACTAAAATTTTTTGCAGCAATAGGAACCGCACTCCCTAGAACAGAAGATACTTCCAACCATCCCGCCCCGTCACCTTAATTAAAATCCTGTTTTTTTAATCAACAAAAAAGATTAAAATAAGCTGCTGGTTGTAACATACAACAATATATTTGCTATATATATATATATATATATATATATATATATATATGTTATTATACCTCAATAACGTACGCGATAATTGAAATAATACACATACTTTTATTTCGTACTTTACTTAATTCTTTCACATTGTCAGTCCTTTTACTAGTAAAAATGTTGTTGCTTATTTTTTTATTTGCTATAAATTCTCGGCTCTTTGTTAGTACTCTGTTATGCCTTTCTTTTGTATTAAATTTTATGTTAAACAAATTGTAAGTTGATGTTAAGTAAATCTCTGACTGGATTTTTTGACAATTATTTACTCAAAAATGTTTTTGTAAAGAAGTGATTGCAATATTCAGCAGTAATAAAGGAGAATTAAAAAGAAATTTAATTGGCAGCTTGAAGAGGACAAAAAAACTTTGTCTCAAAAAATTACAGTACTATAGGTCAAAATATTTTAAATATATATAAAAGTAGTAAATTTAAATCGTTTAAAGTTTTGATTTTTATTTACTACCTCCCGATCTAATAGAAAAATGTTCTTTCTAAGAATGCAGGAATCATTAAAAATTCTTAATTGATGCATTGTAGAGAAGGCTTCCAGCCCAAGGCTTGAAGTTTGTTAGTACTAAAAGGGATGAAATCTATGGTCATTTATAAAGTCTAAGAAATCGATTTTAGCCTATAAAAAATGAACTTATTATATGAAAACTGTAAAACTCAATTAAGAACAGAAATTAACTGAAGATTAAAAAAAAATGTAAATTTAAAAATAAAATTAAATTAAAATTTAAGGCTAAAAAATATTTATTTAATTGTCTGCTTTTTCGTTAACCACATCTAAAAGAACAAAAATCTACATTCACAAAGAAAACTAAATAAAACACATTTTTTGGTTTTAAAAAATGATTTTTTTAATTAAAAAGGACAACAATCGTAATTCAATATTTGTTCCAAGTGTCCAACTGCTTAAAATGAAATCTGTAATAACCAATAAAATAAACATTTTTTTATATTATTTTTGGCCCATAACTATGTGTTGAATAGCTTAAGAAATAAAAATAACACTTTATTATAAGTAGCTGAGGCCAAATTACAGATCCAATCCTGTTCGACTTAATATAGAAAAATTTTAAACTGATATAAAAATAATTAACATTTCTCTTATCCTTAATATATATTTGTCTACTGAATTCGCCTATGCTTTATGTCATGATCAATAATAAATATTTTTAACCAATAAATACAAACACAAAATTGCTCCTCAAAATAGTATTTTCTCTTAAATTACAATATAATTTAATAAAAATGTGTTGTCAGTTAATAAATCAGATTTAAATAATCTGTGGGCAGTTATTTTCTTCAATAAAACCTCCTTTAAACATGATGTGTGCAAATGAAAAAAACATTTTGATATCTTAATGCAAATTTAGGAAAAAAAAGTAAATGTAATTTTAGAAATTTATTTTAATGTTAAAAGGAAAATGAATAATCTTTTATTGACAAGCTGTCCGTATATTATAATTAAGTGATGAGTGTAGTATAAGGAAAAAAAAGTAAAATGAAAAAAGGAGAAAACAGAAAGGAAATTTTTCTTCGCCTTAAAATATAAATTTTGGGAACGTTTGTTTGACAAGTCAATTGTTGTCATTAGGAAGAAGATAGCCTTCTAGTTCACTGCCAATAAATCTTTATAAACCCTCTCTTGGGGCATATATTTTATGTTAAGAAATATATTATTTTTCTGTTTTATTTTCTTTTATTAGTTTTTTGTTGGTCCGAATAAAAATGTCACAAAACATAAAATGTGTGTCAATACATCTACAATAATTGTTAAAAATAATTTCCTCTCCTAATAGAATATGGAAATGCATACACATTAACTTAAGTGTGATAAAGAATGTTCAAGTGGAAGTAAAAAAATGTTATAAAACTGCCTTAGAGCAATAGGCGCATCTGAACTAACAAATTTCGATATTGTGGAAATACCTTTAAATAAGGATAAGGACTAGTCCTTTGTGTGGTATTTGCCACCCTTTATTTTTTAGCTTTATTTTTGTTATCTTTTTGTTGAAAATTTTAAATATTCAAGAGATACGTTACTAAACTTCACCTTCAACTGTGGGGACACCAATATTTAAATTTCATTCTTCATATTTATTATAGGGGATATAATAATACGATTTCTGTATCAATTATAGGTACCATTCTTCAAAATTATGTCCTCTCTTTTTATTGTTTGCTGTATTAACGGGCATTCTACTTCAATACACTTCGGCGGCGTATTTGATGATCTTCAGACGACGATACTACAATCAGGTTTTATAAGGGTAACTCTTTTTTATTAGGCATTTATTTATTTATATTTATGGTTCAGCATTCCCCCGGGGGCACATTTATCGGTCGTTATAGAACTTCGCATATCTAGACCTGTGCAACTGGGGGTATAAGGGAGCCCAGTCCCCTGAAGTCAGCAGGGGTACAACTGGAAGCTCCACGTTGTTTCCACGGGAATCGGTAAGCTCGCAGAGTTCCGCTATTTGTCCATTTAGACATTTAGCTCTTCTCTGGCTGATTATTGAGGTTGGCCCTTTTAAGAGTATCGTGGTGGTTGTGGTTTCGCGGTCAGATTTATATGGTGCGCAGGATCACTTTCATTAACACCTACCTGGTGGAATGATCCTATCCAGGAATTGGATAGTCTCCAACTCTTCAGCAAGGAGTGGTGGTTTGCAGCCCTGCTCTGGAATCATTGAAATTGGTAGTAGGAAGGACCTGTTGCTAGAATTAGACTTCGGCCTCCTAGGGCGTGAGTGGCGCTGCTTTTCACTCACAGTTGTATGACCACCATCTGATTAAGGCTCACTGCCAGGTGCAGATGTAAATCTTATCACGTAATATGGTTCAGCATATACTGATCACATACTGCCTGTGAAAATCTAATTTCTTTTGGTATACCCTTTCATACTCAATTTAATATTTTCTATATAGCAAGGATATTCTCTAAACTAAGTCCAAGTGCGTATATTGCCAGTCACACCCGTTATTTCTGAACTACATACTCTTTCTGTTGAAAATACGGTCAGCATTTACTGTTCCAATATAAGAAGTCAGAAAAAGGCAGATATTTTTAGCGTTAATAAATATGGGTTTCTTTTGACTACGAAACTCTCAAAACTAATTAGCTTTAAAATTTCGAATTTTTAAGAAGTCCGTTTCGGTCTAGCGGTTCACTTTATAATTAAACTTAAGCCTAAATAAAAATAATAATTAATTTGATTTAAAATAATTTTAGAAAATAAAATATTTAAAAAACAAAAAACATACTACAATCAAATTCTTTCTTTCTGGGGATATAAGCGAGGGGATGGCAGTAAACTAAACATTTTAACATTTTTTTATAATAATAATGCTTAGGTCTTTTTATTTTCAAGTCACACTGTATTTTGAAATTAAGCTACTTTGTGATTATATAATACACTGCAGTAATGACCGCTACTGAGACAGAATATTTATTTATTTGGGTGACAGTGAAAGTACTTAATTAAGAAAAAGGAAGATTGTCAAATATTGACATACTCGCACATTTTTAATAACAAACAACAAAAACAAATTTAATTAATACGAAGACTTGTCAGTATTGAGTGAATTAACACTCACATATTTGATCTCTCCTGAAAAATTGTACTCTAAAATTTTGTTCATATTAAATATGAATACTTTAATAAAAACAAGAAAAATATTTTTTTTTAGTAATTAATTTTAAGCACTAGGTCTTTATTAAATATAAAATTTTTAAAAAACTTTATTTTTTATTATTTTTTCGAAATTTCGCCACACCATTGGTTGGCATCATCAGGAAAAACAAAAATAATGAACAAACAAATTGAAAAAATTTTTTGATTAACAAATTTAAAATAATCAAAAAATTTTCCAAAAAACAATAAAAAACGACAAATTGAAAAAAATTTTTTGGGCTCTCCAGCTTCTCCAATTGTGGCAGATATTGTTATGGAAAAATTGTTAGATAATGTTATTGAAAAATTAAATGTTAAACCAAAAATTATGACAAAATATGTAGATGATTTGTTTTGTATTATATCTGAATCTGCCATTAACGAAATGTTAGAAACATTAAATGAATTTGACCTTTCAATAAAATTTACAACTGAAAGGGAATGTGATGCTAAACTTCCATATTTAGACACTTTAATAATAAGAAGAAATAAAGAATTAGTTATATTTTGGTACCAAAAACCAACTGCTTCAGGTAGAATTGAATTATTCTAAACAAAATAAAAGAATTATTATTAACACGGCCAATAATTTAAAAGAGAGAATTTTAACAATTAGTGACAAAGAATTCCATAGAAAGAACAAAGAAAAGATTAGCAAAATTTTAACTGAGAACAACTTTCCAACACGACTAACTAATAGGTTAATTAATCAATGTAATAATAATAGGAGGAAAAGAGTTATAAGTAGTGGAACGGAACCCAAAATATATAAATCGATAACTTATATACCTGTCTTGTCTGAAAGAATAGAGAATTCAAAAATTTATGATATAAATAAATACAAAATGGCATATAAGAATACAAATAAATTAAATAGGTTGTTTAATAAAACTAAGGATAAAATTCAAAAATTAAATATGTCTAATGTAGTGTACAAAATTCCTTGTAACGGTAATGATAAGGAGGATTGTAATAAGGTTTATGTAGGCACAACAAAAAATAAATTGAAAACTAGAATCGCAGGACATAGGTCAGACCAGAAATACAGGAATAATATTAGTTTACAAAAAACAGCATTATCTTCGCATTGCTCTAAAGTTAATCACAATCCTAATTTTGAAAATGTTTCAATTTTAAATTTAGAAAATAATTATAAACGTCGTTATATGTTGGAAATGTTACAAATAATTAATGTACCATTAACCAAAAGAATAAATTTTAAAGCAGATACGGAGAAAGTTGCTCAAAATTATAGACATTTAATGCATAAAATTATAAAACAAAACTCTGTATCTGCATAATATTAATAATTTATACTTTAATTTTTTGTAACGTTTGGTCATTAAATTTATGTTTTAGAAAATATGTGTAAGATACTATTGTTTTTGTAAATTTAAAAAATTTTTTTTTATGTTGCAAATTTGTTTGTATGTATGTAAAACAAAAAATTTTCAATTTGTCGTTTTTTATTGTTTTTTTTGTTTTGTTTTTTGAAAAATTTTTTGATTATTTTGAATTTGTTAATCAAAAATTTTTTTCAATTTGTTTGTTTATTATTTTTTTTTTCCTGATGATGCCAACCAACGGTGTGGCGAAATATCGAAAAAATAATAAAAAATAAAGTTTTTTAAAAATTTTTTTTAAATAATGACCTAGTGCCTAAAATTAAATACTAAAAAATATTAAAAAAGGTCAAAAAATTATAACTATTATATGAAAAATATTTTATTTTTAAAATTGTATTTACCACCAATATTGTTGAGAATAAAGATATGTGCTAATGTTATCAATTAAAAAAGCAGTTGTATGATGAGCGCAAAAAGAGCGCAGATCATGAGTTGAAGCCCCAACAAAGATTTATTTAAATTAAATGCTAAAAAATTATCTTAATTATCCATTTAAATATCCTTTAATATTTCACAGATAGAACAGAACATTACTATGAATATTATTTAATATGACCTTCCTTGCATTAAAAACACTACAGTTATATTTTGCATGAATTGGCCGACAAATAAAAGCATCACATTAACTAAAATATGTAGACAAAATCACACTAGAATCTTACGAATAATAACTTAATTAGTTTATTTTCTTCAATGATGTTGGGATACGTAAATATCATGTTTAAGTAAATAAGCTAAAACAATACAACAATACAAATTCTACTGCATAATTTATACACGAGGTGTGAAGGTGTTGAGGTATTGCATGTGTAAAAGTCAGGAGGTGCAGATAAAATAAGTCAATTAGAGTGCGTTTTGACATCATAAATAATATTAGAATGTAATTATATATTTACGTTTTAGCGAAAAAGATAATAATTCATGTGTAAAATGACAAATTTAATGGGCATTCGAAATTCGTCTTGGATCACAAAACACAAAACACAAAACTTATATCTGACATTTGTAAAAATATTTATTTGAAAACAATTTTAGCAATAAAAATTTTGTGTTAACTGGAGCTTTCAATAAAGAAGAAATTATTATGAATGGTTATTGTTGTCTGTTAACTCAATACAATATCAATGCAAAATACAAAGTAAAAATTTTGTTTTGTGTTTCTAGAGCATATTGCTTCGCTTCTAACAGCATTGTTTAAGCCAGGCAATTTAATGTCAGCTATAAATATCTATTTATGTTTAGAACCACCATCATAATTTATTTTTCCCGTTTTCTTTTTTGCCTCAACACAGAAAAGGTCTTTTTATTTCGGATGTACCCCTACATGATGCCACCAGAGATTTAGTGTTACTGTCAGAAAAATTTGAAGCTGAATATAAATTAACTAAAAATTTAGAAATGCTTACTGATAAATTACAACAAACATTTAGAGATTTGGAAAGTGAAAAACAAAAAACTGACAGGTGATATTCCATTTATTAAACATTTTTTAGAAACAATTTTGAAAAAAGGCAAATACTATTTTTGTTTGTTTAATAAATAGACTTTTATATTCAGTGCTACCAAAATCAGTTGCCAACGAACTGCGTCATCAAAGACCAGTCGCACCCAAAAGGTGAGTTTAACATTTACATGCAGTATAAAAACATTCATTTATTCATACAAAATTGATGAGTAGTCGATGACATTGAATAAATAAAAATCTCAATTTAAAAAAGGAAATTTTTTATTTCAGTTTTTATTTGCTTTATATTATTATTATTTTTATTTTATGAATTTTACAGATACGATTCGGTGACATTAATGTTTTCTGGCATTGTTGGGTTTGGACAATATTGTGCTGAAAACACCGACCCCGAAGGTGCTATGAAAATTGTTAAAATGCTAAATGAACTCTATACAGTATTCGATGCACTAACTGATTCAAAACGCAATCCAAATATTTACAAGGTAAATAAACAGATCAATGCACACAATTTTTTTTAAACTTTAATTTTAATGGTTTATAAAAAATTCTTAATAATAAAAAAAATTGTTTTCTTTTAGGTTGAAACTGTTGGTGATAAATACATGGCTGTTTCCGGTTTACCAGACCATTGCGAAAATCATGCTAAATGTATTGCACGTCTCGCTTTGGATATGATGGACATGGCTAAAAATGTTAAAATGGGTCCAAATCCAATGGTAAGTAAGCATGTCCACATTATTTTTGTTTTTCATTTTAACACAATATTTTACCAAGGAAAGAAGTAAAATTTATAAAAATTAAAAGGAAGATAACAATTAGAGATAAATAAAAGCAACTAAAACACAACCAAGCTTGTAAGACACACACACATACACACAAATTTGCTTTTGCTTGCTAGCTTCGCATTTATATAGTTAAGAGAACTTTTTATTATATATTTTATTTCTATGCAGTTAACTTCCTATAACAAAAGCTACAAATTGTTTAAAGAGCAATAATTTAGTAACGATGTTTAAGTAGTCGCAACTCATAAAAAAGTTGAAAGGAAACATGAATTTTTGCAATTAAATAAAGTATCAGATTTTCTTGTTGAACCATTGAGGCAAAATTTCTTTGGGAAATAAAAAGTATTATCGATTGATTTTTTTTTGTTGTTGTTTATTTTATTTTTAAGTTAAAAAGTTTCGAGTTTGGCCGAGCGATGCGAGTGGAATACGTTTGAACATTGTGTATAACTTTATGCATAAAGCAAGAAAAATAAACATCAAAGGAGGGAAACGATAAAAGCAAAAGTTTGTTTAAAATAAAAGTTTAATGAATCGATATTTTCTACATGGCATAGAAATATAAATTCATTAGGAAAAGCAACAAGAGGTTAAAAAAAATAATAATTATACGAAAAAACAGAAAATATTTCAAATTTCCTTTGTAAAACTTTTACTTTATTTATAGCAAAGTCAATGTCCATTTAGTATTGAAATTTTAATGAAGTTCTTTTTGCGTTTTGTTTTATTTTCATAAAATAATGTAATAACTTAAAAGAAATGAGAAAGAAGAAACCATTGTTGAATCTTTTAGATATTATTTTCACAAAACGTAAATGGACATAGTGTACCAAAGTTTGATTGATATAAAGATTGCACTGTCCTATAAATTTTTTCCAATAAATACTTCGCCCTTGTTTTTTTTTTTGTTTTTTTTTCTGAGACATACATAGTGTCTTCACTAACACTAAAGGAATAGTTAAGTGGTAGTGCAAATGTTTTCACACCCATAAACACAGGGTAAGTGCAAAAATTTTCACTCATTCAATTTGTACTGCCAATCAATAAGAAGCAGCATTAAATTATACTCTCTCTGAACTTTAAAAATTCAAATAGATGTAAGTATACATAATACGGTGCGAAATGTACAATATGTAGTATAAAAATTTAATAAATTTTGTTGTTACCATTTAACAATTTCACTGTTTAACTTAAGTAATTTTCTTTCGAAATGTTGGGCCTAACAACATCTCCAACTTGAGTAATCAACTCATTATAAGACTTTAATTTGAATTAAAAAAAAAATACTTTTAGGCAAATATCCACACTAAACATCTTATAACAATAGTAAAACTATTTAATATCACCAACAAACATATAAAAAATATTATTGGAACCAAACAAATACTAAATACATTCGCTTGTGAAGATCGTGATGGATATGCCTACTAAAATTCTAATACGAGAGAAGTATTTCAGTTTAAAATTTTATTCCAAACTTTTTATAGCAGTGAGCAGCACCTTTGAAATTCAACGATTTTTAAGGTTTTCTTTTTTAGTTCTACATCGACCTAATTATTCGCTTATTTTTTGTTTCTTTCACGAAAACATGATTTTACTCCAAGCTCAGAAAAATAAATAAAGTATGATTAATACATTTATATAATATTTTTTTTTATTTATTTTCCAGTTCATAAATAAAGAGAATAAAATAGCTATCTGCTTCGTAAAACTTTAATATTTTACATTGATTCAGTTCACTAGAAAGCACTTTCAAAAGCAGTTATTCTAAATCTTATATCGGGTTTTTGCAACAAGAATTTTTCTATTCAATTGTGACAATACCATCAACATGGTTTTGACATTTTGTTTTTTGACGTATTCATAGTAGTTGTATAGGCAATTGTTAGAATGAATTTAATTTCGCACAAAAATAGCATTAAAACAAAATGAAAATGGCGGTTTTATTTAAGTTACATTTCGCAAAAATTAGTGATATTTTCGAACAACATAATATCGTCTTTCCTAGACCGCTATCACGAATTTGGTCTTTAAATTTGCGTTGACAGGTTCGATACAAAATATGCGAACACCAATGGGTGTTCGACCGGGTCGTTCAACTGAAAACATCGCAGCCGCGAGCCACACTGCTGAAGCAGATCCACATTTTTCAATTTCTCGACGTTCTTAAAAATTGAGGTTATCCAAAACCACTACAACTACGTGATAAGATTTATATCTGCGCCTGGCTATTAAGCCTTAATCAGACGGTGGTCAAACCACTATGCATAAATAGGAACCTCATGCTCGTCCTAGGAAGCCGAAGACTAATTCTAGCAACAGGTCTTTCCTAGTTGATTCCAGAGCAGGGCTGCAAATCATCACTCCTTGCTGAAGAGTTGGAGACTATCCAACTCCTGTCCAGAACACATGTCTAACATGGTCACTGGATCTGGAAACATTTCACCAGGTAGGTCTTATTAAAAGTGAAATGAAGCCGGCCACCATATAAAAACTGACCTGTCTGTTATGAGGCCGCGAAACCACCACCACCACCATACTCCCATATAGGAGCCAACCTCAATAATCAGCCAGAGAACAGTTAAATGTCTAAATAGACAAATAACGGAACTCTGGGGCTTACTGATTCCCGTGAAAATAACGTGGAGCTTCCAGTTGTACCCCTGCTGACTTCAGAGGACTGGGCTCCCTTTTTCCCCCAGTTGCACAGGTCTAAATAGTTACTCTCCACAAAGACCATAAATATGCCCCCGGAGGTTTCCAAAAACACTACATGGCGAATTTTGTACAAGAAATTGTCTTTGAAGCCTTACAGGGCCCAAACGTTGTAGGAATTGAAGACGACCAACCATTCACATCGCCGTAGAATCGCTCAATTCATTGAGGAATAATTGGCTGGTTTTTTGGAAATAATCAGTTTTTCAGACGAGGCTCATTTTTACTTATCAGAATGTGTCAACAAACAAATTTGTGTCAACAAACAAATTCTGAAAATCCTAGAGTGATTATTGAGAAGCCTTTGCATGCTTAATGTGTCACTGTATGGTGCTTGATTGGGCCGTTTTTTTTTGTTGTTCGAAGATATGGCTGTAAATGCGGTAACGGATCACAATGGATCACTCTATCGCTAGATGCTAACAGCTCAATTTTGGCCTATTATTGACGACATGGGTATCACTGGTATGTGGTTTCAGTAGGACGATAACATATCCCACTCGGCCTATGATATGATAATTTTTTGCAAACCAAATTGCCCGATCGCATAATTTCACGACAATCAGCAGTTAAGTGGCTAGTCAGATCGTGTAATTTACCACTACTGGATTATTTTTTGTGGAGCTATGTTTAAGGACAGAGTTTATACGGAGCCAATCAAATCGATTTCAGCCTTAAAACTCAAAAACCATGATGTGATAAACGAAATAGGATGGACCGCCATTTTCCCGAAAAGTGATTAAAAACTTTGACGAAAGAATCAGCATGGTCGTGGTGGACATCTGCCAGATATCGTTTTCATTCATAATTGCCGAACGTTTTTCTTCGTAGTACAATAAAAATTTGAGTCATCTTAATCTAAATTTTTTGTTTTCAAACCATTATTTCTTGTTTATTTTTTTACGATTTTGATTTATTAGTTTTTTTTTTTTTAATTTGTTTTAAAAGTTAATTCTATTTATTTTTAAAGTTGTTTAAGTTGGAGTTAAGTCAAAACCGGTTTCATTTATTTTAAACACAAATAGATAAAGAAGCAATAGCGAATAAAGTGCTACTAAGTGGAAATTTAAACAATTTTGAGATATAAGAAAAACAGCAATAAATAAAATTGGATAGTAGTATAAAAAACTTATTCTTTAGATAAAAGAATATATTTGTTATTGGCCAATAGTGCAACTCCAATTGCACCTTTATGGAATAAAGAGAAACATTAATTGAAGTATAAAGATAATCGAATATATATAAAAATTTCATTTATATAAAATTTCATTTTATAATAAATATCTTTTTTCTTTTTTAAGATCTTTTTTATATATTTTTTCTTCTCAATAAAAATATATAAAAAAGATCTTAAAAAAGAAAAAAGATATTTATTAAAGATAAAAAGATCGTTTAAAAAAACTATAAAAATTTCATTTTATATAAAAACTGATCTAAACAAATAAAATCTTTATGCTTGCAGTCAATAAAAATTTTAATATAAAAAATTAAGAATTCAAAAATTTTCTTATAATTCCAATACAAAAATTGTTCTTTCAACTTATAATTTTGATGCAGTGGTATGTAACGTTTTGTAAAAAAAAATTCTAAAATCGTTGTTATTTAAAAATTGAGTTCCTTAATAATGCCTCGTGCTTGAAATATTTTAAATGCTTTTTATAGTAACATAATCACTGTACTTCTCTTAACTGCGTGCATTGTAAATAGTTTTAATAGGTTTTCTTGTCTCCAGTATTTGACATATTTTTATAACTTTAATACTAAAAAAAAAAGTTATTTCAAGTTATTTATCTTACAGAAAATGTCTATAGTTAAATCTATACGGTAAAGAATTTTAGTAAGAGACTATAAAAGCATTCATTAAAAAGTTGAATAAACAAAATTATGGAAGCAGTAAAATATTAAAGACAAAAAACTTTTTTCAACATGTTTCCCATTATTTCTTTTTTTCTAAACTTTCAGAAAACTTTACGGAAAAAAATTTGAAAAATTGACATGAAAATAATGAACAAGCTGATGGATATTTTTGCAATTTGTTCTTTATTTTACTTTACTCTAAAAGTAATTAAGTAAAAGTTAAAGTAAAAGTAAAAGCTATGCAAAACAAATCTGTGTACTTTATAGCAGATAACTCACGAGCATATTTTAAATAACAAGACTAGCGATGCAAATAATAAAGTGCACTGAGAAGTGCTTCAAATTAAGCAGACGCATTAAGGAATTTGTATTAAAAACTAACGTTAGAAAAAAGATTTTATCTTGTACATGACACAGAAAAAGTACTTTACAAAAAGAGCTTTCGAGCGCAAATAAAACTCAATTGATTCCTTTTTTATTTCTAGCAGTTTCAAACAAATTTAAATTTGAAATGAGGGAAGCTTTCAAAATAACAAACAAAGAAAAACTCCATTAAATCTGTTTTATGAAGGGCTGGTAAATAGAATTAAAAAGAAATAGAAAAGACTTTTTTTTTAAAATTTCGATGTTTATATTATGAGATTGTACTTAAAATTTTGGGCACATGTTCAAGCAAAAGTATATACAGAGTGTCAGAGTGTAATTTTTGTGTTGTTGCGTACTTTTATATAAAATCCATCTTCAGTCTAAAGGAATTTCAGATTGAGGAAAATAATACAAAATAAGCAAAATATTTTTTTCTTTAAAATTTCATGACATTAACAGTTGAAAATGATTTTAGTCAGCTTGGCTGCTCAGCGATGAAGGCATAGTCACTGGTTGCTGAGCTATCTTACACGGCAGTTAACTTCCGACTATCCTTCTACTTTCACCACCTGTTTCATCTCTTCTCTATCCCTTTCCTAAAGAATGTCACACGGTACTTGACTAAATAGACATTGTTGCCTGAGCGCTACTCTCTTTAACAAAAAAAAAAAAATAAATAAAAATGAAGCACATTCTAAACATTCAGTTTTATATTATGCGACGATTAACACAACATTGGCCTTCCAGCCCCGCTAGTTTATCAGTATAACAAAGCGAACTTTACTTTACAAAAAACAGGAGGCTAGCCGACAGGTCCCTGATTCATAACTATGGTTGTGGCCGCCAGCAAAACAAATAATCATTTACCATGGTACCAGAATTGCAGAGAAAACTACAGCTTCAATTTTGAAGAAATAAAGTACAGCGATGCCACCAGTAAACAAATGGGTATTTTGCCAATTTCGCCCGACATTATTTTTAGGTTATGTTTCTTCTAAACAGGCATATTTCTTATATATAGCTTGACAATAAGAAAAATCGGTAAAAAGCTCGCCTTGGAAGAACTAATCCTACCTCTAAAAAATTTCTCTTGCCCAAAAATTATAATGAGAGCTGTAATTCTACTTCTTTCAAAGACAACTTGCGAATGTAAACCCCCTTCAAAGTCAAGAAGTAAGAAGGAAGATGTATAAATCAGGTGCTTCTTTCTTAAGGGATAATTTTTTTTTTGGAGTTGGTCATGTTTACAATACAATATCTATGTTACACTGAACTCTTGAAAACTGTTAAGCCGAAAATGTTTGTTCCTTATTGTACAATCATGCAAATCGACAAACTCTCATGCAAATGGATTTCGTTACCACTTGATATAATTGCAATAATAACATTTATTCGTCAGATGAAATCATATTAATTTTATATTATATTTCTGCAGCTAATTTAGAATTGAAAGATCACCATCTGCTGGTGTTTCCATTGTTGGGGTGCCCACCCAAATACAGTTTTCGATGCACAGTTCTAAATTTTTCTTAAACAATTTTTTTTTCACTTTTAACAATGTAAATCAAACTAAATTGTTTACGTTCATTTTATACCCTTAATACGTGATCTTACATATTCCTGGCAACACAATATTCATAAATTTTGTCGTAATAAATTATGCTTTTAAGCAATAGGACTTTCCAACATCTGCTATTTATTTTATTTCTCTTAAGCTGCTTCTTTAAACCTATAAACAAAAAACAAAAATAATCTGAATATTCACCAAAAAAAAAAAAATGAAAGATAAATAAGTTTAGTTGTATGAGTTTTTTATTTATTAAAAACAAGCGTACCATAGCAAGAAAATATTTAATAATTTTTAGGAGTGCAGCCTTTGCTTATTGCTTTTTTTGGTTTAAATTTTGAAATTCCTCTGTCAAAAAACTAAAAGAAAATTTCTCATTTTTCTTAATGCTATATTCTTAAAACTTGTCTTCTGTTTTTAAGAAAAGAAACTCATTGTGATAATATACGAGTATGCTTTATCCTTAAAAAGCGAAAACGATATGATTTTTAGACTTAAAAGATGCGACAAATTTTAAAACGATTTTCATCAAATATTTCTTTTTTTCTTATGCAAATAAAAAATCTGCTACAAATAATTATATCGATCCAACCATTAAACATTTTGAGCAAATTATTAAATAACTTAAACAACAACTTATATATCACAATGCCACTGGATTAAGACCATTTCCCGCACAGTCATTATTGATATTAACTTTAGTTTGATTATCCACGTTGGTGGTGTAAAATGCTTTTTACAACAATGAATGCAAATGTGCTAAAAAAGACAACTATTGGAAACCTGATATTCCAAAAAAAAAGTATTTTTACTTGGGAATAAAGCAAACTGTTTTCTAGCGATTTTTAAGGTTAAAATAAATTAGGGTTTGGGGATTTCTTTAGTTTGGTTGCTCTACCTCTTTTTCTCTTACTTTTATCACTGACAACTTTTGCGATCCAAAACAAAAAAGGCAATCGAATTTTTCTTGATTTATAAATTATAATAAATGAAGGTTTAACCATTTAATGCACGACTGTATTTAATGTTCCCCATAGAGTCAAAACTGTTATAAGCATAAACTTAAAGAATAAATTACAAAATCCAAACGACTAAGATGTTGTCGTAGTAACCAAAACTAAAGCTAAAAATAATTAAAGAAATCAATTTGAAAACATGTGGGTTTTTCAATTCGGCTCTAAAATATTAGGGTGGCTGCTTGTCCAAAAATCGCAAAATTGACAACCCTGCATGGCTTTGTTCCACAGCAAAGAATTAACGAGGTGATAGTTCAAGAAAAAAGCCTTGGAAAAAAAAGAAAATCCACAAATTCATGACATAAAGCTGCTATAGTGCCATCTGATCGTCAATCCATAATAAATTCATCATGTTATTAATTATATTAAACATATTTGAAAAAGATATAGTAAAATTTTGTTTAGAAAAATTTAGCAATGCATTTAAAAATCACATCTTACTAATAAGTAACGTTTCACTATTTTTAAATAAGATATCCCAATGTGATAATGTGATAGGTACAATAAGGACGCACCAAACATTTTTTTAATGAATCAATTATTCTATTATCAGCTTGAATATTATTTTCTTCTTCTATAAGTATCTGGTGGCCTTATAAAAGTACCTTTCAAATTTTCAAAAAGTCAAAATTTATAACGTCGCACACTGGGAATTTTTGTATGGAGGTGAGGAAAAAAATGTATTTGTCAAAAAATGTAGTGATTTCATCATTAATTTAGTTTTATTTATATAGTAATACACAACAGTAATCAAAATAAAGAAAGTTTTTTTACATAACTAACAACAAAATTTAAATTATTTTTTTAATTTTTAATTTATTATTTATTTTAACTCTATTTTTAATTTATTATTCTAAAAGAGCCTTAACTTCGTCGCTTAAAGCACTGTGCTTTTTCAGGCTAAATGAAGGCATCAAATGTAAAATCATGGGATCTAATGTTAACATCATTCAGTGCGTATCTTCTTCGTTCGTGGCAATTCGACTGCATTTTCTGGAGTGTCTAACACGATATTTTTTATAGTCTTTGTTACGACATTCCTGAGCCTATTCCGATAGTAGACCTACAGGATAAATACACTTTTCAATTATATCCTTGCCATTAGTCAGAATTTTGTGAAGTGTAGGTGGGGGATATTGTACCACTCGTACAGTGCAACAAACTCTTATGCCGTCTCCAAACAAAAATCACCAAATTGTTTTGAATCTACTACCTCGGCGATTGTTATAGTTTCGAGAATTGCTGAAAACCTCTTGATTATGTTTTCATCTAGCCCCGTGATTTCGGAAATCAATGCAAGATTCGTAAAGAATATTCATGAGTGGACTGTCCCACGTTTAAATTCAATATTATAAGCAACATGCAAAAGACACTCCATTAGTTTAATACGCGCACGAAGTGTTAACATACCAAATTGCTTGTTCATTTACGGGAATAGCTTGAACTATTTCGATTTTATTCATCTTGGATGTTGTGGCTCGACAAATGAGACAAGAAGATGCAGTTAGTGTTTCTATTAGCGATTGTGCTGTCTTAGCGTCAATCATTGTAAAATATAATTCATGTTTTACTCTCAAGTTGCGATTATTCACTGTTAACTCAAATGCTTTTAGTTGAGATATCTCATCGACTCTTCTCTTTTCTTCTCGTATAACTTGAGGTGTCTCTTTAACGTATGCAAACTGTTGTGATCTACAATACTGTATGGAAGAAGGTTAATTGTTGTTCCATACTAATTTATTTATGTCATCACTTAATGATGATTTAAGTGGTACAACTGATGTCGTATATAAACGAGAGTCAGATATTTGTGCATATCTCGAGCACATTTTTTAAATTCATACCTTTACTTAATTGTTCATAAAAGCGAAACGTGTTCATTGATTTTCATGAGATATGTCTCATATTGGTCATAGGTTATGCGACTTTACGTGAAAGTAATATGACTTGACACTTTTTTACCGTTTTGGATCTTTTATGAATTAAAAAAAAATCTTAAATCTTTACGCAAAAAATATTTTTTTTTCCTCATACATTTATTTATAACTTCGAAACTGTTGCTTATGTAGCAAAACGTTGTATTAATAGATGAAAGTACTTATAATTTTTGATTTTACTTAATTTTTGTTTAAGTAAAATCCGACTAGTGGTTCTTGAGTTATGTTAAACAAAAGCGCCTTATTAGAATTGAGTTGCAAATCAATCAGCTGAAAAATGTTGTACTGTGTAATGCAACAAATTAATAAGTGGCAGTTGAAATTGATTAAAAATGTTAAAAGAGATATGAGGCAATAAATTAGCGGTGATTTCCAACTGCAGGAAAGTAAGGCTAAAATTGCAGGTCCAAATGTTTGGAGAAAAAAGGGATTTTTTTTATGTGTTCATAAAAATAAGCAAACAAAAAAAACTTAAGTCTCTGCAGAGTTTATTTTTTCAATTTTATTGTAGTGTACTGAAATATCCTACTTTAAATAGAAAATAAAAAAAAACGTTAGCTCACATAATAAAATAATATTCGTTTTGAAATTCTTAGGTTTAAATTAAGTTGGTTCTGTATAACAAACAATTACTGAGCTTGAGACGGCTATAAAAAAACTAGCAGTCAGGTCGGAGTAATTCTTTTTGATTTGATTGTACCATATAGTCTAAAATTTCAAAAAATCATTGCATATTGCATGAATAGTATGTTGACAATTTGACCTTTTTCCGCGAAATCCCCAGTGTGCGTCGTTTTATATATTGAGAAACAACTTTTTTTTTCTAACGCCTAAAAATATGGCTGCATTAAGGATTTATCTTATCTACTCACTTTCCAGTTGAAGACCTTAACAAATTTTATTCTATTTATATATTTACTCCGCCAAATATCTAAACTTATTTATTTTAAAATAATTATAAAAATAAATTCTAAAGTACTCCATATGATATTATTTTTTAATGCCAATTTAGAATTATTCTTAAAACACATAAGATTCATAAAGTGTTATTATAATAAAGCAAATATTGTCATGGAAAAAGTCCTAACCAAGTATTTATATTTTTTGTATTCACAAAATTTAAGAAAACTTTACTAAAAATTATTGTGCTGCTGACTGTAAATCTTTGATCTTTTTTATATTTAACTTCATTTCTTATTGAAACTTGTTTTTTTTTACCTTGTGCAGAAATAATAAAAACTGCACTTCTACACTGTCCGTAAAAATGAATTATTTGAATTTGATTAACTTAGAAATTGAAACTTGTTCAAAATGCACATAAGGAGTCATTTTAATTCAACGCAAAGGACAATTTATCACAGTACCCGCCAATTGTTTGTGAAATGAAAAGAAAAACTTTATTAAACTTTTTTGTTTTCTTCATTTGTTTCGACACTTTTCTCCCCAAGTAATTTTCAAAATGCTTCTCATTGTTGCTCTTACTTATGTTCTTTTTTTAAAGAGTATAGCAAAAAAATTCTGAATAGAAAAGTACATCAAGTTATTGAAACGTTATTTATTGTGAGCAATTTTCTTTGCACCAATACGCAAAGGTATTGCAGGAAAATTTATGTAATAAACTTTTTTGAAGTAAATAAAAAAGTTATTTAAAGCAGAAAGCGAAAAATTATAAAACTGGTAACATTTTGTATGTTATTATTACGAATAATAAATAACACAAAATGAAAATGTTTAAAAAGTGCGATAAATTTTGTGATCTAAACCTTTATTTTTGACTTTAAGCTTTTATTATTTTTTAATTACGGTTTGGCAGAAGTAATTGCTTTTAGCACAGACTTATAAAACAGTGACTGACATATAAGCTAAAATTTATAAATCTTCCACGATAAAAATTATAATAAATAGTTAAAACTGAAATTATTTTAATCCTCTAGTATTTGTAGTTGTTGTTTAAAAACTAAGCTATAGGTTAATACACATCTAAATTACGATTACAACTTAAGTATACGAAATATATATTTTTATGATTTATATTATTTTTTAAAAACATTTTTCCGTTTGCACTTTCAAACACATAACTACAATGTTAAAATATTTATTTTATATTACAACCGACAATCAAATATTCTTTCCCTGCTGAACAATAAGCTCTGCGTCAACTTATCAACCATTTTTCTACATCAACTGTGACTGCGACTGTGACAAACATTTAGTATCTACTTGAATTTTTGCAAATTTATTACCTCCCCTCTGTGAACAACTGTCACCTTTAATAATGACAACTTTAAGTATCTTACAAAAAAGTTTCTTATTCTGTGGAAAAAAGAAAAGTTCAGTCTTTGCGAGCGCAAAAGTAGGCCAAAGTTATGGCAAGCGTAGATTTTTATACGAAGGTACAGTACCTGACACTTGCATTATAAATCATCATAAGTTTTATTATATAACCGCTCATACTAATCAGGCATCATACATACAAAGTATAAATTATTTTAGTTAATGAAAAATACCAAAAAATATATTTTTTTCTTTAAAGATTTTTTTGTTCAATAAATAATATTTTTCAGCACTATTGGGTGGCATTTTCAGGAAGAAAGAGATTTTTTTTTAATAATCAATAAGTAATAAATGAAAAATATTTTTTAAACAAATTCAAAATAATCAAAAATTGTCTCTTTCAAAAAACCAGAAACAATAGCAACTACATATTGAAAATATTTTAACTCCACAATCATACGATTTTCTTATAATGAAAAAATCTTCAAATAAATTAAAATTTTTAATATTTAAAACTAAAAATATAATTTTAATTAAATAAGTATTAATCTTTTTAAAGGTCTATTTTATATTTTCAATATTTTGCTTTCCTTTGGAAAGCTCCTTCATGAAATTAATTTTTATAAAAACAAAAATTTTTGACAATTTAAAAAAACAATTGAAACCAATTGACAAAAACATATAAAATCATTTTCTTCATACATACAAAATTAAAATTTGAAATATTTCAGCATACGAAAACAAGGAAACGGAAATTAAATAACAAATTCTCTCTTATAAATAATAATAAATAATTATAAAAAATTATTCGTCTTTTTAATTAAGTACATATAATTCTGCGCTAAATTGTTTGTGTCTGTTTCGAAATTTATTCTCCTTACATTTGGTACATTAACAATTTCTAACATTTCCAACATATAACGTCTCTTATAGCTTTTTTCTATATCTAATATTGATGCTTCCTAAAACTTTGGATAATGATTATATTTCTTACAGTATGAAGATAAGGATGTCTCCTGTGTTGAAATATTCGAATATTTTTGGTCACGTCTGTGACCAGCTAATCTTGTTTTAAGTTTATTTTTTGTTGTCCCAATATAAACTTTGTCACAGTTCACTTGGTCATTTCCTCCACATGGTATCCTGTATACTACATCAGATATTTCCACATTCCCTATTTTATTCTTCATACTACTAAATTATTTATTTAATGTGTTATATGTTTTGTGTGCAATTATATATCTTTCAGTTTCATATATTTTAGACTTTCTTAATCCTTCTAATATTCCACGAGCATAAGTTAATGATTTAAAAATTCTTGGTTCTGCCGTAGTATTTCCTAAATTATGCCTATGATTACCATATTTACTAATTAATCGGTTAGTTAATTCTTAATTTTGTTTTAATCTACGGTTTTATATACATTTTACTAACACATGAATCTAGTAATTCCTCCATCACAATATCAGCTATAATAGGTGATGCTGCAGAGCCCATAGGGAGACCCTCCTTCTGTTGATATATCCTATTATCAAATTGAAAATACCTGTTGTCTTCAATGCAAAACTTAAGAATACTTAAAAATAATTCCTTCTCAATATTCGTATTTTGTTCTATTATCAGCCATTTTTCCTCTATAATTCTCAAAGCTGAAGTGAAATTACATCAAATGAAAACAATCTATAATTACCTTGTATATCTATTCTCCTAGCTTTATCTTTAAATTCCAATGAATTTCTAATATTATATATTGATTGTCTTGTTATTACCTTAAGAATATTCGTTATATACTTGCACAGTCCGTAGGCCGGGAAATTAATGCAAGAGCAAATAGGTCTTAATGGAAAATTCTGCTTATAGATCTTAGGTACTCCATATAGCTTTGGAAAATTTGATACATTTGTCTTAAGTCTATTTCTCTCCATTATTGAAATGATATCTTTTTTAAAAAGTTCAATCAAACATTGATTGTTTTCTGCAATTTAGTAGTGGCATCCTTATTCAATATTCAGTATTTTGCAGAATTGTTGATAATTTGTGAGCAAGAGAATAATCAGAAGACGAAGAATAATTAAAATTCAAAATCGATTATGTGCAATAAGAAGTTTAGTTGTCATTTTTTAAAATTTTTTTGAAATTGTTAATAGTTTTTGTTTTTAGAAAAATTAATTTCCTGAAGAAGTTTTTCAAGGGAAACCGAAATATTGTTAAATTTAATTAAAATTATTTAAGAAGAAAAAAAAAGGTCGACTAAAAATAATAATCATAGAATTTTAAGCTTAAAATTATTTGGTTATGATTTTACGTCATCCCACGTCAAATTTGGTTTGTAAACAGACCGATTTCGGCTATGTGCCATCTCCATATAAATACAATCAAACCCCGTCGGAAAGCATACGCACATATCTTAAAATAAATTTATCTTATCAAGAGAATTACAAAAATTATATTCCGTATAAAACTGGTAAAGTTTAGTTTATTGGCCTTTAGAAATCGTCTTACAGATTTATAAATAAATTAAAACTTCTAACTAAATAATGCATAAAAGGAAAAAAAATTTCGTAAGTTAACAATTCGGTGCTAGTGCCTTCAACACCATGTAAGTGTTTCATACAAGGGAGAGTACCTACTCAAGCAATTTTCGGTAATAATATTAATAAAAAAAGTTTATTAAAATTTTAACGATAAAAAATGTTAAACCAATTTAATAGAATTATATTCATATTAGCACACAAAGAAATGTTTGTACCCATTAAACTTTTATTTGATCAAAGATTTTATTACTTCAATTATTGTTTTAATTGAAAAATAAATACAAAATTATATCATGAAGTAAGTAAATAGGTTAATTAATTGTAACGTTAATTCCTTTGAACAAACGTCTTGTTATATTGAGTTCTTTTATACACAATATAACACAATACTTTGGAGTTTTAAATTAAATTTAACCGTTTATTTACCTTCAATACACACAATATAAACACGATGGTAACTTTGTTGTCTTTACCCAATTGTGACTCAACTTAATTTCATTAATTTGCCCAGCAAATGGTGCTTATAAACATATAATAGTTTTAAGCGGTTCTTGCACATACAAGAATATTCTACTTTAGCAGTCAATTTAGGCGCCTGCTAGACTGTGTGTTTTGTCTTTGTTCTCTGTTAGTTGTTTTTGCTTTCTGTTGCTTATCTTATTTCATAGAAATTTTTAAAAGTGTGTTGTTGCTGCCTTGAGTGCATAAGATTTCTTAGAATACCACGCCGTTTGTAAAATGTACACCGGGTCCTTTCGTTTACTTTCTTACTGATAATTTATTTTATTTTAAAACTTAACAAATCTTCTTCGTAACAATATAATTAATTGAAAAAGAAGAAAATAATTTTATTTGAAACAATAATGCAATAATAACAAATTAATAAAATATGTAAAAAAATAATAAAATTTTAATGCTTACCATAAAGTTCAGTAAGGTTTTACCCTAGTCATGATTTCATTAAGCAGTCAATGTTTGGGAAATCATATAAAAATTTAAGTTTTCAATTAAATTACACTTGTTACAAAATAATTTAGAAATTTAATATCCTTTTTACTAAAGTTGGCATCTTGTGTAACCATTGACTCATGATCAAAATCTAAGTATTTCCGGCTTACGCTGTAAAAAATTATATGATTAAAAAATTATATGGTTCTAATATAATTTTCAAAAATTCGCAAAATATATGATTATTTTGGAGACTTTTCCAGATTATATATGACATGAGCCATTTCGCGGAGGTAGTAATTTTTGTTTTTAACAGTTAACCTTAAATTTGTTAAAATAATAATTATTTAAACTAGAAGTTTGTTTTCTAATTACAGCAACACGAACAACATAATAGTTTTGACATTTCTTTTTTTGACGTATTCGTAGTAGATGTATTGGCAATTCTTACAGTGAATTCAATGTCGCACAAAAATAGCATTAAAATAACTAAAATCCAAAAAAGTTAAATTTCATAAACTTCGTGATATTTTCGGACAATATAATCCTCCTTCTGAAGAATTAAGAATTTGGTCGTTAAATTTGAGTCGATAGGCTCGATACAAAATGTGAGAACACCAACGCGTGTTCGACCAAATCGTTCAACTGAAAATATTGCAGCCGTGAAATAGTGTTGAAGCGGATCCAAATTAGTCAATTCCTCGACGTTCTCAATAATTGGGGCTATCCAAAAACACCTCAGGGAGAATTTTGCGTAAGGATTTGCCTTTAAAGTCTTACAAGGTTCAACGACTGCAAGAATTGGAGTCGACCGACCATTCACATTGCCGTAGATTCGCTCAATTCATACAGGCTGGGTTTTCTGAAAAAAAAACATTTTTTCAGACGAAGCACCTTGTCAGTTGTCAGGGTATATCAACAAAAAAAATTGCCGCATTTGGGCTTCTAAAAATCCTAGATCAATTATTAAAATGTCTTTAAATGCTCAAGGTGTCACTGTATGATGCGATAAGTTGTTTAGAGGAGTGATTGGGTAGTTTTCTTTTTTAAAATGAGCTGAAACTGCGGCAACGGTCAATGGATCATGCTATTGCGAAATGCTAACAACTCAATTTTGACGAAGTGGATATCACTGACATGTGGTTTCAACAGGATTATTTTTTGTGGGGCTATATCAAGAACAAAGTCATACGGAGCTAATCGTATCGATTTCAGTCTTAAAACTCAAAATCCGTACTGTGATTAACGCTACAAGGCCGCCATTTTGCCAAAAAATGATTAAAAACTATGATGAAAGAATCGACATCTGTCAGCGTGGTCCTAGTGGACCTTTGTTAGATATTATTTTTCATTCATTCAAACTCTTCTCTACGTAATACAGGAAAAATGTGAATCATCTTAATAAAATAAATTTATAAATTTTTTGTTTTATTTTGTTTTAGAAAACAAATTTCAAAATTTATTATACACAAATATTTTTAGTCTCACGCATTTTTTCCTCTGTAAAAGTTTTTTAAATATAACAATATTTACAAATAACATTCTCCTCATTTAGTTAGTTTCCAACTTTTAAATTTCGCATTTGAAGTGCTCACATGTAATAATGAACTTATCTTCATCTTATTAGATGAGCAACTTGGAATGCCAGTAAAAGTGCAGTAAAAATAAAAGTTAACTAATTTTACAATCCGTTATCAGTAAACTCTAACAGTAAAAAAAAAACATTTTATTTATGAATACAGTAAGCATATCATTTGTAATATGTCATTTACATTACAACATGCCATTAAAATATTTCACTTCCATTTAAAATTAATTAAATAAGCTCATTTGAACAAATTTTTTATGTGTAGTGACATGTGCAAGGAAATGTTTTTTTTTGTTGTTGCCTTATTAAATTGATGAGAAATCCTTTGTGCAGGAAAGTGGCAATAATTAGTAAACTTTTGCAGATACTGAAAAAATTGTAAAATTAACTTTCTTAACTAAAAATTTACTGCAATTTTGAGTGCAGTAAAATTAAATGCAGCATGCAAATTTGGTTACTGTGTAGAAACGAAATGTTTAAATGTTTTTAACGCATTATTCGACGATACAAAAGTACAAAAATGCTTAATTTTACATAACCGAAAACTATAATAAAACTTTATCACGCAAAAAAGAACTAATTTATAACAATCAAACATTTTCTGAATAAGATATATTACAATCTGTGAGCTCACCTTTTTGACTCTGTATCATTACCTTGATACATAGAAACCTGAAGTGGGTATATCTATAAGAATATGCACATCTTCATTGTTTACCATTGTGTAAAGAATAATTGATAACGACCATATGTTGCATGAGTAATTCGTGGTTCATTTACTATACTCTTAAACATGCTCGATTACATTTTATAAGTACTGCATGAGCTTTTTATAGCGCGTTAAAAATTCCTTTTAGTCCTTGTAAAACAAATGACGTGACCATAACTTATTTTATGTCGTCAACAATTTACAAAGGCTGCGATACTTTTTATCAAACAGCAAAGTAAATATGTTTTGGGTACTGAGTGACCAGTCAAGCAGAATTTTAATTATAATCAGAAAAGACAGATGGTGGAATGAACAATATACTTTGGTGGAATTAATTTGTACAATTAAACTTAATTCTACAATCGAAGGAAGATAATTGCTTATGATTAACAGATAAACATCCAAGTGATAAAAACTTAAATTATATACACGACTAGGTCAGTAGTATACTTTTCTAATCGAATACAAATTTTTATGAGATAGAAAGATTGAAAATAAAAAGTCTTTCTGTTTTAAATGAGAACTTTCATTAAATCAATTTAGCTTACGATATAAAACACTTGAATTTTCTATACAGGATTTGGGGTGAAATCCACTAATGAGCCATATGGATATGCTTTTCCCCCCAGTAGTATATTTCAAAAATATATTTTGTGAATAATAAATATTTTATGATATTCTCATAGGAAGGAACCTAGCACACATTAACGTAGATTCAATATTTATGATCTTTGTCACATCTCTACGAAAAAAAAAATTATTTTTTCAACTGATGTTAGGATAACAAACATTTCAAGTTTGCAGTCATTTCTCCAAAAATAAAACATCATGCTATAGAATAGCGTTTTTATGTTAGTGAACAACATTTAGACATAGATACTGATTTTTTATGTGCATTAAGATTCATTTCAAAATTTCATGTGTAATTTTATGCTTTAAGGATAACTGGATCATATCTTGCTGAAAATAATGTCGAATAGTGGCTGTCATTAGCGCTAAATATGACTACATAAGATTTACAATTTTTAATCGCATAAAAATTTTTCGAATAGAATATTTTTATAGGGTATAGAAATTATTCGAATAAATTTTACGAATATTCGAAATATTTAAAAATAAATTGCCAAAAATAATTTAGAGCTATACTTTGAATAAAAGATCTTCCAAATTTTTATCATTTCTAAGGGAAAGAAAAGTTAAAATATATTACAACTTAATCAAATCTAAAACAGAAATTAAATTAAAAAATTTATATAATATGAGTATTTTAACAAAAATTATATTATGACCACTTATACGAAAAGTTCCATCTGCTCAAATAACTGACAACTCTAACAATAACTTTCCTTTTACGTTTACAGATTGATAGTTATATAATAATGGAATTTGGTTGTTAAAGATTAATGCAACAAGTTCCATTTAATTTATCATTTGACTTTATTCTCTTAACGGTGTAATTTAAGCGAACGCGCAATGTTGGCAACATCTGAATTAATTACAAAAAAAAAAACAACTCTAAATCGAGTTTAGTCTGCCAAGTCAACGGAAAATGATCTTTAAAAATTTCTTGTGGCATCTCGGGATATCCCTTTATCGCATTTTTACTTTGGCCAAGTTTGATAACTTTATTAATTGAAAGCGTTGAGTTTAATGTTGTATATTTAAAAATTTAAACTGAACAACATGGAACCTTGACAAAATCGAGTCGCATATCATTAAGCGAAAATTGATTGATAGTAAAGAAATTAAAAATCCATTTTGTTAAAAAACAAGTTTAGCAATAGCAGTATTCAAAAAGGTTTAACTGATAACGCAATTTAAATTACTGAATTTTTTCCAAAATTTAATTGCAATGCAATGCACAGTGATTTTATTATCAGTTATAATTGAAAGTTTAAATATAATTAAAATATAATGTATAATTCTGGGAATATATATGTATATCCATTCTCTATATATTTTATATTAATTATAAAAACACAAATACTATTAAAAACATACAATTATATTCAAATACAGCAACTGTCAAACTTAAACTCATCTTAAAATAATTTATTTCAGCAAATAACAATTGGTATTCATTCCGGTGAGGTTGTGACTGGTGTTATCGGCAATCGAGTGCCACGTTACTGTCTTTTTGGCAATACGGTTAATTTAACGAGTCGTACGGAGACCACAGGTGTACCAGGATGCATAAATGTCAGTGAAGAAACTTACAAGTGAGTAGTAGCATACAGAGCTAAAACGTTTCTAATAAAAATAAATAGATATTCAAATTAATTATGAATTTTATTAAAACTATTGAAAATTTTATCACTTTTACTTTGACCAACTAAATGAAAAAAATCTTTTTAAAATTATGAAAATATTGTATAAAAATCAAAGTGCTAAAGGCTTTTCTAAGACAGTTTCCTCTACAGCTAGCGCTATTGTAGAGGAATTCGTAGATGTGGATTCTGCGCAAATTGTTGTTGATGAATTTTGTTCGCAGCTATTTAATGTTGTTGCTGATGATAAAGATGTTGTTGCTTTTTCTCCATCTGTATTTTGTTGTATATTTGTGTTTGCTGTTGTAAAAGTTGATTCATTTGTAAATGCAACTTGTTTCTTTTTAGTATTCGTTTTAGTTTTTTTGGCACTAGATTCATTAGTGGTCTTCTTTCCTGGCAACATACTACATTGATTGTAGTTTTCTTCATTATTTTTTGGATCCTCAATCTCTTCCATTAAGTCGATATAACGTTGTAAACGTCTTGGCAAACGCAAAGTATCAATGCCGTCGGGTAATTGTCCATTACTTCGCAGCAAATCACGTATGCGACAGCTTAACAAAAAAGGAAAGAAAAACGAAAAAAGAAAAAAGAAAACAAAAATCAATTTCGAGTTTTTGTTATTTTTCTTTTGCTTTCTTATAATCGATAAGTATAAAAATGATGTGCTTGAATTTTATTTTATATTTCCTTTAATTTTTCGGGGGAAATTTAAGCTAAAGATATAAAAGGAAAATAAAACAAAATAGACAATTTTTTTTTCATTGTTTTTAAATTTAATCGGATATTTAGGAATAGTTTCAAATAATTGTTAATTGACTTTTTTATTGTTCACAGTAGCAGCGATAATGAAAATGCATAAATTAGAAGTCTATAGTACTTAAACCACTGTACAATAATTGTAGAAGAATAGATTTTGAAGACTTTGTAAGAGTACAACAAAATCTACGCGATAAAATACGATACTAATTAATTTAGGACTAATAATAAATTTTAAATTTTATAGTCAAAATCGAAACGTTAGATATTTTAGCTGAGATATCTAATACATAAAACATTGCAATATATCACTGACACATTGCTCTGTTTGTATGCTTCGATCTCAGTTTGATCGATAGCTCGTAATCTAACTAAGAATTATCTCCATACTTTTGAGAAAGTTTCTTTAAGTCTGATTTTTTTAACGATAAAGAAATGGTTTGTTATTTAAAAGAGAATAGGTGTTGGCCCAAATCCAAAATACAAAATCTTATCATCTAAAACAATTCAATCTTCAATGTTAATTCTTTTAATTATAGGATAAACTAACGTTTTATATTTTCATTTAAAGACTTTTACATATTGTATAAGGTTTAAATACATAACAAAATATATCTGCAATACTGCATACAACACTAAGAGGCGTAATTGTCTATCTGCACATTTTACGATATAAATACTTTTATATGATTTTTTTTCTTTTGCTTTTTATATTTTTTGCTTTTTGCTAACTGCAATAAATAAAAGGTCATTTGTCAACACTTTTAAAAGTGTGAACTTAGTGCAAGAAATAAGGCACAAGGCTGCTAGAAAAGTAATACGAGAACGCTTATTTATTGGAAAAGAAGGTTAAATAAAATGAAATAAAAATTTATTGAACAAGCAGTAAATATCTAATGATTTATTAAACTGAAATAGTTGTAGTTAAATTAAATAAAGTGAAATTAATTTCATTTATTGAAAAATGCAAGTAACAAAAATATATTAAAATTATTAAAGCAAAAATACTTTCAAAATCAACAATATTCTTTTATTTTTAGTAATTAAAATTTTATTTTAAAAACTTTAATTTTATTTTTATTTCATTAATTTTTTTTGCGATTTTTTTTAAAGACTCTTCTATAAATAAAAACCGAAGGTTATATAGCTCAATCTCGTTATATGATCGCATGGTCAAAGGTTTTTGATAAAATGTGAAGACAATTTTTAAAGTAATTAAATAGAAAACTAACAGCTTTTTTGGTAATTTTATGTATTAAAATAAATACAAAAATCTTAAATCACTTGACAGATTGTGTAATGCAATCTAAAAAATATTCCAAAAAGCATGATGCATGCTTAAGTTCTGTTCTACTCTATTTACTTAAGAGGTTTATAAGCTTTGAAACATTTGAATACCACTTCTATTAATATGCTTACAACTATATATAAATTATATACTTATGTATGGTATTATACTATCTCAAATTCGGTTGTTTTAAGTTCTTTGATTTTATTTACTTTTTAAAATGATTTTTGTATTAATTTACGTTAGTTGTGTCATATTACATTATTAAAATTAATGGAACAGTAAGAAAAGTATCCATATGGCTATTTCAATACTAGCGTATTAGTGGATTGCATCCAATTTTGTATAAAAAAAACTTAAACTTCTTATGTCTTAAAGTAAATTGTTTAAATGGCAGTTGTACTTAACAAACAAAGTGAAAACGTTATAAAACCTAAAAATTTTACTAAAAACATTAACGATTAAGAAAACCAGAATTTTATAATTTTTTTTAATGTCGAATAGTTAACCAACTTTAAAACTATTCTAAATTCTAAATTTCTACATGTGTTTTTATGTTTTCCTAACGAATTTTAAATTAAATTAATTATTTTAATAAATTTAAAATGTATCTATATACATGTATAGAACTAATTCAAACTTTAAATTAAACGCAAATAAGAAACATGTATCTATTGCCATCAGAAGATTTTTGTATAATTAAAATCAAGACTTTCTTTTTTGATATTTCATACTACTGTGTACCATTACGTTAAGAGAACTTTTCAACAGTTAATATTAAAACAGTTAACGCTAGATTTCCCAACACCACCTTAGATCGATTATAAAAATCTTGGTTTGCCAATATACAATATATAAAATAGCTTTTTCAAATAAGTACTGGCATACCTCGTTTAACGCTCAGGTTGCGTTCCTGAAGATTGAGCGTTAACCGAAATAGCGTTAAAAAAGGCACTATTTGCATTAAAATATGGGGTTCCGTTTTTTTTGCTGCCTTGAAGTAAAAAAAAGATTTGTTAATCCAGCCAACCCAAGGCTAGAGGAAACTTCAGACTGTCGTTCACCGTTTTCAATACGCCTTATAACATTCATTTTCAACTCCAACGACACGCTTTTTCTAGATTGTTTAGCACCCATTCTTTTCTCAGCCATCTTTTATGATATGCAAATAATTTTTTTATTTAATGAATTTTATTAATTTAATCAAAATTACTAAGTCTGTACCGGACCATATCACTATTTCCAATGACTAATTTAATATAAGATAAAATTTCACTAATTTTTTATCCTTATAGGGGAATTCCAAGAATTAGGGAATTTTTTTAGCCTACTTTTATTTAAAAAAAAAACGTATGGAAAAAAATTCAAATTATGTATATTTTCTGCTGCTTTTTATGACGAATATGTTTTGAAAAATGACAAAAAATTTTAAAAAATAACGACAAAAAAATTGTTTTTTGAAGAGCGTTATAACGAAACAGCGCTAATCGAGGTAGCGTTAAGCGAGGTATGCCTGTACATTTTTTCAATATGAAAAATAAAATTTATTTTTATTTCCTTACAACGATGTATAAAATAATGGATACTGTCATATCGGAAATCATTATTTAGGTATTATATATATATACATCTTTACCCAGCACAAAAAAATGTTTAAATGAATTGAATTGTTACGACCGGAATGTATATCTGCAAGAAGTATTATATATTTATTTTAAAAAACAGAAATTTGTCTACACGTGCAAGTGTTTAAAAAATTTTGTAAGTAAAATGAAACATGAAAAGACGCATGCATATGTTTGCAAAAAAAAAAAAAAATGGGCGAAGTTTGTGTAAGAGTAAACACCCCGTAAAACAAGCAAACTTAAAACGTAAATTCTGTGTACATATTAACTTCTCTTCAAATTCTGTTTGTTACGTATTTTTTTACGAAAACAAGAAGTACTTAAAATTTTTTATATTTTTTTAATCACAAATTACTTATAACGTCAGTGTCGTCCTCGTATCTACATATGTATAGCTATAACATATCACATTTTGTCACAATTCGTTAAACTCGTTTATCACTATTAATTATACGTAGAATTTGTTTTAATACAAAAATGTTTTATAAGAAATATTTTTGCGTCTAATGGGCTATTAAACTATAAAACCAAAATTGTTTTGGTCAACTCAGGAAAATTTATTAAATCTATGGAATAGTGCCTTTTAATTTTAATAATAGACAGATTGCCCATCAAATAAAAATTATTGCAATTGTAAAGCTTCGCAAGCTATTAAATTTCCATTTGAATTCAGACATTTTTTTCAGAAAATAAAAAGATATTAACCAATTATGAATCATGTGATTTTGTTAAGCCATTTCGGCATTAATTCTTAAGTTGCGAAACATCGTTTAATCGAGTTGATATTTGTTTTATATATTTTTTTCTAAACGATGACTGCATGGCTTTTATATAAAATACCACTGGCACTGGTCAAAAAATCAAATCCTAAAATGCTATTCTACTTGTAGATACAAATAACTGAACGGAAAAGATATATAAAAAAAAACAAAGAAATACGTAAATAAATAAATTTTGGCAAAAACTTATCTAAAAAAATAGGCAGTCTAATGACTACAAAAATTACTTTTGTTTTTCACAATCTTGCAAAGATTAATGAGAAAATATTGTACACAATGACAGATAAAGAAATACAAAAATCGAAAACAAAAACGTATTGTAATTTACAGTAAAAGCGGAAACCATTAAAACCAGTAAGAAATAAATATTTCAAAAAGAATAATAAATTGTGTTATTTATCGCAACTATAAAACAAAAAAACAAGGACTTTAATCAATTCTTTGTTCTATTTATTCTATAAAATAAAACAAACAAAAGAAAAAAATAAGAGAAAATCATTAATTTCACTTTATCTTAAATGCTGTGAATTATTTAATTTTTGATTTAAATAGTTTCGCAATTAACCTAAAAATTGTATATAAATTTATATAATAAAATGCATGATAGTTTTCATGGTTGTTATTTGTTAGTGTTAAAAAAATTTTTTTTTTCTTTTAAAAATAAATTTTTTAACAAGCTCATGGACCAATACTCTTCAAGGCTTTTGCCATCACTTCATTTTGCTTTTTGTTTTCTGTAACAATTAAAATATATTTTTGTATATAAATAATATAAAAGTTCTCAAACAAATCAACAAGAATATTAAATTTGTATAAATAAATCTGCCACTTATTTTTTAATAAGTTTAGCTTTCAATTTACGTAAATGTGAATAAAATAAAATTTCAACTCACCGACATAAATGCCTAAGAGACATAACGCCAAAAACCTGCTCGATAGGTATGATATTATCACGTATTAAGCAGCCATAACGTTGCACAAACATTTCACAACGAGTGTCATATACAACAATAGGCTGAAATCAATAATAAATTTATAAATCGCAAAAAAAAGCAACGAAAACCTCAGTATAAATTATTAAATATTTAAAAATAATAATAAATAAATAAATACCTTAAACGGGATTTCAATAATTGGTATATTTCGTAACAGTATTTGTAAACATGAGATATTTTGAAATACATAATTACGACCATTTTCGATTAATTTATCAAGTAAAGCCAAAACAATAGAACTACCACCATCCGGAGGATTTGGTGCCGCCCCATATCTGTAAAAAGAAAATGTGCGACACACATACTGATCAAAAATTAAAAATCTTGCCTACTTGTTTAAAGATGCTGTCATGATTATATAATTTAAAATATAATAAACGCGAATTGTAAGTTTTAACTTTGTTTATGATTATTATTGCGAAAATTCAAATAAAAACTTTAAATATCGGATGTTTGTTTAAGGCCAGCAAATTTTATGACGAAGTTATGTTCATCGTGCACTATCGTTACCATACGATGATTAATAATGACAATCGTTTGTTAGATGATACGGACTAGGTCTGGTAGTGTAGATCTACTGAAGAAAACATACTCTTGGTTCTTAAGCCTAACTTGGATGATGATGCAGGCTGAGAATATTAAGACGAACAACCAACGAAGAAAACAAAATCATCAGAACCACAAGCATCAACTTTAACGAGGATGGATATTGACAATAAATGAAAATTGTTCTAAATTTTGTTTCCATGCGCAGACAGCAAACAATAATTTCATATTTTCTGCACAAAAATTGCTGTAATATGAATCGGAATTTTTAGTTTAACGCAAAAAAAAACAGCATATTTATGGATTTGTAATCTACTTTAAATTTCAAGGTACTGGATTTATTCCATTCCCAATTTTTTCTCCTGTTAAACAACACAAGTTTGATCCAGATACACAAATATATTCCGTATGGTATTACGTGATTTGATTTACATCTGCGCCTGGCAGTGAGCCGTAATCAGATGGTGGTCATACCACTGGGAATGAAAAGCAACGTCATTCACGCCCTAGGAAGCCGAAGACTAATTCTAGCAACAGGTCTTTCCTAGTTGCACCTTTGATGATTCCAGAGCAGGACTGCAAACCACCACTCCTTGCTGAAGAGTTGGAGACTATCCAACTCCTGTCCAGAACACATATCTAGCATGCTCACTGGATCTAGGAACATTCCACCAGGTAGGTGTTATTAAAGCCCCATTAAAAACCGACCCGTTCTGGGGCCACGAAACGACAACCACCACGATACTTCCATATAGGGGCCAACCTCAATAATCAGCCAGAGAACAGCTAAATGTCTAAAAAGACAAATAGCGGAACTCTGCGAGCTCACTGATACACGTGGAAATAACGTGGAGTTTCCAGTTGTACCCCTTCTGACTTCAGGGGACTAGGCTCCCTTATACCCACAGTTGCACAGGTCTAGATAGTCGAGCATTCTATAAAGACCATAAATGTGCGTCCGGGGGATATATATATATATATATATATATATATATATATATATATATATATATATATATATCAAAATCTGGCCTGACAAAAAATCCTTGTGCCCATTAAATTATTAATCTAGCCAAATTGAAATTAATGATATATAGGGTCCGCCATCTAACGTTTTTTTTTCAATTAGTGCTTATTTCGTGAATGGTAACACTAAGCTCATGTTTGATTTAACAGGTAATTAGTTTTATCCTTCCACTGAAAGGATACGGTTATGTATACGCTTAAACTCCTTCTTTAAGCATCTTCGACTTACAGAAGATGCCGATTTTGCAAAAAAAAAAATCATCTTTTCAAATGAAACTCATTGATCCTGGCAGAAAACCAGCACGCATACATTGAAAAGCACCCAAAACGAGTCACTGTTTGGTGCGGATTTTGGTCCAGAGGCATAATTGGGCCATTTTTCAGGAGTGGCTGTTACAGTCAACGGTGATCCTAATCGCGCCATGTTGAACGAATTTTTGTTCACAAAAATTAAAGAGAAGGATATTGGCAACATTTGGTTTCAATAGAACGGCGCTAGGTGCCACACAGCCTAAGCTGTATAGTTTTGTTTATAGCATTTAAAAAAAGTTATATGGCAGGGTATAGGGTCCCTAAACAAGTTCTTATTTCTTGGGGCTACTTTCACCTACAATTCACAGAATTAAATACCAAAATCATATGTAAGTAAATAGAAAAAAATTTAATTGAAAATATTCAAAATTCGATTGAGAATAAATTCGTTAGTCAAATCAAATGGTCTTCTTGTACTGTAGGGCAGCCTTTAATTTGTATTTTCAATACTTATTGTTACATTAGACTTAATGGAACATCACCTATATAAATTTTAATTATCCTGCTATTACAGTTGGATAATTGTTGCAAAGCTAGAGTTCTTTCATTCATTCTTTGGAAACGCAACTCTAAAAATTATATAATCGTATTCTTTTGTAAAGTAAAATTTGAACTAAGGAACAAGTCACCACCAGTGAGCCTTACTAAAATATTTTATTAATAATAAAATTTAATATTTTTAATATGACATGATTCTTGCTATCGCAGTTTTCTTTACAAAAGAAAAATATTAATTACCTTATTTAGAGAAGTACCTTTAACTTTACGCATTAAGTTTGATTTTAAAGTAGTCCATGCAAAGTTAAAAATATCTTAGTCCTATTTCCAGATATTGATACAAGAAGTATAATAAACAATTGTAGTTTCCAGACACGTTAAGCGCTTCTTTGTAAATCTCTTAAATTTTAAAGACTTTCTAGGCTATAGGCTATAACCTAATCGTTATGTAGAGAAAGTACTCATCTCTTTCTTTCTATATTAACATCTTAGCACTTAATGCTCAGATAACCTAAATCAAATTCAAAGTGAGGTTGTTGTAGTTGTAAAGATAGTTAATAATTCAGAATAATTTTATATGCGAATTTCTCTACTTCCCATACTGTAAGACTTTTGTTTTTCAGCACATTTTATTTCAAGCTGATCTTACGAAATCTTAGTTAAGAAACATCTTACTATTGCTGCTATTTTGAAGAACTCTGAATTGGTTTTTCTCGTTTTATTTTCTTTTTAAACAAATTTAGTGGGATCTACTATTACAGAGTTTGCTGATTAAAAAACATATAATTATTTTAAAGGAGTGTAACTTTTTCCCTGTTTTTTGAAAAATATATATTTAAATTTTAATACATTTGTTCAAGCATTATTCAATAAAATCTTTTGAAAAAAGGCTTTTGAAATGTTAAATTTTTTTATATTTTTTTTCTAATGCAAATGAAATTGAGGTAAATAAGAACATTAATTCTTTTTTATTGCTAAGTATGCAAATAATGTCTAGATTAGATTTGCAAACATGCTTGGCATTTTGCCAAAGAAACGTAAAAAATAATCACAGAAATGAGTAGAAATAATAAGAACTGATTTTTATCGTAATAATAATAATAATAATAAAAAAATGCACACATATATGTATACATTTGTGGACATGAGTATATAGCCCCAACTCTTATACCAATTTTCTATTTTAATTTTCTTCTCCAAGAAAAGCAATTTAAAATTGTAACATCATTAAACAAATAATTGGAAAAACCATGACATACGAATACACATTAGCTAAAAACCACAAATTAACACAGTGTAACCACATGTAGAGTACAATCGTTGGAAAATTACAATACATTCATAAGACAACATTAAACACTATAAGTTTTCTTTTTTTGGACAATTAAAGAAAAAAAATGTTTTTACTTTATAAAAGAACACAGCAAGCCTTTTTATGGCAGTTAGATCAAATGAATAGAAATCAGCGCTATTTATCACTATTTTTTATAAGATCCTACTAGATTTTACTTGTTTTTGTTATAAGCAAACATGATTGAAATCCTATTTAATAAATAGAGAAGATTAATTGAAAATAATATTCAAGCAAATGTCACTTAAATTTAAGGGCTTCACAAAAACTATTTTTTATACTATAATCAAACTATGCATTATAGAGATCAATATAAACATATAGTAAATATTGAAACTTGTAAATCTTTGAATATATATCGTAGCGATAATGTCGCTTTGTTTGTATTGTCCCCCAGTTAAATAAACATTTTTGTTTGCTGTGATGTTATCGTATGTTAGTTTATTATGTCATGATATCTTGGAAAAAAAAAGCACAACCAATCAAGTGTGGTAAGGAAAGAAAATTTTAAAAGAAAATTTCCCAACTTCATTATATTTTTGTTTTGTAAATAAGAATTGTTTGTTGTCTAACTGTATAATTTATATTTTGAACTTTTTTCCACCATCCCATTAAACTTGTTGTTTTATTTCAACTTGTGTGATTTCAGGGCTTTACAAGTTTCAATATTTACATTAAATGTTGGTTTTGGTTACAACTTGTCGACAATGTGGAGTTAAAGTTTTTTCAAAAGAAACCAAAAAATGTTGTGGCTGACTGTATATATTTTAAAAGAAATACCATCTGTAAGGGAGGGTGAAGAAAACAGTTTTACGTACAAATTATAAGTCTAAAAATAAATTGAAGCGCTTTTCTTCAATTTATTACATATGTGGTTTTTTTTATTTCCCTGAGAATTAAGAAAATAAAATAATGGTTTCATTCAAGCAAATATTTATTGCGTCCTTATTTTACTGAAAAATTCCTTTGCTTAATAATATTTTTATATGTTTTATTGCAACTATTAGCTAAAGCGGCCGAATGCCAAAAAACCACAAAATATATAATTTTATGGAAGAGTTTTCATTTTATCTCACTGGGGGAAAAACCACTTTAAATCTCAATTTTAAAACATTTATGCTACAAATATTTTTGTATATTTAAAAGGCAGAAAATTAGTCAACTTCATTGGCCAACATGTAGACATACAAAGAAATATATTAAAATATCTTAAGTTTTTGCATAACTTCTGAAAAAAAATGAGTAAAATAATTTCCAGTGTTTTTAGTCACTTTATATTTCGCATGAGAAAAATCAGCCATACATTGTTTTCTTAAATGTATGAAATTTAAATAACAAGTAAATAATTAAAAATACAGAAATGGGTTTCTTTATAATTTTCGTAAGAAATGAACGAATATGAATGTTTAATAACGGTAAATTCTTTTAACCATAAATATAAAAAAATGAAAGGAAAAATAAAAGTAATTATTGCGAAATTGTTTTGTGTCAATCAGTGGAGGAGGGTGTCTAGGATATGAGACGCATGTTGGCGTGTTTAATTTCGAAAACATAGTGGTCCTTTTATACTTTTGTATTCGCTACTGCAATTTTTGTACTAAAGGGTCCGCCATATAACTTTTTTTTGTTTTAAATTCTATAAACAAAACTAGTGAATATTTTCTTTTTTTATTTGAAAAAACAAACCTTCCGGTTAATAATGGAAAATAATTTCATTCAAATGGCTGCCTTGGCTGGCCATGCAGTAGCCTATACGATCAGTCCAATTTTTAAGCACATTATCGATTGTGTGCAGCTGTATTTCACCAATGGCTTTACGAATATTGTCCTTTAAAGCCTCAATTGTCTCTGGCTTATTGACGTAACACTTATCTTTGACGGTACCTCACAAATAATAGTCCAACGGTGTACAATCGCAGCTCCGGCTGATAATGCGTTCTTCAAAAATAGGGCCCAAAACATCGAGTGCAGCTTCGGCGTAGCGCCGTCCTGTTGAAACTAAATGTTGCCAATATCCTCCTTGTAATATATTTCATAGCTAACAAATGATGTTACCTTCCCTTAATCCTAATATAACTTAATCCTAATATAACTTAATTCTATATAATACAACACTTAACCTTAATACTATAATTTGCAACATTGTCAGAATTAATAAGAAAAGGAATTGGAAATAAAGCCAGTTTCGTTACAACCACAAATGCGTGCGGTCTCTTTTATTTAATAAGTAAAACTTAACAAAGTGGCGACGAGGAAAAATAAAGGTGGAAAAGAAAACAGTGCGGGTTCATCATAATTGAAAAGTGATTTAAATACAAATGATTAAAAAGATCCATTGAATGGACATACATATGTACATACGTAGGCAAGCAGTACATTTATTAGTTTTGTGTGTATAACAACAACAAAAATGGCAACAGACAATTTTAACAGCATAGAAATGCTTATAAAACAACAGCAGGAATTTACAAAAAACCTGCTAACCCAGCAACAATTATGGATGCAATCCTTCCTGGACAACAAACCAGAAGCTGCTTCAGTAGCGAAACTCACAACTGACAAATTGATGGTACCAGCGTTCCACAAGTTCAACAAGGAACAACAACAGTGGAACTCATATTTGCAACAACTTCAACAACATTTTGTGGCATACGCGGTGGATTCAGTCGGTAAGCAAAAATCATTTTTTTTATCGTGGTGCGGAGCAGAGGTATTTGAGTTGCTTAAGAATTTATTCGGCGTAACAAGTTTGGAAAATCAAACATATCAAGAAATAACGGAAAAATTAACGGAACATTTCTCGGTAAGCCAGCATATAGTAGCAGCTCGTTATAAATTTTTTAAAAGTCAAATGAAGGGTACTCAAACATACAAAGAGTGGATTGCAGACCTTCGCGGTTTGGCGAGAGACTGTAAGTTTGTCTGCAACTCAAATACATGCTCATCAAATTATGTAGATGACATGATACGGGATCAGATAATTGTGAATACACCACACGACGCAGTTCGTTCTGCTGCTTTGCAGAAACAAAAAACAACACTCGCGGATGTAGTACTCATTGCAGAGTCGTTTGAAGCAACAACAAGAACAATGGCAACGTTAAAAGAAATTTCAACTGAAAAAACGCTAGACATAAATTTAATAAAAAAACAATCGGTCACTGAAAAAGAAAACCAAAAATACAAAAAAGAAAATAAATACAAATCGTGTTCGGGTTGTTTTAGTTCTCATAGAAGAGAAGAGTGTAAATTTAAAAATGCCATTTGCAACAAATGTGGAAAAAAGGGACACATAGCGCCCGTGTGTATGTCAAAACAAAAGAACAATTACAAGAAAGTGCATAAAAACAAAAAACAAAATAACATTGATGTGATTGAAACAATATATGGCGTTACAGGTGGAATCAAAACAGAGAAAACAAAGAGTGTAATCTTTGTTGAAATTAATAATAGAACAATTAAATTTCAAATTGACACTGGTGCATCGATATCAATTATTAATTTAGAGACATTTGAACAGTTAAATAAACCAAAATTAATTACAACAAAAAGAGTGTTATATGGGTTTGGTAGAAAAATAATACCTATATTAGGTGAATTGCACATAAAGATGAAATGTGGTGATTGTGAAAGAAAAGTTGTTTTAATTGTTGTAAACACCAATGCTGGTGATAATTTGTTCGGGTTTGATTTATTTACAACTTTTGGATTTCAAATTAAACAAATAAATTCGGTTTACGGAAAAGAAAATGATCATCTAAAAGAACTTTGTGAAAGATTTAGTAAACTTTTTGGACAATCTCTCGGTATGGTTAAAAATTATAAAGCAAGTGTTCGTCTAAAATCAGATGCGCAACCAAAATTTTTTAGAAGCCGACCAATTCCGTTCGCACAAATGTCTGATTTTAAAAAAGAATTAGAAAGACTAATAGAACAAAAAATTATTATTCCTGTAAAATTTAGTGACTGGGCGTCGCCCATCGTGTTAGCAAAAAAACCGAATAACTCCATGCGTATATGTGGCGATTTTAAGGTAACTGTCAATTCGCAGATTGATATAGAACAATACCCACTTCCAAATCGTGAAAGTTTGTTTCATATCATTCGTAACGGAAAATTTTTTTCGAAAATCGATTTGAAGGATGCTTATCTTCAAATGGAGCTTGATGATTCATCGAAAAAAATAATGGTGATTACTACCCCGCTTGGACTCTTCCAATATCAACGTTTGCCCTACGGCATAGCTAGCGCCCCAGCTATATTTCAGAGGTACATTGAACAGCTCCTTCATGGAATAGAAGGATGTGCAAATTATTTGGATGATATTATAATATCAGCGCCAACTGAAACAGAACATTTCCAGCGACTCGAACAATTATTTTCCGTTTTATTATCTAATGGTATCCGATGTAAAAAAGAGAAGTGCATGTTCTTACAACCGAAAATTACATACCTAGGCCGTCAGATCAGCTCTGAAGGTATATTGCCAGACGAATCTGGCGTTCTTGCCGTAAAAAATTTGAAACCACCAAAAGACATAAAAGATCTTGAAGCTTTTATGGGCAAAGTTAATTACTATCATAATTTTGTACCAAACTTTTCAACTGTTGCAGCTCCAATCAACATGCTACGCAGAAAAGACGTTCCTTTCCGTTGGGGGAAAAACCAACAAAAAAGCTTTGATCAGCTCAAAACGTACATAGTCAACGCAACGCTACTGGCACATTTTCAAGACAACTTGCCGCTCATCCTTTCAACTGATGCATCTCCCTTTGGCATCGGTGCGGTGATCTCACACCTTTACCCAGATGGATCTGAAAGACCGATTGCTTTTGCCTCTAAGACTCTGGATAAACATCAAGTCAACTACAGCCAAATTGAAAAGGAAGCTCTCTCAATCATATTCGGTGTTAAACGTTTTCATCAATTTTTGTATGGTCGAAAGTTTACCCTTATTACGGACCACAAACCACTGGTAAGCATTTTAAGTCCTTACAAACTATTACCTACTATGACTGCACATCGTATTCAACGCTGGGCCATAACGCTCATGGCTTATCAATTTGACATAAAATATAGAAATACTGTCAATCATGGTAATGCAGATGCCTTATCGCGTCTACCTATTGGAGCAGACGAAAAATTCGATAGGGAAGAGGATTCGTGTTTTGCAGTGTTTTTCGAAGATTTTCCTTTAAAGAAAGATATCTACAAAGAAGCTAAAGTTGACAAAACACCGCACCGTTTATAATTTTGTAAAAAATAGTTGGCCGGACCAGCTTACTCAAGAGCAAGCAAACCTTAAACCATTTTTCAAACGCAAAGACAATTTAGCAATTCACAACAATTTACTTTGTTTAGAAACCGATTACATTCGTGTAATTGTACCTGATGCTTTAAAGAACCAAATGTTAAAACATTTACATGAGGGGCATTGGGGAGTTGTCAGAATGAAGCAACTAGCGAGACAACACATATGGTGGAACAATATCGATGCTGACATTACAAGAATTGCTGCCGATTGTGCAAAATGCAAAATCCACAATCAGACACCTTCTAGTATATATGAAAGCTGGCCAAAATCATCAAAGCCTTGGGAAAGAGTACACATAGACTTCGCTGGTCTTATTCTTAGTTCTATGTGGCTCATATGTGTCGACGCATTCTCGCAGTTTCCATACGTTTCATCAATGAAAAACACAACTACAGAAGACACTATTTCTGCGCTTTCTGCAATATTCTCCATCGAAGGCGTACCAAATACAATCGTTAGTGACAACGGTCCACAGTTAAGCTCCGAAAAATTCGAACAATTTTGTATAAAACTGGGTATTAGGCACGTCACAACTACACCGTTCCATCCAGCCTCTAACGGTTTGGCTGAACGTTTTGTTAGAACGTTCAAAACTTCTGTTCGCAAAAACATAGAAGACAACCTATCAATCAGAGATGCTGTCCATAAATTCCTTGCTACTTACCGGGTTATGCCAACAGCCGAAGGAAAATCTCCTGCAGAACTCTTACGTGGTAGACCTATTAAAACAATCTGGTCACAATTCTTGCAATCCCCTAAACCACTAGAGCGAAATTCATCAAGCTCAACAAAATATCAAATCAACGATACCGTTTACGTTAGAAACTATGGCAAGGGAAAAAAGTGGATACCTGGTAACATTCAAGCAAAACTTGGGAAAGTAATTTTCGTCATAAGTACAGCAAAAGGTATTTGCAGACGTCATGTTAACCAGATAAAACCTCGTAGCTTCCCAATCATCGATCCAGATCATCTTAGTAAAAATGTAGAAGAATCACACCAATCAACTCTAGCAAATACATCGACTTCAACATCAGCAAATGAAGTAACTCATAAAGCATCTTCGCCTCATCAAGAAACAGATGGTAATCAACAAAATCTTCAGTTGCGCAGAACAACAAGAAATCGTAGAGAAGTATTACGCTACCAGCCAGAAGACTTCCGGAAACATTAACAAAATTTTGTACAACATATCATATTTTTATTAAACATTTTATTAACATAATTTGTTAGCATCATCGACCCTAAATTTTGAACTAATTGAGTCTACATCGATTTTGAAGGAAAATTGAAAATAAGTTGAATTAATTATGTGGGCCTAAAAATTTGGGGTGGAGTAATGTAATATATTTCATAGCTAACAAATGATGTTACCTTCCCTTAATCCTAATATAACTTAATTCTATATAATACAACACTTAACCTTAATACTATAATTTGCAACATTGTCAGAATTAATAAGAAAAGTAATTGGAAATAAAGCCAGTTTCGTTACAACCACAAATGCGTGCGGTCTCTTTTATTATTTATTATTATTTATTATTTATTTTTGTGAACGAAAATTCAATATGTCCCGATAACGATCATCATTGACTGTCATTGACAGCCACTCCTTGCTCATTTTTGAAAAAAAAAATGGCCCAGTTATGCCTCTGGACCAAAATCCGCACCAAACAGTGACTCGTTTTGGGTGTGTCGGCTTTTCAATGTGTGCGTGCGGGTTTTCTGTGCCCCAAATGCGACAATTTTGCTTGTTTACATACCCGCCAAGATTAAAATGATCTTCATCTGAAGATTAATTTTTTTTTTTTTTGCAAAATCGCCATCTTCCGTAAGTCGATCGCAGGCCCACTTAGCGAAGCGAAAACGCATTGGATGGTCACTTCGCTTCAACTCCTGAACCAATTGGACTTTGTATGGCGTCATACCAAGGACTTTATGCAAAATTCGTCTCAATGATGTCTGATGTTCAATTGTTGAGAACGATGGTGAATTGATATTAATAGCGCTTCACGCACACTTTCTGCCACAGCAGCAACATTCTCGGGTGTAACACTGTTTTTGGCTTTTCACGCTTTGGTTTATCGATGAGGATGCTGACGATGCTGCTTTTCTTCCAAAATGCGTACGCAATTTTCGCACACATTCTGGAACTTTACCATGATTTTCAAAGTAATGTCGCAATATTTCCCAGCGTTGTTCAAGCGTATACACAACCATATTCGTTCAGCGGAAGGATAAAACTAATTATCTGTCCAATTAAACATGAGCTGTGTGATTAGATTTACATCCGCGCCTGGCCATGAAGCCTTAATCAGATGTTGGACCAAACCAGGAAGCCGAAACTATAATTCTATGCAACAGAACTTTCTAGTTGCAACTTCGATGATTTCAGAGCAGGGCTGCAAATCATCACTGCTTGCTTAAGAGTTGAAGACTTTCCAACTCCTGTCCAGAACACATGTCTAGCATGCTCACTGGACTGGATCATTCGCCACCATATTAAACAAGAGACCTGACATGGGGCCGCGAAATCAAAACCACCACGATACTCCCATATAGGGGCCAACCTCAATAATCCGTCAGAGAACAGTTAAATGTCTAAAGAGATAAATAACGGAACTCTGCGAGCTTACTGATTCCCGTGGAAATAAAGTGGAGTTTCAAGTTGTATCAAACATGAGCTAAGTGTTACCATTCACGAAATAAGCACTAGTTGAAAAAAAATCGTTAGATGGCGGACCCTTTATATCTTAAAAGCATAGTTTCCGCCATTCACTTACGGCGTTGCGATGATGCCTCAAGAACAACATTAGCTATTTGTTTTACTTTCACTCGTTGTCAAATCCTTCTATGAGTCAGGCAGCTGATTCTCATTCATATAAGTTTGATTATTTTATTATGTTTAATTTTTTAACCTAACTTCAAACGTTGAATCGTGTCATAAAATGTATGAAAAGTTCCCCACAAAGCCTTTTAAATAAAAACAACTTAAAAGTACCTTGGCTTTTTCGATGTGTGAAATCTACAGTCATTTAGGAGTTTTCTTATAAAATTATCAAAATTTAAATCTTTTTAAATCATTGTGCAGTATAGTCTAACAAAGTGTGACTCAAATTCAAGAATATTGTTTATCAAGGGTGCATTTTATAGTCTGTTGTTTGAACAATGTTCATTAAAAATGAGGAAAATAAAATTGTTTAATGGCTTTGTTTGACAATCTCTTTCTACATATTAACTTAGCTTTGTGCTCTGATAAATACGATTTGCTTCTGTTATTTTGAATTATTATTAAAACAAAATAACTTCAAACAGAGAAATTTGGTTTTATTTCTATTTCGCTACATAGTATTCTCATGTATGTCTTATTTTAAACTTTAGTTATTTGCTTTTTTTATTTATTTTTATTTTTTTTTTTTTTGTATTTAATTAAAGCAAGTGTTCTGAATGTAGAATTAAGTTTAAAAAACTGATCGAAAGATATTCATTGAAAAAAACGTATGTACAAAGAAATTTTTGAAAGCGTCCCTTTTTCAGACAAAAAAACAGGTCATTCTAGGTAGCAACAAGTTTTTTTTATTTTTTTTTAATAGGACCAGCACTCAGGGGATGACCCCTACGTGACAGCACTGTGACAGAACTAGGAAATTAGGTTACGGGAAGGGGGAAAGAGTGAGTAGTGTCTGTGGACATTCGATTTGAATTTTCTCAGATTGAAAGTGACAGGAAAGACCTCCGGAGGGATCTTATTCCACATACGGACTGTTCTGAATTTTCCCTGTAATGCGTAGTGCGATTCATTGGCCAATCAACCACAAAAGGATGTGCTTTCATCGAAAATCGAGTTAAACGTGAAAACGTGCGAGTATCAGGAACAAGTTCCCTAATTTCATTAGAGCACTTACCATTGTAGTAACGATAGAACAGTGAAATGCATCCCACATTGCGTCGATGCTCTAGAGAATCAATAGAGTTGGATACCCTACTGTCAGCAATGAGCCTCTTGGCCCTCTCCTGTACGCGGTCGAGTAACCCCAAAATAGACTTTGGAGCACCGGCCCATACATGAGAGTTGTATTCCATTTTCGCACGGATGTAGGTGGTATAGATAGTACCGAGCCACTTGAAAGCTTCCTTAGAAACCTGAAAAATATGTTTAGTCCAACGAATATCACACTGAATTTTCATACCGAAAACATCAAGAGCTTCCGATTCCGTAATACCTATATCACCCATAGTAACAGATGCAGCACCACTACCAAACGAAGATCTATGCGTAAGCATGCAAAAAAGTCAGGTTGCTCATTTAAGAATTAAAACTCTTTTGACTCTAACAAATAGGTTTATAGACTATAGGTTTGGAGACTAGTTTTAAATGAGTATAAGCTAGCTTGTCCTCTATAACGAAAAAAAATTTCGTTGGTTAAATACAAAATTAGACGAACATAATAATTTTCTTTTGATATAGAGAGGAAGCCAAAAAATTGGGTTTTTTTTTATTATTTTTTTGGAGGGGTCTGTGCAAAAATGCCTAAAGATTCACACTTTTTTTCTCATGAATCAATAGAATTGTTTTACTGAAGATTTGAATATACAGAAATCTCTCAATCTTACTTTACACCAGTTTTTTCAGTTAACCTGGAATTAAAAAAGAGTGTTGCTATTTTAAGATAACAATAAATTTTTTCCCTTTTTAGTAAGTTGATTGAAAGTCTCCAACAAAATCCTGTATGTTTGGCAAGAGTTATAACTTAATATGACAACAGAAATAAAAAAAATCTGTTTCTTGTGTAAAATTCTGAAAATGATGCGGCAAAAGTAAAAATAGCAAGAAGAAATTTACAAAGTGTCAAAATAAATATATAAATATTTATTTTTAAAATGATGCTAGTGTTATCGCAGAGAAAATGACAACTCTTCTTGTTGCCTTTCGGTAAAATATTTCTATTTTTCATGATACGTTTCATGGTATTGACATTTGCTGTAAATTCTTTATTTATGCAAAACTACTAAATATATAAACAAATATCTATGCGATACATTAAAGATGTACAAATTGTTTCTATTTCACCACTTGCTATAATAAATAATAAAAATAATATGTATAAATAAAAAAAAAAATGAAAGCAACAACATTATTTCAATTGCATACTATTCTTGTGCACATGCTCACACACATACACAACATACGAATAGTAATGATTATTTGTACGGGCATATACAATATTACACACAATGTAGCAAACTTCTCACATACAAATAAATGCTTAAAACAAAAACCTAAAGAAGGAGAAGAAGAAGAAGATATCCTTGAACCATGAGACATTTTGGAGACTGTAAAAACAAAATGCAAATAATAGAGATGTTTTTTGCTTTATTGTTACATTTCTATTATATTCATGCTGTCAACTACTACATTATTGGATGGTAGAATAAGTAGGTGATTGTTTTTCGGCTAATAAATTGGCATCATTATTGTAATAAATTTAGGAAAATGTATAAGGAAACACAAACTTACATTCATTCTGTCATTTATCATTGAACAGGTTTTCTTTTAAAGTCTTTGCTTTTATCCTAACTTATAGTATTCATAGCCCTTACTACTTTTGCCTTCAAAAGTATCCGCCTCGAATTATATGTGTACGCGAATGTATCTCAATATTAATTCGTAATTTTTATCTATGATTTCGTTTTCATATTTCTCTTTTTCTTTTAATATATATTTTTGTCTTTATATCTGTGACATATTCTCTTTATATTCTTATCTTTATTCATCCTTCTTTTAGGTAAGAAATGATTACAAAGGTAATTTTATACCCTTTGTTAATTTGGCTTGCTTTATTGGTAAAGACTGAAAGCATGCCGTGTCCTAAACAGACAAATGACTAATTAAAGGCTTAATAAGTAAGAAACAGCCTACATCAAGCAATATATAGAACAGGATAAGACTGTCGCAATAGAACTTTGTAAACCTAAAAATATGGCTTCAATTAATTTTGCTAAAAAAAAGCAAATATCACGATTACTAAAAAGGAATAATGAAAAAGGCTTTATTTTGACAGTATTTGTTTAACCAACTTAATATTGATTGATTATGCTATAGTCTTATCAATAAAATTAGTTGAATAAATATATGATGTTGATAGGGGATTAAAGTGAATAATGAATAATGTTAACGGATGTAGCGAAGGTAGAATATAATGCATTATATTATGCTAGAAACAAAATTTTCCTCCTTCCTTTAAAAACCAACAAAACAAAAAATGTGTAAAAACACATTTTCATTTAGAAAATAAACCACATGAGAATTTAGACAAGATTAAAAATGAATAATTTAGATAAAATTACTTAGTTTTGAAAATTGACTATTGTACTTGTTAACTATAATAATTTTGATAAAATCGCCTTTTTAAAATCTCCATTTCAAATTATTTCTCAAAATAAAAATTATTTAAAAAATATATGTTAAGTGATGCAATTTGAATCCACCTGAAACCGTTTGCTAGGAAAACAATTCTTTAAAATTAATTATTTGTTTAATAATTCTTTAAGGGCTATTTATTCCCAAAGTTTTTGGAGTCAATATCGAGGCGAGCTAATTAAAACCATCACGATTATCTGAGCTAGACTGTGTACTTTGTTACGCACTAAACGCTTTAGCTCTAACCCACCTGTGCTGTACTCATATTAAATTTTAGTACAATTAGGTAAGAATAATTTCCATCGGCAGAATAATTTCCATCCTTTAGTCCAAAAAGGATTTTCCATGGGTTAGTTAATATATTTCCAAATTATAAAATTCCAACATAATATTTTAATGACTTTAAAAATAAAAATATTTTGCGATATTTATTTTGTTATACTTTATTAAAGACACAGCTTTATGTCATCCATGTACTTGTTAACATTTTTTATGTTATGTTACAAAATAGTTTGTAACTTAATGTTATGTTTTTCATTTTTAGAAATTTCTTGAAAAGTTTTTCTCAAACACAACAGACTATTGCAGATTTAAAAAATATTTTTTTATTCTGTAAGAAAACATTTATTTGTAATATTTTTTTTATTTATTTTGTTGCTATTTTCAAGAATTTATTTTAAATAGTACAATAAAGTTGTTTTTTTTTAATACAACCATTACACAGTAAATATTTCTTGACTTGTCATTTAACGTTACATATTGTACAATTAAGTCAGAATATTTTAACAATGTTCTATTTAAAAAAACGGAAGGTTGTCATTGCAAAGAATATATTTTAAAAATATAGCAAGTGAAAAACTATGACTTTTGATCTTGTGTTGTGATAAATTTTAACTTACCTGAGTAAAATAAGTAACAAATCAGGTGCACTGGCTTGTACGGCTACACGCAACGGTGAGGAACGACCACATGATTCTATTGGAATATCAATGAATCTGTAAAATACAATAACAAAGAAAGTTAATGCAAATGAACAGCTGCAAAAGCAAACTTACAGACAAAACACAAAAAACAAAACTTTGGAAAAGAGTATTATAATATCTGTGATACAATTAAAAGTAGATATTGAAAATTAATTACAAAGAAATATGCAACGTATAACGTCACTAACGATTTAATTATATTGAACATTTTCTTTTGATAAATGAACATTTAAATCGATAAAACATAAAAATCAACCTGGCGTTGAAACAATTTTCATTCGTTTTTTCTTGACTACCAAAAAAATGTACGTTAATTTTAGACACTGTTTAAATTATATTTAAGTTGTAATGCTAAAATGACACAAAATAGCACTTTTTTGATACATTTATATAACTCATTTCATTACTCATATTATCCCTTGACAATATGAGTAATAACAAATAGAAAACATTTCCTCAACTATAAAATTTACAGGAACGATTGCCAAGATGCGAATAGTGGTGGTGTAGCGATACTCGTTCATAAAAAAATTAAGCACTCACTACTCTCTGTAACTATGACAGATCTCATTGAAAACTTATCAGTCGAAGTCATCATAAATGGCAGAAAAGTTATTGTTACAACAGCATATTCGCCACGTTTTGCCCAATCATTTGTAAACGACATTATATCGCTGACTCCAATAAACAAAGATTTTATCCTTCTCGGAGATCTTAACGTTAAACATGCTGCTTGGAACTGTCTTAATTCAAAATACGGCAGGCAGAGCTCTTTACAATCAACAGCATTTGAGGAATTTTTTCGTCTATTATCCCAATAGCCCAACCTTATATCGTCATCGGGAAAACTGCAGCCCGTCTGTAGTTGACATTGTTGTAAGTAACGTTGCACTTCCATTACGGGTTAGAGCTTTGAAGTATGAAATCCCTTCAGACCACCGGCCTATTATCTGCTCTATTTCAGCCCATTTGTAAGATGATAGCACCACGACATTTCCTACATTTAACACTAATTGGCACGCCTACCAGGAAATAATTAGAAGAAGCATCCTTGCTAGTTCTGAAAATGATCGTTCTCAACTTAGTATTGATCATGAAATAGCCCGTTTTACCGAACTTATTCTTTCAGCAAGAAATGCGTCTACACCATTAAACAGTGTAAGGAATAACCCCCATATGCCTAGAGATATAAGCAATATGATCAGGCAAAGAAAAGTTTCTAAAAGTAAACAAATTAGAGCTCATAATGGCCCGGAACATCGCTTTTACAGTCGGTGTATTAAATTTCTTACAAAACATATTGACCGAAAGCTAAATATGATAAAGAACCAAATATGGTCATCACTTTTGGAGAATATAAAACCAGGAGACAAACGATTTTGGAAAGTAAGTCGCTCCTTAAGATGCAAAGGCAGCAGACAAATTCGTCACTGATACTGATACTGTTGCTAACACATTTCATAGAGCAAATGAGCTCACATTAATATATACTCACTCAATTGATCATAGAGTTAATTCTGCGGCAAGTATTTTAGGATCTAAAGATCCATCCGCTACCGACATTCTTTATACAACAACTCGAGAATTGTCTTTATTTATCGGTCAGCTAAAAAACTGCAAATCTCCTGATCTTGATGCTGTTCCAAACATACTTTTAAAGAAACTTCCAGAAGATGCCTTAAAGCTGCTGGTTTTTCTTTTCAACAGTTACTTGCGTTTGAAATATTTTCCTGCTGCATTCAAAAAAGCTAAGGTTATTGCAATTTTGAAATCGAATAAACCAGCATAACCCTACCAGCTGCAGAGCAATTAGTCTCCTAAGTAACTTGGGAAAACTTTTCGAGAAAATAATTCACACCACAATTTCGGAATATGCAGCAGATTTCAATATTATTTCAGAATCAGTTTGGTTTTAAAAAAGAGCATAACGCGGTGAGTCAAATTGGGCGTATCAAAAATAAAATCATAAACAATAAGATCCAAAGAAAATCCACCGGATTAATTATGCTAGATATCGAAAAAGCTTTCGACACTGTATGGCAAAACGGTCTTATATATAAAATGGTTACAGCTAACATACCAAAATACCTCTGTAAAATTGTTTCACAGTTTTTGGAAAATAGATCGTATGCTGTCTCGGTGAACAAAAGTATGTCATCATTTTATTCTATCTCTGCGTGAGTACCACAAGGACCTATACTCTCTCCAACGCTGTACTTAATCTTTACATTAGATTTTAAACTACCTAGAGAAGTGGATACAGCCTACTACGCTGACGATACGGCACTCATTACCTCCAGTAGGCTTACTTCAGCTCTTTTGAAAAAGATGGAGCAACAAAATCCAGGCAATTATTTCCCATTCAATAAATCGCCTTAAAGGTTACCAACAAGACAACTGATGATACTGATTTGATGATACTGACATCAACATTGTAAATAATGTAATATATCTTGAAGTTACTTTAGACAAGAAACTCACTTTTCAAAAACATATATCATCATGCTGTCAAAAACCGTTGAAAGCGTTCAGAAATATTTGGCCCTTCTTGAACAGGAGGTCAGCGCTAAGCCTGAAAAATGAGAATCTCATTTACAAAGCCGTTATTCGACCAATAATGTGCTTTGCATCGCCAATCTGGTATCGTGTTGCAAAGACCCATCTAAAGAAGTTCCAAATTATCCAGAACAAATGCCTAAAGATGATACATAATCTAATTGATTATTCTTGAATAATCAGTTTTTAAGCATTCTTTTTTCCTAATTATAATTGAATTTATTTTGTTTGTTTTTTTTTATAAAATTACAATAGCTTTAATTGCTGAAGTATCCATAAGATACATCTCATATTTATAATTATATTATCTAGATATAAGATATAGAATTTAGGAATGGATTAACAAAAATTTGAAATTTTGAATCAAGATATTAATGTGACAATTTTGAATGACATTCCCGGGGAAATTTTTACCTATAAATCGGCTGACTCTGTTACCAATCAAGACGATGTTGTAAATTATCCAGTCGAATTTTAAAATTCGCTTGCGATACCTGGACTGCGGTTCCACCGCCAGCAAGTGAAAGTTGGTGTACTAAATATTTTGCTTAGAAATATTTGCCAGCCACGACTTTGCAATGGGACACGTTTAGTAGTTAAAAAAAGTCATGAAAAATGTAATTGAAGCAAAAATTTTAAAGGAAAATATAAGGGCGAGGATGTGCTGATACCACGCATTCCTACGATTCCTCCAGTTTGCCGTTTAATTTTAAACGGCTTCAGTTCCCCATGCGTGTTGCTTTTGCAATTCTCCCTGTTTTTCGCACGGTCAATTATATGTATCACGTTCACGTGTTTATAAACCAACTGCTTTGTTTGTCTACACCGCGAACCAAAATCAATCGATGAATGTCGTATATGTAAAAGCATTGCAATAGAATAAGACGTATTATATAAGCACACAAAAATATTGAATTGTGAAAAAGCTAAAATTATTAAAAAAAACATAAAAACAAAAAAAAAAAAGAAATTGTGTTCTTTCTGATTACTTTTCTTGAATGATTGAATTTTTTGGCGCACACAAAAAATAACGCTGCAGAATAAAAACAAACCCCAAATGACTTGCAAAGCTGTCACGGGCACGATAGTAAAAGGTGTTTTTTTAAGCTAGATAGAACTTTAAATTGTAAAAAGTAACACAAAAAATGAAATTTTGATGAAACATTTTTTTTATTTGTTTCAGTATACTCTGACAAATCATCATGAATAGACTCTCGCTTGAACAACGCTACGAAATTATCCAAATTTACTTTGAAAATCAGTCGTCGATTCGCGCAACTTATAGACGACTTCGTCATTTTTATGGCGTACATAATCGTGCATCTGAACAAGCCATTCGTCGAACTGTCGATAGATTTCGTACCACATACTCTCTAGAGGATGCAATAACACCAACACGTCGAAGGAATGTGCGTACTGAAGAGAATATCGCCGCTGTAAACGAAAGTGTGGAAGAAGATCCAAATTTATCAATTCGTCGTCGGTCGCAGGAATTGGGGCTCTGTCCGTCCACTACGTGGAAAATTTTGCGCAAAGATCTCGGCCTACACCCGTATAAGATTCAGCTGGTGCAGGAATTGAAGCCACGAGACCATTATATGCGTCGTTCTTTCGCCGGTTGGGCTCTAGAGCAGTTGGCAACTGACCCGTTGTTTTATCGCAAAATTGTGGTTAGCGATGAGGCGCATTTTTGGCTTAACGGGTTTGTTAATAAGCAAAATTGCCGCATATGGAGAGAGACCAATCCACAACAGACCCTACAGACTCCATTACATCCAGAAAATGCACCGTTTGGTGCGGTTTTCACGCTGGTGGCATCATCGGACCTTATTTCTTCAAAAATGAGGCCGGAGCTCGCGTTACGGTCAATGGAGATCGTTACCGCACCATGAACAATGATTTTTTGTTTGAAAATATGGATGACATTGATCCGGACGAGATGTGGTTTCAACAGGATGGCGCTACGTGCCATACAGCGAACGCAACCATCGACTTATTGAAATCAAAATTTGGCGATAAGTTGATTTCGAGAAATGGACCTGTCAATTGGCCTCCAAGGTCGTGCGATTTGACACCACTCGACTATTTCCTGTGGGGCTACGTGAAGTCACTGGTTTATGCTGATAAACCAGCAACAATTGACGCCTTGGAGGAAAGCATTGTTCGTATTATTCGTGACATACGCCCAGCAGTGCTCGAAAAAGTGGCCCAAAATTGGACGTCCAGAATGCGCTTCGTCAAGAACAGCCGCGGTGCCCATATGCCCGAAATCATTTTCAAATGTTAATGTCACGTATTGATCCTTCGAATAAAAAAAAAAATTTTGATTACAATTTAATTTTTTGTGTTATTTTTTACAATTTCAAGTTCTATCGGGCTTAAAAAAACACCCTTTATATTCATAAAAACCTTCTTTAAATCCAAAAAAAAAAAATACAGTAATTTTAAGAAGAAAACTTAATATGAAAAACCACCGCTGGCAACCCATACTGTCGGAATTAGAAGCCCTTAATAATATACAAGTGATATCTTAAAAACTTAATAGGTGTAGTAATATTTTTTACTTATGATACGTTTATCATATTTAGGTGAAGTACAAGACATTTAGGCAACAACTAGTTTGAATTCGCCAAATATATAAGATTTACGAATCAGTATTAACTTTTGTTGTTGCCTAAAAAAAATCGCATTCAAAATGTTAAAAAAAACGTATACCTAAACTAAAAACCTATTTTAAAATAATTATATAAATTCTTAAAATAAACTTACTTAACCAAACGTTCCTGTTCATAACGTGCAATCCAAACGGGTAGTGTCATATCAAGACTTGTTGCATGATGCAAAAAGTAAACCATAGCTCGTGTATTCTCATCCTAAAAAATTTTCGTTAGTCAAAATTTATAAAACAAAATAAATTCAATACAGTTTTAATCTTAGCAAAAAAGAAATAAAAATGTTTAAAAGCCAGGACTATGCACGCACATAAAATAGAAGATAAGGAAAATAAGCCTAAAACAAAAACATATATACAAGAAGCAGCAGGCACTAAAATCTATTATTCATAATAAAAATTAAATTCATTTTTTGTGATTTTATTATTTAAAGGAGCTTAACCTGATCTCTAAAGTCACTACGCCAGCCAGCTATAAAATGGGGAGCATGTGTTCCAAATAGAGCACCCAAGAAAATACGTTCAAATGTTTTTTCGCACGAGTAAATTTCCTCTGTGAAAAGTAATATAAAAGTTAATTAGGAATTTTTATAGTGTTGTAAAGGTTTGCTTAAACGCGTTTATTTACAATTTATACTTTAACGTTATGTTAAAATATCTTTTAAATATGAATTGTCAATAAATGTGGACATGAAGAAAAGCATTTTTTATATAAAACTGTGATTTAACGCGCATGAAAAATGTATGAGAAATCACACGGGAAGACACTTTACTTGAGCAAATCTACTGTTATTTGACAAAAAATAAACCTTTTTATTTTATATAAGTAAACTTATGCAATCGCAATTTTTTTCTTTTTTACTTTTATAATAATACGAAAAATATCGTCGATACTTATGGGATAAGTTAAGACTATATATTTTATCAAAGAAAACGGTGTAACTTGGAAATTCATGAATGTCTTTTAATGTTTAAAATTCTTTTAGTGCAAAAAAATAAATCTGAATTTACCATCGAGTAATATTTATCAACATGTGTAGTTTCTTAACGAATATTTAGCTTTCGTAAAGAAGTCCAAATGGCAATTGTAAAGTTCTCGGAATAAATTTTTACGCTCAATAATATGCATTATGCTCTTAAAACAATTTTGAAAAACTAAAAAATAATTGGTTTTCAAATTTGATCATTTTTTGGGGATATTTATTTTATATTAGTTCACTTTGCATCCCAAATGCTATTTTAAAGTTAAATCACTGAATTTGGTAATTTATATTAAAACTGGATTCTATGCCCATTGTATCTTTAATTACATTTTAGTTAATTATAAGCCGCCTTTATATTTAAAAATTATATTAATCAAATGTGAAGTATAGACAGTCAGTAATATCAGAAAACTTCAGTTGGTAAATTTTTTTACTTATATTTAATTGAAAAATTGTTTTTGTACATTGTTTAAGAATAAAATTGTATAAAGTGTTAAATTTTTCTTATTTTCTTACCACAAAAAATCGTAAATAATTTTGCTTTCATAATAAATTTAGAAATTTAAATATACACGAATCTTAGAAAGACTAAAATGGTTCATTTGGTTGTAGTAAAAATTAATTTTTCTTAATCCGATTTTAATCTTAGAGAATTAGGGAGAATATTGGTAAGAAAAAAAATTACCGCTCAAGAAGGAACATATTCTATGCAGTTAAAATAAAATCTTAAAATAAAGACTTTTAAACAAAACAAATTAAAAATTTATAAAGTTTTTATTTTTCTTTGCTAAATAATTTCTTCTTTTTATAGCTTTTTTTATTACTACCAAGCTTTCGGTATAACCCATCATCTTTGTCATGAAAATTTGTAAACACGCAAGGCTAATAAAATTGCCTCTTTAACACACTTTCTTCTTGTTAACTTTTGTTAACTGCAATAGAAATAAACGCAAAATAAAAGGTTTTTAATATTCATTAACAAGAGACCACACGAAAATTACTTTTTCATAAATTCTAATGATAGTGCAGCAGAAAAAAAAATTACATTTAAGGTGACAAACATTAAAACGTATAATTAGAAAATATGATTATTAAGCTTATTTCCTATTACATCTTTTGTTGAAAATAGGACAAAGGCAGCCATTAAAAAGGAGAAAAAAAATTGTTTTCTACTTTTTTCACCTTTAAAAATATTTTATGCTAATAACAGTGAAATATATTCGTGAGCGGAATATAAATTATTTTTATTTTTATTTTTTTATTAATTTAATGTCTTTTTTATTTATACCCAAAGAAAAAAATCGTTATAGCAACAATAACCCTTATAGTGTTTGCAAAATTTAAAATATTTGTCTAAAAGTTTAATATTGTTTGAGAGACGGTTTACTTATTTTTTTTTTTTAATTCTTACCCAACAATACCACAACAACAGCAGAATCTCTGACACCCCAATCCCAACACGTCCGCAAAGCGATATACAAAATGTTATGGAATTTACCCATAAGGCAGACCTGAAATTTGAAAAACAAATATCGTTTTACTGATGTAAAAAGGTACATAATGAAATGTCCTCTCTAAATAACATTACAAAATTGAAGTTAAATGTTAACCCCAGGAAGCCAAAAAGGTAAAAATAAATTTTAAATTTGGACATTTTATTTTAAATTACAATTTTGATCGCTAATTAACTTCAAAAAATGCATAAATCTTAGTTTGGTAAACTGAAATGCGACAAAGTCTAAAGTAGAAGTGTAGAGTCTATCATTACTGCAACTATAGAACTTGTTTGTGGGTGCTATATAGACAAATAAAAACCGCATAAAAAATAATTTCTGTAGGGTGTCTAAACCTTTTCTGAAGTTGCATAAGCCTAGACTGGCTTGTCTATGCCAATGGTGCAATTGTCACTTTAGATCACTTCATAACCAATTTCAGGTAAAATATTATTTGATTGTAGTGAAATATCAATCATCATTAGAAAAATATTATCACCAAAATCTATTAATTCGACAAAAAAAATTGATTAAAAAAAATTCTAAAAAATTTAAAAAAATTTTAGTTATAGCAGTAGTAGGGAAATAACGCTTTAATTAAGGTAAAATTACTTTCTTAAAGAAATTTAAAGGAGATAATTTAAACTTAATATTACTTCTTATTAAAGGCAGAAATAATATATTGTAGAACTAAACTGATTTACTTAACCTAAACTGAGTACAATTTTGCAAGCTCAGCTGAAGAATATTTCAATATATTTAAAACAAAAGAATCTTATCAAAATAATTAAAAAAATATTTTTCATTTTAATTTTTTCTTCATCACTCAGTTTGGCCTTTGTAGTTGGGCAATTTACGTTTGTTTTGACATATTTTTTTTTTGGAATTTTTAAAATACAAACAAATTTTTTGCAATACTTCAACTAAAAATTTTTAAAATCAGGAATATTTTTCAACTTTATGTTATAAGATCATTTAGCCAAAAACACTTGACAGAGACCGCAGGTGAATTTTAAAAAATTTATGATGTTTTGCTGAAGTCTTTTATATCACAAAAATATATTTAATTTCAATTTGTTATAAAGAAACAATTATTTAAATTAAAAGTTATTTAAACTTTTACAATTCAATAAAATTTTCATTAACGAGAATAGTCATAGTCAAGACATTTCTTTAGCATATGAAATTAATTTTCTATTTTTTTTTTTTGTTTTGCAAAACATCTGTGAAATTTAAAATATAAATTCAAACAAATTGTAACGATAGTATTAATTTTTTAAAGCCTTTTACACTCACCGAATTAACTATGTTTATGATATGAAAAAAAAAAATATCTTTACGGGTTGCTTGATTTAATTTTTTTTTAATTTTAGAAGACACTAAAAATAGAAAGTTAAATAAAATCGAATCTTTGGCATATTTTAGTGAATATATCCAAATTTTTTGTAAGTTAAAAAAATATGTTAAAGTTTGTAAACATGAGGGCGTTTCTCTGAAAGTTTTTCAAAATAAACATCAAAGACGACAATTCTCGGCGTGTCTTAATTTTATATTCGATACATCGGAACTCCCTCCAGTTAAAAATATTTTTTTTAACTTGTACACTTATGCTTTTGAATTAGTCTACTTAGAGAATTTTTTTACAACATATGCAATTTTGCAGTGTCTTTATAGCGGTAAGCAGCAGAAATTTAAATTTCACTTCCCTATAGCTGGCCCCAATTACCATGTGAACTTTTCTCTTCAACTATCGTTGGAAGATATTTAAAATTCATACAGAAAATTTACTTATACACATATGTCTGCATCTCTAAAGACTTCATTATATTTAAATTTAGTGGCCCTCTGGCCGCTGGTCCGTTTTGAAGTTAATTAGTTTTTGTTAAAATTATCTTTGGAAAACATAAGTTTCATAATCAAATTTCTATTGTTTAAGAAGTTATTTACACCCAGTTTTATTCTTAGGAATATTGGGTTTAATAGAAAATTATCCAAAAACTGAAAAATAAAAATAGAAAATTTCAATCGATTTTATATTGTATATAAGAATATACATACATACATATATCGATCAAGAAGAAAGGTAATAAATAAATAATGGAATATTAAAAGCTAATGTATTAATTTACGAGTTTTTTAGTAAACAAATAGAAAAACTTTAACTTACATCACCATTTCCATCTTTTTTCTCACGATGATAACGAACAGCAGCTAAAACGGCAATACGAGCAACTTCCTCAGTATGCATGTTTTGTCCTCAAAAGTTAATTTAATACATATATATATAAATATACATTATAAATCATTAGTAGATTTTAATAAAGTTCGTTAAACATATTTAAATATTAATAAATACTTACCATCACTGCAGCCACCAATTACAGCATTTAAATGGTCCAACACATTTCGTCTGGACGATCTGTCCTGTAAACCATTACGGCACAATTTATCTAAGGTATCCTCATAAAAACACTCAAATATAAATTCCATAATGTTTTTTGTCAAGCACCACTACCGACCAAGTGCTAAGACAGTTTGAACATTCGAATGTGTATGAGGCAACTTAAAGTAAAATTGTAAAAGAAAAAATATATAATTTTTTTAATGCGGTGACACTTGTTCTGCCTATTTTTTTTTTTTTTTTTTGCTAAGAAGCCATAAAAAATATTTACAACACATTAAATAACTGCTGCTGATGTTTTGTTTTTCTTTTTGAATTATTTCAAGCTTTCTTTTATTTCATCATCAAATTAACCTCGTGTCAATGACCTTTACGAAAATCATTATCAATTTACTTTTTTATATTTTCCGAAAGTTATATTTAATAAATTTATTTAATAATTTTATTCACACCAAAAGCATTAAAAAACAAAATTAAGGGGCATTATGTTCTATTAAATAAGAAGTTGTTCTTTTTTATATTTTTTTCTTTCTTTTTTCTTGTTTTAATATTTTTTGCAAGTCCGCTTAAGTTTTTCTCCTTTCACTTTCTTTGAAATTCTAAGAAATAGTAAACAAAATATGAAGTGCTATGTTGAGAGTAAATACAACATTCTTTGGCTCTTGCGGTATCTTATAATGGTAAGATGAGTTTCAACAATTTTTTGCTTTTTTGCGTGATTTATTGGTTGATTGTTAAAATGCATAAATATATTGACAATGAATTAATAACTTAATGCAATTTTATGAAAATCTGAGCCCCGTACTTAAGAAATTAAATTACTCTTAATAAAACAAATGTTCTCTTTGTGTTCTCTTTATATCTTTTAATAAGAGTAAAGTAACCTATATGTCGACCAAAATGCCCCAAAGTTCCACCAATTAAATTAAAAGGGTGACTAATGTCTAGCAAGTCCATATACTAAGAACCATTCCGCCAATAAATTCTAACTCCTTGAAGAGTATATAAGATTCTTCTTCTACCATTTTTTTGTTGTGAGCGATGCACATTGTACAGAATTAAATTATAATATTTATGATTTTATGACATTTATTATCAGTTTACTCTAACAAACCATTAAAAACAATCACATTATTCGGATTAACTACCAAAATGGCATTGTAAATATATATAATTTCTGTAAATGGAGCGAAAGTAATCCCAACAGACCCTACAAATTTCACCAAATTTATAAATTTGTAAATTTGTTTTGCGGTGTTTTTAATTTAAAATTACGTATTTTATTTTACTTTTTTTTTAAACTGGAAAATACTCGATTTCTCGTAAAATTTAAAAAATCGTCTTGAAACAATGGCACCCAAATCTCTAGTATACCATGTTTGGCCATGACCCTAAGCAGTTTCAACTTAAAACATTTTTCCATTTCTGATTTAAATAGGACTAAAAAATTTAAAGAATTAACATTTATAATTGTTCCTTTTTTTTAATTACAAAAAAGCCACAAAAACAAAATATACAATTAAATTAAAATAACAAAATTAAAAAGACACACAAAACCGCAAAACCACAAAAACACAAGTGTGTATTAAATATTATTTAAATACAAATAAGATACTTTTAATCACACATTTTGTGACAATATGAAAAAAAGTTTTTGTTATATTAAACTAATTTTAAATAAATTATTCGCTTGACTGAATTACATTTTTTTTAAGCTTTATTAAAAAAACAATACTTGAACGTGCATAATTATTTAACAAAAAGTTATATTTGACTCAACTTTTTTCTTTTGAAAAATATTTGTTCTTTATACGCTAGCAAATTGAAAATGATGAAAAAGTTATTTAGTTGTTCTGGGTTGACGAATGACCAACTCATGAATGATGGAATTTTCTTTTCAAATTTTTGACTGCCATTATTTGTTTAATTGTTTTCTTTGTAAAGTTATACATATTTCTTTTTTAATTAAATCTACGTTAATTTTTGCTTGATTCTTTTAATAAATATATTATGATATTCTCATAAAATATATATTTATATATATATTTTAAATATATTACTGCGTGAGAAAGCATGTCAATGTGGCCATTTTTTTCATTAGATTTACCCTAAATTTGGTATAGAAAATTGATCAAATGAGAGTTCCCATTTAAATAACACAGCAAACAAAAAAACTCAAAAATACCCAGCAAACATTTCGAAAACAAAAACACTTTTAATTTTCAATCTTTCTACATAAGGAATCAAGTACAAGCTAATGTAGATTAAATTAAAAAAATTATTTCAAAAAATTTAATTCACTTATTTCTTTTTTATTTTTTATTATAAATACATAAAAAGGTTCCACCTAAAAATCAGAACCAGCTAGGTTTTTTGATTTAAATGGAAACCATTCGCGTTTTATGAAAGAAAAAATCACAAGACGCTTTCAATATAATATAACCATCGTTGATTAATTGGCCAAAATGCTGGAAAGTAGAGTAGCCAATATTAGCAAGTGAATGTCGACAATAAGAATAATTTAACTCTTTTTAAAGTTAGCTGAAAATGATTATCAACAAATTTTATATTTAATCTAAGCGGTAAAGGACTCAACCAAGGGATTGACAATGCGTGCAGCTCAGTTTTATAATTCTTTTAATTAAGGGTGCATTCTGTGAATACCACTTGACGTGTTCCAGGTAAACACATTCATACAGTAAATATCCCCGACATTAGCAATACATGAGCTATACCCAACATGAACAGGAAGATAAAGAGTACAGATGATAGAAAGTAAAGTTTACTTCGGAACAAACTGTATTTATAGGATCCGAGTAATTAAGCTTATTATCCAATGCCACACCCATAATTTTCAATTCATTATCAGATTTTATTTCAGGATTACATACCGAGACTTTTATCTGCTCAGACAACAACTGACCAAATTTAAATATCCTCGTCGTATATTAAATAATTGTTCAATGTCATCCAAGTTTCAACATTGTGTAGCTGACAATTTATGTCAATCTACAGTTCTAGTAATGAAAAATGTTGATGACTCACAATACTGTAAACAAGGGATCAAGAACTGATCCTTTAGCAATTCCCAGACTAATTTTTTTTTTGGTTCTTGACTTCCGACAATGTAAAGCAGTTGTCGACCGCTTAAATATGAGCATGCAAGTAAGCATGCTATTTACGAAAACCGAAGTTCAGAACTAAGCTAACTTGTTTATTTAAATTTACATTAAAAGAACTAATAACAGGAAAATAATAAAAATTAAATTAATTGCTTAAATCTAAGCAATTTTATTTCGTGCTCGATTCCTTTAATTTATTTAAAGGAATCCTGATATTTTCACAAAATATTTATTACAAAAATATTTATTAAAAAAAAAACATTTTTATTCTCATTAAACATTTATTCAAAAATATTTGAAATGTATTACTGCGGGGAAGAGCATATCCATATAGCAATTTCACTATTGCTCAAGTAGCTCATCAGTAAATTTTACTCCAATATTGCATAGAAATACCTAAGGGTCTTATATCCAAAGCCAAACTGATTCTATGAGATTTTTTTTCATAAAATCAACCTAGCATAGACTGCAAGACTCAAAAACACTTCTATACAAACACAGCAAAACATTTGAGAACAACAAAAACATTGTTTATATTCAATCACTTCTACATAAGGGTTTCCATTTTCAACCATTCATATGTAATTTGAAAATTACAGAAAATAAAAAATATTTTTAAATATATTTACAGAAAAGCAACGGGCACATGCAATGGAAGGAATCAAGCACGAAATAAAATTTCTTAGATTGAAAATGATTCCGATAAATTATAAATTACTTATTTTTAATTTCTTAAATTTTAAATGAAGTGGAAATCCCCATCTAAATTATTATAAATTGAACTCCATAAATTGCATTTAAATAATTTGTAAATATGTTTTATTGCAGAGAATAATTGTAGCACATTTGAATTGAAATATGTAAGTATAAAATATGCTGTAAAATTCGTATTATAAGGACTGAAATAAATTGAATACTTTTAAAATCTCTACATTGTTTATCATTATTATTGTAAATTACTTTAATTTATTATTAAAAAAAATACCCAAATAATAAAATGGGGTCATTAGCAACGCTTTAAAAGGATCTTTCGTTAAGCGTTCACAAAAATGCAAAATTCAGAGCAAAACAAAACTGGGTAAAAGAAAAACTGGTGGTATGATTTATAGTGCAAGCTGGGAACGGAAACTTATTTCATTACATTAACTACAAAGACACAAGATCCATAAATTACTTTCTCTACGACGGCGAAATTCCAGCTAAAAATCTGTTAGAACAAACCGATTATGTAGTTTGTAAATTTGTAAAGTTTTCGAGTCGAAAAATAAAAAAAAAATAATATTAATTCTAATTCTTTAAAAAAGTGACAGCACAAGTTTAACCGATCTCTGTCCTTTTCGATTACTATAAGCTTTTGCCAGGAAACGCATTTCATTGTTACTGCTTTCATCATTAAAATGTATAAGAAAAACTTTAACAAATCGCTTCTCTATCATTCACTCAACTGCATGTTTGATGCATTAGTTGTGCACACGAATTAGAGAACATTCGTTTTGTGTCAGTACATTTAAATGTAAACATTTGTTTCTTTACAAAACTTAATGGAATACAATAGTACACTTACTTAAATCAATATATACTCGCATTAATGTTTGTTTAACAATATATTTTACTTGAAAATTTTACACAGACGTAAAATGTAAGTTTTTGTTTTCACAATCACTTTCTAGTTCAGCTGAGAAACGTACACAAATTATCACATTATCTGATAATTTAGGAGAAAGTTATGGTCCGATCAGCACATTTGTTTGTACTCGTATTTATATAGATTTTTCACCAAAAAGGAAAATATCCTTAAGTTTATATTCATGGGTATTTTTTATTTTTTGTTTCGTATTATATGTGTGTGCTTGACTGTGTTTCTTGTATTTATGGTTTCCGTATGTTTGTATATCATAGATGCTTTAACAACCATTTGTTAAGATATACTGACATAAGTTTCACACTGTGAGACAAAAAAATTGTTGTTAATTCAACTTAAGAAACAATTTTGGAAAGTTGCTGAAGCATAAGGTTTGAAATTTTCAACATTGAACCGATCTTCCTGAAATTTTCGTTTTAGTTGCTATCGTTTCCGTGAATAAAATAGCCTACATATTTTTTCGATATTTTAAATGGGCGTGACAGTTTGCATAAAAATAATGTTTTTCGTGGTGTATCTTGCAGAAAATAATAGTTAGAAGATTGGAAAATGCTACAATAACTGGCTTATCAATTCGCACAATTAGGAAAAAAAATGATTGCAAAGGAACAGTGGCAGTGAAAATTGACTAGTGTTGAGAAAAAAAAACACTTTATTAACCCCATAAGTGGAAATGACGAGTGTTACCCGCAAACATTTCTGTGCCAAATTCGACATTGACGGCCTATGCCCGCCGCATATTTAAATGTTTCAAAAGCAGTAGTAGTAAATTTAATAAACTTAAAAACAACCGTTATGATATTTATGCATTATCTTGGCTTCCTTGTTCTCTAAAATTCTCTCATTGTAGATAACGGTACCGGGCGTTTTGTAAAAGAAAACAATTGCAATTTTTCCTTATTCAGTTTTTCAGTGTGTTTTGTAGAGTGCTGTAGTTTTTTAGCAATATATTTTGCTATTTTTGGGAGGCTGTTTTATAAAGTTTATATAACTAAAGATAACAAATAAATAGTCTGAGCACGCATGTTTCTTCGAAATTAAATCGTAAGGCAAGGGGTTAACGTTAATAACCAAAGAAAAGCCTGGGTGCCTTGGAACAGACGTGGTGCCACCAAATCCAAAGTGAAACCTAGAGAAATATTACACATACAGCATTAAAATCCTGTACCAATATATAAATATAGCTTATCTATTTACATATTTCAGCAAACAACCGATTTGCAACAGTGGTCATGGTACCTCCCATATAAAGAGAAAGTTTGAATATTTTGCAAAATTAACTCTCATATTATTATCAATATGCATAATTTAATCAAAAAAAATCAGAATTATGAAGATATACTCGTAGTAATTATTTCTTATACCTTTAATGTACATATGCAATTTTCTAATAGAATTAACTTTGATCTTACCAAGAACTTGCAAAGTGCGTACAGAATTTTTTCCTTTTACCAAAAGTTTTTATTTAAAAATATAAAATGCGAATATATGCCAAAATAAACTATCCAAGCATGAAATTCTTCTTTATTATGCACTGTTTCCGTTACTTTTAACTTGTTTATCTAAGTTAGTAGTTGCCCTTTAATCGTAACAGTGGTGCAGTTTTAATAAGAATTGTCACTCTTTATTATAATTATCCACACCCACACAAATCCAGATTTTCTAATAGGATTGCAGTCGAAAAATATTAAATGAGATCTTCTATTTCATATTGTGAAATCATGTTTGAATTCATTATGATTAATGTTTATTTTAGTTTATTCATTTTTTTGTAATGAATAAAGATAATTGAGCTTTGAAAGCAGTAAAGTGACTGGTTGCTGTGGCAAGTTAAAGATATTTTATTTTTAACATTTAAACATATAAAAATGGCCTTGTGTGTCATATAAATAATCTTTGTCTTTGTAAACAAAATATTTCTCTTACTATATTTGATATATTTACTTCATGTTGATAATTCGTTTCTACTGTATGAGTATCTCTTTGGTATATATTTGCTGCCAGTTGCTAAGTCAGTCAATAAACAATGTTGTTAAATCTAATCCCAAAAAATCTGCTGCTATGTTTTCTGTTTAATTTTTCTCTTTTGCCTTTAATACATTTGCAGATTACTTTGTCAGGATATCAACCAGGATGATTCATTTCATCTTGAATATCGTGGGCCGGTTGTTATGAAGGGCAAGCCAACGCCAATGGAATGTTGGTTTCTCACACGTAACACAAATGCTACGGGCAGTACTGGTGGTAGTACAAGTGGCAGTGTTGACTCAGCCTTGCCACTACAAATACCAACAGTTACAGAAATGCTATCAGCATCTCAGCTATTAACCTCAACATTAACAACGTCTGCATCGGTTCGCCCATCATCGTCGTCTTCACCATCAGCCGTCTGTGCAGAACAAACTCAAACACATCAACAACAGCCACCACATCCAACACCAGCTGTGCGCGCTTATGTAGCAACGACATCATCAACATCATCACGAAAAACATCCACTGCTAGTACAACATCTGAATCTTCCTCAATAAATTCACAATCCACTGCAGCCACCGTTGCTGAACATGCAAATACTCAGACAACAACTACAGAAACATAGAAAATGTGTAAAGAATCGTCCTGTTGCTGCTGAAATATACTGTAAAAATGCGTTCGTGTATTTATGCCTTTTCTAGTTTCTTGGTAAGCGTATTTAGAATTTACTTTTATACCCGTATACACCGTCACAGCGACATACATACATTGCATTTTTTTGTTCAACTAGTTCATGTTAAAAATATAGTTAAATTCACAAGGAATCATACACAAACACATTTATATTTATTCGTTAGTATTTCTATGGTATTTTTGCGTGTTTGTTGGTGTACACGTATATGACTAACTAAAGATAATTTATTTTATTGCACATACAAATTACAAAGTATAAACACACATACACTATTCTTATAACAGCTTGTAAGGAACACATTTCTTGCAGTTGTTTGTGAAAAATGCAAAATTTTATTCAGAAAATAGACAATAGAAATGGGTAAAGCGCAAGCACAACTAAAATCTTTTAAATGTCAGTCTTAGTCAAATTTACAGGAGCAATTGAAGAATTTCTCGTGTATAGGAAAAAAGTTCAGCTTAAAATAGTAACACCAAGTGTCACAGTGTATTACGAATAGTTATTGTAGAATAGTTACTTCGACTCTTATGTAATTGCAAGCATTTTCTTAAAAAGAAAGCCCTCTACTCTATATGACCCCAACTAAACGGCCAATCAGTACTGAACATTCGCTTATGATATCTGTTGTTGGCGCAACATCTTTGTCATAACCTTCAAATTTCTTCTTATTTAGGAAAATATCTCGTTCAAAACGCTCAGCATGCTTCAATTGAACATTTAACGTGATGGTTCCTACCACTATATCTTGCTGTGTCTGTAGTTAAACTACTTTACTGCTTAAAGCTGTTGCCAGCTGATTACCTAAGTAACAATCCAACAGCCGTTAATTTGAGCTTATGCAATAGAATTGTCTACTTAAGTGAACCTTGTTATAGCTTTCAAATCATAATAAGACCGTAGAAACCACTCTCTACCTAACTTACATGAAGTCAGATTATTATTTTAAACAGTCTTTGCGGTTTCTAAACCCAAGATAGTTAATATTCTTAAAAATACGTTACCACCCTTTATCTCCTATATTGCCACTTTCAGTCAATTTTCACAATTAACACTTAAACGAGAATAACCTCTCCCTAACTTCCTCCCTTTGCTTTTTGTTTGCGAAAAACCTACGCCAATAATATCTGCATATGGGAAATAATATAAATTAGGCGACCGTAAATCAAATCTATCTTGCAAATACATTAGGCCGTATTTCTCGGCATGCTATTTCAGTGCACACATCTTTAAAATATGCAAATACGTTTGCTGCAAATCTAATGTACCATATTGTATTGTATGGGGTTTATTTAAGACGTATAAATTTTTTTCTTTTATTATTTCAACAAAATAGTAAAAGATTATGAAGCGTATAAAATGCAAATGTATTCCCACTTATTGTGTGATTGACATCAATCATTCTCAGTTTCTAAGAGCTGTAAAATAAACGCCATTCATGTGCCAAGATTTAGACGAATCATAAGTATTAATTTTAAATTTTATATAATTCCCTTCTAATGCTTAAATACAATTTTAGCTTTTCATAAAATTAAATTTTTCCCCCCTTCCCCACTCAAATCTAAAAGTTCTTTCAATTCAACTGTCATAACGACTATTTTTAATTTTTTTTTTACATTTTATTTATTTCCTTGCTTTTTTGTGATTCCATCTAGATTTGTCCTTATGACCTTTATCGCAGCCATTCACAGCACAACATTTTTTGACTCCGGCTCGAATTGATTTGCCCTGTCGAAATGTGGACTTTAATTTCTTTGTTTAACTAATATACAGGCGCCTTCATTAGCACATCTATAGTGGCTACACAACATTTTCTCTCCTCTATGATGAGTGAAGATTAATTTTTATATAAAAACCATAAGTGGCAGCATTTTATTACAGAAACATTTTTGTAAAAAAGTATATGACTGATCAAATTTTTTTATAAAAAAACTGTGAGTGGAGAAAATTTTCTATAAAAAAAATTACAACTTTTGAAAATTTTCCATAAAAAATAACAACTTTTCATCAGTTTCTATAAAAAAAATTATAACAGACAACGTTCTTTATAAAAAATTAAACATGAAAATTTTTATAGAAAAAATATGATATCAATTTTTTTAAAGTAAAATTATGATACAAATTTTTTTTATAGAAAAATTGACTATTTTTTTTTTTATAAATTTGAAAAAAATTATGATATAATTTATGATATTTTTTATAGAAAAATTGTGACATAATGTTTTTTAAGAAAATTTGTGACATATTTTTTTTTTATAGAAAAATTGACAAAATTTTTTTTTGTATAAATTTGAAAAAAAATTATGATATAATTTTTTTTGTAGAAAAATTATGATATAACTTTTTTTTGTAGAAAAATTATGATATAATTTTTTTTATAGAAATATTATGATATAATTTGTTTTATAGAAAAATTATGATATAATTTTTAATAGAAAAATTGTGACATATTTTTTTTTATATAAAAATTATGATATAATTTTTTTTTTATAGAAAAATTATAAGTAATTTATAATTACTCGGAATCATTTTCAATATAAGCAATTTTATTGCTTATAGAAAAATTATGATATAATTTTTTTTATAGAAACATCGACCAATTTTTTAATAGAAAACGGATATCCCTATAATTTAATATACATATTAAGCAGACATTTTATGTTTTAAGTCCGCTTGATATGATTTTGAGGTTATTCTTCTAAGAATTTGTACATAGTTTGGCGGATTTAGTTTAAGTAAAAATAACCATAATAGAAATCACTAAAAAGTTTGATTTTTAAAGGAAAAGAGGAGCAAAATTTTAGTCAATCTATAGGTATAAACCTATAGTTTATATCGTTAACCAATAAAAATGTAGAAAGGAAGAAGATATAAATGTTATTTTGTTGATGAAAACGAAAAAGATAAAATAAATAGCGATAATTAAATAAAAATCCTTGGCGTAAAAAGCATACAAAAATATATTAGCTTTACATTTCTTAACTGTAATTTTTTTACTGCGATAAAAATGGCCTTTAATTAAACCAAATCAATGAATCTTCTATACTCTTTTTAACTTTGTTTGGTTTTTCCTTACTTTACGCTGTATTTGTTAAGATGATACCGAATTGAATCAAAGTAAAATTAATGCTAGCGTAAATTCAATCTCAATCCAATTAATACAGAGTAGAAAAATATAAAAGGTATAACAAATATCATGATCAGGAATAATGAAAAACAGAAGCATTTTCTTCATTTAGCTTGTGGCAAATTTAATAAAATTAAATCAAAGTTATTCCTATTGAAAATTGTACACTATTTTAGAAAAACTTCATTTCCATCGAAGGGCAATGAAGTTTTTTGCAAAGCAATAAAAGTAATTCAAATACTTTAGTAGTTTAATTAATGAATGCTTATTCCCCTAAAAACTATAAAATCAATAATACGAATAGAAAGTTGTAAGGAATATTATTCTTAAAGCTTTAGGTCATTAAACTAGTTGACGAAATAATGTAAGTCCTTTTTTAATGCATAAAAATAATAAATTATAAAAATATCCAACGCCAGAAAATTGTAGTTATACTATAGGTTTCACCACACCTAACTTAACAAAGATTGGACTATTTCAGCCTAAATTTTTTCGTTTCAAATAGAAAATCATATTTATTATTTATTTGTCTTCTTAGGCTTCAGACTAAAAGAACTGCAACAATTTTATTTACTTAACTCTAGAAAAATGTTTGTTGGTAGCTTCCGCTGAGGCAGAATAATAATAATAATAATGTTTTTTATTAAAAGCAAAGCACAAAAACATAACCGGTTAACGGTTTCCTGATGATCAGGCCGAAGCGAAAAAGTGTACAGTTTTTTCACGCCATAAATTGCACTTGTATTACAATTTAGTTTAGCGAAAAAATTACTTCATTGCAAATTGATATATATATATATATATATATATATATATATATATATATATATATATATATATATATATATATATATATTAAATTTTTCCAAGATTATAAAAAGCTATATTGCAAAGCAGGTATGAGCCAGATATTTTACATTGTTTTCATTATGCTGTTAAAAATACAAAAGTGCGAATCTTATACTCTAAACTGTTCACAATATCGCTTTAAATCGAAGCTTGCCGTGAAACAGAAATCTGAAAAACACTTTATCACAAAACCTAAAATTTTTCATTCACCGGATTATTGAACATTTATCATTAAAGTAACTCATAGAACGAACCATACATAATTAAAAATGTAATACAAACTTCACCAATATCTTTGAAAGCACATATGCTTTGATAATGGGAATATAAAATAAATTTTATCTCTGCAGAATTGTCCATAAACGATAACTTAGTCAAAATTGTATAGAAGTATCGTTGTCATAGAATGTTATATTCCTACACTTTGCCATTTACTACAACAGCATATAAAGTTCATATTGAATTTCAATCATTTTTAAAGTAAATTTTATAAAATTTTTGCCTTGAAACATATTTTATTATTTAATTTTTTTTTTACTAATAAAAACATTTAACGTTTGAAAATTAATATTTGTCATATTAGCTTGTAAAAGTTTTAAAAGACTTTCCAACTTTATATATTTTTATAAATTTAAACTGGGATAATTGCTTTTCGCAAGTCACTTCGCTTTTAAGTTGAATTTTCGAAACCATTTCCAATTTCTTCAACCTTTTTTCTCGATATTTCGGTACTCCACTGGAGAGCATTATTGAGAAAGAAAGCCAAATAAAACATTCAGGCCATTATTATTATTATAACGTAGGATACTATCGATCAGCTGATTTGTTTTTCTTTATGATGACTATGCTTTGGGTTTAAATTCTACTGATTTTTGCTCTGGCATTACCATATTTTCAAAAAGGTTAATGTTACTTAACAAGGAAATTGTAAAATCAAAATTTATATTAAAGTCAGCTTATTTCTCACTCTAGCTAATGTTTGCTTTTACTGACAAGAACTTTAAAGGAAAATTGTAATACTGTGCCAAAAACAGATTTTGGCATTCAATTAATTATATGTGTTAAATCTTAAAATATTAATTTTCTTAACTTTAAAAGGGAGATATAAAAATAGATTTTCAATACTAAAGTCCTTAGTTGATTTTAAAATTACAAAGTATTTATTTTCCATTATAAAGCACAATACCGATTGTCATGCAAATTGAATTTTTCCTCAAGTAATATTTACCTTTGAAAATTGTTTGCTTTTTATCAAAAAAAAAAAAAAACCTAAACTTGTATTTAAATAAAATACAAATTGAGCTGATTTCATGTAATTGTGTTTTTGTATACATAAATTTCATCACACAATTTTATATTTTGAATTCAATACATTTTGTTTGTAGATAAATAATTTTACACATGTACAAGCATTTGCAATAAAGTTTAGTCACAAGGCAAATATTGTCTTTAAATTAGAATAAATCCTTTTGGCCTTTTCAAAATAATGTCTTTAGTGCAAAATAGAATACAATACATATAGATAAATTGTTATAGGCACTCGTGCGATAAACACTCAAAAAATTCTTGCAGTATTTTTTAGGAATAACTGCTTGCTATGCTTCAAATCCAAACAACCTAATGGTTCTGGGCTTATGAGGTGGCAAGACTAGCCTAGAATTAAAAAGCCTTAAATTGGCAGGTAATATACTTTGGAGGTCATGCGTGATAAGATTTACGTCGGTTTTTAGCGTGCGTATGGCACAACCCTAACCCGACGCTGGATCGAACTAGTTGGGTGGTATGATGTGTGCACCCACGCCCTAAGAAGCCAAAGACATAATTCTAGCAACAGATCATTCCTAGTTACAACTTCAGAAGTTTCGGAGTAGGGCCGCCAAACCCCACTCCTTGTTGAAGAGTTGGAGACTATCCTACTCCTGGTCCAGAACACATGACCCCTTAATCAAATTCATGAGGGACGCGAAACCACAACCACCACGATGGTCCCGAAGGGCCATCCTCAATAATCAGTAAGAGAATAGCTAAAAGGCTAAAAATCCAAAAAGCAGAACTCTGGGGCCGTGGAAATAACGAGGAATTGTTCAGTTGGCTCCGCGTTATTCTTTATGGGACTGGGCTCCCTTTTAGCCCCAATGAAACATGTAATGACGGTGAGATTTAATCAATATATATAAATGTACCCCCGGGGAAAACAACTGAAATCTTTCAATTGAGGTGAATAGTAACAAACACCTAAGATAATAAGTATGTTAAGCACTTGCCTTTTTCTCGAAATTTAAGTCCAAGTGAATCAATATATATTTTTCAAGTGGATGTTATCCCATCCAAACAATTCCTGAACATTAACACAGTAAATATTCTGATTGGGCTGGTCCCTCAAGATCTCCCAGTCACTTCAAATAAGGAAAATAATGCACAAAAGAAACATTTGAAAAATGAACATAATTTTTACCAAGATTTTTTTTGTGCAGTTAATAAAAAAACTCATAAAACAACAGAATTTTATGTTTGGAATAAATACAAACATTGCATTAGAATTAATACAAGCAAAAGTTAACATCTCCTACTGTTACTAAATTCATTGCTATTTTCTTTGAAACATAAAATGATCCCAATATTAGAAAAATTATTGCTCTTTTGCATTAGATTTTTTTTATTCGTTCAAAACATTTTTTTTTATTTAAATTTTATTTTCCATAGATTTTACATAAATAACTCTTTGAGTGTTCTTATCAATGTCACTTACTTGTTTACATCTTTTCATAATGATATTGAAATCAACTAAAACACATTTGTATATTTAGTGTCTTAAAAATTGCCTTTAGCATTCCTCTAAATGCTTTCGTTTTAGATTTTCTCATAAATTCGTCAACTCAAGAGATTTCATTTATTGTTTAAAAGAAATTTATTCTACAAAATCCTTAATCTCTTGGGTATCATTAGAACACACATGTATTATAAGAGATAATAGAAAAAGCTGTTTAGCAAAATGATCAAATGATTCTCCATTGGCATTGGTTCAATGAATAACTAACTGGCTGGCTGTTCATTGTTAAATTTAGTAACACTGTTATATCGAACATTTTGCATTATATCCTTTACTTTTAGTTAAAATTTGTAAAATTGTGTAATTATGCACTAATGAGGTCATCAAATTCAAATCAATATGTAACTTGGATGGTAGAATAATATAACGTCGACATTAATGTTGTTAAAATATTTCACATCAGGCACATGTTGTTTGTGCAATAAATAACAAATGAGATCACGAATTCAAAAATAATAGAAATATAAACAATTTTTAGACAAATGACATAGATACTTATGTAAATAGATATATTTTTGGTGTTAAAATAATATAAGCAAACAGACTGATTGAGCCAAATAAAATAAACATTTTTTTTGTTTTTTAAATAATAAGGTAAAGAGGTTTTAAATTTTGTTTGGCTTTTGTCCAAAGTTTCTTTATTCAGTAGTATTAAATCTTGTTACGTTTATTCCCTTAAAAAGCGTTTAGCTTATTAATTATTAATTACACCCAACACTTTAGAGTTTTAACTTAAATAAAACGATTTAATTAGACGACCTGTTTACTGTTATACACACAAAAATTCCTTTAACAGCTTAAAGCTACTATATCACCCTTATGTCTTCTTCACTCGATAACGTTCACACTTAGACTGTGTTATCACTGTTTTGTCTTTACTTGACAGCATTCATAATTCAACTTTGTTATCGTAATCAAGAAGGAGATTTGAAGTGGTTACACAAGTACGTTATTATATATACTTGTTATCATTATTCAGTGTGTGTTTGTTTAAATGTGATTTTTTTTTCTTACTGTTAAATTTTACTCTAGATGTTGTTTTGTGAGATTTCTTAGAAACTTCCTGATTTATAAACAGACATAATAGGTCATTTCGTTTGCTTTTTTAGTGAAAATTATTTTTTTATAACTTAAACTAAGCATTTTTCGTAACATTGATTAGCTAAAATAAAATGGTATATTACAATATTATTATAATTGTGGTAAACCTTTCCACAATTTTTATTATTATTCGAAACTATTCGAAAACAGAGTATTAGTTGAGATTATTTACTCATTAATTGCAAAATTGAACAAGCCAACTCTTAATATCTCTTCACAACAAAACAAGTGAAGAGCTCACGCTACAAAATGATTTAAAAAAATCACTCTTCAGTGTTTAACTAAGTACTACCATAAAGTTTTAAACTCAGATTGTTATTTATAGGCGAGTTAAAAAGTCTAGATTTATTTAATATAATGGCGCAAAATGTTCTACTATGTGTTATGTTCATGTGTAAGGATATGTGAAAACCAAAATACTGTAACTACAACAATATATAAAAGAAACGTGTTGGCATGTTTGTAGCACAAAAGATTTTAACTTTTAACTTTTGTGTGTGATTTTTTTATTAAATAAAAGTTAAATATATTTTCCTAACAATATATTATTAAACAAATTTATAATGGTTTTGTAAAGTTTCTATTACTTTAAATTAATTCTTCCCCCTTCAGATAATAAAGTTATGCCAGATTATTTCACAAAAAAATGTATATCATGTCATACATTTTCGATAATAGAAACAAGTCATATATGAATATTACTGAAAATTAAATTGTGTTGCGGAACTTGCATTAATTTACTGAGTTTCAAAAAGTCTAGCTCAAAAGTAATTCCGAAACTAAAAATAAAAATAAAACTTATTTGCCAACTTTCAATGACATAAGACTATTTAGCATTTTCATTCACCGTGTTCCATAGAAATACCACTTAAAATTCCAATAAAAAATAACTGCAATTTATTTTTTTATATTTTGTAATTTTTATTACAAATATTGAACTAAGTACTGAAAAAAATAGTCATCAATTAGATTTTACTGGCAATACAATTACAGTTTCAGTATCTGTATCTGTAAGAATTAAAGAATTTGTTGGAAATGTGTGTATTTAACAGACTTTAAAATGCAATAAAATAAATCTAAAATAAAATTCTAATTATTAAATAGTATTATAATATTTATTTAACATTAAATTATCAATATGGGCCGAAAATGGCATGTTAACTACACTTAAAAATCAAAATATTTCTTACTGGTATTGCTAATGTAGAATTTGGCGGTTACTGATTTTTGTTTCAGTAAACAATAAAAAATACTTGTAATGAAAGTTTAATGGCAGTAAAATTAAAAATTTACTGATTGCTATTAAATTTCATTATCAGTAAACATTTACGGATTACTGGAATTCGGGATGTATTTTCTCCATTTAAAAATTTTACAAATTTTAAAATCAATGATTTTAAAAAAAGTCAACAACAAAATCTATAAATTTCTCTAAGCTAAAAATAACAAATAGTATCTTATTTAATACTTCTTCTATCTCATGCCCCAACCTCTGTTATAAACTTATGAAAAATATGAATAAAAACTCTTCACTGTTAAATGAGTTAATTAGTAATGTTGCACAAACAGTTTAACACTTAATGAATTCATTCATTTTGTTAATATTTGTTGACAGACAGTGACCTAGAACTTTCTTGCTTGTTTGTTTTTACTCATGAACTTAAGTGTTGCAAAAGTATTAATAATTTGTGTAGTTGTATATTCCCACCACGAGTTTTGAATATTTACTTAAGCACATGTTTTAAATTTAATATAGAATACTTAAGTAGATTTTAATATTAATTGGAGATAAAAAAAAGTAATTTGCTTTATATTCAAAACTTCAAGGTAACAGAATATTAAGTAAGTGTCTTACAGTACATCCTAAATCTGCATAGTTTAAGATAATAAAAATATATTCTAAATGTTTAAATATTGTATAAATATTTTGTGTTAATGAATTAAGATTCTTAATTAAATACATGAAAAAAATTATACTAGTTTATCCTTAGACCTTTCTACACCAGTATAACATAGCCTACGAATTTATTACTAAATGAATAATTTTAGTTTGTCTTAGATTTAGGTATATTTTGATATATAAATTTGCTAAAAAGGCAAACTATTTTTAGAAATTTTGTTTTTAATTTTTAAGCATCGCTACATCCGTCATCGCTACGCAAAAGGCGTGAAAAACATCTATACGAAGAGCGTCTTCGTACTAAGCTTCTTGCTACTTCTAGGGGTAGTAACAACTTTTGATCATTTGTTAAAAGAATACGGGATAATGCTAGTTCTTCAATTCCGACTCTTTTAAAGAATGATCAAATATTCACTGACCGGTTGACAAAGCAAACCTTTAAGCTGATATATTTGCAAATAATTCTTATTTGCCGGAAAGCAGTCAACCACCGCCAGAGCTCGAAAGTGTATCCGTTATTATGCCAAAGATATTTTTTCGACCTCGAGCGGTTAAAAAGATTTTAGCTGATCTCAACATCAACAAGTCCCCTGGGCCAGATGGGATGCCAGCACTGGTCTTAAAACAGTGCTCTTCGACGCTAGCGCGTCCGTTAGCAGCCATTTTCAGCACATTGTACCAAGTCGGGCAATTTTCGAAGTGCTGGAAGGTTGCAAATGTAACGCTGATCCTTAAAAAGGGGGAGGCTACCAACTCTGAGAATTACCGCCCAATTGCAATTTGTTCTGCACTTTCTAAAGTGTTTGAAGGTATGGTCAATTTCCATCTTGTGAGGTACTTAGAGTCCAACAACTTACTTAGCGATCGACAGTATGGTTTCCGTAAGGGACGCTCTACGGGCGACTTGCTGGCCTTTCTGTCTGAGCAATGGTGTAATTCCATTCATCACTTCGGAGAAAGTAAGGTGGTGGCTCTAGATATTTCCAAAGCATTCGATAGAGTGTGGCATAACGCACTTCTATCAAAACTTGCCGCTTTTGGTGTCGGTAATAATTTCTCTAGATTTATATCTAGTTTTCTCAGAAATCGCTTTATACGAGTTGTTATAGATGGGATTTCATCAGACGAGTTCATGATTAATTCAGGGGTACCGCAAGGCTCCGTTCTTTCTCCTACTCTATTTCTTATTTTTCTAAACGACCTTCTTTGTCGAACTTTCAACCCTATATATTCTTTTGCCGATGACAGCGCCATTTGTCACTCATATTCATTTCGTAAGAGACCAGGCCATTTGGAGGTTAGTTCCAAAAGGCAGAACATGAATGATACCCTCACTATCACGATCTCGCGACAATCTTGGAATGGGGTCGTGTGAATAGAGTAGATTTTAATGCTCGTAAGACGCAATGTTGCATGCTAACGCATAGATCTACGTTCGGTAGTGGTGCTTCATCTGTTACTATGGGTGATAAAGATATTACGGAGTCGGAAGCTCTTGATGTTCTTGGCATGATTATTCAGTGCGATGTTCGATGGACTAAACACATTTTTCAGGCTTCTAAAGAAGCTTTCAAGTGCCTTGGTTTTCTAAAACGGTGTAAAAGATCCATCCGATCTCTGTACTATCTATACCACCTATATCCGTCCGAAAATGGAATACAACTCTCATGTATGGACCGGCGCTCCAAAGTCTATTTTAGAGTTACTCGACTCCGTACAGGAGAGGGCCAAGAGGCTCATTGGGGACGGTAGGATATCCATCACTATTGATTCTCTAGAGCATCGACGCAATGTGGGGTATATTTCACTGTTCTCTCATTACTACAGTGTGCTCTTAGTGCTCTAATGAAAGTAGGGAACTTGTTCCCGATACTCACACGTTTTCGCGTTTAACACGATTTTCGTTGAGAGCATATCCATTTGTGGTTGACTGGCTAGTGAATCGCACTACGCATTACAGGGAAATTCGTTTTTTAGCAGAACAGTCCGTATGTGGAATAAAATCCCTCCGGAGATCTTTCCTGTCACTTTCAATCTTTCACAGACACTACTCGCTCTTTCCTCCTTCCCGTAACCTAATTTCCTAGTTCTGACACAATGCTTTGCTTATGTAGGGGTCATCCCCTGAGTGCTGGTCCGAAAAAAAAATATTTCACATTTATCTATTTAAAGTTGTATACGTTATTAAGCATCATCTATTTAATAAATAAGAAAACGAGAAATATTCCAAGTCAACCAATTTTATTTTATTTAGACGAAACTCTTTGATGCTCTCTTAATAAATTGTTGCTGAGATGGTTATCCAATTTTATTTTAAAATTACAATAAAATGTCTATTTATTTATAGCTGATAATGCAATCTTACGGATATGTCAAAAATAAATTTGATAATCTAGCTCAGCTATTAATAATAGCAGAAAAGCCACAATGCATTGTAGCGAAATTAGTTTTGTACGTACGATGGAGCGGCAGTAATCATACGAAGAATTTTGTTTTGGCACCTCCGAAGTTTTTCTATGTTAGACGCTGAGGCAGTGAATGATTGAATGAATATCATTATTAGTTGGAAAATATCAAAGTTTTAAGAAAATTAGAATTAGTGATAGAAAATGTGGCCTAATGTTGTCATCAATGTTCTTGCTTCCAAGTTTATATTGTAACAAAATAGTTTTAAAATATAAATACAACACAGTATAGCACACAACCAAATAACTAATTCAAATGGATAACATGCTTCAGCTTTATTTTATATTTATCTTAATATTTATTTATTTATTTTTTTTAATTTCATTGCGAGGTATAATTTCGACTGGCAATGATTTTCTTTTTATACCCACTGATCTTCACGACAAGCTGCCAAATTGTCTTATTTGTAAAATTTCATCATTTTAAATCGTAATTATTTGAAACAGCCTAATTTTTGTTATGTATAAAAAATAACTGAATGTAGACCTGTTGGCGAAATGAAAAACTAAAAACAAATGAATAATTATGATTTGATGAAATTTTTGCCTTACAATGCAAAAAAAAAATCTAACTTAACCAAATAAATTTCTTTCAGCATCAAGACGAAGTACTCTTATATTCATTTGAATTATACTTGACTACTTGAAAGTATAAAATATAATATACTCAAAATAGGATATGATTGCATAATTTATTTTTTTGTTTATTTATTTTTCTATTTATTTATCTTTATTTATTACGTGTAACAAAACATAAACAATTTACGAACAAGAAATTCTTCCCTTCAAACATAAATAATTTCCAAATCAAAACTAAATTATTGTTAACGAAATTACAAATAGTCGGAATAAAAGTGATTATTCCAACAAATACATGTGCAATTGTAATAAATACAATATGCAAGTAGAAATTGAAAAAGATAACTTTATTAGAAGAGTAGTTGAGCGAGAACAGTTAGAACAAACAATTTAAAACAATTTTACACACAATTTAACAACATAAATTGTTGTTTATTATGATTGTAATGCAAGAAGAATGAATAAAAACTAGAATTTAAGTTTCAACCAAAAAGGGGTTTCGGGTTATTCTAGGTAAGAAATTTTTTTTCAAAGTTTAAATTTTATTGCTTTCCTTGTAAGGAACATTGTTTAAATAGCATTTTAATTAAAAAGGGTGACCGATCTTTCAAGGAATAAAAACTTGCTCCAGCAATAATAAAATTCTTTCCCACATTTTTATAGAGAACCGAAACTGTATTTGTTTGCTTGTATTTTGTAGATGGCTAAAGCGCAGGATAGTTCATTTTGCAATATCGGAATTATCTTATTGATAACTGGAAATTTGCATACTTTCTGCACAAGTAAAAAAGAAAAAAGTAGAACAAGCTGCCAGATCTTATTATTAAAAAAGTTGTTAGACGTTTTAACTCGCCCATAAAAAAACCGCAGTTGCGAACGATACCACCACATCTACAAAAAACTCATGTACTTAATACGGTAGACGCTCAAGTTTTTATCTTTTATATCGATACCATACGAACTTTTACTTGAGAACTATAATAGTGAAGGATCAGCTTTTTCCTTAGTTTTGTATTATTTTGTTTAATTGGGCTACCGATTGTGAATCCTTTTTTCAGTTAATTGTGTTTTTTTAATATTTTTTTGCGCTCACAAACTTACCAGCTGATTTTCCTCTCTTCTCTTACTTCGATATGAATTCACCTTCTTAAACAAGGTAACAATCAATTAATGTATGCATAATTTTAGTTAAAGTCAAAAAGAAGAATGTGTTAAGAACAAAAGAATGGTTAAGCAAGTAGAGGAATCCTACACAACATGTTTAAAACAAAAGAAAAAAAACTGAATGGTAATGTTTTACAAAGATCTCTCCAGGGTCCCTTGTATATAAACACATTTTTTAAGTTTCTAAAGAAGCTTTCAAGTGCCTTGGTTTTCTAAGATGGTGTAGGAGGCACTTTATTCCATTCGATCTTCGTACTATTTATACCACCTATATCCGTCCAAAAATGGAATACAACTCTTATGTATGGGCCGGGGCCCCAAAGTCTATTTTTGAGTTGCTCGAACACATGCAGGAGAGGGCCAAAAGGGAAGAGAGGTTCACTGGTGGCAGTAGGGTATCCAACTCTATTAATTCTCTAGAGTATCGACGCAATGTGGGATATATTTTACTGTTGTAGCGTTATTACAATGGTATGTGTTCTAATGAAATTAGGGAACTTGTTCCCGTTACCGGAAAGTTTCGGGTTTATATTCGATTTTCATTGAGAGAGCATCTATTTGCAGTTGATTGTCTGGAGAATTCGTTTTTTAGCAGAAGAGTCCGTATGTGAAATAAACTCCATCCAGAGGTCATTCCTGTCATTTTCAATGTAGGAAAGTTCAAATTAAATGTCCACAAACACTACTCCCTCTTTCCTTCTACCCATAACCTAACTTCCTAGTTCTCCCATTATGCTTAGCATATGTAGAAGTCATCTTCTGAGTCCTAGTCCGAGACAAATTTATTGTTAATTTATATAAAAAAAAATGATGACAAGTTATTTCCATGTTAAAAAAAAAAATTTTAAAACTTTTTCTTTTTTAATTTTAATTATTGCAGCAATAAAACTGTTGTATACAAATAATCAAATTATTTTTTTAGTTTTATTTTTAAAATATTTTAATCTTATATATATTATACAAAGGCATCAAACTAAATAAAAGTTTTAAAATTGAATTGTAATTGAATTTTTAAACAATTCAAACAATTATTCACTTTTTTAGCAAAGCAAGGCCATTAAAGCTGAGTCACTTAGCAAATTATTGTTGCAAACATTTTACATTTACTTACTTAAATTTTCTTCTGATGAAATTTTAAAATGAAAAATTTTTATTTAAATTTTAATTGAGATAAATCCTTTTAAGTCTACTGGGGCTCAAGTATATTTTTTGTTTTAATTCTATTTAACATTCAATTTAATATTAATCTACACACAAAAAACATTTTGGTTTTAAAACAAGATTTCCTTTAACATAACTAGTGATGGAAAAAATTGGAAAATTACTAAAAAAAAATTATGCACACTGTTTTTTTCCCCATCAATTTGTATGGAATACATAAATACATATATAATCTTGTGTTAATATAGAAACTTGTTTGAATCACTTTTTAGCTAATATGTGCCTTTAAATAATATTAGTGACGGGCTTAAACCATCAGGGTTACCTGCACATTATAAAATATCAACTAACACCTGCTTACGTACTAAGCTCTTTAACGTTTAACATTTTAAATAAGCCCACAAATCTTAAGGCATTTTAAATTAATAATAAATATTTTACTTTGTAAGTTACGCAAACCATCAATTAAAAAAAAACATGTTATTTTGTTTATTATATCTAAAATTAATTTTTTCACTTACCCATTCCATTCTTTTTCCCTTTTCTTTTCAGTAACGGACGTATTAAAATTGTAAAAGGGTTATTGTCAACAAAAAATAATGCATAACTAAACAAAAGCCGCATTATAAAGAAACTAATCTTAAAGCATTAAAAATAAAATTATTTAAAAAAACAAAACAAAAAAAACATTACTGCCTTCAGCTCTTATTTTGAAACCTTTTTGCACTCACACATACATATGCCTACAAGGCATACGGGAACTCACTGATTGTCATAGGCAGATGATATTAAAAATAAATTAATTTTATTTTTTCTTTTTGCAATTTATATATGTGAGTAATTTAGCAGCAATAACAACAAAAAAAATTGTATAATTACTTCAAATTGTTAATCCATTTTATATGTAATTAACAAATTATGTATAATTATTCTCATGCTTTATATTTTATTATTTTACTTTAATTTCATAACAAATGGTTTCCCCAAAAAATATATTTTATTTATAAAACATAAATACTTTTATAGTTTTTAATAAGTAAATATGTATTTGATAAATATGCAAAAATATTTAAACAAAAATGTAAAAGAAATAATTATCCTTTAATAGAAATATATTCGGATTAAAAACTTAAGCAATCACATTTTAAAACAAAAAAAATTAAAAAAAAAAAAGAAAATAAGATAACGCAAATATATTCGAAACTATAATCTTAAATCAACACACCTAAATTTCTAATCCTCATAACAAATATTTTGACATTTAATGTGAACCAAGAACAACAAAAACTTAAGGCACCAAGATATCTATTTACAAAATAAAACAACTAAAATAAGTTATAAATACTCGTACATATAATCAGAAAGCAAAACAAATAATTTATACACAAGCAAGTTTTAGAAATTAAATAAATAATAAAACAACGTACAGTGGAATGAGTAATTGAACAATATTAACTGTTATTATTTCTTTCCGTCCTTTCTAGTAATTGTTTGTTTAGTGTAAACGGCGAGCGCTTTCGATGTGAAGACATCATTTTCAATTATAAATTTGATCTAAACAGTGATCAAATTGTTGCAGTATAAAGAAATTTGTTGCATATGTTGACATTCGCAAAGTATATTACTCCCGCTATAAAGTATATTCGTCTAGTACAGACCTTTATAACTAGGCTCTTCAATTTTCCACAAAAGTTATTCCTGATAACAACAAACTACGGAGTGTTATCTAAAGAATATGATATTCATAAAAATATTGTTATTTTTTTAATTGTAACACGCAGATGCGTGAAAATTGCACAAACAACAAATACAAAATTTAATATTTAAATAAAGTATATTCCAACAGTGACCACACTTAGTAGACGTATTACAATTAAGTAATTTTATGTCTATCGTGAGAACAAATTTAATATAAATTTAAGATATAAAAAGTCTGTCTATAGTTATCTTACTGTAATTCATATGGTTTTACTATTTCAAATGTAATAGGCATACATTTCGAATTTACATAGCTGCCATATTATATGTCTGCCATAAAAACAACTTTGAACAATTTATTTAAAAACTAAGCATGTTATTATTAAGGCTGCGTTTGTGAATAATATATCATATGTTCAAGAAAGAAATATTATTCAGTTTAAATATTCATCTTATGAAATAAAATAAAATTAAACTAATCCAGAACTTATGAAAAATATCATAAAATTATTGCGGAGGAACTTTTGCTCAACAAGTATTTCAAAATTATAATTAAGGCGGCCACATCAAGTTAATATAACGTATTTTTAATGCATCCAAATACAAATCAGTTAACATTATTAAGGTTTTTTTATATACTTTCTATTTTTTTAGTAACAGTTAAATCTGTGGTTTTTATGGTTTTTGGTTATTTAAAAGTTTATTTTGATTTTAAATTTCAGCTGCTCTAAATTGTTTAGTAACCAAAGTATTTATTTATCAGTTATTAGAACATATACATAACTTTTTCTAATGAACACCATTGTAAGTGTGGTGAATTGGCGTACAAACACAATTTTATGTTGCTGACTTCACACCTTGCATTTTAAATAACTCTTGCAACAAAATTTAATGTAAGCATTACACGTCATCATACATTTGCTTCGCTCTTTGCATCGTAATTGCAAATAATGTAGTTAAAAGGACACCTACCATGTGGTTCATTCTATGTAGTTCATTTGAGATAAAGTCTTAGGTATTTGCCAATAGTCCTTTCTTCTCTTTCTGCTTTAATTTTTAAGGTATGTGTGATTTAATAAATTTAATTTGTTGTTTGTTTGTTTGTTTGTTTGTTTTTGTATTTAGATATATATGCACACACCACCTTTAACATTGGTTTTGCTTTAGGTTTATATACAGCTGATTCAGTTAAAAAGACAAGTGCTTCGCTCTCAATTTGTTTGGGCTGTAGATCATTTATTTAAAATTTATCTTTTTCTTCGATTTTAAATTACTCGTTCCATTGTGCGTTTTGCCACATACTAATTTAAATATTAAAAAATAAGTTATACTAAATCAAGTATAAAATGCAATATAGACCAAATGAACAATCTGCTAACTACGAAATACGAGTATTACAATTCAGATATAAAAAAAAAGAATTAAACAAAAATAATATTGTATTAAAATAAATTTCTGCTGAAACATCTTAATCTTAAATTATTTTTATTATTTTAAGACGAAAACTTTAAATTAAGCATTAATGGACAAAATTATAAAACAAAAATCTATTGAGTTATGTAACTGAAACTGAATAAATAGCTTTATAGTATTTTAAGTCTAAAGAAACTAAATGTTAGGAAATCTTTAAAATAAATTAAATAATTAAAAAAAAGTAACCTTTAATATTTAAATAAAAAATAATTTTAGATATAAAACTGAGGAGAATCCGAAATCATATTTTTAACAAAAGTGTGCAAACAACGCAAATCTTTTTAACAGCAGGTATATAAGTTTACAGGAATTCTTGAAATGTTTTGCGCACAATTGAATATAAATTGATATTTAAAAGAAAACAGAATATCAGTGCTTGGTTCCAGAAATATTAAATGACCAATAATCGTGTCCGAAATAAAAATTACATTAAGCTTGAATAACGCTTGTCACATGATATTATTTTATATTATTAAACTTTTCTTTTCACTTTTTTAAAATAATTAAAGCCCTTCATATGTTGCGTCTAAAAGCACAAAGTTAAGTGAGTTGTCAAAATTTATTTAAGTGATTACTCATATTAGTTATATTAGAATACTTATTTCTACAAACCATCAACATTAAATTGCACTGTTCAACAAACTATATATTTATTATTGAAAGCAGTTTCGACTTAATATACGAGTATACTGTTTAAAAAAGCGAATTTTGCAGAGATAGTATAAACTACATTTTTATTTGTAAAATTGCATTATTATTTTATCTGTTTAAATAAGCACAACCCACGGTAATATTAGTGTCGACAAAACCTTTTTCGTTGAAAAAGTAACTTTCATCGCTTATTTAATATAACAAAAATAACACAAATTCTATTTGATTGATGCGAAATTCATAAATCAAAATTTTGTTTAGTCTACACATTTTTTTAAACCCGTCACAGGTGGCTCTAGTTTTAGCAGTGATATAATATTTCAAACAATTTTCTTGTTCAAGTTTAAAAAGTATAAAATTTACAACTAGATTTTATTACAAATAATCTTTAATAAATATCTTTTTTTTTTTCTTTAAGATCTTTTTTATATATTTTTTCTTCCAAAGGAAAGCGAAATATCGAGAAGAAAAAATAGATAAAAAAGATCTTAAAAAAGAAAAAAGATATTTATTAAAGATAAATAAAAAAAAAAAGATCGTTTGAAAAAACTATAAAAATTACAAATAATAAAATTAGAAATTACTGTGAATTTTACTATTATAAAACACAATTGACGAATTGACGATTCGATTCCACTTCTTGAAAGAAATATGTCAGCAAATTATAACAGTTTCAATATTAAAACTTAAGATATTTGATACAGGTAAATAGTTTTATGCGCATCTTCTTAAGAACCAATTGGTCTACAAAAAAAAACTCTCGAACTGTGGTTCTATAACACAAAAAGTTAGCTACTTAATTTAACCGGGTTTAACATTTTGAAACTATTTAAACAAATACAAAGCAGTGCAAATTTAAAAAGAACTAAATTATAAAGTTTTTTATATTCTATGGAATTAAAAAAAAAGAAAGTTCGCAAGTGCAAGAATATTAATTTTTTTAAACTTATTTTGTTTAAATTATTTTAAACTTAATTGTTCAAATTGTTTTACAATTTTTTTTTTTAATTTTTTTTCATTTCAATTACCAAAAACACAAAGGGGCATAAACAAATTTTAACACCTAAATAAACCTTTAAATAACGATTCAAATCTAGATAAATAAATTTTATAGTACTAGACAAACAATTTATACAAAATTTGAAACATTAAATAAACTCTTAATACTATAAATACAAATAAAAGTAAGAAAATAACTTTTAACATTAAAAATGTATTTAATAAATTAAATAAAACTTTGTAAAGTAAATAACTACCACTACAAACAAACAAAAAAAGAAATTAATGAAATAAATTTAAAATGTTCAGTATTGTACGAATAATATTTAATATATTTATTAAACTATAAATAATTTAAAAGCAAATATTTAGTATTGTAAACAGACACATACACACAAACACACATTCGAATGTGAGTAAATATTTTAAAAATAATAAATACATATGTAATTTCAACAAAACAAATAAAGCATTTTAATTTTTTACTAACAGTTGGTAATTTGTATTAGGGTGGTTCCAATACACCTTATCTCGTTAAGCAGCACCGAAATTGATCTATCAGAATGTCAGCTGTTTGCGGGTCGTTCACTAAATCCGATCTTTCAAATGGTCACAGAGAAAATAGTCCAGCGGCGTTAAATTACAAAAACTATTCGGCCAATTGACATCGCCGAATCGATAAATTACACGACCGGGAAATTTCCCATGCATTAACTTTTAGCGCCGTCTTGCTGAAACCATGGGTCATGTTAACATCAGCCGATTGTGGCCAAAAATAATTGGTGGCGCAGAGAATTCACGATGATGCCACTGGATCACTCTTTCTGGGATGTAATTGTTTCTCAAGCAATGTTTGTAGATTTGGTGAGCCCCATATGCGACAATTTCATTTGTTTACATAACCACCTAATTGCCAATGACCTTCATCACTGAAGATGATTTTGTTGCAAATTGTTGTTGCGTTGTTTTCGTGCAGTTTTTCAAACAGCCAATTCACAAACGTTCGACGCAAACAATAGTCATTTAGCTTTAATTCTTAAGCAGTTAAACTTTATAAGCATGAAGATGAAGAGCTTTATGGAAAATGCTACGCCAAGAACCTTTAGTAATGTTCAATTATTGAAAATATCGACGAGCAGTACAGCGAACATGTTTGCACCCAACGAAAAGCGCGAGCGTATTTTTTTGGTTTATAGTCAGCAAGAATTAGGCAATTTAATTACGTACAGCAGTCGCAGAAGGAGCCTGATGAAGAGGGAAATCTGCTCTAATTTTGCAAAGTGTTGCAGTGCATTTTTCATCAATTTGTTATTAAACGTTCACAATTAAATAAAAGTCACAAAATGACAGTTCAAATCTTAACATTTAATCATTTGACAAACAATTTACTTTCTAACCTCAAATTTTCCTATCCAATATATTGGTACATATTTTAGTTATTGATATTATAGACAAATTTAACTATAACATAATAAAAAAAAATTAATAAATTTATTTCGAAATAATTATTTTATTCGGTTTAAGATTTTTTATAATTTTTGTTATTTTTTTATTTATTAACGCATATAACAGTTTAAAAAATAACAGATATTATGTTTATAAATGTTGTTTAAAATGTTTCTTATGTTATGTTTATAATATTGTTAAAGTTAGAGTTGAAGCAAACATGTCTTAATTTAATCGAGTTTTACGTTTCCATTCAATAAAGAAATGTTATCAAAAACTTGCTTAATACGATGAAATTACGGTTAAAATTAAATGTATTTTATTTAGTTGTCATAGGCAGGTTACATAAGTTTCTTATCACAGTGTTGAAAGATTTTAGCTTTAAAAATTAATTTAATATTACGAATTTTCTCTATTTACGAGGGGCTAAGCTTATAAAAAGTACATAAACTCTAGATTATTTAAAGTTAAAAAATTAAACCTTACGGCCTTAAACTACTTCAGCAATTGCAATTCTAATAAAAATGTGCACTAATTGCTTTATAAACGGATATAATATTTGCAAGTACTAAAAATGTTTTTTAGTTATTCTTTACAAGGCATCAGCTTGTTAATATTATTAAATAAGAAATTTGCTGCAATTTAATTATTAACATTTATTTAATTAGGGTTTTGTATAATTAAGTTTTCTTGTTTATTCTTTAACATTCATTTTAAAGCTAAACTGTTCTAACATGACTAATACAAACTTCAGAGTGCATCTTTTGCACAAAAAGTGTGCAATGAGATTTATACTAGAAAATTTACATTCTTAGGCAAACGCTATTTTTGCTATTTTGCCCGTAAATAACTAGACTTTTTTAACTTTGCAGTTTTTAAAGCATAAAAACAAATTAAACTGCAAAAATAATCATAAAAACAATTTTCTTTTCCTTAAAATTAAAGCAACTTTACAATAATAAAAATAAGAAATTATTTCAAGTGGAGATAATTTAATTTAATTAATTTTAAGATGTGTTAAACAGATATTTGCTGTATTTTACTATTTTTTGATATTATTTATTTTCAAATCAACTATATTACAATATTTAACTAGCAAAATGAGAACAGTCAGAGTGTTGCGTGCAACGTTAACACAATTATATGTGATAAAAACCTCAACGAAATCTAGTTATTATTTTTTTTCTATTTTTTATCATTTTAAAATTATTTTCTGCGATGCCAACAGATTGCCAGCAGCTTCTTCCTGTGCAATTTTCTCTTGAATCCAATAATGTGCGGCGCATACCAATAGCAGTAGAGCTGGTATTAAAACCAATAATACCAAACCCAATGAAATGCTTGCTACTCGAGCATGATGTTCTTCTATGCCTTAATTTGTTTTTGAGATTTTAAAATTATAAGAAAAGAAAGATAAGCTAAAGAAGAATCAATAAAGATAATAAAACAAACAATATAAAGGGAAATAAAATGGCGAAAAAAATGAAATAAATTTTAAGAGAAATTTTCTGTAAAATTCTTTAAAAACCAATAGCAGCATACTTTAACGTATTGTGTTAAAAAGTATATCCATAATATAAAAATTAAATATAAATATTTACTGAAATACCGGCATTTAATTTTTTTTTATTAAATTTTATTTTTTATAGTTCAGGCAAAATATATTTGTCTAGAACATAACTGTGAGTATTTTGTAATTGGGTACAAAGATGTTAAGATAAAAAGATGTCATCAATTATTTGTTCTGGGAATAGCACCTGAGAAAAACTTCACATTTAAAGGCACTGCTTAGAAATTAGAAAAAAAACCTAAACACTAGAATAAATATAATAAAATATCTAACAATAAAACTTTGACAAATACACACACACATCTTCAACTATGGTAAATATCATACGTTCTACTCTACTATCTAAAATAGCTTATGATCTTCCAATATATGGTTGGCATCCTCTGTCCTACAAAGAACTAATTAAATCATTTTATCACACTGTCATTTGTTACACTATTGGGGCTTTACGTACTAGTCCAACGATAAGCTAACTCGCACAAATCGGAATGCCCTGGATAGACGTTCATAGTTTCACGCTCACCTATAAGTTAATACCGAAATTTTTCACGGCACAATAAGCTTTAATTTAGTTTATCATTTTTGCTTCTCGATTATACAATCAAGTCTAAGTATTTCACGATGAAAAAATTTACATGTGGTATTGATTTTCAGCTTCAACCTCTACTGAAACAACGATCAGAATCTTCTTGGTTGTGACACCACTCCCCATACATTTCCAATATACTCAGCCTACCAAAAACAACAACACATCACCTACTGCCCAACGTGTAACAATCAACTTAACATTGTTGTTGTGGTCTTTTTTAAAACCTTAGCATTTAAGTGGAAATGATAATCTTAAAACAGGTTAAAGCTACTTACAACATGCATAGTTAAATTTACTAATCCGAGAAAAATTTTTGTGCTGTTTTCATTGAAAACTGTGTAAGTCTATTTTGATAAAAAAAAAACATAAGTTATGAAAAAAAATAAACACCATTTTTATTAGCTTTTTATTGATAAACTTTTACAAAAATAACTGTTAAAATTTTTATTGTTTTTATTATTACAAATTTCCACAGTTAGATAAACGTTTTTAAAAATATATTCACTTTGAATATATTTTCCTATTTCATGGCACAGCATTTATATTATTGAAAATTGCACTATTTTAATTTCTTTGGAATAATTTTATGTTGGCAACATTAAACTGTTAAAAAGAAAATGCAATTTTGAGCAGATGAAGAAACATTAGTTTAAAAAAAAATAGATTTGTTGAAAATGTTCTATAAATCCTCATTTAGGAAGAATAATGATTTTAAATCACTAATTGCTCTTGCGGGAGAGACCATAGAATTTTAGAAATAATATATTTATTAATTTTTTTTTAAATCGATGCTTGTTTTATTCTCTAAATGTATTTATTTTTTCTAACTTTCTATAGTCAAACCTTTACTCAGTCAGGTTTATATAGCAAAATGTTAGACAAATTATGTATTAATAAGAAGCACACTTTTCTTAAAGAGCATTCTGTTTAAAGCTAGAAATAGTATGTAACAAACTATACATAATTGAATGTTGCTTACTTTCCCATAAATTACTTTTTGGTTGTATGACGTGGAGCTCTACAAAACAGTTGCTAAACAAAATAATGCTTAATAATAAAAGCTACAATGCTTAGATGTCTTAAACAGATACTATTAGTTGAGAAACTATGATAATTACAAAAGAAAGATTCACAGTGGAAAGTGGATACGAATTAGCCATATGACTGGATGACCATATATGTAGATTAGTATTGGAAGTGTCCCCTATGAGAAGGCAATGTGTAAAACAAGAGTCCCATGCAACGCGAATAAGTTGCAGATAGAAAAAATTCGTCACTGTTTGAAAAATTTTTTTATATTTACAAACAACAACTAGCGATATCTCTGCACACTCCGTAAGGCAAAATATAAAAATTAACAATATTTATAAACAAGTGAATAAACAAAACGATTATGTCTTAAACGATATATTCACAAGACTTCATTCATATCCTACCAATGCCTCCGTTAAGGTAATATAAGTAAATGTAAATATCCATGAAAAAATATTTTGCTTTTATTATCAAAAAACCAGATGAAGATCAAACGATGCAAATGCATTTCAAAACTACTGTAATATTCGAAAGGAGCGCTGGTACAGAAAGTTGGGAAAAATCGATTTTGTTTAAATAATAAATAATATCAAATACGATGAAAGAAAGTCGTCATTTTACACAAATAACGTAAACAGATCTATGCTATAGTATTTAAATAACTTAAATTTTATATTTTTATTATTTGCTGTTGAAAATTGAAAGTGTCTGCATACTACTATGTAAATAGTAAGGTCATATTTGTCAAAATCATATGTATGGAAACACAATTTAATTTTCAAATTTATTCTTTATACTCATTTTTATACTGAAGATAATTTTACACACCTTGTGCAAATTCTAAATGTCAATTTAACTGGTATTTGTTAAAATCATGCCATTTTTTTAGTGATATGGAGTTTTAAGTTCACAACACCCTTTTAGCTGGTGGCCATTTTGTAAGGTGCCAAGGGATATACATTTATTTTGGTTTGAAATTTCAACATGAAAAGACTAACGCTTGAGCAACGGTGCTAAATTGTACAAATAATCCGGTAAGCCCGAAATGATTGACCACTTGGAGAACAACATTTGTGAAGTTATTGCCATAATGTTGCAGCAATTCATTGAAAATTGGATATTGGATATTAAATATTATTGGATATTGTATTAAATATGAGCCAGTCGTGGCTGTCATATCATAGAAGTCATATTTAAATTATAATGCCAAAGGATTATCTTTCGAGTAAAGTAAATTTCATCAAATTCCATGTCAATTGAAAGAATACATGTTTAAGTTATTCCAATTCAAAATTCTATATCTTTTTGACAAACATCCTTTATTTTAATTTTATTTTTAATTTTTTACTTGTTCTTATAGCGGACAATGAAAATACTAAATTTGAAGCGTATGCCAATTTTGATTTAAAAACATGCACATGCACGTTACCATTCGAACACTCTTTAATTTAACTTTTTTGTACTTTACTATTTTAGTGGCTAGAGTAATAAATAATCTTCTATGAAAATTTTAAGATTCTACCTATTTTTGATTCCAGAGATAAAATGGTAAGATTATGGACTGACAAACATTTAAGCTTTTGGCTACAGAAACTTATAACAGCTTGGATAACCAGCATAAGAACATATATTTCCATATTCTATTGTCCATATTTTGGATTTAAAATTAGGCATATCGAAACATTATGTCGATATTGATATGATTGCTAGATGATAGTGATATTGTGTTCAATTAAAAACCGTTAATTATACCCAACAGCCCAAATGATCAGAATATCAATAGTTCGTGCGTTTAAACATCGTCCATCTTCTTTCAATAACGTAACTTAAAATAAAAAGATACGCACCAACAAACATATACATACATACTGTTACTTTGAAAGAACTTATAACTTAGAAATACTTCTAACGGGCGCAACAAAAATTCAGGTTTTATAATTAATTCAAATCTTGTGTTAATTTTGTGATATCCTATATAATAGAAATGTAATAAATCTGCATTAAATGATTGATTTTGTGCAGACAGTATTATTCTATTTGACAATCGGAATAACAACCACAACCATTTTAAGATTTTCTTCCAAATAATATTTGACAGGTTTGAGTTTTTTTTTTATTTGAATAACGTTTTACAACATGCAAACAACACAATGCCCTTTTTTAACTTTCTCTACTTAAGAGAAAGAACATTTTCTTACAATTTATCTTGAATTTGACAGATTACTTGTACCACGTAAGCCGAATTGTGAGGGTTTCATTCATTTTTCTAGTATTCTGTTTTGGCACCAACAACAACAAGAACAAATAGTGTCATTTATCACGTAGAAAGAAGTAGTGTAATTAAATAGCTTTAATAGAAATTTAAGTTGTTAGATAATGTTATATTAAAGTAAACTAACTAACCAAATAATGACGAAAACGAGTAATTACGCAAACGGAAAATAAAAGCGCTTAATTGCTTGTTCATGCTAGTGGCAAGTTAGAAGTAAAAAGTAAATTTCTTGTAAGTTTGTCACACAGTATAACAAGGTCAAATTATTTCACTGATATTTCGTTCGTATATTAAATATGAAAATTAAGATTTAAGGAAAATTAAAAAGGAGTTGAAAATAAAAAAAAAATTTGGTATTTAGCTTTTGGTGGTTAACGATTAACTTTTTTTTAAATATTTTTTAATTCTCTCATGAAAGTTAATGTGTGGAATACCTAAAGAAATAAATTTACACGTAACCTAAAGCAACAAAGTGCCTTGCAAAAAAGGGTTTAATCAATCAAGTAGAGGCAGACAGGCGCCCATGATATACAAAGAGCTGTTCGATTTGAAGGCAAGACTATGATTTAAAATCGTAGTACGATACCTTAATAAAACAACATCGCACCTTCAAACGTTTTAAAAGCTGTTCCAACGGTAGAGTACATCGAGAATAGATATCCAATGTTGAGTGGCATTAGAACATGAGTATTATGCAAAAATATCAAAAATGCTGGATTTTATGGTAAAATTTCCAGTACTCGAAATTATTACTTTTAAACTTAATAATGAACAATTTTAGTCATCACTTGCCAAGAAAAGATAGTTGAGAAAAAAAAAGTGTAACACATTTTTAACTTAATGACAATTCAACTCGGGAAGCATAAAGCACATATAATTTAAGCTACGGCCATTTGTATTATACATTTTTACTGTTATGCAGGGAAATCTGTCTTTGAAGAAAATTAACATGATTATAAAGGATTAAATTCATAGAACTTTTCAGGACGTTAACTTAACTTTAACTTAAAAAGATTAGGTGTGCTTTTTTATAAGTACATTTTACAAAATCCATTGGGACAGACAACGGTATACAAAATCAATCGATATTTATATAAAATTCATTTCTGATTTCGATCGTTTTCATATGTCGTTATTTGCCTCCAGTCGTTTTACTGGTGCATATTCAAATTTTTATTAAGATAAGGTACCTGCATTTAACTTGATTTTTGTGAATTATATCCTTCTTTAGGAGTGAAGAGAAAGATGTTTTATTTTTGTTATTTTTAATATTTTGTAAATTTTTAAAAACCAAAGATTTCTTGTTTCTTTTTTTTACCTTATAACTCAAAAACTGCCATATGTAAAATATATAGCAAAACTATGTTCGAAAGTAATTTTTTTTTTTGACGTTTTCTTATCTTATCTTAATGAAATATACCATGTATATCTGTCATGTTCCCTACAACGAAACTTTATGTTGTAAAGAAAAATTGAAGCAATTTCTCATTATTAAATACATCATGTTCATTGTATTTTTAAAAGGAAGTAAAATCATTTTCTTAGCAAGCCCATGTGTGTTATCGGCATAGAAAAATTATAATTACCTGTCGAACTAATCTTAAAATGATATATTTGACAATGATATATTCTTTAAAGCACCAAAATTTTAAAGCTACAGACAAAAGACTTACCTCTAGTTTATTCTATCTTCTTAACTACATTTATTTACATAACTATAAATTAGTTTCAGAGTAGAATAGTTTCATAATATAATAATAATAATAATTTTCACACAACATAAAATTTTACTTGACACTGCGTAAAATTGAAATATTATCACCCAAAAATTAATAACACACTTAGAAATAAAGTAACAGTTTTTTAATTATTAAAGTTTTAAATTAGTCAGGTAACAAACTTTTTTGTAGACGTCTCTTTAGGACAATTTCACAAAAACATTTGAAATAAAATGTTATAATCATGTCACGCTTTTCAGAGAATATTATCAACAACAACAACCCAATTAAATCTTTTTATTATAGTATCAAAATACAAACGATATTATATTTATTTTAGAAGACATTACTTTGGATTTCATCAGATGAGTTTAGGACTAATTCAGGGATACCGCAAGGCTCCATTCTTTCTCCTACCCTATTTCTTATTTTTCGAAAATGACCTTCTTTGTCAAACTTTCAACCCTATTTACTCTTTCGCAGATTACAGCACCATTTTTCATTCCTAATATTTGGCAATAGATCGAGCCAGTTGGAGTTGGGCTCCAAAGGGCGGAACATGAATGATACGCTCAATCACGATCTCTCGATAACCTTGGAATAGGAGCGTGTAAATATAGTCGATTTTAATGCCCGCAAGACGCAATGTTGCATGCTTACGCATAGATCTGCTTTCGGGAATGGTGCTTCATCTGTTACTATGGGTGATAGTTATTACGGAATCGGACGCTCTTGATGTTCTTGGCATGAAAATTCAGTGTGATGTTCGATGGACTAAGCTCATTTTTCAAGTTTCTAAAGAGGCTTTAAAGTACTTCACTCTATCCGATATTTGTACTATTTATACCACCTTTAGCCGTCCGAAAATGGAATACAACTCTTATGTATGGGACTGCGCGCCAAAGTCTATTTTGGAGTTACTCGATCGCATGCAGGAGAGGGAGAACAGGCTGGTTGGGGACAGTAGGGTATCCAACTCTATTGATTCCCTTGAGCATCGACGTAATGTAGGTTGCATTTCACTATTTTATCGTTACTACAATGGTAAGTGCTACAACGAAATTAGGGAACTTGTTCCCATTAGTCGCACGTTTTTGCGTTTGACTCGATTTTCGTTGAGAGCGTATTCATTTGTGGTCGATTTTCTAGTGAATCGCACTACGCATTACTGGGAGAATTCGTTTTTTAGCACAACAGTTCGTATGTAGAATAAACTTCCTACAGGGGTCTTTTCTGTCACTTTCAATATAGTAAAATTCAAATCGAATATACACAAACACCACTCCCTCATTCCCCCTCCACATAACCTAATTTCTTAGTTCTGATACAATGCATTACATGAGTAGGGGTCATCCCCTGAATGCTGGTCCGAACTAACAAAAAAAAAAAAAACAAAAAATAACTTAATCATTTATTTATCTCTGTTCTCTGTTAATACAAATTGAAAATTTCTCCGTTAGGCAAGTTTTTTTTTTCTTCATTCCATTTCATTTCAAATTTTCCCATTTCCTGTACGCGAAATGCAAAATGAAGCCAAATTATTTAAAAAGCTTTTTTTGTATAACAATTGGCATTATCAAAGCTGTAAAGAAATTTTATATAATTTTTTTTTTAAAACAAATATTTTTTTTTTTATTTTTTTATAAAGTTAAATTTATAAAAACACATATAATATATATTTAAACAAAAGCTTTAAGTGTGTTTTAATAGAACATTGTTTTTATTGTAATCAAAAAACATTAAAAAGTCATGTTGTGTAGTTGAAGTATCGAGTCTCTTAAATAAAATTTGATTTTTTAGAATAAAAGTCAATACACTCTGGCACAAACAGAAAAACATTTAAAAAACTAAAATGTTCATTTTAGAGAAAAAGAGTAGAAAGTAAAACACAATAGAATATATTAAAAATATTAACGAAATGTTACAGTTGTTTCATTTGGCAGGAAGTTTGGATTGGGCGGGCTTATATTTACTATTGCCTAATTTGATGCATGTCATGGCTTGATGGGCAAACAGTGTTACATAACATATTTACTAGCAAAGTAAAAATGTGTTTTGAGTTATTTATGATTATGTTTAACTTGAATTCCAAACATGCGAGATGTTTTGATTATTAACACATAGAAAGTAAAACAAAAATGAATTTTTCTTTCAATTTGTTATGAATTATTGTGGATTATGATGCTATTAATCAACTAACAGACGATTAAAGATTTTATATTATGTTCGATAATGTGGATAGTGCTATGTACGGTATTGGTTGTGATATTGAATGATGATTATTAAAATTAGTTAGAGTTTAAGTAATACAATGATTAAACTTCTGTGGATCTTTGGTTGGAGGGAGTTGGTGAAACAGCATGAGGTGGTGAAGGCAAACCATTGTCTTGCATTAAAGAAGTACCTACAATAGGTATTGGACGCATAGGTGCTGTTGATGCAGGACGACTAAAAAATTGGCTATTGGCATTTGGTAGCACTGGTACACCTCCATAACGACTTTGGGCTGCAGCATTAGGCAAATAGTTCATTGCACTTTCACCACTATTGCGGCTATCCACACCACTAAATGTAGGACTGTACTGTTGATGAGGCTGGGTTTGAACTAGTGGTAGACCATGTGCATCGTGATCATCATTCTCCGGCGATGGTGGCTGATTATATCCCTTCGGATGAACATTACCTACGCCATCATGATCTACCTGATCATCGTTTGGCTGTTGTTGATCCAATTCCGTTCCAGAGGCTGAGCGCAATGAACGTCTCCCCAATTGTTTGGGCTTCTCACCTATGTTATTAACGTATTCAATATCCTTAGCTAATTTTGTATCTTTATTTGCACTACCTTCAGACGATGTCACATCCTCATCATCCAGATCCCATTTCTTAGCTGGAAATTCAATACGGGGTTTCCCCGGTAGTGGTTCATTCGTACGATATACTTTATCATAAGACCTACTTTTCTTTATAGTTCCCATATTATCCGTATCGCTATCATCATCCAGACCAGTGCCCGTTGTTCTCAAATTGTTACGTGAAGAGGCTCTCGAACGTGGCAAAGTCATTTGCCATTGGGGATCTTCCTTGAGCTGCTTCTGGCGGAAACGATAAACACCACAAACAATGCACAACATAAGCGGTAAAATTATAGCTAAGATAATGCCAATTGCTATAAAAGCTACACGTCTCGTATAGTAAACTTCACCTAAATTGAAAGTCAATTATAAAAAGAAAACAGCAACAAGTCAATGAAACTTTACAAAACAATAAAATTATTTAAGGAAATATTAAATTGATTTAATATGTGTTTTATAAGAATATTAATTTTTTGTTTTTTTTATTTTTTTTTTTTTTTTTGTAAAATTCAAAAAGCCACTTACGTAAACATTCTGTGTATCCATATTCTGGTAAATTCCATAAACCATTTGATAAACATTCACGTCTTTGGTCACCCATTAAAACGAAACCTTCATTACACTCAAAGGACACTTTAGCGCCAGGCATAAAATTAAAAGACAATTTACGACCAAAACGTGGCGTTTCGAGAACACCACATGATACCATACGCCTAAGAAGGTAAAACAAAAATGTATATATACATAAATAGTGTTTTATTAGTAGAATTATATTTTAAAAGCTTTTTTTTATAAATCTAACAAAACGTGACTAGAAAATTAAAAAAAAAATATGAGTGTGTAAATAATTTGAAACTTGTTTAATGGATTGAATCAAAATTATTCGTATAATTTAATTTTTGTAAATGATGTAATGTAATACACTTAAAAATATATGGAATATATTCCACCACCAGCTACAGAAAAAAAATCAAGAAAACTTTAGTGAGATTTCTTCCAAAATAATTTGACACCTTTTTTGTTTATACAGAAAATATTATTTTATTTTTCTTTGAACGAGAAGACACATTTTTAAACAACATTTTCTGCTGGTTTCCGGTTAAGTTATCTACGTTGACGTCCTACTGACATAAGTAACTTTGTTAATTAAAAAATGACGACCAAATATTTAAAATTCCAGACATGACTTAAATTATAGCAATCAATAATTAAACGGCAACTTAACCAAAAATCCCGACTGTAAGCGTTACTTAGTGATCAGTGTATTAAAATAAATAACACATTTAATGGGAATTACAAACCTTTTTAATTACTTTATACATAAGTAAAACTAAAAAAGCAGAGTGTAAACAAAACAGTTGGCCTTTCGCTCATCAAATTGCTTTGATATGGCAATAAAAATGTATGGGTTAGTTCATCGAACTAGAACAACGTTTGCAAAACGTTTTTGCTCAAAACCTTTATTTAGTCTCAGTGTTTATACTGTTTATTTTCTCACCCAGCTTGAAATGTATACATTGATATCTCTGGCGATAACTATTTTTGTTATAAGAAATATCGTTTAATTTTCTATTTTCTGCTTTTTAATTCAAATGGAATATGGTGCTTAATACTCTGTGTAAATTTCAAATATCTAATAGCGACACTCATTCCTTAATAATTTGAATTTGTTTTGAGCATTCATAGTTCTTCGTTTATAATTATGATTATGTTTAATTTATTTATTATTATACTCACTTTGAGTTTAGTATTCGTATGTTCACCAAACTGTCGTAGTAATTTTTTGTAAAGTGAGCCAAGTCTCTATTCAATGTCATGCCGTAATCATAGCGACACTGATAACTTTCACCACATAGCTCTTTAGCTCGCTCTACATCATATGAGCGATTGTATGGTAGGAAATCTTCTGGTTCTCTACGATAGTTTGGAACAAATGAATCATTCGAATAATAGCTAGCCGTCCGACCAAATTCACGTGTAAAGAGAGCCGCGCCAAGGCCAGGTAAATCACGATCTGCTAAGGCCCATTTCATTGCCCATTCCATATGAATAGTTTTAAAGTCATTGGTATTAGAATTAATATTAATAATTTGCCCATTTGGAAGAGTAAAGTCATCAAAAGGATTAAAACTCCAGTTGCCAAATAGGCCAGCAGTTTTGTTCTGAAAATGAAAAATAAGAATTTATATAAAATAGTGTGAAGATAAAATAAATGGAAAACTAACAATAAATTGCCAGGGCAAATAAACTCGTCCCGTCATAAATCCTTCATTTTCGATCACCTCTACGCCAATACCAGAATCAAACATGACTATAACCTGTGACTGATTTAATAAATACGTTGGTGTGTAGACCGTTACACCATCAAAATGTTGAAATTTTAAAGATTCACGATCAAAATAAACGCGACGACCATTAGCCAGTACATCCAGTTTATAACGCCAGCGAGCATGTTGTGGACGTAAACGTACTTCGATGGTGGCAGAAGTATTACCACGCATAGCCATAGCTGTTAGTTGAGTGGATGGTACAAGGCCATAGACATTGTTAGGCATTTGCTCAAAACGACCTTGAACCTCAAAGCGTTGATCGGCATCCACACTTCTCGCCAATACAAATTCTCCCAACCCATTAAATGTATATTGCGAACCATCAAACGTTATAAAGTGTGGATCACCAAAGACACCAGCAACGCCAGGTGCCTGATAGGCAACACAATCTTGAGAGGGCCGTCGTTCAAAACGGTAGGTTTCACAGCCAACAGCTTGTTCGTACTGCCACATACAACAGGTGTAGAAAGGGCGCATATCATGGAACCAGGTGGAGAGTGTAGGCACTTTACTTGCTTCATTCCAAGGCATTTTTCCCAAGTTATGAATGCGACGAGGACGTGAACCCCACATTTGATCGTAGGTTAACATAAGGAAGCCATAGCGATCATAGCAGCATTGTTGTTCAGCACCTTGAGCCCTGCACAAAAAATTTGAAGTTAAAAAGTTGCAAAGTTTAGAAATATATTTTTGCTTACGTTGGTGTACCACTAACAACACAATGTATGGCACCTTTATGACGCAAACATGTGGGATTAGAATCTTTGTCACATTCACGATCTGGTCTATAGCGACCCTTGTCATAAATTGCCTGTTCCATGGTACATGGACACAAAGGTAAGTCGGCAGCAAAATTTCTGAAAATAACCAAATAACATCAATATTATTCAATAAGGTTTTTCTTTACTTAAGAAAAAGCTCATTTAATGTGCAAACTAAAACCATTTAGTTTTATAGTTTTAGGGAGCTACAAGTTTTATATTGATTTAAAAACATACATAAAAAGCACACTCGTAAAAAATAATAAAAAAAACTTAACAGCTACATAAATATTGTATATACTCGTTAGTTTTGTTACACACTTTTCTTAAGTGGTGATTTATATAAATAAAATAAAAATAAATAATAAATAAATGAAACGTATTCAAAGGAAATCTTTAAAAGTGTTATTGTAAAATTGAATGAGAATTAATATTTAAAATTTTAAATTGCTAAAACACTTATCCTCTTTATGTAGCGTGTTCACGTTTTTCATGTGCTATACAATACAGTAAATATAGTGATGATCAAAAAATTTGCTAATCGATTAATGAATGGAATCAAGAACTATTTATTACAAACCATCAATCGATTAGTCAGAGAAAAGCTAAAGTTTTTTTGTCATACCTTAAGTTTATCTAAAACACATTTGTTCAATTCACTATCATTACATCGATTGTATTGTGCTATTTTAATAAATACAACACTATAACTCTAATGAAAATTTTCATTGCAAAATCTGGTCAGCTTTTGTAACGCTTTTGAAAAAGGATATTTATTTTGCTGTACGAGTACAATTCAATTTTAATAGTGACGATAAGAAAAATTTGTAATCGATTAATGAGTTTAAAAAGTAATTTAAAATCCTGAAATGGTTAGTTATATCATACATTAAGCTGTTACAGAAAACATGACCTCAATTCACAACTATCATATACCTTAATATCGGTTGTATTGTGATAATATAATGCAACAATTTAACCTTGTTAATAATTTTCATAAAAACACTTGTTATAATATATCTGTTTTTCATTTCCCATCTAATGGCATCAGTATACTGATGATAAGAATAATTTTTAATCGTTGCATGAAATCATTCTAGCAATTATTTATTACAGATAATTAATCGAGAAAATTTTGAAATGAGCGTACATTTTATTGGTTTTATAGCAAACATTTCTTCTATTATTATCTCCCTTATAATATTATATAGGTTATATTGACCTATTATAACACACCACTTTAAAATTATTTATAGTTTTTATTTCAAAATGTTTCATAACTTTACAATTTTATTATACACATTTTTGAAAGCCTATCTTTCATACGTAATGTGATATAGATTGCATAGTAATGATAAAAAAATTATTAATCGATTAATGAATTAAATGAAGAAACTATTAATTGTAAAAAATTATTCGATTAATGGAGAATAGTATAAAACTATTTTGTAATATTAAAAATTAAAAGCAGAAGTACCGACAATACACAATCGTCTTATATTGCTGCATATGTTGTATTATCCTATTTTAATACAACAGTTTAAGCTTGTTTGTAAGCTTTTTTTTTAAAGAAAAAAGGATAATGATAATGAAATTAGTATAAGATTTTTTATTATACATAATTTTCGTGTAATTATACCACAAAAAATTGTCCAGTTCCACGTAATTTCTTGAAGTATCTGAACATTATTTGTACATACTCGTATTTATCAGTAAAAAGTTCCTATGACTAATTCGATTTCAGTTTAGCAACTAATAAATAGAATTAAATTAAATAGAATTATATTATATTATATTATATTATATTATATTATATTATATTATATTTTAGTATAAAATGCAATCTCCGAAAATGGGTTTTTTAACAGTCAGTTCGTTATTTCTCCAAAGACTGTACTCCATTCCGAGAAAAGGCTTACTGATGTTCTAGACCTTTTAACAATTTTTAGCAGGCCGATAAAGATTAGGATTCACTGATTTCATTTATAATTGCAAATGGATTTTAAGAGTCAAATAAAATTCTGCCACTAACAAAGAACATTCCCTATCTAAGCGGCTTTTAAATTCACGCAAGGTGCTGTTATATCATTTGTTTGCCATCAAAGACTTAAAAATTATTTTTCATTTGTTTACCTAAAATAAACTGAGTTAATTTTAGCATAACTTTTGTAATTTGTATCACATATGAGAGAGAGAGAGAGAGAGAGAGAGAAAATTTTCCATACTATTTTAAAGTTAACTGCAACAAAGTAAATTTTTCACTAGCACTTTAAAATATTGCGATATTTTAGCAAAAAATCAGCGGCAAATGAACTGACAAGAAACCTAACGAATGAAAAACCATACTATGTATATAAATGAATGTAATCGTAAATGTGTAGATACGAGGAGTTTATATTTTACTTTTATTTGGGTATGGTTTTCTGTCGACCCTCGTCAAATTTGGTTTGTGAACAAACCGGTTTCGGCTGTTTGCCATCTTCAGTGTTCTTTTCGTACTTCGTTTATCTTTTCTTCATATAATTCTCAATTGTACTCACAACAGATGGAATGAATGAATTACAAAAAAAAAAAACAATGTTTCCAAACTGAGAAATGACAATGGCAGTATCTTTGAAATCAGCATCAGCATAACAAGACAACACAAAAGATGGAAACAATAGAGCAATTTATCGTAACAAATTTTAATTAAAAAAATTTGCATACATGTGTACAAATATTTTTGTACCATGTATTTGGGATCGGCACATATATTGCAAACGTACTTTCTCACAAATGAAACGTTAAATAGATGAAGTATGACTACATTAAGGGAATGGAGTTTAAATCCTATTTACATAAATTTTCGAACATCAGGCTCTGAAAAAGAACCAATATTTAATATATTTTTAAGGAGATTGCATTACTTAAATGTTTTAATATTTTGACTTTGGCTCTATACCTGTTTTATAGCATCTTGGAGTTGTATTCATAAATTTATTTATAAAACTGCTTAACAAAAAATCCAAGGTTTGATTTAAAATTCAATTTAAATGTATTCTCATCTGACTGATAAAAATTTTGTTAAGTTGAGAAATTTATTAATCAATGAATTTAGCACCCTGTTATCATCACAAATACTTTTCCTAATATTCTCTGCATTGTTTTATAGTACGCGTTGAAACAAAATAAATAAGCAGCCTAAACATATGAGTGTAATACCATTAAAGTTTGTGTTTATTATGGCTATAAACAGAACAATGAGTGCTTGTATGGGCAAATCTACTAATGTTCTTATTACTGTAAATTTTATCAAATAAAATGTTGGGAACCCACAAAAGCAAAAAGATAAAACAAATGCGCAATAAGAAAACAAATAAAACAAAAGAGTGCAACTGAAATTAAAGTTGTGTATAGTAGGTTTATTTGTATGTTAACTTACCTAAGATATCTATCTGTACGTATCCAATTATCGCACAATGCTCTTGGCCATTTATAACCATATTTACGTTCCCATTGCGGCTTAAAATACCAAGCCAGTGGTATAGGTCTAGACCATAATATTCTGTAAATATTTAAATATAATAGATTTATTTTGATAAGTATGCTTAGGATTTTTTACTTTAATCAATATATTTTTCTTTTCTTTTTTAAATTTAAGTTTTTATTAAATAAAGAAAACAGTATTTTAAATTAACGGTTAAAACGAATACCTTATTTAAGCTTCAGAAGACTCCTAACTTGATGGTAACCTTACAATTTTTTATGTAAACAATTTTAGATAAAGGAGTTACTAAATGTATAAAAATAGTTGTGCATCATTACAAGTAAATTTAAAATTTTACAACAAATATTACTAATATAAATAATTAAAAAAATTAGGATTAAATCTAAAAACAGTTTTTAACCAATTTTTACTTGTGCTCGATTCCTTCCAATAAATATTTCATGATATTCTCACAAAATATTTATTCAAAAATAAATATTTAAAATGCATTACTGCGGAGGATAGCATATTCATATGGCAATTTCACTACTGCTCATATAGCTCATCAGTGAATTGCACCCCTAATATTTTATAGAAATTTCAAGAGTCTTATATCTTAAGCCAAACTGATTAAATGAGAGTTTTCATAAAATCAACACAGCATAGAAAAGAAAATTTTAAAATCACATCTAATCAAACACAGCAAAACATTTCAAAACAACAAAAACAAAAACAAAAAACATCGTTTATTTTCAATCATTTATTTTGTAGAAATGTTTTTAAGTTTTCTTGTTTATATTTCATATAAATCAAATGCGCCATCTTTTTAAAATTTTTCAACTGTAGAAAATTATAAATTGACAACAAACTTAAAAAAGAAATAAATCAGGAAGCCGATTTAACATTTCTTATAGTACAATTTTCTTACAAAGAACAACTGTCCTATTGTGATTTGTCTGGTGAATTGGCTTCACATCCTAATATTGTAATCTACTTAATAGCAGAAGTACTGTAACGCTGTTCTAAATATAAATTAAAATGTAATTCCAGTTTTAAAAATATAATTTTTTTTACCTTCCTTTAGCATATATTTTAACTTTGTAAAGAGTGTAATTTTCCAAAATGTTGCTTCTCGTTAAAAACCAAAAAAAAAAAAATAATATATTTTTTATGAGGATTTATATTATTTTATGACCATGGCGATACATCAATATAATTTCTTGCATCTAACTTTAGCATTTTTTCTCTAATATTACGCTGTAATTAAGTTTCTTAATATTATTTAAATAACATTAGGATAAACAACATTTAACAAATGTTATGAAATGCTCCTACATTTGCCACCCAATAAATCCCTAGAACTGGCAGTAAAAATTTTATTTCTTGCTAATAACGTGGAAACCATTTAACAGCCCTTATAAGAAAAAGCCATTAAATAGACCAACTAACGCATTTTTAACCTTTGAATCTTTGCTTCTTATTAAGAGTCACAACACAGCCGTTGAACATTTAATAAAGAAACACCCACGTAAAATAACACTAATAACACTTAATGTTAGCAACATAACAACGGCAGAAAACAAGCTGAAAAATGAAGAAAAAAAACTTTACCACTTACTCTTGCTGGTCAAAGAAAACAACAACATAAAATAAATCCTCTAAATTCAAAGATTTTAAGAAATCAACTTAATTCAGTGTGGTGTTATTTAACAACATTAATACGGGGAAGTCAAAGCTGTTAAAGAAGACCTAACAAAAATATTATAAATTTATCACAAAAAAACACAAAAACTCTTAAATTTTTTGGAAATTTTATAAAAAAGAAAGGAAAAAAAAGCAACATTAACAACATTAAAATAATTTTTTATATAAATTCATTAATTTAATTCAAGGAAATTTAAATATTAAATTACTCACAAATTGCAGTATAAATGATAATGAAGTAATTCTAAAATAAAACTGTTCCACCTTTGGTGATTTGGTATCGGCTAAAATAACTTTAAAATATTTTCTTCAAAAACACAACCTTTTTAAAAAATGTTCATATAATTTTTTTTAAATAACTAGTATTAATTCTTCCTTTCCACCATATTAAATCCTTTGCTATTATTCGATAAAATAAAATTAAAAATTGTATATATTTGCAATGTTCATAAATGATGTGAAAAGTACTATTCTATAACCTTCGCAGATATTTGCAGATATTATCCTACACACTTCTATTTTCATTAAATTCATATTCCAAATACTTGTTCCCTTCAACAACAACAAATGATATTCACCCACTGCAGCTTACATAGTGTAGTGAATTCATTTAATTCCATTCAATTTTTTTTTTCAACTAAACGCATTTTTCCTCTTAAGATTAGTTAAGAGTATAATACTTTACATTATTTGCTTTCTCTTCAGTTTTATTGCATTCAACTATTTGCTTTTTACATACAATTGATTTAAAATTGCATTATTTGTCGTTGAGATCCACAGAACATAAAGTGCTGTCTAATGAAAACGGATAAGACTAGCAAAACGTTTCGTGTCATTACATCTGCATGTGAAAAGGGAAAAACTATCAATATGAACATTTGACTGACTATTTAAAACTGCAGAATTAAACGTGTATGTGATTGCTAAAGTTAGAGACAAGAATTTTAAAAAAAATATTTTTTTACCCTACACACATTTGACAGAATTTAAATAGTTAAATTTTTTTTAAGAGAAGTAGCACTTCAGGCAGTAATACCTATTTAGTCAAGTACTACATTATTTAGGAAAGGGATAGACAAGAGATGAAACAGGTAGTGAAAGTAGAAGGATAGTCGGAAATTAACTGCCGCATAAAAGACAGCACAGCGACCAGTGACTATGCCTTCTTCATCGCTAAGCAGACCCACCGAGAGTCAATTTTTATTTTTGTAGTGAAAAGCTAGTACACTACCTATTAGCCTACAGGTCTATTTTATTTTCATACTGGAAAAAGCATACTTAGTTTGCTTCCTTTTTAAAAAAAACTCACTAATCTGCACAGCTAAACCTGGGCTTTTTTAGCCTTACCGGGCGGGTAAAGAGGCAAAAACGTAAAAAACTCTTTTTAACTAATTTTCTGAATCTTGAGTAAAGGATAAGAATGCATACAAACAATAATTTCAGTTATTTAGTTAGAGCGTTTCTTTTCGCATGTGACGAACACTATTGGCCGCCATGCCATTTATTGTTACTAATTCACCAGTATAAGCCAGTGATTTCACCTAACCCCACAGGATAAGAGATATGTCAAATCACACGACTTTGATGTCACTTGTCAGGTCTATTTCTCAAAAACAACTTGTTCCCAAATTTCGACTTCATTAAGTCAATTGTTGAAGTTAACCTCCTCACTTCTTTCTATGACATCCATATTTTCAAAAAAAAAATCATTTATAATCGATCACAGCGAACGCAATCGATTCTATTCTGATTTGGCGATAATTAAGTTCACTAACAAATTAAAGTGAATCTCATAGCAAAACAATTAATTCGTAACTAGTTTTCAAAGCAAATCTTAATAATAATACAACAGCTTTGTTCAAGCGTTGTGAGTATACAGGTCATAAATGAGCACAGTATCATAGTTTGTTTGGCAGATAACTCTTTAGTGGGATCTATAGAGCTTAAAAACTTTTACAACAACGATATCTTGTGCCTTTAATTTTTGGGCTGTCAAACACTTTTTTCCAACCAAGCTCGTCATGACTGCATTATTTGATTCTTCGTACTTTACTATAAAGGAGCCTAGCTTGTCAATAATCTAAACTACAACAGCTGGTAACTGATACTTTTCTTATTCTATTTGAATTGCTGTTGGTTTAAAGTGCTGCTTTTCTTATTATTCACCTTTTTTAAACAACTTATTCAACACTACTTCAATTACTTAACAATTATTATTTTTATTTGTACTCTAGACAATGTTGGGATTTAAAATCATACACCTAATGTTGTCCTTAACAAACAAGCCTTTATCTGCCTGTGTAGCTACCGCCTCTACCGAAGTGTGAATGTGTTCACGGACACACCACACTTATTAGCAGTGATAGAGCTATAATAAAGATTTACGTATCGGTTGGATCTTCTTGGAGCAGATATAAAACTCTTAATTCAAGAATAAAGCCATCCTAAGTATTTACTTCTGTTTTTAAGTTTTATCTTTAATTCAGCTTTGTTACTCAATTGGAGGATTGTTTTTCTATTTTTAACAACTTCTAGAATTGATCTGAAGACAAGGCAGGCTCTTAGAATTCCAACGTGCAAGTGTGGCTGCATTTGCAAATTTACGTTACGTGTTAATGAAATCCAGTTGTATCATAAAACCTTATTCAATCATATAACTAATGATTTTATCATTTAAAGGCATAATTTTAATGACTTCAATCTAGTAGCACCTTCAAGGACATTTTTTCAAGAACCCTGTGATAGCATCCCAGCTTTTTGTCAAATAATATGAAATTTAATGTTTTCTATTCCATTCTCAGGCAAAGTTTTTGCTTCTACAATACTTTTTGGAAAAATCTTAATTCTATTTTATTTATAACATAAAAATCCCAAAATATCGCCTAAACTTAATAAAGTAGGGGGTATAAAAACGTTATAAAATGTTAATAATGGCGTTTGTTGTTGTTATTCGGTGCAAATATTTTCAAGATACTTGAGCAAAGTAGTTGTAATAAATGTAAGAGGAAGTGCATTTTCATATGGTTTTATATGTAGTGACGACTGTCGTTATGATAAAATACAAATTCAAGACAAAATATACAAGACTAACGGTGCGTAAACTTTGTTTGTTCTTCTTGTTGTTGTTTTTGCTTTTTCTAATAAAAAAAATAGTTTTCATAAAAACTAAGAATTCATGTAACATTTGTTCCGGTTTATTGAAAAAATAAAAGAATCATTAAATTCTGCTATCATCTCTAAATGATATTTATTGTTTTCCAGTTTTTCTTTACTTGTTTTCTTTTTAAGTAAAATAAAATTAAAAAACTGTATAACAAAATATTTACATATTCTTTATTGTTATTGGTATGCAATTAGTTGTTGCCAAGGTAAAGAAATATAGCGGACGAAACAAGATTAAACACAAATATATTACCTTAAACTTAAAAGGATGTTAAAGTATAAAAGGATTCTAGGTGAAAACCATTTGAACAACGGCAATTTAAGAATAAATTTTAGCGAAGCAAAATAATTGATACAAATATCTCAGAGGTGTTTAAGGTTGTGCTAGATCCTCAAATAGTTTGAAATCATGAAAACTGCTAGAAGCTCATGTGTAATAAAAGATGATGTACTGTACAGAAAAAGATAAAAGAAAATAGGGATAAATATTGGGAAAGCGGAATTTGCAAGGCAAATCAGATATGTGATCAAACATTGTAGGTAGAACAAAACGATGTGGAGTAGATATAGAAGATTATAAATATAGAGTTTAGTGTACACGCAGTAGTTTTAGTCAGTTGGCCTTCGTAATAAATGATTTTAAGTCGACCAGCAGTATTGCCCTTTACCTTTTATCCAAAATATTGCTAAAAATTTAAGTATGAAAACAGAACCTACAGCAACGACCAATCATATTTACAATACCAATTCTCAAATATTTGCGATGGGATGCTGAAAAATTGCTAGTCCAGCTTCGATTCAATCTAGAACAAGCCATCTAGTGTGTGATATATCACCTACTTGTATTTATTTTATTGATTTCAAATACTATATAAATCCTTACACTACTATATCTGATTAAAAATCTTTATTTTGGAAATGCTTGTCAAAATTTTATCCATATTTGCTTTTCGTTCCATCGTACCCATTTCCATTTACTTTTTTTTCAATATTCACTGCCATTAATTTGTTTGGAAATGTTGCTCAAAATATAATCCGTTTTTTGATATTAGCCAAATATTATACTCATGACAAGTAAAAAAATATACATTTTTAAAATTACTTTTTAGTAATTAATTTTAAGCACTAGGTCTTATTTAATAAAAAATTTTTTAAAAAACTTTATTTTTTATTATATTTTCGATATTTCGCCACACCGTTGTTTGGCATCAGCAGGAAAAACAAAAATAATAATGAACAAACAAATTGAAAAAATTTTTTGATTAACAAATTCAAAATAATCAAAAAATTTTTTCAAAAAAAAAAAAACAAACAAAAACAATAAAAAACGACAAATTGAAAAAATTTTTTGTTTTACATACATACAAACAAATTTTCAATATTAACAAATTTTATTACTTTTATTTTTATTCGACCTTTTTTTTAAATTTTATTAAATATGAAATAATCTTTTAACGGTCTTATTAAATAATTTAACGATTTTATTTTTTTCAATATTTCGCTTTCCTTTGGAAAGCTTCTTCAGGAAAAAATTTTTTATATTTTTGAAAACAAAACAAAATTATTATCAAATTGAAAAAATGTTTCAAAACATTTGACAAAAACATATAAAATATTTTTTCATACATACATACAAAAAATTTTTAAATTTTCAAATATTCAAACATACAATAACAATGAAACGGAAATAACAAATAACAAATTCTCTCTTATGAAATGATTATAACAAATTATGTGTCTTTTGAATTAAGTACCTATAATTCTGAGCTAAATTGTCTGTGTCTGTCTTGTCTTGTACCAAATGTAAGGAGAATAAATTTCAAGACAGACACAGACAATTTAGCTCAGAATTATAGGTACTTAATTCAAAAGACACATAATTTGTTATAATCATTTCATAAGAGAGAATTTGTTATTTGTTATTTGTTATTTCCGTTTCATTGTTATTGTATGTTTGAATATTTGAAAATTTAAAAATTTTTTGTATGTATGTATGAAAAAATATTTTATATGTTTTTGTCAAATGTTTTGAAACACTTTTTCAATTTGATAATAATTTTGTTTTGTTTTCAAAAATATAAAAAATTTTTTCCTGAAGAAGCTTTCCAAAGGAAAGCGAAATATTGAAAAAAAATAAAATCGTTAAATTATTTAATAAGACCGTTAAAAGATTATTTCATATTTAATAAAATTAACAAATTTTTTTAAATGAAAAACAATTTTGCAAATACATAACACATTTACAAAACAATAGTATTTTACACATATATTTTAAAAAACATAAATTTAATGACCAAACGTTACAAAAATTAAAGTATTAATTATTAATATTATGCAGATACAGAGTTTTGTTTTATAATTTTATGCACTAAATGTCTATAATTTTGTGCAACATTCTCCGTATCTGCTTTAAAATTTATTCTTTTGGTTAATGGTACTTTAACTATTTGTAACATTTCTAACATATAACGACGTTTATAATTATTTTCTAAATTTAAAATTGAAACATTTTCAAAAATAATTCTAGATTTTGTAAAATTCTATTTTGTTTTGCATATAGGAAATAGTAAAAATCATCTATACTCTGCTCTAAATATAGGTACTGGATGTCGATATAATATTTTAATTTATTTTCGGGTTTATAAATGTTTATGATATACTTGGCATTCAATAGAATATTTTTCCATTCTACTATAAAATATTACAAACTATTTAAAATAATTTGAAGATATATAACTCCGAAAATATGTGTTGCCAATAATAGCCTTTTCATTTTAATTTCTTTTTTGCTTAAAAACTACTTTTTACTTTTAATATTATCCATATAACAAAATACATTTTATTTTCGGTTTAAAGAAAGATAAAGCTAACAATAAAATTTTAACTAATCTACATTAAGATTAGCACATTAGATTCCTTTAAACATAATTATTTTATGATATTCTCATTAAATATTTAGTATTTAAAAATATAAATGTATAACTGTGAAGAAAGCATGATCATATGGCCCTTTCATTACTGCTTATATAGCTCATGAGCGGATTTTTCGCCAATTTTATATAGAAAACTCAAGCGTCTTATATCTTAAGCCAAGTTAATTAAATAAAAATTATATTCAACCAGTACAACAAAAAGATATTCCCCTCCGGAGACACATTGATATGTTTTGACGGAAATCCACCATCATTACATTTGTCTTCGGGGGAAAAAGGGAGCCCAATCCCCTAATTGGCTAGTAGAAGCCAAATGGACAATCCACTTTATTTCCATGGGAACCAGTAAAGCCCCAGAGTTCAGCTATTTGGCTTTTTAGCCTTTTAGCTGTTCTCTAACTGATTATTGAGGTCGGCCCTTCAGGAGTATCGTGGTGGTTGTGTGTTTCGAGGCCCTCGATTGGCCCTGAATAGTCCAGGTCCAGTGAGCATGAATGCCGTCTTATTATATTAATTATATTATATTATATTCTTAAATTATATTAAGCTGCATGCGTTCTGGACTAGGAGTTGGATAGTCTCCAACTATTCAGCAAGTAGTGTAGGTTGCGGCCTGTTTTAGGCTTTTGAAGTTGCAACTAAAAGTGACTGGAGGATATACCTATCTGAAGGCTTTCTAGGGTCTTCTGGTTATGGCTTACACAGCTGGGTACAGATGTAAATCTTATCATGTACAACAAAAAGACAAAAAACTAAAAAAACTTTTAAAGAAAAACACAGTAAATACTAAGAAACTACTTTTTCATTTTCTCTTTTCCGCATAAGGTTTTCATTCATGGAAGCCATTCATATGTTATTTGAAATTTAAATAAATTGAAAATATATTTATAGAAAAAAAACTTTTTGCAACAACGCAGCATGCACATGTAATGGAAATGATAAAATTTATTATTGGGAATCATTTTTAAGTTAGTGTACGTTAATTGTGCCATATGGATGTGCTTTCCTCACATTTAAAATGTTAAATAATAAATATTTTATGAGAATATCATAGAATATTTATGTTTAAAGGAATCTAGCGCAATTAACGTAGATTAACTTAAAAATTATGCCAAATAATAAATTAATTATTAATAAAATTTATGCTTTTTTTAGGAACGTTTTATAAGACTTAAAATCGTTTGTGAATATTTTTTTTTCAATATTTTCCTATTGAAGGCTTTTCTTATAAATATGGCCAACTACGAAACAAATTTTCCATGCAAACTTTCTTCAAAAAATCTCTAATAATTTAAAAAAATGTTTATGAATAATTATTTTTATGAATAATATTTATTATTCTGCAAATTAAATCTTAAAACAATACTTACGGACTGACTTGCAAATTGTTATATTGTTGTGGATTTGTTAAATTAATTTGTAAGAAACCAAATTGTAGATCATTATTAATGTTATTGCGGTTGATAAATGTTTGTGGCGATATAATATAATAACCTTTATTGGCATAACTTGCTTCAATAACATCAATATATTCCAACTGCGGTCTGAAAAAATATTACAACAGAAACAATTAATTTATTAAGTCACAACATATATCTAGAGGGTGTTTACTTAATAGAAATAAAATGCAATGAAAAACACAACATGAAATATGTTGTAAATGTGTAAATATGTAAAATCGTTAAAAAAACCAAATTTCATATACACCACAAGATGAGTTTAAAACTTACTGAATAGTAGTTTCACGATAACCCCACAATGATATCATTACAGCGGCATTTAAGTTTGACGTTAAATTGTAAGCATTCCAGTTAATACGTATTTCTTTAGGAGCTTTTTTATGAACATCATCGGTTTCAAAAAATATTTTTTCAGTAGCAGCTTCTGGTGTTTCTGTTTCAAATAAGAAATAAATAATTAGAAACAATTTTAAAAATATTTTTTTTTTGTAAACATTCATATATTTTTATGAGCATTAAAATAAAAAGCATCAAAACTATGAATTTTTGTGTCTTTTTACCTGTGCTCAGCTTTAAAATTTTTAATTTCACGTACCTACAAAATATTTGCCACGCCATTTAAAACGTTCATTGCCCACAGATATTTCGAAACGTATGTAACCCTCCGCCTTAAGGTATGGTTGTATACAAATAACACGATTTCTATCTACATACTTGCCCAAAACATCCTCCGTATCAAAATGACACATAACACGTATATTGGGATCAAAACAAGGTCCTGTTATATTTACCACTGTACCACCCAGCATGTTACCAGACTCAGGTGCAAAAGTCAAAGGCAAGTGAGAAGCATCTAAATGTAAAGTTGATTTTCAAAAATATAATTCAGGCATGTAAAAAGCAGAAAAAATTATTTAGTATTTTTATATATTTTGCTGCATAAAATTGTTATTTAAGATATTTTTTTTGTCATTTTCCGTCAATTTATTTACCAATATCCTTGTTACACGAGCCAATTAAAATTCTTTCATCAATGCGAAAAATGTGTCGTCCTGGGAAACCGTTGCCCCAGCCACGTCCTGTCAAATCACGCAACACCATATTTTGACTGTAGGGTTTGTATTCATATGATTGTGTTCCATTGCCAGCATTGAAGCCAATCTATTTTCATAAATATAGTTTAATTTATTGCTTTTACTTACACTTGAAGAAGTTAAAAATATTTACACAGAAAAATGTAAATAATTGACTTTTTATACTTATTTCAATTTCTATCGCATTTATTCTTTTGAAATAAATTTTAAATATTATTGTAAAATTTTAAAAGTGAATATACACATTTAGTAGAGTGAGTTTTTGGTTTCCGTACAGAAGCTTTACAATTCTGACCCTATAGTTTTTACTAAAATCTCTGCCCCTGTTTTCGTCTGTCACACCCTTTTATCATTCTTTTTCGCTCGGACCAGTGGATGCCCCCTCCCCATGCACTGAATTGTACCAGAACTAGGAAATTAGTTTATGGGGACGTGGAAAGAGGGATTAGCGTGTGTGGACATTGGATTTAAATTTTTCTACGTTGAAAGTGAGAGGAAAGACCTCTGGAGGGAGTCTATTGTTTTATCTTTTATAGGTACACTTAATATTTTCTCGCAGTAATTACAAATACTAAAAATTAAAGGGTGTTACGAAAGTAAACACTATTCTTGAAACTGTGATTATCCAGATATCTCAAATTTATGCAGTGTTACTATAACTTAAAGGGCGTCCCAATAATTATGTGATTTTCATGTACGTAACCTTCCTTTTGAAAAGCAGTTGGTAGACATTAAACTTATTTAGTTTTATGTCCGCTACAACAAAAAATAATAAAAAATATTCAATTAAATTTAAAAAAAACGGTATCTCGATAGTAGCATTCATAAACTTGGTTTTATTTTTTGAAGCGTAATAGAATGGATTTACGAGAGGTGTATGTATGAGTAGTTTACTAATAAATTCAACATAAAAGAATATAATTGAAAGGTGTCCCAATAGTTACCTTATTTTTCACGCTGATAAAATATCCAAAGTATGTTTAAAAAATTTCGAAAATTAGTTAAATAAAATAAATTAATAACAAATCCCAACAACTTAATAATAACGAAAGAGGTCGCGTGTGAGTCCAGCTCACACTTTTTTTCATTTTCTGTTTTCATTTTAGTCTACAAATGATTACAACTTTTATTTTATTTTCAAAATTTGCATCTTATTTTTTTGCTTTCATAACATGGGCATAGGAACGCATAAGCCTATCTTGATAGACTATGTCCCTCCCAGAATAGATATTTTCCTTCTTATATAAGTTCTAATACATTCCACTATTTTCAGTCCCCTTCAGATGCCATAAGATTTTTATTTTGCTGTTCACTAACATAACGTGTCGTATAGTATTGACGACTTCTTATCTTTCCTATCAATAGGTGATTTGTGACATACAAATAAACTTTTTAAAACATCCAAGAAAATAGTTGTGATTTAGAATTCATAGGATAGCAAATAAAAACATTGGTGCTCGTATTCATGATTTTCATATTCGAATAAAAATATTAAAAGTAACAAGTTTATGTTCAATTCAATTTGTGATCACACCGTTTAAAAAAAAGCGAAGCAAGAGTTTTTATGTTTCTAATTTTATTAAAAAAAAAAACTAGAATACAAATTTAAGAGGGCGGCTTTTTGTTATTCTACAAACTATAAGATCTTTGCAAATTTCAATTTCAATCTAAATCGAAAGCGAAATAAATAGCTTGGGGCATAAAAAGGCCTGCATGCACTACTTAACTTGAAATTATAATAGTAATAGAATGCGCAAAAATTATAAAGGCATATATAGATCTTTTTTAAGCATATTTCTAACGATTTTTACATTAATTATTTAATAGCAAACCAGCCTAATATGTAAAGAATTTTATAGTAACAGTAATAGTTTTGCAACATTTGCAGACAATGCTGTTTTATATTTTTTCAGGTAAACCTTGCTTATTTTTGTTTTTAACAACGAAAAAATTTATAAAATTCATAACTAGGCACTCCTATGAAAATTATATATATATCAAAATCATTTACTTATAAACATGCATTTACATAATACTCAAATGTATCAAATCCTATTTATGTGGTTACTTTTCAAATTCATATCAAATTTAATATGTTACACACACACACACACACACAAACCCAAATGCACAAGACAGGCATTAAAAAAAATGAGATTTTAAAAGCAGATGTTCATAATGTGGTTTATTAGAATGTTTGCAGTAATCTATGTATGAATGTATGTAAAAAATTAAAAAAACAAAACAGTTTTCTTATTTGGCTAAGAGTACTACTTAAGTACTTAAAGTAAAAGTACTTTAGAACTTCAGCCTTGAAAGCTTAATTTAAAACTGAACAGAAGAAACGTTACTAAACATTAAAAACGCATTTGCTTCAGGCAAATATATATTCATGAGTTTTGGGTTAGTAGAAAGAAAGTTCAAGCAGTTGATGTCGAAACGCGTAATAGAACCATCAGAAGTATACCTTTAGAATCAATAACCAACAATTTTCAAGTATTAATCTCAACGATAACGTCATCAATGTGGTTCCATTTGTTTGTGAAAGCCAAACTGAAGTATATTTGAGCTTAAATTCAATTAAATCGAATGCAGTAGACTCTGATAGCATAAATTCTAGATTTGTAAAGATATTGTCGGCTATACTCTTGCCATTTATAACTTATTTATTTCACACTATTCTAATAACTAGTACTTTTCCTTTGAAAATATTGTGCCAATACGTAAAAATTACTCAAAATTCAAACCAATTGCCATACTGTGCTTGAAAAACTTCTTCATAATCCAATATCTATTTATATTAAAAATAATAATATTATTGTTTGACAGCCAATCAAGCTTTTGTCAAAATCACGGTTGTATTTCTGACGCCTTTGACACGGACACTTGACATGCCACTTCGACAGTTTTTTAACTTCTGCCGCTTTTGTACCGCTATAGTTGTTGCACTTTGTGTCGTCTGCTATCTTTAGTTTTACATTTTTCTAGGGAAGTGCCTCAACGATCAATCCTTGAGCCACTCGTTTTCTATTATTTCTATTTATGCAGTGCAGCTTTTGCACTGCCAAAATTATATGCACGTCTACGATATACAGCTATATTCAAATAGTCCAGCCGAAAATATCTCAAAACTAAATGAGGATCTCAATAAAATTTATTGCTGGGCAACTGCAATTTGATTTTTGATAAGTTACAGTTTATGATATTTCGTAAAAAAACTATTTATCACATTTCCGATGTTGATGTTTCAATAAATGGGAAAAAAATCACCATTGTAAGTGCTACCGAAAACCTTTTAATAATCTTCAATAACAATCTTACTTAAACAAATCATGTTAATTTACTTTGTGGATTAGACTTATACAAATCTGAGGTGTCCTTTGTCGTCTTATTACTGTACATTTTTTATTATAAAGCAACTTCTTGGAAAATCTGAGTTAATCAATAATTACATTGGTAAAAGAAAGCTAAATGTCATACACAACAATATCATTCCTGTTTAAAAATGATTAATTTTATTAAATATAAATTTGTACTTTTCCCATGTGAAATACGGAATGAGGTTTAGGTTTCGAAAATATAAAATATATACGGATTAAGAAAGATTCGAATTCCTTAACACCATTTTATTATACCTAAATGGCAGCTTTTCATTGCACCTATGAAATGTTTTTCCTCAAATACAACAATTAAATAGTAATGCAAAAAGCTTTAAGCATTTATTGCTTAATTACTATTCTAAATAATAAATCGTCAGTTTCATTATATAACCAATTTTGTTATTAATTTTATCTAAAAATGTAAAGTTTTTGTAAATATTTGCTGTAACTTTTCGATATTACTTTCCTGTACTATAAATATAACATTATTTCTTATTTTATAGAATTTGAATACAAATAAATAAATAAATAAAAACATGAAAACATATGCTAGTGTTTAATAAAAAACAAATGTGGTTACTGCATAATATTAAATATTTATAAAATCGATAAAAGAAATTCCTAATTAATTGCAAACAAATATTTTAAATCATTTTTATATTTTCCAAACTTAAACTTCATTCCGTATTTCACATGGGAAAAGTACAAAATTGTATTAAATAAATTTAATCATTTTTAAACTTTCTAAGTATTTTAATTTACTTAAGTAAGTTTTTACTTTTTTTTTGCATTTTTCATTTTATTTTATTCTCAACCAACACTTGCTGAGTTGAGCCCTCAGCAGAAATATGTTTCAGTCAGCGTTGGTTGAAGACAACAAAAACAATAAAACAAATATGCGAAGTAAGGTTAAAAAGTGTAACACTCACTCGTTTTCACTTGGAGTAAATACTTTTTTACTTTTATTTCTTCTTTAATCGTTTACCACCCTCATTAGAACAAAATGTATATATACATAATAAAAGAGCACAGTGTCTCTTGTTCACTTATTTTAAGCCCTAATAGGAAAATTTTATAATCTATAAATTGTAGGGACATAACTCCAATAGCTAGCAAAAAATAGCTGAAGCCTTTCAAGCAGGATAGTAATTTTAAGAAAAGTTTTCTTGCTGCAAATATTTCCGCATGCACAGCTAAAAAAAACTTATTATTTACAGCTATGACCCTTCCGTAGAAAGATATTATAAATAATATTTACTTATGTGTTTAACTTAAAAAATATATTTTTTAAATCTTTAATATATTATTCGCTGGTCTATCTACTTGAACCGCCGAAAGCCGATCTATGAAAAAACTTACAAAAAAAATGCATAAGCTTTTGTATACCGTAGACCAAACAACAATCATTTCAACCCAATATACTACACCCATGCCGGGTGCACACTTATCAGTATTTATGGATATGCTTATACTTAACCATCTAGACTTGTGTCGTTTGGGGGTATAAGGGAGCCCAGTCACCTGAAGGCAGCAGGGAGTTAACCGGAAGCTCCACGTTATTTCCACGAGAATCAGTAAGCTCCAGAGTTCCGCTAGATGTCTCTTTAGCCTTTAAGCTGTTTCTCTGACTGATTATTGAGGTTGGCCCTTCGGGAGTATCGTAGTGGCTGTGTGTTTCGTGGCCCCTCATGAATTTGATTAAGCGGCCAGAATCATCTCACCTTTACTGAAAACAACGGGATCCAGTGAGCATGCTAGTCATGTGTTCTAGACCAGGAGTTGGATAGTCTCCAACTCTTCAGGAAGGAGTAGTGGTTTGCGACCCTGCTTCGGAACCGCTGAAATAGCAACTAGGAATGAGCTGTTGCTAGAATTAGTCTTCAGCTTCCTAGGGCGGGAATGACTTTGCTTTTCATCTGATTAGGGCTTACAGCCGGGCGCAGATGTAAATCTTACCACGCATGCTCCAACCGTCATCTGCTGTGTTTTTGTATAGAAGTGTTTTTGAGTTTTGTTGTTTGCTGTGTTTTTTAAATGAGAACTCTCATTTGATCAATTTGACTTACGATACAAAACACTTGAATTTTCTATATAAAATTTGGATAAAATCCACTGATGATCTATATGAGCAGTAGTGAAATAGCTATATGGATATGCTTTCCCTCGCAGTAATACATTTCAAATATATAGTTTTTTTGTTTGAATAATAATAAATATAAAATAAATATTTATTAAAAATAAATAAAAAAAGATCGTTTAAAAAACTATAAAAATTATCAAATAATTATATAAGAAAAAATATAAATATTTTATAGAATATCTAGCACATATTAACGTAAATTAAATATTTTAGTTATTTTTTTTTGGGGAATGAAACTTTTTAGTGAATTATTATTGTAAATTAAATATTTATATTAAAGCAAAATATTTTAAAAAACATAAGAGGTAAATCTGAATAATACTCTTCGATCTTGGACACTTATTCTGCAATTCTGCACTATTTGCATCTTTTCAATATAATATATGCAGAAATTTTATCTTACTGATTAATATCCCATGTAGATCCCTAGAATCCTCAACAAATCCATTCCATCAATCAACACAAAAACTTAAATCGACGATATAGGATTTTTTCTTCAAATTAAAATGCAGGTAAAAGTCGCAACTTTATTAAATAGAAATTTAAATTAGAGTAACAATATTAAATATGCACTTTCCAACTGCGAAAAATATTATATAAATAGTGCCAGTGTTATTTCAAGCGAAAATTTAATGAGTTTAAAAAACACTGGTAAATTAAAGGGAGAGTAGAAAAATTAATGGAATAAAATACTAAATCAACGATTTAAAATGCAGCAAGAGTAATTAAAATAAAATATGAAAAAAAATAATTTCACTACAGGTTAAGTTTAAAGAAATTTAATTTCCAAATTTATTAAAAAAAAATCATCAAAAATACGTCAACGTAATCCAGATTAAAATTATTCGGTAATAAACAGAATTTCTCTCAGACAAAAAGTTGATATAATTGTAATGTAATAACAATATATAAACAAATAAAAGTTATTTGAAAAAGTACTTAAATTACGTTTCATAAGCTTTTTTAACTTAATAGAGTACAGTAACTTAGGTAAGAAATTTCTCACATAAAAATATATTAGTCACATACGTTTTTTGTTATTTTCTAGTATTAAGCACATTAAGAACTAACTATTTCATATTAAAAAATTTCTAATTTAAATAATAGGAATTAGGTAATGGAACCAAACCAACTAAATAACTCAAACTTTAACCGCACCATTACATTGATAACCATAAAATGGAAAAATGGCTGAACACTTTAAACTTATGTTTAAATTTAAAAATATTCTAGTTTCACCCGTTACTGAAATGATAAGAAAGTATTATCGTTTCAGTGAATTGTTGTTGTTTAAAAATTTGTTGCTATTTATTGATCTGTTGCTGTTTGCAGCAGGCAGAGAAAATAATTTAACCATAAGGGCACATTTAAATTTTGTTTTTTTTTATAGCTTTTATAACGAACTAGTAAAACATGTTTAAATTTATTGCCTCAACCTATTTCGGTGCCAAAAGTAAATATATATATAAGAAGGGTTCACATTGCTATCGGTATACTCTTCCTTTAATTGTATTTTATTTTATTTTTTTTTTTTTGTACTTCCCCTTATAGTTATAATATAGCTATAATACAGCATAAACACATTATGTATATACTCTATACAACTTTTACACGTGTGCCTAAAACGCTTCAAAGTATAGAAGATTATATCCCTAAAATTACAAACTCTATAGAAGCATCTTTTGTTTTCACAGTCAAAATATTTTTAATAAACTCTTATAGCTCTTATGTTATAACTTTTTGATTATGTTATAATTTGTTGACTACTACTGTTAAACTACTAAGGCCACATTATTACTGGGACCACCATTTTCACTGCAATTTTGTTTTAAATTTTTATAGAAGGTATTCAAATACTTAAACTTAAAATGTTTAAGCTTAAAGCTTTAAAAATAAGGCGTAAAAATCTCATCACTGTGGGGTCGTTATTTAATTAATAGCTTTAGGTTTCTGCTTGTTTCTATAAATCTTACTGTTTTATTTTTGATGAATATCATATTTTTTTTCGAAACACCCTTTACTTTATAGTATATCTTGGTATAGCTATAGAGAAAATTTAAAGAGTCTAACTATTATGGTTCTTACAGCGAAAAAAATAGGGTAACGTTTTTACTTTTCATCTACGAAACATTTAAAAAAACCTAATTCAATGGACAACTATTCAATTTTGGCCCGTTCAAATCTTCGACCGCGTTGTACGATATGTTGTACAAATTACATATATTTATCTCTTAAACTTACTAAAAGTTTACAAACATTGGATTTAGCATTTTACTTCTAAAAGCATGTTAGGACATGCAACAAACAAACAACTTACATTTCTGTACAGCATTATTTATAAAAATTAAAAAAGCGTTTCAAACCCATTTTGAGCAAAATTTGATAAAATTATTTTTATAAGCTAACTTTAGCTTAAAATTCGTATAAAGACAGCACAGTGACCAGTGACCATGCCTTCGTCACTGAGCAGCCCCACCGATAGTAGTGAAAAACCCAATTTCTTTGTTAGGAATCGAACCCACAACCCGCAGTCTTATAAGCTAGGATACTACCTACTAGCCTAGAGAGACTTTGGACCTTGTTTAAGCCTGTTTTAAAATTAATTTTTCATTTTCACAGATACAAATGTATGCTTGAAGTAACCACAATATTTTCTGATATAAAAATTTGTTTTTCTAATACTGCAGAAATTATGGAGGCATTAAATTTAATCAGCAAAATTGATAAGAACTAAATTTAGGTAAGTTAAGGAACTGATTTGAGTCTTGATTTTTATTAGAGACTATTGACCAACTGTGGTTGCGATACCATCAACCCAAAACGTACAAGAAAAGGTACCGGATAACCAATTTAAGCAAATATTTTAGGTTAATATGAATACAGTGAGAAAAATTATAAAATATAAATTTGGTTAAATTTGTGTAGATCGTAGAAGATGCGGAACTTCCCCAGAACTTTATGTTTTAGTGGCTTTGCGTTGTTACTAACAATGACAACGCTGTAACATAAGTATGCGTAGTTTCAGGATGACACGGGTGACCTTCATTGTTTGATGCAATCCGCGGTCAGCAGAATTGGTGCAAAAGTTTCTCGTGCTCTTGCAAGAGACGCCAAAAAAATTATAAAAACGCCAAAATCTATTGAGTAGGAAATAAAAAATTCAAAACAGTTTTAAAAAATAGACATTTTCCTTGAGTAATTGCCGCTATTGATGGGACTTAACTAAAAATGAAAAAACTGGCGGGGATCTAGCACAATATTATATTAATCAAAAAGTATTTTACTCCCTGAATGACAGGTAATACAAGTTAAAAGTAAAATGGTCGATATTTATGTTTAATTGTTATAAAGGTGATTTGCGATGAAAAATTTTGCACGTAAAAGCACAATAGAGGGGTAGTACTCACGACTCGCATATTTAATGAGACCAAGCTTAAAGATCATTACGAAAACAGTGAATTAAGAGGCCGTTTACTTAGCGATTTAAGTTATAATCAGAAATTTAATTTAATTTGATTAATTATTAGCACAGGTATAATCTGTGTTATTTAATTTTATTAAACTGTATTTTGCAAATTTTGTTTTGTAAATAAAAATTATAGAACATAGTTTAGTGATGTATAAATAAACAAAACATATAAATTGATACTCGTTATTCAAATACTTTTGTATTTGTTTCATTAAGAAATATCTGAAATAGACCCTTATACCTCATTTTACTTTTGCTTTAATAATTTTATTATTATATTTTCATTTTATTTTAGTTGTGAATACTAGTAAATTGACAATCATTATTTTGCATCATCAGACAACAGCAGATTATGGTATTGCCAGTATGAAACTTTAAAATAAATAAAAAAGTTTTTAGTTAAAATGCCGTTTGTCAATATAATTTCTTTAAAACAATTTTTTAGGCCTAAAATGTTTATTAGCTAAAATAATTTTTAAACAAATTTTATAATTTTTTATGAATATGTCCAAAAAATGTGTGCAATGTATATAAAATTATTATCTGTCGAACAAAATTAGCAACCCTAAACGTACATTATCTTTATTAAGTGTTTATTTTAATCACGATTAAGTTATATAATTTTATTTTCACTGAAAACATTGTAGAAAATCTCTCAAAGAAAATAACAAGAAAACTGGTAAAAGTGTAAAATTAAGTGCAGCATAATAAGTCCGTTCACTTTTTACTAACTAAAAGAACGTGATAGGAATTGCAAAAGTTAAATGAGTTTGTTCAACTAAATACCTTAAGAAAACATATTCTCATAAATATGTGTTAATTTAAGAAGCGTTTTCAAGGAATAAATGGTTGAAAATATTAAGAAAATACACTTCGTTGCTCCAAAAAAAAAAACAAAGAAAAAATACAACAGAGTTTAATTAAATACATCAATTCCCAACAAACTCACGCACCGAAGAGAATGCGAAGGAAAAATAAATTAACAAAATCTCAACAAGAAAGTTAGGAAAACAGCAAGGTTAAAAAAAAAGAAAATATAAATAAAAAGAAAATTGCTTACGAATGCAGGAACACCGCCTTCACCATGGGTGGTATCACCACCAGCCTCTGTATGTGCGGACCAGTTAATAACATCATAATTAAATATGGCATAAGTATAAACTTCATCGGTGGCCAAAACCATTTGAAATGTATTAGTCTGTAAATAATTTAAAGTAAAGATTCAAATTTATTTTAAAATATTATTATTTAAAGTATTTATTTTTTTTTTAATTTTTGTAGCTTAATAAATTATAACAATATTAAACGAGCTATTATTTTAATTAAATAATAAGTAATAAAAAGTCAATTATCACCTAAAGTAATTGTCTATTATTAGCACGTTTAGTAAACAAAAAAAAAATTTTAATTTGAATATATTATTAAAATAGAATGATAACGATAGTCACGAGAATAAAATAGAATTAGTATCATAAAATATTTTTTCATGGCAAATTTGGTTCAATAAAAAAAAAACTCTATATAACAAATATTGAATAGAGACTTGTTGTGGGCAAAATTCTTTTATTTCACCTAACAAAATAGCTAGAGTTTGTAAATCATTTGTATTATTTCAGACATATTTTATGTTTATTCTTTTACATCATTTATCATAATTGATTCTGCGAAAGATAAAAACGAGTCATATCATCGTTCAGTGAAAGAAACAGAACATCAAAAACATCATAAATCATTAATTTACTTATTTAATTTTTATTTTTCTCTTTTCAACAAGAATTGAGCATGCAGGGTGATACAATATATGCAGCACAGAATATTATGAAAAATAAAATGTATAAGAGAAAATCGTAAACGAGAGCTGCTGATAAAGAATAAAGAAGAGTACCGAAATAAATTATTTTGAAATATTTTACTAAAACGTTTAAATAAAGTATCTCATTCATAAACTATAAACTTATCTATTTATATATATGCGGGATTCAAGCAATCGGTACACAAAGTTCCATCAAAGCACTTTAAGTAGAGATCCTAATAAGTTTAGTAAAAATAAAAAAAAAACTTAATAAGAACGTACAAATAAAGCTCTGAGTTGTTTAGATGAAATATTTTGCTTGATTGCTGCGTGCTTGAAGAGTTCTAAGTATGAATAGCACAAACAATTTCAGAAGACAATTTAGAAATAATCAAAATACAAAAAGCGTTTTTTTGTTTCGGTTAACAGAACTAATTTCTGGAATAAAGATTATAATGAGAGAAAATTTATTTGTTCGGCATGAGGTTTTGTTACTTTTTCTACGCGTAAAATTATACAAAATGTAACACATTGCAAATGTAACACATACAGCTGCGGTCAATATACTAGCACCAGATGCAATATTCTGATTCGAAAATGTAAACATTTCAACTATTAATCAGTTCGAAAATATCTTTTGCCAACACTTATCTTTCCTGCAGTTAATAAAATAGCACCAGAAGGCTTTTTTTTAAATTGTTTTGCAAAATTTTGTGAAAAAAATTAAAAACGGAAGGTAATAAAAATTTTTAAAAATACTTTCTATAAAATCGTGTAATAAAAATTGTATAGTTATGGGTCGCGAAAAGCATTGTTCCCCTGAAAAAGTTTTTGTCTGAGAGTAAATAGTATTTCCAAATAAAGGAATTGCTGAATTGTTCCCATAAAATGATAAAAAATGCCCTAAGATAGGGGCAAAAAGTTTAATCTCGTGGTAAAAAACGAGTTTTATCACCCTTAATATTAAAATTAGTACGTACGACTAAAGAAAATCCCTTTATAATAGCAAAGGAGCTCAAAAAATTTGAATGTGCCGGTAAGCGTTCAAACTATTTCACGAGACTTCGAGACAACAGCCTCAATGCATGTAGTTCTCGAAAAGTGCCGCTTCTTTCCTGTAAGCATGTTGCTAAATGGATATATTTTGCTTAATCATATCTAAATTGGCCAAAGGAAAAGTGGAGATATGTGCTATGGACTGAAGTATTCAAAATTGTTTTTTTTGCTGGAAAGGGCTCCAAATTCATAGGAAAAACTATCAAACATTGAGGTCATAGTATTATCGTATGGGGTTGCTTCTCGTATCAGGGTGTGTTTCTTTTATATTGGATCAAAACCGTTATGGATTCATCGGTTTATGTAAAAATCTTTGATTTAATTATGCTGCCGTATGCTACCTACGAAATGCCGCAGGTGTGCATCTTCCAGCAAGTCAATGGCCCCAAACACACCAGCAAATAATAGAAGGGCCTGCACAGTCCCCAGATTTGAACCCTATCGAAAATCTCTTGACAGAACAAAAATAAGGGTGTATTTACAATAAAACCAAAGTATTGAAATCCTACAATTAATTTATCTACAAGATATATGAGTGAAATGTTTAATTTATTTTAAGAAAAATAAACTGTGTAATTTTCAAGTTCTTTGTTTATTAAGTTGAATAATTAGGGTATTATAAACTGTTGATAATAAACCATTAACATCAAAGAATTTATTATTTTGATTTTAGTTGAATCGGCCCAACAGTTAAACAGCCGTAAACGGAGTCAATATCAAATTGTGGATGGTGCTATTATATTGGCCGCAGCTGTATGTATATGAAGCTAAAATGAAATGAGCTATTTTCGTTGAATGGAAAAAATTATGAAACAACAAGCAACTTTCCAAAAACAAAAATTTTTAAAACTACAGAAAAAGTTACCTAAAAGCCTGAAACAATAAAAAATCAAATTAAAGATTCCGTGAAATATTAAATATTTTTTGTTGATTATATTTTATCTTATATGAGTGGAAGAAACTATTACGCGTAAATGTTTTTTCAAGCAAATAAGTTTTTAGCAAAATATAAAAAATTGTATGACTTTACTGCAACGCAATTTTACACTTTGTAAAATATAAGAAATTGAAAAAAAAAATATTATACAATATGCTGAAGAAAAAAATGCAGAAAATAATTTAATAATTCTATTAACTATATTAAAATGTATTTTTAATGATCGCTATAGAATTATGAAAATCATTGTAAATATTTTATTAAATCAATTGAGAATTTTAATGACATTAAATCAAGTTTTATTTTATTTACATTTTTATAGCCACAATGAATTAATGTTTGCAATAACTGTATTTTATTAATTTAAGTGGGTATTAAAGAGTTGTTGGTAATTTATTTTCCACTTTTTTATATTGTTACATTTATTCCATTTAATAAACGTTTTGTTATATTGAGTTCTTTTATTGCAAAATGATAACACGGCACCATCACCACACAAAATAAAAAGTTAAAAAATCATCTTCGTAACAATATATTATTATTATTAAAAATGTATTAAAATTACTGTCACATATTATTTGCATTTAACATTTTAACTAGCTAAAAAGTAATAATCGAAAATAAATAATTTGCGTATATTTTATAAAATCTAAATTTACCTCGAGATGAAAAAATAGAACATTTAAAGAGAAATTAAAAAAAAAACTTAAAAACAAAATATATTTTTGGCAACAGCTGCAATCCATATTCATATAGTTTTTTGATAGATGAACGTGTTAGCAAATATTAACCTGCTCTGCAAATGTGTTTGAAATTTTATGTGTTTTATATCACTTACCGTAAATAAGGAATTATCAATGCCGCCAGAAAATGATACATTTTTCCATGTTGTGATAACAACATGTTTGGGCACAAACGTTTCCGCACCCACTACACCATCACGTATATCCCACATGGTACGTTCACGTACTTCAACACCGAATCTATCAGTTCGTGTCAACAGATCACGTTCCATACTGTAAAGAAAATTTTTTATATATAAAGAATTTATTATCTTTTCAAAACAGTACAACTACATATTCAAAAAGTAATAAAATAGTTAAATAATAATAAAAAAAAATATTGAAATTTAAACATTAAGTGATAATTGAAATTAGTGAAAATAAGCAAACATTTTTTTTAAAACCCGTCGTGTACAAACTGAAGTCACATAAGCGTTCCGTACTAAAATGTCACAATCGAGTTTTTTACAGGGGCAATCTTTAGTTTTTTGTTGTATTTTTTAAATATAGTAGATGTACTAATACAAAGTCTGTGTCAATTTTAGTTTTATGCATAATAAAATTTTAAATGGAAAACCATTTAACCATTATTTTAGATAATGTGTGTTATTACATATATATATATATATATATATATATATATATATATATATATATATATATATATATATATATATATATATATATATATATATTCCAAATTTTTATTTACGTTTAACGACCACCATACAATTATACAATAACAGAGTCTTACAGCTACATTCTTAAATTATCTGGTTAATGCAATTTATTTATCTATTAAAAAAGTTTTAGTTTTAAAACTCATATTTTCTGAAAAATATTTCAATATTTCAAACAAATGCATTTGTATTTCTCGTTTATACAAAATTGTTTTTGACAGCCCTTGTTGCAAATGAAGATAAATGATTATGAGTAATTGAGACTGCATGTTAGTCATAGCGTTCATATTCCAACATACAGGTCACCGGTAGGAAAATCATACAAAACAATAAACTTGCAGCAAAAATTATTCAGATATGAAAAATGTACAAAAGCAAAAACATTAAAAATTCTGTTACAGCTGACTGAGCGTATGAGTATTCTAAATTACAATATCGCTCATACGTGCGATTTAGCAGAAATTTGCTAATCAGATAATGTTGCCAATGTGCGAGTATGCTGATGATGTTAACATTTTTAAGCCTTTAACTTATTTTAATCATCTTTATCTGTAGATTATTTAAAAAATAATAATTGTTTAAATATTTATTATAAGAGACAAATGATATTCTTACACAGGTGTTAATAATAGACAACTGGCAAATTTCCATAAAATCATTGAGCTTACTTTGTGTCGGATCACGTTTCTTACTTTCAAAGCTAATAGTGTTTTTGGTTTAACAAAACATTGATCAAACGAATTTTCTGATTTACACATCACTCAACAAATTTTTAACACTCTTTGACATAGAAAAATTATATGAAATCCTTTTTGCACTATTCCTAAAAACAGTATTACGATTTTTTAGGATTCTTTACACGAGAGCCAAAAATTTTTCTCTTTTGATTTGCTAATACACAATGTCTGTCTGTTCATCTGTCACCGTAATAACTGCACATTTAAATTATTGTAAAAGTTGTATTATTATGGCTGCTACAATGCACTAATGCAATAAAGTTGTAATTTAAAGAGAGAGAGAGAGAGAGAGAGTGAGATATGAAGAGATCTCTAAGAACCGTTAAAGACAAGCATAAGTGCAGTATTAGTATTAGTTAAAGATTATTGGATGTCCTGCACAACAATAAGAAAGTAATCTTTTCAACCATTAAATAAAATCAAAAAAGAGTGACCCAATAGACATGGCTTAAATGAACATTATTTTATCTCTTAAGCCATAATATACAAATCTCTTGTCTTCTTCCCGTAGCATACTACTGGGGATCCTATTTAAAGCCAAACTTTTTAGCATTTCAGACGCGTGTCATGAATTACAAGACCAATGTTGGGCTCCGAGACGTTAATTATTGCAAGTTTATGAGCAAATTTTTTTTATCGTTGGGAGCAGTACTCAGGAAATGACCCCTACTCATGCAATGCATTGTACCAGAAGGAAGGAGGAGGAAGGAAGAAGGAAAGAGGGAGTAATGACAGAAAAGACCACTGGAGGGAATTTATTCCATTCCATTCTGCTAAACAAATATTCTCTATAATGCTTAGTGCAATGCACTAGCCAATTGACCATAAATGTATGCGCTCTCAACGAAAATTGAGTCAAATGCAAAAACGTGCCAGTTTCGGGTACATGTTCCCTAATTTCATTAGAGCACTTACCATTGTAGTAACGATAAAAAAAATGAAATACAACCTACACTGCGTCGATGCTCAAGAGAATCAACAGAGTTGGATTGCCTACTGTTCCCAATGAGGCTCTCGGCCCTCTCCCATACGCGGTTGAAAAACTCCAAAATAGACTTTGAGGCGCCGGCCCATACATCAGAGTTGTATTCCATCTTTAAACGGATAAAGGTGATAAAATTAGTACGAAGATCGGATGGTGTGAAGTGTGTGTGATAAGATTTACATCCGCGCCTGGCCATGAAGCCTTAATCAGATGGTGGATTAATCCACTGCATAATTTGGAACGTCATGCTCGTAATTCTATGCAACAGAACTTTCTAGTTGCAACAAATCATCACTCCTTGCTTAAGAGTTGGAGACTTTCCAACTCCTGTCCATTACACATGTCTAGCATGCTCACTGCACTAGATCACCTAGCGTGTCATTAACGGCGAAATGATCCTGGCCACCATAGAACCATAGACTGATATGGGGCCGCGAAACCACAACCACCACGATACTCCCATAAAGGACCAACCTCAATAATCAGCCAGAGAATAGTTAAGTGTCTAAAGAGACAAATAACGGAACTCTGCGGGTCACTGATTAGCGTGGAAATAAAGTGGAGTTTCCAGTTGTAACCCTGCTGACTTCAGGGGACTGGGCTCCCTTTTTCCCCCAGTTGCACAGGTCTAAGTTGTTTCTTTCTCCAAAGACCATATATATGTGCCACCGGGGGGTAAGATGGGCTGAAGTATCTTATAAAACCGAAGCACTTGAAAGCTTCTTTTAAAACCTGAAAAATATGTTTAGTCCATCGAACATCACACTGAATTTTCATGCCAAGAACATCAAGAGCTTCACCTATAGTATCAGATGCAGCATCATTTTCGTATTTAATTATATAGATCTATGCATAAGCATGCAACAGTGCGACGCTTACGGGCATTAAAACCAACTCTATTCGCACAACCTCATTCGGATATCACCGCGAGATCGTTATTAAGCGTATTAAGTGTTGGAACTCACCTTCTAAATGGATACAAATGACAAATGGTGCTATCATCTGCGAAAACAGCAGATAAGGGTTAAATTGTACGATTTTGAGGGCCGAAATCAAATGATCGTCAAATTTTAATTTCCATTAATCGGTAATTACAATCAACATTTGGCACGTAGCGCCATCTTGATAAAACCACATTTTGCCCAGATAAACGTCGACACCATTTTTAAACAAAAGTATTGATCTTGGCGATGTAATCACATTTCGAGCTAAAGCTTTAAAATTTTACTGTTTAAACCTCACGCAACATTCACTTTTCTGGATGCTATGGATTATGTGGCATCTATTGTAGTTTGATTTCACTCTGCATATGGCAATTTTGTTTATTAGCAAACACGTTTAGTCAAAGGGAGTCACATCGCCAAAAGTTTACTGACTGAATTGATAAATGATTTTCAAAGTGAATCGGCATAATTTGACGGTGTGTTGTTCAAGTTTCAAGCTACTTATGGTTGTTTGCCAGAATATACTTATCAAGGAATTTCAGAAAGTAAGAGAGTATAACAGATAACCATACGTTCTAGCAAGCAAAAAAAACAAAATTCATTGTTATTTTGCCATATTTGAAATAGAAGTATCGATGTAAATTGTATCAACAGTAAAGACAATTTTTATGTGTATTTTGAAATTATTGCTGTCATTTAGGAAAAAGAAAATAAAAGGTGACTAAAATACCAAGTATTAGTTTCAGAAACTTTACGATTTCTACTGTGCACATTATGTTCGCTCATATTCTTTTCATACTCACATTAATAAGTAACAATAACAAAAAAAAAATAATAATAACTGTTAACAATAAAATGAACGAGAATTTTTTATCCAAAAAAAAAGGCCAAACAATACCGTTTATCACTTGGTGCTTAATTCACATTCACCCTAAACAATAAGACTTTAGCAAATAGAAAAATCTAAAAGAATGAAAAAGGGCAAGTAGCATTATATAAGTATATTATATTTTTACATGTGCTGCGAGGAAGGCTATGCTTGAGTCATACACTGAGGCTACCACTAACAATAAAAACAATTTTAGGAAAAACACTGCAGTAAGCCAGACATTATCGCCAACAAAAGTAACGATGACAAAAACTGATGCAGATATTTTAAAGAATGTATATTTTTATCATGTAATTCTCCTGAGGTAAAGAACTGACATTATACTGTACTATGATTAAATTATTATTTAAACATTTATGACATACTTGCATACCTTGCATTTCTACTCAAAGCTGCCTAATTTTACGTTTAGTAAAATTGCTTTAGATTTTAAGCATTAAAGACAGAGTTACGGCAACGTCGACTAATTGTTCCTACTAAAGCAAATACGTAACTTAATCAGATACTGTCTATTGATCATAGCCATACGATTCCATGTTGATTAAAATGTTAATTAAAGCTACTGAAAATTCAATTCATGTTTTTTTATAAAAAAGACAAGCGATAATTTATAAAGTTACACAAATCTTGACAACAACATAGTGTTGTGTTCGTCATTTCGTGTAAAAGGCTATCAAAAATCTATATAAAAAAAAAACTACTAAATAAGCAGACAATAATGTTCCCAAAGTTACACTCTATTCTTTTGGCGCAAGCCATGCAATACTCTGGCAACATGGTTTCTAACTACAAAATATTTCTGGCGCCATATTTTCAACATGAATAAGAAGTGAAAATTGAGTTTCCAAGAAAAATGATATTCCATTAAAAGTAAAAGCTTAAGGTATTGTGGATATTTTGTGAAATAAAGAAATTAACACTTTTATTGCGTTCAGATATGGAATACTTTTTAGTGTTACAATTCAACACGATATAAATATTTATTTATGTTCGTGGCTGATTATTTTGTAGTTCAAAAAAAGTTTAGCTTTCAAAAATTATAAAGCTAACAATTTTTCGTGACTTTTCACATGTTTAGCAACATAATATTTTTATTTCTCAATAATTTTTTATATGAATTTTTGATTTTGGTTGAATAAAATACCTTGCTTAACATGTAAATAGTTAAGCTATTAATAACAAAATATTAACATATTTTAGTCTTTATACCCTTTGCACATATACATGTAAGAATATCATTCCACTTTTAATTTCTAAATTCTGGATCCCTATGTATAGGAAAGTGGATTAAACAATGTATTGAAATGACTCCAGACGAACCACAGACAGACATTTGAATGTCTTCAGTTATATTTTCGAGATAGTTTCTTTTAAAAACCAATATAATAAATTATTTACAGTTATGGGCGAAGTACCACGGTTGCATCCATTTTTAATCACATTTCTTCATAATGTCTTCGCCATTTTTTTTGAAGATTTAAATGCTTTTTTGTTGGTTTGATTTCAAGCGGCTTTCGATTTTACTATGATTATTATGCTTTAATTTTTTCAAATCGTCTAGAGGAGAAGAACGGTAGGTCCACGCATACCAATCTCTACAATTAAACACGGTAGCCACAGAATCCCACCATAATTAGATTAAGTTCATATTTTTAAGATTGCTAAGCTTTGTTTTTTCAGAGATATTTATTAAACCTCCCGAGTACATATAAAGAACCCCAGCACTAAAGTAAACAAATTTAATTAAACGAATAATAATACTCGACTTAAAAGAGAAATACTATCCAATTTTTCTTAGATTATAACTATTTCCATGAATTAATTCTTTTAAAGATATGAAAAAGTTGTTGTGCTTAAGTTTTTTAGTTACTAAAATGTGAAACAAACTCCTCTTTTAATTGATTTTTTTTATATTTTTCAAGCAAAATGTATAAAAATTAATACAATATTTTTTGCTTTTTGAAATTCCTTAGTTAAAATATTTAAGATGTGGAACTAAATGTTTTTATAATTCGTAGAAACTATGTGTGAAATATATGTAAATTTAAAACCATTTAAAATAAGGATATTTTGATCCCTGTCAATTGTTAAGAAGTAATTTTTAAATCACAAAAATGTCAAAACAGATGAGGCAATTTAATATACGACTATAATCAGTAAATTATTAATGTACGAGAGTATAATTTATTGCAGGATTTTTTTTTTAATTTTTACAATGATTTTATTTTATAACATAAAACCTTATTTAGCTGTATTTGTATTCCAGAATGAAAAATTGTATCAAACGAAGTTTCACAAAAAACATTATTTTGCACTTTAAAAAATCCAAATGCTTTTTTCAAATAGTCAAGTCGCAATGACTACTGTATTCATACTCATATATATATATATATATATACAAATACACATATACACACACATGCATACACCTTTAAATTTGGTTGTGATGGCAAGAAAATTATTTATGACCATTAAAAAGCAACAATAACAGCAAACGAGATTATTCATGCAAATAGAAACTAAATAAAACAGTCTATCCATCTTTGCATAAACACACACACACACAAAAGCATCTATGCACAATTGTAACAAGTGCGTATTGTACTACAATATTTACAACATGTATTTATTAAATTTATACATGAAAACATGCCACTGTGCTCACAAATTTAATATAGAAAGGGTGTTACAACGCATAGGGGAAAATATATATTAATTAGAAAATTCAAAATTTTTCAAAATGATTTTTTTTTGAAAAATCTTCAATATGTAATACAAAATACATGTAAAAATATCGACTCCATACGAACAACGAAATTTTTGTCCCATGAAGTTTTAGTACAAACATTGCGTATCTTCATTGATGCCCTATAGAATGCAAAAGTTCCTTACATGTCCCCGGGACAAGCCATCGATATTCAGCCAAAATAAAATTATAAAGCGACGGAAAATATTGGGGCAGATAAACATTCAGAAACCGGCAATTTCTACTTGCAATTACTCAATCGTTAAGAAGTTGAGGCATTATCCAACAAACCCCATTTAGGTAGTATCCAAAAATTAGAACAAAACCTTTTTTAGCTGCAGTATTCTTCGCTGCTTTACGAATAACACTTTTATTTTCGAAAAATTGTGATCCCATAATAACTTCAGCTCAATATCTATATAAAACCGAGACAATATTTCGATGAAATTATTTTTAGCCAACCAAAACATCCCATCAATGTAAAAATGATTTTCTTCACCTTTTATTTTATGAAATAGCGCCAGCAGTGAACACGAATTATTTCCTGTAGTACTTTTAACTTATTTATTTTTATTAGTTTCAAATAGTTTTTGTTACAAATTTTGAATTTTGCTTAAATCTGCGATACCTTTTCTATGCATAAATAAAGTAAAATGAATAAATTATCATAGTGCTCTCCACCACTCTGTAAAATATGAGCGCATTCGTGTTTTTATGTAAATCAATTTCAAATTATGGCAAACAATAGAAAACATACGAAGATACCATCACCTAAACTCTTAAATAAATTTATTTTATGCTACAGTACGTTGAGCTTTGAAAGATTTAATTATTCAAAAAATATAGCTAGTAAAATAAAGTGCAAAGATAAACAGGGTGAACCATTGTGTGATATACTTTTTGCGAATAACGTTACCTGAGTTTACCTTCAAACTCTTTTTAACCATAAATAAAATAGAAAATCGTTTATACCCATAAGAGGTAAACTCTTGAAATTTTCACAGGAGATGTGTTAGTATAGCCCAGTGATGGGCGAACTTTTTGGGTGGCGGGCCAATAAATTAAAAAAAATCTTGCGACGGGCCATTAAATTTAAAAAAAACATAGAGAGTCATTCATTAAAAAATTATGGGGTTGCTGTTCAATTAAAAGTTCGGTTTAAGCTATATATTTATTAGTTATATTACGTAATATTTTAAAATAACATAAAAATTTTATAAGATACGGTTTATTATGATTTTAAGATTTTCCAGATGTATGGGAAGCATGGATCTGTTTCTGACTTGACACAATTTCCTCAAAATCTGGTTCCAGCTGGGAGGATGCGACTTTTAATAAATTTAATAGACTCTCGTCTGACAATCGGTTTCTTATTGAATTTTTTTTTTGTGCATTTCATTACTGAAAAGGCCTGTTCACATAAATATGAGGAAGCAAACATTGCCATAATTTTCTGCGCATGATTAATTAGCTTTGGAAATTCATCTTTCGGTAAGGATTTATAGAAATTAAGCTTATCTGTATTTAAAAATAGCTATTTTAAACTATTATTACATTGCAATTCTATAATTTCCAATTCTCAGGATTAACATTAAAAGGCATTGAAAAAATATCTAAACATGGTTGGATTTTTTTTTAAGTCAGCAAATCTGGCCTCAAATCCTGAATACAGTTTTAGTAAAGATTGTGAAAAGACTTTTAACTTCTCTTCACTCACAGGCCTCAAAGAATTAATTAAGTCTTGGAAAATGAGTCAAATCATTTTTTCCCAAACATTTAGAAAATATAAAAAATTGAGACCTCAAACTGCCTCAAGTTTCATCTATAAATTGATTTCTTCCCTTTAACTTCTTGTTCAGCTTATTATAGAGCTCGAGTAAATCGATGCACCCATTTTCCAATCCAATCCTTCAATATTTCCCACTCATCCCAAATTTCAGTTTTGGTTTTTAGAGAAACTTTAATTTCTTCGAGCAGACTCCAAACTCTCGAAAAGGCATGCTCACAACTCAGCCACCTGATCTTTGTGTAATAAAGTACATCTGAAAATTCTGCATCAACTTCCGCTAAAAACTCTTGAAATTGTCGATGTAACAAGCCACGGGCTCGAATGGTATTAATTAATTTTAAAAAAAATATTAAGTACGTGGTTAATATCCAAGGCAGCCTTGCAAAGAACATCTTGGCGGATTATACAATGTAAAAAAATTGTTTCGCTATCAGGATTCTGACTTTTATAAACTCCTGCAAACCCCGTATTTTTTCCCACCATGTTAGGTGCTCCATCAGTTGTTAAATTAATTAATTTGGAATTTGGGGCATTAAGAGATTAGATTCTATCCCCTCTCTAAATTCATCATAAATTATTTTTCCTGTCGTCTTTCCTTTCAAAGATCTCAAACAAGCAAGTTCTTCGGTTTTTACAAAGTTTTCATCGACTTCTGATAAAAATTAGAAGTTGGGCTGTATCACTCCTGTCAACACCCTCGTCCATAGTGACTGAAAAATACTTAAACTTTTTAAGACCTCCATCGAGTTGATGTGACCGTTCTACGTGACAGCGCTATAGATTCGAAATCTTTTACCTTTTCTGGGCATAATAATTTTCCAATGCTAATTAACACATCTTTAATAAATTCTCCTTCAGAAAACGGTTTGTTACTTTTTGCTATTTTATAGGCAACAATGTGACCAGCCAACGTAAAGGATCGCTGGACACTTCTTTGATTTAAAAAAAAAAAACATTTGCTGACTAGATACTTTTCTTTTCAATTCCTCCAAAGAACTTTCTTGTCTTCATCTGCCATTTTATAGTACTTCGACCTAAGATGTTTCGAATTAAAGTGCCTAGCGAGATTATAATCTTTTAGTACAGCTACCGCTTCTTGGCAGATAAGACAAATAGGTTTTTGGATATATTACATTAAGAAGTACTTCCATGTCCACTCTTCTTGAAATACTCGACATTCCGTATCCATTTTTCTCTTTCTATTTTCGATTGACATTTATGGCGGTATTTACAATACACTTTATTATTTTAATTACACAAATAAAACTGTACGTTGGCAACTTTATAATTTTACTTCACAATTTATTCTTTACGTCACGAGATTTACACTTTTACTGATTGCTGATTAATCCATCGCTGGATATTAGTTGTTAGTGTTTTATGATGTTTATGTCTCTTCTTGGAATATTGCATCAGAAAGTTGTTGTTCTCTTGTGTGTACAATATTTCCCAGAAAACTACGCAGTTTGGACACAATAAAAAAGCAAACTGAAAACATCGCATTTTTTTGCTAAAATTGTCAATTTATATCTTTCTTAAAACAATGTAAATTTATTTTTTGAGCTAAATTTTTTTAGGTGATTAATTTTTTTTTTTAAACGCTCAGCGGACCGGATTGAAACCTCCCGGATGTTGCCTGCGGGCCGTAGTTCGCCCATCACTGGTATAGCCGCTATAAATGACATTCGGCAAGCGATTTGTTTTATTAATTGCTGTTTTTTACACTAAGATATCTACACTATAGTATTGATTTGAAAAAATTAAAGCGCGTCTCAATACTGGCCTTAATTCAACTTATATGGTTTTAACTTTATAATCTTAGCAGGCAGGCATTTAGAATTACATGCAGTAAAAAAAATTAAAAGGTGTTCCATGCATAGTACAGAATCCTTCGAGTATGAGTCAAACTGGTAATTGATAAATTTATTTATTTTAGTTTTATTGAACAACATTTAATTTAAAATGAAATTTTGATAACAATTCTATTTCTTAAAAGTTACAAATCCAAATCATCACTGTATTATTCATAAATATAACCATAAACTAAGTGTTTTAGTGTGTGTGTCAATATGTGGAACATCATGTGTCAAATAAATGAATATGCTTCCATATATTTAGAACTATAAATAGTCATAATTCAATATCACTATTGTTATTGCATTTTTTTATTTGTTATATTACCGTATTTTATATTGTGGTTTTATTTTTATACATGTCATTTTATAAATGAGTTTGTATTTATATCTTTCCCGGATATATGTATTGTATATATTTAAGCATATAATACAACTATAAATACTTTAACTAATAAATATATGCATGTGTTAGTGTTAAAGTTATTGTGCACACAAAGTACCGTGTTAATATTTTGTAAATTGTGCATTTTTAATGAAAATGTTGACTATCATTTCAATAGATGTTCAATTTAAATAAATAAACTAACGCTATTTATGTCATATGTTTATAACACTAGTGTATGTATATTAAATATATATTTACGTCTGTTTTAAACAGTATTTTAAAAAAACATAAATTATTTAGATTGTTGTAAAATTTTACGTAATTTAAAGTAAAATTGTGATGTATTGAAATACAATTTCATGTGCTTTCTTGGAAATTGTTACGAATGTAGGCCATGTATTGATAGCACTAAAATGAATTAAGAAGTAATTGTATCATTTCCGTTCATGTCAGAATCAGGGTACGAAAATAAATAAGATTAATTATTATTTAGTTTCGTTATGTTTTTGTAATGAGTGAGTGAACTAAAACAATATAGAAACAATTGGAAAGATTATGCCAGCTTGCAAAAAAATATAAAAATATTGTTTTTGCTCGTGAGCACAAAGTGTATTTTAAATAAGATGTTTGTAGCCAGAGATGTAAGCAATGAAAACAAAATTTAAACCATTTGAAAAAACAGAAACTTTTCAGAAAGGTTTGTTAATTGATTTGTTTATAATACTTGAAAATACATTAATAAACACTTATTAGCACATAGCAAACAAAAAACGCAATCGTATGATAATTTTTGCATCAAATGAAAAAGCAATTGATGGATTTACTTTTCCCTTTCCCAAGCGATTGACAAATTTTAAAATATTTTTGACTTTCCATTAAATGTTTACGACACGTTTATTTTTATACCCTGGTTAGAAGTATTTTATTTCGTTGATTTAGTTACAAATGTTGACAAGCAATCTAGTTGCATCAAACAAAAGAAATATGAAATTTAGCTTTAAGATAATAAATTATTAACAAACAATAAATTATTAAAAACCAGCACAGTCACTGAGTGATTTCAAAAAAAATAAAAATAAAAATATCTGCAATTTCTTACAGACTTGGCCAATTTTATTAAAGCCTTGCTTATTTTTAAAGCAACTAAGCTAAGCCATTAAAAGCACATAAAGCTAACTTGGCTACATAATTTAGTTTTATTTCAATTTGGAATTTTGCCTTTACTGTGCCGTAGCGATCCTAATAAAATAAAAGTTTACAAGTAACGACTATTAAATGTTATTGTTTATTTCTCTGAATAGTGTTATTTAAATTTTTGCTCACCTTTAAAAATATCAAAATCTATAAATTCATAGTGAAACATAAAAAATACAAACATACACAGCCATTATCGGCGTGTACAAAAACCAAATGATAAAAACCTGCTGAAACCTGAATCGGTGGTGCATATGAATGATTTTAACATAAGCACTAAAAATACATAAAAACATAAAATAAATATAACGTTGTTACTTTTTGTTAACAAAATATGAGACGACATTTTAAAAGTTTTCAAATAAAAAATTTAAGTAACAAAAATTTAATTTACATAACAATTTATTTCTTATAGTTTAAAAGAAAAATAAGAAACAAAAGCTTACCGAAAATAAACACCAGGTGTACGTTGATCAACATCTGTGGCATAAATACGACCGACACGACATTTAGAGAAGAAAATGCCAATAAAGGCAGGATCATTTTTTTTGGGCCAATCTTTAGTGGGGAATACCAAGGGATAGGTAAAATATTCAGGTGGATCAGAAAATTCTAAATACCCATTAAGAGAAACCTAGCAATGTTAACATTTATTAAAATAATCATATATTTTCTATAGTTGTTATTTACTTACCCTCGTATAGTTATAGCGGAAGCCAAAGAATGGTAATTGAAAATTTAAATTCTTATGGAGTTGTGTAGTTGAGGCATGAATATCAAATTGATAATCAGCACGCCCGCCATACATATCCTTATCAAAATACCAATACATGAAATACGAACGAATGGTGGCCAAACGATCAGGTGTTATAACATAGGCATTTGCCAGCGAGTGGGTTGGCATAGTGGGTGGGGCTACTGGATTATTGGGATCTACAAATAATAATCGAATTTAATATTGTTTTTTTTAAACTAAATCTCAAAAATATTTTTATAATTAAAAGCTTATCGAAATAAATTTTACATCGATTTGATGAATTATATTGTCTAAGTTGACATAAGCTATTCTCTTAGCATCTTCACCTATTAAATTGTTAATTACCAAGTTAATAATTTTAGTTTGGCACAAACTTTTATTTCTACATTTATTAAGAAAAAAAATTATTTGCAAATGTATCCAGCAATTTTTAAACAAAAGGAAATTGTGTTTAATTTTTCTCTTTTTTTTTAATTATCAAAAAGTTTGTTAAAAATTTCTAAATGTGAACTTAACCGAATATAAAGTTATAGTATATATATATGCAAATGTCCATCACGACCACACAGGCAGATGTCGATTCTTTCATCAAAGTTTTTAATCACTTTTTGGTAAAATAGCGCTCATATTTCGTTAACCACATCACGGATTTTGAGTTTTAAGCCTGAAATCAATTCAATTGGCTCCGTATAGACTCTGTCCGTAACATAGCTCCATAAAAAATAATCAAGTGGTGTAACATCATACGATTTGGGTGGGCACTTAAATGCTGATTGTAGTGAAATTATGCATTCGGGAAATTTGGCTTATAGTTTCATTGGCTGTGTGACATGTGGCACCACGTCGTCAATAATAGGTCAAAATTGAGCTGTTAGCATCTCGCCATAGCGTGCTCCATTGACCGTTACCGCATTTCCAGCCTCATCTTGGCAAAAAAAACGGCCCAATCATGCCTCCATAGCAAATAGAGCATCATACAGGGACACGTGGAGCATGCAAAATCTTCATAATAATTGCTCTAGGGTTTTCAGAAGCTTGTTGATATACCCTGACAAGTGAAAACGAATTTCGTCTGAAAACATGATTTCTTCATCAAACCAGCCGATTGTTCCTGAATGAATTGAGAGAATCTACGGCAATATGAATGGTCGGTCGGTTTCAATCCCTGCACTAGTTGAACCTTGAAAAGCTTTGACTTTGTCAAATCAAATTCGCCATGTGGTGGTTTTGGATAACCCCAATTGTTGAGAACGTTAAGGAATTAACAAATTTGGAACTGCTTCAAACACTGTGACTCACGGCTGCGATGTTTCCAGTTGAACGACCTAGTCGAACGCGAGTTGGTATTCGCACATTTTGTATAGAGCCTATGGACCCAAATTTAACAACCAAATTCCTAATAGCAGTCTCAGAAGGACAATTATGTTGTCCGAAAATATCATAAATTTGACGAAATGTAACTTTAACAGAACCACCAATTTCATAGTGGATTTGAATTATTTTAATGCGATTTTCATGCGAAATTGAATGCATTATAACAATTGCCAATACGAAACGTTAAAAAACTAAATGTCAAAAATACAAACTTCCTGTTGAAAAACCCAATATATAAAAATCATACGTAACACAAAGCATATTTTATTTTATTCTCCTGTATTCTCTAACTCGTTGGCCTACAAACAATGAAATTTTGACATGTTCTTAAATCATGGAAAAAAAATCATTGTGTAAATGCCATTTAAACTACAAACAATTAAAAAAAGAAATAACAAACAAAGATATTTATAGTTAAGAAAATTTTTAATACGCTTAAGGAACTAAATTTGCAATAAATACAGAAATATTTTAAATACATTCTGTTAACTAAGACAAATAAAAAGTTTCAAACTTCTAATTCATTTCACGCTTATGCATAGCAAGCGAATGAACGAAATTACAATGATAATATAAATTCTTATAAAAAACTAAAATCAAACTGATATGCCGAACTGTTCAAAGGTGATTAAAATATTTATACTAACACGTCGTCATGATGCGCCGCTCATATTCGGCTACACGTAACTTAACTGGTATAACTAGATTTAAATCTTCCATAACTACGTGCATTTGTGGTTTTGTGCCACTCGAACTAGTGGTTGAGTTTTGACGCAAAATAGGACGACGTAATTTATCCACTGAAGGTCTACGGCGCAAAGAACATTTACGCTGTGTAGAGGAGGATGATGAATTGGAATGTGATGAAACTGATGATGATGATGATGATGATGACGGCGATTTTGATGATGAGGATGGCGCTTTTACTGCTGTTGGTTTGTTGCATGCGGCTTGAAGTGTAAATTCTTTGCCAGAATTTTCAAATTGCGATAATTGTGGATTTGGCAGCCAAAAGTTTGGCTGAAAATTCGATTCCGATTGCGTTGATAATCTTTTAGCGATATTTAGAGGAGTGGTGTGGGGAGTGGATTTTGAACTGCTTGAATTTTGTATTGTGGCTTGAGTGGTAGTTTTAGTATTTTTTAAAAGGTCCATGAAGGAATTTGTACGAGGAGACGTAAGTTTATTGAAAAAGCAAATGCGATCCTTAACGGTTGGAGTTGCGGCGTCTTGCGACATTTCATCAGTATCCGCTTGTTGAGGATTTTTAAAGAAAAAATTACTTAATTTACTATTTACTTGAGTTGTTTCTGCATTAACGGGGCTGCTTTGATTGTTAGTCACTGAATTAAATTTTCCATACGCTGCCACTTTCTTAAGTGGCGTTTTTAGGCTAAAAGGATATTGTTGTGTTGCTATGCTAACGGATGAATTCATGACAAAATTTGGTGTTATAGTGTGTGGTATTTGGATCGAAGATTCCAAAGGGCTAGAATTACGTTTAGACATTTCCAATGCTTTCTGTCTTATTTCACTTGTTAAGCTTGTACGTCCGATATGATGTTGTGGTTTAAGTTGTAGTTTCTGTTCACTGGTTTGCGTTGCCAGCTGTGTGGTGCTTTGCAAATTTTCCCATTCGGAAATAGTGGACTTACGCTTTGTTATTTCAAATGCATTTGTTTTCAACTCAGTTGACCATCTCCTTTGAGTGGCATTTAATTTTGGCCGTAGTTGCATTTCGGTCGGGTGTTTGCTGATAGTGGCTCCCTTTTGCCAACCACTAAAACAAATTGATTTTGGGGTTTCATTAGCAACAGCCGAATAGTTTGCTGTTGGTGGCGTAGTTGGCATTATACTATTTTCCCCAAAAGCACTTATTGCCGTTGAAGTTGTCCTCGACAGTTGAGGAGTGCAAGTGTTAGTAGAAACATTGCTGAATATGGCGGAAGCTCGTGGTGGTTTTGGTGGCGGTATTGACATGTCAATGTCACTGACATCCATACAACTGTCATTATATATATTTGTTGGTGTAGTGTATGAATAAAACTGAAAATTCATTTTCATTTTACCCCTTAAGTGTGTTCTTTTCTTGCTGTTGATTTTGTAAAAGTTTTTGCTGCTATCGTTGTTTCCTTTCGAAACAATTGACTTGTTGTGGTCGTTGTCGCAGTTGAAATGTGTTTATTAATATGTTAAACTAAAAACTGTGTTTTTATACAAATTGATCTTTTGCTATCATGAACTAATGTCAGTATGCATATACATTTAACCACACATGTCTATTTAAATCTTTTTGTACCTGCAATAATGTTATATGATTTTGTTTAATCTCTAAAATATTTTTGGCACAGCTGTTATAATTTCTTAATACCTGTTATTGTTAGTTATTGTATTGGTAGTGAGGATTTAAATTATCCTAATTTATATTGAAGTTTTTGGCTTGTAAAATTTATTGATTCTGTTTAAATTTGAATAAATGTTATTTAGTTAGAAACATATATTACTCACATATATTCACATATGATACATAAAATTTCTTTTTAAATATTTAGCCTGAAGTTGTTAAAATATATTTAGTATAATCAGGAATTTTATTAAATTAAGGGTTAAATATTTTTTTCAATTAAATTGAAATTGAAACTAAACCTCCTGCATTAAAAAAAAACATCTTTGGATTTTAATAATCTTTACTTTACTTTACTTTGATTTAAAATGTATTAGAGAAAAATTAAACATTTAAAATAAACAAAAATTTATTATTGTTCAGTAATTTATCAACTCATTAGAGAACTTCCTTAAATATTTCCGATTAGACTAGACGTAAGTACTTCGAGAAGTCTTAAATTGAAAACCTAAATGTTTTTTACTTTGTAAAATTTGTTTTTATAAAATGTATATTTTATATCGTCAAATGTGTTTATTTTCCCTCACGTAAAAACTTTGTTAAGGCGTTAAAAAAGGCAGAACCATTTTTTAATTCGTGCTTAAAGTTTCTAAAAGAAAACATTGCAATATACAAATGGCTAACATATGTATTTTATTGCAATAGTTTTACTATGTGTGTCCTACTGTCACAAACTTCTGTCTTTCTACATTTACCCAGATGGTATTTTATTATGGTTGCTACAACAGCAGATAAAAAATGTGGGGTGCCCCCCATAGAAGCGTGAAGCATTTACTTTTAAGCCACTATATGCAGACACTTGAAATGTATATAGCACATGAACAAATAAAACTGATGGTATTATTCCCATAGAGGCCGGACATTGAAGTTTATTTTTTATCCTTTAAACAATAAGCAGAAATCTTCATCAACAAACAAAAAAACTTGTAATTGAAAATTAGCATTTAGTTTGTCCTATATGAATCAACAAACTGACATCACTTTCTAGTGATGAAATCTTTGCGAATTAAAAGTAGAATGAAAATTCCAGGTTTAGATTTATTAATTTTCATGGAATATCTACAGTGATCTTAGGTAAGATGGCGTAAATTAAACAATTGCATGACAATGGAGAATAATATGAATCATTATTATTAGTGATTCTCAAGCGGCCCTTTTGCCACTGAGATCATTCACTACTTTTCAGTTTTAATAGAACAATGTAATCCTTTCTTCGAGAATATAAAGACGAATGAATTAGTTAGTATAAGGGACACCATTTTTCGAAATATTTTCAAAGACCTGAGGTTGAATAACGTAAACAGAGCAATTTTAATATAACTAAAAAGACCTGTCTTCGTTGTAGCTACAATGATGTATAGAAATACTAAAAACCTCTACAGGATACTAGCGGTATTATTTGGCCCATCACAAAGGCAGTGATGCTATAGTATATACTGTTGTTATAAGGCAAATCAATTTTATATATTTTACTGAGAACCAATTGAGTTGAGCTAGTATTAAAACCAATCTAAAGTAATATTAAATAATGAACCCACTTACGTGATCGACAGCTTAACTTGTACGGGCCTCTGTAAGGAGAGTTAGGCAGACCCAATTTTTTTAGTTGTTACATATTTAATTTCTTCTATATGTCACAATTAGCCCCTTCATGTTAAGAGGGCTATAGTGAGATGCGAAGCAAACTAACCAGCCAGGATATGATAATATTTTAATGGTAATAAATCGCCAGATTGAGCACAAATACTCAGAGAAATCCAAGTTTTTTGCCCCATTAAAAACGGCAATAAAAAAATTTCACTGTTTACCCCACAGTTATATATGGTATTCAAAATTAATAATATTTTGCCGGTTTCCCATTCATCCTAAATTTATTCAAACTCTTCTGTATATTTATGTTACATAGTGCAAAAGTATTTTATATACTCGTAATTTAAAATATATTTTTAAATCTTTAAATAACAAAATTTTTAACCAGGTCAACAGTGAAATAGAAAAATTTCTGAAAATAAAATCCATTACAATTCCACAAGCTCTAATATGACCTTTTGTAAAACAACAGCTAAATGACAAAAAGTATTTTGCAAAAATCATGACTCCTCTTAATTTAGACACAAACTTTTATTTTCTGTCAACTATTTAGCTCTCGTACTTATTTCAATTCGTATTAATCTTGCTACAAATAGCAGCTGCTGTTTTAAAACTATAAAAGTATTAAAAATGTATTATTCTCTTCAGTTGTTTAGTGTTTTTGTGTGCTCAACAAAACGCTAAATGTTTGATAATCTCTTTATGAACGAAAAAAACAGAATGATAAAAGTAGCACACAGTAATAAAAAGGACCTATAAGAAATGAAAAAAAAGACAAGAGAATTTTTAAAACATATATATCATGGCTAATCCTTTGTTGGCATATTTGCCAGTGCACACTCAAGAAAGCTGAAATTTGACAAAGGTCCAAAATGTTTTTAAATGTGTGTATTAATGCGTGCTGCAGTATCTTAAGCAAGTGTCCTTAAACTCAACCCACATTTGCGTTTACTGCTGTAAAAAAGTACAGGTATTCAAATTTAAAAATTGTTATATTTAGATTTTTTCCAGAAATAATTTAGTCTTATAAGCTTTTTATAACTTCTGATGATGAGTGTTTGGTATTTTTTTTGTTGCAATTTTATGAACCTTTTCAGATTCTTTTTAACAGAATGTGTGTATTATTAATTATTATGTAGATAAGATTTCACTGCCTTGTAATAGTTAAGTTCAAATAATTTTTCCTTAAACTTTTGCTTAAGGGTGCAAATCTAACTGTTTTTAGCTACGAGGGTAATCCTCAAAATTAAAAAAAATGAAAATGAAATGTAAAGTGTTAAAATAAATTTAAATAAAAAACTTGATTACAGCACAGCTATTTTAGCTATCAGAACGTTAATTTAGTTAAACCAGAGTATCATATTTAATGATAAAAGGGAATGATTATTATTCACTGAACCAATCCTTACCTAACTGCAGTAAAATGATGTGTAGGTAGAATTTAAAAAAGGTAGAATAATTAATTTTTGGTTAATTGTATAGATTTTTTTTAATAAATAAATTTTAGAAATTTTTTCAGTATGGATATTCGTTATTCTATTCAGTATGGCTACTCCACACTGAATAAGCTGTGGAAAATAAACATTAACGTTTTTATAATTAATAAAAAAAAAATTCTAGGAACTTAATATTTTTTATTTGTTAAAATAAAAGAAAACACCTGTGTTGATTTAAATAATTACTCATTCATAATTTTGTATTTATATTAAACAATTTTTACATAGTTTGTTTTTCATGTTAGAGTATTAAAACCTATTAAGGCACATTTCAAAAACTTTATCATTAAATAGAAAGATAAGATATAAAATTACGTTAAATTATTTTCTACTAATAGGTGTCTGTAAAATAAGGCTAAAAAGCCTAAAGACTGATTAAAGAAACTAAAGAAAAAAAATGAAGATTTCATATTTGTGGCATAATCAACTATTGGTTATGCAAAAAAGTTATTTCGCAAAACAAGAACTTTTAATTATATAAAATCTAATATAAACTCTAATATACAATAAGATTAATAATGTATTAATAAAATATTATTTTTTTACTTGAAAGCAGCACTCAGCAAATGATCCCTACTTAGGCGATATATTGCACCGGATTAGAGAAAATCAAGTGTTGGATGGAGCATTGCCGGAGTCATTTCTACACGAATTTGATTTAAATGTTATTAAATTAAAAGTAATACGTCTTAATGTTGCAGGAGATTGTTCCATAAACGATTTCTTAGCCAGAATATTTATAACTCCTAAATAATAATGTCATGCTAATAATTATAAAATTTTATCTCTAAAGTCACACCATTACGAAATTCTTTTTCCAATTTTTAGAAAATTAAAAAAACATTATTCCAAATATTGTGCGTTATTAAAAAAAAAATAATAAAAAAAATTAAGCAGAATTTACTTTGTAACTCTACTCACTCCACTAATATTTTTGACGACAAGTGGATTGTAAGAACTGATAAGATAAACGAAAACAACGTTATTCATATATATTTTTTTTGCTTTTTATTTATTTAATTATTGTTTGTTTCTGTATAGCATTTTTTGTAACATTTTTAATGATTTAGGTCATAGTCATAGTCATATTAACAAAAATTGCGAAACAATAATAATGCATAGAGTTATTTGAAAGTGTCTGGTAGTTTTGGAAGAGGTTAATATTTTATGATTAACATGAATCATTTTGCAGAAATCGAGTCAGTTATTTTCGATGCGCTGATAATACCCCCAGTTTGCTAATTTTTTTAAACTAAATTTTCAAAAAAAATACTTCATATTTTGGCTAAAGATTTTAATACGAGCACCAGCCAACAAAATTCGGAATTTTAAACCGTAGTTTTGCCCATAAAACCTAAGCTGGGTTTACAGAAGTTCTAAGAAACTGATTCCAACCTAAAAAGATATTATTTATATAAAAAATTGCCGATATTGTCTGTGTCTTTCCCACAGTTTTAACACGGAGGGACTGACGTTACGTGTTTATGTTGCCAGAAATGAGCAAACGCCCAAGAATCTTTAAAACGAAATTGAGTATATCTAGGAGGCAATTCCTAGAAAGAAATATGGAAATGAATCTGCACGAATAAATCGATCCTAACAAAGTAAACTGCAGAAGAGGAGCGGTGCTTTATAATTTCAAGTAAGAAAAGACTTGGTTTCCCTGTTAATTCACAAATAATAAACCGTTTTCTAACACTTGCTTTTGTTAATGCAGTTCTCTATATATTTTTATTTAAATTTCCGTCGAATTGAAAACAGAGGCTAATATTTACCAAATTGGTTCCTTTTGATAGTAGTTCCGTAACAAAAAAATTCTAAAATTATGTCACAGCTAAAACTAGGTTTCTCATAATTAGTACTATATTTTTTTGCTTTCTTTAATTTCTTAATTGCCCGAGAAGCACAGGATCTTGGTGACTTTCCTCACCTTGGCGTTGCAAAATTTGGGGATAAAAGGTGACATCAGCCGTGGAAGAACCTAAAACTGGGAGAAAAGAGCCTTTAAAGTCCAACCAGTGATTTAACTACTGAAATCACGGGAACAGGTGGTCCACAGGTGGAGTCTCACCGGTGTTATATTATGGATGTGGTTTAAAATTAAATCGCGAAAAGTATTAACTTGTTTCTATACTATTTTCTATTGCATCCTCAACCAAATGTCACCAATAGTGCAACAAGAGTTTAGATAGTCTTCGACTCTAAAGTGCGGTACTGGTATTCTTTTGAAATTGCAACTCGGTCTCCCCGAGAGTGTTTTTAGATTCATAATTTTTTATCTAGTAATGAAAGCACCATTGGGTTGGGCTATCATCACACGTATCCACATAAGTCTTGGACACACTCTATCTCAGCTTGTTCTCTTTATTCCTGTATAATTTCAAGATTTCGTTCAAAAATGTTGTCAATTAAAATTTGTGTACCACACTTCTAGCAGGTTTTATAAAAACATTTTTCGATATGTGTTTGGATTCTCCGACGGGGTAAAAATTTCTTTTGTTTGGGTACGGTTTTCCGTCGACCCTCGTCAAATTTGGTTTGTGAACAAACCGGTTTCGGCTGTTTGCCATCTTCAGTGTTCTTTTTCGTACGTACCCAAACAAAAAAAACAATTTTATTGGTTTTAAAAATATTAATATTAGCAGTATAGAAATAATAATAAAAACTAAAACATAACATGCCATTCAATATAAAACATTTTCACATCTTTATTTTACTTTTATTTTACGAAAATATAATTATAATTAATTATTTAAAACAAAAGTTTTATTGATGTACCTATAATCAAAACAAAGCTCGTTATCCGAATACTTAGTTTTTAACATGAACAAATTCTTTGCAAATTCTTCGTAAGCCCTGCAAATTGACCTTTTTTGGATTACTTGTTTTTAATTAAGATGATTAATAAAAAAAAAACAAAAAAAAATATGTTGATTTTGCTTAAAACAATAAAAACATTTTTTATGGATCTCACTACCCGGATAAATAATATACATTTTTATACATCATTAACTACAAAGTGACAACTGAAAACAGTGGCATTGCCAGAATCAAAATATTAATTTTACTTAAGCATACATTAGCTAAAGTACTGTTTTTGAATGACATTTTTTAACAAACGTCCGTTAGCCCTAAAGTGTTTGTTAACTAACGTCTACTTTAAAGCTCAAGTTAGAGTTTTTTATACATACGGCCGCAATGTTTTATAAATTTTAAATAGTGGGAGCTATAAGACACTTATTTAAAATCTTTGCATTTTAATTATTTTTCAAATGAATGTGACAATATGATGGAAAACGCGTAGTAAAAAGAATTAATAGGAAGATTAAAAAATGCATAACATTTATTGAGTATACAAGTTAATAATGTCGATTTGTATGTACACACAATCATATATAAATTAAAATTTAAGTTAAAACAAAAACAAATGTGTAATTGATTGACTCTTTTGATTTGGGCAAGAACATTTTTTTAAGTCAAACAACCATTTTAAAACGACAGCTCAGAAAATGCACAGAAAAATTTTAATTTTTCTGACTGAGAAAAGTAATTTCAGTTATTAAAACAAAACCAAATACATAATTATTTAAAATAGTTAAATATATAAATTTTAAATATTTACCCCAATTATAACCATTATCCGTCACATCAAAATACAATTCTCCCAAGTATTCGCCATACATTTGCAGTGCTCCAGAACGTTGTGAAATCGAAATATTATTTGCAGTGTTTGGCAAATTCGCCGACTTCTTTTTGGGTTTGGGATCTTCTAACATTTCAAATATTTCCGCTGCCGCATTTTTGTTCAACACTGTTTGTAAATTATGTTGGCTTTTAACACTTTTATCTTTATTTACTTTAGGAGTTGTTGTAATACTTTCTGTTTCGGCTAAAATTGTTTCATTGGCAATCACAAAAGCAATTAAACCAAAATCCATTAAAATGGCTAAAAATGCTTTAAAATTCATGGTTTATTTTCAAAAATTATTTATCGAAAATTTATCGTATTTGTAATTCGTTTTTCTACTTTTTTACTTGATTTTCCTTTTTTTTGGACAAAAATATGGTTCGTTTATTTTAAAAAATCTTTTTGGCTGTTATTACATTTTTCACTAAAATAAAAAAAAAATTTTAAAAGGGAATAAATAATAAATGACATCATCTAATAAGTTATTTGTATTAGTTTTAAAAAATTAAAATTAAAAAAAATATTTTTTTTCCTATCAGTTTGTGTCATAAATATTTTCTTATCAGCCAGATAAAATTCTGGACGTTGTTATCTTTCCACTATTTGTATTTTTTCACTTGCTTAACACTTTAATTTACCGTTAATTGAAAAATATGTTAACACAGCTCCACTGTTAGTTATAGACTACAGTCGGGTGGTAGGTGCTTTTCAATGGTGGACTTAATTTTAACTCGTTGGTTCGATAACTTGTTTTATATTTTTATCTTATCTTTCTTAAGTTTTATATATAAAAAACCCGTTATTTGATTATTTTGATAGTCCCAAAGCAATTCCCACTATAATTTGTAATCGCTGTTGTGAATTTTCTTTTGCGGAAGTGGATTTCGAAAAACAGTTAAATAATTTAACAGGTGAGTCATTATTTTCGAAAATAATTTGTTTATTTTTAAATTTTTAAAAGCTAAATAGTGTAAACTTTTTTTTAATTTTTTATAATTAAATTTTTTTTCTTAGTAATAAATAATATAAGAAATTAATTATTACTAAGTCAACAGTAAATTAAAATTTTGTGTTGCGTCATGAACTAAAACCATCGCATTAACCAGATTTTTAAGAAATAACTTAAAACCATTTATTTCTATAAAAAATCAAAAAAAAAAATCAATCATAATTTTTGTCTAAACAATTTTTACTAGAAGAGGTTTACATCACACGGATAAATTCATAATATTTCTATAAAAAAATTATTTAGTCATAACTTATTTGCAGAAAAAATTCTTCAGTTATAACTTTTCTATAGAAACTTGTCTTAAGCCGTATTTTTCTATTAAAAGTTATCATAAAAAAAAGTTTTTTAAACAAATTTTCATTAATAAATATTTTTCTATCGAAAATTTTCATCTGTCATAAATTTACGACAAAAGATTTTCATCTGCCATAAATTTTCTACAGAAAATTTTCATCTGCCATAAATTTTCGACAGACAATATTCATCTGTCATAAATTTTCCACAGAAAATTTTTATCAACCATAATTTTTCTATAGAAAATTTTAACTAGCCATAGTTTTTCTATAAAAAACTTTCATCAGCCTTAATTTTTTATTGAAAATTTTTCTATAGAATTTATTCGTTAGCCATAATTTTTCTATACAAATTGTTCGTTAGCCATAATTTTTTCTATAGAAAATTTTCCTTAGCCATAATTTTGTCTATAGAAAATTATCATTAGCCATAATTTTTTCTATAGAAAATTTCCGTTAGCCACAATTTTTCTATAGAAAATTTTCATCTGCCATAAATTTTTGACCGAAGATTTTTATCTGCCATAAATTTTCTACAGAAAATATTCATCTGTCATAAATTTTCCACAGAAAATTTTTATCAGCCATAATTTTTCTATAGAAAATTTAACTAGCCATAGTTTTTCTATAAAAAACTTCCATCAGCCTTAATTTTTTATAGAAAATTTTTCTATAGATAATTTTCGTTAGCCATAATTTTTTATAGAAAATTTTTCTATACTAAATTTTCATTAGCCATAAATGTTCTATAGAACATTTTCGTTAGCCATAATTTTTCTATAGAAAATGTTCATTAGCCATAATTTTGCTATTGAAAATTTTCGTTAGCCATAATTTTTCTATAAAAAATTTTCTTTAGCCATAATTTTTCTATAGAAAATTTTCGTTAGCTATAATTTTTCTATACAAAATTTTCATTAGCCATAATTTTTTCTATAGAAAATTTCCGTTAGCCATAATTTTGTCTATAGAAAGTTTTCATTAGCCATAATTTTTTCTATAGAAAATTTCCGTTAGCTATAATTTTTCTATACAAAATTTTCGTTAGCTATAATATTTCTATACAAAATGTTCGTTAGCCATAATTTTGTCTATAGACAATTTTCATTAGCCATAATTTTTTCTATAGAAAATTTCCGTTAGCCATAATTTTGTCTATAGAAAATTTTCGTTAGCCATAATTTTTTCCATAGAAAATTTTCGTTAGCTACAATTTTTCTTTCAAAAATTTTCGTTAGCCATAACTTATTCTATAGAAAATTTTATTTAGTCGTAATTTTTCTATAGAAAATTTTATTTAGCCTTATTTTTTCTATAGAAAATTTTAATTAGCCGTAATTTTTCAATTAAAAATTTTCATCAGCTATAATTTTTCTATTGAAAACTTAATTAAGCCGTATTTTTCTATGTATAAAATTTTCATTAGCAAAATGTTTTTTGAACAAATTTTCATTAATAAATATTTTTCTACAGAAAATATGCATCTGCCATAATTCTTCCATAGAAAATTTTCGTCAGCCCAAAATATATATTTTCTATAGAAAATTTTTATCAACATTAATTTTTCTATAAAGAATTTTCGTCAACAATAAGTTTTCTATAGAGAATTTTCGTTAGCTATAATTTTTTCTATAGAAAATTTCCGTTAGCCATAATTTTGTCTATAGAAAATTTTCATTAGCCATAATTTTTTCTATGGAAAATTTTCGTTAGCCACAATTTTTCTATAGAAAATTTTCGTTAGCCACAATTTTTCTATAGAAAATTTTCGTTAGCCGCAATTTTTTTATAGAAAATGTTCGTTAGCCGCAATCTTTCTATAGAAAATTTTCGTTAGCCATAACTTATTCTATAGAAAATTTTCTTTAGCCATAATTTTTTCTATAGAAAATTTTCGTTAGCCATAATTTTTTCTATAGAAAATTTTCGTTAGTCGTAACTTTTCTACAGAAAATTTTCGTTAGCTATAATTTTTCTATACAAAATGTTCGTTAGCTATAATTTTTCTATACAAAATGTTCGTTAGCCATAATTTTGTTTATAGAAAATTTCCATTAGCCATAATTTTTTCTATAGAAAATTTCCGTTAGCCATAATTTTGTCTATAGAAAATTTTCATTGGCCATAATTTTTTCTATAGAAAATTTCCGTTAGCCACAATTTTTCTATAGAAAATTTTCGTTAGCCATAATTTTTTCTATAGAAAATTTTCGTTAGCCATAATTTTTCTATAGAAAATTTTCGTTAGCCATAATTTTTCTATAGAAAATTTTCGTTAGCTATAATTTTTCTATACAAAATGTTCATTAGCCATAATTTTGTCTATAGAAAATTTTCATTAGCCATAATTTTTTCTATAGAAAATTTCCGTTAGCCATAATTTTGTCTATAGAAAATTTTCATTAGTCATAATTTTTTCTATAGAAAATTTCCGTTAGCCATAATTTTGTCTATAGAAAATTTTCATTAGTCATAATTTTTTCTATAGAAAATTTTCGTTAGCCATAATTTTTTCTATAAAAAATTTTCGTTAGCCATGATTTTTTCTATAGAAAATTTTCGTTAGCCATAACTTGTTGTATAGAAAATTTTATTTAGCCGTAATTTTTCTATAGAAAATTTTATTTAGCCGTAATTTTTCTATAGAAAATTTTAATTAGCCGTAATTTTTCAATTAAAAATTTTCATCAGCTATAATTTTTCTATTGAAAACTTAATTAAGCCGTATTTTTCCATGTATAAAATTTTCATTAGCAAAATGTTTTTTGAACAAATTTTCATTAATTAATATTTTTCTACAGAAAATATGCATCTGCCATAACTCTTCCATAGAAAATTTTCTTAAACCCAAAATATATATTTTCTATAGAAAATTTTTATCAACATTAATTTTTCTATAAAGAATTTTCGTCAACAATAAGTTTTCTATAGAGAATTTTCGTCAACAATAATTTTTCTAAAAAAAAATCCTATTGGTTTATTTTTTCTATGAAAAAATTTCAACATAATTTTTTGTATATATAAGCAATTTTAACGGTTACAATATTTCTTTAAAAAAAACTCATACCATATATTTCTATAGAAAATTTTCATTAGTTATAATTTTTCTATTAAAAAATACTCTTAGTCAAGCTTTTCTTTTGAACGATGATGTGAAAGAACGAATGCTTTTGACATTAAGAAATAAGCAATAATTTCTAATATCTGATTTATGGCTTCCAGGCAAAATTTAAAAATTTGACTGTCTCCCAAAATGTAAGAGAAATTTTTCGTTTTAGAGAACATCACAAATAAATTGTATGCAAATTCAGATTTAAATTTTAAATTATAAATTAATTCCATTGCATCAATGGCAACTACACATATGTGCAGGACATTTCTAACGGTTAAAGATGAATGGCAACTCATATTTTTATGATTTTTGTCTTAATATTGTGAGAATAAGGTGGGTTTATTTTGAGAACAACAACAAAGCATATTTAGCTTCCAACTTCTCTTAAATTTGATATTTTACTTATCAGTTGATGTTTGTTGTTTGTTAAATATATGAGCAAATTTTGTTGTTTAACATCAGTATTCTAGTGGCTTTTTGAGAACGCAGGTTAGTTTTGTCTGGTGCAAGATTTCAAAAGAATTTTAAAAGGGAAATATAAATAAATAAAATACTTTTATTTAAGTGTTATAATAAAAATAATATATATATACATAATAATAATTAAAAATGTTACGTTATATGCGCAATAAAAGTTTAAATAAATTTATATGTAAACAACATCAACGTTGCTGTTATCACAGCGAAAAGGGCGTCTTTGGTTACCGACCTAAAACAATCCGTGAATTTAAAGGTATAAAAATTGAAAGTGAAAATATTTTTTTTTATTTAATTGCATTCATACTGCACTGTTCATATACGTTGTTATTAGATAAATAATGTCACAGTATTTTAATCTAATCAGTGCCACAATAAAAACATCATCTGATAACATATTCCTCTCTCGCCATACATATTTACATATTTCTCTATTCTCATTCTTAATTTAGAAATTTGTCGTTTTGGTTCTCTTCTGTAAGAAGAGATATTAAATGATCTTCAATCAAAACATTGGTGATGATAAAGTTTCTAAAGGAAATATTTATGCATGAAACAGCTAATTCAGTTAATATTTTTATTTTTTGTTTTTATTGAATACAATATTAGCATTTTGTTGTGGTGCACCCAAACAAAGCGATCGTTAAAATGTTCTTGATCTTGGTCTTTCAAATCTTTACTTCTGCAATACTCATTCGGGACCTTTATAGGCAGAATTATGCACATACATATAATCTTGTGTTTATTAACTATTTAATGAAAAAGTTTACTTAAAAATTAATACAAAAGTTTACATAATCTTTAACCGAACTTAATTGTTTTAAAAATCATATTAGTTCGAAAAATTGTTTTAGGAAATAGGAATTTCTCTGTTACTAAAATGTTCATTCTTTCATACATCCATCACCCCGTACACCTTAACCGATATAACTTTAATAAACCTTAAATAACACCAAAGGTGTTGGCAAACTGTTCTTTCTGTCATAAAACACAAATGAAAACAAACAAAAACAACCAAAACGGTGTCCAATAAATAAAATGTAATTAAATGATGTTCAATGTATTCACAAACGATTATATTAACAAAGTTTGACAAAAATAAGGACTTAATTTACTTAACAAAAACAAATCAAGTGTCTGTCTGAAAACACAAGCCTAAACTTTTTCAAATGGTAACACTTTTGAATTATTTCGCAAAAATTTAAAACGCTAATTTAAAATAACTAAACAATTTTTGTTTCCTTTGTTAAATAAATTATTATTATTTTTTCAATAAAAAAATTTGAAATCTATCCGAATATCAAACAAACAGTTTTAATCAATATTTTTGTTTTTAGTTTACTTTAAATTAAAAAAATAGTAGAGTCTTTCTCTGTTTTTTCTCTTTTGACTAAAACTACTTTTTGAAAGTCTTACTTTTGCCAATTTATCTATTAAAAATACAAATAAAAAAATTTAAAAAACAAATCAACAAAAAAAACAAAAACTCAATTTTTAAAAATCAATAGAACAACATTTCAAGAAACACAAACAAAATAACAGGTGAAAGACAAAGATTAAATTAAATATCCTTAAAGCACGAAATTAAACAACGATATAGAAAACTGAAAAGTTAAAACTATAAAACGAAATGAAATAAAAACAAATATAGTTGAGAAAGTATGTGAACTACAATGTCCTCTACTTCTACAACAACATGATATTTATTTATTTTGAAATTGTTTAAAGCAAAACTTAAATTGTTTTCGTATTAATACCATCTTTTAAAAGATTTATCTTAATTTAAGTAATTTCTTTCGTAACATACAATCGCAAAAACGTAAACGTCGAACAATTAAACCTCTTTAATTTTAATAGTAAGTGTAAATCTGGTTTAACCTCACATTAACCTAAGCAAAAAGTTTGTAGACAATAGTGTATAAAAATACAATATGCACTATTCAACAGAAATGCTCACAAAAAGTTATCTTAACAAAACACATTGCAACCGTAAAGGCAGCCAGGCAGGCATAAAGGTAATGCTTGCAGTTTTAAAACACACATTCATTAGGGGGTTCTTTAAATTTTGTGAGAAAACTTTTGAATGCACAAGTAGATGTTATACTTTTACACATTCAAAACAAAAAATACTCTAACGTTTAAAAAATACACAAAAGTTTCAATTCTCTATAAGCAGATTTAACACTCAACGCAATAATTTTCTTTTCGCCGACTTGTACCACTGTAAAAGAATTATTTAAAACAAAGTGCCACATTATTACAACAATCTAAGCGTTTTAACTCGACTATAATAAGAAATCGACATTGCCAGCAGAATAAAACAGTATTAAGCGAAGTAAATAAAGTGATATAATAAAGTAAATATTTTTTCATTTAATACAAATTGTGTGTACTTGTGTGTATTAAAATAGCAGTAAATAAGTTCACCTTTCCTCTCTAATACCAATGACATAGAAGTTTGAAATGGAATAAAACAAAGCTCAATATTCGGACGTAGTCTAAATCTTAAGTTCCAATTGTCGATGATTTTTTCCAACATTTGTAGTCGTATATCGCAATAACTCGACGAAAGTTATCGCCTAAGTGGTGAATCGTTTCGGTCTTATAGATTATCCACTTCATATTTCCCTACAGAAAATAGTATAGAGACGTTAAGTCGCCCGATCTTAGAGGCTAACTCATCGATCTAAAATGTGAAACTATGCGGTTACGAAACTTTACTTTTAATAAAACAATTGTAACACAAGTTGTGTGACAAGTTGCACCGTCTTGTTGAAACCACAGCTCCTGCATATTATGGTTGTTTATATAGCTTTATAGCGGTCACCATTGACTGTAGCGTTCTGACCAGTGTCGCTGCTCATGAAATAAACTAAACATATATCGCTTGACAGCTGACAAAATGACTGGCAGTTAAAATGGTGTTGCCAATTTAAAACTTTATACCTATGTATATAAAAAATACCGAATGTAAAAAAGGAACTCAATATTGAAATTTAATTTATTTCCATTACAAGTTTGAACGCATCTACTAAGACATAAAACAACAGATAATAAAGTTTAAAACGTTTGATCTTCAAAATAAAATTACAATTTCATTAATATTTATTTTAAATTATTAAATTTATGGCTATAAAACTTTAAGGAATATTTTTATAAAATATGAATGTGATGTATTTAAATTCTTAAAGTAAAAATAATAAAATCTTAAAATAATATTGTAGTACCTTTGTTACTCTGTATATATAGTCGTTTACCAAGTATTTGCTCTAAATAAAAGCCAACGTTACCCTTTATTCACTTTCGTACCCTGATTTTGATACTGATTAGATTTAAATAAAAAGCTTGAAAAAGGTGAAAATCCTGAAAAATCTAATGAACAATAGTTATAAAAATAATTTTAATTTTACGGAATCAAGTGCAGATAGGTCGTTAATTCAAATGGTATAAGAGTTACAAATCTAAGACGTATGCATACAGATAAAAACTCAACAACAAATGTGTTAAAATAACCCGAAATAAAGCACTACAAAGTCACTACTTGATCAGCCTAATTGTTGTCTAAAAAAATATTTCATTTCTACTCTGTTAATATTTGTTTTATTGTTGCTTTACAGCGTTAGCAGCTACTTATATTAAATGTCGCTGCCATCTTTTACTGTAATTTTTGATACTTCTTTTCCAATCAAACGAGTTTTCAAACGGTTTAACATAACTTTTCTTAATTTTCCACTTCTGCTCACAGGAGAACTGCGCCATTATGTTTATGCTGGGCACACATTTTCTTAGGGCAGCATCATGATCCGTTGCTATTAATACATTAGCATTGTTTCTGCTCTCAAAATATCAATAAAACCAAGAAAAGTTTGAATTACTACTCGTCATTTGGCACTATTCCAGGTGAGACCGAATATTAAGATCGTCAAACAATCATAAAATGATGTTGGACCGGAGATTAAAACTGTCTGAGGTAGCTGTAACAGTAACATTAAATGCTTCACATATATTTTATTTTCAAAGGAGAAAAATGTTTTGTTCCATTTCATAGCAGTAAACGAAATATAGATCCATCTCTGCCCAAACAGTAGATTTCTTTAGGTTAGAGATCATAAAATCAAAACTCTGGTCATCAAGGCCATTTACGTTAATTACCATCAAAGAATATTAATTAATTTTGCAATAAATTTAAATAAAACTGTGCTCTCCCCAACAAATTATCGAGCTAACTTTTTCTACAATTTTAACAAAATCTAATTCTACATTTATTTATATAAATAAAAATTTTTATTTAAAAGAATTATTTTTAAAAAATAAAAACGTCTTTTTATTTAACATTTTTTATTACAATTAAATTTAATATTTAACCCTGCCCATATAAATGTCATACTACTAACAATAATAACAACAAAGTATTTTTTCAATGTTGCATGTTAACACCTGCATAACTGACATGAATTTATAACATTTTTTTTTTATTTTAATTTTTTATTTATTTATACCTTTTATTTCATTTACAAAACAAAACCAATGCTTACGTCCATCCAACCATCCAACTAAAATTTATATTCAACTTACAATTCGGCCATTTATTTTGTCCACCGAACAGTACCAGAAGATGTGCTGCAGTCAAGAAATGCCCAAGGCAATGTATATCGTTGGGTGGAAGCTTATCGTAAATATGGCCACAAATTGGCAGCCGTAAATCCCATAAGCATCAAAAGTCAACAAAGGTAATAAACAAAACAAAATCAGAATAAATAAAGTCAAAACAAAAGGAAAAAAACTGTGAATAGAAATGAAAATGCTCCGAGGAAAAAAACGCTACATAAGCAAACAATCATTTTCATTTAAATGTGGCCAAAATGAAAATGTTAATAAAAACTAACAGAACACTTTTTGTCTTCTTCTTTTGTTTCTTTTGTTCATTAGTATAGTTGTTTTTTCTTCTTCGCCCGTAAATCTTTTTTTAATATGGAAAGTTCTTTTTAGTTAGTTATGGCAATAAAACGAAAAAGAATAAGAAAATTATTAACCCATTAAAAATATCTTCAAATTTGTTAGACAATGTTGTTGGTCTCATTCCCAGCTATTTTTGGGGGTGCCAAATCAAATATTTTAAGTTTTCACCTTAAAATTTGAAGTTATAGAGATCGAGAAAACAAAAGTGTATCTAATTATATTTCAGATGCGCATGAGAAATTATTCATGATGTCCCAATTATAGTCAGAAAGTGTTCAAAGATTATACGAACGGATCTAATTTAGATAAGCCATCGAACGGATCTGACAGCGCTGCCATTCAAATGTGTACCATCAATAAAATTACCAAAAATTCTTTCTCGGATATCTTCTCAAGTTTCAGAAGAGTTTGGCATGACTAATGGAATACAAGAATAGTATATTCCTTCAAAAAACATGCGCATTTTTGCGAACAGACTGTATATATCAGAAATCCGTGTAAAAGCTTGGAATAAAGACCACATAGTCCAATGACCTACTATCATCAGAATTATTGAGAACCGCTTAGGTATACGATCTAACAAGGTCGCCTGCCTAACTTAAAGTTCTTTCTTTTATATTGTGAGAGAACTGTAAGAGCAAGAGGAGAAGGATACTTAAGGATGTTTCCCATGACTCTCTTGGTGTATTTTTTCTACTGCAACATATGGTCACCTATCTAGGCATTCGAATTAATCAGAATCGGACTAAAATGCTGAGCAGCTCTTCTTCAGATATTACAAAGCTATAGCCCTATTTGTATGCTATCCAACTGTACAACTTTAAAACTTTAAAGTTTTAAATTAAACTGTTTATTTCCTTTCAATGGAACTTTGCTGTCTTTACACAATGATGACTCAATTTTAATTTATTCATTTGCCCAGCAAGTGGTGCTTATTTAGTTATTCTACTTTATTCTACTTTATTATATTTTACTTTAGCATTACCCCATATTTTTGCTGTTAATATCATTCAGTGTAGGTGACTATTTGGCTATGTGTTTTGTTTTTGTTCTATGGTATTTTTTTTTTTTGTTTTCTGCTGTTTATCTTATTTCGTAGAATTTCTTATTAGCGTGTTGTTGTTGCCGAGCATATATAAGATTTCTTAAAAAAACTATGCAAAAGGTCGCTTCGTTTACTTTTTTTACCAAAAATTATTATTTTCTTTTAAAACTTAACAAATCATTTTCGTAACATTACTTTAAGGATTAACAACTGTAACAACAAAACAACAACAAAATTGCTTACAAGTTATTTTAATTTTTCTTTACAGTTTTTTATACGAATTAGATCCTGCATTTTATGGTCTTCAAAGCCAAGACAGCGTTCAGCCAGAGGGACTGCTTAATATCCCAAATGCTGCCAACAAAACAACAATGACTATAGACGAGTTGGAAACTAAACTAAAAGACATTTATTGTGGGAAACTAGTTAGTGCTGAATTTGGATATGTTGAGGTAAATTGAATGTTAAGAAATAAATTTATGAATATGCTTGACATGGGCTTTGTTAGCAAATGTACAAATTTTTGTACATAAATTGAATAGACCTTAACTATTAATAATGCATTATTGTGAACTCCTTAAGGTATAGAGATTAAAAACCGGCCTATTTGAAATATTTAGCGATCGAAAACAAATTTTAACGAATTTGTTTCTTTTTTTTCCGGACAGCCGATTTAAAAAAAAGCATTTAAATCGAAAATAATTACTAATTTTGTTTGAAAGTTGGTAGCTTAATGTTTGTTTCTAAACTCAAATAGTATATGCTATAATTGCTTTATAATCTATCCACTCGCAAAAGTGGTGAGCAAATTTCTTACATTTCCACTGCTTATACTTGCTGCTAATTTTGTGCAGAGAGATCGAGCCAACATGCGTGCTTTTTAACTGTACAATGGCCCAATTATCTGCCCAGATTGCGATTTCTAAGTTGCATATTATATACATAAAATCATTAAATGAAAATCTTACAACACTATATGTCTGCAACAAAAAAACTTTCGTAAAAAAAGACTTATAGGCTTTCCTTTTGACTACATGTTATCACTCTATCAACTAAGGTAACAGCAATTGATATTCCTAAGGCGGTATGTTGCGCTTGTGTTAATAATGTTCATGCCAAGGAGATACCAGTTATTATAGATGGGATCTTATCCAACGAATTCATGCTTTGCAAATTTTTCAACCCCGTTTCCTCGTTTTCTAAATGAACATTAATTTACAGCATGCATGCAAAGAAGGTTAAACGACAGACTTGATCAAGATCTCTGCACGGGTTCGGAAAAATATTTTTCTTTTATTTTAATGCTAGACATAGGCTGTTATTGCTTTCGCACAGACTTACAGACTTACTTACAGACTTACACAGAATGACACTAAAAGTTCAGTTTTAGTTATGGTTTTTATTTTGCTAAAAATTGGAAACTTTCAGTTTTCTCGACTTCACTTAGGAGTGAAATCAGGAAACTTGTTTTCTATATCGTAATTTATTACGTTCAGAATATCGTCGATGGGCCAGAGAAAAGCGCAACGCATAACAGAGAGAGAGAGCTCATTCCTGATTTTGTAGGTCCGTTTTAATGCATTGCATATATCTAAATAATAAAACAATTAGAAATCCGTTTTCACCCCGAACGCGTTTACTGGAGAGGCTATATTGCCAGATGTTGTGGCTTTACCCCCTCTATCCATAAAATTCAAGTTGCGTGACGTTCAAGGACTAATTGACAGACTCAATCCGAAGAAAGCCCCAGGCATAGATGGTATCAGCAACAGAATGTTAATGGAGTTGCCCCGTATTTGTATTCGAATTTTGCTATTTATATTAAATGCCATTTTAAGATAAGAGTATTATCCAAACGTCTGCAAAAAAGCCAAAGTTAGAATGATTCCGATGCCGGGCAAGCATCTTACCAGGGCCGAATCATTTAGGCCCATAAGCTTATTATCAACCTCATCAAAGCTTTTCGAGAAGTTGTTTATGACTAAGCTGTCACCAATTTGAAGTGTTAGAGGGTGCATTCCAGACCATCAATTTGGTTTCAGGAGCCAGCATGGCACCATTGAGCAGACTCATAGATTGGTTCAAGTAGTGAGAAAGGCATTTGAGAAAAGGAAATATTGTTCTGCCCTCTTTCTAGATGTTTCGCAAGCATTTGACAAAGTATGGCAAAAGGGACTATTGCATAAGTTGATGACATATCTCCCAATCAATATGGTGAAGTTTCTGGAAAGTTACATTGAGGAGAGAAGGTTTACAGTAGCCGAAAGAGACTTCATCAGTGAACCCGCATCGATTGCTTCCGGTGTGCCGCAGGGGAGTATACTGGGTCCAGTTTTATATCTGCTTTATACTTGTGATATGCCTGTGAGCAGTAGCATCCATACTTCAACATTTGCCGATGATACGGCCTGCCTTAATTCTCACAAAGACCCCCGTACGGCATCTCAGGATCTTCAGGAACATATTACGCATCTGGAATTGTGGTTGAATGCCACCCGAATCCCCTTGCGCGGAATATTTTGAATTTTAGAGGTCATATCCGATTAAAAAGAAGAGACACAGGGGCATTGGTCAATAACCCTCCAAATGGGAATGGAATCTCTTGAAAATAGTTTTTACTTTTTTTTATTTATTTTTGATTGTGAGAATTTGTTAAGATATTATTTTATTGCTGTCATTAGAATTATGTCTGACACTGGTCGGGCCTAATGATTATACATTTAGATTTAAGATTTGAAAAATTGTTGATAACTCATATTATATATGAAGATACAATAAATAATTTATATATGAAAAAAAAAATCCTTTTGAAGAAAGTGCCTCGATTGCTAAAAGCGCATACTAAGCACGGCTAACTTTCTTTCGGTGTTTTAGAGAAACTCTATCTTATCAAATCTTGAGATGAATTTCTTTGAGATATAAGTAATTATTTCAGACAAGCAATAGATTTTAATGCCCCTTTAAATGTTTTTTAATTTAAGTTAATTTAATTTGAACTAAAAACATGTCTTTATATTCCTGTCATATAAATTTCTTCTTGCAGAATCTAGAGGAACGCGAATGGCTATCATTGCATTTCGAACAACTCAATGCACAGTCACAACAATACTTAACTAACGAAAATCGTAAAAATATTGCTGAATTACTTATTAAATCCCAGACCTGGGATATTTTTATGGCTAAAAAATTTCCCACTGTCAAACGCTACGGTGGCGAGGGTGCTGAAAGTTTATTGGCTTTCTTTTGGCAATTATTGCGTTCTAGTGTACAAGGTAAACTTTTCTCTTTCATTTTGATATTTTCTTACACCTAAAGAACATTTCTTATTCATTCATTGGAACAACACTTGAGGCATGTACGTGCATTTACCTTTACAAACATACTGTTCATTTAAGTGTGTGCAAAGTCAGTAAAGTAAAATTTATGATAAATATTTGAGAAAATGAACATAAATATAAAACAGAAAAGTCAGTAAAACTTAGAGATTTTAGAGAAATTTTTTTTATTAATTATTTTTAGACAAAATTCTGCAACATAATTTAACAGTAGGAAAATTTTGTTAAACTTTATTTTATTTTTACTTTCATTATGGAATATTTTTTATTTTCGTTGTATTTACGTAATATTTAGATCCTTAAACCAAAACAAAAATACATAATGCTACCGAAGTAACGGATACAAATCTTAAATTTGTTTAAAACATTTTAATATTGGATTGCAAAACAAGCAGCGAATATGTTAGAAAATTCTACCCCCTTAAACATCATAATGTGTCATCACATGAAGCTTCATGTCTATCATAAACTATAGAATAGAGCTTGGTATATTTGAAATTTTTCTCTTCCAAGTCATTTTTTTCTGACAATAGCCTTCCGTCATCTATAAAGTAGTGTTTTGTAGCTGATGTTGTAACACACATGTTTTTTGTTTGTATATAAATTTGCAACAGCCCTTGTGAATTTAAAATTATTACTGAATCAAACCAACTCCTGCGGCAGCCATTGCTGCCTTCATATCCATTTTATCGCAGAAAACGTAATTCCTAACTTTTCTCTATAGTTTTATTTCCATAAATCATGTGGCGCCGCCTCTTGGTTCGGTGAACGGGAAGCCCTGTGGAAACACTGCCTGTTAACTATATACAGATACTTCCAGAAACATAAAATTGTTTCATATATCAGACGTCATTTTACCTATTTTATTTATTTGACATTAGTTTGTATATCCGTCGTCCGGGGATTCATGCAGGCCGTCTACATAACCATTAAAACTACTTGTTTATTATTCTAGAGTTTTCCATCATACACTCATTTCTTTTAGTCCGCTGATAAGTCAGTATTTATTAGGCCGCTATTATAACACCTGCTACTCTGCGTAACGAAATTAGCCTTTTGTATACATCAATTCACATTCATTATATAGGTAAATACTGGTCCAATTTTTGAGTTGTTGCTAATAAAATTCATTAGTTAATAAGACTTTGACGCTTTTATAGCTACACGAAGAGCATGCGTAATAAGATTTACATCAGTACCTAGCTGGGGATGTGTAGCTTCACTCTCGCCCTAGGAAGCCGTCGAATATCTCTATCCTCTAGTCACTCCTAGTTGCAACTTCGAGAGCTTGGAGCAGGTCGCCACCCCCACTCTTTGCTGAAGAGTTGGATAGTCTCAATATCCAACCAACTCCTGGTCCAGAACACATGACAAGCATGCTCAATGGATCCGGACCATTCACCCTGTATTCTTGGTAAAAAGTTAATGATCCTAGCCCCTTAATCATTTCATGAGGACCTGCGAAACCACAACCACCACTATGCTAATGATGGTGAGATTCCATCAAGGCGTATAAATGAGCCCCCCCCCCCCCCACCGGGGGCTAGGGGTGGACACGAAGAGCATGTTGGGAATTTTAGTATTTAATCGTTTTACAGACAAAACCTTCGGGAACGCCAATGGTCACATAATAAACATCAGTTCCATGATCGCGTTCATAGATTCATTTCTTAATTTTTAAAAGTTTCCAAATAGGTATTGGTACTTGCATTCAGATGATAGCATCATAAATATGTAGCCAGTTTACAGAGTAGACACCGTTTTTTACGTGCAGTATAAAAATTAAGATAGTATACCTTCGTATCACCTTCCCATATTCCCCAAAGATAACGTCACGGACGCTCCACATCTGTTTAATCGTCTGACGTCTTAAGGAATTTTAGAAATGTGTTTTTGCTGCTTCTTATTTTACATTCGAATGCTATAAATTTTGGCAATCTGCTGTACCGTGTATTTCGCATTTAATTTCAAAATTGCACACAACAAAACCATTATTTATACTTAAAAATTATTTTTAGTTTAAGTTATTAATCTGCAATTAATCATTTAGATAAATATCCACCATTATCTATAATAGCACAGTCTTTAAACCATTATTATTGGGTAAGGAAAAATATAACGTGTAGGTTGTAAGTGAATTTGCAAACCTGATGTTGCAAACAAGCAGATGATAACAATTAACTGTCTATTTAACTAGTCAGCTATCCATTAGCAATTAGTGAATTATTATATAATTGTCGTGGCCCGTTGTAGATAGGCAACTACGTAAAACGAATAATTTTGCCATACAAACGAAAGTGATAATTTTCACTCGACTGCCTAAATACAACATAGTATTGCTACATATGCTATACTATGCTGAGAGATAGGATTGTCCATATTCAGTTATTGTCCGCCGAACGTAAATAAAAATAATGTAATTATTTTTTAGCAGTTTATTATTAAGCACTAGGTCATTATTTAATAAAAAATATTTAAAAACTTTATTTTTTTATTATTTTTCAATATTTCGCCAAACCATTGATTGGCATCATCAGGATAAACAAAATGAAGAATATATAAATAATTAATTAAAATAAAAAAAAACAATTTTTAATTTTTTAAATTTAAATTTTATTAAATAATGACCTAGTGCTTAATAATAAACTGCTAAAAAATATTAAAATGGTCAAATAACTATAATTACTATATGTATTATAATTTAATTAAATAATTCAAAACTATGTTATTTCATTACAGCGGCTGCATGGAAATATATTAATTTCAGAATGATCAGAAAAACGAATCTGATATCGTAAAATTAGTATTATTTGTATTTTGCATATTTCCAAAGGCTAAGTTGAGTCGGGACAAAACAGAGAAACTCACTAGCATGACTAGCGCACCAATTGAAACACTAACTCATGTAATAATATGAGTTATATTGTCTCCCGTGTTAGCTTAGTCAAAACTTTTAAAAACCAAAATTACATTAAACAAGATTATAATAAGAAAATTTTAGTGCTTTTAATTTTTTATCTTAACGTCTATAATTGTGCATTTCAATTTTCATAATATTTACACCTCAAATAGCAATTTATATAAGAAAACAACTTAGGTACCACCCAATGCAAAAATATATCATAAAAACTCTGCATTCACAATTAAACCAAAAAATAAAGGTTATGGCATCAATCATTAATCAGTTGGCAAAAACTGCTAAAAAATAAATAAAACTGCAGTTTAAACAAAAGTTCACTTCCAAGGAAATTCAAATAAAGCTTTTCCTTCATATCTTATTTCCAAATAAATAATGTGTTGGTGTTTGATATTCTGTTCTGTTTTTGTATATTTTAGATGATCTAAAACACATTGTTGTTGCAATGCCACATCGTGGACGTACAGAATTACAAACCGTTCTATTGAATATGAGACCAGCAAAAGTTTTTCGTAAAATAAGTGGAGAATCAGAATTTCCAGATGATTGCCAAGCCATGTCAGATGTCATAAGTCATTTTCGTGAGTAGTGTTTGGTTCTATCAAAAAAAAGTTGATTAAATTATATTAGAATTTTGTACGAGGGAAATTCATTATGTCTTTACAAAATCATTTAAGAAGAAATTGTATATCTTTATTTATATATATATATATATATATATATATATATATATATATATATATATATGATTTCTAACGAAATTTAAAGATTTTTTAGATTAACTGACCGAATTGTTGAAGAAAATTCTTAGTTTTCGAAAACTCCAGATTTCGTCATACAATATGCTCAAATTGCTGGTCAGAAAGTGTGTATGATGGAATTTTTAAAAAATCTGCATAACGTGATAAGATTTACATCTGCATCTGGCCGTGGGCCTTAATCAGATGGTGGATCATTACCACTGTGGATGATATGTAGCGTCATCCTCGCCCTAGAATGCCTTCGGATACGTATATCCTCCGGTCACTCCTAGTTGCAACTCCAAAAGCCCGGAGTAGGCCGCAGCCTTCACACCTTGCTGAAGAGTTGGTGACTATCCAGAACGTATGAAGCTTAATATAATTAAGAACACGACGGCATGCATACATTCATTGTGTCCATTCTGAATGATCCGACTCACAAACTCAAAGAAGGACCTGGAAACACACAGCCACCACGATATTCCCGAAGGGCCTTCCTCAATAATCAGTCAGAGAACAGCTAAATGCCTAAAGAGACAAATAGCGGAACTCTGGGGCTTTACTGATTCCCGTAGAATTATACTAACCAATACTTCCTTAAGGAAGCCATCGCCGCTCCTCAATACTGATGGATGATTTTCAATTTACAGTAAGCGAACACCTCAGATAAAATTGTCCTATACCCAATCAACATTTTGTAGTGATTTCAATGAGAATTCTTTTATACAGTCTGTGCAAATTACCGATTATGTACCTGCTTTCATCCAGAAAACGTACTGAAAATTGAAACGAAAAAGCAAATAGTGATCTCTAGAAAAATTAAAAGATTTTTTTAGATTAACTGACCGAATTTCTGAAGAATATTCTTTGTTTTCGAAAACTTCACATTTCGTCAGTTTGACTGTATGTCATTGCAGATTTCCTGATTTGCTTTTGGCTCTAAGAGGAGAAACAAAAAATCTGTAATACCCATAAGACAATATGCTCAAATTGCTGGTCAGAAAGGGTGTATGATGGAATTCTTAAAAAGTCTGATAATTGTATAACAGATTATCAGATTATTTCTACGATCAGACATGTCGGCATGTAATCTATAGTGAAAAGCAAACGACCAGTGATTAAAAAGGCTTGACTATTTTCAATACTTATGTCATTGCTTAACTATTGCTTAGGAAAAATGTGCAGCAAAAGAAAGAAACCCATTTGCTTCAGCTGACTATAAGTTTTTTTTTGCAGCAAAGCAATCAGCATTTATTTTGAAACCGTTTGGTGTTGCTTCAGCTGTAACTCCCAATTTTCCCTTCATTGAATTTTTTTCATCCCTTTTATTACTTACAATACGTAAGGAAATACATTTTAAAAACGTTTTTTATATTACACCATTAAATGGTGTTTTTTTTTTCATAAAAAGTAACAGCAAAAGAAGAAACAAACATCAACTTATTGCTTAAGCAACAGCAAATGTTTGAAAAATAAATGCTTAGCTGATGGCTTAGCTACAAAAAGAAACACATAGTAAGCTGAAGCAAATGTGTTTCTTTTTTTGCTTTTGCTTTTAGCTGTTGCTTCGTTTGTTGAATGCTGTTGCTATTTTTAAGCAAGCAATTTAAAGCCTGCAAACGACAATGCGATATGTCAGCAGCTAAGCTTAAAGTCAACTCAACTTAAGGTTTTTTACACGATTTTCTTGCCTTATTATACTTTTTCTAAAAATATATTCACCGTGGGCGGCTACTCTGTAGCGGAACCACCCTAATACAAATTATAAATATTCACACCTAACTCAAATTTCTCAAAGTACAATGCGATCCTGCCAGTTATTTAATAATACAACATTTGAAATATACATACTACAACTCATTACTCATTACAATTTAAAGTAAGCGAACACATCTGGCAGCACAATCCACTGTTTAAACACACCAAACTTTTTAGTATCACAAACAGCAACTTTTTAAGCTGTGTTCTTACCTAATTTTTAACGGACAATACCACCTTTTGTTACTGCAGATAAGTAAAACTTAATCAGCCCAATCACGAATGTTCCCTAGGAATTTCTTTCTTACGGAAAATAATTTTCTCGAGAAAAAATTCCTCCAATCACAAATTCCGCGGGAACAAAAAACATTAAAAAGTGGCATAATTGAGTTTTATAACCAACTGTTTTGTTTATTTACATTTATTTTCCCTTTTTTTGTTTGTAACTTAAGATTTTTTATTTATTTACAAACGCTCATCAGCGAATTTTGTTTTTAATTTAATTAAATAAATTAAACCATAAAAAGAAAAATATAAAAAAATTTTTGAAGTGCCTCTTTGTTGCCTTTAAAAAACCCGCACGTTATATCTGCGTTTGCTTCCATTATGGTAAGCAAATGCTGTTTATTTGTGTTTTTTTTACCTAAATACAAAAATTATAAAACTAAAAAAAATTAAAAAACCAAAAAACTTGAAAAATAGCAATGTTTTCTCCCTTTTTTTTTCATTTATGATACCTACTTTTTTCCCCGCCGCATTTTTTCCTTTTCTCACTGTTGAAAAAAAGGGAAAATATTTATTCATAATAGGAGAAAAGGGAAATGGGAGAAAACTCACGCGGAATTTTTATTCATGATTGGGCTGAATGATTCTTGCTATTTTATGGAAATCTAATTTTAAAATTACTAAATGAAGATTATCCAGCTAAAAAAAGCACAAAATTGAAAATATTTTTCTTAAAAAATATGTTTTTTTGTAAGGCTTCCTGTCGATGAGTTTATCTTAAAAATTTAAATTTTTGATAATTTTGCCTGTATTTGTTTAGATACATCGGAAGATTTGCATGTGGAGGATAAAATTATACGTTTGAGTATGGTGAGAAATCCCTCACATTTGGAGGTAAGTAAAGCAAAATTTAAGTAGTTACAGATTTGAATTTTTTGTAGGTTTTTGTTTTTTTATTATTATAAAAACTTGAATAGCAAAGTTTTAAATTTGTTCCTGTTTCAGGCTGCAAATCCTGTTGCCATGGGTAAAACCCGTTCTAAGCAACAGACTTTTAAAGATGGTGCTTTTAGTGAAATAACAGAAAAACCATTTGCCTCCGCTGTACTAAATGTGATACTGCATGGCGATGCTGCCTTTGCTGGTCAGGGTATCAATCAGGAATGTTTAAATATGGCCTATGTGCCACATTTTGAAATTGGTGGTAGCGTTCATTTGATTATAAATAATCAAGTTGGTTTTACTACACCCGGTGATAGAGGCCGTTCATCAGATTATGCTTCGGATTTGGCTAAAACTATTCAAGCACCTGTTTTTCACGTTAATGGTGATAATCCTGAAATGGTTGCTTCAGTAACAAAATTAGCTTTCGAATATCAGCGTCAATTTCGTAAAGATGTTTTTATTGATATGAATTGCTTTCGTCGTTGGGGCCATAATGAATTAGATGATCCTACTTTTACAAATCCGTTGGTGTATGCAATTATTAATAATCGCAAGTGAGTTGTTTTTTTTTATTTTATTTTTCTTTTCTATATTTGGTGACATTAAGGTCAGTTCATAAACTTATTCCGACTTTAATATAATCTTGTTGTATTAAATTACACTACTTTGCCATCCTTTACATTTTCGAATAGTTTGAAGTCTCAAACTCCTTTATATAGAAAATATAATAATTAAAGTGTATGCTTATGTGGTAAAATCAATTATAACTTGTAACAAAATCCCAAAAATGTCAGAAGTGCATACAAAAAAAGTTATCAAACTTCACATGGTGACTTCTAATTTTTAAATCATTAGAAGTAATAAAATTGCAATAAGCCATTGCTCAATACACATTTTGTTAACTGTAAGTTGTATCAAACACAGCCAGAGTAGCTACGAACACACTTTTGTGTTCATATAAGAAATTTCTAAAGGAGTGGAAATACGTTTTTATGTTTTTACCCAAATAACTTCATTTTTCTTATACTGAATGCCGTATGAAAACGTAAACATATGAAAAAATATTTCAGCTGTTGCAGCAGCAGCAAATATTTAAATGAACATTTCAAACAACAGCACAACTACAAAAGGTTTTGAAATGAGCAAATATTTAAAAATACATAATGTGTCACACAGGTTAAATTTAGTTACACAAAACACATTTACTTAATTCCAAAATTATTTGTCAGAAAACTGTTTGAAAATTCGATTTTTAAATTTCACAACAGTTAAATACACATATGTATAGCAAATTTTACCACTTTAATTAATTTTGCCTTGATACTAACTTTTAAGAGTGATTTTGACAGTCGTGTTGTCCTTTTATAGTCTAAAGACTAAAATATTAATTTCTTTATACAAATTATTGTTATATTTTGTTTACTCGATGGGTTCTTTTAAGTAGCAAAGTAGCTCAATACTGCTATATCGCTCATAACTGCAATTTCCATCAAGAGGAGAGTTAAAACGTCTAGGCTGTACAAATAAGGAAATATCTGGCAGCTAATTTCAGTTTTATATGCATGTAGACATGTCAATTAAAAGAATGCTAAAACAATAACTGGGAGAAACTTGTTGTTATGCGTTTGCGGCATATAAGCTTTTAATAAAAATTTTGTGTTGATTTAAAACTTTATAACGCATTTTTCTTTTAACCATGTAAAAGCATTAAATTCATTTAACAATAGTATATTATAATTAACAACAATAATATTGGTACGTATGTGTCTTGCTTAGGTTTTAAAAGAAACTAATTAAGCAATAAAGTAAACTACTGCGTGGCTTGCTGAGAAAACTTATGCGCGCAAGACAACAATAACAATTAAGTATATTGTTTACTAACAGTTTTCTACGAAAACTTATCTACACAAGACAACAACAACTATCTTAAAATAAATTCCCGGAAGAAACTTTATCAGTATAAAAACAAAAATACACACCGACATACAGGCGCCTATACATTGAATTAACAACATACAACAACAAAATGTGATACAAAAGGAGTAGAAGACTCTTAATTTTTCTAATCTTTTAATGAACAAATATAAAAGGCAGCGTCTGAGTGGATAGTTAGTTAGGGTAAAAATAAACCTAATGAAGTAAAGAGGTGCATCTTAAGTAAATTGTTCTGTAGTAGTTAAAGTAAATATACTTCTAATTAAATTAAAAACTCTAAATTTACTTTGCAATAAAGAACTCACAACAAGACATTTAGAAAAGGTATAAACATAACAATATATTATAATTAGCCCATTTATCATTCGTATTCATTTAGTAATAAACCGCAGCAGTTGGAGGTGAGTTCCAATAGGCAGAACATGAATGATCGTGGGCCGGGGATCGTGAGAATATAGTCGAAAATTGAATGTGATGTTCGATGGACCGACTAAACACATTTTTAAAATTATCAAAAAAGCTCTCAAGTTCCTCGGTTTTCTAAAACGGTGCATTAGATATTTCACTCCGATCTTCGTACTATTTTTACACCTACATCCGTCCAAAGATGGAGTACAACTCTCTTGTGTGGGCCGGCGCCCCAAAATCTATTTTGCAGTTGCTCGACAGCGTGCAAGAGAGGCCCATTGGTAACGGTAGGGTATCCAACTCTATTGATTCCCTAGAGCATCGACGTAATTTAGCTTGTATTTCATTGTCTTATCGTTACTACAATTGTAGGTGCTCCAAAGAAATTAGAGAACATGTTCCCGAAACTTGCAAACTTTTGCGTTTGACACGATTTTCGTTGATATCGCATTCATTTGTGGTCGATTGGCCAATGAATCGCACTCTGAATTTTAGCATAACAGTTCATAAGTGGAATAAACTACCTCCAGAGGTCTTTCCTGTCACTTTCAATGTAGGAAAATTCAAATCGAATGTCCACAAACACTACTCTCTCTTTCCTCCTCCCCATAACTTAATTTCCTAGTTGTGCTACAGTGCATTGCATGAGTAGGGGTCATCCCCTGAGTACTGGTCCGAACGGAAAAAATTGAAAAGCCATGTATCCAGTTATGAAAAAAAGTTTCAAAAATTAAAAATTTCGTAAGAAAACAATTTAGAAAATTTAAATTTACTAATGATTAAACGATGAGAGCAGCATTCTAGATATCAAACTGCAAAAAAACTCGAACTTATACTTTTTCCATAGATATATAATAGTATATGTTATTATATTTATTTGTTTAATCCATTGGCCCCCGGTATTACATTTGTGTACGTTGAACTTGAAATACAAATTTGGAGTTATGACCTACAAGGTCCCAAATTATAAGATACAATTTGCTTTTTAGTCCCTAAATAATTTAAATTTAATCCATTTGAATTTTACTTTTGTTCTTAGAACCGTTCCCGATCTATACGTCGAAAAACTTAATACTGAATCCATACTCTCTACCGAAGAAGCTAAAAAAATACACAACGATTACATGGATTATCTTAATGAAGAACTTTTATTTGCGTCTCATTATAAACCTGAGCCATCCTACTTTCAAAAGCAATGGCAACACATTACAATGGCATCAGACAATATAACCTACTGGGATACTGGACTTGATTATGGTTTACTAAATTTTATTGGTCAGCAAAGTGTTGAATATCCTAAAGGCTTCGTAAGTGTAGAAAAGAAAAATTATTTGCAATAAAATTAAACCCAGAAGAAAGCATTTGCTCTCTAAAGTGTTGAAAGTGATGAAAAATAAAAACTGTTTTTTTTTTCATTTGTTTATTTTTCTTGTTGTCTTGACACAGAATATTCATCCACATTTGAGAAAAACCCATATTGAAGGAAGAATAAAAAAATTAAATGCTGGTGAAAAAATTGATTGGTCAACAGCAGAAGCCTTAGCAATGGGCAGTCTAATGTATCAGGGGTATAATGTACGTTTAAGTGGTGAAGATGTTGGACGTGGCACCTTTTCACATCGTCACGTTATGTTGGTTGATCAAGCAACAAATGAAATGTTTATACCATTGAATGACCTTAAAGGTGGTCATGGTGGTAAATTGGAAGTGGCTCAGAGTATATTGTCCGAAGAAGCTGTATTGGGTTATGAATATGGTATGGCCATCGATAATCCAAATAATTTAATTATATGGGAAGCGCAATTTGGTGATTTTGCAAATGGAGCACAAATAATTATTGACAATTTTATAGTATCTGGCGAAAGTAAGTTGTATAAAATTTTTGAGTCATTATTATTTTCCTTTTCATTTTTATTAAAGAATATTTTATTAAAACATTTTAGCGAAATGGATGGACTCAAATGGTATTGTTTTGCTTTTACCTCACGGTTTTGATGGTGCTGGCTCAGAACATAGTTCCTGTCGCATTGAACGTTTTCTCCAGTTATGTGATTCAAAGGAATGTGCCGTCGACAGTGACAATGTTAATGTACAAATCGTTAATCCCACTACACCAGCCCAATATTTCCATGTACTGCGTCGCCAGCAATTACGTAATTTCCGCAAACCTTTAGTTGTTGTAGCTCCAAAAGTTTTATTACGTTTACCGTCTGCCACATCATTCTATACAGACTTTGAATCAGGCACTTATTTTCTTAATGTTTTCGGTGACAACGGTGTTTCTAAGGAGATAGTTAAACGAGTAATTTTTTGTTCTGGCAAACATTATTATAATTTGGTTAATGAAAGAATGAATCGAAATGCACAAGATACCGCCATAATTCGTGTAGAATCATTATGCCCATTTCCTGCTTATGAATTGCAGCAGGAGATTGCTAAATATAAAAATGCTACAAGTATGTACACTAAAAAGTTGGTTTATAACTAAATTTTTTTCGTTAAATTATTTCTATTTTCGTTTGTCTAGAGTTTGTTTGGTCTCAAGAAGAACATCGTAACATAGGTGCTTGGAATTTCATAAAACCTCGTTTTGAAAATCTTGTCGGAAAACAGGTATATCAATTGTTCAAATAGTTTTTGTATAATAAATAAATTTCAATGGAAAATTAGTTATCGAAATATGTCGTTTAAAATATATAAAGATATAGCATATTCTTACTAATTGGCATTAAATTATCGTACACTTGAAATAAAGATTTATTAATTACGATATTTAGTGATAAAATCTTTTGATTTAGGGATTCTTTATTGCAAAATAAATAACACCAGATTTTATAGTTTTCGAATTAACTACAAGTTTATTTACACAAAGTAAAACTAATTAACCACTCAGATGCTGTCTTTTTATATTTGTTCGCTGGAGGTCTAGAATTTTCTTTTTCGTTTGTATCACATTTCTTTGTTGTTATATTATTCATTCAATGTACAAGCGCCTGTTGGTCTGTGTGTATTTTTGTTTAAATGCTGTTAAATTATTGTTGTTGTCTTGCGTGTATAAGTTTTCTTAGAGAACTACACATTTGCATGTATAATATTTCTATGCAGTTAGTAACTAGAAAGTTATTGTTGTCTTGTGTGTATAAGTTTTCTTAGTAAACACCATACCCAGTTATTTCGTTTACTTTATTACTTAATTATTTTCTTTCAAAACTTAAGCAAGACGCATCCATAACAATATGTTCGGAACCAAATGACCTGCACTCGATTACCGGCAGTAAAAATTCCTAAACTATTTGGGGGTAAATATCTTTTGGTATACTTACTAAGCAAAAGTATATCATATTTGACGTTAAACAAGACTGAGGAGGGTATAAAATGTAATATGTAACACTTTTTCGTGTGATAAATTTTCAAAAGGATAAACTTCTTTTACACTCACGTTCACAAATATGTGCAATATCCAACACTTTTATCGACATAATTATAAACAAAAAATTACACGACATTTTTTGCTTAGTTTTTGATTACTATCATCACCCGAAAAACTTAATTTAAGAATGTTCTACAATACCAGTCGAAATTTCGAATTTTTATCATTTCTAGTTTCCTAGCTTTGATATGACCAAATATTACATATGGTTAAACAAGTGATAATGAATCCCTGGAATTGAAAAATTAATTTAGTCTTATTTCCCGGAAATTTTTAGTCGAAATTAAACGGGATAGAACCTCTATTCTCAGCTATAAAACAAATCTCGAAATTTTTATCATTGACGAAAGTTCTCGAGAAAACATCGAACTCGTATGTTTGCTGGTTATTCTTGCTGCGTTAATTTTATGATTGCATTGGTAATTAGCAAACCTTAAGATTTGTAATTCTAAGCATGTTCAGCTAATTTCATAAAAGCATAAATTGTCTATCCAAATTCGAAATTTTTTATTTATTAAAAATGCGGAAATTTATCTTCAAGTTTTCTTTCAATATTAAAATAGTGCAGAGCCTCTAAAGATTTTTCAAAATTTTAACTTCAATTCCCCAGTTCTAATTTGCTTTTATATATGACTCTAAACTCTTGCAACGTGCGAGCAATATGTATTTTAAGTCCACTTCTCTTCATGTTCATCTGGTATAAAAATTTCCTATTGGAAATGTCAGCATTTAATAATGAAGTTAAAAAATGAATTTAAAAACTTATTCACTTAATTAACAAGAAAATTTTTAGTTTGTTAACCTTATCGTTTTTTTTTTATTTTTAATTGTCATATTTAAATTTGAGTTCGCCAAGGATACGTAAAAATCATTTTTTTTATTTCTGCTCTTCAATAGCTTGAGTACTGTGGACGCATTGAGGCAGCTTCTCCAGCAACGGGAATAGGAAAAATGCATAAACGTGAAGTTGATGAAATCGTACAGAAGCCGTTTATTATTTAAATAGAAGGGCAGCAGGCAACAAAGAAATTTGAAAACTAAAAGTTTCAAAAAATCATTTAACCAGCACAACGAAGTCACCGCCGAATAAATGTAATTGTTTAATTTGTTTACAAAAATAGTATTTCAGCACTCATATATCATATATCTTTCTATATTAAGTTAGTACTATTTTTATATTTCTGTGTAAGTATGTGTGCATGTTTGCAATAACGGCGCACATAACCATCCGTAGCCACTCATTTCCTTGTGGTTCTGTTGTTAAACGGAAATTTAATAAATAATAAAAAAAAAATTTAACTTAAATGTAACTTATGTAAGTTTGTAAATTAAACCAGTACATGTAAATTTAAACACATACAGACATAACAGTGACACTAGCAAATTAACATGTAAAAATAAGTATAAAGGAAACTGTTATTATGGTATTGTATACATGAAATTTAAAATATATCCATTTCTTGTTTTTTATTTATTATTTTTCATCTTCCGCTTTATTTTTATTACCGTCCGACGTATAATAAATAATTCTGCTTTTTTTTTGTTCACTTGCATATTTCGTTTTTAAGCACTTTTTTCCCAACAGCACTTTATATGAATAATTTAATTAAATGTTATTTAGTTATAAGACATAAAGGACAAAATTAAAATAATAAAATAAAAAATGAATACTTTTCTTCATTAAGAAAATTTACAGGAAACTGAACATTTTTAATAATTTTAGCTTTAAAGTAAGGAGTTTAGTTATATTTCACTTAGCTAGTGAAATAACAGTCGAAAGCGGTTAAAACGAACTAAAGGATATCGGCAGTTAAAACTCACTATAAAGCTTCGTTCATTACATTAAAACTTCCGATATGCACACAATCAAATAGTATTTTTGAGATATAAATATTCGAAAATATTTTGTTAATACAGAAACAATTATTACTCATAAAAAAATATTTGCTAATTTTAAAACAAAAATTCATTTCAACATTTAGTCGACTGTCGAAAACGCTAATATATTTAAATAGTTTGATAAACTATTATTCTTTGGTTAGGCATAAGTTCCAGTTCGCAAAGACTTGTTTGCACACACTGTTAAAACAGATTCTCTGCTCTACTGTCTGCTTTAATATTTTTTAACAAATAGTTTAGTTAGCTTAACGTTGGTTAGAAATTGCAACAATTTTCAAATATTTTATTTAGACATATATTTTTATTATACAGGGCGTCCGCCGGAAAGGTATACTACTTTGTTTTGCCGCCATTTTGGTAAGCATTACTCTTGATAGTTCATACCTAGCAGTCGTGAAGTAAACACATGGCAAATTTGTTAAAGAAAAATATTCGTTAATCGTTAAAACATTTTATCAAAATCAGTCATCAATTACTGTAACGATGAGAAAGTTACGTGAAATTTTTGCCAACAAAACGCACTGTTAATCGTTTGTAGAATGATTTCGAAGGGAGAGTCTCTGTAACTGATAGCCCCAAGCATAGACCGCAACGGACTGCATGATCGGCGGAAAACATTACTGCTGCTCAAGAAAGTGTTCAAAACAATCTATCAACAATCTATCTATTCGACGTCATGTTCAGGAGCTTGGTCTTCAAAGAACAACTTTGGCCACAACTTTTCACAAGGATTTGCATTTATTTTCATATAAGTTTCAGTTGACACAAGAGATTCTTCCATAAAACCATTTACGCCGCCGTACGTATGCCAACAGGATGTTACAGCTCGCCCATAACAACCCCGATTTTCATGAAAAGATCATAATGAGTGACGAAGCACATTTTCATTTGAATGGATATGTGAATTAACCGAATAGTCAGTTCTGGGGATGGAAAACCTTCAAAATATTCCACAGTCACTTTTGCATCCATTAAAAGTGACAATTGGTGTGCAATTTGGTCAGGAGGAATCATTAGACCTTCCTTCTTTGAAAATGAAAACGGCGTAAAGGTAACTGTGAATGGGGAACGATATAATGATATGATTGAAAATAAGTTAACGCCACAACTGTATGCTTTGGGCTTTATTAACATGTGGTATCAACAACACGATGGGTGACACATCGCATACAGCCAGAATTATAATGGCATTACTGCGAGACCTCTTTCTACAACAAGTTATTTCAAGAAAAGGTGATGTTGATTGACCTCCACGGTCGCCTTATTTGACTGCTCCGGACTTCTTTTTGTGGGGATATCTGTAAAGCAAGATTTATGCAAGCAAACCAGAAACGCTAGAGCAACTCAAACAAAATATTCGTGATGAAATTAACGAAATACCGCGTGACATGTGTGAATATTTATGTGAATAAAATATTTATCAATATAAGAAATTATAAACAAACAAAGTGTATACCTTCCCGGCGAACGCCCGTTATATATACTGGTTGGTTGAAGTACCAAATCAAAACAATGTATTTCATTCTGCTGTATTTAATTTGAACTGCTCCCATTAAATAATGAACTTAAGCTTAACTAAGTTATAATAATTTTTGTTATGAAATTGTCAGCAAAATCTTTAAATAATCAAAAATGAATTTGATGAAATAGTTGAATGGAAAGTTAAATATCGGCAGTTACCCCAACACTAGGGTGGTCACAAAAAATAAATTTTTGCAATCAAAAAGAAGAAAATGATAAATTTAATTCTGATAGCAGGAACTTAAAAGCAAAGCTTAATTTAGAAGAAGTTGATTATTTGTGAGACAAAGGAATTGATTATTTTGTTTTTTCTCGGACTCGAAATTTTTTTAAGAGATTTGAAATCTATATTTTTTTAAATACTGCTCCCAAAAAAAATAGTGGACGGCTTAAAACTAGTTAATGACACAGCTGAGAAGGAGTAAAATTAATCTAAAACTTCAACTTAACCTTGATAAAAGATGGTATCTGAATATAGGCATCATTTTCCGGACTCTGTAAGCAATTACCACCATTTTTATAACATTATGACATGCAATTCAAAATTATAATTAATAAAATTTATTTTAACACTCGGCAACAATTGAATTAATAAAATAGATTTGATTAAATAGATTAATTGATTATTACAGTGTTCTTTAACCTTTACATGGCAATTTCTATATGAGGAACGATCAATTTTAGCAAAAAATATTTTAAAATCCAAATTTAATAAAAATAAAATTTCCTATTAAATAAGACTAGCGTTATATTCCTTAAACAAAAAAGTTTCGATTTTAAGGATAAACAGCTAGGACTGTTTTGAAAAACCGTTGTTTTTCTTAATATTGTTACGTTTTGCTGTCAGTTCTTTATTGTAAAGTAAATAACACCAGATTTTAGAGTTCTTTTACTTACTTTAACTACTATAGAACAATTTACTTAATATGCACGTCTTTACTTCACGAGGTTTAATTTTACACTAGCTATCCACTCACTATCCACTCAGACGCTGCCTTTTTATATTTGTTTATTAAAAGTCTAGGAAAATTAAGAATCCTCTACTTCCTTTGTATCACATATTGTTGTTGTATGTTGTTCATTCAATGTATGGGCGCCTGTCTGTGTATATTTTTGCTTTTGTTTTTATGCTGATAAAGATTCTCCCTGGAAATTATTTTAAGACATTTGTTGTTGTCTTGCGTAGATAAGTTTTCTTAGAAAACTACGCAGTTAGTAGACAGCATACCGATTTGTTGTTGTCTTGCGTGTATAAAATTTCTACGCAGTTAGTAAACATAAATTTGTTGTTGTCTTGAGTGCATAAGTTTTCTTAGCAAGCCACGCAGTTACTAAACAACATATCCAGTAGTTAACTTTATTGCGTAATTATTTACTTTTAAAACTCAAGCAATTGGCACATTTAAGCCGAAAGATAGGATCACTTTTTTTATCTCATATACCTTGTAACCACCCTAACCAACATGAAAAAATAATCTTGTTAGTAAATGTAATTCCTAAGCAGTTTGACTCGAATAATTATTAGATGTACTTCCTTTTTTTATAACAGGCAAGGTGTTTAGTATTTTTATCAATTTCATCCCATAATTTTATGTATATTACATAATATTACTACTCGTATAAAAAATAAAACACATTTGATAAAATATTATAAAAAGCGTTGCAGTTATATTTGTAAAGTAAGCCGATTATGCATACATAAATATATATGAATATAAATAATATATAAATTTAACAGAAATTAATATAAAGATTTATATATGATATTTTGTGTTGGTTATTTTAATAATAACTCTATGTGTGTACACATACTTAAATTTTGATAACTATTGAATGCTTAAAAAAAATACAGGCTTAAAAAAGAAAGGAAAAAAAATATATTTAAAAATAACTGTTGACCACAGCTATTAGTGCAAAAGTAAGCACCGCTATGCAAAAAATTATAAAGTTCTCTTAAAATATCTTGCAAAAATTTCTACATACAATTCGAGTCAGTTTTATTCCTTTATCATACCGAGTCAAAAGAGTGTAAATGTATTCGTACATTTAATATGCATAATATCATAGTAGGGGGAAAAAGAGATAGCCAGTTGCACAGCAATTTATTTGATAAGATCCAGGATTGACCATTAATTGTTTTTCAAACATCATAAAGAGAATTAAAATAAGGCCTTCTAACATACTTGCGTAATTTTGGATAAGTAGCAACGCTTTTTAATCAATATTTTTATTTTTCGTTAACTATAAGCATTGCTGCTTACTACCAGTACTACTACTTTCTTTTAATAAAAATTTTTCTTAAATTTAATATTAAATTCTTAAATTACTGAATCGCCATAAACCTTCTCTAAAATATCGTAAAATTCCGACGATGTTTGAAAAATGAAATATAACAGTCACATCCAAAATAATAGACAGACTAAAGAAAAAACAAGCATTATGAAGGCTTCCCGGCAGGTAGCATTATCCCAACCACATTCCAAATCGGATTTTAAAGACTATAGTAACAAAATAAATACACAATTATTCAAAAATATATATAAGTGCAAAATAGTATGAAAGAAACTTGCCTCCATTAACTGTTGTCCACCCTTGTTATTACAATGTGTTTCGCGTAAATCATCATCATGATCATCACACATATAACGACCATATACTTGACAGGGAGAATTCATAAATGTGCGAAACACTGTATCGGTCCAAGTTTGTGAAGAACAAATATATTGCCTTCTCTTACGTTGCCAAAACTCTACCCAGCTGTAAAACGTTTTTTAAACGTCGCAATTAAAAACAAAAACGTAGAAAAAAAAACACTCACCCCAAATCACAATCGCAATTTAAATCCGAATTTGACATTTTTAATTCGGTAAGAAACACACTGTTCGGCAAATAAGGTACGGAGCCCGTATTAGGATTTGGAATCTTCTTTAGCATGCGATTATTGTAGCGTATGTCCAATGATATATTACGTACTCGTCCCATATTTTTAAAGAAATTCTTGGGTATTTCAGGTATTGAAGTATTAAAAAGCTGAATATACAGATAGGGTGACTTCATACCCTAGAAAAAAGAGAACGTTAAAACAATAATAAAAACATTATTTATGTGCTACTGGTCTTAAAAGTGAAAACAAACTTTTAGAATATTTTCATTTAAGTTTGAAAACTGCGGTCCACTGAATGTTATGTTTGTCAACTTTAGTGGTAAATGGCCCTCCATTTCTCGTCCCAAATCTGTTGGCATTCCCATTTGTACAGTTTGCATTTCCTGTGTTGCGCCGGAACCCTTTTTTAAAATTCGTGTAAACGGCTGTGGTGCTTCAATCCATAATTCACGTATATTGTGATGGTGGCGTAGCAGATGCGGTATATTAAAATGTTCCAAATGTGAATACGCTGTCAATTTAAGTGAACGTAAATGTGGCAAGGCGTCTAAGCAGCCGTATTCAAAGTAGTGTAGGCGGAAATTGGAAATGTCTAACATTTCAAGATCTTCATTGACACCATCAAAACTGTTGTTGTTAAGGGACGTTATGGGATTACCAGATAACATCAGCTTTCTAAAAGAAAAAAAAAAACAACAACAACAAAATATAGATCTAAAAAAAAAATTTGGCACATACAAAGCTAAACAATATGGAATTCGCAAAAATAACTCTATGGGTTGACGAGCCATCGATATGCTCGCATGCGCACCAAACGAGTGCTGTATTCGGCTCTGCCGAATCTTGTATACCTACCAAAGAATGTAAGTTTTAATATTTTATTAAAATGAAGGACGAAAACCAAAATAATCTGTACCCCTTAGCCTTCCATATTCATTTGAAATTCTTTGGCCGTGCCCTTTATTCAATTGACCTGTCCGCAAAAAAAAATAGGTATGACCAAGTCAAATTGAATGCACATTGAGGTCAAATGCCTCCACTTATGTTCCTTCGTACATTTCTATGAAATAGAAATCCTAAAAATCTGAACAAAAAGAATTTAACACCACGTGCGACTAATCAGCAACCCCTGCGGGTCTTTGCAAATCAAAGCATAAGAGAGCAAATTAGCCTAATCACCATAGAATTTTAATCAAAAAAACCTTTGTTGATTAGTTGTTCTTTGTGCCATTCAATATCTGTTGCCTTTTTCCGAATTTTCACTTTTTATTGAAATTTAAATTTTTTACATTTTCTTTTTCGTTGAATTTTTTTGATGAAAATGTTTTATTATGGTGAAAATCGATCGTTTAGTGATTACTTTCACTACATCAAAGCAAAAAACACATCTAAAAACGACTGGAAAATAGATTTGCTCGCCTTTTTCAATAGCACCTCTATGTCTGACAGATAGGCTGGCTTAAATTTAATGTTGCTCTTCTGGGGCCTTGACAAAACTGATTTTAATTCGACTACAGCAGACGCAGAGGCAGAGGCTTTAATTGCGAACATTTAATGGATGACATCGTTGTGCTAACAAAAGTTGTTACATCGACAACGATGGTCTTCATGCGTAAAGTTTATATGTGCTAACAGCAAAACTTTATAATTAGACACGAAGTCATATGAAAAAAATAAATGCTTAAAAAAAAGTTTTTTAAATATATTTTCTTATATTTTTTGATATTCTTGTACCATAGCAAATAATAGTCTGCACGAGTTTGCTTGTAGATTTAAAAAAAAATAGCGAGTTGCTAACAAACTCCCATAAATCTTTATACAGTAAATATTGTTACAAAGATGATTTTCTTTGTTTCAGAAGAAAATAGTTATCAGTAAAAAGAGTAAACGAAACGACTCACTGTCCCGTTTCACAAACTGCGTAGTTTTCTAAGAAATCTTATACACGCAAGACAACAAACGCTGATAAGAATGTTTAGGAAATAAGATAAGCAACAGAAATCAAATACAACAAACACAGAACAAAAACAAAACACACACACATCCAAACAGTCAACTACACTGAATGATAATAACAACAACAAACAACAATGCTATAAAGCATCACGTGCTGGGCAAATGAATTAATTCAAGTCGAGTCATCAGTGAGTAAAGACAACAAAGTTTATTGTGTGTATTGAAGTAAATAAATCCTTTAATTTAAAATTGTAAAGTACTATGTTAAATCCAATCCAATTTTTTTCTTTTAAATTCTTTCTTACTTGCCCAAACTTTGTGTACGGGAACGCTTTTGGGTAAATTAGGGAACTCGCGGCCTCCCAAAGTAGAGTACGGGAACAAACCTAATATAGCCATCATTTCTGGCAAGCAGTTTTGCTACCAAAAATTAGTAAAATTATGTTTATTACGAATTTCAATATAAATTTTATAAATTAAAGGGAGTCCCAGTAAGAATGTGTGCTTAAAAATATTAAAAAAAATTTTTTTTTAATTTTATTCCACTCACCTTAAATGCGGCAGTGACTGTGTCATCAGTGGTACATTCGTCAAGTCATTATTTGATAAATCCAACATTCTTAAATTTGACATATTGTGAGCCAATTCCTGTGGTATAGATGGCAACTCATTGTAACCCAAACGAAATTCTCTTAAATATTTTAAACGTATTTCTGGCACTGTACTTAAAGACACATTTTCTAAACCCAATTTAATTAAGCTGGTTTCAAGGCCCATAAATGATTTGTCCATAACTTTCAAATCACGGTTGTGCGATAAGTCCAAAACAGCTAATTTGGGCATTGTTGCAAAGACAGCATCGTCAATTCGTAATAGATAATTGTATGAAATATCCAAATAACGTAATGACTGTGAAGAATGTTCAAAAGTATAATTAAAATTAAAAAATTATCACAATGAAAATTAAGTGTTTACAGAAAAATAATAGAAAATATCACCCGATATTTATGTGGCTTTGTTTTTTGTAGGTGGATAGTAAGTAAAACAGTTTTATTTGGAAAGGTTAGCAGAGTTACAGTGTATTTATGAGGAATAAAAAATAGAAAGTAGATATTTAAAAGGTATTGTTAAGGTTTTATTTCTTTTAATATAACATCCAGTATGCCATTAATATATTCTAGTTTTGCAGTTGAAATTAAGTTCTGCTTAAATCCTTTATGTTACTCAAACACATAAATAAATGGAACAAGGTGTCACAGTTTTGCATATTCAAAATGTTACACACCTATGTAAATGCATATAAAAATATTATTGTGAGAGGTTAATATTAAACAAAACATCGATCAGGAAGTTGTGTGCGATGTTTAACAGACGTGATTACTACAGTGCTGAAAAGATAAGGTAACACCAAAAGGATTATATAAATGCGTGTTTTATTTTACAATTACTAGAACCCAACAATTATCTTGTTATTGTTGAAAACACTAATATTAAAAACGAAATTATTATTAATTTTACGAGCGAAAAAGTTTATTGCTTTCATTTAGACTAGGTCCACACACCACAAGTTTGCATGCCCAATTCATCACTACAAAAGAAAGGAAGGGAGTGCAAAACAAAATTATGCTCGTTCTCGCAATTTGTTTTGTTTTCTTCTTCACAACTTATGGCAGAAGCTTAGTCTGTATTGTGAAAGCTGCTATAGGAAAAAACGTTGTATAGTTCATCACTTCAAAGGCAACGGGCACAGCTCGTCATGACGATAAGAAATGAGACTATGTTCAAATTTATGGAGATTGCTATTTTAAAAAAGTTTTGCTTCACGAACATTTTTGCTTATATATACTTAAATAAATACAATTAGTTCAATACAAACTTTTCAGTTTTAAAAAGTTCTATATCTCCTTTTATATACAATCTTACTGAAGATTATTCCGATAGAATTGTTATACAATTTTTAGTTACGGCATTTTAAATTCATGGCATACTAAATATTAATTTGTATGTAAAGATCATACAGCTTACTCTAAACTTATTAGATAAATCCATGCTGTGTATGGTCGAAATGAAATTATTGGATAAATGTAATTCACACAATGTCAAAGCCGCCAAACTGGACAAAGATGATGATGGTATCTTAAGCAACATGTTATGTGAGACATCCAATCTTCAAAATAAAAATCGTTATGAAATATTTATTTTCACGGTATCATAATTGCGTATTGCACATTCGTACATACTTTTCCATGCCGCCATTATAGAACAAATTATCTGGAAGACCTCTTAAATGATTGTAAGAAAAATCAGCAACTCTTAAGGCCTTAACACTCTTAAAGACTTCTTGTGGTATATCGGTCAAATAATTATATGACAAATAGATAAGCTTTAAATCGATAAAAAAAAATTATTACAATTTTTAAGCTACAGTTTTAAATATTGTAACAATACAACCTGTAAATCTCTGGTATTTTTGAAGGCATCAAAATCCAGCTCATGTATGAAATTATGAGAAATATCTAACCATTGCAAATGATTCATATTGCCAAAAACATCTCGTGTAGCATTCTAGAAATGAAAAAATATTAAAACCAAGTTAAATTTAACTTTGGCTTTATCTACCATTAGTGAATTAAAACCCAAGTGCAGATGTGTCAGTGACATTTCCGCTGATCTAAAGTATCCCGGATGTATTAGGGAAATATTATTATGTGATAAATCCAAAATTTTTATATTCGAATGATACATTGAACCTGAAAAATTATAGTCTGAGTTGGAAATATTCTTTAGAAAAAGCTCGTAAGAATTCATAATGCAAATTACCATGGTCTCCTCGGACGTTCCACGATGAATTGTGCATCAACATTTTAATTTGATTGTGGCTAACGTTTACGTTCAGATTTGATAAAGTACCCACCTGAGTAGAAAGAATATTTAATGAAATAATACATATAGTTAGCTAAAATTAAAAAACCATTTACGGGAAGTCATATTTTCATGTAATACGCATGGTTTTTCATTTCAGCTAAAAATATGTAAGTATGTAGATGTTAAATTTTATTAAAATGTCCCAGTTTGTGGTTTGTCGATAAAAATTTCATTTAAATAAAAGACAACCAATTAAAAACAAAATATATTATTGTGTTAAAAAACAAAAATTGGCAAATTGTTACACAATCAGTTTCTTCTTTTCCAAAACAACAATCTTATGTGATATGTATGTACATGCAAAAGATGTACCAAAAATGGATGATGCAAATTATTGAAAAAATAATTAACTAAACTACACTTTGTTTGTTTAAATTTCCAAATAATTTAAAAAATGAAATTAAAGTTATTTAAAGAATAATTACAAATATTAAAAGAAATAAAAATTTGACAAAAATTATCGACAGTTTTTCAGCAATCTAAATAAGCATAAATACCTGATCAAAGTAATCAAAATTAAAATTAGGTAAATTATTAAATGCAAGGTCCAAAACCTCCAGCTTGGGTAAGTTCTGCAAAAAGAAGGAGTTATAAGCAAATTGTTAATAATAACATAATTAGAAATATTACCCAATTATTATGAACTTAATGTTAAAAATGAATAAAATAGCAATATTGTTAGTTTTTTTAATAATTTGCCATATTGTTATTTAAGTCGTAGATCTCTTGTTAAAGTTTATTAAATTGCTCCCTATTCCACTGTTATTGTTATTTCTTGATGATTCTACACAAGAGAGTAATTAATTTAATTTAAATAAAAGATCTTTAGAGTAAATAGTTAAAAAGCTTTTAGAATATTTAATTAAAAGTAGTATTACAATTAGTTACATCATTTAAACTTTAACAGTCTTTGTTGTAGTTCTAGGTCACCCAAGTCACACACTAAACGGCGATTGAAATAGCACATGGCGCCGTAGAAATTTAATCGCAAACAGCTGTTCTGGCTGTACACCAACAAATTTTATTTTTTACATAAACAAGAAAAAAAACACCGCATAGGAAAATTTTAATTATCATAAAATAAATTATTGACTTTATTACTGCTCTGGCGAAATGGAAATTTTAAATCCATATACTGAAGAATTTCTGGAAATAAAACTCTGCCGTTTATGCGGTAGCGATAGTAAAGAAAATATTGACATATTCACCAGCAAACCCATTTCTTCTAGAAATGAAGATTTATTAACGAAAATCTTAACTGTCTACCCATTGGTGGTAAGTAGTTTTGTATAAAATAACAGGTGCTGAATTTTTAATTATTTGTATACACTTCTGAAAAGTTGTATAAAGATGATCCACTGCCGCAGCATATCTGCCCAAAATGTATTGGCAACGTCAGCACAACGTACCAAGACATACAACAAGTCATGAGACAACAAAATAAATGGATGAATATAACAAAAGCAGTACAACCAGAACATAAATATTTTCATATATTAGATGTAATAGAGGTAAGAATGTACATATGTGTGCTGCCAGTAGTAGTTAAATTGGTTAGGTGTACTAATAAAAGTGTGTATATACATACATATATAAATACATAAGATGTTCACACATTTTTTTAAAGTGGATACATTTTATGTTGCATGTACATATATTTAAATATGTAGATAAGAACAATGTTTTAACACCATAATTTAATTTTAAATTAGTATATATAGTTATCTACTTATTAACTAAAAACTAATAGACCATTTCGAGTTATGGTAAAATAATATCACTTCTAGATATATGTAGTAAAATAACTACTAACCACTTTTATTATTTTTGATTATTCTGGACTTAAGTGGCTTTAAATAAACAACATAAAGCCAAGGACACTTTTCTGCTACGAAAATCGAACCACCGCGAAAAGTTAAAGAACTTCATTTACTGCTTCCAGTTAAGAGATTTGTGTACAAAAACAGTTATTATTTAAAAGTTCAACAAAGTTTTAAGTTTGGCGGTAATAATTCACTTAAGAATTAAAAAAAAAGCAATCAGTTTGTAAGGCTGTAGAATTGATCAAAATTTAGAAAAATACTGTCCCTCTTACCACTTTATTTCACTACAAAACGTCTAAAACACCCAAAAAAATAGTTAAACAACAGCAATAGTAATTTTTATGCCAGTGTAGTAAGGTTAAATTCAATTGAATCAAATCAAATGCAAATTAAAGTACAGAATATCTAATGCAAACTCAAAACAAAATAATATAATCCGCCCTTCTGCCGCTAATACCTAACGCCTATCTAATCTAATCAACGGAAATACAATTAATGTGTTTTGATATAAGAAATGCAAATAACAACCAAATCATCCATGTTAACGAATATACATATACGTCTTCGCATATCTTTTATTTCTCAAGTTAGTTGACACACTAATCTCTACTATACATGAAATTATAGTTGGAATTTAATCTTTTTTTATGTTTAAACAGAGTCATTACTAAATGTCATCGGATTTAACGCCTAAAATTTCTCTGCAGTATGTTTAGATTTTTAACAGACCTTCGGTCGAGTGGCACATTCTGTATTATTTTACAAATTAAAGACGACTTTGCCTGCACCCTTTTATCTATTATTAATATCGTATTTATTCACCATAGGTTTTATCTCAAATATAACCATAAATACTCAGAACTATTAAAATTAGAGGCGAACATTGTTGTAAAGCCCTTAATATACTCCTAAGTGTCTGATAAAAGATATTTCTCAAACCGATTGTATATATAAAATTATTGATCATTTTTAAGTATCAGAACCAAACCTCTTTGATTGGCTAATTTTTCTTACGAATGGAATGGTAGCAAAACGCAAAGCAATTTAAAAAAAAAATTGATGTAAATCTTTACTTGTGAGAAAAATATATGTATAAAAATTTTGCGTTTGAAATTGGTAAGCAATAATATATATAAAATATATATAAATATGTATTAAATAAAAAAGGCAATAAATGTTACTAAATCATAAAATTTTTCTTTGCTCTATATCCCAAATAACGTTATTAACTCTATGTCAGCTCTGTGCAAAACATGATAACTTTAACATTTTAAAGTGCTAATTTTCTCACTTGTTCTTTTTAATAAAATAAAAATTGTTTATTTAATTGTTTAAATATTAATTTTATACCCAAACTACTTATTATTATTTAGAGTTCCACTACAGCTACAAAAGAAACTATCAAGGCATCTTATGATATTGAGATAAAAAACATACCATTGGGAAAATTTTTATCAACAGCATTAAAAGAAAATCAAGATACGACGGCAGTTAAACCAACAAATAAAGACAATATTAGTGAAACTGTTGTTAAAAATATACAAAATAAATTAGAGTCGAATGGATTTACCATAAAACGCATTAAAGTTGCTACATCAACTAATAACCAAGACTTTAACATTAATATTGATTCTGAAGACTTAACTGAGAAATCTTTAGAACCAGGTGCTAATATAGTGACTTGCAACTATTGTAAACAGAAATTTTCTGATCTCAAGATATTAGCCCAACACCAGCTTATACATCTAAAACTGAGTGCGAATAAAATTTTCCAAAAAATTTTGTTACCTAAACAGCTAAGACGGGGTCGTCTTATTTCTCTTAATGATAATAAATGTATTCGTTGTCTCAACTGCTGGCGTATATATAAAGATAATAAAGCTATACTCCAGCACTGGTCCGAAGGTGAGTGTGAATTCTATTGCTGTGTTTGTGGAAAAGAGTTTCCTCACTCTCCTAAAATGCTAAGAGAGCATGTAGCAGAAAGTCATGGCATAAATTATCGTAGTGTCAGAAACGAAATTCATTTGCAGCAAAAGAAGCCAGTGGTAGAAACACCACTGTTAAGCGTTAGTGATGTGCTAAAAAAATCTAAGAAACAGTCTCCAAGAGTAAGTAAATAAATCTTATGATAACTTTTATCTCTTAAAAATATAAAAAATATGTATATCTTTATTTAGACTTCTACAAAAAATCCTGACGGTACTATAACTTGCAAAATTTGCCATAAAGTATTTGATAACTTTCGATCCAGCAATTCTCACATGCGTAAACACAAACCACCAGTTCGTTTTAGAGAACCAGTTATGCCACCAGCTGACATATCGAATAAATATAGCACAGATGATAGCTATGAAACAAAACCCTCAACTAGTAATATTTATTATGACAATTCAGCTGCAAGCAACCCACAATATGCAAGACCTCCTAGACCGGCTTATCGGGTCATTATGAAAAATGGTCCTTTACGTGGCATTAAAACAAAAATTGTACAAAAACGTCATGATTTTCTTAACAACTTTGCAACCGACGACCGTCATCTAACTCCAATGAATTCTACTTCAGAAACTAATGATGATGAAAACTTAATAGTTCCCGAGTTATTAACAACTGCTGTGAAGACCGAACATATGTTAGATGAGAATCCACATAATGATAATAATTATGGAGATTATACAAGTAATTCTCTATCACAGGCAATTAAACCGGAACCATTAGACAACGCTGAGTTTATGGTTCAAGAAACACAATTATGTTTTATATGCAATGAAAGCTTTTCAAACGCTCGAGATTATCAACTACATACAATGTTTGTTCACAACATAAATTAAGTATAATTACAACCAAATAATTGTAAGGACGGGAAGAAGAGGTTTGCGTTTATTTATAATTTTTGACCTCTTACATTGCTTCAAACTATATATTGTCTTTAAACAGTTACCCATTTGAAGAAGCTGTTTTTCTAGTTGATGTTTTGATTAGTTGTGCTTTGAAAAGAACTTCTTCCTTTTTATTTAATATTAAATTTACTGATTTATTTCCTAATCTTAACATCATTTATCTTAAAGCATTAAGTATTAATTATATATTCATATTTTTACACATTTACGCAAAAAAAATCATTGAATAAATTTTAATTAGGTTAAGAAAATTTTGTGTTTCTGTTCAATAATAAGTTTAATACTATTTAATAAATATAAAATGCTTTTTTATATAGATTTGCACTAGGCAAATAAGCTTTAGTCACAATTTAAAAATCGTCAGTACGTTTCTCATTATTATAAATAGGATTAATATCATAGTATCAATGTGTAGAAGCGTTTGTAATTTCTTTGAATGCTGACATGCATACATAGATAAAGCTTTTTCGCCTATTCAAGAAACATATATTGCAATTGGATTATCAGATATCAACAAAAAAAAAATTTTCAAGATTTTTAATATAATTTTTTAAAATTTGCCAAAACAATTTTTCAACAGAGTATAAAAATTATTAAGTTTTAATTGAAATATATTATAAAGTGTTTGTACTTGTTTATGGTACCTAACTGTTTTTACAAGAATGGAATGGATACATTGCTTATGTTATTCATATAAATTAAAAGTTAATAATCTTACCTGAAATGATTCTTCAGCTAAATTATTAAGTTTATTTCCACGCAAACTTAAATGCTCCAACTCATCCAAATTCATAAATGCACGACGCTCAATACGTTCAATTTTGTTATCGTCTAAATGAAGTTTCCTCAGGGCCTTAAAACGTACGAAAGTTAAAATTCTCTTATACCTCTAGTTCTACCTTAAAGCATACCTCTAGATCAAAAAATGTGTGCTGCGAAACTTGAGATAAGTGATTAAAACGCAAAGAAATCTCTTCTAATTTTGAATGTATATCACCCTGTTTTAATAGAAAAGCCACAATTTTTTTTCAAACATGGAATAGAAAAACTATTGTTAAAGCACTGCGTAACATGAAGTATGAGGTTTGAATATGTGTAAAATAGACAAGTTTTATAATTTGGCATTTTAGTTTTAATTAAATACCTCGTTCTAAGTTTGTTACACAGTTTTGTTGTTTTTGTAAATATGTAACTGAAATACCTGGAATGTTCCCTTCATAACTTGTTCGATGCGATTATCATGTAATTCCAATAGTCTTAAATTTTTCAAAAAATGAAAACTTGTATCACTCATGCTCTGAATTTTATTATTACTCATATCTAATTCTTGTAAGGAAGTCAAGTGACGCAATGGTTCTGCAGGCAAAGCAGTACCAGAAAATCCATGTGCAATTTTCAAAGATATTAATGAATGGCCAATCTAAAATTGTATAGCAGCTTTAGAGTAACTACTTATTCGTTTAAACTATTATCTACCTCATCAAATGCATCATTTTCGATACTGGATATTGAGTTTTCACTAAAGTCCAAACGCTTTAAGCCTCGCACATGTTTAAAAGCATGAGATTGTATATTTGATAGCTGTGCTCGAGTAATCTGTAAATCTTCCAATTCTACACCAAAATCCTTAAAATCGTCAGGTCCTATAGAAGTCGAACTCATTCGTGACATGGATAAAGAGCGCATATTCCTCATTCTGGTCATACTTTTTACAAATGAATAAAAATATTTTTTTGGAGTAAAAAAAGTCAAATATTTAACTTACTTGCGTAATGTCTGCAAATTAGTTGGATCATTTTGGTCACCACTTAAATCCAATTTGAGCAGGGTGTATTGCATGGCATTAAATGTTTCTGTGGGTTGTTCAATTTTAATTTTATTATCACGCATACTGATAACTCTGAAAATTAAAATTTTATTTTTTTTTATCCTTGCATTGCATAGTGAGATTAAATAAAACGTAGTTTTAACAAATAACTATGATATCCTCACATTAATCCAAAACTATTAAAAATCAAGCTTTCATATACAAAAGTGTATTTTTAAACCACGTGGTAGTTAATTAAAACATATATCCAAATTAACCGATTAGTACAGATTAGTTCTTAGTTCTAAAGGATGTCAAAGTTGATAATCCTGTATGTGAAAAATACTGAGGGTCTTTTATAATACTGAGGGTCTTTTCATGCTAGGCACAAGACAAATACAAAAATATTGTTACATTTATACCTTTTATAAACGTTTTGTTGTGAGTTCTTTATTGCAAAATGATTAATACCAGTTTTTAGAGTTTTTATAATAATAACAATTTTATTTACTTTAACTACACAAGGTTGACACGAAGAGGTTTAATTTTACAGTGATTGATTATCCACTCAGACGCTTCCCCTATTTATACTTGTCCAATTAGAATCTAGAAGATTTAAGAGTCTTCTACTCCCTTTGTATCGCATTTTGTTGTTGTAGGTTATTTATTCGTTGTATAGGCGCCTGGATGTCTGTGTGTGTAGTTGTTTTTGTTTTTATGCTTGGGATTTATTTTAATACATTTGTTGTTGCTTTTGTAAAAAAAGGGTTTCTTAGAAAACTACGCAGATGATAAACAACCGTATATTTGTTGTTGTAAAATTAGTTTTTCTTGCGCGTTTAGATGATAAACAGCATACATGTATTTTTTTTCCTTGCATGCCAGGCAGTTAGTAAGCAGCATATCAAATTATAGTTGTTTGTAACCAGTAGTTTGCTTTATTGCTTAATTATTTTATTTTAAATCTTAAGCAAGACACATTCGTGACAATATTATATTTATGTTATATAAAAAAAAACAAGGATTAACTTATAAACTTAAAATTTGTTTAAATAGTCTTACCGTTTCTTAGGTGTTTATTTACTTCAAAAATATCTTATTTATTCCCCACTTTACACAGTAACTTATAAGCGAGATTTTAATTAGAATTCGTATAGTCAGTCACCTAGCCTTCATTCTTGGGAAAATAACAATTTTAGTTCCTTTATTCTCTTATTTGAAATTTATTAAACTTTAAGTAAATGACTTGTATTGACTGAAGTGTTTTCATTCTCTTTCAATAACAATTAACAGCTAAAACACAACAAGCAAATGAGCAAGAAATATATCTGTAAGTCTAAAAATAAGGTCATGCACTTCTAGACCCACTTATTGGAAGCCGTACACAATAATAGTGACAAACCAATAATATATGAAAAAAATGAAAAAAAAGAAGAGGAATATGGTATTTCCTACACAACGATTTCAAGTAAAGAAAAAACAATTGTTTTCTAAAATATTAACATGTCTCGCGAACATTTGATGACAGCAATCGGCTTAAAGAATAAAAATATTTACAACACAGTATGTACGAATTACAATATATTCAAATACATACTTGTAGAAATATATGTATATACATAAATGTGTACATATGTGTTATACACATGCACAAAGTATGTAATTTAAAAATTATAAATCCATACCCCCTCAGGTTTATCACCTTTTCTGTTGGCAACTAATATGGCGCCCATTGACTAATTGTAAAAAAATTCTTTAAAATAAGTAAGCAAAATATATCAGTGACTTTTCAACTTTAAAAAGGTAACAATAATACTTTATGCTTACTTATTTACAAACCAGAAACCAGAAATAGTAAGGTGCTCTCACTTCAGGCTACAATTATTGTTTCCTTAAGGGATCTATTTTCATTTTGCAATCAAAGTTTTAAATATGCTCTTAAAAACGATTAAATCGATTTTCTTATAATTAACAATTTAATTACATCGAAATCTTTGTTTTCGATTAATCAAGAAAATTCGATTAATTATGAAAATTGAAATTTACAAAAAGACATTTTAACATTTGATTATTAACAGATTATTTATGTTTTTGTCTAACTGTTAAACTATTTGTTGTGTGTAAATTCGACAACATATAAGAATAAGATAGCATTACACCTATTATATGCTTTAACGAATCTTTATATTAAATTCATATAGCCGTCAAGTTTTAGTATTCTAAACGGATTCATCATCATATTTAATTTTTAATTTAGTAATATCGAGTGGTTTTTATGGTATGATATGGCATGGTATGGAACTTAAGTTGACAACAATTTTTGAAATGGCGGTTTTTTTCTCAGCTATCAAGTGATTTATGTTTAGTTTGGTTTGGTATTTTAACATGTGTAGACAGGCGCCTGACCAACGCTTTCAAATAGTACAAATGGGCTCAAAACTAATCGTCAAGTGTGTGTTAAGACATCTTTACATCCAGAAAATCTGACCATTTGGTATGTTTTATGTTCTGGTCCGTGCTTCTTTAAAAACGGTGCTGATTAGGTAAACAACCACAGACGCTGTCACACTACGCCCGAGCTAGTCGCGGCAATAATCATATACCAGAAGTCATATTTAAATTATAAAGCCAGAAGAAGCCTATCTTTCAAATAAAGTAAATTTCCTAGCAATTAAAAAAAGTCAACTCTGTTTTATTCCATTTAAAAATTCTTTGCCTCTATAAAAAGCACTCATTATTTTAGTGTATTAACAACTTTAGAAGCATTGCCAACTCATTTTAACGAAAAATATATCCCAAATTTCCTTTTCACAAGGGGGCACCAAATAACGAAAATATATTCTAAATTTTTTGTATCAAATATATTTAAAGTAAATTTAAAATAGATATGGTTTAAATTGTACTTTAGAAACAAACAGTGGGTAGCGAAACCGCTGAAATATTTGTCGAAGTTACTAATAAAATTAGATTTGATTTTACTTGATTTTAACAGACTTTTAACGCTTTTATTTATTTTAAGAACATTCTGATAGTTTTGCACTAGAGTGTAAGTTAATTAATGAAAAACAAACGAAATTTTATAAAAATGATAAACAATGGGGACCATTTTAGTTTTCTGAGGGATATGTCAGAGGAGTTAAGCGAGCATGCATTGCCGAAAAACTAATAAAAGAACCCTCGGAAAACTGGAACTTGACGCAGGCGTATGTTTTGCTTGAGCGTAATTTTGGACGTCGACTGCAAAAAAATATATCGGCGGAAGGGGTCAAAAAAATCTTTAGAAGTAGGAAAGGGTTACTTTTGACATTGTTCACGCAAAAAATTGCAGATTGGCCAAGTAACAAAATTTTAAGCATAATAGTTTGGGGATGTTTTACATTTAATCCCTTATCATTAAGTAAAATAATGAATAACCTTATTTAGCGTAATATTTTAAATCTGAAATTGCTTAATTTAGAAGAAATCCATAACTACAAAAATTTTGTGGCTAGATACAGATGCATGGGCGAATTGTGGTATCGGGATGCAAATGAAATGGACAAATATTACAGTGAATTATTAAAAACTGATCAGAGATTAATTATGCCGAATGTGCAAAGCTTTATAAAAAATTACGGCTTATGGACAAAATTTGCATTTAGCAAAACTCGCAAAACCACATCTAGGAAACCTTACAAGTATATATTAAGTTTTGTTATTATCTAATGAAATAAAATGTTGTTTTGTTTTGCTGATATTTATTATCGTATCACGTACCTTTATTTTGGTGTATAAATTTATTGTAATATTTTTGGTAGAACTGTAAATAGAGGATTATTTTGCTTAGTTCGACAACTATGTTGACAATTTTGCTCTAGAATTATATACATTTTCAAATTCAATGGGCTTTTACTGAAGCTATTAAAAATATAAGAAACGAAAGGGCTGTAATAACTTTTTATGGTAACAGTAGTAGGAGTGGAAGACACGCGTTCTTTAATGTTTTGTAATTAAAATATGGGCTTAACACAAGCCTTTAAGCTACAAGCGAAAAGAAGAAAATAAATCTTTAAATAAGCAAGATGAACTAATATTCATTTTCTCTTGACGCTTCAGTTCTGTAATTCAAACGAAATGTAATTAAAAATTTGGATTGGAACGAAAAAATCCCAAACTTAAAAAAATTGTCGTTATATATATAATAAAAGAATATAGGAATAGACTGACGGCGCAACTCTTACTGAAAACATCTATATTAAACTGTTCTGAATTTATTTGTTGTTTAATTTTTATTGCGGTAAATATACAAACCTTAAGACATCAAACTTATTAAAGAGTTTATGATGTAAATGTGTTAAATTATTTCCAGATAAGTCCAAAATTTGAAGACTGTTTACAAGACTGTCGAATGCCATTGGCGATATATGAGTGAGACCGCAATAGCGCATATATATTTCACGTATTTTAGCTGATTTAAACGCATCGTCCTGTAAAAGAGGAATTCAAATTTATGCTATAATTAAATGTGCAGTTAAGTTAATTGGTGAAATGAGTATACGTAAATACTCTTAGTTGACAGCTCTAACGCTGAGACGAATGTATTTGTATGTATGTATGTATGTACACAGATATATCGATAGTTTTAAATGAAATAATTTCTTACCTTCATTGTATGTACAGGATTTCCGTCCAAAAATGTTCGATTTAAAATGTCAAAATATTTAAATGAATTTGGTGGCAACATACTAATATTGTTATATTCCAAATGTAAATTGTCCAAATTTAACTTTGTGGTAGATTGTATTTCGTATGTTTCATTTCCACTTAAGGACCAAATCACATTGTGCGATATATCAAGTGTACGTAAGCTTTTTAATGGTCCTAAAGCATCATATGGTATTTCCGAAAGTATATTATCCGTTAATAAAAGTTTCATTAGTCTTGGCATACCATCCACAAAGACATTAGGATCAATTTCAAACAAATTGTTGCCACTCAAATCCAATGTTTCCAAAATAAGAAGACCTGAAAAACTATGGGGCTGTAATAAAGATATGCAATTATCGCGCAATATGAGTGTTTGCAATGAGTCTTCGAGGCCGCGAAAGGAATCATGCTGTATGTGTGTAATATGATTATGACCCAAATCTAAATATCTTAGTTTTTGTAAATGTCTAAATGATTTTGATGGTATTTCTACTAAATCATTTTGCGGCAGTATAAGTTCCCACAAGGAACGTTCTAGACCAGTAAAAGCATCATCTGGTATTTCGGTTAAATGGTTCCCCGATATTTTCAATAGATACATTCCTAAAATATTTAAAAGTTTTTAAATAATCCATTAATTAATAATATTATAGAGGGTCTGTTTCAACCTGTTGCTTGTAAAAAATATGGTTCTATTTCTCGCAATCCGGTATTTTCCATATGCAGCATAAAAACCTTTTTTTTTTGTGTTAAAAACTTAATGATTTTTTTTCTTTTTAAGTATGGAGCATATTTATTCTTACCTTTGATTGGTTCACCATCCTTGGCAATGCTGGAAAGGGCACGTTTTTACAATGAACTATGCCCAGATCCGAAGACGATTTTGAGCAAGTGCATAGCGAATTATATGTGCATGGCGGATATCTCATTTCCTCTAACTCTCGATGATTGTACAATGATGCTCGCGCCAGAGACATCCATATCATTATTAGCAGTGTAATGATAAGGAATGCATAACCAAATTTAAAGAAAAATTCCAGACCCTTAAGCGCAAATAGAATAAAAAGCAAGAAGTAGGCTTTTTAATTAAATCAACAAAATGAAAAAGTAAAACTAACTGTAATACGTAAGTATGTATGTATGTATATTTTACAAAAAGTTTTTTTTTAATTTTTTGCTATAGACAATTTCACGCCTTTTTTGCAAGATGGTCATTACTGTAATTTTTAATTTGTGATTGGAGTGTAAACCTCCGTCTGAGTTAAAACCGGTGAGATATTAATTCAAAGTGTAAATAATTATCCACACAAATACATATGTATATCTTAATGGTCTCCAACTAGTCGAAACAACATTTAAAATGTTTAAATTGTCTTTCTTGCAGCAAAGGCTCATATGCCTTATCTACCCTAAGTCGTCTATCTTAAAAACCATGTTTTTCTATTAAATCTTGGGAAATGTAACGACGAATTCTTATGGCTAGAGTATCTCTTGACGATGCTATTTTTTTTACTTTCAAGTGAACTTAAGTGCACTTAATTAATTACACAGTTTTTACTCCAACAATTCGCGTACTCAGTATTATAAAATAGCATAAGACTATTCTGATGCCAGCCGAGCAGATACTATCCTCCGAGCCTAAACTCTCCCTCCCTCCCTCCCTCCCTCTAATCAGTGGGCCCAAACTCTTCGGTGGCAACTTAGCAGGACATCAGCGACTATATCGCTCCACGTTAGGGGATCGAATTAGTTTTATGAATATTTGCTAAACGCTAGGAATCAGCAAAACACCATCAGTAAACACGAGCTTGGCTTTATTCATGCGCCCAGTATAATAAATAACAGCAGGATATCACTGAAAATAATTGTGCTATTCAACGCAACAATTCATTCACTATTACTGAGTTAAAAATATTCTTAAATCAATGAAACCAGCGGGTCTCCACTAATATACCTTGTGTGTCTTTAACTTTGAGTAAAAAATTATTTACAGCACTAAGTTGAGCTCTGCTCAATATCTCTGTTAATGGAACTGTGTAAAAAGTTATAAATACATTTTCTGTGAAATGTAGGTTTTCTTTTTATTAATGTATTATGAAGGTGTCCGATCTTACCATCGGATAAACTATGTTTGATTCCGTAGCAGCTTAGACTAAAAGTTATTTCTGTATAGCTTATTCTATTTTAATTATTTCATTCAACGTGGGCTTAAGTTTTTAAATTATTGTCCAGAGTCAATCCATTGTGACTTGTTTTAATTCCTATTTTTACTTAAAATTTAACTTTTTTTATTCTTAAAGATAAAATTTTTAATCTTCGTCATTTTGAAAAAGCGGAAAAATATCATTTTGAATCTTTTATTTATCGTAAATCAAGACAATATATACAGCTTTTCTTGATCAAATATTTTATATACATATAGATTTTGCATAAAATACTGCTTTTATAACTTCTAAATTGAATATACTTGTTTTTTCTTTAAATGTTTTGAAGTTTTTATAATAACCAAACATAATTTTATAAGCCAAAACAAAAAATCGTTATTCTAAAAAAAATGTATTAAATATTGAGAAAAAATTTTGAAAGTAATTTTAATTGAAGAGCTTTATTTTTAGCATATATTTCATTAAAAATTTTAATTTTAAATTAAAAACTTTAAGAAAATTTTAAACCGTTTTAAAAATTTCTAAATATTTTTTTTTTTTAAATTAATGTACAGTTACAGGTTAATTTGTTTTACACAAATTCAACAAAGAATTGGAGAGATGTTTTAAAGTTAAAGCTTTCAAATAAAAACAAAATTGAGTTAATCGGTTTGGCAATTAAGTTGAATTCTTCACTAATTTGGTTCTTATAAAAGTTTATTGTAAATAAAGGCTGAATAAATAGAACAATAGTTTCGAATGGTCACATTATATTATCGTCCTTGCTAAATTTATTTTAACGCTCTCTTTACACTTTATTTCAACTTCTTTTTCAGTAGTGAACTGCAAATAAACTAAATGAGAATTGATGCTAATTACATGAATGTTTTAATAACAAAAAACAAAAATTCCTCTCTTGATCTAATCTTCAAATTTTCTTATGGTTCAACTCATTAGTCCAGCGTAATTGAAGTGAAAAACCTGTAACTTCTATTTTTTTAATATAAGAATTATTCTATAACTGTGAATGCAAGAAGTTGAAAAATTTAACTTGACTATATTTTTGTCATTTCCAGTCCCGTCAATTTTTATGTCTGACGATGAAGTAAATTTTTAGAGTTTTGGGGGAAAATCTAATTGCACTGATATTAAAACAACTCTAGCTAACGCCACATAGATATTAAAGGCTTATCCCATTCAGTGTCAATGAATAGTCTTGGCAGACTATTCGCAACATGGGATTAAAATGTACTACCGGCATTACACATAACAGTTGGATTCGAAGTCCAAAAGTCTAGTACTTAGTGAGAACTAGAAAACTTTACTTTAGACCAAATACTGCCAATTAGCCGCGAATCTTCGATACGAAAGGCGTCGACAATTATCATCAAATTGGCAGAAAACACTGGTCTAAGATAAAAGTCAGTAAAATGTTGGTGGAGTCGGTGATAAGTACTTAAGAGAAGAGCAAGGGCTTCTCAAAAAGGTATCGTCTTAAGACTATCTTTAATTTAGTGAACAATGTAAAACGTTAAGCTTTACTTAATAAGTCGAAAATGAGTGAGTAAACTTATTAAGGCTACAGATATTTTTAAGTGATTTAAATTTTACATGAATAATTAAGATTCTAAAACTTGATTAAACACGACCAAAGAAAGAATAATCGGAAATAGAGTGCACAAAAATTATGTATTGTACGGTAAGGATATTCTTACGATTTAGCTCTCAGGATTATTTTCCTGCTTCAAATTTCTCAACGAGAAAGAATTGGAGTCGAAGTAGAAGACAATTTTTTCAAAGTAAATCTCTTTTAAACAACTTAAAATTATTATTGATTTGCAAATGTATTGTGAAATTCAGATCCTCAGACATAATGCCCGACGATTGACCCATAGGACCGAACTAAATGAGAGTTTAACAATTGCTTGAAGGCCATCTGCTAATAACATTCTTTAAAACTATACTTAAAACAGTCAACCCCAACTATTTTTAATTTTTTTATTAGTTTTGTTTATATTTTTATTTTTATAATAAAAAAAAAACACTTTTAAAATAGTTTAATATTTAATAAAAGTTCATTTAAATTATTTAATATCCTTTGCTAGTTATTGTATATCCTTCGTCGTATTAATCCATGTAATATAAAACGTTTCTTTTCTATTTGTTTGCAATACAAATCCTTTCATTTTTAATTATTTCATTTATTATCGTATTCTTTTAACTTCGCTCTAACATTTTCATCAGCAGTGGTTTTCGGAAACAAAAACATTAGGAAACCATAAAAATAATTGCAAGTTTAGTCACTATTCCAGATTGTATTTGTAATGGATCTATAGATAAGGCAACTTGTACAAAATATTTACACGGTCTATTTAAAATTTACACTTTTATGATTTCAATAAAATTTAAAAATGTTTGGATTTGCATTTTGTTTTTTTAATTTTGTAAATAAAATATTTTTAAATCACAATTATTCTGCATTTTTCTTGTTTCAAAATAAATAATTATTCCTTTAAATCCATGTGATTATTAAAAACGAAAAATATTAAATTTTTATACACACCATTTTTTTTTTTGTTAATTGGATTAATTTACACTATACTCTACACACAGATATATAAACGTTAATTATACTTTTGCATTATTTTTGAAATAGCAAATATTTTAACACAATATAACTCTTGATCCTTTTTTTAAAGTCCTTAATTTCTTGTTTTTCAATATTTTTTACTCTTTTTTTTCTTTTGTTTTTTTTTTTTTTTTTTGTTTATATTCCGCTATTGTGCTAAGACACGTCCGAATCGTAGCACATGAAAGGTGCTTCTAAATTGAATACTCGAAAATTTGAACTCAAATAAACCAAGAAATGTTAATTTGCAACTAATTGGATTGTACCATATTTCAATGAACTAGGTGTTCGAAACTAGATTATCGACTGTTGTCTTCCCTAAACACTTGTTTCTAATTTTATCATTCTTCTCGCATTTCCGTTTTTAATTTACCGCCAGAGTTGATTAACCCCTGTACCGCGCATGTTTCAGATTTGTTGCTCACATACGCATGTCCACATAATATTGTTTAGAAGCGAGTGATGAAAACAAATTACCTAAACCGACTGTTGGTAATGGCAATATACATAAATAAATCAAGTTCGATGTGACTAGCCGTTGATGGAATAATCTTGTCGAAAGGGTAAATATGGAAGACTTTAAAGTGGGGCTTGTTTTATTTTGTACTTGTATTTTTTCTTTCTAATTATAAATTTTCAATAATTTTCTTTCTTTTAATATATTTAAATGTATGCTTACATTGATTATTTTCAACAAGGGCTAGTTTTATTACAGGCTTAATATCAATTCTGTGAACGTATGTCAAAACAACCTTTTGTAAAAAATATGAAAAAGATTATAAATTGTTTTGGAGAGTAAATCTGTGTAAAATTTTTCGTACATAACAATATTTTTACTACACTTGTCAGGGATTTTTAAAATTATTTATCAGCTGTTTCTCAAATTGATACCAACACCGAAAATTATCTGCTATTCGATTCTTATAAATATATCTATTCGATTTTTTGTTATCACGGCTGTATGCGGCCAATTTTGATGATTTTAAAACAAACGTTTTAACAGACTTGTACATTGTATATATTCACCCTTATTCTGTTTGGCGAGGGCAATACATGACGACGTCGTTTCTTAACGTTTGTTGTAAATCCGTATTCTCGTTGGCAATATTGCCATTTATCGATGACTGGCAATACATGTTTGGTATTCTGTAAGACAATTTGACGTTGATGTTGCCTTAAATTGCCGTTGATATTGTCGTCTGTGATTTTGGTGTCGTGCTGTTATAAACAAAAATTTTAAAAGATTGAAAAAACTAGAAATACAAAATAAAATATAAAAAAGTACAAATAAAATGGAAAATGGAAAAAATTAAAATTACCAACGCCAACCAATTTGAAAAATTTGTGAAAGAATTGGTTAAAAAAATCCATCACTTGCCAGGGGACTTCGAAGAGACAGTGTTTCTACTAATTTTAAGGAACATGGGAAAGTGTTGTGACTGCTCCAAACGCCCTTTTCCCACCGAATAGAACGAGTGATGGATGGCAAAAGGTATAGTATGTAGTTCTTTACAAATACATGTTTGACAAAATTCTTTTTTCAGATTTGACGTGACGTGACGTAACAACTTAAAGTAAAAAAAAGATGGTAAAAAACAAAATGGAATGCAAAACTACTGGAGGCGGCATATTTAATTAACTTATACTGAACTTGAAAGAAGCTGTGGTAAATCTGCTGAACATTTTGATTTAAATTTATTTTGATTTTTAATTTTTTTAGGTTCAATTTAATACAGATTTTTTTCAATAAATAAGTATTTTTCTTTATATAGGTGTTTTTAATTATAAAATTTATAAATTTTAATTTATAATTTAATTTATAATTTATAAGAAAAAGCTTTCCAACGGACGCGAAATATTGAATTTGAGTGTATTAAATTTAATTAAAAAGATCTATATATAGATAAATACTTATTTATTAAAGAAGAAAAAAATGCAGATCTTATTTTTTTCTTTTCACACAGTTTATATTTTCTTCACAGCAATTTTATCAAAATAAACTGGCAACGTCGTCATAAAACTGTTAGGGAATACCAAATTAGTATTTATGTTGTGATTAAAGTGATGTTGCCTCAAAATCGAGTACGACGTTGCCGTCGCCAAACAGAATAAGGGTGATTATCAAAATCGGTTCAGTATATTGGAGGCTATGAGCATTTGTAAACCTCACGTATACGTCAATACCTGCCCAGCCAACATTTGAATTTAGATGCTTCAATAATTTTGAAAAATGTTTTTATAATTGCCGTCCAGTCCAGAGTCCAGTCGAATGACTCAACTGCTTAACACAATAGTAATTGTTATTTGAAAAATATATGTATGTAGTTGTTTCTTTTCAATTAAATTACAAACATGTGTGATCGAAAAAGAATGTTTCGAAAACGGAAGCTTTTAAAGGAAAATGAAGTGAAGAATTGTATTCGCTTTCTAAATACAAACCAAAAACAACAACATTTGAACACTTTTTGATTATTTGTGTCTATTTTATTCACACGCGTCGACAAAGTAAAACTTTACATGGGAAACCAAAAATTTTTTAAATTTTTATAAATTTGATATTTCTTCATAAAAATATACAGGTTGATATACTTATATAATATATGTAATGATATATATAATGTTTCGATAAGTTTCTCTTCTCTTTATTTGTTTAAACATTTTCTTACGCGAATTCTCCTGTGTAGAAATGTACTCCAAAATTCAAAAATGAAATTCAGGCTCAGAATAAATTTCAAAAAAATTTTTTTCTAAATGATATTGTCACGAATGTGTCTTGCTTAAGATTTAAATTAAAATAATTAAGCAATAAAGCAAACTACTGGTTACAAATTGCGTAGAAGTTTATACACACACACACAACTACAATTTGATATGCTGTTTAGTAACTGCCTGGCAAGCAAGAAAAAAATTACATGTATGCTGTTTATCATCTAAACGCGCAAGCCAAAAACAAATTTTATTTATTATTAAACTTAGTTCGTGAAATTTTGTTGTAGCATGTTGTTGATGTTTTGTGCCTATAAGACACAATTACACAATAGGCCATTTTACTTACGATATTTTTAGATCCTGCTTATTTCTTAATTTTTTTTTAAGCAAAAACGTAAAAGCTTGGATCGAAGACACTGAATTTGTTTCCTAAATTATTGTTAATTCTGAGAGTAATAAAGGGCATTGCTGATATATATTTGCTTTGTTGGTGGAAGTGTGGAGGAAAAAGTATTTTAATGCTAGCTAAGAAGTAGTCCCTTGTAACTAATAATAAATAAATGAATTGTTACGGATGGGTCTTGATTAAGTTTTAAAAGAAAATAATTAAGTAATAATTGTTATTAAAATTAATTTTCCTAAAGAAACTTTCCATTGAAAAGCGAAATATTGGAAAAAATATATATATTGTTAAATTAATTAAAAAAGACCGTTGAAAAGAATAACAGAAATTTCATTAAGTAATAAAGTAAACTACTGGGTACGCTGCTTACTAACTGCGTAGCTTGCTAAAAAACTTATGCACATATTATAACAACAAATTTCTGTTTACAAAGGCAAGATTCTTAATTGTTCGAGACATTTAATGAGCAAATATATAAGGCAGCGTCTGAGTATATAGTTAGTTGAAAAATAAATCTCGTGAAGAAAAGACGTGCATCTTAAGTAAATTGTTCTGTAGAGTCAACTTTGTGTGTAGCTAAAGTAAATAAATTTGTAATTAATTTAAAAACTTTTAAATCTCTAAATTTGCAATAACGAACTCACAACAAAACATTTATAAATGGTATAAACGTAACAATATCAAATCAGGATATTTATATATCAGAATATTTATATGTCCTGATTTGTTAATAAGAATCCAAAAAATTTGGAAATTTGTACTTCAAATTCAATTTTTGGTTACGGATCCCTCGATATAATTTAAAAAATAAAAAGTAAAATTCGAAAGATTTTTATAGTTAGTACAATACCTTGTATTGTTTAATGTTTTTTGTAACAAAAAGAGTAGATTTTGCTAAACCCTTTGTGTTGTATACATGATTTAAGTTTACAAATCTTATTTAAAAATATAAATCCAGTTAACAGCACATTGGTGTTCTTATCTTCATAGCTAGAAAATAAAAACCATTAATTTAAAAAACGAAAAAAAAACGAATAAAATTATATCGTTAAAATTTAATAAAAGATCGTTTAAAAGATTAGTACATATTTAATTATTTATTTAAACAAGAACGTCATAAAAGCTTTAATGATATTGATTTCATAAAATTGTTTTTATATGATGAATTGTTTTTATATGTGAAAAACCTTACATTAGAAAATTTATCTTTAAATGTATTTTTATTTAATTTTTATTTTATTACAATATATTTTAAAATCATAAAATAATGTAAAATAATAAATAAAGAAATGCCATAACAGACAAAAATTTTGTAAGGCTTCGTTAACTTTTGTATATTTTTAGTTATTTTTTTTGTTTTCTTCCAAAAGCTATTTTATTTAAATGCAATAGTACATTAACAATATGAAGCATAATCATAATACACACGTAATTGAACAGATTACAAACCCACTTAAACCATTTAACATAGTTTACATGCATTCAGCGGCTTTTAACAGCTGTAATTTTACGATACAACCAATTATGATAAACAATCTCTTTAGTACATTTCTTCTCCTCGACATTAAAACATTCCGAAATTTTGGGAGGACATATATTCTCTATACTGAAGTAGAAGGTTGTGTTTATTTCACGAAATTTATTTTTCGACTTCATTACTATGCGCCGTGAATATGGATCCCTGCATTTCAAAAAATCACGAACATAATGGGCAGATAATTGTATTTCCATTTCATCGGTTAAAGAATTGTAAATTGAATCAATAAACCGTGGTGTTTTGCACAACAATTGATCACAAACGTCATAAAAAACAATGCTTAAATTCAAATTTATATGGATCATTAGTAAGTGTTCTAGTGTGCAATGAATTTGCAATAGTCTTGCCATTGTCTTAGCACTTTCGTGTTCATCAAAATTACTATTTTTAAAACATTCAATCTCGTTTTTAATTTTATTGGCGCTGCCTTTGCCATCGTTATGTAACAATGTCTTGCGAACGGAAGCATTATTTTGCATTACAGCATTTCGTAGAGATTTGCGAACATTCGGCACAACAGCATCATCGTTTTCTTTGTTATCGTGGACCATACTATAACAGAAGAAATAATGTTAATTTTAATCTTCCATATAACTTATGTTAATTTGCTATTAAACCTTTTACTTCTTAAATCATTAGAACTGCAAATTTTACTCTCAACAAATATGTATTCGTAATCTTTATACAGCTTTTCCATACCAATTTCCAATAATAATTCCAACGGCTCAGAACCTGAAAGGCATGGTATAGCTAAACGTCGGTTTGCCACTTCTGTTATGATTTCGGCTAAACGATTTTTATTTGTCGGAGTGTTCTTTATAAATTTAGAAGAAAATTCATTGAAAATTAGAAATTAATAAACAATTTTAGTTTCTTGAATCATTTTTTAATTCAATCTACGTTAATTTTCTGCTTGCTGTGTTGTTTTAATGAGAACTATCATTTAATCAATTTGACTTGAAATATAAGACTATGATCTATAGGAGCAGTAATGAAATGGCCATATGAATATGCTTTCCCCCGCAGTAATACATTTCAAATAAATTTTATGAATAATAAATATTTTGTGAGAATATCATAAAACATTTATTAAAGAAATATAGCACAAATTAACGTAGATTAAATTAGAAATTAATTTTAAAAAACTTTTCATATAATGCTCTCGTTTTATTTAATAAAAATCTATGCATTATAAAAAACATAACTTACAGTTACATTTTCTTACCACTATATTACAATGGGCAGCACATTGAAAGAGTACATTGAAAGCCATCTTTAAATCCTTGTAAGATTTACATTCTAAAATAAAATATTGAAAATATTAAAAATTATTTAATTCAAATGTAATAGTTCCAACAACAAGAGAAAGAAATGTTTCATTGATTTCAGTCATGAATTCAAATAGTATTATACATTCATTCTCAAGTAATTTCTAACTCAACAGTAAATACAAATGTTTTTATTAGATTTCTTGATGGATTATTTAATAAACTTGCTGAAAGCAACATTGTAGAGGAATGGTTAGGTCTGGACAATGCCGGAATCCATAAAAGTCGGGAAGTGCGCGAGAAGATTAGTGAGACTAATGATACATTAATTTTTCTATCACCATATTGTCCCATGTTAAATCCTATAAAAAAGTTATTTTCAAAAATAAAATTGTCGGCACAAAATTTGCTGACCGTTCGACAAAATAATCAAAATTTGGTACAGATTGTTGAAGAATCAGTGACCAATGTTACTTCTACTGATTGCAGTAATTCTTACGTTGACATGTCTAGGAAACTACCGCTGGGTATAGCAGAACAACCGTTGCATTATATACTTTATTTAACTTGTTTGATTCTTATTCTTGTTAGTATTCATTTTTTATTCTAAATAATCGAAATTACATTAATAAATTTTAATTTAAAATTAAAAATCTTTAATTTGAATTTTAATATTTTGAAATAAAAAATCTTTTATTTGAATTTTAAAAAATTGAATTGAAAATTAAAAAACTTTAATTTTAAATTTAAAAATATATATTGATTATATTATTTTTTATGTACAAATATTTTACGGAAGTCATTTTATTTATATTTATTTCCATTAAACATTTTTTTATTCTTACCTTTCAAAATATCCCATAACTTATCGGTTAAGTCATTAAGACGTCGCTTTTTAGCGTTTTCTAAAACGATCTCTAGGTCATGTCCAGCGTCACTGCTAGTATCAATTTCCGATATTTCCGTCATAACTTTATTGAGGATTTCTCGTAGTTCAACCATTTCAAAACCTCTTATAGAATTTGTACACAAAATTAATTAAACAGTAATACTTGGTTATTAAAAAATTGTTGATAGGTATTTGGAATCTTAATATTTTCAATAATAAAAACATTTTATAAAACAAAAGCACTAAAGAAAATAAGTTTCTAAACTCAGAGCTTTGTACCGTTCATTAAATTTATTAATATTTCACACATTTAAATGTAGAATTGAATTAATATTGTATTGCGATAATGTAGATTAACTTTTTAATTTTTAAGAAAAGTTGATAGAACTGAATTTTTTACTTACACACCACTGGAGTAAATCGGCTCTTTTTGCACATCTAAGTTTTCTGATTTTTTAAAAGCAATTATTTCACTACGAATAGCCATCAATAAGCGTAACTGATTGAGAAAATCTTGTGTAGACGAAGCACTATTGCCAAAACAAAATGTTTGTTTTAAGATAACGTCACTATTTCGCAAATCTATAAGTGAAGGTGCGGCGGATACCGTTGACCATGAACACTTTATTGAAGTACTTGACTTAATATTGTAGATGTTTTCTATTTGAGTTTCGACTGTAGCTTCTTTACCAACTACATTATAATGTTCCTGCATCAAGGATTGAGTCATTACATTACGTGATGCTATTGTACCTTTATAATTGATAGTGCCTCTAATAGATTGATTTTTAGCAAATCCGTATTGCAACAGTAGTGTTCTTGAAAAATCTGCACCTGTGCATAAGAACCACACAGAGCCGTTAGCATCGGCTGCTGAATCGCCATTTTGAAAATCTTCTGATGATATAAAAGTTCTTACTTTATCTACATGAATACCTTTATGGTATTCTTCCTCGGGCTTCCAAGGATTCGAAGATATCAGATTGAGATCTAAGGACGTATCATCTATAGTATCCACTTCACATTCGTCTTTCAAAGGACTGCCGGTTAAATCTAATTCAGATGTTTTACCATCAGCCTTTGTAGGTGATACATACTTAAAAGTTGTGTAATTTGAACAATCCTGAAAATAAACAAATAATTAATTTTCTAATAAAATTTTGTATTTATATAGCCCTATTAACCTCCATGTAAAAAAGAATAATCTTGCCAGGATTTTCGGCAGCACCTACGATATTATTTAAATATGTAGGCGCAGATGCATAAGTTATCATGTAACTTTCACCATAATTTTGCAATAAGCTTGCGTAGACGTTTGCTAAATTTGAGCACATTACCTATTTCAGAATTTCCCTGTTATTTATTATTTAATAAATATAACAAATTGGTAAATAATATCAAAAATCATCAAATCAAATATGCGGGATGTTTTTTAAAGCCAAAAAGTAAGTGCGGTTTTACACACTTCAACTTTTGTTGCTCAACTTTTGTTTTTTCCATTAGAAAGAAAGAGAAAGTTTTATACCCCTTCTCTTTCTTTCTAATGGAAAAAACAACAGTTGAGCAACAAAAGTTGAAGTGTGTAAAACCGCACTAAACAGCAAAGTACAAACACAAAAACTTTTTCTATGCAGCGGCAAATACAACCTTGCAGAATTAACAAGCCCCGCGATTTTTGCTTTGCAGTTAGAAATTTAAAAAAGAGAAGAGATATTTTCTTAAAAATCGCAACACAACAAATTGTAACATATAGCACGTTTGACTGCACAACAACAGTAAAAAGCCATTAGATTTTGCAATAATATATAGCAATTAAAAATTAGGTGACGACGCTACCTAGTAAAAAAACGCTACCAATTTAGCGATTTTTCTGCCCAAACTAGCAATGTTAAAGTTAAGAACATTAAAACATTTTTCTCTTGATATTTTTCAATTGCAACAGGACAAAGCAATTCGCCTATCTAAAATTCAGTTCAGTTGTTATACAAAAATAAGTGATTTTGACAATTGCAATTTAAAACAACAGCAGTTGCTGCAATTAATGCTTTTCGGTAGAGCGTGAATAAAATTTTAACACACATGTGTATTTAGTACTGCAATTCGTTTTGTCCTCGTATTCGAGGCTTTATATATCTATTATAGTTTGCTACAATAAAAACTTTATAATGCAAAGGCAAATTTAAAAAGAAAATTTGCAGCGACAAAAGTTGCATATTGTGGTTTATATACATAGCTCAAGAGTTGGATTAATGATTTTAGAGAAAATCCAAATTCTTAAAACAACAAATCAAATAATAAAATCCAATAATTTAAACAAAAAACAGCAAACATTGAAAACCATTTTTTATCAGTCCCGTTCAATAAGATGTCCTTTAAACATCATGCCTTGAGAAAACAACAATAACATCAAGATGATAAAATATAAAATACAATAGAATTCATCAAAAATTCAAACATTCATTGTTAAAAAACAAATGGTAAAATTAATTACTGTAGAGTATGTACTTATATATGTTCATATGGCCATTTCACTAGTGCTATCAAGTTTTAAAATTTTAATTAAAATATTTTAAAATATCTTTTTAAATGTTAACTAAATTTCAGGTACAACACACAAGTGACTATTTTTATGAACGTTTTTGATTTCAATTCTCAAACTGGAAATAAAAAATTTAAGAGCAATGTCAAAAATTAAATAATTCCTCACACATACATATATTCAGAAACTTATCGTATATAATATTTACGTTTCAAACAACATAAAAGCATTCGAGGGCGGCACCTGAGCGCCGGCTCTAAACTACTAGCAGCCGCTATCTAGAATAAGCTTCATATGTATTGTTTATACACTGTAGTATTATCACAGAGTATATTAGTTTTGTTTAGTGGCACGTGTGTTTTGTTTTTAAAAGGAGAAAAATATGACCAATTATGAAATGCAAAACAGCGATTCAGAATACTATTCTGATGATGAATCAGACACAGAGGTAAATTATTTTAATTTTTTTTTACAAAAGTTAATGCATTAATTTTAACAGTTGCAAGAAGCTTTCGCGCGTGGGGACTTAAAACCTGGACTAAATATTGAATTTCAAAAAGGAAAAGATAAAATAAATGATATCGTGAGTTTTGTGTATCGGCATGATTTTAAAAGATTTTTTTTAAATATTTAAATTACTTTAAATGTTAATAGCCCAGACTTTTGACAAAAACAGAAGAAGTGCAAGTAGATTTGCCATGGATCGAGCTAATGGATATGGTAAATGATTTAGCGCCGTTGGCTCCTGAATTAGCTGTTGCGTTAGAGAAACACGCACAAAAAAGAGCCAACTTGTTTAAGGGTAATGCAAAAATACCCTATGTACGACCTGAAGAAGATCCAGTACTAAACGACTTCAAACGAGAAATGTTGTTTCATCGTCAGGCACAGGCTGCTGTTATTGAGGGCATAAAGCGTTTGCATGAGATGGGTATAAAAACGAAACGTCCCGATGACTATTTCGCCGAAATGGCTAAATCCGATGAACATATGCAAAAAGTCCGTTCAAATTTGATGGCCAAGCAGGAAGGTCTAGCAAAATCGGAAAGAATTAGGCAAATTCGTGAACAACGTAAAATGGGAAAAATGTTGGCTAAGCAAACCAAGGTTCAGCGTGAAATGGAAAAGAAAGACATGTTGGATAAACTAAAGAAGTTCCGTAGGGGAAAGCTTAAGAATTTAGATTTCCTAGAAGATGCCAAGGCCCTAGAAGCAAAAACTAAGAAATCGGTTGCAAGGAGAAAAGAACGTAATAAGACATTTGGATTTGGAGGTAAAAAAAGTGGTTCTAAACGTAACACTAAAGCTTCAGCTGCAGGATTTGAAAACACAAAATTCCGCAAAAGTAAAGTAGGAGTAAAGGCAGCTCCTGGCAAAAAGCGAATTGGAAAATCAAGACGATTAAAAATGAAATCTAAAAAATAAATTTGAAAAATGCTTGAACAAAAAGAAACTGTGTTTGCGATAGAAATACGCTTATTTGACTGGGTCTTCGTAGACAGTAATTTTTCATCAAATCACAAATGTTAATTTAGCCTTTGTTTATTATATATAAGATAAAAATCACACATTCTGCGAGGTGAGAATTAAAAATTGTGTGTTATTTTGAACCAAAATATTTACAAAAATAATTTTATCTTACAAGTGATTATGCACATAACCCTTGCACGTCTAAATGAAATTGACTATAGATTTTAGTGCACGTTTTGCTTGTAAATAAAATAGCTTTCATTTGTCCTTTAAAGAACTCAGCTTTTTACTTAAAAACGGTTTTATTTAATTTTATAATAGAACACAAATTGTACTCTTTTAAGCCCTAGCTACCACTTTTGCTTTTAAGGGTATACAGCTTATTTCTTTTAAATCTTTAAAGTTACAACCGAATTTTTCTTTAAATCTCTAGAGCGCTTAGTGTACGAACTGTCCAAAGTTTTTCATTAAAATATTGTCATTTGAGGATAAAACATATTTTTGTAAATTTTTTAGTAGGTATAGGTTAATTTAGAAAAAAAATTAATTTAAGCTTTCTTAAATAAACAAACCAATATGCAATTTTAACATAAACAGAGGATCCTATTTACTATTTAGCTTTGTTTAAAATATTTTATATGAGCATCCAAATTCTTGACTAATAGCCTTAAAGCCCGATTTAAAATTTAACTCTGAAGCCTGGTAAATTCTTGTATAAATACCTATGTACTTTTATCATGAATTCTAAGCCGTGATAAACATATTTTTTCAAGTCGAAAATTTTTATCCTCAAAAATCTACTCATATTTTTAAATTATCAAATTCTTAATTTAATTTATTTCTCGTAGACAATCAAAGTAGAGTTGGCAACAATTGTCTTAATTCAGCGGCATACATATAGTTAGTCAAAATGTTTGAATCGAATTATTTATTTGCAGCAACCTACTTATATATAGTTAAGGCCCTTTTTAAATTAATTGAATGTTGATTTACACGTTATGCTAATTAAAATTTTCGTTTATTTTTTTTTTTTTTAATAATTTCTTTCTTTTTTGTTGAATCACTTTTAACACTATTGTCCTTTGTTGAAGAAATGTCTATATTTTCAACCACTTCAGCATCCTTTTTGCAATTTTTTTTCTTTTTACCTTCAGTAACAACTATTTGTTCATTAGCTGTAAACATTTTAGTCATTTCTACACAACAGTGTTTACGTTTCTTTTTTTTCAATTTACTATTTTCAAAGTTCAACACTAGATTCATTTCTTCTCTAGTGCTTTCAGGTTTTGTGCATTTTGCCTCCAACTTTTTGTTAGTTCGTATGTGCTCCTCATTTAAACCATGTTGCTTAGAATTTAATTTGGCTAATAATTCGGCTTCTTGCTGTTCTATTCTCAGCAACTTTCCACTTAATTTTATTCCATGACGTGCTCCTTTGTGAGCGGTTCTGCCACCACACGCTTTAAATAGTTCCTCATCCGTTAAAACGTTTACCTTTTCTACTTCGATATCTTTTGCATTTATTTTAGTTTTGCTTTCAATTTCATTTCCCATACTAGTTAAGGTTGCAGTTTGTAAAAAGTTATCGTAACTATATTTATCATCACTGCTATTTGCTTTAAGTTTTTTCAACTTTTTTGCTGAAAAGCCTTTAGTTGAAATTTCAACACTTTCCCTGTAATCTTCCAGATTCATTTTTATTTCTTCATTTTCCTTTGTTACTTTTACATTTTCAGCAGCTTCATTATAAACCCTCTCCCACCAATGGTTGTTAAAGTCAGATGCAGCTTGGTCAGCACCAAAACCTAATCTATCAAATTTTAAAGTTGCTTTTAATGGTTTAGCCATACCGCCTTTATTTTTTCCCAAGCCATCTCCATCTCTCCAGCCATAATTTTGCATCAATTTTCGAGCAAAATCCATTGTTTATAAATATTTAAACGGGGTGACAAAAAAAAACGTGAGTACATAAGTGTCAAAAATAGTATGTTCAGTTAAAATTTAACTGTCATTTTGTAATGAACAGAACCAAGGCTCCAAGGTTGCCAATTTCAACAAAATCCGTATAGATCTAAAACTTTTTAATAATTTTTGTGATAAATATCTTTTTTTAGATCTTTTTTTTTATTATATATTTTTTCTTTTCAATATTTCGCTTTCCTTTGTAAGAAGCTTTCCAAAGGAAAGCGAAATATTGAAAAGAAAAAATATATAAAAAAAAAAAGATCTAAAAAAAGATATTTATTAAAGATAAAAAAGATCGTTTAAAAAACTATAAAAATAATTTTTGTGTTAATTCAAATAAGTCAAAATTGAAGAACTAAAATATAAATAAGTTTTAAAATATGAATATGCAATAGAAGTTTCAAGTTGTTATACTTTTACCCTTATCATCGTACAAAAAAGTCAATTGAATTTTAAAAATATGATGTAGACAATTTTATTATTCGTGCTTGATTCCTTTAAATAAATATTTCATGATATTTTCACGAAATATTTATTACAAAAATTTTTATTAAAAAATAAACATTTTATGATATTCTCATAAAACATTTATTTCAATAAAAAATATTTGAAATGTATTACTGCGGGGGAGAGCATATCCATATTGCAATTTCACTATTGCTCACATAGCTCATCAGTGAATTTTACCCCAATATTGTATAGAAAACCCTAAAAGTCCTATATCTAAAGCCAAACTGATTCCATGAGAATTTTTTCATGGTTTTTCTGTACAATATTGGGGTAAAATTCACTGATGAGCTATGTGAGCAATAGTGAAATTGCAATATGGATATGCTCTCCCCCGCAGTAATTTTCAAATATTTTTTATTTGTATTGAAATAAATGTTTTATGAGAATATCATGAAATATTTATTTAAAGGAATCAAGCACGAATAATAAAATTGCTTAGATTGAAAATGATTCCGATGAATAAATTACTTATTTTTAATATGATGTAGATATTAAATACCTTTACAGTCAAAGCCCGGTTTAACAAATTATATAAAATCAGACCCTTCGTATACCCAGGTATTCCTTATATCGAACAGTATTTTTTTACCCTAAAATTTTATAAAAAACGGTGGTACGCAATTTTAAAAACAAAAATTTATTTATATTTATAATTTAGTGTAGAAATAAAACTTTAATTCATACTTTAACGTTTATTTTTTTAATAATTGTGTAAGCACTCTTTTTTAGCTTTTTCCAAGCCAAATGGATAATGTAAGTTGCATTGATTTCTGTAATGCATTTTTAAAATTCGGATGGCATTTTGGTCCATCGGTTGTCTTAAAGGTGTTACGTTAGGTGGTAGATAAAGCGTCCATATATTTTCGTCTTTGGTTGTTTTGACTGGCTACTCTGTGGGTGAATGACTTAGTGCATTATGGGTAGATTGTTGCTTTTTAAAAATTGTTCAACCTTAGAAAAAATTAAAAACAAAAGTAAAACACTGTTACGAAAAATATATCTAAGCATAAAACCTATCTCTGAAACAAACAATTCAAAGAACCACATTTTAAACATTTCTAAATTCATCCACGCATTTTTTGAATGGGTGTAATTTGTTGGAATAATCCTGTTTTTAAATGAACGAGGTTTTTTTGCTTAACCAATTAAGATCGGTTTTAATTTTTTTGAACCGGATGCATTTGCACATAGAAGAGCTGTTAACCTTTCTTTAGATAACTTCCTACCAGGAGCACTGGCAAATTGCATCTCTTGTTAAATTCTGTCCGATTACTAAGTTATGGAAATGATTTTTAAAAGGCTGCACTAAATCTTGCCAAGCTGAAAGTTTTTCGCCGGTTTGCTTTAGTAACCTGATTCCATATCTTCTTAAAACATGATAGCCAGCATGGAAATGGAACCGTACATTTGATTATGAATTTCTAATGCCTTTGACGGGTACATACATGTTTTTTGGCTTTTTGGTTCGAAGCGAACCTTTTCCATTCTTGCAACTTAACCTTTTTTAAGAGATCGCCGTTTTTTTTTTGTTCCATTGTGTGTAATTTTTAAATTTTTCACAATTTTACGTTCGTTTTCTTTTAAGATACATATTGAAAATTTTGTTATTCTATACTTTTGAGATATTACACCTTTCTTACATTCTTCTAAAATCTTTAATTTTTTATCAAAAGAGAATCTTTTTCGATTTGACATCTTGTTTTGATAATGAACCAAAGAAAACTACTAACTTTAAGCAACGCATCACACGTGTTCTTTCAATACAAAGCAAAAAACACACACAAGCATCTAACGGTTCTGTAACTTTGTCATTCGTTAGATCGGGATTATTTTTTTGCCTTTCGCTATATAAGGTAGTTAATATAAAAATTTGGGCATTCGATAACCGAATATTCGTTATACCGGGCTTTGACTGTATTTCTATTTGTACTCCATATAAACACTATGTAAACGGATTTTGGACAAGTACTTCTTTTTTCTAAATTTTCATTAATTCATCACAGTCAGTGTTGAAAGTATAAGTTCTTTGTAATGTGAAAACTGTGGTACTGTTTTTGATGCATATATCCTGCATCCATGAAATCACCCTGCTTTGTCTAGAAAACATTTTTATTCCAAATTGTGGTCGTTAAAACCGATGAAGCTTTCTAATTATTCTTCTAGATATTCAAGTGTTAGATCTCAAAACAAATAGACAAAATAACGTTTATATTCAACAAACAAAACTCAGCTATGAGTTTTCTATACAGCATTTGGGTGAAATTCAGATGACTTATACGAGCATTTGTAAAATGGCTATACGAATGCGCTTTTCCCACAGCAATACATTTCAATTTTTTAATATTAAATATTTTATGAAAATATAAAATATTTGTTTAAAGGAATCCAGCACATTTAACGTACATAATAAATTTTGTATTGCTTTTAGTTTTAACAAAACTTGTTTTCCCATTATACTAAAGATTTTTTTTTTAATTTTAATCATAGATTTTTTATTTCTGTTTTAAACTTAAATAAAAAGAGTTGCTTTTTCTTTATTCCTCTTGGATGTTTTTCAAAAACAATAAAGATAATGGAGCTGTGGTTGCTGTAGTACAGATGTTATAAATAATTTCGTTATAAGAATTAACGTCATCCTAGACTTAAATACACACTTTAGAAAGCGAAGAGAAGCAAGAAAGCCATCATAAGACAGAAAAGACCCATGGCTTCAGAAAGGGCAAAACCCAAGATAGCGTAGGAGAACAATTGTTGTTTCAATGATGGGTTTCTGGCATAACCGATGATGAGGGAACCAAATACTGTTCCGATACCGGCACCTGTTGTATTGGAAGTACGGAAACACATTGAAAAAAGAAAAGATTTAGCATGAAAAAGTAAGCAATAAATGAAACAAAGAAAAGAATTGCAACAAAAAGTCTTAGTTTAAATTAGAGCTAATCAGTCACAGATTAGTCTGAATTGAGTTCTGTTATATAAGTTGTGCAACTTATTTCAAAACAGCAAGCACATCGCACTAAAACTGCTGGTCACAAAAGATTTCAATGGATATTTTTATTTAATAAAAAAATCCAGGATTTCTTGTCCCTTTGCCTTTTAATCATACAAGTTTCCTGCTAGAAAATTTAGGATTTTAGGTTCACATGTACAACAACATGATTTTGTTGAACCTTGACCAAATCTCAGACCTTCCCGAGGCAAAATTTAGAGCAATTAAATACTCGTTTGTAAGCCCCAGATGCTAGATTGCAACTGACTAATAATTTTACTTAAGACTTCTCGTTGTTATTTACCAAAATAAAATTTCAAAAATTCTTTGTTTCCAAAATTAAAGAAGACTTCCAATACTAACCGGAACCTGCTACACCGACTGTTGCAGCACCAGCGCCAATGAATTTGGCAGCTGAATCAATGTCACGAGAGACTGGGGTGGTCTGGAATGACCTGATTTGTGGCAGTAAAGCAACTGGCGTTGTGTTCTGTGCGGCCAAAGTTTGACTTTGGGTAATAACTGCGCTGCTCAATGGCCTCAAGTACTGCCTGGAACTGTTAACCACCTGAAAGTAAACGAATTTTTTTATTATATATATTTATAAATAAGAATTTAGTTTAGTTCACCACCTTTCGCCAATTCAACATTAATAACGCATACAAAAAACCATCCCCCGCTTATATTATTTCGTAATATTTTAATCGAATTTAAATTATTTAATAAAAGGACAAACTTGTTTAAAAGTAAACAAGAGTTCTTTATAAATTCTTGCAGCAAAAATGCCTTTAAAGTATTGTTTAACTACTTTGTTTTCATAAAAAATGTTAAGCATTTAAACCTTAAATATACAATTCAACATGAATTTCTCTGCCTGCATATATTTTAAATTAAAAAAATTTTCACTTGTTTCTTATTCAATTCGATTAACAAGTATTAAATGTCAAATACCAACTGGTCTAATCTTAACAATTATCTTTCAATTTCCAAATAACAAAATAATTATTAATGTTACGGCATTGATTTAATGAAGTTTTAGTTATTAAATCATAAGCTAAAACATAAAATGTAACAATTAATGAATATGGATGTTATGCAATTAATATTTTTTGCTTACATTTATATTAACCAATTTCATAATATAAAATGCTAATAAATATGATTCTATTATTTTTTAAAAAAATGTTAATGTAAGTGAATTCTATGATGATTTACAAAATAAGTGTTAAAACATCTTAACATCTTACACAAGCAAAATCAGCGGAGTTTTATATAATCACGTGGATATTCATTAATTAAAACTTTGGTACGTATTTATTCATTGTGTATTGATTGTTTAATTATTAACGTTTAATTGTAAATAAAAAAATGAGCATTTTGGTTTACTAGATTGAAAAACTTAAAAAAGAAATTTACATAACCTTAAATTTCACTTATGTAACTTTTTTCGCTCAAACAGCTATAAACATATCTTTTTAACAGAGCGCGGTCATTGAAAATTCACCTCATAATGGAATATACAAACTTTACCGTACAAAAGAACATAAGGAAAGAAAATAAGTAAAACAGAACGAAGGAACCAATACCGAATAATGAAAAAATCGATTGAATGAAGAAAACTTATGTAATGCAAAATTGCACATCAAGTAAAAAAAATACTTACAGCAGACCTAGCAATAGGAGCAATACGGGAGACTGTTGACACGAACATTTTCCTTTTTGTTTTTTAAGATTCTTTGAAGATCAACAAAAAATTGAAGCTAGCGCACGTAGACTCTAGAAATAAGAAAAAATATTTAACAAATATAAATATATATTAAAACTTTTAAAATTAAATTATTAACTATTATAGTAACTTGAAATTTGGGTAAAAAAATAATCTTGAAGTCAATTTTCTCTTAAAATTACGTAATCCTATCTTTATGACAATTTAAAGTTTTCAATTTATATTTTTTAAACTGCAGCAACTAATTGTGTTAACTGTAACTTTATTAACGTTTTAGAAATGTTAGCACTTAATGAAATAAAATAATAACACTTTTTTAAAATTCTAACATTTATTAATCACAATTAATAATGGAGCTGCTGAAAGCCGCTGAACTTGATTCCAACTGACAACTACTAAAAATCGTGTCTGTAGATGGCCGTAAAAGAGTTCGACTAGTTAATACAAGTACTGCTATCTTTGTTTAAAAATCAACCACTGACAAGATGGCCGTCTTCACCACGATTTCATTCGGCCAGAATTCCACCATTCCACATTTCCTTTGCAAAAAAAATCATATAACCGTGAAAAATTTCATTCAAATGTTCTTCGCATATTTACACATAAACATATTTAATTTTTAACTATGAACTTATATAACAAAATGTAAATCACATTCACTTCGGTAGTACTGACTATTTAACCCCAACATGAATTTATACAGAATAGAAAGAACTATCAACATTTTTTCCACTTTATGCGATAACCAACATTTTGCGTGTACTCACTTCGACAAACCCTGACAACAGTGACCAATTTGAAATGAGAAGAAATATTGCGTTCAGCCGACTAATATCGACATCTACATTGGAATTTTAATATCGTGGTGAAATGGAATTTTGTAGTAATTTTCCGGCATATGTCAAAAAGCAAAGTATGTTCAGTGACAATCCATTACAGTAAGATTTTTTATATTCTACGTTTATAGAAGCAAATTGAAGAAGAAATATGAAATTTTTTATTTACAGGTATATTAAAATATATTTTCACATTGTTTAAATGGCAAAATTTTTCGGTGGAAATAAAAGAAATTATGGCTGCCATATTTCAGTACGACAAATTAGACCCAGTTTACATTGTGCAACTTTTGTCGCTGCAACTCGTAGTTTGTTGTTGTAAATAATGTGTGTAAAGAGAATAGTGGTAGAGTTACTCTCTTCCCCTATTCTCTTTACTCACATTATTTACAACAATAAAGTACGAGTTGCAGCGACAAAAGTTGCACAATGTAAACTGGGTCTTATTAACATATTTCATTCCAATGCTTAGAATTATATTTCCATTCCATTTAATCAGGTAACTATGTTTACATAGTTGTATTTTTATATACTTACTCCCAAGTTAATTGAAATGCCTTACATAATCCTCGCAAACCATTTGAAAAATATTGATTGTTCAAAAATGTTTATTAACAAGACGGTTAAAATGGGAGGCACCTGATATATAATTTTATATAATGATATAATTTTGCAAGGTATAACAGCTGTGGCTACAGGTATTTCGTTAGTGTTAAAAATCTTCTTTTTCATAAACAGTTGAGTTAAGTTGGTTACATTTTCTTTACAAAAGTGACACATACCCTCTTTGAAATTTTTACCATTTTCTTATTTTGATCATTTAAATACATATTTGTATTTAATTCAAATGCTTCTTTTTTATTTAACTCTTACGACAGTATAAAGAAATATTAAGTGTTAAAAAATCTTCTCAAAATTAAAGCCTACTTACCCCTTGCTTTTCTATACATCTGCTAAATTTTGCACAAGTTGGCTTTAATTCTTGAGTTAGGAAAAGATTTAAGCAGAAGTTTTGTTATTTTAAAGATAATAATTTGTAAATCATCATTCTACTCTCTTAAAAACAAACACGATTTCGGCAATAAAAAATTACAAATTTATAGTTAAATGTCAAAATTTCGATTACATCAAAAGAGAATAAAAAACAACATTCAAAAGGCCATCGTAAAAATCTGGTCTAAATTTGCACAAAAATTCTTCATATACATATTGAATTTTAGGATTAGAAGTAGTTCCGATGACCTCCAAGATCATCGCTTAAACAGAAAACTTCAGAAGGGTTTCTTATTTTAGGGATATCTCTCGTTCTTATATGTGTCAAAAATATAACGTCCAGATTTGTTAGCGACCAGCTCAGGTACGTAAAGGCTTGAAATGTGTAACGCAAATTCATTGTTCGATCTTATAAGAAATAATTAAAATCGAACTAAAATTAAATTGACGCTTTTCGGTAATTAGAACTGGAATTATATCAGATATATTTATCACAACAAATTTATTACAGATTATATGATGAAATTTTAAAATTATCTGACAGCCGTGCAATAAATATACCTAATTTTTTGTGATTTCTGTTACAGAAAATATCCAAATATTTATATTTTTAATTAAAAACAAATTAATTGTTTTTATTATATTTATTAAATTTTTTATTTCTTTGTAACTTAAAAAAAAACAAATAGTGTTATCAATGCCGTTTATTTGTAAATGTGTGGGCTTAATCAAAATTGTTTTAGGAAAATGCGCTCAGCTGATATTTTAACATAAATGGTTTTGTTAGGTGTGTATGTAACATATAAAAACAGCTGCTGCACTTAGCTGATACCTTATTATAGTGCCATAGAAAAAATAAAGAGATTTTTTAAATAATAATTAACACGTTTTACCTGATAAATAGCGAAGTGTTTTCCGTTATGCCTTTTAAAGCTTAGGTTAAAAAACAAATTTCTTGAAAATTCAGTTCTGTCACTATTTATACTATTATCAATTTGTAGTGGTTATCATGCTTTTATAAAACTTATATAAATAATCTGCCTTAAACTCCGAATGATAAAAATTATATATTTAAATGTCGTGATTAAATACCAAAAAATTGTCAACTGAAACATTAATATTAAAACTGAATATTTGCAAAATAAAATCGTTAAACAGACGTGTTCTGTCTCAACTTTCGCGTCATGCGACGTGCTCTTCGTTTTTGTGTAGATTTATTCACCACTGTACTAATGTAGTTAGGTTTTTCGCCTTAAATTGCTTGGGTTTGTTTTTCAATGCGCATTCGAATCGCAGCGTCAGCAGAAGAGGTCGCGTCGTGAGGTGTCTTCGTCTTAGCAACGCACGGTTCGAAAATGTTCTAATTTGGAAAAATAATATTAAACGCCCTCAAATAATTTCAAAAACTACTTAGAATGCTTAAATAAAATCTTTATAACACATTTTTATGTTCGGTTTAACTAAAATTTGTGCGAAATAGTAAGCAGTTTCAATGTAAAAATAATCAATGTGTTTGCTCAACTAAAGTTAATCGCATAGCCCCCAAATAAAAAAAATTGCATAACATCGTTAGTATACATATGTTATCTGTGTTTGTGTATGTTGTATCTATGTTTTTGAATTGAAATACAATCCAAAAATAAGGAGAAAATATGAAGAGAGTATTTCTTTTCGTCGTTGAGACACGAGTTAACATAATCAAAAAGTAGAGAAATCCATATGAGGTTGTTTGTACATATGCAAGCATACATCGTTACAAACCAATCGAATTCAGCACTTAAAAAATAGAATTTGTCACACCACCTTAGCAACTCCTTTTAAATGGAGTAACTACAAAACATTACAATATAGTTATTAGTATATTTACTTAACTGGTAATAAATATTACTAGGAGTATCTAGCTAAATCATGTTTAATATGTAACAAACTAATCCGTCCAGTGTTTGAATAAGTGTAGTTGCTTCTCTGAGTTTCTATATATTCAGATATTAATCATATGAGTTTGTGTGAGTGAATGTTTATTTTGATTTAGAAATATGTGTTTATATAAAAAAATAAAAATAAACAAAGCCTGCAAAGCCTATTAGCAAGTTTTTTATAGGTAGCGTAAAAAAAAAAATGACATTAAAAAGCTCGAAATAAGTCAAGGAAGCTTAGGTGTACTTGTCAAAAGTGTAATAAAATAATTAAATTTAAACTTAAACGAATTTTTTCTAAAACATTGAAAATATTCTATTTAATAAATTATTCGACAAATAAAAGGTAATTCATTCAATAATCTAAGGCATTAAATAAAAATGTGTTTTCAAACTAAGAAAATCCTATCGTGCTTTTAAATTATAATTGAGCCTACACTTGTATACCTCAATATGTACATACATATATACATGTATTCATGCCTGCATACTTATGTAAGTATGTATGTATAGTCAAATTTAGTTTACATTTAAGAGTATACAATCGTGCAGCAGTGATATTTTGATAGATTTGTAATCAATATAATCGATTGAATATAAGTAGACATTCGAAATTAAAAATTGGTTTCCAGTTTTGAAATCCTAATTCCACACATCCACATCATTGCGGACAATGTTGAAGCGACACAATGCTTAAGTTTTTCATAAAAAGTATGAACTATAAAAAGAAATCAGATTTCACCTTTAACAAACTACAATAAAAGTACTAATTCCAAATTGTGTGATTAGTGTATTACCAAAATTTGAAGCTTATTGGCCGTTTTAAAAATCAATCAGTTTGCCTTCCAGAATTTTAAGAAACTTTCTTAAGCTAGCTTTATCTGCGTAATTTTTCATCTGCGTCAGCTTTACATAATTTCGCATGTCTCAAAATTGAAATTTTACAGAGGATTTAAAATATTTATTTTCAAATGCCTATGCATTTATATGTTTTGAAGCGTTCACACAGCATGTAAAAATTTTTCTATAAAAAATTTAACAAATCAGATGTGGAAATTATAAGTGCATTAGCCTTTAATTAATATTAAATATTTCAAAATTGTACTACTTTAATTTTTTGGAATAAATTTTTGAGAATTCGAAAAACTCGCTTAGAAAAATAATACAACATGCCCACACAAATGACTATTTTTGATGAGAGAGAGAAAAAAAACTGAATTTTTTGTTTAACTAACGAATTCGTTTAGTTAAATATAATGTTCCTGCATATCTATTAAAATTGAATTGAGAATTAATTCTGATTACACTCAATTCACCTAGCATTAAAATGGCAATTGTCTAATAATACCTTAGTGGCAATTTAAAATTTTTCTTAGTCTAACGAAAGGTAATGTATATATTTCAATATCGGTAAAAAAATAAACCGAAGGTAAAAAAATTTAAATATGGACATACATAGGTACATAATTTAAATATGTACATAAACACCGATTTTTAATAGCGAATTATAAACTAAATAGTCAACTCACTTTCATTTACAACACACTGAAATCTAATACTTATAAATTCGGGTTGATTTTCTCTTACAAAATCTAATTTCCCATTAAATTTTGACAAAAATCCAGCCAAAAGCTAAAACTAGCTAGCGGTACTTAGTGATGCAACTGTGTTAATAAAAACGCAAAGTAAAATTTGTTATAGTGTATTCTGGGTCGCGACCCTCCACAGACATGAATATCTACGGCATGGATATAAGAATTTATGTCTTGTTGGTGTCAAAATAAATTGCAAGCGAACTAGATTTTTAAAAAGATTTTAAATCATATCTAGTCGATTTCGGTGCAAACAAAAGCACGTTATTTATTTTTATTTATTTTTTGCATTATTGAAATTAAATTCTATATTACATGTATTTTAAAGAAATTAACATATTTATGTGCATTCAGAAGATGCATTGAAAACATTTATTTTTTAGTTTATGTTATGAATCCTATAAATATACATATATGACTAAAATTTTGCTTTTATTTACAGATTTAAGTTTAAAATTCCAAAAAAAATTAAATGGAGCCCACCGGTAAATTTTTAGCTTACAAACAATGCGGAATTGTATTTTAACAACATAAACCATTCAAACGTAATTTTCATGAACGAATATAAATTAATCCCAAGCATGCGCTAGGCACTTAGCGAAAAGTAAATTTTAGAAAACTGCAATTCTAAATGTAAATTACTATCATCGCAATTATGCTCAACAATAGTATTAATTAATCAAGAAGCCTAATAATCAGGCACAAAAAGGCAGTAAAATAAAATATTTAAAACAGAAGAAGTTACACTTAATACAGAACAACCATTTTATCAGGTGTAATTTATAAATGAAATATATTATGAATAAGAAAGAACCGAGGTAGTGAAATTAAATTCTATATGAGAGAGAGTAAAAAAATATAAAAAATAGTTAAAGAGAGAAAATTGTTTGTATTTTGCAGAAAAGCAAACGCATATGTATAGTGAAAAAAGTAAAAATAAGGAAAAACGCTGCCTAGTTGCTTTGCGTATTGCGGCGAAAAACGCCGAAGATAACGCAAATGAAATTATAAATAAAAACAACGCAACCAACAGTATTTAAGAGACAAGAAGTTGAAACGAAACACCAAAAGTCTTGTGTGGAAAAGAGCCCACAATATTGGGTAAATACAACGTCAACAATTTATACATCTAAATTCACCACTGTAAAAAGACAGTCGAACAAGTGAGAGCAAACGAATGTTTAAACATAATCGTATAGAAACGAGTAAAGAAGAAAAGAATCAGCTACTACTACTCTGCTATCCGAATTAAATCGTAATATAACGAACAACAAACGAAGAGATCGACCGACTAACAAACAAACAAATCGAACCGACCGACCGAACGTGCGACAAAATTGTGTTTTGTGTTGTGGAAGAGCAAATAAAGCAGCAATTGTCGGCGATTCCGCAGTCTACTTTTGAAGGGACATGGCCGTCTTTTTGCTCAACATTTGTAAATTTAATGGCTGCGGAATCACATTTCCAAGTTTGGGTGATTTAATCCAACATATTGAGGACACACATATTGGTAAGTTAAGCTATCAATATGTAAATGATGGAGGTATATAATACCTATGTATTAACTTATGTTTGGACTTCACTGTGCATGTGTGCAATTTCTCATTGGTTTTCTCAAACATTCAAAGTTTTTAACAAAATTGTTTTAAAAGTGCTTGACATTTATATAGTTGGTGCGGGTTTGTCGCGTGATCTATTAATTAAACATATTTAATTAAATGCATATGCTACAGATATACATACATACATATGTAAGTAAATGCGTAAATATATTTACATACATATGTATATGCAAAACTTTGATGTCATTCGTTTATTTTAACTATCCAAAACCAAAATACACAAAGCAAAAATAAGTAATACCCGGCCTGGTATTAATGAAATCTGTGCAATGTCCAACGTAAGCTTTTTGGTTTACGTTTATTATGCATATATTAACATAAAAGTATATATAGTCTGAAAAGAGAGTGGATTTTTATAGACTGTATATAAGACACTTAATATGGATATGTAAATATTGACAATTTTATACGTTTTTAATTTCTACTGCTCTGCAATGGGGTTGTTTATTATATACATTAAACAAAAATTATAAAACTGAAGATTTTATTTATTATATTATTATGGCTTCTTGTTTAAGTGTTGTTTTATATAATTATTATTTATCTAACAATTTCAACTAATATCTTAAAGCAACTTGATCCCAAATACTGTACTGTGTATAAAAATGGTTAGCGATATGTACATAAGAGCTTGCATGTATATATGGTGGTAATTGTCAGCTGTGTTTTGAATAATCGATAATCCTGTGTGTACAAATTGTTTTTAATAGTTTTTTACACACACTTGTACTATTTGTTTTTGTTATAACTACAGTTGCCAGATCTTCTAGTTTATGAAATTTTAAATTTGCTTTTGATTTGACGATTTTTGTTTATTGAAAGGGCGTATAAAATATCGATGACAAAAATATTAAAATTCACTTTGTACTTCAGTGAATTTAAATTGTGATATTTTTAAAGATTTTCAGAACTTAAATGAGCAATTTGTTTTTTCTTAGAATCGTGCAATTGATACAGATTAAATGGATCTCAGCCGTTTGTTGAAAAATTGCTTCAGAAATGGCAGCTTATTACCGTTAATTATAGCACCAGACAGACTGTTTTTGTGATACAGATTTGAGTCAGTGCTTATCCGCGTTGGCTATAATTGGTGTTAATACTAGTTGTATACAATGAGTCTACCAAGGCCTCCGGTGCCCATAGCGACACCCTATCAAAACTCCAGCCCATCAAAAGCACATCGGATAGGAAAAAAACAAACCTTCCCGCGGTTTGTGTTTACGCCACTGGCATCAAGTTACTCCCCGAAGGCCCCCACTGATATTCGGAGTGGGGCCGTAGCACCTGTGGGCTACCGATTACCATAGTGTCAGTTGGTAATTCACTGATCAGATTTCTAAAGTCCTTGTCTCCCAGTTTTAGGTGGTGGTTCTATAGAGACATGAGTGCTCATTCACCTGCCCCATAACAGTCATCCCAGGGAAATAATAAATAAAACTGCCTTACAGTTATTAATATCTGTATATGTATTGAATATTTTAGTAAGAAATTTAATCAATTCTTATGTTTGGACTTTTTTCATCATATGTAACAGTGGCATCCGTTAATTTATAATTTTAGTTGTTATTACAGCGAGAATAACAATACACAATCTGTATAAATTTTAAAGGTCTGCATGCTGCGGTGTCGAAAAGAAGTTTATTTATGAAAAATACGTCTTATGAGGGACACGCTTAAATTTGATGTTATTACTAAACTATACGTCTGTTTCTTTCTTATGTTTAAAAACAAAAAGTTATATTCGTCCAAAAAATTTTGTATCACAATTGTAACAACCTTATTTTAAGGGTCTGCCTATCACAGTTAAAAAAAATGGCAATATTTTTATGAACGTCTTGGCACTTTCGAAACACACTTTATTTTGTTGTAGCAGCTTTAGCAATACATCTATGAAAATTTTAAAGTAGCAATTGGGCTTTCTGATTCACACGGACTGTTTGTAGCATTGTAACAAAAAAAATACGTTTTTATCCTTTAGGTATTTAAGTACCGAAAATTTGTACAGTATTAGGACTAAAATTACGGGCTTGATATCGATCAAAATTTACATTTAAATACTATTGAAGTTTCGATGGATGTCGAATACAAACCCATATGCGCAAAATTCGATAGAACAAGAAGTAATTCTGTAAAAATATAAGTACCTTCTATATCCAAACAAGGAGGCTAATTACACTGTTCTGCAGAAAAATTCTCCATTTGATACAGCTTTATTTTAAGCGACGTAAACATATAATAAATGGCAAAAACTACTTTTTCTTGCTCAAAACATTTTTTTTAAATATCTTTTCATTAATTTTAGTTTTGCTTTTAAAGGGGTAAATCCTAAAATAAAAAATATTTAAAATAATTATTTAAAGTTTTAAATACTTATAATCGTTTATGAATAGTTTTACGGATTTATTTATTAATTTGTAATGTAATAAGTAAAAATATTTTTATTAATATAAAATACAATCAATCATATCGTTGTTTTTTGGTTGAAATTTTATAAATGATAATATTAAAACAATTTGAAAAATTATTATTCAATTAGTTTTAAGTTATAAAATTCTGAAATCTTCAAGAATACTTGAATATAAATTGGTTCAGCAATAGTAAATATAAAATGTGAGCGTCGATGCTAAAAGCGCTTCAAAAAATGACATTTTATTTTTCTTGTGTGTTTCTGAAGTAAAGTAAAGTATAACCAAAATAAAAATATCAAAGTAAATTTGTGCAGATTATGAATCAGTAAAAACATTGCAGTTCTTGTATAGGTTTTAAAATGAATATGAGCAAAAGTTAGTTTATTTTGTAGTGTTGCGTAGTGTTTAAAAAAATTTGCAAAAATTAATTAACACTATAATAATCCATTTATTTTAAAATGCTTTTAGGCTGCACCATAATCACAATGGGATTATTAGCTCCTAGAACTTAGTCCCACAAGATACAAAGAAAATGTCCGTTCCAATATTTTTAAATTTAGTTAAGTTACATTTCAAAGAAAAAAGTGTAATAAGTAAATTAATAAACAAATAATTGTGTTTATTGATATATTCTTAAAATTGAAAATACTTACATAAGCTTCTTCGTCAAGTGTTGTGGAAGTACTATTTTGTAGTGCTGCAAGTAATTTCAATTTCTCAAAAAAAATATCTATAGCGGTGACTGTTAAACAAGGTACACTAAAGCAGCTATCATCTGTTCATTTGATAGAGAAACATTTCCGCTGTAACGACATCTTGGATTTAAATGCAAGACAGAAATGGATGCATCCGAGATTGTAAATATCTTGGCACTTACAGTACCATACTTTCTTTTGCAGTTTGCGGATGTTGAGGAATGGCAGTGTACAAATGACTCAAAATGAAAGATAAAAGCATGTAATGACAATTCCTTTATCGTCGACACATTTATACTTAAAAAAGTATGTTTTCTTTTTAAATATGTAAGTGAAATACTATTACACCGCGAATAGTTATAAAAACACATAAATATCAAGATCAAAAAATTTTTATTTTACTTAAAGTAATTATTGATTTTTTAATATTATTATCCATGCACTTTAATTTATGTGATATTATCATTCTTTCCTTTTATTACCAGACATTATTAAAGATTTGCTATTATCTGATTCGGTGTAAATATCTGAATTCCTCAATTTTTTATGTGGAACCTTCGTCGTAATCACTCTATTTCGCTGAGAGTTTAAAAGACTAACATGCTCTTGAGACGAGACTGAAAGGCAATAGTTTTCGGCAGAATCCATTTGTAAAATAAGCTACTTGTACGAATGTTATTTTTTACAATTTTGCGCCGGAATTCATCCAGGCATTTATTCGGTAAATAGTCTTTTCTAAGCTAATTAATATTAACTTCAATTAAGCGTCATACTAGCCACTTTAAAAAGAAAATACATCGTTTATTAACCTTATGTTTGTGCAGTACAAAGATTAAACTTTATTCAAACAACCCAATAACGCAGTTACTTTTACTTGTAAAGAAAATGATAAAGTAGAATGATAGGGAGGATGATAGAGTATTAATAATAATGTGTGTTTGACATGTTGATAAGATCAAATGTATATTAACCTACATTCAAATACTTGTTAACCTTCAACTGAATAAGAAAAAAAGAACTACAAATTTATTTTATTTTTTTATAATATATCATTAAAATATTATGATATTCGCATTAACAGATACAAGTTTATCTATATAATTAATAGGCAAGCAATTTTTTTGTCTTATATTTATGCTCGCATAAAATCGGATTTCAATGATTTTTTTTTTAGATTTGCATAATCTATCTATTATTGATATCGATTCTAGTAAATGCCTATTAACTGATACTTTTATTGTAACTATACCGTTGAATATGAGAGTGGACTCCATACACGTAGGTCATATTATCTTTTAAATGGATATAACACCATACACTTTAAATTTACACAGATTACTTTGGGTTCATCTTTAACCCTAGAAACATTACGTTAATATTAAGTTTCTTGTCTTTTTTCCTAATTACTTCAATAATAAAACAATTATATTTATATACAGCTATTGAAAGTACGGCCTGTCTTCTCTGTAGATACGCCGAAGCTAAAAATTTTTCAGATTACTGAACACAAATGAGGTCACGTACGAACTCTGGCTTTAAAATCCGTTGTAATGTGTCCAATTCTAATTCTCCTGCAAGTTTCGATATGCAAAAGCTTTATTGACAAAAGCAGCAAAAACACCATCTTTATTTTTTATTATGCAATATCGTTTAAAATTCGAGAATTAATAAATCTTATGATTAATTGTATTAATTGTATTAGAATAAACTATGAGTTAGTCTTTTTTGTTGCAAATAGTAACATTTAAATACATATTTGTTTGTGCTGTCATAAGATCTTTTATATAATAAAAAAAAGTTGAAATTTGCACTTAAATGACTTTTGACTGATAACGCAGTTAATGTATTTATTATAATATAAACAAATAATACCGAATTTTGTTTTGTTAAAATTCTTCAAAATTTATTTGTCATAAGATTTAATTAAACACATCAATGGAACCATCAAGAAACGATCGTAACCTTAAAAAAATTGTATCAAACTTATAAAAAACATATTTTTATATGTGACTTTTTTGCTTTTGGAGTTTAAAGTAACTTATCTGTCAATATACATATATATTTACGGAAGTCGTTTAACATGTACAAATTTCATATTTTGATATTTATTAGTTTCTTGTTTTTGATTCTATTAACGAATTTAAAATAAAATTGGGGTGAGTGCTTTTGAAGCTTTTTAAAAAAATCTCACTCTCACTTTGAGGGCTGTTATACTTCATATGAACTTATATTACTATTTAGTTTTTAATAACTTGTATTAAATACAGTTTTTTATTTTATTACATGAAAGTTATTTTAAAAATGGGTTGATCAACCATGGAGTGCCACTTTCATCCACTAAAAAAGAAGATGTAGGACAACTCCGTTACATAAAACAAATTTCATATTACACATCATTCTTTGAAAAAAATTTAATTAATAGTTTTTAAATTAATGCTTTCCCCCAGATTTTTGAAAGTATTCAAACCTTCGTTTAGATTTTTGCTAGTGGAAGGGCCTCTGGTTCTTTTGATACTCTCTGGTTCTTTTGATACTAACCAAAGAAGTAAAAATGTTTTTTAATAATTCTGAAAAGTATTTTTATATAAACTGTTTCTTAACAAAAGTAAATTTAAATTTTGACGATAATGTAAATTTCAAACCATATAAAAAACAGGGTAATCAAAAAACTAACCTTAAATACACCAATTTGTGTTTTATACCATACGATCAGAACTACTCCCTTAACATCTTTTTGCAGGAAGTAACAGCACATACTTTTGAAGTGTGGAAATTTTTAGTCTTTGTTTTTGTTCTTAATTTTCTATATCTTTATATAATTGCAAAATTGCACTTAAAATACAAAAGTAACGTTTTGTTATTTAACATTTTGTAAATAAGGCAAATAAATGTTTGTAAATTTAAAGCACGACAACGACAAAAATAATACATTTTTAATTTACTATGCTTACATCATCCACAATACTAAAAACTGTAAAAGAAAAGGTCACTCACACTTTTTTTTTTTTTTTTTTAAAGAGAAGTAGCACTTCAGGCAACAATGCCTATTTAGTCAAGTACCGTGCTACCTTCTTTAGGAAAGGGATAGAGAAGAGATGAAACAGGTGGTGAAAGCAGAAGGATAGTCGGAAATTAACTGCCGTATAAAGACAGCAACAGCGACCAGTGACTATGCCTTCATCGCTGAGCAGCTCCACCGACAGTCAATTTTTATCTTTTGTAGTGAAAAAAACCAAGGTCTTCGTTGGGAATCGAACCCACAACCCCCATATTTACAAGCTAGTACACTACCTCCTAGCCTACAGGGGCACCTAGATGTGCCAAAACGCTATATTTAAAAGGACTTGCAGTTACATAAGAACTGTGAGTTTCGCTGTTGCTTATAAACATTTACTATTGCTATAAAAAGTCTTTAGTAAAATATTTTAAAATTTGAAAGAATTAATAACATTTTTAGAAGCATTTTTATCTACTTATTGTATCTCTTTTCAATCTTTTATTATTAGTGCTATTTTTGAATTTATGATAATAATGATTCATTGTTTAAATTATAAAATAATAACAGTCATTTTAAACTAAAAGAAAGAGAGCTTTTATTTTTATTTATTTTATTTGTTTATTACTTTTATTTTTATTCGACCTTTTTTTTTTAAATTTTATTAAATATGAAATAATCTTTTAACGGTCTTATTAAATAATTTAACGATTTTATTTTTTTCAATATTTCGCTTTCCTTTGGAAAGCTTCTTCAGGAAAAAATTTTTTTTTTTTTTTTTTTTTTTTTATATTGATAATTTTTTCAATTTGATAATAATTTTGTTTTGTTTTCAAAAATATAAAAAAAAAAAAAAAAAAAAAAAATTTTTCCTGAAGAAGCTTTCCAAAGGAAAGCGAAATATTGAAAAAAATAAAATCGTTAAATTATTTAATAAGACCGTTAAAAGATTATTTCATATTTAATAATATTTATTTTATTTTTATTCGATCGAGAATAAAACTGTAGATGTCTAGGAGTAAGTTGCACATGTTTATTTACTGAATATTTCTTACAAATTATATTGAATAAAATACAAAAATTAATCCTTATCGAATAACATAATTTATTATCTGATTTTATTGTTTCTGTAAAAAATGTTTAAAAAAATACTAATAAGCTTTATTTGGCACAAGTTTCCGTTAATTTAAAACTCTAAATTTATTATGAAAGCACAACTAATTACAAATTTTTTAAAGAAATGCTAGCGAAAAGTAATACAAAATTCTTTGGTTGGTTACATCCGTCATCGGCGTTCTCCCCATCTTCTTCTTTAGTAACCGGTAGAGCCATAATTTAGAAAGAAAGAAAAAGCAATTTTTCTTTCTTAACAAATTGTGAAAATAAAAAATAAACGTGAACTCAAGCCGAAAAAAAATTATTGGTGTATTATAATACTGAAATAGTTGGAATAATAATTTAAAAAAATCAAAGTTTCGATCTTTGATATTTTATGTTTCTATTTTCTTGAATTAAATTTGTAATGTTAAAACATCACTTTCGAGAAAAAAATATAAAATTGGAATTTAACTCATTATAAAGTCGTATACCTTAAATTAGTAATGTATTAATTTTTAGGTAAATGAATAATTAAATCAGACATTGTATGCTGGAGAAATTATAAAAATTCAAAGCTGTCCAATAATTCAATAAGCACTTGTTATTTAAAACGATATTGAAATTAAAAAACAATGAAGTCAATAAATTAAGACAGTATACATATACATATGTCCAACAGGTTTTGCTAAAAATATCGAATAATTAAAGAACATCCAATATTAGAATTATTTTATTGCGTCATCCTAATTAATTTTCATTTGAAAATGACATTAAATTACAGAATTAAAAAAAAGCAAAACTGCGATACTTTTTAATTATTATATGCTTGCAAAATATATTTTTGGAAAATTTACAGCAAACAATAAAGGAAAATTTTGCTGTGTTAAATCAAAACCCTTCGCAATATTTAAATTACACTAAAGTAAATAAATTCGCAACGTGCCTGAAAATGTTAAAAGAATAAAAGCAAAGCAAATTATAAAATGTAAAAAAAAACTATTTGCAGCTTACCCAGTTTTTACTTGAAGTTTTTGCATTTGGCTAAATCATTTCTGTACTAAGCTGGTAACCTCTACACAATTGTTTGTCCGGACATCAATGTTAACTCAGTGAGTAAGTAAGGCATGTAATAAATTAATATCCCTACTCGAGTTTTTGTCTTTTAAACCTAATCGAACAAAGATATTTTAAACTGATGTAATTAATGGCTTGGCTTTAGTTCATTTCTGATTATTAATAACTAAAAAATGTGATTATTATTTTTTATTTAATGTCTGTCTGGTCTCTTAATGCCACAAGACTTCGGTTTTTTGCACAATTACCAAAAACCATTGTTTTGAAAAATTTATTTTTGCTTTAAACGATATTATAAGAATTCGTTCGTTCTCACCATAACATTAAAATCAATAACGACTTTTAAGAATGTTTTATTGTTTTAAATGTAATCTTGACAACGAAAAAAATCTTGTGGCATCGTGGGACATGTACTAAATGTTTCTTTTAAATTTTAATATCACCGTACAACACTTGATTTTAGGTTGAAACACGGTTATTCTCCGTATACCGTAGATATTGAATAGGAAAAAAAGTGGAACAAACCTACTCGGAAAGGTGCATCCAGTGCCCTAAAAATCTTAAAAATGCTCATTTGTTCGCAATTTTTCACCTTTTTTGCCCAATAACCGGATTACAAATCCACAAATATGTTGTTTTTTTTAAAACTTTATTTGGCATTAAAATTACTGCTATTCTTACACAGAAAATATGAAATTTTTATTTGCTATTTAAGCATGGAAACAAACATTAGAACATTTTTAATTATTGTCAATATTCAGCTCGTTGAAGTCGACGCGTGTGGTTCTGATCTTGTTTTTTCGTAGGTTGTTGATATTCGTGTTCCGAGTGTGCTTCATTCATCATCCGAGTTAGACATAATATTCAATGGAAAATGTGTCTAGCAATTTCAGTGGAGTTATGCACTTGATAAAACGAATGATATAGAACTTCTTATTTTTATGACTACCTCCACGTGAAGTTTGCAGAATTGAAACCAAATATATTCAACAACACACATTTTTTAAATATTTTAATTCTCCTTTTTTATCGTGTTTTTTTATTTTTACCGCTTGCTAAATTTTACGTAAATCAAGAGATTTCGTAAATAAAAGTGCGAAACAAATTTTGCCTGTTTTGAACTCGGTTAAGAAAAGTTTTTACGTTATTATTATTAAATATATGTTTTAGTTCAAAATAATTCTAAAGCAAATCTGCATATGCTCTTATAAATATAGGGTTCCTGTCCATCATTTATTCATGTTTTAAGTTAACTTCTTTTTATATTATAGAATAGAATGCCGGTTTAATGGTGTTAATTTCCTTTCTTCGTCTTCGGGTGTATGTGAGCTTACTAACACAGACTTCAAATAGCATCGTAAAGAGAAATTTAATAGTACTAAATCATTGCCGTAACCACTGGGAATCTCTCATGTGGTAATTGAATTTCTTCATAGGCAGTATCTAGAACCAGTAACATTTACTGTTTTTCAGATACATTAGGTGATTCGTTATGAATATTTTATTAGTTCTCTGAAGTTCAAATACCAAAAATTTTATCATTAACAAACCCGCCAAGGTGAAAAGCTGCCAAATTTGATTTTGATATTGTCCAATCATAAAAAGGTATTGTTTGCTCGTATAACCCTAAATTATCATATTGTATCTAAATAAATAGTCTCCCAAGACTATTGGCATTTAAATGGCGGTAAATTAAAATCTTTGCTGAATTTTGAATTTAACAAAAAAAATATTTGTTTATAGCATATTTTATTTGCTGTCTCAAGGTCGTTAGATTACCCATTTCATTAGAATAACAAAACCCTTAAAAATAGGATATTTTCCATTTAAGAAAATAATAATTTATTTCTATGAAAGAAAGTAAAAGTATGCAATTTTACCAATTTTAATAACACTTTATATTGTTGTTACTATATTTTTACAACACAACGGTCAAATCAGTCGAAGATAAACAAAAGCTAGTTTGGGTTGCTTGCACAAAGAAATTGTGAATATGTTCTTTGGATTAACTTTTGTTTAATATTATTATTTTTTAGATTATGATCCCAAAGTAGTGGAACAAAAAGAACAGGCCCAACCGGCTTGCCTACCATTAAGCTATGTTTTGCGATTTATTTCGGACGATGCACGTAAAGAGAGTACATTTCTTACTGCAAATGCAGCAGGCGTTGAACTTAAACGCAAGTTGGCGATCAAACATCACAGCTATAGCATGTCTTCATCCAACCGCAGTAATACTCCAACCGGTGAGCTATTGTTGTTAAATAAAATAGTTGAACACATTTCTAATGACTGTTCTAAATAAAATTTTTTTCTACATTTTTTAAACAATCTAGGAAGCGAAATGGATGAAGATGAAATGGTTGTTTCTGAATCAGAAGATAGTAATGATTCCTGGACAACCGAAGAATTTAGTTCTGAGTTCATAATGCGCTATGGCAGCAGGTGGGATTGGCTCTCTGCCATATTTTATTTTATGGTCAATGCTTTCTATTAAACAAAAATTATTTGTAATTATTTTTATGTCACTTTTTGTGAATTGTCTTGGAACTTATAAAGGCATTCCGGATCCGGCAGCAATGGCACACCGGGTAACGAAAAACCATTTGCGTGTCCTGTTCCGGGGTGTAAAAAGCGATACAAAAATGTAAATGGCATAAAATATCATTCAAAAAATGGTCATAAAAAAGATGGAAAGTAAGTGGATAGTGTTAAAACCAACAAAAAATGTCTACTGATAATTTAACATTAATTTTTTGTAATTTTCTTCTTTAGAGTGCGTAAAGGTTATAAATGCCACTGTGGCAAAAGCTATAAAACTGCCCAAGGTCTTAAGAGCCATGCTTTGGTGGCACATAATTCCTCTCCGGAAAATGTGTTAGCAACGCAAAATTTAGGAAGTGTTCTGAACACTGCTAGTGGTAATATTCTTATGCAACGCAGTAGTTCACCGTCACAGTCTTTGGGTTCTTTGAGTCCATCCAGCATAAGTAATATGTCAAGCGGCGCAAGCAGTTGTCAAGGCAGCGGTGGACATTTCTCTAATAGCAACAGTTCAAACAACGGAGGCATGGGCACAGCAGCTTGTGTAGCTCAGGCTATTAATGGAAGTTCTATAAATATACAACCTCAACAACAGCAGCAACAACAATATGCTACAACTGCCAACAATCATCAGCAACAAGTTGTTACTGTTGGAGGAGTTTCAAGTGTACCATCAGCACTGTCGGGTTCAATAGCAGCGGCTGCAGCCTCAGTAACACTCAACACATCGACAACAGGTAACAACAACAATTTATTACGCAACACCATAAATTTGGTGTCATTGAAAACTCATAACAGCGGGAACATCAATCACAACGGTAATAATAGTAGTAATGGTAATAATAACAATATTACAGCCGCACTGACTACTACGAAAACGGCAGCGGCTACAAATTTATTAGCTGCTAATGCAGCCGCTAGTAAAATTTTAAAATTAGCCACGAATGTTGCTGCGTCTGCTGCTAGTAATGTCACTACTGCTACTAGTGGTACAACATCCATAGTGGTGGATCAACAACAGCAATTTTTAAATAAACAACAAACAGTTACTGGAACAACAACACCTACCAAAATTACTTTACCAAATTTGGTAAATTTAGGTATATTAACACCGGCCACTTCGCCAACAAAAACAACACAATCGTTAACATTTACTCAACAACATCATCATCATCAGCAGCAGCAACAACAGACGCTTACAAATGCTTTAAATAGCTTGACAACGGCGTCACATGTTATCCAACAGCAAAAAATGTTGCAAACAAATTCCAATAATTCTTCTTCTTCTACTAACAATAATAATAACCATATAACAACTATAAACAAAAATAATATATTAATTGTTGAACAACATCAGCAACAACAACAATTACAAACACAATCTCAATCTCAGTCATCATCATCACATCAACATCTTCCATTAACTCCCATTAGTCCAAATAGTGTAAGTTTACAACAAAAAACCAATGCTGTCGCCGTAGCAAATGTTTTAAGTGTCAGCTTGCAACAGCATAAAATCAAGCAGCAACAACAACAAATAGTTGGTAGCTTACATTTAACACAAATAGCCAGCAATGGCAACGGTAATAAGCAGCAAATTACTACAGCAGCTAGGTCTTCCACATCGCCACCACCCTCAAATCAAAATTCCCCAAACAGTTCCAATGGTAGCGGTGGCGGTAGCGGTGGTAGCAGCAGTAGCAATAGTATGGTTTGTTCACTAACATCACATAAGTCATCAGACGTTCTAGCTTTAACTGTTGCCGTTGCTGATGCTGGTGCTGGCTCTATTAGCGATGAAACGTAGCCTATACTAAAGAAACTCTTAATGCGTCGTAAATTTAAGTAGATTTCTCATGTCGCTGTATTATTTGTTTTTATAATAAATACTGCTTAAATACCATGTTGCAAGATGAATGCGCCACTTATGAATTATAAATATGATACGAATAATAAAATAACCTTAGAGAACTGTTTGTTCTTATAATATTATCCTACTAACCTACTACTACCTATTGATTTATGTAGAATATAACTTAATTGTTATGCAATCAAATGGTATTATTTTTCTCTATCAAGCGATACTCATTAACAAATCTTTTAAGACACAAATTTTGAATCAAATGTTATGAAAACCTTTTAATTAAGTATATACTGTGGATTTGCTTTTGGTAACAAGAGGTTTAATTTATATGAAATTCAATTGAAGTAACTATTTAATCGTGATCTTTAAAATTTGCTTGATTAAAAAACCATAAAATATCGTATTAGGTGGCTTTATAATAGTAAATTTAAAAAATAATAAGTCAACTTCCTGTTAAAATAAAAACCATTCAAGTTGCATTTAAAAGCTTAAGTATACGATATAAAAGCAAGCTAAAATAACCTAAAAACAGATTTAATTTTTAACAAAACACTATAACATACTTATATCAAAATTACTACCGTAGACTGCTACTTTAGAATAATTTATATATATACGAGTATGTATACATATATATTTGTTTTTGACTTTTTATGTGCAATATTTTTTATTTATTTATTTTTTTTTCTTTCTTTCGTTCTTTCTTTGACAACCAATAATTTTCAATTGAAAAATATTGATCTCCAATGATTTAATATATTTAGTAAAACAAATTATAATTGGTGATTTGAAGATGCTTAAAAACAAAAATCTTTAAATTTTGATTAATTAAATAAATTACTCTCAAGTATTATTTATTAGGTTTCCTAATCAGTTCTTATTTATTTAATGTACATAACTATATCAATAAGCTAATAATAATTTATAAAACATAGTTAATTATAAATTAATTAAATTCACTTCATTTGAAAAATAGAAACATAAATTATTTTTACTTTTTAAACATTCATTTTTCAAAAATACCTTAATTATTTCCTGAAAAACATAATTATAGTTTTTAATTTTCAAGGGTTGTATAATAAGATTAAATTAATTAATTTTAAAAATATTTTTAACCAAGTTATTTGAGTTGACCGGATTTCTACATTTATAAAAACTATTATTTCACTGTTAAGATCGTTTAATGTTATGTGTACAACACATATATATATAGCCCATTTAAAATTATTACTTCAGTTTGCTTACATTAGTTCGGCTTAACCGCCCAGTGATTTCCTGCAATTAAAAAACTAAGATGATGAAGAAAATATACGGCTCGACATTGTTCACATTTATAGTTATATAAATATGGTTTTTCTAGAATATAATTAATTTTATTGTTTGTAGAAATACTAATAAAGTGATTAAAATTTGCAGATGTAATAATTTTCGAATATCATCCCTTCATTTTTGTTTTAGGTTTCTAACATTTTGTTTTATAAAGATGTTAATTCTTTAAAATCATTAAGAGCATATTATTAAGGAAATTCAAAACAATTGCTTTTTTTACCTACCCGAATAACTGATTTAATTCAGAAGACATAGAGAGAGCCTTGTTCTCTGATCGAGCCGGCGCCTCGATTGATTAAAATTTACAGTTAATACTTTTCAAACTTCATATCTTTAGTTTTGTTTCGGGTTTCTAGCATTTCATATTCTGCAGATGTTAATTATATTGAGCTCACTATTTAGAGAAATTTGAAATTGAAAACGTTCGTTTTTAAAACGAAAACAAACTCAACAGAAAGAGCCTTGTCTTCTTAGCATATAATTTTGTAGATCGGCTTTCAATGTACTCATTTCTGCATTAAATTGGTAACCTTTAAATATACATTTATTTTAAATTGAAAGTTTTACCCGCATTTTTCCCCTTCGAATTTTTTAGTTATATTTAGCATCGTGGTGTGTACTTTTAGTCTTTTTTTAACAAAAAACAAACTTGTGAAATTGAAAAAAAACAAATATCCAAAGCAACGAATAAGAACCTTCTCTTCCTTAAGTCGGTAAAAAATAAAGAATGTTTTTGGAACCAGACAGAACGTTGAACGATTTCCCATTTAAAACGCAATAGAAATATGATTTGTGGATTTGCTTTTTTTCTAATAAATAAACATTTCTTTTTGGTCATTTTGAAAATTCGATTTACTTTTTAATCTATCGACTTTCTTCACATATTTATGACATTTTGTCAGTGCCTGCCCCCACCCAAGCTAAATTGATTGAATTTTGTGTTTCGATCTGTTTTTTGTTTGTTATTTACTGAATAATCCTTTTTAAATTTAATCAAGTAAAATAAAAACATTAATGAGTAAAAGAGCTTTTTAACCAATCTTAGAAATCATTTTTACTCAAAAAAAACTTAGATGAATTTTAAAAATTCTAATAATAAACACAAAATACATTAAGTTTTTGAAATGCAATTATTAAAATTTTTATTATTTTTCTTTTTCATTTATTTAAATACATTTTTTATATTTTATTTTAATTTTTGTTGGCTTTTATAGTTCTTTTTTCTCTTTCATTATTGCAGAGTCCTCCTCCTCTCCTTTTAGTGGACAATTGTTAGCCACAGCTATACAGCAGCATAGTCCTATTAATGTTACTGGTGACGGTGGCTTTGGTGGTAGTGGTGGTGCAGTTGGCGGAAGTGTTACAAACCCAACTAATTGTTTTTATGCTGCAACAGCACCTTTAATACCAACAGCAAATTTACCACCCAGCGTCAATTCACCTAATGCAACATTTTCATCCTCATCATCATTACCACCTTCTGCCATTTCGCCAACTTTTATTGAACATAAATATTCGGCAAATTCATTTAAGGAAAAATTTTTTGCCAATTTACGGCAGCAAAATTTAAACAAAATGAAAACTTTAAAAACCAGCAGCAGTATTAAAAAATTAGAATGTGATGGTAACAATGAAAATAATTCTTTAAGAAATCTTGATATTGCCGCAAATGAAATTGGAATCAGTTGTGGTGATACTATTAAATGTGATGTTGGTGGTGGTAGTGATGGTGGTGGTATTAACAATAATATTAATGTTGGTGGTGGCGGTTGCGATATAAATACTAGCGATAACAATATGAATAACCAACAAACGGAAATATGTTCTACGATACAACAGCAATTTTCGGAAAATGTTAAACATAATTTATATAAAAAAACTATTAATTGACGTGTTCTATACTGTTCTGTTCTGTTTTGTTCTATTTGTTAATTTTTAAATGACGGAATTTCATCCTATACCCCCCACGCAAGAACCTACCCCCTCCCCAAACTGATATATATATGGCTGTGATGTGTGGAATAAAAAGAAAATAACTGCATAATATTAATATTAGAGAATAAAAGGCTTTAGAAATTTATTGATATTAAATAAGATGAAATCAAACAACAATTAAATGACTGGAGAGTGAGGATATACAAAATCTAACGCTTTCTGTGAAGTGCGATGTGAAAAGAGATGATTATAAAAGCTGTTTCAATACTTTATGGAAAAAATATGCAAGTTCATTTAACAATTTTTGTTTTATGATTTTTCGTAACTATTTTTGTATTGTTTCTGTTCCTTTTTTATGTTTTAATTTTAAATAGTTTATTTTTAATGCAAAAATTTCTTGCAAGAAAATATACTTGAAATATAAAAAAAAATATTAAGGTTTACAAGTTTTTTTTATATTGATTAAATACTCTTATTTCATTACAAATAATGTTTATGTTGACGAAAATAGATTCGATTTGTTTTCTGATGATAGATAGATAGATATAACAAATTAAAATCTTCTTTGAAAGCTTTTAAGTTTTCAGCACTGATTATCTTCATCTGCCTTCATATTTAATTTATTACTTTGTAATCATCTGTCAAAAGGAATCTGTTTCCAAGTATATACGAAACAAATTAAATAAATTAGATAAAATTAAAAAAAAAAATCTATTTCCAAGTATATACCAAACAAATAAATTAAATTAGATAAGGGTTTTGGGTTGTGAAAACTTTTTGTCAAGAAAAAAAACAACTACCTGACACGACGATTTGTTTAATATTTTCCTTTAAATTGAACAAATAAACTGAACAACTTTAAAAACCTCTATTACGAATTAGTTTAGTTATACTACAAAAAAAAACAAAACCAAAAATCTTAAAACTCGCCGTAAAACTTGTTCATTTCAAATTACTGACAGAAACAAAATGTTAAATAAATTCTGCAAACTTTTATTCGACTTAAAGTTTTAATCTTCTCAGTTTCAAAACCTAAACAAATTTAGTTACTAACGCTTAAAAAAATATTAAAAAACAAAATTATAAATCATTGTCCACATTAATGTTTATATTGTAAGATTTTTTTAGCAAAATATAGAAATATTTGTAAATCCTTACTTTTAAAGAGAAAAATAAACAAAAAAATCCTATAAAACATTGAAATGTTAAAAAAAAAACAACTCTAGTTAAAATTATTTACATGCTATTTCTTTAGCGTAATGTAATTAAAAATAAATATTTATATAAACATTTTTGAAGATTTATTTTCTTCGCCTAGTCACTATCGTATACATATGTAGTTAAATTAATTTTTTGTAATTATATACATATAAATAGAAATAAAAAATAAAAATATATATAAAACCTTTATATTTTATTCAAACATAATTAATATCTTATAAAACTTTCTGCTTTTTAATAAAAATTTCAGTTTTTTCTTTTAGATTTTTTGGTCTTTAAAATTTTGTTTTTAAATGAACTTTTTCTTGATACCAACAACCCCGAAATATTATCTGGTTGTTATAAGACATTTATTTAAATGCCTTAATAATGGGAATTTGGGTACGATTGCAAATAAAATCAAAACACTTTTTTTGCCGCAATCATACTTTTTCAAATCAAATCGTATTTAATTGTACAAATACGAATTATCATTAACTGCTTTTTTACGAATTAGCGTTACTTCGATCACGCCATCCTCTAAATGAGCTACAACAACATTAAGGTCCGCTGCCTTCAAAATTCGTTTCTCAGCAGCACTTATTGTTTTTCGTTTAAAGGACCTCCCCGCAATTTTCTTGAGTGAAGGTCTTTATTTGCAGCATGTTAATGTGGAAAACAAATTTTCCACAAGTTTTTACATATGTAAACGGTGGACCGGAGACATATAATTTATTAATCAAGGTCTTCTAAAGTCTACTAGCAGTAGCCTTTCCTTGACATGTGCTTGGTAAAACGACTTTTGACTTTTGCGCATAAACTCTGCAACAATTTATTTTTGTCTGAATTTTACTTTTGTTATATTCGAATAGAAATAATTTGTACAAACTTATCAAAAATTTAACTAATTTGCTATCGTGCCATAATCAGAAATTTCGATACAGTTTACTCGATAGAAAGTAAGAGAATCTTAAATATAAATAAAATCGCAACCTGTGGTACGAAATCGACTGCGAGCTTTAGACCTCCAGACTACGAATTATGGATATTTAATTAATGCGTTTTATTGAAAAATTATGCTTTTTATAACAATTTTGAATAAAAATGCAAATTACATTTTTGTTGGAAAAGCAACAAGCATTTTGCTTAAGAAAACTATCCGGAATTTAAAAAAGCCATTTTTGTTAAGTACAGAAACGAAGTGTTAAGCCTTTAGATAGATAAATTTGGAAGAACTGACTTTTTTATGCTATACATCGAACATTTTATATTTTTCATGCATACAAATTTTAATGAATTTATGAACTGAAGTGGCGACGTAGTAGTCATATTTTAACTAAAGAGCTTTGTTTTTTTTTTTTGGTTTAGAAAAATTTTAAATCGGAGTAAGCATACATAAAAAGCAAACAAAATGAACTTTGATTATAATTAAAAATAAACGAGATATTGAAACTATTTCATAATAAGATCGTAAATGTCCCCTTCAAGCATTTGAAATTTTCTTTCAATAGCGGTTAATAGGCATATTTTTGATTACGCTTTTAATGGTATGCTTTGTACTATTTGGCTCCTAAATTTGGACGTGGGGCCAACGTTCAGTCAAATTTGCTGCACATTATTGTACCGTAGGCATTTTTTCACTTAGATTTCTGTCGAGGTGCGATCTGGCATTGTTCGAGATTTTTAATTTTATATTCCCTAAACCTTTGAAAAATAATATTTGTTCGGATGAGCACTTTGCACATAGAGAAATAACTTAAATGAATATCTTTATATCTTACGTAATTGTCGGCAAAATTATTTCCTCTATATTTACCACTGCACCAAAGTACGACCAAGTAATGCAGACCCAAACCATTACGCTTCCGCCAACATGCTTTATGGCTTGTTTTACTTGGTTTTTTCGTACAGTAGCACTTCTTGTCATCTGACTGAAAACGATTTATTTGGGTTTCAGCTTAATTAGTCATTCTAGTCTTCCACACCTTAGCTTTCATATTATTTGCACACTGCAGTCGTGTTTTTACATTTTTGTTCTCTTTTTTTTATTTTTTAACGGCCTTGCGCATTGTCTTGTTAACGCTATCTGCTCTAATATTTGCTAATTAAAAAATATTCTGTGCTCTCTGTAAGTGATCTTCACTGCGGATTTGTACACCTTGTTGGTTGTTATTGTTTTTAATTTTGTGTTGTTTTACGCACTATTCGGTCGAAATTCGTTCACATTTTTATTGAAAGTTTAATGTTTTAGAAAAAATAACGACAATTAATGCTAGAGTCATCTCAGATAACGGAAAAATACAAAGTTGTTACCTATTTATTATGCTGCCAGATAACATGTGAATACATTAACCTTTTTTCACATACATAATTACGCTGAAATTTGGTTTAACTTTAGACAAAATTTGTAATTTTTTCTGACCTGTGTTAGCCTTTTTACATTTTTGTAGGATTTGAACACAAAAGTTTTCGCTATTGTATGTACATACGAAAGAAATTCACATGCTCACTGTGTTAGGAACAAAATATGTTTTACTGTAGTATTTTCAGATACTAATACTAAAAGTGTTAAATAATATGCAAACCTTTTAAATATTTAAACTTAAAACATTAATGAACTTGGAAAACTTTCAAAATAGGCAGCTTATTTGAAGGACTGTGCGGTTTGAAAAATAAAGCTTATTATAAATTTCGACCGATTTTAAAACACAAACCAAAAATCAACTTTAGAAAATGTACAAAACGAATTAAATTAAATTGTTATTACATATAAAATTTTACTGGCGGCTGAAAAAAGCAGCAATCAGATGAAATTTTCGGTAATGAAAACTAAATAACATTATCATTAAAAAAATTACTGGCTCTGCAATTTGAAAGCTGATTAGAAAGAAAAAAAACCTTCGACAAATGAAATATTTAAGATATATATATTGAAATATGGAAATAAAAAATTTTTCTTAAAAGTTGCGCACTACCCTATTGAATCATGTTACATGATTTTCTATTTTTTAACGCTTCAAGATAAGAATTTGCAGAAATCACTTCACGTTGAATCTGTGCATTAGACGATGAATATACATAGTAAATTTTGAACCTCTAGCGGTAACTTTCAGTGGTATTGTCTGTACAGTAGAAAGTAACAAGTGCAAAAAATTATTAGAATATTAAATTTACCACTGCAAATGATAATGCTAGTTTTTGTGAATAAATATTTACCTGAAACTTTGATCCGATTAACATCAAATGATTTAGTTTTATGTTCATCTTTCGTCACATCTATATGCAAATGCAATGTACATGTGCCTCGCTTTAAAGTAACTAATCATTTTATTTGTTGAATTCGAAAAATACTATGCAAATTGCAATTACTGTAATATACATTTTTCATGACCTTTCGATCCAACTGAGGCAATTTATACGTTCCGCGATTACGTCAAATTTGTCCTCAATGGCCGTTTTATATTCAGGGAACCAGAAGTAAAATTCTGTTTAGTTTACCCTGACTAAATTGTTTATAATCAGTGTTACACTATTGGCCACTATTTAACTTTAGATATCCTATCGGAAAGTTCCGTTTATCGATCGATGGCATGCTTTGTGGTTGGTCAGCTTATTCACCAATCTGAACCAATTCAATTATTAGAATATCATTATTCTTTACAAAAAAAAAATATAAAGACAATAATTACAAGGGTATTTTGTAATTTGTAACGGCACCAATATGTGTCAACGAAAAATTAATGTCACTAAAAGATAGATTAAAATATGATTATTTTTTGTTTTATTTGGGAAGCTGAAAAGAAAAGTGAAATTAAATAAAGATATTTATTGTATTTTTCATTTCTCATATCATTTTAAAATTTGTATATATCTACTTAGGCTTGATTTGAATTTTATAAGTGTATATTAAATCAGGAATCAGAAATACAGATGTAATAAGAGTAAAAGTATAAAACAGTGAAATAATTTAACCTAAATGCTTTTTTGTGATCGTCTTTATATATACATACATAAATAACAATCTAATATATAAAAACACACACTATATATGTAGGTATTTATAGAAAAGAATTAATCAATAATATTTACGGACTATTTAATAAATAAATCATTGAAAACTTAAGTCATTGTATTTTTATTTATTTACATGTTACAAACGAAGCGGGAGAAGTATGCGATGATTTTCGAATTTGTTTTGTAGTTTTTAATGAAAACTTTTCATTAGTTAAATAATTTTTGCAGTTTTCTTTGCTTGGCTTAAATTATTTATTAATAGTAATCTATTAATTATTAATAGTCACCCATTATAATCTTAAAACTACACTTTTGTTATATTTGGTTTGAAATAGGGTTGAATAATTTGGGCATTATTAATTTTATTCTCTTCTGTATGTGGGTGATATTCTAGAGTTTGTTGCTCAAAGGGTTACTCGGAAATGATGATAATAATTGATTGTTGGATGTGAACCTTAAAAGAAAGTAGGAATTAGTTAAGCTGCTTTACCAGGGTTACAAAAAAATTTATGTTTCCCTTTTTTTTGGCACAATACTTTCCCGCAATGAATCATATAAAATTGGTTTTCCCTTTTTTTCCTTTTCTTCGAAGTATGCAAATATGATCGAAAGTTTATTCAACGACAGTGGTGCTATATTTATAATAGATATAAAGCAGAAATAAAGTGGTACGTGCCCAGTAACTGCAGGTTAGAATTCAAGTAAGTAAGATTTTTTACATTCAAAATAATAATGGTTCGGTTTAAAGATTTTTTTTAGATCATAAACCGATATGCAGTATCAATATTGACAATATTAGTTCAGTAATATAATAAAGTTACCATCAATTATAATATTGGTTTAATTAAATCTGTACTTGTGGGAAAACATTGTGTGCCCGAGGAGAAGTCTTGATTGTTTTTGGGTATATAGGGGTTTCGAATTTTGGATTGATGTTATAGTGATGGTGGTGGTATGGTTAATTTTCTTTAGTTTTTATGAAATTTTTAATATGGTGAGGAATACTTATTTTTTCAAGTATACGGTCAAAAAGAATGGTGGCTAAGATGCAATTTTTTTTTATTTGGGTACGGTTTTCCGTCGACCCTCGTCAAATTTGGTTTGTGAACAAACCGGTTTTGGCTGTTTGCCATCTTCAACACTGAAGAAAAGAGAACACTGAAGATGGCAATACTTCTTATTGCAATACAAATAGCTCGATATATAGCACATGATCAACTGTAAAGATCGATGACTGCTGCTTAAATAAGTTAAAGCTACATACATTTGTTTATACTGGAGTTTCTTTTAAGACATGATGTTTTTCTTATGAAAAAAGGCTTCAATGTTTCATAATTTATTTTAATTTTGCTTATACGTATATACCAATGTTTCATATATTATTAATTTTTTCTTAAAGTAGAAATATTTTAAATTTTTGGCTTAGGACAACTTCAATTTTGTTTTTCAATAATTCTAACCTTTTTATAACGCCGTTAGAAAATTTTTACATAGTTAACTCGGCTGAAAATATTTTTAGCTACTGACTCTGTACAAGTCCAACCACAGTGTAATACATTTAAATATTTTTTATTTTATTTTTTCGAGGCCAATATAGTAATGCAAATATTAATTTTTTCTAATAGCTGGCGATTGCCCTGTAATGATGCTTTTTGTTGCAGTATATACAATGTATTAAGATCACGTTGCTCAAATGCCGTATCAACAGCTTCTTCATATAGCCTTAAAAAAAATAATATGAAACATTGAAAAATATTAAAATTTTGTATTAGCAATTTAACATACTCAGCTCTTATATACCAATGAGATTTACGATCGTCACGACATTTAAGTATAAATTTGCGTGCTTCTGTTAAGTTGCTTTGCATAAGACATACTTCAACAAACGGTTCATATCCTATAGGACTCTTTTTACTTTTAGCAAATTTTTCCAGCTCAACCCAATTATGTTTACTAGATAAACTTAGTATGCGTAGCCACCAAAACCTGACATCAAAAACAATTTCTGGTTTACTTAGATTTTATTTAAAGATTATTTTAAATTACCTTCTATCCGGAACTTTAAAGTCATTTTTAATTTTTTCAGCTTCTTTTACTTCTCCTAATTCTAAAAGTTTTTCAATTGTTTCATGTATAGATAAGTCATAAAATGTTATTTGACCAAAGATTTTACTATATCTGTTACAACAAAGTTACAAAGTTTATTATGATGATTTCAATTTATTTATTATTATTTTTTAAGGCTTACTTCGTTGTTAAGACCTTTTGTAATTTCATTAGTTTTGAAGTGTCCGAACAAAGTTCGGCCTCTACATAACGACGACCTTGAGTATAACTGTTACCTATAATTGAAAGATTGGATTCTAGAGTTTCACTTTCAAGTGCATTGCGAAAATGATATTCGGCAATTGATTTATGGTCGTCCTCAGTATTGTAAATTTCATATAAAGCAGTACGACTCCATTCATTCATCATTTTTTTGTAGATATTTAAGGCAATAGGATACTCGCGAATAATCATCTAAAATCAAACATAGTTTCCAAAAAAATTATTTTTCGTATAAGAACTCAATAACGATTTTGATAATCACAATTTTGACTTACATGGAAGTTTGTTAGCATCATTTTCTTTTTAATCTCTAACAATACCGTAGCTATCAATTCAGTATCGCCGGAATGTGTGGCACTTTGAACAGCTCTATCATATTTTCCTAATTTTAATAATAGTGGTACTTGTAATGAGGCTCTGGGTTCTAATTCTAGTAACTAGAAATGATATTAGCCAGCTATTATTAACAAAATCTTAGAGTTTGAAATTATATTTTTTACTTTTATAGCTAGTTCATCACGTCCAGCTGCATGTGCTTTTTCAGCTATGTTGCAAAATGATATGCCTTCAACTGAAGGATTTTTAAACTTTTCTGTTATTTTACGTGCAACTTCGTGATCATCTACAATAATAAATAAAATAAAATATATAAAACTCAAATATTATTTGAATTACTTTTGTCGTTATTGACTTTATGGAATGCCCAGTGTTCTAATATCCATGATTCTGGCAGTTTCAAATGTTTTGCAACTTGTATGGCAATAGCATAGTGTTTTCGAAATACCAAACGGCCTAAAACAATATCTGGTTTCAAATGTAAAAATCTATAAAAAAAAATTATAATTAACCAGAACAAAGTTTAGTAGATAATTAACCGTTATAATGCAATACTTACTGTTTAATGGTTAAATGCATAGCAACTTTAGGATGTCTCAAACCATTTAAAACTCTTAAAATTCTCAGCATTTTTATATATTTATCTGGATTGTATGAAGCTATGAACCCTTTACCAAAATAAGCTGTCTAAGCAAAAAAAAAACTTTAATTTGAATATCATAGATAAAATTTTGATTTTTTTTTAATTAATCTTTAATCTTTATTAATGTAGATCAACTACATTATATTCTAATTAAATATTTATTATTATTTAAAATTTGAAATGTATTACTGCGGGGTCATTTCACTACTGCTCAGATAGATCATCATTGGATTTTGATAAAATTTTGCAAAGAAAACTGAAGAGTTTTACATCTCAAGCTCAATTGATTAAATAGGAATTATATTCAACCAAGCAGCAAAAAATTTAATGCAAAAACACAGTAACCATAAAAAAACTATTTTTTCATTTTTTCTTTGTTAATATTTTTTTGTATCTTAATAAGGCAAAATGTGTTTTTTTAAATAAAAATTTGTTTTTTTATTTTTTCTCAACATTTTGACAGACCATTGGGTGGAACCATCAAAGAACATCAAACATTTTTTTAATAAACATGTCAAAAATTCAAACATTTAAACATAAAAATTTATTATAAAACTGAAATGCATATTATATGTTATATGCAAATTAAATTTTATTATTTTAAATTTTTTTAATGTCTATAACTTTTTACAACGTCTTATGTATGATCAGCATTCAAGTTTATTCTTGTTGTTGTTTGAACTTTAATTATTTTAAACATTTCTAACGAATACAGCATATATACTTAAAACCAATGCATCTTAATCTGGCACAATGAGAAGATAATGCGATTTTTTGTGGATTATTAATACCTCTATATCTTTGACCTGACTCGTGTCCAGCTAATCCAGTTTTAAATTTATTCTACCTACACATACTTTATTACCATTTTTTTTTTTTCATTACCACTATAAGGCATATTATATACTACATTTGGCATACCCTATTTTTCTATTCTATCTTTGGTTTTAACATTTTCTGATTTTTTTTATGCATAAATTGTACATTTTTGTCTATCCTATTTCCTATATTACATAGTCTTTCGTATCTTTATTGCCTTATTAATCTCTTTATAACTTAAATTGAAAAAATTTTCATTACTGTCTTAATCTACGTTAATTGTACTAGACTTTTTTAAACATAAATATTTTATAATATTTGAAAATTGCAATGTATTATAATGGTAAGATCCACTAATGAGCTATTTAAGCAGTAGTGAAATCGCCCCACAGTAATACATTACAAATTTTTTAATAAATAATTTTATGAAAAAATCACAATTAACGCAGATTAGCATGTATTAAAATATTTGAATTTTGATTTTGTATGTGACGCAATATTAAGAAAAAATTAAATAACATTAAGTAAATTATAATTATTCGGAATCATATTCATTATAAGCAGCAATATTTATTTTGTGCTTGATTCCTTTTTTAAAAAAATATTTCATGATATTCTCACAAAATATTTATTTAAATAAAAATAAAAAATAAAAAATGAAATGTATTGTAATGGGGGAGAGCATATCCATATTGCAATTTCACTTTCGCTCACAAAGCTCATCAGTGAATTTTACCCCAATATTGTATAGAAAAACCTAAAAGTCTTATATCCAAAGCCAAACTGATTTTATGAGAATTTTACCATAAAATCAACATAGCATAGACAGCAAGACTCAAAGACACTTTCATACAAACACTACAAAACATTTCAAAAAAAAAAAAAAAAAAAAAAAAAAAAAAAAAAAAAAAAAAAAAAAAAAAAAAACATTGTTTATTTTCAATCATTTCTACATAAGGGTTGCCATTGGAATTTCGATTATTTTTTTATGAATTTGTTGTGTTTTCTGCCAAGAAAGAAATTAATTGTAAGCAGTACAGGCATTATTTAAAATCAGCAACGTTTTAATGTATTTTAAAGTAAATAAACCAAATCTAGGCAGCTATGGAAGCATCTGTTTTCGTTACCATAACATTTTTAAAAATCTTACCCTCATCAAACTTTTTTGTGTTTCCGTACAAAACTCATATCCTGCAGCTTCAATACATTCTTCTACAGCTTCATTCATGTGATCGCGAAACAAACTCAAATATTCGTCGGACTGATACGATTTTTCTTGGAATTTTTTCTGAGCCTCAAATAGAAAGCTTGAGGGTTCTTGACTATTAATAGCAAAAATATTCTGAACACATTTTGGTAGTTTTTGTATCATTTCATGAGTATTACTTGTCAAAATGCGAACTCCATCCATTTCTGCAACCAAAAAGATAGCCGGATCATAGCTAAATAGGTTTTTATCACCATTGCGATTAACGACTAATAAAAATGAATTGTATGCCATAGCGACAGCATCTGATTCTGTACTGTCAACATTCATAATCCATTCGATTTGTTTTGGAATGTCCTTGCGCCCTGTATCAAATTCACAATATTTCTGTTTCATATCAACACTCCCCAACCACAAAATTCCATTATTTGTATATAATGCTAAATTTTGGTGATTATAAGATAAAGCCATCAAAATTATGCGTTCAAATGGCTTGTCAAATAAATTGCGTGTCACAGAACCAACAGATTCGCCTAAAAATAATTTTATGATTTCACGATCTCTGCCTAAAAGACAATAGCTGTTTCTTTCCTCTGTTACAATTTCCCAACAAGTGCATTCAGATGAAGATTCTAAGAAAATGATAAAGTTTATGTTTACGGTAATAGGAAATTTTCACCTTTTTCTTTTTGTGTAAAATCTCAATTGACGAAATTTAGCTCATATTATTAGTGTTACACAATTCTTAATAACCGTATTTAAAAATAAAAGACCTTACTTGGTATCTCCGGTAAAAGGCGAGCACGATTATCTTTTGAACTATTTTGCTTTAAGAAAATTCGACCGTTTGTTGTCATGACGGCGACTCCAGTTCCAGTTGACGATTGAAATATTTTTGCATCAACTATTTTGGTTAAACTGGCTTCTTGTCCCATGCTGTAAGAATCTTTTTCATTTCCAAACATATCATAGATAAAAACTAAAGCATCATCTTGAACACAAACCAACTCTTCCATATCGGACCAACCCATAGCAATTAGCCTACCATGATTCCACTGAAATTGTATTATCTGTTTATTAATCAATATTTAGTGTATGTATTCTTGTGCTTGCCCATATTTTTGCTTGTTCTTGACCGGCAGTGTCAAATATACGTATAATAGGTTTAGCTGTTCCTTTAATTGGAATAATTTGATTTGGATCTCTAGTTACAGCTATTGGTCCTCCATAAGGAGCACATACCACTTTCATATACTCCAAATCTAAATCTATTGGCCAATCTGGTGTATAAAATTCTAGTTTCCTGGAACGCAATGTTTAAAAATATGAATTATTTACGTATATACTTGGGTATGTATTTTACCTATATGTGTTGGGTCGCAAAACAAACCAATCACCAGTATTATACATAATTGGCATTTTAATTAAATTTACTTATTATTAAGCCAAATTGGTTCAACACACTTTAAGAACTTATTTTGCAAACTACCCTGATAAATTATTGTATTATAAAAAATATCACACTTTGAGCAGTTCGACAGCTGATTATTGCTTCTATATCAACCAACGACTGTCATCTGAATTTTCTTGTTTTTTCATATAAATAATGTATATGCATGTGTCAAACAACCACTGCATGAAATATTAGTCGTTTTCCCTTGGGATATTTATCTTAACAAAATCCAAATTCAACGCCAGGTCGTGTACGGTTGCAAAGTCGCGATGGAGACAAATTACGCAATATCATAATAACTGAACCAACTTTGAGTTGCAAGTTATGTGGTGGAAATCCAGGTAACAGAGAATTCAAATCTCCGTTGGACAATTTACTGCATCATCGGGATTTGTTATGGAATCAACGGATTTGTATGTCACCAAATCGCCATCGATTTTTTATTGCATGGTGAAATTCACTGCGTGTACATCATTATTCTTTGCGGCGAGAATTGCTCGTTGACTTAACCAAGCATAATTCTAATAATTCTCACTAATAAATAATAATTATAGTTACTTGACCTTTTTAATATTTTTTAGTAGTTTATTATTAAGCACTAGGTCATTATTTAATAAAAAAATTTTAAAAACTTTATTTTTTTTTTATTTTTCAATATTTCGCCATTATTTGGCATCATCATCAAAAAATTAAGTTTTCAAAAATTTTTTATTAAATAATGACCTAGTGCTTAATAATAAACTACTACAAAATTCTCACTAATGTTTGGGAAAACATTTTCAATAAAAGCTAATTGAGAGTCTACAAATCGGCAAAAGTCGTTGGTAAGAGTAATTAACCCAGCTGTCGCATCAACTGGGACTTTTCCATGTCCAACACCTAACAATTGTTCGGAAAATTGTGCAGCACATTGATCATTTTGAAGTTGAACTCTCATATTAGTGGTTAGCGATAATGTGTTATGTTGTTTCACAAAGGTGCTGCCTTCAGGCAAGTATTCAATTCATCTGCAGGCGTTGCACGGGGAATTACTGGCAACGTCTGCCTGAAATCGCCTGCCAACAATATCATCAATCCGCCAAAGATGTTGTTATTTCGCCGAATATCCTTCTGTGTGAAGTTAAGTGCTTCAAGCGATTTCTTATACGACATTGTGCACTTATCCCAAACAATGAGCTTGCATTGCATCAAAAATTTTCTCATTGCACTGGATCGAGAAATATTACATCTTGCACTATCAATTGTGTTTAAACTGAGTGGCAACTTAAGCGCAGAATGTGCAGTAAGACCGCCATCAAAAAGAGTCGCCGCAATTCCAGATGATGCTAACGCCAATGCTATGTCACATCTTGATCAAATAGTGGCTAAAATCAATGAAATGACAAATGTTTTCCCTGTTCCTCCAGGTGCGTCAAGGAAGAATAGACCACCAGTATTATTGTTCCGTATACTTGCTTTTGCTGTTCATTCACCAACGGCACATTATCAACATTGTATTGCAGCTCGTGCATCGATCAATCATTCCTACTTCAATCAGTAGCTTGTTTGCAATAGTCAAGCATTGATCCTTAATCAATCCTTCATTGTATATTTCATCGGTTATTTGCATGTTGGGATTATTCGTTCGAATGCGCAAGCAATGCGAGATATCGTCTTTGTATTTGTTCCATAACTGAATTGGTTGTGAAGGGAAACATGACGTGATGACAATTGCGAACAGCATTCGTATTTGGTATGCATTTGATGAAACAACTGAATCTGCAAGTGTTAAATCACAATAAGAATCGGTGTCCAACAAACCCAATAATTGACATGCTTCTCGATATGTTTGGCATTGGTGGCCATTCACAGTTATCAAATGCGCAAATGATTTTGGTCCACCTACATTTACCAGCAGCAGTCGCAAATAAAAACATTCATCATTTCTAGAATGAACAGTATACATGCGACCTAGTGCATGGCGCCATCTACATAAAATGAAACGTACTTATTTTCGTGAGGGATACTCATACACCACAAACTGGTGCCGTTGTAGTACATGCTATGTATCAGAGATGGCGCTGTATGTGAAAAATTGTTTTCCCTGTTTTCCTGCTTTTCTCTTGAAATTTTACCTGAATTTTCTTTGCTACAAATCTCACGGAGCCCGAGACCTTTCCAACCAATACAAAATCGTGGAAATCGGTTTGTGCGTTCTGGAGTTATAGCGTCAGGAAGGGAAACCCGTCTTTTTTTTGTATAGATGAGACCGTATCCATCGAAATTCATTCAAAAATATGGTGCCAAAGGCATACAATTTAAAAAGAATAAATTATTCTATTAAACATGGATCACGTTGTTATGATAAACAAATTAAAATATTTTCAAATTTTCACTGCAACAGAAACTGAAAGCGACAACTACAAGATAATTATGCAATTTCATGAAAGGTATCAGAACCCTTGACATTAATTTCATTAAATCTGTTTCGTTATTCTGGTGGTGTCCTCTCATATATTTTCCCATGGTTAATCACAGTTGTAAACGCTATGTTATTTTACTCTAGGATCTCGAGAGATCCTGATTTAAACGAAAAGCCTTACCAATTTACATTGTACGATTTTTGTCGTTCTTTCTTTAAAGTTGCATTCGCGTATACATTTGATGATTTTGTATTCATATACACACAAATTTCACATTTAAAATTACGAATTGTGCATAAAACGAATTGCAAGAGTACACTCGCATGTGTACTTTTTAGTTTCTCTCTTCCCCTATTCTTTCTACACCCCTTAGACCCCTTTTACACAGGCAAATTTTACTTTGATAAAGTTTTTTTAATTTTCTTTTAAACTTTTTTTGGTGTTCAAACACAAAAAGTTTTCTTTTACAAATTTTGTTTTAGTCACTTGGTGCTTTATGCCATAGATAATTAATTAATTATAATTAATTATCTATGCTTTATGCAATCTGTGTATAAGTACAACTGTGTATAAGCGACGAAAGAAAAACAAAGCAACTTTGCGAGTATATCAAAGTCTGTACACTCAATCATGCTTTCTCCCTCGCTCTCACATAAAATCAAAACTTTGCAAAGAAAAGATTGCCTGTGTGAAAGGGGTCTTATTTGCTTATTTTTAAACTAAGAATTGCAGCGACAAAAATCGCACAATGTAAATTGGATCTTAGTACGGTTTTACACACATCAACTTTTGTTGCTCAACTTTTGTTGTTTCCATTAGAAAGAAAGAAAAGGGATATAAAGTCTTCTCTTTCTTTCTAATGGAAACAACAAAAGTTGAGCAACAAAAGTTGATGTGTGTAAAACCGCACTTACTTAAAATTAGCGCGCTTTTGAAGGAACAAAGCTCTTCAACAACATAAAGCTATTCTTTCACGTGTAAACTCTGTGTCAAGAATTTCAAGTTTCTTTATACATACAATGTTTTGGATTCTGAGCAAATCAAATAAGATATGGTTTAGATGGCGAACTTATAATCCACAATCATAATCTATGCCTGTGTCTATGTTATAAACTTCCTTTCAGTTGCTAAATAGTTAAAAGATAAAAATAAGCATTTTTCATTTGAGATATAAAGTAAGAAGACTGTATGGATTTGACATTTACGTTACCGGCGAAAATTAATAAATTTGCTGTCATATGGTAATAGATTCGCCAAGGTAGCTATAAAACAACAGAACATTTTGATAATAATACTTCTTAAGGGTATAAAAAGTACCGTATTGTTAATGTATTTTCCGTCCCTTTTTTGCACAAACCGTAATATATGTGTCATCATAAGCAAACCAACACGAATTAGTTCATAAATTTACTTTGTGAACACGTTTAGGGAGTTGCAGTGCATTCCTTTGGATAAAACTTTAGTACGTGACATGGCCGACCAAGTTGCAGTGGCTGAAGGCGTTGAAGCTTTAACGCTTAATCCTGATGAAATTGAAGAAACCGCAACGGGCGAAGAGGTCACAGTTAACGACGACCTAAATGATATTGTAGATCCTTGGAATGTAGTAAGTAGCAGTGCTACTGGAATCGATTATGACAAATTAATAAGTAATTAAATATATGTATAAGTAAAAGGTATCAGTTTAATGACAATTGTTTTTGCATAGAGCGTTTCGGTTCCTCCAAAATTGATAATGAGCTAATAGCACGTATGGAAAAAATAAGTGGTAAACCTGTTCATCACTTGATACGACGTGGTATATTTTTTTCACATCGCGATTTAAATACTATCCTGAAATTAAAAGAAGAAGGTAATCCTTTTTATTTATATACCGGTCGTGGACCTAGTTCGGAGTCGTTACATTTGGGTCATTTGATCCCATTCATAATGACAAAGTAAATATTTTTTTTTATAGTTGTTATACTGATTTGATTTTAGTATTTTTATTTTTTTGTAGATATTTACAAGATACATTCGATGTACCCCTAGTAATTCAAATGTCTGATGATGAAAAAGCCTTATGGAAAGATTTGAAAGTAGAAGATGCCATTAAATTAGCACATGAGAATGCCAAAGATATTATTGCCATAGGTTTTGATGTAGAGAAAACTTTTATATTCAATAATTTAACATTTTTGGGGTAAGTACATTTGTATTTAAAAATGTTCCACTTTTCTGAAGACTATTATGAATCATGAATCGTTTTTGTAAGTAAGCGAACTGTGGGAAATTTCCAATTATTATTTCAGGCCATATAAAATTTGTTTTGATATGTAAATAATTTAGCAAAAGTAGCTAACAAATCATAACGTGTAAGGTAAATAAAAAACGAGTTTTTATCAACAATTTTAGACAAGTTACAATAAAAAATCCCTTGATAAATGAACATTTTATTCACGAAACGTCGGAAAATATCTAATAAAAAATTCTATAGTTTTAAAACAAGTTAGGTCTTATTAGCTTAAGACTAATTAATCAGCATAATAAAAGTAACTAATTTAATCGGCATAATATAAAATAAATTTTCGAAAAAGTATAATGAAAATAATTTCCATCGAATTTAACAAAAAGAAAAATTAAAGTTCTCATGGATGAAATTAAAAAAAAAAAAAAATTCAGAATTAAAAATCTACCGAAATTTTATTTAAATTTTTAAATTTCAAAACTGTAGCTTTATATTACAAAAATATCATGAAAAGCATGATAAGTTCATTGCATCATCAAAAATATCTACACACAACTGCAAATTACATAAAAATAATATAAAAACCTCCAAACCTAGAAATTTTATCAATAATTTAGAAAGTTGTCATGAATGAAAGTTTAATAACGGGAAAAGATCATTTTAACCCTTTTCTGTTGTTTTTTTTCTGAATTTTTTGATTAGTGATTATGTTTACTCTTGTTTGAATTAATGATTTTCTTTATAGAAATATTCGAATATTTATAGAAATATTAGAAATTTCGTGGATAGTTCTTTCTTCAAAGTAATTGAGTGGCGCAGGTTTTATATTAGTTTCATTATTTTTTTTTACTATATTTTGCATAGTTTTTTACTCACATAAAACATAGTATATTTTCTAAATAATCAATATTTTAGGCATATCTCTGACTTTTCGTAACTTTCCATTTTTGAAATTTTGATTTTAGAATAATTACCTTCGAAAACTTAAATTATTTACGTTTTTCTTAATTTACCATAATCATCAATTATAATAACATGCCTAAAATTGTGGTAACTATATGATAACATTCTTCTTCTCTTTAAACTAATCAAATAGAAATAATATCAATTTGATATTTCATTTGAACGCACATCACTTTTATATTTTTATATCTTTTCCGTAGTCAATGTCCAGCAATGTATCAGAATGTTATACGTATTCAAAAATGTGTTACTTTTAACCAAGTCAAGGGAATTTTCGGTTTCGGTGATTCAGATCTTATAGGAAAAATTGGATTTCCTGCTGTTCAAGCTGCTCCTGCTCTTTCCAACACATTTCCTTTCATATTTGGTAATCGTAAAGTGCATTGTTTGGTACCATGTGCAATCGATCAAGATCCATATTTTCGAATGTGTCGGGATGTGGCGCCACGTTTAGGTTATCCGAAATGTGCCCTAATTCATTCATCATTTTTTCCAGCTTTGCAAGGTGCAAAATCTAAAATGTCTGCCAGTGAACAAAATTCGGCAGTATTTTTAACAGATACACCGAAACAAATAAAAAATAAAATTAACAAATATGCTTTTTCTGGTGGTCGTGCTACTATTGAGGAACATAGAGCTTTGGGTGGGAATCCAGATATTGATGTGGCCTATCAGCTATTAAAATTCTTTTTAGAGGACGATGACCAATTAGAGAGGATCCGTGTAGCGTACTGCAAGGGTGAAATGTTAACTGGAGAAATTAAAAAAATTGCAATTGAGGTAAGTTAATCGAAAAAAAATATCTGCTTAAAGATCTTTAATACATTATCTTTGTAGACTGTCACTCCGATCGTTGAAAAACATCAAGCTGCCCGTCAAGTTGTTACCGATGAATTATTAAAAGACTTTATGAAAATACGTCCTTTAAAATTTAGCAACAACAGAAAAATATAAAATTAATCTGATCACAAAAAAAAAAAAAAAATTTCCTTAAATGTATGTACATATATAAATAACCATATATTTGCTTTTGTATTAATGTGTAACTTAAGATCTAATACTAATATACTTAGTTGAGTTTCATTTAATTAATTTAACTTTATAAAACTAAAATAAAAGCAAGCTTTGCCATTTAAGTTTACATATGTCCTAAATATTTTACTGGAATTTATCAATGCAAAAAATATAAGGAGGGGTATACTAAAAATAAGAAGCAGTCATCACAGAAATAATCCATCAAACGTTTTTTATTAAGTTGCGTTTGAAGTCATAAATTAGCGTATGGCCTGCGCCATATGCAGTGGAGTTACCATAAGAGTAAGCTCTGCATCTTTAAGATTCGCTCCTCTTAAGTTGGCTTCCTGCAAATCACTGCCAGATAAATTACATCGCTCCAAATCTGCACCAGCTAATACTGCTGCTCTAAGATTACAATTTCTCATATTAGCATTTTTAAGATTAGCCACTCTCAGGTTAACGCCCGCCATATTAGAACTTTCTAGGCAAGCCCACTTAAGATTAACACCTTCAAGATTAGTACGTAAGCCTGATGGATCTTCGAAGTTACACCCTCGTAAATTAGCACCTTCCATGTTAGCACACAGACCCTTAACAGATACAAGTTGAGCGCACTCTAAATTCGCAAACGCCAAATCCGTGCGCTCCAGGCAACAATATGTTAAATTAGCGTGTGACAAATTACATCTTTGCATGCAAGCATACTTAAAAGAAATAAGAGTATTGGTAATTAAATTATTTGAAAATTTTGATTTTCAGGTAAACCTTGAAATTTATGTTACGAAAGTCCAATTTTCGTAAATCAGCACCTGCTAAGTTGACACCTTGAAAACGTATCTCTGTTATGTGTGAAGTTTGTATTAAAGCCTTAATGACATCCCTTCTAGTTAAGGGTATATTATCCATTGACTGATTTTGCTGTACAATTTGTGGTTCTAACTGGCTTACCAACGTTTCCAAGCCAAAAAACTTTGCCTCTTCTAAAACACCTTCTAAACTGACGTTTTGGTCAACTATTAATTGACCATGTCTTAGATAATTAAGAATTGGTTCGAAATAATGTGGACTACGATCTATTAGATATGCTCCCTGTTCATCTTGATCACTGGGAAGCATAGCTCCATCTTGAGAAAACATTCGCGCCAACATACTTTCTGGTTCTTTACTTACTAATGTCCATATTGTGGTAAGAAAAACCTTGCCGCCAACATTAAGTTTAATCCATTTTGAGGATGGGAATTCCTTGGTTATCAAAGTTGTTTTATTTGGACAATTATCATATTTAGCAGCTGCACCAGTGCAGCTGCTTTCCACAGCTGATTCATTGTTTTTTTCATTCAGCAATTTCGTTTCATTGCTTCTGATTTCCTCTGTATTCATAATATATTTTTCAAACTTAAATTTTGGAATTCTTTTCTGATTCTAAACTACTTCTAGCTTAATTCTTTTTTGAGCATCTATTAAGCAACACGTATCTTTCGTAGAAACAACATAAGATGTATTTTGCAAATAGTTTTACTGTTTTTACTGAGCTGCGTGCTTTATTTAGCTTCTTTTTAACAAATCTTTACCAATTAAGCACGAAGAAGCACAGAGGAAAACGTAAACATACAATAACAAAATCAAACAATGTTTACAATTAGAATTTTTGTAGAAAGGCGAATCGATAACAGGTGATTGCATTAGCTCAAGGCGATTTTAAATTAGGTGTCTGCCAAGACGAATAGATAACAGATGAGTGCAGATTATAGATCGTTGTTTTTTTTTTTTAATTATAAATGCTAAAATTGGGTACTTCTATAGTTATCGTTCCAATTGTTCAATTCTTTTGACTACAAATTTTGCAGTGTGCAATAAAAACACTGTTGAGATTAAAATATATAAATAATAGTTTTGCAATTAAAATTGATTTATCGTACTCGCCACAAGATTTAAGTAATGACTGATGAAAAATTAAAATATTCCTATGATATGTTCGTTATTTAAGACAAATAGAGTCTGGAATCAAATGTTGAATGGATGTTTTTTATAAGTAAAAATGGATTTATGTAAAATTAAGTATATATAATAATGATAGCCTCCCAAACCATAACCGAACCGTCTTTAGTATAATGGCGACTTAATATATCTACTTCCTAACTACTCCTCTAACATAAATTTATATTTTTTAGTAATTAATTTTAAGCACTAAGTCTTATTTAATAAAAAAATTTTTAAAAAACTTCATTTAAAAAAAAAAAATTTTATTAAATAAGACCTAGTGCTTAAAATTAATTACTAAAAAATATTAAAACAGGTCAAAAAAAAATTATAACTATTATATAAATTTATATTTATTACTATATTAGAGCCTCTTTTATTTTCACTGTACGCGCATGATAATAAAATTCTACAAGTATGGCACATTCGCGGACGACATACAGTCGTTAACAAATGACTCTGAAATCGATGATAAATTTCTAGAAAGTCGTATAAATCTAACTTCTTGGATTTGAATGGTACTCAATCCCGAGTTTCATATATTTTATAAGATTATTAAATTTGGTTTGTCTCCATATCTATTCGAAAAATTTAGTTTTAGAAGATCATCAAAAACCAAAACTATTATGGAACAACTTTCTTTCAAATGAAGAACGATATTTTACTAAATTCATTAGGGACATATTTGTTTATCACAATAAGGACTGGTATTGACATGTTTTATTATTTGTTTGATTTCAATATAATATGAAAATTGGAAAAAGAAAAAAAAAAGAATGAATTTTTTAAATATGTATTTAAATTAGAAATTTAATTGTTTAACCCATATAATAACTATAAGCCTTTAAAGCTTGTAATTGAATTAAATTCAAAAAATAAAAAACATGGTATCTTTCCAACCTCCCATATCATTTGCTGTCTAGCCAATTAGAGTTAATTTATTTGTCCATATTATGTAGCAGAAGTGTTTTATTCAGTTTCCCCGAGCAATGGCCGAGTAGCAAAAGCCATGCGAACAATAAACATTGATTTTGGCGCTTTCCAGTATAATTAATATATTTTTGTTGGCCATTTTTCGCTAAAGTTAAGTAAAATTTTGTTTTTTTTACCATTACTTTAATGTATACATAAATTAGATCCGACTACTTGCAAAAAAAAGACAATCGTATGAAAAGAAAAAATAATTTTTCATCTCTTTTTTTTTTAAACGAGGTTTGAATTGTTTTAAATTGAATTAAATATTAGTGATCTTGCTATTACGGTTAGTATTAAGAAAATGTCCTTCAAATTATAGTACATAGCTGAACAAAATTTAAGAAGATATGGATTACTTTAAAATTATATGATCCACAGTCCATATATTCAACAGTTTTGCAAATTAAATATTAAGCTGTAGCAAAATCTTGTATTTTTTATTATTTATCCATTCAATGCATTCAGCTTATATCGAATTAACTTTTTAACTTTTTGTGGTATTTTCCAGTTTATACATCTGGTAAAAACAATGTATTAGCTTTACAAAAAATGGTAATAATATTCTCTGATGAGTTTTCCAATGAAGAATTCTGCAATTATAAATTATTAATTCATATTTAATTTTATCATTATAAATACATGTGTACATATTTAATTTGTTACCTTTAATAGTTGCATGTCATATGGATTTTTAAAATGCTTCCAATCCTTTATAAAAATGTTGCTTCTATTAAAATCCGTGCTCTTGAAGCAATTACATTCAATTTTTGAATGCAAGTAACAACAATCATTTTCCGTTTTCAAAATATTAGTTAATTCAATTAACAAGCTTTTCGTGGAGCTGTCATTTTTATGTGAATCAAGAAGTAATATTTCTTCGATAGAAAATGCAGTAACCAAATTATATATAATTATATCTTTGCAATTTTCTAGTCTGCATATGTTTAAATTTTCATAAACTTCCTCGAAAATTATTAGCTTGTTACAGTAAGTGAATAAATCAAACCCGTTTAAAAATTGCAACGAGTTTACTAGCAAAACTTGCGTTGATTTCTCTTCCGAACAAAATTTTATTAAAAGTTGAGGTTCAATAACTTCCGACTGGCTAGTATTAAGTCGCAAGCATTTGATATTGATGAAATCACATAACCCTTGCAACATATTTAAAACATTAAAATTAGTAGCAAAAATTATGCATGTTTGAGGATTACAATTTTTTAAATCAGTAAGAAAATATTGAACAAATTCCAATTTCCCTGAATCAAAAGTACCCATTTCTGTCCAATCGGGTAAAACTGGAATTAATAAATGCATCAGTTTATTTGTGGAAGCTATATTCTTAATCAATGATGGATGATTGCAAATATTTTGTAAAACGTTTTCTATATCAAAGGATTGAATTTCGCTTAAAGATGGACCATATTTAGTGGAATTACTATATTCCAAAACTTTTTGGAAAAGAAATTGTTGCAATTCAGAAGGCCTTAAGAAACAAATTAATTCCCTGTAAAAACCTTTATGTTTTTTATTTTGAAAGATATTTCTTTGGGAATATGATTCTGGCTTTTGAATCTCATATGTTACACGGTTGAAGTTTAAATTTGTTTTTTTTGTTTCTAAATGCATTTTAGTAACCGACATTTCATTTAACACTAAAGCCGAATTATATTTGAACCCGTCTTTGAGTTTCTTGTTTTTATCAATCAAATCTTCAGAAGATATGGAATTAAGCTTTTCAGCTTGTTTTTTTCGAAGTTCGTCCAACTGACCTTTATCTCTCATTTCATTTTGAATTTCAATTTCTTTCCCTCCTATGACCATCTGAAAGTCAGGAACTAAATTGTTGTTGTTAAATTTTGTCGAATATCCCATATATTTTCCAGTTTCATCTTTCAAAACAGCTTTGAGACAAACATCGTTGACTTCTAGCGTGCCATCTCCTTTCCAAGTTTTACGCTTCTTCATCGACACGTCTCTCCAAAGTACATTGAATATTCTTTTGTTTTCATTACCACTTTCTTTAAATTTACGAGTATGATCTCGTGAACCCCAGGAATATTGCAGATCGTCAGGACCTGAACAGTTAAATTTTACATCGGAGTCATTATTGTTACACAAATTCTTTGCTTCTTTTAGCACAGAAGGCGCTTTGGAACGTCGCATTTTTGTATTTTAATAACCACAGTTTGTGTTAATAACTCCTGGTCACTGTTACCAATTAATCTATTTTTACGTAAAAGTTAGCGATTTTCGAATAATTTATCAATTTTTGTTTTAAAAGAAAAGTTTTTTACAGCAAGCCTAGTTTTCGCGGGAGATAAAAAGATATAAATGTTCTGCACAGTACACGTTGGCCTTAGTTTTATATGAAAAGAGAATGCTTCTTAAACCGTTTTTAATACCATGTTCAGACGGCTAAATGAATCACTGTTTCGCTCTCTGAACTACCGAACCGTGGTGTTCACACGACGTTTTTCTTGTTTCGTTTTGATGTTTAACTATGGTAATTATTACATGCACTCACTTATATATTTCGCCAGAAATATATAAGTGTGTGATTGTTTATTTCCATTTTTGTATGTATGGATGTTTATGGTTTTGATTTTTTAATGCTTTACAGTTTTTAACAAATAGTGCAGATAAATAAACGATAATTTGTTTTTAAAATTAGAGAAGGCAGAACCTACTAGGTTCGCTCTCATATTTTTGTATGGCGAACCATGCTATTTCAATCAAGATTCGATCGTGAACCGCGAATGAAATAGCAAACATCGATATTTGCTGCCCGTGTGAACATAGTATAACACATATTTGTGTTAGCATTATTCTACTTAGTTGTGTTATGCACACAGTAAATATGCGTGATAAGATTTACGTATGTACCTAGCCGTGTAAGACATAACCAGACGGAGGATCATACTATTGTGGATGCAATGTAGCGTCAACTTTACCCTAGAAGGTCTTCAGATACTTATATCCTCCAGTCACTCTTAATAAAATGTAAGAACTCAACCGCAATCATGCTCACTGGACGTGGACCATTCATTGTGAATGATCCGACCCACACAACTCAAACGAGGGCCTCGAAACCACGACCACCACGACCATCACGATACTCCCGAAGGGCCAACCTCAATAATCAGTCATAGAACAGCTGAAAGGCTAAAAAACAAATAGTTGAACTCTGGGGTTTTACTGATTCCCGTGGAAATATAGTGGAATTGTCCAATTGGCTCCTGGTAGCCTTGAAGGGGACTGGGCTCAATTTTACCCCCTTGAAACTTGTACTGACGATGAGATTCTGTCAAAAAATAAACAAAGTAAATATGTAAAATAGCATCTTTGAATATGTAAAATAGCATCATTATCTATATGAGCAGTAGTGAAATGTCCATATAAATATGTTTTCCCCCGCAGTGATACATTTCAAATATATTTTTTAATAATAAATATTTTACAGTATTTTATGAGAATATCATAAAAAAAATATTTATTAAGGGAATCGAGCACAAATTAACGTAGATTTAATTAAAAAATTATTCCAAAAAATATAATTGTTAATTGAAAAAAATTTATTTCAGACCTACATATTAAGCGAAAACAAATGAATGACGCAATTATCATCGAGTTTAAAAATTTATTATATTATTATTTTACTCCAAATATTACAACGAATGCCATATTATCTCCCTGTTTGCATTAAACGTGGTTTACTTTTAAGACAATATGTATAGGTTTGGGGTAAAAAATAATTGTTTGATTCACAATTTATTCGAATTTTATGAATAATATTGGGACAAATATAGCATAATTTCGATCTGTGTATACATATTAAAACAATTAAAATAAATTTTTTTATTCATATCAGTCTTTTAAAATTAAAATAATTTTTTGGCTTAATATACCCGAATTTTCGCAGTATTTTCCAAATGACAATTAAACATATTTGCTTTATGAATAAGTAAATAGGAAAGTACAGACAAATGCCAACTCAAATAATGGTAAGCCTGATGTTGCTTGACAGGGATGTTAATTATAATATTATATTATTTGCTGTTATCTTTACGTGAATATATATCATTTAAATCAGCTGTATAAGGATCTAACAATTTTTTGTTTACTTTCGTTAGAACTGGGGCACATTGTTCCTCTTCTCTTTTTGCAAAAAAAGTCGTGTAAGAACAAACTTAGTATTAATTTTATATAAATTGTTTTAACGTTGTGCCAGTCAATTTATGCAGTAGTCTTTCTTATCAATCATGTCATTTCATTGGTGTGATAATTTGCATACGGCTGTTTTTAGCCCACGAGATTATCAAGTTGAACTCTTAGCAGCCGCCTTTGAACGCAATACTTTAATATGCCTGGGTCATAAGTCTTCCAAAGAATTTATCGCTCTTAAGTTACTGCAAGAACTGGGTCGTGAAACCCGTTCGAATAAACTAAAAATTAGTATTTATTTAAGTTTTAAGAATAGTCCTGCAATATTTAACATGTTGCAGCATTTAACCGATTTAAGAGTACATCAAGAATATTCCTTACAAAGCATTGATATACCGCAAGACTATCATGTTTATATTCTACATCCAAAAGGATTCTTGAATCTTCTTATTGAAAAGAAAATCAAAATGGAACACATAAATTTACTGGTTATAGAAGACTGTCATCAAAATGAACAATGGGATATCAAAGCGATTTTTAAAGATTTTTACAAACCTCAAGAGGGACATATGCCAAAGGTGTTGGGTTTGGCTGGACCTTTACATAGTGCAGGTTGTGCCTTAGCTGAACTGTCGGCTATGCTTAATACGTTGGAAAACACGGTGCAATGCAAAACGGAAACTGCAAGTGATATAGTAACGGTTTTAAGGTAAGTATGCAAACATTCATACATAGCGATAGCTACTTTGAATAATCATGTAATTTGCTTTTATTAAATCTTATTTTTTTTATTTAATTCATTTAACAATCGAGCCTCTTAATTAGGCCATATATTATTGCTTAAAAACTACTTAAACTTAGATTCGATTAATTAAAATAATAAACATTTGGATGTGCAACGAAAATTACACATTTATTAATATTATACATATGTATATAAAAATAATATAATACATTAATATAAACTTGGATAGGAAGCATAGTTTGGCCTTATATGTATATATATAACTAATATTCATAAGAATTTCGGGTGTAAAAGAAGAAAGTAAGCAGAACAACAGAGAAAAAAAGTTTTAGTAAATACTTAGCGGCAATAATTGAAATGTTTAAAATGAGCCTATAAGGCCGAACCGATAGCAGAGTAATTTAGATTTATTAGTTTTTTGAATGTAGAGATGAAAATAATTTTGTTTAGTCTTTTCGGCAATATGTTCCAAATTCTTCTAATTCTAACCACATGACATGATCTCTTATATAAACTAAATAAATATATGCATGCATGCATTGCTGCAATACAGAAACAAGTTTGATATTCCTTTTGTTAGTTACTTGATTTTGTATTTCAGTAATACATTTAATAACGATATATGTATATAACTGGTTTAAATTATCGAAAATGTTGATGACTTATAAATGTCGTGTTATAAGCCGTTTTTATTTATTTATTTGTAACGGATTGAAAAAATAGCATCTGATTGAACCATTTAATTTGTAAAAGGTGTTTTACTTTAGTCTAATTACGATAAGCATCAAGTTTGTATAAAATTAAATGGTGTGCATTTGTCATTTTTATAATTTTAAGTACCATATAAGACCATGCTAAACAATTCTTATAACTAGAAATCTTATAAATCTAAGGCAAGATAATTTTTTTTTGATTTCACATTTAGTAACTTATTTCATTTATGTAATACAAATAATTTTTCTAATCTATGTTAAATGTGTTAGATTCCTCTAAATATAAACATTTTATAATATTCTCATAAAATATTTATTATTTAAAACATGAAATGTGTTACTGTGGCGAAAGCATCGGTGGATTTGACTTAAAATGAAAGTAAAAAATTTATTTTTTTTTATTATTTTTTTTATTCAAAATTTGAAAATTAGTAGTGAAATGGCCATATGGATACTTATGTTTAAAGGAATCTAGCACAATTAACGTAGATTAATATAAAATATTGCAAATAATACATTTTTTATTTGCAAATAATTTTGATTAATATATATATATTATATTTTTAAGGTTTTTATCTGCACAAAAATTTAAATTGTAAATATTTTTTAGCATTTGAAGTTGAGCATAAATATGTGTGCTATATGTATATATGTCAATATACAATAGATAAAATAAAGAATAGGGTTCAAATTATTTTAATAGGTTAATATGGGAATTTTTTACCTTTGTTATTAATTTTCTTATTTACATATTTTTAAAATATTTATATTTATCTATATATTTGTTTATTATTATTATTTATTTATTTTTTTTTTTTTTGATAAAATCATAATATAATAACATAGTTATTTTTATTAAAAAAGATCAGACCCTATGCATAAAATATAAAAAGAATAAATTTGTGCAGTAAAAATCTTAAATGATTATCGATTTTAACTATTTTCAGATATTGCTCCAAACCTTTTGAATACATTGTTCAATGTGCACCTTACAAACAGAGTGAATTGTGTACTTTACTGCAAGACATTTTATTAACTCGCAAAGCTTTTCTTAATAATCATCGCTATGATCCTTTCGAAATTTATAGTACTGATGAGTTCTTAGAAGAACTAGAAGAGATTCCAGATCCCAAAAAAGAACCGCTTGAATTTCTAGATATTATGCTACAAGTTTTATTAGAAATGGGACCGTGGTCTGCCGATAGAGTTGCATTCAATGTTTATCAACGCATAGAGAAACAAAAAATTAAAACTCCTCACGAACGTCACTATATTCTTTTGTGTTTAGTAAATACAGCTCTTTTGGAAGTACATTCCATATGTGAGCAAAATTTTCGAAAGTTTAAAAACAATCATAAGGAATGCGTTGAAAATTATTCGAGTCCAAAGGTGTTGAGACTGTTAGAAGTTTTGAGATTATTTAAGCCTGATGATAATACAAGTAAGAATGATACAATGAAGCGAATTAGTTCTGAATTAGATTCAATGGATTTTCAAAAGCTTACCCGTATTCTTGAATCCAAATGCCATTCGGTTGAGCAGACTGTCGAAAAGCAGCAATTAGAATCGAGATCCATAGTTGAAAATCTTGATTCAATAATTAAACCAGAATTCCATATGGAAAAAAGAAACGATGAGTTTGATTTTGAAATAGATGATGAAAATAAAGCAATAAGAACAAATGATACAATAACTTTTAGCAATCTTCAATCCTCCTCAAGCACAAATCGTCGTCATTCCAGTGGTCAAAGTAATAATCGTCCTAAGAGGCGCCCTTTTCGCCGTCATCGTGATCAATCCGACTCGGCTGATACTTTGTGTTCTATTATATTTTGCAACTCGAACTACACAGCCCGTGTACTTTTTGAGTTACTTGCCGAAATGAGTAGACATGATCCGAGTTTGAAATTTGTTAAGTGTCAATTTACAACGAACCGTGTAGCTGATCCAATAACCGAGCCCAAAGAAGCTGAGTCAGAGCATCGCAGACAAGAAGAAGTTTTGAAACGTTTTCGCATGCATGACTGCAACATTTTGATCGGCACTGCTGTTTTAGAAGAAGGAATAGATGTTCCTAAATGCAATTTGGTGATTAGATGGGATCCTCCCACAACCTATCGTAGTTATGTTCAATGCAAAGGGAAAGCAAGAGCAGTTCCTGCATATCATGTGCTACTAGTCGCGCCAGACTGGAAAGAATTTGCCAATTTAACAGCATTAAACGAGCAAATTAATGACAAAAGTCATCATTTAGTGTGCAGCCTTGAAGAGGATGACAACAATTGTTTAACAGATTCAGATAATTCCGACAAAGATGATAATGTTGATGAAGAAGAGAGCACGCAAATTAATGGTGTTTCTATGAAACAAAAATTTGTTTATGGTTCCAGCAAAGGTACAATTAAAATATTAAACCCAGAGGTAATAACACATAAATATCCATCAAAACTTTCTAGCAGTGATTTAACATTAAAAGAAATAAAAGACGATACTCTCGCTATAGAAAATACTCCATCTAACATTACAAAAAGAACAGTATTAGATGAAGTGGACAACTGCCCTTCAAATAATTCCGTTAGTTTAAATCAAAACATTAACTGCAATAAATCTGTGATAGAAGAGTATGAAATTCATAAACTGATTGATAAGAAGAAAATAAACGGAAGTATTAGTAGCGGTTACAGTTCTAATACGGCCGGATCTCATCGCGAAATGCTTTTTTCGGAAAAACCAGCCGACGAAACTTATTCCTCGAAAAATGACGGATATAATGTTTACGATATTGACGAGCTTCTAAATGATATTAGTGAAAATAGCAAAAAGGAAAAAGATGAAGAATCAAGTTATGATCAAAAAGTTAAGGTTCAGAAAAAATTCATTTGCCTGCTTCATGACCACAATAAAGTCAATTCTGAAAGCACCCAGTCTGTTGGAATCAAGCAGCTTGAAAATATGCATAATACAACAAATACAATTGTTCAGCAAATGGCTGAATACAGAGAAATCGAAAAGGTAATTATTAACATTTTAATTTAAAAAAATTTTAGAACTACTTCTGAATTAAACACTAATGGATTTAGAGAGCAATTATTAGTGTTATTACACAAAATGCAAAACGAAACCGTCGATTTGTATAAAAGCCTTCATTACAGTGGTGAGCAAATGTATTTCATGTAATACCTAAAAATTCAGAAAATCCTATAAAATATGTAAAAGTCAACCGTTTTCTGCTGTAACTATTCAAGGGCATACATTTAAACTGTAGTTTTGACTAAAGTGAAAAAGTCAACGCGTCCGTTATTTAATTTAATTTTACGTCCAATGAGTTTTTTTTAACTATATATACAAGATTTCCCTGTAAGTTTGCTTACTGAGAGAGAATTTTGAGTAAGGAAATAGTAAAAAATACGCAAAACAGACATTAGACAAATAAACCTCAAATTTTAATTTTTTCTTTTTGTTTGGACTAGTACGGTCAGTGCAAAAATATAACTACTGCAGGCTTTTGCCTTGGGTCTTAAAAACATTTCTACAAAGTTAGCAACGATTTTACCTGTTTCTAAGTTTTAAAATATCTCGTATTACTTTAGAACTCCGTCGAAACTTTTCTGCTAATTTATTATGGTACCTTCTGGTCTTACAGTAGCAGAAGTTTGAAATCATTTACAACTGATAGCAATGGCGAATCCATTTATTTTCGTAGTTGTACGGTACGAACATTAAAATAATTATTAAATAATTTACGATATCTATCGCTTATGCGATATTGTTATTATTCTTATTTTCTTTGTCATAAACTGAAAAATCAAGTACGAAAGTATGAATTTATATCTATTTTTAATGTTGTCTTAGCTTCTTCAGATATTCTATTCATTCTAATTTATTAACTTCCTACACGGTGACGACTTCTTTTATGTGGTTAAAGCATAATGATCATCACGACGGTACAGTTAAGCGAACAAATTAATAATTTGGGCATTATTTAAATGCTTTATTATGGAAAAGTTATATTTTAGATTTAAAATAATAAAATATTTCGATATGTGCTTGGCTTTTCCGACGGGGTTAATTTTAATTTTATTTGGGTACGGTTTTCCGTCGACCATCGTCAAATTTGGTTTGTGAACAAACCGGTTTCGGCTGTTTGCCATCTTCAGTGTTCTTTTCGTACTAGTTGCGTTCTATTGTCAGTTGTGTTTATATAGTTCGTGTCTCCCTCCGTGTTATTGCGTTGTCTTTTTTTGCCTTTTTCGTATGTCTCTTTTTACCTAATTTGTCGCTCCCTTTTTCATTCGTTTTTTTTTTTTTTTTCTAACTAAATCCTTTTACGGTTATGCTTGCTGTCCGTTTTTGTTTATGTGTGAACCTATTGGGTTTTTTTTTTCCTCTTTTATGTGACATAATAATCTGTAATTGTACGTTTATGATGTTCTTTATTGCTTTGGTCTTGTGCACTTGCGTAACGTTTTTGTGTTGGTGTAGTGTTTATTTTCCTGTAAAAATGTTTCAACGGTTCAAATATTGTGTCCGAAGCAGTGTTTATTTGTTCATTTATTATTCGTCCGTCAAATGTTTTTTGTTTGTATATTTCCATGTTTTCTAATACATTTAGTCTCCTTCCTTTGTGCTGAGTATGAAGCAGTTTAACCGTTGTCTTTATATGTCCTGGTGTACATTTGTTATTAAATATATGGTTCCCAAAGTTCGATTCTGGATTTGATTTTGGTTCTCGTAGTTTTTTGTTATAGTCTCTAATGTGTTCCCTAAATCTGGTCTTAATTTTTCGTCCTGTTTGCCCGATGTAGCTATAATGGCATGTAGAAGTTAATTTGTACACTCCTTGTTTGTCTAGTATATTTGCCTCGGTTGTTTTATTCCGTAGTATTCTGCCTAGGTTGTTTCTTGTTCTGAATGCGGTATTTATGTTGTGTTTTCCAAAGAATTTCGCCAGTTTGTACGTTGATTTTCCCATATATGTTAATGTAGCCAATTTTTTCTTCCCCCTCTTCTGTTCTTTGTTCGTTCTAAATTGTCTCCTGATGTTATCTACGAGGCGCTTCTTGTATCCGTTGTTTTCCGCTATGGTGTATATTGTTTCCATTTCCTTCATGTACATTTGCCGTTTTAGTGGTCTCGAGTCTTGTTATTAACTGCCTGATTGCAGCGTTTTTGTGTTGCTGGGGATGATTTGATGAGTTGTGTATTATTGTGTCCGTTCCTGTTGGTTTCCTGTATATTTCACATTCGATTCTGTTCGAGATTATGTTCCTCTTGATCGTTAGGTCCAGATAATCCTCCCATCCTCTTCCTTTTCCATTGTAAATTTTATGTCCTTGTGCCTTCCATTCAAGTAATCTAGAATTTGCTCATCGTTATTTCCTTCTAGTATACATATGATGTCGTCGACATATCTTGCGTAGAATATTACTCCGAAGTTGGTCCTTAATTCCTTTACGTATTCCTCTTCTAAGTTCTGCATAAATACTTCCATGAGGGTGGCAGATGTTGGATTCCCCATCCCCAGTCCTGTTATTTGTCTATATATATTATCGTTAAATTTAAAGTAATTCTGTTCTAGTGTCGCTTTTAGTGTGCCTGTAATTGGTATTGCTAGTTCCTTGTTTTCCGTTTTGTTTTTTACTGTCCTATGAACAATGTTCAATGTATCCATTACCGGAATTGATGGATACAAGTCCTTCACGTCAAAAGAGACCAGTTTTGTTTTCTCCGTTATTTTCACATTCTCCAGTTTATCAATCAGTTCTGTAGTGTTGGCTATTGCATGCTTATATTCCAGGTCTAAATTAAGACCAGATTTAGGGAACACATTAGAGACTATAACAAAAAACTACGAGAACCAAAATCAAATCCAGAATCGAACTTTGGGAACCATATATTTAATAACAAATGTACACCAGGACATATAAAGACAACGGTTAAACTGCTTCATACTCAGCACAAAGGAAGGAGACTAAATGTATTAGAAAACATGGAAATATACAAACAAAAAACATTTGACGGACGAATAATAAATGAACAAATAAACACTGCTTCGAACACAATATTTGAACCGTTGAAACATTTTTACAGGAAAACAAACACTACACCAACACAAAAACGTTACGCAGGTGCACAAGACCAAAGCAATAAAGAACATCATAAACGTACAATTACAGATTATTATGTCACATAAAAGAGGAAAAAAAAACCCAATAGGTTCACACATAAACAAAAACGGACAGCAAGCATAACCGTAAAAGGATTTAGTTAGAAAAAAAAAAAAACGAATGAAAAAGGGAGCGACAAATTAGGTAAAAAGAGACATACGAAAAAGGCAAAAAAAAGACAAAAAGGGACGAACGCAATAACACGAAGGGAGACACGAACTATATAAACACAACTGACAATAGAACGCAACTAGTACGAAAAGAACACTGAAGATGGCAAACAGCCGAAACCGGTTTGTTCACAAACCAAATTTAACGAGGGTCGACGGAAAACCGTACCCAAATAAAATAAAATATTTAGTAACATTTCTGCTATGATAAATTTCCACATGTACAGTGGCACAACTAATTACAGAAAATTTCTCCACCTTTAAAATAAATAATACGTACAGTTCTAAAAAATATTTCATTAAAATATTTATTTTAAAAAACTGTTAATTCAGCCTTATAACATAGAAATAATAAAAAAAAACTGTAAAAAAAACCTTAAAACTATGATCACACTAAATATCGGGCCTCCTTCAAATTCGATTGTTTATACATTAATTAATATTTGTTTGCAGATACTTTTTGATTTTTTACAGCTTTTATTCATTTTTTACGCACGTCAGACGTTATTTAGCTTAATTTTTCCTGTCATGCAGCCTAATGTTGGTTTTTCTAACTGCACAATCTGTTTTGCCCACAACGTGTAAGTTCGTCCCATAAGTGCTCGATTACATTTATTTTTGGGTTTTGTGCAGTTGTTTTGATGACCGTAGCGCAAGTGTAAACCAATCAATTCTTTGCTAACTGTTATGTGTGCTCAGGGCAGATATCTTAATAAAATTAAAATTATCAGTAACACAACCGCGCACTTTCCTTGATATTAGTTTTCAAAATATCAAGATACATGTAATTTTCCATGATATCTGGTTTCCAACATCTGAAACTGCCTTGCAGCACCACACCATAATTGCTAAGCATCCATATTTCACTGTTTTCTTAGTGCTTTTTCTGAAAAATTTCTTCTTGTGTTTACACCACATATAACGTCGTCCATCGGAACCGAACAAGTTAAATTTACTTTCATCCGTGAAAAGAATCTGTAAGATATTAAAATGTTGATAAGATAAGCTAACATAAAGTTACATATAAATTCTTCCGTGCTCCAAAGCTCTTGCGCAAAATCCAACCACTAGGTCATTATTTTTTTTTTAACTCTTCTTAATGTTTCTGCATGTACCTCCTTTCCAAAATTGGTTTTCCCTAGTGCGGCAAGTTTTGCAACGGAAATGAATGGGTCATTTTCTTGTTTATCTGTTGTCTATTTTGTATCGCGTATTGATGTTGTGTACAATTGATTTTCTTTTGTTAACATTACTTTCTCGTTGAATTTTACCTTCTAAATAGTTATTATTTTAATATTTTTGAAGATGCTTTTACAAAAATGTGCAAACGTGGAACCTCAAGAAAATGAGCATAGAGATGCAGACATTTTTAACAATTTCATTAAACCGTATAAACCTTTGGCTCATCTACTGACGGGTGCATCTGTTGATTTAAGTAACTCAATAGCATTGGTTAATAAATATTGTGCCAAATTGCCAAGCGACACCTTTACAAAGTTAACTCCACTATGGCGTTGCGCTCATACTACGCGTAATAATATAACAATGTATCAATACACCATCCGACTACCAATTAATTCGCCACTAAAGTATGACATTGTTGGTTTACCAATGGCAACACAAGTTTTAGCTCGTAGAATGGCGGCATTGCAAGCCTGTATTGCATTGCACAAATCTGGAGAATTAGATGATAACTTGCAGCCCATTGGTAAGGAAGGATTTCGAGCTATTGAATCGGACTGGGAAAATTTTGAACTAGAAGAAGAAGACGAAAAAATTGTTATTGAAAATTCTGAACCAAGGCCAGGTACAACAAAAAGACGGCAATACTATTATAAAAGAGTAAGTTTTCAAGTAACAAGAAAAAAAGAAAACAGTAAATTAACGTTTCAAAATATTTCAAGATTGCTTCAGAGTTTTGTGAATGTCGTCCTGTTGTTGGTGAACTATGTTATTTATACTTACTGGATCTCACTTTGCAATGTCCTATACCCGAGGAACAAAACACTAGGGGTAGAAAAATTTATCCTCCAGAAGATGCTCTACAAGGTTTTGGCATTTTAACTTTAAAGAAAATTCCAAAAGTTAGCTCATTTCCGATATTTACCCGTTCTGGCGAGGTAAAGGTATCACTAGTCTTACATCCGCAACGTGTTGTCCTTACTGAAAAACAGATTTTATGTATAAACGCGTTTATTAATTATACATTTACCAAAGTATTGCGTTTAAAAAAGTTTTTGATGCTTTTCGATCCAGAATCGACAGAGAACTGTATTTTTATAGTTCCCACAATAAAGACAGCAAGTGGTGAAAAATGTATAGATTGGAAATTTTTAGAGCTTATTGAAAATAATGCCAATATGATGCCCACGCCCGTACCCGAAGAAGAACGACATGCTAAAGAATTCTCAGCAGAACAATTTAATGATGCTGTTGTAATGCCTTGGTATCGCAATCAAGACCAGCCTCATTATTTTTATGTGGCCGAGATATGCCATCAACTCTCTCCCTTAAGCGCATTTCCGAGTAAAAAATATCGCACATTTATGCATTACTATTATTTAAAATATAACCTAAAAATTCATCCCAAACAACCATTGTTAGATGTGGACCATACCAGTGCTAGATTAAATTTCTTAACTCCTCGCTATGTCAATCGTAAAGGAGTTGCCTTGCCTACAAGTTCTGAAGCAACTAAGAGAGCTAAAAGAGAAAATCTAGAGTTGAAGCAAATTCTAGTTCCCGAACTATGTACTGTGCATCCATTTCCAGCATCGTTGTGGCGAAGTGCAGTGTGCTTACCTTGCATTTTATATAGGATAAATGGTCTACTGTTGGCTGACGATATCCGAAAGAAAGTTGTGAGAGATATGGGTTTAGGGCAAATTGAATTAGCCGAAGATAAAGACTGGCCAATGTTAGATTTTGGCTGGAGTTTAAGTGATGTTTTGAAAAAAACAAAGGCTAATAAACAAAGGAATGCGGATATTATTAATGAAAATGATGAAGAACAACAAAAAAGTGAAAATTCCAATCAAAAGGGTAAACGTAAACAAAAATGCAAATTGAATAGTGCTGATTTATTTAAGATTTCTTTTTATAAAATTAGATAAACAAGATAAAAAAAAATCGGAAACTGAGTGCAATGCTAGTGATGGTGGGTGTGGTTTTGTTGAAATCGGTACATGGTCTAATGAAATGGCTGACGATTTGGAAGATCAGCTTTCAGTGTTTGACACGGACGATGAAGATTTCGATGAAGTTTTAGAAGGACTGATGGTAGTAGATTACAAAATTAGTAAGTTTGCTAAGAGCGTTAATTATCAAATCGAAAGGTATATTTTAATACTATAATTTAAGGTGATAAAGCAGCTAGAGCTACATCGCCTACATTTACTGATATACAACTGGACGAAAAAGAAGACTTTCCACAAAGTCAAAATCCTAAATCGAAAAAGCAAGAACCTGTATTCACTTATTATGATTCAGATACATCATATGCAGAATCCAGTTTCGATAGCGATGTTGATTTTGTTGCTGAAAGCGAGTCTTCCGATGAAGATGACATTGTTATAACTTCTAAAAATGAAGCTGAAACTATAGAAACCGAGCAAGATATTGAAAAATTAAATAAACAACTTTCGATTATACAGGCGACAAAAGCTAACGACCGCGATTATGAGGAAACCAAAAATCTTCAAGTGGGTTACAATTTCGAAGACAATAAACTTGAAATTTTAGAGAATTTAAAACAATCGATAGAACAATTTGAAGCTTCAATTAAACGTTTAAAGCATGATATACGAAATTCAGGTATGTTGGTTGAATATGATCACAGTATGAAATTACCAGCAAAAACAAAAGAAACAAACAAAAATGAAAATCAACTGGAGTTGTGTGTAGAGACTTATAAACAATTTATACCTTACGCATCCGAGTATGATTTATTGAAATTACTGACGAGTAAGCCAATGCAACCCTTAAATTTTGAAGCTGTGCATACTCTTAATTTACAGTATTTAAAAAATCGTACACAAGAACTGTATACAATTAATGGATGCGGAGATATATTTGATAATTTCAATGATTCAGAAAATGTGATATTGCAAGAAACAGGCGAAAAACTAATTCGTATCGACTTCGAAAGCCAAGGAAAGGAGTATTCCAAAGAAAAACAATTACAAGTAGTTGAAAATGCATACAGCGAAAATCTGAAGTATAATCCTGTGGAAATCTTTAGTTTTGATTATCAACCTGATCTATCGAAACACCCAGGGCCTAGTCCAAGCATTATTCTTCAGGCCCTGACCATGTCTAATGCAAATGATGGTATAAACTTAGAAAGGCTGGAGACAATCGGTGATTCGTTTCTTAAATACGCTATTACTACCTATTTGTATATTACATATGAGAATGTGCACGAAGGAAAGCTTAGTCACTTGCGTTCAAAACAAGTTGCTAACTTAAATCTTTATCGCTTGGGCAGGCGAAAACAATTAGGTGAATATATGATCGCTACTAAATTTGAACCAAGTGATAACTGGCTGCCGCCTTGTTATTATGTGCCCAAGGAATTGGAAAAAGCCTTGATAGAAGCCAAAATACCCCCCCATTACTGGAGTTTAGTTGATTTAGTGAACATTAAAAACTTAACAAATGCAGAGATTTGTGAATTGGTTCGTAAGAAGGCCGATGAATGGGGTTGCAGTTTTTCGGTATTGAACTATATTATAATAAAAATTTGGCATCTTAACATTTTTTTATTACTATTAAGGAACAGGAAGATTTTGAAGATGCGAGCTGTGGCAACTCAGCTCCAATGCTAAATGAATGGGATGATCCTAATAACATACCTGCAGAGTTTTCTTGTTTCATACCTTATAATTTAGTATCTCAGCATAGCATACCAGGTTAATTTATGCATGTTTAATGACTTTCATAAAAAATTATTATGCGTTTCCTCCTGCAGATAAGTCAGTGGCTGATTGTGTTGAAGCTCTGATAGGTGCATATCTTATTGAGTGTGGTCTTAAAGGAGCTTTGCTTTTTATGGCTTGGTTAGGAATTCGTGTAATTCCATACGAACGTGTGCCGTATGATTCCAAAAAAGTAAGAGAAGTAGGTACTACTTTACTAGATGACGATGGAATGATTACTGTTTATGGTTCTTGGACCCCACCCAAATCTCCACTTTTACATTTTTTACCAAATGCTGAAAAAGCTCTGGATGTTATACTAGACGGTTCCGACGATTTCGAAAAAAAATTGGGTTATAAATTTCGCGATAGATCATATTTACTTCAAGCAATGACCCATGCTTCTTACACTCCAAATAGATTGACAGATTGCTATCAACGTCTCGAATTTCTGGGAGATGCTGTTCTGGATTATTTAATAACGAGGCATTTATATGAAGACCCGAGACAACATTCTCCAGGGGCTTTAACTGATTTAAGATCAGCTTTGGTCAATAATACAATATTTGCATCTTTAGCAGTTAGACATGGTTTTCACAAATATTTCCGACATTTATCCCCTGGTCTCAATGAAGTTATTGATCGTTTTGTCCGTATTCAAACTGAAAACGGCCACAGCATTAGTGAAGAGGTATGATAAAAGCATAATTTCATTTTATTATTTAGAAATATTTTTAAAATTTGCTCTAAATTGTATTTAAGTATTATTTACTATCTGAAGAAGAATGTGATGATGCTGAAGATGTTGAGGTACCGAAAGCACTAGGCGATGTTTTTGAATCTGTGGCAGGAGCTATATTTCTAGATTCGAATATGTCCCTGGATGCCGTATGGTTGGTCTACTATAATATGATGCGTCCCGAAATTGAACAATTTAGCAATTCCGTGCCAAAATCTCCAATCAGAGAACTACTAGAACTGGAGCCGGAAACTGCCAAATTTGGGTAAGTATACATGTAGACTGTTTTATACGACCTCGTTTTGTGCGAATTAAAATTTATGCGTTATTTTATAAATAATTTTTTAGAGCACAAAGAGTGTTTATAAAAATTAAATAAATTTTATTATTTTGAATATTTTTTTTAGTAAATGATTGATTAAAACAATTGTTATACCTTTTTCTTTTCCTGAAGATAAAAATTTATTTAATTTTATATAAATACCATATGGGTAGAAAATAATTTATAAAATATTAAAAAGATCAATTAGCTATAATCATAATTTAAATTTTGTTTATTCGTTATGATTATATTATTTCTGTTGTTTTTTTTAATATTTTTTAAGCATGTTTGATGAAAATTTCCTCAGATATGTTAATCTTAAAAAGAATCAAAATTTCTTTTTGTTAAAAATGTATTATTTTTTAAATAATTTTAAATATAAACGGCTGTATGCATACAAACTTAAAGCAGGTTTAACTGCCGTTGTTAAGCACAATTTCCTAAAGTTGTATTCAAAAAACGCTTTTACCTTAAAATACCTTTGTTAACTTTAAAGTAGGAAAAACCTACGTAAAACCTACAATAAATTGGCAGTTCAATTTTATTATTGAAAGTTCAAAAACAAAACAAATTGTGTTTACAATAAACCTAGCAGTGGCATAAGTTACTTTGTTATTGTCATCTTTTTATTTTAAAGTAGTTTATAAAACATTTTAATTTTTAGCCATTTTAACTAGTCTGTGTTTAGTTTTCTTTCTGAGACAGATTTTTTTAATGATTGTGTTGAAATAAAATCTTTCTTCTCCATGTTGTGTACTGTGAAGGATTTTTTCGACAGGGGGCTATTATTACTATTTTGTCCTTTACATAAGTCATTATGTGCAATAATATGCTTTTGAGTTGTGACATTCTTAAATATTGTTACATTTATACCTTTTATAAACGTTTTGTTGTGAGTTCTTTATTGGAAAATAATTAACACCAGTTTTTAGAGTTTTTAAATTTATAACAATTTTTATTTACTTTAACTACACAAAGTTGACACAGAACAATTTACTTAAAAATGCACGTCTTCACTCGCTGAGGTTTAATTTACTGATTGATTGTCCACTCAGACGCTTCCCCTATTTATACTTGTCCAATTAGATTCTAGAAGATGTAAGAATTTTCTACTCTCTTTGCGTGTATTTTGTTGTTGTAGGTTGTTTATTCATTTTATATGCGCCTGCTTGCCTGTGTGTATAGTTGTTTTTGTTTTTATGCTGATAAGGTTTCTGCTTGGGATTTATTTCAATACATTTGTTGTTGCTTTTGTAAAAAAGGGTTTCTTAGAAAACTACGCCGATGATAAACAACTGTATATTTATTGTTGTAAAATTAGTTTTTGTCTTGCGCGTTTAAATGATAAGCAGCATGCCAGGCAGTTAGTAAGACCCCTTTCAGACAGGCAAATTTTACTTTGCAAAGTTTTGATTTTATGTGAGAGCGAGGGAGAAAGCATGATTGAGAGTACAGACTTTGACCCCTTTCAGACAGGCAAATTTTACTTTGCAAAGTTTTGATTTTATGTGAGAGCGAGGGAGAAAGCATGATTGAGAGTACAGACTTTGATATACTCGCAAAGTTGCTTTGTTTTTCTTTCGTCGCTTATACACAGTTGTACTTATACACAGATTACATTACAGATTACATTGACTAAAACAAAATTTGTAAAAGAAAACTTTTTGTGTTTGAACACCAAAGAAAGTTTAAAAGAAAATTGAAAAAACTTTGTCAAAGTAAAATTTGCCTGTCTGAAAGAGGTCTTTGATATACTCGCAAAGTTGCTTTGTTTTTCTTTCGTCGCTTATACACAGTTGTACTTATACACAGATTACATTACAGATTACATTGACTAAAACAAAATTTGTAAAAGAAAACTTTTTGTGTTTGAACACCAAAGAAAGTTTAAAAGAAAATTAAAAAAACTTTGTCAAAGTAAAATTTGCCTGTGTGAAAGCGGTCTAAGCGGCATATCAAATTGTAGTTGTGTGTGTGTGTGTCTATAAACTTCTACGCAGTTTGTAACCAGTAGTTTTCCATATTGCTTAATTGTTTTATTTTAAACTTAAGCAAGACATATTCGTAACAATATTTTATACAACTCGAAGCAACCTCCTGAGAATAAAAAAATAACAAAATAATGCTAATTATGTGTAGTATATTAGATATCACTACAATATAGTTCAGTAAACTGCACTATTCTTTCGAACTAATAAAAATAAGTCCAATAATCACAACAATACTTCACACACACTTATGACATGTTTCCATTTCTTTCACACTAAGCTCCGTAATTAATTTCCTAAGTACAGCGATTAACGCAACTTTCAAAATAAACATTTTTGTTACACCGTTAATTATCAACACTACTCTCAAACAAATCTCAATACTTCTTAACTTATTAATTTCAAATTTATTAAAAATGAAAAAAAAACTGTTCAGTTGTGACTTATGCCACTTTTAATGTAAACGGTTCAATTGAAAATTATACTTTGTTATTCCAAAAATTTTTAAAAATGTTTATTAAAACAAATTGTAGTATACAAATAATAATAAAAACTAAAACATGCCATTTAATATAAAACATTTTTACATCTTTATGTTATATTTTACAAAAATATAATTGGAATTAATTATTTTAAACAAAACTTTTATTGATGTACACATATAATCAAAACAAAGCTCGTTATCCCAATAATTATTTTTTTAATATGAACAAATTCTTTGTAAGTTCTTCGTAAGTCTTGCAAATTAACCTTTTTTGGGTGCTTTGCTTTTTATTAAAAAGATGCTGATTTTGCTGAAAACAATAAAAACATTTTTTATGGATCTAACTACCCGCATAAATAATATTCATTTTTATACATCGTTAACTACAACGTGACAACTGAAAATAGTGGCATTGCCAGAATCAAAATACTAATTTTATTAAAGCATACATTAGCTGAAGTACTGTTTATGAATATCATTTTTTAACAAACGTCTGTTAGCCTTAAAGTGTTTGTTAACTAACGTGCACTTTAAAGCTCAAGTAAGCTTTTTTTATGCATGCAGCCGAAAGTCTTTAATAAAAATTTCCAAATTTTAAGTAAAAAATTTAAATGTAATAAAAAATTTTAAACTTAGTGTGACCATTTGAAAAATTACATTAAAGTTAAAATGTAAAAAAATTAGTGGGAATATTTGAGTAAAAATTATTTACTTGTATTAAAAAACTTAAATAGCATTCTCGTTACAATTATATCGTCAAATTGCATATTCTATTAATAATTACTCTTCAAAAGCTATAAGTACTTTAATAAATATATGATTTTTAAATTGCATTTAAAGTTTTTTCGCCTTGTACAACACCTGCAAATATTAAATATTATGAAAAGATGAAGGAAGTTACAGTTCTTTTCACTTTTAACATTTTTCAGACGATCTCCTGAAATGTAAACAAATGTTCAAACGCCATAAATTTGCAATTTGCAATACTAAAACATAAAAAATTAAAAATTTCACGTTTACTAATCACATTAAGAGTTATTTTTTATTTTTTTTTTTTCGTTTTAGCAAACCCGAGAAATTGGCTGATGGCCGCCGAGTACGAGTGACCGTTGAAGTTTTCTGCAAAGGAACATACCGTGGAATTGGTAGAAACTACCGAATAGCTAAATGCACTGCTGCAAAATGTGCTTTACGTCAATTAAAGAAAAAGGGTCTGCTAGAAAAGCGTATCTAAAAAAATGGGAGGTATCACCTTCATTTGTTTCCATCTTTACCATTTCTTATATTTTTTAAGTCTTAATATTGTGCAGTTAGTTTTTTACTTAAAAAGATAAATGTACATGTGTCAAACCTACAAACAATTTTTAAATAATTACATTATGTGCATTGTATATTGTATTGTAACGAATTTTCTTTATTGTTTTAATATAAATTTAAGAAATTTTCAAAATTATCATAAAGTGCTTAATTAAAGTTGACAAAATTTAATGTGTTTAACCTTTAGCTGCTTTTGCTTTACTTTTTACCTTTTTAATAAGTGTTAAACCATCCATATTACTATTTATAAATTGTGCATACATAACCATTATTTTAAAAACATTTTTACTTCTGACTACTGTAGAAATCTTTACAATGAAAATAAAATAACGAATATATATTTATATCTAAAAATTCACAACAAAAATGTAACAGCTTTTTTACTTTAATTTTTCCCTCATTAGGCACATGCCCCATACAGGCGCGGGTAAAGTTAGTTTTTCTTCGCGTGGATTTGGTTTGTCGTAACCATTGTCTATTATTTTAAAAAATAAAAATTTTAGAAATGAATTTTTATTCCCACACGTCATTTTTTTAGTAAAAAACTCTTAAAAAAATACAATTATTGTTAATAAAATTGTATTATCTGTTGTGTGTTATTGAAAATATATTATGTCTGTTGAAAGAAATCGGCATTGGTAGCATCTTTAATTTTATTTATCGAGGAACGGAAAAGTTCCGAGATAACTCGAATCTGGAATGTGAATAATTTCCTATTATTTAAGAAGATTTACATATTTCAATTAACTAATAATAATATTTGTCTTTCTTTTAGTTCTTGTGCATGTATATTCATGCTCAGTTATACTTTCTCCGATATAGAGGTGCCCTCGTTACCTATGGCACTTTATTGGTATATCGACAACTACAAACTCTTCTTACAACCTTTTCGCAATTAAACGCATAAAATAAAGAATTTGTTGTAGAGCCGTATAACACTGAGGAGTATTTTGCAGGAAAATACAAAATTAATAATAGAAAATAGATTTAGATAAAAGTAATGCAATTTAGGAAAACTAACGAAATTCGAGCCTAATGCTAACAATGGTCTTTACTATTAACATTTTTGTTGAATTTCAAGACTCCTGAATGTTTTTTTTTTTTTGTAATTTAAATGTAATTTTAATAATTACAGGTTTTCGTTTGTTGCTTATTTTGAGGTGGGTGTGAGTGTTGTTCTATAATTCAAGAATATTTGTAAAACCATTTGTTATTTTCTCTTTTTCCATTCATTCTTTTCTTATTTTAAAACAAATTCAAAAATGGTACATTTTTGACGTACTTCGTTTACGTTTTAATTATAAACGTTAAAATTTTTTAGTAATTAATTTTAAGCACTAGGTCTTATTTAATAAAAAATTTTTTAAAAAACTTAATTTTTTATTATATTTTCGATATTTGTTGGCAACCAACGCCGTGGCGAAATATCGAAAATATAATAAAAAATAAAGTTTTTTTAAAAATTTTTTATTAAATAAGACCTAGTGCTTAAAATTAATTACTAAAAAATATAAGCGTTAAAGCTCGTTGTAGATGTGGACGAAAAAACATAGCGAAAAAGTACCTTATGCGAAAAAGTACCTTGTACGCAGCTTTGTAAAAAGTTTGCTAAAAACTTTATCTTCACTATTATATATTTTTATACATAATTTTCAAGAAACTGCTGTGCAAAAAACTAAAAAAAGTCGGCAACAGTGCAGGGTACATTAATTTAAAATAAAATGCACCTTGATAGAAAATTACAGAATTATTATCACTCACTGTATTCAATTCTGTTTGGTTGTGTTCATAACAATAGTGAACAAATTTCTCAGTTTCGTACCTTCTCTCTTTCAATACAAATTTTAATTAATTTTACTAATGCAAAAACACCACAGACTATATAGCAACACGCACTAGTTCCGCGTGTTTTTTAAAAACAAGAATTTCTCTTAAAGTTTTTTACCATCTATCTAAAATAAATATTAAAACTGAAACAAAATGACAAATTTGGGTAAAAATGAATTAAGCAAAAACTTGAAAGGGAAACAGCGTGATAGTAGTATTATATTTCGACGCAATCGTTCTTTGGGATATGTCAGCAATGATATTCCTGCTGTGGTACGTTACATACAGAGACGTAAAGATAATTTGATAACAACCTGCATTGGACGTTCCTTTCAAGTCTATACATCAAATCATTTCCGTTTGCTTCATGTAAGTGGTCAACATCCAGATGAAATTACTTCAATGGCTACAGATCGTTTTCATATTTATACGGCCTGCAATAAATGCATTTATGCCTGGCGTGCTGGCAAACACATACGCCACATTTACAGGGGTCACACTAAAAATGTTCATTTGCTTTTGCCATTTAGCAAACATTTAATTGCTGTGGATGAGGCTAATATAATAAAAGTATGGGATATTAACAAAGAGGAAGTTTATTCAGAAATTCCCTTTAACGCAGAAGAATTTCAAATAACTTCAATTGCTCATCCGCCTACATATGTCAACAAAATTATATTGGGATCAAAACAAGGTCAATTAAAGATTTTGAATTTGAAAGACAATCGCTTGATCTATACATTTAACGGTCATGCCAGTCGTGTAACCTGCATAGAACCAGCTCCTGCTATAGATGTGGTAGGTGTTGGCCATCAGGATGGTACTATTATTATATTAAACTTGAAATATGATGAAATTCTTATGGACTTTAAGCAAGATTGGGGATCTGTTTCGAAAATAACATTTCGTACAGATGGACCCCCAATTATGGCCTCTGCTAGTACAAATGGTTATATAGCATTTTGGAATTTAGAGGAGAAAAAGGTAGAGGTTTATTTAAACTATAAGTTAATCATTTTATTATTTATAAATAAAATATTTTTACTTAAGATTGCTAGTCAACTGCAGGCCCATGAGAGTTCTATAACTACCGCTATTTGTATGCCAAATGAACCGTTAATACTTACAACATCACCTGACAATTCAATGAAATTATGGATATTTGATTTGTCCGATGGTGGAGCACGCATGCTACGCATACGCGAGGGTCACAGTGCACCACCTTTATGTGTACGTCACCATGGCAGCAATGGTCAAATAATATTGTCCTCTGGTGAAGACAGCTCTTTAAGAGCTTTTAGTACCATATCAGAAACTTTAAATAAAAGCTTGGGCAAAGCAAGCTACAATAAAAAAGCTTCCAAGAAGAAAAGTTTGTATTTAATTTAATTTTAAAGAATAACTTTGATACTTATAAAGTTTTTACATCTTTTCTTTAAGATCGTTTCCAAAAAGACAATCACCTCATGCCACCCATCATAGAATTCACTACGGAAACGACACGCGAAAAAGAATGGGATAATATAGCGGCAATACATATCGGTTCCATACAAACAACAACTTGGTCTTTTCATAAAAGTCGAATGGGCGAACATCATTTGATACCAGAAAAATTTACGAACAGAAATCGTACAGATTTCAAGTCTGAAGCGACATGTGTTACTCTTACACATTGTGGTAACTTTGTCATTATTGGTAAGTGGTTAAAATAATATATCTTTTTTTATTTTTTTTTACTTAAATTTTTAAGTACAGGTTATTCCAGTGGTGACGTAGAACGTTTTAATATACAGTCTGGCCAACATAGAACAAGTTATGGGAAACCGGCTCATGTTGTAGCTATACGTGGAATAGCTTCCGATAATTTGAATCAGATGGTAGTCTCTGGATGTAGTGCCGGTTTATTAAAATTTTGGCATTTTAAAGAAAAAGGTAAGTGGTATATTGTCAATTCGTTTCGGTCTTGTTTTTAATGAAGCTGATTTTTGTACTGTGCAGCTTAATGCCAATTTTAATTGACCATTTTCTGAAACGTGGCAGTAACAATACTATTGGAACTTAAAGTTCGGTTCTATGAGACGACCGTCTTTCTACTAAATTATTATTGTTCATTTAAAGATAGTTTTTTTTATTTTAAGTATTTTTGTTTTCTTAAAGTTATTTTCTTTTTTTAGTGGACAAACCGTTTGCTCGAATACAGTGTCATGAAGGAATTTCACTAATGCGATATCATCGTGAAAGCGCCTTAATGGCAGTCGCCTTAGTTAACTTTACCCTACTTATCATAGATCTGGATACCAAAGTTGTGATACGAAAATTTGAAGGTCATTCAGCAAAAATTAATGACGCCACCTTTAGTCCTGACTCTCGTTGGCTGATATCAGCGTCTATGGATGCAACCATTAAAATTTGGGACATACCCTCCTCCTATATGATTGATCATTTTAGAGTGGAAAAACCTTGTGTCTCCTTAACTATGTCACCAACAGGAGATTTTCTTGCCACTGCCCATGTCAATAATTTGGGTATTTATTTGTGGGCCAATAAAATGTTATTTACACAAATATCTCTGCGTTCTATTAATCCTAAAGGGAGAGCACCATATGTAGGACTACCGTCAACTCTAGTTGATGAATTAAGTTTAGAGGAAATAGTAGATCAACTTTCTATGGATATCGATGACACAGATGAAGAATTGGGTGAAGAAATTGCCTTAAAATATGAAACACCTGACCAGTTATCCATGGACTTGATTACAATGTCAGGTGTGTCGGCTTCAAGATGGCAAAATCTTTTGGATTTGGAAATAATCAAGAAACGTAACAAACCCAAAGCACCACCTAAATTGCCGAAACAGGCTCCCTTCTTTTTACCTACAGTTGCTGGCTTAGAAATTAAATTTGATATGACCAATGAAAAAACCAACTATGAATTGGGGTCACGAATAATTCAATCATCCTCGCTTAACAATCTTACTAATTTTGGCAAATTATTAGAAGAATCAGCCACTACAAAACGCTATGAAAAATGTGTGCAGCATCTTATGCAACTAGGACCTTCAATGATTGACTTTGAGGTAAAGTCTTTGCATCCAATTGGTGGTGGCACTGTTAAGGCAATGATTCAATTCCTAAAAACCCTGCAATATATGTTTGAATCTAATCAAAATTTTGAACTAGGTCAATCATTTTTGAGTGTATTTCTAAGGTCTCATGGTTTAAGTTTAACTGAAATGCCGGAAATTATATCAAGTTTAGAAGAATTGTCAGAAGTGCAGGAAGGAACATGGAGGAGACTAGAGGAAAAACTTATGTACGGCATGGGTGTAGTATCAGCCTTAAGAAATTTTGTACAATAAGTAAAGTATGAATGTTCTTTAACAAGTCTTATTTTAAAATTATTTAAGAAAAAAAATATTTTGTAATAAATGATTTCAGATGTAACGTTTATGAATTAAACATGATATGCGTCTTTATTTTCAAGTAGCCTTAGTTAATTTGGTTTATAAATTAAAGCCATGATCTAGCCATAAGTTATTTTAATTTATGAAAGCAAGCAATATTATTTTCTGTTTCTATTAAATAACAATTAGTTTTTATGTGTATAATAATTACAATAGTAACGTTCATAAATTCTTTAAAACCATTTAGAAAACATTCAAGTTTAATAAATGTTGGGTGTGAAACCCCTGCTTATGTTGTAACCAAAGAGACACATGCTGAAGATATGGCCATAACAAACATTTTCTAACTTTGGTTAAACACAAATTTATTCAAAAGCATTAAATCAATACTCAAAAGAAATTTTAACTACGTGTTATTAGAGCTAACACTGCTAAAAGAAAATAGCACAGTATTTGACATTTTTGTTAAGTATTAAAATTAATTGCCATAACCTGTAATAAAATGAAGCACCAACAGGTTGTAGTAGACTATTGGACCATGTTTAAAACATCTTGTACCTGTTTATTACTCGCTATTTCGGGCTATGTACTTATCAAGTAAGTTTTAGTCTATATAAATACAGAAAACAAAAACTTAAAAATTTTTGTAACTTTTTCAAAGAATGGTACAAACAATATTTTATCTTCCGGGATATTTGAAAAGTAATCAAAAACGTTTAGAAGAATTGGCAGCCAAATATAATTTGGACTTGGACAATGAAATAGCTGAAGCTGAAATGAATGATGATCTCTTGAAACAGAATGAAATAGGAACAAGCAGTACTCTTAAGCAAACTAAAAATGATAAAGAAAATGACTTAGTCTGTGAACCGAAAAAGACCAAGTAGTTTATAGATCTGCTGAATTTATCTTATATTTATTGTAATTTATTCAGAATTTTAATAATAAAACAATTTAAATTTTTAACAAACCAACTCGTATTCTTATTTTCTCGAATAAATAAAGTTTAAAACAATTAACTTTAAGTGACATATAAATATTTGCTTGTTAATTTACTTCAACTATTACTGGCATATCTTCAGGATTTTCTTCTAACAACCCTTCAAAAAGCCAGTTCAAAGATTTTTGCAATTGTTTAGTTAGAAACTCGGCACTTCTATGAAGACCACTTCGATTTATGTTCACCAACAACGAACGTATATCTTTGTACACTGTATTACGTTCGGTGGGTTCCGTCAGCTCTACAGGCAAGAGAGGTAACTGGTAAGATAAGACTTCACTATATTTCATGTATAAAAGACGATATTCCAAAACAGCCTCTTCTGATTGAGAAAGCAATGTCAAAACTTTTCGCCAAAATACAAAGGACTCAACTGAATAGCCAATTAGAAAGAAAATAAAGGATATTTGTATCTCTTGAATTAAATCTTGCGAGTGAATAAAATTCCGAAGTAACTCATTACAGGCTTGTATACAGTCTATAGAATGCGTAGATATTTCAGCGGGAGTCGAATTTTTGGGTACACGTTCAGGTACAGAACAGAATCTAGGAGCTGTTCCCTCTACAGGTTTTAGTGATGGCAAAAGGTCGCTTTCATCATTAACCAACTTAGCCGTAATTGATGGATGAAGTTCAATTAAAGGACCTCTGGGCCTTTCCTCATCTGGACACGATAATAACTCTACATTTGTTCGTATTGTACCTAAAGGAGGTATACACTTTTCCACACATTCTTTAGTAATAGTATCTGTCAGTCTGCGCCATTCGCCGAAGTAGCGAAAGTCATATGGCGCTAAAAATGAGTCTATCATTTTTAAATTATCTCTTAAACGTTTTTTCTCCAGTTCAGAGTCGGCATTTTGCCTATTTGTCAACTCTTCCCTATTGGAATCCCATTCTTTTACAATTATCTCTTGCTCTTGAAAGAAATACATAAAACCCACTCTGGGAGCTATGTCGCCATATGGGCCAACAGCTGCACACCATACATAGTGTGGGCCCGGTGGAATCATTTTTACACCGCGAAATTTTTCATCGATTACGTAGAAACAAGTGTCTATACCAAACTCGGTACCCTTAGGAACACCAGTAATAAATAAAACTGCACCCTGATTGAAAAGCGTTTTTGCTACTTCTGGATCTATTTCCATTGCTGAATTGTCCTGATTCATAATGTAATCCTTTTGTATTGTTTCTATATCTTCGTTTTAAAGTTGAATTAATTCCAAGTGGTTTTAGGCATCAAATAGTTAAAATCGTTCTGGAAAAGTTAAAACTTGTGCCAACCTATTTTCTTTTTAAACATTTAGTGCCAGATATTTTAGTTTCTACAATCATGCAAGTGCTGCCATATTTTTATTTCGTAATTTATTTGGCTGTCAATTTAATTTTGCATACTAATTGTATTTGTTCATAACGGTAATATAAATCAGTTTAATTATAAATAAATGTATATGATATATCCGCAGTGAGTTACGCTGCTTATTAATTATATATGTTTTTTTTATCAACTACTGCTAGGTAATAGCACAAAAAGTTATTCAAAATTTATTATTACCAATATGTATCCCCGACCACAAATAAACTCCCCGACTACGAAAATATGAGGTGGCGTCAGTTTTTTGAATTTTTAATTCAATGAAATTCACCTCAATTATCAATACTCCCAGGGAGTAATGTTCCCTGGGAACTCGCTTTTCCCAAAAATAAAATTCTCCTATTATAAACAGTTTGGGAAGGGAATAAAAAGGGAGAGGGAATTCGAAAAGTCGAAGTCAGCTGTTTTTCTTCAGCTGTGTTATTTTGTGTAAAAATTTGCAAATAGTTTAAGGAAACAGCAAACAAAAAAGGTTTTAAAAGATATATAAAATATTAAAAAAGAGAAAAAACATGATTAGTATAGCGTTTATGATAAATGTTGCTGAAATGGAAAACTCTGAAGTACAGCAGATGGATAGCACGGAACAAAGGATAGAAAGAAGATATCTACGGGATGCCAGCAATCCACTTGAGTTGCCAAAAGCTTTGTTAGTTTTTAAAAAAATTGGTTTTTATTATATATTTATAAAAAAATTTTAATTTTGAAGGTTTGAGAAGTATTAAAGAGTCGATAAACCGGCCTTCAAATATCTATTGGATGTATTAACGACCAACATTCGGCCAAATCGTAAGTCGTTTGCAGTTAATCCCATAGTTAAATTAAGTGTGGCTTTACGCTTCTTCGCCGAAGGTGGGTATCAAAAGGGTATAAGAAGGTTTGTGATGTATCTGTTTGTCAGAGTAGTCTTAGCAAAGTTCTAACAGATGTTATTAATGTGTTTGAAGAACACTTGTGCCCAAGATGGATAAATTTCTGTCGAACGGAAGAAGAAAAAAGGAAAATATCTTTATATGGCATTCCCAGCGTAATAGGATGCGTTGATGGAACTCATGTCCGCATAATTGCCCCTTCTACTAACAAACACTTATATTACAACAGAAAGGGTTTCTACAGCTTTAATGTGATGTTGGTTAGTTTATACTCTATATTAAAGCGCAATAATTGATACTAAAGTGATAACAAATTATAACAGGTCTGTGATCATAAGCTGAGGATTCAGTATGTTGATGCGTCTCATCCCGGTGCTTGTCACGACTCTTTTATTTGGAATACCAGCGCATTGCGATCTCATCTACAACAAGAATTCCTAAGAGTCGGCAGCAACTACTGGCTTCTTGGTAAGTTTTAAATTACATCAGGCAATACTTATAAATTAATAATTCATTATTTTATAGGAGACGCAGGATATTCTCTGGAGCCGTGGCTACTGACCCCTCATAGATGTCCCCAAGAGGGGTCCAACGAGATAAAATTCAATAAAGCTCACTCCAAGTGTCGCAAAGTGATTGAACGCACCAATGGAGTATTGAAAATCGATGGAGGTGCATTCTGGGTGCTAGAGAGTTGCACTATGCTCCCGATAAGGCAGCAAAAATAACAAATGTTTGCTGCGCATTGCATAATACATATATGCATTCATTTTAAATGTAATAATGATGTGAGCAACATTGAAGTTTTGGATGATTCTATTGTTCAACACAGTGATGTGATATCCTTAGCCTCACCGCAATATTTGTCGGTTGCTCGAAATATAAGGAATAATATTGGAAATAATCTGTAAATTGTTGCAAATAAAATACATATGCATGTTGATTTTATCATAAAAAGATTTGTTGATTTTATTATAAAAAGTAATAAAAATATTTACAGAGGTAAGTACATAGGCAGGCCTGTTTTTGTAAAACATAAATTTTATATATCACATTTTTTTCTTTTAAATATTTAATACTTACATTTTTTAGCACAATTCCCTTTGAATTTGTTGGCGCGAATTTTCCCAAGTTTTGTTATTTTATTCCCCTTTTAATTGACATTCGTAATACCTACTTTTATTCCCAGGGAAGAATTTTCCTATTCGAAATTCATTTATAATACGGGAATGGGGAAGAGAGAAAATTTTCCCAAGAACATTTTGTTTAAAATAGGGGAACAGGGAAAAACTCCCAGGGAATGGTTATTGATTGATTGAGGTGATTAACAAATAACCAATACTTACTGTGCTTTCTACACTCGTCCAGAATGACCGTTTTGATTTAGTAATAGTGGTTGGCTTTTTTCTAAATATAAAAAACAAAAATTTTGATAAACCATCCTTTAAACAGATCTATTTACTTTCAAATGACTGTTATTTAGATAAATTTGAAATTAAAATCTTGCTTTCAACACCAAAAAAAAAACTCATAAAGCTTCTTAAAGAAATTTTGATTTTTCCCTTAACAGAACAGAATTTAATTTTTTATTTGCCAAAAAAAATGAAAAACAATACAATAAAAATTCTTGTACAATATTTAAGAAATATATACATTCAGACATCATGAATAATTATTTTTGTTGTATTACAATTCTAAATTTGACGAATGTTGCCCAGAACTGTAGTTGCTTACACAAAATGTGCTTCAATAATGCATTCTCCGAGGGCTTTTGATTTAGTATGTAGAATAATCGCAAAGCCAAAATTTGATGTGGGATTTTATTGGGGAATCTAGGGGGGTAAGGAACTAATAATGTGTTACAAAAAATACAGCATGTGTAGATAATTAACATTTAATTATTACGTTGCTTTTTATTTAATATATTTTTTTTGTTTTAGCTAAAGAGTTAAATATAATTTGAATGTATGTTCTGTTGTTATATTTTTTTGCTTTCCTTCATCGCTTTTTCGCTAAAGATCACAATTACAGATTGTGGTTTTCTGTGTGTTTGTATGTAATTTATTTTGCCGAAATTGTTTTATGGTTTGGTTATGTTGAAGAGTATGGTAATGTTTCGATATTTATATATATATATATTTTTATATTTTTTCTTGTGTTAAATTTTATATTTTTAAGGAATTGTGAAAGTTAGTAGTAAATTCAACAGTTGTTGTTTGTTGCTGCTGTTTTGATTGGCGTGCATAATATTTTTTATTACGATATTCGTATGCATTTAGAGATGAATTTTTTATTTAGCGCTTAATTAGTAGTGCATTGTTGCACTCTAGGTCCTTCATCATAACGATCGTCCTCATCATATGCCATACGACTATGTTGCTGTTCCCTGCGTTGTTTAGGATCAAAATCAACCTGAAAAATAATAATAATATAAATAGTAAAATTATTGCCATATAAAATTCTTAAAATTAAGATCTCATAAAGACGTTTTATATAGACGACTGATACAAATTGTGTATCAGGCTAACGGCTGATGTAATATACGCTAGTTACAATGCGTTATAAAAGAAGCCTTGTCGGAAATTACAAAATAGACTGCACTCTGACATAAAACTTATGTGATACAGGCAAAGTTTAGAACCAATTTTTAATCTCTGTAATTTTTTAATTGCTCTCTTAAAATTACATTTCAAGTTTACACATCGAAAATTTGTTTCAGCAATTTTTGTATTAACTGCTTGGCATTTGTTTTTATCAATGACAGAAAAAAATTACAAGTACTCAAAATGGTGTAAACTTCTATTCGAGAAAAAGGTCTAAGATATAGTGTGGAAGATTACACAGGGCACACTTTACTTTCCGTCGAAAAGTTCATATGCCGAATAAATGATAAAACTACTATACATTTTTAAGAATTATGGGTGAGGATTCTGTTCTAACGCATTTAAAAAAAATACCTACAGAAAATTGACATTCTTATTATTAAAATTCAATTTTTAGAAATAATTCTATTTTTTTTTTAAAGAGAAGTAGCACTTCAGGCAACAATGTCTATTTAGTCAAGTACCGTGCTACCTTCTTTAGGAAAGGGATAGAGAAGAGATGGAACAGGTGGTGAAAACAGAAGGATAGTCGGAAATTAACTGCCGTATAAAGACAGCAACAGCGACCAGTGACTATGCCTTCATCGCTGAGCAGCTCCACCGACAGTCAATTTTTATCTTTTGTAGTGAAAAAAACCAAGGTCTTCGTTGGGAATCGAACCCACAACCCCCATATTTACAAGCTAGTACACTACCTCCTAGCCTACAGGGGCACCTAATTTAACGTCTACAAGTAAGTATTTTGCTTTAAACTTTTAATTTTAAAATAAAATGCGTACTCACCATATTGACATGCTCTGAATCAATTGGAATGGTTATTTCTGGTCTAGGTGGTAAGCACTGTTCGAGTTGGGGTATAACGGAGACTGGGATTGTATCGGGGAAATTAACTTCGAATTGTATAATAAGCCGACCCTTTTCTAATGGGTTTTTATACAATGGCATACCCTCGTCAAGTATACACTTGGTCATTTCATTCTTAATGACTTCACCGGGAACTGAAGTAATCACAATATCACGATCATCTAATGTCTTAATAACACGCTGGAAACCACACAATGCTTCAACCAATTGAATTGGCATTTTCATCATTAAATCTGTGCCAGCATGTACGAACGTGTGATGCTGTTTTTCGTCTAACAGAATTATGATATCGCCTGGCTGAGAATCGGGTTCATGATCACCTTCGCCACTAAATACAATTTTCTGTCCATCACGCATACCTTTCTCAATGTGAACTTCCAGTACTTTACGTTCCCTCACTGTTTTTCGGCCAACACATTGCTTACAACGATCCTTTTGGTCTATCAATTCACCAGCGCCAGCGCACTTGCGACAAACTTGTTCGACGTGTTGGATCAAGCCTGTACCTATCTGTTGGATACGAGATTCCAAACCAGTACCTCGACACTGCATACACTTCTCAGTAGCTCCCTTTTTGCCACCACGACCCTCGCACTTATCGCAAATGACGTTCTTTTGCAAAGCCAATTTTCGGGTAGCACCATTGTACAGCTCCTCGAGCTGCACAGAAAGCTGGTGAACTACATCTTTGCCACGACGCTCACGACGTCTGTTTGTAGAAAAGCCTCCGCCAAAAAATCTTTCAAAGAAGTCCATAGGATTACGAAAATCGCCACCATCTGCACCACCCTTTTTAATCGCAGCTTCGCCACCCTCGTCGTAGATGGAACGTTTATCTGCATCAGAAAGCACCTCATATGCTTGAGAAATGGCCTTAAATTTTTCACCTTCATTTGGGTTTTTGTCTGGATGATATTTAAGTGCCAATTTTCTGTAAGCTTTTTTTAATTCATCGGGTGTGGCGTTGGGTTTTACGCCCAAAATATCATAATATGCAGTTTCTTTCACCATTTTCTATTATAATTGCTGTAGTTTCTTTTTATTTATTAACTTGGGGAAAAAAGTATCACGTTAATTTTTTCTGTTCAAAAATGTTGTTATTTTACTCCTTTATATTGGACTCTTTCTTCTTTTCTTGCTGTTGTACACACAAAAGATGTAAAGGGGATGAAAAGGATCTAAAAAAAAATTTGGAGTTAATGAATAACAAGGTTACCACACTTTTTTCAAATATTTTTCGAATGCAATGTTTGCAGATTATGAGTCGTAGTTACACGCTGGATGAAATTTAAAATATTTTTATTTCAACATTCAATTGGCCATCAACGTATCCAATAATATGTTGCGTTAGTTCATTTTCATTCTTACTCAGTAGCTTGCTATGAAATATGGCGTCCACACCAATATGTGTTAGTTTAGAAAGTTTCAAGTGTATTAAACACTTCACAAAGCACACAAACAAAATTCAAGGGGTTCGATATATTCCTTCCGTATGTTTAATTATTTTTGGAATATTGACATTGCATAAATATAAATTGTAGGTATTTTTAGTTACAAAATATAATTACACTTTTTGAAATATTCAAAATTAAGAAAAAAAACACTTTGTTGAAACAGAATGTTAAACTAAAACACTATAACTGATTTTAATTTTTTTAAATAGTAACTTAAACAAGTTATAAACATATAAATGTGAACGCTATATAACTTTCTTGTTGAAACTTACTACCTACATATTTAAAGTTGAAAATAATTTATACATGAAACTTTAACAGAGTCTAAATCTAATTTTTTTTTTGTTTTTTTATTAAGAAGATCCTGTGGTTTATTTAACTCAGTTCAAGTCTAATAAATAAGGACAAATTTTTAATTACAACGAATATGCTGTTTTATTAAAAAAAGTATTTGGGTATTAAAATAAAAATCACGGGTATATAATAAATTCAATGCTAATGCGTAAACTAAAAAATAAACTAAGTTCAATTTTTCATAAAATCCACTATTTATACCATCATCTAATGAATTAGCTGGATCATTGAACGGTTTCGCATTCTTCGTAATTGTGAAGCCTAACCAATTTATTTTAATCCCATCTTCATAAATACTTAGGCTTCTTCATCTTCATATAAAAATTCAGTGTTTTTTATCCACGTTTTGTGCAATAACTACATGGCAACTCTTTAAAAATTTCCATAAACATTTTGACAAATACAGAACAACACAAATCAAAGAATTTTCTACGAATTTCCGCATGTAAAGTATGTATATACCAAATTTATAAATAATATCCAGAAAAAGTGGCTGGAATTTAAAGAGTTCTTGGGAAAATAGCAATTTCGGTTAAATTTTAGGTAAGTATAACAAAGACTGTGAAGTGTCTAGCATTTTGCTTTTTTTTCATTTCAACAAAGGCAGGTGCTTTTCCAAAGAAAAACATAGAAATTAAAGAAACAACACTGGTTAAAAATTTCTTTCGTCATTCTTTTGTTTTTTTTTGCACAAAGCTTATTACATAAATTTCGCTTTAAATTTTACAATATGTGCAATCGAATTAAATATACCAACTATACAGCTGCATTTGCATTTGTACAGTGTAACTCACATATTCAGCAATCTATCGACTTTAATGCGTCACTTGGTAACAGTTAATAATACCTTTTTAACACACTAACAAGAGATTTTTTTAATTTTGATTGTTTACTAGAAAAAGTTAAAAGTTATTAATTTTAAAATAGTATACATACATATGTATTTATAGTTACTTAAATCTGATGTATTTCTCTACTACATACTTTGCACTTTGATATTTTTCCTTTGTCAGTTTTTTTTTTACTTTAAAAAATCTTGTCTTCATTAAATAAAAAGAACCCCTTCTAATACTTTTTCTTTTAACCAACTAAAATAAAAATTTTTTCAAACTCACACAAATTGATCCGTCGAGCAGTAATTTTATTTCACGAATGTGTATTATACTTTTTCCTTAAAAATGGCGTTGATTTTTCTAGAAAACGAACATATGTGTCGATAACACGGTGAATTTTATTGCCAGCTTGAAATGATAAATAGTATTACCATCTTAAAATGATTCCAGAGATCATTTTTGTAAAAAATCGTCACATATAGCAAAAACTTCCATATTGTTTTATTTAATTTTATAGTTGCAACAATTTGAAAAAATCAAAAATGTACAAAAGCTTTTCTTTAAACCATGAAAATGTTTCTGTCTTGAATCAGAGCTATGTGACTAGGTGCTAAATTTTTAATGTGGTAAACTAGCTTTTCCCAGACAGGCCTATTAACACCAATGTCAGCTACATATGTAAGCGAAAGCAATATAGCCTCGTAGATATTTATTCTCAGCAATTTTCAATTTTGCCGTTTATATTCAATTTTTTTTTTTTTTGATAATATCACAAAGTATTTTGTTTGTAAAAAATAAATATTTAGAAGAAATTAAAACACCAAATACGTTATGTAATAAATAATTTTTGCCAGGATGCAGTTCTTTTCAAGTTTCAGATTTGCAGTATTACATCTCCACATTGAAAAATAGCCATGTAGAATTGCAAAGGTGAAGAATAATATGAAATGTTTAAATTCCTATGCGGCAGTAATCGCCAGAACATATATTTACCATCCTTGTTATATAAAACAAATGGAAAATTCCAAATGGAAGGTCACATAAAAAATATTTTTTAACTCGATTTTGCTTTCTGAAATAAAATTTATCAAAAAGATCAAGTTGATCTTTAGTTTTTTTTAGATTTTTTCTGTTTTTCTCTAAGATAACTAACTTAAAATTTACCATTTTTTATAATATTATTCTTACACAAGGTTCGTACCTCTACAAGTCAAATAAGTAAGATGGTATTACGGATTTACAGGCAAATTATACATGCATGGTAAGCTACCAAGTGTAGGTTGTTAAAAATTTATATATAAAAAATTATTTACTATTCTAATAACCTTTTAAAATTTTATTAAAATATTGAAACAATGTGACTTATTTAAAAATGGTTTTGTTCCTTAGATTATAAAATAAACTAAATAATAGATAACATAAGGACGTTTCAATTGATGTGAACTAAAATGTACTACTAGTGCCTTTCTAAAAGTATTACAATAATAACAGAACAATTTGAGAGAATTACCAAGTTTGCTCTAGGAATGATGTATAATTTTTAATTAACGGCCAATGCAGTAGCGCTTACAAGGGTTAAATTAACTTGAATTATGGCTGGTAACTTTAAATGTGAGTACGATTTAAAAAAACTAATCATATAATTCATGTGTCAAATAAAAGTTTAATGCATCTAAATGATGCTAAAACTATTTCCTGGCCATTTACTATTATACGTGGTTGAAAAACCATATGATATAATGTTACAACATTTAGGGCGAATGAGTTTGTTTTAAAACTCAAAAATTTACTGGATTTCAAAACAGGAACGTGTATTCTTTAGATTAGGCTATATTCATATTTTTTTTTGTAATGTTGACAATTTTATAAGGATTTTGAATACGATAAAATCCAAATCAGAATCTTAATTTTTACCACCGAATTTTGAATTGAATATAATATTCTTTTTAAGGTTAAACTTGTTTAATGTTTTTGCAAATTAAATTTTAAAAGTATTTTTAAAACCTTGAAATTTATTCACATCTTTCTGATACATAGAGTGACTTTTTTATAAATTTTAAATAAATTTAAATGTAAATATTCTATATTTTTGTATAAAACATTATATTGTGAAAATGTTATACACAAACTTAACTCTTTACACATTTGTAAACATTTTATTTAATATTGTCCTGCCTTTTATAAAGGATAGAAAAGAAAACCTGTTGTTAAAAAGGGAAAGTAGTTCTTAATGTATTTCGTCCTTTTATTAAACGCCTAAATAGTTTTGAACTGGACGTTATATTTTTTAAGCAGTAATATGGCATCACGAGAAATGACAGTTCTTAAGCTATCGTGTAAAACAACAACGTGTTGACAAGATTTTAATCAGTTCTCCAAACGGGTTTGTTTCTTTAATTGATGACTTGCTGTGTTTTGAAACCTGGATGTTCAGGGGGGAAAGTGTAAATTATTTTAAAAGTCAACATAAATTAAAAAATAAATATTATATACCTAAAAATGCATCCATTGTACGAAAAAATAAAATGAAAATCTAAAAATAACTTCAACTGAATGTCATCAGAGAAAAATTCTGATTGCAAAAACAAAATATTGTAAAAACCTTAAATAAAGGTCATCTGATTGGGCGAAAAACGAAAATGTTTTTGAGACGTTTGTTCTCATCATTTATAGAGCCCTTAAATCAGCCCACAGATTTGATAGGTTGTCTTCAGCAAACGCCACAAGTGTTGACAAATAGTTTCGGAGGTGCAGGTGGATCTGCTGCTGGCATCGATAGTTTAGCTTGGCTTCATAATGTAGCACCATGTTTTCCCTTAAAAGGGGAACAAATACAAGTAATTACAGAACCAAAACATTTTTATGATACCCTTGTGGAAAGAAGTTCGACAGCAACAGAACGTATTGTATTGGCGAGTTTGTATTTGGGAACAGGGCAATTGGAAACAAATTTTGTGCAGACATTAAGAAAAAGTCTACAGCAACAGTCTTCCTTGCGTGTTAATGTACTGTTAGATTTTACCAGAGGGACGAGGGGTGAGACAAATTCAAAGACGCTGCTTATGCCCTTGATAAAGGATTTTGGAGACCAAGTCCAATTAAGTCTCTATCACACACCAAATTTGAGAGGAATGACAAAACGTCTAGCTCCACCTAGGTGGAATGAACTATTGGGTCTGCAACACATGAAAGTATATTTATTTGACGATGCAGTTTTGATTTCAGGAGCAAATCTTTCAAATGATTATTTTACAAATAGACAAGATCGTTACATTCTAATTGAAGATAAACCATTGGCTGACTTTTATGCCGAGTTTCTTTCTCGTGTTCAAGAGTTTAGTCTTTCTGTACGCCAAGATTCTAAAGTTGGCTTACATCGCAATTGGAAAATTTTGCCTTACGAAGGAACCAAAGAAGAATTCATTAAGAGGGCAAAAAAAAGTATAACTGAATTTATGCAAAAATCGTACCAAACGCAGCAAATTGCTTGTAACATGAAAACTGATGCGGACACATGGGTTTTTCCTTTAATAGAAATGGGGCAAATTGGTATTCATCACGACAGTGTGGTGACAAAAAGACTGCTATCGAATTGTGCAAAAGATTCAAGACTAAAATTGGCAACTGGTTATTTTAATTTAACACAAGAATATATGGAAACATTAACGCATAAATGTTTGGCACAATGCAGTATATTAATGGCACATCCTAATGTAAGTAATAGAAGTTTTCAAAAAAAAAAAAAACAAATGTCCCAGTTTTAATTTCAAAAATAAGGTTTCAAACATGGTTTTGTTTTCTAAGATTTTCCTCAAAAAATTTCTTTTTAAAAAATTGTCATACGAAAAAATTTTCATTTTACTTTCTAATTTTATAAACAAGGAATTATTGTTCTACTAATGCATTCTTTCCTTTAGAGGCTTTGCTCTCAAGTCCAATGTCAAGTGTCAAATTATCACGCATTGCACCGTAAGAGAATTTAGCCCATGTATAATCGTTTACTACTTTATTGGCAAAAAAAAATTCAATACTTTTTGCGCATTTGTTTTTAATAATTTTTTTTTGTTTTATTTTAGGCAAATGGCTTTCAGGGCGCCAAAGGACCAGCTGGAGGAATACCAGCGGCTTATACTTTAATTGCAAAAAGCTTCTACGAAAGTTTGGTGCGACGAAAACAAGACCATCGAATTAATTTCTTTGAATATGAAAAACGAGGCTGGACTTATCATGCAAAAGGACTTTGGTACTATCTTCCTAAATCAAATATGCCTAATCTTACTTTAATCGGTTCGTCAAATTTCGGTGAGCGCTCCGTTAATCGTGATTTGGAAACACAAATTTGTTTGGTAACAAAAAACCTGTTTCTAAGTCAAAATTTACAACAGGAAAATGAACGTCTGTTCAGTCTATCGTCTACTGCAGAAAGACAAATTACTACAAGGCCAGTGCCACGATGGGTCCAGGCTGTTGTTAGTTTATTTAGAAACTTTTTCTAACCTAAAGAAATGTAATTTAAAGACATGTTTTAACTATTAAGGCTAGAGAACTAGATTTAAATTTTTAAAATAATTATTTAAAAAAATTCAAATGAATTATAATTCCAGGTATTTGATTTTAAGATAATTTGTTATAAAAAACTTTTTATTTTACCTGATTGCGAGTTGTGAATTTATACCTTAAGTTTTCGTTTTATTTTTAGTTTTTTATATGCGTTTATTTTAAAATGCCAAATATGTTTTGCATGTAAGAATGTATAAAATAAAATGTATTATTTCTATTAATGTTTATTTATATCTCCGCTTCATACATTTTAGTTTTAAATAAATATTTCATAAGAAAGTTGGGAAATTTGTAATTTTAAAGTAATCAACTGCTATTTACGGAAATAAAGTTAGTAATTATTGTTCGTACAGGGTACCTAGCTTTATATACACTTATATTTAAAGAACAGTTAGTAATTGAGGCCTAACATGTTATAGAACGCATTAGATCAATGTTTGTAATGTGCAATTGGTGATTGCCTAAGATTAGCTTTTTACATATTAATTCTCTACTTAAAACTGGGCACTTAGTCTTGTAGAGCTAAAGAAATGGTCTGCTAACATTTCGTATTTCGAAAAATTTTATTTAGAATTTTCAGTAGGTATTCGTTAAATGGGAATTCTGCATAAACTTGACACTGCATAAACTTTTTGCGATGCCAGAAACTTTAAAAAAGGTTACTTCTAATACTTAGATTAAAAGATATGAAATTAACCTCTATAGTGATAGGCATTTCAACCGCCTTAGCGATCACTCTTGACATGCTCACAATACACCTACTAGACTAAAGTTTGGGTAACCGACCTTTAAAAAAAATATATTTTTTAATAAGTTAATCTTACGAGGCAAATCATGATTTTTTTTTGTAGTTTTGTTTATTCATTCACATCTTTTAAACTATTTATACTATAATAAACACTAGTATTCAATAATACATATATACATCTATATACAAAGTCCCAGAAACGAGCTCTCGAGTACAATTAATATAATATAACACATTTTAATTGTAAATATATATATACATACAGAAAAAAAGAAAGTAATATATATTTAATGTAATGTGAATTTAATAAAAACATTACTTGTATAAGGCAAGGATAAAAATCAGAAGTCTAAAAGTAAAAAAAAGTAGAAGAATTTTACATCTAACTATTCCTCTAACCACCAAATTTTTTTTTTGCTTCGCATTATGCTATCTTCGATATCGACCGAAATTTACCGTTATTTACCATCAATATGTAGTTGTTATAACAAGTCTGATATTTGAAATCCTCTGTAAAAATAGACATTTTTTTATGATATTTGAGAATGCTGATGAGATAGAGGATTCCAAAATTAGTTTCAAAAATTAAAATTTTTCAATATAGTTTTAGTTTATTTTATTATTTTGGTGCTTATTTAAATTAATAGTTCTATTTTAAGTAAATAAGAGCAAAACTTGTGTTTTTAATGTTAATTTTAAAATAACATCACTGCTTAAAAGCAACTTTTGTTGTTATATTTGTGCTTTTTTTTTTTTTTCAAAGCAGTATCTAGCGGTAATATTCGTATAGTTTGTTATCAGTGTTGCCACTAAATGATTTTTTGAATATCCCCAAATCTCGACAATATATAAATAAATATGAAAAGGCAATAAAAAATATTGTAAGATTACAAGTTCAGGTAATTTACTTTTATCGTATCTTATCTAAAATATGTTCTTAAGTTATGATTACTATTATATTATTAAATTGATCAGAATCTACGTTAATTTGTGCTAGATTCCTTTAAACATAAATATTTTATGATGTTCTCATAGAACATTTGCTATTTAAAAATTTAAATGTATTACTATAGGGGAAAGCATATCCGACTACCGCTCATATAGCCATCAGAGGAAATTAGAATTCTAGCACAAATTAAGATAGAATAACTTAAAAAAGGTGCCAAGTAATAAAATTGTTTATTTTAATTAATCTTTGTAATTAAAGCTAAAACCTCGTGATCAAAATATTACATTTAATTAAGCGTTAAAAATAAAAAAGGTTAAATAAAAAGGAACATCACTTTACATTTCTTCTGTATTACGAGTAAATCTATTAAACATTCATTAATTTAAACCATTAATATCCACCATAACATTAAGAAGAGCAATCGAACTCGTACAGGATATTTGCAATTTGTAAATAAAGAATTGAATATAATTTACGAAAAGTAATGTTCCCGCTGTGACTCATAAACACCATTAGTATCCACCACTATTGGTATCGGAAATCTTTTAAAATTTTTCTTGTATGACAAAAGATTTAATTTAAAATACATAGTTGTAGCGCTTTAAGACTGTCAATAAACTCGATAAATAGACATGTTTTTTGGAAGCGGATGAATCATTTCTTTTTTTCTTAAACAAAAACAACTTCATTTAAAAATTAATGTATTAGTTATTTTAAATTCAAAATATACATAGAAAAAACGAATTTTGCCACTATTTTCTGGATTTGAAAATCATTCCTATAAGAGTGAAGAGTATACCATAAGGATTTTGTTACACATTTCCCGCATCAACAAAATCTTTTGCAGTTTTACCATTTAATTTTTAGTCTACAAATTTACTTTTATTTGCATAAACATGGCAAATTTACTAGGTATATAGAGCCATTTTTATTTTGCTATATCTTTCTCTTTAATGCAGCGTTATCGCAAAAAATATTAATTAAATAGACAAAAATTTCACAAAATATCCGTTATTCATGTTTCAAAAGTTTTTATCGGCAAAAAGTATTTTTCACCGCTAAGTTTGGCGAGAAATCATAATAAGTGATAACACTGTTTGTTATATTGTTTTATTGTGTACAAAAAGTTGGCAACGGTATGCCCACATTTTCTTTTATTATTTAGTTTCTCTGGATAAGTTAAAGATGTAAGTTGATTCGGTTGTGTTTCGCGATGGTAGTTTATTGTTAAAGTTTTTTTTTTTCAAGTATAAACAAATGAATAGTCCAAGTTTATCAAAAATAGTAATGAAAATATATTAATGTAAATTTTGTTTAAATAATAATATGAAAAAGCTAAGATTGTAAATAAAAAAAATTTTTCCAGTGCATAGTGAAGTGTTAATTGAAGCAAATTATTTTATAAAAAAAATTGGATTACTTTTTTCAACACCCAAACAATGGATATAAAGGTATTATTTGTTAAATTGTTTCTAACAATATAATTACAAAATAATTTGATTAAAGGGCATTGCATTCTTGTGTGTTGTTAATTAGAATTCTAAAAACTGTAAACAAAGTACTTCCTGAATAAAATGCATTAGGTACCGTTATATTAAATTTGTTTTTCCCTCATCCTCCTCAATTTAACTTTTGCTTGTGATTTCCAAAAAAGAAACGGCTATTCTTTAACTTAATTTTTAATTTTAATGCAATAACGTAATTTTTTTATCTCCCTAAATTAAATACCTAGTTAAAATATAGAAAGAGAAAAAATTATTTCAAATTTAAAGTATTTTATAAAATAAAACAAATCCGTTTAAATTACCCAAATCAACCCCATGCAAAATCAATTAAAAGTATTGCAAGTCCATTTTAGAACCCGAATGAGGTCTGTATTGAGGATATTCCATTAAAATATCAGGAATATCGTTTTTGGCTATTTCTACAATATTTTTTACAGCTATCAGGCATATCCAAATTGAATTTCTTTTTTTACAATCATCGATTTTAAGAATAAGCCCATATTCCATATATCCATTTTGATAAAAAAAAGAAAACATTTATGTTGTATTTGTTGTGGCTTGACCAAAAATAGAAATATTTTGTGCATTTTTTTAAAGTGTTCTTTAAATGCAAAAATAACATCATTTTTATTTCACACTAAAATGAATGTAGAAATCCCTTTATTTATGACATGAATTCATAAAGAAATTTTTACTTTCCTTAAGTGGTTTAAAAATGTATAAATTAAAAGTTATTATTTAGGAATATCAAAAAACACAAAAACTGAGAATGGTTTATCCTTTTGAATTCGGCATGCAACACAACATGAATAGGCAGGCGAAAACAGCAATAAAGATATTTATTATTTATCACACCTTTTTTTCTTAATTTAAAGCTTTAATATTAAAAAAAATATTTGTTACGTTCTGTTTTGGTTCAAAATTTGTCTCTGGTACTTCCCTCTTCAGTTTAAATAGCCTTATATAGGTACTTTTCTCTTTAAAAATTTTCAATTCTTTCTATGTATCATTTTTGATACATACTAGAGAGCAGAGCATAGGAGTAATTAGCTAAAATCAATACACTTAAAGTTTTTATTATTATTATTATTATTATTTTTATTTGCGTTTAATTAAATCTATAAACCATGACTTGTTCTAGAAATCATTAAAGTAATCAACGCAAACATTTTTGGCGTGTTTATCACGCATAAAAAGCAGGAATTTGATGGCCATTTGTGTTTATTTTCACCCGAAGTGACATCTAGCGCGTTTCTTTTTTTCAGAATTATCGGTCTTATGTTTTTTTGATGGATCAGCTTTACTGTCATGTGATTCATTTGCACGTTAAGCTGAAAGTTTTTTTAAAATTGTCAGAGAAAGTTCATTTCTAGGATGTTTTTGACGTTTTTCCATATAAGCCATTGAAAACGTTAAAACGTGTAAAAAATTCTTACGCTTTGTACTGGTTTGAGTTTTTTTTTTCTAGTTGGCGTCGACTTCGTTGTATATAATGTAAGTATTCAAATCAGAAATATCAATAAGTTTGGAAAAAACAGCCATCGGCCATCGATTATTTTTGCGTTTGCAACTATAGCAACTCAATATTTCATCAACCGTATCAACTCCTCCTTTCGTGGTGTTATAAAACGATATTATTTCAGCAACTTTTTTGGGGCAATCCGCAACTTTAGGTTCATGATGCATTGTACTCATGACAATTATAACTAATCACAGTTGTATCAGGAGTAAAAGCGAATGTTGACTTATACCGTGGAATTTGTTTGCATTCCAAAAGTTTTGGAGAAATTGATTGCTTCTTTTTTCGCATAGTTCTAACCATTGTTTTATTGCATTTTAAAAGCTTTTGCCTAAGGCTATGCGAACAAAAAAAAATTATCCATTATGTCCATTTGGACCATCCACTAAATCAAGAACCATCGGTTCTCCTTGGTTTCGCTTAGAAATTCCTGATATATTCTTTCCCAAATTTCAAACCATATCTCTCTGGTTTGGATGGAATATATTGGCGAAATTTACAGCAACCGGGAAAACCTAGCAATTGCTCATCTACAGTAACACAATCATTAGGATTTTTTAAAATGTTGAGAGCCTTTCAGACCCTTATTTCCAAACATTTCTTATTGGTGCGAACTTGTCTTCATTCTTCTGGGAATGTCTGGTTAACACATCATCAAACCGTATTACTTTATTTATATACAAAAATGTTTTTTCATACATTATTGATCGACGTCACGTATATGTATGTATGTCGTTTGAAAACTTTAATATTTTCTTACTTGTATACTCCGGCCAACAATAAACATGCCAAATAGGCATGAAATAATTCCTCATCGATTTCAATATGATTAGAGCCATTTAGATGTTCTCTATATTTGTTGGAGTTATTGATTACGGTCTTTGTTATTTGTGAGGAGAAAACTAACAAAAATGAATCTCGAATTGTATTTACGCGACTTGAGGCAAATTTTGTTATACCTAAAAAACAGGTCTCAACTCAATGACCTTTTTTCTAAACACGAATTACCTAAGAATATTTTCATTTCCTAATCTACCAATGAGATAAGGTTCTCTACGCCAAATAGTACAAAGGATCACTATTTGTGTTACTGCTAATGCCTTGATCATAATCCGAAGACGAGTCGCTTTCGTGTTCCTCTACATCTGAAATATCACGAACAGCAATGTTAGTGACATCTACTTCAGAAATGTCGTCATGTTAACTTTCAGTTAGCACTTCATTTATCAGTCCTTCGAGAGTCAAAAACCGCGGATAAGACACTTTTAGCAATTAACAAATCAAAAACACTTGCTCTAATGTATATATCAAATGTGATACAAAGATAAAATTATGAAATTTTTGAATTTCTTATTGCCTGTGTAGATTTTAAATTTGTTTCTTATTTATTAATAAGGGGAATAACAATGTTTACAAATAGCGAAAACATGTGGTACTTTAGATTTTTCAAACCAGAGCTATGTAAACATAAAGAACTAAATGTATCCTTTCTGATACAAGGCTCGGTTAACGGTTAAACATACTTTTAATGAAAGGTCTTCTTTCTTTTAAAACAATTATTGGTCCAGATATCGCTATATCTGCGAAGGCCTAGGTGTCATCCTTAGATACAATTTTACCTACTGTAAAAATCCCCATTTGTTACGCTTATTGAACTAATACTCTTCAACAAAGGAACTTTTTTTTAAATGCCACTTTGGATAGCACATGGTGGTTACTTGTTATTAATTAGTTTCCTTAATACTGCTTTTAAAAATTCTTATTTTAATAATATTTTTTCCAGTAAATTTAAAAGGCATTTCCTTCCTAAAAACAAAACATTTTTTTAAAAAGTAAATTTAAAGAAAAAGTATTTTTTAAGAGTATATTAAAAAAAATATTCTTTGGTTTTTAATCTACAAAATTAAATAAAAAACATTTTGTTAGTAGGTATTTTTGTAAGTATTTTAGAAAAGGTGTTTTGGAAAAAGTATCGTTTTATATTTTTTTTGTAAAAGATATTTTACTTAAATATAATAATTAAAAAGGTTTTTTATATTTTCAGAGGCATTTTTAAATGAATTTGAATAAGTGTTGTTGGCTGATTCAAGTGTTTGTTAGTTTAGAAAGATACACCTCTAATGAAAGACCTAATGGAATATTATGAGGTAATTCTAATTTAACCGGAAAGAATTTTTCAAATTATATTCTATGTAGAAGCTGCACAATGAATGTGGCTGCAGTTCGCAATATCGTCTGATATATAGTATTTGACTTTGCAATCGCAGACAGTCACAGATAATGTGTTGCAAACGTCTAGTTTCTCTATATCCTCGAGCAATCTATAAAAATCCTGAATGCCCTTCTTTCATAAGCTTGTACTTGCTCAATCTAAATAATAACTTATATTTAAACAAGCAAATACCTTAAGAACTTTTTTCTCCAGGCCCTTGAAACCTTAATATTTTTCTACCCAGAAAGCTTGGTTAGAGCATCTCTAGCCTATCTGATTTGGTATGATTTTTAGTAGTTAATTGGTTTTCATAACTGCTAGAAAGCCTCTATGACATCTATATTCCGTAGATACATAGATACTAACTTCAATGTGAATACATTAATTCATTCACTAACACTTCCCACCTTTTAGCATAGTCTCTACACGAGTGTTCTATTGTTAAAATTGCCTTAAGTGACATTGAAGTTAGAAAATCCAATATATAAAAACCTATTTAATGCGTTATCCTCTTGTGGTCCTTTGACTCTTATCTCGTTAAATTAGAATTTGTAGGTAACCAAAAGAGAGGAATGAAAATATCTACACAGAAAGAGAAAAATAGTGACGAAATAGGGGAAAATGGTTTAAATGTAAGACAAATTTAAGACAAATTGTTGTTATAACACCATCTGAAACTAGTTTCGTCTCCTAATGTAGATCGACTAGTTCCGCTGAATCTATCTGGAGACTTATTATCCAGAATGTATACGACGCAGATTTTGCGAGTCAGACTACAGGCATTAAGGAAGAAGGTTATTTCCATTGGCACGTCCATTGATTTGGTGTGTTCGCAATAACGTCAGCAACACGTCATTCTGAAGAACCTTAGTAGCTTCTGAATTAGGCGCTGATCTACTTTAGGACAATCAAACCTTGTGCTTCTGTACGAGGATTTATCCAGCGTTCATGTGTTCTAAACCAAACGATAGATGGTATTTTAAAACGCCGCTTGTAGACCTAAAGTGAGATACCACAAAAAGATACTAAAAATTCGTTGGAAAGCCTGAAATATATTGTCCAATATACATTCTACCAATTCTGACATACTTTACTTAGGGTACTCCTTGCCCAGTAGATAAAAGCAAATGTATATTTCGTACATATTTTTAACAGTCTTTAATGTTTGATATTTAGTCTACTTTTTGATATAAACACAGACATACATACATTACTAAAAGTCTTTATAGTTGCTGACACCGTGTCGTTCTTTACATAAAATTGAGAAAAAAAATCAAACTGATGGTTTTTAAGGCGAAGCGAAACCCTCGCTTTCAAACTAAATAAATTCATTTTGGCTTTACAAAAATAAAAATTTTTTTAATATTTTTTTCTTTACAGATAATTTGCAGTTGCAGAGAGAAACTAAACTAAACAATTTTCAGTTTTTGGTAAAACTATAATTTTTCCGTTTTGTAAATGACAATAACAAATTTGACATATGCGATCTCTTAGAGATCACACTAAGTAATCAATTTAAAAATGAGCAATAGAATCATATAATTCACAGTACAGTTATAGAGTAAAAGTTCATCGCAAAATAAAATGAAAGAGAAAATAAACACACACACACAAAAACACAATTTCAAAATTGCCAGCTTCTGCAAAGCATGAACGATAACAGTTCTGTCATTTAATTTTGTATGGGAATGATAAAATAAATAACTGTATTTAGTTAGCCCCAATTATCTTTAATTGTTGGCATAATTTGTCAACATCGTGAAATTAAATTAAACCATTTTTCCAACACAATAGGAAAAATAAAATGAAAATTTAAATGAAACAAATTAAACAGTCAAACACAATGAGTGGGTGCCGTCCGTTCTTTATTTAAAAAAAAAAAAACTGATGAAAAATGAACATTTACAAATGATGATGATTTATACTTAAATTCTTGTGAAGGTTTAAATAGAGAAAACTAACTACAAATAAGATATTTTTATAATTATTTTATAATATGATAATAAAATAATAAAAATATAACAAATTTAAAATCATTTAAAGTTTTTAATTATGGCAATTCTTAACCATTTAAAACTATTCTGGCACTCCTGCGACTTTTTCCACAAACATTACAAAATGTTGTTGACTTTTAAGAAAAGAAAGAATCATAATAATTTTTATTATTTCTACCTTTACGGTAATAATTTGCGCATAACTTTTTGTTTTAAATATGTTTTCTTATTACTTTTATCTACTGGGGCTTTAAGATCAATCTCGGGAGCTGCGTTACACCACAAAGAACATCGTAGTGCGGGCTTATTTGCTTTAAATAATTTTACGGATTTATATGATTCAATGTCTTTGGGTCAAGCTTCTTCTTTTTCTTCTGTTTTAAATTCTGTGGATTTAACAAGTGGTGAACTGAATAACATTGATGTGGATGATTTTGATCCTGTCTCATCATCAAGGAACTTGCAATTGGGCACAAAAGAAAATAAAGGTAAGTTTCTTTGTTATTTTGTTTTAATTATGAACTCTCAAAAACTCTCCAGTTGTTAAAAGTTGTGAAATGTTTCTGTATGCATGTTTACTAACAACGAAATGTTTCTGGCAACATTTTTTTCCTACGGCATTAGCATCACTCCCTAATGAATTTTTTTTTCTTTTGCTATTGGTGACGAATTCATGAAACGGGATTAGCAAAGAATCTTCGTGACGTATTTCCTGAATTAGTCGTACCAGAGCCTTGCTTAACAATATCAACCTGCATTCCTTTTTTCACGCTTTATCAAACAATTTCGGGCTTCTTTTATCGGACGGGCATTTGAGCCGACTCTCCCACGTTTAAATGCAATATTATCAAGGTACATGCAAAAGACACTCCATCAGCTTAATACGCGCATGAAGTGGTGATATACCAAATTGCAGTGCTTGTTTATTTACGGGCAGAGCTAAAACTTCTTCTATTTAATTCATCTTGGATGTTGTGGCTCCACAAACAAAACAAGAAGATGCTGCTGGTGTTTATGTTGCTCATTGCTCGTATAACTTGGGGTGTCTCTTTAACGTATGCAAACTGTAGTGTTCTACAGGAAGTGTGGAAGAAGGTTTATTATTGTTCCATACTAATTTATTTATGTCATCACTTAATGATAATTTAAGTGGTACAACTGATAAAAGAGAGTCAGAAATTTGATCATCTGAACACCTCTGTTGGCATTCGCTTTGACTAGATGCCCCATCACATCGCCATTTATAGTACATTGTTAGATTTCCGCTTTCAATTTTATTTATTTTCTTTACTGACTTGTTCTCTAGGATTTTTTTTTAGCAGTATGACCCAACAGATTTTGCAGAGGTACACTGCTTGAAATTTCAGTAATAGAAATTCCTTGCGGATAAATGTTAGTTTTTCTTTCGTGAGTTCTTTGTATTTTGCACCCTTCATTTTCTAACCAAAGCATTAGATACTCGTATATCTCTTTTTTTTTTAATTCAAGTTTTGTAAACATCCCCAAAGTTTTTAATGTAGACATTTTTTAAATTCATACCTTTACTTAATTGTGCATAACACGAAACGTATTCATCGATTTTCATGAGTTATGTCTCCTTTTGTTCATAGGTTATACGACTTTACGTGAAAGTAATAGGACTTGACACTTTTTTTTGGACTTTTTGTTTAACTAAAATCTGACTAGTGGTTCTTGACTTATGTTAAACAAAAGGGCCTAATCAGAATTGAGTCGCGAATCAATCAGCTGAAAAATGTTGTACTGTGTAATGCAACAAATTGAGAGGGGGCACCTGGTGGCACTTGAAATTTATTAAAAATGTAAAAACAGACATGAGACAATGTCCCCCCGGGGGCACATGATAGTCTTTTTGGAACTTACTATTCCATTTAGACTGGTGTCTTGCGGAGTAAAAGGGAGCCCAGGCTCCTCAAAGGCTAGTAGGAGTCACCTAGACAATCCACATATTTCCACGGGAATCAGTAGGCCCACAGAGTTCACTATTTGTCTCTTGAAACAATTAGCTGTTCTCTGACTGGATATTGAGGTTGGCCCCTATATGGGAGTATCGTGGTGGTTGTGGTTTCGAGACCCTCGTGATAGTTTTTAGGTCGGATCATTCATAATGAACACATTGAATGGTCCAGCTCCAGTGAGTACGAATGCCGTCGTGTTCTTAATTATATTAAGCTTCATGCGTTCTGGAACAGGAGTTGGAAAGTCTCCAACTCCTTAGCAAGGAGTGAAGGCTGCGGCCTACTTCGGGCTTTCGAAATTGCTACTAGGAGTGACCGGAGGATATACGTATTCGATGGCCTCCTAGGGCGTGAATGACGTTTGCAAATCATTCAAAGTGGTTCGACCACCATCTGATTATGACTACCTAGTCGGTGCAGATGTAAATCAAATCACATCAATGAGACAATGTGTTAGCAGTGATTTCCAACTGTGGGAAAGTATGGCTAAAATTGCAGGTCCAAATGTTTGGAGAAAAAGGGATTTTTTTATATGTTCATAAAAATAAACAAACAAAGAAAACTTAGGTCTCTTTAGAGTTTATTTTTTCAATTTTAGTATACTGAAATATCCTTCTTTAAATAAAAAATAAAAAGAAAAACTTTAGCTAACATAATAAAATAATATTCGTTTTGAAATTCTTAGGTTTAAATTAAGTTGGTTCAGTGAAACATACAAGTACTGAGCTTGAGACGGCTATAAAAAAAACTAGCAGTCAGATCGGAGTAATTCTTTTTGATTTGATTGTATCATTTAGTGTAAAATTTCAAAATATCATTACATATTGCATGAAGAGTATGTTGACAATTTGACTTTTTTCCGCGAAATCCCAAGTGTGCGCCATTTTGTTGCAACCACAGCTCCTAGACATCATAGTTGTTCAATTGATGAACGAAAAAGTGAGTAATTATTGACTGTAAAATTCTTATCAGCATTTTGCTAAAGAAGTACGTAACGTAACCAATAAAACATACCAGTTAGTTTTCCTGGATGTAGCGGCACCTTACCTCAAATAGGTAAATTTTGCTGAACACAATTCGCTTATGAAAAACGGCAAATCTTGTTTTAAGAGCAATTTGCACAATTTGAAAGCATTGTTCAGGCGTCAGTCTATAAAACACCATATATCGGGTGTTTTTACGACCGCCAGTGAAAAAGTGTTGTAAACTTTAAGTTCTATTCCGCATTAAAACACCCTTTATAATTTATATGGGGCGTTTTTTTTATTTTTTTTGGGATGTGAACGCCATTCCGCCCCGACAAGCCCAAAACGATTCACCACTTGGAAGACAAATTTCGCCGCAGTTAGTATCAATACCTGACCGCAAATGGCGGAAAAAGTTATCGAAAATTAGTTCCCTTGATTAGACAATACCAGAAGATTGTTCTTCAAATAAAGTAAATTTGATGTTAATTTAAAAAATCCATCTTTGTTTCATACCATTTTATCAAATAGCGTCGGTCTTTGGTAGATTAAATAATTGCGTGATGATTTTTTTGCCATCACTAATTGTAGGAATTTGTATTTGATAGATGATTTAATTAAGTTTTTTAAAATATAACATCATCAATTAATCTTTTAATGACGTTTATTTGAGAACAACATTTAAAAGGCGTTTTATTTATTTCGATACCTGAAGTTATGTTCAAGCCGTGCTTAAAAATTAATTTTAATATTTGAAAAATATAAAATATGCATAATATTATTATATATTTTCTTTTATTAAGAAGTATTTTCTTAATCTTAAAATTCAATAAATATTAATGAAATAACTTAAACTCCGTTAGCCAATTCTTTTTTTCACACTTCTTAGTTTTGAGAATAACATCTAATTCTCTCTCTTTCTCTCTCAGACACACAAATCAAGATTTTCAAACAAAATAGGCTATTGAAGGGAAAGCATATTCCAGTGCTTGAAAAAAAAGGCGTTTAACTTCAATACAATTAAAAATCGATAATGCCTTAATGTTAATTAACTTAATGAGAATTTAATTCGGCTAAGAAAGCAAGAACCTAAAATTCTATATTCTAAATAATAAACCAAAAAATCTATACAAAATTTAAGATTTAAAAATTTTTTCTTCAGGCGCCTTCATATATATTTTCTGAAATAATAATGACAAATACGAATAGTTACTCGTGATATTGAATAACAAAAAAGAATGGTCTCAGTATCTATTGTGTTAAACGAGAGCAAAAGGAAGTTTGTACTTTGATTTCGTCGCTTAGTGATCGAAAAAAAAAAATACACGGTTCCATAATAAACATAATTTGTTATTGAAATCTGAAGATCACTTCGACATAAAACGGATGTCTATTGCGTGTCTAAAGACCGAAAAATGAGCAAATGAGATTAAAAATGTTTAAACTTGAACACAAACATTAAAGAGCTGTTCAAAAAAAAGGGGACAACGGAAAGAGTAAAAGATAAAAATATAAAACAAGAGACAAATAATGAGGTAGATCATTTTAAATGTTTTTTTTTGTTTGTTTTAATTTTGTGTTTCACGTTGGTAAAACATGCACACGTACATGAAGTGGTGTTCGAAAAGTCTCATATGCAACAACTTTAGTATAAAATCAGGTGTTGAATTACCAAAAAATATTCTTTATAAAACAAAAACAACAATAAGAAATACTTATACACAAGACTATTTTAAACCAAACAAATGTATTAAACTTTTATTTTAAATATGTAGTAATGAGTATGAATTTAAGATCACAAAACAGGACAAAATGAAGGGACAGCGAAATGAAATAACTATTAAAATATTTGAATAGCAATGTAAAGTAAAAATATGGGAATTACTAATGAAATATGCACCCTTATTCTGTTTGGCAACGGCAATACAAGACGACGTCGTTTTTTATCGTTTGTTGTAAATCCATATTCTCGTTGGCAATATTGCCATTTATCGATGACTGGCAATACATGTTTGGTATTCTGTAAGACAATTTGACGTTAATGTTGCCTTAAATTGCCTTTAATATTGTCGTCTGTGATTTTGGTGTCGTGCTGTTATAAAAAAAATTTAAAAAGATTGAAAAATATAAATAAAAGAGAAAATGGAAAAACAATTAAAGTTACCAATGCCAAACCAATTTGAAAAATTGGTGGAAGAATTGGGAAAAAATACGTCACTTCCTACTAATTTTAAGGAACAATGGGTAAATGTTGCGATTGCTCTAAACGCCCTTGGCCCACCAAATAGAACGAATGATGGATGGCAAAAGGTATAGTATGTAGTTCTTTACAAATACATGTTTGACAAAATTCTTTTTTCAGATTTGGCACGACTTTAAATTTAAAGTTAAAAAAAAGATGGTGAAAAATAAAATGGAATGCAAAACTAATCCACTTATACTGAGCTCCTTGGAAGAAGCTGTGCAAATTTTTAATTTATTTCAGGTTCAATTTAATACAAATTTTATTAAATAAATAAGTATTTATTTTAAGAAGAGAAAATAAGGTCGAATATAAATAATAAAAGAATACAGATTTTGTTTTTTTCACAACAATTTTATCAAAAATAGTACATAAATGAATCAGTTGACTCAAATATTAGATATGGGTGTTATATTTTATTAAAAAGAGCGATAAACCGGCAACGTCATAATAAGACTGTTAGAGAATACCAAATTAACATTGATGTTGTGTTAAAGTATTTATTTATTTATTATATGTCTATGGAAACATTTCCTTACAGACAATTAATGATACTAATAAATGATATTAAATTATTATTACACAAAATTAAATAAATTACAAAAAAATATAAAACGAAAATAAAAAAAAAATACAAAATTATGAGTTTAGAAAATTTACAATTGCATTCTTTACAACATTAGCATTTAATGAAAAGTCTATAAATCTGTACAATTGATTAAATTCATAACACATTCTTTTAAGAGGATCAGCATCAGCATAATTAGCTCTATAAACTTTTACCAATAGAGGAATAAAATTGCGGGATGTACGTTGAGGAACATTAAACGAAATTTCGTTGATCAAAAATCCGGAACAGATATCTCCCTTAATAATATTGAAGACAAATGATACGTTCAGCATAGTTCTACGGCTTTTTAGAGTAGGCAGCTTAATAAGAGCAAGTCGAGACGAATAAGAAGGCAAGTTTACTGGGTTAAATCGTAATACACGAAGACAAAATAACATGAATTGCTTTTGCACCGATTTAATAGCATCAGAGTGAATTTGATAAATGGGATCCCAAATTATTGATCCATATTCCAGAATCGGACGTATAAGTGACATGTATAATGTTTTCCCAATGTACGGGTCATTAAACTCTTTTGACCATCGTTTAATAAAGCCAAGTATAGCTCTAGCCTTATTTATTGCAAATGTTATATGATCGATGAATTTCAACTTAGGATCTAGTAAAATACCTAAGTCTAGAAAACTTTCTACCAAATCCAATTGATGATCACCAATGACATAATTTGCAATAATATGATTAGATCTTGCAAATCTCGATAATTTACCGTTATTTAAATTAAGTTCCATTAAATTTACGTTGCACCATTCATAAAGTGAATCCAGATCCATTTGAAGCAGTTTATGATCCATAAATTTATTATAACTTAAAAAAATTTTTACATCATCGGCATACATCAAGACAGATGAAAATTTTATTATCGTTGGCAAATCATTAATAAATAATGAAAAAAGAAGCGGACCAAGATGGCTTCCCTGAGGTACACCTGAAGGTACAGTTATGCTTTTAGAAAGTTTGCTTCTGAAACGAACTATCTGTGATCTATTTGTTAAGTACGAGTATATCCACTTTATGCTTAGATTTGTAAATCCCATTGTTCGAAGTTTCTTGATAAGAAGTAAATGATTAACTTTGTCAAATGCTTTTCTAAAATCTGTGTAGATAACATCTGTTTGCATCCTATGTAAAAAGCCTCTATTTATTGTGGTCGTAAGGTGAAGAAGATTAGTGGAAACCATGTTGACACGGGGATATGATACTTGCCACTTGATAGTAAATATTGTCAGTTATAATCTTTTCAAACAATTTAGGTACAGTACTTAACTTTGCAATTCCACGGTAATTTTCAATTTCAGATTTGTTGCCAGATTTAAACAATGGAACAATAAAGGAACTTTTCCAAATATCTGGGAAATATCCATATTTAATTGATAAATTAAATAACATAGTCAGCGGAATAGCTAAGGCTTCAGCACAGTTAATTAAAATACAACTAGGAATTTTATCTGGACCAACATCATATGAAAATTTTAGTTTTATTAATTCACTAATGACCATGTATATATCGAAATTAGGTAAGGATATAGATTGACTTTCAGCTAATGGAAATGGATACTCAATTGTATCATCAAACAATTTAACAGAATAAGTTGTAGCGAAAAACTCAGCAAACATACCACTAATAAGATCATCATCAGTTGTTACTTTTTGTTGATATGTCATCACAGCAGGATAACCAGAAGTTTTCTTCCTTGAATTAACGAATTTGTAAAACGACTTAGGATTACGTTTCAAATTAAATTTAGTCGCAGTTAAGTAATTTTTGTACAGTATGCTGTTTAATTTTGTATATTCTGCACGGCTCACAGAATATTTAAAATAATCTACAGAAGAACCAGTTCTTTTAAATGTGTTGTACAATTTATTCTTTTTATTCTTGGCACGACATAATTGTTTATTATTCCACGGAGGTCCAGATAATGGTTTCATAATTTGCATCGGTATGCACAAATCCATAAAAGAATACATTTTGTGATAAAAAAGTCCAAACGCGTCTTCTAAAGTAACATCTGAATTTACGGGAGGGATTAAAATATCATACCAGTTCGTATTTAAAATAAGCTTATTTAACAAATAGTAGTTTGTTCGTTTAAAACTGTAAGACTTTACACTGACCAAGGGCTGTAAAACACAATCAGGTGGAATAGATACAAATAATTCAATAGCAGGATGGTATCGATCTTCAGGAACAGAAATAGGCGTCGTTCTTTTAACATAACAGTCATCAATATCATTTACAAAAATTACGTCAAGAATCTTTGAATAATCATTCATTATACCATTTATTTGAAACAGCCTCATATCGTATAAAATGTTGAAAAAGCCATTCCAGCAATCACTGAGTTTACTTTGTACGTAATAATTACCATCAGGTAAATAATTCCAAACTACGGAAGGCAAATTAAAATCACCCATGATTATAAAAGAATCGGTATTATTGAAACTATTAGCAACAGATCTTATAGCGTCGGCATGTTGAATATATAACGAATGTGTAGACGATGGAGGAATATAGGAGCAAGTTATAATAATATTCTTATGCTTCATTTTAATGACAACTGATACAAATTCAATGTCAAGCAATGATTGATTAACTAGCTGTTCAGAATGCAAAGCTGGAAACAGCAATGAGAACACCACCACCATGAGTACCACGATCTCAACGGTAAATATTATATTTATTACAAAGGACTTCGGTGTTAAGATAAGTATTATTAAGCCAAGTCTCAGTAAGTACAATAATCTGGTAGTGAACATCAAAACTTTGTATATACAAATTGGACAGTTTAGTTTTCAAGCCACGAACATTCTGGTAGAGTAACGACAATGAGCTCGAAGTATCACTGCTTAGTTTTTTGGAATATTGCTTTCACGTTCATGAAGTACGCCAATATTATTTGCTCTCGGTCTTTCATTGTACTTGTATTCTCTAACTAAAGTATTTATAGGCCAGAAGTTAGGATCCAAAAGAATATTTGTGTTAAAGTATTGTTGCCTCAAAATCGACGACGATGTTGTTGTCGCCAAACAGAATAAGGCTGTTGATGTTGGGCAAATGTCTACACCGGCAAACTTTTGCACTTTTCACAAAATTTTGAAGTTTCGATTACCTCGTCAATGCGGTGCCGAATTTCATCTTTTAAAACGTCAGTTATGTGTAGGTTGTTCATGTAAATCCGGTATTTTAAATGACCCCAGAGAAAATAATCAAGCGGTTTTAAATCACAAGAACAAGCGGCTTTAAATCACAAATCAATTGACATCACCAAATCGAGAAATAACGTGACCGCGAAATTTTTTATGTTATAACTTAATTGTTTGAGTGACTGTGGCGTCGCCTTGCTGAAACCAAAGGTCACTTATGTCAACATTAGCCATTTGTGGCCACACAAAATTGGTTGTCGTGGTTGTATAAAAAATTACTGCTGATGATGCCGCTTGACCACAAACCGCATCAGATACACTTTCTTTGGATGTAATTGCTTTTCGAGGAATGTTTGCTGATTTTGTGAGTCTTATATGTGACAATTTTGTTCGTTTTGTAATCGCCTAATTGAAAATGATCCTCAACACAAAGTATGATTTTGTTAAAAAATGCGTTCATTTTTTCGAACAGCTTGGTCGGTTGGCGGTAATTCTTAAACGAATTGAACTTTATAAGCGTGAAGATATTGTTACGGTTGTGTCTTGCTTAAGTTTTAAAAGAAAATAATTGAGCAGTAAAGTGAACTACTGGTTATGTTGTTTGTTAACTGCATGGCTTGCCAAGAAGACTTATGCACGCAAGACAAAAATAAATGTCTAGTTACAAACTGCGTAGAAATTTATTACACGCAAGACAACAAATCGGTATGCTGTTTACTAACTGCGTAGTTTTCTAAGAAAACTTATCTACACAAGACAACAACAAATACCTTAAATTAAATTCTAGGCAGACATTTTATCAGCATAAAAGCAAAAACAAAAATACGCACAAACATACAGAAGATTCTTAATTTTTCTAGACTTCTAGTGGATTAATATAAAAAGGCAGCGTCTGAGTGCATAGTTAGTTAGTTAGTGGAAAAATAAACCTTGTGAAGTAAAGGCGTGCTTCTTAAGTAAATTGTTCTGTGGTGTCAACTTTGTGTGTAGGCAAAGTAAATAAATTTGTAATTAATTTAAAAACTCTAAACTTTGGTGTTATTTGTTTTGCAATAAAGAACTCACAACAAAACGTTTATGAAAGGTATAAACGTAACAATATTTATGCAAAAAATTGCTCAAATTCCCTCTAGTGTGCTCAATTGTTGCAAACGTCGACGAGTTGATGTTTCAGACTCATTCTCAACAGCGACTATGTTTAGCATCACTACGACAACTGTGACTGTATTGCTTTGATCTATTGTCACCATTGATATGTGACCCCCGAATTTAGCGATTAAATTACGCACAGCTGTTTTAGAAGCAGCCAGATTATGTGATAACAGTGAAGTGTGAACATTTTACTAGTAAATTTTCACAATTAAAATTTTTTGCCAAGAGTGCAAAGTTCCATGCTTAAAATGTTCCTACTTTTTACTAAATAAACATTAAAGATGACGACAGCTCAATTCCTGAAATTTAATTATTTGGCAAATTTGAGTTAACTTTCTAACCTCAAAATAAAAAAATTTAACAAGATAAGTTTTATTTATTGTCAAAAAAATCTTTCTACAAAAGATTTGCGTGATTATGTATAACTAACCTAAATCCATTGAATGTGAAAGCGATAAACTAATCTTGTTTAAGTTAGAATTATTTAATGAGAATGTCATGAAATGTTTATTTTCGGAAGGAATCAAGCACAAATGAGATAAAGTAATTCCTAAAACATTTAAAATTTTCCCATAAAAATTCTCCAAAACCGCTTTGTAATAAGAATCCGTATTTGGGGAATGCATCCACTAACTCATGGAATGTTTTGCGATCTGTTGCTGTCGCTGGAGCCACTAGCGATAAACGTGCCTGCTCTTTAAAATAAATGTTCAGTAAGCGACCTTTAAAATGCTCCAAAGTGTTAATTTTTAATTTATTTGGAGTCAAAGATGAACAATAAATAAATGTCAACCATATAATATGTAGAATTATGCGAAATTTTCACAGTCTCTAAAATTGGCGTTAATAACTTATCAATAAGTCGAAAAACATTAGAAAACGGCAGAAGCAAATTTCTATTATTATCAATGAAATTTTTATTCGAATATCTAGCAGAGAATTATTTCAATATAATATAATCACAATTTCTGCAAGCTCTTTCTTACAATAGTGTTTCTTTATTAAAGATATCAAATTTTAACTGCAGTTTATATAAAATTTTTTAAAACATGATGTCATAAGTTTACTTAAATTTTTTTGTTTTTTAAATATCAGATATAAAAGCAACAACAAAATTAATAAATGCAGACATTATTATAAAATTTTAAGGCTTTCATTTTTTGTGTTTGAACAAGACAATTTTTTTGTTTAAATAAAACTACAAAAAATTAAGTCAAAAAGAGAAGAGGAGAAGAGTACAGCAATACAAAGTTGTATAAACACAAGCACCTAAATCAATCGGTATGGATATCGATGTACAACTTTCTTTAAAAGGAAGATTAAATGGCTGACAGTCTCGATTGTCTGTATCAATGAATGAATGAATGAATGAAGTTCAGGGTCAAATTCGTTGCTGTGCCTGTGACTATGTGTGTGTTTCATTTTTTGTATATTTTGTATATACTCATATAAAATAAACGTTATTAAGCAGTTCGCCTTATTTGTGCAAATATACACACATACTATACATAAGTAATAAGTTCATAAGCACGTTTTATGTTTGATTACTTTTAGAATGTCAACAACTGATAATTTCCGCTTGTGCAGTGGCACAAGTCTATTTATAAATTTATTTTTATTTTATCTTAATTTAAACATAAATTTAAAGAAAAAAAATACTACAATTTTAATATTTTTATGTAAAATGCACTTTTAAAAGGACTTGACAATTTGTAAAAACAGTTCACAATTTAATTTCATTTTAGTAATGCATTTCCTTTATAAGTATATTTGATTGAAAAATGTATAAAAATAAATATTATTTATCCGGGTAGTTAGATCTATAAAAATTGTTTTTATTGTTTTCAATAAAGCCAACATATTTTGGTTTTTGTTTTTTTGATTAATCTTTTTATTAAAAAAAAGAAACCAAGAAAGGTTAATTTGCAAGGCTCAGGAAGAACTTACAAAGAATTTGTTCATATTAAAAGACTAAGTATTCGGATAACGAGCTTTGTTTAAAACAATAAATTATAATTATATTTTTGTAAAATATAAAATAACGACGTAAAAATGTTTTATATTGAATGGCATGTTATATTTTAGTTTTTATTATTATTTGTATACTAGAATTTGTTTTTATTAAATATTTTTTAGAGTTTTTGGAATAAAAACATTCAACTGTCAATTGAGCCGTTTATATTGAAAGTGGCATAAGTCACAACTGAGCAGTTTCTTTTCATTTTTAAAAAATCTGCAATTAGTAAGCTGAGAACTAATAAGATTTGTTTGAGAGAAGTTTGGGTAATTAAAGGTATAACAAAAATATTTTTTTTTTATAAAAGAGAAGTAGCACTTCAGGCAACAATGCTTATTTAGTCAAGTACTGTGCTACATTCTTTAGGAAAGGGATAGAGAATAGATGAAACAGGTGGTGAAAGTAGAAGGATAGTCGGAAATTAACTGCCGTATAAAGACAGCACAGCGACCAGTGACTATGCCTTCATCGCTGAGCAGCCCCACCGACAGTCAATTTTATTTATTTTTGTAGTGAAAAAAACCAAGGTCTCCGTTGGGAATCGAACCCACAACCCCCATATTTACAAGCTAGTACACTACCTACTAGCCTACAGGGGCACCTATAGGAATTCTTATTCACGCAAGCGCTCTCGCAAACAACAAAAATATTTATTTAAAAAATGGCGTAAGTCGCTGTAGTCAGGAAATTAATTAAGGAGCTTAGTGTGAAAGAAATGGAAACATGTAATAATTGTGTGTGTGTGAAGTATTGTTATGATCACTGGACTTATTTTTAAAAGTGCGAAAGAATAGTGCAGTTTTCTGAACTATATTATAGAGATATCTACTGTAGCACACATAATTATCATTATTTTTTTATTCTCAGGAAGTTTCTTCATGTTGTATAAAACATCTAAGAATATCACAACTCAAAAGCATATTATTGCATATAGTGACTTATGTACAGGACAAAGTAGTAACACAAAACTGGCATTAACCTTGATGAAAATTGTTCAGACTTCAGACAACAAATATTTAATTTCGGATCTTTTATCAAATAATCGTCACTTTGGTGTGATAGAAACGGCCTTGAAGGAGCAAATGTTTTATAAATAAAATGATTACTATGTAGCGACATTACCGCCTGTCGAAAAATTCCTTCACAGTGCACAACATGGAGGAAAAAGATTTTATTTGAATACAATCATTAAAAAATCTGTTTCAAAAAGAAAAGTATATAGAGACCAAAACAAAGTAAATTGACTAAAAGTTTAATGGATACGATTTTACAATGATATTGCCTATAAAATGCTTTATAAACTAACTTTAGATAAAAAAGATGACTTAAAAACAAAGTGACTTATGCTATTTTTAAAATAAACGGCTTAATTTATTGTTGGTTTAAAGTAGGTTTTTTCCTACTTTAAAGTTAACAAAGGTTAAACAAAGGTATTTTAAGGTAAAAACGTTTTTTGAATACAACTTTAGGAAATTTTGCTTAACAACGGCAGTTAAACCTGCTTTAAGCTTTTATGCATACGGCTGTAAAACTTTAAAATAAAAAACTGTACGAAATACTAAAGTTTTCTAGAAAAATAAAAAAATTTAAAAATAATACAAATTCATAAAACATTAATTATATAAGTCCGATATGCTGTTAAATGAAAATATTACTGTTGCAACATATGCGAATCACAAAGGGGAGTAATACATACACACATACATATATACAATTCATACACATACATACAATTCATACACATACATACACACATACATATATATACGTACATATGTGAACCCCCTGAATTTATTTTTTGATATTTATACTCCGGAGAATCCCCATATTTTACTTTTAATATTCATATTTTAATACAACAACTGAATTACTTTTCTTTCTACTAATTTCTTAATATGTATTTTTGTGTTTTGAATAAAGTCAGTTGCGTTTGAGCTGTCAGTCAATAAAGTTTGTTTAAAATAAAATCGCTTTCGTGTGCTTAAGTATTTTATGGGTTTTTCACATATATACAATTCGCCTCGTACAATTTTACTATGCCGCCAATATGGAACGTTGGCTTAAAGGCGTTAAACGTGTTGCAACAACATCTTCTAACGAAGCCGAATGTTCAAAAGTAGTTCGCGCGAAGTATACAGCAAATACCGATCCAGACGATTATGCAACGATGTCAAGTTCCACGGTTTCAAAGGCGAAAAAAAAGGAAGTATGATGAATCATATATCAGTTTCGGATTTGTTGATTCCAACGGCTCACCTCTCTGCATGTTATGTAGTAAACTGCTTCCTAATAGTTCCATGGCACCTGCCAAGTTGCGCCGACATTTAGAAACTGTACACCCTGAGTCTAAAGACAAGAATTAAGAATATTTTGTACGTAAAAAAGAACAGTTATTGGAAAGTCAAAAAACTATGATGCATGTAACCCAAACTATCAATAAAAAGGCCACAGAGGCATCTTATTTAGTTAGCTATCGCATTGCACAAGCAGGTGAAGCGCACACTATCGCTGAGAATTTAATAAAACCATGTGTGTTAGACATAACAAAATGTATGCTCGATGAAAAATCTGCAAAGCATCTTTCTACTGTGCCGCTATCAAACGATACTGTTTCACGGCGAATTCATGATCTGGGAAGCTACGTCAAACAAGAACTAGTTACACGTCTACAAGAAACACGTTTCGTCTTGCAAATAGATGAGTCTACTGATGTCGCTGGTCTGGCTATCTTGCTGGTTATCGTGAGATATCCATATGAAAGTTCTTTGGAAGAAGATATGCTTATGTGTTCACCGCTGCCCACAAAAACTACCGGAGAAGAAATGTTTAACAAAATAAATAGATTTTTTGAGGAAAATAATCTCAGTTGGAACAATTGCATTGACATTTGTACAGATGGGGCCAAGGCAATGACGGGTAATACAGCAGGACTAGTGTCACGAATAAAAAATAAAGCGCCTAATTGTAGTTCCAGCCATTGCATCCTGCATAGACAAGCACTTGCGATGAAGCAAATGCCGTCAAATCTAAAATTAGTTATGGATGAAGCGGTAAAAATAATTAATTTTATCAAAACACGACCACTACAATCCCGATTGTTCTCATCATTGTGTGAAGATTATGGCAGCAAACATAAAACACTGCTGCTCCATACAGAAGTGCGATGGCTGTCTTGGGGTAAAACTTTAACAAGGCTATTTGAACTTAGAGCCGAGTTACAAATGTTTCTTTCAGATACTGCTTTTAATTTGAAAGACCGTTTGTATGATAAAACTTGGTTGTTCCGACTGTCTTTTATGGCGGATATCTTTCAAAAACTGAACGAATTAAATGTATCATTGCAAGGTAAACAGACAACAGTGTTCCAGGCCTGTAACAAAATAACTGCCTTCAAAAGAAAATTAGATTTTTGGATTATTTGCGTTGGAAAGAGAGAAATAGAAAGCTTTACCTCACTCAGTGAGTTTGTTAGTGATAACGATTCAGAAATGTTTCAAGATGATGTATTTGAGGAATTGGTCAAATATCTCACTTCGATGCGCGCATCTTTTGAGAAGTATTTTCCCGAAGAACAAAATACAAAAATGAAACTGAATTCATGGATTCATAATCCTTTTTTACCCAACTTACAAAAGCCCGAAAGTATGCCAAACGAGATATATGAATCTCTTTTAGAAATGTCATCAGACCCAAGTTTGGAGGCACTGTTCAAAACGACGCCTCTCAACGATTTTTGGTGCAGAATTCGTGATGAATATCCAATGCTTGCCAAAATGGCACTGGATATTCTTCTCCCGTTCCCAACAACATATTTGTGCGAAACAGGATTCTCAACCTATGCAGCTACGAAAACAAAATACCGCAATAGACTGGACACCGAACCTGATATGAGACTTCAACTGTCCTCTATCAAACCTGATATCAACCAATTGATGAAAAATAAAAAACAGTTTCATACCTCCCATTAGTTAGATTTTTTTTTCTTTTTTAATAATTTCTATTATTATACTTGTTATGTAAGTAAGTAATAACTAACTGTTACATTGTACTTTTATTATGCTTATTAATAAAGAATACACTTTTAAAAACTATTGTTTTATTATAGGGTTCCATCAAGTATTTCGCTTTCCAAAAGGGTTCCGTCACCAAAAAAGATTGAGAACCGCTGCCCTAAATATTAAAGCAAAGCGAGTGCATTGGCTGCTGGGGAAAAAAATCAAAATTAAGTTTCGAAAACAAAGTACGTCTCTACAAAACTATTTTAAAACCGATATGGACATACGGAAATCAACTGTGGGGTACTGCTAGCAACTCTAACATTAAAATACTTCAACGATATCAATCAAAAACTCTTAGAATGATAGTATATGCTCTATGGTTTCTGACAAAATATACAATTCATGGAGATTTATATATATTAAAGATTGAAGATGAAATAAACGTTTACAGCTTAAGGTACCTTGAAAGACTTAGTAACCATTCCAACGCGCTTGCTATTATTTTACTAGATGATAGCAAGGAATTACATAGGATGTAACCATTTAAAATAGTCATTGTAAATATGTAAATATAAAAAATAAATTTGTGTACATATAAACAATTGCATACTTATAATTGTTCTCAAATTAAATAATTTTAATTAATTTGCTTATTATTAAAAAAATAGATTGCAAATAAAAACATGAGAAAAAAATAAATAAATTTTTTTTGTAAAATAAATCACTAGTGCTTTATAATAAAAAACTACTAATTAAATACAGAAAAATATATAAAACTTTTAAACTTAATAAAAAATTAAAATTCATTGATATATTTTCCACTTTTTGCCCAACTATTTTTAGCATATAAGTACTTGAATTTGTTAAGTTCACGAATCTTAAGTAAAGTGGCAACATTGCAGTTTTCAATGCCGCCAATTGACATCGTCAAATCTTAAAATCATGAGACCGGGAAATTATTTAAGTAAAAACTGAATTGTTTAGAATTGTTTCTGAAATCACAGTTAATTGAAGTTAACATTAGATAATCGAATTAACGATGATGGCGCTTCCTTACTCATTTTCGAAAAAATAGGGCTCGATAGTGCCGTTTGTACACAAACCAAGTGATACAAGAAATTTTAACCATTTTGATATTAAATTTTCACAATTAAAATTCTTACTCAAGAGTGCTCTGTTCCATGCTTAAAATGTTCTAATTTTTTAATAAATAAGTGTCAAAAGAGGGCAGTTTAATTCTTGACATTTATTTATTTGACAGACAATTTACTTCCTAACCACAAATTTGCCCACCCTTTATTAGCAAAATTGAAGTCACAAGCTATTAAATCCAAATTTAAGACAGTAAATTCTATACAATATAAATAAAATATAATAACCCTATTTAAGCTGTTGGATATCTCCCCTTTCCGTTACCACTTAATTTATATACAATTTTCCCACATTTTATCACTCCTCCTAAACTAAGTAATAGAAACGCTTTCTTTAAAACTTTCAAAAAAGACAACACAATTACTATTAAAAGACCCAGTCATCTTCAATATGACAAGATAAAGTGCAATAAATTGCAGCTTATTTTCATAATAAAATTGCTGCCCTACACGACACTTAAGATAAGTTCTTTCTATCAAACATCTTCTTCATAGTATTGCTCTTTCAAAATAATGTCTACTTTCTTTCGTCTCAATAATTGAGGAGTGTGAAAAAAGCAAAACGAATGAGAGAAAAAAAAAGAAGAAAGCGAAGCAGTAAAGAAACTAAAGTAATATTTTATATTTTTTTATGTAAATTGTGTGACTTTATAATCGGTTTATTGTTTTTTTTCCTGTGTGTAGTATTTCGACACCATAATGGATAGATGGATGGAATATTATATTACAGACCTCTTGTACAGCTTTGTTTATCAGCAGGAGTTGAAATTGAAAGTGTTTCCTAAAGGCTTAACAAGTTTCAACAAGATCTTAAACTTAAAATTAAATATTTTCTAAAATATTTTTGGAATCAGTTACACTTTTCATTTTAAATATTAAAAAAGCGAGTGGAAAATAATATATATACAGTCATAGACATATATATATTTACACAAATTGAAAATGTTGGGACTATTCGCAAGTAATCGAAATTATGCAGTGGTACTTATCAACTTGCCACAAATTATAATTGTAAATTGCAAAGGTGAAGGTGCAGGTTCACTAAGTACAAATTTTTTTATATAAAAAGTTGTTAGTTGCTCGTTTACATCACAACAAATGAATCGCTCTCTACATTAAATTTTATTTCGCTTCAAAAATATTTACACATCATTAAAACTAAATCAAGCAAACATAACTATGAGTTTTAAGTTAATAGCGTCACCTTTAGCATTTATGTCAGCTTGAAGTCTATCTGGAATAGACGTAACCAAATTGCGTACAATATATATGCCATTCCAAATATTTCTGATTTCATTTATTGTTTCCTCTCTCTCGCGTTTTATAAATGCCCATACGTACTCCTTTATGTTCAGATCTGGGCTCTGCGGCAGCCATGAAGGAACAGCTTGTTCAACTCTATCTAAGAACCTTGTAGGTAGCCATGCTTTGTGACATGATGCATTTTCATGTTCCAAAATCCAATTCTTATTCGAAAACAGCCTCTGAGCTGTATTGAAAAGATTATCGTTTAAAATCTCAAGGTATCCTGACTGGTTTTAAGTACCTATTATTGGTACTAGATCTCCAAAACCGTAGTATGAGACACATTCCCAAAACATTACTGAGCCACCACCGAAAAGATTTAAAGGTTGCACTGCCTTATGCTTTGATACTTTGAAAAGATGCATAAAAGTTTTCCCGAACGACCCTTCAAATTCAATAGAGGATTCATCTGTCTACAATATATTACGACGAAACTCTATTGACTTATGTATATAGCCCATAGCAAATTATAAACGCTTTTCTTTGTTTACTTCAGTTATATCGATTACTTTTCGTGCAACGTAACTCTTTACATCGTACTTATTTAGCCTTCTCCGAACTGTAGATTCACTTACACGTTTTCCAATAAAATGCCATTTAAATCCGAAGCAACTTTCGCTAGACTTGCTACCGGATTTTCTGCGAATATTTTCGGAATTGAACAATCTTCCATTTTACTTGTGATATATTTACTACCACTTCTGACCCTATCTTGTAGACTGCCACTTTTTTATTCTTTTTGACTAGATTATAGACTGCTTTTCGGCAAACCCCATACTCTCTTGACAATTCCAACGCTGACATACCCATTTCAAATTTCGTTACGATTTCAACTCGCGTCTCGATTGGAATTTCCATTATTTTCACCATTTCCTTGATTTTTTTGTAGACTTTCTCTTTGATAATTATATTTGAAGGGTAAATAACAGCTAACCAAGGAAGTATTTGAAGTAATTTTCAAAGTTTGCAGCGCTTTCGACGTTTTTTTTTCAAGTGTAAAAACTTTTGAAAGAAAATAAATTTGGGTAAATAATTTTTGAAAGCAGAGTTGAAAATTTCTTTTGCGATATAAATTAGCAAGCAGCTAATGGTTTAATAATTATATTTTACTCACAAGGTCCATAAATTACATAGATTACAGTAAAGGAATTTGTTTGTTGAAAACTAATTGATATTATTGCGTAATTTCGATTACTTTCGAATCGATTCAATATTTTAAATTTGTGTACATATGTGTGTACTCCCAAATTAACGCTTTTTCGATTCAAATTGAAACTTTTTTTAAATAAAACTTAATTTTTTTTCAAAGTAAATTAAATTTTATTCAAAACAAATTAAATTATTTTCCACACAAATTAAACTTTTTACAAATCGTAATGAATATATTTCAAATTCATTTTTTTCATTTTACGTAAAATTGTTTAACTTCAAATTAATGGTTTTTAATTAAACGCAAATTACTTAAAAAATAATTTTCATTAATACAAAATGAAAATTTGCGACAATTTAAATTCCGATGCTACAATTCAACGACGTACACCGTATGTAATAAATTTTGCCCAAAACGCTCCGGATGTAAGAGAAAAAATAATTTTCATTGACGAATCCGGTTTTTCAATTAACACCGTCGGAGAAACAAGTCTAGATCTAAAGGAAATATCGCAGCACATGTAATTGTTTCTACCGTTAGAGGACGCAATATTTCCCTTATTACAGCTATGAACATACATGGCATTTTACATAAAAAAATAATTGCTAATTCCTCGGTTAATACCAACATTTTCACAACTTTCCTTGAAGAATTATTCGATAAATTAGCTGAATCCAACATCACAGGTGCTTGGCTGATCCTTATCAATGCAAAGATACACAAAGCGCAAGTGGTGAAAGATAAAAGTCCTCCTTACTCTCCAATGCTATACCCAATTGAAAAAGTTTTCTCAAAAACTAAGCTCTGTGCTCGTAATATGCTAGCTGTTCCAGAGAGTAACATGGACTTGGTCAAAATAATAACTCGATCAGTAGAATCCGTAACACCTTCAGATTGCAACAATTGTTATATTGATATGACTATGAATTTGTCATTAGCTGCAACTGAAGAATAGCTACATTGAAAACTTTATATAGCAAGTGTTTGAGCCTTTTTCTAAATTTAATTTTGTATAAATGAAAATTATTTTTTAAGTATTTTGCGTTTAGTTAAAAAACATTAATTTGAAGCTAGAAAAGTTAATGTAAAATGAAAAAAAAAAAAATTAATTTGAAATGAAAAATATTCATGACGATTTGTAAAAAGTTTAATTTGTGTTGAAAACAATTTAATTTATTTTAAATAAAATTTAATTGAAAGTAAAAACCTGTATATATGACTAAGACTGTATTTTCATATTTTGTACAATATTCATTTTATACAAGAAATATTATTTTAATGTTAAGGAAATACTTATTTTGTTAAAATGCTTCTTTCTCGCTTATTAACATATTTATTTTTTTCAATGTTAGAAGAAAAAAACTTACACTTTACTATCTTTTCTAATTAGTGTGACACTTTTATAGCTTTTTGACCTAAAACATTTAGGTTAACGCATTCAAATGTCTTTAAGTTTTAAAGCCATTAAATTTTAACAAAATGTGTTTTATATGAATGTTAAATTGTTTTGTTTGTTTGATACATGTGAATGAATGAATGAATGCATTTGAATTTACGCGCAGAGTTCTAACTGTAATTTCATTTGTTTTCGGTCATAATTCCAATTCCATTTCTTGATGATTTAACAGTTGTGAACTATTGAAAAAACTTAAATTTTCGTATTATTATTGTGGACCGGATGGTATTTATTCCGGATGCGTATTTAACAAATGTGCTATGACACTGGTAAAACCTCTTACAATAATCTTTAACATATCATTGAGAAGATTTATATTATTTTCCTAAAATATGGAAGGATTCTTTATTATTCCATTATTTAAATTTGGTTGTAGGAATAATGTAGCAAACTACAGAGAGAGAGAGAGAGAGAGAGGGAGAGAGATATTACTAACTGAGTTCAGTGTACCTAAACTTTTAACCTAAACTTTTTGGAAAAATTGTTACTGATCACCTTTCCCATCAAGTATCGGCTATATTGGTTCCTGCTCAGCATGGTTTTAGAATGTGTTCTTCAATCGTTACTAATATTTTGAAGTTAACAACGCTAGGCAATTTTCAATCTTCTTTTTTTTATTTTTTCAAGTTTTGAGCAATTTTTGTGACTCTAAATATAAATATGAAGAAATCTGCCTGCTTCCTATATTTAATTTCACAAGTAATTTTCGTGATCTATGACTTTCCATATTGACTTGAAGAAAGAAAAGGCGGAATATTATTAAACAGACAACAAGTATAGAGTACATCATTAACTTATTTACACAATTTAAACAATAAAAAGAAATAAAATGAAGGACAATGCACATTTAGTCCAAACTAGTAAAGAAACATTTTACATTTTACATACCTAAATGTCATAAATTTGTATTTTGCTAAGTGTTTATGATGCACTAGGGAGGGATAAAACAGAAAAAGAAACCCTAAACTGAGAAACTCCTTTGAAAATATTTGTAAAAAGACATGTTTTAAAGAAAGGACACCAGCAAAAAAACATTCACCCTTATTCTGTATGGCGACGGCAATACAAGACGATGTCATTTTTTATCGTTTGTTGTAAATCCGTATTCTCGTTGGCAATATTACCATATATCGATGACTGGCATTACATATGTGGTATTCTGTAGGACAATTTGACGTTGATGTTGCCTTAAATTGCCGTTGATATTGTCGTCTGTGATTTTGGTGTAAACAAAAATTTAAAAACATTAAAAAAACTAAAAATACAAAATAAAATATAAAAAAGTACAAATAAAATGGAAAATGGAAAAAAAATTTTAATTACCAACGCCAACCAATTTGTAATATTAGTGGAAGCATTGGGAAAAATCCATCACTTGCTAGAGGATTTCGAAAAGGCAGTGTTTCTACTAATTTTAGGAACAATGAGAAAGTGTTACGACTGCTCTAAACGCCCTTGACCCACCAAATAGAACGAGTGATGGATAGTAAAACGATAAAATGTAGTTCTTTAAAAATACATCTTTGACAAAATTCTTTTTACAGATTTGGGGCGATTTAAAATTTAAAGTAAGAAAAAGACGGTGCTGAACATTCTGATTTTAATTTATTTTGATTTTTAATTTATTTTAGGTTCAATTTAATACAGCACAGCGGCGACCAGTCAATTTTTATTTTTGCAGTGAAAAAAAAAAACAAAGGTCTTATTTTGGGAACCGAACCCAGAACTCCCGATCGACAAGCTAGTACTCTGCCTACTAGCCTATAGGAGCACAGTTTACATTTATTTCACAACAATTTTATCAGAAAGAGTGCACAAATAAATCAGCTTACTCAAATAATAGATATGTGTTTTAAATTTTATTAAAATGATCGATAAATTGGCAACGTCATCATTAGACTGTTAGGGAATACCAAATTAGTATTGATGTTGTGTTAAAGTAATGTTGCCTAAAAATCGACGACGATGTTGCCGTCGCAAACAGAATAAGAGTGATTACCTCCACTGAAAAATATCCATTTGAAGACGCTTTTTTTAAACAAATTTTTAATTTTTGATTATTTTTTCTTTTTTTTTTTTTAGTAAAGTAAATGTGACAAAAGATTCTTGAACTTTATCTTTTCGTGATAACTGTAGGGAAATTAAAATTCTGTTCTCTTTTATAACTGTTTTTTAACGGCATTAATGCTTTAGTTGCTGTCTGACTGGTTGCTTGTTTTCATTTCTTTTGTTTAACTCTTTATTATATTTCAGTTTATGGTTGTCTTGCAGAACAAAATTTTCTGCTTAATGGGGGTATAAGGGCATAAACAAATTACTAGAAAGAGCCCTATAATTTTTAAAGCAGTATTTGAATAAAACAAAAAACAGGTATTAAGACTTTCTACCTGTCGGGCATCAATTAATTCTTTTTTTTTTTTTGTTTAATTTTAAAACTATATTTATTTCTGTGCTTTTCTGTTAGTAAATCTTTTTTAACACTTGCTACAAAATGTGCCAAGCAATTAGTTTTGTTCTTAAAGAAAGGTGTTGCAAAAGGCAAAATTTACACGCTTGCGATTTTATTTAATAACTGCAACCAATTGTATTTCCAGCAGAAGATCCCAGTTGGAAGGAAAATAAAATTGTAAGATAATTAAACTAAGAACATCTCTTATTTAAAGGCAATTGAAAAAACACTTTTAAATAAATAAATCAAGACACCGAAAACATTTGTTGGTAAAATTACTACAACAATAAAAATATATAAAAGTAAAAATATAAAAAAAAATCATTTTATTCAATTTCAGTATTTATTATTTTTTAATGTTTTTTTTTTTTATTTATGACAGCTAAAATCTGTATTATACATACGAATCTGTCATCTATTAGCCATAAGCTATGGTGACAATATGGCGCTGGTTCAATTCATTTCATTTCTAAATTCCAACTGTTTTACTTTTTCATATTTTTTCTCTTTCTTTAAAAGCAAAGTTTTGAAAATTCTTTTCACACGCCTACTTTTAGGTGTTGGTAGTAATATTATCAGATACAGATGTAAAGAAATGATGTGATTTGATTTACATCTGCACCGACTAGGTAGTCATAACCAGATGGTGGTCAAACCACTTGAATGATTTGCAAACGTCATTCACGCCCTAGGAGGCCATCGAATACGTATATCCTCCGGTCACTCCTAGTAGCAATTTCGAAAGCTCGAAGTAGGCCGCAGCCTTCACTCCTTGCTAAAGAGTTGGAGACTTTCCAACTCCTGGTCCAGAACGCATGAAGCTTAATATAATTAAGAACACGACGGCATTCATACTCACTGGACCTGAACCATTCATTGTGTTCATTTTGAATGATCCGACCCACAAACTCTCACGAGGGTCTCGAAACCACAACCACCACGATACTCCCATATAGGGGCCAACCTCAATAATCAGTCAGAGAACATCTAATTGTCTAAAGAGACAAATAGTGAACTCTGCGAGCGTACTGATTCCCGTGGAAATATGTGGATTGTCCAGCTGACTCTTACTAGCCTTTGAGGAACAGTAGGTTCCAATCAGACTATCATGTGCCCCCGGGGGGAAAATGTAAAGAAATGAACGACACGCAATAAGCGATTTGGTAAAAAAGGAAAAAGCCTAATATATCTTAACGGTTATCCTTTTTATATTAGAATTTTACGCGGCCATAGCGACGGTATAATCGAGTTGAAGTTCCTAACTCGAACTTTAAGATGCTTCGGTAGAGGGCATCACGATGCGTTAAAGTAGCACACCTCTGATGCATGAAATTTTAAAACTGCTGGCAAATTATTATTTCTTAAAATAACTACAAATAAGTATTCAAGATTGAGTGCTGGAATATCTATGAAAATATTCAAAATTTCTAAAGTCTTGTAACACTTTAATCTAAGTTAATTTTTACTTAAGAATATAATAAAATATTTATTAATAAAAAAATGTGTTTTAAATATATTACTGCAGAGGAATGCATATCCATATGGCCATATCACTGCTGCTTATATAGATGATCAGTGGATTTACACTAAATTTTGTATAAAAAATTCAAGAGTCTTATATCGTAAGTCAAATTGATTAAATGCGAGTTCTCATTTAAACAACCAGCAAACAAAAGTAGTTAGTGAAGAGTTTTATATAAAAACTTATTTGACGTAAATAAAGTTGACGTAAATAAAACAACTATTGTTTGTTTGCGTATAAACACTTTTTGTCGCTAGATAAGCTTATATTAAGTAGATCTGTCATGCAAAACTTTCGCAAAAATTCTATAACTCATAGTTAAAGATTTAAAAATTTTTATTTTAAATTCTCTATTAAATGAAAATGTGTCGAATTTTATTTTTTGTCTGCAACGGTGTGACCGTTTTGTTTTAAGTTTCTTTTCCAAAAAAAAAAATGTTTTCTCCTTTTTAACCTCGAATGCTGGTTATCATTTTAAAATTATTTCTCCATCTTTAATCTTCCTTTAATCTTTGCTTCAAATAATAAAAAGCAGTAAAAATTAACTCAGTTGAAGCACCATAATTTATTAAGTGTATAAAAGTATATTCTTAGTGTCTAATAAAATCTTTGTCCGTTGTGAATCGTATAACACTAGTAGAGCTTGGAAGTATCGCAGGCAGGTGGTAAAAATTTCTACATTCAGGTACCATAATGTTCACCATATAACAAATGCCTTATGCTCAAATATCTACTTATTTAGCTTTAAAATTTTTAAAAGAATAACAAAATTTTATTGGTAGAACTACATAAATGAGAGTCATAAATTATATAAACACTCTCACACACACTCTCTTATTTAATTTATTTGAAAAAAAAAAATAAAAAATTTTTTAATGTTTATTTTTGTATGGCAAAATTTTGCATCCTTTTTTCGTTTCCTTTTATATTTTTTATACTAAATTATATTTTGCTATTCGTAACTTAAATATTTTTAGTATTGAGTATGGCAAAATAATCTCCCACTGTGAAATTGTGTAGAAATGTTGTTAACTTAATCGAAGTTGGGAAAGGTGCAATAAAGAGAACATACAGAACAAATTTACTACTTCACCATTTATCTTCGCTCATGTTCGCTTTTCAGTGTAGTGCGACCGTTTTTAGTGAAACTGTTGCATTTTAACACCACAGCATGCTTTATGATTTATGTAAGCAAAACAATTTAACATCTAAAACACTATGGGTTAAAGTTAAAATTTTTTTGACCAGATTGTTTTCAAGATAGAAAAAGTGACTGGAAGCGAAATATTAGAGAATAAATAATATTATAAAGTCACACGGTAAAAGTATTTAAGTATTTAATTGTGTCTGGCAATCCTTAAGATATTAAACTTATGTTATCATTTCGTGAGTAGGTGTGTTTTAATAGAGGCGAATAAATTGCTATTTTCACCATCAAAAAAGTGTAATGAATGTGCGTAGAGTAGGCGAATAGCAAGCTTTGGTTAAAGTTTGATTCAAATCCCAACTGTAATTGTAGAATAGTTAGGGCGAATAAATGTAAACAGCAGTTTAATCTTGTAGGAGCCTTGAGAATAAACAGAAAACAATTCTAGGGTGGCTACGGTGGATGGAGCTGGAAAAGGTGCCTGTATAGTAAAATACGAAAATCATGGTATAGATCTTAACAGAGAATTACTTCAAGAGGAAGTCTGTCTTAGTTAAAGTAGGCTGGTTAGTTCAACAGCAAATCATGATTGCAAATCTCTTTCTACCTGTGACGTATTGTGGTCCACCTGGATAGCTGTGCTAACTAAATTCCCAAGTTTGTTATGGGAAAATTGAGAATGTTAAAGTTGGTTGGAGTTACAAAGAATTTGAAGGTGGATGGGCAGCATAAGTTTGTGTTAAAAGTGTTTTTTAAGAGCAAAATACTCTTCGCTTTGTATTCTTCTGAATAAGAGCTTTGAACATTAAAGCGTATTTGCTAAAAGCACAGCCCATTGTGCACTCAACTAAATCGTTCTAAGTTAATGTTTTTGCATCCCAAAATGAGGAATACGAGTATGATAGCTTATAAATAGTTGTTTATTTATTATGTACATCATATGCATGTATGTTTGTCTTATTAAGCAATCGCATTCTCTTCAAAAGATTGCCTCACAGAGACTGATTGTATACACGAAGTGCTTCTGCTGGGGATACCGTTGCTATGTGAATGTGTGAACATTTAAGTGCTAATTTGATGAAAGTCTATTTTATCTATTTATCTTTTATTATGTTTTGTAATGAAAAAAAAAAAAGAAAAAACAAACTCATGCGTGTTTTTTTTGGAGTTCATCTGGCTATTCAGATTTAATCTTGTATAAACTGAAATAAAGATGCTTATTAAATTAAAAGAAATCGACAGGAACTTGCTAAAGTGTTAAATAAATTTTGGAACTATTGTTGATGTTATTACAAGTTGTAGAGGTGCGTTTTAGTTTTAATTTAACCCCTTAACCGATTGCTCTTCTTTTGAAGTTGATTTTTAGTTTTAAATTTACTAATTCAGACAAAATTTTTTGAAATCGTCTTTTGTGCAAAAACAAAACAGCATATTGAAATCTAAGTTCGTACCATTCTTTCATTAATGAATAGTATACTGAAAATTTTATGACCACTTTTTTCGAGCGGGCAAAAACGCTACGTAAGTCGTAAAGAATTTTTTCCTCTTGATGACTTTTTAAACAGCCTAAGTGGTGAGAAAATCCATTAGTTGCTAAAGTTTCAACACTTTTTGTTGTTATATGTACCACTGATGCCAAATAATCTGTTAAATAAGAGTAGAAGAGGCTCTAATTTTAAAAGCGAGTAATATTTGGCATGTCAAATGTAACCAACGTCGTATATTAGGGGCTCCAGCTGTGTTAGCGTTATTAAGTTCTTGAGAAGCTTTTGAATTAAAAAAAAATCGAAGTTGGTTTTTCGATACTCCTCGTTCCTCAATTATTATTATTATTATTATTATTTTCATTAAGTTTTCTGCCTTTACTAGCGCTTTCTTTTGACTGTAGTTAGCTGAGATTGTCAACTAATTACTGTATAATTTGTCCATGGTTAAGGGCTTTTTGTATTATCTGCATTTAATATGTGTTTGTTTGTGGTCCTAAGCTTTATGTTAACCAGTTTTGCGATTTTTACTTAGGTCAATTAGCTCACCGCTTAAGATGCTTTGATTATATTCAAGCTAGTTTATGATCTTTCTGCTAAGAGGTAATCACCATAGAGTTTGTTATAGAACCTAATCCGTCTACCTCTTGCTAAGTGTTATTTTATCTTTTTCAGGTTACTTTGTTGGCCAATAAAAACCAAAGTGACCTAATCTGTTACAGTCTGCCAGCTTTCCCAAAAGCTGGTTCCAAGACCTTCTGTTAAGGTTCTTATCTCATATGCGGACAATAAAATTTACTATGAAATACTGGAGCATGGTTAGGGATTTCATTTTTAAAAACTCCTTTCTATGGAAGTCGGATGGACATGGAGGTAAAAATAACAGACTATTAAACACCTGCTCTACAATTAAACTTTTGGTTGTTTAGTGGACCGTGGCTGTAACAACTTATGAGCTTTTGGGTAGCTGAGCAATTTATCATTAAAATTAAAGACGCATTTGTTGAAAGCAGTATGAGTTCGAACCGTTTTTATTTGAATATGTTCCAAGTCATGTTGTAAATCGTTCTGAAGCTCACTACTCTCTTTATTTGCAAAAATTGCTAATGCAGTTCTTATTATTTCGAAGTCTTGGGAAAAATGCACTTGAAAGAAAAAACAACGCGAGAAACATTTCGTAAATTCGGCGTTAATTTTTTATATGAACTTTAGTCAATGATTCCCACGAAATGGCTAACAGAATACTATGCGTTAAGTGGAAGTATCTTAGTTTTTTATACGCTAATAAAAAGCCTTTAAAAACAAGTAGCTGCTTTCCAGTGTGTCTATTTGTGGTGATTCTTTCTTCTCAATTAAAAAAAGTTTATGTATTTTTAATTTAAAAATATGTTTCGACCCCTTTTTTGTTTAGCAGTTTGTAAATAAATATTTTTCTTTCTTAATTTATTTAAGGTGTTAATTTTTCTTTTTTGACCTAAAGGTGTGATCTTAACTCTTTTTATTATTGTTTTTATTTTGTAGTTATTGCTTCTTGTTTTCTATTGCTGCAGTTTATTTAATATTTCACAACTTCTCGCATTTTGTTTTTGCTTTATAAACTTTTGAGAAAATTTGAAACTAAAAAAAAAAAAAAAAATAAAACATAAATATCGATAGGACACATATTTTAATTTAAGATAATGATGATTATGAATAAATAAAATTAAATCAGTTTTCCATTTTATTTGACGGGTTATCAGTTGAGTTATAGAAATTAAATAAAATTTATACTCAGAAAATAATGGCTAATAAATAATTGTGCTCTCTTCTCTGTAAGGAAATGGTGTAAAGGAGGGTTTAATCATTACAGCTCTGCAAGTGAATAGTAGGCCTCTTTTTGGAATTGTGTTGCAACGCCTAACACAGCCCTCAGTAATTTTTTTTATTTTACCTCGCCGACAATTCAATGCTGCAAGACACCGAAAATTTAAATAAAAAAGAAAATAATCTGTTTTTTGTCATGAATTCGATCCCGAATATTGTCAAAATATTGTAACCAACATAAGATTTGACAACACTCAACAACTAAAAGCTTTTATTATTCATTAGAAATTTTGGATAAGATAAGAAATATAAAAATATTACCTCAACCACTAACAATAGTGGCGTGTGTTGAGTAATCGCGATGGTGCTTGTTGTAAAACAGAAGACCACGCGTCATAAGTTCAACTTCGATTAGCGCCACGCATATGGAAAACAAAATCATGATTGTTGTTGTATTGTGTTATAGTTTTATTGTAGATACACCCTTCTTTATGTCCGTCCACAGATTTTCGATAGGGTTCAAATCTGTGCAGGTCACTCCATTACATTGATGGAATTATCGTTGAACCATTTTTATATGGCATTTTCCAGAGGTATTTCGTAGGAAGCATACGGAAGCATAACTTCATTCAGAATTTTTACATAAACCGCTGAATCCACAACGGTTTTGATCCAAAATATATCGGTTTAGCAGCATGCTTAGGGTAAAGGAGCGCACCTTTTCGAGGACTATATGCATTAAGGCTGTTGTCTCGAAGTCTGCGGTTTATAGTTTCTATGCTTTCCGGCACATCCAATGTTTTTTTGAGCTCCGTAGCTGCCAGAAAGGAATTTGCTTTAGTCGTCCGTACTAACCGTTTTACTATTAAGGGTGACGAAACTCCCTTATTTGGGAATACGATTTACCCTCGGACGCAAATTTTGTTATTAGTTAGGTTTTTCAGAAGAACAATAATTTTCGCGACCCATAACTACACAATTTATGTTAAAAAATGTTTATTACTTTCTGTTTTTATTTTTTTTTCACAAAATTTTGCTAAACAAATATAAAAAAGCCTCCTGGTGCTATTTTATTAACTGCACGAAATGACAAGTGTTAACAAAAGATCTTTTGTAACCGATAAAGAGTTACGAAATTTGACAATAACTGTAACACTCAAAAAATAGGTGATTTTTTCGAATCAGAATATTGCAACTGGTGCTATTATATTGACCGCAGCTGTATGTTCTATGTTTTCTATTTAGTTAAAATCCTGCGTTAAACTAGGAACGCACTTAATAATAAAAATATAAATAACGTTTTTAAACATTTATTTATTTATGAGTCCTGGCAAAAATAAGGAGATCCATATATATGAATATGAAATCGCCATCCATATTTTATTTTTCGTTTACATCAATTTCATTACAAATTATATTTAGATGACAGCATTTGCACTCCAGTATTGAGTTTGCACTAGGGGTTTATTAACATGGTTTTCAAGAAAGTTAAACAACGGTTTCCATTTATTATCTGTCTCAGTTAAAGAATTATTTTATTATAACAATTCCTACATTTATTTTAGTAAAAAGGAATTGAAAAAAAAACAAATAAATAATTTTTCTGAAATTTCACTTCCATGTATTTTTTTATGTTATTACCCATCTAATAAAAATGCTGTTGCGGGGGAGAGTTAAAGATATCCCGCTGCTAATATTTGGTATTATGTTGGGTTTCAACTTTCATGACCATTTGTTACATTACAACCAAAAACATAAATAAAAACAACTGCAACATTATTTTCTAAGAGATGAACAACAATTACCAATTACGCACATCCTTTTGCATCTTTCCTGACCAGTGCGACTTTACAGAATCACCTTTAATAAGATGATCTTGTTTACTACCTACAGCTCGCAACAGCTCCCTTGATTAATATATACAGCTACGGTCAAAGAAATAGTATCAAGCTTAGGAAAAGTAGTATCCGATACATATTTTTTTACTGGGGAAATTGACATAATTCTAAATTTGTCACAAGTGGGTTAGGTAACTTTATAACCATATGAAATAAATATTTTTTTTTTAAATTATTTTATTTTAAAATTTAACCTTTATTTAAAAAACTTAGAAAACAATCAGTCAAAAAAATAGCACTTTACTTTAGTTTGTTCTAATTTAAATACTTAACTAAGAATAAATAAAAGAAGAAATATAGACGATGGGTTTATTACTTAGGACATTATTTGCGTATCCTAGTTAATATATTGTTGCATTTCCTTTATTTCTAATAACCTCTGCACAACGTTCACAAGATTTTGGCATCTTTCCTTTCGAATTTTATTTCATATTTGCTGCACAGCAGTCTAAAGCGCATCATTGCTAGTTGGTTGCATTTGAGAAACCCTTTTTTTAACATCTGTCCATAAATTCTCAATTAGATTGAGGTCTGGGCTCTGAGCTGGCCATCCCATTACTTTGACTTTATTGTCCCGAAACCACTTTATCGCATAGCTTGCTTGTTTTCTTCGGGTTATTATCTTGCTGGAACACCCAGACCAACGGCATTTCCTCACAAGCGTAAGGGAGCATTACTTCCTCGAGCATACTTACATAAATGTGTTTATCCATTGTGGTTTTGATGCAATATATAGGCCTCACACTATAGTACAAAAAACTATCACATACCATTATGTTGGTTACACCATATTTTATGGTCTATATTTGTATATTTTGGGTTGAACTCTGCTTGACGAGGTCTTCTTACGTAGGAACGTGACCCCTTGCTTTCAAATAAAACAATTTTGGACTCATCTGGCCAAAGAACATTTCTCCACTTTTCAGCTGTCCAGTCTAAATGAGCTTTAGCAAACTCTCCAAACGCTTTGCTTTGTGCTTACGTGAGAGTAGTGGCACTTTTCGGGGACTATGTGCATTTAGGTTGTTGTCTCGCAATCTCCGACGAACAGTTTTAACACTTGCTACAATACTTAGCTCCTTTTTAAACTCAGTAGCTGGCATATATGGGTCCTTCTTAGATTGTCTTACTAAACGTTTAACCATTAATGGTGACAAAGCACACTTGTGTCCACGTACTTCCTTCTTTCTTTTAAAATGTAATGCATTGACGATCATATTGTTTGAACATCCCACAATTTTTTTTTACTTCCGTGAAGAGTTTGTTTTCAAAAACCATTTTTTAAAGCACGTTTTTCAGGGGTACAATGTGTTCCACGGCCCATTTCTCTTACAAAATAATAAAATATTAAATAAATTTTGTTACTTACAATACAAATTCACCTTACCTGTAGTTTTATGCACTTTAATTTTAATTATAAGTTTAATTATTATTTTTTAAATAATTTTACTTTATCGGTTCTATTTAAATGACTGGGCAGAAGATGCAATGCTTTTTTTAAATGATCGATCATTTGACAAGAATAGTTAACTTTTTGAACAAAAAAAAAAAAAATATCTAGTCTCAGAGAGAATAAACTAAGTATAACTGTGCAGCATAGTAATGTTCATATAATAAGCACGCCATATATTTTTCTATTGGAATGAAACAAGATTTGATAGCTGGCACTGTATATATTCATATATCATAAATAAATGTCTGTATTTTTATATTTTATTTTTAAATTTTATATTTTCTTTTCAATTTCATAACTAATAATAATTTGAATATAAAATATTTAAGTTGTAAGATTAAAATATTTTTTATACAATTGAGCTTTAACAGTAATAAAGATAATTAATTAGATTTAAGATAAAAAGGAAATATTAATAATGTATTACCTATACACAGATATATGAGTTTAGTTATGGTTTTAAATTATATTAACTAAATATTTATAACTCCGCTTCTAATTTTTTCGCTTCTAATTTTTTCGTGATTTCGGTGGTATTTAAATACTTTAACGCCATTTTAAAAGACTGAATTTATGTAGCGCCTCTAATCAATACACAACCGTCACAGTTACCATAGGCTGTGATATAAGCCACCATCATATTCTAATAATGTTCTAGAACATTTAATAAAAGAAATTAATCAGGATTTAATTTTTTAAATTAAAAATAAGCCAAGTGTGTCCGGATTTCAAAGGAACAACGTGTAATATTGTATACTCTTGCATTTATGAAATCCCTTTAATACCTTAATAAGCAACATCATTTATTTATAAAAATTAACCTATGTAACTACCATCACTGTTTGCATGTCCAAAAGGAAAATATTTCTTGTGGCAACATCTGGTGATCCATTCTAAAGTATTATTTTTGTATTAATGTTTTTGTGGTTTTTATAAGAAAAAATAAAATAACTCTTAATTGATATTAAGGTACTAAATATGTCTATTGCCATTAAAAAGCAAAGAAGAAAAAAAGGTTTCCAAATTTATTTATACTTCATGAGGGTCGGTTTATTCCAACATTCAGCTATAAATTTCTTGGAAGAACATGCAAAAAAATCTATTTCAATTTTGCCGACTTTGTTGTCCACTTTTATTTATTTATTTTTGTCAATTTTTCTATCCTTACGTCTGCCTATTGATTTGTTGAAGTAAAAGCTAAGAAAAAAATCTTATCATTTCAATATGTGAGTACTCGTTTGCGTAAGTCTAGTATGAAATATATATTCTTTATACATAGATTCTGTTCATGTGCTGCCACTGTCACTGCTATTGTATTTATTGTTTTAATGTTTAAAAACGACATAATAATGTATGGTTGAATTTATTTTATTTTATTTATTAGTGCTGGTTATAGGGAAAGAAATACAAAAGTAAGTGGGTTGTCTCATATATAAAACAAAATATTGCAGTTGTTCTTATTTATGTTTTTGGTTGTAACAAATGGACATAAAAATTGAAACCTAACAAAATACCAAATATCACCTAATCAGCAGTGGGACATATGTGACTCTCGCCCGCTACAACATTTTTATTAGGTGGGTAATAACGTTTTTAGTTAAAAAAATTGTTTAGGTTTTTAAATTTTTAAAATAAAAAAGAAGAACTCCAATAGAAGTCTAAATGGAGGTTATATGCCACTGACGTATAGAAGTGAAAAAACAAATAACTGCAAAAAATTTATATTTTTACCTTAGAAGTGTTGTCAAAGTATGCGGAATAATCTTTTGCCGTCCATAAAATTAATTTGGGAATTATAATGTTACGAAAAAGAGATTTTGCAATCTTTTTTTTTTTTAAATGTAATTGAATACACCACTTCACCACTTATAAAGAGTGTTGTGGATGAAACGAATATACATAAACTCTACATGATTGGTGACAGTAAGATGACTGTTAATGTCAAAACATAGTTTCTATCACATTCTTAAACGTAAAATAATAGCAATTATCGAAGCTTTTTTGTGCATCTGATGTCTGTAAGTAAAGTTGCTACTGTTTTTTTAAAGTAAAAAAAAAAAAAACTTTAAATAATTTAATATTAAATAATGATATCATTACTGATGATTTTCTTTTTTTTTTATTTGTGCCATGAATTTGTTCTTTAAAAAAATTATGACTGATTAAATTTTTCTAGACAAACATTATGATGAAATTTTTCTCTAAGAAATTGTTGTTAATTAAATTTTTGTGCAGAAAAGTTCTTACTGAAGAAAATTTTCTATACGAAAATTTTAACTAACAATGTTTTTTTCTATTCAAAATTTATTTCTGATGTGTGACTGAGGATTTTTTTCTGTTAGAAAATATGATCAATGAAATTTTGTCTAGAGAAACATTATGACCGATGAAATTTTTCTAGAGAAACATTACGGCTGATACAATTTTTCTATAGGAAAATTGTGATATGAAATTTTTCTGTAGGAAAACTATAACTGATGAAATTTGTCTAGACAAACATTATGATGCAATTTTTCTCTAGGAAATTTTTGTTGATTAAATTTTTCTGTAAGAAAATTCTTACTGATAAACATTTTCTATACGAAAATTTTGATAATGATGCTTTTCTATTGAAAATTAATTACTGATTTTTTTTTTGTTGTAGAAAAATTGTGACTGAGCAATTTTTTCTGTAAGAAAATTATGACCGACGAAATTTTATCTAGAGAAACATTATGACCGATGAAATTTTTCTAGAGAAACATTATGACTGATACAATTTTTCTATAGAAAAATTGTGCCATGAAATTTTTCTGCAGGAAAATTATGACTGATGAATTTTATTGTTCGAAAGTTTTGGCTAATGATATTTCTCTTAACTTTATACAAAAAATTATCACAGATAAAAACATTATCTATGTTATGCGTTAGTAATCTTACTTTTTTGTGATAAAGTACAAAAATTAATTTGAAGGCATTTACTTATTAAAACGAATGTAATACAATATTAGCCAATACTTAACGACGGACGACTTGGCGACGAACTGCAAATATAGAATTTTTGTTTTTTTGTTTTTAGCTTAAGCCTTAGAATTAGAGAAAATACTAATAATTTCATCCTTTTTACACACTTTTGATTAAGAGTGCACCGTTAGCATTGAGCCCAACCCTAAGCATCGTCGCGCGACAGCGACGTTTAGACGGCCACGTTTTTGTGTTTTCCTTAACAAAAGAAGGTGATAGGCAAAGTGAAATATATTAAAGGATAATTTTTACACATATTAATACATTGTACACAAGACGGTCGGACGGCGGTTCCTGTACAGCAGAGCTTAAGAAAAAATCTAAAAGAGAGCAGAGATGATTATAATTTATGATTTTTTTTGTTGAAAGAATTATTGTTACCTTAAAAAATGTACCTTTTGAAATGAAAGTTCTCACTGGCTATTTAATAACTGGGATGGCCTAAAGAATTGGAAAAGCAGTAAGTAGGGAAAGGAGAAGTGGGCAGGAGAGGTAAAGCGTATTTTTGGGACATCCACCGATTTGTTGCTTTTAGGTGACAAGGAGGTGATCTGGCGGAACATCAGCCAGGAAGTTCATGTGTCTTGTCGATGAGGACCTGGATAAACTTGCTTCGGGCTTCAATTTTTAAATATATCTCCTTGATTCAAATCTTTATTTAATTCTAGTTACTTGATAGTTTAAAAAACCAGAAAACTTTGTGCCAAGTAAGTTTAAAAAACGTTTGGCGAAAAGTTGTCATATCAAATATCGTGAGATTGGGCTTTGCATGAGCCACAGAAGTTACCCAAAATTTTTTAAATATTTTCAAACTAAAAATATAAAATTTATACAGTGACACTTTTAGGTTTTTTTCTGTTTCACTATTTCAACTTCTTCTCTTAACCAATAAATAACTTAATTGTTATTTAATAAAGGAAATATGTATTTTTTGTACAAAAAAAAAAAAAAAAAAGAAAAAAGTGACCTAGTAAACCATAAATTTTAAAATTTATTTCCTAACAATGCGAGCAATTGAAAAAAAAAAAAACAACTATTGCTAGTAAAATCCCTTGTTATTCAACAAGTACTTTTATCTTTGAAAGTGAACGAACAAAACACCCACTCCTTACAATATCTAATCAGTGTTTTATACAGCTCATGTTGGTAGTGCTCCAATAAGAGTTGAACATAAAACCATAAGAAAAAGACTTGTGCGGAGGTTATAAAATTGAATACCGTTAAAGCTTTTCCCCGCCTTCAAACCATTTTTTTGTTTCATTTCAAAAAATATTGAAAGCAATACTTTTTTAATTGGGTCATTTGAAATCAATACATTTAACAAAGAAAAAACTTTTTCTTCTGAAAATTCAACGAATTTCTTTTAAAAAAAATCTTTTTTATTACAAATCAATTTAAATTTTTTGTGATTTCTTTTAGTTTTTCATTTGAATATTTTTATGATTCATGTGTACTTTTATTGTTCGGAGATTTAGTTTAAGTTAGATTTTAATGGTTTTAAAGTTCAACAGCAATAAAACCCGCTTAATCTTGTTAAAAATTCTTGTTTTGTTTTCCTATAATTCTAATTCGATTATTTGATGGTTTTTTACCTTTTATGTTCTGGTGATTATTGTTTTTGATTTTGTAGAGTAATATTAATTTTAATAAAAAGTTGATATTTTATCGTTTTTATGCTAATTTGTTAATAATTTATTGGAAAAGGAAATTTTTTGTTAAAATTTAAAGCGCGTTATAGTCACAACTTGAGGTATTATTTTCATATTTTCTGTCCATAAATAGTAATATTGAAAAAAAAAACAAATTTATACTAAAATAAGTGTCATTCCCATCTATTAAAAATTAAGAGTTAGCTTTATTCTATAATAAAATAAGCTATTATCTCTTTTCGTTGTCATATAAATTGTTTGGTTTTTTTATTTAGAAGATGGCAATAGAAAACGGCTTCGTTTACAATCTAGCTGTGGCAGAAAGAACGTTAATAATTAAATTGATTTCACCAAATTTTTTTTGTTGTTTTGTTTTTCTTTTTCTTTCTATTTTATTTAAAATCTATTTATACAATATTAAGTAAATGCTTTAAATAAATATATATATATATATATAAAATATAACATTAAAACTTAACATGTGTTATTAAGCCCTAACCAGCTTAATAATTATGCGTTGTATGCAATAGTTATAAATGGACTATATACACATATACTGTTACGTTTATACCTTTTATAAACGTTTTGTTGTCAGTTCTTTATTGCAAAATAAATAACACCAATTTTTAGAGTTTCTAAATTAATTACAAATTTATTTACTTTAACTACACACAAAGTTGACATTACAAAACAATTTACTTTACTTCACGAGGTTTATTTTTACACTTACCAATTATTCACTCAGACACTGCCGTTTTATATTAGTCCACTAGAAGTTTAGAAAAATAAAGAAAAATAAAGAAAAATAAAAAATCTTCTACACCCTTTGTATCACATTTTGTTGTTGTATGTTGTCCATTCAATGTATAGGCGCCGGTATATCTATGTGTATTTTTGTTTTTGTTTTTATACTGATAAAGTTTCTTCCTGGAATTTATTTTAAGATAGTTGTTGTTGTCTTGTGTAGATAAGTTGTCTTAGAAAACCACGCAGTTAGTAAACAGCATACCGATTTGTTGTTGTGCTGCGTGTATAAAATAGAAATTTGTTCTTGCATAAGTTTTCTTGGCAAGCCACGCAGTTACTAAACAACATACCCATTAGTTCACTTTATTGCTTAATTATTTTCTTTTAAAACTTAAGCAAGACACATCGGTAACAATATATTTAAATATTCGAATAAATTTCATTGGAATAAATAACCATTTATGGAAAAAAGTAAAAATAATTCTTTAAATATTTGAGTAATTTTTATTTGAATTATGGTTCTCGGATTATAATTTTTCTAGTTAAAAAAAATTTTGCGATTTAAATAAATAGTAAAATAAATACTGCCAAGTGTACTGCAGGATTCACTTGGCCTTACACTTAGCGTTATCGTTGCGAGCGCTTTGCTGTCATTCCTCATCCATATAGCCTTCGCTTCATTTTCTTCCGGACAGTTCTCTGTTATTGTTTCCCACATATCCATCGTTATCAGCAGAATTTTTATCTGAATACACCATGTTGTGTAATTTTCTGCATTCAGCTTGTCAATACTTGCAATTCCACTCGACATGTTATGTTGTTTTTTATACTCCGGATAAAACAAGAAAAACCAAAAGACACCTTGTCGGATTTAACCTCAATCAAATCTTAAGACCGTAGAGTTTGCAAACAACTGAAAATTTTGGTTACCAGGGTTCTGGGCCCATAACCTTTGTTAGTTTATTTTTGAAACAAATGAAGCCGCTAACTCTCGTCTAGAAGAAGACAACTTTAAAACGCAGAAAGAAAGTGAAGAAGAATCAGATTCTGGGAACGAAGAAACCGATATAGAGGATTCGATAGTTGTAGAGCAAAAGAGGAAACGTGGTAGACCTAAATTAATTAAAACAGGTGGAAAAGGAAGACCTAGAAAGGTGTACTGTACCGAGGATGGTATAGAAATGCTTAATTTTGTTATTGAAAATCCAGAAACAGTAGCTGAAGCCTTAAGTTCGGAAGATTCCTCAAAGTGGAGAGAAGCTATGCGGTTGGAATATGAGTCTTTGATAAGAAACAAAACGTGGAAACTGGTTGAGAAACCAATTGATAAGAACATTATAGGATGCAAGTGGGTATTCGCTGTAAAACGTAATCCTGATGGTGTTGTGGAGAAATACAAGGCTAGGCTTGTTGCTCAAGGTTGTTCGCAGAAACCAAACGTCGACTACAAAGACACATTTGCGCCCGTTGTTCGTCATTCAACTATAAGGCTATTATTAGCCCTATCTGCAAAGTTTAAGCTATTGGTAAACCACGTCGATATAGTAGCAGCTTACTTGAACGGACATATTGAAGACGACGTGTATATGCTACAGCCGCCATTATTTCATGATAAAAATAGTCCAAACAAGGTTTGCAAGCTTACAAAAGCTTTATATGGTCTGAAGCAGGCGGGACGTGAGTGGAATAGAAAAGTGAATAATATACTTCTGGAAATGGGATTCACTAGATGTCGCACGGACAACTATATTTTGTATGATCCTATTAATATTAATTTAAAAAATTTTATTTATGCGAAAAAGCATGGTTTCTTACTTCCTTAAATTAATTTTTTATTAATAAGAAATTTATAATTATTTGGAATCATTTTCAATATAAGCAATTTTATTTTGTGCTTGATTCCTTTAAATAAATATTTCATGATATTCAAAATGTTTTCTGCATAAAAAGTCAAATCAATTTGCTAAAGATGTTACCACTGGACCTCCTAGAAATTATCTTGTATTCCAAAATCATAAAGATTGGATGTAAAAATTTAATTCGATTTTGAAAATTCCTATTTCTATCTCCACTTTTTTGTTTGTGCTCGCGAAACAGACAGAAAAAGACACAATTTTGTATTGCATTTTCATTTTTATTCGCATTGAATTTCGTTTTGAACTTGCCGTGTTGACGAATGCTAGTGGAAAAATATAAATTACATTTTGCTACATTTTTAAAGAGCTTAATTTTTTTTCGACAAGTAATTATGATCTTATGAACAGTTATTAAAAATTGTTACTATAATATTCAGAAAATATTGCAACATTTTCATTACTTGTTGTTGTTATTTTAAATGGAAAATAAAACACGACAATTGTTAATTTCTTTGCATTAATTTTACTTAGATTTGTATAATTTTGTCAAATTTGTTAAATAGGCAGTACTCGACTCTTACAAAAAAGAAAATAACTTTCAACTTCTGTATGAAGTTGTGCCTATTACTGCCATACCGTTCGCAACTGCGATTTTTGTTTATTGGCTAGTCAAATCGTTTGGGCTGCTCTAATATGGCAAGATGTGGCAGCTTGTTGTGATTTTCATTTATGTGTGGATATTATCCTTTTAAAATAAATAGTTGTTGTGTTGTTTTGCTAATATATTTTTATGGGTGTGATTAGCATAGAGTAGAATTTTTTTGCTTAAGTGTAAATTTTTTCACTTGTATTCGAAAATTTATCATTTAAAAAAATGATTTTCTAATGGAATTCCAGTTTTTTTTAATGTTAAACAAATAATATTTTTTTTTATTTTGTTACTTTAATAACAGCTGGTTTGCAAGACAAATATTTGTGTGTAAGTGCATTTATTGGGTTCTTAACAATTATTTGTTTTTATTTTATTATATTTCTTCTTGTATTTGTTGTAATTATGCACAATTTAAGCATGACTGAGTCAAGCAATAATCTAAGCTGAATTCATGCACTGAAACCCAGCAATTCATGCAGCAAGTTTTGCGTTAACGTATTTGCTAAGGAGTCAGAGCTGGGGATGGGGTTGAAATTGTGTCGACTTAAAATTATTTTGTTTGTCAGCTTGTTGTAGATCTAGCATATATTACTTGTTATTCTGTACAACCTGTCGCAAGTGATTTCATCATCAAAGAGCATAAAAAAACTATTTTTACTTGTACGAAATGCTGGAAAGTTGTTGCATGTGTAGTTATTACTGTTGTGCTCGTTCTTTGCAATGTTTTGACTTGTTAAGTTATTTAAGCGATGCATCATTCTTAGGTCATTCATTTATTTTGAATGGTGTTAAAATGTAGTTTGTTTAAATAAACAGGTTTCTTTTCTATTTGTTGATTGCAAATTAGCTAGCGGCAACGCTTAAGTTTATAAAGTATTGACAGCAATTATACTTTTATTAAAGGCAAAGAGAAGAGGAATAATTTACTAATTCTTGATTTTGTAAAATTATATATTTTTAGTTATATCGAAAAATTATGCCTGATGAAAATTTTTTTTGTAAAAAAGTTATGAGATGATATTTTTCTGTAGAAAAATTACGTCTGATGAAATTTTTCTGTAAAAAAATTATGACATAATATTTTTTTCGCATCATTATTACTGATGAAATTTCTCTGTAGAAAAATTATGGCTCACGAAATTTATTCTGAAGAAAAATTATGACTGACGAAATTCATTCTGTAGAAAAATTATATCTGACGAAATTTTTTCTGTAGAAAAATTATGTCTGACGAAATTGTTCCTGTAGAAAAATTATGTCTGACGTAATTTTTTTTTGTAGAAAATTTATGTCTGACGAAACTTTTTCTGTAGAAAAATTTTGTCTGATGAAATTGTTTTTTGTAGAAATTATGTCTGATGAAATTTTTTCTGTAGAAAAATTATGTCTGATGAAATCTGAAATCTGGCTGGCGAAATTTTTTCTGTAGTATAAATATGTCTGACGTAATTTTTTCTGTAGAAAAAATATGTCTGACGTAATTTTTTCTGTAGAAAAAATATGTCTGACGTAATTTTTTCTGTAGAAAAATGATGTCTGATGTAATTTTTTTCTGTAGAAAAATTAGGTCTGACGTAATTTTTTTTTGTAGAAAAATTATGTCTGACGTAATTCTTTTCTGTAGAAAAATGATGTCTGGTGTAGTTTTTTTCTGTAGAAAAATTATGTCTGACGTAATTTTTTTCTGTAGAAAAATTATGTCTGACGTAATTCTTTTCTGTAGAAAAATTATGTCTGACGTAATTCTTTTCTGTAGAAAAATTATGTCTGACGTAATTCTTTTCTGTAGAAACATTATGTCTGACGTAATTCTTTTCTGTAGGAAAATTATGTCTGATGTAATTCTTTTCTGTGGAAAAATTACGTCAGACGAAATGTTTTTGCGTAAAAACTTATGTCTGACAAATTTTTCCTGTTAAAATTTTTTCTAAAAAAAATAATGAATAATGAATTTTTTTATAGAGAAAATAAAAAAAATTAAAATTTTTTTAGAAGAATTATTACAGGAAATTTTTTATTGAAAAATGATGACTGATATAATTTTTCTATAGAAAAATAATGAGCAATGAAGTTTTTATATAAAAATTACTGTTTACTGTTTTAGTTTCAGCTGTTTAGCTTTATTTATGAATAATACAAATTGATTGACTTGGCCATTTGCATTTTATTGCGATTGCATTAAATAAGCAGTTTTAATAAACATCTTATCTAGAAAATATGCAAAATACATTTAGTTGCATTTTACACATCAACAATACAATTTGATCTCTAAGGAAATATCTTTTTAATTTTCTGATCATACACCCCCTCTCATTGTTCAACGTTTCTATGATTCTCATTAAATTTTAAAGCCAATTGTTTGGCGGTGTTTAAAAAACTTAATAGACTCTAGCAACTGACAGTTTATGTCGGTATTTAAGACTTTGATTTTTTATGTTCTTTTCATTTTAGCATGTAAATATTTTTAATTTAGTTGCATCTGTCAAATGTTTAACACTGATTGTTGCTCTTTAAGTTAATAAAATGTAAGTAGCTTTTGTTAATGCATTTTAGTATTAAATACTAAATTAAGTATTCGATATCTAGACCAGTAGAGTACGTGAAAGTCAACATTGACCCAACCTTAATGTAAAGTTGATGTCGTAAAGGACATAGTTTTGCGAAAATTACGTGTCTGCCTATCATAATTAAAAAGAAACAACAATATGAATATAATGTCTTGTTGTAGCGGCTATAGTAATACTAATAAAAATTCAAGACTGTAGCTTGGAGTTTCTTAAAATCAGTTTATTGGGGAATTTTTGTCGCAATTCTGTCATAACAGGCGTGGCTATGTGACAAGTTGCTTTATTTTGCTAAAACCAAATAGAGTTGAAAGGGATTCTTTTTCGCCGTAATTCTGAAAAGTAAAATCTTTCAACATCTTAAAGTAACGGTCTCCATTGACCGTAACAGTAAGACATTTTTGTTCGAAAAGGTAAGGCCTGACAATGAACCTTGAAAAAACTGCACACCACATTGTGACGCGAAGTGGATGTAATTGTATTTGCTGGTGTATCTGTGGGTTAGAATTACTCCATATTCGACAATTTTGTTTGTTAAAATTGCCGTTTAAATCAAAATGTGCCTTGTTAGATATAAAAATGCAGTTCAAGACGTTTTCATTCTCAGATGTCGTTTGAATGAACTTCTCACAAAATTCCAAGCGAATCGGGAAGTCTATTGGGTTCAGTTTGTTGGTTAATTAAATCTTATATGGAAATAAGTTTAAATCTTGTTGCACAATTATCTGCAGACACTGTCTGCTGACACCCATTTGAGCAGATAAGCTACTTGTCGCAACACGAGGATTGGATGGCAGCAGCTATAGTTTCCTGCGTTCGAACTGAGGGAGCTCGATGATAAGGCCTTCTTGCGTTTAAGCCACGCTCAGCAAAATTCTTCACGAGCCCCATTATAGTCCATATGCTAGGAGGAGTGCTACCAAATGTGCGCCTATATTCTCTTTAGACGGAAACTATGGACTCTAAAGCGTAGCACTATCCAAATTCTTGTTTCATTGTCCCAATTCTCCATTTTAGTTAAATTTAAAGATCATTTCGTGATAAGATTTACAACTGCACATGGCCGTAAGTCTTAATCAGATGGTGGTCAAACCACTGGGAATGAAAAGCAACGTCCTAGGAAGCCCAGGACTAATCCTAGCAACAGGTCTTTCCTAGTTATTTTAGCGGTTCCAAAGCAGGTTTGCAAACCATTACTCCTTGCTGAAAAGCTGGAGACTATCCAACTCCTGGTCCAGAACACATGACTAGCATGATCACTGGATCCGGATCATTTACCCGTTGGTGTTATTAAAGGCGAGATGATCGTGGCTCACTAAATCAATTTATGCGTGGGCCGCAAAACTACAACCACCACGATACTCCCGAAGGTCCAACCTCAATAATCAGTCAGAGAACAGCTAAACAAAAGGCTAAAGAGACAATTAACGGAACTCTAGGGCTTACTGATTCCCGTGAATATAACGTGGAACTTCCAGTTGACACCCTGTTTGCCTTCAGGGGACTGGGCTCCATTATACCCCCGAACGACACAAGTCTAGATGGTTAAGTAATCCATAAAGACCAATAAATGTGTCAAGGGGGGAGAAGGTGTGGGAATTTAAAGATCAATCTAAAAAATAAAATAAAAATGCAACAGATTGGTTACACAGAAAATAAGTTATTACGTTTTTTTTGGTAGCAGCTTTCATCAGCCACCCTGTAAGAAGCCTAACGTTTATGCCAAGAAAAACAACCAATTCGTCTTATAAGTGATAAAAATCTTGCGTTCTATATGCGTCACTTTAAAAGTACTTTAATCTGTAAAAGTAGCTAAAATGCGTTTAGAATATTTAAACTGGTATTTTGTATAATATGAATAATAAAATGCTCACTAAACCCACCCTCCCTTCTCTACGTAACGAGAGAAAAACCTAAAAGATTTTTATTTGCACCAACACCCACTTGTTGCTTTTTTAGATTTCGTCTTACATTGAGATTTGGCGGTAAAATTCTTTTGTTCATTCGCTAAGTTTTTGTTGTGTTAAGTTTATCTATCGTGTTAAAAGTTATATGATTTTATTTTTGCTGTTAAGCATATTATCTTGTTGCTTTTCCTACAACTACTCGCTGCATTAAATGGTGTCACATTTTGTTACCGTTTAAATTTCAATAAACAAATTAAAACTTTTTCGTTAACAAATCAGTTTTTAGCTAAGTGGGTGTGTTATTTTTGTAGAACAATTATACATTTTTTTATGGCTAAAGCAAGTAGTTGAATAATAAAATTTTTTTTCATTAGGCTCTCAACGAAGAAACATTTCTTTTATATAACATTGTAATTGAAATTATGGGAAAAGATATTTAAATCTGCTTATACTAGGCGACTGCTTATCAGAATAAACTAGTGACTATGTGGCTCCTCCAAAAGTAATCAAATCACATGATTGAAGTGCAATTGACAGTTTCATTTTCTTGAAATAAATTTTGCTAAATTTGAATTTGTTGTTGACTACATATTGCACGGATCTATGCTATCCATATTATCAAACAAAAAATTACTCAACATGTTCTAGTAGCTGAACATGGCTTTATATTTTAAGAAATAAGGTTTACTGATGCGATTAGCGTGTAAACCACATCAAATGATTGTTTTTTTCTATCTGTAGAGCGTGTTGTGATTTGGTTTTACTCCATGTTTGCTTAATAAAGAACCCCCCTTGTCAAAAATAAGCCTCCTCGCTTAGCATCTTTTTTTTCTGTATGAGTTAAAGGTGAAAAAAAGCTGGATAATTTGCTAGCAGACTATTCTGATCATAAATGTCAAAAAGTGAACACAGTGTAATAGTTCGTTTGACAGTTGTCAAACTTTTCGAAAGTTGTTTCGGACATAAAAGAAAGCAGCTTTTAAAAGCGAACTTACTTTCCCAGGCGGAACTAATTTCACAGCTGTTTATTTTATGCCCTTCTTATGTTTTCAAGCATCTTGTCAAAAGTACTTTGTGTTTTCATAAATTTGCAGTCCCATTTTTTATAAAACTAGTACCTCAAGCTGTTAAATTTAATTCGCCTTGTAAAAGTGATAGTAAAAGAAAAATAAAACACAATAATTGAGTTTATTTTTAACTCGCTGCTATTTACTTAAGTTGGCTTTTTGCTCACACACTTTTTGTAGTAAAATTAGTAAAATTGATATCGATTTGAAAATGAATTTTAAGTGAACATTTTGTTGCACAAACCCATTAAAAATTAATTTGTATTTTTAAGCAAATTACTGAATAATTTTATTTTAAATAACAGCTATAAGAAGGCATACTAAGCGCACATCATTATGTATAATTTTTTAAGTTTGTTATTAGAAAATTATATTTCCTTTCCTCAAGCTGTTAAAATAAACTTTAAGGCTGTTTTATTCATCTTTGTTTTGTTTTGAAATTTAACTTTAACTTCAATTAAATTTAAATATTAATTTAGAAGTTTTTTTGTTTTATTCTATCGAATAGTTATTGCAGACAAACTGTTTCAAAATTCCAGCACATAAAACTGAACATCATTAAAATTTATCTACTTTTTATATTTGTAGTAAAATTCATTTTTTAAACGAAAAATAATGAATTCGCAAAAATAATGGCTAGAAATAAGTGTTAAAATAATATTGGAACGATAGGAGATTTAAATTACAGGTCAGAATTCTCTTAAAAGAAAAGCCGTTGCAGAGTAAAGTATTTTTTTTTTCTTTATATTTTTCTATTTCTTTTCTTAGTTAGGAGACGTCCGTATACTGAAACTACTTAAAAGACCTAAATAAAATCGAAATTTTTATGCTGATGTATTTTTCACTTCTCAAATGTTGAACCTGTTTAGATTCCCAATATATTAATGGCAATGGTGTAATATTTTTTAAAATCTTCATTTCTTATTCGAAGTTTTTTATTTAGAGATTTTTACTACTGATGTTAAGGATTTTTTTGTAAACAAACTTAAGTAGCTGTCCGCACTACAATATTATGTAACTTGATACTTAAAATTCTCCATGTCTTACATAGCATTATCTTAAACCATACCACAATGCTATGTAGCTGCGCCGAAACTCTCTTTTCCTTTTTTATTTTGTTCCTTTGTAGACCTCAAACTAAGGCTTGAGGCTCTGTTGCTTTAGTATGCGGACCATGGCTAAACAAAAACTATTTTCCTTCTCTAATCGAGGTTCTGAAAAGCTTTTCATTTTTTTTTCGTCGCTTAAAGAATTCATAAATCGTGGCAACTTGGCTAAAATTATTTTTCTTTCTTTTCAAGCTTCTGTTGGGATTTGAACTCATAAACACATGCCTATACAACTACCGCGGTTGTTTAACTTTTCAAATCTTTAAGACGAGCTACAACATAGCAATTCGCTTTCTTGCTTTAAATTTTTAAAAACTTTCAAATATTTCCATGATAACACTTTATAGTTAAAGTAGATGTGTATATTCTTATTCGGAAAAACAAGTTCGCGAGTTTGCAACACTAAGTTTTGTAAATGATTTTCAACCTTAAAAAAATAATAAATCAAGTTAATTTTTATTAAAATCTATTCACTAACAGATTTTTTTTTATTGTGGTAAAAAAAATCTTGTTTGGTAAAATCTGTAAAATTCACTAAAAATTTGTTTGTGGTTAAAAAATTTATTAAATTTAAAATTTTTATTAAAAAAAAACAATGCATTTAATTGGTTAAACTGACATTGCAAAAGAAAGTGAAAAATGAATAACATTCGTGTTGGTATAATTTTTCTGCGTTTTACTGTATTTTATTTTATTTTAAAGAAATTTTGTAGAATTTATTTAAAAAAAATTAAATTAAAGTTTCCCTGGCAATTTGAGTTGAGCAATCAATGAAATGGCCATCAATTTAGTAATTTTTAAAAATAAATTTGGGTTATTAGCACGCTGAAAAGTTAACTAATATAAATCTAATAATACGTATTTAAGATAAAATTAAAAAATGAAAAGAATTGTTTCTTAATGGGTTACTGTGCTTTTGTATAACATTTTTTTGAGTTTTTTGTCTTTTTGCTGTGTTGGTTGAATCTATTTCCTATTTTATCAAGTAAGCTTGAGATATAAGACTTAAAAAACACTGATGATCTGTAAAAGCACTGTAACGACACGATTTCTCTGGTTGCTGGTGTGTGCTCAGCGGCGTCCAGGATCATGTTGTGGCAATGTTAAATTAAAGACGGCTGGTTGATTCGGCACAAATCCTCAGCCATTATTTGCCACTAATCTCATTAACGGCAACTCACCCTCTTTCCTTCGTGTGGCGTGGAATGGTATGTTTAGGTATCTCTGGTTTAGGTACCACGTAGCCATGGTTAGTGGACGAGGGAAATAGCCAAATCAGCGAAAATTGTGCAGGGTACAAACCACTTGAACACTATTTAACACTGCTCTGGTCACTTCGAGTAGACCATGGCTATAGCCACAAATCAGGCTGGGTAAGAACTACTGCACCAACTGATCTTTTGTTCATAAAGTTCTTCTTTATAAATCCATTCGCCCTCATACACAACTGCACAAATATTTAAAGACAACAATTGCCACATTATTGTCTATATACGGCAAACATAACATAACATAGCAAATGTAGGAAAAATACATCGAAAATTTGACCACCAGATTAGACAAGGTCCTACTAGCTAGACGTGGCGGTCATAAACCAGCAGTCATATTCAAATAATAATGCCAGAAAATTATCCTTCTAACAAAAGTAAATATCATGCCAATTTAAAAATTCATCTTTGTTTTATTCCATATCAAAGTTTTATACCTCTATAAAAACGCCCTTTATAAACACCTATTATAATTAAATTTTACAACCCATTCGTCTGTATTAAGGTAAACTTTTCAGTTTGGTCTACTTCTTTAATTCGTAAGTACATAATGTTTCAGCAAACAGCAAGTAGAAGCTTGTTCATTGATTCTAACAAAATAGAGGGCTTTTACCAACGAATAAAAGTACAAAATTTTACGTGAATTGCAATTTTATTCCCATAATAATTTTTCAATTTTTGTTTACAAATATTTTTGCCTTTTAGAGTTAAAATTTCTAATTTTTCTAATTATAAAAAAGTACCAAAAAAAGTATTCATTTTGTACTTCAGCTCTTAAACAATTAATAATTGTATATATATTGCAATTTTTTTAAATGGCTTAAATAAAATTATGCTCGAAAAAGTACCAAATTAAACTAAATGTCATTCACACATATGCTGTAAATTTAACTAAATCATTTAAATTTATTTTAATTCATTTTAATTATTTATTGCAATTTCTGTATTTGAAATGTTATAAACAAATAGTTTTGCAAATAGCATTTTTACTTTTAAGCACTTTTGGGTACTTTTGCTGGCCACTAAAATCTTATTTTAATGAAGACTTTAAAAAGAGACTTTTTTTGAGACACAAAATAGAGTCGATTTTAATGCCCGTAACATGTTATGTTGCATGCTTACGCTTTTGCTGCATCTGTTACTATGGGTAATATAGGTATTACGGAATCGGACGCTCTTAATGTTTCTGCCATGAAAATTCAGTGTGATGTTCAGTCCGTCGAACAGAAACAGATTTTTTTTTCTAAAAAAGCTTTCAAATGCCTCGGTTTTCTAAAACGGTGTAAGAGATACTTCACTCCATTCGATCTTCGTACTATTTGTACCACCTATATCCGTCCAAAAATGGAATACAACTCTCATGTATGGGCCGGCGCCCCAAAGTTTATTTTAGAGTTGCTCGATCGCGTACACGAGAGGGCCAAGAGGCTCATTGGGGACAATAGGGCATCTAACTTTATTGATTCTATAGAGCATTAACGCAATGTGGGATGCATTTCACTGTTTTATCGTTACTACTATGGTAAGTGCTCTAATAAAATTAGGGAACTTGTTGCCGTTACTCGCACGGTTTCATGTTGAACTCGATTTTCGTTGAGAACGCATCTATTTGTGGTTGTTTTCCGAGTGAATCGCACTACGCATTACAGGGAAAATTCATTTTTTTAGCAGAACAGCCCGTATGTGGAATAAACTCCCTCCAAAGGTATTTCCTATCACTTTCAATGTAGGAAAGTTCAAATTAAATGTCCACAAACACTAATCCCTCTTCCTACCCCCATAACTTAATTTCCTAGTTCCGGCACAATGCATTAGATGTGTGCCAGAAGTGACATTGAAACTTCGTATACAATTTATAAAGAAATTAATAAAAGCATTAAAAAATAAAACTTCTAGTTTATGGCCTCTGAAACAATATTAATTGATTTGTAAAAAGTTTACTTTTGCGCCTTCAACCTTATTACCGATAAAAAAAATCTCAATTTTATTAATTTTTTCCTTGTTTTGTTTTCAGGTAAAAAGAAAACATGAATTTCACCTTAAGAATCTAAATACAACGTAAGTAAAAAATCAAACAAACTTGAATTTTTCAAAATATCACGTTTGCGTTCTTAAGGTTGTAATAGTCAAATATTAAGACAGATAAAAATGGATTCAACTTTAAATGTATAATCACAAAAAATACAATAATAAATTCTTAGAAAAATGTGTGCTTCTCGTTTAAAGTTTCAGTTAAAAGTCACACAAATATTCTGTTTAATTGAAAGAAAAACAAAAACAAAAAAAAACAATATTTAATGTGTTAAAAGTTGTGTAATTTAAATAAGCACGGTAGCTGCTGCTCTTAAAGACAAATAAGATTATTTTAATCCTCTTTAATAAGACTCAAATCAATCTTTTAAAGTGGGCATTATTATAAAGTAACCAATTTTTCTTATTTTTTTTCTCTACATTTGGAATGAAAGACCTTTAAAGCCTCTTAAATAAAAAGGTGAAATAATGTTATTTTAAAATAGCAGCATGAATATAAATTTATTTAAAGTCTCAATTAACTGTGAGACTGTTAAGCATAAGTCGAACAGATTTTGAATAAAGCAAAAAACCAAAAATTTTTCTTAACGTCAAATTTGTCGTTTCATAAAAGGTGGAGAGCTCAATTAATTAAAATAGAATTCAATTTAAATGTGTCCTTGCGAGCTATTAAGGTATAAGTCACATTATCCGATTCGAGCAGATGTAAAACTATTTTCTGGTGAAAACCGTCAAGGCTGGCAGCTCGTTTGTTATAATGGACAAGCATTTCACGTTTTGAATCGTATGTGGTTTAAAAAACTATTCCACATCAAAAACGTTTGCCTACTGTGACTTACAAACAGCCATTAAGGACGGCAGGAGGTCTTTAAACCTACAGATGTGTATTGAATATCATCGTTGATTCCTTCCATGTTGGCCCTAGTTGACGGCGGATTTAACATCTATAGAAACCATATAAAACCAAATATATTTTTGGATATCATCTTCGTCTGACTGTTTGCTGCTCCTATCTAACTTAATTTCCTACAGCATCCAGCTGTAATGCTACTTTACTTCAAGCTCGTTTTGTAATTCAGGTTTAAAACATGGTTATCATGCTAACAATGAAACTTCATCGTATTATTTTGGAACTTTTTTTTCTCAGAAAAATAAATCACTTGATGCTAGAAAGAGGAATATTTTAGACTTGAGATCAAAACCTAACTTTTGCTAGACAATGATAAACAGGTTATAAACTGGTCACTGTCGTGTATCACATGTGTCATAAAATAAAGGTTATTGGCTTTTAGAATACATCGTTTGTTGATATATTCATAAGTCGATTAAGTAGATTCGTTGATTTTATTATTGTTTGTCATCTTAAATAAATAAACTTTAACTTAATGAGATTTTATAGGCAGAAGATCATGACCAAATAAACAAATATAATTTTTTCTTCTTCATCATACGCTTAAACAAATAACCGCTTACAAAGACAACATCCACTCTAGCTTGATTCACTTAATCCACTTAGTTAAAGATATGAGCAACAATTTTGTAAACATTATTTTCATATAAACTGTCATTTAGCACTAAATAATTCCACAATCAACAAATCATCATTCATTTCAATTAATTCTACTCTTAAGGATCATAATAGAATATAATTAAGTTTGTTTGTTTATTTGTTTTAATGATTATGGATACAAATATGTAATCACGGTTATTAGCGCTGATATAATGATCATCATGCGCACAACGGTGAGCTTTTCTTCTGTAACCACAAACAATTTTATACAAGTTAAGAAAAAATTTACATTTATTATTTATAATTTTATTTAAAGTGTTTAGTCATTCGTATACGTAGGGACAGGCCTAGTTGACAAAATGTGTGAAGAAGTTTCGAAATTAATTAGCAGAAATTTGAACCGTTTTTTTCAACATATCAAATTTTGCATTTAGCAGAGCACTGTTAATCTCTGAGCGTGATTCCAAGCCTTTTGATAGTCAGTCTTGCATACACCTCAGGAGTACAGCACGCCGTGCCTCCATTCCTGGTTTGGAGCCCAAGACTATTTAAGCTACTGTCGCCCCCAGCAAAGCGACATTCTGTTGCAATGCAACAGCACATCGGATAGGAAATAGTCACAACTTTTACTTCTACTGGTTCCCATGGTATCAGTTTTGATGTCCCTAGTAGAACCTCGGGCATCCAATTCTTTCAGTTTTAGGTTCCTACTGGCCTAGGTAAATGATGCCGCCTTTTACCCAAGAAGCACATGTCAAGATAGGGAAGGTTCAACCAAGACTGCGTTCCCCGGGATTTTCGTGCTGGCTAGGTGATACGCGAAATTTCCAGTCATTAATACAGAACGTGACAAGATTTACATCGGTATCGAGCCATGTGGGTGTAGGAAAAAGAGTCCACCTACGCCTTAAGATGTTTACACACACGGTAGCAGTGCCGTGCCCCCCTTCCTTGCTCAAGAGTTGGAGACTATCCAACTTCTGGTCCTGTTACAAGCGCAACTAGGACATTTACTTGGATGTTAACCTTTTCTTTCCATTAACATCTCTTCGGAACTTTCTTCAAAGCGCGATTTAAACCACAGCCACAACGTTGCTCCCTGAGGGGCTTTATCAACAACCAGAAAAGGGCCGTAGCAACTGGTTCCTGTGGTAGCAGTTGCGTTTCTGAGTCACTGGTCGACCTCTGAGAGTCCTATGTATCCTTCAGTATCGGGCTCCTGCTAGGCCAGGCGACTGGTGCCGTCTGTTACCCCCCAAAGGCACATGTCAAGATGGGGAAGAGATCTATTAAGACTACGTGCTCCCGGGGGGACCTGTCACTAATACAGTTATATAACTTGTTTTTTTAGCATAGTAATTTTTGAGAACTTCATGCAAATAGTGGTGGTCATTATGTTATATCAGCCATTCTCTATAATGACCACGATCTTTCTCAAAAATTACTATTTTAAAAAAAGCTCAGATAATTCCAACTTATAATATTTACGACAGATATATCATTATCATGGGGACATAAAATTACTTCTGGAGTACCATTTTTATGTATCCGTTTTCTATTTTTCTGTAATGACCTCAAAGGTCAAAAGTTCAGTCATTAACAGTCCTCTGCTAACTGCAAAACTAACTATGTCATGCTATTTAAATTCGAAGTTATAGAATGTTACATATCTTAATTCTCCATTAAATAGAGTCCGATAGTGTTTACCTAAACTCTTTATAGGTCTAAACTGATTACCGAAATAAATAATCAAAAAATGCTTCAAGTAATAATTGATTAGTTTGATAAGTTGTATAGGGTTTTGCATTATCCTGTGTAAATGTCATAACTTCAACGTTATTATTATGTTATTATTATGTTATTATAATAACAAAGAAAAAAAAAGATAAAAATACATATTCAACCTTAAATTTATGCGCCATTTTTTTATCGAAAAATTTTATTGTTCAATAAACAAAAATATCATTTTAAACGAATATATCATTTTAAATGAAATTATTCAAATAACAAAATAAAGCTTTTGAAAGCAAGATAGTCTTAAATTGCTTTTCTTTTTTAATTGATTAATTTTTTAAATTTTTAATTAATTAATTTAAAAAAAAAATTTTTTTAATGACTGTTTCAGCTCTTTACTTATCAAAGTTTTGCCTATAAGTGTAAAAACTAAAAAAGCTGCTAAGAAATATATAAATATATATATTTAAATATATATATATATAAATATATATATATAAATATATATATATAAATATATATATATATAAATATATATATATATATAAATATATAATATATTTTATATTTTATATTACAATTTTCTTAAATTAATTAATTGACCTTATTTAATTATAGGTTTTCTCTAGTAATTTTAGTTGTAAAATTTGTTGTTTTTTAACATTTCTGAATCATTAATTAGCCGTTTTACTGTTGCAAGTTAAAGTGTGTATATTGAAGAACAATAAATTATATTTTAAACTATGTATTTAACACCTGCAAGACAACATCTCCTAATGACTTTGTGTCATTGTGTTTTAAAGAAATGACTGGTTGTCATTGAAAAAAAAAAATATTTTTCAAACTATAAAATGTTTCTGAACTAAAATGTTAATGATTTTAATGACAAAAAATTTTTTGAATTAATATTTCTATTTGCAGTAATTAAAAATTTATAATTAAAACACTTAAATTGAGAGGATCAAAACTTTTTTTATAAATAAAAAATTATTTTCAAGCTATGCGCGACATACTGCATGTTTTTTAACGAAACGCCAAAAGCTTGCATTTTTTCTAAAAAAAAATAAATGTTGCCACTTTTACTGATTCGTAACTTTGAACTCAATTAATGTTAAAAACAAAAAAAGAAAAAAAAAATGCAAAAATTTTAGCAATAAGATTTATGCAGTCTTTGATATTTCAAATTGTTCTACACATGATTTTGGGACCCAACTCTGAGTATTAAATGTGAAAGTAGCCCCAAAAATGAGTACGTTTGCATCATAATTTAAAGGCCATTGACCACTATTATTACTCGATATAGCGTATAGAATCTCCTTCTTGTCTAAAGCAAAGTTGTAGATATTGAATAGGAGAAAAAAGCGGAACAAACAAACAAACCTACCCGAAAAAGAGCACTAGATGCCTTAAAAATAACTGTTTAAGTACAGCGCTTAACGATCTTTATTTAGCAAAAACTTTAAATAACAATAGCAGTTGCACTTTTATGAAACATGGAAAAAGATTAATTATCATAAACGTATGCTTTTCTTCTCAGTAAATACAATTACGGGAATTGGTCAAAGTGAATAAAGCATAAACCGTAGCCGGCCGTAGAGGCTGCTTTTAAAGAAAATGAAGATGTGCCGACCTTCTTTCTGCCGATCAATTTTTCTGATTTTTCTAAATGACCTTCTCTGTCAAACTTTCAACCCTATATACTCTCTCGCAGATGACACCACCATTTGTCATTCGTATTCATTTAGTATCAGACCGGACCAGTTGGAGGCGAATTCCAAAAGGCAGAATCACGATCTCGCAACAATCTCAGAATGGGGTGTGGTGTGAATAGAGTCGATTTTAACGCCCATAAGACATAAGACATAATTTTACATGCTTACGCATATATTTGTGTTGGGTAATGGTGCTGCATCTGTTACTATGAATGATATAGGTATTGCGGAATCGGAATCTCTTGATGTTCTTGACATGAAAATTCAGTGTGATGTTCCATAGACTAAACACATTTTTCATGTTTCTATAGAAGCTTTCAAGTGTCTCGATTTTCTAAAACGATGTAAGCGATATTTCACTCTATCCAATCTCCGTTATATTTATTCATCACCTCTCATGTATCGGCCGGCGCCTCAAAGTCTATTTTGGAGTTGCTCAACCGCGTACAGGAGAGATCCAAGAGGCTCATATTTCACTGTTTTATCGTAACTACAATGGTAAGTGCTGTAATGAAATTACGGAACTTGTTCCCGTTACTCGCACGTTTACAAGGAAAATTCGTTTTTTTCGTTATAAAAAATTCTCAATCTGCACAACCAAGTGCATAACATTTAAACGCTACTGGCGGAATAACGCTGCATATACAAAACTGAACTGACGCGTAGGCTTAAATATGCCATCAAAGCCAAAATCACTATCTAAAAGTCTAATTAATACATAATGCCATTAATGATGTTTTAATAACAAGAAAAAACAAATTTGATATTTTTCTTATATAAAAATTTCTTTTGCTTTCGATATCATCTGGTCACCCCTTACAATAAGTTTCCAATTAATTTCCAACAGCTGTGTACTTTACATTAGTATGTGTAACAAACATATACATTCGGTTATTGTTTTATTAAAGTTTATTAATTTAATAAATAATTTCCGACTTTTTTTATATTTTTTAAGTTAAATAATTTCCTTGTTAAACTAACGGCCACCTACATAAACAGTTTTGCTTAATTTAATTCAACGATTTTTTATCAACTTTTTAGATCACTCAAGATACTTTAGTGCATCAAACAAGCAATTGCTTATTTGTTTCTACTTCACTTTATTCACTTTGTTGTAATCTTACAATTTTCTTTATATAAATAGAGATACGAGTGATAATAATTTCAAAACAAACATGCACGAAATAAAAAGAAACCAACCCACTGTAGCTTTCAAAATGTGTGTATATTAAATAATAATCATTTTTAAAATTCAAATAAAAATGCCGCCCAGAATGTAACGCAAAGTAAAAAAAAAAGTTGTCGATAATAAAATGAATAAGGAAAAGAAACAAATCAAATAGTAAATGTTATTTGATGTACTCGGGCGATTTAATAGCAAAACAAAAAAACAACAAAAAAAACCACGCAGCATTTTTCAACATGACATTTGACTTTGAAACTGGGGAACATTGCTATTTTCAATTTTAAATTTCAAAACCACTAGATTTATGCCTCAATAGTAAATTGTATTTACTAAAAATACTGAAGTTGAAGAAAAACGAATAACGTTGCTAATTTTACAAAAACCATAAAATTAAATTAAAAAAAAAAACGTTCATACTAAAAAATACAGATGAATAGCTGGGCAACTGAAACCTAAAATTAATTTGACTGCATGTTAAATTAATTATGAAAGTAAAGTTTCTTTCAATGTAGTGAGAGAAAACATTTTAAAAGTCAAATTATAAAATACGCGATGATTTTGTTGTATCATTAATATGGGCTTATTTACATAATAGAAATCCAAAAAAAAAACTAACCAGTCTTTGTATGGAGAGATTGTAAAAAACCGAAAAAAGGATTGTGTGTAGAAAGTCGACAAATGCAAATGTTTACTGTTTTGGAGTGACATGCAAACTACAGATAATTTCTAGTTGCTCAATTATTTTATGATAAACGCCGAAAATCATGAATTTAATCATGCTTTTAGAAAGTTCAGTTCATCAATAAACATAACATCTGATTCAATCACTCTTATTCTGTTTGGCGACAGCAACATCGTCGTCGATTTTGAGGCAACATTACTTTGACACAACATCAGTACTAATTTCGTATTCCTTAACAGTCTTATGACGTCGTTGCCAGTTTTTTAATTATTTTAATAAAATATAACACACATATCTAATATTTGAGTAAGCTGATTTATTAGTGTAAAAAATGTTCAGCACATTGTTTTTTACCGCCATTTTTACTTTAAATTTTAAATCGCGCATAATCTGTAAAAAGAATTTTGTCAAATATGGATTTGTAAAGAACAACATATTATACCTTCATTTGGAGGGCCAAGGGCGTTTAGACCATTCGCAACACTTTCCCTCATTGTTTCTTAAAATTAGTAGGATCACTGCCTCTTCGAATCCCTTGGCAGGTGATGGATTTTTCCCAATACTTCTACTAATTTTTCAATTTGGTTGGCGGTGGTAATTTTAATTTTTTCTATTTTATTTGTACTTTTTTTATATATTATTTTTAATTTTATATTTTTCAATCTTTTTAAATTTTTGTTTATAACAGCACGACACAAAAATCGCAGACGACAATATCAACGGCAGTTTAAGGCAACATCAACGTCAAATTTTCTTATAGAATACCAAACATGTGTCGCCAGTCATCGAAAAATGGCAAAATGCCAACGAGAATACGGATTTACAACAAACGATAAAAAACGACGTGGTCTTGTATTGCCGTTGCCAAGCAGAATAAGGGTGAATAATTTTCAAGTAACAACATATGCTTGGTGTTTTAACGTTTTCTTATCTTTTTGCTCTTTCATAACAGTATATTTTGGCTAGAATTTCATAGTGAATAAAAATTTTTTTTTATCACATAAATTAAATGAATATTAAATTGTTTTTCTCAGTGTATTATATTCCTTTATTATTTATCTCTGAAATATAAAGTTTTTTCTTAAAGAAGCTTAAACAACTTTTTATGAGACTAAACAAAAAAAAATATTAAACGTTCAAAAAATTATAAGACTATCTCTCGAAACCAGTATGTAAAAGAATCTATTTATAAAAAGTGTGAAAAATTTACTAAATAATTTTTTTTTCTATCCATCAGCTCAAATGCTGTCGGCTTAAATCGAAATTGTATTTTTTGCGAGTTTAGGTCATACTCATTCTTTCTAAAAACAGTTTAGTGAATTTGCAAATTCGTGCAACTCTGAGTTCTAGGTTTTGTAATTGGTCAAGTGGAATTGAATAATGTTAGCTTTCATTCATTATTTGTGAAAAGAAACATATTTACCCACGTATTAAAACAGCGTTGTCAAATTAAGGAATTTTCATCCCAAAAAATGTTTATGAATTTTGTGGGTAAATTTTAATTTTTTGGGTTTTTCGGAAATTTTTTCGGACCAAAAATAACTAATAATATGAGAAATATTATACAATTTTTAAAATAATTCTATTTGTTAGTAATTAATTTTAAGCACAAGGTCTTATTTAATAAAAAATTTTTTAAAAAACTTTATTTTTTATTTTTTATTATATTTTCGATATTTCGCCACACCGTTGGAAAAACAAAAATAATAATGAACAAACAAATTGAAAAAATTTTTTGATTAAATATAATAGTTATAATTTTTTTGACCTTTTTTTAAATATTTTTTAGTAATTAATTTTAAGCACAAGGTCTTATTTAATAAAAATTTTTTTAAAAAACTTTATTTTTTATTATATTTTCGATATTTCGCCACACCGTTGGTTGGCATCATCAGGATGATGATCCTGTGCTTAAAATTAATTACTAAAAAAAAATTTTTTGATTAACAAATTCAAAATAATCAAAAATTTTTTCAAAAAAAAACAAAACAAACAAAAACAATAAAAAACGACAAATAGAAAAAATTTTTTGTTTTACATACATACAAACAAATTTTCAATACTAACAAATTTTTAAATGAAAACCAATTTTGAAAATACATAACACATTTACAAAACAATAGTATTTTACACATATATTTTAAAACATAAATTTAATGACCGAACATTACAAAAATTAAAGTATTAATTATTAATATTATGCAGATACAGAGTTTTGTTTTATAATTTTATGCACTAAATGTCTATAATTTTGTGCAACATTCTCCGTATCAAAAAATTTTTTCAATTTGTTTGTTCATTATTATTTTTGTTTTTCCTGATGATGCCAACCAACGGTGTGGCGAAATATCGAAAATATAATAAAAAATAAAAAATAAAGTTTTTTAAAAAATTTTTTATTAAATAAGACCTTGTGCTTAAAATTAATTACTAAAAAATATTAAAAAAAGGTCAAAAAAATTATAACTATTATATAATTCTATTTGCGTACAACGCTTTTCTATAAAAAATGTGTAACAAGTAGAAAGATTTAGAATCCAATAAAAATAAACTCTGCCAGAGCAAATGCTTAAATCAATTTAAATAAAAATATGTATATGCTTCACAGGGCAAATTTTTGAATATAAAGTAAGCTGGTTTCTGGAGAGCTTCGGAGATACAAATTTTAAATTAAGGGACTCGTGTCAAAAACAAACTGGAACCGAGTTTTTCTGCTTAATTGAAAGAATTTGTGACATTCAATCATGATGCAATAATAGAGATCGCATTTATAGTCTTGTAAGTCATTGATTTTACACTTGCCTGCCATGCCATTCAAATTATGCTATTGAAGTGGCGTCCACATCCATATCTTGCAGTTTTGGCACATAAAACTGCATTGTCTATAAACCATTATTGTCTGACCAGTTGCATTTTCGAAGATGAATGGTCCGATGATGCCTCCAACTCAAAATCCGCAGCAAACAGTGACACGTTGTAGATGCATTTGTTTCTCAACAATCAATTGTGGATTTTCTGAACCCCAAATGTGACAATTTTGTCGATAATAAAGCTATCAACATGAAAATGAGCCTCATCGCTGAAGATGATTTTGTTCGAAAAATCAGCATCCATTTTTTGTTGTTCCATAATCCATTCAACGAATTCTCTTCGCTGTGATGGTCAGTGGGCTTGAGTCAATTGAACTTTGTAAGAATGAAGATGCAAATCTTTCGTGAGAGTATGCTGTAGCTTGTCAGCAACACTCTCTCGAACTGCTTCAATTTTTTGTGTTGAACGACTTGTTAAAGGATAGCCAGACTGTTTAAGATCGCTAATTGATCCAGTTTCTCTATATTTTTTAATTAGTCTCTTTACAGTTGATGAAATTAAATTACTCTTCTGACCATATCTTGTACGAAAATAGTGAACTGATCGCTCAACAATAAAAACGCGTTGTTTTTTTGTGTAACGCTCCACTTTTAATAACCCTGAACAGTCAGCTGTCACGCTGTATTTTTTTTGATTGGCAACACTTTACCGAATAAGTGGCTCAAAATTTAAATATTGCGTGTATTTTGGGAAACCGTTTATATGTTCGATATATACCTCTGCTTTTTTACTGGTCTGCTTTTGTTTTATAATAATTTCTCTTCATTAAAGGACTGTTTGCAATGTCTGACTGACTATAACACATTTGATGTTTCGGAAGAAAAAGATATTATTTTGAACAGAAAAAAAAATTAATAAAAAACTCTGGTAAAGTCATAGAGATGATGACTTTTTGAACTGCATACTACTAAATATACCGAAAATAAAAGAAGTCGTTGTTGTTGTTGTTGCCATGATCGCTTCTACTCTTCGTAAGCCTTTCACAATAAAGAATATTCGTTTGTTTTCTGTCCGCATTTCTGTCTTTTTTTCACCATTATGCTGTTGTTAACAACCTAAACAACAAACAACATTATGTTGCTGCTAGTGGTTTGAATGTTGGTTGGTTGGTTGGTTGGTTGGTTGGTTAGTTGGTTTGATCATTGCAAGCCACATTAAACTGTACCGCAAGACGAAAGCAAAAACAAAGCAGCTGCTGAAGAAATTTTTTAAATTAAATGAAGTAAATTTTCTTCTTCTTTGTCCGTATTTTTTTCTTTCTTTTCATTTATTTTCTTCTCTTTTCTTTACTTTTTCCACAGCCTTTTCTTAAAGGTTATGGCTTGGATTTTTAGTGCTTGGGCTTATGTTGCGGCAACAGTTTTGTTTGCTTTTGTTTTGCAGCGGCAATTTCAGATTGTTCATAGAGATACCACAAATAAAAAACGTCTTCTATAAAAAAGGCAACATTTAACAAAGACTGTATTTGCAAAACGTCTAACATAAAGATTGAAGTTATGTGGTCAAAGTTAAATTTGTGGTACCCTAATTTTATATTTTCATTTACTGAAATTATATTTTTTTTCTAATCGCAAAAACACTTATTTCTTAATAAATCATTTATCATTTATTATTTTTGAACAATATATTTTTGTTTTATTTATTTTCCCGAACATGTCTTTTCATTTATTTTAATTTTTTTTAATTGTTTTTGTAGAGCAAACAAAAACCACTATAAACCCTTAATATTTTTCTGTTTTAGTTTTCTGGCACTTTTTTGTTCTTGTATCTGGATCTTTGTGAAATATGTGTGCCATGCAAAAGATCAATGACTTTAAATTAAATCGCATAAAAAACACCAGGCATGCTTTTTTGTTAAGAACAAAAACACAAAAAACAAAAAAAAAACCAAAAAAAAAAATGAAAAACCAAAATGATGATGCAGTTTTTTTCGTTTAAATATCTTCATCTGTGTTAAACAAAAATTATAGTATCCCAAAACAAATATTACGAAGACACATTTCATAAACTTGGATCTTTAAATTAAAAATTCCTCAAGCTTTATAAAAAATTGTTACAAAAACAAATTCTATATTATAAAATCTTAAAAAAAAAAATTATATTTAGTCAAATGCTTTGACTAAAAATCTTACAGTTTACAGAAACTGTGACAAGCCCTAATAGAGAGTTGCATTAGAATATCGTTTATGTTGGTTAGTGTACATCTTTTTTATAGCATTCTTACTATTTTTGTTTTTTGTTGTAATTTTATTTGTTAAATTTTATGTTGCATGTTATTTTTACTTGAGAATCTTTTTTTCTTTGGACGCTACTTAATACTACAATTGCGTCTTCTTTCTTTATATTTTAGTTAAACTGTTAAAAGGTTTCTTTTAACCTTTTCTTGTAGTTTAAGGTTGAGATTATTTTCTTACTTGCGTTTTTATTATTTTTTTTTTATATTTTTCTTGAAAGCGTTCTTCTGCGTTGGATTGTAGGGGTTTTGCGGAAGTTAATAAAATTTTTGTTGTGATTAAAAAATGAGAGATAAAATTTTCCTGTGAATACTTTTCACTAAAATGTATTTATATTTCGCTATTCTTAGAATGCATTTGGGTTTTTTGTGGTGGTGAAATTATTTAAAGGTGAATTTTGTTTTTGGGCCAGCCTTTAGAAAATTCAGCAAAAAAGACGATAAAACATTAGTAAACTGAAGCATAAGAAAAATGAAGAACAAGAAGAGTATCAGTAAAAGCTGCTATTACAGAACATGTGTGGCACAGTAGGTATAAAATTTTTTAATTAAATTAGTTAACTAATTAAAACAAATAAAAAGAAAATGTTTTTATTTAACAAGAAATATATTTAAGAAAAAATATTGCTAATCGGTTGCAAGGGATCTTTATAGTAGCCAAGGGATCTTTATAAATAGAAATGAATCCTCAAGTATGTTGCGATGTGCAACACTCCAGAACAGCTTGACCAGTGCGGCTATTTGTTTTCATTTACCCGTACAAACTACAAAGTTTCCAGAGTATCCAGCTGCCAAACAATTGACGTAAATAAAAACAAAAGAAAGCGCCTTAGGACTATCTTACGTATGCCTTCAAGTTTTTAAGGCTGTATAGATATTAATCTGCCCGTGTAATATAAATTGAGCTTTAAACGTTTTATCTGCGAAGCTCATTCTTTGACTTTAAAAATAGTTTCAGCTGTGTTTGAAGTGGAGTTACAGAGCGGAAAAATAATACCTTAAAAGACCCAAGCAGCACGGACTAACAAAAGTTAGGGTTGACATAAATAAAAATAAATATATTTAACAAACTACTTAATTAAGTTTGGAAGTACCGAAAAGCTAAAAAGTAAGAGTTATCTATCTATGTGGCCATAAATTCTTAACAACAAATTGAATAAAAAAAAAAAATAAAAAAAACAAAACATGAGCTTAAGTTTAATCTTGAAAGAAACTAGTTGCATTGATGCCATCAGCAGTTAATTTTTATTTTTTTATATTAGTTCTCGATATTTCGTCAAACCATTGGTTGGCATTTTCTTGGCGAAATATCGAGAACTAATATAAAAAAATAAAGATTAACTGAAGTTTTTTATAAAAAAAATCTAGTGCTTTGTTAATGAATTCCTAATCAAATATTAAAAAGGCTAAATAACTATAAATATTATATTATTTTTTTTTTTGTTTATTTAAAACAATTGTATTTATTCAATAGTTATTTCAATAGTTAAGTCGAATGAAAAATAGTTTTTAAAATACAAAATTAAAGGTAAGATACAAATTTTACTTGTTCGAAAAAGTGCTATCACACAGTTTTAATTATATTATTTTATATGTTGCCTTCTAACAAAAGACGCATGGATATATTTTTGTGAGTATATCATAAAAGTGTTATTGCTAGAAACGATTAATTTACTTTATTAATTACAATTTGGGCTGCTCTAAATTTTTTTAAGTTTTTTAGAAAAAACTCAAATAATAGTTAATTTTTCAAATGGAGTACTAAGTAACAACAAACAAATGGCCTTTAACTTAAGCTTCCTTCAGCCATGTTGCAAATGTTAAACAAATTTACTGAAGTGTCAGCAGAAAATGGAAAAAAGTAAATTTTTTACCACATGAATAACAGCAGCCTGCATTTAAGAGAACTTTACTTTTTTCTTTTCAATGCGTTAAAAAGTTTCTGTTGTATTTATTTTTGTTGTTGTTTTATGTCTGCAATAAAAAAGAACAACCCGAAACTAGTTGGTGTTTAAAGATGGTTACAAAATGATAAATGTTAAAACATGCCGAACTGTTGTTTCCGTAAAAAGTCATTTGTTAGAATTCATTTATCAAAGCATAGGAGAACGTTATGTTATGGGTGCTTTTTCTTATGAAAACAGTTGACTCCAAAAAAGCAATTTTGTAAAAATTATTCATTATTTTTATTTCGCCTTTAATTTCAGCATAACTTCTTAAGTATTCATTTGTTGCTTCTTCTTGTAGCCCAGTGGTCGGCAAAGTGCGGTTTCAGAGCCGCATGTAGTTCTTTGGCTCCTTAAGTGTTCTTTGATCTAAGAACATGTAACTAACATGGAGTTTAATTTCATTAGTTTTCGTAAACGTAAACACAAACCATGCGCAAGCTATCGGCTGAAATTGTTCGTATACTTTCGGCCTACTCCAGTGTGATACAAAAGTTACCACAAGCATGTGGGTGCATACTTTTTCTAAAGTAGTGGGGATAAAAATTGGCATCACAGACCAGCAGTTGCTGTGTAAACAGTGTTGTCTTAACTACTGTGTCTACCGTTGTCCTGTGTTATTAAAAGGTTTTATTTTTCAGCATTCTTTTTTTGGAATATTTTGATAGGTACCCCAATTATAATGGCTACCAAAAAAAAAAGCAAAGAAAAACGGAAGATGAAAACCGCGAGTTTAAAGTAGAGTGCACCGAGAACTTTGCGTTTATTCAAAACTGGAATGGACTTCCGGAATTTTGGAGAATTTTGCGCGTAACAAGAATTTAAATTTGAAGAGACACTTTACAAGAAAGCACGTCATTTAGTACTAAATATCCTCCCGGTGATGTAAGGAAGAAAACAGTTTAGGAACTTCAGAAGAGCCAAGAGTCGTCAACTTCTGAATAATCCTCCAGAAATATTAATATGGTAAGCGAATACATAAAAAATTGTTTTATAAATGCATCCATAGAGCTATTTCGGGATTTTAAGAACAAAGCAGATATTCTGAAAAGAATTAAAGAGCTATCATTGCCTGTCAAAACCATTAAAGATACAACAATTAAAATGTGTTCGAATATAACTACCCAGCATATCGAAGATCTGCAATTGGTTTCGGCCTTATCAATAGCTGTTGACGAGTCTTGTGACATAAATGGTACAGCGCAAGTTTTACTTTTTGTAAGATTTATGTCTCATTCAGGCCCCAAAGAAGAACTTTTAGGATTATTACCACTCAAAGGTCAGACGCGTTGAGAAGATATCGCAAATGCTGTAATTGATTGTGTGGATAAACATCATATTCCGCTCGATTAAATTTTGTCGATTTCAACAGATGGAGCCAAAAGTATGACCGGCGTAAGAAAAGGGTTTATCACGAGATACTTGTTTACCATTGCATCATTCACCAAGAACCAAGAACATTTCCGGATGAAATTTGTAAAGTTATGGAATTTCTGATTACCAGTATCAACTTCATTTTCGCTCTAAAGCTCTTAATCATCGCCAATTCAAAGAATTATTTTATTTGAAATGGAAAGTGAATACGCTGATCTTTTGCTTCATAACAAGGTACGTTGGTTATCAAGACGGAATGTTTTAAAACGTTTCGCGTCCCTTTTTCCAGAAATTAAAACATTTCTCCTTAAGAAAGGCATTCACTAACCACAACTAACAGGCGATAAGTGGATCGAAAACGTTTATTTCATGGTAGACCTTACGTCTCATCTCAATCAGCTTAAACATAAACTACAAGGGCAAGGACACTTAATTTTTTCGATCTTAGAAGAAGTAATAATATTCGAAAACATTTTGAAAGAAAGCCATTGTTTCACTTTCCGAGCCTATTGATAAACACCATTTTAAAATGATCATTTTAAATATGAGGGAAGTATTCTCAACAGGTTTCAGGAATTTAAAAACAGCAGAGCAACTTTAGCTACGATAACCCAGTTAAAATTTTCTCCTTTTGAAATTGGTATTGGTACTTTTGAAATACAATTGCTGGATTTAAAAAACAAGGATTTATGGCGCTCTAAATTCGAACGTCTTTGTGTTGAATTGGAAATATTGAAGAAGAAAAAATGTGATCTTAGTTCACAACGCAAGTGGTCCGCTTTGAATGACCTGGAGAAGGAAGACATGATTATTTTCAACGCTTGGAATACTATTCCTGAATCTTACGATCAGCTGAAAAAGCTTGCGTTTGCTGTTCTTTCGCTCTTCAATTCTACATATGCATGCGAACAAGCTTTTTCAAGTATGAATGTTATAAAGAGTAAACTGAGAAGTCGTCTTATTGATGAGAATTCGAAATCATGCTTAAAATTAAAAATTAAACAATACAAACCTGACTTACTCAAATTTTCCAAAGAGATGCAAGCCCAGTCATTGTTCGCATTAATTAATATTTATTAAGTATGAAATTTAGTTTTATTTAGTAGACTACTTATTTAGTGTAGTAAACGTTTACTAAAAAATCAGATTTGGCTCCCAAATTTGTAATATTCATATTTGGCTCTTTGGTTAATAAGTTTGCCGACCACTGCTGTAGCCAGTTGTGGTCCTGACTTCGAATTACTGCATTTGATCTTGTTTTACCTAATTTCTTAATTATTGTATAAATGAAAAGCAAAATTTTTTTTTTATTTGCAAGCTTTGTAATTCATTCACTTTAAAATAATTAAATAATTAATTAAATAATTTCATTTAAATATTCTCGTTGTTGTTCTCAACGTTTAATTATAATTTATAAATATTTATAAACGAATAAGCGAGCGGTTAATGCAATATTAAGTTTATCGTCCTATAAACACAGGCACACACACTGTGATATTAAGTACTTTTTTTTTTGCTTATATGTTTGTTAGGAAAATCATTGCGAAGATTTAGAGGCAAATTAATTAATTTTTTTTATTTAATTTTTAATTGGATGGGTATAAATCATTTTTTAAGATGTATTAATTTTCATGATAAAAGCGCTTCTGAGGCCAACAACTAATCAAGTTCGCAACATCCCGCATCGGACGTAGGAAATATAGTCAAAAGTTTGAGTATGCTTAGCTACTTCGGTTCCCTTCCACTCACTATATTGGAAATAAATTTGCTGGATGAAAATCCATCATCATATGAATGCATTGGCTCGCTGTATGTAATGCGATTGTTTCAAATGCTGAGCTGAAGTAGAATTTTAGCTTTAAACTTTTCTTTAGCATTTTTAAAGTTAACTAGAATTCGTTAGGTAGTTTAAATAGACAGTTACCGCCGAAATGTGCTGGAATTTTTTCTTGTATTAATAATAAATCAGATAATGTTTTTTATTAATTGATTTTCATTTTTCGAAAAATTTAGTCGCGTTTTAATTAATTAATTAATCTTGTATCAGTTTTGCTGTTCATTTTGTCAATAATAGATTTTTCATTAGCCACCTCCCCCATACAGATGAATGTTTTGCATTAAAAATATGTGTAGAAAGGCTTTTACATGAAAAAGCTTTCCGAAAGCCCTTAGAGTTTTCCAGGAAATGTTTTTAGTTACACGCCTATAAGGCTTCAAAATTTAAAAAAAAAATTGAATTTTTCCTGGAATAATAGTCTTTAAAGAAAACAGTTTTATTGTTTTATATTTTCAAGATGCTTCATGACCACAAGCTCAAAATTGTTGCCTTGATGAATAAAACTTTAAGGATTATAAAAAGGCCGCTTTTATGTTAAATTTTCTCATTCAAGCCTAAGTGGTTTTTCTGTTTAAAAACTATAATGTTTTTTGCCAACTTAAATTGCCTACTTTATTACAAATAACAGAAATAATATCGTGATAGATTTGCGGACCTAAAACTAAAAACACGTCAAGTTCATATATGCGCATAATAGCCTATGCATTTCAACACAGGTAAACAACGATACGAACAGAGTAAATAGACAGACTTATTCAATTTTTAATAATTTTATATATTATTGGAAAATATAAAACACCAGATTTTAGAGTTTTTAAATTAAATAGAATTTATTTTTACTACTACAGAACAATTTACTTAAGATGCACATCTTTACTTCACGAGGTTTATGTTGACACTTACATCCACTCAGATGCTGCCTTTTCATATTAGTCCACTAGAAAACTTAAGAATCTTCTACTACTCCCTTTGTATCACATTTTGTTGTTGTATGTTGTCCATTCTATGTATAGGCGTCTGTATGTCTGTGTGTATTTTTATTTTTGTTTTTATACTGATAAAATTTTTTTCTGGAATTCATTTTAAGATAGTTATTGTTGTCTTGTGTAGATAAGTTTCCTTAGAAAACTACGCAGTTAGTAAACAGCATACCGATTTGTTGTTGTCTTGCGTGCATAAGAGTTCTTAGTAAAATACGCAGTTAGTACTTTATTGCTTAATTATTTTCTTTTAAAACTTCAGCAAGCCACATCCGTAACAATATATATTTTCAAAAAGTAGTATGCTGTAATCAAAATCGAAAATGTATAATTAAAACTAAATTACATCATTGCCTTTAATTTATAATAAAATAAAATTACAAATTTAAAACTCAAGTCATTATTTTACAATTGATTTTACTTTATAATTAAATATACAAATATAAATACCAACAAACAATAACAACAGAATAATACAATTACGCTGATTGTTTTACAAACTCAGTAGGAAATTTTTCTTTTATTTTTGTTTTTTGCTAAAATTGAAGTTAATTATAATTATTGAAAGTTTAAATGCAATTTAGAAATTCTTAACAAAAACACACGCAGTAAACAATTGTGGCGTAAACATTTTGCTTAAAAACTATTTTAAAATTATAAATTTCAACGCTTCAATCAACACTTTAATTTAATTTCAATTTCGTAACGTAATGATAATAAAAATAACATCAACAGCGACGGCAACAAAAACAATGCACACCTATTGGTTTATAGTGTTATAGAATAGCCAGTATTCAACACTTTAAAGTTTCAAAGTCTTGTAATCGAATACTTGTGACTGTTGGCAAATAGATCGTTACAAGGTCTTTTAAAATTAAATTTTATCAAGTAAATGAAGTATAAAAAAATTAAGCGAAACATATAACAAAAATACGAATAAAGAAAACTGAATAACAATCGCTTTTTTCCACTCTTTAAACTGATGTAAATGTCATTCAATCAACGCTCTACAAGCATAATTGTCTAGAGAATACGCAAAACTCAAAACTATTTATTAAGAAAAGAAAAATCAACAAAGAAAACATACGATATCTAGCAATTGCTGGAAAAAAATATTAACTTACTTTTAAATTGAAAGAGTTTTAGATCAACCATCCAAACACAAGTGGCCATAAATATAATAAAATTCAATAATCCATTCGATTTTATTTCATACCAAAGATTCATTCATCCATCCAATGTATTAATTCACCTCCGTTAGATCTAAACATGTGGTGCATATTTCAAAAAACCTCTATAGAGTTTTCCATTTTGATGTGTTTATTTATTATTTTATTTTATATTATTTTATTATTCGAGTAGCCTCCACGATAAAATAAATTCTTTAGATCGGATGAACACAATGCGATTATTAGCGTTTCTTCAAATTAGCATGACCATCCTCTTACTTTAAGGTGATAAGCAGTAAACTATATAAACTCACATCTCCTTATTAACGATTTGTCTTGCAGTATTTTCCCGGGGCATGCAGTCTTGTTGTTGAACTTCCGGGGGTAGAAGGCGGTATCAGTGGTCTAGGCTAACAGGAGCCTTAAACTGACTTGCCAACTGGTACTACGGGACTAAGGTTCTTTACTGGTTATTGGTGAAACCCTTTGGGAGTAATGTGATGGCTCTGTTTTAATTCAAACCGCAGGAAGATGTGGCTGTTTCCTATGCGATGTGCTGTTGCATTGCAACAGAATGCCGTTGGTTGTTGCGGGCCGACAGTAGTTTAGTCTCCTGCTTGCTGTGCTTTAAAAATTCCCACCTGAGATGTGTAATGTACCTTGGGGGCGTTGGTAGATACATAATATTCGTAGTATGATTAGGGCCACACGGCTGGCTTTCTCCCGGCGATCAAGGCTTAAAACATAGACAGCATGTTATAACATTGAAGTTGGCACACCGCTTGCTTCGTGCAGCAAGTCGTTAGTCTTCAAAAGTCGTCGTATTCCAGCTTTACGTCTCTGCAAACATAGCCGACTTATGTCGACTAACATCCTAGATACTGCTTTAAGGGAGGGCAGGATCTCAGGGGCAACTTTGCAAGCATGTTTCAAGTAAAGAAACAAAACACGGCTATCAAACATGATTCTAGGTGGAGGTAAAGAATTTACATGCTTTGGATTGTATGGAAATTTTCAATTCGCAACAATGTTAACGTTTAAAAAAGTATATTCTAAGCTCAATCATAAAATAATTTTTTGGCGTGTTTCTGCAGTAAATATCAAAATGTCGACTTAATTAAGCAACCAGTGTAAACTAAGTTCTAAGATACTACCTCAGAAATCGGAGGGTGGATTAAAATTAATTTCTTTTCAATAAACTTTCGTTCTGTTTAGATAGATTAGTGCTTGGTGAAGTTCAACACAAATTCTACTGCTACAACAGTTGCTTAATACCGCCATAACGCGCGCAACTCTAACTTATAAGCGATTTAAAACGTCTAGATTCGTGTAATATTTAAAAATCTGGCGGCTTGTTAAAGTTGATTCTTTATTAGTTGTAGTTATAGTTATAGATGTGTGTAAAAAATAATCAAGAGAACTTTGCAACAAAAATAACAACTAAATGCCGATATGGATTTTTAGCAGAATTTATTTGTTATTATGACTCCTTTTAAAAAGTTTTTTTTTATTTTTGTTTCAGTTGTCTAAAGATATTAAATTTATTTTCATAACAATATGATACACTGCACATTAGATTCGTTTTATATACTTAACGAATGCTAACAGTATTATCGAATACTAAACATGAATTGGCTAACCCTTTAGAATAAAATGTACAAGGCTGATTGTTTTTGCTTTATACTCAATCATTTACGGTTTGCACATTAATTTGTAACACTATCGGTGGCAGCCAGTTTCATATAGACGCGAGTATTCGGTCAAATTGTATTTTATTAACTTTGTTGCTATAGTTGGTTTGATAATTGAGGGGCTTGTAGCACATGTGGAGCATAATACACCAACAACAACAAAAAAAAGTATTTAATTTACATTTTTCTTAACACTTATAGCGAGTATATTTTTGTGATGCCATACTACGACTTTTATAATTTGGAAAACTTAAACAAGCGTTCGTTTATGGAGAAATCGAAGAACAGCTAGACAACAAGAGCTTGTAAATATAGCAGATTTCTAAAAAAGGTTGCTGTGTTCGGTGAAATGGGAATCTATGTTTACTATGTGATAGTGTAATATGGTATCTTAATTGTCGAAAAGTTAGAAATGTCGGGTTTCTGACTTTTTAAAGAAAGAAATTTTCTGAGGAAAAAAATTATTGCATGCTATATTTTTTAAATACTAATTATACATTTATCTTCCCACACACGTAAAGTGGCAGATCTTTAATTATGAAAGATTTACACTTAAATTAATTTTATTATAATATTGTTCTACTTAATTTTTAATATTAAGTTTTAATATATTTAAATGATCTATTACCAGGAATGCCATATCGACTTATATACAGTGACTTACATCGAAAGTTGGGCAATAAATTATAGAAGAGTTCAAAAGCTTTAAAATAAATAATACTTAAAGTTTTGCAAAACATTTCATAAAAATATTTATTCTAAATATTAGTAAATGTAACAAAACAAAAACTAGATATTTCAGTCTTGTAACAAAAGAAATAATAAAAAAAAGCTCGAAAAACCATGATCACGCTGAAAATTGGACAGTGTTTAATTAATATTTGTTGTATATCCTTTTTGATTTTCTACAGCTTTAATCTACTTAGAATATTTTCCACTAATTTTTTGCAAACATCAAGTGCTATTTGGCTCCATTCCTCCTGTAATGCGGCTTTAAGCGATATTTTTTTACTGTACAACATGTTTTGCATACGACGTCCAAGTTCGTCCAGTAAGTACTCAATTATATTTATATCTGGGCCTTGTGCAGTTGCTTTGATGACCTTAGGGCAGTTGTAATGCGGGCAGCACCTTGCTATCAGTGATGTGAGATAAGTGTGTGAAGTTAGCTCCGAAAGTTAGCTTCGTTTTGTCAACGCTGTTATAGTTTACATAGCTCTCACTCATAAAATGTTAAGTTAACAGAGTTGAATTATTTTAACATTTTGGTACGAAAATGAAATAAATAATATAAAAAGCAAATATATTTGTAAAAATTTTAACTTTATTTATTAATAACAAAAGAAAAAAGTCAAAATAAAACAATTTAAGAAAAAGAGAGTGAAAAATGCTTGCATTTTTTATTTCTGTACAGTAATTGTACGGACATTTCAAAAGTGCCCAAAAATGGGTCAAAATTGGAAAGGTGCGGCTTAGCGGACTATAGGGGGCGAAAGCCATGCCATTGTAGATTTCAGAACTGTACAGGTTATATTCAGAATTAATATAGGTTTTTAGTAATAGAATTCAGAAAATTGTGAAAATATGCATTTTGCCATATGGGCATATCAAAAATTCGCAAAAATGGGTCAAAATCGAAAAGGTGCGGCTTAGCGGACTATAGGGGGCGAAAGCCATGCCATTGTAGATTTCAGAACTGTACAGGTTATATTCAGAATTAATATAGGTTTTTAGTAATAGAATTCAGAAAATTGTGAAAATATGCATTTTGCCATATGGGCATATCAAAAATTCGCAAAAATGGGTCAAAATCGAAAAGGTGCGGCTTAGCGGACTATAGGGGCCGAAAGCCATGCCATTGTAGATTTCAGAACTGTACAGGTTATATTCAGAATTAATATAGGTTTTTAGTAATAGAATTCAGAAAATTGTGAAAATATGCATTTTGCCATATGGGCATATCAAAAATTCGCAAAAATGGGTCAAAATCGAAAAGGTGCGGCTTAGCGGACTATAGGGGGCGAAAGCCATGCCATTGTAGATTTCAGAACTGTACAGGTTATATTCAGAATTAATATAGGTTTTTAGTAATAGAATTCAGAAAATTGTGAAAATATGCATTTTGCCATATGGGCATATCAAAAATTCGCAAAAATCGGTCAAAATCGAAAAGGTGCGGCTTAGCGGACTATAGGGGGCGAAAGCCATGCCATTGTAGATTTCAGAACTGTACAGGTTATATTCAGAATTAATATAGGTTTTTAGTAATAGAATTCAGAAAATTGTGAAAATATGCATTTTGCCATATGGGCATATCAAAAATTCGCAAAAATGGGTCAAAATCGAAAAGGTGCGGCTTAGCGGACTATAGGGGGCGAAAGCCATGCCATTGTAGATTTCAGAACTGTACAGGTTATATTCAGAATTAATATAGGTTTTTAGTAATAGAATTCAGAAAATTGTGAAAATATGCATTTTGCCATATGGGCATATCAAAAATTCGCAAAAATGGGTCAAAATCGAAAAGGTGCGGCTTAGCGGACTATAGGGGGCGAAAGCCATGCCATTGTAGATTTCAGAACTGTACAGGTTATATTCAGAATTAATATAGGTTTTTAGTAATAGAATTCAGAAAATTGTGAAAATATGCATTTTGCCATATGGGCATATCAAAAATTCGCAAAAATCGGTCAAAATCGAAAAGGTGCGGCTTAGCGGACTATAGGGGGCGAAAGCCATGCCATTGTAGATTTCAGAACTGTACAGGTTATATTCAGAATTAATATAGGTTTTTAGTAATAGAATTCAGAAAATTGTGAAAATATGCATTTTGCCATATGGGCATATCAAAAATTCGCAAAAATGGGTCAAAATCGAAAAGGTGCGGCTTAGCGGACTATAGGGGGCGAAAGCCATGCCATTGTAGATTTCAGAACTGTACAGGTTATATTCAGAATTAATATAGGTTTTTAGTAATAGAATTCAGAAAATTGTGAAAATATGCATTTTGCCATATGGGCATATCAAAAATTCGCAAAAATGGGTCAAAATCGAAAAGGTGCGGCTTAGCGGACTATAGGGGGCGAAAGCCATGCCATTGTAGATTTCAGAACTGTACAGGTTATATTCAGAATTAATATAGGTTTTTAGTAATAGAGTTCAGAAAATTGTGAAAATATGCATTTTGCCATATGGGCATATCAAAAATTCGCAAAAATGGGTCAAAATCGAAAAGGTGCGGCTTAGCGGACTATAGGGGGCGAAAGCCATGCCATTGTAGATTTCAGAACTGTACAGGTTATATTCAGAATTAATATAGGTTTTTAGTAATAGAATTCAGAAAATTGTGAAAATATGCATTTTGCCATATGGGCATATCAAAAATTCGCAAAAATCGGTCAAAATCGAAAAGGTGCGGCTTAGCGGACTATAGGGGGCGAAAGCCATGCCATTGTAGATTTCAGAACTGTACAGGTTATATTCAGAATTAATATAGGTTTTTAGTAATAGAATTCAGAAAATTGTGAAAATATGCATTTTGCCATATGGGCATATCAAAAATTCGCAAAAATGGGTCAAAATCGAAAAGGTGCGGCTTAGCGGACTATAGGGGGCGAAAGCCATGCCATTGTAGATTTCAGAACTGTACAGGTTATATTCAGAATTAATATAGGTTTTTAGTAATAGAGTTCAGAAAATTGTGAAAATATGCATTTTGCCATATGGGCATATCAAAAATTCGCAAAAATGGGTCAAAATCGAAAAGGTGCGGCTTAGCGGACTATAGGGGGCGAAAGCCATGCCATTGTAGATTTCAGAACTGTACAGGTTATATTCAGAATTAATATAGGTTTTTAGTAATAGACTTCAGAAAATTGAGAAAATATGCATTTTGCCATATGGGCATATCAAAAATTCGCAAAAATGGGTCAAAATCGAAAAGGTGCGGCTTAGCGGACTATAGGGGGCGAAAGCCATGCCATTGTAGATTTCAGAACTGTACAGGTTATATTCAGAATTAATATAGGTTTTTAGTAATAGAGTTCAGAAAATTGTGAAAATATGCATTTTGCCATATGGGCATATCAAAAATTCGCAAAAATGGGTCAAAATCGAAAAGGTGCGGCTTAGCGGACTATAGGGGGCGAAAGCCATGCCATTGTAGATTTCAGAACTGTACAGGTTATATTCAGAATTAATATAGGTTTTTAGTAATAGACTTCAGAAAATTGAGAAAATATGCATTTTGCCATATGGGCATATCAAAAATTCGCAAAAATGGGTCAAAATCGAAAAGGTGCGGCTTAGCGGACTATAGGGGGCGAAAGCCATGCCATTGTAGATTTCAGAACTGTACAGGTTATATTCAGAATTAATATAGGTTTTTAGTAATAGAATTCAGAAAATTGTGAAAATATGCATTTTGCCATATGGGCATATCAAAAATTCGCAAAAATGGGTCAAAATCGAAAAGGTGCGGCTTAGCGGACTATAGGGGGCGAAAGCCATGCCATTGTAGATTTCAGAACTGTACAGGTTATATTCAGAATTAATATAGGTTTTTAGTAATAGAATTCAGAAAATTGTGAAAATATGCATTTTGCCATATGGGCATATCAAAAATTCGCAAAATTTATATTAATTCTGAATATAACCTGTACAGTTCTGAAATCTACAATGGCATGGCTTTCGCCCCCTATAGTCCGCTAAGCCGCACCTTTTCGATTTTGACCCATTTTTGCGAATTTTTGATATGCCCATATGGCAAAATGCATATTTTCACAATTTTCTGAATTCTATTACTAAAAACCTATATTAATTCTGAATATAACCTGTACAGTTCTGAAATCTACAATGGCATGGCTTTCGCCCCCTATAGTCCGCTAAGCCGCACCTTTTCGATTTTGACCCATTTTTGCGAATTTTTGATATGCCCATATGGCAAAATGCATATTTTCACAATTTTCTGAATTCTATTACTAAAAACCTATATTAATTCTGAATATAACCTGTACAGTTCTGAAATCTACAATGGCATGGCTTTCGCCCCCTATAGTCCGCTAAGCCGCACCTTTTCGATTTTGACCGATTTTTGCGAATTTTTGATATGCCCATATGGCAAAATGCATATTTTCACAATTTTCTGAATTCTATTACTAAAAACCTATATTAATTCTGAATATAACCTGTACAGTTCTGAAATCTACAATGGCATGGCTTTCGCCCCCTATAGTCCGCTAAGCCGCACCTTTTCGATTTTGACCCATTTTTGCGAATTTTTGATATGCCCATATGGCAAAATGCATATTTTCACAATTTTCTGAATTCTATTACTAAAAACCTATATTAATTCTGAATATAACCTGTACAGTTCTGAAATCTACAATGGCATGGCTTTCGCCCCCTATAGTCCGCTAAGCCGCACCTTTCCAATTTTGATCCATTTTTGGGCACTTTTGAAATGTCCGTACAATTACTGTACAGAAATAAAAAATGCAAGCATTTTTCACTCTCTTTTTCTTAAATTGTTTTATTTTGACTTTTTTCTTTTGTTATTAATAAATAAAGTTAAAATTTTTACAAATATATTTGCTTTTTATATTATTTATTTCATTTTCGTACCAAAATGTTAAAATAATTCAACTCTGTTAACTTAACATTTTATGAGTGAGAGCTATGTAAACTATAACAGCGTTGACAAAACGAAGCTAACTTTCGGAGCTAACTTCACACACTTATGTGAGATTAGGCTCGTGTTGATAAAATTTAAAACTATTGGCAACTTGTACGATTTTTTCTTAAGATTAGTTTTTATAATGTCAATATTGATGTCCTTGTTTCTGATATCCATGAAGGTTTCCGACATCTGAAGCTGCCATAGGCCACACATCATCACAGATCAGGCTCGTGTTGATAAAATTTAAAACAATTGGCAATACCCATCTTGCGCGCTTTTTCTTAAGGTTAGTTTTTATAATGTCAAGATTGATGTCCTTGCTTATGATATCCATGAAGGTTTCCGGCAACTGAAGCTGCCATACGCCCCACACCATCACAGATAAGCCCCCATGTTTCTTAATGCTTTTGTGTAAAAACTCGGCATTGCGTTTACGCTAAATCTGACTCCTCCCGGCCATCGAAAGTAAACAAATTAAGTTTCATCTCATCGCTAATATCGTGGCTATTCAATTTTGACACTGACACATGGTTTCTTTCGAGCCACCCGTGCTTTTCCTTAAAACTCTTCTTATTGTTTCTTCATGTACTTCCTTTGCAAAATTGGTTTTATCCATTGTGTCATGTTTTGGAGCCGATATGAATAGGTAATTTTTTGCTTTACGACCAATAAACTTCCCATCTCTCGGGCAAAGTTTTCTTTTTACAGGTGGCCGTTGTTTATTTGTAATTCTGTTCGAAAGTTTTTAAAGGACGTCTAAAAGGGAAGCCCGTATAAGTAAAAGCTACGTCCTGTATAGGGGGTCCTTTAATTAAACATTTGATTAGCTATTGAATATTTTAGGTGGTTATTACTTAATCATGTATGGAACACCCCTAAGAGGTAGGAGCTTAAGCCAGGCAGACGAGCGTAGTAGCTCAAATAATAGTGTTAAGTTTTTATCCTTTGGGTAGCAAACTATAAATGCTATCACTCAGTTAGCTTTTCCTTTATTTTATTTTCCCTTTACTTCCTGTTTGCTAGCTTCTTAACGTAATTTATAATAGAAATAGTGCTGCCAGATTAGAGAAGATTTCGTAAATTCTTTTTAGGGGGAAAAAATATTTCGTCATCGTAGTGGAAAGTTTTGAATATTCGTGTGGATATTTTGAAAATTTTTTTTTTTGTATTTTACATTCATTTTGATATTTTTGCAATTTGATTTTCATTCTAATAATTCAATTCTTTAATTTAAAATTCATTTAGTATGGCAATAAAAATATTGTTACGTTTATTTCTTTTATGGAGGCTTAGTTTATTAAGTTATTTTATTGCATAATTAATATAAGTATACACAAAGCTTTAAAGTTTTAAATTAAATTATAAGATTTATTTAGACGAGCTTACTTACTTTTATACTTCTTACAAAAATTCGTGATGGTAACTTTACGAATTTTACGCCTAAAAGGTGCTCTATCAACTTTATGGGTTTACTAGAAAATGATCTCATTTCAGCTATTTTATCACTATTATGTCTTCATTTGATAACGTTCACAGTCAAGGGAGAGCTGGTACATATATTCTGTTTGAAGTAGTGCCAACATAACATAATAACGCCATCACATATAGTGTCAGTGCTTGTTTGGTTGTGTGTCTTTTTGGTCTGTGATAGTTTTTTTTTTATTTTCTGATTGTTAGTGGAGTTTTACTCTAGCATGTTGCTATTGTTTATAAACAGCACAATAGGTCATTTCATTTCATTTTTGTCTTTTAACGTGATGATAATTCTTTTTTTATAACTTAAACTAAGAACCTTCGTAATTATATGATTTCTTGAAAAGATTTCTAAATAAAAAACGTTCGATTTATTAGTTTTAAGAAACAAATAAAATTTTTCATTGAAACATTTGTTTTATGTTAAAAAGGAATCTTTTAACTAGTTTTAAAATGTTTTCCATTTGTTTCGCTTTATGTAAATTATTTAATCCAAATAAGTTAAGTAAATTTTGGACAAAAGTTTGACTTGATCAAGGTTAAAAGTAAAGCTTACATAAAAGCAGTTTTAAGATTAAAACGGAAAAAAACAATGAGACCTAATATCGACGAGATGGAAGTTTGGTTTTCAAACTTTTACATATTGTTACGTATACGTTGGTTAAAATCAATACATATTTTAGCAAATAGTTGTAGTTATAAGAAAACAACGTATGATTGAATGGCCGTAAATTAAACAAAAACTACTACAAATACTATGCTCACACGGGCAACAAATATCGAGGTTCGCTCTCTTATTCGCAGTTGACGACCGAATCTTTTTTGAATCTTGTTGTGAACCTAATTTTAAAAACAAGTTATTGTTTGTTTATCTGCACTATTTGTCAAAAACTGTAAACAATGAAAAAATCAAAACAAAACGTGCAAAATAAATATCCATGAAAATAATAAAAAGTGTTGTGATATGCAGCAGAATGCGTGCAAACTTAAAATATTTGAAATATTCAAAAATAAATATACAAAATATATATTTTTATAACTAACTTGCCTTTTTTACCCATTTTAAACAAACAAAATTCGCGCGAAATATTTATGTGTGAGCATGCAATAGTTACAATAGTTAAACGCCAAAATGAAACAAGAAACATGTCCTATGAATACCATGGTAAGCTATTGTGGCAAGTGGTTAGTTTTGCCATCTGAACATGGTATAAAACCCATTATGGCTGAGTTTAAATTAATTGGCTCAATTTATCGAAACCATACTAAACTGTAACAGGTAAACTTAAATAAAATCATGTGGCAACTCCAATGGCATAGAACACTAAGCAAACATCACATGGGCAAAGGATATGCATTTAGCACAGTTTTCAAATGAAAAATCTTACAGAAAAGTTTTTTTTTTTTTAAATTACTGTTTTCGTGTTTAATAGCCCATTTAAACGTACAAATCAAATATAATTTCGTAGATTAAAAAAATAAATTGTTCAATATTTTTTTTTGTAAAGTACAAATTAAGTATCTTAAAAGACTCTTAAAAATAAACAGTTTTCAAATAACAAATATTATTTGTACATATTCGTATAAAATATTTTTTTCTGCTTTTAAATTAATCTTCTGTTTTTTTTTTTAAATAATATGATTTTTGATGCAGATATATTGTTTTTAAACAATTATTATTTTTTTATTATTTATTTCTGTTTTAACTGCAATAATTCAAATATTAACAATTTGATTTAAGAAAACTCGTTTTCCTGCTATAATTTTTATAAACTCAACTATGATTTCGTATTATTTAATGCATTATTCATGGGAATAATAATCGACCTTTTAATTTTTGCCTGAATATTTTGTCTTTTAATTATTTTAAAGGCCAAAATACCATCATCATTTAGGAATATCAAGCAATTTATATCTCACCTTGAAAGCTAATAATTTGACCAATAACCTCAATTAAGAAAAAAATCATGTTTATTACCAGCTATGAATACATAGAAGGCGACAACGACAGCGATAAAATGATGACTGCGTCGAACGTTATTTATTTTCCCGATTTAAGAAAATAAAGAATAAAAAACCAAAACAAAAACAATTTACAATTTACAAATTTGTGTGCACTATAAAAACACCCACAAAAATATTTAATCAACACGATACAATTTAAAATTAATTAATTGAGTTCAACAAGTTAAAAATTGAAATTAAATTAAATAAAGAAAAAAAGCAAAAATAAAAAAAAAATAATAAAAACCAATTCGAAGTTTAGGTCATACAAATTGTCATCAGTTTTGTATTTTAAATGAGACAACAAATGAATAAGTTTCAATTTATTCGAAAATAATGAATAGTAAACGTTTAATTTTAATTAATATTGAATTTCTATATATTTTGTAAAAATCTATTCTCTAATTCTATTTACTTCATGCAATTTTTGTATTTAATTATTTCCTCGTTCAATAAATTTAAAATTATTTTATTGTAAAGGAATTTAATATGCGAAACCTGAGTAAAGGCAGTTTCTTAATTGTTAAAATGAATTTACATCAACGCTTTTGACATAAAAAACGTTGGCATCATCATCTGCATTATAAATCTCTAATGTTTACAATGCAGCTAAATGTTTCACTTTTTGTATGATGTTATAAAAAAAAACAAAATGTTCGTTAAATAGTTTGCTGACAATTAATTTAACCTTGAGTGTTGGGCTGTGCTAGTGAGGAAACATGATTGAAATTATTTATATTTCCTCTTTGATCGTATGTGTTTTTGCGGAACTGTGATAAATCATCTTCCCGGGTTGGGTATCAAGTTTAATACTTATGATATGTGCGTTTATTGACCGACGCGGTTTTACGTAAAATCATACCCAAATTTAATACTTATGTTGTGTACATTAATATCAAGCACTTTATGAAAAGAAAACACTCTTTTATTAAGTGCAAGTACAACCCCTGATTAGTAGCAAAACTTTCGAAGATGTATATGCTTAATAGCTCAAGATAATTATGGTTGATGTACTTTCGCTAAACGTACATAGTTTTTAAAATATTATTCAGCAATAAAAACGGGCTACTCTTTTGAGTTTTTTGCGGTTACGTTTTGAAGTTTAGGCAAAAATTTCGGAATTCATTTACTTGTATTGGCTTTTCAATTAAGTCAAGAAATATTTATTTTTTTTATCATTTTATAGTGGTAAATATATTTGTTTCTTGTTGCTTCGATTATACTACATTAATAAAAAACAACTTCCGAGTATTATGATCATGAATTAACATTTGTAAATATACATCTTTCATAAAAAGTATCTTTTATAAAAACTATCTTTCATACAAAATATCTTTCATAAAAAAACCTTCAGAAAAAAGTAACTTGTTATAAAAAAGTACTTTTTATAAAAAGGGGCCCTCGACAAAGTTTAACATTTATAGAGTAGTACTAGTCATGAAAAGTACTTAAAAAAACTTTTTTATCAAAGTGTTTTTTCTTTTTTAAAACCTTGTAAAGAACAAAAATATTCTTTTAAAGTTCTTTCTCAAAAGAGGAAATATTAAAAGGCACCTTTTCGAAAAAGTAGAATTTGAACCTAAAGCTGCGACACGAGTTGCCATTTTTTTTTAAAGTTAACTTAAACGTTTAATGAATTGTGAAAGTGATTATTTTATTTAATTTCGATACATTATCTTTGCAACATAAAGCTTTTTTAGTACCTAAATTATTTGTCTTTTTACTTACCTTATAAAAAAATGTTCAAATTTGAGAAGAAATCGATTAATTTTATCTTAAAAAACTAACTTCTCCCCTCTTTCAAACTTTTGAATCCGGCTAATGTTGTTAGAAATTCCGTTAAGTAAAATTTAAATAACAAAAGAAATCTGGGCTCGTTGTGATTGCTAATAGTTTTTTTATTTAAAACTTTTTTTTGTTGGAATCGCGTTCTGCATATTCAATTTGTATTCAATCAAATAGAGTTTTCAAAGTAAACAAAAAAAGAAACAAATTGTCAATAAATAAAAGTAAATATATATTAAAAAATAAAATATTTTGCAATTGAACTTGAACTTTAAACATTTTTTTATAGAAAATTTAACAAAAGGAAAAAAACTGGGAGCGTTAATTATCGGTTTCTTTGAGTAAACATGCTGGCACGACTACTATTGTAGACTTAATATGTGCAAGTTTTGTAGTTTAAAAACAGTGTGTACAAATAGTTTGCACACAAAAAAATTAAATTTCTAAAATTGTCCAGATATTATAGTACAAGCGGTACATTTGTGAACGGAAAGCAAAAACGTATAAATATAATAGAAATTCAAATTCTAGCGTATTTGTTTTAAATGATATAAATAATACAAGAATATGAAATTTTAGCTTAAATTCATGCAAAATATATTAACATTTAATGTGGAATTTAAGCATTGGTGCTCGTATGTCACAAACCATGCGAGTAAGGTGAGTCTTCAAGGTGTCAATTGTTAATGGTTTATTAAGGAACCAAGTAACTTTACGATGTTCCTGGCAGATAATCGAGAAATGGTTAATGGCCTGAACTTAAACGTGTGATTAGATTTACATCCGCGCCTGGCCATGAAGCCTTAATCAGATGGTGGATCAAACCACTGCATAATTTGGAACGTCATGCTCGTCCTAGGAAGCCGAAGCCATAATTCTATGCAACAAAACTTTCTAGTTGCAACTTCGATGATTCCAGAGCAGGGCTGCAAATCGTCACTCCTTGCTTAAGAGTTGGAGACTTTCCAACTCCTGTCCAGAACACATGTCTAGCATGGACTGGATCATTCACCTAGCGTGTCATTAACGGTGAAATGATCCTGGCCACCATATTAAACAGAGAACTATTAAATGTCTAAAGAGACAAATAATGAACTCTGCGGCTTACTGAAGTGGAGTTTCCAGTTGTACCCCTGCTGACTTCAGGGGACTGGGCTCCCTTTTTCCCCCAGTTGCACTGTGTCTAGATAGTCGAAGTTCTAAAAAGACCATATATATGTGCCCCCGGGGGGTGCCTGAACTTAAAGGTTAATTGACGATTTAGTTGTTCGAGGTTAAGTTATGACCTTGTATTGATTTTAATAAGTGGATGGTTTGGTTGCCGTACAACGCCTTATATTATCCAGCTGAAATAACATCTCACAGAGATTAATGTCATCCATATTTTGAAACAAAAATTATTGATCATGGTGTGATAATGATCTCAAGCGACCGTAAAGCCAACTGCTATTTTATAGCCACCAAGTGAATCATTTTACTGGACGTATTGGAGTCTGAAGGAGCAATTTTCATTTGAAGCAAACTACTTTAATTATATGTGAGCTGATGTGTGTGTATATTGTCCGACGGGGCAATGTGAGCCTTATTACTGAACACAATTTTATGCTTATCAGTTGCTCGAATTAATGACAGCGCTATTGAAGCTTAATTATATCTACGATGACTTTTCCGAGTATACTGATCATAAATGTTAAAAAGTGAGCATAGTTTGATTGAAAGTTCTGTCGAGCTTAAAATTACAATATATCACAAATTTATCACAAAGTATCACAATTCATCATCTGGGTTTCCGAATGTCATTCTTTATGACTATCTCGTTTTTAAGAGCATGTTGATTTTCTATTCGAATAGGTTCATAATCCCTGTAAAATTTTTAAAACTGTTTCAGAAAATTATAAAACTGTGGATTTTAGAGAAAACAGCAGCTTTTCAAATGACAATAATCGATTAAAATCGTTAAAAATTTAATGAAAATTTAACTCTGATTCACTAAAAATCCTTTGAGACTGACCAATTTTATACTTAAAAAAGTCTGACTGAACGCTTTTTTCTTAAAAACCTTCGTCCGGAACTGGCCATGTTTAAAAAAAAAAAAAAAAAAAAAAAAAAAAAAAAAAAAAAAAAAAAAACATGACCGTGGCTGACCAATTTATTCTTTAAAAAGCATCATCCATGATTGAACATTCATTCAAGACTTAATTTACTAGGCTTTGACGAGACAATTTATTTTCCTTATAACAGTATTTGATCAAGTATAAAGATTTGAAGACACCTTTACACTGTTAAAGATCAAGTCAGCATTAATTTTTTGTGACTTCTTTATTTTGAAAAATCTTTGTATTTATTAATTAAAGTCATCTTTTAACACATATTATTATTATTATTATTAAAATTTTATTCAATTAATTTAAGGCAAATGAATATTTTTCTCATAACTTTTACATCTTGTTTGGATAATTAGTGACAGTTGCTGTTATTATTAAAAAAATGTAGTTTTATAACAAAAGCTTAAGACTTTTTGACATTTGCTTGCTGCCGTATACTTTTGATTATTATTTGGCAACAGTCAATATGTATTCGCATGTTAATTTAGAAACAAAAAAAAATATTTTTACTTCAATGGACTTGTTTTTGTTCTATAATCATTTTTAATCATTTGAAAAGAGTTATTTATTATGAATGAATGAATGAATGCCGTGTGTGTAGATAAATATATTTATTTGTTGTATTTTGTATGTCACGACGTTTTTGTTGACACATGCGTTTATTTCCGTATTTGGTTAGAATATTTTTTCTAAAAATATTTACTTTCAATTTCTTAAATACCATCAAACTATACAATGTATTTTTGTTTTATTTGATTATTATTAAGCTTTAGATTACATCATTTACGTTATTTTATTTATTAATTTATTATTTTCTTAATTATTAACGAATGAATTTAATTACAATTTATTGCTGTTTTTTGTATTATTTTTAATAGCTTTTTATAATCTATTTGTCTTTACAGGTCAGTTTGAAATACTAAGACTCTGCCATTTCAATTTATTAATTCAATTGGAATGGATTTTTTCATTTCATTTGAATTCTCGGCTTATTTGTGTACAGAACGAGAAGGTATTTAATTTTATATTTTATTTGCCAAGTTATATATGAAACATTTTAAGATTAAATTATTTTATTAAAAGTATTGCGGGCACTCACATTATGTTGTAAATCCACATAATATTTATTAAACACTATTATTTCAAATACTAAATAATCCGATGTTTTGCAAAACTCTAAGCCAAGGTTTATGTATATGGCCAGTTGATGATAATAGTTGATATTGACATTTAATTTTTAATCTCTGCTTTGTTGATAATTAAAAAAAAACTTTCGCTTTAAGGTAACTAAAATGTCTTGATTAGAGTTGTACTATGGTTAAACTTCCTATAGTACTGACGGGTAGTGGAAAATTGTCTTAGAAACTGTGAGTTGTCCCGGGAAATTTAGAAAATAAATAAAAATAAATTTGTTTTATCTGTTTCAATCTAACCTAATTTATATGCCTGATTTTATACGAACTCATATTGATAATTGAAAAAAGAACAGTAAAAGTTACCACAATAAAAACTTTTTTCTCTCTGCAACTTAGGCTTAAGTTCATTATAATAAAAAAACAAAAATAAAAAATACAAAATAAATAAATTTACTCAGAACTTAACATCACTTAATAAAACCGCGATATGGTAAAAAAAAAACAAAAATGAAACGATTGCCTGCCACGATTAAATGTTAGCAAATGTTTTTAAATCATCAAATAAAACAAGCTATTGTGCATGCTTAAGCATGCATTTACTTACTAAAACACTTTGTGCACACTGACCAGCTGCCTCAGTAAACAAATAAATGGCTGCAACGTGTTAAATTGTATTAAATTAAATTGTATAATTTTACATTGTAATACCACACCTTTTGTGTTGGTTTTTTTTTGTCAAAGCAAAAAGTATCTTGTGACAAATAAAATTCACATTTTAACACACGAGTTCATGAATTCAATGTATGTTTATTGAAACGACAGTCATCAAAATAAACCGGCCCGTTCATCAAATAAACCTGCTAGTCATTCGTTCGATAAGTAAGTCAGTCAGTTGGTTAGTAGTAAGTCCATTGCTATCAGACTTCCTTTTCTCTTAGTTTGTGAAAAATTAAATTATACAACTTTTTTTTCATTTAAAATTGAAATGTCACCGTAACATAATGCAGTCTCAAAGTCCATCAACATAAATATTTTGCTGTATTTTTTCCTCTACACATTTTTATACTCCTCATGGATTATTGTTATTATTGTTATTGTAGCTATTTGTTGCTTTTAACAATGGCAACAACATTAAGTATATAATTTTTATTTTCAATTGTTAATGTGTTTTTTTTTGTTTTTGTAAAGCTACAATAACAACTAAATTAAAATGTGACAGGCGCATGTTACAACACAAGTGTCAGTATTTTATTTAAAAGCTGTTTTAAGTCCATTTCGATTTAAGTACAAATAAAAAAATAATAATAAAATACTAAAAAAATAAGACAACATCATTAATATTGATATCCGTTATTTTATACCCTTAATATTCATTTCGTTAAACAGTCGGAAAACCTCCTGAACAAAATAAAAGAAATTTTTTAATTAATTATTAAGTGTCGTTATTTTTTCTATTTATTAAATACTGTGATTCGCGCCAATTGCACTCAGAGGTGAAGAAATCGCATAGCAAATTGGCTGAAAATCCAAAAATTGTTAAAAAAAGTTTTGAGTTAAATTGTAAACATTTTTACAAAAATAAATTTTTTAAATAGGATTTTTATAAAAAGTACATTTTTGAAAAAAATTTTATTTAAAGTTACCTTCTGGAATTATTGTTTGATATTTAATTTTCTTTAAACTTTACTTTTGAAATACATTAAAAGAAACTTATTCTAATGAAAAGTATCGTTTTAAAAAGTACCGTTGATAACAAATTTTTATAAAGCTTAATAATAATTTTTGGAAATTCCAGAAATGCAAGTTTAGGTAATTATAGCAAAAATTACTTTTTACGAAAAGTATTATAGCGAAATTTAATTTTTACGAAAGGTACCTTTTTTAAAAAAATTTTAATATATTTTTTTAACGGCAAATTACTAAAAGAATTTCATTAATTAGACAAAAAAACCTTTTAGCAGGAAAGCGATTTTTAAAAAAAATGTACTCTTAAACAAGAAGACATTTAAAAAACCATTTGAAGAAAATGTGCATCTTAACAAGTAGCACTTTTAAAATAAAAGGGAAATCGAAACTAAAAATTACCTAGTGTCGCTATTGAACGAAAAATGCAAAAATTCTAACAAAAAATACTTTTTAATTAAGAATTTTTTTATATATATCTCCTCGAGTAACGCTTTAAACATATAACCAACAAATTTTAAAAACTAATTTTAAAGAAAATACTTTTTTAAAAAATATCTGTGTCGAAAAAGTACCCTGAAAAGTAACAACAGAAAAGATTATCATAATTATTTTAAAAAACATATGTAAGTGCTCGAAATAAATAGAATTAAAATAATAAAACACTTTGCATGAAGTCACGTTAAAAAACAGCACTAATAGCTGTTTTTTTACAAAAAGTAAGTTCTTAATAAAAAGAATTTAAAAAAATGGAATAGTTGACACAGAAAACCTACTACTACTTAATATCGAATGAACAAAGTTTATCTATGAAGGGATTATCACGTTTTTATGGAAGGAATTTTTTAATTAAACATTCAAGAAGCTAAATAAATGTCACGTTTAAAGAAAATAAATTTTTAACAAAACAAGATATTTTTGAAAAACTAAGGGGTATGTGTGTATGAAAAGTACCTATTACAAACAAAATGATATTTGCTGAAAAGTACCTTTTAAATTAAAAGTATTTACTTTCTAAACAAGAATAATTAAGAGGAAAAGGCACAAAACAACAAGTGGCCATTGCAGAAACCAACTATTAAGAAAAAGTACCTTTAAAAATAATATTGTGATTAAAAAGTGCTTTAAAAAACATTTAAACAGAAATAACTTTTTTACTTTTTTTATTATCCTGGAGAAAAGCTCACGGAAGCTAACGGAAAAATACACAGATGAAGTTATTTTTAAAGGATTTCTTTTGTTAAAGAACTTTTTTTTTTAATATCTTTATAAAATTATTTCTAAAATTATTAAAACAAAAAAATATTGTTGAGGAAAATTCTTTTAAGCATATTTTCGGTAATTAAGTTAAGTTTTTTTTTGAAAATTAATAGAAAAAGAATATAGTTTGCTTTTTGAAAAAAAATTTGTTCTTTGTAAAAGTCATCGACTGTCGTAAATGAAAGAAACCAAAAGAAGACGAAAATGTATAAATATTGTTTGAGACCATTGAAAACATCTTAATATTATTTGAATTTAAATCAAAAGTTGTCTATCAAAAAATTTCTCTTCTATTTTTCTTATTTCAGTTTCAAAGAAATAGTCTGATCCTGTTAACATAAAGTGGTTACTCACAAAAATAAATTTTCCCTCCTCATCTATATAACAAAATAAAATGTGGGTTAATATGACACTGTGCCTGCCATAGAATATTTTATATTTTTCAATTTAAATCACATTAAATGTAAATTTATTTCTCTTTAACGTTTTCTTAGTGGCAATTTCCGTTTTGTCAACAATTTGCCTACTGTTGGCTAAAAAAAAATTCAGTTAGAGCTGCTACATCTAACATTGATTTGAATGAATGAAAAAATGAAATATTTTAGCTCAGTTGGGCGATTTATATCAGCAGCAATTTGCATTAACATTCACTTTTTTGCACCAGCTTTATTCTTTTAATTTATTCATAACTTTATTTTTGTTTTTATTTTTAGTTTTAAAAGTGTAACAAGCACTATGGTTTTTTATTATTATTATTATTATTTTTATTTTATTTCAAATATCTTTTAGCTGTTGTATTTACTTTTGTGTCAAAGCTAAATATTTTAAATCTGAGTGTAGGTGTTGTCGAGTGTTGTTACAATTACTTGTTTAACATATGGGCCTTATGATCTTTAATTTTGTTACTTTTAAAGTTGAAAAAAAAAAAAAAAACAACAATGGAGAGGGAAAAAGCATTTTATCAAAAATTTAATTTTAAAAATGTTAAAAATTTAATTGAACGACTTAAGCAAGTTGAAATCATTATTTAAACTCCCACTTTAGGACTAGACAAAAAAACGAAGTATTTTAAAGAAATATTTACAGTTGGTGGCCAACTCGTTGGAGATAGTGAGTACTTTTGTGTCTTTTAATTGAATACATTTTTTTTAACAAAGCTTATTAGTTTTGGTTAAAGAAAAAAATTTTGTTTATTTTGAGCTTTTTTGTAGGTAAACAAACATTAAACGGCCGTGGACATAAAAAAGTGTTACTTGAGGTTTAAAGTACACATTAATTAATAAACACTTTAAGCCTAACAAACCTGTGTTAAAAAAATGGTGTGCAAAAACAGTACTTTAACTAATGTATGCTTTAGTTAAAGTAGTATTTTGAATCTGGCAACGCAAATATTTTTGGTTGTTACTTTGTAGTTAATGATGTGTAAAAATAAATATTATTTATCCGGGTAGTTAGATCTATACAAAATATTTTTATTATTTTCAGTAAAATCAACAAGCTTTTGTTTCGTGTTATTATCTTTTTAATAAAAAAAGTTAATTTGCAACGCTTACAACGAACTTACAAAGAATTTGTTGACATTAAAAAACTAAATATTCGGATAACGAGCTTTGTATTGATTATATGTACATCAATAAAACGTTTGTTTTAAATAATTAATTAAAATGATAATTTTTGTAAAATATGTATAAAATAATAAAAAAAGTTGTTTAAATTTTTGGAATAACAAAATACAATTTCTAATTAAGCCGTTTACTTCGAAAGTGGCATAAGCCACAATTGAACAGTATATTCTCATTTTTAAAAAAATTTGAAATTAATATGCTGAAAACTATTAAAGAGAACTATTGGTAATTAACGGTGTAGCAAAAATGTTTATTTTGAAAGTGGCATGTCGCTGTAGTCAGGAAATTAATTACGGAGCTTAGTGTTATAGAAAAAGAAGCATGTAACAAAAGAGTGTGAAGTATTGTTATGATTAATGGACTTATTTTTATAAGTGCGAAAGAATAGTGCAGTTTGCTGAATTATGTATATTATAGTGATATCTAATATGGTACACATAATTAGCATTAAAATCACTTTTATTCTTGGGAAGTTGCTTCGTGTTATATATAAAACATCTTAAGAATGTTACAACTCAAAAGCATATTATTGAATATAAAGACTTATGTACAGGACAAAATGGTAACATAAAACTGGAATTAACTTGGATGAAAATTTTTCACTCTTTAGAAAACGATATCGAAATTCTCGATCACAAATGTTCAATTTCGGGCCCTTTATACGTATCAAATGATAGTGATTTTAGTGTATTAGAAAAGGCCTTAAAAAAAATGTTTTATAAATTTCAAATGATTACATTACAGTTTTGGATTTCATTTCTACACAAGCATTAAAAAAATCTGTTTCACAAAGAAAAGTAAATACATAAACTAATTTTAGAAAAAAAAAGATGACTTAAAAATAAAGTGAGTTATGCCACTTTTAAAATAAACGGTTTAATTTATTGTAGGTTTAAAGTAGGGTTTTTTTTCTTACTTTAAAGTTAACAACGGTTTAACAAAGGTATTTTAAGATAAAAACATTTTTTGAATACAACTTTAAGAAATCTTGCTTAACAACGGCAGTTAAGTTTTTATGCATAATGCTATAACACTTTTCAACTCTGGGCTAAGCAATATAAAATTAGTGGTGTGAAAAATACGATTTTTCTAAATGCAATCAACCACACTTAGACTTGTTGATGGTGTGCATTTGAAAACTATAATCGCTTGAAATAGAAAGGCAAATCCGTTGAAGAAAGTCTTGTTGATGGACCGAGATTGTGAATATGTATTATCTTTTTGAAATTTAACAAAAATCTATAGGAAAAAGGTAGGGCCCGATAGAACTTTAAATCGTAAAAAATAATAAAATAAATGAAATTTTATTTCAAAAATATTATTAATTAAACTGCTTTAAATTTAAAAAAAGGGACCATTTAATTTTGGTCACATTTTTTGAGCATTGTTAGCCTTATCGCACTAATAACAATTTTGCTCTCTAAAGCAGTGACTTCATGTAACCTCAGACTAAGATGTTAAGTCGCGCAACCTTTACAGGGTAATTTAAAATATTATTTTTTGAAATAATCTTATCGCAAAATTATGATTTCAAAAAAGCATTTATCATGGTGTGGTAACAATCTTCAGCAAATGTGTTGCGGGTTACGGTATAATTTTTTTTTAAATTTCAGAGCAAGCGCCATAAACAACGATGAATACCGAAATTTTAAATGCGGAAACCGGCTTTTACCGGTGACTTAAGTATAAATGTGATAAGTAACGAAAGCTTATGGGTAATAAATAGTGTTGCTTGTGCTCCTGTACATCTGGTATCTTATAACGCCTTTTACAGCCAATTCGCTTAAATTTTTTAGATACAGATAGATCGTTATTATTTGTGAATAACTTTTAAAAGCAGGCACTGAAAAATAAAAAATTATTCAATAAAAATAGAATAAAATACAATTAAAAAAAATTAGTTAAAAAATATAATTCCTACTTATTTATTTTTTTTTATTTTAATTTTCTAATACATTTTCATTTTTATTTTATTAACTGTAGCTGCATATGTTTTTGTGTATATAAAAAAATCATGTGTTTTTGTGCGCGTAATATTTCATGTCAGTGCTTAAACATGACATTAATGTTTGGACACAGTTTTGATGTACTAAACACAATATTTGGTAATAAATTTTGTTACTGTTCCTGAATGTGTGTTTATGGACATAAACTTAACATAAAAATTGTAATTTATTATGCTTAAACTTGAAATAAAATAAATGTAAAAAAATGTCTTAATTTTGTCATCATAGACACAATAAAATATATTCCGGCTACAATTTTTATAGGAAAGTGATGTTTAATAAACACCTCATATTTATAAAAAAAAAAAAAATTTCACAAGATTTAGTAGCATAAATATGGTACTCTGTTTGAGGTTTTGTGCGAAATGCCGTCAAACGCAAGTAGAAAATAACTTAGTGTGAAATAAATAAGAAATATTGCTGCTGTAGTAATTCAGGCAACTTTTTTGTTCAACTAAAAAATGTTTTTGGAAACATTTTTTTTTCAACTGCAATAGAATATGAGCAGCGCTTTTTCGTACGGAATTGTAATCCTACAGCTGATCAATACACTTTTTTTTATATTTTTGGATTTTAAGTTGGTTGGGTCAAAAAAAAAAATTAAGAAAAATCGACTAAAATTGTAAACAGTAGTATATTATTTTGTATTATATTATTTTCTATTCCAACTTCTAAAAATATTTTTTTTGTATACAAAATTGCGTATTTGCAGCGAAAAACGGTCTTAAACAATAACTAATAAATGTAACGCAACAGTTTTCCGAAACACAAACAGAGCTCAAGGATATAGCAATTATTGTGCAACAAGTTGTCTAAAATATTGTCAACATTTTGTAAAACAAAACTTGTTAAGTAAAATGTTGCAATTAAAATACTTTGATTTTAGCGCAAAAATATTAAGTGCTTCTAGCAGCATTTAATTTTGTGTAAAATTTTTTAAATATCGGGTGATAATCTGTAAATTTTGGGTTATTGTTGCCAGCATAATACCTTTTCAACATTTTTTCATGAATATATTTTACACATTTTATATGTATTTGTAGGTATATTATGACAACATTTTTTAAGCTTAAATTTTAAACATTAAACATACTAATTTTGACATGTTTCTAATCATTTATTTAAATATAAAGAATATTGTGGAACTTATAAATTTATATACAATATAATCAGAGTGACTGTAGTTTATTATCGTGAAGCAATAAAATCAAGCATCAATTCTAGTATAATTATTTTTAGTTCCTTTGGTTTTATTGAAAAACTATAGCAGAGCTATCATTCTATTTATTAACATATTCATTTATGAATATATATTTAACACGTTGAATGCCCTACTTAATTACAAAATAATTTCGTATGGTCTTTAATCATATAAAATCTAAAAGTATATTTTTATATAAAAGCATAACTATGTCAGAAAGCTTCTTTCTACTTACATAGCATGTGAGAATTAGGTTAGCAAGTTTTTGTTTTTGTTTGTGTTTTGTTTCCTCATTACCAATGAAGTTAAAAATAAATCATCTTCTGAATACAAATGTTTATTTTGTAACGCATTGACATAAAAACCCTTTTGAACTCTTTTATCAGAAAGCAGTTTTGAAGTTGTTTATTTTTTTAAGTTTCAACAATAAACACTTGTTAATAGCTTAAGTGTGGAAAGCAATAAATTATAATTTATAGTAAAGTAAGTTTTCGTCGGTTTTGTACCCAAAATCATTTTTATTTTTAATTAGTGTGTTTTTGGCTTTGGAAGATGAATTATCAATAAAATGGAATTTTTTTTAAATAAATTATTTTCACTAGTCCTTCTCTTTTAGCTCGAATAAACTTGAAACCATTTCTTAAAAAATAGATGCTCATATTTCAGCAAAAATATATAGGAAAATATCTGTATACTCGCATATGGATTAGATAGGATTAGGTTGCAGAGTCTATCAGCTTATCCAATGGATGGAGATTTAGTCTCTTAGCATATGTAGCAGTGATGCTGTAACCTGTAAAAAAAAATTTCAAAAGGCTTAACTGGTCCCGAGGGATACCAGCAGGAGTTTCAGTTTTCCGGCAGTCATACCGGGAAAAAAGAATTTTAGAAATCGATTATAATTGATGAATATTGTACTACACTTAATATGGAAGTATCATCAGTCATAACTTTTCTATAAAAAATATATGTCAATCAATATTTTACTATTGAAAAAATTTAATTTCGTAATTTTTCTATAAAAATAATTCTCTTTCGTAATTTTTCTATAAGAAAATAATCCTTTCGTAATTTTTCTATAAATAAAATTCCTTTCGTAATTTTTCTTTAAAAAAATTTCCTTTCGTAATTTTTCTATGAAAAAACTTCCTTTCGTAATTTTTCTATAAAAAAAATCCCTTCGCAATTTTTCTATAAAAAAAATTCCTTTCGTAATTTTTCTATAAAAAAATTTCCTTTCGTAATTTTTCTATAAAAAAAATTTCCTTTCGTAATTTTTCTATAAAAAAATTTCCTTTCGTAATTGTTCTATAAAGAAAATTCCTTTCGTAATTTTTCTATAAAACAATTTCCTTTCGTAATTTTTCTATAAAAAAAATTTTTTTTAGTAATTTTTCTATAAAAAAAATTTCATTCGTAATTTTTCTATAAAAAAATTTCCTTTCGTAATTGTTCTATAAAGAAATTTCCTTTCGTAATTTTTTTATAAAAAAATTTCCTTTCGTAATTTTTCTATAAAAAAAATTCCCTTCGTACTTTTTCTATAAAAAATTTCTTTCCGTAATTTTCCTATAAAAAAATTTAATTTCCTAATTTTTCTATAAAAAATTTAATCAGTCATGTTTTTCATATCCAAAAAAATAATCAGTGCTATATAAAAAAAGTTCATCAGTCACCATTATATTTCTAAACCAATCATTTCATCATTCATAAAATATAATTTTGTATATTTTTAAAAAAGTTTTATCAGTTCTAAATTTTCTTTAAAGAATTTAATCGCTCAAAATTTTATTATAAAAAATTTCATCAGTCGCAATTTTTCTATAAAAAATTACATCAGCTATAATATTATAATAATAATATAAATATTATTTCCCATATGCATAATCAATAAAATGTATTTGAAATGTATTTTAGAACAAATTTTGTATGAAAAAAATTTTCTAAAATAGATTTCAAATATATTTTATTTATTATGCTTATAGGCATATAAATATAAATATTATAAATATAATATTATATTTTATCATTCATTCTATGTGGTAATATTTCTGTAAAATAATTTCATCAGTCGTAATTTTCCTAAACAAACTTTTAGCACTTATATTTTTATAAAATAAAAATTTCATCCGTCATAATTTTTCGAAAATATAAAATTTTATAAGTTTTTTTATAAAATAATTTTATCGGTTGTAACCTTTCTAAAAAATTTTCATAATTTTTCCTTACACAATTTTAACATAAGACGTAGATGTAAAGTTTTAAAACACCGATATACATGGTTTTATGATGGCCTTTATGGAAAAAGGTTTAATTTTGTTATTAAACATATGAAATCGTTTATTTAATTATAGATATAAAATTTAAATTTTAATTTAATGGCACATTATGCTAAAAATCTTCTTCAGTCATTTTATTACAAATTATTGTTGTTGTGAAAACATAATATTTTTTTCTAATTATGTATTAGTGATATTGTATTAAACAATATATTTCGTTTTATTCGTTTATATTTTTCTAAATTTAAATGTTTGAATTTTAATACACGTTAACTCGGATTATATTGATTAATACTTTAAACAACAAAATAAAATTGCAACATAGCTGTCACAAGAGATTAAATACTTTAGGAGCAACAAACTATCGTCATTTGTAACAAAATCAGTGAAGATAAATGCAAACAAAAATTGATTATTCACATTTTGCATATCTGAATAATTTATGTTTGCACAGAGAAGAATTTAAATTTCTAATCTTATTCCTTTTTAATTTTTTTGACAAAAAATAAAATAATTTTTTTTATGAGTAATTTGTATCTTCAAGAGATTTAGATTATTTTAATCGTAACTTTTTTTTAATGATTCATTTGAATTCTAGATATTGTGTGTAACTTTAACAACTGATCACCGTTTTAGCTTTGCTTGTAATTTTGCGCAATGTGCTGTCGAAAGCCCAGCGAAATAGTGCGAAATAAAAAGAAATAATGTTGCTGTAGAAGCAAGCTGTTCACTTTATTAAAAGTTACAAAAAATTTCCGGCACCTTTTTTTTTTACCAAAAAATATGTCTGGCAACATTTTTCATACGGAATTGTAACACAAAGGCAATAAAAAAGTCAGTATTACTCTAATCGGTAGCTATTAGTAATCTGTCAAAATTTTTAAGTGAAATAATAAAAGTTGTTTAACGATAGAGTTCTAGTTTTATTTCTTTAAACTACTACTTTGTTGGTATACATTATGTATGCAACATGTTGCTTTCAAAAGTTTAAACTAATAAAATCAACTTTAACTATATTCTCAACTATTGAGAATGGAGCAAACCAAAGTAAATTTTGATAGCTTGTTCTGAGGTAAAAAGTATTTCAGCTACAAAATTCTATATCAACTGAAATATCAGTCATTATTAATTTAGCAAAAAAGTTTTTAACTGGTCGTACAATAGAAGTTCGAGCTTTTTCGTGAAGATAAATAATGGACTTTTGTGGTATAGCCTATATATTGCTGTAGTTTTTCTTTCAATGGTTGTTTTCGTGCTCATTTAAACTCATTAAAATTTAAAAACGAAAGTTTTCTGTTACAATTTGAATTATCAGGATCCACTCATGCCCGCCTGTAAGCATTCTCCCTGGCAACTCAGATAGAATATAATTCATATAAACTTTCACTAAAATTATAATAATAAACTGTTTAATAAAATTTTTAATGCCCGGAAAAATTATATATATAGATGTATATATATGTCTATATATATACATATATATATATATTTGATGTCCTAAAAAATAAAATCCTTTACTTAAAAATAAAAGCTCTATAGGGACACCCTTTGGTTTTTTATATCGTCATATTATAAATATTTTTTATTATAGTAAAATAGTGAACGGTTATAACAGACGACAAATAAGAAGACGATACAAAATATTAGGAGGGTGTCCCTATACAGATAATTTACATTGTTACCCTTTAGGTATGGAAGCCTAAACTTTGAGCGCTTGGAAAAACTATAGCCAATGAAATCTGGATATAGTAAATCGTTTAAGCTTGCCTGGATGTATCATAATGCATCACATTTTAAGATGATATTGACAGAAAGAAAGTTGTTAATTTAAAAGTAAACATGAGGTTTTAAGTTTTTCATAATGACGATAATATAAAGTAAACATACAATTTTTAGGCTTTACCGAAAACTTTAACTTAAACAATTAAGGAGAAAAAAAAAGAAAAAAAAGTCCATTAAACAGTATTTTAATATTTATTTTTAGTATTAAACGTTAAGATCGTGAGTGACACTTTTTTTATATTTTTCACAGGAAAACCAAATTTATAATTTTATGCTTCCTATTGTATATTTTTGTATATTTTTTTTTTGCCAAAACATTATACAAAAAATTCGAAATAATGAAATTGCAGGCGACAGTTGTATGTAACAGTATTTCGAACTACAACAATTTGCCAGACAAAATAAAAGCTTGAAATAATTTTTTTAATGCTTTCAACACGTATTTGTGTTTAGCAAGTTTTGTAACATCTCATGTAAATGGATGTGTTCACCTTATTAAGACTAGATTTTTATATTTATTTCTATTTTAACTTTTTGTTGTTGTTTGTATTGTGGTATTTTCATTTCATTTGTTGTTGTTATTGTTGTTAACTTAAACCTGAGCTTTAGTTGTGTAATATTTATTCTTATACTTTGTTTGTTAATGCAACCAGACTTTGCCTTTTAAAGTTTATTTTTATTTTTATTTCTTCAATTCAATTCAATTCAATTCAAATTGTTAACTATAGCGAAGAGGGTAGGGAAGTGGTAAGTTAAACAGTCAACCAACCAACCAACCAGTCAGCCAAAGAAGACGAACACAAAAGTTACGTTTTGGTTTGTCTGTTCTCAGCATAAAGGCATCTCTAAGTCTTTAAGTTTAGTTAATGGGTTTAGTTTTCTTCTAAACATTTTTTTGTTCGGTTAAATATTTTCTTAATAAAATACCTAAACAAATACATACGATATAAAAAGAATATCTCTTTCGTGATCGAAAATCGTTGGTGATTCATGTGCTTGTGTATGTGTGTTTTTACTGTCCCGTCTATTGTATTATTAGAGATTGGCTTAAAAGGGTATAAATGCCTGCCTTTTAAATGCGATTAGGAACGTGATAACAAGGAAGTTTCAAATCGTAAACGTTGTATATTTTTCTATTTTAAAAGTAATTGTGGCTGTTTTTGTTTTTGTTCTTGTTGTTGTTTGTTTGAGGCAACACATATGGCAACTGCTATTTTAATTTTATCTGTTCTAATATGGAACTTCTTTCAAAGTTGTACAAAAAGTGCTTAAATTTATTGCAGCTTCTTTTATTATTGCATTTAGAGGAAAAAACAGTATCAACAAATAACAAAGAATAAAGAACACTTCCTGCTTATATGGCATCTCAAAGACTATTATAGTTTTATTTGAATTTTGACCTTAAATACTAACGGTAATTGAAAGCTTATTTTCTTTAACTCTTTGAGAGACAAGTGTTTCATAAAATATTGTAACGTAAATAATCATTTTAATGAAAAAATCTTTTTTAATTGAGAACCCAAAAAATGAGTAAATTAACCAAATAACTTTTAGAAAAAAATCCCGTAATAATTTAACGAAAAATTATTTATATTATTAACGTTAATTGCAGTTGATTCCATTATTGTCTTCACAAAATTAACCATTTTTTTATTTCAGAAAGTAGACTAGTAGGTAGTGTACTAGTTTGTCAGTCTGGGTGTTGTGGGTTCGATACCCAACAAAGACCCTCGCTGTTTTTCGCTGTGCTGTCTTATACGACAGTTAATTTTCGTAACTATCTTTCTACTTTCACCACCTACCTCATCTTCTTCTCTATCCCTTTCCTAAAGAATGTAGCACGGTACATGACTAAATAGACATTGTTGCCTGAAGCGCTACTTCTCTTGAAAAAAAAAATATGAAAAGTAATTGTGGCAGGGACAATATATCCATATGCTGATTTCCCTCCTATTTATTATTAGTTAACGTAAATTTTGTTTAGCGTTTGTCGGTATTTACAGTGGCTCACATTGAAAGTCAGGCAATTAATTACAGAAAAGGTCAGCAGCTTGAAAATAAATAATATTTAAATTTGTGGAAAATATTTTATTACAATTTTTATTCCGCTTATTAGTAAATGTAACAAAACGAATTCCAAGTACTGCAGGCTTATAATAATAGAAATTATAAAAAAAGTGTAAAAGCACTTCGAAACTATGATCACACTAATAGTCTTTTTGTGGAATAGATTCCACTATTTTTATGCACTTCAGGCGTTATTTGACTTCATTCCTCCTGTAATGCGGCATTGAGTAGGTTTTTATTACTGCACAAGCTGTGTTATATACGATGTCCAAGTTGTGCAGGTGTTTTGATGATCTTAGAGCAGTTGTAAAATAATCATGTCTTTGCTATCAGTGATGTGTGCTTAGGAAAATTGTTTTGATAAAACTTAAAATTATCAGCAAAATTTTAAGATACATGTTCTTGTCCATGATACCTCCTATAAAGTCAAAATTTCCTACACTTGTAGCCGCCGTACAGTCCTACACCATCACTGATAAGCCTCCATGCTTCACTATTTTCCTAGTGTTTTTATCTGAAAATTCTTCATTGTGTTTATGCCACACGTACCGCCGACCAACAGAACCAAACGAAATTAAATTTTGCTTTCATCAGTAAAAATGCTGATAGGAAAAGCCAATATATTTTACTGTGCTCCAAAGCAAGAAATCTTTTGATATGTGGCTTTGTTATCATTAAAGATACTTGCGATTTCTCAATAAGTTTTATTTTCTGAATAGTTATTAATAACTATTTTTCGCTTTCAAAATAGACTGTTTGATTGTATTACAAAAAAAAAAAATTAAAAATATTTTTGCACGCTACAAAAGTAAATATCCAAATATAAAAATAATAACAAATTAACAAATATAATGATAAATGAATATTTTGCTCCGCCGTGTTAGAAAATTCTTGCCTTAATAAAAATATTTATAAGTTTTTCAAAAATAATAAGCTTTAACATCTAAAATAGTTGACAAAAAATCTACTAATAATTTACCCGACTTTCAATGTGAGTCACTGTATATTTGTTGGAAATATGTAACACTTTCTATTTAAAGTAAATCCATTTGCGAATTTGGATGCTCGAAGCTATTTCTATAAGAAAATATCGATTTTATAAATATTTCTAGTAGTAGCCGTGACAATTCTTATAGACACTCTTGTTGGTTAACTATGATATTGTGTACTGCAAACGAGTTACTTGTATTTAAAAGTTAAAGTCTAGAAGGTTTAAAAAAGCGGTATACAGGTTTGAATAAAGTTATTCCCATGTATAACCCAAAATATCCAAGTGGGAAATAAACAAACTAACACTGTTAATGCACTGTTAATTGGTTCACGTTACATTTCTCTCGTGCAGTTCAAATAACTAAGTGGCCTTGAAATACTTAAAATAGATGTTATAAGTATTTTACTAAGTTAATGATCTATTAATACATTGAGTTAAGAATGGGAATAAGAGGTTGAGGGAATTATTGAGAAACACTCAATCAAATATTATATACAGAACAATAAAGATACGATTAGGAGCTTTAAACGCGGAGTTATAAGCAAAAGACAAAATAATAAGTTTTACATTTATTTACCTCTCATGATTTTAAAGCTTAAAAAGTTTACTGCAACAAATGAAATCTTATTTTTTATCAAGTATATAAACAATACGTTCCAAATAAATGATTTAAACCAAAGAACAGTAAATTTTAGCAAATTTTGGAACAACTGTTTGTATTATCAGGATGTTGCTGAGTTAACAACATGTGACAATCAACTCCAATAATATACAAAATGAAAATTATTATAGATTTCCAAATATTCAAAAATAATAGAATTTTTTTAAGAAGGATATTTAAAGTCTGGCTTCTGAAAATTTTTGAGATAAAATAAACAGGATAAACAGGGGGGAAATGACTTTAATTAGACGATTTGAATTGAAAAACCTAAGACTCTGCCTAAAATAAAATTCCTTAAAATTTTATTCACTTGCAGCCAAATTTAATTCACGTATTATTCTTACTTTGAAAATAGGTTAAAATGTAAATGTGCGTAAGGATATACATATTTCACTCATACTTATTTAAATTGGGTGCCAAATAGTTTTAAGAAACTTGAGTTGGTATAACAAAACAAAAAGAAAAAAGAAAAATAAATCTTATGTAAAATTTCATTTACAGGGCATCATATTAAAAGAAGCTCAATCAGAACTTGAAGTAAAAGCCAATCAGCCCAGTTATACATATTCGCAAGGAATTTATTTCCAGTGTAATTTGTTTCTCGAGAAACAAGTTTTCCAATTATAAATTCAATAATTGGCAACACTGATACCTGGTTTTTTAATTATTTACATTTAATTTGACTTATTTTTGGTGTGAATAAATATTGTAAAATAGCGTAGAATAGCATAGTTTAGCGAAATCTTGCTGAAAAAAATGGGTGTGGTAGAGTAATATCATTGGAGCAGCCAAAGGATAGCAAGAAGGCATTTACGAGATGATTCTAACCTACTGGAGCTGCTACAATCATTTTAAGTAAATTCAAATACAATTTTATTTATTTAAGTTTTTACTTTGTTAAAGATTCCAAAAATATTATAATGCCCATGGCGCCAGCTGCGCTGTAAAGAAACATTTTAACAATTATATTAAGTATTAAAGGCATATTGAATTTAGAAAATAATACAATTATTAAATTGTTTGGATTTTTACAAAAGTTAATGAAATCTGTTGTCATTTTCTTCAGTGTAAACTGTCATTGCTGGCTGTTTGTTCGATGTGATCAGCGACCGCTTTCAGTGTACTGGACTAGACTGTACTGGTGAATAAGTGTTCGTTTATGTTTCCTGTATTTACACAAAATTCAAAGCCCAACAAAAAACAATTTGCTGTTCCGTCTATTATCAAATTGAGTGCGAGTCTGCGTTTTTGCGCTGATGGTAGACATCAAACGAGTGTTGATAAAGACTGTGACGTCTCGTTAGCAAAATCCACTTTTATTTAAGTACTTACGGAAGTAGTACACATTTTTTAGACTCATCTCTGTGCAGTTTGGATTAAAGTACCGCGAACCACAGTGGAAAAAAGAAGAATTGCTACCATTTTTTACAAAAAGAACAACATCCCTGGCGTTGTGAAATGCTTCCACAGAACACACATCCAAATAATTGCTTCTTCAGGGAATAAGCAGCTTTTCTATAGTAAAAAAGGTTTGAAAATGATAGAATTATCGTTAAACATTTAGCTTTGTGACCATCAATTAAGAATTCGATATATAGATTCATCACATCCTGATGCATGCCATGATTCCTCGCGTTCCTTAGGACGATGAATGCGATTTAATGAGGTCCACGCAAAATGTCGCAATATAATCGAGCGTTTTCTTGGTGCACGAGAATTGTATTACAGTCCAGCGAGAGCAGCAATACATTTTTCCGTTCAGGGAAAGTAACTCTTTACTATCTTTATGGAAACCGCAAGCAATATCTGTATTGGACTCCAAGTAAATAATTAGTTTTTCGATTTATTTGATTTTATCGATTCACATACATATACAAACAAAATTAATTATTGCTTGAAATTTTATTTTATAAAGATTTTAATTCAAACTTCCTTCTGCTTTGCAAATGAGATTTTTTTAGGGAAAAACCAAACTCAAATATATTTAGAAAAACAATTTGTTTTAAGCAATTTAATTTGTTTTTCCTTTCACACGGCTAATAAAAATCATTAAAAGTAAAATGGAGAAGAAGAAGGAGAAAAGGTAAAAATTTCATGAGGAGTACCTGTTTATAAATAGACTGATTTCGAATACTTTAACTAAATATGCTAGATCTAAGCTCGAGAGGAAATTTCTAATATGTCATTTTGTATTTTTTATCTTCTCTCATGTTCAACTACTCAATCTATGTGGGCTGTATGGCCCTGATATGATATTTAGTATATTATAAATAATAATTAATTATTTATCGTTTTTTTTCGATTTTCTAAAGAATGCAGGTGTAAGTGTGTGGGTTTAATAACAATTGCTTAACTTAAAATTCTTTTTAAAACTTTCAATAAACTTTAAATATTTAAAAAGTTTTTTTTCAATAGAGAAAACTGGCTTTGCTATTAATTTTAATGAAAAATGTTACTAATTTTTTGTTTGTTAAAAATATATCTTAATTAAAATTTACCTTTTTAAATTCTTCACTTTCGAAATTCAATTCAACCAGCTAAAAATAAATATGAGAAAACTCTTTCACGAAAATAAAGAAAAAAAAAGAAAAGAAGTCATGTGTTCAAAATCGAATAAAAATATTCGTTTATTTTAGAAATGTCCACCTTTTTTAACATTGCATTTTTTGCTTATTAAAAAAATATGTGTAAAAAAAACCGAAAACAAAACTGCTTCCGTAAATGTCAATCAGGCAGACTATTCAAATTTTAATAAACCGCTAGTGAAGAAGTTGAAATGAAAGTCTGACAGATAAATATTGTTGCTGCTTTTCTAAATATGCAGACCAAGATGACTTATGGCTGAATTAAAAAAGTAAGGTGACAGTAACACAAACAGAAATACAAAACCCAAAAACAAACAAAAAACTATCCTTTAAATAAACGTAAAATCACGTAAACAAAATTGTAAGAGTTTTAAAAAGAAGCAGAAAAATGAAGAGAAATAAATTAACAGAAGTGTCAAATAAAAAGAAGAAGAAGAAGTCAAAACTTTCGTTAGTTGTCAATAAATGCAAGTCACACAACATACTGGCACTCTGCCAAATGTCTATCTTCATATCGATTCTTCTTTGTCCTCATATCCATCATGCCTGTATATAATTTTTTTCATTGTCGAAGATTTTTTATTTAATGAAAGTGTTTTTTTTTTTCTTTTTTTTTGTTTGGTTTGTTGCTAAATAGTTACTTTCGCTATTAAAAAATCAAAATTAATTTTATATGATCAATAATAAAAGTTCCCATTAAAAGTAAACAAAAAGAAAAACTTCATTGTACAAATAATTGCAAGTTTATAAACTGTAACCAAACAACAATAATAAAAAAAATTCCATCACTAATTTTTATTCATAGTGAATGGTAACAGAAAAACACTTGAAATTACAAAAAGATTGTTAAAAAAATATCAATTATTTTTATAAAAATTATTTTAATTTACGTTAATATGTGCTAGATTGCTTTCATTAATATTTTATGATATTATCATTTATTTAAAAAAAAATATATATATTTGAAATGTATTACTGCGCGGAAAAGCATATCCATAAGGCCACTTCACTACTGCTCATATGGCTCATCAGTGGATTTTACCCCAAATTTTGTATAGAAAATTCAAGAGTCAATTTGGTTTCCGATATAAGACTCTTGAATTTTCTATACAAAATTCCACTGATGAGCTATATGGAATGGCCATATGGCCTCCGCAGTAATACATCTCAAATATATACATATATATATATATATTTTTTTTTTTTTTTGAATAATAAATATTTTATGACATTCTCATCAAAGGAATCTAGCACATATTAACGTAGATTAAATTAAAAAGTGATTCCAAAAAATAAAATTATTTAATAAATTTTTTTTATTTTTTTTCCCCAAATTCTTTTTTTTTATTTTTAATTATTTAATATGAAATTTAAAAAGCAGGAAAACCATTAAAAATAAATATAACTTTTTGAATTGAAATAAACGGATTTTTTTCTGTACCAATTATTGCAAGTTGTATTGTAAAAAATATTATATTTAGAGCAGTTGGGTGCTCCCGAAATCCAAACCATTCTCGGGTTTCTGGGGTCGTTTCATTAGGTAATATGACTTATTATTTTAGTTACTTATAATTAATATTATTTATTTTTTATGGCCGATGTAGCGACCCAAAAAATTCCTGTAAGAGCTTTTTCACTTTCGTTTTCTCAACCTTTTTCTCAGTTAAACCGTTTAGTTTTGCAAAATTACTGTGAATGTAATAGACTGTAAAAACAGGTATTAGGGGCTTGGAAAGCATTTTTTGACTATTGAAATCTTTTCCTAAATTTCAGTACTTCATAATATTCGAACTATTTCACTTGATAGTTTCATTTTTTGAAGCAGAGAAAATTAAAATGCTTAATTTCTGTTGTATTCCCAAAATAGAAATACATAGACTACAACTAAAAATCATATATTGAGAGAATAAATAAATTATTAGTATCACCTTCCAATTCCCTTTTACTTGTCAACAACAAAAATGTCACTTTGTAAAGTTAACCTGATTATTAATAGAGAGAAAACACTGAAGATGGCATATAGCCGAAACCGGTATGTTCACAAACCAAATTTGATGCGGGTTGACGTAAAATCATACCCAAATATTGATAGAAAACTTATTACTTGAATAAACGTTTTACAGAAAGGTTCGTCTTTTGTCTCGTGTACTAAATTTGACACTTATTTAACTGAAAAAACCCCTACATAAACTGTCCTTAATAATATAATTTCTTGCCTAAAGAGGGAGGAGTATAAGTCTTTTCAACCCCGATCGAATAAAATTTCAAATTCATATTTTTTTCTCCAGTAAGTTAAGTTTTTAACATAAAAAATTTTATTATTTATTTAGCGGTTTTTTCATGTCGATTGACACTTCTTAACCCAGAGTAAAGACTTTTTGGCTTCTATTTTTGTTTTTTTTATAAATTGCAATACAATCCTTCTTATATCAATAACTTGCAACTTGCAATCACCCTATTTAAAAGTATCTGTGTTAATTTTGACAGCTGTGATAAAGTGTCAATATTAACTTAGGTGACAGCAGTCGCATGTTTAAGTTTTTAAGCAACTTAATGACATGAACAACAAAAGCCAACTTGGTCAAAATATCTGACCGAATTTCGGTAATAAATGATAGTTTTTGTTTGTGTTTTCTCTCTTAACGAAATTCATTAACAAACAAAGCAAATTTCCCAAAAAAATTTTTTCGAAATGAAACAACAATTCCGTTGATCTGCTTTGTTAAATTTGTTTTGGTGTTCTGTTTTCTTGTTTTTTTTTTGGTGTTCTTTTTTCTTGTTTTTTTTTTTTGGAAAGGTAAACCACATGGCCATGACTTAAGCTGACGCATATGTTTATTATTTTGGTGGCATATACTTTTTTTGTGCTGAACTCTAATTGTGTTAAATGGAATGTTTTCAATCCTTTTATATATTCAATTGTTCAAATATTTTTTTAAGTTAAATATTTGATATAAAGTTTAATTTGAAAACGAGGTCAAGAAATAGTGTCCCAAAATTAGTTAAATAAAAAAACTCTTCTGTATTATATTTTTTAGATTATACTTTTTAATAAAGTTGAGAATTTTTTTAATTAACGATTTAATTTAAATTGTTAATAATTTAGAAAACCTTATTAATAAAAAACATTAGAGTAAAGAGAAATTGCACATATAGTTATCTTAATTGGAAAAAGTGTTAAGTCCATTTTTGCGAATTATTTAGGAGATGAAAAAAACTGTCTAATTTTGTTTTTTTGTAGTAGACTTTTTGAAAATTTATAAAAGAAGTTTTTTTATATAGTTCATCCTTTTAAATTAACAGTCGCAGGATTTGAAAATAAATCATTTGCGGACTTATAGGCTTTATTGGACTTAGAACATTTGCTCTTTGAAATTTCATTATTCTAGTAGGGAATTAGCATATTTTCATTTACTATATTTTCTTTAATTTCTAGAATTTAATTTAAGGAATTGTTCCTTAGGAAGCATAAATCGTTGCAGCGGTTTATTTTAAGCGGAATCTTCCTATGTTAAAAAAATAGTTATAAAATATTCAGAAAAACAAATCATAGATGAGGTAAATCATCATAATAACGTAATGATCTTTAAGTAAAGTGAGTTTTAAAAATTGTAGGGTTTCATATTTTCTTGCCGCTATTTATGAAAAATGGCTTGCATACTCGAGTGTTTATGTTTTCTACTCTAAAATAGTACTGGTACATTCGAGATTTTTTGAATTCGTCGGACACTTTTCGATTTCAACAATTTTTTATCAAGCTATTAACATAAGCGTTGTTTTCGAACTATGATACCTTGTAGTTAATACCATTTCCCTTACATTTGCATCAACTTCCTATCGCACATCTTTTTTTTTTGTTTTATCGTAAGTGGATCTATTGCCTACTTTTTGTCTTCCCAAATAACCTTCACCTCTTTCTCTCCGTTTTTTTTTCTTGGCCCAAACCAAGCAGGGTTTTCTGCACGACCTCTCCGCTTGCGTTTTTTCTATGTCGATGGTAACTGATACGAATCATTGGAATCACTGTTAAATCCATATAGAACCAAACTTTTAACTCCATCATCCTACTCAATTCCATGATTGTCACAATTGTAGTTATTTTTCTGAGCAGAGTCCATGGCAACTATCTAACAAAATTTAAAACTAACAGTGGTTTCCCAGATACAATAAACAGTTACCTTCAGCGTCAAAAAACTGTATAATTATGGTATTTTGCAATATTTTATATTTTTTTTAATTCTCAATGCATGCAAACGCATTTAAAACTATAATCACTTTGATATAACGAATTATATGAAATGCAAAGTAGATATTAAATATTGTAGCCATTGCTAAATTGCTGTAATTCTTTATAATCCAACTTGAAAAGAAAAGACTTAAACCTTTTCTTGGTCCGTTCAACTGGAATTAACGAGCTAGCTACATGTACACTTCGTTCTCATTTTATGCGAATTTTTTATATGCGCTTTTAGAGTTATGCGGTGCAAGGAAAAAAATAAGTTACCGTAGTTCGGTATTAAAATCCTACGACGCCATATTCAATTTCAAAATTTTTCTGTAAATATTAAAATTCATGGGGATTGAATGCACGCGACTTTATAAAATTAATTCGTTTAATTGTGTCAAGAAAAACTTTTTCGCATAAAAATTTTCCTCGAAAATGTTGTAAGAGCTAATTAATATTTTCTTTTGTTTGAACTCCTTAGGCTTCTCGCACATAATCCATCTGTCGATATACCAATAATATTTTCTAATAAAATTTAAAAATTGTTAAACACAGATTTTTGTTTATCGCGCAGCTGTAGTCGTAGTCCCTTGTACAAAATACTTTGGGAATATTAAATTTGGCGTCAACATCACGTTAAAATATAGCTAGTTATGCTGCATCCTAAACGCAACTCTCATCAAGTATCAAATAACAGCTATCGAATTTTGTAATGCTTTGACGAAGCGTTGTTGCTAAATTCCCGAATAAGCAAAAAAAAAAAAAAAATTAGACGCGTACGATTCTGATTAAAACAAGTGAAAAAAAATTTTATTGAGATAAATTAGAAATTAAATTAGAAATGTTTGGGGTAGCATCAACATATATAACAGTCTGCAGGCGGCCTACTGGTTGAGCATTGCTCATTACCGTTATTAAAAAAATATAACAAAACTACTACAATTCCATTAAAAAGATTTTTGAAAAACATTTTTTTATGCTTTCACTTTCAATTCATTTGGAATTAAAAAAACACGCAAGCACATTCTGCTTCTTTTAAAAGTCTTCTTCAATTAGTAAAGATAACAGTCAAAATTATAACCTGTTACAATGAAAATTTGATGATAAAATAATTTAAATACTCGTGCAGAGAGAAGGCATATTTGAAATAAATATGTGTTTAACAATAAAAAATTTTTTTTAATTATAATATTTTTTTTTCTTTATTTTAAGAGAAACCTGTTTAAAATTCCTTAATATTTAATCATTTCGATCTTAATCAACTATGGAGGGCGTGTCTTTTTTTTTTATTTGCTACAAACTACTACTGTTAGTTTTTTAAACGGAGGTGGGCACGACTTTATTAATCTTGCGCTGTAACTTTGTAGTAAAAATTTTTTTTTTTAAATTAAACTTAAAAAAAGTATTAAATTTTGAAGAAAAATGTTCAAGCAAGTAAATAGTTTTGAACTGCATTTAGAGAGAGAGAGAGATAGAGAAAACAAAGCAAATGTTAATTAAAGTTTTAATTAACATTAACAATGAATTTTTATTTGCTTATATGTTATGAAGCCCACGTCTCAAAAGTCGTAATACATGACAAAACTTTAAATTCCTAAAACTAAAACAAGTATTTTCTTTTAAATGGCCACAATTCAAAGTTAAACAAACAAACAAACATCACCATCAACATCAACAATAATAATAATAATGTATTAACACTAATTTGTTCGATTAGTCAGATAACAAGATTATCTACTTTGCATTAAAATTAAATAAAATTGCTAAATCAACAAAGTTAAACTAAACTAGCATAACTAGCCCCAAAGCAGTGATATTTCCATCGCATATGTTTGGAAAAACAAAAACAAAACCAAAAAACAAAAAAAGAAAACAAAATGAAATATCATAAAAATCTAACAAAACTAATGCAAACATTTGATAACTTGAAACCAACAATTATGTTAAAATTTCAAATAATTTATGGCCGCTATATTTTAATTTGAAAAATTAAGTTTAAAAATTTATTTACCGCAACGATTTATTCAATTTCTGTTTAGTTTTCTTTAAATCTAACGAAAAAAAAAAAAAAAAATAAAACTTTAATATTTATCTCTGAAATTCATCTAATAGTTGGTTAGTTGGTTGATTGGTTGGTTAATTCAGCAGCTGTGAGTATAAAATAAAATAAATTTAATTTAATTGATAAAAATAAACGGGCCACCGCTGCTCTACTTCAGCATGCAGCAGCAAAAAATCTGTAAAGAAACCGCCAAACTTTCAAAAACATTAAAACAAAAAAAAAAAAAAAAAACACAATCGTTTTCTTTTAGGTATAGCAAATAACATGTAAAATAAAATGTTAGAAAGAAATTATCAACACCAATTTTGATTTGGGAAAAAAAGTGAAAAATTAAAAAACAAAAAAAAAAAAAAAGAAAATAGTTGAAGTGGACTTCTTAGTGCAACTTTAAATTTTGCACACTAATGACAAGTGAAACGAAGTTAAAACGTTTTTCATTGTATGAGTTATAGCATGCATTTTATATTGCTTAACAACATGTCAAAGTATCAGATTAAGTTGTTAAATGTGTTAAAATAATAGCATCTACTAAAATGTAGAAAAATGGGCGTGTTAAAATAAAATAAAAATACCTTTTTTAAAAATTCTCATTTTGAGTGGCATTTGCTTTGCGATTTTTTTATAATTTCATAAATCGTACGATTTTGTAGTCAATTGCGCTACGCCTGCTGCTAACGAAGAATCAGTTTAGATGCCTTTTTTCAGTTTATATTGGAAATGTCAAAGCTAGGAATTTAATATATACTCCGTTTATACGAAAGTCTTTTTTGTAATTTTAAAAAAATTCAGATAATAATTACAAATACAAATCGATATAACTTTTAACACAATAAAAGCTGAAGTAAAAAATCTATAAGATTTAACTAAGAAAATGTGATTAGTACATATGCTACTTTTTGAACTTAAGTTTTACCAAAGATACTAACATTTTACTTTACAGATAATGATATAAAAGTAATGAAGATTTAATTTGTTTCGAATGTATCCAGTCACTCATAACTATTCCTCTGCCTAGTTAGACCAACGTGTAGTCCACACGAATGAATGCACAATGTTTTATTTTAGCCAAAAGTAACTTTGACCACCCTTGTCCAAAAAACATAAGCCTGCAAAAAAGCTGTATGATTGTAAAACCCTACAATACCCACCTATAGCGCTTCCTCAAACATCGTGCATTCCTATATCCATTCCTAATTGCATTCATAAAAATAATCAGCATACATTTTTGTCAGAGTCGGGAAATATTTGAGGTAGTGAAATAGATTAGCAGCAGCCGTTTTATCTCTAAAGGTGTGATAAATTATCCCTTGCAAAACCTCACCTCTTACACTATAATACTGTGACGGTTTGTTGATTGACAACTATTTCTATTCGGTTCAGAGTGAGACTAAGTGGTAGTTTCAAAAGCCTTGTTTCCCTTCTGTCCAAAAGCCTTGTTTTCGTTCTGTCCATAGCCACCATAACCTGGAGTAGCGCCTAGTATTCCTAAGAGGGCCATGTCGACAAAATTTCCAGACTCTTTCGCTAGATTCACTATAATAGATTTTCACTTCATACGGGAGGTGCAGCGTTTTCTTTGCACATCAATAAGGAGATTACTTTTAAGATTAAACCAATTGTATGGGAAATGGCACGTATATGCAAATCGGCAAATGATTTGTTTTGTTGTTCGATGCCTTATAGTCTGCTTCTAACACAATTTGAATTTTTTAAGGTCGGCCATAATATCTTCGAGCATCTGTTTAGTTTTTTAATCCAACTGAGGAGCGGCTGAATGTTTTTTTCTTCATCTCTTATTTTAGCACTAACCCCGGGGCACACAATCTTGACCAATGTCTTCTCCATCTTGGTGTGTGCCTTCGCGGGTAAAAGGCGGCACCAGTCGCCTGGGCTAGCAGAAGCCCGATACTGGAAGAGGCGTATAACTCTCGGAGTCCGACCAGTGACTTATAAATAAATGCTCTGGTTGTTGGTGAGGCTCTTCGGGCAGCAATGTGGTGGCTGTGGCTTAAATCGCGCTTTGAAGAAAGTTCCGAAGAGGTGTTAACGAAAAGAAAAGGTTAACATCCAAATAAATTTCCTAGTTGTGCTTGTAACAGCACCAGGGGTTGAATAGTCTCTAACTCTTAAGGAAGGAGTGGGGGCACGGCCCTGCTACCGTGCACTTAAAAATTGCAACTAAGGCTATACGCACCTAGTGTGTATACTTTTTAGGGTGTGAGTGGACGCTTTTGCTTACACCCAGTGGTAAGACCACCATCGGATTACGGCCACATGGTTCGGTACTGACGTAAATCTTGTCACGTCTTTACCACTTAATTGTTGGTAAGAAACTATGAAAATTTCCAGAGGATCATTTCACTGAAAGCTGTATCCTTCCCACATGTGCTTTATATAGAGTATTTTAATTTAGTTCTCGTTGAAATAGATTAAGTAGCGATGGGATTATTCTGGAAGTATGTTAACCTCCCAGAAAGCTCATGAGCATTAACACTGACATTTAGCCTTTCATCTGGCAATATGAAAATGCATGTGATTTACACAAACCTTGAATTCCAAAAAAAAACTTTTGGGTATATTGTTTACTAACTGCGTGGCTTATTAAGAAAACTTATGCACAACAACAAAATTTTTAGTTACAAACTGCGTAGAAATTTTATGCACGCAAACAACAATTTGATAGGCGTGCGTGGTTTTCTGAGAAAACTTTTCTACGCAAGACAACAACAAATATTTTAAAATAAATTCCAAGAAGAAACTTTAGCAGTAAAAAAACAAAAACAAAAATACACACAGACATACAAAAATGTGATACAAAGGGAGTAGAAGATTGTTAATTTCTGTAGACTTCTAGTGGACAAATATAAAAGGGCAGCATCTGAGTGGATAGTTAGTCAGTGTAAAAATAAATCTCGTAAAGTAAAGACGTGCATTTTAAGTAAATTGTTCTGTAGTAGTTAAAGTAAATAACCTTCTAACTAATTTAAAAACTTTAAAATCTGGTGTTATTTATTTTGCAATAAAGAACTCACAACAAAACGTTTATAAAAGGTATAAACGTAACAATATTATACATCACATTTTTAAATTTCAAATAAATATCTTTTTTCTTTTTTAAGATCTTTTTTTATATATTTTTTCTTTTCAATATTTCGCTTTCCTTTGGAAAGTTTCTTCAGGAAAAAATTTTTTATATTTTTGAAAACAAAAAAATTATTAACAAATTGAAAAAATGTTTTTGTCAAATGTTTTGAAACATTTTTTCAATTTGTTAATAAAATTTTTGTATTCAAAAATATAAAAAATTTTTTCCTGAAGAAGCTTTCCAAAGGAAAGCGAAATATTGAAAAGAAAAAATATATAAAAAAAGATCTTAAAAAAGAAAAAAGATATTTATTAAAGATAAAAAGATCGTTTGCAAAACTATAAAAATTTTTAAATTTCCTTACTCAAAAGACAAGAACTCAGCGCTATTAATGAGAAATGATGAATTAAATTTAAAAACTAAAGGCTGTCCCCGTAGAAGATTGTTGTAATAAGCTTATCTCTTAAGCAGCGAGACAGATATCTACATTGTACAAATATGATTATATACGCTATTACAACAAGTATAAGACACAAAGTAATGAGCAAGTGATACTGTAAACGGCAAACAATGAAAATAGGAAATAAGAAACTATAGGATGTTCCATAGAAGATGTGGTGGGCTTAGAACATATAAACCCTTCCTGAGCAAGTAAGGTTCTCATTTAACGATGTTATATTAATGTTTTGCATTTTAAATAGAAGTAGATGGGAATTTACCATTTTTTTGTTAAAGTTGTCAGAACAAATTAAACTTTTAACACTCATTAACCTCGTGTAATTTGCATTTATTTTTAGAAAATTACTTGGTTTTTAATATAATTTTATAAAGACATTTTGACATTTAATCACATTTTAAGCCTTATCATGTAAGTAGGACTATCCAAGTCCTATTAAATCTTCCACTGTTAAACAATATACAATTATTTAACTCCTTTAAACAAAAAAATAAACCCATAAATCTGTGCAGAACTCACAAGCGTGACAGTGGCAAAAATCTTTAAAACATTTTGCCAAAAAATAAATAAATGAATAAAATAACTACATGAACTAATAATAAACAACATTTTTCTTCAGCAACTCTTAATAAAACTAAAAACATTTTTACTAAAAAAAAAATAAATAAATAAATAAAAACATACAGCATGTGCCGCATCGCATGCTTAATGCTGGAAATGCTTAACATTTGCAAAAAATAAAGAAAAGAGGAAAACAAGCCAAAATGACAAAAATTGTATGACTGTAATTGAGAGAAGTCATCAAAAATTGAAAATTTTTAAAATGTTAGATTTGCTGAATGTACGTAACGTGCTTCTATGAATGTGTAAGATCGTCTTAACTGATCATGCAGCCAGCACACATTAATAAGACAACATTGCGCAAACATGGCACGTTGTAGTTGTCAACGAGTGTGTAGCATTTTTTAATTTATATCTTTTTTGATAATTTTTTTCTTTTATTTTTTTTTTGTTACTTTAAGCGTTTGCCGTATTTGTTTTACTTTTCTACTTGTGTGTTGTTGTTGTTGTTGTTTTACAATGCGTTTTATTGATTTGGTAGATGTTTTTGAAAATAAAAACTGGCAAATTTTTATGCGAATTAGCAAAAATGTATTTAACAGACCGGATTATAGTATCTTTTTTTTCTTATTGTCGTCGTGTTTAGTTTTGTAGCTTGTTGGCTTTTAAGTGATTTGAAAGGCAAAGTATCACAATTACTTACTTTCGATATGTTAATTATGTGTTTACTGTGCGTATTAAAAAAAAAATGAACAAAAAAACAAAAATGTCAGTTATATTTAGTGATTTAATAAATTTATTGCAGGAGCGTTATTTGAAGAAGGAGACAAAATAATTCGACTCGAGAAAACAATTTTAGATTATTCTGTCACTGTGAGCTTACAAACTAAAGCTTGGAGATACAAATTTTAGAACAACTCTTTTGGTTTTCTGGGTAAAATTATTTGAGCTGCTTATTTATTTCCTTTCGTGACAGAATAAAGTTTGTGAATACTAATCACTTTGAAACCAGCACGATGTGTTTGTTAGGGTACAAAGAAAATATGTAAGAAAGGGGATGTGAGCGCTTTTGACCACATTTTTCCTTACATTCTTACATATTTCAAAAAGTATTTTTTTATTTTCTTGAAATAACGTGTTGTGGTAACAGGTCTCGCAGTAATTTCATTGTGATCATGGCGATGTGGCACCATGTTGTTGTGGTGTGAGAACTCTCATTTACTCAATTTGGCTTACGATATAAGAAAACACTTGAATTTTCTATACAAAATTTGGGATAAAATCCACTAATGATCTATATGAGCAGTAGTGAAATGGATTTGCTTTCCTCGCAGTAATACATTTCAAATATATATTTTTTTATAATAAATATTTTATGAGAGTATCATAAAATTTATTATATTTTTATACAAAAACCTTGTGCTTAAAAAATTATGCATAAAATACTAAAAAGGCCAATTAACTATAATTATTCTTTAAAGAATTGTTTATTTATTTACTTTTTTTAGCTCGCCCATTAATGTTTTTTATCTTACTTCGGCTATGTTTACTTAAGTATCACTCAACCATGTTCCAAAGGATTTTAATTTTGAATTAAAAAGTGGTATTGCATCATACACTTTTGTTTATTTTTATTTGAAATGATTAAAATTTAATAAGCTTTAAATGTCTTCATTTTTTGAAAGAGACTGAAAGGCTACAAGGACATATAGATTTTGAATATATTAAATGTGTTTCTCTTCTAAATTTTGCTGCCTTCTGAGCGCCTCTGTTTTTAATTCCAAACATACAATTATTCTTCATGTGATATAATGAGGATTAACGATACTTGTCTACAGTTTCTTACAACATAAATCCAATTGAATTTGCATAAAATATTTTTTTTATCAAATTATTTGTGATTTTGTCAGAGACTGCAAAGCATTTAAATGTTGCAACGTCCTCATGCAAATTAATTTATTAACATTTAACATTTTTATTGCATTTAATATTGAAGAATTATTTATTTAACAAAAAAAATGAAAAGCAAAAACACAAACAAAAAATATCATGAATTTTATTACGTGAACATAAAAAAACAGACAAAAAACATGCAACCGAGAAGTTTAATAAAACTTCAATACAGTTGTTGACGTTTTGCTGAGTTAATGCCAGGCACGCTGTGTGTGGGCTTAAAAAAATGTTGTTTCTGTTTTCATTTTTGTTTTTGTTGTTTTTGTGTGGCGTATTATATTTATTAACTGCACTGCGTTAGTTTTGATTAGTTGCGACATTAAACGATTTGTTGTTGAAAACTGTTTTAATACCCCCACCACCAGCAACAAGCGATCTTGTGATTATTAAGTCTTTTAAAGATCGTGCAGCAGATGTGTGGAGTGTAGCATGACTTTTTTCCTTCCATTGTTTGAGGATGGGAAAATACTTGAATGAAAATGGTCATGCACGTAAACGGGAGTGTTTTGTTTTATTAAATAATTAAAAGGAGGAATTAATTTTGAAAAAGCTGTCTTAATTGAAGAACAGATAACCAAAAAAAAATTTCCCATAATCACAACTGTTTCTTATTTAAAAACAAAAAAGTTATTAAAAAATCTTAACAGTGTGCAGATGACAATATTTGGATGACTTAAGTTTCTGACAATTTATGCTTGAAAATATATAAAATTATTATTTTAATATAAAACAGAAGAGATCGCTTATAACAGACACCTGTTGCAATGAATAATCGTTTTAATCGTTTCTTAATAATTTTTGGAACCAGTAAATACTTTACTGGATATATAAAATCTAGTAAAGTCATGGCTGAGGACAAGGGCCTTCTTAACGTTATTGCCACAACTGAGGCTGTGTGGCGACCAGGATATGTATTCTTAGGTCCAGTATCGTAAACGGACCTTGATCTATATTCCTGTTATTCGCGGAGCCTTTTAATTTTGGACGTGGTTTAGACTTAAATCAAGGGGAGGGTTTTTGCACCCTAAGTGCCGTTGTATTACAATAAAAGCCCCTGACGGTGCGTTGTAAGTTTCGATAGTCTCCAGTTCTTCAGCAGGGAGTAGAAGTAAGGCCCTACCAAACATAATACTAAAGTAACTATTAGATAATCGAAATGTACCGCGAGGGCGCTGTTGGCTGTGACAATTTCATCCGCTATTAAAAGAACTGCGGGGTTATCCTATCATAAACATAACTTTGGCCTGAGTTATCTTAAGCTTTACAAAAAAGTCACATAAAATGAAAAAGGTATTGGAAAGATTCTGAACTTGTCTATATTAAAAATTCGCTTTAATTTGTAAATTTAGTAACATGTGTTAACCTTATAGTGCCGTTGAGTTACGTGGGTGACAATTAATGTTTTTCACAGTCTGGTTGTACTTCCATAAAATTAAATTAATTAAATAATCAGTAAAATCAAAAGTATGATAAATATTCTTTACATTAATTTTTAGGAACAATTTCTTTCCCGTTTTTTTGAGACTTATTAGAACTTACATTTTAAGGAACGATATCAACAAAAGTTGACAAGAATTAATTTAAATTTCGAATGACATATTTCTCCTTGAATAAATACTTGGCTCTGATACATAGGAAGTATTTTCGGCAGATTTTAACATTGCGAATGAAAATTATGTGCTAGATGGCAGTTCTGTTTTGCACATATCAAACCTCTGCTTCAAGGGAATTATATTAAAAAAAAAACAACTAAACTTGATTCAACGTATTATTATTGTTATTTTTCTCTAACCTTTCTGGCTGCTGTTTCTTCTGAATCTTTCCAAAGGGAAATACACAATCTATTTAAGCTCTGCAAAACGTTTAGTGACAGATGTGTATACAAATATATGAACATGAAACCAGGACCACCAACACTCAAAGCACAACCGAAAATACACAAAGAAAACATACCAATGAGACCAATTATAAACTACTGACCTGCACCAGCATATCACCTGACTAAGCACCTCACTGGCCTACTTAACGGAAAGATAAATTTACAAAATACATATACTCTACGCAAAACACAAGACTTTACCGAAAAACTTAAAGACATCTCGATAACCGAAAACATGCGACTCGCTTCCTTTGATAATACAGATCTATATACTTCAATACCAACACGTGAAACTTTAGATATCCTACGCGACACACTAGACAATTTATATGAAAACCAATACATCACCGACAGTGTAGATATTGCAAAGACGATAATAAACCAGAACTACTTTAGATTTAATAACCACTTTTATAAATTACCTAACGGGCTCGGTATGGGCAACCCAACTTCTGCAATCTTCATGGAAATTTTCATGCAACATCTTAAATCACTACACGTAAAAATACTAATAGAAATACACAAAATAACTTAATACTATACATACGTAGATGACATCATATGCATCCTCGAACAAAACAGCGCCGAACAAATTTTAGCAGACTCAAACATAATCCATAAACATTACATACACAATGGAAAAATAACAAGACAGAAATTTGCATTATCTTGACATCACAATAACATTTGACATCTATAGAAAACCAACTACGACGGACACTACCATGCACATCTTCTCGTACCACCCTACCCAACATAAACTAGCAGCATTTAGACTTATGATATACAAACTTAAGATAATTCCACTTACCCCAGATAAGTACAACAAAGAACTCGACATAATTTACACCATAGCTAAAAATAACGGCTACTAACCCACTACTATCAATAAACTTCTTAGACAATACATCACTCAAAAACAGGAATAAAGAAGACAAAGAGACAACCGATACAAACGATGGCACACTTTTGCTTACACAGGACCAGAAGTATACAGACTAACTAACCGTTTTCACAGAGAAAACGGCAATACTCTGAGTCATAATCTCAGGACAACGACGGAAGCAATTGGCAAATTTATTTCCAGCGGAGTATACAGACTTACGAACCTGCAAACATACTTATATAGCGCAAACAAACGGAAAAGAGAAGACTCCAACTTTGCATTACACCTTGATAATCATGGATGCACACCAAGGGAAATATATTAATGTATGATATTACTACAACCCAGCAAAAGAGGACGAAAACCAGACATTTTTAAAAACATGGAAATCTACAAAACAAAAACGTTTAAAGTGGCATTATAAACGAACAGGAAAACACGATCTCAGACACAATTTTCACACCACTTAAACTACTCATACACACAAACAAACGAAAAATACCCTCAAACGGATACACGCACCTAGATAATAATGAAAGATAGAGGTATTGAAAAATTAGCCTAGTGTAAAGTGACAGGTGTCTGGCATTCTATCTGCGTGAGTAGATACGACCTAAATGAAAATGAATGTCTTCACATCGAAAGCGAGCGATTAACAGCCAGAAAGCACAGAGAACAGTAATTGCTGAATAAGCTAAAAAAATAGAATATAAAATTTTATAGGTTGTTTTTGATAAATTAATAAAAAAAGAAAAAAAAAAATAACAGAAAAATAAGACAGTTCTAACGTTAAAAAGAAAAAATGATAGTTGTTTTTTTTTACATATAGGACCAGCACTCAGGGGATGACCCCTACCTATGCAATGCATTGTGCCAGAACTAGTGGCAAGTTTCAGGGTATTGACAAAACAGTGGAAACTTAAAGATCAGCGAAGATTTAAAAATGAAACTAATAAATGATTTTAATACTCGATTACAACAAAAAAAAAAAATAATTGGGACAAATATTCAATGAATAATTCAGTAGTTTCTAAAATTATCAAGAAATTTCGTGAAGCAGGTTTTGTAAAAATACTACATTCTTGAGGAAGACCACTTAAAACTACTCCAAGACAAGATAATTTAATAGCAAGAGTTTAAAAAAGACCCGAAAATGGGATCAATAGAAGCTAAGCTAATATTCTGAGATTGGATATTAGCTCACGAACAATTAGCCGTAGAGCGAGCGAAGCTGGTCTTGGTTGTTATCGTCCTGCAAACATCTTCAAAAAAAACCGTACTGCTCGTTTGAAATTTGCCAAAGAGCACATAAATTGGGCTATATAGCGATGGAATGCTGTCCTATCTTCCGACGAATCCAAGGATAGGACTGAATTCAAAGTATACTTGCAAAACTGTAAAGTTTGGTGGTGGCAATGTTATGATGTGGGGTTTTTTCTCAGGGCAGAGAATAGGCCCACTTCATGTTATAAAGGACACAATGACAGGTGTAGGCTATATATCGATTTTAGGCGACCATATGCAGAGGAGAACATCCCACTAACTTGAAGGTTTCAGTATGACAATAATTCAAACCCATCTTTAGGGTTGTAACGGATTGGTTTCGCTCCAATGAGGTATGTGTTTTGAAGTGGCCTGCCCAATCCCCAGATCGCAATCCCATAGAAAATCGATGGTAAATTCTAGATCACAAGATAAGAGCTTATAATTTCACACGAAAAGACGACTTATGCAATACAGTGCTTAGTGAATGGCATAAAGTTCCAAAGGACACCATTGATAAACTAATTGAATCAATGCATCGTCGTTGTGATGCAGTCATAAATAATAAAAGATACCCAACAAAATATTGATCATTGATAAAAAAGTAAAATTTAAGTTTCCCTTGTTTCGTCTACTTCCAAAAATTGACTACTTTTAGTTTTTTTTTCTATAATTTCAGAACTGTGATACATTTTTGTTATTATTTATTTTTTTAATCTTACCCTTATAGAATAACGAAGATTATTTTTAAAAAAATCCAAGTTTTTTTCAAGAATTGTTTTTGTCTTTTTGACTTTAGAAACGAATAAATGAGCTCTCAGAAAAGTTTCCATTGAATTGTCCAGCACTGTAATTCAAAGCACCTTCTATTGACATATATATTGCATAGTTTGTATAATTAGCTCTTTCTTATTATCTCTCTTAAATCGCAACCTGTGGTTACAATAAAATTTTGCTTTCAATTGTTGATTAAATATTAAAATAGTTTCTCAACCTGTTTTTTTATTTTTAAAAAACAGAATTACATTTTTTTATCTATTACGACCTTGTTCTGACAAACGTTATTCAAGGTTTCTCTGATTTATTTTTATTGATAAAAAAGCAAAAGTACTTTGTTTTTTAAATTAACAAAGAACATAATTAATTAATTATTTACACTTAATAAAAGATTGACTTTGCACAAAAAATAGACAACCACACGAATTCAAACCGAGAAAAAAAATTAAAACAAGTTAAAATAGAAATTCATAATCTAATGAGCAAGATTAATTTTTGTTTTTGTTTTATTGCTTTAGAATGACATGTGGTTGGTGGTCGTCTATTAAAGTAAGTGGATGGCGGCTGACTGACTGCATGTCGTGTGTCTATTTAATGAAAAACTCAATTATGCAAATAAAATGGCGCAAACAAAACAGGCATTTGACAAAATTATTTGTTTTGCCTTTTATAAATTTGTCTTTGATTTCTGGATTTAAAAATATACAAAATTAATAAAGAAACTTAAATAAAAATAGCATTAAATTGAGATTAAAAAAAAAAGATTGTTAGAAGAGTACAAACAGATTGATGAAAATATATATTTTTATATATAGCAATCTGTTGGTGGATCAGAATATATTTAGGAGAAAGTTTATGTTCGGTGGGCCAACATTTGAGTGCGTAAACGTCTGCGTTATCCGTATTCGTTATTTATTTGAGACAAGCATTTAGAAGCTTATTAATCATTAATATATAATAGAGTTTTTAGTGACCGCTTATGATATAAAACCGCTCTAGATATAAAATAGATATTGGCAATATAGGTACCACTCTTCATTCAGAAAAGACACAATTGTGTGCCAGTGTTGCAAGAAAAATAGGGAAGAAATATAAAGAAATTGAAACGTTTAACACACGCAAATAAAATTGATGTCAGCGCATTTTGAACATATATACGATATCCATAAAGTAGTGGAATACGTTTCAACGTTTCTTCAGAACAGAGTATCAGAAATTGGCTTAAATTATTGTTTACCTCAAAACAGAAGCGCAAAATTCATATGTTACCAGAAAGATGGGAAAAAGTAGTGGCTAATGAATGATATTTTTTGAAATACATTTTTCAACTAAAAAAAAATATTATTAATAACTATAGGGTGCCCGTCGGTGCCGTAATTTTGGCAGTTCATATTTGACAGTCATGAAGTAGACATGTGGCAACTTTATTATGAAAAAATATTCGATAAACCAACGCGTTTTAATCGTTAAAATATTTTATCAAAATCAGTTATCGATCGCTGTGACGATGAGAAAGTTACGTACAATTTTTGGGGGAAACACAACACGCCAACAAAACGCACTATTTATCGTGTAGTGAATGATTTCGGAGAAAGAGGATCTGTAGGTGATAGACCCAAGCATGGACCAAAACGTACTATAAGACCCGCTAGAAACATTACTGCTGCTCAAGAAAGTGTTCAAAACAATCCATCAACCTCAATTCGATGCCGTGCTCAGGAGCTTGATCTTCAAAAAACAACTTTCGCCACAATTTCGCACAACGATTTGCATTTGTTTTCATATAAGATTTAGATGACACAAGAGCTTCTTCCACAAAACCATTTACGCCTCCGTACATATGCCAATAGGATGTTACAACTCGCTCGATGACGAGGCACATTTTCATTGAATGGGTGTGTGAATTAGCAGAATAATCGGTTCTGGGGAACAGAACAACAAATTATTTCAAGAAATGATGATGTTGATTGGCCTGATTTTGCTGCTCCCGCCTTATTTTTGTGGAAAAGCAGAGTCTATGCAAACAAACTAGAAACGCTTGAGAAACTCAAGCAAAATATTTGTGATGAAATTAATGAAATATCGCGTGAAATGTGTGAGAATGTAATGAGAAATTTTCTCAAAAGGGCTTGCATTTGTATGGCTAACAGAGGCGGACATTAAATAAAACATTTATCAGTATAAAATCCATCCTCTTTCCCGGCGGACACTCTTTAGTATACTTCTTGCGATGGCTTAATAAGACATGCGTGATAAAATTTACATCTGTACTTAGCTGTGTAAGCCATAACGAGATGGTGGATCATACCATTGTGGTTGAAATGTATCGTCATCCTCGGCCTAGAAGGCCTTCAGATACGTACATATATCATCCGGTCACAACTAGTTGCAACTTCAAGAGCTTGGAGCAGGCCAACGCGCCCACTCCTTGCTAAAGATTTGGAGACTATCCAACTCCTGGTTCAGAACGCATGAAGCTTAATATAATTTAAGAACACGATGGCATTCATGCTCACTGGACCTGGACCATTCATTGTGTTCATTGCGAATGATCCGACCCACACAACTCAAACGAGGTCCTCGAAACCACAACCACCACAATAATCAGTCAGAGAACAGCTAAAAGACTAAAAAGACAAATAGCTGAACTCTGGGGCCTTACTGATTACCGTGAAAATATAGTGGATTTGCAGTTGGCTCCTGCTAGCCTTGAAGGGGACTGGGCTTCCTTTTACCCCCGAAGGCACATGTAATGACGGCGAGATTTCGTCAAAACATATCAATGTGCCCCCAGGGGGGGAGGGGGTAGGCTTAATGAGACATTGTGTTCAGTAGTTTTTCCATTTTCTCTATAATATTTTTTCTAGTTGCAGATCTTGACGTGGTTGGAGTTGCCGATGAAAGAATTTTTATTTTTTTTTAAGAATTCTCCTTATTGTTGAAGTTACTAAATTTAATGCAGCACCAGAATCACCTGAATATAAACCTTTAATCTTGTATTTTAGCTTCCAGTGAAATCCTTTTTTTTTTCTTATTTTTCATTATGTTGACAATAATGTCAACAAATGTTTCAAAAGGTAAAAATGCGTCTGTACGGCACCGAACCAAACATTGCTTCGGATATGTTATGCACATATTTAGAAACTGGCTCTGCGTGTTACTTCGGGGAATCCCCGGTTTAAAATAAAGGAGCGGTAAACCGAAACTGCGTTAAGCGGGTCTTACTGTACTGTGAAGTGATTAACAGTGCTCTATTAACTGCAAAATTTAGTCTCTGCTAGTTAAATTTGTTTTGATTGGATTGAAACTTTTAAAAGGACGAAAAGTCTTTCTTTTTCCTGTCTTACAAAATATCTATTTTGTTGTTTTTTTCATTAGAAAAACGAGTGCAGACGTTTAAGCCTAATTGCAAGCTTTATACGGTTTAAATATAATTTTAAATTTACATATATTCAAGTACAAGATAATTTAATTTAATCAAATTTGCATATGCAAAAAAGAAAGAAAATAGCAAAAATGATTGTGAGAATATTAGATTGCAAATGTAATGCTTCAATGAGATGTTTTAAAAGCGGAAACTATTTAAATTAGTAATAATTTGTGCAGAAATTTCTTTTTTTATTATTTGCTATGCGGTAAAAACAGATATTGCTATTGTTAATTGATATTTAAACTCCTGTATGATTACAAAACAAACCATGTCGAATATTGCAATTTCCTTAAAAGAAACATCTAATATTTTAATATAATTTTCAAATTATGCCAAAATTATATTTTAATTTTATTTCTTGTTTTTTGTTTGTGTTGTTTTGTTTTGTTTAAAGCAAAAAAAGGAAACAAAAACCCGAAATTTATACAAAATCGTGTTAAGCTTTTGGACAACTAAAATGTTTTTCGTTTACAAACAAATTTACTTGTCTGGTTTTTTTGTTTTGCCATATCTAAAGGGGTGCTGTCAAGGCAACACCTCTTTTCTTACAACAGTTTTTTGTAAAATCAAAATTGTTACAAACTTTAAGAGTATTTTGTTACTTTAGGATGTTGTATGGCTGTGGTTTTCGGGCATAAAAATAAGGAACAGTTTAACACACAAAACAACCAGTTGCAAGAGGGCAAATGTTAGGATAGCAAAAAAATAAAAAAAATAAGTGAACAAATTAAATGAAATTACAAGAAATCAATGTTCAACATGAACAATATTTGGTTTTTGTTGTTGTTATTGTTGTTGTTTTCTTTATTGGTGTTGTTAATATTATTATAACGGTGCTTACTAACCGGGTTACAATAATGTGTCTGCTTGATTTGATTTTCATGGACATTTAAGCCGTAAGCATGCTCTGTTTAATCGCTGTTAACCAAACATATCTTTTAAGACATTTATACCATTTCTACTGTCATGTAAACAGTCATTGACTTAGTCCATCACTTTTTCACACAAACAGCCATTTGGCTGGCCCTCTATCCAAAAATGTGCAAGTAGACTTCCAGTCAAGTCAAATGTTTTGAGTTTTAACAATTTTATTTTAAATATTGCAATTACTTATCTTCTTGCTACCAAATATCCTGTTAAAAAAAGTACACGAGTACGTTGCTACGTTTGTAAATCATTTCAATACAATTTAGTTTTTGTAAATTTTTATTCCATTATTTCTTCGTAAATTTCTGTTATTTTGTATTTTTGTTTCTTTTTTTTATTTTGCCATTAAAATGAACACATTATAATTTGAAGTCATTTTTCAATAAAATTGTAATTTTATGTTTGAGTTAAATTTATTGTACATTTTTTAAATAAATATTGTATTTTATTTTACTTTTGTTTCCTTCTTTTGTATTTTATTTTACAATTTAATCATTTGAGATAATTGTAGTAAAACTGATTAGTTTTTTACGTGTGGCCTCCTCCTCTTAATGAGAAGGTCATGACTTCCTTTTGTAAATCACATTGGCTTTTACAAAAAAAAAAAAATAATAATTCCGCCAAGTAAGAGTTACACTTACATACAGCTGCGGTCAATATAATAGCACCAGTTGCAATATTCTGATTCGAATGATGTAAACATTTCACCTATTTACTATATAATTTTTTTGAGTGTAAAAGCAGTTACATTTTTTATGCTATCTCAGAGTGTGTGCATTTGTTGTCAAATTTCGTGTAGTTAATAAAATAGCACCAGTAGGCTTTTTTAAATTTGTTTTGAAAAATTCTGTGAAAAAAAGTAAAAACAAGCAATAACCAATCTGCTGACATTTTTAGTCTCAGCCTATTAAAACAGACAAACACATACTTGAAGCATTTGTCTTTATCGGTATTAAAACCAAGAGCATTAGTTAAGATCATGGCGTCTATGGAAACACTTTTATATGTGTGTGAAAATAAATTCGAATTTAATTAGCAGAGTCGTAAAAAATTTTTTTTTGGAATATGGCTAACTTTGCAGCTAACAGAGAACTCTTAAGCACTTAAAAGTAGTTGAAGTTTTGACATTTGCGAAGATGTATCGATCATGGCAACGCTTGGTTATATGTTGCAAGACCGGTTAAAAACTTTTTGGAATACAGTGTGATGGTAAGTTTTGACTCACCCACCTTATAGTCCGGATCTTGTTTTATTTGCTTTCATCGATGGAATATGTCCTTAATGGAGTATGCTTCACAATTGATGAGAAGTTTTGGCTTGCCTCTGACTATCTTCTGACTATCATTTGATTAGATCGATGCAGAACGCTTTTGCTGGAGTACGCTTCACTTCAAAACAGTGTTTCAGAAATTGGCTTGATTCATTCTTTACCTGAAAATCAGATTCAGAAGATGGAAAAACATGGTAGTTGCTAACGATAAACAATGTTTTGAATAATGCATCAACTCATTTTGTTATTATAATAAATGCATTTTTGAAGCAATAAAATCGGCGTTATTAACATGTCTACCTATTAATTTATTTACAGTTTGTAAAAAAGACTCGAAATGTATTTTTAATTTATATAATTCTTTTTTTTATAATGTACGAGGTAATTAGAAAATGATCAAAACTTTTTGTACACCAAGGTGATAGATAAATTTTGTTCACTGCAGCTTAGAAGAATTTACTCAAAATGAGCTTTCATCGCTGTTCTGATGACGACTACATAAAGAGCATGAGCATGTGTATGATTTTGGATAGAACAATTTTGCTATGAGTATGATCACATTGTTAAAATAAATTCGAACCCCTAACTATTTTCATTTTTTTAAAATTATAATAGGACTTTTGAAAAAGCAACACATCCAAAAGTGTCCTCAATTAAAATTGTAGTTTATTATTTTTTTTCAATTTGTAAGTAATGTCATGCGTGCATGGAGTTATTGTTAATTCAATAACCCTAAAAAAAGAACAATAAAATTTTAATGTACAAGTATTTCTGCTTCTTTGTATTACATCCACACATTTATTACCGACCTGGAATTCAAATTTCTTACATATCATATCGGTATAACTAAGCAATAAATAAAAAGAATATCAATATGCAATAGCAGCATTAAGACAATACATATGTGAATAAGTCAATACAACAATATTCCCAAATAATTTATAACATGATAAACAACATGTACATTTAAAGTACTAAACAAAATCTTTTTTTTTTTACTTTTTGCTTAAAATAATAAATAAAGAAATTAAATAAAAAAATAAAAAGACTAAAATGCAAATTAATATATTCATTCAACTAACTATTGTCCAATTTCATTCATTATCAGTTCAATAACGTTGGCTGTTTTTAAACAAATTTAAAACAATATAAAATCAAAGTGGCAGGAAACTCTCTGATAAAGAAAAACAAAAACTTGTAAGAAAAAATAAATAAATAAAATTTTTGCGTATTAAGATTTTGAAAAGGGAAATTCCAAGAGAAAATAAAGTATTCTGCGACCGCTACCATTGAAACACAAAAACGGACACATTAAAACTTTAAAAGTTATTTTAGAACAAAAAAAAAATTTCATTGAATTGAAACATGCCAAAATTACTTAAAGCAGCCTACAGCGGGGATATTTGATTTGATATTTGAATAACAATGGAGGTACAAGTTAATAATGTCGATTTTTTGCTTGAAAAATGCATTTATTATAATAACAGCATGAGCCCCCCCCCCCCGGGGGGGCACATTTATGGTCTTTATAGAACACTCGATTATCTAGACCTGTGCAACTGGGGGTATAAGGTAGCCCAGTCCGCTAAAGTCAGCAGGGGTACAACTGGAAACTCCACGTTATTTTCAAGGGAATCAGTGAGCTCACAGAGTTCCGCTATTTGTCTCTTTAGACGTTTAGCTGTTCTCTGGCTGATTATTGAGGTTGGCATGTGTTCTGGACAGGAGTTGGATAGTCTCCAACTCTTCAGCTAGGAGTGGTGGTTTGCAGCCCTGCTCTGGAATCATCAAAGTTGCAACTAGGAAAGACCTGTTGCTAGAATTAGTCTTCGGCTTCCTAGGGCGTGAATGACGTTGCTTTTCATTTCCAGTGGTATGACCACCATCTGATTAAGGCTCAGATGTAAATCTTATCACGTAATAACAACATGAGTTCATACATTATTCAAAGTGTTGCCTATCGTTAGTCACTATATATAGATTTCGGTGCTCCTGTAGGCTAGTAGGTAGTGTACTGACTTACCAGTCTGGGGGTTGTGGGGATTTGTTGTTTTCACTACAAAAAAATAAAAATTGACTGCCAGTGAGACTGCTCAGAGATGAAGGCATAGTCACTGGTCACTGTGCTGCCTTATACGACAGTTAATTTTCGATAACATTGGCCTTCTAGAAATGAAAGCTGCCCCGGTAGGCTAGTAGATAGTGTAGTTAGCCTAGCAATCTAGGGGTGGTTGTTTTTAGTACAAAAATAAGAGCTTGAAGGCTATGTAACTATCCTTCTACGTCTTATTTCTCCTCTATCCATTTCCTAAAGACTGTAGCACGGTTGTGATTAAATAGGCATTGTTGACTAAAGTGCTACTTCTCTTAAAAAAAAGAAAAAAAGAAAACAAATGCTCCGATTTTTGAGGTAAACAATGAATCAAGCTAATTTCTGATACTCTGTATTGAAGTGAAGCGTGCTCCAGCAAGGGCGTTCTGCATCGATGAATCAGATGGCAGTCAGAAGGGGCAATTAATTTTTGACCGGTCTTGCAACACGCGATCGAGCGTTGTCATTATGAAAGATTATGGCCTCGTGTCTGGTCGAATATTCTCCTCAAACAAATCAGTTATGTATGGTACAGGTCCTACGTGATCGTCTAACCGGATTTCAACAGCTCATAATACAAAACACTCTTTTGATACCACCAAATACAGAGCATTACCTTGGCGTTATGAATATTCGACTTCTTCGTTGATATGACTGATTGGTCCGACTTTACATTTCACTCTTTGCGCTTGGGGTTATCATAATGTAAACATTTTTCATTACCAGTAACAATACGATGCAAAAATAGCTTCTTTGTGTAGCGTTTAACAATCATTTCCGGCATGCGAAGTCGCTTTTCAACGTCTTTCGGGTTCAAGTCCAATTTCTTTGCTTTTGAATCCTGATACTTTTAAATGTAGGGAAATGGCTTGTTGTATGGCTCCCAATGATAATGCGTTCTTACATTTGACAACAATCGTCGCCAAGTAATGCCTCCAATTCCTCATCTTAAAATTTTTCGGCTGACAAGGTCTCTACTTGTCTTTTGTGACGAAATTACCACTACTACAAACTCTCGTTCACAAGCTTTCTAAGTTGGCGCATTTTGACCGCAAGCTTCTACCAACAATCGATAATATTCAGTTGATTTTTTCTTCAAATAAAAGTTGGTTATCAGACTTCCCCGCAAAATATCTTTTTTAGGCCTAAAACTCAACATTATTATAGAGATTGAAAAAAAAGTAATCTTAAAAATATAAATAAAAATAAAAAATCTAAATTGCAAAACAAAAAAAAAAATCGTATAAGTGTGTTAAGTATTCAAAAATATTTATATATGCACATTAAGACTCTTTGACTTTGTGACTACCCAAAAATTTGTTAACAACTTCTTGTTATTGCAATTACTGCCTTTAGACCTTTATTTTCATATTTCAAGTAAAAAGTAAAGAATGTTAAGATTAATGAATGTGAACAGTTTGTTCACTAAATTCAAACGTTAGATATGATTTCATAATTTTTGTTTTGTTTTTTTTTTTTGTTAATCATACACAACATTGCCGACTTCTGTGGCAAAGATTTCTTAAAGCAGACAATCATATTTCAAACAAAAATTTCAAAGCCCAGAGAAACAAATTTAACATAGTTTTCAAGTTTTCATGTGCTGGCAAATTGGCAATTGTAAAAATTATTGTAGACGAAACAGATTTCGATAAATTGTAAGTATATGGTAAATGTTGTTCCATAACACTCGAAAAATAATTTAGTAGAAATACTAAAAAATAAACATCAAGTTTTTCGGTTCCTTCTTTATTTTAGGAAATTTTTGATAAATTCTTTAGGGTAGGAAAGCAAGAAACTAAAAAAAATTACTGATCCGCAAAAGGCTACTTTTCTTCGGAAGGACATTTGAAAAATGTTATTAAATCAAGATAAGACATCCATTTTTATAGTGAATAATAAATGGAATTTATTTTCATTCTCCTCAAAGTGGAACTTGGTATTTAAATCTGCTGTGAAATATTTGTTTTCTTCATTGAATATGTTACACGCTAAAAGTTAAATAAAAAAATATATATTTTCAAGAAACTAGACATTTTACATTTACAAGTAGCATATTATTGGATAGTTTTTGGGTAGACAACAGATCTGGTATTCTCCTCTACGATCAACTTTCGTCACCTTGCTTCTCACGGCACGAGCTTTTATTTATGACTTATAACTTTCAGCTAATTACAGCACCTCTGACCTTCACGTATAGGGATTTTAGAAATTCCGATACGAAGTTATTACAACGTGAATTTTTCGGACTGATATGGGATGACATACATAACTTAAGTGCAGTGGATGATCCGTTTACGTATCTTGAACATAATGTTAATTACTTATTCGATAAAGCAGGACAATGATAGGTCGTCTCAAACCATGGTTTTCCACTGAGATAAAGGAGAGTAGGCTTCAGAGGGATTTTGCATATAGTAGATGGAAAAGGTTTGTGACAGATAAATTGAAAGATAACTACCGTAGTGCCAAGAAAAAGGGTAATAGATTAATTAGGAGAGCAAAGGCGGATTTTTATACCGAAAAATTCTCTACGGCCCTTTAGACCAGCAGAAGATGACAGACAGTTGGGGAAATGGGTATTGGTAAAACTGGAATATGTGTAACCAGTGCAATTAATGTTGATGCTATTAACGATAAGTTTTGAGATATTCCACTGGTAAATGCTGATCTGCAATATTATAGTAATCGCATCAATAATCATTCTTCTTCTTCTTTCTCCTTTGAGGTTATTGACGACTAAGTCTTATGCTGTAGGTGCGGATGGCATGAATCCAAAGTTTCTAAAAATTCGTCTGCTATTGCCTTTAATTACTTTTATTTTCAATGGAATACTGAACCACAGCTACTTTCCCTCAAATTGGAAAGTTGCAAAGGTTATTCCGATATCAAAGTCAGGTCAATATCGGATATCAAAGTAGACCACTCGCCGTACTGCCATTTCTTTCAAAAGTCTTTGAGCGAATTATGCATAACGAGATAACTCGGTTTCTCGATGGGAATAATTAGATAACGGACAGGCAGTCTGGCTTTAGAAGGAATCCCGGGTGTGTTTGTGTATTATTGCGTGTCGCCGAGGATATCCGGATGGAAATTGATATCTATTCGAAAGTTTAACCAGGCTGGGTAAAACCCACTGCACTAGTTTGTGATACTATGATCGGCACCACGAAATAACAGTTCGTGTATAAGGGAAATACCCCAAACACCGGAAATTGTGCAGGGTAATAACTACTAGAACACAATTTAACGCTGCTCTGGTTACTCTCAGTAGCGACTGTAGACATAAACCAGGCTGGGTAAAACCACTGCACTAGTTTGTGTCCTCACAGTATTCAGAAATATTTTCGGACTTTAAGCTCCTGTTAAAATATTACTTGCTATCTGTTGGTCGGCTGCGCACTAACTCACTCTTTGTTCATAAAATTCTTTATACACCCATTCGCCGCCGCATACAAGTACACACACACATACACTATCGCCACAGGTGATGTATAAAACAGCAGGTGGCTGCATTCACTATCAACCACCAGTTGTATCACTACCTAAAGATGGCGCTGCCCAGCGAGCTGCCGTTTAACACAAAATTATTCGACTTAAAACTACAATTACAAAATAAATATAATTATAAACTAAAATAATAGTTCATATAATTATAAAATAAATTGCCTGTGTTACTAAAAACGACCATCAGGACTTTTAGCGTTACACCATATGTGCGCAGTAGTGCAACTATAAAAACATAAATAATAAATTAAAGACTGCTCTATACAAGACTCTATAAAGTCCGCTATATAGTGTAAGAAATAAAAACTTAAAGGGTGTCTCTGGATTTGAACAGGTACTTTTGCAAAAAATAAATTTTCGTTTATTTCATTTCTTTTTTAAAGTGTTTTCAAGAGCGATAATTAAAATGTTGAAGTTTAAATATTAAAAAAAAATATTTCAAAAAGTATTTCAGTTGCGGATTTTAGGTTAATTTTTTTACTTGGCATTAAAAAAGTACTTAAAATACGAGGGTAGATAAATTGAATGAATGAATTTTTAGTTATGAGTGTAAGTCAAAATAAGGATTTGAAAATATGTGCTTTTTGTAAACATGCGCGGCAAATAATGTTTCCAATACACCACATTCGTTACCGATGGTGGAGTTGATGTTGTTGTGTGTTGTCTTACAGTTGCAGGAGTCAATTTAAAATGCATTTTTCATGTTAAGTGATACGTATGCTGTTTAATGTAAAATAAGCTGAATAGAGTTTGTAATCATTTGCTAAACACTTTTTTATTTTAATTTAAAAATAAAAACAAAGGTAGAGTTAAAAGATAACTGTCCAAGTTATTTTATGAAAATTGAGGAAAATGATAAATGCATTCTAAGATTAAAATAAATACAAGTATGCGAAAAGAGAATTCATTTGTTTTAGCAGTAAAATTGTTTTAGTAACTATTTTAAAAATAAATTTTAAATAAATTTTGACTTAAGGCGCCCACACAGGCGTAGCTTTTTAATAAGAACTAGAAAAAAAGAGAAGCATAATTAATGCCAACCTAAATTAAAAGTTTGGCAATAGCACTCGCACAATGACCACTTAGCAAACAAATAATAAAGAAATAAAAAATTCGAGTATTTTATTGAGTCAACAATTGGTTTTCAGTTAAACAAAACAAAAAAAAATTAATTTAAAAAATCCATTTAAATTTTTTTTTATATTACAGCCAGACACGAAATGCCTCTAAACGTTAAAACAATAAACAAAAAATACTTACGAGCACATTTTAAAACGTAGTTTCTTTTATTTTTTTGAAGTATAAAAAGTAAAAAATTTGTTATGAACATTTAATAATTATAATTTAAACAACATACATTTTCACGGTCATCTGAAAAATTAACAATAACAAAATTTTAGAAAAACAAACAACATCTGTAATTTGTTAATGCTTTAATACATATCTCAAATTTTATAGTTAATTACGTCAAATAGCAAAAATACAAAAAATATCATAACCCGGATAATGTTGAAACAGTTCACTATGCTTAAAAATTGATAAATCCACAGGTATGAAGGCAGACTGTAAGATGAATATTCATTGTGAAAGCATCTTTTTGAAATTGTTGATTAGAAGAGTTTCCTGAAAAAAATGTGTTTTACAAATGCGATTGCGGCGTGTTTTGATTTTGGTCACATATCTTTTTAACACAAATTTTAACAGCTTCTTCACACAGTTTTAAAATGTTATCTTAAAACCGGCTTAAAACCGAGTGCAAACTCGATTGTAGAGACTTATAACTGCCCCACAACAGAGTCTCTCGTCCTTGCTAGTATTTATATAAGACTCAAAGTTCTCTAAAATTATCTCCACTATTGAATTTTCTTATTTTAAAGTTCTTTTAATACTATGAAAAATTTGCCTATAAAAAGATGATGCCCAGATAATATTATCACTTAAATTGGTGATATAAAGTTTTTTCACTCATGGAAATATTAGTAAAATTTTAAGTCCCTTTTTGATACCTTTCCTTCTAGTAGTCTCTGGCAACGAACTATTAATAATACTATACTCTTATCGAGCCTCGTCCTTTTGCTTTAAGCTGTAGCGATTTTAGTTTGTAGACTGGTAACATTCCCATCAAACTACTTCTCCAAATTGCTAGCATTTATCAAAGATTCAAAATTTTCTAAAACAGGTTTTACCACTATTAAAATCTCTTAAGTAAAAATTTTCGTTATTGCTTAAATCGATTAAATTTTCAGTCCTACGTTTTTTTTTTGGCAAGTTATAATTTTAGTTTCAGTATTTAGCTTGAGACTTTTTATCCAGAACGATTCTTGCAAATTATTTCTCTGTTCTTTCCATCGAGCCTTCAGGGAATAATCTGTGCACACCGTTATTCTTTCGGATTTCTTTATCGAAATTAAATTCATAAATTCCCACAAGTTTTTACGCACATTGATTTTTAAGTGTGCAGGACAGGCTGTATTAAAACCCTAAGAAAGCAGGTATTAAGGCTGATACCTGAATTCATAATCAGAATCATAATATTTTCGACTGTCTCTTGTCGCCTCTAACCTGAAAAGTCCATAGAAGTTAAATTATTATGGCCGCTTGGGTACCCCTTGCAAGATGTGATTTTTACATATATATTTATTATCTTCTGCACCGCAGAAGGCAGACCTACAAAATTTGACTACTATAATAATAAATAAAAAAATGTAATTTTAATTTAAAGGGTGTGCCCAGAGTATTTCCGATTTTAAAGTATATTTTCTTGTTTTTCGGACTGTACTAGCTAGGTATTCTAAGGTTTCAGTAGTAAATAATAACGTAAAACTTTAAATTAAAGGGTGGCCCATAGATAGTTCCGAATTTCTCGCATTTGACTCAGTTTTTAATTATGACATTATTGTTTAAAAATGATTTTAAAATATTTGAGACAACCTTTCGTATTGCAAACGTTGCTGGCTATTTGATTAAAATTTTTATTAATTTATGTTTAAAATATATATTAAAATAAAACCGTTATTAATTAGATGTATTAGTTTCTTTAAGATATTCATGCTTGCATTTTATATGCATTCTTTACATAATTATGTAAATTTTTCTTACCACATAAAAATAAAACAGTGAAATGTCTACAACGATTTGCATATTTTAACATGCAGTTGTGAACTAATTTAATGCAAAATGAACAAATTAAGTTGTAACATGTTAAAAGAATTTCAAAGAAACATAAGCAACAGTAAATACAAATGTTTTAAACAATCAAAAAAATTATAAATTTCCATTAGAACACAAGTTATGGAAGGGTTCGTTACATATGTCATTCTAATTTGCATATAAGACACACAGCACACATAATAGACGTATGACATCTTTATTATCTTTTTGTAATTTCAGTTACATCTGCTTGCTCTGAGCTAATATTTAGTTATTGAAAAAACATATTATTTACATATTTATTTTGTTCATTTGGTTTTAAGTATGATGTTTGAAATCTTAGCTGTGTTCCACTATTTGCTACAATAATTTCTATTGTAGGTATCGTAACTAAAGAGTGAAAGAGTTACTTGCTTCGATCCCTTTCAAAGACATGTGTGTGTGTGTGTTTCTGGTTAAAATTTAACTTGACTGAAGTACAAATATTTACTTTAAAATTAAGATGGTAAAGGAATTCTAGGAACTCTTATGAGTTGTTCTGTATTTTTTTGAGCTAAAATTTAAACAAAGTTGCGCCCTTCTTTTGAAAAATATGTGGCTGCAACGACTCTATAAATATCAGTAGTTTAAATATATTTTTTTTTCATTAAAAAAAAATTGTGTGCCAAATACCCTATAATTATTGGAAACAAATAAAATTCAAATTCAATTCATTATAATTTAGTAATTTTTTTGTCTAAAAAATTCCTGAAATACGAAATTATAAGTGGAATGATGAATTTCATTCCACTTATAATTTCGTAGTCTGTAAAACGATATATAATTTATTTAAGTCGATTTAGACTTGAACTCTAGCTTTAAAAATGATTATGTATATAAAAAATATAAATAAACCATCTTCTTGCTAATGTTCGAAATGGAAGAAAAGTACAAATTTTAACAATTTTGTCTGTAATTAAGTGCTGTTTTTTAGCATTTAGAATACATCTTTAATATGTAAAGTTGGTTATAAAAAAATTTTTATGAGAAACTTATGGGCCTTATTAGCTTAGGAACTTCCCCGCACCGGCTTAGAGTTTGAAACACCGCTTGAAGGGTTAAATCTCAATTTAAAATATTTTGTTTCTCTTCTATGACAAGTAAGGTGAAGGTAACAGTCCGAGCATCCTGGTGTAAAATCTGTGATGACATAGAGTTTCCACTGTAGAACCATCCTACACTTAATACAAACCAAAACTTCGATATTATAGAACATAAATAGAACTCAGATAACGAATCATTCAAGTGGAAGAAGTGTTTTACATTCTAATTTTACTCCGATTTAAGACAACTTCGAAAGAAATAAGTGAATTTCTGGACAGAGCAGATACTATTATTTAAATGTTGCTTCTAGTTATCAGAAAGACCAAATATTGCTCGTCGTAAGTCTGTAAACTCTATATCAAAAACTCTATATAAAAACAAATAATCGTCTGTTTTGCGCCGAAATTTAAGAAGGATTATGCCCATATTGACGTCATATCGTAGGAGGGTGACTTTCTTTCTTAGTAACGATAACTCTTGAGTGACATTTCGAATAGTAGGTTATGTTCTAAAATAATTTTTTCCCTTCAGCCAATTCGCTACCTTCTAGATGTCAGAATCTCTAACTGAAAAACACTGCAGTGATATAACAGTCTTCGCAATGTGATTTGAATTATGTGACACAGCTGACATGTGTTTGGCGAGCAGGTGAGATGCTTACGGATTATCTGTGGTGAGTTCCCCGCGGAATACTTTATAGAGGTTATGGTACTACGAATTACAACGTAGGCGCATGACAAAGTGTTACGTTTTTTCCTAACCTACGTATAAGTACCTCCAAGGTATTCATATGTGAAAGGCGAAGAGCACGACCCTCCAAAGTTAGTCCGCTTTGTTTAATTTACCTTCCAAACAACTAATAACCCACACACAAGAAAATTGAGAGGAGTATTGTGATGTGTAAAGGTTAAGGATTCATTCAATATAAATTTAAGTAGATTCACTAGGTGAAGTGGAGAAAGCCTGTTTTACCATAGAATCAAATAAATATTTTATGTTAAGTGTAATTTTATTTCAAGGAGACCGACTGAGCGTCCTTTTGCTTTTAGAAATTTGCAGAAAAAATTTAGTTATTGCTGGGAAAATGTAATTGCCTTAAAGTAAACTTGGCTTTTTTTTACAATATCCCCTTTTAAGCAAAAGATTTAAAAGTAATCTGGAGATAAAGTAAACGTAAATACTTGTAAATAGGAAAAAACATTCAAGCAAAATAAAAAAAATTAAAGGAAAAAAAGTTATAAGAAAAAAATAAAGTTGCCGCCAGCAGGCATAAACTGTCACAAAAGCCGCTTCGTATAGCACACATTAAATAAATTACAATAAAGTTCACATAGTGGATGCTTTGCTCCATTTTTTTTCTTTTACTAAGATTTTCGAAATGTGAACACATTTGTTTTTATTTTTTTCCAATTTGGAACAACTACTTAACAGCCAACAATATCACCAACCAACCAACCAAAAGTAAAACAACAACAAAAAATAAAAAAAACAAAAAAAACTTCGAAATTCCAACACGTCTACTGATGATGATGTATAAGTGTCTGCAACTTCTTTTTTAACCAGCCAGCCAGCTAGCGAGCCATCCATCCATCCATCCAACCATTTAACCATTCATTCAACTATTCTTTTTTCGAAAGGCATACAAATAAAAACAATTAATGTTTTTATATTTGCACTTTACAGCCAATAATTTGCTGCTGTCGTTGTTGTTATTATTATTGTTATTATGTCTGTGGATCAGACTGAAGAACTATAATATTTGTTGTAGAATATTTAATGCTTGGACTACTTACAATTGACCATAATAAATTTTTAGATTTGTAAAATCTTATTCTTATTGTTTGCCTCAGGTGTGTTAAATAAAGCTGTTTTTACAGATTATACAACCAGAAGCTTAAATTTGAATTTCTTAAATGGTTCTAGTTTAAGTATTAATGAGGTGAGCAAAATTAAATTTATTTCATTAATTGTTTGAATTTCAGGTAAATTTTATTTTCATTTAAATGAGGCTCCAATTTTTAGTAACATATCAGTGTTATTAATTAATGTTAAAGTTAAACAGAATGCGATTAAATGGAAATACAGCATACAGGATGATAATCAAGACGCAGATGATGATAGTCAAGTAAGTCGCGTGGGTAGTAAGAGAAAAAGGTGCTTTCCTAAAGTAACAACATAACAATAATGCTTTTTCAAACGCATTGCGGGCTAATAGTTCCGAACTGTTTGCTGCTCTACTGACAGTAACTGGTTCGAAATCTGACCGTATATGAGAGCTGATCGGAGTCTTTAATCTGGTATTACGGGTGTCAGGGATCCTTAAAGCTTCGGCTTCAACCTACGACGTACGGCCCTTTGGGGAGTTTTATGGTTTAAAATCAAATCGCAGAAAAAGTGAATGCTCAGTGTGGAGATTCATCGCAACCCCATGCCGTTACCGAAAGACCGACAGGATTTTTAGATAGACTCCGCTCCAAAGCAAGGAAAAAAACGCATTTACCAAAAGCATGGCGTTGAATTGTTACTTTTGGTTTATATATGGTGGCGTTTATGGACGCATTGTATTTACGGAATGTTCAGATCGCAGTCAGAGTTATGACCTCCACGGTTAGGTACTGACGTTAATCTGTATCACAAATAATCGTGTGCCACAGTCCTTAGGTAAATGGACCCATCTTTTTTAACAAGAAAGGATATTAGTTGCAAGTTAGAGTAGAGTCTGTTGAATTCACAGCGTAGGTAGTCTGAATGGGTGACGCTCATGTTTACTAAGGAAAGCATAGAATAGGTTATGTCTTGTGGCAATAGCGCAATAGAATAGCGCATGTTTAGTAAATAAGAGATCGTTAGAGAAATATAACCATAGCCACAGAACATTAATTGGGAAATTAATTCCAGTATAAACAAAAATGCTTGTGCTGATGCTGAAATATATTTAAAATGAAAGCAGTTTTCTTAGGGTAATGTCCTGACTCCTGGGGATTTTTGGGATTAATGATTTTTAATTTTTAAAATTTATTCAAATTAAAAAAATTATAAATAATTATAAAAATGTTAATCTAAATTATGTTATGTTCTGTTTAACGGAGTCTAGAACAATTAATATAGATTGAGTTAAGAATAATTCCAAATAATACATTTTGTATTTAAATTATAAAAATGTTTTGTTGATAGTTAAGGTAATAAATTTAAAAAAACAAAAGAGAAAAGAAAAACAAAAATACCAAGTTATTTCTTTTGCGCACACGTGAGAGTATTTCATTATATCAATTAATTGTAAATTGTGTCAGCATTGAATAAAACATAATGATATTTTTTTAGCATTTCTATTGTTTTTTAATAAAAAGCTTAAATTAAAAATAAGTTTAAATAACAAATCATTATCAATAAATAATGTTTAATTGGTTTCAAAGTATTACCATTAATAAAGGTCATCCCTTGCCTTCATACACTTTATAAATATTCTAAAGACTTCTTTCTGTGTTCTTTATGATAAAATAGCATTCTTGTCATTAAATTTTGTTGAAATAGATAAATTTTTAAGAAAATAAAATAATAGAGCAACTAATAATTAATATGATATAGTTATTTAACCTATTTAAAAATTAAAAATTTTAAAATTTTAAAATTAAGTTAATTATTATTTTTGTTTTAAATATTTCGCCACAACATTGTGTGGCATCTTCAGTGTCCTGAAATAAAAATAACAAACAACATATTTATGTTTCCCTTTAAGTTAAAAGAACTGTTTATTATGGTGTTAGGTGATTTTAGATCTTAGACATATAGTTTTAACACCGTCTTATTTAAAATTGGTTTAATACTAAAATGTTTAAATATAGATCCATATACAAAAGCTTAAAGGTTTGTTTAATTTGTGCATAGTATGTTTAAAACTTCTGCTATCATAAATTTCTATTGAATAAAACAGTAGAAACCACAAACCAATATTACACAGAGGAAAAAAGCCGGTATATTAATACCGAAATTGATGCCATCCGTTGTCTAAAGTGAGCCAATAACGTTTGTGCTCCATTTGACAACGGTGGTGTTAAAATTTGAAGAACAATAGGTTCTTATTTTGACAACTCATCGTTTGGCAACAAATGTTCTCATTTCTCAAAGAATAACCCATTGTGAACCCAACTAAGTTAAAAACACTTAGATATATATTTTTATAACAAATTTAGTTTTTATTATTAAAATAAAACTAAACTAAAATCAAAATTTTTAATCTAAAGTAAGTTTTACAATTATTTATTGCATATACACGAACTGGACGACTTATGAAATCTATAATTGGTTTTATAGAAATGTTTTTATTTAATGAACCAACTTTATATGACTGAAAATGATGATCAAAATTTCTTATATTAATGGAATAACATAGTACATAAATCATTTTTAATCACGGAGCCCTAAGTGTAGTATAGCTTCTTTTATGTCTTCCTTTTTCAAATACTGTTGTAGGCTTCTCAAGGCATATAAATATATGTAATTATAAACATTACAACTTACGTTTTAAAATATTAAAAATACATTCCATTTTAATGGACTTAAGGCAATCTTCGAATTGCTCTTCGTCATTATAGCCATCCCCTTGTGTTTCTATGTTAAGAACTTGAACGTTTGAGCTTTCTTCAACAAACAAAATCTTTTTCAATATTTAAAATATTTAACAAAATGTTTTCTTCACTGTTGAACACATAATTTGGTTTGTTTTCTAACAAATTTTTAAATTATTTATTCCGCACTTATTGAGAATTGAAAACTTAATGACAAAACTTAAAGCAAAGCAAAGCAACAACAGGCCGTCCTTAATTTGACAACGATTGGTATACTTACGTTTTCTGTTCTTACTTTGTTTTAAATTTGTGAACGGATGTTATTGAAAAAATATAAACATTTCGTGGTCAAATTGATACCATCCGTTGTCAATTTTAGAACGACATTTTTCGCTCTGTCTAGTTGTTGACCATTTTCATTAAATTTACAATAAAAAAAAAATCGAATTAAAAAAGTCAATAGCATTAATAATGTTAGTTAAATTGTTTGTCATTGTCATTATTTCATATAATGCCGATTAAATCTAAAATATGGCAACGAAATATTTATATGAATTAATTCTTTTAAAGTATTTAGTATTTTTTCTTTTAAATACATTTCTTTGTGCTCTCTTTACCTAGTATTTTATCAATTTTGTCTTTAGCAATATTTATTTGTAGCTGTTGGCTATAAAAGGGATTTATCTGCCAGTTATTCATTAGCAAATACATTATTAACTTGTTTATTTGCTAATAAGCCACAAAATTACATCCTTCTAGCTAAATCTGTTATAATATTTAGATACGCGCACACATTCATACTTACGCGCATAAACAATTGGCAACAGTCACTTAAATGTACACAAGTACATATCCGAGTGTGTATTATGAGTACGTGTGCTAGCATAGCAATGTGTGTAATACACTTGTGTAACATGGAAATATTGAATAAAAAAAAAAAGAAAATTATAGAAATAAACAGCTGCAACAACATACTGCAGTGCCAATATAAATGTAACCGATATGTTGCTTTAACTAATTGTACAGAAGCAACGCGTACACTTTAGGGGCCAGAATTATTGTAATTGAAAACTTGTAAAAACAAAATGTTTCTTGTAATAACACGGGCATTAAGTGGAACGTGCGTAGACAGCTTTTTTAATTGGATTATAATAAATGAAATAATGATAAAAAAAAAAAACAAAACAAAAGTAACAACTGCAATGACAACAAAAAATGCTAAAAACTATGCGCCGTGTACATATTTAAACCAAATGGAAAGTGTTGAAAATTGAATCAAAGATAAACATGAACATGAACTGCTTGCTTGCTTGTTTTCAACCAAAAGAGACTTGAATACAAATGTAATTGTCATATTTTGTTATAATAAATTTAAATTACTGATCATTTCATAATTCTATTTTGTAGTTAATTAAAAAAATAAAGAAATTTTTATAAATATCCGTAATTGTGTAATTTTAGAAAATAAAATGTTTGAGCAAATCACAATAAAGTGACATGAAAAATTGACAGAAAAACTTAAAAAAGTCATGACTTTTTGGAACATGTAGCATCAGAAATGCTGATTGTCTATTGAATTAAAACTATGCTAGTTTTACCATTAAGTTACGAAATGTAGAAACGGTGTATACATAAGTGTGCGTTCAGAAAGATAGCACGCCCTTACATTTTCATATAATAGATGTTAATTTAAGCCTCATAAAACTTTAAATTGTAAAACAAATACACAAATTTAAACAAAAAAATATATTATTGGAAAGATGAATAGATGGTGTTATCATTTGAAAAGAATTTCAGGCATATGAATACCAGGGCTGCTTGTCTCGTTAACTGCACGTCTAACATGTCACGAATAACATCAACAATAATGGTCACCACGGCGTCAATCAGCATTAAACAGTGATTTTGTGGCCGCGTAGCACGATGAAACTGATGCATTTTTTTTTATAGACAAATTATGACTGATGTAATTTTTGTATAGAAAAATTGTGACTGAAGAAAATTTTTATAGATAAAAATTGTTTTTTCTAAAAACAATGTGACTGACAAATTTTTTTTATATAAAAATTATGTTTGATTAATTTTCTTTTTTTTCTCTCTTTCTTAGAAAAGTCGACACATGAATTTTTCTTTATAATAATTGTGACGGATTAAAATTTTTATAGAAAAATTACTAATGAAATGTTTTTTATAAAAGAAGAAATTTTTTTTTATTGAAAATTTATAAGTTATGAAATTAATAAGTACATAACTGTTTTATAGTAAGATTATGAAATTTTTGCATAGAAAAATTGTGGCTACAGAAACTTTAATAGAAAAATTTTAACTGATAATTTTATTATAGAAACATTATGACTGATGAAATTAAAAGAAAATGTGACTGATGAAAATCTTTTATAAAGAAAACTGTTGCTGAAGAAGTATTTAATTGTAATAATTTGTAGAGAAATACTGTGACAAAGTTTTTTACGGAAAAAACGTGACTGAAAAAACATTTTTATAGAAACATAACGATATGAAATTTTTTATAGAAAACATGCGAAATATCTCAATTTATAAAAATTATGACTTATGAAACTTTTTACAGAAAAATTACGACCAATGAAATGTTTTTGTAGAGAATTTCTGAATGATGAAATTCATGACTGATAAAATTGTTTTATGTAACAATTATGATTGATGAAATTTTGTATAGAGAAACCTGTGATAGGTGAATTTTCTTTACAGAAAAATTATTACTAATAAAAAATTTTTATAGAGGAGTTAAGAATAATAACATTTTGTTTTGTGGCATGACAATTTTCTATGGAAAAATTATGCGTTTTGAAACTTTTCATAGATAAATTACGTTAATGAAATGTTTCTGTAGACAAATTGAAACAGATTAAATTTCTGAAAAAAATGAAAAATTGTGCTGACAAAACCTTTTTAGAGAACCTTTTTTGGTGAAATTGTTTAATAGAATAATAGTGGCTGAAAAAGTATTTTTATAGAAAATCGGGTGGAATGTTATGACAACAGTTTTGTATAATCAAATTATAACGGTTGAAATTTTTTCTATAGTGAAATTATGATATGAAAATTTTCCACGGAAAAATTATGTTAATGTTCTATAGAAGAATTATAGATGAACAATTTTTTAGTGTAAAAAAATGAATAATTACAAAAATTGCTTAACAATAAATTTTTTTAAAAGTTCAAAATTAATGACTCTTCTGCTTTCTCTAATTTGACATGCTCGCTTTAAAAAAATAAGTCCTTTGATTTTTTATGATTTATGAGCACGAAAAGGTAAAATCCTCAACAAAAAACATGTCAATTTAATTTCTGTAATTCAGTAAAGAAAAAAGATAAAAAATAAAGCACTTTTAAAACACTTATTTTACTTTTAATGGATTTTACTTTTTAAATTTTAATATATAAAAAAAAATTTTTTTTTGTGTCTTTTAGGTTGTCCATCTACCACAAGTTCACATTGTTTACGCTGCAATAGCGAAGGCTGTATAAAATGTCCCATGTATTTGGTTACTGACACGCGCCAGTGTGTTGAACGTTGTCCACCTGGCTATATCGATCAGTGGTCAGCCCACACTGAATTTATGGGACGTGTTTGTGTTCCTACCGGATATTCTGGTGCTTTAATGGCCGCTCTAGCCGGCATGTTTGGCGGTTTTCTTGTGTGTCTTTCCATACTTGTTGTTGCCGTCATGATGATAAAACGGCGAAGACGTCGTAAAACTATAAAACAAAAATTAATCAATGAACATACAATGGATCGTTCTGATTTCATACGGCAGCTTAATGATATGAGACCGAATGCGGAATATTTTTTAGCCATGTTAAACGACACACGTCGACAAATACGCAAACTGTATTTAGCTGGCGATGTGGCTGCAGCTAACTCCTATCGGCCCATTGTAAGAGATTTAGCCAGAATTTTGATTTTATTAAATCGACCCATTGAACTGATACCAGCGGCTCCACATGATTGGAATCGTTTGTATAGTTGGTCAGAGCAGATGCTCGAACGATACAGGCCTCAGGTAGGCCAGTTAATAGATTTCTTTCAAAACTCAAATGGCATTGATGTGGATGATTTTGAGGCCTCCTCGGTTTATAGACAAAAGATAAACGGTGGAGGATTTTACAAACAGTCAGTTTTGCAGTCATCATCAAATCTTACCTCAGGTACAGGCACAACCAAATCACAAAAAATGCATTTATTTGGTTCTCTCATCAGCCTGCACGAATTCGAAGAGCCCAGACCTTCAGATCCATTTGGTAGCAGTTTTAATACACTCAAAAGTGGCAATCTGATATCGGATCTCAATGCCAGTTCTCTTTGGTTGGAGGATGAATTTTACAAATTAGGTTTTCGGCCACAAGACGAAATAACGACTGAATTATAAACACTCATAATTCTTTTAAACATTTGTAATTATTAATTATTATTAAAAACTGTGAAATGCTTTGTAAATAAAAATTTAAGTTATTTAATTTTTTTTTATTTTTATTATTTCTTTGTTAAAAATTAATTAATATTTAACGAAAAGTATTATGGAAACCGCAACCTGCAACTTGTTTGTGCTGCTCTAAACGGTTCAAACTTAAACAAAGTGCTCAAATTTTATATAAACATTAAAACACAAAAAATGTAAATAATAGTTTTAAAATATGTAATGTAAACTAATTATTTTTAATAATTAAGCAATAATAAGTTGGAAAATACAATTTAAGTGCCTTATTTTGATTTCTTTCTTATCAATTAAAACTTAAAATATTTGAATGTTTTGTAATGAACTCTCATCTGGTTTTTGTCTTCCTTTTAAAATTTTGTTTATTTATTTAATTTTGTTTAAAAGAAAAATTACATTCCATGTTTCTTTTTTTATTTATTTATTTGTTTAGTTGAATATAATTTTTTGTTTTTATTTTTAATTAATTAATTTTATGATTTTATTAGGAAACTAAGTTTATAAATAACAAATTTGAAATACAATATTTTTTTAAACTAGTCAATTTATGAATTACATACACAAATATACTTTTTTTAAAGTTAATAAAATTTTAAATAATTTCCCCCAAAAAAAATAATTGATTTAAATGTTGAAAAAAAAAACGTTAATTTCTTAAGAATCATGTTTCAGTTTTATTAGTTACCATTATGAGCGATTTTGCCGATATTTTGTTTTTCAAAAAAAAGTAATAAAAAATTTATACAAATAATAAAATTAACAATTTGTGTTAATAAGATTTTTAATTAAATGTAAAAGGTAAGAGTTGGAGTTATGAAAAACGCCAGAATATATTTGATTAAAATTAGCAGATCTGGCGTCATCTGCAGAATTTCAAATTAAAGTTACGATTGAGAACTCAAAGGTTTTTGCTAATTTCTACTGGACTTTATTCAATTACGTTTATGCACACAAAATACAGTTATGAAGAACATAAATCGAAGAAATAAAATGATAGTTTGCTGACTGCGTATTAGGGTGGTATCAAAAAATTAATTTTGGATTTTCCACCGGCCACCCCCAATTGACTGGAAAATGAGATTGGCAAAGTTTCAGCTCAATCTAATAATATTAACCTGTGAGAATTAGAGTGGTTATCAGGTATATGAAATAACAAAAAATGATCACATTTTTCGGCTCTTAGGGGGGGGGGGGTGTTAATATTATCAGATTGAGCTGAAACTTTGTTAATTTCATTTTTTTAGTCAATTGGAACATTTTAGAAGCGCCGGTGCAAAATTTTCAAACAATTTACACCCATTTCTCTTTGTTCGTATACTTCTCTCTTTTTAAGTTGCTTTTGAATCTGCTTAATGGTAATCAATAGCAAAAATAAGGCAAATCATCTGCCTATAGAAATGGGCAATTTGGTGTCTCAGCGCCAGTAGATCATTAGAGCGACTGGTTGACAAGTATATAATAAAATGATTTATATTTTCAATATGTAATATTAAGGATGCTGCTAATTAAATACATCAGGATTTTTTATTATGTACCGGGTGTCCGGGCCGGAAAGGCAGCTCATATTTGCCAATCGTGTAGTAGATACGTGGCAAATTTATTATGGAAAAATATTCGATAAACCAACATTTTATTAAAATCATGAGAAAGTCAAATTTTTGGGAGAAAAAACGTGCCAACAAAACGCAATATTTATAGTGTAGTGTAGGGGTTTGTTGGTGATAAGCCCAAGCATGGACCACAACGTACTGCAAGATCGACTGAAAACGTTACTGCTGTTCAAGAAAGTTTTCAAAACAATCCACCCACCTCAATTCGACCCCGTCCTCAGGAGCTTGGCCTTCAAAGAACAACTTTGGCCACAATTTTGCACAAGGATTTGCATTTGTTTCCATATAAGATTCAGTTGACACAAGAGCTTCTTCCAAAATACCATCTACGCCGCCATACATATGCCAACAGGATGTTACAGCTCGCCCATGACAATCCCGATTTTCATGAAAACATCATAATGAGTGACGAGACAGATTTTCAATCGAGTAGATATGTGAATAAATAGAATTCTCGGTTCTGGGAAGTCGGAAACCCTCAAATTATTCAATAGTCACCTTTGCATCCATTGAAAGTGGCAGTCATCTAGTGTGCAATTTGATGAGGAGGAATTATAGAACCTTACTTCTTTGAAAATGAGTGACTGGGAAGCGATATCGTGATATGATTGAAAACTTTTTAACGCCACAACTTCATGCTTTGGGCTTGATTAACATATGATGTCAATAAGACGGTGCCACATTGCATACAGCCAGGATTACAACGGAATTACTGCGAGACCTCTTTCCACAACAAGTTACTTCAAGAAATGGTGATGTTGATTAGCCTGCACAGTCGCCTGATTTGACTGCTCCAGACTTCTTTTTGTGGGGATATCTGAAAAGCAAAGTTTATGCAAACAAACCAGAAACACTTAAGCAGTTCAAAGAAAATATTCGTGAGGAAATTAATGAAATACCGCGTGAAATGTGTGAGAATGTGCTCAAACGGGCTCGCATTTCTGAGGCTAACAGAGGTAGACATTTATCTGATATCGTATTCCATACATAATTGTCGATGCAAAATAAAACATTTATCAATATAAGATCCATTCTTTTTGGTTTAAACCTTCCCAGCGGACACCCTGTACTAAAGCAAAAAAAGATGCAATTACCGTTATATGAGTATATTTTTGAAATAACATTTATAAAGTTTAAAATGTATTGCAAAAGAGTATTAAAATAATAAAAAGTTGCCGTACCATGGCCGAGATATAACAAACCTTTTTTAATGTGCCGACGGCCTGCATAGTTCGCCCTTGAAAATAAATAATAGGTTTAATTACAATAGTAATAAAATTTTTCTAAACACGGGCATTAGAAAAGAAATCAAATCATCAAGGAAAAGTTAAATAATTTTTAGAAAAATTTGCGGGAGGAAAAACAAAAATAGATGAAACAAAAATAAAGAGCGTAACAATGCATTGGTCTCTTGTAGAGATTTGGGTGCTTTTAAAAATACTTCAGTTTGGTTATATGTTTGCATATGCTTTCATAATTCTCATTGTTTGAGCAAATGTAATTTGTTTTGTCAACTCATGATCTCTTGCTCTCTTGTTAGTTCTCAACAAAAGAAAATATGTAAATAAATAAATATGTGTATGTGAATGTTTGCTGTTCAAGCAAGCATATGCGTTAATGTTCCCACCAAGCATGCAGGTTTCGAATGAAATTAGTAAAAATGATAATATATGCTTTCCCAGACGGCCAACATACGTTTGAACATCGATCTTCTGAAACTACTCAGCAAAAGTTGGGGGGATATTTTTAAATCCTAGGTCTAGTTTGTAAAAAGATGTTCATTAAATACGATGTTATTATTAACCGTACTTCAATGACTAAGTTCATGTTTTCTGTGAAATGCCCAGTTATTATAAAGGGTCTGCCAAATAACTTCTTTTTGTTTTAAATGCTATAAAAAAAACTACTGAATATTTTCTCAAATTTCTTTTTTTATTTGAAAGTACAATCCTTCCGGTTGATAATGGAAAATAATTTTATTCAAATGGTTGCCTCGGCTTGCCATGCAGTAGCCTACAAAATCGGTCCAATTTTTAAGCACATTATCGATTGTGTGCAGCTGTATTTCATCAATGGCTTCACGAACATTGCCCTTTAAAGCGTTAATTGTCTTTGGCTTGTCGGCGTAACACTTATTTTTGACGGCACCCCACAAATAATAGTCCAACGGTGTCAAATTGCAGCTCCGAGGTGGCCAAACGACATCAGCTCTGCGGCTGATAATGCGATCTTCAAAAATAGGGCGCAAAACATCGAGTGTAGCTTCGGCTGTGTGGCACGTAGCGCCGTCCTGTTGAAGCCAAAAGTTGCCAATATCCTCCTTCAATTTTTGTGAACAAAAATTCGTTCAACATGACCCGATAACGATCGCCATTGACTGTAACGGCCACTCCTTGCTCATTTTCTAAGAAAAATATAAAATTATGGCTCTGGACTAAAATCCGCACCAAACAGTGACTCGTTTTGGGTGCGACGGCTTCTCAATGTAAGCGTGCGGGTTTTCTGTGCCCCAAATGCGGCAAGATTGCCCGCCAAGATCAAAATGAGCTTCACCTTAGAAGATGATTGCTTTTGCAAAATCGACATCTTCTATAAGACGATCGCAGGCCCACTTATCGAAGCGAAAACGCATTGGATGGTCACTTGGTTTCAACTCCTGAACCAATTGGACTTTGTATAGCGTCATACCAAAGTCTTTATGCAAAATTCGTCTCAATGATGCCTCTGAAATGGTAAATTGTTGAGAACGACGGTGAATTGATGTTGATGGCGCTTCACGCACACTTTCTGCTACAGGAGCAATATTCTCGGGTGTACGCACTGTTTTTGGCTTTTCACGTTTTGGTTTATCGATGAGGATGCCAGTTTCTTTCACTTTTTTCACAAGATAACGAACATACGGAGCTGGCGGTGCTACTCTTTCTCCAAAATCCGTACGCAATTTTCGCACACATTTTACAACATTACCATGATTTTTAAAGTAATATCGCAATTTTTCCCAGCGTTGTTCAAGCGTATACACAACCATATTCTTTCAGCGAAAGAATAAAACTAATTATCTGTCAAATCAAACATGAGCTAAGTGTTACCATTCACGAAACAAGCTCTAGTTGAAAAAAAAAAACGTTAGATTGCGGACCCTATATATCAAACGAATGATGATATAATTTATTAACATACATATGTACCCTTGCTAATTTTACTGAGGTGATTGATATCCTAATTTTGATGTCAGAAAAATATAATTAAATAGCAAACAAATTTAAAATTTTCTTACATCTTTATAGAAAATACAATTATTTGTTTTTAGTATAACAAAATTAAAAGGTAAGTCATCCCTTGTGGGATAGAAACCAACAACAAATTATATGCGCGGCCAGGTTTTTACACTTGACTTTACATAAATAGGTGCAGTGTTTCAGCAATTAATTTAAGCTTGCTGCTCTCCAGATAATTCATCGAGAGGATTATGTTGTACTTTTTATTAAAGGTTTACCAATTGAGAAAAAAAATATAATCAAACAAATAAAAGTCGACAAAGTTCCGTTGGATTTGATGTGTGCTCCTTTTTTAATTTGTCCAAAAAAATGTGAATTATTTGTGCTTCAGTTGAATTGTACGGTCATTTGTGTCAATTTTAAGTACAAAAATAGTTCAGCATTTTTTAAAAACAAAAAACCAAAATTATTCTCAATCGGTTTTAACTGAAAATGGGTCGTGGTAAATCATGAACGGTGGAAAAGAAAGCAAAAATTAATGCCTATGACAATTAAGGTCTGTCCGGCCGTGAAATTTCTTTAAAAGCTAATAAAAGTGCTAAAGTTGTGTGAAATTACTTAAGAAATAAAGTAAAATATGGCGAAAACATGAAGGGAAGGCAAACAATGGCCATAACAGATATGGAAAGGTAAAACATTGTAAGAATAGCCTCCAATTCTAGTGACTCTGCTCCAAAAATCAAAGCAAAAGGTGGCTAGTGTTTCTACCGTTAGAAGGATAATAAATGCAGCAGAGCACTTAAAACGAATTAAATTGCAGACAAAACTACCATTAAACCAGCAACGTATGAAATTGCGGTTGGATTTTTGCAAAGAACGAACACATGATTTGAAAGAGTGAGTGGAATGAAGTAGTTTTCTCAGAAAAAGTTCAATTTTGATGGACAGGATGGTTTTAACTATTATTTCCATGATTTGAAGAAGGAAGAATGTTTTAGTCAAGTAGGTAGTGTTATGGTCTGGGTTCTAATATGGTACTATGAAGCCATAGACTTGGAATTTCAAATCACGAAAACGATAGCAAATTCATATAAATCTATTCTACAAACGGCGTTTCCAAAATTTCAAGCGTTGTTTGGACCCATCCCATGGACTTTCCAACAGGATAATGCTCCTATCCACACGGCAAGGAATGGAACTTTTTCGACTTTTCTTTGTTTGTTTATACTCTTTTTTGCAATTGGTAAACCTTTAATAAAAAGTACAACATAATCCTCTCGATGAATTATCTGGAGAGCAGCAAGCTCAAATAAATTGCTCAAACACTGCATCTTTTCAGGTGAAGTGTATATAATGATAAAAAAAGTTCCTCGAAGATAATTAGAGGTTAGAAAATTTTAAATATACTTATGAATCCATTCCAAGTACGGTAAAGTATATGCCCTCAAATTATCTCGACTAAAATTTCTTTGGTTTAGGACCGCTGCATGGAATCGATAACTTAATGGATAAAAAATATGTAAATTTTCTTTTTATGTCCAACATGACGTAATTAAAAGTCAAAGAGGTAAAGAGTAAGTTTTGCCAACTGAATTTTAGAATTAAAGCAGTGCTTTGTTTTTATAAAAATACGTTTTACTTTACTACGCTTTTGTTCTTCTGTCGTTACTTTACACATCCAAAGTAATCAATAAACCTAAAACTAAACACCTTATTGCCTTTGCTCGTCACTATATTTTGTCAGCTCTTGAAAACATTCGGATGACACGAGTCATTTGTTATTGCGATCCTGAAACGCAACTGCGAAAATATAGATTGTCGTTAGCTTTTTTTTTGTAAATTTTCTATTTTGTCTACTGTGCTTAGCTAGACTTAATCTATAATGAAAAGCAATTTAAGTACAATGCCTAATGTTTGATTGAATATTCTTTGTAAATTCTGTTTGTTTTCTTATTTTTCAACGTATTCACGTTGAAAAATATGTTTTTTATTATACAAAAAGTTAACAAGTATTTGTTTTTACACAGTTTTCACATGAGTAATATTATTTAAAATTAAATTATTTTTTTCAGCACAATTCTGGTTATTAAACATTAAAAGGGTTAATACTAATAAAATTTTTATGATTGTAAATATGATGAAGATAAATAATAAAACGAAATGTCAATAATTAAAGCAATTATAAAAAAAAAAAAACAAATATATCCAATTATATATAAAATCAAATTAATTCATGTAAATAAAGATTCTTCCTCCTCCACTTTAATCCAGTGTCATTCTTCGTCTGTCTTTGCTTCCATACGCTCAAGGAAAGCAGTTTCATCAACGAAAGATTTCTCATTAACTAAAGCAGATAATTCAGCAGCCGTGTAACCAATCAAGAGCTTTAAATCGCAATCGAATTTGTAGGCAAAACGTTTACCAGAAACTTTTGAAATCATATCACCATCGTAATAATAACGCAGTGCTCTCGATAGCTTTTCATAATTCATGGCTGGTTTATTTTTTTTCTCTCCCCATAAACGGGCTACACGTTCCGGATCGGATAACTTAAATTCACCATCATTACCAACCCACTGAATGATGTCAACATGTTCACGATCTGTTAAAATTTCTAATAGAAACTGCCATAATTGAACTTGACCATTATTACCAGAGCCAACACCGTACGAGTTATGAGTTAAAACACTAGGTGAGCCAACATTGCTTGCAGAAGAATTTAGAGTTTCATGTAAAATAGCTGAAAGTATTGAATTTTTGTATTTAAATAAATAAGATAGATTTGTTAAAATAACATTTAATTCACCTTCTTTTTTTAAATTATGGAATGTTTTGCGCATAATTTTTGGTTCTCTGGTTACGGACGGCACAATATTAAGGGGTACTGTTTCTTGAGCTGGTCTTTTAGTTGTTGCTTTTTGTTCAGTTTGTGCTGTCTTATGAACTACTGATACAAATTTACATTCCTTCAGTAATTGCAAATGTGTCCAAAATGTATTGCCAGGATCTTTTGTTACTTTTTTACGAAAATCTTCATGTGATAAAGAACATAATTGTCTGCCAGTTATAGACCAATCACTGATATTAACGTCAGTCTGTAAATATTTAAGAATTATTTTTATTATATTTCATACGACTAACAAAATATGGAGTAAACATCAAGCATTGTTTGTTTTAAGTTTTAAAACTCAATTCATAGACATAACGCGTTTAAAAATAGCACTTATAGAAATTAAAATCTAAATACTCTTTGTGTTTCTCTGCACCAGCCATGAATGTTTTCCCATCCGGATATTCACTACATAATTGCTTAAATCTCCTAAACTACAGTCGATACAGGAGAGAGCTAGAGGGTTCACATGTCTAATAGTTCAAAGCATTTTAGATGCCCAAATAGTGTAACTTTCTTAAGGCCGACTGACCTGTAACAAAGATCAACTACACATGTACAACTTGACGACATCCACAATTGGTAATGAATGCATTTTAGCTTATTTTTAGGTTACACACACAATCTACAGTAAAATCAACGTCATACTCGGTCAGGAATTTCCTTTCCTTACAAATTTAAACCAACAGAAGAAAAAAATTAGATCTTCTTGGGTAGGACAAAAGATATATACTTAAGACAATTTTTATTGCACAATATTTAATGGGTAATCCGGTAAAAAATTATTTGAACTTCTGTTTTTGGATGACATTTAAATTGACACAAAAATCTGCAAGGAAAAGCGGTTATCCCCAGATCATCAGATTTTGCGCTGTTTGATCTTGTTATGCATCTTTTGTTAAGAAATTCATATGTTAACTTACCAATTCGAATTCTCGCACCGCCCATTGAAACCAATATTTGACCTGTGCTACAGTCCATTCTGTAGGATTTTCAGGGATTTTAAGGCGTAGCTGCTCCTTGCGAAATTTACTATCCAAAACCCAATTTAAACAAGGTTCATCACTTTGTACCGCAGTGCCTGGTGAAGTTAAGCTTAATTCTCGTTTCACTTTTTTAGGGTTTGATTCGGTTTTAGAATCTTCTTGAGCTTCATCGCGCATAGCAATTTCGTCGTCAGTAGAGACATCTGTTTTGTTAGCCTCTTCTGCCGCTAAAGCAGCTTAAATCAAAAAAATGTACAAGGTTAACAAAACTGTAGGCAAAAGAATATTAAAAAAAGACTTACCCAAAGCATCTTCTGTAGGCTTTAAAACATCCAAAATATTAATGCGTTTGATAATATATTTGATTTCTACATTAATTTGAACCAAACCCTCACCTTTCACACACTGATCAACTAAATTTTTATGGGGTTCAAGCTTTAATAATAATAAGTGATTTTTTATTTATTAAAAAAAATTAATATAAATTGGAGGAATTAAAACACATTTACCTCTTGGGCATCTTGCAGCCAAAATTCATAACCCTGTAGACTTAAGCCAACCTTCTTCTCTAAAAGTTTTCTGTGAACGATAAAGCTGAGATGACAAAAATTTCAAACAAATTATTGCTACGTACTGCAATGTTCTTAGAGGTTCCCTGATATCCATGTGCATAATAATTTCATTATCAACGGCCACATTTGAGTTGCTATCATCCTGTTGGGACATATAAAGATCTCCTTGTTGAAACAGTTCACTGGACATCATACCCTCTGGAAATTGAAGAATCAAATTGTTTTCCTGATTAGTTTTTATAAACAGACTTCCGGGCACGCATCTCACCTAAATCACCACCACTGCCCAACCGCTGTATTAGTTCCTCTGAAAGTTGTGTTAAATCATTTGTCTCCATTTTATAAATAGTGCTTTTAAACATTACATTTATGTTTAAGTTTTGTTTTATTCCTTTATTTTATTTATTATTATAATACGTGATTTCTTAACAAATCTATGCTTCGTTTATTTTGCTTTGCTTTTTTACTACAAAGAAATAAATGCTCCCAACAATTAGTAATTGTCAATTACACATAGTTGTATAACAGATGTAGCAAAGAAATATGAAATAAAACAAATATAAAAAAAGTCAGGTTATAAACCTTTTATTCGTAGTAGTAAATTGAAATCAGCTACCACGAAGCTTATATATAGATATATATAATATTAAAATGCAGGTAGTTGAATTTGATTAAATAAAGTTGAATTAGCTTAAATGGGCATTACTCTTTAAGATGGATGATTATCCTACTGGCCCCCAGAGGGATCTAATATAGTCAATCAATTACTTTTTTTAGGTCGTTTTTAATTATATGTATACATATATATATACAAAGCAAATTTGTATAATGATTTTAATAATTTAAAATACTTTAAGTAGGAATCCACTTTTTGTACAAAGTTGTATTTTCTACAAATAAGAAAATTAATGTAAACATTTGGCATTTGTAATTCCAAGACTAAAATAAACACTGAGAATTTTTTTTTAATTAAAAGTCTGTTGAGAGCATTATCGGCTCTTCAATAGTTTTTTAAAACAATTAACGGTAAATATTGAATTGTTTTATTTGATATTTCAATTAAAACTACCTTCAGTTTGATTGCATATGTATATGTATGTATGCATGCATGTGTGTTTTTGTAGCTTAAAATATATTTTCGTAAAATACGCCCGCCCCTCAATGATTCATATCATTTGGATTATCTGCGTTCGTCTATTAAGAGGAAATGCTGCCTAAACAAAATAATCACAAATCATTTTGTGCATGTGACACTATGAATATTGATTATAATAAAATAACACGCTATAAATATTTTAACGAAATTGAGTTATTGCAATAATGAATTTATTAATAAATTTTCGGATAAGTAAGATAATAATACAGCAAAATAATATTTCAACCGATCAGCATAGAAATTTGTTTGAAAATATTATAAATCATAATAATAAGTGGGCGCCAAGGTTAAGGGAAATATTACAAAGACTTACAATGTCACTGTCATATTTTCATTTTTTTTTGGCTTTTTGCTTTTTGTTTTTTTTTGATTTATTAAAAGTTTGTTTCATGAATTTACATACACAAAAGTTTTAAAGAAAAAGTAGAGCAACCATAACAAATGCTGTGACACAAGTCTGTGAATTATACGTAAAAGTAGCCCAAAAATAAGAAGAAGAAGAGGTTTCATTAATTTTCTCCCATTTTTCACCTTTTGGCCTCAATAACTGGATGATTATAAGTCCACAAATGCTGGGTTAATAACGTCGATTTGGACAACATTTGGCATAACTGTCATATTTTCTGTGTTAATACTAACAAATGTGGTATTTTGGAGGGCAAACATCTGTCGTTATAAATCGCTAACGCGACGAATTTTGTGTGTAAAAAAGATGTTTTGCGGGGAAGTCTGTAAAACATTCTTTCATGTGAAGAAAACTGTTGCCGAAAGTTAAAAGTTGTGATTTCGGCACAGAAGAAGAGGAGAGACCTGGTCAGCCGAAAACGTTTGGAAATGAGAAATTAGAAGCTTTACTCGATGAAAACTGCTGGCATTATCATTTTATCATTGGGAGTTACACAATAAGCCATTTTCCTACGTTTAAAGGCATTGGGATACGTTCAAAAGCAAGGAAATTGGGTCCAATATGAATTGAAGCGAGATGTTGAAAGGCGATTTTGCATGTTGGAAATGATGCCTGAACGCTACAAAATGAATTTTCTTTTGAATTGTATTGTTACTGGCGATAAAAAATGAGTTGATATATTTACGGAGATACAGCCATTTTAAGTTTTTAATTTAACTTTCATATAAAAATCGATTTTTTATGGGTGATCTCAAATTATGCTTATTTTTGCGAAATTCTTCCGAAACACACAAACTGCAAAAATACATGTGTAGAGCCCGGCCTATCAGCTAAATCAACGCTGAAACCAAATATCTATGGTAATGTTCTGTGTCCGGTGGAATCAAAAGGACGTTTTATGTTATGAGCTGTTTAAATCGGGTCAGACGATCGCAGGGTCCTGTAACAAAGACAATTGTTTCGTTTGAATAGAGCAATCAACAAAAAACGACAGAGGCCATATAACCCTCCATCATGACAACGCTCGGTCACATGTTACAGAATCGGTTAAGGAAATCAACAAAAAGTGACCAGAATATTCGGTCAGACTTGAAGCCACAATCCTCCATCATGGTAACGCTCGGCCACATGCTGCAACACCGGTCGAGAACCGTTTGAAAAACAGTGGATAGGAAGGTTTGGCATATAGCCCAGACTACTATTGGTTTCGATGGATGAAGAACGCCCTTACTGGAATATGCTTCACTTCACAACAGGGTGTCAGAAATTGACTTGATTCATTCATTACATTAAAATCGAAGCTACCAGAAAGAAGGGAAAAATTAGTGGTTAACGATGGATAATATTTTAAATAAGATATACAACTCTCATTTTATTGTTATAATAAATGCATTCTTCAGGCAAAAAAATCGACATTATTAACTTGTATTAGAACATTCTCAATTATTGTCAATATCCGTCTTCGTTGAAGTTGACGCTTGTAGTTGTGGTTGTGGATGATCGCGTTTTATTCGTAGCTTGTTCATATTCATGTTCTGAATCTGCATCATAATAATATTCAAGGATATGTTTTCTTCAGTGTGTCCACCAATTCCAGTGTTATCTTCATTTTCCATGCCTTCATCTTCAAACTGCATAATTAAAGTGCATTAAATTAAAGTTTTTTTTTTAATGTTTATCAAATTGACCACTTTTACTGCTCCCTCATCAGGCATTCCTCAGCGAAGCAGCAGATTTTAAAAATGCTTATGATTTTATTTTTTCATGTGATTTAGTTTTCTTTTAAAACCGCTTTTTGCAATATTTGTGGGAGCTTACAATAGAAGTGAATACATCCTATTTGGTTTTTTTTTTATTAATAAAAGAAAATAATAATATAAAAGAAATTATTTTTTGTGGTTTTTTTAATCGAGCTTTAAAAAAAAAATTTAAAAGACCGTAAAAAAGAATAAGAGATATTTATTAGAAATTATTTTTATAATTTTTAATGCTGATTTTAATTATTCCACTTAAGTGCGATAGTATAAATAACTTAATAATAAATAAAATTCGAAACACATTTCTGGACTATGAGCTATTCGAATTAAATGAACAAAACATAAAAATATTTTTACATTTAATTAGAATTAATAATAACTAATTTTTTGTTAACCGGCTGTTATTCACTTTTTTTTGAGTCATAAAAAATAAAACAATAACGATAAACTTGTAAATTAAGTCATAAATTATTTTGAAAATATATCTAAACTAACATGAGCGTGTGTGTGTGTGTGTGTGTTTATGTGTATGTACAATAGTTATATATGTGTTTTACTAACACATGAAGAAAAACTTAGAAATTCCTAAACAAACTTGTTTAGAATTAAAAGTTGAAAAGAAAGTAGTTTTTAGGTTACACGCCACCCGCACCCCACAAATGAACTAAATTTTGTTTTTGTCTATGAATCCTATAATTTTAAGTACGCTGTTCTAGTTTCGCCTATTTTACTTGTAGACGGCACTTAATAAATATTTATTTAAGAAGGATAATAAATATTTGTCTTAATGCTTGTCTTAATGGCTGCATTTTTAGTGGCAAAAAAATTCCGGGTGTTTTCTAGTTTTAAATTATTCATTTAATTGTGTCCCACAAGGGGTAGCAAAGGAGGCAAAACTAATATTCTAAATTGAATGAAAAAAAAAAATAAAAAATGAAAACACTATTCTAAAGAGTATTATACTGAAGAGTTGTTGAAAAATTCGTGTTTTTATTTTATGCAATAAAAATTAGTTTTGCGCGAGTTTTTTATTTTTAACACATGATTTTTAATCGTGACTAAGAATTTTTTGTAAATAAATTAGTTTATTTTTTATGAACTTGAACTTTCAATTAATTTTCTGCTATTCATACATATTTCTTAGTTATGTATATAATTTACCCTCCTACAACGCGGTCACTAGGTTCCTGCAAAATTCCGGGTTAGGTTCCCAATCGGAAAATAGTTTTTATTTAAGATATATTTCAATTTATTCATCATAACAACATGAATTGGTATTAACCACTTTATTTAATTAAACAACACAAAATAAATAAAATCTGGAAAAACTTTGTAACGACACGCTTTTCCTGGCTACTGGGGTATACTCAGCGGCGTTCAGGGTCATTGGGACAAATTAAAGGCTTCGGTTGATTTGTTTATAACTTAGTCTTTATTTGCCACTAATCCTCCATTTGACGGCAACTCGCTTCCCGGCTCCGTCTACTGTATAATGGTGTGTGTGAGTGTGGCGGTTTCCGTTGTCTTGGTCCTACGTATCCTTGTCAGTGTCCGAGGGAAATAATCAAAACGATGTAATTTGGGCTGGTTTAAAACCTCCGCTCAACTATCTACTGCTTTGGTCATCCACAGTGGCGACGGTGGACACAAATTCCACTGGGTTAAGAACTCCGCTCCACTGTCTACTGCCTTGGTCACTCCAGGTGGTGTCTAAGGGTATAAACTCAGCTGGGTTAAAACCTCCGCTTTGCTTATAACCTGACTGCCTTACCTAACAGTCCGAAATATTAGAATAATAATACCTGCTGTCCTGCCGACGGCCGCACACCAATTGAATTATTATTCATGATGTTCGCCCTTTTTATATTTATTCTGCCAATACACACCTATACACGACGGTTGTTTTCACCACCAATCGCCAGGTGCTGCCTAAGACAGCTGTTGGTTATTATACCACTAGCCACTAGTTACACCATCCTGCCAGATGGCGTTGCCCACTGAGTTGCCGTCAAATATAAAATTTAAACTTAAAACTATAGAATACTTAAAATAATTATAAACAAAAGTTTAATTCACATAACAATAAATACATTATGTTAGTTATTATTAATAAAATAGAAATTGATATAAATGATACGGATATAGACTTAAAACAGAAATTCATAGGAGTATGTCCCGCCAACGATCAGCCATTTGTTTTGCCAAAAACGACATTGGACTTTTGGCGTTACAACTTAACACTTATCTTAAGCCAAATTAAAGTCAGCCAAAGTTCTAATTAAAACCTTCTACGAATGTGAATGAAGAGACAAACATAAATTTCCAAAAACTCATTAAACCTATTTTTTTAAATAAAAATGTGTGTGTTAATGTGTGAAAAAAATTGCTTTGTGACTTTGGCGTTAATTAAGTTTTAGCCGTGCTATTAAGACACAATACATATGCAGATTGGCAATTTTCCTTGTATAAAGTGTAAAAATCAAACAGGCCAGTTCTCACAAATTGTTAAATAAATATATTCCAAATATAAAAGAAATAAAAATATATCCTATTCTCTCTTTTTTTATAGAGCCCGAATTATCTACTTTGTTCCTTATCTTTCAGGACCCACTTACTACTTTTTTTTCTAAATATATAATAAACATATAATACATAATTGAATTGTTTTTAGTTTTTTAGAATATTATTTTGAAATAGTACTTGTAAATCCCATTTGGTGCCCCTGTAGGTTAGTAGGTAGTGTACTAGCTTGTAAGTATGGGGGTTGTAGGTTCGATTCCCAACGAAGACCTTGGTTTTTTTTTCACTACAAAAATAAAAATTGACTGTCGGTGGGGCTGCTTAGCGATGAAGGCATAGCCACTGGTAGCTGTGCTGTCTTATATAAGGCAGTTAATTTCCGACTAGCCTTCTACTTTCACCACCTGTTTCATATATTCTCTATCCCTTTCCTAAACACTGTAGCACGGTTCTTGACTAAATAGGCATTGTTGCCTTAAGTGCTACTTCTCTTATAAAAAAAAAAAAGAAATCCCATTGTGGGAGTACCGCGTTATACACAATCTTCCGCATATTGCAAATAGTTTTTGTAGTGAAACCACGTTAAAGGAGGGTCACCTGTATTTACCACATATATTCATTAACGAATTATATGCTTGTTATTATTATTATTACATACTCATAATATAAAATTACATATACAGTGATTCACATCGAAAGTCGGGCAATTAGTTATAGAAAAGTTGAGCAGCTTGAAATATATAATTTGCAGAATGTTTCATTAAACATATTTTCTGCATATGAAGCCTTCATGTTTCACTGTTTTTTAGTGTTCTTTTTTCTTTGCGAAAGTTCTTCATTGAGTTTACGCCATACGTAACACTTGCCAGCTATCGGAACCAAGCAACATAATGTGGCATATAATTTTTACCGCGTCCCAAAACGAAAAATCTTTTAATAAATGTTCCCGTGCAAAATATTTCGAGCTGCTCGACCATGCAATTTGATATTTCTTAAAACTTTTCCTATTGTGGCAAGTTTTGGAGCGCAGATGATTGAGCCACTTTGTATTTCGCGAACTCTGAACTTCTCATCTCTCGGGCAAAGCTTTCTTTTTACAGGTGTCCGTTGTTTATTTATCTGCTGTCTTTTTTGTATCGCGTAATGAAGTCGTGTGCAGTTGATTAACGTTATTTGCGATTTCTTAATGAGTTTTACCTTTTAAATTGTTATTAAGAAGTGTTTTTCGCTCTTCTACGATATATTGACTTTCTGGTTGTACGCGGCATTACAAGAAAAATTTTAAAATATTTTCTTGCTACGAAACCAAATAGCCAACTGACCGCTTACAATATAAAAATAATTAAAAATTAACAAATATAAAATAGTAGCTGATACGGTACGCGTTGCTGGCCCTAAGCAAACATTAGTGTTGTATTACGGCCTTTAAATAAAAATCCATGAATACCTATCGTAAAGTATTTTTAAAGAAACGCATGTATTGAAGGCAAATTGGAAATTATATTTATTTATTTATTACTTCATTTAAAGGCCAATAAGGATGGACAATATTTTTTGTTTGTTTATTTTGTTTGGTGTAAAAACGTATTTTGGCGTGCCAACTCGGAAGCAAGCCGTGTGAAAAACATGAATTTTCCAAGATTAAGCCAGCAATAGTTAATGACTGATCTTGTGCTTTGTTGATGGCAATATCAAATGAAAGACGCAAAGGGAATTGGAGCCGCTTAAATGGGAATGGTAAATCGTTGGAAATTATCGGAATTCGTGAAATAAGTAATTATTCGCCTTTGAATCTGCCATACCGAAAACTCGGATTTTTAAATGACAACGGCTTTAAAAAAAAAATAAAAATATATATATATATATATAAATATGTCATTGGTGATGCAATTTTAAAGTTGGATTTTGCCACTCCCCTCCGCCCGCAAACGAAAATCAAAAGCCAGACTGCACAGTATCACCCGCCTGAATATTCTGAGGATTCCCTGAAAATTTCATCAAAATCGGCCCAGCCGTTTTGGAGTCCATGCGTTACATGCATACACACACATCTTGTTTTATACGTAAATATATATATATATATAGATATTGAAATAAATTGTTTACTTTGTTCAACTTTCAGTGTGACTATAATTAAACATTTTTTTAAAATTAGTTTTAAAAAACCTGTTGGGAAATTCTTGGCAATGTTTTTACCACAAAATTTTATTGTGTAGTAAATGCACCTTTAAAACCTTTAAAAGTATTTTGGTTAAAACCTTTAAAAATGTTTTAAAGGATTTAAAAAATCATAAACATTTAAAATAGTTGATAAAAATCTACCAACTATTAACCCAACTTTCAATGAGAGTCATAGTTATATTTTTATGAAATACTTTTGTTTATGAAGAATTTTCGGTATAAATAAATTAACTTAAGTCACAAGCTATTGTATATTATAAAATGTTAGCTGTAAGAAATACAATCTGGGTTATTGTAAACAGACTGCTATAAGTTTCTGTGGTTAAAAATTCCATACTCAATAATAATTGATAAAAAATTATAAATTTTGTAAAGAATAATTTTTAACTCGATCTATATCTAATACTTCAAATTGTTAAAAATATCAAAAAAGAATAAATTTTAAAGCAAACATTTTGTATTCGAATAATTTTGGTTAAAATCACTTTGGTTTAAAAAACTATAGACAGGTCTAAGAATGTTGTTCTCTAAAAAAAGGTATTAAGCAAGGGTTGTTAATATTGCTAATATTGTTAACTTAGTTAATTCCTGAAAAAATTTAAAATCTTTTTATTTAAATAAAAACAAAAACAGAAAAATTTCAATTAATGGACACATTAACTAAAAGTAAAATGATGTCAAAACTGTTAAAAAACAAAGAGTTGACTTTAAATCAATATTTGCAAATTTAATAAGTATAAAACTAACGAAATAAGTTATATATGCATACACACACACATACACACACAAATACACTCTCGCACTTAGACACATTTCCATATTCAAATAATGACTAGTTGAATTGAATTCCTTAGCCATGATGTTGGTACTTAAATAAATTCTACAAATAAGACCCGTCACAATACATTCTCTAGAAAATGTCAACAGTGAGCTAATGCTCGTACTTACGATAACAATATTATATTTTTGATAAAAAAATAGCAGGAAAAAACATCTTAACAACAAGTGTATTTTTCATTTTCTTTGAAATACACTTGTAAACTTTAGTGTTTTCTTTTGTTATTTGGTTTTTGCCTTTGTTTAATTTTCTAGATAAATTTTAATTGATTTTTACGATATTGTTCATCGTTTGTATATACATGTGTTAAGTATAAATATGTGCTTGGATGTGTATTTATTTATATGTTTTTGTTATCAGGAGTGGATAAGTCGTTAGGATCGTATGTTTTTAATACAATAATTGCAACATAGTTTAGACTTACAAAATTGTATTCTTGTATTGTATATCTTTGGCAAAACAGTAAGTTTTGCCAAAGATATTTTGGTTTAGTAGGTTCTTATAAAAACGAACACATTTACATGTGCTAACCCCTGACGGGATATAATTATTAATTAAAATTTCATTAAAAATGATAATTAACTAAAATATTAGGGAAAACCAATCTCCGCTGGATAACACTTTTGCAGTAGCAGTAGCAGTAGCATTACACCATTTTAATTCTGTATTCAATTTTGTAAACGTGTGAAGATACAAATTTATCATTTTACATAACGGTTATTTTGATTATAATTTGTAATTTTTATTCATGATCTCCGACCTCTGGGGCTACAGTGAGACGCGGATTGACAATTATTCTTACTTGGCGAACATGCATTTCTTCCTCAGCCAGCCAGACTCTGCGACTTTAGCGTGATTTGAACGCACGATTGTTTATCTAATAAACAGGCTTTTAAAGCAAATCAATGAAAACAGATTAGCAGATCAGAACAGAATCACATTTTGCAGATCTCAACATCAACAATTATCTTGACTCGTATGGGATTCCATCAATTGAAACAGTGCTGCTCGACGCTAACGCATTCGTTAGCAGCCCTTTTCAGCACGATGTATTATGTCGGCGAATTTCCAAAGTGTTGGAAGATTGCTGATGTAACGCCGATCCCCAGAAAGAGTGAGGCTAACAAACTTGAAAATTACCGCCCAATTGCAATTTGTTCTGCACTTTCCAAAGTGATGGAAATTATGATTAATTTTCATCTTGTGAGGTACCTGGAGTCCAACAGCTTGCTTAGCGACTGACAGTATGGTTTTCGAAGGGGACGCTCTACGAGCGACTTGCAGGCTTTCCTATCTGAACAATGGTGCAACTTCATACATCATTTCGGAGAGAGTAAGGTGGTGGCTCTAGATATTTCCAAGGTATTTGATAGAGTGTGGCATGATGCACTTGTGTGAAAAATTACTGCTTTTGGTGTTGCTGATAATTTCTCCAGAATTATATCGAGGTTTCTCAGGAATCGCACTATACGAGTTGTTATAAATGGAATTTCATCAGACGAGTTCAAGATTAATTCAGGGGTACATTTCGTGATAGGATTTACATCTGCACCTGGCCGTAGGCCTTAATCAGATGGTGGTCAAACCATTGGGAATGAAAAGCAACGTCTTTCACGCCCTAGGAAGCCGAGGACTAGGTCTTTCCTAGTTGCAATTTCAGCGGTTCCAAAGCCGGGTTACAAACCACTACTCCTTGCTGAAGAGCTGGAGACTATCCAACTCCTGTCCAGAACACATGACTAGCATGATCACTGGATCCGGATCATTTACCCGTTGGTGTGATTAAAGGCGAGATTATCCTGGCCACCATAAATCAGTTCATGCTGGGACCGCAAAACCGCAACCACCACGATACTCCCGAAGGGCCAACCTCAATAATCAGTCAGAGAAACAGCTAGAAGTCTAAAGAGACAACTAGCGGAAACTCTGATTCCCGTGGAAATAACGTGGAGCTTCCAGTTGACTCCCTGCTTGTCTTCAGGGGACTGGGCTCCCTTATACCCCCAGCAGCACAGGTCTGGATAGTCAAGTATTCTAAAAAGACCGATTAATGTGCTCCCGAGGGGGAAATTCAGGGGTACTGCAAAGTTACGTTCTTTCTTCTACCCCACTTCTTATTTTTCTAAATGATCTTCTTTGTCAAACTTTCAACCCTATATTCTCTTTCGCAGATGACAGCACTATTTGTCATTTGTATTCATTTGCCAATAGGCCGAACCAGGTAAGTTCCAAAAGGCGGAACATGAATGATACGCTCAATCACGATCTCGAGACAATCTTGAAATGGCATCGTGCAAATAAAGTCGATTTTAATGCCCGTAAGACACAATGTTGCATGCTTACGCATAGATTTCTGTTCAGCATTGGTGCTGCATCTGTTACTATGGGTGATATAGGTGTAACGAAATCGGACACTCTTGATGTTCTAGGCATGAAAATTCAGTGTGATATTCGATGGACTAAACATATTTTTCAAGTTTCTAAAGAAGCTTTCAAGTGCCTCGGTTTTCTAAAACTGTGTAAGAGATACTTCACTCCATCCGATCTTCGTAATTGTTATACTACCTGTATCCATCAAAAAATGAAATACAACTCTGATGTATGGGCCGGCGCCCCAACTTCTATTTTGGGGGGAATTGCTTGACCGCATACAGGAGAAAGCCAAGAGTGTAATTGGGGACAGTAGGGTATCTAATTCGATTGATTCTCCAGAGCATCGAAGCAATGTGGGATGTATTTAACTGTTTTATCGTTACTACAATGATAAGTGCTCTAATGATATAAGGGAACTTATTCCCGTTACTCGCACGTTTTCGCTTTTAACTCGATTTTCGCTGAGAGCGCATCCATTTGTGGTTGATTTTCCAGTGAATCGCCTTAGGCATTACAGGGAAAATTCGTTTTTTAGCAGAATAGTCCGTATGTGGAATAAACTCCCTCCAGAAGTCTTTCTTGTCACTTTCAATGCAGGAAAGTTCAAATTGAATGTCCACAAATACTACTCCTCTTTCTTCCTCCAAATAACCTGATTTCCTAGTTCTGGCACAATACATTGCATGTGTAAGAGTCATGCCCTGAGTGCTGCTCCAAGAAATTATTACATTACATTATGTTATACTATTGTTTTTTATCTTCTGTGTGTTAATAATGCACCTTAAAAACTCATGCAAAATAGCATGGTTATAATTGTTTGTTGTAATCAAGGCTCCAGCGACGTTTAAACTGTTGATTTCTCTTACTGGTAATATAAACAATTGAAACCTGGTACCCGCTTACCTTGACAATGTTACCACAGAGCACACAGCCGGTAAATAGGTCTGTTGTGTGGGGCACTTATTCGCAATTCAACTTAATATGTAAAGGCTGAATGCCATCCACAACATGCGCCTGTCTGGTTGCCCTTACCAAGGCAGTTAATGAAGCTTTAATTCCAGAAACTGGACCGGAACATTGCACCCATTTTATATAAATGCTTTAAAAAAGAAAACTAAAATTTTTAAAGATGTCAACACTTAAATATTAGACAATTTTTTCTAATTATCTGATATTTAAAAAAAGTAAAAATTATAATTTCCCATCCCTGTATTTTATTTCACTTGGAATGTAACATAGATATGACACACAAATTATATCAGTCTATATTATTTAAACTCACAACTTGTTTTTTATTGCTTTTTCTGATGGCACTGCTACTAAAGTGGTTCATTCAAAAGTGTTAAATGCTTCTTGATCGGACACTTAATGCTCATTAATGACTGATAAATACTTTGCTAAACGAACGACAGCAATTTTTGAAAGTCTTTCAATAACATCATTTTGTTTGAATACGTTTTGTTAGATGTTCATCGTTAGTGCAACAAGATAAAATTTTGGAAGCGGTTAAGGCGATATAACAAAGAGGAAAATTATGTTATGAAATAAAAAATCCATAAGAAGGACTAAATTTTGTTGGGCGTTTTTTTAATTGTCTTCTAAGTATGCTTTGTCTTAGACCGCTCTATCTGCACCAATGTTGTTAACTATGATGTTGTTCTGCTGTTGTTCTGTTACTCTGCTTTCGTTTTATGTACATTTACACTCAACTGAACTTTGCCAGCTTAAAAAAACTAGTTGATTATTATAACATGGGCGACAGAGGATAAATAAAGTGAAGGTTATCATTACTGGCATACTGACTTATATTAATTATTGTATTAAGAGGGTGTGTTTCCTTTACCTATATTTATTATCTTTATCTTTATTATATATGTCGTCTTAGGGTAACAAGGATTTATACGTGTAAAATTTATCCAAAATTGTTGATTTTATTACAGAGGGTAAGAGGTAAGAAAATCTGATGCTGTAGAGAATAAAGAAGTAAAAATTGTACATTAGTTCTTGAGGCCAAGTTTGTTGAGAATCTACCCGGACGTCTGTTGTGAATTTTTCAAAATAGGCACTTGCGGAATTGTTTAATTTCCTGGCATGTTAATTTGACGCTATCGGTAGTTTTGCCATTAAAAAATGTATTTCTAAAAATTTAAAAAAAAATTAAAAAAAATTAAAATTATTATCAATTGAGTCCGTATTTGGACCTAAGCTTGTAAAATAATAAAATATTCTTTCGTTTTGGAAAATCAAGTTGAATCTAGAAGCAACCTTTTTAGATATCCCCATTTCCAAGTATGATATTTGATTTTTCTGAAATATTTTTTAAATAGACAACATACAATAACAAGGAAACGGAAATAACAAATAAATAACAACTAACAAATAACAAATTCTCTCTTATGAAATGATTATAACAAATTATGTGTCTTTTTAATTAAGTACCTATAATTCTGAGCTAAATTGTCTGTGTCTGTTTTGAAATTTATTCTCCTTACATTTGGTACATTAACAATTTCTAACATTTCCAACATATAACGTCTCTTGTAGTTTTTTTCTATATCTAATACTGATGTTTCATCAAACTTTGGATAATGATTATATTTCTTACAATGTGAAGATAAGGATGTCTTCTGTGTTGAAATATTCCTATATCATTAAATAGACAACCTGATACATGTTTAAAAATTTAAGTATCCAAAATTTCTAATTTCTAATACTTTAAAAATTTCTATACTTTTAAAAATTCCTCGGTTTTAGTATGCTAAACTCAAAGTGTTAATATAAAATTAGCCTGATCTCTTGTGCTCTTCTGAGACCTTAAATATTTTCTTTTTTAAACTTATCTTTATAAAGACGTCTATGGGAACACAATAAAACATAACAAAGCATAACATAACTTAGATGAGTTTGGTAGGAGTGAAGAAATTGAACTTTTCATTAAATAATTTGTTATAGAAACTTCTCGAAGCTTTTGTAAAATGTAAAGTGCATAATCAAGTTTATGGTCTTTGCTTCTAAATTTAAGTCCAATTATTTCTTTCCAAGGCTTTCCCTACTTCATAAGGTAGCAAGCATCATCATAAATTGAGAATTATGGCAATGCCGCAGTAAAAATCGAGTTCAGTATTAGTCTTGATTAGTCTTTTTTTTTTGAGACGGAGTATATTTAAAAATATCTTCCTGCTTTTTTTAGTAAAGTATTCGTCGTCTGTTTTAATTCATTACTGTTTAATTTAAATAATTTGAAGTACGACAAATATGGCAACTCGAACTCCTGATAGTTTGTCGAACACTTGTACTTGTAGTTAGCACAACCAAAAAAATGTTTGTTTCTACAGCAAAATGCCAGTGGAAAGCAACAGAAACTGCTCTTAATAATCTACAATGTCTCGTTTGATTTCGAATATCTTTTCTTTATTTATTTTCTAAAAAATTACAAGGTTACAAGATAACTAAATAAAAATTCACGCCTGAATCGTTAATTCTTTGCTAAAAAAATTGAAAGTAGTTAAATTTTTCAAATTAAAAACAGAAGATAAATATTTTATTAAGTTGTTATCACTAAATAAAATTTGTTTTATCTCATTTCATGCTTTACAATATTGTTATTATTATTTCTTTAATAAACTTTTAGTTTCTTGAATTCTTTAATTGCAACATAATTACACACAAGATTTATAAATTAAATTGCATGATTTCATTCAATGATTCTTTACTATTCGCGCTTATACACTAAAATACATGATGGTAAGTTTACCACTCTAATGGATGGATGCAATTTTGTGTCTTCACTTGATCATGTTCTCAATTAAACTGTTTTTGTTCTCAGTAAAGGGAGCCTTTATATACTGTTTTGAGCGGTTCCCGAATCCAATAGAAAACTTCAATTTAACGCATTTACTGCAGATGACGTAAACATCACTATTCAATTTTGTGTGCCTTCTTCTTATTTTTTTCTGATTGTTAATCTTAGTTCATGGAATTTTAATGTAGTATGTGTTTGTTGTTTTGGGTTTATCAGATTTCTAAGAAACTTCTTGATTTATAAACAGAGAAAATAGGTTGTTCCACTTTACTTTTTTTAATATTAATTAATAATTTAGACTAAACATCTGTATAATAATATTTACGAAGAGAGAAAGAGACAGAGAGACTAATAACTGCACCTAAATAGGGCAGTGTTAGCCTTTGGTAATTATAAAATCCAATTTTGATTCGAATTTGGCTGCTTGTTTGTGTGTGTTTTTTTTAATTTATTTTTTTTACGGCAAATTATCTTTAGTTTTATTTCTATACAATGGGTTTCATAAAACAAAATGAGTTAATATTGTTCAGTATGCAACGTTACTATTATTTACGTATGTCATTTTAACGTAAAGGATAGGCGCCCATTTAATTAATATTTTGACTTAAGTAGCATCGTAACTCACTGAAACGGATGTTATATATTTTACGTTTACAAATTTGAAGTCATAATAATACATAAAAATTATTTAAATTTAATACTTAAACACAAACGTAATTTATTTTACTTTCTGGCATTTTCCATCACACATTTTTTAAATGCGCAAAAAGGAAAATTCGAAAACCTATAAAATTTTATTATGTTTTTGTAGCAAACACAACAACTTTTTAGTATACGAATAATAAGTATAAGAATTTGGCTGCCCTAAATTTTTTTTAACAAATATCGATTTGCAAAATGACGTAATAAGTACTAAAATCCTGTCCTACTTTAGTTTGGTGGGTTCAGTTCATAAACACAACAAAAACTTGTTTCGCTAGACACAATCAAACATGGAGATTGTAATGCCGTCAAAAGAAGAAGTTGGTATTTAACAAAAGAAAATTTCTTTGTTTAAAGAATCTAACATACATACATACATACATACGTACATGTACTATGTATATATATTTTTTTTTGTAAGTTTAATTGTTTGTCTGAATGTTTATACAAATGCTTGATTGATGCATCAATCTAGGCTAAATGGCTGAACCAATTTTAATGATAAATGTATGAAAACTATATAGATGCTTATCTAAAGAGTTAAATAGGTTATGTTTCTTTTCAAAAATTATAGGCGACGGGGATCATGCGGGTTAAAGACTCCTAATTTTATACCCATCAATTGATTTTTCATTATTTAGAGGCTGCCATTGAATAATCTCAAAAATGGCCGTTATATTTTGAATAAAATTCAAAACGTAAACAATACGAAAAGTGCGTTTTCAAATATTAAACATAGAGGGGAGAAAAGTAGAATATTGACCATTGTTATATGAAACTTTGGAATTCATAGATTCGATAGATGGCGTAGTTTCTGAGAGTAAGTAATGGCTATGCAGATTATTTACATATAATAGCAAACAACTGAATGTTCTTTGAAGCTGTACATAAAATTGATTGAATGAGAATTACTGACAAAATTATAAACATAAAATATAAAAAAAAATTTTTAAATTTGAAATTAATTTGCAATTATAAATTTAATATAATTGAAAACAATCAGTAAGAAATCAAAAATTAGAAGTTAGAATTTCTTAATGTGATGCAAAGTGATGATAACGTTTCTTTTTAATAGGACAGTATAATTTGTGCGTGTAAGATTTTTGGTTCTGAATGATTTCACTTTTTTTTGGCCGTGTTTTATAAAATATTATGTTATTTAAAATATAGGGTGTATTTTATAGAGATATAGAATTTGGAAATGGAATAAAACAAAGATGACATTTTTAAATTCATATAAAAATTACTTTATACGAAAGATGATCTTCTAGAATTCTAATTTAAATATGACTTCGGGCTGGCGCGGCTGACTTATACGTGGTCTAGTGGCCCACCTTTCGGAGAACCTTTCCAACATTTGGTAGTAACGTGGTGTATGTTGTCTTTCAAGTTGCAATCATTTTGGGCTTATCAGTATACACTAGCGACTTACGTCTATTGGCGTTAAATCGTTAGAGGTAAATCGTGGAGGCGAATTCACGGGCCCGAAATGTGAAACTATGCGGTTACCAAAAGTTTTCTTTAATAAATCAATGGTGTCTAGCCAATATCATTTTTAAGGAAGCATGGACTAACGATTTCACCAGTCTATAATGCATACCAAACAGTCAGTTTTTCTGGTTGTAAAAGTGTGTCAAGATATATTTGACGATTAGCATCATTCCAGATATGACAGTTTTATTTGTTGATGAATCAATTCAAACAAAATGAACATCATTAATAAATAAAATTTGCTAATGAAATCGGGATCGGCTATTTCGAACACAACTATGATTTTCAAAAGAAATTTGCACAATTGGGAAGTGCTGTTCAGGCGTCAGTCTATTAATGTTGAAATGGCAAACCAAACTAAACAAGTTAAAAAACTGTTGTCAACTTAAAGTTCTAGAACTCTACAAAAACACCCGTTATGATGGTTGTAGTTGTAGTGACAATTCAGGCAAGCGCGCGTTGGTCTCACACACAAAGGGTTTCATGTTATATGTGGAGCACTTTTTAAAATCATATTTTTACTTTGAATTTAAAATGTTTGTCTGCAACGGCTTCAACTTCAAGTGTCTGTTTATTGTGGCCTAAATTATAAAACGCGACCCTATTAGAATACCTTTCAATTTTTTGTATTTCTTCCTACAGAGGACATAGTTTTATATGTTCCGCGTATATTTGAGAAGCTTGCCTGTCACAGTTTATATTAATATTTTTATAAACATTACCATACTTTCGGAACAGCCTTTAATTTTTGTCATTTGTTGTTACAGCGCCTAAAAAATACACTTTTTATCCTCTATACGAAAACGAAAGAGTTATGGTTTTACCCTGTGTGTAGAGAACCCTAAAAATTAATTTCCAATCAGCCCTTCATTATCTGTCTCAATTTTAAGCTTAAATTACGTAAGCGTAATCTTAAGTATTATTTTGTATGAAGAACATTGAATTAAATCATGTTAACAAGAAAAAAAAACTTGTTAATGATGTAAATTTTGCGAATTGTTTTAATAAATCATTTTTGAAAAAAAAAATTTTTTTGGAATTTTTTGACAAAAATACTTGTGACGGCAATTTTTTGTTCTGTAGTTAAACATTTATAAGAGTGTGGAAACAAATAGAGATATTTTTACTTTACTTGAAAAATAAATGTGATGGCAATTGGCGTCGATATGACTTTAAATAAATAACACACACGTATGTGTGTGTACGTTTGGTTATGAACCAAAGTTAGATTTTTTTCTTAGTTTTTTTGACTTATAAATTATGTGTAACTTAATGTCGGAATGTTTTTGCGTAATACTTTGATATCTCCTAAATAAAATGTATAGAGAAGCATTTGCGTAAACATTATTCTCTTTTCTGTTGTATTTCCGTTGTAAGATTTGTTTATTAATTAACAGGGATCAAAAGTATAAAATTCGGGCTATGACAAAAACTTCTGAGAAATATGGAAGTCACATTATGTATTTTAATAACACACAAAGGGATATACTTGCCTAAAGTTTTAGTTCCGAAGAAGCTGTACACGCAGCTTATTATTCTTAAGGGCAATAAATTTTATTGAATATATTTATTTATAAAAATATTTATGAAAATAGAAAGCATATAAAAAATAATGAAAAACAAAAATAAAGAAAAAAATGTGAAAATATATACTCTTCTTCAAGTAATAACTGAAAATATTATACAATAATACATTTTTTAGCTCATTAATTTGGGACTCAATTCTAAGAGTTGCACGTAAAAGTAGCGTTAAAAAATAAGGATTTTTGTATCATTCGCTTTGTCAATTTAACTGCATTAATTATTTAATGGCTGTGGATTGTTAGGTTGTAGATGAAATCACTGAAAATGAAGATGACACTTAAATTCATGGACACACAAATGAAAACATGATTATGTCTCACTTCGATGATAATGCAGACTCACTCAAAACATAAATATAAACAATCTACGAAGAAAACAAAATCATCAAAGCCACAAGCGTCAACTTCAACGAGCATGGATTTAGACGATAATTGAAAATGTAAAACAAACAAAATCTCATGTTTTCTGTGTAAGAATAGAATCGGAATTTTTATTTTCATACAAAAAAAAAAAAACAAAAACAGTATGTTTGTGTATATCTAATCCAGTTATTGAGCAAAAAAAGTGAAAAATGGAAAAAAATGGCAGTTTTGCGATTTTTCAGGCACTAAATGCAGGTTTTTTTTCCTAATTAATATCTACAACTTTGATTCAGACACAAAATAGGTATTCCGTATGGTATAGTTTGGTATATAACCTTGTTAAAATATACAAAAAGTAATAAAAATCCACCTCGAGCAAAAAAAATCGTTATTGCAGCCAACTTGACGAAACGAATGATGCAGAAGTTCTTTTTTCTGTTGGGTTACTTTCAGGTGCAATTCTTAGAATTGAGTCCCAAAATCAAGTGTTGTACTGTGTTAATATATTAATTTAAAAATTTGAATATTAAACTTTTTAATCTAAAAATATGTAAGAATTCGTATATAAATTTTTATATTTTTTTAAATGCTTACATTTTATTTACCCTCTAAGTACATTTAATTGTAAAATAAAACAAGCAGTTGCAACACTAATATGCACACCGAAGTTTCTGCTTAACGATTTCTCCTAATAGGCGAGTAAATACGTTCTAATTTTTCTGATAAAGAAACATCTGGTCACCTATTTATTTCTTCTAAGCCTATTTCCGTAGTTGCTGTTAAATGTGTTTTTATGATTGCAAGGAGAAATTAAATTTTGGGTAGACTTTTTGTGTCGTCGTAAAACGTAATAGATTATCTTTGTTTGTGTCCACTTTTGTAAAAATATATAAACATTTCTTCAAAAAAAGGAAGGAGCACAATTATAAAAGAGGATTACTTTTAAATAAACAAAATAATACAAAGTCTTTAGTTATCTAAAGGGTCGTCAAGCAATTCTGTTATTTTTGGCTTAAAATTGTTAATTTTTTTGACGACCAAAGCAGTAAATAATTTGACGATTTTTTTAAATATTCTCTCCAAAAAGTTGGTATAGGGACAGGAGTGCCCCTAACTATTTTTTTTATAATTTCTTTTTTTTTTAGTTTTAATTTTGTATAGAGAGTACGAAATGATAATGATATCTTAAAAAATTTCCATCTTTTTATTAGAATCATTTGAACAATTTTTCGTTTTGCGCTCAGTTTTGTATTAAATAATAAAGAAACTCTGTTTAATTCAAAAAAAAGTATTGAAATGTATTTAGCAGATGATAAAAAGACCAACTTAATTGTTATCTCAGTTTCCAATGCAGACTGTTAGAATTTATTTTATTTTTATTTAGTTTTAAATTTAACAAAAAATTAAAAAAAAAATTTGGGATATGTATCATTTATTTTAAGCCTAAAAATTATGATTAACAGCAAATATTTAAAAAAAGTTTATAAATGTATAAAAAAGCAAAAATAAATGACGAACTTAATCAAACAGTAAAATAATTCTAATAAAACAAAATGATGTCATTCAAACTGTTTAAATTACTGTGTCACTGTTAAGTTAAAACTGCGCTGTTAACGTTACTCTGTAAACTATATACAGAAAGCTGTTATGAAAGAAAAAAGAAAAACAAAATACCAACAAACATGTTAAGTGGTTGGAACTAAACAGCTGTTCAATTGTTATTTGCAGCTGTATCTGTGAGAATTGTTTCAAACAATCCAATTTGATTTTTTCTTACGTTTTGTATCTACAAAACATTTTAAAATATATTTCAGTCTGCAAATTAAACTTTATCGTGACGGTTGTAGAAAGCGTGTGGCCAACGCAACGTTAAATGAAACGAATTTAAATTGTATTTGTTGTATATTTTTTTTTGAAAAGAAATAGATATAAAAAAATAATACAATTAATAAAAAAAAATAAGTTATAAGTTTAACAATTTTTTTTTGGAGAATATCAAAGCAATTATTAAAATTTGGAAAAAAGTATCTAATAGATACTTTATTCATTATAAGCAAATAGTGTGGGAGCTATTTTAAAGGTATAAACGTAAACAAAGTGTGTGTTTTTTGTGTTTTTAAATCAGTTTTTTTTTATTATCTCTAATTTAAATAAATAAAATAAAAACAAGTCCTTGACGCGTAAAGTTTTATGTTAAAACAAAAAAGAAATAGTTAAACGTAAGAAAAAAAAACAACTGATAAAATACAAACTTAATCTTGATAAGAACATTTTTAAATTAAATTATCTCTATTTAAAGCTTTTTTTAGCTATTTATTGGTTAAATGCCTTAGACTTGTGTTTGAAACATAGATACTAGAAAATATGTTAAAAAAATAGAGCATTATCAATCAGCTGCATTCACTTTTAAATTAAATAGAAAACTTGTACACAAAATAAATTTTTTTCATAAAAATATAAAAAAATTCGTACAATTGTCAATGGGTGAGTAAAGTTCTAAATTATTTGCTTACTATTGATTTGCTGGATATAGTTTAATATATGAAATAGAATATGCACAAACCTTCAACAGACAAATAAATTAATCAATATTATTTGATTTTCTATATTTCTTTTAATCACATTCATATAATTTGGATCACACACTTTTTAATTTGTATGTAAAATATATATTTTTTTTGTATACATAAATAACAATAATTTATTATTTGCATTAATTTTACACTTAATTGTCAGTAGTTTGCTTTTATTCACAATAAGTAACACGTCCAGCAAATCAATTAATTAATTATGGATTTTATTTTAAATTATTTTAAATAATGTCTTTTTGGAATCTTGCTGATAACTTCTATAATTATAAGCCAGTGTTATGAATTTATAATTGGGAAAAGTGTGAGAAACAATGCAGTTTTTTAATTTGTGATATAAAAATTTTAATCACACAAATTATTTAATTAAAAAAAAAGAAAAGAAAAAAACAATTGACTTATGCCAACAGTGTTTCTGACATCTAAAATAATTTATAATGCAATTCTTAACGTTCCTTGATAATAAGTTACGATAATTAAAAATTCCCAAGTGACATCTTAATGACATACAATTTTCTGACACCTGTAATTTATTCAATGTCTTACTTAAGATAATGAATCAATAAAAATATATCAATGGCTTTTTAAACTTATTCTAGATATTTATTAAAGGACTTAAGTATTTTTTCAATATTTTTAAATTTCCAAGAAATGATTTAGGTTTTCGCAAAACCAATTTGAAGTTTGTTTATTCATAAAATTATATTGGGATTTTGTTATATAAATTTTTAAAAATATTTCCCTAATATTTTAAAATTTATATTTTAAATATATTAAAAATAAATATGTATTATTCTTTTTAACGATCTTTTTAAATTTAACAATATATTTTCTTTCTCAATATTTCTCTTTCCTTTGGAAAGCTTCCTCAGAAAATTAATTTTTACAATAAAAATTTTTTTTTATAATAAAAATTAATTTCCTGAGGAAGATTTCCAAAGGAAAACGAAAAATTGGGAAAAAAATATATTGTTAAATTTAAAAAGACCGTTAAAAAGAATAATACTTATTTATTTAAGATATAAAAGGTCGATTTAAAAAAAAATAATTAAATATTAAAAATATTTAAAAAATGTTTTCCATATTATTTTACATGTAAACGAAATTTATTTGCTGCTCTCAAATTTTTAAAATCATTTTCTAAAAACTTCTAAGACAACATGAGAATTATTTTAAAAAATAATACAAAAGCTTGAACGACTTTAATTAATACTGTTGCATTTTTAGTTTTCCATTCGAATGATACACAGAGAAAAGTTTAAATTTGTGTTCCATAATAAATCTGTAAAAGCAAATATTTTTTTTTATATAGCAAAATAACAGATTTATTACAGAATTAATAAAATTAAATACACAAATTCGTAAATATTTTCTTGGAAAACAATCAAATTAAGCTTTGAAGACAGTGTTAATAAAATCAATTAAAACATTAATTAAACTTAGATTTAACGTTACCAAATTTTTATTATTTTAACCCATAACTTTTATCTTCGTACAAACTTGCGAACAAGTTATATAGTATTGCTTGTAAACCTATTGTTGTATGTTGTCAAGATGTACGAATGAAACTGCTACTACGTTTACAGGCGGGGATGGATTTCAGACACTTGTAAAATGTTTTAAGGCAGACATTTAAGTCTAAAAATAGGTTGTAAAAGCATCTCCAATTTTACTGGATAAAATGAATTAAGTAGGGATATTTTGTAATCTTCGCACGGATGAAGGTGAAAGTTGGGTAACTAAATTTATTGATTCACTGTTAAAATGCGGGGAAGCCGCTCAGAAATATGTTTATGAAGACTAGTATATTATGTTTAGCATATTCTTCGTATCCCATGGATTTTTACACTGAAAACTTGTTTTTCGAAAGAGATAGTTTTGTCTTTCCTGTTGCTGTAGGAAAGTTCAAATCAAATGACATAAAACTATTGCTTACATTCTTAACATATTTTGTATTTCTGTCGCAATGCATTGCATAAGTGGAGACCAACCCGTGAATGTATGTATGATTTCTGTGGTACAATTATTTGAATAAAACTTATATTTTTTGGGTTTATATCAGTAAGGGCTCCTATAAAATTTATGATAGACAGGTGGTTTTTTATGTCAGATATATAAATATAGCCATGGTAGGCTATTAAAAGTTTAAATATTAGTAACTTAGTATTACTTAAGCATGTATTATTTGTTTCCTTTGGCTTATCATTTTAAAAATTATAACTTGTGCTGTAAAAGAGTTAACTAATCTAATCGTATTGATTAACTATTGTTTGTAATACTCTCGTTTTTCTTAACTCTAAGAATTTCTAGCTGTAAATGCCCATAATTTAAGAATTTCTTTAAACATCAATTAATAGAAAACCTATTTTATAAAATTTGTAGTTCTACTAATAATTATTCCTGGGATATTTATGGCAGAACTACAATTCTCACATTAAATTTAAATGGCTTAACACATAGCAGCCCACGTGCTGCTATAAAATTTTGTAGTTTTTTAAAAACTTTCTTTGCTTTTGTTAATGTTGTTTTGAACTTCTTTCTGCTGTAATAATAGTTCAGATACTAAGACCTTTATTTTTTTAACTATTTGGGTTGTTTATTGTAGTCACTTTATTTGCTTAGCTCTGTATAATTTTGTTTACATTGCTGTTAATTTCATATTTACTACTTTACAGATAGAACTTCTCGGTTCGACCTTTTGGCTTATCGCTAGTAACTGCAGTTTTTATATTTAGACGATTTAAAACGTGTGAGTTATTCTAATATGCAGAGATCTGCCAACTTTTTTTCCAGTTTTTTTTTTTTGGCATTGCATTTATGTACTTGATAGTAAACGCTTATCAAAGGAGTATTACAACAATAACGAACAAACTAATTGCATTATTTGTTATATGCTTTTCATGTGTATGGGTAACACATGAATTATTTTTTAAGTTGTATAAAAGTATTAAATCTACTTTCTTAACAATGCAACAATCAAATTTTTTCTTTCATTATAACATTTTATAATGGGTTAATCTGCTCTTTACATGCCGACTAGTCGTTAATTTTTTTCTAAGAACGTTTGACTTTACTTCTTATTCATAAAAGCCTGTACCTTATTTTAAGTCCTTAAATACAAATTTTAGCATTATTTTCAGCATTTTAAAAGTGGTAAAAGAATGTTTAACTGGAAGAAAAATTAAAACAAAAGATGTTAAAAAAGAAATCAAAAATTTAAAAATTAAAATATTTTTTCTGTTTTTATTGAAACTTATTTTTCAGTTACTTTAATCCTTCTTTTTTAATTCTTATACTCCTGTTTTTTCTTCCTTCTTGTTTTCTTTTGCCTCTCATACATAGCTTTTTCAGTAAGTATGTTAATTTTATTTATTTTTTAATTTTATTGCAAATTAATATATATTAATAGAACATAGTATTATTGATTTTTGCGTTTTATTCTTTTAGTGTAAATACAAATGGCCTTCAATTTTAATACTGATGTTATTCGCAAAGCAAACAGAAAAAGGCATTGTATGTAGTATAATATATTGTAGGGTTGTATGTAGTATAATAGTGCGCTTGTGGAGGCATAGGCAATGAAAAAGAAATGTTAAAAATACCCCTGCAGCTCCACAAAAATAAAGTTGGTACAAAACTTAAAACCAGCCATTTCAAATGCAAGACAAGGGCACACCGTACAGATGATTTCATAATAAATTTTAAAATAAATTTTGTACTAAAATCAAAAGCACAAACGTCATATGAAAATATATACCACACGCGCACACACATACAAACAAAAAAATAACAATAACACTATTGCACTCATACTTAAGATCTTACATGTTTTAAACCAACATGTTGCAAACCGGCATCAGCTTAAATTTGTATGAAAGTGCAGCATACTGCAATGCGTAAACATTTCTGTTGGCTTTTCTTAATGCTGCTGTTGTTGTTTTTAATTTATTTATTCTTTCTTGTTACCGGATTAAACAAGTGCAATTGTACTGACAAACATTTTGTTATTTTACATTTTACTTATTTCTCTCCCTAGTCATCTGTTGGCTGTTGAGAATAAAATACAACTGCAACATAAGAATACAAGTGTTTGTTTTGTTCTGTTGGTTTTCTTTTGACTCTCCCAACTGTAACAGACAAACTGGAATTTGGGCGACCTAAACTGTTTTCCTTTATGGTTTTTGCTACAGAAAAAAGAAATCGCTTTTCTAAATACTCTTGAACAATGAGATCATAAGATCAGATTACTAAACTTTGTTTTTTTTTTATTATCATTAATCTTAAATTAATGTTACAAAATGAATGAACAAGAGTTAAATACTATTGTTAATTATTACATTTAAGACGCCTTTAATTGATTAAATATGTCCTCGTAAATTATTATTTCAAAGCCGTTTTATTTAATCCAGTAAAAAAAATTGCTTGCATTCGTTTCGAAAAAAACTCTCGGTTTTGTATGTAATAAGATGATAGCATAAAATTCATATTGTGTTATTCTACATGCTTTTGGTTAGCACTTAAAGAAAAGCCAAGCGCCTTTCGGCATTATTTTAAGGAATCTTACAAATAAACAAAAATTGGAGCATTCCAATGGAAAGTGTTGTTACAACAGTTACAGTGCAAGAGATGGGCTCAGTAGGAACATAGCCCTGAATATCTAGGCAGATAGATTATATAATAACCTAAGCAGTCGCTGACTGGGCTAAATATATTTATGAAACATGACTCTCTCAATCAGAACCTTCAAGGCTCTTTAGAGTTTCGTACAAATAAAAATATACCAAATGAATTTTAAGAAAATTTACATACGGAGTTGCTTTCTCGCTTTACCTAAGCGAGAAAGCATTAAATTAAAGATTAGATCTTTAATTTTACCAATTTATTGTAATTAAGGAATACAGGAAACATTTTTAGCACTTATTAATAGTTTTATTCGTTTTTCGAATCAAATTTAATTGATTGACTCAATTTTAAATTTTCAATTATATAATTAATTAAATCAATTATATATTTTAATAAAAAAAAAAACAAATTTCACACAAAACGTTTGTCTAATTAAATAAATAATTGAATTAAATAAAAATTTATTAAAATTTCAAGCTTTAGACAAACAAACTGTTTTTTAAAAACAATCTTGTATGCCAATTTAAATATTTTCATTGGTCTAGTCTAGTCATACTGCTCCATGCATTCGATTAGGTTAACTAGGCTATGGGCTTAAAAAAGAAAAGGAATTGTGTGTTCTTACTTGGGTTGGATATAATTTGGGTATCTAAAAAGGAAACTCGTATAACACGCTGTGAAAATATGTAAATAATAGGAAGCACAAACAGCAGCGTGTTGGAGGTTGTCAGTCTAAAGAAAATTCTGTTAATTATTTTTTTTTTAAAGAGAAGTAGCACTTCAGGCAACAATGCCTATTTAGTCAAGTACCGTGCTACATTCTTTAGGAAAGGGATAGAGAAGAGATGAAACAGGTGGTGAAAGTAGAAGGATAGTTGCGGAAATTATTTTATGCGCGACAAAGGTAATTATTAGTTGAAAACTAAAGAATTGTTATTAGAAGCTGTCTTTACGCGCTATTGTAAATTAGAAGTCAAATCCAATCCATTTAGGTAAACTGTAATCATACTACTGTAGGTACACTTAATGTATATCCTTCTGTTTTAACTTAACTTTGTTAATTTGTTTTTTTATTTAACTGAATAAGCTTTTGAAATGTTGTTTTGGTTTTTTTTTATATATTTGATTGTTTTTATAATTCAATTCAAGCTCTGATTTTAAACAGTTAACATTTGCTTTAATTTTCCGTTTTTAAATAATTATATAAATATATGTCGTTTAAATGAATTTTGAATTAATTTTTTGTAAATTAAATTGTTAATGAAGAAGCGTTTGTGGGAACTACACTACTATCATGGACTTGTCAAGTTTATTACGCCATGGAGTTCAAAAGCAAAAAAAAAAATTGGGTGTTTTTACTAGGGTTGGATATGATACATACTGAGAAGACAGCCAATGCCTCGTGTAAACCAATGCCTCGTGTGTGATTGCGAGGCATTGGTTAACATTAGAATAGGAAGCATAAACAGCAACATGTTTGATGCTAAGACTGGGGGTTGTGAGTTCGATTCCCAACAAAGGCCTTGGTTTTTTTTTCACTACAGTGATAAAGGCATGGTCACTGTGCTGTCTTATACGACAGTTAATTTCCGCAATTATCCTTCTACTTTCACCACCTGTCTCATCTCTACTCTATCCCTTTCCTAAAAAATGTAGTCAAGTACCGTGGACTAAATAGGCATTGTTACCTGAAGTGCTACTTCTCTCAAAAAAACAAAAACACGAATATATAATTTGAGTTTCTCATGCGTTTCTGGTTTGTTTGCATAAACCACGCTTTTCAGATATTCCCACAAAAAGACAAAACTAAGTCCGAAGCAGTCCTTACCGTTACGCCATTTTCATTTTCAAAGAAGTAGGGTTCAATAATTCCTCCTGACCAAATTGCACATCAAACTGTCACTTTTAATGGATGCAAAGGTGACTGCTGAATTATTTGAGGGTTTCCTATTTCCCAGAACCGACTTATCTGTTTATTTACATATCCATTCAAATGAAAATGTGCTTAGTTACTCATTATGATTTTTTCATGAATATCGGGGCTGTTATGGACGAGCTGGCATATGTACGGTAGCGTAAATGGTCTTGTGTCAACTGAATCTTATATGGAAACAAATGCAAATATTTGTGCAACATTGTGGCCAAAGGGGATCTGATATCCATGCTTGGGCTTGTCACCTAGAAAACCCTCTTTCTTTGAAATCGTTCACTACACGAAAAATAGTGCATTTTGTTAGCACGTTGAATCTCCCAAAAATTTCACCTAACTTTCTCATCGTCACAGTAATCGATTGGTTTATCAAATATTTTTTCATAATAAATTTGCCACGTGACCACTACACGACTGCCAAATATGAACTGACCTGCCTCTAATCGGCGTTGTTATTGTTGTTGTTGTTGTTAAACAGTAGAGAATAAAACTATATCTGTGGCGCTCTAATTTTAATAATAATCTAACAATTTGATATATACGTTTTGCAGTAGAACAACAATAAATCTTTCCTGCTAATTAAATATTTATTGAATTATTGCTACATGGTTTTTAGCTCATTGTTTTGTTTTCCAATACAAAGTGTGTTTTTGTCTATTGTCTAATGATGCTTTAATCTACTTCAAACTTTAGATTTGTTATTCAAACAATATATAAAAACACAAATCCATGTCTGGCCACTTAAGTTGGTACACAAAATGTTTGTTAGACCATGTCAATTTAAATTTCAGTTCAGTTCATGTTATTGCTGTTCAAATTTTGTTCTAGTTTTTTATTTTCAAATAAATAAATCAAATGTTACACTTACAATGTTGTGTGGTGTTATTTTCACTTTTAAAAATCGAGTTGCTAACTTTGTAATTTATAGTTTAGTCTAAATCTTGAACGCTGATTGTATGTAAAGTGTTCCGTTTGTTATGCAATGAGTTTTTTAGAGTTTTTTCTTTTCTTTGTGTATTTAATTAGTAAATAATAACAAGCTTTTTTTAAATATTTTTAGTTTTCCAATTTCGCATCAATAAAACTATTTATCAAAAAACTTTGGCATGCAAATTAAATATTAATTTATATATTTGTAGTAATTATTTGAATGATCAAATGTGTTTATATATTTAAACTTATTTATTTCATTAACCAAGTGAGAATTATGACTAAAGAAACTTAAAAAGAAACTAAATTATTGTTATATTATGAAGTTTTTTAAAATTTCGTCAAAACTTTTAAAAAATATGTGGATCAGAATAATATAATTAAAATTTTAAAATTTTATCTTAAATAACTAAAAATATTCTTAATATAAAAAATTATAAAACAAGGTGTGGTCTAGCAGAACATAATTTTCATGTAAGAAAATGAGGCGTGATAAATTTTTCGTATAACTTTTAAAAATTATTTTGATCCAAAATAAATTTTTAAATAAAGCTGGGTAATACTGTAGTATTTATAATCATATGAAAACTATACATAAATATAGAAAATGTGTTATGCTGAAGATTTTTTATTTTACTACTTTTATTTATTAAGCGTAAGTGCCAGGTGTTACTTTAATACAATTTTACAAAGATATATGAACTGAATTATAATTATATCATATTTTCGTTTATATAACTTTTTGAGATTTTTTTTTATAATTATTTATTTATTTATTGAGTCTTCAGGTATGAATTAACAACAAGTATACAAATCTTAGTACTAAAAATTTGTTTGAAGCTAGCCAATGCTAGACAACAAAGTTATATTTCACCGGATGCAAAATCTGCAAAGTCATATGTCTTGTGCTTGGATGATGATAAGGGTATCCGGCCTTTTCAACAGAGTGTGGCCGCCAAAATGAGGGATGTTACGTGCGATTGGGTCAGGGTGTGTTTCAAGTTGTCGATATACTTATTCGCGAACCTGGTGAATTTTGCTCTTACCAAAGGCACGCTTAGGTCTTCGTGAATACGAGAGTTTTTAATATACCATGGAGCTGATGTAATCATACGGAGAATTTAAAATTTTTAAAATATTTGATCGAGGCTGTACCCCATAATTGAATTCCATAACACCAGATTGTTTCGTATTCGTATGAGGCTGTACCCCATAATTGAATTCCATAACACTAGATTGTTTCGTATTCTTTAACAAAATTTTACAATCCAATTTCAGGGTAGAGTTTCTACCGATAAGCCAATTAAGTTGTACTGATTTCCGTTTCATCTGAGTCAGTCTTGCATGAATATGAGACTTCCATGTTCGCCGGTGATCAAGGTAAATGCCAAGGTACTTAACTTCATTTTGCTGCGGGATTACTTGATTGTTGATCTTGATTGGCAAGCATGTTTCTGTGCCCAATGTAAATGTTACATGAATGCATTTTTCTGTTCATTTACTTTGATTCTCCAGAGTTTTAGCCATTTCCCTAAACTTTCAATATGTTTCTGCAAATTTCGCGAAGCTAATTGATGATTTCCATGGACGCTAAGAAATTCAGTATCATCTGCAAAAGTGGAAGTGTGGACTTGGGATGATATTGGCATAACAGTCGTATAAATTAAATACAAGCTGGGACCCAGTATACTGTCTTGCGGAACTCCTGCTTTAATTGACTGGGAGAGGAAGGCTTGTGAAGTCTTCTTCTCTAATGTTAACTTGGCGACCATATAAGTAACTTTCCAGGAGTTTGTAGGTAAATTTAGCCTTATTTTGTGATGCAAGCCTTCGTGCCTCACTTTGTCAAAAGCTTGAGAAACATCAATGAAGAGAGCTGAGCAATATGTTTTGTCTTCGAAAGACTTTCTTATGACATTCACTAATCTGTGTGTTTGTTCAATGGTGCTGTGCTTAGCCTTAAAGCTGAATTGATGGTTGGGGATACATCCCATAGCATTTAGTATGGGAGCCATCCTTATTTTCTGTAATTTTTCGAATAATTTAGAAATCGTCGGCCTTACACTTATTGGCCTATAGGATCCTTCCCGGGCTTAGGTATCATTGTAATCATAGACAACTTCCATTCTGCAGGAAAATGATGATTTGATTTTTTAATGAAAACACACAAAAAAAACACAAAACACAAATTAAAATTTTTGTATTATAATATGATAATACAACCGCTATGACAAAAGTGGGAAGTTGTAAATATAGAATTTTTTTTTATGTTCCTCATTTTAAGGTATGCATTTTCTCCACAGTGCTACCATATTTTTGAAACAAATGCATCTTTTAGTTTTTAATTTGTTAAGGGCTTGGCAAGAAGCAATATGAAAAGAAACAGAATAGAAATAAAAACAACAGATGCTGACGATGATTAATTTATGGACTTTGTTTCTTATGCTAGCGTTTTTTGGATGAAGTTGGGGTCTTTCAATCGGGTATCAGCATAGAATATTACTATAATCAAAATTTTAAATCATTGTTTACTTTCTTCAGTAATTTTATTCCCATTGATTCCGTTTTTTCGTCAGCATTTGCATGTCTAATTCGTAAATTTTGCAATGGTTTAATTTTCCATATAATATGCGGTAGCTTGTTTGCTAAATTTTATTATTTTTTTTACAAATTATAAATTTATTTTTAATTTGAAGTGTTTGATGTCAGCATGAAATTATAATTTAACACCTATATTTTCAATATTTCGCTTTCCCTTGAAAAGCTGCTTCAGGAAATTAATTTTTATAAAAACGAAAATTATTAACAATTTCAAAAAAAATTGTTGAAAACAAGTGACAAAAATATATAAAATAATTTTCTTCATACATACATACATACATAAAAATTAAAATTTCAAATATTTAAACATACAAAAACAAGGAAACGGAAATTAAATAACAAATTCTTTCTTATGAAATAATTATAACAAATTATGTGTCTTTTGAATTAAGTACCTATAATTCTGCGCTAAATTGTCTGTGTCTGTTTTGAAATTTATTCTCCTGACATTAACAATTTCTAACATTTTTAACATATAAAGTTTCTTATAGTTTTTTTCTATATCTAATATTGATATCTAATATTGATGCTCAAAATTTCGATTATGATTATATTTTTTACAATGTGAAGATAAGGATGTCTTCTGTGTTGAAATATCCCTATATTTTTGGTCACATTTATTTCCAGCTAATCTTGTTTTAAGTTAATTTTTTGTTGTCCCAATATAAACTTTGTCATAGTTCATTCTCCACATGGTATCCTAAAATTATAATGTTGGATTTTTGAAAAGGGAACAAAAGCTGTATCAATCAATCGGTTGTTAAAAATGTGAAATTAGTGATTGTGATAAACTTTGTTAGTCGCCTTTAAAAACTAAATAGTTGTTGCCTTAATTTACTTAAAATGATCAGATTTTTTTATATTTAGTCTATGTGTTCAAGATCCTTACAGACATTAAAACAGCAAATAATAATAGAATAGATTATTAGCACACAAAACTTAAATTTAGGTATTTAAAAATAAACAGCATTAACATTCAAAGAAATTCTCAATATGCTTTTAAAATTTATTAAACTCAGAACAAATTCTTAAAAACGGGTTGATTAAAATAGCGCGTAGAACGAAATGGAACATTAAATGAAATATTGCTAATAAAAAATTCTGAACAAATATTTCCTTTAATTAAATTTAAAACAAACGTAAAATTTAACATTATTCTTCAGCTTTTTAGAGTTGGCAGCTTTATTAGAGCAAGTCTACAAGTGTAGAATGGTAGATTTAAGCGATTCCCTTGTAAGCCGCGAAGACAAATATAACAAGAACAGCTTTTGCACCGATTCCATTCCAATACTATAAACTTTATCAATTGGATCTCAAATTATTGAGCCATATTGTATAGAGATGTTTTGTGACATATGGGTCAATAAAATCCTTCGCCCAGCGTTTTGTGTATCAAAGAACTGAACGTGTTTTATTAGTGGCCAACAGAACGTGCTGTATAAAATTTAATTTAGCATCCAGTAAAATACCAAGGTCTGCAACCACATTCAGTTTCTCAAGTTCGTAGCCGCCTAAAATATACTGCACGTTTGTATGACATCTTCGAAAGAAACACATTTTTTTCCACTCTTTAATGTTCAACTCCATAAGATTAATATTACACCATGAATTAAATGCATCTAAGTCCTTTTGCTGAAAAATATGATCAGCGTGACGATTATATTTACGAAATATCTTCATGTTGTCTGCCTATAATAGAACGTATTTAATGGCATTGGATAGATAATTAATAAACCAGGTAAATAATAAAGCACACCAGATGAAACAATAATTTTGTTGGAAGTAAGCGCGTGTTACAACGAAGTTTTTGAGCTATGTTTGAAAGATATGAATTAATCCACATAAGTAAATTTTTTGTGAATCCCTTAAGCTCAAGTTTCCTTATCAGAAGTTTGTGGTTAACCTTATCAAATGCCTTACTGAAGTCAGTGTAAATAACATCAGTTTGTTTACGTTTAAAACGTGTATATAGTAAACATAGAAAAAATTTAATTAGAAAAAATTGTTTATTTCAAAATATTGTTATTATTAGCGAAGTTCAAGCACCTCTTTGTTATTGTAAACAAGCAAATTTACTTAAAATTTTTGTTGTGCTTTTTATTAAATTTAAGGAGTCAGAAAATATTTTGAACTTAAAAATTCCTTTCTATAAACAAAAGTAATTCATTTCATCATTAGCCTCATTTATAAAAATGTGTGTTTTTATTTTACAATCAGATAACCGTTTAGTTGTTATTAAAATAGTGTGTATAGTTAGTTTAAGAATTTGTTTTGCCTTTAATTTCTTTAGCCTAAAACAATCGATTTATGTTTATCGAGAACATTTATAGTTCATCAAACTAGTAAAGTTATTAAACTGTATCTTTAGGTTAGAGAGAGAGAGATAGAGAGAGAGAGAGAGAGAGATTAGATTTTTAATAAATTTAAAAAATTTGCCTAACAAAAAAGTAAAATTTATTACATTTACATGAAAATATTTTATTTATTTATTTATTTTTATTTTATTTTCGATGTCCCACACACAAGACTTTAAGTCTCATATTGCAGTGTGGAACTCAGTACAAGTACCAACAAAAATTTCAATCAAAAGTTTAGCAAAAAAATAATAATACGAATAAAAACATAATTATTAATATAAAAGAATATATTAAAAATCACTTAACACTAATTTAAAAATTGACAAACTATATTTCTTTTGAAATGCTGGGCGTTACTAATGATTTGAAAACTATGGGGAATCTCGTTCCAGAGTCGTGTTGCATAAATATAGAATTGGAATTGAGATATGAGAGAGCTGTATCTAAAATAAAGTAGTCCTTTACCTCTATTAAGGGTTGAAAAGTTTAAACGCTCATATAAATGCTCGGGTTTACGCGTGTATATAATTTCATGGATTAGGATTAAAACCCTTACTCTCAAGTAGTCATCAAGACACATGCCATAAAGTTAATTACGTAAGAAGAAACGTGACCATATGTTCTCAAACGAATAATATTATTGAAAGGCACATTTAGTTTAATTTTGCTGATACTATTGCAACTCGAAAAAAGTTCACATCCATATGGTAAAAGTGGCATCAAGTACAACGATGACTTTGTCAAAGATTTCTTAACATAGGAGATGCAGACCAAGTAAGAGCGCTGTTAAAGTAAATTCCCAGATTTTTAACAACGTTTACAAATTCGATGGGATGACTATTTAATATTAAAACAGGAATATAATCAAGTTGCAATAAATTCTTCTTGATAATCAAACATTTGGATTGAGTTGGATTTATCTCCAGGCCATTAGCAGTAGCCCATTCAAAGATACGATGAAGTTTATCATTTAAAATTCTAACACAAGCCTCAACTGAATTAATGTTACAATTTATATAAAGCTGCACGTCATCAGCATATAATCTAACTTTACAATGTTTAAGTTTTGTTGGTAGATCATTAACATTAAAGCGCAAACAGAAGGGGACCCAAGATTGTGCCGTGTGGAACACCTCGACTTAAAGGCAAAGTAGTAGATTTTGAGGTACCTATTTCAACAAATTGACATCTGTCAGATAGTTAAGAGAATATCAGATCGGCAGAAGTTGATGAAAACTTATGAAAAGATTTAAATTTATTACGTAAAATGTAATGATCAACAGTGTCGAAAGCTTTCGAATGATCCAAAAGTACTAACAATGTAACATTCCCGCAATCAACTTGCTCTCTAATATCTTCCAAAATGCAGCTGTGTTCTTTTCGAAAACCATACTGACAATTTGTAAGAATGTTGTTCTTTTCAAGGTATTGAGTCACCTGAAAATGAACCAACCTTTTAAAAACTTTCGAGAGAAACGGCAGGATTGCTATCGGCCTGTAATCAGAATTTGATTTTTTTTATTGGGATGATTCTCTCAAGCTTCCATATTTTTGAACAGCGCTTGGTAATCAAAATCTTGTTGAAAATGAAGGTTATAATTGGCACAACTTTTGCCAATTAGAAAATACTAAAATAAAACATTATTAAAAGACAAGCAAAATTTTTATATTATTTTACTTTTCATAAATAAATTACTTAAAAGAAATTTTTTTTTTAAACTTTTGTAAATGTTCGTTAATGACTAAAATATTTACCTCAAATGTGAACAAAATTATAAATAATTTGTTAAGTGTTTGTTTTAAGTTTTTATGAACCATTTTTCACGTTTATGCCAAAACACATGGCAAGTAAATTAGCGAATTAGTTACGCTGTTAATATGTTTTTTTTTATGAAATAAAGCTGTCTAGTTATACATTATTGTCTACACATAGAAGTCAGTTGAGTTGAATATGGCAAAAATAATAAACACATATAAATATTTTGTTATGGAAAATATCATGCGACTGTTTCTTTCAGATGACACTTTCAATTCAATTAGGAGATTAAGTTAATAGCACTAGGCCCGATACTACATTATAATTATATATAATAGGATTATTAAGAATTATTCCTGATGGCACAAATAGAAATTCTTCGATTTCCTCTTTTTATAGACTCCGCAACCTATTTTAGGGAAGCCCTAATAATATTTATAACCCGCTACAAGTGTCGAATTCCTTCTTATTATTATAACGCAATTTAATACCCGTTAACTACAGTATATAGTACTAGCGTAGATACCACAGCGTGTCAATCTGGTATTTTAACTCACCTACTGAGTACAATAGGTGGTGTGTAATTCTAGTGATAGGAAAGCCGCTTGAACATCAGGAAAAATTTCGATCTTTATCTATACACGCCTCCCTAATATCCACAGAAAATTCATGAAAAAATAACTAAGAATACATTCTTTATTAGTAGTGGTAAAATTAAGCTGTTAAAGTGAAAATAATTTTTAATATACCAATTGTTATTAAATTTTAATTGCTGGCTGTAAAGAAATAGACAGTTGTTTTAATCATTCAACCTGTAGAAATTTGATTTGCTTGGGCAATTATATAAAAATATTGTTACGGATGCATCTTGCTTAAATAATTAAGAAAATAATTAAGTAATAAAGTAAAGAACTAACAAAACTTAGGTACACAAGACAACAACAACACCTATCTTAAAGTAAATTCCAGGAAAAAACTTTATCTGCCCAAAAACAAAAACAAAATTACACACAGACCAACCGGAGCCTTTATATTGAATGAATAACCTAACAACAACAAAATGTGATACAAAGGAAGTAGAAAATTCTTAATTTTTCCAAACCTCTAGTGGACCAATACAAAAGACAGCGTCTGAGTGGATAGTTAGTTAGTTAGTTAAAACGTAAACCTCGTTAAGTAAAGACTTGCATATTTAGTAAACTGTTTTGTAGTGTCAAACGTACAAATTTTACTTTGTGTGTAGTTAAAGAAAATAAACTTGTAATTAATTTGAAAACTGTTAATTCTGGTGTTATTTATTTTGCAATAAACAACTCAGCAAAAACGCAACGTTTATAAATGGCTGTGATCGTCTTCATATATGTATGTATGTATTTATGTCTGTGTACATACATATATTTTACTTATTTAACCTTTCAACACTTAAATATATGTGTATTTTATGCGAGATAGATCATACATGTTATGTAGCGTTTAATAAAATTCAGCAATAAGCATTTATTCATTTATTTAGTAAATGAAAACAAAAAAAAAAGAATTTTTTCTGTACAAATTTTGGTCATAAATTTAAATTTTTAAACAAATTTTATTTAATGTTGTGTTGCTAAGCACTTATCTAAATTTTAACATAGAATAACAAAAAAATAGAAAATTTCAAAATTCATTTATTTAAATTTTATTGTTATTGCTATGACAGAGATTTAGTTTTTAAAACTTTATAACTTCATTGAAAATACATTCAATTGTGACACGGAAACATTATTATATTATTCTTTCTAAATGTTCTCTGAAGCTTTTCTAGAAATATTATACTGACCTACATTTACTTTTATTTTACCTTTTGGTATAAAAACTGTTCAAAAATAATTTGAAAATTTTATTCATTTAAGCAATAAAGAAAATATATTTTTATAGAATTTTTTTTTTTAATAGGGAAAATTTTGTAATAGAAAAACATTTTTAATAGAAAAAATTTTGTAACAGAAAAAAATTTTTAATAGAAAAAATTTTGTAATAGAAAAAAATTTTTAATAGAAAAAATTTTCTAATAGAAAAAATTTTCTAATAGAAAAAATTTTCTAATAGAAAAAATTTTCTAATAGAAAAAATTTTCTAATAGAAAAAATTTTCTAATAGAAAAAATTTTCTAATAGAAAAAATTTCTGAATGGAAAAAATTTTTAACAGAACAAATTTTTGATTGGAAAAATTGTTGAATAGAAAAAAGATTTTAATAAAAAAAATTTTGTCATAGAAAAAATTTTTAATAGAAAATAATTTTAATAGAAAAATTTTTTTTCCTCTTAATTATAATTAATAGAAAAAAATTTTTAATAGAATATTTTTCATAGAATTTTTTATAAATGCCTTTTTATTATTAAAAAATTTTTTAATAGAAATATTTTTTAAAAAGTTTTGTTCGTATGTTTTTTATACAGTGAAAATAATTAAGTGAGAGTAACCCAAATTTTCCATATAATTAATTCGAATTCTCGAAATTATAATGTAAGCACTGCCCCAAAATTAAATTTTTGTCCCTAGTGTTGCGAAATAGTTTTTGGAACCAGTTTTAGTTTTCGCACTCCAGCTCTAAAAATTGAAAATATCTTAAAAAAAAAATTAAAATTTTGTAAGCTCTATTAATTTCGGTAGCGGCGCCTCTTAGAAAACTGAAATAAAATTGTAAGTTCACTAACTCGTTTTTTTCTTATCACCGAAAATATGCCATATGTTTACAAAATTAAAATTAAGAATCGCATACATTCTAATCTAGAAAATATAGTGACCGATTTTTATTTAAATTTTTATAGTTATTTTGAAAAAACTGGACAAAAGTATTAAATAATTTAGAATTTTAAATATTCAAATGCAGGTATATCGTTGGTTTTAAAAATCTTGAAAATTGAAAAATTCCAAAATGTTTTTTCTTCTGCTTCACTATGCAATGCGCAAAGCAAAAAAAGATCCCAAGCACCGACTATGTGGTATCAGTATTTCAGAAACATACATCTGAGTTTTTTTTAGGTAAGGTCAAAGTTGGCCTCCTTTCGGTTATTCTGCATAAGTATACTGCTAAAATAAATAAATCAAAACTTAAAATGCATGTAATGGCTGACTTTATACTTGCTAAGAACTTATATTAACCGGTTGATTCGATAAAATTTTTTTTCTGATCTAAAGAGAGCATATATTTTGCTGCAAAAGTGTTTTCTTTCAGATCGAAATAAAAAGTAACCCTTCTGGATTAGTTCTGGAAAAGCATTGCTTGCAGTATTAAACGTAAATCATAGATATATAATAATTACTCAAAAGCTTTCTATGTCCCTTTATTAACAATAAAGTCTAAAAGAGTTTGATGGTAGATTAACTTTGTTATTGTTGTTTTTGATTAACTACCACATTCAATTTTGAATTAAAATAGAGCTTTTTGTTAAGCTTAAATAAAACAAATTATTCATTGTTTTCGATTTTCTTCTTAAAAAGTAGTTGAGTTATAAACAATATAAATGTTAAAATAAAGCAATCTTCCTTGTTTTTTATTATTAAATTATTAATGTATTTCTAAAAATTTGTTTGCAATTATACAAAATATTGTATAATTTTTTATTTCTATTGCACAATTATTATGTTTTGAAGTATATTTAGTAATAAAAAAATCTGGCACACTTCAGCGCCTAAAAGTCTGCTACATATGAAAGAGTGAATGAATGAGAATACAGTTATAGCAAAAAAAAAAAGAACTAAATTACGAATGGCTGCACTGGATGCTTTTTATGATAAAGAAGAAACCTTAAATGGTTTATGCTACAGGCAGACAAATAACAAATATTACAGTGGCATAAGAACAAAAAAAGACTTTAAACATGACAAGAAATTGTTGTGATACGATAATGCCATTACCAACATATTGTTCATTGATTTAGAATTTTGAAGAGTATCATTGTGGTTATATGTAGGTCCATAAACCTGATTCCTATTAATTTATTAATATTTTTGACACTTTGCTGCAGGGCTAAAAATACAGATGCAAGTGTGTAGAAGTGTAATAGACATAAAAACAGTAAGTTGCCATATAAAAAATTAAAAGTTTTCAAAGTATAAAGAAGATATGGTATTGGAAGGAATATGTTTCGATATCAGAAAATATTGTAATTATCGAGAAAATTTTATAGCTTTCTGTCTTGATGCGAACTATACGACAGGAAGTATAATTTGATCAATTGTAAGCATTGAACATTTGGTTTAAAATTTGAAATTTTTGATTTTATTTAAGACTTTAATTCTGATGTGATAAAAAAACTTTTTTTATATCTAAGACAGTGGGGCACAGAATATTGCGAAACAGCATCGTAACTTGATTTAATTTGTTCAAATAAGGTAATTAAATAATTTATTTATTATTTGTTCATTTAGTTTATAAAAGATATATATATTTTTTTAAATTTCTATGACCGTTTTGAATTTGAATGAATTTCTTTGATGCAGTATCTGATTCCCTTCTTTATTCTACGGCTTATTTTGGACCTTATAACATAAATTTTTAGTCTTCATAGATATTAATCACAGAAAAGGAAACCAGTTTTTATCTACATCAATATCATTCGATTTATCTATAAGAACTCTGTATCCATGTCCCAAAATCAAGTGATAGTTAAATTTAAGTATATATTCTTTTGCTTCCTTAATAATCAAGTGTGGGACATCAATTTAAAGGAAATACATTTTGTTGAAAGTTTTTTCAATATTGAAAACTTTCTGTTTTAAGCTTTGCAAAGCTATGCAAAGTTTGTCAAAATGTTTTTAATAGTTTTCAGGACTTATTACACATGGTAACACATGGCAACAAATTTGTAGTGTTTGAATTTTAAGACTAAATTTATGTTAACAAACTGTTTGAAAGTTTTAATTTCGAACTGTTAGGAGTGAAACAGGAGTCAATACCGATAGAAAGTTTTTTTCAATTCTATACACTCCTGCATTTGAAAACGCATAAGGAAATTTTATTGGAATGAAACTATCTTTCAATTTCAAAGTATAATTCATTATTATATTATGTTTTTCGGTTTTTAATTTGGCTTTATTTTTAATGTGATTCCACCTTTAATTGAAAGGTTTATTACATACAAGCTTTAGAACTTTCTTTGAATTTTTTTAGAATTTTCTTTAAAAATTCGGCAAAAAGTGATTTAGTAATAATATTGAATAATGTATACATGAATACAAAAAGCCTAGTTAATAAAATATAAATATAATTACTTTAAATAATTATTCAACGGCCTTTATATCATCACACAAAATTCATTATTGCCTTATACTTCTTCAATAGAGAAAATATGTTTCATTAAAAGACTTTTGAATTTAACACATTAATTTTAAATTATAATTAAAATAATTTAAATGGCGTTCCCCAAAGAAATATTACAAGCCTTTCTATTTCGCTTTTTTTTACATATTAAATTAATATCCTTTCTATAGAAAAAGTTTGATTTAATTAAAGTCTTGTGTTAAATATTTTATCAATGGCACGGTTTCTATATTTTGGGAACTTTAAAAGAGTTATAACTCTGTTTGAGATCACTGAAGATAATTCTAATTACATATACCCAAATGGTATTAAATTCAATATTAAAATTCAAGCCCTTAAATATTTCCATATAAATGTACTTGTATTACTTTTCAAGAAAACGATTCAGAACTGTACTGTGATAGATTAGAAATAAATTTAGGCGCAAATAATTGTTTTCGTACGCCCGTCACTGTAGTGCTTTTATAGCAATTAAACATTTAAGCGAAGGGGTTCTATGTTCTTTCCAGCTTTATTGAAGGATTTGGAGCAAACACGGTATATGTCCATCTTTTGTAAATATAACTTATGCTTTTTGTTCTCTAAACCGTTTAATTCCAACTCACTAACATTGTTTTTGTTGCATTTCGTATTTTTGTCTGCAACGTGTTCTCTGCAAGAATTACTTGTGATGAGTTTTGGAAAAATTAAAATACAATTTGCAATATGTCGATATTGTAATAGCCAACACTTTAGTGTTAAATATTACATCTATAGATGTAATAAAGCAACTGCACATACATATGCATGTCAGAATAAAACAAAGTTACTGTTGATTTAATCCCTTTTTTTGATATTGTGGCTCCAGAATGGCATTCAGATTAAACAAAAACAGACATCATTCATTCATACGCGTTTGAATCAGAAGTAAAAATGGAAAAGCGTGATGTTACACAAACATTTGTGGATGTTTTAAAATATACAAATGAAAACTTTTTATTATTCTATTTATCCTGTTAATGGATTTGCTTGTTTGCTATTTTTCTTTTGTTTGTTCGGATTTTATTTTATTTTTGCTGAATTTATTTTAAATGTTGTTGACATCTGTCAGTCGGCCGATTGTTTCAATTTTCTTTATCACTGCGACAACAGGCCAGTTTGAGCTAAAAACAGCAATAAAGTAGTGGTTGTGTTGTGTGGGACCTTCATTTCGGTGGTTGTCAAAAAGTTTAAATAGCTATAAATTGCACCCGCACTTAGTGAAATGTGTAATAAAATAATAAATTAAATTCATTTAATTTGGTAGTTGTTTATTTTGAACATTGATTGGCTTTATTAGCTGGACTTTATTTTCTGACAAAAAAAAATGCTAAATCAGTATAAAATTTTATATTTTATTAGTTTTCAAAATGCTTAAGCAACCACATACAAACACAACAACATGCGTCACCCTTTGTGTTAAAAATGTAAAATTTAATTAAAAACTATGTTAAGCTAAATGAACAACGTTAAATATTTGGTTTTTGTATTGATATGAAATTGATTTTTTTTGTTTGTAATAAATGCTGTTCTTTCTGAATAAAAAATAAAAATCAATATATAATTAAAGTCTAAAATATATGAGTGGTTATATAATTATAATTAATTGGTTTAATAAAATATTAATTTAAATTAAAATTTTCAATATAAAATTAAATTTTAAATTTTTGTATGTAAAACGTTAAAAGAAAAATGGATAACAATAAGTTTGTAATTTAACACTAGAACGATTTTTGTTTCAACTTTTTTCCATATATAATTTTTCTATGTTTCTTTCACCCACATTGTTATCAGATTTTGCGAAATAACAAAAAAAGGCCTGCAATTAGATAAACTAACAATGATAAAAAAACCTATAAATGTTTATGTATCTATGTGAGTGTAATATGATAAATTGTTGGTAAAATGTTCTGGAAAATAATAAAACCATTAACTAAAAAAAACAAACAGTTAAATAAACAGTAGAGTTCCAAGAGAGATAATTTAAAAACACAATTAGTTTTGTTACCTTGGAGTACGAGGTGAAGGAGTTAAACGTTATAAAAATTCCAAGTGAAAATTTAACAATTAAATGATAAAACAGATGGTGGTGTTTACTCACTATGTAAATAATTATATGGAAAACACAAAGTTATGTTTTTTAATCATAACACAGAACAGGATATTATTTAATATTAAGCAGACAGTAGTGGTTGCAATTAGAGTAAGATAGAAATTTTTAATGCATAATTAAGGAGTAGGACTTTATTAGTTAAGTTCTTTTATTAGCATGTTTTTTTTTTCAAAGAATGAGTGTTTACATTTTAAAGGCTATTTTTTATCATGATCCACAGAAGGTAGTTTTTTTTTGTCAATTTTATTATACGCGATAGAACGTGGCTGGAAAATGATGTATTCACATCAAAAGTGCTCGCCATTTGAGAAGAAACAGCCAGGAAAGACAACAGTATTTCATTTACTGGCGGAACAAACCCCAATAATTTAATGGTTTTTCCAAGTTAATTTTTTTAAATCTTTTCTGTAAATACCGTTTTTTTTTAAACTTTAAAACAAATATTTTTCAAAAATTATTTTATTGAAAAAGTATTTTTTTGTAAATGAATATTTTAAAGGTGTTTTGAGGCTATTTTTAAATATATAATTTTTAAAAGAAATTATTATTTTTAAATACATTTTAAGCAAACAATTTAAAATAAATAAACAATTTAAAATTTTTTTAAATTTAATATATAGTTTTTTTTTTTAATTTATTGTTTAAAAAAATTTCAGGCACTATTTGAAATGTACTTTGAAAGAATGTTAACAAAAAACCTTAAATAAAAAAATTAGTGATAGTACTTTATTCAATTTTTTTTTCTTTTTGAGATGCTTAAAAATTTCTTTTCTTAAATATACGATTTTTTACGTAATTTGTAAATAAATTTTTAAAGTATTTATTTGAAGTAACTTTTGAAAGGAAAATTTTTATGATTTTTCAAAATAATATTTTTTAAGGTGTTTGAAAATTTCTAAATATAGATTTACCGTAAAATGTACCTTAGAAATTACTTTAAAAAGTACATTATCAGAAATAGTAGGTTTTTTCTTGGGATTATTTTTGGCCAATTATTAATTTCTAAATGCAAAATAGAATTAATTAATTAAAATAAAATTAATTAATTTTAAATGAATTAACCAATATTTGCTTGTGAGTTTTTATTAAAATCTAGTAAAAATTATTAAGTTAATAAACATAAATGTTGTGTTTCACATAGATGTCAGTAGTGTTTCTTAAATGGCATCTTTGATTTCAGTTACAAGAAACTGGACTACACACTGGAAACACACAATTTGTATAATTAAATAATAAATGAATAGATAAATCAGTAAAAACAACACAACATAAAACATATTGCTTAACTTAAAGTATGTATCATAGACCTTTAAATTCACTATGTTATTGCTGAATAGTGTAACTTTGTATTATTTTTGTACGCTTTGGTATTCTTTGTTGTATGTATTTGTAAATTGTCAAAAGTGAAAAGTTTATTCTCTTCTTTTTTTTTCCAATATTCTCATGTTCCTAAAATCCACTTCCTTAACATATATAGATAGTGCCGTTGATTCCTTCCTTTTAAGTATATCCGTTCTTTACTCTTCAACTCTCGTTTATAGCTGTCCTGATGCATATTAAATTACATCTTTGTTTTACGTTTCCATTATTATTATTTTTATAAACAACGTTGTCTATTTTAAGTTTATTCCGTTTTGTTTTATTATTATTAAAAAGATTTCATATTGCCCTGCTTGATCTATATGCCAAATGTATACATATATGTTTGTATTTATGTGTCCTGGATTCTGTCAATTTTGGTATGCAAGGATCACTATAAAAATTTGTAATTTCCTCCACTGTCCTTTCCAGGCCAATAGTGTTACCATTTCCAGGTACTCTTCTCATTATACTGTCGCCAATGTAAATTTGGTAGTTATTAGTGCCTAATATTTTTCGTTTTTTTTCCAAATTCTGTCCTTCGAATTTATTATCGCAAAGTTTTAAAACCTTTTCGATAGTCTTTTTAACCATTTTAGTCTTTTCCTTAATGATTGTGTCGAGTAATAAGTAATCGTTTTCCCTGAGGATATAAACTATTTTACTAATTAGTCTTAATTCTTCCATTGTCATTTAGTATATTCAAAAGTTTTATGTTGTGTTGTTTTTACTTATTTAATTATTCATTTATTATTTAATTATACAAATTGTGTGTTGCGTAGTCTAGTTTTTTCTAATTAAAATCAAACTGCTATAATGTATCATAAGCCGATGATACAAACTGGAAATTTATGTTTAGTAGCTTAATTTTGTTAATAGATTTTAATAAGATGTTTGAAAATGGCAAACGAAACGTTGGGTAATAAAAATAAAATGAGTTTTTATTATGTTACATTTGGAAACAAAGAATTGTTCATAATTATCCCTATCAGAAAACATTTTGTGCTGTTGAATTTTAAAAGAGGCTTTTTTAAATATTAGCTGTCGTTTTTTTTTATTTTTTTGTACGAGGAAAAAACCTTCGAAAGACCCTGGTAGTAACAAGATTGCGAGACTTTAACAGGCTAATGCAATCTTCTTTCGCTATCCCCTAGTCCCTATAGCTCTCTCGTAAGGAGGAGTAGGTAGAAAATTACAACTAAGTTTAGTTTTTCCAACAAATCGCATCCTGCTGTCGAAATTCGAAAAGAGTAACCTTAACATATTATACAGATACTGCCAAGTAATCTAGTAATAACAACATCATCTGTACTGTATTGCCTGCACATATATTTCTTCCTAATAAGTTTTGCAAGATTGCACGCTCTGATAGAAAAGGTGAACAAGCTCTAAACGAAATAAATAGGATCGAAAACAACCGTACCCACTCAGAAATTTTGTAAGGTAAAATTTTACGTAACCATGCGGCCTATCACACCACACTTTTATATAAGGTATCAGCGCATAAGTTCAGCATTCTTTATATCGTTACGATTCGCAACAAGTCGCTGTATCCCAAACTGCATTTTCTTTTGTCTTACTAATATATCAGTGAGTATCAAGGTGGCAATGACTAAAATAGCCTCATCAGATATAGTTCTATCTGCAGAATAAACCTTTCTAGCGTCCGTCTGTATGCAAAAGTAATTTTTCCGTAGTTTGTTTTGAGATTCTGAGGTAGTTTCTGTACACACTGTAGATGCATAGAGGATTATATTCTTGATAATCTCCGCTAGTATTTTCTTTCTAAGGTACTATCCGGCACGAAGCTAAACATACCCCTAATGTAATCAAGATGTTATTTATATGATAGACGATTGTCAATAACAACTAAATATTTGAGGCATTTCGTAGTCCTTATCAATTTGAAGGTTCATGTGCTCCACAACTTTACTAGTAATTAATACACAGAGTCTGTATTATGCTCAGTTAGAAAATGACCCACCCGAATATTACTTTCTGAAACTGTATTAGCTTATTCGAGAGTTTTTGTGTCAATTAAAAGCGCTATATCATTTCCAAAACCGAAAATTTTTACTCTTTTCGGAAGATTTAGTTTCAAGACGCCATCATATATTACGTTTATAATACTGGTCCGAGTATCTAACTTTGTGGTACTCCCTTTTTTACTTTATATTCTTCATTCCTTTATCGGCTTCATATATGAATACTAACTTACGAATATAATCCTTTATAATCGCCGCAAGGTACGCTGGAGTATTTACCGGCAGCAGAGCATTTACAATATTCTCCCAGTTGGTTGTCTTAAATATGTAAGTATACATATTTAACTTAATCCGAAAATAAAATTACTTTACTTAGTTGCTTTAAGTAACAACAATAAGGAAAACAACTAAAAGGTACCCAATAACATGTTTTTATTACAAATGACACAATAACGTTAATAATTTATGTCAAGTTTACTGTAATTGTGATATACAGATGTAAAATTCGTTTTCTGACGTCATATTGTTAATTCTACGTGGATAATTTACCATATACAGCCGTATGTGCCTGTTACTATTTTCAGTTAATTCAAACAAATATTTATTGATTTCTTGTAAACAACCCTTAGAAAACAATTTGTCAATAAGTTTTATACTTGTTATTCGTTTTATTTTTATATACTTTGTGGTAATTTATTTCCAATGAAATCAGTTAACTTTTACACATACACATATGTATGCATGTAAATTAACTTGTATATGTATTAAGGTCTTGTTTTAATTTTGTCTTATTGTTGTTGCCATTTTTAATGACTTAAGATATTTCAAGAATATATTTGTTATAATTGCTGTGAAAAACACTCCTCTTCCTATAAATTATATGACATATTTTCTTGGGAATAAATTAAGAAACGTGTGTTGTATTGTTTACATTTTAGTCCTTTAGTTGACAGTTTGTTAATATATGTAATAATGGGTAGTGGTGTAATAGCTTAAATAGCTAACCCTTTATTACGATTGGATCTTTATTTATTATTTGCTGGCAGTCGTTTCTTTAAGTCCTCTTTTTATCTTTTTTAAATTTAAAACCAAAGTTTTACCCTTCTTGTGTAAAAAGGATATAATGAAAGTTTTGTTGTGGTTTCCAGATTAAGCAATTTGTTAAGAAAGCAATACATGCAGTAAGTTACCTCTAAAATATAAATTGTAATAGTAGAATTCGAAATCCTTTTCCCTTTTCTTTAATTTCTGTATGTCTAAATGTCCTGAAGCCAAAAATTTGCATAGAAAAAATAGGGAAACAAAATATTATTTTCAAATTTACATTTTACTTTCATGTTTTTATTCTTTGTTCTCTTTGAAATATTATTGAAATTCACGCTTTACACATAGTGATTAATATTAATATATTATTTTTTATATGAATCAGTGAGCACATTAGGGAAGAATGGGTTATTTCTATTTAGGCGACTCATTACACCGATAAATCACTGTTTGCAGGCATTTTTCACTTTGAGCATAACAAGATATATTTCTCTAAAAACAAGTTATAAGGCTGAAAAAAGACCCTCAATTCATAAGTTGTGTTGTCTACCGTCTATCAACTTAATAGTAATGAAATAATCTTTTTATGTACATGGTTGCCAACAGTCAATTTTATTTTCTTAATTTTCAAATTACGTATTGAATTGAATCAGGCATAGATAATTTTAGCTGACTAAAAGGTAAAAATAGTTTTCAGAAAACATACAATTTTTCTTAAAATCATAGAAAAATTGCACGAAAATTATACATAATCACTCTTATTCTGTTTGGCGACGGCAACATCGTCGTCGATTTTGTGGCAACCACACTTTAACACAACATCAATAATAATTTGATATTTCTTAACAGTCTTATGACGACGTTGCCAGTTTATCGATTATTTTAATAAAATATAACACACATATCTAATATTTGAGTCAGCTGATTCATTTGTGTACTATTTTTGATAAAATTGTTGTGAAGAAAATATAAACTGTGTGAAAAAAAATTAAATCTGTATTTTTTATTATTTCTATTCGACCTTTTTTTCTCTTCTTTAATAAATACTTATTTTTTAAATTAAATCTGTATTAAATTGAACCCAAAATAAATTAAAAATCAAAATAAATTAAAATCAAAATGTTCAGCAGATTTGCCACAGCTTCTCCCAAGGGGCTCAGTTTAAGTTGATTAAATATGCCACCTCCAGTAGTTTTGCATTCCATTTTGTTTTTTATTTAAAATTTTAAAATTTAAAGTCACGCCAAATCTGAAAAAAGAATTTTGTTAAACCTTTTGCCATTCATCACTTGTTCTATTTGGTGGGCCAAGAAGGTTTAGAGCAGTCGCAACACTTTCCCATTGTTTTTTAAAATTAGTAGGAATACTGCCTCTTGGAAATCTCCTGGCAAGTGATGGATTTTTTTCCCAATTCTTCCACTAATTTTTCAAATTGGTTGGCGTTGGTAATTTTATTTTTTTCCATTTTCAATTTTCCATTTTATTTGTACTTTCTTATATTTTATTTTGTATTTTTAGTTTTTTTCAATCTTTTAAAATTTTTGTTTATAACAGCACGACACCAAAATCGCAGACGACGATATCAACGGCAATTTAAAGCAACATCAACGTCAAATTTTCTTACAGAATACCAAACATGTATTGCCAGTTATCGATAAATGGCAATATTGCCAACGAGAATACGAATTACAACAAACGATAAAAAACAACATCGTCTTGTATTGCCGTTGCCAAACAGAATAAGGGTGAATAACAAATAAATTTAAATTCTTTTGCTATTGACTAAATATTCAATTTGTTTGACATGTTAAGTTATATCAAGACATAAAATGAAATTGTATCAATAATAAAATATTGTAAAATAAGTTTCAATTAACTTAAATTTCAAAATTTATTCAAGCACATTTCACTGTAGTAACGTTACATTTAAATAGGGAAACATGCTATTTATTATATACTTAGTTAAAACAGTTAAATGCCCTGATAACGCCGATAAGCATCTTAACTCTCTCTTATATGGCATTTTCTTTCGGTAATATTTAGCAGGTGTTAGTAGCAGGATCATAATAAGTTAAGGACATCTTACACCATTTTACTTGATTAGTCTTGAGTATCTGTTTTGATTCTCATCCAAGCAAGATAATAAAATAATCAGTTAAAAATGTTTGGCTGTAATATTATTTCTACCAAAAAATTTATATGACTTTTTAAAATATTTTTTCTTCCTCAATAACTTTTAATAACATTTAGTTATTTTTGAAAATATTTTAGTCAGAATAAACAAGTTTTATTAACATGATTATTAAATTCAGACATTACAAAATAATATAGAATTTGTAACTGTTACGTGACATTAAGTTTATATTATATAAACAACGGCACGAATAATGTTTCATTTTAAAAATATGCTGGAGTTGCCCTTGACTGAAAGCGTTTCTAGCATTGCAGAGATTTGTTTGTCAGCTATCGGTTCATTCGAAATTAATAAGCCTACAACTACTTAATGTTAATTTGTTGTAATAAAATAAACTTATACCAACAAAATAAGGAAATGAAAATTAAAAATGATTAAAGAAATTTAAATAAACATCGAAATAATTTTTAATCATGTTATGATCGCATTTCATTAAAACATTTTTATACTTAAAGTAAAATTTTGATTGTACATATTTATAAAATTACTTTGTAATTCCGTTTTATTATAAAAAAATATTAGATAAATGTCCGCCTCTGCGAGCATTTTTGAGCACATTTTTCATTAAATTTTCACATATTTCACGCGGTATTTCATTACTTTCATCACGAATATTTCCTTTGAGCTGCTTAAGAATTCCTGGTTTGTTTGTTTGTTTGTTTGTTTGCATAAACCTTGATTGTCAGATATCCCCACAAAAAGAAGTCCAGAGCAGTCAAATCAGGCGACCATGGAGACCAATCAACGTCACTATTTCTTAAAATAACTTGTTGCGAAAAGAGGTCTAGCAGTAATTCCATTGTAATCCTGACTGTATGCGATGTGGCACCGTCTTATCAATAATATCAGGTGGTATCAATACCACCTGCTAATTAAGCCCAAAAGCTTGCACTTGTGACGTAAAAAGATATCGCTCACCATTTATAGTTACGCCATTTTTATTTTTAAAGAAGTAAGGTCCATCTAACTAAATTTCACTCCTGGCTATCACTTTTAATGGACTGTTGAATAATTTGAGGATTTCCTATTCCCCAGAACCAACTATTCTCTCTATTAACATATCCATTCAAATGAAAATGTTATTCGTTTTACAAAATTATTTGCAAAATGTTTGCAAAAATAATGTATTATTATTATTGTAAAAAAAAAAAATAAAAAAAATAATTGCTACATATTTTTTATATTTTTTACTTTAAAAATTTGCGCTTTTGATAATTCGGGCCCACATTGTATTTGTATGATTTCAAACGAATTTCGCAAATCACTTTATTAATAACAAGAAGACAAGCTCCGGAAAAATGTATAAAGATAAGAAAACGATTTAAAGCTCACTTTAATAGAAAACAATATTATGATGACAAATGAATTTCATTCAACAGACAGACATGCCGACAGATAGACATACATAATTTAAAAGCCACATGAAGATCATTTTTTTCGTTTTTTTTAAAGAATTCAATTTTTGTTGTGCTCATGATAATCTAACAAAGTCGCTAACCAATTTAAATGACAAATGATATTTATTTAGACACGCATTTAACGTAAAGTTTAAATTTTATCACAATTTGCAGCATGACACAGAAATAAAAATAATTCAAATATAAAATATTCATTCATCTAAAGGAAATAATTTTTCTCCTTATTCGAATATTTTTTAAACTTATTTCCAGCTGTCGTTGTGTTCTCAGTTTGGAATAACGTTTCATAAATGTTTATTTAGCAAAAGTGTTGATAGTTTTTATAAATAAATTTTTTTCCGTTCAGGTCGGGTGTACATAAAAATATAGAAATTTTTTAAGTTATTTCCATATAACTTTTTCAGAAGAATTTTTAGTCTAGAAGAAAATACAAAACCAGAACTTCATATTATTCGAATAGACAGCCTGACAAAAATTAATTTAAATTATAGAGTTTATAAAAACAAAATTTATTTATGAATAAAAATAATTTCCGAATACAAGGACCGCCACGATCATATCTCACCCTATTCGAAACTTGTTTTTGGAATAGTATTCGAAGATTCTTACATAGGATCGTAGTTTCCCAATAACCGAAGTATTTTTACCATAGAACAGTGTTTGCGAGGTCACATCGTAAAAAGAAAAGAGTCTGTTATCTCAACGACAGTTCTTCATTTATATTTACAACCAGTCTTTGGAACTCATTGCCATACAATATTCAGAAACCTGGCAACGCTTGCTTGTTTAAAAATTATTTTACTGGACAATATTTTTTATTTGTTTACTATTTAATTTTTATCTTGGTAGCTAGATTAACCATGGAAATATGTTATTTATTATAGTGTTGCCACCATAGGGTTTTACTTCATTAGAGTTGTATATGTTTTCTTTATGTTATAATTAGTTTTACAATACAATAGCACTGCAATTTATAAGGTATCTTATAATAAACTAGCAAGCCCGGCGTACTCCTTTTCGCCACTAGATGGCTTCGTTTTTTGTAACATTTCGTTTGGGGATTAAAAGATGAAGAAAAATTTTTTTTTGTTTTATATTTGAAAAGGAAAAATTTTATTTCATTTCGCAACAGTAATGAATTCATTTCGATTACAAAAATGAAGTAGAATTTAGTTGAACTTCTCTAAAAAATGAAAGTGATTCCAAAGTAAATATCGAATCGAAGCATTATACGTGTCCGCAAATTATCCGTTTAAAGTGAAGTGCTTTTTGGTAAGCCCTATTTTTTTTTTGGTCTGACGTTAACACAAACAAAGCGGATGGTTTCCCAACTCGTGAACACGCAACGTATAGCTGCCCATGTGAAAAACAATGATTTTCTAAATTAATTCCGCCTTGCGACTTGTTAATCGTCATTGCGAACGCAAGGCGAACCGGAAATTGCAATCGTTTGAAGTCAAACGGAAGATCAGTCGGAATCATTGTTATTCGAGGAATACATACATTTTCACCTGCGTACTTTCCGTTAATAATGGTTGCCTCAATCAAATTCGGCATAAGTCTTTACACCGCAAGTCGATAACCATTGCAAAGATGCGGTGGATTCAAATTACACCATGGTGGAAATCCTGGTAACTCTAGAGAGTTCAAAAACTCCGTTGCATAATTTACTACATCATCGGGATTTTTTATGGATTTTTATGTCACCAAATTGTCATCGATTTTTGATTGAATGGTGAAATTCAGTGCGTGTACATCATTATTATTTGGGGCGAGAATTGCTCGTTGACTTAATCAAGCATAATTCGGATAATTCTCACTAATGTTTGCGAAAACATTTTCAATAACAGCTAATTGAGAGTCTACAAATCGGCAAAAGTCGTTTATAAGAGTAACTACTCCAGCTGTCGCATCAACTGGTACTTTTCCATTTCCAACAGCTAACAATTGTTTGGAAAATTGTGCTGCACTTTGATCATTTTGAAGTTGAACTCTTATATTAGTGGTTAGCGATAATGTTTTTACGTTATTCCACAAAGGTGATGCCTTCAGGCAAGCATTTAATTCACCTGCAGGCGTTGCACGGGGAATAACTGGCAACGTTTGCCTGAAATCGCCTGCCAACAATATCATCAAGCCGCCGAAGATGTTGTTATTTCGCCGATTTCCAGATGATGCTAACGCCAAAGCTATGTTACATCTTGGTCGAAAAATTGCCAAAATCAATGAAATGACAAATATTTTCCCGGTACCTCCAGGTGCGTCGAGGAAGAATAGACCACCAGTATTATTGTCCACCGCTTGCATAAATGTGTCGTATACTTGTTTTTGCTGTTCATTCAGCAACGGCACATTATTTCGAACGAATTCCTGCAATGCATTAACATTGTATTGCAGCTCTCGATTTAATTCTAGGTTGAATGCATCGTACATCGATCGATTTGGGGCAATCATTCCTACTTCAATCAGTAGCTTGTTTGCAATAGTCAAGTATTGATCCTCAATCAGAATCAATTCTTCATTGTATATTTTATCACACACCACGTACTGGTGCCGTTGTAGTACATGCTATGTATCAGAGATGGCGCTTATTGTTGGTACTGAAGCCAGTAAGTGTTTATTCAGTACAAAGAAGGAAGTTGAAATAGTCTTGATTTTTTAGTCGCTTTGGGATAAAATGCTTTACAATTTTAATTTTAATTGACTTAGGCAAATGGTGTTAATGAAGTTTATTTGACTCGATTTGAAAAAATTGTTTTATACTGCGAATGTAGTTTACTTTACTTTAATAAAGAATATTGTAAAAATATTATGTCAATTTGAACATGTTTACACTGTTGAATTGGTCAAACCATCGAATAATACAGCTTATCCATTTACAATCTATTGTGAATAGTATGTAGTAGTTGTGCTGATAGTATTTTATACCAAGGCAGTTGTGAACACGCTTTCCTCAGATTATGTTGTTTAACTACTTATAAAAAAAGTGAGAGTTTTAAAAGTAAAAAAAAAATTAATTATTCATAACCTGTTGTATGCGTGCTATGTTGTGGAAATGTTTTGGGCAAATTTGTGGTTTACGAAATAAATTTCCTGTCGATTGATTTAATGTCAGTGATTCAGTTGTCATCTTTTAACATGTTTTTAATAAGAAGTTAGGAAATCTTAAATGTGGAACGTTACACTCTTGAGCAAATTATTACTTCATAAAATTCGAGCGGCTTTTGCTCGTAATAAGGTTCCTTCTGAGACTGCTGTGCGTAATTTAATTGCTAAATTCGAGTCTTACGGTGTTGTTGCTGATAATAGACCAAAACTGTAATATTTAAATGTTATTACTAAAAATTTCATAGTTCTTAATATAGTATTGTTACTACATACTATTAAACGATGGTCACTCCTAGGGAACTATTATGCATAAATAAAAAGAAATATAGTTAGTTGGAAGTGAAGCACACGCGTTTTTATATTATTATAAATATATTTAAAAAACAATACGCTAAAATTAAAAATAAAAATTTAAGTAACAAAACTAATCATTTTGGCTTTTTTGTGACGATACGAACAATATTCTTACTACAGCAGTATGTCTTGTAGCTTCTAATTAGCTCGATTTGGCGCCTTTCATTTTGGATGTTAGACATTAGAAAATATAGGAAAAGTAAAAAAAACCGTTTATCTCCGCGCCCACAACTTATTCAAACGATTTTTTAAACATTGTTACAGCTATTCAGCAAGCAGCCTTTAAAAAAAAAAAGCCAATTTATAATTTCATTTTTGTGATTTAAAAGTAACAATTAAATAAATTTATAATACATTTCTACTGACTTAAAATAACTAGTTTTGAAGAGAAACACTGCGTAAATTGGTGTTGAATCACAAAGAAACGAAAAACAACCCCTAGTTTTTTCCAAGAAATATTAATCAAATGTCGACTTTTCTCTAACAAAAACCATCCAAAATGAATAGATAACACGAAGTTGAGCTTTACTATCCTAGCTAAAAGACAGTGTTGCAAAAATAAAACTAGTGCGAAAAATATATTTTCGAGATGTTTTAAAACAAATCAAGACTAAATCTCACTTTTAAATCTAAAGCAATAAGATAACTTTAAAAATTGAAAACCACAATTTTTAATGTTACTGAAAAGTTCGTCCTTTGTCTCGTGCATTTAATTCGATACTTATTTAATTCCAGAACTTGTATAAAAATCGCATTAATGGAAACCATCATTCTAATTGTTAAAGTTAGAGCAACATTTTTTGTTTCGACATCAATGTATTTGGTAACACATGCCTTATTTTCTATCACGCACTGTATATGACAATTGTTTTGTTATTTACATTTTCTTATATTTACGCATGCGTTGTTTCTGTAAAAAACTGTCAAAAAAACTTGACATATGAAATATCATTCACTAATAATTTTTCATATATGCATGAATGTATGTATGTAGAATGTATGCATGAATGTATGTATTTATGTGTGAATGTATTTGTGCGTGGAAGTACATAAAAATAATCGTTTCGTTTTGGCCTTATTATATTATAGATGGACGGTAGTGCTTTAAAATATAATAAAGTTTTGCTTTTACCAAGCCGGATAGCAAGTAGCACGAATATTACAATAACTAATAGAAAAAGGGATTAACGGGTGACAACTACACTTGTGCTGAAATATTTGGAATATTTATGTATGTACAGGTATAATTTAAATTTTATGTGGGAATATTTTTTTGGAAAAAGCATTTACCATAAAACACACAAGAGAATATTTATGTAGAGCAAATATTGGTAAATTAGGTCAGTTTAATATGATGTTTTCAGGGTTGTTAATAATAAATGTATAACAACTGAAAGTATAACAACTTTTAAATAGAATAATAAATTACAGACAAACAAAATATATAATTTTAAACAGGTAAATGTTTTGCCAGAGAGTTATTATTTAGTGTAGACTTTGGAAATTCAATTATTGAACACTTTTTTGATAATATTTTACCCAAATTATGTAAAATTGTCGGTTGGATGTATAACCCTAAGACAAATTTAAATATCAGCAGTACGGCGATATTAAGTGAAAAACATTGGCACTGTACTGTTGAAAAATGCTATAAGTAAATCTGTCTTCTATACCAGGCTTGAAAGTTCTCATAATTTAGGTACCTTCCATTTTGAGTTACGTAGTGTGCAGCGATGCCACTGGCCTAACTATATCTGGAGTATCTCACAAAGGTATTCGTCTCCTGAAAGTTTTAGTAATGACCGTTATTTCGAAAACTAGTTTTGTCTCCGAAAAATATATTGACTTTCAGTTAAGTTAGATCACGTGGGCGCACACGAAAATGCTTCAGTTTTAGATTTTGTCCAAGTTGGAATATTTAAAAATTACAGGCTTCTTTTGGATATCAAATTTGTGTGGCTGTGTATTTTTCAAATATATTTCAATATTTGTAAATGTCTTACAGACGATAGGTTATTCATAATATATAGAAATCACAATGGTAAGAGTCACCAGATCTGACAAACATATGATACGAGTTTAATAATTCTATTAGAAAAATGAACAGTTAGAAAACACGCTTTACTTATAAAATGTTGTTATCATGAAAAGCATTTAATACTAAAAGATCTTTTACATTTTTAAATTTAGTAATAATTTATAAATATACATATAGAGTAAGCATACGTATATGTATAAGTAAATTTGTATATGCAAGTGCGTGTTTTTTTTAATTTGTTAAAACAAAAATTGTATTGCGGAACTTATCTTGATGAGATAAAAAGTTTTTTGATTCACCTAGAACTTATGAAATAAAAACTGTAAATATCAATTAACAAATAAAAATAAAATAAGAAATGTGTAAGCCCGATATTAGGAAATTGAAAATTTAACAAATTATAATTGATGAATTGTTTTTTTTAAATAGTTTTTTACATTTTGTTAGCTATTTTAAAAAAATTGTTGTAATGATGTAATTTGTTGCATAAAAAATATAGTTTTTTCCATAGTATCTCAATTATTATACAACTAACAGGTCTTAGATGTTAGCCGCCGTTTGATTAATTTTAATCAAATAGATTTCAGCTAGGCTTTCCTACATCGATGGAAAGAAATAACTAAAAATAACTAAATTGTAAATTGTATTAAAAGTACAAGATAATAATGTCGACCTCTTTGCTTCAAACATGAGTTCATTATAATAACAAAATGAAAGAAGGTTATCAGATTCCCCGCAAAATATCTTTTTAAGGCACAAAATTTTACATTATTACAGCAATTCAAAAAATGCATGTGTTTAAACTTTAGCGTCTATTAATGACAGATTTTTGCCCTCTAAAACACTTTATTTGTTATTATTAACACAAACCATATGTGATACTTATGCCATATGTTACCCAAATTGGATCAATACATCCTGAATATCTTATATCTTTCCTTGATTGCTCTCAAGTGTATAAACCGGCTAAATTCCGCCGGTTTACAAAATGCCGATTTCTTGCTAAAACTATCTTTTTTGTTGCATGTTAGAGATAAGATAACTTTGAAAATTTTCAATGTAAATTTATAACTTTAAATTAAACGTGAGCAAATTACTACTTAAATAACAATTTTTTAAGAAGTTCTAAAGCAAATATGAAAAATAAATTATGTTTAAAAGAAACAATTTTAAGAACTTTTCTAAAGTTACTGTCACTGTGGCAAGGAACCAGAAAACATTTTATTAAATCCTCGTCTAAGCAAACAAATTTTGTTCTAGTTTGAATTTGCAATGTGTTCACACAGTGAAATTGCAGCCATAATTGTTACTTTTGCTCAAAACTACAGAGACGAAATGCACGTAGGTGAAACTCTATACCCCTTTTCCATCCCTTCCTTCCTTTTTCCCAAACATCATCAAGAATTGCACTCTAAATGTTATGAAGTGTGGAAGGAGACTTAAAATCAACAGACATTTATTTAAGAAAATACATCGGTCATTAACTTTTATTTTATATTATGCGGTTAAAAATGCCCCATTAACACGCTATAGGGACAGAGCTAATAATATGCCACTAATGAAAAGTCACTATTTAAAATGAAGAAACATGCTTAATTTGCCACTGCCCTAAGAATTCTAAATAAGACTCGAGCCTCAATCATATTTTGTTCGCACATAACACGTAAAATTCAAAAATCTTTCTGTCAATTAATGAAGATTGAATTGGATATTATGATGGCAATGATGGAAAACTGTTGTATTGAAAAACACTTGCCAACAGTATGGCCAATATTGTGCTTAATTTACAGATTGGAAAACGCCCTTCATTTTAAAAGAGCGCTATGACAAGTCGCCTTGGCAGTGGGTAATAGGAATTTAAAAAACAAAATTAAAAATTAAGAATTAGGTCAGAAGATATTAAAGAACAAATCAAAAGAAAATGAAGAAATCTTCCAAGTCGTTGTAGTTTATTTATTTATTCATTCATTCATTTATTCACTCATTTGAAAAAAAAAACAAAACACCCTGAGGTGTCATAAAAATTGTATGTTGTCATTTTTGGAATTTTGATAAGAAATACGACAACATTTATCGCAAACTTAAACTACATATTTGTTTTAATTTTGTTTTATTTTTGGCAGAATTATAAAACAAAATTTCAATAATAAGAGATTGCCTAAGTTGTTATGTTCTTGTTCAAATCACAAAACAAAAATATTTTTAAAATAAAATTAGAAAAGTTATTGAAAATTAAATATTCATGTCAAAACAATCTTTCAATTATTAGATCAAGTTTAAAATATACTCGTATTTAGTTTCAAAGTTGCAATGTTAAATATATTCTACATCTTATCAGTCATTAAATGTCTGCCTGTTATTGAATATTATAATTTATTATAGTCTATTAATTTAAAGAAGCAGAAAATTTAATTTTATTAAAGGAAAATTTTTGCATTATTGTTATAGTGAAATGCTGCAGTGTAAAATAACTGCTTCCCTCATAACTTAGATCAGCTCAATTTTTGTATATAAAGTTAACAGCATTTGATTATTGTATTAACCCTTTGACGACCAAACATTTTTTTTTTGTTATATTTTCTAGATCTATGGCATAATAATAGTTCTGAAAACAAAAATTGCCCGCCTGGGTATGCTCTAATTCCTCCATTTCGCTTGGTAAATATGGTTGCCAATGGGTTGAAAGGAAATTTTTTTACCCAACATATTTAATTAAAAAAAATTTAAATCGTTTTTTTATTTAAAATATAAAGTAAATCAATACGTTAAAAATTTATTATATTTATTGATTTTCCTGATAGATTCCAAAGCATTCACGGGACGTAGTGAAGCAAAAGAACAAATTGCATTGAACGCAAAAAACCTTTTTTATGGCAATATGTCCCTTCAACTTTACCATATGTTCATCGATTGGCAGCTTTTTTAAATACGTATATGCGTCCGGCATTACCTCGTTGATATAACCTAAAATTGGACGGCTTTTGTAGCCACGGTCACTGGCATCAGCCATATTGTTGTCATAAAAGTGGAGATTAGATGTAATTTCCTCAAACCGGAGCCGTGGCATAACATCTGCGATCTGAGTTTGGTGAAACGCTGGATCTGTAGACCAATACAGACGTATCGAAGGAAGTTTTACTAAGCTCACACTACTAAGCATACCCATATAAGTCTTAAACTTAGCCTCGGTCAAAGTAAACATACAAAGTCTAATTGTTTCAGGAGTTTATAACATTAAAAAAAATTTTGTTTGGCGGACCCTATGGTAACAAGTTAGTATTAACTCAAATAGAACTATATTTGGGTTTTATAAAAACGTGCTTTCAAAGTTACAGGCACTGTTGAAGTTTTGTACGTTAGTGAGATTTCTTCATGCACAATGGGCTTTAAAATTTGGGAATGTATATATGCACAATCCTCTTTAAATATAGTGAAAGTTGGGTTCTTATAAGAAAGAGCCTGCTTAAATTGGAAGATCTTTTCTGGTGGTATGAGTAATGCTGGTAATCGGTTCATCTACTATTCCCACTGGTTTATGGTCGAAACATCTCTTTTTACCAAATTATTCGATGTGCTTAGTTATCGTCAATAATAACTTCTGTGGGCTCATCATCTTTGATTTCCATTTTGAAGAAATAAGACATCTTCTTTGTCTAAGTTTAAAACATATTCTTCGTCATCATCACAGGAGTCGTAAAGTAAAAGTTGTTCGAGTTGCTCTGGTCGAACGAAATAAAAGCGATCCCAAGCTAACCCACTATTTTAAAATCTTATGGTGTTTCTTTAACTTCTGTATACAGACTAATGCAAATGGCGCATGCGTTTCACATTGCAAATAAATTTGGTAATTCCCCTTCTTCGCATCAATATGTGAATGTAAAATATTAAACACAGACATACTTCTCCAGTATTTAATATTATTTTAAAATAAGCGCTCAAAAACTAGACTTTAACTTCAATTTAGAGGTTCTAATTGTTTTGAGTTTTTTAAGAATGTTTATTTTCGTTTCAACCTGCAGGCAAACATCATAATTGCCAAACTTAATTTGTCTAGCTTTATGCAGCTTGGAGCTTATGTGCACTTGCTGATCATATTTTTGCTGATCTAACTATTGTTTGGCCAAATTATGAACATTGTAGGGACTTGCACTCAACTACATTCTTGTTGCGCTATACTGTTCTGTAAGACAACCTTTGACATATGTATTTGCTTTATCTGATACCTGAACAAATATTTGCATATGGTCGTCAAAGGGTTAAACTGTATGAAATACCAACAGAAAAGTTGTAATCACATTGTTGTAATATTTTATTTCAGCAATTTTGAAAACTTGAAACTTTCAAAAAAGGCAAACAAAAATTAATTGCTAACTCTGAAAATATAATTAAAAGGGTGTTTCATTAAAAATCTGACTTTTGAAAAAAAATAAATAAAATAAAGTGAAAGGTTAAAGGGTGTCCCTAAGTGAAAGCTTAGGCACGATGATTAAAAATTTCAATAAAAAAGAATAAAACAAAATTGTTAATTAAAGGGTGACCTATCATACAAAATCCTCTGAAAGTAAATATGACTTGTACATGCCAGATTTATTAACCAGGAATATAATTATGTGTATGAATTGGAAAATATAAACTCAAATAACTACAGCGCTATTCCAGTTTAATGAATGTTGTTATGGCAGGCGGGTTTAATAAAACGAAAAATTCTTAAAATCTGTGATTCTTTTCTCTTTACCTTGACCAATAAAAAGAATATTTTTATTTACAAACGTAAGTGGCCCGATCTAATTTACGAAAGTATTAATTTTTGACATCAACTGTTACATTGGGCTTACTCACTTTTTGATATTTGTTATCAGTATACCCTGGAAAATCATTATAAAGTAATTGATTGGCTTTTGAACAAGACTACCAAAATATTCAGAGTTACTAACAAGATTTTGTAAGTTTTATGGCATAGGAAGTAAAACCCAGAAATTGATATTTTATCACAAAATTGTGTTATGAGTCTTATTTTCGGCTTAATCAGTTTGTTGGTTTGTTAGTAAACTAAGTGATGCATATGAAGTGAAACAAATCCACAACAGACCCTACAGACTTTAGTACATTCAGATAAATTAGCCTTATTTTTGTTAATGAAACCGAAGCTCGTGTTAGAACTGATTGAGGCTGTTACCGCGCCATGCTAAAAGATTTATATAGACAGATTTATATAGACAATTTCAATAATATAGATCTGGCAAGAAATCGTTTCCATGGGAAGGCGCTACATACCTAAAGACTTATTGATGTGATGAAAAATTAATTTCAAGAAATAATCCTGTTCATTAGCCTACAACCTAAGATCGTATATTTAGTACCTCTCTATTATTTCTTTGGGTATAATAAACTTATTATATCATTATATCATTATGTAAGACACTAATAAAGAAAAAAAATGGAGCGTTAAATCGCAAAGTTCGTTAAACTGGGATACAACTGTGTTAAAAAAACAGAGAAGATAATGAAAGAAGAGAACCGAAAGGCCATTTTAATAGGAAGGGTATTCACGTTTTTAACACATATTTTTTTTCAAAAAGAAAGAAAAAAACACCTTTTTTTACTTACATCTAGTATTATGTATATAAAATGAAAATTACCAAATTTCTGTTAAAGTTCTTTGATCTGTTCCTGCTGTCAAAACAACCTGTTTAAAAACCAACAGTTTTTCTAAATCAATATTCCAATTGAAAAGTACACAAAAAAATATTTACTTTATACTCAAAGAGTTCCGATACCATCATAATGATTTAAATAAATGAAATAAATGAAAAGAGAAAAAAATAAATACAAACATAAAAAGGAATCAAAAATAATGGTCTTAAAGTCTGACTACATAAAAGTCTGACTAATAAAAGATATTAAAGCAAACTAGATACAAAATGTATAAAATGTTTTGCAAACCTGAAATTAATATTTACAAATGTTTAACATACATTCACTACTTACTCAGTCCTCAGCTAGTCTTCTTTCAACAAAACATGATTTAGCAACGTGACTAGAATTAAAGTTTTATAGCAAAAATCCACATTTCTTTTCTCTGTGTTCTGCATTGAAAAAACAAAAGAAAACAAAAAAACGAAAACACATTTAGCAACAAGTTGCTTTAAAATTATATAATTATAAAATTAGAATATAAAAAAAAAACAAAATGTGTTAATGCTTTAAGGCCGCTATCTATCTAATGAATCATTTGAATATTCCTATGAAAGTGTGCTTCTCTTTCTGCTTCTGTTTTTAAAAATGACACCTTCAATTGGCTGTTGGCTTTTGCAAAATAGAAATAAACAAATTTAAATACAAATGTATGTATGAATATATGAGTCTATGTATGTATGTATGTAAAAATCATATTTATTCTAAGGTATTTTCGAATAAACATTGATAGAGTTTTTGACAGTAGTGTTTTTAATTCAACTGTCATCATCGAACAGCATGGTGTCTGGGTAGTCTCTTATGCTACACAAAAACTGTGACATAAAACTTTTCTGTACAAAAATTGTGACTGATGAAATGCTGATGTGTAACTGATGAACTTTTTTTCTGTAGAAAATTTGTGACTAAGTAAATTTTTTCTGGAGAAAATTTTAGTTGGTAAAATATTTTCTGTAGAAAAATTGTAACTAAAGAAATTCTTTCTACACAAAAATTGTGAATAATGAATTTTTTTCTTCACAAAAATAGTGACTGATAAATTTTTTCTGCAGAAAAATGGTGACGAAATATTTTTAATGCAAACATTTTTTTTTCTATAGAAAAACTGTGACTGTAACATTTTTTCTATAGAAAAGTTGCTACTGAAAATTTTTTCTATGCAAAAATAGTGACTGATAAAATTTTTTCTATAGAAAAATTGTAACTTTTTGTCTATAAAAAATTGTGACTAATTTTTTCCATGGAAAATTGTGACCGATGCAATTTTTTCTACAGAAAATTGTACCCGTGGAAATTTTTTCTATAGAAAAATTGTGACGTATTAAAGTTTTTCTATGGAAAAGTTGAGACTGATGTAATTTTTTCTATAGAAATATTGTCACTAATAATATTTTTTCTATAGAAATATTGTGACTAATGATTATTTTTTCTACAGAAAATTGTGACTGATGAGAATTTTTCTATTGAAAAAATTGAGACTGATGAAAATTTTTCTATTGAAAAAATAGAGACTGATGAAAATTTTTCTATTGAAAAAATTGAGACTGATAAAATTTTTCCAATTAAAAAATTGTGACTGTGATATTTCTATAGCAAAATTATGAACAATAAACATTTTTTTAGAACAACATTATGTCCGATGAGAATTTCGTGTAGACAAATTATGACCGATGAGAGTTTTCTTTTAAAAAAAGTATGACCGAAGTATATTTTCTTTAGAATAATTATGATCATGAAATTTTTCATTAAAAAAAATATGTCCGATGAAAATTAAAAAAAAAAAAAAATATTATCGCTCAAATTTTTACAAATGAAATTTTTCTACAAAAAGTTTATGAAAAATTAAATTTTTCTTTGTAAAAATTTTGACCACTCGAATTTTTGTATAAAAAATTATGAACCATGAAATTTTTCTAAAAAAATATATGACATGAAAGTTTCTTTTTACATCGCTTTGTTATGATACTAGTTTGGTGTACTAATAATGTTTTGAGTGTAAATTGAGGGAAAGATTCTTTTAAGCAGATAAATTGTAAAATCGCTATCGTTGCTCTGCGTGTTGAATCAGAGTGTGATTTGGTTACAAACTTTTTTAATTTCACAGTTAATATAACTGCAGTCATCGGAAAATTGATATCTCGAAAACGTGATACACAGTAGCTAGTTGAAGTCTATCGCACTTACTTAACGTGCTATTGGTTTCTCTTCTGTTTTTAATTTATTATCTCCTCGTCTCTATAAACCCCTCTTTCTGTTTTAGCAAATTTAGAAAAACATTATTTTTTGTTTATTCATACATGCTGTTGGCTAAATTATTCCAATATTTTGAAAATAATGAAAAAAATAATCCTAATAAATTTGTCACATTTATGTTTTTGTTTATTCCATTTTTGAGAGCTTTCGCTTAATTTCAAAAGAAAATATGCAAATTGAAAAAAAGCAGCAATTTGATTTCCGCATTAAGTGATAATTTATTATTTGCATTTGAAGAGAATGAAACAAAAATTGTAATTTAACTTCTATTTAAGATTGTCGCGTCTATATTTAGGAATACAGCCGACTTTTTATAATTTGAAACTTCTTAATTTGAATCTCGCGATAATTTGAACTGTTTTTCGGGTCCCTTGAAAAATACTCAATATATTGAAAATATCTATGTAGTTTGCTCCCCTCAATAATTTGAAATTATTTCAATGGAATTTTGATCGCCGAATCTCTATAATATGAATTTTTTAGCAAATGGTTAGTAATACAGCAACAAAAACTAAACATTACAGAGTGTTTCGTGAGTATCGTGATATTCATAACAACATTGTTAATATTTGCAATGCGGTAGAAAGAGACGTGATACATGCGCAGGTAGTATAAAATTATGTTCGCTTTAGCAAAAAGTACAATAAATAATTTAATTTAGTTAAAGTATACCCCAATAGTAATGTGATATTTACGTATATAAACTTGTTTTAAGTAAGCAGAAATTTAAAGTTTTCTATTTTTACCTTCTCTGTAAGAATAAATTCAAAGAAATTTATATAAAATTGAAATATAAAGGGTGGTTATGTAGTGACATAATTTTAAAGTATCTGCTTTAGTTTTATAACTGTAGTGGTCAGGTTTTAATTTTGTAAATGCATATGTAGTAATATGTTCACTGTAAAAATTACTCTCAACAATTAATTTAAAAATTAAAGGGTGTTTCCATATAGAATATAATTTTATCAAAGATGGTGTTATCTTTTAAATTTATAAAATCAAGTTTGAAAAGATTCAAATTTTCCCAAAGATTGTTTATTGTATCCTCAGTAGAAAACTAAAAGCATTATATTACAAATTAAAGGAACTTGATTAGTAACCTTAGAGTATGAGTTCAACTGGCACTTGGACCCGTTATATTTTTTTTTAATAGACAATGGAGTTTAATCCATTTGAGTACTGTGCCATCTCCCCCCACGGGGGGCGGGACACATTGATATGTCTTGATGGAATCTCACCATCATCACGTGTATCACCGGTGGTAAAAGGGAGTTCAGTCCCCATATTTCCAATGGGAATCAGTTCCAGCGTTCAGCTTTTTAGCTGTCCTCTGACTGATTATTGAGGTTGACCCTTCGGGAGCATCGTGGTGTTTGTGGTTTCGCAGGTCGTCATGATCTGATTTAGCGGCCAGGATCCATTCTCTTTTGACCAAGAACACAGGCATTTATTCAGCAAGAAGTAGGGGTGGTGGTCCTGCTTCGAGCTTCCGAAACCGCAACTAGGAGTGACTAGAGGATAGAGATATCCGACGGCTTCCTAGGGCGTGACGCTACATATCACCTAAGTGGTTTGATCCACCATCAGGTTATGGCTTACACAGCTATGTACTGATGTAAATCTTAACACGTATCACGCATTGCATAGTCAGTAACTGTTACTGAATCAGTAACACAGATGCCTTTACAACATGTATTGTGAAAAAATACGATACCTATATTAATGATAGCTTATATTGTATACAAAATTTTAATCACTGAACCATTTAGAATGTCGTAGATCTAACTGTAGTCATCCGCTTTTTGAAAACAATAAAGTTGATTTTTGCTCTATGTAACTGCTTCAATAGTAGTTTTATATGTGGGCCTTCAACAGAAAACTTAATAGATTGATTTTAAAAATACTATTCGATGAATTGGAAAGTTTGTTTAAAGCTGAATACACTGCAAGTGTTTCTATAACAACTTTTAATACGAATAATACATTTCCATTAAAAAAAAAACGTATAAAATTTGTATGACGGCAACTCTAGTTGCAAAAAGCTACGCATATGCATACGAAAATTGTTCATTTTAAGCTATTGTGTGGGGGCAAGTAAGTTATTAAAGTAGATTGTTAAACTTTTTTCAATTATTTTTGGTTATAAAATTGTTTGACATTTTGTAATGTCAGGCACAAAAATTTTTTCCAGCAAATTAAACAGAAGGCCAGCGCATAAATTCATCGCTAAATAAAACGACAAAATAGCAAAAATATATATTTTAAAAAAGAATTTGCTAAAGAATTTTTAAAAATCTTTCTTCTGTGATCTTATGTTTTATCACCTGTAAACTGATAAGATTTCTAATTGCACATAAAACTGTGTTGTTTTCAATTCAAACAATTATTTTGGAATATTTCTACAATCTGTTTTACCTTCAAAATCAACGTTTTATTTTTGTTTTGTTTTCTAAAAATTTTTTGTGCAATTTGCACATTTTCAATAGCAAAAATAAATTACCACGTGCCTTTTGAATAAGATACAAACAGAAAATAAAATTTGCAGTCATTTAAATAGAAATTAAAATTAATTTCAAACTTTAAAAGCTATAAAGCAGAGATGGGCAAAAGAAATAGGAACACGTAAATGATATCTTTTACAAAAGTAGGTATTTTCGATTTTTTGAAACGAATTTTTAGATGAACTTCTTAGTCCCATATAGTATTCAGTGGTGAGAAATTTTTATAGCAAATAATGAATAGTGGACTTTTATTAATAGGTAGAAATTAGACAAACATACATTAAAAAAGTCCTCTAGGGGATCAGGCATGTGAAGAATTTTTGCAAGTGCTTGCACACATATTATTATTAGCGGGATCCCCATCAGAGATTTATAATTTAGGAAATATACTAAAAAGATGGGCTTAACTTCTCCGTTCTGCTTTTAAAAAGTAAAATCTTTTGCTATAATATTACCACGCGCTAAATACAAAAATGTTGATAATCTGTGATCCGTGTTTTGCTAGTAACTATAATTAAAAATCCTACAAGTGCATATTGGATTCACATGCTGACTATGGGTCACCAGTTAATTTTTGTTTTTTTGTTTGAAATTTTTTTTCTCATGTTTTATTTGCAAACTATTTTTCAATAATAAGTAAATTAATAAGAAAAAAAAATAAATATTCACATGAGTCTTGATCTACATTAAGGCTAAAGACATATTGTTTATATGTACACAAATTTATTTTTTATATTTACATATTTACATTGACTATTTTAATTATTTACATCCTTATTTTCTGAACGGAAGGTCAAGCACATGAAGCCTTTTTAGGCTATGTACTTCCTCGCTATCATATAGTAAAATAATAGCAAGCGGGTTGAAATGATTACTAAGTCTTTCAAGGTACCTTGAGCTGTAAACGTTTATTTCATTTTCGATCTTTAATATATATAAATCTCCATGAATTGTCAAACATTAAGGGTTTTGGATTGATATCGTTGGAGTATTTCTATGTTGAAGTTGGTACCAGTGCCTCACAGTTGAATTCCGTATGTCCATATCGGCATTAAAAATTTTTTTGTCCCACCAGCCAATACATTCGCTTTATTTTAATATTTAGGTAATCCCTTTTTGCTTTTATATATTGCTTCCACGTTAGTCTTTTGTCAACATGCATGGCAAGATATTGTTTAGGAAAATAGAAGGAGAATTAATTAATTAGACTTTTCTGTATTAATTGACGTTTCAAATTTGTTATTAAAATTTTCAAGTACTTGCCCATAACGATTAAAAAAAAAATAAGGTCTCTATGGGGAAACCATATAACTTTGTTTTCTTATACTTTTCGTTATAACAGACATAACATGAGAAAATTTTAAGAATTTTACTACATCAGCTTGTCAAAATTACAAACTCTATTGAAACACCTTTAAATTTTTAAACCTATTACTTGAAGTTTTTTTTATAGCAGACGTAAATTTTTACAAAATCGGTAAAAAATCTAAATGTCTATATTTTAATTTTATTTTTATAATTTTTTACTTGTTTTTAAGATGGACATTAAAATGCTTAAACGGGTCTTAACAAACATAAAAATGTTGTAACCTATAATTAAAATATTAATTTGTTATGCTTACTGCTACAGCCGATAAAGTATCATTTACACAGTGCAAGTTATACTGTGACGTAACTGCCTATGGAAGTTCAAAAATTAAGAAAATTGTTATTAATATCACGTGTCTTTGGAAACACTCTTTAAACTTTCGCTGTTGGAGGTATGTGGAAAAAGATTTTAAATGCCAATGGGTTCATAAGAGGTTTCTCCTCTAGGACATTTTAAAATAAAAATTTCAATTGCAAAATATGAGCTGAATGAAAACGAAACCTACAATTCAATTGAAACTTAAAATTTGAACATTAAATTTGATGGTCATGTGATGTTTTTGTTGTTTTAAAAATTACTTTAAGTTCATTCTCATTTTTTTGCACTTGAAAACTATAAAAAAATTATAGATCCAATTTCACGTAGAAATTCAGAAAACGGATGCAAAGATAATGCGTATAAATAAATGTGTATGAATTTTATGACTTGCAGTTTTTGTTTTTACAATATCAAAACGATAATAGAAAATATAAAAAGATAATCAGTTGACAAGAAAAAAAAATTTAATTTAAATAATATTCGTTTGAAGCATGTGATACATGATAACGGATGCCAATGGCGATGAAGATGTTGAGACTGTTTGCGTTCAAGTTAAAACTTATATACTGAAGGGCGTCCTAAAGTCGTGAAGAGGCCGCTAACTAAAATTTATTTTAAAAAATATGCTTCATTACACACACAACACCAAATTTGCTGATTTAATTTATAAATATTAAAAAAAGTTTGTCCAAAGCTTAAAATCACTAGCAGTTCTTTAAGTTTAATAAAACTAAAAGTCAGAATTTAAAAATAATTTTCATATAAATTTTTAAACTTTTATTTTCCTTCGCAAATTATTATTCCATTTATCAAATTCGCCTACAGCATAGCAACTATTTCACTGCCTTAAATAAGTTTTTTTCTTTGTATTCGTTAAATGACGACATTTTAACGTTTTATAGGTCTTCGTGTCAAAGTTCCATATAAAGTTTAAGGTTACTGTGGACTTTAAACTTTTATTTTTGTTTCTTTTACCTCATTCATGTTAAAAACTATACGTCATTACAAAAACGAAATATTTGATGAAGTAAAATGTTTTGTGGTAAAAGAGAGAATGATTTCTACAAAAGTCTTATTAGAATAAAATTTAATTAATTAAAATCAATATTGTTAACCTTTTGTATAAAAAAATTTTGTAATACGGAGAAAAAAATCCTTGACCGTGTTAGAGTTAGTGGCTAATTTTGCTATCGTTTAAAACGTTTAAAACCTTTAATACAAAAGATATTTCTTGTATAAAAAGTTCATTCTATGGATAAACAAAAGCTTTTAAAAAATATTCTTTATATTTTTTATTTCTGCCCTAAGTAACATTTTATAAACAGTACAGGATTAGAAATTTAGTTTGCTCTTTCATTAAAACGTATTTTCAAACAAAATCGTTTTATAATAATTCAAAAAGTAACATTTATAAAAGTTACATTTTACAAATAGCACCTATAAAAAAGTACGATTTAGAAAGGGACTACATTTTATGTAGTAAGGAAAGTTATAAAATTAATAAATCCCTTTTTTAATAGTATCTTACTATCGAAAATAATTAAAAAAAGTACTTCTTTTATAAACAAGAAAAGTTATTAAAAAAATTGACGTCTATAAAACGTCTATAAAATCTATTCAAATCTATAAAACACATATATGTTACAAAAAATAAAGATTTTTTAATTTTTATGAAAATACCTAAGAATGTACTTTCAAAAGCGTATGGTGCTTTTGAGTTATTTTTTATTGGAAGCGCTTTTCATAATAAGTATCTTTTTCAAAGTAAAATTTCCTAAAAATTTCTTAATAGAAAGTAAAATTAATTGAATGCTTTTAACATAAAAAAATATTTCACGAAAAAGTAGTTCTTTTAAAATAACTCCTAAAAAAGTACCTCCTATAAAAAGTACCTTATGCAAAAATTATATTTTATATACAGTAATTCATGTAAGAAATTTTGTATAAAAAGTATATAATTGGAGAGGCTCTTGACCTACTTGGTCAAAAAATCTTTAAAAAGTTAAATTTTATGAACAAACAAATTTTTTAAACTAAAAGCTATTGGAAATCGTTTCATAATTTTTTAGCTGGCTGTATATTATACATAAACGCATATGTGTGTATGCGTGTGCGTGTTTGTGTGTATTAAAAAATTTCTCAAGCAATTAAACGAAACAATTGATTAATGAAATACAAACTAAAAAAAAACCCTCAAAGAATATTAATAAACTTCTTAGCAGAACTTGACAATGTCGTCCGTATTCACGTTTTCTTCAATTGATTTGTCATCATAAACGTTTTGCTGACGGATGGGTGACCCAAATAAACATGCATTTGTAGACAGAGAATTTTGAAAAACGTCGAAAGTACCCAAAAATTTTGGGTGAAATTTGTAAAGATAAATTTGTTATCATCTTGAAAGCATTTACGTTGCCAGAAGTGTTTGTGCTGTTTTGTTTAATGAGATTAAATTATTTGCCAAGGTTGATGTTGATAGAATAAGTAATTTTAATTATTAAAAAAATATATTTTTATTTTGATAAAAGAAAACCGCCTTGTTATTGCTCCACAGATTACATAATAACAATCTGAATTATTGCGCTTTGCTAAAGCCTTTTTAATATCGATTACTTTTATGTTTATTATTGTTATGCTATTATTATGATTAATGTTTGGGGTGTAGACAAGCATTTTCTATTCGCGAGTGTGCTTCATTTCTATTATTTACTTTATATTTCTTTCGCTTTAATATGGTGCTTTAACAGTGTTTAAATAGCAAGTTAAATGCCATTGAAAAGTCATGAGGTATTAATAGAACGAAGTTGACTAACATACAATAATATAATGGAGATATAGCATTATCCCAGCTTCGAACCCAAAGAAATTCTCTTTGACTACTTGCTTTGTTTTTAAAATAACCCACACTAAGTTTGGCTAGATTTAGTAGCTTTATTTTCCGTTTTTTTTTCCAAAGTTTTCTGCCTGATTAGGCACTTTGAAATGCCATTAAATTTAGGGTTTTATATTTTCAGAAGTACGCTGGTTAAGAAATAATTAAGTAACTCCTTACAAGTATCTATTATCGAAATTTTCAGAATGCCACACATTAAATTTAGAAACTGATGTTATTTTAGTTCCGTACACTTATTATAAATATGGCTAAGGCAACCATAACATAAGAGCAACTTACTTTGATCAAATTATATAATTGTAGATAAATCATACTAATGTTAAACGTAATAATATTATTGGTATTGGAAGCATAATAGCATTTCAAGTATAAAAGTGTTATAATATGACCATAATTGGATCAAATTTTATATAATGATCTTATAATATTGTTTTTTTATTATTATTTGATTATTATATTTATTCGACCTTTTTTTCCCTTAAATAAATAAATATTAATCTTAATAATTGTCTTTTTAAATAAATTTAACACGTTTATTTTTTTAATATTTCGCTTTCCCTTGGAAAGCTTCTTCAGGAAATTAATTTTTATCATATATAAAATTCATCTGGTGTAAATTAGCTTTTATTCTAATAATAACTTAATTTTATATTTTATTATGTTCTTTACAGAAATCTATGAACTGAAAAAATATGCTAACAAATTAGACACATGGCTGGTTCATAGTAAAAAGTACACATATTGTTGTTGAATTTTTATTTTTTAGCCAGAACTAAGTTTATTACAAGTCAGATTAATTATAAACAGAACAATTAGAACAATTTAATATCAGTGGAATTTTTCGCACCTATCCAACAGGTAGTTTTTTTCTCCATTTATATAAATTAGCTGTTCTGCTTATTATATTGAAATGTTTAAATTTGTATGTGTAAAATATATTTATTTTTATATATAAAATATATTGTGGAATATATAATATTATGTATTCACAATTTCTTAACTGTACGTTAACTTAAACATATGCACATAATTATAAATTTTTTTAAAACAAGAAAGCAGATTTTCTAGTCGTTTGTTTATTTGTTAATTTTCCGTTTTTATTTTATTATTTTTATAACAATATATATTATATAACATGTAATATTAGGCGTTTCCAAATGCACTAATGGCAAACTACCAAATACTTTAATTTATTGGTTCATTGAAAAAACCTTACACAATACGTTTATGAAGAAAATACTATGGTTATAAATACTCTATTGTTTCCAGATATTTTAAAAATTTGTTTGTAGAAAAAATTATTCAGTTTAAACCAACCATGTATTTTTGCTGCATATTAATCGTTTAAAGATCAAATGTCACCAAAACCTTTTTCTTCATGACTAAAATATTATGTAAATTAACTATATTATGTTCACCGCAGCAATATTTGGTTAGGAAGAATAAAATATGAATCTTGTACTTATTATATGATGTAACTGTCTCAACTGTCGTAAGCCACCAGGCCATAAGTATATTACTCTGTTCATGATTTCGTGAGAAATGCCGTCAAAAGCATATTTAAAAAAACTTAGTGAGAAGTAAATAAAAAAATAATCCTTCTGTGGTAATACTCTGTTCATTTTGTTAAAAGTTCCAAAATGTTTCAGGCAACATTTACTTTTTCAAGTGCAAACGTTTCGGGCAATACTTTTTTTTTGGACTGAAAACTGTTTCGTCTGTGTATTTTTTCAACTGTAAAACAAAGTGGGTGGCTGTTTATTCGCATGAAATTGTAACTTTAGCTGTTTAACACATTATTTGTGGTTATGTTGATGGTTACAAAATAAATTTTGAAAAATCAAAACATTGTAAATAATAATATATTATTTTATTTGTTCTTATTTTTCTCCGTCCTTTCTGCCTGTTGTTCGTTCGGTCTAACCGGCGAGTGCTTTCGATGTGAAAACATCATTTTCAAGCCGTGAACCAAATCTTACTGGTGAACACTGCGTTTAGATAGTTCTGTTGTTAAAATCGTATCTACTCATGTGGGTAGAATGTCAGACACCTGGCACTTCATGAAAGGCTAATCTTTCAATAACTCCATCTTTCATTATTATCTAGGTACATGTATCCGTCTGAGGGTGTTTTTCGTTTGTTCGTGTGCATGAGTAGTTTAAGTGGTGTGAAAATTGTATCTGAGGTCGTGTTTACCTGATCGTTTATAATGTCACTGTTAAAATTTTTTTCTTTTGTATATTTCCATGTTTTTAAGAATATCTAGTCTTCATCCTTTTTTGCTAGGATGTAGTAATATCATACAGTCATCGTTCCCTTGGTGTATGTCTTTGGGTGTCAAGATGTAATGCAAACTTTAAGTCTTCTCTTTTCCGTTTGTTTGAGCGTATGTGTTCTGTAAATTTTGCTTTTAGTATTCGCCCCATATAAGTTTGTTTGCAGGTATAAATAAGTCGGTATACTTCGCTGGAACTAAATTTGTCAGTTGTTTCTGTCGTTGTCCTGAGATTACGATTCAGAATGTAGCCGATTTTTAATGATGTGAGTATTCCTTCTCTGTGAAAAAGGTTAGTTAGTCTGTATATTTCTGATCTTGTGTAAGAAAAAGTGTGCCGTCGTATTGTATCGGTTGTCTCTTCGTCTTCGTTATTCCTATTTTTAGTGTTGTATTGCCTAAGAAGTTTATTGATAGTAGTGGGTCTGTAGATGTTATTTTTAGTTATGGTGTAAATTGTATCCAGTTCTTTGTTATACTTATCTGGGCTAAGAGGGATTACCTTGTGTATCATATATCTAAATGTTGCTAGTTTATGTTGGGTAGGGTGGTTCGAGGTAGTGTGGATGATAGTGGATGATATAGTAATCAGTTATTTTACGTTTTTCCATTAGTGTTTTTACGTGAGTAATTCGAGATTTTGCATGAACATCTCCATGAAGATTGCGAAAATTGAGCTTCCCATAGCCAGCCCGTCAAGTAATTTGCAAAAGTAGTTATTAAATCTAAAGTAGTTCTGTGTTATTATCGTCTTCGTAATATCTATAATGTCGGTGATGTATTGGTTTTCGTATAAATTGTCTGGTGTGTCGCGTAGGATATCTAAGGTTTCATGTGTTGGCATTGAATAATATAGATCCCTGATTGTGTATTATTTATTATTGTTATATTATCATTATATTAGTTTCCATTCCAAATTTCTAAAAACAAGCGCATTATTTTTTGTTTACACAATTGAATTAAGGTAATAAAAACGCCAACTCCTGTATTATCACCATTAGTATATTGTCAAATTTTTCCAGCAACATAATAAATGCTGCACAACAGTTTTCGTAAATTCAAACAGAGTATTATTCTTTAGATTGAAAAGCACCCTATTCTCGCATCAAATGTTAGAAAGTGTTGCTATTGTATTCGAGCAGATAAAAGATAATAAATAATAACCCCATATAAGCAGTACCTTCTCCAGCACCAATTTACTTACAAACGCAGTTCCGTTTTATGTATGTAAGTGTATATATTATTATATATAGATTTTATTATTTTCTTTATTATTTTCTTGTTAAATTTGCTTATTTTTCAAAATATATTAGTTAAAGAATGAACCCCGATATGTTTAATTTGTATAAATCATTTTTAAATTATTCTTGCTCTTTTTGTTACTTTTCTTAATTTCTGAATGAATGAAGGGTTTTTCTTTTTTATTTTTAATTTATTTAATTTCCCATTTTGATTTTCTATGGGGCAAATAAGTTCACCCTGCAACTAATGAAGTATAACATGAGGAAATTATGTTTTAATTTACTTCAAAATAAATGTTTTTTAATCAGAAAGTTCTTGTTTGTTTAATAATTTATTTTTTTTTTAATTGTTCAAATATGTTTATGACACTTATGAAAAAGAAAAATGGCGGTAAACTGTTTTAACAGTATTTGCAGTGGGGCAATAGCTTAAAAGTCGAATACTCAATACAAAACTGTTTATATTAAAAATGTGTTAAAAAAGAAAATCGAAAAATGGAGAGATGTGCTGAAATCTATTTTGAAGCTTCTAAGTTACGTGTCGAATGATTAGGTAGTATATCAGCGCGATGTGGAACGTATTGATATCAAAAAAACTTTTTTCGAAATTAGTATATTTTTTGGGCACCACGTTCTTTGCTGCTATTCCTTCTAAGGTTTGCTCCATTTGCTATATTCCTAGATCGTAGTGGTGGTTAATAAAGTGTTGGTCGTATTAAACAAATTTGCTGCATACTTTTGTGGGTCCCGTGCCCAAAGAGTGCAAATTTACGAAGGGCATATTACTATAGCCTCTGTACAAACAAAAACTAAAAGTTAAACTGTGTGCCAAGACAGGCACGTCAAACAACAAAAAATAAAAACATAGAAATATAATTTAAAAGGCACTCCATACATAAAGTGAATTTAACTCACACGTGGCGGATTTTTTTTGTTTAAGCCGACTAAACAAGCTTCTCTTTTAGAACTCCTGTGTACTTTTGTAGTGGTTGTTGTATTGTGTTTAAACACAGTAATAGAAAAATGCTTTCCTTTTATTTCGATATAATAAAACTGCACTTATTTCACTGTCCGTCTATGTTGTTTGTACAATCGTTTGTACAAATTCTTAATTAAACAATTCGCTCTGGTAATCTTGATTATCATTTATTCAAGCATTCTATCATTTAATTGTCAAAAATAAATCAATTTTCATAAAAAGATGGAAGCTAGAATTAGAAATGTTGTTGTATTTTTGATTAGAGCCTACAATAATTTTATTTTTAAGTTTAAAATAAATTATCATCTACACAGCCTTAAAATGTATTCAAGAATTATTCAGAAGTTAGTTTTTTTTTGTGATGGTGAGAGTGAATGTGTGTATATTTGCAAATAGTTGGTTACTCAGAAATCAGGTTTTATTTGTGTTCTTTTAATTGTTTAAGAAACAAATATCTAGAATCTGTTGACTAGTGTTAACAAGTTTTTGTTTTTTGCTGTCTACATACTCCAGTTGTGAATGTTGATATCGCACCAATACAAACGAACATTTTTAATTTATGAAAATAATCAGTTAAGAAAGAGCTTCATCGTGACTTTTTTATCGCATTGTTGGGTTATTTTTTGGGGGTAAAGAATTTTTACCTTGTTTGTATTTTTCTTAATTGTTTTTGGTACAACGTGAGTGTTTATTTTGATTAAACAAAATATTATCCATTTTTATGTCTCCGAGAAAATGATAAAAGTTTTCATTAACTCTTAAGTATTATATTCGCCTGCGTGGCTGAAGCTGGCGAAGATAACAATACAATTTTTAGTGCTAAATAATCTGCATTTTTTTATTAGAATTGTGTGCTTTTCGCCTTAACAATAAACATTAAAATAATTTGAAATAAAATAATATAAGAAAACAAAAACAAAAAACAAAAACATTTTCATTAATCCGCCAACATTTTTTTGAAGTGGCATAGTGACGCATAGTTACGCATTTGTTTCATGATCTTGAAATACCAACAGAGATTTTTATTTTTTATCTATAAATTATTTCAAATCATCCGTAGTGCCAACTTTTCTAGTGATTCGTTTATGATAAATTTACAAAGTCAAAAATATGTAGCAACAGTGTTTCGCAAACTCAAACACAAGAATAAAGTATTTAGTTAAGAATTTGTGAATTTTTTAAGAAATAAATAAAGCAATGAAAATACTTAAAAAATAATATTTTAATATATAAAAAAATATTGTTAAAAAGCGTTTAAATTAGAGAAAAATATAAAGGAAAAAATACATAAAATTAAGTAAAAGGGTAATATTTATTCTATGAACTCATTAAGTGAAAGTGGTAAAAGCGTTTGCTGGAGATCGGTCAAAATTCCCATACATTTAGATTTTTTTTTAAATATAATTATAATATATACAAAAACAATTTCATAAATAACTTAATAACAAAAATAGTTTTAAGGTTTTCATATGGAAAAGTTGGGATAAATAATTACAGTTATTTAACCCAACTTTACTTATTTATCCCAACTATAACCATTATACCGGGGCTTCCTGATTCATAAAAATACTTCGAAAAAGGAATCTATGGTATATATGTAAAAACTAGCACTGTTTCCTTAGGAAAATAAATAAATTAAAAATTAAGTAATAAAATTAAAAAATAAAATAATAAAAAAATTAGAAAAATGTTATTACAAAATTAAATAAATAAGTAAACAAAAGATTTCAGTAATTGTGAAAAATCAAGCGACTTTAAATTCAAATTTAACCAGGAATTTGTCTGCTAATGATTAATCTTAAGCTTTACTATAGGGTTTCCACTGGGAAGGAATACTACTTTGTTTTGCCGCCATTTTGGTAAACAGTAGTCTTGACAATTAATATTTGGCAGTCGTGAAATAGGTACGTGGCAAATTTATTATGGAAGAATATTCATTAATCCAGCGCGTTATTATCGTTAAAACATTTTATCAAAAGCAATTATCGATTACTGTGACGATGAGTAAGTTACGTGAAATTTTTGAGAGAAAAAACGTGCCAATAAAACGCAGTATTTATCGTGTAGTGCACAAGGATTGGCATTTGTTTGCATATAAGATTCAGTTGATACTTGAGCTTCTTCCATAAGACGATATACGCCACCGTACATATGCCAACAGAATGTTACAGCTCGCCCATGACAACTCCGATTCTCATGAAAAAATCATAATTTTTTTTTTCAATTACCGTACTACATTCTTTTAGGAAAGGGATAGGAAAGAGATGAAACAGATGGTGAAAGACAGCACAGCGACCAGTAACCATACCTTCATCACAGAGCAGCACTACCGACAGTCAATTTTTTTTTTTGTAGTAAAAAAAACAGCCAAGGTCTTTGTTGGGAATCGAACCCACAACCCTCAGAGTGACAAGCTAGTACACTACCTACTAGCCTGCAGGGGCACGTATACTGGGTAACGAGGCACATCTTCATTTGAATGAATATGTGAATAAACAGAATAGTCGGTTCTGGGGGTGGGAAACTCTTGAATTATTCAACAGTCACCTTTACATCTATTAAAAGTGACAGTCTGGTGTGCAATTTGGTTAGGAGAAAACATTGGACCTTACTTCTTTGAAACTGAAAACGGTGTAACGGTAGATGTGAATGGGGAGCAATATCGTGATATGTTTGAAACGTTTTTAACGCCACAACTGCTGGGCTTGATTAACAGGTGGAATCTACAAAACGGTACCACATCGCATACAACCAGGATTTCAATGGAATTACTGCGAGACCTCTTTCCATAACAAGTTATTTTAAGTATTGGTGGTATTGATTGGCCTCCACGGTCACCTGATGTGACTGTTCTGGACTTCTTTTTGTGGGGATATTTGAAAATCAAGTTTTACGAGAACAAACTAGAAACGCTTAAGCAACTCTAAACAAAATATTCGTCATGAAATTAACGAAATACCGCGTGAGATGTGTGAGAATGTAAATGTGCAAAATGTGCTCAAAAGGGCTCGCATTTGTGCGGCTAACAGAGGTGAACATTTATCTGATATTGTATTCCATGCATAATTGCCGACATTAAATAAAACATTTATCAGCATAAGATCCAGTCTATTTCATTTAAGCAAAAATTATAAACAAACAAAATAGTATGCCTCCCGGCGGACACCCTATAGTTTTAAGATGCCAGCTTATTTCCATAGATATAAATTATTATGAAATATTTTGGGGTATTAATCGATTTTAATGCACTCCGGTTTGCTGAAATCGTCTCAGTTCCGAATAGCATTATAAATATCAAAATGTCGAGAAAAATGATATAGCAAATTTATATTTAACATGACAAATATAAGTTTGCAGTTTTAACATCATAGAATTTAAGAATGGGGGTTTTTTGTGTATATTTCTAAATACCAAATTATTTTAATTTTATAAATTATATTTTAACAAGATTTGTAAAAATGTATATATTTTTTATATTTCTTTGCAGTTAACTGTCTGACGGACGGTCTTTCAAATTTCAAAGAAACACTTATTTTCAAAATGACATTGCCACCAACCAACGTTTGGACTTACTAGTTTGCAGCCCTAGTGATTGTTAGGCGTAATGCGTAAAAATGTAGAAAAAACTATATTTAAGAACGTCATAAAAATTTATTACCACATAAAATTGCAACACATCTAAATGTATTTGTGTTTCATGGTTTCTGAAAATATAAAGAAATATGTAAATACAAAAGCCTGCTCTTGTAAAATGCAATAAATATTAAAACTCAAACAAAGAAGTTTTTTCTTTAAATAAAACTCTTTTTGAAAAAAAAAGATTTCTTTTAATAAGCAGCAACCAGCCACGAAAGTGACCAAGAAAAGATAAAAAGAAATAACAATAAGTACTTAAAAGAAGTGATGAAATAAAATAAGAAAACAAAAAAACAAGAAAACAAATTAAAAAAGAAAAGTTAAGAGCTTTTCTAAAAGTTACTTTTCAAAACTTCTCAAAATAATAAAGATTTTCGAAAAAATATTGTGCAAATAATAGAAAATTTATTTTTAGTGAAGTTTTTTATTTTTTTATTACGAAATTCGATTTAAAGTGTTTCTATTGCAAATTTCCTTTGTTCAAAGCATTAGTTTTTAATTTCGCTAAATTTAATATATTTAAGTTATTTCTTTATAATAACAATCGTGTTATTATAAAGAAATAAAAGAAAAAGAAAACTCGTTACCTTAAGTATTTTTACAAAAGAAAAGAAAATTTTTATCAAACACCCGTTAAAATTAAAGGCAGCAAGTTGTATACATTTGGCGCCATGGAGGGGGGTTATGTTAATGAAGGTAAGTTATTTTTGCAAATTCTTATATAAAATATAATTAAATTAAAGCTTTTTACAATAACATTTTTTTTTCGCTAAATAAAACATAATTTTTGGTTTTGTATTCAAATCCTTGGCATCGTTCGTCGTTGTTTTCGACCAGCTTTTATTTTAATTTTGTTTTAATTACAAGTTATTTTTATAACACGTTAGATAACCTTAATTTGAATTAAAGATAACAAAACTTAAGGAAAACTTTTTAGTTTTAAAAACTTTAAAGTTTGGTTTATTTAAATTTTCTACTTGTATTTAGTTTTCTAAACTAATGAAATCCGCACATCTGCTTCATTCCAGCATCAATTTGTTAAAATTTTTTTTTTAAATTTAAACTTTAATAGAGATATCGCTATTTGCAAAAATTTTAATACTAAACTTTTCATTTTATTACTACAGTTGCCTGGATCCTTATTTTTTTTCTTCTTAGGCACTATAGCTATGTTGGTTAGAATTAAACAAATCACATAACTGGAAAGAAGAGATCCGGTCATTTTTCTTAACGCTGTCACTTGTAGCGAAATCCCTCACACTTTTGTTTTAATTAATCGATTATGGAGTGTACTTTTGTTATCAAGAAAATTTAAAAAGCACGATTAAAGAGAGTTGTTTATAAACAGGGTATCCGCTGGGACCGCATACACCTTTCTTCTCAGATATTCCCACAAAGAGGCGACCGTAGAGGTTAATCAACATCACTGTTTCTTGAACTAACTTGTTGTGTTAAGAAATCTCACAGTAATTCCATTGTAATCCTGACTGTATGCGATGTGTTGAACCCACATGTTAATCAAGTCCAAAGCATGCAGTTATAGCGTTAAAAAGGTTTTAATTCAATCATTTCACGATAACGTTCCCCATTCACAGTTACCGTTGCGTCGTTTTCATTTTCAAAGAAATAAGGTCCAATGATTCCTCCTGACCAAATTGCGCACCAGACTGTCATTTTTATTGAATGCAAAGTTGACTGTTGAATAATTTGAGGGTTTTCCATTCTCCAGAACCGACTATTCAATTTAAAATGTACCTCAACACTCATTATGATGTTTTCATAAAAATCGGGTTTGTCATGGGAGAGCTGTAACGTCCTGTTGGCATATGTATGACTGTTTTAACTGAGTAAATTGTGGTTTATGCTTTGGCCCATCATCTACTGACGCTCTTTCTTCAAAATCATTCACTACACGATAAATAGTGCGTTTTGTTGCTACGTTGCTTCTCCGAAAATTGCACGTAACTTTCTCATCGTCACAGTAATCGATGATTGATTTTGATAAAATGTTTTAACGATTAAACACGTGGTGTATCGAATATTTCTCCATAATAAATTTTTCACATGTCTACTTCACGACTGCTATGCTTGAACTGTCAAGAGTTGTGTTTACCCTGTAGAAATTCAGTGCAACTTTTTTTCTTTACTTACAAGAAGTTCTCGTTTAGCATTAAAAAAAAAACTTGAATATTATTTTTTATCTGTCTCATTATTTTTTAATTAAGATAATTATTTTTTTAATTTAAGAAAAACTCTTTATTTCACACTTTTACACAATTATCTTCAATTTAAGATGGTATATTATGCCACCTGGTATTAACGGCATTTTATATTATATTTACTTTGTATGGGAGGTGAGTCGCCCTTTGGCTCTTCTTGTCGTTTGCAATCTAAATTTGCCTATTAATTACTTCCTAATTAAGGCAAAATTACAAGCTCGCGATTCTTACATTTTACAAAAATTATATTAATAGAAATATGAATTTTATGATAAAATTTATTTCTTTCGAAGTAAGCTGGAATCATTCAAGCATTTGGTCAGGGACGCTGATAAAATTCTGGTTAAATTTTAATTTTTGGAGATCGCTTAATTTTTCACAATTTTTTGATAGTTTTGATTTTGATAGTTTAATTAGTGAATTTTTAAGAATTTATACTCTGATGTATGCCGAGTCTATTCAGTAGCATTAAACTCTTGAGGTGCGCTGCGTAATTCTTTAAATAAAGAATTATTATCAATATATTATTATTATTTTGTATCAGTATTGTTCTGAAATATGTTTTTAGTAATTTTTGTTGTTCTCTTAAACAAAAAATTAAAATAAATAATATCCATCAACATTGAGTGTAATTAATCAACAGAATTTTACATTATAAATGCTGATCTAAAGCATAACTTCGTGTTGTTATTTTTTAAACATTAAAAAATCGTTAAACAACAAAAACATTGTTTTTACAAACTGCCCACATTTTCCGGCTATTAAGATAGCTGTGGTCGAGGTGGGGATATGATATTGTTACCACCTTATTCGTATACCAATGATAAACATAGCACACTAAACCACAAGATATGCCACCCAAAAATACTCGAAAATAGTTTGGTATTTACAGTACTTCTTGTGCATGACTTATTATTACAATATTTTCTTTGGTTGTTTACTTTTTGTATCTCTGCATTTTGCATAAGACAATTATAAATATTTATATTTTTCGTAATAAATAGTCGCCAGCATGTATTTACGTATATTCGAATATAAAACAGATGTCATAATTTGCCACCTTGCGTTGTTGCATTAGAGGTCCAACCCCCCCGCCTACAATTTGCTCCTTAATTTAGATTAAGAAATTGAAAGTCGAAAAAATTCAATAAAGAATGCAAAATAAAAAATTACAAAACATAAAATCAAACAAAAAATAAACAACAACAACAAAATTTAAATCTATATAAACAACACTTTTAAATTTATTACTCTGCTTTGAACACATTGTTCAGCAGGGGAATGAAGTATATTTTTTACATTAATTTTAAGTTAATGTTCAATTGTTCATAGTTTTCATTTTACATTTTATTGAAATTTAAATTAACATTGAATAATTAATTTGAATTTACATTTGCATTCAAAAAGTTCACAAAAAGTTGTTTTCATCTTTCAGTCATTTTTAAATTTTACTATTTAGTTTGTTTTTTCCTTTAATGATTTCATTTTTAAAAAAATTATATTCAAAAGATTTTTTTCGTTCATTCTATTTTCTGAATGAAACAGATAAATTAGTGTTTATTCATTTTTGTAGCGCAAAATATTAGTCATCACTGGCTGCAGTTTTCGCAAAAATATTTTATTTTGTTGCATTTCCTATCTTCTCTGTATTATTTTATTTCAAAGTGTTATTAAAACAAAAAATAAAAATTGCAAAATTTAACTTTATTGAATATTTTGTAATTGTTTATCTAATGCTGCTTTTATAGAGGATTCTGATGCCATAATAGGAGTGGAAAGTCCAGGTAAATAATTTAACTTAAATAAAATTTTTATAATTAATTTTTTGTTCTGAAAAACTAGAGAATGTGTTTTATATGAGTAAGAAAGAAAGTTTGACTCTTTGTTAAACAAGATTACTATAATGTATTTATGTGAGAAATTTCTCACTTTTACAGAAACAAGGCACTAATGCAGCAAATTATAGACACAACTTCCATGTTATGGAAACATGGATGTAACACTATATTAGGCTTAGATCTTGATGGTATGTTATGCAAATTTTTAAAAAATGTGGAAACGTATAGTTATTGATTATCTGTGTTGTTATTTGAAAATTTTTTAATAAAAAAGTCATCCTTATCAACCAAAGTAAGTTGTTCAAATTGGAAGTTACTGTGAAGTATAATTTATTTCTTTCAATTTATGACCCCAGCCATTTACTAACTATTATAAATTAATATAAATTAATTTATTTCATTATTGAAAAAAAGCAATCAAATCGTTTGAATTACTTGCGGTATAGGCGTAATGAACATTTTTATACACAAAAATTTAAATAATAATAATTCTTGGTACAAACATAAAAAAAATATAAAAAACAGTTTGAACAAGATGCCAGATCTTTTCATATTCAAATAATTTACACGTTTTAACTCGCCTTAAAATATAAATTACAGTTGCGAGTATCATGGAAGATGAAGCGATATGTTAAACAGTAAAATTGTATATGTTTAGTAATAGTGGCAATTCAAGTGGCTCTTAAGAAAAACATTTTTGCGTATTTACTTTGCAATTAAAATAATCAAACGAGATCCAATAATTGAATATACAATTAAAGCTATCGGAGGAAGTTGAAATATACTTTAAATTACACTTTATTTATTTCAATTTAAGACCCTAGCCATTTACTAATTAGTGAACCCAATACAAAACTTTTTTATCATTAAAAATTATTTTATTTCCTAACTAAAAAACAATAAAATCGTTTGAATTATTTACGATACAGATGTGACATTTGCGCACATAAAAATTCAAATAGTAATAAATCTTGGTAATAATAAAAATATAAAAAAAAGTTTGTATATGATGCCAGATATTTTCATATTAAAATCATTTAGACGTTTTAACTCGCCCTAAAATATAAGAGTCCAGATCTTTTCCTATTCAAATAATTCAGACGTTTTAACTCGTCCTAAAATAATAATTGCAGTAAACAATAGATCGATTATGAAAGATTAAGCGATGTCAAATAGAAAAAATGCATGTGCATAGTAATAGTGGCAATTTAAGTGGCGCTTAAGGAAATTATTTTTGCGTGTTTATTTAGCAACTAAAATAATCCAACGAGATTCAATAATTAAATATATAATTAAAGCTATTGGGGAAAGTATAATAAGTTGAATTATTGGTGTATCTATTATTACGATAAAAAATTCGTATATATGCAAAGATTCGTAGGAAGATTAGGACACTTAAAAATAAACGAATATTTGCATTAGCAAGCTATTCGCAAAGAAATAAAAACAATAATCTTGCTTTCACATCTTAAGAAATAAAAAAATGCAAAAGTTTTTAAAAGTTAAAGAATAGTAAACAATAGATCGATTGTGTATCAGATAGCCCGCAAAAAATGCATAAAAGGGTGCAGAAATTGTTTGCATGGCTAAACTACTTAAAAAACTACAAATTTTAATGAAGACTTGAATGCTTTTCTAAGAGTCAATTCAAAATATTCACGTTATTGCTTCTCGTAGTGTTTGTTTATGAAAAACAATTTTTGTTTCGTCATCGGAATTGCAATTTTACTACAAGATTAAAGAATAAGAGTACTAAACAACAAGTCCTTTACCATTAAATACAGTTTTATTTCATTGCAACTGGCATAAAACTCTACATTTATCATGATACCGATGATCTCATAAATTTATTTTGTGCAAAATGAAAGCAACCTTGAGTATGTTTTATTTCAGACTGCAAAATATTTAAAGTTAAAACAAATTTCTTAGAAATACAAAAATGGTTAAAGTAAATAAAAGTGTTGAAACTCCAGCTGAAAATACACACAGCTTAAACACAAAGTTAAATATCCTTAACGATTAACTTCATACATACGTTGCATAAAAAATTGAAAATATATATAAATATAAACTAAGGCAGCCAAGAATTAGAGCTAAAACATTTTTAATAACACAATGGCCCAGAAAATATAAAAATGTAGAACTTAACTTAATTATTGTAAAACAACAAATGATCAGTATCTCTCCGTCGTCTTCTTAACGCCACTAAATAAAGCAATAAAAATAAAAAATAAAAAATATTCTTAAGCTTAATTTAAAATAAAATGAAATGCCCATTATGTCGTAAAAACTTTTACGACTTGTTGATACGAGTATTGAAAAAGAAGTGGTTTCATATCAACATGGAAACTTTAGGTTTTTAAAAGAATCACGAATCACGTTTATATTTAAAGAAATCGATTTAAGAAATTAACTGCCAAATATTGGGTTTTATGTGTCATTAAATTATAATAGAAATTAAGGGCTTGTAGTGCGTTAAAATATTTCTGTTTATTTTCTTATAAAATTACCCGCATTTTTCAATTAAATATTTATTTAACCACATTTATAGGTCATTTGCTAAGGTTTCAATACAAGTTTTTGTTTTAATGGTTCACATAATAAATTTTCAATATTTTTATAAAAAGTTTTTAAAGATATTCAGTTTGAAAGGTACTCTACCTTTCAACAAGCCTTTCAACAAGAGTACTTTTAATAAAGGGCCTTTACAACAAGTACATTCAGATAATTTCAACTTCCGTTAAGCAAAATTACCTTTTTAAAAATAGCTTAAAAAACATTTTAAAACAGTTGTGTTTAAAGAGCACCCGCTTAAAAAAATTTGTTGTTAAGAAATAACTTTTAAGAAAATACCTTCCATTATAGTACCTTTCAGTAGAGAGCAATTTTTTAGTCTTTATATTTCACGAAAAACTTTGTAAAAGAGTTTTTATGTATTTAAAAGTAACACTTAAAAAAAATCTTTTATAAAATAGTTGTTTGGCTATGTTGATTTGATAATTCATATTTTAAAAAAATAATAATTTATGTATTGAACTTTGAATGAATTTGAACACCCTTAATTATAGTAATAATTTAAATACTTTTGTAAGAAAATTAGTATTAGTTTTTTCACCTTCGGCTTGGGAAATTTGTTAGAAAAGTGTTATATTTCATTGCTTTTTAATATATTTCGATCCAACAGATCCGTGAAAATCATCACGAAACAATAGTCTTGGCAGAAGTGCATTTAAAAAGTACTTTTTAATAATGTGCGAAGTAAGTAACCCTTAGAAAAGGTTGACTAATAATTTTGTTAAGTACTTCTTAAAATGTTCTTTCTGAAAAAATGCATACAAAACATGTTTTTATTGTAAAAAGTAGGTTTTTAAAAAACAATTTTAAAATATCTTTAGAAAAAAAAATAAATTCTCCAAAACTGCAACTTAAAAAAAACTAAAAGTACATTTTAATAATAGCTTTTAAAAAGGCAGCAAAAGAGTAACTCTAAGGAAAAGAGAAAAGTAAATTTTAATATCTTTTCAAGAGTATCTTCTTAAAAACAAACACAGAAAATACATATCGTTTATAAAGTTATTTCTTGTAAAAAAGTACTTTTTAAAAATAAGCTTTAAAAAAGATACTATATATTTTAGCCATAAAAAATAAACTATCTTTGAAAAAATGTCTAGAAATATCTAAGGTATCATTTTAATAAGTATCTTTTGAAAAAACACCAAAAGGGTGCATCTAAGGAAAGGAGTAAATAAAAAGTACATTTAGAAAAGATATTTTTTATAAATATTTTAAATAAACACCATTTATATAATACCATTAAAAAAACGTTTCGAAATTGCTTTTAAAAAATGTTCTTAAGAGCATTTGGAAATTTTGTTTAATACATCAATAAAATATGGTAAATTTTCCAAAATCCGGAAAATCGGGAAACAAGCCTGACATTTCAAATTACCGTGGTATTGTAAAATTAAGTACTATACCCAAATTATTTAAAAAAAAGATCACCGAACATTTATGCTTTCATACATCTAATTTGATAACCCATTATTAGCATGAATTTCAAAAGAGATGCTCTAGTGTGACAACAATTATACATCGTGGGTTTTTTACAAAAACAACAAACTGACGTGATACACACTGATTTCAGCAAGGTATTTTATAAAGTCAATCATATCCTCCTAAAGAAAAAATTGGAATTCGATTTGAGTGTCAAATGGATATACTTTTACCTAACAAATAGAAAACAAATGGTCCGCTTTAAAAACTCCTGCTCTATATGCATAGAGGTTTTATCTGGGGTACCAAAGAAAAGCCACCTTGGACCGCTTCTTTTTTTTGTTATTTATTAATGAGTTTCTTAATGTCATTCATTCATTAGTAGTTAATTAGAAAGCACTAAGTCAATTTTAATAAAAATTTTTTAAAAAAACTTTTTATTAAAATTGACCTAGTGCTTTCTAATTAACTACTAAAATATTAAAAAGGTCAAAAAACTATAACTATTATACATATGTCATTCATTCATACAATATTTTGATGTATGTCGATGACGTAAAGAATTTTCTTAGTTAAAGTCAAGTAACTGAGCAGCAACACCTCCAAGGTGATCTTAACTCGCTTCACTACTGGTGTAAAATAAATTTTATGTAGCTAAATTTAAAGAAATGTAAATATATTTGCTTGTCAGGCCTATTCTGGAGTATGGATCCATAATTTGGGAATATAAAAAATATGCAAATATTCTCGAATCTGTTCAAAACAGTTCCTGCTTTGTTGCCTTCGTGGCTTGAACTTTAACCCATTGGACTTACCTGCCTATACAGCCAGACTTCCTCTTATTAAGCTACCAACTCTAAGGAGTCACAGAGCAGTGGTTAATATTTCGTTCATTTTTAGCGTGATTAATGGCGATGTTTCTCCTTATTTACTTATTAACAGAATTACTTTAAATGTACCACAACGCCGTTCACGACATTTTATCCCTTTAGCAGTAGAATTTTATCTGGCCAATTATGAGATTTTTGTCCGTCAGGGTATGATCCCTACTCATGCAATGCATTGTACCAGAACTTGGCCAATCGAGCATAAATGGAGGCGCTCTCAACGAAAATTGAGTTAAACGCAAGAACGTGTGAGTAATGGGAACAAGTTCCCTAATTATGTTAACACATACCATTGTTGTAACGATTAAACAATGAAATACAACCTACATTGCGTCGATGCTCAAGAGAACCAATAGAGTTGGATACCCGACTGTTCCCAATGAGCAACTCTAAAATATAGGTGATATAATTAGTACGAAGATTTTATAATTAAGTTAAGTGGGAAGCTTCTTCAGGAAAGCGAAATATCGAAAAAAATATATATTGTTAAATTAATTAAAAAATACCATTGAAAAGAATAACAGATATTTATTTAAAATATAAAAAGGTCGATTAAAAAAATAAAAAAATTAAATTAAAATTAAATTAAATATAAATGTAAAAGCTTCTTTTTAATAGGTACTTCATAAAAAGGCTTTTACTAGGTACTTTTTAAAAAGTCCTTCTAATAGGTACTTTGTAAAAAATTATAAAAGAAACTTAACTTAATTTAATTATAAAATCTTCCTACTAATTATACAACCTATATTTTAGAGTTGCTCATTGGGAACAGTCGGGTATCCAAATGTTAAATTAATTAAAAAAAGACCGTTGAAAAGAATAACAGATATTTATTTTAATTTAATTTAAAAATGTTTATTGACAAAAAACTCAACGAAGCGTGCCTAAAGAAGTACCTTCAATTATTGAAAATTTTCCTCAAGGGTTATTCAGATTTGTGTGTGTGTCTGTGTGCTAAATATGATTAAAAATCAATATGTCATTAGAATAGATTATTTATAAACTAAAATTAGTGCCTGGTGCTACTTAATTGTGAATTTTAAATTACTGTTTGATTTTATTATTACAAATGAGCAAACAATAATTTAAAATTAATATCGGCAACAATTTTTGTTTGTATGTTTGTTTTTTTTTTAAACAATAATATAAAATAACGGATGTAAAACTAATAATAAATGTTTCTTTAATGGCCTCAACTGAAAAGAAAAACTTTTTTTATATTGTTGACAATGTTTGTATAAAAACGAATAACTGAAATAATCCTAACAAATACCACAAGCAATTTTAAAATTATTACAAAAATCCAAAGCTGTTTAATGAAATTTTTTATTGCGTTAAAACTATTAAAAGTGTGGTTGGTATTCATTAGATTTTATTTTAGGCTTTAACTGTGAGTAACATAAAATGTCAAAAAATCGTTTGACATAATTTGTCAACCATGAACATTGACTATTTTAATGGAGATTAAAAGTAAATAAATTAATTTAACGATACAAACACAATAAAATTTTCATGGTGTTTATGGCAAGAAAAATCAGTATCAATAAATTGTTTTTTGTTTTACTTGCAATTTGTTCGCAACAATAAATTTATTCATAATAATCACAGGTGGATAGATAAGTTTTACACATGCAAATCGCTTGAGAAATATAGTAATAAAATAACGTAAAAAAACCTTCTTTCTTCCCTACAACAGATTTGATAGTCATCACAGAAATAATGACTAACAGATGGAACGAGCAATACAAGGTATTGTTGTGCTAAATAGGATATTAGGAAAATTGAGAGTAAATTTTAAATGGCTGGGATACGAACTTAAGGCATCCCACCAAATACAGCTTAGTTCTGTTAATTGTATTTTGCAAGCTGTAAAAAATAAGTAATGACATACTCTGGATAGTAACTAGCCTTTATAATCAAATTCTTATTCATTAACATCGCAATCCTAAACTTATGACGGAGTTGTATTTTGATTATCTTATTGAATTATGAGTTTGTTTCATTTTTAGTGATACTATTATTATTCGCACCTGAGATTATAACTTTAACCTAAAATTTTGAATCACAATTTACAAAGATTTTTGCAAACATTTTTCATTAATTTCATTTATAAATATTTCTACCTGGCAAAGTTAAATTTTAGAGGCGCAACAAAATAACCTATTTTGTTCTTCAATAGATTTAAATAAGCAGGGCTCCCATTTAAATTGAAATGTACTCATAAGAATACTAAGTGTAGCTATTATACATCTCTAACCGCATTTACTTACGTGCTTTTTATTTTTTAAAAAAGTCTGAACTGTTATGGCTATTTTAACATTTCAGCAGGTCCCAAAGAAAATATGAATGGCCTTTACAAAGTTTTACCAAAAATAAATAAAACTACCAAATGCGACTTGTGCGACTTATGAATGGATCGAACTTAATTTTTAATTCTATTGGATTATTATTTATTGTTAAAAACTTAAAGCTTTTTTTTTGTTAAAAATCTGTCTTCTATGGGACCACCTTTCAAATATAATGTAATTTAATTTTTTATTACGGTTCAAAAGATAAAAGAAAAATAAATGTCAAACTTAAATCAGCTACAGAGCCACCGTTTAAGTTTCAATTATATTTTATATACTTATGGCATTGAAGTACAGTATACTCTGTGCAAATATGAAGTGTCTGCATATAGCAGCTTAAGGGACGTTTTATGGAAGCAAAAACTTCGTATTTGTTGTTGTAGCGATTGTAATATAACACCTTCTGTAAAAATTAGAAGTATCTAGCTATTATACTTCCACAAATAGAAGTTTCTGAAAGAAAACAAAAAAAAACAGTTTGATAATGACATACTCTGGATAGTAACTAGCCTTTATAATCAAATTCTTATTCATTAACATCGCAATCCTAAACTTATGACGGAGTTGTATTTTGATTATCTTATTGAATTATGAGTTTGTTTCATTTTTAGTGATACTATTATTATTCGCACCTGAGATTATAACTTTAACCTAAAATTTTGAATCACAATTTACAAAGATTTTTGCAAACATTTTTCATTAATTTCATTTATAAATATTTCTACCTGGCAAAGTTAAATTTTAGAGGCGCAACAAAATAACCTATTTTGTTCTTCAATAGATTTAAATAAGCAGGGCTCCCATTTAAATTGAAATGTACTCATAAGAATACTAAGTGTAGCTATTATACATCTCTAACCGCATTTACTTACGTGCTTTTTATTTTTTAAAAAAGTCTGAACTGTTATGGCTATTTTAACATTTCAGCAGGTCCCAAAGAAAATATGAATGGCCTTTACAAAGTTTTACCAAAAATAAATAAAACTACCAAATGCGACTTGTGCGACTTATGAATGGATCGAACTTAATTTTTAATTCTATTGGATTATTATTTATTGTTAAAAACTTAAAGCTTTTTTTTTGTTAAAAATCTGTCTTCTATGGGACCACCTTTCAAATATAATGTAATTTAATTTTTTATTACGGTTCAAAAGATAAAAGAAAAATAAATGTCAAACTTAAATCAGCTACAGAGCCACCGTTTAAGTTTCAATTATATTTTATATACTTATGGCATTGAAGTACAGTATACTCTGTGCAAATATGAAGTGTCTGCATATAGCAGCTTAAGGGACGTTTTATGGAAGCAAAAACTTCGTATTTGTTGTTGTAGCGATTGTAATATAACACCTTCTGTAAAAATTAGAAGTATCTAGCTATTATACTTCCACAAATAGAAGTTTCTGAAAGAAAACAAAAAAAAACAGTTTGATAGAAGTTGTAGCGATATTAATCCTTTGGGTACGAAACCCTAAAAGTAAGTAGACCAAAAAAATCAAAAATAATCCCTTTTTACAATTGTGATTTATTAATTCAACCATATTAATTGAATACATATCTCTTTTAACTAACTATGTCAACGTTTAGTCAGAGTTTTTTTGTAGGAAAAGAGAAGAGGCAAAACTGACACATGATATTGACAGTTTTATGTTTAAGTGTCAATTTACCATAATGAAAATACAATACATACATTTGTGTACGACCATTTGACAGCTTAACCTAAAGCAAGTCTAAACGTGGCATACGGGTAAAAAATATTCTCCATTGATGTAAATAAATTCTTAAAGTGTGTCCATTCTAGCTTAAATAAATTGTGTGCAAGTTAATTATTGTTGTAATGCCTTTTAGACATTTATGGGGTATTGAAAAGTGTTAATTGCTGAACATACCGCAAAATCTATAAGAAAAAAAGAAAAATATACTCTCGCATATAAAAGCCAACAATTTGATTTGCTGTTTATATTTTTAACAACTCACTTAACACACTTGGCTACTATCCAAAGATGTCACAATGAGTCAGACTTTAAATTCAATAAACTGGAAACGCAATGGTCTTGTCTGAAACTGAGAGTTGAGAGTAAAGAACAGTTAATTAAGAATCAAGTGCTTTGGAACGCCTTTTATAATATGCTCCACAATCAAGCATGTTAATTAATGGATGTTAAAGGAAACGACATGATTTTCAACAAAAAGTGAAGGTTACGGTTTGTTTGAAATTTTGCTTTTCAAAATTTACATTGTGTGAGAAAGTGAAATTCTTGCGTTTGCAGATCTTTTTACATTTCAACACATGGCGTAAAGGAAATAATACTGTGTTGTATTAATTGCATTTTAAGAAACTCAATTTCGATTTTAAATAAACACTTGTTAATGTGTTGTGGAAACTGAATACTGTGCTTGACTTGTGATATAGTTTTATTTTAGGCCAAAAGGCTATTGTATCTTAAAGAAATGAGTTTTCTTAGTGTTTATGGATAGCAATATTGTAACTGTGACTTTTTAATTTCATAAAAATAGTTTTCTATTTGAATTGAAAAAATAAAACTAAACGAAATATGAAACATAAATGAAAAAATGTTTATTAGAATTTTAAATTTTATATAGTTGAAAGCTTTATTCCTTGGAAATAGAAAATAGAGCACTTTAAGTTATTGCGTTAATTAAAGAAAAAATTTGTTATAGTAAAGTAGTAAACAATACGGCTTTGACATATAACGATTATAAGGAAATTATTACTAATAATGTTTAAGCTTGAGCAACGGCTTGGCACAGAAACGTTAGAAATTTTTTATGAACGCGTGCCACTACTTATAATACTACGGCATTTTTTAAACAGTTCTAATTAATTGTGTTACCTTTTTCGAAAGTAATATTTGTAGCAAGACAAGACAGGTAATGAGGGATGAAATTAGTTTAGTTTTCTATAACTGTGCACTTGCATTTATACACATTACATCAAGACTACATTAGATGTACAAATTGATGCTAATGCTAATTTTGCTGAATTATAGATATGTATTTTTTTAAACAAATACGATACCTATAAAAAATTTTGGCAATATCAATGTCACTACGAATTGTTAATTTAAGAAAAAATGTTTTTTTTTTTGTAATTTAAATTGAGAAGGGAATTCATATAAAATTCTTTTAACGGGCGGCAAATTTGAGGTTGGGAAGTAAACTGACTTAAAACATATAGAAATACGAAAAGTAATAATAGTCGACGAACTTTCCATCTTAGCAGACGTCCGCTTTTTTTACAAAACTTTGACGCACATCTTGCAGCAAAGCTTCGCTTATCTCACAGCATCTAATTTAATCTTTTAGGTTGTCAGTTATTTGTGGGTTATTCACGTAAACTCAGTCTTACAAACGGCCCTTGGGAAAATAATCCAGCGGCGTTAAATCACAAATACGAAGTGGGCAATTTAAACCATCATATCGAGAAATAACGCGACCGAATTATTCGGCGGCGGTGTGGCGCTATTTTGCTGAAACCACTGATGTAAGCATTAGGCGACTGTGGTCACAAGAAATCAAGTATCATATTTCTGTAGCGCAAAGAATTTAAGATGACGGCGTTTCCTTAATCATATTTTCGAAAGAAAAATACGAGTCGATGATGCCGCCTGACCACAAACCGTACCATATTTTCACTTTCTCTCGAGGACTGTTTAGGGATTTTGTGAGTCCCATATACGAAAAGTCTGTTGGTTTACACAGCCGTCTAATTGAAAATGAGCCTCTTCATGAAAGATGATTTTATTGAAAAAAATGCCTTTTCTGTCAGATTTTCAAATAGCCAATTCTCAAATGTTCGATACAAACATTGGTCAGCGTTAGTACTGAACGAGTTGAACTTTATTAGTGTGAAGATGAGATAGTTATGACTATTTGTTGCAAACATCGAAGAGTTAATGTTCCAGGTCCCTTCTCAATATTGTACAGCAACTATGTCTACCTCAGTATGACTATTTCCAGCATCAATACCGTAACCCTCAAATTTAACGATTGAATTACAAACAGACGTCTCAGAATGAGGCTGATTACGAACAAAAGTTTTCCGAATTTTACAGTGATACAGTGCTATTTTCACAATTATGATAGTAAACTTTCACAATTAAAGTTATTTGCCTAAAATTGTGACGTTCCGTAAATAAAATTTCCCAAAGTGATGTCTTGACATTTAATTTTTTAATAGAAAAATTACTTCCTAACCTCAAATTTGTCCACCCAATATTCCTTTAAAAATATTTATTATGAAAGTTAGCTATGCGTTTACTAAGATAATTAGGTATGCTGTACCATAACGCCATAGCCAAAATTATAGTCATAACCATAATTACTGGCATGAGATAGTGGTGCAATAACCAGTTCTCGTTTATGTGCTTTGTTAAAAGAAAATAACAACGAAATATATAAATTAAAACATCCCATCACAATGCCCCAAATGTGAAAAATAAGAGGACAACGATGAAAACATACAATTAATATCGTAATGCATTGCAATAGTCATCCGTATGTGGTTATGGTAGAATATCAAAACATTAATCAATATCTGCGGTCACGATTGTGGCTATGACATTATGGCATATCAATAATAGAATAAATTTTTTAGCCACAATTAACGAAGTTATGACACTTTGTAGGCGCGGGCAGTCAAAGTATAGTCAGATGTTTCACATTTTGACTGAAATTATTTTTTGTTTTTTGTAAATGTTCTTTCAAATTTAATAACTTAATTATTAAATAACATAAAGTACTGAAGTGAGCTACATAACTATATAAAAATGATAATAAGATACAAATTAACAAATATTTGCATACTTAAATCATGTAAATATCTATGTATGTCTCTATAACACAGATCTTGGACAATGGTTTCACAATTATCATCAAAGAGTGATATTGGCAAATTATTAATATGATCAGTTAATCTTTGAAGATATTTTTTGGTAATCCTTAGCATTTCTTCAATAACTGTAGATATGTTGAGATGGCTTTTAATTGTTTTATTTGCCTCGATCCATGGCGCGTTTTTGATTAGTCTTAAAGCTTTGGACTGGAATTTTTCTGTGATATCAATATTTGATTTTCTGGATTTACTTCAAAGTTGAATACGATATAACCAAATTAGTGCAGGAAAGCTTTGTTGATTTTTAGTTTTTGGTTAAAGTTGAGTTATGGTTTTGATCGCAAGAGTCCGTACAATTAACTGTTATATGTGATTTCCATTTAAGTAGCCTAACCAATTTTATTCCCAGATATTAAACAGTGTTTCCTTTTGGGATTTCTTCTCCGATAATATATACTAAAGAAAGATCTTCTTGCCTTAAATTGAAAGTGATAGCTCATCACTTTCTGAAAAAGTGATAGTGATATACTATTACTTTCATTTTAATTATTAGAATTGACTTTTGTATTCCAGTTTTTCAAGGAAGTTCAATTACATTAATTTCAAGTCTAATTATTTCAGTTCCTTTGTGAGTGAATAATAACGAACAATAACCAAACAAAAAAAAACAAAAAAATATGTGCTTAAATAAAATAAAATATAAAAGTATTTCAGCCTTCTAATTGGGTCACACTAGAAACCGATGAAGAAGAAAATTCAGTTTTAAGACATTCTAATTTATTAATCTATTATTCCACAAACAATATGAAAGTTTATTATATTCGATTTGTAATTTTTTTTCCAGTTCAAGATCATAAGCCTGGTAACTGAAAAACAAGAAATACATGATGTTAACGTAGGCGTCAAATTATTTATATATAGTTTTTTTTTTTTTAATTTTCAAATATTTCATTTTAATAAAAAGAATTTAGTTTTCTTTTGTAATTTCTTGACATGTTTTTTTATTTTAGTCATATAAAAAATTTAAATAAAATGGTTTCCTGATGAAAATTATAATGTTCATGTGCCTTTTAATTTAAAATCGTGAATAAATTATTTATTAATCTCTAATTTATTACCTCCTACTGATCACATGTGTAATTAATATAAAGTAAGTTATAAAAGGTGTTGTCTGTTATCTGCTAACGATTTATTAATATTTTTCAGTTACAAAACAATATTCACAAATTAAAAAAAAAATATAAAAATTGTTTTTAAAACGTATTTAATTTTAATTACTCTATAACCTTCTCTTTTATTTCGTTTTTCTATGAAGAAAGTTGGCCTGGCGACAGCGATTACTCGTTACCGTTTTGTTAATTTAGCTCTAATAAGTTTCTTTTCGGACTTCACTTAATTCTCATTTAGTCAAAGAAGTTTCAAATTTAAATTGCATAAGAATTTTTCTAGTTTGCATATCACTTTAGAAGACAGATAAGTCTATTTCGAATAATAACACATTTAAAATTAAAAAAAATTGTATTTGAATTTAATTGAAAAGCTTTTGATTTTATATTTTTTTTTTTAACTTAAATATTTTGTAATTAATCACAAAAAATTAAACTTCTATGTAAAAGGTGTAAACATTAAGAAAATCTCTGAAACATAATTTTTGTGTGCTGCTGGCACCATTATCATGGTGAATGCACAATAAACATATTTTTCACATGTGTCTGAAAATACACAGACCTTGATTTAAAGAAATCCAAAGATAAATTTAAAAAATAAAGGGAAAAAAGAAAAAAAAAAGTCATAAAAACAATGAACTGCTTTATAATTTTAAACATTAAACAACTCTATAGTTCTGCGTAGAGAAGTGTTTTTATTTTTTGAAATCAAAGTACAGTTGTGGCCAGAAAGTGAACATCCATTCGTGAGTTGCAAATTGCTGGTTAAGAAAAGTTTTGAGCCATATAAATTAAAGGATCTAATATGGTGCCATGAGAATTTTTTTTTATATAAAACGAAAAAATTTTAGATTGTTTTAGTTTTTTTTTATTTATTCGATTAATCAATCGTGTTATTCTGTTTACATAAATAAAATTCTAAACAATTTTAAATCGAATCCAAGAGCATTCTACAAGTTTGCCAACTCTAAAAAAATATCAATGGCTTTAGCCTCTGTTACGAAGTATAAAAATTTAGAATCTGATGATTAGCTGACAATAAGTAACTTGTTTGCAGATTTCTTTTCTACCACCTATTCTCATAAAATTTTTGATGAATGGACCTCTTATCAACTATCAGAGGTGTCATATCGCACTATATGAATTCCATTTCTTGATGAATTAACAGTTTTGAGCTGGTAAAAAAAGCTTAAATTTTCTTATAAATATGCAACGGATACTTAACTAAAGTGCTCTGGCACTGGCAAAAGCTCTACTATTATCTTCAACTTATCATTGAAATTTATTTATTTATTATTTTTCTAAAATATGTTATTTAAACCAGAATAATATAGCAAACTAAAGAGGTATTGCTTAACTCAGCGCTATATCTAAAATTTTTGAGAAAATTGTTACCGATCACCTTTCCCATCAAGTATCGTCTATATTTGCTCCTGTTCAGCATGGGGTTGTTCAACCGTTAGTAAACCGAGATTTGTTTAACGAAGCAAACTGATGTTATTTACACTGACTTCAGTAAGGCATTCGATAAGGTTAACCAGAAACTTCTGATAAGGAAACTTGACCTTACGGGATCACAAACAATTTACTTATGTGGATTAATTCATATCTTTCAAAGAGAAACTCACGTGAGGATACATATCATATATCATCAAGCTGATCATATTCTCCTGCAAAGGACTTAGATGCATTTAATTCATTGTGTAATATTTATCTTATGAAGTTGAACATGCGAAGATGTCAATAGAAACTATGAACTTGAGAAACTGAAGCAGTTTAGTTACCGATGTGTCACAAAACATCTCTATACTTCTCTTGTGAGACTTATTCAAAAGTATGGCTGAATAATTTGGGATCCATCGGTGCAATAGTAGTTCTTGTTATTTTGTCTTCAGATAGAATTATTCGATTTATTTTGATTCACCTGTAAGGAAAAAAATAGTCAGTCAAGTGCAAGTGGGACTCACACGCATGATAGACTGACTGACTACCTTTTAATTTTAAATTTTATGTTTTTATAATTTTTGTGAAAAATTTAAAGACGAGTCAAAAAATAATGCCATGCTCATGGAAACACTCTTTTATTTTTCAATTTATTGTATTTGTGGATATGCCGGCTATAAATAACGTTTGTGAAAAATTTCTAGAGTATACCTACTAGGGTTCCTTAAAAAACAGTGTCACTACTCAGAGAGAGCTCGAAGGATAAAGTTATATCTTAATAAATTAATTTTTATTAATAATATCAATCAATAGCTTTACGCTTCTGAATATAAAGCGAATGCTTTTGCATTTCTTTCGATAACTTTTCAAACATGCTGCTATATTTTTTGATATTTCTTTTTATTAAAGATTATACATATTTTATGCTACTGTCAGATTGCTTTGTGAATAGAAACTTATAATTAATTTCTCCATTTAACTAACGCCCAATAATTATTTTTGTTACATTAGCCGGTGTCGTTTTTTATTAAGAGAAAAAAATGAACTTGCTGTAGGAGTTAAGGAAATTGTCAAAAATTAAACTAAAGCTGGATTAAATGCTTAAGTATTATTTATATAAAAGAGACGTAATTATAATTCAAGAGAATTGAGTTTTTTTTTGGACTAAATTATATATATTTGACAACTTTATAGTAGGCATAGAAAACTATAATTTTTAAATGGTACTTTTTACAAGCTGAAAGCAAGATGGAAATTATTTAAAATGTATATGAATTATATTACGAAAATTTTTATTCGAATAAAAAAACCTATTCGAATAAAAATGACTCGATTAAAATATTTTATTCGAATACGAAAGAACTATTCGAAACAAAGAATAACAATCTCATGAAGAATAATAATTGTGAAGAATGATGAATCAACACTAGTTTCAAATTTGTTTAAAATTGTTTTAAAAAATTTTAGCAGTTTATCTGCCGTGCCTAAGAAAAGTTTTTTTTTTAAGTTTCCATTAGAAGCAACGAGAAGTTTGTTTTTCTAGTATCTGTTTATTTGGCCGTTAAAACATCTACTTAACAATACTTTTCTCTATATGCAAGTGCTGTTGATTTAACAGATATGCAACACATCTACGAAAACCAACCCATCCCAATATGTGTAGCTAACTTCTTCTTTCATTTAGTTCATTTATATCACATATCTTAGTTGTAAACAAAACAAGTTATTCCACTGCTTTTCTTTCGGTACGATACAAATATATGTATTAAGGGTGGTCAAATCTTATTTTCGTAACAATATTTTATAACCAAATAGGAAGATATAAAAGCTTTGGAAATATATGAGCTGGTTTTTTTGAAAGTGGTATAAGTCCATTTTTCCATATATTGAGATATTTAAGGGTTTGCGTTTGAATCAGTTTAAAAATATTGGCCAACTTAATCAATTTGAGTGATGTTTTTTACACTATTAAATTTTATTACGAAATAATAATTACTACAATTATTTGAAAAAAATAAACGATTTTTTAGCTCCACATGGACTTATACCACTTTCAGAAATAACATATTACAAGAAATAAAAACAGGAGCAAATTTAAGTCCATATTTTTACAGACATAAAAACTTTACTGAAATGGATTTTTATGTAAAAAGTAATAGTTAAAATGAAGACATTTAAATACACGAATAACCAAGTTTATTCAGTTATATTAAAAATATAAAAAGGAAAACTACTTGGTTAAGATCGTTTTACAGTTATCATATTGAAGTATTTATGGTTAATAGGTGGTATATAAGGTAATCATATCATATCATATCGTTATATTTCTTTTTTGTTATGCTTCTTGAAGTTGTGTAAAGTGGTAACATATTAATTTTACTGAGATTTTTTGGTTTTCCCTTTTTTCCAAATGAAAAAAATTGTTTTAAATGGAGCATTTTCTTCCATACTAATTTTATAAAAAATTTTGTGAGGTTCATTCCTTTTGAACCTCATCCAACATATTTTAAGAAAGTTTACAATTTCTCCGTCCGTATTTTTTTCTGTTTGATATTGCCTCTTCTAGAGATTTGGTTGAGACAAAGTCTTCTCTCTTCATTTCATACAAAATAAAGCTGTTTTTTTTCGAAAAGCCTTTATTGCATTATAATAGTCTTGGGCAGTGTATAATAGATCCTTTTTCTTTAATGCTGTTTCCACAACTGAAAAATCTCTGTCGTTTGGAAGAAATGAATGGCCCGACAGTAAAAATTTGTGGTCACTAACATTCATGTTATTATCGTCTGATTGAACAATCCTTAACCACATCAGTGCGAGCTTAATATTGCGATTTTGTCCGGTAAACATGTATGCTATTATGTGGTCTTGGGTTGTTATATTCTGAATATGTTTTAGGCAGCAAGATGCTATTTCTTCCACAAATCTGGAAGCTACAGTTTTCTCTCATGCATACATATTAATTCTGTTATCATGAAAATTATGAAAACCTTCATTAGGAACATACATATGTACATATTTCGCTTATAGTATGCAACAGAAACTGTTAATTTGGGATATGGAAGGGCCTTTTGTAGATCAAAGGAAAATGCGAAATATTTATCTGGATTTATTGATGCTGAGTTTTGATCTTCTTTTAAAGCTTTTCTAGCCAGTTATGTTCTTCTAAAAGGCTGCTTTTTTCATTAGGGTCTGAGGTAGCTTTAATTTTCAAATTTAAGTAATCGCATTTTTGACAAGTGTCTTTATGTGGTTGATGAAAACATAAATTAAAATTATTCTTAAAAATTTTTCTATGTATTCGCTCGCTGAGAAATGTTGTATGGTTTTCTTAGCACTTTTCAACATACATTTTTCTTAAGTTCTTAAGTTCAAATTACGGCTCAGGCATTTTCTGTTTGGATTATTAGAACGCGTGTAATGACTGTCATAGTGTGGAAAACCTTTTATATGATCTTTTGCGACATCCATTAGTTTTTCATCACTCTTTCTGCAAGATGCTTTCATTTTTCCACGTAACTTATTTCCTATTATCTTTGCTTTGAGAGCCCTATGTAGTCTGCCTATAGACATAGCAAATGTATCTATAAAGAACTTTCTACATGCCTTAATGCTTTCCTTTTCAATATTTAAAAAGTATTTATAACCACAATCTCTGGCTGATCCCTTGAAATTTCAGCCTCGTCTTCTTTTTATTGGCGCACGCTGAGTGGATGCACACAAGAATGTATTTTGTTTGCTAAAATCCCCCATTTTCCAAAAGACATTAAAAAGTGATATTCAATCACTCTCTGTAATACGCTTCTCGCACAATTTCTTACATTTGCAATCCCTATTTTTGAATAATATTTTTTGCCTTTATTCCTTTTACTTTTCCTAATCTTCTGATCATTATTTTCATAATGTGACCGAAAATAAGTAACATCGCCTTCGTCAGTCGTTAAAAACAAAAATTCGAATTCCCTTCTTAGTTTGTAGAAATGTTGAATAAATACTGTTCAAATTGCTTTCCTCATCCGATTCATAAATTTATCTTCTTTTTCTAATATTCATGGGTCTTATTTCTATAACAAATAAAATTCAATATTCCTGGCAATAAAATCATTACTCTTACTTACCAACCTCACTTTCAGACAGATTGCCGTATTCTTTACAGATCAATGAGCTCATTATAACAAATATTATTATTTATTTAAACCTTTAATTTTCTATTTTAATAGCAGTAATATTTAAATAATACTCACGCTGCAATCTATTAGTATAAGAACCAAACAGTAGGACTTGCGAAGGAGATCTAAACAAAAGTAGTGTTTATTTTCTTCTCATCATTTTATCAGAAAAATAATACCGTCATGTTGTTGACAATTTTGTTTTTAATACACTAACACTAGCTAAGCCATATCTGCTAAATTGCAGTGCACATTGAAGTCGTAATCATCAATAGTAATTGCAATAAGAAAGTTGTTTTAATTATAATTATTAGAAATGGACTTATTCCACTTTTCAAAGAAACATTTGTGCGATAGCATTGTACAGCAAAACTGTTTATGTTTATTTTATGTCAAAATATAACTCTATTGGAATTGTAATTGTAAGTATGGAGAGAAGGTGTCTATAGCTCATTAAAATTACCGTTAACTTAGTTTTATTAAAAAGTGGACTTATATCACTTTCAAAAATACTAGTACATATATTAATAAAAATAAATAAACGAAATAAAATTAATTTAGTATTTTATAGAAAAAAAAATTAAATTAAAGACATTTCAAGTTTCCGATCCTTCGGCTTCGTATTAAACATAAAATTTAATTTTGCATATTTTATATATTCATCAAATTCTTTGTAAACACATAAAAATCGTATTTATTTCTTGAAATTTTTTGATATTTAACTTTAATTTTGTGACATTAAATTAACATAAACTCCAGTGTGCAAATAAATGTTGGCATCATTTTCGAAATTTACGTTTGCTGTTGGAATTTTCTTAAAACTCTGCATGTGTTGAGCGAGCCGCAATACAACACAATAATTTTAAATGAATTACACTAAGGCCATAGCGAACTAAAACAACTTCGTCTTCAACTTAAAAATAAATTATTTGCATTTTAATTTTATTTTACAACAAGTTTCAGAGTAAAACTTCTAACGAATTTAAATACGAACATGTGCTGTAATTTTGAAAGGTAAAAAATATAGAATCTCATTAAAAAAATGACGTCAGTACCAATATTAAGATTACGATTACATACAATAATAGGGAGTCCCCAATATGAGTATATTAAAATTACCTTCTCTTTTTTACGATTTGAATTGGCTAAGAGAATTTGAAATATTCTATACAAAATGCTTTACATGCGCTGAAACGAGAAATTTGTTTGATTTTGGCATTTTCGTTAGAAATTTAAGCATTTTCTGCCAAAACGTTTTAAAATATCTTGTAAAAACTCAATTTCCAATTTTCCCTAAATATATATTTTACTATAAAAACTTAACTAATTTTTATTGTTAAAACATAGCTATTTTGTTCTGTTTAATGTAAAATAATTGCTTCTTTTAAATCCAGAAGAAAGCTGCTTTAAGACGAGCTCAATAATCGAACTAAAGTTACATGTATATACAGCGACCGTTGGATACGTAATGTAAACATAAACTGTCGCTAAGCATTCGATTTTTCATATTCACAGTGTAACGCCAGAAGTCCAATGTCGTTTTTGACAAACAAATGACTGATCGTCTATACCGGTATCTTTTATAATAATTAATATTTTTCATTTATAATAATTAATATTTTTATTTTAAGAAAATAAAAGTATTTATTGTTATATAAATTGAAATTTTGTTTATAATTACTTTAAACATTAAATTTTAATTTTCAATTTTGTATTCAATTTTGTATTTAATGGCCAACGCCATCTGGCAGGTCAGTGTAACAGCGGTTAATGATAAAATAGCCAACAGCAGTTTTAGGCAGCAGCTGACAGCTGGTGGTGAAAACAGTCGTCTGCTGTTGTATACATCGACTGGCGATATGGCGTATGTGTGTTTGTATATAGGTTGGCAGAATAGGTATAAACGAGCGAACATCATAAATAATAATTCAGTTGGTGTGCGGGCGGCGGCAGAACAATAGGTTATATTATTTTAATATTTCGGACTATTAGGTAAGACAGTCAGGCTATAAGCAAAACGGAGGTTTTAACCCAGCTGGAGTAACCAAGGCATTGGACAGAGTGTGATTTGTTTTATATCCCCACCTGGCTATGTAGCCTTAATCAGATGGTGGACAAACTACTATTGTATAATTTGGAACATCATACATGCGTCCTAGATAGCCGAAGGCATAATTCTAAGCAACAGAACCACTTAGTTGCAACTTTAATGATTCCAGGACAGGGCTGCAAACCATCACACCTTGCTAAAGAGTTGGAGACTTTCTAACTCCTGTCCAGAACACATGTCAAGCATGCTCACTGGACTGGATCATTCACTTTGCGTGTCATTATCAGTGAAATGATCCTGGCCACCATATTAAACAAACCTGTTATGGGGCCTCGAAACCACAACCACCACGATACTCCCATATAGGGGCCAACCTCAATAATCAGCCAGAGAACTATTAAATGTCTAAAGAGACAAATAATGAACTCTGCGAGCTTACAGATTCCTGTGGAAATAAAGTGGAGCTTCCAGTTGTCTACCTGTCTGACTTCAGGGGACTGTACTCCATTTTTCCCCCAGTTGCACTGTGTCTAGATAGTGGAATATTCTATAAAGACCATATTTATATACCCCTGGGGGGAACCAAGGCATTGGACAGTTGAGCGGAGGTCTTAACCCAGCGTACAGTGTTTTGGTTGTTTCCCTTGGACACGGCCTACTAACTGTAGAGCGGAGGTTGTCGCCACTGTGAGTGACCAAAGCAGGGGACAGTTGAGCGGGGGTCTTAACCCAGCCCAACTTACATTGTTTTCGTTATTTTCTTACGACACTGATCGGGATACGTTGGACCAAGACAACGGAAACCGCCGCACTCACACCAGTGTACAATAGACGGAGCCGAACAGCGAGCTGCCGTCAAGCGGAGGATTAGTGGAAAATAAAGGCTAAGTTATAAGCAAATTAACCGAAGCCTTTTATTTGTCCCAACGACCCTGGACTCCGCTGAGTATACCCCAGCAGCCAGGGAAAGCCTGTCGTTACAACAGTTTTAAATTTTTCTTGCTACTTGCCACATATCAAATTTGATCAAAGACTTCTCTTATTTCTCAATTGAAAAAAACGGTTCCAGTTATTAAATTACACTCGATTTCTCCCAAAATAAATTATTTTTTATTTAAAGTAATAGTAAACTAAAGAAGTTTGTCGGTTCTGTCTTTTAAGTGCCTAACGATAATGTGTTAACTTATTGCCTAATGCATTTCTGCATTTCCTCTTTTTTCAAAATTATGATTTTTTGTTTTAAACCGCAACTGCTTTTAAACATGTTTTTTTTTTAATTTTAACTAATTTTAAACTATTATTTTTCATTTTGGAAATTTTTCTGTTTTTTTCTGTATTTTCACTAGTTAACAATTTTTTCAAATGAATAATTATTATTTACTTTGGCTTAGGTTCATTAGTAATTGCGATAAGTTATTAAGACAGGCGAAAAACTTAGAAATGAAAGTATTTTTTCCTTATTTGTACGAAGAAATTTGATGAGGATTATAGCGAAGCAGAAAATGCATTCTAGGCTGCTGGTATATCAATGTTATTTTTCTTTTTTTTACTAATAAATTACAATTAATAACGAATTTAAGCCTAACTGAAAGGTAGTTATTTAGTATATCGTGTGGCTGATGAATTTTGCTACATTAAGAAACTCAAATAACTTTTTGTAAAGTTTTTGTAATTTATTTTTTAGTAATTCGTTTGAAAAATAATACATTTTTATTAGAGTAATTCATAAAGTTTTGAAAATAATTGAATTCGAATAAATAATATAATAAATAACATGTGTTATTTATTACTGCCTAGAGTATTGCAGCGGGAATTGACTCAGTTACCGTTCGAGGAAATTGTTTTAAATCATCCAAATTTGTTGGGTTTCTTTTCTAAACTTCTTCTTTATAATAACCCTACAAAAAAAATCAGGTACAGTGGGGCCAGGAAACCAACAGAATATGGAGTTTCTTGAAATATGTTTATTGGGAAATTTTTGCCGCAATTCTGCATTACATTTTGGACGCCATTTCAACGATCTTCTCATAAAATTCTAAGCGAATCGGGAAGTCTCTTGGGTTCAGTTTGTTTGTTAATTGAAGCTTATATGGAAATAAGTTTAAATCTTGCTGCAAAATTGTCTGCAGTGGCAGTCTGCTGACATCCATTTGAGCAGGTAAGCTCCTTGTCGAAACTCGAGGATTGAATTGTATGGCAGCAGCTACAGCAGCGATAGTTTCCTGCGCCCGAACTGAGAAATCGATGATAAGGTCTTCTTACGATTGTGCCACACTCGGCAAAATTCTTCACGAGCCACAGTATAGTCTATCTACTAGGAGGAGTACCATCAAACGTGCACCTATATTCTCTTTGGACGGAAACTACGGACTCTAAAGCGTTAAAGCATTGCACTATCCAAATCCTGGTTTCATTATCCCAATTCTTCATTTTAGTTAAATTTAAAGATCAATTTATAAAATGAAATAAAAATGGCACAGGTTGGGTACACAGAAAAGATTTTCTAATAAAATCTCGTTCCACGCATTTGCCATCGCCGTTATTATTTCATCTATAGTTCTTGTCAAATTTGTGGATCTATTACCCTTTAAGTAGGATTAAACATTTAAAGTTTGACATTGAAGAGGCCAGTCCAAAGTTTGAACACCACTTTCTATTAGAAATTTTGTAATCATTTTGCTTTTATGACGACAGGCAGGCAACGTTATCTTGCTGGATAACGAACAGTCTATCGCCAGAAAGAAATGATTATTAGTTTAATATTCTTAAATATCGATATTGGTTCATCTAGACAGGAACCAAATCACCTACTCCATTAAATTACTAACGCTTTTAACACCTTGGCTTTGTTTCTAACATACAGGTGCCGCTTTTTCTTACACATTTTTTTATTTAATGTGGCAAAAACTTTTTTGAGTGATGCTCGCGACTGCTCTGGTCACCCGACAGTATATTACGCCAGAAGTTAAAGGCCTTGATGATATTCCTTTTGGCAAATTCTAAGCGCTTCATTTTGTATTTTGGTAAAAGGAATCGTCCTTATAATGTATGTCTGCATATTGGCTTCAGATACTATGAGGAATAGTCATTTCATTTATGTGATCAATTGTGCTCTTATTACACTCCAAAGTGGTAGTTTTAGGTCCAAACGATCAGTCGGTCCTCATAACTCGTAGTCTCTCGTTTTCTACCCAGTTGGCACAAGTTTCTCCCATTTTTTTAAATTTATTTATTAGATAATAAATTGTTTGTTTCTGCCAAATTGTATTCTTTTGCGACATTTACAGTAGAAATGCCCGAATTGTGTATTACCAAAATTTTTATTTTACTTAAGTGAATTGTTTTTACTATTTTAGTGAATTCAAGTACAAACTTAAAATATTTTAAATGAAGAATAAATAATAAAGAAAAATACAAATTGTGAAAAATTAATTAATTAGCAAATTTGAAAATTCTTATGCCGTTCAAATTATATTACTCGCCTGATTATCTTGCTATAGGAACCTTATATGTAAGTAATTTCGGTTCAGACGTTTATTACTTAGAATAGATTCAAACAAACAAGAAAATATAGCAAAAGAAGAGGAAATATAAAATATTAGCGGAAAGTCAATATTGCCACAAATTTACGACTAAAAGTTGATAAAAAAAATATATATATTGCAAGCCCAGATCCTACATTATGTGATAAAAAAATGTGAACGCCCTTAATGCGTAAATTATTTAAAGAATTTGAAAAAACTGCATCATAAATTCTAGCATAAAACCTAAACACCATCGATAATGCCATGTACTCATACATACATATGTACGTATGTATGCGTTTGTGAATATGAGCATGAGTAAACTCTCTGGGTCATATGAAAAGAAACATTAAAAAATATAGTTTCTTCAAATATGGTTTCTTGAAAGAAATATGAGCTAAACTGATTGTAGTGGCTGCCGTTGATGGCTGATATTTAAATTGTTATTGACACATTTGAATGTTTTTTTTTAAATCCGAATTCACGTTAATGAATTTTAAATTTTATTTATATTTGACTATTCATTTTTCTATCCAACTGTTGAGCTGCTGAAGTCATTTTCAGTTGCTGTTAAGGTCTGTGTTTTCAAAGCGTTAGCATTAACAGTTGCTAATCAATAGAAATAATATTTAAATAAAATTAAAACGAAAACTCAAATATTAAATATTTATTTAGACAAATTTACGATTAAAAAAAAATTACATAAATATAAATACTAAGCGCCACAAGCCAAAGCAAGTCTCAAATAATAAATCACTTTTCGTCAAACATGCAAAAATATAGTTTTTCTTAACAGTTTTTTGCATATTAAATCAACAAATGAATAACTTTTTATGGCAAAAATATATTAAAAAATTGGGTTAAAAGCTTTTTTAAGTTATATATTTTTTTTGTAGCATAAGCATAAAGTCAATAGCAACTAATTTAAATAAAAAATAAAAAATAAGAAATGCACTATTTATTCATTATCAAATTTTAAATAATTGAAATAAATACGTAAATAAATGTTTTTAAATCAGTTTTGATTAATTAACTTAAATTTATTATATTTTTAGTGTAATTTTTTAAACTACATTTTAATTCTTATCTGCTTTAAAGTGTGAATTTTTTTGGTAAATATTTTTTTGTTTTAATGCCTGAAAATTAATTCCACTTCATTGCAAAAGCTACTTAAAGGCTTAAAAAATATATTTTGTATGGATTTTATGATTTTTTTCTTTTGATTTATAAAACAAATTGCTATTAACCAACTTGTGCATTACAGTCAGTGAATTGAAAAAGCTGTACAAATTTTTCTTACCTGTGGCTTATTGTGATTATTTGTTGGAAATAAAAAATAAGAAATACAATGATGTTTATCTTTCGATTTTTTTTTGAAATTAGTTTTGTTTGAACTTTTTTTCAAAAAAGTAAGTTTCTTTCAAAATATTAATACTCTAATTGCTAGTATTACATTAAAATATAGTATAAAGCTAAATCGTATGCTTAAATATGAAAATTAGTTAATTTGCTATCAGATTAGCAATTTTTTTAAATTAAAAAGCATAAAATTATATTTTTAATAGATAAAAAAACTAAATCGAACACATTTTTTCTAAAAAAAAAACAGCATTACAAAGCTTTAAACTAGTTAAATAAATAACTACTTTAAAAATAAATAAGTACTTTAAAAAAGTACTTATTCAAAAAGTACCCCTGTGCAGTACACAGAACCAACGAAAAAAGTACTTATTTAAAAAGTATCTTTTTCCAAAAAGTATTTCTTTTTTATGTGCCTTTGTAGCTAAATGGTTGGGACCAAAACATATCTACTACTAGGTAGCAACAATTGCAAATTCGCTATTTAAGAGTTCTTAACGTTTTGAGAAAAAGATTTAGGTTTAATATAAATACGTTAAAAAAATTTGCATTTGAGTACCTTTTTAAAAAAAATGCGTCCACTTTTTTAAAAAGCATCATTTAACATTTAGAAATAAAAGGTAATATTTTTAATAATTTAACTAAGGCGAATGTAACGGTTAAAATATTAAGTGAATGCCTGGCAATATGACGGCCTTAAATGGAAACTCCCTTAATCTTTATGTCAACAGATACATACTCGGGTATATTTTGTATTTTTAATGCTCTGTATCTTAAAAAGTAATTACTGTATTAACTGGAAATTTTATGATGTCCTCACTAGTAGTGTTGTCTACCTTATTTCTGGATTTAAGTAAAATTGAGAGATGGGAATCGAGGATGTGGCCATTTTTTTAATCCTATCCCTTACGTCAACAGCTGCATACCTGGGTATGTATAATGAAATATATGAAAATATGATGGATATTGCACGTTTATTGAATAAAATTTACATGCGTTCAATAATAAAATTCAATTTCAAATCAGGTATAAGAAAAGATATGAAAATATTAATTAATAATTTTTCTTAAATGCATTGGTTATATTGCGGCATATGACTAGAATGTGGGGCATACATGGGCTTTTTGCATAACGTGCAGACCTTTCTGGTTGAACGTCGTTTTAAACATATGTAGCAATTTGTCACGTTCTACCATGGTTTCTACTGCAGCATCTTTTACGCTAAGTGATTATCCATATATGGACTCAATAGCATTGCATGTGGAAAATATTATTGTAAAGTGTTTATTTTTGGTTATTTTATCTATTTTCGACTTTTCCAGTTGTTCGCTGAGGCTGTGCAGGAACACCCTACGGTGGCTTGGTGAAGGTTTTAGTTGTGGATTATTTTCAATGTCTATTTGTTCGACGCTTTGTTGAATATTCCGCTATAATCTTGTCCATATTATTGATCCCACTTTTATATTTGTTGCAGGTTAAGATATGTGTGGTTTTTCTTTTGACCTTGCACTTGGCATCAATAATGCAATAATGCATTGTGGATAGAAGTATAACTGCCTTTTTTGGGATGTAAGAGCCCAAGGTAATATTGTTGTTGAAACCAAACAAACCATTGACTCTACCTCCCACCGTTTCGGTAATATTCCGTCTACTTCCATGAAAAAGATTGTAGCGCAAGTCTTTCACTACTCTCTCGCCCACGTTTTTCTTCCGTTAACATGAAATGGAGTCACATACCCATTATGCTTTAATTCCGTACTTGTTGGATTAACTTACACAGAAACAAAACAATGCAACTACACAGCATAAGTAAAGTCAAATCAACACAGAAATAAGCCAGTAACAAAAGAAATTCTATATTGAATGTATTGACATACCCTGCTATGTATCTGTTGTTCTGTATGTTTAATTTTTTATGTTAAATTCTTAAATTTATATTAATTTTAAATCAAGCATATTGATAATTTTAAATAGCTGCTGAAAAACTAAAGCCGTATATAAGTGATATTTTGGTTGTTTTTAAAAATTTTTGTACTTTTTCTTCCAGTGCACATAAAAATGGTCCTATCTAGTGCAGTTCAAGAGCAGCGGCACTGTTGGGTCACCCTTTAATTAATTTTTAACATATTTGGTCGGACTGTGTCTATAGCAGTTCAAACAAAAACAAAATAATGTTACTGCATTAAATAGTGTGCTACAGAGAAAGTTTAAAGACTTTTATGGCGCCAGAGAGCTGTGATAGCTGTATAGATGGACATACATTATGGCGCCAACTATAGGTTTACGTTTTTACAATCTGCATAAGGAACCCTAAAAAGATCTTTGAAAACACATTGTTACGAAGGTGTTTAGTTTAAGTTATAAAAAGATATATAATAATTATGGTTATTTGACCTTTTTTATACTTTAAATACTTTTAATTACTAAGAAATTATCACTAAATTAATCACTAAGAAATTATCACTAAAAAAAAAATAAAGTGAAATGACTTATCATATTTGTTCTAAGAATCTTATGAATACAAAACAATAACATGCTACATTCGAATTTCATGAACTAATATGAAGAAACGAAACAAGAGAAAACACACACAACCAAAGAAATACCTTCACTGAATAATTATGGTGATGCGATTGGTGAATTAGAGTTTTTTAGTGAATTTTAGAAAATGAATTCTTAGATAAGGAAAAAGTAATCAAATTTTGAAAGTGATCAAGTTAACACACAGATTTCATCCATTAAAGTGGTAAAGTTACTAGCGTGTATTTTTGTGTATAAATGCGAATAGGAAACATTGTCTAAATAAATTTAAACAATGAATTTAATTAATTATAGTTATTATTTTGCAATAAAAGAACTCAATAAACTGAACTACAATTTACCAACATCCTTTTGTTTTGCCCAATATCTGTGTTTATTTCATATTATTTTTCGTATTTAATGTTGCATTTCATTGGCCTAATTTAAAGCAAAAAGTCGTTTAACTAACGAATTGACATAATTTCCATCTAATCATACTTAAATATCAAAGAAAATAAATAAATTAAATTTATATTTTGTTTACTTGCCTGTTTTTAAAATAAACGTAAAATACTGTAAACATTTTATATTTAGACTTTCACATATTTAATACAAAAAGTTTTTGACTTTCATTTCATCTGTCTTTTGGTTTTTACTTCTTTTAATTTAAAATATTTTTCTATGATACATTTACTCATGCATATGTATGTTCTGAGTGTTCATATTTAAAAAGGCAGAGATGGATGGGGTGAATGGATGGATGGTGGTACTTCATACTCATAGGATTTTGTTGTTGTTTTTTTAGTTTGGCTTAAGGCCAAAAAAAAAAATTTCACTTTAACAGTGACATTGCCGCACGACTTTTTATCAAAATCATATATTTGTAATAATGTTTGCAATTGTTATGTGTTTTTTAATTTTATTTTTGTTGTTGTAGTTTGCCAAGAACAATGCTTAACATCGAAAGATATAATTTTAAAGGTTATTTATTTATCTATTTATTTATTTCTTTCTCTTTTGTAGTATTTTTGCTTTATGTGCATAAAATTTTTAGTTTTATTAATAGAATTTGATGCAGTAATTTCAAAAAAAGAGGTGATTTAATAAAATAATTCAAAACTTTCTTATCACATGAAAGAATTTGAGTGAGATTTCAAACGAAGTGATTCATTGTTAATGTGGCATATAGGCTGATGATATTATGAAATGAATTTTTTTGAGCCTAATATTAAAATATGTGTCTATAATAAATAAATTTATAATAATAAATAACCAATTAAGATAAAACTTTTAAAATATATTTTTTGTAATAAATTAAGAAAGTAAAACTTTGAGCTTTAGGATTTTTTTAATGTTTCATCAATTAAGAGGGCAGCGTTTTTCTAAATTATAAAGACAAAGTTTGGTTTTGTTTTTCTAAAACTTTTTCGAGCATAAAGGTCTTCCCCTTCAAGGGAAGAAAAATCTGAGACAAATAGTCTATCAAATTCACCATCTCAATTTTCCTTAGTAATTTTCGATAGTTATACGATAGCACTCATTAATATTTATTTTAGCTTTTGATTTCCCACCTCCCGTTGCATTATTGAGGTTGCCCAGCCACAGGATATATAAGTTTAGAGTTAGCATATCGTACTTGTTCAGCAAATAGTGTATTAAATTAATATTTAACAATTTTCATTGGTAATAAAACTATGAAGAACTAAAGTTTAAAAACGTGATATGAATAGTAAATATTGTTTAAAAAGTAGAATTGAAATAAAAATTTGAATAATACATTATTGTTGCACATGTGCGATATATTGCTACATTGAATCACTTTTAAAAGCTAAAGCTTTTCTTAAATGCAAAAATAAGCACATTAGTTTTTAATGCTTTTATTTCCAACTTTGCAGTTTCACAGTCTTTTAGAGTTAAATACGCTCTGAATATGATAGGACTCGAACTCACTGTCTTCTTTTTGATCAACAAGGCAATTCAAATTTTCATCTGCAATTAATATTTTGTTGAGGTTTGTACCACCATTGCCTTATTAAAACATACAAACGCCTAAATAATTTTAGCTGCTGTTCCGATATACAGGCGCTTTAACCAAGTTATCTATCTGGGCGGGCAAACAACTATTAACATTTTCTAAGTCTGGAATATTCGAATATTTGCTTTCTATTCATTCGCCTTTTAAATACACATCCACCATATTTTTATTGTTTTAACTCGACTGTATTGGAATATGAAGACATGACCCTGCTAGCCTATTTTTTTTTTTCTTGATAATATAGTCCCCGACGTTTCGCCAGGTATTTACTTTTCTGAAGCCATGCATAATTTGGGTGTTTAAAATATTAACGTGTAGGTAAAAATGCGTGTTGGTTTTCAAAGTGTCTAATTTTCGCTATAATTTTAATTATTTGTTCTTTGGCACATTAAGCCATTAAAAACATTTAATATATCTATGGTGAACATAGACAAATAAACAACCTCTTCGCCTGAATTTAAAATAACAAATAACAAAAATTTTCTTTGTCATCCACAAAAGCATAAATATTAATGCCAAATTATTTAGTCTGTTGTATGTTTTAGCAGCAGATAGTTATTTTCAATGAAATCTTATTATCAAATAAATAGAATACATTTAATCGCCTCCTATTTTATCACCTTTTATTTAATTACACCTTTAAGTAAAACACTTTGTACATTTAACAATTACAAACTATTTTTATTAATTAAGAAATTAATACAGCCATTGAAAAAATGTTTTAATTACAGCATGTATCGGTGTTGAATTAAATAACAAAAATTTTATTTAAAACATGATTAGCTTACGGGACGGCAATAACACTTATGAATGAGTCTTAATTTTTATTAATTCACTCATAATTAATTTTATATTTTGTAATTTTTTGTTTTTATTTTTTTTAAACTTGATTTTTTTAATGAGAATAAAAATAATTTTATGAACTACAGTAGACGGGATAATTAATGAGAACTAAAGAAATATTTTTGATACAAAAGAACACAAGAAATTTGGGTAAATAAAAGTTATTCGATTAAATAGACGCATAATTATTATACTACCATTTCTTTCGTTTTATTAATGATTAACATAAGAGTACTGCAAAGCTTACCACTTCTCTTTAGCCCACAACGCCTAACCAATCATAGTCGAAAGTCTCTGGTGCCATTAGCTTAGAATCTGCAGCAGAATACACCATCAATCTCAATTTTAGAACAATCGAATAGAAGTCATGGGAACAGAGTTGAGATCAATGGTCGCAAAATCTAGAGAGGTTTATGCTTTAGCACACATATATATCCGAATGTGCTGCATTAGCTTGAGGAGTCGGAAGCCTTTCATATTATTGACATGAAAGTTCAAATATTAAAAAAAAACTCAGGCTCAGCTATGCGTTAAGTTTTTTTAAAACCATTTAAGAGATACTTCACTCTTTATCTTTGCTATTTTCACCAACAATTTTTAACCATAATACAAGTAAAACTCGCAAAAACATAAAAGAGCTTAGCAATAGGGCATCAGCCCAATATTGGGTGCGTTTTTTATATTTTATTATTTATTAAATGTATGTTGTTCTAATGGAATTGGAAAATTTATTATTACAAGCATTTTGCATTTTGATTTAATAAAAATTATCGTACTTAGCCATGGCAAATAAATGCAGACATTAGCATCTTTGGATTGTATACCGACCTTCTGGGTAATGACTTTTATCACAATGATGAAAATGGCTATACTTTTGGCCAGTTTTCTTGCAATGCAGCGGCGTTTCTTGCGATATGAAAACAGTTATATATAATATCACTTACATTTCAACCGAGAAATAATTTATTTACTTCCTGGCAAACTTTTAAGCTCGATTTGTTTATTAGACATTTTCTCCTCAATCGTTTTGTATGAGTTAATTCAAAGTCAAAATCGCATCACCATTAAAGAGCACTAAAAAAGGATTTTATGTTCGAAATCACTAAACGTTTATTCTAGAACAATTTTAAATCTTGCAAAATTCCGTACTGCCTTTCTTATCTTTTCAGAATCAATTTCAATACTCTGTTGTAAATAATTAATTAATATTAAATAAATATGTTTTAATTTTTAAAGGTCTTTTTTAATTAAATTTAACTATATATTTTTTCAATATTTCGCTTTCCTCTGGAAAGCTTCTTCAGGAAATTAATTTTAATTCAATTTAATTTTAATTTTTTTTTTCATTTCCAGAGGAAAGCGAAATATTGAAAAAATATATAGTTAAATTTAATTAAAAAAGAGCGTTTAAAAGATAAAAACATATTTATTTAATATAAATAAAAAAAACAGATCGAGTTAAAATAATAACAATTTTATTATAATTTTATATAATAATTAATTAATAAAACAAATTTTTTCTTCTTTCTTTGTAGGTAAGTGTATCCTACCCTCGTAGTCTACATGAAAGGGAAACGATAAAATTTTTCAGATAAGTTTACTAACAGAAGTTAATTGTAAGTATTTTAAAGGTAGCAATATTAATTTTTTTAAGTATTTAAGGAACTTAATTTTTTTGCCATTGACTGTTAAACTGTCAAACACGTTCCTTAGATTCAAAACAGAATAATGAACATGCTTATGCGCCGATATAATGCATTTAACATATGAAAACGATAATACTTGATCGTTAATAATAATTCAGCGTAAAATTAATCATTATATGTTGTTATTTATTTAGTTATTTATGTACGTACCTACATGTCAGTAATTTACTAGAAATGGTTGCTTGCATTCATATTTATAAACTGCATTTGTCCATACGTGCATTCACAGGCACTAGTTGTCATAAATGCAAATAAAATATCTCTTTATACATAAATGGTATTTGTTATTAAATTTAACGAGCATAAATATACACATTTTTATAAACAAAATGAAATAAAAATAAATTTGGTCGGCTAAAGTATTAAAAGTACTTATAAAATTGAAGTTGAAATGTTCATTAATAAAAATACAAACTCATATTACAAGTATCGTCTGTAGAGATTTTAATGACAAATTATTCATCATTCATACAAATTGGCGTATTTATGCAATTAACACTAAAGACCGAATGCTATTAATAATAGTATTATATTTCGTAAATTTTAACACGATTTTAGCTGCATCGCGGGTCGTCTGTAAAATGTTTAAAAGCATGAAAGTTGCAATGAAATTAATATTTGAGAAATTTAAAAATTTTTTATAAATGGTGTTTTTAATAGAGGTATATAACTTTAATATATGCGTATATTCTGCGACAGGGTTTACTTTATTCAGAATACTTCAGTCTTCTCTCTGTACTCTAGAGAGAACACTGAAGATGGCCGAAACCGGTTTGTTCACAATCCAAATTTGACGGGGGTTGACGTAAAATCATACCAAAATATATAACTTTAAGTTGGCAACACTTGACCACAAATGTTATTTATAGATATTTAAATTTGTAAGATAATTTAAATAGAAATTAACAGTTAAACTAAAATCAGCACGTAAGGAAATTCTCGTATTCACACAATATGTATGAATTTGTTAACGTGGTGTGATTAACGAAATAGGTCCGCCATTTTACCAAAAAATGATTAAAAACTTTCATGAAAGAATCAAGATCGGCCAGCGTGGTCGTGGTAGACATTTGCCAGATATCATTTTTCATTTATAATTGCTGAACTTTTCTCTTCGTAATATAATAGAAATTTAAATGATCTAAATCAAAATGTTTTGTTTTATTATGTTGTAGGAAGCAAACAGCTTGTTGCAAAACCCTTTATATAAAGATAAAAATGATATTTTTAAAATATTGTAATAAAAATTAATAATTAATTAAATCTGAACTAATCTTTTAACGGTCTTTTAAAAAATTTAACGATTTTATTTTTCTCGATATTTCGCTTTCCTGTGAAAAGCTTCTTCAGGAAATTATTTTTTGTATTTTAAAATATAAAAAATAATTTCCTGAAGAAGCTTTTAAAATATAAAAAATAATTTCCTGAAGAAGCTTTCCACAGGAAAGCGAAATATCGAAAAAAATAAAATCGTAAAATTTTTTATATTTTAAAATATAAAAAATAATTTCCTGAAGAAGCTTTTAAAATATAAAAAATAATTTCCTGAAGAAGCTTTCCACAGGAAAGCGAAATATCGAGAAAAATAAAATCGTTAAATTTTCTTAAAGACCTTTAAAAGATTAGTTCATATTTAATTAAATTTAAAAAAAGGTCGAATAAAAATAAAAGTAATAAAAATTAATAATGAAAAAAAAATAAGAACTCGTAGCAGTCGAAATCTTTCACGCCAAGTGGCAGGACAATCTACCTGTATGAGTAGAAACCATCCTAATAAAAGAAGGACGTAACCCAACACTATTTATACAGTTAGGTTTATACCTTTTATAAACGTTTTGTTGTGAGTTCTTTATTGCAAAATAAAAAACACCAAATTTTAGAGTTTTTAAATTAACAATTTACTTAAAATGCACGTCTTTACTTCACGAGGTTTATTTTTACACTAACTGACTATCCACTCAGACGCTGCCCTTTAAAATTTGTCCATTAAAAGTCTAGAAAGAATCTTCTACTCCCTTTGTATCACATTTTGTTGTTGTATGTTGTCCATTCTATGTATAGGCGCCTGTAACGATTTTAGTAGCGTCTTCGATAATGAAGTTGACTGCCAGTTTCTCTACTTTTGTAAATTGTTACTGTACTTTTTAACACAGAACATTGACGGCGTCTTTCAGATATTTTAGTTTTAAAGTTAGTTAGTTTTAAAGTTATATTCATTAGACAACGTTACGCTGGATGTGCTGTTTTAATTTAGTCTGTAACTAAATTTACTAGCTACATAAATTGTTTTTTTAATCAGTTTGACTAAGTTTTCATCATATTTATAGTCATTTTTTTGCAACGTAGCGAGAATAGTTAGACTACAGAAATTTTGTCAATTTCCAAAAAATTATTTTTACATTAAACATTTATGGAAGTAATAAAAGCGCATTCTAGTGGCATTTTAGCCTATTTTTTTTAAAGTAAATTTTTGGTTAAGTGCCCATATTGATAAATCTAGCAATATGGTCAAAATTTGTAATAAACGATTAGACATTAAGTTATCAAATTATTTTATTAATTATACTGTTTAAAATGAAATGAAATTTATATTATCGGGGACCAATTAATTAATTAATTTAATAAAAATTTAAATTAATTTTAGATATGTCTGTTTGTTACATAAAATATACCAGCACCATATGTCGAATGCATAATAATATTTTTTAAAACAAAATGAGAATTATAAAAGACTTGTGTCTCAATCAACAACAAACTAACTAAATAACGTGTTTTAAATAAACTGTTTCGTTTAAATTATTTTATCCAAATAATTATAGTTTTAAATGATGATAAAGATGATCGTTTAATCTGTGTAAATAATCGTTCATTTCTATAGGCGCCTGGTCATTCTACTCTAATTTTTTTTGCATTTTCCAAATTTAATTTTTAAATTTAAAATTTTAATTTTTAAGAAAAAGAAAAAAATATTCAGTTTATTTGGTAACTAGATATCCGCTGGATTAACCTTTTGTTATTAATTCTTGTGCTGTTTCTTAAATGAATTTTAAAGACTTTTACGATTAACCTCTTTGTTAAGTAAAAGTTGAATAACCAACCTTTTTTATACATCATAGCTTCTAAAATAAAATCATGTTAATTTAATTAACATTTTTTTTGACTAACAATATTTACAACAATAACAATAAAACAGAAAAAATAAGTAAAAAAAAAAATTAAAGCAAAAATAACACGAATAAAGTTAAACAATTCGCACCACACAGCCTTAATATTGAGCTAGACTGTTAGTCGGTCACACGACCTTAATAAACATGACTGAAAGGGAACAATCTGACGTCATTTCTTTAATTAGCAATTTGTGTTATATATAGAGGTTTTTACTTTTATTTTTATTTTGATAGAACAGTCTAGAACAGTTTTTGTCTTTAAATTTTGAAATTGTGTTAAAGTTAAAAGTCAAGAAACAAATTATGGTTTAGACTTATTGTCTGTTCAAAAAGTGTTTCTTTTCAAATGCTTTAATAAGAAATAATAGCATGAAACTATGTATTTCATAGCACTTCTACGAGGGCAGTTATTATATTAATGAAATTTTCAAAAGCTAAAAAGAATTTTAATTCAATAATTCTTGTAAATATACTTCAACGACAAATAAAATTTTAATCGTCTGTCTATAATGATTTAAAAATGGAACTACATACTTCGAAATAAATCGACTATGGGGAAACTCTTTAATTTTTCATTCAAAATGTAATTTTTCCTGTTGTCTGTAGCAGACATAGAAGTATATTTTCAATTGTTTGCCTATAGTAGTTTAGAAATTGACGTCAAATTACGCCACCTAACGGAACTCCCTTTAATTTTCAAGTTAATTTCTTTATAACTTTTTTGTTATTGATGGCTATAGTGCTACCAACTTTATAAAAATGTTATGTGGATTTAGTAGACATGAAAAGATACGGGTGTTTTGTAGGGATACCCTATAATATTTTTAAATTGTATCCATTTTTAAAATGGAAGTGAAAAGTAAACGTTATCTTTGAGTAAAAGAAACAAATACAAAATCGGTTCAAAAATAAGTAAATTCTGCATATTCAAACGTAAAAAACTAAAATGGTATTGAGAATCGAATAAAAACAGATTTAAATTTGCTTTTCTGCAGCATAAAGGTATAGAACTTTAAGTTGGCAATATTTTTGTAGCTAGCGGCCATTTTGTTACCTGCCAATTGATTTATGCTTATTTTGGTGTGACATTGCAACATGTATAATCTGACGCAGATAAGCCTGAAAGGATTGGCCTATTAGAGGACAAAATTTGCTACTTTACTGCCGGTACACGACAACAAATCTTGGATAAAGCCATAGAAAATCAGACCCTCAGATTGGATTACGTCCTTTCAAGCTAGTGGCGTTCAGATGCCTGAACTTTAAATTATAAAAATTTTGGATTCTGGGGATGGTCTCCAAAAATATGTGGTATCTCGAATGGGTTAAGTTGTTTTGTAGCAGCCTGATAATCATTCAGAGAGTGAGAGAGAAAGAGAGAGGTAGAGCGAGAAAGAGAGTGACAGGATTATTAAAAGTCAAGATCCTGTTTGATTACTTTAAAGCAAGGAAGGCCACAAATTAATTATATTTCTCATTATTTAAGTCACTTTAATGAAAGAAAGAATATTACCAGGTCCTAACTTAAAAAACAGGCATATTCTAGCAATTTTGCACTCACTTGCATACTAGAGTTGTGATTATTCAAATTCGTGCTGCATTAAACTTTTTTCATTATATTTGTTATTCAGCAGCTTTCTCTATTAAAATTTCAAAAAAAAAGGCCTAAAATAAATTTGAATGAGCGGAAGAAATCTCGGCACTAATTGATGGTCTTGTTTTTCAAATATTTATATTTCTGATATGGTAAACAAATTAAATAAATAGTTGTTGCATTAAGCTAAAATGAAGCTGTGTTCAAGAGTTGTATACATTTTTATAAATAATTACCCTCGTATGCTGATATGTGCGCGGCAAAAGTATAAAAAACATTTAACTGGAGGCGTTTAAAAATTTGCATAAACGTTTTGTTTAATTTGGATTCAAAGTAGAAAACATGAAGGAGACCAAACTGTTTAACATGATAACATGGTTTGATCATTGAAAACGTTTAAAATTAAATTTAATTTCAGTTTTATGTGTTGCGTAAAAAGAAAAATATTTCAATCTCTACAATAACCAAATAACAACTAATTTTTAAAGAAGCTATTTCTTTAATAAATATCTCTTATTCTTTTTTACGGTCTTTTTAAATTAAATTAACAATATATATTTTTTTTCGATATTTCGCTTTCCTATGGAAAGCTTCTTCAGGAAAAATTTTTTTTATTTTTGAAAACAAAAATTAACATATTGAAAAAATTTTCAAAACTTTGTTTTTTCAAAATTTTTTCAATATGTTAATAATTTTTGTTTTCAAAAATTAAAAATTATTTTCCTGAAGAAGCTTTCCATAGGAAAGCGAAATATCGAAAAAAAATATATATTGTTAGTTCAATTTAAAAAGAATAAGAGATCTTTATTAAAGTTAAAAAAAGGTCGATTAAAAAACTACAAAAATGTATTTCTTTAACTTAATAAAGAGTAAAGAAAATCAATAAAGATATGCATTTTAAAAGTTTAATTAAAAGAACTTTTAGCGCTTTAATGCAACAGGCATTATGCCACTTTAGGTAAAAAGACAATAACCACATTTTCTAGCCATGCGAAGGGGAATAAAATGTTGGCGAACTAAAAAGAGTAAATAACAAATTTCCTTAGTAAAATTGATAAGCAGGAAAGAAAACTTATGACTTGAAGTATCATAACCCTGGGTTAAAGCTATCAATTCGTTCCTACACAAATCCATTTAAGCAGTCAAGAAACGCAGTATATTCTTAATACATACTTTTTTATTGATTTTTCACGTATTTAAAATGCTTTTTATAAAAACGGCCCCTTAAGTTAATAGTCGTTGCTTGAATAGGAGAAAAAGCACAATTGTTTTTGTAGTTTGTTTTATTATTTTGCTTGAAAAAAAAATATTTCCATAAAAATAAAATATTGCCTTTCAATATAACGGAACTCTAGTTCGTTAACAGGCAAATAAAAATTAGCACATGATAAATCAACACTAAAGATAAAATAAAACAAAAAATTCTGTAAAAACACTGAGAAATCTTTTATGACAATAATAAACCGAATAACAATGAAAAGAGATAACTATTAACAAAAAAAAACAAATATCAGGGCTACATGTTACATCGCCGTGTACACATGTATGTAAATTATAATTCATTTGAAATCGACAGAATTTAGTTACCCATTAAAACGTTACAAGTCCCATTTTAGAATTTCTTAATTTTGAATAAATGTTAATTTTATGATTTTCATTGAATTTGCAGAAAATTTTCTTTAAGTATACTAATTAAATTATAATAAGTATACAAGTTAACAATGTCTATTTTTTTTTGGAAAAAATGTATTTGTTACACGGTATTCAAAATATTGTCCATCGTTATCAACTACTTTTTCCCATCTATCTATTAGCATATAGACCCCGCACCGGTATTGTAACATGTGGTCAAGAGTTTCCATGATGAAAGATTATGGCCTGGTGTCTGGTCGAATATTCTGTTTGTTTTTCGTTGGTTGTTCTTTTCAAATGAATTAATTGTCTTTGCTACAGGTTCTATGTGATCGTCAGACCCAATTTTAACAGCTCATAATACAAAACAAAGAGCAAGGTATTGCCTTGGCGCAATGGACATTTTAGTTTCGGCGTTATTTTGTTGGATTTTTGCGCCTGGGGTTATTGTAATGTACCCCTTTTTCATTACCAGTAACAATATCATGGAAAATTACTTCCTTTATAGCGTTCGAGCATCATTTCCGGCTTACAAAATCGCCTTTCAAAGTTTCTCGGCTTTAATTCATGTGGGATTCAATTTCCTTGATTTTGAATGAATCCAAATATGTTTACACATAGTAAAATGGCCTGTTGTGTGACACCCAACGACAATGCAAAAATATTTGCGGTGTAATGTATCCAATTCCGTTAATCAATATTTCTGCTGATCAGGCCTCTGCTTGTCTTCAGTGTCGAAATCACCACTTTTGAGTCGCGTTAACCATAGTTCACAAGTTTTTTGGTTGGTGGCCTCGACAAACAATCGATAAATTTCAGCAGGGTTTTCTTCATATGAAAGACGATTATCAGACGTGTCAGCGGTTGAGAAAAATTTGTGTTGGCCTCTAACAGATGATTACCCTCTAAAATACCATATTTGTACCACATTTGGTACAAATCATGTGTGATAGTTATACCAGAATCGACATTATTAACTTGTTCACTAAAAACTTACAAAATTATAATACAAAAGATTGAATTTTGACACAAATTGTGTTAGGTTTCGTGCCATAAAATGCACATTCTTTGGATACCATTTTGGATATGATTATAGAGACTGATTTATCTATGCAGAGCAGGATTTCAAAATTTTTCGTGATTTAATGATTTTATTCCCAGAATTGCCAGAAAAGATTTTGTATCCTCAAAAGCTCTTCTGAAAATAGTACAAATGTGTGTTCCAAATCTTTTGCCCGTAAGACACAATGTTGCATGATTACGCATAGATCTATGTTCAGAAATAAAGCTGCACCTGTTACTATGGGTAATATTAGTATTACGTAATCGGAAGCTCTTCATGTTCTTAGCATGAAAATTCAGTGTAATGTTCGATGGACTAAACACATTTTTAAAGTTTCTAAAGAAGCTTTCAAGTGCCTCGTTTTTCTAAAACGGTGTAAGAGATTCTTCACTCCATCCGATCTTCGTACTATTTATACCACCTATATCCGTCCACAAATGGAATACAACTCTCATGTATGGGCCGGCGTCCCATAGTCTATTTTGAAGTTGCTCGACCGCGTGCAGGAGATGGCTAAGAGGCTCATTGGGGACGGTAGAGTATCCAACTGTATTGATTCCCTAGAGCATCGATGCAACGTAGGTTTTATTGCACTGTTTTTTCGTTACTACAATCGTAAGTGCTCTAACGAAATTAGGGTACTTGTTCCCAAAATTTGTACAGTTTTGCGTTTGACTCGTTTTTCGTTGAGATCGCATCCATTTGTGTTCGATTGGCCAGTGAAACGCCCTACGCATTACAGGGAATTTTTTTTTAGCAGATTAGTTCGTATGTGAAATAAACTCCCTACAAAAGACTTAGCTGTTATTTTCAACGAAGGAAAATTCAAATCGGGTGTCTACAAACACTACTCCCTCTTTCTTCCTCCCCATAACCTTATTTCCTTGTTCTGGTGCAATGTATTGCATGAGTAGATTCATCCCCTGTGAACTGGTACGAACGAAGAAACGAAAGAGACTACAAAAATAGTACAAAAAATTGGGTTCCAAATCTTCTTTTGGATGTCGACTCTTTGGTTAATGTTTCGAGACTTCAAACTTGTGTTCTAGCTGGCAAAATAATTCACATCAAAGATAAATTCTTCAAAAGTGTATATTAATTTTTATTTTGTTTCTTATTTTACTCTTAACAGAGATCATTGTCGAGAATACTTCTTTTCTACATAAGTATGATTTGACCATACGATGTGCGACAAATAACATTTTATTATATAACTTTAGGCCATTTCAAGCGACTATTTTATCTTTGAGCATGAGCATATGGAAAATAGTTTTGCCTTATATTTGTAAGACATCATCAAATTATTTTTTGCTGTTTTAATCTTGGAACATGCGTTGGTTAGAATATAAAAAAATTTACGGCTCATTTTGCGTTATTTAAAGCTTCCTAATATTTTAACTCCGTAACGTTAAACGAAAGGTAAAAAATATACTTTCATAATAGATACACTACTATCGAATACATTACTATCGAATTTTAAACGAACACTTCCTTATGTGTGGACAAGAAGAAGTAAAATATATTGAATCATTGCTGCAAGAGAGTCATATTTTAAAACTCTCGAAATAAAATTGAATGAAATATAAATATTTTTATTGCAAACATTTTAAATGAATGTCAAAAAGAACATTTCTGTATGCTCAACTCAACTTAGGAATTTGAAATTTTGAGTTATGACTCTTTTACAGCAGACGTGATATCGTGTTGCCATCAAAGATACTTCACATAAATTTTTATGTTATTTTATATTTCAAAGCTTGTTAAAAAAACTCTTCGTTTTAAAACATGATTTTGCATCTTATTGGGAATTTAAAAATATTTGTCTTGAACTAAAAGGCAGAAAAAGCAGATGTCATAAGGATGTGGGCAGGCAAATAACAATCGGCCAAGCAACAACAGCTTGCAAACGTTTACATTTATTTATCACATTTTTTTAAAACCATGTTCAAGGTATAAATGCAATTTTATACACTTTTACTAAACACTTCTTTTCATGCCCAGACGGTATCAAAAACCTACTTTGTGGTCTTTTTTTAACTTTACTCGCTTTGGGTCATTAAAGTTCTTTTGCGATGTGTGCTTATGTTAATTACATTTTTTAGTTGTTTCTTTTTTTGCACTAAAAATAAAAATACAGCAGAGGCAGTATGTGCTGTTATCTGCGCTAGCAGCATTAATTGCGTTTTCTCAAGTACTAACATTTTGTTTGTATTAAATTGAAGTTGTTGCTTTTTAAATAACATACAACAAAGAAAACTAAACTAAAAAAAAAACTTACTAATTTGTATAAAAAATAAAAATAATGAACTAAATTGAGTTTCCACAACTTTTTGAAACTCTAAAAAGTAAAAAAGAAATATTTAAAAATAAATCCCTCATATTTTTTTCCTATAAAAAAATCCAAAAAGAATACGACACTGAAAGTAAAATCGAGAGAGATAGAAAGTAGCCTTTAGGCATTTTAATAGCTCGAAACCATATTATTCACCGATATTGTAAATATGTTTTCCCTCGAAATAATTTTTCTTTACCTTTCAATCAAAATTTCCCAAAAAAAATTTTTTTCATAAAAAAATTTCCCTTATTATGATTGTATTATCTCTCAATATTTTTTTACTGTTCCTTTTTATTTTTTAACTTTAAATTTTCTAGGGAACTGCATGCATCAGAAAATTAAAATTGTAACAAAAAACTATTTCTAATTCGAAATCACTTGCAACAGTGCATAGCAGCAGAACAAGGACATCTATAGACTTTATGATAGAGTGTAGGAATTAGCCCAACAGTGCAGCTTTTCACAAAAAATGTGATGAAATAAAAATAAGGATGTCTTTTATTTGGAATTTGTGCAATAAATCTAATACAAAGATTAATTTCTGATGAACGGGGCCGGGTGAATCCAAAAGGTTTGTTGCGTCTTGAAAATTTCGATCAATAGTTGGTTGTATGGTTGGATGGTACTTAGCTTTCTTTCTCCAATACATTTATTAATTCGTTCAACTTAATAAATTTTACAGAATAATATTTTATCAAAAAAGTTAAGGCTCTGCTTGACAATTATGAGCATCCACAACATACGAAATTTCTTACTGAAAGAAAAGAACGCTGAACTTGGGTAAATTGCATCTCATAGACCCTTTACCCTGAATTATATTGAAAAACCTTTGTCGTAAAAATTGCACCTCTTATCCGTAATACGTCAACAAATAGCAGACACATTTTCACTGCTTTGTCTATAAAAGAGAAGGAATTGAATAACAATAATCTAAAAATATATTTTTTTATTGTTAACTGCAAAGTAAAATACGCCAAAAATAACAATTCAATTTTACACATTGCTTAAAGCGAGCACTTTTCCAGTATATAAAACAGCTGTTTAGATAAGCATTAAATTCAATACTGCCATACCATACCATTTGCAATTGCGTCCTTTATCTAGTGATATAAAAATATCTTACAAGCTTTCTTTAATTTTTGTCTACAAGCTGGTGTGTATGATAGTTTGGACGCAAGCCATTTAAAAAATTCTATAATAATAAAAAGTAACATGATCTCTCCACTATAATATACATGCGTGATTTGATTTACATCTGCACCGACCACTTAGTTGATTGGACACCTACTACGCCCTAGAAGGCCTTCGGATACGTATATCCTCCAGTCACTCCTAGTAGCAATTTAGAAAGTCCGGAGTAGGCCGTGTCCTCACTCCTTTCTGAGGAGTTGGAGACTTTCCAACTCCTGGTCCAGAACGCATGAAGCTCTTATTTATCAAGAACACGCCAGCATTCATACTCACTGGACCTGAACCATTCATTGTGTTAATTTGAATGGTCCGACCCACAAACCCTCACGAGGGTCCGAAACCACAACCACCACGATACTCCCATAGAGGGGCCAACCTCAATAACCAGTCAGAGCACATCATTGTCTAAAGAGAACAAATAGTGTACTCTGGGGCAACTGATTTCCCGTGGGAATATGTGGATTGTCCAGGTGACTCCTACTAGCCTTTGAGGGGCTTGGGCTCCCTTTTACCCCGCAAGACACAAATCTAAATGGAATAGTAGGTTCCAAAAAGACTATAATGTGCCCCCGGGGGGACTATAATATACATATAATGAACACACAGGTTGCTTAGAATTTACGTTGTACTTTAAAAATTCTTATCGGCCATTTTGTTTTAGTTATATAGCGTGTCCGCCGGGAAGGTATACTACTTTATTTTTCCGCCATTTTGATAAACATTACTCTTGACAGTGCATATTTGGCAGTCGTGAAGTAGACACGTGGCAAATTTATTATGGAAAAACATTCGATAAACCAACGTGTTTTAATCGTTAAAACATTTTATCAAAATCAATAATCGATTACTATGACGATGAGAAAGATACATGAAATTTTTGGAAGAAACAACGTGCCAACAAAACGCACTATTTATCGTGTAGTGAATGATTTCGAAGAATGAGGGTCTGTATGGACCACAAACGTACTGCAAGATCGGCTGAAAACATTACTGCCGATCAAGCAAGTGTTCAAAACAATCCATCAATCTCAATTCGATGCCGTGCTCAGGAGCTTGGTCTTCAAAGTACAACTTTGGGCACAATCTTGCACAAGGATTTGCATTTGTTTCCATAAAAAATTCAGTTAACACAAGACCGTTTACGCCGCCGTACATATGCCAACAGGGTGTTACAGCTCACCCATGATAATATCGATTTTCATAAAACAACATAATGAGTGACGAGGCACATTTTCATTTTAATGGATATGTGAATAGATAAAATATTTGGTTTTGGGGAATCCAAAATCCTTAAGTTATTCAAAAGTCACCTTTGCATCCATTAAAAATGACAGTCTGGTATGCAATTTGGGCAGGAGGAATTATTGGACCTTACTTCTTTGAAAATGAAAATGGCGTAACGGTTACTAAGAATGGGGAACGATATAGTGAAATGATTGAATTGAAAACTTTTTAATGCTTCAACTGCATGCTTTGGACTTGATTAACATGAGGTATCAACAAGACGTTGCCACATCACATACAGCGAGACCTCTTGCCACAACAAGTTATTGCAAGAAATGGGCCCACACAGTCGCCTGATTTGACTGCTCCAAACTAGTTTTTGTGGGGACATCTCAAAAGCAAAGTTTATGCAAACAAACCAGAAACACTTGAGCAGCTCAAAGAAAATATTCGTGATGAAATAATTGAAATACTGCGTGAGATGTGTGAGAATATAATGAAAAATGTGCTCAAAATTTGTGAGGCTAACAGAGGCGGACATTTAATTGATATTGTATTCCATACTTAATTGTCGACATTAAACAAAACGTTTGTCAATAAAGGATCCATTCTCTTTCATTTAATCAAAAGTTATAAACAAACAAACAAAGTAGTATGTATATCTTCCCGGTAGACACTCTGAAAAAAATATATTAAATGTACTTTCGTGAGATTATTTCTGGTTGACTTCAATGGCAATATCCTCAAAATTAAAAACGAGTGGTGCATAACTGATAAATTTCAATCGCTCTACAATCGATGAAAATGCTAGATACGATTATTTAATCATTAAAACGAGCCGTCAACCAATCCACTCTCAGCATATGCTAGTTAAACCATATTCGGAAATTTTATGTACTGCGGGTAAACTTATACAAAGCGAGGGTATACATTTATCATTCGGATTCAAGTTGATCTAATTTAATTAATAATTTCAGTTAGAACTTGTTTTAAAACAACTTTGATTTAAAATTATTATTTTTTATTCACAACCAAATGAATAATCGTAATACGTCTTAGGTTCTAAGAAAAAGAAAGAAAAATTATTTTAAAACAATTGCGTTCATTTTAAAAACAAACAGCTAAAATAAGACATTAGCAGACGGTAATGTAGTATTTCTTTGGATCGCTATATCCGTCATTGAATTTATTGGCCAACTAATTTAATAAATCAGAATACGATGAATATTTTTAATCAATCAATACTTATTTCGTTAAAGAAAATTTACACGCACAAACCCCAAAGCATTTTTTGTTTCATTATTCTCTTTATCAATTTTTTATTTTTTTCTTTAAAATAATTCAAGTTAAATTGGAATTGAAGTTAAAGTTAAAGTTAAAATTAACACACAATCAAATAAGTGACACGTTCGTTTAGACAACACATCACAATTCTGGAAAATCACATAAACTGTATTTCTTCCAAAATTTAAAACAAACAAAAATATCTTAAAATTAGTAAATTAGGTTATCTTAAAAGCAAAAAGAACGAAAAAGAAATAATTTGGAAAGAAATGTATAACAGAACACGTTTATGATTTCACAACATTAAATACAATCACAATTGTTGTTTTTTTTAAGGTGTAAATACATTAAAAATTCAACATATAGTAAAAGTATCTAATTATCTATTGTTGAAAGATCTCTTTTTCTATTTTTTATTTGGTTTGCGTTACTCGTTATTTGTCTAACAAATGCTTATTCCATCTAATTGAAATTTTGATTTATACGAGAAAAAGCGGTTTAATGTATGATAAGAAAAACGCAGTGCTTAAATTGTTTATTAGAAATAAATTAGTTAAAAAAAAAAACAATAAATAAAAATATAAAGAACAGGGTATGGCAAAAATAATTGCGGACTTTATTAGTGCGTAGATGATTTTGAGATAGACTTTCGACTTCAAATAAATCTTCAAGTAGAAAACTAATTAATGTTTTTTAACCAAACGATCTAGGTAGCCAATTGTGGTTATCGAAGCAGAGATACATGAAGGGAAAATGTGTCGTGCTGTAATTGCATTGGTTTTAATGGCTGTATGCTAGGTGGTCTCATCTTGTTGAAGCGACATATTGACCATTCCAAAAAGCATTTAATAATGGCAAAAAAAAAAATATTTTATCATGTCGCTATATCGAACTCATCAATAGTTTCAACTTGAAATTTTGTGATGAAGATAACCGATAAGTAAAAAAAGCAGAAGTTATTGCATTGGTTGCAGTACAGTAATATAGATAGTCGGTCTGACGTGCCGATTCAAAATCGACTTCTGCAGTACACCCAAGTTAAGAGCGAATTTTTTCTCTGTTTATGCTTTCATTTGTCTCCATCGACGTGATATTTTAGCGTTATATGAGATACAGGTGCCCTGATCCGCAGGGTTTTCACTTACCTGGGTATCGCCTACTGTCACTTTTTAATTTCCATCGGGGCCTTGCATTGTATATACGCAATGAAGTTATGTACCAGTGCCAGCAACTACTGGGCACATATGATCCTAAATTTAGCTGTCACTGGGTTAAATTAAGGATGAGGTCACACTTCTTCCATTTCGGGTTTCTCTACAGAAGTCCAAACGTGGGGAGGGATAAAACCTTAACTGGCCTCGATTTTCTTTCTGACTCCATATCAAAGATTCTCGATAGTGAACCGGACAGCGAATTTTTATGTTGCTGGTGATTTCAATATCCACATTTGTTCTTGGGTTCGCCACTCAAGCTTGTAAAACTACAAAAACCTAGTATGTTGAGTTATTTGCGTGCACAACCACCTGGCGCGATTAGTGATTGAGTCAGCACACATTCCTTGTTTTGAAGGATACCAGAGTAATACTTTCGAACGTTTTTCTCTCTATGTGTACAAAAATGAAATACAACTGTCATATATGGACTGGCACCCTAAAGTATATTTTGGAGTTGCTCGACGGTCTTTTCTTGATTTATTGGGGACAATAGCGTATCAAACTTTTTTGATTCTCTAGAGCATTAACACAATATAGGTTGTACTTCAATACTTTATCGTTACTGCAATTGTTTTAATGATTTAAAGGAACCTGTTCTTCTTACTCACACGTTTTTGCGTTTAACCCGCTTTTCGTTGAGAGCTCATCCGTTTGTAGTTTGTAGGTCTTTCCTGAGACTTTTAGAGTAGGAAAATTCCAATCGATTACCCAAAAACACTACTCCGTCTTTCCACCTTCCCATTACACAAATTCAAATCTTGAGCTTGAAATGGAACACACTTTGCTCTGTTTAAAAATATATGAAAATTCAAAAATTTCATAAGAAACTGACAATTTACAAAGAGAGGAGCGAGAGAAAGCTTTAGATTGTGTGTTAACTTTGCCTACTCTACTTAATATTGATTGGTTATGATTATTCCCGGTATACTTAAATGCAAAATTAGTTGATTGCTTTAAACATGCACTGCCTTAGGTAAGTGAAAAATGCTAATAACTTCTCCTATTTTACCTAATAAATATGTACAGAAATTTTCAATAATTTTTTCTCAATTTTCAGTTTTTTTTGACCTTTTTAATTTTTATTAAATATATACAATCTTTTAAATGGTCTTTTTAAATTAAATTTTAACGATTTATTTTTTCGATATTTCGCTTTCCTGTGGAAAGCTTCTTCAGATAATTATTTTTTATATTTTACAAAAACCAAAAATTATAACAATTTATTTATTTTTTTTTCTTTTCAAATTGTTATAATTTTTGGCTTTTGTAAAATATAAAAAATAATTATCTGAAGAAGCTTTCCACAGGAAAGCGAAATATCGAAAAAATAAATCGTTGAAATTTAATTTAAAAAGACCATTTAAAAGATTAGTACATATTTAATTTTTTCTCAATAAAAAATTTATTAAATAAAATGATAATCAACTTAAGCCTAACTAATTAATTTATTTTTTATGACATGAAAACAGGTTAACTAGCAATTTAAAAAGATAACAGTTTGAAAAAACTTTGAAAAAGCGTAAATTTGCATCAGATAGGATCGACAATATCGAAAATATATAAATTAAAATCGAACAACTTTTTGGAAATTTTCAACTATTTAGAATCAAACAACTCTAAAATACATAAAATTAAAATTTCAGAATAGTTTAGAATATATAATTTTTATTAGAGAAATATATATCTTGTCATCCCATCTACTATGTGAATTACGGAGCAACCTTTTCAGATAATAGCGAATGGAAGAAAAAATAAGAATTCATAAGGCAAGAAATAAATTAAATCAAATCTGTTAAAAATTTTTTTAATTACTTAAAACCATACAACACTTTAATGCAGGTATATTTCGCAATCAATGATACTGCGTTAAATAGCAGCTGTTAAAGTTGTTTACTTAAAAATAATCAGTAAAAAAGATAATAAGAATAAATAAAAATATAGATAATGCTGTAAACACATTTGACGTGAATGATGAAATTTTCTTTGGGAATATTTGTCGTCAGAAATTAAACTAAAATGAGCTCTGTTATGGTGTTAGTTCTCTTCTTCTTTTTTTGTAGGCGAACGACAAATATTTTTGTAATAGAGTTAACATTTTTCTATCTTTAAGTTTGGAATTTCTTTTAGTTTTTTTTTTGTTTTTTTTTTGTGGTACATAAATGAAAAAGATCGTGTTCTTAAATATTTTTAATTTTGAATCCTTTTGATTTTTATATTCAATTATTGGCATATATTTTCAAAATAATTTTTAAATAATTTGTTCGTCTGACATGAGTCGTTGAATTTACTCAAAGATTTTTGATGACTTTTGATTATTTAGGTAGGACATTTCAACGCTGAAGCTGGGCACTATACAACGATAGGATTGACTCACATATTTAGGTTGGATTGTAACGTATTCAGGCGAAATAAGTGTGGCTCATATTATTTTGCGTGTTAAAAAATATGTTTCGAAAAACGTTTTGCGGTTAAAAAACCATGAAGCCAGAAAAAATGTCCCAACCTTTTTGTAAAAAAAATAATGGCATAACTCGGGCAACGTTATTCTTCTTTGACTTCACACTTACTTTTTTATATACTTTCGACAGCATTTCGCCTTAATTTGTCAAGGTTGCTTGCTCAACCCTCTCAAAGAAAGAATTATGCCTCAAACAAAACATCGTTTTTAGAAATTTTTTTAAGTCTATTTAGCATCTACTTTTTCTGAGCAACTATTAAAATTTCTCAGCTTAAAACAACAACAACTATGTATTTTTGTTGCAGCGTTGCATTTGTGAAAAAAGTAATGTCTGCACATCTAAACACTTTAAATTTTCTAACAATAGTTTAATTCAAAAAATATCTGGGTGGTAAAAATATTTCACAATAAATAAACAGACATAATATGACTTCCATTAAAATGTCATTTTATTTAATTCATAAAATTATTGGTGGCTTATTTCCTCAAACCACAAGAATAATTATTTGTTTAGTTATTATTGTATTTAACTACTTTTTTAAAAAGAAGATAAGAGCACCAAATAATTGACCTTGTTTAACGAAAATATTTTGAATAACAAATAAAAGATAAAAACAAATATTTTTTATATTCATCGATTATTATGACACTTAAAATTCATAAATCCAAATGATTCACAAAAAACGATAACTTTACTAAAAATGCTTCAAAAGACAAATTTTAATTGAGTTAGTATCAATGCGAAGATGATTTATATACGAAACATATCGTGAGGTTATTTAAACAGCAAGCGAATTTAAACTTAAAATCATTTTGATTATAATTTCAACAATCTTTAAAATCTCTACGTAGTAGTAGTGTATAAAGGGTTCAACATTAAGATAATAATGCTAATTTTAGTGAACTATTGTAATGCAGACGATCTCTTTTTTATATATTTTCTTTTGCTATTAATGACGTTAGCATGTGTATCCGAAAGTATAGGGAATTCAAGTTCTTGTGTCTCTATTTAAATATGCTTATGATCTTAAATAATAACACAATTACGTTAAATATGTAAAACTGAAGAATCTCTTGATAACCAACAATATTCATAGTCAGCTGGATTAAATGAAACATGTTTTTAAAAATTATAATAACGCATTTTAAGGCAATTATACAATTTATCGAAACGACAAGCAAGATATGAATTGTGCTGGTGTTTTTAAAAAAATTTATCATTCATTAAATAGATCAGAACTGATTGAAAATCTTTCAGTCGAAATTATTATCAATCGGAGTAAAGTTGTTATTATTACAACTTATTTTCCGCAATTTGATCATTTCATTTCTTAATGACATTGTCTCTCTTACTACTTTGAGGATTTATTTCCCTTTTTGAACTTTATGCGGATAATGACGCCTGGAATTATTATAAAACTAAATTGGCAGCCAGATCCCTTAAAACCAACTGCAATTAAGGACTTTCTTTGCTTACTATTCAATCACTTTAACATTATATTCTCGTGTTCGTAACCGCAGCTCATCAATAGTTGACGTTGTTTAAAGTAACGTTTTACTTCCAATAAATGTTGCACATACTTCGGATCATCGGCCGGAAGTATGTTCCATTTCCGCCCGAATTCTTACAAAAACACCAATTGGTATATCTTCATATAAATAATTGACCGTACTATTATATTAATAAGAAAATTTTGTTAAACTTTTTCTCCTGGTCCGCAATTTATCTACAGCGTGAAAAAATACGAATATGGCTGATTTTAAATTTTTCAAAAGAAACTAGATTCGTGCTCGGGCATAAAATTTCTTACTAAACACACTGATAAAAAGTTTAGCACAATAAAATACCAAATGATCACCTCTTTTGGAAGATAGGAAACCAGGGAAGAATCGGTTTCAGAAAGTAACTCATTTCTTAAAATGTAAAAGCAGAAGGAAAATTCCGAAACTCATAATGAATCATATAAAAATGATCACCGCATCCGATAAAGCTCTAATACTTGCTAACACATTATCTTAAGGCACACAAGTTCTCATTAACGGATGGTATAGTATCTTCTACAGCTGAGATTTTAAAAGCAGAAAGCCCACCGACTAGTCACATTGTTCACACTACAACCCGAGAATTGTCATTATTAATTGCTCGATTAAAACAATTTACAATTACCAGGTTTCCGTTCCTAACATAATTTTGGAGAACATACTATAATGTGGCATTTGTTTTGTAAGCGACGTCCAATTTGGTTTTATATTTCTCGATTACGTCTATATATGGGCGTTGTGCATGCAGGTGTTTTGACATAAGTCTTAGGGCAGCTGTACAATAATCAGTTTTTTCCTATCAGTGACGTGTTTTTAGGGCCGTTGTCTTGATAAAATTTAAAACTATTACCCATACCCAACTTGCGCGCCCTTTCCTTTAAGATTAGTTTTTATAAAGTAAACCAACATGCGTTACTGTTTTCTTAGTGTTTTTGTGCAAAAATTCTTCATTGTCTTTACGCCACACGTAACGCCGGCCATCGTAATCAAACTAATTAAATTTACTTTCATTGGTAAAAACAACTTGTAAGATATTTAAATGCAGATAGGAAATGGCATAAAAATTTTGTTGTGCTCCGAAACGAGAATATTTGGATATGTGCGTTCTCTTGCAAAATCCTTGCGATTCTTTCTATTTTTGACACTGAATATGGTTTTTTTCGAGCCACTTGGCGAAGTAATTTGTGTTTCTTAAAACTCTTTTTATTGTTTTCGCCATGGTTCGTTTGGAGCGGAAATGAATGGCAAGTTTTGGAGCGGAATGAATGGGCCATTTTGTACTTCGCAAACTATTAACTGCTCAACTCTCGGGCAAAGTTTTCTTTTTACAGGTGCGCGTCATTTATTTGTAAATCTGTTGTCATCTTTGTATCACGTAATTATGTCGTGTACAGTTGATATGCTTTTATTAACTATAGTTGAGATTTCTTATTGAGTTTTAATTTTTAAATAGTTATTTATAACTATTTTTCGCTCTTCAAAGGTAGGCTGCTGTTATTTTTACAATACTACTAACTATTTACCAAATATTCAACAACTACCGCTTATATAAAAACAATAAGAAATTAACAAATTTATCGATAATTGATATGAAAATTTTTGCTTTGCCCGACTTTCAGTGGGACATAATGTTAGAATTTTGTAAAATTACTTTTTAAGGACCGTGTTGGAAAATTTTTGGTTATGTTTTTTTGGATAGTAAATGATTAATAAAAAATATTTTAAAGTTTCTTAAAAATGATTAATTATGACATCTAAAATAGTTTATACAAATCAAGCAATGATTTGTCCGTCTTTAAATGTGAGCCACTGTACATATACATATTTGTATAAAATTGTATTATAATTTTATTTGTAGTAATTACATAGTTTTTAAACTATTTTATTTGAAACCAACACATTAATTTTTTACAGATATGTTTTTACATCCTTCTTGCCTATAATTGACTTAAAAATAAAAAATATATAAATTTATTTATATTAGAATTACAATAAATTTTCTTGCCAAATTATCATCAAGATAGATCTCATAATTGAAAATTATTATCTAGATATGAGATAAATGGATAATTAAAATTCAATTTAAATTTGAAATTTGCTTTGATTATTTACTTCTAGTATTGTTAATAATTTGATCTATTAAAATATATATCAAAAAAAGTGGCGCTAAAATATATATCGGGCTTTTCAACAAGAAGTTTGCTTTTAAATTCTAGCAATACCAACAGCATGATAATTTGACATTTAGGTTTTTGACATATTCGTAGTAGATGTATTGGCAATTGTTACATTGAATCCTATTTCGCACGAAAATCGCATTAAAATAATTAAAATCCATTATGAAAATGGTTGTTCTGTTAAAGTTACATTTCGTAAAATTCGTGATATTTTCGAACAACATAAAACGTCCTTCTCAAACCGCTATTAAAAATTTGCTCGTTAATTTTGAGTCGACAGGCTCGATACAAAATGTGCGATCACCAACGCGTGTTCGACCGGATCGTTCAATTGAAAACGTCGCAGCCGTGAACCACAGTGTTGAAGCAGATCCAAACTTTGTCAATTTCTCGACGTTCTCAACAATTGGGGTTATCCAAAACCACCATATGCCCAATTTTGCGTAAGGATTTGAATTTAAAGCCTTACAAAATTCAACTGGTACAGGAATTGAAGCCATAGATTCGCTCAATTCATTCAGGAACAACCGGCTGGTTTTTCTGAAAAAATATTTTTTTCAGGCGAGGCCCACTTTAACTCATCAGGGTATGTCAACAAACCAAATTGCTGCATTTCGGCTTCTGAAAATGCTAGAGCGATTATTGAAAAAGAGGCTGGAAATGCGGTAACGTTCAATCGATCACGTTATCCCGAGATGTTAACAACTCAATTTTGGCCTATTATTAACGACGTGGATATTACTGGCATGTGGTTTCAATAGGACGGTGCCACATGTCACACAGCCACTGAAACAATCAATTTATTGTAAACCAAATTTTACGATCGCATAACTTCACAACAATCAGCCGTTAAATGGTCAGCCAGATCGTATGCTTTAACACCACTAAATTATTTTTTGTGGGGCTATGTGAAGCACAGAGTCTGTTCGAAGCGGAACGAATCGATTTCAGCCTTAAAACTCAAAATCCGTGATGTGTTTAGCGAAATAGCACTGTCATTTTGCCAAAAAAGGGATTAAAATCGTTGATGAAATAATTGACATCTGTCAGCGTGGTCGTGGGGAACATTTGCCAGCTATCATTTTTCATTTATAATTTTCGAATTTTTCTCTTCGTAATGCAATAAAAACTTAAATCATCTTAGTCTAAATTTTTTGCTCTATTTTGTTTTAGAAAACAAACTTCTTGTTGAAATATCCTTTAGTTAAAGTTAATAAAAATTCAAAGAAAAAATGTATTGGAAAACAAAAACTGATGTAGTCATTATCTCAATGCTTAATCATTTCCGCAAATACATATTTACGTTAACAAGTTTTTTACATCATTTTAATAAATTTTCATTCTTTATGTTAAGTTATTGTATGAGCATTTGAATACAACTCAAATTATTGAGGCGCTCAGTGTAGACATTGAACGTCTACAAATAATATAAAGACTTTACGTATAAATAAATACACTATTCCAAACATAAATACTACATACATGACTACATACAAGCATGAGTACATACATATGTGTACATAAATCAAACAAAAGTCGTTTTGATCGTGTATGTAACTATAAAACTAAAGGTAAACACGATATTTTTTTAATTCAAGTTCAAAGTCAAAGTCTTCGAATGATGAAGAAAATAATGTGTTTACGAACGAGAAGAGATTGTTATTTCTACTGAACACAAATAAGAAAATTTACATAGACGTAGATTGGCTCATCTGGAAAGAGTTAAGTTACGCCTTGAAATATCCTATCATTCAGCATTTGTTTATTTCTAATAGCATTTTCAAAACATGACACATAACTTTTCTCTTAGCTAAACCAGGGTTGAAGTCCCCTCTAGAAAAACTCTCCAGATACGCTTGTGAATATTTAAATTATAATAGATATTTTAGAGTACACATTTTTAAAGCTTCAGTTTTAAAAGATTTGTTTTAAGTACAAGTTTTAAACCTTATAGATTCTTTAAAAATGGTACTTTTTCAAGGTATTTTATAGAAAAATCTCTTTTTTTATTAAATACTTAAAAAAGATTTCCTTTAAAGATAATTTTCATAAAATGCTTTTTATTGAAAGTAAAGTTTCAAAAACTTTAAGCCACTTAAAAGCTTTTCTGCCTAAAATATTTTTCTATATTTTCTTTTTTATAAGCAGGCGCTTGTTAAAAATGTTTGTTATAAAAAGTTTACTTTTTTGCAAAACATATTTTTTATAAACTTATTTTTATCATTATTAATATTATTAACATTTTTAAATGATAATTTTTTAAATAGTACCTTTTTTTAAATACCACCATGCAAAAAGATTATTTTTTTAAAAGTACTTTTTTAAAACAGTTATTTCTCTTTTTTAATATATATTTTTAAAATGGTTTTTTTTTCTGATCCCCACAACGGGTGCGGCTTACCAATTGAAATTTGTTCTGCACTTTCCAAAGTGATGGAAAATATGATTAATTTTTATCTTGGGAGGGTGCCTTGTTGGCTTTCCTATCGAAACAATGGTGCAACTCCATACATCATTTCCGAAAGAGTAAAGTGGTGGCTCTAGATATTTACCGAGGCGTTTGATAGAGTGTGACATAATGCACTTTTTTCAAAACTTGCTGTAGTAATTTCTCTAGATTTATATCGAGTTTTCCTAGGAATCGCACTGTACGAGTTGTTATAGATGGCATTTCATCAGACGAGTTCAAGATTAACTCAGGGGTACCGCAAAGCTCCGTTCTTTCTCTTACCGTACAATCAATCATGATCTCGCAACAATCTCGTGTGAATAGTGTCGATTTTAATGACCGTAAGACCCAATGTTGCAGGCTTACGTGTAGATCTGTGTTCGGAAATGGTAGTGCATCTGTTACTGTGGGTGATATAGATAATACGGAATAGGACGTTCTTGATGTTCTTGGTATGAAAATTCAGTTCGATGGACTAAACATATTTTTCAAGTTTCTAAGGAAGCTTTTAAGTGCCTCGGTTTTCTAAAACGGTATAAGAAATACTTTACTCCATCCGACCTTCCTACTATTAATACCACCTATATCTGTTCAACTATGGAGTACAACTCTCATGTTAATGCTGGCGCCCCAAAGTCCTTTTGGAGTTGCGCGACCGGATGCAGGAGAGGGCCAAGAGGCTTATTGGAGACAGTTGGGTACCCTACTCTATTAATTCTGCAGAGCATCGACCCAATGTGCAATGTATTTTACTGTTTTATCGTTATTTCAATGGTAAGTGTCCTAATGAAATTAGGGAACTTGTTCCCGTTACTCGCACGTCATCCAAATGATTGATTTTTCAGTGAATCCCACTACACATTACAGGGAAAATTCATTTTTTGGAAGAACAGTCTGTACGGGGAATAAACTCCCTCCATAGGCCTTTCAATGTAGGAAAGTACAAATTGACTGACCACAAATACTACTCCTCATCCCCATGACCTAATTTCCTAATTATTGCATGTATAGGGGTCATCCCCAGAATGCTGGTCCGAAAAAAACAGTTCTGTTGCGAGGGGTAAGTTATTTCTAAAAGAAATGTATTTCTTATCTGAAATGTAGTTTTAATAACAAAGTTAATTATTTGTTTTTTGTTAGTTTTATTCAAGGGTATCTTTTAAAAGGTACTTTTTCGAAAAAATCTTGTTTAAAGAGTTCATTTTTAGCAAGTATTATTTATTGCAGTTTTTTATCGATATTTTTCATGGTATTTTATGTAAATGGAGCTGCGCTTTTTAAAGATGGTTTTCAACATTTCTATTCTTAAGAACCTTTTCCGGAAATTGATTGTTTTCAATTCAACATTAAAAAATATATTAATAAAGAGTCTTCCGTAAAATACTCTTACAAAAGGTAATTGTTTTAAAGCACCTTATCTAAAAACATCCGCTTGTTAACGGGGTAATGTTTCCAAAAGTATTTTATTATGTGCTTTTTTACGATGTTAAATAGTCTTCTTTTTTATAATATAATTTTTTAAGGTACTGTTATTTTAAAATTGATAATTTTTTTTTAATGGTACTTTTATTAAAAGTACCTTTTGATAGTAGTTTCTTAGAAAAATTTTTTAAAAAGGAATTAATCTTTTTTATGAATATTCTACCAAAAGTACCTCTGTACAAAAAATGTTGCACTGTTCCTATTTAGAAATTAAACTTTTTCGATAGATCTATAGTTCTGTATTTTATTTTTTATTTTTGTTTTTTAAAAAATTGTAAAATCCAATTAATATTGTTAAAGGCTTATAGTAGAGTATCTATAATTTTACCACAAGAAGTAAATTGAACGTCTAATGCACATAACTGTCATATAAATTATAGGTTAAGAAATGATGGCACATCCCAACAATAGAGAAACTAAATACTAAAAGTAAATAAAACATTGAACAAAGATCGTCAAAGATCAATGGCAAATTTACTGGAACGGTTATATTTGAAAATAATATCCACCGAAAGATAGAAAGCAAAAGACAAAAGGGTGTGTAACATTACAATTTTATCAATAGCTCGTAAGAGACAGATCAACACAAATCTATTTATTAAACGACAGCATGGTCTATGCCAAGCTTATAATAAAAGGTACTTTAGCTAAACAATTATTTGCAATATTTATTATTTATATGATCACATTCGAGTTGTGTTGTACTTCGAAAACAAATGGTTGTAATTTTATACCCCAAGTTTCGTTGGTTGTAAAATAATATGTTCGCTAAATATTAAATAACTTTACAGCTACTTGAAGTTGTTGGTTGTAACAGTACATTTCATTGTACTCAAAGCGGTTTTAATGAAATATATATATTTTTTTTAATTACAAAGAATGAATGAACGAAGAGCAGCTTAAATATTTTCAGACGTTTATTGATCTTCTAAAAGAAAAATTATTTGCGGTTTTTCATTTATATTTTGAAATCACGTTTGGTTAATGTTTTTTTTTTATTTAGTAAATCATTTGATATCTGAACATCTGCTGTTTAATTTACTTAACCGTTATTTTACCATAATTTTTTTATTTTTAATAAGTTTTTTATGCTGCAGTTTGTTGTGTGTGTGTAATTTAATACTTTTTGAGATCCATGAATTGGAAAATGATATTTAATGTGATTCAACTTAATTACAAATTTTATTAGAGGTATTTTTAAAATATTTTTCGTTAGAATGATATTTTATGTGAAAGATTGTCTACACCAAATAATTTTTGTTGGTTCATTGTTTTAAAAATATGGGCAATTCCATGAAAATATCAACCACGCCGAAAAAAATAAAAATCCTTTAATTCTCTTTCAAAATGAGTTATACAGAGAAAATGTGTCGGTAGCTTCTTATAACATTAAAAAAAAACAATTATTTAGTCACGTTATTCCTTTATTTTCGACATTTTAATGGATTTATGTAAAAACAAAAAATACAAAATTCGATAACTTGTACTTTTTATTTATCTTAGATATTATTGAAATCTCACATATGGGGTGTAATATAACATTTGTCTACTGCTTTTGTATTTGGTTGATTGAGCTCCAAAATTGTAGTTCAAGAAATTATTCCTACGTGTAGTATGAAGTCACGAATAATACTAAATTTCATTCATGATAAAATCACCCAAAAAGAGTTTTTGTTTAAATATTTCAATACTACAAAAAACACAAATTTCAAATGTGTATTATAAAAAAATAATACATTATTCAAAATATTGTCCATTGTTAGCCACTACTTTTTCCCATCTTTTTGATAAGTGCTCCGCTTTTGAGATAAAGAAAGAATCGAGCCAATTTCTGGTACCCTGTCTGGAAGTGAAGCATATTTCAATAAGGCTGTTCTGCATCAATAGAAGCAAATGGTAGCCAGAAAGGACAAAGTCTTAGCTATAAGGCGAGTGACCCAAAACTGTTCATGCACTGTTTTCCAAATAGTTTTTGACCGATCTTGCAACGTGTGGCCGAGCGTTACCATGATAAAAGATTACAGCCGCGTATCTAGTCGAATATTCTGGTCGTTTGTTGTTGATTGCTCTGTTCATATGAATCAATTGTCTGCGGTACACGTCCCCTGTGATCGTCTAACTCCATTTTAACAAATCATAACACCTTTCTGATTCCACCAAATTCAGAGCATTACCTTGCCGTTATAGATATTCGGCTTCGCCATTGATTTGGTTGGTTGGCCGGGCTTTACAAATGACTTTTTGCGCTTGTGTGCCACATGACTCCCAATGATAATGCATTTTCTTCTAGCAGTTGAAAACAATCTTTATCGAGTAAACTTTTTCAGCCGACCAGGCCTTTACTTGTCTTCTGTGTTGAAATTGCTATTTTTGAAGTAATTTCTAGTTTTTTGAATTGATTCATTTTGATTCTAAGCCTACTAACTATCCATAACTTTTAGCAGTCATTTTCTTCAAATGAAAGGATGTTATTGGACTTCCCCGCAAAATATCTTCTCTAGGATTAAAATTCGATATTATTGGTATTATTTGTGTGTTTACACTTTCGCGTCTATCGAGTTATAACTAATAATGACAGAAGTAAATCCTCCAAAGCATCGTATTTGTTGTTATTGACACAAGCCACATGTGATTGTTATGTCATATGTTGTCGACATTATGAACATGTTGTGTTCAAACCACTTCAGTTTTATGTCAAGTAACAGACATTCCAATTTTGATCGATATTTTGGATCTCAATAAATTGAATGTATTTAATTTCTTTTAAAATTTAGTATCTTATGTTTGGACCATAAAGTTTCTATACATTTTTGGTTACTTCTTTTTATATTTACAAAATTTAGGCCGTTAATAAGGCCCTCAAAACTTAATAAATAGAAAACGTATTGTCAGTGTTTACTATGAACGATTTATTTGCATATAAAAATTTAAATTAACTATTTGTCACTCTATTTTAGAATTCTACTCCAGCGTGAGTTTATTTTTATATTTTTAATTCAGAAATTAATAAATTAATAAAGAAAAATATTTGCAAAGTTTTGTTGCTGTTATTAAGTACATTTTCTTATTGGATGTGAAGCTTTTCAAATTCATCTAACTTTTGTCTACTCTGGCAATTATAAAATGGTTATTTTTTGTTAAATATGATATTATTTATGATACAGGGTATCCGCTGGGAGGGTATACTATTTTGCTTCTTTATAATTTTTTATTAAATGAAAAAGAAAGGACCTTATATTGAGAAATTTTTTATTTAATATCGGCAATTATGTATGGCATAAAATAAATAAGATAAATGCCTGCCTCTGTTAGCCTTCCAATTGCGAGCCCTTTTAAACACAACATTCTTACACACTTCTCGGTGTATTTCATTAATTTCAGCACGAATATTTTGTTTGAGTTACTCCAGCGTTTGCATAAAGCTTGCGTTTCAGATATCCCCACGAGAAGTCCGGAACAGTCAAATCAGGTAACCTTGGAGGGCAATCTACGTCACCATTTCTTGAAATAACTTGTTGTGAAAACAGTTCTCGCGGTAATTCTATTATAATCCTGGCTTTATGCGATGTGGCACCGTCTTGTGGCACCGGTAATCAAGCCCAAAGCATGCAGTTACGTTACCGTTACACCGTTTTCATTTCCAAGGAAGTAAGGTCCAATGATCCCTCCTGTCCAAATTGCACACCCGACTGTCATTTTTAATGGATGCAAAGGTTGCTTTTGAATAACTTGAGGATTTCGAATTCTCCAAAACCAAATATTTTATCTATTCACATATCCATTAAAATGAAAATGTGCCTCGTCACTCATTATGTTTTTTCATGAAAATCGATATTATCATGGGCGAGCTGTAACACCCTGTTGGCATATGTACGGCGGCGTAAACGGTCTTGTGTTTATTGAATCTTATATGGAAACAAATGCAAATCCTTGTGCAAGATTGTGCCCAAAGTTGTTCTTTGAAGAACAAGCTCCTGAGCACGGCATCGAATTGAGATTGATGGATTGTTTTGAACACTTGCTTGATCGACTGTTACTTTTAATGGATGCAAAGGTGACTATTCTGTTTATTCACATATCGATTCAAATGAAAATGTTTTTTGTTATGATGATTTTTTCATGAATATCGGGGTTGTGATGAGCGAGCTGTAACATCCTATTGGCATATGTATAGTGGCGTAAATGGTCTTGTGAAAGAAGTTCTTGTGTCAACTGAATCTTATATGGAAACAAAGGCAATTTTTGTGCAAAATTGTGGCCAAAGTTTCTCTTTGAAGGTCAAGCTTCTGAGCACGACATCGAATTTAGGTTGATGGATTATTTTAAACACTTCCTTGAACAACAGCAATGTTATCAGCCGATCTTGCAGTACATTGTGGTCCATGCTTGAGCCTATCACCTGCAGACCCTCTTTCTTTGCAATCATTTACTATACGATAAATAGTGCGTAACTTTTTCAGCGTCATAGTAATCGATGATTGATTTTGATAAAATGTTTTAACAATTAAAACACGCTGGTTTATCAAATGCTTTTCCACAATAAATTTGCCACATGTCTATTTCACGACTACCAAATATCAACTGTCAAAACTAATATTTACCAAAATGGCGGCAAAACTAAATAGTATAACTTCCCGGCGGACACCCTGTATTAACAAAATATATAATTTAATGTGAACAAATATTTCTTAACAAAACTCTTAACATACATTCCAACAATTTTGTGTTTTAGAAGTATTTTAAGATCACGTGACCGAACACTTTGTAAATATGATGGCGATAAAAAAACTAATTATAGTTTCGTGTTGGCTTTTAATTATTATTAATTCACTACAACTGTTTTGTTTTAATAAGAATTTTTTAAATAACAAAAAACTACGGCGGGCTAGACGGGTTTTTTTAGATGCTAAAATTTAAATTTTTTTTGTGTTTTAATTGTTTGACTTGAAAAAAGAAAAATTAATTTGTCTTTAGCTCATTTAATTCCTGATTGCTTCAATTGCTGCCCTTTTAAATTTGGCAGGGCTTAAATTTATTCAATTTAAATGACAATTTTTTTAACTGAAAAAAGCAACGCCAAAATTAAATATTTCAATTTAAAACAGAATCCATAAAATTGCAATTTATTTTAATGCTTGCGGAAAATTGCCTTTTTTTCTTTTGCAAATGGTAGGCAATGGTGTAGCAATTCAGTTTTAAAATTTGCAAATATCCAAACTGTTTTTTTTTGTGTGTTTGTTTGTTTCGTTGACCCAAATAGGGAATGATTCGCAATATTTTTAAGTGAAATTTATTGTTTGTTTTAATTAATCACATAAATTGTTTAGGGAATGAAAAAAAAGCGAAAAATGGAAAGTGCGTTTAAAGCAAATGAGATTAAATCAAAATGTCTGTTTTATATTTTAAGAGAATTTTAATTTTTGATGTTAATAAATGAGCCATATCACAAACCTGCCAAAAGTGATAATAAACAAAGGACACGCAGAACTGCTTTTTTTTAAATAAGTTTTTTTAATTTTTTTAATATACAGCACACAATTTTTATATATTTTTCTATAATTAAAATAAATTAGTTCAATACCTTTCTAATTAACTGAGTGGTGAGTGACATAATGTATCTGTGTTAAATGGTAACTGATAGAATGAGAACTGGAAAAACACGTTACAGACATTAGATTGATGGTCTACCTGCAGTCACATAGTTAATGTGAATGGCTGCATATTCTTATCTCAGAGGCTAATTAGTATCATCCACATATATTCAAGCTTTCGAATTCACAAAAACAAATGAGACAATAAATGATTTCACATTTGTTGATGAATCTGTTCTACTTACAAACAACAAATTTATTTACCTTTCTCTGAAAGGAAGGTTGAAAAAACCAAAATCAATGACTTTTTCTTTAAAACAGCATTAAGGCTTTTGTAAAATTAAAAAAGAATAGATTTTTAAACAGTATCAACAATTTCTTTCAAATCTAACAGAAGGAAACGGCAACGTAAAACTTCGATGTACAGATTTCATGTATTTTCAAAACGTTGCGTTAAAGGCTGAAAATGAGATAAGTCTCTCTGTCCATTCTTGCACAATAAAATACATGATCTTGGGACTTAATTCTAAAATTTGCACGTGCAAAGTAGCCCTAAAAATAACAGCTTCTGCATCATTTGCTTTATCAAGTTCACTGAATTAATAATTTAATGGCCTTACGAATTTTTTTTGTTTTTGCTCAAGATGAATTTGTATCACTTTTTCTATATTTTACCAGGGTTATATCTCGGTATACCCTACGAAATATCTCTTTTGTGTCCCAAGCAAAGTTGTAGATATTGAATAGGGGAAAAAAGCATAATAAATAAACCTATTTGAAGAAAGTGCTTCCAATATATTAAAAATAGCAAAAATGTCCATCTTGCCCCATATCCCCATGTCATCTGTTTTTCTCTTTGCTTTTTTTGCTTTATTTTCAATAAAAACAAAAATTTTGTTTTATATCATAGCTGTTCCTGCGTAAAAAATATAAGATTTTTATTGCTAACCCAGGCATGAAAACAAAATTTAGAACGTCAATATCCGTCCTCCTTGAAGAACATGCTTGTAGTTCTGATAATCTTGTTTTCTTCATATTGATCCATATTTATGTTCTGAGTTTGTATAATCATCCAAGTTAGATATAATATTCAAGGGCAAGTTGTCTTTAGTGTGGCCGCCAATTTCAGCCATTAAATTATTAATGCAGCCAACTTGTGCATGATGCACAAGTTCTAATTGTTGGGGCTACTTCCACGAGTAATTCTCGGAATTGAGTCCCAAATCAATGAGCTAAAAAATATTATACAGTGTTAGTCGACTGTCACTATAATAGTTTAATATGTTGCGAGCTAAAAGGTTAGGATGTCTTTTGAGCTTTATGATATGCGTTCTTAAATGCTTAATGACTTCCATTTTAGCTAATGAAACGTTAAGGTCTTTAGGAATTTTTTTCTATATATCAGGAGACTCTAGTTATCATTCGTAGATTTTTATTTTGGCAACTAACGGTATTCGATAGCATAATTTAAAAGTATAGTTTCCACCAATGAGCCAGTTGGTTTGTATTAATTTTCAAATCAATGCATCAGTTTTATTTCTTAAGGCTTTTCGTAGCCATCCATGAATACCGTGATATATATTTAACTAACGACAATGAAGGTATTCTTCAAATATCTATTTTAATAGATGCCCCCCCTATGCTCTGCATAAAGTAAATGTGATGTGCGTAAAGTTTAATTAATATATTCCTTATTTTTCAAGGATTCAAGGAAGCTTTGGCGAATACTAAGAAATTCTGAGTCGTCAGCAAAATTTAACGTTTGGACACAAATGCTACTTGGCATGCCAGATATGAACAAGACGTGATAAGATTTACATCGGTACCGAGTGGCCATATTCTGATGCCCTTCTTAACACTGGGTATAGGAAAAAGCTTTCAAGCACACACTAGATGCATATACGCCTTAGTTGCAATTTCCGAGTGCACGGTAACAGGGCCGTGCCCCCTACTCCTTGCTTAAGAGTTGAAGGCTATTTAATTCCTGGTTCTGTTGCAAGCGCAATTAGACAACATTTATTTGGATGTTAACTATTTTCTTTAAAGGTAACTGGTTGCCACATTATGCGATTCTAAGTCACTAGTCGGACTTCGAGAGTTATACATTTCTTCCAGTATCGCGCTCCTGCTAACCCAGGCAACAGGTGCCACTCTTACCCCCGAAGGCATATGTTAAGATTGGGAAGACTGCGTGACCCCGGGGAGAGGCAGATATGAACAATAAGCAGTTTATAGACCCTTTTTTTTATTTATATAATTTTCAGTAACAGATCATTAAAAAACTTCAAAACTAACATTTCGTTTCGTGTGTAAATATTTCTAAACAAACAGAAAATTTTCAATCAGATGGTTTCCTTTCCCGGGTGTCCGCCGGGTAGACATTAGTCTTGGCAGTTCATATTTGGCAGTCTTGAAGTAGATACGTGGCAAATTAATTATGGAAAAATATTCAATAAACCAATGTGTTTTATCGTTAAAACATTTTATCAAAATCAATCATCGATTTTGAAGAAAAGTGACGTTGAGAAAGTTACGTGAAATTTTTTTGGAAAAACGCACTATTTATCTTGTAGTGATCATTTGAACGGATTAATTAACAGTCACCTTTGCATCAATTAAAAGTGATGTGATGAAGTGGTGTGCAATTTAGTCAGTAGGAATCATTGTACCCTACTTCTTTGGAAATGAAAACCGCGTAACGGTAACTGTAAATGGGGAGCGATATTGTGATTTGATTGAAAACTTTTTAAAGCCACAACTGCATACTTTGGGCTTGATTAATATGTAGTATCAACACGACCACATGGCTTACAGCCGGGATTACAATGGAATTACTGTGAGACCTCTTACCGCAGCAAGTTATTTTAAGAAATGGTGAAGTTAATTGGCCTTCACGGTCGCTTGATGTGACTGCACCGGACATCTTTTTGTAAGGATATCCTGAAAGCAAGATTTATGCAAAAAAACCAGAAACTTTTGAGCAACTAAAACAAAATATTCGTGATGACACTAGTGAAATACCACGTGAAATGTGTGAATATGTAATGCAAAATGTATTTAAAAGGACTTGCATTTGTGAGGCTAACAGAGGCGGACATTATCTGATATTGTATTCCATACATTATTTGCCGACAATTAATCAAACATTTGCCAATATAAGATCCATTCTCTTTCATTTAATCAAAAATTATAAGTAAATAAATTAGTATACCTTGCCGGTGGACACCCTGTACAACAATCAAAAAAAGGCTGAAGAGGAAATGTTTGTGAAAGTTCCAAAAGAAATTGTGATTTTATGATATAAAATTTAAATTAAACTTCCAGTTTCTGTGTTTCGCTTCCTTATTTACAACAATTTCTTTAACTTCTTATGGAAGTATGTTATATGTTAAAAGAAATAAATATTTGGAGCCTTAATTTTGTATAAACAAATATCGTTCGACCAGACTTTAAATAAACAATTTTAATATTCTGAGACCACACACAGGCATAAGCACATAAGCACTGTTAATCCCATATACAGCAGCTACTTTGCAATTTGTTACACAAATAAAACATTTAACGCAAAATATAATATTCTGTTTTCAAAACTAACGGAAGTGTAACTCAAACAAATAACACATTGTCAATCAAAAACAATTACAGTTGCGGGCATATAAATTGCATAGCTAGGATATTGGATTGTAACAACTTAAAATAGAGAATATAGAAAAATTAAAAATCAAAATCAATTTTAGTTTAAGTTATTATCACACAATGATAGTTTCTGTATTTCAAGGGAATAATTTGTTTAGAAAGTTTTTATAAAAAGAAATTTTTTATTTCTTTACAAATTTTCTATACAAATTGATCGCTTGTAATCAGAGTAACAAGAGCGCTTGAATTTAATTTATTTTAGATACCGCGATTGGAGTTAAGATGTTAAGTATAAAGAGAACACTGAAGATGGCAAATAACCGAAACCGGTTTGTTCACAAACCAAATTTGACGAGGGTCGACGTAAAATCATACCCAAATGAGTTAAGATTTATTAAAAACAAAAATTTTAATTTTTTGTAAATTAATTTATGCATTCAACTGTTTAAATTTATTTAAGAAGCCACGAATTGTAATTCTAAATAGAATAAGATAATATTGAGATATATGAATATTTCTCATGTAGTTCCTTAGCTCCTTTCATTTTTCCTGGGTCATAGAAGAACATGTTTTTTTTTTTTGTTTTTTGGAAATTATCCTCGATCTTCGGTTTCAAGTTCAAATAAGTAACGAGCAAGCAATCAACTCAAGTAACGAACAATCATTAATTTTTATTCTCACTAATGCAGTTAAATAAACAACTGAAGCTATTTTACGCTTAGATGATGTTAAAAAAACCTGCTACTTTTTTTTGTTTTTAAACTCAAAATTCAAATTATTTTCTCGAGTCGGATTTTTTTCTAAACAATTTGGAATACGAAAACAGCACATTAATTTGAATAGTGAAGAAGTAACAAAAAAAAAATAAACTTACGGTAGAAAAAATTAACTTACTGATAACAAAGTGAGTAGTATTAGACACTGCAACATTTTTCATTCAGCACATTGATTTGGGACTCAATTTTAAAAATTCCACGTGAAAATAATTCTAAACAAAAGAACTCCTGCATCATGCATTGTCTCAAGTTGACTGCATTAATAATTCAACGGCTATGGAATAACTAACTTAGATTAAATTGAATATTCCAATATGAAAAATAACAAGCAGCCAAAACTGAATGATTTTTGTTATGCTTGTGATCATTATCATCCCAAAAATGCTTGTTTAGTGGGGGAAAAAATCAGCATTTTTAAAGCACTGAAAGCACTTTTTTGGGTTGGTTTGTTTCGTTTTTTTTTCTCCTATTCAATTTCAACAATTTTGCTTGAGACAACAATAAATTAAATTAAAATATAATATAAAATATAGAAAAAGTGATAAAAATCCACCTTAAACAAAAAAATTCATATGTCCATTAAGTTATTAATGCAGTCAACTTGATAAAACGAATGATGCAAGAGTTCTTACTATTAGGCCTACTTCCACGTGTTATTCTTAGAATTGAGTCCCAAAATGTTGTATTGTACTGTGCTGTTAAAGCTCTATATCAGAATTAAAACGTAAGTGTAGCTAATCTTCAGTGAAGTTTTATAACTTAATTTCAGTGTGAGAGCGAACACAAAAATTGCTGTATGCGAACAACTACCACGCTGCCTCTCCGTCAAGTGAATTAAAACCCTTCTACAAAGTTAATAAAATGGTGCCTGTATTGCAGTTCGAAATAGCTTTGGCCTAGCATTTGTCTAAGTACTGTAAGTGGCCATCATCGTAAATCAAGTACAAAGTTTTTATATTCAATTAAGGCTGGTTACTAACATTTTTTCGACCTTTAATAAATTGTTGGGTGGGTCTTTCAATACATAATATAAAATATTTCTTTTCTCACATTTTGAAGCATATTTCGGCTAGAAGTAAAAATCAAAAAAATTTTTTACTCGGTTCTACTAAATGGTTTCTAAACGGTTAATATCCTGATTATGAAAATAAACAAAACGAAACGTGTACTTTTTTGTCTTTAGTAGTTCTTTAAACAAAACGATAAAAAAAAATTAAAAGAAAAATTATATAAAACGTTTGCGAAACGATTTGTTTGATTTAATACACTGTGATTTTACACACACTATCGAAAATTATATTAACCAGTGCAGCTTATGAGGGATATAAAATTCAACCACAATAATTCAATACTAAAACACAAATTAATTAAAAACTGATTTAAAAAAAAAAAAAAACAAAAATGAAAATCGCTAAAATCATAACAAAATGCATTAACGATTGTCGCATTCACATGACTTAAAAAATAAACTAAACGTCACGCCTCATTAAGGATTCTTCATGCTATTTTATTGTTGCTGGTGGTGATTTAAAAAAAATGCATTGAATTTCAAAATAAAATTCATTAGATTAATTTTTTTTATTATTTATTTCAATTGTGATGTGGTTGGATGGCGCCTTTGAAAAAAAATTTCAATTGAATATTGAGGAAAACACGCAAACTTAAAATGAAAAATGCGTTAATTGAGCACAAAAAATTAGAATGCGGGTCATATATCTATTAAAACAAAAAAAGAATATATAAAATGTTGTATTTTGAAGCTAAATTTTATATTAGTTTTAGGATTATATAAAATTGTATTTTTTTCTTTTTCATAGAATTTAATCTCGTTTAAATAAAACATTTTTTGAAGAATCCTAACAGAAGGCTTAGGTTTAAAAAAATGTTCGGATTTTAAGCTAAAATTTTTTATATAATAGCTATAATTTTTTGACCTTTTTTAATATTTTTTAGTAATTAATTTTAAGCACTAGGTCTTATTTAATAAAAAATTTTTTAAAAAACTCTATTTTTTATTATATTTTCGATATTTCGCCACACTGTTGGTTGGCATCATCAGGATAGAGTTTTTTAAAAAAATTTTTATTAAATAAGACCTAGTGCTTAAAATTAATTACTAAAAAATTTTTTATATGAAAATATGCTATTTAAAACTATAAAGAGATTATGATGGACATTTTATAAATAAAAAACCAACCGATTATTAAATCTTTACTTGTTTCTTCAGTAATAAAAATAACAGAATTGAAGTCTGTCTATAAAAAGAAATTTTATGAGTCATTATTTTTTTTTAAATAAATTCCATCTGTCATAATATTTTAAAAAAGGTGCACGACTTCAATGAGTTATCATTTCTACATGAAAAAATATTATCACTCATAATTCTTCCAAAAAAAAAAAAATTTTTTTCAATACAAAATTTTGATTAGTTATATTTTCTCTGTACAAAAATTCCTCAGTTATAATTTTTACGTAAAAAAATTTCATCAATCCTAACATTTCTATGAAAAGTATTTTAAATTTTCATAAATTTTGAGTTAAAAAATTTCTTCAGTCTAAATATGTCAATAAAAAATTGTATTAGTCTTAATCTTTATTTAAAAGAAATTTCATCAGACATAATTTTTCTATAAAAAAATCATCAATCATAAATCATCAGTTATAATTCTTCTATAAAAAAAATTCATTAGCCCTAATTTTTCTATAAAAAAATTCATCAGCCATAATTTTTCTATAAAAAATCATCAGTTATAATTCTTCTATAAAAAAAATTCATTAGCCCTAATTTTTCTAAAAAATAATTCATCAGCCATAATTTTTCTATAAAAAAATTCATCACTCATAATTTATCTATAAAATAATCATGTCATAATTCTTCCATAAAAATAATTCATCAGCCATAATTTTTCTATAAAAAAGTTATCAGCTATAATTTTTATATAAAAAAATTCACCACATATTAATTTCTATAAAAAAACATCAGTCATAATTATAACATCAGTCAATGTTGTTATAAAAAAATTCAGCAGACGTAAATTTTCTATAAAATAAATTTCATTACTCGTAATTTTTCTATAAAAAATTTCATGAGTCATATTTCGTTATTAAAATATTCCATCAATCATAATTTTTCTATAAAAAAATTTCGTTAGTCATAATTTTTCATCAGTCGTTATTTTCCCATAAGAAATTTAATCACATAGTTTCTACATAAAATATTCTTCGCCGTAATTTTCTACGATCATAATTTTTTCTATAAAAAAATTTCATTAGTCATAATTTTCCCATAAAAACTTTAATCACTCATAGTAAACTTCTACAAAGATCTGTCATAATTTTTCTTTAAAAATATTTTATCGGCTCTAATTTTTTTATAAAAAAAAACCCATAATTTTTTTTTTAAATTTTATCAGTCATAGTTTTTTAATAAAAAATTACATCAGTCATAACTTCTCTATAAAAATATTTTTTCAGTCATTATATTAGTATACAAAAAACCTTTTCTTTGCAATGTATGATGTGAAAACATTATGTGTGCATTATGTGTCTGTCAATAACTAATAATAAAAATTAAATCTGCACTTTTATTTTATCGCTAAAAATGAAAAGTAAAATAATTAAGATAGAAAAGCTTTGGAGCTGGCTTCTCAATATTTGCTTGTATAATTATTTTTAATTTAAAAATTATAATATTTTCCCACATTTAATAAATAACATAAACACTTTTGTAATCTAAGGAAGTTTTAAATAACTTTTCAATTAACAATTGATTTTATTTTTTTTTATTTTTTTGTCATTTCAAGAAAATATCATTTGCGTAACAAAATTCGAGACGTACTTAGCCATAAGTCATGCGTATGGAGTGAATCTGAAAAGTGCTTTGTTAACATTTATTTTTAATAAACAAAAAATTCAAATTTGATTCTTTTTTTCTTTAAAAACTATTTATTTTCGTATAAAATTTGAGATATGAATTTCTAGCTAAAGCCTTGATGCAATTATTAAATTACAAAGAGGAGTCTGTTTCTCCACAATAATAAATAAAAATTACTGGTTTTAAATTTCAAATAAAAATGTATCCAATTGAGTGCAACAAATAAATATTTTAAACAAAGAAAGTATACAACAGCATAATACTTTGTAATACTAAGCTTATATCGGCATAAATAAACAAATAGTGAGCATAAAAATTTTGTTTGGTTATTGGCTTTTTGAATAGCCCTTTTAAGTGTAATGGTATTTGCTAAATCGAAAATTTCAATACTATTCTATTGTTAAATGTTTCTTATTTAAACTAGCATTCGTGAAGTAAGCTCAAATAAACTAATTAAACAGCGTATGATGCTGCTTTTAATAAAAAAAATTTTAATGTGGCATTTTACAAGTTCCAGATCGCATTTTTTTTCCTATTTTAGCAAAAAAGAAGTTCGGCTGAATTTTTTTAAGGTTTTTAATAGTGGTGTAAAGGGATGTTTTTATATAGTGATTTAATGTCAAACGTGATGATTTCTTAGATAATTTTCTGATATGGTTACTTTCATTGTAGGCGTCTTCATGCCAGTTTTATTAGTTGCTATCTTTTCCCCTTTACTTTATACTATGTTATTACTCCAAAGTGAATGACTCATAAACGTATGTATCAGGAATGGTAAAATAAATAGCATTTTATTATGTGAATTCTGAAACTTAAATTGTAAATTAATACATTAATGGCTCATTTGCAATAATTATCCAGTTTTACATAGCAAACATTTTTATTACATTTTTTATTTACTGTAATCGAAGCGTTCGCTGGTTCTATTGGAGTTTCAATTTCTGGTAATTGCACTGTTCCGAATACTCTAACCTTTTAGCTAATTCATATTTAAAAACGAGTACATGACAATAAATCAAGTGTTGATATCACTATTATGCACTTTAAAATGAGAAGGAACGAAGTGGATACAATTGCTCGATTTAATTATACAAAAATTGTCACATCAAACACAAAAATTTAATCAAAAATATTTGCAAACATTTTTCGGGATAGGGAGACCCTACTTAAATGAAGAATATTTAATACTGCAATGAAAACAACCGGTTAAATTCACTCAATCACTTTACGGTTTTACAGTTTTACGGTTTTCAGTTAATCTTAGGGGCCTTATAAAAAATTATGTTCTAAGCCAGGTCCCTAATAAGGTCCCATTGTTGCAGTGCGCTTGAAGTTCGTATTCTAAGCGAGTAATTTAGTCTCAGAGTGCTGTAAGCGTAATTCCTTGTTTCCCTGGAATACAGAAACAGCATAATGCTGCTGTATATTATGCCGTTTATAAATTGCTAAAATATATTCAAAATGTTTCGTTTCTGTCTCATTGTAGAACGTAATAACTGTTTTTTTATTGTTTTTATTTGGGTACGGTTTTACGTCGACCCTCGCGAATTTGGTTTGTGAACAAACCGGTTTTCGGCTATTTGCCATCTTCAGTGTTCTTCCTATACTTTTTATTGATTTAACCTCTAAAACGTTTATGCCAGATTTTTGGAAGAAGGACACTAATTAATTTAAAAAACAGGAACTAAAAACAGAATTCGAAAATAATGAATAAAACGACAAGGCTTTTTCTTTTAAATTTACAGAAAAGGCTAAACAAAAAGAATGGCAATTTTATTTTCAGTGTATTGGTGGTAAAATAAAAACTGAATAATATACAACGTATTATGAATTCAAAAGCTTACTTCGTATGTTATCAAACAGGTTACTAGTAATTTCTATACTAAAAATAATTTATATTAGAGTGGTATTATAATCAATACTTTACATTATCCTATTTGCTTTGTAACATAAAAATATAAAATCAGGTTTAAATATTAAAAGTATTTTAATATATTTATATTTTCTTCATTTTCATTTAAATCATTTTTATGTTTATTCTTAATTAAATGTATTTCTAATTCTTTGGCATTATTTTTATATAAAAAATTTATTTCTTTTTTTACTATGCAAAATTGATCCCTGATTAAACAAGAATTTGGTTTTAATATAACATTACTAAATATCTGTTTCCTTCTCTACTGTCTTCCTCTCCCTCTCTCTCTCTCTCTCGCTCTTCATTTTATCCGTTAAATTAACTATCATTTTCCATTATGCTTTTAATTCTTATTCCATTTTCAGCAAATCATACAGAATCATTACAGTCACCCCACTTAACAAACACATCGCATATGGAACATACACCATCACTTCCACCATTAGCAGCCGTCAGTGAAATGGATTTAGCTCCAACACCGGTTAAAATACCGTTTTATGATGGTGAATGTGAACAGTTGGCACCGGCTTATGAGAGTACAGTTAAACCGTTAAAAAAACCAAAAACTTTTATGCAAAAATTACGCGATTTTAATTGGCGCAATGACTCAAATAAATTTCGAGAAAAATTTTATTTTGAATATTATTCTAAGGAAAAGTTTACGGGTATGTTTGTCCGATCTTTTAATTGTTTTTTCGAAATTTTTTGGTGTTTTTGTTTTTGTTTTTTCTTATACTAATTAATTATTTAGGCGATTGTATATTAACATATTTTTAACAATCAAATCACTATCTTCTATTAACGCACACGAACACAACTATACACATATATAACTCAACACCTTTATTTTTGTCTCTTGTTTTTTAATGTTCTTTTCAAATGGCTGATTTCAGCTTCCAAATGCAGCCTAAATTAAAAATTAAATAAAAAATGCTTTCAATTGAAAAACACCGCCAATAACAAGTCTTACAAATAACTTCAATATCTATTTTTAAAAAGAAAGAAAAAAATACAAACAAAAGACACGTTTTATTTTCTTTTTTATAAACAACCGTCTCAGCGTTAAGAATCTGATGTTCTTGATAACAGTCCCTAACAAGTTTCTCTGTATCACACAACATTAATATTTTTTTTTGTAAACATTTTAATTATTTTGTTTTTTTCACCTGTTTATTATAGAATTTTTTTAACACATAAACTAAATATTTTTTTGTAAATAATTACTTAAACAAATGCTGACTGTCTTAATAATTAACACATTTAGTTTAGCAAATTATAATTGAATTGTTCAATTTGCATGGAATTTTACATGAAAATTTAGTAAACAAAATATTGTGCCAACAAATTAAAATAATACAAATTTTTAGTTAAAAAATTTTTTAAATAATTTTTTTTCTTGGAAATAAAAAACATTTATATCCTATCGCATGAGATAGAAATTTGTAAGATGAGTAAAGTATAAAACAAATAAATAACATGAATGGCATCCATTAACATTTTTAAAATAAAAGATAGTATAACCAGCGAAGTCTTAAATTATAACTACAAAATATTCCTAAAGATTTGTTCATTTAATTCACATAGACTTTAGTCTTTTTTATTCAGTAGGTTAAATCAATAACTTAATCTTTTCGCTTGGTAAAAAAAATAAAAAAGATATTGTTTACGCTCGAAATTAAATTTAAACAGCACTGATTGTATTTCATTTTGCTATTTATTGCTCCCTTTGAACTCTTTTCAAGTATTCATTAAGTGTTAGTATTCCAGAATTTACAAATTATTTTCCAGTCGAATTCCTAAATTCATTGCCTTTTGTACCCAAAAATATACAGATATCGGTGTATGTTTTTAATTTCCAAAAATCCCACTGAAAACAATACTTTTTTAATTTAAATCCATTTTAGCGAAGCCACAACAATTTTAAAAATCTCTTATTTCACATTTTTCTCTTCGTTTTATAAATCAATTTTTTTTTTTGAAATGTGTATTAATTCTCATTTTGTTTATTTCCTTTCTTAACTCAGTTATTGTCTAGAGAGAAAAATTCTATCTACAATAGCACTACCCATTAAGAAACATTCTACTTTCGGTCTAAACAAAATGTTCTGACGACAGCCTAATTGAAGCAAGTGTCTTGCGGATTATATGGCCATAGTTTCTTTGTCCTATTAGGTCTAACAATATAATAATAACACATTACAAAGCAGGTATGATTGCAGGAAAATAAAAATTTAAAGCCTATGCGCGAAGGAGTTATACCCTATGATTCCCGCAGAAGCTATTAGTTTGAGTAAGATGTGAAGACGACACCCCATACCTTATCTAGCCAGCATCTTACATTACAAAGAGATAACTGTCTGCCTAAACAATTTTAGTTCATTCATAAGAAACAGTAGGTGGCGAGTATGCGTGCTTCACTACGCAAGACTATATTTCGTCCAGGCGATAAATTCTATATCCCCCCCTACTCTATTCTCAATTACGTTTCTATCGCAAACTTTGCTTATCTTTCCTTCCTCTCTCCCACTCAGTGCAAGTAACCTAAAGATATCGTCAAATGGACCCAGGGCAGTCAAATTGGGCTTGCTGAAAAGCAGAAAGAAAAAACAGTCACAATAGCGTGATCAGAATTTTTTTACTTCCTTACCTTTCTCTTGTATTAATCATATCAATTGACCCATTTTTAAAAAATTTTTCTAATTTGCTATTGTTTTCTGGCTTCTATTTTTTGTTAATAAAATTTAAACAAAAAATTCAGACAAACTATAAAATTCAAATGTGCAGTACAATAACTAAAAATGTATACGAACTTTTGTTGTTAAACATTAAAATGCCAAGCACGTGAACACTCTACTTTTGCATGATTCACATTCCAACTTTCGTTATCTTATTTACTGTTTCATATATTCTGGTCATAAAAATGCAAGAATAAAAAACTTAAAAATAAAAATCAAGATGACAAGCAGAACCAAAAAATTATTTCAGCTGCTAAAAAGAGGTTAATGCTCTTAAAAAAATATTAACAACAAAAACAATAGTCGTTGGTATTGTTTTTTTATGGAATTTAAATCATAAAACTGATAGGATGCGCAGCAACAAAAATTATTAAATATTTGAAGTGCAAGTGACAGCAGTTAACTGATATGTATAAAACACCTAAATATTTTAAGTCAAGAGAAGATGATTTACTTCAATACTAGAAACATGGTATCATTGATTTTAATTTTTCATTCACTCAAAATATGGCTCTATAAAGAAACACGGCCCTGGCTTTGTAAACAATAAAAGTTCCGTATTTAACACTTGTACTCGACTATGTATCTACTGTAGCTGTGTAAAGTATAAAAAAATCGGACTAGCTATTCAGAAAGTACAAAGTTATTTCCACATTTTTTCCCAAAACTGTGCGAGTACGAAGATTGATTTATACCTTAGAATGTAGCCTTTTGAAACTGCATAAGTAATTTTCCGTTAAAGCAATTATTTATTAAGCATACTATTCGTCATATAATTCCAGTGATAATTTCTCCATAATTATATCGAGTTTTCGCACAAATCACACTATATGAGGTTTTGTAGGTGGGTTTTCATCAGAAAAGTTCAAGATAAATTCAGGGATACCGCAAGGATCTGTTCTTTCTTTTATGTTATTTAATATTTTTCGAAATAACCCTGTTTGTCAAACTTTCAAACCTATTTACTCTTTCGCAGATGACAGCACCATTTCTTATGCGTATTCATTTCGTAATAAACCGAAACAATTGAAGGTGAGTTCCAAATGACAGAACATGAATGATACTTTCAATTACGATCTCGCAACAATCTCAGAATGGGGTCGTGTGAATAGAGCCGATTTTAATGCCCGTAAGATACAATCTTGCATGCGTACGCATAAATCTGTGTTCGGAAATGGTGCTGTATCTGTTACTATAGGAAATAGAGATATGTATTACCGAACCGGAACCTCTTAATGTTTTTGGCGTGAAAAATTCAGTGTGATGTTTGATGGACTAAGCACATTTTTCAAGTTTCTAAAAAAGCTTTCAAGTGCCTCAGTTTTCTAAGACGGTGTAAGAAATAATTCCTTCCATACGATTGTCGTACTATTTATACCACCTACATACGTCCAAAGATGGGATACAACTCTCATGTATAGGCCAACGCCCCACAGTCTATTTTGGAGTTGCTCGACCACGAACAAGAGAGGGCCAAGAGGCTCATTGTTGACAGTAGGGTATCGAACTCTGTTGATTCTCTAGAGCATCGACGCAATGTGGGATGTATTTCACTGTTTTATCATTACTACAATGGTAAGTGCTCTACTGAAATTAGGGAACTTGTTCCCAATACTCGAACGTTTTGTGATTGATTTTCCAGTGAATCGCACTAAGCATTACAGGGAACATTAGTTTTTTAGCAGAACAGTTCGTATGTAGAATAAACTCCCTCCAGGGGTCTTTCCTGTCACTTTCAATGTAGCAAAATTCAATTTGAATGTCCAAAAACACTACTACCTCTTTTCTCCTCTCCATAACATAATTTTCTAGTTCTGGCACAATGCACAACGCATTGCACGTGTAGGGGTCATCTCCTGAGAAAAAGAAATAACTATTTACTTACCAGTTACCTTTTATACGTATCACAATCGACAGTAACAATACTGTCACTTGACTCTTGCGCCTTGTGCTGATTCCGAAACGCAACTAAAAACTGTTGTACCAGCAATTTAATTTCTCACACTAATTATAAAACAAAAATAGTTGGTATAGGATATTTTTATAGGGGTATAGAACTTTGAAATAAGAAAAAAACAAAAATGAATTTTTCAATTCACATAAAATTTACTTTGTTCGAAAGATACTCTTCTGGCATTATATGATTCACACGGCTGGCTCGGATATAGTCCAATTTTCGAGATACCTTTTTAACATTTATAACGATATTTTGACAATAACGCGGCGAATGTTGATTTTTTAATGGTCAATCGTATCGGGCTTAGCGAAAATAGTCTGGAGAAAAATTCAAATGTCCTAAATGCGGTTGCCAAACATTTTTTCTATAAATCAATTCTGGCACGAGCTGTGTGACATGTTGTGCCGTTTTGGTAAAACTAGAGCACTTGCACATCATCATTGTTCAGTTGATGAACGAAAAAGTCACTAATCGTAGCTCCATAGCACTCTCCAGTGACTATAACGTTCTGTTATGAACAGCATCGCTTTTAAATAATTATGGACTATGATTCCACCCGCCCATAAAGGAGTCAATTTTTCTGGCGTACCTTGATACACTTAATCATTACCAGTATTCCAAATACGGCAATTTTATATATTCACACATTAATTCAAAGAAAAGTGAGCTTCTTTGCTACACAAAATTCGTTTATGACAACGATATCGGGTATTTCGAACAGAACCATGATTTTCAAAATAAATTTATATAATTTGAAAACGTTGTTCAGCTGCAGTCTATTCATGTTGAAATGCTAAACGAAAGCAGTTACTTGACAGCTGGCAAAATGGCCGCCAGTATAAAAGTGTTGCAGCTTAAAGTTCTATATCTCTATAAAAACACCTTATATGAATCAAACTAATTTCTTTTTAAGGGATATTTTGTTTTGAAGACATGTCTATTTTGAATTTTATGTTAAAAAGCATATGCTCTTATTCGATCATTCTTTGCTTGTTTATTTGGCATTTAAGCTTTTAATTTCCCCTGCTTCTTTAAGCCATTCGTCTATAAATACAAAAAAAAAGTTATTTAAAAGCAGGTGTAAAATAAATTCAAAATATACTTGTTGTAATTTAAATCTCAAAAAAACGACATTGCAAAATCCCATCTCTCTACGCCATTAAATGAAATACTTCCACACGTAGCGTGTCGATATGATTGTCAGTGTTTGCCGTGTCAGTTGAGAAAACTGTAAAACTCTTTCAACAGATAATATTGGACGCATTGATAACTTTATTGTTATGAGTCGTAAAAAATCATGGTGTAAATACCAGGGTTCAGAATTTTTCATTTATGAACATTCAAAAATCAACATTCATGATATTTTTCATAAATGAGAAATCTAAAATTTTATATATATTTTTCACGCGCATAAACGAACAAGAAAAAATGTTCTGTTTATGTTCATACATGAATGCGCACAACAAGAATTATTAGTCTTATTCATATGTGATAAATGATAAATCAGCTACTTCTCATTAATGTTATTTTTCATAAATGTACATGTTCATTTATGAACGTTGAAATTTTATAAAATTTCTCATAAATGAATGTTAAAAAATTTTCTACCTACGATCGCAGTTTACCGTAAAATGTAGTAAAAACACATGGGTACATATTAACACAAAATACAATATTGCAATATATTCTAAAAGAAATAAAAAAAAACATTTTTTTTCCTACATACGCCGACAATTGCGCATTATCAAATATGTGCGTTTATGTACGCGAATGCTTAACGCACATATTTTTACGATCTTTTCATTTATGAAAAATTATCAAAATTGTACATATTCAAAAATGAACACTTGTGTGTTTCTCATTTTTTCACTTATGAATAGAAAGAAAAAAATAAAACGTCGCATTCATAAATGAGAAAACGCAAAATATTTTTCAGTCTCTCACACATGTATGAGAAGAAGCGGCTAAAAAATGAAATGTACATATTCATACATGTATGAACAGTGAGTGAACACTTCGCTACTCTGGTAAATACCGTCAAGATAGCGAATGTGAAATTAAATTGTCTACTTTAAAGAGTACTTTTTTTAGTTTCCATTTTAATTATACGATGCTTGACATCACGAATCAACATGTAAGGATTACCAAGTATCCATCAAACCTTTACTTAAATATTTTATTATTAAATTCTGAAAATTGCAGCCAATCAATAAAATAATTTATAAACGAGATTGTTTGCATATTGTTAATGTCATTCTTCATTAATTTTAATTGCAAAATAAAATTAAAATTTGTTAAGTTCCAAGGAAAAACTTTTCTGCAATAATTGTCACTTTCAATAAAAGAAATATGTTCATGCATATGTATGTGTGTGTGTGTGTAAGACTCTTAATAAAATTGCAAAAATCAACAATCTATAGCAAAGAAAAATATAATAGAAATTGATTTAAAACAAGAACAATAAGTCAATAGAAGCTGACGACCCACAAGTTGCAGTCAGAATTTTTATGAAAATGTTGCATAAAATATGATTGAATTTAACACCATCATCAATTAATTTTAATTAGCAATGATCACTTTTTACATTAAAACTAATAATATACAAATGCGTGAAAGTAAACATTTTCAAATATTTTTCTTCTTTTATATTTTTTGCAGGAGGACAACTAAAAACAAAAAATGGCCAAAAATATGTATTTAACGGCAGACCATCGGGTATATTTGTATCGAAAACTTGTGCCACATTCACGGCTCTTATAACAGTTTTAGCCATTATATTCACCATTTTGATAACCTATTTCCTGACAGTCAACACTATGCCACAAAGGTAATTTTTTCTATTTTCTTTAAATTTCTTATTTTTGAAATTTCAAATAAATAATGACAGCTCTTAAGAAAAAATTTGTGATATTAAAAGTAATTTATAAACAAGAAAAAATATTAGCTAACTAACAAATAAAAAAAAATATATAAGAAATCTTAGAAATCTTTCAAACCTTCAATTTTTAATTTTTAATTTGTGTTTGTCATTATTTATTGGTTTCTTAAAGTGTGCCTATACGTGTATGGGCGTGTGTGGCTGTGTGCGTACACTTTTAACCTTATTACTTTTCTTTAGAAAATTAAAAGTTGCAACATTTTGTTTTTATCGATTTCAGCTGCACAAACGGCCATAATGTACAAAGTTCTACACAAGCACAACCTCAAAATGTTAGTCCTATTGCAACAGCCAGTATGTTGGGCATGCCAATGTCGAAAAGAAAATATAATAAAAAGCCTGCTCCTGTGGGTGATATACCGCCCGACAATGAAATTTTTGGCGAGAATCAAGGCAAGTTTACAGATCGTAAATTGCAGTTATTTGATGGTTGGCTGCCACTGCATTACAAGTAAGTAAAAGTCACTTAATTATCACTGATGGCCTTATTGTTTGTATTACTTAACAATTTGACTCTATAATGTTTGGTGATGTTGCAAGACAAAGGATGTCAGACAGTTGCATATTTGTATGTGTGTGTGCTAGTTATTACTTGACGTTATTTACTTGTTTAAGGTTTGTTGATTTTTTTATAGGGATGGACATCCCCTTGGGGGCGAATCATATGAATAGCGCTTATTATTTCACTCTGTTGAACGTGCGTCAGTTAACAAGAGTGATGGAACTTCGTTTTCTTGACTTGAGAAAAAAAGCTAAAAGAAGTGACATCATTTTTCCCGTGCCCATTTAACTATACTTATGGTGGAATAAGTTAACGCAGCACTGCTAAAAACAAACACTTGCCTTAAGATAGAATAAGTCACATCTGTGATTTGCAATTCTACTTTTTTATATTTTTTTATACTTCCTTTTTTTTGGTGTTATTTAATCGGTCAAATTTAAAAATATTTCGCGATTTTTAAGCCGTTACTTAGGAGGTAATAATAAGAATTTTCGGAAGCAAAATAAAATATGTTAGTTTCTTAATTTTGCTTGTTCTTTTTAATGAGAAACTATAAAGCATACCATTGTTTCATACTAACGTGATTATGTACTACAATAACACATAAGTATAATTCCTTTTTCTCGTGAGCATGCTTTATCGTAAACAAAAATTCACCCACTCTTTTGTCACATCACACTAAAACGTTTTCTCAGATTAAAGTTGCCGCATTATTATCCTAGTTAGGGGAAAGTAATGATTATAGAGTAAATTTAGTATTGGAAACTTGACATACAAAATCATAGAGCAAAAAATATAAAAAATGTCATCAATTGTGTCATGAGTTACAATTTTAATTTGCAGAAGATGTAAACTTTAAAAATTAAGAATAATTTTATTTAATAGATGAGTTCACTATTCATTCGGTAACTGCTTACTTGTTAAGTAACGTTGCATTTACACATGCAGGTAAATTGTTACATGTTACTTGTACGTATTAATAACACTTACAACACGCTTGATTGTTTACACAGACATGTGTGTGAGTTTATTTTCAAAATGTCGTTGAAGGCAAAGGTTTTTAACAAAGTTGCTTATACTTTTTGTTTATTTTTTAGTCTGTATGTGTTTTCAATGTCTGGGCTGCCAAATGTTTAATATAGAGGAACGTTATAGGGAAGCAAATTAAGTGAAATTTTTTTTTTACAAAATAAATTTTAAATTTATAATTACAAATCAAGTCGTCTTATTTGATTTTATATTTTTACTTTTTATTAATTTCGGAATGTAAGTTGAAATAATATTTTACATAATAATTCTAGATATAAGGTGCTTATAATTGTTAAGGGCACAATCTAAAGACATGGTTTAGAGATTTCGCTTTTGTATACAACATTGGGTATGATAATCGATCGATGAGAAGAGTGTCGTTATGCTTGACCCTGATAAATTACTCTAGCTACGCATTAGAACATATCAAGCGATGTCAAAATTAAATGTTGTATTCTATTTTCTCTCCGACAAAGGGGCTATAAATGGTCAGATATTCAGGGGGAGTGAAGCATATCTTGTATATTTAGAAAAAACAAGTAAGCCCTAAGTGCCATCAGAGAGCATCAACTATACAACAGAGTATGTTTACAACTTTAAATATAATTTAATTATATAAAAATGGAAGCACAAGGAGTGTGTTACTCGTTATGGTTTCCATTTTATCAAAGACGATTGATAGATTGTAATCTTATAAGTGATGCCACTTTGATTCTGATACAGAACTTATTTTATTGTATCCCGTTTTGCAATGACTATAACTTTATTAGTTCATTGCAACTTTACTAATATTTCTCGTTGGTGATATAAGCTTACAAATAATATAATTTATATGGCTCCTCAACACTAGGAGCGCTACAAAACTCATCCTAAAATATCTAAAACATACAATTGATGGGTTCTAAAAAATCAAATTTTCTATAATTTTTCTTCAGCATCTTAGGCCTTTACATAACCCCTTTTCATTAAAGGTACAATAAATAATAAGTACAAGTATAAAGCAATTATTACTGGAGTGTGTGCTATCTTAAAAAGAAACATAGGTAAAAACGTTACTCTGTTGAAAGAAAAACAAACAAACAAACAAACAAACAAAAAAGCTTTACTTGGAAAGATTTGAAATAGACAATTTTATTACGAAATGTATTTAAAAAAGATCGATATATCAAACTTTGTTTGTTTTTAATACTGTCGTCCGTTGTGAAACTCACTTAGTACTTTTTTTCAAAATAATAATCTATTTAAAAATAAGCAACAAAGCAAAATTTCGTATTCCTAAAACAAATTATTAAATAATTATATCTGACATCATTAAAAATAGATCAGTTTTTTAACTGTCAATATACAAAAAATACATTTACTAGAACTTTATTTATCGCCACTTCCAACGCCAACACTTCATTTTAAAAACAAATGTAAAAATTATATTACTGCAAGTGAACATTTTTTTTGCACTGTGACTGTAAACCCACCTAAATTGTTGCAAAAAGTTTAAACAAAGAAACAACACAGGCAATTAAGGAGAAGAAAAAATTAATGTATAAAAATATACATTAATTAAATCTATGATAGAACGCAGGTTTTTTGGTTAAAAATGTAATACACAATGTAATATATAAAAGGCATCAACCATACCATGATTTTTCATACAAAATTATCAGTGATAAATTATTTGTGCAAAATTTTCATTAATTATGTCTATAGTGATAATTTTCTAATAGAAAATTTTCATCAACCATCATTTTTGAAAATATTCAATAGTGATCATTTTTCAATAGAAAATTTTCATTTTTGATAATTTTTCTATAGAACATTTTCATCAAAGATAATTTTTCTATAGAAAATGTTCATCAGTTATTAATTTTCCATAGAAAATCTTCATCAGTGATCATTTTTCTATAGAAAGTTTTCATTTGTGATAGTTTTTCTATAGAACATTTTCATTAATGATCATTTTTCTATAGAAAATTTTCATCAGTTATTAATTTTCCATAGAAAATCTTTATCAGTGATCATTTTCCAATAGAAAATGTTCATTTGTGATAATTTTTCTATAGAAAAAATTCATTAATGATCATTTTTCAATAGAATTTTCATTTGTGACAATTTTTCTATAGAATATTTTCATTAATGATAATTTTTCTATAGAAAATTTTCATCAGTTATCATTTTTCTATAGAAACTTTTCATCAGTTATCAATTTTCTATAGAAAAAATTCATCAGTGATCATTTTTCTATAGAAAATTTTCATCAGTGATAATTTTTCTATAAAAAATTTTCATCAGTGATCATTTTTCTATAGAAACTTTTTATCAGTTATCAATTTTCTACAGCAAATCTTCATCAGCGATAATTTTTCTATAAAAAATTTCCATTAGCGATCATTTTTCTATAGAAACTTTTTATCAGCGATTAATTTTCTATAACAAATCTTCATCAGCGATCAATTTTCTATAGGAAATCTTCATCAGCAATCATTTTTCTATAGAAAATTTTCATCAGTGATCATTTTTCTATAGAAAATGTTTATCAGAGATCATTTTTCTATAGAAAATGTTTATCAGAGATCATTTTTCTATAGAAAATGTTTATCAGAGATCATTTTTCTATAGAAAATTTTCATCAGCGATCATTTTTCTATAGAAAATTTTCATCAGCGATCATTTTCCTATAGAAAATTTTCATCAGCGATCATTTTTCAATAGAAAATTTTCATCAATCATTACTTCTCTAGAAAATGTTCATTAGTGATCATTTTTCTATAGAAAATACAAAATCTCTTAGGTTGTTAATAATATTTTTTGTGTCCACCCTTTATTTTCACTTCAAAATTGAAAAAATGCAATGCAATTCTGACAAGAGCGCATTCATTGTTTAAATACCATGATTTCAAATTGTGTAAATCGATGTGTATTGTTCTATCTTGTTATTGTTGTTTGCGCGATGTTGCTGCTGATGTTTGTTATTTTTGCAGCTCATTTGCTGACATACATTATTGGCAGCATGCCACAGCTGTTTAAGTAATAAATGCAGTTACTTTGAGTAGCTAAAAATATAAGCGAAGAGGCGCTAAAAAAATTAGTTGTGTAGTTTTCTTATTTCATTTTTCTTTTCGTTTTTGTTATTTGCTATAAAGATTTTCTTTGATCACACAAGCATATCTTCCATATGACATTTGCTCAAATCTATTGCTCTTCGAACATATATGGACATGTGAGCGCATGCCTTTGACAGCTTGACTACAGGCAACAGTAGCAAATAATTATGACATGTGTTTGCAACAAGCATTTGAAATCTATGGACAGAATTTGTTGCTTCCTATAATTGAAGATCAATTTTGTGATATTTGTGCAAAAAAAGAAGAGAATAAAAAAAGAAAGGAAGCACGCACGCGTTTGATTATATTTAAGCAATTATTTTTAATCTTTTAAAGAATAAACCGCTTAAATTAATAAAACATGTTAAATTAACAAAAAAATTGTTGAAAATTTTCTATTACCAAGAGCAGCAAGAAAAAAGATCATTAGATATTTTTCTAAAGATCTTACAATCTAACAATATTTATAAGATGTTGTTTATTGTCCATTGAGTTTTCAGTTGTTGCATGTTGTTGTTCATGCTAAAGATCGAACATTTGAATTAAATATGAAAGCAGAAACCAGGAAATACGCTTGATAGTTAGAAAAAGAGAATGTCATTAAATTCTACAGAAATTTAATTTTCTTTTATTATTCTTATTGTTTAAAAAAGAGACATGCACAAAGCAAAAAGTACAGTGGGTTGAAATGATGTCCTAGAAATTTTAAATAAAAATAAAAAATAATTTACTTTTAATTAAATTAAGATTTGTCAGCCCAATTGAATGATTAGAACCTTCTGGTTTGCTATTGTAGGTTTTTAATAGACTGATGTACTAAAGATATTTTATTGTTATATTAAGAAAATATGTTTATAAATTAAATATGGCAAAATAAAGCATATAATTAAAAGTTTTAAGATACAAAATCCCCCGGACCAGATTGAATAAGTAAGACTGTTAAAGGCTGTCCCAAAAAAAGGAAAACTAAACATTACCAGAGTTATAAACAACTGGCTGATATTTAGCTATTTCCTGATTTCTGGAACGAGGCAAAAGTTAGAGTAGCAATATGCAAGCCAACTAAATTATAGTCCTGTCCCATGACTTGTAGGCAAGTAAGTTTGTTATATTTCCACGTAAAATTCTAGAAAAAGTTGTTAAAGAAAAAAATTTAAATTTCTATAATGAGAATGTTTTTAAAAGAACAGTTTGGCGTTAGAACGGTGTATAATACTTCACACCTTTTGTTTAGAATTAAAACTAAAATAGAAAATATGTTTTTTGAAGGGTTGCAAGCATGGTACTTTTGGACATTTAATCAGTGACAGTGCACGATGACACAATTTACAAAATAATTCTTTGAAACTCTTCGCAAGAAATTACCTTATTAGTGCAAAGCTTTTTATCAAACAGCAAATAAAAAGTTTACATTGGCAGAAAGTATTCATCGTAGATTACAGTTCCAGCGGAATTATCTCAAGATTCATATCTATCCCCGATTCTGTATCCTTTTACATCTGATTTACCTTCGCTTGTTAGTTACTCTTTATCGCAACTGACAGATGACATTCTCTATCAAGATGACTTATCAATCTCATCAATCAATCTATCAATCTAATAAAATAATATTTAAATCAATTTTTGTATTTATATTATACTATGGATCTCCAATAGGAGATGACAGTGCTAAGTGCCACATTAAAATTTCTGAAAATGATAAATAATCTACCAGAACATGTTTCTACCCAACGCCTACATTCTATTAATATTATTAATACGACTAAAGGTATAATTCCAAAACTTACCAACAATTATAATACTAGATACCAAATGTCTGTAGTACTACTTTTTATCTTAAAGTCAAAACGCTTTTTTCGCAAGAAAATTTTTATTATATCCACCTAAATCGATTTATATTTATTCATTGTAAACATTTCCTTCGTTTCTAATTAAAAAAAGTCGATTTACTGCTTTAAATTGTTAATATTATACTATCACCTTATATACCATTTTTTTGTTTAAAAAACTCGTTAATTCTTCTCATAATATATATTTAATAATTATAATTAACAAAAATTTAGAATTAACTTACCTTCAGGGCTTTTGGTTCATAAGCGCATTATTCTTAAGGCATTGTGCATCACAAAGGAATTATGGAATAATTATTTATTTGCATATGGGATATCCAGCTCCCAATTCCTTACCGACAGGCACTATATTCTCGGAGTAATAATCTCACTATTGTCGTTCTCAAAAAAGAACACATTTTTTTGATTACTTTGTACATTTATTTAAAAACACACCTTAGTCGCAGAGCAATCTTCAACAAAATTAGAGGGCCTTTAAATATTGAAATATTGTTTGTATGGAGAATACCTGCCTTACAATTCTCTACATTCAGGCTTTCACGTTAAGAGAGCATTAATGTATTTGTAAACAACAAATAATCTATTAACAATATATTTTTAAAACGTAAACAAACAATTTTTAATAAAATGAGTGGTTTCATAATTAATTCATTATGTCGGAAATCTCTGATACTAATTCATTGAGCTAATTACTCCACGCATTTTAAGGTCTATAACGAAAACTATGGTTGGTCGCAAAATAACAAAAGCCGTTGTCACCTCAAACGAAGTTATTGTTCCAGCACTTGCTCCGAGGAAGTCAGTGTGGCTCCATCTTTCCAGCGAGAGCGAAGAGATCCGGAGTTCCATCAAAGATGTTCCGATTCCCAACTCACAGAATTCCGATAGCAGTTCCGGACACTCAGGAAGTTTTGGAGGAGCTGAATATTTCTATGCAAGATCTGATAGAAGCTTCCATGGGGTCATCTGGCCAGAAGTTGGCTTGATGGAGTCAGCTCGACAACCAAAAAAGAATACGATGACTCCATTGGGGCTATACGAGCTTCTATGGGAACGCATTTTTCTTCAAACAATTCTGCCTACATTGATGTGGAAGATAATCATCAACAACTTGATACAGGTAACAATTTCTGTTTAAAAAAAAAGATGAGGGCAAATTCGATCGAGTTGGTGAACTGTTTATTCGAGCAATTCAGCGAATGACTCCAAAAAGGTGAGTTTACGAAGTGATTAATTCATCAGGAACTGGCCGAATTGATTATAGAAAAGTACTCGGCAAACATAGTAGGACCTTCCTCTTCGTCTGTGGCCACACTGGTCATTACAACGTCGCGCATGCCTGTGCAGTCATTGATGCAATTAAATCAACAAACAATATCGGGAGGAGATTTTCTAGACGAGTTGCTGCCTGTTGGGAATACTCAATCAGCCATTGGGAGAATCTGGCAATCTATTTCACGGAGGAAAACCTGGATGTATACAACTTTTCGAAAGTATCAGATGTTCCTAAGAAAAATTGGTGGAAGGAGGCAGAAATAAGATCGACCTTTATTACTGAATCTCCCGTAGACCAGAAGACAACACTAGTGCAGTATCTTATAACGGAAGTGGTTTAGGTGATGAAGAAAACTCATATCCTTTCTCAAGCAATTTCCAACATCGCTAATAACTCACGTTTTTTCTTTGAATTTTTGGCTTACATCGATGTATAAAATTTTTAACCGCATGTCCGTCTTGATGCTTCACGTACTTAAAATTGTTGGTGCTTTCTACAATGGTTTGAATTGTACACACATTTCCTTTCTGTTAATCTGTCGCACTTAATTTTTGTTTCTCCAACTACTTCTATTAACAATTGTTATATGAATTTAGAAGACTCTCTTGATGCCTTAGAAAGATTGATAAATTATCAATTCTAACATAACAATGAAAAAATATTTTTTTTTAATTTTACTTAATGATAAAAATATATTTTTTATGTTTAGTTTCCAGTTCTTTACCTTCAGGCTTTTTTTTTTTGAAAAAGCGCTTTACTTTCAAAGTAATTTAAATTAAATTTAAAAGAGTCTTACTCTTTTAGTTCTCCAAAAGTTTCTTTGTATGTAGGGTGCCAGGCTGCCGTTTCTATACCTTGAGGCTTGTTACCATGATTTTTTGTAAAAAAAAGGAATTTTTGTAAAAATGTTTTATTTACATTTTTATATTTTCTAAAATATGCTGAGAAAAAATTAAAATAAAAAATATATTTTTTTAAAGCAATTTTTATATAAAAAAAAGTTAAAGTTACAATTTTGTAAGCGATCATAAGAGAAACCGCAATGATTTCTTTAAAGGCAAAGCCAAGCTTATAGCGTACACGCTGACATCAGCCTCAAACAAACCTACTGGCACATTAACATAAATTTAAGGGTCAATTTAACTATAAGAATCGAAATCAGAAAAAATGTTGCTCGTTGCACTGTTTGTCGGCTAAATCATCAAAAAAAGAAAACGGTCAGAAATTCTTATCAATCTTGTATGCGAACATTTGATCAGAGATAATAACGAAAACGTACACGTTTTAGCTCACTTGTATTACAACACGTCACAAAAACAAAACCTACAATAAACAAAAACCAATATGTCAAAGCCATTAAGTCTTTTACTGATTCTAAGAATTTTTTCAACATTAAATTTGCAATAAATAAAATTAAAAAATAAAATGAAAATAAATGTTCAGTCATACAAAACGTCATTGCTTAACTGCATAACGTATTGTTAGTTGAAAGCAACAATGACGTGATCATTTGCAATTAGTTCAAGACTTTACTTTATAAAAAAGTTTTTTCTTCGCCTTTTTATTTTTATAATTACAGGCTTTAGTAGCGAAATGATCACTTAAAGTGCTACTGTTTGTCACGATCATCAATTTTGTTTTTCTCTTGTGAGCAATTTTTTTGATGAGAACGTGTTTCTGTTACTCTGCGATTATTCCCTGAAAAAATTTTATTATTTTTGAATTGAGTGCTTGCATGCAAAGTTGTAATTTAAAATTACATATTTGTGTTATGACACCTTTAAGAGTTTCATGTTAATCATGATCAGTTAGTGGCTTTAACAGACAAGACATAATGACATCATTTAGCGGTTTAAAAAAAAATTAATCAAGTGTTGATGTCATTACAATTACAAACAGCATCAAAATAATGAAAAGTTATTTTCTATAATTACAGGAAATTTTGTATTATTATTCAATGATTTAAACGATTATGATGGCTTAAGAAAGCTTAGTGATGAACACACAAACTAAATGTGACTAATGTCCGATTTAAAATAAAATAATATAAATTTTTAAAAAGCACTATTCTGGAAATAACATAATTAATAATTTAATTACAAGTTGTTTTTGGATGAGTCCAGCCATGCACTAGGTAGACATGGTATCAACTACAATAATAAAATTTTTTATGTAGATTAACTTGAAAAGTTTATTAGTAATTCGAATTCAACACTTATTATTACTTTTATCTATCCATGGAACTATAAATATTTATTTTGTGATAAAAAATAAACCGATACAGAGGTCGTAGTATTCTTATACGGTAAAAGTGCTTAAAAGTATCAAGACAAAAAACTATGCGAGCTAAAACTTAAAAACTCTTTTTTAATTACAATTGTCATTGATTTGGGACTTAATTCTGAGAATTTTAGTGGTGATTTATTTTACAGCCATTAAATTTTTAATGCAACCAACTTCACAAAACGAATAATGCAGAAGTTTTTATTTTTGGGGGTACTTTCATATGCAGTTCTCAAAATTGAGGCCCAAAATCTTGTGTTATGATAGAAATGTGTGAAAAATTATTTTTAACATTTAATTAAAGATAAATATTTAGTATTCTAATCAATAACCAACCTTCCATACAAAAAATCAGGTTCCGAAAATAAACGTTGCTAACGTTTTCACGCGAAAAATTTTTCATATATTTTTATACATTATCTTCTTTGTTCCTAAGCTTTAAGTATAGATTAAATTAAACATTAACAGCGCAAAGAAGATAAAAACAATGAAAATAAAATTGCAGCAATTTAAGAAATTTGTTTGCAAATATTTGCTGATTATCCTGCACGATGAAGTATATAATGCATTAGCACATCAATATTCTACTTTACAACGAATAGATAAAGTTTATTACGAGGATAGCTTTTGCACAGACATATAAAACACATGGCTTGGACACTACTAAGTTAAGAAGCAGCATATTATAATTGAAACACTGGCATACAAGTTAATAATGTTGATTTGGACAGCATACGGCATAGCTTTTACATGTGGTTTCCATCAAAAATATCTATTTCGTATTTTGGATGGTAAACATCTGTTATTATAATTCAATACTCGATAGACGTCGAAGCGTAAACACACAATTTTTCAATCGCTTTAATAATGTCAAATTTTGTGCGTAAAAGGAAGAGTGGTAATTTTCTTTCACATGAAGAAAATGGCTGCTTAAAATTATCGATTATTTGTAAAAGTTTACGGTCTCCGACCAAAAACCTTGTGAACTATGGTTTTGTGCGATTGCTGAGAGATGGTGAAAGGAATTTTGCATATCGAAAATGATGCTGGAAGGCTTAAAAAATAAGTCATTTTTGCATAATATTAACAATATTCTGGTGCTGGAAAATGAATACATTACGTTAATCCCAAGTGCAAAAAATCATACGTAAAGCCCGGCTAACCAGCCAAGTTAACACTGAAGCCGAATATTCCAAGTGCTCTATATTTTGTATTATGAGCTGTTGAAACGATCAGAGGACCTGTATCAAAGACAATAGATCCATTGAGGAGAGCTCTCAACGAAAAACGACCTAAATATTCCACTAGCCACAGTAGATGAAAAGTTCTGGCTCACCCGCATTAGAGCCCAGACCTTGCCCCTTCTGACTACTATTTGTTTCGATCGATGTCAAACGCCCTTACTGGAAAACGCTTCACATCAAAAGAAAGTTTCAGAAATTAACCGGATTCATTCTTTACCTCAAAACAGCAGCAGTTCTTGTAGTGCGGAATCCATATAATACTAGAATATTTTTAAGAATATATCTACTCGTTTTGTTATTAAAACAACTGCATTTTTTAAGCAAAAGAATCGACATTAACTTGTATATTACTATCTTGGTCTTTCAAGGTAAATAGATGAGCGAAAAGAAAATCATTTCGCTGGTATTTTTTGTCATACAAAATTATGAATAAATTTTAAAAAGTTAAAACTTTGCTTGATACTGCTGTGAGTACCCTAATTATTTTAAGCAAATATTTAACATATTTATGCTCAAATCTTTCCTAAGGATAAAATAATTCAGATAATATATTTCGAAATTTTAATAAATTTTATTAACCAAATGAGAGTTATAAAATAATATAAAAACTTTGATAAAACTCTATAAATGAGTAATTCTTTATTTTCTTACTCTGTAGTCCTTTTGTCCCATGCTGTGTGCAATTCCACTAGTAAGGAAAATAAAATCATTAACAACAATCTATTAACTTATAATTTCGCAGCTTAAAACTTCGCAAATTTATTTAGTACAATCACTTAAAAATGCCATTTATTTTGAAATAAAAAAATTTTTATGGAGAACAAGATGAAAATATTAATCGCTAACTTTTTCAGGTATTTGTAAATGAAAATTGTAATTAAATTGTTTTAAGTTTTATATTGTGAAAAAAAAACATTTAAAAGAGTTCAAAACCAAAGTGTTGTCAATTCCATTAACTGCTTGTTTGCAGTTTAAAATTAAATTGCCTAGATGGCATAAAATGTAAAGAATCGAATGTGTATCTGATGACCGCATTTACCTTATTTCACTAAATATCGCCAATTTCTCGTACTGCATTAATTAAGCAACTACTTCAAGTGTTTCACACAAAAATTCAAATTAAAGGGAACAAGAATTTGCTCACATTCGACTGATTGACATTTTGGTATTCAAAATATCGGAACTTGTAAACAAAGCTACAAACTGCAAAACAAATAGAAAATCATTTACTATAGAAAAAAGCGATAAGGATTTTTAAATATAACTTCCGGGTTTTTACTAAATAGAAATTTTGTGTATCTTTTCAGTTTCTATTTAAAGTTGAATTGTATTTTTTGTGCATCTAATTGTCTTTTTTGAACTCATTCTACGACTTCACACTTTTAACACTTTTTCTGTTGCTTTAGTTTTTCATACAATATTTTTGCATTTGTTTGCATTTCAATAGAAACGAATCAATAATACAAATTAAAATAAATATTTTTTCAACTGTCTGCTTAATTGAACACATGAACATAAAAATAAATTATTAACGTAAATTTGTGTGTTTTTACTAAAAACAAAACAACAATTATTCCAGCCATGCTGTTGATATTAAACGTTTGTAAAGATGATATGTTCGTAAGAAAACAAACAAAATTAAAAATAATAATAATAATAATAATGAAGGATGATTTAAAGATTTTATGGTTTTATATCCGCATTTTTCTCAAACAACAATTCAATACTCGTAGTATTATTATTCAAAAAATATTAAGAGTCACCAACCTAATGCAGAAGGAATAAGAAGAGAGTTGTTGTTCATTTTTATTAATTTTTTAACATTTTTGTGTGGGCTTCCAAACAATTCTCATATTGTTAATGAAGTTTCTGTACTTAAAGAATATTATTTTTAAAAATTTTTTTAAAATTTTCGATCCTATTGAATCGCCTTAGTGTACACCTTCCGCAAAAAACAATTTTAAAAATTATTAATTAATTCTCCAAAAAAGGAACAATAAAGAGAAAATCTTACAAATCTACTTAAAAATAAAAAAAACATTTAAAGTAACTTACAAACTAATAATTGATAACTATAAAAACAAAACAAGAACAAAAGAACAAACAAAAATAACGAAAAAAAAACAACAACAAATTTATAGTAAGCAAAAATAAACAATGAATTTACACGATTAAAATAAAAGGTCTGCATCCTAGTAAAGAATTCCAGCTTTCTTGAAAGTCAACAAATCCACCGGCCATAGATACATACACATTCGAACAGGCCCCAAATCGCGCGACGCAGAAAAGCACTCTCTCATCAGGGAGTTCTCTAAAGAACGTGCGCCTACCAGGAAGTTCAAAGGCATTTTTACCATACAGACATCTAACCGGCCTGTGAAGCTCGCCACTTGATGCCATTTAAGACGTTAGACTAAGTCAAGCAACCAAAACCAACCTCTGCCATCTCCTAAGCCATTCCATCTGACGAAATCCTGAACCAAGCCGGAAGGGCGTAGGAGATGACAGTGCGGATTATTTGGCGATACATTAGATGACGCACCCTCCTATCAAGACCTCTTCTACGTTTAAGGGCTCCCTGGTATGCAGAGTAAATTTTCTTGCTTCGCTCGAAAATATCGTCAATGTGCCGGTAACTTTTAAAGTTCTCATGGAAAGTTACACCTACTTATTTAAGCCTGTCCGAATCTGTTCTCGTCAAACAAGGTTTGTACGATCTACAATTTGGATAAACATACTTCCGTCTTCCCTTAAACATTATGACCATGGTCTAAGCACTGTTTAAGGTTAGACCCCACTTTGTAAAATAGTCTGTCAGTATCGTCAGTCGGTCATTAGTGATCATTGCTCTAGTACCTGAAAAGGCAATGAGGATATCATCGGCATAAATAAGCAAACGATGCTCCCATGGCGTTTGTGATGTCAGAGACAAACATTTTCTATAGCCCTGCGGTACTCCAGCAGAAATAACAAACTCATCCGACCGAACATTACCCATACGTTCTCGAAATCATCGGTGCCACAAGAAGTTTTTTACTTTGCGGCAAAGCCCCGCACCAAATCCCATATTCATCATCTTGAATATAAGTGCGTCATGCCAAAACGTTTCAAACGCCTTGGAAAAGTTCAGGCTTACCGCTATTGTTGGACATCTTCTATTCAGTCACCTGGCAATGAAGACAGTGCATGCATGGTCGAAAGACCACTTCTAAATCCAAATTGGAAGCCTTTTAAAATGTCCTTGTCAACTATCACGACTTTGCCAGGGTAAAGAATTCAAAAAACTTTCCAAAAGCAGATAAAAGAAAAATGGGTCTATAGCTTTCACATGCCAAAGGATTCAATTTAGGTTTCTGTACTGAAACGACGAGAGCCGATTTTCACATTTTTGGAAAATAACCAATATTATAGCAATGATTGGAAACTATTGTTAGAAATATCCATGCTTTAGCATTGGTTCTTTCCAATATCAAATCAGAAATCCCGTCCACACCACAGGATCAATGCATTGCTTACAGATGCAGACTCGATGAATCCTAGTCTGTCTACGTTCGCGCTTCAAATTATTAAGCTACCGTCAGCCGTAAAAGTTCCAACAAAAAACGTCGGAGGTGTGGTTCTGTCTGAAGACGAGATAACTGCCCGCACAGTCGCACCAAATGAATCCAAATGTGCACTTCGACCAGAATGACCAACCTAAAGAAACTGACTTGCTAACAGGTTAGAAACTCCAGTACTATCAGAATCAATGGTGCCATCTGCATTCACCAAGCTTCGAATGACGGGTCGTTAAGTCGAATTTTCTGAGTCAATTTTTTTTTTTTTTGTTAATTTTTGTAGATACAAAAATAAATTTGACTCTAAAACTTTTTTAAAAATGTGGATCAAGGTATCCATGTGATCTGGTTTAAGTTTTTTTTTATTAGAGTTTCGTAAAAAGTATAAAAACGTTTGGCTAATGTTTTCGCTGCAATGTCGTTCTGTCTTTGTCATGTCTCACAGCCATTTATCTCTGGAACTGTAATAGTTAGCCTCTTGAAATGTTCACTACAACAATAAGTACGAGAAGTCCCACCTTTTAATTGAAACGGCAACACTGCTCCTGTCAGCAGGCAACAGACTACCGCGCGTTTCAAGAAGACAAAGAAAAAAACTAAATTTCTAGCTGTTTGGTGTGCAGTGGATCCACACAATATGGACACGTTTTTACGCCATCCCATAACCCTGAATGAAACGTGGCACTACGACAGCACACTGGAAACCAAACGCCGCACTATGCAACATGCAAAAAAATCTTAAAATTAAGGAGTCTCCCAATATTGATGTGATTATCTTATTTTTGTATCGAATTTAGCAAATACTTTTATGTCCCCAATAAAATCAAGTACAAAAAATTAATAATAAAATTAAAATACAAAGAGTGTTCCAATAGGGATGTGATTTTGACGTATATGACTTTAGCAATTTAACCATAGAATGCACACATTTAGAGCTTGCACAGAGTATGTGGTGCTAAATTATCTAAAGAGTACCGCTATAGTAAATATTATATCAGGTCCGCCAAATAACGTTTTTTTTTAAAGTGCTATAAACTCCTGAACCAATTGGACTTTGTATGGCGTCATAAAGTCTTTATTCAAAATTCGTCTCAATGATGTCTCTGAAATGCTCAATTGTTGAGAACGATGGTGAACGATTGATGTTGATGGCACACTTTCTGCCACAGCAGCAATTTTCTCGAGTGTACACACTGTTTTTGCCATTTTAGGCATTTGGTTTATCGATGAGGATGCCAGTTTCTTTCACTTTTTTCACAAGATAACAAACATCCGGAGCTGACGGCGCTTCTCTTCTTCCAAAATTCGTACGGAGTTTTCGCACACATTCTGCAACATTACCATGATTACTTAATGTCGCAATATTTCCAAGCGTTGTTCAAGCGTATACACAACCATATTCGTTCAGCGGAAGGATAAAACTAATTATCTGTCAAATCTAACATGAGCTAAGTGTTACCATTCACGAAATAAGCACTGGTTGAAAAAAAACCGTTAGATTGCGGACCCATATTATATTTGACTATTTTTTGAATAATAATACACTGAAGCTCTAACTTTATGCAGATTGTGTTACGTTAGTTCGCTACAAAAACAAATATAAAAAATAAAATAAAAGGTATGCCAATAGTGAACCTTTTTTCAAGAAGCTGTATTGTGAGTGCGAGTCCAACTCGCACTTTGACTGGCTTTAATATTTTTATTAATACCCTTTGAACATTGAATCATTAAATAAATTTATAAATAATATTTTTTTATTGGAAATATTTTTTTTTACAGTCTCATTATTGAACCAAACTTGAAAAAATCTCTGAACAATGGCAGTGTTGCCATACATGTATCACGTGATAAACGAATTGCCACCTTTGAACCTATTGTTTTAGATGTAAATAATGTTACGATCTCAAATGTACGCATTATAAGAGCCCTTAACCAAACCAGTTTAGAAGAAGTTGAATTGGATTTTGATAGTGATTATGGTGCCGATAACAGCACATTCGTTATAACTCTAACGAAACAAGTAGCAGAAGAAAAAGACTTAAAATTGGTATTAAGCATGGACTTTGTAAGCCAAATTACGGATACTTTACAGGGAGTTTACAAGACTAGTTATATTAATGTAGATACCGGAAAACAAGAGTATGTTTTAACACAAAATATTAGCGTTGAGATTTTTTTCATGATGTTCTAAATTCTTAACAGGTGGATGATCAGCACCCAGTTTTCACCAATAGATGCCCGCAGAGCTTTTCCCTGCTTTGATCGTCCCGATATGAAGGCAAATTTTACAGTCAGTATTATAAGGCCCACTAGAACTTCTATGGCGCTTTCTAATATGCCCGTTTATCACAGTTCGTAAGTTTAATTCAAAACCACAATTTCACATGAAAATATTTTATCAAAAACTTTTAATTCTTACTCAGCATCCAACGTCCGGGTTTTACCAGAGATGATTTTATGACCACGCCCAAAATGCCTACATACCTCTTAGCATTTATTGTATCTAATTTAGTCAAGTCTCACTTTTCGGATGTGGAAGCCAATTTAGTGCCACGTGTGGAAATCTGGACCAGACCAGAAAATAAAGATATGACTCGTTACGCATATTCCTTGGTACGCAAATTTTTGCCGCATTATGAGGGTTATTTCGGCATTAAAAATCGTTTGCCTAAAATTGATTTGGTGTCTGTGCCAGATTTTGGTTTTGGTGCCATGGAAAATTGGGGCTTAATAACATTCAGGTAGGTATTCACACCAGACAAGATATAAATGAATAATTATTAAAAATATGATTTTTCTTTACAATAATTTAGAGATTCAGCTCTGCTAGTTCCCGAAGATTTGGAAAAAGCCTCTTCGTCTGAGCACATGGAATATGTAGCTCAAATTGTTGCCCATGAGTTGGCCCATCAATGGTTTGGTAACTTAGTTACACCCAAATGGTGGAATGATTTATGGCTCAAGGAAGGCTTCGCCTGCTATATGAGTTATATTGCTTTAAATAGAGTTCATCCAGAATTTGAAATCATGGACACTTTTAGTGTATTTGAGTTTAAGGAATCGATGCAACATGATTCTGATAACAGTTCTCATGCAATTTCATTTGATGTTAAATCTACCAATGACATTCGATGCATATTTGATCCCATAACCTATTCCAAGAGCACCATTCTATTAAGAATGTTAAATTCAATAGTGGGCAACGAAGCATTCAGAGATGCTACTCATGATCTTTTGAAAACATATGCCTATGAGAATGTTGACCGCAATGATCTGTGGGAATATATGACAAAACAGGGTCATCTTAAGAAAACTTTGCCTAATGATATGGATATTAAAACCATTATGGATACATGGATTTCAAAGCCTGGCTATCCTGTGGTGACAGTGGAAAGACGTGATGCTGATTTAATTATAACACAGCAACGTTATCTTTTGCCTTGCAAAAATGAATCGGATGATAGTAAGTGGATTGTACCAATAACCTATGAAACCGATGAACTGCATAAGGGAGACAGTATACCCACCCATTGGCTTATGGATAATGGGCATGAATTGGTTGTAATGGATGCCTTTACTTCAGATAACAATTCGGAAAATGTTATTTACTTAAATTTAAATAGACAAGGCTACTATAGAGTAAATTACGATATGACTTCCTGGTTGGCCTTAAAAAAGAAATTCTCCTCTTTACCACGTGTGATCAGAGCTTCGCTTTTAGATGATGCTTTACATTTGTCACAAGCAGAGTATTTATCTTATGATATTCCTTTGACTTTCTTGATGGAAATTTTCACCGCCACTGACGATGAATTATTATGGTCGGCCGCTCAACAGGGTTTGAATTATTTGATTCACATGTTAAATCGTGAACCAGCTTATGAAACATTTAGAGTAAGTTTGAAATGTCAGAGAGAGAGAGAGGGAGAGAGAGGGTGAGATTTTTTCTCAAACATTTATAATTATTTTTTTATTGTTCAGGCATTTATGAAATTCTTGGTCAGACCTGCTTTTGATCGTTACAATTTGCAAGAGCCTGATAACGAGAGTCACATACAACTACAACATCGAGCTTTGGTCGCTAAGCTGGCTTGTAATTTTAAGTATGATCGTTGCTACAATGCTGCACATATAAAGTACAGAGAATGGATGGCCGATCCAAAATCAAATCCGTAAGTATTGACTATTAAAATTTGTAAGTCGCCTGATATTTGTTACATTATTGACTTAAAGCACAAACGAAAAGTAATAATTAATATGCTCTTATCTTCATCAGTAAACATAATACAATGAAATGAATGACCTAATGACCGGTCCTAATTTATGAAAGTTTCGAATTTGTGACTGTTCAAATTTGTGAGACTCTGCTGTATTACCAATTATTGAGATTAATTTGCTTTTAAATTACTTCCACTTAAACTTTGAATTAAAAAAAAAACTGAAATAATTATAATAAATAATACATAAGTAAGATAACTCAGTCCCCAAATTAATGATAAAAATATCATCAGGAATGATTTGCCAAACATTTACGTTTTCTTGTATCTCTTCAAACATCAAACTTCTTTGTTGAAACAGTTTTCCCAAAATAAGTTTTTATAGATTCTAAAATTCTAATATGTAATTTTTACCCTTGCATTTTTAGTATATTAATTACCTCAATATACTCCAGCGAATCGTCATGAATAGACTGACACATAACACAACCCTACCAAATTATCCAGACTTCTTTTTTAGAAAATCAGTCATTTAGCGCATTTAGTTGTAGTCAGTAAAAAGGCTCTCATGTTTGAATTAACGGGTTTGCTAGCAAACAAAATTTGTGCACATGAAGTGAAACTAGCACATAACGGTCCCATTAGTTCCAGAAATAGGTATACAAATACACCTTATTTCTAAGAAAAAAATACTAATTTGAATAATCTCCTTAAAAAATGTAAAAAATTTAAGTAAAACTAAATTTATTTTTAAATTCCGTTCAGAACAATTTAAGTCCAATGCGTGAAAATTAAAAAGTGACTTATTATATAGATATCTGCCACTAAATTGTTTGGGTTTGCTCCGCCAGTGAAGGAACTATTGTTTTAAATTCCTCCTCTTAACGTCTTTCCCGGCTGTTAGTTCGGAAATGGCGAGCGCTTTCGATGTGAATACACCATCTTTAGGCAACGTTGCATCACATACTGGTGAGTCTGGTCCAGGTATTGATTCCGTAATTGTCGTATCTACCCATCCCCCGGGGGCACATATATGGTCTTAATGGAAAGCTACTATGTAGACCTGTGCAACTTGGGGAAAAAGGGAGCCCAGTCCCCTGAAGTCAGCAGGGGTACAACTGGAAACTCCACTTTATTTCCACGGGAATCAGTAAGCCGCAGAGTTCGTTATTTGTCTCTTTAGACATTTAACTGTTCTCTGACTGATTATTGAGGTTGGCCCTTTATGGGAGGATCGTGGTGGTTGTGGTTTCGCAGCCCTATATCAGTCTATGGTTCTATGGTGGCCGGGTTCATTTCACCTTTAATAACACCTACCTGGTGAAATGTTCCCAGATCCAGTGAGCATGCTAGACATGTGTTCTTGACAGGAGTTGGAATCATCGAAGTTGCAACTAGAAAGTTCTGTTGCATAGAATTATAGCTTCGGCTTCCTAGGACGAGCATGACGTTCCAAATTATGCAGTGGTTTGGTCCACCATCTAATTAAGGCTTCATGGCCAGGCGCGAATGTAAATCTAATCACACAGTTGTCGTATCTACCCATGTATTCAGAATGTCAGTCATGTGGCATTTCTTGTGGGGAATAATTTAAATATAATGCCGGCCACCTGGAACTTTTATGCAAAATAAATTCCTCAATATCTCCGTCTTTTATTATTATCTAGGAACGTGTGCCCGCCTGAGGGTGTTTTTTTTTTATTTTGTTTGAGTTTATGATTAGTTTAAGTTGTGTGAAAATTGAGTCTGAGGTTTCGTTTACCTGTTCGTTTATAATATTGCTGTTAAAAGTTTTTACTTTGTAGATTTCCATGTTTTTAAGTATGTCTACTCTTCGTCCTTTTTTGCTAGAATGCAGTAGAGTCATACACTCATCTATTTTCCTTGGTAAGCGTCCGTGATTCTCAAGGTGTAATGCAAAGTTGGAGTACTCCCTGTTGCGTTTGTATGACCGTATGTGTGCTACAAATCTCAGGCAGGCACACGTACCTGGAGAGCCAGGAAATACGTCAAGAGAAGGAATTGAAAATTCTACAAATTTCTTTTACCAGTTTTGATGTCCATCATTAATAGCGCATTACAATTTGTATGGAGATAATGACGTTTCCTATTTTAGACACTTTAATTTAGCAGGCCCGGCTAGCTCAGTCGGTAGAGCATGAGACTCTTAATCTCAGGGTCGTGGGTTCGAGCCCCACGTTGGGCGCATTCTTTTTGTTTTTTCCTTTTTTTTAATTATTATAATAAAATTTTATAATTCTTATAATAAACATTTTTTTTAATATTTTTTAGTAATTAATTTAAAGCACTAGGCCTTATTTAATAAAAAATTTTTTTTAAAAACTTTATTTTTTATTATATTTTCGATATTTCGCCACACCGTTGGTTGGCATCATCAGGAAAAACAAAAATAATAATGAACAAACAAATTGAAAAAAATTTTTGATTAACAAATTCAAAATAATCAAAAAAAATTTTTTTTTTTTTTGAAAAAATTTTTTTATTTTTTTTTTTTTGAAAAAATTTTTTTGTTTATTTTGAATTTGTTAATCAAAAATTTTTTTCAATTTGTTTGTTCATTATTATTTTTGTTTTTCCTGATGATGCCAACCAACGGTGTGGCGAAATATCGAAAATATAATAAAAAATAAAGTTTTTTAAAAAAATTTTTTATTAAATAACGGTGTGGCGAAATATCGAAAATATAATAAAAAATAAAGTTTTTTAAAAAAATTTTTTATTAAATAAGACCTAGTGCTTTAAATTAATTACTAAAAAATATTAAAAAATGTCAAAAAATTATAACTATTATATTTTTTTTAATATATTTTTTACTTTAGCATCACCCCCAACATGAAACCAACAATTTATTGCACTGCTTTAGCTGAAGGCTCATTCCAGGAATGGTATTTTGCTTATAAACAATACAAGAGTACAACGAGTGCCTCAGAAAAGGAACAAATACTATCATCATTAGGTTGCACCACCAAACCTTGGTTACTGTCCAAGTAAGTTTATCATCCTGTTTTTTTGTTATGCAACGCCAGACCAAAGAAAAGAAATGAATTTTTTATTTTATAAAATTTAAAAAAAAAACTCAGAAGCATAAAAAGTGATTAATTAATTAAGAATAATTGCTTTGATAGTTAATAAGCAATGCCTTCTATTCTCTATTTAGCCTACAACAAGAATAGTTTTTCAATCTTTTAATATAGAGCAGTAGGTGAAAGTATTTGAAAGCAATCTCCTGTTATTGAAAAAAATGTCGAGATGTCAGTTTTATCAATTTGATTTCTCAAAAATTAAATTTGATCTTAAAAAAATTTTAATTCTAAAATCTTAAGTCTAGTTTATATAAACTTGGTTTTATTGTTTATACAAATTGTATGCCTAAAAGACATTGTTTTGCTTTTATATCATAAAATCGAAAAGGAAACGGATGCGTTCAAAAACGAAGCAAGGTGTTGCGTCTTGCAAAATCATGATTTTAATATTATAGATAAATAAGAGTTAAAAATGTAATAATTATTTTTTAGGCACAAAGATTTGGTTTTATGAAAAAATTCTAATAAATTTAATTTTTATTTTCAATATTTCGCCACACCATTGGCTGGCATCTACAGGAGCAGTGAAATAAAAATGTAGAAAAAATAGGTACCAAATAACACGAAATAAAGGAAGTGAAGATGGTGTGGTGAAACTTGGGAATTTAAAATATAATTTTTTTATATATGAAGAACTTGTGCTTAAAAGAATACACAAATTAATTGATTAATAATTAATTAATTAAATATTAATTTTAAAAAATTTAAATAACCATTAACTGTGCGTTATAAATTTAAAAAAGTAAAGGTTCTACCGAGATTTGAACTCGGATCGCTGGATTCAAAGTCCAGAGTGCTAACCATTACACCATAGAACCGTATACGAACCTTGAGGTCAAACTGCTACTTCCTTTAGCGTTTTATTAATTGATACTTTTAATATTTTCATTCACAGATATTTAAATATGACAATTAACCCCACATCGGGTATATTGAAACAAGACGGTGCTCGTGCTTTTAAGGCTGTTGCAGAAAATCCTATTGGTTTTGAAATTGCCCTCGATTTCTTGCAAACGAATATAAAAGAAATAGCTGAATAGTAAGTTTATTATAATTATTTGTTTTTTTTTGTTTAACATTTTAAAAATATATTTTTTCCATTTTAGTTTTGGTGATGGTTTTTCAACTTTAAGTTCTATGATCAAATCCATTACCACCTACATGAGCAAAGACTATCACAAAGAACAATTAGAACGTTTTAGACAGAAATCACAGAAATTGGGTTTGAAATCCGTGGTGACAGCCATTGATTTGGCCATGCAACAGGTTAATAATAACATATACTGGCGTAATCGTTCTTATTATAGTCTAAAAGGCTTCTTGGAAGATATAGTGCGTGAATTTCAAATTAATATATTTTAAGTTCTAGGTCAATGATTATTGAATTATAATGTTTTTAAACATTTTCTTTTTTAAGTTTTCTTAAATTCGAATGCTTGCAAAAAAAACAATTTTTTTTTAACAACTAAAGTGCATCAGTTAAAAGTTAAAAATTTAAGCTAAATAAAATGCTTTAAATAAATAAGTATTTTCTGTTTACATATATTTTTTATAGCCAATTGATTTGCAAGTAAAGTGATATAATTTTAGATTGTTTTACAAAAAATTTTTAGTATTGAGCTTTTAAGCTAAATATTTTTCTAAAAAAAAAATCATTCTTTTTATAAATTATTTATTTATATATTATTTTTACTTTAAATTGCTGTTTATATCATTTGTTTCATTTTTTATTTTAAGTATTGTTCCTATATAAAAAATAAACTAAAATTAAGAATATTTTATAAATAATTTCCTTAAGCATAAGATTTTTATATAAATTAAAAAAAAATAAATTACTTTTATTTTAATATTTCACCACATCGTTGTTTTGCTTCTTTAGGAAAAATAATATATAAAATTTTTTTTTTTGTTTTTATAAATTTATTATAAAAAAAAAAATTTTATATATTTTTGTTTTCCTCAAGCTGCCACATAATGGTGTGGCGAAATATTGAAAATAAAAATAATATTTAATTTTTATACAAAACCTTGTGCTTGAAGAAATAAAAGAAAATTTAAAAAGGTCAATAAATTAATATTATTATTTATTAACAATAATAATATAAATTTTATAAAATATCTGTTTAATTGTTCCTTCGTTAACAAATTTGTTTGCAAAAAGAAGGAATACACAATCATTTATAAGCTACAAAACATGCTCGACATAAACAAATGGGATTAAAATTAAGTCCCAAATAAAATTTCTTTTGAAATTTAATTTATAAAAGAATGCAGTAAAACTAAAAAAAAAACAAAAAATAAATAAAACCAAAAATATAAACCAATTAAATACATATTCAAGAAATTACTACTAACTGCCGACAACTTTTAAGTAAAATAAATTTTTAATTAAATAAACAAAACAACAAAAATAAAAAAAAAACTAAAGACACACTGTAAAAGTAAATTCTTCTCAAATAAGTTAAAAGTTTAAATTTAAATATAAAAAAAATACTTAAGATTTTTTGGTACATACGTATAAGCACAATGGCCTAAAATAAATTTTGCCTGTTAAAAGGTAAAATTTTCTAAATTTTGCCCGGTAAATTTGCAACTTAAAAGTTGGCAAGAATAGAAAGAAATTGAAATGGCTTTTATCCTGTTAAATAGGTCAACGTAAGTAATAGAAAATAAAAAAAGCTTTTAAACTCTATTTTGCCTTATGATTTTCAGTGCATTGAAAATGCAATGACTTCTGCTGTTTTCGTTTTTTTTTTTTTGCTTAAAAATAATAAAACTTGGGCTTTTTCTATTAATTATTCTAATGTAAATATTGTTTATTTCATTCAAATTTAAAAGAAAAAAATATATTAATTTATTTTACGTATAAATAAATAAGAATAAACAAGGCAGCCTTATTTAAAAAGTGAAAACTATTATAAAATGATAAATAACTGAGTGTCCTTAAAACAATTTTCACAAGCAACAATTTGTCGAAATGATGAATAATAGATTTAGAAATAAACGAAATCGAGCTACAGATGAATATTATTTTTTAAATCTTTTTCAAGCGAGTATAAATTTAAGCCAACCTCAAAAATATTTTACAATTTTTTATGTTTTTAATTTTAAGCTTGTATGCACATTATGTTTTTACAATTAAAAAATAAACAAATAAATAAAATTTAATAACAAAAAAAATATTTAAATAAAATATAATTTTAGTCAAACATACATATATTATTTTTACAACAATAAAATAAAAAGAAAATATTATTAAGTATAAAGTAAAAAGAATTTAATTTTATAATTTAATTTTGTAACATTAAACTAAACAAATTAAATGTTTTTAATTTTATCATATAATTACTTTAAAATAGTAGTTGCGAAAAAAAGTATATTTCAATAAAAAGTATTTTAAAAAATAAAATAAAATGTTTTTACGTTAAAGATTATTACACCGTCTTCAAGTGAAGCAACTGTTAATGTTTCAGCAAAAAAATGTTTAAGGTAATTGAATAAAAATTATTTAAATTTTTAAAGTCACTCATTAAACTAACAATAAGGCCTGAAGAAAAGAGAGTTTTAAAATCCATTCAAGCATATAGCCAGTGATGTTTAAGGGTCATTCCATTATGACAAGTTAGTTGTTTGATTGTATTTTGACTGAAAATTAAACTTATTTCGCTCTAACTGATTTCATATACAGCGGACGTCCAGTAGTTCGAATTACATAATATCAGGCCCTTTTGTAATGTTGGAAAATTCGTATTATTGAATAACAATTTTAATTTAAATTATTTTTTTATTTACAACAAAATAAGGTAAAAAACTAAAAAATTTGCAAATTCATGACAACTCAATAAGTGTGAAAACATACACTTGTATATATATATAAATATAAATATACTTGTTAAAAAAAATCAGTCATTGGTCATTGGTGTGTTTTGTTTTGTAGTTTTATTTATATTGCCATTTCTTGAGTAAATGTCAATAAGTGTTTTGAAAGTTTCAATATTGTTTTCAACAGCACATTGAATGCACGTGGCAATGCCATGACATTGCAACTAAAGATACTGCTTCAAATAAATCTATATGCATTTTTGAGAGATGCTGTAAAGGCGACTGTTACGATAATTAAGCTTTAAAAGTCTCATCGCAACTGATGGATCAGCAGTTGTATAAGTGGGGTCACATTGGGCGGCATATACACAACACTAATTTTGCCATCTTTAGTTACGTGTATGAATTCTTCTGCTGACTTGAAGCATTATTGATCAAAAGAAGTGCTTTTATAGGGAGGTGTTTGGCGTTTTAAAAAGTTTTCCACCTCTAAATGTTAATGGATAAACTCCATAAATATTTTAGTTTAATAACAACTCACTCCTTGAACAAAAATGTTAAAAAACTAATTTTTAAATAGAGAAGCATTCATCCAGGCAACAGGCAAATTTTTGTTACGAAAACATGGTTTTTGAGCTTTGCCGATCACAAAAGGCTTAATCTACTTTGTTCCCTCCGCATTCGCACAAATTAAAAACGTTATTCTCTCCTTTGAGAGTTTTCTGCCAGGTGCAGAATTTTCGCCCTGATGTACATACATTTTATTCGGCAACAATAGCAGCTAACTTATTGATGAATGGAACCACAAGTTCCTTTGCAGACGATAGCTTTTCACCAGATTCTTTAAGCAATCTTATACCAAAGCGTTTTTTGAATTCCGTGAGCCAGCCATCACTGGCAAAAAGTCTCCTTTATAAAACTTTCCATGAAATTCTAGAGCTTTCCATTTTATTCCTACTGGAATATACAATTTTCTTTGACATAAAAACCACTCGCAAAGCGCATCTTCTATTCTTTTAAAATCTCCAGTTGCTATTCTGTAGTGCGATTTTAGTGTACCTGTTGCAGCTTAAAGCTGCACCTTCTGTTTTTTATAGTGCAAATGGTTGACTTGGATAAACCATACTTGCTACAAATTTCATATAGCGATTTTCCACTTTCACTGTCTTCTTTAATTTTTAATTTATTTTCCAAAGATATTTGTTTCTTTTTGACTTCCTTTACTTTAAACATTTCGTTTATCTCAAATATAGAACATGCGACACAATACTGTTGCTATCACTTTTAAATTTCACAGCAACTAAATACAAATTTGGCAAAAAACTCAAAACATTTTAAATCAAGCATATTCTTTCAAAAACTACCGTTATTCGTATTATCGAGTAGTAAAAAAATTTTGTATTCATACTACAAAACTGGCAATGCAAAAAAAATTCCTTTCGTACTATTGGATATTCGTAGAAACGAAAGTGCGTACTATTGGGCTTCCACTGAATTCCCTAAATATTATTCTGCTTCACCACTAGAAAAAAAGTAAATACGAGAGCGGATCAATAAGTTCGTGACTTTTCGAACTTCACTCGTAGTTATAAGAAATGTAACACTATTCCCATCAAGTGCTACCTGTTAATAGAATACTGTTAAATTTTGAGCAAGTTTCGTCATATACTTTGCGTTTGGCAGCTGTTCAAAACATGCAACCATGTGTATTTTTCAAAAAATTGGAAAAAGACAATTTCGAGTGCTCATTAAACATTATTTTTTGCGAAAAAAAACCGTCATTCATACAAAGATAAAGCTCGATAAATACTATGGGGACTCTGTACAAGTACAAATGACGCTGAATATTCTGGACGACCACTTTGAGGCCAGTACAGTCGAAAATGTGAAAAAAATCCACGATAAGGTGTTGGCCGACCGAAGAGTAAAAGTGCGTGAGATTGTTGATGCCATAGGCATTTCATATGGCAGTGTGGTTTCGATTTTTAATGACCAACTGGGTTTAAGAAAGTTGTGTGCAAGATGGGTGCCGCGTTTGCTCTCAATTGACCATAAGCGTAAATCTGTGATAACTTTAAAAGATTGTTTGGAGCTGTTTAACCGAATGAGTTTTTCAAGCATTTTGTAACTGCCGATGAAACATGGATCCGTTACTGTACTCTGAAGACCAAGCAGCAGTATTAACAATGGGTTTTTCAGGGTAAACCTGCTCCAAAGAAGGCCAAAGTGAGTTTTTCGATGAATAAAAAGAAGGCCAGAGTTAATCCACATCGATTACCTTCCAAAGGGAAAAACAATAAACGACGAATATTATGCCAACTTATTAGACCAATTTAATGAGAATTTAAAAAGAAAACGACTCCATAGGGACAAGAAAAGAGTTCTTTTTCATCAAGATAATGCACGGGTGCACATGTCTGCAGCCTCAATGGCAGAACTCTATGAATTTTTGGAAGGGATACAAAAACGGGAGAAACGTTGTACTAAGTTTATTGAGTTAAAAGAAGATTATGTTGAAAAATACATTTTTGTTTTGCAAAAAAATCTTTGTTTCATTCAAAAAGTCACGGGCTTATTGATCCGCCCTCGTAAATCTAATGCTATGTGACAAAAATTATTCGGTTTAAAAATTTTATTTTATTCAAAAAAAAAATAATAATAATAATAATTTTTTGTTTTCAAAAAAAAAAAATTTTTCCCCTGAAGAAGCTTTCCAAAGGAAAGCGAAATATCGAACAGAAAAAATATATAAAAAAGATCGTTAATAAGAAAAAAAGATATATATTAAAGATTTAAAAAAATTTTTTTTTTCATATTTGTTTTGTGATTGTATCCAGTGTCTTGTGACAAATGGGTGGGTGACAGCATTATATGGCGGTTAGGACAAGTAGCACAAGACAAATTTCAAAAAATATATACAAATCACAGCGATTTCCAGTAACTGATTTTAAAATATTATTAAAACAGTATAATTTATAAATTTTATTTTATATTCTCAGGACTTTTTTATTTTTATTAAAATGTTAACAGCAAATCTATTTTTTATTCAGTTTTTATCTTTTATCTTTCATTTAAATCTAAAACTATTAGAAAATATTAGCGAAAATCATACAAAACATGCCTTTTGCCAAGGCAGATGCAAGCCCGGCTAGCTCAGTCGGTAGAGCATGAGACTCTTAATCTCAGGGTCGTGGGTTCGAGCCCCACGTTGGGCGTATTCTTTTTGTTTTTCCTTTTTTTTAATTGTTATAATAAAATTTTATAATTCTTATAATAAACATTTTTTTTAATATATTTTTTACTTTAGCATCACCCCCAACATGAAACCAACAATTTATTGCACTGCTTTAGCTGAAGGCTCATTCCAGGAATGGTATTTTGCTTATAAACAATACAAGAGTACAACGAGTGCCTCAGAAAAGGAACAAATACTATCATCATTAGGTTGCACCACCAAACCTTGGTTACTGTCCAAGTAAGTTTATGATCCTGTTTTTTTGCTATGCAACGACAGACCAAAGAAAAGAAATAAATTTTTTATTTTATATAATTAAAAAAAAAACTCAGAAGCATAAAAAGTGATTAATTAATTAAGAATAATTGCTTTGATAGTTAAGAAGCAATGCCTTCTATTCTCTATTTAGCCTACAACAAGAATAGTTTTTTAATCTTTTAATATAGAGCAGTAGGTGAAAGTATTTGAAAGCAATCTCCTGTTATTAAAAAAAAAAGTCGAGATGTCAGTTTTATCAATTTGATTTCTCAAAAATTAAATTTGATCTTAAAAAAAATTTTAATTCTAAAATCTTGAGTCTAGTTTATATAAACTCGGTTTTATTGTTTATGCAAATTGTATGCCTAAAAGACATTGTTTTGCTTTTATATCATAAAATCGAAAAGGAAACGGATGCGTTCAAAAACGAAGCAAGGTGTTGCGTCTTGCAAAATCATGATTTTAATATTATAGATAAATAAGAGTTAAAAATGTAATAATTATTTTTTAGGCACAAAGATTTGGTTTTATGAAAAAATTCTAATAAATTTAATTTTTATTTTCAATATTTCGCCACACCATTGGCTGGCATCTACAGGAGCAGTGAAATAAAAATGTAGAAAAAATAGGTACCAAATAACACGAAATAAAGGAAGTGAAGATGGTGTGGTGAAACTTGGGAATTTAAAATATAATTTTTTTATATATGAAGAACTTGTGCTTAAAAGAATACACAAATTAATTGATTAATAATTAATTAATTAAATATTAATTTTAAAAAATTTAAATAACCAAACTGTGCGTTATAAATTTAAAAAAGTAAAGGTTCTACCGAGATTTGAACTCGGATCGCTGGATTCAAAGTCCAGAGTGCTAACCATTACACCATAGAACCGTATACGAACCTTGAGGTCAAACTGCTACTTCCTTTAGCGTTTTATTAATTGATACTTTTAATATTTTCATTCACAGATATTTAAATATGACAATTAACCCCACATCGGGTATATTGAAACAAGACGGTGCTCGTGCTTTTAAGGCTGTTGCAGAAAATCCTATTGGTTTTGAAATTGCCCTCGATTTCTTGCAAACGAATATAAAAGAAATAGCTGAATAGTAAGTTTATTATAATTATTTGTTTTTTTTTGTTTAACATTTTAAAAATATATTTTTTCCATTTTAGTTTTGGTGATGGTTTTTCAACTTTAAGTTCTATGATCAAATCCATTACCACCTACATGAGCAAAGACTATCACAAAGAACAATTAGAACGTTTTAGACAGAAATCACAGAAATTGGGTTTGAAATCCGTGGTGACAGCCATTGATTTGGCCATGCAACAGGTTAATAATAACATATACTGGCGTAATCGTTCTTATTATAGTCTAAAAGGCTTCTTGGAAGATATAGTGCGTGAATTTCAAATTAATATATTTTAAGTTCTAGGTCAATGATTATTGAATTATAATGTTTTTAAACATTTTCTTTTTTAAGTTTTCTTAAATTCGAATGCTTGCAAAAAAAACAATTTTTTTTTAACAACTAAAGTGCATCAGTTAAAAGTTAAAAATTTAAGCTAAATAAAATGCTTTAAATAAATAAGTATTTTCTGTTTACATATATTTTTTATAGCCAATTGATTTGCAAGTAAAGTGATATAATTTTAGATTGTTTTACAAAAAATTTTTAGTATTGAGCTTTTAAGCTAAATATTTTTCTAAAAAAAAAATCATTCTTTTTATAAATTATTTATTTATATATTATTTTTACTTTAAATTGCTGTTTATATCATTTGTTTCATTTTTTATTTTAAGTATTGTTCCTATATAAAAAATAAACTAAAATTAAGAATATTTTATAAATAATTTCCTTAAGCATAAGATTTTTATATAAATTAAAAAAAAATAAATTACTTTTATTTTAATATTTCACCACATCGTTGTTTTGCTTCTTTAGGAAAAATAATATATAAAATTTTTTTTTTTGTTTTTATAAATTTATTATAAAAAAAAAAATTTTATATATTTTTGTTTTCCTCAAGCTGCCACATAATGGTGTGGCGAAATATTGAAAATAAAAATAATATTTAATTTTTATACAAAACCTTGTGCTTGAAGAAATAAAAGAAAATTTAAAAAGGTCAATAAATTAATATTATTATTTATTAACAATAATAATATAAATTTTATAAAATATCTGTTTAATTGTTCCTTCGTTAACAAATTTGTTTGCAAAAAGAAGGAATACACAATCATTTATAAGCTACAAAACATGCTCGACATAAACAAATGGGATTAAAATTAAGTCCCAAATAAAATTTCTTTTGAAATTTAATTTATAAAAGAATGCAGTAAAACTAAAAAAAAAACAAAAAATAAATAAAACCAAAAATATAAACCAATTAAATACATATTCAAGAAATTACTACTAACTGCCGACAACTTTTAAGTAAAATAAATTTTTAATTAAATAAACAAAACAACAAAAATAAAAAAAAAACTAAAGACACACTGTAAAAGTAAATTCTTCTCAAATAAGTTAAAAGTTTAAATTTAAATATAAAAAAAATACTTAAGATTTTTTGGTACATACGTATAAGCACAATGGCCTAAAATAAATTTTGCCTGTTAAAAGGTAAAATTTTCTAAATTTTGCCCGGTAAATTTGCAACTTAAAAGTTGGCAAGAATAGAAAGAAATTGAAATGGCTTTTATCCTGTTAAATAGGTCAACGTAAGTAATAGAAAATAAAAAAAGCTTTTAAACTCTATTTTGCCTTATGATTTTCAGTGCATTGAAAATGCAATGACTTCTGCTGTTTTCGTTTTTTTTTTTTTGCTTAAAAATAATAAAACTTGGGCTTTTTCTATTAATTATTCTAATGTAAATATTGTTTATTTCATTCAAATTTAAAAGAAAAAAATATATTAATTTATTTTACGTATAAATAAATAAGAATAAACAAGGCAGCCTTATTTAAAAAGTGAAAACTATTATAAAATGATAAATAACTGAGTGTCCTTAAAACAATTTTCACAAGCAACAATTTGTCGAAATGATGAATAATAGATTTAGAAATAAACGAAATCGAGCTACAGATGAATATTATTTTTTAAATCTTTTTCAAGCGAGTATAAATTTAAGCCAACCTCAAAAATATTTTACAATTTTTTATGTTTTTAATTTTAAGCTTGTATGCACATTATGTTTTTACAATTAAAAAATAAACAAATAAATAAAATTTAATAACAAAAAAAATATTTAAATAAAATATAATTTTAGTCAAACATACATATATTATTTTTACAACAATAAAATAAAAAGAAAATATTATTAAGTATAAAGTAAAAAGAATTTAATTTTATAATTTAATTTTGTAACATTAAACTAAACAAATTAAATGTTTTTAATTTTATCATATAATTACTTTAAAATAGTAGTTGCGAAAAAAAGTATATTTCAATAAAAAGTATTTTAAAAAATAAAATAAAATGTTTTTACGTTAAAGATTATTACACCGTCTTCAAGTGAAGCAACTGTTAATGTTTCAGCAAAAAAATGTTTAAGGTAATTGAATAAAAATTATTTAAATTTTTAAAGTCACTCATTAAACTAACAATAAGGCCTGAAGAAAAGAGAGTTTTAAAATCCATTCAAGCATATAGCCAGTGATGTTTAAGGGTCATTCCATTATGACAAGTTAGTTGTTTGATTGTATTTTGACTGAAAATTAAACTTATTTCGCTCTAACTGATTTCATATACAGCGGACGTCCAGTAGTTCGAATTACATAATATCAGGCCCTTTTGTAATGTTGGAAAATTCGTATTATTGAATAACAATTTTAATTTAAATTATTTTTTTATTTACAACAAAATAAGGTAAAAAACTAAAAAATTTGCAAATTCATGACAACTCAATAAGTGTGAAAACATACACTTGTATATATATATAAATATAAATATACTTGTTAAAAAAAATCAGTCATTGGTCATTGGTGTGTTTTGTTTTGTAGTTTTATTTATATTGCCATTTCTTGAGTAAATGTCAATAAGTGTTTTGAAAGTTTCAATATTGTTTTCAACAGCACATTGAATGCACGTGGCAATGCCATGACATTGCAACTAAAGATACTGCTTCAAATAAATCTATATGCATTTTTGAGAGATGCTGTAAAGGCGACTGTTACGATAATTAAGCTTTAAAAGTCTCATCGCAACTGATGGATCAGCAGTTGTATAAGTGGGGTCACATTGGGCGGCATATACACAACACTAATTTTGCCATCTTTAGTTACGTGTATGAATTCTTCTGCTGACTTGAAGCATTATTGATCAAAAGAAGTGCTTTTATAGGGAGGTGTTTGGCGTTTTAAAAAGTTTTCCACCTCTAAATGTTAATGGATAAACTCCATAAATATTTTAGTTTAATAACAACTCACTCCTTGAACAAAAATGTTAAAAAACTAATTTTTAAATAGAGAAGCATTCATCCAGGCAACAGGCAAATTTTTGTTACGAAAACATGGTTTTTGAGCTTTGCCGATCACAAAAGGCTTAATCTACTTTGTTCCCTCCGCATTCGCACAAATTAAAAACGTTATTCTCTCCTTTGAGAGTTTTCTGCCAGGTGCAGAATTTTCGCCCTGATGTACATACATTTTATTCGGCAACAATAGCAGCTAACTTATTGATGAATGGAACCACAAGTTCCTTTGCAGACGATAGCTTTTCACCAGATTCTTTAAGCAATCTTATACCAAAGCGTTTTTTGAATTCCGTGAGCCAGCCATCACTGGCAAAAAGTCTCCTTTATAAAACTTTCCATGAAATTCTAGAGCTTTCCATTTTATTCCTACTGGAATATACAATTTTCTTTGACATAAAAACCACTCGCAAAGCGCATCTTCTATTCTTTTAAAATCTCCAGTTGCTATTCTGTAGTGCGATTTTAGTGTACCTGTTGCAGCTTAAAGCTGCACCTTCTGTTTTTTATAGTGCAAATGGTTGACTTGGATAAACCATACTTGCTACAAATTTCATATAGCGATTTTCCACTTTCACTGTCTTCTTTAATTTTTAATTTATTTTCCAAAGATATTTGTTTCTTTTTGACTTCCTTTACTTTAAACATTTCGTTTATCTCAAATATAGAACATGCGACACAATACTGTTGCTATCACTTTTAAATTTCACAGCAACTAAATACAAATTTGGCAAAAAACTCAAAACATTTTAAATCAAGCATATTCTTTCAAAAACTACCGTTATTCGTATTATCGAGTAGTAAAAAAATTTTGTATTCATACTACAAAACTGGCAATGCAAAAAAAATTCCTTTCGTACTATTGGATATTCGTAGAAACGAAAGTGCGTACTATTGGGCTTCCACTGAATTCCCTAAATATTATTCTGCTTCACCACTAGAAAAAAAGTAAATACGAGAGCGGATCAATAAGTTCGTGACTTTTCGAACTTCACTCGTAGTTATAAGAAATGTAACACTATTCCCATCAAGTGCTACCTGTTAATAGAATACTGTTAAATTTTGAGCAAGTTTCGTCATATACTTTGCGTTTGGCAGCTGTTCAAAACATGCAACCATGTGTATTTTTCAAAAAATTGGAAAAAGACAATTTCGAGTGCTCATTAAACATTATTTTTTGCGAAAAAAAACCGTCATTCATACAAAGATAAAGCTCGATAAATACTATGGGGACTCTGTACAAGTACAAATGACGCTGAATATTCTGGACGACCACTTTGAGGCCAGTACAGTCGAAAATGTGAAAAAAATCCACGATAAGGTGTTGGCCGACCGAAGAGTAAAAGTGCGTGAGATTGTTGATGCCATAGGCATTTCATATGGCAGTGTGGTTTCGATTTTTAATGACCAACTGGGTTTAAGAAAGTTGTGTGCAAGATGGGTGCCGCGTTTGCTCTCAATTGACCATAAGCGTAAATCTGTGATAACTTTAAAAGATTGTTTGGAGCTGTTTAACCGAATGAGTTTTTCAAGCATTTTGTAACTGCCGATGAAACATGGATCCGTTACTGTACTCTGAAGACCAAGCAGCAGTATTAACAATGGGTTTTTCAGGGTAAACCTGCTCCAAAGAAGGCCAAAGTGAGTTTTTCGATGAATAAAAAGAAGGCCAGAGTTAATCCACATCGATTACCTTCCAAAGGGAAAAACAATAAACGACGAATATTATGCCAACTTATTAGACCAATTTAATGAGAATTTAAAAAGAAAACGACTCCATAGGGACAAGAAAAGAGTTCTTTTTCATCAAGATAATGCACGGGTGCACATGTCTGCAGCCTCAATGGCAGAACTCTATGAATTTTTGGAAGGGATACAAAAACGGGAGAAACGTTGTACTAAGTTTATTGAGTTAAAAGAAGATTATGTTGAAAAATACATTTTTGTTTTGCAAAAAAATCTTTGTTTCATTCAAAAAGTCACGGGCTTATTGATCCGCCCTCGTAAATCTAATGCTATGTGACAAAAATTATTCGGTTTAAAAATTTTATTTTATTCAAAAAAAAAATAATAATAATAATAATTTTTTGTTTTCAAAAAAAAAAAATTTTTCCCCTGAAGAAGCTTTCCAAAGGAAAGCGAAATATCGAACAGAAAAAATATATAAAAAAGATCGTTAATAAGAAAAAAAGATATATATTAAAGATTTAAAAAAATTTTTTTTTTCATATTTGTTTTGTGATTGTATCCAGTGTCTTGTGACAAATGGGTGGGTGACAGCATTATATGGCGGTTAGGACAAGTAGCACAAGACAAATTTCAAAAAATATATACAAATCACAGCGATTTCCAGTAACTGATTTTAAAATATTATTAAAACAGTATAATTTATAAATTTTATTTTATATTCTCAGGACTTTTTTATTTTTATTAAAATGTTAACAGCAAATCTATTTTTTATTCAGTTTTTATCTTTTATCTTTCATTTAAATCTAAAACTATTAGAAAATATTAGCGAAAATCATACAAAACATGCCTTTTGCCAAGGCAGATGCAAGCCCGGCTAGCTCAGTCGGTAGAGCATGAGACTCTTAATCTCAGGGTCGTGGGTTCGAGCCCCACGTTGGGCGCTTCATTTTTTTCTTCTGCTGTATTTGATAAGAATTAAAAGTAATTACAGTATCGCCCAAAACCTAAACACCGCCTCGATACATTTTTTTCAATGATAATTTTTTTAAGTTATTAAAATTTTTTTATTTTTTATTTTACTCTTATTTATTTTACTATTGAAAAACACAAACTTAAGGAATTCAGAATTAAATTAAAAAAAAGTTAAAATTCCAAAAATATTATAAATCGCAAAATAAGTGGGTAAAACTGGAGCACCCCCTAATAATGTGTTCTAAAATTTTACTACGCTACTGCGACATTACTGTACTAGTTAACGATATACTCCAAAAATGCAGTATCTATTAAATTGCAGTGTTAAGAAGAACTTGTTAGAATTTATGCGAAATTGTCATTGTTTTAAATAAAATTTCTGTTGAAGTGAATAAATATTGAAGTGAATTTAAAATTAGAATTTTTGATGATTGGAGAGCCGGCTTATCAAGACATCGATTGTGTGTAAAATATTTGATCATTAGATCACTTAGATTTAAAAAGAACGTTTTGCAGGAGGACGGTAGAGGCCGGATTATTCAGTCGACGACCAACAAAAAAACCTTTTATATCGTCAAAAAATAAAAAAGCCAGACTTAAATTTGCCAAGGTCCAAAAGTGTCCAAAATTAAAGGACTGTACTATTTTCTAACGAATCTAAGTTTAATTTTTCAGATGGCGTAAGCCGTTTACGCAGACCAAATGGACAACGGCTGAATCCTAAATATTGCAAAGGCACTGTAAAGCATGGAGGCGGCAACATAATGGTCTGAAGTTGTTTCTCTGGACAAGGAATTGGGCCAATTCATAAGATTGATGAAATTATGGGTCGTTTCATGTATTGTGACATATTAAAAGACGTGATGTTGCCTTATGATGAAGAAGAGAATCCACTTAAATGGATATTCCAGCAAGATAATGACCCAAAATATACGTCAAAAGTGGTAAAGGCGGGGTTCCAGAAAAATTTGATAGAAGTTTTCCCTTAGCCTGCCCAGCTCCCCGATTTTAACCCAATGGAGAACTTGTGAGAGATCGTTAACTTAAAGATCAACCGAGAAAATTGCATAACCAAAGTACAAGTAAGCTGGAAGCAATATCACCTGATATAATTAATAATTTAATATTCTCTATGCCTAAAAGATCCCGAATAAAGGATTCGCAACAAAATATTGATTTCAATAGCTTTTTTTGTACCTTGAATTGAGGATATTTTAGTTTAGTCCGCTTATATTTGCGATTTAAAATGTTTTTTGAATTTTAACTTGTTTTTTTTTTTATTAAATTCTGAATTCCTTAAGTTGGTGTTTTTCAATAATACAGATATAAATAAATAAAAAAAAAATAAAATAAAAATTTAATAACTTTTTTCTTAAAAAAATTATCATTTAAAAAAAATTGTTCTAAGGGGGTGCTAAGGTTTTGCCCGATACTGTATTTATCGCTCACTTTCAAAACACATGGGCGATTTGCTTCGTTATGTTGTCCTCGTTTTGAACTAAAATAGATTGATCAGCACATGTGAATATATTTTACTCAAGGTCAAAGGAGTTTTTCTAGGTATTGATTATACAGTGCTGTCTGGGTAGAGTGAACTAATTTTTGCAGAGCGATTCACTAAATTAAGATTGATTTTTTTTTTATTTAAACAACTAGTTTATTTATTTTAAATGCGTTAAAATTGTATTTATTTACTAAAGTTTAAATTTATGACTGGAAAAAATTAGTAATAGTTATTTGTTTCTTTGGTGTGTTTACCGATATTTGCACTGCTTGATGGCGACGGCAATGTAGAGCTTGTATGTTCGCAAAATTTGTAGTATTAGCCTTAGCCCATTCGATATCCTTATCAGAAAGCTTAATGGCTTCAGAAACTAATATCGGATTTATGTTTGCTGGTGTTTCGCCATTGTCTTCATTTGATGTCATCTGATATTTCAAATGTACCGACGAAGTCTTGCCCAGAATTTGGCTCTCTATTCTCTATTGAATTCCAGTTTTCAATATCTTCTTCAGTATAGTTTGTCTGAAAATAACTAAAATGAAAATCAATACAATTCATACATAAAAGTAATTGAATAATTTTCCCGCAAACTTGCATCTGAATTAATGGCCTGAAGTAAATATTGGATTTAATGAACACCTTCGTATCGTTCGGCTAACAACTTGTGCCTAAGTGCACTCAGCGTCATTCCTTCATCTTCATCATCACCGCTTGAAATGGGTTCAACTGCAAGTGGTGTTTTTCAAAAGAGCCTGCCAATATTTTTCTATAACATCAGCTTTCAATTGATTCCATGCACGCAGTAACAGCGACAATGCCACAGCCAAAGAAGTTAAACTAGCCACTTTTTCAATTATTTTTATAATGTCGCTTTTTTGTTTTAAGAATAAATGCTGTCTTTTTTTCGAATTCAATTTTAACTTAACAATTATAACACCAATTATGCAGAAATTAACTTTGAACACGATCTTAATGGAACATGTGCGCAGACATAAATAAATTAACACTTCATAGAATGCGTATTTGTGAGAGTAACTTGTCAACTTACTCTAAAAGTATCGTTACTTTACAGTTATTTAAAGTTCTCTTTAATTTTTATAGTCGTTTTCATTGTTTTTCTCCTTCGCCAAACCTCAAAACTCACTACATAGAAAGTATGTTCACTCTACAGAGGTTCATGAGTGTTCACCGGTGTTGACTCTAACGAGGTATTCATAGCATCGGGGTTCACTCTACCCAGACAGCACTGTATAATATTGTTTGCTGTGTAATTAAAAATAAGCAATTTTGTAATTGACAGACAAAACTATATCCTCTTCATAAGGAATTAAAAAAGAGCAGAGTTGAGTAAAATTTCCAAAAAAAAATTATAGCACAAACTTTCTAAATTTGTGCTGAGCATTTACTTAACACGACAACACAACAGGACATCGAATAGTTTCGTTGATGATCAGTGTGATGCTAGTTCACAAATTCAAAAATCATGAGCATTTTAGTAAGGCATATGGGCCAGTTATCTTTGCAGCATTAGAAAGCTATTTAAACGCAAATTCTCAATTCGTCAAAGAATTTCTTAAAAAATCCAACAATTTTGTTGCCTTAAAAAATTCTATGTCCAATACAATTTACAAAGCGAATCATTGTCAAGTGATACCAATGGCGAACTGATTGATTTTGACTGTTAAGAAATGTTCTTTTTGCTGTTTTAACTAAATATTTATAAACCTCAGAATTGTATTTTCTTATATTTTATAGTTTTTTGGGTTTTTATTGTTTTTAATTTTTTGGTTGGCTGCTTAATAATTTTTAGGTAAATTCAAATTTTATGCGGCTCCTCTATTCACTTATTTTGAAACAGAATAGAATGAAAAAGTTGTTTTGTTAAACTCACCTTATTAAATTCGCCTTAGCAATCTGTTTTTGACAGTTACTTGCCAGTTTCTTGCTTGATGTGGGCTTCTATCATGATATGTATTTGTCAACTTTTGTTTACCTTTTTTAAAGCCATAATCTCTTAATTAAAAATGTAACAAATAATTGTGTTGAGGATAAATTTCAATAAAAATTATTTTAATAAAAAAATCTGTTACACACAGTAATAAAAATTAGTTTGTGCTACTTTTACATTACTTCCAAGAAAGTTTTATTAATATTTAAATATTTTTTAAAGTTTCTTTTTTTCGTATAATACAAATATTTTTAATTTGCCTTTTGCTGCATCAGAAATTGTTACTGAAATTTACCAAATGAATTTTTCAATCTCAGATTTCACTTAAACACCTGTTATTTATACTTTTGCTAGCTGCACTTGTTAACTACAAAATAATGTTGGCAAAAACACAAACACACAAAAATGTTTATAAACCTCCTGTGAACAATGTTACACTGAAATTAATTTCCTTTGCAAACTCTTGGAGTTCTGTACAGTGTCACTATTATTTTCCATTATTTGTTAATTTTTACTATATTTAACTTAATTAATTATAAATGCCGCCGAGACATTAGATTTTAATTATAGCGGGAAATGCAGCACTGCCTTATCACACAAATTTGCTGTTAATGTTGGGTTTGTAGTGTGGTGGAGGTAGGTTTGCAAGCAATAATATTAGAATTGCTTTTCCCTAGATATAAAAACTGCAGCAATTAAGGTTACTGTCTTAACTAAAAATATATTTCGCATGTTAGTGGTGAAAAGTTTGTATGGATGAAGATATCAAATATTGACCAAAATTTATTGTCACAACGCCGCCGCCATGTTTTTCGTTATAAAAAACAATTACACAACTTCAATTAGAGCAAATAAAATTAAATTAAAAGAAAAGAATGTGTGAATGTGTGAACATAAAAATAATACTACGAATCAGAGGGAAACAAAAGCATTATCATAACACATATTAAAGACAGTACATGCGTGATTAGATTTACGTCTGCACCTAGCTGTGTAAGCCATAACCAGACGGCGGATCATATCAATATGGATGAAATGTAGCGTCATCCTAGCCCTAGAAAGCCTTCAGATACGTATATCCTCCAGTCACTCCTAGTTGTAACTTCAAGAGCTCGGAGCAAGCCACAGCCCTAACTACTTGCTGCAGAGTATGGATGACTTTGAGATGGTAAAAGTTTTGGATTTAGAACACAAAAAAAAGAAAAGATATACAATACAGCAGGGCTGTCAGGCTCGCTGACGAACATAGAATATTTCAAGTGAAATGGAAATTCGAATATTTTTGCTGTGAAATAAAAGATAAAATAAAATAATCTGCTTGAACAACACCAGTCAAAATATAACGAAGGATTAAAATGAGAGAAGAAAAGTTGAAAGAGCTGAAGTTAGGAGTGAAAAAGCAACAGTTAATATTTGGTAAAGTATTGCAAGAGAGTGAAGCGGCGGTACATGCAAGCTACGTCTTGTCCGAGTTGATAGCTAAACATTAGTAGTCTTTTACTGACGGTGATTTCATCAAGGAATGCCTAATTAAAGCTGGTGAAATTGTTTATCCTGGAAATGTAAAGGCTTTTCCATTAATTTTATTGTCTTGAAATACAGCTGCGGAAAGAGTTAGCGATTTAGCTGCCAATTTAAGTGATCAGATAAAAGCAAAATCATCTAGTTTTGAAAGTTTCTTCATTGCTTGTGACGAAAACACGTACATTATGGCAAAGCTTCGTTCTTGTGACAAGAATTTTTTTTTTACTGGAATTACTGGAACTAATACCGATGCCTGGTACTACCACAGGTTAAGACATATTTACTTGTGTTTTTCATACATAAATACAATCTACTATCGGCAAAATTATATTCTGTAACTACAGATGGCAGTCCATCAATGACCGGGAAAAACAAAGGTTTCGTAGCATTACTAAGAAAAAAACTTGGCAAAATTCACGGTTCATACGCCTTCATCATACGCATTCTATTATACATCAAGAAACACTATGCACAAAGTTATTAAACATGAAGAATGTTATAAAGTTATAAAATTTTGTAATATCTCGAGGCTTAAATCAGCGTCAATTTACTGCTTTTTTAAGTGAGTAAGATAGTGAATATTCGAGTTTGTACTACTATACCGAGGTACGTTGGTTATATTTCTCGCAGATTCGCAAGCAATTCTGGGATTTGAAAGAACTGACATATTCCTTTTTTTTTTAAATTAAAAATCAAGATATAAGTTTATTTTACGATCCAATATGGATACAGGACTTACTTATCTTTCTTGGCTGATATAAGCAAACACTTAACCGATTTAAGTTTATCGTTACATTACGAACATGTTTGACATTTTTGTTTTCTTCGATTTTCTCAATAAGTATAGACTCAGTATCCAGCCATAGGCAAATGGAGGTGTTCGAGATTCAATGCAAGTCCATTTGAAAGAAAAATTACTGAAGTGGGCGTGCCTAAATTTTACAAATATTTACCAGCCAGGTTTGAAAATACTCGAAAATTGGCATATGAAATTATTTCCATGCCTGATAGTACTTATCGGTGCGAGCAGTTATTTTCAGTCATGAAAGGTAATAAGTCTCCATTTAGAAACCGTATTAATGATATCTTTTCTATTTCTGGAAAAATGTATCCAGAAATATATATATATGTTATTCGAATCAAAACTGTTTCTATGAATATTGATTTTTTGCGGCGCACCTAAAATTAAACCTTGTCTGTTTGGCCTAAGTGTACCTATGAGTTTGACATCCCTGCAATAGAGACTCTCCGAATAAAAAAAGTATACATAATACCATGAACTTAATAGAGGACAAAGATAAGATAAATTCTAACTATAGTGTTGTGATAAGTCAGGTGTAATACAAGTTATATGAACAAGATTATATTGTAAATAAACTATATAACAATTTATTTTAATAGACAAACGCTTGCGAAAGTCAACAAAAATTGACAAAACGTTAGCGAGAAAATGAAATAAAGTTTTTTATTATCATGTATATAGTGTGTTGGACCGGAATAGCTTAAAATTGTTAAACCAAATAACACATAAAACTAATTTGGCCGAGAGCCAAGAAGAACAAAATTAAAAGTTATTTATTAAATAAATTAATTTAATTAATATTATTTTTATTCAAATAATTGAAATTTATTTGTTGAACTCAGTAGTTCTGACTGCTTCGCAAGCCCGAATGCAAGCATATGCTTATTACAGCTTCCAATTTTTGTTTTTAATGTAGATTTTGTAAATATACAAATAAAGATGTTTGAAACCATATTAGGGATAATAAAGAATCATGAAAGCTTTTAAATGTGTATATATCAATTGGGACTTGTTGCTATAGTGAACTACATATGTGTACATACACTGTGTGAATTTCGAAGTACCCTATAGTAATAACGAATCTAGAAGGTTAGTAGACTATAAAAGGCTTTTAAATACTGTATTTATATTGCTTTAAAATGGTCAACAAAACTAAAATGCAATTGCATTTAGAGAGGAGCAAAGAGAAATATAAAAAAATTTTTAAAAAATTTGGTAATATTATTTTCTTAAGCATGGCATCATTCTGAAACACCCTTCAGTATTAACGATTCCAGAAGGCTAGAAGACTATAACAGCCATTTAAACATTACATTTTTTTTATTTTAAAATTCTAAGCAAAAGAAAAATGCAATTGCATTTAGGGAGGGCAAAGAGAAAATATAAAAAATTTCGAAACATATGAATTCCTATGAGGTTCTACCGAGATTTGAACTCGGATCGCTGGATTCAAAGTCCAGAGTGCTAACCATTACACCATAGAACCTTGAGCAAAAGGGTGGCTAAGTAAAAAAATCCATTTTGAAAGCTTTAAATTAGAAGATCAGAGATAAAATATTTAGAAAGCCGTCAAATATATTTTGTTAATTATAAATTTAATAACTAATTAAAGTAATAAAATTTAATTTATTTATGCTTTTAGTATGTCCTTAACTTATTTATTTTTATGGTTTGTATTATTGTAATTGTTTATTTATAAATGAAATACAAAATATTGCTGTGCGATAAGAAAAGTTAATATTTTTGGACTTTTTAACTTTTTGAAGAAAAAATGCATTTTACATAAAACAATTTCAATAAATAAGTATTTTTCTTTTTTTACAGGTCTTTTTTATTAAATATTTTAATAAAATGAAATTTGAATTTAAAAAAAAATGTTTTGAAAACAATTGACAAAAACATAAAAAATCATTTTTCAGTTGTTTTCAAAAAATTTTTGAAATTGTTAATAATTTTTTGTTTAATAAAAACTAAATCCCTGAAGAAGCGAAATATTGACTTTATAAGTGTTAAATTTAATAAAAAAGACCTAAAAAGGAGATTAGTACTTATTTAATAAAGAAGAAACAAGGTCGAATAAAAAATAAAACAATTTCAATAATCCTTGATTTAATTAATTTTAATATTAACTGAGTATTTTTTAACTTTAACTTTAATATTTCAAAAGTCAAACTATGTATTTAATAAAAGTCGTTCGATTAATGAAAAAATTGTTTTCAATGTCTCTATTTTTAAAAATTGCGGTACAATTTGTTTTTTTGTGTTAAAATCGATCGATTTTCATTAAATACTAAACTGTTTTTGATCAATTAATTTTATATACAATTATTCTTTGAGTGTATAGAAATATAAATGTGGGTGTGTAATAGCATTTAATTTATATTTTATTTATTGTTTAATTGTTTGTAGAATTTTAAATTATTTAGCAAAATGTGTGGAAATTTTTTTTAATTGCTTTATTATCAACAGCAAAAAAAAGCTTAAACAAATAAAAATTATAAACTTAAATTATGGCTTTATTTGAACTTTTATAGGAAATAGTTTTTTATATTTATTTTTAATACGATTAACTGTAATTGCTAGGAGAATAGAGAAATTCAGATACACGTTTCTCGCGGAGAAAAAAAATGTCTCGTGCCCATTGACGGGAGCGGGGAAAAGAATTAGTCAAATTTAAGCTTACGTTTCATAAATAAAGATGAAAAAGTAAAATTAAAAGAAAATAACAAAAACATTATTGTAAGAAAATAAATCTTAAAGGCAAATATCAGACAGCTAATATATTATTTATTGCTAAATATCGCAATTTTTCTACAGTAATCAGAAAATTTCGTCATACGTAGTTAAATACAATTCAGTTTTCTTTTTCCCTTTGATTTTATTTGAAATGTGAAAAATAATAATAATTTTAAGTGTGAAAAATTAAGTTCGAAGCAAGATATACAAGAAATCACTTGTAGCTTGGCGAATATAAAATCATTCAATATCTTTTTCCTTTAATTATAATGGCGTGTATGGGAAAAAATATTTATGTTTTAATTTAATTCACTGAATTTCGCATGCAATCATTATCGATTTATCTCACGATATTTTGAATTATAATCTATCAAATATATCACCCTGTGCATGGCACATAATATCGTTACCATTTTCTGGGTACTATACTATATTTGCAAAAACTTATCCATCTCTGTAGGCGTTGAAAACTCACGTATGCTTTTCTAAATAAATTCAGTAATTTTATTATAAATACGATATACGTATAGTCTCGTATATGCGAGAGCTGCTTAAAGCAATTATATAAGCACAACTTGCTGGGCGAAAGAATTAATTCAAGTTGAGTCATCAGTAAGTAAGTATAACAAAGTTACAATCGTGTTTATTTTGTGTATATCGAAAGTAATTAAATCGTTTAATTTAAAACTCCAAAGAGCTGTATTATTATTTTGCAATAAAATATGACAAAATAAAAAAAAGGTTTATTAAAAGGAATAAACGTAACAATATAATTTTTCTTTGAAATACATTAGTTATGATCTAAATCCTTTTAACTTTGGGAGGGTACAGTAAAAAATGATTTATATAAAACCAAAATGAAGATATACATACATACGTATGTACATAATAGTTGTATTATAAAGTAAAATACTTATTTTAAACCGAATTGTCATTTGAACACATTTGTATATAAAACAAAATTTAGAAGGAATTATTTCATTATATAAGTAAGAACATCATTCACTTACCTAAAGTAATTTGTATATCAAAATAAATATAGTGTAAAATAAGCAAATAAATAAAGTGATAAAAACGTTTTGACACAATTCATTATTTCACAATAATAAGCAAAACAATAAAAAATAAAAAAATAAGAAAGTAAATTGTAGTATTTTTTATTGACAGAAGTAATTATTTCACAATAATTAATAATTTTTTACTGTTTGTAAATGTTAAGTAAATAAGTTTAAGTATATAAGTCGGAATATGAAATAAAGAAAGCACTCTTAGTAAATGGAAACACAAGTTGATTAACTAGATTAACTTATATTACTCACACCCCTTCTCAATATATTCAAATGTTGCGTATAAAAAATTTATATAAACAAGAAAATAAGAAATTAATTTAATTAAAAAAAATTAATTTAATTACCTATATAAATTTTAATATTTTAATCCTCTGCAAAGGTTTAGTTAAAATATCAGCTAGCATGGAATCCGTTGGAAAATTGGTATGAGTAACTTTCGTAGATTAATACAATTCACGAACAAAATAATATTTTACATCCACATGCTTGCTTCTGACGAATGTTTTCTCATTCTGCAGCATTTTTAGACAGCTTTGATTATCTTCATAAGTTTTAGAATTCTGCACATCAATTCCTAATTCTTTCATTAGCTGAATAATCAATCAAAGTTCTTGAGATGCCTCAGCTAGAGCCACAAACTCGGCTTCAGTAGATGATAACGTTACATGTAATTGTTTTCTACTAGCATAGCTGATTACTGCATCACCTAGCTTGAAAATGTACTCATAGATTTTCGACTATTGATATCACCTGCGCAGTCAGCATCAGTAAACCCTTTCAGCTTCAATTTAGATTTAAATTCCACACACAATTTTAAATTTTTAGTGCCTTTTAGATATTTAAAAATTGTTTTCACTTCTGTCCAATCATTATCATCTTCCGGAATAATATCGACACAGCAACAGCAATATTATTGGTCAGTGTTCTTTTTTCTCTATGTATTTTTGGTACTGCTATCAATGTGTGCGATATGTCTGGTTTTATTATCCTTGTTGTCTTTTTTAAAATCTCCTTAATTTTTGTCTGGTATTCGTTCGTAGGATCTTTACCAATCCTCTTGCACTTAAAGTCTTTTATTAACTGTTCTGTCTTTTCGATGTAGCCATGTTTGCCGATGAGAACCGTTGTTTTTCCCTTGCTCGCTTTTCTAACTAAGACATTGATCCATTCCCATAATCATACTGTGTTTTGTAGATTTGGCATCTTCGGACTCTGACAGAGAAAAAAGAACACTGAAGATATCATATGGCCGAAACCGGTATATTCACAAATCAAATTTGACGCGGGTTGACGTAAAATCACATCCAAATAAATCAAACCCCGTCAGACAATATACGCCAATATTATTGGAAACATGCAGAAGCGATCCAATCGGCTTTCGATACATATTGTTGCTTTTAAGTAAACTAGCGGTTTTTTTCTTCATATATCCAGGATCCTTTGCATCCTGCAGGTTTAGTTCATAGGTGCCCCTGTAGGCTAGATAGAGATAAGATTCCGTTTTTCCCCTCCTAAATCCCGAATAAATAAAAATTTGATTGATCCGAATATTCCAACAAAGAGCTGACTGCTTGAGTTCCTACAAATTTTTCTTTCCAGGCGTAACAAAATCTTCTGGTTGTTTCATATATATTTCGGAATTTAACTCACCATAAAGAAACGCCATCTTAACATCAATATGGCATACATTCATATTCCTGTTACTTGCGATTGCTAATAAATGTCGAACTGATGTCTGCTTTACAACTGATGCAAATAACTCGTCATATTTTTCGCCATACTTCTGCGAAAATCCTCTTACAACCAATCTTATACTGTACCGTTTCGCACCATCAACAGATTCTTTTATTTTGAATTAGGTATTTTAGGGTAGTTTAACCAAGTCCCATGTGTATTATCCTTCAGTGCTCTCATGGCATTAAAACATTCTTTGTTGTCAGAACGTGGATGCTGCCTCATTGTAGGTTATTAGTTTAACACTTACATAAACCGTACCTTTTGGGAGGAACATCTTTATTTGCTCTCGAAGAAGTATTAGAATCACTTTCGTGTTCTTTTTTCCCCTTCTGAAACCCGTCATTAAAAAATTGATTGATCCGAAGATTTCAACAACGAGCTGATACAGAAATAACTTTTATATACATTTTTGACAGTCTAAACAATTTATTGTTTTCCGGCTCTTGAAAAATGTATTAGAGACTAAAAGCTTAAAGGCGAATTAAATTCATTACGGGCAATTATTGATTTTCGCCTTACCACACATATAAAAAAAATAAACAAATTGTTTTATTAATGGAGTGTGACAATTAGGTTACCGGCGAAAATAAATTATTAGCGCCTTCTCTACTATCACCTTGGGTTAAACGTATAATTCTTTTGTTTATAAAAGTTCATTAACTCTCTTAAAAGTTGGTAGCCCTTAGAAACCAAACAAACTGTTTATTGTTGAAATCAATTTCAAATATAAAATATTGAAAACAATTTTTTTGTTTGGAGAAAAAGAAAAACAATAAAATCTCTCATGGAGGAAAAACCAAAAAGGTCTCTTATGGAACGTTATGGTATTCCGGTGCATCATTTGGATTTTAAATATATCAAAGAGTGTAAAGATGGTCGGGAAATGGAAAAAATTGTGCACATTTTAAGATCTAATGAGGAGGGTTATTATCCCGATTTGACCACATGTGCAGAAAATAAATTAAAGGAATTAAAGCCAAATAGTCGTTTCTTTAGAGTGGAGGAGAAAATAAAGGGGCGAGAAGCTCTAGAACCAAATGAGTTAAAACCCATTTATGTAAGTGAATGTGTATTAAAAGAACAAAAATCATAAAGAAATTATTCTTTATTAAAATAATAGGATTGGAACGCAAATATTAAAACTACCGATAAAAGGCTACAAAAATTGGTTAAAGAAACCAATTCACAGGATTCGAACAATTTTCAAATGCCGGCCATACGTAAAGGAGGAGTTATTTTATCGAATCAAAATGAAAATGAAAAGAAAAAGTCTACAAATTCTAATATAGAAAAGGGAAACAAATCAAGTGAAAGAATTAAATCCACAGATTACAATAAATGGGACAAATATGATGCCGACGAAGAATTATTACGACAAGAGTTGGCCGAGGAACGTGAAAAAGAAGAAATTGAACGCAAAAACCGCTTAAATATGCAAAAATGTCTAAAAGAGCCCTTAACAATTACCGAAATAAGTGATGATACTTCAATGCCTGTAAAGGTTTCCGATAAGTGGTTAAACTTATCCGAAATAGAAAAAGAAAAATTATCAGAAGAGTATTTTATTTTGATTAAAATATTGAAATGAAATTTGCTTGTCAACGACAGTTGGTTTTCATTTTTCAGATATCGTTTACGTGGCAACGAGTATTTTCGCTCTAAAGAATATGATCTTGCTATTAAAGAGTATACGAGTGCTATCCATTGTTATTCGAAGACAGCTGTAGCTGCACATAATAATCGAGCTTTAGCCTGTATGTTTTTAGCTGGTTTTAGAAATGTATTTAATTTTATTTTTAATTGTTTTTTTTTTTTTGTTTTTTTGTAGACTTCAAACAACAAAATTTTTCGGCTTCTATAAAGGATAGTAAACGGTCTCTTGAATTGGAGCCTAATAACTTGAAAGCCCGTTTACGTCTGGCTGAAGCAAATTATGCCATCGGCAAAAGAAGAGAGGTAAAATATTATCATTTACATTTAAATGTGATTTCACTCTTTTACAAAGGTTTTGGAATATTTTTTATGAATGGGTTTTTAGTTTGGATTTTATTACAGACGTTCACGCTTATTGTGTAAACCGAGTTCAAGTAATTAATTTGATTCGTAAAAAAACTTATTTTCTGTGTTATAACTTGTGTGAAACTTCAATTCTAAAAGTAAAGCGCATTCTTTTTTTTTGTGTAAATTGATATTTATTTTATCATTATTCCCCTTCTACTTAGACACCTATTAAGACAAGCTATTAAAAAGTAACACCAATCGCTTTTAAATCGACAGTTTGCTATGATACACCTAATTACAGAATTAATACATTCAAAAGACAAAACAATAACAAAATCTTCTTTAGGAACACTACAATTTTCAATGGAATTATTTATTTTCGTTATAATAGACTGCACAGAGCATTTTAGTGAATGCACGTAACGACTTAAAAGATGAGGTTGTATACAAGAAAATCATCTTTTTGCGGGATACCCCTTCAATTTAATTTTTAATACATTAAAGGACATATTGGTTCATAATCTGTGTAAATTAAATTATAAATAAAACAAAATATCACAGTGAATTGTGATTATTTTTTTTTTTGTTTAAAGTAAGCACGGCCCACAACAACTTTGGCAGTTAAAAATTCAAATTAAATCACGTTTTATTGTTTATTTAGAAGAAATAGAATGTGACAAATTTTAATTTTCTTATAAAGCATTTATGTATATAATAACCTCACTATTTCACTCTTTCTCTGTGTCTTTACAATTTTATATTTTGTTACGATAGGTAACCTTGCTGTCACTGTAACTCTCACAAACTTCTGGCATTCCTTATTGGCATACTTACAGTATGAGTCATAAGTCTACAATAAATGAATTCAATTTGTTAAACTCATATTTATAATTCTATTGCAGCATTTAGTATGTAATATTATATTCAAGTTTTATTTTACATCGCAGCAAAATAACCGAGATAACAGCCATTTTATTTCTCACTTATAAAAAAAAACAAACGATCAAAAGTCACCAAACACTTAAAATTAGAAGATTAGAAGAAAGCGTGTAAAAAAAGACTTTTTAACAAATCAATAACGTGTTAGATATCCGTGTCTCTTTAAGATTTCCACCAAGCGATTTTTTATTGTAGATACAAGTTTTCCCCTCTCTTCAGGCATTACTTTAGTCCACTCATCCAATATGATGTTCTTCAGCTACGAAACACTAGATATTGTATTTTCCAAAATAGCCCATAAATACCTTATTGCATTTAAATCAGGGGATTGTGCAGGAGTATGCATGGGACCGCTGTCATGTTGAAAATAAAAGTCCTTATTTAATCCCCATTTTTCAGCATTTGACTTCATATTATATTCATATTCCACATTTTGAGATACAGCCCCAAAGCATTATACCACCACTACCGTGTTTCACTGTTGGTATGAGACAGGATTAGTCGAATGCATCACCTTTCTTTCGCCACACTAATTTAAGCACCTTTGTATCAAAGATACAATACTTTGTCTCATCAAAGAAAGGCATGTTTACCGCTAGGTCATAACCTAGTGGTGACCGAACCACTGTGGGTGATTTTAGCGTCACCCTCGCTCTAGAAGGCCTTCAGATATGTATATCCTCCAGTTACTCCTAGTTGCAACTTTAAAAGCCCGAATCAGGCCGCAGGCTACACTCCTCGCTGAAGAGTTGGAGACTATCCAACTCCTGGTCCAGAACGCATGAAGTTAAATTAAAATTAAGAACACAACGGCAGTCATCCTCACTGGACCTGGAGCATTCATTCTGTTCATTGTGAATGATCCGACCCACACAACTCAAACGAGAGCCTCGAAACCACAACCACCAACCTCAATAATCAGTCAGAGAACTGCTTAAAAGTTAAAACGGCAAATAGCTGAACTCTGGGGCCTACCCGATTCCCGTGGAAATATAATAGAATTATCCAGTTGGCTCCTGCAAGCCTTGAAGGGGACTGGGCTCCCTTTTACTCCCGAAGACACATGTAACGACGGTAAAATTCCGTCAAAACATATCAATGTGCCTCCCGAGGGGGCATCGGGCATTACGTGATAAGATTTACATCTGCACCTGGCAGTGAGCCCTAATCAGATGGTGGTCACACCACTGTGAGTGAAAAGCAGCGCCACTCACGCCCTAGGAGGCCGAATTCTAATTCTAGCAACAGGTCCTTCCTAGTATCAATTTCAATAATTTCAGAGCAGGGCTGCAAACCACCACTCCTTGCTGAAGAGTTGGAGACTATCCAACTCCTGGTCCAGAACACATTTCTAGCATGCTCACTGGATCTAGGATCATTCCACTAGGTAGGTGTTATTAAAAGTGAAATGGTCCTGGCCACCATATAAAACTGTCTGTTATGGGGCCGCGAAACCACAACTAACACGATACTCCCGAAGGGCCAACCTCAATAATCAATCAGAGAAACAGCTAAATGTCTAAAGAGACAATTAGCGGAAATTCTGCAGGCTACTGATTCTCGTGGAAATAACGTGGAGTTTCCAGTTGACCCCTGCTGCCTTCAGGGGACTGGGCTTCCTTATACCCACCGTTGCACAGGTCTAGATAGTCGAGCGTTCTATAAAGACCCGGGGGGAAGGGGGCATGGGGCATATGGACTTACTTGTTTGCGCTATTTTCTGTTAACTACTGAAATAAAAGGGTTTTTTCCGCGGCTACTCGGCCATGAAAGCCGGCCCGCCTTAAAATTCTGCCAGCAGTAACGACAAATATATTTTTCGAAAACTTTGTCTGTACATTGCGGATAATTTCAGATGCAGTCACATGGGAATTTTTTTTCTGCGTTTAAAATAGTTCGACTTTCACGGACGCTAAGCTTTGGTGGTCGACCAGAACGAGACTTTGAAATTATAAATCTTGGCGTTTGAAAGTTTTTTATTACAGTGTATACTGAGCAGTGTTATTTGCCAATAATAGGCCAATTTCCCTATTGCTTTTACCTTCTTTCCAAAACTTTATTATTAATTTTCTTTCATCTATACCAAATTCTTTACGATTAGAAGACACTTATCACTTTTTAATATTCTTAATAATAAAAAACAATTCTAATTTTGAAAAAATTTAAATTATTATTAAATCACAACTTTTGACAAAATTACTTCTTATAAACTTTCAAGCTGCCGAAATAATAAGTGCTTGTAGACTTTTGACAAAGCTTTTTGTTACTTTATTTTTGTTTTATGAAGAAAATATAAAGTAAAGTTTGGAATATCATTTAACATTGAGTGCTGCATAACAAGAAATAAGTCCAACATATTTTCTTAACTACTTTTGAGAAAACGAAGAAATAAAATTTCTGTTATTGACTGCTTGTAGATTTATGGCTTGCACTGTATTTGGAGGAGTGAAATACGCGCAGTTTTTTATTTTTAGTTAAATTATGTAAAATATTTTCTTTTATAATAAATAGTCCTATCAACTTTACATAAATGTATTACAACTGGATGCCACAAATGCTGTAGCCTTAAAAGCAACCACAGAATTGCGTAAACAATTTGAAGATCTTCCACCACCAAACGCCACACGTTTGCAAATACAAGAGAAGACGTCCATAAACAAAAATAAAATAGAACCTGAAAAAATTGCAAAACCGAAGCCAGAGCCCATAAAAACATCCATAATTAACGATATGCCGAAATCGGAACCAAAGAAAAAATCTATAAATTACGATCTGGCCGATTTGGTTAAACCTAATCGGGTGGTAGAAAATAAATTTTTTAAGGCAGCAGAAAATTTAGGTAAGAATATGAAAAATACTGGAGAAAACTTTAAAGAAAAGCAAATGACACAAGAAATAAACGATGGAAAATTATTCCTGCCTGTTAATAATCAAGCAAAAGCTGGTAAAAAACTTATAGAAGAACTTTAAACTAGATTTTATTTAAAAACATTATAAACTATTAACAAAACTAATAATAATAAAATAATAATAAACAACATTTCTTAATAGAAAATATTAACTAAAATAATTTCCATTTAAGTTTTGAATTTATTTCATATCCAGAATCTTGTTTTTAATATAGCTTCCCACTATATGGAAAGGTCTTTGCTCAAAATCATGTTTTTGTTCTTTGGTAATTTCAACTTGATCTCCTTTCATACGATTAATTAAAGTAACACAGACATCGGCCGCCTTAACACCTACATGTTTTGTTAATGATGAAAACATGGTGGCTTCCATTTCAATGTTACGTATACCATTCTCGTAGCATTTTTGTAAAAACGCCATTTTATCACTTTCGCTATACTGACAACTGGCACCATCGAGGCGACCTTGACCTGCTCATTAAATGTTTTAATTGCTTGATATTTTTAAATATTTTTGCATTTACCTTCATAAAAACATTCAGCTGCCATTGTGTTGCCCATAATAACTTTGTAATTGGAGATTACTTCGGAGCATTTTAAAAGTTCTTGAGCAACATCTATATCAAAGTTGGCCGGTCTTACGACTCTGTTTCCCAAAATGGCCTTAATGTAAATGTAAAAAGAGAAAATTTTATTATTTATATTCTGCTTGTTTTTTTTCCAGAAAATAGTGTATTTTTAATGCAATATATATGAGGTGTGGGCCACCCTTTAGTTTTTGATTTAATGCTTTAAATTTGTTGTTAAAGAAAATTTAATGTCGCTGTCTTATACAATGCAAAAGATAAGACAGCATATGTCAAAATCAGGACTTTTATAGAAACACCCTTTTATTACTTATTTCAAATTTTTAATTGGACATACCCTATGACGATTTAAACGATAAGACTAAATACGTTAAAATAACATCTCCCCAAGTACACCCTTTAAAAGATTCATAGCAACTAAAAAACTGGCCTTCCCGAAATTTTCACAAATGGCGCCTTCATAAAATGGTGCCTTCCAATTTTTGAAAAAGACGTTGCACTTTCTAGACAAAGTAAATATTTTAAATCGTTCCCAAATGGTTGGTGTGAAATAAAATGACTGTTAGTTAACAAATCAAAAATTTTCTAAAAAATGAACACAAAACAACAACAACATGCTGATGGCGTACAACTAATAAAGTCGATTATTTTGCTTGAAAAATGCAATTTATTATGACAACAAAATGAGTTGAAACATTTTCCAAAATATTGTCCATCGTCAGCCCCCCCGGGGGCACATTCGGAATCTTATCGTCATTACATGTGTCAACGGGGGTAAAAGGGAGCCCAGTCCTCTACAAGGCTAGCAGGAGCCAACTGAACAATTCCACTTTATTTCCACGGGAATCAGTAAAAATCCAGAGTTCAGCTTTTTGTCTTTTTAACCTTTAAGCTGTTCTCTGACTGATTTTTGAGGTTAGCCCTTCGGGTTTATCGTGGTGGTTGTGGTTTAGAGGCCCTCGTTTGAGTTGTGTGGGTCGGATCATTCACAATGAATGGTCTAGATCCAGTGAGCATGATTGCGGTTGTGTTCTTAAATTTTATTAAGTTTCATGCGTTCTGGGTCTGGAGTCTAGGTCTGGACTATAAGACGCTTGAGCAAAATCTTCCCATCTACTGTTTTCCAAATAGTTTTTGACTGGTTTTACAACATGTCGTCGAATGTTGTCATGAAGGAAGATTATGGGCTCGTTCTGAACAAATATTTTTTATCGTTTTTCATTGATTGCTCCCTTTAAACAAATCGAATGTCTTCGGTACAGATTCCCTGTGATCGTCTAACCCGATTTCAACAGGTCATAATACAAATAAATAACCAAACACAGAGCATTACCTTGGCGTTATGGATATTCGCCTGCGGCGTTGATTTAAGAAAAATTTGTGATTACGCTTTGGCATTTATCGAATATTGAATTATAATGACATATCATATTTGTTATTATTGACATAAAGTATATGTGATGGTTATGTCATATGTTATCCAAATCAACATTATTAACTATACAATAAAAAAAAATATAATGATGGCTAATGATGGAATATAATTAAAATAATATATCAAGTCATGTTGTTATTATAATTGTTATTATTTCTAATGTTTTTTATTTCAAGTAATTAACATAAATGAAATTCAATTATTAGTTTTGGATATGTGCTTAGATTTTCCGACGGGGCTAGATTCACCGGTTTGTTTACAAACCAAATTTGACGAGGGTCGACGGAAAACCGTACCCAAATAAGAGTATTAGTTTTGGCTTTAATTCGCTGTTAATTGATTCCAGTAAAATTGAATGCATTTATTAGTTCACTATAATCTGCATTAAAAATTTTCCCATCTGCCTACAAGATAGCAGTAAATTATGCTTTACAAAACTATTTAAATAAATTAGGATACCAGAAATATAAATTTAAACGGCTGTATGCATAAAAAACGCTTATTTGAGCTTTGAAGTAGACGTTAGTTAACAAACACTTTAAGGCTAACAGACGTTTGTTAAAAAATGGTATTCATAAACAGTACTTTAGCTAATGTATGCTTTAGTAAAATTAGTATTTTGATTCTGGCAATGCCACTATTTTCAGTTGTCACGTTGTAGTTAACGATGTATAAAAATGAATATTATTTATCCGGGTAGTCAGATCCACAAAAAATGTTTTTTATTGTTTTTCATTTTTTTCAGCAAAATCAACATATTTTTGTTTTTTTTATATTAATCTTTTTAATAAAAAGCATAGCACCCAAAAAAGGATAATTTGCAAGGCTTACGAAGAACTTACCAAGAATTTATTCATATTAAAAAAATAATTATTCGGATAACGAGCTTTGTTTTGATTATATGTACATCAATAAAACTTTTGTTTAAAATAATTAATTATAATTATATTTTTGTAAAATATAAAATAAAGATGTAAAAATGTTTTATATTAAATGGCATGTTATGTTTTAGCTTTTATTATTATTTGTATTCTACAATTTGTTTAAATAAATATTTTTTAACATTTTTGGAATAACAAAGTATAATTGTCAATTGAGCCGTTTACATTAAAAGTGGCATAAGTCACAACTGAACAGTTTTTTTTTTCATTTTTAATAAATTTGAAATTAAGAAGTATTGAGATTTGTTAAGAGTTAAGAAGTATTGAGATTTGCTTGAGAGGAATGTTGATAATTAACGGTGCAACAAAAATGCTTATTTTGAATGTGGCGTTAGTCGTTGTACTTAGGAAATTAATTACGGAGCTTAGTGTGAAAGAAATGGAAACATGTAATAAGTGTGTGTGAAGTATTGTTGTGATTATTTGACTTATTTTTATTAGTTCGAAAGAATAGTGCAGTTTACGGAACAATATTATACTGATATCTAATATACTACACATAATTACCATTATTTTATTTTTTTATTCTCAGGAGGTTGTTTCGTGTTGTATAAAATATCTTAGAATGTCACAACTCAAAAGCATATTACTGCACATAGTGACTTATATAAAGGATAAAATAGTAATAGTAGTAATAGCCCCCTGTCGAAAATATCCTTCATAGTACACAACATGGAGAAAAAAGATTTTATTTCAACACAATCATTAGAAAAATCCGTTTCAGAAAGAAAACTAAATACAGACTAGTTGAAATGGCTAAAAATTAAAATGTTTTATAAACTAATTTAATTAAAAAGATGACTATAACAAAGTAACTTATGCCACTTTAAAAAAAACGGCTCAGTTTATTGTAAACAAAATTTGTTTGGTTTTTGAACTTTCAATAATAAAATTGAACTGTCAATTTATTGTAGGTTTAACGTAGGTTTTTCCTACTTTAAAGTTAACAAAGGTATTTTAAGGTAAAAGTGTTTTATGAATACAACTTTAGGAAATTGTGCTAACAACGGCAGTTAAACCTACTTTAAGTTTTTATGCATACAGCCGAAAATTGTTATTTTTTTATTTTTTGATTATAACAGTTGGTTAATAACAAAATACACCAAATAGTGTTTGTATATTCGTGTTTTTCGGCTGTATGCATAAAAACTTAAAGTAGGTTTAACTGTCGTTGTTAGCACAATTTCCTAAAGTTGTATTCATAAAACACTTTTACCTTAAAATACCTTTGTTAACTTTAAAGTAGGAAAAACCTACGTTAAACCTACAATAAATTTACAGTTCAATTTTATTATTGAAAGTTCAAAAACCAAACAAATTGTGTTTACAATAAACTGAGCCGTTTTTTTTAAAGTGGCATAAGTTACTTTGTTATAGTCATCTTTTTTATTTTAAATTAGTTTATAAAACATTTTAATTTTTAGCAATTTCAACTAGTCTGTATTTAGTTTTCTTTCTGAAACGGATTTTTCTACTGATTGTGTTGAAATAAAATCTTTTTTCTCCATGTTGTGTACTATGAAGGATATTTTCGACAGGGGGCTATTACTACTATTACTATTTTGTCCTTTACATAAGTCACTATGTGCAGTAATATGCTTTTGAGTTGTGACATTCTTAGATATTTTATACAACACGAAACAACCTCCTGAGAATAAAAAAATAAAATAATGGTAATTATGTGTAGTATATTAGATATCAGTATAATATTGTTCCGTAAACTGCACTATTCTTTCGAACTAATAAAAATAAGTCAAATAATCAGAACAATACTTCACACACACTTATTACATGTTTTCATTTCTTTCACACTAAGCTCGGTAATTAATTTCCTGAGTACAGCGACTAACCCCACTTTCAAAATAAGCATTTTTGTTGCACCGTTAATTATCAACACTCCTCCCAAGCAAATCTCAATACTTCTTAACTCTTAACAAATCTCAATACTTCTTAATTTCAAATTTATTAAAAATGAAAAAAAAACTGTTCAGTTGTGACTTATGCCACTTTTAATGTAAACGGCTCAGTTGACAATTATACTTTGTTATTCCAAAAATGTTAAAAAATATTTATTTAAACAAATTGTAGTATACAAATAATAATAAAAACTAAAATATAACATGCCATTCCATATAAAACATCTTAACATCTTTATTTTATATTTTACAAAAATATAATTATAATTAATTATTTTAAACAAAAGTTTTATTGATGTACATATAATCAAAACAAAGCTCGTTATCCGAAAAATTATTTTTTAGTATGAACAAATTCTTTGTAAGTTCTTCGTAAGTCTTGCAAATTAACCTTTTTTGGGTGCTTTGCTTTTTATTAAAAAGATTAATATAAAAAAAAACAAAAATATGTTGATTTTGCTGAAAAAAATGAAAAACAATACAAACCATTTTTTATGGATCTGACTACCCGGATAAATAATATTCATTTTTATACATCGTTAACTACAACGTGACAACTAAAAATAGTGGCATTGCCAGAATCAAAATACTAATATTACTAAAGCATACATTAGCTAAAGTACTGTTTATGAATACCATTTTTTAACAAACGTCTGTTAGCCTTAAAGTGTTTGTTAACTAACGTGTACTTCAAAGCTCAAATAAGCGTTTTTTATGCATACAGCCGTTTGTTTTTAGTTTTGCATTATTCTAAAGTTTGTCACAGGTACTAAAGGTTAAACATTTTTTAGACAAGCTTAACTAAAACTATTTTCCAGTTACAAGAAAGACGCCTTTTACAGGCTATTCGATTAAAATCATGACAAACAAAAACACCCTCAGACGGACAAACCTATCTGGACAATAACAAAAGACGAAAGTATTAAGATTAGTCCCCACATAAAATGCCAGATGGCTAACATCCTAACTACGTAGGTAGATACGACGATTATAGGATAAATACCTGGACCAGAAATACTGACTCACCAGTACATGATAGAACGTGGCTGCAAAATATTGTATTCACAACAGCGAGGAAAGACGTTAAGAAGAGGAATTGAAAAAATAGTTCATTCCCTGGCGAAACAAATCCAAACAATTTAGTTCCATGATTTTATTCATTTGTTTTAATAACCAAATCCCGCCTAGGTGCCACTTCAAGCCATTTAAGCACTAATAAACACTTTAAGTCACATATTGGCTGTTATGTGAACAAAAATTTTGAAAGTCAGCTAAGTAGCACATCTGATTTACGCTCCATTTTTACGTTGACAAAATACTTGTCACATTTGAAACAAATATTTTAAATATAAAAATGTTTAAAATTTATTTACTCACAATTTCATGCTCATTTCTCAAGTACCCATTGTAAGCATCTTTAGTAATAACCACTGTACCAGGTTCCACACCAATGCCGCCGCTTGTACCTAAACGTATAAATATGGGATCTTGGCATTTGGCATAATGGACCAACTTCAAAAGTTCATGCAAAATGACACTCATTGAGCTCATGCCCACACCGTGTGAACAACATAAAATGGGACCGACCTTTAAATAAAATAAAAATTAACGTTAAACTCTTGCAGTAACGAAAAAAACTACAAACCTTAAAAATGGCATAACGGTGTCCAGCGGCACTAATATTTTTTAAATTCTCATTATCATGCTGTAGTTGTAGAAGACTGCGTAAATATTTTGCAAAATCTTGCATGCGATTTTTAGTGCCACCCATGCAAACAAACTGTAGCAAAATTAGTCAGAAGACAAGAGAATTTATCAAATGTTATGGATTATTATAAGCTAATTGATCTATAAAGAAATTATATGTAAATACCTTCACATCACCAAAACGTGCTTGTATTTCATCAGTATTTCTTGTATCGGATATATTGATATCGATGTGATATAAAAAATCTGATTGAATTTTTACTAAATTGACATTTTTCATAATTGCTGAACGGAAATAATTTGGTTTCATTTGTGAATTAATTTTTGTGACACACGACAACTTTCAGTTTGATATTTACGTATCTGAAATTTGTTTAAAAAGGTAAAATTTATTTAGGTAAATATAAATACATATTTCAATTATTGAATAATTTTTTATTTATAAAACTTTATTTTTTATTATATTTTCGATATTTCGCCACACCGTTTTTTAAAAAATTTTTTATTAAATAAGACCTAGTGCTTAAAATTAATTACTAAAAAATTTTTTATTTATTGTAAATATTTATTTTATGCGAAAGTTATAAAATATATATCATGATATAAAAAAGAAAAATGTAAAGATTGAACTATTCTCTCTTCTCTATCGCCATATTAACTGTCTAACGTTTATTTCTTTTTATTTTAACTTTAGCAAAGGTTCTACAATATTCATTAAATAAATTCCAGTTGTTTTAAACTTATTTCCGCTTTTGTGCTGTTTTGTAAAATTTATAAAAAAATAAATTAATTTTTTAATTCATTATCAAATTTATTTCTTTGCAAATATTTGCCTCAGAAATATAAAAATACCAAAACCCTTAGATTAACGCCAGTTAAATAATTTGTTAATATTCAATAATTAAATAAATCGCTTTAATCGTAATCATGAACGTAAATGTATTTATTTATTCTTCCACATCAGAGTCTGTCAATGAGCGTGATATAAATAAAATTAGAATTTATTTTTATAAGTTTAAGAAACGTTTTGAAATATCAAAGGAAGCCTTTAACAACGGCCGTAACGCCACCTTATTGCTTTTGGCTTCCGGAGACTTTTAAAAATACCATGGGAAATAATTTTCTTATTGGTATTCGCCAAAGTATATTTTCAAAATAAAATAATTAAACTATATCCAAAATTTATAAAATTAAGTACCAATGACTGGGAAGAAACAGAAGAAGTGCAAATTTCCAGGAGGGAAGTGTTGTGCAAAATTTATATGCATTCATACATATGATAATAACTTACATCTGTTCATTTTTAGTCAATGGCTACATAGATGGCATCCATTTTGGTTTACAAAAACCTAATTCTTCTTTTTTTTCTTTCTCGAACCAGCTCTCAGGGGATGACCCCTACACATGCAATGCATTGTGCTAGAACTAGGAACTTAGGTTATGGGGACATTCGATTTAACCTTTCCTTCATTGAAAGTGAAAGGAAAGACCTACGGACTATTCTGTTAAAAAACGAATAAAAAACGAAAAATTGAAAACCACAGCTTGAATTTATCAAGCGTTTGCACTATGACTGCAAAAAGTCGGGTAACATCGCTTTTTTCGGATCAGCACTCTGGAATGACCCCTACACATGCAATGCACTGTGCCAGAACTAGGAAATCAGGTTACGGGGAGGAGGAAAGAGGGAGTAGTGTTTGTGAACATTCAATTTGAACTTTCCTACATTGAAAGTGACACCAAAGGCCTCTAGATGGCGTTTATTTCAAATACGGACTGTTCTGCTAAAAAAAAAAAGAATTTTTCCTGTAATTCGTAGTGCGATTTACTGGAAAATCAACCACAAATAGATGCGCTCCAAAACGTGCGAGTAATGGAAACAAGTTGCACTTATTGTAGTAACGATAAAACGGTGAAATATATCCCACATTGCATCGATGTTTCAGAGAATCAATAGAGTTGGATACCCCACTATGCCCAATGAGCTTCTTGGGCCTCTCCTGTACGCGGTCGAGCAACTTCAAAATAGAGAAAATGCCCATACATGAGAGTTGTATTCCATTTTCGGATGGATGTAGGTGATATACATAGAACGAAGACCTAATAGAGTGAAGTATCTCTTACACCATTTTGGAAAACCGAGGCACTTGAAAGCTTCTTTAGAAACTTGAAAAATGTCTTTAGTCCATCGAAAATCACACTGAATTTTCATACCAAGAACAAAAAGAGCGTCCAAACCAGAAGTAACTCCATAATACCTATTTCACCCATAGTAACAGATGCAGCACTAACACTGATCTGTGCGTCTTACGGGCATTAAACAACTCTATTTACACGACCCAATTCCAAGATTATCGCGAGATCATGATTGAGCGCATCAATAATAAGTCGCCCTTTGGAACTCACCTCCATTTGGTTCGGTCTATTGCCAAATGAATACGAATGGGAAATGGTGCCATCTTCTGCGAAAGATTAAAAAGGGTTGAAAGTTTGACAAAGGTCATTTAGAAATAGGGTAGGAGAAAGAACGGAGCCTTGCGGTATCCCTGAAATAATTTTGAACTAGTCTGATAAAATCCCATATTCAACAACTCATAAGTGCGATTCCTGAGAAAACTCGATGTAAAACTAGAGAAATTATAACTGACACCAAAGGCAGCAAGTTTAGACACAAATGCCTTAAAAATATCTAGAGCCACCACCTTACTCTCTCTGAAATTATGTATGTCAGATAGGAAAGCCAGCAACTCGCCCATAGAGCGCCCCCTACAAAAATCATACTGTCGATCGCTAAGTAAGCTGTTGGACTCCTGGTACCTTAAAAGATGAAAATTAGTCATAATTTCCATCACTTTGGAAAGTGCAACACAAATTGCAATTGGGCAGTAATTTTCAGAGTTGTTAGCCTTACCCTTTTTGCGGATTGGTGTTATATTAGAAATCTTCCAACACTTTGGAACTTCGCCGGTATGAAACATTGTGCTGAAAGGGACTGCTAACGGGCGTGCTAATGTTAAAGATCACTATTTCAAGACAGTGCTGGACTCCCATCTGGCCCAGGAGACTTCTTGATGTTGAGATCTGCTAAAACCTCGAAAAAATATTTTTGACATATTAACGGATAATCTGTCGTGTTCGAGCGGTGGTTGATTGCTTTCCGGCAAATAAGAATTATTTGCAAATATATCAGCCAAAAGGTTGGCTTTATCAACCGGGTCAGTGAATATTTGGTCATTTTTTAAAAGAGTCGGAATTAACGAACTAGAATTATTCCTTACTCTTTTAACAAATGACCAAAAGCTCTTGCTACCCGAGGAGTTACAAGTAGCGCTCATCGTGCAGATTTTTCTCACGCCTTAGTACATAAGCACATGAAGATCTTGCCCTTTCGCATAGCGAATCAGTGTCTGCGTTTTTCTTTTTACGCCAGAAACTGAATGCTTCCTCTCTTGGTTTGACTGCATTTCTACACGTTTGATTAAACCAAGATTACGGTCTGGTTTTAATCGAAATTTTTTTGGATGGAATAAAAGTTTTCATTCCAAACAAAATGATGTTTGCAACCATTTCCGCTATGTCATCGACATTATTGTCCAAGAAACATAGTTTCCACTTAAATTGTCTAAAAAATTCGTTGAGTTCGTTCCAACGATCCTTCTCATAAATACATTTTAAACGTTTAGTATCACGCTGTAAAGTTCTGAAAATTGCGGATATGGTGCAGTGATCGGAGTTGCCGAGAGGTGCATAAACACTAATTCTTGTCAATACAAACGGTTTTCATAGCCTTAATAATATATCTTAAGGAACCAGGGGGACACATTTATCGGTCTTTATAGAATACTTGACTATCTATACCTGTGCTGCTGGGGGTATAAGGAAGTCCAGTCCCCTGAAGGCAAGCAGGCAGTCAACTGGAAGCTCCGCGGTAATCAGTAAGCCCCAGAGTTCCGCCAATTGTCTCTTTAGACTTTTAGATGTTCTCTGACTGATTATTGAGGTTGCCCCTTCGGGAGTATCGTGGTGGTTGTGGTTTTGCGGCCCCAAGCATGAACTGGTTATGTGGACCAGGATCATCTCGCCTTTAACAACACCAACGGGTGAATGATCCGGATCCAGTGAGCGTGCTAGTCATGTGTTCTGCACCAGGAGTTGGATAGTCTCTAGCTCTTCAGCAAGTAGTGGTTTGCAACACTGCTTTGAATTGCTGAAATTGCTACTAGGAAAGACCTGTTGCTAGAATTAGTCCTCGGCTTCCTAGGGCGTGAATGACGTTTCTTTTCATTCCCAGTGGTTTGACCACCACCTGATTAAGCCTTAAAGCCAAGGGCAGATGTAAATCTTATCACGAAATATCGTAAAGAAACCAATAATTTATTATTTTCAGATATGTGATTGCAAGTATGGAATTTAAGCAATAGATTCTGATCTTGATGCAGCCAATGGCTCTTTGTCCGGAAGGAGTCTGAAGAAAGAATTCCCTTAGAGGAAAAATACATTTCTGGACATCCTTTAAACCAGTTGCAGGAACATTAAGGCCTGCTGCTTCCAAAAGTTATTGCTCAGCAACACTTAGTGATTTTTCTTCAAAAGGACCTTCTCCTCCAGTTGTAAAAAAGCTTTTTCTTAACTATTTGCTTTGGATCATCATACACTTACCGGCAAATACAGCATGTTAATGTGGAAAGCAATTAATAATTTACTTTGCGTTAAGTTTTTATATCTTTAACGGTGAATCGGAGGCATTTAATTTATTAGTCAAGGTTAACCAAAGTTTGTTACTAGTAGACTTTCCTTAATAGAATTTTTGTATATGGTAGCACAGGGTACATATATATAATTCGGCGCCGCCGAATATTTAAATTTTACTTAGTGACGTTTAATCTTGATAAGGATGATCACGTTGACAAGTTGATCACGTTGAATTTAAAAAAAAAATTAATAAATTTCTTTCACTATCAGTAAACATGAAATAATTGAAAATTTACAGTGCATTTACAATTTAAACGAAATATTTTTTTTTACGCTTCTATACTGAACTAAACGGTGAATCAGTTTTTTGTTTAAAAAAAATTCAATTTGGATTAAATGTATTTGACTCTTATATCTACATATGAATACAACATATATATTTACATGCGTACATTTGTATTCTCAAACACTATTTTTTCCAATTTTTTTCTATAAAATTACAATCAATCCCTTTTATTTATTAATTGAAATAATTTTTGTTTTCAAATATAATCACACACATATATGTACATACATATATATATATATTATTCTATACACCAGAATTGTTTGTTTGTTATTGCTACATTAAAGAGTCACTTACAAATTTGTTGTAATTTATTACAATAGGATCTTTTAGTTTTGTTGTACGTATTTAAAAACAAAAACAATGATTTAAAATCTGTCTCACTCCTTCCAACGTAATGTTTTCAAAGCCACTAAACTGTTCTATAAAATATTACCGCTATTTATATTAATTTAGAGCAAACAAATTTTGAAAAGCTATAATTTTTGCTCTCTTTTATTTACTTTTTGTTTTGTTTTGTTTTTTTTTTTTAATTTAAGAGACAAAGAGCCAAGAGATATTGTGAGATTTTTAATGTCAGTTCTCTTTCAAATCACAAGTAATTGCAGTATTTACTTAATAGATTTTGTAAAATAAATTATTTATTTAAAGATCACAAATTTGTAGATAAGTTTTTTAAGCTTTATAATACCCTACATGTTTTAAATTACAGTAAATTCATTTTTGATTTTGTACGATGAAAAGGTTTTTCTCCACCGGCAGCCATATAGAGCTATCTATGTATGTATGTGTGTTGCCGCTTGCGAAAAATTAAGTTGTTGCTCACACGATATCCAATTTAATAATGTGTCTTTATTTCGAAATTTATTCACTTAAGCTTAAAGGCCCAACTATAATATGCATAAGCTGGCTTAAGCTAATGTCAAAAATTAAACGAAAAGTCTGTCAAATATTTAAGCAAATCTTTGAAGACTTTTACGTGGCTGTAATATACTTACATGAATTTAAAAATTTTAATTCACAGTTGCACATTTGTTTTATTGGTATTTTAGCAAAAAATAAATTATTTCTTTCCAAATAAATGAAATTTATTAACAAAAAGGTGTTTAATATTTTGTATACTTAATATATTTTATATACTTAATACTATCCTTATACAAATTTAAAATTTTTTTTAATAGTTTTAAGAAAACTATGAAAGAAAAAATAACACATATTTCGCTGTTTGTTTGGACCAAAAGTACTAAAAAATGCAACTGCGTACATCATTGAATTTATAAAGCATAAAAAGTTAAATTTTGTTTCAAATTGTGTGTTAAAAAAATGGAAAAGAAATTGTAATGTTTAAAGGCCATTAAGTATTAAACTCCAAGGTTAAGTCTAGTTCTTCAACGTTATCACGAGTACTACAAACTAAAGATTCACATTGTAAAAAAGAAAAAATATGCAATATAAATGCTTATACTGGCGCGGTGCGATAGAGCTTTTTAAAAACATTGTTGGCTGAAGTAGTGCCCATCCTTGCCTGATGATTCATTCTCTTCATTTCCTTGCAGAAATATTTCCGCAGCAACTTCCATCTGTGGTTGCACTCCGCGACTTTATATAATTTATACCAGTATGAGAATGAAAAACGCAGACGAAATTCTTTAATACCTTACCTGTTAATACCTTTACAGTATTTTTCTGCTACTTCTTTCCATGCTCGTTCCTTTGAATTGCCGTTATAATAAAACAAGCAATTTTTTCCTTGTACATTTTCTATTAAATTCAAATAAAATATTTTTTCGCTTTCGTCCTCCATTGGAATTTGTTTACTAATGTATCTATAACACAATGCACAATGCAAAATTAGCTGTTTCCGTACGGAATGTGCTATTAGTTACGTACTTTACTTAAGCAATTGACATTTGACGAAACTTGACGAAAAGTTTTGTTAAGTACTTTATAGTTTGCCACATATCATTATTAGGTATTTGGACAGTTTCTTAAATTGTCTTAAGCCAGTATAAGCATAATATAGTACATATATATGCCCACATATGTACATATATATGCCCACAGGGACCCAACTGTTGTTGTTGTAATATTCGATTCCCACCTCCAAGGAAGCAGTCTTAAAATGTTACTGTACCAACCAAGAAAAATAAATTGCATTCCTTTCCATAACAACAATATGCATGCAAGAAGTATTTAAGTGAGAAACAAATATTAAAAATAATTCTAACTGTCAAAAATCAAAACAAGTACAGTGGGCTTGGATTGTACAAAATGATGTCAAATTACAGTTGGTCTGGTTAAGCAAAAAGGTTAACAATTTTTAAAAGATAAAATTAATAGATAAAAAGTATTGGTTATACGGTGAGCTAACATATTCTTTTAAAGGGTGTTTTTTATATACGTGTAAAAATGTGAAATGGAATAAAGCTAAGAAAAAATTTTTAAATTTGAAATTTCGAATTTGAAATTTTCTTTATTAAAAAAATAGCCTTCTGGCATTATAATTTAATTATGACTTGTGGCATATGACAGCTTAGATCGACTCAAGGAATATTAAAGAAATTGCAGATTTATTACGATTTTTTTTAAGTACCCACGGTGCATTATTATATAAATTGTAGATGGTATCTTTAAGTGTTTGTTTTTCCAAAGAATTGCTATGATCTTTTATATGGACAATTTAGTAACTAATTATCGAAATCATTGAGATTTAAAAATAGTTTTCTGTTTTATATTGACTTGATATGGATGGAATGACTTTTATAAAGGAAAAATTATTTAAAAATTTTTGATAACGCGAAACATCATTGATGGGGTTCACATCTTATTACCCGTAAAGGCAAAGAGCTTTAAAAATTTCTGAGCTCTAAAAATTACTCTGCTCTTTAAACATGCATTTCTCGAATTCCGTCTTTTTATTTTCTCCACAAAGTTTCTTTCCTGTAATAATATAAATCGGTACGGAAGAAATACAGGGTGTCCTCCGGGAAGGTATACTACACTATTTTGCCGCCATTTTGGTAAACATTAGTCTTGATAGTTCATATTTGGCAGTCGTGTAGTAGACACGTGGCAAATTTATTATGAAAAAATATTCGATAAACCAACGTATTTTAATCGTTAAAACATTTTATCAAAATGAATCATTGATTATTGTGACGATGAGAAAGTTATATGAAATTTATGAGAGAAACAACATGCCAACAAATCACACTAACTATCGTGTGGTGAATTATTTCGAAGAAAGAGGGTCTGTCGATGATAGGTCCAAGCATGGACCACAACATACTGCAAGGTCGGCTGATAACAATACAGCTGCTCAAGAAAGCGTTCAAAAAAATCCTTCAACCTCAGTTCGATGCCGTGCTCAGGAGCTTGAGAACAACTTGGATCACAATTTTGCATATAAGACTCCATATAAGATTCAGTTGACACAAGAGCTTCTTTCACAAGACCAATAACGTCGCCGTATATATGCTAATAGGATGTTACAGCTCGCCCATGACAATCCCGATTTTCATGACAAAATCATAATGACTGACGAGGCACATTTTCATTTGAATCAATATGTGAATAAATAGAATAGACGGTTCTGGAGAATAAAAAACCCTCAACTTATTCAACAAATTCAACAATGCATCCATTAAAAGTGACAATCTGGTGTGCAATTTGGTCAGGAGGAATTATTGGACCTTACTTCTTTGAAAATGAAAATGGCGTTACGGCAACTGTGAATGAGGAGCGATATCGTGATAAGATTGACAACTTTTCAATGCCACAACTACATGCTTAATTAAAGCAAGAGAGTACAACATCGCATACAGCCAGGAATATAATGGAATTACTGCGGGACCTCTATCCACCACAAGTTATTTGAAGAAATGGTGACACTGCTTGGCCTGCACGGTCGTCTGATTTGACTGCTCCAGATTTCTTTTTCTGGGGATATCTGTGCTCAAAAGGGCTAACAAAGGCGGACATTATTTGATATTGTATTCCATACACCCCCCGGGGGTACATTTATGGTCTTTATAGTACGTAACAGCTATCTAGATCTGTGCAACTGGGGGTATAAAGGGATCCCAGTCCCCTGAAGACAGGCAGGGAGTCAACTGGAAGCTCCACTTTATTTCCACGGGGATCAGTGAACTCGCAGAGTTCATTATTTGTCTCTTTAGACATTTAATAGTTCTCTGACTGATCATTGAGGTTGGCCCCTATATGGGAGTAACGTGATGGTTGTGGTTTCCCGGCCCCATAACAGTATAATGGTTATTATGGTGGCCAGGATCATCTCACTGATAATGATACGCAAAGTGAATGATCCAGTCCAGTGAGCATGCTAGACATGTGTTCTGGACAGGAGTTGAAAGTCTCCAACTCTTTAGCAAGGTGTGATGGTTTGCAGCCCTGCCCTGGATTCATTAAAGTTGCAACTAGGTGGTTTTGTTGCTTAGAATTATGTCTTCGGCTTCTAGGACGCATGCATGACGTTCCAAATTATACAATTGTGGTTTGTCCACCATCTGATTAAGGCTACATAGCCAGGTGCGGATGTAAAACGAATCACACTATCTGTATTCCATACCTAATTGCCGACATTAAATAAAATATTTATCAACAGAAAATCCATTCTCTTTCATTTAATTAAAAATTATAAACAAACAAAGTAATATACCCTTCCGACAGACACCCTATACAATGCATTTTATGGAATAATAATACAAAAAAAAAACTATATTTAGTTCCAAATATAATGTTCTTCGACTAGTCATAGATATGTTAAAAATTTATATTATTCCCGTTAGACTATTGGCTATGTCAACTTATTATTAATGTGTAATTATTCCCTATAATTAATTTATTTGCTTGAGATTTGCCTTTAATTTAAATTTATTTCATATCCAAAATCTTTTTCATGTAAGTCCCCACTATAAGAAACGGTCTCTGTTCAAATTCTTGTTTTTGTTCTTTGCTTATTACAATTTGATCTCCATTAATACGATTTATTAAGGTAACACAGACCTGAGCTGCCTTAACACACACATATTTTGTCATTGATGCTATCATGGTGGCTTCCATTTCAATGTTGCGTATACCATTCTCGTAGCATTTTTGTAAAAATGCCATTTTATCGCTGTCACTATACTGACAAATAGCGCCATCAATACGACCTTGACCTGCTCATTTAATATTTTAATTTTTTTATTTTTATTTTTGAAAATATTTTCATATTTACCTTCATAAAAACATTCAGTTGTCATTGTGTTGCCCATAATAACTTTGTAGTTTGAGGTTACTTCCGAGCATTTCAGAATTTCTTCAGCAACATTTATATCAAAGTTAGCTGGTCTTGCAACCCTGTCTCCCAAAATGGACTAAATGTAAAAAGGAATAATTTAGTTGTTTAACTTTTAATTTAATGTGAAGTTTATTTGCAATCCGAGGACTATATAAAAATTTTCCATATTTAACCAGGGCGCAGGTCTTGCCACATAAAGTAAATATATTATATCGTGTTACTTCAAAATTATAGCGTAGATATTTAGAGCTTTGTATGAACAACGTATTTATCTGTTTGTCAAATAACTGAGTGCAAAGAGTGGTATCGACCGTTTATATGGTAAATGAAGAAATAGTTCCTTAAAAGTTGCTGTGTTGTTGTACACTTTTATGAGTTTTGCTTTCTTGTTGCTGCATTGTTTAATATAATTCCTATTTAATCAATTTGGCTTGAGATACAAGACTCTTTAAGTTTTCTGTACAAAATTTTGGGTAAATTCCACTCATGAGCAGTAGTGAAATGGCCATATGGATGTGCTTTCCGAATAGTAATACATTTCAATTTTTGAATAATAAATATTTTATGAGAATATCATAAAATATTTATGTTTAAAACAATCTAGCATAATTAACGTAGGTAAGTTTTGTATTAATATAAAGTTTCTCACAAGGATTATAAGAAACTGATCTTTCTAGTCACAAGAATTGTACCTTTTACTGGCTTTTCTATTAAAAATAAGAGTTTATTTTGATTTCTTTAAACGATTAAATTATTGACTGTGTACCATTGCCAGCCTTTTAAGCGCTATTAAACACTTTAAGTTACATATTTGGTATTATGTGCAAAGTGTGGTGAGGTAAGTAGTTACCGATTTGAAAGTTTTTTGTATAATAAAAAAAATTCCCAAAAACTAAAAACCTTTAAAGAGATTTGTACTTACAATTTCCTGTTCATTTTTCAAATACCCATTGTAAGCATCCTTGGTTATAACCACTGTACCAGGTTCAACACAAATGCCGCCACTTGTACCTAAACGTATAAATATGGGATCTTGGCATTTGGCATAATGGACCAATTTCAAAAGTTCATGCAAAATGACACTCATTGAGCTCATGCCCACACCGTGTGAACAACATAAAATGGGACCGACCTTTAAATAAAATAAAAATTAACGTTAAACTCTTCTAGTAACGAAAAAAAATACAAACCTTAAAAATAGCATAACGATGTCCAGCGGCACTAATATCTTTTAAATCCTCATTATCAAGTTGTAGGAGACAGCGCAAATATTTTGCAAAATCTTGCATGCGATTTTTAGTGCCACCCATGCAAACGAACTGCAGCAAAAGAAAGGAGAAGACCAGATAAATAGATAAATTATCAATTATGAGCAAATGATCTATGAATAAATTACATGTAGATACCTTCACATCACCAAAACGTGCTTGTATTTCATCAGTATTTCTTGTATCGGATATATTAATATCGATATGATATAAAAAATCTGTTTGAATTGTTTCTAAATTGGGATTTTTCAAAGCTGCAAAACTTAAATAATTTTGTTTTACTTTTAAATTATTTTTTGTAATGGGCGAAAACTTGAAGTTCAATATTTTATTATCTGAAAATTATGTAAAAACAGTAAAATTTCGTTTTAGAATAATTTTAAAATATTTAAAATCAACAAAAAGAGATATTTGATATCTATTTGTGATATATTTTTGCTTTATACGGTATAAGAATCTTGCGTTTATATTCCAAATTTTGAAAAAATTCACAGATTGACAGAAACGACTACATGGTAACGTAATTGCCATTTCCCCGGTAGTTCAATTTGTTTACTTTTGCGAGTAATTATTTTGTACGAAAACTAGAAAATATGTATCACGATACAAAAAATACAAAATATTAACCGTCTGACGTTTTATTATTCAAAAAAGTGCTACCATATTCATTAAATGAACATTAGTTTTTTTTTTAATTTATTTAGCAATTTTTTATATTTCGTAAAATTTATGAAAATTAAAAATTATCAAAAACTGAAATAATATTTTTTCTATTTTCAAATTCATAATCAAATTTATTTTAAATATTTGTCGCACAAGAATGTTAAATGATCAAAATACTTAGATAAACATCAATCAGTCAAGTAGTTGATAAAATCGCTTTCAATTTCTCTTGATTTCGCTTTCAATTTCTCAATATCTTGAGTCATTGTATTGAAGTATTTCGCAACAATGAAATTTCCCGTAGCAAGGCAACGGAAAATGTGTTTTTTTTTTAAAATGAAAATAGCAGCACAATATTAGTTTGACTTTGAAACTACGATGGCCGATCAATAAGTCCGTGACTTTTCGAACTTCGTTCGTAGTTATATGAAATATAACAATTTTCCCATCAAGCACCGCCTGTTAATACTCATTTACTTTGCATTCAACAGCTGTTCAAAACATACAACCACGTGTACTTCTCTAAAAATGGAAATAAGTGAATTTCGATGGAAAAAAGTGAATTTCATTAAACATTAGTTTTTGCGACAAGAAAAAAACGTCAATCAAACCACGGAAAAGTGAGATAAATACTATGGGGACTCAACACCATCGATTTCAATGGTAAAAAAAGTGGTTTACTGACTTTTGATGTGGTTGCACAAGTACAAATAACGCTGAATGTTCTGGACGAACAATTGAGGTCAGTACCTCCACAAATGTCGAAAAAACCCACGACCAAATAATAAAAGTGGATGAAATAGTTTATGCCTTAGGCATTTTATATAGCAGTGTGATTTCGATTTGAAATTATCAGCTGGGTTCAAGAATGTTGTCTGCAAGATGGGTGCGGCGTTTGCTCTCAATTGACCATAAACGTAAACTTGCGACAACTTCAATGGATTGTTTGGAGTTATTTAACCGCAATCCGAATGAGTTTTTGCGGCGTTTTGGAACTGTAAATAAAACATGGATCCATTACTGTACTCCGGAGACCAAGCAGCAATCTAAACAATGGGTTTTTTCCGAGTGAATCTGCTCCGAAGAATGCCAAGGTAAGTTTGTCGACCAACAGTTTTTTGGAATGCACGTGGGATACTCCACATCGATTACCTTCAAAAGAGATAATAAATAAACCCCTCAAATTATTTAACAGTCAACTTTGCATCCATTAAAAGTGACATTTTTGTGTGCAATTTGGTCAGGAGGAATCATTAATTATGTACCGCCTGAAATGTATGGGAATGTAATGAAAAATGTGCTCAAAAGGGCTCGCTTGCAGAGGCGGATATTTATCTGATATAATTGCCGACATTAAATAAAACATTTATCAATATAAAATCAATTCTCTTTCATTTAATAAAAAGAGCGTACGCTCCTGGCGGACTGTTAAATTTTTAGACAACATTCTTGGAAAATTAATTGTTAAGCCAAAAATAATAACAAAATATGTTGATGATTTGTTTTGTGTTCACCCCCCCCCCCCCCCCCCCGGGGGCACATAAATATGAACTTTATAGAATTCCACTATTTAGACACAGTGCAACTAGGGAAAAAGGGAGCCCAGTCCCCTGAAGACAGGCAGGGAGTCAAATGGAAGCTCCACTTATTTCCACGGGTATCAGTAAGCCGCGGAGTTTATTATTTGTATCTTTAGACATTTAATAGTTCTCTGACTGATCATTGAGGTTGGCCCCTTTATGGGAGTAACGTGGTGGTTGTAGTTTCGCGGCCCCATAACAGTATAATGGTTATTATGGTGGCCCGGATCATCTCACTGATAATGACACGCAAAGTGAATGATCCAGTCCAGTGAGCATGCTAGATATGTGTTCTGGACAGGAGTTGAAAGTCTCCAACTCTTTAGCAAGGTGTGATGGTTTGCAGCCCTGCCCTGGAATCATTAAAGTTGCAACTAGGTGGTTTTGTTGCTTAGAATTATGTCTTCGGCTTCCTAGGACGCATGTATGACGTTCCAAATTATACAATTGTGGTTTGTCCACCATCTGATTAAGGCTACATAGCCAGGTGCGGATGTAAAACGAATCACACTATCTGTTCCCCCCCGGGAATCAGTAAGCTTCAAAGATCCGCTAATTGTCTCTTTAGCCTTTTAGCTGTTTCTCTGACTGATTATTGAGGTTAGCCCTTCGGGAGTATCGGGGTGGCTGTGTGTTCCGCGGCCCCTCATGAATTTGATTAGGGGGCCAGGATCATCTCACCTTTAATAACACCAACGGGTGAATGATCCGGATCCTGTGAGCATGCTAGTCATGTGTTCTGGACCAGGAGTTGGATAGTCTCGAACTCTTCAGCAAGGACTAGTGGTTTACGACCGTGATTCGGAACCGCTGAAATTACAACTAGGAATGATCTGTTGCTAGAATAAGTCCTCGACTTTCTAAGGCGTGAATAACATTGCTTTTCATTCCACAGTGGTTTTACCACCATCTGATTAGGGCTTACGGCCAGGCGCAGATGTAAATCTTATCACGAAATTTGTTTTTTTTTATTATATTTGCTAAGTTTTCAATAAACAAAATTTGTAAGCATTAAATGAATTTGAATTTAGTTCAATAAAATGTACAATTTATCGAAGTAGACCGTGGTTTACTGATACATATAAGAGCTTTCTAATTACAAACGCAGAGAAAGTCCTTGTGAATGGAAGGAAATAAAACAACAAAAACAAACATATTAAATTTCATATAAATTTGTATGCATTTTTTTTTTTGTGTTTTTATTTTTCTGAAATTTTTCATTTAATTGTACAATAACAATAACAAATTCAAAAATATTTTTATATATTCCAGTAAATCGTGTACAGATATTTTATTATTTTATTTTTAATTTTTTTGATTATATTATATTTTGCTTAAATGATAAAAAGTGATTGAATATGGTTTTTTTGGTACTTTTGGTATCATTTTGCTTGTATTTTCAAATATTTAATTAATTTTTTTTTTTTGTGTAGATAAGATGAATTTGATTAAAAAAACAACATTTAAGATTTAAGTTAAATGATTATTTGGAGTTGTATTGTAATTACAGATAATTACACAAATTTTTAAAAGAACACTTTTACATAAAATCAAAATTCAGTTAGAAAAATTAAGGATTTAAGGTGCTCCAAAGGGTTTTTGTATTAAATTCTGGGACCTTTTTGAATACGAATATTTCTACACGATTTGTTTTGGCGGTAAAATAACTAAGCACAATAACAGGTTCGATTTAAGTGTAATTTTAAAATTAAAACGAAAAATGCTCAGACCTCACAAGCCAGCCATTGTTGCCATGATTGACAGAAATCAGCACAGCCTCAGCAAGCCCAAATATACAAATTAGAAATTTTAAATTGCCCTTGAATATAGTTATGGGTCAAATCTTTCTTCTGCACTGATGATTGTACAACAAAAACACTAGACACGCTAGCTTAATCCACCATCAGCAAAAACATAACAAAAAACATTGCCTAGTGGAAGGAGCATTGTTTGTGAAATTTTAGAAGTCGTCTTTAAATTTGTACAAATGAAATATAAATATCAGGCACTGCTCTTCAACATCTTTTGCAAGCAGCAGATATGGATAAAAACATTTTGCAGATTTAAACATTTACCTTTACTATACAAATCTTTTACCTTTTTTTTTTGTAAAAGAATATTAAATACTTAGCATATCTTAAGGGTTTAATAGATTACTTATCAGCAAGGATAGTTTTGATTTTTCGCAACACTTACTGCATTGCTCAATGATAAGACGCATAAGGCAAATATATATCTTCATTAAACATACAATTAAGGTGTATTTTACTAAACCTACAAAAGATGCCATGAAGTCTATAGGGGCTAACCCTTAAAGTATGCAAGAAAAATATCTATTGCCTTTGATATTTTAAAAATAATGTGCATGCTTGTAAGAAACTTTTCATAATAGAATAATCTGGATAAAATGATAGCTTAAAAACTATGAATAATACTTCCGGCAGTTAACCAGCAACTAACTTAGACTAAGTTGCTAAAGATATCTATCGTGTGATTACTATAAAAAACTGCATTGTTTTTAAACATGTTTCTATTAAAAATTAATAAAATCTTCAAAACCTCGCCCTTTATAGAAATGCAGTGTTAGTGTTTTGGAGCATACAAATAAAACTTATCATTTAGAGGTAATATATTCGTCCAAGAGTTTCTGCACAAGAAACATTTAAGAATTACTTAAAGTCTCTTTTAGGAAGTTTATTATTGCCAATTTGCTTTTAAAAACGTAACTAAACATTTTACAAAAATTTTATTTTAAAAATACCGGGTGGTAGAAAATATAGTTCGAATCATCTAAAATGGATCGATGAGAAATAAAAATGAAGATAATGGTAAATAATACCATTATAATAATAATGTTGAAGATATTCGAACAATGCATTTGCTTGTAATGAAGAGAATAGTGTTTAGGATCGATTGCTTAATTATAAATTATATTCCGTTTCCGAAACTGATAAGCGTTTTGTATAAGAAATAAATAAAAAATGGGAAAATAGTGTACCTTTAAAAGGACATTATTTTGACTTGCATGTATTTGAATTTTATAAAAGTGCCCTGAAGCCATGTTGTTCACAGAACCTAAAGTTGCGTTTTAAGTAACCTGGCTTTTTAATATGAAAAACAAAAATTAAATTGTTTTAAGCACTATTTTCAAATTAATAACTTTTTTTAATATATTTTCGACAAAGATTTTATCTCCTGTTTCTAAACAGGCCTTAAATTAATTAATTAATTAATTTCTTAAAAAAACTAATTTTCAACAATTTGAAAAAAAAAACACTTGTGATTATTTTCATTATTTTTATTACACTTGTTTTTGGTTGTTATGTTAAACATTAATTTTTCATATAAACATTTACAACGCGGTCAATTTGGTATAAATGTTTTGTTGAAAATAAATAATTAATAATATTTTGTTTTGTTTTTATAATAATATATATTATTTGCTACATAATTTCACTTAATTATGTTTAAAAATTTGTATATTTTCATATATTTCGTTGCATTTTTAAATACATTTGCTAATATATTTGACTTTATTTAAAATATGAAATTACAAAAATTAATTAAATATGAAGCTGTTTATGTTTCTGAATCAAATTCTAAATGTTTTCAAATCGTAATAAATAAAAAATGTTAAATTATAAACTTTTAAATATAATTTCTCATCTTATACTTAGAACATTAAGAACATCAATGATACGACGATTTTATAATTACTAAAAATATATATATTTTAGTACAAAAAAACAAATTAAACAACGTTCTAAAAAGACTTTAAAAAATTATTAAATTATTGTATTAATTAAATAAAAATTTACAATCGCTATATAAAAATTTAAATAATGATAATACTTTTACATCATAAATGTTTAAAAACTTAATAAATTTAAAGTACCTGAAACACTGAAGATACATATTGCATTTAGTTCCAAAAAACGTCATTAGTATGTGTTATACAGAAAGCAGCTAAATTTTTTAAATATTTTAAATATTCTAAATTTGCGCTATCAAACTTCTAAAGTACCAAGGTACTTTAGTACCAAAGCTTTAAAGCTAGATTAAGTAAGTTTCACTGAAGCCACCATGCAAAAGAAGTGAAAGGAGTGATCGAAAGAAACAGCAGATGAGTACGTCTACACTTTAAACCTTTGGTATGTAAAGATTGCGTTTCAAATCCTGACGGCGCGGGTCATTTTAAACGGTAAGCTGTCGTTTCTAACTTTTACGACAGCTGTAGTCGAAAATCATATTTTCTCTGTATAATTGTCAACACTGTAAATTTATTTAAGCATATTCGTGTAGGTCAGAATTGCGATTTTATGCCAAAGGTCTGTTATACACCACAAATTTAATTTTCAATTCATTCCTGGATGCTAATTCTAATTCTGCCATTCCTATGCAAGGGAACACTTACTATGAAAAAAAGTACTTTCACAATCTAAGCTTGTGTAAAATTAAGAACAGTAAAAAAGATTAAAAAATTTTATAAAATTGTAAAACTTTTATATCTGTTAAAATGGCGGTATTCTTCTTGCGAAATGATGATAAAAGCCCATATAAAAAAATCGGATGAAAAAATTAAAAATAGTATTGGTGAATTTGTACCGTGTTCATATTGTGAAATTTTATTATTTTCATGTTAAATAACTAACATTCAAAAATGTTCAGAGTGACTTTTATTTTAAAACCAAAATAATATTAAATATTTCACTATTGAAAATATAAAAGTGGTCAAAATTGTATGGTTTTTATTACGTTGGTGGTATGTGGTCATATCGTCCCAAAAAATACGGAAAATTATTTTGATGAAACAGATTTAAGTGATGCAAATTTAACGCCGACCGTAGTGTGCAAAAGTTGTTATAATACCCTTATAATCCGGATATATGGAAAAAGTGTACACTTTTCTGATGAATACAGGTGCTGCGTATGCATAAATTTCGGTTATGGATTGAACAGAAAAAAATTAAAACAAAAGGTAATACATTTCCACTTTTACAACCCACTACTAATACCGATCCACCTAAATCTTCAGGTCTGGATACTGTATCACTGCAAAACAAACCCGTTTTCACAAATCCGACCAACGTCTATATTATCCACATTAGTTGGATTAGACAACCCATATTGAAAATAATGCGCCACAACCGATAACACAAATCGGAATAGATTACATTGTGACTAAGAATAAAATCAGGAGGCTTATTCTGAATTGCGATGACCAAATCAATGCGATGCGCAAATGAAATGGTCATGCGAAAGAAAATTAATATTCTGTTAGACTTTCGCAATTGCATTTACAATTTATTTAAAGTCGTGGCAACGCTACTTAAATAAACGTCAGTGTCAACAAACGACAATTTAAAGATAAATAAATTGTTTATGATTGGCTGTGAAAATTGTTTAAAGTTGTTTTATTTAGGAAGTTCTGTAAGAAAAAAAATAATAAAAATGGATTCTGCGACACTGTGGTTCGACGACGAAGAAGGGCATGAGCAAATGAAAGGATACAGAGAAGATTGCTTAGAAGCAAATCCGATATTCTAAGCTTTAAAAATAAACTTTTACTTATGCAGAATATTTCTTTTTTCAGCTTTACAAAAAATTTTACATTAAATAAGGAAGCATTTGTGTATGGCTTAAGTAATATTAGCTCGGAATGCAATACTATGAAATCAAGTGCAATTCTGCCAATTATCAAATTAGCGGCTGCGTTAAAATTTCTTGGCGAAGGTGTCTACCAACATCGTATTGGTCACAATCATATCCTCAAAATATCTCAGTCAGCTCCCTCCACCCAGGGGGGCACATTTAAATGTTTTGACGGAAATTCACCGTCATTACATGTGTCTTCGGGGGTAAAAGGGAGACCAGTCCCCTAATGGGCTAGCAGGAGCCAACTGGACAATTCACTATATTTCCACGGGAATCAATAAAGCCCCAGAGTTCAGCCTTTTAGCTGTTCTCTAACTGATTGTTGAGGTCGGCCCTTCGGGAGTATCGTGGTGTTTTCGGGGCCCTCGTTTGAGTTTGTGGGTCGGATTATTCACAATGAACACAATGAATGGTCCAAGACCAGTGAGCTTTAATGCCGTCGTGTTCTTAAATTTTATTCAGCTTCATGCAATCTGGACCTGGAGTTGGATAGTTCAGTAAGGAGTGAAGCCTTCGGTCTTATGAAGTTGCAACTAGGAGTGACCGAAGGATATACGTATCTTAAGGTCTTCTAAGGCGAGGATGAAGCTAAAATCACCCACAGTGGTTCGGCCACCACCAGGTTATGACCTGGTGGTGGTTTACTAGTGTAAACCTTATCACGTATCTCAGTCAGCTATGTCGCGATGTTTGGCGGAAGTGTGCATAGCAATTGAAAAGATTCTATGTCCTAAAAGCATAATCAATTTGAAATGTCCGAAGACGAAAAGAAAGAAGCAAAAACATTTTTTTTAGAAAAAGTAATACTCCTAGTGTAATTGGAATGGTAGATGGTGAAAATGAACATTTATATTTTAATAGGAAGCTTATGCGTAACATGAATGCTATGGTTGTAAGTGATCGTTTTTTTTTTTAAAGATAACATTTTGAATAATGGTTTATTTCAGATATGTGATCATAAAGTGGTAATTAGAGCTGTCGATTGTAGGTATGGGGAGCAAGACACGATTCCATTCCCGTGTGTGGAATCTCTCCAATGAAAGGAACTTGGCTCCTTGGTAAGTATTTTGTTTTTTTTTTTCTTTTTATTGTGTTACCTTTAAAATTTGATAAGTTTTTAATGGTTCATTAGAACCAAGGATCTTAACACCATATCGAAATCCTGCAGAGGCTTCTGCTGAAGCACTTTTCAATTAAAAGCCAAATATCATTAATTGAAAGAGTGTTTGGTGTCATGAAAGGCAGATTTCGGTGTTTGCTAGCGGCCCAAGAGCTACATTAAGATCCACCAAAGATGGTACGCATTATGAATGTTTATTGCGCACTGCATAATATTTGCTGCAAGTTTAACGTTGAACTGCCAACGGGGGAAGTTATGGACTCCGAAGATCTGCCGCAATCGAATAATAACACCAAACTCAAGCAATTATAATAGTAGTAGCAGCAATTATACAAACATCACTAGAAATATTAGAGATGAAATAAAAAACAATATGATCTAAATTTATGTAAATGTTTCATAAAAAAAAAACCTTTTCATTAAATAATAAATATATGATGAATAAATAAATAAATAAAAAAATAAAATATTATCTTTCACTTACATGTTTGTACTTTGCGAATGCTATTTTGTTATCTAACAAATTTTGTGAATGTGATTTTTCCACATTTGAAATGCGATTAAGAAGGAACTTTGTGAATATCGCAATACAGAATAGCAATTGTTTGCATTTATGTATTTTCGCATCGCATCGACTTCCGCGTCGCAATTCAGAATAAACCTCCAGAATTTTTGACACCATTTTTAAAGCGTAAAAAACTCACAGAGCAAATGCCAGCGTAATATCTTAACGAAAACGTCAAGCTGATTTACAGAAATTTTATTCCGTTAACGAAACGAATATGTTCACTTACTACCATGGTATCTCAGGTACCAAGCATTGAAGCATTTCTCCCTATTCAATATTTACAACTTTGTTTCAAATGCAAAAGTAAAAATCCTTACGGCATGTTAATGTATAACCGTATTGAAATATAGAAAAGGTGATAAAAATCCACTTTGACTAAATAAATTCGTTAACACACCGAATGATTAAAACTTTTTAATTTTTGAAGATACTTTCACGTGAAATTCTCTGAACTGAGTGCCAAAATCATGGGTTGTAATGTCATTTTCAAGCTAATTATCATATTTTTGGAAGCGAAGAAAATACTTGCTGAATAATAAGCGCCCCTTAAACAGATAACGTAACTTTACGACGAGAAATGGTTACGAAAACGAGAAAACTTGTTTCTCCTTATTTTAATTATGCTTCTCTTTTTCCTTTTTTATTATCTAAAAGATTAAGTTTTTTTGTTTTAATGCATTTTCATTTCCTGTTCATTAAAATGCATCCCAAGCGAAATTTTGAAAATAAAAATTAAATTTTTAAAAAATTTGTTTTACAAAAACCTTATACCTAAACAAATTAAATATAAAATAATAAAAAATAATCTATAATTATAATTGTGTTGTGTTTGCCTTTTAAACCCAGGTTAGAGTTAAGTGTTAGGTTCTGCACTAATATCTTCGATAACATTATACAGTACTAATAAATTTATGCTGCTCCAGATACTGAATGTCAAAAGTAGACGATTTGAAATTACATAAAACTCGATCGAAAGGTAGATAGATATAACAAGTTTTACAGTGTTCACGATACTGTGGGCTTGTAGTCATCCGAAGATTACTCTTTTAGCTCTAACTTTCTCAATAATACATAATAACCGTATTACAATAAACAATAAAGGAAAAAGCATTTGAATTAAGTCTGCCTTGAATTTTATTAAACTTAAAAAAATGCGCATTACTACTTAAAAAATCAGTTTTTCTCCGCTTGAAACCTTCTTGTAAACATTTTTCTAGCAACATGTTGCTAGAACCTGTTGATGAAATATATTTGCTAAACACTGATTTTTAATTCCAAAACAAAATAATATAAATATATATATGATTTTAAAGAAAATTATATTTTACATAAAGTTTACTTAAATGCTTTTTTATTTAAAAAAAAAAAGAAAAATAATGTATAATAAAATTATTATAAAAAACAAAAGACAAAAAAACATATATGTAAAAAAATGTTCAAAATGTATATGTAAATTATAAAACTGGTTTTTTACATTAAATTACATATGGAATTAATGGAATATTTGTTAAACTATTTTCTTTTTATATTGAAGCTTATAAGTGTCTAAAAGAAATATTTAAAACAAAATAATAATTATGCTAAAAATGCATAATTATAAAAGTCTCTATTGGTATTTGTTAAAATTGTATAGATAATTTTTAATTTTTAATTTTCATATTTTACATATTGTAGTTAATTTGTTTAAATATGTGCTATAATATTTTTATTTACTTTAGATTATTTTATATAATTATTTATATATAAAGGAATAAAGTATTTTTATGTGAAAGAATTCAACATTTAATCTGTAGTGCGTTTTTATCTCTTAATTAATTTATTTACTTTTAAGTAGTTAATTAGTTTGTAGTGAACTTAAGTGTGTATATTTTTTGTTTTATCTTGAAATAATTTAACTATAACAGAAACATGTTTAGTTTTTTTTTTTTAATTTGGTATGAAGAGTAAAGTTTCATTTGAATATTCATTTATTCATGTGCTTGAGATTCCTGTTGTACCAATTTAAAACGCCTGGGTGATTTAATGGAACCTTGATGACCGAAAAGACTTTTCAGTTGACCTTTCTGTGCTAATACTTTTCGTATATAACGTGACACCAAAATTTGTGGACGTTCTTGCCACTCGTTCATAACCTCTTTGGGTGCATTAACCTGCAAAAAAATATAACGAAAATCATAAAAAAAATATTTTTTACTTCAACTTAAAAGTTTTGTTAACATAAAGCATTATGGGGAGCTGTCTTTAAAAACAGACGATCTTTTTTAAAAAAGTACTTTTGCTTGGAAGGAAAAATTTTCAAAAGTACTGGTTTGCTAAAGTAATTTTCATTTTGCTTTTCTAACAGCTTTTTATAAATTAACAGCTTTCTGAATAAACAATAACTTCAAAAAGCAAAAAGAAAAAAAACCGAAAGGCTCTTCCCTTTCAGATCATAAAAAGGTATGTAGTATATTAAAAGAATTCCTTTGCTTAAACAGGATTTTTCAACATAAATTTTGCCAAAAGGTGTTTTTATTTTTCAAGATAATTTGACTATAAACACAGAGATTTTTAACGACAACTTCTTGCAGAAAAAGAACTTTTTCCAGAAAAGTACTTTTTCTAAGAAGTACTTCTGGCAAAAAGTATTTTTTCTTTCTGTGATGTTAATCTTTTTGAATAGGTTCACTGTTAGGTGACACTCTTAATAAATCAAATTTTGCGCACTATTTTTTAAGTCTTTAAAAAATTAATAAAAATTTCAGAAAATTCAAAAAAATTTAAAGAATTTAAGATTTAATATAAAAACTATGAAAAACATATATATATATATATATATATATATATATATATATATATATATATATATATATATATATATATATATATATATATATATATTTATATAAAGTAAAAAACTCGCGTACCTGATCACCATTTAGACGATTTAGCAGTGCCACACATACAACAGCAGCTTTAATACCCGCATGAAAAGTTAGAGCTGCAAAAATAGTGCTCTCCATTTCAATATTTACCACACCATTTTCTCGTAACTTCTCCAAGTATGCCATTTTATCGGCTTCGTTAAATTCACAGAAAGCACCATCTAAACGGCCTTGTCCTTCAAAAAAAGTTGCAGAGAAATGATTTTAATACAAAAAAAAATATTTCAAAACTTACCCTCATAAAAATCGTTGGTACACAAAGTTTTACCAATAATTGTGTCATAAGGATCATCTTGACTTGCTAGCGATTTAAGTTCTCTGGCCAGTTTTTTATCCAATTTGGCGGGACGATGTATTGTATTACCTAAAATGGTCTAACATATTTTTTTTTTCAAAATTAAAATTTTTCATTTCATAAATTTTATGGATTTTTAAAATTGTATACTTACAAATTCATGGGAATTTCTTAGTTGACCATCTAAGGCATCTTCGGTTATGATGACAGTGCCACCCTCAACACCAATACCACCACAAGTGCCAATACGTATGAATATGGGATCATGGCACTTGGCATGATACATGAGTTTAATCATTTCATGCATTAAAATGCTAACAGAGGGCGTTCCCATGCCGTGACTAACACAAAGTACTGGACCAACTTTGTACATGGAATAACGATACGAGTAGGCACTAATGTCCTGCAACATTGTACCTGCTGGTAATTTATAGCCAATTTCATTCATTATGAAATGTGCAAAGTTTTCCATGCGCTTCGGTGTCCCGCCCATGCAAACAAACTGTTTTAGATTTAGGATAGCAATAATTAAGCAGTGAAATGAAAGGAAAAGAAAAGAGCAAATGTTTAAGAAATCAATAACATACATAACAGCTTTAATTAATGAAATATAAATAAATATTTTTACGAATACTTGTTTTAAACATAATCAGGCTTTAGAAATCTTCATTAATTCATTGCAACTTTTTTATTATTATTTTTATTTCATTTATTTTTTCATATTTTATTCCTTATCTTTTCATTAGACATATCAATTTTAATTATGCGCCTTGTTTATTGCTGATACATTTTTATATAATTTTATTAGTAATTTTTTTTTTTTCAATAATTTATTCAATATCAAGTTCAAATTCTCGCCTCATTAATTAACAGTGTTTGTTGTTAATTGCACGTTAAGATTGGTTATAACTTTAGATTATTTTTTCTACTTTTGTAATAAAACCGCGAAACCCGTATTTGAGCCATTATTTCGTTAAATCATTCTTTTAAAATTTTAATTAATTATATGAAATATCATATAAAAGAAAAATTTTAATAAAAATTTGATTTTCTAAATTCCACCTTCCGACGCTAGTTTCATTAAGATTTAAAATTTAACAAAAGAAAAGTAATAAAAATAAACATTTTTTTTATAAATTTTGAATTTCACCAAAAAATTTGAAATTTTAACGAAAAAATTATTTAAAATTAAATAATTTTCATTAATAATAAGTATTAATTTTTTATAAAAATATTTTTTATAGGAAATCTATTTTCAGAAAACAGTTACTCTTTAAAAAAAAAAAAAACTTATTAAAAAATTTACCTCGCAAAATAGTACTTTTTTAAAGTGATGATTTTAAAGAAAATTTTCTACAAAAAACCCTTTAACAAAGTAAAGTTATTTCATTCATTGCGTATTTAAAGAATTTCTATTATAAATATACGGACTTTTTTATAGCAATTTACTTTTTGCAATATTGCTACCATTGAAAATGGCCTGTAAAAAATGTAGTGTGCTGTCCAAAAATTTACACAAAAGAGTTTATGTATAAAAAAAGTACTTTTTTTATGTTGTAACAATTTTTAAGAATTTTACAACAAAGCAAAGTCATATCTGCCTTTTTCAGAGATTAAAAAAAAAATATTTTTGCAAAAAGTACTTTTTTTCATAAAAATCTACTTTATTTTAAAATTGGCACCATTCAAGAGAAACCCCAAAATAGCATGTTATTAAAAAATTGATATTTTGAAATAATTTTTTTGTTAAAACCATTTTTTTTAGTTTTTAGGAAATTGCAAAGTTACTTATTCGGGAAGTATTTCTTTTTATTAAACAACCAAGTTAAAAAACATTGACAATGACCTAATAATTACAGGCGGACCCAGATAATAATAAAAAGCGGAGGTATTGAAAGATTAGCCTCGCATAAAGTGCCAGGGGGCAGGCACTGTACCTGCATGAGTAGATACAACCTTAACAACTACCTAAACGCAAACACTTACTCACCAGTACAACTTGGATCACGGCTTGGTTTTGATGTCTTTTCATCGAAAGCGCTCGCCATTTATATCGAATGACCAACGGCCAGAAAGGACAGATAAAATGTAGCTTTTTAAGGATTATTTAAAATAAGAACAAATATTTCTTGAAAGATTTTTTTTCTAAAGTCGTTTTTTACAAATCGAATATTTTGTGTGGGATTTTAAGAATACTTTCTCTGTTAAGTTTTGAAATAAAATTTGTACATTTTCGAAAAAAAAATTATTTTAAAATGTTATTGATGATCCTTTTTTTAGTTATTTTTATTGCGATTTATAAACTCAAAACCATTTCATCAAGGATGTACTTTGCGAGAGCAAAATTTTCAAAGGTACTTAAGAAAAGAATTTTTATTAAATAGTGCAGCTATTTTCCAAAGCCTTTGGAACCTATGCACACAATTTATTTCAGAACTAGCTGGCGCGACAGGCGTTGTCCTATCTAGGTTAAAATAAATTTGTTGGTGATTTTTCTAGGATATTGAACATGTTTTATTTAGAGATTCGAAAGGCTGTGAGAACGACGTTCGAGTAACAAAACAAAATATGTTTGCTTCTATTGGTTTGCTCTCACTATTTCTTTCATTCCCAAAGCTTTATGATACACGACATTTTTTGTTTTTGTTGTCTGGCGCATAAACAAACAAAGCTGATGGTTTCCCAAATAAAGTCCTATAGAAAAACGAAATTTTAGTTTTTTCCAAATTTTTAAATTTAGCAACATAACTTCCCAGAAAAGCCCTTTTCAAACTATTACAAACATTTTAAAATAATAAAATTTGCGAACGCGGTCAAGTCGTTTTACAAGTTATGCGCTAATTTAAATTGTAAATTTAAAGAAAATTATAAATGATCAAAAATTGTAAATTTTTAAAAATATTTTCAATAGATTCAATAACATTTCTAAAGCCTTATTGATGTCGACATGCACACATAATTATTCACAAACGTTTAAAATTACTCACTCACCTTAACATCACCAAACATTTCATGTAAATCGTGAGATTCACTGCCCAAGGCCAAGTGGTATAAGATATCTTGATCCATAAGTTCAATATTCGGATTACGCAATTTAACCGTGCCATCAGAATATCTTTAAATTTAAATAAAAAATAAAAATATTATTAATAAAAAAAATATCATTCAGTAGGCCAAATTTATTTTCTAGCAAACGTAGTCTAAAGGTTTGTAACTAAAATGACAAATTTTTTAAATTTCCCAAAGTAACAATTAAACATTTTTAAATAATATATTAGTATTTACGCACTTAAAAGAATTAATACATTTAAATATTTTTAACTATTTATTTAACAACTAAAGGTAAACTGAAAAGGGAGATACTTTTTCTAAATGGTGTTTTTATTGTTGTGGTTGCTTTTTTTAATTTTAAATAATTTAATTCCACAGCTTATTTAAAGCTTTTAAATTATTGATTTGAAATGGTTTTAATGGTATAAAAAATAAAAAAGTTTCATTCAGTTGGTTAAAGATTCCTTCCATTCATTTATTAAGTTTTTCCCTTCACTACCTTAGTCATTCTTATTCGTATGAATTTATGGCGATTAAATGATGATAATAAAACTGTTGATTTCAAAAACAGAAAGAAGCTGCAGTTGAAAAAGCAGACCCAAAAATAATCCATTTTACAAAACTCTGTATAGAATCTTTTTGTTTGTGTAGTTGAAGCCAATAAACAAAATTTTAAAAAAAATCAATTTAACCCGATTCACAACTCAATTTATAACTTCCAAAAATTTACACTCATTATTTCAAACTCTCTCAAAAATTACGAAATTCTTTATAAAATGCTTTAATTTAATTTGAGCCCTACTTTTATTTTTAGTAGCTTTACCACCAATAATCCGTTTCAGTTATACTATTAAAAAATAATACCTTTTTGTTTTTAAAGTAAAACTATGTTTGGCCTGTTTGCTTTTGTTCCCAAAAATATTTTGTAGTGAAATAACACGACCAACACCTGAAAAAAATGGATCTAGACATATCATTGAATTATTATGATATGATAGGTGGTAGACTTACACTTACTATATCAGATTGTCATTAATATTGCCACAACAAAATTTTTGTCAAAAATGGACTACGCCACTTTCAAAGAAACCAGCTCCACTATATTTTAAAATTCTTATTTAATTTTTTAATGCACCATTAGTTACCTTGACGCGATATTTTTGAATAGACATAACCTTGCCTTCTAGCAGCTTTATAATGTATCATGTTTGATAGTTGAAGGAGAAGTTCGAGTTTATTTCTTGACTTAAAGATAAGATTGAGACATTGTTTATAATTTGAAATATTTTTTATATATTTTTGCCGTTCGGACCAGCACTCAAGAGATGACCCCTACTCATGCAATGCATTGTAGCCGAACTAGAAATTTAGGTTATGTGGAGGAGGAACGAGGGAGTAGTATTTGTACTGGAGGAAGTTAATTAGACATACGAACTGTTTTGCTAAAAAACGAATTCTTACTGTAATGCGTAGTGCGATTCACTTGCCCGTTGACCACAAATGGATGTGCTCTCAACGAAACTCGAGTCAAACGTAAAAACGTGCGAGTTTTGGGATCAAGTTCTCCAATTTCGTTAGAGCTCGTACCGTTTTAGTAACGATAAAATTGTGTAACACAACCTACAATGCGTCGATGCTCTAAGGAAGCAATAAAGTTGGATACGCTACCATCCCCAATGAGCCTCTTGGCCTTCTCCTGTTCACGGTCGAGCAACTCCAAAATAGACTCCAGGGCGTTGACCTATATATGAGAGTTGTATCCCATCTTTGGAAGGATATATATCGTATAAATAGTACGTTTTAGAAAACCGAGGCACTTGCAAGAAACCCGACAAAAATATGAGGAGATTAAAATCAAACTTACGTCTAGATGGCGCAGTATCTTATTGTCTTAAGTTCGTTATGATGAAGCACGTCTTTATCGTATATAGTTTTTTTAAATTAGTGACAAAAATGCTTTTATGCTTTTTAATTAAAAATGGTCTTCCAGCCAAAATGATAGCAAATAATGGTTTTAATGCTGGATACATGCGAGGCAACATCAAATACAACATGAGTTAAATATCATGTTTTTTCCGGTACAGACGAGACAACAGCACAAGAAACATTTAATAAAAATTTAATTTTTGCGTAAATTTTATGCATTAAAGATAGACGCGAAAGAGAAATTTATAAATTGAGCGACGCACAAAGAATTAAACCGCGCAACGAAGGATAATATAATGGATGGTCAAATTAAAAGATAGCAACTTTATTGACTGTTTTTGACAACTGCAGTCTTATGAATACAGATATATAGTAGAAATATAGGAAATTATGTCAGGCAATTGTCCGCCTCTCACAAATCAACAGTCTTCTGCTTTTCGCAAAATTTGGAAGCATATTTTAAAACAAAGCTTCGCTTTTCTCTTCAACGCACCGAATTTTATCTTCCAGAGCGTTAGTTGTTTGCGGATTTTTCACGTAAGCCCATCTTACAAATGACCTCTGAGAAAATAATCCCGCAGCATTAAGAACCGGGCGCCAGGTCGAGAAATTACCTGCCCGGGAAATTTTTCATGAAATAATTGGGTGTTTCTATGGCTTGTGGCGTCATCTTGCTGAAACCCAAAGTCACTGATATAAACATTGGCCAATTGTGGCCAAAAAATTAGTTTTCATGATTTGTTAGAGTCAGAACTAGGAAATCAGGTTATAGGGAGGAGAAGAGAGAGTAGTATTCGATTTGAACTTTCCTGCACTGCAAGTGACAGGAAAGACCTCTGGAGGAAATTTATGCCACATACGAAATATTTGACTAAAAAACGAATTTTCCTTGTAATGATAAGTGCGATCCACTGGAATCACTTTCAACGAGTTAAATGCAAAAATAAGCGAGTTTCGGGAACAACATCCCTAATTTCGTTAGAGCACTTACCATTGTAGTAATGTTAAAACAGTGAAATTCAAATCACATTGCACCGATGCTCCAGAGAATCAATAGAGTTGGATACCGTACAGTCCCCAATGAGCCTCTTGGCCCTCTCTTATACGCGGTCGAACAACTCCAAAATAGACTTTGGAGCGCCACTCCATACATGAGACTTGTATTACATCTTTCAACGGATATATGTGGTATAAATAGTATGAAAATGGGATGGAGTGAAGTGCAATGAGTAAATCAAGGAAAATTTTCCAAAACAAATTTTGAGTTTTTTTTATTTTAAGACAATATATTCATTATTAATTAATATTCTACTATCAAAGCATCTTCGGAATACAACTAAAAAAAAGTTTAAATTGTTTAAACAAATTTAGAATTCGAAATTTATTTTTATTTTTATCGTAACAATCACAAAAATAAAAATAAATAAAAACGGGCACACCTTAACTTTTAATCTCATTTGCGGCATTTTATTTTACTCGAAGAGAATTTATTTTCGTTACTCATTCATAAAGGATTTGTTCTTTATGAATTGAATAAAAACGTATTATTCGTCAATTACATTCATTTAAAGACACGATTTTTTTCTTAGAGTTTGTGCAAAAAACAAGGCTAAGAAGGTCAAGGTTGTTGTTGTTGCTGTTGTTACTTAAAGATAAAAGAATTTTACTTTTGAGAATTATTACAATTGAGTTCAAAGACGGCAAATTTTTAAGAGACAATAACATGGATAGTTAATTAAGCAACATTGTTATCAAGACGTGTTAGGAAATATATGCGATAAATTTTTACTTTTTACACTAAATTGTTTTTGTTGTTGTTTAAATTTTAATAAAACATTAAAAAAAAATTCAAAATAAATAAATAAAAATATTCTCCTAAAATTATCAGAAGTATCTCATATAAATGTAATGTTGTTTGTTTTTGTAGCGTTTAAAGAGAAATTTTTATATTTCTCTATTGTGCACTTTCTTTTAAATGTCTTTAAATTTATTTTTATTTTAATTGGTTTTTATATTTTTTTCATCTTTACTTATTTCTTTTTTGGCTTTATTTTATTATTTTCTTTTTATTTTTGCAAAATTTAAACAAGTTGTTGTTAAAACGTGATGGCATGAGTAATTCTTGTCGCACATGACAAGTGACGCCATTTATGTTCATCATTTTAATTGAAAAATATGATATTTTTATTTTTAAAAACATTTTTTTTAAATTTTATTAAATATGAAATAATCTTTTAACGGTCTTATTAAATAATTTAACGATTTTATTTTTTTTTTTATTTTTTTCAATATTTCGCTTTCCTTTGGAAAGCTTCTTCAGGAAAAAATTTTTTTTTTTCCTGAAGAAGCTTTCCAAAGGAAAGCGAAATATTGAAAAAAATAAAAAAAAAAATAAAATCGTTAAATTATTTAATAAGACCGTTAAAAGATTATTTCATATTTAATTTTTAAAAACATAAAAACGAAGACAGATATTAAAAAAAAAGTAAATTTTTTCCTTTAATTTGGTTTTTTCTTTTATGGAAGAGTTTTTTAAAATTCTCATTTAGCTTAAAGAAGCTTTAATTTGATCTTTTAAAATCTTCATGCTATGCAGCCGATTACTTAGAGCTGTACTGTGCAACATTATAACTTTACATCTTTATGAAAGATTTTATTTTATTCAAAATCCCATTTTTAATTTTATTTTTTGATGATTAATTTTCAAATAGTTTGTTAATTTTTAAGGACACTACAAAAAGCTTTTCGACGCACTATTTGAATGTAATGACTTTTCTAGATCTCTTCTTTACAATTTTTTTTATTCAGTTAGCTGTATGATTTTTAATACATAAAATGTATTATCTTAAAAATAAAAATTTTAACTTATTCATTAATCATTTTAAATTTAATCAATTTTAATTTGTGCTCGATTCCTTTAAATAAATATTTCATGATATTCTCACAAAATATCTATTCAAAAATAAGTATTTGAAATGCATTACTGCGATTGGCATTCATATGGCCATTTCACTATTGCTTCAATAGTTCATCAGTGACTTTTACCCCTACTATTGCATAGAAAATTCAAGACTCTTATATCTAAAGCCAAACTGATTAAATGAGAATTATCATCAAATCAACAAAGCATAAACAAAAAAACTTTAAATCACTTCTACACAAATACAGCACAATATTTCAAAACAACAAAAACAAAAAACGTTGTTTATTTTCAATCTTTCTACATAAGAGTTTCCTTTGGAAGCCATTCATATGTTATTTAAAAAATACAGCAAACAAAAAATATTTGTAAATAATTTTTCAAAAAAGTAACGAGCACATGTAAATTTTGTTTATTTAACAATTTATTTATTTTTTAATTATAAAAAAAATTCTTTAAAATATCTTTTAGTCACAAATTTTATTGGAACAAGTTCAAGAAACTATTTCACCATTTGTAAAATTTGGTTGTCATACAGAAATAATTAAAAATAAATTGAATGAGAATGCACAATTCTGCACAATTGTTATCATACATATTTAATATTAAATATGTTTTTAAAATTGAAATATCATGTGTTTTTTAAAACTGCTTTAAGACGACATTTTTTTATATGACGCTTAAGCTTTTATTACATCTGGCATAACCATTTTTATGTTGAAAACAGCTGCTTTAACAAATTAAAAATATAATTCACTCTAACTGAAATTTTGTGAAATGACTTTGTCATGTAACTTCATTATTTCACTTTGTTTACATGGCATGTAAAAGCATCTTATTGTAGCAAGCTGTGTAATGTTATGTTTTAATATGTATACTGACTACGTGTAAATGATGTTTTGACTTGTTCATCCAATGTCAAGTTAAGCAATACAAATTTTAAGGAAATGATTTAATATTCTGCTTGCAAGCATAAAAATAATACTTTAATTTCTTAGTACTATGGTGGGGTCATAGAATTTGAATTTTGAAAATAACGAGTTAAAAATATTTGCTGTATGACAATAATAACACGTTTACAAAATAAATGAACATAATGAGCTGTTTTTAATTTTCTTATGCAAATTCGTATAACGAATGTTTTATGAGTGCCTGCTCCTTATGCAGAAATTTAGGAAATTTTAATTCCTTTAGAACTCTGAATTGATGCTTGCACCGAACGTAGTGTACAAGTTAATAATGTCGATTTTTGTGCTTGAGAAATGAATTTATTATAATAAGAAAGTGAGTTGATATATTATTTAAAAAACTGTCTTTCATTAGTCACTTTTTTTTCATCAACCAGAAGAACTGCTCAGGTTTTGAAATAAAGAATGAATTAAGCCAATTTCTGATACCATAATCGGAAGTGAAGCGTATTCCCGTAAGAGCATACTGTATGATTAGAAATAAATAGGACAAGCTCTGGGCTACAAGGCGAGTGAGCCATAACTTCCCTTCCACTGGTTTCCAAGTAGTTTTCACCGAAAGTTGCCATGACGGAAGATTGTGGCCTGATGTGTGATCAAATATTCTGTTCATTTTTCATTGTTTGCTCTCTACAAACGAATCGATTGTCTTCAATACAGGAACTCTGTGATCGTCTGACCCGATTTCAACAGCTAATAGTATAAAACACCTTTCTGATCCTACTTTGGCGTTGTGAACATTCGACTTCGTAGTTGATTTCGCTAGTTGACCAGGCTTAATATATTATTGTATCCACTTGGAGATATCGTAATATATCAATTTTTAATCACCAGTAACAATGCGATCCAAAAATAACTATCTTTTATAACGTTTAAGCATCATTTCCGACATGCAACATCTCCTTCCAACATCTCGCACCTTTAAATCACATTGGATACAATTTTCTTGTTTTTGAATGACTCCCAATGCCCTTAAACAAGGTAATTGCTTGTTGTGCAACTTCCAATATCAATGCAAAGTCCTCTTGTATTTGACAATCATTTTCATCGATTAATGCTTTCAATTCTTGATCTTCAAACTTTTTCGGCTGACCAGGCCTCTCCTTGTCTTTTGTGTCGAAATCACCACTTTTGAAACGCGCAAACCATCGTTCACAAGTTTATGAGTTGGTGCGTGTTGACCGTTGTTTACTCTCCAAATTTCCATTTATATTATTATTAAGGCAAACCATAAGTGAAAACGACATTAGTAACTTGCAGGCCTATTAAATGGCAAATATGTCGCACCCTAAATGCAAAAGGGTCACAACTCAAAATTTTTTAAAAACTGACTTTATTTTATAAATAAATTCAGAGTGCACATCTCTAACTAACTGCAAAAATTTCTTTCACATCATTATCTTCTTTAACTGGAAAAGTACAGTTATGTCTATTTTTGTGTTAAGTGTGCTGATGCTGCACGATGAACTAAAGAGAATTATTTTGTGTTGCGAAAATTTTAATATTTTCAGTTGTTACCCTTTTGTATTTAGGGTGCGATATGATAACATTTAGGGTGTCCGCCGGGAAGGTATGCTACTTTGTTTGTTTATAATTTTTTATATTGATAAATGTTTAATTTAATGTCGGCAATTATGTATGGAATACAATATCACATAAATGTCCGCCTCTGTTAGCCTCACAAATGCGAGCCCTTTTGAGCTCATTCTCAGTTATTTAACGTGGTATTTCATTAATTGCATTGAGTTGCTCGTGCGTTTCCGGTTTGTTTGCATATAACTTGATTTACAGATATCCCTACAAAACTAAGTCCGAAAAAGATAAATGAGGAGACCGTGGATGCCAATCACCATCACCATATTTTTTAAATAAATTGTTATCGAAAGAAGTCTCGCAGTTTGCGATATGACATCATCTTGTTAATACCACATGTTATTCAACTCCAAAGCATGTAGTTGCGGCGTTAAAAAGTTTTCAATCATATCACGATATCGCTCCCCATTCACAGTTACCGTTACGCCATTTTAATTTTCAAAGTAGTAAGGTCCAATGAATTCTTCTAATCAAACTGTCACTTTTAATGGATGCAAAGGTGACTGTTAAATAATTTGAGAGTTTCCTATTCCCCAGAATCGACTATTCTGTATATTCACATATCCATTCAAATGAAAATGTGCCTCGTCACGCAATATGATTTTTTTAATGAAAATCGGGATTGTCATGGGCGAGCTGTAACATCCTATTAGCATATATACGGCGCCGTAAATGGTTTTGTGGAAAAAGCTCTTGTGTCAACTGAATCTTATGTGAAAACAAATGCAAATCCTTGTGCAAAATTGTAGCCAAAGTTGTTATTTGAAGATCAAGATCAAGCCGTGTTCAGGCATCGAATTGAGGTTGACGCATTGCTGTGAACAATTTCTTGAGCAGCCGTATATTGTGGTCCATGTTTGGGCGTATCACCTACAGACCTTCTTTCTTCGAAATCATTTACTACACGACAAATAGTGCGTTTTGTTGTCACGTTGTTTCTCCCAAAAATTTCACGCAACTTTCTAATCGTTACAGTAATCGATGATTGATTTTGATAAAATGTTTTAACGATTAAAACACGTTAGTTTATCGAATATTTTTTCATCATAATCTACTACACGACAGCCAAATATGAACTGTCAAGTCTAATGTCTTCTGACGGACACCCTATATAATTATGTTCCATTCATAGGATAGTGTATTTAAGCGCATGGAAAATAAGGAGAAAATAGTGCGTGCTATAAATCGTTAAGGTATTAGTTGTGTTTTTTATAAACTTCTACCTAACTAAATATTTTTCCTTTCCAATCCGTCCGAATCATTAAAAAACATTTTTTTGATAATTTTTAATGAATAAAATCAAATTTATGACGTATCGCATGCTATAAATATTTCTTTTATAGCTCATGTTGCTTTGAACTTTAATTTCGGAATACATGCAACCAATTAAACACAAATGCCATAAAAAAATATATTTCACGAAATGCCATTAATTGAACTTTAACTTTCCCCATAAATCCAGTTTATTGTTGTTGCAATGTGGAATTAAAATGTCAAAAATACTTAAACTTAGTCGCTCTTTCATATTGTAAAAGGGTTAGAAATACTTCTATTTGAAGTGTTTTAAGGGTTTTTATTTCTTTCAGACATCAAATTTCCCTTATGATTTGTTATCTTTTGAACAGCAAACTTTCTCAATAAATAAAATAGTATTTATGAGGCCAACTTTTTAAACAAAATTTGAATAGAAAAGCAAGTTGATCATAATTATTTTTGATTAAGAATATTTTAATTATTTGATCGTAATGAAATGTTATTTATTAAATGTTCCCTGGATGAATGAATTTATAAATTAATTTTTATTTTATTGAAAAATTTCAAGTGTTATTTGCATTTAAACAAGATTTATAAAAAAATAAATTAGCAAACAGTCAAGGCTAAAAGTTCTGGTTTTTATAATTTCTTTTTATAGAACAGGTTCGCTGCCCGTAGGGCATCTTAGTATCAGAATGAATAATGTTATTTAGACGCTTAATTTTTATGGCAAATCACCAAAAATAAAAATATATATTTATAAACATAACATGAATAGTATAAAATTAACTAAATAACAACTCAATTTAAAATTTAGAAGGCCATGAAAAAATACGTAGTGCACAAAATATTGCGCCAAAACTTTTGTGTGATATAAAAGCGGAATCTTTTTGTTTATAGTAATTTGCAAAATTTTTATTTTCAGCTTTTCACAGGAATTAGTTTAAGTTCATGGAATAAGTATTACAAATATTTCATGATTTTCATTATCATTATTAGAAGTATCAACCCTAAAGGAAGAGAACTATATAAATGCGCAACTGTAAATATATATAAAACAATAACAATAATATCCAGATTTATATCGAGTTTTCTCAGGGATCGCACTACTTGAGTTGTTATAAATGGGATTTCATCAGACGAGTTCAAGATTAATTCAGGGGTACCGCAAGGCTACGTTTTTTCTCCTACCCTAAACACTCTTTCGCAGATGACAGCAGCATTTATTATTCGTATTCATTTTGTATTACGCCGAACCAGTTGGAGGTGAGTTCCAAAAAGCAAAACACGTATGATACGCTCAATCACGATCTCGCAACAATCGCGGATCGTGTGAATAGAGTCGATTTAAATGCCCGTAAGACGCAATGTTGTAAGCTTACGCATAGATCCGTGTTCGAAAATGGTGTTTCATCTTTACTATGGGTGATATAAATATTACGGAATCGAACGCTCTTGATATTTTTGGCATGGACATTCAATGTGATGTTCGATGCACTAAATACATTTTTCAAGTTTCTAAAGAAACTTTCAAGTGCCTTGGTTTTCTAACACGATGTATGAGATACTTAACTACATCCGATCTTCGCAATATTTATACCACCTATATCCATACAAAAATGGAATACAACTCCCATGTATGGACCGGCGCCCACAAGTTTATTTTGGAGTTGCTCGACCACGTACAGGAGAGGGCCAAGAGGCTCCTTGGGGACAGTAAGGTATCCAACTTTATTGATTCTCTAGAGCATTGCTGTGGGATGTATATTATATCGTTACTACAATGGTAAGTGCTTAAATAAAATCAGGGAACTTGTTCCCGTTTAACTCGATGAATCGCACTATGCATTACAAATGTGGAATAAACTCCATCCAGAGTTCTTATCTGTTACTTTCATTGCAGGAAAGTTCAAATTGAATGTCTGCAAACACTACTCCCTCTTTTCTCCTCCCCATAACTTAATTTCCTAGTTCTGGTCCAAGAAAAAAAAACTATCAACTGCCAGTCCAACCTACTGGCCTAGCTATAAAGGTAGGGTCCCTGAGTTTTTTGTTTATTCTGACGTTTCAATTACAACTTAAGTTTGTATCACTCACCGATCATTTTAAACTTCAACACCTTTCTGTAAAACAAATCCCGGAGCTAAAAATATATCTCTGGCCGAACAGATATTGATTCCTTCAAATACTGGTTAGAGACAAATTTAAGCCTAACCACCCAAATTGAAAATGGCTATAATATAGACAAAGCGATGGAAATCTTACACGTCTTATTCATGAAGCTGTGCGACTTTCAACACCACAGCTTGAGCGAAGTTATGCAAAACCAGTCTCATTACCAGCAGAAATAACACAAATTATTTTGAATAAAAGAAGACTAAGCAGAACAACAGGAAATCCACTTAATAAAACAAATTTTAATAGAGCTTCAAATAACATAAAAACGCTTTATATAAAATGAAAAATGACGAGACATCAAACATTCTACGAAAAATCAACAATGCTAATGAAATATTTTCAAGCAAACAGAAATATTTTCTAAACACTTAGAACAAACTTTCAGATCATTTCAAATTTTTCAAAATTTAGTGAAATTAGTCAAATTTTATTGATGAAAGCAAAACACAATACTTTTTGAATTCGCCATATCAAATGGCCTTTCCAATAAAATCATGTTCCCTTACAGAAATTAAAAACGTAATCTCTAAACTAAATAATACAAAATCAAAGACAAAAATCTACCAAACAAAGCTTTATTATATTTAACAAATATACAACGCTATTCTAAGGATTTTACGTTGCGGCTATAACATTGATCCCTATACCAAATAAACCTGAAAATGCTTTTTCATCGCACCGACCAATTAAGTTCTAAAGTTTTTTATAAGCATAGTCTCAAAGCATTTAACGCCTGTTTGGCATCGAAAAATATTATACCGAAGTATTACTATGGGTTTCGGCATAAACATGGAACTCCTGAATAAAGCCACCGTCTAATTAATGAAATAACTAACGTAAATTATATTGCTGTGACGTATTTCTCGATGTAAAGCAAACTTTTAATATGGTCTGGTATCAAGGCTTATCATTTAAATTAAAAACTATTTTACTAGCCTCAGTATCTACTACGCAAGGTTTAATTGCTTAAATGGAAAAAAGATCGTTTTCTGTAAGCGTGAATGATAAAATTTCTGAAAATTGTTTCATCTACGCTAGGAGTACCACAGAGAAGTATACTATGTCCAATATTATATACAATCTATGTATCCGATATGCCAACTAATTAAAAAGGAACAATTGCAACTTATGCTGATGATACAGCGCCATAATAGCTTCTGACGAATCATCTATTATAGCCTCATCATATGTGCAAAGTGAGGTTAGCATATTATAAATAATAAATCTACTTTTATTTCATTCACTTTAAGAAAAATTGATTGCCCGCCTATCTCTCTTAATAACACTCAAATTCCCGAGTCTGAAAAAGTTAAATATTTAGGTATACACCTTGACAGGAGGCTTACTTAAAAAAGTCACGTTAAAGCTAAAAGAGATCACTTACACACGATAACCAATAAATTATATTGATTAATTGTACCTAAGTCAGCATTACGCCTTAATAACTAACAAGATACTAATCTATAAAACCAGTGTGGACCATATACCGTATATACAATTATGGGTAACAAAGAGTAATTCAAACATAGAAATATTACAACGATGCCAGTCTTAAACTTTGAGAACTATAGTTAATGCTCCCTGTAACCAACAAACGAATTAATTAAGATTTAAGAATTCCATATTTAAGAGATGAAATAAAGAAATTTAGTACCCGTTATCTATTAAGACTCTGTAAACACTCCAATACTCTAGCCATGTTCTTTAGATGAATTCCAGGAGGTGCTACGTTTGAAGAGATTGCATATTCTTGGCAGAAAATGAATTTAGCAAAATATAAAACATGTCAATATTAAGTATTAATAAGTCATTAACATATCGCACCCTAAATACAAAAGGGTCACAACTCAAAATTTTCCAGAACTGACTTTTTTTCCATAAATTAATTCAGAGTACAACACATCTCTAACTACTGCAAAACTTTCTTTCACATCACTATCTTCCTTAACTGGAAAAATACAATTATGTCTATTTTTGTGTTAAGCTTCTGCGCGATAAACTAAAGAGAATTATTTTGAATTGCGAAAATTTTAGTGTTTTGAGTTGTGACCATTTTGTATTTAGGGTGCGATATGTATATGTGTATATAGTACACTTTAACTATTGCTTATAACGCTTAGTTAGTTAGCTTAGGCTGTTTAGAGCTTAAATATCGAACCCGGCTCACCTCCGGCATATAAATAAAAAGAAATTAAAGATAACTCGTCTTAAAATATGTATAAAATTCATTTAGTTTTTACAATATTTTAAAATATATTTTTCTTTCCCGCTGTACCAGTTCTTTTTACAAAAAAGTAAAAAATCCTTTTAAAGTCATAAATTTTTTAAATATTTTTCAAAGTACGAAAAACCTCTTAAATGAATTAAAAATTCCTTAAAACATGAAACTATATGTGCTTTACCATCAGTGTTACCCATTACTTTTTTTCAGTGTTGTTTATTTTTTCAACATGTTTTAATTACTTTTTAATTATTTTTTAATTATTATTTTTTTTTTTAATTTTTTTTTAAATACTTTTAATCTTATGCACCTGGTTATTTTACGAACTTCAGCATATATATCTTCGTCTTCATCACCCTGATCATCTGTCAAAGGGTCACCGTTTCCATTTGTGTGTTTATGCTCAAAATATGATTTAAAATCATGATGATGATCAGCTTCATCAAGTGAAATACCGGTTGGTGGCATATTTTTTTTTATAATTTATTCAACTAAACAACAAAATAGATAACACAGGAAGGACCCTTTTAAAAATTCTTTGTTGTTTGTTATTCTTCTAAATTTTTTATTAATTTAATACTTTGATTTTTTTACTTGTTGTTCATTAAAAAAAAAAAAAGATTTCTATTTTAAAGTGACACTACGAGCATAACACTCTTTACGCGTTAAGGTTTTAAATTAAACTGATATGTTTTACTCATGGAATGATCTTTATAAATAAAAATAAACTTGATCTCTTAGGGAGAGCCAAAAACGTGCTCTCTGGCTCAGTAATGGTAAAACACATTTTACAATTGTACCAGCCGCCTACCGAAAAGTACTTTTCACACAAATTATTGATTTTATCCAATAAACAAAATTATCATTTTTATTAAAAAAATTTTTTTTGAAATTTATTTTATTCATAAACTAAATAATTTTTATTGTTTTTTTAACCGATCTTTTTTATTTATCTTTAATAAATATCTTTTTTCTTTTTTAAGATCTTCTTCAGGAAAAAATTTTTATATTTTTGAAAACAAAAAATTATTAACAAATTGAAATGTTTTGAAACATTTTTTTCAATTTGTTAATAATTTTTTGTTTTCAAAAATATAAAAATTTTTTCCTGAAGAAGATCTTAAAAAAGAAAAAAGATATTTATTAAAGATAAACTAAATAATATTATAATATTATATTTTTCTATTATTTCTTTAAATATGACATACTATTATAACGAAGCGTATTTAACATATTTCTTTAAAAATATTCATATTTAATTATTGCTTGTTATTAAAGAAAAAGTAAAAAGTTACATTGCTGTAAAAGTTACCATATTTGTCCAACTTTGGTCCAATGGCTATGGTGAATGGCTCATCAGTATCTATGGCTTTGGATGAAAAACAGCTGAGCCAGGAACATGGCACATTTATTTACTAATCAATTTGAAAGACGCTTGAACAACGCTTCGCTAAGTATGCCTACGATCGACGATATGGCAAAAAAAATCATCTTTTCAGATGAAGCTCATTGATCTTGGCATGTATGTAAACAAGCAAAATTGTCGCATTTGGGGCACATACATTGAAAAGCCTACGCACCCAAAACGGGGGACAATTGGGCCATTTTTCAGGAGTGGCCCTTACAGTCAATGGCGATCGTTATCGGGCCATGTTGAACGAATTTTTGTTCACAAAAATTGAAGAGGAGGATATTGGCAACATTTGGTTTCAACAGGACGGCGGACTAAAATAATTTTCAGTTTCAATAAAAAGTACAATTTTACCCTCTTTATTATCCCTGCTCTGCTTTTGGTCAGATAGTACGTGAAGAGCTAAATTTATAAAATTTAGAAATAAACAGAGAATTATAAAATCTTTACAATATAATCAACAGCTCACATATGCCAAGTTAAAGCTGAAAATAAATAAGTTGAGAGTATCGGTTAAATCAAGTTAACTCTAGGCTCCGTATAATAGAATACTGTTAATCAAACAAAGCATGCAATTTTGTAATACATATCCATACAAATGTCCATACGTACATATGTGTAAGTGAATGAAAGCCACATTTTTGTACTCATTAAATTATATGGCCATAGTTAAAAAATAAAATAACTTGCTTTTTGCTATGGTAAATAAACAATAGTTACCGCAAAAATGTAAGAAATTCCAATAACTAAAGACAGCTGCGAGTAACAACCTGAAATTAAAAATTGCCATTTATGTCTTCTGATATTGCAAAAGGCACAAAGCTAAATAAATAATGAAACAATAATTTCAAATGTGTGCAACTAATACCACAACCGAAACCACTTGAGGGCCGATTTCATACAACTACAAGACAATTTCAGGTTTGGGATTGTTGCTCTTGAATTTCTGCTATTTTTTTTTTCTTTAATTACCCTGCTGCAAAGAAAGAAATATTTACGAGAAAATATTTTGTGACTAAGGAAAGAACAACATGTCATATTTTTTATCAAATAGTTAACACACGAAAAGAAATTTTGTGATGGAAAAATATGTTTTTCTAGGAAATTAATATTTTTATGAAAATCCTATACGTCATTAGTTTTAATATAAAAATTTCTAAAATAAATATAAAAATTATTATTGAAAAATAGTTTTAATGTCCGTCAGTTCCGTAAAAATTTACGTCAAAAGCTTTACAAAATTGATTTTGATGGAGTAATTTTTATTGTAAATTTGTTTATATGGGTAATTCCAGAAATATGTCCACTGTACATAAAAAACCTCTTTTCAAAATAATCAAAGGAAACATTTACTCAAATTTTACTACGTAGAAAATTTATAGCCTTAGCGCTCTTTATGTTAGAAACGATATTCAATTTTATTCATTTTTCAATCATGTAGTCTATTTTGTTTAAATATAACATACGACATAAAAGAGAGCTTCCGTTAATTCACAGAATTTCCCATATCTAGAGTTTTCTCTCAACATCATTAATAACTTTTTTATTGTATTTGTATTATATATTATATTATATTTATTATTATATTTATTATATATTTTATATATATATTTATATATATATATATATATATATATATATATATATATATATATATATATTTTTTTTTTTATATATATTTTATATGTTTTTCCGTGGGGTGCCATTGAAACACCCATTTGTATACATATATGCCATATCATTTATAAAGCATTCTATGAAAAAATCGTGTTGTAGCGCAGAACAAAAGTTTGACTCGTACACAATGAATATTGCTTGTGGCTTATTACTTAAAAATAAGAAAAAACTTATATTAATGTTATGGACCCAAGATCTCATTTATGTGATAAAAAGAATTCTAAAACGCGATGTGCCGATACGAAGATATCTTCTTTAACATCATAAAGTAATTACTCACCGGCATAGATTAAGGGAGCCCAGGCCCCTCAAAGGCTAGTAGGAGTCACCTGGACAATCCACATATTTCCACGGGAAATCAGTTGCCCCAGAGTACACTATTTGTTCTCTTTAGACAATGATGTGCTCTGACTGGTTATTGAGGTTGGCCCCTATATGGGAGTATCGTGGTGGTTGTGGTTTCGGACCCTCGTGAGAGTGTGTGGGTCGGACCATTCAAATTAACACAATGAATGGTTCAGGTCCAGTGAGTATGAATGCTGGCGTGTTCTTGATAAATAAGAGCTTCATGCGTTCTGGACCAGGAGTTGGAAAGTCTCCAACTCTTTAGCAAGGAATGAAGGCTGCGGTCTACTTCGGGCTTTCGAAATTTCTACTAGAAGTGACCGGAGGATATACGTATTCGATGACCTTCTAAGGCGTGGTTGGTGTCCAATCAACCAAGTGGTTTGACCACCATCTAATTATGACTATATAGTCGGTGCAGATGTAAATCAAATCACGCTTTAGGTAAGTACGACAAAGAGTTCGACACAATTTACACCATAACTAAAAATAATGGCTAAAAAACCCATTACTACCAATAAACTTCGTAGACAATATAACACTAAAAACAGAACGGCACACTTTTGCTTACACAGCACCATCAATATATAGACTAACTAACCTTTTTAACAAAGAAGGAAGACTTACAGCATTAAAAACCGGCAATATTTTGAAACATAATCTCAGGACGACGACAGAAACTACAGACAAATTTATTTCCAGCGGAGTATATACGGCAAACTGGACGAATACTAAAAACAACATTTACAGAACACACACGCTCATACAAACGGAAAGGAGAAGCCCCTAACTTTGCATTATAACTTGACACTCACGGCCATATACCAAGGGAAATAGATGAATGTATGGCATTATTACATCTTAGCAAAAAAGGACGAAGACGAAACATTTTTGAAAATATGGAAATCTACTAAACAAAAACGTTTAACAGTGACATTTTAAGCGAACAGATTAACACAATCTCAGACACAATTTTCACACCATTAAAAATACTCATACGATCAAACAAACGAAAAACCCTCAGACAGATATTGAGAGATTAGCCTTGCAGGTGGCTGGCATTCTACCTATATGGATAAATACGACCTTAACAAGAGAACTACCTAAACACGACTAACCAGTACGAATTGGAGCACGGCTTGAAAATGATGTTTTCACATCGAAAGCTCTGGTCGTTTACACTAAACGAATAACAGCCAGGAACGACAGAGAAAAAATAACAGCGGTATCCCATATTTTTAATTTATATTTGTATCTATAAAACTGAATTTGTCAAAAAAAAACAGGTGTGCTTTTTTAGCCAATTTAGTTCCAAACCTCAAATTTGACCACCCGTTAGGACAGCTAAGACAGCAGATTACTTTTGATGTCAAGCTACGTATATGGAATTTGTATTTCAAGTTCATAAATAGCAACACATTTACCTGATGAATAATTATGTTTACGAGCCTGTTTTTAAAGCAAATTAAATTAATCCGAAAAATGGCGATATCAAGTATGAGATAATAGCAGTGGTAAATTCATTATTTCTTACCGTTCCTCCGGATATAAAATTTGATATTAAAAAATTTGGAGTAGATTTTTTATATATGGAGACATTTCCAGCGTAGGCAAAAATTAATGAAGTTGCTACTGGTGTCACCTAGTAAACGATTTCGCCATGATAAGAAGCATAACGTGAACACGTACTTGCCAAAACATGCGATTTAAGCTTTCTTTCGGTTAATGAGCCGAAACTAATATTTCTTCAAATTCTAATGAAAAGTTTATTAAGAAAAAAAATGAGAGTTAATTTATATTAAAATTGATTCAAAATAATATAAAATTATTGGTGAAATTTTCCTTTAATTTTAACCATGGTTACCATACTCATCACAATAATCTTCAAAAAAATTCTGTGAAATAAAAAATTCACTGGCATAAAGATATAAAAGATTTACTTAAGGTAAGAGTATATTTTTGCAAAACTTTTTAAATAAATTTTATTTTTTATAAGAAATTTTCAGAACAAGACAACAGATTCTTAAAGAAACATTTGTCATAACATGCCATATTATAGTACCAAAAAAAAATCTGCTTTAAAAAATAATTTTTTAATGATAAAACCTTTCATTCCTATAAATGAAATATAAAAAAAAACTGGAATCCATAGAAAAGCAATAACAACTTAAGGTAGTAAACAAACTTTGCTACCAATCGCAGTGTCACAACTATCATTATTTTCTATTAAATCTGTTTTTCTGCGAGCATACGTTTTAAGTTACTTAGAGTGCAGCTGCTCCTAATTAGTTTTTAAATTAGGAATATGCTTTACTATAGAAAACAAGCATGCAACAAGAAAACATCATCTGTTCAATTTTTATTAACATTGAGTTGATTACGCAAACAGTAATTCCTTATTGTCTTTATTGTCTTTTCTTGTCTCGTAATCAATTCTGTTTTTAATCCGTATGGAAAAGAAAGAGGACAGACAGTTGTTACATTTTATAGCTTAAGGATGGTATTTTCAAATTATGTCATTTAACATTTTTGCTTTAGAAGTGAAAAAATATTAAGGGAAGGAAGCTCAATGAAAATAACCCCTTTTACATACATAACTTGAATGACCACTTTTAAGAAAAACTACGTGTTCTTATACTTATGTATGTGGCTATTATATTATTTGTTCCCTCATTTTATGAAATTTGGAAAAAGAAACCTGGATATATTTATTTTAGTCCAAACGTTTTTAAAAAGACATTCAATTGTAAACATGTTTATTCATGTTATTTTCTTAAATTAAACAGCTGTTCAATACTTTAAAGTATGAAATTACTCAAAACATATTTTTTTTTTTAAATTCTAAATCTTACAATTTTGCTAACACATTTAAGAATATAATAAAAGCAAATGCACTTCAATTACACGTTTTAAAATCATAAAAATCTTTTGCAAAATTTGACTGCATTTTATAAAAATCCCCTTATTTGAAATTACATATCATTTAAAATAGTGCATTAATTTGCATAATTTTTCTTTATTACAAAACTTAAATTACTTTACAACGTAGTAAAAGCAAATTGCACACAAAAACCACTCACGAGCTGTTCAAAAGTTATTTTCGTATTTTAAATTCCATATAAAGAACATAAAAATAATATTTAAATATTCAATTGGATGAAAAAAAAATTCATTCACTAGTAAAACTGACAATTTTATTCAACGGCTGGTAGCGTGTGAGAGAATGTATCTCACTTGCAACTTGCAAGGTTTTCAATATAAAGATGTCTCTAAGAACTATGAAAAACCAGTGTTGCAAAGTAATGAATTCTTATTTTATTTTACAATGGGTGGGCAAACTTGAAGTTGGGAAGTAAATTGTCTTGCATATGATTAGTAAAAATGTTGGATTATTTTAAGTATAGAACTTTGCACTCTTCAGCAGTAGTTTAAGTGTTAAAATTTTCTATCAAAATGGTGAAAATTTTACAGTATCACTATAAAATTCATGCAACTTTTCTTCGTAATTAGGCTCCTTCTAAAACCTTTGTGCATTATTTAATCGTTAAATTCCAGGTTTACCCTATTTTTGCTGAAAGTCGACCAAAGCAATACGCTGATAGTGGCCATAGTAGCCGGTGTACAGCTAAGTGTTGAGAATGAGCTTGGACCATCGACTAGTTGACGTTCACAACAATTGGGCATCACTAGAGGCACTTTGCGCAACATTTTGCAAAAATATCTTTATCTTCACACTCATAAAGTTCAACTCATACAAAAATTAAGGCCGAGCGACCATGGTTTACACCAAACGTTTGTGAATTGGCTTTTTGAAATATTCAACGAAAACAACGCATTTTTCAGCAAAATCATTTTTAGTGCTGAGGCTTATTTTTAATTAGGAGGTTACACAAACATACAAACAAAAAAATTGTCGCATATGTGGCTCATAAAATGCACCGACCAACACCGTTACATTAAAAGAAAATGACCGCTTTGTTGCGGTTTATGGACAGGCGGCATCATCCAGGCGGAATTTTTCGAAAATGCGCAAGGAAATGCCGTTGCCGTGAATTTTCTGCGCTACCAAACGATGTTAACCAAGTTTTGATAGGCATAATTAGTTAATGTTGACATCACTCACCTTTAGGTTCAGCCAGACAGCGACACAAGCCACAGAAGTCACCCAAACAATTTAGTTATTTTATCAGAAATTACCCGGTGGCGTAATTTCTCGACTTGAAGATGCCAATTGGCCGTCTCGTTCTTGGAATATCAAACCACTTGATTATTTTTCCTGGGACCATTTGAAGATGCCAATTGGCCGTCTCGTTCTTGGAATATCAAACCACTTGATTATTTTTCCTGGGACCATTTGAAATACCAGGTTTATGTGAACAAGTCGCAAACAACTGACCCTCTAAAACAAACGAAGCTTTGTAGCACAATGTGATTAAAAATTTTATAGACATTTGCGCGGAATATGATTCAATTATTAATTTGCAAATGTGTACTTTATATTGGCATTAATTAAAACTGAAATTGCCAAAACAAAAGTGTGCGACAGTTTACTTCCTTACCTTAAATTGACTCACCCGATATTATATGATATTGTTACGTTGATACCTTTTACAAACGTTTTGTTGTGCGTTCTTTATTGCGAATAAAATAACACCAGATTTTAGGGTTTTTAAATTAATTAGAAGTTTATTTACTTTAACTACTGCAGAACAATTTACTTAATTTACTTACTATCAACTCAGACGATGCCTTTTTATATTTGTCCATTAGAAGTCTAGACAAATTGTGTATCTTCTACTGCCTTTGTATCACATTTTGTTATTGTATGTTGTCTATTCAATGTATAAACACCTGTCTGTCTGTTTGCTGTTGTTGTTGTTATACTGATAAAGTTTCTTCTTGGATTTGGGTATGAGTTAAGGTCAACCCGCGTCAAATTTGGTTTATGAACAAACCGGTTTCGGCTATTTGCCATCTTCAGTGTTCTCTTTTTCTTCTTTGAATGTATTTTAAGATATTTGTTGTTGTTTTGTGTAGATAAGTTTTCTTAGAAAACTACGCAGTTAGTAAACAGCATAAAAATTTCCATGCAGTTAGTAAACAGAAATTTGTTGTTGTCTTGCGTGCATAAGTTTTCTTAGCAAGCCACGCAGTTAGTAAACAACTTACCCAGTAGTTTACTTTAATGCTTATTTTGTTTAAAACTTAAGCAAGACACATCCGTGACAATATTATTTATTTGTTTTGTTTAAATATTTCATTTTAAAAATTTAAGGCAATTTCGCGCTTGTATGACTTAAGTGAGAAACAGGGTTACCAGATTATGTTCGCGACGTGTTTTATCTCCAGAAATTTTTCTGATTTCAATGTAAATCCATTGAAGCATTGACAAAAGTCATTTGAACTATAATTAATTTCATTTGTAAATGTCTGTCATTTTTATGTTTTATGACTAAATGTGATAATATAATATAATATAATATAATATAATATAATATAATATAACATAATATAATATAAATAATATCTTCTTTTTAGATTGGTCTCTAATAATTTATTGCTGTCCCTACTCTGCCAAATTAAAGAATTATTTATTATAATACAGGGTGTCTGTCGGGAAGGTTGCTATTTTGTTTGTTTATAATTTTTGATTGAATGAAAGAGAATTGATCTTATATTGATAAATATTTTAAAAAGGTTTCAATCATATCACGATATCGCTCCCCTTCCACAGTTACCATTACGTTGTTTTCATTTTCAAAGAAGTAAGGTCCTATGTTTCCTCCTGACAAAATTGCACACCAGACTGTCACTTTTAATGGTTGCAAAGGTGACTGTTGAACAATTTGAGGGTTTCCCATTCTCCAGAATTAACTATTCTGTTTATTCACATATCCATTCGAATGAAAATGTGCTTCGTCACACATTATGATTTTTTCATGAAAATCAATTATTGATTTTGATAAAATGTTTTAACGATTTAAACACGTTGGTTTAACGAAAATTTTTCCATAATAAATTTGCAACGTGTGTACTTCATGACTGTCAAATATGAACTGTCAAGACTATTGTTTACCAAAATGTGTCAGTTTGTCATTAACAAAACAAAAATGTTATAACAAAAAGTGGCAGTTATCTTGTTCACCAAATATTTCTTAACTAAACAATTTTCTCATGTTATAACTTGGAATTAAAAATTAAAAGTTTTAAGTAATCTATAATTATTCAATTTCACTTTCGCTCACAAAATAAACAATGTTTTTGTTGTTTTGAAATGTTTTGTAATGTTTGTATAGAAGTGTTTTTGAGTCTTGATGTCTAGGCTATGTTGATTTTATGGAAAAAATTCTTATAAAATCAATTTGGCTTTCGATATAAGACACTTAGGTTTTTCTATACAATATTGGGGTAAAATTCACTGATGAGCTTTGTGAGCGAAAGTGAAATTGCAATATGAATGTACTCTCCCCCATTACAAAACATTTCAAATATTTTTATTTGAAAGAATGTTTTATGAGAATATCATAAAATGTTCTTTTTTAATGAAAATTGTTTTGTAATAAATATTTTGTGAGAATATCACTTAATATTTATTTGAAATAGGAATCAAGCACGAATAAAATTGCTGCTTATAATTAAAAGTTTTATTATTTTTTTTAATATTTGGCTTTAATTAGACATTTCATTCTTTTATATTTATTTACTAATATTATATCGTTCTTCCTCACATAAATATATAATTTCATTATATTATTACACCATCAATTACATAATATATTAAGACAAATGACATTTGACGTCATGTTTAAAAACTAAGTTGATCGTAAATAACTCAGTTATATTATAATCATAACGAATACATTTAAACACATTTGATTAGCATCAGTGTTAGTGCTATACGTTCATGTGTTCAAATAATTCATAGCAATTCTTCACAAACTCTCAGATTTTACCCGCATTCAAATCATTTCTATACAATTTAAATGATTTTTTTTTATTATCATTAGAAGATGTAAAATAGTCGTTACGGCTAGAAATAAAGCTTTATGTAATGGCACAATAGTCCTATGAATATGTTTATTAAGTTTAAATGAGATAAGAGCAAGGAACTCATAAATAATTAAATCTTTACAAATATTTAATAGTAAAAACATTGGATGGGTAAATTTTAGGTTAGGAACTAAATTGTCTGTCAAATACTCAAATGTTAAGAATTGAGCTGTCATCTTTTAATATTTATTTAGTAAAAAGTTGGGAAATTTCAAGCGCGAAACGTTGCAGTCGTGAGCAAGATTTCTTTAATTGTGAAAATTGGTGAAAATTTCAATATATCACTTCTTAAAATCCAAATGATTTTTCGTTGTAATCAGGTTCCTTCTAAAACCGCTGTGCGTAATTTAATCACTTAATTCGAGACTCAGAGGATTGAGATAAAGATTTTTGGCATAATTATTTACTATCGGGTAGGCAAATTTAAGAATAAGAAGTAAATTGTCTACCAAATGAGTAAATGCTAAGAACTGAGCTGTCACCCTTTGACATTAATTGTGAAAAGTTGAGAAATATTAAGCATGGAACGTTACACTCTTGAGCAAAACATTTTAATTATAAAAATTGGAAAACATTTCGCTTCTTAATATTCGAGTAGTTTTTTGTCATAATCAGGCTTCTTCTGAGATCGTTGTGCGTAATTCAATCGCTAAACTCCAGGCTCACAGTATTTTTACTGACCATATGACCAAAGCAATACGGTCGTAGTAGCCGCATTGATGGAAACATAGCCACTATACAGCAAAGTATTGAGAATGAGCCAGAAACATCAACTCCTCGACGTTGGCAACATCACTAAAGGCGCTTTGTGGAACATTTTTTTAAATATCGTCATCTTCACGCTTACAAAGTTCAACTGCTTAAAAACTGAAAACCAACCTACTATTGGTTACGTCGAACGTTTTTGAAATAGCTGTTTGAAAAATTGAACCAAAACAACGCATTGTTCGGCAAAGTCGACTTTAGTAATGAGACTCGTTTTCAATTAGGCAGTTATGTAAACAAACAAAAAAGTCACACATGGGGCTTACAAAGTCCTCGAAAAACTATTTGTTTCGAACCATATGGTGCGGTTTGTGACCAGGCGATATCATCGGCCTGTATTTTATCGAAAATTGACATGTAAATGCCGTCATCGTGAATTCTCTGCACTACCATACCATAATAACCAGTTCTTTGTGGCTAAAATTGGGTAATATTAACATCCGTGACCTTTGGTTTCAGCAAGACGGCGCCACAAATCACACAATTCAGTTATTGCATGAGAAATTTCCCGGCCGCGTAATTTCTCGATTTGGCGATGTCAGTTGATCGCCTCGTGTTTATGATTTAATGTTGCTGGATTATTTTCTTTAAAACCGAGTTTACGTAAACAACTGATGGTCTGAAGATAAAATTCGGCGTTGCATTGACAAGGTAAGCAAAACTTTTTTGCAAAATGTGCTTCAAAATTTTGTGCAAACAGTGGACATCTGTCAGAGGTGGCTATTTGACCATCACATACCATTAATTTCTCATTTACCCTGGTATGAATACAACTGAAATTGTCCAAAAAAAGCGTGTGCTTTAAATCAATTTGCTTCCTAACCTCAAATTTATCCACCCGTTATGAAACAAAGCTAAATATCTAGCAAAGCTGAAATAAACAATGTCATGACATGGAATTTCAATATTTAGATAAATTATTTGAATCCACAAATATAAAGTGTGTTCTGGCGAAATCGAATAATAAGGACCAGAAATTATATTTTTTAAATTATTTGAAGTCAAGGCTGCTAAGAAAAATATTGATAGAAGTGGTTATATCTTCCACAAGTTCAACAAAATGTCTCTTTGCATATAACCCGTTATCTAAATTTCACAATTTAATTAATAAATCTTAAACTACAGAATACAAGTAAATCCTCATGAAATTAAATTTTACTCAAAATATGAGACACTCTTTATGTTATTTCTTCTAAATACAATGTACAATGTGAGTTTTAAGATTTTAAAATCCAAACAAAAACGGTTTTATTTACTGAACAAGCACTTTGAATAACGACTGAGGGACTTAATTAAAATAAAGTTCTTTGAATTTATGTACTGTCATGTATAAAAATGCAACGTTGGTCTAAAGAATTATTAAAAACTGTTAATTTATACAAGTAAAAAAACAAACAAACAAATAGAGAACAGAGCAAAACAGAAAATCTGCCAACATCTCACTTTATTCAAATTTAAATAAATATTTACTGATTCAAAGAAAAATGGACGACGCAGAAAAAGCAACAAAAAAAACGAAACTTGAAAACAGTGCAAGGGTTCTTCATTTAACACATATTGATTACTAAGAACTAAAAGCAAAGAAACTTTCTGAAAAGCATATTTAAACACAGTCGTATATATCATACGCGTCACTAGAAACCTTTAACAAAGCAAAAAATTATGTCAGTCAATATCTGAATTCCATAAGAAAAAAAAAATAATGACAGTTAATACCCTATAAATAATATGGTCAAATTATTTTTTTTTGTTTGTTTTAAATGCTATCAACAAAACTACACAGCTTCGGCTGTGTGGCACGTAGCGCTGTCCTGTTGAAACCAAAGGTTGCCAATATCCTCCTCTTCAATTTTTATGAACAAAAATTCTTTCAACATGGATCGATAATGATCGCCATTGACTGTAACGGCCACTGCTGAAAAATGGCCCAATTATGCCTCTAGACTAAAATCCGCACCAAACAGTGACTCGCTTTGGATGCGTCGAATTTTCAATGTATGCGTGCGGAATTTCTGTGCCCCAAATGCGATAATTTTGCTTGTTTACATACCCGCCGAGATCAATTTTTTTTGCAAAATCGGCATTTTCTGTAAGTCGATCGTAGGCTCACTTAGCGAAGCATTGTTCAAGCGTATACACAACCATATTCGTTCAGCGGAAGGCTAAAACTAATTATCTGTCAAATCAAACATGAGCTAAGTGTTACCATTCACGAAATAAGCACTAGTTAAAAAAAAGGTAGATTGGGGACCCTTTATTAATAAGCAATAAACTTATTAATATCAACCACTAAAATTGCATTCAAGAGTCTTTAAAATCTAGAATGGACACTGATTTTATAAAAAAAAAGAAAGAAGTAAAAAAGTGTCACATTTACCAAAAATATAATAATTTTCATAACGACAGCTAGCAATTCGCCTAGTAATCGGATTTGAATTCATTTTTATCAACGAAACTTTCTCACAGCAGATAAGCTGCAGACTTGGGAGCAGGGTGCACCCAATAGATGATAGCGAAGCAAGTGGAATAATACGGCATTTGTTTTATAGTTTAAAAACTCGCATATTAATTATATTAATTTAATAATAGTTAATAGTTTACATAGGGCATTAACAATATTATAGCATCTTCCTACTTATCGATACTAAATTTCTAGATTAAAATTATGAAAAATTACAAAATATTGCAGCAAAATGTACCTGCAACAATGTTTCATCAACTAAAAATTAATATGATTTGAATTCATAATATTGGGAACTGTAAAAAATACCAAATAATGCTGCATACTTAAAGGCATTAAAAAAGAGTTTTTCTTCTTTCAAATCGAGCTACTGGCATCACCAGCTGATTAACAAACTTCCAAGCCAAATAAGTAAAGTAAAAGCCAAAAGCCACTGCTTTGAAATAGTTAAGCTTGTAAAATTGTGGAAAAGATTTGTGGAATATAACAGAAAATTCTAGTTTGACTAAAACACTTATCAGTTACCTACCAACAATTAAGAAATATATTCCAGTAAAATAGATAAAAGCGTTCTAAAGCATTTTAAAAAAATCTCGAAACATAAAAACCCATATACACACACGCACTCATGCTAGAAGGAGATAATACTTAAATGGCCGTGTGTGCTTTAGAATTTTACAAGGCTGCAAAATGTTCAATTTAATTCTATATTAAGCCCCAGGCAACAACAAATATTTGTTTTATATTCATTCAAGTGCGTAAGTTGTGAACCGCTACAAGTGTTGGAAAACTGATAAAAAATACTTTAAGGATAATGGCAGTGGCATAGAACAAATTTTTTAATACGGTTAACAAAAAAAAAAGAATTAATATTTTGTTAAATGTGCAAAATGTTGTTGTAATTGTTGTCATTATTGCACAATGACAAACCAGTAATCAATTGTATAGATTTTAGTTATAAAACTTGTTTAAATATAAAACGGAATGGCAGAAAAAATCGTTTTATTTATTTTTATTTCCACCATAACTGACAGCTGAAATGACAGTTTCTTATAAAATCTTTCAACATTTTTAATTCATAAGTCAAGCTCATGTAAATAATGATTCATACTCCATATATTAATTAGGATTTAGACTTTTTTTTAAGTTTGTACACATATTACGATCGGTTTATTATAAAAATTTTTTTGCTCAAAATTTCAGCAAAAATTTTTTATTTGAAAATTTAAAAATATTTTTGATAAAAAATTTCAGCATATATTTTTTCTTTGTTAAAAATAAACTTTTGTAAAATGTTTGTATACTAATTAATTTTTCCAATTAAATAAAAAAACATTATTTCCAGCAAAATTTCTGTTTTAAAAAAGTTTTTTCTAAAAAATTTTATTAAATATTTTTTGTTCAAAAAAAAATTTTTTTTATATTCTTGCTTAAGTTTTCATTCGAATTTTTTACGTTTTTGGTTTTTTTCTTTAATTCTTTAAATAAATGTTTGTAATAAAATAAACATCTTTTTATTAAATATTATATTTTTTTTTTTGTTATTATTTTTATTTTTTTTAAATTTTTTTTATAAAAAATGTAACATAATAATATTTTGGTAAAACAAAAACACAATATATATTTACAAAATTAAATCCAATGGACAACCCACATGCAAAACAGTTTAATTTTTTTTTTAAACAACTTAACCAAGAGGGAATAAATTATAAATAAATGTTTGCCGTTGTTGTTGTTGATTTTACTTGAAAATGTCACACACAAGATTAAACTCATTTTTCGTTATTAAAGTTTTAACGAATAAGGGAAATGAAAACTGATTTTTGGTATGAAAATATGGTTAGAAGGATAAAGAACTGCCTAAGTGTCATTGGCGGAAATGGTTGATTTTTAAATTTAAATGGTTTTTTGTTTTTTATCGTTTGTGCTTTATGAAATCAATTTGCGCAGAGATGAGCAGACTGGCGCCTAACAAACAGTACCTTCTCTGGTGACAATAACTGTATAAAAAAGAAAACAATTCAATGAAGTTTTTACATGTTGAAGGATGTAAAATTACAAAGGATGGTAAGTAATTTCTAACATACATTTTCGAGGATAAAAAATAATCCTTTTTCTTTTTTCAAAAATATCAAACAATTTTATTTCTAAAAGGGGATCTTTATATTTATAAGGAGGATTCTATTAGAAAATATTTTAAGTATTTTTCGTTTTAGGATTAAATGAAGTATTTTTAGAAATAAACTTACCCAGACAAGCTAAAAATAAAATAGAAAAAAGAAATAAATAAAATAAAATTAAATTTCATAATAAAAACAAACATGGCATATTTCTCTATTTCATGCATCACTATCTTACTTGAAATATAGACGATTTTCTATTCAAATTCTGAAAATATTTTTCTATGGACTAGTATGCTTTAAAATTTTATAAGAAATTTTTTTATAAATAGAAGTAGAAATAGGCAAAAAATGAAAATTATGTTTAGTGAAATCCATAATACTCTGTGAGTCAACTAAACTCAAATCTTATAATAACTTCCAAACTTTGTGTTATAAACTGTTCCTAAAAATTGATATATATATAAATTCCAAATTTATTGATTTTGGTTATAAACCAAAGTACTGAGATCAAAGCTTTCGAACAATTGAGAAAAAATATTTATTGTTTTTATTGTTTAATTGGTGAATTTTACAATTTATGAACAGATTTTTAAAATCTATATCTTTTGTTACTAATTCTTTAAGATTTTAAATATTGCAATGAACAATATCTAGTTAAAATAAGTAATTTACTAAAAAGTACTTTTCCGAAAAGAACTTTTCTCTAAAGCACTCCAAAAATTCTTTTTATTTAATTTTAAAATCTGTATTTTTTGTTACTAATTCTTTAAGATTTTAAATATTGAAATTAAACAATATCTAGTTAAAATAAGTAATTTTCTAAAAAGTACTTTTCCAAAAAGTACTTTTCCAAAAAGAACTTTTCTCTAAAGCACTCCAAAAATTCTTTTTATTTAATTTTAAAATCTGTATTTTTTGTTACTAATTCTTTAAGATTTTAAATATTGCAATTGAACAATATCTAGTTAAAATAAGTAATATTCTAAAAAGTACTTTTCCAAAAAGTACTTTTCCAAAAAGAACTTTTCTCTAAAGCACTCTAAAAATTCTTTTCCAAAATGTACTTTTCCAAAAAGTGCTACTCCACAAAGTACTCTTCCAAAAAGTACTCTTCCAAAAAGTACTCTTCCAAATATATAAAAAGAATATTCCTTCTTATTTTTTTGTTAAATTACCTACCAATATTTCTAATAATATTTCCTGTTAAAAACCAAGATATAAAAACGAATATTGTTTTAAAAAAATTTGTAAAAGGTACGTTCTAATTAAAAAAATAATAAACCATTTTCTTAATTTTTCATTCCCTTATTGAGTAACTCATTTTAAAAAAGTACTTCTTAAACACTTTTTACAAATTAGTAAACTCTTATTAAAGAACTCATGTTAAAAAAGTACTTTTCAAACACTTCTTATATGTTAGTAAAGTATAAAAAATACCATGTCAAAAGGAATTTTTTTTAATTAAGAAAAGTTTATTTTAAAGATCTTTAATTGTATCCTCTGAAAATATTGTTTTAAATCATTCTTATTTAAGACTTGAAAAACGAAAGTAATTTGTATTAAAAGTACCTTTTCCTAAAAAAATCACTTTTTTTCGAAATTGATTTTTTTACAAATTTCTTTTTATTTAAGTTTCGGTTTTACAAAAAAAAAAATTTAAACCATTAAAATTTGTGAAATATTTTACACTTTTAAGATACTTTTTAATCTAGTATAAAAAATATTCAAGAACGGTTTTTTCGTTATTCTTTAAAAGAATTCTCAGCTGAAGAATGTCTTCATAAAAAGATGCATTAAAACATTTCTTTTTAAAAACTGTTAAATAATTTTATTTGGGTACGGTTTTTTATTAAAAAGGTACTTTTGAAAAGAACTTTTATTATTTTATAAAGCCTCTCCTTTTAAATTCCAACTGCTTTTGGAAAACGTTTTACGCTAGATTTTATGTTATTTTTTCAAATTTTCTTGAAATTTACTTTATTCGATGGTTCGGATGTTTTCGAATCTGGAGAAACAATTTGATGAGTTTCGATGAGTTTTTCCAACATTTATGGCTCTATATCGGTAATAACAATGCGAATATTGTCCTTAAAGTGGGCAAACCTTTCGGCCTTATCGTTGTAGACTAGCGACTTCACATATCCCCACAGGAAATAATCTACCGGTGTTAAATCACATGATCTTGATGGCCAAATCACAGGTTCGACACTTAAAACTAAACTTAAAACTATGCGATTAGTAAACGTTTCATAAAATAATTTAATTATGTCATGAGCTGTTTGACTTGTTGCGCCGTCTTGTTTGAATGACTACTACTTCACATCTTTCTTTTTAATTTGATGAACGAAAAATACAGCAATCATGGCTCTATAACGGTCACCATTAAATGTAGTCCTTTTAAATATTATCCTTTTAAATAAGTACGGACCAACGATTCGTAAAAATGAAAATCGGGATCAAGAGCGATGTTGTTTTGGGCCCGATTAGCACAATGTTGAACCAAACTAATAGCCTGTTTCCACGACAATTTGAATCTCGTGTTTCGCTCTCTGAAGCAAGCTTGTGAATCATGCTGTTTACACGACTCATTTATCTGCTTCGATTTGGCAGTTGTTATTAAACAGAAAAACATAAGTTGAAAAACAACAACAACAGTTGAAAAACAACAGAAGATATCCTTCTTGCCGCGATAGCATTAAGTATAATTTTTTTCCTATCCATTTTTTTTTTAATTTTATAAAATTAAAATTAATTAACACACCCACAGAACAATTATATTTTTTAAGTTTTAACTTTGTTTTGTTTGTAATTTTTCTTTGTTTACAAATACGTTTAATCTTGATAACTAGTGCAGATAAACTTACGATAAAAATTAGAGAAGAGAGGATTTTTCCTTGCTTCGCAACTAGATTCAATATGAATCTACCAGCTTCGCTCTCAAAATTTTGTATGGCGAAGCAGGTTGATTCGCTTATGATTGGGGTGTGAAGCAAGAATAGAGAGCAAAGCAGGTGCCGTGGAAACAAGGCATAAACAAATCACTTGACAGATGGCTGCCATTTAAAACAATATTGCCAACTTAAAGTTCTCTAATTCTATAAAAAAAACACCCGATATGTAATTTTTTTATACTTAAGTTCTATTTCTGTATTACAAGCGATAACTGAATTGTTATTTTAATTAATTTCATAACTTTCAGCGGATTTATATACCAGTATTTTATTAAAAAATTATTATTAATTAATAATAAGTTTATTAAAAACTACAACTTACTCATCGGTTTCCTCCTCGGACATGGAATGGCTGTTGCCAGTCAATAACAAAGACATATTGAAAAAATTCAAGCTTTACCTGCAAGTAAATAGTTGAAAGAATTAAAAAAAAGGATTAATAATTTTAAACTAAAATTGTTTTTTATTAACTATAGCACGATTAATAAATAATAAAGTTGTTAAATAAACTTGATATTAAACTTATTTTGCAATAATAAAAAAAACTAAACTAAGTAATTGAATATTAAAAAAGTTTTTTCGTATAACAAATAAATTCAAAAGTTTCTATGGGATGTTTAAGTGCATTGAATGGTACAGTTATGAAAATAATTATATGAGCGTGTAAATATAAAAATGTTTAAAACACAAAAATTTTTCTAGATTCACTAGTTTTGCAGTTAAGAATCTTGTGTTAATTTTTTTTCTTATCAAGACTATGTTTACACTGACCACTGAAGTTCTTTACATTGCTCATTTGCCACAACGTCACCATAACCTAAAATGAAAAACAACATTATGGCCAAATTTGTTCAGATATTGTCACGTTTGTGCTACCATGCATTTCGATTCCAAAATACAGGTTGTCCACCGGGAAAGTATACTACTTTGTTTGTTTATAATTTTTGAATGAAAGAGAATGCATATTATAGCGGTAAATGTTTTATTTAATTTCGGCAATTATGTATGAAATTGTCATGGTCGAGCTGTAACATCCTATTCGCATATAAACGGCAGCGTAAATAGTCTTGTGGAAGAAGCTGTTATGACAACTGAATCTTATATGGAAACAAATGCAAATCCTTGTGCAAAATTGTAACCAAAGTTGTTGTTTAAAGACGAATTAAGGTTGATGGATTATTTTGAACGCTTTCTTAAACAACAGTAATGTTTTTAGCCGATCTTATAGTATGTTGCACTCCCTGCTTTGGCCTATCATCTACAGATCCAACAGTGAGTTTTGTTGGCACGTTGTTTCTCCCGAAAATTTCACGTAACTTTCTCATCGTTACAGTAATCGATGATTGATTTCGATAAAATGTTTTGAAAGATTAAACATAATAAATAATTAATTTGCACGTGTCTACTTCACGACTGCCAAATATGAACTCTAAAAATTAATGTTTACCCAAATGGCACCAAATCATTCGAAATGATACGGCGGACACCCGCTAAAATCAATCGAAAATGCACTTGAGGTGTTCAATTCGAAATATAGAGTAAATCCTCTAATTAAATTAAAGATTTTTACTAAGAAAAAACTTAAGCACAACTAAAACTTTGTGTTATTACAAATAACAAACAATGAATAATTTATTAGGAAGTTATGCTTATGAAGCGTTTTTAGGCGAACTTATCAAAGCGACAATACAAAACTTTGTCACTCAATATTTTCTATGCATTTTTTTTTTACTTAAAATAACTTAAAACGGTAAAAGTAGTTCCTTTTCTCTACTTTTTTTTTGGAAATGAAATATATTTTCGGATAAACAGTGGCTTATTTATTGACTTGGATACCTAAAAACTTCACTACAAAATCTTATAAAATTTCTATTAATGCTTTTAACATGCATTACCTAGAATCTACGGAAAATTAATTTTGAAACGAAGGCAAGCTATGATCAAATATTTTATACAATCATACTTCTTTGACGCATTGTTTTTTTAATATTTTAATTTTTTTAAATTATAATTTGCATCATTTTAATGTTATAAGCAAATGAATATTTTAAATTCGGTAAAGTTTACGTTTGCTTTAAATACTTCATTAAGAATGGGAAATTAAACATAAATGATTGAGGTCATCTACATTAATTGAGCTCGATTCCTTTAAACATAAATATTTTGTGATATTCTCATTAAATATTTGTTATTCAAAAAATATAAATGTATCACTGGGGGGAGAGAGTACACATAGTCATTTCACTACTGTTCTCACCTGTGGATTTTACCCAAACTTTTTACAGAAAACTTAAGAGTTTTATATCTCAAGCTATTAATTGATTAAATAAGAATTATATTCAATCAACAGAGCAACGCAACTACCTATAACGAATCTAGCACAATTAACGTAGGTTAACTTAAAAATGATTCCAAATAATAATTTTTTTATTTTTATATTCATAAATTTTTAAATTAATTTTTAAAGAAAACACAAATTTTAAGATTCATTATTTTTTCTGAATATTGGTTTTTTGTTATTTTTCAATTTAACACACAATTTTGAGCTTGTTTTTCTTGCAAATAATATATTCTAATGGTTATTAAATTATTTTTGAAGAATTTTGGATTTTGGTATTTAATTTTTAACAGTTTTACATAATTTCGGTTTTTCATTCATTTAATGTCACATTAAATAGCATTGAATAGTTTTAGTAGGACTAGGCAGACAATAACAATTTTATTTATACTCAAGCAAATTTCTTAAAAAAAATACTTTATATACAAAACCCATTTTATTGCAGTATACTTAAATTTCTAATTTTATTTGTTCCTATAATTATTTTCTTAAGTGTTTTTATAACAAATAATATTTCTCTTCATCATTAAATTTGGAAACATGATAAATGACTTTATTTTCTTGATAATTTATTTTCCTAATTCTCATATTTTTTGTTACAATAATAAACTAAATTTATTACATTCTGTTGTTTTTATATAGTTGCCGGCATCATGTGTATTTAATGCTGGGGAAAAAATGGATAATCATTTATATCACCGAAAGCATGTTTTTTTGCAAAAACAATTTAGTTATAAGAACATAATATTTTTAAAAACAACTTTAAAGTTCTTTTGAAAGAATTTTTGTAGTCATTAAATTTTTAGATAGAGTTTTTCACTAACTTATTTGATGTAAGCATTATATGTACGTGTGAGTAGTACTTTGCAATCGGTAGTACATTCTTAGTAGGTGTGACTACAATATAACACCTAAACGCTTACAGAAACTGCAGACAGTGTATTAAGCTGATACTGTGTATAATAGTCGACTTCTAGGTTATGTCGTAGCTGGGTACAGACAAATTTCCTATTTCTCTAATTAATATAATATTGCTACGTTTATACCTTTTATAAACGTTTTGTTGTGAGTTCTTTATTGCAAAATAAATAACACCAGAGTTTAAAGTTTTTAAACTAATTAGAAGATTATTTACTTTAACTACTACAGAACAATTTACTTAAGATGCACGTCTTAACTTGCCTTTTTATATTTGTCCACTAGAAGTCTAGAAAAATTAAGAATTTTCTACTACTTTTGTATAACATTTTGTTGTTATATGTTGTCCATTCCATGTATGGGCACCTGTATGTGTGTGTGTATTTTTGTTTTTATGCTGATAAAATTTCTTCTTAGAATTTATTTTAAGATAGCTGTTGTTGTCTTGTGTAGTTAAATTTTCTAAATTTTTCTATCTTCTATTTTTTAGGCTACAGGTCACTATTCTGATTTAAATAAAAAACTCTTATTTATTTTTTAAAAAATCAGATTTTGTAAAGAAAAATTTTTTTCTCTTTGTCGTCTTTTTTATTTCTATTTTTTATTTTCTTTCTTTTTTTCTTTTTGTCCATGTTTCGAACACTATCGGTGTTCTTCATCAGGAAACTAAAAATACGCAGATGGTAAACAGCATACAGCTTTATTGTTGTCTAGCATGTATCAAATTTCTACGCAGTTAGTAAACTAAAATCCAAGCACATATAAACTAAAATTTGTTGTTGTCTTGCTTGCATAAGGTTTCTTAGCAAGCCACGAAGTAAACAACATACCCAGTTGTTTATTTTAATGCTTAATTATTTTCTTTTAAAACTTAAGCAAGACACATCCGTAACAATATAATCAATCTATTCAGACAAAGCATGTAATTATCAAAATCTTATCTTGTCTAGATACGTTGCCTAATTCTTAAATTTTTCTGTGGCTTACTTTGCGAAAATTTTAACAGAGATCTCCTTTTAGAACATATTCCAAAATTGTCTTTTATTTGAATACAATTCTTTCTACTGACGTTACCTGAGAGATGAATCTCTCATTAATGCATATTGATCAGCTGGGTTATCTGCGTGGATAGAGTTTTTTGCTTGTTTTTTTAAATAAAATATTATAAGTTTAAATCCCCACAAAATCTTGTAAAGAGAAATATATGTTGTTAGTAACCGTGGTAAAGAGAAAAATTGGAAAGCATTTATTAAAGCCCCCAAGAATTTCAATTAGAAAATCTAGCTATTATTATATAGCCGCAATTAATGGATAGCTGGAGGCGCTTGCAAAGAAAATAAGAAAATCGAATCGCTAACTGTGTATGGAAGTACTAAAATGACTACAGTTTTGATTGGAAAAATATATCATGATTTTAAATCTCAACACAGCAACAGAGTATTGTCAACTGAACAGCGTATATTTGCGCAACCAGTTCAAGTATCCTCAAAGTCACAAAATATTGTAGTGCCGTTGTGGCTGCGGATGCGGCTGCCTAACTTTATTAAGAGCTTATGTTAAGCAAGCAAGAATTCACGTGAGTGCAAATCCAACCAGAACCACAGAATAAGAAACATAAGAAAATGAGCACAAAAACTTAACCTGCTTGCAGTTACAATCAAAATAGTCCCTACACTTGTACAAAAAATATAAAAAAAAACAAATAAAAATATCTTAAATCCTAAATTAATTTTATAAATAGCAAACTAACTTATTTGTTGTGCACAGCGTTGCATACTTGTTGCATGTTTTTCTGTCTCGTGAGGTTAAAATATAAAATATAATTTTAGTTTACTTATGTCTTTACTAACAGCAGGCAAGAAAAGCCAAAACTTATTTTATTTATTTACCAATGTTTTTGTTAGAGCTTTGTCTTAGAGATTTTTTTTATTTAACAAATTATTTTTGGTTTAAAAAAAATATTAAATAATTATTAATCTTAGTAGCGGTCTTTTTTTTAAATAAATTTACCATTATATTTTTTCAATATTTTGCTGGAAATCTTCTTCAGGAAATTATTTTTTATAAAAACAAAAATTATAACAATTTGAAAAAAAAAATTGTTTATCATTTTTTATATAATAATTTGAAAAAAAAATTTTTTTTTTATAATTTTTTTTTGTAAAAATAATTTCCTAAATATAAAAACAAAAATTACAACAATTTACAAAAAAAAATTTTTTTTTGTTATAATTTTTGTTTTTATAAAAAGTGATTTCCTGAAGAAGCTTTCCACAGAAAAGCGAAATATTGAAAAAATATAGTGTTAAATTTATTTAAAAAAAGATCGCTACTAAGATTAATAATTATTTATTTAAAAAAGAGGTCGAATAAAAATAATAATCAAAAAAAATATTATTAAAATTTTTGGTGATGGATCAGCGATCAAATAAATTGAATTTTTATTGTGACAAGTTATTTTTTAATTGCCATTGAAAATGCTCTTTAAAACGTTTGCCGAATCACATGTTTTTGCAATCTCATCGTCCATCATAAATTTGAGTTTGGTAGCAAAATATGTATATTCCTTATCTTAAGTTTTTTTTTTCTTCTCCTTTTTTGCCAACATAAAACATTATATGTAGCAGCGTAAAAGTTATACAGTTCATGGTTAAGTATATCCACCTTTAAAAGATCACTTGTTTTGCTTTAACGTTATTGCCTGAACATTTTTAAAAGTATATTAACATAAAATTGAGAAATAAACAATTATAACAAAGACTGTTGTCATTATTTACTATCCTTTCTGACTGTTTTTCCGGTATGAAGATTTACAGAACACCCACCTTGACACTAACGGACATTATTGAAAACATGGAAATCTACAAAACAAAAACTTTTAACAGTCACATTATAAACGAATAAATAAACACGGCCTCAGACACAACTTTCACACCACTAAAACAACTCATACACTCGAACAAACGCAAAACACACTCAGATGGTTGACACTCTTAACAACAGAACTACCTACACCCGAATACGGACTCACCAGTACAGATTAGAACACGGCTTGAAAATGATGTCTTCACATAGAAAGCACTTGCCGTTCATACCGGAAAAACCGTCAGAAGGGACAGGAAATAATGACAACAGTATTTCATTTATTGACAGAAAAAATCCAAACAACTTGATATAATAATAAAGTTTATAACCTCTTCATTTTAAAAAAGCAATTAATTTTAGCTTTACTCTCGCTATCGCATAATTAATCTTTATTTTATGCAACCCATAAATAAATCGATATAATTCGTTTTTGTACATCCAGGCGAATTTGTAGCCATATTGTTACCTCAACATATCCTTTAAACCCTCCATACATTTTTCATTTCAAATCCCCATTTTTATTTATTTATTTTTCTTCATTAAAACCTTTGACATTTTTGTACAATGATGATCATATCATACACTAGCTGACCTTTAACGGTTTAAAAGCTGAACAAAAATAATGAACACAATACAAAACACAACTGCCTACTACGAAGGAACTACACTAAGAAAAATGTGTGTTGAGAATAATAGTGAAAAAATGTCCACTAATATTTCAAAGAAACAAAACTTTCAGTTTGAAGAGAATACAAGTTCTTTTGTGGGAATTTTCGATTTTTGTTCTTTTAGTTCAAAAAAAAAAAAAAACAACAAAAGTAATTGTTACATTTTGTCACACGATTGACTATTTTCATCTAGAATTTTTGGTTATTTAATTTTTAAACAAAAACAAATTATAATAGAAAATTTGATACGTTCGCTCTTTTTTTACCCATTTGATTTTATTTTAATAATTTTTATTTTATTTCAACAATAATATTTACAGGCTTAAATATATAATATTTAGGCTATAAACATATAGACGCCAGCAAACTACGGGCTACAATATGTCAAAAATAAAATACACACTTGTATATGAGAATGATTATTTTGACAGCAGCACGGCAGGTTGTTGTTGTCTGGACTGCTTTTGTCGTTGTAGTCAAATGTTCACAGCATAACAAAATATTTATATTTATTGACGTCTCCGGTATAGCAGAAAAACCCGGAACTTTCAAAGTTTCGTTTAATAACTTTTTCCCAAATTTATTTCTGGCAAGTATTCCCCCATCGCTCTGGCTATCTAAAACTCCAACGTCTACGTATGTGAAAACGTAGTTGGCATCATAAGCTGCCATTAATACAATGCTTTTATAATACAAAGAACCGCTTTTTCTTGAGCAAACTATATGGATATGTTTGCCATCACTGGCTCCTAAACAATTTGGCAGTCCAGTCTTCACATAGAACTTTTCAGATATGCTTACACACTTATTTATGTTCGGAGGTGACCAATAATGCCATGTAATTCATGCCAAATTACTTCGCATGTATCGCAAATACTTTTACGAACTGTGGATATTCCCAATTTGAATGCCCAAGCAAAAACTTGAATATTACATCCTTGCGCCAAGTAAGTGAAAGCGCAAATATTTTACTTTATAATGCTTACGACTCGAAAGCATACTTATATTATTATGTTACCGCCAAACGCATTTCGACATTCATTGGTTTTCTGTTGAAAATTCGTTCCATTTTCTCTTTTTTAAAGGACCGACCAATAAATTAAAATTGGGTACAGAGATTCGAGTCGTTTTTGGAAAAATGTTCCTCATCTTTTTCTTTCATCTGCCGTACACATCACACCTTCTTCGTTTCGATTTATATTCACTGGTCGGACCCACCATCTTCGGTTGTTTATTGGATGCAAATTATTTATCAATTCATATACTGAGGTTGTTGTTTGAACTATTTTAGCAATAGTTTTAACAAAATTTATGAAATCTTATTCATACATTTTTCTAATACAAATACGAACGAAAAACAATTTTATTATTAGTCCAAACGTCAAAATGACAGAACAGCTGCTTGTAATGTAACTGCCGCTTTCAAAATAATTAAGTAGCTGACAACACGGTGACATTGGTAGTCAGCGGCATTTGTAGTCGTGCGTTTGTGTAGCCTGCTGTACTCAATGTGTTTAATGCCTTACTCGTCATGAGTTCAAGAATATATCTTATTTAATATAAAAATTTCTAGCAACTTGGAATACATAACACTAAATAAGTGTATATAGATAATTTGAGAGGGAAAAAATTTACCAAACCTATTTGAACTTGTTTTTGTCGCTATATACTAAAACTTATTATAATGAAATAAGTTCGAATATGTACAGCGGCGTTTAAAATTTAATACCAATACCAGCAATTATATGAAGGCGTGACGTTGATGAAAACCAGTGTTAGTTAAATATCAAGATGTTTAATAAGTTTGTTTTGTGAAATTTGGAGTTTTTTGAGGCGGCATTTCGTGATGCCAACCCCTGCTGGAGTGACATAAAACATTGCTGCATAGGAAATTGACTTTAATATTATTTTAATAATATTTGTTAGCAAGATTAAGCTTAGAGTTTCTATATATGAATGGATACAAAATACATTTATTTTATGTATAACATACACACCATGTGGTTCTTAAATTTTTGCAAGTGGCTGACTTCAATTTCGCCAATTAGTATTTCATAAAATCAAAATATTTTTTCTAAAAGAAACTATTTTTTAATTTTAAACAGAAATTTGGTTTTCAAAATTTTGTTTTTTTCGCTTTTTAAATTTTCTTTTTTTATTTTCGCATTGTTATTTAGTTTTTTCTTTCGTTGTTTATTTTAGTGTGCTCAATATTGCTCCATTAAAAATAATGACAAGGTAAAACAAAATCGATGGAAATGGTTGTTAATACGGCATTAAAACCATTTCGCTGAAAATGTTTTGGATGACTGTTTCAAAGATTAAGGTTTTCGTTTATAGCAATAGTTTTTTATTCATTCAAAAATTAAATGCATTTAAGCTAACTAGTTATTGGTAACACATAACACATTTTCATTATACATACATAGATAAAAATTGAGTAAATTATTTTTCCAGCTGTTTTACAGACGTTAAAAAATTGTGGATATTTAAACTAAAATAAATTTTAATTTTTAAAACTATAAATTCTAATCAAAACTTACACTTAAAAATGTTACTCTAAAAACATGACGAAAATATAAATACATGAATGTATGTATGAATGTATTTACCTTTGCAAATTATTTTTGTTTGTCCTTGAACTTTTTGTGTACTCATTCTTAATAAAGAAAAATAACATACGTAAACAACTGCTATTTAGCTGTATTCGTTCAAAAATTAAAAATCTTTTTTATTTTAGCAAATACAATTTTCATGCAACAGTTAGAGAAAGGAAATAAAACAATAAATTAAATTCTTAAACACAACACAGTTATTTATATAACAAGAAATAATCACATAAAAGAATTAATTTTACACAAAAAAACACTGATAAAACAAATTAAGGCTCGAATTGAAATCACTTTTTCAGGGATTTATTTACATGCTTTTTTCTTTATATTCTCATTGTGTAAAACTGGTGCATAACTTAAGGCGAGCTAAATATTTAATTAATTTAAACATTGCTTTCTACAATGATATTGTTACGTTTATACCTTGTTTAAACATTTTGTTGTGAGTTCTCTATTGCAAAATAAATAAATAACTCACAAATTTATTTACTTTAACTGCAAACAAAGTTGACACTACAGAACAAATTACTTAAGATGCAAGTCTTTACTTCACGAGGTTTATTTTTCATTTAACTAACTATCCACTCAGACGCTGCCCTTTTATATTTGTCCACTAGAGGTCTAGAAAAATTAAGAATCTTCTACTGCCTTTGTATCACATTTTGTTGTTGTTATGTTATTCATTCAATGTTGAGGCGCCTGTATGTCTATGCGTGATAAAGTTTCTTCCACGAATTTATTTTAAGATAGTTGTTGTTGTCTTGTGTAGATAAGTTTTCTTATAAAAATACGCAGTTAGTAAACAGCATACAGACTTGTTGTTGTCTTGCGTGTATAAAATTTCTACGCAGTTAGTAAACACAAATTTGCTGTTGTCTTGCGTGCATAAGTTTTCTTAGTAAAGTACACAGTTAGTAAACAGCATACTTAACCGTTGTTGTTTTACGTAGATAAGATTTATTAGCAAGCCACGCAGTTAGTAAACAACATACCCAGTAGTTTACTTTAATACTTAATTATTTTCTTTTAAAACTGAAGCAAAACACATCCGTATTTTCAATGATGTATAATTTTATTTCGATTCCCTTCTATATTTTGACCTGAACGCTATTTAAAAACCTGTCACATTAACGTGACTAAAAGATTTTTACTTAATTGTTATTTGTTTTTGAACTGATATTTGGTAATTTACAAATGTCTATTTACCTGAATGTTTATGTTTTCGACCTTATTTAAATTATGTAAATTACATCTCTTTTACTTCTCTTTTTTTTAACTTCTTCACCACATTTTGTTGTTTATGAAAATAAATAAAATTACAGTAAAATATTTTGTGGTTTTGTTTTAGATGATTTTCTACACCTTTTCACAAAAAAAAATAACAACAAGACTCCTTCTGTACGTCATTGAGTTACGTAAAAACGACAAAGTGAAAAACCGATATGCAAAAGTTTATTCGTATCTGTTATGAAAAGTAAAAGAAAAAATATAATAATTAGAAAAGTTTTTAAAACAATACATTTTGATTACCGCATACTTGTATTTAATTAAAAAGTTTTAATAAATTCTTGTTTTAAATCTTCTATATGCTTCCTCACAGATATTATTTCTACAAGCGTTTTTATAAAGTAAACAACCGATGTATCTATTCCTAATGAGTAGGGGATGTTAATAAACAGATGCGGTTTTTAGGGATGGAAAATTTAAAATTGTTTAATATCTAAAATATTTCTAATCTTTTAATACTGTTACGTTTATCCTTTTAACAAAAGTTCAGTTAATTAAAATTAAATTAAATTACGCGATTTAATTTGACTAAACGCATTGGTGGTAACTTTACCACTTTATCATTTTAACGTATCAACTTTTGTGTCTTCACATGATCACGTTCACACTTAAACTGTATTTTTTTCTTTATGTTGTAATTTATTGTCAAAAATTCAATATTTACATGTTCTCTTAAAACTAGTTTTGATTACATTATTGTTCCTTACATATTCTTCAAAGACTATTTTTTTACCACAAGAGAGGGCGCTTTATATACTATTTTGAACAGTTCTAGAATTTACCAAAAAAAAACTCAAATTCAACGCATTTGCTACAGATGCCGTCATTATCACTTTTCAGTGTAGCTGTTTTTTGAAACAACACGCAATGTTTCCTGATTGTTAATCTTAGTTCAAAGAATTTGTATGTAGCATATTGTTGTTGTTTTGTGTTTATAAAATTTCTTAGAAACGTTTTAATTTGTTAACGATATATTCTCTTTTCGCTTTATTATTTTTTAGTGATAATTGTGTTTTTTATAGCCTAAACTAAGCATCTTCATAACAACATATTTCATACTAAAGTTAATTTGAAAGAGTACAGACTAAACCGCGGCTTGAGAATGATTCATTCGCATCGAAAGCGCTCGCCATCGAATACAAATGAGCCAGTTAGGACGGAAAATGGCAATATTAATTTGAAATATTTATTCATTTTTTGTACGTTTGTACTTAGAGCTGGTTCTCGGACCAGGGGATGAGCCCCTACACATGCAATTCATTGTGCCAGAACACGGAAATAAGGTTATGGGTATGAAGAAAGAGGAAAAAGCGTTTGAACTTTCCTATATTGAAAGTGACAGGAGAGACCTCTGGAGGGTGTTTATTCCACATATGGCCTGTTCTGCTAAAAAACGAATTTTCCCTATAACGCGTAGTGTGAATCACTGGAAAATCAACCACAAATGGATGTGCTCTCAACGAAAATTATGTGAAACGTGAAAACGACCGAGTAACGAAACAAGTTTCCTAATGTCATTAGTAACGATAAAACAGTGGGTATGAGTTTACGTCATCCCGCTTCAAATTTAGTTTGTAAAAATACCGGATTCGGCTATGTGCCATCTTCAGTGTTTTTTTTTTCTCTATACTACGCAAATATCATATAACAGTGAAATACATCCCACATTGCGTCGATGCTCTAAAGAATCAATAGAGTTGGATAGCCTACTGTCACTAACGAACATCTTTTCCCTCTCCTTTAGGCGGTCGAGTAACTCCAAAATAGACTATGGGGCGCCAGCCTCTACATGAGAGTTGTATTCCTTTTTGGACGGATATAGATGGTACAAATAGTATGAAGATCGGATGGAGTGAAGAATCTCTTACACCGTTTTAGAAAAATATATTTAGTCCATCGAACATCACACTGAATTTTTAATGCCAGGAACATCAAGAGCTTCCGATTCCGTTATACGTATATCACCCATAGTAACAGATGAGGGATCATTTCCGAACACAGATCTATGCGTAAGCATGCAATATCGTATCTTACGATCATTAAAATTAACTCTATTCACACGACTCAATTCCGAGATTGTTGCGACATCGTGCTTGAATGATAATTCATGTTCTGACTTTCGGAATTCACCTCCAGCTGTTTCGGTCTATTATCAAATGAATACGAATGACAAATGGTGCTGTCATTTGTGAGAGAGTATATAGGGTTAAAAGTTTTCATAATTATTAAGAGATTGAAAAAAGTACGCTTTTCACTGACAGATGTGACTTTTTATCAAATTAGCAGTCCAGTTTCCTTAATCACATCACTGATTTTGAGTTTTAAGGCTGAAATGGATTCGATTGCCTATGTCCTTAACGTAGCTCACAAAAAACAATCCAGTGCTGTTAAATCACACGTGAAATTATGCGATCGGTTAATTTGGTTTTCAATAAATTAATCGTTTCATTGGCTGTGTGACATGTGGCACTGTCCTGTTGAAACCACATGACAGTGATATATGCCTCAATAATAGGCCAAAATTGAGTTGTTAACATCTCGCGGTAGCGTTATCCATTGACCGTTACAAAAAGAAAAACCACCCAATCACATCTCCAGAACACATAGCGCTTTATACACCTTGAGCATGCAAAGGCTTCTCAATAATCGCTCTAAGATTTTCAGAAGCGCAAATGCGGCAACTTTGCTTGTTGACATAGCCTGGCAAGTGAAAATGGCCTTCGTCTGAAAAAAAATTTTTTTTCAGAAAAAGCAACCGGTTATTCCGGAATGAAATGAGCGAATCTCGAAAATGTGTATGGTCGGTCGGCTTCAATATCTGCACCAGCTGAACCTTATAAGGCTTCAAAGTAGCGGTCTCAGAAGGACGATTATGTTGTCCGTAACGAATTTTACGAAATGTACGTTTAACAGAACCACCATTTTTATAATGGATTTTAATTATTTTAATGCGATTTTCGTGCGAAATTGAATTTACTGTAACAATTGTCAATGCATTAATGTCAAAAAACTATATGTCAAAACTATTATTTTGTTGGTGTTGCCACAATTGAAAAACAAACTTCTTGTTGAAAAAGCCGATATTATATGTTATTTGTGCTTGATATCACAATTTGCAATTTTATTATTATTACTTTTTTATTATTTCGCTATCATTTTGTGTAAAATTTAAACAAAAAAATTTTAAACCAAAAAATCTTTCAGAATTTAAAAAATTAAAAACAAAATTTATTTTTTAATCATAATCAAATGCATGTTAGGTCGGCTTAAGATCAAATATAAATTTGCTGCTATTAGATCTTGGTATGTTACCAACAAAAATAATTTACAAGGCTTTGTGTTAATTTTTCAACAGGACAAAAAAAATGGATAGATGGATCGTTCCATCTACTAACAGCATCTTTTGCTTTTATCTACCTTAAGTAGCGTATGCTATCTTGACATTATTTATTTAGTCAATTAATTTTTAAATTAAGAATGCAAGAAATAATATATAATTAATTAATATTAATTTGGTTAGACATACTCCACAAATAACCCATTTTTGGGGTTCTCTTAATTATTCATTATAGTGTCAGTTTTGTAGCGAATGCAATTTTAATGTTTTTTCACATGTTTTTCTTAACGTCTCAGTCGATGTTGTTAGATTCGACTCTACGTGCCCTTAATTCGAAATAAATCATACTGAAGCAGTTCGACTAATAATTTCAAAAACTAAAGTATATTCTTCAATTTCAAAGCCATATTTTTATGTAATTAATTAAATATATTGTTTACAAAAATTAATTCGAATGGAACTAAAAAGTTTTTTTTAAGCTTTCTAGAAAATACAATCACTAATCTTTAGAAAGCTCTTATCAAATACAAATTTCACACAAATTTAAGCTGTTTACATAGTCGAGCTTCATATTTAATTTCAACTTATTTAACATGATTATTGCAATTAATTAAAATTATTAAAAAAATTATATTTATAAAAATCGAATAGAAGAGTATTTTGCTACGTTTTATTATTGTCACTTTATTTTAATATCCGCTTAAATGTGGAAAAATAAACTAACAGCGATAAAGTATTTAATAGGCGCCTAATTTATGTAATCATAGTTTTAATTAAATTATTCAAGCAAATTAAAAATAGTTGATAATAAAAATAAAGTGAAAATGTAGATATTAAAAATAAATTAATATTTTATTAAGCTTTTTCCGACCTGAAACAACCTCCATTTAACTGCATGCACACGCATAAATTATTAATTTGCATAGACATTTTGTATGCACGCATGAATACACACATACGCATGCAGATATAAAAAATGTATTCTATGCACACGAGCATTAGTAGATATCGAAATTAATTAGAATGTGTCTTTATGTAAACAAAATAAATACCTGAGAGTTGATACGAAGGGTTCGTTCCTAAGTCACCTTTTAATTTTTAAGGTAATTTTTTTAACTTGCTACAGGATATAATTTATTTATTTTTTCATTTTATTTTATATTTATTCTATGGATTCAAGATCCTTACAGACATTAAAACAGTAAATAATAATTGTACATAAAACTTAAATTTAATAATTTAGATATAAAATTATATGACATTTGACTCTATTAACATTTAAAGAAATACTCAATATGTTTATAAAATTTATTCAATTCAGTGCAAATTTTTAGTATAATTCTTAGTATAATTTGGTCTGAATACTTTAATTACGGGTGGATTAAAACGGCGCGTAGGACGAAATGGAACATTAAATGAAATACTGCTAATCAAAAGATCTAAGCAGACATTTTCTTTTATTAAATTTAAAACAAAAGTGACATTTAACATTACTCTTCGGCTTTTTAGAGTTGGCAGCTTTGTTAAAATAAGTCTACTAGTGTAAAATGGCAGATTAAGGGGTTCCATTGTAAGCCGCGAAGAAAAAATAACAAGAACTACTTTTGCACCGATTCCAAGCTATTACTATATTGTGCAATATTCCAGAATAGGTCTGACAAGAGAAGTATAAAGATGTTTTGCGACATATGGGTCACTAAGCTCCTTCGCCCAGCGTTTTAAAAATCCAAGAACTGCCCATGCTTTGTTAATGACCAACGAAATATGCTGTATAAAATTTAATTTAGCATCATGTAAAATACCAATATCTAGAACCACATTCAGTTTCTCAAGTTCGTAGCGGCTTAAAATATACTGCACATCTGATATCTTTGAAAAAAAACACGTCTATTTGCACTTTTTAACGTTCAACTCCATAAGATAAATATTACGCCATGAATTAAATGCATGTAAGCCCGGAGATGAAACAATAATTTCCTCGGAAGTAAGCGTGCTAATATGAACTTTTTGAGCTCTGTTTGAAAGATATGAATTGAATTGTTGGTGAATCCCATTACGTCAAGTTACCTTATTAGAAGTTTGTGGTTAACCTTATCAAATGCCTTACTAAAGTCAGTGTAAATACATCAGTTTGTTTACATTGAACAAATCCCCGATTGCCTAGCGTTGTTAACTTCAAAAGATTAGTAACGGTTGAACGACCCCTTTTAAAACCATGCTAAACAGGAACGAATATAGATGATATTTGATGGGAAAGATGATCAGTAACAATTTTATAAAAAAGTTTAGGTATAGCGCTGAGTTTAGCAATACCGCTCTAGTTTGCTAGTGGAATAATAAAATTATCCTTCCATATTTAAGAAAAATAAATAAATTTCAATGATGTTGAGGTTTTGCCAGTGCCATAGCACATTTGTTAAGTATGCAAATGGTCGGGATACCATCTCGACCATATTTATATGAAAATCTAAGCTAGTTGCGTAAACTTAAACTTAAAATATGTGGCAATGATATAACTATCATGATACTCTTTATTTCATTTAGTTTTTTTACAATCGCCTTTATACCAAATTTCAGAATTTTGAATTTAAAGCATTTCCCCATAACGGCTTCAAAGATAAGTTACCTTTTGTCAAAATTACGCCCTCTATGAAATGCCCTTTAATTTTAATTTTATATTTTTTAACATGCAACACGGAACATAATAACCTATTCTTTGCGTAAACTTAAAATAAGTCCCTGTGGAAAAGACTTTACTATCAGGATACCCTTTATGTCAGTTTACATTAGTTTTTTAGACTCGTCTTTATAGCAACATCTTACGTCTTTGAATTCAAGCCATAAATTAAGACATAAGGAGCTTAAACAATATATGTTTTAATCACGTCACTATAGGGACACCCTCTGTAGTTTAGTTTTGTTTATAGTTTTTTGTACTGGTTCGTATAACGCGCATAAAAATATCCGAAACTTAAACTGTCTGCTAAAACATAGTCACGTACGTGAAAATATCGCCACTTAGTGTTTTTTCTTCTTTTTGCTATTGTACACTTTATATCAAGTAACTAGTAGGAAACCCTATAAATTCCTGTATTTTACACAAAAATTTTTTTAAATGTTTGTGTTTTAAATCGAACTAAATTGTTGTTATGTTTTGAACCAAAAATTAATAAAATTTTAATTTTAAGATTTGTTGCAACGAACTTTTTTAACGTTAAAATCATATCTTGTTTGAAAGCACAGGTTAATTTTTGCTCGCCACTTTATAGCTCTACTTAAGTAATGTCTTTGTTGCGTTTCTTAAAGATTTGTTGATAAAATAATTAAAGCATTAAAATTAAACCATGTTGCATTAAAGTTAAAAAAAAAATTTTTAAAACGGCCGACAAATTTCAAAGAATTTAAAATTTCTCTAAAGAAATTACCAAACAGAATTTTTTCCCTATTTTGAAAAAAAAATCTCCACTTTGGGGAAACTAATCTTTTAATCTGACAGCACCGCATTTAAATAATTTATTTAAGTCTTTTGTTGTGTGGACTTTTGTTATCACATTTAATTCCTTCAATATTCTAACATAATATCGATCATCAAAAACAAATAGCAAAAATCATTACGGTAGGAAAAGCATATTAATATAGTCATTTGCAGCTGCTCTGCGTCAAATCTTGTTTATAAATTGTAAATATTTACAACTAAAACCACATCCATTAAATGAGAATTATAATCAATTAATTAAGTAAATAGCATTAAAAAGAAATTGTATATTAAAACAATTAGTATCCATTAAAAATTATCCTATTAAAAATTGTTTGTCTTGATGTGGTACAACCCTAATTAAGTCTTTTCAAGAGGCTCCATAAACCAAATAAAAATTTTAACAACAACCAAATCATTATTGAACATATTATTATTCAATTCCTAATTTGAATTTCTGAATATTCTTTATAGAAAAATAAATTTGCAATAGCAATAGAAAAATTGTAAGTGTTTCTAAGGACATTGCACAGGCACTTGTATGTGTTTCTACAAAACAATTTCTAAGATATAAAATATTGTTATTTCTATAACTATTTCTAACAAACAACTGTTTGCATTAAATTGTTGCTATTGACAATAACGATGACTGAATTGTATTTTATTTAACTACACCTTTTTTTAGATTATGTATGTGTGTACGTAACTTATTTGCAACACAATAAGGAATTGTTAGAGAATTGAAAACGGAGTAAGGAAGATATACAATTTCATGCAATTATAACTATATAATTATAATGTTGTATAGCGAAGATTTAAGAATTATTATTTAATATGTGCTTGTATATTATTTAATTTTTCTCATCAATTCCTATTGTAATATGCGAATTATTCATCAGGCCGAAGATCATATACATTTTGCAATAATTGCCTAATTTATATAGAAAGAAAATTTATTTTCACAAACTTTTGTATTATATTGAAAAGAACACAAGAAAAATTAGACTCTAGCAGAATGAAATGCACAACTTTCTGGATAACTACATCATTTAAAAGAACTCATCCAGCAATTCTAATTTTCATTAGAAAATCATTAGTCTTTTTTTCTGTAGGACTTTTTAGCAGTCATAATTTATCTATTAAAAAAAATGTCATCAATCATTATTATTCTGTAAAAAATTTCATCAGTCAAAATATTGATATAAAAAAACTTCATTAGTTAAACCGTTTTTGTACAACTTTTTATTAGTCATAATTTTTCTATTAATAATTGCATGTCATTATTTTTCTATAAAAAAAATTATCAGTCATATATTTTTTCTGTATAACTTTATATCAATAATATTTTTTTTTTATTAAAAAATTTCATCCGTCATTATCATTCTGTAAAAAATCTCATCAGTCAAAGTTTTTATTTATAAAATATTTCATTACTCATTTCTTTTCTGTAAAAAATTATGTTAGTCATAATTTTTTTAATTAAAATTTCATGTTGTTATTTTTCTATTAAAAATTTTGTGTAAAATCTTTTATCAGTCATAATTTCTTTATTATTATTACTTTTTAAGTAGTCATTATTTTTCTGTGAACAATTTTATCAGTCATGTGTTTTTCTGAAATAATTTACATCAATAATAATTTTTTTATTTAAATATTTTATCAGTCTATAATAGTTATAATTTTTTGACCTTTTTTTATATTTTTTAGTAATTAATTTTAAGCACTAGGTCTTATTTAATAAACAATTTTTAAAAAACTTTTTTTTTTATTATTTTTGTTTTTCCTGATGATGCCAACCAACGGTGTGACGAAATATCGAAAATATAATAAAAAACTAAATTTTTTAAAAATTTTTTATTAAATAAGACCTAGTGCTTAAAATTAATTACTAAAAAATATTTTATCAGTCTTTATTTTTCTGTAAAAAATTTTATCACTCAAAATTTTTATATAAACAAATTTCATTACTCTAATGAAGTTTTAATTTTTCTAATTAAAACTTCATGTTTTATCAGTCAAATATTTTTCTGTAAAACTTTATATCAATCATAAGTTTTTTATTAAATTTTTTATTAAATTTCGGCAGTCATATAATTTTTGTAAAATTTTATATCAGCCACAATTTTAATATTAAAAATTTAATCAATCTGTTACAAATCCCTCAGTCATATTTTTTTTTATTTAAAAACTTCATCAGTCATTATTTTTCTCTAAAAAAATCTCAGCAGTCATGCATCTTCTGTAAAACTTTATATCAGTTATAATGTTAACAATAAACATTTGATCAGTCTGTTATTAATTCCTCAGTCATATTTTCTTTATTAAAAAATTTCATCATTAATTTTCCTCAAAAAAATTTTATCTGTCATACTTTTTCTATAGAAAAAATACCTTTTTATAAATAAATATCACTTGTCCATTTGACATATCTCAAAACACTGCAATATTTGCATAACGATCGAAATGCATGCAAACTTTAAAGTGCGATTGCCATATCAAGGAAACACGATCCTTTCTTACCATGTCTTTAATAGCCTGTTTTTGGTTTTAAATAAATGCAAAGCATTCTTCCTTCGGTAAAATCAAATTATAGAATTCTCAAATAAACTTGAAAAATAGAATTTTTTAGGCCACATTCAATAATTTTGACAAATGTTTAACTAGAAGATAGGGAAAATCAGACCAACAATAGCAACCAGATCTCGTGCAGCTTTAAAAGCTGCTTTATAATTTTTTTTAAAGCTTTTAAATTAAAAACATAATTAATTGTCTGTTATAAAATCAGTTATGTACTCTTATTTTAAAATTAACTTAATTTTAACAGCTTTTGTGGCATGTACTTGTAAATTATTTAATTAAAAACATTTGCGACACTGTCATTAACAACAACATCGACAGCAATAAATAATCTTAATAAAACATTTTATTTAAAAATCACTTTTAAGTTTAAATATGAACAAATTTTATTATGCTTTAATAACAAACAATGCTAAAATTATATCAAATAGTGAGTTAAAAAAGCTAATTTAATTGCCAAATAAATATCATTTGAAGTTTTTGTTTACAAACTTAATCACACTATCCAAGACCAAAGAGTAAAATATCAACAAACTTGGAAAGGAAAATTTTTATATTGCAAGGACGTGTTACAGATGCAAAATGCCCTTCGTGTTGTTAAATGCAGCAAACTGTTATAAATATACTTTAAGCAGTTGGCATTTATTTTAAACGAATCTAGGCGATTAAAGGCAAAATAAGTTTGAAAAACTGATCGTGACTTGAGAACGCGAATATTAAAGTATTTTGAAACATGTCAAATGGGCAACTATTTATCATTGCATATGTATGAATTAAAAATAAATTTATAAAATATTGTGACGACATTTTTTTAGGAAAAATTAGGATTGATCATATTTTTTTTTTTTGGAAAAAAATTACAGATGAAAAATTTCGGAAGGAAATTTGTGACTGAAAAAATTTGTTTTAAAAATTATGGTTGACATTTTTTTTTGTTTTTTGGAGAAATTTCTTGGACTGATAAAATGGTTTTAAAAAATTATGACTTACAAATTTTTTTTTATGACTGATGAAAACTTTTATGACTGATGTAATTTTTTTTAATATTTATGACCGATAAAATTATTTACAGAAAAAATATGGCTGATTATATATTTTTCTAGCAAAATGATGAGCAATGAAAAACCCTAAAATTTAAATTATGAATGATAAAATTTTTTGTAGAATAAATATAACTTTTGAAATTTTCTAATAGAAAAATTATGATTGATGAAAATTTTTTAAAGAAAAAAATTATTACTAATAAATTTTTTTAATGAAGAAATATTATGGCGAATGATAGTTTTTAAAGAAAAATTATGAGTGAAAACAAATTTTTTTTAGAACATTTTTCAAAATTTTTGTAAGAGAATTATGACTGATTATATATTTTTTTTAGAAAAATTACAACTGAAAAAAATTTTTTTACAAAAAAATTTATAAAACAATTATATCTGATGAAATGTTTTTATAGGAAAATTATGTCTGGTTATATTGTTATAGAAATATAATTATAAAAGAAAATATTTTTAAAACGTTTCATACTGATGATAATTTTTTTATAGGAAAATCATGACTGATAAATTTTATCAAAAAGTTATGACTGATAATATAGTAAAATGCTGAAGATTCATTAAAGTGAAATTATGACTGATTAAACTTTTTATAGAAAAACTATGACAGATGAAATTTTCTTATAGAAAATTATGATTGATGAAAATTTGTTTAAAAAAAATTATGACATGATATTTTTATAGAAAAATTAAGTCTGATAAAATTTTTTTGAAGGCAAATTTTGGCTGAATATATTATATATATTTTAGTACATTTACGACTGATGATAAGTTTTTAATAGGAAAATCATAACTGACAATTAAATATTATAAAAAAAAGTTATGAATGTCTTTATATTTCTATAGTCAAATGTTAAAGATTCTTTAGAATGAAATTATGACTGGTTAAACTTTTTATAGAAAAAATATGACAGATGAAATTTTCTTACAGAAAATTATGATTGATGAAAATTTGTTTTTAAAAAATTATGACATGATATTTTCATAGAAAAATTATATCTGATAAAATTTTTTTGGAGGCAAATTATGGCTAATTATATGATTATATTATTTATGAAAATATTTTTTAATACATTTATCATCCATCAGTAGGATGATAAGCTTTGAAAATCATAACTGACGATTAAATTTTATAAAAAAAAAGTTATGACTGATTTTATATTTATATAGTAAAATGTTAAAGATTCTTTAGAGTGAAATTACACCTGATTGAACTTTTTATAGAAAAAAAAAACTATGACAGATGAAATTTTCTTATATAAAAATAATGATTGAGCTAAATTTGTTTCAAAAAAAATTATGACAAAATATTTGTTTTAGAAAAATTACGGCTGATGTTATTTTTATAGACAAATTATGAGTGATAGAATTTTTTTATAGAAGATGTTTAAGTTTTATTTTCCGCATGATTTGAAAATATTATTATTTTTCTTTTTGATAATAAGAAATAATGAAGAATCTAAATTAAAAAAATTAAATTTTTTTCTTTAAGCGAAGAAAATAATATTGCGTATATTAAAACTTTCACTGGAGCTCAGATTGAAATTTAGTTTATATTTTAAATGGTTTACTAATTTATTTAATAAAAAACAAATAGTGATGTCTCTAATTAAACAAACAATTGAATTTGATTTAAGCAGAAGTATATAGTTGCTTAAATAAATAAATAAATAAAATCAAATATAAATTTAGATAGAAATTAAGCAAAAACCTCTAGACTGGCAAAAACCTTTTTTTATGTGTATTTAAATAATTTAGCTAATGATGTCATGCAAATTAAATATTAAATTAGAATTAAATATTATTTTTGGAAAGTAAAGAGATTTATATTAACAACAATTTCGTTTAGCAAAAAATATGGATTCTGAGAGAAAAAAAGAGCTCAGATTAAATAATAAGTTCTATAAAGCCATTAACTATAATGATAGAAACAGATTAGATTGTGATTTTATATAGGACACACGGCATGTTTATTATGGTATTGGCCTAGTCCTTCTAATGAATTTTTGATTGACTCAACCAACTTTAATGCCAAAAATTTTCAAACGAAAAAAAAATTTTTTTTTTCAGTATTAAAAATTTATGATGATTTTTGGCAAAAAGGTTAAATGGGTGATGGATGTGGGTTTATTGTACATGCAAATATTGTAAATATGTGTATACTTGTATGCTTGTATGTTAGGAATGTGTGTTATAAATGACAGTACTTTAAAGTAAACACGAACGAGAAAACTTAGCAGTAACGTCAACAAACTACTAAAATAATTGCTAAAAAAATATATAACAAAAGTTGATTTCTTTAGCAAAAGAACTATTGATTTTCTTTGTAGAATTCAACATTTGAATAATTTAATTTTAATCGAATAACTTTATCGCACATTTTTTTTATAAAATGCAAGTGAGACCTTTTATGAAACTTAGCAACTGTAACTGAAATGAAATTTATACTTACTAAAAATCAAATATCAGAGATATGTATGTCTGTCTGCTGAGTTTCTAAGACAACAGTTATGTTTTGTATTTTTTTGTTTTTATTTTTTTCTTATATTTTGTTAATTTATTTATAATGAAAAGTTTAATTTTCTAAAACGTAAACTAATGCCAGAATTTATGTAAATGAAAAACAAATTTATTTACACATACTCGTATATATACTTTTCATTAAATTTTATTTGTTTTAATTAAATTAAAAATATTATAAATTTCAGTTTTTGTTTACTGTATGAACTACAATAATTTTATGGAAGCAAATTAATTTTAGAAAACACCAATATTTTCGGATTGACTTTTAAAATTTGTTTATCGCACAAATTCTGTCGTTACGTTTAGAAAATAAAACTCTAAAATGTTCACTTTAATTAACAAAAAAATTAATTGTTAAATTACATTTTTTTATTATTTTTTTTTTAGCTTAAATTATATAACAATGTTTTTTATATAAATATTTTTCACTTTCAAGTTGTTTACTTTTTACGATTTGAGCGTAAAAAAATCTGTATTACTTTTAATGCCTTGATGTATGTATGTGTGTATTTGTGTATATTAAAAATGTTTTCACATAAACCTTTTTGAAATGAAGATGATCTAACACACCGTAATGTCTACGAATGACTGTCTGAAATTTACAATCCGTGTGAAAAAGTTAAAAAGTAAAGAAACTTTAAAAAAATCTACATATACATACACAAAAAAATGGGTAGATAAAGCTTTGAGCACATTTTTTAACCACCCCTAAACACTGAGAAAGAGAAAGCAAACATTACAAACTTAAAAGCTTCAAGCAAGCTTGCCATTTTAGCCATTTTTCGACTAGCTATAAAAATATGACCAAATGCTATTTAGCCAGAAGAAGTGGACTATACAGTCAAAAAAAATTTCATCATGACAAATCTAGAAAACCACATACAGAGCAATATGGTTAATGCAATATTATAATTTCAATATTGCATATGCAAACATATTTCAGATTTAAGGTGGGTTTTTAGCCGGTAACCGTAACGGAGTCCGGCATCCGACGGAATGACGATTCTCGCCAGATACGTAACGTATTTTCCCATCTTAAACCCAAAAAAAAAATTATTTTATAATTTCTAAGTATTTACAGCTGCGGTCAATATAATAGCACCAGTTGCAATATTTAGATTCGAATTTTCACCTATTTACTAATATTTTTTACATTTACATTTTTTATGTTATCTCAGAGTGTGTGCATTTGTGGTCAAATTTCGTAACTGTTAATCAATTATAAACGATCTTTTGTCAACACGTATAATTTCGTGCAGTTAGTAAAATAGCACCAGAAGGCTTGTTTGAATTTGTTTTGCAAAATTTTGTAAAAAAAACTAAGAATGGGAAGTAATAAAAATTTTTTAAAATATTTTTTAGTAATTAATTTTAAGCACAAGGTCTTATTTAATAAAAAATTTTTTAAAAAACTTTATTTTTTATTATATTTTCGATATTTCGCCACACCGTTGGTTGGCATCATCAGGAAAAACAAAAATAATAATATCGAAAGTATAATAAAAAATAAAGTTTTTTTAAAAAATTTTTTATTAAATAAGACCTTGTGCTTAAAATTAATTACTAAAAAATATTAAAAAAAGGTCAAAAAATTATAACTATTATTTTTTAAAATACTTTCTAATAAATCGTGTAAAAATTTTACAAAAATTGTACAGTTATGGGTCGTAGACAGCATTGTTCCCCTGAAAAACGTGAACTAATAAAAAAAATGCGTTCGAGGGTAAATTGTATACCCAAATAAGGAAATTGCTGGACTCTTCCAATAAAATGATATTGAATGGCCTAAGATATGGGACAGAAGTTGAATCCCGTGATAGGAAGCGAGTTTTGTCACCCTTAATAGTAAAACTGTTAGTACAGACGACTAAAGCAAATCCCTTTATGACAGCTACGGAGCTCAAAAAAACATTGGATGTGCCGGCAAGGGTGGAAACTATACGCCCCAGACTTCGAAACAACAGCCTCAATGCCTGTTGTCCTCGAAAAGTGTCGCTCCTTTTCTCTAAGCTGTTGCTAAATGGATATCTTTTGCTAAAGCACATCTAAATTGGCCAAAGGAAAAGTGGAGAAATGTGCTATGGACTGATGAATACAAAATTGTTCTTTTTGATGGAAAGGGTTCTAAATGTTTTGTCTGTAGGCCACCAAACAGCGAATACGAGCTACAATTTACAACAAAAACTATCAAACATGGAGGTCATAGTATTATGGTATGGAGTTGCTTCTCGTATCAAGGTATGTGTCCTATATATTGGATCAAAACCGTTATGGATTCATCGGTTTATATAAAAATCCATGATGAATTCTAGCAAGACAGTGACCCCAAACACACCAGCGAAATGGTAAAAAATGGTTCAACGATAACTCTATCAATGTAATGGAGTAGCCTGCACAGTCCCCAGATTTAAACCCTAGCGAAAATCTGTGGACGGACATAAAGAAAGTTGTATCTACAATAAAACCAACGAGCTCTGGGAGGCTGTGCAAAAAATTTAGAGTTCCATCAAAGTTAAAAGATGCCAGCATTTAATGGATTCCATGGAGAAGCGTTGTGCCGCGGTAATAGCAAACAAAGGGCATGCGACAAAGTATTAAAGTTATACAATTAATTTATCTACAAGATATCTGAGTGAAATTTTTGATTTATTTTAAGAAAGTTCACTAATTTTTGTTAAAAATGAACTGAAGTGCTATTATTTTGACTGTGTAGCTTTGAAGTTTTTTGTTTAAATTAATTAGCGTATTATAAACTGTTGAAGAAGGTCAAATAATTTTCTTATAATAATAAACCCAAAGAATTTCTTTTTTCATTTTGAGATGAATCAACCCAAGCAGTTAAACAGATGTAAACGGAGTCAGTATAAATTTGTGCGTGGTGCTATTACATTGACCACAACTGTACATAGATTTAACTATAAATCAGACCATAATATTTAATAAAAATTAAGCCTAATGTTTCATTTGATAATGTAGAATCAAACCAAGAAGTAAATAACTCAATTTTTAAACTTCCGCTGATTTATCAATTTCGCCATTTTTAGGAATTTTTTTAATCCTAAAACGCAATTTCTATATCTGATGAGCTTGCAACTTGGTTCACAATATGACAAACTGAAAGGCAGTAGATTTAAAAACTTTCACTCAAAATCAAGCATAAAATTTTTAAAACATTATATCCCTTATGAGCTACAAAAAGCAAGCAACAACAATAAAAAGTTTCCTGTTTTTGCTCATTTAATCATAAAAGAAAAAGAGGAAGAACATTACAACATTATCAAGAGATAATGAAAATCACTCAAATAAATTTACTATAAGTTAAAATTCCATGCCATCAAAATTGCAAAGAAAATAAGCAGAGGCAACGAAGCTTACTCCAGAAGAAAAGCAAACAAGCTGATCCTCTTTTTGTTTTCCTGGCAAAAAAAATTTTACTTCGGTTATCATTCTAATCTTGTTTAACCTTACTTGACTTCACAGCATTCAGGGTCAGGTTTCAATTTTAAAAACCTGTTTTATCTGCTTGTAGCAGAATTTAGGAAATGTTTTAATTTTCATACGAGTCTGACAGAAAATTAAATTAATCCAGGTAATGGAACTTAGAACTTGAAATGACTCGCGATCAGCGAGCATGAATCGTATATTAGAATGAATCTTTTGTTTTTGTGATACCTTTTGTTTGCTTTTTAACTATTAAAGTAGTTAAGCATACGATGAGAAAAGTCTCAAATAAATATTAGAAAATACCAAAAAATATTTTCGGAAATTTTTCAAAAACTCATTCTTAAATTGCTGAAGTATAATTGGAAATAGTGTATAACCCGTTTAAATCGGCTGCTGGGTATCAGAGAGTTTTCGTGCAACATAACTTGTGTGTATGTGTTTTTTTTCTAAATTTCATATTCATTTCAGGGCTTAAATGCCCTTAATTTCGAAGAAATCTATTCTGATATTCTAGTGAGGTTTATGGTAAATATTTTTTAAGTTGACTAGTCAAAGACTAAGCAATACAACGCAATCTTCACACTGCCTATTTTTATAAAGATGCTTATGCTTAGTTTAAGTTATAAAAATACTAAAGAACAACAATATGCTACATTCAAATTCCATGAATTAAGATTAACAATCACAAAAAAAGAGAAGACACAAAACCAAACAATAAATTCGAGCTGTCCAATTTTAAAGATCAAGTGAAATCACAACAGTTGATACTATAGCTTTTGGCTGGTAAAGTAGTAAAGTTACCATATTATATTTTTGTATATAAACGCGAATTGTTAATAATCGTCAAATAAAATTGTATAATTTAATTCAAAACTGCAAAAGTTATAAGTAATTATGTTGCAATAAAAGTATTCGATAAACTAAAATTTTATTAAAGTACGAAAGCTAAGAATATGTATGATTGCAGTAATTATAGATAACAACTTCACAAGAACATAAATAGATGGAAACATTCATAGGACCATAAACCACATCAATAACCAAGCTCCTTACTGCTGCAGCAATTGCCAACAACGACCAAACGCCAGCAACTATTGTATTGTCAATGTAATGAACGGCCACATTGCATTAAATTAATGTCTTTAAACAAATGAATTAATTTTTATTTATTTTGAAAATTATATTTTTTTAAAACAAAGGCGAATTGAAAGATGGGTGTATTAAGAAATAAGTAAAACAATGTAAAAATTGGCTTTTGCAAGTGAGTCTAGAGTTGATTTTTTTACTTTAATTTTTTCTGCACCTGCTGGTTACAACACAACAGCCTTTATTACCAGACATTTAATTATTTCAATGTACAACCTACTTTTTTTGCTTAATTTGGGGGTGAATACCCAAAAATCAAAAAATGGATGACCTTTCAATCATACAGGTAAAAAAAATATTTATAGATTTCGGGTTGTTAAATCCAGCTTTTAGGACCAACAAATGTTTATCTAGAATTATTTTCTCGAAAATATTGTAAATAAGAACCGAGTCTGAAAATAGGATTAAGATTTTTTCAAATTAATTTTTATTTAGGGATTTCCTTACTCTTTGTAACTCGATTTTCGTGTTACGTACAAAAAAGAAGAAACCCCCAAATAAACTAAATTGAATAAAAAGCTTAATCTCATTTTAAGACAGCCGATTTTTATTTACAATATTTTCTTATTTCTACACAAAGGGAAAGATGGAACATACAATCTTAAAATGTTTTACGAGTATTTCCACACAAATCAAAAGACAAAAAATTTACTGTATTAGAAAAGTGGGCGTGGTACCTATACTACATAACAGACATTAATATGCAGATTATTGAAATTTTATGCGAATAATCACTTTATTAAAGTTCTTTGTCAAACTAAGACTACCGGTGTTGAAAAATAAATGTCCTGACATAAGACATTCGACTCTATTCCCTTGGCGTTTTAATTTTAATAATCGCTTCCATGTCGTCGTCGTTTTTATCGTCGTTTCGTTCCTAAATTCAAATTCTTGAAATATATTGAAACGATGAAGAAACGTTATCGAAAACAAAAAGCAAAATCAATAAATTCTAGTAGCACTGCAATGTTGTAGCGGTGAAAGTCGTACCTCGTTTTCACCTACACCTTCACCTACTACTTCATTACTTAGTATTACTTTATTATTATTTGTTTTTATTATTTAAAATGAATTACTATTATTATTATTATTATTATTTAATAAATTTTTTTTTTCTTTTCTAAGATCTTTTTTTTTATATATTTTTTTCCACAGGAAAGCGAAATATCGAGATAAATAAAATCGTTAAATTATTTAAAAGACCGTTAAAAGATTATTTCATATTTAATTATATTATTATTATTATTATTATTATTATTATTATTATTATTATTATTATTATTATTATTATTATTATTATTATTATTATTATTATTATTATTGTTATTATTATTATTATTATTATTATTATTATTATTGTTATTTCTATTAAATCTTAATCTTAATCTTTTAAACGGTCCTTTAAATTATAACGATTTATTTTTTTTTTTTTTGAAAATAAAGGGCCGTTTAAAAGATTAAGATTAAGATTTAATAGAAATAAAAAAAGGTCGAATTAAACTGAAAATATTATTATTCTCATTATTATTATTATTATTACACGATGTTGAATTCATTCTTTAATTTAAGACAAATTTCTAGTATTACCTGAGTTATGAATTATATTATATCATAATTATTATATTACTTTATATTTATAAGATTTAAATTAACGGTCAGAAACAAAAAAATATTCAATGCAGTCAGCTGTTATGCAGACCAAACCCCACAGCTGATATCTGTCTATCAATTATAATAATAATGTATGTGTGTGAATGAATGTGTGTACCCACGCACAAGTATTTAAGGCGGAACTTTTTATGAAACGAGATCAATTGGCAAGAAGAGGAGTTTATGGAGGAGTTTATGGAAGAGTTTATACTCCGCAATAACTTCTTATCAGCAGATAGCAAGTAGATCACCTATAACTAAGAAGCCTTTTGGAGGTATTTTATATTCCGCAATTACTTCTTGCCTGCAGACAACCCGCCTGCCGGAAAGAAATCTTTTGGAGGAATTTCATATTCCGCAATAATCTCTTATCGACTGTGCAGCTGCAATTGGTGGAAGTTTATCTTCTACCGGGGATTGGCTTGACCATGCGACTGATGCTGTTGCGGAATTTTATATTCCTTCAGTATTATTCAACACGGCCAAGAACTCCCCGCAATCGCTGCTGCGAGGTGTAGTGTTTAATTTACCGCCGCAGCCGCCTGTGCCGCCGCCATCATTACCGCTGTTGACTGTGCCACTGCCACCTGTACCGCTGCCGCCAGTACCACTGCCAGGTCCTGCCGCTGCTGCCTCTGCTACTACTGCCGAAGCCGTTTTTACCGCTTCCGCCTGTACTACTGCTGATGTTTCTACCGCTGCCCATTGCCTCAACGAATTGAATTCCCGTTCTTCGGCTACGATTCCCGACCGTCCACTATCAACCACCTACCTTTTAAAAGTTTACTAAATAAACTTGGTGATAAGTTTGATAACGTTTATAAAGCATTGAGTATCATACCTTCCACGGACAAAGAAGGCAGGTAATAAATAAATAAAAATTGCAATGACCCTGGCCTCCGCTGTTGCTATCCCAGCAACCAGCATAAACGTGTCCTTACAATACTTCACATTATTATTTATGCAATTTTTGAAAATTTCTGATAACTTTGCTGTTTTTTTTTTGAAAATATGGCGAGTACTGAATTTTATATTTCAAGTTCAAGTAATGATGATGAAATAATGGACATAAATATACAGATTCTATGTAAGAAACCTTTCTTTTATAAAACTATTTTTATTTTCTTATTTTTGTCAACACATTCAGACTCAATAAAACCGCATTTCAATAATACAGTTTTTGCTTTTTTATTGCAGCATTAAGATCTAGAAGTTCTTCTTCCCTGCGTGTTTTTCTTTTATATATTTTAAGGTGTTCCTCTTCCAGTGCCAACCTCTTTGTCTAATAATAAGAAACGTCTCTCAAATATTTGTTAATAAATTTCAAATGGCTACATCGTGCCTGTTGGACTTCGGTTTGCTGCCTTAATAATTTCTTTCCTTTTCAAAGGATTTCATATTTGACCGGACCCCGGCTAAAACGGTGGATATATCAACGTTTGTATTTACTTCGGAGTAAGTAGTAGTTAAGTCTACATTTTGGACGCTTTCTAATACTGCACTAGGGAATCCATCTTCTGCTCGTGGTCGCCAAATCCCACTACGCTTCCTTTTGGGTTAATTTGTTTTTCATATTGCAAAAGGTTTGACACCGCTTTCTCCAATGCTGACAATGGCAACTGTTCGTAACAGCCTCCCCCCATTGCTCTGGATTCAGGTTTGTTACTCACCAGTTTTTTTTTTTTACCTTGAATTTCAAGTCCTTCCATACCTTGAATTTTATATAAATACAAATTTGTTAATTTAGTTTTAGATACTGTATGCCAAACTTCTCCATCACGAACCGGAGGCCCAAAGGCATTTAATTTTTCGGCAGTTTCGCTGCAAAAGGCATTGCAATTTAAAGGTTTTATGTCCTTTCGAAAACCCTGAGCATAAGCCAGTTTTTTATCCATTTTGGAAACTAAAATTTGAAACTGCCTTGGTGACTTATTTTCATTTTAATTTTTTTGCAGTCGTTTGAACTTTGCTCTTTACAATGCTGACGTTAGAGAACTATCTACGTTCCAAAATGGAGAATACCGATTTATTTACGAAGATTGCTGATAACGCCAGCGGTGATGCTAAATTGTCGTTTTTATTTCGTTTTAAAACTACAACGCCAACGGGATAATGAGTGATTATTTAAGTACGCTGTCGAAGCATCCTGCCGTCAATATAGTGATTATAAAATACTGTCAGAAATTACTCCAGCAAGCAACTGTACAAAAGTTTTGAATCGAAGAAAAAAATTTATTTTTGCAGTAGTTATAGATGTGTACTCTGAATTAATTTATGGAAAAAAGTCAGTTTTGGAACATTTTTTTAAATGCAGAATAGTTAGCATAGTTAGCTCTATAAACTCGTATGGATAGCGGAATAAAATTACGTATAGGACGTGATGGAACATTAAAACTGGATATGACTTATTAAATATTGACTAAACGCGTTTTCTTTAATAAGATTAAGGACAAAACTAACACCAATGAGACCCATAATTAATTACAAATCCGCACCAGGCTGCAAACTTTCGAAATATATAAAAACAATATTAAAAGACACCTTAGACCTGGAATATAGGCATACGATAGCCAACACTACAGAACTGATTAATAAACTGGAGAATGTGAAAATAACGGAGAAGACAAAACTGGTCTCTTTTGACGTAAAGGACTTGTATCCATCAATTCCGGTAATGGATACATTGAACATTGTTCATAGGACAGTAAAAAACAAAACAGAAAACAAGGAACTGGCAATACAACTTACAGGCACACTAAAAGCGACACTAGAACAGAATTACTTTAAATTTAACAACAATATATATAGACAGATAACAGGACTAGGGATGGGAAATCCAACATCTGCCACCCTCATGGAGGTATTTATGCAGAACTTGGAAGAGAAATACGTAAAGGAATTAAAAACCAACTTCGGAGTAATATTCTACGCAAGATATGTCGACGACATCATATGTATACTAGAAGGAAATAACGAGGAGCAAATTCTGGATTACTTGAATGGAAGACACAAGGACATAAAATTTACAATGGAAAAGGAAGAGGAGGGGAAAATTAATTATCTGGACCTAACGATCAAGAGGAACATAATCTCGAACAGAATCGAATATGAAATATACAGGAAACCAACAGCAACGGACACAATAATACACAACTCATCAAATCATCCCCAGCAACACAAAAACGCAGCAATCAGGCAGTTAATAACAAGACTCGAGAGAACACCACTAACACGGCAAATGTATATGAAGGAAATGGAAACAATATACACCATAGCGGAAAACAACGGATACAAAAAGCGCCTCGTAGATAACATCAAGAAACAAATTGGAACGAACAAAGAACAGGAGAAGGAAGGAAAAAAAATGGGCTACATTAACATATATGGGAAAATCAACGTACAAACTGGCGAAATTCTTTGGAAAACACAACATCAATACCGCATTCAGAACAAGAAACAACCTAGGCAGAATACTACGGAATAAAACAACCGAGGCAAATATACTAGACAAACAAGGAGTGTACAAATTAACTTGTACATGCCATTATAGCTACATCGGGCAAACAGGACGAAAAATTAAGACCAGATATAGGGAACACATTAGAGACTATAACAAAAGACTACGAGAACCAAAATCGACTCCAGAATCAAACTTCGCGAACCATATATTTAACAACAAATGTACACCAGGACATATTAAGACAACGGTTAAACTGCTTCACACACAGCTCAAAGGGAGGAGACTAAATGTATTGGAAAACATGGAAATATACAAACAAAAAACGTTTGACGGACGAATAATAAATGAACAAATAAACACTGCTTCGGACACAATATTTGAACCGTTGAAACATTTTTACAGGAAAACAAACACTACACCAGCACAAAAACGTTACGCAGGTGCGCAAGACCAAGGCAATAAAGAACATCATAAACGTACAATTACAGATTATTATGTCACATAAAAGAGGAAAAAAGAAAAAACCCAATAGGTTCACACATAAACAAAAACGGACAACAAGCATGATCGTAAAAGAATTTAGGTAGGAAAGAAGACGAATGAAAAAGGGAGCGACAAATTAGGTAAAAAGAGACAAACAAAAAAAGGAGAGAGAGATGTAGGCAAAAAAGACAGAAAGGGACGAACGCAATAACATGAAGGGAGACACGAACTATATAAACACAACTGACAATAGAACGCAACTAGTACGAAAGGAACACTGAAGATGGCAAACGGCCGAAACCGGTTTGTTCACAAACCAAATTTGACGAGGGTCGACGGAAAACCGTACCCAAACAAAAGACAAAACTAACATTCAACATTGTTCAACGACTTTTAAGCAAGTCTATTATTATAAGATAAATTTTGCATATATCAATGCAAGCCACAGAGACAAAAGAGCAAAAACTGTTTCCGAACAGAATCGACAATATTATATGGACATTGTAGGTGGGGTCCCAAACTATAGAGTCATATTCCAGAGTAGGTCGTTATAAAAGGGTCAGTAAACTATTCAGCATAGCGTTTTATAGCCGAGGAGACGAAAGAGCAAAAATTGTTTCTGAACAAAATCGACAATATTATGTGGATATTGTAGGTTGGGTCCAAAACTATAGAGCCATATTCCAGAAGAGGTCTAAATAAAGATGTATACAATTTCTTCGTTATATAAGGGTCAGTAAACTCTTCAGCCCAGCGTTTTGTAAGTCCCAAAAGAGATTTATTAACTGTAATGAAATGTGTTGTATAAAATTCAGCTTAAGATCAAGTAAGACACGTAGATCAGATATTACTTCATTTCATCGTTAAAGACATAATCAACATTAAAATATTTTCTCTGAAAGAGAACATAAGCAGCATACGATTAATTTTACACCCGGAACTAATCTCATCTAAATCATCACACATAAATGTGGGTATAAAAAGTGATGATGTGTTTAAATTGAAAACACGAAAATACAAAAATACATATTTTCTTATATTTGTTTGCTATTGTATAATACATTATTTTTAGTTAAAAAAAATATAAATAAAAAACAAAACAAAAACATACAGTTACAGTTTTTCCAATAAACAACAAATAATCCATAAATATACTTTAACAATGTCAAGTTCATGATATTTTTGGGCTGTAAAAAATAATTTTTTTTTTTTGGGTGTGTTACAACAGCTTTTCGGTCATTTTTCTTTTATCATTTTTATTTTTTATGTCTTTTGTTAAATACAAACAATATTACTAACGAGTCCGTTGCCAAATAATGTGCAAATTTTGAAATAATTAAAGTTATAAAATATACACTGTCTGCAAAAAAGCTTTTAAGTATAAATTACAATTCGAGTATCACAAAAATCATTTTAACGTCTTTTGTTTTGAGATCAGTAAAGTCGTAGTTATAAGTATAATAATTTGATTATACAACTCAATTCTGTCAAGAAACACTGAATAACTTTTGCGATTCCAAACAAGAACTTTATTTATATCGTTTCAAAAAATTTGAAATTGCTAATTCAAAATAATTCGTTTTAGCCCTGCTGTGCAGTACCATAAAATAAAACAAAGAGACAGACAAGAGAAGAATGTACTAAAAAAATAATATATAAAATTGTTTAGGTTAGCCCAATTGTTATTTGCTTTTAAATAAATAGTGTGATATGAGTGTCAATTTGTTCTGCTTATGATTATGTGAAGCCTTCTTTACATCAAGTGGTAACAAGTTTGTTAACTAAAGTTTTACTTTGTTGTTGTTTATATGTTTAACTGTCACTTATTTGTTCTTTAAAATATTATTAATGTTAAATTTAATAAAAACAATTTTCAAAATAAAACTCAATTAGTAAAACAAACAGAAACAAAGGAAATATGAATCAACGACAACACACGCTATAAAAGTTTTGAAAATTTTCCGAGTTGAGCTTAGCAATCAACTAAATGGCCATGCAACTAGCTATTTTTAGTGATTCTATTTTAAAATAACACTTAAGTTATCAGCACGCTGCAAATTTAACAAAAATGTAAAATTTTTCTTAAATATCTTAAAATAAAATTTTTATATAAATTTATTTTTTCTTATATAATTATTTGATCATTTTTATAGTTTTTTGAACGATCTTTTTAATTTACCTTTATTAAATATCTTTTTTTCTTTTTAACGATCTTTTTTATATATTTTTTTCTTTTCGATATTTCGCTTTCCTTTGGAAAGCTTCTTCCAAAAAACAAACGCAAAACGCAAAATTAATAAAGACCCTTAGGCTAAATTACCAGAAAATTGTTGAACATTCCACTGATTTCCAGGAATGTCAATTCTAAAAATGTCCTTCAAAATTTATTAAACCAAATTTTTTATTTTATATAAATTTTTTTTGTTAGCACACATGGGATTTGTTAATTGCAGCTAAAATTTATTGGCATTATTTCATAATGACAAAAAAGAATAACTACCATTGATTGCTACTGATTTTTTCATTTTAATGTAGGGGGTCCGCGGGAAGCTATACTATTTGGTTTTGTCGGCATATTAGTCTTGATAGCTCATATTTTGCAGTCGTGAAGTAGACACTTGGCAAATTTATTATCGAAAAATGTTCAATAAACCAACGTGTTTTAATCGTTAAAACATTTTATCAAAATCAATCATCGATTACTACTACCATGAGAAATTTGCGTGAAGTTTTTGGGAGAAACATCATGCCAACAAAAAAACACTCTTTATCGTGTACTGAATGATTTGAAAAATAGAGGGTCTGTAGATGATAGGCCCAAGCATGAAACATAACGTGCTGCAAAAACGGCTGAAAACATTACGGCTGCTCAAGAAAGTGTTCCAAAATATCCATTAGCCTAAACTTGACGCCACGCTCAGGAGCTCGGTCTTCAAAAAAAAAAAATTTGGCTACAATTTTGCCCAAGGATTTGCATTTGTGTCCAGTTAACACAAGAGTTTCTTCCACAAGACCATTTACGCCGCCGTTCATATGCCAATAGGATGTTACAGCTCACCCGTGGCAACCCCGATTTTCATAAAAAAAAATAAAGAGTGATGAGGTACATTTTCATTTGAATGGACATGGGAATATACAGAATAGTCGGTTCTAGGGAGCGGGAAACCAGCAAGTTATTCAACAGTCAACTTTGCATCCATTAAGAGTGGCAGTCTAGTGTGCAATTTTGTCAGGAGGAATCATTGTACCTTACTTCTTTGTACGGCGTAACGATAACAGTGAATAGGAAGCGATATTATGATATTATTAAAAACTTTTTAACGCCACAACTGCAAGACGGTGCCACATCGCATACAGCCAGCATTACAATGGAATTACTGCGAGACCTCTTTCCACAACAAGTTATTTTAAGAATTAGTGTTGTTTGATTGACCTCCACTGTCGCCTGATTTAACTGCTCCGGAATTCTTTTTGTGGGGATATCTGAAAAGCAAGGTTAATGCAAACAAACCAGAAACGCTTGAGCACCTCAAACAAAATATTCGTGATGAAATTAATTAAATACCGCGTGATATATGTGAGAATGTAATGAAAAATGTTCTCAAATGTGCTCGCTAATAGAAGCTAACAGAGGCGGACATTTATCTGATATTGTATTCCATACATAATTACCAACTTTAAATAGAACATTTATCAATATAAGATTAATTCCTTTTCATTTAATTAAAAATTATAAACAAACAAAGTAGTATACCGTTCCGGCGAACACCCTGTAGTTTTTGCTGATGGCAAGTAATGCTTAATTGAATTGTTTTATTACTTATAACAATTGAAAAAAAATAATTGTTCTTATGACAACCCCCCGGGTCACATATATATGGTCTTTATAGAACTTCGACTATCTAGATCTGTGCAACTGGGTGAAAAAGGGAGCCCAGTCCCCTGAAGTCAGCAGGGGTACAACTGGAAACTCCACTTTATTTCCACGGGAATCAGTGACCCGCAGAGTTCCGTTATTTGTCTCTTTAGACATTTAACTGTTCTCTGACTGATTATTGAGGTTGGCCCCTATATGGGAGTATCGTGGTGGTTGTGGTTTCGCGGCCCCATATCAGGTCTGTTGTTTAATATGGTGGCCAGGATCATTTCGTCGTTAATGACACGCTAGGCGAATGATCCATTCCAGTGAGCATGATAGACATGTATTCTAGACAGGAGTTGGAAAGTCTCCAACTCTTAAGCAAGGAGTGATGATTTGCAGCCCTGCTCTGGAATCATCAAAGTTGCAACTAGAAAGTTCTGTTGCAAAGAATTATAGCTTCGGCTTCCTAGGACGAGCATGACGTTCCAAATTATGCAGTGGTTTAGTCCACCATCTGATTAAGGCTTCATGGCCAGGCGCAGATGTAAATTTAATCACACAGTTGTTCTTATGACAAACAAATTTATGATCGCAGAATCTAATTGATCTATATTTTAACATTTTTATAATATAAAAATTTCTAAAACCTTAATTCTTATAACACCCTACATATATAGCATATCTTATTTCTTAAAAAAAAATTAAAAAATATGTTCTTACATTCTCCATTTATCCTGAGAATATTATAACATGCAAATTTATATACTGTGATACAAAAACAATTGATGATTAGTTATCCTTTTAGCGTGTTATTGGCTGCAATTTTTTCAAAAATAAAATCAGTAAATTGATTGTTAGTGGAGAAGCTTGTTCCTATCCTATACCTTTAACCACATTTTAGAAAATTTAAAGCTGCTTATTATATTTAAAAAAAAAAATTTTAACCAACTGAGAATTCGACAAAAAAATCAAAAAACACAAACACCAAATGTTGTTAAAGGTTTACTGATTAGTTAAGTGGAGCAAACAAAAAAATTTCCTTGAGAACTGGCAGACTGACCACCGATAATCAATTCAGTTAACTCCTTTGCAAATAAATTTGAGTAATTAGCATACTGAAATGTTAACTACAATAAAATAATTACTTAAAAAAAATCATTTTAAATAACTGATGATATTTTTTAGTCACAAAATTTTGAAAACATTTAATCATTATTTAATTGTAACGCTTTGATTTGTTAACTAAATATCAATGAAACTTTTTAATTAAAAAGCATTATTATTAATATTTGTAATTCAATGCTAATAAAATTGACAATTAATTACTCCCATGCATAGCTAAGAAAATAAACAAATATAATGATGTTCAAAATAAATACTTCAAACTATCTTAAAACCATTTAATCGTTAATTAATTATAATGCTTAGATTCTTTAACTGGTTATCAATAAAACCTGTTTTAAAAAAGAATTATTATTATATTTTTATTTAATGCTAATGAAAAACATTTAATCATTGAAAAGCATTATTGTTTTTTGTCATTCAGTGCTTATGAAATTGCCAATTAATTACTGCCTGTTATGGTTTCAGACCGTTTATAATATAAAAATAGAAATTGCTGCACGATATAGCAAAGACAAAAGGCCGCTTAAAAATTCTATGTAAAATACAAAACAAAAAAATTCAGGAAAGCATTTTTTTAAAGAACAAAAAAACAAAGAAAACCTAAACCGCAGCATGTTCATATAAAGAAAGAAATGGAAAATGGTCTAAGGATATTGTCATTGCAAAACAAATAAAAATAAAAGATAAAAGAAATACTTAACTGACAAATAGAACTTAAAGTCCGTTACTGCATGTAGCTAGGCAGTTGATCTGTCAAAATTAATGCAAATTTTGAATTTAATAACGAGCATAATTTTTTCAATTGAATTTTTTATTGAAATATAAAGTTAATATACTTTGTGTCAACTGCAGCAAGAGAAATATAACTCAAATAAAAAACTCGAACTACGATTGAATATAAAAACTTGGCTCTGTGCTAAATCGGAATATATATATCACTGAGCAACATTTCTGCAAGTTCCGAGAAATTTAAAATTTTAATCAATAATGCTTTTTTAACTTGCACTCAATAATTCTTTGTTGGTGTATTTGCTTCTCTCCCCAAAATGGTGCCAACTTGACTTATAACAATTCGAAGGCGAATATCCCCGTATTGACATAGAACTTTGACTTTAGTTAATCACATTTGAAAAATACATATGCAAATGCATGATGTACACTGCAGAAGAAAAGTAGACGCCCTGAAAAAGTCGCATTTTGTAACTGAATTAAAAAGGCACTTCTTCTTCTTCTGTAGAAAGCTTCTGCAATTGCAGTTTTTGCAACCACTAAAAAAAACTCAATGTTTCTCGACTTCACCAATTCCTTTACGCTTTGTTTCGATCATCTATTAAATGGTTTCTTAAAGGATAGCACAGTTTCTAATATGATATGAATTAAGTTTAGTCAAGATTTTAACCCTAAACCTTACAGCAAGAAGTTCTTAATTTTTGAAATAATGTTGAAGAAAAAGATTTATATTCTCATTAAGAAAAGTTACAATTCAAAAAGGGGCATATAAATTATTTAATTATGGTACACCCTTTAGTTATGGAGAAAAACTTTTTCTTTAAGTACATGTTGAATGTGTTCAGAATGTTTGGTACACATGTAAGTGACAAGTGAGTACTCAAGCTAAAAACTAACTGTGATAAAGAGTACGTGACAGAAAAATGAACAATTACGGAACAAACTGTCATATAAATGGGCAGATACCCAGAAGATACATTTCTTTGAAAACATGTATACGTGCTGAAAAACAGTTTTAGCTAAAAGTTTACGGACACCTGAACTTTTATATCTCCCAAAAAGCAAAAAAATTTTTAATAGAAACTAACGGCAAATGAGAAGTACTTATGGTCTTCATACATACAACTATTCAACGCATAGTAGACAAATTTATTTCATGTACCGCCGGGTGCCAACCGGACTACTTTATATTTTTATAATTATTGACTAAATGAAAGAGAATGGACCTTATGTTGATAAATGTTTAATTTAATATCGGTAATTATGTAGGGAATATTATATCAGATAAATGTCCGCCTCTTTTAGCCTTACAAAAGCGTTCCGTTTTGAGCACATTTTTCTTTACATTCTCACGCATTTTACGCGGTTTTTCATTAATTTCAGCACGAATATTTTGTTTCAGTTGCTCAAGTGTTTCTGATTTCTTTGCATAAACTTTGCTTTTCAGATATCCTCACGAAAAGAAGTTCGGACAAGCCAAATCAGGCAGCCGCAAAGACCAATCAACATCACCCTTTTCTTGAAATAACTTGTTGTGGAAAGAGGTCTCGCAGTAATTCCATTGTAATCCTGGCTATATGCGATGTTGAACCATCTTGTTGATGCCACATGTTAATCAAGCTCAAATCATGCAATTGTGGCGTTAAAAAGTTTTTAATCATATCACGATATCGCTACCTATTCACAGTTACCTTTATGCCGTTTTCATTTTCAAAGAAGTAAGGTCGAATGATTCCTCCTGACCTAATTGCACACCAGGCTTTCACTTTTAATGAATGCAAAGGTGACTGTTCATTCATTTGAGGATTTCCCATTACCTAGAACCGACCATTCTGTTTATTCACATGTCTATTCAAATGAAAATGTACTTCGTCACTCATTATGATTTTTTCACGAATATCAGGACTGTCATGGGCGAGCTGTAACATCCTATTGGCATATGTATGGCGGTGTAAATGTTCTCGTGGAAGAAACACTTGTATCAACTGAATCTTATGTGGAAACAAATGTTGTTCTTTGAAGGCCAAGCTCCTGAGCACGGTTTCGAATTAGGTTTATGAATTGTACTTTGTGGTTCATGCTTGGGCCTATCACCTACAGACCCTCTTTCTTCGAAATCATTTACTATGCGATAAACAGCGAGATTTTTTGGCACGTTGTTTCTCTCAAAAATTTCAGGGAACTTTCTCATCGTCACAGTAATCGTTGATTAATTTTGATAAAACGTTTTAACGATTAAAACACGTTGGTTCATCGAATATTTTTCCATAATGAATTTGCCACGTGTCTACTTCACGACTACCAAATATGAACCGTCAAGACTAATAATTACCAAAATGGCGGCAAAACAAAGTACTATACCTTCCCTGCGGACACCCTATAGTTCTGTTAAAAATCTAAACATCTACCTGCATTCTAGCAAAATGCTAGATCTAATAAAAAGTACGCCAGTACCCGTGATTATGTGAAGTCGCTTAAAATAATATAAAGAAATACGATCGCATCATGAAGGCAGTATATTTAACACAGCTTGAAGACCGCAAGATTGTTACGTTACGCAGATACCGATTAGACATTTATATCAAAGTTTTTTAATTTAATCTGATTGAGGGAAGAACGAGGGCAGTTTCCAAAATTTACTCCAGACTTCCTCGTCATAATACACTCTGTCCGGCGAAGTATGTAAACTTGCTCAATAAATGGAGTTTAATATTACCACTCCGGAAATGTACTAGATTGCGAAGGATAACTCAATATCCTGTTCACTACGCAATATTTTGATGCTCGGACACCAAGGGGACATCATGAACGATATATTAAAAAACTGTTAAGGCTAAAAACCTTCAGAATATTAAATTAGATAATGTTGAAACAATCAATAATATCAAACAATCAAAGTGATACTTAAGAAGTAAAAATGAAGTGTTACTAAAATTTGCATTCAATTAACATCAATCACGGACTCCATGTGCCACGCTTTTAGAAATAATTTTGATTTCATTTGTTTTATTTACCTAAGATTTTTTTTGTGGACATGCCTATCGATTTCGTTCATTCAACATAACCTAACTTGCAATTTTTCTGTGTTTCTTACCATTTTCTTCACTACATTCAACGAGGCGGTTAGTTTTTGGCTTATGTGACGATGAAGAAAATTAGAGAGAAATTCATTCAGCGTTGAACAAAAAACCAATCCCTTGCACTGTGGGTCAGATACAAATAATTTTGAAGCAGCAACTTCTAAACGGCTGATTTTTGAAAATTAGAATAATCAAATAATTAAAAAAACCTCTTTAACTACAAAAACCGTGTAAAAAAATTTAAAGCCCGAACCGAAATTTAAAAAAAAGGAAGCCTCAGCAAAAGTTAAATGGCGAAAGAACTCTGCTTTGGAGCATAATTGCACTACTGTAGAGAAGTTCTCAGGCACCAATATCATAAAATTTGAACTGATTCAGCAATTTAGAAATCACTGAATAATCCTCAAAATATTTCGTTTTTACTCTACTGTGCGTTGCTTGTTGCAAACAAATGCTCTATTTATCTACAACATAGCTATCAAATTTAAGGCTTTATACATTTTTTTCTTCAGTGTAAGAAGCCAGACCATTAAGCAGTTAATTTATTTTTTTAAATAAAAACGCAGTGTATATGATAAAAGCTTTCAATATAAAGATTTTTTTGCTGCCACTGTATGCAGCTTAATCAAAACTAGTTGTGTGTACGTGCGTCAGGAAAAATACTTGTGCATTTCTCACGCATACATGATTACATACCCGAACGAGGGCATACACTGACGGATACAGCCAGGCCGACCAATTTACCGAGTTAAAACCAAAACAAAAAGGTTAAGAATTTTAGGTAAAAAGTTTTTAATTAAAGGTAGACATCAACAGCATTTGTCGGTTATGGTCTTAAAAAATTTAAATAATTTCTGGACATAAGAACAATGGAAAAGTACAACATTTTTTTTTTTGTTTACAAAAAAGAAATTAAATTGAAGTCCTTATTTCTGTAGGTCAAATGATGTTTGCTTTGTTTTTTCAATTTATAATTAATTTTACTTAGCGATGTGAAATTATAAAATAGAGGAGGTCTTCTTCAAAAGTGCTATTTTGTTTAAACAAAAAGTTAAAACATTCACATTTATTTTTAGGCCCCCCTTTGAAAATGTTTAAATCAACAAATGAGCAATGAACTCAACATGTGTTTTTAAACATTCAGACACTTAAATTCAAGTTTTTCTTTAAATCCTTTTCCTTTTAAAAACAAACATTCTTCAGCAGCAAAAGAGCAATACAATGGCACGTTATAACTGCTTTGATGACAATGTGTGTACCTGTTGCAAATGTGTTTGTGTTGCAAATATTCAACAGACTTTGGTAGTTGTCATATAAAAACAATACTTGAGATAGTACTCACCAGCACTTATACAAACACGAAATGTTGCTTTATTATACTTCGGTTGATGTCCTTTTTGTTTTTAGTATAAAAACATAGAAATTATTAACGAAATACGTATGATTATAACTAAATGTTTTTTCATAGTTTTAATTTTATTATTGATTAAATAAAGAATTTTATTTTTTTGGTAACATTTAAATTTAAATTTAAAGCGTTGTTTTCGTTCACCAACTTTACTTTTGAAGCTTTTTTCAAGGTTTAAAATATGCCTTTTTAAATAGTTACTTAAAAAAGATTCTTTCCTAAAAAGTGATCTTTTGAAAAAAAGCAAAGACTGCAAGTTGTTTTTTAAGTGCTTTCGTTAAAAGCACTTTTTAAGTAATTTCGTTAAAGGTGCTTTTTTTTCTCGGATCAGCACTCAAGGGATGACCCCTACACATGCAATGCACTGTGCCAGAACCAGGAAGCTAGATTTATAGGGAGGAGGATAGAGGGAGTAGTGTGTCTGGACATTCAATTTGAACTTTCCTACATTGAAAATGTTAGGAAAGGCCTCTGGGAGATTATTCCATATACGGATCGTTCTGCTAAAAAACGTATTTTCCCTGTAATGCATGGTGCGATTCACTGGCCAATCAACCACAAATGGATGTGATCTCAACGAAAATCGAGTTAAACACAAGCAAGATAAAACAGTGAAATACATTCCACATTGCATCGATGCTATAAGGCAATGATTCCCAAAGTAGTCGATATCGACCCCTGGGGGTCTATGACAACCTGCAAGGGGTCTACGTCAGCGAAAAAAAATTGGGGGTCCATGAAATGAAAATGGGGGTCCACGATAGTGGATCTCAGCACATACACTGATAGTACCTATTTACTTACATCATACTATCTTATAATATCAAAACATACACATTATTTATAAAAGTACCTATGAAGTAAAAAATGTATTGTATATGTTTATAAAATTGTGTTGTGCTTTGTGGTCAGCTGTTTGTAGGCTGTGTGTATTTTATTTATGTGTTGCGATAGTTCGAACCGTGATAAATCAACAAATATTTTCAAAATACACCTGCTGGATTTTCTGTCTTATTTAAATAATTTAATTTTGCCAGCAGATGACTGATACCATGTCCGAAATTCTGGATACTAAAGATAAAATTTTGAAAGAAAATTTAATGAAGAGGAAAACAGGCATCGCCTATTTAACAGATTTGTTTACAAAATTGAATATGGCTAATTTGCAATTACAAGGCGACAGTTTAAATTTAATTAAAACAAAGTCCATCTTATCAGCCTTTCTTGCCAGAGTTAAACTAATGAAGCAAAATATTGGACGGGGCGAATTTTTTCAGTTTCCCAATTTGTCACAGACAAGCTGCCAGGAAGATGATGTTTCAACATACGTTCAACATTTAAATGCCCTCTATTCAGATTTTGAATCTAGGTTTGAGGATATTTTGACTATGGTAATACCACCGTGAATAATTAATCCATATGGTGAAATAGAAGAAACGAATGTCATAATACAAGAGGAACTGACTGAACTAAGTACAAACGAAACACTTAAGGTTCACTTTAAAAATGGATATAAAAAATTCTGGCTGCAAAACAACATACCCGTTACTTATCCCGTATTATGGAATATAGCGAGGAAATTTTTAATTTCCTTCCATCGTCATACCTAGTGGAAAGGGGGTTCAGCGCTGTTACCAATCTCCTAACAAAAAAAAAGAAGCAGACTGGACATCATTAGCCGATTAACCCTTACAAAATTGACGCCAAATGTTGGTAATTTATTATTAAAGCATCAGGTTCATCCTTCTTACTAAAAATATTGACTTATTCCTGTAATGTTATTTTATTTATAGTTTATTCTACGTTTATTAATGTTATGCATATTTTACATAACATATACAAAATTTTATTTCGAGTAGTTTTAATTTAAATTTAAATAATAAATCTATAAATTAACTTTAAGTTTTTAACACTAAACTTCACTACGGTTAGAAATTTACAGGAAATCAATATCAGGTAGGTAAGGGGTCTACCCAACCCAGAAAAACATGGCAGGGGTCTACGACACAAAAAAGTTTGGGGAACTCTGCTCTAAGGAATTAATAGAGTTGGATACCCTACTGTCCCCAATAAGAATATTGGCCCTCTCCTGTGCGCGATCGAATGTTTTGGAAATTACTTAATAAAGAAAAATACTATTTTCGTAGGCTTTTTACAAAGCCCGCGTTTTTTAAAAATCACTACTTTTTTAGGTATTTTGTAAAAAGTTCCTTTAAAAGGTTTTCTTTTTACTCTTAAATTAAAAATTATGAAAGCGCTATAAATTAGATAATTAGCCCATTAACTAGTGTCTTTGATTAAATTTATAGATATTTATTATAGCAATAGCGAATATATATGAATTATTTTCGCCGTTGCTTAAAATGTCAAAAAAAATATTTGTTCAAAAGTTTAACTTCGACATTTCGAGCAACGGCGAATGTACAGGGTGGCTGATGAAAGCTGCTACCAAAAAAAAAACGTAATAACTTATTTTTTGTGTAACCAATCTGTTCCATTTTTATTTTATTTTATAGATTGATCTTTAAATTTAACTAAAATGGAGAATTGGGACAATGAAACAAGAATTTGGATAGTGCAACGCTTTAGATGGACTATAATGAGCGTGACACAATCGCAAAAAAGCCTTACCATCGAGATCCCTCAGTTCCGGATGCAAAAAGCTATCGCTGCTGTAGCTGCTGCCATACAATCCAATCCTCGAGTTTCGACAAAGAGCTTATCTGCTCAAATGGGTGTCAGCAGGCAGTCACTGCAGACAATTTTGCCCCAAGATTTAAACTTATTTCTATATGAGATTCAATTAGAAAACAAACCAAGAGATTTAACGATTCGCTTGGAATTTTGTGAGAAAATCATTCGAATGGCGTCAGATAATAAAAACGTGTTGACCTGCATTTTTATGTCTGACGAGGTACATTTTGATTTAAACGGCAATGTTATCAAACAAAATTATCGAATATGGAGTAATTCTAACCCACAGATACTCCATCAGATGCAATTGCATCCAATTCGCGTCACAGTGTAGTGTGCAGTTTCTTCAAGGTTCATTGTCGGGCCTTAATTTTTCGAAGAAAACGGTCTTACTGTTACGGTCAATGGAGACCCTTACTTAAAGATGTTGAAAGAATGTTTCTTTTCAGAATTACGCCGAAAGAGAATCCCTTTCAACTGTGTTTGGTTTCAACAAGATGAAGCAACTTGTCGCATAGCCATGCCTGTTATAACAGAATTGCGGCAAAATTTAATTTAAAGAAACTCCACATTCAAGTCCCCTGTCCTCACTGCCCTGATTTTTTTTTTGTGGAGTTATTGCAAAGAAGGAGTTTACAAAAGAAAAAATTTGGATGATTAAAGGCAATCCATTCGAACGGTAATTAATGCAATTCCCGCTATAACACTCCAGGCAGTAATAAATAACTTTTGAAAAGATGTCGCACATGTGTCACCAAGGGTGGAGGACATTTGAATTCAAGTATTTTCAAAACTTCATGAATTACTTTAATAAAAATGCATTATTTTTCAAATGAATTACTAAAGAATAAATGACATAAACTGTACAAAAAGTTATTTGAGTTTCTTAATGGAGCAAAATTGTTCAGCCACCCGATATCTGCATTTGCCACTGGTTATACCTAAATCTACAAAATAATTTTTATATGGTGTTTGACTTTCAGGGTAACGGAGAAAAATCAATAAATTGGCCATCGCTGACACTTGGTAACATAAATTTAAGTCGACTAGAGAAGGTTTACATCGAAAATACAAACCGAATTTAAAAAATCTGTTACTTTTTATGAAAAATTATGGCTTAAAACAAAGTGTTTCATTCAACAAATTTTAGTTGTATCTGTTTTATAAAAAAAAAAAAAAAACAATTTTTAAATGTTCCAGAATAGCTCCCATAAGTTTGTCCATGTTTGTGTTGCTTAACAATTTGTGATTTTGTGAACTTAAGTCGCTTGTTAAAGTTATCTTAAAATTCCCAAAAATTTTTAAAAATGTGATTCGTAAATATACTCGTTTAAATGTGTTGTTGCTTTTTAAGAAAAATTTAATTCTTTTCTTTTTGTATGCACCACACCCTCAAAAGTTAAAACAAACAATTTTAAAAAATGTAACCACCTCCTGCAAATTGTTTCTTGGTACCTAAAAACTTCCACTTTAACATGTGTTTTTATATTCATGTAAATTGAAAAAGGAAAAATCCATTTTTCTGAATATACTGAAATCTTTATGTATTCCTGGTATAAAATCCAATGTTATAAAACATGTCAATGTTCGATTATATAATTTATGGTGCTGTTGTGCTTTTTTAATTATATTTTAGGCACACATACAAACGTTAGGAAATAAATTCAAAGATAAAATAAATACCACAGTTTTATAACGTCAACGTATACCGTCAATCCTCATTCCATACTCAACAGCCAAAACTTTCAAATTTGTAAGTTTTATCAGACAATCACTTGGTTTACGAGAAAAAGTTTATTTCTACAAATATGTATGTATCCTCTGAGCTTTTAAAGAAAGAAATATAATTTTTTTCAAGTTTAAAAAATGAGTGAAAGAGAGAAACTTTCTTGAGCCTAATTCATGCGTTAACTCACAATCTATTATTTTTATTCTCTACAGCTGCTTAAAAAAGTAGCCATGTTTCAAAAAGTTTCTGCAAGAAGATTTTTCCTCTATTTTAACATTTCCAAAATTTGCATTTTTAAAAAGTCTAAAAACTAGAAGCTTTCTAAAAATGTATCTGTATGGTACCTTTTTAAAAGTAAATTATAGAAAAGGTATTTTGAAAAAAAGTCCTTTTACAAAAGCGCTGCTTTAAATGCTCTTATATTACTCAGCTATCGATGTATACATTTCAGTAGCCTTAATAGAGTTTACCCAGTTCTTTACCTACAGCTCCAAAATTAATGGAAAAATAGTGAAATCGGTTGTGAAAAAAAAATGTTATTTGATGCTCATGTGATATTCAGGTAGTTAAAAAGTGACTCATTAGCTGTTTAAAGTGTAGATCATAGAATAATAATATTACGAAAGAACACTGAAGATGGCAAACAGCCGAAACCGGTTTGTTCACAAACCAAATTTGACGAGGGTCGACGGAAAACCGTACCCAAATAAAATTAATAATAATATTCCTTATTTATCAAAAAATTTTGAACAGTCATATCCCTTAAAATTCCTCAACTTTAACAGTCGCTGATTTATCATTAAGTTGTTAAAATAACAATCATTCAAAGACTTTAGCGGCTCTACGTCACAATCAAAGTCACTATCACCTCATTCAGTTTATATGGCCACTTTACTCGATTTATTCGTTTAATCTATAAATGACAAGAGTGAAATAAAAATTGCTTTGGTGGTTCAATGGTTCATTCCTCATCATAACAGTTTTATGGCGAAAATAATTTCTTATCTTCTTTTTCCATAACAGTAGAAACTCAATATAATTTCTTTGATTTCGACCACTTGGCCAAAGTAATCTTTGTAAGTTTGTTGCATTTAAACGTAATCCTTTCAGCATATAGCGGACGTCCGCCTGGAAGGTATACTACTTTGTTTGTTTATAATTTTTGATTAAATGAGAATTAAGAGAATGGATCTTATATTGATAAATGTTTTATTTAATGTCGGCAATTATGTATGGAATGCAATATCAGATAAATGGTCTATGCTTGGGCATATCACCTACCGACCCTCTTTTCTCGAAGTCATTCATTACACGATAAATAGGGCGTTTTGTTGGCACACTGTTTCTCCCAAAAGTTTCACGTGATGTTTTCATCGTTACAATAATCGATGATTGGTTTTAATAGAAAGTTTTAATGATTAAAACACGTTGGTTTATCGAATGTTTTTCCATGATAAATTTGTCACGTGTCTACTTCACGACTGCCAAATATGAACTGTCAAAACTCATGTTTACCAAAATGGCGGCATAACAAATTAGTATAACTTCTCGGCGGATACCCAATACAAATCTTCGTAAAAAATACAAGAATTGCTTAAATCATCCACACAATATGTTTTTAACGGTGCCATATCAATTGATAGTAAGATGACTCAATCACTTACCACCAAAAAATATACACTGAAAGAATTGTTTGAAAATACGTGTGCATACACAGTATCGGACAAAACTACAGCACGAATTGCTACATTTCAGTATGTTGTTCAAAATAAAAATTTATTTGTAATAGACAATTGTTTATCAACTACAAAATAATATTTAAGCCAAATTGTATATTCGTCATTTTAAACATTAAAAATCAAAGATAATCAGTAAAAAACACTATTTCAAGGCGGCAAAACTAAGGCATATAGTCAATATTGGGTGAGTAGGTGGTAAAAGGACTCAATGTTTTATGGCGTATGCATTGAATCAAATTAATTGGATAATACATCTAAAAAAATCCATTCAAGGCAGTTTCCGCCTTTTTTGCCGTCCATCCATATCTCTACAGTTATCGCGATCTGTTTTTCAATCTACAATTTCCTATAGATTTGCTATGGAATTGTTTAATTAATTAATTTTGTTGCCAGTGAACCACCACTTTCACACATTTACATGTGTGTTTATGGTACTTATGGTGCAGCATAACATTCTGAAAGATGCCTTTATAATCGGTTCCATGTCATAGCCTAAAAACATCCCCAGAGCAAAACACTATCGACATGTTTCGCAGTAACTTCTATATAATGTAGATTAGTACGCTGTACTTTGGGTCTCTTGGCTAACCTTAATCAATCGGAATTATTTTAAATTAAATTTAGACTCATCGTAGAAAAGTATGGTTTTCCATTGTATTATGTCCAATTAATGTTTTCCCATACGAATTTAATTAGGGCAAGTCTATTTTTTACGTAAAATAAACAATATAAACTTTTATGAGTTTTTAAGCCGCCTACAGCGCTTCTTACAACGGCGCTCTTGGAGTAACATATCGTGATAATTGTGTAGCAATGGACTTTTTAATCATGCATATTATTGGCTGGTTCACCTTTATGTACTGCAGCCAACGAGCCTGAGGAATGAAAACCGCTTAAAATTCTGGATATAATACTGTTATTAATACCAAGCTTCATTCAATGGACGTCACGGATCCATCATTATTCGGAGAAAGTAAAGTGATGGCTCTAGATATTTCATGACAAATGTTGCAAAAGATGAGGAGAAAGAAAGCAGCTTTGCGGTAGCCCTGAATTAATCTTGAAAATATCTAGAGCTCACTACTACACAGAATTACATCATGGTGTCGGTTATAATTTCTAAAGATTTATATCTAGTTTTCACAGGAATCGCACCGGCGAGTTCAAGATTAATTCAGGGCTACCGCAAAGCTCCTTTCTTTCTCCTCATCATTCGCAGACGACAGCAATATTTGTCATGCGTATTCATTTAGTAATAGAGCGAACCAGTTGGAGGTGAGTTCCAAAAGGCAGAACTCACTTCGAATGGGGTCGTGCGAATAGATCATCTGTTACTATGGGTGATATAGGTATTACGGAATCGGAAGCTTTTAATGTTTTTGGCATAAAAATTCTGTATGATGTTCTATAGGCCATAGATTTTTCAGGTTTATAAAGAAGCTTTCAAGCGCCTCGGTTTTTTATATCTGTCCAAAGATGGAATACAAATCTGTTTTGAAGTTGCTCGAACGCGTATAGGAGAGGGCCGTCCCCAATGAGCCTCATTGTGGACGGTAGGGTATTCAGCTTTATTGATTCTCTAGAAGATCGACGCAATGTAGGTTGTATTTCACTGTTGTTAACGAAACTCGTGCGTGTTTGCGTTTGACTCGATTTTCGATAAGGGCGCATCCATTTGTGGGCGATTGGCCAGCAAATAGCACTACACATTACAGAGAGAATTCGTTTTTTAGTAGAACAGTTCTTATATGGAATAAACTCCCTCCAGAGGTCTTTCCTGTCACTTTCAACGTAGGGAAATCCAAATCGAATGTCTACAAACACAACTCCCTCTTTCCTCCTCCCCATAACCTAATTTCCTAGTTCTGGTACAATGCATTGCATGATAGGGGTGGACTGAATATTTATTTCTGGCGATTTTTTTAAAAAAGTGCCCAAAAAACTTCGAAGCGATTTGGAAAGTACAGAAACATAAATGTTAATTTTGTCTAAACTCACTTCAAATAATCTTATATAAAATAACGATAATTGTTGTTATTAAAATAATATTAAAAAATAACGGTAATTGTTATTTTCCTAATGTGTTTTGGTGTAAATATTTGGATTAAGTGACGTTAAATTATTATTAAATTTCAAGTTGCCCATATTGTTCATCAGTCTAAAAATTAAAAATTTTTGTGCAGTGTAAACAATAATAATGAAAAAGCTGAAAAGTTGAACGAATTCTGTATCAAATTTATATAATTTTAGTCTTAATTTAAACTGTATCGTCATCTGAGATTTAATGTCATATTTAGCATTTTAATAACAATGTAAATGAGGTCATAAGAATATGACAAAATGCCTTAGGGTCCTTAAAACTATCAAAAGATAAAAAATTTAAAGAGCATAAGAGCACAAGAATTGAAAACTTTATTAGGAAAAACAACAAAAAAAAGAAGAAAAACAAATTACCACAGAATTTACACAAATCCCTGCAGGATTTCTATTTACAATATGTGCAACACGGAGAGAAATAAATTTAATAGTCATATAAAAAAGTTGTGAATAGCTTTGATTAAAAATTTTTAAAACTCAACAAGTGACTGATAATCGCATACATATGACGAAATAAAAATGCATTCGAATTTTAATTTTATTTTAAGCAAATTCTTCAAATCGATCAAATTAATGAAATTAGTATTGGAATGAAAGTTCAATAGGTAAAACCAAAGAATTGTGAGTTCAACAAAATCTTCTTTTTAACTTTTATTTATAAGCGACCATTACGCCACACTTTTCATTTAACACTCGGAAAAAAAATTTTTACATAATTTATCCTTCTTCTGTCCGTAAGTTGTTTACTTTATTATTTGGCTCTACAATATTCAATGGTAAATTTCAACTCGAAAGCTTCAGTTAACAATAAATGATAAGCCCATTGAAAAATTAGGGTTAAAGCGAATTCATAGCAGGCGACTTCATTAGGTGCAAAAGCAATTCGCTGATTCAGTTATCAAGCAATTTCGACCTCTGCAAATTAAAAAACGGAATCATCTGCAGGTCGCTTAACCTAATGCATCCACCAGTTATGTATTCGCCTTGGTTAGTATTTATAAAAGTAACATTACGCAAAGAAGTAACTATGTCGTACCCACAGCTGATGTCACAATGGACTTTGTTTAAGTCCAGCCCTTCCCTTTTGAAAATAATATCCATAAAACTTGTATTAAAACAATAATTATTTCAAGATGATTTTTTTATTTCAATCACAGCACAGAATACGGAGATTAATTTTTTTTTTTATTTTCTTTATAAATTTAAAATGAATATTTCGAATGAGTGACTGAACTAAGTTTTAAGAGATAAAATATTTGGTGTGACTCTAAATATTATTTTTAAATAGACTTTTAATTTAAAACAAAACAAAAATTAAATTAAGAAGCATAATTCTAAAGATAAAATCCAACTGAAAGTGAAGAAAGGAATACAGTTCTATTCCATATAAATATCAGTTACAATTTTTGCAAGTTTTTTATGGTTTTAAACTCTAAATATCGATAACATTATTAAATTCAACTACTATTTTTTCAAACATTTTTTTCAGTGAGTTTTTCTTTTGTATTCAAATACACGGAGAGAACTTATTTGTAAATCTTTTTGATTACTTTTCTTTTTTTTTATGTAGACATAGATTTTTATTTATTTGCTTGCTTTTTTTTGTAGGTATAATATGCAATTTTGCTTTGTAATTTTTCAATACTTTTTAAAATTTATATGCAACAAAATTTGTAATTTGTATTTTTTCTATAAAGGTAAACTGGTTTTGTTGTTTTTTGATTGTTTTTAAAGTGAGTAGTTTTTTTTTGTAATTTTCGTTTTCTATTATTTGGCAAATTATATTAAAATTAAGCAATGAACAAATAAAATGATATCAATTATGTTTGCAAATTTTAAAAATTAAAAAAGTAACTTTATAAATAATTTCTTAAGCCTTGCGCCTATTTATATTAAAATTAAATCAATTTAAATTATTTCGACACACCATATTGAGTGACATGTTCAGGAAAATAAATTAAATTAAAATTTATTTGGTTTTCATATAAAAACCTGATGCTTAAAGATATTATTAATAAAATATTAAAAAGGTCAATAAACTATAATTATTTAAAAAAAAAAAAAAGTAATTTATAAAAAAATAAATCTCAAAGTTGTGTTATGTATAAAAATAAATTTTAATATTGGGTGTAAAGGAAAGCTTTAAAAATCTAGGTTTTTCAAAGATATTTTTCCAAAAAAAAAAAATTCACTACAAACTAAGGAGTATCGTTTAGTAAATAAAAGGAAAATAGTTACTAACTTATAAAGAAAAAATAATTAACAAGTCATTTTGAAGACAGTTCAAAATATCTTGTTTTCAATCTGAGCATTTTAATTATAAAACACAAAGATCCCACAGAAAAGCGACGCCAGTTAAAATGATCGATCCTAAGTATATTTTTGAGTATTAAAAAATAATTAAATTCCAACATGCTAAATTCTAAGAAATATTTGTTTACGTAGGTTTAAGTCTGTAACTTTACCTGTGTTGCCCAAGAACTAGTTGTCAAAAAGTTTTTAAATATTAAGGTTAAGTTACATATAAAATATTTTTTTAAACACCTAAGTATTGAAGAACCGGTGATCTAGATTTCATTATTCGATTCAGGAGTGATCGATCAATAAAAAATCAAGCATATGACTAGCAAGACCTTACACTCATTCCTTGCTGAAATGCCGAAAAATGTGTAAACTCAAATTACGACGTTTGTAATAATATTATAATTCATAGCTGCCATTAGCTACCTTCGCCACATCGTTGCGCCCTAAAGGACCTCGTTAATAATGCTGTTAGTAGCAAGCAACTAATGAAACATCGAAATTTCTTAATTTTCGGTTTTAGCTTCAAGCAAGATTAGGCGATTGCTGCTGCTGATGTCCTATAATCCAGAAGTAGTAGCTTCAAGAAGCTGACATCTTCTTAATCCTATTTACAAAGCTTTTAAAATAGAAACAATTTTGATGCCGTTTAGCTGTCAATAATTAATAAAATTAAATTTTAAATTTATAGTACCAATAATAATTACATAATCAATAAATATAAAAACAAATAGTTGAAAAATTATAATAATTTATAAAAAAATTGTTCTAAAATTGTTAAGTAACATTTAAAAATATTTAGAACAAAAATAAAGTTGAGGACAATTTGACAATTTGAACTTAAAAACAAAAAGATAAAGAGTTTTCTAGCATCGTATATCAGACAATTTTTGTTATATTTTTTTTTTCTTTTTTTTTTTTGTTGCAAAATAAAAAATAAAAACCTTTGTTAAAAATAAATGTCACAAAAATTATTATTAACAGTAAACAGTTAAAATTTTCTTCTTTCTTGCGTTAAATAATTTTTAAATAAAAAAAGAAAACTGCATTAACAAATAATCAGCCTTCTAAATATTTTCTTTTTGACTATTCTTCATTTAAAATTAAAAAAATAAAATAAAATTAAAAAAAGCTACGAGTACATATTTCGATCATAGAAAATCATAGAGATTATTCGTATGTATAAAACTTATTCACTAACAAAGTGTTACGGGCATGTGTTCCAAGCAATAAGATCATCAAAGAAATAGCAGCAACTACAAAAAACATATTTTAAAAACTTTCTGTAATGAAAATTGTGTTTTTTTTTAGAAAATTTATTACTAGTTATTGCTGTAAAAATGTTCACGAGGATCTTACTGCCTGAAGTTAACAAACAGACATACCAATTTCTTATAAAAAATTATTTGTTCGTTTTACAAAAAAACAGTTTTTTATACATTCTTTTTAAATTCAACTAAAACATACTAAAAGTCACAAAAAGTTTTTTTTTTTGTAAATATGCCTTTAGTTTGGATTTGTTCATTAGTATATATAATTGTGGGGAAAGATTGCTCGGGCAGGCATGTAGTGAGGATCTTGTTGATTACGATAGCGGCGGGTTAAAAAAACAGCAAATAACTGAAAGATAAAATGGAAAATTTTATTAATATATTTCGATTATTATAAATTCTTGTAAACCAACAGAATTAAAAATAATAAATAAATAAATTAAATTAAATATAAAATTAGTTTGTAATGATAAAATTATAAAATAAAAAAAAAATTAAAACGTATAGAAATATTTCCTACACAATTCTTCAGAACAGCGACTGTATGGCACATAAGAAATTTTATTTTGATGATTTCTCGTTTTAATCGCATCCTCTTATAGCGTGAAACTTTTGCGTCATTCGATATTTTAAAGAATATTTTCGAATCAAATATCTATGCGAACAAGCCCACAACAACACAGCACATATTAAAGGTAGAAATTCAATGTTGCAAATTGGGGCAAAAACAAAATATTTTTCAAATATATCGGCATATCCTAAGCGTCTAATTCAATATTATGACAGGGAAAAGATATGTATTTTAGTATAAAGTCCAAACTCTCGAGACCTTTCAGAATTGGTGAAACCAGTTCCTAGAGTAAGACATTTCGAACAAGTAAAATTATATAAATATTTAAAGGCTCTCTCTTTTTCACCTTAACAAGGCCTTCGAAATCAGTTTTTTATTTATTTAAAAGTTCTAAAATTTTTGAGAATCTCCTAAAGTTTTTAGAAAGCATTAAAATGCAACAACTTGTGAAAACAAACGTATTCAAACGGACGTTTAGCAAACAGAATTTAAGCCGAATTTTTGTGTTGTTGTAAAGGTAACATTAAAAGTACTAAAATGATTTTCATACCATGCAGTGTTGTACAAAACTAAAGCAAGAAATTTTGCTTCTAAAGAAGCACTGCAGTAACATTATCTTTGAAAAAAAAATGTCTTTTGAACTTGAAGAATTTTCGATATTGCTCCATTAGTTCTCCGGTATTTTTAATAAGATCATTAGAAAATTGTTATTTATTTACTAATTGCTTCTGTGCTCTCAAAATCGCTTTGAAAGTTTGGTTACTTGTTAATAAAATGTGAAGAAATAAATATTCAAGGCATTTAAAAGAAAAAATCAAAGCTTATTTTAATAATAGTAAATCCTTAATGTCCACTGCAACAAAATTCGACAAATCACAAGGTTATTTATTTCCACATTTACAAACTGTTTTTACTCCTTAGACAAGCAAGCTAGCTAGGTGGCAAGAGTACTTATGATTAAAACGGATCCATTCATATTATCCAAGTCAATTGCTACACAATTATCACTAGAGGTTATTCCAAGAACCCTTCAAAGACAGGCTAAAAGTTTCAGAGAAAACCAAACAAGCCCTTAGTTTTACGAAGGATTGAATTCGCATAGGAACACATTAATTGGTCCACCACACAATGGAAAATCATACTTTGCTACGACAAGTCGAAATTTTATTTCAAAGGGTCCGATGAAATGTTAGTTAGAAAACCCAAAAACAATGTACTAACCCGTTATATAAAAGATCCTGTGAAAGATAGTGGAATTAGTGTTTTGGGTCTGGGAAGGTTTGTCAAGCTATATAGATTGTTGTTTATTGGGAACAACATTAATGTTTTAGAATAATCGCATCACAAGCCCATAGAAAATCTATGAAAAATTATAGATCGAAAAATAGAACGCGATAACTGTAAAGATATGTATGATCTCTTCAAAAACGCAGAAACTGGCAGGAATGGAATTTCTTTAGATTTATTTTATTCAATTTAGTTTCAAAAAATAATGGATACGCCACAAAACATTGAGTCTTTTAACCACTTACTCACCCAATATTGACAATATTCTTTAGTTTTGCTTAAAAATAATGGCTTTTACTGATTTTCTTTGATATTGAATGTCTTAAAGACAGAATAAATATTATTTTTGCGTCAATTAACAATTTCGTTTAAAAAAAATGTTGGTAAATAAAATTACAATTTATCACAATTTAACTTAGCTTTTCAACAGCTTATTGAAAAGTAGCAGTTCGTGATGTCCGATACTGTTTATAAAAAATAAAATAAAAAAAGGGCATTCCATTGAATCTGTTTCTGACATAAGTGAAAACATCAAAATAAAATATATAAAATCAAATTGAACTTCGTTTTACTATTTGGAATTCTGGAAGGGGAAAATTTACATGTTGGGCTTAGGAAATAATAATACGAAACTTAAGATGGAAATTTAGAAATCTTTAGCAAAAGTTTTAAAATAAATTCTTTTGACAGTGAGATTCCTAGATCGACCAACATGGCCGACAAGAAGTACAACTTTTAAATTTAATAGAAAGCAACTTTTTTTAAACCCTTAATATAAAAGATATTTTAATTAAAATATTTTCATGAAAGGTATTTTTCAACAAGCAAAAATCGTTTGAAAAAAACACGTTACATTAAAAGTACCTTTTATAAAATAAGCCTTTAAGAAAATGTTCGTTTTCTAACATTTTTTCGTAAGGCAATTTTTAAGAACAGCAGCAATTATACAAAATACCTTTTCCACCATGTGACTTAAAAAAAAAACACGTTTTTCAAAAAACTCCTTAGCAAATGCTAGATGAAACACTTGATTCTAAATAATATCTTTAACAAAAAGTATCTTTTGCAAAATATTCTTTTTATGAAAAATGCGTTCAGACAATTAATAGTCTTTCACACAAAATTTTAAAAAAATTATAGAAGTAAATAAAAAAGTAAAGTACTGTTAAAAATAATAACTAAATTAAAAAAAAGTGTATTTATTGTTATTTTTGCTCACCCAATTTTAATGGCACTCAGCATTAAAGTTAGGCAATAATTAAAACGTTGCTGCTGGATCGGTTAGTTGATATTTTGAAATGGTTTCAATTTGTGAAACATAAGTGAAATCCTTTTTATAATTTCAATTATGGTAATAAAACTTTGTGTTATCCATAATTGTTTCTTGTAAAACTTTGGATTAATTTGTATATTGTATTTTGGGAGTAAATTAGAAATAAACACAATTGCAATGGCATCATAATAATGACAGTTGAAATAATAACCTTTTCGTTTACAGAAATTAATTCAACAAAATTTGAAACTCTCCTTAAAGTGGCATTGCTTTTTCGATCTTCGTTGGCTGTCAAGATACTCGAATTATGATCTGGCAACTCTTTCCAAATTTTCATTACCCATTGAATTTTCCGTCGGAGAGTATTTAGCTTTCGATACTGTAACGTAATCGTTCTAAAATTTTTGATATTTTTGTGTAAAAGATACCGTTTGTCATCTTTTGTGGACGACCTTGTTATAAAAAAACTTCTTTGAATTTTTTCAAGGATAAGATAGATAACAATTTCAAAAAGCGAATTTAAATAATGAATGGAAATTCTCAATATATGAGGATACAGATACAGAAATATGGAAAGATTTAACGCTAGAACTAGAGAAATTGTTCAAATCTATCCGTTAGAAATACAACAAAGATGATTAAGATTTGCTGTATACATAATTGTCATCTCCAGAAATAAAGTAAGTAATTGTTTTTGACAGGAGAGGTAAGTTTAAATGTTTGTTTATTGGCCACTTCCAGCAGTCTGCTCTGTTTCGTAGTATACTTTTGGTTTTATTTTTACATGTCAATTCAATGTGAATTGTAATTGAATTTTAGTTTTTGTCTCAGGATATGGAAAAAGGACTATTTAAAAAAAGCAATAATAACGTTATTCTTCATCGATTGTACAGTTCTTCATTAAAAATTCATGTTATCAGCTATATCAAACGAAAATCGATCGCTGATCGTAAGTTGAAAGGTGTGCAACTTTGAGGTTAGGAAGTAAATTGTCTGTCAAATAATTGATTATCAAGAATTGAGCTGCCATCCTTTAACATTTATTTAATAAAACTTTGGGAGATTTTACACTGAACGTCTTGAGCAAAGTATTTTAATTGTGAAACTTAACTAACAAAATGATGAAAACTTCACTGTATCACTTTGTAAAACGCGTGTAGCACTTATTCGCAATTAGACTCCTTCTGATACCGCTGTGCATAATATAAACGCTAAATTCAAGGCTCACGGTATTGTTGCTGATAATGGACCAAGATTTCTAGTGACCGTACTGATGCATACATAGCCCCTGTACAGCAAAGTGTAAGGAATAAGCCTGGAATATCAACTCGTATTTTTTTCGAAAATGAGCAAGGAAACGCCAGAAAACTATTAAAATAATTCTTTTTGGCCACAATTGGCTTATGTTGACCTCAATGACCTTCACAAAGACGGCGCCAAAAGCCAAACAGCCACTCAAAGAATTTAGTTATTCTATGAGAAATTTTCCTGTAGCGAATTTTCTCGATTTGGCAACGTTAATTGGCTGCTTCGTTCTTGATTATTTTCTCTTGAGTCTTTTGAAAGACTGACTTTACGTGAACAATCTACAAACAAAAACAACTGACGCTTTGAAAGATGAAATTCGTGGCTGCATTACAGAGATAAATGAAGCTTTGTTGCAAAATGTGCTTCAACATTTTTGTGGACGTCTGCCGACATGCAATTTGCTTATTTTAATTTGTAAAAGCCAAGAATTTATTTTTTTTTAATTTAAAAAAACCAAAAATATTGCAACATGTAAATAGAAATAGATTGCAAAATAACTTTAAAAAATCTTTAAAAAAAAAATTAAGTGATAAAATTACTTGTCAATACTGAAAATGAAAAACCGTATTTACTTTTTTCTACTGAGCCGTTGCAATTGTGTTTATACATTTCCACAAAATGTAGAAATTTAAAAAGTTTTGCGGTTTGCAGTAAAGAAAGTGAATGCTTAAAAACTAATTTAATTTAACATATTTAATTAATTGTATTGTTATTAAATATAATTGCAATTATAATAATAATAATAATAATAATAATGATATTTATGTTGTTATAAATTAGTTAGACTATAAGATGTTTGCATGTGTGTATGTACTTTTATATATTTTATAATGATTGTAGTAAATGCGTGATTAATTATAATTTTATGAAAACAAATTAATGTTTTTTACACTTAAAAAATAATTTATATAATTTTTTGTTGTTGTAAAATACCCTTTAAAGACTTATTATCTTTGTGTGTGTGTGTGTGTGTGTAAATGAGCACAACTATATCTATTTTTTTTAATCATTAAATGTGTCATTTTATAGTGTGACTAGAAAATATTAAAGGTTTGTGTGTGTTTGTATTTCATTGTCATTAATAATAAATTGTTTTTATATATTGTTATAATTTTCGTAATAGATTTATAAAAATGCACTGGGTAAACCACGAGGATCTTTTTGATTACGATAACGCACAGTTAACCAAACACCAATGAACTGTATTTTTATTGCAGGTTTATTTTTTTTTTTTTTAATTTAATTTAGTCAAGCATTTGGGAAGAGAAAAATTTATAATTAAAATATTAAGTAATTAAATTAGAAAATATAAAGCTGGCAAGAATCACCATTAGGAGTAATCACAGTTAAAATCAATACAAAATTACTGTTTTAATTAATTTTTAAATTAGTACTTTTTTATTTTTAATTAGCTGATTGCTGAAAAAGTTCTTAGGAAAATTCCTTTTTAAAAGCGTTTTCTGAATTCCATTTTGTTTAACTTCTTAACGAATAAAAATTTTTTAAAGATAATTAATCTAATTACTTAAAAAAACATATCACTTTTATAAAAAAAATTTGTTAAAAGTACTTTTTTAAAGTGTTAAAACAAAAGAGACTTTTATAAACCAAGCATTTGTGAAAAGTAATTTTTGCTTCTTTTAAATCTTAGTTTCTTATAGAGGCTACTCGAAAAAAGTACGGCCTTAAAATTTACTTCTGAAAAGGTACTTTCTGTAAATAACGTTTTTAAATGTAACCCTTAAAGGAAGAAATTATAAAAATTATTGTAAAGCATATTTTTTGTACTTTTCAAGCACTTCTGTAATTTTTAAAAATTGAAATTGAAATTGTTGCTCTATTCTATCTTTATTACAAAATAATTTTTATTTAAGTACTTTTTAAAAAAGACGTTTTCAAAGGTGTTTTCTTTTATAATTTACCTTATTAAAAAATTATTATAAAATTCTCTGTTAGGGAAATATATTTTAAAAGGTATTATCTATTTAAAGTTTAGATTTATCGGAGAAGGCTTTTAAAATGGTATTTTTCTAAGACACATATTTATGAAAAGATTTTTTAAACATAGTTTTGTTACCGCAGTCTGTGATAACCCTTAAATCCATAGCGATACTTTTATAATTTCATGCATTATGTTTTCGATTTCAACTTACCTCTGTAAAACTAAAGAATATACCCAAACCACCACACAACTTAAAGGCATAATTGATTTTATCCTCCAACTTGGGCAAACAAGGTGAACACTGACAATTTTCATCATCTGATGAGCTGCAGCACTGTTTGTAGCACAAAGCATCAGCGGTTAAACTGCTGGTTGCATTAAAGCCACAACAGTGAAAAGAACTTTGAACTTGTTTACGCATTGAGTCAGGTACACGATTCCAACCTTCTTCAGCGAATTCTTGTTGCTGTTCTGAATTAACAGCCAAACAAGAGCTGGCAATTGAGAATTGTATTAGGAAGAGTAAAAACAAAATGATCATGTACTGGTGTATTCAGTGTTAGTAATAGAATATAAATTAAGAAAATCCATCGATTTCAATTACAAAATAAAATTATTGTTGTTATTTAAATGAGTTATTTTTTTTTAATTTTTTTTTATTTTTTTAACTTTACTATTCTTTGCTACATCCATATGTTGCCGTTGCTGCTGCTTTCAGTAACGTTATGGGGTTCGAAGAAAATTTGATAACCTTGTTTTTCGATTACGTTTTATAAAAATACACAGTGTCTGTTTCTACCTTCCTGCTAGTTTGTAACACAACACAATGGGAGATTTTGAAGAAAAAATATAAGTGAATAACAGTTTCTGAATAAATAAAATGACAATTGTATTGACACTCGTTTGATGATAAAATAAATTAAATATACAGAGAATATGATTTCACTCTAAAAGTTTATACTTTTGCTTTTTAATTTAATTAAAAGAAAACGTTTTTTGAGAACCGCATGAAAAATAAGAATCTGGCATCGGTTTAAAGTTCCTAAATTCACGAGGTGATCAACCAACTTATACAGCTAAGAGCTGCTTATATTTAAGAATATATGCAGTAATCTGCCGGGAAACTTATACTCTGCCATAATTCTCCTGTAGATAAAATTTTGAAAGAAAAAATTCTAGATTTTTTATTACTTTTTATAAACATCTTCACTGTGCATCATTGTTGCTGTACTATCGTATCTGTACTCTATTTGATTATTTTAAAGATGACATCGTCATACACATGTATGTATTTGCTGGCTTAAATATTTCAATTATCATACAATATGTAACACATTTAACGTTTAGATAATTGTTTTGACACAATAATTATCACAGCTTAATTAAGTTTACCGTTATAAAGTGCTTGTTGTGATTGTTGGCAATTGTGCCATTTTAATTGTGTTTTAATAAAGTTTTATTTTTAATTAAAACGTTTGCACACATTCAATTAATTCATTTGTAAAATGATCAATTAAAAATAGAATAAACAAATGACGTCATAGTTTATATTGCTGTTTTTGCTAAACAGATTTATTTTTTCAGTTGCAGCAATGCACCATATAGTTGGCAAGTAGATGAGTTGCACCCATATTAAAAAAAAAACTTTCAGAAAGAGCAATAAAGTCTTAAAAAAACGTGCCTGTATATATCGCACTGGTTCCTCTAATGATAATCAAATCAAAATTTAAAAAATTTTCGTTAGAGGTACAAAATTAATTTTTAAAAACTATTTTTTTATCAAGAAGCGAGATACAAATGAAATTTGCCTGCAATAGTTGAGTCATTTAGCAATTCTCATACAATAACTGTTAATAATGCATCTCCCCTAGACACACTTGTATTTAATTACATGGTCTACCTTAAAAATATCTCCCCTATAAGCAGTAGTATTGAATTCTCGAGTCCCACCGTAGTTAAGTCAGTCGTTTTGCTATTAAAAAATAATAAAACTCCTGGTTTAAATGGCATAAATAGCATTATTTTGGAAAATATGCCAAATATTTTTTATAGTTCACTTAGCAGATATATAACTGTTGCCTAGAATTTGGCTACTTTTCATCGACCCTCAAAAAGTCCAAAGTTATTCCCACCCTAAAAAAAGGAAAAGACCCAACTAGACGAAGTTCTAGAAAAAATTAACCATAAAAGATTAGTAGATTTTGCTGACTTAAATAGTTTGATAAACTACCAACAGTTTGGATTTCGTAAGGAGTATTCTACTGTACACCAATTAAAAAGAGTAGTTAATTCTATAGAGAACATCAGAAAAAATCGCAAGAGTATTAGCTACTTGTCTTTCTCGACATCACAAAAAAGCGTTTGATACTATCTGGCGCGGCTGTATGGTATACAAGCTCAATGTTTTTAATTTCCCTATATATTTGCAAAAAATTATTCAAAGTTTTTTTAAAAAGCCGTTCTTTTGTCGTATGTGTCAACGGCGAGTTTTCTTGGGTTTACCCCAAGGATCCGTATTATCACCCACACTTTACTCCTTATATTCGTCAGATGTCACTGTCAACAGTAATCAGCAGCATCTTATGCAGATGATATTGAAGTCTTATGCGCTGGAAACGTTTCCAATGCAATAGTTGGGAGAATGCATGAGAGCCTCACCGCAGGTCAAAAATATTTTGCTAAATGGAAAATAAAAGTTAATGACGATAAAGCGCAATCTATTATATTTCCATATAATAAATCGCCTAAACTTTTACCTACAAAGATTATGTACGCCCGTGGAAGGGGATATTAAATATCTAGATATTATATTGGATAAAAAGCTTTTGTTTAATTATCATGTCAATTATATATGTGATAAAACCATAAAATGCGGCCTCCGTACTTAATAGGAGATATAAATTCAATCTAGAAAACAAAAATAATATGTGAATCTGCTCGATTCTAACCTATGGTGGTCCGGTCTGGTTTAAAAAAAATGCCAAAACCCATAGGAAAAAGTTACAAATTGTTCAAAACAAGAATTAAAAAATAATACACAGTCTCCCTCCAAGTTAAACCATACCATGCGCATACCAACGATCTGACGCTGTCATTTAATATAAAAAATTCAGATCGTCTAATTTTGAAACAATAAGAAATTTGGTAAACACTCACTAGGGCTCTTTTGCGTGCAAAGAGTTCAACTGGTGTTGTTTTATCAATTTAATTATAACAATCTTAAAGGTCATAAGAGGTTTTTCGTGATAAGTTTCCTCAAGTCTGAGTTATCATCGACATTTCTATTCTATTATTAGATTTAATTGTTGTGGTACTTTTAAGTATAATCTCATAAATGTACCTTCTAGTTATGTAAGGCCCGTTGAAATAAAATTTTATAAAAAAAGAAATTAAATTTTCCCTAACAAATGACTAATTTAATCCAGAAGTTTACTTTATTAAGCGGTATGTGCGCCATTAAAATGCTTGATTTATAGATGCTGGCTATTGTGCTATATTATTACTATATTTTATAATATTAGACAACGATCTAATAAGATCTTCAGGTTATAAAAAAATCACTGACTTTCATTCCACAACGCCTATTTATTCTAAATCAAATGTATAAAACTATAAGCGAAGTCGTTCGTCATCAGTGGCATCACTAGGGCTCTTTTGCGTGCAAAGAGTTCAACTGGTGTTGTTTTATCAATTTAATTATAACAATCTTAAAGGTCATAAGAGGTTTTTCGTGATAAGTTTCCTCAAGTCTGAGTTATCATCGACATTTCTATTCTATTATTAGATTTAATTGTTGTGGTACTTTTAAGTATAATCTCATAAATGTACCTTCTAGTTATGTAAGGCCCGTTGAAATAAAATTTTATAAAAAAAGAAATTAAATTTTCCCTAACAAATGACTAATTTAATCCAGAAGTTTACTTTATTAAGCGGTATGTGCGCCATTAAAATGCTTGATTTATAGATGCTGGCTATTGTGCTATATTATTACTATATTTTATAATATTAGACAACGATCTAATAAGATCTTCAGGTTATAAAAAAAATCACTGACTTTCATTCCACAACGCCTATTTATTCTAAATCAAATGTATAAAACTATAAGCGAAGTCGTTCGTCATCAGTGGCATCAGTATCACCCACAAACTTGTAAAGGCTGTTGCGAAGTAAGGATTATAAGCCGTATCGAAAAATAGACATAAGGGTAGGTTTAGTGAGTGGATCATCTTATAGCAAACATTCTGTAATTGACCACTGCGATTTAGCAAGTCAATTTTTTAAAAAAACTTCTTGGCCAGAATTCGAAATCCTATTAACGGCTCATAGTGTTTTTGTGTGATTCACTTATTTCATCAATATTTTAATAAATTTTACTTTAGAGCTTTTCCCAATGCTCGTAAAGAAACCTTTTTTAGCAATGGCTTTTAGATAATCTGTTGTTTTCTTATTTCATTTGAAAAAAAGGATACGAAAAATAGCATAACTTGATGATGTTTAACGGCACCAACCAGTCCCAACATTGAGATTAATATTAATATTATACCACATGCCAGTATACCGCCGACTATAGGAAGATTTGTAACAATTGAAGCAGCACGAGCATAAACTCCAACTCCAATTAAAAGGAAACCAACCATCTGTAAAATATGAAAAATATATTTAAATTAAAAAAACAAACAAAAGAAAAAAGAAAGAAAGCAAATAATTATAATTATCTGTTGTATGCATAAATATGGATGGAAAACAACAATGCAACAACAACAACAATATAATATAAAATAAGAAAAAATAATAAAGATGTTTCTGATGTACCAATTGTTTAAAATTAATTTTATGGGCTAAAGGCTTTTGTAATTAATTTTAAATTTAAAGAAGAAAAATTAGTGATAATACGAAAAGTCTGATAATACGAAAAGTCTGCCGAAATTTATTTTCTTAAGAAGCGTATTTAGAGATTAAATTATAAGTACAAGTAGCGATGTTGATTTTGTTAAAAAATATAATTAAGTTTGCAAATGAAGCAATTGGAATGTATTCAAAAATTTTTATTTTTATCCCCTTTTATTTTTATTGCAGCATGGCCTTTTTGTACTCTTTTATTACCCTCATCCAGCCAAGCTTGATCTAATGGATGAGTCGAAAGTGATCTGTGTTCTAAATTTGTTAGAGATCTTTTACAACAAATCAAGTAGTTAACATGATCGATAATAGTGTTGTTACTTCTAAATCAGTAAGAGCTATGGCGTTTGAAAATTTACAAACTGAAGTACTTCTTCACTTATTCAGGGTAGGAAATAATTCTTTTATGGTCTCTGGGTGAATTATGTTCAGAAATGGCTTGTTGAATATTCGTCAAGTATTTTCTGATATAATTTGTTGAAGGTTCTGTTGTTTTAGAGGACTTCTTCAGCGGCATCCAAAAATCAATTATTGCTTTTCCAGCAACATATATCATTAATTGCCTGTAATGTTAGTCGTCCTAAAGTTAAACAATTGTTCAGATATTAAAGTAAATCGGTAGGATTTATTGAGAGAATATTTTTAGCTTTTCATTAGAAAGAAAACCCGCAATAACAGTTTAGTTAACTCAGATGTCAATAGCTGACAAAGACCGCCACAGCCTTATTCTGGGTTTTCAGTAATCCAAAGACATATTTGAAAATTCATCGGAAAAATGAATTACCTTGGAAATTTTAATTTCCACTTAAATTTTCAGATATTTTGTAGTTCGAAAACGTACATTACAGATGCCTCAATACAATTTATATGAGAAGTCAATAATAGAATTTGTAACCATAAAGAGTGGAAGCTTGTTGTAATAAGAACGGCTTAAGATGAATTAAAAAACAAAAGCAAAAACAAATATTATATGTATTGTGACGCCTAAATTCGTAAATCGAGTTAGAAAAGAAATCACTGTGAAAGTTTACTGTTTTAGGGAAATATGGAATAGCGCACATGCTACTTCTTCCATATGAACACGGTATGGTAGATGTATAACAAGGTCTAAGCAGAATTTCTGCAATAATTGAAAAAAAAACACTTGATATTTTTTGAGAATTTCAAAGGATATAAATAAAGTAAGTTTAATTTCTGAAATAATTTTTAAATTTTAAACTCAATTTAAAATGCCAATTTTGCGAAATATTCTTAGAAGATCAAATTGAGCAAATATTAAGCAGCAAATCATACTGAGCCACCACAATCCATATTTAAAAAAAAAATATTTAGGTATGTTACAAACGACTTAAAAAACTTAATATGAATTTATAAGTTTGCTAAGAAATTTAATACATCACACATCATTGATAATGCAACAGCAGGAAATATTAAACGAGTTCCAAATGTTATTATACCACATAACAACAGCTGCTTTATTTTTTCAAAGAAAATAAAGAAAAATGTTTATTCTTCTCCTTCAAGCAAAAATAAATATAAATTGAAGATAACAATTTAGAAAATATAAAACAAAGAACAAGGTACATACATAAGTAAATAAGCCATTAGGTGAAGGAATGAGGTAAAATAAATCGATATTTGTTTTAAGACTTAAAAGGAAATAGAAAAAATATTTTAAAATATTCTTGTGCCCATTAAAAATTTAGTTTCTAATAAGAACTTTTTAACAGTGCAGAGTAGCTGTTATTATTGTTAAATATTTTATGAAGTTGATGATGTTAAAACTAAATTGTATACTTACCACATATAAAATATTTAAAGCAATTAATGCATTTTTTGAACAAGTAAAACCCCCGCACATTTTGTTTTTTGTTTTATTTTATTCTTTTATATATATATATATATATATATATTTTTTTTTGTTATCAGTCTTCTTTTGCAGTATAAATTTACTTTTTGGTATAACACTCTTTTTTGTAGTTGTTGTTTAAAATAAGTATTTTTTAATTTGCATATGTTTGCATTAAAAAATACTTTCCCTTTTATACATATGTTTACTAACAAATTACAGTTTTCTGTTGTTGTTGTTATCTGGTGATGGTATTTTTATTAATTAATATTGTAAGAAATTTAATAAACAAATTAGTATGTGTATACAATAATAAATATTTTTCTTTTCTGTCTAACTCTTAGCCCTTCTCTGTTCTTATTTTTCTATACACTGTCACTAAAATATGTCTGTTGTATTTTGTGTAACTGTGACAGCTGTTAATAATAAATGTAGTGTGGTGAGTATGAAATAATATCTTTTAATGTTTTGTCGAAAATCGCCAAAATAGCACAAATAACATCAATGTATTAATATATATATAATATTGTGTTTAAAAACACTTTTATTTCATTACTACACATACTGTATGATTTAAGTACAACTAATTGACTTTTTTTATAATAAATATATGCAAATTGCTTTATTTATATAGGAAAAAAAATCAAAAGCTGCCAAAGTTTTTATTTAAAAAAAATGTGTATTTTATTAGAAAGATTGCTAAAAGAAATGTAAAATCAAATTTATTTAATATAAACAAGTATCTCGCTAATTGACATTGTAAGACTCTTACCGCCAGGTTTTGCGACAAATCGCCATAATTGATAGCACTGATAGCAAAACAAAGAAACATTCAAGCAGTGCTGACAACCTTGACGTGAGGAAAATACAAAAATACAGGGTACAAAATGAAATATTGGTAAATTAGATTTTTATATAAAACTTTAAAAACAGTTTAAAACAAATAAATTGGTTTAAAAAAAATATTTTTTTTATTTAAGAATGAAATATAGTAAGATTCTCTGTCGTATTCACACGAATAATTTTAAATATATTTCTATTAAAAAAATTTGTGGATGAAAGTTTTATTTTCAAATTAATTTATTAATAAATGTATGAATGATTTACTAAATATTTTTAATTTATGAAAATAAAAACAAAAATTTTTTTAACATTATATAAATTAATTTACAAGGAACTCGCAGTATTGTGAACATGTTTCACACAACCGAATCGTTAAACCGTTTACAGGTATGAAAATTATTAAAATTACGAAATATCATCTCTCAAACGCTCTTTTTTAAATATCGAAACAGAACTTAATTTTACATGTTTTCGAAGATTTTCGCCTTAAGAATTAATTGTAACAAATTGCATTTTACCATGTTCAAACGGCAAAATGAACAACTTATTTCGCTCTCTGAACCAGAAAAACGAACCATGGTGTTCATACGATTTATTTCATTTTGACGTTTATCTATTGTAACTATTACATGTACACATGTAAATATTTCGTGCGAATGTTAATTTAATTAAAAAAATATATTTCATATATTCATTTTTGAATATTCTAAATATTTTAACTTTGCACGCATTCGGCAGCACATTTTTACTTTTTATTATTTCCAATTTTTAAATGTATGGATGTTTTTTGCTCGAATTTTTTAATTGTTTACAGTTTTTGGCAAATAGTGCAGATAGCCAAATGATAACTTGTTTTTTAAATTACAGAAGATGGTAGACATATTGTCGTTGTGTCACAACAAGATTCAAAATGAACCTACAAGATTCACTCTCATATTTTTGCGTGGCGAACCATGTTGTTTCAATCAAGATTAGCGAGAACCTCAATATCTGATGCCCGTGTGAACATAGTATCACATTGCGCTAAAATTTGTCTTTTGAAATAAAAGAATATATAGAGCAACTATTTAAAATGAACACCCTTAAACAGTGGTGCTGTAAAATGATTTATGGTTTTCACATTGATTTACGGTGGCATCAATATGTTTGTATATTGTAAATCAATAAATGTTCGCGACAGTAACGATGCTAAACATTTCCTGTTTATAAAAATTCATTCATTTAATCCGTCATTGCCAAATTTTAGTACCAATTGATAAATTAGTGTTCCTGAACCGCTGAGTCATCTGCCCGGCTAGCTCAGTCGGTAGAGCATGAGACTCTTAATCTCAGGGTCGTGGGTTCGAGCCCCACGTTGGGCGCGAAGATATTTTTTTCTTAAGAATTTAGAGAAAGGAGAAAATCATCACGAGTTTTAAATTATTAATGCAAAGAAAAAATAATACATCTCAGGGTCGCGAATTGATGAGTGACAGTTAGGAGTCAAACAGACATAACTCATCATCCAATCACATCATATATTATTGTTTGTTATGTTGCGCTATTTTAAATTTCTGCTATTATTTTCATAAAAATATGTGGTTGTGTTGTGTTCTAATACAAATTGGAAAAAGGAAAGGAAAACTTATTAAACGGGATGAAATAAATAAAATGTGAAAACAATTTTGACCAGGGCTTAATAAGAAGCACTTTAGAGGGGGTGCTTTAATACCATGTGAGATAAGGCCATGATGGCTTTATCTCTCATTTAATAAGGAGATAAAGCCATTTTTTCTTTTCATTTGAATGGGAGATAAAGCCATCATGGTCTTAGCTCACATTAGCAATATTAGAAAATCGCTTTATCTCTCATTTCAGTTTTGAAGAACTTTTGCATTTTACATTAGTTTTCTTATTTTTATAATTAAAGATTTTCTCCTCCAGCAGGACGCGTGCGTCACAAAAACAAAAAAAAATGTCTTTTCCCGGAAACACTAAAGTTAAGTATTGAAATCTGGCTTCGCATACTAAAGTTTTTCTGTTTACACCATGCATAACAATATTTATTACTCATTTGCGAAAAAAATATGGCTGTATCTCTCATTTCACAAAATTTTAAATATGACCTTAACTCTCAATGAGTGGGAAATAAGGCCATTATGGCTTTATTTCCCATTCAATTGAGCAATAAAGACTTATCTCACATGGTTTTAAAGCACCCCCCGCACTTTAAATGATTTTTTTTTTAAATTCTGACATTCTAAGTAGTTTGAACCAGAGGATATATTTTATTGCAAAGACAAAATAGGAGGAAAAATGTAAGTTCATAATTTTATTTTTAAATAAACCCAATAACTTTATCATGCACTTAATATTCAAAAAGCCTTTAAAAGGAAGTGGCGGGCAATTGCTAGTATTAAAATATAACGATGACAATTGATTACAAATAATAATAATAAAACTAAGCCTTGTAAAGAAGAAGTGTTTAATAAAATATTTCCCAAAAAATAATTCCAGGCAACAATTTAGAATAGGTTAACATTTCGCTTACCATCTCTGGATTTGAATGAATTTCGTATTAAATAAAATATTTCAACATTCAAGATTACAACACATTAAACAATTATTATTTATTAATTTCCCTTATTGGCTTTAATTATATATGTTTCTGGAAACTAGTGCACAATTTATTATTAGTCAGTCCATTACTAATATAATAAAAGCTAAAAGCCTTGGCCTTAATTAAAACATAAAATTATTTATTCTCATTCATTACAAAAAAAAATATTACTAATCGCCCAACGTGGGGCTCGAACCCACGACCCTGAGATTAAGAGTCTCATGCTCTACCGACTGAGCTAGCCGGGCACATGTCGTACGTGGTCATAATAATATTTAGAAATTGGTTTTATGTTAGTGTCACTACTCGATTGATTTATAACATTAACAGCAATGCAATATGTCTGTTACTTAACATAACATCATGTTCTGTTTAGCAGCTCGACACAATTCTAAGTTGAGTGTAGCCAACTACTTTTTAATTTGCCTAAATAAAGCTGACCAGTGCAACAAAAATACAGTGGCGCTTAAAAACATTTTTACAGCACAACAAATTTTGCAGCACTAAAAGAAACTAAAAGAAATCCTGGAAAGTAGGATATCAATGGAAGAAGATATAAAGAACTACCATTTGCAGAGATACGACCTTCTAACATTTTAATTAAATTTAGCTAAGGCTTCATGTTTGCTTGACATACTGTAAAGTTCTATGCTGTTGTTCTATTTCTATTATTACCTTTTTCGTACGTTTGTTGTAAAACAATCGAGGTTTTTTTCAAAATTCTTTTTATTTACAGATATAAAGAGGTTTTAAAATTTTGATTAATTTACAGAGATGGCTATTCATTCTTTTTGGCAGTGCTTAAATAAAGAAAGTAGTAATGAACTCAAATTTTACTACTTTATGTTAATTATAAGTCAAGCTAAAACAAACAAATAAATAAACTATTAAAAACTAAAATAAAACACAAGCAGTTATTAAGTTCCGGTGTTTAAACGATAGTAGACGTTAAAGTTATAAAAAGGAAATTACAAATGAAAACTATAAAATAAAAAATTATAAATAATATATGCTTATAAAAGTATTAAAATAATAGTTTTGTTTTCCAAAATAGAAAACTAAAAAGTAAAAAAAGGTATTTGAAATAAATAAATAAATATAAAAAACTATGCTGCTGTGAATTATAGGTTATTAATTAAATTAAAAAAATCTACATAGTGTGATTAATAAATAAAACAATAAAAAATACATAGATTTATGTGTCTATACATACATATGTATATTTAAAATTTATTCTGAAATAATTAAAATTTTTAGATTCTTTAAACAATAATGAAAATATGTTTGTGCGAATATGAGAATAAATTCATCACTTCCGGTTATTTGTCTACAACAATTTTCTTTCTCACATTATTACGATTAAAATCATTTTTTTAATAAATTAAGTTTGCTTTTTTTCCTCTAAAAAAATTTAATAAAATTTTAAACCCATACTTGTTTAAACAATAACCAAATTTTCATTTAAAGAAAGGTTATTGTTAAAATACCGATTGATAAATTATAAATGTAAGCTGCGCATTGCAACTTAACAGGTGTTGCTTATTTACTTGTACGTTCTTACTCCCCGCGTGCTGTTACTAACTAAGCCGTGACGTTAAAGGAGTTACAATGGTACATTTTTAAGTACAATTCCAGTTTGTAAAATTCAAGTTTAAACTCTGCAATTAAATTATCAGTGCTATTCTCAATCGAATCACACGTAAATCTGCAATAATGGTAACAACATTTTGTTTTCTGGATTTAAAATAAAAGTTGCTTTTTGTGGCTACAACTCATAGTGACACTTGTTAAGTTTTAATTAATGAATGAGATGGTGACTGGTATACAAAATATAAACGAAATTTTCTTACTAGTGGTACTTATGCTTCAATAAAAAAGTATCATTTACAGTTAATTAAAAAAATATCTAGAAAACACTTTAAAAATGAACTCTTCTTAATTTCTTCATAACCAGCTGTTTAGTTTAGCGCTTTCTTAAAAACATTGGCAACTCAAGTCACCTTTATTGTTTACAATTTGATAAAAAATGTGTTTTTTATATCAACCTTTTTGTAAACAGTTTTTTCTATGAAGATGAGGTTTTCCTGGCCAACAAGATAAATTTTGTAGAATTTTGTTTTTGTTTCGATATCTCTTTTTAAAAATTTCCAGTTGCCATATCTGATAAATCGGCTTTTGTAAATTTCCCTTTCTAGCCAGTTTAAACAAACTTTTATTAAGCAAACTTAACAAACTTATATAAAGCTTTTCCATCTTTAGCGAAAAGTACAAAATCGATATTTTGTTTCAAAAAAAGTACTATTTTATATTTATACTTAAACTTTTAACCAATTAGAAAGAAATTGAAATAGTACTCAATGCAAAAATTACATTAATGCAGTGGTATTTGTTTGCGGCATTGAGAACGAAAAAGCGTGTTTAGTTTTATTAACCGAGTTTTCTGCCTGCTAAAGCGTACATATGTAAATAGCACTATGATGCAGCTTAAAAATTAAAAAGTTTGTTTAAAGTTTTCTGATAATTTGTCACGTCGACATATCAAGTTGAATTATTGTAATTACGATGTTTAAGACGTTTAACAAGTTATTGCTGAGATATGACCACAATGTACATCATGAATTATGAAATCTTAACTCTATATACAGCCCTGCTTTAATGATATTTTGGTTTAATTTTATATATTTAATTTCCTTCACAAAATGTCTTTGTTAAGGAAATAAATTTATTTGAAATAATTGCTATCAGCTGCCATTTTATTTCACGCCTAAAAACAATGATGTGCAATTTTAAAAGTGTAAAATTCTGCGAGTGTACTGCAATTTAAAAGGGAAAGCTTGAATATAGAACCTCTAAGCAAAGCTGATCGAATACTTATCATTGAAACCGTTATTTTCCGTCTTTACAATTATCAAAAAAGTTGTGGTGTATACAGATTACTGCATCATGTTTTTGAAATTAATTGTTTAGATACATTTTGTTTCTCATGTTCTGCTTGCAATATGAAGAACAAACGTTTAAAAATATAGTTGGTACATTTTGTTTATCATAAGTCCCCCATCACTGACTCCAAATCAATAAAGCTTGCTATAATTTGCTCTCTTTTAATTTACAATTTCTAACTGTTGCTTTAAAAACAAACAATAACAATTTACTTTTGTAACGTTAATAAAATAATTTCAACTAAATATTGGCAACAATAAAGAAAAGCACAGCAATCAACGACAAACAACAAAAACTCCAGCAACAAGTTTAACATCACTTATGTATGTATGTAGGTATGTATGCATGTATATCAAATAATTGAAACGGTATAATTTAAACATCAAGCAGGAATGGTAAACGCAATTTTTAAATAATACCACGCGACTTCTTAAATTGTACAAAATGCATTTGTTGTAAATTAATTGAAGTTTTTATTTAATATTTCAAACAACCCTTGGTATTCTTTATCAGGAACTAAAAATATACAAATATTTTATAAAAATACAAATATTTTTTTGATATTGAGAGAATGTTTACTTATACATAGTGGTCTGCTGACGCTATGTTTTTGTTCAGTTATTCCCTTTCTGGTTTTATTATCTGATTTAGTTACGGTCAATCTTGTCCTTAACTTCAATTTTGCCGTTCCAACATATATTTTATTACAATCACCCGACCCATCTACATAAGAAGGTATTTTTGTATATAACGTTTAATTCGTTTAAATTGTCAATTATTCAAAACAACATCTTCAAATTGAAGTCAATTTTCAATGTAATATTGACGTTCTGTTTGCCGTTGAAACTTAAATCGAATAATTTTCTGTGCAAGCGTTATAGATTTGAAAGCTCTTTCTCATTTTTTGAAACCCGCGTTTTCTTAAGGTCTTTCTTGATGTTTTTTATGGTATTCGCTGCTATTCTATAAGAAAAACTCTTTTTTTATAAAATTCTTTTAATTTGGAATTTCAAACAACATTTTTGTATAAAACTTCAAAGTTAGTCCTTATTATGCAATAGTTGCGTCTCCATTCTGTAATTCAATTTCCCTCAGAAGCTTTAAATCGAGGAAATCGTTGAAAACATCATTTTGTTTCTTTTTCGATCTAAAAATATTTCGATTAAAACCAGATCGAAGTCCTGGTTTAATCAGACGTGCAGAAATGCAGTCAGATCAAGAAAGAAAGCATTCAGTATCTAGCATAGAAACAAAAACGTAGATACTGATTCGCTACGCAAAAAGGCAAGATCTTCATATCGCAATGTACTAAAGTGCGAGAAAAAACTGTACGATGAGCGCCTTCGTGCTAAAGAGCTTTTGGTCATTTGTTAAAAGAGTAAGAGATAATTCTTGTTCTTCAATTCCGACTCTTTTAAAGAATGATTAAATATTCACTGAGCCGGTTGCTTAAGCTAACCTTTTGGCTGGTATATTTGCAAAAAATTCTTATTTGCCGGAGAGCAATCAACCACAGCCCGAGTTCGACAGAGTATGCGTTACTATGCCGAAGAAATTTTTTCGAGCTCGCGCGGTTAAAAAGCTTTTAACAGATCTCAACATCAACAAGTCTCCTGGGCTGGATGGGATTCCAGTACTGGCCATGAAATGGTGCACTTCGACGCTAGCGCATCCGTTAACAGCCCTCTTCAGTATCATGCCAACGAATTTCCAAAGTGTTGGAAGGTTGCTAATGTAACACCGATCCCCAAAAAAGATGAGGCTAATAACCCTGAAAATTACCGCCTAATTGCAATTTGTTCTGCATTTTCTAAAACATTGGAACATATGATTAATTTTAATCTTGTGAAGTACCTGGAGTCCAACAGCGACCGACAATATGGTTTCTGTAGGGGCTCTCTAAGGGTGATTTGCTGGCTTTCCAGTCGAAACAATGGTGCAATTCCATACGTCATTTCGGAACGAGTTCCACCCCAGGGACACATTGTAATTTTTTAAAGGAAATCGGGGTAAAAGAAAGCCCAGTCCGTTCAAGGCTAGCAGGATCCAACTGGATAATCCACGGGCATTAATAAAGCCCCAGAGTTCAGCTATTTGTCTTTTTAGACTTTTAGCTGTTCTCTGACTGATTATTGAGGTCAGCCCTTCGGAAGTATCGTGGTGGTTGTGTGTTTCAAGGCCTTCGTTTGAGTTTGTGGGTTGGATCATTCACAATGAACAAAATGAATGGTTCAGCTCCAGTGAACATGAATGTCGTTGTGTTCTGAAATTATATTAAATTTCATGCGTTCTGGACCAGGAGTTGGAGTTTCTCCAACTATTTAGCAAGAACCGGAGGATGTATGTATCTGAAGACCTTCTAGGGCGAGGATGACGCTACATTTCATCCACAGTGGTATGATCCACCATCAGGTTATGGCTTACACAGCTAGGTACAGATGTAAATCTTATTACGTATTTCGGAAAGAGTAAGGTGGTGGCTCTAAAGAAGCTTTCAAGTGCCTGGGTTTTCTAAAACGGAGTAAGAGATACTTCACTCCATCTGATCTTCGTATTATTTATACCACTTATATCCGCCCAAAGATGCAATACAACTCTCTCCAAAGATGCAATACAAAATCATAATTTGCCGCAATATACATAGGTTGTATTTCACTGTTTTATAGTTACTACAGTGGTAAGTGATCTAATGAAATTAGGGAACTTGTTACTGAAATTCGCATATTTTTGCGTTTAACTCGATTTTCCCTGAGAGCATATTCATTTGTGGTTAATTGGTCAGTGAATCGCACTAGGCATTTTTAGCGGAAGAGTCCGCATGTGGAATAAACTGCCTCCAGAGATCTTTCCTGTCATTTTTAATGTAGAAAATTACAAAATTGAATGTCCATAAACACTACTCCCTCTTTCCTCCTCCCCATAATGCATTGCATGTGTAGAGGTCATCCCCTGAGAGCTGGTCCGAAACAAAAAAAAGAGTCAATCTAACAGAGCTAACCTATTTGTTTCAAAGCAATATTTTACAAATCTGGAAGTGTGTTTTCTTCTAATGCAACCCTTTTTCTTCCCCATATGAGAACAGATTATATTTTAAAAGATTTTAATGCGTTATAGTTAATAAGATAAATTAATATGCCATGAGAAATAACTCCACACTATGTTGTTGTCCCTTGGCTGTCGTTTTTGTAAAGCGCCCACAATTTTTTTTTGTCGGGCTGCGGCAAAAGTTACGAAAGTTTTTGTTTCACAATAAACACACATTACGACAACATAAGACAAACATTTAATATCATAATTTATACATACAAATTGCAAATTTCCATAAAAAGAAAACGGCTGTTAAAATTAGACTTAACAAGTAAAAAAAGTTCTGCAACAAAAGAATAGCTACTCAATTTATCTCTATCCATTTGGCTTTATCGTGTTATATGCTTAGCATAAAACTTAGTATGTTAAATTAATTTTAATAAATGGGGTTATAATTTTATAAATGCAATAAGAAAAAGGTAAATACTACAAAAAATTTTGGCTAAAAGTACGTATTATTTGTACGTATTAATCAAAATAATTAAAACATAGCAAGTGCACCAAACTTCCCATCCGTGACATTAATACAAGACACAAAATGTTGGAGCACTATGTACATTTTTGATTTTTTTTTTGCTTTCTCTATCTCATATACTCACGCAATTATAAAACCAATAAAAATCGTATGTAATTAAAAAAACAACAACAATAATAAAGTAAAATAAAATTACCAACGAGAAAAATGGATAGAAACAAGTGAATATAATACAACAACAATAAACACCGCACTCGCAAAAATATTTATTGACATAACTGTGTTGATGAACATTCACACAAAACATTACGTATAGAATTTCATACAATTTAACAGCTTTTTGATTTTAAAATATTCTTCAGAAGCGGTGATTTCAAAAAGATGATTAAAGACATTCAATAAACGCTTAACTCAATGAAAATGGTATTATGAGTAGATTTGAATGATTTTTCTAAACGTATTTTGAAATAATAATTATAGTTTATAAACAATTTTATTTTTTGGAATAATTTTTTTAAAGTGAATCTACGTTAATTTGTGCTTGATTCCTTTAATGAATATTTTATGAGAATATTAAAAAAATTACACATGTACATATGTATGTATGTACATACATATGTATATTTGAAATGCATTACTGCGGAGGAAAGCATACCCATATGACCATTTGGTGACATTTTTTTTTCTTATCCTTAAGATGGTACTCAATAGTGTGGTGAATTATTGAAAATAAGATTTATTTAAATTTTGTATAAAGACCTTGAGCTTAATGAAATTATTTATAATATACATACATATTTTGGAACATACTTAATTTACTTGCCTTTGCAAAATTTCGAAAAAGAACAAAATTAGTTTTTATGTGGATGCTGTTTCAAAAGTTTGTCAGTTGTGTAACGATCTTACATACTTTCAGTTAGCAAAAAAGGTTTATGATACTTGGTCCCATTAATACAAATTTAAATCTTGAGGGTTTTCCGATAAACCACATTTATTCTTTCAGTAATTTGCGTAATTTTCATAAAGTGAATGTCACGAAAAATGCTAAAAAGATTTTCCATCATAAATCATTTCGTTTTAAAATTAAAGAATAATAAATTCGAAAATGTTTTGAACAACAGTTTTTCAACACCAAGAAGGCTCAGTACTTGTCTCAATTTTGTGATAATTTGTAGCAAAAACAGCATTACTTGATTAATTAGTCACACCATCAAATTATTTTTTAATTCTCAGTCGAGATTTCTGCACTTCCAACTTGTCAAAATTAACAAAAATTGAAAGCTGTAACGTAGACTGTAAACCGACTTCGAGTTGCAAAACAAGGGTATGAGAAGCATTCTACACCGTCATAGACTAACGAACATCAGGGTTAAGGCCGGGGTCCATAGAATCCGTCATGCATTATACTTTTAACTTTTGACGTACGTTGAGTACTTTGACATTTTTCATTTGCTTCTTCTTCTTGTTTTTTTTTTGTTTTCGCTCTGTTGTAGTAAAATATTTTTAAAATAAATTAATAATAATAATAATAATAATAAATAATGCAATACATAGTACAAATTACCATTAATAGAAAGTCTAAGATGTCGTTTAACTCCATTTCAAATGTGCACTTAAATAAAACTTTGCTGCAAAAAATATAAAATAAGACAAACAAAAAAACAGCTGATTTCTTATCCGTCAACAAAGTACTCAATGTGGCAACCTCAAGGCCGGGGCACATAGAATCCGTCATGCGTTACACTTTGATGTATTCAACTGAAGTCAAAGTTGTTTTTTTGTTTGTCTTATTTTATATTTTTTTGCAGCAAAGTTTTATTTAAGTAAGTGCACATTTGAAATGGAGTTAGACGACATCTTAGACTATCTATTAATGGTAATTTGTACTATTTATTCCATTTTTTATTATTATTTATAATTTATTTAAAAAATATTTTACTGCGATAGAGCGAAAAAAAATAAAAACAAGAAGAAGAAGCGAATGAAAAATGTCAAAGTACTCAACGTACGTCAAAAGTTAAAAGTTGGCCAACTTTCGTGCTTTGCGTTGACGGTGACGTACTGATTGTGACAACACTGATAAGAAAACGTGTATTTCAACTTACTTGTCAGATGAAAAATACAACGTATGACGAATTCTATGTGCACCAGCCTTTATCCGTCGTTACGTCGAATTTCAGTTGAATACGTCGAAGTATAACGCATGATGGATTCTATGTGCCCTGGCCTTTACGCTGCAGAAGCTACAATAGCTAAAGGTCAACCAAAGATTTGTAATGTAATGTTTTGTTGTTTGTTTATAAAATAAGAAGTTGAATGATGCCAAGATATATCCAAACGCAATTGGTTTATGTAGCTGATTTTAGAATAAATTTTAGAAAAACAAATTTTAGTCAAAATTCTTTATTATATGAAGCCCTTAAGCTTTTTAATGAAGTTCCATTGGAATTAAAAAATGAAACTAATTTTTATATATTTAAAAGAAATTTATTACATTACATGAAGCGAATTTTTTAATGTAAGAAATTATTTTTTTTTTTTTTAATTAATAATTATAGTAATTGTATTATTTTAATAGCATCTATGCTAAATATGTTAATAAAAAGAAAAAAAAGTACATTTTTTTAGAAAGATGCCATCAAGAAAACCAAAATTAGGGAAATAAAAACAATAAATGAAACTCTTAGGACTAATGGTGCTTGATTTTTTGTTTCCTTCTTCCACTGAAATTTTCGTTTCGTCTCAACTTTTAAATCATTTCATTGTTAGTGAATATGAATAACCCTTCATTCATATTCATTTTGTTCACAAACGTACTTTTTTTATTTATTAACCACTTTTTAATATTATCTTAATATATATAAAAATCAAAAACACGTTTGGTCGGTAGGGGTAAACTCTTCAATGCCCCAACAGATTTTCGACTTCCAGCCCACAAAATATTTGTAAAAGACCGGCGAAGGTTTGTATATATATTATACCCCGCTAAATGCTACACCCCTTCCAGAAATAGTGATTTTATTTAATTAAGTTAATTGCCTAATAATAAGTTAAGACCCTCCTATTCACTTCTCATTTTTCCACGGCACCTGCAACTAAGTGCTACCGAAAAGATAAAAGTTAAGACCCTCCTATTCACTTCTCATTTTTCCATGGCACCTGCAACTCGACAAAACCAATTAGAAATCAACCAATGGGATTAAAGCTATAGTTTCCGAGCGAAGCCGGGTCGTACAACTAGTTTTATTTAAAACGAAAGAAGCAAAACAACACAAAACTATTTGGCTGCAGAATATTTAAAACATATATTTATATTTATATTTATAATATCAATTCAATCGTAAATTTAATATCCATATTTAGATATATTGATAATAAGAAAGGAAAAAAAGTTAGTGTTTGATTGGTATAAGAAACCAACATCTTCTGGAAGACTTATTAATTTTTACTCCAAACATCCGAGAAAAATGATAATAAACACGGCGAAAAATATGATAGACAGAATATTAACTATAAGTGATAGAGAATTTCAGTTGAAGAATAAGGACACAATAAGAAATATACTTCATGACAATGATTTTCTAGTAGAATTAACTAACCGATTAATTAGACAATATGATAATCATAGGCATAATTTTGGAAATACTATGGCAGAACCAAGAATTTATAAATCATTAACTTATGTTCCTGGAATATCAGATAGATTAAGAAAGTCTAAAATATATGACACTGATAGATATAAAATTGCACACAAAACATATAACACATTAAATAGATTATTTAGCAATATGAAGGATAAAATAGGAAAAATGGAAATATCTGATGTAGTATACAGGATACCATGTGGAGGAAATGACCAGGTGAACTGTGACAAAGTTTATATTGGGACAACAAAGAATAAACTTAAAACAAGATTAGCTGGTCATAGATGTGACCAAAAATATAGGAATATTTCAACACAGAAGACATCCTTATCTTCACATTGTAAGAAATATAATCATTATCCAAAGTTTGATGAAACATCAGTATTAGATATAGAAAAAAAACTACAAGAGACGTTATATGTTAGAAATGTTAGAAATTGTTAATGTACCAAATGTAAGGAGAATAAATTTCAAAACAGACACAGACAATTTAGCGCAGAATTATAGGTTCTTAATACAAAAGACACATAATTTGTTATAATTATTTCATAAGAAAGAATTTGTTATTTAGTTTCCGTTTCCTTCTTTTTGTATGTTTAAATATTTAAAATTTTAATTTTTGTATGTTTGTATGTATGAAGAAAATAATTTTATATGTTTTGTCAAATGTTTTTAAAAAAATTTTCTTTTCAAATTGTTATAATTTTTGTTTTTGAAAATATAAAAAATAATTTCCTGAAGAAGCTTTCCACAGGAAAGCGAAATATCGAAAAAAATAAAATCGTTAAATTATTTAAAAGACCGTTAAAAGATAAGTTCATATTTAATTAAATTTAAAAAAAAGGTCGAATAAAAATAAAAGTAATAATCAAATATGTTTTATTTTTATTTCAACAACAATTTAAAACAATTTTACACTATTTAAATTAAAAATACCAATTTTAAAATTGCTCTTTTTTTTGTTAAGTTCCTGTATCAATTGTTTACTTTAAAATGGCGATTTGAATAAACAGCTGATCAAAAGATCAAAAAGAAAAAGAAAAACAAATCGCCAGCAAAACGTACGATTTACAGAACATCTAAAATTGAAATTGGCGTTTTTAAGTCGCCTGGCGATTTGAAAACCTTGCGATTGAGAAAACATGCCTGCTTATTTTAATTATTTTGTAAACAATAGGTATACAAGTTTATAACATCGATTTTTTTGCTTGGAAAAAGCATTTATTATATTTACAAAATGAGTTGATATATTATTCAAACTATTGTCCATTCCAAATATTTGTCATCCTTCTGGTAGCATAGGGATTGCGCAAAAATAATTGCGCCGGTCTCGAGGTAGAGAATGAATCAAGCCAATTTCTGACACCCTGTTCAGTAAGGGTGTTCTGCATCGATCTAAACAAATTGTAGTAAGTTTTTGGCCGATCTTGCAACATGTGGCGTAGTGTTGTCATGACGTCGTATTTGGTCGAATATTCTGGTAATTTTTAGTTGATTGCTCTCTTCATACAAAACAGTTTTCCTCGGTACAGACCACCTGTGATCGTTTGATCCAAATTAAAGTCTCAAAATATAGGGTGTCCGTCGGGATACAACTTTGTTTTGCCGCCATTTTGGTAAACATTAGTCTTTATAGCTCATCTTTGGAAGTCGTGAAGTAGACACATGGTAAATTTATTATGGACAAATGTTCGATAAACCAACGTGTTTAAATCGTTGAAACATTTTATCAAAATCAATCATTGATTACTGTGGCTATGAAATTCAAAAATCATAATGATATTTGACAGTCGTGAAGTAGAGGCGCTGCAAATTATTTATGGAAAAATATTCGATAAACCAACGTGTTTTAATCGTTAAAACGTTTTATCAAAATCAATCATCAATTTTCCTGAAAAACATAATGCATGACGAGGCACAATTTCATTTGAATGAATATGTGAATAAACAGAATGATCGGTTCTGGGGAATGTGAAACCTTCAAATTATTCAACAGTCACCTTTGCATCCAAGTGACAGTCTGGTGGGCAATTTGGTCAGGCGGAATCATTGGACCTTTCTTCTTTGAAAATGAAAATAGCGTAACGGTAACTGTGAATGGGGAGCGATATTGTGATATGATTGAACACTTTTAAAATCCATAACTGCAAGCTTTGGGCTTGATTAACATTACAATGGAATTACTGCGAGACCTCTTTCCACAACAAGTTATTTCAAGAAATAGGGATGCTGCTTGCCCTCTACAATCGCCTGATTTGACTGCTCTGGACTTCTTTTTGGGGTATATCTGAAAAGCAAGGTTTATGCAAACAAACGAGAAAAGCTTGAGCAAATCAAACAAAATATCGTGATGAAATTCATGACTTACCGCGTGAAATGTGTGAGAATGTAATAGAAAATGTGCTTAAAAGTGCTAATGTATTAATATAATGTATTCCATATATAATTGGCGACATTAAATAAAACATTTGTCAATGTAAGATCCATTCTCTTAATTCTCATTTAATCAAAAATTATAAACAAACAAAGTAGTATACCTTCCCGGCGGACACTCTGCATAAAACAATATTCTGATTCCACCCAATGTAGAGCATTACGTTGGCCTCATGGATATTTGGCTTCGGCGTAGATTTGGCTGGTTGGTCAGGCTTTACATATGACTTTTTCCGTTTTGTGTTATCGTAATGTATACATTTTTCGTTACCATAAAACAATACGATGCAAAAATGGAATCTTTTTTGTAGCGTTCAAGAATTATTTCTGACATGCAAAATCGCCTTTCAATGTCTCTCGACTTTAATTCATATGGGAAACAATTTTCTAGCTTTTAAATGCATCCCAATTCGTTTAAAGGTATAAAATGGCTTGTTATGTGACTACCAATGATAATGCAAGTTCTTATTGCATTTGCAGCGTTTTCAAACTATTTCGGCCGACCAGCCGAATAGTTTGTTTTCTGTATCGAAATCATCCCTCTTGAATTGCGCAAAATATCGTTCATTATTTTTTGTGTGTTGGTGCCTGTTGACCATTAGCAAAGGATAACTTTCAGCAGCCGTGATCTTTAAATGAAAGAAGGTTATCAGACTTCTCCACACAATATTTTTTGCACAAAAAATTCGACATTATTAGGGCGACTGAAAGAAATGTGTGTTTACCCTTAGGTGACTATTGAACCCACAAACTATAATGACGTATTTGTTATTATTGACACAAATCCTATGTCAGTGTTATGCCATATGTTGTCCCAATCGACATTATTAACTTGTACACCCAAAATAATTATTTTTTTTTGCGTGTATTTTCATAAAACTTTGTTTTTGTTATAGACTTTATAGTTTAAAGCAAAATTTTTGATAAAATTGAAAATAATTTAATATTTAAAATTTTATTTTAAATTGAATTTTGACTTTAAATAAAAAATTTTAGCCTTAGCACTCGTTTTTTGTTTTTAAACTAAATGAAGAAAAAGAAACAATTAAATATATAATTATTTAAAATTAAAAAAGAATACATTTTTTAAACATGATCAACAAACCGAATGATTTAAAATCTTAAAATTTGTTTAATAACTTTGCATGCACAGACACACACAACATTCTTTAATTGTTTCTAGAATTTTTCCAATTGATTCAAATTGTTTGCCATTGATTTTCGTTATAAAAAAAGAGCTTTAGTCTACTTAAATTTTTGTTTTATATTTAATCGAATAAATAACCTTTAATACTAATTTTCGTATTAAAATTTAAAAAACATTTCAGGGACAAAGATGAAAAACATTTTAAGTACAAACTTCATTGAATTTGCATCTTTTATAAAAACAAAAATAGAAAGTCCATAATTGGTATCTCTAAGATACAAATTGATCGAAAATGGAGAATGGCTTTTGTTTTTTTTTGCTTTTAATACTAATAGCCAATCAATATTTAAATTAATTAAGTTGAAAACCTTTGTAATTTTGAATGCATCTGAAGAAAAATGTTTCAAATATGTTCTGTGCATGGCCGTTTCAAGTATTAACAATTTAACACGAAGGTGAATAATTTTTTTGTTTTATTTCATAACTAAAAATCATTTAATTGACGTTTATAATTATATGTATAATTACAGAAAGAAAAAAAATCTTTTAGTGCAACAAATTAATTCTTCATGTTAAAATAAGTTCCCGCAGAATATTGTTGTTTTCTGTGTTATAATTTTTAAAGCATTTTAAGTGTTCATTTAAAATTTTATACTTTCAAAAATCACGTTCACCTGATTTTTTCATAATATATTACAAATGCATTAAATAATATGAAATAACGAAACAGTAGAATTTAATTTAAGTTAGAATAGAATTGAAAAACATGCACGTGCAAGCGTGGAAAAATATGGCAAAAACAAAAAAGAAAAGAGTGGAAATTAAGTAATTATTAGCACGACTTTCGTTTTAGTAGTTCTAAATATTTCTTTTGACATTCGACAAAATTATATCAGTATATTGTTTATATTATCAGGTATCAGGTTTAAAATCGGGCCGAAAATTTTTTATTCTCGATGCAATATTTTTATTTGTTTTTCATTCATATTTTGAATTTAATTTTTCCAGCGATTTTATCTAAAATAGTATATTTTGTGAGTTAGCAATTTTCTAATGTAATTTTTAAAAAACAGTTTTTAATGTGAAATTTTATAAAAATCACTTTCATTCACTTTTAAGATTAAAAACAAAATCCGCGATTTTGGTCTTGTGAAAAATATTTTAAACGATTAAAGATTTACAGGACACATACAAACGAAAAAGAAAAGACTCAACTTTGCTTTACATCTTGATACTTGCGGACACACACACACACACACAATGAAAGTAGATGAATGTCTGACATTACCTCATCCCAGCAAAAAAGGACGAAGACTACACATTCTTGAGAGTATAGAAATCTACAAAACAAAACGGTTAACAGTGACATTATAAACGAACAGGTAAACACGACCTCAGTCACAATTTTCACACCACTAAAACTACTCACACACTGCAACAAACGTAAAACACCCTCAGACATTTACACAAATCTGAATAATTTTCAATAATTTACCTACATCAGTAGATAGGACCCTAATGAAAGACCTATCCAAACCCAAACACTGACTCACCATTACACGTCTTGATAATGATGTCATCACATCGAAAGCGCTTGCCGATCATACTGAACAACTAGCTGTATGTTGACGGTTCAAACCGAAAGAAATGCCAACAGTATTTCATTTACTGGCGGAACAAATCCAAACAATTAAAATTAATGAGTTTTCAAATGATGCAAGTTTAAGTTAATGACCCAGTTTTATTTTTTTATTTTAAATAAAGTTTTTCTTTTGCTTCACCGATTTTAGTCACTAAAGAATTGTTTATTTCAAGCGATTTTTAAATATTTAAATTATTAATTTCCTGAAATTGCACTAAAAAAATTTCAATAAATAAATTTATTAACCTCTTACAGTGGGAGATTTGACCACACGTTGGGTAAGCAAATTGAGCTTAGTAACAAATTTGTCTGTCATTTAATTAAATGTCAAGAATGGAACTGTCATTCTTTGATATTTCTTTAGTATAAAGTTAGGAAATTTTAAACATGGAACATTACTCTTACATAAAGAAATTTAATTGTGTAAATTTACTAAAATGGTGAAAATTTCATTATATCTCTTCCTAAAATTCGAGCAGCTCTTTCTGAGAGCGCTGTGTGTAATTTAATTGCTAATTTTGAGGCTCACGGTATTGTTGCTGATAGTAGACAAAACAATATTCTCGTAGTGGCCGTAGTGACGCAAACATTATTGCTGTACAGCAACGTCTTGAGTGTAGCACAACTCGTCGACGTTCTCAACAACTGGACACTTTGCGCAACATTTTACATAATGATTTTCATCTTCACGATTATAAAATTGAAATCGTTCAAGAATTAAAGCGTCGAACGTTTGTAAATTGGCTGTTGGGAAAACTGAACGAAAGCAACGCATTTTTCCACAATTTCATCTTTAGTGATGAGGCTCATTTTCAATTAGAGGGCTATGTATATAAATAAAATTACATCCAAAGAAAGTGCAGGCAGAAGCATCGTTCCCTTTTTTTTTGAAAATGGGCATGGAAACCTCACCGTGAATTATCTGCGTTACAAAAGTTTTTGCGTATACAATTGGATAATGTTGACATCAGGGACCTTGATTTTAGCAAGACAACGCCACAGGCCACACAGCCACCGAAACAATTCAGTTATTGCATGAGAAATTTCTCCGTTGCGTTATTTCCAGATTTGGCGAGACCAATTCGCTATCTCGTTTTTGTAATTATTTTCTCTGGGGCCGCTGAACTAAATTCTTTGGAATCATTTGAAACATCGGGTTTACGTGAGCAACCCATGAACAACTGATGCTCTGAAAGATGAAATTTGACGCTGACTTGACGAGATAAGTGAAACTTTATTACAAAATGACTATATGCTAAAAAACTTTTAAAAATAACAGACGTCTGCTAACATGCAACAGGTGGACATTTGCCAATTAATAAAAGTTAGACGCAACAATGGTAACTCGGCTTTAATTATTGAATAAGTAAAACTTTATAAGCGTAAAGATGAAGATCTTTATGCAAAATGTTGCTCAAAGTGCTCAACTGTAGCGAACGTCGACGAGTTGGTATTCCTCGCTCATTTTCAACACGTTGCTTTAGAGCGAATATGTTTCTATCACTACCGCCACTACGACTGTATTGTTGTGATCTTTTGTCAGCAACAAAGCCGCGAGCGTCGAATTTAGGGAGTCGAGGAAATGCTGCTCGAATTTCATGACGTGATAGGGTCACCTTTTTTCACCTTTTTCATAATTAAAAATCTTCGTTTAAGAGTGTAAAGTTCCATGCTTAAAATTTAGCCACTTTTTATTAAATAAATGTTAAAGGATCATCCTCAATTCATTTAGTCATTTGACTGACAATTTATTTCCTAACCTGTAATTTGTCCACGTAATATGAAAAATATTTCACTCTCAATTTTATGTAGAGACAGGTACGCTACACATTTAAGGAATTATTATAGCAGAAAAGTGATGTCAACTTTTGTTGGGAAACAGCTAAACGTGTACATAAAAAATACTTTTGGGCAGGTAATGCGTTGGAAATGCCAATTAAAAATTATTTGTAAGCGAGTATTCGATAATAAAGGGTGTTTTTTTAAGCCCGATAGAACTTGAAATTGTAAAAAATAACACAATAAATTAAATTGTAATCAAAATTTCTTTTTTATTCGAAGGATCAATACGTGACATTAACATTTGAAAATGATTTCGGGCATATGGGCACCGCGGCTGTTTTTGACGAAGCGCATTCTGGACGTCCAATTTTGGGCCACTTTTTCGAGCACTGCTGGGCGTATGTCACGAATAACACGAACAATGCTGTCCTCCAAGGCGTCAATTGTTGCTGGTTTATCAGCATAAACCAGTGACTTCACGTAGCCTCACAGGAAATAGTCGAGTGGTGTCAAATCGCACGACCTTGGAGGCCAATTGACAGGTCCATTTCTCGAAATCAACTTATCGCCAAATTTTGATTTCAATAAGTCGATGGTTGCGTTCGCTGTATGGCACATAGCGCCATCCTGTTGAAACCACATCTCGTCCGGATCAATGTCATCCATATTTTAAAACAAAAAATCATTGATCATGGTGCGGTAACGATCTCCATTGACCGTAACGCGAGCTCCGGCCTCATTTTTGAAGAAATAAGGTCCGATGATGCAACCAGCGTGAAAACCGCACCAAACGGTGCATTTTTCTGGATGTAATGGAGTCTGTAGGGTCTGTTGTGAATTGGTCTCACTCCATATGCAGCAATTTTGCTTATTAACAAACCCGTTAAGCCAAAAATGCGCCTCATCGCTGAACACAATTTTGCGATAAAACAACGGGTCAGTTGCCAACTGCTCTAGAGCCTAATCGGCGAAAGAACGACGCATATAATGGTCTCGTGGCTTCAATTCCTGCACCAGCTGGATCTTATACGGGTGTAGGCCGAGATCTTTGCGCAAAATTTTCCACGTAGTGGACGGACAGTGCCCCAATTCCTGCGACCGACGACGAATTGATAAATTTGGATCTTCTTCCACACTTTCGTTTACAGCGGCGATATTTTCTTCAGTACGCACATTCCTTCGACGTGTTTGTGTTATTGCATCCTCTAGAGAGTATGTGGTACGAAATCTATCGACAGTTCGACGAATGGCTTGTTCAGATGCACGATTGTGTACGCCATAAAATTGACGAAGTCGTCTATAAGTTGCGCGAATCGACGACTGATTTTCAAAGTAAATTTGGATAATTTCGTAGCGTTGTTCAAGCGAGAGTCTATTCATGATGATTTGTCAGAGTGTACTGAAACAAATAAAAAAAATGTTTCATCAAAATTTCATTTTTTGTGTTACTTTTTACAATTTAAAGTTCTATCTAGCTTAAAAAAACACCTTTTAGAAAAAAATAATGTTTGTTCTATTGTGACGATAACATCTTATCTACAAATAGTATACATTTTTGGCGAAATGCGATTTTTTTATATTAATTGTAATACCTTTTTTTAGAAACAATTTCGTTTCCAATGCCTTAAGAAAACTTGTATGTCAATCGCTGAGACATTTTAAACTTTAAAAATATTTTTCTTAATTTAAAGCCATAATTTTCTTGCTCTGTATTCAAAATTGTGTTTAGTTTTGGCTAATACTGGAGTTCATTAGCATTGAGCTACTTGAAAGAACCTAAATGTAAAGTGCACACAGCATTCGACACAGCTGGTTGAAAATATTAGATAACAGACTTCTCGTTGTTATTTTACTTAACGCTTTAACACTTAAAATTTTTAAAAGTGTTTAGCACATCCGCCTGTCAATTTAAGAAAATAAATCACAATTTTTATTAAAAAAAAAATCAAGTTTTTTTTTATTTTTTAGCAGCATCTTGATTTAATAATTGAGAAAATTTCTGTGAGATTTGTGAGACTGTCGATGTATAAAAAATGTTTTTTGTTGTCTCAAGTCAAACAAAATACCAAATAAGTCATCGTTTCTTTACTTTGCTAAATATTTCAAGAATCTCTTACTTATCAGAAAATTAATATTACGATTATAAAATTGTAAGCGATTATAAATTTGTATTATAAAACTAGAATAAAAAGAAGCAAAAAAGAAGAACATTTTAAAAGCTTATTCTCTCTATCAGAAGTATTTTACTCTTCCATCAGTCATGATTATTTAATTAGTGAAAAATAAAAGACTAGAGAAACCGTTTACGACAGCGAAAGAAGTAGGAAAATTTGAAAAATCATCTTTCAGCGCAGCTTCAGAGAAAATAATCGTACAACCGTGATAATCCCTCCCTGTGAGAATACCCAGTTACCAAATTTCTTTTTCACAACTTCAAAAGTTACATGTAAGGAGATTTTATTGAGGCCTTTACTCTGATATATTGATGTTATAAAGATTTGGCTAAACGGTTAATCGAAATGACGTTTCTGGGCTTTCTCCGACACTAGACGTTACATTAACTAAATGTTTTGACTTAGTTCGTTTGGCAACTTCAATTCTAAAAGAGTACTTTTGCTGCCCACTGAAACAATGCAATTATGAATGACCTCTCGACAAACTTCACATTTCGTACTCACACCCAGAGTTAAAATTGTAGACATTTGACGAATTGGAAACGAGGCATACTAAAAAAACAAACTTAACTGAACATTTAAACAGCTAATGTCATTGGTAATTTTGACAGCTACTGCAATATGGCAAATTGAAAAACTGTCATTCGTATCTCGCCATTCTCATTCCGTTAAAAGCAACAAGATCTTCGCATAGTAAATTATCAATTATACAATTATTTATATTATTTGAACAGCAGACAAACTTTTTTTTTGTTTCTGACCAGCACTCAGGGGATGACCCCAACATATTGAATATCCATAGTGTGTATGTATATTCAATTTGAACTTTCCTACATTAAATGATAGGAAACACCTCTGGAAGAAGTTTACTCCACATACGGACTGTTCTGCTAAAATACGATCTTTCCCTGTAATGTGCAGTGCAACGTAAAAACGTGCGAATTTCAGGAACCTCAGAGCACTTACCATTGTGATTAAAACAGAGAAATACAACCCACAATGCGTCGATACTCCAGAGAATCAATAGAGCTGGATACCCTATGTCCCCAATGAATCTCTTGACCCTCTCCTTTACGCGGTCGTGCAACTTCAAAATAGACCTTAGAACGCTGGCCCATACATAAAGGTTGTATTTCATTTTTGGACCGATATAGGTGGTAAAAATAGTACGGAGATCGGATGGAGTGAAGTATCTCTAACACCGTTTTGGGAAACCGACGCACTTGAAAGCTTTTTTAGAAACCTGAAAAATGTGCCTAGTCCTTCGAACATCACACTGAATTTTCGTGCCAAAAAGTTTCCGGATGCAGTATCATTTGTGTCGAACGGGCATTAAAACTTGTTCTATCTACACGACCTCATTCCGAAATTGTTGCGAAATCGTGATTGAGCATATCATTCATATTCCGCCTTTTGAAACCCACCCCCAACTGGTCCGGTCTATTATTAAATGAATATGAATGAAATGATGCTGTCATCTGCGAAAGCGTATATAGGGTTAAAAGTTTTATAAAGAAGGTCATTTAGAAAAATAAGAAATAGATTAGGAGAAAGAACGGATCCTTGCGGTACCCTTGAATTAATCTTAAACTCGTCTGATAAAATCCCATCTATAACAACTCGTATAGTGCGATTGCTGAGAAAACTCAATATAAATCTGAAGAAATCATCGCCGACACCAAATGCAACAAGTTTTGACAGAAGTGCATTATGCCGCATTCTATCAAATGCCTTGGAAATATCTAGAGCCACCATCTTACTCTCTCCGAAATAATGTATGGAGTGCACCAGCCAGCAAGTCGCCCGTAGAGGAAACCATACTGTCGGTCGCTAAGTAAGCTGTTGGTTTCCAGGTACCTCTTTGGAAAGTGCAGAACAAATTACAATTGGGCGGTAATTTTCATGGTTGTTAGCCCCACCGAATATCTTCGGCATAGTAATGGATACTCTGTCGAGCTTGGGCGGCGGATGATTGCTCTCCGGCAAATAAGAATTATTTGCAAATATACCAGCCAAAACCTTAGCTTTATCACCCGGGTCAGTGAATATTTAATCATTCTTTTAAAGAGTCGGAATTGAAGAAATAGAATCATCCCTTATTCTTTTAATAAATGACAAAAAGCGCTTAATACCTGCAGGAGTGCAAATTGGGCGTTGATCCCGATTTTTAAGGCCAATTTTGTTTAGCGATATAGTTCATTTTTATTTAAATGGATACGTCAATAAAAAAATTGACGTATTTGGAGTGAATATAAACAATGAGTTGAACCTGTTAAATTTAAAAAAAAACTGACTGTTTTGTGTCCTTTATGAGCTGGTGGAATAATTGGTTCGCACTTCTTTAAAAACGATGTTGATCAAAACATTGCAGTTAATAATGATCGTTATAGAGCCATGATTACTGCCTTTATCATTCATCAATTAAACAACCATGATGTAAAGGAGCTGTGGTTTCAACAAGACGGCGCAACATGATTTATTAAAGGAAACTCTGGGTAATCGCATATTTTCACGTTTCGGCATTGACCTTCAAGATCGTGAAATTTAACGCCGCTGGATTATTTTCTGCTGGGATATATGAAATCGTTAGTCTACGTCGATAAGCCACTTAGAGGACCTTCAGATTAGACTACGTCTGACGCAGCTGTGGCGGTCATATGATGGAAGTCGTATTTAGATTATCTTTTGAATAAAGTAAATTTCATATCAATTTAAAAAATTCATTTTTGTTTTCACATTTAAAATAATTGTGTATTTTATGCTGAATTTACATAAATAATTCTCATTCAATTAACTTATTGGTTTAAAAATTATCTATTTAAATTAATCTTTTTTGTTATTGCTGTTGAAAAAAGATTTGCATTTGTAACGTAATGGATTTTTCACTTTAAATATAAAATGACTCGTTAATTTTAACAATAATAATTAATACAAAAAACAAAAAAAATATAGGAAAATTAGATAAAAGTTGAGGGTGTGAATAACGTAAATATCATCTCAAAGCTAATTGAGGTGTTAAAAAAATAAGTAAATTCATTTTAATATATTTGAATAGCAGAAGCTTGAAGCTTTAAATGCTTGACTACATTTTAGTTCAATTTGTAAAATTTTGCAAGTTTGTCTTCTTTAAAAAAAGTTTTATTTGCCGTATTAATATTATTTTTTAATAATATTGAATTTAACCATTTAAATACTTAAAAGATACTTTAGAGGTTTTGGTTGACGTGTTTAACAAATGTTCTTGCGATAAAAAAAAACAAAAAACGCCAATCACACCAAAAATCGCCAAAATAATTTTTTTTAATCGAATGCAAGAAAACTGGAATATTTTTAAAGTTCCCTTTATTTTCATAAATCGTTTGTTAGGAACTGATAAAACTTAAGCTAAATTTAATTTTCCAATTTTCGTTAGTTTCAGGCAAACACCCCAACATCATGTACTGCTTGGGGACACTCTACCTGAACTGTTTGATATTTTTTTTTTTTTTTAAAGAGAAGTAGCACTTTAGGCAACAATGCCTATTTAGTCAAGTACCGTGCTACATCTTTAGGAAAGGGATAGAGAAGAGATGAAACAGGTGGTGAAAGTAGAAGGATAGTCGGAAATGAACTGTCGTTAATCATCACTGAGCAGCCCCACCAATAGTAAATTTTTATAGTGAAATAAACCAAGGTCTTCGTTTAAAATCGAACCCACAACCGCCAGACTGACAAGCTAGTACACTACCTACTAGCCTACAGGGGCACTGTTGGAGATTTAAAGTGATAAAGAAAATTTGTAGCAAATTTACTTAACTTGTAAATGAATTGTCTCTATTATGCGTTTAATGCTTCATTTTTAATCGAATAAAAATGGGTGAGATCTAAGTAAAGATTTCAATAAAGTGCATTAACTGACAATAACAGTAAAACAGTGAAATATAGTTAAGCACTATATGCGATTTGTATTCCATTTCTATTTGGTTATGGATTAGGTGGAGTAAAAAAATTCTCATACGGTTTCTTAAATACATCACGACAAAAAATTTCCATCGCGTTTTATTACTGATTTTTTCTTTTGCCCAGCTAATCACAGCTCCAAAAACCATTTTCCTTAATTTTTATATTAGTGACATGTGCTGTCACGAAGCCATTTTCGATTGTACTCTTGTTCACGGATATATTTGTTGCTGTTTTGTTGTTTTGTCCCCATTGAAATTGTTTCAAAACTACAATATTAACAGGCAACTTTGCTCGTTTTTAGCATAAAAAAGTGAAAAAGCAACACTGTGCGACTAGCTGCAAAACGTCATGGTGATTTAAATTTAGTTTCTTATGAAACATTCAAACTTTCCCATTTTTAACAAAGGATTGTATAGAACTAATATTTATTTTCCACAAAAAACGGTATGCGAAATTTGGAAAAAACGTATTTTAGTCTTATAATCAAATACATTTTGTTTACCCACCAAAAATTTATTTGTTCAATTTCTTAGCAAATTAAAATTCGTCATGAAATTTTTTTAATATATAAATTTTTAAAAATTGATTTAAGTCATTTTAACAAATACAAATATTTATATATTCAATGAAAAATTCCCCTAGATATTTTTTGAATCTTATGAATACAATTAATTAAAAGCAAATACATATTTGAAATATTTCGAATAAAGTCTGCGTTCAAGAATTATGTATCTAAAACACATGCTTTTATACCCTACAACACAAATAAAAACTGTACATTTAGGTTTGCCGTTTCGTTTGTCATTTGTAAAATATATGTCTGCGTTTAGAAAATATAAATTTTTCTGAAAGGATCGACGAGATATAGAAATTTTTGGTCTTCCAGTTTTTAAAAGAATAATTAATAACAAAAACGGCGAACAGATTTAGGCAGGGTAACTGAATACAGGAAGGGATAATAGAGATTTATTGGGAGCAGGTTGGGGGAAATGTATATTCGCATCATGTATGAGTCAATATTTAGTTTTTAATTTTATTTTCTAAATTTGATACTATGCGATAAAATACGCCACTGTGCGATACTGTACAACACTATGCGAAACTATGCGATATTATGCGGTACTACGCGACACTTTGCGATACTCTACGAAACTATGCGAAACTATACAATACCAATCAAAACTATGAGATATATATTTTGGTTAAATTTGAGACACTCTTTAATTTTGAAATTAATTCTTGCCTTCATAGTGAACCAGCCATACATATTCTCTGCATGTCTTACCCTATTACTGATTAAAAAATAAAGTCAAATTTGTGAATTTCATATTACAACCGGGATACTTTAGGTTTCTTTGTATTTTAATTTTTTGCAAACACACTGCAATTCTCAAACGTCTGCTGCCTTTAATGCTTTAAGAAATAATTTTATATTTAGAAATCCATTAACTCTATGAAACACCCTTTAGTTTTTAAATATATTATGAACACTTCTTTTTGTAGCGAACATATTTCTATTGCATCTGTGTAAATTCTAAATACTTGCCTAGTGTAGTTGAAAAACTGAAGCCGGTTAACACGTTAAAAGGAAAACACTATAGCCATACCCTTTATATTATAATTTTGTTTTTAATTTTTATGCTCCTACAGTGCATATAAATTGTCTGTCTATGTCGTTGTCGTTCAAAAATAAGGCCATATGTGTTAAAATCACTCCACTATTGAGACACTTTTTAATTAATGTGTCTGCTCAGTACAATTTAAACTAAAGGGTCCGCCAAATAACTTTTTTTTTTGTTTTAAATGCTATAAACAAAACTACTAAATAATTTCTCAAATTTCTTTTTTTATTTTAAAGTGCAAATCTTCCGGTTAATAATGGAAAATAATTTCATTCAAATGGCTGCCTCGGCTGGCCATGCAGTAATCTACACGATCGGTCCAATTTTTAAGCACATTATCGATTGTGTGCAGCTGTATTTTACCAACGGCTTCATGAATATTGTCCTTTAAAGCGTCAATTGTCTCTTGCTTGTCGGTGTAACACTTATCTTTGACGGCACCCCACAAATAATAGTCCAAACGTGTCAAATCGTAGCTCCGAAGTGGCCAAACGACATCAGTTCTGCGGCTGATAATGCGATCTTCAAAAATAGGGCGCAATACATCGAGTGTACCTTCAGCTGTTTAGCACGTAGCACCGTCCTGTTGAAACCAAATGTTGCCAATATCCTCCTCATCAATTTTTGTGAAGCAAAATTCGTTCAACATGGCCCTATAACAATTGCCATTGACTGTAACGGCCACTCCTTGCTCATTTTCGAAGAAAAATTTACCAATTATGCCTCTGGACCAAAATCCGCACCAAATAGTGACTCGTTTTGGTTGCGTCGGCTTTTCAATGTATGCGTGCGGGTTTTCTGTGCCCCAAATGCGACAATTTTGCTTGTTTACATACCCGCCAAGATCCAAATGAGCTTCATCTGAAAAGATGACTTATTTTGAAAAAAATCGGCATCTTCTGGCAGGCCCACTTAGCGAAGCGAAAACGCATTGGATGATCACTTCGCTTCAACTCCTGAACCAATTGGACTTTCTATGATGTCATACCAAGGTCTTTATGCAAAATTCGTCTCAGTGATGTCTCGGAAATGTTCAATTCTTGAAAAAGACGGTAAATTGATGTTGATGACGCTTCACGCACACTTTCTGCCACAGCAGCAATATTCTCGGGTGTACACACTGTTTTTGGCTTTTCACGCTTTGGTTCATCGATAAGGATGCCAGTTTCTTTCACTTTTTTCGCAACATAACGAACATACGAAGCTGACGATGCTTCTCTTCTTCCAAAATCCGTATGCAATTTTCGCACACATTCTGCAACCGTACCATGATTTTCAAAGTAATGTCGCAATATTTCCCAGCGTTGTTCAAGCGTATACGCAACCATATTAGTTTAGCGGAAAGATAAAACTAATTATCTGTCAAATCAAACATGAGCTAAAATCTAAACTTTTTGATTTTCGAAATAATAATGGGTGGGCTAACTTAAGATTAGGAAGTGAATTTTATTGTAAGACAATATATAATATTGTTACGTTTATACCTTTTATAAAAATATTGTTGTGAGTTCTTTATTGCAAAATAAATAACACCAGATTTTAAAGTTTTTAAATTGATTAAAAGTTTATTTATTGACTTTAACTAAACCCAAAGTTGACACTATAGAACAATTTATATACGATGCACGTCCTTATTTCACAAGGTTTATTTTCCAATTAACTAACTATCCACTCAGACGCTGCCTTTTTATATTTGTCCACTAGAGGTCTAGAAAAATTAAGAATCTTCTACTTCCTTTGTAACACATTTTGTATATATGTGTGTATTTTTGTTTTTATGCTGATAAAGTTTCTTCCTGAAATTTATTTTAAGATAGTTGTTGTTGTCTTGTGTATATAAGTTTTCTTAGAAAACTACGCAATTAGTAAACATTATATCTAATTGTTGTTGTTTTGCGTGTATAAAATATTTACGCAGTTTGTAACTAGAAATTTGTTGTTGTCTTGCGTGCATAAGTTTTCTAAGCAAGCCACACAGCTAGTAAACAGCATACCCAGCTGTTTATTTTATTACTTAACTATTTTCTTTTAAAAATTAAGCAAGACGCATCCATAACAATGTATTTATGAGAAGACTTGTTGGGCTAAGCTCAACGAATTTTTTAGGCAATTAAATTAGAAACTTTGTTTGGACAAATGTCGATGCCCTGACGAAAATGGTTGAAAACATAATTTTATTTGGAATGAAAACTTTTGTTCCATACGAAAAAATTTTGATTAAAACCAGATCGAAATCTTAGTTTAATCAGACGTGCAAACATGCAATCAGATCAAAAGAGGAAGCATTCAGTATCTGGCGTAGAAACTAAAACGCAGATACTAATTCGCCAGGCAAAATGGTGAGTTCTTCGTGTGCCAATGTGCGCGAAAAAAGTCTATACGAGGAGTGCCTTAGTGCTAAGGTTCAAGCTACTCCTAGGGGTAGCAAGAATTTTGGGTCATTTGCTAAAATAGTAAAGGATAATGTTAGTTCTTCAATTCCGACTCTTTTAAAGAAGGATCAAATATTCACTGACCCGGTTGATAAAGGTAACCTTTTGGCTGGTATGTTTGCAAATAATTCTTATTTGAAGGAAAGCAATCAACCACCGCCCAAGCTCGACAGAGTACCCGTTACTATGCCGAAGATATTCCTTCGCGGTCGAGTGGTTAAAAAGTTTTTAGTAGATCGCATCGTCAACAAGTCTCCTGGGCCGGATGGGAAACCAGCACTGTCCTGAAGCAGTGCTCTTCGACGCTAACGTGTCCGTTAGCAACCCTTTTCAACATGTTGTAACATGTTACATGTCACGCCAATCCCCAAAAAGGGTGAGGCTAACAACCCTGAAAATTACTGCACTTTCTGAGGTGGTGCAAAGTATGATTAATTTTCATCTTGTGAGGTACCTGGAGTCTTTTTTATACTGTTACCCTCCTGGTATACTGTCATTTAAACAGCAACTTTAGCTGGTTTTAAATTTTAAGTAGACTTTTTTATGTTTAAAATAAAGTGCATAAAAAGTGCACTTCAAAGAAATCTATACTTGGAAATGTGTAAATTATACTTTATTGTGATTGTAATTCATTGTAAAATTATGATTTTCCTTCCCTACTCACGAACTAGCTCAAGTGCTTTCAGGAAAATAAAATTTATTTTATTATTAATGATTTTTTAAATTTACAATGAGAAAAATAAAACTATAAGTGAAGTGTGATGTTGATAAAATTATCAAGGTGATAACCGCTATTTTGATTTTTATTACTATTATTTTTGAATACGAATAAAACGGAAATTTAATTTTAGAAATAAATAATTTTTCTATTTAAATTATATTTAATCATTTTTAACACATTTTGTGTAAGAATTGTCAAAGTTTTAAAAGTTTCATGACTTGTGAGGTTAGTGAGAAGAAATTAATTATTATTTAAAGTGTCAGTATTTTATTTATTTTTTTTAATAAATTTACTTAATGCTCGTTCGATTTAATCTAATAATAAAATAAAATAAAAATTGTTTACTTTAATTTAATATTCTTTATTATGGCTTTATCATCTGACTTTTGCAATTAAATTCCAAAATTGAATCACGCTTCGTTTTAAACACGCAGACAAGAGAAAATATAAACAGAAAATAAGTACAATATTAATTTGCATTCAGGTTGCTATTGTTCATACTGCTATGTTATTTTATATTTACTTTTTTTCTCTCTTTTTTTTATTTGAAACATTTTTCTAGGTTTTTATAACAAACATTTTCCAAGTGTTTAATTTGGTTTGTTTGTAAAAATTAAGAACTGTGCGATTAATATTTAAACCACTAACATTTTTTATTGTTTTTGTTTTGTATTGTATATTGGGTGGGCAAATTTGAGGTTAGCAAGTAAACACACACTTTCTTTATGACCTCAATTTAATTAATACGAATGCAAAACAGAAATATGGGAATTAACAATGACAATAAACATTGGTTATCATGATTTGGTAGCGGAGAGAATTTTCCGTGATCACGTTTCCTTATCCATTTTCGAAAATATACGTGCCGATGATGCCGCCAGACCATAAAGAGCACCATACGTTCACCCTTTTTTTGCTATGTAATGGTTTTTCGAGGACCGTTTGTGGATTCTGTAAGCTCGATATGCTACAATTTTACTTGTTTACATAAACGCCTAAATGAAATCAAATTTCGTCGCTAAAGTTGATTTTTTTGAAAAATTCGTTGTTTTCGTTCAGTTTTTTCAATAGAAACCAATTCATAAACGTTCGAAGCAAACAATGGTCGATCGGTTTTAATTCTTAAACAAGTTAAACTTTATAAGTGTGAAGATAAAGATGAAGTGATCCCCCTATTGTTGCGACCGTCGACGAGTTGATGTTCCAGTCTCGTTCTGAGCAATACAACGGGCATATTGTTTTGGTCTATTGCCCAGCAACAATACCGTGAGCTTCGAATTTTGCGATTAAATTAGTCTCACAAGGAGTCTGATTATGAGGTACTGCAATTGAAATTCCTTACTTTAGAGTACAACACATTCCATGCCTAAAATTTCCCAACTTTTTGCTAAGTAGTGGTATCAAAGGATGTCAGTTCAACTCGTAATATTTATTCACAATTTTAGACAATTTACTTTCTAACCTCATATTATTATTCGAAAAGGGCAGCTCTGCATTTAGGAGAGCAAAAATTCTAAGTAATATTTTAAGAAAATTCTAGAAATATGGATAAACTTTCACTTAAATATTCTAGTATTAAGTTGTTTGAATTTTTTCCGCCAGTAAATGAAATACTTTTGTTGTATTTTTTTCTGTCCTTTCTGGCAGTTGTTCGTTCGGCATAAACGGTGAGTAAAGACATCATTTTCAAGCCGTGTTCTAATCCGTACTGATTAAATATTCTATTTCTTTTTTAACATTTTTTTATTTACTTCAATTGAAAATATAATGTTTTCCTTTGCTGGACATTTTTTAAGGACATTTTTAATTGTAAAAATAAAACACGAAATATTATATTTTAACAAAAAGAAAAACATTTTATTTGAATAATCAGCAGCACATCGCATAAATGTTTGGAAATAATTTAAGTATACAAGCTAATAATGCCGAATTTTTTTTGCTCGAAGAAAATATTTATTATAAAAACAGAATGAGAATTATTTAAAATATTGTAAATCGTTAGCCAATAATTTTTCCAATCTTTATGGTAGGATATGGATTTCGCGTTAAAGCAGTTATGCTCCGGTTTTGAGGTAAAAAATAAATCAAGCCAATTTCTGATACCCTGTTCTGAAATGAAGCGTATTCCAGCTAGGACATTTTGCATCTATCGAAACAAATGATGTTAAACCAGTTAAACCAAATAGTTTTTGACCGGTCTTGCAACAAGTGGTCGAGCGTTGTCATGATGGAAGCCTCGTATGTGGTCGAATATTCTGATTGTTTTGCGTTGATTTCGCTCTTCAAAGGAATTAATTGTTTTCGGTAAATATCCTAAGTAATCGATGTTAACCCTCCAAAATACTATATTTGTTATTATTATCACAAACCATATCCGATAGTTATGTCTTGTTTACTTGTGTACCAATCATTTCGGGACTTTGGCGAGCACAGCTGCTTATTACGAAAAAGATTTTGGACGTTCAGTTTTGGACTATTTTTTCGATTATTACTAAAAAGAGTATGTTAAGAATATCACGTAAAGTGTCGGCCTTCAAGAGCTGTTAAATGCCATAATCTTGCAGGCGAATTGGCAGGTCCCATTCTCAAAATCATATTGGGTTTAATAAATCGATGGTTGTTGTCGCGGTTTAGTACGTAGCAACATTGTACTGAAATCACAACTTGTCTGGATCACATTTTTAAACAAAAATTTATTGATCATAGCAAGACTTGATTATTGAAGCAATAATGACCAATGATATGAGATGCGTCTAAATCGAACCCACCGATGCATTTTTGTAGATATTGCGGAACTTTCAGGATCTGCTGTGGATTAGTTTCACTTCATATATTTTGCCTTTGTTTACTAATAAGCTTGTTAAGCCAAAGATATCATTTGAGTTGAACACTGAACAGATGAATTGAAATGAGAAATAATTTTCAAAGTAAATCTGGGAAAATTTGGTAGCGTTGTTCAGACATCAATCTATTCATAATAACAAAAATTGTGTGTTGTATGTTCTATCAAGCTCGTTTAAACACCCTTTATTTATGTATGGCTGTGAAAGGCTAAACTAATAAAAAATTTTTTAATAATTACAATTTAAAAATATTTTCTAAAGTAAATGCCTTCCAAGAATAAAGCAAAAAAAATAATATTAGGAAAATTAAAATCTTGTATTTAGCGAATAACAGCACAGATGTCTTTTTAATAGAATTTTTTTTATTAATTAAAACAACTTAAAGAAATAACAAAAACAAACAAATTCTACAAGTCTTTATTTTTAATTAAATATGCGATATTATTTAATTTAATTTAATAAAACATGAAAGTAAGTGTCAGTTAAAAATGTCTCACTCAACTTGCTGACTGATTTTCAGTAACGAATGATAGCGGCTTTGATTTAGCAAAAAATAACAAAATAAAATAATTAAAATACATCCGTAAAGTTTAAACTGCAAGCTCGATTGCAATGACTATAGCAGACGAGCAGTGAAAATTTAATTTTAAAATTTCTATCTTGTAGTGTAGGGGGTATGGTGTAATATTTATTTATTATTTTGTTCTATTCTTTCTTAGCTATTTAAAAAATATTAAGTGTTTCTAATACTGCTGAAATATTAGGTGGGCAAATTTGAGGTTAGGAAGTAAATTACAGTGCGCTCGTGAAAACGTTAACTAATTAAAACCGCGTGTGTTAACGCTTAACAAATTGCTGATGTTTATGAATGTAGAAACTTTTAATAAAAAACATATTGATAGTGTGCTTTTAAACGTTTTTATTGGTCATATACTAAAACGAAACATAAACAAATACAAAAAAGAACAGCCTAACTAAAAATAAAGGAATACATTTTAAAAGATATCACATTTCACATACATACATACTTATGCATCTAAAAAATCTATTATTTTTTCCTTTCCAATACTTGGAGGAGAGCCTTCTCTCGTAAACATCTTAATACATTTAAGTCATTTTGCTTAACATTCTCGCATTGAGCCCAATTGAAAGCCCGGTTAAATATTTTAACAGGTCCGTTGGGTTTATTGTCTGTACATTTGTACTCATATCTAAGCCGTTGTAATCGTCATCGGTCACTTCTAACTCCACAATTTCACACGAATTAGAAACATTACCCAGTAGAACATCTTTATTCCACTTCTGAATGGATGGTACTGTATAGTCAACCTAAGAAAAAAGGAATAAAGTTTCTGGTCGTGATGTTAAAATAATTTTAAAAAGCGACAAAACCTGAGGGTTTATTTCATAAAGCATATCAACTGCGAGCTCCATTTGTTGTTGCAGTTCCAAGTTTATTTTTCCTTTCAATATGCTTAACGCAATATCTTTTTCCGGATCTGTCTCATTTTAAGTAAAATGCAAAATTGTTTGCCTGGCATTTTGCCATTGTATATTTGCTAAGTTTATTCTATGTGGCTTCTAAAAGCATAACAGAACGCTTTAATCTAACAGCTTTCATCGTATCTACTAGAACTGATTTTTTTGCTGCTATCATGGCTAGAAAACTGTTTAAGAAAACTATAATACAGCTTCGTTATTTTAATTGCGTTTTGATCCATTGGTTGAATAAGTGGTGATACATTCGGAGGAAAAAGCATTGCAATTATGTTTCCATCTTCTGTTTTAAGCTCTAATTGACTTGGATAACACGGAGCATCATTGTCTATCAGAAGAAGCACTTTAACTGGCAAGTTCTTTTTAAAAGAAAATCTGTTACCTAAAATTAGAAAATCTTAGCTATTAAAAGCGATATTTATTCTGCATCAGAACAGATATTAACTTGTGGCACAAAGGATTTATGAAACCAGTTGCAGAATATAACTGGTGTCATGTACATTTAAAATTTTTGAAAACGCGTGGATTTATTGCCTTCCCAACCACCAACTATTTAAGCTTATGATTTTTAGAAACATTAGCTTCCATTGATACAGGCGCCTTTCCATTTTCGGCAGCTCTGATGCTCTTAATGTCTTCGTTTTTCCCGGACCGGAAAGTGTGTTATTTTTTCATTTTTATCTTGCTAATTGTTGATTTTGAGCAATATGGTATATATTGCTTTGCTAAAGCTACCGCACTTGCACCCTTTTCTAATAAATCCAAAATTTTTCTTGTAATTTAAGCACTTTCGGCTGTTTTGAGCACATTTTGGTAATGAAAGATGCAATTTCTTTTCTATTCTACATACTTATAAGTGGAATACCCAAATTTCTGAACTAATTTCATAAAATAAATGTGTTTGTGTGTGTGATCAAAACAGTGTATTTAAGCTGTTGCTAAAGTCAAAATTATGGTTTATTTAAATATGACGTTTTAGAGCTTTGGTTTGGTTTGATTGAACGTTTTAGAGTCGACAATGTAAAAATTTAATGGTTGATGTTTTGAGATGTTGACGTAAACTAATGTTTTCCCGAGTGCACTGTATCTGTTAAATGATTTAGTGTCAAGAATTGAGCTTTTATCTTTTGATAATTATTTATAAAAATTTTAAGCATGAATAGTTAGAATTTTAATTGTGAAAATTTACTAATTAAATGGTGAAAATTTCACTGTATCACTTTGCAAAATTCGAGCGGCATTTCCACGTAATCAGATTCCTTCTGAAAACGCTATGCGTAATTTAATCGCTAAATTTGAGGCTCTCATTATCTTTGCTGACAATAGACCAAAACAATATGCTTGTAGTGGCCGTAGTGATGCAAACATAGCCGCTGTTTGTGAAAGTTTTCATAATGAGATCAGCTCTTCGACGTTCCTAACAATTGAGCATCACTTTTCGCAATATTTTACATAAAGATTTTTATCTTCACGCTTATAAAGTTTAATTCGTTTAAGATTATATCTTAAGCCGGGCTACCATTGTTTGCGTTGATGGTTTATGCACTGCGAATTTTGTTTAGCGATGAAGCTAACATATTTGGGCTGACTATAATCTTTAAGTGTATGTTGATACAACCAGAAAAGCTAACTGTTTGGTATGCTTTATGGGTTAGTGGATTTATTGATCCGTACTGCTTAAAAAGCGATGCTGGTCAATAGTGGCCTCTAAACAGTTACCACGTCGGAATATGCCACACAGCTCGTGCCACTGTTGATTTATTGGTAACCTCATAGTTTCATGTTTCGGACCCATGAATTGGTCTCCGTACAATTTAATGCTGCTTGACTTTTCTGTGGGCTTATGTTAAGTCCATAGTATACGCCCATAAGCCCAAAACAATTGGCCACTTGGAAAACAATATTCGCCGCGTTCATCGAAAATTGGACCTCCAGATAGGACTAACCCGCCACGGCAGTTATATGCCAGAACTAATATTCAAATTATAATCCCACAAGTTTATCTGTTTATCTTACGAATACAGTAAATTTCATAACAATACCTCTATAAAAATAACACTCTTAATGTGATGCTTCCTAAAAACAAAAAAAAAACAATTTATTTAAGCTTCTGTTGCATTTTATTAAATTAAAAAATACATTTTTAAAATTACTTAAACTATCTAAAGCGTTTATTGTTGTTGCTTCATATAATTTAAAAAAAAAATTATGCAATTAAATTAAAAACCAATCGTGAGCTGTTTATTTATTTTTCTTTACTATTAATTTTAAGCATTTAATTATATTAATTTTACTGTTCAGAGATGAATATTAAATGTTTTGCAATAATTAAATGTTTAACTTTTATTTAAAATTCATAGCTGCTATCGATTATTTTTTAGCGACAAGCGTTAAAAGTCTTTAAAAATGTTCAGTACGATTTTAATAGCTGCCAGCCTCCCTGTAATCAAAAAACCGCTCTCGATTAGTTGAAAGAAGAAGCTAAAAGCAAATGCAAATCGCAATTTGTTGAAATTAGTTTAAATAAAATCTGTTTAAATATTTTTACATATTTTTTTTGTTTTAGTATCTATCACATTGTTGAAAGGAAGCAAGTTTATAATTAAGTCCACACAGTCTTCAATTGTAATATGGTGCCCAAATATAAATGACGTTTGTTAAAAATCTGCGTTACAGAACTGCAACCAAAAAATAAAAAAATTAAGTAGATCACCTTTAAACAAAATCCGTTTAGAATATGTTATTGATTTAACATTTGTCATGTGAGATATTTAAAAAATATAAAAATATTTTAAAATAAATGCGGGGTTTAAAAATCCTCAATTTGTGTTGTATTTGTTCACAACTTTTACTGCAGTTTAAGGTAAATTTGGTGTATCGGGTTTATCAACAAGAAGTTTGTTTTTAAATTGTGGCAACACGAATAAAATGATAGTTGCGCCACTTAGTTTTTTGCCGTATTGGCAGTAGATAAATTGACAATTGCTACAATGAAATCAATTTAGCACGATTTAACTTTGAAGCCTAACAAGGTTTAACTGGTGCAGAAATCGAAGCCAACTGACGATTCATATCGCCGTGAATTTGCTCAATTCAATTAGGAAAAACCGGCTGGTTTTTCTGAAAAAATCATTTTTTTAGACAAAGCCCATTTTCACTTGTTGGGGTATTTCAACAAGCAAAATTGCCGCATTTGGGCTTCTGAAAATCCTGCAAGAAGCATTTGATTGGGCAGTTTTTTTTTCGGAAGATGAGGCTGGAAATGCGGTAACGGTCAATGAAGTACGCTATCGCGAGTTGCTATCAACCCAACTTTGGCCTATTATTGATGAAGTGGATATCAAAGGCGAAACATTTTATTAAAACATGATTAAAAACTTTGAAAAAGAATCGACATCTGTTAGCGTGGTAGTGGTTGAGATTTACTAGATACCGTTACTAGATTTACTAGATATCAAGTTTTCTCTTTGTAATACAATAAAATTTTGAAACATCTTAATCTACATTTTTTGTTTTATGTTTTTTTTTTTATAAAACAAACTTCTTGTTGAAAATCCCTTTATTTATGCTCGAGAGAGTTTCAAAAGTTGGGCAAATTTGCTTCACTTTCTCTCTGAAGTATTATAATAGAATTTCTTTGATTTGTTTTTATTCATAAACATTGAGAAATTGCTATATTCAATTGGCGACATACTTGGGATTTTTTAATTACCATTGAAATTTCATTGTTTTTATGAAAACTAAATTTAAAAATTTCTACATAAAATTAAAAAAACCTTAAATCTTTTGAGGATATATTTAATGGTTGTCATTATCAATTATTAGCATCCAGGATTAAGTTAATTGATGGTAATTCTTTGAAGTTATTTATGCATTACTTAATGGTAATGATTTTGTTCTTTAAGTAACTAACAATGAAATCAATAATGCCAATGCTATGGAAAAATTATTAATATTAGTTAATTAGACTCATGTATAACTGATAAGATTTCTAGAGCATTTCTCACAAAATTGCTAATTAATACGGTTCCCCAATAGACTAAAGCGTTTTTTATAGAAAGGAATGTATATTTTTGGGCTTGTTACATTAAAAAGGTACTTGTTCAAAAGTAATTAAAAAGGGCGTTTTAAAAGTTTTTTAAATTTTTAGCCAAAAAAAAATTTTCGAAATATTTTAATAAAATAGTTATAATTTTTTGACCTTTTTCAATATTTTTTAGTAATTAATTTTAAGCACTAGGTCTTATTTAATAAAACATTTTTTAAAAAAACTTTATTTTTTATTATATTTTCGATATTTCGCCACACCGTTGGTTGGCATCATCAGGAAAACAAAAATAATAATGAACAAACAAATTGAAAAAAAATTTTTGTTTTTAAAAAAATTTTTTTTTTTTAAAATTTTTTTTTTTAAAAAAAATTTTTTAAAAAAAATTTTTTGTTTGTTCATTATTATTTTTGTTTTTTTGAAAAAAAAATTTTTTTTTCAATTTGTTTGTTCATTATTATTTTTGTTTTTCCTGATGATGCCAACCAACGGTGTGGCGAAATATCGAAAATATAATAAAAAATAAAGTTTTTTTAAAAAATTTTTTATTAAATAAGACCTAGTGCTTAAAATTAATTACTAAAAAATATTTTAATAAAACATTTTTTAAAAAGATCTTTTTCCTAAAGCTTGAAAACATATTTTTAAATTTTTACTACAAAATATTTTATAATTTAAAATACCTTAGTACAGCTATACAGATATATTTTATACCTGCAGGTATACTTTAGTATACTTTCGAATATTTTATACTTTAGTATACTTTCGAATATTTAGTATACTTTAGCACATTTTAGTATTCTTTAGTATACTTCAATATTGTTTATAGTTTAATAAAGTATACTTTAAATTTTATTTTCAATATTTCGCCATAATGGGTACCATCTTCAGGATGAATGAAAAATGAAAAATTGTTGATTTGCAAATTCAAAATAATTAATTATTTTTCTTCAAAAAAAATAGTATAGTTTTGTATACTTAAGTGTACTCTAGTAAAATTTAATATAGTTTAGAATACGTTAGCATATTTAAAATTTTATTTTTATTTTAAATATTTCGTCACACCATAGATTTTTCATATATGTTTTGAAGTTTGAGCTTTTTGTTTTTTTAATTATTTGTAACATTTGTAACATGTTGTTATATAAAAATTGTTTTCTAAATTTAAAATGGAATCATTGTCGTAGTTGGCAGAGAAGGAGAAAATATTTTTTATTTTAAATAATATTTTTTCCCAAAAAACACTTTTTAATACAATTTCTCTTAAAAAGTACCGTTTCGAGAATCACTTAAGGCTTAGTACTTTTTGAAATACAAAAATAAAATTATTGCATATATAAATATTCCCTTTCTATTCTATTTCTACAATACAACTGTGAACTTGAACTCAAAACAAAACGAACATAAAATTAAATCTATGGTATGTTGGCTTCACGAATATTCTCCTTTAAAGCGTCAATTGTGTCTGGCTTGTCGGCGTAGAACTTATCTTTGACGGCACCCTACAAATAATAGTCCAACCGTGTCAAATCGTAGCTCCGAGGTGGCCAAACGATATCAGCTCTGCGGCTGATAGTGCGATCTTCAAAAATAGGGCGCAAAACCGCGAATGTCGCTTCGGCTGTGTGGCACGTAGCACCGTCCTGTTGAAACCAAATGTTGCGAATACCTCCTCTTCAGTTTTTGTGAACAAAAATTCGTTCAACATGCCCGATAACGATCGCCATTGACTGTAACAGCCACTCCTTGCTCATTATCGAAGAAAAATGGCCAACTTATGCCTCTGGACCAAAATCCGCACCAAACAGTGACTTGTTTTGGGTGTGTCGGCTTTTCAATGTATGCGGCGGGTTTTCTGTGCCCCAAATGCGACAATTTTGCTTGTTTACATACCCGCCAAGATCAAAATGAGCTTCATCTGAAAAGATGATTTTTTTTGCAAAATCGCCATCTTCTGTAAGTCGATCGCAGGCCCACTTAGCGAAGTGAAAACGCATTGGATGGTCACTTCGCTGCAACTCCTGAACCAATTGGACTTTCTATGATGTCATACCAAGGTCTTTATGCAAAATTCATCTCAGAGATGTATCGGAAATGTTCAATTCTTGAGAAAGACGGTGAATTGGTGTTGATGGCGCTTCACGCACACTTTCTGCACAGCAGCAATATTCTCGGGTGTACGCACTTTTTTCACAAGATAACGAGCACAAATAAAAAGCTGACGGTGCTTCTTTTCTTCCAAAATCCGTACGCAATTTTCGCACACATTCTGCAACATTACCATAATTTTCAAAGTAATGTCGCAATATTTCTCAGCGTTGTTCAAGCGTATACGCAACCATATTCGTTCACCAAAAGGATAAAACTAATTATCTGTCAAATCAAACATGAGCTAATTGCTACCATTCACGAAATAAGCACTAAATAGTTGAAAAAAAAAAACGTTAAAATGCGAACCCTTTATTCCTACAAATTCCACTGTGAACTTGAACTCAAACAAAACCAACATAACATTAAATATATAATTTATTTAATGTGTCAATTTAATATAATAAAATCATATCTCCATAAACTATATAAAGATGGACTAAAGGGTTTGTCGATATTGCACGTAAGCTGTTTAAGAATTATTTTTTCCCCAATTGCTGACAATGAATTACACTCCTATTCACGTATTATTCTGTGGATTTTAACATTCAAAGTATTTTATTTACAATATATAAACTGTCAATAAATTTAATGACCTACTGTGCGATTAAAATATTTACTTATTTATTTATTTATTTTCTTTAGTCTGTCTTTAAGGAAATACCTGTCTGTCTATATGCAGTTTTTTTTGGGAGTTAAAATATCACACATAAAAGGCTTAAGTAGTTTTAAATAATTTATATGAAATGGATAGTGGAGTTCAAGCGCAGCTATTTTAATATGAAAAAATGCAAAACGATTAAAGCAAAGTAAAAAAAAAATTATCAGTAACAAGAAGCTATTTTTAAACACTTTTATATCATCCGTTAAACGGATAGCGGAAGGTCGTACTGGGTGTAGAAACTGTGATATACAGGCTGCTTATTATCGTTGACCACATGAATATAATGAATACAAAAAAATAAAAACAACAAATAAATTTAAACGTCTCCTTAACTTTTACATAAAACGTGAAAATGTAATTTTTGAATAAGACAAAAAATATAATAAATTACTCTCTTAACTTTGAAAGTGTTAATAAATTTAATCCAGCACACACCACAAAAACAAAAAAGAAAAAACCCATAACCAATAACAGAGCCAATAACATGACTGCATGCTAAAACATGTGCAAAACAAAGTTTTATTTTAATTAACGCGCTTTTGAGATCACAGATATTTCATTTCACTGCTTCTTAAGTCGATCAAATGTTTATTTTAATTTTGGTCGCTATATTGTCTTTTAATAATCATGCAGTTTTAAACCGGAGTCAACATAACCCGGTTTTCCTCGTATATTTTCTTGAATTTATTAAAATTAATTTTCAATTAATTAAAAGGTTTTAGTGCGTAGCTAAAGTTCAGTTAGGACTCTATACTATGTAATCTGTATGTTTAACTGAGATTAATTCAGGGATACCGCATGGCTCCGTTCTTTCTCTTGCCCTCTTTCTTATTTTTCTAAATGACCTTCTTTGTCAAACTTTCAACCCTGTACCCTCTTTCGCAGATGACAGCACCATTTTTCATTCTTATTCATTTTGTCATTTATTTCACTGTTTTTTCGTTACTACAATCGTAAGTGCTTTACGAAATTAGGGTACTTGTTCCCAAAACTTGTACATTTTTGCGTTTGACTCGTTTTTCGTTGAGAGCGCATCCATTTGTGGTCGATTGGCCGGTGAATCGCACTATCCAATACAGGGAAAATTCGTTTTTTAGCAGAACAGTTTGTATATGAAATAAACTCCCTCCAGAGGTCTTTCCTGTCACTTTCAATGTACGAAAATTCAAATCGAACGTCCACAAATACTCTCCCTCTTTCCTCCTCCTCATAACCTATTTTCCTAGTTCTCGTATAATGCATTGCATGTGTAAGAGTCATCCCCTGGGTACTGGTTCGAACGAAACAAAAACAACATTTTTATCATTGCATCCCATAGAATTATTGATAGCGGAATGATTAGTCCTTAGCGGAATGAGGTTTAATAAAACTTAAACACTTGCGCATTAGAAAACTCTTAAATATTTGCTTCGCTTTCTTTTACAAAATTCTGTAATTCAGTTTCTGTAATTCAGTTTCTTTGGAAATATTTCAAAGTCCCTTTTTTACGAAAAGTGTTTTTAATTTGTTTTCTGAAAGCTCAATGACGGTGGATCATACCACTGTGAATGAAATGTAGCATCATCCTCACCCTAGGAAGCCTTCGGATATGTCTATCCTCCAGTCACTTCTAGTTGCAACTTCAAGAACTCGGAGCAGGTCAACGCCCCTACTTCTTGCTTTAGAGTTGGAGACTATCCATCTCCTGGGCTAGAATGCATGAACCCAATCAGCATCACCATTTCTTGAAATAACTTGTAGTGGAAAGAGGTTTCGCAGTAATTCCATTGTAATTCTAGCTATATGCGACGTGCCACCGTCTTGTTGATACCACATGTTAATCAAGGCCAAAGCGTGCAGTTGTGGGGTTAAAAAGATTTCAATCATATCACGATATCACTCCCCGTTACGCCGTTTTTATTTTCAAAGAAGTAAGGTTCAATGTTTCCTTCTGACCAAATTGCACACCAAACTGTCACTTTTAATAAATGCAAAGATGATGGTTGAATGAGTTGAGGGTTTCCCATTCCTAAGAATCGACTATTCGGTTTATTTACATATCCATTCAAATTAAAATGTGCCTCGTTTTTCATTATAATTTTTTTCATGAAAATCGGGGTTGTCATGGGCGAGCTGTACCCTTTTACTGGCTTATGTACGGCGGCGAAAATGGTCTTGTGGAAGAAGCTTTTGTGTCAACTGAATCTTATATGGAAAAAAATGGAAATCCTTGTTCAAAATTGTAGCTAAAGTTATTCTTAGAAGATATAGCTCCTGAGCACGGCGCCGAATTGAGATTAATTGATTGTTTTAAACACTTTCTTGAGCAGCAGCAATGTTTTCAACTGATCTTGCAGTACGTTGTGGTCCATGCTTGGGCCTATCACCTATACACCCTCTTTATTCGAAATCATTCACTACACGACAAATAGTGCGTTTTGTTGGCTGACAACCAGTAAAAAAAAAATGTAACAATGTGAATTTCTGTTTTGCATTTTTTATTTCTTAATCAGCATAGAAACTTGATATTTAAATAACAAATATTTATGTTTATAGCCTGAAGTAGAGTGCAATGGTAATTTTCAGAAAACGAAAAGAAAAATAATAAAACCTAACCTATGAAAAATTGCAATGACAAGCCGTGAACTTGTTGAAAAAGCTTGATTTAGTTGATAAATAAATAAACTTGTACATTTGCTCGTCATGGTTGAGCAGCATGAGAACTGTTCGAACAACAAAAATAAAACGATGTTATTTATGTCTGGCATGAATTTTAGTGAACATTTTACGTTATTAGGCAAGGAACACTAATACAGAAGTTCACAGTGCACTACTGTATAGAATTTAAAATTTATTTGAAATCACTCTTTTACATTTTTTACGTTAATCATACTGAATTCCTTTAAAAAAAAACTATTCTTCCCGATAACAAACATTTCGTAATTGTCGTTTATTATTATTGAAGGCAGCACGTAAATATTATGCCAACTAGCTTCAAATCACTAATTAAATTCAGGTAAGCGACTGTCAATCTACGACTATCTTTTTTCGTGCTGACTTGTGCCAACATTCGCCTTTACTCTGGATTGTAGTCACATCAAATTGTTAAAGTAGTAACTGTCCTCATAAAAGAACTGCTTGTTATTCTTAAAAGGAGGATTATCGAAGTAGAGTACTGCCTTAATATGTCCCTTTTCGAACCCCTTCTATCCATAATAATTGTAGGCAAATCATTTTGCAATTTACGGCAAACTTAGCTTTTATTGAGTCATGTGCTTTTTCTTTAGACTTAGTGACTTTCGACTGGTAACTGTCGGCCTTCTTTTTTATCACACATTTTTTGGGAATTGTTAGCATTTGTCTAAATCTAAAATCTTCCGTAGCATTCACATTTAATAAGCTTCTAACTGTGATCCGAAGCCGAATACTAGCCAGAGCTGGATATTCACACACATTCAGGCACAGTCTGCAAGTATTAACTTCTTCGATTTTCATCTTGGCAAAATGATACTTAAAGTTTTTATGATCTGTCACAAATGAAGTAATCTAGCCTTAGATACCCCAACCACAATCCATCACCTTACGGAGCTTTCTAGCGAGAGCATCTTTGAGCATCATTTGAACTGAGCCTATCTACATGTAGCGTCCTTTCAGCTTTTCTGGTTTAACAAGTCTACCTACTATAGGAGATTTGCTTACCCTATACCTTTCCCCAGTGCAATTTTAGGTCCTAGTCCACAGCAGATTGATTCCCCTTTTGGCGGTTTATCTGCTAACTCATTTTCAGCTGTGTTTATGTGTCCTTTAGCATACATTACCGAAGAACATCTGTACAGATTTCGAACAATTCCAACACCAGTTTGGAATACACGCAAACCTGCTGCATGAGTTTTGTAAGCGATTAATTTTCATTTTGTAAAAATTTTACAAATTATCCAATACAAGACAATAAAGAGTAAAGTGAGGAAAAAAGTTGTGATTTAAAGTCGCTATTTCATTCAAAGTTGCAAATTTATTTTTCATTCATATTTTTTTAACTTGTTTAACGATCACGCTCATACTAAATGATAAAGATCTGTGTAACAAAAACAAAAAAAAAAACAAAAAAAAAAAGAAAAAGCAGAAAAAAAGTCGGATGTGTATTTGTAATAAACGTTTACTGTCATTAATTTTCAACTTTGTTTAATAAATTTTTATTTTCGCAAAGAAACATAAACATTTTATTTTTAATGATTTCAACAAACAATATCATGCATAAAATCAAAAAATGAATTTTTAAAGAAATTTTGTTCTAAAAACGCAGATTAAATATTCACCTTAAATAGCCTGTTAACAAAAGAATCAAACCAACGAGTAGTGAGAACACTGGAGAACACTTCAGCTGATTATTGTGCGACTGCAATAAGTATCAATTTCAAGGAAGTCAATTGCTAACATTTTCTATTTAATTTAAAAGTTAAGAATTATTAAATAAAATACGAGTAAACAATATTAAAGATAGAAACCGCTTTTTATGTATATTTAAAAATATATAAAATTTTTTTAATTCCTTCAACTACTTTATTAAACGATTAACTTTTCAGTTAGGCTTAAGTTCTTTCTTTTTTAATCATGTAAAAAAATATAATAAAATTAAATCGTATAAATTCCTATTTAAATTAAAGGCATTCTCTCACCAGCAAAAGCTTTAATCAAGCTTCTTTGCATCTCTACTTCATACATAAGTAAAAAGCAAAGTTGTAACATTATCCAAATAAATCTTCGTCAAGTGAACCACTTTAAATTAGTTGATCAGAAAATTGATCGTTGCCTTATCATGTTGTTCTACTTTTAAAATTTTCTGTGATTTTTCTTTATTATTCTTTTTTAAAGAGAAATAGCACTTCAGGCAACAGTGCCTATTTAGTCACAACCGTGCTACATTCTTTAGGAAAGGGATAGAGAATAGATAAGACGGTTGATGAAAGTAGAAGGATAGTTACATAACCTTCAAGCTTTTTTTTTTGTAGTGAAAACAACCACCCCTAAAATTGGGAGGCTAAGTACACTAACTACTAGCCTACCGGGGCAACTTTTATTTCTAGAAGGCCCATGTTATCGAAAATTAACTGTCGTATAAGACAGCACAGCGACCAGTGACTATGCCTTCACCACTGAGCAGCCCCCCAACGACAGACAGTTTTTATTTTTTGTAGTAAAAACAACCAAGGGTTTGTTGGGAATCGAACCCACAGTCCCCAGACTGATAAGCTAGTGCACTACCTACTACCCTGCAGGGGCGCCTATAGGCTATATTCTGTTTGGAGTGGTTCTAGCATTTACTCAAAAGCTCTACTGCAACGTCATCACCGATGCTTGTTGGTTGTGTGTCTTCTTGTTCTGTGTATGTTACAGATAATTAGAAAGTATCTAATTGCTTATCTCAGTTCATGGAATTTTATTCTAGCATATATTTTTAACTCTTTCCCATATATTTTGAAAGTTAAGTGAAGAAAAAGAAACTAATCGCCCTTCCACATTACAGTTTGTTTTTTTTTTTAATTGATCGTCTGACTGTAGCACATTTTGAAAAAAGGCAGTCAAAAGTATTCTTTTACTCATCAAGTTCAAATGCCAAACATTTTGCTTCCTATTTTTGCAAAATTATTTTCCTGCAACTGCACCGCCAAAATGCAAAATTACCTAGACGGAAACTTTTATCTAGAACGGCTAAATGTATAAACATAGGCGACATGTGCATATAACAAGACACTTTGGACACTTTGCTGATGGGTTGAAAAAAGAGTGGTTCTTCATACAGAATTTTTAAACCAGCGAGGATAACATGGCTTCAATACTACAATTAAATAAATGTACTTTGTGGTCACCTAATTGAAGAAATTGCTAGACACTTCATATTCTACGCTCATGCTGTAGGAGTTGTAGGAATGGGAAGGAGGAAGAAAAAATAACACTTTTTTCTCCTCATATTTTGCGCCTACAATTCTTAGAAAACCGATATCTTGCTAGTCTATCTGTAATTTAGAAGGCGACACCGAGTAGGATAAGCACCTCTCTTAAAATGCCACTTTCTGTTTGCTTGTAAGAGAACACTTTGCTGATTGATTGAAAAAAAGAGTGACCGTGATGCAGAATTTTTAAACGAGCGAGAATAACATGGCTTCAATACTACAATCAAATAGTCGTGCTTCGTGGTCACCTAATAAATGAGATTACAACACACTTCATATTCTACGCTCATGCTGTAGGAGTTGTAGGTATGGGAAAGAAAAAGAAAAAAATGATGCTTTGATGCGCCCGCAATTCTTGAGAAACCGATATCTTGCTAGTCTATCCGTAATTTGGAAGAGCACACTTATTAGGGTAAGCACCTTTCTTGAAAATGCGACTTATAAGGAAACACTTTGCTGATGGATTGAAAAAAGAGTGCGGCCCAGATGTAGAATTTCTGAACGATCGAGGATAACATGACTTCAATACTGCAATCAAAAGACCTGAAAGCACGGCTTTTCAGCCTGTGACCCCTATTGACTGAAATTGCAAGATACTGCCAATTCTGGAAGGGTGATTAATGCAAGAGGTCAGAATGGAAAGAGCTAAAAAAGATAACTACTGTTCTCTGGGGAACCGATATTTCACTAGCCTATTAGTAATTTGGGAGAGGGTAACGAGGATTATAAGGGCTTTAATACAGAGCAGTGTGCAGAGATGAAACACTAGCTTCCTTCGTCTCAAACAGCCGCGTTACGAGCTGGACTGCATCCCTGTCTGGATATTTCAATGTCTTTTTATTATGGATTGTTTCTTCAAAATTCATCTTTTCTCTTATAATCTCTCTCTCTCTCCCTCTCTCTCTCTCTCATTCTCTCTTTTTTATGCAGCCCAAAAACAACAAGTAAAACCTCAGAAAGGCTGCCTGTCTAATATGGTGTTTCCACGGCACCTGCTTCGCTCTCTATTCTTGCTTCACACCCCAATCATAAGCGAATCAACCTGCTTCGCCATACAAAATTTTGAGAGCGAAGCTGGTAGATTCATATTGAAGCTAGTTGCGAAGCAAGTAAAAATCCTCTCTTCCCTAATTTTTATCGTAAGTTTATCTGCACTAGTTATCAAAATTAAACGTTTTTGTAAACAAAGAAAATTTACAAACAAAATAAAGTTAAAACTTAATTAATTAATTTTAATTTTATAAAATTAAAAAAAAATGGATAGGAAAAAAAATTATACTTAATGCTATCGCGGCAAGAAGGATATCTTCTGTTGTTTTTCAACTGTTGTTGTTGTTTTTCAACTTATGTTTTTCTGTTTAATAACAACAGCCAAATCGAAGCAGATAAATGAGTCGTGTAAACAGCATGATTCACAAACTTGCTTCAGAGAGCGAAGCACGAGATTCAAACTGTCGTGAAAACAGGCTATATCCCATCCTAACCTATACTGCGAAAAATGTTCACCGACTTCGAAAGTGATAATTTAAGCATTAGAAATATCTAAAGTTAAAAGTGCTTATCAGATGCCAACAAAGAATTAAAAGGTTATTCAAAATTATTCACAGAGAATGTCTTTGAAAAATCTCAACTTAAGACAGACATAAACAATTCCGAAATTAGCCATCATGGTTGTTCTGCAAAAATTCAATGAAAATTTGAAATCAACAATTTTTGAGTTGTTGCTATAAATAACCGCACTAACCTTTTATCTTTCTGGTTTTGTTTATGTTTATGATTTTGTTAAATTTTTGTTTTTAGATAGGAAGACATTTGACAAGAACCTTGATGATGCCTTCATCAACAATTAAAGAATTTTAGATAAAGAAATTAACAGTTGAAAATAAAAGCCTTGCTAAAGTATTTAACGTAGGCGTTAATATTGACAAACATGTTGTGAGCAAGAAGATTTATTTCGTCTTTTATGTTTTAATAAAATATTGACAGTAATAAATTTGCATACAATAAAATATTTGCATAAAAGCTTTCATAGAATTTAAATCAATAAATAGTTGGATTTAATGGATAATAATACGAGTATGTTAATGAAAACGATAATAAATCAATAAATATAACATATACATTTTTTTTAAATATTTGAATCGATGTTTGAAGAATTAAGTGCTTAATTCAAAAAACAAAAAAAGAATTTTAGTTATTTATTATTATTAGACATTGCACAAAAAGAAGTAAAAAACTTAAATTTTGCTTAGTCAGATTGTTAGAAAAATTTCTTTTAGGTTCGGATCAAGCTAAAAATATCTTGTTGAAAAAATTCTTTGCTAAATGACAATAGTACACAAACATAAAAATATTGGCGCCAGTGGTAATTTTTTTTTTACTTTGCATTTTTCCAACTGTAGTTGTAGTTCTACCCTTAACTCTCATTTGGTCAAATAAATATCTTGTAATATTTTGGTGAAATAACGATATTTATTACTATTATTTTTATGTAGAAAGATTAAAAAAAAATAAATGAAGGTTTTTGTTTGCGAAATGTTTGCTGTGTTTTTATATACAAGTCTTATAGAGTTTTGTTGTTATTTTGCTGTGTTGTTTCAATGAAGACTCTCATTTAATCAATTTGGCTTGAGATGTAAGACTTTTGAATTTTTTATACACAATTTGGCGTGAAATTCATTAATGAGCTATATGAGCAGTAGTGAAATGGCCATACGGATATGCTCTCCCTCTCATTAATATATTTCAATAATATTTTATTGAATAATAAATATTGAATAAGAATATCATACAATATTTAATAAAGGAATTTAGCACAAATTAACGTAGATTATATTTTTTTATTATTTTTTATTATTATTAAAATAAATATTATTATTATTTTTTTTTTATTTATTTACTAATAATTTAAAAACATTATATATAAAAATAATATTTAGTAGTCTCAGCATCACTAGCACCTTCGGCAACTATATGGTATTAATTATATTAAATATACAATATTCTAAAATTATTTAATAATAAATATAAATTTAAATTTAAGAGAAAATTATTCAACATGTATTTAATTATAGTTTTATTGTATTTAAGCATTTCGACATTGTTTAAAAAATATTCTTTCAGTCGATTCTTAAATGATGAAATAGAGAAACATTCTTTTAAATGTTGAAGTAGATTATTGTATACCAAATTGTCGGCATATTCAATTATTTGTTGGGTCGTTACCAGACGACATCGAACAACTCTTAGGTTCAAAATATTAGGTATATTGAAGTTTGATTGGTTTATAAAAAAAAACGGATTGTGTGGTATCCAATTCCATGTATGACTTTAAACACATTTATAAGTAACTGGAATTTATAAATTCCATAAATTGGTAACACAGTTTTCATAACATATTTATAAAGGTAATTCTATTAAGTAGGATACAACCGGGAAAGACTTAGTAAAGCCTTAAGTAATTTATTTTGAATAATTTGAGGAGATTTTAGATCAACATTTCTTTTGAATCCATATATAAATGTTAAGTAAGTCAGATAACTTTAAATTAAGGATTAAAAAATAAGAAATTTTGTATTTTGATCTAGTTTATATTTAAACTTAAATAAAATACCAAGAGCTGGAGAGATTTAGAAACGTAGATATTTGATATGATTTTGCCATGTTTAATTACTTTGAAGAAAAACTTCCAAAATATTTAACAGAACCTGCCGCCATAATTTGCTTCCCCTCCATAAATAAAATTACGTCGTCAAAATTCCGATTTAACTGAGGGCTGAATCGAACAAATCTTGTCTTAGTTGAACTCAGAACCAATTTATTTATTCTTGAAAACTCCATAATAAGTGCTGCATGTCGTTCAGCATTAATTTTCAATACTAGATGCTCCCTGTCGCTGATATTGACATTGTCAAGCACATAAAACTACATAGACTGTGCTGGCTAGGACAACTTGTGCGAATGAGTAAAGAAGTTCCGGTGAGGAGAATTTTTGAATATGTTACCGTAGGCGTCCGGAGGAGAGGGTGACCAAAACTGCGATAGAAAGATCAGGTCCAACGACGTCTCTTAATGTTAGAAATTGGAGAACAAGCGCATAGGACTGAAGCGCATCTAATGCTATCCTCTCTTCGACCTAAGATACACCATGGCTGTATATGGCCATTTAAGAAGAAGAAGATACTTCCTGTATATATAGAGTAAACATTAATCTTCAGCATACATCAAAATTTTCCCATTTAAACCTAGTTTGTTAATATCGTTTAGATAAATATTAAACAATAAAGACGCCAACACACTTCCTTGTGGTACTTCAGACTCAACATTGGCTATTGCACTCTTGGTGTTATTTATCTGCACATATTTCTTTCGATTTTCTAAATAACTTTTTATAAGTTTTAATTCCTTAGCTTTTATACCGGTATTGAGTCGTAAAATAAAGCTCCAACTACACTAAAACCTCTGTCCAAGCCATCGCAGATATAGTTGACTACGTTTACTACTGTTTCGTCAATACCGCAAGCTTCACAAAAACCGTATTAATTTGCATGCAATAATTTCTTATTCTCCAAGAATGTTGGTAATTGATTATATAAAATCGTCTCATCGGATAGAACTTCAACGGGCTTAAATTTATTAACCTTATCATTGTGAGTTTGGATCGGATTAATTAATTTTTGTTTCTATATATAACAAAGCAAGACGCAGCAACATAAAAATATAAAATGATGGAGAGACATTTCTTTTTTCAGCTCTGCAATGTACCGGAGGTATTTATTATTTTGAAAATATAAAAAAATTTTGTCAATAATAAGTTTTCTATTAAAAAATTTCATCAGGAGGATAATGAAACACCCTCCCACGACCCCAATAGCACATTTTGACTAAATGAAAAGGATGTCAAACAATTTATGTCTATCATTCAACTACCTAGAGTTACTAACCACTAGAGTCTAGTACTTGGAACAGCTCTAATACAGGAAAGCATACCACTGAATAAATTTGAAAAAATGCGCCAAACATTGCATTTCAATGACAATAGTAAGGACCTTGCTAGGAGTAATCCTGAGTGTGCTCAGCTCTTTGAAATACGTCCAGTAGTAGACTTCTTGAATAAGTCATTAGCAAAATTCCAATGGTAGAGCTCGGTTGTGTGGACGAGCAAATGTGCTCCACTAAAGAACGGAATTCTTTGAAGAGGTATAATACTAACAAACCACACAATTGAGTGGTGTTTCTGGCTTTGCCTATAGAACAGAAATCTAAGCAAGTAAAGAAAATATTGTCTTGCAAGATAGCCAGATTTAAGTGACTCATCTAATGTCGTCATGAGGCTAGCACGATTAATTCCAAGAAACCAGAATTTCAAATGCTATTTTGATAATAACTTCCCTTCCCTTCATCTAATAAAGTATCAGGCCAAAGAAGGCATCATCAGTCTCGGTACTATTAGAATAGCTGATTGTAAAATGTCGTTAAAAAAACAAATGATAAGAAAAGAACGAGGGTATTCAGAAGAAAACGAAGCTTAAATGAACGGGATTGATGTCTCAACTATTGCATGAGAGGACAATAGAATCGTCAATCTACCTTCCGCCTTTGCTGGGCAAAAACCTGAAGCTGATATGAGGAGATGGAATAAAAAACACTTAAAATATGTTCGCATAAAGAGGCGTAATGTGGTCGGAGAGTACAATCGTCATATGGCTGGCGTTGATCTGGGTATATATAAAATACGTTTACGAAGCAAGAGATGGCCCATGCGAGTTTTTGTATCACTATATGCATATCAAAATGGCCAACGCATGGATACTTTATTAAAGAGTTACTGAATACCAAGCAGATTTTCGTCAGTAACCCTTGACCCTAGCAAAATGGCTATAAAAGCTACTTTTTCTAGTCGGCTGTCGCTACAGAGCGACATTGATGCAAAAATGCATAAAGAACCTGCTCAGCATGTACACCCAAAAGCAGTCCGGCAAGATCAGATTGGATACTGGTCGACGTTTATGGTCTTTATAGAACGCTCGACTATCTAGACCTGTGGAACTGGGGGTATAAGGGAGCCCAGTCCCCTGAAGTCAGCAGTGGTACAACTGGAAACTTCACGTTATTCCCACGGGAATCAGAGAGCTCGCAGAGTTCCGCTATTTGTTCTCTGGCTGATTATTGAGGTTGGCCCCTATATGGGAGTATCGTGGTGGTTGTGGTTTCGCGGCCCCAGAACAGGTCAGTTTTTAATGGGGCCAGGTTCATTTCACCTTTAATAACACCTATCTGGTGGAATGTTGCTAGATCCAGTGAGCATGCTAGACATGTGTTCTGGACAGGAGTTGGATAGTCTCCAACTCTTCAGCAAGGAGTGGTGCTTTGCAGCCCTGCTCTGGAATCATCAAAGTTGCAACTAGGAAAGTCGTGTTGCTATAACTAGTCTTTGGCTTCCTAGGACGTGAATGACGTTGCTTTTCATTCCCAGTGGTATGACAACCATCTGATTAAAGCTCACTGCCAGGCGCAGATGTAAATCTTATCACGTAATGGACACTGGTCGTACCCCCCTCGGGGGCATATTGATATGCTTTGACGGAAATCCACCGTCTTTACATGTGTCTTCGGGGGTAAAAGGGAGCCCAGTCCCTTAATAGGCTAGCAGGAGCCAACTGAACAATCCACTATATTTCCACGGGAATCAGGAAAGCCTCAGAGTTCCGCTATTTGTCTTTTTAGCCTTTTAGCTGTGTTCTTACTAATTATTGAGGTCGGCTCTTCGGAAGTATCGTGGGGTCGGATTATTCACAATGAAGACAATGAATGGTCTAGGTCCAGTGAGCATTGATGCCGTCGTGTTCATAAATTATATTAGGCTTCATGCGTTCTGGACCAGGAGTTGGATAGTATCCAACTCTTCAGCAAGGAGTAGGGGCTGCGGCCTGCTTCGGGCTTTTAAAGTTGCAACTAGGATATACGTATCTGACGGCCTTCTAGAGCGAGGATGACGCTACATTTCATCCACAGTGGTATGATCCAACATCTGTTTATGGCTTACACGGCTAGTTACAGATGTAAATCTTATCACGTATGGACACAGGTCGCAATGGTCTGATAATAAAAGCCACTAAGCTCAGTGTTGCCTAAAAAAATATTAAACAAACATTTTTGTGTAAGATGAGCGATGAAGGGTTAAGTGGAATAATTCAAAATATTAAATTTCAGAAAATAATTAAAACAATTTTATAATTTTATTCTTGCGGCGTGCCATTGATTGACTAACATTTTACGTTGGTAGATATTCATGCACCAAAAAATACACAAAAACTTTGCTTGTAAAATACTTTTATTTATTTTAGATTTCTAGTGAATTAATTTACGTGTAGAGTGACTAAAGTTTTTTTTACTAGTTAATTCACCCTGTATAAAACAAGTCTAAGTGCAACATTTACATGTGAGAAGTTACAGAAATGAGGCAATAAAAACGACAAAAGTCTAATTTCTCTATCTGCGATGTACTTAAGCGTAATTAATTTAAATGTATTTAAAATTAAAATTCACTTTAACGACGGATTAACAAAAAATTATTGCAATTATATTTTTATTTTTGTTTAGAATGTGAACAAGGGTTCGTTAAACTTAAAAAGTAAATTCATGGTTCATTACAATTATTTCAGTCATTCGATATTAAAATTTTTGTACAAAAAATGCCACGTAATCTATTTGTTTTATGAAGTGCGATACATTTAAAAACAGAAGCAGGGCAATTCTTAAATTGTTGTCGTATCTATTTTGGAGTTACTCGACCGCGGTCAGGAGAGGGCCAAGAGGCTCATTGGGGACAGTAGGCTATCCAACTGTGTACGCAATGTGGGATTTATACCACGGTTTTATCGTTACTACAAATGGTAAGTGCTAAAAATAAATTACTCGCGTCACTCGTGCGTTTTCGCATTTAACTCGATTTTCGTTGAAAGCGCGTCCATTCGTGGTTGATTTTTCAGGGAAGCATAGTGCGATTCCCTGAAAAATCAGGGAAAATTCCTTTTTTAGCAGAACAGTCCGTTTGTGGAATAAACTTCCTCCAGAGGTCTTTACTGTCATTTTCAATGTAGGAAAATTCAAATTGATTGTCCACAAACACTACTCCCTCTTTCCTCCTCCCCATAACCTAATTTCCTAATCTAATTTCCCAGTTCTGACACAATGCATTGCATGTGTAGGGATCATCCCCTGAGTGCTGGTCTGAGAAAAAAACTTTATAAGTGTTTCACAAGGTATTGCTAACACCTCCTACCCCTACACACATCCGCTCTTAACTTTTACTAAACGGCTATTGGTATCTCATGTCTTGCCGAAGATTATTTTTCGAATGCTTTTAAGCTAGCGAGCATCTATGACGTAAGAATCTCACCATAACGAAATTGTTTAAGCAATCAATACTCCTCGTCAATTAACCAAAAAAGTAAAAATTTCATTTGCTGTCGTTTAGATTCAAATTTATAACTTTTTTTGTAAAGTGTTTCTATATTCAGAAAAGCATCTGAACAGTTTAGCTTAGTTTAGCAAATTGAAGCTAATGGACTTTTCTCACGATGTAAGAGAATATTTTCAATTTCTTCACATAGAATGCGTGGAAGAAATGAACTTAAAATGGCCGATTGTACATTACGTCTGGGCGACATTGACAGTTCATAAATGACATCTTCAATCTAAAGACATAAGAATTACGAAGCCCTTCTTATTTTTTTATTTATGTTCATGTATGTTACGCAACTAAACGATATTCTGTCAAGATTGTTGAGGAATCATTTAAAATGCATATTTGCTGTCGCAAATTTTAATATTTTCGTTAACACCGTACAATAATAAATTTGTTGAAAATATTCCCAAAGAAAATCCCCTTTATTTGAGGTTAGGACGTAAGTTGGCTTAAAACACACATTTTTTTGTTTCTTTTGACAAGTTCACAAAAACGAAGCGGCCAAATCGAGAAATTTTGCGAACGGGGTTTTTCTCATGCAATAACTAAATTGTTTGGACAGTTGATGTAAACATTAGCCAACTGTGGCCACCAAAATTGGTTTGGTGGCGGAGATAATTTGCGTCACGCCGTTTTCTTGAATTGGCATTTTCGAAAAAACATGGAATGATGATGTCGCCCAACCACAAAAGCAGCATACGGTCACTTTTTTTGGATCTAATAGTTTTTCGAGGACAATTTTGTTTGTTTACATAACTGCCTACTTGAAAAAAGGCCCCATCACTAAAGATAATTTTGTTGAAAACTGCGATATTTTTACAATTTGAAAACGTTTCGCACTTTGATTCTTGAACGAGTTGAACTCTATAAGCGTGAAAATGAAACCTCTTATGAAAAATTTTGCACAAAGTACCTCAGCGATGCCTAATTGTTGTGAACGAGTTGATGTTATCGGCTTGTTCTCAACACTTTGCTGTACAGTGGCCACTCCAATCGTGTTATTTGGACTATTTAGGGGAACAATATCGATTAAATTACGCACAGCGATCTTAGAAGAGCCTTATTTCGAGGAAAATCTGCTCGAATTTTATGAAGTAAAACGTGAAATTTCAGCCATTTTGATAGTAAATTTTTACAATTAAAATTCTTTGCTGAAGAGTGTAATGTTCCATGCTTAAAATTTCCCAACTTTTTACTAAATAAATATCGAAGGATGACAGCTCAATTCTTGACATTTTATCATTTAGTAGACTTTCTGCTTTCTAACCTAAAATTTGCCCATGGAGAATTATAGGAAATTCCACCGATCAGAAAATTTACACCAAAATCAGGATTTACACAATTAAGAACATTTTTGAATACAAAGTATCCAGAAACATTTACGAAATTCTAATTTTACTTTAAAAGCTAACATTAATAACAAATATTATTTTTTCACGTAACGAAAAAAATTTGCCAAGAAACTGAAATTTTCGAAAAATATTTCACTAAAAATTCGCATTTGTCTAAAATCGAAAGTTAAACATAAATAAAATTTCTTAAATCAAATGCAAAATTTAGCAACGAATTTAGATTTCACAAAATATCAATCAAATATCACAAAATAAAATATATATCACCAAAAAATTAAAATTCCCTGCATGAGAGAGTTGTATTCCATTTTTGGACATATATAGGTGGTATAAATAGTACGAATATGGGATAAAGTGAATTATCCCTTACACCGTTTTAGATAGTAGAAGGGCTTGAAAGCTTCTTTGGAAACTTGAAAAATGTGTTTAGTGCATCGAACATCACACTGAATTTTCATGCCAAGAACATCAGGGGTTTGGTCTATTGCCAAATGAATACGAACGACCAATTGTGCGGTCCTCTGCGAAAGAGTATACAGAGTTGAAAGTTCGATGAAGATACTTCTGAATTCATCTTGAACTCGTCTGATGAAATTCTATCTATAACATATCGTATAGTTCGACTCCTGAGAAAACTCGATATAAATCTAGAGAAGCAGCAAGAGTTGACAGAAGTGAATCATGCCACACTCTATCAAACCGCCTTGGAAATATCTAGAGCCATCATCTAACTTTCTCCGAAACGATGTGTGGAGTTGCACCATTGTTCCGATAGGAGAGCCAGCAAGTCGGAAACCATACTGTCAGTCTTTAAGTAAGCTGTTGGACTCCAGGTACCTCACAAGATGAAAATTTATCATACTTAACATTACTTCTTTAAGTAAGTCGGAATTGAACTAGAATTATTCCTTACTCTTTTAACAAATTACCAAAAGCTCTTGTTATTCTGAGGAGTAGCACGAGCTTTAGCACGAAAGCACTCATCGTACAGATTTTTTTCACGCCTTAGTACACTGGCACATGAAGATCTTGCTCTTTTCCGTAGCGAGTCACAAGATGAAAATTAATCATACTTTCCATCACATTGGAAAGTGCAAAGCAAATTGCAATTGGGCGGTAATTTTCATCCTTTTTGGGGATGGATCGGAGTTACACAACCTTCCAACACTTTAGAAATTCGCCAGCATGATACAACGTGCTCAAAAGGGCTGCTATCGGATGCGCTAGCGTCGAAGAGCACTGTTTCAAGACCAGTGCTGGAATTCCATTCGGCCCTGTAGTCTTGTTGAAGTTGAGATCTGCTAAAACCTTTTTAAAGTTTTTGGGTAACTGTGACTGTTGAAATGTATCAAATGCTTGATTTAATCGATGTTTGTTCTCATTTTATTCATAATCAATTTGAGCCTGACTGAAAATTTAAAATTCAGTGATCAGACTTTGTTTGAAATTTTGGTAAATCTGAAGTCATTTTGAATATGTTTGAATATTAAAGCTTAACAAAACAATTACTAAAAGAAATCAGTTTGATTTAAAACAAATAAACTTGTAACATTTAAACAAGATGTCACACTTCAAATAATTTTGCAAATTTAACAAGTGACCTTTTCAATACAAAAAATTTAGACGTGACTTAAAAACTTTTACTTAACAAGACTTAAGAAACCCCGTTTAAGTTTTTCTCATATGTACGTAAAATGATTTAAAAAAATTTTAAAATATTTGTGGAATGTGAAAAGCAAACAAAAAAGAAAACTAAATAAATAAATAAATAAAAGTAACAATACCCATTGTTTAAAAAGTAAAAAATGCAAATAAACAAAAATTAGAACGTTCGCTTTAGAACTGAAATTTAAATGCGATTGAGAACCATTGAGTCACATAAAATAAATCAACATTGCAGCCAGCCACTTGACTCCGGAAATATTTGCGAGTACAAAATAATACGTTGATAAATCAGTTTTTCTTTTTCTTTTTTAAAAATATATTTTACAAAAAATATTTACTCCTCGTATTTGAGTTAAAGCTGAAACTGAGAGTAAAACTAAGCCGGTAACGTAAAATACGATTTAAATAATATGAAAACGGAGTGTCTTTTTTCTCTACAGTTACTGAACACAAATACAATATTGAGTTGCCAGATGGAAGGAAAACGATTTGGTCAGTTTTTAAATAAGAGGCATGAAAAATATGAAGGTAAGAGCACTGAAAATTGGAGTGAAACACAGTTTTCTAAAATTTATTTTTTTAGTTTTTCTTTTGAAAACAGAAAGTTTTGTAAAAAGCTTTTCAAAACATTAAAAAAAAATGATGCCAAAATGAAAGGCCAAATGCCTCCAGAAAACAAGGATAAGCTAGAAGAAATTCATAATATACAATAAAATTTAGCCTAGATCTTATGTATACAGCTGAGGCAGCCTATACATAAGCTGCAATAACCAACGTTTTAAATTATATACACTATTTTAAAGCTCGTGGAACACTATATAATGCTTTTTATAAGCAGGTAGCATCACACCATGATCAGCTTATTTTTTGTTTAAAAATATCGCCAACATTAATCCAGTCAAGATTAGATCTCAAGGGAATGGTGCTTTCGTAAAGTGGTCTATCAACTCCTTTTCATTACCCACTGCCAATAAGTAGCAGCTGTTAACGCTTTGGAGGCCGACATTGTTTGTATTACGTGATAAGATTTACATCGCCTGGCTATGGAGCCTTAATCAGATGATGGTCATACCGCTGCGAATGAAAAGCAAACGTCATTCATAGCAACAGGTCTTTCCTAGTTGCAACTTTAGTGATTCCAGAGCAGGGCTGCAAACCACCACTCCTTGCTGAAGAGCTAGAGACTATCCAACTCCTGTCCAGAACACATGTCTAGCATGCTCAATGGATCTAGGAACATTCCACCAGGTAGGTGGAAAATAAAGTAAAGTTCCCAGTTGACCCCTGCTGCCTTCAGGGGACTGTACTCCCTTTTTCCCCCAGTTGCACAGGTCTAGATAGTCAAGTATTCTATAAATACCGATAAATGTGCCCCCGGGGGGTGCATTGTTTGTATTATTTATGACATGCAGCACGCATTGCTCGAAAATGTGGCCTAAAATTAAACCTCCTTCGTGCGCTTTTCCAAGTATTGCTGAGTTGGCCGCATGCTGAAATAATTTACAAATGCTAATTTAATATATTGATGAGTCAAATAAAAATTTTGTTTTTGTTTTTTTTTAAATTTATTTTTCTGTTTTCTACAATTTTGTAATTTAATTAAAATTACTTTCAATATATGTGGCAGCCCAAAATCTAAATACGATCGTTTGAAAATATTGCCTACATTAATCCAGTCGAGATTAGATTTCGAGAAATTCATCGCCATGATCGTTAGACTGGACACCTTTGTTCTATTACCTATTTCTATTAATTTTTTCTGTATTTTACAATTTCAGTTTAAGGGGGCTGTACACTGTACAGCTATGATTCCATTTTATCACCATTCCATTTTAAACGATAAACTGTATCAGCAAACACTATGGCGTATAAAAACGAACTTGTATTTTAATTAAAATTAAATTTGAAGCATGTGGCAACTCATAATCTAAATACAAAAATTGTTTAAATGATTTTTTTGCAGTGTTTGTCATTCACACTTCATTAAAACAACAAAGTAAGCAAAAATTTGTTTAAGCAAAATTGGTTCGATTTTATAAAAGACAAGGTTCGAGCCAAGTTTCAACACAGTCGTGATTTTAACATTGACGAACATACAGTTGAATAACAATATCGGCGAATAAAAGTTTAAATGTGAAACAAACAAAACAAAAAAAAAGCACGCATACAACAGTTATAGAAAAGAAGTAAAATAACAACAACAAATTAAAGTGAAATATGTAAATAATATAACAAAAGAAATTTTTAAAAAAATATTACTAAAAAGCAGCTAAGGGTAGTGCTCACGCAAATTGCACTGACGTCTTTATGCAAGAAAAATTTTATATCTTTGTAAAAGCAACAAATTTGAAAAAAAGTATAAAAATAAAATATCAAAAAAATTATTAAAAATAAAATATTTCACTTGCTTAAAAAAGAAAAACAAAATATTTTCTTAATTATTGTAACAATTTATAATTTATTTTAAAATAATGTTATTAAATAAATGTTGATGGTCAATTAAATATTGTATTGTAAACGCAAATATAATTTTATAAATAAATAAAATTATTTTAATCCAAACCACTAATAGCAAAAGCCTTGGCTAAATATCCTTGTTAACAAAACGAAAAAAAAAGAAAAAACAATTTTAATAATAAAAAGTGTACAAGGTATTAAATTAATTATAAACAAAAATTAGTTATTAAATTTATAATTTTAAACAACTTAACACCAGCGTTACATCAAAAATCAATGCACGCTTGAATTAATTTATAAAAAAAAAAAATTCTATTAATAAAAAAGTAATTGCAGTTTCAAAAAACAAAAAAAATATTTGTTAATATTTAAAACAAAAACAAAACAAATTAAACAATAACTTGTCAATCTTACCAAAATATAAATATAAAAACTTGTTTAAACAAGTTAAAAAAAAAAAATAAACAAAAACTAATTTTAAAATTCAGTTATTATTTATTTAAAAAATAATAATTGAAAATGAAATTAAGCCCTGCTTGTGATCATGTTTATTTCAATGATGGCTTTAAATGCTCCTCGATAAGTATAACAACAAATTTTAATGAAACAAATGTTGCTGATAGCGGAGGAGCAATTTGTGCAGCTGGCAATGGAAATGTTTTGCAAGGATCAAACGAATTTATTTGTAAGTAAAAAATATATATATATATTTTTTTTTTAATGAAAAGTGATTAGATTTTTGACTTTTATAAGTTCACAAATTTATTATAATGATATGATATTGGCTTAATATTTGTCCGTCCCTCACACGGCCTTATCTCTTTAACTAAGCATAGCTGCATTACGTTATGATATGCCCAAAAAGGAACGATAATAGAAAGCTTAAAATTATAAAGTGTTCCCACGAATGTCCGCCGGGAAGGTACACTACTCTGTTTTGACTTTATTTTGGTAAACATTATTCTTGACAGTTCATATTTGGCAGCCGTGAAGTAGGCACGTGGCAAATTTATTATGGAAAATTTTTCGATAAACCAACGTGTTTAAATCGTTTTAATCCATCATCGATTACTACGATGATGAGAAAGTTACGTAAAACTTTTGGCAGAAACAACGTGCCAGCAAAACGCACTATTTATCATGTAGTAAATGATTTCGATCTGTAGGTGATAGGCTCAAGCATGGACCACAACGGACTGCAGGGTCGGCTGAAAGCATTACTGCTGCTCAAGAAAGTGTTCGAAACAATCCATCAACCTCAATTCTACGCTGTGCTCAGGAGCTTGATCTTCAGAGAGGAACTTTGGCCACAATTTTGAACACGGATTTGCATTTCTTTCCATATAAGATCACCTGACACAAGAGCTTCTTCCACAAAATCATTTACGCCGCCGTACATATACCAAGAGGATGTTACGCTCGTCCATGACAACCCCGATTTTCATTAAAAAAAAAATCATAGTGAGTGAGCAGGCACATTTTCATTTGAATGGATACGTAAATTGTTATGTGAATAGTCGGTTCTCAAATTATTCAACAGTCACCTTTGCATCCATTAAAAGTAGCAGTTTTGTCTGCAATTTAGTAAATCATTGGACCTTACTTCTTTGAAAATAACAGCGGCGTAAAGATAACTGTGAATGGAGAGCGATATAGTGATATGATTCAAAATTTTTAAAGCCACAACTGCATGCTTTGGGCTTAATTAACATGTGTTATCAACAAGACGGTGCCACATCGCATATAGCCAGGATTACAATGGAATTACTGCGAGACCTCTTTCCACAACAAGTTATTTTAAGAAATGGTGATGTTGATTGGCCTCCACATTCGCCTGATTCGATAGCTCTGGATATGGGGATATCTGGGTGGATATCTGAAAAGCAGGATTTATGTCATCAAACCAGAAACGCTTGAGCAATTTAAACAAAATATTCGTGATGAAATGTGGGAAGAATGTAATGAATAATATGCTCAAAAGAACTCGCATTTGTGAGGCTAACAGAATCGGACATTTATCGTATTCCATACATAATCGCACATTTATCAATATAAAATCCATTCTCTTTCATTTAATCAAAAATTATAAACAAGCATAATAGTATATCTTCCCGGCGGATACCCTGTACAAAGTGTTATGACAAATATAAAATATAAAATTAACACTTAAAGGGTGACCAGATAAAAAATGTAAAACTGGCATACAATAAAATATTAAAGGATAAACGGTCCGTACTCGAAATACTAATCGGTTTTTAAGGTTTGAAAAAACCTGATATTCGGATATTTTTTTAAATTCTAGGATATTAATGTTTGGGAAAAAATTTGCAGAATTTTAGAAATGTCGAAATTTTTCAGTATTTCTGTATTTTTATGAATTTATATTGCAAAAAATAGCTTTGATACATAATTAAATGCTTGATGTTCATGGATGCCCAAATTGATGGTCTTCATTTGACATACAATGAAATTTGAGAGGAATTGAGTTAATTTTTAAAAATTTTGATTTTTGGATTTCTTTAAAATCTCGTAATTCCGGGATACTGCGGCATCTCAATAACTCTCGAAATTTTTCCGTATTTCTGAAGTTGTGTGTATTTTTAAGGGCAAAAAATAATCCAAGTTCTTTTTGTATTTGACAACAATCTTTGTCGAGTAATGCTTCCAATTCCCCATCCACAAACCTTTTCGGCTGACCTCCTTATCGAAATCACTACTTTTGAATCGCATTTTTTGTGTTGTTACATGTTTTTACTAACAATCGAACATTTTCAGCAGCCGTTTTCTTCAAACGAAAGAGTTTTATCAAACTTCTCCGCAAAACATTTTTTAAGCACAAAATTTGAAATCATTATAGCGATTGAAAATAATGTTGTTTGGCGCCTAGCGGGTACTGATTTATAATGACAGATGTTTACTCTCCAAAATACCATATTTGTTATTATTGACGCAAACATATTTAATAGTTATGTCATATGTTGTTCAACTACATTACATGTCGTAAAATATAATACAAGCGAAGCAGGCTTCTGATACATTTCTTGTTTTAAAACTGTTTTTTTTTTAGCAAAATCCATAAAATTATATCTTAATATTCGATTGATTGAGACATAATTGAGAAAATTCCCTTTTTAGGAAATATGAAACACTTCTAATAAATGAAGCTCCTTAAAACTGTACACATTGAATTCTTTAAAAATTTAAGCTAAAGATGTCAGCTAATGACCTCATAATATCTAGCTAGTGCAATAACTAAAGCCAAATAAGCACGGTACGTACCATTTCTGAATTTAAGAGCCTAAAATTAAACCAAAAGTCTACCCACTGCACTGCAACTGATACTCACACACCTTACTGAACATGGCAATAACCAAAAATTCTTTATCTGAATTGAAGAAAAGCCGCCTAAGCTTTTTAGATATCCCAGCATTCAAGCTTTATTACTCTATTAAACCATAAGCCAGGACATGTTTTCCTTAAAGCGTCTGAAGAATTGGTTTCAAACTTTGACCTTTTTTCACGCGTTAATCATTTAAATGATGCATTCAGTTGGCCGTTCAGATCGTGCGTTTTAACTACTTTGGAATTTTTTGTACAGTTTAGCTTAAAATCTTTTACACATGCGTATACGTAAATGAAACAGCAACTTTGGAATAATTGAAACGCTTCAGAAATTGTTGGAAAATTCGACTTCTTGAATGCAACAAATCACATACAAATGCCATTTCATAAAGTTATCTTTCTAATTTTGTACTCTTGAAATATTTTTCTCCTTGAATGATATCACGCATGATAAGATTTATATCTGTACCTAGCTGTGTAAGCCATAACCAGATGGTGGATCATACTACTTTGGATGAAATGTAGCGTCATTCTCGCCCTAGAAGGCCTTCAAATACGTATATACTCCGGTCACTCCTAGTTGCAACTTCAAAAGCCCGGAGCAGGCCGCAGCCGTCACTCCTTGCTGAAGAGTTGGAGACTATCCAACTCCTGGTCCAGAACGTATTAAGCTTAATAAAATTTAAGAACACAATGGCAATCATGCTCACTGCAGCTGGACCATTCATTATGTTCATTGTGAATGATCCGACCCACAAACTCAAACGAGGGTCTCGAAACCACAACCACCACGATACTCCCGAAGTGCCAACCTCAGTAATCATTCAGAGAACAACTAAAAGGCTAAAAAGGCAAATAGCTGAACTCTGGGGCTTTACTGATACCCCTGGAAATATAGTGGATTGTCCAGTTGGCTCCTGCTAGCCTTAAAGGGGGCTGGGCTCGCTTTTACCCCCGAAGACACATGTAATGATGGTGGGATTTCGTGTTTTAAAATCTGTTGTTAAGTTTAATGAATTTCTATTGACAATTTGGTGCAGTTTTTTATCGCCGATAGACCTATGTTACTAATAAATACGTTTCACCCACTGCTTTCGTTCCTGTTTTGAAAAAGTTTTCTGAAAAAGGTTAATCTTTTTCTATTTTACTCTGCAACAAGAACATAAAACTTCCTGTTATTGTTGCGGATTATGCGCTAGACTAATCCATAAGATTGTTTACGCTGGGATTTTTCCATGAATGACATGCTATACATTTGTTCTGAAATTTTGAAGTTGAAACCAAAACCGAGAAAGTTGTTTTGAAAATAGTTATGTGAGATTCCATTATATAATTGCCATGTTCAAATCATCTTCATATTGTTACGTTTATTCCTTAAATAAACGTTTGTTTAATTGAGTTTTTCTGTTGCAACATAATTACACACAACACTTAAGAGTTTTACTTTTATACATACAAAAATGCACGGAGGTAGCTTTACCACTTTAACGCCTTAAAGCTGCTTTGTCAACTTTTTATCTTTAGTCGACAACCTTCGCACTTCAGCTGAGCTATTGATCTCAAAAGAAACCTTGTATTTTTTTTTAAGAGAAATACCACTTCAGGCAACAATGCCTATTTATTCAAGTACCGTGCTACATTCTTTAGGAAAGGGATAGAGAATGGATGAAATGGGCGGTGAAAGTAGAAGGATAGTCGGAAATCAACTGCCGTATATAAGACAGCGCTGGGACCAGTGACTATGCCTTCATCGCTGAACAGCTCCACCGACAGTCAATTTTTATTTTTGTAGTTAAAAAAAACCAAGGTCTTCGTTGGGAATCGAACCCACAACCCTCATACTTACAAGCTAGTGCACTACCTACTAGCCTACAGGGGCACCTATAGGCTATATTCTGTTTGGAGTGGTTCTAGCATTTACTCAAAAGCTCTACTTCAACGTCATCACCGATGCTTGTTGATTGTGTGTCTTCTTGTTCTGTGTAGGTTACAGACAATTAGAAAGTATCTAATTGTTTATCCCAGTTCATGGAATTTTACTCTAGCATGTTGTTTTTGTTGTTATTTTGTATTCATAAGATTTCTGTGAAACTTCTTAATTTGTGAACGGAAGCAATAGATCATTTCACTTTACTTCTTTTCAGCGATAATTATCTTTTTATAACTTAAACTTCACAACAATATAATGCAAGGAAGCAGCCTTGGGCTTTAATATCTTTAGTTCTCTTTCATCTCGGAATTTGAGTTAACATACATATAAGTATACATTCCTGATTCGAAAAAAGCTAATCACAAGGTTTAACTTTTAATTTAATTTAACTTAACTTAAGTTTTTGATTCTTTGTACGTCACCAGACTGCAAAATGAAATGACGTTTTCGTTAATCATTTTCTGAGATTAAAATAAATAGTTTTTCTTAACCCACTCTAGTATCGTTTTATTCTTTTTGTAACTATTAAATATGACGTGAAATGAACATTATTTATGCAACTTAATTTAAATATTTCACACTTAATACATATTTGTTGAAATAATTAAAATGCAATTTTATTACGTAGTAAAATCTAGTCATGATTAAAATAAGATATTAATACCTTTAATCAGCCTTTTTTACCGTGATATTAAATGGCAGCATAAAAAATAATATTTATATTCAGTTTCAAACAATTTCTTTGTGAAATTAATTTTTTAATTAAATGGAGTTGTTTCCGTGACTGTATGGTCCATAAAGTTATCGATAATTGAAATTATATTTATCGTCAACGTTTTAAGTTTTGCACACTATGAATTTTTCGCAAACAGCTTTAAATTGGCTAATAAAAATAAATTAAATAAAATATTAACATTTGAAAATGATTTAGGGCATTCGGTCGCCGTAACTGTTCTTAACGAAATATATTCTGGGCATTCAATTTTGGGCCACTTTATCTATTGTTTGGGAGAAAATAGGGGTAGAAAAAAAATTTTTTTTTAATTTTTTGCTGACCTCAACTTAGTGTTTTTGACGTCGTTTACCTATTTATATTCGGATTATTATTATATTAGGTGAATTCTCCATAAAATTTATAATTAAACAGCAGTAAGATTTGTTTTGATAGCAGGTTTCGTTAGAAGGTTACAACCCTCTAAATTGGGAAAGTGTAAAAACTAGCGTTTTTTTAAGGATTTTCCCCAAAAAGGAGGTAGGGTTTTTTTGCTTATATAATTAAAACTTACTTTGGTACCAGTAAATTTTTTAGGCTATTTTAAGGACAACCTATAGCAAATGCAAATAAAAGAAATATTGCGTCAAAAATTGTAACAGTTTGCCCTCCAGCCCTATTCAAACATTGTCAACTTTGAAACAAAATTTATGATTTACCCCAAAATTTCTCGGAGTACAAAGCACCGATTAAAAAACTATAAACAGATTATTAAAACTCCATCTCTTGGCTATATACTCCAAAAAGGATTTGTTAGCCCCGCAGTTAACAAAGTCAGGGTAACCAGTTTTATAAAATAAAACAATTTTTTGGAACATTTTTCCCCGTTTAAGGAATTTATGTTGTAAAATTAAAAAAAAAAAAAATTTATTTCACCGTTTCATTAAAAGCTCCTTCGTATATAATGCTTCAAAATTTTTTTAAATAATATATCGATCTGTTGACATTTTGTAGCAATTCAAATTCTGTATTTTATTTTCCAGATAATCACTTTAAGGTGAAATTTACAATTGTAAGGAAAATTACTTGTAAAAAATGCAAAGCGAAAAAAATGGTCATAAATTGTTAATCTAGAAGTCATAAGCTTTCCTCCTACAACTTAAGTATTGAGAGCATATACTTAAGTTGTAGGAGCCTGCCAAACCTGGTCTTCTAATGAAGTTTTGCTCTTTTTATATGTAAAAATGAAAAATGTTTACAAACACATGCACCCTAAAAATATTTAGATAGCTTATGTCGTTAAGCTACCGAATTATTGACAAAAAAAGCGTTTTAAAACCACTGTGCATTGTTACATATGTGTACTGTAGACTTGTTTTTTTCTTGTTTATAACAATGCAAAAATTTACTTCAATAAAATTTAATGTTGTTTTAAAGAAGTGACTTTTTTGTTTTTGGTTACATGAATCGTTAATTCATGTAACAGGCGAGATTGGTGTGAAAATTGAAATCAATGTCACTTGTTACCAAAATAAAAATTGCAAAAAATATTGTTACGTCTATACCTTTTATAAACGTTTTGTTGCGAGTTCTTTATTGCAAAAAACACCAGTTTTAAGAGTTTTTAAATTAATTAACTATAAAAAGTGGGCACTACAGAACAATTTACCTCAGATGCACGTCCTTACTTCACGAGGTTTATGTTTACACTAACTAACTACCCACTCAGACGCTGCCTTTTATATTTGTCCATTAAAAGTCTAGAAAAATTAAGAATCTTCTACTCCCTTTGTATCACATTTTGTTGTTGTATATAGGCGCCTGTATATCTGCGTGCATTTTTGTTTTTATACTGATAAAGTTTCTTGCTGGCATTTTTTAAGATAGTTGTTGTTGTCTTGTGTAGATAAGTTTTCTTAGAAGATTACACAGTTAGTAAACAGCATACCGATTTATTGTTGTCTTGCATGCAAAAAATTTCTACGCAGTTAGTAAATAGAAATTCGTTGTTGTCTTGCGTGCATAAGTTTTCTTAGCAATCAGTAAATAGCATTCTTAATTGTTGTTGCTTTGCGTGTATAAAATTTCTACGCAGTTTGTAAATAGAAATTTGTTGCGTTTAATTTTATTATTATTATTATTTTATTTATTGTTTAATTATTTTCTTTCAAAACTTAAGCAAGACACATCCGTAACAATATGATTTAATTAAACAAATATTTATTTTTTTTACAAAATTAGAAATAAATTTAAATCTTTAAATAACTAAATTAAATCATTTTTAATTTTACTCTTAATTTTAAAATATTTAACGTCTTTTTGAAAAATTAAGTAAGATGCACTAAAAATTTAAAACAACTTAGATTTTCGAAAACGTTAAGTTGCAAAAAAGTTTTATGAAATCCGTAATAAAGCGAATTTATTAACGAGATGGGTACGAGATGATAAATTCTTTCGTTTTTGCCATTATACATACTTTATTTTAAAAATTTCATTGAAAAACACAAAGTTTTTTCGTAAAAACAACAACGAATGAAACGAATGGACTCAACACTGCCACCACCAAAAAATTATTGAACCTGCTGCTTTTATAAAACACACTGGTAGTTAAAAAGGCAAAGATATTTAAACAAATTTAAAACAAGTTCTCAAAGCCTTTCGAAATATAAATAAAACTAAATTAGAATTTACCTGTAAATACGTAAGGCAATTGAAATAACTCAGTCACCAGTGGACCATGAGCGAAATGAAGGCAAAATTGGAAATTATGCGTTGTGATGTTGAAGAATTACCTTATCAATACTAACTGCTAATGAAACAAAGATTGATGCAATGCATTATCGCCAGTAAATAACCTTAAAAAAATCGTGGATAGGCACACTTGCTGAAAAAATATTTAAATATTGTTTGAGTGTAGTGCTGCCGTATTAGGAGTCTTCCCCGGGAAATAGGAATAAAATATTATTTAATGGTTGGGAATTTTTTGAAGAAATTTTAAATATTTTCGGAATTTCCAGGAGATTTGTATTTAACAATATTTTGAATATAATTAAAACTTGATAATCATGTCAATTAATTAAATCTTTTATCTACAACACTCTCACAAGAACAACAGAAGCACACTTTAAGATATTATTACGTAAAAAATAACTTTTGCATACATAATTAACGCAATAAAAAAAATCGAAAATCGTATACTTCTTTGTTTGTTTATACTGTTTGATTAACTGAAAGAGAATGGATCTTCTATTGATACAAGTTTTATTTAATGTCAGCCATTTTGTTTGAGTTGCTGAAGCGTTTCTCGTTCGTTTGCATAAACCTTACTTTTCAGATATCCCCACAGAAAGAAGCCCAGAGCAGTCAAAGCAGACGACCTTGGAGGCCAATCAACACCACCTTTTTTTAAAATAACTTGTTATGAAAAGAGTTCTCGCAGTAATTCCATTGTAATTCTGGCTGTATGCAAGGTGGCACCGTCTTGTTGATACCACATGTTAAACAAGCTCAAAGCATGTAGTTGTGGCGTTAAAAAGTTTTCAATTTTATCACCATATCACCTTCATTCACAGTTACCGTTACGCCATTTTCATTCTCAAAGAAATAAGGCCCAATGATTTCTCCTGACCTAATTACACCAAAGGTGACTGTTAAATAATCTGAATTCCCCAGAACAGACTATTCTGTGTTTATTCCCATATCCCTTCAAATGAAAATGTGTTTCTTCACTCATTATGATTTTTTCATAAGAATCGGGGTTGTCATGGGCGAACTGTAACATCCTATTGGCATATGTACGGCGGCGTAAATGGTTTTGTGGAAGAAGCTCTTCTCGCAACTGAATCTTATATGGAAATAAATGCAAAGTTGTTCTTTGAAGATCAAGCTCCTAAGCACGGCGTTGAATTGAGGTTGACGGATTGTTTTGAACACTTTCTTGAGCAGCAGTAGTGTTTTCAGCCGATCTTGCAGTACAGGTAAGACCCTATTTCTTCGAATACCTCATCACACGATAAATAGTCGTTTTGTTGGCAAGTTGTTTCTCCCAAAAATTTCACGTAACTTTCTCATCGTCGCAGTAATCGATGATTGGTATTGATTAAATGTTTTAAAGATTAAAAAACGTTGGTTTATCGAAAAATTTTCCATAATAAATTTGCCACGTGTCTGCTTCACGACTCTCTACTATGAAGACTATTGTGTACCACAATCCCGGCGGACACTCTGTAGACTCAAAACATTATGACTGTGGTTTTTTTAAACCATTGATCAGATTTCTGAAAGCAGCAAATTTTTAAATTTTACGTGAAAAAAAATATATTAAATGGTTTTCAATTTAGATTTCGAAAGGGTTTGCGGCACTGAAAAAACTGTTGTTAATATACAAAATTATATATGTAAAGGTTTGGATGATGGTCCAAGTGCTGTTGCGGGTATATTTTTTGATTTGTCAAAAGCCTTTGATTTTATTTATCATAATATTCGGCCTAAATGGAAAAGGGTTTTTACTTTTAAATAGATTAAAGCAATTTACCCAAATTGGTTAAAATATTCGTGATTTAAAATCTGTTAAATATGATGTTCCTCAGTTAAATATATTATATCCTTTGTTACTTGTCATTTACATAAACGATCTTCAGAACCTTAACCTTGGGGAAAAATATTTTTATATGCCGATGACAGCAGTATATTTGACCATTATAAACATGGAAAGAAGTACTTCATTAATTTCACTATGAAATTTGTTGATGGAAAGATAATCAAGGACGTTTCAAAAGTTAAATATTTGCGTATTATAATATTTTTCAGAGAAACCTTGTGTACCACCACCGTACTAGAAATATCAAATTAAAAATATTCCTTGTCTTGGACTTAAGTAAATTTAAAAACAAATTTAATTAAAAAAAAAAATTGTTAATTTTTCAAGCTTCAATTCAAAGCCATATTAACTATCTGGCATTGATAGGCGGATATTAAAATCGCTTGAGAGTCTTTAAAATAAAGCTTTAAAATGTCTAGCAAATTTGCTTAACCAATTTGCAACTGTTGCTTTATAGAAAAATATTTTAAATCATGTTTTACTAATCTACGAGTTTTGAAAATTTCAATTGTTATTTTATTGTTATGTATTAATAGTATAAGATATCACACATTTTTTAAGAAATAAAGAAGGCTTGAGAACAGATTTTTTTCAGATAGAAACAACAAATAGATTACTTTGGATACATGAAAATCCCTGTTCAAGTTTTCCTTAAAAAGATTGTATGTACTTAAAAATGTTGATAAGCTTCTATTATAGTTAATATAAAAATAATGTATATATTTCTCATATATTTTTGTAATATTATTTAATTTATAATGTGTTTAGCTGAAAATATTTAAAGATTTTGTAGGATTGAAACCACCCTCCCTCCCAACAAACCTGTAAAATGCCAATTTGCTGCTGAGGTATAATTTTTTTATTACTTATTGCTAATATTATATTATTATTTAAAAAAAAATTAATAAGTTGGTCTATATATATATATATATATTTGAACCAGTTATATATATATATATATATATATATATATATATATATATAACTGGTTCAATTCAAACAGCCGTTTAATTCGAAAAATGTTATACCTATGAAGATATTGTCACTGGATCAAGACCATTTTAAGACCTGACAGAATTTGTGTTGTTTCCAGTTAGTGATTTAGTTTAAGGCAAATTAAATTATTATTAATGTGAAACTCTTAAGCCCCCTCAAGAAATTGTAGTATGTAATTTTTTAACTACTTTTCAAATATGATCCAAAAAATTATTTGGGCAACGAGAAAAAGATTTTGTATGCGATCCTTTTTCATTTGATTAATCAACATGACTTATAGTCGTTAAATATTTGGAGAACTATGGCATATTTTTACAAATAAAAATAATTACAAGTCTAATAATGCTTAAGTAGATTTAAGTAAAAATAGAATTATATTTAGCGAAATTTTTAGCGATAAAATAAGCTGGTTTCTGGAGATCTTTGTGGATAATTACTGTTGATTTAAGAGATTGCCTTGCAATTTAGTTGGCTTAATTATATCACTAGAGTTGCCAACTATTACACATTACAAACAGTGATGTCATTTGGCTAATGATCGTTCTCTTTATCTGAAATAAAATGGAAACTGAAAAAAACCTGATAAATTTTATCAAGGTCAGTTCTGCTTTGTTTTGTTGTTGGAAGACTTCCTTACTTCCATTCGTACTCAAAAGTTATCATGCCACTTGTTGTAAATAAACTTCCACAAAATTGCATGTTTTTTAATAAAAATGTTAATTATTATATTTTCGAAACATCTCACTTTTGATAATATTTAAAAATTATTCGCAATTATTTAGACTTTCTACACCCCACCACCCCACTACCTGTTAGAATTAAAAAACAAAATCTGAAAAATTTCAATTCAAAGAAATTTGAAAATCATTCAACCATTAAAATAAAACAAAACAAAAATTCTTCCACAACAACAACAAAAACAAATCCCCTCCCAACGAATTTAACAAAGCTTCGTGATTTAAAAATCACCAAATGAAAATAATAAACAGTTTTCTCTTAAATCTATTAAATACATATTTAGCCTTAGAAACACGCTAAATACCAGGAGCATTTTTTGCAACAATATTTTAGAAGTTCTTATTGTTGCGTTAAACAACAGATGACTGAAAATTATTTGCATACAAAATTACTTAATTTTGTATTAGTTGTGCATATTTAATATTTATTTATTTTAATTAAATGCTAATTTGATTTTATTAGCTTTTTTTTAAAGCTTAAAAAAAGGTAGCAATTTCGATGACTACGTAATTAAAGGGGATGAGTTTTTAAACTAACAATTTAATGGCACATGTTTGCTTTAGGATTAGAATTATCACTTTGGAAATCATAATAATGATTGAATACCTAAAAGGGCTTTACAGAGCAATACACAGTTTCCTTAAGAGCAAACATCACAGCATCTCTGCCAGCCAAACCGAAACGTGTATTGACACTGTCATCTATTAGTGAGATTGCTTAGAGTAATTTTTTTTCTACTAAGAAGCATCAATGTGACCCAAGCTGCACCGTTTAGCATCGTAGTAGCTAGGGCGATACTTTTACCCCTTGCTAACAACAACTTGGACTCAATATAAACTTAAGCCGCATCCATGGCGGCCTTTGCTACAGTACAAAAGAACATAGCAAGCGAGTGCCCTTTCAGAGATTTGCGTACAAATTTTAGCCAATAAATCACTTTTCAAAGAATCCCATTAAAATCCAAAAGAAATCTACATCCGTGTGGGCAACAGGTTTACATATAACTACTTGGGCAGTAGACAGACTTTGAAAGTGCTTATATTCCAGTAGTTGCGAACTGGCGAAGCCTTAATAGTCCACAAGCAATATCTTCAAGGAAGTGGGATTTTCAAAACATTTTTTAACTTTCACTTTTTAAACTATGCTGCCATACCTGCGTACAATTTTATAAATTTTGTAAAAATAATATTGTATGTATGTATGCATTTTGATGTCTGTACGTTCCTGCTCTTGTATGTTGATTTCATCATTTTTAGTTACTTCACGATTGCGAATTTGATCTATATGACGCTTGATTTCTCTATTGTTGTAAGTTAAAATACAAGAATAAGAACGAGGCCCAAGTTGCTTTTCTATTGTAGCTTGTGACCAGCTTGGTTTGTTGGGATTTCTATAATCTCTAATTAAAACTTGTTGACCTTTACAAAATTCTTCATTGCGATTTCCTTTGTAATTGAGAACATTTTTAGTTTGGTTTTCCAATATCTTAGTTTTTGTTAGGGGCGGTTTGAGGTTACTAAACCGGGTTTTTAACGTACGACCAAAAAATATTTTAGAGGGTGTCTCACCCGTAGTGCAGTGCTTCGTATTTCTATAATCAGCTAAGAATCTATTTAATGCTATTTCAATAGAACAATTTTTGTTACTTTTTATGTTAGATATAACTGACTTCTTGAAAGTTTTGACAATATTTTCTGCCTGCCCATTTGTGGCAGGATGACCTGGAGCAGTAAGGATATGTTGAACATTATTCATCTTTAAAAACTTTTGAAATTCATCAGAGGTAAACTGTCTGCCATTATCACTTACCAACGTATTTACTAAACCATAACGGCTGAATAATTCCCTAATTTTTGAAATTGTAAATGCCGCAGTTATTTCTTTAGTTTTGAAGACTTCAACAAATTTTGAAAATGAGTCAATGACTATAAGAAAGTAGAAATTACTAATTGGTCCAGCAAAATCTACATGTATACGACTCCACACACCGTCTTCCGGGGCCCATGGCATTAATGTACTTTTTGGAGGTGAAGAAAGTAGCTGCTGACATGACTTACACGACTTTACCATTCTCTCAATGTCTTTATCTAGTCCTGGCCACCATACATACGACCTTGCCAATGACTTTGTTTTGACGATACCCAAATGAGATTCATGTAACTGCTGAAGTATAATATTGCGAAGTTTTGAAGGAATAACGACACGGTAGCCCCACAATATACAATCATATTCCACTGATAGTTCAATATCTTTCAATCGATACGAATTAAAATCCTCTTGTTTCAATTTACTAACTGTTCCTTGAAGTATAGCTTCACATAGTTTAGATAATATCGGGTCACGTCTCGTTTCTCGAGCAATTTTCCTAAAATCTATACTAATACCTTCCTCAGATTCAATGAAGTTTATATAATTTGCTTCTTGCCTTTCTTTTGAATAACTACATTGAGGCATTCTTGAAAGGCCATCAGCATGATTAGAAGTCCCTTTTATATACTCTACTGAATAGTTAAAACCAGCCAAAACTAGGGCCCATCTTTGCATACGGGCAGATGCCATAATAGGCAATCCTTTACTTTCACCGAAAATTACTGTTAACGGTTTGTGGTCGGTTCTCAAAATAAATTTGTTTCCTAGTAAATACTGTTTTAATTTTGTTACACTATAAATTATAGCTAATGCTTCTTTCTCTAGAGTGCTGTAGTTACGTTCACTTTTAGACAGTGCTCTGGACACAAAAGCAATAGGTTTAAAATTGTTATCCTGTTTATGTGATAGAACACCAGAAACAGCGTTGCCAGAGGCATCTGTTGTAAGAATTATGGGTAAATTTGGATTGAAATGTACCAATACTTGATCAGATATTACATCTGACTTAATCGTGTTGTATGCTTTTTGACACTCTTTTGACCAATAAAATTTATTTCCTTTTTTTAGCAATTCATATAATGGCAACATTTTTTCTGAAAAATTAGTAATAAACCTTGAGTAATAATTCACCATTCCAATAAACGCTCTTACTTCTGAAACGTTGCTCGGACTGGGAGCATTCGCTACGCTTGATATGCGAGTTTTGTCTTTGCTCAGACCTGTTTTGTCTATTAAGAATCCCAAATACGAAATTTTGGGTTGAAAGAATTTACATTTATCCTTGTTTAATCTTAAACCAGCTGACTTGAGCTTTACTAAAACATTCCTTAATGTAGATATATGCTCCTGGAAATTTTTACCTGTAACTGTTATGTCATCCTGATATACCACAACATTTGAAATACCTCTGAGTAAGTTCTCCATAGTCTTCTGAAATATGGCGGCGGCCGTTTTGATCCCAAAAGGTAAGCGTTTTACCTTAAAGGTTCCAATGTGTGTGCTCCATGAACATAAATGCTGTGACTTTTCATCTAGTATGAGCTGATTATATGCATTCGATAAATCTAATTTGGTAAACAGTTCACCCCCCTGGAGTGAAACGAAAATTTCTTCTATGCGAGGAAGTGGATACTTAAAATCAACAAGGTATTTATTTAATGTGACCTTGTAGTCACCACATATTCTTAAATCCCCGTTTGGTTTCAGAATTGGAACAAGTGGAGTTCCCCACTCAGAGTTATCTATTTGTTCAATTATCCCTTCTTCAATCATTTTCCGTAATTTATCTTCTACCTTTTTCCTCCACGCGAAGGCTACTGGACGCGGCTTAAAGAAAACAGGCTTTGTGTTGCTAACAACATCTAAAGAAATGTTACCTATATTATATGCTCCAAGGCTTTTTTCGAATACCTCTGAAAATTCTAATCTAATTTGATCCGCAATAACTGAGAAATTTCCTGTTTTTACTGCACAAACTTGCATTAGTTCAAAATTAAATGCTCTCAAAAACGTTCGGCCAAGCAATGGTTGATTATTTGTATTTGTAACAACTACCTTTAAATATTTGGAAATTCCCTCGTATGTTATTCTTGCATCGTACTCACCAATAAGAGCAATTTGTTGTCCACTATAGTTGACATATGGAATTTTGCATTCTTTAAGGGGTATTTTAATTTTGTTTTCTTTATAGAATTGTTCTGAGATCAAGTTACAAGGAGCACCAGTATCACACACTGCTTTTAGTTTGATACCATCAATTGTCACTGGCAAAGAGTAAATTCCACTAAAAGAATTATCCTTAATACTGAAAATAGAATGTTCAAAAATATTATTGACTGTGACGTCACTATCTGAATCAGATACATAATTAACAAATCTTTTATTTTGTTGTTTGCAAACCGAAGCCAAATGTCCCACTTTTCTGCATTGATAACATATACTATCTCTAAACTTGCAGTTCGCTGCTTCATGGTTTCTCCATCCACAATGTACACATGTACCTTTACTTTTATTTCTGCTGCCGTCAAAATGATTTTTGCTGCTGCTGTTACTGCCTCGCCTTCTGCTCATTGTGACTGTATTTTGCCCGTTATTTTTTTTTCTTTGCCTTTCATTTTGGTATACATACTTTACTTCGCATTCTTCACGTGTCATTTTATTGCCTAATTTTGTTTCCATTATCATTGCCTTTTTTAAAGCTTGTTCTAATGTTAGGCTTTCATCCTCTTCGCATAACCTCTCAAAAATTGGAGATGGAAGGCCAATTATAAAGTGATCAAGAATCATAATGTTTAAATGCTCACCAAATTTGCAATTTAAAGCTAATTTTTTTATTCGAGCATACCACTCACTTA